>CM048745.1:321909257-327061757 GCA_026315105.1 Locusta migratoria | reverse complement strand
GATGGCTCCCCTCTACCTCAACCGTCCGCCAATTCGAACCACGCCAAGAAGACGCGCCCTGATTGGCGGAGGCAGGTGCAGCCGACTGGGCACTTTCCTTTTACTCGTTCGCGGATCCACCTCCTACCATCGACCAGCAGCAAAGCTTGCTAACCTCTTTGCACCACTAGCTGGCTACGCAAAAAGCGAAAAACTCACAAACTACCACCACCGTCATGCTAAAGTACCCCTACTGGTTCAACTATACTCAACCACTCCTTCGCTCACACTGAGATGGGAAGCATGGGAGTGTGACATGAATAAAAAGAAAAGGGAATAAAATATATTAAAAAAAACACACACAAACTCGCCATCTCTGCTTCTACTTCTTTGCCCTCGCCAGTCGGCCATGAAACCACATGATAAAGCTCAAGTTAAATCAATTTATATTGAAAATAAAGTAAAGCAGTCAACAATCCGAAGATTGGTTTGAACACCACAGTGCTTTACTAGGCATGGTCCTGTTTGGAGGTGGTATGCCGTTGCCTTCCTCCGACCTTCGTACTGACTTACCAGCCATTTATAGGGGGACCTACAGTTTAACGTTTCGAACCACGGTGCTACTCAGTATTTTTCACATGAGCAATACTGCCAGAGGTGAAAGAAGTGTAAAGTGACAGATAAAAATCCTAGGACCTGGCGGGGATCGAACCCGCGACCTTTGGATTTGTAGTCTGGCACTCTACCACTGTGCAACCGAGGTGCACAATAGCAAACATTATTGATAAAAGTGAGAAAAACATGAGCAAGGTAGGAGAAATTGGCAAAATCGATTAGGTGGAGCAATGATGCGGTATGACAGTAACGTCTCACTAAGTGCCCCCGACAGCAGCCTGCAGGGCGGACTGCGCACGTGGCGACCCTCTGGTGCAGAACAGCGTCCAGACACGGCTGCCAGACCACGCCGTTATAACAGCCGGGCCGGCGGCGGCTGCCAGGGTCGCCGAAGGCTGCGGACCACTTGCTACGCCCGCCCCCGCCCGCTCCTGTGCCACCGCACCGCCCTAAATTATGTATCGCGCCGCGTAACCGCGGAGCGGCCCTAAAGGCCACTTCCGTCGCACCGAACAGCCCGGACTCGACGTATTTGACATCGCCGTCCAGCACTGATGCATCGATGGCGTGTTACTCGGACCTTCGACATAATTCTTCCATTTTTGATCCGTAACTGGATTTTCTCTCCAGCTTGTACGTCCTAAAACAGTCAGGAAATCGATTTTGCGAATTCGTTCGGCAGCTGCATGGCATGATAATGTACATATGATTAGTTGTCATCGACCGGCTACTTCTAATTATAATCGACATTTTTAACAATTCTCTGACTTCCAGTACCGTCCCAACATAATGGAAGCATGGTCTTATTAAACCATTACCAATAAGTAAATCTGCCACACAACTTTCCGACTGCAGACCTATTTGCATCCTACTATCATTATCTAAAGCCTTGAAATATATAGCCCATGAGCTATTTAACATCACACGCCCTGCTAGACGAATACCAGTCTGGTTTCCGTCAAAATCGCAGCACGACGACCGCTCTTATAAAAGTGACAGACGATCTCAAGCCTGCAATGGGTAACCAACAGGCGACCATTATGTGTCTTTTAGATTTTAGCAAAGCTTTCGACAATGTCGATTATGACATTTTACTTGCTAAACTTTCTAATCTAAATTTCTCTACATCCACTCATACCTCACCACCCGTAAACAGGGTGTAAAAACTGCAAAAAATAGGTCACACTGGAGGGATGTAGTATCAGGGGTTCCCCAAGTATCTGTACTGGGGCCTTTACTATTTTCACTATAAGTAAATGATGTGACCACCGTTCTGTCCCACTGTAAATATCACCTGTACGCTGATGGCCTTCAGTTATATCTGTGTGTAAGTCCTAAAAACCTAAGCACAACTATCCAGCCTGTAAATGCATACGTACTTTCAATATCAAGATGGGCACATAGCATTGGCTTGAAACTGAATCCGTTGAAAACGCAGGCAATCTTAATGGCCCATAAGACTCATCACTCTACAGCTCAGAGAAACTCTTCCACCTTTAATACTTAACGACACACAAATACGCTTTTCTCACTCAACAAAGAACCTAGGAGTAATACTTGATCAGCACTTGTACTGGACAGAGCACACAACCACAGTCTGTAAGAAGGTATATGCGTCACTTCATTCACTGCATTAATACAAAAAAGCATTTCCTTTACAGCTGAAAAAGAAGCTCGTTAAGACACTAGATTACCTAGATTATGGTGATGCTATTCTGCAAGGACTGTCACAAGAAAATTTAATAGTCTGCAGCTAACGATGAATTCTTGTGTCCGATAAATTTATCACCTACGTTTCTACGATCATATCAGTTCCACATACAAGCAGTTATCTTGGCTACGTGCAGATAATCCTCGAACCTATCATACATTATGTTTGCTGCATCGCATCCTCAATCATTTCAAACCTTCTTACTTATCCTCAACGATTATACTACTATCTGAACAGCACAGCAGAAACACACGCTCTCACCAAAATAAAACTCTCTCTGTACCATCGCAAAACACTGCAATCTTCTCTAAATCATTTTATGTATCGGGAACATGTCTATGGAACAATCTTCCTCGAAAGTTAAGAGAGATGAAATCAATTCCAAAGACAGCTAAGTGTTCACCTTCTGTCAAAATAGCCATCTTTTTCTCCACTTAGCAGTCTGTACCTCACTGTTGTCAATTCCTCCTCCCCTTCCCCCCTCTCCCCCCCCCCCCCCCCAAAATGCCTCCCTTTCATTTCGTCAGCAGAGATCTCTATTCATATATCGCCACTTCCTAACAACCACTGGCACTGTCATTTTTCAATCTTCTCCTCTTTCATTAACCATCTTTCCCCTTCTGTTTATATTAATTCAAATGTGTTAAACATCTGCCGCGGTGGAGTAGCCGAACGGTCTAAAGCACCTCGCTGCGGAGCGTGCGGTTGCTCGCCGTGGAGGTTCAAGTCCTCCCTGGGGCATGGGTGTGTGTGTGTAGGTTAGTTTACCTAGGTTTAAGTAGTTTGTAAGCTACGGACTGATGACCACGCAGTTTGGTCCGATAGATTTACAGACATTTGAACATTTTTTGTTAAACATCTATCTCCATGTAAATATCTATTGTTATTATTAGTATTATTGTGATTTTTGTGTTGTTATTATCATTATTATTAATATTAGCATATATTGCTATTATTAATACTGTGTTTTTTGTTTTTAAATCATTTGTTTATGTTGTGCCTGGTCTGATATAAGAGAGGGCCCTATGGCCCTAATCTGGTCAGGTTAAATAACCAAATAAATGAATGAATAAATAAATATTTTATGAATCAGAAATATTTCAACGTAGCCTAACGGCTAAGGTGACTGCTGGAGGTCCGGGTTCGAGTCGCAGTCCGGCACAAACTTTCAGCTTCGCCAATGAATTTACTTAAGTGCTCTGAAATGGAGATTTTGAAATATTACTAATTCGATAATTATTGGTGAAACGGCTGTGGGAGCAGTGCAAATAGAACGATATTTTTTTTGTAACCTTCACTTAAGAATAATTTCCCGGGATAACGTGCCTGTCTTATGACGTCTGTATTCAAAATCGTTCTGCCTCACATACGCCATATGTAGCTCATGAAATGTAATTTGATCTGTGTGATTATAATAGCTGAATACGGTACGCTAGAGTGCAGTTAGTGCGAGAGGATGAAGATGCATTTGTGTTTGGTTAGTGTTGTATATGAACGTGTGTATTTCATTAGCATTGTTATGCGTGAAAGTTTCTTGGTGTGTTTGTTGTGTGACAAAATAGAGACACATTATGAATTGGAATCAACAGTTGAATAAAGGAAACCAGGCAGATAATTCGAACTGAAGTGACAATTTGTAGCATTTTGGCAACGTTGCTACGATATTTCGTGCAAGACAGGATTGGGCGGTGGAAGGTCAAGCCCACAAAAGAAGGTTGTTGTCCTTATCTTTATTAATAAAGTCTGATCACAATATGATTTCAGAAAATCAATGGCTACTTGAAGTAGTAGCAATAAGATAATAGGTGCAAGACTTGAACACACAAGTTCAAATATTTAACCTTAACGTCAAATGTGACATGGGTAAGAGCGGACCTTGCAATATTAAATATCATACTTACAGGAGCAAAAGTAACCGAAACTAATTAAAATATTTAAATGTCTTAAACTCAAATGTGACATGAGTAAGGGCAACAACTTACAGCATCAATTCACGGATAATTACAAATAAATGTATTGGTCCATCACAACCACATAATTAACAGTGAAGATTAGCCACATGAAACATTGGCGACTGTAGAGTATTAAGAACAGGCTCAAGGAAAAACACAGTAAAATTTTAAATTTTAGGTTGCAACAAGTATAGAAAATTCAGTCTCTTTCAGTGACCAGCGAGGGGAAAGGGGCTGCCGGACGTTGGTGGAAGACCGCCGCTTTGCGTGGAACACTTAACTCAAGGTGTACGGCCGATTAACGGTGGGGCCGACTGGATACAAACAGCAGCATAGGCAACCGTACGCCAAGGTTCGCAACCGCTGGTAATCCAGTCTCCGAGACAAACAACAGGCTGAAACAACAAGGCCAGAGGCGATATAGAACGCAGTGCACAAGTTTAATCAAACGTGCAATAGTGCACTATCAATAAGTGATCATAGTTCTTAAAAATGTTAAAGTCCCCTTAAGAAGCAAACTTATCACCCCCCCCCCCCCGGTCGCTCCATTTTATGAACAATTTAATAAAACAAGAAACAAGAACAGGTTCAAACTCGCACACTATATTTCTTTGAACATAAATAATGAACTAACAACAGATAATCAAATACCCTTAAAACCTTAAACGGCCATTTAAATAGCAATTTTATAACATTCACCCATGGTGATTCCAATCAATGAACAAGTCAATGAGACAAACATCTACCGCCAAATTTAGAGAAACAAGTTTTTAGGACTGCAAATAAATATTTTAAGTAACTCTTTTCAGCGATGATATCATTCAAACCAAGCACCAAATAAGTAGTATCTAACCTGACGACTTATTAATAGACAATAATTCTTATTCAGTAGCATACATGCAATCACTAATACAACCTGTTCACTCGCCACTGGTGCAGGATGGAGCAGGTACCATTCAACAACAACTTACAACAAGCTCAAAATGCGGTACCATAACACCTTCAATCTGGGCCATACCACTAGACGGCTCATTTCCTCCCTTCAACATAAGGCAACACCTACTCCTTTTAACAAAATCATAAATTAACATAGGGCAATGGCGCTGCCTGAATACATTGGCTGTAGGAAAACAGTCATTGAAATGTCATCTAAAGCTGACTGGCTGAGGTAAGCAAGCAGGAAACGCCGACACAGTAAAACACTTCACAGTTCACTATCGGTTGATTCGTTCTTAAGAGTTAATTAAAATACAGTCAACAAGCAGCTTCTTACAATGTTGAAGTCGTAATTTCAGACTGCGCGCGTCTCGCCTGCCCGGGCAACAACTCTTGTAGCGAGTCTCCTCGTGTCTCGGCTCTTCCTCGTAGCTGCGCCGTGCCCGACTAACCACGCGCTGTTTTCCTCCTGCAGAGGGTTTGCCTACCCTGAAAGGAGAGCGGGCCACCGAAGCGACGCCAGCGGTGGAGTCTCGATAGCGTGCCGAGGCTCAAATGTTATTTTTGCCAATGACACCTTTCACTTACTGCAAAAAAACTGAGTTATGGGAGTGCTTTTCTGATAATGCATCAGACGTTACTGAAAGTTTTACGCACTGCCTTTCTGATTGCCAACCGTCTTTCGATCCGCATTTCTCTATCTTCACGGTATGATTTGGCTTGTTCCCATTTTGAAGAATACGTAGATTCTTAAGAAGTTCACGAATTTTGTTTCTGTACCATGGTGACATTCTAGCATACAATCCTCTGGAGTGAAATGTATAATGTATACAGTATAAGTGCAGTTTGCAGTTCTATTTAACACTACGCGTTTTAACAATGTCCATTCATTGAAGACACCTCCCGAAATCAAATCCTGGCTATGCCTATGATGGATGTGAGGTTGCTATTCACCCAACTTTATTGTCACAGGTTGTATTTTGAAGGGCAACGAAGAAAATATGTTTGTATGTTTAGTTTTGTTTGTTGTCTGATAGCATTCACCGAACTATTCAGACCCAACGCATTGAAACAGAGGATGACACTCTAAAGGCTGAATTACTAAATGACTTTTTCCAAAGTTTCACAGATGAAGATTGCACTGTAGATGCTTCTCTAGATTGCCGCACAGATCACAAAATGGCAGATATCGAAATAATTGACAGAGGGACAGAAAATTAAAATCGCTCACAAGGGGAAAGGTCTCAGGACTAGATGGGATACCAGTTCGATTTTACACAGAGTACGCGAAGGAACTTGCCCCCTTTCTTGCAGTGGTGTACAGTAGGTCTCTAGAAGAGCGTAGCGTTCCGAAAGAATGGAAAATGGCGCAGGTCATCCCCGTTTTTAAGAAGGGACGTCGAACGTATGTGCAGAACTATAGGCCTATCTATACCTCTAAAGTCGCTCAGTTGTAGAATTTTGTAACATGTATTATGTTAGAGTATAATGACATTTCTGGAAACTAGAAATCTGCTCTGTAGGAATCAGCATGGGTTCCGAAAAAAAAGGCGATCGTGTGAAACCCAGCTCGTGCTATTCGTCCACGAGACTCAGAGGGCCATAGACACGGGTTCTCAGGTAGATGCCGTGTTTGTTGACTTCCGCAAGGTGTTTGATTCAGTTCCCCACAGTCGTTTTATGAACAAAGTAAAAGCATATGGTCTATAAAACCAATTGTGTGATTGGATTGAGGAGTTGGAACATGTATTATGTTCGAGTATAATGACATTTCTGGAGACTAGAAATCTGTTCTGTAGGAATCAGCATGGGTTTCGAAAAAGGCGATCGTGTGAAACCCAGCTCGCGCGATTCGTCTACGAGACTCAGAGGGCCATAGACACGGGTCCTCAGGTAGATGCCGTGTCTCTTCACTTCTGCAAGGCGTTTGATACACTTCCCCACAGACGTTTAATGAACAAAGTAAGAGCATATGGTCTATCAGACCAATTGTATGATTGAATTGAGGAGTTCCTAGATAACAGAATGCAGCATGTATTCCGAAATAAGAGTGATGTCAGGTGTGCCACAGGGGAGTATCATTGGCCCGTTGCTGTTCACGACATATATAAATGACCTTGCGGATAACATCGGAAGTTCGCTGAGGCTTTTTGCGGATGATACTGTAGTATATAGAGAGGTTGTAGCACTGAAAAATTGTATTGAAATGCAGGAGGATCAGCACCGAATTGACGGATGATGCAGGGAATGGTGATTGAATCTCAATGTAGACAAGTGTAATGTGCTGCGAATTCATAGAAAGAAAGATCCTGTATCATTTAGCTACACTATAGCAGGTCAGCAACTGGAAGCAGTTGATTCCATATCTGGAAGTAGGCATTAGGAGTGATTTAAAATGGAACGGCCATATAAAATCAATCGTCGGTAAAGCAGATGTCAGACTTAGATTCATCGGAAGCATGCGGTCCGAAAACAAAGGAAGTAGGTAACAGTACACTGCTTCAATACTGCTCACCAGTGTGGGCTCCGTACCAGGTGGGGTTGATAGAAGAAGTAGAAAAGATCCAACGGAGAGCAGCGCGCTTCGTTACAGGATCATTTGGTAATCGTGAAAGCGTTACGAAGATGATCGATAAACTGAAGTGGAAGACTCTGCAGGAGAGACGCTCTGTCGCTCAGTGCTGTCTTTTGTGGAAGTTTCTACAACATATCTTCACTGAGGAGACTAGCAGTATAGTGCCCCTCCTACGTATATCTCACGAAGAGATCATGAAGATAAAATCAGAGAGATTAGAGCCCACACAGAGGCATACCGATAATCTTTCTTTTTGCGAACACTAAGTGACTGGAATAGGAGGAAGAACCGTTAGTGGTACCGTAACCTGGGGTGAAATGGAACAGAAAATGTAGTTTTTACTGAAAATTAGTGTCTAAATATTGCACTACAACTCTGAAAATTTAAATATAGCATCTCTAGTTATTCTTACATCAATGTGTTGCAAGGATAAAAATCCTCTATTAGAACCTTTCCTTATATTTTCATCTAAATTGTGTTCCAAATCACCCCAGGAGTTGGGGTGATTTGGAACAAAGACGCTTTTGATAAATAACTGCATTTAAAACATGAACATGTGGAGGGGTTGATTGGAACACAGTAAATACATCTTTGTTGTGGAAGATGCCTTTATATTACTTCTGTTGATTATTAATTAATGCTGTTTACTGGGTGGAACACCTCTCACTGTCTGCTCCAAATTTCTGAAATAGTTTTCTATCTTCTCTATTAACTTGCATCCTAGCTCTTTTTACATTTTCACTTAAATGTGCTGTAAGCAGATTTTTCACTCATATCCAGTTGCCATCAGTTCTCTTTCCCACTTTTCCACTTCAGTCCAAATAGCACTTCACAATATCCCCAACCTCAATTGTCGTAATTTGCTGACACCATTCTGCACATTTAAATAAACCACTGATTAAAGTCCTCTCTTCTTCTACTGCCAAGACGGTTTGTCAAATTCAAATGTTTGTAGGGCTTTTGGGATTTAACTATGGGGTGATCAGTCCCTAATGAACTAGCTAATACTAAGGACGGCACAAATGTCCATGCCCGAGGGGGGATTCGAACACACGACCGTAGCGGCCGTGCAGACCGTGACTGGTGCGCCGCAGTCCCCTCGGCCACCGCGGCCGGAGACGGTTCGTCCACCTATTTTCAAAGGATTTTTATTATTTAACTTTCTTGAGAGTGTACTAACAGGTATTCCATATTTTTAGAAATATTTCTGAGAGATATTTTACGTGTCTTGACTTCATTCAGAGCTTTCTGGAGGCTTATCTCGCTATAGATTTGATAGCCAGCTGGCCTAATCTTTTTTTGTACACTCGCAGTATGTTCTAATTCACCCTGAAAAAATACAATTTCACATATTTTCACCTCTACCTAATAAACAACATTAGCAAACATAAGCTAACTTTTCACACATCATGACTGATAGTCGCACTTAAAATACCAATATCAGAAAACTGTATTACCAGAGCAGCTGTGCACTAGTTTGTTTTCAGACTTTCATATTATGAGCTATTTTACACTTAAATATTAATATTTGTTGAAGTTGTATACCTCTTTCACACTCGCAATTTTTGTATCACTGTAACAAGTAGTGTATCTAGTGACAATGGCAGGTGGTTTTCATTGGTTACACCAAAGTATCTCTCCGCACGGTGGTTACTGTCTGCTTCACTTACGGGTCAAAATCAGACCAAGGCGTTGGGGCCGGGATATACGGGGTGCAGCCAAGACTGGAAGGCGTCATCTCTCTAGGGGAAACTAGCCTTAGTATTCCAGGCCGAAATAACTGCCATCAGGGCGTGTGTGGAGGAGAATTTGCGTAGGTGCTACGAAGACCGTAGCATCTATATCTATTCAGACAGCCAGGCAGCCTGAGATCACTGGCAGCTCCTGCAACAAGATCTAAAATTGTTGCAGAATGTCACAGGGTTCTGGTGGAGCTACGGGAGTAAACCTATTGTGGGTCCCTGGCCACTCGGGGATCAGTGGCAACGAACATGCCGACAGATTAGCCAGGAAGGGGGCAGAGACTCCATTTATTGGACCGGAACCTGTCCTGACAATCACCAAAGCAATGATCAAATTGAAGCTACGTAACTAGCTCAGAAGACAGCACGTAGAATACTGGACCAAAGTCTATCAACAAAAACATGGCAAGGTAATGATGCCAAAGCCATGTTTTAAAAGAAGCTCTGCAATCCTGGGCCTGAACAGGAGAGAGATTAGACTCATGGTTGGATTGCTGACAGGCCATGGGAATTTAAAAAAACACCTACATACAATGGGAATAACAGAAGAGGACCCTAAATGTAGGATCTATGATGATGGTGATGAAACTGCATCACATCTAATCTTCGAATGCATTGCATTGGAGAGTAAAAGGCACAGAACATTTGGGACAACCAGACCCGAAGACATTGTGTCTAATAAAGAACTGGTAAAGGGACTCATTGCACTGTTCAAGGGCATTGGTTGGCTTTACTGGTTATACAGGGAGCGACACCGCACAATAAACTTAGTTTCGGTGCGGGCAGTGGTGGGTTAGACCAATACTGTTTTGGCTTCCCTGAGAAAATCAAATAAAAAATCAAATCAATCTCTCCGCAGAAAAGATGATTTCTTGAAATGGAGAAATGTTCCATTTCACCCCAATAGTTCCAAATCACCCCAAGTTACGGTACTCAAGGCACCCTCCGCCACACACCATCGGGTGGCTTGCAGAGTATGGATGTAGATGTTCCTGTGTTGGTGGTGAAATGAGCGTATGGCTTTCTTGGCCAGGAGATCCCTTGCGGGATTGTTCGGCCGCCTTAGTGTAAGTCTTTTTATTTGACGCCGCGTGGGCGACTTACGTGCCAATGATGATGAGATGATCATGATTAGGACAACACACAACACCCAGTCCCCTGCCGGGAATCGACCCCGTGCCTCCCGTGTTGTAGTCAGCGACGCTACCACAGAGATACGGAGGTGGACTGTGTTGGTGGCAGTGGCGGCTACTCCTTGAGGAGTCTGGGGCGGCGCCCTCCCAAAATTATCCAACACGGAATACGTACAAATCGTTAATCACAAATCGACTCGAATAATTTTCGTGTAGCAGCAGCCCGTGTAAGTGAATGATCAATGTTTTTAGACCAGGTAGTCTGCCAGCCAGGGTCAGCGAATGTTTTCAGAATGGGCTGACTGTCGGACTCTACGCGATCCGTCCGCGCAGTGTAAAGGCTGGCAACGGGCGCTGGAGTGAGTGGGTGTGCTGGGGGTTGGGTGGGGGCAGTGTGCTGAACCGGGCCGCTTAGGACGGCGTCCGCGCCAAGGGCGCCAAATATACAAAGGCGCACCGCCACCGGTCAGGCAGTTTCTAACAGGTGCAGTGCGTGTGATACTAGTGTCGTTGTTGTGAAGGTGCGTGTTGTTGCCTGTTTTTCTAGTTCGCTATTTAGAGTGAATAATATAAATAGGGTAAACTACATTTTAACATTTGGTAGTGAAAAATTGACTTTTGAAGGAAAGTTGGAATTATAAAGGTTAGGACCACCGAGACTGATTTGAACATTGTACAGACACAAAATGCCTGCAATAGCAAAAGTAGTTTCACTAGGAAATTTCATCCTGCTTTATATAAACATACCAATATATAAGCATACCAATGGTATTACTACATTTGTTGGTGACAGTCTTCTAATTTCAGTAACATATGTTTGTCGCTGATGAAGCATTTGTGTTCTCTGAACACTTACTTATATACTTACACACACAAAAAATTTACTTCTTACTTTATATTATTTTAAGGTACAGTTTTGGGTCTCTTGTGAAATCTAATAAAATGGAGTTACAAGTTGCCTGCAGAAAATATTAAAAACGACATATTTGTGCGTAAATTTTTTCGTATTTTGGTGTAGGAAGAGTCGTGTTAGATGAAGGGTTAAATTACGTAACTAGCTAATAAAATTAATGCTATATTCTCCCCGTTCAAGAAATGTTCTGAAGGGACAAAATGTCATGTAATTGAAGAGACATGCCGTCCCTCCTAATAAACAGCCCACCAGCCGCCACTGGTTGGTGGTAAGAATAATCTCGGAGTGGTGAGAGTTGGGACTGTGTGTGAGGATACGGAGATGGTGTAGTGTGGGTGGGGGAGAGGATCGCTTTGAAGGTGATGGGAATGGACCAGGTCTGTGGTGGGGGTACTGTGGGCCGCCCCCTGGGGCAGTGGTAGTGCGGTCAGTGACAGGCCGGCGTTCGTTGTCCCCGCAGCTCGGCCGCGTGCTCGATACCCAGGCCGAAGCCCCGCCCCCTCCCCCCCCCCTCCACTACCCCACGGCAGTCTGGTCCGCCAGCGCTATCGACCGTAAGACGCCGCCGGCAGACACACCAGGCGGACACCACTGGGCCACAGCCTACCCTCCACTCACCAACGCGTTCCCTCTATCTCTTACTCTTGCGTAGTTCGCGAACTAGTTCGGAAGAGCGCTCCCACAGGCGAACTACGCGAACTAATTCGCAAGATCCCTCGCCTCTTAGTTCGTCCGCTCCTTTTCCGAAGACTGACGGGGAACAGCGAGAGGACGCGAAAGCGCGCAGAATCGCGTGATTCCCTTCTGCCAGTTTAGCGTCATTTCGAGCTGATAGGGAAAGTACTTGGGCTCGAACAAACACATATAACCGGCCGCGGTGGCCGAGGGCACTAAGGCGCTCCAGTCACGGTCTGCACGGCCACTACGGTCGGGGGTTCGAATCTCCCCTCGGGCATTGATATTTGTGCCGTCCTTAGTTGTAGCTAGTTCAAAAGTAGTTTGTAAGTTTAGGGACTGATGACCCCGTAGTTAAGTCCCATAAGCTTAACAAACATTTGAATTTGAAACACATATACATATAAGGAACTGATAGTTCGATGGGGCGATCTATAATTGTTTAATAATTATTTTGCAGCCAAGATCGCATTTTTCATTTATTATGTTACCGGTTTCGGCGTCCTCGACGCCATCTTCAGACCTGTCGTAATTTACATTACTTCACGAAATTTTTTTATTACTGAAAGCCGGCCGCGGTGGCCGACGGGATTGAGGCGCTCCAGTCACGGTCTGCACGACCACTACGGTTGGGGGTTCGAATCCCCCCTCGGGCATGGATATTTGTGCCGTCCTAGCTCGTAAGTAGTTCATAAGTAGTTTGTAAGTTTAGGGACTAATGGCCCCATAGTTAAGTCCCATAAGCTGTACAAACATTTGAACATATACTGAAAGTGTACATCCGGGTTGAGGCATCACCAAACATAAAATTACTAGTCACAAATAAAATATATACATCTATCTTGTAATGGTTCTGAAGCGAGGTACTTGTAAGTTCAATATTAATTGAAGTACAGTATAAAACTAACTGTTAGGCGGGAAAACTATATACCCCAATATATAGTTTTCCCGCCTAACAGTTAGTGTTATACTGGACTTCAATTAATATTGAACTTAGACATAGAACTACCTCGCTTCAGAACCATTAGAAGATGGATGTATATCTTTTATTTGTGACTAGTAATTTTATGTTTGGTGATGCCTCAACCTAGATGTACTCTTTTACAATATAAAAAATGTCGAAGTAATGGAAATTACGACAGGTCTGAATATGGCGTCGAGCACGCCGAAACCGGTAATATAATAAATGAAAAATGCGATCTTGGCTGAAAAATCATTATTAAACACATATACATCACAATTGTACGAGAGATAATGTAAAGATCCCTTATTGCACTAGTGACACTCCCGCATCTGCAAAACTCTGCAGTCGTCCGTTAGAGGCCTCAGCGTGTACCTTCCTACATTGCACTTTGACCTGTCGGTTCGCCAGTAGCGACGGTGCAGTGTGCCTCCGAAGGTGCGTTTTGTGATGTTATTTGTGTGGTGAAGCGTCAGATGGAGCGGAGATTGATAATCAATCCTGCTAAAGTATTGCGATTGGTTGAGATGAAATTACGAAGAACCATTCTTCGTGATAATGGTATTAGTGTAGAAGATGAATCAAAAAAATATTCACATGTTTGTATAACTTATGGGACTTAACTACGGGGTCATCAGTCCCTAAACTTACAAACTACTTATGAACTACCTAACACTAAGGACGGCACAAATATCCATGCCCGAGGGGGGATTCGAACCTCTGACCGTAGTGGCCGTGCAGACCGTGACTGGCGCGCCGCAGTCTCCTCGGCCACAGCGGCCGGTGTAGATGAATCATTCGCATGCTTTCTCGTATCTGTTATGGTACAGAAATATGAGCATAAGTTAGATACTGTTGTAACACTAACAAATAATGATGGTAATAGGGATGATAATGACGAAGAACTCATTGCTAGCGGTAGTGCTTTGCTAAGTGCGGGAAGTGGCGATGGAAACAGTGGCAGTGAATACCAACAGTCTTCCGAGAAGAAGGTTAAAGTTGCAACTATAATCACGGCTTTTGATGGCAATACGCTAGAGAACATGTACGACGATTATTACATAAGTTATAGTTAAGATATCTGCATTACGTACGGCGTCTACAATTACATCTACAGTGTTATCTAGAGCGTGAGAGCAAAGTTTTGCATAAAAACGACCCCCACCAGCACATTGAGGTGTACGTAGAGATCCTGCAATCAAACGTTCATACAGATATGTCTGTCCGAGCCCATGTACTTTCCTTGTTAGTTCGTCCGCTCCTTTTCCAAAGATTTACGGGGAACAGCGAGAGGACGCGAGAGCGCGCAGAATCGCGCGATTCCCATCTGACAGTTTACCGTCATTTCGAGCTGAGATGCAGCTCTGCTGTAGTTTCATAGTTCGCTGCCACACATTTTCTTTTCTAATATATTTAGAATGAAACACTTCTTAAAGAAAAGTAGCCTAGATCAAATTTAAAGCAACATTACTTTATTTCACTACTAGTTTCGGCAATACTTGATGCCATTATCATGTGACAGGCCTACATTAAAAACTACAGTGCACATGTGCAGGAAAAGACTTCTCGAATTCGTGGTTTACCAAATGGCCGACCAATAGCAAAGGGGGGGGGGGGGGGGGGGGGGGGGTGAGACAACTGTTGGACATGTCGTACAATTGCTGCTGGCAACTTCAAATCAGCTGTTGTTACATGTTCAGTGGTGGTTCTCTTGATGTTAAGTGAAAGACACACAATAATGTGTGTTGTCTAAAATAAAATGGTGACACATCACTGCTTTAGTGCCAAGCAAGCCCTCATTGACAGACAGCGAACAACTGCAGGTGACTGCAGCAGCGAACCATGTTTTTATGTGTTATTATTAGTCGCCATGTACCATGGACTTTTGTTCGAATGTAGCCGCTTCTGGCCTGTTGTTGCATTTACTGTGTACAGGTAATCTATAGCTTCTGTTCGGCTATCCTGTAATTCACACTGTGTATTATGTTCTCACCATGCAGTGGTGTGCCACCATTTTATTTTTGACAACGCACATTATTGTGTGTCTTTCACTTAACATCAAGAGAACCACCACTGAACATGTAACAATAGCTGATTTGAAGTTGCCAGCAGCAATTCTACATGTCCAACAGTTGTCTCACCTCCCCCCCCCCCCCTTTTGCTATTGGTCGGCCATTTGGTAAACCACGAATTCGAGAAGTCTTTTCCTGCACATGTGCACTGTAGCTTTTAATGTAGGCCTGTCACTTGATAATGGCAACAAGTATTGCCGAAACTAGTAGTGAAATAAAGTAATGTTGCTTTAAATGTGATCCAGGCTACTCTTCTTTAAGAAGTGTTTCATTCTAACCATTTAATATATCTCCTACCGACAAATGTCGGCTGTTATTTCTAATGTATTTAGCAGTGTCTAAATAATAAATGGTTTATTTGCCTAAGTATTTGATGTCTAATAGCCCAAAAATTCGAGTAATAGCACACGCTTGGGCAACACTGATCATTATATGAAAAATCTGTCATATCAAAAAACAAAAAAATGTTCTTTTAGTAGCTGTAGTAAAAGCCAAAAAGAGCGGACGAAATAAAAAGAGCTACCTACTTCGTGGCCGAGCTGCGAACTAAAAGGAGAGCTACCGGTCGCGAACTAAAATATACGTGATCGATCGCGAACTAAAATATGCATTACCGGTCGCGAAATATTATGCCAAACGTATCTCTCTTCATAGTCCGTTGGATTCTTTTCCGAAGACTGACGGCCAATAGCGAGAGGGCGCGCAGCAGAATTAAAAATCACCTGTTTGCCTTCTGCTGATGATAGCCATTTCCAGGTCAGCGTCTGCCTGCTAGATTACATAGGTCAGTGCTACAAAATTTCTGCTTTGAAGTATTCTGCACTCTGCAATATCTGACTAATAAATTCCATAATGCCAAGATATAGAGATAACTCTAAAGAAATTATCCACAAACGGTTTCTTTGGTTTGCGTGATATCGTTAGCGGCTCAAGCAGCAAGCGCATGAAGCAGCTAGGTGGGGGAACTTCTCCCTCCACCTGCATGCGCAGACCAAGCCACTCAGTAGTCATTGAGAGTGGACGAACTAAAAGAACGAAATAGTTCGCGAACTAAAGTAAGCGAACTATTACGCGTAAGTCTAGTATCTCTCATTGCACGTAGCCACGAGCGTCCGCACACATTTCTTCAGAAGGGCTGTGGCGGGAAAGACACAAATTTCCGTTTTAGGAATAAATTAATTGAAGGCTTGTCGGGAAGAATATGGTAACCAACAATATAATACGTCTGAGAAAACTGATGAAAACTACTGTCTAATAGTTATTTTCTAAAAATATGTTTTATTATATGTTAACTAGCTGAAAAGCCGGCGTTGCCCGGGTATTTATTTATTTGGTTCAGCTTTGAGTTAGTTCTTCTCCTATCCAATATCTCTCTCTCTCTCCCTCTCTGTCAATCTGTTTTTCCCTTCAAAAGCGTGTTATATTCATGGGAGAATAATGTACAAAATTGTAAGTACAGTATTCAAACAAAAAACGATAGTAATCAAAATACAAATTACATATAAACGTATTACAATCTCATATTTATTGACTTATATGTTGTGCAGTTGTATAATTTTTCAGATATATATTCATTTGCTGTGTGTCTTGAAAATCTCTTGGGAATACAATTAATAGTAAAGAATAAAACTTGGGGCGGTTTCCATGAACGTTACTGTCTACGTGCTCATCTGTCATGAACCACGTATCGTACTTTGATACAATTTAGTAGGTACATTCAGCTGTATGTGTGTATACTATCTGTAAAATTTCCTGCGGCTACAATTTGTAGTCTAGAAATTATAAATTGTAACGACATACCGAATGCCGTAGTTTTGCTCCATAAACAGCGGAAAAATAGTAAGCGAAAAACTTTTTTTTTCCTTTCATTATTTCGAAGTGGTTGTCAGCGAGAGAAAGTTTAGTAAAGGTTGTAGTTTATCTCGGACTTGGAGAGTACTCTTGACGCGTAGGCTATCACTTTTTCAGCACTTTCCTGAACTTGTACAAGCACTGCACCAATCCCATAACCACTGGCGTCTGTGTGAAGTTCCGTTTCTGCATTCTCATCGTACAAGGCTAGCACTGGTGCAGAAGTTAGAGCCTCCTTAAGTGCCCGGAAAGCTCTTTCTTTTGTCTCATCCCAGTAAAACTTGGCGTCTCCCTGCAGAAGTTCTTGTAATGGACGTGCCTTGTTACAAAATCCTTTTATGAAAGGTCGGTAGTATGAGCACAGCCCACGAAAACTTCTTACATCACGGATGTGCTGAGGAGTTGCAAATTCTGTGACTGCCCTTAGTTTATCTGGATCAGGACGGACACCATCTCCGCTGACTAGGTGCCCCAGGATTTTTATCTCTTTGGCGACGAAGAGGCACTTCTTTGGATTGAGGCGGAGACCTGCAGCCTGAACACACTTCAACACAGTTGACAGGCGACTCAGATGTTCTTTAAATGTTTTCGAGAAAACGACAATGTCATCTAAATAGCAAAGACACGTCGTCCACTTAAGGTGTCGCAGCACGTTGTCCATCATGTGTTCGAATGTGGCTGGAGCATTACACAATCCAAATGGCATTACTTTAAATTCATAGAGGCCGTCAGGTGTAATAAAAGCGTCTTCTCCCTGTCAGCTTCGTCAACCTCGATTTGCCAGTAACCTGTCTGCATGTCCATAGTTGAGAAGTATGTAGCTCCTTTCAAGCAGTCTAAGGTGTCGTCAATGCGCGGCAATGGGTAGACATCTTTCTTTGTGATTCTGTTCAGCCGTCGATAGTCGACACAGAATCTCCACGTGCCATCCTTCTTTACGAGGACCACTGGAGACGACCAAGGACTCTCCGAAGGTTGAATAATGTCATCTCGCAACATCTTCTCCACTTTCTCCCGAATTATTCGTCTTTCAGCTGGTGACACACTATACGAACGCTGGCTAATTGGCGGATGGTCCCCAGTATTGATACGGTGCTTTATCGTAGGCCGTTTCGTCTGACTTTTCCCCTGCTGAGGTGTGAATGCACCCAAAATTGGCGTAGTATACCTAACACCCGCTGGCGTTGTTCCTTGGTCAGTCCAGGACCTATTGGCAGTTCCACGTTTGTTTCCTCCAGCGTGTTGTCTGTACTAATAGCAGAGCATGGGTCTTCATTGATGACGTTGAGCTCACCGTCCTGGATTGGTTCAGCTGTCCCGATACACATTCGCTTGGGGATAATGTGTGACTGCTCGTGACAATTTGTGATCTAAATCTCTCCTTGACCACCAGTGATGCTTATGATAGCCGCTGGTATGTAAATTTCTTTTGTGAGCCTGATAAACTTTTTACTGTCAACAAGAACTTCGCAGTTTAACCGGTCATCTGTGTTTGTGACTGCAACTCTTCTCATTGTCAACGGCGGTATCGTGACATTCTCAACGACAAATAACTTCCCAGAAAATTCTGAATTAAGTGTATCCGTCGGAACGACTTCCTCAATTTCACAGTCATGATCGCTTGGGATGCTTGAAGGAAGTCCCATCTGAGGATGACATTGTGACTACATTCTACTAACACGACAAATTCAAACGGCTGGGTCCTGTTGTTGATTGTTATTCTTGCGACACAAGTTCCTGCTGGCTGGACGTACTTTCCATTTGCGACCTTCAGCACAGTTGCCCCCGTATCATAGAACATTGTCTTTAGTTTGCGGCGGTAATTATCCGACAATACAGAGAAAGACGCTCCTGAATCAACAAGTGCCCGGACGGGTTGGACGTCGATGAGATTTCCCGACATCTTAGCGACTGTCGTCCATGTAGAATTTTCATCTGCGGCGGCCTCACCTCCGTAGATGGTCGCCTCGCTTAGTTTTCCTGGGCGCGGCGGCTAGGGGTGCCTCAGTACGGCGACGGTGAACGGCTGCGGCGCGTCGGGGAGCGACCTCGTCTAGACTACGGCGATGGGCTTCTTCCGATAGGTCGACTGAATTCATCAGCAACTGACTGCCTGTGATAGAACTGCTCCGACGGCTGACGTCTTGCGGCAAAACAATCGTCGAATATTCGCCTCATCTCTCTGCAGTAGCGTACGACATATCCAGGGCGCCCACAGTGGAAACACAGTGGTGTGTTGTCTTCTGTCCTCCAGACGTCTGTTCTTCTGCGGGGCGTCATAGTTACCGGGGGAGTTGGCTGTGGTCGCGTCGGTCGGTTCATGGGCTGCCGTTTGGCGGCTGCAGCGTAAGTCATAGCAGGGCGACGCCATTCATCATGTCGGGTGCGTTTGACAGGGCAGACAGGAGCTAATGTCTGAAATACCTCTTCCTCAGCAACGTCGGCTCTCTCGTGACTTACAGGGCTTACATCCATGGCCATAATCTGATGCTCGCTCGGTCTAACAGTCCCGGTTGTGTCATAAATTGTTGTAATTCTTCTCTCACAATTTGTCGTATGAGAGAAGCGAAGTCCTGCTGGTCTTCCACAACGGCCATAGGGACTACATTGGGGAGTCTGTCATACCTCTTGCGTCCAACCCACCTTTGTTGCATCTCTTCAATACGCTGGCACCACTTGATGAACTCTTCTGTCGTAGCGACGTCTTTTATCAGAAGGGCTTGGTACATGTATTCTTCAATACCCTTCATCAGGTGCCTGATTTTGTCGGCCTCGGTCATGTTCGGATTGACAGTGTTACACAGGGCCAAAAGATTCTGTATGTAAGACTGTGTCGGCTCACCATGTCGTTGGGCCCGGTTCTTCAATTGTTCTTCAGCCGTGCGGATTTATCGCTGTCGGTCTCCAAACGTCTTCTTAAGTTCCGTCTGGAACGTTTCCCAGTCGATCAGCTTGTCTTCGTTGTTCTCAAACCATTGCTGGGCTGTTCCGTCCAGGTAGAAATATCCCCCCCCCCCAGGGGGCCCACAGTTCTTTTGTGGGTACGTGTGTGGTGCGCACGGGGCCCCGAGCCGAAGCAGCCTTTCTTCTGCCCCAGGCTGCTTCACTTTCCCTCCCGGTTTATGCCTTCGCCCGGAGACGGGCGTCTTTCGCGAGTTAAGGTGGTTTCTTGTTGTCGTTTCTCTTATTCCTTGGTTCCTTCCTTTCCTAACTTTTGTTTCTGTCTTCCTCTCCTTGCTGTACTCTCCTAGCCTTCTTCTCCTCCTCATTAGTCTCCGCTTCGGCGTTTGAGACACTTCTTTCCTTCATTCTCTTCACTTCCTCTAGTCTTCTTCTTTCCTCCCTGTGCGTGTCTGAAGGCCGACCCACGCATTACCATGCGTAGCAGGTGACAGGGTAACGCGTAATTCCCCGCCCCGGGTAGACAAATAGGGCACGTACGTACCCCCTGGTAAAGGGAGGGAGGGGTGATTACCCGAGCTGGTACCTTCCGAACATGCCGATTGGTCCCTCCGTCAGTTCTCGGGAGGTGTGACCTGAGGTGTGAACAATCACCTAAGGCGGGTAAGCCCTCAGAGAGGGCCCCCCACAAGGAAGGAGCGCGCCATCGGAGACGCCGGTAATCACGGGGGACACTTCCGCAATGACTTCCTTCTCTTCTTTAGTGACGTTGACCCAGAAACGAAAGATAGATTCGCCTCAGCAAAAGAAGACTCTGCCTAATCTACCGAAATTTCTTGTTGTCTCTCGCACTGACGGTAAAGATTTCAATTCTGTAAATCCTTTCGTCATTCAGAAAGGTCTTGATGCAATTGTTGGCCCTGTTAAAACCTGTTCGCGTCAGCGCAATGGCACATTGTTGCTGGAAGCGGACAGTGCATTCCAAGCCCAAAAGCTAATCCGGACTACGTTGTTACACACGTTTCAGGTAGAAGCGCACCGCACACTCAACTCGTCACGGGGGGGGGGGGGGGGTTGTTTTTACGAGATCCCTTGACGGGTTGTCTGATGAAGACATCCAATCCTATATGTCCGATCAGGGTGTAACAGCCGTGCATAGGGTGATGAAAAAGGTAGATAACCAGCTGACGCCGACTCGTGTTTTTGACGTTCGACAGAGTTGAACTCCCGTCGAAGGTCAAAGTAGGGAATGAAGTCATCTCCGTCCGCTCTTATGTACCTAACCCAACGCGCTGCTTCCAATGCCACCGATACAACCACACCCGTCAATCTTGCCCTAACGCAGCAAAATGTCACTTGTGGTAGGGACGCCCATGAGGGGGATTGCCCACCTCCGTCCCCTCACTGCCTTAACTGCAACGGTGACCATGCGGCTTCCTCTCGGGGATTGCCCTGTATATAAGGACGAAAAAGTCATCCAGCAAATTCGGGTTACGGAAAAGGTATCAACATCTGCCGCTCGAAAGTTGTTGGCGAGTCGAAAGCCCACTGTTCTCCCAGCGGGCACATACAGTAAGGTGCTCACCTCCACTCGGCCTACTAAGGATTCCAGTACCCAGACCTGTGACTTCACTTTCGCTGACACAGTTGTGCGATCCGCCAGCCCGTAGATTGCCCGTTTCACGTCCCCGCTTCCTCCTGCTGCTTCTAAAGTACAGTCTCTAGTAAACCGCGGGCACCTAAACAAGATGCCCGGACTTTGAAAAAGGAACCCGTCCGTGAGGATTTTCTGCGTTCTCAGGCTTCCCAACCGTCAACGGCCTCTTCTCACCGTCACTCTTCCAGAAGAGCCACCAAGAAAAAAGAGTTCCTCACCTTCCCCGCCGAGGCGTGACCCATCCGTCACGCCGCCCAACAGTTGCCGGCCCCGGCCGTCTTCTGTTTCACCGGGTCGCTCCGTCTGCCGGGCACCCGGCCCTTTACCGGTGGTGGAAACTGCCCCTCCTGATCAACTCAAGGAGGTGGCAGGCGCGTCGGTCGAACCTATGGACCACGACCCTTTGCCCCTAGACAGCGATAGCAGTGCTCCCTCTAAATCCGGTCCTCAGCGGCCATCGAGGTGACCCCACTTGCTTGTTGGTTTTTATCCTCATTTCTTACCTCATTTTTTATCATGGCGCTCCTTCAATGGAATATTCGCGGCATTCGTTCCAATCGAGAGGAGATCAAACTACTCCTTCGATTGCACTGCCAGCTTCTAGTCTGACTCCAAGAAACTAAGTTGCGTCAAAGTGATCGTGCAGACTTTACCTGCTACACATCTGTGCGTATCGACCTGCCATATTTGAGAGGTACCTCAGCCCATGGCGGGGTTATGATGTTTATTCGATACGACGTCTATTACCATCCCATTACATTGCATACTCTCCTACAGGCAGTTGCCGTCCGCATCACTCTATCCACATTTACCTTTTCCCTCTGTAATATCTATTCGCCATCGTCATGTGCCCTTACTACGGCAGATGTGCTACACCTCGTTGACAAGCTCCCTTCGTGTTGGTAGGCGACTTCAATGACCACCACCCCCTGTGGGGCTCTCCGGCACCTTGTCCGAGAGGCTCCCTTTTGGTGGACCTTCTCCAACACCTCAATCTTGTCTGCCTCAACACTGGTGCACCGACCTTCCTTTCTGACGCAACCCATACGTACTCCCACATAGACCTTGCGATATGCACTCCTCAGCTTGCCGGTCGGTTTGAGTGGTATGTACTTTCTGACACGTACTCGAGTAACGATTTCCCTTGTATCATCCACTTCCTGCATTCCCCATCTCCTCGTCCCACCAGTTGGAACATTTCTAAAGCCGACTGGGGGCTTTATTCTTCCATGGCTGTTTTTCACGATCAGAATTTTCCCAGCTGTGACAGTCGGGTCGAATACCTCACAGAGGTTATTCTCACAGCTGCCGAACATTCCATACATCGTACATCCTCTTCTCCACTTCGTTTCCCGGTCCCTTGGTGGACTGCAGCCTGCCGCGACGCGCTTAGAGCCCGTCGCCGTGCTTTACGCACCTTCCGCCGCCACCCAACCTTGGAGAATTGCATAAATTATAAACGTATGAGAGCGCAGTGTCGTCGAATCATAAACGACAGCAAAAAAGCTTGCTGGACTGCTTTTACTAGTTCTTTTAACCGTTTTACTCCCTCCACGTTTGTTTGGCGTAGCCTACGCCGTCTATCCGGCATCAAGGTCCACTCCCCGATTCCTGGCCTGACCGTGGAGAACGCAGTCCTCGTGGACCCCGCTGATGTTTCCAACGCATTGGGCCGATTCTTTGCGGAGGTTTCGAGCTCTGCCCATTACCACCCTGCCTTTCTCCCTTGCAAACAGGCAGAGGAGGCAGGGCCGCCTTCTTTCCACTCTTTTAATCGTGAAAATTATAATGTCGCCTTCACCATGCAGGAGCTAGACCGTGCGCTTGCCCTGTCCCGATCGTCTGCTCCCGGGCCCGATTCCATTCATATTGAGATGCTGAAGAACCTCTCTCCTGCGGGCAAGTGTTTTCTTCTTAGTACCTACAATCACATATGGACTGAATGTCATGTTCCCATAAGTTGGCGTGAGGCCATTGTTGTCCCCATCCCCAAACCAGGGAAGGACAAACATCTTCCTTCCAGTTATCGCCCCATTTCTCTGACGAGCTGCGTCTGTAAGGTGATGGAACGCATGGTTAACGCTCGGTTGGTCTGGCTCCTCGAATCTCGCCGCCTCCTAACAAATGTCCAATGCGGTTTTCGCCGACGCCGCTCTGCTGCTGATCACCTCGTTACCTTGTCGACCTTCATTATGAATAACTTTCTAAAGAAGCGTCAAACAGTAGCAGTGTTCTTCGACTTGGAGAATGCATACGATACCTGTTGGAGAGCGGGCATCCTCCGCACATTGCACACATGGGGCCTTCGTGGCCGCCTCCCTCATTTTATTCAAGCGTTTTTGGCGGATCGCAAGTTCCGGGTACGGGTGGGCTCTGTTTTTTCAGATACCTTTTGCCAGGAGAATGGGGTACCGCAGGGCTTGGGTGTGGCTCTCTTTGCCATTGCAATCAATCCGATCGTAGATTGCCTTTCAGCCGACGTGTCCGGATCCCTTTTTGTAGACGATTTCGCAATTTATTGCAGCGCCCAGCGGACGTGTCTCTTGAAGCGTTCTCTTCAACGCTGTCTTGACCGTCTATATTCCTGGAGCATCGCAAACGGCTTCCGATTCTCCACTGAGAAAACGGTGTGTATAAACTTCTGGAGATACAAGGAATTTCTTCCACCATCCCTACACCTCGGCCCCGTTGCTCTCCCTTTCGTGGAGACAACGAAATTCTTGGGGCTAATGTGGGATCGGAAACTTTGCTGGTCCACACACGTGTCCTACCTGGCTGCCCGTTGTGCCCGATCCCTTAATGTTCTTCGTGTCCTCAGTGGCGCGTCATGGGGAGCGGATCGTACCATCCTGCTCCACCTTTATCAAGCCATTGTTCAGTCGAAGCTAGACTACGGAAGCCTTGTATACTCTTCTGCACGGTCGTCGATTCTCCGCCGTTTCAACTCTATTCACCATCGGGGATTACGTCTGGCGACCGGTGCATTTTATACCAGCCCTGTTGAAAGTCTGTATGCTGAGGCTGCTGTATTATCCTTGACCACTCGGCGTGACGTACTTTTGTGTCGGTATGCATGCCGCCTGCGGTCGATGCCCAACCACCCATCTTACTCGTTATTCTTTGACGACTCACTCGATCGCCAATATCAGTTGTCTGCGATAGCCTTGCTTCCATCTGGAGTTCGCTTTCGCCGCCTGCTTCAGCGGCTCGGTTTTACCCTTCCTTCCACCTTTCGGTTGAGCGACAGCCCGTCGCCACCGTGGCATCAGGCTCAGGTTCACACTCACCTTGAACTTAGTTCGCTTCCCAAGGAGAGCACTCCGGATTTGATATACCGCTCGAGGCTTGTCGAACTCCGTTCGCGGTTCGATAATGCCATATTTATTTACACTGATGGTTCCAAGAGCACTGCCGGTGTCGGATCTGCCTTCGTCGTCGGGGACAACCGTTTCCAATACAACCTCCCTGACCGGTGCTCGAATTTCACGGCTGAGCTTTTTGCCCTCCACCAGGCCGTTTTGTATACCTTCGCCAATCTTTCTATGCCATATGTTCGGATACCCTTAGTGCCCTGCAGAGTATTAAGGACCCTTTCTCGAACCATCCTCTCGTGTATCGGATCCAACGCTCCCTCCAGTTGCTAGCAGATGACAGCTGTCACGTGTCTTTTCTGTGGGTCCCTGGCCACGTGGGTGTGCCCGGGAATGAGACCGCCGACATAGCAGCCAAGGCCGCAGCTCTTTTGCATCGCATGGCTACCTTTTGCGTCCCATCGGACGATGTTCAACGGGCTCTTCGCCGGAGTATCGTGTCGTTATGGCACAGTGCGTGGTTTTCACTGTACAACAATAAATTGCGAACTGTAAAACCGATCCCGACCGCTTGGAGGACCTCCTCACGCCCCTCTCGGCGGGAGGTCATCCTGGCCCGGTTGCGGATCGGTCACTGCCGTTTCAGCCACTGTCACTTGCTATCCGCCGACCCTGCACCGCTGTGCTCCTGCGGTGAACTGCCGACAGTGCGACATGTTTTACTGTCTTGTGTTAATTTTAATCATCTCCGTGTAGCCCTTCACTTTCCGTCTACTCTGGAGGAAATTTTAGCTGATGACACACGAGAAGCTGCTCGAGTTTTGCGTTTTATCAACTTGGACAGCTTATCAAAGGATATTTAACCCCTTTAATTGTCTTTTATCTTTAATTTTTAGCCTCTTCTTGATGTTCTAACTGGCAGTTACCATTTTTTTTTAGATCTAGCGAATCTCTGTACTTGTCTGGGCGATAATGACCATACTGTTATACTTGGCGACTCGGTCGAACCCTGTCCAGCGTCTCCAGAGAACACCGACGGGTGTCTGATGTGGAGCTGTCTTACCGATGGTTTCGTGTCCATGGTTCTTCTGATGATACGGACTTTCTGAAGGATGTACTCGGTATATCCCTTGTATTCCGGTTCCAGTCCGTGTAAGCGACGGCTTTTACGTTGCCTAATCGGAGCCACGGTGATGCAGCTGTTGTACAGGATACCTGGCGCCTCCACCAAACAACGTCGCGTTGAAATGGAAGCAGGCTTGTCTTCGAAAGTAACTGAACACACCACTTATACTGAAAGC
Organism: Locusta migratoria; assembly: GCA_026315105.1. Lineage (NCBI taxonomy): Eukaryota > Metazoa > Arthropoda > Insecta > Orthoptera > Acrididae > Locusta > Locusta migratoria. The sequence goes on along the minus strand of CM048745.1, from coordinate 327,035,472 downwards.
ACGTTTATTACGAACTCACTAACTGCCTCTCGGGCAGGGTGCTCTGCTATTTATATACGGACAGAATTTACCAGAAATTAGTCGAACAGTTAACATAAGAAACAAGTAGAATTTACAAGTGTACATAAGAAACATGTAGAACATTCTGGAATTGTTAATTACAAAGAAATAAATTTTAGCCAGGAGGCGGGATTGAACCGGCGACCTTCAGCACCGCAGTCCGTGATGTTATCTCCTGCGCCACGCCGGCAGTCGGTGTACGTGGTCTCTCGTGGCATTATTTAGGACTGATTGCTGGAAAATTTTCTACAAATCCAATAAATACTCGTTCAGCACACGTGGCACCATGGAATCAAGCCTAATAGGTCTTATTTACTGTGGTTATACATATACCACCTCAGCATCTTTGTCAGCTTTCCACTTTGGTGGTAAATGAATTTCCCATTTCCCTTTTGTGAGCTGTAAAAAATAAAACAGAAAAAACTGAGATATTGGATTATTTTAAGTAAAACATGTTTCACGTCTAAAATTAGGTTAAATGCTGCACCACAATATGCATCGCGGTTATGCACACACCACGTAGTAACACAGTAATCCCTCGGTTGTTTCTCTAAGGATACATTACTTTCTTCTTACACGTGCGTTTTGGTCAAATTCGAACGCAACACGCGCGCTAGCAACAGTGATCACACGTCGAGGTGCGGTTCCCCTGTGTGCAAGGCTGGTTAGACTGGCTGAGTCAGAGCGAGGCTGAAGGACCATGCTGGTTCAAGAAGTGACTTTTGAGACGACGCGTGCGTCCCCTTGGACTGAATTTGGATGAATATTGTTGTATGAATTCTAATTCTTTTATCTAAGTATTTTCTTGTTGGATTTATTCTGTTGATGCTATATAAGTTGTGACTAGACAGATTAGCGTATTTATACTGAAATAAGCATTTCGAAAATTCTCATGGGATATTGGGAGGGGGGGTGTCGAGCAATATCTCACAGAATCTCACCAGGGGGAGAGGGGAGGTCGAAAAACGCCAAACTAACCTACGTATAATTATCAGAGTAGAAGGGCATGAAAGAGATGCAGAGGTTGGGAAGGGTGTAAGACAGGCTTGTAGCCTTTCCCCAATGTTATTCAATTTGTACATTGAGCAAGCTATAAAGGAAAGCAAGGAGAAATTTGGAGAAGGGATTAAAGTTTAGGGTGAAGAAATAAAAACCTTGCGGTTTGCTGATGATATTGTAATTCTGTCAGAGACAGCAAAGGACCTGGAAGAGCAATTGAACGGAATGGACAGTGCGTTGAAAGGAAGGTATAAGATGAACATTAACAAGAGTAATGGAATGCAGTCTTAGAAAATCAGGCGATGCTGAAGGTCTTAAATTAGGTAACGAATCAATAAAGGTGGTAAATGAGTTTTGTTACTTGGGCAGTAAAATATGATGGTCGCAGTACAGTGGATATAAAATGCAGAATGGCAAAGGGAAGGAAAGCGTTTTTGAAAAAGAGAAATTTGTTAACATCGAATATTGATTTAAGCCTAATGAAGTCCTTTCTAAAGACATTTGTGTGGAGTGTTGCCTTGTATGGGAGTGAAACGTGGACGATAAACAGTGCGGACAGGAAGATGATAGAGGCTTTTGAAACGTGGTGTTACAGAAGGATGCTGAAGATTAGGTGGGTGGATCGCGTAACTAATGAGGAGGTACTGAACAGAATTCGGGTGAAAAGGAATTTCTGGCATACCTTGACTAAAAGAAGTTTGGTAAGACACGTTCTTAGACATGAAGGAATTGTGAATTTAGCATTGGAGGGCGGTGTGTGGGGTAAAAATCGCAGAGGGAGACCAAGAGATGAATATCAAATTCAAATGGATGTAGGTCGCCGTTCTTATGAGGAGATGAAGAGGCTTGCTCAAGAGAGAGTAGGGTGGAGAGCTGCATCAAACCAGTCTCCGGACTGAAGTCTACAACAACAACAACAACATAATTAATGGTCGTCCCCTTGAATGCATTTGGTAAGCTTATGAAATTTGAGCGCTTTCGACTCTAACATTATCAGGAACAGCATTTTATTACGAAAGTGGGTCGTCAAATCCTCATACAGCACTCATCGTGATCAAAAAGCTGTGAATAAAAAAAATAAAAAAGTGTGTTCTTCGGTGGCTACGTAATTCTATTTGAGAACACCAGATTTCTTTCGATGTTATGTTCATCGGAAGACGACCCGCAGACGGAATAATGTCGTTGTGCCTTTTTATACCTTTCATGTTGAGTAATTAATCACTTCAATCAAGGCATTAGTTTCCCGCGAATGCGAAATATTCTCACGGCGCCGTCTCCAGTTGGCCACCGCGTGTTTTAAGCGGTGTTTGCCTGCGACCAGCGAAGGACACGAAACTGCGTAACATTCTCGTACAGTGTACCCTTTGCATGCAGACAGAAACGTGATAGGTCTGATCAGATAATAAATTTTTCCAGTTCTTCAAGGTCCATTGTGTCTGTTCGCTGACAATAGAGATCAATTTTGTAGCCTCGGTTGAACGCGATTCCGTCACTCATGGCTGCTTAAAATGTGCGTGCTTTGCAATTTCTCACTTGGATGGAATCTGCCTGAGAATAAACATTGATCACATTCTGGATTTTATTATTTATTTTTAATCTGGTAAATAAGTAGACTTTTAATGGCGGTTCGTCACAAGTAAATTGCTATTCAAAATTGAGTACCACGTCTTACTGCAATACATGTCCAGTCTACACATAAGGGCAATTCCCCTTCTTGATTTTCTTTCATTTAATCGCTGTAACGTCGCATCCTAATCTCAATGTTAAAAGGTACTAAACTGTTCCTCCTCCTTGGCCCACAGAATATGCAGTCGCTTCTATTACCTCACAAACGGCTTTTAATCAAATTGCGTGGCTATAGTATATCGCCCCAAATTTGCGACTGGATAGGGGATTTCCTGTCAGAGAGGACACAGTTTGTAATAATCGATGGTAAAGCATCGACTAAAGCAGAAGTGATATAGGGCGTTCTACAGGGTAGTGTTATTGGTCCTCTGCTGTTCGTTATTTACATAAAAGATCTGGGAGAAAATCTAAGTATCTCTCTTTGGTTGTTTGCAGACGAAGCCGTCATTTACCGTCTAGTAAATTCATCTGAAGATCAAAACCAACTGCAGAACGATCTGAATAAGATATCACTATGGAGTAAAAATTGGTAATTGACTCTAAATAATGAGAAGTGTGAAGTCGTCCACATGAGTACGAAAAGAAATCCGTTAACCTTTGTTTACAAGGTAAATCAATCAAAAGTGAAGGCCATAAACTCCACAAAATACCTAGGAATTACTATTACTTCAGACTTAAACTGGAAAGAACACTTAGATATTGTCGTGGGAAAGGCGAACCAGAGACTGCGTTTTATTGGAAAAACCCTTAAAAGCTGCAACAGAATTACAAAAGAAACTGCATACACTACGCTTGTCCGTCCATTTTTGGAGTATTGCTGGATTTGACGGAGGACATAGAAAGAGTCCAAAGGGCAGCTACATTTTTACTGTCACGATACAGGGGAGACAGCGTTACGGAAATGATACAGGATCTGGGATGGGAATCATTACAACAACGGCGCTTATCGCTGCAGCGTGGGCTACTTACGAAACTCCAATCGCCAAGATTCTCCTCCGGATGCGAAAATATATTGTTGATTCCCACTGACATAGGTAGAAATGATCATCAGAATAAAATACGAGAAATCAGAGCTCGAACGGAGAGATCCAGGTGTTCTGTCTTCCCGCGCGCTATTCGAGAATGGAATGGGAGATAAATAGTAAAAAGGTTGTTCGATGAACCCTATACCAGGCACGTAAATGTGATTTGCAGAGTATCCCATGAAGATGTAGATGTTACTCTTCGAGACATAGAAAATTAACATTAGGTTCGAACTATCCTGAGAGATTTATGTCAAAGCACATGTATCACAGTGATATTGTGGCAGTAGTAGTAGCAATACTAGTAGTTATTTCTTCTGTTGTGGTTGTTGTTATTACCTTCAATTTTCATAGTGTTTGATGGAATGCTCGACGCTAATCTATCTTGGGCAAGTTTCTTTATGGCTCAATCATTGTAATTTGAAACTCTTCTGTTAGTCCGTCACAATTGTGGATTTGTTGATCCGCCTTGATGCAAAAAAATCCTTTATGTAGATACCCATACTAGTTCCAGCCGAAATCCCGCCATCATCAACGGGTTCACATTCATTCTAGAAGAATGCACAAATAAAATCGTTACAAAACTGTGAAAAACATTGTAAGGTATACACTTTCTTTTCAGGTGTATCATTGTGTAAACAGTCATCACACTCATATCATTCAGCTGTTGCACATTCTACTGTGATTGTAGACGTTCTTTCGCGATACCGCATGTCATCTGTAACAGTATGAGCGGCTATTGGCAGGTGTTTACTATTTGCTACCTGTGCTGACTCCCCATCCGTCTCAAACATCCACACGTCGCACACTATGGCTGTACCGTCCCTATGGTCCCTGCCCTCTGACACTCGTCATTACTTATTCCCGTGCGAGGTCGAACCTAACTCAATCTTCGCGTGTATAAGTATTGTGAACTATCCTATTTCGGTGTTTCTACAACCTTGGGTTTGAACATTGCTATTATTACCGTTTATGAGGGTACCAAGCTGTACTTATTTTGGAAACGTACTCATTAATTGGACGATTCTCTGGAGGAATTGGATAGGCGCTATCACGCCACAGAAATACGTCCTCCGTCTATGGCAGTGGTATGAATCATATGACATTTTCAGAATGAAACTTTCACTCTGCAGCGGAGTGTGCGCTGATATGAAACTTCCTGGTAGATTAAAATTGTGTGCCGGAACCGGGACTCGAACCTGGGACCTTTGCCTTTCGCGGGCAAGCGCACTACCGACTGTGCTATCCCGACACGATTCAAGATGCCGCCTCACAACTTTACTTCCGCCTGTACCTCGCCTCCTACTATCCAAACTTCACAGAAGTTCTCTTGCAAACACGCAAGACTAGCACTGCTGGAAGAAAGGATAGCACAGTCGGTAGTGCGCTTGCCCGCGAAAGGCAAAGGTCCCAGGTTCGAGTCCCGGTTCCGGCACACAATTTTAATCTGCCAGGAAGTTTCATATCAGCGCACACTCCGCTGCAGAGTGAAAGTTTCATTCTGGAAACATCCCTTAGGCTGTGGCTAAGCCATGTCTCCACCATATCCTTTCTTCCAGCAGTGCTAGTCTTGCGTGTTTGCAAGAGAACTTCTGTGAAGTTTGGAAAGTAGGAGGCGAGGTACTGGCGGAAGTAAAGTTGTGAGGCGGCATCGTGAATCGTGTCGGGATAGCACAGTCGGTAGTGCGCTTGCCCGAGAAAGGCAAAGGTCCCAGGTTCGAGTCCCGGTTCCGGCACACAATTTTAATCTGCCAGGAAGTTTCATATCAGCGCACACTCCGCTGCAGAGTGAAAGTTTCATTCTGGAAACATCCCTTAGGCTGTGGCTAAGCCATGTCTCCACCATATCCTTTCTTCCAGCAGTGCTAGTCTTGCGTGTTTGCAAGAGAACTTCTGTGAAGTTTGGAAAGTAGGAGGCGAGGTACTGGCGGAAGTAAAGTTGTGAGGCGGCATCGTGAATCGTGTCGGGATAGCACAGTCGGTAGTGCGCTTGCCCGCGAAAGGCAAAGGTCCCAGGTTCGAGTCCCGGTTCCGGCACACAATTTTAATCTGCCAGGAAGTTTCATATGACATTTTATTAACGTATGTCGCGAGATCCATCGTATATCGCGAGAAGTTTTTGGCAACCGTGGCGCGAGTTTTGACAGATCGTGAGTGTGAGTGTGTGTGTGTGTGTGTTTGTGTGTGTGTGTGTGTGCGGGAGCGCGCGTGTTTGCGCTTTTGACGTTCTGTATCCTATGTTAGTTCATCTAAGGCAGTGAAGAGTGAGTTGTTTCAAAGTGTCGTGTATTCGTTCGATACGTTTTTGCCTTCCTTTATGGCCTTTTGAATGTAATCATGTTCCTCTGTCGTCAGTTTGCGGTTTTTACTATAGCTGTTTTTCGTAATTCGTAGGTCTTTCAATAGTTGTGGAATGGTGGTTCTTATTCACAAAAATATGTCGAACAAAGGTTAAATGTGTACTTTCACTTTTCAGAGTTCTTACGTTTTCACTGTACCGATACGGAAAATTCCTTCATGTCTGTCCAATGTTGTGTGACTGACAGAAGTTACAAGTCAGTTGGTATATTCTTGCATCTATCTGAGTTCTCTTTTGTGGTCTCAGTTTTATTATTGTCTGTTGTATTATGTTGTTCGTTTTTTAAATCAATCGGGCCCCTTGCCTCTTTTATATCTTTCCAATTCTGTATGATATTTTATTATTGTATATTAATGTGTAATATTTGTTTCTGTTTTCTTGCGTGGTGTGGTTTGTTGTGTTGTCTATATGTTATGTCCCCTGTGTTTTTAGGTTCTCCTTTTGTGTACTTAGGTAGATGGCCATTGTATTGTCTTTCTCTTTTACGTTCAGATTGACTAAGCTGTCTGTGTTGTATTCATTTACAACAGCAATTTGTTTGATTAGTTCCTGTGTGTAGTTCTGCGATTTGAGAGGGAAGTTCTGTTTAACCAATGGAACATGTATATGAATGTTGCGTGTTTTTGAGTAACTGAGTGAGAATTGAAATTATGGATCACGGTGCATGTGGCAGTAGATTTTCTGTCGATAGAAAATTCATGTTGGTTGTTGTCTTCTTATTGGGAGGTCTAAGATATTTATCATAAAATGCATTTTTTTAAAACCATCAGCTGTTTATTAAACAGCTGATGGTTTTAAAAAAAATGCATTTTATGAAATATATTACGGCTGTTGACACTCGTCTCACCAAAGCATTCTAAGATATTTAGCTTCTAATTTTCTTTAGATTCCATTGCGAAGTGCATCTGGGGGTTTTGATGTCACTGTAGTAGTTCTTCTATTCTGCTTTGTGTTTCATCTATGAGACAAATCATGTGATACACATATCTGAATCAGTGTGTTACTTTGTATCCTTTTTGTTTCACAATGTTGTTGATTATTATGTTTTCGATATGGTCCAAGAAAACGTTGGCTAGGATTCTACTGATTGAAGATGCCATGGGTAGTCCTCCTTCGCCGGCCACAGTGGCCGAGCGGTCCGCAGTGTGCCAGTCACGGTCTACACGGCCGCTGCGGTCGGGGGTTCCAAACCCCCCTCGGGCATGGATGATTGTGCCGTCTTTAGTATAACCTTAAATTGTAAGTAGTTTGTAAGTTTAGGGATTGATGACCTCGTAGTTAAGTCCCATAAGCTCTATAAACATATGTAACACATATAGTCCCTCTTCCTGTAAACAGAAGTTATGTTGAAAGTGAAATGTTTTATTGATTATAAAAGGTACTCCGTCTTATACTGACTGAAATTAAGAGACGCGTTTCGCTTTTTATTTTAAAAGCATCTTCTGTGGTTTGTAAATGATTCAAAGCTTGTACAGTGTGTTTTAGATGAATAGATTAAAAACAATTTTTAAAAACTTTATGTTGAATTTTTATTTTATTTTATTTACTTGTTTTACTTTATTACTTTTTTGTCAATTTCGCGGATCTGGGGGATTCTGATCACCAAAGTTTATATATAGTCTCCATTTTGGTTTCCACTATCCCTTTTGCCCACACTATTAATATCTCCACTCATTTATCACCTTTACTGCCAGTCTCTCTCTCTCTCTCTCTCTCTCTCTCTCTCTCTCTCTCTCTCTCTCTCTCTCTCTCTCTCTCTCTCTCCTACCATGACTACCTGCTCTCTATTTTCACTCTCTCTTCCGCATCCACTATCTGCTATTCTCTTTTAGCACAAATAGGGTGGCTATGTTCGCATGCTAAAATTTTTGGCGAGGAAGACGAATTGAAGATCGACGTAGGTAGTTCCCCTCTATTCTGACACAGTCTATTAAACATGATAATATTCGGATTTTTTGTGCTCCAGCAGGAGCATTTACAACTGGTGTCCTCCATTTGCTCATCACAGCAATATGAGGTACTTACGTAAGACCAATTCTGTAGATTGGTAATGATTTGAACATTTCGTTTATAAACATGGTATGACGAATAAAAACAAACCGTCAATTGAGAGAGATGACTGTAGGATGTCCAAATTTTTTCACACAATAGTTTCCTTGGAATGGTATTTTAATTATTTCGCAACAGCCGCCAAATACAGTTGAACGGAAGTGGTCATACCGCGCAAGTGCGTCCCGAATAATTTCCGAGAATGCAATGAGATCAATGAGATCTTGTTCTGCTTTCAGATTTAAATAATATTCGATGCATATTCTGAATTCAATGGGTTGCTGTGAATCAGTTAAAATCAATTGTATGCAAAGTGTGTGCAGTGCGTTTTAACCTGTGCAAACTCTTCCAAATATATTAGATTACTTTACTTAATTTGATTATTCACAGTAACTGTGGCGAATCATCTACATCATTAGAGACTTATTATGCCTTTAAGCGTTTAGTCTGGAGTGTAGTCCCCCTAATAAAATTCGTCCATGATCCCCTATTCAATGCTTTCATTGATGCGCCGTTTGATGTTAAGCCTCTTACTTCATAATTATTCTTGACCAAATCCAAGTATCTAATTTCTCATTGGTCTACCTCGACTCCTCTTAACCTCTACTATCGAACCCGTGAGCCTCAGGGTAACCTTGCTTCTCACATGCATGTAACATGTCTCCGCCATCTCAGCCTGTTTGCTCTAACTGCTTCATCTATGATTTTGTTTGCGCCTGGAGTCTGTCATATTTATATATATTATATATTTATTGTCACAACGATGTTTTAGCCTTAGACCATTCTCAAGTGATGAAAGTTGTTAGAGAGGTTTTCCTATGTCGTGGTCATAATAGTAAAAGCACTAAAATGGTTCTGCAAAACTGACCCAATTAGAAACATTGGAATAAAAAAATAAAAACAGATGCGAACAACACCAAATATACTACAGAAAGAGCAGACGGAATTCAGTCCCCTCTTTTAGATTACTAAAAACATATACATAAAAGAGAACAGTATTCCGAATGAGGCTATTATTGGTAAAGAATCAATGACATAAATTATCAGGTACAATAATTGTCAATAGACAATTTCAGCAAGTCATCAGCTAAGAAAATTATATAATATGGAGATAACAATAATTTCCTTACTAACATCAGTGATTATAAAAGAAAATCCAATGAATGCAAAACGCAAATATAAATAATATTCGTAGAATATATGACTTCAACTGCTATTGGGCAAAGCTGAAAATGTGTACCCAGCTTTGCCCAATAGCAGTTGAAGTCATATATTCTACGAATATTAAATAATAACAGCTGCAGGATCAGAATGTGACGTCTGTTCTTTCCGAACAGACGCCACATGTATATGCAAATATAAATGTTTCTAAATTAACTATCAAACTGGAATACCGTGCAGTGTTGATATCTAAAACCCGAGAACTGTAATAATGTTATGCTTTGTCTTTACTTGAGTTCTTTGTAATCAGTAAGTCACTAGAAAATGAGTTCATAACCTGAAACCTAGGTCGTGCGAAATAAAGTGTTGTGAAACAAGACAACAAATGTGGTTCACATATAAATTCAGTAACCCTGAGACGGTTTTTCGTCTAGAATATGTCAAAGACATTACAGATAAAGGAGAAGCAATGAATTAAAATTTGTGATGCGGTCGGGAATCGAACCCGCACCTTCATACTTACTAGGCAGACGTTAGACCACCACACCACTAACGATTAAAGCGCCTCCGAATAGTCTAAGTACGACTTCCCTCCACGTCACAAACTATAATTCAGCTTCTTTGTTCCATAGATAATTGCCACTACTGCCAAGGCTCCCCATGCAGCGGAATAGCACCTCGACAATGGACGTGGTGGAACATTCCTGCTGAGATGATGTAAATTACAGTAAGCGTGGAGGTCCGGGTTCGATTCCCGACCGCATCACAAATTTTAATTCCTTGCTTTTCCTTTATCTAAATGTGGTTCATTTTATTTAATTGAAAATGTTTATCCAAGAACCAACAGTGGAATCAATCACTACGGGATCTGTTTCCCCTTCCTTCACATGCATATCAGTGAGTGTTCTTATGCTTATAAACGGAGTTTGTGATAACTAATCCTATATTCCAGATATTCAACAGGTTTTTTCTGTTCTTGTTGGTCTCCATATCCTCTTCAAATATACCCATAATCTTCTCAGGCCCTTCTGTTCGATTTCCTGCCTTCGCATTGTAGGTCACCCATGAGCAAATCAACGTCCTTGTCCTTTAACAACTAAATCACTGAGTGTGTCATAAAATATGTTCATCTCATCATTATCTGTCCTTCGACAGGACGAATACACTAAAACAATACTAATTTTCTTGCGGGAAACTGCCAAATACATCCATTTCGGTCGATTATGCTGGGTTCGATTGCTTTCCTGATGTAAAGTCCTTCACCCAACTGCGTTCTTCTTTCTTTGACTCCTAACACGTAGACTTGTATTCTCCCGCTCCTGCTTTCTCTCTCCACTAACAGCTAAAACATCTAACCACATCTTACTTGCAGCCTCTGTCAGCTCTACCTTCATCCCATTGTAGCCGCTACTGACATTAATGCTCCCCATATAATTCCAGATCGTTTGCCAATTTGTATCTTAGGTGCCTTTTCCGGAGCGCACGGGTGCTCGCCGTCAGAGGTTCGAGTCCTCCCTCAGGCATGGGTGTTTGTGTTGTCCTTAGCATAAGTTACTTTAAAGTAGTTTACAAGGCTAAGGACTGATGACCAACTTAATTAAGTCCCTTAGATTAACAAAAATTTGAACATTTTTGTATCTGAGGGGCCCCTGGTCTATAAATTGGACTCCGTCACCTCCAAAGGTCCGAGGCATTTTACTCTGAAGAAATTTTCTCCAATTGTACCAACATCAGGTCTAAGTACCTAGGAAGCAGCTTGCTAGCCTTATTGCCCAGGGTCTCATTGGGTTTTAATCCCAACAGTTGACGGACTAACCGGTGGATTTGGTAGTCATTTCCGGCTCAACTCAAAAGTGTTAAGACTTTTATGAATAACGAAAATTCCTTCAACAATCGAAAATATGAAACGATAAGATGGGCTAAAATATAAAATGGCATCTCTGAGTAGATTTCTTAAAATCAGATGAGTTACATAGCGGCCGAAAATGCCGTATCTCAGCATAATTGACACCAAATATCATGTTTTTTGCGATGTATCTTGATAATGGATAAATATTGTCGAAAGTAGCGTTTTAAAATGCCTACATAATATACAGTTAAAATTTGAGCCTTTTTTCTGAATGTTATTTAGTTATTTGCGGTCCATAGAGCTAAAACAGCTAAAAATAATTTTGTGCGTAAGTACGTAACTTTGTACCTCTGGCGCTCGGTAATAAAGATATGGAAATTAATAATTAATACTCGCTTCTTTCAGCACTGCCTTCTGTGGTACTGGGATCATTTAATAAAATATAGATATTCTGTCTGTCATGCAAAACAGCTGATTTTCTTTTGATACTTTGATTCTAAATTCTAGGTAAGCATCTTCTACGCAAACAAATTTTTTGTCTGGTCATAGAGAACGCGATTGAAAATATGAGGCGTTCAAATTTTTCACATCCGAGATTGTGTAACATGGAAAGCGTCTAACGGAATAACCTCAATGAAATCAGACAGGTGGAAAATTGAATTTTACACAACACATTTCATGTTTGTATGGAAGAAAAGAAACCAGTCCTCATTTTTCCATGTATCGCGGTGGTGGTTGAGGTACTACTCTAGAATTCGGAAAAAGTGAGTTTTCATTCCTGTCTGGTCAGATAGATTTATTTTTTGCTGTAGTATTTAATGAAAAAAATGACTACTTTGATAATTACGGTCTATATCTTTGGCTCGCTGTTTCTTATTCTCCACCTCTATTAATCATGTTACAGATTGAATGTTATGTCATATTCTTTTCTCCTTTCCATCCACATCTTATGTAATTTAGCTCTGTTACTGTGATATTTGAAACCATTACAAAAATGTACGTCGTTTCATTAGTATAGCGAAACGACTCAGTATCCAACAGAAGCGAAGGAAATCGGAAATATTAAGTAAGAAAAATATGCTAGTGACCAAAATATCCATACGCAGGTGACAAATATATAGTAAAAAATGGCAACATTTGCTAGCCCTGAAGGTACTTACAGAAAGGAAATATACCAAGCACCAACAATTTTTTAATGAAATTTATTGATGGGATGGATTGTACAAGAAATTTGCTCCGTACTCGAACGAGTCCTTTGAGTCATGTACCATGTCAGTAGAGCTATGAGTTTATATGATTCATTTTGCGTGAATTTACCTTCATGAGATCCTACAAAACATCAATATCACTTAATCATACATTTTCTTTTATGAATTTATCAATTGTTTTAAAAAAATAGATTGTATGACTTTATATAATAAAAGAAACTATTTTGGAAATTGAAATAGAAATGTCCTCTTATGAAACAATCAATAAATTCTGGAGCCGCTTCAGCTGTTTTTATTGAGATCCTTTTATGTACAGGTCCACAACCGGTTTCGCGTCAGTAGAGACGCATCTTCAGGTGTTAAACTTTTTATTCTCTCGTCATAATTCGCTACTGAGTCCCAACATTCTAGCTGGTTTCATCCGTCAATTGGTTAAAATTCAATAGGGCCAAATACATGGGTCCAAATGGTTGTCTTTCAGGATACAAAACATGGATGTTAAAATGTGGGACATGTAGTCGCGTGATTTTGACCACCGTATTTTCGATAAAACCCGTAGATTGGCAATGCAGTGAAGGTGGCCATTGTAAAAATAAACTGAAGGTCTGTAATTAGAAACATCAAGTTGTAGCAGACCTATGGAGGCGTAGAGGAGTGCACTGCGAAGTGGCGAAGTAAACTGACAGTTTACTTTTATTATTTGTGACTTTTTCGATTAAAAGCGGTATTCTTTTTGTTTCTAGAGGGTATCCAAATACAAACGAAAGTGTACCAGACGGTCTTGGAGTGAGCAAAGAACGCAGAAGGCGATGGATGAAGCTAAAACCACAAAGGCAGCTTCGAAGAAATATGGAATTCCGATTGGAACTTTGCATCGCCACATAAAAAAAAGCTGACGCATCAAAACATTTAGGAAGATTTCAGCCTATTTTTTCTAAGGGACTGGAGCAGAAGCTCTGTGATCTCGCATTCGAACGCGATACGCTATTTTGTGGCCTAACAAAGGATAACCTGCAGACATTAGCTTATGAGTTGGCGACACACAATAAAATTCCGCATCCTTTTGCTCGTGAAAAGGCTGGTAGAGCGTGGGTCGAACGCTATGGCAAGACATCCCCAACTAAACAATCCGTACACCTGAACCCATAGCAGCACGTTGTTCTGCTTTTAATCGCACTCGGGTTGAACGCTTCTATGATAATTTATGGCCTGTTTTTTCTCAGCATCAGATTTGGCGAGTCCTAATGATATATGGTGGACGAGGCTGGTGTCAAGACCAGCGCCTGCTGACCTCCTCGAGTAATTAACGTAGAAGGTAAACGGCAAGGAGGAGGCGTGCTACTGCAGAAAAGGATCAGCTTACTACTATTATTTGTGCTTGCACTACCACTGGTCGTTTCATTCCACCATCTTTTATATTTGGGCAAAGAAAAGGATGAATGAGCGTCTCACGGATGGTGCTCCTAACGGATCTCAAGCTTGGTGTTCTGAATCTAGCTGGATAACAAACACCACGTTTAATAACTGGCTGCAGCTATTTATCGAAAAGACGAGACCATCAGCTGACATGCCCGTTTTATTTAGACAGTCACAACATCCATCAAAAACCTGGAAGGCTTAAATATAGCAAGAACAAATAATGTAATCGTGCTCAACATTCTACCACACACGAGCCAAAGCCTTCAGCCACGAGATGTGTCGGTTTACCGCTCATTTAAAGTAGTCTTTGAACAAGGCATAGACACTTTCCAAATGAACCATCCTGGAAGAAGAGTGACACAGTTCGACGTTGCAAGACTTGTTTGCGCCGCCTACTAAAAAAGCGCTACTGTGCAGAACGCCACAAGTGGTTTCAGAACGGCGGCTATTTTTCCGTATAACAGGCCTTTGTTCACAAGTTTAGATGCCGCTGAGTAAGAAGGGGGCAACAATGCTGACGAAGACATTATAGACGATTTGGTGGAAACCAGTCCATTGGGGCGGAAGTCAATTGAGACTGCCCTACGACCAATGACGACGATGATGTAATTGACACCTAAAGGTAAGCTTATGGGACTTAACTACGGGGTTATCAGTCAATTGACACATAAAATAACTGCGAAAACAATGCAGCTACTATTAATGACAGTTCTTCAATGACTAAACGTCATGACAACGCTGACATTGATATTGTTACTAACAAAGGCGAGAATCTTGACATCACTATTAATGAAAATGACATCATGTCTGTTAATGAGAAGGACGTTGTTTTGAAAGAACAAGGCATTCAGCAGAAAATTGTGGAAGACAGCAAAATGCATCTAGTGTAGACCCTGTTGACATGTTTGCACAATTGTCTATATCGTACGCCATCTCTCCACGGAAAATACTTCCGTCACCAAAAGTTAAAAACAGGAAAGTCAGGAGTCAAAAATCGGAGATTCTTACGAGTTCGCCAGTCAGATCAATTATTGACAAGAAGAATGGAGTGAGGAAAAAGTCAAAATTAGACGTAGTCCAGACCATTGAAGGCAATAAATATAAACGAGAACACAACAAAATGGGACAGGATGTAAAAGTAAAGGGAAAAGGCAAAGGAAAGGGAAAACGAAAAAAGGAAGACGGGAAGACATCAAGAGGCATCCAGTCATGCAGATGTGTTTTGCCTATCGTGAGGTGAACAATACAACAATCTACCCACAGAGACTGGTTGGAATGTGCATCGTGTGATGTTTGGGCACATGAGTTGTGCGCCGATACGGAAAATGGTTGTTTCCTGTGTGTCCATTGTGAAATGTAAGATAATCCCAAACATTCCATCTTGCCCGTTCGAGCTTGCCATATGGCCAAATCAGATGTTCAATGTTTGTAGAGCTTAAGGGACTCAACTACGGGGTCGTCAGTCCCTAAACTTACAAACTACCTATGAACTAACTAATATTAAAGACGACACAAACATCCATGCCCGAGGGGGGATTAGAACCCCCCGACGGGGAACGGCCTCGCGCATCCATTTTGCCTTCACGATGAGAGCAAGATAAAGTTTTCTACAGTTTCCTTTTATGAGCCATATCTCCTCATTTTTAAAATATTGACTTATTAGTTTCAACGTTTTGTAGTTTAGTAGGATACCTTTCATGACTGTTTAAAATAAAATGTTTATATTTGGAAATTTTCGTATTATTGTTATCGTTACATTAATCTTTCCATCTTGCTCTTCGTTTCCCTACAATATTTTCAGATGGTGATCATAAAGAACCGTTTTGCCTTTCCTCTCCCCGTTCACTCCTCATCTTACCAGCCAACTTTATTTCCAACATTCCTTTGTAGCACCACGTACCAAAACCACCTACCACGTACCAAAACTGGGTGCTTATGGCCACGGTAATTTTGCGCTCTCAGAAATAAATAAATAAATAAAAAGAAACCCCCCCCCCCGAAACACAAGCGTGACACTCGCGCTAAAAGTAATCGTGATCTACCTGTGCGCTTCACATAGTTCAAGCGCAATATCGAGGAATTTAACTGACATATTGCGATCTAACCCACGCCATTCTTTTTCCCTTCTTTCTTGCTACTTACATAATAAATAATATTGGGTATCCATTAAAAAAACATAAATTTGTGATGAAAATAATATTTGTGTTGGTTTTAGAATGTCTCGTAGTATTTACTCTCGTAAGTCCCTGCCGTAAGTTCATGCCTGTGAAAGTCACATTTTAATATCTGTTGTTGTAAAGATAGTCGAGTGACATTTTAAAATGTACGAAGGTGAGTTGGAAAAAGTTTCCCCTGTCGACTGTGGGCGAAGTTGTGTATGGAAGGGGAAAAAAATAGAGAGAATGAGACATTAAAGACAAGACATATTTATGTTTCTAAATAATTTTCAAGTACATTGAGAGATTTGTGAAAAGCTTTATAAGCTTCAAAATGTCGTCTACGAAAAAATCTGGGCTTTGCGCACGGAAGAAGTGTTGAATGGCTATGGGCGAAAGACGACACAGCAGGTGAACGCGCACGTGCAAGACACCGATACACCATTGGGTAGAGGTCGACCATGGAAATGGAAATGACTTTCTGTTTCAGATTGTGACGGGGGATGAAACGTAGGCCACCATTGTGCTACTTGCCGTTTTCTAGGACGCAATCCAAAGCCCTGATTTCATTTTCCTGAAAGGCTTTTTGAAGCTTATAACGCGGTATGATAAATGTCTCAATGTACTTGGAAATTACATAGAAAAATGAAGATGTCTTATCTTTAATTTTCCATTCTATTTTCCCCCTTTCATACGCAACTATGACAACAGTAGACAGGGGAAACTTATTTTTCAACCCCCCCCCCTCGTAATATTACGTGGTAGTATGTTTTTCTGATTCCCCAGTATTAATTCGCTGAAAATATTTGGTGTCCTTATTGTCTACTGTAAATGAGTTAACGACACGAAAGTCTCAGTTGCACACTCTTTTTATGACCAGTGTTAAGTCTCATCATGAATCTCTTTAATTACTGCGTCCCACTAATGTACATTTTACAGTTGTGTAATTAGTCCAACAAACGGCCAGCCAGCACTCGTGCGCCAAATACATGAAATTCAATGTGAGATTGACATCAAAATTCGTTCCCGCACAATCACTTTTCACATTAAATTTAAAAACTGACATGTTCACTGCCCTCCCTCTCTCACGAATCCACAGTCGGAATTCTAGCTAAAAACTGAACCCTATCCTGGCGCCAAGACTGCTCTCTCTCTCTCTCTCTCTCTCTCTCTCTCTCTCTCTCTCTCTCTCTCTCTAGTTTCACAATAATTGCAGGCAGAATTGCGTTTTGTTGAAAATTGGTTTTGATTAAATTACCTCATGAGCTTCTCTATTTTGGCAACCAGTTAACATGCAAAAATTGGATTTAATAGTCACTTAAAATTGAGCTATAAATTCTTATGGGTACAAACGGTTTTGATATAGAAAATACGGTAATAGTTATGGAAACAATATTTCACAACACATGTTAATTACACAGAAGTTAAACGTTCCTAACATAATTTGGAGCTCAGAACAACACATGCATGAAGAATTTCTACATGAATTTTATATAACTTAAACAGAAATGCTAATATGGTTGATACCTACACCACAATGATACCAACAAAATACGAACTAGTATCAACTAATAGCAATTATCACAATAAAAATTATGGGTGTCAATTACATCACAATAAACAATTAAAAGTTATAAATAAAAAAAATTGGCCTACTGTGACTGTACATGGAATGGTATTTATACCAATTAATTTACATTTGCATCGGGAGGTACATAATATAAGCAGATCGGTGACAATCCCGCCATCCTTCGTTACAAAGTGTGACACCATAACCAAAGCTTTTCTTCAATTTGCTTCAGTTTACGATAACTTCTTTGTAAGGTATGAACCGCAGACATTGCCGCGGTGGGGTGGCTTGCCTGCTTTAATGATAGAAATAGGTGCAACCACAGAGGAGGGGTATCTGTGCAGAGGCCAGACAAACGTATGGTTCCTGAAGAGGAGCAGCAGCCTTTTCAGTAGTTGCAGGGGCAACAGTCTGGATGATTGACTGAGCTGGCCTTGTAACATCAGCTAATGTGGCTTTGCCACACAGCTACTGCGAACGTCTGAAAGGAAGGGGAAACTACAACCGTTACTTTTCCCGAGGACATGAAGCTCTACTGTATGAATATATGATGATGGCAACCTCTCGGGTAAAATATTCCTGAGGTAAAATAGTCCCCCATTCGGATCTCCGAGCGGAGACTACTCAGGGTAGGGAAGTTGGGAAATTTAAAAAGAGAAATAGATAGGTTATAGTTAAATATAGTGGGGTTTAGTGAAGTTCGGTGGAATGAGGGAACAGGATTTCTTGTCAGGTGACTACAGGATTAAACAAACAAAAATCAGTTGAGGGTATTACAGGAGTAGGTCTGATAATGAGTAAGAAAATAGGAATGCGGGTAAACTACTATGAGCAATACAGTGATCGCATTATCGTAGTCAATGTAGATACAAGCCAACACCGACCACACTAATACAGGTTTATATGGCAACTAGCTCTTCCGATGATGAGGAGCTCGTAGAAACGGATGAGGAAGTAAAGGAAATTATTCAATCAATTAAGGGAGCGGAAAGCTTAATTCTGATGGGAGACTGGAATTTGTATTAGGAATAGGAAGGAAAAATAGTAGGTGAATATGGACTGGGCAAAAGGAATGAAAGATGAAGCCCCTGGTAAAATTTTGCACAAAACATAATTTAATCATAATAAACATCTGGCTTAAGAATCACGAAACAAGGCTGTATACCTGGAAGAGACCAGGAGACAGCGGAAGATACCAGACATTTTATAATGGTAAGACATAGATTTCGGAACCAAGTTTTCAACTGTAAGACGTACCCAGAGGCAAATATAGATTCTGACCCTAACTTGTTGGTCACGTACTGAAAGTTGAAACTGAAAAAATCGCAGAAAGGCAGAAAAAAATGTTCAAATGTTTGTAAATCTATTGGACCAAACTGCGTGTTCATCAGTCCGTAGCTTACAAACTACTTAAACCTAGGTAAACTAACCTAAGGACAACACACACCCATGCCCCAGGGAGGACTCGAACCTCCACGGCGAGCAACCGCACAGAAAAATAAGGGGACTTGAATAAATTGAGGGAACCTGAAGTTCTTAAGAATTTCAGAGGGAGCCTTAGATAACAATTGACAGAAACAGGGGGAAATAAAACAGTAGAAGAGGAATGGGTAGCATTGAGAGATGAAATAGTGAAGGCAGCAGAGGACAAAATATGTAGAAAGGCAAGACCTACAAATAAAACTTTGGATGTCACAGGGAATAACAAATTTAATTGATGAGAGGGGAAAATATAAAAATGCAGTAAATGAAATAGGCAAAATGCAATACAGACGACTAACAAATGAGATTGACAGGAAGTGCAAAATAGCTAAGCAGGAGTGATTAGAAGGCAAATGCAAGTCTGTAGAAGAATGTATAAATAGAGGAAAAATAAATACCGCCTCCAGAAAAAAAGAGACATTAGGAGACAAGAAAAGCAGCTGTATAAATATGAATAACTTAGATGTAAAACCCGTTCTCAGCAAAGTAGGGAAAGCCGAAATGTTGAGGGGGCCCTACAAAGGAAATGAACTTACAGACAATATTGTAGTAAGAGAAGAGGAAATAGATGAAGTTGAAATAGGAGATTACTCAGAGAAGAATTTGACAGAGCCCTGAAAGACCGAAGTTGAAACAAGGCCCCTGGAGTAGATGACATTTCTTCAGAACTACTAAAGTCTCTGGGAAAAAGCCATGACTAAACTATTTTACCTGGTGCGTAAGATGTACGAGACAGGCGACATACCCACGCACTTTAAGAGAAATGTAATAATCACCATTCCAAAGAAAGCAGGTGCAGGCAGGTGTAAAAATTACATATCCCTCAGTTTAATAAGTCATGGTTTCAAAATATTAACATGAATTATCTACAGGAGAATGGAAAAGCTGGTAGAAGCTGATCTCGGGGAAGATCAGTTTGGATTCAGGAGAAATGTAGGAACACGGAAGGCAATATTTTACGGCTCATCTTAGTGAATTAAGGAAAGGCAAATCTACATTCTAGCTTTTGTAGATTTGGAGAAGGCTTTTGACAATGTTGATTGGAATACACTCTTTCAAATTCTGAAATCAGCAGGAGTAAAATATAGGAAACGGTTATTTACAAGTTGTACAAAAACCACACGGCAGTTATTAGAGTTGAAGGGCATGAAAGGGATGCAGAGGTTGGGAAGGGAGTAAGAAAGGGTTTTAGCTTTTCTCCTATTCAATTTGTACACTGAGCAAGCTATAAAGGAAAACAAGGAGAAATTTGCAGAAGGAATTAAAGTTCAGGGTTGAGAAATGAAAACAATGCCTTTAGCCGATGACATTGTAATTCTGTCAGAGTCAGCAAAGGACTAGGAAGATCAGTTGAACCAAATGGACCGTGTCTTGAAGATAGGTATAAGATGAACATTAACAAGAGCAAAATAAGAGTAATGGAATGCAGTCTTAGAAAATCAGGAGATGCTGAAGGAATAACATTAGGTAACGAAACAATAAAGGTGGTAGATGAGTTTTTTTACTTGGGCAGTAAAATAACACATGATGGTTGTAGTAAAGAGGATATAAATTGCAGAATGGCAATGGGAAGGAAAGGAGTTTTGAAAAACATAAATTTGTTCGAATATTTCAGTGTAAGGATGTCCTTTCTGAAGGCATTTGTGTGGACTATTGCCTTGTGTGGGAGTGAAACATGGACGATAGTGCGAACAGGAAGAGGATAGAGGCTTTAGAAATGTAACGCTACAGAAGAATGATGGTTAGGTGGGTAACTAATGAGGTACTGAACAGAAATGTGGAGAAAGGAATTTCTGGCATGCCTTGACTAAAAGAAGGGATCGACTGATAGGACACATCCTTAGACACCAAGGAATCGTGAATTTAGCTTGGAGGGAAGTATGTGGGGTAAAAATCGCAAAGGGAGACCAAGAGATGAATACAGTAAGCAGATTCACATGGATGTAGGTTAAAGATCTTATGAGGAGATGAAGAGGCTTGCTCAGTATAGAGTAGGGTGGAGAGCTGCATCAAACCAGTCTCCCAACCTCCGGACTAAAGACCACAACAATAACAAGATACAAACAAAAGTGGTTGGTTTTTTTTTTTTTTTTTTCGGCTATATGGAAACCACTCGGACTCGGTTCACAATTTTATATGAAGAATTTGAACTTTTCCCGCTAATTAGGTTACAAGAGGCTTGTACGTCCACATAGCTGTCAGCAAGTCTATGATTTGCGTTGAAAGAAAGCAACAGTAAAGCAACAGACATCAAAGTGAGTCGAAGAGTAGAACGGAAGTCACGTATCAGCACAGCGGGACAGAAGTTCCGGCACAATATACAGAAAACAGTCTTGATCGCAGAGATTGATAGTTTTAATTAACCAGTTTCAACCTGATGTAGGTCATCTTCAGAATTATACACAGTCCATTTGGCCAGTGCTGTACTCGGCTGGGCTGGGCTGTCCTGGGCTGTTCTGCTGCCAGTAGTTACCTACCTGCCAGCTACCTACTGGCAGCAGAACAGCCCAGGACAGCCCAGCCCAGCCGAGTACAGCACTGGCCAAATGGACTGTGTATAATTCTGAAGATGACCTACATCAGGTTGAAACTGGTTAATTAAAACTATCAATCTCTGCGATCAAGACTGTTTTCTTTATATTGTTCATATCAAATAGTTCGCTGTTTTTCGTCTCCTATGACAATGTGGTCAAAAATTAATAAGAAGTTCCGGCAGTTTGAAAGAGTACATAAGTGGCCCGCTGACATTATTGGCGGGACGTGCTTCCCTCTGGCTTCGGATCAGAGCTTTTGACGCAACCTGCTGGGCCAGGAGAGCTCCGGCGCTTGTTATCGCCGAGAGTAAACACAGCTAAAAATACGCCGCCCGTGTCTGGGGCACGCCCTCTCAACCACCAGCTGCCGTAATATAGTGCTGCGTGCAGGAGAACCGCTTCCACAGCACGTATTTATCGCTTCAACTGGAGAGCAAGTCTCGCTGACTTCAAAATACACCGAACAGTTAAATTTCCCTACACATCACCCTCGCAACAAGTGGAGGCAGAGAGCCGAATCAAGAATTCGATGCAGTTCTTTCAATGCATATAAAATCAGAAAATTTTATTTCAGGACATACGTTTTTCGTTTGATAAGAAAGTCAGTTTGATAAATGACAAGGAAAGAATCGTAAAAAGGAGCAAAGAATACTTCTCAAAACTGTTGAATCTCCAAGACCCATATGAGTGATAGCCTCCAGACACTACGGAGGAAGGGAAAGACGACGGAGAATGGGTAGTGAGTGAAGAAGTCTTGAAGATCTCAGTCAAGGTACTCAGAAACAACTTTCAGATAATTTCAAAACGACATGTTGACAATAGCTGTTTATTAATTCTCAATGATACCGGTTTCGGTTATTTACCATTGTCAAGCTACTAGCTAATCTCTGCTAACGCTTGACAATGCTAAATAACCGAAACCGGCAGCATTGAGAATTAATAAACAGCTATGGTCAACATGTCGTTCTGCAATTACTCAGAAACAATAAAGTCCCAGAGAAGGGCAGAATAACATCAGAACTAATCAAGGAGGGTGGGGAGAGCTTCACTTGCAGATATTTAAAGTGGCCCACTTGATATCGGAGAAGAAGAAGAATGGAAGTTGGCTATAATATGCCCAAATACAAGAAAGGAAGCAAAATAGAATGTGGCAACTACAGAACTATCAGCTTATAGAAAGTAACATATGAGGTACTGTCTAACGACATCCTCAAAAAAAATTGCAACTATTCATGTAGAACAATGTACAGGAATATCAAGCTGGCTTTCGACCAAACTGATCAACAATGGACCACATTTTCAGTCTAAGAAAAAATGTTCAAATGTTTGTATAGTCTATGGGACTTAACTAAGGGGTCATCAGTCCCTAAACTTACAAACTACTTATGAAATACTTACGAACTAAGACGGCACAAATATCCATGCCCGAGGGGGGGATTCGAACCCCCGACCGTAGTGGTTCAGTCTAAGACAACTGTTTGAAAAACACTGAGAATATGACAAACATATCTACAGTCTGTTCGTGAATTATCAAAGTGCGTATGACAGCATCCATAGGAATAGCTTGTCCAATGCAATGCGTGACCTCAGAATCCCTGATAAGCTAGTGAGATTGGTGCAGCCCCGTATGGAAGGGTCAAAGGCAGCAGTGCGTTTCCGATGAGTCACAAAAGAAACATTCGAGATTGAAACAGGTCTCAGACAAAGGGTTGCATTCGTGTTTTGTTCAATATGTTAGAGAAAATAATAAGAGAGTGTAGGCAACAGGAGTGGGCTGGAGTACAGATGGAAGTAACTTCAATTGTCTCGCATATACAGATGATATACCACTGCCAAGTAAATCACGAGTTGAAAGGAATGTACCATCAAATGGACAGCCATGCGCAGAAGGTTGACTTCAAAGTAAATAAATATAAAACAGAGGTCGTGCAATTAGGAAGAAAACAAGAGCAAGAAGAGTTTCTGGAGACAAAGTGCATGAGATTAATGGGTGTACACTAATTCAAATACTTGGGATCTTGGTTTACCACGCACAATAAAATAGAAATGGACTTCAAGGAAAGAATAGCAGTGGGAATGAAATGCATGCATTCCCTCAAAGAGACGCTCGCCACTAAATTAGCTTCAGTGAACATCTATAATACGGCGATATGCCCAGCGGTAATGTACGGTTGAGAAACATGGAGTAGGACTAAACGAGACAAGGGAAAACAATTAATATTTGAAAGAAAAGAAATTAGGAAGATATGGGGAACAGTTTAGATAACGGAGAATGGATGAGGATGAATGAAATCTACCTGCTGATGCAACAGCCAAGTACCTTATATAAGAGTAAGAGAATACAGTGTCTGGGCCATATAGGCCGTATGCCAGCAGGAAGACAGGCGAAATGGCACCAGAAGGGAAACCAAACACCAAACGCCCTATTTGACGACCAAGCTAGCGCTGGATGGACGACCTGGAGAAGGACCTGGCAGCCCTGGGGCTTGAAGACACCTGGAGGAACCGGGCGCAAAACAGGAGGGAATTGAGGCAGCTTGTGGAAGCAGCGCGAGGTCTGCAGGGCCTGTGATCGCTGGATTCTATTTGTATTTTTGTACCAGCCTCACACATTTCGTTTTAAAAAAAAAACTCTGACAAGGTTCGATGAATGAAGTCAGAACGGTCGATCGCTCAACAGAGGTGAATCGTAACCCTGGACCAGCGAAGGGACCAGGGTTGACGACCTAGTTCAGTTGAGCATCGTGTGTGTTCCGTGTTAAACCTGTTGGACGAAGCGTTTGATTAGAGCTTTGGTTCTGAATTGAGAACAGGACAATGAGTGAACAAAGAATCGATTTGAAGTTTTGTTTTAAGCTTCGAAAGACGCCTAAAAAAGCACGTGATGCTGGTACGTGTTCATAGGGATGAAGCACAGTCCATGAAGTGAAGTGAAGTGAAGGGATTCGCTCATTTTCGCGGAGCCCGCGAAAGAGTTTCTGACAATCCCCGTAACGGACGATCGACGTCCGCAGTCAGTAACGAAAACATTGAGAAAGTGAGGACATCAGTCACGAACGATCGTCGATTAACTGTGCGCATGCTAGAGGATGAACAGCAGAATAACCGCGAATCCGTGTGACTGATCATTATCCAGGAGTTTACGTAAACTCGAGTGACAGTGTCAAATCGCCATTATTTTAGCAGATATCTCTGAAACGGTGCGAGTTATGCAAAATACATGACAGAGCAAAGTTGTAGAGAACCTTCACCTCTACAAATAAGATTATTCAATTTTCGTCTCAGATGAACGGTTAAGCAGTCATTTAAGTTTCGATCTGTCAAAAGGCGATCGCAAAGGCCGACTTTTAGTATTACTTCCGCAAACTGAAGTGGGTCAAAGAAACCTGGGCTAAGAGCTCAGTGGACAGCCTACAACAAACACGAACGAACAATCGCAAAGAACCGATCAAAACGATGAAAAAAATTAACTATAAATTAAGAAACCCTGAGACGGTTTTTCGTCTCAAATATGTCCATGACATTGAAGATGAAGGTGAAGCAATGAATTTAAATTTGTGTTGCGGCCGGGAATCGAAACCGAACCTCCATGCTTACTAGGCAGACGTCTTACTGTCCCCCCCCCCCCCCTTCAGGGAGATGTATTATCTGCGGTCGTTTTCATTGTTCGTACTTGGGCGTTCGTTGATCATTTGGCTCCGCTTTTTTTTATTACAGATGACGTGTAGCCCCCTGACCGGGCGCGCGGAGCCATTGAGCCCGACAACCGTTAGATTACCGCACCACAAACGATTAAGGCGCCTCCGAATAGTCTTAAGTACGACTTCCCTCCACATCACAAACTTTAATTCAGCTTCCTATTATCTATGGAGCAAGGAAGCTGAATTAAAGTTTGTGACGTGGAGGGAAGTCGTACTTAAGACTATTCCGAGACGCCTTAACCGTTACTGGTGCGGTGGTCTAACGGTAAGACGACTACCTAGTAAGCATGGAGATCCGGCTTCGATTCCAGGCCGTATCACAAATTTTCATTGCTTCACCTGCATCTTCAATGTGATGAAAAAATGGTTTAATATTGGGATTATGAGAGTGTTCAATCCGATACGATCCCTGCAACATTTTATTTTACTTCCACCTCGGGTCTCGGGAAATGATCGCAACAACAAAATTCGAGAATTGGAATTAATATGGGAAGTCTTACCAGGCACCATTCGCGAATGGAAAAATTATGAGCTGAACGGCTCTTTGCGATAGTTCGTTCGTGTTAGTTGTAGGTTGTCTGCTGAGCTCTTAGTCCTGTTTTTACCCACTTCAGGCTGCGAAAGTAACACTAAAAGTCGGCCTTTGCGATCGCCTTTTGACAACCCGAAATTAAAATAACTGCTTAACCGTTCATCTGAGATGAAAATTGAATAAACGTATTTGTACAACACGTTTTCCTTTTCCCAGTCTTCTGGCAACTGACTTCACTGACGATCAGAAGTAGGCACGTATAGAGACTTCTCAATATTTTGGCGTACCGGCGGATGCGACACCCAATTTCTTGGACCGTATTGTCCCTGAGGATGAAACCTGGTGTCCCCGGTATGACCCTGAAAAACGAAACGGCAAAGCATGTAATGGTGTCCTCCGAATTATTTCGTCGGAAAAAGGTCAGAGCCAAAACATCACATATCAAAACGGTACTCATCACCGTTTTTCGATAGTGAAGGCATTATCCACAACGAATTTTACCTGACACAACGACTTCGAACGCTGCAGGGTACGTTGAAATTTTGACCCGTTTCATGCATTGTCTACGCTGGATACGACCCCAGTATGTGGAAAAGGGTTCCCGGTGTTTCGTTCACGACAACGCTCGCCACAACACAGCCAATGTCGTCAAACAGTTCCTGGCAAAAAATAATAAAATATAAATAAAAAGTAAAAAAATTGGCTGGTGCAACTTGATTCACCACTCGCCAGATCTCAATCTTCCCATTTCTTGACATAAATTTGCTTTGAAAGGAAAGAGAAACGACGTGCCTTTCGAACACCGTCCAAAGTTTCCATGACATGTAACTCAGAGCTCAGCAGTACATATGTGAGGTGACTATTGTAACCACATCGCTACCATAGCATTAGTCACCATATTCCAACATTTCTCATCGTTTCGTAATTTTAATTATTTGTTAAGAAGCAGAAATTTCTCATTTTTCAAAATTTTTTAGTACATTCAAATTATTTCAGCGTTGTTGTTGTTGTTGTTGTTGTTGTGCTCTTCAGTCTGCAGACTGGTTTGATGCAGCTCTCCACGCTACCCCGTCCTGTACAAGTCTCTTCATCTGAGAATACGTTCGGCAACCTACATCCTTTTGAATCTGCATACTATATTCGTCCCCGCACGCTTTCGTCTAATGCTAAGTTGACAATTCCTTGATGTCTCAGAATGTGTTCAACCAATCTATACTTTCTCTTAGTCAGGATATACCAGAAACTCCTTCACTCCCCGATTCGGTTAAGCATCTCCTCATTAGTTACGTGATCTACCCATCTAATTTTCATCATTCGTCTGTAGCAACACATTTAAAAAGCTTTTGTCATCTTTTTATCTGAACTCCTTATCGTCTACGTTTCACTGCTATAAAATGCTACACTCCAGACAAAGGATTTCAGAAAGGACTTCCTAACATTTAAATTGATATTGGATGTTAACAAGTTTCGCTTTTTAGAAACGCTTTTCTTCCCATAGCCATTCTGCATTTTATATCTCTTTTACTTCGGCCATCAGAAGTTATCTTGTTACCCAAATAAAAAAATTGACATACTACTTTTATTGTTTCGTTACCTAATCTAATTCCTTCGGCATCGCCTGATTTTCTGACACTGCATTCCATTACCTTAGTTTTTCTCTTGTTAATGTTCATCTTATATCTTCCTTTCAAGGCACTGTCCATCCCATTCAACTGCTCTTCCAGAATTACTGTCATCAGCAAACTGCAATGTTTTTATTTCTTCTCCCTGCACTTTAATGCCGTCTCCAAATTTCTCCTTCCATTCCTTCACTGCCTGCTCAATATACAGATTGAACAACATTGTGGAAAGGCTATAACCCTGTCTTACTCCCTTCCCAACCTCTGCGTCCCTTTCTTGCCCTTCGACTCTAATACCCGCTGTCTGGTTTTTGTATAGGTTGAATATTACTCTTCGGTCCCTATATTTTACCCCTGATACCTTCAGAATCTGGAAGTGTGTATTCCAGTCGACATTGTCAGCGTAATTCAGAATAATAGCATCCAGCGAAAAAGTAGGTCAAAACACCTCATATATCAGAGATCATTTGTCAGATTGCCATTATAAATAGTACCCGCAGTTGAGTTACTCGTTCTCTATTCTATTAGCTCTCTATGTGATTAACTCTTTATGTACTTAGATTCCTCAGAGCTTAGATTCCAATGTGCTTACCTCTCTTTCAGATCTCTCAGTATTCAGTGCTTATCTCTCTCCGTGATTAGTTTCAAAATATCACACGGGGTTTATTTCCAAGATGGAAAGGAACCCGATAAGTTATTTATTTCTTAATATAAAGTTTCGTATCGTGATCATACGCTAATGCGTGCAGTATCTTTGGACTTTGATCGGGAAAGGCTAGGAAGGAAGAATTAGAAACTTCTACCTCCCGCTAATAAACTAATTAATATTCGTGATATTGGAATTCGAACTTCTTTGCAAGTTTAAGGAAATGATATTTAAAAAACTTATCTGGAAGCATTAAAGATCGTAGTCAATGCAATAGGATCCAGAGACTTTAATGTAAATGAGACTTTTACGAAAATACGCATTGCGAACTTAAGAAGTGTTTTCTGTTAAAGTGATTTTGTAACTATGAATTTCAAAATAGAGAATCTGTGAAACTTAAAAAAAATCTTGAACAGTTATTCAAGTATTTAGTTCCCTAATATGGTCCAAGATTATTCTAAAAGTGAACATATAATAATATCTGTGACGTTCGTAAGAAATCAGTTAATGTGTGAAAGAAAACTATCTAACAGTTTTGGTTAGGAGAGACTTTTAATAAAATCTTACTAAAGAATAATTCGATAGAAAAAGAATCGGGCACAAATAATATCTTTTGTAACTGGCTTCAAACTGTCTGAACTACCGGGACTCAATAATTCAAGTTTTTCAGTTTATTAAATATCAGATCCTGAGGAACGGAATTTCATGCTCAGACATTACAAAAGGTCTTTAAGTTCAAGATATGCACAGAACCAATATTTACAGTAACCAAAAATTCAAGAAAGATATAAATTTTATTAATTAAATTTCATACTGTGATGACAAAATTTAGAACCCATACATCCGTTACAAACTGTGAAAGTCAAGCCGAAATCTACAGCTTACAAGTCACAAACTGAAGACAAAAACAAGCAAACCAAACGAAGCTTAGTTACACTGTTTCGAAGGACAGTAAGGTAACTGTAATTCATAGTTCATCTACATTAAAGTTACAGGGCTAGTCACCTAACTTCATTGTTAGAGGTTGTATAATAGTAATTTCGTAAGCATGAATTAGACTGTATTTTCCGTAGGAGGAGCAGCAGTGACGTATTGGAGAAAAGAAGTCTAGATAGTGAACAATATGGTATTTAACTGGTTTTGACCTACGTAACAGCTATCCTCAGTCATTTATGGCGCATCTGGCTTGTGCTGCAGCTACAAGGATGCGCAGATGTTCGCGGCGTGATGTTAACAGCTTAGTCATGCCACAACATCTGTGCAGCTAAGAAGCCGCAGAACCAGCCAGACGCGACGTAAATGCGGTTAAATAAGGAATAGTTCTTGCGATCTAGACCATTATTTTATCAAATACATTTCGTAAGCATTTACGGATTAAACGGCGAAAAATGTCTAGTTTGTGATTACTCGGCGTTTACACAAGATGCTCTTAGAGGTTATCCAAGGAAAATACAGGTTCGGAAATAAAAATTACTGAGCCATATTACAACATTTCAATTCAATCAGCATCCTTGAAACAGTGTATACGGATTGCACGGATAATTACCTTTAGAGAGCTGTAGCTAAAATGTTCAATTGTTTGTAAATCTATTGGACCAAACTGCATCGGTCATCAGTCCGTAGACTTACAAACCACTTTAACGTACACTATGGACAGCACATGCACCCACGCCCGAGGAGGATTCGAACCTCTGGCGGAAACCGACGAGAAGTCCGTAGCATGAACGTCTTAGACCAGAGCAGTAGCTCAAGCTGTCCGAAATTCTTTCACGAAAGAAGACGAAGCAAATACTCCAGAATTTTTATCAAGAACAGCTGTCAGCATGGGTAATTTACAAGTAGGTTATTCTGTTGTATTACAGCAACGTAAATCACGTAGAAATGTAAGTCTCCCGGTCCCAACTGTATACCAATTAGGTTCCTTTCGGAGTATGCTGATGCCATATACATAGTACTATATTCAACCGCTCGCTGAGCTAACGTTCCGTACCCAAGGACTGGAAAGTAGCGCAGGTCACTCCAATATTCAGTAAAGATAATAGGAGAAATCCGCAAAATTACAGGCCGTAAATTAAACTACATACCTAGGAGTAACAATTACGAACAAATTAAATTGGAAAGAACATATTTAAAATCTTGTAGGGAAAACGAACCAAAGACTACGTTTCGTTGGCAGAACACTTCTAGTAAAGAAACAGTTCTACCTAAGAAATTGCCTACACCATACTTGGGCGTCCTTTTTTGGACTATTGCTGCGCATTGTGGGATCCCCACCAATTGGGACTGACACACGATTTAGAGAAAGGCAGCTCATTTTCTATTATCGCGATATAGGAGGGGAGCGTGTCACGGATATGATGCACGAGTTGCATTAAAAGAATGGCGTTATTCGTTGCGACGTGATCTACGAGAGTTGGGACTTAATTAGTGGCGACATTCCTGTGCAGAAACTATGCAATGGAATCTACTATTGTCGCTGATAGCACATGTTGTTGAAGGAAAGAAGGAAGCTTAGGGACGTACCGTCGACAGCTTGGTCATTAGAGACGGAGCTATCGCTCGGAGTTTTGGATAAGGATGGGGAAGGAAATCGACCGTGCACTTTGAAAGGAACCATCCCGGCATTTGCCTGGAGTCATTTAGGGAAATCACCGAAAACCAAAATCTGGATGGCCGGAGGTGTATTTGAACCACCATCCTCCCGAATGCGAGTCTAGAGTGTTACCACTGCTCCACCTTACTCGGTACACGTTGTTGAGATACGTACCTTAAATCCGAACAAATTGACTCACCCGTCTGTCATAGGCATGCGCACAATAGAAGGAAATACCGTCATCTGAGACGAAAATTGAATAATCTTATTTGTAGAGGTGAAGATTCTCTACAACTTTGCTCTGTCATGTATTTTGCATAACTCGCACCGTTACAGAGATATCTGCTAAAATAATGGCGATTTGACACTGTCACTTGATTTTACGTAAACAAATGCAAAGATGAAAAATGAAAAACTACCACGGCAAGATAGGTCATAATATTTTTACTGAAAAAGATTATTAAAATAAATATAAAATATAGTCAAACAATAGTTTAAAGAGGTAAAAATTCGAAACAAAATATTTTTTTGTCAAATAATTTTGTCTGTGGCTTAAAACACGGTCAGAAGAGAATTTTACGTGTTGAGTACATAGATATTATTTTTGTCCGAAATATTTGCAACAAATCATAGAACTACAGGAAAACCTAAAGTCGACCGTAAAGCACTAGTGCTATTTCTATTACTAGGGCGTTGAGCCCTCTGACCGAGCGTGCTAAGCTACCACGCCGGCAGTTGGTTAAGCGGCTCTTAGCGTTGGGACAGTGGTGTGTTGTTATTACGCAGTGGTCGGCCACACCACGCTGTCGCGATATCCGGCCGCCATTAACGTTTGGGGAACAATTGCGCAGCGTGTGCCGACGACGTCATCGTCTTGCCCAACGCCAAACACAATGCAAGCACACTTCCTGCCGTACAGTGACACACAAATGTTGTTCCCAAAGCGTGGCTAGGCTGTAAACTCAGTTTCAATTTACAAAGACATGTAAACATAAGCACCGGGAATCTATTTCTTTTTCCGCTAAACTACTTTCATATGGCATCAGGGTACTATATTCTTCCCTTTTCATCCTCTCACGGACGATTACAAATATTTTTTTTTTAAAAAATATGTAAACCTTATTTAAGAGCTTTTTAGGCCTATATCACAAGTATTTATTTATTTTAATGATTTCAACGATATAAATGTAATTTATAGTAGGAGAACTAGGACAGAGACCAGACAAATGTTGTCATGCATACCATGGTGTCAACGATTTTTAGACGTATAACATATTTTTACAAGATGATCTTTTACTTTAATAATATGACGAGACACTTGTCCTAGAAAGTCTCGGAAGTTCCCATATGATTTAAATTTTTACAAATCTGAAACCGGCCACTAAAAATTTCAAGCTATCAAGGCCATACAATCTTTTACATAAGGTTTATATATTACTAAAAATTCTATACAATGCTAGGAAAAGACACGTTTGACGATTTGGCAGCGTCCATAGTGGAGTAATATTTCATTTCAACAATAGTTCGTCATGGAAAAGACGGTTTTACTTTGTATATACTACACATAACATAAAAAGAGGAAGAAGAAAAAAAAAGAAAGAAAAAAAAGAAAAAAAGGGGGGGACTAAGGCGCTCCAGTCACGGTCTGCACGGCCACTGCGGTCGGGGGTCGAATGCCCCCCTCGGGCACGGATATTTGTGTCGTCCTTAGTATTAGCTAGTTCGTAAGTAGTTTGTAAGTTTAGGGACTGATGACCCCGTAGTTAAGTCCCATAAGCTAAACAAACATCTGAACATTTCCTTACGCGTTTAGAAATTGCCATTAAACACCTCATTCAACATTTTAAAAATTCCAGCAGGTCCTACACCCTACAAGTCGAGAATATAATGGAGGTAACTTCTAGCTTCCATTTACAATGGAATTTCGCGCCTGATGCCACAATATTGTTACATTCGCCATCTTATTTCGATTAATCATTTGTGCTACTGATTCAATCCTCTTGTCGCATTTTTTTTCTTCCGCCAAAAAAATTATCCAGGTTTTACGTACTTAGCGAAATTTTTCAACCTCCACCAATACAGAGAGCCGAGTATCGTCGTCATTAGGAAAATCAGTCACCGTTTTGGTTGAAACTGGACTTTTCCATTGTTCGATTACCCGAGAACTTTACTAAACGCTGATTCTGACCCATCTCGTTCAATCAGGCACGTAACATTGAGTTGTCAGTGCTAGTAGACAAGCAACACTGAAAGAACCGATGTGGCACATACGGCGAACGTACTTTGCAAGCATTTCACTCATTTATTTTCTAGTTCTGCAGTCCGGTTCATTCCTAGATCCCGCCCTCCCCAAATCACCAAATCACTGTCGTTATCTCTCTGCCGTTGGATTCTCGAAAAGCGCGTGGATCAATATCCAACCTTTGAAATGGCAGAAACTGACATTCTCCCCCATTCTTCCCAGCTGGTTATTATGCTTCGCATGTAATCGCATTTTCTATGCGACATTGTAATTGCTATTTTTTAACCTCAATATGACTATTGAAGACAACCACACCGCGAAGAATAATTGCCCGACACACTTGCTAGTTATCTGATACCTTGTCACTGACCATCCTAGTAAATCACAAAAACTTCCTTCATCGAAGTCTGTTTGTCTTCCTGAACGTGAAACGTGTCCATAAAAAATTATTTTGTAAGAAAATGTCCAATATTGTACCTCCTGTTTTGTATCGAGTAACTTGCTTGCAAGAAAATGTATAATATCGCTTCTACTGTATGTATCGATATGTGTCCTTTATGAAGTTTCATCTTTGGCAAAGATCATGTATTGCATAGCATTGTAGCTCGCACTGAGAGTAGCACTAGTGGTTCAGCTCGCTTAGAGAGCGGTTGGGTTGTGTGTATGGCTCCGATGTAGAGCAGAGGCTGCTTTGCCAGCAAGTCAGAAGTTGTATTATGTAGGTAATGTAATGCTGATTATTAAACTTAAACTTTCTTTCATCTTTCATTTACGTAGTTAGAAAATTAACCTACTTCCTTCATTTGATAATTAATTATTAGTGAATTTAAAGTGCAGTATTGATGTGAATAATATTGTTGAACGGATTTCATTATTGGTGCCATAGTAAATGATAGTTAATTGACTATGATACTAAATTGATACTAAATTTCAATAATTAGAAACTGATCTGCATAAAGTTCTCACAGTCAAGCATTAAGAAAGTGATTGGTGGTTTATTTAATATCTTTCTCGCAGTCAAAACTTTTGAGTATAGTCAGTGTCTGTTTCAAAAGGCTACATGTCACAGTTGTTTTGTTAAAAATATCCGTTGCGCACATAATCAGTTTCATGCACTGTTTCTCATTTAATAGCATATACATCAGTATCAGGGCCATAATTAAACCAAATTACTGTGTCAAGGAACAATTTGTTGTCTGATATAACGATAGGTTCAACATCCACACAACACACGTACAGCTTTTAAACGTTGTGAATAATATATCTGCATAACCGACGCCCCTCATAACTAAAAATGCGTAATATTCAAGTTATCTTGGTAACAGCTATCCAACGATCTTGAATAAAATGTGCCAATAGTTAGCTTACAGCAAAATGCCATATCAAATCATAATGTAGCATGCTAAAACATAATATACCATCATGCAAAATCTGCGATAAGGCTTATTATATTTGTGTGGTGTCTGTTCTTTCTGACATGTCCGAACAGACACCACACAAATATTTACACGTGAATATGGCGTTAGCTTCATTTACTTCACCGCAGATGCGGTCATACGTTCGACCTCGCCCGATCCATATTGGCGAATGTAAGAGGGCACGGACTGTAGGGGCACTACAACTACAGCGAGCGACTTGTAGAAGTTCAGCATAATTTGGCACAATTGGGCTATTGCAGCATCCGAGCAACTGGAATGCCTTTACTAACACCACGACATAGTTTTCAGCGCCTCCCTTGGAATCGTCGCCATATTGGTTCGACCCTAGGCGACTGGTAAGTGGTGGCTTGGCGAGAAGAGTCCCTATTTCAGTTGGTAAGAGCTGATAGTAGAGTGTTGGGCAGACCCATTATAATGTCGGCTGTTTTTACTTGAAATTGACCCGGCCCTCCGGTAAAAATTGGCTGATCACTGTAAATCGTTACTTCGGCTATTGGAGACAATTCGCTGTTATTCGTGGACTTAATCATTCCAAAGAACAATGGAAATTTTATAGATGACAGTGCGCAGGGTACCACACTACAGCGTTCTCGATTTGTTTGAAGAACGTTCTGGACAAATCCAGCAACTGGTTTAGCCAGCCAGATCGCCCGACATGAATCCCATCCAACCTTAATGGGACGTGTCCGTTCGCGCACAAAAATCCCTGCTGCGCCGGAGAAGTCACGTGGTCCAAGGCATCGAGCTGCGGACTAGGCAGTTGCTTCCCTCGAAGGTTAAAGTCCTGCTTGTGTGTCTGTTGGCACTTAGTGTAAATTAATTTACGTAATTTGTGATGACCATAGCAGTTTGGTCCAATCTTTAAGAAATCTTTCACTCAGGAGAACCGTACAAATATACCATCATTCGAACAACGTACTAATTCCCGAATGGAGAACATAGTAATAGGTATTTCCGTAATAGAGAAGCAGCTGAGAGAGCTAAATACCAAAAAGTCTGCTGGCCCGGATGGAATACCAGTTCGGTTTTACAAAGAGTATTCTGCGGCATTGGCCCCTTACTTAGCTTGCATTTATCACGAATCTTTAATTCAGCGCAAAGTTCCTAGTGATTGGAAAAAAGCGCAGGTGACTCCCGTTTATAAGAAAGGAAAGGGAACTGACCCACATAATTACAGGCCAGTATAGTTGACATCAGTTTACTGTAGAATTTTGGAGCATATTCTCAGTTCGAATATAGTCAGTTTTCTTGGGACGGAAAAGCTTCTTTCTACGAACCAGCACGGGTTCAGGAAACATCTTTCATGTGAAACTCAGCTTGCCCTTTTCTCACATGACATCTTGCGAGTCATGGATGAAAGGCAACAGGCGGATTGTGTTTTTATGGACTTCAAAAAGGCGTTTGACGCAATGCCACACTGCAGACTGCTAAAGAAGATAAAGCTTATGGAATAGGTCCAGAGATTTGTGACTGGCTAGAAGACCTCCTATGTAATAGAACGCAGGACGTTGTTCTCGACGGCGAGTGTTCATCAGAGACGAGTGTATCGTCAGGCGTGCCCCAGGGGAGTGTGATATAAATGATCTGATGGACAGAGTAACTTGTAATTTGCGGCTGTTTGCTGATGATGCTGTAGTGTATGGGAGGATGTCTTCTTTAACTGACTCTAATAGCATACACGATAACTTAGACAAAATTTCTAGATGGCGCGTAGAATGGCAGCCAGCCCTCAACGTAGAAAAATGTAAGGTAATGCGCATGAGTAGGAAAAACAATCCCATAATGTTGGAATACAGCATTAGTAGGGATCTTCTTGATGCTGTCGCGTCGTTCAAATGTATAGGCGTAACATTGGAGAGCGATATGAAATGGAACGAACATGTAAGAACAGTTGTGCGTAAGGCAGACAGCCGACTTCGGTTTATTGGGAGACTTTTGGGAAAATGTACTTCACCTGTAAAGGAGACCGCGTATAAAACGCTTGTACGACCACGTCTTGAGTATTGCTCAAGTGTTTGGGACCCGCAGCAGATCGGTTTGAACGAAGACATAGAGGCGGTTCAGAGACGAGCAGCTAGATTTGTTACCGGTAGGTTCGACCAATGCGCGAGTGTCACGGAAATGCTCCGGCAACTCAATTGGGGATCGCTGGAAGAAAGACGGCGTTCTTTTCATGAATTTCTGTTAAGTAAATTTAGAGGGCCGGAATTTGAAGATCAGTGTAGTACGATCTTGCTGCCACCTACTTACATTTCGTGTAGAGATCACAATGACAAAATAAGAGGCATATAGGCATTCTTTTCTTCCCTCGTTCTATTTGGAAATGGAATAGGAAAGGAAATGTCTAGTAGTGGTACAGTGTACCCTCCACCACGCACCTTACGGTGGATTGCGGAGTATGTATGTATGTATGTATGTATGTATGTAGATGTAGATATAGAATAGGTTTTCAAAACATTAGAAATTTCTTTTTTTTCAACACCGGCAACACTTTCGAGGTTATAGGCGGCTATAGAGGCAGTAGTGCTCAGTATTGGACTTGTCCATGTCACGTAGAGTTGCCTCACTTGACCGGGCAAAATATGGGGCGACACCTCTGGGACATTCCCAGCGTGATGTCCATTGGCGAACCAGCTTATATCAGTTAATTGCACGGTCATCGCTAGAATGATTCCTCAATTGCCTCTCCTCTTCTAAACATTTGTTGCCTTAATTGTATAATTAAGCTTTTAATGGCTTCCCCAGTGTCAAACTCGTTTTCTCAAGGTAGCACGTAAACTCGACGTACTTAGTTATTGAATACTAGTTGACTCGTGCGAATAATTCACGATCCTGATCAGTCACAAATAAGTAACATAGTTATGGAAAAAAGGCAGATAGAAGTAAATATGTATAAGAGATAATAAACTTTGAATTGTAGTAACAAATATTACTGTCAATGTAAGAAAATTTGTGTAATTGAATTATAAGTACAATATGATTAATTGTGAAACATTTGAAAAATCAAGTATTGACTTTTTAATGTTTATTTTAGTTTTTTGGAAACTTGTTTATTTTACAAAACTTGTTTGAAAACAATGTTAGTAGTTATAATGTGATCATCGTTCACTTTTTGGCTGTAAATGACTTTAGCACAAACATCTCTTGATAAACTACGCTTCCGTAAAGAATCCAAACAACTGAAAGAGCTGTCGTGCCTGTTAGTTAAAATATTTGTGTATTTTTCGTCGTTACATCGACGTGTATAACCTAAATCGTGCGATAAAATATGCTTTCATCAAAGGAGGTCTTTGGCTTACATAAAGAATCTAAACTACTGCAAGAGCTGCCGTTGATGTTACAGAGATTGTCAATACATGGCACCTTCTACATTGCTTTTATATCGGCCGCGTAAACTAAGTTGATACTCGGCGCGGTGGCTGATGGGAGTAACCGTAAATGCATGTCCCGTTTACGATCGTCGTCGGGTACTAACTTAGATTGTACGAACAGTATACATTTTTTTTTCATAATAAAGTTCTCTTTGTGAAAGCAATAACTTTAAACTAACTGTGTATTTTTCGTCATTAGTGGAAAACGAAACCTTGAGAATGATACCTCAATCATTAAATTTGGATAAGAAATGCGGGAGATATGGCGTACCCACAAAAAAAAGACACAAAAAAACTGATGAGAAATAATATATACGACATACCATTGCATCTCTATTATAATTTTTCGGGTGGCACGGAAGTAATCCACATGTCTTGACAGACATCGTATCACCCTGTCCCTTTTATAGTATATTTTTAGGAGAAATACTGTTTTTACCTTTGGCAGTAGGTTTCATATGACCTAATTACATATTTTGTTTCAATAACAGTAAAATTCCTTTACTTTATTTATTCACAATCAATGTTCATCCTCATAATTCCATTCTACAGCTCCGATAATTTAATCTGATGCCTGCGACTGTGCAAACAATTGATTGTTTACAAATAACTGCCAGAGCACCACGGTAAATAATGGCATAGTATAGAAAGAAGTGGATTTGAAAATGGAAATAATTTCTCGAAATGCGCCCCGCGGAATATAAATAACAAGTTAAATCGTAGCTGGTAACAGTTACCTATAAACAAACTCAGGCCCTCTTTTTACACATTTCCAAAGATGCAGTAATGAGGGCATATGTAATCACTGAAATCCTTTTACCCTGAACAACAGTTCTAATTTTGTACATCAAGCATCAATAAAATAAGGAATTAATTTTGACACTACTAACAATTTTTGCAGCTTGACAGGCCTTTAAAAAAATTGTATTTTGACTGTAGGAAAGTTTTTATGCGATGTACATGAGTCCCCAGCATTCGAAACTACTGACGATGTTCAGTCATTGAATGAAATCGATGTGTGATATTTTCATCAATCTTTATATCATACCACCAATCTGAAAATTTGTATTACTATTAGAAAGCTGTCAGTGTTGGATGGGCACACAACGCATTCTGGAGTAGTCACACAATTCATTTTGAACGTTCTGGTGTTCATATTGGTTTATCACCTGTTTCGTAAAGAACTTTGTTTAGGTAGACAACAAATTGCTCTTTCCAAAAGTAGAACCGAACAAAAATACAACTGAAAAGAAGTACAGAGAAATAAGGAATAAGGGAGTTCAAAAAAAGGCCTTTGCACACAAAGGAACCTGAAGGTGGTAACATTCCACTGTGCATACTGCCAACAAGCAGCCATTTGCACTTTCGTAGGATAGAATGCTTCCTATGTTTAGTGTGTGGACGATAAAGACAAAAATTAACGCTCGTACAAAAGGCGCGGTAACAAGCAGCCTTTCGTCGGCGGCAACTGATGGAAAGGTCCACTACTTGTTGGCTAACTTCATAGTTCTACATATTGTGTTCATAAAACCGATACCGAAAAGCGAACAGTACAGGCTGCCATAGATCTGGGCTAAAATCCAAAAGTTATTAGAAATTCTCAGGCTATACTGATTTGCGCCAACGGTGTAACCTTTCTAGGCCGTTATAACAATCTTTATTTCTTAGAAATTTCTTTCATTGTTTTCTTTTCGCTTACCTTTGGATAAATAATACTTACGGTCTTCAGAAACTGTATTTGGAAATATATTACTACATTTCGTTTCCACAACCCTATGTTCATGCAGATGTTTATCGTTTCCCTTCTACACTTTTATTTTATTTTTTTTTTTCTCCTTTTTTTTCGGGAAGATAGCCAACATATTTGATTCTTGAGAAAATAAAAAAAAGTCAAAAGGCAAATTTATATACACATAAAATAACCACACTGTCAGTGTGTGGCAAGAATTGAAACATTAAGCATGACCCAGTTTTTAGGTTATAGCGAACTGTTTTGCAAGGTAATACAAGAACTTTCGATTATGAAAAAATGTTTCAATATTTGTAGAGCTTAGAGGACTTAACTACGGGGTCATCAGTCCCTAAACTTACAAACTACCAATGAAGCAGCTAATACTAAGGACGGCACAAATATCCATGCCCAAGGGGGCATTCGAACCCCCGACCGTAGTGGCCGTGCAGACCGTGACTGGCGCGCCGCAGACCGCTAGGCCACCGCGGCCGGCTTTCGATTATGAAACATGACATCTACGTAAAGGATATCACATGTTTCAAGCTAATTTAAAGATTGATTTTCACTGTAAAAATATCTGCATGTTTAGTCACTGTGACAAATTATTGAAACCATCTTGATGTAAACCGAATTTTTCTGTTTTTCGTTGTAGTACAAATGGTTTCCATATTTGTTCTTGATATTCATACAGCTACTTTTCTTGACTCCAAATGTCTCTTTTATTTTCCTCTAGGCGGTATCTGTTTTTAGTTATATATTCTTTAGACTTGCATTTGTCCTCTAGCCATTCCTCCTTAGCCTTTTTTTACCTTCTGTCAATCTCATGTCTTAGTCATCTGCAATTTTACCTGCTTCATTCTGCATTTTTATATCTTCTCCTTCCATCAACTAAATTTAGTATTTCCTGTGATATTCAAAGATTTTTTTGTAGTACAATTACCTGACATCTTATTCAGGATTTTTTGTAGGAGGCGATGTTTTAATGTAATAGTCAAGAATCCCTTTATAAGATTTTATTGCCATAGGTCGCTTATTATTTTATATGACTAGTTTCGACTCGTTAAAGAGCCATTATCAAATCTTACTTGTCCAGGCATGTTAAAAAATATACTTCAGATGGGCCAACATCACTGTGGCAAGTTACAAATGGTATGCACACCATCACATGAACATGCATTTGTTCAAGACCCTGCAACACTGTGCCTCATGTCTAGGTAGTATGTTATCACAGTAGATTTTGCCTTTCTACCTATTTGGTCTTCTGCTGCACATTCTTCTTCTACTATTTTACTTCCCCCCGTTTCTCTCAATTGTTGCCTAAAGCTTGAGCTTAAATGCTCAAGAACTGCTGGTTCCTTATATTTATCCAGGTCCCATCTTATTTTTCTACCTTTCTCCAGTTTCTTCAGTTTCTGTGTGCTCAGAGCATATCTGCGCCTGGTTTCATATTTACAGCTTAGAACGTGGTTCTGAAATCTTTGTCTTGCATTGTAAAATCTATCTAGTAGTTTCCGGTTTCTCGTTGAGCCTTAAACCATGTGTTTGTTGTGATTACATTATGCTCCGTGGCTGCGCGGGATAAGCCGAGCTGCCGGGCGTAGTGGCTCAGCGCGCCCGGTCACGGGGCTAAACGCCCTCTGAAATAAAAAAACTGAACCAACAATTCAACGAACAACCAAAAACGAACTGAAACAACAACCACGAACCGTAGATTTACCGGATAAAAAAAATTGTGTAGTCTTTAGTATAAGTTAGTTCATTAGTAGTTTTGAAATTTAGGGACTGATGATCCCGCAGTTAAATACCATAAGCTTTTTTTTTTTAAAGGCTCCATGCAATTTCTGCCAGGCGACTTCTCCTTTCAATCCTTTTCCCAGTCCATAGTTAGATGATATTTTTCCTTCTCTTCCTTTACCTATTACGAAATTACAGCCCCCCATAACAATTAAGCTTTCCTCTTCCTTAACTGTCTGAATATTTACCTTTACCGCCTCATACATTTCTTCGATCTCATCATCGGCAGAACTAGTTCGCATATAAACTTGTACTCTTCGTATCTATATTGACTACGATAATGCAATCACCGCGTTGCTCATAGTAGTTTACCCGCAATGCTATTTTTTTATTCATTATTAAAGCTACTTCTGTAAAGCGGCAACTTATTTTGTGTTCATAATTCTGTACTCACCTAGCCAGGAATCATGTTTATCTTTCTACTGAATTTCACAAATCCACACTATATGTAACTTAAATTTACTAACCTTCCTCTCCGATTAAGGGATCTAACATTCCACGCTCCGATCCGTAGAATGACAATGTTTTCTTTCCTAATGATCACATCCTCCTGAGTAGTCCCCTCCCAGAGATCCGAATGGGGGGACTATGTTACACGAGAAGATGACAGTATCATATATTCATTAAGTTGCCAGTTTACTTTCAGCCATTCGCAGTAAATACATTGTAAAGCCACATTAGCTGTTCTTACAAGGCCGGCTCAGCCAATCAGCCACACTGTTGTAAAACTTCCTGGCAGATTACAATTGTGTGCCGGAACCGGGACTCGAACCTGAAGACGAGTCGTGAGTCATGTCGGGATAGCTGAGTGGTAGAGCGCTAGCTCGCGAAAGGCAAAGGTCCCTGGTTAGAGTTCCGGCTCCGGCACAAAATTTTAATATGCCAGGAAGTTTCATATCAGCGCACACTCCGCTGCAGAGTTAAAGTTTCATTCTATCCAGACTGTTGCCCCTGCAACTACCGAAAAGACTGCTGATCCCCGCCGGCCGCGGTGGCCGAGGGGACTGAGGCACTCCAGTCACGGTCTGCACGGCCACTACGGCCGGGGTTTCGAATCCCCCCTCGGGCATGGATATTTGTGCCGTCCTTAGTTGTAGGTAGTTCATAAGTAGTTTGTAAGTTTAGGGACTGATGACCCCGTAGTTAAGTCCCATAAAGCTTAACAAACATTTGAACATTTGATTGCTGACCCCTACCCCTCCCTTTTAGAAAGCACACGTTTGTCTGGCCTCTCGGCAGATACCCCTCCGTTATAAGATGATATTCTTAACGAACTTTTTAGGTTTTCCCGGTCTGTTTTCGTATTACTGAGGTCCAGAGTTACAGGTACAATATTATGTACACCGGTCTTTAGCCATTTTCGCACTGTGGAGCACAAATATGTAAATAAAAGTAGCAAACGGCTCAGATATTAACAGTATGGGCTATTTTTCTGTTTGCTAAATATTTTTGTTATCAAGATACACACGAGGAATCAAAAAACAATAATTCTACACGATCGACACGACCGGATAAATATTACTATACCTGTAGAAGCGACCTCGATTTTGATGGATATGGAATAATCTTCACTCGACAATCGATTCAATTTCATTTATTTATTTGTCACACCCAGCAT
Organism: Locusta migratoria; assembly: GCA_026315105.1. Lineage (NCBI taxonomy): Eukaryota > Metazoa > Arthropoda > Insecta > Orthoptera > Acrididae > Locusta > Locusta migratoria. The sequence goes on along the minus strand of CM048745.1, from coordinate 326,992,691 downwards.
ATAAATGCCTCGGTATACAACGAAACTGCCAAACTTTACTAGCCTATGGCAGTTTTCTGGTATAAGGAATATTCCCTACTGTAGCAGGTGAAAGAGGGAAACCAGGCAAAAATGCGAAAGTTGTACTGTTTAAAACTTAGTGATATAAAAAAGGGGAAGGGAACCTTATTACGTTTTCATATAAAATTTGGCATATAAACATATTCGCAATCTTTTGACATAGACCAAGTCCAGTCTACAACAAAGTCTCTTCTATACTTCTTTCTTTTTAAACTAGAATGTATTCGCCTATTTTTTGCTGTGATTGAAGTACGTTCTTTTAGCTGGTAATATTTTACTCCTGACTGCAGTTGGAACAACCGTTTACCGCATTGATGTCCACTTAATTCGGCCAGCTGATTCCTTCTGATGTGATCTCACTCGGTTTTTTCCTTTATCGAATTTCTCTGTCAAATGCGCGTTTCACATCATTGAGTATAATTGTACGAAACGGCACCACTGTTTTACATGCATAGCGTGTCGCGTGGCTAAATTTATGCCGCTTGCTCGTCCAGGCGGCATAATTTATCATCCATGCTTTCAGACAACCTGTCACCGTTAAGCGGCTGACGTCACTGTCTACACTGCCGCCATGATAAATTACGCTGCGTGGAATAGCAAACTGCACAAACCGGATCATAATAATAGAGTTTTCCACGAAACTTAAGGCAATGACGTTATTTAAATACAGTAGAACCCCTCTAATCCGTCACCTTCGGAATTAGGGCCATGGTCGGAACGAAAAAAAGGTCGGATTATCCGAAAAATCTAATATCTATTGTAAAAAAATATAAAAAGATATTTAGTACAAAAAATTAAACGGTTTAAGAACTAAAAGACGTTTACAGTAATGTTGTTGTTATGTTGTGGTCTTCAGTCCGGAGACTGGTTTGATGCAGCTCTCCACAATACCATATCCTGAGCAAGCCTCTTCATCTCCACATAAGAGCGACAACCTACATCTGTCTGAATCTGTTTACTGTATCCATCTCTTGGTCTTCCCCTGCGATTTTTACCCCAAACACTTCCCTCCAACGCTAAATTCACAATTCCTTGATGTCTAAGAATGTTCCTACCAATCTATCCCTTCTTTTAGTCAAGGTATGCCAAAAATTCCTTTTCTCCCCAATTCTGTTCAGTACCTCCTCATTAGTTACGCGATCCACCCACCTAATCTTCAGCATTCTTCTGTAGCACCATATTTCAAAAGCCTCATTCCTCTTCCTGTCCGCACTGTTTATCGTCCATGTCTCACTCCCATACAAGGCAACACTCCATACAAATGCCTTCAGAAAGGACTTCCTTAGGCTTAAATCAATATTCGATGTTAACAAATTTCTCTTTTTCAAGAACGCTTTTCTACCCATTGCCATTCTGCATTTAATATCCTCTGTACTGCGACCATCATTTGTTATTTTACTGCCCAAGTAACTAACCTCATCTACCTCCGTTATTGCTTCGTTTCCCAATCTAATTCCTTCAGCATCACCCGATTTTCTTACACTGCACTCCATTACCCTAGTTTTGCTCTTGTTAATGTACATCTTATATGCACCTTTCAGCACACTGTCCATTCCGTTCAATTGCTCTTCCAGGTCCTTTGCTGTATCTGACAGAATTACTATGTCGTCAGCAAAACGCAATGTTTTTAATTCTTCCCCCTGAACTTTAATTCCTTCACCAAATTTCTCCTTGCTTTCCTTTATAGCTTGCTCAATGTACAAATTGAACAACAATGGAGAAAGACTACAACCCTGTCTTACTCCCTTTCCAACCACTGCATCCCTTTCATGCCCTTCAACTCTGACAACCGCTGTCTGGTTTTTGTACAAGTTGTAAATAACCTTACGCTCCATATATTTTACTCCTGCTTGCTTCAGAACTTGAAAGAGTTTATTCCAATCAACATTGTCAAAAGCCTTCTCCAAATCTACAAAAGCTAGAAATGTAGGTTTGCCTTTTCTTAATCTATCTTCTAGGATAAGCCGTAAAGTGAGTATTGCCTCCCGTGTTCCTACATTTCTCCTGAACCCAAACTGATCTTCCCCGAGGTCGGCTTCTACCAGCTTCTCCATCCTTCTGTATATAATTCGCGTTAATATTTTGCAACCATGACTTATTAAACTGATGGTTCTGTAGTTTTCACACCTGTCTGCACCTGCTTTCTTAGGTATGGGGATTATAACATTTTTCTTAAAGTCTGAGGGTATTTCACCTGTCTCATACATCTTACACACCAGGTGAAACAATTTTGTCATGGCTGGTTCTCCCAGAGACTTCAGTAGCTCTGAGGGAATATCATCTACTCCAGGGGCCTTGTTTCGACTTAGGTCTTTCAGGGCTCTGTCAAATTCATCTCTCAGTATAGTATCTCCTATTTCATCTTCATCTACATCCTCTTCCCTTCCTACAATATTGTCTCGTAGTTCATTTACTTTGTAGAGCCCCTCTATATACTCCTTCCACCTTTCAGCTTTCCCTTCTTTGCTGAGAACTGGTTTTCCATCAGTGTCCTTGATATTCATAGAGCTGTTTTTCTTATCTCCAAATGTTTCTTTTATTTTCCTGTAGGCTGTATCTATTTTTCCCCTATTTATACATTTTTCTACATCCTTGCATTTGGCTTCTAGCCACTCCTGCTTAGCCATTTTGCACTTCCTGTCAATCTCATTTCTTAGTCGTCTGTACTCCATTTTACCTGTTTCATTTACTGCATTTTTATATTTTCTCCTTTCATCGATAAAATTTAGTATCTCCTGTGATATCCAAGGATTTTTTGTAGGTCTTGCCTTCCTGCCTATTTTGTCCTCTGCTGCCTTCACTATTTCGTCTCTCAATGCTACCCACTCTTCCTCTACTGTTTTATTTTCCCCCGTTTCTGTCAATTGTTGCCTAAAGCTCCCTCTGAAATTCTTAAGAACTTCAGGTTCCTTCAATTTATCCAGGTCCCATCTCCTTATTTTCCTACCTTTTTGTAGTTTCTTCAGTTTCAGCCTACAGTTCATAACCAACAAGTTATGGTCAGAGTTTATATCTGCCCCTGGTAATATAAAAAGATATTTCTTACACATTGTTAAACAATATATTAACTCTTTCAATCTTGGTGGTTAGTGTTACTAACCACCTCTTTTCAATCACGGTACTTCTATTCCACGCCATCTAGCGATAAACGGTTGAATTAGTATGTCCGTTTGGACTGTGCTTCAAAACAAATGACAGATTCCGGGTACATCGCATGAATGTCAGTGCATACCAGTTGCATTGAATTTAGCGCTAACGTACCTTGTCTCGAGTGTCTGATAAAAACATCAATACAACGGGTACAACGCAGTCCTCTTCACGCTCAGAGCTCGACAAGCTGATTCTGAAAGACTTCCGGAGAGAAGTATATCGGGGCGTACTGGCACGAGCATATGTCAGAGACAAACACAGGCCGGATTCAGTGAACAGCAGCCGTAATTCCGCGGCCTCATCTCCAGGACCTGCATTTATAAAACGCCACAAACCCACAGTCCCACAGGAAATTCGACTAGAATCCAGTCAGCATCAACCTGAAAGAAGCACATCAAGAAGATGCTGCAATTGTAGCACTAAAATATCTCCCGTGCGTACTGTATGGCAGTGTAGTACATGTAAAGTGCCTCTTTGCTTACGCAAAGGTAAAACATGTTTTGCAGATTTCAATAAAGAATAATTTGTTTTTGTTAGTTTTGCACGTTTGTAATGATGATTCGTCTAATAAATAACGTTCACAATCACTGAATACCTTATGTATCCTCTATTGTCTGTGATATTTCAGTTGTAACAGTTGCTTCAATGAACAGACATGGATAATTATGTTCCTATTGTAAAAGTGTGACTGAAAGAGTTAACTAACAAACATCTACACACACTATAATATGCATTAGTTTCAAAAGGAAAACCGACAAACAAATTATAGTATTGTACTGTACTTACTGTAGAAACAAATCGGACACCATGACGAGTTTTCCAACGATCAATCCAGCACTGGCAGGAAATTTACTTTCGGCTTCCAGTTTTTTGTGCAAAACTATCGCTTTTTATTTGAGAATTGGCTCGGATATTGTATTTCCTTTCCTTCTTTCTTGACAAAACCATATTCACAGTGCGTTATCGAGCAGTTAAAGTTCAGGCTTTTTTAATGTTTTGCGATTCTTCAGAGTGATTTCACTATCAATCGTAACTGTATAGGATTCAATGTCTTTCCGATTCTTCCTCAAAAATGTTCAAATGTTCTAATGTTTGTAAAGATTATGGGACTTAACTACGGGGTCATCAGTCCCTAAACTTACAAACTACTTATGAACTACTTACGACTAGGACGGCACAAATATCCATGCCCGAGGGGGGATTCGAACCCCCGACCGTAGTGGCCGTACAGACCGTGACTGAAGCGCCTCAGTCCCCTCGGCCACCGCGGCCGGCGATTCTTCCTCCAATCCTTAATTGTCGTAACACCTACATTCAGTTCCTCTGCAACTTTTTGGAGCAATTCTCGTTTGTCCAGTCTTGGTAGCACAGGTAACTTTTCATTTAATGAAAGAGTTACATGTTTACCTTTGAATCCAGACATTTTGAAAAACAGACAATTGTACACACAATGAATCTAATAAGTACTGTAGAGAACACGGAATAAAGCAAACAAAGACGTTTTTTAATCCCAACAAAGGATAAAACTGAACAATAACGTACAGTATAAGAATATGCACAGCGACAGACACCGCAACAATGGCCCGAGCCGGCCGCGGTGGCCGAGGGAACTGAGGCGCTCCAGTCACGGTCTGCACGGCCACTACGGTCGGGGGTTCGAATCCCCCCTCGGGCATGGATATTTGTGCCGTCCTTAGTCTTAGCACAGACAAATATATACAGACGGGAAACCTCCCTAAGGGCCCGGTCCCACGCTTAGGGGTGGTGGGCGGGGGTTGCTGAAGCAGTTCCGTAAGATGTCCCATGATGGCGCTGCGGTCAGAAGCAGCCCTTTAAACTTGCCAGAGCAGGCGGCAGGTAGCGGCTGCCCCCACCACCACCTCCCCTCAAACGCCGGCACGCCGGACACAGCCGTGGCCTCGTGGAAGGCGGCACGAGCTCTCCCCTCAGCCTCCCCTCCACGCTACCCTCTGACGTGCGAGAGGCACCCTCAGAAATGCCTCTAGTGTTGTCTACCGGTACTAAGCCAGGGAACCGCCCGACACCTGCTAGCATCTTACGGAACTACGAGGGGAGCGTAGGACATTGGTTTAGGGGGGGTCTGCTTCTCTGTATATTTTACTCTGTGGTCTTAGGTAGACAATAAGTAGTTTGTAAGTTTAGGGACTGATGACCCCGTAGTTAAGTCCCATAAGCTCTACAAACATTTGATCATTTTTTTTGAATGGCCTGATAGGCGTCCAGTCAGTGACAGTCGGCATAGGCCTGACCATGGTCGGACTATCCGGAGTGACGGACCATCGAAGGTCGGATTAGAGGGGTTGTACTGTAGTTTGAATCAGTAATTCCGAAAAGTAGTTGCGCTATTGATTTCTTCAAAAACAGTTAAGAATGAAATAGTTTTATATCTTTGGTTGACGGTTTAGCCAATAATTGCACCAAATACTTAGCGGGCGGTTGTCGTAATATAACGAAGGGCGCGGAAGAGACAAAAATGCGGCCGACGTAATATTACGTCGCGTCGCAATGCACGTTGATTTTGCGCTTAAAACATAAATTTACGGCTACCGCCTAATCGCAATCGTTCTTTATCGCTTTCAGTTCATCACTTTATTGTACTCAATGCGTCCAGGAGGGCAACCTGTCACGACCTGCAATTTGGGATTACCAATTAACATCAACATGACACCCAACTTTGTTAACTGACAACTAGGGCCGGTTTGTCAATGTCTCGTTAAGTTCCAGCTAAGATTTTAACTTATCGTTAGTGGAGAATTGCGTTTGTCAATGTTTCGTTATGAGTTAACCTGAGGTTAAAGGACCTCAAACTGGCCGTTAACTTAACGAGTAAAATTCTGCTCGTTACACAGCTAACGACCAGTTAAGTGAGAATCTGTATCAAAATGTCAGGATTCCAAAGCGCTAAAATACATCAATATATTCACGTGAAAAAGACCGGTTTATCGAACAAAATAACAGAAGCACTACATGTATGAAAAACTAGCGTGGAAAGCAGCTTTATTGGTAAATTGTATCGTCATATTTCTCTCCGTATCCATGTCAGTAGCGGTTAGATGAGTTTGATACATAGCAGATACAGAACATAATCTTAAAAATATTGTTGCGATATCGAAATACAAACTTACGGGTGACGACTAGTTAAGTGAGAATCGGTATGATGAAAATGGCTGAAATAAGATTTCGTTGACAATTACTACGATGTCAATATTTTGGATGATCTAGAGGACATTGCCCCTATAAGGCGTCCTAGATGTATTTATGTTCGTCCATATCATTTTGAATGCTGGGATGATGCAGAACTTGTTACGCAATTTCGTCTTCGAAAAGCCACTTTGGAAAAGCTGCATGAAAAATTACACGACCATCTGAAGAGACCAACATATAGTTATGAATTTTGTAAGTTATCTGTTGTAATAAAAAACAGAATACATTATCTATGTGTGCAAACTTATTAATTCAGTATTTACTTATGCTTGTTGCACCTAGTGTAAGGCCTAAAATGTGATTTCTTCCTCCGATCTACAAGAACAGTGCACTTTCGCCTACGTTCAATTTATTGCTTGCACAAAGGTAAATTTTTACGACGCTTCTCGCCGGGCTCCAGTGCTAATGTTGGCAACAGATGAACAATGAAGTTTAGAATTGCGTTAATATTTTTCACGAGCTACAGAGTTATGTTATTGCTGCTCGTTTCACTCGAAGCAAATTTAACATTGTACCTGCTCTATAGTCGACAGGTTCTTGTACGTACCCTTGTCCATTCAGAAGAAAATAATTTTCGTTTTAATTGCAGTTGTCACGAAAAAATTGGTCATCTGAGTTGTCATCACTACCATTGGTGCCAACATAACCCCTGCAGCCCGGCGAGAAGCGTCGTACAATTTAACCTGCACTAACGTACTATGCACTTGGCAGTATATTATCGTACTTGGCCCTAAGCACTTTTGCTGTCCTACATGTTCCATGGACAGCATTGAATTCATTTGCCGCAATGTCGCTTCCTTTTTCTTCCATGTCGTAGCGTCGGTTTTTTTTTTTTTTTTTTTTTTTTTTTTACATTCCAATGTGTTATATTTCTCTATTAAGGACACACGACACTTGCACTAATTTCTTGTAAAATTTGATCTTCTTTTGCGTTTGTTTGCCATAGCACCAAATAACAATGCTAACCTCTTCTCTGTTAGTCAAATATGGGGAACAGCTGTTTATTCAGACTGCACTTTCATTTGTTTCTATTGCCAACATAGTCGAAATATATCGTACCTTCTCGTTTTCTCCGGGTTAGCAAACGAGAGGTGTATGTGGCAATGACAAACGCAATGCACTTAACGAGCACATTTAACGAGACGTTAAAGGCATCTTCTCGTTTACTAACGACAAGATTAACGAGAGATGGACGAACCGGCCCGAGGACCCGTCCGAATACTTCGCGCCGTTACTGAAATAACAAAAAAGGTGGACAAAAATGGAAGTAAAGTTGAATATTTACGCATAGCTTTCTTCAGAATCAATCCATGAAAAGGACAAATGAAAGGGATTGAGTCGCTGACTGTTGTTAGATCAAAAAGAAGTGCGCACCTTAATTGGAAAAGAAGATATCGTAAAACAAATAGATTAAAATATTCAATGCAATGATAGGATATCGTGTTTGAATAAAAATAAAGGATGGAAAGACTTAAGTTAATTCTGATACATAATGACAAATCTGCGAATGGATACCTTTCGTTTAAAGCAAAAATGAAGGAAATGGGTCGGATAGAACGGCCTGACAGACTGACATTATTTTACAGCAAGGACATCCCCATTAGAAATATACAGAAGGAAATTGCGTTTGATTGTAGAAAAAGAAAGACGAGAGTTATGTAAATTCTGATCCGTGATGACAAATCTGTTTAAAACGAAAATGAAGGAAATCCGCCGGGTAGTTTGATTTGGCCGACTGACTTTAGTTTTCGCTGATCCTTTTAATGTATAAGATAGGCGGTTGAATAGCATTATGTTGGCTGTCATATCTCAATCAAACGTAAATACGTGGCCCCATTAATATTTTAAATTTGATTTTATAGTCGTTGACATTGCAATGTGTTCGCGATTGAGGCAGAAAAGTACTCAACATTGTAAGCAAATATATATATGATCAAAAAGTCAGTATAAATTTGAAAACTTAATAAGTCACGGAATAATGTAGATAGAGAAGTAAAAATTGACACACATGTTTGGAATGACATGGGGTTTTATGCAGGATGGCGCTCCACCCCATATAGCTAGACGCATGAAATATGTCTTGCGCGCGTCGTTTGGTGATGATCGTGTGCTCAGCCGCCACTTTCATCATGCTGGCCTCCCAGGTCCCCAGACCTCAGTCCGTGGGATTAATCCCAATAGTATCGATGAGCTGAAAACACACATTCAGCAGGTCATCGGCAGCATCGATGTTCCGACGCTTCAGTGGCTCGTGCAGAATTTCTCTATTCGTCTGTGCCATACCATCGCCATGGAAGGTAGGCATATCGAACATTGTACTGACTTTTACACGTTGAATAAAGTCTGTGAAAATCACAGAATCATCAGTTTAAGAAGTCACGATTGTAAAATTTTAACACGAATTTTTTATAGAAGGATGGAAAAACTGGTTGAAGCTGACATCGGGGAATATGAGTTTGGATTCAGGAGAAATGTAGGAACACGGGAAGTAATACTCACTTTACGGCTTATCTTAGTAGATTAAGGAAAGACAAACAAGAATTCTAGCTTTTGTAGATTTAGAGAAAGCTTTTGACAGTGTTAATTGGAAAACACGCTTTCAAATTCTGAAATCAGCAGGAGTAAAATATAGGGTACGGAAGATTATTTACAACTTTTACAATACCCAGACAGCATTTATCAAAGTTGAAGGGCATGAAAGGGATGCAGAGATTGGTAAGGGGGTAAGGCAGGGTTGTATCCTTTCCCCAATGTTATTCAATTTGTACAGTGGGGTACGGCCCACTGTCTCATGACCACCAGCCAGTCAGCTACGCTGTCGTAGCCTCCGTCCCCAAAACTTTGAATGGTTGTAGCTCCCAAACTAAACGTGATAAAAATGTCATTTAAAATTCTTTGTACCCAGCTGGGTAATTGCAGTGCATGATAGAAACAACCATTGTTCCATTTGAAAAATTGTATGTTTGCATAAATCATACACCTTCTAAGTATTTTTACAATCAGTTTACGGGCTAACAATACGAGTCCTTGACTACCAATCCATTCTGTGAAAACCGCACATCAATCGCACTTTCCGTTTACGCAATATTTGCCGTGCAAGTGTTAGGTGATTCGCCATATATATATTGTTAGATAAAACATCCAGCCGTCTTACAGTCGACTCACCGAACGCGTTGTGCTAACATTCCGGGTAAATATAGACTATATATAAACTGAACTCAAAACTGAGGGATAGGCACGATACCACGATACCAAGTCCGCAAGGAACGGTGGTACCCAAGGAATAAAAAATAAATAAATAAATAAAAATAAAAAAGTCAAGGAGTATGGTTGACAATTCCAATCCCACTTTTTCTTTTCGCTACTTTCAAATAAAAATAAGTGACTGATGCAGATAATTGTTTTTCATTTGAACTTTTATTGTCATTAACAGTCGCAGTGCTTTACCACAGTCCAATATGGACGATATAAGGTTTCAAATACCTACACTATTTAACTATAGTATTTATCAAATACAGAATAACTAAATATGTCTCTTTGTAATTTTTATGAAAAATATACGTCTTTTTTTATCTTGATTTTCAGTATTGTATGAATGGTTTCCACGAAATAAACACCAGAAATTACATTTTTGGAACAATGCTAGAAAACTCTTCACAAAGTGAACAATAACACACAACCGTCATCAATTAATAGTGAGGCGCATATTTAAACAATGTAATTTCTTTATTTTGTAATTGAACCATTAGTAAAATATTGAAAATTATGACTAAACATAGGACGTACATTTTTGGTCAAATATTACAATTACTTATGTTCATATTCACAGAATATACGACATTAACTGCGAATTGGTAAAGATGAAAATGTACACGCAGTCGAACCCGGGTCTCTGGCTTGCCATGCAGTTCCGCTAACCCCTATGCTGCGTGGGAGACAGCCAACACCACAACTGCACGGACTACTGAAGCACACCTGCCATCAGATACGAATTCTCAAATTTTCTGTGCCCACTATTAGTCGAACTCAGTACCGCAAGATTCATTGCTTTGGAGTGCCTCCGCACTGAAGATATGATTATTGTTGTTCGTTAAGCTTATGGGACTCAACTGTGGGGTCATCAGGCACTACTTATAAACTAACTTATACTAAAGACAACAAAACAATCCATGTAAGAAGAAGGGTTCGAACCTCCGACGAGGAGCTGCGTCGCGCATCGGAGCACAGCGCCTCAATGCGCTAGGCCTGTCCGCCGCGGCATAGGATTATTTCGCGTCATCGGTTTATAAGTTATATAAGTATATTTGCCTGTTCTTTCGGAGTTGCCTGAAATAATAGACACCACATACATATATAAATTGTTTGTTTGTAAATCTCTCGGACCAAACTGCGTGGTCATCAGTCCGTAACTTACAAACTACTTAAACCTAGGTAAATTAACCTAAGGACAAACACACACACCCATATATATAAATTACATATGCGCCAATTATCACATATTACATATGGTTTAAAATTAAAACCAATAGGTATCTGAAAACAATTATCAAATGAAGAACAAATAGAGAAAACGGCAGGAATCGGAATTTTCTTTCTTTTCAATCCACAATGCTACCGACGTTCAAAGGCGGCTATCAGATATTCGTCTCTTTTACATGTATTTAATGGTCCTCAAAAAGGAAAAAAGAAATTTGAAAATAGTTTTTCTAAAGTTCCTTTTTATTTTTATTTTTATTTTTTTTTTTTTTTTTATTTTTTATTTTTTTTTTTTTTTTTAATTTGCATCGAATGGTTTTCGTTAATTGCTGCTTGAGTTATGAACTTCGTGTACCAAATAAAAATAAAAATATACCTGGTGATCAAAAAGTCAGTATAAATTTGAAAACTTAATAAATCACGAAATGATGTAGATATAGAGGTAAAAATTTACACACATGCTTGGAATGACATGGGGTTTTATTAGAAACGCTTCATCTGAGCAGAAAAGCAATAATTACCATAACAAATTAAGACAAAGATCACCCGTTATATACAAAATTACGGTAGCCACGTGTTCTCCTTGTCAGTGAATACCGGAGCATAAGTTAGGTGGGTTCTACCGCAGTGGGAATTGTGTAACATAGTGTCCGTGAGTGAAGCCAAGGCTTGTCGATGTCGACTGCGCAACATGGGTTCAATCTGAATGCGTCACAAGTACTGCATCAAGAGGCGGATGTTGCTCTCCTAGAAGCGTTATCCATCTGTCAGCCAAGTGTGTTGGGAAACAGTCTCGAGTACTCATGGGTCGGCCCTCAGCCTATATTTTTAGACACTGTGCGGACACAACCAGTGGACTTCGCAATCCCTACAACACCGACCTGCCGCCTTACTCTCGCTTTCTTAACATCATTCTCATTCTGCCTGCAGCCCTGTTTTCGTTCATTGACACAAACTTTGCCTGCTGAAAGCCATCCCCATAGCACTGAGCAAGCAGTAAAGGAAATAAATAATAAATTTGTAAAGGGGATTAAAGTTTATGGGGATGTTAATATTTAAATTCTGTTGGAGAGTGCGAAGGACTAGGAAGATGATTCGACCGAAATTGATGGTGTCTAGGAATGTTAGGATCTGAAGAACAAAAGTAAAGGCAGTGTAATGAAATGCAGTCAAATTAAATCAGCGAGAGAACTAGATTAGAAAATTGTGTACACTAGAAGTAATACCTACGTTTGGTTATATGGACAGGAAAATAACTGACCGTCGTCGAAGGATACGGGATATAAAATGTATCAAGAAAGTGATTCTTAAAAAGTGAAGTTTATTTACATTAAATATCAATGTGTTTGGAAGTATTTTGTAAAGGTTTTAGTTTGTACTGTCCCCTTCTACTGAAGTGAAACAAGAACGATAAACAGGGGTAGAAGGTAACGGGTCAAGTAGGGCCGGAATGCTGAATGTCTGGCGTGTACGCGCCTCCGGGCGTCAGAAACAGAGTGCATCTCATGAATGCCTTTTCTAATTATTTATATAGAATTCTGATTTATTCCGATGCATGGGGGCGGCTCCGTGTCCGGCAATACATAACCTAGCGTTACGTCAGTAGTTGACAGGAGAACGCCTCAGACATGGCCAACCGATTTAGCTCACATTTGGCAGGTCGCTTGTATACAACCTGCAACAAGGAAACAGAGTTTGGCTCAACACCACCAGTTTTTTTTTTTTTTTAATTTATCTATAAAATCACCTCCAAACAGTAACTTCCATAACTTATTTCAACCACTTAGTTGAATTTTCGAAAATGCTTAAACATGTATTTTACTAATTGTAACCAAAAATCTAAACTCCAATTTGCGTAATTCTAACTTCAAAATTGCCTTAATAGTGGCATTCTTTCAATAAACTTTGTATCCCCTGTTTCACCTACTTAGGAATGGAATTTGGAAAAATTCATTTTAAAAACGTTTCTACGGTATATGACCAACATTCCCTGCGAAGTTCAAGTTTCTTCCGACAGTGGTTTTCGTTGGTGTGATGTGAGGCAATCGGTATATTGCCTTTCTCGCCGCGCGCGATTTCAGTAAACAAGACGATATAACGAGAAAAGCAACAAATAGCAAACAATTCTAGTTTCGACACAAAACATCCTATGCTACATACTGGCCTATCGTACATCGCAGGATCTCTTGGCATCATAACTTTTACCATAATTTACGAGCCGGCCGCGGTGGCCGAGGTGACTGAGGCGCTCCAGTCACGGTCAGCACGGCCACTACAGTCGGGGGTTCGAATCCCCCCTCGGGCATGGATATTTGTGCCGTCCTAGTTTGTAAGTAGTTCATAAGTAGTTTGTAAGTTTAGGGACTGTGACCCCGTAGTTAAGTCCCATAAGCTTAACAAACATTTGAACATTTTTGAACATAATTTACGAGTAATCTGTATGTCAATTGAGGACATATTAAGGTTATGTTTTGAAGTGACTTAATAAGTACAAAACGTATAAACATATTCTATGAACCTTCATTAAAATCCTACACAGACACAGTTGTAATGAACACTTGCAGCAGTTTAAACACAGCACATATTGAGAAGCGGTTTTGCGTAACACGTGCTACTCCGGCAATGTTTAACTTTGAACTTCCTTTTCCGGAATCAGAGGTATATCGACTCGAAATTGATGCTCTCGGTAGATAACTGTAATTAGAATATTTTTCACCATCGTATGTGTTGTCCGCAAACGCATACTTTTCCAGAATTCAAGGAAAGAACCTTTTAAAACTGCCGCCAGTGTACTAACATGGCAAACGCTTTTCATCGAGAGCGCCGATAGCGCAGTTCTGCCTTGTATGCCGAGCGAGGACGTTGTCGTGTACCTATCCCTTCCGCAGTGCCGCAAGTGTTTGGGAGCTCGCAACTACAGCGCTGCTTGCCCTTTCGTGTGTGTGACATTGTCGTGTCTCGTCTCGTACTTCGTTGGTTGTGTCTGATACCGGCTTACTTCGCCTCCGTTTGTTTATCATGGTGACCAGGATTGTCCCACGTAAAAGTACTGAGAGTTTTTCGTTTAAGTCAACGCGTTATGGAAGGTAGTAAAATTGCGATCATTTCGGACAAATTTTGCTTTAACCGGAAATATATTGAGACAAAACAATATTAAGCCTGATCTTATATGCAGCAACTGGATATAAAATAATGTTGACAGTTGCAGCCCCACAAGTTGCTTTAAAATAGTTACACAATTTATCTCGATTTAGACAACACTATCTAAGTCATCGGAATGTAAAATTACCACATGAGACTTCAACAGAAGTAAAGGAACGCTCATGCCTGAACAAATAAAATGCCGTCTTGATCTGCTGACGCATCGACAGGCCCTTAGCGGCTTGTCTTTATATATATATTTTTAATTGTTAACATTGGTAGTCAGTAACTAGCATATTGTTTTTAAGCTACATCTACATACACTCCGCAATTCACCGTAAGGTGCGTGGCGGAGGGTACACTAAGTAGGCGGCAGCAAGATCGTACTACACTCAGCTTCAAATTCCGGCACTCTAAATTTCCGCAACAGAATTTCACGAAAAGAACGTCGTGTTTCCTCCAACTTTCCCCAATTGAGTTGCCGGAGCATTTCCGTGACACTCGCGCATTGGTCGAACCTACCGCTAACAAATCTATCTGCTCGCTTCTGAACCGCCTCTGTGTCTTCCTTTAAACTGATCTGCTGCGGGTCCCAAGCACATCAGCAATACTCAAGACGTGGTCGTACAAGCGTTTTATACGCGGTCTCCTTTACAGGTGAAGTACATCTTCCCAAAATTCTCCCAATAAACCGAAGTCGGCTGTCCGCCTTACTCACAACTGTCCTTACATGTTCGTTCCTTTTCATATCGCTTTGCAATGTTACGCCTAGATATTTGAAAGACGCGACAGCATCAAGAAGCTCACTACTAACGCTGTATTCGAACATTATGGGGTTGTTTTTTCTACTCATGCGTATCACCTTCCATTTGCCTACATTGAGAGCTAGCTGCCATTCTTCGCACCAACTAGAAATTTTGTCTGTCAGCCTGTATGCTACTACAGTCAGTTAAAGACGACATCCTCCCATACACTACAGCATCATCAGCAAAGAGCCGCAAATTACAAGGTACTCTGTCCATCAGATCATTTATATAGATAGAAAATAATAGCGGTCCTATCACACTCCCCTGGGGCACGGCTGACATTACATTCGTCTCTGATGAACACTCGCCGTCGAGAACAACGTACTGCGTTGTATTACTTAGGAAGTCTTCCAGCCAGTCACAAATCTGTGAACCTATTCCATAAGCTCGTATCTTCGTTAGCAGTCTGCAGTATGGCACCGCGTCGAACGCCTTTTTGAAGTCGAGAAAAACACAATCCGCCTGTTGCCCTTCACTTCTGTAGAAGTCTCGTGTCATTTTACATTCTGATGATGACTTCCATAGTGTTGTCGAAATATAAATTTTGTAATTATTTTAAAGGAACTTGTGGGGCTGCAGTCGTCAACATTATTGAGAAAAGAAATAATTTTAAGTATGACACTTGATGTTGGATGTTTAGTGAATATGTAACACAAATAGACAATTACAAATGTTGATATAAACACAAAAAAGGTTACCTCTTTCCTCGTTGCTAGAGGTCAAACAACAGCTTTCAGTATCACCGCGCGTGATTTAACGCCGTTGCCAGCAAAGACTGACCCCACTTCTGCTACGGCTAGGACGACGGCGCAACTCATAATAACCGCCGCACTCTGTATGGTGAAGATTTAACGTTACCGTCCCCCGGTACACCTTCCCCAGAGCCGTGTTTTTCTGTTACAATCACAAGTAATGTGGCGCCGCCAAGCCCTAGCGAGGTGGTGAGCAGGGAGGCAGTTTCTGCTATTTCTGCTACTTCCGTCGTGCTTCCTGCAGAACCGCTCCGAGACGAGTTTGTCCCGGAGACATCTCCGTCGCAGCCTCTACCGCAAGCAGAATCGGAAATTACGCTCCTATTCCTGTGTCTGTTATCGCTGATAGGAACAGCGACTTACAGTATATTGAGAATAACGTTGAGAGAATTGTACCTCCTGAGTTGTCTTCCGATGTTGGTGGGGGCCACACTTTTTGCTTTTATTCCGAGAATAACCATTCTGCGGGGCAGGAATCTGATCCTGGAATGTCAAAGATTGCTATGGAAGTGATACGCAATTCGCCGCGGTGTAGTGGCCGAGCGTTCTGGAGGAATTCCCGCACGATGTACTTGCGACCCCCCCCCCCCCCCCCCAAATTCGTTTGTACCATACTTGGCGTTCCCCTTGTGAGACGGAACCGGGGTGAGCACGGGTAGCCAAGTGGTTAAGGGGACACGCCCCTGAACGGGCTGCATTTTTAGCTTTATGTTCTTCCTCACGGTGCTACTGATCTATAAATGAGAGATAGCTCAAACTTTTTTCAAACAGTTAGGGTCATTAGGCAAAGCAGTTTCCAAAAAAATTATTGGAATATTTATTATAGTTTGGTACTGACAAAAATATTTACAATAGTATGAAAACGGAACAGTACTTCACTGCGGTACCATTTTCTCTGGAACTACTGACCTCACAGCTTGGAAAACAGTCACAGTACACACAATATTCATATAAATGTTTTATACCTCCAATTTCCTTCCCTGATGCTGCTCTGTGAAAAATACAAGTAATTTATTTTACAATAACAAAAATATTTAAAAAAGTAGCTCAAATATCACCGATATCATCATCATGATATACGTTTTTCAAAGAAATAATAGGCAAGGGAAGTAGAGGAGATCATTCTAAATATCTGTACAAATTTTTGTGAGTTTAACTTCATTTAGGAGAAAACTGTACCTGAAAGATGAAAATTCAAGTTTTCGGTAATGCGCAAACGAAGATTTACAGATTTATTAAGTTACCACCATGGTGGTTTAGAACATTCCAGCTGCATGATCCAGTTGTCCTGTTTCCTTATCCTCCATACTCTTTCTCTTCATTCTTTTCTTTATCCTTGACTCCTTGGTAGCAGCTTCTGCAGCTGTCTCTCCTTCGGTTACCCGTCGCTTATGAATAGCAGTTAGAGCCAAAGCCATATTCCTTCCCGTCTGGATATTCAATTTCTTCATAACAGTGATCCTTGAAATTGCACCATCATTGAATGTTGTTATTGCATCCATTACACCAATCTTCCGCTCTGTCAGCCCAATATATACAGTTTTTGGTATTCTCTCCCATATACAACTGTTGAAGCTTTCATTTGCATTCTGCGAGAGACGATGCAGTCAGCGCCTTGTAGAATACACCTGTGTTAACGATCCGTAACTAACGACGGAAAAAAACGGAGGAACAAAATAATGCATCACGGAGTCTGACTCACTTCAAACTGACAGATGGGCGTGGCTCCTGTGCACCATTACGTTCTACCTCAATTTTAGAACGAACGGAAAATGATAATGCCCATAAACTATACATTTTTGAAATCAGCATGAAAAGCTCTTTCCTACAGATAAAAAAATAATTGCAAACTTTTGGTCATTTTCATTGTAACTTTTTCCGAACTTTGCTCATGGAGGCCGAGGGGCCCCTGGAGCTCGGGGGCCCCGGGGAACTGCCCCGCCTAGCCCTATGATAGCTACACAACTGCGCCGCGGTGGAGTAGCCGAGCGGTCTAAAGCGTCTCGCTGCGGAGCGCGCGGTTGCTCGCCGTGGAGGTTCGAGTCCTCCTTGGGGCATGGGTGTGTGTGTGTGTGTGTGTGTGTGTGTGTGTGTGTGTGTGTGTGTGTGTGTGTGTGTGTTGTCCTTAGGTTAGTTTACCTAGGTTTAAGTAGTTTGTAAGCTACGGACTGATGACCACGCAGTTTGGTCCGATAGATTTACAAACATTAAAATTAAACACTTATCATTATAAAGGGTCAATTGTCAATTTTTGCACCATGGAGATATCTTATCCAAATCGTTTCGCAGTTGCTTTTGATCTTCTGGGGACTTTACAAACCGTAAATGACAGCATCATTCGCGAACAGTCTGAGAGAGCTACTCAGTTTGTCTCCTAAATCGTTTATAAAAGTAAGTGACAGTAGGGGTCCAAAAACACTTGCCTGGGGAAAGCCAGATATCACTTCTGTTCTACTCGATTACTTCCAGTCAATTACAACGTGCTGTATCCTTTTTGGCATCGGCAGCATCACCATTGCTATAGTGTAGTGAAGACATTGATTGTTTTCCCGCTTGTATACTTTACATACGATCAGAATTTCTTAGGATTCTCTATCAAATAAAGTGACAGGGTTTCGTTGTGGTAACTATTGTAAGCTTCTCTCAATGAAGTTCGAGCTAAATTTCTAGTCCCTGTAAAAAGGTAGCCAGTCTTGAGGATTTTGTGTCCGTTTAAACTTGGGTCAATGGGTCTTGGCGAGACTAGCCGAGAAAGAAAACTTCATAAAAAGAATAATTTTCTCAGATGAGGCACACTTGCACCTCAGTGGGCACGTCAAGAAGCAGAACTTCTGGATCTGGGGGTAACGACAATACGCGACTGACTGCAAGATGATATGTGTTCACAACACACTACTTTACTGTGGGTTCTAAAAACTGTATGACAAGTCAAACATTCCGTGAAACGATGACTCTGTTTGCTTTAACTGCTTCATATATAGTGTTAATTACCAGTTTTTCCTTGGATTCCTCATTGTGGACCCCTCTTGCCGTTGTTCCCATCTATTACTACCTGCAGTAATCCTTGCTGCTTTCATATCTGCAGCCTCAACCTTATTAATAACATACCCTATATTCACCCAGTTTTCACTCCCATACAACAAAGTTGGTTGAAAGAGGGAACTGTGCACTGCTAACTTAGTCTTGGCACTGACTTTCTCCTTTCAGAAAAGAGCAAATGGTAGCTGATTCCTCACTACATTGCTTTTCCTGCACCTTGATTCCATTCCTTTCACTATGTTACCATTCTATGAGAAAATACATCCTAAATATTTGAATATGTCCATCTGTTATATTTTTGTTCCTCCCGTTTAGTACTCAGTCTATTGATGACCATTTTCCACAGACATTACTTTCGTTTTGGAGATGCCTATCTTCATATCATAACCCTTATATTTCTGATTTAGCTCTGAAATGTTCCATTGCAATTTTCAATCGAATGTGGTATCACTACTATGTCGTCCGCATATGTGAGACTGCTTATTTTGTTTCCGCCTATTTTAATCTCACCCTGCCAGACTATTGTTTTCAACATGTGATCCATAAACCTTATGAACAACAGTGGTGGCAGGTTACTGTCCTGTATTACCCCTGAAACTACCCTGAACCACGAACTCAATTTGCCTTCAACTCCAGCTGTTGCCTGACAATCTAAAGACCTTTTAATTGCCTGAAGAAGTTTGCTTGTAGAGCTGACAATAGGAACACGATCGAAAATCTTTTTTAGATCTATAAATCATAGATACATTTCCATGTTCCATGAAGTGCACTTCTCCATTATCTGCCGTAAACTAATGATCTGGTTTTGACAGTCTCTAACAAGGAGACCACATGGGTATCGGATTATATAATCTTTTGATATTTGTGGTACGTGAAGTTCAGAACACAAATAACAATCAGCCAAAGCCATTTGACGCAACTCTCAAAATTTCTCGAGAAAATCGGATTTGAAGTTTTGCAAGTAAGCTTAAGTACCAATCATTAAATGAATAGCGGTATATGTTTAGCGTTAGGCAGCGTTCTAGCCTTGTAACTTTAGGGTCGGGGGATCGAATCCTGCAGCGACAGATTTTTTATTATTATTATTTTCGTTGTGTTCGAATACTTCCAAAATTTTAATATCTAATGGTATTTTGTATAAAAAACGCACGTATTTTTGTTTATTCCTAATTTTTTATATTTTATAAAAGGTTGTTAATAATTATGGTTTCAATAAAATTTTATAAGTTACTTTTTCTTTACAGTATTGGCTTCACTATTAGTTGACGACGGTAGTCTTTGATTGTTCAGTTTTTGAATAGCTTCGACGCTGTTTTTGGAAAGTCATCTCCACAGCTTCTAAATGTTTGTAAATCTATCGGACCAAACTGCGTGGTCATCAGTCCGTAGCTTACAAACTACTTAAAGTAAGGTAAACTAACCTAAGGACAATACACACACCCATGCCCCAGGGAGGACTCGAACCTCCACGGCGAGCAACCGCGCGCTCCGCAGTGCGAGGGTGAAGGTCGGGGTGAGAGTTTAAAATAGGGAAAGATTAATTTTTGAAACTCACAACCACCAGCTGCGAACCAAATTCTTAAACATGCAAAAACACTGGAACTGTGATTGCGACTGTTTGACTCGTTTTCTAGGGGATGATATCACACGTTCGCAGCTTTCCTTCCCTGCATATGATTAACAAAAGAAATTCATAATAAATTCAAGTTCATGAGAGAAAAGGGTGTACTAACTACTATTTTTGAAAACACGTGAAAGTTCACTTTATGTTGTTTATTTCACAATACTTGAACCCTGTGGCTGATACGTCTGTACGTCGGCACATTTATCAAATAAAGTTATAGCTCGAGAGCCCCCAGACAAAATGAATATTTGTCGCGAATTGTTTTCACACCACGTGGCTGTCTCAAACACCGTTTATGTTCATGCCTATGCGACAACACGTGTTACATTAACAAATCACAGTCACTTTAATACAATGCTTTGCACACCTTGTTCCACCGGCTAAATATTCACAAACACACAGTAGCACTCGATTTAACTTGGTGCAGTCTACGACGAGCAACCACACGTGGCGATTGCCACACACAAATCTCAAGTCACCACTTCGAGAGCCACATGCCGACTGAGGCAGAGCGACCCCGCCAGGCCAGCCACGCCACGTGCTCTCTGGAGTCCTCATTTCCTGCCCTCGCGCGAGCGCGCGCCAAAACTCAACGGCCGGGGTTTTTTCGCCTACGTTATCAACTGTTGTAACCGATTTGCCAACGTACAGCGCTCAGCCAATACATTTCTAAAACTTTACTTAAAATCAAAATAATTACACTACACATTAAACAAATATTTTCTTACGTTTTTATATTAGTATAAACATCCTTTGTACTGTTTATCATAATCGTGCAATTTCTTATACCACAGATAAGTGATTTAACTGAATACTTCAAGATAAAATACAAAAGATTAATTGAAAATAAAATGAGAAATTGTTAATATATTATTTTTATAAACAAACATTGCCATGCTAGTTGTGTAACTGTCTTGTCTTCGTTGGTAATTTATTACTTTTCATTGTCAACTAAACATATTACGTTAGATGTGACTGTACCAGCTAATGTATTGTTTATTTATCAACAGGCTATTTTGTAATGAGGGCCTTAAAGGTTCCTAACTGCATCGTATTACTTCAAATGCCAGTAGTATTACAATATTTGTGCATTGCACTGTGCCTGGCACTCGCCATTGTCCCTCTCTCCCATCACCGGAAACGAACTGTAAAATCCTAAGCTGGAACAAGCCACCAACGTCGGCCTGCTCGCTGGTCTCCCGTCAGCTACAAGCACACAGCAAATCTCAACGTGGAGAATTTCTACCTATGGCCTAACTATAAATGTTGTCACCCAACTGTGTACATACATTGCTACCATAATTAATAAGATTAAAATTGTGTAACATTTAGTGCATTGGCATGGTCAATGTTTGCAGTGAACTTCATACTGTTTAATTATCGAATGCTATTAATTACCAGTATTTCTATTGGGCGGTAATCTCACAGCAGCGAGGCGCCTTAGACCTTTCGGCTACTCCACCGCGGCTCCACAGCTACTAATGGCTTTCCTAGCAGCTAACCTAATCAATCATCGTTTTTGGTGACAACAGGTTTTCAGCTTGTCTACATACACACAAACAGGAACAGACACAACACGTGGAGTTAGAGATCCCAGAATTTAATTCTAAAACAGTGAAAAAAATATTTGTCATAGCAGGATTCGAAACACAGACTCTATGATTGTGAGACCCGAACGCTGGCATCTGCCCTACACCGACAGTTTTAATTATTTGTACTTACGTGTACTTGAAAAACTTCAAAGTCGATTTTCTTGAGAATTTTTTAGAGTTGTGTAGAATGGCTTTGTGATTGTTATTTAAGTTCTGAACTCACGCACCACAAACAGAAATTCTAAAATCCAACACCCATGTGGTCTCCTTGTAAGAGTCAACCATTTATATACGTAGGAATAATTTTCTTCTTTATGCATAGTTCGTTAAACTTCACACTTTCTATTAATTTAATCAATTTTATCTTCAGTCTGATAAGATGTAAAAATTTCCGCATTATACTAAATGACATTAATGTCAACCATTTATAATCTTCTGGACCCGCTGAGTCATATGTCATTTAGAGACATTGTAAATTATTAATATCAAAGACGCTGCTTTTTATTGTTATTGTTATGGTCTTCAGTCCGGAGACTACTCTATCCTGAGCAAGCCTTTTCATCTCCTCATAAGAACGGCAACCCACATCCACTTGAATCTGCTTACTATACGCGTCTCTTGGTCTCCCTCTGCGATTCTTACCCCAAACACTTCCCTCCAATGCTAAATTTACGATTCCTCGATGTCTAAGAATGTGTCCTACCAAGCGATCCCTTCTTTTAGTCAGGGGATGCCAAAAATTCCTTTTCTCACCAATTCTGTTAAGTACCTCTTCATTAGTTATGCGATCTACCTACCACATCTTCAACATTCTTCTGTAGCACCACATTTCAAAAGCCTCTATACTCTTCCTGTCCGCATTGTTTATCGTTTCACTCCCGTACAAAGCAACACTCCACACAAATGCCTGCAGAAAAGACTTCCTTACACATAAATTAATATTCGATGTTAGCAAATTTCTCTTTTTCAAAAATGCTTTTCTTCCCATTGCCATTCTGCATTTTATATCCTCTGTACTGCGACCGTCATTTGTTATTTTACTACCCAAGTAAAAAAACTCATATACTACCTTCATTGTTTCGTTACCTAATCTAATTCCTTCAGCATCGCCCGATTTTCTAAGACCGCATTTCATTAATTTTGTTTTGCTCTGGTTAATGTTCATTTTATACGCTCTCTTCAACACACTGTCCATTCCATTCAACTGATCTTCTAGATCCTTTGCTGTCTCTGACAGAATTACAATGTCATCAGCAAAACACAATGTTTTTATTTCTTCCCCCTGAACCTTAATCCCTATTTTTCCTTGCTTTCCTTCACCGGCTGTTCAATGTACAAATTGAATAACATCGGAGAAAGGCTACAACCCTGTCTTACTCCCTTCCCAACTGATGTTTCCCTTTTATGCCCTAATAACTGCGGTCTGGCTTTTGTACAAGTTGTAAATAACTCTCCTTTCCTTTTTTATTAAATTATTTAATGCGACAGGCCTGTTTCGGCGTGAATGCCATCGTCAGGTTTACCTTGTAAGATCTCTGCTTCTCTTATATGTACAGGTTCTTATTTACATATGTGAAAGAACTGTTGTTGTTATAGCTCTCATATAGCTGTATGTAAACTTAAAAAAAAAATTCTTATGTTGTTGATGTTTGACAGCTATTTTGATAGATATGTCAGCGATTTTACACACCCCGATTTTCATGCAACTTGTCTTCAACTAACACTTCCTCAGAAAATTTTATCCACTACGCTAATTAAAGAGATACTTCTGTAATTATTACAATCTTTTCTGAAGATTCGCGTAATAACTGCTTTCCCCGAGGAAATGCTTTTAACTCTCTATTTCAACTGTATAATGACAGACGCCTGATGCAATTTCAACATTCGAAACAGCTCGTTCTCAACTTTGTGCTACGGCACAAACGAAACCATTAAAAAGTAGTTTCTACTTTACGAAGTCCAGCTATCGTCTCAAAACTGTTGTCCTCCCTTTCCGAGACGCAAAGCGCGGATGAATTGCGCTGTGCTCTCGTCCCGCGTGCTTGAGACAGAGCGGCGCTCCTCCTTTGATGTTGGTCATTGGCGCGTAATGACAGGAGCGCTTAAGCGAGCAGACGCTACCCCCAGTAACAGGCAAGGCGTGCGCCGCTACCATCTAATTACGCACCACTTCCGCTTCCTGCTAATGCTGCTGCTAGCCACTGTTCCTCGCCGTCTTTTGCCCGGAACGTTTGCAACTGCAACGCTTATACATCTGTATCTCTTAGAAACTGAGTCTTTTACTTTTACTCGACAGTTTCTCTTTTCTGTCCTTCGGTCGAAAATCGCCTATTCATTTCCTCCCCTAAATACAGGGCACGTCCAGAAAGTAAGTTCCGTTTCAAGTCATCTCCGCTGCAGCGCTGCGATTGCAGTTCCGCACATGCGCTGTAGACGATGTGTATCAAGGAGAAGAACGGGCGCCATTTGGAGATCGCTGTCAGTTACGTACGCTTTGTTGTTGTGCTTGTTTGAAATGTCGGCGTTGATTGAAAATTCCGCCGCCTGTGAAATCAGGTCGGTGATTCGGTTTCTGAATCAGTGGCGGCTGGTGATAATGTGCTAATGTGCTGCAGCACACTGTGAATATATTACTATAATTATGCCATTTCTCTTCGAATCCAAGCGAGAAATCGCTGTAAAATTACATCCTGTCTCTTGGAATACGAGCCAGTTATTACAATAAAATTATGCCAATTACCTTCCAGTGCATACTATAGTGCTAGTAATAATGATGAAAACGCATTTTGGAGCGCTCTCGCCGCGATAGTTGGAAAGAAGTTCCGTGTGCTGAAGTGGGATTCAGCCGCGCTGGTATGTGCGCAGAGAGGCCGCGCAGTCGTCTATTCGCTAGTGCGCATGCGCAGACGTGATGTCAGGCCTGGCGACTCATGTGTGCTGAGACCGACTGCAGCACCACATCAATATTTCTCTTCGCACTGCGTGTAACGGCTGCGGAATAATAGTATATGACGAATATTGCGACATACAGAGTCAAATAGCGCGCTGGCTCAGGCGTCTTGCGCGTTCTCTCTCAAACCTACCTGTGTGAGGCTCGTATTCAAATACATCTGAGTCTAAATTTTTAATTTCTGTAAATAAAATTAATATTTTTAAACGTTATATTTACTACCGGCAGTGAATACATGCAGTTGGCAACGCTGTTTTAAATTACCCTGAAGGTCTTACTGTCAATACAGTATTAATTGATATTTAATTAAATGCAGTCATACAAAGGTTGACTTTTATTTTAATATATTTTGTTTCCTGTTTATTTTTGTAATATTGTAGCACACTGGTCAAATTTGGACGAGCCGCCACAGTTCTGAATGCGAGGAAAGTGAAACCAAGTGAAATTTATCGGCAAATTTGCGATGTTTACGGACCAAATGCGATGAGTGATTCGATGGTGAGAAGATGGGCCCAACAGTTCAATGGCGGGCGTAGTGATGCGCACGATGAAGAACGAAGTGGGCGTCCACCTTTGGTTACAGAAGAACTGGTTCACGCGATTGATGGCAAGATTCAGGAAAACCGTAGGTTTACAATTAGTGCTCTCGCTATGGACATCCCCCAAATTTCACGATCACTGATTCATGAAATTGTTGCAAACAACTGAAATTCCGGAAACTCTGCTCACGTTGGGTACCAAAGATTCTCACTGATCAACACAAAACGCAACGGATGGGTAGTGCACTTGAGTTTTTGACCCGTTATCCTGAAAACAGCGAAGAATTTCTGAGACGGTTTGTCACAGGAGATGAAACGTGTGTTTCTTAGAACACCCCTGAGAGTAAGCGGCAATCAATGGAATGGAGGCACACTTCATCCCCATCAAAGGTAAAGCCGAAGCAAATCATGACACCTCGGAAAATGATGTGCACAGTGTTCTGGGACTGCAAAGGCAGCCTACTCATTGACTTCTTACCGCGTGATCAATCAAAGCAGATGCTCATTGCGAGACACTTCGGAAATTGCGCCGTGCAATTCAGAATAAGCGCCGGAGACTGCTGTCTAAAGGTGTTGTTTTGCTTCACGACAACGCACGACCACACACTGCAGGGATTTGGCTGGGTCGTGTTTGACCATCCTCCGTACAGCCCTGCCTCGCTCCTAGTGACTTTCATCTGTCCTTACATCTCAAGGCTTTCCTTGGCGTTCATCACTTCACCAATGACGACGAGCTGAAAGAAACTTTTTCCAACTGGTTGAAGACACAGGCGGCAGATTTCTATGAAGAAGGTATCCAAAACTTGGTGCCACGCTATGACAAATGTCTGCAAAATTTCGGCAGTTATGTGGAAAATTAGTTTAAGAGTTGTAGAATTTTGTGCAATAAAAATTTCTTCTGTATCTGTGTACAACTTCACTTTATTACCAAACGGAACTTACATTCTGGACGCGCCTGGTAATTAAAAGGGGATTCGAAAAGGTTCATCAGTTTTCGAAAGATTATATCATCCACATCAGTGGCTCCCAAATTGTTTTGTATTTGTTTATTTTTTTACTTTATTTATTATATTTATTTTTTATTGTTCCACTTTATGTTACGGTAGTGAACTAAAAGAGGGCCTTTGGGATCGCCTTTTGACAGCTCGAAATTTAAATGAAAATAACGGCTTAACCGTTCATCTGACACGGATATTGAATACATGAATTTGCATAGGAGAAAATTCTCTACAACTTTGCTCTGTTATGATTTTTTCATATCTCGCATCGTTTCAGAGATATTTGCAAAAATAGCGGCGATTTTACGATGTCTGTCTGTCCGTAACTTGTTCCCACTTTTTAAGTCGAACCGTTCAACCGATTAGCACCAAATTTTACAGTCATAATTTTTGGCCACCAGAGACCAGAACCTACCATTTTCAAATATTTCGGACAAAAAATACGTTAGTAATACTAAAAACAGCCGTTTTAATATAATTGTAATTGCAAACAAACCGATCATCTGACACGAAAGTTGAATGACCGAATTTGTAGAAGATAAAATTCTCTACAACTTTTCTCTCTTATGTCTTTTTTTTTTCGTAACTCTCGCCGTTACAGAGCTATTTGCAAAAATAACGGCGATTTGACACCGCCTCTTGATTTTATGTCAGCCACGCGTTAGGAATTGTCACATGACATTTCTCGCCCAGAACTCTTTGGCATACGCCATTTTGCTTCCTGTATTTTATGCTTATTGTAACTTCCGCGTTGTCATTTCAAAGCAATGGCGCACTGAAGAATTAACAAAAACACATCGTTCTTCGTACGATAAATTGTAATCTGGTAACTACAAATGCCATATTAGCATCAGTTAACAACTGTCATCAATAACAAGAGAAATAAGGAACTGCTTCTTGATTGTTTGCCGTAGTGTAGTGGGCAGCACGATAGATTGTAAGTACCATGCACGTGCTTGGTGGTTCGAAACCCGCCACTACCAAAATTTTACGTGTTGAGTGCATAGATATATCACAATAGTAGAGTCGTGATCGTATCGCCCATAATTTTTTATTATTTACATTTTAATTATTTTGTGAAAAATGTTTCAAAAAATCATGAAACTACAAACAAATCTAAAGTGGGCCGTAAAACACGTCAGTGCGATTATATATTGGGCGAATCTAAATTCGCGCACATGAGCTTCGCAGTGTGATTCCTCACATGCTAGCAATAAAAAAAGTCTCTCACAAAATTTCGTTCTGCGCATATTTCCGGCAGTAAATGGACGTCAAAGATTGAGATGGATGTGTGACCCATATGTCAGTGTGTTTCAGAATTACACTACTACACCAACAAACTTCTCGTGAATGTGGGAGGTGTCTTGAGGAACAAGGCGTCATCCAATGACGCTACAGAGCGTCGAAGTTGCTGGAAGGGATGTCTAGCGGCAGGAGCTGCAGCCTGTAACTTGGACTCTCCATGCTCGTTTCCGGGCATGGGTTTCCATGCTCATTTTGTTCCTCAAGACGCCTAATACATCCGTTACAAGTTTGTTCGTGTAGTAGTGTAATTCTGAAAAACACTGACATATGGGACACACACCGATCTCAATCTTCGACGTCCATTTACTGCCGGAAACATGCGCAGGACGAAATTTTGTGAGAGAATTTTTTTTTATTGCTAGCATGTAAGGAATCGCGCTGCGAAGACCGAGTGCGCGGATTTAGATTCACCCTGTAGAGCAGAGAGGACGATTTCTTTGTTGTGAGCAGAGACCACGAGGTTCAAGCAAAATAAACGGGCGGGAACTTCTTGGGGTGCAAATGAATCCACACTGCGAACAGCAGCAACATCGATAGTCTACACCACTGCCAAATACTGTGCTCCGGTCTGGGAGAGAAGCCACCACACCAACAAGGTAGACGTACAGCTCCACGAAACCACGTGGATTATCACCGGCACCGTGGCTCTCCGTCATCGCTAATATAGCTCCACCAAAATTAAGAAGACAAAAAGCATCTTTTAAAGAATGGGAAAAAATATTAAAAATAAATGAACGAAAATGTTTACCTATGCAGGATGTAATAAAAAATTTGACAAATTACCGTTTGAAATTACGAAAGCTGATATGGAATAACTATTATATAAGAGGAGAGGTCACCTTTAACCTAAAAGAGAACTGGAGAAAGGAGTGGGAGAATTCAGTCTGTAATCATCACCTCATAAGTGATCCCTCAAAAGAACTAAAAGGGTTCAACTTCGCAAGAAAAGACTGGACTAAGCTCAATCGCATCAGAAGTGACCATACCAGATGTAATGCCATGCTTTATAAGAAGGGACTCACAGACATCCCAAGTTGTGATTGTGGAGCACCTGAGCAGACGCTGGACCACATCATAAGAGTGTGTCCGAAAAGAAAATATAGTGGATCTGTTGAGGACTTTATAGAAGCCACACATCAGGCTATGAAGTGGATTCAAGATGTAGACATTGATGTGTACCCAAAAACTTGTCTCACATGACACACTGTAGTGATACAAGCTACTCTCCTTAATTCTCATACCTTGAGATACCAAAATAAGCATTAATTTGCGTTGTTAAATTAATTAAGAAATCACGAGAACAGGAACTGCCGCCAGAATCTGTTTGTTTCAGATTCTGGAGGTGGTGGCAGCAGCAAGTATTCAGTGACTCCGCTAAGAGTAAACATGCACATGAAAAAGAAGAGATTATGTTATCTCTGATGCGTTGCTAAGCGTGATTGTGTTGTTTACTTTGTATTCCTTGGTTAATTCTCTGAGCCTGTAACATGTTAATGTTCTGATTGTATCTCGACTCCGAGTAATAAACTTACTTTAAGACTACATATGTAGAAATTATTTCACAAGAAGTTAACCAGAGTTAGAATTATTGATTGGTGTGAAAAGAATGATGAAGGATTTAGTACAAAGTGATATTCTAGAGTTGAATACATTAGGCTCAAGGAGGCACAGCAAATGCTGGACCTCAAATCTATAATAGAATTATTCTTGACAAGAAGATAAAACAACCTGATTAAAATCCGAAAGTAAGAAGACCTGGCTTGAGTGACATTAAATGATGACAGTTCAAGTAATAACCTGAGCTGTCTATGTTGAGAATCCTCCAACACAGGGTCAGGCAGCAAGTAATAGTTCAACATGTCGTAATTCCAAGTGTTCTGTCATAATATATCATTGATCACTCACGTGTACCGAAAAATGAGCTATTGTAGAATCTTTTACTGATATTTGTATATGTATTCTCGTTTTTTGTTCGATTATATTTGTATATATGCTGCTGTCATATGCCAAAAGATAAATAAATAATAACGGTGCTAATTTAAACAATAAAGTTTAGTTAGTTAAATGCAGAGTAATATGTATTGACAATACTCTGTTACATATTTCAAAAAATGGCTGATTTCCTTCATTTTTGTTTTAAACTAAAGGTACTAATCCACATGCGTGTCATCGAGTATCAGAATTCACTTAACTCTCATCTTCCTTTGTTTAAACTCAAATGCGATATAGTGCTGCCCTTGCTGAGTTTTAATCGGTTTATTTTACGATATCTTTTGCTCTAATTAAGTTACACAGTTCTTTTTAGTCTAAGAACGCTCACTTTCACTTGCGTTTTTTAAACACTTGCATTGATTAATATAACACATGGAATAGCCAGCGTTATTAATAGCAAATCGATTTCAATCACAGAGTAATCATTATCAGTGCAGATCATCAAGCTGAATACATTATCGTATTACGACATATAGTTCAGGTGCTATGACATTAAAGACAATGAAATGCAAAAAACATCGCCCTAATAAGCATGAGGTTTTCTTTTACTACGTCTTTACTACCACCTCCATTTACAACACATTTTGCAGGCAGTTTCCTCATATTCCATTCTACTTACCTGGTAAATGTTTTTGTTGGCTACATAATTCAGGAGATATAACTGAATATATAAAACCGAAAGGTCACTCACGCACTCACTCATTGATTAAATACCTATTGCACTTATGAAGCTGAAATTTTGCGGGTATGTAGTTTATAGGTAGAAGACGTCAGCTAAGAAAGTATTTTGCGATAGAACAGAATTAAGGTGCCTGGCGGAGGATACTTTTCTTACAGACTAACGAAATCTACAGTTTCATTTCGATCTTCACGAAATTTTGCACGCTTGACCTTCATAACAAGAGGAACGTTACCGTCTGCATAAAATTTCGTCCAGTGCATTGTGGAATGTATTTAACTTACTGACTTGGACAAAATGCATAATTTCGTACCGATCTTGATGAATTTTTGCACACATGACCTTTAACCCAAGTGGAAGGTCACTGGGTACATAAATGTTTGTATGGAACATGAGCGTATCTTGCAAAACAAACTTTGCCAAGAGAGAGAAACATGGAAACGAACAGAGAGACACGAGAGAAAGGGATTCAAAGAGGAGGGAAAGGCAGGTGAACTACGAGAGTGTAGAATAAATAAATCCTAGGGCAACGCCAGGTTTTAAAGGTAGTATAGGTATAGTTCACGTAGCTGAGCTCAATGTCTGGACGTCATAGCGCCCTCTTTATACCAGTGAAATGTTATCTGACGCATTGTAATGTAAACAGATTTGAATCATTCTAAATGAGAAGTACATGCTGTCATGGCCTGTTTTTCATTTATTGATTCGGAAGAAAGTTACGAGTGCACATGCAACTTGACTTTTCGTTCTGCCCAAAAAGTTTGGTATTCCTACGGTACTAATCAAGGTACACAGTTCGTTTTATTCTAAGACCAATTAGTGGATCAAGATCTTACTTATTTTACTTTGTCACAGACTACTAACATCGTGAAGTATTCGCAAAGGTCATTTAGTCATAAAAGAAAGAATATTCGATTTACAATCATTCGATTCCTTTGTTTCTAAGTAGTAAATTCGGGGTCACCTAAACAAGTCGTGGAGAATATCGTAAGATAACGGAACGACGTTTCCGGTATGTTATTGCATGATTTTGCCTTTTTACAACAAAATTGCTCAAGAGGATGGATTTACATGCGTCCGTACAGTTTCTATAATTTTAGGATTCAATAAGCGTTCATAACACCAGGAGACAATTACAGGCATCGATCAGTGTCGATTCGGAGGGGGGGGGGGCTATGGTGTTGCAGCCGTCCTCCTTCCCCCATCCAGAGCGTGAGGAAAACTACTAATATGAGGTGTGTTATATATATTATATATATAGGTCAATTATTTTATGCCTACTCTGGAAACTTTTTTGTGGTTTTTAGACGTCAACCTGATGTACGACATGACAAAATTTATGTGAGCTCAGCCCCCCCTCCCCCCCCCCCCCCCCCCCACACACACACGCACAGACCAAAATCCAGGGGCTGCTCCTGTATAGGTTTGTTGCAGGTTTGCGCTACCTCCAGGAATAATAATATTGTTAAACTCCGTTTGCTGTTTAGAAATTCTATGCAGGTGGAGAAGTAGCGCTAAATTTATCTCTTTTGAAACGCCCGGTCTGCTACGCACCGACCACTCCCGAGTGGACCGAACTTCCCCGACAGCGGCTGGGTTTGCAGCCGGCCTGCAAACGCCGACCAGGGTGTCTTAGGGGTGTACGGGGTGCGGGGGCAACGCTTGGCAACAGTGTTCCCCTGTAGGCGCCTTGAGTGTATACACATCGCGGCCGAGCCACCCCGTCAGCCGCAGAAACAGAGGCCGAACTCTCCCGAACACAACCGGAGTCGTCCGCCCTTCCAACGAAGCGGGCTTTTCGAGTCTTCTTAACCAGTCCACATGTAGCTGCAAGCGAAGTAACTGTGCATTGTGTCCGTTGCTTAGCGTGTTTTATAGTGAGTTTTGAGGCTCAAGTGAACAGGTGAAATAATGAATCAGGTAATTTCCTTGCTTTCTGAACGCCTTAATTAACGCAAGTTTGAATAGAAATTAGAAATCAAGAGGCTAGGTAGACCGATTCCCAGTTTGAGAATTTCACAGATAGTTAAAACGAAAAGTCGTCAATTCAACATAAATTTTAACTCGGAACGGTACAGCAAGTATGAATGTGTGACTGCCTTATTTTGTTTTCCTTGTTTATTATTTTGAGGAGAGTTTCCTGGAGTAAACAATGAGTCATTGGCATTCAAAACCTTCAAGATAAAATAAGGAAACACGAACTTTCTTTGAATCTGGCAAGTCCAGGTACTGTAAATATAGCCACTTGATTAGTTAGGGATAGAGAAAGTCCGTGCCATTACACAATCAAAATATTACAGATAATAAGTACACACTAAATCTAGTAATTAATTGCATTCGTTCCTGTGGTTCTTATGAACTTGCCATCAGAGGACACGATGAGACTGAATCATCTTCCAATCGTGGCATGTTTCGCCTTGATTAATTTTAGTGCAGAATTAGATTCATTATTAAATCCTATTTGGAAAAGGCAACAGTTTTTTTATTCTTCTACATCTATGATATCTTGGCTCAATAGCGATTTTTTCGGAATCCGTTGAGCTGCCATACTGGAGAGGTGGGCAACTGGTGAAAAAAGTGCACTACCATCTTTTCTGGTCACCAGCCGCCACTGCCAAAATCCCAGATTCGCCACTGATACCAATGGTATCCGTTATCACCAGTGAAGTTGTCAAGTTATCGTGGTCACACATTACGATTCGCTGACCATAAGACATTTTTAATAGTATTTTTAAAAGTATTTAAAAAATGAATAAAAGTTGAAAATTTTAATCTTTCAGCTATTGCGGACCTCCTTTGGACCGCAGGTTGCGAACCACTGCTCTACATGAATGAGGGTACAACCGTGGGAAGAGCTTTAACTTACACATACGACCGCAGCATGTCATCTTTGAAGAGCAAAATTGTTTTAAACCATTACATCTTTTAAATGCACGCACATTAAATCTTGGGTTACTATTTACACCTACGTTTTATTCGCAGCGATGGAAGAGCCCACTGTTCTAATGCGCCTTGCTGCGGAGCGCGCGGTAGCTCCCCGTGGGACGTTTGAGTCCTCCGTCAGGCATGGTTGTGTAAGCCTAGGGACTGATAACAGCAGTAGTTAAGATTCATAAACTTTTGAACATTCCATTCGCCTTCCACGTACGTACAATGTGCCCTTCACCGAATGCAAGGCAACAATCAAACTCTACAGTATCATTTTCTTTTATGAATTTATCAATTGTTTTAAAAAAAATTTATTGTATGACTTTATATAATAAAAGAAACTATTTTGGAAATTGAAATATAAATGTCCTCTTATGAAACAATCAATAAATTCTGGAGCCGCTCCAGCTGTTTTTATTGAGATCTTTTTATGTACAGGTCCACAACCGGTTTCGCGTCAGTAGAGACGCATCTTCAGGTGTTACTGTGTTAAATAACAAAACAATAATTAAAATTACAGGACCAATAACTTAATAAACGCGATACATGAATTGAACAAGGTATTACTTACAACTTTTTATTCTCTCGTCATAATTCGCTACTGAGTCCCAACATTCTAGTTGGTTTCATCCGTCAATTGATTAAAAATTCAATAGGGCCAAATATATGGGTCCAAGTCCAAAATCAAATGGTTGTCTTTCAGGATAAAAAAACATGGACGTTAAAATGTGGGACATGTAGTCGCGTGATTTTGACCACCGTATATAAAGTCATACAATCAATTTTTTTTTAAAACAATTGATAAATTCATAAAATAAAATGTATTTACTCAGCTGCGGATGCCCCAATTATAAAATAACTTGTACTAACATGCCTAGCGCGGCAAAAGGGGCTTATTTTAAATTGTTAAATTACAGCAAATCTACAGTATCAATTTGCGCCATGACATTTCATCCAAGAACGTCGGGCTTGCGAAAGTAGGCGTTTACGTTTTTACCAAACCGGAATCTTCTACAATTGAAGATTTTGTTACTTTTATTACTATTTTCTAATGTCAGACTTCTGCAGTTTCAGATCAAAAACTTGTTGTCTTGGCATGACTTTCAAATGTTCAAATGTTTGTACAACTTATGGGACTTAACCACGGAGTCATCAGTCCCTAAGCTTACAAACTACTTATGAACTAGCTAAGACTAAAGACGGCACAAATATCCATGCCCGAGGGGGGGATTCGAACCCCAGACCGTAGTGGGGCATGACTTTCTGAAACCGTTTTCTCAAAGTACGGTATTTGTTGCAATTGCAAAACTCTTTATTTTCATTGACAAACATTCGAAAAGTGTCTTGTGGGCATTGACCCTACGCTTGGTTCGTAGGTATAACCGATCCACCAGATGACAATAACGATAATTTGAGCTGCCCACGCTGATTGCCGAGTGACAGATCAATAGTTGAAAGTAATCCGTGTACGCGGCAGCTTAGTGCCTGTAATTCATGTAATTACAGCAAACAGAGAATTGACACAAATAACGTATTTGAGATTTTATACCAAATTTAATTATCGTCGTCATCACATGAAGTACAGGAAGAACAAAAAGACATTGCAAACGCTATCGTTGTTTTTATCAAGAAACTTTACGAGGCCTCTATCACTGAAATTCTGGAGGATAAAGAACTAGTGCAAATGCCTTCCGATTTGAGGCTTTTACTGTTGATAAAGCTGATTATGATTCTTCCCAAAATGCAGCAAAACAGAAAGGCTGGTCATTGAAAACAATTATGCATCACTTCAGAATGGTCGAGGTAGGAACTAACTATCTCATAGATATTATGAACAACAAGGGACCAAACATGAGAAACTCGAGGTCATATGGGAGAACGTTTCGCCTACTTTTCAACAGGCAAGGAATAATCTCATGGCTGTGCATGACGTTTATATAAGGCGATGGGTATACAGGGATTGACATTAGCTGGACCTACCTGTGTGTGAAAGAAAGTTCACAAAATTGTGAATCTCTAAGTTACACAGTTTGTAACACACAAACATGCTCAAGGGCTAAAAGAGGTAGAAAAGACTGCAACTGTATTTTGTGTTGAATTCATGGACATTATATTTGTTAATTATTGAGCTGTTGGATTTTATTATGACATTTAGATAGACCGCACACCGACATTCCTCATTCTCGGGGACTTTAATGCCCACCACTCTTTGTGGGGCAGTCGGGGTCGCTTTATAGAACAGTTCCTTGCAGACTGCGACCTGTGCCTTCTCAATGATGGTTTCCCAATCCATTTTATTATTGCTCACGGCACTTTATCCACCGTAGATCTATCACTCGCTTCTCCTCCTCTCTTTCCTTCATTTAGCTAGTCACCACATGATGACCTCAACGATAGCGACCATTTCTCGTTGATTCTTTCCATCCCCTACCTCGTTTGATTTTTCGTTGTGCTAATTGGCCTCTGTAAACATCCCATGTTATTTTCACACCCCATCAGGTGGTACTGATCAATCAAACGGAGTAAACGGGTGTGTTTGGCGCGTTTGTCCCTTCTTTCAGTTCTTCTGTTCCCCTCTCCGCTCCATGGTTGTCAGAGGCCGTCGTCCATCCCTGACCTTGCCCTCCAGTGTGGTGGTGTCTGAACAGACCCGTCTGTCCTCGCAGAGTATCTTGCTCCTCGTTTTGTTTTCAATAGGCCAAAGCCTCCAACTTACGTTTTACCGATCACCAGGAGGAACCATAAAAAGAATCCTCTACTGAAAGTGAACTACTCCCGGCCCTTTCCTCTTCCCATGAGTTTGGACCTGGCCCTGATACCATCCATAATGAGTTGTTCAAATACCTCACACCTCAACCCTCCATGACAGTATATCCTCCATGGTATTTTCCCCTCTCAATGGAGAGACAGTATTGTGGTTCCTGTCCTTACACCTGGTAAGGATCCATATTCCCCAAACAGTTACCAGTCAGTTAGCCTGACAAATGTACTCTGTAAATTGCTTGAAAGGACGGTTGTTCACAGATTATGCTGGTTCCTCGAATCACGGGGAAAGCTGTGTATCTTACCTGTGCGGATTCCGGGAGGGAGGTATTTACCATCTACTTCAACTTGAAACGGCCTACTCTAAACGTCAACATCTTGTTGCAGTCTTCTTCGATTTACGTAAGGCATAAGACACCCCTTTGCTTTATTTTTTACGTTCCTTCCACGACGATGGTCTCCACCGATTTTTATTACTCCGTTTTTATCCCACCGACTGTTTCGTGTTAGGGCCGGCTCTTACATCAGCCCCTACGGATCCAGGACAGAGACGTTCTATAGGGTTCTGTGTTAAGTGTTATACTCTTCCAAATCCGCATCAATGGGCTGGTGAGCTCTGTTTGGTCGCTGCTCACTCCTGTGCTGTATGTCGACGATTTTTTGCATATGGTACAGCTCCCACTCAGTAGGCTCTGCTGAACGCAATCTCCAAGGTGCCATTCGCCAGGCTTCCACATCGGCTCTTTCCCCATGCTTTTCAGTTCTCTACTTCCAAAACAAGAGTTATGCTTTTTTTTTTTTTTTTGTCAAACCACAGTTCACCCTGATACAGAAATCTTAATGGGTATACAGTGCCTGGAAGTTGTGGCACATCACCGTTTGTTGAGCCTCCCTTAGGATTAAAAATTCTCCACACATCTTGCGGCACAGATCGTGCAAGTGTCCTTCATATCTATCGCGCTCTGATTTTGTCACGATTGGATATTGGGTGCCATGTTTATGACTCAGCAACTCCTTCTGACCTGAAACTGTCACAGCCGGTTCACAATAGTGGTGTTCGCTTGGCTACGGGTGCCCTCTGTACCAGCCCAGAGAACAGACTCCTTGCTGAGGCAAAAAAGGCTTCCCTCTCCAGATAAAGCGGTAGCAGCTCTTGGCATACTATGGCATTGCCTGCTCACCCACCATAACATATTCTATTTGCATGCGATGGGTCTCCACCTCCTGATAACCGCCCTCGAATGGGATTATCAATCAGATTGCGACTCTCCTTCCTTTGCAGGGACTCCGTTCCCTGGACAATACTCCCCCGCCTTATCTCTTCCAAAGTACAAAACTTCAGTCGCCCCCATAATCTTTCGGCGTTTGTTGCGCCCATTACTTGGAGTTTCAAGGTGCCATCAACTTTTACACTGATGTCTCGGAAACTATTGACCATAAGGTACATGATCTTACATCTCCTGTCCGTAAGGAATGCTATTTTTTGACACAATCATGTAGTGTGTTTACGGCAAAATTGATGGATATTAGTAGAACACTTTTAATCAAATTGCGTGGTTATGGTATATCGCCCCAAATTTGCGATTGGATAGGGGATTTCCTGCCAGAGAGGACACTGTTCGTAGTAATCGAAGGTAATGCATCGACTAAAACAGATGTGATATCTGGCGTTCCACAGGGTAGTGTTATTGGTCCTCTGCTGTTCCTTATTTACATAAACGATTTAGGGGAAAATCTAAGTAGCTCTCTTAGGTTGTTTGCAGATGACGCCGTCATTTACCGTCTAGTAAAAGCATCTGAATATCAAAACCAACTGCAAAACGATTTGAATAAGATATCAGTATGGTGCAAAAATTGGCAGTTGATTCTAAATAATGAGTGTGAAGTCGTCCAGATGAGTACGAAAAGAAATCCGTTAAATTCTGTTTACAGGTTAAATCAACCAAATGTGAAGGCCGTAAACTCCACAAAATACCTAGGTATTACAATTACTTCTGACGTGGGAAAGGCGAACCAGAGACTGCGTTTTATTCGTAGAAGCCTTAAAAGATGCAACAGAACTACTAAAGAAACTGCATACACTACGCTTGAGCGTCCTTTTTTGGGGTATTGCTGCCCAGTGTGGGATCCTTATCAGGTGGATTTGACGGAGGACATCGTTTCTTATTGTCACGATACAGGGGAGACAGCGTTACGGAAATGATACAGGATCTGGGATGGGAATCATTACAATAACGGCGCTTATCGCTGCGGCGTGGGCTACTTACGAAACTACAATCGCTAACATTCTTCTCCGAATGCGAAAATATATTGTTGACTCCCACTTATATAGGTAGAAATGACCATCAGAATAAAATACGAGAAATCAGAGCCCGAACGGAGAGATTCAGGTGTTCATTCTTCCCGCGCGCTATTCGAGAATGGAATGGGAGATAAATAGTATAATGGTGGTTCGATGAACTCGCTGCCAGGCACTTAAATGTGATTTGCCGAGTATCCCATGTAAATGTAGATGTAGAATCCTCATTATCGAGGCTCCAAATTTGGTCAGAATAAGATCTGCCTTTCCGGAAGTCTGTTTGGTATTCACCAATAAGATGATCTGTTTGTTGTTGCAGTATATCCAAGAGCGTAACAGAAAACCTTGTATATAACTGGTAAAAGGGATACACCTCTGTAGGTGTTAGGATCCGCTCGATCGCCTTTTTCATGTAATGAATGGATAATTGCGTTCTTCTAGTCCTTTGGAATCATTTCAGCTTCCCATATTTCCTTTAGAAGTTCCCGAATTTTTCTCATAAAGTCCTCTCCTCCTATTTTCAACATCTCTGCAGTTATGCCACTGTCCCCAGGAGCTTTGTTGTTTATTAGAGATTGACTCTTATTTCTTGTAACTATTGGGGGATGTGGGTCAGAATTTGGGACAAACTGCAGCCTTTCTCTTGATGGGTCGCAATTCAATAGATTTTGGTTGATGGATCGCAGTTTCAATATGTTTTCGAAATAATCAGCGAGTATCTTACAATTCTCTTTACTGTTTGTCTCTAGTGATCCATCAGTTCGATGAAAGCTTAATGTTAATGGTTAGTACCCTGATAAATCGTCACGGAATGTCAGGTACAAATACCGAGTCTCGTTTTTCTGCAAATCGTTGTCTATTCCTTCGAGTGAGTTTTTGCTATAGGTACGTTTTTCGCGGTGGATTTATTTCGAGGTCCATTTTTTCAGTCTTCCAAAAATTCTCCCACCTTTCGACTGTTCATTCCATTTTTACATGCTTTGGTTTGCTCATTAACAGCCTCATCCTTTGTAGTGTTCCACCATCTAACCATCTATGTTCACCTTTCCTGGGTGGCTGTCCTAATTTCACAGCTGATGAATGTAATGTTTTGCGAATGTCTGGCCACAACCTGGGATCTTGTTCTTGTATATCATGTACAAAAATGTCGGCGTTCTTTCTCAGGCAGTCAGCATCTACTCATGGAAATCCGCTGACTTCAGCTCTCGATCTGTTAGATTGAAACGTAACCTTTATTTGCATAAGATAGTGATCCGAATCTAAAACTCCCTTCCGTACGCAAACATTCTGAATCTTGAGTGTATTCTTTGCGGAAATTGCAATATGACCAATCTGGAAGTCCAGAAGTAGTAGGTAAGGTGGTCTCCAAGTTTTCGTATTGTGTAGAGGTTTCATAACGTACGTGGACATTAGTCTCAGCTTGAAAGATGTAAAAAAGGTTATTAAACTTTCTCCATTCGTATTAGTCCGCTGATGTGCGGGATGAAGTCCTAATATTGATGTTTCTTCTCTCTGCCAATATGTGCATTGAAATCCCCTACTAAGATTTTTACTTGATCTCTGTTCTTCAAGTAATTCCCATAAGTTTCTGTGTCTCTTCTTATTGTTTATGTTCGTGGGAGCACAGGCATTTATCAAGGCATATCTGTTGCTTGATTTCACTGTAATCCCTGAAATTCTTTCACATGATTATGTAAACTCGATAAATGAATCTAGGATAGATGTCAATACTGCAAAGGCTGTCCAAGTATTGACAAATTCCTGTTGTTATGTGTGGCTGGTTTACCCTTAAATATCCTGAAGTTTTCAGATTAAAGTGGTTTTCATTTGAGAATCGTGTTTCTTGGATCGCTAGGATTTGATTGTCGAATTTTTCCATAGCATCAATCAGTGCTTTAAATGAAAACATTTTAGTACAGGCTTTACCGTTAATGTTGTTCGAAATTGAATAAAAACACAAGGTATTACTGTTACCAGTCACTTCGAAGCTCGTTGTGGGTACAATAAAACTGAATGGCTGGTAA
The DNA here is from genome assembly GCA_026315105.1 of Locusta migratoria. Lineage (NCBI taxonomy): Eukaryota > Metazoa > Arthropoda > Insecta > Orthoptera > Acrididae > Locusta > Locusta migratoria. The sequence continues at coordinate 326,952,349 of CM048745.1, read as the reverse complement.
CAGTAATACCTTGTGTTTTTAATCAATCAGTTGTTTATGCTTTCTGGTTTTCAGCATCGTATTCATAATAGTACTAAGGAAGTTGTTTTTCTTGGGGCAAAGATGTTTTAAGGAGCTACGTCCCTTCTCTGAAACACAATGTTCCCGATCCCCCAGAATCCGACTATGGGGGAAGCCAGACGTGTGTCCGGGGCCTGGGGTACTTTACTTGCATTATTCGCGTGTGTTCCACCAAGTCAGGCTTACAACTTGAAAATACAAGCCGCGGTGGAGTAGCCGAGCGGTCTAAGGCGCCTCGCTGCGGAGCGCGCGGTTGCTCGCCATCGGAGGTTCGAGTCCTCCCTGAGGCATGGGTGTGTGTGTGTGTGTGTGTGTGTGTGTGTTTTTCCTTAGTTTAGTTTACCTCAGTTGAAGTAGTTTGTAAGCCACGGACTGATGACCACGCTGTTTGGTCCGATAGATTTACAAATATTTGAACATTTTATTTATTTATTTATTTTTAATAAATACAACTGGTGGTGATCTTTAAGGTGAGGTCTCAAAGATACAACTCGATTGTTAAGATCGAGAGGTGCCTCCAGATGTTCTTCGTTATGGGTAGGCATTTCCTCCTAACCCAAGTGCCAATACTTGCGTGGCTGATTGCAGTGGTTCTCCACTGGGCGGTGCGATCGCTACATCCCTACGCCCTTGAACGAACATTTCATAACTTTGTGAAGAAAAGTAATAATATACCGACAAAGTATATCTGAACACGTTTCTCCTGCATCGCTATTCATCACCATCACAGAATCACGACGCCACATTACTGGCTCTATGCACAATGTTGGATATGTAACACTTGGACCCTTAACATCTACATCTACATAGATGCTCTGCAAATCACATTTACGTGCCTGGCAGAGAGTACATTAACCACTTTCATAACCTTTCTCTACCGGTCCATTCTCTAATAGCGCGCGGGAAAAAAGAACACCTAAATCGTTCCATTTTCGATCTGATTTCTCTTATTTTATTGGGATGGTCATGTCTCCCTATGTAGGTGGGTGTTAACAAAATATTTTCACATTCAGAAGTAAAAGTCGGTGAGTGAAATTTCGTAAACAGAGCTCGCCGCAACGAATAACGTCTTTCTTTTAATGATTTCCACCCCAAATCGTACAACATTTCCGTGACGCTTTTCCCCCTGTAACGTGATAAAACAAAACGAGCTGCCCTTCTCTGAACCTTCTCAATATCTTCCGTCAGTCTCACCTGGTGAGGGTCCCACAATGGGCAACAGTACTCCAGGAGAGGCCGCACAAGTGTGATGTAGGCAGTCTCTTTGATGCAGCTGTTGCATCTTCGAAGCGTTCCGCCAATGAAACGTAACCTTTGATTCGCCTTCACCACAATATTTTCTATACGTTCAAAAAAAATGTTCAAATGTTTGTAAAGTCTATGGGACTTGACTACGGGGTCATCAGTCCCTAAACTTACAAACTACTTATGAACTACTTACGAACTAGGACGACACAAATATCCATGCCCGAGGGGGGATTCGAACCCCCGACCGTAGTGGCCGTGCAGACCGTGACTGGAGCGCCTCAGTCTCCTCGACCACCGCGGCCGGCTTTCTATGTGTTGTTCGTAATTGTACCTCCTAGGAATTTGGTAGAATTTACGACCTAAAGGTTTGACTTAAGGTTTGATTTATCGCGTAACTGAAGTTCAGCGGATTTCTTTTAATGGTCATGTGTATTACTTCACACTTTTCTTTGTTTAGTGTCAAATGCCGATTTTCATACCATGTATAAATTTTGTCTAAATCGCTTTGCAATCGCTTTTGATCCTCTGTTGACTTCACTAACCGATAAACGACAGCATCATCCGCGAACAGTCTAAGGGAGTTATTCAGGTTGTCTCGTAAATACTTATCTATAAATGTGAATGTCTGTTCGATGTACGTTTGTCACGTCTGAACCACAAGACATAAAGAGCTAAAAATTTGTACAGTTACTAATGTCTACCCGGGGAAGGCTTAGGCACGGTTTTATGGCGATCTAATAGCTATTTATCTATATGTATTAATGTGAATGTCTGTTCGGTGTACGCTTATCGTGTTCGAACGCCAAGACGTAGAGACTTAAATATTTGGACAGTTACTAATTTATACCTGAGGCAGGTTTGAGGTACGGTTTTATAGCGATCTGATAGATATTTAGTAATTTGAGGAATATAACGCGAAATGCGGAACAATAATTACTCTTTGAAAAGTATATTTACTATCATATTTACTCTTTGAAAATGGTTTTGTTGGTTGCATTGTTGCTTGAGGGTTGATAATGATTAAAGGGTGGAGTATATTGGGATGGAAAGTAATCGGTGTATATAAAATTCTACGCGTGTGTGTGTTAATATTACGCTCTGCAGCGAAAAATACAGAACGCAAACTAATGGTCTGTGTGTAATTGTTGTCCGAAATCCGTCGTTGTACACCATAGCAGTTCCATGCCGATAGCTATAAGGGGGTGGAAGATAAGGTGGTTGAAAGTCGTCAAATTATACAAAAATTCGGACTGAAGGCCAGCGATGACGTTTGCGACTCTATAGCAAGGAGGTTACATACAGCGAAACGTGATGCCACAGACCATATCTTTGGTCTATGCGTGCCACAATGTCTTCAGCTCTTTCTCTGTAAGGATAAGCATACGAATAAGGAAATATAATAATAAGTAAATAAAACAGTAAAATAGAAATTTCTGTTAATACATCTCTTTAAAAAAAAATCGATTTGACGTTTCGCGCATTACATAAAGTGATTGATCTGTGATATTATTACAGTCACAGCACACTACTGAAAGATAGTTTATCTATCATAATCAACCAACACGCGAGCGGAGCCGCGGTTTTAAGCTAGTCGTTTATAAACACAAGGAAGAGTAGGAGGCCTATAACGCTTCCCTAGGGAACGCTAGATATCTCTTCTGATTTGCTCGATGACTTACCGTCGATTAGAACGAACTGTGTCCTTTCTGATAGGAAACCGTGAATCCAATCGCACAATTGGGGCGATATTCGATAAGCACGCAATTTCATTAGAAGCTGCTTATGAGGTACAGTGTCAAGACTTCCGGAAATCCACTGTTCTTGTTCAGCTTTTTGGACAATTCCGTGCAACTTCTTCCTGTTTTAGTTCAAAATGTTCAAATGTTTGTAGAGTCTATGGGACTTAACTACGGGGTCATCAGTCCCTAAACTTACAAACTACTTATCAACTACTTACAACTAAGGACGGCACAAATATCCATGCCCGAGGGGGGATTCGCACCCCCGACCGTAGTGGCCGTGCGGACCGTGACTGGAGCGCCTCAATCCCCTCGGCCAACGCGGCCGGCTTCCTGTTCTAGTGGTTGATCTGTGTTGATATTTTGCTGGGCTATCCGCTGCGTCATCTTACCACGAAATCTGAGGGGAGTTGGGTGGTGGGGTGACGGGAACCCTGTCAGAAGCACGCTGTCGGCTGTTAGTCTCTGTGGTGCCCGCGGCTTGTACTACTTACTCTGCCTCCCGAGACCGCAGGTGTACACTACGGTGCCTGCGATAAGTTGCGCACACAGAGGACGTTTACCTGCCGTTAGCCGGCCGGCTGTTTGCCTAGCTCGGCTTCATTCTCTCAGAGCAAACAGCGCGCTGAGGGCTAATTTCGGAGTTCGGAAATAGCCGACGTTGCTGCATCACACCTCATGTCAATCCCACCTCCAGGACAAGCGCTGCTTGCGATCCTTCGATGAAGATTAGCATTTACCTTTAATAGCGACACGTTCGAAATGCACAATTAAAATCTTTGATTAACTATAATTTCTAGAAGACATCTACTTACTTAGGAAAGAAATGTCCGTTTTATTGTTAAAGGGGAAAAACAACACCTTTGTTTGGTAGTTAGTGGATGTTGCAGTTACAGCTTTCAGATGCACCCACACACATAACGTTTGTCTCAGAATAAGAATGAAGACCAAATGAGGCTTGAAACCGCGCGGAAATAGCCGAGCGGTTCTAGGCGCCTTGTCAGGGAATGCGAGGCTGCTCCTTCAGAGGTGCGAGTCCTCCCTCAGGCGCGCGCGTGTTTGTGTGTGTGTGTGTGTGTGTGTGTGTGTGTGTGTGTGTGTGTGCGTGTGCGTGTTGTCCTTAGCCTAGTTTGTTTGTAAGCTTAGGGTCTGATGACCACAGTAGTTTGGTCCCATGGATTTACAAACATTTGAACATTTTTGTGACTTGAATAACAGGTAGTAAAAATTGGAGATTGCACCTCAAAACTAAGCGTGAATAAAATTAAATCAAAGGGGCATCACTAATCAGTTCTGCTTCCGAAATAGAAAATTGATAAGTACTAGATACATGTACTACAAAGTTTTACACAATGCATTTATAAACAATCGCCGGGATATAGGCCGTGTATTTATCTAATACATATAATAAATAAATACATATGTAATATATAACGAGGAAGAAGTGTTGACTAAAATCTCGAAAAGAATTGAACGAATTATTTCAAATTTTACACGAATCTGTATTGGGCGTTTTAACGCACATTGGCTACACGTTTTGCTAATATAGATAATACATAAATATATTGTAATACGTATTGTATATAAAGTGAACGAACACCGCGATAGCTCCAAACCAAGCATGGCATCTCTTGTTTTCAGTGATGAGAGTATTTTGTATACGAAAAGATCATATGTTTGTTAAGCTATGAGACCAAACTAGAATGACTATCAGTCTCTAGACACCACAAATTGAGCAGAAATAAATTCCCTCGAGTTATATATCTACCAACGTAAGATCTTTGAAACTTAAACTTCTAATGTTTACCTGATGATTGCGTAACAGCCGAAAACCGGTTCGTATACAAATAAATTTGCGGAATATCTCACAGTTACCTTGTGTGTTTCATTCATAATGTATAAAATAGTCTGTCAAAAACCGACGGAACAGTCAGTGAATGTAACATATCCTTATGTTCTATGACCTTCCTTCAACTATTGAGCACAATACCGTTGGACTGACGAAACACTTCGTCTCACATGAGCAACATTTTCTTGGATGGTTGCATCCCTTTTTCTCGTGCCAATAATGCGCCCTCTTTCAAACTCACTGATTTGACGGTTCGGTCCGTGTATACATCTGCGAGGCAGACTGCACTGATGACCTTTTTTTTTTTTTTATAGCGGCAACGAAACCCGGAGACACATTTTACCGGTATGTCGTGTGTCTCTGCGATATTGCTTTTGTCCTTGAACCTGCGGGCCGATATGGTTAAAAGTTAAAACTTTCAGCACACCATATCCTACGTGATCTTAAGTATCCGGACACCTGGCTGAAAATGACTTACAAGATCTGTAATACTGGAATTCAGTATGGTATTGCTCCACCTTAGCCTTAATAACAACTTACCTCTCGCAGGCACAGGTTCCATCAGGTACTGGAAGATTTCTTGGGGAATGACAGCCGCCGCGGTGGAGTAGCCGAGCGGTCTAAAGCGTCTTGCTGCGGAGCGCGCAGTTGCTCGCCGTGGAGGTTCGAGTCCTCCCTGGGGCATGGGTGTGTGTGTGTTTGTCCTTAGGTTAGTTTACGTAGGTGTAAGTAGTTTGTAAGCTACGGACTGATGACCATGCAGTTTGGTCCGATAGATTTACAGACATATTATTATTATTATTATTATTATTATTATTATTATTATTATTTTTTTTTTTTTTTTTTTTAATCACAGCCCATTCTTCACGGAGTGTTGCACTGAGGTGAGGTGTCATATTAGCCAGTGAGGCCTGGCACGAAGTCGATGTTCCTAAACATCCCAAATGTTTTTTATAGAAGTCAAGACTGTGTGCAGACCATTCCGCCACAGGCTGTGCTTTATGAAAAGGTGCCCTATCGTGTTGAACAATGGAATAGCCATCCCCGAATTACTCTTCAATAGAGCGAAGAAAGAAGGTACTTAAAATATCAATTCAGGACTGTTCTGTGATAGTGCCACGCAAAACAAGAGGTGTAAACACCCTCCTTGAAAAACATAACCACACTGTAACATTAATTTTATTGTTGGCACTACACATGACGGCAGATGACGTTCACCGGGCATCCTCCGTACACATCCTGACTTCGGATCGCCACATTATGTACGTGATTCGTCACTCCACACGACGTTTTTCCAGTGTGCAATGGTCCAATGTTGACGCTCCTTACACGAAGAGACACGTCGTTTTGCATTGGCCTACATCTACATCTACATAGATACTCTGCAAATCACATTTAAGTGCCTGGCAGAGGGTTCATTAACCACTTTCATAACTTTTCTCTACCGTTTCATTCTCTAATAGCGCGCGGGAAGAAAGAACACCTAAATCGTTCCGTTTTCGATCTTATTTTTCTTATTTTATTGGGATGGTCATGTATCCCTAAGTAGGTAGGGAGGTAGCAAAATATTTTCACATTCAGAAGTAAAAGTCGGTGATTGAAACTTCGCAATCAGATCACGCCGCAATGATAATGTCTTTCTTTTAATGATTTCCACCACAATTCGTGCAACATTTCCGTGACGCTCCCCCCCCCCCCCCCGTAACGTGATAAAACAAAACGAGCTGCCCTTCTATGAACCTTTTCAATGTCTTCCGTGTCAGTCCCACCTGGTGAGGGTCCCACAATGGGCAACGGTATTCCAGGAAATGTGTGACGTGTGTCTTATGGGCAGCCACTCGACCATGAGATCCAAGTTTTCTCGCCTCCCGCTTAACTGTCACAGTACTTGGAGTGGATCCTGATGCAGTTAGGAATTCCTATATGATGGTCCGGATAGATGCTTGCCAATTACACTGTACGACCCTCTTCAAATGTCAACAGACGAGGTCGGGCTGTACACTTTCGTGCTGTACGTGTCCCTCCACGTTTCCAATTCACTATCAAATCAGTAACCTAAGGATGTTTAGAAGTGTGGAAATCTAGCGTACAGACTTGTGACACAAATGACACCCAATCACCTGACCGCGGTCGGAGTCAGTGAGTTGCGCTAAACACCCCATTCTGCTCTCTCCAGATGTGTGATGATGGCGCTGATATGGAGTACCTGGCAGTAAGGGGCAGCACAAAGATCTAATATGAAAAACCTATGTTTTTTGGGATGTAGGGATAGTTCATCATGTTGGTTTTGCTGTACTCGTTTTTCCTTGTTTGGAGTTAAATAAATGGGAAAGCGTCCGCCTTTTTTGCAAACAGTTATGTTATTTACTTGTTCCCATACATGTTTCGGAACCTTTGTTCCACCATCAGTGGGATATTTATTAAATCTGGCGTTTTTACATTTTAAGTTTCAGAGTGAAACATCCCAATACTTTAAGGGCTGCCATAGCTGTGCTTGGGGAATCTTGCTCTCTTCTGTGGTAAATGCGTCCACACCTATTACAACACATTTTGGACACTTTAGTGCACTTTATACTTCACTTTTCACTGTTGTGGCGAGTTGTTGTGTGTGAAGTCTCTGCAGATGTTATTTCACTTTCACTGTTATTTACGGATATCTTTGAAAACATAGTGTACTAATGTACTTCGGTTGTAAATATGAACTTTTTGTCTGTAGCCTTTCAATGTGTTCTGTTTTTTACTAAACATGAGCTTGCATATTAGACGATGCCATGCAAAGTAAAACTTTTTCGTAATTGCGATTGCAACTTGCACTATCTCCCTACCTCATCTTCTACAATAGACCATAATCTCTGCATTCTCTTTAGTTAAAAAACAACAGCTCTACTGTTAAAAACTACGTACGGTCACTGTTACCATTAATGATACTACCTACATCAACATCCATTTTACCGTGGGCTACTACTGTTGTTATTGTTCGTAATATTCAGTGGAAACATGCATTTAATGCAGCTGCAGCTTTCTATCGACTTTAGCCTTTGGAAACCCGTTCATCTCTACACCCAAATGAACATTATTAATTTCGCCTAGCTTTGCTCACCTCCAAGATTTTCACGATTACGTGATGCCTTCGCTTATGACTTATCAACCTAACTATTTCGTTTATTTGCGAAAAGAAATAGTTTTTTCAAAATTTAAGCAATGTCTGAGTTTCAACACAGGAGAACAATTTTCGGTCTGAGGCTTTTTAAAAGAAAATAATCATCAATTACTTCCTGATATAACGTTGCCCTTGCTTAGTATGATACCATAATTGTTAAAGTAGATTCCGCGATTATATTTTGGACAAGGAATTGATGGTACCGAATTTTTTGAATTTGAAATAATTTAGTTAAAGTACAGCACAAAATGAAAATTCAAGCAAATAAACCGCGGATTGCATATTGAAGTTGGGCACCATACAAGCAACAGCACGTTATAAGACTTACGGAAAGCATCTAGCTGGATCCTGCACTTCGTATTGTAGAAGCTGGAAATGATAACTTTTTCTTATTTAATCTGTGAATATTCGAGATACTTTCCGTAGGAGATCAATGTGCAGACTTCACTTCGCTTTTCATTGTTGTGTGACCGTGGGTAGAATATGAAGTTACTGGTAATGATAAAATAATTAAAAAAAAAAAAAATGACCGAACTTCGTAAAATTACAAAAGAAATGACTGCAGGTTTTAAATTCAAGCAAAGTATAGTATAAGGATGATTGATTGATTGATTGAAAATTTGCAGACAATGCGAAGCGATTGTAATGGCTTCTGAACATTAAATTATTACGTTTGACGAGGAGCTGAAAAACATCAAGAAATTAAATATTTGACGTGGAGGAGCATGATTTAAATGAAATATATATTTTCAGCAACAACTTGCCTCATTCTTCCTACTTGACGTCTTGTCACATCAGATATAGACTACTATCACGGTTCCGTCTTCTCGCTTGTTTTTAAGTAAAAACTGACGAACGAAATTAAATTAGTTGCATTGCGAGTCAGCGGGAACCGGAGGCGATAAGCATCGCAGATCAAAGATAAACAAAACAAAACAAAAATTTAAGTGTATCGTTACACTGACTACGCTGATGGTGGTACTTAAGAAACGTTGGAGCACACAAATCGACCGCCCCCCCCCCCCCCACCTTATCCCCGAAAACTATCACTCAGGCAGTCCACGCGATAGTGCCATCAGGAGCTGCAGGAGATACCTAACGCCTCCCTTCTGAGGATCAGATGTAAGTCGCCTCACAAAAGGCCAAACGGCGTCGTTCGCTAAAGGTCACGCGACTCGGTTTCTCAGTTACCAGGTCACCTCTGTCGAGACGGCGTTCCTATCTGGGGCACCTCGCGCGCTCAAACGCCTCGTCCTATCCTCTCCTTAGAGACACGCATATGTGTTATGCCACATAAATTAGATGCTTCTGTGTCACATTTAAATTTAATACACTACTGACCTTAAAATTGATACACCAAGAAGAAATGCTGATGATAAACAGGTATTGATTGGACAAATATACTAGAACTGACATAGATCCTGAGAAATCAGTACTCAGAACAACCACCTCTGGCCGTATTAACGGCCTTGATACGCCTGGGCATTGAGCCAAACAGAGATGGGTGGCGTGTACAGGTGCAGATGCCCAAGCAGCTTCAACACGATACCACAGTTCATCACGAGTGGTGACTGGCGTATTGTGACGAGCCTGTTGCTCGGCCACTGTTGACCAGACTTTTTCAATCGGTGGGAGATCTGGAGAATGTGCAGGCCAGGGCAGCAGTCGAACATTTTCGGTAACCAGAAAAGCCCGTACAGGACCTGCAACATGCGGTCGTGCATTATTCTGCTGCAATGTAGATTTTCGCAGGGATCGAATGAAGGGCAGAGCCACAGGTCGTAACACATCTGAAATGTAAAGGCCACTGTTCAAAGTGCCGTCGATGCGAACAAGAGGTGACCGAAACGTTTAACCAATGCCAGCCTATACCATCATGCCAGTTGATACGCCAGTATGGCGATGACAAACACACGGTTCCAATGTGCGTTCACCGCGATGTCGCCAAACCTGGATGCGACCATCATGATGCTGTGAACAGAAACTGGATTCATCCGAAAAAATGACGTTTTGCCATTCGTGCACCGAGGCTCGTCATTGCGTACATCATCGCAGACGTACCTGTCTATGATGCATCAAGGGTAACCGCAGCCATGGTCTCCGAGCAGATAGTCCATGCTGCTACAAACGTCGTCGAACTATTCGTGCCGATCGTCGTTGTCTTGCAAACGTCCCCATCTGTTGACTTTTGTATCGAGACGTGGCTGCTCGATCCGTTACAGCCATGCGGATAACATACCTGTCATGTCGACATACGAGGCCGTTGGGATCCGGCACGGCGTTCCGTATTGCTCTCCTGAACCCACCGATTCCATTTTCTGCTAACAGTCGACCAACGCGAGCAGCAATGTCGCGATACGATAAACCGCAATCGCGATAGGCTACAATCCGAGCTTTATCAAACTCGGAAACGTGACGGTACGCATTTCTCCTCCTTTACACGAGGCATCATAACAACGTTTCAGCAGGCAACGCCGGTCAACTGCTGTTTTTGTATGAAAAATCGGTTGGAAACTTTTCTCATGTCAGCACGTTGTCATTTGCATATCACAGCATCTTCTTCCTGTCGGTTAAATTTTGCGTCTCCAGCTCGTCATCTTCGTGGTGTAGCAATTTTAATGCCCAGGAGTGTATATACTATTTATTGCGACATCAAAAAATGGTCAAACGTTTGCAAACCTAACCGACCAAAGTGCTGAGGTCGGTCCCCTAGTCGTAGAAACTACTTTACTTACGATGAGGACAACACGCGCACCGTTTCCCTAGGGAGGACTCGAACCTCCGACGAGAGCGGCCGCTCAGTCGGTAACATGATGCCTCAGACCGTGAGGCTACTCCCGTACGGCGATTTCAACATCACTGAAAGAAGAATGTTGCATTCGTAAGAAGGTTGTCTGTAAGTTCAGTGAATTTATGAGCACTGAGCAAATTAATGAAAGTTTTAAGTAGAAAGGGCTAGAAAGAAATTGCATATCAGTGCTTCCCAAAGTGGTCTACGTAGACACCCAGAGGTCTGTTCCAACCTGCAAGGGGTCCACGTCAGCGAAAAAATAAATTGGGGGTCTATTTGTTGTAAATGGGGGTCCACAACGGTGGTTCACATTTAGGAAGGTCGCAACCAAAAGTCAGAATTATTCTCACAATGCTGAAGCTTGATCCTTTGTACGTCACTGTTCGCTTCATTGGCTAAGCGAGAGAGTGAAGGAATTTTGTATTTTCGGTCTCTACTGCAGACAATTATGACATATATTCTAACTTGTAAAGCATTTTTTCACTCCATCCGTTTATAGTTAAAGTCATCAAAGTTACTATTACTATATGAGGCGCGAAAACACATTTGTAGTTAGGAATTTGTAAAAAATTAATAAACAAAAAGCAGGGGTCTCTCAAGGCAGAAGTTGGCAAGGTATCTACGAGACAAAAAAAAGTTTGGGAATCCCTGCTGTATATGATAATGGATTATCAACATAAATAACACGAGGAAACAAACATTTACTATTCTGCAGTGATGAACCAGAATAATATGACTACCTACCTTTACATCTACATCTACATAAACATTCTGCAAGTCACATTGAAGTGCATGGAAGAGGGTTCATCGAACCGCTTTCGCTCGCGGAAAAAAGGAACACCTAAATCTTTCCATTTTTGATCTGATTTCTCTTATTTTATTTTGGTGATAATGTCTTCCTATGTAGGTGGGTGCTAACAAAATACGAATGAACTACAGGAAACGAAGATCGGTTATCAAGGGCTGTTGTAGGTTCCGACATAGCATGGACTTCTTGCAACTTTCATCATGATACTTCAAAAATTTTGTAATAGTCTGGCGACCTTTAGCTACGTTTTCTAATTTGTCTCTTTGTAGTTTTCTTTTTAAAGCTCCAGTTTTATGTTTTTAGCTTGACATCTTAAATTGTTCCGTTATGTCATCAGAAACGAAACAATACATTCCGTTTAAAGCACAGTGCTTTCAAGAGGTGCAGTTACAGTACGGTAATGGGATCACGGAGCATGTGCCCTCCTTCTCTGGATTACGACCCGAGACAATTAGTTGCAAAATTTTGTAAGAGAAATCGACTTTATAATTGTTTGAGAGAATCGTCATCACTACATAAATAATACAAAAAAAGTCAAACATTTTGATAGACTGACTGAAATATCAACTCGAAACACTCCGCCCTTAGGTTAAAAAACGAATTACAAAAAATGAGACTTTCGAATAATACTGTAGTAGCTACTCAGACATGGATGAGTTGTAGAGGGCCAGGAAACGGTTCCCCATTAGATTAGATTAGTTATTCGTTCCGTAGATCCATGTTGAGGGGATCCTCGTGGATGTGGAACATGTCAAGAAACAAAATTTACTAGTTGAATAATAGATAATACTAATAATATAAATACATACACTTATAATATAAATTGTTAAGTTTTTTTCTGATAATATAATAATACTAGTATAGTATGAGTGCATGCATCATTTGGTACAATTTAGAAATTCACTAATGGAGTAGGAGGAGTTGGCCACTAGAAAGTCGTTTAGGTTCCTCTTAAACTGATCTTTATTTATAGCTAAATTTTTTATACCTGATGGTAAATTATTGAAAATGTGTGCTCCTGAGAAGTGGACGCCTTTTTGAACTAAAGTAAGTGCTTTTAAGTCCTTGTGTAGATTATTTTTATTCCTAGTATTGTATGTATGAACTGAGCTGTTTGTTGTGAAAAGGGATATATTACTTATGACAAATTTCATTAAGGAATAAATATACTGAGAGGCAGTAGTTAATATACCCAGTTCTTTGAAGAGGCTTCTACAAGACGTCCGTGAATTTACTCCACAAATAATACGTATTACACGATTTTGGACTCTGAAGACTTTTGACTGACTTGAAGAGTTACCCCAAAATATTATACCACATGACATTAGGGAATGAAAGTAAGCAAAGTATGCAAGCTTTGTTATTTTTATGTCTCCTATGTCTGATAACACTCGTATTGAAAATACAGATTTGTTGAGTCGTTTCTGCAATTCTGTGGTGTGCTCCTCCCAACTAAATTTATTATCAAGCAGTAATCCCAGGAATTTAATACCGTCAACCTCTTCTATCTGTTCTTCTTCATACTTAATCTGTATGCTGTCAGGAAATCTCTTACATGTTCTGAACTGCATGTAGTGCGTCTTTTCAAAGTTAAATGTTTTAAGTTATTTTTAATTATACCAATCGAAAATAAGAACTTCTTTACGGTCCCTTCACAACTATCAACGACACCTGTAACTTTTTCTTGGTCACATCAGCTCACATCGTAGAAGAGCAGCATATTTAAGCTAAAAACTACTATTTGCGTGTTATTATGAAATTTACTGCATGGTAAATTACTCTCTGAAATGCTCTAGTCAACAAAAAGTTGACAAAAATGTCCTTAAAAGAACGGAAATATGAGCAGCCTAATTTCAGACCCGGACATCTGACTCATGGGTCAAATTTTAGTTATTAACGGATTCTGATAGGAATTTTCTGTCCTTTGCATTGGCGAAGTCCGTTTGTTTCCTTCACGGACTCAAGTATGATTAACATTGCGATTCACTGTTCACTTCAAAAGCCGACATCTCCACAGATTTTGGTGTGAAATACGGAAATTGCTGAATAAAGCAATCTGTACCAATGATACAGCGTATATGATCAAATGACCCGAAAAATATGTCATGGCGACAGTCTGTCCTAGATATTAAGAAAAGCTAGGCCATCCTTCAGTTTTGAATCATTTTTACAGGATTGTTACTAATAATTAACTTTTAAGTGAGTGTGATTAAACGAATTATTACACTAGCCACAGAAGGCAAAGCTAGGAAGAGATCTCGACAGCCTGTACAGGGCCGGATCTAGGGGGGGGGGGGGGGCAAGGGGGCAGTTGCCCCGGGCGGCAGAATTTAGAGGGCGGCAAAATTTGACCGATTTTTTTTTTTTTTTTTTTTTTTTTTTTTTTTTTTTTACAGAGTGTATCTTTCTGGTATAATTTAATAAAATTAACTGACACAGACTTATTAAAAGTAAAATGACTGCAAGAAATACCGAAATCATGTAATAAAACTAAAATTCCTGGTTGCTGACTTCAGTGTTGCCCTGTCATAGGTACTTCAGCTAATCAAACTTTAAAAATCTACTAGATATTAGCCAGAATGAGGGAGTGCGTTATTGCATAAGTAAATGCACACTGTTTATTAATGTGCATAGATTTCCTTTTTCAGATAAATGGATATTCATATTTCATATCACGGTAATATTTGTAGAACAGGTGAATTTGAATAACGTTCCAGTACTGATAACAAAAAAGTATTTCAGGTGCGCACACTTCTTATTGAAAGTCAAAAGCATTAAGGATCTAGAATCCTCTCTCGGTAGCATCTACACAGGATACTCTGTAAATCGCATTTAACTGCCTGACAAGGTTCTTCGGAACACTTTTATACTATTTATCTCCCATTCCATTCTCGAATAGCGCGCGGGAAGGAAGAACATCTGAATCTCTCTGTTTAAGCTCTGATTTCACGTATTTATTCAGATGATCTTTTCTACTTCTATAAGTGGGAGGCAACAATATATTTTCGCATTCGGAGGAGAATGTTGACGATTGTAGTTTCGTAAGTAGCCCACGCCGCAGCGATAAACTCCTTTGTTCTAATGATTCCCATCCCAGATCCTGTATCATTTCCGTGACGCTGTCTCCTCTGTATCACGACAATACAAAACAAGCTGCCCTTCTTTCGACTCTTTCGATGTCCTCCGACAAACCCACCTGATAAGTATCGCACACTGGGCAGCAAGAGCAGATAAAACGGGAGGAATCTCATTGTATTATTGATGCTGACCTTTTTCTAGCTAAGCAAGGAAGTCCTTTTAGAGGAACAAGATGGTGATTTTGGTGATCCACACAGCGGCAAATTTCTAAATACAATTGATCTCATATCATACTATAGTGTCCTCCTTCGTCTGCGTATTGAACGCCACAAGAAGTGCCAGATTAGCTATTTTTACAAAAATATACCAGATGAATTCCGTGACTTGATTGCTGACAAAATAAAAAAAGGTATAATTAAAGTTATTTTAGCTGCTAAATACTTTTCACTGATGTTTGACTGCACTCCAGATATCAGCCACAATGCGCAGATGACACAAGTAATTTGATATGTCAAGTCGAATGACTCAGAGATTGTGAAAACTTTTCCTGACTTTTTTACAGTTACAGACAAAACAGGAGAAGGCCTTAGTCAAGAGATACTGCACAAATTGGAACAAGATGGGCTGAACATTAAGTACTGCAGGGGGCAGTCTCATGACAATGGGGCAAACAGGTCTGGAAAGTACAAAGGGGTCCAGTCAAGAATTCTTCAGAAGAACGAACTGGCCTATTTCGTACCATGTGCTGCTCACTCTTTAAATTTAGTAGGAGCAAATTCAGCAGACATTCAGCAAGACTAGGTGATCTGCAAGAGTAGATGCTGTTGAAGCTGTTTACAAGCATTTTCATAAAGTTTTGAAGGCCCTGGAAGAAACTGAAACGTATAAATTGTTAACACCAGAAACAAAATCAGAGACAAGATCTATTTTTAAAAAATATGACAAAACTCAAATTCATTACTTTAACTTGTTTCTAGTATGCAATATTAAAATAAATTGCTCATGTTAATCAGTTTCTGCGAAGTTAATACTTTACAATTGATAAATCTGTTCGAAACATTCAAGAACTTTCGGGCTTACCCAAAACTTCCCGGGATTCTTGTACCTCTGAAGCTATTTCTGAGGCCAAAGTGCTAGCAGAAGATAATGATGTATCAACGGTATTCTCCGAAGAAAAGGTTCGAAGAAAGAAGACACTGGCCGATGAGCTTTGTCAGGAAGAAGTATCCAACATTCACAGAAGAAATAAGGAATAATTGACAGAGCTTAGTACCAAGTTTACCGCACTTGAGAAAATTGGTGCAAAAATTAGTTTTCTGTGTGGTGTGCAAATTCGAGACATGGAAGTGGAGGACTTGAAGGCCAAAGCAGCGGAACTGGCAGATCATCTTAGCGAGGAATAACTTGACGTTGAAAGTTTCAGAAACCATGCGCTGGCTGTAGACAGAGCCTTTCAAGATTCCACTGCATCATCAACATTAAGTTTAATTTATAAAAATAAATTGGTAGAGGGGTATCCCAACCTTATTACAGCGTTAAAATATATCTTACAATTCTAGTTTCTGTTTCGTCTGGAGAAAAGTTTCAGCAAGCTGAAACTAATTAAATACACTTGAGGAGCACGACTGCTTAACAAATCTGAGTAGAATATCCATAGAGCACAATCGAGCTGCTTCTCTAAACTATGATGATATAAAAAACAGACTTGCAGCAAAAAAGCTCGAAAAGCGAAATTTTTATTTTTGTTAGAGTACGATGAGTAATCTTGGAATATTTTTATATGTATTAAAATTGTTCTGTTTTCCTTTGATCTTAATTCAGTCAATAAAATAAGTTCATGTTGTGAGATTGTGACATTTGCTTAGCAATATGTAACCCAATTAGCGTCAAAAAGTCTATTCTTACAGGGAGGGGGGGGGTGAAAGAAAGGGCGGCAAATTTAAGCTTGCCCCCCTTGGCAAATGTCCTAGATCCGGTCCTGGCCTGTAAAATGGAAAAGACAAAATGGAAAGAAGCAAGTGAAAGACTCTCTTGTAAATTCGATACTTCTATTTTTGTGTGTGTTGCACAATATTATCAATTGTCGGAAAGAATTTCGATTTCAGAAATAATGTAACTGTGCATAGAGAACAATCAGAAGACATCCAGAATGAAACTTTCACTCTGCAGCGGAGTGTGCGCTGATATGAAACTTCCTGGCAGATTAAAATTGTGTGCCGAAACCGAGACTCGAACCTGGGACCTTTGCCTTTCGCGGGCAAGCGCGAAATGAAAAGGGCCCAGGTTAGAGTCCCGGTTTCGACACACAATTTTAATCTGCCAGGAAGTTTCAATCAGACGACATATTTAAGTGACCTTATGCTAGGAATATTAGAGAGACAATATGATGAACTTAAGTAATATTACTCTCTGAGAAAGGGAAAAATTCTTAATCATTACTGGTTGTGTCTGCTAAAATGTGCAAATGTTTGTTAAGCTTACGGGACTTAACTGCGGGGTCATCAGTCCCTAAACTTACAAACGTCTTATGAACTATCTTATACTAAAGACAGCACAAACATCCATGTCCGAGGGGGGTTCGAACCCCCGACGGGAACGACATCGTGCATCACAGCATAGCATCTCAATTCACTCGGCCGCTCCGCCTCGGCCGTGTGTCTGCTATTTTAGTGATAGTTTACGTGTTGCATTGTTGGCTAGAATGCCATAGGGAACGGTGTGACCGATTCAGCTGTACACATTAAAGGAACATGAAAATATATAGCATGCCGCGGTGGCCGAGGAGACTGAGGCGCTCCAGTCACGGTCTGCACGGCCACTACGGTCGGGGGTTCGAATCCCCCCTCAGGCATGGATATTTGTGCCGTCCGTAGTATTAGGTAGTTCATAAGTAGTTTGTAAGCTTAGGGACTGATGACCCCGTAGTTACGTCCCATAAGTTCTACATACATTGGACCTTTTTTTTAAAATAAATATTAAAATACAATACTGGAAAGAAAAAAGGAAACGTGTTTACAAGCTGTTTCACCTTGTCTCACCTGGGGAAAGACAGCTGCTCACACTTGTCATGATTAAATTTGATTGCAGATGCACACCAATAAAAGTTTCGTGGTAATGCAAGTTGGCATTCCACATAATGTTGAAGATGATATTGGTGATTGTGAATTCGTGTCTAGTAATAAACTAGCTCTACAGATTTCGTCAGTTTTGTACATTTTGATGACAGCCTCTGTGTGTGTGTACAAGATGAAGAAACTATTGCTGATGTGTCCCAACAACGCAGCGATGATCAAGATAAGTGAGAGTGCTGGAGATGACGACATTACTGTTGATAAGCCTAAAGTGAGGGAATCGTTTCGTGCAATCGATCTGTATAGGCGTTACATTAGTGCAAAAATTTGTAGTGAAGAATATCTGAAATAAGCCAAATATTTTAATCCCTTTAAAGCACGATCAAGTTCAAAATAACATCTTGTTAAAACAGTTGAAGTACTAGATTGCGTTATTGTATCTAATGTTATTTAAACAGGACAAAGTGAAAAGGTTTTATTTAAATACTGTATTCTATCTTTATTGTTTATAAATTTTATAAATATAGCCCCGCTCTATCCTTTATTTTCACTAAAAAATAAAATAATGGTATGGCATTATTGACTGGGAGATCCTGTCTGGATTAAGTGTTTTGACTTGGGCGACTTGCGTGGCGATGTCGATGAAAATGAAGATAAAGACAACACACAACAGCCAGCTCCCTGCTGGGAATCGAATCCGGGCCCCTGCGTGGTAGTCTGCGGTGCTGTCGACTGAGCTCATAAATAATGATATATCTGTATGTGACTTCTAAGTAATTTTGAGTTACAGGTAATCTGTTGGCATACGTTCAAATTAGGTTCAGCTGTATTTAAATTTTTTTCTGAATATCTCTCAGTTTTTGTTTCACGCTATTTTATAAATTAATTAGAACATAACTCAGGTGCAAATATTACGTATATAACGTTTGCTTACAATAAGTTTTATGAGTATATAGGCAACCGACGTAAAAACTGCTCCGCCCTAAAAGAAATCCTGGATCCGCGCCTGAATATACAGTTAATCTTGGTTTTTCGGACTGAATTGTTAGTAATGGTATCTCTTACCTTACGTTGTTCAAGAATATTATCATACTAGCTTAAACCTGCGGCTCCACTCGCGTGTTGGTTGATTATGATAGAGAAGCAATCTTTCAGTAGTGTGCTATGAGACTGGTTTTGAAGGGTGAAATAAAATACAAACCTTCTTTAGAAACATTTTAATCGAGTATCGCGAAACGTCAAATCGATTTTTTAAAGAGATGTATTAAAAGAAATTTCTTTTTTACTGCTTTATTTATTTGTTATCATATTTCCTTATTCGTATGATTATCCTTCCAGAGAAAAAGCTGAAGACATTGTAGCAAGCATATACCAAAGATATGGTCTGTGGCAGCACGTTTCGTTGTATGTAACTTCCTTGCTATAGAGTCGCTAACGTCATCGCTGGCCTTCAGTCCCAAATTTTTATAACTTGACGACTTTCAACCACTACATCTTCCACCCCTTATAGATATCGGCATGGAACTGCTATGGTGTACAACGGGAGACTTCGGACAACAATTACACACAGACTATTCATTTGCGTTCTTTATTTTTCGCTGCAGACCGAAGTATTAACCACTCACACGTAGAATTTTATATACACAGATAACTTTCCACCACAATATCCTCAACTGTTTTATCATTATCAACCCTAAAGCAACAATGCAACCAATAAAACCAATTTCAAAGAGTAAAAATAATTTTCAAAGAGTAATTATTGTTCCGCATTTCGCGTTATATTCTTCAAATTACTAAATATCTATCAGATCGCTATGAAACCGTGCCTAAAACCTTCCTCGGGTATAAATTAGTACAAATATTTAAGTCTCTGTGTCTTGTCGTTCGAACGTGATAAGCGTACAGAGAACAGACATTCACATTACAATGCGATCGCCATAAAAACGTGCCTAAAGCCAGTGGCGGCTGGTGATAATGTGCTAATGTGCTGCAGCACACTGTAAATATATTACTAAAATTATGCCATTTCTCTTCGAATCCAAGCGAGAAATCGCTATAAAATTACATCCTCTCTCTTGGAATACGAGCTAGATATCACAATAAAATTATGCCAATTCCTTTCCAATGCGTATTAGAATGCCAGTAATAAGGATGAAAACGCATTTTCGGAACGCTCTCGCCGCGATAGATGGAAACAAGTTCCGTGTGCTGAAGTGGGATTCAGCCGCTCTGGTCCGTGCGCAGAGAGGCGGCGCAGTCGTCTGTTCGCTAGTGCGCATGCGCAGAAGTGACGTCAGGCCTGGCGACTCATGTGTGCTGAGACCGACTGCAGCACCAGACCAATATTTCTCTTCGCGCTGCGTGTAACGGCTGCGGAAGAATAGTATATGACATATAATGCTGCATACAGAGTCAAATAGCGCACTGGCTCAGGCGTCTTGCGCATTGTCTCTCAAACCTACCTGTGTGAGGCTCGCATTCAAATACCTCTGAGTCTAAATTTTTAATTTCTGTAAATAAAATTAATATTTTTAAACGTTATATTTACTACTTGCAGTGAATACATGCAGTTGGCAGCGCTGTTATAGATTCCCTTGAAGGTCTTACTGTCAATACAGTAATAATTGATATTTAATTAAAGGCAATCATACAAAGGTTGACTTTTTTATTTTAGTATATTTTGTTTCCTGTTTATTTTCGTAATATTGTAGCACACTGGTCAAATTTTGTACGAGCCGCCACTGCCTAAAGCCTTCCCCGGGTGGACATTAGTAACTGTACAAATTTTTAGCTCATTATGTCTTGGGGTTCAGACGTGATAAACGTACCCCGAACAGACATTCACATTTATAGATGAGAATCAACGTAGTAAAACGAAATACGTTCTGTAATGTAAGTTTGCATCAAGCTTAACCGATGTTCGATGTTTGTAAGTGATGATGATGATCGTGTGGCATTTATGACCGTTAGACCCCAACTGGGGTCGTGTTCAGCCTGCCTGGTGCAAGTCTCTTTATCTGACGCCACTTCGGCGACTTGCATGTCAATGATGATGGAATGATGATGAGGACGACACAACACCCAGTCCCCGAGTGGAGAAAATGTCCTACCCGACCGGGAATCGAACCCGGGCCCCCTGCGTGGCAACCTACCACGCTGTCCACTGGACTACGGAGGCGGACGATGTTTGTAAGTTAATCTTATGGGACTTAACTACGGGGTCATCAGTCCCTAAACTTACAAACTACTTATGAACTACTTACGAACTAGGACGGCACGAATATCCATGCCCGAGGGGGTATTCGAACCCCCGACCGTAGTGGCCGTGCAGACCGTGAATGAAGCGCCTCAGTCCCCTCGGCTACCGCGGCCGGCCAAGCTTAACCCAATAACTTAATCACTTTCGAAGCAGGAGAGAAAAATGTCAAATTCAGCACACATCACAGGAAGCTGACAGGTGGACCGCATGCGACTAGTGACCAGTGTAAGCGGCTTGGCCTTGGCGCAGATGGTCAGCTGTCAGTGGAGAACAAAGCAGTCAAATGCGACAACAGCTGCCTCGGGTCGGTGCGGTGAGTCTGTCTTCTGAGGCAACTCCAACCTAACCTGACGTTAGGCCGGTATTACACTATCAAATTATTTGTCAAAGAATTGGACAAAGAAAAATTGGACGTAGTGTAATGGGAACGTCGTCCAATATTTCATCACATCTAAAGCCTCGGCCTATATTTGATCAAAGAAATCGCTTGTCTTCTGTTTCCTGCAGTGAGGAATGTGACCGCTTGGAGCGCTAGTAGTATACAGCTTCCTTGCCACTACAGCTGTTTTGTTTGTAGGTTGTATATCTGACATTACTTGGACATAACGTTCGTATTCGTAAACGTGGCTCGTAGTGGAATGTCTGTGTAGTGTTTTCCAGCAACAACAAAATTAAAATGAATGTATAAATCAGATGGAGCATTGTATAACAGGCGACAAGGCCAATTCACACTCTCCGTCACGTCAATTCGCGTAGCCCAATACCCTGCGTCGAAAGTGAGGTTGAGTTACAATTTGTGATGTAAAAAAGTCATAATATACTATCGGAATTGAAAAAGTAATACCCCTAAATCATATTGACGGCCGAAGCAGATTTTAGAATGTATGATTTTGGTAACATGGTGTGCTAAGTGCTGGGAATTGAAACAACTTTCAAAACATTGACATCTGTTTGCAAGCGAATCTATGTAAATATAAATACGTCAGCCAAATTTTGTAAGGAAATAAATAGAGCCTATTTACTTTACCAGCAATGTTCCCCCCATCCCTTACATTGTTAATAACGTCAGAAACAATTTAGATTATCCTCTTTGTCAGTGCTCACATTTTTCATTTAAAACGTTATTTAATGAAACTTGGTTTATCAACTTAACAATCTTATTCGTATACACTGTTTGAGTCAGCCTTTTTGTTACCCTATTGCAAACTGTGAAGGATGAACAGCGACAAAATAATTGGCAGTGAACGGCCTGGCTGTTCTGCCGACGGCATAAAAAAGAATTCCTCGCGTTTCCCGTTCTTTTCTCCCTCCTTCTCTTCTAAATGCAGTCACAACGCAACTGTAGTATAAACAACAGCTGAGCATTACACCGCCATTCTGAAGCAAATTCGACATAATATTGGATCATAGTGTAATACCCCCTTTTGCGTTTCAGTGACAGTACCTGCTAGCATCAGTTTAATGAAACTCTTAACAATAAACTGTTTGTCATAAATATGTTTTAAACATTTGTCTGTCAGTCAAACAATGATCTAACATTCAGCTGGATATATATATTTTTTCAGTATGAACTAACATAATTAAAAAATTATACTGCATGTGAGCGTTCCCGGGCACCCTTCAGGTCCGGGCTCTGGACCCAGGGGTCCACCCAGCCCCACTCTTGTGGGGACCATGCGTCACAGCGGAAAGTTAACATGGCTAGAGCGTGATTACGGAAGCAGATGCAGTGTAGGAGGAACAGTCTTTGTACGTACAACACTAAAAGCAAACATTATGACAATGAACATTGTCGAGTTGAAACGTTGTCTCGCGTGTATAACAAGTAAAATGTATTGGTCAGAAACTATTTTCTCATAATATGCAGAATATCTACAACTTTGAAAATGAGAATATAAGCCGGTCGCGGTGGCCGAGGGGACTGAGGCGCTCCAGTCACGGTCTGCACGGCCACTACGGTCGGGGGTTCGAATCCCCCCTTGGGCATAGATATTTGTGCCGTCCTTAGTCTTAGTTAGTTCATAAGTAGTTTGTAAGTGTAGGAACTGATGACCCCCTAGTTAAGTCCCATAAGCTATAAAAACATTTGAATTTGAGAATATAAGAGCAAGGTAACTGGAGCTGGTGCAAATGACTTATTTTACCGTAGACACTTTTTTAACATTTTTTGCCAAAAGTGATTTTATCGTAAATTTCTTTACACTCAACCGCTTTCAGATAAATGTGCCATCTTTGTGCTTCTTGAAGAAAAAGAAAAACATACAATTTCCGTAAGAGTATTGCATGCAACATGCAACCATAAGAAAACATTTTTTTTCCCTTGACAATCGCTAATAGACACCTGTAATTTTACATTTTACGCATATCCATCTTTGTAAACACATTGATCTAGGCGCCAGCCCGCAACGGGCGCTGAAGAGCGCTGCGGTTGCAAATCAGAAAGAGCAGCACGTTGTGTTCCGTGGGATGTAGCAGGTCGTTTCAGAGCGTTCTGTAGCTACACTAGGTAGACAGCACGTCTCACCTACGCCACGTTGGGACAACACGTCCCGTGTGAGGACGGCTTTAAGCAGAGAAACCACAGTTCGGATCACGCCTGTGGCCACAAATTTTTCGAAAAAGTTCGTCAAATGTTCAAATATTTGTAAATCTATCGGACCAAACTGCGTGGTCATCAGTCCGTAGTTTACAAACTAGTTAAACTAAGGGAAACTAACCTAAGGACAACACACACACCAAAGAGATTTTGGTCATATGTTAAATATACTCGGGGCAAATCACAAACAATACCTTCACTACGTGATAGTAATGGCGATCGTGCCGATGACAGCTCTACTAAAGCAGAGTTACTAAACATAGCTTTTAGAAACTCATTCACCAAAGAAGACGAAACCAATATTCCAGATTTAGAATTACTAACAGATGCCGTAATGAGTAACGTAGAAGTAGATATCATCGGAGTAGTGCAGCAACTAAAATCACTTAACAAGAACAAGTCTTCTGGTCCAGATTGTATACCCATCAGATTTCTATTTGATTATGCTGAAGCGATAGCTCCTTACTTAAGTCATATGCAACCGCTCTCTCACAGAAGGATCTGTACCAAAAGATTGGAAATTTGCACAGGTCACAGCTATATTCAAGAAAGGCAGTAGGAGTAACCCACTAAACTACAGGCCTATTTCATTGACATCAATTTGCAGCAGGGTTTTGAAACATATCCTGTATTCAAATATTATGAATTATCTAGAACAGAACGATCTATTGACCCAAGGTCAACACGGATTTAGAAAATATCGTTCATGCGAAACACAACTAGCTCTTTATTCACACGACGTGATGGGTGCTATCGACAAAGGTTCGCAAATCGATTCCGTATTTCTTGATTTTCAGAAAGCTTTTGACACCGTACCTCACAAACGGCTTTTAATCAATTGCGTGGTTATGGTATATCGCCCCAAATTTGCGATTGGATAGGGGATTTCTTGTCAGAGAGGACACAGTTCGTAGTAATCGATGGTAAGACATCGACGAAAACAGATGTGATATCGGGCGTTCGACAGGGGAGTGTTATTGGTCCTCTGCTGTTCCTTATTTACATAAACGATTTAGGGGAAAATCTAAGTAGCTCTTCATTTACCGTCTAGTAAAATCATCTGAAGATCAAAACCAACTGCAGAACGATCTGAATAAGATATCAGTATGGCAATTGGCAATTGACTGTAAATAATGAGAAGTGTGAACTCGTCCACATGAGTACGAAAAGAAATCCGTTAAACTTTGCTTACAAGATAAATCAATCAAATGTGAAGGCCGTAAACAAAATACCTAGGAATTACTATTACTTCAGACTTAAATTGGAAAGAACACGTAGATAATATCGTGGGAAAGGCGAACCAGAGACTGCGTTTTATTGGCAGAACCCTTAAAACATGCAACAGAACTACAAAAGAAACTGCATACACTACGCTTGTCCGTCCATTTTTGGAGTATTGCAGCCCAGTGTGGGATCCTTATCAGGTGGGTTTGACGGAGGACATCGAAAGAGTCCAAAGAAGGGCAGCTCGTTTCGTATTGTCACAATACAGGGAAGACAGCGTTACGCAAATGATACAGGATCTGGGATGGGAATCATTACAACAACGGCGCTTATCGCTGCGGCGTGGGCTACTTGCGAAACTCCAATCGCCAACATTCTCCTCCGAATGCGAAAATATATTGTTGACTTCCACTTACATAGGTAGAAATGATCATCAGAATAAAATACGAGAAATAAGAGCTCGAACGGAGAGATTCAGGTGTTCTTTCTTCATGCGCGCTATTCGAGAAAGGAATGGGAGATAAAAAGTATAATTGTGGTTCGATGAACCCTCTGCCAGGCACTTAAATGTGATTTGCAGAGTATCCCATGTAGACACACCCATGCCCCAGGGATGACTCGAACCTCCGACGGCGAGCAACTGCGCGCTCCGCAGCTAGGCGCCTTAGACCGCTCGGCTACTCCACCGCGGCAGAAGTTTATGGTTGTTAGCGCGATCTGTTCAATTGATTTATTATGTATTCTGTTATGACATGCAGACAGTAATGTTTGTAAACAAATAATACACTTCAAAAAGTCTCCTCTGTTTTGTGTCGCATGTAAATGAAAGATCCGATGACGGCAGTTTTTTCTGCCGAAACCAGTCATACCAACAAAAGATAATTAGGGATCTTGGTTTTTTTTTTTTTTTTCTTAACAAACTTTCAGCTTTTTCTAATGAAATACTTGAATATCCACTGGCATTTTGTATTGTAAATTCCGTTTGTCTAAATAATAACAACATAGAAAAAACTCAAGCTTCATCCACTCTAAATTTGAAGGTGTTCCTTACCAATGACGTTGTTGTGAATCTGTGAAAATCATTAGTTGTGTGTCTCTAAACGGTGTTAAGGTTTCACTTTCTCGCAGTCTTGCTTATGAAAGTCTACAAGAAAGAAGCGCTTCTGTCACTGTCATTTCTTTAGCCTCCTGTACCTTTCTCCCTCTCCCTTCTCACAAAACTAAATATTGCTTCGTATATGTTTTTTAGTCTCTAGCATTTTAAATGCCTTGTAATATTTTTATAGCTACCATTATTTTTATTATTTTTGTCAACTTTTATTATTTTATTACTGTTATTTTACATCTTTTTCTTCCTGGTACGACGGTTAAAAAATAATAAAAGATTTAGGACTTGATATTAGGATTGCGACAGCTAGGTGTTGTTCTCTCTACTTTGACCATAGGTCAACATCCCTACCTATTCTGTTCTTAATTTTCGTTTAACTGAAACTCCTCCATATTGCTATGGACACCGTAAACCTGCGGCGGATTAGCCGTGCGTACTGGAGCGCCGTGTTTCGGTGCGCGCGGCAATTCGCCGTCGGGGGTTCAAATCCCCTCCTCGGGAATGGATGTCTCTGCCGTCTTTAGTAGGGTAAGGTGGTACAAATTCGATATAGGTACAATTCCGATCAACATAAGTTTTCGCGCCATTTGTCAGTCTCGTAGTGTGGCGTTGTAGTGTAACATGTTTCTTACAGCTTTTCCTGTCTTTTCCAAGAATACACCACTTTTTGCTAAGGAGATATAATTTTTTCCCGTTAAGAGGTAAGTGAAGCTACTTAGTCTAAGGCGCTCTTATAAATTTTCTAGTTGTAGGTGACTGGATTCGCTGCGAAAAAACCAATGTTTGGTACCACGAAGTATTCGTTGGTGCCTGACGGAAAACGTGCTTTTTATGTGGAAGATTCCCGTAATCAGAATTGTACCAGGAAGTGATCACAATTGTACCTAGTGTGGTACATTTTCGATGGATTTTTCTCAATTCTGTAATCTATTGTGTGTTAATAGTAACACTTGTAATCGTCTAATATTTGTGTTACATATTCATTAAAGATCCAAGAACGAGTGTAATTGTTAAAATTATTTCTTTTCTTAATATATTCCCAGTTACAATAACATTTGTCCGAAATGATCGACCTTGTACCACCTTACCCTATAAGGTAGTTCCTAAGTAGTTTGTAAGTTTAGGGACTGATGAGCCCATAGTTAAGTCCCATAAGTTCTACAAACATTTGAACGTTTTGAACACCGTAAATACGTTCTCGGTTGTAACCAGACTACAGAACACTTAAGGCGCCTAGTTGCTGCTACCGCTCTTCGTATTATGCATCAGTTCTAAAAGTTTTTCACCAACCTGTCGTCTTCTTCCACAACTGTCCCAGCGCAGAAAACAAGCACGCAGGTCGTTGGTTCTGGCTCTTGAGGCTGAATTTATTGTGGATAGCTAGGAACTGTTTTTCTATCAAGTGATGAACTAAAGATTATGGGATGCCAGCTAATTTATTAGTCATAACCGCAGAAAATCAGCAATTTTATTCAATAAAAATTTAATCTGCTGTGACCGTACAATATATCCGAAGTGCTGCGCGTTCATCATCTGACCACCGAATATGAACTTGCACTAGTACATGTTGTAATGTTTATATGAAATTTTAAGTAATTACATTCATTCTACCACTTCCAAACGAGATACTCAGCTTTTCAAGATTACGATGTATGGGGGTTCTGCTCGCTGCAAAATTATTCTCCTGGGGCGTCGTGGTAGAAATAAATACTCGTAGGTACAATTTTTCACTTCTTTAATTTGCAATCAAACTGCTTCTCCACCGAAATATTACAACTTCAAAACATATACAAAGCATCATAACTTAGCTGGTAGTACTTCCATTTCAAAACACAGACTGACACAGGTTCCAGAGCACAAAACGATCGCCAAAACTCGAACTCCCCCACGCAAGGCGGTGAGGCAAATATATAACATCGACAATAATGACATGGTATTATGCATTGTTCATAACAATTGAATATACTAATTTACAATTAACGAACACAACAGCAAAACATTTCATGTACAAAAAATAATCACAATATAAAATGAAAATTATATATACAATAATTTTAGATGGCGTATATCTTTTTAAGACATTTTTGTTGACAACAAAGTGCAATGTCAAATGTCAATTAATTGGTTAATGAGTACATCATACATGTTCCTAACATATATTGAACTATCAAATATCTTGTCCATTCTCAAAATATGCTCCAAATCTTACGTGTCAATATATACAAAGAATAACAATATTCAAATCTCGACTATTACCTTAATTAACACAATTAGCTGGTCAACACAACTTTATTATGAGCCTAATATATATACAATGCTATTTTTTTACCGTTCCTCTGTTTGACATAAATTTATCCATGTTATTTGGATTTTCTGAGGATTGCGACTGTAATTATTCCAAAAGAGCTTATAATAATGTTGCAGCAGTCACTATTTATTAATATTTTTATTGGAACGATGAGTTTCGGCAGCACGCAGCGATCATCGGGAGCATTTTTACAGTTACTGGTTACATTCTTGACTTATTATGTTTTGTGTTGTGGATGCCAGTGAGGTTGTGTTTGTACATTTTTAACCTGTTCAGGAAGATATAGCTATTTTTAGTATTATGTTTCATCATTATATTTTTTGGATTATTGTAGTGTTGTATTTACTTACAGTAAAAATAGCTATATCTTCCTGAACAAGTTAACAGTGTACAAACATAACCTCACTGGCACCCACAACACAACATATAATAAGTCAAGAATGTAACCAGTAACTGTAAAAATGCTCCCGATGATGGCAGCGCTGCCGAAACGCGTCGTTCCAATAAAAATATTAATAAATAGTGATTGCTGCAGCATTAATTATTCCAAAAAATCTTCTGTTAAAGTCTTGAAATAACACACAAAGACAAAACTATTGTTTATAGAACTGTCTGGAAAGAAAATATATTAATCTCTTAATTACTGAAATCTCTCACATGTTATAATCACAGTATCACCGAGACACTGTCCTACACTGATTCCTAGGCTGGCTATTTCGTTTTTAACTAACTTCACACGCAACATGTATCACTATTGAACCACACGATTCCGGGTCCGACGCAGATGGTATCGTACGATAACATTGAGATGAGAGGGCCGGCAGTATCATCACAGTGTTCTCTGAATACCAAATCGTGACTGTTAGGTGTTCACAATCTGACCACCGAATCTGAACTGATATCGGGAGCGCAACACGCTCTGGGTGGCGCCAAAACATAGCCGGCGCGCGTTCGCCTCCTACCTTTGTTAGTATTTTGTTCTCATTTACAGTTGATTTTTAAACATTTTATTTTATTGTGACATAGCTTACCGTTGAAGGGTTCCCTACACGGAATTTTACCTGTGTTCTGCAATTTATGAAATATTAATATAATGATCGCGTTTTGGCGGGAAACCGCTGTATACATCAGCCAATCAACGTGAGGTACAGGCAACCCTGGGATCTTTCATACATTCCTTCACACGGGAACCGAACCTAATGCTAGCACCTGTTACGCTTCTCACACTACCTGTACTATCTATCGCGTACTGGTTCTAACCTGCTGTGCAGCGGTGGAGTAGCCGAGCAGTCTAAAGCGTCTCGCTGCGGAGCGCGCGGTTGCTCGCCGTGGAGGTTCGAGTCCTCACCGGTGCATGTGTGTGTGTGTGTGTGTGTGTGTGTGTGTGTATTGTCCTTGGGTTAGTTTACCTAGGTTTAAGTAGTTTGTAAACTAGGGACTGATGACCACGCAGTTTGGTCCGATAAATTTACAAACATTTGATTTTTAACCTGCTGTACGGAAGCGATTCTCAAATTACACTCGTCAGATGTAAGAGAGGGACTCAAGACCCTAATCTGGTCTACCTAAATTACCAATAAATAGATAAAATTTGTTAATAGAGCTCATCATATATAACTTCGATGAGAACTTTTTTTTTACTAAATTAAAAGAGGCAGCAACCAGTTGCAGGGTAAGGTAAGTAAAAAAGGAGTCGACAATCCGAAGATTGGTTTGAACATCACAGTGCTTTACTAGGCATGGTCCTGTTTGGAGGTGGAATGCCGTTGCCTTCCTCCGACCTTCGAACTGACTTATCCAGCCAGTTATATGGTGGCCCTATAGTTTGACGTGGGTTCAAATGTTCAAATGTTTGTTAAGCTTATGGGACTTAACTACGGGGTCATCAGTCCCTAAACTTACAAACTACTTATGAACTACTTACGAACTAGGACGGCACAAATATCCGTGCCCGAGGGGGGGTTCGAACCCCCGACCGTAGTGGCCGTGCAGACCGTGACTGGAGCGCCTCAGTCCTCTCGGCCACCGCGGCCGGCTTGACGTGGGTTCCGAACCAATGTGCTACTCGGTATTTTTCACATGAGCAATACTGCCAGAGGTGAAAGAACTGGAAAGTGACAGATAAAAATCCTAGAATTTGGCAGGAAAGGAGTTCTTATTTCCGACCGTTTTCGGGCAATTATTTCTCTGTTTCTGCTGGAAAATTGTGTTCATCATGTTCAGTTCGAATGAATACGACACAATTACTCATCTCAATAAGGGCATTAATTGCCCGAAATCGGTCGCAAATAAAAAGAACGACGTTGCAACTGGTTGCTGCCTTATATAAATGTAACCACAGTAGCTGAGACGGACGAAATACTGAATTTTTAGTGAAAATTTGATGAGGATGTAGGTTGTAATCTCGTCCCCTGAAATCACACCCTATTAGGTTCAGTGCCTCGCCTTTTTTATAGTCCAAGGGGACCATGACAAATATCCCCCTCCTCCGCCCCTGCCCATGATCAGACTTCGTGACCCACCTCGTCGAAGATAAATTAGCTTCTGGTTTGTTGGTGCATCCTAGACACAATGAAGCGAGAAAAGTCGTAGGATAGCAATGTGTACACGTAGAGGCGGTACTTCAGCGTGAAAACATTCCCTGCGTTATTATGGTCGCTCCGACGTTATGGCCCCAGGTCGGGAATCTACAGTCTTTCAACGAGGAATGTTGGTACTAGGAGCTAAACGCATTTTATTCCATTTGGTAAATCGGTAGAGAATTCAGTATTCCGAGATCAACAATGTCAACAGTATACCGAGAACATTATTACCTCTCACGGTGTCCGGACAGTTGCCACGCCGGACACTTGCCACACCGGACATTTGCCACACTTTTACCTGCTCCGGAGGGTCGGGTGCCCCTGTCTCCTGAGAATGCCGGGATCGGTAAATTAAAATGTTCAAATATTTGTTAAGCTTAAGGGACTTAACTGCGAGGTCATCAGACCTTAAACTTACAAACTACTTATGAGCTACCTGATACTAAAGACGTCACAAACATCCATGCCCGATGGGGGATTCGAACCCCCGACGGGGATCGGCCACGCGCGTCGCAGCATAGCGCCTAAATGCGCTTGGCTGCTCCGCCGCGGCAGTTATTAATTTATTACGGTAGTCGAGTATAATATCTGCTCACAGGGACACGAATTATCGACTTCAGATTTGCTTGTGAGCTAGAACACATATTACATTGTGCTTTTTTGTTTCTTTTGTAGTGCAGATCATAGGAATTATGGCATTTCCATTAAAAACTGGGATATTTCCTCTGCGACACAGCTAAACAATATAGATCAACAGTGTACTTTACAAGCGTAGCATTCTATATTCCTTCATTTCTTTATTTCAAAATTTGTCTGTCGACTTTAGGTGACCTATTCAACATAGACGCTCTTATCTATATTTTGTAAACGGATTTTCTGTCATTAATTTGAACATTGTCCCAATTCACTTTATTAACTAATATTTCGCCGCAAAAGAGTAAATTTATGAAGTGTATCGTTCCTCTTTCCTCCTTTTTTTTCACGCAGTTGTAGCAATTAATATATGTACAAATGCAGTGATCAAACTTGAATGATAAACGAACATTCGAATTATCTTTATATCGTTCCTTTCATGTTCCTTCCATGGCGATGGACTGTTTCTATCGCAGTCAGTAAGTGTGGAAGAAAGCTACCGTACAAACGGAGGGAGAATGGATCCATATTTGTGGTTGGAAGAACTAATTACACACTGACGTAGCCGACGGTACTGCTTTCGTTTCCCAAAAGTTATAAATATTTCGATTTCGGGATACTGAAAAGAAGTTGTACATTTCGGCGAGATGTCTAACAAGAATCTCTCTTTCGTATTGGCTGTATCGTGTAAGATAGGAGACGTAAGTTTGGAAGCAAACAGCAGGAGTACGGGGAAGGGCGTCCCTTTCCTGAGGGGCCGCTAATCCTACTACCTTGCGAAGGATCAGGTGTGGCAAATGTCCGGCGTGGCTAAAGTCCGGCGTGGCAAGTGTCCGGCATCCCCTCTCACCACGGGTAACAGAGTGGCTTACTGCCTGGACATAATTACCGAGAAGAGCATTTGCATAGAGTTGTCACTGAAAACAACACAACGTGATATATGGTGGTTTGAAAAGTTCCCGGAATCACCACGAGAGGTCAGCAGTAGTGCAACGAAGTTGTTTACGTGATGGCCGTCAAACTGTTGCCTGTAAACACGTACCAAGTCAGTGATCTTGGAAGACAGCTGTGGCGGCGTTTTGGCTGTGCTGATGTTTCCGCGTAGTGATTTGCCAAGACGGAAAAAATCGAGATTCGAGCAGTGATTATATTGTGACTTCGGGATGCTGTACTGGGTTCACGAGGTGGGCGATGACTATAAAGGATGTGGACAAGGTCCGCAACTGAAAGAATTGATTAGTTCACATATATTTATTAACAGTGAAAGGTATCCCGAATAAATTAAATAAATAAATTATTTTTATATAAATTTACAAGGTATCCCGAAGATTAATGGTTAATGATAATTGATCAATAGTGCGTAATACGTACATGAAAGAAAATTTTAAATGTTAAAAACCGAACAATGTCTTGACTACTACCACCGAGGTAAGCATTAAAAACCATTAATATGCGCAACGGACACGCCCGGGAAATGGGGAAATTCAAACACTATAATTTATGGCCCAGTCTAAAGTACTCTCAAAGCGTACAACGAAATTAATGAACTTTAATCATGAAAAATGGGGGGAAACAATATGACTGAGCCACAGATAAAATAAAATTTGACTTACCTCGTATCTTTTTATTACAAAACTGGAAACAGGAAACAGCAGCTCGCGTCATGCAGTACTTCAGTATTTTTTTTTTCCAAAAATGATAGGTGGGTAGCAATTAAGTCTAACAATAATCATAAATGACGAAAATGAAAGAAAGGGGAAACTAACTACCAAATGAGGACGCAGAACGCAAACTAAATATTAGAAATTATGTATTCTTCAAATTATTATTTGCGTACATTCCCCTTAAGGAGAGCGCTTAAAACACAAAAATCTAGCTTTTATTCCCGTCTTTCTTCTTTTTTTCTTCCCAAAACCTTTCATTCTTTCACTTTGTGCCTTCTTTTGTTCATCTGTCCATTTTCGTCTGTTGTTTTTGTGTTGTGACTTAGTCAACTTTTTGGTTTCTGATTTTTTTCCCTACAGGTTTTGCGGTCTTGTATGTCTTCTATAGAGATGTTTCATGTTTTCAGGTCTTCTATAGTTTCTTTGTACCAAGATGTGCCCAGTTTCGATGTAGAAATTATTAAGCCTGTGTTCTCTTCGAAGCTCACCACAAAACCCATTTCAAACCAATATGAAATAGAAAAACATTACTGAAAATTATATTAACATCATGCGTTACAATAATAGCGTGCTGCAACAGATACTTAACAACTGCTTACTCCAAAAGCTTCCTCGCGCTACCTCACCCAACAGTTAACTCTCCGCAATTTAACTCCCAACACAGCTCGCAACAGACTTGCTACTGACTGCTCTCTCTCGCAGCCAGAGCAGTTACTCTACAATCGAACTTCCAAACATCACTGTGCCACTCACAATATACATCTGTGGCCAGTTTACACATGTACAAAATATTACAGAAAACTGACATATGTCGGGACCATAGGGGCCTTACAACTAGGGGTGCAACATCGTTGATAAGAACATCGATGTTCCTGCGGAAAAATATCTATGTTAAAAAAACATCGCTCCTGAAAAACGATACATCGATGTTTTTCCGATGTTTCAAAAATGTTCAAATGTTTGTAAATCTTATAGGACTTAACTACGGGCTCATCAGTCCCTAAACTTACAAACTACTTATGAACTACTTACGAACTAGGACGGCACAAATATCCATGCCCGAGGGGAGATTCGAATCCCCGACCGTAGTGGCCGTGCAGACCGTGACTGAAGCGCCTCAGTCCCCTCGGCCACCGCGGCCGGCTTCCCGATGTTTCCATACGTGTAAGAAATATTAGGAAAAACACACTGAAATGAAGCTGTGTTGCCAGAAAGTATCTGCCTTATTTATGTTCTTTCACTAGGCTACGAATACGCAGCGAAATGGCAGATTAGAATGAAAAAGAAGTTAGCAATAAGGTTACGCTACCTATTGCGCTGATTTTACTTGGGATTTACATCGATTTGTTCATTACATGCGAAATAACTTGTGTTTTTGTTGACGTATTGTATTTTTCTTAGCTGTCGACGTGGAGAAAATTAAACATTATACATCTTTCAGTTATTACTTAATAATGTATTTTTAAAATGAATATTCATCAATGACGTTTATCAAATCATGTACCTTTCTGAAATGAAAATCTATGTTATACTTGGCTTGTTGGCTTTTGTCTCGGATTTTTCACCGACTTTTGTTTGATGTTTTAACTGACCTTTTGACAGTACGATATCAGTCTGATTGGGTAACACTATCAAAGATTCGATTCCACTGATGTTGGAGGGTGAAATTTCAGCAATGCCAGCAGCCCGTGCTGGACAAACATCAGATTAATCATCAGATTGTTTCATATTTCACTTACCTACTATTTCAAAAGTAAGGAAACAGCGACGAGCGACGACAGCAGGAGCACCACACTTGAGCTGACGCTGGCTGAGCAACTACTAAAGTAATAATGGAGTTGCCAATCAACTGTTGAACGTTGTCGATAGTTTTGGACTTCTGTCGTCGATGCATCGGCTATACATCGCTATTCAAAATATCGATGTTAACATCGATGTTTATGGACGAAACATCGATATTTTCCAAACATCGATGTACCGTTTGCATCCCTACTTACAACAGGGTGAAAGGAATATTTAACTTTGATGTGCTTGTGTGGTACAAAGTTCTCCCAAGCTACAAAACAGTTCCGGATCGTATGGATGAAAATCTTGACTCCTGGATAGGAACTGTAGAACTGTCTCAACTGTCATCAACTGCCCGTATTGGTGTGGCACACCGCAATATGTAGGAGGGCCCCCTTCTTCCTATTGGGTGGCACGCGAAGCAGACAAAGAGGCACCGAGACTGCAGCAACACCGCCTAGAAGACAAGGCCTGACAACTGACCGTGTCTACGTCACACCGAGAGGCGAACGTAATGTGACTGGCCGGCCGCTACAAGATTTTGTTCACTTGTTTGTGACCACGGATGAAAGTTGGGTGTACTGCTATATCGCAGAGACAAAAGACTCAAAGCATTGAAAACATACTGATTCTCCGCCACCGAAGAAAGCAAATTGTGACGTACCCTCTTATCTTATTACTTTCGATCTTGTTTGTTCTTTACAGTTTAACCTTTTTTTTCTCTTACCACTGGGTGGGTCTACCCAAGCGCTGTTCAACTGACAGCAAGGGGTTCCATATACACAGTATGAAATCGGCTTGGTAATTTCGCGTAGGCTTTATCCTGAGCATGGATCTATACTGGTTCACACTTATTTCGGTCTATGTTCACATGAACGTACCGGCTTGATTAAACTTGACAAATGAAAATGTCCCGCAACGGATAACGCAATTTTTTGTTTAGAATTAACGGAACCAGTACACATCCACCTCGCCGGCCGTGGTGGCCGAGGGGACTGAGGCGCTCCAGTCACGGTCTGCACGGCCACTACGGTCGGGGGTTCGAATATCCCCCCTCGGGCATGGATATTTGTGCCGTCCTAGTTCGTAAGTAGTTTGTAAGTTTGGGGACTGATGACTCCGTAGTTAAGTCCCATAGACTCTACAAACAAACAACACATCCACCTCAAGAAAGGATACCTCTAGTTTTAAACCCCACGTAAGTTCGTACAAATACCAATTTCAATTCTCATAATAATTGTGAGATCCCTTTGTTTCCCGTCCAAAATGGAGAGCATTGAAGGAGAAGCTGAGGGGTAAATCAGTTATTCTGACACAAAATTTAATCATAAAGGTTTTATTTTACCTAATCATTACAGGAACTAGTAAGTATCGAAATTAGTTGATTTTGAATGGTAAAGAAACAGTTTAATTCCCTTATAATAAAACATTGTGACCCAAATATTACTTAAAAAAAACAATTTGACATTTTCTTTTGAGACAATTTGCTATAAATATTGCTTAACTGGCCTCCTACTGCATTTAACTACTCTGTACACTATTCAATGTCACACATGGTGGGGAGGGGGGGGGGGGTAGGAAATCTGCAAACAAACGGACATAAAACATGCAAATCACTCACTGCATGATTAGCGCAAAGCTCTATACATATACTACTCAAACTAATCCTGCTGGTCGAACAGTAAGTGGGCTTCTGGACGCAATATACAGAACAAAATTTACGAGTACTTTAAAAAAGAATGACCCAATATTCTCACATTTAACATCTGAATACTTTTTTAATTTTTTAATTTAATTTAATTTTAATTTTTTATTTTTTATTTTCTTTTAATTTCTAATACATTAAAAAATAAATTAATAAATTTAAAAAATCAGGTGTCTTGCATACGGCGGAAAATCCAAACCATTTATCCAAGCAAGCACGGAAGAAAGAAGAACAGCAGCATCAAAAGATGATTATCTGAATAGTTACTTGTAATTGTCGCACACTTGTAAAGAACAATCGGAAGCACTAATAAAATTCACTCAGAAATACGAAAATTCAGTCCTAAATTTACCTAAAGACGAAATGCAAACGTAGGCTTCCGCGGCTGTTGTCACTGTCAATAAAAAATTTTTCTGGGTGTGAAGACACAGACCCTGATGAAGGCCGCCTGCAACAGTGGCCGAAACGTCGGTGGAATTTATAAAATGACGACGCGGTTTCATACCCAGAAGAATTTTATTGACAGTTACCTAAAGACGTCTTAATAAATCAAATTTCACTTCCCCACTTATGACTTTAATTATCTCTTGTGCCACGTTTCTTACCACATTCTGGAAGAATTTTGCGCACCAAGCAGCACCAGCGTCCGTACATTTCGATGGTCTCCTTCCAACTCCTCTAAAGATGGCTCCCCTCTACCTCAACCGTCCGCCAATTCGAACCACGCCAAGAAGACGCGCCCTGATTGGCGGAGGCAGGTGCAGTCAGCTGGGCACCTTCCTTTTACTCGTTCGCGAATCCACCTGCCTACCATCGACCAGCAGCAAAGCTTGCTAACCTATTTGCACCACTAGCTGCCTACACAAAAAGCGAAAAACTCACAAACTACCACCACCACCATGCTAAAGTACCCCTACTGGTTCAACTATCCTCAACCACTCCTTCGCTCACGCTGTGATGGGAAACTTGGGAGTGTGACATGAATAAAAATAAAATGGAATAAAATATAAGAAAACACAAACTCGCCATCTCTGCTTCTACTTCTTTGCCTTCGCCAGTCGGCCATGAAACCACATGATAATTCTCAAGTTAAATCAATTTATATTGAAGATTGCAAACATTACTAATACAAGTGAGAAACACATGAGCAAGGTAAGAGAAATTGGCAAAATCGATTAGGTGGAGCAATGAGGCGGTATGACAGTAACGTCTCAAAATCTTTCGGCTTGAAAAGTCATGGCATCAGTTTTTTGCAATATGGAGATTATCTCCCCACTGGGCAAACCTTGTAGAATACTGTGCTAACCTCCTGGACAAATTGCAACAAAAGAAACACGAAAAAAGGCCATGTTTAGCAAGAAAGAAAGTAATCTTCCATCAAGACAATGCGCACCCGCACGCATATGCCGTCGCCACGGCAAAATTATACGACGTAAGGTATAAATTGTTGACACGCCCGCCTTATTCATCTAATTAGGCTCCGTCAAACTTCCATCTCTACCCAAAACTGAAAATTTTTCTCGGTGGACGAAGATTCACTTCAAAAGAAGAACTGATGGCCAGAATTGAAAATTATTTTGCAGCTCTGGAGGAATTTCATTTTCGAGATGAGATCTTGGCACTGGAACATCGTTGAGCCAAGTGCATTAATCTACAAGGAGATTACATTGAAAAATAAAAATAAATTAAGTGATGTAAGTACTTTTTTCTATTCCGTGATCAGAATTTTTGAAACCACCCTCGTCTACGAAGAAATAAATTTAGGACGTCGCCTAACGCATCCGTTTAGACAGCGCGATGCATTTTGGCGTTAATAGGACATTTTAGGAAGTCCTTTCTGAAAGCATTTGTCTGGAGTGTAGCATTGTATGGGAGTGAAACATGGACGATAAGGAGTTCAAATAAAAAGATGATAGAAGCTTTTGAAATGTGGTGCTACAGACGAATGATGAAAATTAGATGGGTATATCACGTAACTAATGAGGAGGTGCTTAACCGAATCGGGGAGCAAAGAAGTTTCTGGCATATCCTGACTAAGAGAAGGGATAGATTGGTTGGACACATTCTGAGACATCAAGGAATTGTCAACTTAGCATTAGAAGGAAGTGTGTGGGGTAAAAATCGCAGAGGGAGACCGAGGGACGAATATAGTAAGCAGATTCAAAAGGATGTAGGTTGCCGAACGTATTCTCAGATGAAGAGACACATGACAGGGTAGCGTGGAGAGCTGCATCAAACCAGTCTGTGGACTGAAGATCACCACAACAACAAACAGGCTATTGTAGCAGACAACCTAATGGAGTGCATCTGCTAACAGCACGTAGCCTGCGCGTCTTTACTGGGCGTTTCGCCATATAGGTTGCACCCTATACGTCTAGAAAACCTAAGTATATCCAAGTCCAGATTTCTGTTGGTATCAGTGGATGGTAAGGTTTTAATATGGTGCAGATCCCACGAACCATGGACGCTTGTTGTCAACAAGGAACTGTGCAAGCCGGTGTTGTCTCTAATTCAATGGGATGTTTTTACATGTAATGGACCGGATACTCTGGTCCAGCTGAAACGATAATTGATTGAAAATGGTTATTCTCGACTACTTTTAGCAT
Source organism: Locusta migratoria (assembly GCA_026315105.1). Lineage (NCBI taxonomy): Eukaryota > Metazoa > Arthropoda > Insecta > Orthoptera > Acrididae > Locusta > Locusta migratoria. Next base: position 326,913,075 of record CM048745.1, on the reverse strand, counting down.
CCAGTCATCGACTTCATGTTTCCAAACACGGATGAAATTGAAACTTCTTGGCAGATTAAAACTGTGTTCCGGAACCGGGACCCGAACCTGGGACCTTTGCATTTCGCGGGCAAGCGCACTACCGACTGTGCTATCCCGACACGTCTCACGATGCCGCCTTACAACTTTACTTCCGCCAGTACCTCGCCTCCTACTTTTCGAACTTCACAGAAGTTCTCCTGCGAAACTTGCAAGACTAGCACTCCTGGAAGAAAGGATATGGTGGAGACATGGCTTAGCCACAGCCTAAGGGGCAAAGGTCCCAGGTTCGGGTCCCGGTTCCGGCACACAGTTTTAATCTGCCAGGAAGTTTCATATCAGCGCACACTCCGCTGCAGAGTGAATGTTTCATTACGGATGAAATTTTTTGGGGACAAACGACCATACGTTGACATGCATAAAATTTTTTTCTTGAAATGTCTTGGTCGCAATATACTTTATTTTACCATTACGCGTTTCGACACATCATCTTCAGATCTATGGCAAAAATAATGGTTAACATGGTGGGGGGAGGAAGGGGCATTAAATCACATAAGGTGTATATCATAGTGTAACTGCACATGCTCAAATTTAACACCTTGACTGCCGGCCATGTAAACCATTCCATACCTTAGAATGTCAGACACTCTGCTTGCAGGAGTAAGCCGAGCTGCACTTGGCTTCCTTATCTTCTGTCTGGCATAAAAAAATTGATTGCTCTTGTGACGATACTGCCGGCCCTCTCATCTCAATGTCATTGTACGATACCGTCTGCGTCGGATCCAGAATCGTGTTGTTCAATAGTGAGATATGTTGCGTGTGAAGTTAAAAATAAAATAGCCAGCCTAGGAATCAGTGTAGGACTGTGTCTCGGTGATACTGTGATTAAAACAAGTGATAGATTTTATTAACTGAGAGATTTGTATAAGACGTTTCCAGGCAGTTCTATAAACAATACTTTTGTCATTGTAAATTATTTCAATAAATAGACAGACGAAGTGTAAAAACTTTTGTAAAACATAGTCATGAAAATAAATGGCATTGTATATAGGTTCTCATAAACAAGTTCTGTTGACCAGCTAATTGTATTAATTAATTTAATAGTAGAGATTTGAATATTATAATTCTCTGTATATATTGACTGACGTGAGATTCTGAACTTATTTTGAGAATTGCCAAGATAATTGAAAGTTCAATATATGTTAGGAACATGAATGATGTACTCGTTAACTAATTAATTGTCATTTATCATTTTGGTTTGTTGTCAAACAAAAAGTAGCGTGATTAAAACTTAAAAAGATAGGTGCGATCTAAAACAATTGTGTGTATAGTTTTCATTTTGTATTGTGATTATTTTTGTGTACATGAAATGTTTTATTTGTATGTTTGGTAATTGTAAATTAGTATATTCAATTGTTACGAACAATGCGTAATGTAACGTCATTATTGCCGATGTTATATATTTGCCTCATCGCCTTGAGTGGGGGAGTTCGAGTTTTGTCTTTTGTCGAGTACTTTGGAATCTATGTCAGTCTGTGTTGTTGTGGTAATTTGTGTACGTTATTGTAATGTTTTTGTGGAGAAGAAGTTTGATTTAAATTAAAGAAGAAGTGAAAAATTGTACATACTGTAACGAGTATTTATTTCTACCACGACGCCCCAGGAGAATGATGTTGCAGCGAGCAGAACCCCCATACATCGTAATCTTGAAAAGCTGAGTATCGGTAGAATAAACTATAATTACTTAAATAGCATTAAAATGTTATACTCTTTAAAATGAGCAATAATGTTCCCCGTCCGTAAAAAAAAAAAAAAAAAAAAAAAAAAAAAAAAAAAAAAAAAAAAAAAAAAAACAAAAAAAAAAAAAAAAAACAATAGGTTGAAGACTCATCAAAGTCGAAATAATTTGACGCAGTTCTTGTTGCACAAAGACTGGATCATCATCTGAATTGTCGATTTCGTAGTCCTCACTGGCATTATCAATAAAATCTTTCTCAGATTCAGGTAATATTTCGTCCAGCGTAAGAGCGTGAAGTGATGTCCGTTCATTTGCCTACTGAGAGAGCGGGCACCACTTCCTACCTGCCCAGTTCCATACAATGAATGCGACCAGTCTGCAGATTTAGAAGCCAAATTTACAAGATCTATAGGCTGCCTTAGACACTAGATTTGCTAAGTAAGGCATTTCAGGTGGATCCAGGCCGTCAATAAACTTAATTTTGTGTTTAAAAGTACGAAAACAAAGATCACGTCAATTGACGTGATCGGCATTCTACAGAAATTTCGATATCCCGTCAATTGACGTGATTGGCAGTCAAAGTGTTAAACATTATGTGATTTAATACCCCTTCCTCCCCCCCCCCCCACCATGTTAACCATCATATTTGCCATAGATCTGATGATGATGTTGAAGCGGAACAAAACCATATGGTGTTGCTTCACGACTTCCCTAGAATATCGCATCATCTTGATTGAAACATATTATATTTAATTTTGGGAGAAAATGATAAAAAAAATATTAATTTAATTTATAAGAGTTTGAATAGTATACGGACGATGGAATGTCTTTGTGTGTTTGTGTTTCATGGTAAACCTTGCGACGGTGATATCGGTGAAGTTACCGGTGGTCGTCACCAGATGGCATTTAAATTCTTCGTCAGTATATCAGCGCGGAGAACCAAGGAAAAATTATGATCCTAAGACGTTGCCTGCGCCGCACACGCCAAAGAAGAAATAATTAGATTGTTACGGGTTTTTGCTTTGAGAGGAGAACAAATTTTCTGGGTTTTGCATACTTACTTATCGTGGCTTCTCCTGGTTTGCTTTCGATATATGAACGACACGTCAAATATTACGACAAAAAGAGGTGAAATGTCGAGCGGTAAATACTGCAATGAATGAGTATTTGGCTTATAGCGGCACACAGTAAAGATTAATTGGATTTTTATTAAAGAATTAACTACTTTGTTAATTATGAGTTTACGAGATATTTCTCGAGATATCATTGAAGTAGTGGTAGTCTGTTCATGAAGGGAATTTTGTGGACACTAAAGTTGTCGCATTTTAGAATCGTAACTGTGGATTCATAGTTCATTCTGGGGAATTACGTTGTTACGTAATTTATTTATGAAAGCGTAAAGGATGTGGGTATTTGATGTTGTAACAGACGGTCTATTTTAGTAAATGGTTCATGGATACAGTCGGATCACGCGTGGGATCTGATGTATCTGGGAGTGAGACTGGATTCTGCTCCTTATTTTATAGTGACTGGCCTACGTTGCGTTAATGGAATATTAATGGTGTCTATTGAATCCAACATTACGGTGAATTATTAATAAACCTTCATGACAGATTACATTGTAAAGAAAATTATTACAATACTGTGTGCTTAGCTAAAAAGCAAAACTTTATTTATGAAACATTTTTAAAGTATTGAGAGTGACACATTGCAAGACCATGGAAAATTTGGGTCTCTTTTCAAACTTTCCCGAGGCTACTGGAATTTAAAATAAGTGGCGAGACTTTTAGACGAACAGGGGGGTACGAGTGAGAGATATTTCTTTTTAGTGTCGGAGTTTACACCTGAATACGGCCTCATTAATTGCTGTTTTATTTGTAATTGATTATTCCAATTTGAAGAGGCGACTGCCAAGTGGTGGAAACAATGTAGAATTTATTTTTTATTCTTTTGGACGGTGTCAAAAGTTAGTTAGAGGGGTGTAGTTTTTATAATCTGTAGGAAGAGTTCGTCCACTTAAACAGATTGTAGAATCATTGTGTATAAAAAAAAAAAATAAAAAAAAAAACTTTAAAAAAATCAAGACAATAAGAAAAAGATTAAACTTAATTCTCTACGTGTTCTGTCTGTAGATACTGGTAAATAATACTTAAGGTTGTTACCTATAAGACAGTTATCGATAGCAATCGTGTCTGAAACATTCATTTTTTGTTTCGATAGTCGACGCAATCGATTCTTTCAAGAATCGATCGCGACTATTACGATATATTTTTTGCCAGAGGCAAAGAACAGCTGATTTATTCAAATCCTTGGTGTGGATGAAAATTATTTACCTTACTTATGACTTTGTGTTTGTGTTAATTATAAATCCTGGACATTCAACGGTATTATCGAATGAGGATCTTCGTTCTTAATAATATCGCAGTCAGATTACCGAAATAACAAACCTTATTAACCTTTTACATACCGTTGTATTACCATCCTGGTCTTTGCATACATCATTACATGGGAGTGGTGATCCCAGGGCTTATTTAGTAGTAGTATCAGAAATAATACTTTTGTATAGAGTGACACCATTACTGAAAGTATAATACAGGTGGTGGTACACATGTTGAAGTTTGTTCTGAGCTTGCTATTCAGTGTTAAAGGTTATTCATCTCAAACCCAAGATAAATTTCTCTCATATATGTGTGCAAACCAGAGATATTTTGTGGAGGCAGGTTACTGATATTGGTCGAAGGTTATTGACTGAAGAAGTAAGTAAAATTCTATAGCTTCACCACCGATATTGACACAGCCCCCTACAATGTGTCGAAACGCGTAATGGTAAAATAAGGTATACTGCGACCAAGACAATTCAAGAAAAAAATTTTAAGGATGAAATTGTTGCGATTTGACACTGCACAACGTCATCAGGAAACAGTTGTTCGCGGTTGGTTTGAAGAACACTTCGGACGTTTCTAACGAATTATTTGGTCACCTACATACCCTGACATGAATCCCAAATCGAGAGGTCAGTTCCTGTACGAAATCCTGCAGCGGCAACACTTTGGCAATTGTGGACGGCTACAGAGGCAGCAAGCCTCATTGTTCCTGAATGAGCCTACCAACTTCACTTCTTGAGTCAATGGTACTTCGAAATGCTGTGCTTCGCCTGGAAAAATGACAGTGACGGATTTACCGGTAGGCTGTAGCCTAGGGCGGCAGATTTGAGGAACGGCAAATTTGGTGCCAAAATTTTTAAACTATAAGCAAGAGTAATGAAAGAAATTTAATTACGTTTACCGAATGTACGTTATTGTGTAAGACGTATTAAGGTATCCCCTAGTTTTTAGGTTTAGGAACTGATGGCCCCGTAGATAAGTCCGAAAAGCTCTACAAACATTTGAACAAGCGTCATTGGTGCCGACCTGAGCCACAACTTGTAGCCGACCGCACCCCGCACCCTCGATAGCCGCCGGATGAGGCCCCCCGGCTGACACACCGAGTGCACGTTGGACTTCTTTCCGCATCTCGACGCTATCTGCCTAAGGGGCTCCATCACGCGCCTAACATTGGAGCTCCCAATAACTAATAATCCCCTCTCCCCGTGCACCTGCTTGGACCCTGTGGTGTCCTAACCACCAAGGCAATGTTGGCACCACACAGCGGAAGAAGTAAGAGACGGTCGCTGCCAGCGGCCCCCAATGAGATCGCAAGGTGGCCACCACGCCCTCCTGAAGTTCTCAGCACCACCGCCAAGAAAGCTATGTGAAGAGAAATGTGAGTTGTGTGGTAGACGTGCCCTGGAAGAGTGGACTACAGGAAAGGTTGTCTGTATTAGTATGTGGCCCGCTGCAGACTGTTTTAAGTTTTATTGTATATACTCAAGTCACGGAGATCTTGTCTACTATTGAATGTTCACTTAGACATGAACAGGACATTGTACCAAGTTTGATTTTTGTTACTGTTTTCATGATACAGCAGTGACTGTGAAAAGATAAGTACTTTTCTTTTGTTTCCACTACGTAAGAATTTCTGTGTAAAATAAAAATGTGTTCTGTTTTGAGTACATCGTGTCTCAGCCAGTGCCCTTGCCAGCCACTTGCACCTTCCTCAAATTGCCAGTAAGCAATCCACGCCAGAACGATAATAGGAACTGACTGACAACGAGAAAGCACGAATACATTAGACCCTGCTGAAGGAGTGGCCACACGTCCACTCACAGGCGTGGACGGACGGCCAGCCTCCACATTGGCCTTCCGCCTCAAGCTTCGCGAACGTTCAACCCGCCACTTCCCTTGTGGATAGGGCGGCTCGACCACGTCCGGTACACCTGAAGGTGCCTCGGTAATAGGGTCAGAGAGCGAAGCATGCGACACCTGAGGTGTCCCATTCGACGCACCAGACTCCCCACCACCGCTGCACCCCGAGACAGCAGCCTGAAGACGGCTGACCGTAGGCAGCAGCACGCTCAGCTGTTCGCGAACTGCGGCCAACTCCTCCTGCGTCCGCACACAGCTGGCACACATCCTATCCATCCTATCGATACAGTTAACTGTAGAAAGTAGAAAACTAAATAATCAATTTTTAACTAGCCTAGTACTTTCATAAAGGCGGCTGGCAGCTAACAATTGTGGTCAGTGGTAACTACACTGTCAAAACAACGAAACTGAACCCGGCAGTTTACAAAATAAACTAGAGAATCTGTGGAATACATTGTTATGAAACGCGCGGGAATATAGGCTTTCTTAAAGCAGAACACGAAATAAGGAAGTGAAAATATGACAAATTACGAAGCTTGCACAGACGAAAACTATACACACGGTATTTATCAAAATACGCGAGAATAAACTGTTAAAACAGTATCACAAACGAAATCTGCAAAGTAGGCAATAATAAACCTCTAAAAAACATAAGCACCAACGAAAATTAATAAATTAACTCTCAACGAAATTTCACGCAATTACATTATGATACATAGTGCTCTGGGCGATGAGGCAGCGACAACATTGGCACCGAGCTAGTTGATAACTAGCTTTAGTAAAAGGTCTTTGGCCGGTTTTGAAATGCACAAGTCACAGACGAAAACTATACACACGGTATTTACAAAATACACGAGAATAAACTCTTAAAACAGTAGGACAAACGAAATCTACGAAGTAGATGAGAAGAAACCACTTATAAACAGAAGCACTAACGAAAATTAAGAAATTAAATGGCAACGAAATTTCACGCGATACAATTATGATACTTAGCGCTCTGGGTGATGACGCAGTGACATCTGGAGAATGTGCTGGCCAGGACAGCAGTTGAACATTTTCCGTATCCAAAAAGGCCTGTACAGGACCTGCAACATGTCGTCGTGCATAATCCTGCTGAAATGTAGGGTTTCGCAGGGATCGAATGAAGGAAAGAGCCGCGGGCCGTAACACATCTGAAATGTAACGGCCAATGTTTAAAGTGCTGTCGATGCGAACATCAGGAGACGTGTAACCAATGGCATCACCATCAAGCCGGGTGATACGCCAGTATGGCGATGACGAATACACGCTTACAATGTGCATTCACTGCGAAGTCGCCAAACACGGATGCGACCGTCATGATGCTGTAAACAGAACCAGGATTCAACCGAAAACATGACGTTTTGCCATTCGTGCACCCAGGTTCGTCGTTGCGTACAACATCGCAGGTGCTCCTGTCTGTGATGCAGCGTCAGGGGTAACCGCAACCATGGTCTTCGAGCTGATAGTCCATGTTGCTGCAAACGTCGTCGAACTGTTGGTGCAGATGGTTGTTGTCTTGCAAACGTCCCCATCTTTTGATCGAGACGTGGCTGCACGATCCGTTACAGCCATGCGGATAAGATGCCTGTCATCTCGACCGCTAGTGATATGAGCACGGCGTTCCGTATTGATCTCCTGAACCCACCATATTCTTCTAATAGTCATTGGATCGTGACCAACGCGAGCAGCAATGTCGCGATACGATAAACCGAAATCGCGATAGGCTACAATCCGACCTTTATCAAAGTCGGAAACGTGATGGTACGCATTTCTCTTCGTACGAAGCATCACAACAACATTTCACCAGACAACGCCGGTCAAATGCTGTTTGTGTATAACAAATCGGTTGTAAACTTTCCTCATGTCAGCACGTTGTAGGTGTCGCCACCGGCGCTAACCTTGTGTGAATGCTCTGAAAAGCTAATCATTTGCATATCACAGCAGCTTCTTCGTGTCGGTTAAATTTCGCGTCTGTAGCACGTCATCTTCGAGGTGTAGCAATTTTAATGGCAGGAGTGTAATACGCCTTGTTTTGCCTCGTAAGAGGTGGTGAGTTTTCAGGCGGTGGTGCTTTCATACTGGCATCTTAAGCCTCCGAAGTTTCAAGTGCTTCTTTTAACAGATTAGGCAGTGATTTACGTACTTGGCATCTGAATATGACGTGATGCTATTCACAGAGGTCATTGTCATATACAGAGTGTTTCACTAAGTGTGTTTCCCTCTGTAACATAAAATAATAGGTGACGGGAAATTTTAATGCAGTAGGTCAACACAAGAAATGTTACACTTTCTGCAGAGCTATGAACATAGTTTATTGCATCATTTTCCAAAGAGTTACAGCACAAAGATATAATTTTTTAAATGGAACAATAGTTTTTTCTATCGTGCAGATGCGTCCAGATCAATTTAAACTACATTTCTATCACTGTTAGTTTGGGAGCTACAACCCTTCAAAGTTTCCGGGTCAGATACCGCACGCTGTACATAATACATGGCTGTGTGGTCACCTATTATTTTACAAGTTATAGAGGCAAACACACTTGGTGAAACACCCTGTATGTATTGTTGTTGGGCCCTTTGGACATCTGAGTAATCCAGCGGTTTCTTCTGCCTTGTGGCCATCCACGATGCTTTGCCTACCCCGGCTCGTGGTCGTATTCAAAGGGAAGCAGTGTTTTCTTGTCTCCTCTTTTCTCTCTTACATACGGTTTGCATTGGGAGATCTGCGAGAGGCACTATTGTTCTTTCTTGGTTTATTCTAATTGTGGTAAGTGCTTTCATTGGGTGGCTAGTAACTGCCGTATTATCCACGATGCTTTGCCTACCCCGGCTCGTGGTCGTATTCAAAGGGAAGCAGTGTTTTCTTGTCTCCTCTTTTCTCTCTTACATACGGTTTGCATTGGGAGATCTGCGAGAGGCACTATTGTTCTTTCTTGGTTTATTCTAATTGTGGTAAGTGCTTTCATTGGGTGGCTAGTAACTGCCGTATTATCCACGATGCTTTGCCTACCCCGGCTCGTGGTCGTATTCAAAGGGAAGCAGTGTTTTCTTGTCTCCTCTTTTCTCTCTTACATACGGTTTGCATTGGGAGATCTGCGAGAGGCACTATTGTTCTTTCTTGGTTTATTCTAATTGTGGTAAGTGCTTTCATTGGGTGGCTAGTAACTGCCGTATTATCCACGATGCTTTGCCTACCCCGGCTCGTGGTCGTATTCAAAGGGAAGCAGTGTTTTCTTGTCTCCTCTTTTCTCTCTTACATACGGTTTGCATTGGGAGATCTGCGAGAGGCACTATTGTTCTTTCTTGGTTTATTCTAATTGTGGTAAGTGCTTTCATTGGGTGGCTAGTAACTGCCGTATTATCCACGATGCTTTGCCTACCCCGGCTCGTGGTCGTATTCAAAGGGAAGCAGTGTTTTCTTGTCTCCTCTTTTCTCTCTTACATACGGTTTGCATTGGGAGATCTGCGAGAGGCACTATTGTTCTTTCTTGGTTTATTCTAATTGTGGTAAGTGCTTTCATTGGGTGGCTAGTAACTGCCGTATTATCCATTTTTCTCGCTTGTTGCGGCGTTGCGGCATGTCGTTATGGGCTCCTGGGACTGCACACATACACGCTAAGTAAGGATGAAGAAGCTTTATATCGAAACACCCTTTCCATTTCATAATCACTCTTGTTTCTGTGCTACTGATGTGGTTTATTGGATTATTACTGATTTTAAAGCCTCGGGCGTTTGAGAAGGACCTGTTTGTCTGGGTGTGTTGTTAGAAGCGTTAAGTGTCTCTGCCCTGAGTGACTGTTCTCGGGCAGTATGAATACGAAAGAGCACATGTTCCAGAGAAGATTCTCGGAGCAAAAGAACGTTCTCTAAGTAAGTTCTCAATTCATTGGCTCTCATGGAATTTAGATAATACAATAGTGATAGGCAAAAAAATTGTTGCATAATGTCACAGGGTTCTGGTGGAGGTAGGGGAAAGCTACATAGTAAACATATTGTGGGTCCTGAGCCACTCGGGGATCAGTGGCAACGAACAAGCCGACAGATTAGCCAGGATGGGGGCAGAGACTCCATTTATTGGACCGGAACCTGTCCTGACAGTCACCAAGGCAATGATCAAATTGGAGCTACGTAACTGGCTCAGAAGACAGCACGTAGAATATTGGACCAAAGTCTACCAACAAAAACATGGGAAGGTAATGATGCCAAAGCCATGTTTTAAAAGAAGCTCTGCAATCCTGGGCCTGAACAGGAGAGAGATTAGACTCATGGTTGGATTGCTGACAGGCCATGGGAATATCAAAAAAACACCTACATACATTGGGAATAACAGAAGAGGACCCTAAATGTAGGATCTGTGATGACGGTGATGAAACTGCATCACATCTAATCTTCGAATGCATTGCATTGGAGAGTAAAAGGCACAGAACATTTGGGACAACCACACCCGAAGAAAATGTGTCTAATAAAGAACTTGTAAAGGGACTCCTTGCACTGTTCAAGGGCATTGGTTGGCTTTACTAGATATACAGGGAGCGATACCGCACAATAAACTTAGTTTCGGTGCGGGCAGTGGCGGGTTGGACCAAGACTGTTTTGGCTTCCCTGGAAAAATCCAATCAAATCAAAGTTCTCAATTTAGTATGAATAAAAACTTTGAAGCATATGCGCTGAGCAGGAAGTAGTTCATTCTCGCTACCGCCCCTCCTTCTTGAGTAAGTTCTCCGTGTGTCATGTCCGGCACAGAACAGCTGTTCAATCGTGTATTTCTTTAAACTAGCCCAATCAGGCAAACTATTCAGTGTACAAATATGGAGTAGGCATTCTGGAAGAACTGTACTAAGATATTAGTTTGTTGTGCAGCACCATATTATTAAGGATAAATATGCACTTCTTCTGACGATGGTACAAAATTTTCGTCAAGCGAGAAACTTTTTTGGGGCATGGATATTTGTGCCGTCCTTAGTGTTAGCTAGTTCATAAGTAGTTTGTAAGTATAGGGACTGATGACCATGTAGTTTAGTCCTTTAAGCTATACAAACATTTGAACATTTTTTAAAAACTTTTTTGTTATTCAAGTTGAGTTAGCACAATTTGCCAACGAAATTTTAAGCATGTATCGCTTATTCATCTGTTTCAACGTGGAATGCTGTCAGAGCTTTCCAACACGAGTTACTTGTTGTTGAATAACACCCAATGGTCTGCATATAAGCGCTAGGCCACGCGATTTTGATACAAAAAAAACAGGCTGCTAGGTATGTAATTAATCAGTTATTAATTTTCCTGTCGTGTCTACTTTCTTCTAACGTAAGTTTCGATTACTCAGTCAGGAAACTATCTTAAATAGGCCAACCGGTTTGGATAGAAACAATACTCCAGTAACTGGTATTGCAGCAATACTTATTTTGTGATACAGACCGTGAAGTCCTGGGATGAATTTTATTTGGCAGTAACATTACAATGCCTTATTACTAGACCCTTTTTCAAAACATACAACTTTATTTTGCTATGCAGCTGCTTACAGATGTAAATATGCACTCCAAAAACAAAAAAAGGGGGAGGGGGGTGTGGTAAAACACGCAGCCGAATCTACTTGTGATTCATTTCTACGTCGGTAATGAAAACACTCCTCTGACATGACTCTCGTCACTATATAAAATGCTTCAAGTGTCACACTCACTATTTTTCTTAAGGAAACTACTCGTCAACAAAAGTTTTTATTTGCATTATCTTTTTAGATCCCCTCTGAGCAACACAAATTAATTCATTTTTATTATAAACCACAGTAAAAAGTAACCTTAATAGAAGTTACAGTTCGAAGTATACGAGAAAGCTCCCTTCAGAAAACGGACAATGTTCTCCGGCCGTGAGAAACTTCTTTAGTTTTATTCATACGAAATCGGTGAATGTTCTCTGTTGTGAGCAACTTCCCCGACCCTTTTACTCACGCTGAGAACATACTCGGTTGAAGTATATTCTCGGAATCGCTTTATTAATGCGAACCTTAACATGTACTCTGGAATCCAGAGTATAGATACTTTATTTTATTCATACGACCCCTTGTTACATACATCAAGGTTATGATCTATGCCATTTGGCGATAGGCTAACGGTGATATTTTACATGTATTGTACTGAGTGGAAATTATTGAACTTGCCGTTGCTAGTGGTCTGCCACATTGGTCCTTCCATTTATTCCTTGCTTGCTATAAGCATGATAGGCTTGGTACCAAGTGTTGTTTATGTAAACATACAAAATGTGCGCAAGAGAAGCTGATTAGAAAGAATATGTATGTGATGGTGTAAAATGTTTATGTAATGGTTCTTGTCTAGGCAAAAGTATATTTTCCTATTAATTTTATCTCTGGTCTTCAAATAATTGTGTGTCGGGACTGTTATTGTGTGTACACTTTGTTTTCTTTTAAATACTTGTATTCCGCAATGGTTCATTGCGATTGTTTGGCGGGCATGTTGCGCCTGGCCTGAGTTATTGCCTTTGTTTAAATGTCAAATAGAGTCCGTATCTCTAGATTTCCTGCAGGCTTTTGACACTGTACCTTACAAGCGTCTTCTAATGAAATTGTTTGCTTATGGAATCTTTGCCACAGTTGTGAGATTGGATTCGTGATTTCCTGTCAGAAAGGACACAGTACGTTGTAATTGACAGAAAGTCTTCGAGTAGACCTGAAGTGATATCTGGTGGTCCCCAAGGAAGTGTTATAGGAGCCCTACTGTTCCTTATTTTTATTAACGATTTAGGAGACAATCTTTGTAACTCTCTTAGACTGTTCGCGGGTGATGCTGTCATTTATCGGTTAGTGAAGTCACCAGAAGTTCAAAAGCAACCGCAAAGTGATTTAGACTTCTGAATGGTACAAAAATTTGCAGTTGAAAATTCAAATGTTTGTAATCCTACGGGACCAAACTCCGGCGATCATCAGTCCCTTTACAAACTACTTAAACTACTAACCTAAGGACAACACACACACACACACACACACACACACACACACACCCATGCCCTAGGGAGAATTCGAACCTCCGACGCGGGAGGCCGCGCGATCCGTAGCGTGGCGCTCCAGACCGCTCGGTTGCTCCCGCGTGTGAGGTCATCCAAATGTCCACTAAAAGAAGTCCGTTGAACTTCGGTTACACGATAAAGCATTCAAACCAACAGGCAGTCAGTTCTACTAAACACCTAGAACTATTACTAACAGCTTAAATTGGAAAGAACACATACAAAATATTGCAGGGAAGGCGAACCATAGCCTACGTTTCATTCGCAGGACACTTGGAAGATGCAACAGTTCTACTAAAGAAAGTGCATGCACTTGTGGGTTCTATTTTGGAGTATTGTTGCGAATTGTGGGTTCCACATCAGGTGGGACTGGCGGACGATGTAAAGAAAGTTCAGAAAGGGCAGCTCTTTTTGTATTATCGCGATATAGGTGAGGGAGTGTTACGGAAATGATGCACGAGTTGGGGTAGAAATCATTAAAAGAAACGCTTTAATTGTTGCGACGCGATCTATCTTCGAAATCTCTTTCACCAACTTTCTCTTCCCAATGCGAACAAATATTGTTAGCACCCACCTACAAAGAGTTATTAGAGAATGGAACTGTAGAAATATTATAAAAGTGGTTCGATGAACCCTCTGCTATGCTCTTCATGTGCTTGTAGAATATCTATGTAGATGTAGCTGTAGAATGAAAAAAAAACTGAAAAATTTGGATAAGTACTTTGTTAACAAGGTTGTTGTATTCTAATGAATTTAACAAATTCCGTCCAATTAATGAAGTAACTGGAAAATTTGAATATCTGCTTTGTTAATGAGGGTATTGTAAGCCTCTGAATTTAACAAATTTGGTGTAATGTATACAAAATTTTTAATCAGATGGAAATAGTATTTCAGAAATAAAATGGAATTGAGTGATTAGCGAAATGATAAAGATGTTTGGTGTTTCTTCCCAGCTCTTCGACTCCAATTTTGTTATGTTTATTTGCCCGGCCTAGTAGCTTTCAATACTTACTCGAAAAACTTTATTGGCAAAAGGTACAGCGTTTTTCAGATGTTTCCGACACAGTGGCCTGAAGAATTGGGATACTTATTCGTCCCGTTGGATAAATTTTTGTGTTCTTTTGTCGTAGAAGTCCACCGTCTGTCGACTGAACCAGCATGTGGCAGTCTTCATTAGCTGTTCGTCGCTTTCAGAGCGCAGGCAGCGGGGACAGTAATTTCTTAAGGTGCACGAAAAGATGGAATGCTTAGTCAGGTGTTGTGCTGCTCCCTGACAATGCTCGGCTCCATCGGCTCGGTGCACTTCGACTGTTTTTAGAAGTTCAGCGATTTCCATCTTTTTTGCACCTCAATAAATTCCTTTCCTCCAGCCAGCAGTTTGACAGCAACGAAAAGCTGGAGGCTGCCACATGCTGGTTCCAGTCATAGGCGACTGACTTAAAGGAATACAACAGCTGATCCCACGATTTGACAAGTGTCTCACTTCTTTTGACTACTATGTAGAGAAACAAATAGTTCAAACATTGCTGTAGTTATAATTACCTGACATCTTATTCGGGTTTTTATACAGGATGCGATCTTGAATGTAATGATTATGACTCTCTTATGAGATCTTTATTTGCCTTAGATCGCTTATATACATTGATTTTACATTGATGACAAAGAGTCATTATCAAATCTGTAACAATTAAAATACAAAACTACAGTGAAAAACAGTGCATAACCGTACTATATATATATATATATATATATATATATATATATATATATATATATATGGATTGCTGTTCGTTAGTCTCGCTAAAACTCGAGAACGGCTCAATCGATTTGGCTAATTTTAGTCTTGAAATATTCGTGTAAGCCCAGGGAAGGTTTAAACGGTGATAAAATATGGAAAAGTTGTCCGGAAAAGAGGAAAATCAGAAAAATCTGAAACAGCTTTTTCCAGTGAGCTATCGATGCCGTACGTCCAATTGCGATAAAAGTTTGTACATTTCATGTTGAAAGAGGGAGGACGCTTCGCATCAAATAAAGATTTAGAAAAGTCGCCCGGAAAGTAGGTAAATTCAGGATAAACCGAAAGCGATTTTTTTCTATAAATAAAATCAATTGCCACATGGTTTAAGAAAAAAGAGCATCATTGAGTATGGCTTGACAAGATTTGTGCGAAATAAATTTTTTGAAAATATACCGGAAAATTGGAAATTTTGAGAAAAACTCAAAGTGCGGCTTTGAATGTGTTTTTGATTGAATTCAGCACTATAACTGACTATTCGCACGACGGAAGGGGGTAATTATTTTTTTGTTTTGTTCATTATGGTCTTGGAAAACTTTCAGTAATTAAAATAGGGACAGTTAAAAAGGAAAGTTCATCCGATTGCAATAAAATTTTGACCATTTGACGTTCAACGAAAGATGAACGTTCTTATGAACTAAAAATTTGGGAAAGTTACCAGGAAAATTTGAAAATTCGCGAGAAACTGGAAGAGCTTTTTTCAATGGGATATCAATATCATTCGTCTGATTGCGATAAAATTTTTCATATTTGTCGTCCGAAGCAAGAGTAACGTTCTTATGAAATAAAAATTTGGAAAACTTTCCCGGAAAATCGGAAAATTCAGAAAAAGTAGCAAGAGATTTTTCTATGAAATATCAATATCACTCATTTCACTGCGACAAAATTTTGCACATTCGATATTCAAAGCGAGGGGAAGGTTTGAGTGAAGTAAAAGTTTGGAATAGTTTGCCAGAAAATAGGAAAATTTGTTGAACATTGAAAGAGCTCTTTTCTTTGGGATATCAATATCATTCGTACTATTGCGATAAAATATTGCATATGTGATATTCAAAGTAAGAGGTTATACATATTAGCAATTACGAAGCATTGCCGGGTCGACTAGATGACCCGGTGAACTTCGTATCTTTACCTCTTAATATAAACCATGTTAATTTAAATCATAAGTATTTTAGATCCGGTAGCTTTATAAATGAATCATCCGATAGTCTAAGAATCGGCTCGATAGTGGGCGGAAAACTGTATTAATTTGTCGACTGCTTCGTAATTCCAGTTCAAATGTTCAAATGTTTGTTAGGCTTAAGGGACTTAACTACGGGGCTATCAGTCCCTAAACTTACAAACTACTTATGAACTACTTACGAACTAGGACGGCACAAATATCCATGCCCGAGGGGGGGATTCGAACCCCCGACCGTAGTGGTCGTGCTGACCATGACTGGAGCGCCTCAGTCACCTCGGCCACCGCGGCCGGCATAGTGGGCGGGTGAAGTGAGCAAATCACGCACGAATGTCCAGGATGTTCATGTCACATTCGTGGAAGTTCAGGGAAGGTTTCAACGGTGATAAAACATGGAAAAATTGCGAGGAAAATTTTGATTTAAAACACGTAAAGTAATGCCTTTTTTGTTGTGTTGGTTGCGTTCAGAAATATACTTTGAAAGAGTAAAGTTCGCTTTACACGATCTGAACCCGTACATGAACTGTTTAGGTCACTGTCACATATATGCAAAGTGTACACTGAATATAGTGCACAGAAACAAAAAATTTAAACTTCATTTGTCATTCTGTCACCATTATAGTTACCATTATTATCTGATACTGTTTACAATGCCGAGGAGAAAAAGACCTAACATACGACGTCGAAGTCAATCAAATGTGCGACGAGCTACCGCACGCGCTAACCGCACTGATGACCAGAGAGAAACTGATCATGATAGATGGCAGATTTGCGTTCTATAGTGAATTACAATGAGGTAGATACGCATAGAATGGAACGAGTTCGGACACATCGATCACAACAGCAGCGAGCACGGGAAAATGAAATTGATCGATTCCGCAGACGCAATGCTCCAGTGAACCTGGGACGAGGAGCATTATCTTACGATCCGGAAATACATTACGGTGCCGACAAATCTGTAAAAATTGGTGAAATGTCAATCATTTGTCAACATTGCTGAGCTTTAAAATAGAGCGGTGAATCTGCAGGATTATGTTGTGCTGGTGGTAAAGTAAAATTGCCACAATTGGTCCCACCACCTGATCCATTACACTCGTTATTTTTTGGGATGGAAAGTGATTCTAAACACTTCTTGGGCAAAATACAAAAATATAACAATTGCTTCCAAATAACATCGTTTGGTGCAACGCATATTGTACAGAACAATTTCATGCCGACCTTCAAGGTAATATACCAAAAAAATGTTTGTAAATCTATCGGACCAAACTGCGTGGTCATCAGTCCTTAGCTTATAAACTACTTAAACCTAGGTAAACTAACCTAAGGACAACACACACACACCCATGGCCCAGGGAGGACTCGAACCTCCACGGCGAGCAACCGCGCGCTCCGCAGCGAGGTGCTTTAGACCGCTCGGCTACTCCAGCGCGGCGGTAATATACCATAATTGTTTTTACTAAAATTATAATTTGTATTTGTATCACAAATAATTTAACAAGTTCTGATGATGCCTTTATAAAGCTACTGCGTCTAAAATACATATGATTTAAATTAATATGGGTTATATTAAGAGGTAAGTGATACGAAGTTCACCGGGTCATCTAGTGTGGTATATTATTTAATCTAGATGTTATATAGGTCAGCTACGTAATCTATAGAAAACAGTCAGGCATGATAAGACATATGTTTAAGATGATCTAACATCATAGTGGAAAGCTATAAATGCTATGCACATCACCAGTCAAATATGTCTTTAGGTCATGTTAAAGACCCTGTGCTTTCCTATACCACATGTCCAGGCCATGTGTCATCACTGCAATAACTGGAGATGGATTTATACAATAAGCCATAAATACCTGTAAGTGCTCTATCTCAGGATGACCAGACGTCCCGTATTTTACGGGACCGTCCCTTATTTGACCTCAGTGCCCCGTTGTCCCGACAAATTAAATACGGGAGGTATATTGTCCCGTTTTTTACTAAACGTCCCGTATATTTTGAAATACCGTGTTTTCAGTAATGTGCAGCGTAACCATACGGAGAAAAAATGTGGTCGTAATCAAACAACAAAGAAAATAGGCTTTAACTCAAAGTTAATAAACTCTATTTCTTTTATTACTTTAGTTGTCATTACATAATGGCTTCACATGTAATATGCGGCTTTTCCAACATAAAAAATTCAGTCGTTAATATGGTCATCGCTAGAAGTTAGCGTGCTGCAAGAGCCTGAGTTCTTGGATATTTCAGGTTCATTTCACAAGACGTTAATTATATCTCGAAATGGTCTTACCCATTTCAAGTGCTGAAACCATATAACTGGGATCAGGTCAAATACATTCTTCTTCTTTGGAACTCTGTCTAGTAAAGTATTAAAAGTTTACCGGAGTTTGGTGAAAATATTTTGAAAGACAGTTGTGAAATTCAGTGTTATTGGGGAATTGTACCACGTTAATGTGTGAACAAAAAATTTATTAATTGAGTAATACGAAGCGAGTTGGTAAAAAACAGATCTCTCATTTTCAACTTATTTCCATCTGATGAAAAAATTTGTAGCACATTAATTGGTTTGTGCTAGCTGTACCTGGCACTAATGCTGCTACAGAAAGTGTTTCCTCCACCACAAATACTTTATGGACCGTGAAAACATAATATTTAGTTTTCAAAGGAAATAATTACAACAAGAAAACATTTTCACAATACTTCAAGAGTTGATTATTATGAAAATCTATGAGAAAATACCGAATTACTAAACGAGACGCATACTTCTACAAAATGTAATTGAGAGGGAAATAAGTAAATTTCATAACTAATAACTAGCTTTTCAACTTGATTCCATGTGACCAATATCATAGAATAAATTAGCATTTTGTTGTGTCAGTATGTTCGGTTAATATTTCTGTTAGCCTTTGGTATGTCAAAGTTATCGAGATTGCCATTTAAGTAGTTTGTCCCATCCCAGAAACCCCCAATTCTTATGCTTCTCTGCGTTAATGTCTAAAACTAATGCCGTCATATTATATACAATAATTAAGGAATAACATTCATATTGACGAAGACGCAGGAAAAGCCAATTTTTGGTTTCGCAACGTTCGAGAAAAAAAGTTTGTAAAACTAAGGGACGAAATTTCTGTGGTGATCGGTCCCTAGACTTACAATCTACTTACACACACACACACACACACACACACACACACACACACACACACACACACACACACACTTCAGAGGGAGGGCTCGAAACTCCGACGCAAGCGAGCGTGCGATCCGTAATGTGCCGCAATATTCCCAAAGTGTCCCGTATTTTGATTTTGTACATTTGGTCACCCTACTCTATCTACCACCAGGTAGCAGCAGGATGGGGGCATGAATCGATAAGTATTACATCCAATGAAGTATAAATTATAATTAAACTTCTACAGCCCTCAGTCGCAAAGTACGAATATAATCGTAACCAGGTTTCAATGCCGCTATGGGCACCTTCTTCAGACGAAGATGAGTTTGTTAAACCACATGTCAGGATCTAAAAAAATACAAAAAATATCTGACGTAATCAGATAGTCATACCTAAAGAGTAAATAATTGGCCAGACGTAGCATTCACTACGGGCTGCGACGTCGACGTTAGAAGCGGAGACATCGCAGCCCCTAGTGACTGCTACGCCTGGCCACAATTATTTACTCTTTAGGTATGACTATCTGATTACGTCATACATTTTTTATATTATTTTAGATCTTGACATGTGGTTTAAACATATTCATCTTCGTCTGAAGAAGGTGCCCATAGCGGCATTGAAACCTGGTTACGATTATATTCGTATTTTGCGACTGAGGGCTGTCCCTTAAAAGTTTAATTCTATTGTAAGAGTCGCTGATTCACAGCCATGCACAAAACTGTATAAATTATAATCCTAAACTTAGGCTTTTGATACTGTACCCCACAAGCGGCTTCTAATGAAATTGCGTGCTTATGGAAAATCTTCCCAATTGTGCGATTGGATTAACGATTTCATGTCAGAAAGGACACAGTTCGTTGTAATTGACGGTAAGTCATCGAGTAAAACAGAAGTGCTATCTGGCGTTCCACAGGGAAGCGTTATAGGTCCCCTAATCTTCCTCGTGTTTATAAATGATTTAGGAGACAATCTGAATAGCTCCCTTAGACTGTTCGCAGATGATGCTGTCGTTTATCGGTTAGTGAAGTCAACAGAGGATCGAAAGCAACTGCAAAGCGATTTAGACAAAATTTCTACATGGTGCGAAAATTCGCAATTGACACTAAATAAAGAAAAGTGTGAAGTAATACACATCACCACTAAAAGAAATCCGCTGAACTTCAATTACGCGATAAATCAGTCAAACCTTAAGGTCGTAAATTCTACCAAATACCTAGGAGTTACAATTACGAACAACTTTGACTGGAGAGTACACACAGAAAATATTGTGGGGGAGGCGAATCAAAGGTTACGTTTCATTGGCAGAACGCTTCGAAGATGCACCAGCTCCACCAAAGAGACTGCCTACATCACACTTGTGCGTCCTCTCCTGGAGTACTGTTGCCCCTTGTGGAACCCTCACCAGGTGGGACTGACGGAAGATATTGAGAAGGTTCAGAGAAGGGCAGCTCGTTTTGTTTTATCACGTTACGGGGGGTAAAGCGTCACGGAAATGTTGCACGAATTGGGGTGGAAATCATTAAAAGAAAGACGTTATTCATTGCGGCGTGATCTGTTTGCGAAGTTGCAATCACCGACTTTTACTTCTGAATGTGAAAATATTTTGCTAGCACCCACCTACTTAGGGAGACATGACCATCCCAATAAAATAAGAGAAATCAGATCGAAAACGGAACGATTTAGGTGTTCTTTCTTCCCGCGCGCTATTAGAGAATGGAACGGTAGAGAAAAGTTATGAAAGTGGTTAATGAACCCTCTGCCAGGCACTTGAATGTGATTTGCAGAGTATCCATGTAGATGTAGATGAACTGTCATTTTACATATTTGTACAGAATTTGGGTTTAAAACAATGCTCGTAAAAGACTTGGCCACTGAATGTCACATTCACGTCAGACAGACATCAGTCTGCGTGTTTATACCACGAGGCGTTCCCGCGTACGGCTGCACCAGAAACGAGTGGCCTTCCCTCCAATTTACACTTGAGCGTCAAGTGTAGGAGGAAAACAATCGGCCCTGTGTGTCACCGGACGTGCTCTGCTATTATCGCCGAGGCTCTTGCGGCAAGAGAGCACAGGGGGAGGAAGTTTGCTTCCAGAATCGACAATGACGCAGTGTCGCCTGGGAGATGAAGGAACTCTTTGGAGCGTCTCACACTTATCCTTGAAAGGATGGCATATGCCGTGAAGAGGAGGGGTTGTCCCATATTATACAGAAACACCAGTAATCTTTTGAGTTATAAGACAAAACCTGTCTTAGATTTCTTTTTAAAGATTGCATTCCCCGTACTTAAAAAATGGCAAACATGCGGAATCTCCTTTCTGGATAATCGTTATAATTATGTCCCCCAATCTCGTAAGTGGTCTACTCCGAACAGCGAACAATTCGAAAGGCTATCATTATGGTATTCACCTACATCTACATGTGATATTCTGCAAATCACATTTAAGTGCCTGGCAGAGGGTTCATCAAACCACCGGTATACTATTTATCTCCCATTCCATTCTCGAATAGCGCGCGGGAAGAAAGAACACCTGAATCTCTCCGTTCGAGCTCTGATTTTCCGTATTTTATTCTGATGATTATTTCTACCTATGTAAGTGGGAGTCAACAATATATTTTCGCATTCGGAGGAGAATGTTGGCGATTGGAGTTTCGTAAGTAGCCCACGCCGCAGCGATAAGCGCCGTTACTGTAATGATTCCCATCCCAGATCCTGTATCATTTCCGTAACGCTGTCTCCCCTGCATCGTGACAATACGAAACGAGCTGCGCTTCTTTGGCCTCTTTCTATGTATTAAACTACGCATCATTCGATATAACACATCTTATTTTGAGTTATGTCACAACATAATCCTGTGAGATAGCAAATTAATTTATTAACAAACAACGATCAGTACCCCACTAACTTTT
Source organism: Locusta migratoria (assembly GCA_026315105.1). Classification (NCBI taxonomy): domain Eukaryota; kingdom Metazoa; phylum Arthropoda; class Insecta; order Orthoptera; family Acrididae; genus Locusta; species Locusta migratoria. Next base: position 326,890,983 of record CM048745.1, on the reverse strand, counting down.
TGCGAACCACAACAAGTATGCAGTTACTCGTTCCTCATACCAAAATGCACGAACTGTGGCATTAAATAGTTCGTGCTCCAAAGTTTTGAAGTAAACTTTGTTTATCAACTCGTTCAAAGGCTCGTGTGCACTTTTACTGTCAAAAGGAAATTGAAACTTCATTGACGGTTACTTTCTGAAGATGCAAGTGATATGATATTAATATTAAACAGCTAAATATAATCGCGTAAATATGTGAAACGTATTACTCGTCTTTTTCCCGAATTTATTCGTTTAATTAAATTCTGCACGAATATTCAATATTTTCGTTCACAAATACTGCAACGTATGAGTAGCAAAAGTATGAGTAACAAATACTGCAGGTATGCAACAACAACTACTTAACCCTACATTGCACGGTGTTGTCGTTTGCCAACACATACTTTTCTTACTTTTTCAGACATACTTCTTGTTAACAGATGGCAACACCATGCATATAGTATACACTGGAGTCTGTTCTAAGCATTTAGTTGATCGTTTCCTCCATAGAAGGCAGCGCAATCATGAATTGAGGAGAAATGCAACGAAAAGCGCTCCAGCGTCTTTTACTCACTGTTGAGCATTAATGTAATTACAAACTGATATGACTTCTGTCAAGTAAAAGTTTTTCATCATATTACAGACATCTAATTGGAGTAGAAAACATGTTAGATATCAATATTTTCCTGCAGAGTGAGTTATATCGAAATGCCTGATATTGCCAATGGCAACAGGTAAATAATGACTTTCCCGTTGTTAAATGAGTTATATAAATTTTTCAATATTTTTCCCATGCATAGGTGAACAGTTTCTACCATACAGATTTTCCTTATCTTATTTTTTTTCTTGCGCCAAAACAAAAATTCCTGCAGTGTAGGGTTAAAACATATTCGGTATGTCTCCGTACACACTAAAATACACTTCAACTTACCACTCTTACCATTGTAATGGCGTCCAGTCAAAGGTCCAAATTACCCCGCACCTACAACGTCTTCGATAATCAAGTTATTTTTACAAGGTATTTGGTTAAAACATCAATTAATTGCTACAGTGTCTGATGTGAGTTAAATACATAAAGTTTTGAAAATTGCATCGGGCCAACGATTCGAGTCGCAATTTCTTGTTAGAGTACGGTTCTGTTACTTTACCTTCCTCCTTATCACAGTACAGCACGTAGGTCAAGAGATATGAGTACATAAACAAAAACGTTCACGGAAAAATCCGAGTACATTAACCGGGATTAAACTAAATCTCCGCCTAAAAAAAGGCGACGAAAGTATTTATGTGCAAATATATATATATTCTTATCTTACATCTTATAAAATAGGCTGTATGTATGTATGTATGTTCCACATCTCCTCCTAAACTACTAGACCGATTTCAACCAAACTTGGTACAAATGTTCCTTAATATCAGGCAACTATCGCTGTCGGGGTAAGAATCACCTACAACACATATGTAAGGAGATATGACGTCATAAACAATGAGATGCGCGATAAACGGCTGCGTCAAACCACAATGCTGCACGTTTCCTCCTAAACCAATGGACCGATTTCAACCAGATTTGGTGCACATATTCCTTACGTGAGATAACAATTGCTCTAGAAGTATGAACCACATACGACACATGGTTCAGGAGATATAACGTCATGAACAATATATGAGAATATCAGTACTCGGCGACTTGCAACAAACTTTAAACATAATTTCAATCCTTTACTAAACTTTCTCTCGCAAACACCTACGTCAAAATAATGAAAGGAAATAAAGTTTCTCGCTTACTACTTTTCCGCTGTTCACGGAGCAAAACTATGGCATTCGGTATAACGTTAAAATTTATAATTTCTATACTACCAATTGTACTCACAGGAAATTTTTGCAGACAGAATACACACGTAAAGATGAATGTACGTTCGAAATTTTATCACAATACGACACGTAGTTCATGAGATATGAGGACGTAAAGAGTAACGTTCATGGAAAACGGCCCCATCAAGCATCACGTTTTAATCTATTACTTCTTTTCTACTAACCATATTCGCAACAGATTTTAACGACATACAGCAATTATACAAATCGATATATTCCTGCAAAATTTTACAATTGTACAACATACCTATACTCATAATAACTCTGTAAGTGTAGGCCTGTCGCTGTTCGTTTCACAGGAAACATTAGCGAAGATTGGTTCAGGATATAGGCATGGTATCATCAACACATAATTACTAAGTGTTTTCTAAGACCATCGTGTCTGTCTGTTCATCTGTTAGAAACGACTTGCCGGCCGCGGTGGCCGAGGTGACTGAGGCGCTTCAGTCACGGTCAGCACGGCCACTACGGTCGGGGGTTCGAATCCCCCCTCGGGCATGGATATTTGTGCCGTCCTAGTTCGTAAGTAGTTCATAAGTAGTTGTAAGTTTAGGGACTGATGACCCCGTAGGTAAGTCCCATAAGCTTAACAAACATTTGAACGACTTCTCCAAAACTTCACGAATTCGCATGGCGTTTTCACAGGTAACTTCAGCGTACCTTGGGACAACATATAGTCTTAATTTCATAAAAATCGCATCACGGAAAGAACAACATCATAATTTAACGTTTTTCATCGACAACCGTCATGTCTATCTTTCTCTAAATAAAAGTAAATAAATGTTTGTAAATGTATCGAACCAAACTGCGTGGTCATCAGTCCGTAGCTTACAAACTACTTAAACCTAGGTAAACTAACCTAAGGACAACACACACACACCCATGCCCCAGGGAGCACTCGAACCTCCACGGCGAGCAACCGCGCGCTCCGCAGCGAGACGCTTTAGACCGATTTTTTTCCCTTGTTCTTCAGTTAGAGCTATGCTTTGCGGTTGTTTCATTTTTCGTACTTTGTCGTTCGTTGATCATTTGGCTCAGCTTTTTTTAATGCAGAGGACGTGCTGACCAGATGCGCTGAGCCACGGCGCCCGGCGACCGCTCGGCTACTCCACCGCGGCTATAATCGTTGGACTACACAACACACTACTTCAGACCTCTTTTCCTTATGGCTATCATTCCAGATGTAAAGTAACATCACGATTTTTCAAATACAAGTTATTGTAGACAAGTCCTTAACGCTAGCAAACTCAACTCTATTACAATAAGTAACATTTCAATACCATACTTATTAGATTCGGAGACAATAATCCATATAAGTAATTCCGTAATCCTTATCCAAAATTAAATACTGTTATGAAGATAAACGATGATTCGGTTTGTTCTCTGAATCGTTTTTCCATAGCTGCGGAACATCTTTCGTGTGGCTAATGGTTTTGCAAAACCAGTTATTGAAATAACCAGTTTAAAAAAAGTGATTAACACCAGCAATCGACGGAAACATCAATACAAATAGTGTATTACTTAAGAGTCGGTCAGTTTTTTTTTTTTGTCCTGTTTGGAGGTGGTATGCCGTTGCCTTCCTCCGAACTGACTTACCTAACAGTAATTTTTTTTTTCACCTTCTTTGGCGTCGGCTTCTATCGGCCTTTTTGTTCCATTTCTTGGAATTAAAATTTGTACGTCTCTCTTGGACTTGAAAATAAAAGACCGTCTTGCTTGAGTTCGTTGAAAAAAAAATAATAAGGATAATAAAAATGAAGCTGATTTGACGAATTTCCGTCTCGCTGTTTCACAGCTTTATATCGAAAATATTGCAAACCTAAAGAAATTCACTTCTTCTGTGGTAAACAAAATATTTCCTCCTATTTAGTATTCGATAAAATAACTGTTTTCTTCTTTTTCCATGGCACTGCCCACAGTCGATTTCAAAGTTTGTCTTCACGTTTTGTGTTCGCAGTTTTGCGTGTCCGTTTGAAGTTCATTTTCTTTGTACTTCTTTTATGTACTTAGTATAAATTGTTTCTACTTTAACCCTGAAACGCGTCAGTCGGCTAGTGCATAGGATTTATTTGAATAAAATATACAAATGAAAGAGGGGGTTAATGATATATCTTGTTTCAAAAACAAAAATTTATTCTGAGGTACTGCTCGTTTCATTATTACTTTGTTCTTCATTTGTTAATGTTCTCTTCATTTGGTTTATTGTATTTATTGATGTATTTGTTTATGTAATTAACGTTAGTTTTATTTTACATACTCCATCGCTAATCATGTTGTTTCAGGTTCAATTTACATGACAGTTTTCTTTAGGAAATTGGCGTATTGACGATGATAATAATGTACTTGTAGTAGGTTTTGGTGCTGGGTCGTAATATACGTCCAAAAGTCCTCTTCGCTCTTTTCATTGTGTGTCAGAATATAAAATACCGTATGTCCCCTTAACCAGTTGACGGCATTGTTCTTTGTGTTGGGATAAAGTATTTCATCGGGTAACAAAAAACTCGTAGGTGTGATTGTATGCGGAGATGTTCTCTGGATGATTGGCAGTTTCCGTATAACCGACTGACAAATGTTGTTGACTTTACTACATACAAACTGGTGTTCATCCTGTCGTTGAGATTGCAGGTAACACACAGAGAGGAGTCTGACATATGAATGGAATAAAGACGTTCATTCGTTGGTACTTTTCTGTTAACTGCATAGTACCCCGCACGTTAGTTGATAAGTGCAAATGATGGACGTTTTTCCAAATATTTGACCAATTGAATGCATTATACTTTTTTCTATTACATTCTTGCTATGAAACTTCATTAAGTTTTTATATACATCTTTAACACTAAATACATCTTTCTCTGCAATCCTCAGTCTTAGATAACTGCGTTCTATTAGAAAATGCTTCAAGTGGTACAGTTGATTGGGGATGTGATGAACATCAATTGATGCATCGCAGTTGGCTGGTACTATTTCATTAAGTAAGAATGCTGCTATGCTATTCGGTTACTTTTTCCACTGTTTGTAGGTCTTGCAGATGTACAACGCTTGTGCTTTATTTTAGACGTCTGTAAGGTTTAGGCCACCTTCGGTAAATGGTAAGGTCAAAGTTTCAAACTTAACTTTGCACATGTGACCACGGCTGACGAAATGACCAAAAGCAGACAGAATCCTATTTCCCACGTCTCTTGGCATGGGCAGGACTTGTGCCACGTAATTTATTTTTGATGTTAGATAGATGTTGACGAGTTGCACTCTCTGTATTTCATCGATCGTCCTGAGTGTGTGTTGGTGGATGCTGGAACGTATGTTATTCAGTAATTTTCGATAGTTCATAGCAATTGTCTGCCGGATGTTTGGTGCATATTCTATTCCAAGACATTTGATTGTGGAGGTCTCCTTTATTGGTCCTTGGATGGGAATTCCTAAACCACGCCCAACAATCATTATTGCACATTTATTCCTGTTTAGTTTTGCGCCGGAAGCAAGTGCCTACTTGTGATGTTTAAAGCTTTCGCGGCGTATTGATATTTTCATAAAATCTCGGGCGAACTGCCGGATGTCAGTAACTTCCTGCCACGATATTTCGGCGCAGAGTCTTCTGGCCATCTTCAGGTGAGTACCGCCGAAGTACTGGCGAAGACGCACTGAGCTGTGCTATTTATGCCCAATTCAGTCGACAGTGCGCATGCGCGTACTTAGCGTGCGCGTTCACTACAACTACGTACGCTGCTCAGAGCGCCCTCCGTGGTGGAGGCTTGCCGCTTCGATACTGGCAAACTGCCAAGATTGACCGTCTTTCTACACAGAAGATGCAGGAAGTTCCAACTCGACGATCCGTCATCAATTTGACGGGGAAAACTATAGACGACGCCACTGTATCTGTGCTGGCAAGAGGTCTTAACTTCGCTCCAACACCTGTTTCACCGCCACTAATGGACTTTGTTAGCTCCATCGAAGAAGCTGTGCGCCGTCTTCCTACAGATGAAGCGGAAGAAGTTCGTCGAGAGTCTTGTCGTGTATTGACGAGAGCCACACCGCCGAAGAGCAATATCTCGCCTATGGAGAGGGCTGCCCTCCGTAACTTACGAACAGACGTGGATACAGTAGTACTCAAATCTGACAAAGGAAATGCTACTGTTCTCATGCCACGGGAGGACTACATTAATAAGATCAACGTTTTATTATGTGACTCAACGTATCGCAAAATTGACAAGGATCCAACAAACCGAGTGGTGCGAAAAACAGCTGAACTTTTATCAAATAGTTCTCTACCGAAGGAGGTCATAAAGAGACTGAAACCAAGCAGTTCAGTTCCACCTAGGCTATATGGACTGCCTAAGATCCACAAGGAAAGTGTGCCATTACGTCCAATTGTGAGCAATATTGGAGCAGCCACTTACGACCTGGCTAAATACTTGGCGTCTTTGCTCAAACCAGTGGTAGGCAAGTGTCCACATCATATAAAGAATTCAAATGACTTTATCAGCAGACTACAGTCACTTCAGCTGCAAAGTACCGACTTGTTGGTCAGTCTTGATGTGGTTTCACTGTTTACAAAGGTGCCTCTGCTGGACTCTTTACACCTCATCGGCAACATGTTTGGAGACGACATTACAGCGCTATTTGAGCACACCCTCTCCTCTACATATTTTTTATTTAACAACAAGTTTTATGAACAATCTGACGGAGCCGCCATGGGGAGTCCTTTGTCTCCCCTGGTGGCCAATCTTTTTATGGAAGATTTTGAGGAGAGAGCACTTGAGTCAGCTACTTTTAAACCAACAGTGTTTTGGCGATACGTTGACGACACTTTTATAGTGTGGCCTCATGGAGTGGACCGTCTCCAAGACTTTTTAGATCATATGAACTCCATACACGAAAACATAAAGTTTACTATGGAGATCGAGAAAAATGGTTGTTTGCCATTTTTAGATGTTTTCGTGCGACGCAGAAGTGATGGCTCACTTGGTCATTCGGTATACAGGAAGCTTACTCATACAGATTTATACTTACAAGCTACAAGTTGCCACCATCCGGCACAAACAATGGGTATCCTAAAGACTTTAATCCATCGAGCCCATACCATCTCTGATGCCGACAGCCTTCACACGGAACTGGAACACCTGCAAACAGTATTCCTAAAGAATGGATATACAATGAAGCAAATAAATCGAGCGATGCACACCTCCAAACGACAGAACAAGGAAGAAGAAGAGGCTTTCAAATCGACTGCTTATCTCCCATATATTGGGAACATTTCATCGCAGATAGGCAGAATATTAAAAAAGTATAAAGTAAGAGTCATCTTTTGCCCTCCTCCTAAAATTTCATCGCTGTTGGGTTCTGTCAAAGACGATCTGGAGCTGCGTAAAGCAGGTGTTTACAGGATTCCGTGCGAGTGCAGCAAGTCGTATATAGGGCAGACGACGCGCACTGTTCAGGAGCGCATTGTGGAACACCAGCGTCATACTCGGCTACTCCAACCCACCAAATCCGCAATCGCCGAACATTGTATTTCCACGGGTCATTCGATGAACTACAACGAAACTAAAATTGTAGCCCACACAACAAACTTTTGGAACTCAATTATTAATGAAGCTGTGGAAATAAGACTGTCTGACAGTGAGACTCTTATCAATCGAGACAGCGGATTTCAAATAAATGCTGCATGGAATCCTGTAATTGAAAAACTTCGTAGTCGGCGTAGTTTCCTGCAACTGAATGACAGTGATAATCGAACTGATATCGAAGCGGCAAGCCTCCACCACGAAGGGCGCTCTGAGCAGCGTACGTAGTTGTAGTGAACGCGCACGCTAAGTACGCGCATGCGCACTGTCGACTGAATTGGGCATAAATAGCACAGCTCAGTGCGTCTTCGCCAGTACTTCGGCGGTACTCACCTGAAGATGGCCAGAAGACTCTGCGCCGAAATATCGTGGCAGGAAGTTACTGACATCCGGCAGTTCGCCCTAGATTTTATGAAAAAGTGCCTACTTATTATTTCCAGTGCCTTGCATATCTTTTCGTTGTCTCGGACCAGAAAGACGACATCGTCAGCATAAGCCTTGCACACTATCCTTTCTCCATTTATCGTTATGCCTTGGAGATGTTGACTTAAATCGAAAAGCAAAGGCTCAATGGCTATTGCGAAGAGGGACATGGATAATGGGCATCCTTGTCTCACTGAACTATTTATTGTAATGGGTTTGCTGGGTTGACCATTGACCATAACTGTGGAGGTTGCACTGCTTAAAAAATTCTTTATAACTCCGATAAAACGTTGCGGAAAGTTCATGCAACCTAAAGTATGAAACAGATAATTATGGCTGACTCTGTCGAAAGCCTTCTCAAAATCTAATGATACTAGCGCACCTTTTATTTGGCAAGCTCCAGAAATCGATATGATATCCCTATAATCACACAGTGTGTGGTGGATAGATCTGTCCCGTCCTACGCTCGACTGATACGAACCGGTGATGGTATTCATTACAGATTTTAATCTTTCGTTCACAATGCGGGAAAATATTTTGTAGTCACAACTGAGTAATGTGAGCGGTCTTAGATTTGTTATACCTTTTCCTGCGTGATTTTTCGGAAGTAGAACTATGATTCCTTCTCGAAAGTCACTGGGGATATCACTGCTGGCATTCATTAGTTCGTTGCAAATGCTCGTCACTTTGGGTATCATTTGTCTTCGGAATGTTTGGTATAGCTCAGCTGGAAGTCCGTCACGCCCAGGAGATTTGTTTTTCGGACGTCGTATTATGGCATCTTCAACTTCATCTTGCGTTACTTCAGCTAGCAGGTTATTTGCCTGACCCTGGTCCAGCTTCCGTGTCAGTCCTATTGTCATAACATTTTGCGCCATAGTGTCAGTTGTGGTATTGCTTAATAACTCGGTGAAATATTTATGGATTTCGTTTTTAATCTTTTTGCTGCGTGAGTAGTGTACCATCCGTGGATCGTATTTCTGTTAATATTTTCTTTCGGTGACCCTTCCTTTCATTAATCAAGTGGTAAATTGACTTTTGTTCTCTTTTTGACATCGTTTCGAAGCCTTGATCGTATTTTAGAACCTTCAAGTTGTTTTCGTTTCAAAGCTAAGAGTTTCGCCTGAGTTCTATTTATATCCAAATGGTTGTTAATTACTGATGGATCATTTGTGTACAAGTCTCGAAGGACTTTAAAATAAAATTCAGTTGTCTGTTTTTGCCAATCATTTTTGTCACGTGAGTAGTGCATCATCGCCCGTCGTATCGACGGTTTAGCACATTTCAGCGACCATGTTAGTGTCGAGGGGTATGAGGTGAATTTTTTCTCGCACTCAGTCCACACAGTATTGAATATGTCGTGACACTCGGGGTCCTGCAAGTGTGCTACATTTAACTTCCACAGGCCTCGTCCCCGATATGTTTCCTGTCTTTTAAGGTTAATGGTGCAGATATATGTTATGTGATCTGAGAATATGGTAGGCCATAACTCTGTCTGCAGCACGTGCGTTTTTAAATGATATATCCTGTCGATGTGACTGGCAGAATGACTTGTAATGTAAGTAAAGCCTGGCAGCGCACCGTTTTTGAGTTCCCAGGTATGAGTCATCGTCAGTTGTTTAATTATAAGGTCAATTTCGGCACAATAGTTAAAATTTGGCGTTTGATCTTTTGCCGACAATACACAGTTATAGTCCCCTCCAAAAATCATATTGTCATATCGTCCACAGAAAAGAGGAACCATCATCTTTAAAAAATGCAGCTCTACGTCGCCTATTACTGGAGCCAGAGGGTGCGTAGATGTTAATAAATCGAGTACCGTTGATAGTAACAGCTAAACCTCTGGCGTTTGTCAGTTTTACAACATCGTGCACAATAATGCCCTCTTTGCTTAATATTGCTGTACCGAGTTCTGAGTCGTTTCCTGAATTGACAATTGCATTGTATCCTGTGATATCATCAAGTTGAATGTCTGTAACTTCTTGCAACATGGCAATATCAATATCGGCTGCATAAAGCATATCCTGCAAGGTCTTAAGTTTTAAATGGCTGCGGATCTTATTGATGTTTATCGTCCCTATTTTATACGATTGCAATGCAATTGTCAAAGTTAGATGGACGAAATCGGTAAGTATGGCGACTGATACTCATGGCGTCTAATGTCTTTAATGAATCGGAAGTGCAGGTGGCGTCCTCTTAGTTTTCTCGTCTCTCGGTCTGGAGAACGAGTCTCTTTTTGTATTCGACACTTCCAGCACTTCTTCGTCCTCGGGGAATTGTGCGGTTTCCTCTGCCCAATTCCCTCCATCGGTACATTGAAGCAACTCTTTCTCAGAACCATGTTGAGATGGAACTTTATTTCGCGAGTCTTTCGGTGTAGAATTAGTATTTGCACCGCCCTGTTCGGTGTGCGTTTCTATATTTGGCGAAACGGCCATACACACAACATTTGTCATCTGTTGGCTCCGTTGCGACTTCCCAGATGACGCATCGCTTAATTTTTGACGAATTTGTTTTCCTTTTTCGCGCACTTGCTGTACTTTGTTTGGCATCAGGAGGTGCTATGCGCCGTTTCTTATGCTTCTTCGGAGAGGGTCCAGATTTTGAACTGTCTTCACACTCTGAAGTGCCACTGAGATCTTGGGTATTACTGTCCTGAATACAAACTTCTTCCATCTCACGCCGTGCATCTTGTTCAAAGGTTTCCGTGACTTTTTTATCGTGTTCATCTCCAGTGACTGTTTCCGTTGCGTTGGAGGAAACGACAGCCGTCGTTTCATTATTACTGGTGTCGATTGCAAGGCTTACGGTAGCATCGTCTTTCTCGTTGTTTCCGTCTACTGCGGCGCTGGACGTGGTGGCCGTGTTTACTCGAAGGGCCGTGGCGTACGTCACAGGCAGTGACGTCATCTTCAGTCGCGCGCCCGGCTCCCCGGCCGGCACCTGCGTCAATCTCCGCTGCACACATTCAGATCTAACATGCCCTGTCTGCCCAAAACCCGAGCATTTACGTGGTTGGTCGTCGTACATGACAATGGCTCTATATCCGCTAACGTAGATGTAAGATGGGATATGTTTTTGTAGCTCCATTTTTATTTGTCTGACACCGTTTAGTACCGGGAACGTTTGGAAAGTTGTCCATTTTTCCGCAATATTGCTGATAACCCTCCCATACGGTTTGAGAGCTGTATTAATATCATCCTCGGTGATCTCCAAGGGCAGTTCAAACATACGAACGGTTCTAGTTCCAAATCTAGCATAATCAACTTGAACGTTACCAATGATTACCGTCACAATGATTAAATTTCAGTTTGCCTCTACATTGTTCAAGAACCTTTTCACAGCATTCAGCATTGATCATTTTGACGTATACTGTGCTACTCACAATCGATAAATGGATCCCGACTATCTCACTAAAACTGAGCTTTACTACATCTCGTAAAAATACTTCTACTTCAAATGCTCTTGGCCGAGCAAAGTGTTCATCGAACGAGAACTTCAAAGTATATTTTCTTTTAGTGTGACTCATCTTGGTGATCTACACATTTCGATACATAAAGCTACTATTTACGCTACAAGAGCGTCTAACTCACCACATACTGTAAGCGCGCGTCCGGCCGCAGCGAGGAAGTAAACAGACGTCCACACAGCACGCGAGCCGAAAGCACGCAAAATACTGTTATGAAGATAACCGATGATTCGGTTTGTTCTCTGAATCGTTTTTCCATAGCTGCGGAACATCATTCGTGTGGCTAGTGGTTTTGCAAAACCAGTTATTGAAATAACCAGTTAAAAAAACGTGATTAACACCAGCAATCGACGGAAACATCAATACAAATAGTGTATTACTTAAGAGTCAGTCAGTGGACTTAACAAGCTCGTTCGTTACTGGTGAGCGCGGCCGCTGCTCGGGAGTGGCGCAGCGAGCAGCTTGTGGCTCGAGCACAGGCGAGAGCGAGCCAGGCGACTCGGGCAAAATAGTAGAAGGGAAATCGCCCAAGTGTGGTGTACCGTTCAAATGTTCAAATGTTTGTAAAGCCTATGGGACTCAACTACGGGGTCATCAGTCCCTAAACTTACAAACTACTTATGAACCAACTAATACTAAGGACGGCACAAATATCCATGCCCGAGGGGGGATTCGAACCCCCGACCGTAGTGGCCGTGCAGACCGTGACTGAAGCGCCTCAGTCCCCTCGGCCACCGCGGCCGGCGGTGTACCGTCTCTTGGAATGTGGCATACGAAAGGACTTAATAATAAGCAAGAGAAACTGTTAACACCTGTACTGTTTGTTATAAAGGAAAACTCTTGAGAAAATACTCCTTCTATGTAAAAATACGGCGATAATAAATGACTGAATACTTATGAACGACGGCCGAGATAAAAAAGAACAATACCGGTACACTAGATAACACAAAATGACAGTCTCTGGTTGTCTGCTAGTGTGGTAGTACTGATTCTATCTGCTCAGGGCTGTAACGAGTAATGTATTTACTTTTACAAGGAAATATATTTAGTTAAATATACACTTTTTTCTATTAATGAATAAAAGTACCCTTCATTGCAGTATTTACTGGCGAGATTAGCGGCATCAGTACATTTTTTAATTCATGCCACCAGTACATTATCACTTACATAGGACCACAAGATCCTTTATAATCTAAAGGACAGTAGTTCATTGCTTTCCTTTTATAAAATTTTAACCTCGCAAGAAGGACTGCCAAAACATTTTAAAACGACAATAGGAACATATTAATTATAATGCTGGGTGCGGTTGTATGTTTACATACAAAGCATAATAATCTACAGTTTTACATAAACACTGATGAAATGTTGCACACTTGAGCTTCAAAACAAGGGGAATACCACCTTCTACAATTGTATGTTGCGTGCCAGAGTATACTTTACAGCAGACTTCGATATTGTTTGACCAGTGACAATGGATGTACTCGTATGTATGTTTTCATGGAGAAGAGTTTTATACTTCGTAAGCCACCGCACGGTGTATGGCTGAGGGTACGTGTTAACGCACCGTTCTTGATCTTCTTATTAATATTCTCCACTTGTCGATAGGATAAAAAAACGCGCCGAATAAGGAAATGTTACACTGCTCCAAAATATTATTAATCCACTAGAGCAGAATTCTCTATAGAAAAATGTAGTCTTTAATATCAGGCTCTTTAACAAACTTTCAGTGGAGCTTATGTATTATCAGAAAACTGCGCAATCAGCAAAGAGCACCACAAATTAATTGAAATTGTAGATTGCGATGGTTTAAATCACGTACTGAAAAATCTAATAATCATGATTTATTTCCACAATTAAATAAAATCGTATCTTTCCTGTGCGGTCTTAAGCAGGCGAAATGACCACTAGAACACTCTTGACAATATTTAGAGCGCCGGAATTTGAAGCTAACTGCACCATGATTTTGCTGCCAGCAACTTACGTTTCACCTATAGGTCACAAAGATAAGGAAATTAGGGCTCATACAGAGGCATACTGGCATTAGTTTTTCCCTTGTTCTATTCGGGAGCGGTATATAAATTGCATTAACTAGTAGTAGGACAAAATACCCTTAAGGTGGATTGCGGAGTATGTAAATATGTACGTTTAGATACAGATGAGTGCTTGGAAGAAATTTGTAGCAAAGACTGCAAAACTTTTAACTCAATATTTCTGTTTTGAATTTCTTATTCGCAAAGCATACCCTTTACGATCGTGCAACGTGCGCATCTCTAACAATATTCTCCAATAAATTGAACGCTAAAATATCATAACACCGCAAGTTTTAATGTGTAACTGTTTAGACGTTAAGTGATATGATAAATTTAAAACGACTATAAATATGAACTTACGAAAAATGGGAAATTATCGTGGGCGCCCCGTGAAATGACACAAATTTCTAATTAAATCAGTAGCGTGAACTTAACGCAGCAAGAACTAACGCAACTTGTTTGCGCCTGTCTAGCAGGGCGTACTTACCGTCTGCTAACATCTGCAGAATGTTCTGTGTTAGAAACGGCGCTGCAAGTTTCGACGAGTGTTGCAGGTCTAAGAGTCTCACGTAGCAGGTTGGCCACGACTGACTCGCGGTTGTTGAGTCAATTGGGTGCAATTGAAGTTGCTGTGCCCAAGAGGGATGAGGCGTCTGGCGTTTGGCTGGCGCCATGGACTCCTGAGCTGACTGGTCTGCGGCAGTCTGTTCGCAGAGCAAGATGAAGATACCAACGTATGGTTGATCCGTTGGATCACCAGTACAGACAACTGAGAAATCGATATAAGCAGAAGATTCTTGAGGTGAGGATGAGTAGCCGGGAGCAATTTGTATGGGACCATCTTTGGGTGGAGCCTTGGGGAAGGCCGTACAGCCGGCCGCGGTGGCCGAGGGGACTGAGGCGCTCCAGTCACGGTCCGCCAGGCCACTACGGTCGGGGGTTCGAATCCCCCCTTGGGCATGGATATTTGTGCCATCCTTAGTCTAAGCTAGTTCATAAGTAGTTTGTAAGCTTAGGGACTGATGACCCCGTAGTTAAGTCCCATAAGTGCTACAAACATTTGAACATTTTTTGAAAGGCCGTACAAGATCGTGAGGGAGAAAATAAGAGCTCCAACGGTGTTGTCATCCGTAAGGGATACATTTATCAGAGAAGTTACCGCGTCCAGGAATGAGATAATACACGTCTTGCTGCGGGATTTGCTTCCTGACAATGTGCCAGAGCAAGATACCCCTGAGCAGGCAGAGATACAGTCCCAAGCGGATCGGTGTTGCAACAACGACTTGCTGGTGTATCCTTTCTCTGAAGAAGAGGTAAGAAGCACCTTGATGAAATTGAAAACAAATGTCTTCTTGGCCAGATGGTATACCTGCAGAGTTCAGTGCCCATTTGTCTCTTGTACACTTCAGCATATCAGAAGTTGCTCTGTAGCAGACTGCACAGCCACAAGGAGCTGCATGGAATTCAGAGGACGCCATCAACCTTGCAGCCGAACTTGATGACTCAACGTTCTGCAGTTATGTGGTAGGAGAGATGGTGGATGTTGCTGGTGGTTTTGACAATCCGTGGTGGCCGGCGCTGTTCTCCAGCTTAGGAGAGATGCAGTGTACGCACCTGGTTTACGAATGTCTAAAGGATTATTGCAAGAATCGGGTTGTGCGGATGACATCACCTGATGCAGTTGGGAACAAGGGAAAAAATCAAAGGACGCAGCATTCAATGTGCGGATCGGTGTTTTGGGATATAAACATGAAGCCGCTGCAGGAGGAAGCATCTGTTTTGGGGGCAGTCGCCTACGCGGGCGTTTCGCTCATCTTGGTGCACGGCAACAGCAGGGTGCATTTGGAAATCAGGTCTAGAACTGATGTTAGGATTTGTAGAATGGTGCAATGTTTCCATTTCGGCTGTAGCACCACATAAAAAAATGTTCAAATGTTTGTAGAACTTATGGGACTTAACCACGGGGTCATCAGTCCCTAAGCTTACAAACTACTTATGAACTAGCTAAGACTAAGGACGGCACAAATATCCATGCCTGAGGGGGATTCGAACCCCCGACCGTAGTGGCCGCGCAGGCCGTGACTGGAGCGCCTCAGTCCCCTCAGCCACCATGGCTGGCGCACCACATAAGACCACTTATGTTTCTCAAGGGGAGTTTCATTAGAGATCCCAGCAATCATGTTAACAACATTGAAATTGTGACGAATAAGGCAGTCACAGTACCGCAGAAATTAATACGAATTGTATATATACATGGGGCGTCTGTTCTGGTCCTGCAGTTGTTATCCTTTCATATTCACAGAATATGACATCAACTTGTGGCGCATTTCTTTTTACTGGACATACATTAACTCCACATTTTTCTATACATCACCTGTTGCAGATGTTCAGTGGTCCCGAAGATCTTGTAGCTCGCCTGCCATTAATACATTACAAAATTATGTTATGCTGATGGGTTCTTGGGTTTTCAGAAAACTACATTTGTGACACTTTAATTTTTTAAGTATGTTTATTCATCCATTCCCGATAAAGCATAAAAGTGATGCAAGAGTAAGACTGGTTCACTACACACTTCCACACTAACTAAGATGTTACTCCACTATACGACTGTCCCTAGTTCCCGCAAATTCGCGCGTATTAATACACAATCACATTTCTAGAACCTTCTAGAACACGGAAGTACAACATTTAAATATTTAACAATTTGTTCATGAAACATTTGCATATTTTGCTGTACCTGGAGATACACAATATTAGGACAAATGTAATAATAATATTTCCTATCACAACAAAACAATAGAAAAGATCGAAAGTAAACAACAATCAGTGCAGTGTTAATATATGTTTACAGTGTTGTTACGACTTTCAATAATTAATTATTTTAGTTTGTTAGAAGACCATAGTAATGCATATGATAATGTGACTTGACAGAAGCTCTATAAAATGCTTATGTAATATAAACATAGAATAGTAGGCTACAATACTACAACCAGAAAATGTTCAAATGTTTGTTAAGCATATGGAACTTAACTACGGGGTCATCAGTCCCTAAACTTACAAACTACTTATGAACTACTTAAGAACTAGGACGGCACAAATATCCATGCCCGAGGGGGGATTCGAACCCCCGACCGTAGTGGCCGTGCTGACCGTGACTGGAGCGCCTCAGTCACCTCGGCCACCGCAGCCGGCTACTACAACCAATTATGGTTTCGAATACTTCAGTTATTTAAACAAACGGGACCCTCCTGGCTAAATATATTACAAACTGCGCATGGGCAAAGCTGAAAATGTGTACCCAGCCGTCTTTCTAGGCATTTGCGCTGACCACTACACCACGTGGGACACAGTGATCACCGAACCTGCAAGGACTACCTAACGCCACTCTCACATGGAGCAAGCATGGTTCGCCAGAAGTTTCCTGGATGGCGCGCACGTCAGTCGGCTGCACAATACCACAAACATATACAGAGAAGCAGCCCCCCCCCCCCCCCTAAACCACTGTCCAACGCTCCCCTCGTAGTTCGGTAAGATGCTAGCAGGTGTCAGGCAGTTCCCCGGCTTAGTACCGGTAGACCACCCTAGAGGCGCTTCTGAGGGGAGAGCTCGCGCCGCCTTCAACGAGGCCTCGACTGTCCGGCTTGCTGGCGTTTGAGGGGAGGTGGTGGTGGGGACAGCTGCTACCTGCCGCCTGCTCTGGCCAGTTTAAAGGGCAGCTTCTGAACTCAGCGACATCATGGGAGGAACTGCTTCAGCACCCCCCGCCCCGCACCGGGGCACTTACGGATGTTTTCCGTCTGTATATATTTGTCTGTGGCAATACGAATGCGGCTGAAACACACTGCGCGTCTCTCACACGGTGCAAGATGGGCGCGGAAGCGTGCAGGCTGGCTTCGCTGGGAGGACGCCAAGACGCACAACACGGCCGAGCTGCTTTATTTAGCAAACGAAACTATTCGGTAAAAAAAATTGATTCTCGCACATCTTATAGCTGCATTCTTCAGCTTCATGATGATGTATCTACTATTTTGTTTGTGATTATAGTTCTTGTGATATTGACGGATTCAGTACAGTACTGCAAGAAATCCTAGAATTTTGCATTGAAAAATAGAGGTCGCTATGAATTTGCGTTTGGTGCAAGTTAGGTCATATGTTGATGCGGATGAAATGTAGCTAAAATATTGAATTATTATTTGAAGTTGGAAGGATGTCGCTATCTATCACAAATCTCGAGATAATGAGTTGTTAGCGCAGTAGGGTTAAACCTAAAAACAATACAAATCGGAAATAATTGTTACAAAAGTTTTTATTGTTTTAATGGCTTCATTTGTGGTCCAATATGACTATCCTAGGTTTTCCCCCTTGGCGGAGTTGTGCATAAGTGGTGGGGGGGGGGGCAAAAATGTACCCAAAAAGGAGTATTTTTTCGGTATTGTGAATATATCTCGTAAATGACTTACAATATCGAAAACATAGTACAATTAAAAGTTGTAGGGCAGGAAATTCTGCATCGAATGAGACTATCCGCATATTTTTGGAGCAGCCGTTTCCATACTAGTGCTCTTGAAAATTGTTTACATGTTCATGAAAAATTTTCGTTTTAACCTCTGGTTTTTGGTAATATCGTTGAAACTAACCCATCTATCAATAATACAAACGATATAGACGAATAAATTCTGCGTTTGATTAGACTAAAAGTGAAATGGACCACCCGTTTCTATACAGCTATGTTTGTACTTTCATTGCTATGCACCTAAAGTACTTCACATATACAAATCTAGGTCTCTAGATCAGTTTTATGCATAGAACTCGAAAATAACATTATCATGAATAAAGTTTGAACAGTAATTTATTTATTTTTTCAAAGGCAGGGGTAAATTCTGTGACAAGAAATTTAATGTCAACTCTGGAAATACCTTATTGAATGGCAAATCCTTTTTACACCTTGTTATTCTGCATTTGTGCACATGTTCTGCCTGGCAAGCCAGTGTAATAATGAGAAAACTGTACCTTTTGTAATTCCTAAGATAGTGGTCCAGAAAGTTACCTCCAAAAAATCAGAACACTACTTGTGACCGAATTTGGAGACAAATATGTTTATATAGGTCACCTCTGATTTTAATTTAAAAATCCACCATTAGGAAGAGCAGCTTTTGATTTACTAGAATATTGTGCATCATGTGAGTGTGCAGTTACCACGCGGCAGCTTCCTGCATCCGCCCAGTATAGTCGAGACGCCGAAAGAACGACTCTGACAGCTAGCGGCTATGTTGCCAATACTGCTACGCGGCTGTTTGTTGTTACGCCGTGTCGGTCGCCGGCATACGAATATCACGCCCGAATATTTTGGAACCGTTGCTATGTACTACTAAAGCGTGACCGAACGATAACAACCACGAAGTGATGGAAAAACACTCTTTTTTCCAGTTAAAAAGAAAGGTTTAAAAATATATGTCGAGTTAAAGTAAAGCTTCATATGTTCCAGTATTCCATTAAATATAATGTATCATTTAGACTTCAGCCAAAGGTTGCTAGTTGAAGAATTTTGTTTATATATTTCATCTTCTATAACCATTTTCCACAGACTCGCTGTTATTACTCGGACACTGTCTTGTGGCAGTCTGCTGAGAGGGTAAACAAATAAGGACTACCACTTTACAAGTAGTAAAACCGCCTCTTCCAGTAAAATATGTCTTCTTACATAAAGAGTTTTTTTGCCTCATTAGTTTACGGTCGCTGTTGACTGCCATAGTATAGTGTTCGAGTAATATCATCAGATCAGTTTCGACAGCCTTCTATTGATCACATAAGTAGAAATAAAATAACGTAATTTTTCAATAAACCATGTTTTGGCTGCGACAGAGCAGCAGGTGGCTCCTGTAGATTTGCAGCACACTTCTCCTTTGATACTCTCTTCACTTGTGGTTGCTCCAATTTTCAGAGCTGCGGCTACTCGCTCAATGACTTTAGACAACGGCAAAAGAGGCCCACTGTTGTCCCTTTCCTCCTCAAAATAGCACCGTAGATTGTACACGAGCTCACGCGACTGGCTCTTTTAAAGTAGCGCCCCTGACGACTCTCTTACGGTTAGAGGAAGAAGCCATCTCACACAGGTCAGAAATTGACACTTAACACCGCACGAACAAAACCGGTAACACAACGAGACAAACGAACACGCAACAGATGCTTTGCAGCGACTGAAGCGTGCCACCCCGCGCGACCTTGAGTGGCAGGGTGGCAACGCGTCACCGTTACCCCGGCAACGTTTACGAATTCTAGAGCTCAGGTTGATGCTCGAGTGTCCCCCCCCCCCCCCCCCAACCCTCTGCGACCCACGTGCGCGAACTGTCAGGGACGTTCTTTCGGCGGCCCGACTATAGGCGACACAGGGACAGGTCCGGCTCAGGTAAAGCTTTTTCCGCCGGGGTCTCGCCAGTTCCCACCTATCTTCAGGGCTGGACGCACGCGAAACGACGCAGTTATTTACCCATAGCGAACGACACGCCAAGCGGCGGTAAGTGCCGGCGTTTTGCTCGACCGCGACGTGCAGCGTGCCTCCGCCCCTCCCACCCGCACCGCGTCGCATTTTCCCGGGCCGCCTTCGATGCCCTTGTGCCACCGCGCGTTGGTTGCGCACAGGTATCAACAGAAAAAATGATGGCTGGTCGTGCTTATTCAAGGGCAGTTCGTGCACATATCCTTTGCAATTTGGCTCTCGCATATGTCATCCTCACAAGAATCAGTGACTGTCAGAGAACAGTTCAGCACCTTGAAGAAGCGTCTTCCTCATCAAGTCCCTTGGAAGCCCTTGATTATGAAACTTTGAAGCACCTGTTTGCACAGAAACTTGGAGAGCTGGAGCTAAATAGTCCCACTGCCAAGTTATGGATTCTCTACTTCAACAGGGCTACTCTGATAAAGCAGTTCATTCAGGCTGAGAGGAGTGGCGACTGGGAACTGCACCTCACCACTGTTAAGAAAATGTTACCCTATTTTCATGCCAGTGGACATTTTCTGTATGCTAAATCTGCGCAGCTGTATTTACAAGACATAATGGGCCTTGAAAAGAAAAATATCACCAGAAGACTACACAGGTTTGCACTCAAAGGCTGGTTCACTGTCAGAAGGTCTGATAACACAGGTCGACAAATTTTGACTTTTTGTCTGGGGTTGCAGACAGGCTGCAGATTTGTGATCAGCAGGGTCAATTGACTAAATTGACTAAATTGACCCTGCTGATCACAAATCTGCAGCCTGTTTCTCTGTAGCACGTCAGGCTTTTGCACCACCACTATCATCATCATATTCACCATTGTCTAACACTGCTCCCAATGAATTTGGAAATTGGAAAGCAATTACGGGACAATGGAAACGAAATGGAACAGTAAAGTGGTTAAAAAAGAATTGGAAGAAAGACATATGAATTATAAGAAGCAAATATTATGGTGGGCCTTACCAGGTAGAGGTATTACTTCCGTTTTCGTTTGCCCGTGAATGAACACTTGATATCCTTCCTCTTGTGTGTCACTTCTCCTTCACGTGCGATGCACCAACAGTAGTCCGCCATCGTGTTTATTCCCTAACGACCTTGATAACGATGTTCCATAGTTTTAAGTTCCTGATGAAATCGTTCACCATGTTTCTAAACAAAAAATTCCCTGAAATCTTTATCACGATTTCTGTACAATGAATATGATATACCGTGTGCAAGTAAGTTATTTTCACTGAGACGTGATCCCAGTAGTTGTGCTGCATCTTTTGAGAGTCCTAAGTTTTTCACAAAATTGTCTGACTGAGTAAGAGGTTTTGGGCTACTATCTGTACCACACTCAAAATAGTCGGATTCCCTGCTTTCTTGACTTACATCTGGTTCAGAGAATTCAAGAGAATCCACTGCTGTTGGTGGAGAGGGGATTGGTAGCTCTGGGCCAGGAGGAACAGGTCTAATAGCCGGATCTAAGTTTGGATACGATATGTTTTTCATGTTTCTTCTGTTGTATCCCGTTACATTCATCATACAGTCATCAACATGATTCTTCTGTTCACGCCATACCATAGGAATTGCGAAGTTCAAGCACTTGATTTTACCTTCACTCCATTTCCTTAACTGTTTCACACATGTATGGCACACAATGTGTGGAGCAAATGACTAGTCCTGATCGCCGAGCTTCATGCCGAAATATGCAAAATATGACTTCTGCACAAATTTTGTTATTTGTCGACGTCTTGCGCGTATCACATAACTTCCACAGATATAAAACAAAATGTATCTGGGCTATTCACACCCTGCCTTCCTGACATTTTAACACACCTTACCACCACTCACAACAAAGCACGAAAGCGCCTTATTGTAGGTGTATCACTCACTCACTGATTTCTGTGGCGATAATGGAACGTCAGCTCCAAGCTCATTAGCCCCCTCTGCCTCACCTTCACACAAAAAATGCAGCGTTGGCAGATTTCTGTAGTTGTGGACACTGCATAACATAGATTTTGCAGCCAATGGTAGGTTTGGAGGGGGGGGTAGCTGTGCAGAAAAAACTGAGGGTGATGGAAAAAAACTGATATGATTTTCATATTCAGGGGTGCAAATTTAGTAAAGAACACACTTACTTTCCAAACCCCAGAATCCATGTCGACCTGTGTAAGTTTTGGAGTCGGATATGGTCTGACATGACGATTAATCAAACATTAATGCGCTCTTTGAAAAGTATCGGAGGGCTTACACATGGTCGCGGAATTTCAGACAGTACTCTGAGTAGATGGATTATGACGATGCCACCTGTTACTACAGTGACCCAGCAGGTTGAAGAGTTTTGTGGAGAATCACTCACTACCTCAGAGCAACATGTTGATGCGAGGGATGCTAGAGTTCAGCGTGACAATCCAGACCTACAGAAGTTTATTGAGTAGTTTCAGTCCCAAGATCCTTTTCCTGTTGCTAAATTTATGTACATCAGCACAGGAATCGTCGGAGATGACTCACTCAACTGTCACAGAGCCTTTCAAATGGGAAATTCTTCAATGCTCGCCCTAGTTGGTCAAACCTTTGACAACATCAAGTTTGTTCGAAAGAAAAGAGTGATGAGCATACAGGGATTTAAATGTAAGGTGACCATTCATGGGGAGGATGTACCAGTGAACCCTGAAACCATATTCCACCGGTTAGCGCTTCTCAAAACATCTGACGAACAGCTTAAAGAATTCTTATGATATGAGCTGCCACCCTAGCCTCTCTGTTAGATGCATCTGGAATGAGGAAGATTCCCAAGTCAGTGTTATATGACTTCTTCACACCACTGAATGATGTAAACCTGGAAGATGCAGCATTTGTCATCGATGGTGGATTTCTTCTCCACAGGGTTCTATGGAAAAGTGGTGAAACATTCCAGTTAATGCTAACCAAATACGTTGAATATCTATAAAGATACTACAGCTGAAGTGCGACAAGTGTGGTGTTCGATGGCTACCCAGAAGACCTGCCCACCAAGAGCATCAAATATGCTGAGCGCCTCTGCCGATGCAAAAGTCAACACTACTGCTGACGAGTTAATGGTGGTGACTATGACTCAGGAGCAATTCCTTTCCAATTACAGAAATAAAGCACGTCTCATTAGGTTTTTATTTCGAGGCTTGAAGATGAATGATTCTCAGTAAAGCAAGCTAATGAAGACGCTGACTACCTGATTATTGCCAAAGCGCTTTAAGTATCACAGGAACATGAGAAGGTTGTGGTAGTTGGTGAGGATACAGACCTTCTCATCATGCTCAATGCCCTAGCCACACCATCAGCAAGTATACATTTCTTGAAACGTGGAAGAGGAAAGACCTCATCAAAAGTATTTGGTTCCAGCAGTTTCAAACTGGCAAACACCAGAAGGCCACTCATATTTCTCCACGCCATAAGTGGTTGGGACACAACTTCAGCACTCTTCAGTCAGGGCAAGAAGGAGGTGGTCAATCTACTGGTCAAAAATAAATGTCTTCTGGAAGATATCAAACCTTTCTTCGAGCTATTGTCGAAGCTGGACTCCGATTTTTAACAACCCTCTATGGAGGTAGGGCAAGAGACACTTTAGACAAATTGCGATTCGACCTGTTTTCCAAAGCTATTGTGAAATCTAGATTCAACTTGGCATCCTTACCACCAACGTCAGAAGCAGCCCGCCAGAATTGCTTGAGCACTTACTACAAGTGCAAATGTGGATAGGACACCAGATGGATCCGCTCCTCTGGGGATGGCAGGTTTCAGAGTTTGGTCTTGTACCCGTTCCTACCTTCAAGGAACTAGCTCCACAGTCTCTTTTCTCAGCAATTTCCTTTCAAATGCAACATGGGCTGTGCAGGTAGTTGTGGGTGTTGGAAGGCTGGTAGTAAGTGCTCATTAATTTGTGTCAACTGCAAGGGGGAACTCGTGCACTAACTCCCTCCGACCAGATGAAACTGACGAACCAGATGTTGACGAAGACCTGGACTGTATATATGAGGCGACGAAAATTGCTGACTTCGAGTGACAGAGCGACGGACTCGAAAATTACGGACTTTGAGGAGCCGAGTGGTGCAATGACAGTCAAACGTCGACGTGTGTGAAATTTTTGTACATACTTACTTTAACCCCTTTCATGTAATACCTTTATGTAAAAATTTGTTATTACGAAATACAATAACCACTACTTAATTTCAAGAAGTGTGTCTCTCTTCCTGCCTCCTTCATATCATTTGAATGTATATCGCTATATTATATATAAAAACTTTTTTAAGTTTATTTTTCAAATATTCCAAAATGTTAAAATTTTATTCCATTACTACATTAAAGAAGTACAAGACAATGACTTGCTATAGTTTTCTATTTAAGATAGTGTACATAGGAATTACTGAAGAACTACATTTGAAATAGTCTTCATTGATGATGAGAAATGGTCCAACTAATGAGGAGCTGTACACAAATGGGTGGTCCAATAAATTTCCTTTTAGTTTCATCGAATGCAGAATTTATCTCTCTATCTTTTTTATGGATCACATTATTGATAGATGAGTAAGTTTCAACGTTATTACCAAAAATCAGAGGTTGAAACGAAAATTTTTCATGAACGTGTAAAATTGGTCCAGTTTTGAAGAGCACTAGTATGGAAACGGCTGGTCCAAAAAATATGCGGATGGTCTCATTCAATTCAGAATTTCATTCCCTACAACTTTTAATCGTACTATGTTTTCGATATTGAGTCATTTACGAGATACATTCACAAAACCGAAAACATACCCCTTTTTCGGCTACATTTTTGCTCCTTACTATTTATGCACAACTCCACCGAGGGGGGAAAACCTAGGATAGTCACACTAGGACACAAACGAAGCCATTAAAACAAAACCTTTTGTAGCAATTATTTCTGATTTAAATGCTAATTCTACTGGACTATTGTATGTAAGGCACTTGTGCCATATCACGCGCGTCAGCGAAGAAAACGGGAATAAATTTTCATAAAATCCGTTATATCTCTTAAATGGTTGGAGGTATCGACCAAAGATTTTATCAAACGATATCACGCAAAGGAGAGATTATTTTTTCAAATGATCAATTTACGAAACTTTCACATGAATCGCAATAGTTAACAAAGTACAGATTTTAATGAATGAAATAGTGGGCTTTTTAAAGGCCATAAATAGCTGGTGAAACGAAAATTTCTGTTTTTCTATGTAAGTGTAGAAGTTATTTAATTTTAGAGTGGATATTTTCATGAAGTACAAACTATCGATCCCTCAGTATTATTAGTTTCAATATTCTGGACGACTGATTACCCTGCCGTTTAGTGGCCTTACAAATCGGAACACTCAATGTTCTGTTGCTATTTTATCTGCATAAAAATGTTAGTGAAAATAATATTTGTTAGCTCTGCTATGTTTAGGCAAAAGAAGCGGATTATAACATCGGAAAAGGGACGTTACCTTGTCAGGGACATGATGTGAAAATACGTTAGTCAGAAGAAGAAAAGTCTGGTAGGGAACATAAATGTGTAGTCACATTGGAACTCTCATGGAATCCTATACCCTACTATATTTTAAATTGTGAAAATTGTATTTGAAATCAGGCGAAAAAATCTATTTTTCGTATCTCAATCTTAGAAATACAAAAACGTTTAACTTACTGGAATCCTGTAAACCAGCCACCATGGTCTAAATTGAATACAAGCTGAAAGATGTTTGTGATAGCCGGCCACGGTGGCCGAGGAGACTGAGGCGCTTCAGTCACGGTCTGCACGGTCACTACGGTCGGGGTTTCGAATCCCCCCTCGGGCATGGATATTTGTGCCGTCCTAGTTCGTAAGTAGTTAATAAGTAGTTTGTAAGTTTAGGGACTGACGACCCCGTAGTTAAGTCCCCATAAACTATACAAACATATGATTTTTTTTTTTGTGATAAACACATCTCTGTGTTGGGACACTAACTAAAATATATCATATGTAGTCTAAATGGTTTTCCTTATTTATCAGAAATTTGAATGTATACATATAAAATCATCTCATTGATTTGTTCTATATCATTTAAAAACATACTTCGATATCGAATTCCACTGTAATTTCAAATCAAGAAGCTATTTATTTCACAGCACTATTTTCTCCTTTTTTCCAGAGTAATATTTCAGTGACGAGATTTCGTTAACATGCAGACACTTTCGTTATAATTCTAAAATCCACTTCTTTTGTAAAAACACTAGAGTTTACAAATATTCCTCTCACTAACGTTTTTATTTATTTGTAGTTACCACATAATATTAAACTGTATTTAGTAATACTTACTGCAAGACAAGTTAGTAGTACATGAAAATAACCATAAGCGGTATAAAATTAAACAAATAAATTGCTCACTTACGTTGTAAAAATAAAGACTAGGCAAATTTAGTTTTTCCAGGTATCTGTGACTCCTTAAATGTCCATTACTTCATTTGAATAAAATCTGTAGTTGCTCGAATAACCCGCTTCATATGCAAGTTTCGTAAATTAATAGCGTGATAAAATAAACTCCTCTTTGCGTACTATCATTTGCTAAAATCTTGCTTCGATACCTCCAATCATTTATGAGATATCAGGGATTATATGAAAATTTCGTCCTGTTTTCTTCGCCAAGGCACGGGATCGGGAACAAGTGCCTTACATATAACCCATTATCTCGAGATTGGTGATAGATAGCGACATCCTTCCAACTTCGATGAATAATTCAATATTTCAGCTACATTTCATTCGCAGAAAACATATGACCTTACATGTACCAAACGCAAATTCATAGCGACCTCTATTTTTCAATGTAAAATTTTCGGATTCCTTGTAGTACTAAACTAAATTCGTAAATATCACAAGAACTATGACCACTAACAAAATGACATTCATTTCGTCATGAAGCAGAAGAATGCATCTGTAAGTTGTGCGAGAATCATATTTTTTTACCGAATAGTTTCTATAAAATTATTTGGGAATGACTGCACTTCGCTGGCGGGCGCGTGGCACTGCGTTCCGCCTGGAGTGCTCTCTTCGAGTTCCCGACTCGCTGGCCGCAAGGTCACACGCCAATCGCGACTCCTGATTGGCCAGCGCAGGTAGCATTCCGAAAACATGCGGGAATAATAGGACACGCGCTATATCCAGAATCCTGCAGCAAACAGCCCTCCAGCAGGCCGCAGGGCCGGCCGCTTGCCCGCCCTGTGTGCTTCGCGGCATGCTTCCCGCAAATCTTGCTCCGTGAGAGAGAGCCTTAAGCCACTCTCACACAAAGCATGGTTCGCGAGAAGTTTCCTGGATGGAGTGAACGTCAGTCGGCTGCAGAGTAGGAATGCGGCTGACACACACTGCGTCTCTCTCACACGGTGCAACATTGGGCGCGGAAGCGTGCAGGCCGGCTTCGCTGGATGGACGCCAAACGCACAACACGGCCGAGCTGCTTTATTTATCAAACGATTGTGAAGAAGCTATTCGGTAAAAAAAATTGATTCTCACACATCTTATAGCTGCATTCTTCTGCTTCATGAAGATCTATCTACTATTTTGTATGCGGTTATAGTTCTTGTGATATTAACGGATTCCGTATAGTACTGCAAGAAATCCGAAAATTTTGCATTGAAAAATAGAGGTCGCTATGAATTTGCGTTTGGTGCAAGTTAGGTCATATGTTGCTGTGGATGAAATGTATCTAAAATATTGAATTATTCTTTGAAGTTGGAAGGATGTCGCTATCTATCACCAATCTCGAGATAATGGGTTGTATGTAAGGCCCTTGTTCCGTATCACGCGCGTCAGCGAAGAAAACGGAAAGAAATTTTCATAAAATCCCTTATATATTTTAAATGATTGGAGGTATCGAAGCAAGGTTTTATCAAACGATAGCACGCAAAGGGGAGATTATTTTTTCATATGATTAATTTACGAAACTTTCACATGAATCCCAATATTTAACAAAGTACAGATATTAATGAATGAAGCAGTGGGATTTTTAAGGGCCATCAATAGCCGGTGAAACGAAAATTGCTGTTTTTCTATATAAGTGAAGAAGCAACTTATTTAATTTTAGAATGGACTGTTTCATGAAGTACAAACTATCTTGTCCTCAGTATTATTAGTTTAAATATTCTGGACGTCTGATTACCCTGCCGTTTAGTCCCCTTACAAATCGGAACACTCAATGTTCTGTTACTATTTTATCTGCTTAAAAATGTCAGTGAAAATAATATTTGTTGGGTCTGCTATGTTTTGGCAAAAGAAACGGATTTTAACATCGGAACAAGGGAAGTTACGTTGTCAGGGACAGGATGTGAAAATACGTGTGTCAGAAGAAGAAGAAAAGTCTGGTAGGGCACAAATGTGTAGTTACATTGAAACTTAGTGGGGAATCAGTGAAAGTGTTTTATTGTATACTGTTTGTAGCTCGTATACGAAATGTGTATATATTGGAACTCTCGTCGAATCCGCTACCCTAGTATATTTTAATGATGAAAATTGTGTTTGAAAATCAATTTTTTGTATCTCAATCTTAGAAATACAAAAACGATTAACTTACTGGAATCCTGTAAACCAGCCACGATGGTCTAAATTGAATTCTTTTGACAAACCGACAGATGTTTGCGATAAAAAAAAAAAACATCGCTCTGTGTTGGCACACTAAGCACACCTTCCGTCAGATACAAATTCCCATCTCCACCTTGCCCACAGTACTCAGACTCGTATTTTTGAAACTAATTTCCATTAGAGTCAGGGCCCCAAAGTTGCCCACCCCTCCCCAGTAACGAAAGGATGATTCCCCGTCACCGGCATATTATATATAAAATTTATGGAATTAACTGCTTCCGGTTGTTGACGTGTCCGATGGAGGACTCGAACTCCGGCGGGAACGACCGCCCAGTCCGTAGCATGACGCCCTAGGCAACTCTGCCATTGCGAGCAGCAAACACATGTTTAATGCGGATTTTGAATAACTGTACAACTTGATGTCCTTCAACTTGGCGTTGCCATAGGTGACGTTGATATGAACCTGCCTGTTAAAAATGAAGTGCTCAAGAAGAATCGAACTTACACATTGCAAATACTAAACTAGAAGCGATCCACCAGACCACTTTATTTTTATTCAGAATGAGGACTATTATGGTAGTTTAATGCGGTTATTTCAATGTTGTGTGCGTTGTGCTCTAGTGGAGAGACTGGCTCACATGGAGACTGATAATATGGTAAGACACTGAATTCATATTTGTTCCACAGCCGGGAGTCGAACCTGGGTCTTCGGCTTTCTAGGCAGTCGCTTTATCCATTATATATATAGTGATTTTTTTTCAGCTATAAATCAGATTTATGGAACAATTTGTTTTTTATAACTGTTCGTTTAAATGTCTTGTTGTACAGTGCGTTAGAGATTTTTCTCAGGATTAAATTATTTGCAGAAGTAAGAAAATAATTCTATGATCTATATCTATATGACTAGGTAGTACTGCTGTGAAGCTGGTTAGGTCGCAAGCTATTTATTATTGGTCACACTTGATGTACAGCGTGCCCTCAAAATGTTGTTTTAACTTTGACTACATAGTGCTTATATAGCCTATCATGATTTACAACAAAGGTTTAGCAGCTGACAAGTGTTTTTTAAAAGCATATGTATAATTGTTCTTTTAAAAAAAATTATATTTTATACTTTGTACAACAATTGCACAGCTGACCTATGTAAACTGATATGCATACCTTATGTGATATGGCGCCACTATACACATTGTAATGCCACCTGGTGGCAAAAATGTCTACTTGGACAGTATCATGTGTGTTAAAACTTGTAGTCTGCGTTTGTATGTATATTGAAGAACATCTTCCATCTGTTCACGTGTGCACATGGCACGGTAAATCATAATTTTCTATATGAATTGTAACCTACTACTTTTTCTATCATGTGGGGAATTTTATTAATTTTATTAATTTTATTATTTTATATTCTTATGATTTTAGATTCTAATCTGATGATGGTTATTCCGAAACGCGTCATTTTGAGGGCACGCTGTACATCAAGTGTGACCAATAATAAATAGCTTGCGACCTAACCAGCTTCACAGCAGTACTACCTAGTCATTTCATCATGGTCGCCTGCCTCCTCAGTGACTTTATGTCGCATTTACAATATATCTATATATTTGTGGCGACAAATTATTGGGTTAATAAAATAAAGAAAGGACAATATATTCTCCTTTTAAAAACAAGAAAGTATGTTAACATTCTTGTACAATTCAATTCCATCAATGTAACGATTTGTATCCAATGGGACATCTGAGTGTCAGAGAGAATTTTGTCTCAGCATTAACCTTCTATCATTTACGTTTGTCTTGCTTTTTAAAGATGTTCATCATACTGCGAAAGAGGTTCTTCACATTGGCTGTTTTCATTTCCAAACTTTTGTCTGCATATACAGTTTGTTTCACTGTGTTTGCTTCTGTAACTTATAAAATAATACGTGACGGAAAATTTTAATGCAGTAGGTCAACACAAGAAATGTTACACTTTCTGCAGAGCTATGAACATAGTTTATTGTATCATTTTCCAAAGAGTTACAGCACAGAGATATAATTTTTTAAATGGAAAATCGCGCATTGGAATCGTTGAAACCAGCTGCGTCCAAATCAATTTAAACTACATTACTATCACTGTTTGTTTGGGAGCTACAACCCATCAAAGTTTCAGGGGCAGATACCACACGCTGTACATAATACATGGCTGTGTGGTGGGTGATGTTCAAATGTGTGTCCACGTTTCTCAACGCATAATCCAATGCGCCGTCGAAAGGATCTGTGGACGAGATGTAACATCGCCGAGGTGACACAGCGACATGCGTCCCCTATGCGCCGTTTTAGATCATCTGGGGATGTGGGCTCAGTGACATAAACACGATCCTTTAGATATCCCCACAAAAAGAAATCTACTGGTGTTAAATCGGGCGACCTTGCGGGTGATGAATGAGGACTATGGCGCCCCAACCATCTTCCTGCAAACCTGTTGTTTAGTTCTTCCACAACAGCACGCGCAGAATGGGCTGGGTGACCATCGTACTGCATCCACATATGGACTCTCGTCTGTAGACACACATGTTCAAGGAGACCACCCAAACTGTCGGCTATAAAAGCGCGATATAACTCACCTGTCAGTGTACCTGGGAAGTAGTGTGAACCGATGATTTCATCCCCAAGGATTCCACACCACACGTTAATAGAACCACCTATGTTGACGGTCGACTGGTCGTACCCACCGAGGATTGTCTGCGGCCCAGTAGTGCATGTTATTCACTGCACCATAATTTGTGAAGGTGGACTCATCAGAAAAAATAACACATTGTAAAGTCTCCAGCGTGAAATTACGCATGGCCCACTCACAGAATGTCACTCTTGCACGTAAATCGTTCCCATGCAGCTCCTGGGTCAGTGACAGGCAGTACGGATGAAACGTGTGGCCCTGTACTATACGCCATACAGATGTGAGACCGACACCAGCGACTGCTGACATGAAGATCGTGCTGTACTACAGCTAAAACAAACACCTCCGTCTCCTCACTTCTTGCAGGTCTTCGTCTGTTACTGCGGCGCATTACCAAACTGCCTGTTTCCCGAAGTCGTTGTTCGGCACGTAAGAATGTAATGGCTGCCGGGGCTCTTCGCCTAGGATATCTCACGGCATACGCCGTGGCTGCTTCAGTGGCATCGTGTCGGCACTCGCTGAGCATCAGCAACATGTCAACGTACTCGTTGTTCGTGTATGCCATCGTCATCCGATGTAAGTAACTGTGGTATATTGAGCCCCGGTTGTTTGTGTGGCTCCAACTGTCGGGTATACGGCCGTGTGCGGCGACAGTCGGCAGTCTAACAGCGCATCGAGGAAACTTCTCACTCCTTGACACCGGCGACGTTACAACTCGGCCGCACCACATTTAGAAGGCGCATTGCATTATGCGCAGCGTTTGTGGTATCTGCCCCTGAAACTTTGAAGGGTTGTAGCTCCCAAACTACCACTGATATGAATGTAGTTTAAATTGATTTGAACGCAGCTGGTTTCAACGAATCCAATGCACGATAGAAAAAACTATTGTTCCATTTAAAAAATTATACCTCTGTGCTGTAACTCTTTGGAAAATGATACAATAAACTATATTCATAGCTCCGAAGAAAGTGTAACATTTCTTGTGTTGACCTACCGCATTAAAATTTCCCATCACCTATTATTTTATAAGTTACAGAGGCAAACACATTTAGTGATACACCCTGTATATATGCCATGAAACTGAGAAAGTGGTCCTCTTCTCGTCATGTGATCGTGTAGTGAACATAGTTTGCTATTATCGACATCATTGTATTATTCTCAGTGGTTGGGTAGAATTCCTCGTAGGGCCTTGTGAGTATATCGGGCCGGCCGCGGTGGCCGAGGTGACTGAGGCGCTCCAGTCACGGTCAGCACGGCCACTACGGTCGGGGGTTCGAATCCCCCCTCGGGCATGGATATTTGTGCCGTCTTAGTTTGTAAGTAGTTCATAAGTAGTTTGTAAGTTTAGGGACTGATGACCCCGTAGTTAAGTCCCATAAGCTTAACAAACATTTGAACATTTGAGTATATCGGGTGCGTACTTGGATAAAGAACTCCTTGACAGGAAGGCAAGATTTTTCCCCAGCCCGTCGCCAGTTGTGGAGATGTCCACAGCAAGTGCATCGGTGTTGCAGCATATCAACCATAATGCATTTGTCGCAAATATATTGTTGACAGCCTAACACCAAGTGTGTGTTACTGCCATTTTGTGGATCTTGAGGTTATTATTCTTACAAATTGTCTTCCAGTTTGAGAGATGTACTTTGTTTCAAAGGTGTTAGAGTTTGTCCTTCTTTCGCCATTATGCCTTTAATTTCCCCCGGTGTTTTGATGATTTTTTCTTAAACTGACGTGGCCTATATAACATGATTCAATGTAGAATTCTCGCATGTGCCGTAACTGGAATTTTTTTTTTTTTATTTCGACTGGCGACTGTAGACTTTCAGGACAGACTACATGAAATAATTTTGCGGTTATGGTTTTTATATTACTGTATACCAATCTAGAGGTTCGAGTCAGGAAAAGGGCAGTGACTTTTCTTTTATAAATCAGTGTGCTCTAGACCACCACCCAGTCATGATTTTTTTATGGTGGTGAAGGCTACTTTATAATATTTCCTTTCCAGATGAATCTACTGTGCCGTTTGTTACTAACATCTAACTTTTGATCGCCTTACGAAGGGGGCAATTGTGTATGATTATGTCGTTTTATGATTTTCCACTTTCTGGGCACATATTACGATAAGATGGAGACTTGCTTGCCAATTATTTTGCTCTTTCCTTCACTTATCACGGCAACCACTATATTTGTGGTATATAATAAAAGTTGCTAATTCATGTACATCACGTATCACTACAGCCACATCATCTCCATACGCTCTTACAACCAAGGTTACTCCTGAGAGTGATCACCTGATAATTTACAACGCAGTCTTTTAAACAATGGTTCTAATGCAAATGTAAAAAGGTGGATTGATAGAGGTCTTGTGGTACACCTCTCCCGAATTGCATGGGATGTGTCATTTGCCCGTTTATAAGAATTCACGCGGTTAAGCCCTTGATGATGATCTGATTTACCTGTCTTCCATACCAATTCTTTTCATAAATTACATGATGTAAATATGCCTGACCTGATAAAAGGATTTTAAAAAATCGATGAAACATAATGGACATGTAAAGTTGGTCGTTGCAGTTATTGGTACTATGATTTCTGAAATTTTGTCCATGATGTTCTGCCCGAGATACGTGGGTTTTCAAATCAATTCAAATGTTTGTATATCTATGGGACTAAACTACTGTGGTTATTAGTCCCCAGGCTTACAAACTACGTAAACTAACCTAAGAACAAGACACACATATATATATATATATATATATATATATATATATATATATATGCCCGAGGCAGCAAGGTGCCTTAGAGCGCTCGGCCAATCCACCGCAGCTGGTGGTTTTTGATTACCTCCTTAGCTATATGTGTCATTGCCGTGACCTTAGTCTTGTAATCACAATTTTGCCGCGTCATAGATCAGATATCGTCAGTAGTGAATTCTTTCAGTTCAGCTAGTGGTTCATGTCCTTTTAAAATTGCAACTAATTGCAATCGATGGGGCCTACAGAGTACATGATGTCATAGTAACGATCAAATTCTTGTACACTGTCCTAGTGGGCAGTAAGTTGGTCACTATTTGTAGAAGTCAGTTTATCGATAAAAGTGCGCGCATGATTAGAACGCTGTTTCACTAATGGATGAAGGACGCTATTTCTCAAAAGTTCAAATGTGTGTGCTGCTTAAGGGTCTTAACTGCCGGGTAATCAGTCCCTAAACGTACAAACTACTTATGAACTACCTTATACTAAAGATGTCACAAACATCAATGCCCTAGGAGGGGGGGGGGATTCGAACCCCGCTGTTTCTCCTTCGCTAAGATATTTCATTTTTAAACTGCATAGTTGTTTACGCTTGATGCTCATCAGTTTTGCTGTTATCGCCTTTATTTCGGCCGAATAAGTGTTTGTTTAATTTGCTTTCTCGTACAGTTCTCTCAGAACGGTGTAATAAAACTCATATGTCCTTTTTTGCTCTTTTATGTTCTGACTACAGAATATGCTATTTGCGACGTTGGTCCTCTGTTTTATTTCTACTTCTGCTGACAGTGTGTAATCAGCTGCTCCATTTATTGCTGACTAATTCTTCTATCTCGGGGT
Organism: Locusta migratoria; assembly: GCA_026315105.1. NCBI lineage: Eukaryota > Metazoa > Arthropoda > Insecta > Orthoptera > Acrididae > Locusta > Locusta migratoria. Next base: position 326,856,324 of record CM048745.1, on the reverse strand, counting down.
CTTGAAGGTCAGCAGTGTTTAATATTTACTGCTTCTAAACCTTTTTGTTGATTGCGGGTCGAGTGGTCCGAGATAGGAGCTGGAATTACGCCAGGGTCACAGGCGTGTCGTCTCACGTGCGATGATATGTAAATTTACAACTTGAAGTGGGGGTAAAAAAGATAAACTTAACAATAGTCTGGTGAATTATTTCCCAAGTGTCTTTGAACGTACTATTGTTTTACTATTTCTTGTAATTCTTTACAGTAATTAAAATTCGTCCTTTGGTCTTTTTGATGAAGAACACAATTAAAATCAACTCCGATCACAATGTTTGGAAGGTCCTTTCGAAATAAATATACGGTTTCGATCTTGAAAAAGGTACTTCTCGCTGCTTTTTTGAATGTTCACGAAGGGTGGGTACACGTTTAAACTACGGTGACATCAAAGATTTTACCGGCAATGCCACGATCGGATTCTACCGTTTTCCACTTATGAGAATGCCTTCTCTGATTAGTATAGCTGTACCGGTATTTAGTTCTGTGACTGTAAAAAGACATCAGCTTCAGACTTGTATAAGAATTGCCATGGGATTGCTAGATTTAGTACGGATGTTATCTTGTCCACGGTTTATAAGCGTGACTCATTCAATTATCAGAATTATTTGAAACCAAACGGTTCGCCTATGTCATCGTCAAAGTCTATTTTCGTCTCAGTTTGAATATCAAGTCCCTGACCTGTGTCGTCTCCGCCTTTCTTTTGTTGTTGTTGTTGTTGTTGTTGTTGTTGTCTTCAGTCCGCAGACTGGTTTGATGCAGCTCTCCACGCTACCCTGTCCTGTACGAGGCTCTTCATCTGAGAATAAGTTCGACAACCTACATCCTTTTGAATCTGCTTACTATATTCGTTCCTAGGTCTCCCTCTTCCGTCTAATGCTAAGTTGACGATTCCTTGATGTCTCAGAATATGTCCAACCAATCTATCCCTTCTCTTAGTCAGGATATGCCAGAAACTTCTTTTCTCCCCGATTCGGTTAAACACCTCCTCATTATTTACGTGATCTACCCATCTAATTTTCATCATTCGTCTGTAGCAGCTCCTTTCAAAAGCTATCATCTTTTTATCTGAATTCCTAATCGTCCACGTTTCACTCCCATACAATGCTACACTCCAGACAAATGCTTTCAGAAAGGACTTCCTAACACTTAAATTAATATTGGATGTTATCAAGTTTCGCTTCTTTAGAAACGCTTTTCTTCCCGTAGCCATTCTGCATTTTATATCTTCTTTACTTCGGCCATCAGAAGTTAGATAATGAGACAATAAAAGTAGTAGATGAATTTTATTTGGATAGCAAGATAATTCCTTTAGCATCGCCTGATTTTCTGACATTGCATTCCATTACCTTCGTTTTACTCTTGTTAATGTTCATCTTATATCTTCCGTTGAAGACACTGTCCATCCCATTCAATTGCTCTTCCAGATCTTTTGCGGTCTCTGACAGAATTACTGTGTCATCGGCAAACCGCAATGGTTTTATTTCTTCTCCCTACACTTTAATGCCCTCTGCAAATTTCTCCTTCCATTCCTTCGCTACCTGCTCAATGTACAGATTGAACAACATTAGGGAAATGCTACAACCGTGCTTTCTTTTGTTCTTGGTCTCATTACGTACTAAATTTGAATTTGACTGAATTTTCTTTTTTGAGTTTCACACTGATGCTCACATTGTCTACAGGGGTGTCATCTGAATACCTACATTCCTTACCCGTTTCAATTTCTCGACAACGTCGTGGATGCCCGGTCCCTCGGGTTTGTCTTCAAGCATGGTGCTTTGTTCACCTTCGCGATTGAATAGCTTGAGTACATTGTCGGTTGCACGTTGTTTTCCAACACTGGATTGTGTAAGTACACTGTCGGGTTCAAGTAAGAAAGCTGTTTGTGTTCAGCTTCGCCGTTCCTGTGTTTGGCTTCGGCTTGGTATTTCTGCGATACCAGTTGTTGACACGTCCATGGAAAGAGTGTTTACAGGTGGCAACGCGTGTTGTGTTGTTTCCTGTGGAGTGTTGGTTTGTAAATCTATCGGACCAAACTGCGTGGTCATCAGTCCGTAGCTTACAAACTACTTAAACCTAGGTAAACTAACCTAAGGATAACACACACACACCTATGCCCCAGGGAGGACTCGAACCTCCGACGGCGAACAACCGCGCGCTCCGCAGCGAGGCGCCTTAGACCGCTCGGCTCCTCCGCTGCGGCCTGTGGAGTGTAACGGGACAAAATATTTTCTGGTTCTTTACGGAGTTCTCGAACGGCTTCGTTTCAATTTATTTCATAAATTTGTCACATTAATGATTATTTCTGAAATTTCCATTAAAGTATAAATGTATGTAAAATTTGTAAAATTACAATGTATTTTGTTTGTTATATGTTCTAGATTTTCTGCACTGAAGGAAAAGATAAAATTGTTAGCAACCCCGGGTATGACACGAGAGATTTGTATTTACAAGCAAAGAAATATGAAGAATATTGATCAGAAAAGAATATTAAAACTATTGTAACGTGAAAGATGAAGATCTCCAAAATGTGTTGTTGGTTCCTAAGAACATTCACAGTTAGTTGCTTCAGAGACTTGCTTGTGATAGTTCGATCTGTGAGCTTGGATAGGCAGATCATCACGAAATAGTGAATGCGTGAAATAATATCGCCGACCGAGGTGGCCGAGGGGACTGAGGCGCTTCAGTCACGGTCTGCAGGGCCACTACGGTCGTGGGTTTAACCCCCCTCGGGCATGGATATTTGTGCCGTCCTTAGTCTTAGCTAGTTCATAGGTAGTTTGTAAGCTTAGGGACTGATGACCCCGGAGTTAAGTCCCATACGTTCTACAAACATTTGAACATTTGAAGATTTGAAATAATATCCGTCAAACTGTTTAGACTCCTTTGAAGAATTGGGAATAATTAATTGTCGTTTTAAAAAGTATTAGGAATTATTTTGAAGTGACTTAAATGCAGTTATTCCTTGTTGAAAAGGGTAGCTATTGAGGGTGAAATTTTATTACGCGGTCAAGGTTGAAGCTAATGGAAGTTAGGTTGGTAATACTGATAACTGCGTAAGTTTGCAGCAATTTGTCGGAAGTAGTAACGATGGTACTCTGAAATTTTAATTTGGTTTTCCGAAAGGATATCCGGAATATTTACTGTGTAACAGCAAAGAATAACTCAATTAAGGAACGTGTTTCTTTGATTTGTGTGTGTGTGTGTGTGTGTGTGTGTGTGTGTGTGTCAGTGTCGAGTGGAGTCGACGTTACAGATTACCCAGAGCGGTTTACTGGTATTGAAACGAATCCCGTGGGAGTTCGTTTTGATCACGGATGAGACGTGAATCCTTTTGTAGTATTTTGACTAGCTCTGTGGTCGTCACTAAAAGTGTTCCTAGAGTTACTATAAATAAGAGTAAACCAGCTAATTATCCGACAACTAGCCAAAGTTGTGACTGCGACGGATAAAACCCATAAATAGGGTTTGGAACCAACAAATCTATTTGGAGATTTCTCAAATATCCGATAATCAGCTAAGAGTGACGTAAGTTTGGTGGGTAAACTTAGTTCAATTTCGTAGTGTCGTGTATAAGTTAACACCTAAAGAAGGCTCCAAGCTGTTTTTTTTTTTTTACTCACCTTAAGAAGATAGAGGGGAATAGCATATAGTCACTCGAACGCTAAGATCTGTAACTGAAATAAAATGTCTTCCAATAAAACAAAATACTAATCCTGAGGGCAGAAAATAAAAATAAATTGGATTATTTTCTCTTACTTCCGTAGATTACAAGACATTCAAAGATATATAAAATTGAATAAGATATCGATCTATAGTAAATGATCAAAACGGATTCTAAATAAATAACATCTTTGGTAAAGATAAAGATCTGTAATAACTGTTTCTTTTAGAAATAGAAGGCACTAAAGTTTATTGATCTGTGAAGAAAAGGGTTTTAAAATCAAAGAAATTATTTAAAAGAAAGATTACAAGTATTAGGTTAAAAGAAAGACTATATTTCATTCACAAGTTATCAGTTGAAAGTGTTACAACTAGAAGCTTTGTTTCCGGGAAAGTAATATCACTCAAATTTAAATGTTACTTGAAAATAAACGTAACATATTTCAGAAGTAAGAAGCATAAATTACATTGCCCAAATACATCTTTGAAAGGAGATTATTTCGTCAGGAAAAGTATTACTAAACAATTGTAAAGTAAAGAAGAAAAGTAACTGACTTCTATATTTGTTATATCTGCCAATGGTTTTTATGTTAGTAAGTTCATTGGTAAAACCTAAGGTTGTATCGTTCCTCTTATTAACGAATATCACGTTAATATATGTATGATAGTCTTGTATAATTATAACGCTACTGAAGAAATTCATTTTATTAATATTGTAGTGTATATTAAGTAGGTGAATGTTAACTTTCAGTGGTAACAACGTTACCTTAAGTGACCATAAATTTTAGTTGAGTGACGACTTTTTTAATGTATGCCATATAGTGACTCTATTTCTCTGTAAGGGTGGTTTTATGTTCACAACAAAAGTAAATATATTCAACCTGGGTAGTATCTAATGCATTTAAAACCTTTGATTCTCTGGGATAAAAACGAGTCAGATGCGTAACATTTATTACATCAATACTACAATATTGTAACGTTCTCATTACTTTTTACTTAACAGGCGACCATAGAGCTAACTAATAACAACTTTTAACGTGAAGGATGTGACAAACATCAGGTTTTCGCTGTTATAAGCTTGGCAAACCTTTCTAACAGAATTATTAAGAGAGCGTTATAGGAGCATGTCAGTTGCTGATGGCATAGGACAGGAATTAGTAGTGTGCTGCTTGACAGAGTGGTGTCAAACATCTAGGCCTAACGCTGCACAGCGATATGAAATGGAACGAGCATGTAAGGACAGTGGTGGGGAAGGCGAACGGTCGACTTCTATTTATTGGGAAAATTTTGGGAAGATGTGATTCGTCTGCAAAGGAGATCGCATATAAAACGCTTGTACGACTCCGTCTTAAGTATTGCTCAAGTGTTTGGCATCCCTACCAGATCGGTCTAAAGGAAAATTTAAAAGCGGTTCAGAGTCGGGCGGCTAGATTTAAAACTGGTAGGTTCGATCAATGCGCGACTGGTACTGAAATGCTTCGGTAATTCAAATGGGAGTTGCTGGAGGAAAGGCGATGTTCTTTTCGAGAAACAATGTTGAAGAAATTGAGAGGGCCGGGATTTGAAGTGGACTACAGAAACATTCTACTGTCGCCAACCTACATTTCGCTTAAAGACCACAAAGATAATATCGGAGAGATTACGCCTCATACGGATATATATAATCATTCGTTTGTCCCTCGTTTTATATGGGAGTGGAACAGAAAAGCAAGTAACTAGTACTGATTACCTTCCCCACACACCTTTGAGTGAATTGTATGTAGATGTAGATAGGCTACGTGCGATACTACACTCGTCAGTCAAGGTGGGATTCTGAATTGGTGTACTAGACATCATTGCGTCAGTGATCGGTTACGCTACATTTTGCATCGACATTAGGTCCGTTCATGACGGTTCGTCATCAGAGCAAGTCCCTTCAAACCTTTTCCGTTTCTTGTTTGTAGGTGCAAGCAAAATAGTTTCAAAAGGGTTCTGATCAGTGTCAGATTTATGGGGCAATGGAGTGCATTCTGAAACCAAGCTCAGGTGCTTCACATTCTCGTTAACGGCAGGAGCAGGCAATTTGTCAGGTAACAATTGTTTCTCAGGTACCAAATCGACTAAAGTTAACTTTATACTTTGCCGTAAGGTAGGTTTTGACACTGTCACACGTTTAGGACACTCCAGTCGAACATGACCACTCTCATTACAATAATGCAAGTAGAAACCGGGAGTCGAACCTGAGACCTTTGCTTTCTCGGGCGAGCGCTCTAGCACTGAGCTATCCTGACACGACTCGTGCTTCTCGCCTCCTAATTTCCAAATTTCACAGAAGTTCTCCTGCGAACCTTGCAAGACTAGCACTCCGGAAAGAAAGGATACGGTGGAGATATGGCTTAGCCACAGCCTAAGGGATGTTTCCAGAATGAAACTTTCACTCTGCAGCGGAGTGTGCGCTGATATGAAACTTCCATTGCGGAGGGAGAGTTTCATTCTGGAAACATCCCTTAGGCTGTGGCTAAGCCACTCACGTCCCCACCATATCCTTTCTTCCACGAGTGCTAGTCTTGCAAGGTTCGCAGGAGAACTTCTGTGAATGGAAAGTAGGAGGCGAGGTACTGGCAGAATTGGTGAGGTCTGACCGTGAGTCGTGTCGGGATAGCTCAGTGGTAGACCGCTTACCTGCGAAAGGCAAAGGTCCCAGGTTCGAATCCCGGTTCCAGCACACAATTTTAATCTGCCAGGAAGTTTCATATCAGTGCACACTCAGCTGCAGAGTGAAATTTTCATTCTGGAAACATCAGGTTTTCTTGTCTAATTCAAATTTCAGTGTGTTTTCCCTTGGAACTGTCGGTGCTATGTTGTCGGTTAACCCAGAGGGGCTAATTGACACACAGTAAAGAAACTATGCACATTAATACACACAGACGTACTCACATGCAACAGAGAAGGTTCAGACGAAACAGTACGAGTAAGTTTCAATTGACTCGCATTGGTCAGTGAAGTCTTCACTCTACCGTGAGTGACCACTGGGGGAAGATGCATTAGTCTGTGACTGTGTTACACAAGGGTAAGAACTGGAATAGTGACAACACTGCTGTGGAGAGACTATACAATGGAATCTACTGTTGTCGCTGATAGCACACGCTGTTGACCTACCACCCTTACCTCCGAGCAAATGGATTCCTCGTGTCACGCCACCAGCGTGTGTATAATCGAGGGAAACACGGTCACTTGTGAGCGAGCGGTCTAACGTAACAATGTCGCTATGTTTTCGAAACAGAAACAACGGATATAGATCAAGATTGGATGTGCCACAGGTCGTATAGCACGACAGTGTCACCAAGGTCTTCAAGAGGCGTGCGGGGAATCGACATTGCCATAGACAACAGTGTCACGTTGGGTAAAAGCCTTCAACGATCGGCAAACTGTGGGAGTCATGTATCGGGTAGGTCGTCCTAGCGTCTCTGAGGAAGGACATACTGTTACCGCGTTAGTGGACAGTGATCGACGCCAGACGATTCTTGGGCTCGCTCACGAAACCGGATCAGCAGATACGACTGTGTTTCGCATCCTGAAAGAACGCCTTGGGCATACGAAAAATTGCATCACAATGATTTCTGCATGAATTGACGGAAGTGCAGAAATGAATGCGTTACGACGCTGCTCAGAGCGCTATGAACGCGGAGGCTTTCTTACGCATATCGTAAGACTGGATGAGACATGGGCCCCATCGTACGAGCCCAAACTCAAACGCCAATCGACCGAATGGCGTCATTATGGGTCGTCTTTGATTTGATACAGCAGATGAAGGAATCACTTCGTGGCATTCGCTTAAGAACTGTTCCAGAGATTCGACAGGCAGTAGACCGCTCCATTCGCACTATCAACAGAACAGGCTCTGCTAACGGTATACTACGCCTTCCACACCGTTGGAAACGGGTTCTACACAATGCTGAAGGACAATGACAGGTGCAAACTTATAATGCTTTTGTATCGGTTGTGAAAAAATAGTTGTCACTATTTTAGTTCCAACCCTCGTAGATGCACTAAGTGAAGACAAAGTGGCTCTCAATTAAATGATCAATTATAAGTAAGCTTCTACCACAGGAATTATACTACTGTGATGTAAAGAAGCTTCTAGCTACCATATCCCGATGCGCAGTCATTATGAAATTTCCACTATTTCAGCTAATTTCGTAGTTCGACAATCCCCACTGCTGAAATTACCAGGTAATTCCATTATTACCTTCAATATTGCAGTCATTATTTTCATACCACTGCTGGTTCACGAGTGGTTGAAGAGCATTTAAGGTTTTTTACTCAATTTTAGAAGCAGTTGCCCGCCAAGAAAATTTATTTCTGCCCTTCAACATGGTTTTGCGACAGTATTAACTCGAAAAAAAAATGGTTGACCCAGCTATTTTGTCCCCTTAAAAACTCCCAAAACAAAACAAAAAACAACGGGTTTCTGTTGGAATGGAATCGGTAAACCACTTGAGGATTGCGAGACTCTATTAGATAAGTGAATACCGTAAATAGCTAAAAAGCTTTTCACGGAAAACGTTTCTTGAGATTTCCCTATTGACTTTCAATGTGGGCACTTGTAGCTCTGTCACAGAACAGCTGAAAATTTGACTGCTGATTTCCTCTCCAAACGAGCTTGTGCTCCGTCTCAAATGACAACACAGTCTACAGGATATTAAATCCTAATCTCCCTTCTTCCTCTTCTGGTTTTGCTCTCTTTAGATGCTCCTCAGCAGCAATTGATGAATAGTTTTATCGGAAGATAAACTGATGAGCACCGGGTCTTCTCTAGAAAGGTTATTTAGAATTAATGTTAGACTTTAAAGTAAAATACATAAACTTTGTACATTCATTTAGATTCAATCGAAACAGCCATAATAGTTACTAACTATACTTCAATAATTTTTTTTTTTTTTGAACATTGATATCGTACCGGGGTCGTTAGTGTGAAACATGAGAAAGAAGCTACGAGCTAACTACGCCACCTGAGAGATACTGCATAAAATTTCAGTTCTATCCAAGCATTAGCAGCCTCCTCTTGTTTCTTTCGTTCCTCTGTTTTTGGATGTCTGCGAATTAAAAATTTCATTTTTCAGGTATTTCTCTTATATTTACTAATCATCACCAGACGCTACTTGTCATCTTTAGGAGCAGGCGATACTTCTCGTCCCTTTGGTTTTTATAAAATGAATTACAGATTTGTTTACCAATTAAATATTCAGGGCAATATTATCGCAATTTTTAGTTCCTTCCACATTCTTATCACAAATCAATTACTTCGATGAACTATGTCATCATCTTCAGATTTTTTTTATAATGTTCTCCTATTTTGATTTTGGGACTCACATAAAATAAAGAGTTACTTGTGAAAATGTAATATAAGAAAAGGTCTCCTTGTTGCTTGTGTCAAGATCACACACAAGTTTTAAATATGCAATGCAGATGACGATCCAATTTGGTGATGCAAATGTTAATCGTTTGACAATGTTCTTTTTCTTATATTACATTATTTTGTGTGTGTACAAAGGTGAAAATAGGAACACATTATTTTAAAAAAAAATTCTGATAGTGATGACATAGTTCATCGTAACCGATTTAAAAAAAAATTCACACATAATCTTCATAATAAGAAGACCATCACCGTCTACCTAAGATTTCTTACGGTGTATGGTGGCGGGTACCTTGCAATAAACTTATATAGCAGAAGCCATGGTAAAAAAAAAAAAAAAAAAAAAAATAAAATAAAAAAAAAAAAAAATAACAGGAAGTTATTGAAAAATGTCAGCAACCCGATAGTCCTAACAATGTCGAATCCAAATATCCGATGGTATAAAGGAAAACTGTGTGGAAAAAATAGCCTCGTGGTATAAAGCGGTTAACAACCTTACTTCGACCAATCATAATTAATAATTATACAGAATTGGGTTGAGTGACGCCGATAGATGCTCAAAATGTGGACTAGTAGACACATTAATACAGAAATTCACATGTGGCAACCATCTACAAAAATGGAGGTGGATGCAGAAGTTAGGGCTGGTTACACGAAGCTCGGAAACATACCACGGAGTATTGTAGCGACCAGACACCGGATTGTAGGTGGATAAAGAAAAACAACACGATGATGTGGCTCTTCGGAAACAGCGTCAATTAGGTAGTCGACGGATGTGGGGGTGACAGCATAGTAGAATTGTACACAGCAACAGCTTATTTTCAAGTACAACGATATTCCAACATAAAAACGAACTTTAGGAACGTGATAGAAATTTTGTTTGAGAACCAGAGCACTAGTAAAAGAAGAAATATAGGAAGAAAGTAGAAGAAATAAATTAATAAGAACGATGGACGGAAATTTGTTAAATGAAACAATTGTTACTCTTCATTACAGAAGATAAATAATTGAAAGAAAAATAAATCCACTGCATAAGAAGGTGCATAATTTCGGTTCTTGTGTAGTAATACATTAATGATTTTTTGTGCAATGCTTGTCGCTGACTTCTGCCCTCTCTCTGCCAGCGTATCGATAAACATATGACATTTGTCACGTTCAACTTTTTTGCAACACGCTGAAGGGAGAGAGCGGAACTGTTCGTAACTTACTGTTTTCTCCTCAATGTGTCAGGACGTGTCCAGGATTTTGCCTGATTAATGTAAGAGTGAGCTTCGTTTTTTTATTAATTGCAATAAACACCCACAGTTAATTTGGAATACCTTACTTACTTACAATCCCTTCTCCATTTTCACTAATTTTAAAGTTATTTATTTTCAGCAGATTCAGTACTTCATGAAGTGGTGCTCGGGTATTGTTGAGATTTGTTTCACGATTGTACTAGAACATTCTCTGTGCAACTTTTATTTATTTCGTGTCTATGAATGGTTTATTACATTTTAATGCCCACAGAAAAATCTTCGCAATGTTTATGAAGTCCGATAATTTTGCAATTTTTAGCGACTATCAGGATAAATTTTCAACACGGTCATAGAACAATAGTAAACGAAATTCACAATCCCAGCATCAATTTATCGAAGTAATATTCCTGTCATCTCAGCTAGAATCATTACAGAATATGACCGAAATATTTGTACCAGCTCTCAATACGGTAAAATTTAGATTCCGCCGACTTCTGTAATGTTGCTTTCTGGTGTTGTATTTGCTACCGAAATCCCGACCGCTACCATTTAATGGCGGAATCCAATAATTTTGTTTAAATTGTCCCTTCCTTGTCAAAATTGCTCAGTATTTTCATTTAAAAATATTTCACTACCTGGTAAAATTTCATTTGCGGTGCCCAACCTCAACTTTAGTACGCAACACCCATTTCCATACGAAAGTAGCAATACACTTGGCCATGCAATATTTTAAATTTCACCGAAGGAGAGATTATCAATGGGTTCTCAATTTCTAATTATTTTTTCTCAATACTTATGAAACAATTTGTATTTAAAGCTTAGTATCACTTATTGTCTACAAAAATTGAATTTGTTATATTGTTAAGAAAATAATGACAGTGGCATCGAAAGTCATAGTTTGCGTTCCAATTTTTAACAAACAATATACTCGTCAGCAGAGCTTTCTTTAGCAAAGTAACTACTTTCCTTATTTCGTAAAACAACAAAGCATGTCAAAATTTATGAATTAAAAACAATAAATAATTTTTAAAAAATCGTCGACTGGTGAAGTCGAATTTAAGAAAATACAAAGAACCATAACATTATAAGATGTTCAGAAGTACGTATAAAGACCAGGAAGCAACTATGCAAACATTCCACTATTCGAGAAGACGAGCTTTAAAGTCTATTACAAGCTGGGAATAAAAAAGAAAAGGAAAAAAAAAAAAGAAAAAAAAACGCCGATGAAGGCGACATTTGCAGAGCGGAAGGAGGGGCTGTGAGGGGAAGGTGACTTTATAGACAGGTCGTGTAATCCGGATACCAGAAATTGCTTAATCAAACTTCCTTTGCCTGCACTAAAAGAAACACCTCTGGTAGGCCATACACATATCCTAAGACGACGTAATGGAGGACGCGGTAGCTTTTAAAACTTTTCATCCATTGTCCAACGTCAAAAGTAAACTGGACGAAATCATGTGTCCATATACACTGTGACCGTAATGGCGTTGAAAGAGGGGATGAAATTCAAAAGGTTGAAATACTTAATGTCTTTTTCCAAGGCTGGGTAAGCAACTAGAAAGCAATTGGGAGGTGTGTGTGTGTGTGTCAGAGAGAGACAGAGAAAGAGAGACAGGCACAACAGAGAGTACATTACACAAAAAGATGAGCCTCGTTCCGAAGTTGTCTAAATGAAAAGACACCACACATCAGGTATATAAAAGTGGATCTGATAATAGCAACTGATAGTTTGCGTAAATTAATTCATACCTATTACAGATCTGAACAATATTCGAGCGGAAGTACTGAAAGCAGACTCAGATGCTACAGGCAAATTGCTGCAACCGCTGCTGGAGAAAGTATGGGAAGAGCAAGAAATACCGACCGCCTGGAAGAATGGGCTGATAGTCTATTGCCGAAAAAACGGGATGCAACAAACAGTAACAACTGGAGAGGTATCACCTTGCTCTCCATTCCAATTATTGTCGTGAGACATTCTAAATCCTATAAAGGACACAGTAGAAAGAAGGCTTCAAGAGGAACAGGATACCCTCTACCACGCATTTGTGGATTTTGAGAAAGCCTCTTATTTTGTAAATCAAAGAATCATGTGGAAGACCCTATAGCTGGGCAAATGGCGTTTGGCGAGCGCGAGCGCTCTCAGCGGCTCACGCTGCCTGCTCGCGGCTCCCCCCCACTCCGCCAGCCAGCAGTGCCCCCCCACTCATACTCGACTAGCCGCGCACCTCACTACACCACGCGGAACCACTCGTTCTGTTTTCTTGTGGAAATCGCGTCCGGTGTTCGTGATAAAGCAGAACTAGTGTCTGAAAAATGGCCGAGGAGGACGTAAAATCTTTGAAAAGAAAGTTTTCTGAACACCCACAGTGGAAAGAAGAGTACTTTTTTGTTGGAACGCAAAGCGCACCTCAGCGTTTGTTTTGAAATTCAACATTGTCTTCATGGAAGAAGTGCAATGTGAAGCGTCATTTTCAAATGCTTCACGAAAAAGATGTAGTTACAGTAAAGAAGAACGAAAAGTCAAACTTATAGAAATGAAGCAGAAAAAGGAGAAAGGCGTAAGTATACTTGTAGATAATTATGTTATTAATTCAATTTGCCGGCCGCGGTGGCCGAGGGGACTGAGGCGCTTCAGTCGCGGTCTGCACGTCCACTACGGTCGGGGGTTCGAATCCCCCCTCGGGCATGGATATTTGTGCCATCCTTAGTATAAGGTAGTTGATAAGTAGTTTGTAAATTTAGGGACTGATGACCCCGTAGTTAAGTCCCATTAAAAGAAAAATTCAATTTACTGCTGTTATTAATATGTTGTGTGCATTTTCCGTCAATTTTCCCTTCTGTACGTATTTACAGGTAGAAAACCTAATCCACAACGCTACAGCGAAGAGAGTAAGCTATAATGTAGCTCTTAACATAGCTAAAACTGCGCGGCCCTTCAGCGATGCAGAATTTGTGAAAGAATGTTTTGTTGCTGCCGCAACAATTTTGTGCCCAGCAAATCTTCCTCTTTCTGAAACCGTTCCTCTTTCACGGAGAACGGTTAGCAGGCGCATTGAAGAAATGGCAAACGACGTAGAAGCTCAGTTGAGAGACAGGATCAAAGATGTAGTTTTCTTTTCTTTAACACTGGATGAAAGCACTGATGTATGTGCACTGTGCATCAGCAAGCGGCCAGCCACAGCGCACAGCCCTGCTGCCCGCACTGCTGGCTCTCAAGGCCGCTCAGCGCTGCCCTCGCGGCTCTCGCTGCTCGCGGGCAGACGCAAGAGCAGCTCTCGTGCCCACCCCTGACCTAGAGGAATACCGAATTACTTCAAAAATCACCAAGATAATTAAACTGAAGTACGAGGGGAGTGCGACAGGGGTGTGTTCTTTGCCCCACTCTGTTCCTGTTTGTCCTGGATAGCGTAATGAAGAGGGTAATGAGAGGATGGAAGAGGGGTGTTCAATGGGGGACGAGAGAGAGGCTCGAAGATCTTGCTTTTGCACACGATATTTGCCTTATGGCACAGTGGTAGCGGGATATAAAAGTCAAATTGAACAGGTTGCAGAAGGAAGCGTAATGTCCAGATCTCATAGTCAACACAAACAACACCAAAGAGATGAGGATAAATTCTGATGTCGTGAGTAGCCTGACAGTAAATTAGAAGGAAATTGAGAGAGCTGAATGCTTCCTTTACATTGGAAATATAGTTACAACGAATGGGGAAGACATTCAAAGCCATATCCGGAAGGCAAATAGTGCATTTGTCTAGCTTTACCCCATGTGGAAAAATAGAAACATCTTCAGAAAGACTAATCTCCGCCACTTCAACAGAAATATGAAGTCGATTCCTTTATAGGGCTGTGAGACGTGGAAAGTTACAAAACAGATAAACAATCGGCTGCAGGTGTTCATAAATGGATGTCTGCATCGAATAACAAATGCGAGGTGGCCGAACATAATCTCAAATGAAGATATGTGGACCAAGATCAATTAGCAGCCGATTGATGTCCAGATCAAGGAGAGGAAGTGGTGCTGGATGGGCACACCCTAGGGAAGCCGAGTGGAGCTGTCGAGAGGGTGGCGCTACACTGGAACCCTCAAGGCAACAGAAAGCGAGGTCGACCAAAGACGACCTGGAGGAGGACGATCTAAAAGGAAATCCCCGAGGTTGATAGGACCTGGATTGAAGTTAAGAGGATGGTCAGGAACCGTAGTGTGCGGAGGAATTACGTCAAGGCCTCTAGAGGGAGCAACAGGAAATAAGTCATTACAACGCCCTGAACAATAAGCAAAAAAGTCCTGCAGTGTTTTTGTATCATTACCAGCATTTAATTTGCTCATGATAGGGAGCGATCTTATAAATATATTTTAGTGAATAATGAAATGCCAAGATCGCAGTATTTCTTTATAACAGACGACCGGATTCGGTGTACATAGACATCATCTTCTGGTCTCTGCACTAAACCATAAAATTATTACATAAATGCATATTGTAGCCAGTTGGATAGTACTGGTGGGTCGTCACACATTAAAATATGCCGTTTTGTTGAGTAGCTTCTTGTCACTCACAACTGTACAATATGGTGGTTTTGTATGTATATATGTTTACACGGGTTTTATATCTGACAACCAAACGCCATATTTTAATGTGTGACGACCCACCAGTACAATCCAACTTGCTACAGTGCATTTCTGTAATAATGTTATAATTTAGTGCAGACACCAGAAGATGATGTCTATGTGCATCGAAACCGGTTGTCTGTTATAAATAAAGACGAAATACCGCAATCTCGGCATTTCATTATTAACAAAAACATATTACCAGCATTTGCCTAGCTCTGAACAAAATGCGAAATAAGTCGAGAATGAAGGAATACAAAGTGTGTTTTCATGGTAACTGTCTGTTAGATACGTCATTTGATTTGCTTTCTATTTTAAAATAATCAATTACCTCCAAGATGAGCCATTCCAAACAGACCACATTGACATGGCCTCATATTTTTCTATTTTCTCAACTGATATTATTTGATTTCCTTTAGTGGATATACCGTTTAATAATGTTCCATCTGGTCAGTGCTGAATTTCACAACCGAAGGAGCTCCTTCTGGACTGAAAATACACAAGCGAATTTCAAATAACCTACTCTGACCTTCGCCACCTCTCTCACATTTAGTAAACCGTGGAATCCACAAGCAAGTGACGCGGAATAAATTGCCCGTTTTGACGCAAGGCAGACTGCGGAAAACGGATAAAAAGCTTTACTGCTGTAGTCGTGCTGGCTAAATAAGCTGCTCGGAAGTCAGATACGGGCTATAAATCACACAATGCATCCTGACGACGGAAGCTGCCGACGGCTGGCTAATGTTACCAGTCATCGTCGTTCCTTGCTTTTGCTCCTTTTAACCCGAAGCAATTTCCAGGCAACGGAAAACAAAATGTACGTCACTCGTCGACTTCGGGGCTGTTCATGCTCGTTGCATCTTTTTTCCTTTGATTCAGAACTCTAATAGCATAACGCGAAATTTACTTCATATTTTTAAATAATTTTTGAAAGTCGCCTACTAGCACAACATCAAATGTTCAACGACACCATTTAAACTTATTAGTAATAACTGTTTTATTATTACTGTTACTGTCAAAAATAGTTTGTGACGTTGTTTGCTTCTATAAATTAAAAATAATTTATTTCAAAAGAAACACAGTATTCCAACCTTCTTACTTTACGCGATCAGGCCCAGTTGTCCGCGCGATGGTATAATGAAGGCTCTCCATTCACTGCGATTCTTCGCTGTCTGTTCCCAGTTTTTTCAGGCCTCAAGTTTTTGCAGGTCTTCTCTTATCCCGTCCATCCACCTCTTCCTTGGTCGCCCCAGTGCTCTTTTGCCTGTTGGTATCATCTCCATGGCCACCCTAGGCCATCGCTCCTCACTCATACGCACCACATGCCCTGCCCATTCTAATCTTCTACTTCTCATCAAGCCCACAATGTTCGGTTCACTATAGAATTGTTCTAATTCTATATTGTGCCTTCTCCTCCATTCTCCTGTCATGTTGTCTTTAACCGGTCCAAATATCTTCCTCGAGCATCTCCTTTCAAAAACTGCGAGCTTGTTTAATTCCTGTTTTCTAGTGCTCCAGCATTGACACCCATATAGAATGACAGGAAGAATTAATGTTTTACACAACCTTAGTTTGACGGCTCGTGATATGATTCGAGAAGTCAAAATGTTGTGTATTGAGTGCAAGCATCTACTACCCGCTTGAATTCTTGCCTTTATTTCCATTCCAGACGATGAATTTTCTGAAATTATGCTTCCAAGAAATTTAAAATCCTTTACTCTTTTGTAGGTGTTATTATCCACAGTTAATTCATGGATTTCTGGGTGTGGGGCTCTTCCAACTATCATGTATTTGGTTTTTGTGGGGTTCTCTTTCAGTACATAGTAAAAAGTGAAAGATTAAGAAATAGCAGCACGTAGCATAACCACAAAAACAGAACGTCAATTCAAGCAAAAATAGCAGACGTCTGAAAAAAATCGAGAACTGATATAATAGATATACGACCTGTGACAAAGTGCGGTGAAGAGTCCTGTGGTATTAACGTAGATGAATTATGAACTATAGTTACTTTCCTTCAAAATAGTCACCTCCCATATGTATGCATCCCTCAGCTCTGCAGTACATCATCATCATCTCCGCCTTTTCCTACGTCATGTGCGGTCGGCGTTGCTTTGCTGGATCCTCCTCCTCCATAAATGTTTACCCAGTGCTTCTCTGGGCCTTACTTTCTCCCGTAGGTCACCTACTACCTTGCCTTTCCATCTCAGTTTCTGTCTTCGTCTTCTACTTCGTCCTTCGATTTCTAGCGCTCCATATCTGCTCCCCACATAGTACTCCCCTCTTCTCTTCTTATGTCCATACCATCTTCGCCTACTTTCTAGAATCTTCTTCTCTATGGGCCCCACTTTTACTGTTCTTCTGTTGTATTCATTCCTTTATCCTCTCGTGTCACCCCACTCATCCACCTTAACATTCTCATTCTGCCACTCTTTTGTAACTGACCAAGTATCTGCACCATATAGCATCGCAGCCCTCACCACAAACTTGTAAAGCTTTCCCTTCATTCTACAGCTAAACTTCTTTACATTGCAATCCATTGTCTCAACGGCCACAAAATCACTTTTATCAATAATGAAACGAGCGGCATTAGCCGTAAAATCTTTTGCTTTATTGAGGCAAATCGATTTGGGTTTTCCAAGAAACCATCTTCAGTGCTGTCAGCAAGTTCAAAACAGCATTTTTGTGAAATGTACAATAACATTTACGTCTAACATATCCGTTGACAACATAGCTACATACAGGTGACATTATCTGATGTCACACGGTTTGACTTCGTATGACAACAGATAATATCACCTGTATGTAGCTATGTTGTCAACGGATATGTTAGACGTAAATGTCATTGTACATTTCACAAAAATGCTGTTTTGAACTTGCTGACAGCACTGAAGATGGTTTCTTGGAAAACCGAAATCGATTTGCCTGAATAAACCAGATTTTACGGCTAATACTGCTCCTTTCATTATTGATAAAAGCTAACCTTCTTATCACACAATACTCCGCTCAATCTCCTCCAGTTCATCCATCCACCATTTATTCTGTGCTTTCGGCCTCCATTCGTCCATCACTTGGCATATGAGTCTAAGTAGTTATTCTCCGTTCACTCTGACAAGGCGGCTCAAGGTCATTTGGCCTGCACTCCTCACATCAGGTGATCACCCCCTCCACAATGCCTTTTTCCCCTCTCCCCAGCTCGCCGTCCGTCCTTTCCGCAGTTGTTCAACAGTGCGGTAGCGTTTCTTTGCGTTTGCATTCAAATTTGCTACAGTGTCGAGTCTGAGTGGTATTAGGTGTCAGTCTACGGATATTGTGTGTAAAGTAGGTTTTTTTTCCAAAGCGTTGGAAAACTGCCAAGAATAGATTTGTGATTTTTTCAGAGATAAACAAACAACCGCAGAAACCTGTCAGGTGTCGGCAATAACTGTGAAACGCATCTGAGAGGACGCCCATAAATGTGTACTCGAAAATGAATTTATCCTAGAGCCAAGCTTCTCCTCTCCAAGAAAAAAATTACTCGCCAAAAGTCTGTCACAGAATTAGACGATTTCCAAAAAGGCGTAATCCGTCGCTCGCTTCAAGAATTTTGCGATAATGGTGAATACCCAACACTTAAAAAATTTAAAGATATTTTAACAACGAAAATAGTCTAGTCTGGAGGTATTAAATCTTTGCATAAAATTGTAAAAAAACTTGGCTTCAGATACAGAAGAGTCAATGACCGGCAAAGATTTTTGATGGAAGAAAATATGTAGCCACAAGAGCCTCATTTTTAAGAAGAATGTTTGAAATAAGGAATGTAAATCAAAACCATTCTAAAAGTTTTATCTGGCAGGATTCTAAAAGAAACGGTGGTATAAAGGTCCTGTTAGGTGAAGGACCACGTCTGATAATATGCCGGATCACCAAATATGGTTTGATAGAGGGGGGCAGAATTGGTGTTCCAGTCTAAAAGCCGTGTTGATCAACACCAAGAGATATTACACTCTTTAGGTTTACTAATCTCCTTCGAAGCCTGGAAGAAGAATGTGTAATAGTCATGGACAATGCAAGCTATCAGTCCATGCCTAAAGAAAAAATTATGAACTCAAGTTCCAAGAAAGCCGATATTTTGGAATGGATGCAAAGCAGTAGCATAACGCAAGATCCCACACACACGATAACCGAATTGTTTTGCACTGTTAGGCAACACAGCAGCAGTTTTAGGCGATATGAGCTTGATGATCTAGTTGCAGAAATGGGACACAAAGTAATACGGCTTCCTCCTTATCTCTGTCCGTACAATCCCATTGAACTGACATGAGCTCAAAAAAGCGAGGTATAGCAGACAAGAATTTACTTTTAAAATTAAAGATATGACAAAATTACTGGCGGACGCCATTAAAAACGTGACAATAGAAGATTGGCAGAAATGCGTTGCCCATGCGGAGCGATTTCAGGAAGAAGACTGAGAAGGAAGGTGAACGAATTCAGAGCATTTTAATAAATCTACGTGAAGATAGTGACGAGACTTCCACAGACTACGTTGACGAAGATAGTGTAATGTAGTTTTTATTTGTTGAGTTACATATAATTCTTTCACTATTTCACTTTATTAATATCATTATTTTAGCGTAATAATCTCTGGACTGATGTACAGTATATACATATTGCAACGAACAAAATGAAGCTCAGTAAAATGTGATTAATTTTGAAAGCCGACAGTGCTTATTACTTTTGGCCAGGGCCGGCGCAAGGCACGTGCGAAACGTGCGGCCGCACGGGGCGGCGCTTTCCGAGGGGGAGGGGCGGCAAATCTGACCCCCCCCCCCATTTTTTATTTTTTAGGTCAAATTCAACATTCATGCTCAACAGGGGATTCGAAACCAAACCTCGAAGGGAGTGGCTTTGGGAACTGTGGCATGGCGCTCCTATTGAACAAGGGGACGGAGGAGGATTAATTTCTTCCTCGCCATTGTGGCAACACCGTCGTGTTTACGCCGGAGGAACAGGGAGAGGGAAGAAACACACTTGTTCTTATTCTTATGGGTGGAGCTTTTCCAAGCCTGTTACTCGCCGTGCGTTTACTCACAACTAATTTCACAATGTTCGATACCGCGAGTATGTGTTAAGACTGAAGCAATTTTGCTAAACCCTTCAGTAGCAGTTTCCGAGAGTTTTATTCTTCCTGCTTTATGGGAAAAATTCGTTGAACATTACTACAGTCAAACATGTCCTACACCTACAATGGCTAGATGTATTCCAAATGGGTAAATATGCCGCGAGTAATTATAAGGTATAAAGACATTGATAGTAAGCGCGGTATAAGTTGGATTTCGATGAATTTTTCAAAATTTCGGATGTCTGCGCCTGCATGAACAACAAACTCGCACCGGCACTTTTGTTTGACAATACTACTCGCACACTGTCACTTTGCCAACATTTATTTAGTGTATACTGTTTTGCGTTGAATACATTCTGTACACGACTACTGAAAAATGAATACTTATGTCAAGTGTAAGTTCTTGCTGAGCGGGATTAGCCGAGCGGTCTGAGGCGCTGCAGTCGTGGACTGTGCGGCTGGTTCGAGTCCTACCTCGGGCATGGGTGTGTGTGATTGTCCTTAGAATAATTTAGGTTGAGTAGTGTGTAAGCTTAAGGACTGATGACCAAAGCAGTTAAGTCCCATAAGATTTCACACACATTTGAATGTTTTTGTAAATTCACAAGTCTTATTAAAATTAGCTAGATTTCTTCAATCAGGTTTGACTCCATTTTTGAGATGTTGCCCAGCGACTGTTTTGTACAAATCTGCAGAGATTGTCACCAATCGCCGGCTGCGGTGGCCGAGGAGACTAAGGCGCTTCAGTCACGGTCTGCGCGGTCACTACGGTCGGGGGTTCGAATCCCCCCTCGGGCATGGATATTTGTGCCGTCCTTAGTATTAGCTAGTTCATAAATAGTTTGTAAGTTTCGGGACTGATGACCCCGTAGTTAAGTCCCATATGCTCTACAAACATTTGAACATTTGATTTTTGTCACCAATCAGTCGCAATTTTCGTTTTTCTTTTCCAGATCTCCATAGATTTCGGGCAAAATGTGGCTATTCTAATGACAGTTCCTAGATAAATATGAAAAGTAAAAACAGAAATTGCGATTGATTGCTGACATTTCCTACAGATTTGTTTAAATAATGTTCCACAAATGTTTTGTAAAAAAAGCGAGGGGGGGCGACAATTTAGCAGCTCGCACGGGGCGGCACTTGGGCTTGCGCCGGCCCTGCTTTTGGCACATTGTTTAAGCGGGCTGCCTGCGCAGTGTGCTTGCAGGAGTGTAGGGGAGGGGGGTGTAGAGTGGGAATACAGCTGCGTGACCTTGAGCCGCCTCGTCACAGTGAACAGAGTATAATTTTATTGACCAGCGCCAGTTTTTCTGCTTGCAGGTTATGTATAGATATGCTCTGTTTTTATCCTGCTAATTCTCATTCCCCACTCCTCTAGAGCTTTCCTCCACTGTTCAAGCTTGTCTTGAAGTGCTTCCTGTGTACGTTCACAGATTACATCCTCATCGGCAAACATCATGGTTCAAGGTGTCTCTTTTTTCACATATTTGACTAGTACATCCATGACAAGGTGAAAGAGATATGTGACGAGAGCAGATCCGTGACATAGTCCTACTATCACTGGAAACGCCTTTGTTGCACCTGCACTGCTTCATACATGTCTTTATACATGTCTTCATACATGTCTTTATCACCCTGATACATTTTCTGGTTCTGCAATACATATCTAAAGTTTGCACGAAGTCTTCCTTTGCGATGCTATCCGAAAGCCTCGCGGAATATGGTCGCATCTCTTTCCTTTCCAAGCGAGTTTCTGCCGAGTAAATAAGAAGAAGTCTGGTGGATTGAGATCCGGCGATTATGGAGGATGTTCAAATTGCACGACAACGCTCGCCCACAGCCAATATCGTCAAACAGTTCCTTGAAAAAAAATGGAGTGATGCAGCTTGAGGAAAATATTTCTGATATTCAATGAAACGTGGCAATGTTAGGCCACAGTCTAACATAGTTGCGACACTCGCTGTTGTGAAAATTGTTCCCACCTGACAATTGCAACGACACTAGCGCTCCTAACGGTGGGCGAGGTGCTGTAACAGTAATGTTTGCCTATATTTACTTGTCTGTGTAATTAACCCATTAGTTTCGGCATTTTTTTGTGTTCCAAGCATTAGTAAAATAACGAAAGACATAAATAATAGTGAAATCAATGTAAAGCACCCTAGTTCCCCGATTCCGTGTTATAAACAACAAATTATTCAGGAAATCAATGTAAAGCACCCTAGTTCCCCGATTCCGTGTTATAAACAACAACTTATTCAGGAGGAAATATTTACGAATATGTGTATATTTTGCAGAATACTCCGCTGAAAGTAAGAGAATATAAAGAGACGAGAAACATTAATTCCAGTTGTGGTGTGTTCTGGTAGCTACCTGACAAACTAATTGATTACAATTTCTATAACAGAATCTAAGAGCATAACAAACGGGGAACTACGTGCGTGTAAAAATGTTTAGCCGACACAACAATCTGCCTCCCTACGCGGAATGCGAATCATAAATTTAAATTCATTCAACTCTTTCTGTTGACAGCAGGCACCCTTTATGTACTGCAATAGCAAATTCAGTACTTACTAAAGTCAAAACTCTTGTCTTATCTACCCTACCGCTACTGTTAAAGCTCACAGGTTAAGATTGTTTGCTAATAACGATGACAAAAGTAATTATCCAGTTCATGAATATCTATAAATCCTATGAAAATGCTGAATATGTAAAATTCCTTACTAACAATATCATTGTTCAGAATGAAACAATTATACTGACTTTCAATTCAAAAAAGGAAATGAAGCTGTCGTCTGAAATAAAAATTAAAAAATAAGTTTGTTTAGACTAGTATAAATGAAAAACATAAACTGTAGATTTACTTTGTTTATTATTATTATTTCAACTGATCCACTCACAATGGCTATGAGAAACACAAGAACGAAGTTATAATAATACACTACTGGCCATTAAAATTGCTACTCCAAGAAGAAATGCAGATGCTAAACGGGTATTCATTAGACAAATACATTATATTAGAACTGACATGTGATTAGATTTTCACGCAATTTGGGTGCATAGATCCTGAGAAACGAGTACCCAGAACAACCACCTCTGGCCGTAATAATGGCCTTGATGCGTTTGGGCGTAGAGTCAAACAGAGCTTGGATGGCGTGTACAGGTACAGATGCCCATGCAGCCTCAACACGATACCACAGTTCATCAAGAGAAGTGACTGGCGCTTTCTGACGAGCAAGTTGCTCGGCCACCATTGACCAGATGTTTTTAATTGGTGAGAGATCTGGAGAATGTGCTGACTAGGGCAGCAGTCGAACATTTTCCGTATCCAGAAAGGCCCGTACAGAACCTGTATTATGCTGCTGAAATGTAGTGGTTCGCAGGGATCGAATTAAAGGTAGGGCCACGGGTCGTAACACATCTGAAATGTAACGGCCACTGTTTAAAGTGCCATCGATACGAACAAGAGGTGACCGAGACGCGTAACCAATGGCACCCCATACCATCACGCCGAGTGTAACGCCAATATGGAGATGACGAATACACGCTTCCAATGTACGTTCACCGCGATGTCGCCAAACACGGATGCGACCATCATGATGTTGTAAAGAGAACCTGGATTCATCCGAAAATATAACGTTTTGCCATTCGTGCAGCCGGGTTAGTCGTTGCGTACACCATCGCAGGCGCTCCTGTCTGATGCGGCGTCAAGGCTAACCGCAGCCATGGTCTCCGAGCTGATAGTCCATGCTGCTGCAAACGTCGTCGAACTGTTCATGCAGATGGTTGTTGTCTTGCAGACGTCCCGCTCTATTGACTCAGGGATCGAGACGTGGCTGCGCGATCCGTTACAGCCACGCAGGTGAGATGCCTGTCGTCTCGACTGCTAGTGATGCGAGGCCGTTGGGATCCAGCACGGTGTTCCTTATTGCCCTCCTGAACCCACCGATTCCATATTCTGCTAAGAGTCATTGGATCGCGACCAACGCGAGCAGTCATGTCGCGATAAGATAAACCGCAATCGCGATAGGCTGCAATCCGACCTTTATGAAAGTCGTAAACGCATTTCTCCTCCTTACACGAGGCATCACAACAACGTTTCACAACGCCGGTCAACTGCTGATTATGTATGAGAAATTGGTTGGAAACTTTCAAATGTTCAAACGTTTGTTAAGCTTATGGGACTTAACTACGGGGTCATCAGTCCCTATACTTACAAACTACAAATATCCATGCCCGAGGGGGGGATTCGAACCCCCGACCCTAGCGGCCGCTCATACCGTGACTGGAGCGCCTCAGTCCCCGCGGCCACCGCGGCCGGCTTGGAAACTTTCATGTCAGCACGTTGTAGGTGTCGCCACCGGCACAACCCTGTGTGAATGCTCTGTAAAGCTAATCATTTGCATATCCCAGCATCTTCTTCCTGTCGGTTAAATTTCGCGACTGTAGCACATCATCTTCATGGTGTAGCAATAGCCAGGAGTGTAGTTTCCACATTTTGAGAGAACAAATACACCATACCAATAATTCTATCATTTCCATCTCATTATATGTTCGATATCTTTGTTCAACAAACGTAACCATATCTAACAGCTCAGTACCACTACTCGCTACAAACACTTCCTGCTAACTGCTCCAACGTCTTACAACCAACTGTACAACAGACGCTGGCCACCGCCGTCTTACAGTCCGCGGTAACCAACATCTCTAACCAGTCAGCGATAACAAAAAAAATTGTGTTGCCACTCAAAACGTGCAGTAATTTCCCTGGGCAGCACGATCTTCGGACTTGTCTCCAATCGAACACGTATGGGATATTAGGGAATCCTCAACCCGTAACTTTGACGGAATCAGGCAACACCGTCTGTAGGGAAGGCCTCCGCTCTGGCGTGCCACGTCACGCAGTGTAGGCCGCGGTCCCGTACCTCACTGGCTGGCCGATGGGGCGCAGCCCACCGCCTCACACTGGCCATCCAGTGAGGTACGGGACCGCGGCCTACGCTGCGTGACGTGGCACGCCAAAACGGAGGCATTCTCTACAGACGGTGTTGAACCATGTGAGCCGCGCGGAATGGCCAAGTGACCTATGGCGTCATGCTACGGACTTGGCGGCCGTTCCCACCGGCGGTTTGAGTCCCCCCTGGGCCATACTCACACGCGCGCGCGCGCGCGCTCGCGCGCGCTTGTGTGTGTGTGTGTGTGTGTGTGTATGTGTGTGTGTGTGTGTGTTTGTGTGTGTTTTGCCCTCAGTTCAAGTTATTTTAAGTAGTTTGTAAGTGCTAGGGACTGATGACGATAGCTATTTGGTGTAATAGTTTAACAAACATGTCAACATTTTTTTTTTTTTTTAGAACCAAGTAAACATGTCATGCAGGCGAAGAATGCCATAGCCAAGACAGTAATCGTCATCTCTATGACCGACTGAATGCCAGAATAAGCGCTTGAATTGCCTCCTGTGGAGGCTATACTAGGTGCTAATAAGAGTGTTTGAGCATGGATCGACCTGGTACCTCAATAACACTTGAGTTTAGTAAAATGACATGTTGACCATAGCTGTTTACTTCATTAAGTCGAAGCTACCGGTTTCGGTTAACGTATCATTGTCAAGCGCCAGCAGAGCTTAGTCAGTTGCTTAACATATCATGTTACAATTCAATTTTGTAACATGATATGTTAAGCAATTGGCTAAGCTCTGCTGGCGCTTGACAATGATACGTTAACCGAAACCGGTAGCTTTCAGTTGAGTTATTGACCTACAAAGTTCTGTAATCAGTTCAAGTATTCCGTAGGTAATGTGTTAACAATATATACTAATTGAATTGGAAAACTCCTTGAGGGCTTGCTGTTGTTACGGACTTCAGTTCGCAGACTGACTGGTTTGATGCAGTTCTCCACGCTACTCTGTCCTGTGCCAGTCTCTTCATCTGAGAATCAGTTCGGCAACATACATCCTTTTGCATCTGCTGTCTGTATTCGTCCCTCGGTCTCCCTCTACGAGTTTTACATCACATTTCGTTCTAATGCTAAGTTCACGATTCCTTGATGTCGCAGAATGTGTCCCACCAACTTGTCTCTTCTCTTAATCAGGATATGCCACAAACTCCTTTTCTCCCCGATTCCGTTAAGCACCTCTTCATTAGTTGATTTGATTTGATTCTTTCAGGGAAGCCAAAACAGTCTTGGTCTAACCCGCCACTGCCCGCACAGAAACTAAGTGTATTGTGCGGTATCGCTCCCTGTATGTCTAGTAAAGCCAACCAATGCCCTTGAACAGTGCAAGGAGTCTCTTTACCAGTTCTTTATTAGACACAATTTCTTCGGGTCTGGTTGTCCCAAATGTTCTGTGCCTTTTACACTCCAATGCAATGCATTCGAAGATCAGATGTGATGCAGTTTCATCACCGTCATCACAGATCCTACATTTAGGGTCCTCTTCTGTTATTCCCATTGTGTGTAGGTGTTTTTTGAAATTCCCATGGCCTCTCAGCAATCCAACCATGAGTCTAATCTCTCTCCTGTTCAGACCCAGGATTGCAGAGCTTCTTTTAAAACAAGGCTTTGGCATCATTACCTTGCCATGTTTTTGTTGATGGACTTTGGTCCAATATTCTACGTGCTGTCTTCTGAGCCAGTTACGTAGCTCCAATTTAATCATTGCCTTGGTGATGGTCAGGAGAGGTTCCAGTCCAATAAATGGAGTCTCTGCCCCCATCCTGGCTAATCTGTCGGCATGTTCGTTGCCACTGATCCCCGAGTGGCCAGGGACTCACAATAGGTCTACTCTATTGCTTTCCCCTAGTTCCACCAGAACACTGTGACATTCTGCAACAATTTTAGACCTTGTTGTAGGAGCTGCCAGTGATCTCAGGGCTGCCTGGCTGTCTGAATAGATATAGATGCTACGATCTTTGTAGCACCTACGCAAATTCTCCTCCACACATGCCCTGATGGCAGTGATTTCGGCCTGGAATACTGAGGCCAGTTTCCCTAGAGAGATGACGCCCTCCAGTCTTGGCTTCACCCCGCATACCCCGGCCCCAACGCCTTGGTCTGATTTCGACCCGTCAGTGAACCAGACAATATCCCCAGTACGGTGTCGAACTATTTTCTCCCACTGCTCCCTACTTCCAATTGTTATACTGAAAGGCTTGTTGAAGCAGTATGGGGTTATAATATAGTCGGCTGGCATTTCCCCAACCTTTCCTATATTTACCTCACTCACTTTTAGTGTGTGATTCTGGATATCCCAAAGAGTTCCAGTTGTTGCCAGATGTGAGTCTGTAGGCACCAGCCGCTGCCTCCATCTTGACCCAAAGGTGTAATGGGGGCATATCCAGCATGGTTTCCATCCCAGCAATTGGTGTGCTGCTAATTCCGCCTGTTATGGCTAAGCAGGCTAGTCTCTGCACCTTACCAAGCTCCTTAGCAGCAACCTGCTGTTCTACCTTCTTCCACCACACGACCTCTCCATAGGTGATCCTGGGTCTAATCACCGTGGTGTATATCCAGTGCATACCCTTGGGGCTCAGGCCCCAATTTTTGCCACAAGCTCTCTTGGTACTTACTAAAGTACCTTTTGCCTTGGAGCAAATATTCCTAATGTGAGGGGTCCATGTCAGTTTCTCATCTAGGGTAACCCCTAGATATTTCACTGTCCCCTTCACAGGTAGCGCTTCATTGAAAAGCTTTAGATTCCAACTTGAGTGTTGGATATGTTTCCTTGTGAATGGTACAACAACAGTCTTCTTAGGACTAACCCCCAGATCCTGTTTTCTGCACCAGTCTTGCACAATGTCCAAGGCACCTTGTGCCATATTCTTCACTGTGTCAGCAAATTTGCCAAGTATTACTATGACAAGATCGTCTGCGTATCCTTGGCAAAAGTACTGCCTAGAGTTTAATTCTCCAATGAGATCATTCACCACTAGATTCCACAATAAAGGGGAAAGAACTCCTCCTTCCGGGCAACCCCTAGTGATGTTGATTAGCATTTTTTCATTCATCGTGTAAGCCTCTACCTTTCTTCCACTGAGCATGGCCCTAGTCCACCTACATATAGTGGTCCCTAGGTCATGCACCTCTGCTGCCCTAACCATGGAATCGAAGGTCGTGTTGCTAAAAGCCCCCTCAATGTACAGGAAGATGCAGAGGGCTATTTCTTGAAAGTGTAGTGCTTTCTCCACCTTCCCAACAAGTTGGTGGAGAGCTGTCTCACATGATTTACCTGGTTGATATGCATGTTGGTTTGAATGTAGAGGAACCCTACTTAACCTCCTTTCTCCAACATGTCTTAAGAATGAAGGAGGACAGGCTGATTGGTCTCATATCCTTGGCCTTGGTATAATCAATTCTCCCTGGCTTTGGAATGAAGACAACCTTCACTGCTCTACAGGCATTGGGAATGATTCCTGCTGCTAGGCTAACCCTGAATAACCTGCATAGGAATCTAATAAGATTTTCTCCCGCTTGTTGCAGGAGAGCTGGAAAGATTCCATCGGGGCCAGTTGACTTGAACGGTTGAAATGTTCCCACCGCCCATCGGACCTTACTGAAATCGACACACTCCTTGGCCAGATCCCAGTCCTCTTTGCTAATATCTGAGAACCGTTGTCTCTCAGGAATCACATTCTGGTCTGAGTTATCCCTCAGAGTATATTGAAGAGAGTCAGTCTTGAGGAGCAGTTCCAGCGTTTCATGTGCTATCTTTGTATACTCCCCATCCTCCTTCCTCAATGTTCCTCCTGGATTAGTTGGTATCCTAGTGAGGATTTTATGAAGTCTCGCTTGAGCAGCCGTGCCCTCCACTTCCTCACAGAATACCTTCCAGAATGCCTCCTTTGCCCGTCTGATGGCAAGGTTGTAATTGACAAGAGCCTCACGATACTTTGCCCATTATCCTTTGCGCCTCGCAAGGTTAAACAGTCTTCGTACCTGTTTCCTTTGCATTTCCAGGTTATTATTCCACCAAGGCACACTCCTATTTGTGCACTTCTTAGTGATTGAGCAGTTATCCTGGTATGAGGTCACTATAGCAGAAGTTACGGCCTCTGCTAGTTCCTCAAACTCTGCTGGATTCCTTATCGAAGTTTTAATTTCCGATAGGCTGAAGTCAAGGTCTCTCCTATATGTCTCCCAGTCCGTTTTCCTGGGTTTCCTATAGGCCATGGTCTGTCTGGTTCCCATTTCAACCTTGAATTTAATATACATGTGATCTGATGAGGATGGCTCCAGGACCACATGCCACTGTTTGACGTAACTTCCCATCATCATGGAACCAAAAGTTATGTCAATTACTTCTTCCCTTCTACTATTCCTGAATGTGGGTTCATCACCCCTATTCAGGATCTCCAAGTTGTTAGATAGGAGAAATTCAAGAAGGTGCTCACCTCTACTGTTGGTGTTCTTGCTGCCCCCCGATAGATCGTGGGCATTGGCATCACATCCCACCAACAGTTCGTCACCTTGCCGGTGGCAGGCTTCCGTCAGTCTCCTCACTTCCAAAGGAGGAGGAGAGCTGTCTTCATAAGGAAGGTATGCTGAGGCCAAAACAATTTCCTTCTTGATGCCTTCCTCACGTTGCTGCATCCTGATGGTCACCAAGTCCCTGGAACAAAAATCCATCATTAGTATGAAAGGTATTCCATTTCTAACATAAATGCATGTTATGGAGTTTTTTAGATTTCTGGCATAAATCAGCTTACCTCCAGTACCACCGAGGCCCGATACACCCTCTTTGTATAAATAGGGTTCTTGTATCAGGGCCAGGTCCACCTCCTGTCTCGCCAGGCGACGGCTCAGGGCAGCAGTGGCCTTTTTACTGTGCTGCAGGTTTATTTGCAGCACTTCCAGTCCCCAACTTGCTGCCATTATTGCCTTTAAGGTCTTTGATTACCCTGACGGCGACCTGCGAGAACCCTAAAAACAGTTTCAGGCCTTGCTCTCGCATTGCCTCTCTGACCTCCACCACCAGGGTTCGTCCTTCTGGAACGACCTTTTGGTTAATTACCCTCCAATCCTCTGTAGAGACTTTTGGGTTCTGGACCCTTATTTTCTCGAACAGAGTCTTTGGAGGGACATCCTTAAGGATCTTTGGTACCGATATTGATACCTTTGCGGTCTTCAGGAGTTCGGTTGCTGTCTTGACCAGCAGCTTCGCGTCCTCCCCCTCACAGACAAAAATGAGGGCACCGCGATCTAGATAGACCCTCCTGGATTTGGGTCCTGGACCAGCGTCTCCCCCTATCTCTTCAAAGAGGGCCATCTGCACGAGCTGCTCCTGCTGCGAGGTGATGCTCACCAGTGGGTATCCTTCTTGGCCATTCTAAAGACCGAGACTGCAGTACTATAAGTCTGTTTCCCTATTTCCTGCCTCAGCCTTTTAGGATCATGTTTGTCCAGAGAGGAGGGAGTCTTAGATTCCTCCCTAACCCTCTTGCCACCTGTCTTTGACGTCGAGGGGATCTGTGTATCTCCTTCGACCTGAGGCAGTTTCTTTTTGGAGGTCTTGGGCTCAAGCCCTTTTGATTCCCTCCACTTATGCTTAGGAAGCCATTCTTTTCCTTCCTTTTGCTTCTGTTCCTTGAGAAGTTTCCTCCTCTGAGCTCCAGACAAGGCCTTAATCCTAATCTGGTCCAACTTCTCTGTTACGGTTCCCACTTTTTGCTCAGGTCTAGACCCTGACTGATAAGTAGGAGTGCACTCCATCGGTCCTGATCCCGATGTTTATCTGAGGTCTCAGTTTGCCCCTCGGATTCTTTTAAAATAATTTTTTTCTCCGTGTTCATCTTAGTCCCACGAGATTTGGGGATTTATATGGTCCACACCACGATAACCCCGCGCGGTGCAAGGCAACTTACTCAGGGAGGTCGCCCGGTATCCCTGAGGCTCCGTAAGAGACACATCCACCCATGTGCCACGCACCCCTCAGCACGGGTCGCACCACACCTTGGGTTGGGAGGCAGTTTAACGTCGTGCCCAGAACGATCTTCATTAGTTATGTGATCTACCCATCTAATCTTCGTCATTCATCTGTAGCACCACATTTCAAAAGCTTCTATCATCTTTGTTTCACTCCCATACACTTCCTAACATTTAAATTGATATTGGATGTCAACAAATTTCACTTCCTCAGAAACGCTTTTCTTCTCATAGCCATTCTGCATTTTATATCTTCTTTACTTCGACCATCAAAATTATCTTGCTACCCAAATAACAAAACTCGTCGACTACAAATGTTCAAATGTTTGTATAGTCTATGGGACTTAACTACGGGGTCATAAGTCCCTAAACTTACAAACTACTTATGAACTACTTACGAACTAGGACGGCACAAATATCCATGCCTGAGGGGGGATTCGAACCCCCGACCGTAGTGGCCGTGGAGACCGTGACTGGAGCGCCTTAGTCCCCTCGGCCACCGCGGCCGGCTCGTCGACTACTTTTATCGTCTCATTTCCTAATCTAATTCCTGCAGCATCGCCTGATTTACTGACACTACGTTCCATTACCCTCGGTTTACTCTTCTCAGTGTTCATCATCATATCTTCCTTTCAAAACACTGTCCATTCAATTTAATTGCTCTTCCAGGGTCTTTGCTGTTTCTGACAGAATTACTATGTCGTCAGCAAACCCAAGGTTTTTATTCCCTCTCCATGGACTTTAATTTCCTCTCCAAATTTCTCCTTGCATTTCTTCACAGCTTGCTCAATAGCTGTACTAATTCTTATTTGCAGCAGTATATTTCTGTGACACATCTTCAGGGATGCAATCTGTTTCTTTATTGATTGTTATTCAAATTATCGTTTTCGAAATTAGTTTAATCTTTTCAACGAACTACAAGATTAAATTATATAATTTCTAAATCAATCATGTCCCTTTATGTCATTTCCGACATAGTAGTAACTTTTCTTTACTTGTATTCACACAGCCAACTTCACTAAAGATTAACTAAAACAACATTTACTGTACACCGCGTGAGCACATATAGATAACAAAAATGTGAAGCTAATCAACTTTTCCGTGATACTTGTAATAATTACAATGGTCGCGTTACTGCGAGGAACATTAGTGAGATACAGAGTGAGCATCGCACCGTTAGTTTTAATTAACCTGAGATGTTGCAGTGATTAAGTAAACAAAACTAGGGAAGAAATATGTAAGTATTACAATAGTAGCAATAGAATGTTTAGGTCCGCTGACGCGCGGGTTGCCTATTTTGGGAATACGTATCTGTGAGATCCTATTCTAGTGATTATCATAAACTAGGCAGACGATGTCAAAAATCAAACAAAAAAACTTCTCTAGATGCACCCTTCATTCACAACTTTTCAGCAACTTTGCTCTTACACTTATGTTACGTTCTTGGTATGTGTATATCATTAATGTCTGACAATTAACCCTTTAATACATAGTGTAGCTGAGCAGCTACATACCTTTTTTTTCCTTTATCTCTCAAACTGATCAACATTTTACCACAAATTCATTTGTAGCTGCTTCTATACACAGTCTTACACATGATGGAGCTCGTCCTAGAAATTATAAATTACAGTGTGCTACTGAATCAGTTCGACAGTTAACTGCAATGAGTTACTAAAAATGTTCAAATGTTTGTACAGCTTATGGGACTTTACTACGGGGTCATCAGTCCCTAAACTTACAAACTACTTATGAACTAGCTAAGACTAAGGACGGCACAAATATCCATGCCCGAGGGGGGATTCGAACCCCCGACCGTAGTGGCCATGCAGACCGTGACTGAAGCGCCTCAGTCTCCTCGGCCACCGCGGCCGGCCATTGTGTTACTCCTAACACGTGCGTTTGTTTAGTATTCCTCCTTTGCCAAGTAAATGTAGTCAATCACATACGACTGTTGTATTATGAATTACTCTCTGGTAAGATCAGAGGCATAATAGTCACATTTACTGCATCGGGTACATCATGGAAGCAATATATAGCTGACCAGCTTTGAAATTTTTGTTGCTAGTAGCGCATAATAATTTTAAGGATTTTTTTTCAATATTTTTCTCAGTATGAACGCACTATACATTAATCGTAATAGCTTTTATAGCTTCGAATAAAAAGTCATGCATTAAAGGGTTGTGAGTGAATAAGATTAGACAGGTAGATTACGAAACAACAACCTATCAGGAAGGGAAACTCTTACTCGAAAATGTATAAATTCTTTATATTCGTTCTAATACATGCATGACTAAATAGCATAGATCATTTTATTAATAACCTCTACATATCTGTTAAGATTTTGAAGTTTTTGTTCTGCAACATATTTCAAAATTGTCATCATCTGTGCACCTTGAAGTTTCTGCGACGCAAGACGACTTCATTAAATATCGGGCGTGAAGTTGCATTAATTTAGCTTCTTTCTCCTGTATATCGTTCAGCAATCTGAAGTGAGTGCTTTTCTCCGAACATCGCTAAAAACGGTATACGGGCGAAGTATTACAAGAAGAAAAACCTAAATTTATGCGGTTGCGCGTCCGAAATTTAATAGATGTGGCATCGCCTACTTACTTATATCTCGATCACTTGTGACGACGTTGTGTGAACAATCAGTCTTTGTCCATTGCTGTTTCCCTTCAAAAGACTACATTTGAAGCTTACATCTTCTTCCGATTCAAGTTACCTGAATGAAATAACAGACACCGTTTTTGATCCTGCAGTTATTATAAATCTTGACAAAAGGATTTAGGACATTAACTGCGAGTGGGGACAGAAACAGATCGATGGGGAAAGTTGAAAAATTAACCCCTGACCACGAATCGAAACCTTGTCAGTAAAGGAATGACATTGTCGACAATATGCACCATGTGACTTGTTTCGAAACAAACTTGTTCCATGCTACTGTTGATCATAGTAATGCTCAGTTTACTCTTGGTCCTCAAGCTTGCGTTCAGTTCTGGTTCATTCAGTCTCATGTTTATTTATCTGACACTCTTAGTTGTACGTTAACAGTGATATGCAGTAACGTGCAAATAACTGATTAGCTGACTTATAATCATGTATTGTCTCCATCTACACTGGTATTGGTTAACTGAATGCAATTGAAAAGTCTCATGATGACACTATGGTCAGGCATCCTTTCCTGCTAGCTGCATCCTGAACATCCTACCTATACTTTTACCTTTATTATTATTGTTTCTTTTGATAGTAGACGTATTTTGTGTGTCGTTTATCATCTCATCATCTGTGTCCTCACCTGTCTGTGATGAGAGTTCACCGTCATGGTCTCCATCTCCTCTTGTCTCCTTCACCTTCGTCTTGCCATCTTCACCATCATCGCCGTCATCTTCACTATCATCGCCACCACCGCAAATTTCATCATCACTGCCTTCGCCATCATCATCGCCTTCGGCCTTCGCCACTTCCATCTTCGCTGCCGCTGCAATCTCCATGCCGACACCTCATACCACATGTCCATCCTCTCCACCATCTAGGCGGCGATCTGCAGCCAGTAATTATTTTCAAATTCACTTTCCCCCCACAATAGACACTCCATCTACCTCTCTCATTTTCAATACCCCTTCGTCTGTTCTCACAATCACCAAATTGAGTACCATCCCTGGTGAACTTCCCTATGGGGACTCCACCCTCCCTTGTGTCTCGAACCCAATTTACAATCAGTTCCTTCGCCTACACCATTCGTCCAATGTCCACCGCAGCTCCTACTTTTTTTTTCCTTTTGCTATTCGACTTCCAAGCTCTCGACACTAACCAGTGCCTCTGCAACACCTTTTCAATTTACATACTAATGCGGTTGCCACACCATCCACCAAAAATTCCAGCTGAATAGAAGGACCAGCGCTCACCTAGCCAAAATCTCAGAAACGACTGAACCCATTCAACCCAGCAAGCTCTATCATACAAAACCTGCCAAACCAGACCCCAATGATCATATAGAAACTCCTTCCCATCCTAGACTTTCTGTCCTGACTGTTCACAATTCCATCCTCTCTCAATCAGATCTTAAGTTTCTAAACGTCACCCTCAAAAACTGAAATTGTGTCTCCAACACTCCCATAACCAAAATCATCTCCCTAAACGCTGTTCTCGTCAAATCAACAAATACCAATATCCATTCTAACCTTCTACATCACATTATCTTTGATCCCCATACCCCATCACTCATCATCATCACCCTATCCAAATAACCCTTCCAAACAAGCCTTCACACCTCTCCCCCCCCCCACTGTCTTGATCACGAAGCTTAGACCTGGGATCACAACAGAAAAGGTGTTATCTGAAATCAATTCTAAGTCTCCCTGGAAATCCGCAATGTCTGCTGGTTTATCAATGACCCCATACACTTTCTTTAAGTGTGTTTTTCCTAATCGGTCCCACCGTTGTTCTGCTAGTCAATGAGGCAGCCTTCATGTGACTGCAGTCACTACTTCAAACCCTCAAAGTCCCACCCCAATCGTATTATTGCTAGGAAGGCATTGTGTATAAAGACCACCTCACTCCAAACTGCAAAAATCCTCCCAACCTGCCGTCCACTGTAAGCAAACAGTGTCCTAAACGTGCCTCCATACTAAACGAAGTCCTGTCACCTGTACCGCAATATACATCCGATCCACTATTCCCGTATGTTATGACTTCTTCGCCAACGTCTACTGTACCTTGCCCACCTATATACTGCCACTGACATCAATATCTATAGTAGATTCCCCAAAAAGCTTTAACCCTGGCATCACTCCCCTGTGGTGACGCAGTCCTTTCACTGCAGCATTCCCATCATTCCATAAATCATGCTATCAAAACCTCCATGGTCACGTCAACGCTGAAATCCTTGACTTCCTACCTATCCTCCTCCCCATGTCTTCTACCTTAACCCTCCCCCTGGTTACACCATGCCAATCTCTGACCCAAATACGTTCATGACTTTCTCATGCCATCAGGGATGCCTACTGGTAGTTCAGAGATATTCAGATTGGAAGCCACCCTTTAACCTTCCAATGACCATTAATTATCTCTCAAGCCACGGCCTTTGTGCAGCATATGCAGTATCCACTCATATTACTCCCCCATCGTCTTTTCACAAGCCATACTGCTTCTCAGATAATTGTGTTGCCTTCTTCACTCCTTCCTACAGAATCATCTGGTATACACTCACACAGTATTTGCCTATACAGAGACACATTGACAATTTACACAATGCCAAAAAAAGCTGGCACTGGTGCCAGACAATTTCTACACTCCCTGTTAACACTTCCAAGTACTGGAAAGCATTCCTTATCCCTTATCTCACAATCCATAAATCCCAACGCTCCCTTCAAATTTATCTCAATCAATTTACCTCCTGGTGCAAACAATGACTCTTCAAGATAAACTCCTCAAACCCAGACTATAATCATAGGACACAACACCAGTACCTTCTGTCTCCTTCTACCACATCATTTATGGTCATCCTGTCTAATTAACTCACTAAAAAAAATTGGTCTTATCTTTGACCAGCAACTAACGTGGAATACTCACTAACTATCCAACAGACAGATCAAGCTTTACAACCCTAGACTATTTCACACACGTAAAAATCACTATCGTCTCACCCTTTCCTGTTCAAATGTTGCATGAAGTTCCGCCTCATGTAAGGTCTGTAAGTCCTTCCAGATTAAAGAACTCCATGCTCTCTGCCTCTCTTTCTTCATTGCCTTAATCGCCCCCACATTTTACGAACTCATAAAATTGTCACTTCTCCCTACTCAAGTTGAACACCTACGAATAGTCTGCACCATCCCAAAACTC
Source organism: Locusta migratoria (assembly GCA_026315105.1). NCBI lineage: Eukaryota > Metazoa > Arthropoda > Insecta > Orthoptera > Acrididae > Locusta > Locusta migratoria. Next base: position 326,819,534 of record CM048745.1, on the reverse strand, counting down.
TACTTCAAAACTTCTACAGGGTCGAGTCTCATTTTCAGTGCTACTTGGCTGCAGCGCCTCATACATCCCACCAAAACTCCAACTGTCATAAAAATTTCAACTGCCTCCCTCCCCTGGTTCATGAATTCCTCGCTGATCCATAAATATATCCACTTATTTCTGAATCTAGCTCCCTCTGTATCCTCTCTCTCCACATCACTCTTAACCCTCCTTCCGTTACTCCAGATTCCATTGACTTTCAATAGCCAATATTATCTCCTAGTCTTCTATACCAATCTCCCATCACCGAGTGAATCGGCGCTGTGGTAACATACAGGGCTCGCCTTGGGGAGGACCGCAGTTCAAACCCGCCTCCGGCCATCCTGTTTTAGGTTTTCCAAGATTTTCTTAAATCACTCCAGGCAAATGCCAGAATAGTTACTTTCAAAGGGCAGGGCTGATTTCTTACCCATTCTTAGCTAAAATCAATCAAATCGTGTTTTCTAATGACAGTGCTATCGGCGGGATCTTCCCTTTCTTTCAATTTCCCATCACCCGTCTCTTATCTCCCTCAATAACCCGTTTGATTCCATCAACAATCTTCCATCCGAGGGCAGTTACCTAGGTTTGGTTTAGTGATGGTGAACAGCGGAAGTGCAGAGTCTAAATTAATCACCGGGTTGTTCCCGTGTTTTTCCAAGTGCTTTTTAAATGTGCAGTATATCTCTGTTTTAATATTGCTTTAGAAAAATACTAGAAGATTGCCTTTAAAATTGTATATTCCACCATTAATATCACCTTTTAAACCTTTTTATTTCATGAATTACGTTTTTCCTTGCTATCTTGTTTTTCGCCAAATAAAATAACAATTTGCTGCATAGACTGCATCACAGCATTATTGCACGTGTACACATGCGACCACATAACTTTCGTAAAAAAAAAAAAAAAAAAAAAAAAGATAGTGTAGGCCACATGCCTAATATACCAACATACCAAAATGCTCGGCACACATCCACGAAGACTGTCCAAATTTTTCCGACGGTGTTCATCTTGAATTGTCTAGTACAGCTTTGTCTCTCCGATGAACTGTATGTTGCACGTCTCGGTGATATGATCTAGAGGAGTTTTCCACCTTGTTTCCATTCCACCTCTCTGATATTACATCTCATTACATAGAGATTTTGCAAACGTAGATCGCTTTTAATTCCTAATAATTTACTTGTTAGTAGCAACTACACTGAATGATAACGAAGTCTCCGTATCACGCTCAGTAATTTTGTATCAAAAATTGCTATAAAGAGATTTTGAATGTTATGGCCGGCACTCAAGTGTTGAGTGAATTTTATCAATGACAGATGTATTCGTGACTGTTCCTTTACATGGTTGAGAATAATAACCGCTGCCAGTCACATTCAAAATTGTATTTTTTATTTATAACACGAGCGGTCTTGGGCTTGTGTCCATCATCGGGTGCTTATACAATCAGTTTCTTGGTGGAGTTTGTAATGTTACGTGGACCGCCCAGGAAATATTTATTATCTTATGTACTCGGTTTCAGAATTTAACAGTTGTCTTTTAAGGAACATTTCTGTATTTAGATTAATTTATGAGAAGTTTTTTCAAAGAAATATTTTAAGAATCCACAGATATGCACAAATGAACTTTATGCACTATAAAGAAAAAAAAAACAATAACATAATTACTCTCTTCATTTTTTTTAACTAAGCAAGAAGGAGTGCCAGGCTTCGATACTATCTTCTGCTGTTGGCTCTTGACCTGAACGGACGTAATGAAGTGTCGCTCTGTAAATTGTATGATTTTAATTGATCATTTGATTTCACTTGGATCTCTGTTAAGTCAGAGTGAGTACTCCACCATTTCAGAATATAGATAATTATCTCGTAATCATGCATTTGATCATTAATAGCCAGCTCATTCCTACCTTATAATATAAAAGTATTTTATATGTGTAAATATCTTTTTCAGATACCAACAGCCGCCATTACGCGGCCTACGTAAAACTAATTGTTGGACAACGCACGATCCTACGATACTTCAACTAACAGTTTTCAGAATTGTATGTTCCGCAGAAGCGTCCCTGAGATTTCTGCCGGTTTATTAATATTCAGTTTCTTTCATTTGGCTAGCCGTGGTGATACAGTAAATCTGCAATGTCAATGTGCAGTCCAGCAGTTAATTTTTGTGTAGAGGTTTGTGGCGAGCTGAATACCAACTTGAAACAGTATAGGGTGCACCGACATAAATTAGTATTCTCTGACGAGTTGTTTTTTTTTTTTTTTTAAAGAAATTCTTTTTCAGATTATTCAATTCTTTAGGCACTACTTTCATGTTGCAAATGTTCGGCGTAACCCAAAATTGAAATATTTCTCCCTGTTGTGATTTCAGCGCCGTAATTCCATTTGCATTTATTATTTATCTTCATTATATCGCAGAACATAATTTTCAGGCGCTCAACATTTTTTATTTATATTTCTCCGCCGTCTGTGTGTGTGTGGCTAAATTCAAATCTCGCTTAGAGGAGTATTTCAAGTTCAATGTTTGAAAATAAATAGTTTGACATTAACTACAATGAAAACAATTTAAGATGGCGAGACGACATGTACAAAATTAAATTTAACATCCGTATGCTAGTGGAGTGTATGCTCAATGACGATATGAATGCTAAATTTGCTTGTTGGTAAAATAGTGTCTTTACAATGTAATCTCGATATTTAAAACTGTATTCATTGAAGTTAACCCATATAATTTATTGTTAAACAGTTATCTCCACCAACAAACTGCACATACTTTGGAAGTTTATGCACCTGATGATGGCCAAAAGCCCTAAACTGGTCGAGTTATAACTAAATAATTATTTTTATCATTTATTTAAATTTTCCTCATTACAGAGGTTTGACTCCTAACATAATATATAACCCAAACATGAGTGCAACTAGTACATCAGGTCTTAAACTAAATATTGAAGATATTTCCCCAGGTGTCTTCATCTTGTGTGTCCTCTTCTTGTCCCAGTCTCCTCATTGCGTGGTGTACATTTTAGAGCCGGATGGTCACAGGTCGACCTCTTCTTCTTCTTCTCCCCTCAGGTACCCACTCCAGTAGAGTTTCGGTATTCTCGTGTCCTCCATTCTTCGTATATGCCCAAACCACCGTAATTTTTACCTAAATATCACTTCATCTATTCTTTCATTTCCAATCTCTTACTTCGGTGTTTCTTCTTTTTTCTTGTGCTATGACAACTACAATCTTTAATGTGACTGGTAGTAGGTTTATTCTTAAACCTGTATGCAAGTGTTCTATCGATTCTCATTCGAGTAGATGAATAATGTTCTCGCATAGATACCTGAACTATTCTCCAACTTTAGAGAGAGGTTTCACAATCTTCTCCGCTCGTTCACGCATTAAAATAAGAAGAGCAAAAAATAATGTCATAGTAGACAATATTTGTAATGGTGCAACCACTGCCATCGTAACTTTAAGTTTCAGTTATTAAGGCACAAATGAATTAAAGACATTAGCTGCCAAGAAGCATTGAATAACATCAATGAGTGAAGATGGAAATTTATGCCGAACTAGGATTGGAACCCGAGTTTCCTACTCACTAAGCAAGTTCGCTTACCACTATGCGGCACTGATCACATTTGTAGTTTAGTCCCTTTCAAAATGATACCACTACGCCTTCCGTACAGGTTACCACAACTGCACGCAGCTCCTCATCAGACCCAAATTCCGCAAAAACACTCAATTGATGTAGTGTCGCTGTTAATTATCCTCATTTCCGCGGCGTTTTGCCGATTACCGTGATAAGAGTTAGACTGTGCATATGCACTGAAGGGATCATTGGCCTGTCACCGCCTATATGTGGTGTCTCCTCTTTCAGACATGTCATTAGCACTGTTACCAGATGGCAGAGAGAGAAAATACCTACAGACTCGCAAAAATGTACCTACGTTTTCCCTACTTTCTCCCTATCACCTCATTAATGCCCCTACATCAGGGTCGTAGCCTGGGGCTGAATCCAGGAGACGGCTATCAGAGGTTAACCAGTTGATTGTGACATGTTACAATTTTGAAAAACTTTAAAATAAATATTTGGTATCATGCTTCACTTGTTAGATATATTTTTCCAGTGACTGATCGTTACTCATTCATGGAGTCAGGTGTAGGTTATGCCGCGAATTCCAAGTGCTCTGTTACAAGAGGATTACTGATTTATCGATTGGACAAGGGTACATCAAGAACCTGTCAACCATAGAGAGGAACAGCATTAATTAGTTTCCCCAAATAGGCCGCTGTTACACGAGGATAACTGATTTATTGACCAGACAAGGATACATCGAGACACCATCTACCATAGAGTAGGAACAGCAGTAATTATTTAGTTCACGGTCAGCGCAAAAAAGAAAGTCTGTCAGTCTACATGATTCGATTTTCAAAGAGTAATGCTATGTAGTCAACGAATATCTGGAGCTTTGTTCATTATAATGTTGGATGTCGCAATTTTTTAAGCGTTTTCCTATCAGCATCTTCTCATTTACAAGTACTAACTAGTATATCGTCCTGACGTAAATAAATAAGTCTAGTCAAGGCAATAAAACTTATTTCGTTGATTGAAACAATAAATTTTCCTTGTGCTGACATTTTCTAATACTATTTCCGAACCGACTCTTTATTCCACTGATATACGTTGAAATCTTATTTCGCTACTGTTTTAAAATGTCTGAAACAAAGTTTTCAAATTAATATTGATTACTAAGAACAGAAAACAACTATACCGTCTAAAATAACATTGGCTACTAAAAAATTTGCCAAAATTGGTCGGCTTCATTCCCGCATGCTGACAACCGTTCTGTTGCCAACATTACCTGCTAGGCCTTTGTCGGCAATTGTAAAATTGTACCAACGTACCTATGCGTTGGGGACTTTTGGATGAAAATTCCCTACATGATTTCAATGCTTAAAAGTACCTACGTTTAGGGAAAATTCCCTACGTCTGGCAACACTGGTCATTGGTGATAACGGTCGGAGCCATTATGTTATTAGTGCATGGATCCAAAGATAGTCCACACCCCCCCGAGTCCAAAGATATTCCACACCACCCCGACTCCAAAGGTAGTCCACACCACCCCGACTCCAAAGGTAGTCCACACCACCCCGACTCCAAAGATAGTCCACACCACCCCGACTCCAAAGATAGTCCACACCAACCCGACTCCAAAGATAGTCCACACCACCCCGACACCAAAGACAGTCCACACCACCCTGACTCCAAAGATAGTCCACACCACCCCGACTCCCGCATGCTGACAACCGTTCTGTTGCCAACATTACCTACTAGGCCTTTGTCGGCAATTGTAAAGTTGTACCAACGTACCTATGCGTTGGGGACTTTTGGATGAAAATTCCCTACATGATTTTAATGCTTAAAAGTACCTACGTTTATGGAAAATTCCCTACGTCTGGCAACACTGGTCATTGGTGATAACGGTCGGAGCCATTATGTCATTAGTGCATGGATCAGAATTTGCGTCTACGATTGATGGGAGCGCTATATTGCCACACTCCGAGCAGTCGTCGTGATCGCAGAAACCGGATACATAGTGGTCGACGCACCTTCCTTTTGAGCAGCAGATCCGAGTTCGAATCCCAGTCTGGCCTAAATTGTCAAATTTCCCATTTAACCGAATTCAATCCCCACTAGCAGTCAATGTCTTTGATTCCTTTGTATCTTGATTTATTATGGCTGCAGGATCAAAATTGTGTTTTCGGGCATGTGCGAAAGAACAGACGACACATATAGGGGAAATGGCGCCACCATAACGGACACGGATTTTTTTTTCTCAGGAAGTAGCAGTACAGCTTCACCAATTAATACTACTTCATCACAATATTTTTCAGTCGCACACCTCTTTGCGTTCTGTCGTTAAAAGAGATTTAATAAAAGTACGCACAGTGATGACATTACCCTGGATATCGGAGTAATGACACCATACATTTTTAAAATCAAGAAAAGTATTAAACGATTATTAGAATGTAGGTATTGTGAGGGTTAAAATAGTATTTATAATTACTTTTATGCCGTCCGCGGTGACCGAGGGGACTGCGGCGCGCCAGTCACGGTCTGCACGGCCACTACGGACGGAGGTTTGAATCCCCCCTCGGGCATGGATATTTGTGCCGTCCTTATTGTTAGCTACTTCATAAGTAGTTTGTAAGTTTAGGGACTGATGACCCCGTAGTTAAGTCCCATAAGCTATAGAAACATTTGAACGTTTTGAAATTACTTTTATGAGATTACATACTTTCATATTACATACACTCCTGGCCATTAAAATTGTTACACCACGAAGATGACGTGCTACAGACGCGAAATTTAACCGACAGTAAAACTATGCTGTGATATGCAAATGATTAGCTTTTCAGAGCATTCACATAAGGTTGGCGCCGGTGGCAACACCTACAACGTGCTGACACGAGGAAAGGTTCCAACCGATTTCTCATACACAATCAGCTGTTGACCGGCGTTGCCTGGTGAAACGTTGTTATAATGCTTCGTGTAAGGACGATAAATGCGTATCATCACATTTCCGACTTTGAAAAAGGTCGGATTGTAGCCTACTGCGATTGCGGTTTATCGTATCGCGACATTGCTGCTCGCGTTGGTCGCGATCCAATGATTGTTAGCAGAGTATGGAATCGGTGGGTTCAGGAGGGCAATACGGAACGCCGTTCTGGATCGCAACGGCCTCTTATCAATAGCAGTCGAGATGACAGGCTATAACGGATCATGCAGCCACATCCCCGAGTCAACAGATGGGGACATTTGCAACACAACAACCATCTGCACGAACAATTCGACTTTTGGCGGAGACCATGGCTGCGGTTACTCTTGACGCTGCATCACAGACAGGAGCGCCTGCAGTGGTATACGTAACGACGTGGCTCTACCCTTCATTCGACTCCTGCGAAACCCTACATTTCAGCAGGATAAGGCACGACCGCATGTTGCAGGTCCTGTACGTGCCTTTTTGGATACGGAAAATATGCGACTGCTGCCCTGGCCAGCACATTCTCCAGATCTCTCACCAATTGTTTAGTCAGTGGTGGCCGAGCAACTGGCTCCTCAGAATACGCCAGTCAATACTCTTGATGAACTGTGGTATCGTATTGAAGCTGCATGGGCATCTGTACCTTTACACGCCATCCAAGCTCTGTTTGACTCAATGTATAGGTGTATCAAGGCCGTTATTACGGCCAGAGAGGTTGATCTGGTTACTGATTTCTCAGTATCTATGCACCCAATTTGCGTGATAGAAAATGTAATCACATGTTCTAATATAATATATTTGTCCAATGAATATCCGTTTATCATCTGAATTTCTTCTTGGTGTAGCAATTGTAATGGCTAGTAGTGTTGTTGTTGTTGTGGTCTTCAGTCCAGAGACTGGTTTGATGCAGCTCTCCACCCTACTCTATCCTGAGCAAGCCTTTTCATCTCCTCATAAGAACGACAACCCACATCCACTTGAATCTGCTTACTATACGCGTCTCTTGGTCTCCCTCTGCGATTTATACCCCACACACTTCCCTCCAACGCTAAATTCACAATTCCTTGATGTCTAAGAATGTGTCCTACCAATCTATCCCTTCTTTTAGTCAAGGTATGCCAGAAATTTCTTTTCTCCCCAATTCGGTTCAGTACCTCCTCATTAGTTACACGATCCACCCACCTAATCTTCAGCATTCTTCTGTAGCACCACATTTCAAAAGCCTCTATCCTTTTTCTGTCCACACTGCTTATCGTCCATGTTTCACTCCCATACAAGGCAACACTCCATACAAATGCCTTCTGAAAGGACTTTCTTGGGCTTAAATCAATATTCGATGTTAACAAATTTCTCTTTTTCAAAAACGCTTTTCTACCCATTGCCATTCTGCATTTTATATCATCTGTACTGCGACCATCATTTGTTATTTTACTGCCCAAGTAACAAAACTCATCTACCTCCTTTATTGTTTCGTTACCTAATCTAATTCCTTCAGCATCACCTGATTTTCTTACACTGCACTCCATTACCCTTGTTTTACTCTTGTTAATGTTCATCTTATATGCACCTTTCAGCACATTGTCCATTCCGTTCAATTGCTCTTCCAGGTCCTTTGCTGTATCTGACAGAATTACTATGTCGTCGGCAAAACGCAATGTTTTTAATTCTTCACCCTGAACTTTAATTCCTTCACCAAATTTCTCCTTGCTTTCCTTTATAGCTTGCTCAATGTACAAATTGAACAACATTGGGGAAAGGCTACAACCCTGTCTTACTCCCTTTCCAACCACTGCATCCCTTTCATGCCCTTCAACTCTGACAACCGCTGTCTGGTTTTTGTACAAGTTGTAAATAACCTTACGCTCCCTATATTTTATTCCTGCTTGCTTCAGAACTTTAAAGAGTTTATTCCAATCAACATTGTCAAAAGCCTTCTCCAAATCTACAAAAGCTAGAAATGTAGGTTTGCCTTTTCTTAATCTATCTTCTAGGATAAGCCGTAAAGTGAGTATTGCCTCCCGTGTTCCTAGTAGTGTATTTATCTAAAACATTATATAAAAATACATTTTTAAAGTTAGTGTTGGTTACGACATTTTGCAAAAATCACAAATGTAATTTTTAGCACTAACGAAACCACAGAATTGTGCATGTACCCATTTGCCACAACATGCTCATCGTACCACTGTTTATTTTGAGCATACTCTCCACAAACCAGGCAAATTTCAACATCGACATCTGAAATATTGGTGTCCTCATTGTCATCACATAAATCTTCGATAGAACATACTCTTCTGATGACGATGATTGAAAACTGATTAGGCGACGTCATGGCTTTTTCTTGTTTAGGTTTTCTAGTTTATTATTTTTATGTTGATATTTTGACTTCTTTCTACTCACTTGTTTTCGTATCTTTTCTTTTGTTGTGGTTTTCTCTTTTTTCTTTCTCTTGTCATCTTTGAGGACTGGTTTCATTGGAGTTACAATTAGTACCACTGAGTGTCCTTTAAGACTGAAGTTCCTATCCATGTGCTGCTTTCTATTCTCGGGAACTGGTTAGGGTTTTCTCAAGGTAATGTTGTTTCTTTTCCGGAACCCCGCTGCCAATATTGACCTGCCTTGTAATTCTCTGTTAAAATTATACTTAATTTGCAGGTCCTCAGCAAGACGGAAACCTACTCGTCTAAGTTCGGTGTTATTCCATAAAAGATATCAGCTGGTTCAAGAACCCTCGTCACTAATTTTCTTGCTGTACGTTGAAGACTGTATATCTTCCCATAGAAGGACCACTTTCATTGTCTAAAAATAACCAAAATAAAATGGTCGTGTTAAAACGATTTTTTTTACCTGTGGTAATGCGTCCTTGGCCCCACTTGCACAATGTGGCGAATAATCTAAACTTGAAGCGAACGGGCTTATGAAACATCTCCGTTACTGGTATGAAATTGTAGTTAAATAACCGATGATTATGCTAAGATGCTTACTTAAAAATACAAACAGTGTATTCGCTGCATCGTGACTCCCAAATATCGGTATCAATACTCACGGTGTTGTGAGAACGGCTGATACGCTACCGAAACGTCACGTGTGAAGCGTAACAGGTGCGAAAACGCCGCTGCCAGCAGCACGCAGTCGCTCGTGCACAGATGCCGCTGGCGTGTGAGTCGCCGCGTGTGTAGACGCCCCATTTGTCTGCACTGTGGAAAGCTGGCCGCTGCTGTCGCGTTACGAGGCCTTGTAAAAGCGCACGAGTGTTGACTGACGCAACAGCGATTAAAAAAGGGCAGTCGAGACAAGTCCCGAGAGGTACCGACATCTAACAGTCGGTGCTTGGAGGTCAATCGTCAATGTCTTTTACAAAGTAGGTGATATTATTAAATGGGTGCAGTGGCGTAACTATGGGGGGGGGGGGGGGGTGGATGAGGGGGATAGAACCTCCCCCCCCCCCCCAGAAACCTAACATGGCAACAACAACAAAATCATACAAACAAATAGAAGTCTCGTAACTTTCTAAAATACATTCATGTTATAAAGCAAAATTTCGAGTATTATAATTGTTCATTATTTTACCTTAATTATTGGAAGGACCGGATCTACTAATCTACTACGTTTGTTTTATTCTAGAAACAGTCAATGTGCTTTCGAGTAACATAACTTTCTAAAACAACTGTATTAAAAAGTTTGTTTTGATTTGACTAAAATTTTGCTCGTCAAGCAGATCTATCCCCCCTCCAAAGCCAAGTCCTAGTTACGCCCCTGAGTGGGTGACATACATTTTATATAGTGATTCCAAAGTTGCTGATTGAAAAGAGGAAACCACTGAAGTATAAGGTAAGGTACTTGTCTGTTCATACATACCCAAAAGCTTAAACAATAAAAATACTGATTCAATAGAAATTCTTTTCAGTAAAACAATAAGAGCACAGTCTCTCATTTTCGTAAAATTGATGAGAGGGATTCTTACGTGACAAGAGAGCATTGTTTTCTTATTTCTTCAAAATTGTATTTTGTTGTCTCTGAGGAAGCAAAAATTTTTAATTACGAAAAATACATGAATCAGCTTTATTTATAGCCTACAATGTTTAGTTACAAATGCCCATAAACTAAGGTTGACGTATAACATTCCCAATAATAGAAGACCTATGAAAATGTAAGTCACAGTTGTCTTGTGTATTCCTGAGTCTTCCCTTACACCAGTCTGAAAACCTGTCTGCTAAATAGCGGAAATTATTTTAAATTTTCGATTTGTTAGATAGGGCGCTGCCTCTTCTTTCGTGATTTTCAGGAAGAAAGTGGTTCACCAACCAAATATGTTTCCACTGTTAAACCTGTAAAAACTTCTATTTTTGTTCAAATGTTCAAATGTTTGTAAATCTATCGGACCAAACTGCGTGGTCATCAGTCCGTAGCTTACAAACTACTTAAACCTAGGTAAACTAACCTACGGACAACACACACACATCCATGCCCCAGGGAGGACTCGAACCTCCACGGCGAGCAAACGCGCGCTCCGCAGCGAGACGCTTTAGACCGCTCGGATACTCCCCCGCGGCTCTATTTTTGTATTTATTTGGTTTACATATATCTTTTTCTGCCTTTCGAGCACCATAATTCTGCTATTTTCGCTAAAAACAGTTGCTAATACGCAACCACAACAGAACTTAACTCCACTCGAAATGTGCTCCAGAGCCGTAACCAGCGATGTGGGATACTCTTAGCAACACCAGGCTTGTCGCAAGCTGCGTTAAGAAATGAACAACCTATAGGAAGAAGGAGTGACACTTTTTGCAGGAACCATTAATCATTTTGCAGGACATTGCTCGGGCGCAAGTGGTGACGGATTTGTTCGATTGCCGGTCTCACAAGTGTTGTACCACCCGCCACACTCCCAAAAGGCCCTGTGACTTCAGCTTGATTCCTAAGATGAAGGGATCACTTCATGGCATTAGCTTCAACTGTAACGGAGCTTCGTTGGACAGTAGACCACTCCACTCGAACTTTCAACACATCCGGTGTTGCTAAGAGTATCCTACGACTTCCACATCGCTGGTAATAGCCTGTACACAATGCTGGTGACTACGTTGAAGGTCAGTAAAGCTTTGAAACGTGTAGCTATAATTGTCACTCTTAAAGTTCCAATCCTAGTATTATTTACGATACTTATGCGTTACGCATTCTGATTAAATAGTAGTGCTCCATTTTTTTTTTTTTTTTTCTTATGGGACTTAACTACGGGGTCATCAGTCCCTAAACTTACAAACTACTTACGAACTAGGACGGCACAAATATCCATGCCCGAGGGGGGATTCGAACCCCCGACCGTAGTGGCCGTGCTGACCGTGACTGGAGCGCCTCAGTCACCTCGGCCACATTTTATTTTGTAATTTATTTTCCCTTCTACACAGTTCTGGCTAAACACCATGAGCAGCAGACGGAGAGATACTGGACGCCACTACACTTGTGGAAGTGCAAAGCGTAAAGCTAGGGATGAAAAGGTGAGAAAGACAGATGCTGTTATATGTAAAACACGTAAACTGTCTGAGTTTCTTAATGTTCAGAATTGTTTTGCCGAATATACAGAAAATGAAGTAAAAAAATACAAAAGCTGTAGTTGATAGTAAGGATGATAATGTTGTTCAGATTGATTTTGCTGAATATACAGAAAATGATGTACAAAATACAAAAGCTGTAGTTGATTGTAAGGATGACAGTTACACTACAGAAGATTCATCAGAATCTGCAACTTTTTCCGACGTAGTTACGTTTTCCAAAAGTGATATAGCAATTGAACAGATGGCAAGTCTTCCCAGTTCAGCCGCATCGTCTCCAAGCCAATCTGAAATGAAAAGCATGGGAAGTCCTACCGGCCCAGAGACCTGGTCTTCAAGACAAAGAGAAGTCGAAAAAATAATGCAGGCTTCTGATGTTACTGCATTTTATGCAAGTGAAAGTAAATTGTATTCTAATGATACTGGTGAGTGGACAAACAACTTTGACAGAGATTATTGGATTAGGAAAGGAATTAGTAAAGTTCAGCATATAAACATTAGTTTTTTTGTCTTCAAAGAAAATAATGAGAAGGAAAGTAAGCCAAGATTGTGTAGAAAGTCGTTTTTCACATATAAATATAAACTAACGAATAAAACTTGCATGAGAGATTGGTTGTGCTTTTCAGAAAGCAAAGGACGACTGTTCTGTTTTGTCTGCAAAGTGACAGATTCGGCGTCTCGCCACGGTTTACGAAAGACAGATTAGATGACTGGAAGAATGCAAATATTTTGCTAAAAAGACATGAAGAAAGCAGTTCGCATAGAAAATCGATAATTTCCCTGTTAGTTCGCAAAAACAAGGATGCACGTGCCGATTCTCAACTTGTGGGCCAAATTGAAAGCGAACAGAAGTATTGGCGTACAGTCTTAGAACGAATTGTTGCAATTATAAGTTTTTTAGCTGAGCGAGGGCTAGCATTTCGAGGTAGTGATGAAATTGTTGGTTCACCTCATAACGGGAATTACTTGGGGTTATTAGAGTTACTAGCCAAGTTTGATGTGTTTCTGTCCTAATATATACGTATTCATGCAAATAAAGGAAAGCGTCATACATCATATTTGTCAAAACCAACGTGCGAGGGATTTATTGATCTAAAAGGGTATTTGACTGTTTTCTGGAAATCATTTAAATTGTTAATTATGTCTTATGTTCCACACATGCTTTTTTACCACTTTAATACCAATACTTTTAAAAGAAATTCAAATAATTTGAAAGCCCGCTAAAACGCCACATTTGAGTCACGTGCTGCCTGTGACGTCACAAATCACGATGCTGCTGCTGCTCTCGTAAGACCCACATATAGTGTTGTATTGTTTGGGCATACGTTCGCAAAATGACCTACAAATATTGCGTAGTTCCGCACTGTAGCAATATATCTACAAAGACACCAGAAAAATTGTTTTTGCGAGTTCCAAAAACTGAGAAGATGAGCAAAATGTGGTTGACACTCACTCGAAGAGGTTCAAATGAAATAGCGGCCACTTCATGTTTATTTCTGTGAGGATCATTTTGATGTAAGCGAACACTTGATATTATTGCATTAGTTCACTGTTAAGTATCAGTCTCTTCTACTGCAAAGGTGTAAACTAGTGTTATGTGCAGGTTAATGAGCTGATGTTTGCATTTGCGAAGTATAACTTCGTGATGTTCACACCTACGATTTATATGTAATTAAAATCGTTATCTGATATATTTGGTGGAAGTACAACACGAATATTGTTTTAGCCCACTATAAAGTACAGCACTGATTATTTATCTCCAGTAAGTGCACTTCTATCGCCAGTAGGTATTATTCAAACAACCTTTTCAATAATGGGTAATCGTTTTATACGTCGACAGCGCCCTTCTGGCTACTTTACTATAAAATACCTTATCGTAAAATACGTATATGGGAGAGGTCTTAATGCACCGATTCATTTAGCCTTTAAACTTTCGTAATATGCAAGTTAAAATACTATTAAAAGTGTTACCCAAAAATGCGTTTATTGAAGCAAAAATCGTCATAATGTCATGTTGTGAAGTTTATTTCGCAAAAATTAATCACTACCCAATTCAGAATACAACGTTTGTTAGTTATTAAATCATCAAGAACCACCAGATTAGACAATAAATTCTGTGGTGTTCTGTCACTTGTTACCGAAACTGGCAGAAATTGATACACAATAGCAAACATTCACTCGCAAAAACAACAAACCAGAAAATCGCTTTAATTCCTGCACTATAAGTTTATTCCATCGTTTCCCTACGTGACATGCCTTTGGCTACGCGAAATGTCCGTTGCCAACCTACGAGCGATATGAAAACTGCGCCGACGCTTCCGCTGTCCCGGTTCTGGACTTTAGAGATATTGTATAAATATACACAAGAAGGCATTTTGCTGTATTTTATAGGTTGATGTTGCACCATGGTACAATTATTGAAGTAGTTAAAAATGAAATTACTCCCTTAACTACGTGCTTTACTGGGTTAAATTTTACCAACAATCCCGGCTGCATCCTGTGATAATGTTGGCAACAGATGCTGAATAGCGAGAATCATGTGACGTTGCCATTAGCCAATCGCGCGACAGTGCAAATATTTTGTCATGAAACCTTAGCTTTACAAGAGAAATTAGTTTTACTGATTGGAGAAGGTACATACAAGAACCTGTCAATCATAGAGGAGGAGCAGCATTATTTATTTACTTCATTGTCTGTACGATACACTAATCGAGTCGTTCCATGTGGTCCGAACATCTTGGCATAGATTTTCTATCGTGTTGTTGATGTTGCCAACATAATCACTCGAGGCCGCCTGGATATAAAGTAAAATTTCACCCTTTACTGCATAATATGGTGACTTCAGAGTAAGTCTGCTGACACCAACAATTAGAGCACTTTTTCTCAATGTCATAAAATTTCTCTAGCAACAATTACCTTTAAACTGTAGGTATGCGTTACTTACAATGCAGTTTGCACATTACTCATATCTGGCACGTAAAAATTTGGATCATTTTTGAAGAATGAAGATACCATAAATGCATCAACTGAAGGGAGGATTCGGCCGCCAGCCTTCACATAATTCTTTTCCATTGTGGCATAAAAGCTGTAAACGCGTTTACATCACGAAAAACTAAACTTTACGCTGAGAAATCAAGGAAACGCTAATAACGATACAGCTCCGCCTAAGAGTTGCCGCCTCCTAGTGGTCTGTGACGTCACCAGTACTTCAGGCAATAACAGAGCGTTTTCGACCACGTGATCTAATCGTGAAATTAAATTATTTTTAACCTTTAATTACGTAAAAATAAGATATGTTTTGTAAGAACAATAAGCGAAAATGCTATCTGAATGTTATAATAATTCAGAATGACAACAATTCGAACCATATTTTTAATATAGGAAAATACCCTATTGCATCAGCCATACTGGATCATATTATTTGCGAAATAAAGAGATTCAAATACTATTCAGTCTCACTTGATTCTACTCCTGATATATCTCTCGTCTTTGATAGTGCGCCATGTCCTACCATCCGGACCAGTGGAAAGATTTGTGAATTTTGTGGATATGGAGGGTCATACTGCTGAACAACTCTTCCTAAGCTTACTTTTTTTTTAAGCAGAGAATGACATTAATATCATAGATTGCCGTGTGCAAAGCTATGACAATGACAGTAATATGAGTGGCAGGTATACCGGTTTAGGAGCACGAATTAAAGATATAAATAAGTATGCTGAATATATTTCCTGTTTTTCTCGTTCGCTAAATTTGGTCGGCAAGTGTGCTGCAGAATGTTGTACAGAAGCAGCCATTTTCTTATATTTCCTTGAAAGCCTCTATCATTTTTTCCGCTTATACCTATCGATGGGGCCTTGTTTTGAAAGCACTGAAAAATGATAGCACTAAAATTCCGATTTTGAAAAGGTTATCGGACACTAGGTGGTCGGCCAGAGCTGATGCTGCAAAGGCGTCTCTATTTGTTTTAATACTATCAAACAAGTTATGAATGACTTATCTACTAATATGCAGCAAAAGGTAGAGTGCCACAATCAGGCGTACGGACTAGTTTTGAAAATGAGTGAGTTGGAGACGGGAATAATATGTGTCGCATGGAACAGAATCCTAGAACGCTTGCAAGCGACTAACATTTCGCTGCAGTCGTCTGATCAAGAACTGAGCACCAGATATGCACTTTATAAATCCTTAGATGAATATATCCAATCAATGAGGTTCACATTTTCAGAAACTGAGGCTAAAGCCAAATCCCTGATTAGCTGTGAAGAATATCAGCAAAAAACTTCAAGACGATACATGTGAAATACAAAATACGACCATTTTATTGGGTCAACTACACTCGATGATGTTGTAGAAAATCAGACACCTGGAGAACATTTTGAATTTCAGGTGTTTATTGTGACAATTGACAATGTGCTGATTGCATTAGCTACACGCATGGAAAAATACCATCACTTGACTAATGTTTCTTGGAATATTACGGGACTTTAAATCTCTTACAGCAGAAGAGATCTTGAAAAGAACTCCTAATATCGTGAATGCTTGCCGAGATGATTTAGATCGGTCGGCGACAAACTGGTACAGTTCGCTGAACTGCTGAAAATGGATATCGCTGCTGCCACTGACAGAAAAAAGAAAGAAGCTTTAGAACTACAAATTTACAAATTGTTAATGGAAAATTCTTTAGGATTGTGTTT
The DNA here is from genome assembly GCA_026315105.1 of Locusta migratoria. NCBI lineage: Eukaryota > Metazoa > Arthropoda > Insecta > Orthoptera > Acrididae > Locusta > Locusta migratoria. The sequence continues at coordinate 326,802,746 of CM048745.1, read as the reverse complement.
TCCAAATGTAGAAATAGCCTTACACATTGACATATCTTTAATGATCACCAACTGCAGTGGAGAACGTTCTTTTTCAACGTTAAAGCACATTAAAAATGATTAAGTAATCCGATGGGACAGGAATGTCTAAATGAGCATTGAATACGATTTTGCTCAGAGAAATTGATGTAACTTGTATTATTCCTAAATTTGGCGAAATTAAACCGAGAAAAGCTTATGTGTATTAATCTTGTTTTATTTCGTATATTAAACCATATGACCTAAAGAATCTAAGGGCCCTTTGTCAGATTTTGCTACGGGCCCCGCGCTCGCTTAATACGGCACTGCTATTACCCCGGGCGACGCCTTTAGGCCTGTCTCCCCCTATAGGATGACAAGTATTGAACTATATGAAACGCAACTTGTATCAGTTATAAACGCAGCGTGCACACACTTTATTTAACGTGTAAACATCACTTCAGATTTTCGGATTTAGTTGGCATGTTTGGTATGCCTACCTTTCGTTGCGATGATGTGGCACAGACGAACACCGAAATTCTACATGACCCACTGAAGTGTCGATCTGAATGGGTGTTTTTAGCCCAGCATTAGTTTTGGGGTTATTACAATACGCCTTGTCTTTAATATAGCCCCACAAAAAGGAGTGTCATATGTAGAAATCCGGCCAATTGAGGTCCATACTACTGTCCTCCAGGACATCAAACACTCTCCTTCTCCAATGACGTCGAGGTCTTCCATGAACCACATCTTGTCGAAATCGGTAACTTTGGATAAAGGGGATTAAATCGTCTTCCAACACCTAAACGTACCGTTCGGTAGTCTCCATGACATCAATGAATATCGTACCGATTACTTCGTGAAACTGCACACCCTATGAGGGTGAACAGAATTCTCGATCGCGAAATGCGGTTCTCCGTCCTCCAAATACGCCAATTTTGCTTACTGATGAACCCATTTAAATGATGTCGGCTTCGTCGCTAAAACAAACCATATTCGCATCAAAGTCGGCATACTAATTCATACCGTAGCCACTAGTGCAGTTTGAATGTCCTAACGCAAATCGTTTAGAAGTTATAATAATTTTATTACATATAGTGGAATAATAATTGTCACCCTGCATTTTCCTATTATTGAGGTTTCTGAGAAAATAATGCATCGCATTTTTATCAGCCGAAAACAATGTTGCGAATGCGAAACCTTGAGAGGGCGCGAAAGTCGGCCGCGGTGGCCGAGGGGACTGAGGCGCTCCAGTCACGGTCTGCACAGCCACTACGATCGGGGGTTCGAATCCCCCCTCGGGCATGGATATTTGTGCCGTCTTTAGGATTAGCTAGTTCATAAGTAGTTTGTAAGTTTAGGGACTGATGACCCCGTAGTTAAGTCCCATAAGCTATACAAACATTTTTTGAGGGCGCGAAAAAATTTCTGGCTCCTCCAACAGATAGCGTACAAAATGGCAAGTGTTACAAAATGGTACCTTTAAGTGACGTATGTTACCAGCAATGTGCTGTCAATCAATTCCTCAAAAAAATGTTCCAATGTTTGTTAAGCTTATGGGACTTAACTACGGGGTCATCAGTCCCTAAACTTACAAACTACTTATGAACTAGCTACAACTACCGATGGCACAAATATCCATGCCCGAGGGGGGATTCGAACCCCCAACCGTAGTGGCCGTGTAGACCGTGACTGAAGCGCCTCAGTCTCCTCGGCCACCGCGGCCGGCATCAATTCCTCACTGAGCAGAAAGAAACAGGTTTGTGCATTGTTTGCTGTCGGTAGGAGTTCCTACCCTTTCGCGGGTAAGCTACCGACTAAGCTATCGTGGAACGCCACACGGCCTACACTTACAGTTTTACTTTCACCAGAATCTCGTGTCGTACCTTCCAAATTTCACAAAAGTTCTCCTGAAAAACATAGCACTGCCGAAAGAAACGATACTGTGGACACATGGCTGAGCAACAGGCTAGGGGATGTTTTCACAATTATATTTTCACTCTGCAGTGGAGTGTGCGCTGATGTGACATTTCTTGGCAGATTACAACTGTGAACAAACCAAATGTAATATGTAGCATTTGTCGTTACTAGATGCTTTATTATTGTAGCAGCAGATCGATTTCGATCACATACTGACGATTTTCAATGCATCTTCATTGTGAATGAAATAAGTACAAATTGAAATACCATTGCAACAGTGGTGTGTTGGAAAAAAAATTCCGAACATTACATTACAATGTTAGGGACTAAGATGTAGTAGCACTTTGGAAGGTACTCGTAAGCTTGCGCCATCGCAAACTTATGTGGTTGAGAGTACACCGTTATAGAAGCAAAAATGTCCCAGTAAACAAGGGACCGCAAATGAGCCGTTTGCGAGATAATTACTAATGTATGGTTTCATGCTGCCACTGACATCATTGTAAACATCGTCCTAGTTAGTACACATTAATTTGAATTTTAGAATTTACTATCTTGCAGGATTTCTTGAGGATGATCCCCTTCAGCAACGTCAGAGTATTGCAACATGCATGACGGAGCTACGGCACGTTTTGATGCTGCTGTGAGACGGCATCTAATACGCAGATACGGCCAAAGATGGATAGCAAGAGCCGAACCTGTATCTTGGCCTTCAGTATCACCTGAGCTAAATCATTTGTATGGGGTCATCTCAAAAGCGGCCGGCCGCAGTGGTTGAGCGGTCTGCGGCAAGCCAGTCACAGTCTGCACGGCCGCTACGGTCGGTGGTTCGAATGCTCCCACGGGCATGGTGTTTGTACTGTCTTTAGTACAAGGTAGTTCATAAGTAGTTTGTAAGTTTAGGGACTGCTGACGCCGCAGTTAAGTCCCTTAAGCTTAATAAACATTAGAACATTTGAATTTCTTAAAAGCGAAGAGTACAGTTGTTGTTATGGTCTTCAGTCCGGAGACTGGTTTGATGCAGCTCTCCACCCTACTCTATCCTGATCAACCTTTTCATCTCCTCATAAGAACGACAACCCACATCCACTTGAATCTGCTTACTATACGCGTCTCTTGGTCTCCCTCTGCGATTTTTACCCCACACACTTCCCTCCAATGCTAAATTTACGATTCCTTGATGTCTAAGAATGTGTCCTACCAACCGATCCCTTCTTTTAGTCAGGGTGTGCCAAAAATTCCTTTTCTCACCAATTCTGTTAAGTACCTCTTCATTAGTTATGCGATCTACCCATCTAATCTTCGGCATTCTTCTGTAGCACCACATTTCAAAAGCCTCTATCCTCTTCCTGTCCGCACTGCTTATCGTCCATATTACATCCGTTAATACGGTTGAAGAACGGGAGCGGAGAGTTGTACACGAATGTCAACAATTCAGAAATGATCAAAGGGTTTTCGAAACAATTCGAAAGTAATTGCAGAGAGGACCTCAGTATTGCATCCAGATGTAAGAAAGATACTTGGAACACCTCTATTAATAGATAACCCACACATGAAATGTGAACTAAATACAATGTCAAACGCTGGCCGCGGTGGCCGAGAGGACTGCGGCGCGCCAGTCACGGTCTGCACGGCCACTACGGTCGGGGGTTCGAATCTCCCCTCGGGCGTGGATATTTGTGCCGTCCTTAGTAATAGCTAGTTCATAAGTAGTTTGTAAGTTTAGGGACTGATGACCCCGTAGTTAAGTACCATAAGCTATACAAACATTTAAACATTTGAATACAAGGTTAAACATAATGGTAAAGTGTAAATTTAAAATTAATTTGTACTAACTAGGACGATGTTTAGAATGAAGTAAGTGAAATGTGATTTAAATGCGATGTAAATCTTAATAATGAAGTGTAAATTTCAAATTAATGTGTACCGACTAGGACGAAATTTGCAATTACAGCTTGGAACCATACATTCGTTATTTCTCAAACGGCTCGCATGCTGACTCATGTTTACTGATACATTTTTGCTTCTATTATCGTATGCTTTCAACCGTGTAAGTCTGCTCCATCCTTTTTGATACACATTATATATTAATTTCTTTTTATTTTTTAAAATGTCTTTTAATTAATTAATTAATTAATTAATTTATTTTTGCAAAAAATTGATATCTTTTGGGGTAGAATTCCACTTCTCCAAAATACCTAGGCCAGTTTTCGTCTTTTATCAAAAGATAATTTTACAACAAAACTCATTAAAATCCCTTCACTAATCTCTAAGTTATCGCAATTTTTCCATTTGAGTTCGCATATAAAAATTGTTTATAAATATATCGGACCAAAACTGCGTGGTCCTCAGTCCGTAGCTTACAAACTACTTAAACCTAGGTAAACTAACCTAAGGACAACACACACACCCATGCCTCAGGGAGGACTCGAACCTCCGACGGCGAGCAACCGTGCGCTCGACAGCGAGGCGCCTTAGTCCGCTCGGCTACTCCATCGCGGCGTTCGCATATAGGAGGGACCGCTTCACACCTTAAATACGTTTTAGCGGCGCTAAGAAAACAAAAAAAAAAGAATCCCTTAGTTTTTCATCGATTATAACGTATGCGAATTTCAGAAAAATCAGAGAGTGACAGTTCCGTAGGTTTCCTCGTTAGCCATCCAAAAATGTTCTAAATCTGTCGGACCAAACTGCGTGGTCATCAGTCCGTAGCTTAAACCTAGGTAAACTAACCTAAAGACAATCACACACACCCATGCCCCAGGGAGGACTCGAACCTCCACGGCGAGCAACCGCGCTCTCCGCAGCGAGACGCTTTAGACCGCTCGGCTACTCCACCGCGGCGTTAGCCATCCCTCGACACGCGTTTTCGATTCGAATGCTCTGCAGTGCTATCGCCAGGTATACAAGTGAGCCCGCACTGATGGCCAGCATGGTCATAAACAGGTGAGGTGAGGCAGTGGGTGACGTGTGGGCCATTATGGCTTGTGCTTTGTGGGCGGCGCGGCCAAGTCCCGCACGCGGCCAGTGGAGGCCGAGGCCGCGCTGTGAGGTCATCAGCCAGTGGCGCTGCTGAGTCGACACACGCCTGGCGCGCTTAGAAGCCCAAGCGGGGCCGACGACTTACGACTGTTATCTCACCCAGCACTCGCAGCCACGGCTACCGGAAAAACGACACGAGACCACTGTACTCTGCACATCCTGTCCAGCACTTGTCATCCACATACATAGGGTTGCCAGATCTCCGGGCGCCGCCCGGAGTGCCCGGGTTTGGAATGAATTCTCCGGGTCTACGGGACAATCACTCTCATCTCCGGGCTTGAATGTAACCTAAATCTTGACTTATTTTTTAACCGGCTCCTCTCTAGAAGTTATGAATACTTTATATAAATGTCAATTTCTTATTGGAGCAAAACGCTACTTTTCTATTCTTCCTCTGAAAACTTTTCATTGTTGCGTCGGTAGTAATCGGCTAGCGCATTATTAAGCAAACACTGTTGCAGCAACCTGTGAACTGGTGACGTATATTATTTGTGTTCGTTCGTTCATTGTTTGTTATCAGTTTACCGGAAATTTTTGGAATACTTGGATCGCGTGTGACAGACAAGCTTACATTAACTCAGATTAGTGAGTAATAACAGTGAAATGAAGAGACGATATCTAAGTTCGATCTTGCTGGGACGGTGGAGATGATTAATTTTTTTTCCTTCTTATAGAATTCACGTGTAATCCTGGTTGGTGGGGGGGGGGAGTTGGTCGCTGTTGAGAGGGGGGGGGGTGAGTCATTGTCCAAGGGGGAGGGGGGCACGTCTGGTCTCCGGGCCTGTCTCGAGTTCAATCTGGCAACCCTACACACACAGGACAACAAAATGAACTCACTCTGGCCGGATGTTACACTTGCACAGCCAAATATTGCGAAAACGGAAAGTGCGATTGATGTGCGGTCTGGAAATTAGTTTTTACGCACATCCCAGTTTCATTTGTTGTAACAAATGAAGAGAGTACGTACATACAGGGTGTTTCATTAAGTGTGTTTGCCTCTGTGACTTATAAAATAATAGGTGACGGGAAATTTTAATGCGGTAGGTCAACACAAGAAATGTTACACTTTCTGCGGAGCTATGGACATAGTTTATTGTATCATTTTCCAAAGAGTTACAGCACAAAGATATATTTTTAAATGGAACAATTGTTTTTTCTATCGTGCATTGGATTCGTTGAAACCAGCTGCGTCCAAATCAATTTAAACTACATTCCTATCACTGTTAGTTACGGAGCTACAACCCATCAAAGTTTCAGGGGCAGATACCACACGCTGTACATAATACATGGCTGTGTGGTGGGTGATGGATGTTATGGCGGTGCGAAGCTGCTTTACATGAGATGTTCAAATGTGTGTCCATGTTCCTCAATGCATAATGCAATGCGCTGTCGAAAGGATGTGCGGACGAGATGTAACATCGCCGGTGTGACGGAGCGACATGCGTCCTCGATGCGCCGTTTTAGATCATCTGGGGATGTGGGCTCAGTGACATAAACACGACCCTTTAGATATCCCCACAAAAAGAAATCTGCTAGTGTTAAATCTGGCGACCTTCCGGGCCATGAATGAGGACCATGGCGCCCCAACCCCACCCCACAGCCATGTATTATGTGCAGCGTGTGGTATCTGCCCCTGAAACTTTGAAGGGCTGTAGCTCCGTAACTAACAGTGATAGGAATGTAGTTTAAATTGATTTGGACGCAGCTGGTTTCAACGAATCCAATGCACGATAGAAAAAAACTATTGTTCCATTTAAAGTTATATCTTTGTGCTGTAACTCTTTGGAAAATGATACATGTTCATAGCTTCGCAGAAAGTGTAACATTTCTTGTGTTGACCTGCCGCATTACAATTTCCCGTAACCTATTATTTTATAAGTTACTGTGGCAAACACACTTAGTGAAACATCCTGTATATTGAAGATTTAAAAAAAAAAAAAAAAAAAAAAAAAAAAAAAAAAAAAAAAAAAAAACGCTCTGAGTGCCACAACAGAACAGTCTATAGTTTTCTGTGAAATGGGATAACGTTTAGTACCTAGACCTGTTACGTGTAAAAAGAGCAAACTCTCACTTTAAAGAACCATATAGCAATGAATGTAAAAGAACTATGAAACTCACTCAGTACACAGCAAGCGGTGTAACAGCCGCTGCATTTAGCATAACAAATTCTCTTTCTCCCGTATCTTTTCGCTCACTGTTGCCCTCATGAAGTTCCATTTTTTTTCTCCTGTTCATGATTTTTGTTTCAAATCTTCGGTTTACGAGTGCAGAAATATTACCCTACGATAAAACCACCTCTAAATTCCGTAACATTGCAATAGGGTGTATCGAAAAGGGTGGCGCAAACGTATACGACTGAAAGTACACGGTAATAGTGGCAAAATGTCACAGTAAATATGCGTTCGCAAACGAGCAGTTTGCGAGATAATTACAAATGTATGGTTCCAAGCCGCCAAGGGCGTCATTATAAACATCATCCTAGTTAGTATACATTAATTTGAAATTTAGACTTTACTATTAACATGTACAACGTATTTACTTCACATTTCACTGACTTTGTAGTAAAAATTAACTTGAAATTTAGACTTTACTATTACGTTTTACATCGCATTTAGTTCACATTACGTCGGCCACAGTGGTCGAGCGGTCTGCGGCACGCCAGTCAGTCTGCACGGCCGCTACAGTCAGGGGTTCGAATCCCCACCTCGGGCATGGATGTTTGTGACGTCTTTAGTATAAGGTAGTTCATAAGTAGTTTGTAAGTTTAGGGACTGATGACCCTGCAGTTAAGTCCTTTAAGCTTAACAAATATTTGAACATTTGAGTTCACATTTCACATATGGGTTACATGTGAAAGGAGGTGTTCCAAGTGTTTTCCTTGCATCTGGATGCAATAATGTACTCGTCTCTGCAATGAAATTCTAATTCTTTCGAAAACTCCTGGATCATTTCGGAATTCTTGATAAGCGTGTACAAGTCTCCCTTCCGGTTCTTTAACCGTGCTAACGGATGTGCCGTACACTTCGCTTTTGAGGTGAGTCCGGTTACAAGAATTCAAAGGAATTAAATCAGGTGATCTTGAAGGCCAAGCTCTGCTTCAACCTATTCATCTTTGGCCGTATCTGCGCGTTAGATGCCGTCTCACAACAACAGAAAAATATGCCGGAGCTCCATCTTGCATTTAAAAAATGTTGGTTAAGCTTATGGGACTTAACTAACTTACAAACTACATATCAACTACCTTATACTAAAGACGACACAAATATCCATGCCCGAGGGGGGATTCGAACCCCCGACCGTAGTGGCCTCTTGCATTTACCACAAACTCTGATGTTGCTGAAGGTGAACGTCCTCAAGCAATCCTGGAAGATGACGCCGCAGAAACCTAAGGCATCTCCATCCGGAAGAATGTGTGGCACCGTAATTTGATCACCTAGTACCCCGAACCACACATTCAGTGAGAAACTCTGCTGATTTGGTGACTCATGAACAGCATCTGGGTTTATTTCACACCACAAGTGAGTATTGTGATAATTAAAAACACAATCGTGTATGAATCCCGCTTCGTCTGTAAATAGTGTTATATGCGAAACGAGGGTTGACTACAGCCTGATGTTGCCTCCACTGACAAAACTCTAGGAACAAAATCGGCATTATTGAGACATCGAATTCGTTGGAGGTGGTAAGGCTACAGTAAATTGCGATGTAAAATTCTCCTTACACGACTGTACAGGTACATCTACTCGTTGAGGTTCCTATAAAGAGCTGTATCGATTCCAACATCATATCCTCAACCTCAGGCGTAATGAGAGCAGGCCTACCTCCTGTTTTGACATGTGCAAAATCACCATTTTCTCTCAGGCGCTGATGGACCGTTGTACGAGTTTCGGGGCGCCTTCGTTCAGGATATGTTTCTTGGTACAAGCGTGCAACCACTTGTGCATTGCCATTAGTCCTACCGTACATGAAATGCATATCCGCATACTCTTCGTTACTGTAAGATTCCACTATAACTACAACACAGCACAAGTTGCACTCCTGATACCCTTTCAGAATGCGTACTGTATCCGCCCTGTACGCTCTGCGTGTATGGTGTGATTCCAATTCCACTTGTCGGCAAAGTTCCGTTGTGTAAACAAAACATACGACGGCCTCAAGTGAGCAAGGGGTAAACCGTACGATGTCGCAAACAATGCCGTCAGTGGTGTTCAAAAATGTTCAATCGTTTGTTAAGCTTATGGGACTTAACTACGGGGTCATCAGTCCCTAAACTTACAAACTACTTATGTACTACCTTATACTAAGCACGGCACAAATATCCATGCCCGAGGGGGGATTCGAACCCCCGACCGTAGTGGCCGTGCAGACCGTGACTGGAGCGTCTCAGTCCCCTCGGCCACCGCGGCCGGCGTAGGCGTCAGTGGTGACTTGGAACCATACATTCGTAATTCTCTCGCAACTTCTCGTTTGCGGACTCACCTTTACCCGGACATTTTAGCTTCTAGTATCGTGTACTTTCGACTGTGTAAGTTTCAGCCTTCCGTCTTGATACATCCTGTATACTACTGAAAATATTTCGTAAGACGTATAATATGTATCTTACTGTGATGTTATCCGGGTTCTTAAACACTATTTGCTCCTTGGTTTTCGAATACCTGCATTGGACCCATCTACAACTACATAGATGGTCGAACATTTCTCGCGTGTGTCGAGAGCAAGAAATTTCTACTTATACTCGAGGACATGAAATCAGAACGTTTTTTACAGGGACATACTGCATTGCCCGACAATTATCATGTGTTCTCTGCATTTTCGCAAATAGTCGTCCCATTATTTACTCCCTTTCCTGGAACTTCTGTACTTTGCTACACGATCGCGTACAAATTATCTCCTTAATTAAACGAATAAGTTACGAGGAACCGGTGCTCCGCCACCGTTTTGCTAGATCGTAATTGGCTCACGCCGCTATATACTCAGAACTTTCGTAATGGGGCATACACGTGAGTGTGTAACTTTCGTCGTTAATCTTCCCTTATACCAGAATATTCAACCGCGAGTTAACACTGCGGGGCGCATCCAGTTTTTCAATACATCTCTGCAGAAAGTATTACGTTTTACATTTTCCCAAAATGTGGAAATCGAAGAGCTTACATTATTCATTTCAGAGCCCATGTTGTTGTAAGAAACCGGTCTCCAAAGTTAGTCGGTGTGTATTCTCACGTCCATTTAAAAGTCCAGCAGATCGCTACATCAGCCAGATAACGAATATTGTATATTTATCAGAATACTTCAAAACGTTCAAATGTTTGAAAATTGGCTTACAAACTACTTTAACTAATGCTAAGGACAACACACATAATTGCACATGTCCGAGGGAGGACTCGAAGCCCCAGCGACGAATAACCGCTCACTCCGCAGCAAGGCGTGTTAGAGCGCTCGACCACTCCACTGCGGCCAGAATAATTTAGATGCTTTTCAAACAGTCGGGCCTTGTGGTCACAGTCTGCTTTCGACGGGCGAGCAGTGCGAACGCATGGTGTTTACGTCCTCGCCGCTGCCGGCAGAGCGCTATTTGTGTGGTAAGTGTCACGCCGCTGAGCGTGTTTACTTGTTTGTGCTGATGACAGCAGCGGTGGAGTAGCCGAGCGGTCTAAAGCGTCTCGCTGCGAAGCGCGTGGTTGCTCGCTGTGGAGGTTCGAGTCCTCCCTGGAGCATGGGTGTGTGTGTGTGTGTGTGTGTGTGTGTGTGTGTTGTCCTTAGGTTAGTTTACCTAGGTTTAAGTAGTTTGTAAGCTACGGACTGATGACTACACAGTTTGGTCCGATACATTTACAAACATTTGAACATTTTCGAAAGACGTAACGATGACGAAACCACCACGAAGAGACACATTGAAATTGACATTTGACGCGAAATTAGTACTACCGACATTATTTGAGGTTGAGGATTTTATAGAAGAATCTTTGAAATTGAATACTAACGATATCATTTGTTACCATTTGTCGCTCTGTAGCGGTACAGTTTATTTGAAACTTGTAAGTGCAGCCAAATGTAACGCGGTTGTCGAATTTTGCGGAAGGATTTCAAAGTTTAGGCACTCCAGTGTTATTATTGGAGGGAGCCGCATAACACAGGTGGGTCTCGGTATCAGGACAGTTAGAATATTCGAACTGCCTTTTGAAATTTCCGCCGAGGATATCGTCTCGGTTTTACAGAGTTATGGCACCGTCCTTAGTAATGTTGCTGAAATATGGTCTGTTGCTCACAAATTCAAGGTGCTGAATGGCGTTAGACAAGTCAAAATCGAATTTATGAAACACATTCCGTCATATATTTCTGTTTGTGGCTATAGGGCAATAGTAATGTACGACGGTCAACCACGCGCGAGTGGAGCATGCGGCTCTACCGGTCATGTTCGCTTGAAATGCATGCAACGACGAGTGACACAGACCCTGGTAGGCGAGGCGGAAGTAGCGACCGCCATGACTACACTGCCGCTCAAGTACGCAGCGGTAGCCCGCGGACACGTGGCCACACAACCGACCGTAGCGGCTGTCACACCTGTCACCGAGGACACGTCTGTAGGAGGTGCACCAAGTGAATCTAGCGCTGTAGCAAAAAAAAAAAAAAAAAAAAAAAAAAAAAAAGTAAGTAAAAATGTTTGTAAAGCTTATGGGACTTAACTACGGGGTCATCGGTCCCTAAGCGCTGTAGCGACAGACGCGACTGTTACCGTGTACGCTTCGGTAGACGGTGTCGTGGTGGATTCCAACGAGATAACAACGGACGCACCTGTCGCCGAAAACACTTCGGCAGACGATACGCATATGGACTCCTGTGACACAGCGGTACCGGCTGCTGACGATCGCGTGGCGGATGAGAGTTGTACCGCAGTGACACGGCTCGTCCGAAGTTGCTTCCACAATTTTGGAGGTCAAAGCGCACAATGCTCCATGAGAGACGGACAAGATAGAGGTTACTGAAACTGTAGGAATATAAGAAGCGTCGAATCGCTCATGAAGCAGCGGACAAATATGCACCGACGCTGCGGGAAAGGGCGGCACAAATTCGCCAGAAAATCATGGCGAAGAACACGGCCAGCGGCCCACAGGCTTCTAAAACAAACAAGAAATCGCGGACCAAACATCTGGAAAAAGCGGTAACTTGTGCCCCACAGGAAAAGACACACAAGGTTCCGAAAAGAAGAAGGAGCGTCCGATCCCCGACAACCGTACGCTGGATTGTTACCAGGACATGGATTTTTACTAAAAGGTTCGTGATGCATCTTGCGTAAAGTTACGATGTCCTACATCAAGACATCCTTGCCCGATGAACACCGGAGGACAGAGGACGTCTGAACTTCCAACTACTTGGATGACTTGTCTTTACTTCCTGTGCATGGTTTCACTCGTGTTATAGCGGAACATTTGATCCTATCCCCATAGATGTCACTTCTCCAAACATATAAAATAGCAACCTTGAACATCAATAAAATAACGGCGTCGCTGAAGGTTGACGCCCTCAGAGATTACATCTACAGCGCCGATGTTAGAAGAGGTCGACTACGAGCTACAGAGAAATATTACAAGCTATGACGCGATTTTAAACACGACGTTGGATGGAGCATTTGGAAGTGCATTCATGATTAAGGAGGGAATCGTAGTCTCTGATATAGAACGGATAGCAAACGGCCGAGGGTTGTCTTGCTTAATCCATGGCGTTCGTTTTATAAATATTTACGCTCCTTGAAGTAACCAGCACAGGGCGTAGAGATCACTTTTTTATGAACAGGGCCTCATGTATTTAATGCGACGAGCTGCCGGTGATTTTAAATCTGTGCTTAAGCGAAAAGACCAGCATCCCAACTTTAATTACTGCGCGGAGTTAGACCGTTTAATACGAGAGATGCGATTTTCTGATTGGAACTTATTCATGGAGATGTCAATGTTTTACCTTTTATACCCCCACCTCAGCTATTAGAATTCGTAACACCGTTCGTAATCGAAACTGTCACTGGACCTGATGATTTGGCGTATCTCTGTCAACTGAAAATGACCAAATAGGATATTTTTCCGGGAAGGAACATCTGGAAACTTAACGTCACTGTCCTCCCAGAAGATAGTTTGAGGCTACGTGTGAGTGAGGTATGGGATACCTGCATGAGACGACGACGAAACTTCCCAAATACGATACAATGGTGGTGCAAGTGCTAAGCCAAAGATAGTTGCTTAAAAACGTATTGCATTCGACGGCATCAAGACGAAAAGAGCGTATCTGAGTTTTATTTCCGTTGCTTCCGAAACTTCTACATCTACATCCAAATGGGATACTCTGCAAATCACATTTAAGTGCCTGGCAGAGGGTCATCGAACCACAATTATACTATTTATCTCCCATTCCATTCTCGAATAGCGCGCGGGAAGAAAGAACACCTGAATCTCTCTGTTCGAGCTCTGATTTCTCTTATTTTATTCTGATGATCATTTCTACCTATGTAAGTGGGAGTCAACTTCACGAATGTCGTAACACAACAGCGGACACCATATTACAAATTAAAAAAGTGAAAGCCAAATTAACGGAGCTAAAAGTAAACAGATGGAAGGCGCTCGAGAGACCACAACAGCTTGTCCGGGGAAGCGCCTTCACTGTATCACCTCGCGAAGGAACAACGACGCCGGCCGCGGTGGCCGAGGGTACTGAGGCGCTCCAGTCACGGTCTGCACGGCCACTACGGTCGGAGGTTCGAATACCCCCTCGGTAATGGATATTTGTGCCGTCCTTAGCTAGTTCATAAGTAGTGTGTAAGTTTAGGGACTGATGACCCCGTAGTTAAGTCCCATAAGCTATACAAACATTTGAACATTTTTGGAACAACGACACAAGCGGAATAGACTGATACGCTGCCTTCGATGAGGAGACGGAAACCTGTTGAAAGATCACCGGACAATTAAGCAATACGTCACAGAGTATTATACGGTATTGTACGCTTCGGAGCATGTCGACGAGTTCAAATGTTTGTAAATCTTATGGGACTTAACTACGGGGTCATCAGTCCCTAAACTTACAAACTACTTATGAACTACTTACGAACTAGGACGACACAAATATCCATGCCCGAGGGGGGATTCGAACCCCCGACCGTAGTGACCGTGCTGACCGTGACTGGAGCGCCTAAGTCACCTCGGCCACCGCGGCCGGCTGTCGACGAGTACTTGCTCACACAGATTATAAACAGCTTACCTGACTGAATACACAAGATGCGGAATATCTGTTGGTGGACGTAACCGTACAAGAACTGAGATCAGCAATGAAAAGAGCACAGGGAAACAAATCACCTGGCGCGGACGGATTACCAATAGAATTCTACAAACGATTTTGGTACCTATTGGAAAACTGCTTCCTCGAGATGTGCAACGAAATTAAGGACGGGACAATTATACCGGATGGATTCAACGACGGGATCATAGTCTTTATTCCCAAAGAATACCCCTGTAACGGCATGCATAAAATCCGCCCGTTATCCTTACTCAACTCGGGTTACAAGATAGTAGCCCGTGTCATGCCGGCAAGAATCAAACTGGTGTTGCATAAAATCATACATCTAAGTCAGACGGCAGCAGTACCGGGACGAACGATTCTTCAAAGTCTCACTGATTATAGGGAGCACATAAGCTTCTGTGCTCTTACACGACCAGAAGCAGCACTCTTATCCTTAGCCCTTAACAAGGATTTCGACAGGATCATGCACCAGTATCTTTTTACAATAACGACCCGTCTGGGGTTTGGGGAAGAATTCGTCTTCATGCTCAAAAATCTATTTAACAATGCCAAGTCGAGAATAAAGATAAACGGACATCTCACAAAACCAATCCCCATAGAGAAATCCGTACGACAAGGCTGTCCTTTGTCAATGACTCTCTTTGTCATTGCTATCGACCCACTCCCTAGGAGACTCAGCCGTGGGAGTTGTTCTTAACAACGCACAGGAACTGCGTGACGTGCAGACGGTGGTTGGCGTGTGTGAACTTCAGGATCCAAATTGAACATACGGGGAACGAAATTACTGCCATTAGGAACAGGATTCCCAGAGAATGAAGTAGAAGACTACGTGCGTACCGACTTCCTGAAACTCCTCGGAATAAACGTGTATAATTGTCTTCTGAGAACAACGGCTGCAACTTGGAGGGACATTTTAAATACGAGACCATGCCTCCGACAGAATTACGGTCGTATGCAAAATTTACTTGAAAGAGTCCACTTCGTTAACACCAAAAATCCTATCGAAAATTTGGTACGAAGGCCAAATTCTTCCGGTCAGTGCAACAATAGCCGGCAGAGTGATGGCGGCGGTAGGTTGGTATCTATGGCGAGGCGATATCTTTAAAGTCGGAATAGCTGTAACGACACTTCCGCCCAGGAAGGAGGACTTGGTGTACTGGATGTTGGAACGAAGTGCAGAGTACTACTGATAAGACGAACTCTCCAAATTTATGACGAACAACCACAATGCGCTCTCCGAGCAGTCATCAACGCAGACAACTTAGTCTAGAGGCTCCGGTTAACCTTAGTGCCGTACCGCACGAACTCGCTCATATTCGCTAGTTCGTCCTTGATGCGAGCTACCTGCGAAGGCAGAGCAACACCATTAGAAATAAAACAACAGCAGAGATATACAAGTTTATGAATGGCAACGGGAGGAAGAACAGGATGGAAACCAAATACGCACACATACGGTGGCCCACCGTGTGGAAGAACATCAACCAAGATCCTCGACACAGACATCAGATCAACATGGTATAGAGTCTTAAACGAAACAATATCCACGAAGGAAAAACTTCACAGAATAAAGCTGGCCAAGACTCCTACGTGCAAGGGTTGCGACGTCATATGCGGGGAGAACACGAAGATATGGGAATGGTGTCTGAGGAAACTTGCTATGATAGGCAGAACGACTACCAAAGAAACAACAATTGGAACCATGCTACAACTGATTTCAACTATTTCCCAATGATGAAACAAAACATGTGGACCATGCTAGTCGGCTACACATTACATTATAGTATAAATCAAGCAATGAAACTCCTTAACAATCCACGACATAAAACATTATTTGCAAACTACCCAGTGGCGCTAGAATTGACGGAGATATGAAGAACGAAGAGCAACGAACTATAGGTAAAAACAAAAAAAGAAAAAGTTTAAGGTGAACCCGACGACACTACTGAAACATTAGAAAGAGGACGTCCAAGAAGTAATGACACACGGTCCTTTCGGTGCGCGGCGCTATTGGAGTTAAGCGAGGACAAAAGTAAAACAGATTCAAAATGGTAGATATTAGTGGTTTACACGAAAAGATGATTTGATCCCCAACGGAAATCAACCAAACAATTTACGAGAAGACGAACTCTGGTAGTAGACAGTGTGCTGAAAATGACGTGTGAAGACAGAAGTGTCAGCTACTTAATCATATTCCTTCAGTTATTCTTCTACTTCTTATTATTATTATTATTATTATTATCCTGTGGCAGAAATTGTCGATATATTTTGTTTCCTTCTGGACGAAGTTTACACACTTACCTGCGGAGGACTTTAAAGACGGAAAGAGATCCACTACCTTAACGTGTAGAAGAAGAGTAAATTACTTTAGCCAAAGGCCCTTGAAGCCGACGCCGACGAAGGCGAATTTGGTGAGCGGAATGACGGGTTGTAAGGGAGGAAGGAGACCCGAAAAACAAAAAGTGAAAGAAGAAAAAAAGGTGGTCTTGGGGAAAAGCGCTCGACTGGAAACTGGAAGGTCGCGGGTTCGATTCCCGGTCGGCCGTCTGGTTTTTTTCAGTCTGCGTTTTAACCCATCCTTCACCTCTCAACGATGTGAGAAGTCGCTAAAAACGACACGTAGTTCGGATTCAACGTTAAGCTGTAGGTCCCCTTTACCAGGTTGGACAACTGGGGAAGGCTAGGGACACACAAGTTGCAGATGTGGCGTCCATTTGAAAGACTTGCAACAGGCCAATGAGCCACACGAAATTATTATAATATACTGTTCAAACATATCTCCCCAATATATTTCTTGTAATAATAACAATGATGGTTGTGATTAAAAAATGTAACTGAATTAAAAACTGATTTCTACAGGAATTCGTAATCTGTGTTCAAAATTTAAGTGCGCCAAAAAATAAAGTGCTCCGCCAATTAATTGAAATAGTAACACAAAATTTTCGCAAAGATAAAAACTGTAATTGGCACAAAATACTAACCGGGAGATATATTCCAAGTTATTGGAGTTGTTGTATTTACATTTAAAGTTATGTGCCTGCATTTATAAGTGAATAGAACTTAATCGGCACAGCAAGAGCAACGCACCATTCAATCAATCTATTAAATGGTTTTTGACTGTACAGATTCTGCTGATGGTATTCGCAATGAACATAATTGTTGGGAACATGTTTCACTGATTTAATCCAAGTTGACCACGGCTAACACAAAATCATGAAATGAAGCTAATAAATCGTCATAACATCTAATGCACGTATTAGCGGAGCTGTAAATGAAAAAAGTAATTTCCACGAAAGGAAAGTTATTTAATCAGCACGTGTCCAACAATTGGTTTTTTTTCTAAGATATTGGCGGAAAGCATAATCGTTGTTTGCTGTAAAATAAAACACATATTAGTGATGGGGGAAAGAAAAATAAATTTTTATTAAATAAATCCTATTACGAAATTAAAATGAAATCATCCTTATGATTAGTAGACATTTCTCACCATCGACACATTTTACAATCTGATGCATCTACAATCCTCATACAAAATCAGAGCAAAAGGACAATGCGTCTGAACAGCAGCAGCCGCTTCGTACAAATCATATGAAAACTTCTTCATTAGATTGTTTATCAGAGAGCACTTACTTTATATCGATATATTAACAGTTCTGCATTAACATTTAAAAGTTGTTCATAGCATCCTACACCGTTTTATACAGAAAAAGCAAATCATGACAGTGTTTTAATTGCTCATTTAAGCACTTTCCTTTTGAGGAGGCACATGTAACACTACACTGTCGCCTCCGTGAGTAATATTTCAGTGTTTTATAAAATGGATACACGTAGATAACGAAGCATATTATGAGAACTTACAGACAATTAAGAATCTCGGACCTACTGGAAATCTGATCTTTTGGCGAGTGACTGTAAGCATCGCGACTGCTCAAGACTGAATGGACACAAAATTTAATTTGCGAAGACAGAGACTCGGCCGGTCACTGTGTATTCACGTTGCCAATGCGTTATAATAGAGGCAGCAGATATTTGAGGTGCGCGGTGGGTTATAGTGGCAGATTTAAGACGATGACTGGAAATAATGGTATTCAGCGCATGTAGGGAGTTGGGACAGTTTCAAAACGTGAAACGGGCCACACGCACCAGCTGACATAACTCCGTAGCGCTGCGGGCTAAAGATGCCGGAAACTGCCCAAGTCACCTTCTCTAGCGGTACACATGCGTCCTCCAGTGAAGAAGGAAAACTAAAAAGAATTTCTTCGTAGGAGGCAGAGCGGCGGGGCGCAGGATCCATTCCTCCCGCGGTCAGAAAAATAGGACTGAATCCTCCCGAGCCTGCAAGGGCGTGAAAAAGGACGGGACTGAATCCTCCCATAACCTGTTTAAGCAGGTAGTTGGTGGCGGCCCGAGACCAGAGAGTGTGGCCAGATCTTTATGAATATTCCAGGCAAGCAAAGCTACCTAGCATATGTTCCAGTGTATGTTCCTACATTCTACAGTAAAGTAAGAGTGAGAATTAAGCCCCAGTTAACTTTAGAGTCAGAGTAAACGTACAGTAATATCACTTTGATTCTTACAATCTAAAGATTACGTTTTACTCGCAATTGATGAATCTGTGCAATATTTTCAGCAGTTGGTATACACGTTTATTTGATACAGCGTTGAATTTAACAGAGGACAAGGCAGGCTAATTTTTTCCTAAGGAAGAAGAAATTCTGCTTTCAACAGGAGAATGGGACATGAGTCACATTGAACTGGCTTGACTTAACGTGAATAGAAGCAAGTTATGAACATCTGTAGTTTCTAATAAAACTTACCTTAATAGGAAATCGGAAAATAGGAAATACTCCTGGAAGACTTTCACGGATATTGTATGTATTATGAGCAATACTCTTAAATGAGGTGCTGGGGCATTGTAGGTAAGCGATCAGACTGCTGTTTTTGCGACTCGGGTTCGATTCCCACTAGAAACTTGATTTCATTTATTAAATTTCTTGCACTTCTGCGTGGTTGTGATCTTCATGAATGTCCACAACATCCAGCTCCTCAACAGAAATTGATTTAATAAAACTTTTACAACCCTTAGTGTTGCACGTCCATCGCGCTACACCACTTTACAACAATTTCTGAAATCCGAAAGTGTCACCTTTCAGAAGTAACACTTCCCCTTCATTTCTACTGACTGAAACTCCAAGGGCGTCGGAGGACATCACTTTTAAGCGATCTGCCGTGGACTGAAGCACAGTGTAAGTATATTTGTCTGTGACTCAAGTGACAAGTACGGCCGGAAACGGCTTGGGCGGGGGTGGGGGCTGAGGGCTGGTCCCTGCTGGAGGTGCCATTGTGCTCGTTCGGGAGGATTCAGTCCTGTCCCCTGATCGCCTACCTGCCGTTGGGAGGATTCCGTCCTGCGCCCGAGCGACGAGGGTGATGTAAGACCGAGTAACAAAATGAAAGGGTGGGGGAGAACAACGAAATTTCTTACGTAAGGAAATCTGATGACGATCTGACGATGGTGCCTGTCAGTGTCAAAGCTCCAACTAGGGACAAACTAGACAGAATCCGCCTCATCACAACAGTACCTGCCGCAATTGTGACAACGTGAAATCGCTCGCTCACAGATTTGCCGGTGGAGCAGGGCAGAACATGAAGAGTCTTGTCAGCCACCAATTAGTATAATTGATGGGACGGATAAACTCTATCTGAACGTTCGGGAACCGATGCTGGCTGGCCGCACGCGATACCCAGTTATCGAACAAACTGCAGCTCACTGGCTGATTGGATACAGAGGCACTTACGTAACTGAGGAAATGGATGCTACGTTCTGAGAGTATTTACCCTGTATTGAAGGGGGTCATTTTCGCAATGTGTAGGATGACAACGATAGGAAAATATTTGCTGCATATCATGGTCAACGAACCTTATTTAATCGACGTAATTAGAAAAAAAAGCCACAAAAGGCTGACTTAATTAACTAGAGCTATTTCATGAAAGTTATACTGTTGTGTGTGAAGAAATAAAAAGGACTAACAAGAAAAGTTAAAGCAATTATTCAAAAAAAAAAAAATAAAAAAAAATAACGGAGCCTGTGCACTCATGAAAATCACTTTTCTGGCGTGGTACGTCTATAACCTGATAATGTATACTATAGATGATATGTTTTCTTTGGTCAAATCGGACTACACAATATTTCCAAAAAAACATCAAGATATTTATTCATTAGGAAGATGAACCTAATATTTCAGAAGATTACTTTTATTTACTGCAGCTGTAGCTATTTTCTTCTCTGCTATCTAGAAAAACCCTTCTCAAGAAACATTCAGTTCATCTATAATTACGTAGGCTTCCGCGGCCAGAGTCAGATGACATAAAAGTTTTCTGGATGTTGTACCGCGTCATGATGTAAGGCTATTACTTAAATAACCGACGTTTCGGACAACGTTACAGTGGCCTTCATCTGGCCCAGATGAAGGCCACTGTAACGTTGGCCGAAACGTCGGTTATTTAAGTAATAGCCTTACATCATGACGCGGTACAATACCCAGAAAACTTTTATGTCATTCAGTTCATCATTTTGTAGAATCTTTCTATGATTCTGGAAGAGCGACTAAAGTTCCTTAATGCATAATTTTAACAGCAGGTATTTAAAGCTTTCAAAAGATTTGATCATATTATTTCAGTATGGCCAAATGAAAAAAATCATTGTCGGTCAAGAATTTGAAGACAGAAACAACTATTAGAAATTCATTAGAAATAGTGGAATATTGCTTCCAGTGACCACGTTAGAGGCCTGAGAATCAGTCTTTGACACCTTCTTGCCGTTGAGGTGACAACTTCTCCTGAAAGGCAGAAGAATCAGCAATAAGGAGCGGCATGAGAATAGAAAGCAAGCAAACAATTAAAACCACATAGTGTGTATAGCCAGGATATGTGATTTGTGGTAGAAGTGTCATGGTGATCTTTCAATCAGTAAAAGAAACAGGATTAATCTCCTATTCATATCACCCGGGGAGGATCCCAAGGGGAGAAGATCATGAAAAAAAGAGATTAAACAACGAGAGGTCAGAGCGTAAAATGTAAGATATTTGACTGAAGTAGGGAGATTAGAACAAGTCAAAAAGAAAATGCAAGGACTCATTCGGATATGGTGTAGACTAGTAAATAGATACCAAATAAGGATTTCTGGCCAGACGACTATAATAACAAGAGCCTAAAAAGCATAACAGATAGGAGTAGACGTTAATTAGAATAAATTTATCCGGGAAGGAAGGAAATACAAAAATCAGTAAGTTGCAGGAGCACAGCAAAGCATATCATTTAGCAATGAAATGAACTGGAAGTACCTGGAAGCAAAAGCGAAATAGTTGCAAAAAGTAGTAAAGAAATCGAAAAAAAATGACCGTTCCACTTACCTCCACATTGAAAACTAAAACCGGTAAGGCGAGAATCCAGAAGTCTTCAGTGTGGTAGTCGAAAAAGATGTAGAAAATTTTTGTGGACGGGTAAAAAATGCTGTGGTTTTTCCGATGAACAGGCGATGTGACAAACAGTTGTTTTATATATTGACAAGACCCTATTAATCTGCTAGGACGTGTGAGAACAGCTTCCGTAGCTCCGGAGCGAGCTATAGAGGGTAAACGCTGTACCGGAAGGCCTGTACTCCAATATATATCCAACAAATTTTAACACGAATTATCTACAGGAGAATGGAAAAGCTAGTACAAGCTGACCTCGGGGAAGATCAGTTTGGATTTAAGATAAATGTAGGAACACGAAAGGTAGTACTCACATTACGACTTAGGAGATAGGCTAAGGAAAGGGAAACCTACGTTTTCAGCGTTTGTCGATATGCAGAAAGCTTTTGAAAATGTCAACTGGAATACACTCTTCCAAATTCTGAAGGTATCAGGGGTAAAATATAGGGAGAGAAGAGTTATATTGAACCTATACAAAAACCAGACAGCGGTTATTAGAGTCGAAGGGCAAGAAAGGGACGCAGAGGTTGGGAAGAGAGTAAGACAGGGTTGTAGTCTTTCATCAATGTTGTTCAATTTGTACATTGAGCAGTGTAGGAATGGAAGGAGAAATTTGGAGAGGGCATTTCAGTTCAGGGAGAAGAAATAAAAAGTTTGCGGTTTGCCAATGACATAGTAATTCTGTCAGAGACCCCAAAAGATCTGGAAGAGCAATTAAATGAAATGGATAGTGTCTTGAAAGGAAGATATAAGATGAACATTAACAAAAGTAAAACGAAGGTAATGGAATGCAATGTCAGAAAATCAGACGATGTTGAAGGAATTAGAGTAGATAATGAGACAATAAAAGTAGTAGATGAATTTTGTTTTTTGGGTAGCAAGATAACTTCTGATGGCCTAAGTAAAGAAGATATAAAATGCAGAATGGCTATGGTAAGAAAATCGTTTCTAAAGAAGCAAAACTTGTTAACATCCAATATTAATTTAAATATTAGGAAATCCTTTCTGACAGCATTTGTCTGGAGTGTAGCATTGTATGGGAGTTCAGATAAAAAGATGATAGAAGCTTTTGAAATGTGGTGCTACAGACGTATGATGAAATTAGATGGGTAGATCACGTAACTAATGGGGAGGTGCTTAACCGAATCGGAGAGAAAAGTAGTTTCTGGCATATCCTGACTAAGAGAAGAGATAGATTGGTTGGACACATTCTGAGACATCAAGGAATTGTCAACTTAGCATTAGAAGGAAGCTTGTGGGAGTAAAAATCGTAGAGGAAGACCGAGGGACGAATATAGTAAGCAGATTCAAAAGGATGTAGGTTGTCGAACTTATTCTCCGATGAAGAGCCTCGTACAGGACAGGGTAGCGTGGAGAGCTGCATCAAACCAGTCTGCGGACTGAAGACCGCAACAACAACAACATCCAACAAATAATTGAGGACATTGTGAGAGGACGACGAGGAGACAGGAAAGAAAGTCTGTAATTGGAAAGGGGGAAGGCAGAGGAAAGAAGGTGCAACAAACCGAATCTTACGACTCAGTAACGAACAGGCGCGGAAATATACAGTTCCAGTCTTGTACATTGAGCTAAAGCATGAATATAATGATTCGTAGCTGATACAAAAATCTGAAATTAATGCGTTTGTCGAATTTTATTTTATGTTAGAAACAGTCTGTCAAATAAATGAGACGGGTATAATGTAAACTAAATTATTGCGAAATAACGTAGGACACTTACAGCATAAATAATTGTAACATCCACTGAGAAATCGAAAGAGTATCGTAAAAGAAAGGAAAAGATGCTTCTCCCGCAACAAAATTACATGAAATGAAGTAGATCATTGTACATATGAAACCTTTACTGAATTTCTTGCAGAAAACGAGCTTATTCAGACATCCTGTTTGGAGTTTACTCGTTTACCATGTTGATGGTCCTCTTCACTGTTCGAAGAGGATATGAAAAAAGAAAATCGTATCTGTAAATATATGGGTAGTCTGAGCTGTAAATTACATGAAGAGTAACATCGTTTTAAAATCATTGAGAGTTGTAAATAAACTACAAAACAAAAACAGTGTAAAATTACTTGCATTTCTTTTGTTTCAGATAGACTTTGTTATGCTCAAAAACCACAACGACTGTTAAGACACAACCTATTAAATCTTATTGGCACACTTTAGGTTACGACAGCCAAAATATTGAGCAGCCAGTTGGGGGCAGCCAGCGTTGGCAGCCAGCTGACGGCCAGCTGTGCCCAATCGGCAGAGCGATGTGGAAGATGTGATAATCGTCCACCTGTTGTCTCACAGGAAACGCAAAGCAAAAAAGAGATATTGGATTCATCCTCTGCTTGCGGAGCGGCAATCGAAGGGTTTATTTAAAAATTACTTCAAGGATCTTCGATACTACCCAGATCGCTTTTTTAACTATACAAGGATGTGGAATCTTTTGATAGCCTTCTGGAAAATATAAAAGAATCTTTAACTACCGACTGTCGCGTGCTAGGCGCTTCATAGAATGTACGTTTGGCATTCTGGCAAATAAATGGAGAATTTTTCATCGCCCAATGGATGTTCGGGAAGAATTTGCAATTGCCATAATAAAAACATGTTGTGTTTTACATAACTATGTGCGAGAAAGAGATGGCTACAAATTTGAAGACACACTGTATGTCCCTCCAGAACTGGAAGTTTCCTGCAAGGTCCTGCAACAGCAGGGTGCCGTTCATGATCAGCATATAGAGATTTATTTGCGGATTACTTTACGAATGAAAATCCGCTGGAATGGCAAAACAGAATTGCATCGGGGTAGTAATTACATATTATGTATGTAACTATTGTTGTTTCCAAGCGAATTAGTGTGTATTAAGTGTACAATGAAACACTCTTCTTCCTTATTGTAGCTGTAAAGCAATTTTTTCTTTGTAATAAATGATAAATAACTTACCAAATTCATTCTTTCCATTTTCAGACATGTTCTCCTCACACATTACATTTGCGATTTCCTCCCACCTCCTTCACGATCACTATATTGCTCACAAGACACATTCCGGTTTTCTCTTCGTCTTTGAATTTCATGAATAAATTTCTCTGGCTGCTTGGTCAAGTGCGCGTAGATTGCTGGCAGCCACAGGCGTTCACTGCGAGGCTCGCTGTTGGCACTGGCTGCCACTGCCGCAGCCACCAATTCCTGGCTGCCCATTGTAGCGGCCTGCCGTATACCACCACTGTTTCATTGGCTGCCGCAGCCTGGCTGCCTAGTGCTTTACCGGCCTAAAAGTGGGGCTTTGCTATCGCCTTTTTACAGCTCAAAATTTAAGTGAAACTAATGGTTTAACCGTTCATCTGACACGAAAATTCCCTACAACTTCTCTCTCTCTTTCTCTCTCTCTCTCTCTCTCTCTCTTTCCCTCCTATCTCGCATTGTTTTACAGACATTTCCTTAAATAATGGCGATCTTTATCTGTAACGTGCTCCCACATTTTAGGTCGCGCCTTACAACCAATCGGTACCAAATTTTAGATACGTCAGCGCCAGCGACCAGAACCTCTCTTTTTCAAATATTTCGGACAAAAAATAGGTTAGTAACACTTATAATAGCCCGTTTGTGATGGTCTTTTGACAGCAGGAAATTTAACTGTAAATAATGCCTTACGCGTTCTTCTGAAACGAAAGTTGAATAAACGTATTTGCAGAGGAGAAAATTCGCAAGAACTTTGCTCTCTTTATGTTATTTCCATAACTCTCACCGTTTCAGAGATATTTGCAAAAATAACGGCAATTTGACACTGTCACTTGATATTTCATAAAAGAGGAGTTCGGAAATCAGTCACGTGATATTCCTCGCCGAAAACTCTCGAAAACTCTCTCGCATACACAACCTTGCTTTCTGTTTTATATGATTTTCTTATTGTAACTCCTACGTTGTCATTTCATTTCAAAGCAATGACGCATGAAGAATTAAGGTCGTTCTTAGTACGATAAATTATAATCTACTCTCTAAAAATCACGGAATAGTTTCATAGTTGATCGCCGGGAATAAGAGGGCAGCGCATTGATTGTAATGTACATGATCGGTAGTTCGCTCATACCAATTTATTTTCTAATTGTCTCCTAAAAGAGAGTCGGACAATACTTAGAGCTTTGCATATGTAAGAGTGCTCCCTCTAAAATTTGCGCTTGTTCTATTTCGTGAACATGCCGTGAAATATCTACGAACTGACTGAAGAATGGTCTTCTGAAGTATATACACCTAAACTGTGGAGATACCGTAATAATAAATGTTATAAACAACGTGCTTATACTGGTATTTTCATATATAAATGAAGTCCTAGATTTATGTGGCAACTGTCGTTCCTTGATGAAACGGAAGTGTATACAATGCAACAAAGTACCTTGTTTCTTTTTATTCTCTATTTATTGAATATGTTGAAAGCCGTTAGTTAGTCAATGCGTGTATTAAAATGTTTGTCTTTGGCATGGTTGCTATGGACGCTTTTAATATAAATTCAATTACCTCTTCTGTAGCTCAGATATGACTTTGTTCATGTTACTTTATTCTGCGCTAAAATAAAGGGGAAATATTATTTTCCAAACCGTGACTACGTTTTCTTTTACAGATAAAATAAGAGGAATAATTTTGGTAATACTGAATTCTACAGAACTCGAGTACTTAATCTATATTCTAAATTACTACCATCATTACATCATTTACAACAGTCATTATAACAGCATATCCCCAGTTTATGTACATGTGATAAAGAAGTCTATGTTTGCAGTTATGTGGTATGTATTTCATGGCGTGTTCACAAAACAGAACAAATATACTTTTCAGAGTAACTGCTGTTACCTTCAAACGACTCGAAGTATTGCAGAACACACAATTAACAAGAGTGAGCGAAAACCTTTTAGGAAGCAAGATGGAAAAAAAATTGCCGTGTCGGTTTGCGAACCACCGTCTAACATGATCGTACATCACAAACTAACGCGCTATCCGTTACTCTTCGGCAAACAGCTGCGAGAGTAATCCGTAATTCTCGTACCATTGATGGCAGGTGATAGCTGTTAACATGGCATTTTTAGACATTAGATCACAGTTCATCGTACTAATAACGACTTTTTTTGTTAATTTTCAGTGCGCTATTGCTTTGAAGTGACAACGCTTGAGTTATAATAAGAAAATCATCAAATACAAAACTTAAGAGAGAGTTTCGGGGAAAGTTATGGGCGAGGGATGTCACGTGAATGTTTTCCGAACGCCTAATGTACGCCGTGTTCCTTCCAGACTATAGTCAATCGTCTGAAATCAAAATGTACGCTATGTTCCTTACTGGCTATAGTCTTCGTAACCAGTACAGGCAAAGAAAGTAAACTTGAAAAACAGAACAAAGGTAAGACAGGTGATAATATTTTAACGTAAAAAAAATAATAAAAATGTGGGAGAGATAGTAAAATAACAGTTTAAAGAGGTAAAAGTTACAAAAAGGAAAAAAAGAAAAGGGTATGTTTGTCAAGGCTAAACTCAGATAGCTAATAATTTTGGTTATTTCTTAAAATGTGATGTGAGAGAATATTACGTGTTGGGTGCACAGATGTTATCACAGTAGTAGAGTCGTAATCTTATCGTCTATCTTTTTTTTTTAGTATTTATATGTTTATTATTTTTGTCGGAAACGTTTGCAAAAAAATCATAAAAATACAGGAAAATATGACGTGGGCCATAAGAAACGTCAGTGCGATTTTTTCAATACTAACTGAGAACAAGGACAATTTATTTGTACTTCTTGTACTGCATCTCCTCATCCCCCTCCCCCACTGTTCGCCTACTCTTCCTCCTTCTCCCACTTCCTCTTCCTCCTTCTGTTCTTCCTCTTCCTACTTCTACTATTCCACTTCCTCCTCCACGTCCTCTTCCTCCTCCTCACCTTCCTCCTTCTACTCATCATCTTCTTCTTCTACTCCTCATCTTCTTCTTCTACTCCTCCTCTTCCTCCGCCTATTCCTCTTCCTACTCCTACTCTTCCTCTTCCTCCTCCTACTCTTCCTCTTCCTCCTCCTACTCTTCCTCTTCCTCCTTCTCTTCCTCTTCCTCCTCCTCTTCCTCTTCCTATTCCTCCTTCTCCTCTTCCTATTCCTCCTTCTACTCTTCCTCTTCTGTGGACCATGTGTGTGGTAAGACACTAGACTCAAATTTGGGAGGACAGTGGTTCAAATCCACCTCCGGCCATCCAGATTTAGGTCTTCCATGATTTCCCTATATCACTCTAGGCAAGTGCCAGGCTGGTTCCTTTGAAAGGGCATGACCGCTTTCCTTCCACATCCTTACCTAAACACTCCGAGCGTAAGCTCCGTCTCTAATGACCATGCTGTCAACGGTACATTAAAACTTCCTTCCTTTCTTCTTCCTCCTTCACCTCTTCCACGTCCACATCCTCATTCTTTCACCTCTTCTGCTTCCTCCTCCTTCCTCTTCCTCCTTCCACTCCTCTTCCGCTTCCTCCTACTCCTTTCTCTTCCTCTTCCTCCTTCTGCTCTTCCTCTCTTATTCCTGCTACTCTTCCACTCCCTCCTTTTCCTTCTTCGCCTTTTCCGCTTCCTCCTTCCTCGTCTTTCTCTTTCTCCTCTTCCTCTTTTCTTCCTTCTCCTTTCCCTCTTCCTTCAACTTCCTGCTTCCACTCGTCTTCCGCTTCATCCTTCCACTCCTCCTATTCCTCCTTCCACTCCGCTTCCTCTTCCTCCTCCTATTCCTCCTCTTAATCTTCTGCTTCCTCTTTCTACTCTCCCCATGACTCAAGCCACGTCCTCCTCTCCATCTATGAAATATTACGTATTTTTGCCAATTATCGTGGTGATCAGTTACATGGTATCAGTGGCTAGTGTTAGACACTCGTTGCCATGTGCCATACTGTGACTTACAGTGTATAAGAAACCTTCTCCGTATAAGAAACATGTACTTGCCCATTTTCATTGTAATCGAATTTCTTAATCTGCAGTCCTCTGCTTCTCACGCAAGTCTATAGATTTTTCATTTGGGGAGCCTTTACGTTATTTGTTTTTACTTCTTTCGTCCTTCACATTTATAACCTATATTTAATAACTGGCTGTACAAGAAAATTCTTGTTCTGGTTATTTTGAAATTTTTGAATTTTTGCAGTTTTTAAAATATCCTCGTTTCCTTCTTGTATCCTTTTTTTGTAAAACATTCTCATATTGCTGTAGGTTGCTAAAAACTGGCAACTTCAAGTAATTTATTAGAGACCTTAAGATCAAGTGGTGGTGTTCTTAACTTAAAATGTGGTATTGTTTCATTTTTTCCTTATTTTCATTTATAATGAGTCTAGGTTTTGTTCATTCAGCTTCTATTGTCTCATATATTATTTCAGGGTGTTTTATCTGTCCACAATTCTAATATCATCTGCAAATGCACGTACCTGACTGAAATTCACCGACATTGTATCTCTCGTGCCTGACTATCCATACAGATTCCAGTAACCTTGTGGCAGTTTGTCTCCGGAAACTGATGTCATATAAGTTTAATGGCACGAAATGGCTGCCTGCATGTCCGACCAGGTGGTTCCACACTTTGAGTTTTATGGCCACGGGACGTAATAAAGTCGCAGGTGTACTGCTGGAAGGAAACGTCACCGCTGTTGTACTAATCCGATAGCCACTGTGTGTCAAGAATAACAATTGGAATTGTCTTTAGTATGTTCGTAGACAGACGGTGACTACTCGTTAGACCAACCTGTGGTCTGCAGGCTACATGTGGCTCATAAGAGCTAAAATATGATTCGCGAAAAATATGAATTTTCAAAGTTTTTTCATTTTAAATTATTAATTCCTTCTTACGTGGACAGTCAACCGTGGTGTGTGTCCACGATAACTTGACAACTTCAATGATGACAGAAGAGGATAGCATCGATAAGATTTTAAATATATTCATTTGTCTCCTAGTGTTGTCACCGCTTATTGAATTCCGAGATGATAGAAACTGTAAGAATGCATTTGGATTCGACCTCAAGCTCAATTTCATTGTTACAAGGCAAAATAGTACAGTTGTCCGCTATCTTACGATTTTCTCCACGACTTATTTATGTGAACAACGGATTCCTGCTTGCAAACAAATTCAGGAAACCATTCGAAGTAACTGAGATCACTTGAAAATACTAGAAAGCTCTTACATCACATTGCTGCAAATTGAATTTAATTTTCTACTAATAGCATCTTTTATATTTGTCAAGTTAATACATATTACTTTTTATTTTAACTTATAGAGCCTACGGCAAAATTTTCGGTTAAAGTTTATTTACTTGAACCTTGTGGTCCCTGCTCATACAAAAAATTGTCAGTGGTCTAAAAACGTTTGGACACCGTCATAACGATGCAAGTAACTCTTGCTGCATGTTTCCTGGAATTTCTGTGGAAACCCCTTTGTGCTGCTGTAGTAGCATCCTCCAATGCAAACCTTTTTACCTTCTATGTTTCTTTAGAGATGGTACTTACTTTACTGTGTAATACCGTTTTTGTATTTTTCTCCTTGCTCAACTATGCGTTAAAGATCTCGAGGAGAATGTAGTTATTTATTGAAATCTTACGAATCGTGTCTGTACGTTGACCGACTTTTTTAATGGCAATATTTGTTGGAACGTGAGGATTCACTAGAGTATAAATTTCGTTTTTTAAAATTTTGATCGTCAGTGTTGAAAGTCTGTTAGACGTACAGTTGCAGTTTGTTATGAACTGCATTATATTTCTTCTAACAATAGCATATGTACCTAATAAGGGTAATTTTCTAGACATATACTCTGCTGCTTCCCCCTTTAGAAATTCTCTAGTTGACCACTCCAAAAGAATTTTCGTCAATATAGCGAGTTTCTTGTAGGACCAGAATTAGGACATTATGGTAAAATGTTTTAGTCGGTTCTTGATGTTTTCCGTTTTTGATCAGCGAGTTAATATTCAGTGTTTCGATTTTGCATTTATTTTTGCATTTGGGTTTTCTAGTTTCTTTTGATAAAACCAAAAATTCACGAGGTGAAAGTGGTACAGATTGCTCAAGATTGTTCGGTATATGATGCAAGAAAATCGACGGAAATCTGAAATGTTACACGTGGTGGACTGTAAGCAGTCATAAGTAACGTAAAACAGCAAATGTGTGAATGACTGTTTGTTAAAAAACAAACTATTTTCAAAAATTGTTCAAATGTCTGTAAATCTATGGGACTTAACTACGTTGGTAATCAGCCCCTAGGCTTACAAACTACTTAAACTAACTTATGTTAAGGACAACAAATTCACCCATGCTCGAGGGGGTCTCGAACCTCCGAAGTGGACCGGCCGCGCGCACCGTGGCAAGGCGCCTTAGCGCGCACGGCTATTCTAGTGTTAACTGAAGTAAATAACAATATGAGTATATGTGAGGGGTGCACATAGTTCCGTGAATAAAACTTCAAGAGTCTTTAATTTTTTTCATTATTTGGGGTCACAGATCATTATTTCGACGTTCGGTAATTTTAACGAACCACAGCGTTAAACATGATCGTTTCCAGGAGTTAGGTTTTAATGCTGTTGTCTCGGTAACTTCCACCAGAAAGAGTAGGGGAAGAAAGGGAAATATGACTACAATTGGGCTGTCGAATATCATTCCTTCTTTCTATGCTGCGAGATCGTACCTTATTTGCTTCGTGCTTTTTGTTTAGTGCGTGTTCGCGTGTTTGTAGTGGCGGTAGATTTTATTTTATACTATACATCGTCCCATGTCCAGTGGGGAGAGAAAGTATTGAGTGTTTTCAAGTAAGAAATGGCATCCACAACTAATTACTTCTGCACGTATGCATGATTTAGTTTTTTTTTTTTTTTTAATTTTTATTTCACATATAAAAAGTACCATTAACACCAGGACGAAAAACTACCATAAATCTCTTGATTTTATCATTTTATTATATAACATATTTTTTTTTACTCAGGATGTCCCTCTCCACTTTTTCACCAAAAATATCTGTGGAACTAAAATGAATAATGAAAAACGGCCTTCACGATCATGAACATACGGCATGGGATTAGTAACTGTCATGAGGCCGTCTAAAATGTACACAAATGCTATATTATTTCCTATGCAATCAAAGGCGTGAAAAATCACAAAAAGAATGGCGTTGATTGCATCGCAATAAGTCAGTTACATCCGGAAAAAAAGCGTAGCCAAGTAGACGTTTAAAATACATGATGAGCGCAGCTTAGGGCTTTGCAATAATGAACCACGCTTGAGTCTGCGGACACGGTAGTTGCGCGCTTCATGTACAGCAAACGTCAATTTTGGCTTTGGATTTTCTCCGTACGTAACCGACTTACTGCGAAGCAATCAAATGTTCGTATAGCTTATGGGACTGAACTACGGGGTCATCAGTCCCTAAACTTACAAACTACTTATGAACTAGCTAATCCTAAGGACGGCACAAATATCCATGCCGGAGGGGGGATTCGAACCCCCGACCGTAGTGGCCGTGCAGACGTGACTGGAGCGCCTCAGTCCCCTCGGCCACCGCGACCGGCACGAAGCAATCAACAACATTCTTTTTTCTTCACCCTGTTGATTGCATACTAAATAATATTGGGTAATTGTTTCAAAAATATAAGTTTTGTTGAAAATAATATTTGTTTACATTTTAAACTGTCTCCTCGTACTTACTTTCGTAACATTTTGGCAGCAACTAAGAATTTTTTTTAATTGTGTGAAATTCATTATTCCCTCAGATAAGATAATGAAAGTAGTAGAAAAAGAAATGAATCAACATAAAAAATCATTTTATTTTAAGCACAGGAGTCAAACATATTTTTGGGACCGCTTCTGCTACAGTAAGCCTGGTAGAAGCAACATGTCACTGCAAGTCCATGATTTACCATACCAACTGCATATTTAACAAAGTTCTTCCTCATTGAAATTCATGATCCTTGTCATCGTCAGTGTAATTAACAGATATCGAAGAATCTGCAGAATCTACCGACAAGAGTTCCACATTACATTTCTTTCTTCTTAACCTCTTATCCCAATATTTGCGTTCTTTTCTTCTTTTTATTCTCAGCTTGTTTATAATGTAAAGCTCTTTTGAGAGGGCTGCTTGCTATGTCCAATGAGGGTAACATTTTTTCCTGTTTCTTTTCTTAAAGTTGTATACACCGCTGCACAAGTCCTTACCTCCTGCACAGCTAGAACCATCCATCCCCGTCGCCATAGCTGCCTGTTGGTATTCCTTTTATAATTGTCACCCATATTCAATACTGCAAATAAAATTAGAGAACTCATTAAAGTAACTTACGGCTTGTTTGTGAAGATGACGATTTCGCCATCTTGTTCGCTTCTAAATTCGTCAACTTACCTGATGTGACAGTTTAAAATTTAAAACTATGAACAAAACATTAGTCATTTGTCTTTGTAAGTTGCTCTATCCTTTTCAGATCCCTGAGTAAAACAAAACTGGAAATTAAAAGATCACTGGGCTTTTGTAACATTAAAACCGTAGAATGGTATATGATTTTTTTTCCTCATTTTCACAAAAATTTTGAACGCACATAATCTCGTGGGTCAGGACTATCTTCAATACATCGCTTTATTTAAACCATTTCTTACAGAGATATACAAGAAAGCGGATACTGTCTTTTGACAAAAATGATTTTTTTGTTACACTTTGTTCTCATTGAGATGAGTGAAACTTGTTTCGAACTTCTGCAGTCAGTGGCATTGTTCCAGATTTATTGTCATCGTTTTCCATCTTCACTCAACGATTTACAGCTGTCTCCCAGTCTGGGTGTATCATCGGCAGTATTCAAGGTTAAATCCGACAATTCGTCATTTTCACTTAAGTTTTCCACTTCGGAATTATTGAATAACACTGCAGAAGCAGTAATAACAAAATCTTGAACGTAGGTAATACGTAGGTAGTAATTAAGGTCAATGGTAAGATTTCATATTTATTCCGTAATCAGTTCCGAATCTGAACAAAGATACACGGCAAATGAACAAACACCAGTGACATAGTTCCAATACACAATTGTGTGTATGGAAGTTACAGTCATTGTAGCTACCAAAGTATTTAAAATATTTGTTTCAATGTTTAATTATTTCTGTGAACTTTTCTGATTCTTAACTGCATGTTTTCAAATGTTAAAATGCCACAAATAATATACAATTAAGATTTAGGTCGATACAGTTGCGTTCTACCGGCCATCTTGAAAATTTCCAACTATTAAAACACAGGTGTCTAATAAGGTATCAATATGCGTAGAGGTTTATTCCATGCAGTGATTCCTGCACAATCGTTTCGCTTAGAACTCAGTTACATAGCGGAATAATATGACGATAAAATACCAATAAACCAAAGCTACACAATTGAGCGTATCAGGTCCGAAAAGGTTATGCATTAAAGAAACATCATAGTTTATAGTCCACGAATAAAGTGATACCAGGTTGGATAAACTTACAACACATGGTGCAGATGCTTTGTTGATGCGCTGAAATATTTCTACGGACATACAGGGTGTTTCACTAAGTGTGTTTGCCTCTGTAACTTACAAAATAATAGGTAACGGGAAATTTTAATGCGGTAGGTCAACACAAGAAATGTTACACTTTCTGCGGAGCTATGAACATAGTTTATTGTATCATTTTCCAAAGAGTTACAGCACAAAGATAAAATTTTTAAATGAAACAATAGTTTTTTCTATCGTGCATAGGATTCGTTGAAACCAGCTGCGTCCAAATCAATTTAAACTACATTCCTATCACTGTTAGTTTGGGCCGGCCGCGGTGGCCGAGGTGACTGAGGCGCTCCAGTCACGGTCAGCACGGCCACTACGGTCGGGGGTTCGAATCCCCCCTCGGGCATGGATATTTGTGCCGTCCTAGTTTGTAAGTAGTTCATAAGTAGTTTGTAAGTTTAGGGACTGATGACCCCGCAGTTAGGTCCCTTAAGCTTGGCAAACATTTGAACATTTTTGAACTGTTAGTTTGGGAGCTACAACCCTTAATAGTTTAGGGGACGGAGGCTACGACAGCGTAGCTGACTGGCTGGTGGTCATGAGACAGTGGGCCGTGCCCCAGGGGATAGCCACTCGGCCAGTCAGCTACGCTATCGCAGCCTCCGCCCCAGAACTTTGAAGGGTTGTAGCTCTCAAACTAAAAGTGATAGGAGTTTAGTTTAAATTGAGTTGGACGCAGCTGGTTTAAACGAATCCAATACACGATAGAGAAAACTATTGTTCCATTTAAAAAATTATATCTTTGTGGTGTAACTCTTTGGAAAATGATACAATAAACTATCTTTATAGCTCCGCAGAAAGTGTAACATTTCTTGTGTTGACCTACCGCATTAAAATTTCCCGTCACCTATTATTTTATAAGTTACAGAGGCAAACACACTTAGTGAAACACCCTGTATGTGTAATACAACTCTCTATGCTGATTGATGGTTTTTGGTTTGATTTCATATTGTAGCACAAAGACAAGTCTTGCAAGTGCTGCTGAAGTTAGGCAACCACATTAAATTGATGAGGCGTCATCTCACATTCCTTGTCATCTTCCCCTACGTATCTGGCTCCCAAAACTGAAGAAATCAAGTAAAATCTGCGACAGCTCTGCAGTGCCTGGTGTGGTTAAAGCAGAACGGTTCGGAGGTCAGGTCGGAAGGATATGGAGAGGCGTAACTCGCCCCAGAGGACGCGTTCGCGATAGCCAGCCCGTTGCCATGGGAACACGCCGCGCCGACGTCGTAAGAAAAGTGCTTTCGCTGCGGGAGGGTAGGAAGCGGAATGAGCACCAATGAACCGCTTCCCCAAAGTTCCTGCACCGATAAAACCAGACGACGGCGAATTAACTTCAGTATCCAGCGAAACTTCCCAGCAGACCATAAAATTGTCATGAGATCTCTATACAAGGCACGCGCACAAACTGCTGTACTTTGAAAGTTTCGTTGTGGAAATAACTCACGAACTACATCGAAAACATCTATTAGCGTAGCTTCACTCACACATGTGTAATGTTCCAGTAGGAGAGATGCTGTGTTTGATAGAGTGGGAAAAAGGAACTGGAGGGTACAATCTTCTCACAGTCGTAGTAGCTCTTTTCCAGTGGCTAAGTTCGTGAAAGATTGATCGTTAAGGCGAGGATCCATTTTATTCTAATGTTCAAATGTGTGTAGAGTCTGTGGGACTTAACTGCCGGCCGCGGTGGCCGAGGAGACTGAGGCGCTCCAGTCACGGTCTGCACGGCCACTACGATCGGGGGTTCGAATTCTCCCTCGGGCATGGATATTTGTGCCGTCTTTAGTATAAGGTAGTTGATAAGTAGTTTGTAAGTTTAGGGGCTGATGACCCCGTAGTTAAGTCCCATAAGCTTAACAAACATTTGAACATTTTTTTGGGACTTAACTACGGGGTCATCAGTCCCTAAACTTACAAACTACTTATGAACTACTTACAACTAAGGACGGCAAAAAAATCCATGCCCGAGGGGGATTCGAACCCCCGACCGTAGTGGCCTTGCAGACCGTGACTGGAGCGCCTCAGTCCCCTCGGCCACAGCGGCCTGCTACAGTTTATTCGCCTTCTTCAGTGCACACCTTTAATCTGCCAGGTTGTACACTCTTTTGCGAACACATACATATTATTAAAGCCCAATTTGTACTTACAAAGAAAGTATTTGGGCTCGAAGAAAGACATATACACCAAAATCGTATGAGAGATAATTTAAAGATCCCTCATTGCACTAGTGATTCTCCCGCATCTGCAAAACTCTGCAGTCTGCGTGTACCATGCCGCATTGCACTTTGACCTGTAGGTTCGCCAGTAGGGACGGTGCAGTGTGCCTCCGAATTTGCGTTTTGTGATGTTATTTGTGCAGTGAAGCGTCAGATGGGGCGGCGATTGCTAATCAATCCTGCTAATGTATTGCGATTAGTTGAGATGAAGTTACGAAGAACCCTTCTTCTTGAAGATGGTATTAGTTTAGAAGATGAATCATTTGCATGCTTTCTCGTATCTGTTATGGTACAGTAATATGAGCATTAGTTAGATACTGCTGTTACAAACTCATAATAATGATAATAGGGATGATAATGACGAACAACTCATTGCAAGCGGTAGTGCTACGGTAAGTGAGGGAAGAGGCGATGGAAGCAGTGGCAGGTTAAAGAAGGTTAAAGTTGCAACTGCCATCACGGCTTTTGATGACAATTCGCTAGAGAACATATACAATGATTATTACATAAGTTATAGTTAAGTTATCTGCATTACGTATTATTACATAAGTTATAGTTAAGATATCTGCATTACGTATGGCGTCTACAATTACATCTACAGTGCTAGCCGCGGTGGAGTAGCCGAGTGGTCGCCGGGCGCCGTGGCTCAGCGCGCTCGGTCAGAGGGCTGAACGTCCTCTGTAACAAAAAAGCTGAGCCACATGATCAACTCGCCCTGGAGGTTCGAGTCCTCCCTGGGGCATGGGTGTGTGTGTTTGTCCTTAGGTTAGTTTACCTAGGTTTAAGTAGTTTGTAAGCTACGGACTGATGACCACGCAGTTTGGTCTGATAGATTTACAGACATTTGAACATTTTTTACCTCTTATATTTCATAGCGTAAGGTGCCTTATTTTCTTCATCTATCACATTAATTTTATTTTGTTGTGGTCTTCAGTTCGGAGACTAGTTTGATGCAGCTCTCCACAATACCCTATCCTGAATAAGCCTCTTCAACTCCACATAAGAACGACAACCTACATCTGTCTGAATCTGCTTACTGAATCCATCTCTTGATCTTCCTCTGCGGTTTTTACCCTACAAACTTCCCTCCAATGCTAAATTCACAATTCCTTGATGTCTAAGAATGAGTCCTACAAATCGATCCCTTCTTTTAGTCAAGGTATGCCAGAAACTACTTTTCTCTCAGTTCTGTTCAGTGCCTCCTCATTGGTAACGTGATACACCCACCTAATCTTCAGCATTCATCTGTAGCACCACATTTCAAAAGCCTCTATCCTCTTCCTGTCCGCACTGTTTACCGTCCATGTTTCACTCCCATACAAGGCAACACTCCACACAAATGCCTTCAGAAAGGACTTCCTTAGGCTTAAATCAATATTCGATGTTAACAAATTACTCTTTTTCAAGAACGCTTTTCCACCCATTGCCATTCTGCATTTTGTGTCCTCTGTACTGCGACCATCATTAGTTATTTTACTGCCCAAGTAACTAAACTCATCTACCTCCTTTATTACTTCGTTACCTAATCTAATTCCTTCAGCATCACCTGATTTTCTTAGACTGCAATCCATTGCCCTAGTTTAGTTAATGTTCATCTTATATGCACCTTTCAGCAAACTGTCCATTCCGTTCAACTGCTCTTCCAGGTCATTTGCTGTCTCTGGCAGAATTACTATGTCGTCGGCAAAACGCAATGTTTTTAATTCTTCATCCTGAACTTTAATTCCTTCTCCAAATTTCTCCTTGATTTCCTTTATAGCTTTCTCAGTGTACAAGTGACATTGGAGAAAGGCTATAACCCTGTCTTACTCCCTTCCCAACCACTGCATGCCTTTCATGCCCTACAACTCTGACAATCGCAGTCTGGTTTTTGTACGAATTGTAAATAACCTTACGTTGCCTATATTTTGCTCCTACTTGCTTCAGAACTTGAAAGAGTTTATTCCAATGAACATTGTCAAAAGCCTTCTCCAAATCTACAAAAGCTTGATGTGTAGGTTTGCCATTTCTTAATCTATCTTCTAGGATAAGCCGTAAAGTGAGTATTGCCTCCCGTGTTCCTACAGATCTCCTGAACCCAAACTGATCTTCTCCGAGGTCGGCTTCTAACAGCTTTTCTATCCTTATGTAAATAATTCGTGTCAATATTTTACAACAATGAATTACTAAACTGATGGTTCTGTAGTTTTCACACCTGTCTGCGCCTGCTTTCTTTGGAATGGGGATTATAACATTTTTCTTAAAATCTTACACACCAGGTGAAACAGTTTTGTCATGACTGGTTCTCCCAGAGACTTCAGTAGCTCTGAGGGAATGTCATCTACTCCAGGGGCCTTGTTTCGACTTGCTCTGTCAAATTCATCTCTCAGTATAGTATCTCCTATTTCATCCTCATCTACATCTTCTCCCCTTCCTACAATATTGCCTCTACGTTCATTTCCTTCGTAGAGCCTCTCTCTATACTTTTCCACCTTTCAGCTTTCCCTTATTTGCTGAGAAATCGTTTTCAATCTGTGTTCTTGATATTCATAGAGCTGTTTTTTCTTATCACCAATTATATCTTTTATTTTCCCGTAGGCTGTATCTATTTTTTCCGTATTTATACATTCTTCTACATCCTTGCATTTGCCTTCTAACCATCCTGCTTAGCTATTTTGCACTTCCTGTCAATCTCATTTCTTAGTAATCTGTACTCCATTTTATTTAAAGCCTCTTAAAGATAATGCAATATACCCTGAATAACATTTACAGGCAAACTCGAAGTCATCCGTGCTAATAGAGGTTCTGTACCGAATATGGCGATTGGTTCTTATAAAAATTAAGTGCCCAACTTTTCATTAATGGTACAAGCGGAAGATCGCTTTAGTTATTAGTAGTATTGTGTCCTGCGTTCAAAAAGTCAACATTTTTCCATCGTCTTGGTTAACGCCTTCTTTGGCTGTGTCTTGGTTTTCCGTGAGCCGGTTTGCACTCCAGTGAAAATAAATCCGGTTCATTCACGGCAGAAACAATTCTCTGAAGTTATAAGACTGTAAAATACTAGGGGCACTAAACATCAAAAATGTATCTGTAAATTGAAGTACCACTTCTTGACCACTCTTACTTTGCAGTATAAATGATGAATTCTATCAGATGCTCCTGATCCACCACAAGGTGGTTGAAGTGGGTACCGCAGTAGCTGTACCCACTCAATTGTTTAATTGTTTGTTAAGCTTATGGGACTTAACTACGGGGTCATCAGTCTCTAAACTTACGAACTACTTATCAACTACCTTATACTAATGACGGCACAAATATCCATGCCCGTGTGGGGATTCGAAACCCCGACCGTAGTGGCCGTGCAGACCGTGACTGGCGCGCCACAGTCCCCTCGACCACCGCGGCCGGCTGTACCCACTCAAACAAATTGTGAACTAATATTTATAGCGCGGTGATGGCCTTTCCCTGTCGGAAGGAGGGGGGGGGGGGGGTAGGAAAAAGAGGGACACCACTTTTCCGATCTGCACGGTGTTAATACTGTTGACTGTATATAGGACCACCCCACATCGTTTTATCAAATTATTTTTTTCCTTTCATGTTTTCCACTGCTTGTGAAAATCGAAAATGCCTAACTTTCATTCTGCTTGAGTTCTTACTTTCATAACGCTTCTCGCTCTATTTTGAACAAAGCATACGGTTTTAAGGTCTGTTTTTTTTCTGCACGTGGAAGTACAGCACCTTAGCTTTATAATAAAACATTAATCTTTTCTTAATTCGTAACAGTCGTTATAAAATGACACTCTTTGTGAAGTATGTGTACTTAAATTATTCAAAAAATTCGATAGCGGCTAGCTTATTGCTCGATGCATTTTAGACCGTACATTACAGCGAGTGAAATAGAACTAAAAGCACAGAAAAGTTTTTGAAACGGTTGTCGCACTGAACCTTTCTCATTTACCGAGTAATTGCGTGTTAATATCCATCTCATCATCACTTTCTACCTGTTCCCCCTCTCTACACCTCTCTACATCAGTTTCCTCCGCCTCCTCCTTCTCCTTTTAGAACTGTATCTGACCTATAGCCATGTCTAGTGTTATCTTCAAAATCTTGCAATACCGATTGTTCCGGACCAAAAGTTTTGAAATAACTGGAATATGCACTTGTTTTATATACATAATTTTTCAGTTCATGTCATATATGAATTTATATAAATTTTATAATGGCCAAACGTTGATACGAAAAGTCGCAAAATTTACATATAGGGTTTATACCATATATTCTAGAAATATGTACCTAGAAATCTTCTTTTATTAGAGTGCAACGTTGTGTCAAAATTTCAAATCAATCGGTCAAGAATATCCGGAGATAAACAGTTATACACAAACCAACTGAACATTTTTATGTATAGAGGTTACTGACAACAGGAGGGAGGGAATGGAGAAATTAAAGGGGGGGAGGGGCAACTACCCATTCTTAAAAAAATATGTACCTTCGGACCTGTACACCATTATAGACTTACATCCAAGATCTTCCGGCGATCAACTTGGCAGCGACTGTCCATTTCTGAATAAAGTATACGTGTCGAAACAATCCCATTTTCTTTATCCTCTTTATATACTGACAGGCTTAGAACAGAGGCAGATGACCGTATTTTTTCGTTACCCTACTCTATTGAAGTTTCAATTTTTTACTTAGTATTGACATCCCTGAACAACGGCCATACAAGCGGAAACAATAATATTGACAATCTCGTCTACTCATACGAAATACCCCGTAAGCTCTTTTCTAACTTACGCGCCCCACAAATATTAATAACTACGAATTAACTCACGTTTTTTCTTGAATTTCATCAAATAAAGAATCGTAAGAACCTTTTGTCATAACATTATAGCGGTTTTTTTCGCATCAGTTTCTAATATCCCTTCTTTTAATTTCTTCCATCCATAGTGACTCTTAATTTACACCCACAATAAGAAATGTGTACGAGGCGAGTTGTACGTCCTTTAAGAACAGATTAATTGAGCGTTCCCAAGTGGGCAGCTCTACTAGGACTTCAGAATCGTCCTGATACGTCACTTGAAAGGGAAATGAACCTTAACGTCGATCGACAAAGTTTCAAATCAAATGTTTGTAAATCTATCGGACCAAACTGCGTGGTCATCAGTCCGTAGCTTACAAACTACTTAAACTAAGGTAAACGAACCTAAGAACAAACACATACACCCATGCCCCAGGAAGGACTCGAACCTCCATGGCGAGTAACCGCGCGCTCTGCAGCGAAGCGCCTTAGACCGCTCATCCACTCCACCGCGGACAAAGTTTCAACGAGTAATTTAGTGAAAGCGCGTTTTGTTTATTTCAAAACAATTTTACTTATCTTTCATGCTTGAGCAGCATAAATTCTAGTTTTAACTAGAGAATTCAGTAAAAACTAGTTTCAGTTAGTAAGAATATGTAACTAAAAATGAGTTTCCACTGTAATATATTCGTATCGTTTGAGGTCTGAGCCTTTTATCTGCAATTGCTTTTTAATATGGCATTTTAAAACAATAACATAATTCTTTTATCGCCACACACATTGGCAATGTTGGAAACACTGTTAATAAAACATGATTCGAACTCATCAGCCAGATGGTTGTAATACTGTATTATGTTGCGTTAAACATAAAAGAAATGCATAGTGCAGCAATACAGTGTGAGATTGATCCAAAATAAGCAACGCAGAAAGGGGAAACTACCGTGTAATGTGCAAGCAAACGGTGTTTCCTGACCTGAGGCGAAAGACCAAGACTGTATGTCATATGTAAAACTTAAACATTTTAATAACGTTTTAATTTCTCAGTCTAAGAAACAGACTGAGAGTCAGCATTACATTTTACGAGGAGTATAGGGTAGAATGCGGGATTGCCGCCACTCGGGGATATCTAACACATGTTGGCCGGACTGACAGATGCTGAACTGTACAAACGTTTCTACAAGTATAGTCCGCGCCAGGTAGGAAGGCGGCCCAGTTTTCTGCCGATCTGCGCATCCGCCTCCATTACTGCACCGACAGCCAGTAATATTCATTCTCTAGCCGCGTGGCCGGCCGCGCGTTACGCAATGTTTCTCCCGCAGCCTCGACTGTTGGCTCTTGGCCGTAGCTCTTCCCTTCTGTGCTTCTCCTATCGCTCCGCCTCTATGCGCGGAAGTGCCTTCCCTACATGACGCCAACTATAGTGTCTCGAGTTAATGGTGGCGGTTGCACACGTCGTTTTGTTAAGTAAAAATGGGTAACTTTCAGCAGAGGAGCAATTAGGTAGAAAGGAAAGACATACAGTAAATGAAACAGGCAAAATGGAGTACAGACGACTAAGAAATGAGATAGACAGGAAGTGCAAAGTGGCTAAGCAAGAGTGGTTAGAAGCCAAATGCAAATCTGTAAAAGAATGTATAACTAGGGGAAAATAGATACCGCCTACAGGAAAATAAGAGACATTTGGAGACAAGAAAAATAGCTCAGATGCAAAACCAGTTCTGAGTAAAGAAGCGAAAGTTGAAAGGTGCAAAGAGTATGTAGTGGGACTCTACAAAGGAACTTTGAAACAATATTATAGGAAGGGAAGAGAAAGATGAAATAGCAGATATTACAGTGCGAGATGAAATTGATAGAGCACTCAAAGACCTAAGTCGAAACAAGGCCCCTGTTGACTACCATTCCCTCAGAGCTACCGAAGCCTCTGGGAGAACCAGCCATGATAAAACTATTTCATCTGGTGAGTAAGGTGACATTAAGAAAGATGTAATAATCTCCATCCCAAAGAAAGCAGGTGCAGGCAGGTGCGAAAATTACAGAACCATCAGTACGAAGTCTTTTTCGGCGACACTTTTGTATAAAACTTTCTCGGACTTCTTGCCGCGTCAATTGTTGATAAAATTTCAAGCTTTCAAAGATATCCTCCATCTTCTTTGTCAGGAGCCGCTGACTGACAGTCCATGGGCTATTTAAGGCCACCGCAGCTCCAGCACTGTCAGTCAACGGCTCCTGACGAAGAAGATGGATGATAGCTTCGAAAGCTTGAAATTTTATCAAGAATTGACGCAGCGAGAAGTCCGAGAATGTTTTACACACAGAACCATCAGTTTAATGAGTAATGGTTGCAAAATTTTAACACGAATTTTTTACATAAATTTGGAAAGGCTGTTCGATGCTGATCTCAGGAAGATCAGTTCGGATTCTGGAGAAATATAGGAACACAGGAGCGAATACTCACCTTAAGACTTATCTAGGAAGATAGATTAAGGAAAAGCAAACCTACATTTCTAGCTTTGGTAGATTTGGAGAATGCTGATTGGAATACAGTCTTTCACATTCAAAAGTCATCAGTTGTAAAATATAGGGAAAGGGAAGATTATTTATAACTTGTACATTAACCAAACAGCTGTTATTAGAGTTGAAGGGCATGAAAGGGACGCATTGGTTGGGGAAGAAGTAAGACAGGGTTGTAGCCTTTCTCTAATTTTAGACAGGTGAACAGGTGGGGCTTAACAGCTTTG
Source organism: Locusta migratoria (assembly GCA_026315105.1). Taxonomy (NCBI): domain Eukaryota; kingdom Metazoa; phylum Arthropoda; class Insecta; order Orthoptera; family Acrididae; genus Locusta; species Locusta migratoria. Next base: position 326,758,778 of record CM048745.1, on the reverse strand, counting down.
ACATAATTGCAAAATGACATATTGACCATAGCTGTTTATTTCTTATCTCAATGCTACCGGTTTCGGTTAAATTAACATTATCAAGCTTTAGCAGAGTTTAGCTAACAGCGTAACATGTCGTAACACAAAAATTAAAAATTCTAAAATAAGTATTTCTTGTCATTACTGTGCTCCTTATCGATATTACCACAGCGGCTGACTGCTACAAACACTAATAACAACAAACACTTATTTTACAATTTTGAATTTTTGTGTTGCGACATGTTAAGCTATTGGCTAAACTCTGCTAACGCTTGAAAATGGTAAACTAACCGAAACCGGTAACACTGAGATAAAAAATAAACAGCTATGGTTAAAATGTCGTGTTGCAATTTTCTCCTATTTATTCAATTTGTACAATGGACAAACTGTGAAGGAAAGCGAAAAGAAATTTGGAGAAGGAATTAGTGTTCAAGGTGAAGAAATAAAAATATTGAGTTTTGCTGAGGACATTGTAATTCTGTCAGAGACAGCAAAGGACTTGGAAGAGCAATTGAATAGAATGGACGGTGTGTTGAAAGGATTGACATTAACAAGAGCAAAAAAAAAAAAAAAAAAAAAAAAGGATAATGGAATGCAGTCTTAGAAAATCAGGTGATGCTGAAGGAATTACATAACGAAACAATAAAAGTGGTAGATGAGTTTTGTTACATGGGCAGTAAAATAACATACGATGATGGCAGTACAGAGGATATAAAATGCAGAATGGCAATGCGAAGAAAAGCATTTTTGAAAAAGAGGAATTTGTGAACATCGAATATTAATTTAAGCCTAAAGAAGTTCTTTCTGAAGACATGAGTGTAGATTGTTGCCTTTTATGGGTGTGTATCACGGACGAAAATCAGTACGGACAGGACAGAGGTTTTTGAAATGTGCTGATACAGCAGAATGGTGGAGATTAGGTGGGTAGATCGCATAACTAATGAAGAGGTACTGAAAAGAATTAGGGAGAAAAGTAATTTCTGGCATACCTTCATTAAAAGAGAGGATCGATTGGTAGGACACATTCTTAGACATCGAGGAATCGTAAATTTAGAGTTGGAGGTTAAATGTGTAGAGAAAAAATCGCAGAGGGAGTCGAAGAGATGCAGATTCAAATGGATGTGAGGAGATGAACAGGATAGAGTAGGATGGGTAGCTGCATCAAACCAGTCTCCGGACTGAAGACAACAACAGGAAAAATGTTGTTTTCCTCTAGTTTCTTCTTACTCTTACATTTCAAATCATCTGAGGTATAGCAGCGGCTGAGCGGCCGAGCGCATTGAAGCTCTATGCTCCGATGTGAGAAGGCGTTCCCTGTCGGGGGTTCTAATCCCCCCTCGGACATGGATCTTTGTCTTTAGTATAAGGTAGTTCAGAAGTAGTTCGTAAGTTTAGGGACTGATGACCCCGCAGTTAAGTCCCATAAGCTTCACAAAGATTTGAATATTTTTTTGGAACATCTGAGGTATATATCTTTAGACGCTACAATACCTGTATTTGCTATGAATATTCTTAAACTAGTTGTTTTAGCGTACATTTTAATCTACAATGTCTAACACTTCGGTTTGTTTTGATGTCCTCAACTTGACGTCATACGGGGGGCTACGACGCCATCTCTCCACCACGGCAAACTATGGTACAGAAGCACTTATTGTGGCAAGTTGGTGCATTCAAAGTGCAGTGGGCTAATACAGCTGAAAACTACAATGGTGATTTTTGTGATTTTGAAACAATCTGACGAAGTTCAAAATTCACTTTATTTTTCCATTCATATAAACTAAAATTGTAATTTATTCTGCTTTTCAATTAGTATATTGTAATAAAGTATAATTTGTAGCTGTGTATTCGATTTTCAATACATTTCCTTTCATGGTCTTTAGTCATCTTGACTGGCGTCATTAGTGCATGTCCGTTGTGGGATTACATCCGCTCCCTGGGTAATACCGACACAGTGCAGAGGTCAATAATTTTTTTTATTGCTATTTCCCTTACTGACGCATTGAGAACAAATTTTGCATACGTTTTTAAGATTGCTTACTAAGTTGCAAGATATTGATCTAGTTTATAAATACGTTTTTTGATGGTGATGAAAATTGAAGTTCCTTAAGGTGGCGTCAATCCGTCAATCCCCCCGTATACCCTACCAACTGGATGAACAACTTAAAGATTACTGATAGTTGAACCTGAAAAGTATAAATGAAACTCTACAGTCCAAAAGTTTTGGTGTTTGAACATCTATTGTGTAAAATAGTATATCTCATAATTGCACTCTTGGCGCCTTTCATTTTGCCTTCGATTAGTACGACACATTATGAAGCTTGAGTTTAGTACTCGAGAGAACTGAATGGGGTACAAATCGCAGAGGGAGATTAACAGACGAATATACTAAGGGATGTGTGTTGCCTTTTTTATTCATATACGAAAATGCTTCCACAGGTTAGAATAGCGTGGAGAGCTGCATCAGACCAGTCGTTGGACTGAAGACCACCACATCAATAACAATAATAATGCACTGGCTTTTATAACCTAGTGTACGCGATACAACTGCCATTTGTATCTGTGTATACCGCTATTTCTTGACTTTTTGTCAGTTCAATACAATTTCCTGTAACTCAACAGCCAGATCCAAGTCGTCAATCAATACCATTTCGGCGACTTGCAGGCAAGAGAGAATCAGAATCCTGGTTAACCATCAGATTGTTGAATAGAAGACTAGGTTAAATAAAGGCTGAAACATTTTCGTGATTCGACAGGGGTTTCACCGTGCGACCTCCCGGTGTCCATGGATGCGCTTAACCGCTATAACACCAGGCCCGAATAGCACAACATTTATGAGAGAGAGCAACACTCACACACAAAGAGAATGGAAAGTGACCGACAAATAGGAAGATTTCAATTTGAACGTAATCAAGCTACTATAATATTTATCATTGAAGATAAAACAATCATATGATATATGACAGCTAGGGAGAAGTACACAAAAAAATTGTTCTGAGTAGTGGGACGTGTGGCAACAAGATAGTATGCCCAGTGTGCGTTATGTAATATAATATATGCTTATCATGCAAGCGTGTGTTGTGCTATGATTACCCGCCATCTCATAACAAGCACTTCTTCCACTTTACATTGCGTTTACACCATTTGAAAATAACTGAAAGACGGATATCAGCAGCGACAATGAGACTATGTGTAGTGTCTTTGTTATAGACGAACCAATTCATAAGTGCTTCAGACATGTATTCATGAACGGACTTTTGTGTCCCAACTTCATCGCCGCTTTTGTGTCCCAGCCTCGTCGTAGGTGTCGGTGGCCGAGTGGAACGAGACCGACACAGTAACAAAAATAGCACGCTGGTGCAGGTCGGAGGGGAGCAGCCAGAAACTATAAACACTAGAGTAAATTAGAAAGAGATATATATTGCACAGAATGTAACAATACTTAACTTTTACATAGTACTGCAGAATGTTGATACATAGTTGTTAGAGGCCTGCCTAGTGCCTGTACGATAGCAAAGTCTTCAATGGTGCCTATCTGATTACGAAGGTCCTAACTCGTTGCTATCTCAGTCCGAAGTGACCGGTGTCTTTCCGTGGTGGCCACGAGCAGGGTTGCAGCAGAGGGCGCTCGTGGCTGTCGTCATGAGAACGCCGCGCCGTGTGGGCATGGCGGCGCGCGGCGAAAGTAGGTGGCGCACCCTTTGTACTTGTGCAACACCACACCCCTCCCCCCAAACCGCCGCGCCGTCGTGGTGTAGGGCTGAGGGCCACGGCGACGGCACTGGGAGGAGGGCCTGGGCGGGGGGATTACTGGTGGGACGGGCGTCGTAGCTGAGGCCGGGATCGAGACGCCGTCCGCGCCCCCGCATCCGCCTTGAGATCCTCCAGGGAACCCGCCGAAACCTGGGGAAGGGCGCCCGCCCCCGCCCAGAGGGAGCAGGTCATCTTCTTCTGAGGTGCGTGGCCCAGGCGGCGGCGGCACGCACGGTCCCGGAGTCCCTCTCGGTGACGCTGTCATCTGCGGCGGCGACAGCGGCGGCGTCGCGTCGATCTCCATTGGGACGATCTCGTAGTCCGGGGACGAACGATGTGGTTGTGCTCCCTGGCGGTGAACTGGGTCTGGAATCAAGAAACCGGAGACAGGATCGCGCGGCCTGTGCAGCCGCAATTGGTTTGCGTGGTGCCGCAGCTCCGACCCTGTGGAAGAACGTACAACATACATATTGCTACCGAGCACGCGCTGAATGGTGCCCGGCAGCCATGTCTTCTTGTTTCCAGCAAACACCCTGTACAGCACCGGCGTAGAAACCTGAAAACGCGTAGCGCCATACGAACCGACTCGGTGCGTGGGAGGCTGCAGCAGGTGAAGGAGAGTGCGGTGACGGCGGCCGTGTAGCAGCTCGGCAGGAGACGGGCCGTCACGTGGCATGCACCGATACGTAGACAGGAAAATTTGAAGAGCTTGCTGCCTGGAGTGCTGACCTTTCATCTTCTCCATGTGAGACTTGAATGTTCGAACGAAACGTTCTGCTTCACCATTGGACTGAGGGTGAAAAGGTGCAGTGGTAATATGCTGAATGCCATTCAAACGACAAAACTGTTGAAATTCCGCACTAACAAACTGAGGTCCATTGTCACTGACGATAGTTTCAGGCAAGCCTTCGATGCAAAACACTGATGTTAAGGCACTGATTGTACTAGAAGCTGTCGTTGAGTTCATGGCAATCACAAAAGGAAACTTGCTGAAAGGGTCTACAACGATTAACCAGCGCGTATTCCAGAAATGTCCGGCAAAGTCAATATGTAAACGTTGCCATGGTCCCTTGGGGCGTGGCCAGTCTGAGAAACGTTGCGGAGGAGCCGCCTGATGCTCCGCACAAACTGTACACTGTGATGTCATGCTCTCTATCTGTGAGTCCATACCAACCCAGGTACAATGACGTCTGGCCAGTTGCTTTGTCCTAACAATACCCCAATGTCCTTGATGCAGGAGGCGTAACACTTCCCGTTGCAGGGAACGAGGAACAATCACTCTTGCTTGGTCGTTGTCGGTATGCAACAACAGTACACCCTGACTTAAAGACAATGCATGACGTTGTGCAAAATCACGTCGAACCAGAGGCCGATCGATGTCTTTGGCTCTGGCAGGCCAACCTGAGCGAACGAAACGTGCTACCACACTTAGGTCTGCATCCGCAGCTGTTTCCTATGCAACCCGACGAGAGTTCAAAGGGAATCAAACATGCATCACTGAGTAGTGCACACTTTAAGTTGGTAAAGGCAACTTGGCAATCTTTAGACCACACAAAAGGAACATTCTTCCTACGTAAGTGATGCAGTGGAGCTGCAATCTGAGAGGCATTGGGAATAAATCTAAAATAATAGTTAAGCTTTCCCATCACTGCTTGCAATTCATGCACATTCTTAGGAGGAGGCAAGTCTTTGATTGCTCGAAGATGTGACTGTAAGGGATGAATTCCTTGGGCATTAATCACATGGCCTAGGTACTCTATTTCAGTTTGAAAAAACGAACACTTTGCTTTATTACAACGTAGACCTGCTGCAGTCAACACTTTGAAAAGGCACTCCAGGTTTGCTAAATATTCTTCAGCTGTACGTCCGGATACCACAATATCATCTAAGTAGTTCGAGCAACACGGTACAGAAACTGTCAGCTGTTCCAAAAAGCGCTGAAAAATAGCGGGGGCGGAAGAACTGCCAAAGGGTAGGCGTTGAAATTGAAAAAGGCCCATGTGAGTATTAAAGACGAAAAATTTTTTTGACTCGTCATCAAGCGGAATCTGTAAGTATGCCTCTGCTAAATCAATCTTAGAAAAGAAACGAGACTGTCCTAATTTGTCCATCAGTTCCTTAGGTCTGGGCAGAGGGTAAGTGTCTACAATTGTTTGACTGTTCACTGTTGATTTGAAGTCCGCACAGAGACGAAGTTTTCCTGACGGCTTGGGTATAATTACTATAGGCGAGGCCCACTGACTCGCAGAAACAGGAGAAATCACCCCACTATCTTGCCAACGTTTAAGTTCTTCGGCAACTGTATCATGCAAGGCGATAGGCACTGGTCTAGCTTTACGAAATTTTGGAACTGCAGATTCTTTTAAAGTTACATGTGCCACGAAGTCTTTTGCACAACCTAGTTCCGGCGAAAACAAGTCACTGTATTTGTCACACAATGCATTGATTTTATCCTGAGGCACTATTGACGAAATTTGAAGCACATCTCTTTGAATTGATAAACCAAACAAGTCAAAAGCATCTAGTCCAAAAATGTTCTGCGTAGATTTGGCCTGAAGAACAACAAAAGCAACTGTTTTCGTTACACCTTGAAAAGAGGCAGGCAGGCTACACGTTCCTAACACGGGAATATTTTGACCTGTATAAGCTGTTAACACTTGCTGTGACGGCGACAATTTTGGCGAACCCAGAAGTTCATAAGTATCTTTATTTATTAATGTAACAGCGGCACCAGTATCAAGCTGAAATTGCACAGTCTTATTTTCTATGGAGAGATTTACAAAAAGCTTGTGCTTCTGGCGCACGACAGGTGAGCGAATGTGGGCAACGTCTGCTACGGTTTGTTTGCTGCGTCTGCGCGGGCCGCATAGTGAAGTAAGCGGCGCAGACTCGGCACGCAGCGGATTAACAACACTGTCACTAGATGACACTACCGCCGGATCGGCGTCCGCGCAATGCGAAGCTACTCCAGATGTACTAACTACTGCACTACACTTTTGAGTAGCTACTTCGTGTCTACTGTCACTAGCTACACAGTACTGGGCACTATTACAAGGAGCAGTTGCAGAAGGCACTATTTTCACTACAGGAATGCACTGTTCATAGTCATTTTGCTTGTCCCGAACCCTTTTCCGTTGCACTGTTTTACGCGCTCGTCGGCGCTTGCTACGTGGTGCACTATATAGTTTTGCCATAGGCGCAGAACTACTTTCTTGCAATTGAGAGCCAAGGAAAGCACTGTTCAATTCCACAGCCCGTATAACATTTACAGAATGAACTGTTCTCGCACTCTGCGAAGCACTGTTTCTAACGGTACCATCCTTTGAGTTTTTAATTTGCATACACACAGACTGTACATGTCCTGATTTGCCACATTGATAACAGGTTGCTTTGCGACTAGGGCAATGAGCACGCTTGTGGCGAGACACACACTGAGGGCAAGATTTACGTACATGTTTCTGAAATGAACGTTGGCGTCCGTTATTCAAATCACTGTTTCTAATACGACGGGGCGACCTTTGCGTCGCACTTTTACACTGGCTACTGTTCACTGTCTGTTCAGCACGGCCTGTACTATTGTAACAACCACTAGTGCTACACTGAGAACTACGGCTAGGAAAGCGTCCGTTACGGCGCACTGAATTTACACTATGGCTTTGCATTTCTACGTCTGCTAAGTCAAAAGTATCATGCGCTTCTATAAGCTGCAGTACACTGTCTAATGAGGGGTCTGACTGTTTCAGAATTGCTGCCCTAATTCTGGGGTCCTGAATGTTCTGCGTAATCGCATCCCTCAACATCACGTCACTATACGAAAGTCCACAAGAGCAAGTAAATTTACATTGGCGGGTTAAGCCCTTCAATTCCGTAATCCACTCTTGGTGTGACTGCTGCGGTAATTTTTTAAGTCTGAAAATCGGTACCGTGCAGCGGCTACAAGAACTTTTCTCTCATAATGAGCATTCAGTGCATCTACAATTTGTTCAAAGTCTACATCACGAGGAGATGCGTGAGGGAATAGTTTTTGCAATAATACGAAGGTCTGGGGGCCCACTACCGATAATAACAGATGCTTCACTTTCTGACCTGTAATTTGATGAGCCGCGATGAGTTCTTGAAACTGTGCGAAGTAGTCGCTCCATTCTTCCTCACGTTCGTTGTACTGGCGAAACGTCGGAAGCGTTGCGGCGGCAGGTGTGGGCTGCTGAAGCGGCGGCTGTTGTTGTTGGTTAGCTGCTTGCGCTGTGAGCTGGGCCACCGCCTGGAGTAGCTGGGTAATTTGCGCCGTCTGTAACTGAATAATTTCCATTAAGTTTGGGTTCGGGGTAGTGGCCATGCTGACCGATTAGGCGCCGCGCATACAAGAAAATTAGTACAAAACACAAATGCAATATGAAAGAGGACTCGCTCTGCAACAAAAAAGTCCACAAAATACGTAACAGAATATGTTACCCCAAAAATCTTATAATAAGGGTGGGTGGGCGGGAGCAATTTTTGCGCGCTCCGACTGCTGCTGTCTGGCTGCTGTAAGCGGGCTGGTCCAAGGTTCTATCACTCCTCGTCGCCACTTTTGTGTCCCAACTTCATCGCCGCTTTTGTGTCCCAGCCTCGTCGTAGGTGTCGGTGGCCGAGTGGAACGAGACCGACACAGTAACAAAAATAGCACGCTGGTGCAGGTCGGAGGGGAGCAGCCAGAAACTATAAACACTAGAGTAAATTAGAAAGAGATATATATTGCACAGAATGTAACAATACTTAACTTTTACATAGTACTGCAGAATGTTGATACATAGTTGTTAGAGGCCTGCCTAGTGCCTGGGCCTATCTGATTACGAAGGTCCTAACTCGTTGCTATCTCAGTCCGAAGTGACCGGTGTCTTTCCGTGGTGGCCACGAGCGGGGTTGCAGCAGAGGGCGCTCGTGGCTGTCGTCATGAGAACGCCGCGCCGTGTGGGCATGGCGGCGCGCGGCGAAAGTAGGTGGCGCGCACTTTGTACTTGTGCGACACCACACGGACATTGAGGTGACTATAGCCGTTAATGACACAGCAGCAATAATTAGATTTTGTTTCATTTTATGGATTGTAGATGTTTTTTATGTAAGTTAGAAAAACGTGCACTCCAAATGATGGGGGAAAACTCCGAAACGTATTACTAATATTATATAATTGATTGAGGCTTCCGTGCAGCCACGAATAATCAGGGGTCAATATGCTACCCAGTATTATTGAGCACAGTAATATTTTTTCTTCAAACACGCATATACTTCTTGAGAGGTTGGAAAACAGGCTGCAGGCCAATTTCTATTCTCTGGGATAGCAATATGGAAACGCCGAATTGTCCGCTTGCTCTTATTTCCGAGAGTTGGAATGTGTTTGCATTGTCTCGACTTTCTCCTAGACCCTTACATTTTATTCTTACTTTTTACTAACTTTCAGCAGTAAATAGCATACACCTTTCTTGTTTTTGATTGGATTGATTTCCTGTGTGGAAAACTATCTTTCACGAATCATGACCGATGTGATCATTCGCTGTGAACGACGACATTATTGGTGGTACACAAAAACGTCAAACGTGATTATCTTATTTCCTCAATGACAACATCCAGGCACTTAACGTATTGATAACACGTATTTTTTTAATTATTATTATTATTTATTTGAACTGAGTAAAGAGTACAAAAACAATTGCAACCCCTAATAGATACATTTCAAATTCCATGTACTTATAAAAAGGTATGATTGCGAATTTAATAGGTGTGAAAATACTTGTAAAATTTAGCACGGAAAACGTGGGGCGCATGTAATGAATAATTACTGTGAGGTCAAATATTCAGGCGTCAGTTATGTATTGCATGCGTCACACGTTTTCTGTTACAAATGTCGCAAGAATTTTCGTAGCTTTTAATAATCTAAAATCACAAATTTTGAGAAGTACATGTAAGTCCTTAGGAGTGTATAAGTGACTATGAGAAATGATTTCACAGTTATAGTCCGGTTGAAAATGTGTTATAAAATAAAAATTTTAAACAACTATTTTCTGCGCTTTTAGTTTTATCTTTTTGAAATATTTGAGTGAACTGACTCTGGAGGCATTCTATGAGAGATAAGTTACATTTAAGTACTATTTCCATATCTTTTCACTCGATAATTTTTTATCACTAACAGATAAAATAATTAGAAGCCCACTCGCTTCACTCTCCCATTAACCCCTCCACAACAAAGATTTAAATCAAAACTCAAACCATCAAAACGCCAAACATTTCTACTACTATCAGAGATTACACTCACTCACTCACTCAGGCGCACACACACACACACACACACACACACACACACACACACACACACACACAAGACCTTACTCCATCTTTCTAGTACAGCCCCACACCTGACGTGTATAGTCAACGTACACACAATTGTTACCTCATACAAAACAAAATGATTTTCAGCTGTAAGAATGTGAGAAACATAATTAACGCTTTCCGAAAACCAAAATAGATAAATAAAATATTTAAAAAATTCTGATATTTTCGAGTAATATGGAGGGCAATAGTGACGAAATCGTCGTTGTAGTTGTGAAATCTAGTACTGCAATATCGACATTGTGGTCATTATGAAGTGGAAATACGAGTAATTACGCTTTGCCAGAAGACAAACTCTCAGGTTCGCCGCTCGGGAGTTGCTACGTAGTCTAAGGCATCATACTACGCACTGGGCGGTAGTTTCCGCCGGACGTTCGAGTCCTCCATCGGACAAGTGTGTGTGTGTGTGTGTGTGTGTGTGTGTTTGTGTTTCCTTTAGTGTAAGTTAGTGTAAGCAATATACTGTGGAGTAAATGTTTCCATCTTTTAATATAAAACATAAGCTGGTTTCGTCACAATGTTCTACAGGCTCAAGCTCACTTGTTCCTACATACGAATCTGCGCTCAAAGTTGCTCGATTAAAATGCGTTATAAATATACCGTGCGTATTCTACTTTTAGTTCGCACTTGTTTTTCGTAGTTTCTCGCATTAAATAGAGAATCCCTTCTTAATGACGATTAATAGAATTGGTTTTCTATTTTATTACATCTTTCACAGAATGAGGTTGTAGTTTTTCTCGCAGTATACTTTGAAGGCTAAGTTACAAGAGTAAAACAAGTGTGATGGAATGTAGTTCATAAAATCAGGCGATGCTGTATGATTAGGTAATGAAAGAATAAAATTAGTCGATGAGTTTTGTTTCTTGAGAGCAAAACAACTTATGATGACCGAAGTAAAGAAGATATTAAATGTAGAATGCCTATGGGAAGAAAAGCGTTTCTGAAGAAGCGAAATTTGTTGACATCCAATATTAAATTTAATATTACGAAGTTCTTTCTGAAAGCATTTGTCTGGAGTGTGACATTGTATGGGAGTGAAATGTGCACGATATTAAGTTCAGACCAAAAAAAAAATGATAGAAGCTTTTGAAATGTGGTGCCACAGACTAATGATGATTAGATGGGTAGATCACGTAACTAATGAAGAGGTGCTCGACAGAATGGGGGAGAAAAGTAATTTCTGGCATATCCCAACTAAGGGAAGGGATATAAATTACAATTATTATTCAGAGGGAGAAGAGAGACGAATGCAGTAAGCAGGTTCAAAAGGATGTAGGTTGCCGTTCACGGATGAAGAGACTTGCACAGAACAGGGTAGCGTGGAAAGCTGCATCAAACCAGTCTGCGGACTGAAGGCAACAACAACAACACTGCAAACAATAAATGAATGTGTCCACTACATTCTCCTAATCAATATACATATACTGTATAAAAATGGAACATGGGACGTATGTCCGTATATTTCGCTTGGTAGCCAAAATTATTCACTGCAGACCAATGGCGGTTGTGCATGAGAGTAGCCTTTAGGTTCGCGATGTGCACTATGGTGTTTTGGTCGCGGTGTGTGGCGGTGAGTGAGTGTGGCGAACCAAAATCCGTAAAATGTGCAGCAATACGACGATCAACAGAGGCTCAAAGACAAAAAGACTCAAAGATAAAACAGTGGGAAACAAAGACATTCATTAACTGAGCATTAACTACACTGGCAATATTAATAAATCTGTAAATGTAGGCCTGTCGCTGTTCCCTTAAATCTTCAAAACTACTGGACGAATCTTCATGCGGGTTTCACAGGAAACATGGGAAAAGTCTGGGTCAATATTTAGGCATAATTTCATCAACATCAGGTTACGGAAAAAAAGGTATCGTAAATTTAAGTGTTTTCAGTAACCGCCAAGTCTGTTTTTTCAACTATTAAAAACCTCTTATCTTGAAAACTACTTCGCCAATTTGCATGGGGTTTTCGCAGGTAACTTGAGCGTAACTCGGAGTAACATATAAATTTCGTTTCATAAAAATCGGATCACGGAAAAAAAGAATATCGAAATTTGAAATTATTTATCTACAACCGTCTAATCTGTCTGTCTCTTTTAACACGTTTATCTCCAAAACTACTTGACGAATTTTCATGGGGTTTTCACACGTAACTTGAGCAAGTTGTGCGGTTATATAAAGGATTCAATAATTAAAATCGGATCAGAGAAAATGAAGATATTATACTTTAACCATTTGTTTAAAAGCCTTCGTGTATGTCTATTTGTTTAAGGTGATCTCCAAAAGGACTACATGAACTTTCATGGGTTTCCACAGGTAAATTTGGAATGGTTTGGAGAGTAACATAGGCTACATTTAATCAAAATCGGATCAGAGGGGGGAAAGATATCGTAATATGAAGTTTCATATGTATACTATGCTATAAGTATGCTGTAGTTCAGCAAATCTCCAAGAATACTGTACGAACTTTTGTGGTGTTTCATATGTCAACTGAGAGTACCTTGGGGCAACATATAAGCTTCATTTCATTAAAATCGGATCAGGGGAAGAAGAGATATCGTAATTTGTAATTTCTGGTGTACGCTGTGCTTGAATTGCAGCGTAGTATAGCAAAGATCCGATAGAGGCGCTGTACGTAACATAGTATACCAAATAACTAATAGATGGCGATGTTGAGTTTTTTATTCACGTAACTGGTATAATAAACTCACACAAGGGCTACGATTTTCCTTACGGCAACGGTGTTATGTATTGATGTTGGCAACGGCCGTTGTATCCCTTTTGAAAAATCAGTCACGTACAATGAGGAGAATAATTCTTTGTGTTGATGATGAAATAAATTAATAATGTTGTTCCGGTCAGTAAATTAATGATCCCTCTAAAGCGAATATTTAGTTACCAACGTTAACATACTAAACCGCTGCCACTGCAAGTAAAATTTAACCCAGGTACGACACAAAAAAATCATTTTTTTTACTAGCTGTATCCCGCATGCCTTGCAATGCCATGGGAAGAAAAAAAGGGCTTCTTTCCGTGGGTATCATTGTAATTTAAAACATAACGACTTTCCTTCGCGTCTATCAATGTTTCCATTTAATAAGAATTCTTTGCGAGGAAACGCGAATTTATGTAGTTTCCTTTCTGATTTCGGTGCGTACTTATTACATCTTGAGTCCATTCTGTTTAGTAATGCCTAGAAAACTGGATAGTACAGTACAGAACAAACAGATGCCTTATTAGTTACGTAGTGAACCAAAGAACTAATAATTGGCGCTGCTGAATTTTTCAATTTTTTTATCTTTTATTTCTTTTCAATGATTATGCCATAGAACCGCAACGAACCACTAAAGGTGCTGTTGGTTTCGTAGTGCTGCAAAGAAACAGTACATGATCGTGTAGTGCGTATTCCCTCAGTGACAGAAGTATTTTGAATTAAGAGCCACAATCTTATCTCTGCAAATACAAACTAACATTGAACAGTGAGTTGCTGATTATACTTTGTATATTCACAGCTTAACGACATATCTTTGCTTCTTTTGACAGGGAACATTTGAATTAAAAATAGAACGACATTCCTCCGCGTCTATCGATACTGTAATTTACATAACAATTCTTTGCAAGAAAAATCGAATTTATGTAGTCCCCCCTTTTGATTTCGGTGTATCCTCATTACATTTTGAGTGCGTTCTCTTTAGAAATGCCTCGAAAACGCCATAGTACAGGAAAGGACAACGTGAGGCGACGTTAATTACATAGTACACCAAAGAACTAATTATAAAGAAGTACATCTTTCGACGGGTATAACCATTAAATTTTGCATGGAAGACATATCTATGGAATGAGCATTGCGTTCTGTTCATCTTCTCAACATTAATTTGGATATTGAGACAAATGCACTTTTTCCACAAATTTATTTGCTCTTACGATTGGTTTGTACTGCATTGGCTGCAAAGAAGCCCTCCCCCCCCCCCCCCCCCCCAATTCGCAGAGCTACCACGCAACATGAAATAATATCTTAATAAATGTGTCACAGAAGCAACAAGGAAGTTGAGGAAGCTTCGGTAAAAGAGCCATTTACACATAGTCATCTGTCTAAACCGAACAAAAAAGGACCAAGACAAAGTCAGCGATTAATACATTTTTCCCAATATTACGTGACATTTCCACCCTAATGTTCAGGATACGAAAACTGTACTGCGCATTTGAATGCTCACTCCAGACTGCTCTGTCCTGCCACTACAGATAAGATACGCGAGCAACAAACTGATCAGAAACCTCTCTGCTTTCATAATTGTTCCGTACAATATTGAGATTAAAATTTGAAATTACTTACTTTTGGTGCGGACTACATTAAGATAGATATAGACGCCTTCTTTTGCAGATAAAATTGTACTTAGTGTTCTGAATATATAGTTCTATTACAGAAGGTCGATATCAATTTCGAGCTTTATGATCACTGCAGGACGTAGGGACATATATTATGTAAAAGAAAGGCCGATGCTGCTAACACGTCGAGACAATTCACTGGAAATACTGTATTTAATGGAAAATTCTATACAGACGATCAGCTGACGGCATTCCTTTAACAGTTACCCAGACTTACTTTAAAGCACATTGAAACCACCATGTCATATTTATACGGACAGGAACTGCTCTGTTGATTTAATTACCAAACTTTAAGCATTCGTCGAGTTTTCGATAATAAGGAGCACTGCATACAGAATAACTACAATGTCCCCAGTACAACACTGCAACAAAAATTCAAATGTTTGTATAGTCTATGGGACTTAACTACGGGGTCATCAGTCCCTAAACTTACAAACTACGTATGAACTACTTACGAACTACTTACGAACTAGGACGGCACAAATATCCATGCCCGAGGGGGGATTCGAACCCCCGACCGTAGCCACTGCAACATACTAATACTTCAGCATACACTTACAGTTTAGTACTACACCATAGAACCAATACATGGCGCTGTTATTATTATTACTATTTTTCATCTCAACGATAGACGTGTTTTTAGAAGTTTACGCCAAACAGACAATTTCACACCGCAGTCTTAACTTTATGAACACAAACTAACATTAAATTTACATCGTTCCGGAGTAAGGACTTAAATTAATTTCACTTTTTGCATGAAAAGCTTTTTCGACAATGACTTCTACTTAAATTTGACATCTCGGCTAGGAAACCGGAGTTTACTGACAGAGCGATCCAACAAAGATTCTGTTTTTGCTGACCTAGGTCCGGAACCCTAGAAACCATGACATACATAGGTTCCTCTTTAACAACCGTTGCGAAGCACGGGCATATAAGCTAGTTTATATATATATATCGTCTACATTAAAGATATTTGAGCTGTATGACTTACGGCTTCAAGGCATTCACAATGTGTACCTACACGGCGAATGTGACTATACAGGGTGTTTTAAAAAAGTGTCATACTTTTGTATGGATTATTCCGTCGCTTCTTGTCAGAATAATTCCATATTTCGGGTAAAACAAATAAACTGTTTGTGTGAATATTGACGTGTTAGTGCCTACATTTCACTCTGCAGCCAAAACTAGGCATCGCAAACGAATAGTGTTTGTATGTGGTAGTAGGTATCAGTCTCCCATTGTGCACTATTATGATAGAGGGTTGATAACGATAAGGTGGTGGAAGATACGGGAGTTGAAAGTTACCGACTTATAAAAATTCTACGTGTGGGTGACAATATTTTGCTCTTCAGGAAAAACCACACATTGGAGACGAACGACCTCTCTATGTTGTTGTAGTACAAAGTCTCCCGTTGTACACCACAGTAGTTCCTTGTCACTAGCTATAAGAGGGTGGAAGATATAGTTGTTGAAAGTAGTCAGCTTATATAAAATTCGGACTGAAGACCAGCGATGACTTTTGACATTATAATAGCAAAGAGGTTATATACAGCGAAACTTGATGTACATTCTTTTGTTGTTTTTCTCCAACAAGCGAACGAATGAAATTTCCTTGGTACGAGTATAGAAAAATAAGTGCATATTGCAGTTTGAAAAGTAAAACTACCAAGAAAGATGCCAAAGCGTAAGAAGGAAATTTCGCGTTCTCGATCCTTTTCTAAAAGACAGAAAACGGTGCTGGAAAGTGAATCTGCAGACGATAGAAACTTGAAATGTGTAGATATTGTTTATCTTACCCTGTAGGCATGAGCGATTTCTCGATATTCCCATCCATAAAGGGGTGAAATAGGGGATGCTATTCAGGCAATTTTGAAGCAAGAAATACAAAACTTCGGATTTAGATTTTTGATTGAATTTTTAAAACATGTGTTTAGATATCATTGGAAATTCAAGCATTAAGCGGGTGAAATAAGGGAAAATCTGTTAAGGGTGCTACTAAGACAATTTTGATGCTAGAAATGCGAAATTTGGATTTGGAACCATGGTTAGTTTTTTAAAAATTATTTCGGCATATTTTGAATTCTGTCATCAGTGGCGCAATACGGGGTGGCGAGTTGTATCAAAATACTTGATTAGGAAAGCATTTTTAAAGAAAAATCTATGAAAATTTATATTTAGAAGCAGAAACAACCATTGTAGACCGTCCAGTCTACGCGTGCGAAGCAGCGGAAATTAAGCTAGTCTAATAAAAATGTACACAGCACTCAAAACATAAACATCTACTCAGTACGTGATAATAATTAATAAAGTTGGATAACAATTCTACCAACAGGTGTTAACATGAAGTTCTTCATGTGATGGGAGATATTACGTAAAACTTATGCGAATCAAACTATTCAAAATACGAACGATAGGTTTACGCGAGGATTCGTAAGCAACAACGAAACGTCCCGCGGCGAAGAAAGCAGTCCGGCTTGTAAAAAATATAAGCAAATATGAAATCTTTAACACCACCCAGTGCTGCCAAATCAAGCAGAATACGAGGAACATATCACAATCGAATTCGAAGACTGCAACGTATACACAAAGTCGAAATCACAAACGCGGTATAATACGTAAATCCACCTTCTGGTTTGAACGAAACGAAAACAAATATGGAAGATTGTAAATCAACCAATAAGAAACCGAGATGACAGCACGATATAAACTCGCAGCGCTCCATGTGGTATAGGGAGGGAGTGACCATCGGTCGTGTTATCGGAAACGCTGTATGAGTTTCATCCCCATGTTAAGGAACTATGCTACACATCGCGCCAAAGTTAGCGATGCTACCATCAACAATTTGGTGACGTAAAGGGCAGCTGGATACGTACGGACATA
The DNA here is from genome assembly GCA_026315105.1 of Locusta migratoria. Lineage (NCBI taxonomy): Eukaryota > Metazoa > Arthropoda > Insecta > Orthoptera > Acrididae > Locusta > Locusta migratoria. The sequence continues at coordinate 326,741,384 of CM048745.1, read as the reverse complement.
CGCATCCGCCATGTTAGTTCCTTCGAGTCGACGCGATATGGCAGCTTAAAACAAGTTGGACTCTGTAGTTCCGAATTGTTCTAATCGTTCAGAGAATGGTTTACTTTTTTCCGTCTCCAGTGGACCCTGTAAGACATGAAATGTGGGTACTAAACTAACGTCGTGACAAATGATCAATAACCCCTTTCAAAACAGTGCAAAGTGGATTAAAACATTTTTAGTTTTTACAATTTCAACACGTTGTAAATTACACATTTCAACACGTAATTTTTAGCTATGATCTTCTGTTAGAGACTTTAACAAAGAATATCTACATATAGACAATAATAACAATAATTACTTTTAAATAATGTATAGTGTTTTCCACTAATTATAGTTGCTCATGCGTCTCGCATTTCAAAACTATATTTAAAACTACTGCGATGTTAAAACACATATCTGTGAGCTGTCTTGTAGCTTACTGGCAAATTCTCCCATCTCCCCATTAAACTTTGTTTGTTCGCTTATTTGAGGGAATTTCAATTTAATTAGTTAATAAAGTGCTTTTTGTCGTAGTCCATATGTTAATGATGTTAACTGAAAACCTTTTGAAACGTGTTCGTTGTTTTTTATTTATTGACAAATCAATTTTTAGATTCATTGTTAAGGCAGTCAATTTGTGCAGAAGAGAGCTCAAGCTGGAAACAATTGAAGCTGACAGCAATACCAACCATATTCTATGTTCCTAATCCCCCACCATGGTTACTCGTTCAAAGATCAGAGAAAAAGACATGTTTCTAATGTTTATGAAAAGCCAGAGAATCAAATACAAAAACTTTAAGTAATTGTTGATAACAAGATGGATTATTGCATTCGAAAACAGAGAGCTTTCGCATATCACCGCCGCTTTGTCAGTGGCATCTGGCATCCGATATAACTGATCTTTCGAATGCGCAGAAGAAAGAAAGAAAGAAAAAACGCCCAGAATACACACACAGACGGATAAATTCCAGAAAATATATTTAACGATTTTTGTAAACTTATTAAAAATGTATTACGGCGAGATTAATTTATCATTCGAAACTTTATCTGCCTTTTGAGTTGTGCATTAGAAATGAAGCAAGCGACATTTCAAAATAATAACAGCAAAAAAAGTTTCTCATATTCAAATACTATATAACGTCAACTGCGAATGAGAAAAGCTGAAAATATGTACCCAGCAGGGATTCTAACCCGTCTCTCCCGCTTTCTAGGCAGTTGAGCTGACCGCTACGCCACTCGGGACACAGTGATCACCGCCCCTGCAAGGACTACCTAAGCACGCCTCCCGTCAGACACAAATTTTCATGTATATATATATATATATATATAATATGCCGGGCAATGACCCTGTCGTTAGTGGGGAGGGGGGGGGGGGCAAATTTCAAGCCCTTACTCTTACGGTAGTTAGTAGAAAGTGATTACGAGTTTGAGTACTATGGGCAGGATACAGCTGGAAATTTGTGTCTGACGGAAGGCGTGCTTAGGCAGTTCTTGCAGGTGCGGTGATCACTGTGTGCCCAGTGGTGTAGCGGTCAGCTCAACTGCCTAGAAAGCGGGAGACCCGGGTTCGAATCCTGGCTGGATACACATTTTCAGTTTTTCCCAAAAATGTTCAAATGTTTGTAAATCTATCGGACCAAACTGCGTGGTCATCAGTCCGTAGCTTACAAACTTCTTAAACCTAGGTAAAGTAACCTAAGGACAACACACACCCCATGCCCCAGGGAGGACTCGAACCTCTACGGCAAGCAACCGCGCGCTCCGCAGCGAGACGCTTTAGACCGCTCGGCTACGTCACCGCGGACCCAGCTTTTCCCATTCGCAGTTGATGTCATATATTCTTTGAACATGCAAGAATAACAAATGCAGGATCAAAAGTGACCTCTGTTCTTTCGGAATAGACGCCACATGTATATAAAAAAAAATCTGTGCCTTTGAGAAGGTCACGCGGCCACCGTTTGGAACTAAAATGGCGGCGGAAGCCCGTAGTAAAGCAGAAGTAGATGCACACGCCCGTTTGTATACAGGTGCCCTAGACGTCGAGCAAACAAGCGAGGTAAGACAGATAACAAGCAGCCTGTCACTGAAACCAAACAGAGTCCAACCCTGCTATGTGGAAGGGGTGTGGCGCCTTCCTCACTGTGACGTACCCTCCGGCGCGCGCCCCTCACTGGCTCACGCCTGTTAGCTCCTCAGCACCCCTTTCTCATCTCCCCTCCTCACTGCGACCCCGACACTGCGAGTCGTGCGCAATCTGCTACTTGCCCTTAACCACCACGCTCCGCAACTCTGAAAACCGCCAGTAGTTTTTCTCACCAAGATGGAAAATGAAGGAACAAAATAGTATTCAACCACTGCAGATCCACGTAGGAAGTAGGACACCAACAGCCGTACGTTTAACAGAAACATTTATCCTTAACTACCAAGAATAAATGTTTGTGTTAAACGTACGGCTGATGGTATCCTACGTCCTGCGTAATTGTGACCAGCCGCCGTCCCGGTTCCACCAGTAATGATGGATTCAATAAGACTGCAGATCCACTTCATTATTTTCCGGCTAAGGACTTTCTCTGAATAGGGAAGGCTCCACAACTACAACTGATACACATTCCAACTATGAGAGAGAGGTACATCATGAGTCTACTGTGTTTGCGTTTCAGAAGCTAACGGCGAGTGGTAAATTATTTCTGATCTTTTCACTTATACCTGCGCAGTAAATTAGACAAGTTCGTCACTGTAAGCCATGGAGACAAGGTGAAGTTACCATTTCTCCTAACTGGAGACAGCTTTGTGACATCACGTGGAATGCTGGAGCGCAACTGGCAAGGAAGCACTGGAGAACATCTCAAGGGAATATGCAAATCCGGCGGCTATACCGATGTTAAACTAGCTATTGTAATAGAGGAGCTCCCATCTATACTACTACGGATTCGTATAGTTATCTTCTATCTTCTGGATTTGGACATCCAACAAGATTTTTTTTTCTTTTTTAACAAAATGGAACTGTGCGAGTACCTAGTATACACCCACGACTTTCGCCTGGAAAGAAGCTGTATAGGCAACAGCAATGTAATTGTGGACATTGATAGGACAAATGGATTAGATTGTTGAATGTGGGTGACGTCGAAATTCCGAGTAAAAAAAAATATAATCACGAGATCTGATATCAATAAAATTACCGATAGTCACCGGATCAATTTTATAAAGTGTCCACACATACGTTTGCGGGAGACTTCTACTTCTTCGTTTGGTCGAGAACAAGGCATTACCAGGCTGGAAGCTGCAAATACAATTACGGAATAGATCGTGGTTTTGACACACTACAATACTGTTTAAGTTTTTTAAACAAGAATAGCCAATATTTACAAAGTGCACCCCTGCACAGGGAATCAATCCCAGCCATGTGCTCTCGGCTAACAAATTCCTTAGAGAACAGTTGTGTTCTGTTCAATCGTGTTTTGCGTATTGTTTACTGGCTTAATAATAAGAACACCGAATATTGACGGTGTATTCGATAATCTAGCGACCTCCTCTATCCAAGAGGGCGTTTGTGGTCTATGTACTGTAGTTAAGGGTTAGTTGATTGGTACATTGCGCTTCCAATCTAGAAATATGATGTTTGATGTATGCGTATCTGTCAGAGGCCTGTCGCGTTTTCCTGCATTGTGATGACCGTCACTCTCTTTCGGGTGCGATACAAGCGTTTGCGATGATTACGTTGCATATACGCAGAAGTACTGTAACAAAAACGTGTATACATATCATGTTCGATGTCTGTTTATTTGACGTTCTTATCGCAGTACGTGATGTATTTTGTAAGACCTAACATGCACTAATTTCGTCTTTAAGTTGCTTGTTTAAACGTTTTTGTTTGTGTAATACTGTTCCGAAATTGGATGATAGCACTGACGGCCTCGTTGATGAATGTTTTGGTCTCTAGAGAGTCTAATAAATTTCATTGTGTTTAAGCACTGTCCACTATTATTAATAGAATGTACCATCTATCATCGTCTGTACTCTGACATAGAAATGAGGTTTATTGGTTTTTTTGCGGTGATGGCGATTTTTATTTATTTATATTTTTGTTTTTTTAACAAGAAGGTGTTGCGGTGTGTATGATAGCATCCTAGTTTATAGAGTAGACGTCTTTGTTTGCGGTAGACCACAACTTGTAATATCGATTTTAAAAAAAATTGAATTCTGTTTAGTGGATTGCAAAATTAAATCTTAGTTAACACAGAAGATTTATTTGTGTCTGTAGTAAGAATTTTTGTCTTTCTCGTCTATATTTTGGGTAAAGGGCGAGTCGATCTTGCTGAAAATCTGTTGTGTGTTGCATCCAAGCTATTGGACAGGTAAAGTATTACCGTTATGTCCTCTCGGTTATGGGGGTGATATTTGCATCACTTCACTTTTTTGTGGTGTGATGTGCTGTGATGAAACGGAAGAAACGACACAAAAACACACGAAAAGTGCCGTACACAGCCGAAAAACACACGCCAGGAACAAACCAATTCCAGCCAACAAGACGGAGACACAGTAGTAAGATGTAAAGAAGAGACATCAACATCGTGAGTAGACCGAATATCAAGTTAAAAGCACATAGGCCTAACGTGCACAAAGTTTTTAAAAACTGTTTTTAATCTATTTATCGAAAACAAACTTTACAAGCCTTTGTATCATTTACAGACCACAGAAATGCTTGTAAAATAAAAAGCGAAACGCGTCTGGTGTAAAATAAATCTCTAAATTGCAGTCAGCGTAAGACGGATTACCTCTTATAATCAATTTTAACAGATGCTGCGGAAGATGGCCACACAACCAAACATAGTAGGGTTTAGTTTTCTTTAAACGTAGAGAAAGAACTATTTTAACATTTGTCTGGACTGCTTGATTATCGGTAGTTGCAAGTTTGACCTGTGTCAGTTAAATGTTGTAAAGGCTTGGAGCATTTCGAAAAGAATCGTTTTCAGTGTCTAGTATTCTAACAAGGTATGGTCGTTAGAGAGAGAGAGAGAGAGAGAGAGAGAGAGAGAGAGAGAGAGAGAGAGAGAGAGATTAAGAGAGAGATATATATATTCCCTTTGCGATGTTTAGTTTCAGGAAGATAGGTATAGCAAGAAATAAGAGGTAAAATTAAACTACTCGAATTCTCTCAAACAGAAAAATTGACAGAAGGCGCAGAAGCGTATATTAAAACCACAAAAGAGGTGGATTATAGGAAGACATGACAATACATAGTGGAGTTCGTAAACTTACCTTACTTGTAACTGTCGAAATACTGGTTGAGAGGAGGAAATAGAAGACACCTATACATCGAACTAAGAAAACATCGTTGTGGAATAGGGTTTCGTTTAATTTAAACATAGAGAAAGAATGGACTCCTCATTTGCAAAAATAAAGAATAAAAATGTAAACATTAAATTCCATACACAAATGCCTTGGAAGTTCGGTCTAGAAGAACAGGATGCGTATTGATCCATTCTATGCGTTTGTCTGGGTCCAAGAAGACTCTTAACACCGGTTGCAGATCTATATTTAGACGCACTCTTGAAAAATTTGTCACTATGGCATGCCGCAGGTATAACGTCGGTTTCCCGACAGTCTGGATCGTCGTCTGTTGCGGATGGTCGGTAAAATGCTGTAACCTGCAGTGTTCGAAATCTTTAGTTTCTGTGTAAACGTTGTGCTTGAATCATAAGATGTACTTGCCAATTTTCGCTTTTTCCGTCAGTTAATTCGATTTTTTTATTAACAATATGTGTTCTTTTGTTGTTGTGTTACACATCTCAACATCGAAAGTTTGTTTAAGATGAACAAACAAGTTCGTTTTTTTATTTGCAGCATTCGTTATCATTACATGCCGTCTATTATCTAAGGGCTGTTGTGTACGTAGTCTAAATGAAGAGCATGGAATGAGAATGCTTAAAATAATAAAACGTTACGATATTTTGATTAAACATTTAGCATATGTTTATCCATAGGACTGTAAGAAATGTTTTATGTAGCTTGGCGAGTGAACACTGTGTGTGTGTGTGTGTGTGTGTGTGTGTGTGTGTGTGTGTGTGTGTGTTTGCGATCGCATTGGAGATGGAGATGTATTCACGTTACTGTTAGGAGTTTTTATTTTTAAAATGAAGTTCTCCTCTAGATCGTTCGTTGCTTGTGATTACATATTTCCCACTTCCATGGTGTCTATCCCACATAGCGAGAGAAATTAAAGTAACAAATGTCTTCTGCTGCTGTTGTTGTTAGACATCTAAACATTGGAAGAGTTTTTGTTAAGATGGACAAACAAGATCTTTTTTGAGGTGTGGCGATCGTTACCCTTACATCCCGTTTATTATCTAATAACATTTTCATCGGCCGTGGCAAACATTGAACATCGTCTATACGAAGAGATACATTTATTTTGCCTAGACACCTTAGGTGGCTAACGACTTCCGAAAAACAGAACATTTTTTTATAGTAGCAAGTGTTTGACTTAGAGTAGAATTGTTTTTAAATAATTGTCAATGAATGTACGTAGGTTTCTTTATCGACCCCTTCAAATGCATTTCAATGTAATTACAATTAGTGCTAATTATAATTTTTCTTCCTGCCAAAGAAAATTAGGTGATAGATGTTTCTGACTACATTTCAAACCCAGAATTAACTGCCAATTCAATTTAAAAGGTTGCAATTTTCAATAAAATTAGCTTATATTATTATTACTAAAGCGCAAGGACTAACTTTTAATTACTATAGATTGGTATTGTGTCTGTTCTTTCGGACAGACCAATCAATAAGTATTTACACGCAGGGACAGCGTTTACTTCTACATCTACATACATATTCCGCAATCTACCCAAAGGTGCATGGCGGAGGGTACTTAGTACCACTACTAGTTACTTGCTTTCCTGTTACACTCCCTTATAGAGCGAGGGAAAAACAAATGCTTTGTACACATCCATACGAGCCCTAATCGCTCTGATCTTATCTTTGTGGTCTTTACGCGAAATGTAGGTTGGCAGCTGTAGAAAGCAGTAGAACGGTTTTGCAGTCAGCCTCAAATTCCGGTACTCTAAATTTCTTTCTTTGTTGCAAAGAACTTCGCCTTCCCTGCAGGGACTCCCGTGTGAGTTTCCTAATAATTTGAGAAAACACTCGCCCATTGATCGAATCTACAAGTTACAAACCTAGCCGCCCTCCTCTGAACTGCTTCTATGATCTGATGGGGATCCCAAACACTTGAGAAGTCATCAAGATGGGGTAGTATAAGCGTTTTATATGCGGTCTCCCTTAAAGACGAATCACATCTTCTCAAAATTTCTTCTACATTTAGCATTAGTTGCCATTCGTCACACCACCTAGAAATTTGATCCAAGTCATCCTGCATCCTACTACAGTCATTCAATGGCACCCTCCTGTTCACCACAGCATCATCAGGTTTCGGTCGCAGATTCCAAATCATTCTGTCTGTCAGATCATTTATACAGTCAGAAAATAATAGCGGACCTATCACACTTCCTTGGGATCCCCTGACGATACTCTAGTCTGTGATGAACACTCGCCATCGAGGACAACGTACTGAGTTCTTTTACTTAAATAGTCCTCGAGCCACTCAAATATCTGGATACCTATTCCATAAGCTTTTACCTTCGTTAGCAGTCGGTAGTGCGGTAACGTGTCATATGCCTTTCGAAAATCAAGAAACATGCAGTCTGCCTGTTGCTCTTTATCCATTGCTCTCAAAATGTCATGAAAGAAAAGGGCAAGTTGGGTTTCCCACGACTGATGCTTTCTATAGCCGTACTGATGCATGCACAGAAGCTTCTCCGTCTCAAGGAAATTTACTATATTAGAACTGAGAATATGTTCAAGAATTATACAGCAAACTGATGTTAATGATATTGGTCTGTAATTTCGTGGGTCCGTTCTTTTGCTTTTCTTATACATGTGAGTTACCTGTGCTTTGGAACTTTGCACTGGATCAAAGATTTGCGATGAATGCAAGCTAAGTAAGGAGCCAATGCCGCTGAGTACTCTATGTATAACCCGATTGGTACTCCATCGGGACCTAGCGACTTGTTTTAAACTCTCTGTTACTTCTCTACACCAGTTATGCCTGTTACTATGTCCTCCATTTTGGAGATACTGTGATCATCAAATGAAGACGTGGTTGCATAGTTCCCCTGCGTGAATGATTTCTTAAACGTAATTTAAAACTTCGGGTCATCATTTTGCTACCCCATAATGATCAACGAGTGACTGGATAGAGACCTTTGACCCGCTTACGGATGTTACATATGACCAGAATTTTTTCGGGTTCTTGGCAATACCTTTTGCTAAGGTATAACAGTGGTAGTTATTGTATACTTCGCGCATTTCTCTTTTTATAGACGTGCGAATCTCTACTAACTTTTGCCTGATTTCATATGCTTGACCTTTTTCGTCCTTACTCCACTTTGTCGGCTTTATTTACAATGAGTTAAAATTTTGCCCATAATTCCTCTACGCCCACCGTACCAGAACTAAACGATATCCATTCATTCCGTAAGTGGCACGCTAACCATTGCTTATCTACTATTCCTAGCACAAACACTCCCCTAGGCATCTTGACTGATTTATTAACTTTTCTGACCATTGTCGCTGATCATGATCACTAATCCCTGTCTCTACAGTGACACTGGCTGCTCAAAGTAGTGTTTGGAAAACGTACTCAACAACAGTTCACAAGACTGCTTGTCTTTAGCCACTGTAGAGAAAGCATAGGTTGAAATCGCCTTCAACTACATGGTCTGATCTTCATCGGAGATGCGGTCATACGTTCGACCTCGCACGCTAATCCGTAATGACGAGTGTAAGAGGGCATGGGCGATGGGGGCGTTACAGGCGTAGACTTCTGGAAGTTTTGCGACGGACGTGGAGCGAGCCAGGGTAACGAAGTGGTGCCGAACGCGGTGGATCGGAGCGCTCGCTCAGAGGGCTACAACGGCCTCTCAACAAAAAACTGAATCAACTGAACCAATATTCGGAAACGACCGACCCAACTGAAGAGAAAATAATAATAAAGAATAAAGTGGTTAGGTGATCGCTGGCCCGAAGTGAGACACCCAGTTTTAATCCCGGCCCGACTTAACATTTTCACATTTCAATGTCCCAATGCAGCTAAAGTCAATCCTTTCCTTCCTAATCCTTCTTCCTTCCCCTCCTTAATAATCAAACTTTATTTATTTATTCGTGTCAGAAGCATCTTGTACAAAGCATAACATGAAACACAAAAACAAAAATGAAGATCAATGAATATAAATACATATTAGCTATTAATAGTACACATATTTACAAGTAACAGTGGTAATTGTTCAAAGGTCTTTTCCCCAGGATTAAACATTAAACTATGCTAGGCCAAAATCTGGCTACATCACACGCATCTCGGGTAGCACCAGTCAGGTCCTGCATGGTACAGCACGCTGGACAAAGCTCACACTGTAGCAGATGCTCGGTGGTTTGTTCTTTTCCACATTCGCACATGACAGATGAATCAGAAGCCCCACCTTCTCATGTTGACTTTGGATCTTGTTATGTTGGTCCGCAGTCTATTGAGGGACTTCCACGTCATCCAGTCCTCCTCATAGCCAGGTGGGAGTGCTTCCTATGGGGTCTTCCAGCCACCAAGGTCCCAGATCTTTGCTCTCCACATCTCCAGCCTGGTCAGTTGTGGTGATTTGTCGAGCTCCGTCGTTGCATGCAGAAAGCTTTTCCTTAATTTAAGTCTGCTATGGGCCTGCTGATAATCAAAAAGTGCATGTGTTTATAATTTCGATGCCTTTACTCGTTCCATTCTGGCTGTGACTTCCCTTCTAATGGCAGGTGGCGTTATACCAGCCAGGCAGTATAGTTTTTCAACTGGTTTTGGCCTTAGACATCCCGTGAAAATGCGGCAGGTTTCGTTTAGAGCCACATCCACTTGTTTAGCGTGGCATGAGCTGTACCATACTGGGTACGCGTTTTCTGCAGCTGAGGAACACAAGGACAGCGCTGAGGTTCTTAATGTATTGGGTTGTGCACCCCAGTTTGAGCATCGCTAGTAAATCAAACTTTGAAATACTACGACATTGACTTGCTTTTTCCACGGTCAATTGCATGCCGCTTTCCCTAGATATATATGCTACTGATAATAAAATTAAAAATGTTGTGTATAGAGAGGTATTGCAATAAATAGTAAAAATACATTGTCAAACCTATATCCTTCCTATATACATATTATAAATGCAAAAGTTTCTATGTTTGTTACCGCATCACGCAGCACTGATTTAGATGAAATTTCATATAGAGATTTCTTATGTCTTCGTTTAGGACATAGGCTACTTTTCAAAATGTTTATTACAAGTTATTTATTTGAAATATATCCATAGAAATACGTAACGGTTGTAAGAAGCTTCTAATATAACAGCAGAAGGGCAATGTAGGGTATGTCATGTTTAGCCGCGGGGGTTAACGCGTCATGTAATAGACATGTAATGGTTCGGGTACTGCTATAGTGAAATTTTTTTCTTTGTTGTTGTTATCTTTTTTACTTTCGAATATACAAAAAGATTCTTGGATACTGCCAAAACGGCTTAACTGATATATAATTACATACACAAGAAATCTGAATGTTGGCGTTTATGCCGCATTCATTTTCATTTGTTGTAACAAATGAAGGAAGTATGTATATAAATTGAAGACTTTAAATAAAATATGTTCTAAGTACCATGACAATAAAAAACATTGACGTCTTGTGTAGAATGGGATCTAGATACCAAGCCCTATTTTGTGTACAAAGCGCGAACTGCCACGTATAAATAGCGTACGTAAACTGCAACGAAAGTAGTAGCAAATGCACTCAACAGATGGCAGGCGGTACGCTGCAGTTAACATATGAAACGTTATAGATGTTCGAACATTGTGATGTTATCGTAATTATTTAAAATTGTATTCTCTTTGTATTTCAATGAATAATAGTTTCTTTGGTGATTTTTATTATTTATAGCATTCGAACGTTTGCATTTAGTTCTTTTGTTGATTCGCTTTGCATTTGTAGGATCTCAACAGTTCGTTTCTCCGTTAGATGTCTTCTTTATCTCTTTACTTTTCTCCGTTAGGTTTGTTTATTTCGTTACATTTCTCCGTTAGGTTTGCTGTTTATTTTGTTCCTTTACTTGGCATTTGTTTTCGATTACTGTATTGTTGTTATTGTAGTTACTTACTGTCAGGGGTGCCATCCCACAAGTTGGAGCTGAAGGTGGGTGTGCCTGTTTTATTGATGCGTAACTTGGATGCACCACGATTATGCAATGGCACCAGGTTACGCATCACGGACCTGAGAAAGCATATCGTGCAGGCCACCATCATCACGGGTGGAGCCAAGAGAGAGACTGTATTACTACCACGAATTCCCATCATCCCAACAAACTTGCCATTCCAGGTTAACCGGTTACAGTTTCCATTGAAAGTGGCCTTCTCGATTACTATAAACAAGAGTCAAGGACAAACATTAAAAGTGGCAGGTATTCATGTGGCCACCCCATGTTTCTAGCACGGACAGCTCTACGTAGGCTGCTCCCGTGTATCGAGAGCTAGAAATCTCTATGTATATGTAGCACACGGTTCATTAAACATTAAATTTAACACTTATTTTTCCACACATTTATTTACTTCTATCTTGCACATCACACATCATGGAAGCGTAATACAGTGACAAGTGAAGAACAGTTTTTTGTACTATTTTTTGTTTACAATCAAAGATAATAACACAGAATACCAATTAGCTTAATACAGCTCAGAAAATACAAATAGTAATTTGTCATGTCCCCACATATACTCGGGGAACAAGAAGTCTCGAAACGTCGTTTACAGGGGCGTTTTGCAATAGATTTTTGGCTCTCCATCCGTTCCAACGACAATTATATATTCCGTGCTAACAATGTCGCAAACAGTCATGTAGTTATTTATGTCCTTTCTTGGTACTTTAATGTCTGACTATTGAACCGCGGGGAGCAGCTAGTATTTTTAATATTTTTACCTCTAATATTATAATGCTTATCCTTCCAACTACAAGAAAACATATCAAACGCAGATGCGAAACCGGGTACTGTAGCTAGCTGTACATAAATATTTCAAAATGTTTGCCTACTCGACTTGTCGCGAGTAGGACCAACCAAACAAGCCAAAGGACTTATTGCTTAAAGGAGCATCTTACAACGTCTCTAACAGAATCCGTGAATAATGTTGTCAGCGGAGAGTAAAACGTAGCCCAATACTTTTAATCACATTGTGGTCAAATTGTGCAAAAGATAATAGTAAGCCGCCAGCTTCCGGCACTACTCGCAGCAAGTTTCCGACTGAACGCAGTTCCGCGCATGAGTTTCGCCGCTGTTGTGCGGAGAGTGGGACAAAATAACGCGTTGTCAGATCCTGTTTCCGCAGCGGAAAACGCGGACTTTTTGCAGCCACTCATATCGCCGCTGCACGCCGTGTTAGCGCATAACACAAAAGGCTGCCGCGTGTGGGACAACACGGCACTTCCTGCCCTGGCCTGCTGCTATTGCCGTTACGGTCGCCATTGCCTCTGCTGCCGTCGCCCTAACGTACTCCACTCGCCACGCGTTCACTAATTGCGAAAACAAAGAATAAGTATAGCATCCACTTCGAAGCGCAATTAGTAGTCCTCGCCCTCCCACCATTAACTTTAATGTAGGCCAGTTATGACTCACGTTTTTATTTTAATTTTCGTCTGTAATTTCCCTTCCTAAGGGAACTACTGCTTCTCTCATTAACCCTTAGTCTAAATGGAAAACTGTAGTATTGGTAATTAGCGGCAATATACAGGACGAGCTAAAGGTTATCTTGAAATTACTAACGACACTTTGATTAACCAAACTTTACCCAGTGTATCTGCACTAGTTGCAGGTAATGTTGCCGTTGTGGAATGGCCAAGCGCTCTAAAGCGCCTTGCTGCAGAACGCAAGTTGCTCCCGTCGGAGGTTCGAGACCTGCCTTGGGCATGTGTGTGTGTGTGTGTGTGTGTGTGTGTGTGTGTGTTATCGTTCGGTTAGTTTAAGTAGTTTGTAAGCCTAGGGACAGATACCCGCAGTAGTTACGGCCCATTGAATGACAGTTTTTTTTTTTTTTTTTTTTTTTTTCTAAATGGGTTTCAGACACTCTTGTTAATTAATTTTTTATTATTTAGGTTATTATTTTAGTTCAAAATGTTTGCAAAAACTTATAAAACTACAAATCTAAATGGGGCCGTAAAACACATCAGTGCCTTAAAAAAAAAAAAAAAAAAAGCAGATATTGCGGTTGCAGTCATCAGTCAGTAGACTGGTTTCATGCTACTCTCCACGCTGCCTTCTCCTGCACAAACCTCTTCACCACTACATCCCCCTGAACTTGTTTACTGTATTCGTCTTTCGGGCTGTCCCTTCGATTTTTAACCCACATGCGTCGCTCCAGTGGTAAAGTGACGATTCCTTAATGTCTAAAACTGTGTCCTACGAATATATCCCATTTTTAGTCAAGGTACGCCAGAAAATTCTTTTCTCCCCAATTCTGTTCAGTACCTCCTCTCATAGTTTGATGATCTACCCATCTAATCTTCAGCATTATTCTGTATCACCAAATTTGAAAAAAATTCTATAATTTTTCTTTCTGAACTCATCGTTCATGTTTCATTCCCGTACAACGTTTTATTCAACACAAATGCCGTCAAAAAAAGACTTCCTAACAAATCTTCTGTGTTAATAAACTTCTCTTGTTTTGAAAAGCTTCTCTTCCGACAGCCATTCTGCATTTAATATGTTCTCTACTTCGGCTATCCGAATTTATTTTGCTACCCAAATAACAAAACTCATCTGCTACTTTTGTCTCATTAGGTAATCTAATTTCTCTAGCATCGAGTGATTTTCTTAAACTATATTCCATTAACCTTGTTTTTCTTTTTATTAATGTTCATCTTATACCTTAGTTTCAAGACAATATAAATTCCGTTCAATTGCTCTTCCAAATCCATCGCTGCCTCCGATAGAATTACAACGTCATCTGCAAACCGCTAAAAGCTTTTAATTTTTCTCCCTGAACTTTCATCTCCAAATGTATACTTGCTTTCCTTCACAGCTTGTATAATTAATATTCAAAATACTGTGACCCCCCATCTTCCACAAGACATTAATAACAATATACAAAACAGATATCTAGGTTCTAAAATACTTTCATTGGCAGAATGAACTAAAATGTTTCGACGACTTTCTGTCGTTTCTGCGGAGTGTATGCAACAAAATTAAGGCAACCGAGATAGTGGTAATAACAGAAAGTTGCTGCAGGGGGGGGGGGGGGGAATTGTTTAATTGTGTTTACCACACGAATTACACAAGCATTTGGGTTCAGATAATGTAATGAGCAGGTAGTGAAGTGCAACAACTTACCCGAAGCTATGGCATGGAGAGCCATGAAAAGGCCTATGGTGTGCACCCCATTAAAACGACGATACCGTCTAGCCCGCAGAAACTGGGCGGAAGAACATCAGGATTGGAGTCGTAACAAATGGCGACGGATTCTGTTCACAGACAAGATTTTATGTTCTGCCAGTCGTCGTTACCTCATCGTGGGAGAACTCGAACCAATCTTTGCTTATTTGCAGGAAAGATCATAACATGGCGGTGTATAAATGGTGTGGGCAGGAGGCTTTTGGAAGACGCACGAACCTCTATGTCATTCAGAATGGTGCACTGACTGCTCATAGGTATAGAAACGAGATCCTTCGACCTTTTGTTGTTCCCAACGCTGTTGCCATAGGAAATGGGTTCCTTCCGTTGGACGATAACGCTCGTCCCATAGAACCGCACTGATGGACAACATGCTTGATGCTGATGGAATTGAACGGATGGCCAGATTGTTCATCAGTTGTAAACCCGATTGAGCATGTCTGGAATGCACTTGGCACACGCATTGCTGCCAAGACCAGCACCTTTCACAACTGTTACAGACGTGGATATTGCACTCGTGGTAGAATGAACAAATATCCTTCAAGATCATACTGTTTCTGCCACGCAGGTGTGCAACTGTACTGGCCGTCAGGTGATCACACACTATATTAAGAGGACAAAAAGAATTTTTTCACTGATATGGTAGCCCAATGGTTCCTCGCTCTAAGTAATCGCCATATAAACGTCAAGTAGATACAATGATACGTCTGATCCTAAGGAAGAGACGTTGCTGATGGTCCACAGCTATGAATGTTAAATATACATTCATTACTTCGCAATTTGCGAGAATTTCCGACTTTAGCTGCTCTTCTTCACTTGATCTATCATATTGTAACATATGAAAAATTTGTGCCGGGTCGGGACTCGAACCCGGGTCTCCCGCTTTTCGCGAGCGGTCGCCTTAACCATTCGGTCTTAACCACTCGCCTTAACCACTTTTTTTTTCGGGTCTCCTTTCTCCCCTTCAACCCGTCTTGCACTCGCCAAACGTGGCCCTCTCGGCCTGGCTTCTCCGCCATTTTTTATTCATTGGTACCTACTGTGTGGGCTTGTGGCCACTGTAGCGTATAAAATGAATGGTTCTTCTGTTTTGTTGTTGTTCTTTGTGAACGGTGTATGAGAGTATAAAATCAAATACGTAGAAATAAACTACTTCTTCCCGTGGAGGAATACTAGCTGATGACTACAAAATGTAAAAGGAAAGTCCCTTCTCCTGGGATTAATATTAACGTTAATAACAAATATTAGAGAAAAAAAATCCTGTTTGAGTCAAATATGAAATCTGAGTCACTGATTTAACTTCTGCGAACACAGTTCTATTTATCTGTACATCTCTCCTTGTCACGCAATGCATGCCTTTTCAGGGTTCTGTTGAGGCATTCACGGCTACCGTAGCGGCCACGGGGCCCACGAAGTCCCCACCGTACTTCACCCTCAACAGCAGTCCCCTACTTCAGCATGCGACTGCGATTCATTCTTCCTTTAATACATAATTATCCTAATCCCTGTTTTTCAAACAGAATTTGTAACATATTCCCAAAATTACTTTTATTATCCTTTTTTGGTAAATCTTGTAATACTCGTGATGTATATATTCTTTGTAATTCTGTACATTGTCACTTTCTTCGTTAGCGATTACATAGTGACAAAAATTGCCAATAATCCAGTGGATGGTGTTGTTCTTTTGTCGAGGAAAAAACATTTCTTCTGGAAAAAAGATGTAATCCAAATTTATTTCTCTACCATCACTTCTCTTTAGAAAAGATATCTGTTTAATAAGTTCCTTCCATATTTCAGTATTCCCCATGCAAAGAAAGGTCTAATGTATCCGTTCTGTGACATTTTAAACATTTGTTTGTGTCACTGAGGCCAATGGTGTGTAACTTTTCATTCGTACTTACTATGTTATTAATTAATCTATAGCAAGCCACTTGTGTGTCTGAGGAGAGAATTTTGTTACTTATATTTTTCCAAATAATTTTCCAGTTCCTGTTTGGAAATCTGGCCTCCATCTTATTTTTATGGTTCTGTGATCTTAGTCTGTGTATCATGTATTGATATTTCCTCTTGGTCTTGTCCAGTAAAATGCAACTCATATAACTGAGCTCCATATGTTTTAATTTGTAATTAATTGCATTTATATTAATTGGTAGCTGCAGACTGTCAGGTTTAAATAGGTTGAATAACTGTGCTGTAATACCTTTAGGCTGGCTTTCCACTCAGCCACCCGGACACGCTCCACGGCCAGACGAACAGACATTTTTCTTACTGTGCGTGTGCGAGTGCGTGTATGCGCGTGCGAATCAACCGCTACACAGAGCATTGACTTACAAACTTCTTTTGGCATGCTGCAGAATAACATAGACTTCGACAGACGGAATGTGTATTGTCTGTCGCTTCCACGTTTAGCATGACAATGTCGAACACTTTCTCAGCCGAAAGAGCTTTGTGTTTGTATTCCTTCCAAAGATAGTGATCGTCTCCGGTTGGAAGGATCCTAGCATGTTTATATGACACCTCTTGCAATGTTAATAAAATACAGAGGATCGAAATAAGCATTACTCCACAGTCTCGCAGCCTAAATACTGGATTGATTATCTCAGCTCACTGAAGAAATCATACACATCCAGTAGGTTGTTTTGTTGGAATTTTGAGGGGGACTAAACTGCTAGGTCATCAGTCCCACCTCCAGTAGAACCGTGCCTAGCAAAGCCCGAGGTATTCGAACAGACAAGCTGTTCATTGTGGAATTGTAGCAGTGCAAAAGATTTCCTTTACGTTAGTCCCTGTACAAACGCACAAATTTGTAGCTTTATTTATCGGTTTCGGGAACTCAGAGCCCTTCTTCAGAAATACTGCACGTAACGTGTTCAGCTACGCCCACGAACCACAGATATTGCCGAGCTAAGGTGACTTGCGTGTCTCTGCGATACAGATAGACCGTAGCTGCAGGCGTATCTGTGGAGAGGCCAGACGAACGTGTGGTTCCTGAAGAGGGGCAGCTTTTCAGTAGTTACAGAGGCAACAGTCTGGATGATTGACTGAGCTGGCCTAGTAACATCTAGTAACATCTGGCCTAGTAACTAACGTGGCTTTGCCACACAGCTACTGCGAACGGCTGAAAGCAAGGGGAAACTACATCCGTTACTTTTTCCGAGGACATGCAGCTCTACTGTATGAATATATGATGATGGTATCCTCTTAAGTAAAATATACCCGAAGAAAAACAGTCCCCAGTTCGGATCTCCGGGCGGGGACTACTCAGGAGGATGTGATCATCAGGAAAGACAACACTGGCATTCTGCGACAGGAGCGTGGAATGTTAGATCCCTTACTCGGGTTGGGAGGTCAGAAAATTTGAAAACTTAAATGGATAAGTGGAAGATATAGTGGGGATTAGTGTAGTTCGATGGAAAGATAAACAGGATTTCTGGACAGATCAGTACAGGTCTATAAATATAAAATAAGTTGATCACAGGAGTAGTTCTAATAACAAATAAGAAATACGAATGCAGGTAATCTACTATGAACAACACTGATCGTATTATCGTAGTCAACAACATATACCAACACCGACCACAGTAGTGCAAGTTTACAAGGCAACTAACTCTGCCGATGACGAGGAGATCGAAGAAATTTATGAGGAGATGAAAGAAATTATTCAGACAGTTGAGAGAGACGAAAACTTGATTATGTTCGGAGACCAGATCTCGGTAATAGGAAAAGGACGGGAAGGAAAAATAGGTTGCCGCGGTGGAGTAGCCGAGCGGTCTAAAGCGTCTCGCTGCGGAGCGCGCGGTTGCTCGCCGTGGAGGTTCGAGTCCTCCCTGGGGCATGGGTGTGTGTGTGTTTGTCCTTAGGTTAGTTTACCTAGGTTTAAGTCGTTTGTAAGCTACGAACTGATGACCACGCAGTTTGGTCCGATAGAATTACAAACATTTGAACATTTTTGAAAAATAGGTTAATATGGACTGGGGTAAATGAATGAAAGAGGAAGCCACCTGGTAAAATTCTGCCTGCTTTAAGAATAACGAGTGACAGTTGTATAAGTGGAAGACAGCAGGAGATACCGTAAGGTATCAAATACATTTTATTAAGGTAATACATAGTTTTCGGGACCGGGTTTTAAACTGTGAGACATATCCAGAGGCGGATGTAGACTCGGGGCATATCTTATTGGTTGTGAACTACAGTCTGAAATTGAAGAAACTGCAGAAAGTTAGGAAAACAAAAAGATGGGACCTGCATAAACTGAAGGAATCTAAGGTACTTAAAGATTCAAAAACAAGATTTAGGCAACAGTTGATAGAAACGGAGGGAAACAACACAATAGAAGATGCATGGGTAGCTTTGAGAAATGAAATAGTGAAGGCAGCAAAGCACCAAATAAGTAGAAAGACAAGGCCTACAAAAAGTCCTTGGATGTCAAAGGTATATTGTATTGTGTATATCCGGTTGCCAACGATGTGGAAGGGAAGACATAGTATACTGTTAGCAGCTTCTGTTCTGTTGATGGTGCGAATGAAGTAGTCTACTGCCTATGGTTCCTTCATCTTCGGAATCAAATCAGTCACAAGGTCTTAAGTCCGGGGAGTATGTTGGATGGTTCAGCACTTCCCAGTCCTATCGGCCGAACAGAACACACACACAGCTTGCGCTGTATGCGCCCGCGCATTGTCATGGAAAATGATGGGTGGGTTGCGCAGAAGGTGTTGCCGCTTCTTTCGCAAAGTTGTTCACAGGTAATTCTCCAAACACGAACAGTAATACTGTGCACTGTCGGTCTGCCGTGGAGGAACGTAATGCTTTTTACACCTGTTGGCTAAAGGATGGCCGCAGTGGAGTATCCGAGCGGTCTAAGGCGCCTCCCTGCGGAGCGCGCGGTTGCTCGCCGTCGGAGGTTCGAGTCCTCTCTGGGGCATGAGTGTGTGTGTTTTTCCTTAGGTTAGTTTACCTTAGGTTAAGTAGTTTGTAAGCTACGGACTGATGACCACGCAGTTTGGTCCGCTAGATTAACAAACATTTGAACAAACATTTGCTAAATGATGATATTTTCTAAACACGTTGAGGCTGTAGTTCTGCACTTTAAAACAAATTTCCGTTGCTGTTATGTCTCCTGGATTACAATGTGACTGTAAACTGATTCACCGTGAAAATTTTAATTTCCATCCAATAGGGCGCTCGGGATGGAATCCAGAATGTGGTCCAGCCTTAAAATCCCTGTGGTGACTCAGATGGGGAGAGGGAAAGGGTTCAGGGGAGTGGGGAATTAATTAGTTTTATTACAATTCTATTAGGTGGTGTGAAAACAATGTAGTCCCATGAGATAGCACAGAATGGTGTTGGGAATGAAGCGGAGGAGTTGTTGGGTAGGAAGGTGGCGATGGGACAGAATGTTTTTGTTTTTGACAAACAGGAATCGGAGGATTTAAAAGTAAATCAATTAAGATTGAAACCAGCTCACAGAGTTCTAATTTTATTTTGTGACCTGTTTCGGTCAATGCAAATCATCTTCAGACTCCACAAACGTCGACTGCATCTGATCCAGTTACAGTGGTTAAATATAAATAGATGCTGTCAGAAGCTGCGTCTTAGATGCTGCGGAGCTGTTACGAAATATAGGGCATTGGACTTGATGGGTGTGTCTGTGTGAGGTTGGGGTCACGGTCCCAGCTATCGCCGATACTGCTGAATCCTAGTTACGCGAAGAGATACGCTCAGAGGTCAAGTGCAGCGTTATTATTTTGTCTGAGTGCTTGTAATACGATTAGTTCAAGAAGTGTGCAAACACCCAGGAAGACTAAGATTAGCACTTACACTGCCGCCGGCAGCGGTGGCCGAGGGGTCTGAGGCGTTCCGGTCACAGTCTGCACGGCCACTACGGTCGGGGGTTCTCATCCCCCCTCGGGCATGGATATTTGTGCTGTTCTTAGGATTAGCTAGTTGCTAAGTAGTTTGTAAGTTTAGGGACTGATGACCCCGTAGTTAAGTCCCATAAGCTATGCAAAAATTTGAACATTTGAACTTCCACTGCCTCTGTGCACTTGTCACGAACGCTGCTTACAGAAGCAATTCACGCTACCGCGAACGCAGACGACAGTTTCGTTTCAAATTAACAAATGTACCGTGGCAGAACAATCCTTAGTATAGTGATTTCCAACCTTTTTTAGACCATGAACCGCTTTGATTTCGATATGAAGTTCGGTAATCCTTGGGGTAATACTGTTGCTCAAAGCTACACGCATATCGCTTAATTTCAATCGATACCTAGATTCGTTTCACTCGATTCCTAGATTCATGTCACTAGATCGCCGGGAAAGCCTGAAAAATTATTTCTATATTATCACTTTGCTAGTTTACATTACGGTATTGTACTTACATTCTGCAATTTTATTCTTTAAATATTATCTTTCTGGCCTGTTTCTAAAATGTTGTGTGGACATGTCGTTTATGAATGTGTTTTATAAAGTGGTGGATGTGTGTAAAGTGAGTGTGCTCACTTTTAATTGTTTCTACTTTTTTGTATATCTTCAGGATATGTGAAGTTTGCTTTCGTGAAACCAGAGGCATTTGTGATTGCTCAGGACAGAACGTTATGGTCATACTGACAGCTTTCTTTCTTCAAACACGGTGTTCTTACAAACTTTATATGCCGGACAGGTTCATACTTTGAAATGCATTTCACAAAATACCACATCGACGAATAATGACTAAGGTGCGATTATGTGTAACTTTTTCAAAGATATGCAGTTGTCTTTATGAAATTGTGACTAATAGAAAGCAGTTAGTCATATAACTTTTGAAGTTGTCACAAAGTGTCTATTTAAAGAATCTGAAACTACTGGAAAGTTACACACCTTAGGATCTTGCTCTGTTCTGTTATATGTCTTATACTATCATATCCTAAGTACAATAATTGCCAGAATTGTACTGGTGCCCCTGTCCTATCTCATCCTGTTGGCCTCGGTGGAGCGGCCGAGCGCATTGATGCGCTATGCTACGATGCGCGAGACCGTTCCCCGTCGGGGGTTCGAATCTCCCCTTGGGCATGGATGTCTGTGCCGTCTCTAGTGTAAAGTAGTTCATAAGTAGTTTGTTAGTATAGGGACTGATGACCCTGTAGTTAAGTCCCATAAGCTCGACAAACATTTGAACATTTTTGATCATTCTGTTGCACTTCTAGAGACGGGGAAAATAAATAAAAAGACATGACTCTGGCTGCAACAGGGTTACGAAATAAACCAGTGTCGGCAAGTGAAAAATTTGCAGGGCTGGGATTCGAAACCGGGTTGGGTCAGCAGTTGCCTTATCTACTTGGATACTCTGAAGACGCTTCCGGTCCGCTCCGAATTCACACACGTCGCACATTGGAAGTAGTGTCCGTATTGTCATATGCTCTTAATCTCGCCATTTGTATTCCCGCACAAAGACTAACGATATTTTCCGGCCGCGCGGTCTGAGGAGCCATGTGACGGATGCGCAGCCACTCCCGTTGGAGATTCGAGTCCTCAAAATGTTCAAATGTTTGTAGATTCTATGGAACTTAACTACGGGGTCATCAGTCCCTAAACTTACAAACTACTTATGAACTAGCTACAACTAAGGACGGCACAAATATCCATGCCCGAGGGGGGATTCGAACCCTCGACCGTAGTGGCCGTGCAGACCGTGACTGAAGCGCCTCAGTCCCCTCGGCCACCGCGACCGGCTCGAGTCCTCCCTAGTACAGGTGTGTGTGTGTGTGTGTGTGTGTGTGTGTGTGTGTGTGTGTGTTGTCCTAACCATTAGTTGAAGTAGTTTATAAGTAGGGACCGATGATCTCAGCAGTTTGCTCCCTTAGCTGTTACAAACATTTGATTTTTTTATTTATTTACTGCATTTACATATACAGATGGTGTGCTATGCAAAAGGACATGCACCACACCATCTATATTTCTCTCAGCATTCCACGATGAGTCATCATTAGCTGAGGGTAGTTACCCATGTTTAAACATTGTATGGACCTTTGCGTCGCAGAGTTAGAGGTGTTATACGAAACTCTTTTGTAAATATTCTCCAAAAAATAAACTACTCTTTTGTGAACCACGTTTAACATCCATGCTTATATGCAATTAAACTGACTAGCTGCAGTCATATCAACACATTTTGCTGCGCGGGAATGGCACATGCTCTGAGGCGTCTTGCTGCGAAATGCACGTGGACATGGGCGTGTTGTTGTCGTTAGCATAAGTTCGATATGTAGTTTCTAAGTCTAGGGGCTGATGACCACTGCAGTTTGCTCCCATAGCATTACAAACATTTGAGACATTTGAATCGAAACACTTTTAGTATTAGAGGATACGTAAGGCGATTAATCTACGCCGGCCGGCCGGCGCTCCAGTCACGGACTGCACGGCCACTACGGTCGGGGGTTCGAATCCCCCCTCGGGCATGGCTATTTGTGCCGTCCTTAGTTGTAGCTAGTTCATAAGTAGTTTGTAAGGTTAGGGGCTGATGACCCCGTAGTTGAGTCCCATAAGATTTACAAACATTTGAACATTTGGACTGATGATAGCGTAGTTAAGTCCCATATGCTATACAAACAAAACAAACAAACAAAGCAATAGTCCAAAAAAGGACGGACAAGCATAGTGTATGCAGTCTCTTTAGTAGTTCTATTGCATCTTTTAAGGGTTCTGCCAATAAAACACAGTTTTTGGTTCGCCTTTCTCAAGATATTATCTACGTGTTCCTTCCAGTTTAAATCTGAAGTAATAGTAATTTTGTGGAATTTACTGCCTTCAAGTTTGATTTATTTATCTTGTAAACAAAGTTCAACGGATTTCTTTTCGTTCCCATGTGAACGACTTCATACTTCTCATTATTTAGAGTCAATTGCCAATTTTTACACCATAGTGATATCTTATTTAGATCGTTCTGCAGTTGGTTTTGATCTTCAGATAATTTTACTAGACGATAAATGACGGCGTCATCTGCCATTCACGGTAGAACTAGAAGGCAAGTACATAACAATAGTATTTTTTTTCCCTTTTTCCTTCCTTCTAAGGATTAAAAATGCTGTGTCTAACTTTACGTAATATAACTGCTAAGGGCAACACACAACACACACTAATTCCCAAGGAAGGACTCGAAGCTCCAGCAGGTGCGGCCGCCCAATGCATGGCATGGCTGCTCAGACAGTGTGTGGACATCGCTACGCGGCTAATATACAATACCAACTTATTACTACACTACCCGTATCTAACTCCAGGCATCAACCAAGAAGAGTGCAACCTCCTGCAAAACAGGTTTCGATTTTGAATAAAAGCAGATGAAGTACATGAAATAAATTATCCGTTGGAAGGGCGCTCTCTTTTTACCTTCTGAGCAATTACGTCATCGATCAACCTCTACTGAAGGGAACAGACAGCTTCTTCTGCGCAAGAAAATAAAAAACCAGCTTTCTCTTGCAGAGAGAGAGACCGTTTTTAGTGAATCACCAGGCTTCTGCCGCGCGTTCCCCTCCTCCTCCAACGTCTTAATCTCACTGTCGGAGGACCACTTGCGGTCATTGTCCTCAATTATTTTTTGAGTTTATTCCAACCTCTGTCTTCTCGTGCAGTTTCCACACTCTGACGTTTCCTCTAGAACTAAGGAATTTATTCTCTGGTGTCTTAACACACGTCCTATCCTGTCCCTTGATAGTGTTATCAAAATATTTGTTTGTCCGCGGATTCTGCAGAGAACATCATTTCTAATCAGCACACGTAATTTTAAACATCCTTCTTCAGCACCATATATCAAACGATTCCAGTCTCTCCTTTTATGGTCTCCCTACATTACTACTCTCCTATGTTTCTCTCTCTCTCTCTCTCTCTCTCTCTCTCTCTCTCTCTCTCTCTCTCTCTCTCTCTCACACACACACACACACACACACACACACACACACACACACCGAAAGTGACATATCTGACGTCACAGTAAAAACAATGTCCTAGCCTCTGAACAAATTTGTTTCTCAAATTACACTCTATGTTTGATGCTAATCGACTACTATTGGGGAGGACTACTTTATTTGCCTGCGTTAGTCTCCTTTTCATGTTCTTACTACATTGGTCACTGCAACAAAATACCAGGATATCTGTAACTACTTTATGGTCGATGTTGTTAAGTTTGTCGCTAATATGACATTCAATTCCTCCAACTAACTCTCACGTCATACTTCATAGGCATAAGATTGCTCGTACCATTCAAAACTTCCTTTAATTCTTCGTCACTTTTACTCATGATACTAGTATTACCTGTATACCATGGATGACGTTTCACCTGGGTTGTTAACACATAAATCTGAACTGTCGCCGCGGCGGAGTGGCCGAGCGCATTGACGCGCTATGCTACTATGCGGGAGACCGTTCCCCGTCGGGGATTCGAATGCCCCTCTCGGGCATGGATGTTTGTGTCGTCTTTAGTATAAGGTAGTTCATAAGTTGGTTGTAAGTTTAAGTACTGATGACCCCCCCCCCCCCCCCGAGTTAAGTTCCTTAAGCTTAACAAATATTTGAACATTTGAATCTGACCTGTCACCTTCCAGTCTTACTACAATACTGACATTTTCATCGTTATTGCAGAACGTTTTGCATTCCACTCTAGTTGGTATCTTTTTGTTTCGAATTTTTCATTCCCCAGATCATTCTTTGTGATTCTTTACCCTGCTGACACTTCTTTCTTGTAGATATCTCAAACGCCAAATAATAAATCGTGTAATATATCAAAGATATTGAATTGAAGGAGAGGCGTTGAATCAAAGTTTGAACCGCGAACAGGATTCGAACCCGGGACCTCCTACTCACTAGGCAACAACTAAGCCACCACGACGTTAATGTATACCGTGATTGTATGGACTGTCTTAAGTCACTGCCTCAACAATACAAACTTGAATTTTCCTTCTTGTTCCCCTACATAAAAATGTATCTCTCTCTCCAATAGCGTAGTAGCAAAGGGCACAAATTTTAATTCAATGCCCGCCCTTTAATTCAATATTTTAAATACATGTCGAGGCAAAATGTCTCTGATATTCACAAAATATGAAAACTGCGAATGAACGGAGCTGAAAATATGTACCCAGCCGGGACTCGAACTCGGGTCTCCCATTTTCTGGGCAGTTCAAATTCAAATGTTTGTCAAGCTTAAGCTACTTAACTGCGGGATCATCAGTCCCTAAACTTATAAACTACTTATGAACTACCGTATACTAAAGACGACACAAACAACCATGACCGAGTGGGGGGACTCGAATCCCCGACGGGGAACGGTCTCCCGCATCGTAGCATAGCGACTCAATACGTTCGCCCGCTCCGCTGCGGCTGCTAGGCAGTTGCGCTGACCACTACACCGCTAGGGACACAGTGATCACCGCACCTGCAAGGAGCAACTAAGCACGCCTCCCGTCAGATACATATTTCCAGCTTCACCCTATATCTGACGGGAGGCGTGCTTAGGTAGTAATTGCAGGTGCGGTGATCACTGTGTCCCCAGTGGTGTAGGGGTCAGCGCAACTGCCTAGAAAGCAGGAGACCCTGGTTAGAGTCAAGTGACGTCTGTTCTTTCGCAACAGACGCCACATGTATATATAAAATGTCTCTGGAGCAGTAGCGAATATAGCATTTTTAAGGGGGGAGGGGGGGGGAAGCGCTGCGGTGGAGTGGCCGAGCGCATTGAGGCACTATGCTACGATTCGCGAGGTCGTTCCCCGTCGGGGGGTTCGAATCCGCCCTCGGGCATGGATGTTTGCGCTGTCTCTAGTATAAGGTAGTTAATAAGTAGTTTAAAAGTTTAGGGACTGATGACCCCGCAGTTAAGTCCCATAAGCATTTGGGTGGAGGGGGGAGCAAGATTAATGTAAAGATTTTAAGTAGACATCCCACGATATTTTGTATCAAATTTGTTGCTCATATTCAGAGGATAATTTACACTGAAGCGCCTTTTACTGTTCCGAGATGAAGCATTTTCATTCTTATCATTAAATCGTAAAAATACAGCAATTATTTATCATTATATTATTTTGGAGAGGAAATTTTTAAATGTTTAAATGTTTGTATAGTCTATGGGACTTAACTACGGGCGGGGATTCGAACCCCCGACCGTAGTGGCCGTGCAGACCGTGACTGGAGCGCCTCAGTCTCCTTGGCCACCGCGGGGGTTCGAATCCCCCCTCTGGCATGGATATTTGTGCCGTCCTTAGTCTTAGGTAGTTCGTAAGCTTAGGGACCTATGACCCCGTAGTTAAGTCTCATAACTTCTACAAACATTTGAACATTTTGAACATTGAGCTTCGTCTTCAATGTACGCGATGTCGGCGGGAAGTTAAATTCTAAGTGGGATCTAGTTTATGTAGTCCGCTACAACTACACACTGCGGGGCCGCTTGTTTAATGTACCGTGCGTCACTACTACAGTTCGTGTACCGACAGATACGCGCAACCTATTTTCCTGCCAGGAATCGTTTTCCTTTTCTCTCTCTCTCTCCCTCTCTCTATGCTCACTTTTACGAGGAGAATTGCGGAAATGTATCCTACAGATGGCATCAATAGCCTTCTGAGTACAGGTCTAGAAGATAATGCTGTCAACCGGGAAAGAACTGGACGACCGCTCTAGCAGTTGCTAGTAGATCACAGCCTCATTCTGTTGTGCAACGCGCTCGGAGCCAGGACTGCAATTTGCAACCCTAGACAATTATGTGCTGCATTCCAGGAACAACAAACGACTGAACCGAAAACATTTCCCGGCCGAGCATTTTATTGGATTCCAGACCAACTGCAGTACAATGAACTAAACTGGTGTTTCATAAAGTTCAAAGCGAAATGTTGACATCCCACATTCTTTCGCTCCTGGTGCACACCTCTATTGGCCATTTTACAACAATTTCGAACCGTATTATGATGTAAACACGCAATTGTTCACTCGCAATTCATTACTAATTTGAAACTTAATTTTATTAGAAAATAAACAGAACTAACATTTTTTTAGTTCTTCCTATGTCGTTAATATATATATTCCTGTTTTTCCCTATTTTTTCCTTATTATTTTTATCATTTCAAATTCCCCCACTCCCTCTCCACACTCCTCTATACTTTCTTTTTATCAGTTCCCGCCCCTTCCTTCAGTGTATTCACTGCCTCAATTCGAAACTCCGACTATCAGAGCCTTTACAATCCATCATGCAACGTGGAAGTTCCCACCTAGCATCCTTCCAACTCCCCTCCCCACCTCACTCACAGTCTATATCAGAGGTCGGCAAGTAATCTTAGACGGGGTCCGGATACTTCTGAAAATTTTTGTTGAGGTCCACAAGTAAAATCTCATGATCCTTGTAAATTTTTTATTTTAATTTTTATTCACAAAATAATATGAAATACAACAGACAGGCATATTTGTGTACAAAAATGCAGAAAAAGTAATATTCTTCACATTATTTTTTAAATTTTAATTTTTACTCTCAAACTGATATTAAGTACAATAGACGTGAAATAGAAATGTCTAAACAAATTTTTTAAAAAACTTATATTATTTAGCAAAGTAGCTTAAGGCTTTGGTTCTTTCGGAGCACAAATATGGTGTTTAAAAGTATATGCCCTGACCGCTTAAACGGAGGTTTCAGAGATTGTCAGAGTTGGTATGAAGTCGATTTATACGACTACAATTTCCTTGTTCATCATAATTATTGTAGTGCATTCGTGTGTGCAGAGATTTTATGCGGATCACCGGCCAGCTTCTTCCGTTCTGCCGCCGCTCTTGTGTGTACTCCCTGCCGTTGTACATTCCGACAACTATTCTTTTAATCTACCTATAATAATCATTAAGGGTTGTAATTATTCAGCAGTTAATTGTAAAATTCTAGAAAAAATATAAAGGTGGCTCTCATATGAATTTGTTATCAACAGAAGAAAGTTTTTTTTTTTAAAATAATAATTTGAGAATGTAACTGATAGTTTCAAAATGTTTTTGGAGGTCCAGATTTTGGCCTTCCGCAGTCCGCCAGTTGCCGACCGCTGGTCTAGATGCTTGTGGCGCTGGAGTGGTCGGACATTGTGTGTTTGTGTGTGTGTGTGTGTGTGTGTGTGTGTGTGCGTGTGTGTCAATGTTTCTGTCTGTGATTGTCTATGTTTTATCTTTAGTGCCTGTCAGCAGCTCAAAGACTCTTTACGGTGAGTAGTTTTCGTTGTTATGTATCCCCCATTTTATATATAGTGTCTCAAAATAATGTATACTCTGTGATTCTTCAGTTTCTCCCGGCGTATTTGATAATCAAAATATCCACGGGTGTACTGCCGGTCTATAGTGTCCAACGGGCACAATATTTCGGCGATCATACATGTCGCCATCATCAGGTGAACTGACGGACTGAGCTCCTGGGAACGCGCCGGCACGGAGATCCGCACGCTACGGCTGCTCGAAGGGAACTGGGTTCTAGCCCGGTAGCGGGCACAAGTGACGACATCATAAACCGTGACTGTGGCTATAATCTTAGCAAAGCTTAGGAACCAGCGATTAGGTTAATTAAGAGTAAATCTAGCAAACGTAACGAAGTGACGACCACGGCGGACAGAGCCCTCACACCGACGTCATCTCAGACGCCGGCGCAATCGGTTCCACTGCGCGGCCGCAGCGCGGGGCGCGGACCGCGGAGGGGTCGCTCCGCGGGCCGAGGGTATTTATATCGCCCGCTACCGGGCTAGAACCCAGTTCCCTTCGAGCAGCCGTAGCGTGCGGATCTCCGTGCCGGCGCGTTTCCAGGAGCTCAGTCCGTCAGTTCACCTGATGATGGCGACATGTGTGATCGCCGAAATATTGTGCCCGTTGGAGACTATAGACCGGCAGTACACCCGTGGATATTTTGAATGTATACTCTGTTTGAAACTGTTCTCTTTAATGAAAGGGGGTTAGAAATACAATTTTAGTGTTGTTAGGTGCCTCGTGGTTCGACTTAAGGTGGTAAATTTTCGCCGGCCGCGGTGGCCGAGGGGACTGAGGCGCTCCAGTCACAGTCTGCACGGCCACTACGGTCGGGGGTTCGAATCCCCCCTCGGGCATGGGTATTTGTGCCGTCCTTAGTATAAGGTAGTTGATAAGTAGTTTGTAAGTTTAGGGACTGATGACCCCGTAGTTAAGTCCCATAAGCTTGACAAACATTTGAACATTTGAACATTTGGTAAATTTTCTAACTGGTGTCCGTCCATCGCAGTACACCGTCGACAAAGACTTGCGACTGAGTGACATGCCAACTTTATTGTTTCCAAAGGAATAGCATCAAAGGATTTCTTAATTTGCTCTGTACGATCATACAGTGCGTGTAGTCTCGCAGTCTAAACCGTGTTCTTGAGAGTACCGCACAGAGAAAAAGTCTAGAGGTGTTAAATCTGGAGATCGAACTGGATATTCCCCACTCCCTCTTCGTCCTATCCATCTGGCAGCGAATGTACGATTGAGAAATGCCCTCACATCCAGTGAGGTGGCGCCCCATCCTGCTGAAAGTAATAATCTTCATTTCCAAACACAGACTCTTAGAAATGATAGAGTTGCCCGTGACAGTGTTGTTAAAGAAGTTGCTCTTCTTCACATCAGTTAATGAACCATTCGCAAAATTCGCTTCGCCTATCAGCATCATCCTCGTTAACAGCATGGAGAAGTTTTGGAATGTAAGTCTAAAAATTCTGAAACAGCAAAATTCTAGCCTCACGAGAACATTGCCTCCTAGATTTCTTCAGGGATCGTGTGTATGCCTGGAGTACTGCATCAACTCTCTCATTGTCTGTTCAACTTCTCTTTCGTCTTCTATGTCCCTTCTTAATATAGTGCACGGTTCCTTCGACTTCAAACTTATTTCTGATTATTGTAATGGTAATGATAATTATGCAGTAATTAGTATAATCCACGAAATAATAAAAATGTATACAAATATGCAATAAACACTTTTATTTTATTACTATTCTTTTTTTGGGGGGGGGGGGTTATTGGAGTTGATCTGGTCTACCAGTTCCGCTGGCTTTCCGAGTACTTTTGTGGGTGTCTTTATGCTTTGGTGACACAATTTATTGAAAAACTTCGAGGGCTTCGATGTGTTTGGATTGGAGCCGAAGTTCAGCAGCTCTTTTCATGCTAAAGTTCGTACTAATTGTAGTTGTGCTTCTGTGAACTGTACTGATTGTGATGTCAAAATAAAAATGTACTGTGGGAGGATTTATGTGACTTCTTCCCCCTTGGGAATCCACCAGAGAGACAACAGGGACCCTCCTAGCTTTTGCCTTACGGCCAAGGTAAAAACTCTGGGAAACCTTGACTAGGAACAGTTTCATGTGTATTTTATGTAACTAGCACGTTAACCAATGAGGTCAGTGTTCTGACAGGTTATTTATATCCAAAACCGTTGAATGTTCTCTCGTATTTCAGACTAGCTGCAAGTACCCGAATTTGCCCGGGTTTAAAATAAGGTTTTCTGTAGAAGCGTACGAAACCGTTTATTTGCATGTAATAAAAGGGTACATTTATGTTAAGTACTCTCCCCCAAGCACCGAACGAAATTTTATGTAGACAGTAACCTTCATCTTGTTTGTACAAAATTTAATCAAGATTGGCGATATCCATAAGTACCCTGCGCCATGCACTGAACGAAATTTCATGTAGACGTGCTCTTCCTCTTGTTTTGCAGGTCAATTGTGCAAAATTTCATCAAGATCAGTGTGAAGATATAGATTTACACGGACACATTAAAAACGCACTTACACTTTTTCTCCAATTTTCCGGTTGGTTTTCCAAAAGGTGGGACGAAACCTGTTTAAGAACCTTCCTCATGTAATTTTGTGTACGTGTACCAAATTTCACGTTATTTGGTTGTGTGGATCTTGAGTTATAAGAGAACAGACAGACAACAAATGCGTTTTATAAGTATAGAGATACAGCACACTCAAAATCATGTTATGTATTGGATATGGTAACGGCATTTGCACTCTGCATCTGAACTGTGTAATAGGAAATATCATAGTGTTTCATGATAACATTAAAAAAATGGAGGAACAGGAAGTGTGGCTTGTGAAGTAAAGTTCTTAATGCAAATGCTTCTCTTATTGTAACATCATCCTAAGAATTCTCTTCCTCGGTCTTTTCAAAACATTCCAATAAGTGCAGTATATTTTCTTTGAAGGTATTTACAATGCAGGACTGGAAGTCCCATCTATAGTCGGGCCGAAATACGATGATCTTTGGCTCTACCTACTGCGCTGAGAGACCGCCCCGATCGTGGAAATTGAATGCAACCGTGTTACCAAGTAGTTAGTTCGCTGCTGGACAGTATAGTTAACGGCCACGGCTATTGGTATCTGACAGAACTGGCAAAAGTGCACAGTGCAGTCGAACGCAAAGCAAAGCTCGCGTTTGAAATACTTCAATGGTGTGCTGCCGCTGCCGGCGCTGAAAGCCAATTGGCGCAAGCACCAGGGATCATCCTACTTCGGCTCGACTATAGCTGACGAGACTGAAGGAATTCTCTTGTTGCAGACTGTCTGTAAAAGATCTCTTCGCTTGGAAGATGAAGAAAAAAAAAAACGTTGTTAAACCAGTAAGGCACTTGACGCAGGTGCTAAGGGCCGGGGATCGCCGGCCCCAAGCTCTGCGAACCTGTGGCACAGACAAATACTCTCACCCCGTTTACATGGGCTCCCAAAACCGGATTTCGTAAACCGATTTCCCAATTCCGCTTTTGGATGGTCATGTAAACACTCCAAAATCGATTCTGGAAATCCGATTCCCTAAAGCGGTTTTCCAGTTCCACAATCGATTTTCGTGCCCATGTAAACGCAACCGTTTTTGAAATGTTCTTGGCTTGTCAGATTGTGTTTTCTTGTTAAGAATTTTCGGCACATATGGAAAGAGTGATATTTTCTAATGTGAAATAAAAGTATAAATATTAGAGTAAACATAAATCTACGTATTTAAGTAAGGAAAAATAGCGATTGTGCTGACTAAATCAGGAACTGAATCAGCTGTTTTTCAGCCGCCATGTTAAGTGGATTAGGAAATCCGATTCAGGCTATGCCATGTAAACACGACGGCGAAAAACGGTTTACGAAAATCGGTTTTCGTCTTCCGGAAGATGTGTTGCATGTAAACGTAGTGTCTGTGCCTGTGGACAGGTGCGCGAGGGATGGGAAGTGGGAGCGCGACAGGTAACAGCCAGCTTCACCGGGGCCCGCTCTGCCGGGCCCCAAGCAGCACTAGGGCGAGGGGGAGGAGGGGACAGGAAACAGCTGTGTGACGTCACTGTGACACTGTATAGTACAAGCAGAACAATCCGCCATTTTGAATCTCATGTTGATGGCGCGCATTTAAAAACTATGGAACCATTATGCTTTCTAATATGCTCTTAGGCCGTTAATATACTTTCCTAACGCAGAAAATATTACAGCATAGTCAATTTATTCATTTGACTGTAAGAGGCAAGCAAATTAGTGATTACAGGGATATTTTTAGAGATATGATACTCCAGTCCATATTAAGGAATATGTTGCCGTTCTAAATATTTACCACATACAGTTAAAATACGTTAAAATATTATCGATTTTCTGGTTTATAAATGGTGCGTCCACATACGTTTAGGGTAAGTAAGAGTAGCATTCGAAAACAATAACGGAATAATGTTAAATTGCGATACTATACTTTCCGTATTCCCCCCTCTGTCTCCCATATTTTGCACGCAGATATTTGAGAGAAGATTTTACGTCAAAAATGTGTTTAATAATTTTGAACGCCTGGTTTCGTTAGATAGCGACTAAATAAAGTCTCTCTGGTAGCATGCACTTTGAAATAAAGTAGTCTGTTCCCATTCTTTGCGAACTTCAGTGTTTTTAGCCATCCTATTCACAGCTTGGCTTAGGCCCACATAGACCCTAGTAGGTTTAAACACACTAAGTCAAATCCTCCCTCGGGCATGTGTGTGTGTGTGTGTGTGTGTGTGTGTGATTGTGTGTCGTCCTTAGTGTAAATTAATTTAAGTTAGTTTAAATAGTTTTAAGCCTAGGGAATGATAACCATAGTAGTTATGTTCCATAGATTTACACATATTTGAAAATTTTTAAAATAAACTATTCCTTACATGAAACTTCCAGGCAGATTAAAGGTGTGTGTCGGAACCTGGACTCGAACCTGGGACCTTTGCCTTTCTGTATTCCTTACATGTTTAGGCCTATATTTTTATTACTAACTCTGTGCGAGCGTAACTATTTCGAATTCAAATAAAAAGAAAAGGTTCTCAACGTTACACAGTTATTTGCTTGATCTTAGCGTTCATACTTGGCGTCTTGAATTTACAATCCTCCTATTACGCCGATCTATGCTTGAAAGAAACCAATAAAACTTATATCGCCCATGTCTGCTATCCTTTTTTTTTTTTTTTTGCAGCTGCACAACCAACGATTTCACATTGTGAAACAATAAAATCAGAAAATATTCGCTGATTCACTTCGCTGCAGCACACGAAGCACACAACACTGTCGTCGGATTGGGATTCAAAATGGCGGATTGTTCAGCTCGGTATATCTAGTGCTTTAGTGACACCCGTCGTTGGCCTTCGGCTGTCTGCGTAATGAAGAGGGGGGTGGGCTACGTCCACGGGGAAAATGCTAGCGGGTCCTCGGCTATGCTGCGGCGAGAAGCAAGCGAAACCATTTGATCACGTCACTGTAAATTGAGTTAGGATGTAGAAGGAATCATGTCACACTCCTACTGTTTGATATATACTCAAAAGTACATCACAAATTATCTGGTGCGGCCGGGCCCATGTGGTTCTTTAGAACGAGCCGCCCCTGATCCCCCAGTTATGCCCCATAAGTTTCACAGTTCCATGGTTGAAGAACGCATTATGATACTCAGCTGGTTGCAGAATGTTATCAGTTCTCTTCAGCTCCTTCTATATTCGTCCAAAAACTCAGTCCGGAGGCAGAAATGGATGGCCTGTTACTGAAAAGTAAATATTGGAAAGAGGAGCACTGCAAAGCCATTTAGACAACGTTGTCAGCAAGGATATACTTTTATTCTGGCCTGGACACCCAGCAGCGAAAAGTCATTAAATTTATCCCTTGCAGGTATAGCATTTGGAGTTCATTGTAAATAGCAGACATCATTCGAAGTTTTAGGGAGTTGATCCTCTGTCCAAGTGTACATTGATACTTAAGATCTAGGCATAGCACTCTTCGAACTGCCAATAACAATTGTGAAATTATACAGTCTTAGCTGAAGGAATTAGTAAGTTGCCTAATCCGAAAGTTCAGGTAGCACCTGGTTTTTCTGGCAGTCAAACGATATTGTTATCATATACTTTTCTTCCTGAAGAAAGACATAGAATGCACGATATTGATGTTTATGGACGCTCTTCTCTATGATCAGATTTGTCTTTTTAGCATTGTCCTTCTCATTTTATATCATGGTGGCAAACTGAAAACGTTTTTAGCAAGCATCTGTTGCTGGATATCCAAAGCCAATATTAAATTTTGTATTGAATACCTTCCGAAAGTAACTTTCCTTTACTTTTAGTTCCATAGTCACTGAATCATTGTAAATGCGCCACAGTTTTTTAATATTCAGATTTGACGACAGGTACACTCGTTCAGATTTACTTCGAGAATAGTGGGATTCTGTTCCTTTTAGCTTCTTTATGAATGAACACTTGTCAGTTTTGGTGCGTAAAACTGCGTGTAACAATCTCCACCATTTCTTTCGAATTTGGCCGAGCCATACTTCTTTATTCGGTCGAGCACCCCAAGAACTCTTATGTTACGTTACGCCAAGTATTCCAAAAAAAGCTTCCCTGCATACAATTTTACCATACACATTTGTCACAGTGTAGGCTATTTTACTACTTCACTTTTAGACCTTTTTTGGGCTGTCTGATCGTATTCTGCGTCGCTTTATTTTTATTTATTTATTTATTTATTTTTCGTTATGTACCTGTAACGTAAAAGACAGGTGTGAGATTACGACGTGAAATACTAATTGAATCGTCCGCTTTTTGTGACACAAGCGCAATAGCCGGTGTTTTATGTGCGACACATCGTACGACAAAGCACACTTTATTGATATCCGATTATTAGCTATGCATTATCAGAAGCTAAAATTACAAATACCACGTCTATAAATGAACAATACGCTATCTCAGAGTGCCATTCACGTGTAGTAAATCCTAACTGACAAGCAGTAATTCCTGAAATCAGAAACCCATTACATACCGTTTTTCCTTCTCTTCTGGTCGTTTCAATTTCTGTGGATTCCCTTGATTTTTCCGCTCCTTGCTGCTCTCAACTATTTCCACAGCCGTCTTCGTAGTAAAAGGTAAAGCAGTAAACAATCCGAAGATTGGTTTGAACACCACATTGCTTTACTAGGCATGGTCATGTTTGGAGGTGGTATGCCGTTGCCTTCCTCCGACTTTCGAACTGACTTACCCAGCCAGTTATGAGAGAACCTACAGTTGAACGTGCTACTCGGTATTTTTCACATGAACAATACTACCATAGGTGAAAGAAGTGGAAAGTGGCAGATAAAAACCCTAGGACCTGGTGGGGATCGAACCCGCAACCTTTGCATTTGTAGTCTGGCACACAACCACTATGCAACCGAGGCGGCGCTCAAATTCAACACGTTTTGCTACACAGAATCGACAAACATTGTATGAAAACAGCATCCGCCATTACCCTTGTTATTGTCACATGATGTCCGATTACAATTCTGATTGGTGATGGCGGACTAGTCCGCTTCTGAAATGCTTTCGTGGAGGACTTGTTCCGTTCTGATAAAAATAAATAAAGAAATAAATTGCGCATCCAATTTGGAGGGCTTCTATCCGATTTTGTGCTCCACACTTGATTGGAATGGAAGCAGCTGACCAATAAGCGTAGGAAACCATAAATATCTCTATTTTTACGATCTGTGGACATGTCCGCTTTTGAAAATAGACGCCTCATATATACATTACTGCTAAAATAAATTTTAAAGCACAAGTTCTGCCTATACCTTAAAACTTATATGCTGTTTGTTCTTGACCATTTTGTATGTCGTGGAACATTTTTCAAGTAAAATGACACCTTGCTCTTCCGACACCAATTGGTGAACTAAATCTTGCGGATGTGCACGCTCTTCGCATATGTAAAACCTACAAGGTGCGGAGAACCTCACCGAAGTGTCTGACGGCTGAAATGGAGCCAAATGATCTCCATACACCGATTGATGTACAATCATATACCAAATGCTCTAAAACATTTCCGACGTTTTCTGCTAGCGACGTGAGAATCCCTGAAAACAGGACTTTGGAAAGATAAATCTGTGTGACTCTGATAAAAAAATATCGAGAAACATTGTACAACAAAAATTTCCGAACAATAATTTCCACGTGACGTGGGAAAATAATCACAATCCGTTTTAATCTTCAAACGTGAAAACTGAATGTTCAAATGTTTGTAAATCTATCGGACCAAACTGCGTGGTCATCAGTCCGTAGCTTACAAACTACTCAAACGTAGTAATCTTCAAAACGTGAAAACTGAATGTTCAAATGTTTGTAATTCTATCGGACCAAACTGCGTGGTCATCAGTCCGTAGCTTACAAACTACTCAAACCTAGGGAAATTAACGTAAGGACAACACACACACCCTTGCCCCAGGAAGGACTCCAACCTCCACGGCGAGCAACCGCGCGCGCCGCAGCGAGACGATTTAGACCGCTCGGCTACTCCACCGCGGCGTGAAAATTGAGCTGAATACATTTGATAACAGGAAAATTCCGACACAGGCTCCATACAACACATTTAAAGTATTTCGTATAGAGCTTAATATGTAACCCAGTTAACATTGATGAACACATATTTGTCTGTAATATTGTTAAAGGTGTATAGTATTACGTAAGGCAGAAACTGACTAGCATCTGAAGGATTTCGCCAAATTCAATAATGACCAGCTGAATTTGTTAACACTGATGCAATCCCGTTTCCGAAAACGAAACGAAACACTATTATTTGGCCAATGGGACACCTTCCCAGCGTGAAAGACAAGACGAAAGAGGCCATTGTAACATATATCTGACTATACAACTCCATAAGATTGAAAAGAACGCAACTATAAAAGTTTCTGGTAGATTAGCTTGTGTGCCGAAACCGAGACTCGAACCTAGGGCCTTTTCCTTTCGCGGGCAAGCGCTCTACCTCTGAGCTACCCCGAGCGACTCATGGTCCGTCCTCACAACTTTACTTCCTCCAGTACCTCTTGTCCTACTTTCCAAATTTCACAGAAGTTCTCCTGCGAACCTTGCAAGACTAGTACGCCTGGAAGAAAAGATATGGTGGAGACATGGCTTAGCCACAGCCTAAGGGATGTTTCCAGAAAGAAACTTTCACTCTGCAGCGGAGTGTGCGCTGATATGGAACTTCCTGTACCGGAACTTCTGTGAAGTTTGTAAAGTAGAAGGCGAAGTACTGACAGAAGTAAAGTTGTGAGAACAGACAATGAAGCGTGCCGGGATAGCTCAGACAGTAGAGCGTTTGCGAGCGAAAGGCGAAGGTCCCAGGTACGAATCCCGGTTTCGGCACACAATTTTAATCTGCCAGGAGGTTTCACATCAGCGCACACTCTGCTGCAGATTGAAAGTTTCATTCTGAACGCAACTATAGTATTGCTAATTTCCTGAGCTAGATCATTACAAGAAAATAATGATAATTAAAAATACTCTAAAAAAAGTTGATAAAGCGACTTCGTAGTAAGCAAAAGGTCCTGGATTCGAATGTCGACCGTGCCACAAAAACACTAGAACAGGAATAAATACGTACCAGGGCAACGCCGGGAATTAACGCAAGTTATCACGTAAAAGAGAGTAAATTTACGATTCCTCGATGTCTACAACTGCGTCCTGCCGCCGGTACGACAAAAAATCCCTTTTCTCCTCTATTCCAATGAGTACCTCTTCATTAGTTACGCGATCTATAGACCTAATCTTCAGCTTTCTTCTGTAACACCACATTTCAGAAGCCTCTATTCTCTTCCTGTCTACATTATTCATCTTCCAAGTTTCACTCTCGTTCAAGGCAACACTCCACACAAATGCCTTCAGTAAAGACTTCCTTGCACTTGCATTAATATTAGATGTTAGCAATTTTCTCCTTTTCACACACGCTTTTCTTCCCATTGCCATTCTGCATTTTATACCCTCTGTGCTGTAACCTTCATATTTTATTTTACTGCCCAACTAACAAGACTCATCTAACACATTTATTGTTTCATTACGTAATTCCTCCAGCGTCGCCTGATTTTCTAAGACAGCATTCCATTACCCTTGTTTTGCTCTCGTTAATCCTGTATGCTCCTTTCAACAAAGTGTCAATTCCGTTCAGTTGCTCTTTCAGGTCCTTTGCTGTCTCTGACAGAATTACTCAGTCATCATCAAAACGCAATGTTGTTTTATTCTTTTTTTTTTTTTTTTTTTTTTTCTTTTTGACACTGAAGTCTGATTCCTTATCAAAATTTTTCTTTGCTTTGATCCGCTTCACAGCTTGCTCGATGTACAAATTGAATAACATTGGAGAAAGGCTACAACCCTGTCCTACTCCCTTCCCAACCACTGCCTCTCTATCATGCTCTTCAACTCTAATAATAGCTGTTTGGTCGTAAGGTGAGTATTTCCTCCCGTCTTCGTACATTTCTCATGAATCCGAACTGATCGTTCCCGGGGTCAGCATCTATCAGCCCTTCCATCCTTAAATAATGTGTTAAAATTTTTCAACCATGACTTATTAATTTTTTTTCAGTCCTATCTCCGCCTGCTTTCTTTGGAATGAGGGTTATTACATTTTTCTTAAAGTCTAAGGTTGTTTCGCCTGTCTCATACATCTTACGCACCACGTGAAATAGTTTTGACATGGCTGGTTCTCCCATAGACTTCAGGCTCTGAGAGAATGTCGTAAGCTTGTTCGCTATATGTTTCTGCATTCCCTTTTTACTTTTCGTATGTGATGTTTGCCTCGTGGTGCTATAGATAGTGATACAATGTCAGCTGCGGCGGAGTAGTCAAGCGCATTGAGGCTCTATGCTAGGATGCGTGAGGCCGTTCCCCGTCGGGGGTTCGAATTCCCCTCGGGCATGGATGTTTGTGTCGTCTTTAGTATAAGGTAGTTCATAAGTAGTTTGTAAGTTTAGGGACTGATGACCACGCAGTTAAGTCCCTGAAGCTTAACAAAGATTTAAATATTTGAAAATTTTCAGATGTTTGTAATTCTATCGGACCAAACTGCGTGGTCATCAGTCCGTAGCTTACAAACTACTTAAACCTAGGTAAACTAACCTACGGACAAACACACACACCCATGCCCCAGGGAGGACTCGAACCTCCACGGCGAGCAACCGAGCGCTCCGCAGCGAGACGCTTTAGACCGCTCGACTACTCCACCGCGGCTTAAATATTTGAATACAATGTCACTTGCACTGTACGAATTACTTTGAATGGTGATTTACTTCTCTCCAACTTCTTTAGTAAGTTCCATGCTTATCTATTTCACTTCCTAAAATCCATTTCATCAGTGGTACAACACATTAGAACAAGAATTTTGACGCGGCAAACAAAACGTGGCATCACTCTGCATCAGGATAAATCCCGCCTTTTACCAAGGCTAGGAAGCCACTAACATGACTCACAGAGCTCTGATTTCACCCGTACAATCTCCTTATATATTATGAATTGTGATTACGAATATCTGTGCAAAGGTGTCTGCTAATTCAAATTGAATTACCCAGGGTAGTGACGCAGAGGATACCAGCACGGACGGAGAGGATACCGCGCTCCCGGGTGCAGTTCATCTAGGGCAGTGTTCTTCAAACCGTGGGTCGCGATCCCCACGGGGATCGTGAAGACTTGGTCGGAGGATTGCAGCAACAGGACGAAGTACAGTAGGTACACCTTAAAACAACCAGAGCAATGCTTGTCTGAATACTACGGGTTCCATAATACAGAAACATAGGCGTAGGTGAATTTTTATTTTGTTTAAAAGTATGTAATTCATTGTTCAATCTTAATTCTGAAATGAATTTAACGTGGATGGCATTATAGTAAATACAGCATGTTAATGATATATACGATTAAAGCCTGACAACGTTTCAGGAACCAATGCATAGGTAAATGAACAAGATGCAATAATTAAAACTAAGAAGTTCGGAAAAGAATCTACTTCCTCTCAAAGTGTCTATATAGTGAAACCTTCCTTATGAGCATAATGCGCTACTGACATGAGCCTGAAATGAGAAAGATTCTTGTGTAAAATTTACATTTCTGTTGGTAGTCAAGTGAAACTAGGTATCATTGATTCTTTTCCGAAAAATACACTAAAACAACGTCAATGAAATTACAAGAAATATCAACAGAAAGGAAATAAAATGCATTGCCTTTGAGATTTCAAAATCGTTTTTAAGGGTAGGCAGTAATGACGGGGGTAGGGTTCTCCAGAATATTTACTCTTGGAAGGGTGTCGCCGAAATGTTTTTACTTGCAAGGGGGTCGCACATTCGCAGAGGTTGAAAAACACTGCTGCTTGTCCACTGCTGGTCGAGCTGATCTCTACCAGCTTACGAAGTAACTCGAGTGTCCGATGTTTGATTGTCGGTGGTGCACCTGTGCTCCCCCGGTAATCCATTTTTTTTTTTTTTTTTTTTTTTTTTTTTCTGGGGCAACGTCCCAGAGGTAAATTAAATTGGTCGCAAACCCGCGGTTTCGACCAAGGATTTTGGGAGGCTTTCCTTGGTTGTAAGGCGTATGCCGGAACTGGTGAGTCCCTCCACCTATTTCCATTTGGGATCTCCAATCAAATTCAAATGTTTGTAGAACTTATGGGACTTAACAACGGGGTCATCCTTTCCTAAGCTTACAAACTACTTATGAACTAACTAAGACCAAGGACGGCACAAATATCCATGCCCGAGGGGGGATTCGAACCCCCGACCGTAGTGACTATGCAGACCGTGACTGGAGCGCCTCAGTCCCCTCGGCCACCGCGGTCGGCAATTGGGATCTCCCTTGGCCGCACTATCAGCTTGTCTGATAATTGTCTAAATAGAACCGTGACTCTTTATGGACCGGATCTGAAACCCGCTCCAC
Organism: Locusta migratoria; assembly: GCA_026315105.1. NCBI lineage: Eukaryota > Metazoa > Arthropoda > Insecta > Orthoptera > Acrididae > Locusta > Locusta migratoria. The sequence continues at coordinate 326,699,706 of CM048745.1, read as the reverse complement.
TCCTCGGAGTGGAGAATGAAAAGAATATATATATATATATATATATATATATATATATATATATATATATATATATATATATATATATATATTCAACTAACATTCATGTTAGCTACAAAACTGAGTTTGCGCATAGCTGAATGTGGAACTCGCTCGACAACAGTCCTGCGTATGCGCAGCTCTATCGTCGACAAACACACACACACACACACACACACACACACACACACACACACACACACACACAATATGTCTGCACTTCAACCGCTTATGAATACGATTTTGGAGTCCTGAAGAAAGACATTGATAGCAATCGATATGTTTCGCAGGAAGAGGTGAACACCTGATCCTGCAGCTAACTGCAAACATCGAGTAATTGACCGTCTTGGATTAAATGTGTCAACAGTTGTGGTGATTACTACTGAAATAAGAAGCACTTAGTTTTTTTTCCAGGTGTCTTCTTTCAATATATCTGCTCCTTAATAGATGAGTGTCACTTACCTTTTTGTGAATCACTAGCAACACTTCCTTACTCAAGGAACCCACGGTAGATTATGGTAAAGAGTGGAACTAAAACTGCCGGACAGTCTGCTTAGTCTGTATTAGGGCCTGGACGTTCAGTGTGCTTTAGATATTTGAGCTGTTTCTCAACACCACTATTAGTGATTGCAATGTGTCATCAATATTTCTTGATTTTTCCATACAAACAAATCAAAGTTCCCGTCTAGTCAAAGAGTATCTGTAATTATTTTCTATTGACAGCTTTCACGTACCGCAAACATTTGAGCTAGGAAGTGCTTCTCTGATATGCTTCAGGAGTTATTGAAAGCGTTACACACTACCTTTCTGGATGCCATCCGTATTTAAATCCACATTTGTCTATCATCAGAATATTATTTGCCTTGTCTCTATTTTGCAAATACATAGATTCTCAACATGCGGCTCCGTAGCACAATGGTAGAGTTCCAGACTAAAAACCTGAAAGTCGCGGGTTCGATTCCCGCCCGGTCCTAGGATTTTTATCTGTCACTTTCACCTCTGGCATTGTTGCTAATGTGAAAAATACCGAGTAGCGCCGTGGTTCGGAACCCACGTTAAACTGTATATAAGTGGCTGTGTAAGTCAGTTCGAAGGTCGGAGGAAGGCAACGGCATACCACCTCTAAACAGGACCATGCCTAGTAAAGCACTGTGGTGTTCAAACCAATCTTCGGATTGTTGGCTGCTTTACCTTAGAGCCGGCCGCGGTGGCCGAGGGGACTGAGGCGCTCCAGACACGGTCTGCACGGCCACTACGGTCGGGGGTTCGAATCCCCCCTCGGGCATGGATATTTGTGCCGTCCTTAGTCTTAGGTGGTTCATAAGTAGTTCTACATCTACATGGGATACTCTGCAAATCACATTTAAGTGCCTGGCAGAGGGTTCATCGAACCGCAATTATACTATTTATCTCCCATTCCATTCTCGAATAGCGCGCGGGAAGAAAGAACACCTGAATCTCTCCGTTCGAGCTCTGATTTCTCGTATTTTATTCTGATGATCATTTCTACCTATGTAAGTGGGAGTCAACAATATATTTTCGCATTCGGAGGAGAATGTTGGCGATTGGAGTTTCGAAAGTAGCCCACGCCGCAGCGATAAGCGCCGTTGTTGTAATGATTCCCATCCCAGATCCTGTATCATTTCCGTAACGCTGTCTCCCCCGTATCGTGACAATACGAAACGAGCTGCCCTTCTTTGGACTCTTTCGATGTCGTCCGTCAAACCCACCTGATAAGGATCCCACACTGGGCTGCAATACTCCGAAAATGGACGGACAAGCGCAGTGTATGCAGTTTCTTTAGTAGTTTTGTTGCATCTTTTAAGGGTTCTGCCAATAAAACGCAGTCTCTGGTTCGCCTTTCCCACGATATTATCTACGTGTTCTTTCCAGTTTAGGTCTGAAGTAATAGTAATTCCTAGGTATTTTGTGGAGCTTACGGCCTTCGCATTTGATTGATTTATGTTGTAAACAAAGTTTAACGGATTTCTTTTCGTACTCATGTGGACGACTTCACACTTCTCATTATTTAGAGTCAATTGCCAATTTTTACACCATATTGATATCTTATTCAGATCGTTCTGCAGTTGTTTTTGATCTTCAGATGATTTTACTAGACGTTAAATGACGGCGTCATCTGCAAACAACCTAAGAGAGCTACTTAGATTTTCCCCTAAATCGTTTATGTAAATAAGGAATAGCAGAGGACCAATAACACTACCCTGTGGAACGCCCGATATCACCTCTGTTTCAGTCGAAGCCCTACCATCGATTGTAAGCTTAGGAACTGATGACCCCGTAATTAAGTCCCATAAGTTCTACAAACATTTGAACATTTTACCTTAGATTCTCAACAGGTTTTTCTAATGTTGTTTCTAGTATCCAGTCCATTGCAATGAAGTAGTACGCATAGTATTAGCGCCGTTTGCAGTTCTATTAACAGTACGTGTTACTACAGTGTCCATTAATTGAAAACCCCTCCCGAAATCGTATTCTGACTACGACTGCGCCTATGATGTAGACAGTGGTGAGCGCTGGTCGCACATACTGGCCGGGCTGTCCATTTGAATCAGGCAGTCGCGTTTGTCGGCCGGAGGGCACAGTGGGCCAGACGGCTGCGGAAGTGCGGCTGGCCGGCGGACAATGCGAACCGTTGGCCGGCGAGGGCAGCGGCGTGGGCGGCCGCAGACCAAGGTCAACGGCCCCTGCCCTGCCCTGCCCTGCCACTGCCTCTATCGTTCCCACAGGCCACTCCACTCGACCGTCCGGCGCCGCCACGACTCCACACACGCCTTATTTATTGCCAGTGGAGGATTTACGCATAAGCAAAACAAGCTATAGCTTAGGACCTCCACTTTCTTCGGAGGCACCGCGCCCGCCTCCCCCCCCCCCAAAAAAAAAAAAAAAAAAAAAAAAAAAAAAAAAAAATTTCAAGCGATCAATTGTGATATATACAATTGTCATTGTTATTTTCGTCTTTACATTAGTATGAATTATAGGTGAATATGGACTGGGGAAAAGGACCGAAAGAGGAATTTATCTTGTAAAATTTTGCACAGAACACAATTTAATCATCACAAACACTTGCTTCAAGACCATGGAAAAAGGCTTTACATGCGGAATAGACCAGGAGACACCGGAAGGTGTCAGATTGATTTTATAATGTACGACATTTCGGAATCAGAAGGCCTCGGTATACAATGATGCTACAAAAAAAAGTTTTCATTCTTAACAGAAGTAGAAGCTACAGGAAAGATTGGTGAAGGAGTTACTGCCTTATGCAGATGTGGATTTGAATCTTCTAGGAGAAGTCACGCATTTTCACCAATATGTTAGACAGTCTAACCTATGGTTCAGCGGAACCTGATAGTCTGACACATCAGGATCTGTGTAGGGTTATATTTGACGATCATGTCCAAACAATATTCCCTGATGTAAAAGCAGTTTTCAGATTGTTTCTTAGTATGATGATAACAAATTGCTATGGAGAAAGATCTTTTTCTCAGCTGAAGAGGATAAAGAGTTTAGAACAACAATGGCTGAAGTCTCATGTGCATAGAAAGTGACAAATTACGCAGTTTATCATTCGATGTCATCTGTGACTTTGCTCTGTCAAAGGCAAGAAATATATTATTTTAGTGTCACTATAATTTCGGATTCCATAAAACATATTTCAAGGAATTAGATTATAAGCCTAGGCAAAATTGTCCCTTTTAAAAGAATTTTACCGAAGTTTTAAGTCTGTGATAAATAAAAATGAATTTCAATTAAACATTCATTATTTACCTTACTATGATTGTACATCAATTAAATTAGGTATAAGAAAATCTCAAATAGCTTAGGGCCTTTCCATGTCTAAATCCGGCCCTGCTTATTTCTGTGGCCTTCAGTCCGAAGACAGTCTTCTGAAAAGGTCGCTCCTATTGTTCATTCTGTTGCAGCATTTTCCACCCAAAAGGTATTGCCTGCCGTAGCTGACCTCTGACGAGACAGAGTTTGCACTTTCAGGGCGTGTGCCTTATGCCGTCCTCTCACGGAAAGTGGAAAAGCACGTGGAGGAGCACTGTCCTGCGAAGCGTGCAACGAAGGATCTGGCATGTTAGGTTTTTGCAATAAGCGTGAAACGATAACGGTAGAAACTCTTTCCAAAAGAGCGCGACAGCGATTGCAGCACACCCTGGGGGCGTGAAATGTAGTTTCGCGTATGTAAACAGAAAGACTATACCCGATTTGTAAGATAGTTTTAGTTTATTTATGTGCTGAATTGCCTGGTAGAGGCGTTATTTGTGCAATAATTAACGACATCTACATCTACAAGGGATACTCTGCAAATCACATTTAAGTGCCTGGCAGAGGGTTCATCAAACCACCATTATACTATTTATCTCCCATTGCATTCAAGAATAGCGCGCGGGAAAAAAGGAACACCTGAATCTCTCCGTTCGAGCTCTGATTTCTCGTATTTTATTCAGTTGATCATTTCTACCTATGTAAGTGGGAGTCAACAATATATTTTCGCATTCGGAGGAGAATGTTGCCGATTGGAGTTTCGTAAGTAGCCCACGCCGCAGCGAAAAGCGCCGTTGTTGTAATGATTCCCATGCCAGATCATCTATCATTTCCGTAACGCTGTCTCCCCTGTATCATGACAATACGAAACGAGCTGCCCTTCTTTGGAATCTTTCGGTGTCCTTCGTCAGACCCACACTGAGCAGCAATACTCCAAAAATGGACGAACAAGCGTAGTGTATGCAGTTTCTTTTGTAGTTCTTTGCATGTTTTAAGGGTTCTGCCGATAAAATGCAGTCTCTGGTTCGCCTTTTCCACGACATTATCTACGTGTTCTTTCCAATTTAAGCCTGAAGTAATAGTAATTCCTAGATATTTTGCACAGTTTACGGCCTTCACGTTTGATTATCTTCTAAACGAAGTTTAACGGATTTCTTTTCGTACTCATATGGACGACTTCACACTTCTCATTATTTAGAGTCAATTGCCAATTTTTACACCATACTGATATCTTATTCAGGTCGTTCTGCAGTTGGTTTTGATCTTCAGATGATTTTACTAGGCGTTCGAGCCCTTGTCGATAGCACCCATCACTTCATGTGAGTAAAGAGCTAGATGTGTTTCGCATGAACGATATTTTCTAAATCCGTGTTGGCCTTGGGTCAATAGATCATAATATTTGAATACAGTATATGTTCCAAAGCGCTGCTTCAAATTGACGTCAATGAAATAGGTCGGTTCTTTAGTGGGTTACTTCTACTGCCTTTGTTGAATATAGGTGTGACCTGTGCAACTTTCCAATATTTTGGTACAGATCCTTCTATCAGAGAGTAGTTGTATATGGCTGTTAAGTAAGGAGCTATCGCTTCAGCATAATCAGATAGATATCTAATGGGTATACAATCCGGACCAGAAGACTTGTCGAAAGTCTTTTTACAGGTTCCCGAGGAATAAAGAATTGTAAGGATGAATCTAATTTAGAGGCTAATTTATGGCAATGACTTAATTTTATTTAGTTAATGTGATAATGTCATTACCTGTAGCTTGGTTTTTGTAATTTTTAGATGTAAACAGTGGGTTATTCGAAGCAGAAGAACAGATCTCGACAAAATATTTTTAAAAAGTGGACCGGGGCATTTAAATAAAATTCATTTAGTAGAGAAGGACTTTAGAAACAAAAATTTACCAAGTCATGGGTAGGTTTTGTTTGTAAAGCAGTACGATAGCTCAATTTTAAAGCTTGTTCAACGCTTTGTCACGTCATTGCTGTTGCCTATAACTTGTTTCTCATCTTTTCAGTACATGTCCACTCTCTTTCCCTTCAGTGTTGCCTAATGCAAAGGAAAGTAGTTTCAGAGGAAGCCAAAAGAAAAGAAAGAGAGAAGGTGGAGCCACAGGAATCCATCAGCATTCTGACGGAAGAAGACTGTAAACTGTGAAAAACGTTTCCTATTAGTTGCTGGGTGTCGACCACTGCAGAAAACAGTATGGAGTCAGAGAGGAGTCATTCGTACTTTAAGAACCGAGTTGTGTAATTTAAAACGAAGTGCATCAGTGATAAAAGTAGGCCTAATGCTTTTAGTTAGAAATAAATTGGTCCATAAGCTGATCAGTTTGTGTGCTGCTGTAGAGGCTGTCAGCGAAAATTGTTTCCTGTTACTGGACAACAAATAGTTTGCAGTGCTGATTAAAGCACATGTAAATAATATAAACAACTTATCTGCAACACGATCTTCGAAAAAGAATGTAAGTTGCAAAAAATTACGCATATGCCGTCAACAATGTTTGTAATACCTAACGTGTAATTGTGTCTTACAGTTCGCTGATAGAAATTTTTTTTTATTCCACAGCTAAAATATTTACGTCACGCCATAATATCCAAGTTATGACTCAATAAAGGGCCTCCTGCACCCTTTAGTTCATGTATGACACCCAAATAAAGTCATATGATTATATATTTTTGACGACGTTACAGGGTTCATTTTTAATGAAATAAATCGCAATTTGCGATCACTTATGGCTTCACTGTACTAGATTTAGATGTAATACCAACGTGCGGCGAATGAGAATTTGTGCCCGGCCGGGATTCGAACCCGGGATCTCGTGCTTACTAGGCAAACGCATTGATCACTCCGCCAGCGAGGCCACAGTGACCAACGCGCAGAGGATTCTTCCGTGCTCGTCTCCCGCCACACCCAAATCTCCATTCGCCACGCTGTCTCTTTCCTATTACCACAACCTCTTAAAAATCTGTAATGCTCGCAGCCATAATACTGTATTCCCGCATCAGGGAGAACAGACCATGAGGTATCGAGACACAATTGTCGTCAGGAGCCCAGCCTCGGCTTGTATACAATTATATATTTTTGACAATGTTGGCATTACATCGAAACCTAGTACAGTGAAGCCATAAGTGATCGCAAATTGTGATTTACTTCATTAAAAATGAACACTGTAACGTCGTCAGAAATATATAATTGTATACAAGCCGAGGCTGGGCTCCTGACGACAATTAATTGTGTCTTGATACCTCATGGTCTGTTCTCCCTGATGCAGGAATACAGTATTGTGGCTGCGAGCATAACAGAACAAATAGGCTATGATATAGGAAAGAGACAGCGTGGCGAATGGAGATTTGGGTGTGGCGGGAGACGTGCAAGGAAGAGTACTCTGCAGTCGGGCTGGTCACTGTGGCCTCGGTGGCGGAGTGGTCAACGCGTCTGTCTAGTAAGCAGGTCACGGGTTCGATTCCCGGCCGGGCACAAATTTTCATTCGCCGCACATTGGTATTACCTCTAAACCTAGTACAGTGAAGCCATAAGTGATCGCAAATTGTGATTTATTTCATTAAAGTCATATAAAGCTATGTTTTACGTAAGGTATACACGGAAGCAGACGACTTACAAACGATGAAATAGTAGTTAACATTGCGAGTCGCTAGGTAGCTGCACTGTGCGCTGTCTCGTACGGAACTAATGCATTCTGGCGTAAGTTTCCGCTATTATATAAAAAATAAAATAAAATAAAAATCTTTGTATAGTCTATGGGACTTAACTACGGGGTCATCAGTCCCTAAACTTACAAACTACTTATGAATTAACTAAGACTAAGGACGGCACAAATATCCATGCCCGAGGGGGATTCGAACCCCCGACCGTAGTAGCCGTACAGACCGTGACTGAAGCGACTCAGTCCCCTCGGTCACCGCGGCCGGCCCGCTATTATATTTATGCACTATTTGGTTTTTGCTTCGTGGAGTGGATCGTGGCCAGTGAAAAGCCACTTGGTTTTCATGAGACGAGCAGAACTTTCGAGCCGCCATATTGCAAACGGAACTCGGTATTTCGTGCCTTCTTTCGTTGTAGCGTACGATGTATGAATATAATCTTTTTCAAAGAGTCAAAAAATTGAAAAACTTTTTTTAATCCGTCATTTTGGATACAATTTCTTACAATAAATTACCGGAAACTATATTTTCATAGCTTTAAAGGTTATTGTATAATAATTATAATTTGTATACAGTGAAAAAGTATCGTCCCTATGGTACGATATAACGGCATTCTATCAAAGGAGCGTCTTTGTGATGCTGTGTTATAGAAGGAATGTCAAAGTAAACGTTTGAATATGCAGAAAATGAATAAGGTCGAAATGGAAATGTGAGAGAGCAAGACAAGTGGAGCTGGTGCAGATGTATTTCACCGCTGACAATCTTTTTCACTGTCTTGACCTCCACGTATTTTCTTTTCAATGGCGAATACTACGAACAAACGGAGGGAGTCGCCATGGGTGGCCCACTCTCCCCTGTGGTCGCAAATTTATACATGGAGAATTTCGAGGAGGAAGCCCTTGCATCATCTTTCTGGAAACCTACTTGCTTTTTCCGTTATGTGGACGACACTTTCGTCATCTGGCCACATGGTATGGATAAACTCCTTGACTTCCTTACACATCTGAACTCCATACACCCCAACATCAAATTCACTATGGAGACTGAAACGGAGGGTAAATTGCCGTTCCTTGACGTCTTGGTCAAGAGAAGAGCTGACGGCACCCTGGGTCATAGTGTATATCGGAAGACAACGCACACTGATCTGTATTTACACGCAGACAGCTGTCACCACCCTTCACAGAGGAATGGGGTACTTAAAACTCTAGTACATAGGGCGCGCACTATCTCCGACGCAGAGAGTCTACCCCAGGAATTGGAACACCTGAGAACTGTATTTCGAAAAAATGGGTACTCAGAGTGGCAGATTCAGCGGGCTCTCCGCCCAACCACTACAACACAACCTGTGGAAACGGATGAAAACGCAAGGGAGGATGTAGGCACTGCGTTCGTTCCATATACCGGCGCACTCTCAGGGAAGATCGCCCGCATTTTGAGAAAACACCAGGTTGGAACTGTTTTTTGTCCGCCGAATAAAATTCGTGCACTGGTGGGGAGCGCTAAAGATGATCTCGGTTTGAGGAAGGCGGGCGTGTACCAGATTCCGTGTCAGTGTGGAAAGTCATATATTGGACAGACGATGCGTACCGTCGAGGATCGATGCGTTGAACACCAGAGGCACACACGATTGATGTATCCGAGCAAGTCGGCGGTCGCTGAACATTGTTTGTCGGAGAATCACGCCATGGAGTATGAACACACTAGGATTCTGGTACAGACGTCGAGATACTGGGACTGCGTCGTTAGAGAGGCCATTGAAATTCGCACAAGTGACGACCTCATAAACCGTGACTCTGGCTATAATCTTAGCAAAGCTTGGGAACCAGCGATTGGGTTAATTAAGAGTAAATCTAGCAAACGTAACGTCACGTGGATTCGTGAGGTGCCACTCCTTATTCAAACGGCTCTTCGCTTGGATAAGGAGGACGACATCTCGTGGAATTTCTTCAGGACGGCGACCTGTGCCAGGATTGGGCAGCTGGGAGAACCCTTGCGGGATTGTTCGGCCGCCTTAGTGTAAGTCTTTTTATTTGATGCCGCGTGGGCGACTTACGTGCCAATGATGATGAGATGATGATGAGCACTACACACAACACCCAGTCCCCTGCCGGGAATCGAAACCGCATCCCCTGCGCTGTAGTCAACGACGCTACCGCTGAGCTACGGAGGCGGACAGCTTCTGTGATGGCCGTTGTTAGCAGGTTGCGGTTTCGTCGACACAAGCGTCAGCCGCCGGCGAATGTTAGAATACGATGAAGCCTGCGGCGATAGTCTCACCGGCTGCTGGGCGGAGCAGTCGTCACTTTCCTACTGTGGTTTCCGAATATCGACTCATGCTAAAGTACGTTTAAAAGTGTAAATCTAAGGGACTTTATTACATTGGTCATCAGACACTAGGCTTCCAAAATACTTAAAGTAACTTATGCTAAAGACAACATAAATACCCCAGGGAGGACTGGGACCTCCGACAGCGATCAACCGTGCACTCCTCAGAAAGGTGCCTTACAACGCTTGGTCAGCGCATCGCGGCGATTTATTCTAAACGTAGACAATCCAAACTAATTCTGCCGCTGGGATTGTGGGAAGGGATGATATCAGGAACGACGGCAACCGTTCAACGTCTCTAGCACTACCAATATCCACATAACGAAAGAAAAAGAAGAGGACAGAGAAGAAGATATCCAACCAATGAAGAATGACCCATTTTGTCTGGGATTATTTAACCTGGACCAGGACGCTCAAAAAACGCTACTGTCAAAACACCATGAAAGAAACGTTGTGCACCAGAAAGAGATTTTATGAGTTGTATATAGGTGGTTTGTGTTCTTTCGGACATGACCAAAGAACAGCTGCTACTTTTGATCCCACAGTTACTACCCACTCCTATTCACGGAAAGTATGGCATTAACTGCTATTGGGTAGAGTTGAAAATGTGTAACCAGCCGGGAGTCGGGGGACACAGCGATCACCGCATCTGCATTAAAGTTGAAACAGGCGTTACTCAAATACGCCTCCCGTCAGATGCTAATTCTCAACTCTACCCTGTCCAGTAGAACGTAAACTCGCAGTTTTGTAAACTGATTCCCGTAAGAGTAAGGGCCTATGCCTCCGCACCACATACGTATAACACACAATATACCGATGACGGACAATGATACTTTCTTCAGTGCTGAGGCACTCCTAGACCCAGGGGCGGAACCAGGACGGACTGCTGGGGGGTGGGGGTGGTAGAAGAATTTTTAATCGTCAGCTAAACTCTGGCTCAGTAGAAAGACTCTAATACCAGCTACCCCTTTCTACCCCCATGCCCAATCAAACACAAAAGTCTCATAGTTTTGAAGACTCCGTGAAGTGATAGCAAGCCAGCTTGGCATAAGAAATAGAAAAGGTAGCTGCTGGAGGGGGGGTGGGGCAACCCTTCACCACCCTCCCCCCTCCCCCCCCCCCTTGTATCCGCCTAGCGCCTAGACCCTTACACTTCCGGGAATCAGTTTACAAATCTATGAGTTCTAGTGGTCAGGTTAGAGTTGAGAATTTGTATCTAACGGGAGGCGTAATTGAATAATCCCGTGCAGGCGTGCTGATCGCTGTGTCCCCAAAGGTGTAGGGGCCAGTGCAATTGTTTACAAAGCAGACGAGTCCTCCCTGGGGCATGGGTGTGTGTGTGTTTGTCCGTAGGTTAGTTTACCTAGGATTAAGTAGTTTGTAAGCTACGGACTCACGACCACGCAGTTCGGTCCGATAGATTTACAGACATTTGATTTGAACAAAGTAGAGGATCCGGGTTCGAATCCCGGCTGTGTACACATTTTCAACTCTACCCATACGCTGTTAATGTCATATTTTCCGTGAATAAGATAGAGATTCACTACGGAAATTTAGAGAGAACATGTGTCGCATGGTGTCGGATGACATATAAATTCCTCCCACATACATCTCGCGAAATTACTGCAAAGTTCGAGAGACTGCAGATATCGGAAGCTTACCGCTGATTATTCATCCTACGTGCCACTCGCCAACTGAATAGAGAATGTGTACGGTACCAGATAGCGGCGCCAGAAGTATCCTTCGCCACATACCGCCACGTGGCTTGATGATGAGGAACAAAAGCGCAACACCAAATGTTCAAATGTTTGTAAATATTTCGAACTAAACTGCGTGGTCATCAGTCCGTAGCTTACAAACTACTTAAACTAAGGTAAACTAACCTAAGGACAACACACACACCCATGCCCCAGGGATGACTCGAACCTCCACGGCGAGGAGGCATCTCTTCTTTGGTCATATCCGAAAGAACACACTCATATATAACTCATAAAATCTCTTTCTGGTGCACAACGTTTCTTTTATAGTGTTTTGACAGTAGCGTTTTTTGATCGTCCTCGTCCAGATTAAATAATCCCAGACAAAAGGGTTGGAAATCTTCTCGCCGTGCACCTCCGCGCGCTCCGCAGCGAGGTGCTTTAGACCACTCAGCTACTCCACCGCGACAGCGCAACACAAAACAAATATTTCTCCAACACATCAACTTATAAGTCAACAAAAAATGTGTTGCTGACTACAGCAATGAAAACTGCTGCCTTCTTTAATTAACTATTTCCGGAGCAAGGGAGGATGATAATAGCATGACGGCCGCAGGAGAGGTTAAATTTACTCGTTGCGTAAGGTACTTATGAATGGGAGAGCGGTGTTGCCTGAGGTTGCGTCATCAGCGGCAAACAGGTCCCTGATGCAGCTAACAGGGCATTACGCATTCCGTTAGTGAACGCACGCGTCTCACACTGCACCTGCTCCGAGTATAGCAGTTTGCTTCATTAAATTGCATTACCAAACCCGGGAGTGGTGATTAAATCTTACTGATATTTACCTGTAATTAATGTAATACACTCCAATGAGCGCCAATTTCTTCGAGTACTGTCTCATTCTCTTGACAGTAGTTTCCTTCCAAATTTCTCCTTAATTTCTCGCGATTCCTCGAAAGGTCTTCGCGGGAGTGGCCGTGCCCTCGAAGGCGCCTCGTTGCGAGGTACTCAGCTACTCCCCGTCGGAGGTTCGAGCCCTCCCTCGGGCATGGCTGTGTGTTTTGTCCTTAGCATAAGCAAATAGCTTATAAAGATAATAGCGGAAACTCAGTCATGAAACGGGCGACAGTAAAGCTCTGTATAGGGAAAGTATGGCCATCCTTTTCCGCGCCACTTGCCGCCGTCTGCAGCTCGTGATTGGCTGAAATCGAGTCACGTGTTCCTTTCCGCCATCTTGGTCCTATACATTGCTTGGATGCCATCAGAAGCCTTGTGAATATTCGTATGCTTTGGTTTGAATAATGCCACAGTGTTGTACTTTTGGGTGTTTTTAAGAAGGGAAGAAGGGAGGTAATCATTATAGTACTTCAGAATACAGGAAGATGAACAGTGTGGCTGATGAAAGTCGTCAGAGAAAACTAGGAGTCCAGAAGCGAACTTCGGTTCTTGGGCTGTGATGATTTTAACTCATAATGTAAATTAATAGATTAAAGATTCATTGACGTATGGTTCACGCATCAAATACCTATATATTTTTAATTTGAATAAATTTGTGAAGAAAATTCCTGCACAATGCCATGAGGTTAAATTACTCATGCGTCGTTGATCTGCTGGTAGTTGCCGAAAATACACAAATTTTTGACATATTAGTGAGTGAACTAGATTTCCGTTTAGATATGCAATTAATATACAGTTCCTGAAACAAGCTTTTCTCGTTTGTTTTCATGTGTTACAGTGTATCATTAAAGGAAAAAAAAAAGAATTGAAACAAGACATGTATTAGACATTCAAATGTAATTGGCGTTGTAAAGGCACCTTTAATTTCTGTTTCTGGTAAAAGTCATGTAGTGGGTATTTCCTTGCATTTTTTTTTTTTTTTTTTTTGTAGTTCATGTGAGATATAAGTACATAATACGCAAGAAAATATTCATCAAAGACTTATCCATAATCTCAATTGTTTTCTTCATTTACACTATGCTCCGATGACGACATGTTCGTGGCCTATTCGAATATTTGGCTACGGTACAGGTCAGTCTGAATTTATAGGTGAACCCTTTATATCTGGAGCCACAAACCAAGCAGTTTTCTTAAAATCGGACGAAAAGTATTCCGTAGAGCAGCCAGGTCCGCGTGGACAGAACTACGCGAAGTTCCCGCATCTGTCCGTCGGACATAACACCCTGTATCTCGAGAATGAAACGAGTTATCGTCCTGCTCTCAACCTTAAATAAAATTTCGATATCTTACCTACATTTCGTCCGCAGCATTGTATGTGCTAAAATCATCCGTACGCAAACTCTACGCAATGCGATTTTTCCTCTGCAAACTCTTCAAAATTTTGCGCAGTAGTTTACTGAATTTGATGTAGCACGGAAATTATAAGTAATAATGAATAGAAATTGACATCATTATCGAGCTAATATATCACACTATAATATGTGAAAAAAATAATTTTTTTATCGAATAGTATCTCAAAATCGGCTAATAAGTATTGTTAAGCGCTGGGAACGTTGCCGCGGTCGGTGCGTAAGCAGCAGCGGAATAGGCCCAACATGGCTGACGTTGGCAGGCTGGCCATACTTTCCCTATACAGAGCTTTAGGCGACAGCGCACCCGAACACCACCTAGCGGCTCGAGTTGTCAACTAACACAGGGCATGAGCAGCCGCTTTACATTGTAACACACGCAATACTTCGTTCACCGTCGTCATAGTTGATAGAACTAGGAAATGGTTGGAAGAGGAAGTATATGTCCTATAAACAGCAAAGCACTCGAAAATCATTCTTCAGGTTTCCAAAAACTAAAGAGATGTAAGTATGATACCTTAAGCAGGCAACTATTAGTCCTACTCAGATCATTTACTTTTACGCTCTGATTTACATTCTATATATATAGATGCAGCCAGTGGGCTATTCTTAGTCGAAAAACTGACTTGGATGAAATTTTGAAAAAAGAATGGGTCCAACCATCGAATAAAAGCTACGTAGTATGCTCAGATTATTTTGCGGAAAAAGATTTAATCCATTTACGTATTTACAGAGTAGACGAGGCTGTAAATCATCAGCATAATACCTCCACTGGCAGCAGTGGTCAACAGTTTACTGTCTCCCTCTCAAGACAGTAACTGTGAATTAGATGCAGCAGCATTCCTTGTAAAATTAAATGAAATAACTTCCATTCAATGCATTCGTGAGTGAAATGTCTGCTGAAGACAATTTTAATGGAGGAATTATATTATTTTAACGTGAGGAATTATATTCTGGGCTAGGCATGTAGTGGGTTGGTACACGAAAAATGTAAAATGGCTCTTGCATCATATAATGATGATTAACATGAATTGCCAACTTCCAGATACAGATGAAGAGATATGACTCAAACAAAATGCTTTTTCCTAATGGTTTAACTCAGAGTATGTCGTATAAAATATCAGAAATTTTTTGACAAAGTTTTGATAAGTGCGTTGTTGAAAGCACTTGTAACGGGAGAAGCAATTTGGTTTTCCTTCTCATAAATGAATCTGCCGAATTAGGAATCGTGTGTAACAGTTGTTATTTGTCGTTGGCAATAATAATAATAATAATAATAATAATAATAATAATAATAATAATATTTTGGAGTTCTAATTAAAGTATTTGCCAATAAAAAAATGCTTCGTCAGCATCACAAATTAGAAAGAGTAGTCTCATGCTACGGAAAGTAACTCACAAATAGGCCTAAAATGCTCACGAAATGTGCATAGGCGTATAGGATTGAAACTTATGTATTGTATTATTTTCAGTTCGAATTCTACCCACATAAACTGTTCCAGGGCCGGCGCAAGGCACGTGTGAAACGTGCGGCAGCACGGGGCGGCACTTTCCGAGGGGCGGCAAATCTCCCCTCCCCCCTTTTCTTTTTCTTTTTGGACAAACTCAACATTCATGCCCAAGAGGGGATTCGAAACCAAACCTCGGAGAGAGCGGCTTCGGGAACCGTGGCATGGCGCCTCGACTACCTGCCGCCTGTTGAACGAGGGAAAGGAGGAGGACTGATTTGTTCCTCGCCACTGTAGCAGCACCGTCGTGTTTACGCTGGAGAAACAGCAAGGGGGAGGGGGGAGCAGTCTGACGCCGGTATTCTTTTTGAGTGGAGCGCTACAGCCTGTTAGGCGCCGTACGTTTACTCACAACTAATTTGGCATAAGACGAAATCTAATTTGGAAATTCAAATGAAATGTTCGATTCTACGGTTACATGTTTAGCCTGAAGCAGTTCTGCTAAGTCCTTCACTTACAGTGACTAGAAATATTCTGAATTGTTAAAAACGCTGCAAGTAATTACAAGGGATAAAGTCATTGGTAGTAAATCTGGCATAAGTTGGGTTTCGGCGCATTTTTGAAAATTTTTGCTATCCCTTTCTGAGTGATAGTCCTACGTTTTGGTTTTTGAGCCATGAAACACCTGTCTCCGCCTGCATGAACAACAAACTCTGACCGGCACTATTGTTTGACAATACTACCCCCACACTATCACTTTACCAACATTTATTTACTGTATAATGCGTGTGAATCCATGTTTCATCTAAGTGAACTACTGGTCGCTTTCTGATGAAAATCTGAAATAAGTACCGTCTTTTAGCAACAGTGCTCTCTCGTCCGCACAAAACAAAGCGTTAATTTTGACACCTTCTAAAACGAAAATCCATAGACAAAACATTGCTTCTAAGGGTTACCTTGCCAGCTTTGAAGCTCATTTCTGTTTCACGAAATTTGTGGTTTTCGCAAAGTTCGTATTTCTTTCTATTGTTCGTACTGCCTTAGAAATTGCTGCCTGATAATACATTTATCCATATCATCGGTCACATACTTACTGTGAGCTTTTCTTTCTTCTTTAACCGTAGCCTCGCTGTGCCTCGTCACGTGACCTAGTTCCTGGCACTGCTGCGTCACCACTTCGCCTTTCCAGGCAATTGGTATTGTTGCGTTCTCTAAAACGAAAATTGCAGAATTCGTTTCGATAGTCACCCGAGGGAGTCAAGATTGGTCAGAAGCACTATCATTGCTTTTCGTAAGAACAGAATGATTGGTGCGCCCGAATTTCTTGCAACTTGGGATGTAGTAGGTAAGTCAAAATGTTCAAATGTTTGTATAGTTTATGGGACTTAACTACGGGGTCATCAGTCCCTAAACTTACAAACTACTTATGAACTACTTACGAACTAGGACGGCACAAATATCCATGCCCGAGGGGGGATTCGAACCCCCGACCGTAGTGGCCGTGCAGACCGTGACTGGAGCGCCTCACTCCCCTCGGCCACTGCGGCCGGCATAGGTAAGTCCTTTTCATATAACGTACAATTAGTATTGCGCATGCACGTTATTCATAAGTTAGAATTTTTCTTCTTTAAGATTGCAGAATAGGAATATTTATTTTTCTTATGATCTGTTGCTTCAAAAACTCAATGACCGAAAGCTACGTAGATCTGAAAAGTAAAAACAAAAATTGCGATTGATTGCTGACATTTCCTGCAGAGTTGTTCAAATAAAATTCCACAAACGTAGTTAAAAAAAAAAGTGGGGGGCGGCAATTTAGTACGCCGCACGGGGCGTCAGTTGGGCTTGCGCCGGCCCTGAACTGTACAGAACCGATTGCTTTAGTTTCTTTTTAAACCTACACCTTAAATGAATTAGCATCTAAAATATGTTTTTTTTTTTTTTAAATAACGCTACCAGTGGCGTAACTATGGGGCCATGGGGGGATGAGGGGGATAGAACCCCCCCCCCCCCCAGAATCCGAAAAAAAATCGTATTACAGCAATCTGGTAAAGGTGAAGATTGAAAACTTGCGGTGTTTTACCATAATCTTTTATTGGATGGGAGTGGATTAGTTTCTTCAACAGGAGTGGTAGATGGTCGTCTGTCTGGAAACTGACTAAAATTTTGCTCGTCAAGCAGATCTATTCCCCCCCTCCCCCAAAGCCAAGTCGTAGTTACGTCACTGAACGCTACAATATAAATCTTGCGCTGTAAATGCGGTACGCAAGGAAATAAAATTCGGAGTAGAGTTGGCTACGGTTTCATGGTTTCGAAACCAGGTTTCGATACACACAACAGTTTGTGTTTCAAAACCGTCATCTTCCATGGTTTCGAAACCATGCGGTTTCATTCCGTTCTGTTTCAGATCACATTCGCGGTCGATTGTCGATACACTGAAACCGTTTCTTCCTGTCGGTTTCACGGTATCGTGTCGGTTTCACGGTTTCGTGTCGGCTTCACCATTTCATATCGGTTTCACAACAGCGGTGTTTCAAACCACTAATGCAGAAACGCGGAACAGACTAATGGAATCGAGATGTGGTGTTTCATTTTACTGAAGCTCCACACAGATACACATATAACTTACTAGTATATAAACCATTCAGAGAGTGTCAAATAGTAGTTGACACTCTTGAGTCTGCAGCTTATGATTACTGATATCAAGATTCGTTTGCAAGAGACTGCTGTATTCCGAAGTGACATTATGTCTGCTTTATAAATGTAAAAGAACAATAAAACAACGTTCACTATTTGCACTGAAAAACCAGTTAAATTCTAGGTTTATCTATCATATTAAAGACACACGAGTGAAATTACATTCTTTAAAATAAGATACAACATGAAGCCTGAAATGACATTTTTTATACTAACAAGGGTAGATCGCCTATTTAATCTCGTGTTAAAGAGTTCGTTTCTTATGAGCGAAAACGAAGTTACCTACTGTCGTTATAATTTTTCGACACTCACGTTAAAAGAATTGCGGCGGTGGTGTAACGGTCAAGACGTACAAGTGGTGAACTTGCCTCTTACTTTATTATTTTTGTAATTCCATAGCATTACTTGTGTGCCCTTTATTCCCTATAATTTATTTAGTATGTATAGAAAGTAGCATTTATGATCGATCACTGTAATATGCGTACCGTATTGCAGTTTGTGAGTTCCTAACGGGGTAAACTTTTACCTACCATACCGGCGGCCTCGTGTGACTATGTTGGCAACATCAGCAACACGGGAGAAAATCTTAATCAACATGTTCCGTACATACCAAGAAGTAAATATATACTCTGTGGTTGACAGGTTCTTGTATGTACCCTTGTCCACTCAGTGAAAAATATTGCCCTCCTAGAACGAAGATTTCATGACAAAACATACATTGCTTCGCGGTTTCATGGTTTCGAAATAGTGTTTCGAAACCACAAATGGTACGGTTTCTTTCGTTTCGAAACCGTCAGATGTTTCAGTTTTCCCATCTCTAATTCGGAGTAGCGGACGTGAAGCCAGGTACAGCGTACAACTCGAGCCAATAGGTGGCACTGCTAGCGGTGTCGCCTGGCAATCGCATGTAAATGTCTCGGAGTTTCCGCTATCATCTTTATAAGCTATTTGGCATAAGTTACAGTAGTTTGTAAGGCTAGGCACTGATAACGCTACAGTTTGGTCCCATATCTGTACAAACGAATTTTTTTTTTCTCGAAAGGAAGAACGAAAGAAGTTCAATGTCCAGATCACTACGAAAGGAGCTGTAGGACAGTTGGACGACAATGGAAGTCTAAATCGACGGTTGAATGATCCGCAAAATACACAAGCTGCCCAAGTGATTTAGAGAAAACCTTGTAGCAAATGATAGGGTGATCCGAAAAATAAGTGAACCAAGGTTCTCAAACGATCCAGGACGGCGTGCTTGGGGGGGGGGGGGGGTGGAGTGGGGGGCGAGGAGGGAGGGGGGGCGGTGAAAGCAGCTCCGGCCCATCCATATAGGCAAACAAAGGCAGTTGCTTAGGGCGCTCGAATTTGGAGGCCGGCAAATTTGTCGTGGGCGACAAACTATCGCGTGCGCTCGTGGTGCAGTTTGTGCGGTTTACTTTGATGTTGCGCTGCGGTTCCAGCAGCGATGAATTTCCGGTTGCTACACATAGGCAAGACGAAAGTCAGTGTCACATAATTCTCTTAGACTCTTCAGGATTTTGCTAGTAAACGTTTAACGAATAGACGAGTAGCAGTTTGCAACTAATCATGCCGCGATACTGCAATAAATTCAGCAAACGAGAGATTTCATCAGATTAACAACCGAAATCGTGTATTTTGGTCTCTACAACATACATGATGTACAAAATGACACTCCCAAAGCTGGTCTCGAAAAATGTGTTAACTTGGAAATAGCTAACACACTGACTCTGAAGATGTTGATGCGACTGATCTATGCAATGAATTACAAGCCATTGCTAGCAGAGTACCCAATAACTCAGGGTCACAGGACGTTCTGAGTTATATTTGTAAAAATGGACTTATATACATTGTACCTAATTTAGTTACTGCACTAAGAGTGTTGCTTACTCTTCCTGTGTCTGTAGCGAGTAGTGAGCTCAGCTTCTCGAAATTAAAACTGTAAAAACATATCTGCGATACACTCAAGAAAGACTTGTGGGGTTGGAAACTTCCGTCAATTCAACGAGAAACAGCAGACACAACTGATTTAAAGGAGATCGTCTCAGATTTTGCAAAAGCCAAGGTAAGAAAAATCAAATATATGTGTCACTCTGTGTATAATGAAGCTTATAATTGTATCAATTATAGTAAACTATCAACCAAAACCTTTTTAAAAGACAAAATGTACAAACTATGAAAAACTAACATTATTGTATAAAAGTGTATGATGTGTCCCACTTTAATGGAGAAATATGATTATGTAATGTATATCTTATGGTCATGTATTTGAATAAAAAAAAAAGATGCACTGTGTATTTTACATCGTTTTATTGCGATTGTATTAAAAGGGGCGCCATTAAAATAATTCGCCTAGGGCCCCGAATTTGTTCGAGCCGGCCCTGGTGAAAGAATTCTTCAGTGAATAAGCTGTCATCGGTGGTGTCACTAGTCTGAAGACACGACTGTTAGGAGGGGAGGAGCGACCTGTGAGACGTGAGTAACAATCGTTAAATCTGTTTATATGCATTGTCTTTCATAACGTCCTCACTTTCCAGTAAGGTGTTATGCAAATTAATTAAATTCATTTTGCTGTAACTCCAAAATTCTTAAATAAAGAAGGTGAATGTAACTCGTTAAAATTTTGTCTAAAATTTCATAACTCTTTTTCTTAAAAATCTTTTTAGTAAGAAAAAATGTTTTGGCTAAACCAGGCTGTATCAGAAAATGGCTAAAAATCTTTTTTATTTTTCGAAACCAATAAGTTTGCAAAATCAAACATAGTTAACTATTGAGATAGAACTTGCTGAAACTTAATTCATTTTCTGTGTTTAAGAACTTTTAAGAAAAGTATTTTTTTCTCCGAAATATATATAATCAGTATTTTTCTATTCATACATACAAAAATTTCTAATTCTTCCGAGCTACCAAGTCATGCCATTACACATTGTAGAAAGAGTCGTATCCAAATCGTTCCGGAAACCCCGTCTGCCTTTACCAAACTACTTTTCCTCTTATTGAAATCCAATAAATGTAATAAGTCATCGAATCCACCTGTTTCAACTTTAATTTCCTCTTTATAGTGGATCTGAAAACATAGTACGTCAGAGCCCTAAGAATCGCGATTTTTGTGCTGCAGATGAGGAAAGTTCATGTCATGGAAGTAAAATACATGCATAGTTGTAGCACCACCACCTAGAGAGAAAGCCGCGGCGCTCTCGTGTGACGTCAGGCAGAGTAGGTTGCGCGCGCATCGCTGACTGGCTCGCTGCATCGGCATAGTGGGCCGTGCCCCTGACGTCACACGAGAGCGCCGCGGCCTTCTCTCTAGGTGGTGTTGGCTGTAGCCTCCTCAGTCTAGTGAAAATTTTCTTCAATATTTTTGCATTTTGTTTGCATTTTATGATTAATAATATTCCAAAAAAGCCTCAAAAATATTTTAAAAATTCCTGACTCCTTATTATCAACAAAAACTCATGCCCCCTATAAAGGACATCAGGGTACTAGGTACCACAACTGTCAGTATGGGGTGTGATATTTTACTGTGCAATTTATGTTAATATGCTTTTATTTATTTATGTTATTAATAGAATAAGCTGATTTTACATCATCTAAAGAGTTCTGAGTGCTCACATAGCCAACAAACCGCCTTTTCATTCTGTCAGCTATTTCAGCACTGTTGAGAGTGAACAAGTGGCAAGTTAGTGTGTCTTTTTCTGATGAAAGATGTGCTGCCACCTTCCGTTTATGTGTTGAGATGCCTAACACTGTGACCAACATTTGAATATTGTCACAAGATTTATTTTGTATTATGCCCCCTACAGGGGACGCTGGGACTGAGAAGGGTAGCTAGCTGTATTCATTCATCGTGAGCTAAACTCTGGTTCAGAAGAAATACTCTAGTACTGGCCACCTCTTTTTACCCCACGCCCAATTAAACAAAAGTCTCACAGTATACAAGATTTTTTTTTTCAGTAATAATCGAGCGGGGTTAGTATGCTAGCTTCGCATTCAGGGGGTTCAGAGTTCGAATGCTGGCAATCAGTCAATAAGTATCTGGGTCTTCTCTAGTTGATATAGACAAATGGGCAAGGTAAAAAAAAAAAACTGCTGGGCGGGGGAACGAACGACTCTTCCCCCCCCTTCCCCCTCCCAACCGTTCCCCCTCCCCCGTTCTGAACCTGCCTATGACAGCATGCCATCGTGCAGTGTGTAGTGACGTGTACAGAGCCGGAAAAGTATTAGTACACCTGGAAAGATGTCAACTTTAATGCGACGACGGCAGATGATCTGAATAAGATATCACTATGGTGTAAAAATTAGCAATTGACTCTAAATAATCAGAAGTGTGAAGTTGTCCACATGAGTACGAAAAGAAATCTGTTAAACTTTGTTTACAAGATAAATCAATCAAAAATGAAGGCTGTAAACTCCATAGTAGTAGGAATTACTATTACTTCAAACTTAAACTGGAAAGAACATGTAGATGATGTCGTGGGACAGGCGTACCAGAAACTGCGTTTTGTTGGCAGAACCCTTAAAAGATGTAACAGAACTACAAAAGAAACTGAATACACTAAGCTTGTCCGTCCTTTTTCGGAGTATTGCTGCCCAGTGTGGATCCTTATCAAGTGCGTTTGGCGGAGGACATCCAAAGAAGGGCAGCTCGTTTTTTATTGTCACGATACATGGGAAACAGCGTTACGGAAATGATACAGGACTTGGGATGGAAATCATTACAACAACAGCGGTTATCGCTGCGGCGTGGTCTAATTACGAAACTCCAATCGCCATCATTCTCCTCCGAATGCGAAAATATATTGTTGACTCCCACTTACATAGGTAGGAGAAACCAGAGCTCGAACGGAGAGAATCAGGTGTTCTTTCTTCCCGCACGCTATTCGAGAATGGAATGGGAGATAAAATAGTATAAAAGTGGTTCGATGAATCCTCTTCTAGGCACTTAAATGTGATTCACAGAGTATCTCATGTAGATGTAGATGTAGGTCCGGCAGGAGAAATGGTCATGATAGGTGCCACAGGATGGGGGGGGAGGAAGGGAGAGGAGCGGGCGCGGGAAAGGAAGGGCGTAAGGACTCCACGGGAGGGGGTAGGGAAAGAGAAGCCAAGTGGGGAAGGGAAGTAGGAGGGGAGGGGGAGAGGGGGCACGTCATATATGGGGAAGGCTGGTACGATGGATAGATATCAGGACAGAGGGCGTCATCCGATAGTGGGCAGTGGCGAATGTTACTCTGGAAAGGGATGTGGAGTGTGTGAAGGTGTAGGGACGTAGGAATGTCTTGGTATCAGCATGATATCCCTGAGTGATGGGGCAGTCATGGAGAATAAGGTACAGGTCGCGTTGGAGGTGAGGGTGGCCTTTTGACAGAGGCCCAGGGTTCAAGAGGAAGGGGAAAGACCAGAGCATTACAAGACTTTTTTTGGGTGACAAAAGGATCCGCATATGTTCAAGCACAGACAGATATACAGACGGGTAAACTCTGTAAGGGCCCAGTCACACACGCAGGGGGTGCGGGGAGGGAAGGTTCCGTAAGATGTCCCATGATGGCGCTGAGGTCAGAAGCAGCCCTTTAAACTGGACAGATCAGGCGTTAGGTGGCGGCTGTACTCACCACAACCTCCCCTCAAACGCCAACACACAGGACACATCCACGGCGTCTTGGCAGGCGGCACAAGCTCTCCCCTCAGCCTCCCCTCCACGCTACCCTCTGTTGTGCGAGAGTCACTCTCAGAAGCGCTTCTAGTGTCGTTTACCGGTACTAAGCCAGGGCACCGTCTGACATCTGCTGGCATCTTACGGAACTACAAGGGGAGTGTAGGACAGTGGAATGGGAGAGGTTTCTTCTCCGTGTATGTTACTTTGTGGTTCAAGGAACTATAAAACACGAGGAAAAGGAATGAGATGTAGAGGATCCGTGTGGGGGAGTGGAGGCGGATGCAGCACAGAGTAACTATATATTTGTCTGTGGATTCGGTAAGCGAGGCGGAGCGTGTCGCGTTCAAGAATCTAGAGGCTTTTGTAGCAGTCGGGGGTGGATGGGACGCATCAAGGAGCGGCAGGTGTAAAGGATGGTGGAGAGCTTAAGGCTCCATGTCCAGCCAGAGAGGAACGTTGAGACAGGAGAGGGTTTTCTGATGGACAGTTTGGAGGTGGGGTTTCCAGGACAGAGCGGCATGTGCCGGCTGTAGGCTGTATGGTCACGCTGCTCCCACTTGAACATGGCCAGTACCCTTTTTGTGACCCTGAAGAGGTCGGGACGTGCGTTATCATGGAGCAAAATCACTCCCTTCGTGAGCAGCCCAGGCCGTTTGCTTTTGATGGACTTGCATAGGCTGCGAAGTGTCTCATAGAACACGTCACTGATAATGGTTCTTTCGTGCTTGCGGAAAACACGGCAGTAATCGACTTGCCTCCTGAGGGCAAAGTCTTGAATTTTTTTTTTTTTTTTTTTTTTTTTTTTTTTTAGGGAGACGTGACGACGCATGCTTCGCTTCCCTAGATGTCTCACTACGTTATCTTAAAGCGGTGTATTCACATTTCAATCTGTTTGGAAATTATGCTCAAATCAATAGCTTGTAAATTTAAAGGATTTAACTGCTACAGTTATCAGTCCCTAGACTTAAAAACTACCTGACATAACTTATGCTGAGGACAACAAACACACACACACACACACACAAACACACACATGCCCGAGGGAGGGTTCGAACCTCCTACAGCGAACAACCACGGGCTCCGCAGGGAGGCTCCTTGATGCTCGGACACTCCACTGCGGCTGTTGTTAAGACATTTGTTACCTTTTCATGTGAACTCCCCTCATATAATAATTAATGTTGCAAGCGAATGTTGTCTTTACAAAGACTATTCTGCGGCATTGGCGGCATTTATCGCGAATCTTTAATTCAGCGCTAAGTTCCTGGCGATTGGAAAAAGCGCAGGTGACTCCCGTTTATAAGAAAGGAAAGAGATCTGACCCACATAATTACAGGTCAATATCGTTGATATCAGTTTCCTGTATAATTTTGGAGCATATTCTCAGTTCGAATGTAGTAAATTTCCTTGAGACGGAGAGGCTTCTTTCTATGAATCAGCACGGGTTTAGGAAACATCGTTCATGTGAAACTCAACTTGAAGTGTTTTATCCATTACAGCAACTGTCAAGACTATAAATAAATGAAATGCAGCAACCAGTTGCTTGTCGTTATTTATTTAAACTCAACGACCGGTTTCGGGCGCTTGAGTGCCCTTCTTCTGGTCTATTTTTGTACTGTTGCTTAATAAAATAAAAAAAAGCAACAGTACAAAAATAGACCAGAAGAAGGGCACTCAAGCGCCCGAAACCGGTCGTTGAGTTTAAATAAATAACGACAAGCAACTGGTTGCTGCATTTCATTTATTTATTTATGAAACTCAACTTGTCATTTTCTCACATGACATCTTGCAACCCATGGATGAAGGGCAACGGGCGGATTGTGTTTTTTCTCGACTTCAAAAAGGCGTTTGGCGTGGTGCCACACTGTAGACTGCTAACATAGATACAAGCTTATGGAATAGGTTCACAGATTTGTGAGGGACTGGAAGACTTCCTAAGTAATAGAACGCAGTACGTTGTTCTCGACGGGGAGTGTTCATAAGAAACGAGTGTATCGTCAGGCGTGCCCCAGGGGAGTGTGATAGGACCGCTATTATTTTCTGTCTATATAAATGATCTGATGGACAGAGGTAATTTGCAGCTGTTTGTTAATGATGCTATGGTGTATGGGTGTATGAGAGGGTGTCGTCTTGAACTGACTGTAATAGCATACAGGATGACTTAGACAAAATTTGCAGTTGGTGCGAAGAATATAGAAAAATGTAATGTGATGCGCGTGAGTAGGAAAAACAATCTCATAATGTTCGAGTACAGCATTAGTAGTGAGCTTCTTGATACAGTCGCATCGTTCAAATATCTAGGCGTAACATGGCAGAGCGATATGAAATGGAACGAACATGTAAGGACAGTAGTGAGTAAGACGGACAGCCGACTTCGGTTTATTGCGAGATTTTTGGGACGATGTACTTCATCTGTAAAGGAGACCACGTATAAAACGCTTGTATGACCACGTCTTGTGTATTGCTCAAGTGTTTGGAACCCACAGCAGATCAGTTTAAAGGGAGCAGCTAGGTTTTTTACTGGTAGGTTCGACCAATGCGCGAGTGTCACGGAAATGCTCCGGCAACTCAATTGGGGATCGCTGGAGGACAGACGACGTTCTTTTCGTGAATTTCTGTTGAGGAAATTTAGAGGGCCGGAATTTGAAGCTGAGTGTAGTACGATCTTGCTGCCGCCTACTTACATTTCGCGTAGTGATCACAAAGACAAGATAAGAGAAATTAGGGCTCGTACGGAGGCATGTCGGCATTTTTTTTCCTCGTTATATTTGGGAGTGGAATAGGAAAGGAAATGCCTAGTAGTGGTACAGTGTACCCTCCGTCACGCACCTTAAGGTAGATTGCGGAGTATGTATGTAGATTTAGATGTCTGTTGATACCTTAAGGGATAATGTCGTTGGGCAACATTGGGATGTTTTATTTATTTTATAAAAAGTTGTTGGATTTCAGTAGATTAGCTCTGGTTCCAATTGTGACTATACAACATACAAAATGATCAAATATTTGCAAAGCCTAGGGACCTAACTGCAGTGGCCATAGGTTCCTAAACTTTGAAACTACATAAACTAACATATGCTAAGAATCAAACACATACCCAGGCCCGAGAGAGGACTCGAATCTCCGACGAGGAACGCCTTCGTACTCCGCATCAAGGCGCCTTGGAGCGCACGGCTATTCCCGTATGGCTATACCACATTTTATCACATAATTTATTACATTTTATGCTTGTTATGTCAGTCAGTCTCTGGAAAAGGAGCGGACGAACTAAGAGGCGAGGTTTCTGTGAACTGGTTCGCGTAGTTCTCCTGTGGGAGCGTTCTTCCGAACTAGTTCGTATGCGAACTACACAAGACTAGCCTGAAGTTGAGACAGAGAGGTGTGGAAACTGTAGAGAAATGAAATTCCCATAACTTTACGGGTGAAAGAGTTCCATTTCTGTAACTTTACAGCCGATGTCCCATGCCATTTTCTATAGATATGGGCATACATAATAGCAAGAAAGAGGGAGATAAAACATGAAGAAAAGGACCGTGGGCGAGTCAGACAGAATAAAGTACCAATGGTGGAAAAAGAAAGTGGGAGAGACACATACGGCCTGCCGCGGTGGCCGAGGGGACTGAGGCGCTCCAGTCACGGTATTCACGATGCGAGGGTAAAAGATCGGGGTGAGAGTTTAAATGGGGAAAGTTTAATTTTTAAAACTCACAACCACCAACTGCGAACCAAATTCCTAAACATGCAAAAACACTGGAACTGTGATTGCTACAGTTTGACTCGTTTTCTAGAGGATCATATCACACGTTCGCAGCTTTCCTTCCCTGCATATGATTAACAAAAAAATTCACAATAAAGTCAAGTTCATGAGAGAAAAGGGTGTACTAACTACTATTTTTGAAAACACGTGAAAGTCCACTTTATTTTGTTTATTTCACAATATTAGAACCCTGTGGCTGATACGTCTGTACGTCGACACATTTATCAAAAGAATTATAGCCCATGAGCCCCCAGACAAAATGAATATTTGTCGCAAATTGTTTTCACACCATGTGCCTGTCTCAAACACCGTCTATGTTCATGTCTATGCGACGACACGTGTTACATTAACAAAACACAGTCACTTTAATTTAGTGCAATGCACACCTTGTTCCACCGGCTAAATATTCACAACACACAGTAGCACTCGATACAACTTGGTGCAGTCTACGACGAGCAACCACACTTGGAAATTGCCACACAAAAATCTATAGTCTCCACCTGGAGATCCACATGCCGACTGATGCAGAGCGACGCCGCCCGGCCAGCTACACCACTTGCTCCCGACTCGTGACTTCCTGCCCGCGCGCACGCGCGCCGAAAGCCCAACTGCCGGGTTTTTTCCCTACGTCATCAACTTCCCCAAGTGAGTTGTTCTAACCGTCTTGCCAACGTACAGCGTTCAGCCAGTAAATTTCTAAAACTGTACTGAACATCAAAATAATTACACTACACATTAAATAAATCTCTTATTAGGTTTTTATATTGGTATAAACATCCTTTGCTCTATTTATTATAATAGTGCAATTTCTTATATCACAGATAAGTGATTTAACTGAATATTTCAAGATAAAATACACAAGATTAATTGAAAATAAAATGAGAAATAGTTAATATATTACTTTTATAAACAAACATTGCCATGCTAGTTGTGTAACTGTCTTGTATTCATTGGTAATTTATTAATTTTCATGTAATGAAATTATGTTTTCAGTGTCAAACATATTACGCCAGATGTGACTATATCAGCTAATGTATTGTTTATTTGTCAACAGGCTATTTTGTAGTGAGGGCCTTAAAGGTTCCTAACTGCATCGTATTACGTCAAATGCAAGTAGTATTAGAATATTTTATTTCACGCTGTGCACTGCACTGCGCCTGGAAATCGTCATTGTCCCTCTCTCACCTCACCAGAAACGAGCCTGGAAAACCCTAAGCTGGAACAAGCCACCAACGTCAGCCTGCTCGCCACCTCCCCTCAGCTACAAGCACACAGCAAATCTCAACGTGGAGAATTTCTGCCTATGGCCTAACTATAAATGTTGTCACCCAACTGCGTACATACATTGCTACCATAATTATTAAGATTAAAATTGTGTAACATTTGGTGCATTGGTATGGTCAATGTTTGCAGTGAACTTCATACTGTTTAATTACAAATGCTATTAATTACCAATATTTCTAATGGGCAGTAATCTCACAACGACCACTACGGTCGGGGGTTCGAATCGCCCCTCGGGCATGGATATTTGTGCCGTCCTTAGTGTTAGCTAGTTCGTAAGTAGTTTGTAAGTTTAGGGACTGATGACCCCGTAGTTAAGTCATACAAAAAAAGACTCATACGTACACAATGGCAATTCGAAGGAAATGTTTCCGAATTAATATTCTTAAACCATGTTTTAGAAATTTTGCGTAAGCTTCTTTGGAAAACAAACCATTTAAAATATAATATTTTACTAGAGGATCCGTGCGAATACTTCGCACCGTCAGTGGAATGACAAAAAGGTTGGGGAAAATGGAAGTAAAGTTGAATATTTACGCATAGCTTTCTTCAGAATCGATCGGTGCAAGTGTTTAAAAGCGCAAATGAAAGAGCGTGTTCCGCTGAGTGTTTTTAGGTAAAAAAGAACTGCATACCTTAACTAGAACCGAAGATATAGTAAAACAAACCGATTAAAATATTCAATACAAGGACAGAAGGGTACCGCGTTTGAATAAAAATAGAGGATCTGATACTTGATGGCAAATTTGCGAATTGATACCTTTCGTTTAAAGCAATAAAATGAAGGAAATCGGCCGGGTAGTTTCGTCTGGCAGACTGACTTTAATTTTCGTAGATTATTTTAATACATAACATTGCTTCCGGCTCAAAAGTCCATTCATAGTTACTAATTCTGTTGGCATTTATTTTTTCTAGTTCAGTTAACCTGTTCCATACGGAGCTTTGTAGTATATCAAATCCCAATGTCAGTGGCGGCTGGTGATGATGTGCTAATGTGCTGCAGCACGCTGTAAATATATCACTAAAATTATGCCATTTCTCTTCGAATGCAAGCGAGAAATCGCTGTAAAATTACGTCCTTTCTCTTTGAATGCGAGCCAGATATAACAATAAAATTATGCCAACTCCCTTTCAATGTGTATTAGAATGCTAGTAATAAGGATGAAAACGCATTTTTGGAGCGCTCTCGCCGCGATAGCTGGAAACCAGCTCCGTGTGCTGAAGTGGGATTCAGCCGCGCTGGTACGTGCGCAGAGAGGCGGCGCAGTCGTCTGTTCGCTAGTGCGCATGCGTAGACGTGACGTCAGGCCTGGCGGCTCATGTGTGCTGAGACCGACTGCAGCACCAGATCAATATTTCTCTTCGCACTGCGTGTAACGGTTGCGGAAGAATAGTATATGACGAATATTGCGGCATACAGAGTCAAATAGCGCGCTGGCTTAGGCGTCTTCCGCGTTGCCTCTCAAACCTACTTGTGTGAGGCTCGTATTCAAATACCTCCGAGTCTAAATTTTTAATTTCTGTAAATTAATATTATTAAACGTTCTATTTACTACCTGCAGTGAATACATGCAATTGGCAACTCTGTTATAAATTACCCTGAAGGTCTTACTGTCAATACAGTATTAATTGGCATTTAATTAAAGGCAATCATACAAAAGGTTGACATGTTTGACGTAAAACTTCAGTCACAAACAACATTAGTAATGTTTAGCCAACATGTGAGTGAAACTGCGCTTTTCAGCCAAGCAGTTTCATTGGTCGCTTGTGTAGAACGCAGATGACGTGGTGGGGATGTTGCTAAGCTCCGTTATTTCCATTGTCAGTCACGCTTTGTGCGTTCGATGAAGAAGTGTTTCGCGGTGTATTTCTTCGTGGAAGTGCGCTTTACGTACTGTGCGAGCAACATGGAGAATTATGTCGATGATCTGCTACAGAGGCCATTTTCCAATAGACCTTTGGGTGAGATACTGAAAGTGAAAGAGTTGGGTAGACCTACTCCAGTTTTAAATCTCAGTCAAAAGGCTATAGGAGGTGGCAAGAAAAGTGAGTACACGAGGAAATTTAAAACGAAAGTGTATGAAAAAAGCTGGATTTGCGGATGTGACATTCGCAATGCACTTTTTTCCTTCCATGTTTGTTGTCTGGGAACAGTGATGCATGGAGTACAGGGGGAATGAAAGACCTCGGACATTTTTATGCATTAATAGAAAAACATAAAGGAAATCATAAACTTATTAATAACACACTTGAACTTAGTTCATTAGGCAAAGCTAATATCACAACAATTTTAAGCCGAGCTTTTTATTTTAGTATATTTTGTTTCCTGTTTATTTTTGTAATAATGTAGCACACTGGTCAAATATTGTACGAGCCGCCACTGCCCAATGTACATGAAACGTAATAAATCATAACAGTGGAACCTTGTAATAGCTTGGAGGTTCGGCGCAGTTGGGTAGTCAGAAGCTGTGCAGCTTGTCCCTGGCCTCATCTTCGGCAGCTATTAGAGATTCACGAATATCGACCCGGCAGTCTTCTTTTGTGAGCGCGGCTGCCTAGCAACCGGCAGCGGGAGCTGTCTCCGCTAATTAGCTACAGCCAATTAGTACAACTTGCCATCCGCCGGCTAGGCCCCTCGAGGACAAATTCTGCGTCGCTCGCCGCTCCCGGTTCAAACACCACCTATGTTTATCTTTGTAGACGAGCGCGACATCACTGGCTAACAATCTTACTCAAACGAAGCTCCGGCGTGAGTGACACCTGCGGGCGAAATCTCTAACTCACTGGGGTGCAGAAATTAGAATCCCAGATTCTACAAGCTTTGGTCTAAGAAAAACTACATTCGTATGTTTGTTTTCAAAGAAACGTCGTTCATCTATCTAAAAAAAAAAAATAAGTCTTTTTTATTAATTTTTCATTTACTGTACAGAGAAACTCACCGCCTTGAGATGCAAGGTGGTATCGATTACTACTACATCAAGTTATCGTTACATGTTTAGCATCCCCTTGCTGATGTGTCGAAATATATATATATATATATATATATATATATATATATATATATATATATATATGTGTGTTATTGTCTATCTATCTAGTTGATAGAAATACACCATTATCAGTCTAAGTGACAAGGTCTCGATAGAACTTCGAGCTATTCCCCCCTGAAATAGTTTTTGTGAAAGTATTGTGTTTTTTGACATGATGGATGTGCTACTCCCCCCCCCCCCCTCCATCTGGAACAGCAGACGTTTTCGTATTTAGCTCTCTCAGCTGCTTCTCTACACCGGAAATACCTATTACTATGTCCTCCACTTCGGAATTAGTACGTTGATAAGGTGATGGTAGATTTGTGCGGTCCTCCTGCATGAAAGATTTCTTAAAGGTTAACTGTAGAACTTCAGCTTTCCGTTTGCTTTCTTCTATTATTGCCCCGGAATGATTAACGAGTGATTGGATAGTGGGCTTGACCCGCTTATAGATTTTACATAGGGTCAGAATTTTTTCGGGTTCACGGAAAGATCTTTTGCTAAGGTATGGCTGTGGTAGTTAATGGTACGCTTCGCGCATCGATCTTTTTATTGACGCACGAATCTCTACTAACTTTAGCCTGTCATCATTTGCGTGCTCTTTTTTGAACCAAGAGTGCAACAGTCTTTGCTTTCTCAGCAGCTTTCTAACAATATTATTATACCACGGTGGATCTTTTCCATCCTTTATGTACAATGCACTTAAATTTAGTCCACAATTCCTCTAAATTCATAGTACCGGAACTAAACGATGCTCATTCATTTTCTAAGTGCGATCCTAACAATTGCTTATCGGCTCTTCCCAACAAAAACGCGCTCCTAGCCTTCTTGATTGGATTCTGAACTTTGGTCACCATCGACGCTATGACGATGTCATGATCACTAATTCCTGCCGCGGTGGAGTAGCCGAGCGGTCTAAAGCGTCTCGCTGCGGACCGCGCGCGGTTGCTCTCCGTGGAGGTTCGAGTCCACCCTGGGGCATGGGTGTGTGTGTTGTCCTTCGGTTAATTTACCTTAGTTTAAGTAGTTTGTAAGCTACGGACTGATGACCACGCAGTTTGGTCCGATAGATTTACAAACATTTGAACATTTGAACTAATTCCTGTCTCTACTCAGACATCGTTAATAAGGTCAGGCCTGTTCGTAGCTATAAGGTCTAAAATATTTCCATTGCGTGTGGGTTGCCGGTTTAACTGCTTAACTGAGAATGTGTCAAAAAGTAGCTCGCAAGACTGCTTGTCTGTACCACCTCAAATGTAACTAGAGACGTCCCACTCTATACTTTTAAGGTTGAAGTCTCCCCCGACTAATACTACATGGCCCGGATACCTACGCACTACCTGGTGTAGACTTTCTTTGAATGATTCTAGTGCTACAGCAGCACTGGGGGACCGGTAAAAACACCCAATTATTAACTTTACTTCTTTTAGACCTGTTATACGTGCCCAGATAACTTCACAGTTACTTTCAACCTCGATCTCAGTGGAAACAATATCCTTGTCCACAGCGATGAACACTCCCTCTCCAGTTGTGTCCGACCTATCTTTCCAATATACATTCCACGCCTCGCTAAATATTTCTGAACTTGCCACATCATGATTTAGCCAGCTTTCAGTGCCTAAAACTATCTGAGCACAATAATTTCCATACAGTGCGGCAAATTCGGCAACTTTGTTTTTCATACTTTGAAAGTTCGCGGCTAATTTTGATAGTCGAATTTTTTAGCCGAACGCGGCCTGAATTCGCAGTATGAATGTTGATAGGCGAGTGCTCATCAGAGTTAGCGCCTAGACTAAAAAAAAAAAGAAAGAAAGAAACCATGTGCACTCCACAAGTACTCGGCTACTCGAGTAGCCGCTTCTTTGGTGTAGTGCACCCCTGATCTATCTAGGGGCGTCCTACGATTCCCCACCCAATAACGCAGATCTAGAAATCTGCAGCCATGACTGTGACAGAGACGGCGAAGCCTTTGGTTCAGACCCTCCACTCGGCTCCAAACAAAAGGACTCCGATCAACCCTGGGAACAATGCTACAAATCGACAGCAGCCTTCACCATTTCCGCCAGCCGCCCGTAGGAACTGAGGATGTCCTCAGAACCCAAGCGATAAGCGTCATTGGTGCCGACGTAAGCTACATCTCGCAGTCGACAGCACCGCGCACCCTCGATAGCCGCCGGCAAGGCCGCCTCCACATCTCGGATGAGGCCCCCCGGCAGACACACGGAGTGCACGTTGGAATTCTTTCCGGATCTCGACGCTATCTGCCTAAGGGTCTCCATCACGCGCCTAATATTGGAGCGTCGGCCGCGGTGGCCGTGGGGACTAAGGCGCTCCAGTCACGGTCTGCACAGCCACTATGGTCGGGGGTTCGAATCCCCTCTCGGGCATGGATATTTGTGCCGTCCTAGTTCGTAAGTAGTTCATAAGTAGTTTGTAAGTTTAGGGACTGATGACCCCGTAGTTAAGTCCCATAGACTATACAAACATTTGAACATTTAATATTGGAGCTCCAAGTAGCTAATAATCTCCTCGCCCCGTGCATCTGCTCGGACCCTGCTGAAGGAGTGGCCACACGCCCACTCACAGGACGAACTGGCGTGGACGGACGGCCAGTCTCCACATTGGCCTTCCGTCTCGAGCGACGCGGACGCCGTTCAACCCGCCACTCCGCTTGCGGAGAGGGTGGCTCGACCACGTCCGGTAGGTAGCAGGGACAGAGAGCAAAGCATCAGACACCTGAGGTGTCCCACTCGACGCACCAGAATCCCCACTATCACTGCACCCCGAGACAGCAGCCTGAAGACGGCTGATCGTAGCCAAAAGCACACTCGGCTGTTGGCGAACTGCGGTCAACTCCTCCTGCGTCCGCACACAGCAGGCACACATCCTATCCATCCTATCAATATAGTTAACTGTAGAAAGTAGAAAACTAAATAATCACCTTTTAAGTAGCTTAGTACTTTAATAAAAGCGGCTGGCAGCTGACTGGACTGTGGTTACTACACTGTCAAAACAACATCTACATAGATGTCTACATCTACATAGATACTCTGCAAATCACATTTAAGTGCCTGGCAGAGGGTTCATTAACCACTTTCATAACTTTTCTCTACCGTTCCATTCTCTAATAGCGCGCGGGAAGAAAGAACACCTAAATCACGCCGCAATGAATAACGTCTTTCTTTTAATGATTTCCACCCCAATTCGTGCAACATTGCCGTGACACTTCCCCCCCCCCCCCCCGTAACGTGATAAAACAAAACGAGCTGCCCTTCTCTGAACCTTCTCAATATCTTCCGTCAGTCCCACCTGGTGAGGGTCCCACAAGGGGCAACAGTACTCCAGGAGAGGACGCACAAGTGTGATGTAGGCAGTCTCTTTGCTGGAGCTGGTGCATCTTCGAAGCGTTCTGCCAATGAAACGTAACCTTTGATTCGCCTTCCCTACAATATTTTCTATGTGTTCTCTCCAGTCAAAGTAGTTCGTAATTGTAACTCCTAGGTATGTGGTAGAATCTACGACCTTAAGGTTTGACTGATTTATCGCGTAATTTAAGTTCAGTGGATTTCTTTTAGTGGGAAACTGAGTCCGGCAGTTTTCAAAATCAACGAGAAAAATCTATGGAATACACTGTTACCAAACGCGTGGGGATATAAGCTTTCTTAAAGTCAGAACACGAAATAAGGAAGTGACAATATGACACTTAAATCACGTAGCTTGCAGCAGACGAAGACAATACACACGGTATTTATCGAAATACACGAGAATAAACTCTTAAAACAGTAGCACAAACGAATCTGCGAAGAAGGTGAGAAGAAACCTCCTAAAAACAGAAGCACTAACGAAAATTAAGAAAGTAACTGGCAACGAAATTTCACGCAATTAAATTATGATGCTTAGCGATCTGGGCAATGAGGCAGCGACAACTGCCATTGGACTGTATAGACCATTTCTACAGAAGTAGATGTTTTTACAGAATTTTTCAGAAATACATATTATATCATGTTCTATTCTGAACACAGTTTTTAGGCTTGGCGCTTATTCATCACTAATACACTGTATTGCAAAACAAGATATTGACCTATTCATTATATGGTTAGTGTGTAATTTTTACATTAACTAAGTTTCACTTAGGCATATGTTTTTGTATTATTGAATCCCAATTGTATCATGGCGCAAGTAGTTCCAGCTGTGACCCTCGAGTAAGACTGTAACACAGACAAATACATACAGACGGGAAACCTCCATAAGGGCCCGGTCCTACGCCCAGGGGTGCGGGGAGGGAGGGTTTCCAGCAGTTCCGTAAGATGTCCCATGTTGGCGCTGCGGTCAGAAGCAGCCCTTTAAACTGGCCAGAGCAGGCGGCAGGTAGCGGCTGTCCCCACCACCACCTCCCCTCAAACGCCAGCAAGCCGGACACAGCCGTGGCCTCGTGGCAGGCGGCACGAGCTCTCCCCTCAGCCTCCCCGCCACGCTACCCTCTGACGTAGGAAAGGCACCCAAAAAAGCCAGGGAACCGCCTGACAGCTGCTAGCATCTTACGGAACTACTAGCGGAGCGTAGGACAGTGGTTTAGGGGGGGCTTCTTCTCTGTATGTGTTACTCTGTGACTGTACGACACTCCGGGGGCTCACGACCCACAGGTTGAAAAACACTGGTCTAGTAAATTGACGTAACCTGTGAGCCCTTGACATCTACGCTGAAAAATATCCGCAGCGCACAGTGCTATCTTATAAGCTGTTCGGCAGCACCTTAGGACCCTTAACACCTCAGAAGACTGATAGCGGAAGGTCCCGCTCAGTCCACACGCCTGAAAGTAGAAGCGTGTACTACGTTCAGCGGAAGAGAATTGTGGAAGCAGTGTGCGACGACTAGCAGCAACGGAGGTGTGTCTCACTGTCTTATCTGGGGGGTCGTTGAGGCCGTAAGGCCACAAGGTCATCACGACAGACTGCTGTTGCAGGAGTGTGCCGCAGATTCGCTGTTTACGTCCAAGACTTCATTTAGCGATGAAGCAAGAGATGTGATTTCTATAACCAGCATGTATGAACATGTGTAAATCTCCATTCAGGAAAGAGGTCATCAGCACTGATTCTTTGTCATCATTACGACAAATGTAAGTAGGCGGCAGAAAGATAGTTCTACAATCAGCTTCAAATTCCGGCCCTCTAAATTTCCTCCCTTAGGTCCTATACAAATTTGAGAAAATTTTAAGGTAGATTAATAGGGCCAAAATCGGGTGACCTAGTGTTGCTCGGGAAGTTTGTTTTCTGTTTCATAGTGGTATTGTTATATAAATATTTGGCAACACGACCTAAGCAGAAACTGCGACCATTAAACGAAAGTAACCATAAATGTACCTAGGTCAGTGTCACAGTAAATTCTTTTGTCCAAAATTTCCTAGATATTTCGAAGTGCACAGGTTGGCTACAAATGCAGAAACTGTTTCACTTCGTTAGTATAGCCGAAGAAACCCGAATCTAACATTAATTGTAAAAATGAAAAACGCGATAGAAAATTTTAATGCAGTGACATGAAATAAAAATGTGTAACATTTATTTTGGAAAATCCTGTGGTTCCGGAATGACATCTATACAGATAAATTTAATAAGCGAAACCAGATCTACATGCAAAATTTGATGTAAATCATTAGAACCGTTTCCGAGATACACGGAATATAGCCTATGTCAGAGTTGACCATGAGGCAAATAATTAATGCTGTTCCCGCTCTATAGTAAATTGTGTCGGATCAAGCCCCTTCCAAACAAAGCACATAACATGCATGATCACATACTCGTTTAATGATACACGATACATCATTGCAATGGGTAATGACATTCTGTCACAGGAAGTACTGCCCCAATGGCGAGGGTGTTACTCATCACGTTTTCGAGGCTAACGTATCCTCTGTGATCCGAAAAATACGAAATTATTTTTTTCACTTACATATATTTGGGAAATCGCGTTATTATGAACAATACAACTATATAGGTGAACTTCAAAATAAAAAAACAGTGTAAATACAAAATTTCATAGAAATCGTTAGGCCGTTTCCCAGACAGATAATGCTCCTTTAAAGACATATGTGGTGCCAAATTTTGCGTTATCTGCATTTTCTCATTAATATTTTTCTTACCTTGCTGAAGGCTGTGTCATGTCAGCAACGTTGAGGTCCATGAGTGATGGCTCTCCAGCACATTTTTGTCACAATGTGTGCCAACATCTATGCAGACATTTCAGGATCGTAGAATTTGTCCGAGAGGCTTCACAATGTGCTCGATCCCGAGACCTCAATCCCGTATGATTTTATGGGGACACTTCTAGAAAACTATACAATGCCAATCATCGATGAATTCCAATCAGCGACGTGCAACGACCCCGTTGTGCAAGCAAGTAGTACAACTACCACCGGGTGTGTAGAAAACTTTCTCGGACTTCTTGCCGTGTCAATTCTTGATAAAATCTCAAACTTTCGAAGATATCATCTTCTTCGTCAAGAGCTGCAAAACCGCAATTTCTTGTGTTTTTATTTATTTTTTTATTATTTTTTTTAAATTTGAGATTAGTTAAGACTTGTATTTAACAAAGAACGTATAGAATCAAAAAAAATATGAACAATAAAATACTTAAATAAAAGGAACTACTACAAGTTGTGCAATAATATGCATTCAAATTCATAAATTGATTGAACAGTCTAAGATCGCAATATTTTATTTTTAAAATGGCCGGTTTCGGCAAAAATCTTTTGCCATCTTAAGATATAACAGCCTAATGATGGATTATATCTGGGCAAAAGATTTTCCCGAAACGGGTAATTTTAAAAATAAAAAAAATTGCGATCTTAGACTAATAAATTTATCTTGTTATAACAGATGGCTGAACTCCCGCTACAATGTTTTCTAAAATTACATTCAAATTCAGTCCACGGGGACGCAAGTGCGGTCTCAAGAGT
Source organism: Locusta migratoria (assembly GCA_026315105.1). Taxonomy (NCBI): domain Eukaryota; kingdom Metazoa; phylum Arthropoda; class Insecta; order Orthoptera; family Acrididae; genus Locusta; species Locusta migratoria. Next base: position 326,661,063 of record CM048745.1, on the reverse strand, counting down.
CGTTACTGGAACCAACATGTCTATGAATTCCTATAAAATAAGCTGCTCCTTCAACCTCGCTGTAACTCGGCCAACCTTACCCGTTCTCGCTTGAAGTCGTCCACATGAGTACGAAAAGTAATCCGTTAAACTTTGTTTACAAGATAAATCAATCAAATGTGAAGGCCGTAAACTCCATAAAATACCTAGAAATTACTATTACTTCAGACTTAAACTGGAAAGAACACGTAGATAATGTCGTGGGAAAGGCGAACCAGAGACTGCGTTTTATTGTCAGAACCCTTAAAAGATGCAACAGAACTACTAAAGAGGCTGCATCCACTACACTTGTCCGTCCTTTTTTGGAGTATTTCTACCCAGTGTGGGATCCTTATCAGGTGGGTTTGACGGAGGACTTTGAAAGAGTCCAAACAAGGGCAACTCGTTTCGTATTGTCACGATACAGAGGAGACAGCATTACGGAAATGACACACGATCTGGGATAGGAATCATTACAACAACGGCGCTTATCGCTGCGGCGTGGGCTACTTAGGAAACTCCAGTCGCCAACATTCTCCTCCGAATGCGAAAATATATTGTTGACTCCAACTTACATAGGTAGAAATGACCATCAGATTAAAATACGAGAAATCAGAGCTCGAACGGAGAGATTCAGGTGTTCTTTCTTCCCGCGCGCTATTCGAGAATGGAATGGGAGATAATAGTATGAAGGTGGTTCGATTAACCCTCTGCCAACACTTAAATACCACGCAGATGTAAATGTAGATGTAGCATTTCAAATAGGTACTTCGGATAGAGCTCCCAAAAATATTCGGTTTCTTCTTTTCTTTTTACGCCGTCACAAAGATATAAGAAAAACTTTCACTGGAGTTGAAGCAGCTGTATGAAAATAGAAGGGTACTATTCCTGTCATCTTGAAGCAGATGCAAAGTGTGACGCTGGTTCGCAGAAATAACATCACGTCACCACTTGTTGTTTGCCTTGAGGGACTGCTCAGAGAAAGGACGGCAGTGTATATTTAGGGCACTCCGCCTCTCAGTGGTGGTATATGAGTGCAGCTCATCGACACGTGCAGTGATTCGCAGAACAGAGAGACCGCCGGCCGCGGTGGCCGAGGGGACTGCGGCGCTTAGGTCACGGTCTGCACGGCCACTACGGTCGGGGGTTCGAATCCCCCCTCGGATATGGATATTTGTGACGTCCTTAGTTGTAGCTAGTTCATAAGTAGTTTGTAAGTTTATGGACTGATGACCCCGTAGTTAAGTCCAATAAGCTCTACAAACATTTGAACATTTGAATTTGAACATAGAGACTTCGTCTGAACAGGATAGAGAGAGGCGTTCTGTGGAGGCTTTGATATATACAACCACCCTTTAGACCCGACGAGGAAAGTCGCGGGAGTTTGTTTGACTTCCTCGAGAATCCGCAGCAGTAACAAATTCGCATATTTTTGGAAACATTTTAGTTTCATTTATTCGGCAACAGCACTCTTATTTAAATTTATATATAAGGAACAGTCTAGAGTGCAAAAAAAGAAAAAAGAAAAAAATCCGGCTAGTTTCGGTCTTCTCTTAAACCATCTTCAGGAAATATGGCTCTGAAATATATCAGTTACATTTAGAGGACTTTCAGCAATATACATGAGTTGACACTTAAACTAAATTAATAAAGAGAAATAAAGCGATGTTAATTTAGTTTAAGTTTGACATATATATTGCTGAAAGTCCTCTAAATCTAACATATATTTCAGAGCTATATTTCCTGAAGATGGTCAAAGAGAAAACCGAAACTAGAAGGGAAAAAAATTGCACTCTAAACTGTTCTTAGTAACAATTTCATACTCTCTCTTTCCTAGCATTTATCCCATCGTACGGGATCCACTAATTCGTCATTTGGTTCAATTATTTTAGTTTCATTTTGGGTTCAGATCACAGAAATTCAATATTCAAAAGGCGTAAGGCCCGTGTTAAGATACGGACACAAAGAGCGCTCCAAGTACGGGGGAAGTGAACTTCGAATACGAATAGATGTAGTGGGAAAAATTATTTTAATGGACTCTGGAGTGTAGCATTATATGGGAGTGAAACATGGACAATAAGGAGTTCAGACAAAAAGATGACAGAAGCTTTTGAAATGTCGTGCTACAGACGAATGATGAAAATTAGATGGGTAGATCACGTAACTAATGAGGAGGTGCGCAACTGAATTGGGGAGAAAAGGAGTTTCTGGCATCTCCTGTCTAAGAGGATAGATTGGTGGGACACATTCTGAGACGTCAAGGAATCGTCAGCTTAGTATTAAAGGAAAGTGTGTGGGGTAAAATCGTAGAGGGAGACCGAGGGACGAATACAGTAAGCAGATTCAAAAGGATGTAGGTTGCCGAACTTGTTCTCAGATGTAGCTCAGGACAGGGTAGCGTGGAGAGCTGCATCAAACCAGTCTGCGGACTGAAGACCACAACAACAACAACTTCCGTCAATTCTTGATGGAACATAGACATATTAAGTAACTGTGATACACTATATATTTGTTCCACTATAATATTTATTTTGTCGTAGAGTAGCTTTCTGCTTCTTAGGCCACCTTCAGACAACTTAATACTGCAGATTATCCACATCACACCAGCTACTGTGTTTGGAATGGCCCAGTGAGTGTACCAGTAAGTACAGTTGTATATTAAATTAACATATATATTCGAACAAAAGTATGACCGGGGGGGGGGGGGCAGGTGAGTGAGGAAGACACAAACAATTAAATGAGGTTGGGGGACAATTACATACGTTTGGAATATGTGAATATGGGACAAAGGAGCATTTTAAAGTGTATAACCTATATTAAAATTCACTGGTTTTTAGAAGAATGGTGACAGTAGCAGAAGGAAGGAAAAACATTGGAATGTGGGTGAGAAACATTACAGTTTCTACAACCACAGTGACAGGATTATAATTATCAGCTGTTACTTTAATAAGGGGAATAATGGAATTGGGTTTGATCATTGATCATAATAATATACTTTAATATGCTTCTTACATAGTCTATGGCTGGACACATATCTTTGTAAAATATTTGTACTCAAAACACAGTAGCTGGTGTGATGTGGTTAATCTGCAGTATTAAGTTGTCTGAAGATGGCCCAAAAAGCCGAAAGATAGTTTACAACAAAATAAATATTATTGTGCAATAAATATGTAGTGTATCACAGTTATTTAAATGTATTTTGAATTCGAAGTAGGCATATTTTCATTTATGTTTATATGGGCAGGATTAGGGTCTGTAGTAGTGTATATCTGGAATCTAACATGATTTTGAGACCTTGCAAAATAACATATTCGACAAACCTGAATGAAAAATAACACAAACCTCTCTTAGCTTTTGATTGGAATGTTATTTAATTAGCCGGCCGCGGTGGCCGAGGGGACTGAGGCGCTTCAGTCACTGTCTGCACGGCCACTGCGGTCGGGGGTTCGAATCCCCCCTCGGGCATGGATATTTGTGCCGTCCATAGTATAAGGTAGTCGACAAGTAGTTTAGGGACTGATGACCCGTAGTTAAGTCCCATAAGCTTAACAAACATTTGAACATTTTTGTTATTTAATTAATATTGCAACTTCGAACGTGTGACCATAAATTATGTAGAAAAACTTGCGCCTTAGATCATGTTAAAACCTCAAATCATCTGGTATAACATGATAAAGAAGCTGACTTCATACCATCGTAAATCATATTACGATTACTTGTGCGTATCGAACTCTTTGAAATGCATCGTGAATATATTGCTCATACTCTGGCTTATTTTTGCACGAATACGTAATATTGTTGGAGTAAAATTATGACTTTATAAAAATAACGAGGTTTCATTACATAATGTTTTGCGGGTTCATTTTCACTTGTTCTTGCTTGGGAATCTGTGTAAACTGAGTCATTAATATGTGTTGAAAGAAAATTGTTCGTGATCTATCTTATTTTAGTTTGCAATCATTTTTCGTACTTTCTCGTATTTAATGGAGTACTCAATGTTCACGGCTTTTAAAAGAATTGATATTTTACTTTCTTACGTTTTGTCAATGACTCGGTAGGGTATTAAATGCTGGTATCGCTTCTTGTGAATGAATATGATTTGTAGCATTAATAAGTGAAGCATTCTAACTAGCACATTCAAAAAATGAAAAAGTAGCTACGCTAAAGCGTTCACAGGAAGGTAACCTACTACACACAGTACGACTGCAAATAAATCACTGTAGCCTTCTTACATTCGTCCTTCCACTCTAATAAAAATGACACTCCACTGAAGCATACATACTCATATCGTGACGAGATGAAATTAATCCTCCAACAGATCAAAAGCGAGAATTTACGAAAGCCGGATGCGAATGAAAATAAAACAGAATACAAACGATATGTTTACAAAGCACTGAAATCCGGCGATTCATAGACGGATTGAAAGGCAACACCAGTGCACAAAACACTATACAACGAAAGATCTTTTTTTTTCGTTTATTTACTATTTTAATGCCTTGTTTTTTCAGGCTGGTAGCAGCTTTATACGCCGCGCTTCAGCCCCATGAACATTTTATTTTGATAACTAGCTGAACCCCTGCTGCTTCGCATGCGTAGGCTGGCTGGTCTGCACCAGTTGTTTCTTTTTAATCCTGATGAAGAATCCATATATTAAGTATCGTAGTAATAGCTTGAAATTTGAGTTAACAGCACCATATTTTTGAAATTTTTTGCATCCTGTATTTCACCCCCTTATTAGTCTAATTTCCAGAAATACCGAAACACGTGTCTTTTAAATTCGAAAGCCGAATCCAAATCCGAAAATTTGTACTTTTAACTTCAAAATTGCCTAAATAGCAACATTTTTCGAAAAACATCCCCTCTCCAATTTAACCCTTGATGGTTGAAATCCAAAAATACTGAAACACGTATTTTTTAACGTCTAACCAACTATACAAATATCAATTTTTGCAGCTCTAGCTTCAAAATTGTATCAGCAGCAACGAGTTTTCAAGAAGAATTTTTGATCCTCTATTTAACACTCTTACTTGTTGAATTTCCAAAAATACTAAAAATCATGGATTTTTAATCCTGACCAAGATTCCATTTCCGAAGTTTCGTAGTTGTAGCTTAAAATTTGAGTTAACAGCAACAGATTTTTGAAAACCATTTTTCTGCGCCACCTATTTACCCCCTTATTTGTCGAATTTCAAAAAATGCCTAAACACGTGTCTTTTAAATTCGAACCCTGAATTAAAATCCGAAATTTTGTAGTTGTAGCTTCAAAATTGCCTAAATAGCTACGTATTTTCAAAAAACGTTTCATCCCCTATTTCACCCCCTTACGGACGGAATATCGAAAAATAGCTTCTTAAATGACGCCTACAGAGTAAGATCAACATCCTCCATAAATTTAAAGTTTCTGTCTTCAGTGGTTTGGGCTGGGCGATGATGAGTCAGTCAATCAGTCAATCGGAACACTTCTTTTTATATATAGGGATTAGAATTTAGCGGGTAAATACAGTAGATAAAAGATGCAGAACTTAAAATATAAACAGGCGAGAAAAATGGTGGATAAAATACACGAAAATCTTAGTTAAAACTACAACGGTGGCCAAAAGACACTGATGTAAGACACAAAATTCGACGACGACGACGGAGGCACTTGATAAAACACATGGCACTCTTCGGCGGTTGCCGATGTCTTTAAAACATGAAGCAACACAACACTGCACACAACACTTGAGACGGTGCACTATTAAAATCACAAGCACTGAAACCCCGCAGGCGATTGGGGAGGGAGGGGAGGCACGGAGAGGCGGGAAATGGCGAGGAGGAGGGGAGAGGGGAGGCAGGAGAGTGTAAGAACTCCTGAGGATGGGAAGAGGGAGGGAGAACCAAGAGAGGGAGGGAGAGAAGGGGGGCAGGGGATTGGGACGCTCATATATGTGACTCGTAGAGGGGCTTCACGTTGGTTGTCTTGTATTTTGGTTTTAGCTTGTGACTTGTAATCTGTAGATTCGGCTTGACTTTCACAGTTGTATTGAATGGATGGGTTCAAAATTTTGTCACCTCAGTATAAAATTTAAGTTGGTAGACCTGGTACTTCTTCGTAATTAATAAAATTTATATCTTTGTTGAATTTTTCATACTGTAAATATTGGTTCTGTGTATCATCTAAAATTAAAGACTTTTTATAATGTTTTAGCATGAAATTTCGTCTGTCAGGGGCTGATATTTAATAAAACGAAAAAATTGAATAATTGAGTCCCGGTAGTTCAGACAGTTTGAAGCCCGTCAGGAAAGATATTATTTGTACCCGATTCTTTTCTATCGAATTATTCTTTAGAAAAAAATTAGAAGTTTCTTCTAATTAAAATTGTTAGATATTTTCTTTCGCATATTTACTGATTCATTACGAATGCCACAGATATATGTTCACTTTTAGAATCTTCTTGGGCAATGTTAGGGCACTAAATACTTGAATAATTGTTTAAGACTTGTTTAAGTATCACAGATTCTCTTTTTTGAATTTAATATTTACAACAAAATCACTTTCACAGAAAACACTTTATGAGTTCACAATGGGTGAGTATTTTCGTCAAAGTCTCATTTATATTAAAGTCTCTTGATCCTGTTACATTGCTTACGAACTTTAACTCTTCCAGATACGTTTTTTTAAAAGTTATTTCATTAAACTTGACAATAAGTTCAAATTACAAAATCACGAATATTAATCAGTTTATTACGGGAGGCAGAAGTTTCTAATTATTCCGTCGTAGCCTATCCCGATCAAAGACCAAAGATAATGTACGCATTCGCATATGATCACGATATGAAAGTTTATATTAACAAATAAATACTTTTTCTAGGGGTCTTTCCTATCTTGGAAATAAGCCGCGTATGATACTTTGAAACTAATCACGGAGAGCTAGAGAATTGAACACTTTGAGATGTATTCTTTTCATTCTCCACTCCGAGGAGTGGAGCGGGCTGTTTGAGATCCGGTCCATAAAGAGTCGCGGTTCTATTCAGCCAATTATCAGACAAGCTGATAGTGGGACGAAGGGGGGATACCAATTAGGAATAAGTGGGAGGGGCTTACCAGTTCCGGCATACGCCTTACAACCAAGGGAAACCTCCCGAAAACCTTGGTCGGAACCGGGGGATTGGGACCAATTTAATTTATCTCTGGGACGTTGCCCCAGACTACAAATGGATTATCGGGAGAGCACGAATGCACTCACGACAATCAAAGATCGGACGCCCGAGTTACTCTCGTAAACTCGTAGAGATCAGCTCGACCAACAGTGGACAAGTGACTGCCTAGAGGAACAGCAACCGTGAGCACGGTATCCTCTGCGTCCGTCGTTTGAGATCTAGTAACATAGAGAGCAAGTAACGTAGAGAGAGAGAGAGAAATTCAACTGCGGGTACTGTTTATAATAGCAACCTGACAAATGATCTTTGATATACGAGGTGTTTTGACCTACGTATTCCCTGGATACTGTTATTCTGAATTGCTCTGATCTAATTTGAATTTACTAATATATTACAATATATTGAATATATTACAATAATTTCCATGCAGTGCGGCAAATTCGGGAACTTTGTAAGTTCGCGGCTAATATTTTGATGTTCGAATTTTTGTTCCGAACGTGGCCTGAATTCACTGTTTGAATACTGACAGGCGAGTGCTCATCAGAGCGCCTAACCAAAAAAAAAAAAAAAAAAAAAAACCCATGTGCACTCCACATATACTCTGCTACCCGAGTAGCCGCTTCCTTAGTGTAGTGCATACCTGATCTATCTAGGGGCACCCTACAATTCCCCACCCGATAACGCAGATCCAGAAATCTGCAGCCATGACCGTCACAGAGTCGGCGAAGCCTTTTAATGATTTCCACCCGTGCGTCCTTTCTGTGACACTCTCTACCCTATATAATACAAAACCAGCTGCTCTTCTCTAAACTTTGTCTAAATCGTCGGTGTCTATCCCACAATGCGCAGCAATATTCCAAAATAGAACGCACAAGTGTAGCGTAGGCAGTTTGTTTAGTAGTACTGGTTGCATCTTCTTTCTGTCTATGAAACGTAGTTTTGGTTCTCCTTCTCTAACATATTTTCTGTATGTCCTTTCCAATTTAAGTTGCTCCTAATTATTATTCCTAGGTATTTAGTTCAATTGACGGCCTGTAGCTTTCACTGATTTTTCGTGTAAGTTTCTTTTACTGGTCGTATGAATGACTTCATTCTTATCATTATTAAGGCTCGATTGCCAATTTTTGCACGACGTAAATATCTTATCTAAATTATTCTGCAGTTGCCTTTGATCTTCTGGTGACTTTACTAACCTATAACTGACAGCATCATCCGCGAACAAGTGTAAGACAGCTCCTCAGATTGTCTTCTAAATCATTATAAAAATAAGGAACAGTTGGGGCCCCTATAACTCTTCGCTGGAGAACGCCAGTGCACGTAGAATTTCCTCACTAGACAAACCTGTGAGCACGGTGCGTAAAATCTTACGAAACACCCTTCCCTGGTATCCATTAAAAATTATCCATGTGCACGAGTTGCTTCAGTTGACCTGCCAGCAAGAGAGACTATTATTTTAGAATTTCTTGCTCGCATGGAAGTAGATGATGAATGAGTGTGGACGATTTTGTGCACAGAGGAAGCCCACTTCCATCTGACAGGGTACGTCAATACACACAATTGTCGAATATTGGCATCAGGAAGTCCACAAGCAAATCAGCCAGTGTTAAGTGACATATTGTCCTTTCACATAATTTATCTACCTAGGACTCTTGATAGATTTTTCTACAATATTAATTTGTAACATATGGTGATCAGCTATGTGACTGTAACATCACAATGGTCTAGCTTATGTACTTTTTAACATTTGTCATGTGGTTTGTGCTGAATTTAGCGTCGCCCAATCCGATCCTTTGGCCCTCCCACGCCTCCATTGTCGAACGCCCTATCCCATTAGTATTTTAATGTACTTAAAATTGGCGTCTTATATATTTTTATAAGACTTAACACATTTTGTAGCTATATTTTTCACAGTTTCTGTGACTGCACACAGTACAGAGTGTCCAAGATGATGTATGTGTAAGTTTTATTCAAGTAACTTTTAATGTTAACCCTGCGCCATCTGGTGGCGAGTGGGCCTAGTTTACCTGTTACGGTGTTTCCCCCTCTCACCACAATTGGGCATGTGAGTCTAGTTCAATACCATCACTAGACGTCCACGATGGTGTTGTTTGTTTTAATCAAGCATCTATACTAAGATGGTTATAATTCCCATCGTTTTTTAAAAAATGTTTGTAAGTATATATGTATTAATATGGTTTTTACTCCTTGTAGATATTGTAATTACGTGCTTTAAACATCTAAAATGTAATTTTCTTCTTTTATACCACAGATCTGTTGATGATGTTCTCCAAACGCGTCATATGAAATAAAGCTAATTGCGACCGAGACTTTTCAAAAAAAAAAAAAAATTCATGCATGCAAACGTACGGTCGCTTGTCCACATAATGGAAGGTTTCATGAACCAAGTGATAAATTAGCCACTACCGCTTCATCCTGAAAAGATCACGGCGTCATTTATTGTACGGCCATATTTTGTCGAATAAACAGGTGCTGCCGGCCCTGTTACCTGTACCGTCACTGTTATGCGCTATGAGTGTCTTTTGCGCAACCACGTCACTCCAGCTCTCCAACACCGTGAATGTGTGGATGGGATCATTTCTGTGCAACATGGTACACTTGAGCACATTACAAATCCATTTAAGCTGCTACTGCCACCATTTACCTACAGCCCTGACGTCCTGATCACCTGATGTTAATCCGTGTGACTGTAATGTCACAATGGTCTAGCTTGAGTACTTTTTAACATTTTCACGTGGTTTTTGCTGTATTTACGCCTAATCCCATCCTTTGGCCCTCCCACACCTCCCTTGTCGTCTGAAAGGTGTGTCCTGAGTTCCGATTGCGAACTTAGCTGCATTGTGCAATACATTCTGAACGTGACCCCGGAAACAGATCGATCAGCTGTGAAACATGCTGTACCTCGATTTCAGCTTGTTGCAGAAATCGGTGGAAAGCATATTGAACATAAAACATGGAAACTGGAAACATCCCTTAGCATGTGGCTAAGCCATGTCTCCACCATATCCTTTCTTCCAGGAGTACTAGTCTTGCATGTTTCGCAGGAGAGCTTCTGTGAAGTTTGGAAAGTAGGAGGCGAGGTACTGGCGGAAGTAAAGTTGTGAGGCGGCATCGTGAATCGTGTCGGGATAGCACAGTCGGTAGTGCGCTTGCCCGCGAAAGGCAAAGGTCCCGGTTCCTGCCAGGAAGTTTCATATTGAACATGTTTTGCGCTAGTCTCACGGAAATTAAAAATCCGATTTTGATTGATGCTTTATGGCCTTCAATCAAAAACCGATTTTTCCCATCCGATGTGATATGACCGTGGTAACTAACAGTATCACACATACTCACTGAGTTGTACAGTTTGTTTAAAAGTCCAACTTACACCTTATGCATTGTTGAATGATTCATTTCCCATTTATAGTCGACCACTATTAAATTACAATGTTTAAAGAGCAGTCTATTGATTAGTTTTCAAAATGTTCAAATGTTTGTTAAGCTTATGGGACTTAACTACGTGGTCATCAGTCCCTAAACTTACAAACTACTTATCAACTACCTTATACTAAGGACGGCACAAAATATCCATGCCCGAGGGGGGATTCGAACCCCCGACCGTAGTGGCCGTGCAGACCGTGACTGGAGCGCCTCAGTTCCCTCGGCCACCGCGGCCGGCGATTAGTTTTCACACTGTTGTTGTTCTGCCATACATTTCCCCCCTTCTCCGATAATATTCCGTTACAATTTGACGTCATTCTGACCACTGGTGCTATTTTTAAGCATTTTTAAAGTTTGTTTGATTGCATCATCGCTATCATTTTGTGTGATTCAAGATGGAACGTCCACCTACATCGCTTTGATGGGAAGACGAGGTTACCCTTGACAACAACCCCAAAGGGCAAAAGTTAATGACGACTGTATTAACAATGCCAAGGAGTGGCAAGAAACCCATGACGTGCTCTCATTACTTGGATCGGAAGACATTCTCTCAGGTTTTGAGCGGCTATCTGAAGTGGTATAAACCGCCAGCCTTGCTTGCAAGATGAAGGAAGAGCTCACTATCTGTAGCACACTTGACAGAACCGACCGTGAACCTATGATACTGAGTCGAGTGGGAGGGTCTGAATCAGTCTCAGACGGTACTGCGACCGTATAGGCTGCAGATTCCTTGTCTTGCGCCATCGGTTTGTGGGGTTTAGGTACCGCTGAATCGGTGTGCACTACAATCAGGAAGCGGTTACATGGATAGCGGGATCTGTGTGACGTGGATTGGGCGGTTTTTTAGGTTAGAGGGCCTCGGGAACATGGGTTTCAGTCTCAAAGGGTACAGATCAAAGATAGGACGAACGCAGATCTCCAAACCATTGATCTAACAGTTGTAATTTGTCGTAGCTGTGTGGGGAAAGTTTCAGAGCTCCAAACGCTAATATAAAGTACTGAATCTCAAATCATTGTAGGTACTGAAAGCTGGCTAAAGCCGGAGAATTTTACAAAGGAGCAAATGGTGTTCTGAAAGGATGTATTGAATAAAACAGGTGGCGGCGTATTTATTGCTGTTACAATCAGTTTATCCTGCAAAAAAAAAAAAAAAATCTGAATTGAAGTAGATCGTTCCTGTGAATTGGTATGGGTAGATGTTGTACCTGTTCCTTTTACTGACCCCCTAACTCAGACGATTCGATTGCAGAATTTTCAAAGAAAGCTTGGATCAAATTTCAAAAAGATACCCAAAGTATATAATTCTAATTGGTGGTAACTTCAAATTACCCTCGATATGTTGGCAAAAATGCATGTTCAAAATCGGAGGCAAGCATTAAACATCGTCCTAAATTTACTGAACGCATTCTCCGAAAATCATCTCGAGCAAAATGATAAATGATTGTGAAAACATACTTGACCTCTTAGCAACTAATAACCCGGAGCTAATAAAGAGCATCAAAGCAGACACAGGGATAGTGAACACTGAGTTGTTGTAGAGAGACTTAAATTCGGACATCCCAAATCCACCAAAACTAAAAGTATTCGATTAATCTTTTCTTGACTGAGAATCTCCACTCTTTCTAAACTAACAATGTAATTGTCTATCAGATGTGGCTTACATTCATACAAATAATATCGACAACCATTGACAGATTTATACCAAACAAATTAACAATAGAGGGGGGCTGACCCGCCTTGGTACACAAAACAGGTTGGATCAGTCTTGCAAAGGAAAAAGAATGTCAAATTTAAACGGACCCAAAATCTCCAAAATTGGCAAACTTTTATAGAGACTAGAAATTTAGCTCGAACTTCAGTGCGAGAAGCTTACAATACTTACCACAACGAAACCCTCTCACGTAATTTAGGAGAGATTCGTAAGAAATTCTGGTCGTACGTAAAGTATACAAGCGGCAAAACGCAATCAATACCTTCACTACACGATAGCAATGGTGATGCTACTGAAGACATTTGTGCTAAAGCAGCATTGCTTAATTCAGCTTTTCAAAATTAATTCACCAAAGAAGACGAAGCAAATAAACCATAATTCGTATCAAGAATAGCTGCCAGAATGCATAAATTAGAAGTAGATTCCCATAGAGTATTAAAGCAACTTAAATCACTTAACAAAAGTAAGTCTTCCGGTCCAGAATGTACAACAGTTAGGTTTTTTTTTTTTTTTTTTTTTGTTTTTTTTTTTTTCCCCCACAGTATTCTGATGCAATATCATATACAACGCTCGCTCAGCGAAAGATTCGTATCCAAAGACTGGAAAATTGCAAAGGTCACTTCAATATTCAAGAAAGGCAATAGAAGTGATCCATAAAATTACAAGCCTATATCATTGACGTCGGTTTGCAGCAGGATTTGAGAACATATACTTTCCTCAAATATTATGAAGTACCTCGAAGAGAACGAGCAAGTAGTCAACACGGATTCAGAAAGTATGGTTCTTGTGAAACCCAGCTAGCTATTTACTGACATTAAGTGATGAGTGCTATCGATAAGGGATGTCAAATAGATTCCGTTTTTCTAGATTTCCGGAATACTTTTGATACTGTACCTGACAAGAGTCTTATCAAATTGCGTGATTTTGGAATATCGCCACAGTTGTGCGATTGGACTCGTGATTCCCTGTCAGAAAGGACACAGTAGGTTATAATTGTGTCTTCGAAAATTGGCAGATGGCGAATTAGTTTATTTTATTTTCTGAAAGCATTTAGAGCTAGGTCCAGAGTTGTACATTCACAAGTCTGAGAAGGTAAGGATTACTGATGAATAAGGCGCAGGCCTACATTTCCAGGTAGTTGTATTAATATTTTTAATTTTTTAAAATCCTTTCTCTGTATTAGTGTAAATAACAGATCTGATTGATAGCTAGTTTTGATTCGACATCACAGCTACCGTACATCATCCGTACAATTTATGTTCGTTCAAGCAACTGCCAGTGGGTTCATGTGCAGAGCAAAAAAATGTGAATAAGCAGCGCCTTGTCCTGCATCTGGCTACTTAGAGTGTGGCTGCTTGCTGCATAACCGATGACAGCAAGCAATCAGACTGGCTGACTTTACCCGGATTTCTCTCTCTCTCTCTCTCTCTCTCTCTCTCTTTCTGCCTTCTAAACAGACAGTTTCGCGCATGCGCAGAGCTGTCAGAGTTGGAGGTAGGCTCATGTGATCCGTGATTTTATTTGTGGCGGGTTCTTTAAAGTTATGAAAACTGTTACTGTTCCAGTTTCGACTATTTCATGTTCATATTTCATCGTCAGGTGTAAAGTAAGCATTTTATTTTATCCTTTAAAAATACTTTTGATGAGGATGGCAGAGTGGACAGAATACAAACATTAGTTTTTCCCTCAAATGACACTGAATAAGGCTCTTCAGCTTCATATGAGACACATTACAGCCGTCACAAGAGACTAGACTCTGTAAACAGGAAGACTGCAAGAGGATTTGATGATACCTGGAAATGGACCTTCTCTACCTGAGTCTGACCGCAGGGCTGTCATTGATAACGCTACCAAGGAATGAAGTTTTAGACCGATAGACTCTGTAACTGGTATGTACTTATGTTTCCTGTCCTTATTTTGAAACTTAGCATTCTATCAAATACTTTGGAATGGTGTAATGTGTAAAGATAGTGTTCAATCAATTTGTTTGTCAAACTAACTCCATAAAGAGACGCAGAGTGGGGAGTTGTTAGACTGGGAAGTTGCTTCATAACTGACATTTCACACCCTGCTCTAAGCTGCCCTCTTAGACTGTTCGCGCATGATGCTGTCTTTTATTGGTTAGTAAAGTCACCAGAAGATCAAAAGCAACTGCAAAATGATGTAGATAAGATACCTGCATAGTGCAAAACATGGCGATTGACCCTTACTAATGAGAAGTGCGAAGTCATCCATATGAACACTAACAGAAATACGTTAAACTTCATGTACACGATAAAAATCAGTCAAATCTACAGGCCGTAAATTCAACTAAATACCTAGGAATAACAATTACGAACCACTTAAATTGGAAAGAACACATAGAAAATATCGTAGATAAAGCGATCCAAAGGCTACGTTTCATTGGCAAAACACTTAGGAGATGCAACAGTTCTACTAAAGAATTTGCCTACGTCACACTTTTGCGTCCTGTTTTGATGTATTGCTGCGCATTGTGGGAGCCACACCAGATTGGACTGAATGAAGATTTAGAGAACAAAGAAGGGCAACTCGTCTTGTATTATTGCGATATAGGTGAGAGAGTATCACGCAAATGATGCACGAGTTGGGGTGGAAATCATTAAAAGAAAGGCGTTATTCGTTGCGGCGAAATTTCTTTCACAAACTTTCTCTTCCAAATACGAACATATTTTGTTATCACCTACCTATATGGGGAGACAGGATCATCATAATAACATAAGAGAAATCAGATCGAAAACTGAATAGTTTATGTGTTCCTTTTTCCCGCGAGCTTTTTGAGAATGGAACTGTAGAGAAATTTCATAAAAGCGGTTCGATGAACCCTCTGCTATGCATTTCCATGTTTCTTGCAGAGTATTTCTGTAGATGTAGATATACCTTGCACGACATGATTATGATGGTGAGGTTTGAGGAAATTTGACTTTGTCGATATTTGTTGTAGTTCTTCCATCGCACCATCTGCCATTGAATCTGGAGGTTGATAAAATAATATCCGTAAATTGAGCATCTTCTGCTTAACGCCGTATTAATTACATGGTGTACTGAAGCAGAAGTTTATCTACTTGCAGCTATGCATAAGGTATTTTGTTCTTAGATTCTTCCGTTCTTTGAAAAGCATACTAATAAATGCTTTCTGAGACTCTTTTTTTTTTTTTAATTGCCTTGTGGCGCTCTGTTTTGCCAGCCGCCACGCGTCAGCGCGAAGTTCTGTATTGAAAGTGCAGTGCAGTGTAGCGACTGAATCAAGCGAACCGCGTTTATAATTAGTTCCGTACCGGCCACCAGAGGCACGCTACTATCGCGGCTGTAATAAATGGATAGCGGCTGTTAATCGTACTTCAGCGTCCAGCCGCCAGGAGCGCTGTATATTTTTACGTGTTATAAGGTTCGTTCCAGCACCTGCCAGACGGCTAATTTCAAGCGCTAAGAAACAGATATTACTGCGCATGCGCAGCTACTATGACGTAAAAACCCTTGTTTGGTACTTGCACTGCTGGAACGCTTTTTGCACTGTTTCTGGCTGCGGGCGAAGGTGAGTTTAAATAAATAATTAAAATACTTTCCTTCTTAATCACGAAGAAGTGTAAATGAGAAATATCTGATCTTAACTGGGATTGCAGTGACTTCGAAATAATAAAAAAAAAAAAACACACTACAAACACACCCTCTCTAACTCAGACCTTTCTGCGCATGCGCAAATTGGCAGCTTGACCGCGCCTGAAATAATTTTCCGGGTAGCGTCTGGCTGCTTGCGGCAACTGCTGGAACACCAAACAGCCACACTCCAAGTAGCCAGAAGCGGGAGAAGGCGCTACTGGAACACAAATTCAGTGTTGCGCATGCGCGTCAAGCAATCTGGCAGCTGTAGGAACGAACCTCTAGTATATTCCATACGCCATGTATATACTCTATGATTTTTATGTTACTCTCTCTGCAGTTTACTCTCTGACAACTTTTGTTTTTCAGTTAGTTCATTCTGTTGCCTAATAAAGAGTTGTGTTACCAGTAAACGTCTCGCGTCGAATTTATTTATTTTATACAGCCGATCAACTCAAATTACGCTGATACCGACAATTGGTGACCCCGACGTGATACGCGAGCCGGAAGAACCGAACTGCTACTGACTTTTTATCGAGATGGCAGAAGATCGTGCAGTATGTAGGCTAGCGGTCCGCTTGCCGCCTTTTTGGGCTGATAATCCAGTCTTACGATTTGCGCAGGTGGAAGCAAGTTTCTCCTGTGCGGGAATTACGGCAGATAGCACCAAGTTCGCAGACGTAGTTAGCCAGTTGGAACAACGTTTCGCGGCTGAGGTGCAAGACATCATCACCGCACCTCCGGCGGAAGATTCCTACCGAAGACTCAAGGCTGAATTAATGCGGAGAGTCGCAGCCTCACAGGAAGATCGAATTCGTCAAGTCCTTACGCAGGAAGAGATTGGAGATCGCAAGCCGTCGCAATATCTGCGGCATCTACGCAGTAAGGTAGATACAGTCATCGTGCCTGACAATTTATTACGCACGCTGTGGAGCAGTAGATTACCGCCGCAAATAAAGGCTATAGTGGCATCGCAAACTAACATGTCATTGGACGCCGTGGCGGAGTTAGCAGACCGCATACAGGAAGCTATCGCGTCTGCCCAGATTAACGCAGTTGCGACACAAAGCAGCAGTACAGCGGCTGCAGCGCGAGCAGATTATGAAACGCTCGCCGCAAAAGTAGACATGTTATGTGGGGGGTGATTCTATTTACACTTCGGTAAAATCAGACGTGACGTCATTATGACGTAACCACACTATCGGAGACGACTGGAGCCATGATCGACTTGCGTGGACGTTCGAGACGCAAAACTGCGGTTGCAATTGTAGCAGACGAATTAAAGGAGTAGCTGATAATATCTTCAGTTGGTAATGATATATTCATTACAGTTTCGGAAGGTATAACTTTGCTTTCTTTTTTTTTTTTTTTTAAGTAAGAAGCTATAAACTTTCCGAAAAAGGACCTACACTGTGAGCTCTGAAACGTTATTCAGTCAAATCTGATGTTGTCATCGTGGCCCATTTGTGAAGGTTGTGTTTAAAACTAATGGAAACTTTTTCTCTAAGCGAAAAATGCTACCGAGTTGCATTGTAGTACGGAGTCTACTTTAAACTAAGAGGACAAAATACGGTTACCAGGCTATGAAGCGACAATGTGTACTTTGTTACAGAGGCTCTGCGAACATCAGGTAAAACATTTCGTAAAACTGGGTACTCATCTACCGCCAAGTGGCTGCAACATGCTAGTTCTTTTCTTTGAAAATGTACGAAGTTCTCTTAAGGCTCGATCTGCGTTATTTCTGACATAATTTTCAATTTACATTTACTGAAATTTCCGTCAGTGTTTTCCAAAACATGATACCAATATTAAGTAAGGCCTAGTTTTGTCACTAAACTACGAAGGAAAAAAGTATGCAGTTCAGAAAGAATGTCGAATTAAGCATGTTATCCCACGGAAAACCAGCGTCTCGAACGATCGCAAAAGTCGATGCGCCGCTCTTCTGGACATCGATAGTGTGGATACGTCATAATGACGTCACGTCTGATTTTACCGAAGTGTAAATAGAATCACCCGTTATGTGGGCAAGTCAGTGCATTATTGCAAAGCGGCACAGGAAACAGCAGCAGACGTTACCGAAGACGTCCAAGAAACCGATCTTCGAGCCACGACAAAAATCCACAAGGTGAGCAACAGCCTGTGTGTTGGTACCACCGCAGATTCGGCGAGAACGCGCGAAAGTGTACGTCGCCGTGTTTGTACCTAAACGCAGGCGGCGGTCGACCGTAGGCGCAGCCGACCGTCCGTCCCCATCCAGGCGCCTGTTCATCAGTGACAGAGCTTCTGGCCTGAAATTTCTAGTGGACACCGGTTCGGACCTCAGTATCCTGCCACGGTCTTCGCTACATCGTTGCAGGCCTTCAACCAGCCCTGTGAAGTTGGCACCCCTTTTTTGGAAAATGTACATTTTTTCAGAGTTCTAGACAGATATGCAATAGTTCTGGAGTGCTCTGTACAAAATTTAAATAGTTCTGCAAAATTTCGCCGAAAAAATACGAAAAATTACCACAAAATTTAGTTTTTTTTTTTTTTCAAAATAAGTTTTGCCTCTTAGTACAAACATAGTTCTGATCACAGTTCTAAATAGCTCTCAAAGAGTTCTACAGGAAATCCGAATGACATTTTTTTGCCCAGATAATAGTTCATGAGCTAATTGCGTAAATGAGGGACATAAACTACACAAAATTGCATCAGAGTCGTGTGAAGTTGGCACCCCTTTTATGTGGAATATACATTTTTTCAGAGTTCTGGGTAGTTCTTCTATAGTTCTAGAGTTCTCTGTACAAAATTTAAATAGTCCTGTAGAATTTCGTGAAATATCGCAATTCTGAATAGTGGGAGAGCTGTGAAGTTGGCACCCCTTTTTTCAAAAATGTAAATTTTTTTCAGAGTTCTAGATACATATGCAATAGTTCTGGAGTTCTCTGTAGAAAATTTAAATAGTTCTACAAAATTTCGCCGAAAAAATAGTAAAAATTACCACAAACTTTAGTTGTTTTAGTTTTTTCAAAATAATTATTTGCCTATTAGCACAAACATAGTTCTGATCACAGTTCTAAATAGCTGTCAAAGAGATCTACAGGAAATCCAAATAGCATTTTTCTGTGCAGATTATACTTTATGAGATAATTACAATAATGGAGTATCCATTTACATGCTACTGTGGAATTTGCACACTTTTTTTTTTTTTCAAAAAATTAGACTTTTTTTACAGAGTTCTAGGGAGATGTGCAATAGTTCTTGTTTACGATAAGCAATAATTACTCAGACGTAAAAACAACAAATTGAATGTGCAGCGGATGGAATATCTGTCAAGACATAAGAAAAATGTATATTTCTCGAATAAGGGGCACAAATAAGACAGCTTATCAGATATTCAAAATTGTGTACATAGTTTTTTTTCGGGCAATTACATAGAAGTATTCAGATGAACTTTAGAACTATACTATATGTATACAGAACCCCAAAAAACAATGTGTATTTCTCGAAAAAATTGTGCCAATTTCACAGTAACGTGAATATGAATTCCACATTACTGCATTTATCTCATAAAATATAATCTGCACAGAAAAATGTTATTAGGATTTCCTGAAGAACTCTTTGACAGCTATTTATAACTGTGATCAGAACTATGTTTGTACTAATAGGCAAAAATTATGTTGAAAAAAACTAAATTTTGTGGTAATTTTTCGTATTTTTTCGGCGAAATTTTGCAGAACTATTTAAATTTTGTACAGAGAACTCCAGAACTATTGCATATCTGTCTAGAACTTTGAAAAAAAATGTACATTTTCCAAAAAAGGGGTGCCAACTTCACACGACTCCTTCAACCGCCTTCTGTCTAACGGCTGCCAACAATTCAACGATTACGACTTGTGGTACCCAGCAGATGGAGCTGAACTGGGGTTTACGCCGTCCTTTCGAATGGAATGTTACTGTTGCAGACGTTACAGAAGCGATCATCGGAGCAGATCTGGCTCATTACAAACTCTTGCCAGACGTGGCAAACGCCCGACTTGTGGACAGCGTCACTGGTTTAACTGTCACTGGTTTTCACCGCAATGCAACCATCCACAGTGCAAAGCTCGTTCAGGCACCTGAGAGCGAATATTCTTCACTTTTAAGTCAGTTCCCGAGTCTGACCAGGCCACCCGGAGCACCTAAACAGATCCATCACAATACAGTGCATCACATCAAGACGACGGAGGGACCGCCAGTGTCATGCCGACCAAGACGTTTAGCGCCGGACCGTCTCGCCACAGCTAAGGCCGAATTCGACACCATGCTAGGGATGGCGGTTATCGCTAAAACAACCGGTTTTCGGTTATACCGGTTCTTTTCATCTCCAGTTTAACCGCACCGTAAAAATTGCTCAAGATAACCGGTTTTTTAAATAACCGGTTTTCGGTTTTTATTGCTATTATTTCCAGTAGAGTTCGAACGAAACATATTTTGCGGCCGAAACAGAAACCGTAATCGCCGGTTCTTTTAGTTTCCGCCGAAACCGAAACTTACGAAATTTAGTTAAAATTTACATTATACGACAAATCACTAGTCTTTCCATATTTTGCAAGATCCCCTCCCAATACTATGCCTTCTTGAGTGTGTGTAAGCCTAACCAGGAGTCCGAAGAAGACGATATACGTCTAGTATTTCCATCCGGCAGTTGCGAATACTGAGCCAACCACTTCGTAAGTTGGACTTGTGAGCCAGCGCATATGAATATCTCGTTATACACACAACATATATAAGTTACAGTCAATAAATAAACTTCAATCAGTGCTGCAGAAGTATTTCGAAAAATAAAGTCACAGTTCCGACTAACAGTATGATTGTTGTCAATGTAAATTTACGCAAATTGAACTAGGACAGATCTGTACCACATGATCCAAGAATGTTCAAATGGGTGTAAGTTCTTATGAGACCTAAATGCTTAGGTTATCGGTCCCTAGACTTACAAACTATTTAATCTAACTTAAACTATCTTACGCTAAGGACAACATATACATCCATGACCCAGGGAGGAGTCTAACCTCCGACTGGAGCAGCCGCGCAGTCCGTGACATGGAGCCTCAAACCGCACGGCTACCTCGCGATGCACCACGTGATGAATGTTACCTAAACCCATATTGGTTATTAAAAATGCCCTCGCTTTCAAGGTTCACATTAATAAAACTTGTTAGCATAACAATATGATAAATCATTAAAAGTTAGTATTCCAAGCTTAGAGTACATCACTTACATAATAGGTATATGAATCGATTTTACTTTCTCTTCCAAGGAACATTTTTGATGCTTTCTCCTTAAATGACATAGCATGTTTGTAGTACCTTCACCGGTTTACAGCTTTTTAAAGCAAATGGAGCATTGTATCTCACTGCTCCCGTACTTCGTGAAGTACTTCCATAATCGGGATGATGCCATTTAAGACACAACCGATGTCTGGCGACGACAGCAAGGAACTGCCGCATGACCAGATGGAGGCAAGTCTCGTACACTGCCGGTGCACGCGCGTAGTCTAATAGGCCACGCCACACTGCAACAGGTGCATCGATGCCTCAATAGCTGCACCAGTTCTCAAGTTCTTATGCCACGCGTTTGTCGCGCGTTTCTGACTGCAGGGATTGTTCTTAAATTATCACTGATCACTTTTCTTAGTTTCTGCGATGACCTAATATTTCACAGCAGTAGAAATTTTAGGAATAGCCCTAAATAGTAGTGTCTACTAGTTTTAATTTTTTATATTATTTACAAAAAAACACATTTTGAACCACTACTACAGGAAGTAGTCGTATCGATTTTTTTACCCGGTTCTTGGCAATAACTAAAATAAACCGCCTACAACCGACACCAAATAAATACCGAAAAAACCGGTTATTCGAAACTAAAGTACCGGTATCTGTTTTAACCGGTCGGTTTTTCCCATCCCTACACCATGCTACGAGAGTGTATTATCAGACCGTCGAACGGTCCGTGATCCTCCGCCTGACATCTAGTGCCAAAGAAAGGTGGATCCTGGCGCCCCTGCGGGGACTATCGTGCATTGAACTCGAGAACAGTGCCGGACCGATATCCTGTACCATTATTAAGAGACTATAACTATGATTTACATGGTGCAACGGTATTTAGTGTCTTAGACTGTGCGAAGGCTTACACCCAGATACCAGTGGCTGAAGAGGATATTCCTAAGACAGCAATAATAACACCTTTCGGCCTGTTTGAAAGTATGTATATGACCATAGAATGAAGGCTTTCATGGCAGGTGTCGTCATTACTTAAAGCTTCCGGGCTGAGATGCCGTGGTCCATACATAAAACTTTCCCCTGACGTTTCGCCCTCGTCTGCGGAAGGCATTCGCGGAGGTAAAGCAGTACGCCGCTTTACCTCCGAGGATGCCTTCCGCAGACGAGGACGAAACGTCAGGGGAAAGTTTTATGTATGGACCACGGCATCTCAGCCCGGAAGCTTTAAGTAATGATAATATGTATATGACCTTTGGATTGCGCAACGCAGCACAGACTTGGCAAAAATTTATTGACTCAGTCCTACAAGGGCTTCCGTTCTGTTTTTCTTATCTGGATGATGTGCTCGTTTTCTCTGAGACAGAGCAACAACACCGACAACATCTGCAGGTAGTGTTCAAACGCCTAGAACATTACGGAGTTGTGTTAAACGTTGCCAAGTGCGTTTTCGGACGATCCGAAGTGACCTTTCTGGGACATAAAATTTCAGCTGCGGGTTCTTTACCTTTACCAGAGAAGGTTGAAGCTATTCTGCAATTACCTAGGCCAACCACAATCAAGGTACTGCGTCGATTCTTAGGAATGCTCAACTTCTACCGTCGACATCTACCTCGTGCAGCTGAATTACAAGGACCACTGAATGCAGCACTAACTGGTCCTAAGAGGAAAGGCAGTTCGAGTGTACACTGGACTGAGACTATGTGTGCAGCGTTCGAAGCTGGTAAACAGAGCATGGCAGATGCAGCGCTTCTAGCTCACCCCAACCTCGAAGCACCGTTAGCTATAGTCGTGGCTTAGCCTCCAAATAATACAAAGCCTACTCACTAGGAGCTACCTCTCATGAGCCAGTGTCGCCGCTGTAGTTCAAACTTATTCCGCTGTTGGCGCCACGAGCCAACCTCATTCCGTGTAGATTCTTATGGAACCGAATTGGAAATACGGCTTAAAAAATATGTCCATGTAGGACAACGGTTCATTTTGCTCACTGATGTCGAGAACAAATATTGAAGTTCATCTTACTGTCTTTATTTAACAATGATAACATCGATTGTTTCTTTTTATTATCATGTACACTGATTATTAGGCCTAATTGATTGGAATTGTTTTGCAGTTTTTCCTAAAGAGCTTCTTTTCTAAATTTTCATTTCTTTTCGCAAAATATTCCCTACGTACCTGGTCTGTCATATTGTTCGTGAATTTAGTTAAGTAGGGCCGCAGAAATTTTTGCAGTATTAATCTGCTCAGTAGCTCTGCATGAGAATCCTTACCGTACTGCAATGCGGGGTTGCGACTAATATGAGGCAGTAACATATGTTAAAGTATGAACAGTACTTTTGGCTTGTCTATGACTGATTTCAGTGCCTCGTTAGTCACACTTTCTAGTCATGCCAGGAACATGACGAATGTAGGTTTGGGGTATTGCAGACCACCTTGTCTTTTCCTTTTATTAAGGCCATCATTGGTGACGGAGACTGTACACTTTAACTTTGTTTGTACTATGACATCTTTATTATGAGGTTGTGAAATATGGCTTTCTTAGCAGAGTCTTCGCTTACATTTCCCTTGTTTGCCGATCTTCTGTTTCAAAAATTTGTCCCACATCTTTCAATTTCTCTTCTCTGTTCTTTTACATTAATTCGTTTGCTTGGCGGATACATTTCGAAAACACTGGGAACGGCATCAGGATTCAGTTTCTTTATCTTCAGCCGGATTTATAGTCTGAGGTAAGAAAATGGTTACTGCATACCACAGAATGGTCATTGGGCTGCCATAACTTATCCTTTGTATCATCTACATAAGAGATAAAAATGAAATATTTAGGCAACAATAAAATAAATTATACCAGCACTGATCACTTAGAAATGTACATACCTTGTCTACTTATTGTTTTTATCCATAGTTATCTCGTGGATTCATTACTCGGAAATTCGTGAAAACTAACTCCAGGAGCTTTATTTCGGGAGCCCTGATTGCAAAATGGCACACACGAATATACCATTTTCCACAAACACTTAAACAATTGTAGATTTTGACGTAAAAACAGTAAGTTACACTCTTTTGGGATGCATTACAACGCACTTCAGTCAAGTTTCGCTCATGTGTGGTTGTTATGTGGCGCCTCTAGCGGCTGCTGTTTCAACGAGAGCGGCGACAAGGGTTTACTCCTAGTGAGTAGGCTTTTTATTATTTGGAGGCTAAGGTCGTGGACGCGTCACAGCTATATGCGCGGCGCTGCAAGAATGGTCAGCCGCCACGCGTCAGCGCGAAGTTCAGTGTTGAAAGTGCAGTGCAGTGTAGCGACTGAATGATGAATCAAGTGAACCGCGTTTATAATTAGTTCCGTACCGGCCACCAGAGGCACGCTACTATCGCGGCTGTTAATCATAGTTCAGCGTCCAGCCGCCAGGAGCGCTGTATATTCTTACGTGTTCTAGTATATTCCATACGCGATAATTTTTTATGTTACTCTCTCTGCAGTTTACTCTCTGACAACTTTTGTTTTTCAGTTAGTTCCTTCTATTGTCTAATAAAGAGTTGTCTTACCAGGAAACCTATCGCGTCGAATTTATTTATTTTATATAGTCGATCAGCTCAAATTACGCTGATACCGACAGCCTCAACGATTACTACTGAACAGTTTAAAAAATCGCAAAGCATAGCTTTGTGCTAACTGGAACGAAACAAACAGTGCAGCCACACTTCGTTTCGTACGCTCGAGTGTCCTGTTTACATAATGCAACAGCAAGCAAGCATTTGCTTTAAAAGTCGTTAATGCCGATGGCAAACAACATATTTAACAGTCGTTCATAAAACATTAAATAGCACACCACTGTGCGGCTCAAGTACTCTTTTTGCATGAGAAACCAAGCATGCCGCCCGGGAGTAGCCGCGCGGTCTGGAGCGCCACGTTACGGATCGCGCGGTCTCCCGCGTCGGAGGTACGAATCCTCCCTCGGACATGGATGTGTGTGTTGTCCTTAGGTTAGTTTAACTTAGTTTAATTAGCTTGTAAGACTAGGGACTAATGACCAGCATCTCTTGCAGAAACAAATACATGTAGGGGAGACCGAGGCACGTTGGGCATATTTTTATATTTTTGTTAATATTAATTTGTTTGACATATTTAAATTGGTGAAATTATTGTTAAATATTAAATAGGTCTCTACTGAGTCTGGATGGCAGTTATTAAGCTTGAAAATATCAGTTGAAGTATTAGAAAAAATTAATTAATGGAAATATGTCAAGTGGGCCAAACTGGCCCTACCTCGGGGTAAGTTGGCCCACAGGCCGGGGCACGTTGACCCATATAGTCTTTTGGTAAGTATAACTAGGAAATCAAAACTAACATTTATCAAGAAATATACTTTAACGTACATAATATCAACTTTAATATTGAGTTAAATGCTTTTGAGGAGTATGAAAACACGACAGGTTAAACTTATTACGATTTATAGTGCTTTAATACAAAGCAGTCAACTTTAATCAATGTCAAGCTCCAAAGGATCAGTACAGTTTTAACGCTCATAAAATATTCCACGGATTTTATTTTTTACGCATCTCTGACGAGCCCAACACTTACAGTTCGTGAACTAAATTCCTGTGAATCTTCCTCATCGTCATCATTATCATCTTTCTTTTTTGAAATATGGCCTTTCTTGCCTATGATCTAACTTTTCTTCAGTATTTCTTTCCAATGCATTGGTCCAATGGGAAGGGTTGAAATTCAATTTATGTTTCCTAAGTTTCAATTACCTGTGCATACTGACATGAGGCCTGCCTGTACTTAGCACAGTACCTCCAGAACGATTTTCTTCGAATCTCAAAGTCTTCGCTAACAGCCCTCACAAATCTTTCCTTTTCTTTTACTTCTAAAACTGCTCTTAGCATCGTATCTTCAGAAATCATTCCCCTTTCATTATTTTATAATTTCGGATCATTTTTATGATACTACAACTAAAACAAAGGTTTAAACCAGAGCCGTAACTCATGTTTTGAAAACAAGGAAATGAAAGAGATTCTCACCTGTCAGATCACTGTTTAAGATTAAAATAAAATTTACTGGTTGGCGTTTATTCGATGCTTTTTATGTCGTGAGTATGGCGATCTTTTGACCTCTGAAACGTATCGAAATATGATTAACTTCGACAATTAATAACTTAGTAAACTCAAAGAATTATAAACGTAGCTATCATTAAAAGTAACAAACCTTTCATCGAGTCTAAAGAAGTACAGCTCCTATAGGACGTGACAGGTTGTCTTGGCTGGCCATCGTGCCCCGTCCTCTCTGGGACAATCTGCCCCATTGCCATCTTTACAATAAATTCTGTTCTTTAGAAAACTCACTAAAGCAATTAAGTCTGTATGCCATATATATATATATATATATATATATATATATATATATATATATATATATATATATATATATATATATATATATAATCCTTAAATTACGACCTTTTATTATGGTGGAGAGAGGGGCAAGACGGGGTGATGAAGCACTTAACAATTTTTTGTAGGCTTACAAAATGCTCTAGTAAAATACCAGATATTCCACCTTAAACTTCAGTATTTCTAGAGTTTATAAAAAAAGGACCAAAATTGTTAGTATTTACTATTTTAAAAAATATATTTTCCCAGGGATTACCAAGTACCCCATCTTGCCCTACAGTGATGGCAACATGGGGTACGCAGGTGGGGCAAGTTGGGTTACCTCAATACTGTATAAGACAAGGGTAATTAAATTATTCAATGAACACATGTTTACAAATTTATAAAAGAATTATTCTAATATGTCATGAAAATGCATGGAGTAAATATTGTGTGATGTTGTCATGAAAATGCATGGAGTAAATATTGTGTGATGTTAAAGTTCAGTTTATTGTTATTCAGTTATTATCGTCGTTTTGTAAGCAAAATTCACACACATGATGTACCTCGGCATCCTCATCTTCTTCTCACGCATATGAACAGTGAGCAAGAGACGCATGACACCCATCCTTCTGTTGACTGCGAGTAGAAACAGCCGCAATACAGGCACACAGTGTCATCTTCTAATCTGCTTTCTTCTTCAATTTTTTTTCTTCTTTGCCAAATTCAAATGTTCAAATGTTTGTTAAGCTTATGGGACTTAACTACGGGGTCATCAGTCCCTAAACTTACAAACTACTTATGAACTACTTACGAACTAGGACGGCACAAATATCCATGCCCGAGGGGGGATTCGAACCCCCGACCGTAGTGGCCGTGCTGACCGTGACTGGAGCGCCTCAGTCACCTCGGCCACCGCGGCCGGCTTTGCCAAATTCGTCATTGCTTTTTTATTCTTCCCACTTTTGCCTTTACAAACAAAGAGAGATTTTTTAACAGTCTTCTCAGGTGAATCCTTCCTTCTTGTTCCTTCTTTTTTCAAGGCTTAACTTTACTTGCACTGTCCAGGAATGATCTTCTGTAAGGGGAGCTAGTAACAACAACAGTTTTACCTTTTTTGAGCACTGTTTTTAGGATGTTTTTCTTTCCGACATGAGGGATCGGGACAATCTGTTGAGGTGAAACAGCAAATGAACTTAATTGATGGGCGTTGTTCTGAGAAGCCTGCTTGTTTGTAGTGTGGTAATTGGGGTTATTATAAATCCAAAATGAGCACCCTGGGCTTAGGCGTACAGCAAGCGCATC
This sequence comes from Locusta migratoria, assembly GCA_026315105.1. Classification (NCBI taxonomy): domain Eukaryota; kingdom Metazoa; phylum Arthropoda; class Insecta; order Orthoptera; family Acrididae; genus Locusta; species Locusta migratoria. The sequence continues at coordinate 326,633,220 of CM048745.1, read as the reverse complement.
TTGCTCTTTAGTATCGGCTTGGTTGACAGGACCATCGCTTGTCTCTTATGTGAGCCATTGGTCATTATTGACAGAAACGTTAGCGGCCTCACTTGTAGTCAAAGGAGTGTCTGTAGTGACAGAAGCTTCAAACACTGAATCTGGGAAGATGTTTGGTTCGAAAGGGCAAATTCCTGTTTTATTTTTTTTAACCCTTTATGGCAGTCAACATGGTTGCAGCTCATGTTATGTCATGTGGGGCAAGACGGGGTACCTAATGGAAGGGCAAGACGGGGTACCCCATCTTGCCCTGCCACTAGGTACCCCGTCTTGCCCCCAGGGACCATTTGTACATTAGGTTAATATTACAGCACCAAGGATATATTCAATTAGTTATTGCCAAATAAGCTATTTTTTTCATGGATATGAGAAACAATTACTTCTCTTACCTTTTCACGTCTGAAAATGACGAAAATTATATCAGCACAGACGAAAACACGCTTGGGTGTATTCATTCCGAATGGATTGCTCAAAATGGCTGCCAGGACTGTCAGGCACTCGTATAGCAAGTGCCTATTAGTTCAACTATTCGCCGCTAGGTTGCGATATCTGTCGTGGTAGAAATTACAAAACCCCGTCTTGTCCTCCACCCCATCTTGCCCCACTCTCCCCTACTACTCACCCCGTTGTGCCTAAAGCAATCAAAACTTAAATAACACGCATTAACCGACGAGAAGAATTTTACTGAAACACGCACAAAAACGATTAAGGACTACAGCTTGTCCAAAATTTCGCCGCCTGCGATATACTGTTCAAGTGTCAGGACCTGGCTGGCGGTGAGACGTGGGCGGTTCGGGTGGCAGAGAGAAATGCAGGAAAGTTTTGTTGAATCAAACCATGAAGTTTATTTACTTGTTACTACAGAAGGCTACCGGGGGTGTGCAACAGTAAGTGGAACCCGTCCCAGGGACCATGGTGACCCGCGACCTACGGGGTGAGACCCGGAGCTAGCAAGAGAACGTCTTTTCGCGACGGTGGCCCGATCAGAAGAGAGCGTCCCTCCGTCTCAGCAATCGTCGGGGCCTGGCGGACGCTCCACGTGAAGCAACGTGGTCTTCCCCGATTGGTAGCAGAGTATCGCTGAGTGGTAGGAACTGCGCTCCCCACGACAACGACACGAAGCGCGCAAGGGGGGAAGACGATCGTCGAGTCAGCAAGGGGAGCCGACGGCTCCATCGGTTACGAAACTAAGACGGCCGGAGGGAAAAAAGTCGAATATTTTAATAAACTAAATTTTCTGGTCTAGCCAGGGTCCTTAGGGAGAGGTTCCGCTTGTACAATACGCCCTGAATACTCCTAAGACGATATAGTGTCTATTGAATGGATTCGACTGGGCCTTCCTGCTCCTATGGCCAAAGTGCCCCGGTCCCCCCATTACGAAAACTTGTATCACAGGGCTGATGTTTGTGGCTGCCACTACTCGCGGGGTCGCCATTTCATGTAGCCGCTAGTAGCTAATCAAGCTGAACCACTGGTTTGGACGAGTAGGTAGTGACCAGTCAAGTGTCTTACAAACCTCAGTCCTCGTTTACGACTTCTAACAAACTATACAGTATAGTTATCAAACAACTGATTCGTTCAGTGAGTGACGACATGTGTAAAAATGAGGGAAATACAGGTCTCGAGGAAGGAAAAAAAGACTCACCATTGAAATAGTAAAAGAGGAGAAAAACGAGTGTTTCTGCGTTGATTTTGAGAAGACTAGCTTGCCTAAAGAAATAGACGCCGCAATTCTTAATTCTAACCCACCTAGTCGAGAATCTTGTGGAATATCATAGAGGAATACTGAATTCCTTCAAATTCATCAAGGTCTAGTAACAGTTATACGTGGGGTATGAGTGTCAGGTTCTTCGTGAAGGGAAACTAACGCAAAAGATAAACGTTAAGTCTGGAAAGTCACATGGGTATGTTCTTTTTCTCACTCTGTTCCTGTTAGTTCTGGATACTTTTAATCAAGAGGGCAATGGGAGGACGGAAGAGGAGTATTCAATGGGGAACGAGATAGAGGCACTTTTACTGATGGTACAAATGTAGTAATCACATTCAAAAAACAAGAACTAAGTGATGTAATCGTAAATAATGTCTTTCACAAAATTATTAAGTAGTTCTCTGCAAACTGACTCTCTTTAAATTTTGGTAAAACACAGTATATCCAGTTCCGCACAGTTTTGCACTTTGAACATAAGTCTGTAACTAAGGTAGAATTTTCAAAATTTTTAGGTGTGTGCATAGATGAGAGATTAAACTGGAAGCAACACATGGACGGTGTGGTGAAACGTTTGAGTTCAGCTACGTATGCTGTTAGGGCTATTGCAAATTTTGGCTATAAGAATCTCAGCAAACTAGCTTACTGTACCTATTTTCATTCACTGCTTCCGTATGGCATCATATTCTGGGATAATTCATCATTGAGTAAACCAGTATTCATTGCAAAAAAGCGTGTAATCAGAATAATTGTTGGAGACCACCCACTATCATCCTGCAGACATGTACTTAAGGATTTAGGTATCCTCACAGCAACTTCACAGTATATATATTCACTTATGAAATTTGTTGTTAATAATCCAACCCAGTTCAAAGGTAATAGCAGTGTGCACAGCTATAACACCAGGAGAAAGGGTCATTTACATTATGTAGGGCTGAATCTGAGTTTGGCACAGAAAGGGGTAAATTATGCTGCCACAGAAGTCTTTCGTCACCTACCAAACAGCACCAGACGCCTGACAGATAGCCAACTAGCATTTAAAAATAAATTAAAAGAATTTCTGAATGACAACTCCTCCTACTCATTGAATGAGGTTTTAGATATAAATTAGTAAATCTAAAAAAATTTAAAAAATTGTGTCATGTAATATTTTGTGTAATGCAACGTCTTGTACAGACACCCTTCATTAACCTGACACGTTTCACATCATTACGAAGTGTCGTATTCATGATCTATTGAACAAGTATTAAGCTAATCTAATCTAATCTGCACATACCGATCGCTACTCCCTTCACAAACATCAAAGGTGAACGAGAGTTGTAGCTTATCACATCAAACATGTTCAAATTTTTGTAAATCTATCGGACCAAACTGCGTGGTCATCAGTCCGTAATTTACTAACTACTTAAACTAAGGTAAACTAACCTAAGGACCACACACACACACACACACACACACACACACACACACAGACACACACACCAGGGAGGACTCGAACCTCCGACGGCGAGATACTGCACGCTCCGCAGCGAGGCGCCTTAGACCGCTCAGCTACTCCAATGCGGCGTAGCTTATCACATTGCACACCGTATGTTGCGGGGTGGGGCCTGACCTACGTCATACAGGTAAAAAACTATTACTCGCGTGCAGGCAGAATCTGCTTTCATCGCTCAAAACAACTGCCCACCATTATATCTTCGACTCAAGACGTCAGTCGTGTGGTGTGAGTGCTAGACAGTCCAGATGTGTGCGTGTCCGTAGTCCCTCTGTCAGTAAACAGTTGCCAACATTTCTTGTTGACACTTCTGGGCCCACAACCCTTCTTATCTGTGCTGCGATAGCTGTACGACTACTACTGCTGCCGTTACAATACGAAGATCTTGGCGGACAGAACCTTGTCTACGCGTGAGGACGTCACCATTGTGCATCTTTGCAGTATTGACTCGGCACGTTCAACGGCATTTCTCCGAAAAGACACTCGGAGGACCACAATTTGACCGCTTTCAAACTCGCTCAGCTGAAAATGGTCAAATGTTTGTAGATCTTATGGGACAACTACTTTTGAACTAGCTAATACTAAGGACGGCACAAATATCCATGCCCGAGGGGGAATTCGAACCCCCGACCGTAGACGCCGTGCAGAACATGACTGGCGCGCCGCAGACCGCTCGGCCACCGCGGCTGGTCGCTCAGCTGACTGTAGGAAGAAGCATGAATACGCCTCCGTGGCATGACGCCTTCTTGGCAGATTAAAACGGCGTGCCGCAACCGGAATTCGAAACTAGGACCTTTGCCTTTCGCCGGCAAGCACTTTAACGACTGTGCTATCCCGGCCTCTCTTCGCTTAGTTCCACCAGAACCTCCCTCCTACTTCCCAAACTTCGCAGAAGTTCTCCTTTAGTGTTTGATCACTTTGGTGAGATGAATTTTGTTCAAGAAAATATTTAATTTTACTGTCATGTTCAATTTTTATCGTTATCTCCCTTTTCATTCAACTTGAAGACCACATCTAAATAAAAGTTGTACAAATGACATAAAAGTTTTCTGGGTATGGTACCGCGTCATGATGTAGGCTATTACTTATTTAACCAACGTTTCGGCCAACGTTACAGTGGCCTTCATCTGGGTAACTGTTACCCAGATGAAGGCCACTGTAACGTTGGCCGAAACGTTGGTTAAATAAGTAATAGCCTACATCATGACGCGGTACCATACCCAGAAAACTTTTATGTCATCTGACTCTGGCCGCGGAAGCCTACGTAATTATAAAAGTTGTACAACTTTGCTTCCGCCGTTTTTCCTCAATATTTGAGGCTTTGTGTTGTTGTGGTCTTCAGTCCGGAGACTGGTTTGATGCAGCTCTCCACAATACCCTATCCTGAGCAAGCCTCTTCATCTCCACATAAGAACGACAACCTACATCTGTCTGAATCTGCTTACTGTATCCATATCTTGGTCTTCCCCTGCGATTTTTTCCCCACACACTTCCCTCCAACGCTAAATTCACAATTCCTTGATGTCTAAGAATGTGTCCTACCAATATATCCCTTCTTTAAGTCTAAGTATGCCAGAAATTCCTTTTCTCCCCAATTCTGTTCAGTACCTCCTCATTAGTTACGCGATCCACCCACCTAATCTTCAGCATTCTTCTGTAGCACCATATTTCAAAAGCCTCAATCCTCTTCCTGTCCGCACTGTTTATCGTCCATGTCTCACTCCCATACAAGGCAACACTCCATACAAATGCCTTCAGAAAGGACTTCCTTAGGTTTAAATCAATATTCGATGTTAACAAATTTCTCTTTTTCAGGAACGCTTTTCTACCCATTGCCATTCTGCATTTTATATCCTCTGTACCGCGACCATCATTTGTTATTTTACTGCCCAAGTAACAGAACTCATCTACCTCCTTTTTTGCTTCGTTTCCCAATCTAATTCCTTCAGCATCACCTGAATTTCTTACACTGCACTCCATTACCCTAGTTTTGCTCTTGTTAATGTTCGTCTTATATGCACCTTTCAGCACACTGTCCATTCCGTTCAATTGCTCTTCCAGGTCCTTTGCTGTATCTGACAGAATTACTGTGTCGTCGGCAAAACGCAATGTTTTTAATTCTTCACCCTGAACTTTAATTCCTTCTCCAAATTTCTCCTTGCTTTCCTTTATAGCTTGCTCAATGTACAGATTGAATAACAATGGAGAAAGACTACAACCCTGTCTTACTCCCTTTCCAACCACTGCACCCCTTTGATGCCCTTCAACTCTGACAACCGCTGTCTGGTTTTTGTACAAGTTGTAAATAACCTTACGTTCCCTATATTTTACTCCTGCTTGCTTCAGAACTTGAAAGAGTTTATTCCAATCAACATTGTCAAAAGCCTTCTCCAAATCTAGAAAAGCTAAAAACGTAGGTTTGCCTTTTCTTAATCTATCTTCTAGGATAAGCCGTAAAGTGAGTATTGCCTCCCGTGTTCCTACATTTCTCCTGAACCCAAACTGATCTTCCCCGAGGTCGGCTTCTACCAGCTTTTCCATCCTTCTGTATATAATTCGCGTTAATATTTTGCAGCCATGACTTATTAAACTGATAGTTCTGTAGTTTTCACACCTGTCTGCACCTACTTTCTTAGGGATGGGGATTATAACATTTTTCTTAAAGTCTGAGGGTACTTCACCTGTCTCATACATCTTACACACCAGGTGAAACAATTTTGTCATGGCTGCTTCTCCCAGAGACTTCAGTAGCTTTGAGGGAATATCATCTACTCCAGGGACCTTGTTTCGACTTAGGTCTTTCAGGGCTCTGTCAAATTCTTCTCTCAGTACAGTATCTCCTATTTCATCTTCATCTACATCCTCTTCCCTTCCTAAAATATTGTCTCGAAGTTCATTTCCTTTGTAGAGCCCCTCTATATATTCTTTCCACCTCTCAGCTTTCCCTTCTTTGCTGAGAACTGGTTTTTCATCAGTGTCCCTGATATTCATAGAGCTGTTTTTCTTATCTCCATATGTTTCTTTTATTTTTTTGTAGGCTGTATCTATTTTTCACCTATTTATACATTCTTCTACATCCTTGCATTTGCCTTCTAGCCACTCCTGCTTAGCCATTTTGCACTTCCTGACAATCTCATTTCTTAGTCGTCTGTACTCCATTTTGCCTGTTTCATTTACTGGATTTTTATATTTTCTCCTTTCATCGATTAAATTTAGTATCTCCTGTGATATCCAAGGACTTTTTTGTAGGTCTTTCCATCCTACCTATTTTGTCCTCTGCTACCTTCACTATTTCATCTCTCAATTTTACCCATTTCTCCTCTACTGTTTTATTTCCCCCCGTTTCTGTCAATTGTTGCCTAAAGCTCCCTCTGAAATTTTTAAGAACCTCAGGTTCCTTCAATTTATCCAGGTCCCATCTCCTTATTTTCCTACCTTTTTGTAGTTTCTTTAGTTTCAGCCTACAGTTCACAACCAACAAGTTATGGTCAGAGTCTATATCTGCCCCTGGGTATGTCTTACACTGTAGAACCTGATTCCGAAATCTGTGTCTTACCATTATAAAATCTATCTGGTATCTCCCGGTGTCTCCTGGTCTGTTCCACGTATACGAACTTCTTTTGTGAGTCTTAAACCAGGTGTTTGTTATAACTAAATTATGTTCTGTGCAAAATTCTACCAGGCGGCTTCCTCTTTCATTCCTTTTGTCCAGACCATATTCACCTACTATCTTCCCTTCCCTTCCTTGTCATACTACCGAATTCCAGTCTCCCATAACAATTAAATTTTCCTCTCCCTTAATTGTCTGAATAATTTCCTTTAGCTCCTCATATATTTCTTCGATTTCCTCATCATCGGCAGAGCTAGTTGGCATATAAACCTGTACTACTGTTGTCGGTGTTGGCTTCGTATCTATCTTGACAATGATAATGCGATCACTGTGCTGGTCATAGTAGTTTACCCGCATTCCTATTTTCTTATTCATTATCAATCCTACTCCTGTGATACCCCCAATTGATTTTGTATTTATAATCCTGTACTCACCTGACCAGAAATCCTGTTCATCCTGCCACCGAACTTCACTAATCCCCACTATATCTAACTTCAACCTATCCATTTCCCTTTTTAAATTTTCTAATTTTCCTACTCTATTAAGGGATCTAACATTCCACGCTCCGACTCGTAGAATGCCAGTATTGTCTTTCCTGATGATCACATCCTCTTGAGTAGTCCCCGCCCGGATATCCGAATGGGGGACTATTTTACATCCGGAATATTTTACCCGAGAGGATGCCATCATCATATGTTCATACAGTAGAGCTGCATGTCCTCGGGAAAAATAACGGCTGTAGTTCCCCCTTGCTTTCAGCCGTTCGCAGTGACTGTGTGGCAAAGCCACATTAGCTGATGTTACAAGGCCAGCTCAGTTAATCATCCAGACTGTTGCCCCTGTAACTACTGAAAAGGCTGCTGCCCCTCTTCAGGAACCACACATTTGTCTGGCCTCTCCACAGATACCCCTCCACTGTGGTTGCACCTACGGTACGGCTATCTGTATCGCTGAGGCACGCAAGCCACCCCACCTCGGCAATGTCTGTGGTTCATGGGGGTGGCTTTAATGAAACAAATTGGTTACACATGCATCATTCGAAGTATTTTCCATCGCTGGCCACTACTTTCTCCCGTCTTTAGGACAGTGTACGAATCCCGCGTCGAAAAACATGTTCATCTTTTCAAGCAGATCCACGAATCGATCCAATTTGTGACTTTTTCATGAGATCGGAAGTTTTGGTCAGCCGCGCCATGCACCATTGATCTAAACAGAAGATAAAGGGAGCAATGTGTGGAGTATACGGCGGGTGGGGGTACTACTTCTCATTTTAACGGTTCAAAGTACGGTTTAACATCTTTTGCAACGTTGGGTCGAGCGTTGTCGTGATGCAAAATCACTTTATCGTGCCTATCGCTGTAATGCGGCCGCATGTCTTTTATCGCTCTTCTCAAACGCACTAATTGCGTTCGATAAAGATCACCTGTGATTGTTTCACTTGGTTTTAAACTCCTCGTAGTACACGACGACGAGCTGGTCCCACCGAATGCAGAACATGATCTTGGATCTCTGAATATTCGGTTTGGTCGTCGACGTGGAAGCATGGCTCACGTCTTTTCACTAATAGCGTTCTTACCATACGTACTTGACAGCTTTCATATTAAAACAAAATACTAACATCTCCCACAAATGACAAGCGTTAGGCTCGTAAACTGACAAATTCAATCAAGAACAACTATATGATGCAGACAAAAATCGGCTAATGTTTGAATTAGGTTATGTTGACCGAGGTCCAAGCTATCTGGCTGACGTCTACGATCTGTTTCTTTAGACCGTTACTTACCGTTGTTGCTAACAATCGGCAAACGGCGGAAGCAAAGTTGTATACATTATAGGATTGGATTTGTATTTCAGTTGACTATTGGCCCACTTTAGGTTACGGTAGTAACACTAAAAGTGGGCCTTTGCGATCGCCTTTTGACAGATCGAAATTTAATTGAAAATAATGACTTAACCGTTCATCTGACGCAATAATTAATACACGAATTTATACCGGAGAAAATTCTTTACAACTTTGCTCTATGATTTTTTTTTTCGTAACTCCCACCGTTTCAGAGATATTTGCAGAAAATATCAGCGATTTTACGATGTCTGTCTGTCTGTCCGTAACGTGTTCCCAGTTTTTAAGTCGAACCGTTCAACTGTCATTCTTCGTACGATATATGATAATCTAGTGTCTAAAAATACCGTATTAACATCAGTTAACGACTGCCTTCAATAGTCAGAGAATTAAGGAAAGATTTCGTAACTGTTCGTCGTAGTGTAGTAGGCAGCACGTTTAATTGTAGTTGTAAGTACGTGGTCGGTGGTTCGAAACCCGCCACAGCCAAAAATTCCGTTTTCGCCTTTTTCCCGAAAGGCGTTTCGGGCACTCTTATTAATAAAATAGAGCTATGTAATGCAATATTTAGAGTTGTGCATATTTAAGAATGCTCACTCTCAAATGAGCGTTTTTTGGCCCACTTTAGGTTACGGTAGTAACACTAAGAGTGGGCCTTTGCGATCATCTTATGACAGCTCGAAATTTAAACAAAAATAACGGCTTAACTATGCATCTGACACGAAAATTGAATAAGCAAATTTATAGAGGAGAAAATTCTCTACAACTTTGCTCTTTTGTGTGGTTTTTTTTTTTTTTTTTTTTTTTTTTTTTTTTTTTTTTTTTTTTTCATATCTCGTATCGTTTCAGAGATATTTGCAAAAATAACGGCGATTTTGGGATGTATGTCTGTCTGTCTGTCCGGCTGTCTGTCTGTCCGTAACGTGTTCCCTGATTTTAAGACAAACCTTTCAACCAATCAGCACCATATTTTGCACACATAATTGTAGGCCACCAGAGACCAGAACCTCCCTTTTTCATATTTTTCGGACAAAAAATACGGTAGTAATACCAAAAAAGCCGTTTGTAATATAATTGTAATTGCAAACGAACCGTTCATCTGACACGAAAATTGAATAACCTAACTGGTAGAGAACCTAATTGGTAGAGGGGAAAATTCTCTACAACTTCACTTATTATGTTTTTTCATATCTTGCATCGTTGCAGAGATATTTGCAAAAATAACGGCGATTTGAAGATGTCTGTCTGGCTGTAATGTGTTCCCACTTTTTAGGTCGAACCGTTCAACGGATCGGCACCAAATGTTACAGACATAATTGTTTGCTACCAGAGACCCGCCAGTATCTAATTTTTTTCCTACAAGGATTTCAGACACTCTTATTACTTAATTTTTTTCTTATTTAAATTATTATTTTGTTGCATAATGTTTGCAAAAAGTGGGCCGTAAAACACGTCAGTGCGATTTTTTCTATTCGTGAACATAAAATACGGAACAACGAATTGAACAATGGTCTTCTGAAGCATATGCACGTAATTTGGGAGGAGCATGTTAGTCAAAGCTAAACTCATATATGAAATAAAGGTGTTAAAATACGGGTGCATAGATACTATCGCAATACTACAATTGTAATCATATCGACCATAATTTATTATTATTTAAATTCTTATTATTTTTGTCCGAAAAGTTTGCAAGAAATTATAAAACTACAAGAAAATATAAAGCGGGCCGTAAAACACGTCAGTGCTATTTTTTCTTTTTTTTTTTTTTTCTACCATGTACTCTTGTGAACTCAGGTCGGCTCTTCCTAAATGCTTCGGTATTAGGTCCCTATGAACAATGGTTCGGTTATTCTCAAGCCACTATAGACCTTGACGTCAAGGGTGGACTGTAAAAATCACAAATATGTCCGCTACAGAGCAATGAGCCTGTCGCCGCAATAAGTTTGAACAAGGTGCGTGGGTTTCAGGCAAGGTGCTCTGCCTTGCAGCAACGAGCAAATAGAACTGGTGTTGCACCAGCAGTGGTATGGTCAGTATTTTGCCGTCATTTGGACTGTGGAGACGACCGTCTGTGGTAGCGCGACCTTCTAGTTCGGGTCCTTGGAAAAATCCGCAGTCACAGACCGCATACGATTACTGCTCCGCAACCTCCAGACTTTTTTCCTTCTGTTGTGTGCCTGCCCGTCTTTCCAGGTGTCAGTATCCAGGGTAAAAGACCGGACGTGGTTATGTCAGCCTCTCTGCCCCTCTACGTAATGCCAAAAATGTTCAAATTTTTGTATAGTTTATGGGATTTAGCTACGGGGTCATCAGTCCCTAAACTCACAAACTACTTATGAACTAGCTAATCCTAAGGACGACACAAATATCCATTCCCGAGAGGGGATTCGAACCCGCGACCGTAGTGGCCGTGCAGACCGTGACTGGAGCGCCTCAGTCCCCTCGGCCACCGAGGCCGGCACGTAAAGACACCTACAGTGCTACTTGTAGATACAAGATCGTTGGACTAGATGTTTATATCTGCTCTGCAATATGTCCTTTCTCTACAGTAGCGATTCAAGATTCACGGCTTGCTAAACTTCTTTTCTCGGTGAAACAGTTGACGTTGACATTAACTGTAGTTTCTGCATGTAGCTTTTCATAGAAAGCTTGCCAACTAACGCTATAAATTTCCTTACTGATCACTTTGTAATTTCGAAGATTGTATGTACCATCAGGAGACGATTTTAGTTTCTAAACTATCAGCATTTCTTTCAGGAACGCGTCGACGTAAAAAAAATTCTCGATATTACCACAATCTAACACGTACAGTCGCAAGACTCACTGCTGTAAAACTTATTACCAACTGACAGTTACGACATATAATATTTGTTAAGGTTCGATTCCATTATATGCAAGATAACAATATCCTTGAAGAAATCGAATTATATTCACATAACTACATAGATCCCATAAATTTACTGGTTAAGCTGTACGAGGCTTCTCACTGGGCTGCAGTGGTTATGTTGGCACCAATGGTACTGACGGCAATAATGAAAAATAAATGTTTTTTCGTGACAACTTCAATTAAAACGAAAATTATTTTTTTCTGAACGGACAAGGTACATACAAGAATCTGTCAACCATACAGCAGGTACAGTATTAATTTTGCTGCGAGTGAAACGAGCAGCAATAACATTTACTCTGTAGCTCCTGAAAAAAAATATTAACGCAATTCTACATTTCATTGTTCATCTGTTGCCAACATAAGCACTGGAGCTCGGCGAAAAGCGTCGTAAAATTTTACCAAATTTACTCAAAGAGCAAACAGAGCTAAAACACAAAAAAATACATTGAAAATTTTATCCATCTTTTCAGCCACGAAAATGGATACCCAAAAATATGCCATAGATATTCACTGCATAGTAACAACATAATCAACCACCAAAGCTATAATATCAAGGAAAATAAATTATCAGATAACTACAGTGATCTCTAGGTAACTATGTAAATATATGTCGTTGAAACACTTCGAATATAGCTGCCTTTTTATTCAGGCAGAAAATAAAAAGTCTGTTACAGTCATAATTAAATAAAATCAATATCATCTTAAACAGAAAGGACAGCGATAAGAACGACATTAAATCTAAGTAAATTAAATGTATTAGGCATAAAAAATTTATATATGCCAGCTTATTATAAATTACCTCATTTATACTATATAAAACCTGATTATGGCAATATAAAGACGAAATGAGCTCATAGTAAATAAATAAATAAATAAAGCAGTATAACAGCAGTGTGAAAGATATAAACGTCATTTATAATTATGTCTCTCTACGACATATTCCACACTGCGGGCCCCAAAGTAAAGAAAGCTTTTGTATCCGTTGTGAATAAATAGTTGCCACTATTTAAGTTCCAACCCACGTATTTTCTAATTAATTATTAGTCGAAGTCCTGCATTTCCAGTATCTGATGTACATTTACAAGCCACTACTGACGTGACAGAAACACATTTATTCCTCCCACCGCACGTTAATAATTCCCGATATATGTAAAGTCAAACCATCTATTTCACATTCTAGATACTCTACCTACCCGAATGAGGAATCTAACATTCCACGTGCCAGTTTTGTTTTTCATAAAGACGGAATCACACTGAGTAACTCACACCCAGAGATTCGAAAGTGCTTTTCACTCCGGAAAACTTTAACCTAGCTGATGCCATGCAGCAGAGCCCACGAGGAAAATGACGGCTCTATTTTCCCATTATATCATCCATTCGAAACACCAGCATAGAACAGCAATGGACAGTAAGACCAAATTACCATTCATCCACATTGTTACCTCCTGAAACTACTGCTCCTATTCAGGAACGAAAGGCAAATGTGGACTGTCCGTAGACACCTCTCCATACTGATTACACGTGACACAAAAATGTTCAAATGTTTGTAGAACTTATGGGACTTATCTACGGGGTCATCAGTCCCTAAGCTTACAAACTACTTATGAACTAGCTAAGACTAAGGACGACACAAATATCCATGCCCGAGGGGGTTTCGAACCCCCGACCGTAGTGGCCGTGCAGACCATGACTAGAGCGCCTCAGTCCCCTCGGCCACCGCGGCCGGCCACGTGACACAGCCAAGTCGATTAGATATTTCGAAGTGAAGTTATAACGCTGTATGGCGTAAGGTCGATAGTAAAGAGGTCCAATGGTCGACTCCAGTTTAATGGGAGAACACTGGGAAAGTGCAGATAATCTATAACGAAAAGTGCATGTAGGACACTAGAACGGCCCATTCTATAGTACTTTTCGATTTATTGTGATCTCCAGAAGGTTCGCAATTCAGATGCTTACTGTCAGATGCGTTCGATTATCGTGCAAGTGTTGCTGATATACTTCGTGACTTCAGCTGGGAATACATGGAGGGAAGAAGACTTTCTTTTCGTTGAATATTATTGATAAAATTTAGAAACCACCATTTGACTCTTCAGAACTATCCTAAATCTGACAACGTAGAGTTCATTTAAGGAGTAAAAAGACAAGGGTACCGCGTGGGAATGGTGGTTTGGGGCGTCATAGTGCGACTGCGCGGCCACTCCCATCGGTGGTTCGAGTCCTCCCTCGGAAATAGGGTGTTTTGTTGTCCTCAGCATAAGTTAGTTCCCATTGGTTTAAGTAGTTTTTGAAATCTAGGGACTGGTGACCTCAGCAACTTTTTCATGAAAACGGGGTGCCCTAGGGAAGTGTGATAGGACCGCTATTATTTTCTATCTACGTAAATAATCTGACGGGCAGAGTGAGTTTCAATCTGCGACTGTTTGCTGATGATGCTGTGGTGTACAGGAGGGTGACATCATTGAATGACCGTAGTAGGATGCAGGATGACTTGGACCAAATTTCAAGGTGGTGTGAGGAATGCTAACTAACGCTAAATGTAGAAAAATGTAAGGTGGTGCAAATGAGTAAGAGAAACAATCCCGTAATTTGGAATACAGACAGCATCAGTAGTGTGATGCTTGACAGAATCGCGTCAATTAAATACCTAGGCACAACGCTGCACAGCGGTATGAAATGGAATGAGCATATAAGCACAGTCGTGGGGAAGGCAAATGGTAGACTTCGCCTTATTGAGAGAATTTTGTGAAGGTACGTAAAGGAGACCGCATATAAAACGCTTGTATGCCTCCGTTTTGAGTATTACTCAAGTGTTTGGGATCCGCACCAGATCGGTTTAAAGGAGGACATGGAGGCAGTTCAGAGGCGGGCGGCGAGGTCAGTAGATTCGATCAATGCGCGAGTGTTACTGAAATGCTTCGGAAACTCAACTGGGAGTCGCTGGAGGGGAGGCGACTTTCTTTTCGAGAAGCACTGTTCAAGAAATTTAAAGGACCCGAATTTGAGGCGTGCTTCAGGACGATTCTACTGCCGTCAATCTACATTTCGCGTAAAGACCATAAGGATAAGATTAGAGAGATTAGGACTCGTACGGATGCATACAAGTATTCGTTTTTCCCTCGTTTTATATGGGAGTGGAACAGGAAAGCAAGTAACTAGTAGTGGTACCTAGTACCCTCCGCCACGCATCTTTGGTGGATTGCGGAGTATGTATGTAGATATAGGTCCCTTAGCTTTACAAACATTATGACTTTTTGAATTTTTTTTTTTTTTTTTCGCTCGCGCCATTGCCCTCAGACTTGACATTGCTCCTTTAGGTGAAATTTTGATACTCTGAAAAACGCACATTCTTCCGAGACCACACAGGTTGCAAATGGCAGGTCTGCAAGTGGCAGGCGTCATGGATGTAAATCTCCTAAGTCGTCTCCCCGATTCATGGGAAGTGCTAAAGGTCTCTGAATATCCAATCACCCCCACCTTTCCTATTTCATTCGGTCAGCGTAAGTAGCGGCGTCTCTTGTCATGTTCTGACTGCTCTACAGTACAACTGCACTCCTGTCAGCAAAGATGGGTAGCTTCGGACCGTCTGTTGTAAATCGTCAGGACAGTTGGTTCCCACTCTCCTCATACGACAATGTAATAGCGCATAATCTTAAGGTCCCCGTTTCCCAGGGCGACCTATCCGCTACTAAGTTGTTTACCATCCCACCGATCGAGAATCAGGTAGTCAATTCCTGGTGGCAGCAGGAGCTATCGTTTCTTTAACAGGGAAAACCATCTAAAAACCATCGACAGTTGAGAAAACTAATAATGAGGCCTGTAGGAGTCTGTCACACAACAAAAGCCGCGGTGGAGTAGCCGAGCGGTCTAAATCGTCTCGCTGCGGAGCGCGCGGTTGCTCGCCGTGGAGGTTCGAGTCCTCCCTGGGGCATGTGTGTGTGTGTGTTGTCCTTAGGTTAGTTTACCTAGGTTTAAGTAGTTTGTAAGCTACGGACTGATGTCCACGCAGTTTGGTCCGATAGATTTACGAACATTTTGAACACAACAAAACATCGCACTGTTTTTTTTACGGTCCACTTTAGATTTGTAGTTTTATAATTTTGTGCAATTTTTTTTCCTTCTGGTAGATCTATGATCTGCGGTAGTTTTTATAGTTCGTACTTGGTCGTTCATTGATCATTTGGCCACTTCACTACAGCGGACAGTTACGAAATTAGTCCCTTATTTTTGTACTATTGATGGCAGTTGTTAACTGATGCTAATGAGACATTTTTAGACACTAGATTATCATTTATCTACAAAGAACGACGTGTTTTTGTTAATTCTTCAGTGCGCCGCTGCTTTGAAACGACAACATGTAAGTTATAATAAGAAAATCATCAAATACACAACGCAAGATGACGTATGCCAGAGAGAGTTCTGGGCGTGGAATGTCACGTGACACCTGCGAACGGCTGGTTTTCGTATAATCAATGGACGGTGTCAAATCAGCGTTATTTTTGCAAATATCTCTCAAACGATATGTGAGATGAAAAAAAGTTGTAGAGTGCAAAGTTGTAGAGAATTTACTCCTCTACAAATTCGGCTATTCAATTTTCGTGTCAGAGGAACGGTTCTTTAGCAATTACAATTACATTAAAAACAGCTTTTTTTAGTGTTACTGACGTATTTTTTCTTCGAAAAATTTGAAAAAGTGAGGTTCTGGTCTCTGACGGCCTAAAAGTATGTCAGCAAAATTTGGTACTGATTGGTTGAACGGTTCGGCTTAAAAAGTGGGAACACGTTACAGACAGACAGACAGACGGACAGACAGACATTCCAAAATCGCCGTTATTTTTGCAAATATCTCTGAAACAATGCGAGGTATGGAAAAAACATAAGACAGCAAAGTTGTAGAGGAATTTCTCATCTACAGATTCATGTATTCAGTTTCCGTGTCAGATGAACGGTTAAGGCGTTATTTCCATTTAAATTTCGAGCTGTCAAAAGTCAAAAGACGATCGCATAGGCCCACTTTTAGTGTTACTACCGTAACCTAAAGTGGGCCAACATCTGGAGAGTGCGAATCACGTTTTTTTTCTCCGTTCCTCTTTCCAGATTTTAATAGCTTATTCTACATCCATAGCAAAAACATTCGTATTTGGATTCGTAAGGAAGGTAATTGCCGTACTTCATAATTTGTTTTTGTACGCATTTCTGTCACGCGCTACTTAAATACAGGTGCAGATTTACACAAAAAAGGAACCCATGATTAAACATTTGGTACCAATGAAGGGAACATTGAATATGTTTCATATTAAATATTCTTACACATTAGTTTCACATTTTGAAATCAAAGTAATGCATCTAGCGGACAACAGAAATCACTTATTACTGTATTTCTACTTTTCTATTTTTCCAGTACATTAAAAGGACATTGATGTAAGCCTAAATGGCTACATGCAAGTAGTACCCTAAAAATAGCTCTACAGGCAATCTGCATCAGCATCTAAAGAAATCTACCAAGTAATTTTTGCTGATTTTGATCATCTATGACTCTCTTTCACCTGTTAAAATATGTTGCGTTAGGCACTGGTACAAAAGAGTAAACCTTCATCAAAGGAGTCCATCGTTAATTAGCTAATGAAATCTCTTGATTTAAAATTGTATTGTTTACATCAGTATTAAACAGAAGTTAATTACGATTTGAGCATAAGACTGACACCAAGATATTTTTCTCTGAACTTTTTTTTCTTTCCCGATAGTTGTGGTTGACACGCCACCTTCAGAGTTTTTCGTCGTAGGGGCGCAGAGGTATTTCTTCTATTAAAATTTGTATGAAAGAAAGAGAAAATCACCCCTAAAATTAATTTAAGAGACTGTGTAGCTCGTTATGAACGCCGTGCAGCAAATCATCTGAAATGATGATGGCCGCGCGGAAATGAGCGTGCGGTGTAAAGCGCGACATATCGTTGTCGCTTTAAGCTATTCGATGTGTTTTCCTATTCTGGCTTGCACATCTTAAACACTAAACGTGTGGAAACAGCAATTTAACACCTTCTCTTTTGGACTGGGCTTTAAACCTCCAACTCAGAGAAACGTGACCCCGTCTGCGAAGTGATGCATTGCAGTTCAATACCGCTAGCGGCAAATTAATAAGTCGGGAACTGCTGAAATGGCAATGCTCTCCCCCTCTCCCTTCCTATTGGACATAACCATCGATTCGTTGAATTGTGATGTGCTCTTGGAAAATATGAAATGCAGTGAAGAAGTAAAACTGCCATGCAGCGCAGTATCGCGTAACTGCAATTGTATTGGGAAGAAGCTGAATTATCGCAGTCGTATTATACCTAATTACTTTTTCTGGATAAGTGAACGCGATCGAAACAGAAATTGATTACTATGTTTCACCTATCAGTAGCATACAAAACACAAGAACATTCTCAAAATTATTTACAAGCCGACTATTAGTCCACAAGGAAGATACATTCGTCTGTGGGAGGACTACCGCAGTTAATAGTTTTAGCGTTCCATTGACACTGTAGTCTCAAGTGATAAAACAGGAAAGGTCACAGAGTTGTCCGTTAGATATACAGGGTGTTCGAAGAAAAAATGCATTACTTTGAGAGGTGCTAGTACCCAACAAAACAAGGAAAAAAAGACCAATAAAACTAGTTCCCTAAATGCATGCGTCCTGAGTTCTGCACACTTGTTCATAGTGACTCAAGAAGTTTGGTTATGAATGTCCGCCTCTGTGATAGACAAGGTAAATATTTAAAATGATTTCCAATCCATGGTGTACAACAGCCTTCAGTTAGAATAAATATTCCTTCAAACCGTCTTGATTAATCAAGACGGTTTGAAGGAATAGGTAAATATTTAGGAAACAAATACATTTCTGTACTGCATGGACATGTCGTTGCTCCTGTGATCCGTCAACAGGGTTCACCACTGTTGCCTGCATGTCTTTCTGTATCGAACTACTCTACTGTAAACATCAGTCGGAGCATCGGGTTACGGGCACGCGATGGCGTAGTGACTCACTGTGCTGTATTTTCAGTCGTCTTCAGGTGTGTCATTGTGCAGTACATTGCAACGCTGGGTATGTATCACTTGATTTATATATTTACTGTTATTGCGATGTTCGTACTGTCCTGAACCTACAGGACCTTTTCTTTTCTCGTCCAAATTTTAGCAATGAAAGAATATTGCTCTACATCTGAGGTGACAGATATGATTTTCTGTTACGGTTTACGAAACGGATGTAGCATGCAAGCCCTTTTTATTTATTTATTTATTTATTTTTTCTCTGACGAAAATTTTCCAAATCACAGAGTGCCAGCCAATAACCTGTTTATCCAGCTTTTTTTTAGCGTCTTCTGAACACAGATTCTCTAGCACCCAACAGGATGAACAGTCAAGGCCTCGGTCCTTCGGCACACCGCAGATGGCAGAGCGTGTGCTAAATTTATTGCAGGAAAGACCTGCAACCAGTGTGCGGCGATTAACTACAGCAGATGCGTGAGTCATTCTCTTGTCTGGGGGTACTACAAGGTCACTTTATCGTCCTGGCACCTTAGCAGTTCTGTCAATGGCCTTTGCAGAAGTGTGTCATAGATCCGCTGTTGTCGTAGAATAGAATATTTTACTTACCAACGAGGCGGATTTCACACTAGATGGCGCTGTGAACTTTCGTCGTCATCATCATGTCTGGGAAGATGAAAATCGTCATTAAGTTGCAGAAAGAGGGCATCAACAAAGATTCTAAAAAAAAAAAGTTGAAATGTTTGTATACCTATTGGACCAACTGCTATGGTTATCAACCCGCCACGGTGGATTGGCCGAGCGTTTGCCGGGCGCCGTGGCTCAGCGCGCCCGGTCAGGGGACTGAACGCCCTCTGTAATAAAAAAAGCTGAGCCAAGAACACTCCGAACATCAACGAACAAATACGATCAGCGTCCGCAATGAACAGAACCAACCAGAGAGCAAAAAAAAAAAAAAAAAAAAAAAAAAAAAAAAGCGTTCTAAGGCGCCTTCGTGCGAAGCGGGCGGTTGCTTAGCGTCGAAGGTTCTAGTCCTCTCTCGGCATGGGAGTTTGTATAGTCCTTAGCGTAAGTTACTTTAAGTTAGTTTTAGCCGTTAGTAAGCCTAGGGACTAATGTCCAACTTAGGTAAGTCCCTTAAATTTACAAATATTTGATCATTTTGCTATCAGTCCATAGACTTGCGAACTACTTAAACTACAATACAATAATAATGAAGTGTTACACGATTTATCGGGCAGGTCACAGTTATAATTTTATCGCGAGTCAGCGTCTTTCTTTCCGCCGCAAAAAATACTTCGCTGTTTGACTTCCTTTTATTCCCTTGTTGCGAAAGAAAGGCGTTCGTTCGTGGTCTGTTCTGCTCGTTCCGTTGTACTGGAAGAATGTGCGAATTCCCGCTCGATTTTGGTCATTTTTTTCAAACATTGGCGTTAAAGTTTAAGTGCTTAGTCTTGTGGTGATTCGGACGCCATTATGGTGAAATGTATCACGTACAGTCGCGGCGGAGCGACCGAGCGCATTGAGGCGCGAGGCTGTTCCCCGTCGGGGGTTCGAATGCCCCCCCCCCCCTCGGGCATGGATGTTTGTGTTGACTTTAGTATAAGGTAGTTCATAAGTAGTTTGTAAGTTTAGGGACTGATGACCACGCAGTTAAGTCCCATAATCTTTACAAACATTTGAACATTTATCATGTACAATCGGTTATAGTAATTCATGAATAACAATTCCTTATTTCTCATTTACAGTACCGTTAAAACCCATAGTCATTCATTTCTGTTGAAAATTATTTATTAATTCTTTTCGAAGTCCGATACATATTCATGAAAAATATTTTTTTGCTAAATTCCATTGTTACGATTAGACGCAGAACATTCTTCTCAGTCTCGTTGTACATGATACCATACTAATAACTGGTCCGGGTCACTTTAACAACTTATCAAAACAAAGAATTTAAATTTGCAGCATAATTGACGGCAGTGTTGCAGTAGCAGCATTTACAAGAACGCGAAGTAACTTGATTCCTAATTTTTATAGTGCTACTGGCCAACTTATTTACGACCTTCATGTTCATATTATATACCAAATTGTAATTAGTTATCAGATTTAGGCCTTATTTACAGTTTAATATTTGTTCGCAAAATTTCATTCACGATCTTTTGCAAGTTTTTAAACAAAACAAAAAAATCCGTAAACCAAACAGGCAGCAGCATTATAATACACACACACACACACACACACACACACACACACACACACACACACACACACACACACACACATCTGCCCAAGGGAGGACTCGAACCTCCGACGGTAACGGCCGCCCAATCCGTAGCATGACCCGTAGACCACGTGGCAACATCGATTCTTCGTCAACGTATGGGCAGATATTCTTTGTGATAAAAGTGAAGTCGTATGAATGGCTAGGAGACCTCGGAGGGCATGTTCAGCCGCCTAATTCGTGTCCGCAGGCACCTTTCCTTCACGAAGTTTGAGAACTTTGTAGTGAAGTGTCTGAGTTAAGTGTAAGTGAATGTAATGGGTGTGTGTGCAGTGTAGTGTTCATATTGGAGATGATGGGATAAGGGAGAGGATGAAAGTCGGTGCCGGCACGTAGCTTACAGTCGAAAGCCACCAAGGGGGCCGCCGAGCTTAACGTCCCCATCCGACCGACGGACACCATCAAGTGCCCCATGGACTCATTCCATAGACACTGCGCAGAGGTTTGGAATTAAATTCAGGACATTGGTGCAAAGTTCACCACCACCCTGATCCCTCTGCCATAAGGCGAAGGGAAAACTGTCAACAGCGCGCGACTTACCCCGACGGTGACCCACCCATGTGCTACGGTCAACGGTGCTTAACTTCGGTGATCTGGGGGGAATCCGTGTATCCACCGCGGAACGGCCGTTGACTTCTTGGTGATGATAGTCATACAGGGTGTCCAGAAAAGAGCTCCCTGATTTCAAAATTAAATGTCTCGAAAACAAAGATCGATAGAGGAATGCAGTAAACGGAAAGCTGTGTGTGAAAGCTGTAAGAAGTTTATACAGCAGTTTGAAATAATAGTTACAAAAGCTGATAACAGATGGCGCTGTGCGCTGTACAGCTCATATCAGCATACATAAGTGAAATAATCGTATGAAAACACTCTTTGCAAACAATCACATCACAATCTTTTCAAAATGTTCACCATTGGCACTACAGAGGTGGCGCAAACGAAGAATGAAATTCGCCATCACATTTCGTAGTGTCTCAACCGAAATGGATTCACATGCCACAGAGATCGCCGATTCAAGCTCGTCCAGCGTGGCGGGATGCTTCGGGTAGACCATGTCTTTCACTGTGCCCCACAAAAAAAGTCACAGGGAGTCAAATCCGGTGAATATGGAGGCCAATCCATACCTGCACCAGTTGTTGTTGTTGTTGTTGAGTTCTTTAGTCCGGAGACTAGTTTGATGCAGATCTCCACAATACCCTATCCTGAGCAAGCCTCTTCATCTCCACATAAGAACGGCAACCTACATCTGTCTGAATCTGCTTACTGTAACCATCTCTTGGTCTTCCTCTGCGGTTTTTACCCCACACACTTCCCACCAACGCTAAATTCACAATTCCTTGATGTCTAAGAATGTGCCCTACCAATCTATCCTTTTAGTCAAGGTATGCCAGAAATTTCTTTTCTCCCCAATTCTGTTCAGTACCTCCTCATTAGTTACGCGATCCACCCACCTAATCTTCAGCATTCTTCTGTAGCACCACCATTTCAAAAGCCTCAATCCTCGTCCGCGCTTGTTAATGTTCATCTTATATGCACCTTTCATCACACTGTCCATTCCGTTCAATTGCTCCTCCAGGTCCTTTACTGTATCTGACATAATTACTATGTCGTCGGCAAAACGCAATGTTTTTAATTCTTCCCCCTAAACTTTAATGCCTTCTCCAAATTTCTCCTTGCTTTCCTTTATAGCTTGCTCAATGTACAAATTGAATAACATTGGAGAAAGGCTACAACCCTGTCTTACTCCCTTTCCAACCACTGCATCCCTTTCATGCCCTTCAACTCTGACAACCGCTGTCTGGTTTTTGTACAAGTTGTAAATAACCTTACGCTCCCTATATTTTACTTCTGCTTGCTTCAGAACTTGAAAGAGTTTATTCCAATCAACATTGTCAAAAGCCTTCTCCAAATCTACAAAAGCTAAAAATGTAGGTTTGCCTTTTCTTTATCTTCTAGGATAAGCCGTAAAGTGAGTATTAAATTTGGGATATTTCAAAGCAATGTTCGATTCCCGAAGTATTCCTCAAGAAAGCGAAACACTTGTTCGGTCCGATGTGGTCGGGCTCCATCTTGCATAAACCATTCAGTACCTGGTCGATCCTCTAACGCTTGCTGTGTGGCGACAAATTGTTCCAAAATTGCAACGTGACGTGCACCAGCGACCGTTTCTCGAATGAAAAAAGGGCCAATAATGCCTCTGCTGCATACTGCAGCCCACACAGTAACTTTAGGAGAATACAGGGGTTTCGCTTCACACCAATATGGCTTTTCGGAACCCCAAAATCGCCAGTTCTGCTTATTCACGTTTCCATTCAGGTGGAAGTGTGCTTCATCTGTAAACCAGATGCAGCCAACATCAAATCCTTCGCTATCAATCACTGCGAGCATCTGATTAGCAAAGGCAACCGTTTGTAGCACAGCTCGTACGAGTATGGCCTGGTGCGTTTGAATTTTGAATGGCAACATGTGTAGGCTGTTTCTCAGTATTTTCTGCCTGCTGGAACGCTTCAAACCAGTCTCAGGTGCAGTTCAACGGACGGGTGACATTGGATTTCGCTGAGTAATTCCAGAAACTGTGGCGATATTTTCAGGCGTAACTGCGGTTTACTTGCGGCCAACATGCCCCACTAGATCATCAGTTACGCTGCCTGTTCGTTGAAATTTTGCGAAGAGCGTACGAATGGTTTTCACATCGGGTCCTTTTGGAACATTAAATCGTGCTTGAAAACTTCGCCTTGTTTCCGTAGGACTCTCTTCTAACCTGTGGTACTCTAGCACCAGAAAAACGCGTTGTTCAATGGTGTACATGGTTTTAATCTCTTCCTTCGGTACGCTAACCTTTCACGTTTCAATAGTGGAAGTGATCGCTCTGGGCTTCGGATCACTGTTTATATTAAGCATTACGTATGGCGATTACAGCGCCATCTGTTAGCAGCTTTTGTAACTATTATTTCAAACTGCTGTATAAACTTCTTACAGCTTTCACAATAAACATACCGTTTACTGCATTCCTATATCGATCATTGTTTTCGAGATATTTAATTTTGAAATCAGGGAGTTCTTTTCTGGACACCCTGTACATCTTACCATACAGATTAAATGGGGCTCAATATCATCAATTTCTTGTTACTGTCTCACCTAATTTGTTGGATGATGTGTCATGTCAGGAAAAACTACAGATGTGGTCTATGTTTGATGGCGCACCAGTGCCGCGGTGCAGAGGCCGAGCGCTCTAAGGCGTCTTGCTGAGGAGCGCGCGATTGCGGTTTAACGGCCACAAATGCCACACAATCAACATCAACTTTGTTTTGTGAAAGGCGTTACAATATTTCTGTACAGCCCTGTTTTATCTAGACATACAACGAACCCCTGAATGCAAGTTCAGTCTCTAGCAAGGTCATCTGGAAGTGTTGGGTTAATAATTACGAAAGGAAAAATATTAGCTGCTAATGACTTGCCACGTGTGTCAGGAAGGTGAAATAAAATGGATGTCCGGGAAGTTAAGAGATCAATCTTCTGTGGAAGAATGCATTACAGTTACACTCCACAAAACTGACATGTCGGTCTCCACGAAATGTTCAAAACAAAATAATAACGTACACCACGAACAAATTCAGTTAAAATTTCCAGTCTGACTGTTGTCAGGCTGCAGTAGGTAAGTAAAACATTTGTGATAAGTACGTTTTGCTTATCGATCATGGCCTGTCAGCCCGGAAAAATTAAGTGACGTTAACGTCGGCCGTGAAATCTTACCTTGTATAATCAAATCGCTGCTGCCTACGGTCCAGTACCTCTTGCGCCGTTGCCAATGGGAGATTCTGGAAAATCCACCGCACTCACCTGACATGAGTCCCTGTGATTGAGATCTCTTTGTGAGAGAACCACGGTAAGATATCAGGTGCAACCGCAGAGACGACGTAATCCATACCATAGGGTGCTCGATACGGGACGCCTTCCGGACATGTGGCAAAATGTCATAAATAAGGGGGGTGATTATATTGAAGCCGTGTAATCAAAAGTACCTCTATGAGTAAAGTCAATTCAGAGAAAAATAATAGTTTTCATTACATTTTATCTAACTCTTTTTATATAAAGATGTCATTTAAAGTTGTTTCCAAAAATATCGGAAAAGTTCTTGATCCATTTACTTTATATTTTTATGCAATACTGTAATAGACATTCCGATTGACAGAGTCAATATATTTTTCAAACATAATATATTATATACTTTTTTATTGTCCCTACTCTGTAAAATCTTTTGTGTTACCTGAGCCGTGTATTCACAATTCACTCTCGGTGAATAAATATCGATATCTCCATATATGTATCGAATTATGCATGGTAGAGAAAAATTGTGTCACGAAATTTTAACTCTGGAAATCTGATGTCAGTAGCAACCAGAATTACTAATGTTGTGTAGGTCAAAAATGCACCATTTTTTAAACTACGAAAATCGGCGGCATACGCTCCCATTGGCCGCTAATCATTCGTGGTCGTACGTTGTCCAGCGCATCCGACAACAGCGTAATCTTGTGGCAAATTGAGCGTGTGGCATACAGTTTCCGGAGTTTAGAAAAATGGTGCGTTTTTTACCTACACAACATTAGTAATTCTGGCATCAGCTATCCAAGGTTAAAATTTCGTTACAATTTTTCTCCACCCTGTATATGCCGAATTATATATGTCGACAGACTAGGACAACAGTTCGATTGCTAAGTTTTCCCTACCACAATGTTTATCTCTGTCTACTTTTTTTCAATTATCGAATGTTTCCTTTGGAGTAGGTGCCTCTCTATGTAATGAGGGACGCCAGATATATGGATGAACTAATTTTCTTCATTTAACCACCAAGTGTAATGTGGATTGTTGTAAGTTGTTATTTTTGCAATGGAACCTCAATATTCTGTTACCACTTTCACGCTTTGTACAATGAGATTTCGTACTCTACCTGGCACTTAGCTTCTAGGTTAAATTCCTTAAACAATACGCGGGAACGGATTATGTGAAAACGTTTCTTATCTTACCTCTTAAAAAAAAGGTAGCCGTCGCCTTTCTACTAAGTGAAGAGCCGTCAGAAACATGTGGCACTTGATTACAGAATGAAGTATATAGCTTAAGTTGCTGCAAATGGAAACAGTAGCAATGACACCTACATTTCAGCTATAAATGAGAAAACTGTTGTTCCTAATGTCGAAAATCTCGTCACATGACAAGGACCAAAAACATTACACTAGGAGCATAAACGTTAGATGTTGATTTCAAACCACAACACGGCACAGATATGGAGACGCTATTGATCTGGGAGACGCTCAGTCTGTGTTATCTGTTCAAAATGTTCGTATAGCTTATGGGACTTAACTACGGGGTCATAGTCCCTAAACTTACAAACTACTTATGAACTAGCTAATACTAAGGACGGCACAAATATCCATGCCCTAGGGGGGATTCGAACCCCCGACCGTAGTGGCCGTGCAGATCGTGACTGGAGCGCCTCAGCCTCCTCGGCCACCGCGGGCGGCTGTGTTATCTGTGGTCTGAGCAATAGACAGAAACTCAGTGGAGTATTTCGTTCGGTCTTCTCTAGGAGGTGCTGGTTCTGACCATGTTATCAACATTAAGCCGGGACTTTCACGTGATATTGCTGCGAGTCTTCCGACAGCACGCGTGCTGCAGTGGTTAGCCGGGCGCCGTGGCTCAGCGCGCCCGGTCAGGGGGGGGGGGGGGGGGGAGAGGGGAACGCCCTCTGTAACAAAAAAAACCTGAACCAAATGTCCAACGAACAACCAAGAACGAACTGAACAAACGGACACAAACCATAGATCTAACAGAAAAAGAAATTTAAAAAAAAAGTCTTCACAGATCTTTCTGCATGCGGTCCGAAGTTCAAATCCCGCCACGGGCAGAAGGAAATTTATTTCTTTGCATTTACGTTTTCTAGAATGTTCTACAGGTTTCACGTACTTATAAGTTCCAGAAAATTCTTTCTTTGTATAAATAGTGGAGCACTCCAACCAGGAGTCAGTCTGTACTGAGCGTACGCTTGTGTTAGCAATGAACGTGTTCTAAGTGTAAAGTGTTGTGCTCTATTAACGACCAGCCTTTGAATTCCGGACCACCTGACGTTTGCAACGTGAAATATCATTATACATACATGCGAACATGAAAATTGAAATAGCGATTTTCTGCGATAATTTTATCAGGAGGGCAATGCAACTTATATAATTCGAAAGATGGTTTGCTGCAGATGTGCAGAATACCATAATCATGAGTGAACATAGCCGTTAAGAGTGGTAAACCGAAGTAAACAGAAGATAGCTCGGATCACGATTTAAATTCTCCAACTCTAAAAAAAAAGTGAATGTCAAAAATAGTGAACGGCTACCAACTACTGCCCTAGGGATGATAGATATTAGAAAAATAGCAATGGTAACATTATTTCAAAGAAATCGATGTACGATGAACATCGAAAGGAAAACATTCACGTCTGAGAATATCATTGTTTCGGGTGCCAAAACAAACAGTCCTCGGCAGAGGCTGAATTTTACTTACGACGGTGGTGTGTGCAAATGTTGGCAACGAAATATTTGCTTTATGAGGTGTACATACAAGAACCTGTCAATTACAAATCAAGAACAGAATTAATTATTTACTTCATGGTCAACATGAAAGAATGTGCCTCTCATCCTACATGACTGGTTTTCTGAAGTGTCTCATTCGTCAGTCGCTGCCAACTTCAGCATACTACACCACCACTGCCGTATAGTAAAATTCTGTCGTGTACCAAGCAAAGATATAGTATACGAAACAGAACTTATATTTATATTCACCTATCTCGTCTGTGGCTTGGCATATTAGGCTATACTACCTACAAGAAGAAATGATATCCTATCTAAAACATAAAATGCACAAAAATGCAAGTCTCGCGACGAATTCACTCCACCAATAAAAAGTCATGAGATCTCATGGGACACCAAGTCGGTTATTTTATTTAGTATTCATGGAACAACCTATACAACAACTTGTCATAATTTTTATCTAATTACTTATCTACGAACATCTGTAGTGACAATATCAAAATCATACATCTTTATTTCTATAATAAATATAATGATTTGGCAATCGCACTATAATATTATGACATCAGAATGAAATACCTCTAATTTGCATAAACTATTTTAAATATTAGTTTACGTTGCCATGCTATTGCCAAGACATTATATTTACCATAGGAATAAAGGTGTATAATTTTTATACAGTCGCTATTGATGTTGGTAGACAACTAATTGGATATAAATTTATGACAAGTTGTGGAATATGTGGTTTCATGAACAATAACTAAAATAACCGACTTTGTTTCCCCACGAGATTTCACGACTTTTTATGGTGGAAGGAATTCGTCGCGAAATTTGCATTTTTGTACATTTTATGTTTTTGATGGGATTCGTATTGTCATAGTAGGTGTACTCCAGGGGTAAAGGTGTTTAGGCTTTTATGCGTGGTCAGTGCCTTCACCAGCATTGTGAAATCCTACTAACACAGGGCAAATAACATTCTTGGATTTACTACTTACTGTTTGTGCTCTTTATTTGACTACTTGCGTTGTTGTCTCGCCAGTGGACGCTAAATACAGAAGTTCCGCCGAAAGCTTTCTTTGTCTTACCATATCCGTGATTACTTGAGTAGTAATGTTTCTGGTCCTTGCTTTGCAGACGACATACTGAAACGCAAATCATAACATTTAAGCATTTTAAAGCGAAGGTGTAATATTGGTTCATTAAGTGTCAATTAATAACGAATATTAATTAGTGATGAATTAACGATGAAAGCCCTAATCTGGACTATATGAAACAGAAAACTAGCAACAGTAACTACACATTGATCGTGGTCTTTTGGCTAGAGCTGTTGGCTTTAGTGTGCCTATTAGAAATATTTAAGTCGTGTGAGAACTAAATTTTTGTGTGTTTGTATTTTTACGTTCGAAACAGAGTCTGGGACGATAATCTTAATGTATTACAAGTCTGTTATGAAGTATTCGGCAGTTTTCTTTTCGGAATAGCTTGCGATATCTGAGAGTGTAGATATACAAGAACATAACTTTAAGCCGCGGTGGAGTAGCAGTGCGGTCTAAAGCACCTCGCTGCGGATCGCGCGGTTGATCGCCGTGGAGGTTCGAGTTCTCAGTGGGGCATGGATGTGTGTGTTTGTCCGTAGGTTAGTTTACCTAGGTTTAAGTAGTTTGTAAGCTACGGACTGATGACCACGCAGTTTGGTCCGATAGATTTACAGACATTTGAACATAACTTTAAATTAGTGCGACTAAGACGAGTAGGAATCATATTTACATTCTTCCTTCTTACAAAGACTTTTCTGGTCGTTTATTTCAGAATATGTGCGATTTCGAAAATGTATTTAGGTATAAACCTATGAAGAATGCTTAAACTACTACGGCTGAAACGAGTAGTTACATATAAAATACTGCTTTGTCACAAATAATTCGCTGTTTACAAATGAAAATGTGCCGCCCTCTGTCTGTGTAATTAGGCAAAGACATAAGGAAACAATTAGAATTACTGCGACTGAAACGAGAACCATTATATTGTCCCCCATGTTATTCAATTTGTACATTGAGCAAGGAGAACTTTGGAGAAGGAATTAAAGTTCAGGGTGAAAAAATAAAAAACCTTGCGTTTTGCTGATGACATTGTAATTCTTTCAGAGACAGCAAAGGACCTGGAGGAGCAATTGAACGGAATGGACTGTGAGTTGAAAGGAGCATATAAGATGTACATTATCAAGAGCAAAACAATGGTAATGGAATGCAGTCTTAGAAAATCAGGCGATGTTGAAGAAATTAGATTAGGTAACGAATCAATAAACGTGGCAAATGAGTTTTGTCTCTTGGGCAGTAAAATAACATATCACGGTCGCAGTACAGAGGATATAAAATGCAGAATGGCAATGGGGAAAAAAAGAGTTTTTGAAAAAGAGAAATTTGTTAACATCGAATATTTTTTAAGCATAAGGAAGTCCTTTCTGGGGGCATTTGTGTGGAATATTGCCTTTTATGGGAGTGAAACATGGACAATAAACAGTGCGGATAGGAAGAGGATAGAGGCTTTTCAAATGTGGTGTTACGGAAGAATGCTGAATATTAGGTTGGTGGATCGCGTATCTAATGAGGAGGTATTGAACAGAATTGGGGAGAGAAGGAATGTCTGGCATACCTTGACTGAAAGAAGGAGTCGATTTGTAGGACACATTCTTAGACATCAAGGAATTGTGAAATTAGCATTGGAGGGAAGTATGTGGGGTAAAAATCGCACAGGGAGACCAAGAGATTAATATAGTAAGCAAATTCAAATTGATGTAGGTTGCCGTTCTTATGAGGAGATGGAGAGGCTTGCTCAGGATAGAGTAGGTTGGAGAGCTGCATCAAACCACTCTCCAGACTGAAGACCACAACAACAACAACAACCACCTTGTAATTAGTAGTTGTCTGTCTGATGATTTTCATTTGTGAAGATCACAATGAAATACTATTTTTGAACGTATTAGATTGTCAAACACTATTTTTAATTTACAATTATTAGAACGAAAAAACCATTTTCTTGTGCTACATAAAAAATTGGGACTGATAAACAAGCAGTTTAGTCCCCTCTAAACAACAACAACAAGATAAAAAATTTAAATTGTCATACATGCTTGACAAAACAAATCACCATACATTTGGTTTCATAAAACGCGTTTAAGTTCCATAATTAAGCCCAAATCGAAAATTTATTGCATCAGTAACGAAACATAACAGAAACACAATCTATTTCCTGGTCAACACTATGGTATGATGATGCTTTGCTTTCGTTCACACATTATGTAGCATTAATATTTCAATTACAATGGCCGAAGTCATGATGGTGAATTTAAATGGAACTGATGACTGTCAAATACTTGGCATTCCTTTAAAATAAAACGTTGCCTGACCCTAAGAGATCAACTGCAAGTGAAACGAGTCGCAACAAACTCCATATTCGTCCACCTAACAAATCGTCGTCTGTTTTTTTTTTTTTTTTTTTTTTTTTCAAATATTTTGTCATCTTGACGTCGAGTGATATTATTCGAGCCGCGCGGTCTGGAGCGCCACGTTACGGATCGCGCGGCCTCCCGCGTCGGGGTTTCGTATCCCCCCTCGGGCATGGATGCGTGTGTTGTCATTAGGTTAGTTTAACTTAGTTTAAGTAGTTTGTATGTGTAGGGACTTATGACCAACGTATTTTGGTCCCATAAGAATTACATACATTTGAACATTTTTTTGACATCATTCGATCATAAATATCGATAGCAGTCGACCTAAATTCACCCTCTGGTAACTTCCTGCACTCGCTGTTTTCAGGGCCTATTTTGCCTCGCCTGTGGACGTCACAGCATATGCATTTAACTCTTTTGTTTAATACTTTTCGATGGCTGAAGTTTCTGGTAATATTAGTTCCACTAAACGTGGAGTTCGTTCCATTGCTCCTCCGTTGAGTTTATGTTGTGCTTGAATAACTGTATCGGATGATTTCGCAACACGAATGGCTGATTCTGAATGAACCCACATAGTGTATCTTGTTCGATAGCACTGTGATAGCTAATGACGTCAGTGACGGTATCGCCAACGCAGCCGATTTTCCGTTGATTCTAGCAGATTTGAGAAATACAGAGCTTGTTAGTCGAGAGCCAAAAATCGGACCACTTCCTTGTATTGCTGCAAATAGAATTAAATAATAGAAATTAAATTAATGCAAGTTGTTATTAAAATGTTAATGTTAAAACGAGAAGTTCTAGTAACATAATATGGAATTAATATTTTGAAAAAAATTCAGAATAGATAGCGTAATACAGTTTTTCAGTCAGTAATCAGGTTTTATTACCAAATACGTGATATCCTGCGCAATACGACTTCAGTAGGGCAATAGTGGATTCTTGTACAACTATCACACTTCATACAATACAGTCTGCAATGCTAATACAGCATTTATTATCAACATTATACTGACAGTAATAATAAAGAAAAGATTTACGTCATCCAGGTATTTTTTCCTGGGAGATTTTGAAAGTCTAGTTACCCAAAATACGTGCGCAGAGTCAGAAACACTGGTAATTGATAGTATATTGTTCCTCCTCTTATGTTCTTCTACCATCAGCCACCACAGAGAGCTTTTTTAAAACCTTCCGTTTCTGAGAGAATTCGTCCAACTGACCTTATTTTAAGAGTCGCATTTTGCCCTGAATAGCCTTTCTCACATCTATGATTCTGCATTTTGTTGGCATGCTATTGCAAAAAAAAATGTTCAAATGTTTGTTAAACTTAAGGGACTTAACTGCGGTGTCATCAGTCCCTAAACTTACAAACTACTTATGAACTTCTTACGAACTAGGACGGCACAAATATCCATGCCCGAGGGGGGATTCGAACCCCCGACCGTAGTGGCCGTGCAGACCGTGACTGGAGCGCCTCAGTCTCCTCGGCCACCGCGGCCGGCATGCTATTGCATTCAGATCACTTAAAACAATGCACACGTTATATAGCTTGACATAGAATTATCTAAAGTACGTCGTCCTTTGCACTTACTATATTCAGAAGAGTTTAGTTCCTTTCTTCCCGATCTTTTCTTTCCAAGATATTAGATATCTTTCTCTCTTCTATTGTTTTTTTATGGGGTCCTTTGTAAGTCTGTTTATCTTGTGTTGGTTGTTTCGAAATACATAGTTGGGTTCCCGAAGCATTTCGGTAATACTCGCGGACTGATCACATCTACTAGTTACATACCTGTGTGTCCTCGTTTAACCGATCTGGGGGTTGAGCAATACTCAACACTGGATCGTACAAGCGTTTTATATGCGGTCTGCTTTACAGACGAATTCTTCCCGATCTTTTCTTTCCAAGATATTAGATATCTTTCTCTCTTCTATTGTTTTTTATGGGGTCCTTTGTAAGTCTGTTTATCTTGTGTTGGTTGTTTCGAAATACATAGTTGGGTTCCCGAAGCATTTCGGTAATACTCGCGGACTGATCACATCTACTAGTTACATACCTGTGTGTCCTCGTTTAACCGATCTGGGGGTTGAGCAATACTCAACACTGGATCGTACAAGCGTTTTATATGCGGTCTGCTTTACAGACGAATCACAACTTCCCAAAATTCTCCCAATAAAACGAAGTCGACCATTTGCCTTCCCCCGCGACTGCCTTATATGTTCGTTACATTTCACATCGCTGTGCAGCGTTACACCGAGGTATTTAATAGACGCGACTGACAGACAGCACACTACTAAAGCTGTAGTCGAACATTACAGGATTGTTTCTCCTACTCACCTGCATCGCCTTACATTTTTCTACATTCAGCGCTAGTTCCAATTCCTCACGCCACCTAGAAATTTTAACCAAGCCATCCTGCATTCTATTACAGTCATTTAATGGTAACACCCTCTTGTACACCACAGTAACATCAGCAAACATCCGCAGATTGCACTCACTCTGTCCGTCAGATCATTTATATACACAGAAAATAATCGCAGTCCTATCACTCTTCCCTGGGCACCCATGACGATACCCTAGTCTCTGATGAACACTCGCCATCGAGGCCAAAGTACTGGGTTCTATTAATCTTCGAGCAACTCATACATTTGGATACCTATTCCATAAGCTCGTATCTTCGTTAGCAGTCATTAGTCCTGTACCGTGTCAAACGCCTTTCGAAAATCGAGAAATATGCAGTCTGCCTGTTGCCCTTCATCCATAGCACGCAAGCTGGGTTTCGTATGATCGATGCTTACTAAAGACGCGGTGACCATGGGCAGAATCTTTTTCGTCTCGAGAAAATTTACTGTATTAGAACTGAGAATTTGTACAAGAATTAATGGTACAGGTCTGTAATTTCGTGGGACCTTTCTATTGTCTTTCTTATACACGGGAGTTACTTGTGCCTTTTTCCAGTCTCTTGGTACTCTGCGCTGGTTGTTCTGGTTGTCTAGGAGGAGGCATGTAAGTAGGTGGATTTCGTTCAGCTCTGCATTCACGAGAGTTTCTGCGTTCGTTGGAATGATCCCTCACTTCTGCAGGTTCATCTTGCATGGAGGGGGACCCACTGTTAACCGGTTGAAGGGTATGGTAGATTTGCACCAGGAGCTAATTCTTTCTTTGGAGACACGTCTCTGGGCAGTGAGCTCCTCTATCTGTTAAGATGAATAGTCTCTGGTGCTCCCTCCATTGGCAGAGTCCTAGCAAGGAAATTTTTGCGCGATTTGAGGCGAGATCTTTCTGCCTGGTGACCTTATAGAGGATGTCGGTGTTATTCTCCTGCTTTGTTCTCTCGCAGTCTGCACCAGCGGCTCTCTAGATATTGGGGGGCGTTGTTAGAACACACATCACCTCATCTCATTTTTAGGCTATGATGCCTTCGAATTAAACTATAAGCACCCCAAACTAATCACCACACGCCAATTTAGGCGCTAATTAGATACAAAACTATTATGTGTTGCCGCAAGGCACTCATGTATGCTTTAAAAACCATTCAATTCATCACAACATATCTGAGACAGAAGGCAGGGAGGAAGTCTTCGGACTTTCAGAGATAAATCAGGGCTAGAGCCCAACATGATAAAGCAACTGAGGTATAACATCGGACGCAGAGGATACCGTGCTCACGGTTGCTGTTCCTCTAGGCAGTCACTTGTCCACTGTTGGTCGAGCTGATCTCTACGAGTTTACGAGAGTAACTCGTGCGTCCGATCTTTGATTGTCGTGAGTGCACTTGTGCTCCTCCGGTAATTCATTTTTAGTCTGGGGCAACGTCCAGGAGATAAATTAAATTGGTCTCAATCCCCCGGTTACGACCATGGTTTTCTGCAGGTTTTCCTTGGTTGTAAGACGTATGCCGGAACTGGTAAGCCACTCCCCCACTTATTCCCAATTGGGATACCCCTTTGCCCACTATCAGCTTGTCTGACAATTGGCTGAATAGAACCGCGATCCTTATGGGTTATGGGTCGGATCTCAAACAGACCGCTCCACTTTTTTTTCGCTGAGGTACATATTCTGCAACGGCGTTGGTTTCAATCATCCCGAATTGTCCTCTCAGTGTCACTGACCACAATATCAACATGTTTAGCATGAGCTGCAGCGTTCCACTTACGAACGGCATACTCAACGGCTGAAACACAGAACTAAAGTGCAGAAGTCCTTAGGATGTGCTTGCTGTCTCCCCAGCTGCTGCCGATCAGTTTCTTCAGTATTCCAATGCGTGCGGTCCAGTATGACACCTACGCAAGCTGGTGATGGGCAATGTTTCAGCTGCTCCACTCGCCAAGTGATGTCCAGCTTTCGATGCGATTCTCTACATCGCAAGAGGAATGCATACACTTGTGTCTCACTTGCATAGGGCTTCACGTAGTTGGCAGCGCATTACCTGCGATTGTGTCGTGCGATCTGACACCAAACCATTGTTTTGATGTGTACTCTTAACAATCCTGCACTGGGTGTCGTACTGTACAGTGCAAATTACAAAGTCGGAAATGACAGAGAAGGTCTGATTTTAACAGACAAGTGACACCGGAATTGTAAGAGATGGGACACCCGGAAACTTCAGTTAATAATATGAACTTGACAATAATTACAGCAAACACACACACACAATCTGTATTTTTTCTCGTTATAGTTGGTAGGCGAGCATCGGTCATGCAGACTTCACAAGGATTTGCAACTCCAGCTACAAATGCTAACGCTATGTAGAATATCTCCTGGTACAGAAATTGGAGTTTCATTGACAAGCAAAAAAGTAATAAATAAATAAAAACTGCATGTGGCACTCTGCTACGAACCAATGACTCATTAGTATTCTTATAATGCGGCAATATACAGACACAACCTAGGCGTTAGTCCTCCGTGAA
Source organism: Locusta migratoria (assembly GCA_026315105.1). NCBI lineage: Eukaryota > Metazoa > Arthropoda > Insecta > Orthoptera > Acrididae > Locusta > Locusta migratoria. The sequence continues at coordinate 326,597,418 of CM048745.1, read as the reverse complement.
ATAAGACATTCCAAGTCAGCCTTAGTCCCTTTAAGTTATAATCGTTAAAAGTTTCAGCCACTGATATCTCCCCTTCAGTCTCCATTGAATGCTTTTGGAGTACAATTCTTACTGTGATTGGTTCCGTAGTTAACGGTACTGACATAGTGTCTGTGAACAGGAAAAATACATCACCATAAGTAATTAATTTTCACTGATCATCTTCAATGGATGCATCAGGTTTTATTTTGTTCATGGTCCTAAACACCACGAATGATAACCAGATCTACAGAGAGGATCACTGACGTATGAGAAACATCTGCGGATCACTTCAAAAATCTTTTTTACGTTGTATACTTTGTAATGTTGTATCTGCTAATGTAAATTTTCTTTTATTTCGTGAGATGAAGAGAAACTTACACCAATAGTACCAAATAATTAATATTATTTGTACACATTTTCCTGCTATTGTAGTCCTGTTTGTTCTGATGTGCTGACACTGTCGTCATTAGAGGGTCGTTTTTAAACAGATTTGTAATGGATTAAAAGAAATTTTCTTTACGAACGTAATTGTCAACTTGATCACCATGAAAATTGAAATATTTGTCAAGTCGTGGCACCTGCTATTAGATCCCATCATCAAAGAACTCTGTGGCCTGACTCACTTTGTGTGTGTGTGTGTGTGTGTGTGTGTGTGTGTGTGTGTGTGTGGAGTTTGTCAGTAGCATTGTGATAAACTACTGATCTTGACATCTGTGTAAATTTTTTATGCAGATCGTGAATAGAGAAGCGCTGTTTGGGTGTAACTGCATCAGTTACTTGTTTCAAGTTTCTATTCTTCCAGATGAGAACAGGCGCTTCACTGTCGACGGCCTGCGTCAGAAATATCAAAAAGGTTAGAGGTCAGTAGTTCGTCCCACCGTACTCTGCAACTGAGCAATTATGCCGCCAATAAATTTAAACAGTTTTTCTTTAAAAAAAAATATTTTCGCGGTTGCTGCGGAAGATGATTACATAAACTTGTGATACAGTTTTAATTGATCGAACATGAACATTTGCTACAGGCGACTATACCGTAGTGCAACGCAGTGGTCCGCAATCTTCACGTTAGTGGTACCCATAATGTTGCTGGAAAAAGTTTTGTAATCCACTGTATATTTATCCAGTTAGAATTTCAAATGGCAAGCTCAGTGTGTGAGATTGTCCATGCCATAAGCAAATCTTGTTGGTAAAGTTTGTGCATTGTGTATATATATATATATATATATATATATATATATATATCCTGAGAAATTACTTGCGGATCCCATAATTCCTTCGGAGATATATCTGCATTTCTGATTTAAAATTATATTAGCTTTGAGCCTTTATATAAACTGATCAAAGAAGAAACACATGTTTGTTCCATCAGGAAGTCTTACTCGGTGGTTGACAGTTTTAGCTTTTTAAGGTTGTACTCTAGAAACGGATTTCTTGCCCATAACAATTCATTGCCAATTCTTGGCAATCAAATACCAAAATAGAACCAATATTAAGCAATTCTCCTAGAAAAACAAACAAGTTCCGCTTGGAGTAACGTGAAAATATTAATCCACAAAAACTTAAGACTGTGGTCCATAACCATTATCATTTGAAATAAGGAAGTAATAGAGCTTAATTGTGATTTTTCTTCAAGGGATGGAAAATATCATGAAAATACTAAGTCTTATGAAACAGTTTCTCAATTGAAGTCCGTGAGATAGATAATGCGACCCACTAGTGGGTACCGACCCGCAGATTGGGAACCACTGGTCTAACGCACTGCGAGTAGACCGTGTAACACTCAGCAAGAATTGAAAAGAATAATCACAAAGGTAGATGAGTTTTGTTACTTGGGCAGTAAAATAACAATGATGGTCCCAGTACAGAGGATATAAAATGCAGAATGGCAATGGGTAGAAAAGCGTTTTTGAATAAGAGAGATTTGTTAACATCGAATATTGATTTAAGCCTAAGGAAGTTCTTTCTGAAGGCATTTGTATGGAGTGTTGCCTTGTATGGGAGTGAGTCATGGACGATAAACAGTGCAGATAGGAAGAGGATTGAGGCTTTTGAAATATGGTGCTACACAAGAATGCTGAAAATTAGGTGGGTGGATCGCGTAACTAATGAGGAGGTACTGAACAGAATTGGGGAGAAAAGAAATTTCTGGCATACCTTGACTAAAAGAAGGGATAGATTGGTAGGATACATTCTTAGACATCAAGGAATTGTGAATTTAGCGTTGGAGGGAAGTGTGTGGAGTAAAAATCGCAGAGGAAGACCAAGAGATGGATACAGTAAGCAGATTCAGACAGATGTAGGTTGCTGTTCTTATGTGGAGATGAAGAGGCTTGCTCAGGATAGGGTATTGTGGAGAGCTGCATCAAACCAGTCTCCAGACTGAAGACCACAACAACAACAACAATCACAAAGTGAAAAAGTTAAAATTATGATGGTAAATCTTAATGTAAAAATACAGCGCTCCAAGCGGCAAATACAAACTTGGCAGTTTTGACACCATTCATTTGTCAGAGCACAGTTACTCCAATCCACTCACGCTACATCAGTGTCTCAGAATGGCGCAGGCGCAGTTAACGGTGCGTGACTACAGCAATTGACGTGTGTCGCAGTCGCTACACTATCACAAAGAAAACATCTCAGTCGACACTCTCTGTAAACAAGGCGAGTTTCCTTGAATCTGTCTCTTCAAAGCTTGCCAAGCTCATTCCAGAAATCGACTGCAGATTCATTAGATGCCTATGAAACACGTGTACAAATCCATAGCAGTTTTAAACAATACTTGTGAATGCTATCCATGTAATTAACAGTCTAAATCTGCGGAGTGTTTCCTGGCAAACTTTACGACGAATGATTGGCGGAAAAAATTCTGTCCTGCGCATTCTGAAAGCTTAGTCCATAGATATTTACACTATGAAAATGACCAGTGATCTCTATAGAAAGATTTCAAAAAAGTATCACAGGCGCCGACTAATGAAAGGACAATTTTCTTTTTTAATTTTTTATTTTATTTTATTTATTTATTTTTTTTTTTTTTTTTTTTGCATGAGAGAGAGAGTTGTGGCACTTTATCGCCCTTGTTTGTAAATCTCTAAGAAGAATTCATTACCGCAATTAGGTAGCATTTACACTGCAGAAGTAACCGGTAACAAAGAACTAATAGGTACCTAAATATAAATCTTAACTGACTCTAAAGTGATTTGGAAGAATAAAAACATTGAGTGTCACGTTGTATTTATGATCTGGTGCAATTAATAATGACCAAGAAAATAAAGCAGACCAAGTAATGAGAGTAAAGGGAAAACTCAGATAGGTCTACCTACTTGACGTATCAAAGAAGGGGGCCTGCTATGTAGATCTTCCATATTTTTGCTTTCTTCGCGTTTCACGAAAAGGGGCAAACGGTCAATGTAATTAAAAGTGAACGACGCGGAAATGGCCGCGTGATCTAAGGCGCCATGCAACGGATTGCACGGGCTCCCGCCGGAGGTTCGAATCCTCCCTCGGCCTTTTGTGTGTGTGTGTGTGTGTGTGTGTGTGTGTGTGCGTGTGTGTGTGTGTGCGTGTGTGTGTGTGTGTGTTGTCCTTAGGCGTAATTAGTTTGTAGGTCTAGGGAGCGACGACCTCATCATTTTGGTCCCTTAGATTCACAAACATTTGAATATTTCATTAACGATGAAAATAAAGCAATCCCCATATACTCGAAGAGTTGGAAGACATGATTCGACTAGTCATTTTCCAGATTTCGGCAGCCGAAATTCGTCGAGTGTTCGCAAATGTGTTCGAGAGATGTCAGGCCGCTCTTTCCATAGAGGGACATCATTTTGAACATCTACTATAAATAAAGGTAAGCTTAGGTTACTCAGATGACAATGTTTTTTAGACGTTAACTCAGTGTACGCGCCCGCGGCACAATAGAGTTCGAGAATCGGGCGCTGTCGTGGCCGGCGGATGCGGTGGCGGCGGCCGGGAGCCGTACCGCGCGATCAGCGGACACCTGGGAGGCGTCTTTCGTGAGACACTCCATATTATGGGATACGTTATCGGAAGTAGGTAATCAGGAAAGTTAATAAATCGGTTACCTTACTGAGTCATGTTAGAGCCTGAGATGATAATAAAACAATAGGTTTTTGTTGGCAACGAAATTTTTCATCCACGAGGATAACTAATTTCCTGTCCGGACAGGAGCACGTACAAGAATCTTTCAACGATAGAAACGGCGCAGCATTCATTATTTATTTCATAGACAACACACAGGATTATTCCTCTCCTCATTCTACGTTATTTCCGCGGCGGCGTAGTCTGCTATTGTTGGCAACGAAACTTTCCTTATATGAGGATAATTTATTTACTGACCGGAGTAGGTATGTACAAGAAGCTGTTAGCAATAGATCAGGGACAGCATTAATTTCACATCAACACAAAAGATTATTCCCCTCGTGCTATGTAATTCGGGTTTCAAACAGTATTCAACGGTCGCTGCGAAAATCCGCACTCTAGGACGCCGCTGCCGTAAGATTTTACCGAATCATGTTTTCGTAGGTTATTTACGTCATGTATACGTTTAATGCATGTCTCGTCTTACATTCATTTGACCGCTACAGCGCTGCGATTACGTTATTAGTACACTGTTATGTGTTGTTTGTTTATAATCTGTGATTCTATTGCTGTATCATCTTAAGAGAGATGATAGGTCAGCGGCAGTGAGGTAGTATAGAGATCAGTGGTCAGCGGCCATATCACTCGTACAGTTGTTATTCCTCTCTTGAAAGTAGCTCCCATTTATGTGTTACCTATCATACAGTGGCGGCGCTAGTCAAAAACTGGGCGTCGGCGAACTCGTTTTTGCGAGGCCCCTTTAATTTTTTCAGTAAGGAAGAAAATGTTAAATAAAATGAGCTGAATTATAAACCAGCAGTCATTATACTAAACTTTTCTTAGTATAATATACAAGTATATTACAACGACTCAAATTAAAATAGAGAAACTTTTCGGCTTTTCGCCTCATTGAATTTTTTTACGATCACAAAATAATTAATACTACTATTTCGGCTTCAATTGATAGTCATTACAGCGCAGTTAGTCTTTCTTGGCTCATTCTGCTTCTCAAGTTAGTCTTTATCAATTTCAACTTTGAGAGGCTTCTCTCGGCCGAAGCTGTACTGACTGGAACTGGAGCATGATTCTGAATGTTATACAAACATTTGGATATATTTCTTCCAAATTTTTTCGAAAGTGTACTGAAGAAGTTGTTTCGCATCTTTGATTCAGTATAGTGGATTGGATTTTAAATGCTGGAGTTCCTCGTGAAGTTCTAAAGGTTGTTTGTCACCATTTTCACCTTCTCAGAGTATCATACCTAAATCATTACAATGCTTGAGAAGGTCCTCCTTGGATACCGATTTCAAAATATAAATGATTTCATAAATAAAACAAAGTCTCTCAAAATATTCTTCTAGCGCTTTGAATCGACATTCACTGTCGACTGTTACAACATCTATCAGTTCGTTCGTAATCGAACATTCGTTTTTTCTGTGCTATTCATTTCTTTTTAAACTCAGACTCAATTTCGTAACTAATTTTTCCTACAAACCATTGAGCTTCTGCAATGCATGTTTCAAATCCTCTAATACGGAATTCTCGAATCCAGTCACGAAATGAACGTAAAGAGATAACAGCTACTTTCTTGTTTACTTGAACCAACTGCCATAGTTTATTTATTTTGTTCACGCGTAGTAAAATCTCGTGCCACACCTGTATTGGAACAATGACATCAAAAGTAAACATTTCGTTCAAGACTGCTTCACAGTCACTGAGAGAGTCAGAATCATCAGTTTTACTTTTCATGTCATTCACGCTTTCGATGACATCATCAAATTGGAATAATATAGCTTTTAGTGCTCCGATTCTGATTTCCCATCTTGTTTCAGACAGAGGATTCAATGCCAATTTTAATTTAGTTTTTATAAGTTACCAACGATTGCCAGACCTTGTAAAGAGCACATAAATGTTATTAATGAAGCCTAAAATGTTGTAGCTGTTGTAGATGACTTATCTGCATCTATGAGAAGCAAATTCCAATAATGGCATCCGCATCGATTGATTAACATTGAGATTTCTTGTTCTAACATCCTTATTAATGTGAACCATATTGGCGCCGTTATCATATCCTTGTCCTCGACAGTTTTTTATTTCTAGATCATTATTTTATAGTTCCTTTAAAACTGCATATGTTAAATACTCTCCTGTTGTTTCTGCAACGGCAATAAACCCAACAAAGTGTTCCTCTATCTCTTCACTAGAGAAATTGCAAAATATTAATGTTATTGACAATCGAGCACTAAAGCATAATATATTTGCTTGCTTGAATCTTTTTACAATTTCGTTAATGACAGATTTTGACATTAATGAAATTAATTCATTTTTGATCCCGTGGCTCAGTTAATGCTGACAAAACTATTTTTCAGTAATACGTTGCAAGTGCTCTTTCACTGTTAGATCATATTTGGATAACAGTTTAAACATTCCTATAAAATTTCCATGTTTCCAGTATCATTCATGTTAAGTGTTTCTCGATTATCTCTAAATGCCACATTGTGTGAGGCTATGTAGTTGATAATATCGATCAACCTTTCAAACAAGTTATCCCAATACGTTTGTGATTCCCTAACCAGTTTCTCGTTTTCCTTATCTATTGTGTATTTGATTCCTTTATTGAATTCCATTTAATCATACACCCCATGTATCGTTGACTTTGTTCATGTCTTTGCGATATCCTACTCAGATCTTTCCAGTCACAACAGCCTTCTTTTACCATGTGTCTGCAAATATCAAAAGTCTACATGGAAAGCAATAAACTTTATCCTGAGATGTGGAGTAAACCAACCACCTGTGATGTTGCTCTTCGCCGTTACTCAATTTTCTAATAAAATGATGTTTAGCAAAATGTCTTTTATTTGCGCCTTTGGGGTAACTCTCAACAGATTTCTCGAGGTTTTGTTGGGGACCATTTTTAATTAAGTCATGGCGCTGTGAATTTGTTATTGCAAACACCCACTCCCCTGGGTCTAATTCTATAAATGAGTCTGTTTTATGAACAATGTTTTCGATTTTCTGAATAAGAAATATTTTCACTTCTTAATTTCTTATTCGGCTTAGAATGTTGGATTACAGCAGTTTGACCCAATTCTGACGCTGTATCAGAAAGGGTAACAGATTCATTGACCCTGGTTTTGCTTCAGCGACTACAGAAACTTGGAGGACAGATTCATCAGAGGCCTCTGGAGCAGATTCATCCGAAGAAGGTTTCTTCAGAGATTTCATCATGCTGAAACTCATTACCTAGTTGGATCTAGCTGTCTCAGCCTTTCTTCTTCTTTTTGATGCACCCATTTCCTCCCTATGTATCTTTCTCTTGAGCGTCCTCCAGACGTGATGCTCTACAAATTATTTTTTGTTAAGTACGTTGTTAAGTGCAGTTCCATCAAATGGGGTGATTCCGGACTGATTTGAAGTTGCTTTTACCATAAATTCCATAGGTTGCATTAAATTTCATTATTTGACAGTGAAAAAAAAATTCTTTCCTTCATAAAAGGAAAGACAAAGGTACTTTGCAAAAGACACCAAATGCGGCATTTAACGCTGGTAGCCCACAGTTTATCTACGCCGCCCCAAGCCTCCAAAAGGCAAAGTCCACCACTGGTTCTACTATCAAGTAATTTTAATCAGATCGCAGCATTTACGTAAAATTTACGACAGTAAAATAAATTATGATTTACAGACAAGTAAAACATGCTATGAAAATTATCTGAATACTAACTTACGTTACAAATGGAAATCAATCCCGACAGGTCTTTAGTGTATCGTATAACTTATTTACAATAAACAAACCACAAATTTTTCACTCAGTAACGTCAAGAAACGTAGACGGAAGTTCTACGCGCGAGTCTCTTGAACACTTGAGTTTTGTGCGTCATTTCGTCGCAGCCGTTTCGTGCGCATGCGCAAATTCACGACAGGCTTTGAATGGGATTTCCCTTAACTGATCGGTAACAGTTGGTTGCACTCGTGAGACTTCGAGTAGTGCTAGGGTGACGATGCTCGTTGTCAACTGCACAGCGTGTGCTAACAGCACGGTGTCACTGCATTGTTGTTTACCTTGTTGTCTTATTTGTAACTGAGCTGAGCTGTCGTTATTGTGTTTTGTTGCATTATTTTCATTGTTTAACCCATTACTGCCCAGAACTTTTTTGTGAGAAAAATGTTACATTTTGTTAGGATAGGTTCAATAAGATAAAAGAAGTGTGAACAATGCTGTAAATATAGTGCCATATCTTTGCTGTACTGAGACAGGAGCAGGAAGATATATCTACGTTCCTTTCTTTCAAGGTGCAAAAGTTATAGATAGCGCAATATGGTGCACAAACGCACCACCGAGCGCGAATGGGTTAATGTGTCAAACAGTAAACACAGTTTCAATAACACAAAGTATGTAACTAAAAATTTCATCACAGCTGTACTCATTCGGAAATAAACACGGACAACTGAATAGCTGCTGGGCGGGATGGCCGAGCACACCAAGGCGTCATACCACATTGCGCGAGTCCCTCCCGTTGGAGGTCGAATCCCCACCCTTAGGAACAGACGTTGTGTTCGTCCTTAGGTTAAGTTAGGTCGTCGCTACGTAACCTAGCGCCGTTAAACATCAAATGAAGTATAATAAAAGAAACTAAAAATCGCCGACGCCTAGCGCCGCCACTGCTATCATATTACTGTCTTACTGTAAACGGAAACTTAAGATATTCTAATCAATTAACAGACATCAAAGTTTGTTTTAAATAATTCTTTGGCTATGTACTTTATTTTTAAAATTCAATGTACTGTACATTCGAAGCCTCTGCAAATGTCAGTCGTGCTGCTTTTAAAAAGTGTTGTCAAATGGCTAAAGCTGCTTCTTGCTCCGCAGTGAACCATGCAAGAGTCTTTCAAAAGTGGTTTCGTGGATTCTATTGTTGATCGCCTCGTATCAGTGTAACAGACTGCAGTTTCAGTACTGCAATATGTTCTCCGGATTCGGGTATGGAAGGCGTTAAAGAGGATACCGGACGAGAATGAGTACTACTCTCAGTAGCTAAAATATTTATTGTATGCTGAAATCCCTACAATACGCTTTTACGTAACACATTCAGTAGCTCGTGCAGAAAAATGAGCCTGGCATAGGCATTTTTATGGCTCTTGTTTTTAATTACAGAGCTATTTATCTGAGAATGAGAGCATAATTATTAATTACGCTTTTCGTTAGGAACCTAAAAAGCGTGTTGCCAGAGTTATCCTGTATATTATTTCATATGTTTAAAACTAAGTGACATTCGGAGCTATGTTGTTACTCTGCTCGTCCCTATGTACGATTAGCTGTAATTCACATTGCTGCAGTTTATCTGGACCAGCTGGCTTTGCCTGTGTTATCAAAGTTAAATGCGCCGGTAAAGTTGTCCCATATTATCACTCAGCCGATGTGCCTGTCAGACACACAAAAAATAAGTATCCGTATTATTATACTTGATTGTTCTCGACACAGTCAATGAAATCCAATGAGATTCCAGCTGACGCGGAAGAATACATCTGTGTGAGTGTCGTGACTGTATATTTTAAAAGCTGTTTTGTAATGTTTACATCAGGTTTATTCATAGACCAGTGATAATAGACCAAAGATACATTCATCTTTGGTCTTCAGGTTTATTCCAGTGATAATGGTTTATTCCAGTGATCTGTATATAAACTGGATGTATAACTCTGGTATCTGAACATTGAATTGCAGCGTGCCTGGTGCATTCATATGTTTTGCACACGATTTCGCATTGTCCGCCATGTTTAAATTTGGCAAACTACTTTCCATCAGTTATTACGTAACAAAGAATTGCTTGCTTACCTATTGACTTGGAATTTAATTAAATATTCGATGTTGTAGGCTGATATGGGAACGGAATCGAAACATATTTTGTTCTATTTTTCTTTAAATGCTTCTTAGCAGCCATGTTTGAATTTGGCAAGAAACTAAATATGAATATCTATGGCTGGCACGCTAAGACAACTGAAGTTCAACATCCAGATAGTATAGAGATCAATGGTTTATTCATATGGTTGTTTGCTTCTTGAATTTGCAATTTTTTGTGTTTATAGATCAGTGAATCTATGATGTCATTGTTGAAAGCCGGCGGATTGTCCCCATTCTTCAGAAATTCCCATTCCTGTAAAAAGCAATAAAACTATACAGAATGAATAGAAGCCTTCATTTGTTTACTCGCGCCGGATAAAAATAATCTTTCCTCTCGCAGTCAGTAATATGAATATCGTTGATTCCGAGCCTGACAGTTGTCATCTCTGGTGCTACGGCCAGCGCATTTGATCTGCTACGGTAGCGCTTATATCGCCTGTGTGTACTGACCGGTGAGTCACGCACGTGCAACGACAGCTGCGCGCACTGGCCGCGAGCGTACGGGTGAGCTCGGAGGCGCGAGGGACACTGATGTCGGTTCGGCGCTGCACGGCGCAGCGCTGTAGAAATTCCAACCCCGCCCTTCCCCCACCACGCGGCCCCGCCGCCTTCTCCTCCCCTCTTCGCCCACCCTCGCGCCAGTCACACAAAACGTTCCTGGCTTGCAGTAGCAGAAGTACGGGAGGCGCGAAGGGAGCCGTGTTGCAATGGCGTGGTCTTACTCGGATGACGGATACTACGACGGGAGCCGACTCTTCAGCTGGGTGTCCGACCTTTCCGGACTGCCCATAGACCAGGTAACAGCCTGTTTGATCAATAGCACATTTCGCTTGCGCATGTGGGACTGCCGCTGCAGCAGATCTGTGCATTTGTGAATCCAGGCACCTTAAGCGACTGTTTTACTGCATTGCGTGATACAATGTCTGTGTTTACATTATCGGTAGCTAGTTGCGGAAAAGAAAAAACGATTTTTATTTGTTGAAGTAGTGTTGCTGCGTGTGTAGTCATCGATTAGATCTTATTCACATTGTTCAAATGTTTAAATTCTTAGGTGGATTAGCTATTTATTTAGTTTCTGGTTCTGTAGATGTTCGTGTGACTGTAAACATAGGGGCAAACAATCGAAATTATAAGTGTGCATTTCTCAACTGTGTAAATTCAGAAGAATTATTTATTGCAAATATAATATAAACCGGTCTTCGTGTTGTCTCGTGCTATTCATATTCATGTGGTATCTTTAAAATAATTTCCTCTAGTAGTAATAAATTTCGCGAATCCGTATTACCTCCGACAAAGACTGGTATTCATTATAATATTAATAACAGTACCTGAATGTAATAGCGTTTAAAGATTTTAATATCAGTGACAGTCAACGGACGTTTATGACACCGATACAGTAATATCTGTCTACCAAGTGATGCGACGATGCTGTCATTTATGACTGATATTAAATTCCTCTGCATCATTAGCTGAAAATAATCTAACAACTGTTTTCGTAAATGTGATAATGGATGTTTTCCGTAGACGTTAAGCACATGTTCTGTAGTAGTTTAATTATCAAAAATTAACCGTTTAAACCGAAGTGTTTTTTGAAGCGCATGATAAAATAACTGTAATAGTATGGAACTTTGTAACGCTATCCAAAGGGTACCGCGTTCAACAAGTTGTTAAATGAGTATCGTTATTTGCTGTCACAAATCTTTGTTGGTAGACATAATTAATTTTTCAAAATTGTGATTATATTTTACTTTTTTTTTTCATTAAACATAAGCGGACGTAATGTATATCACGGACTGTATCAATGCTCGGAACTTCTTTCTGCTGCCGTTGGGCGCTTCTCGTATTTTAATTTCCGTTCTCCACTGCCTATCCCTCCCCTCGCCTCGTTATTGTCTGCTCGCGGGGGGCGGGGCGAACAATGAGACCAACATCACAGAAGGGAGTGGAGTAGAACGTACTTGCAAGCTTCTGAAGAAAAAAAAAAAAAAAACCCTTCACTATCTCAGAACGAAGAAAACATGCCGGCGGAGATTCGTAAGGTGTGCGTCAGCTGGCGTATCGATTTTCAGCACTCTCAGCTCCACACCTGATACTCTTATAGTGCGCAAATTGTATTCTTTGACAGCTGTGCAGTGATTTCTTCGAACGATCACAGATGCATTCAGTTTCGAACGGCGCTATTTTTGACCGTCATAAAGGGATGTAAAATACGCTTTTGTAGCACCATTTACACGGGATTACTGTTTTCCAAACCGAAGCACAGCTGGTTTAAGTTTTGCTTTTGTAATTGCAGCCTATTTCTATTACTAAGGCCATAGAACATTTTAAATTAATCTGACTTCGCGTTTAATTTCGTGTGGAAAACGTATTAGCGCGGAAAAGAAGTGTGAATCGTACTAGTTTGCTATGAACTAATGGTAATAAAGTCATCGAACTTTTCGACGAAACGAGCGATTTACCGGTCGATGGCAAGGTCGCTCGGTTACGCCTGCGTAAGTGCTTAATGAAAGTGCATGAGATAACTTGTTAATTCACGTGGAATTTTTTTTTCTCGCAGATGCTTTATCTGGATAATGACACTCTATCAGCTTTATTTTATAACCGTGTTAGTACCTAATGAAGTTGTTACTATGGTGTAGAATGAAGGATCTTCCTAGGTCACAACATGCAGCACTAAAATAACATTGGTGGCCGAGGAGACTAAGGCGCTCCAGTCACGGTCCGCACGGCCACTACGGTCGGGGGTTCGAATCCCCCCTCGGGCATGGATATTTGTGCCGTCCTAGTTCGTAAGTAGTTCATAAGTAGTTTGTAAGTTTAGGGACTGATAACCCCGTAGTTGAGTCCCATAGACTATACAAACATTTGAACATATTAAAATAACATTATCGACCTGCCTAATGGTGCATTAGCGACACAGAAGTTACACAACATCAGATCCTATGATTAGTCTTCTGTTACATCTGCACGAAGCAGTTGTTGCCAGTTTGGTGACGATTTTGCAGGACTTATACTAATTCTTCAATTATTTAACTAAAAAATATACGTTACAAAACAATACTGTTTGTACTGTAGATTTACCTCAACGTATATTATTATTCGCGTTCTCCGTGTTCTTATATCATAGTTTTTCTGTGTGACGTTTTTCTTTTTTGCTGTGAGTAAGCCCTTGCATCGGTAACAACAGATCCCGCTATTCATGTTTCCCTTTATGAGGCATAACAGAGATAACGTTTCAGCTCAGACGAGGAGAGTTTGCTGAATGATAGAGAGATTAAGACCAATGAATCACCTTTCTTTGCCAGCGAGCATGCAGTCTAGAAAATACGGCACCGTAAGATGCAGATTTCGAAACCAGGTTTTAAACTGTAAGTCATATCCAGAGGAAGATATAGACTCCGATCATATCTTACGGGCTATGAATTGAAGAGTGAAACTGAATAAGCGGCAGAAAGGTAGGAAAATAAATAGACGAGACAATTTGAAGAAACCTGAGGTACTCTTAAGAGTTTCGGAGGGAGCATTAGGCAACAGTTGACAGAAACGGTGGGAAGTAATACGGTAGAAGATTAATGGGTAACTTTGAGAGATGAAATAGTGAAGGCAGCAGAGGAGTAAAGAGGTAGAAAAACAAGACCTAGAAAAAAATTCTTGGATATCAATGGAAACATTGCATTTCAGTGATGTAAGGAGAAAATATAAAAATACAGTAAATGAATTAGATAAAACGGAGTACAAGTTACTAAAAATGAGATTGCCGCGATGGAGTGGCCGAACGTTTCAAAGCGCCTAGCTGCGGAGCACGCCGCTGCTCGCCTTCGGAGGTTCGAGTCCTCCGTCGGGAATGGGTGTATTTGTTGCCCTTAGCGTAAGTTAAAGTAGTTTGTAAGCCTAGGGACTGATGACTAGAGTAGTTAAGTACCATAGATTTACAAACATTTGAATTTTTTTAAAGAAATGAGACTTTTTATAATGGCTAAGCAGAACATTCCGGTTTGCCGATGACATAGTCATTCTATCAGAGACAGCGAAGGACCTGGAAAAATAACTGAACAGAAGAGACGAAGTCTTGAAAGGAGCGTATAAGATTAACATTAACAAGAGAAATACTAGTGTAACGGAATGTAGCATAAAATCAAGCGATGCTGAATGAATTAGATTATGTAGAGAGACAATAAAGGTGGTAGTACAGATGATATTAAATGTAGAACGACAATGGGAAGAAAAGTGTTTGTAAAAAGATATTTAGGTTAAGTGTAGGAAGTCTTTTCTGTTATATTTTAATAAATTCGCAAGCAGCCACATTTTTGATATGTTTTATTTAAGCAAGACGCATTTCGGCTTTTCACCCGTCTTCAGATGGCGTAATTACAGTTTCGTTTCAGTATGTAGATGCCAACAAATTGATGTCGACATCTACTTATTGAAACAAAACTGTAATTACGACATCTGAAGATAAGTGAAAAACCGAAAACGCTTCTTTGCTAAATAAATCATAATAAAAAGTTGCTGAATTTATTAAAATAAAATAATAAATCAGTAATTTTCAAATAAATACACTGAACAAACACAACATTGTTATACATATTTTAAAAAGCAAATGCCTATATAAAATGTAGTTTCTACATAATGAAAATTGTGATTTAGTTGCCAAGCGAAGAAAGGGGGGAATATTAAGATCTCATTGATGAAATAATAATTATAAATAAGGATGGGAAAGGAATTCACTCGTTTCTCAGAGGAATTATCCCAGTAATCAATTTCAGTGACTTAGAGGCATTAAGGAAAAGCTAAAACGGAATAGTATAACATGAATTTGTATTAATTCCTACCGAAAGCCAGTCAGGTGCTTCAAGCATCTCACTCTCCTATTAATATCGAGTGTATGATGGTCGTTTATGGTAATGGTGGTAAACTGTGTCAAACAGGAAAAAGTAGTTCCACGATCACTCGATTTGAAGAAACTTCACATAGCATTTGTGACAATTTAAAACTGCATCTGGGTCTCAGACCGAGATTTAGAAGCCGGGCCCTATGTCGACATACTACACATACACCGTGATGCGGTTCGTTCCAAAATGAACCATCTCCAGTAATTCCACTCCAGTCGTGTACGAAGCAAGGGAAAATGATACCACACTCTTCCTAATCACTTTTCTTCTGGTGATTTCCATCTGCGTCCCCTGTCTTCCTCGTGTCCCTGAAACACTTTCGTGCGGGCAACGTTCATCTCTTAACGATCCTAACTTTAGGTCTTTCTGCTCCAATCTCTTCTGCCAAGTCCACTTAATGACTGCAAAGCACAGATAGGGATTTAAAGGCCCCTCGACGTCGAGGTCGTTACATATAAAGGCGCAAAACCTCCCGTCAGACATGCACGTGGAAGAAATTCGGCGATTTTTTTATTTTTTTTTCTCGAGAGAAGTATCATGGCAATCGCAAAGATAAAATTAAGGAAAGACTGTAAGAACGAAATCTCTTTTACTGGACAGGGAACGAAACCCCGTCATCCATATTGCATGTACAATGTCGTAAGTCCAGCGCCATCGTCCTCAGGTCGATGATTCTAGAAGCGCATTAGAGTCTCAGATGTAAAAGGAAAGAGACTGAGGACAAGCACTGATTAGGAAAGAATGGGAAACAAAATCGGCATAGAGGATCTATCGCGGCGTTCGCTTGAAGTGCCTCAGGGAAACCATGGAGAACATCTGAATGGCCTAACGGATGGGCGAACGATGTCTTTCCACTGCGCCACTCTCTCGGTATGTTGTTTCGTTCTTAGATACACGTAGGCTCTCAACATCTGCTGAAACACGACTAGAGGTGACCTCAACGCGTATCCTCTCACTCTCTACACCATGACGTCAAGGATTACGCCTGTATGTCTCTCCATAATGTTGGACGATTTGCCATCTGCTCTTGCGCCGCAAAACAAGAACACTATGGTCATCAGAGATTGTGAGAATGGGACTTATTATTAAATATGAATCAATGCCATTCGTCCTGTGTCCATGACTCCTGGGTACAGAATCACTTCAAACGCCAGCGTTAGTGTTCTGGTGACAGTGGCCACTGACGCTTTGGACAATAGGTCTCCAGTCCAGCAGATGCGAGTCGTCGAAACACTGTGTGGAAACGCACAGGATGTTGTGGGGTCTCCAGTACATTCCACATTGCCATGCTCACCGTACGACGTTCCTCCCTCGCAGGGATGTTTCTTGGTTGATACAAACCTTTACGACGGTACTACATGCCATGATGTACTCATTGATACCAACGTTGAGCCACTGTGACAGCCGCGGCGGATTAGCCGCGCGTACTGGAGCGCCGTGTTGCGGTGCGCGCGGCCGTCCGCCGTCGGGGGTTCGATTCCCCCCTCGGGCATGGGTGTTCGTGTTGTCCTTAGTTTAGTTTACCTTAGGTTAAGTAGTTTGTAAGCTACGGACTGATGACCACGCAGTTTGGTCCGATAGATTTACAAACATTTAAACATTTTGAACCACTGTGACAAATTTATTTATTCGAATCACAGGCAGATAAATAAGACTGTATAAGATAAAAATAAAATGAAATACAAGGAAATTATACACCACACATAATAAAATCAAGCTGTCTTTGCCCAGAAAAGGGCCACAGCTATTGCATTTTCACTGCAAGAATCAGAGCAGTATAAGCCCTGACACAGATGTTTTGCAGCGTGTACCTTTCCACATTCACACAGTGTTGATTCTTGTTGGTATCCCCATTTCGCAAGGTTATGCTTAGATCTGACAATACCTGCTCGTAATCTGTTCAGCGATTACCATGTGGCCCAGTACAGATTGTGGCCGGCTCGCAAGCATTCTGCTGGTATTACCCTGTTGGAAGATGGTTCGCCGGCCGTGGTGGCCGAGGGGACTGAGACGCTTCAGTCACGGTCTGCACGGCCACTACGGTCGGGGGTTCGAATCCCCCCTCGGGCATGAATATTTGTGCCGTTCTTAGTTGTAGGTAGTTCATAAGTTTAGGGACTGATGACCCCGTAGTTCAGTCCCTTAAGCTTAACAAACATTTGAACTTTTTTTTTTTTTTTTTTTTTTTTTTTTTTTTTTTTTTTTTTTTTTTTTGAACATGGTCAATTTTGACTGCCCACAGGTCTTCTCTTGCTTTGTTCGCGGGGGGTTAAGTGGAGACCATACAAGGCTCTTTCTAAATTTCAATCTAGATCTTCTAGAAGTATGTCCGTGCAGTGGGTGTAGCTTATTTTCTTCCATTTTCTTCCTTTCAGCATTTGCGGCTACTTCCCGGCGTATTTCATAAGGAGAAATGCCCGCAAGTAATACAGTTTGTCAGTGGGAGTTGGTTTCAGATATCCTGTAATTAGCCTTGCAGTTTCATTAAGAACCACGTCTACTTGTTTTGAGTGGGTAGATTTAAACCAGACAGGGCAGGCACATTCACCAGCGGAGGATTACAGCCATTCCAGAAGTACGAACTACCTGGGATTGGGCACCCCTATATTAACCATAAGCTTCCAGTTTATGTTGTTTCGGGCTGCTAGCTTCTGTTTAGTTTTAAGGCAATACCGTCGATAGGTTAACGATCTGTCTAAGGTAACTCCAAGCTATTTGCGAGTAAAATAATGCTCCAGTTCAGTGCCTTCCCGAATCACCTTCCTGCCTGCCGGTTTCGTAGGTGAAAAGCACAGATCTGAGTTTTCTGTGGGTTTGGCTTAGAACCACAGGGAGCCATAAGTATAGAAAACTCAGGTCTGTGTTTTTATTTCTTGAAATAATCAGAAAAGGGACCTAGCTCTGTTTTAAGCACCTGTTCTGCTTCTTCAAAATCATCTGTCTCTACTGTCAAGGCAAGATCATCGGCATATACTGTGACAAATGAATAAGCCACATGCCTTGCGGCTGTACGATACGACCAGCCTGCTTCAAGCAGTCCAAAGATGAGGCCTCTGCCTACTTTCATTTGGTAGACAGGCTATGTAATCCATCTGCAAGGCATCTTGGATGCCAATGCTCCAAACGAATCCTGTTTTGAAAGGAAACCTCGTATGAAGGGAGGTCTCTATATGAAATTTCATGCTACCTCGCGACCAGAATATTGAGAAGCGACGCGTTTTGACACGTTTCCGTGGTCCTCCCTGGTGCGACGTGTCCTGCCAATTCCCCCAAACACGTCCCGTTTTGAAAGAAAACCTCGTATGTAAACGCCTTGCGCAAATTTCTGACTCGTGATGGTTTACTGGTACACCAACTTCGCAACGACAGGGCGGTGACACGAATGAACTCTGGTGGGCGTTCTACACATTACAGAGCCCTGTAAATCTAAACATTTACTCACACGCCAATCGTATACGTCTAGATAAAAGCTTGGGTGCATGACTTTTTTTGTTAGGCAGTGTATTAAACCCGTAGTCTAAGGGAAACTGGAAATAGCACACAGAAAATATAGTGGGGAAGGCGAATCAATGACTACGTTTCATTGACGTAACACTTAAAAGATGCAGTTGTTCTACTAGTGAAACTGCCTTGGCCGTCCTATATTGGAGTACTTCTGCACATTGTGGGATCCTTACTAAAAAAAAACTGCTGGGACTCACGGTGGAAACAAGCAAAGTTCAGAGAACGACAAAGGGCAGCTCGTTTTGTATTCTCGCGATACAAGGGAGAAAACGCACGACAATAATGCACGACTGAGAGTGGAAATCGTCAAAAGAAAGGCGTCATTCGTTGGGATATTTCTTTTAGCAACTTTCTCCTGCGCATACAACCACACTTTCTTGGCACCCACCTACATAAGGTCAATACCGTACGCGAGAAAACTTGACGGGACGTTAAAACTTACGAGGAAATCTGGCGTGAACCACAGACAAATCAACAGTGTCAAGTCCCTCGATGAACTATAATCAAGCTCGGTGCATCAGAATTTTGCTTTGAATGTCGACTCAACCGCGATTAACTCGTAACTGATGTTGAAGGACTCTGCCGTCCGTGGTATACATTGCACGCTGACATTTGGAGTATACCACTTTCTACCGTGTCGCGTAGATTGAGCGGAAAGCAAACCGTACAATAACTGGTTCGGTGTGGGGCGAGGGACCGCTACAGACTGCTCTGTGGTGGGGTTGCGGACCGCTCGCTGTTTGTGCTTCCCTGGTTTCCATTCAATTCAAGAAAGTGAAACAGGAAATCCAAAGGCTCAACCATTCACAGTCACCACACTCCCACTGATATTTGTTACACACTGCGACAGCAGCGCTCCAAGCGGCTGGAAAGTTACCTTTCTGAACCATTTGTTTTTCTTTTGTTTCCTAAGACCCTGGGAAGGTACATTACATGGCAGGTTATTTACGATTCTCTTTTAACTTGCAGGTATTTATTGAAGAATTGTTCTTTTTATTAAGAACCAAAACTGCATTCTATACAGCAGAAGATTTGAACTTTTGCAGAAAGACGTCGCTATTCTTCACTGCAAGTCCAGCCAAATCAAAGAGTGTTGAACGTTCGAAACGTGAATGGAATGCAATAACTGCCTCCTTGATAACTACATTATTTAATGTACCAAATCAGCCACCACACCCGTAGCTGACGTGGCAATAAAACGTTGAAAGCAATAAAAATGTTTCCCAACAAAGAAGAAACAAGTTCCACAATTATTAAAAGTAATCACATTCTAAAGTATATGAAAGACGAGTGAAGAGTAAAAGTTTGCGGAACATTAGTATCCATACTGAATTATTAAGCGTCGAATAAAGTGCCTATGATAGTAAAAACTGATTATAACAAAACTATATATTTTCCATATCTTTATATTCTGTTGCTTTCAGTTGAGAAAGCTGCAAATATATAACCATTCTTAAGCATTTCTTCAGGAATAAGTTGTTGCTTATATCACTGAATCAATGAAATTCGGCTGTTACATTTATTTTACGATTATTCATGTTTCTTGATATTTTGCTAATGCTGTGGAACCCAAAAATTATATGAACTATATCATTAATTAGGTGAAAAATGATTATAAAAGAACAAGAATGTTACGGCGCCTTGCCCACCGCTAGGAGCGCTAGCTTCGTTGCAACTGTCAATCGGTAACAACTTTCATAGCAGTGAATGTCGAGACTTCGTGTTATACTTTGTTTCAACTTACGTATAGTGGGTCTCGAAGTGAAATTGGAAGGCACATGCACTGACAAAGGAAACCACATGGATATCCAATTTTTGTAATTTTCTATTTATTTTATGGTAGTCTACGTGACGTTCGAAACTCAAATAACGATCGCCGAACCATACTATGAAATTAAATTAACATATTACATTTTGCAACACCACTGGATACATCGGAAACTGTGGTAAATTAACAGTAAAGTGCGTACTTCAAAATATATATATATATATATATAATGTTTATTTTCAAATCGGACCATTTCACGGAGTAATGAAAATTAAGAATAAAGAGAAGACGTGTAATTTTGGTTAAAAAATTATAATTACATACATGTTACTTATTATATATTAGATAGATTTAAAGTTTAATTCGTGTAGCAGTAATCCTCGATCCTAAAATGATCCATGTCGTCAATCCACAACGCTACCGATGTTTAGGGAATTGTCTCTTTACATGTAATTAAGTCCTCAAAAAACTTCAAAATTCTGTTGTCTCGAGAATTTTTTAGAGTTGCATCGAATGTCTTTCTTGACTGTTACTTGATTTCTGAAATGAACGTACAACATATATGCAAATATCCGATACCCATGTAATCACCTTGTGAGACACATTTTTTACCATTTAAATACAACTTCCAACGTTGTTGATAGGACCCAACAAGTTTTGCGTAAATTAAGGATATCCATCTTCTAAAATATACCAGAATTCGGCTAGCGGCACTAATTTAAATGTTTCTTGTAAAAGATTAAAGATGTCAGTCCTGTAAACGTTTCATCCTTTTCGCTCGATCAAATGAAGCGGCGCAATGGTTAACATACTGCATTCGCATTCGGGAGGAAGGAGTTTCAAACTTAGCTCGTCCAGATTTGGGTTCTCCGTGATTTCTGAAAATCGCTCAGGTTCATTTCACAGGGCACCCTTCCCCCTCCTTAACCAAAAGCGATCCGAAGTTTTGCTCGGTCTCCAGTGACCATGCTGTCGAAGGGACATTAAACCCTAATTTTTATTTCCCTACGATCCAGATACGTCACATCCATTCCTCCTCCCAGATATTCTCCGACTGCCATTCCTCTCGCCAGGTACAGCTTTCTTAACTTCCTTCTGTCAGAATTCGCCATGCCTAATCCAGTCTCGATATATTCAAAAGTACATCTTGTATCTGCTAATATCAATGTTGTTCCTTCTATTATTACACCAAATGTTCAAATGTTTGTTAAGCTTAAGGGACTGAACTACGGGGTCATCAGTCCCTAAACTTACAAACTACTTATGAACTACGTACAACTAAGGACGGCACAAATATCCATGCCAGAGGGGGGGATTTGAACACCCGACCGTAGTGGCCATGCAGACCGTGACTGAAGCGCCTCAGTCCCCTCGGCCACCGCGGCCGGCTTATTACAGCAGCAGCAGCAGAAGGTGTCTCAGTGGTACTGCTAGTATTAATCCTATTAGAGTTAAGTCAATACTTTTTATTTACATCCTTTTACATGTAATCAACCTGTATAAACTATGTTATTAATTGTTTATCTGTAAAAATCATTATTATGTCATAGGTAAATCACATGTAAAGAAATACTGTATGTGTATAACCCTGGTCCAATGTAAGAGAGGGCCTGATGGCCCTAATCTGATCAGGCTAAATAAACAAATAAATAAAATAAAACAATCTTCCTTCCTACCCTTTCCTCTCTGGCCATTATGACAGTTGAATGTAGCACATGCCTGGCAATCTCCTACTATGTGGTCTCTACCAAATGCGATAACTTGTTGGATAGACTGTACTGCGCCAACGAGGCATCATCTATCACAAATTTTCTTTGAATTCCTGGCGATGACAAGTTTTCGTCTTTTTCTCATGACTCGATAGAAAGTCCTAAAGTGACAGATGGATTTCTAATCCAGAAGTTTTTTGTGTTTACCTTCTGTTCATGTGGAAAAAAATTAAAAGTTTATTCGCACCTTTCAGATTTTCTAAAAGCACTGCTCTTATGGTCCTAGACGATCAAATTAGAACGAATAACCAGTCTGTCGACAAAAGTCTTGGAATACGTGTTCCTACTTGTCAGGTATCAAGCTGAATATCTTCAAAAATGTGATGTACTAATATTAACAGTTTATAGATGGACGTATTATTTATTTATAGCTATGCTTTCACTTTTTCAAATTACTAGGTACCTGTCAAAATATGTCGATATATAGGCCTATAATTTTTGTGAAACTGAGGTACGTTACTAAGCGGGCTCTATTTAAATAGTTGATTAACTGCAGTTGGAAGCGTTCAGACATTATTATTATACAGCAGTAATATTATGAAATAGTGGATAAACATCTGCGATTCTCATTAAATGCCGAAGTTTTGAAGTGAATGAATTGTAAAAGATTTTCTCCCATAACTAAAAGCATAACTTTTTTTTTAATGTAAATTTATCGGACCAAACTGCGTGGTCGTCAGTTCGTAGCTTACAAACTACTTAAACTAAGGTAAACTAACCTAAGTATAACACACACACACACACACACACACACACACACACACCCATGCCCCAGGGAGGACTCGAACCTCCGACGGCGAGCAACTGCGCGCTCAGCAGCAAGGCGTTTTAGACCGCTCGGCTACTCCACCGCGGCAAAGAATAACTATCCATCATAAATGAACACTTGTTATTTGTAACATTATTCTCTTACTGTTCAGCTTTCTTCGCAAATGCGACATTTTCAGAACATACTTTGATAGTTGCTACAATTTATAGCGTTACAAAAGCTCCGAAATACGAGGGTATTTTGAATGTTCTGCTTCACTCGAAATACATATTCAATTCACAATCATATCGCCGCATGTTTATACTACCCAGCCGCTTGGCTTCGCTGCCGTTGCGAGTTGCAAAAAAATCACTGGGAGTTTCGTGACTGTTACGTTAGACTCTCTGGCGTTAGTCATGTCAGTGCACTGTTTCTGAACAAGGGTATATCGTAAGCACTACGGCAATCCAGTCGCTGAACTACAGAAAAAGAAGTTGAGCCTTTGTTGGCCAAGCAACGTGGTTACTATTTTGCCATTAAAAATAAAATAAAAAATCACTTTATTCCTTTCATTCTCTACTCCGAGGAATGGAGCGGGCTGTTTGAGATCCGGCCCATATACAGTCGCCGTTCTATTCAGCCAATTCTTCTCTCTCTCTCTCTCTCTCTCTCTCTCTCTCTCTCTCTCTCTCTCTCTCTCTCTGTTTGTCCCTGTCTCTCTCTCTCTCTAATGTCCGTTGGTTGTGTGAAACAGCGTGTGCAAAACACACAGAGTGACGCAGTTTGGCAGACTCACATACACACGGACCGCTGATGCATGGATGCATGGGCATCCGGAGGTCGGCAGTCATAAAATAAAACCTGTGGCGAATTTTAAAGCTAATACCCTGTTGTTTCTAGAAGCTAATATGTGACTTCGTTTCGTAACGACAGCGATTAGCGTATCGCGGGAACCGGAAAGACGTACAGGGGACTTAACGGTTAGCATAATAGTCACTCAACAAGAATATAACCACCTGTCCCAAATTATGAGTTCCGCGAGTTCGAAAATGCACGCTACAATAAGAATGAACGAGAACGTGATATGGTGTTTTTTCGATATTAGAGGAATTGCTGTGTGTTCAGCTTAGACTGAAGTGAATCAGCAGCGGCGTTTTTAGTAACCTAACTAACTCAGTGCTTCTTTGTAATTTTAGTTCCTTCTGGGGACTGATGCGCTCCAGTCACGGTCTGCACGGCCACTACGGTTGGGGGTTCGAATCCCCCCTCGGGCATGGTTATTTGTGCCGTCCTAGTTCGTAAGTAGTTCATAAGTAGTTTGTAAGTTTAGGGACTCATGACCCCGTAGTTAGGTCCCATAAACTATACAAACATTTGAACATTTTTTTTAGTTCCTTCCATGTGAAATAAATCTCCCGCGTGAAAGAGATTTTTATCGTGCCCCAATGGAGTGCTATGAGGTCCTTAACTTTTATAAAATATAGAATAGAGAAAAACTGTCACGAAATTTTAACCCTGTATAGCTGATACCTGCTTGGAGCATAATTAATAATGTTGTGTAGATCGAAAACGCACCACTTTCAAACTTCGGAAACTTGGCGCCACTCGCTTCCATTGGCCGCGATCTCGCGAAGTCTAAATTGGGTGGTCGCAATCACAGGAGGAAATATTTGCACCGTACAGCACCTAGGGTTCAGTAATACAAAAACGCATGCCTAAGTGAAATTTATTTAATGTTACCATTACGGACTTCTTTGTGTAATATTCATTCTGAACTGGTCACATATTGTTTTAGAAAACGGTGTGTTAATGATGAATAAGCACAAAGTCTGAAAACTGTTTTCAGGAAAAGAATTTGATACAATAAGTAATTCTGAAAAATTCGAAAAAGAGATCTACTTCAGAAATTGTCTATACCGTGGGGCCGTTCTTAATGAGCATAATTCACTTCCGAGTCTTGCCTGAAATGCGAAATTATCGGTAACAAAATATATTTTTCTGTCGGAAATAACGTGAAAGTAAGATATGCGTACCATTTCGAAAAAATGTGCAAAATAACTTAGTTCAACAATTTAAAACAAAGCTGAAGCAAAAGAAAGAAGATAAAACTTGTTTCCTTTGGGATAACATTAATTTGTTTCGGTTCGTGGGGGGTCGCCATTTTATTTTATTTTTTATATATTTTTAAGGGGTCGTCAGAGAATAGTTTTACTTGGAAGAGGGTTGCATATTCAAAAAGGTTAAAGTTGAGACAATGGCGTATCAACCGGGGGGAGGGTGTCAGGAGGGGAGAGTCTATTTGCATACCAACGAGCTAAGGAAGTGACGTCAAAATGACGTAGCCAGCCCGTTAAACATCCCGAGGTTTGTTCGTGTGCAAGCTCTGTCTTGCAGAGACGCCATCTTCCCTTTCGTATTTCATGATATTGTCCTTGTAACGCGTGTTGCTATTTCAAAGTAACGGCAGACTGAAGAGATACCAAAAACATGTCGTACTTAGTACGATTAATTGTAAATTAGAATCAATAAATTGGCGGGTAACCCTTGATATTACTGGTAATGCGAAACAAACTAATGACAGATGTGTGCTTGTCGGTTAACGCGTCATGTTGAAGAGCTTGTCGGTATCAGCGTAATTTGAGCTGATCGACTATATAAAATAAATAAATTCGACGCGAGGGAATTACTGGTAACACAACTCTTTATTAGACAACAGAAGGAACTAACTGTCAGAGAGTAAACTGCAGAGAGAGTAACATAAAAAGTCATGGCGTATGGAATATATTAGAACACGTATAAATATACAGCGCTCCTGGCGGCTGGACGCTGAACTATGGTTAACAGCCGCGATTCATTTATTACACCCGCGATAGTAGCGTGCCTCTGGTGGCCGGTACGGAACTAATTATAAGCACGGTTCACTTGATTCAGTTGCTACACTGCACTTTCAATACAGAACTTCGCGCTGACGCGTGGCGGCTGGCAAAACAGAGCGCCACAAGCTGATAGATGTGGATGGTGGTTCGATTCCCGGTTCTGACATTTTCTTTTATTTGTCTTACACTGTTGTTAATGAAAAGGAATTTACATTTTGCGATATTTCGACATATTTACGTATACAAGTGCTTTCTCTAAAACGTGCGTTTGTTCTCTTTAGTGAAAGTACCGTGAAATATGGACACTTGAATTGTAAACATGGTCTCTAGAATTTACGTACTGCGATAGATATTTCGAAATCTTTACAAGTACAACCGCATTTTCTTAAAAGTGCGTTTTTTTCTATTTAGTGAACATGCCATGAACTGCGGACACATTGTTATAGTGAATGTTGTAAATGACATGCTGATACAAATAGTCTCATAGATTGACTACAAAATGAGAGAAAAAGCTCTTGAGATCCATTAACCCTCGAGCAGTCGCGCATTTTCATGGTGCAGGAGCAGTCGCGCGGCGCACTGAGTACGTATGTTGACTGAGTTCTATTACACTTTTCACATGAACTCATGACTGTACTAATGTTTATAGTTAATTTTCTAAAAGGTAGATGTACTGTCACTCACTCCGGTATTAATAGTATCGAAATATTACACATTTTTGGCTAATTAATACGAATTTACTTCGACACCACAATTCCAAATACTACATGTCTAATCAAGAAATATGTATATAATATTTATCACTTTCATTGCAAAAAAATGGTTAATTATTTAATGTAACAGTTAATGGCACTTCTTATTATTAACGTAGATGAAAATCCAAGAATTTAAATCGTACAATTTAACTGACAAAAGATTATGTTTTACTATCAGCTTTGAAAACAAATATGTTCGTACTGAATGTCTGCTGAAATGTTGTTGTAACAGCTTACAGACAGCCCAACTCAGTAATTTCATAAAGGTCAAGGATCATATCTCTTGACTTCTGAGTCTGTAGTTGCAACATGACACTTTTCACACGAGTAACTAATAATCACATGCTTCCTGCAAACAAAACTCTTACATGAATCACACTTTATTGTTGTGTTAACATTCTTGGCTCTTCCACAAATAATCACCGTCCTCGTTTGTTAGAAGAAGGTTGCTCAGATGTTGTCTGGTACCTTTGAAGGAACAGCGAAATATCCTTAGGAAGGCTTGGAATTTTGGCCCTATCTACTAGATGTGCTTTCATGAGATCATAGGCCAAATTCTTTAGAAAAATCCTTCTTGATACCTTATGATTTTGTCCATTCGAATAAAATAGGTTCTGGGCGTTGATGCCCGCAATGTCCATTAGAGCGAAAAAGATTACCAAGGGTGATCTTCTCGTAATACGAGCCACAGAATATGTGCCGCACATCTGGTCGACTATATCAATGCCACTCTTCGTGCAATTATAATCTAACACATTATCAGGCTTACATGAATCTTCATCAGTAGTACCTGAATCATGCATAGTTGACAGCAACAGAACCGCCTTATTCTTCTTTGGCACATACGAAACCAATGTCATATCTTTATTATACCCGAAAAGGGACGAACCTGGTACTCGATCTTTCCTAGGCAAAAATTCAAAGGGAATTTCTAGTTTATTTTTTCTCAGTGTCCAAATACATGTAAGCTTTTTCTGTAATAGCGATATGGCCAAGGTACAACTTGTGTACCAAATGTCGATTGTTATATTTCTGTTCGATCATTCTATATGACTCACTAGCCTGTGAACTATTACTGAAGCTGAATTGGAGACTGCGTAAGGTCCTTCAGGTTGCTTTCCACAATATACCTTGAGGTTGCTTGTAAAAAATGTTTTCGCGTCACATAGTACGAATATTTTGATGCCATATTTGGCAGGTTTATGGGAATATATTGTACAAATCCACATCGTCCACGAAAAGCTTGAAGATTTTCATCAATGGTTACAAACTCACTAAGATTGTACGTACTTTTACAATTGGTGATAAATTCTTCCAAAATGAAGCGTACTGCAGCCCACTTACCAAATTTTCTTCTCTCTGCTGTAGTTGTTTTATAATCAAAACGAATACAATGTAGCAAGAACAGGAATCGCCTTTAGCTAATCACAGCTCTTGCAATCTAGATTCCTGATCCATCGGTATTCCACATCTCCATTACATTCGAATGATTAGCTTTCTTTATTCCGAAAAGATAAAGTAAACCAACTAGTGCCAGTATTTCAGTTCTCGTCGTTTTTTTTTTATCTCTTTCTCTTTGATAATCAGGTATGAGCTCAATGTATTTGTTTGTGTAATGTACAATTATATCAATCATTTCCATGCTAATTATCTTACTGAATCCAGATATCTCGGTTGTTACATCCCTAGCAATAGCGTTTGGTCCTGGAAATGTTTTTACAATATTTTTACTTCTGGCTTCGCTTTTGGCTGTGCTCACTACTTTCATCCACATAGTGTTTTGTCCTTCCCCACGAACCAATCACCAGTACAACGTGACTGACAGTTACTGTATTCATTTCCATCAAACTCGTACTCTTGTTCACTTTCAGTGTTATGGTCACTTTGAGCAATTACCTATTCTTCATCATTAGTGTCATCATCCGACTTACTGTCTACATCTTTCAAAAAATCTGGATCTTCATTCAAGAACCACTCGAGTTCCTCGCTGGTTACACGCTTCCTTGCCCTAAAATAAAGTATTCTCATGGAAACGGACCATAGGAATAACGCAACTGGAATCCAACACTAGGTTTGATGAAGTATAAAAATACTTACATGACCAGTCACGCGGCGCAGTGAGTGCGCCAGTTACGACAAAGCTTCACAAATTCTCCTGTTAAGAATTTTCTTGGGCTCCGACACGGGGTTGCCAGGTTTTTCGAGAGCTGTCGCCAAATTTTAAACAAAAAATAGCCAAAATATCGCCATCTTTTTATTAATAAAATGCCACTATATAGCCATCTGTATATCAATAAAATGCCAAAATATAGCCATCTTTTTCATCAGTAAAATGCCGATTATCGCAATTTTAATCAGTTAACTTTATTATGTTAATGGTAATTGTCATGTAACTCGACAATAATAATCCTGAAATTCAGGAGCCGGCCACGGTGGCCGAGGGGACTGAGGCGCTCCAGTCACGGTCTGCACGGCCACTACGGTCGGGGGTTCGAACCCTCCCCTCCCCCCTTCCATCGGACATGGATATTTGTGCCGTCCTTAGTATTAGCTAGTTCATAAGTAGTTTTTAAGTTTAGGGACTGATGACCCCGTAGTTAAGTCCCATAAGCTATACAAACATTTGAACATTTTTTGAATTCGTAATAACACTGAAAAATCAGCCATTAGAACGACAGAGAAATTATCGTGTGTTGTACATCCACATTTATATTCTGCAAACCATTGCTAATCACAGTGAAGTGTGAAGCAAAGAGTTCGTCTCACAATAGCAGTCTTCATGAGTCTGCAAGTTCAGTTTCTTTACATCTCTGTGACTCTCTCCCATAGATCAAAGATAGTATACCTGCAGACATTTCATCTAACTTCTCTGATACGTTCACTCAGCATTCTACCGATTTTTAGTCGGTGTCATTGGAGAAATGTCACAAGAGGAATTACTTTACATTCGTTTTGTATGAAGTAAAATGAAGTAGCCATTAAATCGCCAACTTATTCTTTTACTAGCCAAATTGAATCGCCAGTCGCCAGAAAGCTAGAATGGCTACTATTTTATGAAAAAGGTAGCCAAGAATGCGAAAAATCGCCAGACCTGGCAACCCTGCTCCGACAATTATCAGACTGCACACAACAATAGTGAGGATGACAATGGAGGAATAGCTAGAGTTTCAAACGTCTCCATTGTTACCAACATAACGAAAACCATGTTTATTTAACTATGGCGCACTCAGTGCGCCAGCGCGACCGCTCGAGGGTTAAATGGTTATAGTATTAGAACAAGTATCTCATAAACAGTGCTTATAGAAGGCAAGAACGCTTATAACAGCTGTTGCAAAAAAGGAACAAGGTACTTCAATGTCATTAAGAAACGTCAGTTGCCACAGAACTATAGTACGTAATTTATATGTAAAATTATTTGAATAAGCATGACACTCAGAACATTAATTATTGCAGTGTGGGCGCCAACGGCCATACCTACCACGTTGGGTACACCGGTTCTCGTTCGATCACCGAAGTTGAGCAACGTTGGGCCTTTTCAGTACTTAGTATTGCAGTGTGTCTTCCGCAGCAGTTCAGGAGGTCCATATTTCACGGTATTTTCACTAACGAGAACAAACGCACTTTTTAGAGAAAGAACTTTTATACGTAAATATGTCGCAATATCGCAAAATGTAAATTCCTTTTACTTAACAACAGTGTAAGACAATTTTTAAGAGTCAAGGTAAAAAAAATACTTGCTGGGACTCGGAATCGAACCACCGCCCACACGCCTTACCTTTTGAAAGTTACGCACTTAACTATTGCGCTACAAAAAGCAGATTCAGGGGCGCCGACTCCGTGGGTACTCCGATGCTTGCGCACCCCCCAGAAAATTCTTGCGGGTGCTCAGCACCCACACGAAATGGGGGGTAAAAGTTCAATAAAGAGCATGCTCCATATTGATGCTGCGATTGCTTGCCGCCTGATTATCCCAGTTATGTTCGGAAAAGTTACATTTCAGAAGCCTAATAAAAAGTACTCAGATGTTTTTGAAACAGTAGTTTTGTATTTATTTCCTGAATTGCGTGTTTCCTGGAAATAGCATGACGCTACATCGCAGCAGCTTGGAGTGTGAGGAAGCCGAACATGTAAAGCACAGCTGGCAAATCACAAGAATGTGCCGCGCGCTGGCCCATTTGACTGTTGTCAGCGTGAGCGAGCGACAATGCTCGGCGAAGACAGCACACCTACTGCAACAGCCTGCTAAGGCCGGTATCAAAGACTCAAATGTTTGTAAATCTATCGGACCAAACTGCGTGCCCATCAGTTCGTAGCTTACAAACTACTTAAACCTAGGTAAACTAACCTACGGACAAGCGCGCACACACCCATGCCCCAGGGAGGACTCTAACCTCCACGGCGAGCAACCGCGCGCTCCGCAGCGAGACGCCTTAGACCGCTCGGCTACTCCACCGCGGTTATCAAGGACTATCAAATTATTTGTCAAAGAATTGGACCAAGAAAAATTGGATGTAGTGTAATGGGAACGTCGTCCAATATTTCATCAAATCTAAGGCCTCGGCCTAGATTTGATCAAAGAAATCGCTCGTCTTCTGTTTCCTGCAGTGAGAAATGTGACCGCTTGGAGCGCTAGTAGTATACAGCTTCCTTGCCACTACAGCTGTTTTATTTGGAGGTTAAATATCTGACATTACTTGGACATAACGTTCGTGTTTGTGTAGTGTTTTCTAACAACAACAAAATTTAAAAAAATCAAATGGGGCGTTGTATAAAAGGCGACAAGGCCAATTAACACTGTCCGTCACGTCAATTCGCGTAGCCCAATACCCTGCGACGAAAGTGAGGTTGAGTTACAGTCCGTGATGTAAAAAAGTCATTATATACTATCGGAATTGAAGAAGTAATACCCCTAAATCTTATTTACGGCGGAAGCAGATTTTAGAATGTATGGTGTGCTAAGTGCTGGGAAGTGAAACAACTTTCAAAACATCGACATCTGTTTGCAAGCGAATCTATGTACATATAAATACGTCAGATAATTTTTGTAAGGAAATAAATAGAGCCTATTTACTTTATCAGCAATGTTTTCCCCCCTTACATTGTTAATGACATAAATAATTTAGATTATCCTCTTTATCAGTGCTCACATTTTCCATTTAAAACTTTATTTAATGAAACTTGCTTTATCAACTTACCAATCTTATTCGTAGACATTGTTTGAGTCAGCCTTTTTGTTACTCTATTGCAAACTGTAAAGGATGAAGAGCGACAAAATAATTAGCAGTGAAGGGCCTCGCTGTTCTGCCGACGGCATAAAAAAAGAAAATTCTCCCGGTCCCGTAACAAATTTTATTTATCTCGCTCTGACACCCACGGTTTCATCCAAGTACATTTCCTTTTCTTTTTTCCCTCCTTCTTTTCTAAATGCAGACACAACACAACTCTGGTATAAACAACAGCTGAGCATTACACCGCCATTTTGAAGCAAATTTGATAAAATATTGGATGATAGTGTAATACCCCATTTCGCGTTTCATCCAATTTCTTTGTCAAAAAAATATGACCAATATTTCATTCAATTTTTTCGTCCAATTCTTTGTCCAATAATTTGATAGTGTAATACCGGACTAACGATTCTCAGTCCTCCAGAAACAATTTATTAGTGCTCCGCGCTACTCTCTCAGAACCGTTACGAATGGTTTTGAACGGAGTTGCCGACAGATATTTAAGCCGCCGGTTTTGCGTCCTTAGATATTCTTTCATTCAGCCGTTCTTAACACGGTATTATTTACAAAGAGAATTACAATTTTATAAATTTATTTTTATTTTTTATAGTTTGTTTCTGTTAATGCATAAATTCGTTGTTCGCTCGTCGATGAAGGAAAGTGATTCGGCTACGACACATCCAGAAGTTACTTCAGGTGGTTTCGATTCAGCCGGTGTATCGAATGAAAAGAAGATAACTGGTCGTGTTGTTGATGGCCGTTCTTTTCAAAAACAGTGGAAAGACAAATATAAGTGGGTTTTATACGACGAAAAGTGCGATAAAGTGTTATGTTCTGTATGTAAGGAAATGAGTTTCGGAAGTGGGTTTTCCGCGAAGAAAACCAAACAAGACGTAGATGCGATAAAAGCATTCGTTGAAGTAGGGTGTTCTTCTAGGAACAAAGTGTTAGAAGATTGGCTACTCAGGAAAAGTCGAATTATCACATGTCTTGCAGTGGTAGGAAAATTGCTGTTGATAAAGGTGTGAACGTGCAATGTTTAATGTCAAAAGTAAAGAAGAGAGAAATGAAGTCTGCTAGAGTAGCTCTGTTGAGAATGTTACCGTCATTACGCTATTGCATGGTGCAAGGGGTTAGCAGTCCGTGGTCACACTGACGAAAATTCCAATTACAATGGATTGTTACAGTTAATTGCTGAAGATAACTGATTTGTCCTCTTGGCTCCGTCGTACAAAGTATAGATGGCTTTCGCATGATATAACAAATGAACTAGGTTCAGTTATGGCGAACGAAGTCTACAATTTGATAAAGATAGTGAAACATTCCCAATGCTTTTGTAGAAAGACATTGCAATAAAGTTCCGGATTGCTGCTTATATTTTATTTAATAGTGCTACAGCTGTTTCGACAGTTTGTCATTCTCAAGCACGTCTACGATGTTTAGACGTTATATGCTGACATCTGGCGTAACTGTTGCATAAACTATATGGAAATATACACGTATTTAGTTGTTGTATACGGTTTTTAGCTGTCAGGTGTTATGCAGCTTTTTATGCTAAAACGTTAAATTAAAGAAAACTTTTATATTTTTCGTAATTAACAACAGCTTTGACAAAGATGTTTACATATATAGTAGTTAGTTGATTACTATATATGTAAAATGTCTTTCTACGACATATATGATGCTGCAGGCCTAACAATTAGAAAATTCCCAATACTATTCCGTAATTGTGGATGAAACTAGCGCCGCGGTGGAGTAGCCGAGCGGTCTAAAGCGTCTCGCTGCGGAGCGCGCTGTTGCTCGCCGTGGAGGTTCGAGTCCTCCCTGGGGCATGGGTGTGTGTGTTTGTCCTTAGGTTAGTTTACCTAGGTTTAAGTAGTTTGTAAGCTCCGGACTGATGACCACGCAGTTTGGTCCGATTGATTTAGAAACATTTGAACTTTTTTTTTTTTTCTTTATTATTTTTTTCTTTTTTATATTTATGAAACTAGCTATATGTCAACATGAGCAAGTTTCGATTTGTGAAACTTCAACAAAATCGAAAATCGAAATAAAACTGAAGTTTGGTTTTGACTTTGTTGTAAACTAGCCTCTGCCACACACCGTATGAATTATTATGCAGACAGTGCCTTTCCTTTTTTTTTATGGAGGCCAACCATCAAAATTTTATCGCATTCGGATGAACGGTTTTACCGCTCACCCTGAAATTCGGCTGATAATTTTTCACATACAGAGGAGAGATGGGATGAACAGACACAGGGGACAGGAGGGAACTGGCAGAGTAACGGTAGAGGAAGTGGGATGAGATGGGAGGTAATTAAACAGAGAGAGGGAGGAGGTGATGGACAGGGAGCAGTGAGTACACGGGCTAACTGAATGCTAGAATAAATAAATACCCGAGTAACACCACGGTTTCAGCTAGCACATAATAAATTATACCTAATATTACACGAATCTCTTTTTCTAAAATTTAAGAGAATTCTAAATTGCAAACGTACTCATGACTATTTTTGAATATAAAAGCGTGTCTCTGTCTTATTTCGACACCTTTAAATAAGAAGATTGAAACCTCTTGGAATAAAGGATGATAGGGGGCATAATGTAGTTTTCAACATTTGTGAACTTTGATTTAGAGCACCGACACTGATTTTCAAAAGTCGGCGCCCCTGAGCAGATTACTGTAGTGTCTATGGTTTTCATTACCACGAATATCAAGTGTTACTTGCCAATATGGCATTTATTGACTCTAAAGTTACAATTAATCGTACTAAGAACGACGTATTTTTAGTACCTCTTCAGTCTGCCGTTACTTTAAAACAGCAACACATGAGTTATAAGGAGAAAATTCGGAAAATACGAAAGGCGTCTCTACAGGACAGAGATTACACCCGAACAAAGCTCGGAATATTTGACAACAGCAGCCGGCTACGTCATTTTGACGTCACTTCCTTATCTCGTTCGGGTGCAAATAGTGTCTTCCGCTCAGGAGGTGCAGTCGCCCCCCCCCCCCCACACACACACACACTAGAAACTTTGGAGGGACAAAGGGGCGAGACACGGTTTCTGCCACCCCCAGTATTTTTATGGCAACCATCTGACTCGAAAATTGAATAACCTAATTGGTAGAAGAGAAAATTCTCTAAAACTCAGCTCCCTCATGTTTTTTCGTATCTCGTATCGTTTGAGACATATTTGCAAAGATAACGGAGATTTGACACCCTCCATTGAATTAACGAAAACCAGCCGTTCGGAGATGTCACGTGACATTCCTCGCCCAGAACTCTCTCGGGCATACGCCATCTTGTGTTGCGCATTTGATGATTTTCTTATTGTAACTTACACGTTGTCATTTCAAAGCAATGGCGCACTGAAGAATTAACAACAACACCACAAATGCCATATTAATATCAGTTAACAACGGCCATCAATAGTATAAGATTAAAGTACTCATTCCTTGATTGATTGTCGTAGCGTAGTGGGCAAGGCGTTGGACTATGACGCTAAAGGTCGGTAGCTCGAAACCCACCATTACCTAAATCTTTTTTCTTAAAAGGGTTTCAGGCACTTTCATTAATTAATTTTTTATTATTCAGATTATTATTTCGGTGCAAAATGTTTGCAAAAACTTATAAAACTACAAATCTAAAGTGGGCCGTAAAACACGTCAGTGCGATTTTTTTCCGGTGTATGTGGTGTCAGGTTTCCGTAGTTTAAAAATGGTGTATTTTCGACCTACACAACATTAGTAGTTTTCGCTCCTACTGTCATCAACTATCCAGGATTAAAATTTCGTGACACCATTTTTCTCCAACCTATATAAATGACACATCTGAAGTTCAATTAGGCTTTTCGCAGATGATACTGCAGGATACCGAGAAGTCCCAACGATGGAAAATTGTTGCGAAATACAAATCGACGCGTGGTGCAAGGAGTGACAATTGACTCTCAAAGAAATGTAAACTATTGCGAATACGTAGGAACAAAGATATCCGTTATA
The DNA here is from genome assembly GCA_026315105.1 of Locusta migratoria. Lineage (NCBI taxonomy): Eukaryota > Metazoa > Arthropoda > Insecta > Orthoptera > Acrididae > Locusta > Locusta migratoria. The sequence continues at coordinate 326,561,872 of CM048745.1, read as the reverse complement.
TGATTGCGCGACTGCAGAACAAACACTGGAAGGAGTAACTTCCATAAAATATCGGGGGTATGACATAGGGAGCGATGTGAAATGGAACGATCCCACAAAAGTAATCGTGAGGAAGGCACAAGCTAGACTGAGTTCATTGGATGAATACTCAGGAAGTGTAGTCCATCAACAAAGGGAGTATTTTATAAAAAAAACTCGTTCCATCGCTACCTGAATATTGTTTTTCAGTGTACCAAGTAATACTGATAGAGGAGGTAGAGAAAATCCGAATGAGAGTAGGTTGATTTAGCAAGTGCGAAAGCGCCCCTGAAATGATTGGCAAACTCTTCTGCAATAGAGACGTTCACTATGGGAGCTTTTATCAAAGTTTCGAGAGCCCACGTTTTTAGAAGAGACAGCCAATATATTGTTTCGTGCTACATATACCTCGCGAAAGGACTATGATGTTAAAAGAATGATTAGAGTTCACACGGAAACACACTTGCAGTTTTTTTTATCCGTGAACCATACGCGACTGGAACAGGTAGAGGATGTTGTCACAGTGGAATACCTTGTATCCTCCGCCACACACAATGACGTGGCTTGCGGGGTGATATAAATATTATTGTTTTTATTATTGTCCGCTTTTACAGTGTAATTTAGTTTACATTTTCCGGTACCCCAAGGTTATACATGACAATATTTGACATTAATATTGACAATATTTGACATTAATATTATTACATTATTATTTATTACACATTATTTTATTTTCATTCTCCATTTTTCTCTATCTGCCCATAAATTTTCTTCTATATTCCTTTTCCGGATAGACGCCTGAATCCCTAGGATCCATGTAGTTGGCGGTCTCCCTCTCTTCTTTCTTCCTGGTGGCTCCCATTCCATTATCCCTGTGGTAGTCTTTCCTGTGGCATCCTGTTTGTGTGCCCATACCATAAAAGTTGTTTTCCTTCTATAAAATATATAATTGAATTCCTAACATCCATTTTCTTCCTGATGTCTTCATTCCTGATTTTTTTTCCCGCCTAGATATTCCTGCAGATCGTCTCCAAATGTCCATCTATGTTCCCATCAAACTCTTTTCTATTTGCAATTTAAGTGCCCATATTTCTGATCCATATGTCATGATGCTTCTGGATTATTGTATTCGCGATATTTCTTTTTGTTTCCTTTCCGACCTGTTGATCCCATAAGATACCATTTAATGTTCCAATGGTACACTTCCCAGCATTAATTCTTGCATTAATTTCCTTGTCTTGTTTGCCGTCTTGTGTGATAGTTGCTCCTAGGTATTTGTATTCTTCAGTGTGTTTAAATTTGGCCATTCCTTCTTCCAGTGTTAGACCTTGGTTTATGTCTCCTATTACCATGTATTTTGTTTTATTTTTGTTGACCTGAAGTCCTCATTTTTATATTCCTCTATTAATTTCCTTGTATTCTATGTCATCTTTATCCTGTGCCAAAATTAACTGCTCATCAGCAAATTGTAACGAGTATATAGTGATATCATTTACTGGGATCCCCTTGTTTTTGCATATTCTTTACCAATTTTCTAGTGCTTTTTAGGTATATATTTAATAAAGTATGGGTGACAAACAGCATCCCTGACGTAATCCTTTTGTTACTTTAAATCCAGATGAGAGATAATTTTGTATTTTTTATTCTTGCCGTTGAGTATTCGCAGTCTGCAACACCTTAGCTTTCAATAGCATTCGTCGTTCTTTGCATGGAGAAAGTAGCTTGGGGCATACCACAAGGGAGTGTTTGTAGGGCCGCTACTGTTGCCGATTATAAATAACTTTGTCGGTAACGCGAGAATATTCATGTGGTTGTTCGAGAATGCTATACTTACATAAGGAGTAATCGTTATGCCTATAAACTTTTGTTCAATAGAAGTACGTTTTCAGAGCACACCTATGTGATGCATGGAACAGACTCATATATCTTGGAGTATCCGTCTGGAACAATGTAGAGTGAAACCACCACATACAAATATTAGTAAAGTCCAGTGACCGGCTAAGTTAACTATAGTTGGAAGAATCCCAAGTAAATTTAATTCAGTCACGTTTACAAAAATCCTCGTGGACACATTCTTCAGTATTGTTAGTCAGCTTCCTTTTTGCGTGTGAGATTAATAGCAGAAGTACGTCGACCCTAAAATAACCAGCTCATTTAGTCTAAGATACGTGCAGCCAAGCGCTGCGGGAATGTTACTCCAATTACATTGCCAGCAGCTAAAAAGAGTTGAATGTTATGTATGACGTTAAAATTACGAGACTGTTGTTTCTAAGAAGAGCCAAGTAACAAAATTACTTCATCCTAAGTGCATCTTGCGAAATGACCGTTGAAGTGAAATCTGATAATTATGATTATTTAGACTGGCAATGTTGTGGCAACTCACGGATTAGAAAACGAGAAATTGAAAGTATACGTTTTTCTATTTAGGCAGTAAAATAACTGATGGTGGTCGACGTACAGAGCGTATAAAATGCATACTGGCAACAGTAATAAAAGCATTTGTTTAAAATAGAAATTTAACATCAGTTAAGTGGTGAGAAGTCTTCTTTGGAACCATCTGTCTGGTGAAGGAATTAGATTAGGTAGCGAGACAATAAAGATGGTGGATGAGTCTTGCTACTTGGACAGTAAAATGAGGTACAATGGCCGGCCGCGGTGGCCGAGGGGACTGAGGCGCTCCAGTCTTCGGGCATGGATATTTGTGCTGTCCTTAGTATTAGCTAGTTCATAAGTAGTTTGTAAGTTTAGGGACTGATGACCCCGTAGTTTAGTCCCATAAGCTATACAAACATTTGAACATTCGAGGTACAATGGTCGCAGTACAGAGGATATAAAATGCAGATTGGCAATGGGAAGACGAGCTCTTCTGAATTAGAGACATTTGTTTATATCGAATATTAGTTTAAGTTCTAGAAAGTCTTTTCTGAAGCCATTTGTGTTGAATGTTGCCGTCTACGTGAGTGTAACATGGACGATAAATAGTTCAGAGGGGTTTTTAAAATTGGTGCTACAGACGAATGTTGTAGATTAGGAGGTACAGGACAGTATTTGGGAGAAAAGAAATTTCTGGTATACCTTGACTAAAAGAAGGGTTCGATTTGGATGTCACATTCTGAGACATCAAGGAATCGTCAGTTTAAAACTGGAAGTATGTAAGGTAAAATTCGTAGAGGGAGATCAAGAGAAGAATATAGTAGTAAGTAGGTTCAAATGAATGCGGGTTGCCGTGGAAATGAGGAGGCTTGCGCAGGATAGAGTGGAGTGGGTAGTTACATCAAACCAGTCTCCGGACTGAAAACCGCAACAACATGTAAATTTTGAATTACATAGTTTTTTATGCATCTTCTCTATTCACGTAATCTTAAGTTCACCGACAACACAAAATAGCGGAGTTTGCCTGTGGAGGAAACCGACGTTTTGCACGTTACAAAAACTGATTCAGTATACCCAAATGTGCTGAATTTACAAAATTAGTACAAAGCTTACCGTGCCGTTAGCAAAATTCAAACCGACACGATGCGCTTGCAAATTAAACAGTCATCTCAAAGAATATTTGCAGCTCCCTGCTCCAGTATACACTCAGCCTCTTGTCCACACACCGACCGACTTTCCAAAGACAGCCTCTCCATAAATAGACTGGATACCCCTAAGCTGCGGCGTCGCTCTGCCCAACAACCAAAGCATATACTGGAAAGATATCTTACGCGCCACAAATACAGGAAGATTGTCGTATAGAAAACCTTACTAAAACCAGTATGGAAGAACTTGGCTATAAGTGGTATGTTGATAAGGCGCATTCTGAGGTAGTAAGGAGTTGTCACTTTGGTGTTGGAGAGGAGTGTGGGGTCAATAATTGTAAAGGGCGCCCAAGCTTTAAATACAGAAAGCAAATTTACTTAGAAATACATTGAGATAGATATGCTGATATAAAGAATCTTGCACAGGGTACAGTAGCTTGGAGCATTGAATGAAACACTCATTGAACTCTGCACACAACAGCCACTTACCAGCATTTCGTTCATTCCGCACAGCACTCTTCGGTCTTCAAGGGGCTGGTCTGATAGCGTGGTACAAATTATACAAATGAATATCTCTGAATCAGAGACTTTCTCATGTGACAAACGTTCCTGTATGAAAAGACTGAAGTATTGTATGAATATTTGTAGCTAGGTCGGGTTTCGAATCTATGTCTCCTGCTCACTATACAGTTGCGTTAACCTCTACACCATCGTGTCACATCGTTTTCGGACGGATGCACTCTACACGGCTGCCTCCCGAGAACAAATGCTTTTCTCTGTCCCAGTCTGCATTATTCCTCTTTATACTATAACAACTTTCTAAACGCGACTTTGTAGGGCTTAAAGATCCGTTTGCAGGCCGATTTTTTTTTTTTTTTTTTTTTTTTTTTTTTCTTACGAGTCGTTTCTTCGCTGTAATGTTAAACGCGACAATGCTATATTGAAATGCGACGACGAAGTTTCCGTTCTTTGCTGGTAAATTATTGTATGTCACGCATTGCAACTGTGGTGTGACTCGCTAATTAGTCCAAGCATAAGGAACGAGTAGGCGCAAAAACAAAAAAAACATGAGCTTATAGAAAGTTAAATTTCAAATAGATTTTCTACTTAATGAAACTCGAGCAGAGATAGCGAAATTGACAAAAAATTCACAAAGTTAAAAAAGAAACAACGTTATCTATCAATTTCTTTTTTGTATGTAGTGCTTCCTTTGTTACATTTCGAGATATCTCGGAAAAAAACACTTAAAAACCTGTAAAAACTAGATTCCTTATAACTCGTCAACATTCACATTTCCAAACTCATTATTTGGTTTAAGTATGAGACACGATGTAAGGAAAAATAAATTACTTCTTCGCAAAAATTAAAAATACACAATATTTTTCGAGATAAATCGATTTAGAAAAAAAAAAGGCACCTCGTAAATTGGCTAGAGTTACTCAGGGAATCGACCTAAAGTAACGGCTTTTGCTCTGTTCTCATTAAATAGAAAGTCTGTTTGAGATTAAATTTCCTATACGCTCATGTTTTGTTTTCAGGTAATAATTTTTGCAAATTTAACATTACGCCGTCGCAGAATGCTTAGACTAAATATGACACCATTTCCCCGCCAAAGCCTTGCATATATTACAGATACTAACGTAATTGCTTTGCAGAGTCTTAACTGACAAACACTGCGAGTGATCATTAGTAATAACACACACCCGTACTTCCAGCACCACAATCAAATCAAATGTTCAAATGTTTGTAAATCTATGGGGATCAGCTACTGAGGTTATAACCATCACCGACATGGGCCTTCGTGTTACGACATCTGTCTTTACTTTTTTCATCCCTATTGCTCCGTATAGGGGTGTGAGTGGGGCTTTCAGATTTACAATATGCTGCTCTTCAGCCATGCGACGTTTCTTTTAATTTTTTAAAATACGTGTAGATACTGGAGCAAGTCAAAATATATGACTTGGCTTTAAAATAGATATATACACACCTGGAAGATTATAGGACAAACAAGAGATAAGATTAAACTGGACGTGATATGGGAGAGAGTATTAAAAACTCTCGTGCGCTTTTCAAGGATGAATATGTAGAACACGAAAATTATCTACAGTTTAACACACAACCCTCAAATGGTGAGCTCGTCTAAAAAGTACTTAGCGCACTGCCCACAGTATATGCTGAAGAGCCTGCACAGGGAGAAAGGAATTTGGGAGGGAATGGTGATCAGTAATGTATGGGACTTTGGTGAAAAAATTGACTATGGACAAGATCATAAAGTTCGGGGTAAACAGGGAGCCGGCCGCGGTGGCCGAGGGGACTGAGGCGCTTCAGTCACGGTCTGCACGGCCACTACGGTCGGGGGTTCGAATCCCCCCTCGGGCATGGATATTTGTGCCGTCCTTAGTCTTAGGTAGTTCATAAGTAGTTTGTAAGCTTAGGAACTGATAACCCCGTAGTTAAGTCCCATAAGTTATACAAACATTTGAACATTTGTAAACAGGGAGGAGAAGAGAAATGATGGAGTTTGGTTATGTGGGGTGGAGCAGGAGAGGAAGAGGGAGAAGGGATTAGTAGGGGCAGCGGTGGAATGGCCAAGCGCTCTAGCCTTGCTGCGGAGACAGCGGTTGCTCCCGTCGGAGGTTCGGGTTCCTCCCGCGAGCATGTATGTGTGTGTGTGTGTGTGTGTGTGTGTGTGTGTGTGTGTTTGTGTAAACCTTAGGCTACGGCCACACTTGCGGTTTTTGAAGCTGGCGCTCAGCGTCAAAAGACGGCACAGTTACAGGCAGGCTGGAGAAGGCCGGTAGTGGCCACACACGGCGTCTTTTTCTGCCAGCGTCAGACGGGGAGAGAAGGCGCGTCCTCAAGATCAGACGCCAGTCGGATGGGCCGGCGCCCATTCGCTGCGTCAAAAGACGCTCCTCACATTGCGTTCCCACGTGAACTCAGTAGCATCTGTGCAGTCTGTCAACGCAGAGTAGTGTGTGTAGTCAAATGTTACTACAGGTTTTTTCGATGAGTGAGATGGAAAAAATTGAACTTAATAGCGAACGTATTATCTTAGAAGTTCAAGCTCGACCATTTTTATACGACATTGAAAATGAGGGTTATAAAACAGACAAGAAAAAAAAAAAAGGTTGGCCAGCTGTCATTTTATGCAATGTAAACAAATAATAAAATAAGTAATGAAACTTCACTTACCTCAGAGTAACTGATAGTTTTTCTTCAGCCCTCATAACATCACGTAGTCGAGTATTTCTTCCAGTAATAGCACTCGATACATTAGACAGCAGAGTTTCGTATGACTTAATAGACATCCTGTAGTACTCAAAAAACTTTTCAGGGTTTTCTTTAAGTTTGTTGTGTATCAGAGTGAATTTTCCCCTCTCTGATCTGTCTTCAATTATTGGATGAATCCAAATACGTCTTTTTTTGTTTACGTCGTCTCCGTCGAATCAGTAACAATGCAGCACATATTATTGTTGCAGACTGTTTACTTAATACATTCATTTCTCAATGCTGCGATGTCACCCATGCAGGTCTGAAACGCTACTGAGCCAAATGTGGCCACATTCACGTCTTTGGTCGGTACGACGCCTGTAAGAAGCCGCTGCATATACGCGGTCGAATGTGGCCACCACCTGCACCTGGCGCCTTTTGAAGCTGCTTCTTTAGACGCTCAGCGTCCAGCTTCATAAAACGCAAGTGTGGCCGTAGCCTTAGGTTAGTTAGTAGCTTCTAAACCTAGGGGCTGATAACCTCATTTGATGAGTGGGGATGAAGAGGTAGGATACGGGATGAGAGCCCATATATTGGGTGCAACAGGTAGGGAAGGATTACAGCTGGTAGGATGGATAAACATCAGAACAGGTTTCATTGTCTGGGAGGGGAAGTCGGTTGAAGTTGCTTTGGGGTAGGAAATGGACTATGTGGAGGTGGATGGTTGGAACGTGGTACGTGAGTTTAAAGGTGCGACAGCGTAACAGCGTTGGTGATCAGAGGGAAAGCATTAGTATTACTGGATCCAAGTTTGCGCATGGTATAGGACATGTGGTGTTCGATGTGGTTGAGGTGGGGAAGGACGTTAATGAGATGATAGAGGATCCTCGTGGGAGACGGTAAGCGCCCGACATCCCTACAAGACCAAATTTTGTCCTGATTTTGCGAAAATATTGTTACGAGCTTGGTTCAAGTCCGAAGTAATGTCTATGTTAGTGCAACAGGTAAATGCAACCTCAGTCAAGTTTTATTTATATCAACAACATGTTGACAATTCGCCCACCTCACTGATGTAGCTGCAAGTTGCGTATCCTGTATCGACGAGCGCCAGCATCCGAGAAATTCCCAGACTTCCCCAATATTCTATCTTCAGATGCACCGTATTAATGGGTGATCGTGCCCACACGTACGGATAACATCGCGGTTCCCACATCCCGTGAGCCACCTTAGCAAACTAACCTAATTACGGAGGTAACAGCAGAACTTTTGTGATGGTCACCACGTTGGTGTGGGCGTGGAGGGACCCCATCCTTGCAAAGACTTCCCCAATATTACTGGGCTGAGACTATTTATGAAGCGCCACGCGGAAGAATCTGGCAGCTGCCGTTTGATTAGAGATCTGATGTTTTTCTCTTAACATAATACGAATGCAAGGTGATATTTTCCGAAAAATAATACATCTGCTGTAACGAGTTCCACTTAATCAATATACATATATAAAAATGGAACCTGGGACGTGTGTCCGTATATTTCACTTGGTAGCCAAAATTATTCACTCTCATATGCATGAGAGTAATCTTTAGGTTCTCGGTGTGCACTATGGTGTTTTGGTAGGTGTTGCGGTGGTGGGTGAGTGTGGCGAACAAAAATCCGTAAAATGTGGAGCAATACGACCATCAACAGATGCTCAATGATAAAAAGACACAAAGATAAAACACTGAGCAACACAGACATACATTAACTGAGCATTAACTACTCTGGCAATACACCAACGATCTCAATATAAACTCTGAAAAGACAACTGTAGTGCTTAGGATCCAAGTAGGTTGGAATAACCTTCTCGTTAGTATCACGTGATGTTTTTATGCAGCAATGGTACGAATAAAGAAAAATAAGTGCATATTGCAGTTTAAATAGTGAAACTGCCAAGAAAAATACAAAAGCATAAGAAAAATGTTTCGCTTTCTCCATCCGTTTCTAAAAGACAGAAAACGGCGCTGAAAAGTGAATCTACAGACGATAGAATTTTGAAACTTTTAGACGTTGTTTATCTTACACTGTAGGTATCAGAGATTTTTCGTTATTACCATCCCTAAGGGGGTAAAATAGGAGATGAACGGTTTTTTGGAAATACGTTGCTATTCAGGCAATTTTGAAGCAAGAAATAAAAAACTTCGGATTTATATATTTGACTGAAATTTTAAAATCACGTCTTTCGATATAATTCGAAATTCAACCATTAAGAGGTTCAAATAATGGAAAATCTTTTAAGGGTGCTACTAAGACTTTTGATGCTAGAGATGCAAAAAATTTGGATTTGGAACCATCGTTAAAATTTATTAAAAATGTGTTTCGGGATGTTTTGAATTCTGCCATCTATGGTGCAATAGGGGGTGGCACGTTGTATTAAAATACTTAATTAGGAAAGCCTTTTTAAAGCTAAATCTACGAACATTTAAATTTAGAAGTAGAAACAACCAATGAAAGACAATCCAGACTACGCGTGCGAAGCAGCGGGAATTAAGCTAGTTATGTTCTAAATAAAAAGTATTTTAATGATTAAATTTCTACACCAACATCTAAGAGTGCCTCGGCGTAGGTCAGCTGATGCTGCAGGCCATGTGTTGGCTTGCCAGCAGCTGTGTAAACCATCTGTTACACATCAGGTGTCGACGGCGCTGGAACGAAGCTCTTGGGAGCGAGGCCAGATAAGATAACTGGATGCGGGATTCTGTTGAACGTAACGGTACTCTTCTAGTAGATTCTGGAATGACTGCCAGGAGTCACGTATCTGTTCCGAAACATGAGGCAAAGTCAAACAGCAACGTAACGTACGGCTGCAGACCAAGCCACGTAGCTAACGTCCGACGGAAACATGATTTGCGGCCGAAACCGTAAGCGAATATTCGGCTCGTCTTCCAGTTTCGACCGAAACCGTAACCGCAATTTAGCAAAAAATTCGGTAAATTCACATTACACCGCAAATCACTAGTTTTTCGACATTTAGATAGAGAACATCCCTGTTTTAAACCTTCTTGAATGTGTGTAAGCCTAACCAGGAGTCCGTAGATGACTTGGGAGGCGAACAGGTTTAGACAAATGACGGTACTTTTATTAAAGTACTTCCAAATTCGATTCTGTTCTACTCCTTGTGACATTTTCCATCTAAAAAAAAATAAAGTTAGCGAAGAAGTAAACTGAACTCGATACAGTTGAGACTCCATATTTCCAGTCTCGGAATTATTTGTTTCGCAAAAATACAAAGGCGCTACACCATTATATCGCGAAATAGACTTCTGGCAATTAAAATTGCTACACCAAGAAGGAATGCAGTTGATAAACGGGTATTCATAGGACAAATATATTATACTAGGACTGACGCAATTTTGGAGCATAGATCCTGAGAAATCAGTACCCAGAACCACCACCTCTGGCCGTAACTGACGCAATTTTGGAGCATAGATCCTGAGAAATCAGTACCCAGAACCACCACCTCTGGCCGTAATAACGGCCTTGATACGCCTGGGCATAGAGTCCCACAGTGCTTGGATGGCGTGTACAGGTACAGATGCCCATGCAGCGTCAACACGATACCATAGTTCATTAAGAGTAGTGACTGGCGTATTGTGACAAGCCAGTTGCTCGGCCACCATTGACCAGACGTTTTCAATTGGTGAGAGATCTGAAGAATGTGCTGGCCATGGCAGCCCGTGCAGGACCTGCAACATGCGGTCGTGCATTACCTGCTGAAATGTAGGGTTTCGCATGGATCGAATGAAGAGTGGAGGCACGGGTCGTAACACATCTGAAATGTAACGGCCACTGTTCAAAGTGCCGTCGATGCGAACAAGAGGTAAACGAGACGTGTTACCAATGACACCCCATACCATCACGCCGGGTGATGACGAATACACGCTTCTAATGTGCGTTCACCGCGATGTCAAACACGGATGCGACCATCATGATGCTGTAAACAGAACCTGGATTCGTGCATCCGCGTTCGTCCTTGCGTACACCATCGCAGGCACTCCAGTCTGTGATGTGGCGTCAAGGGTAACCGCAGCCATGGTCTCCGAGCTGATAGTGCATTCTGCTGCAAACGTTGTCGAATGTTCGTACAGATGGTTGTTGTCTTGCAAACGTCCCCGTTTGTTGACTCACGGGTCGAGACGTGGCTGCACGATCCGTTACAGCCATGCGGATAAGATGCTAGTGAGTGATACTTGGCCGTTGGGATCCAGCACGGCATTCCGTATTGCCCTCCAGAACCCACCGATTCCATATTCTGCTAACAGTCATTGGATCGCGACCAACGCGAGTAGCAATGTCGCGATAGGATAAACCACAATCGTGATAGGCTACAATCCGACCTTTCTCCAAAGCTAAGCAATATGCAGGCTTCACTTTTTCAGCGTAAGGGCGCATCCCTGTATTCTAACCTCCTTGGTTTCAACATAATGAAGTCACGCGAAGTCTATGTTATCTTTGGTTTATGGTTCAATCAGAATGTTTTCAGAGAGAGCGCGTACCAATCTCCCCCCACGCCCCGGTCATTCCCCTCTCCAAACGGCCGCTTGCTAGCTCTAAAAATGTTCAAATGTTTATATAGTCTATGGGACTTAACTACGGGGTTATCAGTCCCTAAACTTAAAAACTACTTATGAACTAACTAAGACTAAGGATGGCACAAATATCCATGCCCGAGGGGGGATTCGAACCCCCGACCGTAGTGGCCGTACAGACCGTGACTGGAGCGCCTCCTCGGCCACCGCGGCCGGCTTGCTAGCTCTAGCTGAGGCACTAAGTGCCTGCACGGTTCACTTTCCTTTCAATAGAAAACAGTGCATCATATCCTAGTATTTTTCTTACAAATATAAGTATCCAGAATTAAGCTCCATGAGGAACATCGCTTGCAAAATGTAAAAAACGCTCATTGCTTGTTTTTTTTTTCTATTTCTTAGAAAAAAGAATTACCTTGGCTCTAGAAGGTCGACGTTGTTTGTTTAAAATCTGTGAAAGAATGTCAGTTACTTCCATAGCGTAAAAAATTGAAATAGTCGGTTAAGATAAACAGGCCCAAAAAGTGCAAGGTTTTTTAAAAAATATTTTTTGATACCTATAAGTAACAAAGTCTAAAAAAATCTTTTATAGCATTATTTTACAACCCTTTACGAAGAAAACAGGTAGTGAACCGTTATTCTAGGTCGATCCTCCGAGCAGCTCTAGCCTAATTTTGAAACTGCCTTAAAAGTCAATATATTTCGAAAAATAATTTTTATTTTGTAATTTTTCGAACAAGCACATTTTTTAATTATGGCGTGCTATACTAGTGGAAATTAGTAAGTTTGTAAACCTGAATGTTTATGAGTTATAAACAATCTAGTAATTAAAGGTTTTTAAGTGTTTTTTATATGTATCTAAACTTAATAAATCAATCAATACGTACGAAAAACCAATCGATAGATAACCTTAAGGACTATATCATATAACACGCTTCCCACGGAGCTATAATTTTTATTTATTTGAGAAAAACTATTTTTTGCAACTTTGCGAATTTTTTGACCATGTTCGCCATCTTGGTCCGAGTTTCATAAAGTAGAAACTGTATTTGAAATTTAATTTGCTATACGTTCATATTTTTGTTTTCGGGTAATAATTTCCTCGGTAATTTCTTCCTAATGCTTGGACTAGATTGGCAAACTCTGGTAGCAGACGTTCTGCATCGTGGTAAGGGCTTCCGTTAAAGCTCCGAAAGCTCACGTTTCCCGAAGAGTCAACTAGTATATTGACCATGACGTAAAAATTACAGACATTGTAGCTCATACGGAAGCTTAACTGCAGTCGTCTTTCCCGCGAACCATACGCAACTGTAAGAGGTAGAAGTGGGAGTAACCTCCGCCACACACTTAAATATAGATGGGGATTATGGTACATGGTATCGGTGAAGTCAGTTATTCCAACCAATATAGTGGTTTTGGATGTAAATTACCGAAGATGGTTTGCGCAGCTTGTTTTTGATGCAATTTTACCAGTTCGTTTCGCTTTCTGTTTTCGTAATTTTGTTGCGCCCAAATCCTCCGAACTTTCCGCAATTACTAGTAAAGTTCAGTATAAATTTATATGTTGATGTCAGGAGTTTCAGGATCGTTCCTATCTCTTTTCCTCTACTGCTGAGACGTCAATCAGTGGACATATTTGTAAGACCTGCGTCGATAATATGTCGGAAGATCGGATGTCCTCCGCGTTGGTCGATAATTTCTCTTGAACGCATTTTAGTTATACGCGAACGCATGGATGTGAAACACTGATTTTGACAAACAAATTGAATGTACACAGCCAACAGACAAATTCAGAAAAGCGTAGAGGCAGTTATTTAAAGAATAGGGAACAAATGTCCGTGTATAGTGTTTTGCAAACAATAGATGAAGATATATACATGTGGCGTCTGTTCCGAAAGAACAGACGTCACTTCTGATCCTGCAGTTGTTATTATTTAGTATTCACAGAATATATGACATCAACTGCGATTGGGTAAAGCTGAAAATGTGTACCCAGCCGGGATTCGAACCCGGGTCTCCTTCTTTCTAGGCAGTTGCGCTGACCCCTACACCAGTGGGGACACTGTGATCACCGCACCTGCAAGGACTACCTAAGCACGCCTTCCGTCAGATACAAATTCCCAGCTTCGCCCTGCCCACAGTACTCAAACTCGTAGTTATGAAACTAATTCCCGTAAGAGTAAGAGCTTCAAACTTGCCCACCCGTCTTGTATCTGACGGGAGGCGTGCTTAGGTAGTCCTTGCAGGTGCGGTGATCACTGTGTCCCCAGTGGTGTAGAGGTCAGCGCAACTGCCTAGAAAGCAGGAGACCCGGGTTAGAATCCCGGCTGGGTACACATTTTCAGCTTTACCCCATCGCAGTTGATGTCATATATTCTGTGAATATTAAATAGATGAAGATTTGAACTTTTTTTCGGAAACCTATTTTTTAATGCACAGTTATGTGCCCTGCTACAGAAGACCTTGAATAGAAAGACCGTGCGCCAATATCAAGCACAGCTTATAGCTCACTGTTCTCCAATAGCACGAATGGCAGCCACAGAGATGGAAATTCTTTTCCGATATGGCTTCACCCGATAGCATACGGTGCGGATATTTGGGATGCAACCCAAGATAAAAGTGGGGAATAAGGAGTAATACCCAAGTTCCTCCCTTACTGTTGCGGCCTGGATATTACATTCTTGTATCAGATTTGAATCGAATTCGTTTTCGAACGCGTGCTTAGAAGTAGTCTCCGAAACTTTATTACGTTTTCAATTTTGGTTGAGGTATTACATGTGGGGCGCACCCGAATTCGTCAACTTTTAATGAGCATATGAATTATATGAGAGGAGAGCCAGTTAATCCCTCCCTCGAATTCGGCAAATCTTCACTCAGTTAGCGGAAAGGTAGGACTGTCTACGTTAACACTTTGACTGCCGGCCTTGTAAACTTTGCCATTTCTAAGAATGCCAGGTGTTTTTAGCAGTATTTAGCATATTGTATTAGAAAAACTAGACAACATTTAAATGTGGTAATAACCTTTTCTGAAAGCCTTGGACTTCTTCTTCCTGATTACCTACTTTGTTTCTTTGAAGGTTTACTTCCTTTTCCACATATTTTCAAACAATGTCATTTGTTGGGAAAAGGCGCCGGCCGCGCTGGCCGAGGGGACTGAGGCGCTTCAGTCACGGTCTGCACGGCCACTACGGTCGGGGGTTCGAATCCCCCCTCGGGCATGGATATTTGTGCCGTCCTTAGTCTTAGCTAGTTTGTAAGTAGTTTGTAAGTTATGGACTGATGACCCCGTAGTTAAGTCCCATAAGCTATACAAACATTTGAAACGTATGATTTTGTTGGGAAAAAGAAAAAGGTTTACGGAAATCATAAAGTTTTTACATCATGCTTGTAGTAGTAGAAAAGCTTTTATTCCACTTTCAATAATAAAACACTGATAAAAACACTTATTACATATATACACACATTATTTTCACACAGTGTAATTTTTTTTCCGTATGATGTAATGTAAAACATGGTTCTTTGCACATTGCGATTTTGCACTCACTGCACTGGTATGATGTGTCTTTTCTTACTGCCTTTCCAGTTTGCTTTTTTCCTCTGGTTAAGCATACTTTGCACATCCTTTGAATTCTACTTTTACCTGTGGGAGGTGGAATTTTTTCTAGAAAATGCTTTCCTGCGGATAACCTAGTCAGGTGGCCTCTATCGGAAGTTGGTTTGGGAGTACCGTCTTCTCACATTGGCAATTCTGAACACAACACCTTTATAAACTTGGATAAAGGGTTCTCCTCAGCTTTTATTTTGTTATGGAGAATACATCCATATACCAGGCACCATAAGGAGACAGTGAAATGCAAGTTTCTTCCACCATTTCACTGTTCTATGTTCGAAAGCCCTGTATGACATCCTTTGATCGGACAGATCAACCCCGACCTTCTTTTTGTTGTTCAAAATGTTCAAATGTTTGTTAAGCTAAACTTACAAACTACTTATGAACTACCTACGAACTAGGACGGCACAAATATCCATGCCCGAGGGGGGATTCGAACCCCCGACCGTAGTGGCCGTGCTGACCGTGACTGGAGCGCCTCAGTCACTTCGGCCACCGCGGCCGGCTCTTTTTGTTGTACTCCACAACACAAGCAGGTTTTTGTTTTATGTTTACATCTTCTGTCTTCATAATTATATCATTTTTGCCCTGTGTCTTGTACTTAGCATATATACATATCTTTTGTCTTTCCAGCACACAGCCAAAAGATTTCCACTCCTCCGGAATATCTGTTCCCTTCTTTGTATGTTGGGTGATTTCAAAGCCTAAGGCATTACCTTCCGGTTTTTCATTACAGTTCGAACAAGACCTGTCTTCTCCTTTTCTAACATTCTACTTACCCCTTGCGGAACAATAAAGAGATGCTGAGACCGTCAATGGACGGGATTTTATATTTACAAACATGAAAAATCGAATTCCGTCAATTGACGGGATCGGCAGTCTACGGAAATTTTTGTATCCCGTCAACTGACGGGATTGGCAGTTAAAGTGTTAAGTCACTAGGGGTAGTTTCTCTGGCTGTAAACGTAATTCGTCGCCTTGTCATGAGCTGGCTAGTAACCGTGCACACTTCAAATTTAGGTCACCGAAGGGATATACGCGACAAATAGACATTTTTGAGACATGTTTGTAGGTGATTTACATTACTTTGCAGTGGCTACTAATTCAAACCTCACGTTAACTTTTAGGACTGAAGGATTGTAGCTGGTGTTGCTGCGGTAAACAATTATAGGTTGTCTGTGAAATTATTCACTATAAGCAGTGAACATTTAATTTCGAATTTGAGTGGTCAACATGAGAATACAACAGTTTCAGAACACTTAATAAACAGAATAATATTATCAAAGTCATTTTTCTATAAGGCGAAACTTTAACGTGAGAAAGCAGGTGGCAACTACATCGCATGTGGCGTAAACATGCAACACTATCGCTCACGCTCCTTGGACTAATATACCGTGTGCAAAATTCTGCGGTGGAAGTTCAGATTGCTTTATCGCAGATAGAGATATTGACTGCAAAATGTGAAACTAGTTATGTTATTTTTCCTACCGACGCAAATATCGTCAGCAGGTAACTATACAGATGAACAGTATAGCGAAATATTTTCTGCAGCTACTAACAATCCACCGTTATTCCGGAGGGTGTTTTGAAGTTACTAAAATGTTGTGAACTTAGCAGAGTAGCTTTTGTAATGTGCTTAAAAAACAGCAGCAAGTTAGGCATGCTAGTCCATACCTCTATGCTATATAAATTACTAATATCGTAAATGCGAAAGAAGCTGTCTGTTGCGCATGCACGACTAAACCGCTTAACCGATTTTGATGAAATGGTTCATGGAGATAGCTTGAACGCTGAAGAAGAACATAGACTACTTTGGAAAGTGTATAATCTATATCTATGAATGTGAATGTCTGTTCGGTGTACGTTTATCACGTCTGAACCACAAGACATAAAGAGCTAAATATTTGTACAGTTATTAATTTATATCTGAGGAAGGTTTCAGGCAGGTTTTTATAGCGATCGGATAGATATTTACTAATTTGAAGAATATAATACGAAATACTGAACAATAATTACTCTTTGAAAATTACATTTTCTCTTTGAAAATGGTTTTATTGGTTGCATTGTTGCTTGAGGGTTGATAATGATAAAAGGGTGGAGTATATTGGGATGGAAAGGTGTGTGTTAATATTTCGATCTGCAGAGAAAAGTACAGAACGCAAACGAATGGTCTGTGTGTAATTGTTGTCCGAAGTCTCCCGTTGTACACCATAGCAGTTTGATGCCGATAGCTATAAGGGGGTGGAAGATATGGTGGTTGAAAGTCGTTAAATAAAAAAAAATTCTGACTGAAGGCCAGCGATGACGTTTGTGACTAGCAAGGAGGTTACATACAGCGAAACGTGATGCCACAGGCCATATCTTTGGTCTATGCGTGCTACAATGTCTTCAGCTCTTTCTCTGTAACGATAAGCATACCAATAAGTGAATACAAGAATAAATAAATAAAGCAGCAAAAAAGAAATTTCTTTTAATACATCTCTTAAAAAAAGATACTGTATTTCATTTCATCCTTCAAAACCAGTCTGATAACACACTACTGAAAAATAGCTTACTGTATCTATCATAATCAACTAACACGCGAGCGGAGCCGCGGGTTTAACCTAGTTACATATATTTGTTGAGTATGTAACTCGAAATATGGAACTGCTAAGCATCGACGTATCTCTTATAGCTTCTGAGACGCTTGAAGATTTCCCGGAAAAAGTTAATTTATTCTTTGACTTTTGAAATTTAGCACATCTATTAGAATACTTTTAATAGTTGATATGTTGTACGTAATACGATTCAACGAAATGAGCACAATGCTGACACAAGACGGCAACATCTTCACACCACCGAACCGATTTCGAATGACATTTGTATAACGTATAGCTTCGTCAGTAAGAGGCTTAATCACGTTGCAACAAACTGAGTTTCTTTTCTTATTTAGTAATGTCTTTATTTTCATCTAGATAAAGCAGAATAGTATATAACGTCATGCTCCGTATGGTTAATATTTAAACCGGAAAATTAGAAACTTTTCTTTTATCCTGATGGTTCTGGTCATAACTTACGAATAAAGTTGCGAAGTTATTGTACTTTCGGTGGTCTGTGATAAGTATGCAAGGACATTAACGCAAGTGAAGCCGCGAAAAAACATAGTGTTAAATAAAACCTTTGTTTTTATGTACATTTTCTTTTCTTTTATATCTGGCTGTGTGGTCTGGAGCGTCGCATTACGGACTACGTGGCCGCTCACGTCGAAGGTACGAGTCCGCTCTCGGACATGGGTGTGTGTTGTCCTTAGTACAAGTTAGATTAAGTACCTTGTATATCTAGGGACCAATGACCACAGACGTTTGGTCCCTTAGCATTGATTGATTGATTGATTTTTCCAGGGAAGCCAAAACAGTCTTGGACCAACCCGCCACTGCCCGCACCGAAACTAAGTTTATTGTGCGGTATCGCTTCCTGTATGTCTAGTAAAGCCAACCAATGCCCTTGAACAGTGCAAGGAGTCCCTTTACCAGTTCTTTATTAGACACAATTTCTTCGGGTCTGGTTGTCCCAAATATTCTGTGCCTTTTATTCTCCAATGCAATGCATTCGATGATTAGATGTGATGCAGTTTCATCACCTTCATCACAGATCCTACATTTAGGGTCCTCTTCTGTTATTCCCATTGTACTACTGCGTTGTCGCTTCCGGATATAGTGCCACTGGTCTAGTGCGTTTACGTTCTGTAGCTTCGTTAAAAAATATGACTTGATTGCACTGATCTCTGTACTACCTGGATCTTAGATGTCTGAGCGTGCCAACCATAGATCTTACTATTCTGTTTCTTGCCAAATTTCAACATGGCTGTGGTGAAGTAGCGAAAAAGAAATACGTTTCAATTCCGCTCCCATACCAGTCTTTTACATCGCGTAATGACATATTTCAAACTAAGAAGTAAGAAGGCAGTTTTTGTCACATAATAGCGGATGTAACTTCATTTACCAAATTAAAAAATGGCGGACAATGCGAAATCGTGTGCAAAACACATCAAAGTACAGACACGCTGCAGATTTATCCTCAGACAGCAGAGTTATACGTCCAGGGTGTGTAGAGATCACTGCTAGTTTGCCTCTGCTATATATGGGGCGGCTTCCTTCCCCCTCCACTAGAAATTCAAAGCTATTGATGAACTGTACGAAGAATTTACAAAAAAATCCAAAGAGAACCTCAATTTCTTTCATTTTTACTAACTGTAATTTGTAAAATTCCTTTTAATTGATTATAACTGTTCAAGCTATTAAACAGTTTTCCTACTTTATTCATTCTACCATTATTTCTCAGTCCCTACATACTCTTCCTCATCCTATCCTCTCCAATGTTCCAATGTTTGTAAAGCTTATGGGACTTAACTGCGGGGTCATCACTCCCTAAACTTACAAACTACTTATTATCTAACTTATATTAGGGACGACACAAACATCCATGCCCGAGGGAGGATTCGAACCTCCGACGCGGGAGGCCGCGCGATCCGCAACGTGGCGCCCCAGACCGCTCGGCTACTCCCTCGCGGCTATCCTTTCCCGCCGTCCTATCATGCTGGCTGTCGAAGTCCTTGTTAGAGACCTTGCTTTAATCTATTTAGGGAAACAGCGAAAACCCTAAATCTGAATATCCAAACGAGGAGTTGACCCATCAGCATGAGTTCAGTTTCTTCTCCCTGCGTCTGCTTGCTCATCAGCATTAAGTGACACGGCTGTGTGATGTAGATCTAACACGTGGAAAAATGGCAGAACCATAGAACTGAATCACCTCTAGTCACTAATAATCCTAATCTGGTGCGTGAATCAGAAAGATTGATATGTTACGGTCGGGGGTTCGAATCCCCCCTCGGGCATGGATATTTGTGGCGTCCTAGTCCGTAAGTAGTTCATAAGTAGTTTGTAAGTTTAGGGACTGATGACCCCGTAGTTAAGTCCCATAAGCTTTACAAACATTTGAACATTTTTTTTGATTGATATGTCGGCTTAACCGTTCGCAGTATGAGCAGTCGAGTTCACATGTACTTCATCTTTTTTTACATTACGTGTATACTGTAGCTCTTTTTTACATTACGTGTATCCTGTAACTGCCAAGAATCCGTAATGGCGAGTGTAATTGGGCATGAACGATAGGGGTGCTACAGCCAAGGCTCTCTTATATTGGAATAGCACCACAACAAAGAACGTGAATGGGGACAATCCCGTCTCTGGGTGCTATTCCAAATATATACAGGGTGTCCCAGCTATCTTGTCCACCCAAAATATCTCTGGAACAATAACAGCTATTGGAAAACGACTTTCACCGATATCAATGTACGGCTGGGGCCCATGAATGTACCTGTTTGGAAACGTTCTAAAACGAAAGCAAATGTGTTTCTCTAACACAAACTTATATATATATATATATATATATATATATATATATATATATATTTAAATGGACACCCTATATTTTTTCTTCAGTAATCCGTAGCATGACAAATCACATAAACAACGGCGTTGATTGCATCGCAATATTCCAATTACATCCCGAAATATTGCGATACGAAGTTGACGCTTGAAACGCGCGACTAGCGCACGTCCTGAGACTCAGGCGAGAACCCCATGCTGCTCATGGCGAGCGCTAGGAGCGTATTTCGGGTTTTTCAAGCGTCAACTTCTCGTTGCAATATCTCGGGATATAACTGGAATATTGCGATGCAATCAACGCCATTGTTTATGTGATTTGTCATGCTATGGATTGATGAAGAAAAAATATAGGGTGTCCATTAAAAAAAAAACATAAGTTTGTGTTAGAAAAACACATTTGCTTTCGTTTTAGACTGTTTCCAAATATGTACATTCATGGGCCCCAGCCGTACACCCTGTATATAGTCAATTTGATACGTATTTCACTGGGAACATTGAGGCAGAATTAAAGTATGTGGTGTGGAGGGAGACGTGCTTAAAGACAATCCGTGTAGTCGCTTTATCCGTAATGCTGTATTAGCTGAGTGGTCTAAACCTTCTGCTTGTAATCAGGTCTCGGGTACAAATTTTAATTCATTGTGTCTCCTTATATTTAATACCTGTGGTATAACGAGACAATGTTTGTCTCAAGGAACTGAATTATTATTATTGATAAACTTATACAAATTGAAAGATAGGCTTACTTCGTGATAGATACGCACGAAATATAAATTATGTGTGTAGGTAGCGTTAACAGTGGTAGCTATGAAGTTACTTTCTTTATCACGCATTGAAATCTCTAATAATAACTCGTGAACATCAAAAATTGAAGTGGTACTTACTTCTGACCTGCGTGCTTATCACTTACTCTCGTATCCGCCTGCGTAGTCTAGGGAACAACGTGGTGGGTTGCCACGCAGGGGGACAGCGTTCGATTCCCGACCGGGTCGGAGATTTTCTTTGCTCGTGGCCTGGGTGTTGTGTCGTCCGCCTCATCATTGGCACGCCTGGTGACGTCAGATCGAAAAACCTGCACCTGGCAAGCCGAACACGATCCCCGTTTGCAGTCTAACGACCATAAATGCCATACGAATCAAATGTTTGTAAATCTATCGGACCAAACTGCGTGGTCATCAGTCCGTAGCTTACAAACTACTTAAACCTAGGTAAACTAACCTAAGGACAACACATACACCCATGCCCCAGGGAGGACTCGAACCTCCACGGCAGGCAACCGCACGCTTCGCAGCGAGACGCTTTAGACCGCTCTGCTACTCCACCGCGGCGAAGATGTTTTCTCTTCGTTTCCTCTCATTCCACAAAATGTTGAAATGTTTGTTAAGCTTATGGGACTTAACTGCGGGGTCATCAGTCCCTAAACTTACAGACTACTTATAAACTAACTTGTACTAAAGACAGCACAAACATCCATGCTCGAGGGAAGATTCGAACCCCCGACGGGGAACGGCCCTGCGCATCGGAGTATAGCGCCTCAATGCGCTCGCCCACTCCACCACGGCCGGTCGTGCAGTATCGAGTATTGTCGGACGCCTTCGGCCTCATCTGGCGTAAAGAAAGTTTAGTTCCACGTTTAACCGTCGGTAATCGTATTTTGATAAGTGACGCAACAGCTTGGGACCTCCATGGTCCCCACGCATATATACCGGTACTTACCAAAGAATCGTGAAATCCACGAAAGGCTCTTTAAAAGATTAAGGGAAACTTCTGAAAACCTAAATCTGGATGGACGAACGGGCTTTTCAACGCCACTTCTCACGTTGCAAGTATGGCGTTTTCATATCGTGCGGTCATGCTTACCGAGCGGCAGTCCCTGAGACGGTTGGCCTTGTGCAGAGAGCTTTGACCGTGGCGGCTTTCTGAACTCGCCTGTACGGGAGAGACTTTCAAAGCAGCGCACGACATTTACTGTCGGTGTTATACAAGTCAGCCATATGCAAAGCAAGTTTCGCATAATAGGAAGTGCCTAGCACTCTATCGCGGGGATTCAAACAGCAAACGGAAAATAAGTACCGTATATTTCCGCAGATAAGACGATGGCTGAATCATTTAAAAAAGGACCCCGAAAACCGAGGTCTTCTTATCCGACGGTACAAAAAAAAATTAGATTGAATTTAGTCTGAAATTGGTAATTCCGCAGATGTGTTGCATAGCGCGACTTCGACCTCCAAACGATATATATCGAAGCGGTTAAGTATCAAAATGATACGTATCGAACAGGCGAATGTTATGATTTTTATGAATATGTCGTGATTTTAAAGTATGTGGTTAGATAGGAATCTAACAGTACAACTTTCTGGGTAATTTAGAAGAAAGCTTACACTAAAAGTAGCACGACCTGTATTTAGTATTTTTGTACCGTAGATTCGGCCGCTACGCACCTTCAGTACTAAAAAAGAAACAAAAAACTTACTGTTTAACCTATACCTAACCACCTTAAGGCTGTTGTTGTTGTGGTCTTCAGTCCAGAGACTGGTTTGATGCAGCTCTCCACCCTACTCTATCCTGAGCAAGCCTTTTCATCTCCTCATAAGAACGACAACCCACATCCATTTGAATCTGCTTACTATACGCGTCTCTTGGTCTCCCTCTGCGATTTTTACCCCACACACTTCCCTCCAACGCTAAATTCACAATTCCTTGATGTCTAAGAATGTGTCCTACCAATCTATCCCTTCTTTTAGTCAAGGTATGCCAGAAATTTCTTTTCTCCCCAATTCTGTTCAGTACCTCCTCACTAATTACGCGATCCACCCACCTAATCTTCAGCATTCTTCTGTAGCACCACATTTCAAAAGCCTCTATCCTCTTTCTGTCCACACTGCTTATCGTCCATGTTTCATTCCCATATAAGGCAACACTCCATACAAATGCCTTCAGAAAGGACTTCCTTAGGCTTAAATCAATATTCGATGTTAACAAATTTCTCTTTTTCAAAAACGCCTTTCTACCCATTGCCATTCTGCATTTTATATCATCTGTACTGCGACCATCATTTGTTATTTTACTGCCCAAGTAACAAAACTCATCTACCTCCTTTATTATTTCGTTACCTAATCTAATTCCTTCAGCATCACCTGATTTATTTACACTGCACTCCATTACCCTAGTTTTACTCTTGTTAATGTTCATCTTATATGCACCTTTCAGCACACTGTCCATTCCGTTCAATTGCTCTTCCAGGTCCTTTGCTGTATCTGACAGAATTACTATGTCGTCGGCAAAACGCAATGTTTTTAATTCTTCACCCTGAACTTTAATTCCTTCTCCAAATTTCTCCTTGCTTTCCTTTATAGCTTGCTCAATGTACAAATTGAACAACATTGGGGAAAGGCTACAACCCTGTCTTACTCCCTTTCCAACCACTGCATCCCTTTCATGCCCTTCAACTCTGACAACCGCTGTCTGGTTTTTGTACAAGTTGTAAATAACTTTACGTTCCCTATATTTTACTCCTGCTTGCTTCATAACCTTAAAGAGTTTATTCCAATCAACATTGTCAAAAGCCTTCTCCAAATCTACAAAAGCTAGAAATGTTGGTTTGCCTTTTCTTAATCTATCTTCTAGGATAAGCCGTAAAGTGAGTATTGCCTCCCGTGTTCCTACATTTCTCCTGAACCCAAACTGATCTTCCCCGAGGTCGGCTCTACCAGCTTTTCCATCCTTCTGTATATAATTCGTGTTAATATTTTGCAACCATGACTTATTAAACTGATGGTTCTGTAGTTTTCACACCTGTCTGCACCCGCTTTCTTTGGAATGGGGATTATTACATTTTTCTTAAAGTCTGAGGGTACTTCACCTGTCTCATACATCTTACACACAATGTGAAACAATTTTGTCATGGCTGGTTCTCCCAGAGACTTCAGTAGCTCTGACGGGATATCATCTACTCCAGGGGCCTTGTTTCGACTTAGATCTTTCAGTAACCTTAAGGCTACGCTACAGATAACTTTTTTGAAAGTGAATTTTTTTAGCGCTAATCTCCGGTTCAGAAAAATTCGCTTATTCCATACGTATCGTTTCAAAACTTATCGATTCGATATATATCGTTTTAGAGGTCGAAGCCGCGCTATGCAGCACGTCTGTGATATTACCCTGATGAAATTTACATCGTGGAGGAAAGATTTAGGAAAACAAAGTAGTGTGCAATTTTTTTTTAATATTTGCTTAACGAGCTTTATTAATTTATTGAGTGGACAAGGGTACATACGATCACCTATATGCCATAAAGCAGGAATAGAATTAAATATTTACAATGCAGCTTAATTTTACAATGTCGCTTGCAAAAATAATTTCTCAATATATCCAGATTCGCACTGAAACGATTAGAGTAAATTTACGTACGGAGTAGTAAAAGGGTTAAAATATTTCGGACCTATACGCAACAATTGCTGCTTCGTTCGAAATCCTTTCTTCTGTTCTCGGGCGATTTCGTGTGTTTTCACTCGCATAATATGTGCATCGGCGCGATTACATGTTGTCTCGGCGAATGAAATTCCTTTTTTTCAGCTTCGTGGTGGGAAAAAAAAAAAAAAAAAAAAAAAAAAAAAAAAAAAAAAACACATGCTTCTTCACGATCGGATATAACATAGCAACACACGCACGAAAGTTCAAATTCAAAAGCAGACCGCAAACACTGCAACAAAGAGTGAAATCCAGGTGTAACAGCCGGCCGCGGTGGCCGAGGGGACTAAGGCGCTCCAGTCACGGTCTGCGCGGCCGCTACGGTCGGGGGTTCGAATCCCGCCTCGGGCATGGATATTTGTGCCGTCCTAGTTCGTAAGTAGTTGATAAGTAGTTTGTAAGTTTAGGGACTGATGACCCCGTAGTTAAGTCCCATAGACTATACAAACATCTGAAACATTTTGAAACCAGGTGTAACAATCACGAAAACTACTTTTGGCGGCGCCTGACGGCATTTTTCGGAACTTCCTGAAGCTTTGTCTCCGAATCTATGTCTAAGGCGTATTTTTAGATCCCGAAAATCGGAAAAAAAGTGCAGCACGCACTCGGGTAAATACGGTAACTTGGGGGGTCGTCTTATAGGCCAGATACATGCTTAAACTATAAAATATTGATGAAAATTTATACCTTGTCTTATCTGCGGAAATATACGGTAGACGGAGAAATAGGCACATAAAGAGGAAAGGCATCCGAGAGAGTATTGACAGTAGATATGAGAACGTTTTTGGTTATTACATACAGGGGGCGAGAAAAATAAAATGAACACCTAACATAGACACAATACTTAATTATTAATAACGAGGTACGTTACCATAGGCTTTGAGAACAGCTGAAACTCTTCGAAAACAGATTCGTAAAGTGTTTCCAAGATAATGTTATCCATTCTTGTGCCAAAACAACCGCCAATTACTTCAAGACTGAAACTTCCTGGCAGATTAAAAATGCGTGCCGGAACCGGGACTCGAATTTGGGACTTTTGCTTTTCGCGGGCAAACGCTCTACCGACTGAGCTATCCATAAACGACTCACGATGCCGCCTCACAACTTTACTTCCGCCAGTACCTCGCCTCCTACTTTCCAAACTTGACAGAAGCTCTCCTGCGAACCATGCAAGACTAGCACTCCTGGAAGAAAGGATATGGTGGAGACATGGCTTAGCCACAGCCTAAGGAAGGTTTCCAGAACGAAACTTTCACTCTGCAGCGGAGTGTTCGCTGATATGAAACTTCCTGACAGGATAAAATTGTGTGCCAGAATCAGCGCACACTCACTGCAGAGTGAAAGTTTCATTCTGGAAACATCCCTTAGGCTGCGGCTAAGCCATGTCTCCACCATATCCTTTCTTCCAGGAGTGCTAGTCTTGCAAGGTTTGCAGGAGAGCTTCTGTGAAGTTTGGAAAGTAGGAGACGAGGTACTGGCGGAAGTAATGTTGTGAGGCGGCATCGTGAGTCGGTCGGGATAGCTCAGATGGTAGAGCCCGCGAAAGGCATATGTCCCAGGTTCGAGTCCCGATTCCGGCACGCAATTTTAATCCGGCAGGAAGATTCATATCAGCGCACACTCCGCTGCAGAGTGAAAGTTTCACTCTACTTCAAGAATGTTGGAATGGAAATGGAAATGATCGTATGGTATTTTTGGTCGGGAGATCTCATAAGGCATTGTTTGGCTATGTGGTACAAGTCTCTTTACTTGACGCCTCATGGGCGACTTGCGTGTAGATGATGATGATGATGACAACACACAATAACCTGTCACCTGTCTGGAATCAAACCTGGGCACCCTGCGTGCTAGTCAGCGCCGCCCCTCGGGCATGGATATTTGTGCCGTCTTTAGTATAAGGTAGTTCATAAGTAGTTTGTAAGTTTAGGGACTGATGACCCCGTAGTTAAGTGCCATAAGCTTAACAAACATTTGACATTTTTTGCTAGTCATCGACGCTATCGTCTGAGATACGGAGAAGGACAACGATGTTGAAATTGTAAATTTGGTCCCCACTCCTTGCTATAAAACACCCCACAAGCTTCAGTTATGTTGAGATTTGGCGATTTTGATGTCCAGAAAAGATGTTTGACAAATTTATAGGACTCTACAAACCACGCCTGATTTTTTTCGCTGTTTTGGAAAATGATAGTGTTTTGTTAGCAATATGTTAGTGATAATAAGCGGTTTTCTGTCGAGGATTGTAAAATATCCAGTGAGAGTTGTCTGGCGAGTAAGGGTAATCGTAGAAACAGCTGAATACCATGATGGAATTATCCATGTCGAACTATTTGGATAGGGTATGTTTTTGGTCACAGCTCTCATCCCACATCTTTATACAACAAGAAAATCAGTCGTAGCGCAATATTTCCCCATGAGCAGAAGAGGAAACACTTTCAAGTGTATCATGTGCAGCAGGAAGCGCCAAAGAGGAATCTCTGGTAACGGGTTGGTTGTAAAGCTTATGGGACTTAACTACGGGTTCATCAGTCCCTAAACTTACAAACTACTTATGAACTACTTACGAACTAGGACGGCACAAATATCCATGCCCGAGGGGGGATTCGAACCCCCGACCGTAGTGGCCGTGCTGACCGTGACTGGAGCGCCTCAGTCACCTCAGCCACCGCGGCCGGCTCTGGTAACGGGCTCTATGTTTCTCCGCGAGATCCCGCAACCTGGGGAGAAATCAATAACGCTGCAAATAGTCGCCTAGTGCTTGTTTAGAGAATACCAGGAGCCTCGTCGGAGAACACACTTGAATTACTGTAAAGTTAAAAGGAAGTATTGCACGAAAACTATGAGAATTATAATCTTTCAAGCATGCCATTAAGTTCGTCACCTGAATAATTTGTTTTTCCTAGCGTTTTGCCGTTTACGGGGTCAGCTGTTTACATTATCAGGCCGGGCGCCCTTACTGTTGCCAAAACCTGCGATTCATGAAAACGTTACTTGCTATTTAAACATATTTTTTTGTCTCCTTGAGAACCCGTCCATCTGAGGTTGAGATTGTAGACCAATCAGCATTTGCTTAACATGGCATGCAAACCTGCCTGAAACTAACAGTGTGTCGAGTCATTTTGTGCGGCTCTAATATCGTACACTGTACACATGAATGAGGAAAATGCTTCGATTGCGCTTCCGCATTGACTTAAAAAATTCCGAGGGAATGTTACTGTACGCCTTCTGCCTTACTTAATTACAACTCTACCAAAGTTTTATCAACTAATGACAGGCCAAGTGGTTAAGCCGACCGCTGGCCCGAAGCGGGAGACCCGGGTTCGATTACCGGCCCGGCTCACATTTTCACTTGTCATTGTTTAATCTCAATGCCCTAATTCAGTTACTGTCAATTCTTTCTTTCCTAAGCCTGCTTTCTTGCCGTACTTTATCTATTATTTGTAAATTCAATATGGCTGCGAAGCAGGTGTGGTGCCTGTCCGAAAGAACAGATATCACACCAGTATAACAAAATTAAATTTCAAACATACTTTTTAAACAATTTAGTACTACAAGGCACTCCTAATATTTAATCCTAACCGATCGCATGGTTGAAGCAAGAGAGGGAAAGATATGAAGTGAAGCACTTTTATACTACGAAACAAGACAATGTTTAAGCTTTAATATATTACTTCTTTTACTTATTAGTTTTTATATTATTTATTTTACTTCATTTTAATTAATTTTGCCACAATATTGGTCCAAAATAGTTTCAACTGATAAGAGATTAAGTCATTTCTTTTTATGTTGATTTCTTTAACGATTCGTTACATCGTGTTCAGAGTTTTGATTTGCTTGGTATTAAAAGCTATCTTCCTACTGACATAAAATTCACATTAAAATTTCAAAACTGAGAAAAAAAATATAATAGTAAAAATGCAGATTTCTACCAATACTAGATTCAACGTCTACCGGTGTATGAGAGGAGTGGGTGAACAGTGAGACGGAAAACTTGAGAATCAGCTTTTCAAAAATAGGTTTATTTGCATAATATTCTATGGTAACAACGTATATTACCCTCGCTGTATCCATGACTTTCTCCTTGTGGGAACAGTGAGACAGTGTCTCAAATACTAGCAAACATCGTAAGAATCAAAATTTATCTTGAATGAAAGAGCGGATTGCTGTCGTTTCGTCTTAACATATGTATGTGGTAGGGTTTGGCATTAAGTTTTATACATTTCTTTTGGTCATTGTATGAAATATCAGGAACTAGAGGCACCACAGATTTATCGTCTGGTTTCAGACTTTTCCTGAGAAATGTAACTTCATACTGCGATGATTCTTCAACAATTGTAAGGAGTTTTTCTAGAAAATATATTTTTTTTTTGTCCAAACTAGACTGAAACAGAATTATCCGATTGCTGTAAGTCTTCAAAGTTATAATGCTCTGGTTCTGGTAATAACTTTGACAAATCACAGGTTTCATCACCTGAAAATCTTACAAAATTGAGTTTAATCATGATCACTATCGTCCTCTAGAAACAATGCTCGACTTTCTTCATACCTCTTAATGTGTTTTGCTTTTTGTTTCCCTCCTAGTTCATACCTCTCTGGCGTGTCGGTTGCAGTCATTGTTCTTCCCTTAGATCGCCCTTGGCTTAGCCTCTGGGAAATCCGTTACGTACAATGGAGATAGATAAAGCACAGACATGTCTCACTGTTACCTTTATCATTTGTGTCTCACTGTTTCCAGTTGCAGACATTTTTCCAAACTAGCTCCAAATTACCACAGTTTCACCAACAATTTAATAAAGGCGGTTTTTGTGGTATAAAACAACAGTATATTTTTATAATCTATTAAACATTTTGTTAATATTTTATGGTTTACAAATAAACCAGTAATTAAAAAATAGTAAAAGTTTACTCTCCTTACCTCCGACCACTAATTCAAATGTTCAAATGTTTGTAGAGCTTATGGGACTTAACTACGGAGTCATCAGTCCCTAAATTTACAAACTACTTTTGAACTAGCTAATACTAAGGACGGCACAAATATCCATGCCCGAGGGGGGATTCGAACCCCCGACCGTAGTGGCCGTGCAGACCGTGGCTGGCGCGCCGCAGTCCCCTCGGCAACCGCGGCCGGCCCACAAATTCAGAACAACAGTAAAAGAATTTAAACATACAAATCCAGAGAGTGAATGACAGTGATTTCCACAGCCATAGTAGGTACCAACAGCTGAAACCAAATTTTTCAGAGATAAACCTCATGTCTCTCTGTTCCCACTCCTCCCCACATTATGTACTACTGCTGCTCGCCATCTTTGCGCCTCGCTGGATACTGCTCCTACTTTTCTGCATTATATAAAGTCGTCCAGTAATTTGAGTGATGGCTTCCCATCTAAGCCCGCCTGGGGTTATCATCCACTGTTCCCTAAAGGCGGGCCTGAGATCGATTCTTCACCGCAGAAAGCACGTCTACTAAGCCCCTGCCTGCCACGCTCTCCTACTTTCTGGGAAAGAATATATGGCTTTTCATCTGTCCATCACGCGTATTTGTACCGTTCCATATTTACGTATGTATACGCCGTGTTCTCCGTACATATTGATTTGGCGGAGTCATTGTAACTCCAGAGCGTATCTTTCATAGAGAAACTACCGCCGTAAGGGGAAAAGAACGGAAATGAAAAGCTGTGTGAAAGATGAGTATGATTAAACAAAGAGGCAAACTTTTTCATCCATGACCCGAATTATCACTGGAATAAAAATACGCCGATCCTGGTCGTCGCAGACGTCGAGCAGCAGGAAATAACGTATATACAAAAAGGTACGGCCAAACTTTCGAGAAAAAAATTTCTCACACACAAAGGAAGAAAATATGTTAGGTGGACATGTGTCCGGAAACGCTTAATTTCCATGTTGGAGCTCATTTTATTACTTCTCTTCAAATCCCATTAATCATAGAATGGAAACACACAGCAACAGAACGTACTTCAAACACTTTGTTACAGGAAATGTTCAAAATGTCCTCCGTTAGCGAGGATACATGCATCCACCCTCCGTCGCATGGAATCCCTGATGCAGCCCTGGAGAATGGCGTATTGTATCACAGTCGTCCACAATACGAGCACGAAGAGTCTCTACATTTGGTATCGGGGTTGCGTAGACAAGAGCTTTCAAATGCCCGAATAAATGAAAGTCAAGAGGGTTGAGGTCAGGAGAGCGTGGAGGCCATGGAATTGATGCGCCTCTACCAATCCATCGGTCACCGAATCTGTTGTTGAGAAGCGTACGAACACATCGACTGAAATGTGCAGGAGCTCCATCGTGCATGAACCACATGTTGTGTCGTACTTGGAAAGGCACATGTTCTAGTAGCACAGGTAGAGTATCCCATATGAAATCATGATAATGTGCTCCAGTGAGCGTAGGTGGAAGAACATAAGGCCCAATCAAGACATCACCAACAATTCCTGCCCAAACGTTGACAGAAAATCTGTGTTGGTGATGTGGAATCGAGGAAGTACAGTAGATACTAACGAAACAATAGGGTATTTTGACAATTTTCTGCACGAATTATTTCAATTTACATTTAAAGAGAAATACTAAAATGAGCTCTAACATGGAAATTAAGCGTTTCCGGACACATATGCACATAAAATATTTTCTTTCTTTGTGTGTGAGGAATGTTTCCTGAAAGTTTGGCCGTAGCTTTTTCCAACACCCTGTAAATGGGGTGGTGGCTATTCTTTTGGACGTGCTATAGTAACATCCTAACGCACGAATATTTAATTGCGGGAGTTACTATTTGGAAATTCTGTTTCAGGTTTTCAATGGCTTGTTCCCCAATAAAAACACGCTCCGTTAATAATACCAATTGAATAATTTATCAGCTGCTCATATACTGCCAACAACCTACAACCTGCCTTTGCCACTGTCAATTTGACAGGAATGTATATCTTAAAACTAACGCTCTTACCAAATATTTAGACGAAGCGGCGTGAGGTAACTTGAATGCCCCCCCCCCCCTCCTCCTCCTCAAGAGATCTGCTTTCAGCCCACCCGAGCATCATTGGTATACGTTACACAGCGTGTCGTGAGGTCAGATTACGCTACAACTGTTGCCCCCACGATACATGCAGGATACTACCACATGCAGAAGTCTGTCGTAGTTTTATGGAAAGTCTTCCTGGTCATGAACAGATTATTGTAGGGCTTATGTACAATAATTCCGTTACAGCTCCAGATAAGCGATTGATAACTACTGTTAGGAAGGAAATGGTGTGATGCAAGGGTACTTACAGTTATGAATACATCTTTGATTCTCTCTTGTTAATCCTACAAACACCAAGCACGGGCAAAATTTTGTCGTGCATTTTTCTTTTATTAAAAAATCGTAATAAAAATCCTTCTTTGTTTATGGAACTTTATCTGTCTCTCACCAAGCACTACACCATACATTTCTAAGGTTACAATTCTAAAAAACTGAAAATAAAATATAGAAATTTTATGTCCAAGAGCACATTTTGCTCTGGGTTGGTACTCCATGTAACCATTTTTCTTAGTGTCTTCCCTACAACCACCAAGCATGGAGAAAAAATTATTGTAAAATCAATGTCCATCACCTGTAATTTCAGTACTTCCAAGCTATTTACAAGCCTAATAGACCTAATAACTGCTGAAATTATTGTAAATAATAGTGTTTAAACAAAATTTCACAAGACTGCGAAAGTAAGTCTTATGGTCCTATAACTGCAGGTAATCCAGGCAATACTGCAATAAGGATAACGCAATGTACATATGTTTGACAGACAACATATGTTTGACGACTCGGAACGGAGTCGAGAAAAAAATGCATTTTACAGGATTCAAAGCTTATTGTAATACGGGCAAAATTTGCACTTGCTTGGTGCTCCGTGTAACCTAAAACAACTTGGTGCTCCTAGGGTTAAAATAGTCTACAACATTTTAAGCTGAATGCGCATTGAGGTGCTGTCTTATAAAATGTAAACAAAGCATAAATGTCCGTTAAACTGACTTTATTTTACTAAAGAAGGTATGTCTCCAACTTCTGATGGTACTTCCGATGTTTATGATAGGGGAATTACCGCTGCAAAAACAACGATGTCAAAATTTCTGCACTCGTGTGTATATTCATTGTGTACTTACGTCGATAGGATTGCATTTGAACGTAACTCATTAACTGTTCACAAATCCTACCACAGATGTTACCACATTTATCTTCAGCCTACCAAAAAATTCTACACTATCAGGTCAAAAGCATTCAGACCCTGCTGTGTAGTGCGAAATTGGCCTCTGGAGAATTAAATAAAGAATAAAACATCTCCAGTCGTATATTGTGACTCAGTTTATTTCAGGCTATCAGTTACCGTGTGTCTATGCCATCTTGAAGGCCCCTGACTTACGTACAAAGGAAGTTAGGATAACACTAAATAAGTCGTATTCATAGTTCTCTGGGTCAATAACTGGACCCCTTCACTTATCAGTTGACAAATGTTACAAACATTCAAATCGGATCGGTCAAATATAAATACAACAAGAATTAATGTATTCGCATTTGCGTATATCAATCGGTATCAGCTGTATAATTTATTGGTGAGATGTGAAAATTTTTGCCGGACGGAAGTCGAACCCGGATTTCCAGCTTTTCCCGAGCGGAGCATCCGTGCATGCATATACGAAGGACATTTGCATTGATTACATATTAAACATGGGCACTGAGCGTAGTACGAAATCCTAACTGTTGTTAGGTGATGAGGAAAGGGTTAGGCACAGAAGTACGAATACGAGTTACTTAAAAACATCAGATTTCATTGTAAGTTGGCGCATTAAATATTCCGTCAAAAAGAAACGAACACAAATCGAGCATGAATACAGGCGGATTGTGAAAAAATAAGCAGAGTAGAAACATTAAACGGTCTAGCGCAAGGAGTACAACTTTGAACAAGAGAGCACCGCCCTGCCATCATTGTTATTTGTTTGTAGTGTTGCGTTGCGACGTCAGAGGTCCGTGTTAAAATCTCTCCCGTGCCCTGTATGTTTATTTCTTGTTTTTCATAAAATTATGAACTGTCCATCCGGTCTCTGACTTCTCTGTTATGTTCAAATGTTTGTAAAGTTTATGGGACATAACTTCGGGGTCATCAATCCCTAAACTTATAAACTACCTTATACTAAAGACAACACAAACATCCATGCCCAAGGGGGGGATTCGAACCTCCGACGGGGAACGGCCTCGTGCATCGGAGCGTAGCGTCTAAATGCGCTCGGCCACTCCGACGCTGCTCTCTGTATTGTTTTTCTAGTAACTCTGTACATTAGTTATAGAATATGATTCATGTGGTAGGAATGTATTACCGTCGTAGAGAAATGTCATGAATAGTGACTGCAGGTGAGATGCCGCATACATCTCCCACGGAAATTAAAATAACAAATAAACGTGTGTGAACTATGTTAGTCCAAGCTCTCATGCATAATATACTTCACTCTCCAAAATTCCAGAACACATTTCAATTTGTTTGGAGATATGCTGGATTTGATAGTGTACATTAAAATTATACATTATGTATTTAGATCTCTAGTTCTGTTTCCATTGTCACATTTCGTTAATAACTACTTGTATGTTGTGTAGCAGACCAGGAGATCGTAGCAAATAAATCAAAATTTTTGGTCAGCAAAATGTTTGGTTAAAGCACATTAAATTGTTGTATAATTTATGCTTTTACAAAAGCGTATCGTTACTTTCTAAGCTGATTGCATGTGGGCTTTTATTTCAGTCGCTTTCTCCCAGGCTGCAACAATAACTTTGCGTGATATTTCAATTCCGCTGTTGGTGGTGTTATCGACCCTCGATGCAAACTAAATGAGATTTCTCGTATTACAGTCGATTTCTTAACTGTGTTGTATTAGTACCCTCTTGTGCCTGAGACGAGTCCCATCAAAATCGACCAACTAAGCACCAGTGGACGAGCAATTTATTATAGACATTTTCTTGCGCTCCTAAAAAAACATCAAAAACGCAAGAGCTCCACAAAGCCTCAGGACAAATGTTATGCAGAAACCTCTTGAATCACCGAAGATCTTACTTCAGTAAATACCGTCAACTGAACGTATATGGTAGCTCCGCAAATCTGCTACATCGGTCTTTCTTTTATGCCTCTGACTCACTACACGCTATCTGAGTCGTTCGTCGGGTAAACCTATGTTTATCACCGGTACTGAGGGGAGCGACACGGCGGTTAATACCACGTAGTTTGAATTCAGGAGTAGCCAGGGGCAATATCCGCCAAGGCACGCTGGAATAGTTTGTCTTCTTTTTCGCGGTTGCCGGCGAATGCCACTATTCTTCCACCAACGAGGCCACGATTGATTTACCTCGGGCTTATTCTCGTCCAGCTGAGCTGGCGTTTCTTCTCTAGTGGCCTTGACATTGAGGGAACTTTAATTTCTCTCTGCTGGCCCTGTGCCACGTACTCAAGAGGTAGCGGCCAGGGCCGAATTGCTTAAATCGTGGCGACCCACTGCTGCTCAACTGGGCACTGCATATCAGCGTGGAGGTTATTACCCCCCTGAGGGGTAAAATGAAATTTTACGACTGCTAAAAGGAAATGAGTTCAAAGACATTATTGATAAATATAAAGCAATGAATTAAAATTTGTGGTGCGGCCGGGAATCGAACCCGGACCTCCATGCTTACTAGGCAGACGTCTTAACCGTTTTATTATTATTATTATTATTATTATTATTATTTTGTTCTTCAGGTAGATCTATGATGTGCGGTCGTTTTTCATTGTTCGTTCTTGGTCGTTCGTTGATCAGTTGGCTCAGCTTTTTTTTTTTAGCTTCTAACTTAAAGTTTGTGATGTGGAGGGAAATCGTACATACACTATTCCAAGGCGCCTTGATCATTAGTGGTCTGGTAGTCTAACGGCTGCCGGGCGCCGTAGCTCAGCGCGCCAAGCTGAGCCAACGACAAATAGAACAACAACGAACAATCAAGACCAGCGAACGCAATGAGCAGAACAACCCATAGGAAAAAAAGAAAAAAAACGGTTAAGACGTCTGCCTAGTAAGCATGGAGGTCCGGGTTCGATTCCCGGCGGCACCATAAATTTTAATTCATTGCTTCATATTTATCAATAATCTCTTTGACATATTTGAGACGTAAATCCGTCTCTGGGATTGTTTATTTGTATTAATTGATATGAAATGAGTTCAGTCACAAAACGTATTATTTTTGAAAGATCATTACTATTACCACTGTTTCGTAAGACCATAATACAGCTTACATAGTGACAACAACAATTGTTTTTCAAAGCGTTTTTCATCAACTTGTGAGGCGATGTCGTAGAGGCTACTAGAATATGTGAGCAGTTTCTTCACTAGTCCACCTACTACAAACTTACTTTGTACAGTGCAACTATAAGAGTACAACTTATATGTCGGGAGGTCAAAGCTCGAAGGAGTCAAGTCCATTTTTTTATCATTTTGGACTAAGTTCAAAGTACATTTTACGAAGCTTCTTTGAGAGCTTAAAAGACTCTTGAGTTAAGAAAGAAATTTAGCCATCCCAGGCTATATTTTTGTAACGTCCAACAGCGACCTCCTCATGCGAAACATCGACAAATAACAAAGACGAAGAAAAATGACTTTGAGGATTTACTGTCACATTCTACCTGTGTTTCGCCATTTTTTTCAATAACGTACCGCGTTAAAGAAGCTTTACAAAAATAAGCAGTTGAAAGAGAACACATTTATCTTTGAACCTGAATTGCATATCTTCCGGTTTCTAAGTATTTGTTTTAAGCAGACACGCAGAATAAAATTATAATAACGTATTCACAAGCCGACCGCGGTGGCCGAGGGGAATGCGGCGCGCCAGTCACGGTCTGCACGGCCACTACGGTCGGTGGTTCGAATCCCCCCTCGGGCATGGATATTTGTGCCGTCCTTAGTGTTAGCTAGTTCGTAAGTAGTTTGTAACTTTAGGGACTGATGACCACGTAATTAAGTCGCACAAGCTATACAAACATTTGAATTTCGTATTCACAAAATGTATTTTCTTTATTTCTCCTGAAGACTAGAATAAAGAGAAAGATACAATGCAAGGAAGCATGTAATAGCACTTAAATTTATCCTTCTTCGATATGAGAATACATTATACAAGATATCTTCCATCATTTAAACATTTTAAAATATTGTGAATTTTCACTCGTAATTAATTATTCAGCGAAAACTTTGTCAATTTTTCTCCGAACTTTCCTTATTGTGCCTTGATTACCTCGTGCTCTGAAGCCCCATATCACATATGCTTAAATATATGACGAAAAGTCTTCTCCGAGTAGTAGGTAGTTACTACAGTCAACCAGAAATTGCTTCATTATTCACTTTGCAACAATAAACGCTCTAATTGACAGCACCGTACAACAGTAACTTCGTAATGGCAACTAAACTGCTGTATGGCCTACATACTGTTATTATTATTATATTAGGCAGTAGTGAGACACAGCATTGAGAACCTGGATTACTCCAATTTCTGCTTTGTAG
Organism: Locusta migratoria; assembly: GCA_026315105.1. Lineage (NCBI taxonomy): Eukaryota > Metazoa > Arthropoda > Insecta > Orthoptera > Acrididae > Locusta > Locusta migratoria. Next base: position 326,524,515 of record CM048745.1, on the reverse strand, counting down.
TAAGTAAGGAGACCAGTAATGGAATGATTCACAAACAAAAGATATGTAAGTATAGTTTTAACTTGGTTAATTTTAAATTCGGATTTAGGATGTGTGTTAGACACGTTTCGTTAGGGAAAGGAAAGGTGAAATGAAGCATGTTTTCTAAGGGGGATCGTGGTACTCTGTACAAATCCCTCGCCTTTCTGTATGTTCATTTGCCACTCTTAATATCAGTAACTGCTTTCTTTGAAAGGTCCGAGTCATAATTACACCGAACTTGAGATCTTTCTTGTTTCTAACGTTCCAGACTTTGTCCAAAATCACCCCGCACAGTACACATTTTTTTGTAAAAACCTCCGCTTTTTCCTAACTTCGCACAAACTCTCGACAAACTTTTACAGGTGTATTCAAGATGCGGAGGCCTACTCATCTCGTCGGTAACTGTCCCTTATGATACTTTTCCACCCGTCTCACGTTTCCGCTGCATAACACAGCATGAACATTCGACAATAAGCCTGTTCGTCAGATTATAACGTCGGTAAACAGCCAACCCAAAATACAAGGCATGGAACGCGAGAAGTGCAGTTCCGTGTATGAAATCAGCGGCTTGCGGAGTTTGTGATTAGCGGTAATTCGTTGCTATGCAGCAGGGAAGAGAAGAGAAATCATACTATCCGAAATCCCCCCGGTATCCAAAATCACCCTGGTTCTCGGTACCGAAAATTTAGACACGTTTGGCACAACCACTCCAGGACTAGATAATTAACTCCTGTCGGTTGTTGTACGTCTCCGGAGGTGACGGATAGGAGAATATTGTGGCCTATAACCCCATCTGTTTATAAGTCGCAGGTGCTGACTTGCAAGACGGATTAGATCCGTGTGCTGTAACGGGACTCGAAGCGAGTTCTTAGGCTTTCGCGGGCAATGCCCTCCCGACTCAGTCATGCGAACACGCCTCAGGGCCCCGACTAGACAGCTAGGAACTGCAGGTAAGAAATAGTGTCTCGATGAAGCCTGAGACGTGGTCGTCTGCCTCTGGCGTTAGACCGGAGATATCAAATTTAATCCGTTAGTTTCACAGTGGTTTCACTGAGAAACTACGATTTTCTGCGCTGAATCTCCTTGTCATAAGATCACTGTGAAACCAGCGGTAGGTGTTGTCTATGGGTGAGATAGTGATCCACGGTAATTGTCCTATGCCACCAAGGGATACAGCATAGCAGATTGTGGTTTCACAGTGAAACCATTGTGACACAAATGTAAAACATTATTTCGAATATCAGAACGAGATACATATTTGTCAGGCTAGTGAGTGGATAGCAATGATTAAAGCTACAAATAACACTCTGCTTCTGCCTATTGGTTTTGACAAACTTAAAATCTGATACATGACATGGGCATAGTCCTTAACAGTTGATGCAAGTGAATGTGGGTCAAAAGCAATAAAGATCAAATTGATCAACACGAAAAGACCAGAGATTTACTCTGGCTTTATCAGCTAATACAGAATAAAAAGTACTACTTAAAGGTTAAATTGAGACACGGTCCGTACCTGTTCCATGCCTGTTTCCTAACGACTGCCGGGTCAAGAAAATTAATATTTTCCGTATTTCTCATGATTATTGACCAGTTTCAAAAATTTTAAATGCCACCATATTCTACTCGTTAAGAGGGTATTCTCGATTCTCGGCATAATTTGATAACGTGGATCTCTGAATACTGAATTACCTAACGATTTTCGAAATGTAACGATCCCTACGGCTCACAGAACATCAATATATGTGTGTGTGTGTGTGTGTGTGTGTGTGTGTGTGTGTGTGTGTGTTGTGGTCTTCAGTCCGGAGACTGGTTTGATGTTGCTCGCCCGTCAGTCACGGTCTGCACGGCCACTACGGTCGGGGGTTCGAATCCCCCCTCGGGAATGGATATTTGTGCCTTCCTTAGTGTTAGCTAGTTCATAAGTAGTTTGTAAATTTAGGGACTGATGACCACGTAGTTAAGTCCCATAAGCTATACAAACATTTGAAACATTTTTGATGCAGCTGTCCACAATACCCTATCCTGAGCAAGCCTCTTCATCTCCTCATAAGAACGGCAACCTACATCTTTCTGAATCTGCTTACTGTATCCATCTCTTGGTCTTCCTCTGCGGTTTTTACCTCCAAACACTTCCCTCCAACGCTAAATTCACAATTCCTTGATGTCTAAGAATTTGTCCTACCAATCGATCCCTTCTTTTAGTCAAGATATGCCAGAAATTCCTTTCCTCCCCAATTCTGTTCAGTACCTCCTCATTAGTTATGCGATCCACCCACCTAATTTTCAGCATTCTTCGGTAGCACCACATTTCAAAAGCCGCTATCCTCTTCCTGTCCTTCAGAAAGGACGTCCTTAGGCTTAAATCAATATTTGAGGTTAATAAATGTCTCTTTTTCAGGAACTCTTTTCTACCCATTGCCATTCTGCATTTTATATCCTCTGTACTGCGACCATCATTTGTTATTTTACTGCCCAAGTAGTAAAACTCATCTACCACCTTTATTGTTTCGTTACCTAATCTAATTCCTTCAGCATGACCTGAATTTCTTAGACTGCACTCCATTACCCTTGTTTAACTCTTGTTAATGTTCATCTTGTATGCAGCTTTCAGCACACTGTCCATTCCATTCAACTGCTCTTCCAGGTCCTTTGCTGTCTCTGGCAGAATTATTATGTCGCCGGCAAAACGCAATGTTTTTAATTCTTCACCCTGAACTTTAATTCCTTCTCCAAATTTATCCTTGCTTTCCTTTATAGCTTGAGCATACATTACATTGAGCAAGCTATAAAGGAAAGCAAGCAAGCATCAAGATGTATGGATTGTAAAATGTAAACTTTCACGGCCGTAAATGTTAAAATTACTAAAATATTCCGGCCTATTATGCCGTGGATTCGTTACTGAAATTAAAAATTTCGTCCCCATCAGCGGAGCACATTTTTCAAGTGGGATCGTAGCTTCTTCGGATGTCTGAATCACGCCTTGGTTCGCTGCTGTCGGCAGCCAAATCCTGTTTTCGCATGCTCCGCGCAGATGCGTGACATGTTTTGAATACGTTGAATATTGGAGCGCCATTCGTCTTTGTCGGTTGCCGACGTCCGCTGAAGCTATCGCCCCATGGTCGAAGACATACACCTCTTCTTCAGTACCGCATTCTAGAAAACAATGTTCAAATGTTTGTAAAGTTATGGGACCTAACTGCAGTAGCAAAAAAATGTTTAAATGTTTATGAAGATCATAGGACTTAACTTCGTGGTCATCAGTCCGTAGCTTACAAACTACTTAAACCTAGGTAAACTAACCTACCGACAAACACACACACCCATGCCCCAGGGTGGACTCGAACCTCCACGGCGAGCAACCGCAGCTACAAATTTCAACTGAATCTATAATTTTAATAACAAGGAAAATGACAAAATTAAAAAACGATTAACTTTAGCATCAGCATCAGATTCTTCAAGCTAAATTCCTGAAGGAACACAATTGAATGTTCATAAATACGTACATCTGAAAGGTCAAAAGGACCGACGTGCTTCAGGGTGAATAAAGCTAGCATAGTGGGTAAAACACGGCCCCTCATTAGTACTGGCTTGGGGACCCGCGTACAAAACATCATTTCATTCACGTATGAAATATCGTCTCTCGCTATGGTCATGTTTTGCATTGCCTCTTGAGTCATAAGGTAGGTTTTGATTTTTCGCGATTTTTTTTTTAATTTATACAATTTTATTTTTCCACCTCAATTTTATGTGGGTGCTCAGCACCCCCAAAAAATTCTTGGGGGTGCACGAGCCCCGGAGCACCCACGGAGTCGGCGGCCCTGAATTCGAGCCATATTTTTAACACAGAAAATACGCTATTGCCCGTTATGATGCCTCGCTTTTGTTGTGGATCAGTGGCGAATTCGGGGAGGGGGCCTAGAGGGCTGTAGCTTTTTTGGCCCACTTTAGGTTACGGTAGTAACTCTAAAAGTGGGCCATTGCGATCCTCTTTTGACAGTTCGAAATTTAAATGAAAATAACGGCTTAACCATTCAACTGACACGAAAACTGAATACACTAATTTGTAGAGGAGAAAATTATCTACAACTTTGCTCTGTTATTTTTTTTTTTTTTTTTTTTTTTCATATCTCGTATCGTTTCAGAGATATTTGCAAAAATAACGGCGATTTGACGAAGTCTGTCTGTCTGTAACGAGTTCCCACTTTTTAGGTCGAACCGTTCAACCGATCAACACCAAATTTTACAGACATAATTGTTGGCTACCAGAGACCAGAACCTTCCTTTTTGAAATATTTCGGACAAGAAATACCTTAGTAATACAAAAAGAAAGCCATTTGTAATTTAATTTTAATTGCAAATAAACCGTTCATCTGACGTGAAAATTGAATAAACCAATTTGTAGAGGAGAAAATTGTCTACAACTTTGTTCCCTTATATTTTTTTCATGTCTCGTATCGTTTGAGAGATATTTGCAAAAATAACGGAGTTTTGACAACCTCCATTGAATTAACGAAAACCAGCCGTTCGCAGATGTCACGTGACATTCCTCGCCCAGAACTCTTGTGGCATACGCCATCTTGCGTTGCGTATTTGATGATTTTCTTATTGTAACTTACACGTTGTCATTTCAAAGCAATGGCGCACAGAAGAATTAACAAAAGACGTCGTCCTTCGTACGATATATGATAATCTAGTGTCTACAATTGCCATATTAGCATCAGTTAACAATGACCATGAATAGTACGAAATTAAAGCGTACAACTTCTAACGGTCAGCTGCAGCGTAGTGGGCAATGCGCTGGACTGTGGCGCTGAAGGTCAATGGTTCGAAACCCGCCACCCACTACAAATCTAAAATGAGCCGAAAAATACATCAGTGCGATTTAAAAAAAAAAAAAAAAAAAAAAAAAAAAGACCTAAACCATTATTCGCGCTTGCTGTGAATGATGGTTCGAATCCCGGTTTGGCAAAATGTGAGCTTAAAGCGAAGGGGTGTGGCACTATTAACCGTCCGTGGGCGTGACGTATGAGGTATCCCGCGGCACTGCCAACTATGTTTGTTGTGAGGCGGAGCGTTGGCTGTCGGCGTGACCTTGACAGGCGGCACGGACGCCGGCCAAGACTGGCAGCGTGACGGCGCACTGCCGCCTGTTGCCGCGCCTCTTCGCATCTGTTGCGCCTTGCATACTTCTGCTGCCTGCAGTCTGCGCCACAGATCCGGCCACACGCATCCTCGCTGGCATTCATTCTTTCTTTTGATAACAAATACAGGGTGTCCAGTAAAGAACTCCCCGATTTCAAAATTAAATATCTCGAAACCAAAGATCGATAGAGGAATGCAGTAAGCGGTATGTTTATTGTGAAAGCTGTAAGAAGTTTATACAGCAGTTTGAAATAATAGTTACAAAAGCTGCTAACAGATGGCGCTGTAATCGCTATATGTATAGAGCCCTGTATTGGGAGAGTAGCGCCAACCTTTTATGTGTGGCTAGCCGACAACCGCAGGCTGCTATTGGTCAGTTGAGCGCGGATGGGGCACGTCCGCCATTTTAGGCCTAAGCAATCCATCAGCGTAAATGGCATATTTCACTCAACTAGCTGTTATTCTAGCATTTAGAGGTGTTGGAAATGTGTAGATTCATTATGTATTAAATTACGAGCTTGAAATAGCATATTCCACTTTTATATGGTGAAAATGCCGCAGTGTTGGCAGTGAATTGTTATACCAAGACAGTCCGAGGTAGCAAGTTTAAAGCATTCCACAGGGCGAAAGAAATGCGAAAAGATGCGATTTGTGGGTACATCGCATTGGAAGAAAAGACACATTTCCATACGAGAATGCAAAATTTTGAGAAGTAAGTAAATTTGTATTGAAATATCGAGTAAACTTCTACGTTTATCTGTTCATATGCAGTAAGCATGTTAAAAACACACGACTACACCTACAGCTTCCTTAATAAAGTAAGAAGAAGAAGAAGAAACAACATAAAGTCTAAAATAACCTGATTTTATACAATCAAGGGGAGATGCCAAATTTAATCTCGTTTTAATTAATTAAAATATTTTCCCCATACCTTTAGTCTCTTGAACAATTCTGGACGGACAATCATTAATAGAAAAGATATTTTAAAAACTACCTGAAAATCTAACATAATGTGCCGTATTTGATGAATTTCGTATTTATACTTAGCCTGTATATTACGAAAGTTTAGACGGTAAATGAAACCGCCCATTTAACAGATCTCCAAAACTCAAATTCTAAGATAAGGTTTATTTTACTGAAGTACCCAGCAGTGCGATAACAATGTATAAAAACTTAACCCTTCCCAAAATGTTAGCTCAATTAATGTTACGTGATAATATCACATGTAGGTTAGCACACAACACCTATCAACATTAGGCACTAGATAAATGGAAAGCAAAATCTATTAATTACATCTACTTTGATAAAAACCATTATATTAGACAAAATACCAGTCTTCAGTTAATGGTAAAGCAGGAACGTCACTTATTGCGAAAGCAGTATCTTTGGTACAGTGTTTAAATTTTACTTATCGGCCTGGCGGCTTCGCGTGATAATGTTTGCAATCATGTGACGTTGGCTTTGCAAATGCAAATGTTTTGTCATGAAATCTACGTTGTACGAGGACAGGTACTTTCACTGAGCGAACAGTGGTGCTTACGAGAACCTGTCAACCACAGAGCAGGAACGGCATTATTTACGTCACGGTCTGTACTAAACATAAATCAAGTCTTTCTATTCGGATTTCTAAGAATGTAAACATCTTGGCAATGATTTTCTATCGTGTTCTTGTTGCTGACAACAGAACCACGTGAGGCCGCCGGAATGGTAGGTAAAATTTTGCCGGCGTAGGAAATAAAACTGTCGCGCATCTGATTAAAAGTTTAATTTTTTCTCCTACAATTGCTGGCCTCGAACTATATGGTTCTGTAAGAATACTCATACAGTGCACATTGACAATGTTACGAGTACAGTAGTCAGGCCCATACCATTACAAAATATACAGTGTTTCATGGTTTCAAAACAGTGTTTCGAAACCTCACACTGTACGGTTTCATTTGTACCGAAATCGTCAGATGTTTCAGTTTTCCCATCTCTATTACATTACAGTTTAACAGGGGGTTTCACTTTTTAGCTTTATTTTACGCCTGACCAGTTTGAGACAAACCGCAAAGAATGGTGTTAAGAAAATAAAACCTAATGCGTCCTCAAATTAAGGAACGAAAGTCACCAAAAGTGTGCAAAGTGAACCTGACTGCGCAGGAAGAACCAGGTACCGTTTAGAGATGTTGTATGTATATAAAACAGATTCGTATCTTACTCATTTTACGTAAATTTATCGCAATGTATTTCGACAAAAGTTTTTATACATTCCAGATAGTGACCAATCCTGCTTACACATAAATCAATCAATGAACGTGTTCAAAATATTCCGTCGTGTCACAGTGCTGTGGAAAATGTTGTGCACGTATTTTTAATCACTAGAATAATATATTCTTCTGAGAAAATATAACCGCAAGGCAGATGAGAATTCCTCAGCAAAATGCGGTAGTATAAGTAGTGGCATGATGAATGCAGTGAAGGTATATTAAGACGCAAATTTTTTAGACAAATAAATTAATTTGTAATTTTGCAATTTTTATTCTTTTCCTTAGCGGTCTAAATAACTAAAGCACACATTTGTATTTTAATAAGTACCATTACTTAAAATCAAATATGTTAACTCAAACGACTTGAAGTCTCTTATCATTAAAGCAAAACTTAGCACGAAACATTTTACAACTGGTTTGCTCAAAAATAAAAGGTCTTGATCTTAGATCTCGATCTCAGATTAACAGTTTTTCCTTAATATTCGCTGTAGCCATGATGAAACGATTAAAAACCTTAGTTCATTGTTTACTTAACGTACTGTCATACCATTTCGATGTACAGACCGGTTCCCTTCATCATAAATGATAATTTAACAGCGCCGCCCATAGCGCTGCTATTGCGAGATAGGGCTACAATGGCGGCGTCCGCCCGGTTGGCGGTACTCTACCAATACAGGGCTCTACATACTTAATGCCTTGTATAAATAGTGATCCGAAGCCCGGAGCGATCAGTTTCACTATTGAAACGTGAAAGGAGGTTAGGGTACCGAAGGAAGAGATTAAAACCATATACTCCACGAGTTTTTCTGGTGCTAGAGTACCATAGGTTAGAAGAGAGTCCTACGGCAAGAAGGCGAAGTTTTCAAGCACGATTTAATGTTCCAAAAGGACTCGATGCGAAAACTATTCGTATGCTCTTCGTAAAATTTCAACGAACAGGCAGCCGGCCGCGGTGGCCGAGGGGACTGAGGCGCTCCAGTCACGGTCTGCAAGGCCACTACGGTCGGGGGTTCGAATCCCCCGTCAGGCATGGGTATTTGTGCCGTCCTTAGGATTAGCTAGTTCATAAGTAGTTTGTAAGTTTAGTGACTGATGACCCCGTAGTTAAGTCCCATAGCCTCTACAAACATTTGAACGAACAGGCAGCGTAACTGATGATGTAATGGGGCCTGTTGGCCGCAAGCAAACCGCAGTTACGCCTGAAAATATCGCCACAGTTTCTGGAATTATTCAGCGAAATCCAATGCCATCCGTCCGTAGAATTGCATCTGAGACTGGTTTGAAGCGTTCCAGCACGCAGAAAATACTGAGAAAGAGCCTACACATGTTTCCATTCAAAATTCAAACGCACCAGGTCATACTCGTACGAGCTATGCAACAAAGGGTTGCCTTTGCTAATCAGATGCTCACAATGATTGCTAGTGAAGGATTTGATGTTTACTGCATCTGGTTTACAGATGAAGCGCACTTCCACCTGAATGGATACGTGAATAAGCAGAACTGGCGATTTTGGGGTTCCGAAAAGCCATATTGGTGTGAAGCGAAACCCCTGTATTCTCCTAAAGTTACTGTGTGGGCTGCAGTATGCAGCAGAGGCACTTTTTCATTCGAGAAACGGTCACTGGTGCACGTTACGTTGCAATTTTGGAACAATTTGTCGCCACACAGCAAGCGTTAGAGACTCGATCAGGTACTGAATGGTTTATGCAAGATGGAGTCCGACCACATCGGACCGATGAAGTGTTTCGCTTTCTTGAGGAATACTTTGGGAATCGAGTCATTGCTTTGGAATATCCCAAATTTACTGGTGCAGGATTGGCCTCCATATTCGCCGGATTTGACTCCCTGTGACATTTTTTTTGTGGGACACAGTGAAAGACATGGTCTACCCGAAGTATCCCGCCACGATGGACGAGCTTGAATCGGCGGTCTCTGTGGCTTGTGAATCCATTTCGGTCGAGACACTACGAAATGTGATGGCGAATTTCATTCTTCGTTTTCGCCACCTCTGTAGGCCTAGTGCCAATGGTGAACATTTTGAAAACATTGTGATGTGATTGTTTTTTTTTTTTTTACGATATGTGACTTGACTACTGGGTCATCAGTCCCTAAACTTACAAACTACTTATGAACTAGGACGGCACAAATATCCATGCCCGAGGGGGGATTCGAACCCCCGAAAGTAGTGGCCGTGCTGACCGTGACTGTAGCGCCTCAGTCACCTCGGCCACCGCGGCCGGCTGTGATTGTTTGCAAAGAGTGTTTTCATACGATTATTTCACTTATGTATGCTGATATGAGCTGTTCAGCGTACAGCGCCATCTGTCAGCAGCTTTTGTAACTATTATTTCAAATTGCTGTATAAACTTCTCACAGCTTTCACAATAAACATACCGTTTACTGCATTCCTCTATCGATCTTTGTTTTCGAGATATTTAATTTCGAAATCAGAGAGCCTATTTCTCCCTGTACAAGACTACATCAGTGCTCTTTCTGTACTTTGCCGCCTGATAGACAGATGACACCACGGTTCAATTTCAGCTAGAGAGCCTATATACAGAGAATTGGGGAGGGAGAGAGAGAGAGAGACCTTAGAAATCATACGTGATTGGCTAATCAGCTACGACGCAATTTTGCTGCCACTATTTATAGAGGCTGACAGTTACTGCTCTTTATTCTTCTGTAAAACCGCGAGTAGCCCCTTCATGGATTGCATCTCTCTCTCCTCCGCCCAGAACCTCTTCATTCTTCTCTTCTTCTCTCACGCTCTTCTTCAGAGATCTTTAGTCTACTCCAATGGTGGTTTTCTGTCTTTTTCCTGTATCCTTCCAGTCCTCAATCGCCGCTATACTGATGGGTGTATACTTGTTTCTCCAGTTTTTCTTTCTTTCCACCTTGATCTCCAGTTCCATCAGTCCTTCCGCAGCTCAACAACCTGTTAGGTTCTGGCCTTTCCTGTTGTCACCCCTGTTATCTCCCATACTCTTTTCCTCATTCTGTCCATCTTCTTCTTTTATTTTTTTATTTTATTTATTTTTTTATTTTATTTTTTATTTATTTTATTTTTTATTTATTTATTTATTTTTGAGCATTTGTTTCGCCTGGAGGCAGGGTCTGCTGAGTGGATTCTGTAATGCTGCAATGCTGCTTTCGTGTGAAAATGGGTGTTGGGGTGTTGCGTATTAAAGTTAAGGTTGGGGACCGCAAATGAAATTTTACCAGGTAGTGAAATATTTTTAAATGAGATTACTAAGCAATTTTGACAAGGAAGGGAAAATTCAAACAAAATTATAGGATTCCGCTATTAAATGGTAGCAGTCGTAATTTCGGTAGCAAATACAACACCAGAATGCAACATTACAGAAGAAGTCGACGGAATCTAAATTTTACCTTATTGAGTGCTGGTACAAACATTTCGGTCATATTCTGTAGTGATTCTAGCTGAGATGAATGGAATAATACTTCGATAAATTTATGCTGGGATTGTGCATTTCGTTTACTATTGTTCTATGACCGTGTTGAAAATTAATCATGATAGTCGCCAAAAATTGCAAAATTATCGGACTTCATACACATCGCAAAGATTTTTCTGCAGGCATTAAAATGTAATAAACCATTCAAAGACACGAAATAAATAAAAGTTACACAGAGAATGTTCTAGTACAATCGCGAAACAAATCGCAACAATACCCGAGCATCAATTTATGAAGTACTGGATCTGCTGAAAATAAATAACTTTAAAATTAGTGAGAATGGGGAAGGGATTGTAAGTAAGTAAGATATTTCAAATTAACTGTGGGGTTTATTGAAATTAATAAAAAAACTAAGCTCACACTTACATTAATTACACCAAATCCTGGGACACGTTCTAGCACATGAAGGAGAAGAAAGTAAGTGACGAACAGTTCCGCTCTCTCCCTTCAGCTTGTTGCAAAAAAATTGAACGTGACAAATGTCATATGTTTATCGATACGCTGGCAGAGAGAGGGCAGAAGTCAGTGACAAGCATCGCACAAGTTATTTAAAAAAAAAAATCATTAATGTATTACTACAATTCGCTGTCTCCATTTTGTTCGATCGTGGGCCATATCTGGGTGTAGGTACACAGCTTTCAGGTCATTGTGGAGGGTATCGGCCCATCGCTGCCTTGGTCGCCTCTTCGGTCTCTTTCCAAAGAGTGCCATTGAATAAACTACCTTTGCTATTGACGCAGTACGCGTCTAAACCATCGCAGACGACTTTCCCGCATTTTCTTTCGGATGTATACAATTCCAAAACGTTTCCTAATGGTGTCATTTGGAATGTGATCCAGTCGAGTGACGCTACCTATCCATCTAAGCATCTTGGTCTCCACGACCCCCAGTCGTCTTTCTGTCTCTTTTGCAGCCGACCAGCACTCGCTACCATAGAGAGCGACAGGGTGGATGACAGTCAAGTAAATCTATTACCTCAGGCGGTCCTTCATCCGACGATCGCAGGTCACTCCTGTCTCCTTGCATTGACCTCGTCTCTGAGTTGGCCATCACTACTGATTATAGGAACGAGATACTTAAATTTGGTTCCTCCCGGTAGATCTTCTCCAGCAACATTAATGAACCCAGCTACTCGTGGGTCTGATATCATGTACTCAGTTTTCTTCTTGTTGAGCCGCATTCCGTTCATAAACAGTCTAATTACATGAGCCACAAACCTTTTTCTTCTGAGTCTGATTTCTCCTGCTCTTGTTCTGTTTTGGTAGAGTTCTTCCCTAGGTCTTCGCATCCATTTCTCACCATCACCTTTTGGTTCCATTATTTGCCTCAGTATTTTTATCACTTCTTTCTCTAGTTGTTCTGCACCATTTCTTCCTGGTGTTATCGTCTCAGCAGATATAATGCTGCATTCCTCACAGTTAATATTACAAAAAAACAGTCTTGATCGCAAAAATTAACAGTTTTTATTGACCGGTTTCCACCTGATGTAGGTCATCTTCGGAACAAGATGTAGCCCAAGCAGATAGCTGTTACCTGCTGGCAGCAGAACAGCCAGGACAACCCAGCCCAGCCGAGTCCAGCACTGGCCACATGGGCTACATCTTGTTCCGAAGGTGACGTACATCAGGTCGAAACCGGTAAATAAAAACTATTAATTTTTGCGATCAAGACTGTTTTTTGTAATATTAATCATACAAAATATATCTCTGTTTCTCTCCTTTGACAATGTTGTCTAAATTAACTCCTCTGTTTCTTCCTGTTATATATTCTCTTAGATCAAGGACATTATTGATAGATCTGAAGCATTGAATTAAAATTTGTGGTGCAGCCGGGAATCGAACCCGGACCTCCATGCTTACTAGGCAGACGTCTTAACCGATTTTTTTTTAGCTCTATGGGTAGTTCTGTTCATTGCGGACGCTGATCGTTTTTGTTCGTTCATGTTGGATGTTTTGTTGGCTCAGCTTTTTTTTATTACAGAGGACGTTCAGCCCTCTGACTGGGCGCGCTGAGCCACGGCGCCCGGCATACACTGAAGATTCCTCATGAGCGCGAAACGTGTTATTTTTATTGATAGATCTGAAGCATTGAATTAAAATTTGTGGTGCGGCCGGGAATCGAACCCGGACCTCCATGCTTACTAGGCAGACGTCTTAACCGATTTTTTTTTTTTAGCTCTATGGGTAGTTCTGTTCATTGCGGACGCTGATCGTTTTTGTTCGTTCATGTTGGATGTTTTGTTGGCTCAGCTTTTTTTTATTACAGAGGACGTTCAGCCCTCTGACTGGGCGCGCTGAGCCACGGCGCCCGGCATACACTGAAGATTCCTCATGAGCGCGAAACGTGTTATTTTTATTGATAGATCTGAAGCATTGAATTAAAATTTGTGGTGCTGCCGGGAATCGAACCCGGACCTCCATGCTTACTAGGCAGACGTCTTAACCGTTAGACTAGCACACCACTAACGATTAAGTTAGATAACATTGTCAAAGGAGAGAAACAGCGATCTATTTGGTATGATTAATATTACAAAAAACAGTCTTGATCGCAAAAATTAACAGTTTTTTAATTCAATGCTTCAGATCTATCAATAATGTCTTTGACATATTTGAGACGTAAATCCGTCTCTGAGATTGTTTATTTGTATTAATTCTCTTAGGTATTTAAATTTGTCCACCTTTGCTCTGTATGAAACAAAACGTAAATTTCCAGAATGACATTTTCATTCTGTAGCGGAGTATGCGTTCATATGAAACAATCTGGCAGATTAAAGTAGGCTCAGGCGAGTATTGGCGGAAGTAAAGCTATGAGGACAGACCATCAAGCATGACGGCATATATCAGTCGGCACAGCCGGCGAAAGGCAAAGGTTCCAGGTTCGAATTCCGGTTCCGCAAGACGGAAATGTTCAAATGTTTGTAAATCTATGGGGACCAAACTGCATGGTCAACAGTCCGTAGTTTACGAACTACTTAAACTAAGGTAAACTAACCTAAGGACAACAAACACACCCATGCCCCAGGGAAGACTCGAACCTCCGACGGCGAGCAACCGCGCGCTACGCAGCGAGGCGCCTTATGACAGCTCGGCTACTCCACCGCGGCTCCTCAAGACGGTTTTTATCTGTCAGGAAGTTTCAAAACGTAAATTAGTTGCAAACTGCAACGTGCACACACTTTGTTGGACATGTAAATTTAGCTTATGAAATATTCGATTTGCCTGCCTCGCGTAGCGATGAAATGGCGCAGACGAATAGCGAAATTCTGCATGAGCCGCTGAAGTGTCTGAACACTGCCTTCGTGACAAATACAGGTCTCAGCGCAAAATTGGCAGGAACACGATCAGCTGTTTCATTTCGTTGGTGGCTTGTGCTTGCGAGCGGGTGTTTACTCTGTTTCCTGCTCTTTTATTTGTGGGGAAAATGCCATTGAAGTTTCTGTGCAAATCTAATTACTATAAAGTGGATTAGAATCCAGTGTTTTCTTCTTCTTCTGCGAGGAAGCAGTGACGTAGCCAGGATATTGTCAAAGGGGGGGGGGGGGGGTCTGAATGGTTAAAGAGAAATTTATTCTAAAAACAAACTTAGGATAACATATTTTTTATATTTTACGCACATAGTTTGCATTTGGAAGTCCTTACAAATACTGAAATATTTTATATACAAAATTGAGGAAAACATTTCTTAAAAATCGTTTCAATATGCGCCAGCAGAACCTACAGTTGTTATTCCAAATTAAGTCAGATTATCAGAATGAGAAGTGTTTCTTTGTATTGGAACACTGGCAACGACACGGTTGCATGTCACCAAGCTCGCTGCCTGTCAGCCACGACTGTAGGTCGGTGTTTCGCAAAATCTGCATTAATTTTTGCATCAGTATAAATACCTTTCATATTGATTTAAGGAGCGTAAGTCTATAATTTTATTTCCAAGATTATTGGTTCTTTTACTCGTGCTGGCATTGCAACGTATCCATCATCGAACAAAATATTATTCTGAATCCTAACTTTAAAAAGTATTACACATACTGAGTGGCCGGCCGCGGTGGCCGCGGGCACTGAGGCGCTTCAGTCACGGTCTGCACGGCCACTACGGTCGGGGGTTCGAATCCCCCCTCGGGCATGGGTATTTGTGCCGTCCTAGTTCGTAAGTAGTTCATAAATAGTTTGTAAGTTTAGGGACTGATGACCCCGTAGTTAAGTCCCATAAGCTTCACAAACATTTGAACATACTGAGTGAGGTGCCTTATGATATACTGATATATTGCTACTCCAAATAACGACTCCACTGCTGTAAATGGATAAATAAACTGTTATAGTAGTCCGTATTTTAACTTACCATAACGCTAGTGGACAAATGAAAGTCGGTTTTTCTCTTTTTTCTTGTTATGAACTTACTCATTATTGGAAACCAATCTTAACAGCACAAAAGAAATAAACGGCAGCGACAGCATTCCACTGTAGCGCTTAACATAGCAATAATGGAGTAAGACCAACAATAGACAACGGCTAAAGGAGGACTGGGCAATAGCCGATGCTGTTATCAGTTATTTATAATTAAAATCTACAGATGGCTTTGTCGACCGTCGGTAGTGCGTATCCCTTTTTCGGCGTATGACTGATAATATCATTCAGTTTCACTACACGATAGCTAGGTCGTGTCTTATTTCATTTAGTCCCTTCGGAGGTTCGAGTCCACCATCGAGCATGGGTGTGTGTGTGTGTGTGTGTGTGTGTGTGTGTGTGTGTGTGTGTGTGTGTGTGTTGTCTTTAGCATGGTAGGTGATTTAGATAGAATCAGCTCCTTTTTCAACCTCAATATTACAAAAGTGCTATGCCTTTTAACTTAAAAGAATGTGTAAAAGAAAAAGTTATATGGTATTGTACTCACCACGAATAAGAGTTAGTGAACACACAACCAAACTTCCATTATTGGAAATATGTGTGTCACAGGTTCTGTCATATTTGAGAAAACAACCATTATTTCACATATAACAGTCACCATCAACAATCAGTCACATCACTACACAGATAAAGAAATTGTATGAAATTGCAGAGACACTCCCGCCTATATCAAAAACAGTATTGCCCATCAAACAAATTAAAATTCATGACTGTCTCTCTAGCACATACTTCCTTTTAAGGATTAAAACTACAATGCAAGCAGGAGGTTAACTTACCTGATTTTATTAATTCGATATTGTGTTTTGTTCTTACTAACTTTTAGGAAGTTGTAATTGTACGGAATCTCTGTGGATCAACATCATCTTCATTGTTATTCATCAGTAAATGCTTTATTTAATAAATACTGGATACACAGTCACTGAGCAGGTACATTGCAACTGTTTCGACAATGCAGCTCACAGCTCTTGAAAACATGTCATAGTCAAGAAAACTACCGACTTATCCCAAAGTATTGTATTGTGACTGCATCTCAATATGTTTCTGATATCAACACATATTTTCCTTTTTGTTTATTTGCAGGTTTTTCTTTTTCTTTATATATGTATTAAAGTTTACTCTGAATTTATGGATCCAGCTATGCTGTGCCCATAAAGGAGTTCCAAGTTATCCTTTTTATAATTTTAACCGAACTTCTATGTGCAAATAGCTTCACATGGATAAATATTAAATTTGCTTAAATGATTCAATGTAAAGTTTAAATTACTGAAGAGTTTATGTAACTCTTAACCCTACTAATACTTAACTGATATTACAGTAGTATAATCTGTATCTGAATGAATAATTCAATAAAAAGACAAAAAAAACTATATTACCTATTGTTGGATAAATATAGTTCATCTACTCTGGAAATTGAATTGCTCCTTGCTGATATATGACTTCATGACTGTCAACCACTGTGCAGGAGGTGGAACAGAAACTGTACAGAGTTCTCAGGACATTAACTGCTACTGTAAGCTGACAATCCCCACAAGGCAAATTAATTTGTTATCTCGGGATGAATATAGGACATGCAGTGTAACCTTCAGGATATCAAGCAGAGCTAAGTGACATTGCTACAGGGACAGACGGTAGCAAAACCCTACATATAAAAAATAACACAGATAAAGCGACAGAGCTTGGATAACAATAAACTTGAAAATAGGAATTATATTCCAAAACATGTTGCACAAATTATGAATAACAGGAAGTCATTACTGGAAGCAGTAAAGTTCCAGAATGAAATTTTCACTCTGCATGGCAGATTATAATTGTGTGAGAGGGATTCGAGTCCTGGCCTGCCTGTTCAGCAATGATTGATTGAGTTCTTGGCTCAATTTTTTTAAAATTAAAGATCTTGCAGCCCTCTCACACACTCAGACTCTGCACAGAAACCAAGTGAGCTAAATGTGTATGCGTCACAACCTGTTCTTACAGCTTTACTTCCACCAGTTTCTTGTCTCCTGCCTTCCAAACTTATTGCAAGATTCAGATAAGAATTTTTGTAAAGTTTGGAATGTAGTAGATGAGATGTGGTACTGGTGGAACTAAAGCTGGAGGACAGGCCATGAGGTGTGCATAGGTAGCTTAGTCATTGAGGTGATTGCCCATGGAAGGCAAAGGCTCACTGCTTTTGGTGAGAGAACTGGATGATCTCTGATAAAATAATAATAATAATAAAATTCTAAAAAATTGAGTCAAGAACTCAATGATAAACACTGAACAGGCAATTTAGGATTCGAATCCCAGTCTGGCACACAGTTTGAATCTGCTAGATCAAACAAACTCATCACAAGGAATTATGTTTTCATAATCTGAATTTCAGTACAGTACTTTGTAAATAAATAAATAAATAAAAGTAATAAACTGTAAGATTTACCACAAGTTTCAAAAATATAAATGTGATTTTCATAGCTTTGGAAGGGGGCGAGGCAGTAAGATATATTGTTGACAATTTGTGTTCTGGTACCTATGATTTTAGAAATTAAACCCTTGACGACACCGAAATTTTTCATGAAATGATGACTTACGCAAACTTCACATGACATCATGAATACATATCATATATGTGTCATGCAGCCCTCTTTGCTATTCCATCCTGTGCAAACCTCTTCTTTTCTGAATAACTGATACAACATACATCCTTTTGAATCTGCTTTCTGTACTCATCTATTGATCTCTCTCTCTCCACCTTTTGTATCCCACACTTCCCTCCAGTACTAAGTTGGTGATCTCTTGATAGCTCAGATGAAGTCCATGAACATCTGGAACTTGACACCAGAAATTTCAATTGACTTACATAGCTGAAATGAAGTCCATGATGCTACAAACCCAAAAATAGTTCCAAAACCCAACACCAGTAATTTTGCTTTACCTATTTAGCCCAGACACAGTCCAGAAACCTATAAATAATTTGGCAAATCAGATTCCAAGCACTTCACTGAGCCTATATAGTTAAAGTGAAGTCTGCAATATAACTAACCAGGGTATAAATGTGTGGGTGTGTATGTATTTGTTTACCTTCCTTTTCTTCCCCCAAGTTAAGTCTTTCCTCTCCCGGGATTGGAATGGCTCCTTACCCCATCCCTTAAAACCCTAATCATTTCCTTTTCCCTCTCCTTCCCTTCTGCCTGAAGAAGCAACTGGGTTGTGAAAGCTTGCGTTTGTGTGTGTGTGTGTGTGTGTGTGTGTGTGTGTGTGTGTGTGTGTTTTATTTATTTGTGTTACTGTAACTACCTGTGCTCCTTCGCCAGTGAGTAATCTTCATCTATTCTTTTTATATATAACCAAAAACTCGCTCGTACAACTAACATCGAAAACTGAACTCCACTAATTTAGGAAAAATGAACTCCACTGTAAAATTTCTTCCACTCCACCAAGCCATCTGATACAGCAAACAATGCAATATAATTTTCAAAAATAAACACAGTTGCAATAATTACTGCAAACCAAGACTGTGTTTCCACTGTACCTACTAATCACAGTTCAGCAGTAAGCAACAACGACAGAACCAAAGACATCTAGACAGTTTTTTGTATGCTTATAAACACAATAATACATATATTCAATAATAAAAAAAATCTTATTGCCGAAGTTGGCAGACACAGGAATCTAGTGATGGCAAAAATAATGTGTCATAAACAGAATTTCTCATACAACCAACCACAAATTTTCAGACAAGGAATGCCTCTAAATAGAATACCATGTTCTCCTGCAGACTCAGCAACTTTGGTCAGTCTCTAACCTACTCCTCAAACATGATACTTCATATAATCAGCATGTAAGCTGAATACCTATAGGAATTTAATCACATTGTGGCATGCAGAGACATACTGATTTATTTTTTTATTGTAAGTATAATATAAAATATGAAACAATAAAAGCATATAACAAATGAGAAAACAGCCAATAGGAGGCAACATGAAAGTAACTTACTAAAAACTACCAAAAACTATTCCAATATTGATCAAAATATCCACGGGTGTACTGCCGGTCTATAGTGTCCAACGGGCACAATATTTCGGCGATCATACATGTCGCCATCATCAGGTGAACTGACGGACTGAGCTCCTGGAAACGCGCCGGCACGGAGATCCGCACGCTACGGCTGCTCGAAGGGAACTGGGTTCTAGCCCGGTAGCGGGCCATTTAAATACCCTCGGCCCGCGGAGCGACCCCTCCGCGGTCCGCGCCCCGCGCCGCGGCCGCGCAGTGGAACCGATTGCGCCGGCGTCTGAGAAGACGTCGGTGTGAGGGCTCTGTCCGCCGTGGTCGTCACTTCGTTACGTTTGCTAGATTTACTCTTAATTAACCCAATCGCTGGTTCCCAAGTTTTGCTAAGATTATAGCCAGAGTCACGGTTTATGAGGTCGTCACTTGTGCGAATTTCAATGGCCTCTCTAACGACGCAGTCCCAGTATCTCGACGTCTGTACCAGAATCCTAGTGTGTTCATACTCCATGGCGTGATTCGCCGACAAACAATGTTCAGCGACCGCCGACTTGCTCGGATACATCAATCGTGTGTGCCTCTGGTGTTCAACGCATCGATCCTCGACGGTACGCATCGTCTGTCCAATATATGACTTTCCACACTGACACGGAATCTGGTACACGCCCGCCTTCCTCAAACCGAGATCATCTTTAGCGCTCCCCACCAGTGCACAAATTTTATTCGGCGGACAAAAAACAGTTCCAACCTGGTGTTTTCTCAAAATGCGGGCGGTCTTCCCTGAGAGTGCGCCGGTATATGGAACGAACGCAGTGCCTACATCCTCCCTTGCGTTTTCATCCGTTTCCACAGGTTGTGTTGTAGTGGTTGGGCGGAGAGCCCGCTGAATCTGCCACTCTGAGTACCCATTTTTTCGAAATACAGTTCTCAGGTGTTCCAATTCCTGGGGTAGACTCTCTGCGTCGGAGATAGTGCGCGCCCTATGTACTAGAGTTTTAAGTACCCCATTCCTCTGTGAAGGGTGGTGACAGCTGTCTGCGTGTAAATACAAATCAGTGTGCGTTGTCTTCCGATATACACTATGACCCAGGGTGCCATCAGCTCTTCTCTTGACCAAGACGTCAAGGAACGGCAATTTACCCTCCGTTTCAGTCTCCGTAGTGAATTTGATGTTGGGGTGTATGGAGTTCAGATGTGTAAGGAAGTCAAGGAGTTTATCCATACCATGTGACCAGATAACGAAAGTGTCGTCCACGTAACGGAAAAAGCAAGTGGGTTTCCATTCAGATGATGCCAGAGCTTCCTCCTCGAAATTCTCCATGTACAAATTTGCGACCAAAGGGGAGAGTGGGCTACCCATGGCGACTCCCTCCGTTTGTTCGTAGTATTCGCCATTGAAAAGAAAATACGTGGAGGTCAAGACATGCCTAAAAAGTTCGGTGGTCTTCTCGTCAAATTTCTGACCAATCAAATCTAGTGACTCTCGAAGGGGCACCCTCGTAAACAAAGAAACGACGTCAAAACTCACCATGATATCTGACTCATCCAGCCTGAAGTTGTTAAGGCGTTTCACAAAATCCACGGAATTACGGATGTGATGAGGGCATTTACCCACTTAAGGACTTAATATTCCCGTCAAGTATTTGGCCAACAAATATGTAGGTGCTCTGATGTTACTGACAATGGGACGTAACGGCACCCCATCTTTGTGAACCTTAGGGAGTCCATAAAGTCTTGGCGGTACCGGACCTTGAGGTAGCAGTTTCTTGGCGACACCCTCCGGTAAATCCGCATCCTTGAGAAGCGCCCTCGTCTTGTTTTCCACCTTCTTTGTGGGGTCAACGCTGATCTTCCGGTAGGAATCGTCATTTAGCAGGCTCTGCATCTTTTCAGTGTAGTCCTTATGGGAGACAACAACCGTAGCATTGCCTTTGTCAGCCGGTAAGACAACAATATCAGGGCGCTCCCTCAGGTCACGAATGGCCGCCCTCTCTTTACTAGTGATGTTCGACTTCATGGGCTTGGATTTCGTCAATGCACGACAAGTTTCACGACTTATTTCCTCAGCTGAATCAGACGGAAGTCAAGCTGCAACCTGTTCAACAGCACTAATAATTTCTGCAACCGGTGTGAACTTGGGGGTAGGAGCAAAGTTGAGTCCTTTCTCTAAAACTGAGACCGCATCATCACTCAACTCCATGCCACTCAGATTGATGACGGTCTTGCACGGAACCTGCAGAGATGGCTTGTCAAGGAGGCGTGAGAACTTAGCTGTTTGACGTCCCGTTGCCCTCTTATGGGCGGAATCGGCTGCAACCGAATTAACACCATCAATCCAATCCCAGGAAAAAGACGTGAAGTGTCTAGCCAGTTGCAAATGCAGATGGAATAGTTCCAGAGAGACGAACTCAAGACTACGGCGGGTGAAATGCACTCTCTCACGAAGCAATGCGAGGCCGGCCCGTTTTTTAATTCTCTTGGCTGCTGCAGAATCGATGTGATGCATAACCTTAGCAAAATTTGGAACAACATTCTCGGAACGACATCTCTTTAGAAAAGCAAGAGTACTTAGCAAACGACATCTACGGTGGCGCAACTTTTCAAATTTCTTCATGCTGCGATACATTCCAATATTATTCTGACTAACAGCACTTACAACCAGTTTAAAAACATAAAAACCCAACATCAGAGTGTACCACTGTATGCTCCAATACACATTCTACAAGACAAGTACTTTCAAATACACTGTGCTAACATGGCATCACACAGCACAACAATTATGTCATGGGTCAAAACAGATGGACGGTACTGCAAACTTTGTATAACCCGATTGGTGCAAGCATACATAGTGTAGAACTTATTTTGTGCTACAACTAACATTTAGTATCAATAGGTCTGCTTGATACTTGGTTTGTCAACAGCCTACTAACAATACACATAATTTTTATAAGCATCTATGTAATCCAAGGGGGTGTTAACCTATGAAAAATAATGTAAATCTGCTACTGGAAGTGAAAAACCTGTATTAAAATATTTTTACAGTGAGTAGCATTGCATCCTTTCATATTATTGTTGAAAGTAACTCATGAACTGTCTTATATCATAAACAGAAAAATTATATATGTACAAGTAATCCATCTTACTAACTACAGTATTTTATTATTTACAGATAAAAATGCCCTGTAATTTATGAATTAATCTGGATCATTAAACAGGAACTTGCTTGCATTTTTTCTCACAAGGGTCACCTTTGACCTTTAAAGCTCAGAACCACACTAAACTGTGCTTGAAATAACAGGCAATCATAAATAGGACAGTGGTGTGCATCATTTCCATGCAAAACGTTGCATTGTATCTCAAGAAACATTTTAACAGAGAGAAATAAATAACCAGATATTAGTACCATAGGAAGGAAATTGTATGTAATTTAATGGTGTCAGTGTATCATTACATATTCAATCAGCAGTGCCAAAACTCTCTGCTTACAATAGTGCAAAACACACACATACAGCAGTACCACACACCTTAAATTGCTTATATTAGTTCTCAAAGTGCTGCTGCAGGATTTAGATGAAGTGGTTAAAAGTGGGAGAGAATAATGTGCACACCTTGCTAAAGTCACATTATCACATTCGAAATCACTTTCGCATTCATGCAGTCCACTATGGAAAGCCACACTAATTACATTATCAAATGATGATGTCGGTATGCCAATATTATACTCCAGCTTTCGCCAAAGCATATTGCAACATAGGCTTATACATAGGTGCAGCAAATTGATTGTAAATCACAGACAGAAGTTTATGATAAAATAACGATCATATGCCTTCACTTGTAGTTTTGCACCTAGCAAGTCTTACAAATTCAGTAATCCTTCTGATATAGAATCTTTGCCGAAAGAAGTAAATATCGAGGGGGTGGCAATATTTTGTTGTTTTTGGTGACAAGATCCTCAGTGAAACATCTTTGTTTGGAAAACTTGCATCTAGAAGAGTACAATCTGTATCACCCTACCAGGAATCACACAACAATAGGCTCTCTCATTTCGCACTAGCAGACAAGTGTGGCATTATGCATGGAAATGGTGTACATTGTTTTGTTTATAATTGCTTGTTATTCTAAGCATGGTTTCATGCGGTTCTGAGTGTTTGATGTCAAAGGTGTCCCATGTCAGATGCCTAGAATAGATAATGTTGCTGTAGTTAGACATGTAGCCTTCATGTGTCACAATATGTACTCATCTTGAGTATTGAGTAACTGTGATATTAACAGTAATTTGTAATTTTTAGGTTAATTTTCTGGTCAGCCAACTCCTTGCTCTGGCATTGGCACCATTATTTCGGAGTGTTTTGCATCCTTCAAGCACCAGCCCAGCGACCCGCCATGCATTTGGATTGTTCTTGGGGCTTGCATTTGGGTACTTCTGTTTTGGCATGTAAGTTCTATGTTCCAGCATGCATGAAAACAAATAGTATCAAATGACATTCTGGTCCTCATCCACTTTTCTAATGTCAATACACACTCCTGGATATAACTGATTTTTATTTTCCACAACGCGTTGTACCTTGATTTTGAATTTCATATAAGTTGAGGTTTCATTCCTTTGAGTTATATGTTGTTTAGCTTAGTTTTTTCAATAAAAATGAAATAAAAATAAAAGAAAAGTTCAATTAATCATTTTATGGTATTCAAACGTTAACCCACTAACTGCTATTAAAGGAGGAAAAAAAATATTGGGGGGGGGGGGGGGGATTCATTCAGTTGTAAAACTAGGCACAGTACAGCTATGAAAGGAGACACATTGAATGTGCGGTTATATTGACTACAGCATTTGAGATTACAACTGACACGTTAATTGGAATATTAGGATAACGTGAATATTCCTCATACGTGTTCCATTCTGTCTTCATCTTAAAACACTTTATGGATACCAATAAATAACATGTTCTGGCTATATAACCCCTTTAAATCTGATATCTTTAAAACCAATCCAATCCATTCAAAGCTCATAAATCAGTTGCAGTGTGAAACTTACATCCTGATCTTTGCCTTCACCAAGCAACATTCTACCAGCTGACCACTGAAGCAAGTTTCCCACACTCAGTCAGTTTCAGTGTACTGACTGGTTTCTTCTCTGCTTTCTGAAATTATACTTTTTCCATACCTTGCTGCATTAGTGGTGTTATTTTTGAAATGCTAAGATCTGTGTTGGACTATTGATCTGCAATAAAAGTTAATGTGAGCATACACTTAGAAGCTAACTGACAATTTTATTTTATAGATTTGTTTTTTAAGCTTTTAAAAAATTCCAAACTTTTGTTACACATAAGCCCAGTGAAACAGCAGAATATGTCTCATATCAAAAGAGTGACCACCAGTAATCTACTGAAATGCTCCATTTTTGCCATTAGGAATCAGCAGTAAAAGCAGTACACATACCTAAGCAAAGTTTTATTATTATTATTCTGTATTAGTAGTGATTGCAGATTTTTTCCTGGAAGAATACTAATCAGTGTTTAATGTCCCATGTTATTAATATCTGATGTTTGCACACACTGGGGAAAGTAGTTACTGTCATTGATACTTATTCATACAATCTTCACCCTCCTGGGATGTCTGATATGAATTTATTAAATGGAAATCATAGTGCTTAGCCACCTTTCCTAAATTAGACAGTGAAACATCTGTCTGCTGTTAACCTTCCCACTGTGAAGACACTCTTGTCTGGTTTGATGCTGACCTTTGACTGATCCTATCTTCTGCTCATCTTTGCATTTCTGTAAGTCATCCATAATGTTTACGTCATTGAATTTTTATCTGCACCTACATTTTTCCTTCTTGAGATGCAAGCTCGTTATTCCTGGATACTGCAAATATCTCATTAACCAACCTCATTTTCTGGTACAAATGTCCAATACATTTTATTTGATAATGTTCATTTTAGTAACTTCTTAGTTTGCAATTTATCTCTCTACTCACACAGTGTTTTATTGATAATAATAGCTGTTACTGTAAAGTGACAGATTTTCATGTAACTTTATTTTTTGGATTGATTGAATCAGTGAAATATGGAAAGGTATCCCCAAATATCAATTGCAGACACTTTAGCCACCAGTTTGCTGTGGCCAGAGATGTTAAACCACTGAAATCATTCTGTTTCTTTTCATCAACTGACAGGGGATATCTTTTACTACTGCTAATAGCCATACATTTTTGAAACCTGTGACACTAAATTACAATACACACTGTCAATGTGTGTCTCTCTCTTTTGTTTTCAAATTGTGGCTAATTTCTCAGACTTCACATTTTTATGAGAAAACTACTTCACATTTTTATGAGAAAACTTTGTATTTTGTATAAAGAGGGAAGTATTGCATCGTCTGAGAAGCTGTCAACCCTATGTTTACAGTTACTTTGTACCACACCAAAAGGTTAAAGAAAGATATTCAGTTTAAAATATTAACTAGTTGTCCAAAGATATTAAATTGAAATATTCCATAAATCAAATAAATGTCACCTTGCTACTGATGCCTTTTACAGGTAAAAATATATTTAGCCTAATATATGAATATTTGTGTTTGTATGTAGAAACTTTTACTAGCAACTAAAGAGTTATTTTGCATAATAATACATGAATGGCAAAGCTTTTTTTTCCCTATCCTGTGTGTGTGTGTGTGTGTGTGTGTGTGTGTGTGTGTGTGGAAGGGGATATTCTTTGAAGAATAAACTCATGAAAGTAGCATATCCATATTTGTGGGGAATTGGTTCCTAGGCTGTTCCTGTTGGATGAAAACAAAAGTGCACCAAATTATTCTAGCTCCAGGAACTACTGGCTTCATCCTCCGGAGGGATAGATTGGGCAAAGTCAAAGCAAAAAAGCAGGAACTCAGACTGTAGGAAGGGTGCAGCTGTATGTTATGAGAATGAGAGGAGACTAAAGATCATACAGATATTTTTAATGTAGACAGGCTTCTGTATTTAAGTCAGATTAACATTTCTGGGTTAGTGAAAAATGCTATCTTTCATTTCATGTGATTGAGCCTAGTTGGATTGTTCATTATTTATGATTAGCACCTTTTTATTTTATTTCAGCTCTTCATATGTGTGTTCTTTTCAAAGTGCTGCAGTGTAGTTCATGAGGAAATAAGACTTATTTTTGTTGTTCAATTAGTATGTTTTGTACATGTCTCACAGTGTGTATTCTTGATATCACATTCATTAATCATTCTTCCTCCTTCACAGGCATGCTCTACACATTGCAGGTTTGCCTGCACTTTGTTATATTGTCATGCGAACACAGGATCCTCATATAATGCAAAGGTGAGAATTAGGTTTATATCAAGTGTAGCTTTGATTGTATTAACAATTCTCCTACCAGTAGCATAAAGTGACAAAAAGATAAACTTTTCTTCAAAAGAGATAGATTGGCTGGGAACAGGGAACACAAATGGAAGTTTATTCAGGACCTAGGCCATGATATGGTGAAGGAACACAGTTCCAGAAGCTTCTCCTATTTTTTGTCTCCATTTTTGTTGTTTTATTTTATGTGTATCTATTGATGGTACAGAACTAAGGCAAGTGCTGGCCAGCCAGTCTATCTCTTTTGAAAAGTATTTCAGCATCTCAGTGAAGAATTTCCATCAGTAATCGAAAATATAAAATTTTGTACATATAATTCCATTCCATTATGGCAGATGCTGCAACAGTGGATAAATAATTCAGATGATTGCAACAGAGAATGCTCATTCAACTGAATAAAATTTTTGACAGCATTTAGCAGCTCTTGTGAAGAACAAACCAACATAGTTCCAAAACCACCAATCTTGAATAAGTGAAATGTCGCTTTTTCACAAGAAATCCTGAAAGCCATGGATCAAGGTAGTCAGAAGGATGGAGTATTACTTGTAATTGCAAAAAGCACCGACCTTGTATTAATGTATTCTTATTATTGAAAGTAAGATTGAACTGTATGTGTGACTTGGTTGAGGATTTTTGTGATAGGAAGGAAGCAGCCTGACATGGTGAACAATTGAGACTTCTGCCTGACATTCACATTGTTGTGGCATGACATTTTGATTGCATAATGCTCTGTCTTCTTCAGGAGCTACCTATGAATGGTGTTTCAGTGGATTACGTCCAGTATTTATGCTTGAATGGTACATACGCTGTCCATGGTCTGCCCCCACCAGATGTGGTTCCAGTGGTCCTCTCTGGTTTCTGGTATTCTGACTGCTGTCCATGGCACCACACTGAGTGTTTCGTCTGCAGTCTCCACCCACCAATCTTAATTCCCATTGCACTTTGACCTGCTAGTCAGCCACAGGATCCAGAAGAGGCAAAAGAGGTGGCATATCTGCCACATGCTGGATCCATATCAGCCCATATCAGAAGAAATCTCATGAAACATGGGGAATGTAAAGGATGATATGAGGGTATGCAAGCCAGGTATTTATGACATTCCATGTCAGTGTGAGATGTCATACATTGGCAAGACCACTAGGACTGTGACATCAGGTATAAAGAACACCACAGGCACACAAAACTTGGCCAAGCAAAAAATCAGCCATAGCAGAACACTGTCTTGAACTTGGTCACTCAATGACCTACAATTACACTAGGATTGTTGGGATGTTGTCATCATCCATCGAGTTCACAGTCACTGAGAATCTAATCAATTGCGACAGTGGATACCAGCTCAACACTGCTTGGGATCCAGCTCTTGAGCTTCTGAAAAATCAACATAGAGTGCTTAAAGATTTTGCAAGAAAAGTAAGTGGAGACTGAGGAAACAGTCACGAGACAGAGTAGATTGGATTTCACATTATGAGCACAGTGTACAATTGAGCTGGGTGCGGATACCAGGTAGCACACTGGCAACCAGAGAAAACCAACGAAACCACACTTGGTGGACACAGACCACAAGATGCAGCACATACCAGTTACAAAGTGCCTAGCACAATCCAAGTTTAAATACTGGACTCAAGCCACCCAAAGACTATTCTTGGTATAGTTGGCGTTATGCAGGAAGGCGCTTCTGCACATAAAGGCTGAACGATAGGGGAATCGTGGAGGAGTGGAGATACGGCCGGCACAAACAGTGGAGCCTGTGGAAGAAACACTGCATAACTCACAGCCAACCACGCACCTAGAGAATGAATATTATTGGCTGCCAGTGCAGCAGTGGAGGGGGATGCGCAGAACGGCTGAAAACTGGGCCGCCTTCCTACGTGACGCAGAGTATAGCACCCGAAGAAGACAGTGAGTGACACGGTTGCAACATTGTGCTACAATGACGCAATCATTCGATATAAGTCCTCAACAGATCACTGGGAAAGACTGAATAATTACAGGAAGCAACCTGCTTATTTGGATGGAGGAACATTTTCAAAAATTCAAGTAACTTCGCACAGGAAAGTATGATGGGACTCTTGCTGTTCGTGTTTCAAATTGATGAGCTAGCAGACAGTATTAACAGTGACCTCACACTTTTTGTAGGTAATGGAGTACCATCTGCAATAGGTGCACTACAAAGTGCGTCTGAAAAATTCGGTGAATGGTCCCCTATTTTACAATCTGCACTAGTGAGGATGAGATGCCCGCGCATGCACATTGAGAGCCATGTCAGCAAATGGCCACTATCATGCGAAGCACTGCAGTGAAGTGGTGGTACATGCTGTGACCCAGATAACTTGGTGAGTGTGACATGGAGTGCAAAATGCAGCAATGGGTTAACCTCTGATTTGTTTCAAATTAGGCAAAATGGTGTCAAAGACCCATGAGATGTTAGTGCAAGTGTATGGCATTGAAGCAGTGAGTAAAAAGTGTGTGTCTAAATGGTTTAAACTCTTTAGAGATGGAAAGGAAGGTGTCAAGGATGACCCACTTTCGGGTCGACCATCCACAATCGCAGTCCCAGACAACATCAAACTTGTGGATGATCTGTTTCCTCACGTTAAATTAACTCTGAAAGGCTTACACTTAGCAATTGTTGCAAAGTAAAAAAATGCATTACCTCAGTGTTACGAGCGAATCCACAAGAAGCATTTGCTGACAGTTTCCAACAGTTGTACAACTGATGTCAGAAATGTGTTGTAGCCAATGCCATTTACTTTGAAGATCAGTTAAGGTTTTTTGTTTTGTTTTTGGTAACTCTTGTTTCCTATATATCCTTAGACCATTCGCTGAACTTTTCAGATGCACCTTGTATAATGAGAATATGTTGCAGCTCACAGCAAAATTGCTGCAGACAGGCAAGTAGAAGAGGCAATTTCTCTCTCTCTCTCACACACACACACATCCAATCTGACAGTGTTGCAGGCAGGGCTGTATTTAGGCAGGTGCAGCTGCACAGGACTGCAAAATTTTGCCATCAAAAAATATTTTAATGTCAATTGAATCATCATTATTACATCAATTAATTTTAAAATACAGGTTATTGTGTTTTTTATTTATTTATTTATTTTAAGAAATCAGTTTGAGTCCCAGATGCAGGGGGAGGGGCGCAAAATAAATTACTGCACAGGGGCATCGCATACCCTAAATACGACCCTGGTTGTAGGTCTCAGAGTGTAGCACCACGAGATGACTGTCATGTGTTAGTGATTTGTGCCTATGTGATTGTATGAATGTGTTTTGTTTTTTTGACAAAGGCTCTGACTAAAAGCTAAGTTGTGTGTTTATGGTTGTGCTTTATGTGCTAGGGTATGTTTGGCTATCATTGTCTTTGCAATGAGTTGGAACCTGTCCTCATTATATTGTAATATGCTAACCTAGACTTTCCATAATTAAATTTTGCACAAATATCCAGTCAGATACTTCTGCAAAGATTGGTGACTCACTGTAAATGTACAGAAATGAGAAAATGTGCACTTCACAAAATGCTAAAATATCAGTGAGTCACAGTTGGAATAGGTTTATTTATACCAATACCTGGGTATAACATTGTTGTTGTTGGTTTTTGAGGGGACTAAACAGCTAGGTCATCAGTCCCCTGGGTATAACAGCATGTTCTGATAGGTAATCATGACATAGCCTAAGTTGTAGATAAATCAAATGGCAGGTTTAACGACCCCCATCTTTTCTAAGGCAGTTAAATATACTGTAATGTTATTATTTTAGCCCTCTCGTCACCTACACAGTTAGAAAAGATAATAAGTAATACAGTATATGGTATTAACGTAATACAATTAATGCATATGACTCCGAATAGCTTCAGAAATTCCATTATAAGGTTGTAAAGTAAGTTAAATTCCGTTCAGGATGAATATACTCTTGCTTTGAACACAAGTACAGTGTAACGTAAATATGTTGCCACTACAATGCATATGCAGGCAACGCCGTAAGTAAAATTTAGTCACCAACGTAAACGCTGCCCACTACCAAAGATTATAAAACAAATATTTGTAAGTTGCGAATTCCTATTATATGTAGAAAATCAAGGTACTTTTCTTATCTTTATCAAAGTAATTTTCTTCACAATACTAAATAAATTTAAAGGATGCTTCACATTTATTGAATATATATTTCAATAAATGAAAAGATATGTAACTTTGTTTTACCTGTTCTCCGGGTGTATTATAAACCATTGATCTAAAATATCCTTTTTACTTAAATGTTTCATTAAAAAGACTTCTCAACAATCTTCACAAGAGCCAACCTAAAGTAGTAATATTTTCTTGCCCCCTTTTTGGTGACAGTTTTGAGTATTAGCCAAGACACTCCGAAATAAAATTCCTATTCCTCGAAGATAATACTTGTATCAGTCCTAATGGAGGCCTTTGCTAATACACAATATTTCCTTTGTATCAAATTAATATTCTCTTTTCATTTAAATCATTTATGGAGATATGGTTGACTTTGTACTACATTTATCCCCAAAGGACAAACATATATTTATTTTTATTGCTCCCTTACTCTGATAGCACAATAGACCAACTACCAAATTACAATAGTAGTTATAATTTACTACTTCATTCTTTTTCCTCGTTTAGGAAAACTCTCTTTTAAACTATATTATAAATAAATCAAATAAATTCCTTTTTATTTTTATTACACCTACACACTTATTTCTGTTTTATTGATTTTTACTGATGTATGCCACAAACAGATCTTAGCTTTAGAGTGACTGCTAACTGTGCCCTCTAACTTACCTTTTAAGTAGATACAGAAAATATAGAAAAATAAATCTTATGGCACCACCACCAATTACAGCTCCATATTTACATTTAATTGATCTTGAAGTAAGCTTGGAGCCTACTTCAGTTGTTGCCATTGAACAACTCTAATAAAGTAATTATAACTTCTACCTCTGAATCTAAGTCACTCTAAGGTGGTAGATGCTTACTTGGAAGATCTCCAAATAGTTTTATTGGTTCCAAGCCCTGAAGTTATTGCCATTCAATCCGTCAAATTTTTAGTTAAATATCGGAAGGTTAGGTCATCTATTATATTTTCTGTAACTCACAGAACTTCATTGCACACAATTTGTAACCAGAGCCAGTCAAACCATACCAATAAAGCACACGACCCATACGTGGCTCAATGAATTCCCGCAGGATTCTTAAAAGCACAATAAGACCCACACCACCAACCAGTTCTCAATAGGTACATTCTCTAAATGAGTTATTTAATGTTGCCACACAGCATTAACTTCAGTTACTATTTTAAAACCAACTAACATTTCTAATATACTCTCACTACACTGATCCGACAAGTTACATTATTATCAGTAGTAACTATGTCACTATGATCCACATAAACCTATCCACTTTGGAAAATTCTTTCCAGAAAAGTTCGATTCCACACAGGAAAGAAGTATATTTAACTCTTATATGAGAAATTACAAATATCTCCCATAATCCTTTGTATTAAAATGCTGTTTCAAAAATGATGTTAAATTCGTGGCGGACATAGACTTATGCAACCACTAACAAGCTATTCTGCCTCTCAAAGCAATCAGCTCAGCAACTCTCAAGCAACTAGCTGTGAACAATCTTAGAAACCAATTAATCATTGGGAGAACTTCATCTTTCACCATACAATAATCATTAATATTCCTTTTCAATTTGAAGTACTCTTTTTCAATGTTATCTTCTTTGGCATATTTAAATTAAATTAAATTTAAATTTGCATTTAAAATGTATATATGCGCCCTATCCTGGATATATTTTTGGCGTTTCTTTGATGTAAAGTCTAGAACACACATTAAACAAATATGTTTTAGTTCAAACAAAAATAATTAAAAATTTTAATCCAATGTAACTTTCAGAAATAACTGTGAATACTTAACATACAATTTTTTTTATTTTTCTTTCATTATAAGTTGAAGCAAAACATTTCATAAACTCTGTAATGAGCCAATAGAATAATTTGTCCCATTACACACTGGTGTACAAGGAAAATTAATTCAGCCTACATAGAAGACTTTACACAAACATAGTGTATCCCATTTTAGAAAATTGATCAGATTTGTGGGAGCTATAACAATTAATCTAACAGGAGATGATCAAAGCATAAAAGAAGGGCCAAAGATAAAAAGTTACAAGTTATATAAAGATAATAATGGTAAGTCCAGGTTGGAATAAATAATATACTGAGGACAGTTTACAACTCACCGCAAAGACGTGGCGACGAGCTGCGACAGGCACATACAAAAGACACACACATACAACACATTCAGCTATCGGCCATGGCCTTCTTCAGAAAATAGAGCACTCACGCAATCACACAGGCATACAACACAGTCATACAATCATCACCTCTGACATCACGGAGGTGATGGTTGTATGACTGTGTTGTGTGCCTGTGTGATTGCGTGAGTGCTCTATTTTCTGAAGAAGGCCATGGCCGATAGCTGAATGTGTTGTATGTGTGTGTCTTTTGTATGTGCCTGTCGCAGCTCGTCGCCACGTCTTTGCGGTGAGTTGTAAAGTTACAAGTTAGTTTGACTCATAGGAAAGCATCAGACAAAGAACTTGAATTGGCCATCACTTGAATGATAGATAATAGTTATCAAGGGAAAACCTCTTTGCTGCATTTACTATCATCTCTACTTGTAATTCAGTTTGCAGACTGTGTCTAACTGCATTACTGAATGTACCTACAAAAATGCATCATTTTAGAATGTTTTGTTCAGGATATATGTTGTCATAAACTTTTACAAGTATGGAACGACTAGGGTTTGTTTATAATAATTCACTGTAAAGTTTAATAATGGAAATTACAGGTTGTAATTAATAATATAGTAAAAAGGACAGTTTACGACTCACCACAAAGACATGACAACAAGCTGAAACAGGCACATACAAAAGGCACACACATACAACACTCAACTATCGGCCATGGCCTTCTTCAGGAAATAAAAAACATTGACGCAATCACACAGGCACACAACACAGTCATACAAACGTCACCTCCCGCTGCCTCACTTCGAAGTGTCTGTTGCAGCTCAACAACACACCTTTGTGAGTTGTAAACTGTTGTTATTACTAAATTATCACTGTAAAGTTCGAATTTTAAATTTATTTACTAATAATACTATTTGCAACACACTTTGCAGACTTTATGAAAACCCAAAATATTATTATAATAGTTGCTCATTGTTCAGGAAGTATGACACCATGAATCTTGTCTTGTGTGAATAACTTACTTTGGATTACGATGGGGTGCAGATTACCCAGGCTTTATTTATCCAGTGTTCAAAGAATTTGTTGATACTCCAAGTGAACCTGATGCTTTGCTTCTGATAATAGTATGACAAAACCCAAGCTGTTAATTTCATTTTATAACTCCACTGAATACTAGAAAGCATGCCATTAATAATTCATGAACTGCTCAGCCTATGAACTTCAGCTAGAGAAACAATGTGGGAATATTTAGACTTGTTAGTTGGATGAGAAGTCTTTCTGTGAAAATGTTAGCTATTAAAAAATAATGAAGTTAATATTGTCATGGAGTATAGATATGTCAAGTAATTGTCTACTGCTGATATGAGTACGTAATATGTAGCTCTGTATTATGTACAGCATTTGCCAACAATTGTGAGTGTAATGGGAAACAACTTTGATTCAGTAATGTAACATTTCATAAATTGTGGTTTGGTCAGATGATTCACAATACTTTTGTTTTGTATCAGGATGGTGCTTGCAGTTGCCCTAATCTACCTGTCTTGCATACACCTCCACCGCCAAATCTATGACTATGGATCATATACGTTAGACATAACAGGTAGGGTACAAAAATATGTTACATTTTATCGGTTGAAGCATAGAAATGTTTCCTAGACTTTTGAAATAATAAAGAAAAGTGTGCAGAAATGTTATTATCGATGGTGTGAACAAAAGATGTTCTATGAATCACACCAATACTTCTTAAGTAGATTCAGATAAAATAAAGTGCCATACATGTTGAATAAAGAATATTGGACTTACATTTCTCAACAGAGATTATCAATGAATAGAAATTGCATAAACCTGTCATTGAAATACAATAATTTAAATCAATTTCAGAATTTGCTAAACTATTTACCCTTCTATTTTCATGCAAGGTATTTTTACATATTGATTGCAACTTCTAAAAAAATTTCTGTACTGGTAGGTCCACTTATGGTAATAACCCAGAAGGTCACAAGCTTGGCCTTCAGCCTTCATGATGGATTAACAAGGAAAGATGAAGAGCTAACGCCAAATCAGAAGTACCATGTTGTGAGGTAAGATTCAGAAACTACAACTGTGGAAAAAAGGAAAATGATAATTTTATCTTTGAAAAAGTATGATATTCTAGCATTCTCATCTATAAAAAATTATTAAAACTTTTTTACCATTCCAAAACATTTTCTATCTGAAGATACTAAAATATTTGTAGACTATTATGCCTACTGTTTAGTGATGAATATAGTATATATTTTCCAACATATTTGTCTGCGCTTTCCTGGTGTATCATTTCATATTAATCAGTCCTCTCACTTTATCTTTAAAGACCTTGGTCGTGTTCATAAAAGTTTTGCAGAACCATATTTACACATACAGCCAATGTGCTGTGAGTTAAAATATTACTGTGTACAGCTTTCTGTGGTTATTGTGTTGAATAAGTTGATCAGTTTTCTATTGTTAATAAATAAAATATCATAATAGATTCTTGTGTCACCTCTTAATGAAACAATTTTGTAAAACAAATCAAAAACACAATATTGTATATGTTTTACAGCTGTGTTTGAATCATTCTTTCTGATTGGGGAGGAGGGGGGGGGGGTTGGAGGGGAGGAAATTTCAGACTATGTATTTGTGTTATATTCAGAGTAATAATACTCATAGAAGTAGTAATAGTAGTAGTACCACAGAGATTGATACATAAGAACAGTAAAGAAGTAACTATTCTACTAGATCCAAATATTAAGAACAATCCAGTACCAAATTTTGTTTTGAAGTTGAAAGTGTCTGTAAAATTCATCATTTCTGGTGCAGAACTACTAGAATTGTGACTCTGAATGCCAGTCTAGCTAATTTATCTGAGAACTGTTTATTCAGCAATGTGATATTGTTGGGAACTTCTTTACTGAGGTAACCTGCAGTTACTACTTGGACCACAATGGAACATCACCATCTGTTATGACAGCAGTCATAACATAGATTAGCGCAAGAAAAATTAACTCAAAAATATGCGTTGAATAAAAATCAATCTCACAATTTTTTGCTGTGAACTAGGATTAACTACAATGAACAAAACTTTGTGGACCACATCAAGTTCAACTACTGTGATCAGTT
The DNA here is from genome assembly GCA_026315105.1 of Locusta migratoria. NCBI lineage: Eukaryota > Metazoa > Arthropoda > Insecta > Orthoptera > Acrididae > Locusta > Locusta migratoria. The sequence goes on along the minus strand of CM048745.1, from coordinate 326,488,483 downwards.
CACAACTTAGTATGGTAATACTACAAAAGAACGCAATTTGTTTTGCAAATTTTCAGCTTACAAGCAACTCAAGTGTAGCTGGCAGAGCATCGATTCACAGCACTGACAGCCGAACATGAAGAAAGATGTACATATCATTATCTCAGAAATTCCAGGGACATATCTTATAACCCGGAGCAGAGCAGCACTGATTCTCATTCTAAGTTCCTAACTGAAGTTAACTTCACTGTGCTAATGAATTGTGATTATGCTCATTACTGATTGGGCTCTCTTGAAGGACTTTATACTGCACTTCATCACTGTGTCAGCATTAAAGTGATTGGATTATTATTGGCATATTTCATTCCATGTGTTACTTCATTCACTATTTACTTTGATCAACTTGTATTTGCAAAACAATATTCATTCTTTTGTAGTATTACCATACTAAGTTGTGAACTGATCACAGTAGTTGAATTTGATGTGGTCCACAAAGTTTTGTTCATTGTAGTTAATCCTAGTTCACAGCAAAATATTGTGAGATTGATTTTTATTCAACACATATTTTTGAGTTAATTTTTCTTCCGCTAATCTATGTTGAAAAGCTTCATATTCTTGGCCCATATTGTATTTCATTATGAGGACAGTAATGCCCATTTGACAATCTTGGATGTCGTCTCACATGTCCATCTGTTCTGGAATTAAGCCAAAATATAGCCTCTGTCATTCAGAATAATGTATTTTGTAAATTCCAATTACTTGTTATGTTGTCTTAAAATACTGATATTTTCTTCTACAGTACCCTGTCTCTTAATAACACTAGAAGGATTATAAATATTTATTTTTGTTCTGTAGCAGTTACAATCATTGTCATAAAGCATACATTATCATATTTACTAATTGTAAACTGCTAACAAATGGATGTAAGAATGTATTGCGTTGTTGTTCTGTTTGTTTCAAGCTACCGTGTGTGTTGTGTTATTGTGGTAGGAAGATGCCCACGGCCTTGGAGTACTTCAGCTACATGCTCCATTTCCAAGCACTCATGTGTGGACCTGTCGTATTCTACAGAGATTACATTGACTTCATACATGGACACAACCTTTTCAAGCATCCATCACCAACCTCGGCATGTATCTTTTGTTTATTCTTTTATTGCTTAAATTTAGTAAGTCATAACAATATGTGAGACTGTTTAATCTTAATTTTAAAATGAATAACATCTGCAGTTTAGTATGCTGACATAGTGAATAATTTAAACCAAAACTATTGATTCACATTGTGTAGGAAATATCAGTTTTGGTGTTCAAAATGGAAATGTCTGGAGGATATTTATAATAGGTATCTATCCAAATTCACTTCAAATAAAACTGATAACATGACACATTTGGAACCAAACTACAAACATTTTACTTGGGCTTATATAGCAAATTTAGGAGAGAAATGTTGTCCAGGTTGCAAGTTTTACATTTGAGATAAACACTCCGATTATTATAGAGACGTGTATGGCCAGATATTAATGATATGAAAGGCCATATGAAAAAAAGTGCCAAGAGAGTTAGGCTAAAGTTAACTACATTTCCATTCATCTGGGCTACTGAAACATTTTTTTTTCTTTTTACTACATTTCAGTAAAGCTCTCCAATCCAGCAACTCCATTAACAGTTCCACCACTGCACTGTATTATAGCAGCAGTTATGCTCCTTTGCCATGACCTGCTGCTTCCATTTTAGTTACTGTGAAAATCAAAACTCCTCCACAAAAAGTAGACGGTTGATGAAGCAACACTTGAGTTCCAAGACCTAACGTTGTAATAATATCAGTATCATCTATCGTCTTATAGACAGGAAGGCGTGAACATCTCAATCTCCTCCTATAATGACACTTGCTCTCTGTGTAATCGAAGCTGCTGCATGTGTGGCCACTTGATGACTGATGCCATCTCACATTGATCTTGTCAAAAGCTGAGAAGTGATTCTTGATGTTGTAACTCTCTGGGGTGTTCTCTGTGTGATGAACCTCTGGGATCTCAGTGATTTTCATGTCATTTAGTTGGCAGTGTGTACTGTGGTTCAGGTAGGTGTGGAGGGGGAACCTGCCTCAGCAGAGGGGCCCCAGGATGGCTCTCTAGTTATTCCTAAGATTCAGCAACTAGTAGATGAACGCTTCTGCCTGCCCACTGCTATACATGTGGTGTTTCTGGTGAGACAGCTTTAGTCATCGTGCAGACATATGTGCAGCAGCATCAATTACACAGAGAGAATGTCCTGTTGTAGGAGGAGATTGAGGTGTTGACTTCTTCCTGTCTATAAGGCAACAGATGATATTGAAACTACTACAGTGTCAGGCCTTGCAGCTCAAGTGTTGCTTCAGGGATGGTCTAGTTTTTGTGGAGGTGTTTTGAACTTCACAGTAACTAAGAATGAAGCAGTAAGTCATGGCAACGGATGGATAACTACTGCTGTAATACAATACAATGGTGGTACTGTTAAAGGAGTCACTAAATTGGATAGTTTTGTGTCCCAGCCTCGTCGCCGCTTTTGGTCTTGTTTCCGTCGTAGGTGTTGGTGGCCGAGTGGAATGAGACCGACACAGGAATAAAGATAGCACGCTGGTGCAGGTACGGAAGGGAGCAGCCAGAAACTAGAAACACTAGAGTAAATTAGAACGAGATATATATTGCACAGAATTTGTACAATACTTAACTTTTACACAATTCAGTACTGCAGAATGCTGATACATAGTTGAGCTAGAGGTCTGCCTAGTGCCTGTACGATAGCCAAGTCTTCACTGGTGCCTATCTGATTCCGAAGTGTTGACTGGTTCCTATCTCCGGCCCAAGTGAACGATGTCGTTCAGTGGTGGCCACGAGCGGAGTTGCAGCAGAGGGCGCTCGTGGCTGTCGTCGTAAGAACGCCGCGCCGTGCGTGCATGGCGGCGCGCGGCGAAAGTAGGTGGCGCGCACTTTGGACTTTTGCGACACCACACCCCTCCCCCCCAAACCGCCACGCCGTCGTGGCGTAGGGCTGAGGACCACGGCGACGGCACTGGGAGGAGGGCCTGGGCGGGGGCGTTACTGGTGGGACGGGCGTCGTAGCTGAGGCTGGGATCGAGACGCCGTCCGCGCCCCGGCATCAGCCTTGCGATCCTCCAGGAAACCCACCGAAAACTGGGGAAGGGCGCACACCCCCGCCCAGAGGGAGCAGGTCATCTTCTTCTGAGGTGCGGGGCCCAAGCTGGGGGGTCCGCACGGTCCCGGAGTCCTTCTGGGTGACGCTGTCATCTGCGGCAGTGACAGCGGCGGCGGCGACTGCGTCGGAGGTGCGACGACCTCCATCGGGATCTTGTAGCCGGGGGACGCTGGGCCCGGCGGCGAGCGATGTGGCTGTGCTCCCTGGCGGTGAAGTGGGTCTGGAATCAATAAACCGGAGACAGGATCGCGCGGCCTGTGCAGGCGCAATTGGTTTGCGTGGCGCCGCAGCTCCGACCCTGTGGAAGAACGTACAACATACATATTGCGCCCGAGCACGCGCTGAATGATGCCTGGCAACCATGTCTTCTTGTTACCAGCAAACACCCTGTACAGCACCGTTGTAGAAACCTGAAAACGCGTAGCGCCATACGAACCGACTCGGTGCGTGGGAGGCTGCAGCAGGTGAAGGAGAGTGCGGTGACGGTGGCCATGTAGCAGCTCGGCAGGAGACGGGCCGTCACGTGGCATGCACCGATACGTAGACAGGAAAATTTGAAGAGCTTGCTGCTTGGAGTGCTGACCTTTCATCTTTTCCAGGTGTGACTTGAATGTTCGAACGAAACGTTCTGCTTCACCATTGGACTGAGGGTGAAAAGGTGCGGTGGTGATATGCTGAATGCCATTCACACGACAAAACTGTTGAAATTCCGCTCTAACAAACTGATGTCCATTGTCACTGACGATAGTTTCAGGCAAACCTTCGATACAAAACACTGATGTTAAGGCACTGATTGTACTAGACGCCGTCGTTGAGTTCATGGCAATCACAAAAGGGAACTTGCTGAAAGCGTCTACAACAATTAACCAGCGCGTATTCCAGAAAGGTCCGGCAAAGTCAATGTGTAAACGTTGCCGTGGTCCGTTGGGGCGTGGCCAGTCTGAGAAACGTTGCGGAGGAGCCGCCTGATGCTCCGCACAAACTGTACACTGTGACGTCATGCTCTCTATCTGAGCGTCCATACCAACCTAGGTACAATGACGTCTGGCCAGTTGCTTTGTCCTAACAACACCCCAATGTCCTTGATGCAGGAGGCGTAACACTTCACGTTGCAGGGAATGAGGACCAATCACTCGTGTTTGGTCGTTGTCCGTATGTAACAACAGAACACCCTCACTTAAAGATAATGCATGACGTTGTGCAAAATAACGTCGAACCAGAGGCCGATCAATGTCTTTGGCTCTGGCAGGCCACCCTGAGCGAACAAAACGTGCTACCACACTTAGGTCTGCATCCGCGGCGGTTCCCTGTGCAACCCGACGAGAGTTCAAAGGGAAATCTGCGACAGCGGTAGCATCTCTGGAGTCTATCTGACAACATGCCATTTCCGAAGAATCAAACAACACATCCTGGCCAACTGGAAGTCGGGAAAGTGTGTCTGCGTTGGCGTGTTTAGTGGTAGGTCGGTACAAAATCTCATACTGATAATTAGACAATATCAAGGACCATCTCTGAAGCTTTTGTGACGTTCGTGGCGGAATTGGCTTTGTGGGTGAGAACAACGACGTAAGAGGCTTGTGGTCTGTCAACAAGTAGAATTTTCTGCCATAGAGATAATGATGAAACTTTGTGACGCCGTAAATGATTGCTAAGGCCTCCTTTTCTATCTGACTGTAATTCTGTTGCGTTGGCGTCAGTAGCTTGGATGCAAAGGCAATAGGACGATCGTGAGAGCCAATATGATGCGACAAAACTGCACTCAGACCGTACAACGAGGCATCAACTGCTAACACTACAGGCTTCTGTGGGTCAAAGGGAATCAAACATGCATCACTGAGTAGTGCAGACTTTGATTTGTCACACAATGCATTGATTTTATCCTGAGGCACTATTGACGAAATCTGAAGCACATCCCTTTGAATTGATAAACCAAACAAGTCAAATGCATCTAGTCCAAAAATGTTCTGTGTAGATTTAGCCTCAATAACTACAAAAGCAACTGTTTTTGTTACACCTTGAAAAGAGGCAGGCAGGCTACACGTTCCTAGGACGGGAATATTTTGACCTGTATAGGCTGTTAGAACTTGTTGACACGGCGACAATTTTGGTGAACCCAGCAGTTCATAAGTGTCTTTATTCATTAAAGTAACAGCGGAACCAGTATCAAGCTGAAATTGCACAGTCTTATTTTCTATGCAAAGATTCACAAAAAGCTTTTGCTTGTGGCACTCGACAGGTGCGCGAATGTGGGCAACGTCTGCTACGCCTTGTTTGATGCGCTTGCGCATGCGCGGGCTGCGTAGTGAAGGAAGCGGCGCAGACTTGGCACATAGATTAATATCACTCTCACTAGATGGCACTACCGCCGGATCGGCGTCTGCGCAATGCGAGGCTACTACAGAGTCACTAACTACTGCACTACACTCTTGAGCAGCTACTTGATGTCTACTGTCACTAGCTACACAGTACTGGGCAAGAAGTTGCAGAAGGCACTAGATTCACTACAGGATTGCACTGTATATTGTCACTTTGCTTGTCCCGAACCCTTTTCCGTTGCACAGATTTACGCGCTCGTCGGCGCTTGCGGCGTGGCTCAATACATAGTTTTGCAATAGGTGCAGAAGAACTTTCTCGCAATTGAGAACCAAGTAAAGCACTGTTCAATTCCACAGCGTCTATTACATTTACTGCATGCACTGTTCTCGCACATTGCGAAGCACTATTTCTAATGGCGCCGTTCTTTGAGTTTTTAATTTGCATACACACAGACTGTACATGTACTGATTTGCCACATTGATAACAGGTTGCGTTGCGACTAGGGCAATGGGTACGTTTGTGGCGAGATACACACTGGGGGCAAGATTTACGTACATTTTTCTGAAATGAGCGTTGGTGCCCGTTATTCAAATTACTGTTTCTAACAGGATGGGGCGACCTTTGTGTCGCACTTTTACACTGGCTACTGTTCACTGTCTGTTCAGCACGGCCTGTACTATTGTAAGAATCACTAGTGCTACACTGAGAACTACGGCTAGGAAAGCGTCCGTTACGGCGCTCTGAATTTACACTGTGGCTTTGCATTTCGACATCTGCTAAGTCAAACGTATCATGCGCTTCAATAAGCTGCAGTACACTGTCTAAAGAGGGGTCAGACTGTTTCAGAAACGCTGCCCTAATTCTGGGGTCCTGAATGTTCTGCGTAATCGCATCCCTCAACATCACGTCACTATACGAAAGTCCACAAGAGCAAGTAAATTTACATTTGCGGGTTAAGCCCTTCAATTCCGTAATCCACTCTTGGTGTGACTGCTGCAGTAATTTTTTAAGTCTGAAAAATCAGTACCGTGCCGCAGCTACGAGAACTTCTCTCTCATAATGAGCATTTAGTGCCTCTACTATTTGTTCAAAGTCTACATCACGAGGAGATACGTCGGGGAATAGTTTTTTCAGTAACACGAAGGTGTTGGTGCCCACCACAGATAATAACAGATGCTTCACTTTCTGACCTGTAATTTGATGAGCTGCGACGAGTTCTTGAAACTGTGCGAAGTAGTCGCTCCATTCTTCCTCACGTTCGTTGTACTGGCGAAATGTAGGAAGCGGTGCGGCGGCAGGTGTGGGCTGCTGAAGTGGCGGCTGTTGTTGGTTAGCTGCTTGCGCCGTCAGCTGGGCCACTGCCTGCAGGAGTTGAGTGATTTGCGCCGTCTGTAACTGAATAATTTCCATTAAGTTTGGGTTCTGGGTAGTGGCCATGCTGACCGATTAGGCGCTGCGCATACAAGTAAATTATAAAAAAACACAAATGCAATATGAAAGAGGACGCTCTGCAACAAAGAAGTCCACAAAACACGTAACAAAATATCTTCCCCCAAAATTCTTATAATAAGGGTGGGTGGGCGGGAGCAATTTCTGCGTGCTCCGACTGCTGCTGTCTGGCTGCTGGTCCAAGGTTCGTCTATCCCATCCTCGTCACCACTTTTGTGTCCCAGCCTCGTCGCCGCTTTTGTGTTCGTTTCCGTCGTAGGTGTCGGTGGCCGAGTGGAATGAGACCGACACAGGAATAAAGATAGCACGCTGGTGCAGGTACAGCGGGGAGCAGCCAGAAACTAGAAACACTAGAGTAAATTAGAACGAGATATATATTGCACAGAATTTGTACAATACTTAACTTTTACACAATTCAGTACTGCAGAATGCTGATACATAGTTGAGCTAGAGGTCTGCCTAGTGCCTGTACGATAGCCAAGTCTTCACTAGTGCCTATCTGATTCCGAAGTGTTGACTGGTTCCTGTCTCTGGCCCAAGTGAACGATGTCGTTCAGTGGTGGCCACAAGTGGAGTTGCAGCAGAGGGCGCTCGTGGCTGTCGTCGTAAGAACGCCACACCGTGCGTGCATGGCGGCGCACGGCGAAAGTAGGTGGCGCGCACTTTGGACTTGTGCGACACCACAGATAGCTTGAGCTACTCAAGTAGCAAAGTACTTGTGGAGTGTACATAGGTCTTTTTTTATTCTGGGTTCTAGTTGCTGTTCTGATGAACTCTTTCTGTTTGACACGCAGACAGGAAAATCAGCCTGCATTACAAGTTAAAAATTAACTGTTAACATTTTGACAGTAAGAGTAGTAGAAACAAAGTTCCTGAATTTACTGCATTGCAGGAAATTTGTTGCATTCAGATGAGCTTCAGAACTGAGGGCTGGCTGATTCTTGATACAGGCACAACTGGAAGGGATGCATTCATTAAGTTGACAAAAATATATTTGTACTAAAGTTGAAGGTGGGAGGGACTATGAATTTATGTGGATGCATGTAACAAGTTTATAGTGATTAAAATTACTTGCTAGTTGACAGTTCACACACTGGAACTGCTTTTCTCCAATCAGAGCAGTCAATGTCATTCTTGAATCGTTTCCTGTTGCCAAACTGCCACAATTGGCAGATTTGCTTTCATTTCTTTGTTGGCTCTTGATTTGTTTTGTTCCCTTTGTATTTCTCATTTCATCACTTAATCATACGCATACAGAACACAAGACATGGTTAGCAGAGTTAACGAAAGATGTACTCATAGACAAGCACACACTACTGCGTCAGGTATGCAAGTATTATATCACAGATATCAACTTACTTTAGATATCCTTTCTGTGACTTACATGACCCCGAGCTGTCTGAATGTTGCAATTCAGTGTTGTTACTGGGGCTGTAGTGTTATTTGGCATTTTTGAAAATAGAGATTGTGTAGAACAGTGGTAAAGTATTTGGTTCCCCTATGGAAGTTCATGGGTTTGAATCTTTCCATGAGCCATTATTTTACTCACTAAATCAAAATTACTTTGATTGTTATTTTAACTAATAAGTTTTTTTTTAGTTCTAAATCTTTGATTGAGCACAAAGTCCCAAGCAACTGGATAATGCAAAACATAGACGACTTCCATTATGAATAAGGTAAAACAGTGGACGTTCATAATTAAGTGGACAACATTAACACCAGTTTACTGTAGGATTCTTGAACAAATTTCAGTACAAATATAGTAAATTTCCTTTAGATGGAAAAGCTTCTGTCCACCTACAGTGCTTAAGAAAGCATCGCTTGTGTGAAACTCAGCTTTTTCTCACATGACATCTTGTGAGCCATCATGAAGGGCAGCAGACAAACTGCATATTTCTTGATATCCAAACTGCTAATGAAGATTTGAGCATAAGGAATAGGTTCAAAGATATTGAAGTGCCTCGAAGATTTCTGAAGTAATAGAACCCAGTATGCTGTCCTTGACAGTGAGTGTTCTTCAGAGACAAGGGTATCATCGGGAATGCTTCAGAGGACTTTGATAGGACTGTTATTATATTCTAACATAAATTTTCTGATGGACAGAGTGAGGTGGCTGTTTTCTGATGATGCTTTGATGCATGGGAAGGTGTCGTCATTGAATGACTGTAGTAGGATACAGGATGTCTTAGAAAAAAAGTTGCAGTCGGTGTGAGGAATGGCAGTTACCTATAAATGTAGAAAAATGTAAGACCATGTTGATAAGAAGGAAAACCAATCCCATAATGTTTTAATACATTATTTGTGGAAGAAATTTGGGAACATGTACTAATTGAATAACATTGAAGAAAGGCTAAAACCCTGTCTTACTCCCTTCCCAACCACTGCATTCCTTTCGTTGCCCTTCAATCCCAACAATTGCCGTCTGTTTCTTGTACAAGTTGTAAATAACCTACCAATCCGTATATTTTACTCCTGCTTGCTTCAGAATTTTGAAAGAGTCAATTCCAATCAACATTGTCAAAAGTATTCCCCAAATCTACAAAAGCTAGAAATGTAGGTTTGCCTTTCCTTAATCTATCTTCTAAGATAAACCGTAATGCGAGTACTGCCTCCCATTTTCCTACATTTCTCCTGAACCCAAATTGGTCTTCACCAAGGTCAGCTTCTACCAGCTTTTCATCCTTCTGTAGATAATTTGAATTAGTATTTTGCAACCATGACTTATTAGACTAATGGTTCTGTAATTTTTACATCTGTCTGTGCCTGCTCTGTTTGGAATGGGGATTATTACATTTTTCTTAAAGTCTGAGGATATTTCACCAGTCATACATCTTATGCATCAGGTGAAATAGTTTTGTCATGGCTGGCTTTCCCAGAGACTTAAGTAGTTCTGAGGGAAGGTCGTCCATTCTAGGTGCCTTGTTTCGAATTATGTCTTTCAGTGCTCTGTCAAATTCTCCTCTCAATATAGTATCTCCTATTTCATATTCACCTACATCCTCTTCCCTTCCTACAATATTGTCTTGAAGTTCATTTCCTTTGTAGAGCCCCTATGTATACTCTTTCCACCTTTCAGCTTTACCTTTTTTGCTGAGAACTGGTTTTCCATCTTAGTTCTTTATATTCATACAGTTACTTTTCTTATCTCCAATTGTCTCTTTATTTTCTTGTGGCAGTATCAATTTTGACCCTATTTAAACATTCTTCTACTGACTCGCATTTACCTTCTAGCCACTCCTGCCTAGCTATTTTGCACTTCCTGTCAATCTCATTTCTTACTCGTCTGTATTCCAGTTTGCCCATTTCATTTACAGAATTTTTACATTTTCTCCTTTCATCAATTAAAATTAGTATTTCCTGTGATATCCAAGGATTTTTGTATGTCTTGTCTTTATACCTATTTTGTCCTTTGCTGCCTTCACTATTTCATCTCTCAGTGCTACCCATTCCTCTTCTACTGTTTTATTTACCACTGTTCCTGTAAACTGTTTCCTAAAGCTGCATCTGAAATTCTCAAGAACTTCAGCTTCCTTCAATTTATCCAGGTTCCATCTCCTTATTTTCCTACCTTTGTGCAGTTTTTTCCCCAGTTTTAGCCTACAATTCATGTCCAATAAGATATGGTCAGTCTATATCTGCCCCTGGGTATATCTTACAGTTAAAAACCTGGTTCCTAAATCTATGTCTTACAATTATAAAATCTATCTGATACCATCCAGTGTCACCTGGTCTCTTCCATGTATACAACCTTCTTTCGTTATTCTTAAACCAGGTGTTGTTCCATGCAAAATTCTACCAGGCAGCTTCCTCTTTGATTTCGTTTGCCCAGTCCATATTCTCCTACTATCTTTCCTTCCCTACCTCATCCTACTACTGAATTCTAGTCTCCCATAACAATTAAGCTTTTCTCTCCCTTAACTGTCTGAAAAATTTCGTTTACCTCTTCATATATTTCTTCGAGCTCCTCGTCGTTGGCAGAGCTAGTTGGCATATAAACCTGTACTATTGTGGTCGGTGTTGACTTCATATCTATCTTGACTATGATAATGCGATCACTGTGCTGCTCATAGTAGTTTACCCGCATTCCTGTTTTCTTATTCATTATCAGACCTACTCCTGTAATACCCCAAACTGATTTTGTATTTATAATCCTGTATTCACCTGACCAGAAATTCTGTTCCTCTTTCCACCAAACTTCAGTACTCCTCACCATATCTAACTTCAAACTATCCATTTCTGTATTCAAATTTTCTAACCTCCCTACCCGATTAAGGGATCTAACATTCCTCACTCCGATCCACAGAATGCCAATGTTGTCTTTCCTGATGACGACATCCTCCTGAGTAGTCTCCATCTGGAGATCAAAATGGGGGACTATTTTACCTCCAGAATATTTTACCCGAGAGGATGCCATCATCATATATTCATACAATAGAGCTGCATGTCCTCAGGAAAAGTAACGACTGTAGTTTCCTCTTGCTTTCAGCCGTTCACGTAACTGCATGACAAAGCCATGTTAGCTGATGTTACAGGCCCAAGTCAGTCAATAATCCAGACTGTTGCCCCTGTAACTACTGAAAAGGCTGCTGCCCTGTTTCAGGAACCACACGTTTGTCTGGCCTCTCCACAGATACCCCTCCACTGTTGATGCACCTAAGGTACGGCTATCTGTATTGTTGAGGCACACAAGCCACTCCACCTTGGCGATGTCTGTGGTTCTGTATTATTATTATTATTATTATTATCATCTAAAGATTTGTCATTGATTCTAGCAGAGATAATTAATTCTATATCCGTGTTGCTGAATGTCTCCCCTGAAAGTTTGTTATTATTTCTTTCATTTGAATTTTCTATATGAAATTCTATGCAAAGCACATCGGTAGGGTACACGTAATACCCTTGCAACATTAAAAAAATTAAACTAAATTAATTACACAAGTAATGAATTAATTCAATTAATTGTTTAATTATTATTATTATTACTACAGAAACTGTGTCTGGAATTTAATATGGGACATGGCTTAAAGTCAGAAAATGTACATGAACACACCTCTTTCTATTACTTGCTAAGAACTGGCACTGAAATTTTTTTCAGTGCTAGGTTTTGAACTCACTGCCTCCAAGTTGAAAATCAGTGGAAGAGCATTTGTTAGTGGGCTGCACTATAGAAGGATAAAATAAGTTACTGAAATTTCACGTGTTTGTCTTTCAGTCATAGATTTAGAAAAGATTACTGAAACTTATCAAACAAATCATATCAGTAATATTACAGCATTGAGGCAGACCTGTAGGGCTTTCCTACAGAAATCCTCAATATCAGTTATTATTATAGAAAACTGTCCTTCAAGCATAAAAGAAATGACCTAGAAACTGGCATCACATTTACAAACTGGAGGATTCTAATTCTTGACTGAGTGTGTTGATATAAATTTTTGTAATTTTCATAAATTACTTCAGATGAATACTGGAATGCTACATTAAGAAAAGTGGACATGTCTAATTCTTATTAAACATAGCTATTATTACAGCTCTGTTGTGTCCATAAGTTAACACTAGGAGGGCCGGCATTAGCAAACTATCTAGAAGGACGACCGTTACCAGTCATTTTGACCACTGAGGTTTTTCTTTCTTTATTTTTTTTTAGTTTAACTTGTGTAATTAATTTAGTTTAATTTTTTTAATGTTGCAATGGTATTATGTGTACCCTACCAATGTGCTTTGCATAAATTTCGTATAGAAAATTTATTTAATTAAATAATGGATCAAGGTAAATAATACATTGTAAAACATTTAAAGTTGAATTTACAAATGGAAATAAACACATAATAAAAACAAATTATTTTATATCTGCAAAATGTTTTCAATTAAATCCACCATCTTTGTCAAAACATATTGCTCACACATACTGAACACTTCCAGCACAAGGACCACATAATATTATTGTCCATCAATACAAACCATGCCCTCAAGTAACTTCCTCTGACTGTAAGTTTCTTAGCATTTCCCTTTGGCCCTGGAGTTTCCACAAACACATTGTGACACCCTAATCTTCCAGGTTCATTGCCTGGTGCAATTAGAGTCCACACTGTTCCATCGGCTGCAGTCTCTTCACTACCGACTACTGTATGAGATTATTTTCGTTTTCTTCTTCGGCTGCAAGTGCGAATTTGTGGTGTCATGGGAATCAAACCAGTAAGCTCTTGATTATTTGCATGTTTTTGTGCAGGTTCTGAATCTTCATCTTCGAATTTGATGATTCGCCTTGTTGTGTACCGTTAGGTTGTTATTCTGTATCACCCAACTCATCAAATTCAAAAAATCTTCTTCAGAATCTTCTGCTGGTAAACTATTCAAATATTTCAGTAATTCTACATCTGAACGAAAATTTGATGCGTCATATTAACGACGAGGGCTAAATCTCTGCTGAGCTCAACAATGTACTGACAAAGTAGAGCAATACGTTATATCCACTCAGCTACGAAATAAAGTAAAAGGGAAAGAAAGAAGGGGAACAGTATCACAACAATGAAATAACGTACTGGTACACCAAGCGGATGAAGAAAGTAAATGTTGCGCCTTTAAGAACATGGAACATAAAAATCTCACCAGTCAAAATGACCGGCTGCGGTCCTTTAAGGTAAATAAAATTCAGAAAAAAATGATAACTCATTCAGTTTTTGTAATACATCTTTGTATTTTACAGAAATTGTAGACCACTGAAATACATTAAAAGTCATGAAATATAACCATGCTAAAATAAAACGTACGCAATTTATTAGATGTTAAACAACTCTCACCGGTCAGACTGACTGTCACGGTCCTTCTAGTGTTAAACATAGTTATTTTGATGTTCTGTTAACTAGCCCATTGCTTACTGCCATGATAAAAACTGTCACTCTTTTATTCATGTACTTTGAGATGATGGAACTTACATTGAATACCTTCAAAAGTAAGTAGAACATACATTGATTTATGTTAACATTATGTCTGCAGTAGTAAACTGATGTAACTGATTGTCCACATAGCACCCAACAAACTGCACACAATTTTCATTACAGAAAAGTAGCTACAAAATGTGATGGACTGTAGTATGCGTTATGGTCCTGCCATAATTATTGTAGAATGTAATAAAAGTTTTCTGACAAACTACCAATTGATAATCAAACAAACATTACTCCACATCAGGGAAAATACAAAACTTTTCTCCTCATCAAATACCACTGTGTTCAAATTCTATAAAAACAAATTCACATATTAGTTTTTTCATGCAATTTCATCTGAAAGATATTATATTTCTCCAGGAAAAGTGATAACACCACAAATGTTACACAACTCAATGATGAGAACTAAACTAATAATTTCAACAGTTCTTTTTCTTCATAGTAAAATTATAACAATTAGTATTAAGGTTTTATTTATTTTCTCCACTTATTTAGTGACTCTAAAAACTGGCTAATATTGAGTGTTGTATGAAAATGTTTGAAGATGTTTCATTCTTTCTTTTCAGGGAGCACTGGACCGAAATTCAAATAGCAGTAAGGTAGTACTGGAGCCATCACCATGTCTTGTGGTTCTTAAGAAGGTTACCTGCTCTCTGCTCTGTGCTTTATTCTTCGTAAAACTTATTCCATCATTTCCCATCACAAGAGTAAAAGGTATACCCCTTACAATCTTTTACAGTTAGTTGGTGTTAGACTATGCTGATACTATTTAAAAAATATTTAGTTTATACATAAGATTGCAGTTCATTCTATGAAAGATATCTTTTTGGGGTATTTATTCTATGAATTATTCTTACATTATGCATATTGCTGTATCTTAGAATAATTGGATTATGTGTAAACTTTAACTTTTAACAAATTTATTTCAATGTTATCTTTCTCTGGTTTGTAAAGTGAGTAATCAAATTCAGAATTTGTACCAGAGTATATAATATTTCATTCATCGGCCCATGTTTCCCAGAATCAGAATAACAAAGTTGTTTACAGCACTGTAGCAGCAAGCAGCCATAGAATTGAGCTCAGTCACACCATTTATTCCATACACAATTATCTTATTGCCTTGCAACCTCATGGCTCTGGTGCCATAGCAAGTTGCAGAAGACATTTGTAGGTGCTGTCGCTCTTTTACTTGATTCTGTGAGCTTTTCAAGAAGTAAATATTCAGTAGACCTCCACACTTAGAGCAGAATGGAATCAGCTATAGCAACTTACTGTTTTTATGCAGATTGTATACATCTTCTATTTTTGGTAGTTAAAACAGATAAATTTATTCCTGTTTTAAGCCTAACAGATCTTCTGATCTGATGTTATAGCCACAAAATGACAGAGCAAATTTTAGTGTATTTTATTATACTAATATTCTGCATACTAACAATAGTAGTTGCAACTCTGAAAAGTTTCTCTCCTGTGGAGGTCTGCTTAGTCTTTTTCAATTATTTATGACTGCTTTGTATTTTTTGAGGTTTCATACAGGCCTTTTTCAGTAGAAGATATGGATAGAGACAATGCTTGCTGTATGCAGACTCAAGGGGAATTGACTGCTGGAAGTTGCATTGGCCATGCTCGATAATGCTTCTGGCTATTGCGTAAGATTGTGGTGACATCAATGCATCATTCACAAGACCTGCAATGCAACTCATGCTGTTGGAATTTCCAAGTAACCTAGGTGTCACTACAGTTTCTGATATGAGAAATCTGACCAGTCTGTCTTCAGTTAGTGGTAAACAGTGGAGATTTCATATATCTCTGGAGTGGCAGGGGAGGGGGGGGGGGAGGCAAAAGTGTGGACTGACTACATGTCTGGTTCAGTTCACCTTGTTAACACATATGAGATTCTACCAGTGGCCAGTTTTTATATCCATTCTGGCCTACCACTGAGGGCAGTATGATCGTTATTCGGAGCTACAAGGTTGGATAGGTATGCTAGTCATTGGAAGCTTTAATGTTGAATGGATAATGGAACCTCTCAGGGCAACCGCATGTGAGTTGGGAAAGAATGACCTTGTTCACTCAGAATGTTTATAATCTTATCCAAGTCATGGAGAAGTCTGGTGGTGGCTGTTGAGTGCATTGAGTGGAACTAGCTGTAAGTCATGGCTCATGTTAGTATTAATGACACTAGCACTTGGAATTCTAAGGTCATCCTCAGTTCCTTTTGGCAGGTTTTTGATTTGGTGAAGGCATTTGGAACTGAATGTGGTGGTTGTGCATGCTAAGTTCGTCACATGGTTTCCTTGGGCCAGTTGAGACCCTCTTGTTTGAAGCAGTGTGTAAGGTCTAAACTTGAGACTATGGTGACTCCAGTGGTATCAGATGCAAGTTTCTCAACCTCCACTATTGGGTGGAGATTATAACCCCTTCAGGTGTCCATTACATGCAAGGTGCAGCTAAAAGGCTAGCAAAGTAGCTGTAGGTTTTTGGATTGGAGGATCCCGCCTCACTGATATTCCGGTTAGAGATGCTTTGCCTTCTGATATGAAAGATATGTCAGCTCATTATCCAGAGTGAATGCTTAGAAAATAGAAATGGTTAACATTATGATAACAGGAGAATCCATGGTAAAATCCCAGAATTAGTATTGCTTATTGAGGGTTGTAATGCTGAGTATTAGGAACAGAGTGTTGGTGGAACCAGAAGAGAATACCAATGACATATTAATTCAAGATTGAAATGTTTATCATAAGGATAGGTTGGACACCAAAGATGCTGACATATTGAGCTTATTGCTGTAAAGAATTTGATAATCACTTAATAGTACTGGCAGTACTTTTCACCACACATTTTTCAGTGACTTGTAGAATATTGTTGTAGATAGAGGTGCAATGTCACAACTTTGGCTCATTTTCTTTTTATGAATTGTTTCTCTGTATAATCAGTTTGACTTATGCAATAGGATGCCCTAAACTAGTTTGCAAAAAGTGATCAGAAAGGTCTCACCATAATAAGTACACCCAGTAATGCACACAAATAGAAAATATGTGAATTTATCCAGAAAGAAACTGTCAAGCTCTTTTTCGTCATCATATTGTAACATAGACAAATGTGAACTAACATTGTTACCCCATTTGTGCATAATTGTCACTCACTTTGTTATTTCAGTCAAGGTACACACACACACACACACACACACACACACACACACACAAAATTGGTAATCACAACTGCAACATACATCCTGTCAAATCTAGAATAGTTTATTATTTGCTTTTCAGAATCAGACTTTGTGGAGGAGGCATCACTATTTGAGAAGACTATGTACCTGATAGCAGCAACTTCTCTAGTCAGACTTAAGTATTACCATGCCTGGCTCTTAGCAGATGCAATTTGCAATGCTGCAGGGCTAGGGTTTAATGGCTATGATAAGGATGGTAATCCTCAGTGGGATCTTATCTCTAATGTAGATATTTTAAAGTTTGAGGTATGTAACATGGATTTTTACTTCAATTTATTTCTTCTTTCTTAACTATTATAAAATATAACAATTTATATTTTTCAAGATATATCTGCACTATAATCTATTTACACATGTACATGTGGCATCTGTTCCGAAAGAACAGAGATCACTTCTGATCCTGCAGTTGTTATTATTTAATATTCGCAAAATATATGACATCAATCGCAGTTGATGTCATATATTCTGTGAATATTATTTACACATGCTTTTCTCCAAAACAACGAATTTCCAACAGGTGGCCATTGGCAATTTGACCACTGTTTGCGACAACATACAGGCATTATTTCATAAAAAAGTCAGATTATACAAGAAGATGATATAAGTTTCAGAAATTACCGCAACCAGTCGCCATTTTTCTTCTCAATGAAGATTTATTGAATCATGACTGGTTTCAAGCTGCCTAGCACCTCATCATCAGACGGTATACATACATTCAGTGCAAATTACATTTGTATAGTGTAATTTGCACTGAATGTATATATACTGTCTGATGAGCTGCTAAGCAGCTTGAAACCGGTCATGGTTCAATAAATCTTCATTGAAAAGAAAAAAGGTGACTGGTTGCAGTAATTTCTGAAACCTATTTCGAGATACAGTTGCAGGTTCCGACACATAATGGATAAAAGAAGATGATATATTTATTTAAAGATTTATCTGTAACTCTTGTCTATTTGTTCATACACTTTTATCTCCAAAGCTATTATATGAATTTGCAAGTGGTTTTCACAAGTAACTTAAGTGTAACTTGGGACAACATACAGTCTTTATTTCATCAAAATTAGATAATGTAAAAAGAGTTTATTGTAATTTAATTTTTTTTTTTAAATCTAAAACTGTCATGTTTGTTTCAACACACTCATCTTTAAAACTACTAGAAAAACATTTTCATGGGGTTTTAATAGGTAAATCGAGCTTATCTTGTAGCAATGTACAGGCTTTTTTTATTTTTTTATTTATTTTTTTTTTTTTTTTTATTTTAACCAATATCAGATCAGCTGAAGATAATAAATTTAAAATTCTAGGGTCTGCTTTGTTCAGTGTATGCCGTAGTACACCAAAGAACCAACAGATGGTGTTATTAATTTAGAAGTACACAAAAAGAAACAAGTATATGGTACGATTAGTTTTTTAGCTCAAAATCAGTGACACTAGTACAGGGTCTTTCAAAAGGAATAACTGTATTTTGAATGCATACATTTACTGAACTTTAAGACATACCATGATGAAGCTTTACACACATATTTATGAATCTCTCAAGTTCAGATTACAGAAGTACTATATGTCCTCCATCAGCAACATGAACAATATCACATCAATGCTCAAATTCCTTCCACACTCGGGCAAACATGTCTTCGTCACTGATGTTATGGCAGTACAGAGCCAGGTCTTCAATGCTTCCAGGTCCTGTGGGAGAGATGGTACATAAAGTATCGTCTTTAACGAAACCCCACAGGAAGAAGTCACAGGGTGTCAAATCTGGTGACCATGGAACCCAGCTGAGACATGCTAAGTCGGCCAGCTCCTTGATGACCAATCCAACAGTTCAGTGAAGTTTCTTTAAGATATTCACACACTTAGTAAATCCAGTGAGAGGGTGCACCTTGTTGAAAAATTAAGTTGCCTTCGTGCAGCCTCGAAAACGACCAGTTTTGTAACGTAGTGAAATACTGCTGACCATTATCTGTGTTTCCATCAAAGAAAAAAGGGCCATAAACAGATGATTGGGATATCGCACAAAACACATTGACTTTGGATGAATCTCCTACATGTTAAATGCCTCAAATTAGAACATGATGCATAGTGCAAAATTGTTGTCAATAGCATCACGAATCTTGTTACACATTTGCGTTTGTCATGAGAACGCAGAGCTTGTAACATTTGTAATTTGTATGGCTTCATAACCAGCTGATGTCTCCACACGTACCAAATTGTTGTTGTAGGCAGTTGTGACTTCCAACTGGCATGAGAAGTTGATTTTGAAGGACTACGTTGGAAAGCAGTTTGAATTTGTGCAACATTTTCTTCAGAAACATGAGGGCTTCTAGGACCCTTTCCTTGATACAAGTCCTGCATCTAATAACTGTTGATACCATCTATGAATGTTCCAGCTATTTGGAGGATCAATTTGGTACCACAATCTTAAACATCTTTGCACTGTAATCATGGAATGGCACATCACAAACTCGAGAACACAAAGTGTTTTCTGCTACAAATTAGCCATTTTAAACATATGACTTTTACCAAGCAAAACAGAAGACAACTGACATCTAGTGCCTATTAATATAAACTTGAATGTGCATGCATTTCTTCAATTGCTGAGCCAAGTCACAGCAATCTATAGTTTGGACAAAATAATACTTTGTAATACATAAATATATATATATATATTTTTTTTCAAACATTGCATTTTTGGAAGTGTGATGGAATTAAGATCACAATCTTGTCTTTATGAACACAAACTAAAACTGATTATACTTGGCTAGGATATATAGATTTACTGATTTTGCTATGTCTGCTTTCTTTCCATATAATTTATTTATATTTTATTTATTAGCTATGAGAAACAAATTTATTGATTAAATGATCCTATAAGACTCTTGTTTTTAATGGTTGAGGTACTGAACTTCAAAAAACAGCAGTGAATGAAGACTTTTCTTTAACTTCTGTTGCGAAGCATTATCACAAAGTCAGTATAAAATATAACTATTAATAGTTTCAAAAATTATTCATAAATATAGTATTCAGTTGAGCCTATGGTACAATATTTTATTATATCACAACCACAGTAAAATAATATGTGGCTTACTCCATTCTGTAGTCACTTGACGAAGACTTATGGATCTGAAAATATGTTTATTAGGAAGTAAACAATGTTACACAAAATATTGTATGAAGATAAGTAGCAACTCACATTAATGCATGTATTCTCATTTTTTATGAAGGCTCTGGCTGAAAATTGAAGTTATGTAAATGTGATGTTCTTTTCTATATGCCTCTCTGTGGCTAAGTAGTCATCTTTATGATGAGTTGCTATTCATCCTCATATTATTGACTTTCCAAGATAGAGTGTTAGACATTAGACAATATATAGTCACATTTGACCAAATACTATTGGTATTTCTTGAAAATTCATATGTAAATATTGTGAATCAAATTCTCATCCATTGTTTTGCGGATGAATGCAATAAAATTACCTACAAGAAATGTATTCGCAATTGCGAATATTAATCAGCATCAGCTGTATGGTGTAATGGTGACATTTGAAAATTTGTGCCAGGCCGAGACTCGAACCCGTATTTCCCGCTTATCACGAGCAGTCACGTTTCCATTACACTACCCATGCACACTTCCTGGAACGACCCAAACTTTCATATGACACACACTGTCTACTGCCCTTGAGTGCTCATACATTCTATGATGTAATTCCCGCACAGGGTGAGACTTTTTAGTATATTTGTCGCAAGCCTTGCTATGACTGATTTTAAATACGATGTGCAGTGTCCGTGTTTATTAATAGAACTAAGCAAATGTCCTTCAGGGCAGTAGACAATGTGTGTCATTTGAAGGTTTGGGTCGTTCCAGGATGTGTGTGCGGGAAGTGTAATGGAAACGTGACCGCTCGTGATAAGCGGGAAATCCGGGTTCGAGTCCCCGCCCGGTGCAAATTTTTATATGTCACCATTACACCATACAGCTTTTGCTGATTAATATTCACAATTACGAATACATTTCTTGTATTTAAATTAGCAGTTGTAGTCGCCACAGTGTCCTTCAGACATGCATGCATGTCTGAAGGACATTTGCTTAGTTCTATTAATAAAATTAACGATACAGTTACACAGTTTAATTACACATTTGATGTTCAATATCAAATAAGTGTTTAATTTTTTGTTGGTTTTGTCATGCCAAGCACTGAAGAAACTGATCTGCTGCTTGGGCAATACTCAATATTGCATGGCCCATATATCTACGCCCTACCTGCCATAGACTTTCTTTGAATGACTCTAAAACTGCTACAGAAACACTTGGGAACTGGTAAAAACACCCATCCAACTACTAACTTTACTTCTCTTAGACCTGTTATATGTGCCCAGATAACTTCACAGTTACTCTCAACCTCGACATCAGTAGAAACAATATCTTTGTCCACTGCAATGAACACTCCCCCTCCAGTTGTCTCTGATCTGTCTTTTTGATATACGGTCCATACCTTGTTAAATATTTCTGAGCTTCCAACATCATGATTTAGCCAGCTTTTGGTGCCTACAACTTTCTGAGCACAATAATTTCCCTGCAGCATGGAAAATTCAAGAACTTTTTTTTTTTTTTTTTTTTTTTTTTTTTTTTTTTTTTTCAAAGTTTATGGCTAATATTTTGATTAGGGCTGTGTCCGAGTGGTTCGGCCGAATCCATAATTTGCCGAATCTAGCACACTGGCTTCGGATTCGAGATTCGGCGCATAATGGCCGAAAAGTACCGAATCCCGAATCCAAAGTGTTATATGGAAACCTTCAGTTACGAATGTTGGAGTTTACTTTGCATAACAATGCGCTTTCGTCTGCGTTATTTACTTTATTTTCCATAGATCCGCTGAAAGACGTGATGTCACAAAATGAAACAATCTCACTTTGAATAGTTCTGATAAATGGCGCTAGGAGCTGCCACAAGTAATGTTTCCTGTCTACACAGGCAACACAGGCTTGCTTAGCAGGCGAAAATATAAATACTGCCTAAAACGTTTGTTCTCGTAAAAAAAAAAAAAAAAAGAGAGAGAGAGAGAGAGAGAGAGAGAGAGAGACTTTCAGTTATAAGTAGCAACAAAAATAAATTTCTTCGCGTAAATGGCAACAATACATAAGGCTTTAGGATTCTTGCCTCATTCTGATTTCACGTATTGTTTCGTCGAATTTCGTGAAGTTCTGGGATATGTGAACTGTAATGAAGCACTAGGATTTCAAGAAGAAAATTATTTATTATGTGGAAAAAAAATTCTAATGGTGCACCCTCGAAGCGGGATGATGTCAATTCAGAACCAATTGACGTTTGTTTCAATAAATCGTTTAAGGTCGAACTTAAACACATGTACACCGACAGCCTTTCGAAAAGTGACAGACAACTGACACCAACGGGTCATGTAAAACGCGCAATTGTGCCAATGGAATGATGATACGTGTAAGTGGATTCCAAATCAGATTGCGTAACAGGCATTTAAAAATGTTCAAGATCGAATGCTCTAGACTGTACAAGGGATGATGCTCTGTAGTACGAAGGAACTGTGTAACAAGGAATCAAATGATAGCGATTTAGAATTACCGTACCGGTATCTAATTGTATAAACATTTCGTAAAATTTTTATTATAAGACTAATAAAATTGTTTTATATTTCTACATTTAGGTCCATACAATAGCTATACATTTGAAGTCTTATCTAAAAGCTACTACGTAAAGCCGACTGGCAACCTTGTGTTGCGTCAATACGCCTGACGCTACAACCACTGCCTTCGTGCTACAACTTACATGTTTTTCTATTAGAGGCAAGGGATTGTTCCTATGAATCATGATTCGGGAATTCCACACTCTTTTTGCCATAAGAATAGTACAACTGTAAACATTACGCCATGTAATCTTCCGTGTTAGCTGTTACCACATTAAAATTCCGTCCGCCTAACAAACGCGAAAGACAACGGTGAACGCTGAAGAATACGTTTCACGATAATGTTTACATTTGTATTATTCTTATGCTAAATGGAAATAGTTAGAAATGATGCACGGCAACTGACTTCTAGTACTGATTTTTAAATCTTCTACAAATAAAAGTTCTATGCAGACTAGTTACGTGATTTTAAATGTTTGAAAGAATAAATGCATCTAAAAAATACCATTGCTTAACCTTCTGGAATGCTCAACCTGCGCATTACTTTTCACAATTCTGAAATGTCTTCATGGCAATAACAAGTACACACACGTCGAATAAACGCGAATTTCTCTCTGTCTGAATGTCCTGTCCGTCACTTATGGAATGCCTGATACGTCACTATAAAATTATTTACACATCCTATTTTTTAACTTACAAAATATGTACTTATCTTCTCAGATTTTATTTTTGAGTCTTTGCCTTTGGAAAAAAAAGAAAAAAAAAAAAAAACAACGAATTCCTTTCCTTTTAATGTTTTTTATTTCACAATATGAAATATTTTGTAACAGAGTGAAGAAAGTTTCTTATTATATTTTAGATCATAATATTTATATCAAAATGTTTCATTCAAATTTCTTTTAAGTGTAAGGGGTATTAAAAAATCCTTAAGTTTGAAAATAAAAATGTAACTGAAATTTTAATTTCTTAAATTTTACTGTTAATATTGTCATTTGGTATTCACCCCAGAAGGCTTTATCTTCATCACTGGCTGTGATGGAATTGTAATTCTTTTTAAATAGATGTACTTGAGTTGACAGATTATTTGAGTTCGAGATTCAGAAGATTCGATTTGGGTTCGGTATTCGGCAAAACTTTTATTTAAGATTCGGTATTCAGATTCGATTCGGTAAAATTGGGGTTCGACCCATCCCTAATTTTGATAGTAGAATTATTGTTCTGAATGCGGCCTAAATTTGCTGTCTGGATGTTAACTGGCGAGTGCTCATCAGAGCTTGCACCCAGCCTAAAATTCCACTTGTTCATTCCACAAGTACTCTACTATCAAAGTAGCTGCTTCCTTGGTGTAGTGCACTTCTGATCTATCTAGGGGCATCCTACAAGTCCCCACCTGATAATGCAGTTCAAGTTCAAACCCTCGTCTTGGCTCCAAACAAAAAGACCCCGCTCAACCCTAGGAACAATGCTACAAATTGACAGCTCTGCTTACACCTCGCATGCGAGGCCAGCATTCTTCACTAATTCCGCCAGCCGCCCATAGGAACTGAGGATGTCCTCAGAACCCAAGCAACAAGCATTATTGGTGCCAAAGTGAGCCACAACTTGCAGCCGACCGCACCCTGCGCATTTGATAGCCGCTGGCAAGGCTGCCCCAGCAGACACAGAGAGTGCACGTTGGACTTCTTTCCAGATCTCGGCGCTATCTGCCTAAGAGGCTGCATCACACACCTAGCATTGTAGCTCCCAATAAATAATAATCCCCTCCCCCCGTGCACTTGCTCAGACCCTGCTGAAGGAGTGGCCACATGTCCACTCACAGGACAAATGGGCAAATGGGCATGGCCAGATGGCCAGCCTCCACATTGGCCTTCCGCCTCGAGCGACACAAACGTCGTTCAACCCACCACTCCCCTTGGGGAGAGAGCAGCTCGACCACATCTGGTGCACTTGAAGGTGCCTCGACAGCAGGGACAGAGGGCAATGAAAGAGACACCTGAGGTGTCCCAGTCAAGTACTTTAATAAAGGTGGCTGGTAACTATACTGTGTGTGTGTGGAGGGGGGGGGGGGGAGTAAACTCGAAAATCTATGAGCACACTATTATCAAATATGTGAGAATAAATGCTTTCTAAAAGCGAAACACACCAAATAAAGAAGTGACAATTACGAAAAATACAGTTAATACTTGAATTACATAGCTTGCAGCACAAATGAAACCTGTTACACTTGAATGGACCTCTTAAAAACAGAAGTACTAATGAAAATGAAGAAATTGACTGGTAATGAAATTTCAAACAAATTATATTATGCTACTTAGTGCTCTGAACGATGCGAGACTGGCAGCAGCTGGCAGTGGACTGGAAGGAGAAGATAAAAAAATTCAGTAAATGAAGCAGGCAAAATGAATTACAGATGGTTAAGAAGTGAGACTGACAGGAAGTGAAAAATGGGTAATATCGAATGGCTAGAGGGCAAATGTAAGTCTGCACAAGAAAATAAGAGACATTTGGGAAAAGAAAAGCGGTTGTATGAATATCATGAACTCAGATGGAAAACCATTTGTGAGCAAAGAAGGGAAAGCTGAAAAGCTGGAAAGAATATATAGAGGAGGTCTACAAAGGAAATGAACTTAGAGAGAATATTGTAGGAAAGGAAGAGGAAGTAGATAATGATTGAATAGGAGGTACTATACTGAGAGAAGAATTTGACAGAGCACTGAAAGACCTAAGTCGAAAGAAGGCCCCTGGACTAGAAGACATTCTCTGAGTTACTGAAGTCTATGGGAGAGCCATGTCAAAACTGTTTCAAGTAATATGTAAGATATATGATTGTAGATTTAGAGAAGATTTTTGACAATGTTGATTGGAATACATTCTTTTAAATTCTAAAATCAGCAAGGGTAAAATATAGGAAGTGGAAGGTTATTTACAGCTTGTACAAAAACCAGACAGCTGTTATTAGAGTTGAAGGGCATGAAAGGTAAGCATTGTTTGTGAATGGAGTAAGGCAGGGTTGTAGCCATTCTCCAATATTATTCAATTTGTACACTAAGCAAGCTGTGAAGGAAAGCAAGGAGAAATTTGGAGAAGAAATTAAAGTTCATGGTGTGTTAAGGAGTGTTTAAGTTGAACATTAACAAGAGCAAAACCAGGGTAATGGAATGAAGCACAAGAAAATCAGGCGATGCTGAAGGAATCAGATTAGGTAACGAAACAATAAAGGTGAGTTTTGTTGCTTGGGCAAAAAAATAACATATTATGGTCACAATACAGAGGATGGAAAAAGAAAAATTTGTTACCATAGAATATTAATTTAAGTGTAAGGAAGTCTTTTCTGAGTGTGGAGTGTTACCTTGTATGGGAGTGAAACATGGATGATAAGTAGTTCAGACAGGAAGAGGATAGAGGCTTTTGAAATGTGGTGGTACAGATGAATGCTGAATATTAGGTGGACAGATCACATAACTAATGTGGAGATATTAAACAGAATTGGGGAGAAAAGGAATTTCTGGCAGGCCCTGGACTTAAGAACACAACAGCAGCAGCAGCAGCAGCAGCAGATAACATCATGGGTGTTAGGCAATTACAATCTGTGGCAGTAACAATATATGTTTTACTACCAAAAGATGAAATCGACAAAGGGAACAATTTTCAAATGTTGCATTATGTTCTTTGTTTTAGTGAATTTTATTTCAAGCACTGTGTGTGTTTCCATATGCAAAGATTGTAGTATCCAATACTGCACTCTCTCTGCAAATCTGTTTGTGATCAGAGGCATACAGCTCACATTAAAAATGAATATTATCTGTTAGTTACATCTTTAGAAGAGTAGATTACATTGATTTCCAATTCAATGTTTTGATCCAGTTGTAAAACATGCATATCTGTTCCAATGACAAATGTGATTATACCCTGTATTATGAAAATGTGATAGCTATATTACAGTTTAATTGTTGCAGTAGGATTTATATGTCATAGTAAATATAAATATTTATAAAAAAGTAAAGAAAGTTGGACCTACCAGGCGAAAAGGCACCAGTTTGTTGATACACGAATAAAAACATACACATACATACACACACGCAAAACTGAGCTTTTGCAATATAAGGTTGCTTCTTCAGAAAGAGCATGGAAGGCAAGGGAAAAGGAAAGGACAAGTGTTTTAATGGAGAGGGTAAGGAGTCACATGTCTGTGAAATAATTTTTCCCTCTAAGCACTTTTGGTAATATTGTAGTAGTTACCTCAACTCCTTTGTGTAAAACATCTTCTTTTGGGAATTAGATAAGTTCAAAATGGGTACTTTTGGTCCAACATCATCTATGTGAGGTTGGGACTATGGGAATGGTGACTGAGAAGTTCTCAGTGAATATGCTGATTCTTATCTTTGCCGTGTGCTGTGTGCTATGTCGACACACTTTGTCATGGAGAATTGTTATAGAGCACAGAGCCCCATACCATAAATTGTGCATGGCATGTTTTAGTTTGATGTGAATTTTGCAGAATTCATATGCACTTATTTTTGACACTTCTGTTGAGTCAATCAAAAGAAATTATATTTTGTGCTAGAAAATTGTACCATCATTTATACTGCCGGATTTTCCCCCTCTTTGTGTTAGACAGTAAACATTCTCTTCATGCACCTGGCACATAATTTTGTGTCACATTAGTTTTTTGTGTCAGTTGTGTATTTACTGATGTGATATGTCCAATATGACAGAATTCATCATATGGTGCTCGAGTGATCAATCATATCAAAATTGTTAGTCCACTTGTTGCAGGATTTCATTTGTTTGGCTACTAGACCTGCCATCTACTCTTCATTTTTCTATTTGTGTGAACCCTTGTAAAGTCTCAACACTGTTGCTTAATCTTTCCTTCCTTCATTATTGATGGGCCATATACTAGTTTCAAATCATGTAAATCTGAGCAGCTGTACTTTTGCATTAAAAAAATTATTACAACATGCAATTCAAAAATTGTTAGAGCAACAAATTTTAAAATTATTACTTCTTGCAATCAGTGTTATGTGGATACTGGATAGAAACAATGAATTTCTTAGCTTCTTAAATAATCCATAAATGGTGTCACCTTCATTTTAACATTAAAATGTAAACAAACAGCCATTACTGTTTGCCAGCTGAAAAGCACTGTAAATATATTAGGAATTCTGTTTTCTTAATTCACAACATATGAACTGAAATGTATTGCTTTGGTAAAGAACATTGCTTTCTTTTTCAGCTTGGTTTAAGCTTACATGACAGTATTGAACAGTGGAACAAAGGGACAACTCGGTGGTTGCGAATGATTGTCTATGAAAGGGCTGGGAAAATGAAGACTGTATTAACTTATGCTTTATCAGCCCTTTGGCATGGTTTTTATCCTGGATACTACCTCACTTTTATGAGTGGAGCCTTATTCACCTTTGCAGCACGTGCAGTAAGTTATTATTGTTATGCATACACAGATAAAATTGTATACCATCTAGAAAACAAGGAATGAGTTTTGTGTACATAGAATATCACATTTTGAAAGTACATAAAAATTGCCATAAAACAAACCACTGGGTACATAAACAATAGACTGATTTAAGATAACTTTATAGTGGAGATGCTTAACAGTGGAAAGGCACCCACACAAGTACTTCAAAACTGCAGCTCAGTTTTCTTACCTGTCTTCTTCTACACTGCACGCAAGCAAAAAGTCGTAAGTATAGCAAGTTCTTGGACAAGAAGCATAAAAAAGCAAGGGATTAATGTCCTGTTGACAATCCCTCATTTTCTGTCATTATTTCATAAATATGGAAGTTATTTGTACTTGAGTATGATAATGAATCAACAACGTATTACAACTATTTTATATCAAACTACATAATTTTTAACTAGAACACATTATTGTAATGAATTAGCTCCACAAACATCCTTTTTACAAGTAAAGCAAAAAGTGTCATTTCTTGGCATGTATTTCATCATAAATAGGCACAGACATAATATTTTTTATGAATCTGAAATTGCACAAAGCTTTCCTTTCAATTTTATTGGTTTTCTATATCAGAGAGTAATGACAAACATTTCTTTTCTACTTTCAGGTGCGGAAAACAATCCGACCCTATTTTCTGGGTTCAAAGATTTCAAAGACTGCATATGATGTGATGACCATGCTAATAACACGTGTGATAATGGGTTATATTACGTTTAGCTTCATTCTTCTTGAGTTTTGGCCCAGTGTTCGACTGTATTTGTAAGTATAGTTGCAGTTACTTAAACATGTAAATGTGATAATCAGAACTTACTGCAGCCAGATATTGTTTTCCTCAAATAACATGTCCAAGGTTAAATTTAAATTATGCAGCAACGCTGTTACTAATAGTGGTTACTTTTCAAACGTAACAGTGTTATTATTTGCATAAAACAACTTTAATTGTAACTAAGTTACCTTTATCAGTTAATGATTTAATGGAAGTATCATTACTTTTTTGTGCAAGTAACATAACATATTAATAATAATATGTAGATAGGGAACAACTCGCCGTAAAGAGGAATCTTGAGCTGTCGACAGACACAAAGAAAAGACACACACACACACACACACATACACACACACACACACAATTTTAAATTTTCAGCCGCGGCCTTCCTCAGAAAGAGAACACTCACCCACACAATCACTCAGGGACACTCAGCGTGGCACGCCAGCCATCTCTGGTCGCCCAGAGATGGCTGATGTGTGTGGATGAGTGTGCCTGAGTGATTGTGTGGACGAGTGTTCTCTTTCTGAGGAATGCTGTGTTTGTATGTGTTTTATTTGTGTCTGTCGGTGACTCAACATTCATCTTTACGATGAGTTGTTACCTATCTACATATTGTTAATAACATTCCTTACTGGACCTTCAGTGGTTGTTAACATATTTTTTTGTATGAATCTCAAGATTGTCGAATACCAAGCTTTGATTTTAGTGAAGAGAAGAAAGAAACAATTGATCTAAATTAAATCTTTTCAGCAGTGCACGTTGGAACTGTACAAAATATATATTTTTGTACTATTATACCCATTTCATAGTGTCCATTCATTGTAGCATTTTTATTTTATAATGATATACACAACAATGAGTATATAACAATCACCTGATGCGTCACACGTCAACAGCACACAGTTTCCAATTATTTTTCACACCTTTCAACTTGGAGAAGGAAGACAACACCCACATGCCTTGGCAAGCTTATGCTGAAGTGTTCAAATTTTTTACGTTGGATGGAAATAATGATTCCTTTTGCTGCAAATTGTGTCGTGGCGGGAAAACAATTCAAAGCAGATGAACTCCAAAGCAAACTTAACAACTCCTTTAGAGGCTAGTTTATTGCTTTCTCGTTGGCATTAAGGCGTGTTTACAATGTGTTTCAAACATCTTCTGCACCATTGTTTGCTGGTAGTTCTGGACTATGGTACCATACCGATTTTCACAACATGCTGTCAACACAAAAGCTGTGTTGCGTGGCATTGTCAGTAAAGAAACGTTGTCCGTGGCTTGCTAGCACTAAATGCTCCTTTGCAGTGGTAGTGTTCACTTTTTCTTTGTGTATCTATAGTTACATGTTGTATTTCCATGTGTTCTTTTTCACAATAAAGTAGACATGAAGCCACTTTTATGAATTCGTCACCTGATAAGATGCAGAGGAGAGCCTGTGAAATTTTTGATGTCATAAAATTAATTACAAATATGCAGGACTCCCTACAGAAAACTGCTACATTGTTTGGCACCAGCCATATGTGAAGTACAGGAAACAACTAAGTCTCTCATTTTTCAACACCGCTGCAATAACAACAGGATTCATTAACTTATTTTGCAGAAACAAGTCATTATCAAGTTAAGTTACTTGCCAGCCTATAGTTTTTACAGTGCTTTTTATGAAACAGAAATGAATGTACGTAGGAGGCAGCAGTGTGTATTAAATGTGAACGTAAAATTTACAGATTTACATCTACATTATTTACATTGGTGGTGTCGCCAGGAAAAGTTCACTTGTTACTCCATTGAAACATTATAGTGGGCATTCTTGTCTGATGTGCTTCACAGTTTGCCTTTCAGCATCACAGTCGCAGCAGGATGATGTCTTTTTCCACCATTTACCATATATAATCGCATAATCTGTGCATTCCCCCCCCCCTCCCCCCTTAATTTATGAACGAAAAAACTGGGGTGCGAGGATTACTCAAATTTAGGTTGGTATTACCCCATTTGCAACAACAAAACACACTAGGCGAGTATTATTCCGCTTTAAAAAACAGATCCCTTTAGGCTGGTACTACACAATAATATTTTCGATCAAATATTTGACAAAAAAATATTATTCGTTATATTTCTTATACATAAT
Organism: Locusta migratoria; assembly: GCA_026315105.1. Taxonomy (NCBI): domain Eukaryota; kingdom Metazoa; phylum Arthropoda; class Insecta; order Orthoptera; family Acrididae; genus Locusta; species Locusta migratoria. The sequence goes on along the minus strand of CM048745.1, from coordinate 326,457,352 downwards.
TCTTCATTGTAGTGTTAAAATAGGGGTATTATGGTCGTCATATTTCAAGTTAGCAGATAACAAATTTTTATTGTCCGCTGCCTTAGCCACGGTCAAAACTGATATAATGTACTTGCCAATCACCCCCTTTACATGGGCTTCCAAAACCGGATTTCATAAACAGATTTCCCAACTTCGCTTTTTGGTTGGTCATGTAAATACTGCAAAATCGATTCTGGAAATCCACTCCTCTAAAGCGGTTTTCCAGTTCCACAATTGATTTTTAAGCCCATGTAAACGCAACTGTTTTTGAAGCGTTCTTGGCTTGTCTGATTGTGTTTTCTTGTTAAGAATTTTGGGCACATAGCGACAGAGTTTTTTTCTAATGTGAAATAAAAGTGTAAATGTTAGAGTGAGTATTAATCTGTGTATTTAAATAAAGAAAAATAGTGATTGTGCTGACTAAATCAGGAACTGAAACAGCTGATTTTTAGTCGCTATATTAAGTGGGCTAGGAAATCGGATTCAGGCTGTACCATGTAAACACGACAGCAAAAAACGGTTTACGAAATTCGGTTTTCGTCTTCAGGAAGAGATATGCTGCATGTAAACGTAGTGAATGACAGTGACACAGAGATATGCTGCATGTAAACGTAGTGAATGACAGTGACACAAAGTATATATTGGACTGTGGAGTAGCATCTCTTTCTGCCAATTTCTTTGGCAGCACGGCTGGCTCATACAAACAGTTGCATTGTTGCTTTAAGAATGAATAGTTGCGTTTGCTTATGATACCATCTTTCTGAGTAATAAAGTACGTTATATACTTAAGTTGGGTATTATTCCCTTCAGTATCACCATATTATCCACACTGGTATCGGCACGTGACAAACACTATATCTGGAGAAGAAAGGGTTACAGTAACACTTGTACACATTGATTAGCTCAGAGTAGTTACATTTTGCATTACAGCGATCATAAGACAAGCAACTTTTATAATCAAATATACGGTGTGGTGCTATATTTGATGATATTTCTTTGATGAAAAATACCTGTATGTCAAAGTTCTCTATTACACTATCAAATATCTTTAATTTAAATACATGACATATCAACTTTGACAAAGATATATGACTGTGTAATACCAGTCTCAGCCCCATTTATTTATTGCTCAGACTGTATAAATGTTCATTTCAGTGTGTGTTACTGTGAGTACGTTTTCACAGTAATACATTACAAATGAAATATTTTTCAGTTTCTATGAGAATGTTTAGTAGGTAAAACGAGAATTTTATTGGGTTGGTACAAGATTTGCATGCTCTGGATATGACAACCCAACGCGCCTCTCTTGAGCAGAGTCAATTGTTTTGATATTTACGTGTCGTTTTGAAATTTAACGGACGTGACATCCCAAGTCAACTGCCCTAAGGTGCTTGTTCAAAGCCGATGGGTGGTATCCTCATCTACACAAATCTGCATCTTACCCCCCCACCCCCCACTCCCACTCCATCATCAAAGTTTTCGGGTGCACAGATTACTCAAGTATATACGGTATACAGCAGATCTGCACACACACACACACACACACACACACACACACACACACACACACATACACACACACACACCATGGTTAGTCCGGATCCGATTCAATTTGGACCATACTTTCCAAGGTTGTTCAAAGCCAGGTATAATGCATGACATATCTAAAGATTCTGGTGAAGCTAATTCATTAAACCATCTCTCAGTCAGGTTGAAATTGTTGGCTGATAGGTTCTCTGCTGTACAGATGGGTGGATATCTTGCCTTCAGTCTGTCTATATGTAGATGGGGAATATCCCCGTGAATGGGCAATCTTTGATTATGCTAGATCCTATTGTATTCATTCATCAGAGCACCCCTACAGAGGTGGGGTGGAGGAATATGGCTTAGTTTGGGCAACCATTGAGTTGATTTGATTGTACCCATGATCATTCCTTTTGTGTCATTTAACTTATCATCTATTCTCTTAACATGAGGACTGTTCATCCAGATGGGGGTATCATACTCCACAATAGAGTAAACTAAATTTAGTGCTGAGTAACGTGGAGTACTTGCACTTGCACCCCAATAAGAAACACACTGTTTTCGAATAATGTTGTTACGTGTATGAATCTTGGCAGCAATCTTTCTCAGATGTTCTTGGAATGACAGTGTTCTGTCAAGTGTAACACCTAGATATCTTGGGTGTCTATGGTGGAGAAGAGTGTTATTGAAGTATACTTTCAGGTCCCTTGAAGCCATTTGGTTGTTGAGATGAAACCAAGAAACTTCTGTTTTGCTCCTACTTGGCTGGAGTCACCATTTTCAAAAGTTTTTTTTTTTTCTAAAACAATCTTCTGTCAATGTGTATTCTGTCTTCTCAAAGCATAGGTCTTTGGTACATAGTACTAGTGCATAAGTAGTTTGTTTAACCAAATATTGAAAATGGTGCAAAGATCTTTGCATGGTAGCTAGTGGTATCACTGAAAGTGTAATCATCATTTTAAAGGTCTCTCTCAGATGCCATGTAACAAAGTAGTGAAATAACGGTATTCCTGCTCTCCTAGTAGGTCCCCAAATTATGTTCCAAGAGGATATGAACTTAGCTGAATCAGTGTATTGATGAACACTGTGACTATTTGAACAATTATTCAGCAACAATATAACTGATGTTGCAGACTTTGCACAATATCTTCATTCAAAAATTCATAAGTTATGTCCAGATGTTTCTAAAGAAGATTTATCCAGCAACCATTCATTCCTGCAAATATGTTTTTGTCTGACTTTCAGTAACATACCCAACCTCTGTTCAATGGCATATTTACAGTACAGTACAGAAGATTCAATGCTGACAACAATGACTCTTACATCTCAGTATCCACTGACAGACTTAAGTCAACCTTTTCCCCACCCGAGACTCTTGCAAGTTCACAGATATCAGCTAACTCGTTAGCTGCTTGTATGTCCTATTGCTTAGTCAATCATTTTCTTTCCAAGGTAACATAATTTCATAACTTCATCTGTGTCATGCTCACCATTTTGATGTTATGTTTTTCAATATTTTCATTTCTGCTCCTTCTCATTACTTCTGTTTTTCTTTGGTTTTCTCTCAATCCATTTTATGTACTCATTAAACTTATTTCATACAATAGACCCTTTAATTCTTCTTCACTCTCATTAAAGATAGCAATGCCCTATCACAGAAAATGATGAGATCCATTCATGAAATTCTACTTCTGTTGGGAAATATCTTACCACATCTTGATGGTTCACATCATGTAATCCACTGTACACTCTTCTTACAGACCTAATTTGTCCCTAGTGATATTCACATATTTCAGTTTTTAAAAATGTGCTACAGTGACAAATTTTCAGCATTGGTTTGATTGTTGTATTTGTCTTGTGGAGTTGCCTCCCTGCACCCTACATTTCTTAAACAAATCAAAAAGCTGTGTATCCATTATACAATAAAGTCTATTTCTGAAAGGAAAGTACATGGAAAATAAAATGCTTTTGCAATTTTAACATCACCAATTCATTTATAAAGAGAAATATACTTTTAAAATATTATTTTCCTGTTTTCACTTTTACATTAATGGGTAAATTACAGTGTTCAAATTTATTTTTCAGGCATATGTACCTGTGGCTCCACATTTTGGGCATTTTGGCCTTGGTTGTACTGCCTCGCCTGTTCCGACCGTCTAAGGAGAGGTGTGTCGCTGCTTCCAAACCTATTTCCAATGGTGTGGTTGCCAATAAACATGACTGAATTATTATGTATGCCTTTGAAAATAGTAACATTGTATATATAACAGACATTTAAAGGCAGATACAGACATATAGAAAATATGTGACTTACTGGTGCACATGTTATGCTTGCAAGTAAAAAGTTAAAAGATTTTCTTTTAACTTAATTTTAGTGTTTTGATAACGTGAGAGGCAAAATAAATTTAACACACCCATCTACTAATGAATGTTGAACTGATATTTGTTAAAGGTTGTCTAGTTTTGTCAAAAAATTTTAGTCATATGGACTGGGTTTTAAGTTGGACCAAATGTCAATGTTTTAAAAACATGCATTTTAAAATAAAAGTGTAATTCAGAGTTTGTTGAGAGAGATGTTTTTACTATTTGACTGTTAACTGATGGACTATATATTTTAACAAAATGTTTTAAATGTTGTACATTTCATATAATCATATTTTCATGGATCTCATATACAAGATATGAAACCCATCATTGTGAGAATGTATGTATATCTCGTTGTCATATTGTACTGGTATTAGTAACAAAGAATATTTTACATTGTCTGATTCTGGCAATCATCATGTGTAACTTACAACCGCCCTAAAAAACCTATTACAGTTAATCGCCTTTACCTAAGGCACACTTACTTGAACATGCATGTGCTGAAAAGTCATAGGTGGTATCTGTTTGGCTGAGCAACTCATTTGTTCAAAATCATTGTAGTCACAATTCAGTTTCATTTTCAAAATTACCTCTGCAACTTATAAAAAGTAAATCTCACATATTGTAAACTAAATTTTACTTACTGTAGAACAATGAGACTTTTGCAAGTTTATTGTAATTTTGCTTCATGCTGTATAATTTTGTTACAATATCCAGTGCTTCCCCCATGTATGTGTTAATGGCACAATGTAGTGTAATCAAAGTAACGTTTTAAATGTACTGTTACAGTACAGACATTGTGTGATTCAGTGGTAGCCATTATATTGCCTGGCTACTAGCAACATTATTATCTTATCATCCATGTATGTATTCAACAGAAAATTATTTCAGGTGAAACTTATGTGTACAGATAATGCAGCACATTTTTGTATACAATTTGCATTTAATGGCAATTGCAATTTTTGTAAAGCATATACTCTAGAATGACTGAGAACTTTAATACATGCAGTGACATGTTATTTGATCTCTTTATTACCTCTTTTTGTGTATTTCATCATAAAGAATGAAGGAACAGTCCCTTACAATAAAGTGTGATGGTGCTACACTGTGGATGTGTGACTATTTTTATTAGACAGTGTTAATTTATTTACTTGTATGTATGTGTTATTGTTGCATAAACCATCATCTCTTATTGCTCTACCCTCTACACTCTTTTCGTCTTATTGTGTGACTACCGAGTCTTCTGTTTAAAGATTAGCCTCCTTCCCGGTACCCCTTCCCCATCTCCATCCACTGAGGCAACCACCCATAGCAATTAAGTCCTATTGTGTACTCCATCCAAGACTTTCCGTTATTGATATGTTAGTGTTTACTGGTCGTTATTTCCCAAAGAACATTCATCACTCTGTGATACTGCCTTGGGAAGTTCCATATAGTAGAAGGAACAGTTGCTACTGTACTTCAGGCAGACAAGAGGTTATGTGAGCAATAAAGTAGCTCTGGCAGTATCATTCCAATGATACTGACCATAATTGCACTTAAAAATAATATAATGTGGAAAATCATAGCATGGAGGTCAGTTTTAGGTTGTAAAGGTTTGCAGAAGTGGCCATTCATGAAGTCAATAGCAATAGAATCTGATCTTTTTCCGTGGAAGTTCAAATCATTGCTGATTACCCGTACCTCACAAAAATAAAAAAAATTTGCTGAAAATTATAAGAGAATAATTTATGGAATTGCTGATGAGTTTTTATAGTGTGGAATATGAGTATATCATTTGTAAGACATTATGCAGAAATATATACCAAACTAATTCCCTCTTTTACCCTTGAAGAAGTTTGAATGTAAGATCCAGTGTTTTCTGGTGCAAGAAGGAGTAGGGTAGTAAAGTGATTTTGGCACTTCCTCTCTCAGTACCAGAATAGAAATATCACAGAAAGATTAGACTTTTTTTTGTGTAACTGTAAATTAGAATGGTTTCAGCTAGTAAAAATCCTGCTGACTGTGAATTAAATTTTATATGTGCCAAAAACATGAAAACTATAGAGATTCATACTGAACTATGTGCAGAAAATGGAAAGAACATTGAGTGACAGTGCAGTTGTAGTAACCGGTGCAGGAGGAACACATGGCCAGGCTCATTCACTGAGTGTTCACTCACTGTTATTCCCTCCACCTGAAGAATCGGTGACTCAATTGAAGACTGAGGTACTTATAAGAAGACACATTAACACTGTTTCATGGCGTTCAGGGTGATTAACATGGAGATTTGTAGGACTCTCTTCTTATGGATGCACCCTTGTGTGTTATTGCTCACTGTGCCGATAGCTCCCTTGCAGGAGCTATTGTCTCTTTATTTCAATTATGTGTAGGTTGCTGTCCTCCATCACATGGAAGCACATGTGGTTGCTTCATGTGTTGAACCCTGCCAACATCAGAAGCAGTTGCAGCAGTCATATTAAGCTTTGAGTCAAAGCTTAGTTTGTAGTGTTGTGTACTGTAATGACACCAAAAACAACTACACTAATATCGTTACTGACAGTCCTGATGACAGGAACACAGACTGTTAGTACTACCAGTTTATAGTTTACCATCAGAGGCTGTGCATTTGCAAACAGTACAACAAGTCTGAAACCTGATTGGTGGAATCACAGTTAAATGCTAAAATTTTACTTTATGTCCTGGTGGCCTCGCTGTTTTATGTTGGCAACATGAACAATACAGTAGAAAATTTTTGCCAAGATGTTAATATTAGAAATCTGAACCACATAGAATGACTTGAATTAGTGTTTTATACATACCATGAAGTAACTAAGTAATGCTGTTCCTGCTCTATGGTTGACAGGTATGTACCATTGTCCAACCAGTAAAAGTAATTGTCCTCATGCAATTGGGAAGATTTCATGACAAAACATTTGCAGTGTCATGTGATTGGCTACTTGTTTTTTTCTTTTTTCCTCCCCTTCTGTTTCAATAACCTTGAAGACTTGCTGGTGGAAATCATCTTATTTTAGAAGAAAAGGTCAAGAACATAATTGAAGAACTTTTTGAGGGGCTTGAAAATCTTTCAAAGAGTATTTCCCTTCCTTGTCTAGTAATAGCAATGGGATTCGCAATCTCTTGGAAGGAGCAATAGTTTTAGAATCGACATAACTGCAAATTAATACTAAGTAGCTTCTGGAAACGTCCAGTAACTTTTAAGTCACACAAATCTTTGGCATTGCTAAGAGGTAACACATTATTACATGTCTCGTCCACATATTTGTGCAAAAAGACTTTCACTTATAACAAAATAAATACAGAAACACACTTCTCGTTGAAAGTAACCTAAGACTGAACGTCTGTGAATCCAGACTTAAAATTTATAAGCCAAGCATATCAGGAGGAACCTTCTCACTGAAATACATGAAAAAGTTTAGCCTCCCATAACGAAAACTTGTAGGTTAACAGACACGTGTAACATACTTTAATATTGTATACTGCACCTCCCCATTATGAAAAAGCCTGAATCTGCTCTTTTGATATGAAACCATTGAAGCGTTAACTATACAAACCATTAGCACTTTTAAGCCCTTTGCACAAAAATCAGTTCCTGGTACGTAACAGTAAGACACTTTTTTATCTATTATTTTTGTATTTAACTTTATTTCATTTTAATAAGGTGGAGTTTGACACTACTAAATATCTGTTAACAGGACGAAAACATTTAATTACCACTGTGCTTAGGAATAAAAAATAAATTTTAAAAACCTCTACATAACAACACAACTTTGCAATGGAGCCTAATTGTCTTTTGGCTGAAAATATGGTTTACAATTAAAAGCTGAACGAATATTAAAAAGTTTTTCGCTTTAAGTAGTGTCTACTCCTTGCACATTGGTATGATCTGTGCTGTTCGGTCTTTATGTCAGACATAACGATAACGTGTAAATTGCTATGTAGATAATAAACAAAGTGTGCGATGCCTACGCTCTGATTAATCCAATGTGTTGCGCAGAACTGTCAGCGCAACGCTGCATTCTCCCGCTTGCAGCGCCGCCTGTAGCGCTGTTGCACAGGCCCGGCGGGTATCCGCTCGCCCTGTGAGTGTCGGGACTCGACTGCACATCGTAGCTCACTTGCTCTGTAGGCGGTGCAGTGGGGCTCGACTACCCGTGGTGCAGCCATCAGAGAGCAGTGGCTGGACGCAGGCGAGCTCGAACAGGTAAATGTGGCACGCTGCACGGCTATGAATACTAGAGCCAGATGCACACCTTAACAGATAGCAGCATGAGGCCCAGCAATAAACCAAAAGTAAGAAATGTTCTAAGAATATTCCAAGCCAACATTGAAGGCTATAGCAGAGTCAAAGTTGATATCCTCTCCAAAATTATGAAAGAAAATGAGGTTAATTTATTGGCACTTCAACAAACAAATACCCATGAGAATTTAAATTACCAACTTATATAAGGTGCAAGGATTTACCACAGTTGCCTCCAAAGGCCATGAAATGCATGGAATCTTGACACTTCATCAGAAAAAGGAAAACATACATTCACGCAATCACTCAGACAACTATACACACACAACTATCATGTCCGGCCACTCCAGCTACACAATTTCATATCATACTAAATAATATGTAGATAGGGGACAACTCACCGTAAAGACGAACGTTGAGCCGCCTCCGAAATAGAACACTCATCAACACACATCAGCCATCTGTGGTCACCCAACACAGTCTGACTCACGGCAAGTGGAAGCAGTGGCGTAGCTACTAGACCAAGGGCCCCGGGGCAAAAGTGATGTTGGGGCCCTCTCTAAACTAAAACTATACCACAGGCGCTGACTTTTGAAAATCTTGAGGTACGCTCAGTGGCGTTTCCAATAGGGGGGGGGGGGGGTTGATGCCGGCCTGCAGCCCCTCCTTCCCCCCCCCCCCCCCCGGACAGGTATATCTAAAAAAGAAGCGTTAAGAGAAAAATAGTTATGTTTCAGAATAATCTGAAGTAGGTCAATGAATTCGACGATTTCTTGCTGAGATAGTCTATTGTGTTTAAGTAAGTTAGCTTTAATCAACTTGACGGCCTCATCAACCGGAACATTTGCATATGGAGGAAAGCCTATAGCCGATACATCCCACCTTATGCCTCTTGATATTAAAAATTTATATGCAAATGTTCCGGTTGACGAGTAGTAAATAACTTAATACGAAAGGAACAGCGTGCGAAATCAAATAAAACTGGCACGGAAAATATCAAGAGAGTAATGGTTCCGTATTTTGGTAATCTACCTCACAAAGTTGCCAACATACTTAAACCTTTTAAAGTAGAAGTTGCTTTTAAAACTAATAATACGTTACATCATAAATTACGGAATAACTTCAACCAAGAGGCTGATAAATATGACAAAGCAGGGATTTATAAGATACAGTGTAGTAGTTGCAGTGCCAACTACATTGGTCAGACCGGTAGATCGTTTAGAGTTAGGTACAGCCGCGGTGGAGTAGCCGAGCGGTCTAAAGAAGCATCTCGCTGCGGAGCGCGCGGTTGCTCGCCATGGAGGTTCGTGTCCGCCCTGGGGCATGGGTGTGTGTGTGTTTGTCCTTAGGTTAGTTTACCTAGGTTTAAGTAGTTCGTAAGCTACGGACTGATGAGCATGCAGTTTGGTCCTTTAGATTTACAAACATTACATTACATTACAGTTAGGTGCAAGGAAAATATAGACGCCTTCCGACTTAATAATTTTGACAAGTCCGCTGTAGCTACGCATATCCACGAAACTGACCACCCATTAAATTGGATTGAAGATGACCTTAACATTTTTCAGAGACAGGATAAGGGAAGAAAGTTAGATCTGCTAGAACAGCTGGAGATTACAATACATAATGCTAAGAGCGACGTTTCATTAAATGAACAAGTTCAAGGTAATACATACAGCTTTATTAAAAACTTTATGGACTATTATAACAAAAAATGAAGGCTTTCATGGCAGGTGTCATCATTACTTAAAGCTTCAGGGCTGAGATGCCGTGGTCCATACATAAAACTTTCCACTGACATTTCGCCCTCGTCTGCGGAAGGCATTCTCGGAGGTAAAGCGACGTACTGCAACGAGAGCGCGAGTGAGCGTCGTATATATAGGCAAAACACAGGGCACTGCTGTCAGTCATGTGGTGTCGGCTGTGCTGTGGTCTCTGCTATTGCCAACCTCCTCGATTGAAATTAATCGATTGTCATGCTGTTGCTGCAGTGTTGACATCCATATCTTATCAAGTTTGAGACCTTCTTCTTTTTTGTTAAAATTATTTCGATGCTTAAAAATCTCAATGGCCTCTCTGTACAAACGCGCATAACAATACAACGTCTTTGCTATGACGGATGTCTCGTTAAATTTTATTTCATGGTCACCTTCTTGAAACACGTGTTCCGCTACAGTCGATTTATCAGTATGGCCAAGGCGGCAGTTCCTTTTGTGTTCTCCCAGACGAGTGTTGACACTTCTTTTAGTTGTACCTATATAAACATTTCCACAACTGCAGGGGATTTTATAGACTCCTGGTGTAGCCAGGGGGTGTCGCTTATCTTTTGCAGATCTTAAAAATTCTTTTATTTTCGTAATTGGTCAGAAAACAGTTTCCACATCGTACTTGATCTTTTCGTGGTAATCTTCACTCCTCATTACGACTGTAGCATTACCATTGTCTGCAGATAGTACGATGATGTTTTCATCTGCATTGATGTCCCTCAGTGCCTTCCTTTGTGCCTGTGACAAATTACTTGTAGGTGGCTTACATGTACGTAAGATTCTAGCTGTTTCCAATTTGTCACAGGCACAAAGGAAGGCACTGAGGGACATCAACGCAGATGAAAACATCATTGTACTATCTGCACACAAGGGTAACGCCACCATCGTAATGAGGAGTGAAGATTATCACGAAAAGATCATGGACATTTTGGATCCCAGCAATTACAAACAACTTCAGAAGTATCCGACAACGAAGATTCTAAAAATGACGAACCAATTGGTTAAAGCGTCTTCCATCTCTTCAGACGACAAGAAGCATCTCTGTAAAACAGAAGCTTAGTCGCCCAGACTCTATGGGTTACCGAAGGTGCATAATCAGCTGGTTCCTCTGAGACCTATAGTCAGTGCAATAGGGTCTCCCACCCATGAGGTAGCTTGACACCTTGCCTCGTTGCTGCAACCGTATGTTGGCGGAACGGATAGCCACATTAAGAATTCATGTCACTTTATCGATATTATAAAGGAATTAAGTGTGGACCCTGATGACATCCTGGTCAGTTTTGATGTGGTGTTGTTGTTTACCATGATCCCAGTGAACGATGCTATCGCATGCATAGCGGATATTTTTCCTAGTGACATTGTGGCATTATTCAAACACTGCCTCACAACAACTTACTTTCAGTATAAGAATGTTTTTTATGAACAGATTGACGGAGTGGCCATGGGCAGTCCTCTTAGTCCGGCTGTTGCTAATTTGTTCATGGAGAACTTTGAACAACAGGCACTGCAGACAGCCAGAAAAAGACCAGCCAAATGGTATTGTTACGTTGACGATACATTTGTTATATGGACACACGGCGAAGAGGAGCTGGATGCCTTCCTGTTACATCTGAATAGCATCAATCCTAGAATTCAATTCACTATGGAAAAGGAAACCAATGGTCAACTGAAATTTTTAGATGTGACGGTTATTAAACGAGAGGACGGATCATTGGGTCATAAGGTCTATAGAAAAGACACAGACACTGATCGTTATCTTCAAAAAGATTCTAACCACCATCCACGACAAAAAAAAAAGAGGCGTGATTAAGACATTAGTAGACAGGGCCCACAAAATTTGTGAACCAGCGCACTAAGATGATGATATGGAACATCTTAGAGTGAGATTTAAGAAGAATGGCTATTCAGACAGGGAGATAGATCGTGCACTACTCCCTAGACTGACAACCAGGACGGACAAGGAACGACAACAATCCAAGGGGAAAGTTTTTCTACCATATATATCAGTAAGGTCACTGATCGTATTGGAAAAATTTTAACCAAGTACGATGTGGAAACTGTTTTCAGACCAACTACGAAAATAAAAGAATTTTTAAGATTTGCAAAAGATAAGCGACACCCCCTGGCTACACCAGGAGTCTATAAAATCGTCTGCAGTTGTGGAAAAGTTTATATAGGTACAACTAAAAGAAGTGTCAACACTCGTCTGGGAGAACACAAAAGGAACTGCCGCCTCGGACATACTGATAAATCGGCTGTAGCGGAACACGTGTTTCAAGAAGGTGACCACGAAATAAAATTTAACGAGACGTCCGTCATAGCAAAGACGTCGCATTATTATGCGCGTTTATACAGAGAGGCCATTGAGATTTTTAAGCATCGAAATAATTTTAACAAAAAAAGAAGGTCTCAAACTTGATAAGATATGGATCTCAACACTGCAGCAACAGCATGACAATCGATTAATTTCAATCGAGGAGGTTGGCAATAGCAGAGACCACAGCACAGCCGACACCACGTGACTGACAGCAGCGCCCTCTGTTTTGCCTATATATACGACGCTCACTCGCGCTCTCGTTGCAGTACGCCGCTTTACCTCCGAGGATGCATTCCGCAGACGAGGGCGAAACGTCAGGGGAAAGTTTTATGTATGGACCACGGCATCTCAGCCCGGAGGCTTTAAGTAATGAATATTATAACAAAAGTCGTTTATTTTTAATTTCAATCTGTCTTACTATGCAAACGATTTCACGACTCCTGAATCTACCCACTAGCTTGTGGATCATCTTCGGAATTTGGAGGTATTTGTTTACATGTGCATACGTGCTCCCCAGTCGTGTATTTGACTCGGTGCCTTTCGGTTGTGTTATGCGCTGCCAGTGCTGGGGTCTGGTTCGAATTCTGACGAAGCACTGTATGCTGAGGACGTCTCTTCGTAGACACGGTTACAAGGGAAGTAACCATGTTTTCTTTTATTACGTTTTAGATTTTTATTGTCTCATGATTTAAGATTCTTGTACAGATTATGTGCGCCGGCCGCGGTGGCCGAGGAGACAGAGGCGCTCCAGTCACGGTCTGCACGGCCACTACGGTCGGGGGTTCGAATCCCCCCTCGGGCATGGATATTTGTGCCATCCTTAGTATTAGCTAGTTCATAAGTAGTTTGTAAGTTTAGGGACTGATGACCTCGTAGTTAAGTCCCATAAGATTACAAACATTTGAACATTTTTGAACAGATTATGTGATGAGGGCTTGACCCTTGAAACGCGTTTTTATGTTTATGTTCTGTGATGGGAATAATTTTTGGATTTCACTTCGTGCGTTTGAAGTTTGTTGGCAGTGTTCAAAAAGTTAAAAGTCGAAAATCCTTCATTCAGCTAAAATATTATACAGTAGAACGTCGACTATCCGAAGTGTAATTGGGGGACATGGATGTTCGGAAAACCGATTACTCGTATAATCGAACTATACGCTTCTACTTGCCAATAAGAAGTAGTGTACAGTAAATGTATTTATACAGTATTTGGAGTCGCGCGATCCTTCACATTGCGCCGAGCGCAACACTTGGAAGGCGCAGCTGTTGCTGTGAACAGCTTTGATGCTGCAGCTACTTCTGCCGACTGGAGTGTGCGATTGTTGTACTCAAGGACTGTCGGCTTGGCCTGTCAGCAGGCCCCACTAGAAGCAATATTCCTTCACTCTGTGGCCCAGTGCGGCTACTGTGGAAAGCTTAGTTTGACGGGAGGGGGAATTGATGGATGGTACGGTGGGAAGGTAAATAAATAAAAAAAAAAAAAAATAAAAAATAAAAAAAAACGACGCTTTATTATAAATTTTTCCGAACTTTGCTCTCGGAGGCCGAGGGGCCCCTTGAGCTCGGGGGCCCCGGGGCACTGCCCCGCCTAGCCCTATGATAGCTATGCCACTGAGTGGAAGGGATGGGAGGCAGATAGAGCGGAGGAAGGGGGAAAGTAGAGAGGAAAGATAAGGGTTGGGGAATTAACAAGCAGAGGTGATGTCAGGCAGAAAATGAGACACAGTATAAAAAAAGGAGGATAAAATAGAAACGGTTGACATACCCAAAGGACAGACTGGTCGACAGACACAAATAAAATCACACACATACAAGCTTTCGCAACCGTTGGTCGCTTCGTCAGGAAAAAAAAAAAAAAAAAAAAAAAAAATTAAAATAAAATTATATTTTTTTTTTCTTCTGTGTTTGTGTGTGATTTTATTTGTGTCTGTCGACCAGCCTGTCCTTTGGGTAGTCATCCGTTTTCTATTATATATTCCCCGGAGGGGGGGGGGGGAGAAGTTTGGTTTCTACAGTATGTCTGCCTAGATGTGCTTGCGTTTGTGTATATGGTGGGTGTTTGTGTGTATTTGTTTACCCTCCTTTTTTTCCCCCAAGGTAAGTCCTTCCTGTCCCGGGATTGGAATGACTCCTCACCAAAAAAAAAAAAAAAAAAAGTTCAAATGTTTGTTAAGCTTGTGGGACTTAACTACGTGGTCATCAGTCCCTAAACTTACAAACTACTTCTCTACTACCTTATACTAAGGACGGCACAAATATCCATGCCCGAGGGGGATTCGAGCCCCCGACCGTAGTGGCCGTGCAGACCGTGACTGGAGCGCCTCAGTCTCCTCAGCCACCGCGGCCGGCGACTCCTTACCCCCTTCCTTAAAACCCTCATTATTTCCTTTTCCCTCTCCTTCCCTTCTGCCTGAAGAAGCGGCTAGGCTGCGAAAGCTAGCGTTTGTGTGTGTGTGTGTGTGTGTGTGTGTGTGTGTGTGTGAATTTATTTATTTATTTGTGTTTCTATCACTACCTGTACTCCTTCGCGTGGTAAGTAATTTTCATCTATTTTATATATATATATATATATATATATATATATATATATATATATATATATATATTATTTTTTTTTTTTTTCCTGCTAGGAATTTCTCAGGAGACTTTCCTGGTGGGAAAAATATATATAAAAATAAAGATTGTTTGACTTTCCCAAAGCACAGGCTTGCCGATAGAAACAAAAAACACAAATAGAAACATACACAAACATTCAACCTTTCGCCACTGCTGGCAGCTTCTTCAGGAAAAGAGGAAGGAAGGAGAGGAGAAAGGGAAGGATACGGGTTTTAAGGAAGTGGAAAAGGAGTCATTCCAATCCCAGGAGTGGAAGGACTTACCTTAGGGGGGAATAAAGGAAGGTAAACAAATACACACATACACATACACTCACACATATCCACACGCAATCACACCTAGGCAGACATTTGTAGAAAGCAAAGAAGTTGGACAGAGATACCACTTGAGGCAGAGGCTCTGTTCACAGAACCGAGGCAAACATGTTAAAGATGGTGGGTGGGAATCTGAATTTAGCGGAGGTTGAGACTAGGTGGGCAACGGGAAGAGAGAATATGTTGAAGGGCAAGTTCCCATCTCCAGAGTTCTGAAAGATTGGTGTTGGTGGGAAGTATCCAGATAACCCGGACGGTGTAACACTGTGCCAAGATGTGCTGGCCGTGCACCAAAGCGTGTTTAGCTACAGGGTGATCCTCATTGCCAACAAGCATTGTCTGCCTGTGACCATTCATGCGAATGGACAGTTTGTTGCTGGTCATTCCCACATACAACGCTTCACATTGCTGGCATGTCAGTTGGTAAATCACGTGGGTGCTATCGTAATTGGCTTTGCCCCTGTTCGTGTACACCTTCTGGGTTTCAAGACTGGAGGAAGTGGTGGTGGAAGGGTGCATAGGGCAGATTTTACAACGGGGACAGTTACTAGGGTAGGAGCCAGAAGGGAAGGTGGTTTGGGAATTTCTTAGGGATGGACTAGGAGGTTAGGTGGGCGGCGGAAAGACACTCTTGGTGAAGTGTGAAGGATGGATCTCATTTCGGCGCAGGATTTGAAAAAGTCGTATCCTTGCTGGAGAGCCACATTCAGAGTCCGCTCCAGTCCCGGAAAGTATCCAGTGACAAGAGGGCCCTTCTGGGATTCTTCTGCGGAAGGTTCTGAATTTGGGGGATGAGGAAGTCGCTCTGGCAATTTGCTTCTGTACCAGATCAGGAGGATATCTGCGGGATGTGAAAGCTGTTGTTAGGTTATTGGTGTACTGGTTCAGGGATTTGGGACTGAAGCAGACTTGTTTGCCACGAATACCTAAGCTGTAGGGAAGGGAACATTTGATGTGGAATGGATGGCAGCTGTCATAATGGAGGTACTGTTGTTTATTGGTAGGTTTGATGTGGATGGATGTGTGTTGTTGGCCGTTGGACAGATGGAGGTCGACATCGAGGAAAGTGGCATGGGATTTGGAATAGGACCAGGTGAATTTGATGGGACCAAATGAGTTGGGGTTGAAGTGGAAATTCTGGAGTTCTTATTCACTGTGAGTCCAGATCATGAACATGTCATCAATGAATGTAATGTATGTCTATGGCGGGAACAGTAATGACATGGGGCTATGGCTAGCTTTGCAATCTATATATATAAATGAATTGCTGTTCGTTAGTCTCGCTAAAACTCAAGAATGGCTGAACCGATTTGGCTAATTTTAGTCTTGAAATATTCATGTAAGCCCAGGATAGGTATAAATGGTGATAAAATATGGAAAAGTTGTCCAGAAAAGAGGAAAATTGGGAAAATCTGAAACAGCTTTTTCCAGTGAACTATAAATACTTGTCCAACTGCAATAAAATTTGGTACATTTCATGATGAAAGCAGGAGGTAGGTTTACATCAAATAAAAATTTAGAAAAGTCACCCGGAAAGTAGGAAAATTCATGATAAACTGAAAGTGATCTTTTCTATAAATAAAATCAATTGCCACATGGTTGAAGAGCATCATTGAGTACGGCTTGACAGGAAAAGATTTATATGAAATAAATTTTCTGGGTAATATACCGGAAAATTGGAAAATTTGAGAATAACTCAAAGTGTGATTTTTGAATGTGTTTCTGATTGAATTCAGCACTATAACTGACTTATTTGCGCGACGGAGGGGGTAATTATTATTATTATTATTTTGTTCATTGTGGTCTTGGAAAAGTTTCTGTAAAAAAATGGGGACATTTAAAAAGGAAAGTCGCAAACTTCGAACCAAGTTCCTTTTTCACTGTGTTTCTAAATGTACTCAACAGTATAAGGTGAGAACCGTTCATCCGAATGCTATAAAATTTTGACCATTTGACGTTCAACAAAAGATGAACGTTCTTATGAACTAAAAATTTGGAAAAGTTACCAGGAAAATTTGCGAGAAATTGGAAGAGCTTTTTTCATTGGGATATCAATATCATTCGTATTATTGCGATAAAATATGCAATCATATTTGACATTCAAAGCAAGAGTATATACATGTTAGCAATTACAAAGCATTGCCGGGTTGACTAGAGGACCCGGTGAACTTCGTATCATTTACTTCTTAATATAAACCATGTTAATTTTTAAATCATATGTATTTTAGACTCAGTAGCTTTATAAAAGCATCATCCGATAGTCTAAGAATCGGCTCGATAGTGGGCGGATGAAGTGAGCAAATCACGCACACATGTCTAGGATAATGTTCATGTCACATTCGTGGAAGTGCAGGGATGGTTTGAACGGTGAGGGGAAAAAAAAAAAAAAAAAAAAAAAAACCATGGAAAAATTGCGAGGAAAATTTAGATTTAAAATGCGTAAAATAATGACTTGGTTGTAGTGTTGGTTGCATTCAGAAATATATTTTGAAAGAGTAAAGTTTCCTTTACAATCTGAACCCGTATATGAACTGTCAAAGTCACTGTCACATACATGCAAAGTGCACACTGAACGGCCACTGCAAAGTGCCTTGAAATTAACACCAAAACAGAAACAAAAAATTTAAACTTCATTTATCATTCTGTCATCATTGTAGGTATTACCTGATACTGTTTACAATGCCAAGGAGAAAAAGACCTAACATAGGTCGTCGAAGTCAATCAAATGTGCGACGAGCTACCTCATGCTCTAATCGCACTGATGACCAGCGAGAGACTGATAATGATAACAGATGGCAGATTTGCGTTCTAGAGTGAACTAGCTTAAGCCCGCGGCTCCGCTCGCGTGTTGGTTGATTATGATAGATAATGTGCGAAACGTCATATCGATTTTCTTAAAGAGATGAATTAAAAGAAATTTCTTTTTTACTGTTTTATTTATTTATTCTTATTTCCTTATTCGTATGCTTATCCTTAAAGAGAAAGAGCTGAAGACATTGTAGCACGCATAGACCAAAGATGTGGTCTGTGTCATCACGTTTCTCTGTATGTTACCTCCTAAGATTCGCAAATGTCATCGCTGGCCTTCAGTCCAAATTTTTTTTTAATAATTTGACGACTTTCAACCATCATATCTTCCACCCCCTTATAGGTATCGGCATGGAACTGCTATGGTGTACAACGGGAGACTTCGGACAACAATTACACACAGACCATTCGTTTGCGTTCTGTAGTTTTCGCTGCAGAGCGAAATATTAACACTCACACACGTAGAATTTTATATACACCGATATCTTTCCATCCAAATATACTCCACCTTTTTATCATTATCAACCCTCAAGCAACAATGCAACCAATAAAACCATTTTCAAAGTTCAAATGTTTGTAAATCTATCGGACCAAACTACGTGGTCATCAGTCCGTAGCTTACAAACTACTTAAACCTAGGTAAACTAACCTAAGGACAACACACACACACCCATGCCCCAGGGAGGACTCGAACCTCCACGGCGAACAACCGTGCGCTCCGCAGCGAGACGCCTTAGACCGCTTGGCTGCTCCACCGCGACATTTTCAAAGAGTAAATATAATTTTCAAAGAGAAATTATTGTTCCGCATTTCGCGTTATATTCTTCAAATTACTAAATATCTATCAGATCGCTATAAAACCGTGACTAAAACCTTCCTCAGGTTATAACGTTGCCCTTGCTTCGTATGATGCCATAATTGTTAAAGTAGATTCCGCGATTATATCTTTTGGACAAGGAATTGATGGTACCGAATGTTTGAATTTGAAATAAGTTAGTTAAAGTACAGCACAAAATGAACATTAAAGCAAATAAACCGCGGGTTGCATATTACAGTTGGACACCCTACAAGCAACCGCACGTTATAAGACTTACGGAAAGCATCTAGCTGTATCCTGGGCTTCGTATTGTAGAAGCTGGAAATGATAATTATTCAGGGCCGGCGCAAGGCACGTGCGAAACGTGCGGCCGCACGGGGCGGCACTTTCTGGGGGGCGGCATTTGCCCAAGCTCAACATTCGTTCCCAAGAGGGGATTCGAAACCAAAGCTCGGAGGGAGCGGCTTCGGGAACTGTGGCATGGCGTCTCGACTACCTGCCGGTCACCCCTGTTGAACGAGGGGAGGGAGGAGGGCTAATTTCTTCCTTGCCACTGCGGCCAGGGTTGCCAGGTGTGGCGATTTTTCGCATTCTTGGCTATCTTTTTCTTATAATAGTAGCCATTCTAGCAGTATGGCGACTGGCGATTAAATTTGGCTATTAAAGAAATTCGTTGGCGACTTAATGGCTATTTTATTTTACTTCAGATACAACGAATATAAAGCAATCACTCTTTAGACATTGCGTCAATGATACCGGCTAAACTTCGGTAGAATGCTGGGGAAATGTAATCAACCTACACGAGTTAGCACAAATGTTTTCATGTATCATGGATGTGTGGGAGAGTGTCACAGAGATGGCTATGTCACAGAGATGTAAACAAACTCAACTTACAGACTCTTGAAGATAGACATAAACCACCTCATGTACCCTACTTACGATGGTTCAAGAACAGCCTTTAAGTGATATCTCGAAATATACTACAACACCGTATGTATGGCACCCACTGAGAATATAACGATAAGATTATATAAATTACAGCATGAAAGGAGGCATTCAGACAGTAATTTTTTCCGCCTTCCATACGACAACACAACAGAAATTCGTAACAACTGCTACTGTGAAGCGAGCCCTTTGCTACGCACTTCACAGTGGTTAACAATGGTTTACAGAGTCGATGGAGAACACGCGGTGATTGCCCAGTCGATCTCATGGCTGATTTTTCAGTGTGTAATGATGACGCATTATTACGAATTAAAGTCCATCCCACCTCAAAGTACGAAATGCTTAGTGCATTGTTATAAATTACCTCACCTCAAAATGTAATGATTTGGTGTGTATTAAAGAAATGTTTGGAAGATTCAATAACTCTATTTAACATCTGTAAATATTTGTTTTTAAGGAGATGAAAGTGGTTGGTAATCGAACCTATGCATGTAACATCCCTTATGTAAGTTTGATAGAATGATTCTTGAACAGTTTTTATAAGTTGTGAAATTAATAAATGTAATAGTTAGATGTAACTGAATTTCCGGAGTCTATTATATTTACAATGTGACAATATTTTGACTGCCCTCATTCTCAGTTTGTGGTGTGTCTGGGTTCAGTTCTTGGATCGACTCAGATAAATGTTTCTGTGAAGTATGAGTTTCCTTGGAAAGTTCAGTCTGATGTCTGTGAATGTGAGAGCTCCATAGTTTGTGTTACTTTTTACTCAGTAACCAGCTTACTACCTCAATTTCAGGATTATTATTGTCGAGTAACATGCCATAATTACCATAGGATAATAATGTAAACAGATTAAAGGCTGCGATATTTAGCTATTTTTACTGATGAAAAGATGGTTATATTTTGGCATTTTATTGACGAAAAGATGGCGACATTTTGGCTACTTTTTGTTTAAAATTTGGCGACAGAGCAATAGAAAAACCTGGCAACTCTGACTGCGGCAGCACCGTCGTGTTTACGCCGGAAGGGAAGCAGCCTGGCGTAAACGCCGACGCCAGTATTCTTATGAGTGGAGCGCTGCCAGCGTGTCACGCGCCTTGCGTTTGTTTACTCACAACTAGTTTTGCGGAAGACGGAATCTAATTTGGAAATTCGAATGCAATGTTCGATACTGCGGTTACATGTTAAGCCTGAAGCAATTTTGCTAAGCCCTTCAATGGCAGTTGAGTGTTTTATTCTTCCCGCGCTATGGAAAAAAAATTATTGAACATTACTACCGTCAAACATGTTCAACACCTACAATGGCTAGAAGTATTCCGAATGGGTAAGTACGCTGCGAGTAATTACAAAGGATAAAGACATTGATAGTAAGCCTGGCATAAGTTGGGTTTCGACGTATTTTTGAAAATGTTTGCTATCCCTTTTTGGAGTGATAGTCGGATGTTTTGGTTTTTGAGCCCTGAAACACCTGTCTCTGCCTGCATGAACACAATTACACTCTAAACAGCACTTTTGTGTGACAATAGTACTCACACACTATCACTTTGCCAACATTTATTTACTGTATAATGCGTGTGAATCCATGTTTCGTCTAAGTAAACTACTGGTCGCTTTGTTTCTGATGAAAGCCTGAGAAATTATGGTCTTTTAGCAACAATGCCTTCTCGTCCAAGCGTAACAAAACGTTAATTTTGACACCTTGTAAAACGAAAATCCATAGACAGAACATTGCTTCTAAGGGTTTCCTTGCTAGCTTTGAAGCTCATTTTGTGTTTGACAAAAACTGTGCAGTTTTCGCAAAGTTCGTATTTCTTTCTATTTATCCATATCATCGGTCACATACTTATTGTGAGCTTCTTCTTCTTGGGTGCTAGTTTAACCGTAGAATTGCTGTACAGCATCACGTGACTAGTTCCTGGCACTGCCGCGTCACCACTTCGCCTTTCCAGACAATAGGTATTGTTGCATTCTCTACAACGAAAACTACAGAAATCGTTTCGATAGTTGGCCGAGAGAGTCAAGACTGGTCAGAAGCACTTTCATTGCGTTTCACAAGAACAGAAGAATTGGTGCGTCCGGATTTCTTGCAACTTGGGATGTAATGGGTAAGTGCTTTTCATATAACGTACAATTAGTATTGCGCATGCACGTTACTCTTAAGTTAGAATTTTTCTCCTACAAGAATGCGGAATAGGAAAATTTATTTTTCTTATGATCTGTTACTTAACAAATTGGCAACTCGGCAAAAAAGCACACGTCACCCCAATAGTTAGAATGAAAATAAGGCGCAGAAAAGTGACGTGATACGGCGGTGACTAATTTGTAACCCCTTATTCCACAATCAGACACGACATAACTGACACATGCAAATTACTACAGATGGCGAGTGTCTTTGAAGTGAATAACCGCAGTGCAGTAAGTTAATATATTTGGACTAGCATCAGTACCAGTCGATTCCAGAGTATGTATTTATTGCATTATTATGTTACTACATCCAGTGGCGTAGCTATCATAGGGCTAGGCGGGGCAGTGCCCCGGGGCCCCCGAGATCAAGGGGCCCCTCGGCCTCCGTGAGCAAATTTCGGAAAAAGTTACAGTAGAGCGTCGTTTTTTTATTTTTATTTATTCATTTTTTTACCTTCCCACCCTACCATCCATCAATTCCCCCTCCCGTCAAACTAAGCTTCCCACAGCAGCCGCACTGGGCCACAGGGTGAGGGAATATAGCTTCTAGTGGGGTCTCTGACAGGCCAAGCCGACAGTCGCTGAGTGCAGCAATCGGCACACTTCAGTCGGCAGAAGTAGCTGCAGCATCAAAGCTGCTCACAGCAACAGCTGCGCCTTCCAAGTGTTGCGTCGTGCCGCTCGGCGCAATGTGAAGGATCGCGCTACTCCAAACACTGTATAAATACATTTACTGTACAGTACTTCTTATTGGCAAGTGGAAATGTACATTTCAATTATACGAATAATCGGTTTTCCGAACATCCATATCCCCCAATTACTTCGGATAATCGACGTTCTACTGTATATAATATTTCAGCTGAATGAAGGATTTTCGACTTACAAACTTCAAACGCGCGAAGTGAAATCCAAAAATTAATCCCATCTCAGAATATAAACATAAAAAGCTATTGCTTGTCCGCTAAGACGTACACTCTGCCACCTGCTGAATTACTAGGAGTGTGTGACAATACTGTTTATGGTTTGATTCGCGGCAGGGGGCCATATTTTCGTCGTTGAGTAAAAATTCATTGTTAATTTTTACTAGCTTCTTCCTGCGACTTCATTTACCCAGTATGGAGCAACTTCGAAAACTATTCCATGGTAGTTTTATCTGTATGTCCTAACCAGGTACAACTCTATCCCACTCCAAATTTTGACCCAAATCCACCCAGTAGTTTCTGCTTGAATGCATAATTAACTTTCACAGTTATAATTATATTAGAGAGTACGATTAAATATTATCTGCTGCGTGACAGTAATTTACTTAAGAGTATTTAGGTTTGCCTTATTATGTCTTCCAGTAAGCGGTAGGACCTGACGAAGTAGTACTGCATCTGTATAGTTCATAGGCGCCGATTACGAGTATGCTCGGTCGCTCAAGCATACCTCAAAATTTGAGTGGGTATGCTCGGCATACCCCAATGAAAATTTTGGTATTATTTTTTCTTTATATTTCTTAATT
This sequence comes from Locusta migratoria, assembly GCA_026315105.1. NCBI lineage: Eukaryota > Metazoa > Arthropoda > Insecta > Orthoptera > Acrididae > Locusta > Locusta migratoria. The sequence continues at coordinate 326,433,932 of CM048745.1, read as the reverse complement.
GTTATTAAATTCGACTCATTTCATTGATGGGTGGCTAGGTTTTGTAATACATCGCTGTAAAAAGATTAAAACAAACAGGTGTTTGAATTCCTAGGCCTTAAAATTCATGTTGACATGTAAGTGAAGTGATCATTTTCTAAATAGTCCAAATGTTAATGGAATGTTGCTTGTTAGTTCAATATCGTAAACTGAAGGTGGTAACCTTTAATTGTTGTATTAAATAACTAGAAATGAAGTGGGTTTGAAAATGTGTATACTACTAATTTAACGTTTATGTATTCTCTTAGAAGTCAATTGCCTTCAAGGAATCGTATTAGTGTAAGTCGTGTCATTTTTCATACTGCTTACTGAATTGTTGTGTGAAGTAACAATGAGTTGTGAACCTATTAGTAACGACAGCAGAAGTGTTTATGGACTATTTTGATAATGCTGAATAGAAAATAAATTTGCAGAAGAATGAAGCCAAGAAGACGATCCGATGTAAATGTTTGCGTTAGTGAACACAGTATTCATAATACAGGCACATCATTATCTGATACGCATGTCTCAGAAGACGAAAACTCTGAAAATGATTTTAGTAGACACTACTACGGGAAAACAGGTTCAAATGGTCGCAAAACCCGACCAGTAGTTCTGAAACGTGAAATTGAAATCAATGGCTGTTAATTTCTTTCCTGTGTATTAAAAAATTACTTTTCTCCTTTCAGAGATTAAAATGGTCCTAAATTAACACCAGATAAAGCAAAAAAGAAGAAATACTATTAAAATAAAAGAAAATTATTACTTTACCTTTTTACATGGAATTGGGAAAATATAATAGATTTTTTTTTTTTTTGATTAGGTAGTACTGCTGTGAAGCTGGTTAGGTCGCAAATTCTTTGTTATTGGTCACACTTCATGTACAGCGTGCTCTCAAAAATGACGCGTTTCGGAATTACTATCATCAGATTAGCATCTCTTCCGTGTCATGTGCACACGTGAACAGATGGAAGATGTTCTTCAATATACATACTAAAACAAACTGGTAGTCTGCGGGGGGTAGACGGCCGGGGGGGGGGGGGAAGGCGGCAATTTAGCAGCTCGCACGGGGCGGCACATGAGCTTGCGTCGGCCCTGTAACTATATATATAAACGTTGGAGATACTTTCCATAGGAGATCAATGTTCAGACTGTTCACTTCGCTTGTCATTCTTGTGTGACCGTGGGTGGAACATGAAGTTACTGGTCATGATGGAAAAAAATACTACTACTAATAATAATAATAAATGAACGGACTTCGTGAAATTAAAAAAAAAGAAATGACTGCAGGTTCTAAATTCAAGCAAAGTATAGTATAAGGATGATTGATTGATTGAAATTTTGCAGACAATGCGAAGCGATTGTAATGGCGTCTGAACATTAAACTATTACGGACGTCGAGGAGCTGAAAACAGTAGAAAATAAGTATTTGACGTGGAGGGATTCATTTAAATAAAAGCCAAAGAGAGGGGATGATTTTAAATTTAAGTAATATATTTTTACAACAACTTGCATCACAATTACTTAAATTGAATGGATACATGAATGGAAGACGTCCGTACAGAACGAACATAAACAAGAGAGTGGGTAGAAACTACTATCACGGTCCCGTCTTCTCGCTTGTTTTTAAGTAAAAAATGACGAACGAAATTAAATTAGTTGCATTGCGAGTCAGAGGGAACCGGATGCGATAAGCATCTGATCAAAAAAAAAAAAAAAATAAATAAAATAAAATAAATAAATAAATAAATAAAAATAAAAAATTGTGTATCGTTACAGCATCCATGCATTACTCGGGAGATGATTCAGAAAGAGACAGATATACACTCCTGCTAAATATGTTGAAATATGTCCTAAGGCAAGGAAAAATCCCAAAACCTTTGTTGTGAAATATTTAGACCATACATTTTTTAAAAAGATTTTCATAAACTCAAGTTATATTCATCTATTAGGCATGGATTACAAGCTAGGGATGCTACAGTAATTGATGTTTGAATTGCAAACATATTGAACTTGCATATATAAACTTACGAAATAGCACTTTCTGTCATAACCATTAGATTTTTACTTTCTGAATCCATACAAAAGCAAATTGTTAATTTTGTTGCTATCTTCATTGGCCATTCAAAATGTTGTTCTTATGTCACTGTGTTAATATTTCAACACATGGTCCCAGATAACGTTTTTGGACATGTCCTTGTTCTATTTGAAAATTATGGTTTCATTTTGGTTCACTACAGACAAGGAGAGTGGAATTACAGTGACTGCATTCGCCCAAGACATACCATGCCAACTCTGAGTCTACTGGATACATGCACAATTCAGAGTTGGTGCACGTCCAGGAGACTGTGACTAGTCTGACCTAAGTGAATGACATTTGACAACCTGTAGCTATACCCTTTGTGCATGACACCCTAGAAGCAATTATCCAACAAGACAATGCATGAGCACATGATGTTCAAAATTCAAATGTTTAAGCTTATGGGACTTAACTACGGGGTCATCAGTCCCTAAACTTACAAACTACTTATGAAGTTTTTGTATCCCATCCTCGTCGCCACTTTTGTGTCCCGACTTCGTCGCCGCTTTTGTGTCCCAGCCTCGTCGTAGGTGTCGGTGGCCGAGTGGAATGTGACCGACACAGGAATAAAGACAGCACGCTGGTGCAGGTACGGAGGGGAGCAGCCAGAAACTATAAACACTAGAGTAAATTAGAAAGATATATATTGCACAGAATGTAACAATACTTAACTTTTACATAGTACTGCAGAATGTTGATACATAGTTGTTAGAGGCCTGCCTAGTGCCTGTACAATAGCAAAGTCTTCACTGATGCCTATCTGATTACGAAGGTCCTAACTCGTTGCTATCTCAGTCCGAAGTGCCCGGTCCTTCAGTGGTGGCCACGAGCGGAGTTGTCGCAGAGGGCGCTCGTGGCTGTCGTCGTGAGAACGCCGCGCCGTGCGTGCATGGCGGCGCGCGGCGAAAGTAGGTGGCGCGCACTTTGTACTTGTGCGACACCACACCCCTCCCCCCCAAACCGCCGCGCCGTCGTGGCGTAGGGCTGAGGGCCACGGCGACGGCACTAGGAGGAGGGCCTGGGCGGGGGCGTTACTGGTGGGACGGGCGTCGGAGCTGAGGCCGGGATCGAGACGCCGTCCGCGCCCCGGCATCCGCCTTGAGATCCTCCAGGGAACCCGCCGAAACCTGGGGAAGGGCGCCCGCCTCCGCCCAGAGGGAGCAGGTCATCTTCTTCTGAGGTGCGTGGCCCAAGCAGGGGGGCCCGCACGGTCCCGGAGTCCCTCTCGGTGACGCTGTCATCTGCGGCGGCGACAGCGGCGGCGTCGCGTCGATCCCCATCGGGACGATCTCGTAGTCCGGGGACGAACGATGTGGTTGTGCTCCCTGGCGGTGAACTAGGTCTGGAATCAAGAAACCGGAGACAGGATCGCGCGGCCTGTGCAGGCGCAATTGGTTTGCGTGGCGCCGCAGCTCCGACCCTGTGGAAGAACGTACAACATACATATTGCGCCCGAGCACGCGCTGAATGATGCCCGGCATCCATTTCTTCTTGTTTCCAGCAAACACCCTGTACAGCACCGGCGTAGAAACCTGAAAACGCGTAGCGCCATACGAACCGACTCGGTGCGTGGGAGGCTGCAGCAGGTGAAGGAGAGTGCGGTGACGGCGGCCGTGTAGCAGCTCGGCAGGAGACGGGCCGTCACGTGGCATGCACCGATACGTAGACAGGAAAATTTGAAGAGCTTGCTGCCTGGAGTGCTGACCTTTCATCTTCTCCATGTGAGACTTGAATGTTCGAACGAAACGTTCTGCTTCACCATTGGACTGAGGGTGAAAAGGTGCGGTGGTGATATGCTGAATACCATTCACACGACAAAACTGTTGAAATTCCGCACTAACAAACTGAGGTCCATTGTCACTGACGATAGTTTCAGGCAAGCCTTCGATGCAAAACACTGATGTTAAGGCACTGATTGTACTAGAAGCTGTCGTTGAGTTCATGGCAATCACAAAAGGTAACTTGCTGAAAGCGTCTACAACGAATAACCAGCGCGTGTTCCAGAAAGGTCCGGCAAAGTCAATGTGTAAACGTTGCCATGGTCCCTTGGGGCGTGGCCAGTCCGAGAAACGTTGCGGAGGAGCCGCCTGATGCTCCGCACAAACAGTACACTGTGATGTCATGCTCTCTATCTGAGCGTCCATACCAACCCAGGTACAATGACGTCTGGCCAGTTGCTTTGTCCTAACAATACCCCAATGTCCTTGATGCAGGAGGCGTAACACTTCTCGTTGCAGGGAACGAGGAACAATCACTCTTGCTTGGTCGTTGTCGGTATGCAACAACAGTACACCCTGACTTAAAGACAATGCATGACGTTGTGCAAAATAACGTCGAACCAGAGGCCGATCAATGTCTTTGGCTCTGGCAGGCCACCCTGAGCGAACAAAACGTGCTACCACACTTAGGTCTGCATCCTCAGCTGTTTCCTGTGCAACCCGACAAGAGTTCAAAGGAAAATCTGCGACAGCGGAAGCATCTCTGGAGTCTATCTGACAACATGCCATTTCCGAAGAATCAAATGATACATCCTGGCCAACCGGAAGTCGGGAAAGTGTGTCCGCGTTGGCATGTTTAGTGGTAGGTCGGTAGAAAATCTCATACTGATAATTTGACAATATCAAGGACCATCTCTGAAGCTTTTGTGCCGTTCGTGGCGGAATTGGCTTTGTGGGTGAGAACAACGACGTGAGAGGCTTGTGGTCTGTCAACAAATAGAATTTTCTGCCATAGAGATAATGATGAAACTTTGTGACGCCGTAAATGATTGCTAAGGCCTCCTTTTGTATCTGACTGTAATTCTGTTGCGTCGGCGTCAGTAGCTTGGATGCAAAGGCAATAGGACGATCGTGACCTCCAATACGATGCGACAGAACAACACCCAGACCGTACGACGAGGCGTCAACTGCTAACACTACAGGCTTCTGTGGGTCAAAGGGAATCAAACATGCATCACTGAGTAGTGCAGACTTTAGTTTGTCAAAGGCAACCTGACAATCTTTAGACCATACAAAAGGAACATTCTTCCTACGTAAGTGATGCAGTGGAGCTGCAATCTGAGAGGCATTGGGAATAAATCTGAAATAATAGTTAAGTTTTCCCATTACTGCTTGCAATTCGTGCACATTCTTAGGAGGAGGCAAGTCTTTGATTGCTCTAAGATGTGACTAACGGATGGATTCCTTGGGCATTAATCACATGGCCTAGGTACTCTATTTCAGTTTGAAAAAACGAACACTTTGCTTTATTACAACGTAGACCTGCTGCCGTCAAAACTTTGAAAAGGCACTCCAGGTTTGCTAAATGTTCTTTAACTGTACGTCCGGATACCACAATATCATCTAAATAGTTCGAACAACACGGTACAGAAACTGTCAGCTGTTCCAAAAAACGCTGAAAAATAGCGGGAGCGGAAGAACTGCCAAAGGGTAGACGTTGAAATTGAAAAAGGCCCATGTGAGTATTAATGACGAAAAACTTTTTTGACTCGTCATCAAGTGGAATCTGTAAGTATGCCTCTGCTAAATCAATCTTGGAAAAGAAGCGAGACTGTCCTAATTTGTCCATCAGTTCCTCAGGTCTGGGCAGGGGATAAGTGTCGACAATTGTCTGACTGTTCACTGTAGATTTGAAGTCCGCACAGAGACGAAGTTTTCCTGATGGCTTGGGTATAATTACTATAGGCGAGGCTCACTGACTCGCAGAAACAGGAGAAATCACCCCACTATCTTGCCAACGTTTAAGTTCTTCGGCAACTGTATCACGCAAGGCGATAGGCACTGGTCTAGCTTTACGAAATTTTGGAACTGCAGATTCTTTTAAAGTTACATGTGCCACGAAGTCTTTTGCACAACCTAGTTCCGGCGAAAACAAGTCACTATATTTGTCACACAATGCATTGATTTTATCCTGAGGCACTATTGACGAAATTTGAAGCACATCTCTTTGAATTGATAAACCAAACAAGTCAAAAGCATCTAGTCCAAAAATGTTCTGTGTCGATTTGGCCTGAAGAACTACAAAAGCAACTGTTTTTGTTACACCTTGAAAAGAGGCGGGCAGGCTACACGTTCCTAGCACGGGAATATTTTGACCTGTATAAGCTGTTAACACTTGCTGTGACGGCGACAATTTTGGCGAACCCAGAAGTTCATAAGTATCTTTATTTATTAGTGTGACAGCGGAACCAGTATCAAGCTGAAATTGCACAGTCTTATTGTCAATGGAAAGATTCACAAAAAGTTTTTGCTTTCGGCGCTCGACAGGTGCGCGAATGTGGGCAACGTCTGCTACGGTTTGTTTACTGCACTTGCGCGGGCCGCGTAGTGAAGTGAGCGGCGCAGACTCGACACGCAGCGGATTAACAACACTGTCACTAGATGGCACTACCGGCGGATCGGCGTCCGCGCAATGCGAGGCTACTGCAGATTCACTAACTACTGCACTAAACTTACTTTCAGTATCTACAACAAGTCTACTGTCACTAGCTACACAGTACTGGGCACTATTACAAGGAGCAGTTGCAGAAGGCACTATTTTCACTACAGGAATGCACTGTTCATAGTCATTTTGCTTGTCCCGTTGCACTGTTTTACGCGCTCGTCGGCGCTTGCTACGTGGTGCACTATATAGATTTGCCATAGGCGCAGAACTACTTTCTTGCAATTGAGATCCTAGGAAAGAAGTGTTCAATTCCACAGCCCGTATAACATTTACAGAATGAACTGTTCTCGCACTCTGCGAAGCACTGTTTCTAACGTTACTGTTCTTTGAGTTTTTAATTTGCATACACACAGACTGCACATGTCCCAATTTGCCACATTGATAACAGGTTGCGTTGCGACTAGGGCAATGAGCACGTTTGTGGCGAGACACACACTGGGGGCAAGATTTACGTACATTTTTCTGAAATGAGCGTTGGCGCCCGTTATGCAAATTACTGTGTCTAACACTACGGGGCGACCTTTGCGTCGCACTTTTACACTGGCTACTGTTCACTGTCTGTGCAGCACGGCCGGTAGAAAAATGAGAATCACTAGTGCTATACTGAGAACTACGGCTAGGAAAGCGTCCGTTGCGGCGCACTGAGTTAACACTGTGGCTTTGCATTTCTACATCTGCTAAGTCAAAAGTATCATGCGCTTCTATAAGCTGCAGTACACTGTCTAATGAGGGGTCAGACTGTTTCAGAATTGCTGCTCTAATTCTGGGGTCCTGAATATTCTGCGTAATCGCATCTCGCAACATAACGTCACTATAAGAAAGTCCACAAGAGCAAGTAAATTTACATTTGCGGGTTAAGCCCTTCAACTCCGTAATCCACTCTTGGTGTGACTGCTGCGGTAATTTTTTAAGTCTGAAAAATCGGTATCGTGCAGCGGCTACAAGAACTTTTCTCTCATAATGAGCATTCAGTGCATCTACAATTTGTTCAAAGTCTACATCACGAGGAGATGCGAGCGGGAATAGTTTTTTCAGTAACACGAAAGTTTTGGGGCCCACCACAGACAAGAAAAGATGCTTAACAGTCTGACCTGTAAGTTGATGAGCCGCGACGAGTTCTTGAAACTGTGCGAAATAGTCGCTCCATTCTTCCTCACGTTCGTTGTATTGGCGAAACGTAGGAAGTGTTGCGGCGGCAGGTGTGGGCTGCTGAAGCGGCGGCTGTTGTTGTTGGTTAGCTGCCTGCGCTGTGAGCTGGGACACCGCCTGGAGGAGTTGCGTTATTTGCGCCGTCTGTAACTGAATAATTTCCATTAAGTTTGGGTTCGGGGTAGTGGCCATGCTGACCGATTAGGCGCCGCGCATACAAGAAAATTAGTACAAAACACAAATGCAATAAGAAAGAGGACTCGCTCTGCAACAAAAAAGTCCACAAAATACGTAACAGAATATGTTCCCCCAAAAATCTTATAATAAGGATGGGTGGGCGGGAGCAATTTCTGCGTGCTCCGACTGCTGCTGTCTGGCTGCTGCAAGCGAGCTGGTCCAAGGTTCTATCACTCCTCGTCGCCACTTTTGTATCTCATCCTCGTCGCCACTTTTGTGTCCCGACTTCGTCGCCGCTTTTGTGTCCCAGCCTCGTCGTAGGTGTCGGTGGCCGAGTGGAATGTGACCGACACAGGAATAAAGACAGCACGCTGGTGCAGGTACGGAGGGGAGCAGCCAGAAACTATAAACACTAGAGTAAATTAGAAAGATATATATTGCACAGAATGTAACAATACTTAACTTTTACATAGTACTGCAGAATGTTGATACATAGTTGTTAGAGGCCTGCCTAGTGCCTGTACAATAGCAAAGTCTTCACTGATGCCTATCTGATTACGAAGGTCCTAACTCGTTGCTATCTCAGTCCGAAGTGCCCGGTCCTTCAGTGGTGGCCACGAGCGGAGTTGTCGCAGAGGGCGCTCGTGGCTGTCGTCGTGAGAAAGCCGCGCCGTGCGTGCCTGGCGGCGCGCGGCGAAAGTAGGTGGCGTGCACTTTGTACTTGTGCGACACCACAGAAGTACTTACGAACTAGGACGGCACAAATATCCATGCCCGAGGGGGGATTCGAACCCCCGACCGTAGTGGCCGTGCAGACCGTGACTGGAGCGCCTTAGTCCCCTCGGCCACCGCGGCTGGCAGCACATGATGCTGCATGGACATGTGTCTTCTTGGTGTCACAGAATGTCTGCCTTTTTATCTGGTCCTCCAGAGCATCAGACTTCTCACCAATCAAAAATGTGAGTGATAAGGTGAAACAACATATGCAGTGCTGTGACCCAATGCCAACCACTATAGATGAACTTTGGAACCAGGTGAACATTGTGCGGATGGATATACCACACAGTGCCATTATACACTTTATGTGGATTGACACCATGTATGGAATAACTTATCACGGCCAATGACAGACTTTGTGCCTCCTGGCAACGGGATGCATTTCAAACTGAGGTCACTGAAATACTAATCATTTCTTATGAACATACTAACGAACATGTCATGTGAATATGAACTTTCTGTCTAGTTGGTCAAGGTGTTTTGTTTTTTCAGAACATAAATGTATATTAAAGCTAGCTGCGGCAGATTAGTCGTGCATGCTGGAGCGCCGTGCTGCGGTGCGCGCGGCCGTTCGCTGTCGGGGGTTTGAGTCCTCCCTCGGGCAGGAAGTTTGTGTTCTCCTTAGGTTAGATTGCCTTAGTTTACGTAGTTTTCAAGCTAAGGACTCATAACCAAGCAGTTGAGTACGATAGATTTACATTGAGTACGATAGATTTACAAACATTTGAACTTCTTCTTCTTCTTCTTTTTTTTTTTTTTTTTTTTTTTTTTTTTTTTTTTTTTTTTTTTTTTAATTATAGCTATTTGAAATATATCATTAATCTTCAGGTACAGAATATTAAGGTGAGTAAAACTGTATATATATTTTTGGAAATAGTTATATAATATTTACTTCATTGGCCATACACCATCATGAATCTTGAAACAGAATATGTCCTTTAGTTGCTGAAATTTCAGCAAACATGAAACAAAACTTTAAATAAATACACAAATCTTGATAAAACCTCAAGCTTTTGACAACTACCTCCATCGTCTTCGTTAGAAGCAAGTGACTGTCAGTGCTGGTGCTGTGGTGGCCTTAACTAGCCCGTGAACTGCTTCCGATTGTTCAGCTTCTCATTGGTCACTGACTACGTCACAGATGGTGTTGAATGCTATCACGTCCGTAATATAGTTGACATTGTGCGGAATGTTTCTGCTGCTTCTCTGTATCAAGTGCTCCCTTCCATGCACTACTCAGATTGTAATTGCCATCATGATTAAAGTTGTTGCTGCCCATTCTTATTTTTCACAGCCTGTTTGATACAGAATCCCAATATGTGGAAGCCTGCAACAAAACTTTTGTTTCTTCAAAGAGGATTTTGTATTTGTTTGTGAGGCTGTGCTCGGTGACTGCCAATTTCTTAAGCTGTAAGTTTTTAATATAGATTTGGTGTTCTGTACAGTAGTTGGAAAATGAATAGATAGACTGATCAATATACTGTAGTTAGTTCCACATGTCACTGCGGTTGGGGGTTCGAATCCCCCCCTCGGGCATGGATGTTTGTGCCGTCTTTAGTATAAGCTAGTTCATAAGTAGTTTGAAAGTTTAGGGACTGATGACCCCGTAGTTAAGTCCCATAAGCTCTATAAACAATTGAATTGAACTTCCGCACTCACATAGTATGTTATAATTACCAGGAATCCTAAGGCCAAGACTGTCCTTAACAGTGTGCAGCACCTCTTTTATCTGGAAAACTGATAAGCCATCTTGGCTCCCCAGGACTCTGCCTGTTTTGCTAGATATAGCACCACGGAATGGAAAAAAAACACATTTGGTTGCCCATCATGTGAGTAATCAATGTTTTAATATTTTCTTTTCTTGGCGAATGCTGTGGTCCATAGCTGTTCTTGCATAACAAATACTTTAGATCAGTGATTCATATTCTTTTTGGTAGTAGGACCCACAAACTACACCAATTTTGTTCATCAAAAAAATAATAAATAAATAAATAAAATTGCATACTTGCATAACTGTGTAGTTGTTTGTGGGTCCTTTAATTACTTCAGAGCTCCATATGTAAGCACTTAATACACCCCCTCCCCACTTGATATGGAGATGATGCAGTCTTAATGCACCCGAAGCAAAATAAATACAAAATAGAAATATACGGTACCATTAAACAAAACAAACCGACACTCCAAACGCAAATATACACACCAAACAATAAGCAAATAAGGTACGATCTTACAGTGAGAGAAAGAATAAATCACTGGAAGGTTACTCATATGCGAGTGGAAGAGATCACGGCATACCAATATTGCATTTATGAACAAGTGATACGACTGCGTTGGTTTATTCTTTAGAATGTGTTTTGTAAATTACTTTTCAGGTTAAAAAACTTTCCTATCGAAAGAAACTTTCATGTTTTTTTCATTCGGTGAGATACTTCTCTCATATATCAGAATATATAGCAATAATTTACTTAAAAGTGCGTGTTCCTTTTCAGTAAAACATACAGGTTTATTTAAAAAATCATAGAAATACAGTTTCGTAGTTCCCAAGCCATCTGAGTTTAATTGAGATTAGGAACATTCCGTTTCAGCTTTAAGCTGAAGTGTGGACTAGCTGACTGAAGATTAAAAGCAGTACGTTCTTCATCGCTTCCTGGCTGCTCATAACATTAATTTAAAAAGGCAGCGTTAGATAACAATCAACACACAAAAACAGACAATTAGTTACAGAGATAAACGGGACAAAATAACGCCCCAGACAGAACAAACGACTCGCCATCCCAATTTGTACACCTTGTTCCACCACCCCTTTCTTTTTAGTAACTGTTTGACGATATTGGCCATGTGTGGACGATCGTTGTCGTGCAACTTGAATATCCACCATACTCGCTGGATCTCAATCCACTGGAACTTGTAGACGTATATAGACTGCGATAACTACAACATTTAACGCATCAAATCAAATACCACAGCTGAAGGAGAAACGTCATAGACGTGGGAATAAAACCGAAAAAGCAATCAAACTGTTTTCTAACAAAGAAGAACCCAATTGCACAATTGTTTCTAGCCGCGCGGGAGTAGCCGAGCGGTCTGCAGCGACAGGTTACGGATCGCGCGGCCTCCCGCGTCGGAGATTCGAATCCTCCCTCCGGCATGGGTATGTGTTTTGTCCTTAGGTTAGTTTAACTTAGTTTAAGTAGTTTGTAAGACTAGGGACTGATGACCAACGTAGTTTGGTCTCATAGGATTAAAAAATTTGAATTCTGAATTGTTTCTACAGCTGAACCACAAACGGGCAAGAACCGTCAAAACATTGGATTTTCAAGCTAAAGTAATTACACTCAAAAGAATATGCGCATATTCGAGGCGCGTCCAGAGTTCCGTTTGGTTATATAAAACGAACAGGTACAGACACAGGAAAAATATTGATTGTACAAACTTCTACAACTGTTAAACTACTTTTCTACATAGCTACCGAAATTTTATAGGCAATTGTCATAGCATGCCACAAGCTTTTGTGTGCCTTTTTCATAGAATGTTGCCGCCCTGTGTATTCAACCATGTGGTAACATGTTCTTTCAGCTCGTCATCATCGTTGAAGTGTTGTCCACCAAGGACAGATTTTAGGTGTAAGAAGAGGATTACTGTCAAAAGATTTTTTTTTTCACGATAATGCTTGACCTCACACACCGAATGTGACCAAACAGTTCTTACGGAAATTTCAATGGGACCTGTTTGATCGGCCTCCGTACAGATCGGACCTCTCTCCTAGCGACTTTCATCTCTTCTTACACCTAAAAATCTGTCCTTGGTGGTCGACACTTCAACGATGATAAAGAGCTGTTACCACATGGTTGAATACACAAGCGGCAACCTTCTGTGAAGGATGCATGCAAAAACTTGTGGCACGCTATGACAAGTGCCTACAAAATTTCGGCAGTTATGTGGAAAAGTATTTTAAAAGTTGTAAAATTTTGTGCAATAAAAATTTATTGTTTATCTGTGTACAATTTCATTTCATTACCAAACGGAACTTACTTTCTGGACGCGCCCCGTAAGAAAGACGAGTGAGCGAATCAGTAGACTCCACACCGAACTGATATGAGTCAAAAAAATGCCTGTCACAGTAAGAAAAGAACATAATAGAAATTTATATTTCTCTAATCTTTATATCCTATTTACTTTCAGCGGAATAAGCTGCAAATATACACATATTCGTATGTTTCCGTTCATGACGAAGTTGTTCTTCATAGCACTGAATCAGTTTATTTGGAACGACAGTAAGTTAACTGTACTTTATCTACGTTAATGCTACAAGACTATTCACAGAACGTTATTGTCAGAGCCTGTATGTTGTACACCTCCACTGTACCTGGGAAAGACTAAGAAAACGCGTGCGACAATTTCGGAAATCAGCATGGTCAAACAGACAGAAACGAGGATTTTAGATAAAACTTTAAAACACTATATTTCATATTCTTTTATCTTTTCGTGTTCCGATTTTCAAGAAATGACGCTTACATGTTGGCCCAAGCTAAAGCTAATATAGATGGTAACACCGGGTAATCACACACAAGAAATATGAGACGTTCTCGAAACTATTTAAGAAATATAAAACAGAATAAGTCCGTTTACATCCAAGGCATTGACATTACAACCACGGGTTTACTAGCATGGGTCAATTGTAAGAAAGGCAAGGATTAAGAACATCTTGAAACCCAGAAAGATTTCTAAAAAAATATCACGTACTCGGTTAGCACGAAGGAAGACGATACCTCCATGTCAAACGAGGAAGAGCGTCTGACATGAATATTTGGCAATGTGAAAACGTGAGCCAATATCAGCTTTTGTGAAATCAAGCACTGCGTCGGAATATTTGGTCATCTGATTTGTTGAGCAATCAACAGGTGCTTTTCTGAAAGACGTGCCTTTACTTCTTTAAAGTCAGTTTGAGAACTGTGCAAGACACTTTCACATTTGCTCACAATGGAGGACAAAGACAAAGTATTTGCACTCCAGGTTGTATTACACTAACAAAGTCTCCTTTCGTAGTTCTTCTAGACACAAAGTGGGCCTGTAGATGTTGTAGTTCAAGAAAATGTTACATATCAGTGGCGTAACTATGGGGGGGGGGGATGAGGGGGATAGAACCCCCCCCCCCCCCCAGAACCCGAAAAAAATAGAGGAAAAAAGAAAAAAAGAAATCGTATAACAGCAATCTGGTAAAGATATGAAACTTGGGGTGTTTTACCATAAGCTTTCATTGGAAGGGAGTGAATTAGTTTCTTCAACGGGAGTGGCAGATGGTAGTCTGTATGGAAACTGACTAAAATTTTGCTCGTCAAGCAGATCTATCTCCCCCCCCCCCCCAAAGCCAAGTCCTAGTTACGCCACTGTTACATATAATGTTTCATAAATTCATAACCGCCGTTTATACAGGGTGTTACAAAAAGCTAAGGCAAAACTTTCAGGAAACACTCCTCACACACAAAGGAAAAAAATGTTATGTTGACATGTGTCCGGATACGCTTAATGTCCATGTTAGAGCTCATTTTAGTATTTCTCTTTAAATGTAAATTGAAATAATTCGTGCAGACAGTTGTCAAAATACGCAATTGTTTCGTTAGTATGTACTGTACTTCCTAGATTCGCCGCCAGTTGGCCCAATTGAAGGAAGGTCATGTTGACTTCCGTGCTTGTGTTGACATGCGACGTGTTCGTACGCTTCTCAACAACAGATTCGGTGACCGATGGATTAGTAGAGGCGGACCAATTCCGGGCGCAGGACGGAATCCTCACAACGGCAGGTAGGTGAACAGGGGACAGGACTGAATCCTCCCGAACTACTGTAGCACAGTGGCACCTCCTGCAGGCACCAGCCCCAAGCCCGCCCCAAGCTGTTTCCGGCCTTACTGTCACTTCAGTCCACGGCAGATCGCTTAACAGCGAAGATGTCCTACGACGCCGATGGGACGCTAAAAATTAATCTTCCATCTTTCTAATATTATAAACAATAAGCAGTGCTAATTGCAAGATTGGCAAAAGGTCTCAGCATCCTTGTATACCAACCAGTGTTCAGCGTTGATTCACACTGTCATCTGGTATGGTCAGTGTTGATTACATAACAAGTGTTGAAGTTTGGCATTATATATCTCGTCTCCATGAGTAAGTTCTCTACTGCTCCTACCATTTCTTCCAAAGTCGCAACATTATTCGTACTGACGAATTTTGTAAGGGTTTTTTATTGTATTAGGGAATGTTTACGTTTGAAGCTTTGTACCCAGGTACCACTAGCAACAAACAAATATTTGTGAAAAATACGCGAATACAACTATCATTCACCAGTGTTGTAATGTTTTCGTTGTACTTGTTTATAACAGCCTCATGCTTCCTTATATCTCTTCCACGTTTCGGCGTTGATTAATGAAATTTTTTTCCCTCGTGTTACCTTTTCTACATATTACCTCCAAATTTGAAGATAATATTTTTATAATTAAAAGTTTAATACAGCAAGAAATTTAATAAATGAAATTAAGCTTCTAGTGGGAATCGGACCCGAGTCGCAAAAATAGCAGTCTGTTGGCTTACTTACTATGCCCCAACACCACATTTAAGAGTATTGCTCATAATAATACAATATCTGTGAAAGTATTTCAGGAGTATTTTCTATTTTTCGATTTCCTATTAAGACAAGTTTTATTAGAAACTACAAATGTTCATAACTTGCTTCTATTTACGTTAAGTCAAGCCAGTTCAATGAGACTCATGTCCCGCCCACCCGTTGAGAGCAGAATTTCTTCTTCCTTAGGAAAAAAAAAAAAAATTAGCCTGCCTTGTCCTCTCTTTATAATTCGACGCTGTATCAAATAAACTTATATACCAACTGCTGAAAATGTTGCACAGATTTATCAATTGCGAGTAAAACGTAATCTGTAGATTGTAACAACCAAAGTGATGTTACTGTACGTTTCCTCCGACTCTAAAGTTAATTGGGTCTTAATTCTCACTCTTACTTTACTGTACAATGTAGGAACATACACTGGAACATATGCTAGATAGCTTTGCTTGCCTGGAATATTGATAAAGGTCTGGCCACGCACTCTGGTCTCGGGCCGTCACCACTACCTGCTTTAACAGGTTATGGGAGGATTCAGTCCCGTCCTTTTCCTCTCCCTTGCAGGCTCGGGAGGATTCAGTCCTATTTTTCTGACCGCGGGAGGAATGGATCCTGCGCCCCCAATTCCATGGCCTCCACGCTCTCCTGACCTCAACCCTCTTGACTTTCATTTATGGGGGCATTTGAAAGCTCTTGTCTACGCAACCCCGGTACCAAATGTAGAGACTCTTCGTGCTCTGGACGGCTGTGATATAATACGCCATTCTCCAGGGCTGCATCAGCGCATCAGGGATTCCATGCGACGGAGGGTGGATGCGTGTATCCTCGCTAACGGAGAACATTTTGAACATTTCCTGTAACATAGTGTTTGAAGTCACGCTGGTACGTTCTGTTGCTGTGTGTTTCCATACCATGATTGATTTGAAGAGATGTAATAAAATGAGCTCTAACATGGAAATTAAGCGTTTCCGGACACATGTCCACATAACATATTTTCTTTCTTTGTGTTTGAGGAATGTTTCCTGAACGTTTGGCCGTACCTTTTTGTAACACCCTGTATATTATACCTTTGCCAGGAACGTTATACGTTGGGAGGAACTTGCTAGTATCATTTTGGGGTAGCCTAGTATCTTCTTAAAGAAGGCACTTACGCGGAATCCCATCTTTGGCGATTGCACAAATTTTAAATTTATCGTTGCCATATGCCTGCCAATACTACTTAAGTAATGTACAAGGAAAGTATGGCCATTCTTCGTGATTCACTGAAATCATGTAATGTGAAATTTTTCGCAATCTTGATTTTTCTACACACTTTTTCAACACTTACATCAACGGCCATGCCTGGCCGGTTCCCGCCAGATTGCCGAAGTTAAGCACCGCCGGGCGTGGCCAGTACTTGGATGGGTAACCGTCCGGGTACGCCATGCGCTGTACTTAATTTTTCCTTTGCCCTAGGGAACAGGTGAGGGTGGTGGTGTTTGTACCAATGTCTTGGATTAAATTCCATACCTCTCCGCAGTGCCGCGGTGGAGTAGCCGAGCGGTCTAAGGCGCCTCGCTGCGGAGCGCGCGGTTGCCCGCCGTCGGAGGTTCGAGTCCTCCCGGGGCATGGGTGTGTGTGTGTTGTCCTTAGGTTAGTTTACCTAGGTTTAAGTAGTTAGTAAGCTACGGACTGATGACCACGCAGTTTGGTCCGATAGATTTACAAACTTTCTTTCCTCTCCGCAGTGTCTGATGGCGTGAGGGCATGGGGCACTGTTGATGGTGATCCGTCCGTCGGATAGGAACGTTAAGCTCGGCGGCCCCCTTGGTGCTTTTCGAGAGTAGTAGTCTGTGTGCCGGCACCGGTTTCACACTCTCCCTTCTCCTATCACACACTTAACATAGACACTTCAGCACACAGTTCTCACACTTTGCGAAGTAAAAGTGCCTGCGGGCGCGAAGGACAGGGAAAACCTTTCCAATTAGGCGGCTGTAACTCAAATGTTCAAATGTTTGTAGAGTCTATGGGACTTAACTACGGGGTCATCAGTCCCTAAACTTACAAACTACTTATGAACTAGCTAATCCTAAGGACGGCACAAATATCCATGCCCGAGGGGGGATTCGAACCCCCGACCGTAGTGGCCGTGCAGACCGTGACTGGAGCGCCTCAGTCTTCTCGGCCACCGCGGCCGGCCGGCTGTAACTGCCCTTCGAGGTTTCTCAGCCATTCATGCCATTCGAATTTACTCATTACTTATTGAGTATAGTCTTGTTCTAAATAGTCTCCTCCACAGGAAAACCGGCTCTGGGACCGAAGTGATTGGGCCCCATCTCCATACATATAAGCCAATTTTACTGTCATTTTGAAGGCGGTCTGACGTGTTTATAAACGCCATGTAATTGGTTTAATATTTATAATACATAAAAATACTCACTGGGTTGATATATGGAGTGAAATTTAATTTATTATTAAACATAATAGATATGTTCACAAATACATTTTTTCTATGGTAATATATTGCCAGTAAAAATCGAGTAAACTTAACTAACAGTTGTTTACGCCGCAGCATTAACTTCTATGTATGTCGGATGTAGTGTTATTCTGTATTACAGAGCCTGTTAACATTTGAGGCAATTATTCAGTTTGTAGCGTCATTGCATTACATTTAAAAGGCAGGTATAAGATACTGTATGCAGGGTAATCGATGCAGGAGTCTAATACAATAGAGATGTATCAGAGTAACCGATCCTAATTTTCTGTTGTCGTGGAAACACGAATATAAACAAAGCTTATCAATAATACTGTAACAACAGTCACATATTAGACTACTATACCGGCAATGCCATATACAGTATCATTGGTATCAGTGAACTCTCGCCGCCATATTTCTATACTATAACGTGAAAGCAGTCGTTTGCGATATTACAGAAAATAGTCGTAAAAATACCGAAGAACTGACGTAACTACGCTGTCTTTACACTTTTGACATATGAGAAATTCGTGTTATGTATATGGCTGTAATTTTTTCATCTGGATTAAGCTTTGAGACATATTAATGAGTTGCACTGATTTCCTGTTATTATTAAGCTGTTCAAATTTCATTCAACTTCGGATTTTGTAGCAGTAATATGGCTATCATAGAAGTGTAGTTTATCGTTGGATAACACGTATTCTCCTTCTTTTGAGAGTTATTACGAAATCTGCTTTGACACATACACTAATGAATAGAGTTTCGTGTTTTTGTTAATCTCTTACCAGTTTCGATCAACTTCGGCTTTCAGTCCAGTCAAATAAGCCGAAAAAAGGCGTCAACCTCTGAATGAGAGGTAACAAGCTAAATATTTGCATAAACCTTTTTTTTGGCATTCTAAATGATGTGTCAAAAGTCTCATAAAATCTCGTGTCCGCGTCTTAAGTTATTAAAGGTCAAAGGTCACGAAAATCAGTTTTTCGCAAATATCTCGCTTCCTATGCGTTGAATGGTATTTGCGTCTCAGATAAAAATGGTAGAGCATGAAATTCTCTACAATTTTTGTTTTAAACATTTTTGTGCAATTCATCGTTTTTTAGATAGAGCGCGGAGAGCGCACAGGTCACAGCGCTCAGGCATATAAGACGTAATGCAAGTTATAGGGGGACCTACAGTTTAATGTGGTTTCCGAACCACGGTGCTACTCGGTATTTTTCACATGAGCAATACTGCCAGAGGGAGAAAGAAGTGGAAAGTGACAGATAAAAATCGCAGAACCTGGCGGGGATCGAACCTGCGACCTTTGGACTTGCAGTTTGGCACTCTACCACTGTGCAACCGAGGAAATCCGCCGACGTACACATCCGTATGTCCGCCAATACTGACTCCTGCCCACACCATTCGTCCACCACCGTGATATAAGCATAAGCAGCATTGTTCGGTGTTCCCCGTTCTCTCCAGATGAGGGAATGACGATTGTCAGGCTGAACACAAAATCTTGACTCATTTGTGAACAGAACCCGCCGCTATTTGTTGTGACTCCAATCCTGATGTTCCTCCGCCTAGTTTCTGCGAGCTAAATGACGTCGTGGTTTTAGTGGAATACACAACATGGTCTGTTTGTGTTGATATTGCGCGTCCTGATGCTGCCTTGAGAGTGCTTTGCAGCTGAGTTGCATTCAGCCTCCTGTGTCGACGGGCTGTTAACCGGAGATAACGGCCATCTCTCGCTGATGTTACCCGTGGTCGACCTTGGCCTTGCCTTCTTTTAACGGTTCCTGTTGTCTGAAATTGCGTCCAAGTTCTGGCAGTTACACTTTGGGACACTCCAATAGCTGCAGCCACCTTTCTCTGTTACTGTCCCGTTTCAGCCTTTCCTATGGCCCTCGATGTCATAGCTTCGGTTAAGTCACGTTGTTGTTGCATTGCACTATCTGCTCACTACACTATCTGGTCCCAAACTAGTGGTACGGTGGTCTAACGGTAAGACATCTGCCTAGTAAGCATGGAGGTCTGGGTTCGATTCCCGGCCGCATCACAAATTGTAATTCATTGCTTCACCTTCCTCTTCAGTGCTTGTGTAATTCGTTTGGCAAACATAAGTCAATACCACCCCTTTCTGCAGCATCTTTGTTATTACCACTATCTCGGTTGCCGTAATGTTGCTGTCTCCACTTCGTAGAGCCCACAGAAGGACGACGCACTATTTTAGTTCATTCCACCGATGACAATACTTCACAACCTAGGTATTTCAACTGATCTCCTAATTGTTTTGACCAGTGTAGTAAGTGCTATCCGTATACAATGGCCTCCGTTAATCCTCCTAAAAGGCTTCCATAATGAATGATCATCATCATCATCAACATCATCGAGACTGATTATGCCTTTCAGCGTTCAGTCTGGAGCAATAGTACCTCTAATAAAATTCCTCCATGATCCCCTATTCTATGCTAACATTGATGCCTCGTCTGATGTTGTGCCTTTTACTTCAAAATCATTCTGCACCGAATCTAAGTACTTTCTTCTTCGTCTACCTCGACTCCTCTTACCCTCCGCTGCCGAGCTCATGAGTCTCTTAGGTAACCTTGCTTCTCCCATGCGTGTAACATGACCCCACCATCTCAGTCTGTTCTCTTTAACTGCTTCATTTATGGTGTTCATTCCAAGTTTTTCTTTGATTTCCTCATTATGGACATCCTCCTGCCATTTTCCCATCTGCAATCATTCTTGCTACTATCATATCTGTAACCTCTACCTTATGAATAAGGTAACCTGTATCTACCCAACTTCCACTACCATACAACAAAGTTAGTCGAAAGATAGAGCGGTGCACTGCTAACTTAGTCTTGGTACTGACTTCCTACTTGCAGAAGAGAGTAGATCTTAGCTGAGCACTCACCGCATTAGCTTTGCTGCACCTCGATTCCAATTCTTTCACTATGTTGCCATCCTGTGAGAAAATACATCCCAGGTACTTGAAACTGTCTACCTGTTCTAACTTTGTTCCTCCTATTTGGCAATCAATCTGTTTAAATCTCTTTCCCACAGACATTAATTTCGTTTTGGAGATGCTGATCTTCATATCATAATCCTTGCACCTCTGATCGAGCTCTGAAATATTGGTTTGCAACCTTTCAATCGAATCGGCCATTACAATTAAGTCATCCGCATATGCGAGACTGCTTATTTTGTTTCACCTATTTTAATCCCGCCCTGCCAGTCTACTGCTTTAAACATATGATCCATGAATAGTATGAACAACAGTGGTGACAGATTACAGCCTTGTCTTACCCCTGAAACTACCCTGAAAACCGACAAGGAAATTTTTTTGTCAGAATCAGCATCTCATTTGTCGTTTATCTGCCTTTCGCCTCAATACTCTTGAAACAAAATAAAGCTGATTTGAGTTGCGTCGTTTGTTATGCAGGAGTTGAGTAAGTGCCGTTCGAACAAAGCGTACTTATCTTTCTGTGCGTAAATACGCCCATAAACGCTTCAGCTAGAATCCAGACGCCTGAGTGAGACAATGCACTTAATGTTAACCTGCAGAGACCGCTAAATCCTCGCGGAATGTCCGCGTGGTCTAAGGCGTCATGATACGGATTGGGTGGCCGTTAATGCAGGAGGTGCGAGTCCTCCCTCGGATATGGGTGTGTATATTGTCCTCAGTGTAGGTTAGTTTAAGTAATTTGTAAGTCTAGGGACTGAGACCACAGCACTTTGGACCAATAGGTTAACAAAAAGTTGAACATTGGAAGACTACTAAAAGGAATCACTGCATGATTTATGTAAGAGTTTACGCTAGTTCTGCCACCTACCTCCCGCATTCTACGACAGCTTACATTCGCGTATCACGCGTATGGCTTGGAACCGGCAATACTGCAATCACCGATCGAGACTAATAATAATGCTAATCTGTCTTTGTCGAGGCTCTGATTTTAGTGCTTGTGACTTCCTAGTTACTTCACTACTTATACACTACTGGCCATTAAAATTGCTACACCAAGAAGAAATGCAGATGATAAACAGGTATTCATTGGGCAAATATATTATACCAGAACTGAGATGTGATTACATTTTCACGCAATTTTGGTGAATAGTTCCTGAGAAATCAGTACCCAGAACAATCACCTCCGGCAGTAATAACGGTCTTGATACGTCTGGGTATTGAGTCAAACAGAAAAAAATGTTCAAATGTTTGTATAGTCTATGGGACTTGACTACGGGGTCATCAGTCCCCTTACAAACTACTTATGAACTACCTACGAACTAGGACGGCACAAATATCCATGCCCGAGGGGGGATTCGAACCCCCGACCGTTGTGGCCGTGCAGACCGTGACTGAAGCGCCTCAGTCCCCGCGGCCACCGCGGCCGGCGAGAGTCAAACAGAGCTGGACAGCGAGTACAGGTACAGATGCCCCTGCAGCTTCAACACGATACCACAGTTCATCAAGAGTAGTGACTGGCGTATAGTGACGAGCCAGTTGCTCGGCCACCATTGACGAGACGTTTTTAATTGGTGAGAGATCTGGAGAATGAGCTGGCCAGGGCAGCAGTCGAAGATTTTCCGCATCCAGAAAGGCCCTTACAGGATCTGCAACATGTGGTCGTGCAATATTCTGTTGAAATGTAGGGTTTCGCAGGGATCGAATGAAGGGTAGAGCCACGGGTCGTAATACATCTGAAATGTAACGGCCACTGTTCAAAGTGCCGTCGATGCGAACAAGAGGTGACCGAGATGTGTATCCAGTGGCACCCCCATACCATCACGCGAGGTGATACGCCAGTATGGCGATGACGAGTACGCGCTTCCAATGTGCGTTCACTGCGTTGTCTCCTAACACGGTTGCGACCATCATATTGCTGTAAACAGAATATTGATTCATCCGAAAAAATGACGTTTTGCCATTCGTGCACCCAGGTTCGTCGTTGCGTATTCCATCGCAGGCGCTCCTGTCTGTGATGCAACGTCAAGGGTAACCGCAGGCATGGTCTCCGAGCTGATAGTCCATGCTGCAGCAAACATCGCCGAACTGTTCGTGCAGATCTTTGTTGGTTTGCAAAAGTCCCCATCTGTTGACTCAGGGATCGAGACGTGGCTGCACGATCCGTTACAGCCATGCGGATAAGATGCATGTTGTCTCGACTGCTACTGATACTAGGCCATTTGGATCCAGCACGGCGTTCCGTATTGCCCTCCTGAACCCACCATATTCTGCTAACAGTCACTGGATTGCGACTAACGCGAGCAGCAATGTCGCGATACGATAAACCGCAATCGCGATAGGCAACAATCCGACCTTTATCAAACTCGGAAACATAATGGTACGCATTTCTCCTCCTTATACGAAGCATCACAACAACGTTTCGCTAGGCAATGTCGGTCAACTGCTGTTTGTGTATGAGAAATCGGTTGGAAACTTTCCTCATGTCAGCACGTTTAGGTGTCGCCACCGGCGCCAACCTTGTGTGAATGCTCTGAAAAGCTAATCATTTGCATATCACAGCATATGCTTCCTGTCGGTTAAACTTCGCGTCTGTAGCACGTAATCTTCGTTGTGTAGCAATTTTAATGGCAGGAGTGTATTTTGAACGAGAATGGTAAAGAGTTGCGTTGTATTTGAATACAACAACCGGTGCCGCAGACGTCCCCATCGTGGATTTTAGAAAATTTTCAAATGTTTTTTAAGCTTATGGGACTTAATTGCAGGGTCATCAGTCCCTAAACTTACAAAATCAATGCCCGAGGGAGGATTCGAACCTCCGACGCGGTGACATGAATGTAGTGTTTCCGATCACAAATATTTTAGCTTTATATATTGCAATTATTTTATAAATTAAAATTTTGTCACTCTACTTCTTGCTAAGGAGCCAGATAAAAAAAGAAAAAAAGAGAAAACAACTTAATTCGCCCTGCCATACGTTTTTTAATTGAGTTTAATTTTTTGGAAGATTATGTATTTTTTTCTTGTTTTTAAGAGGTAGATAAATTGATTTTTTTTTAAGATATAGCGTTTACTGTTTCCTTCTTCAGCTTCATGACACACTATACATTCGGAAGTTTTTTATTTATTGAGGAATTTAGTTTTCTACACAAACCTGCGACAGCGGTCCTGGTCTGTGCCACAGCTTAAAACATTCGACATTTCAATTGGTATCCAAGGATTTTCCATTGCCCATAGAGGCTACGAATTGCACGGCTTTTACACCACTGTGCATCTCCTTATTTATTACCTATCAAGCTTCATCAGCTTAAAAGTGCCAAAATACTCATATTTCTTGCCTATATTGTAGTTCTCCATTATCTTTGCTTGTATTTACGTCCACAGTCTTTCCATGCATAGACAAGACCACATATAGAACGCTAGTTCGACCTATTCTGAATTACTACACGAGTGTTTCGAATCATTACCAGGTGACATGGAACCAACCGATTTGCTACTGATAGGTTCCGTCAACATACGTCTATTACGGAGTTCGGGAACTCAAAATGGGAATCCCTGGAAGCAAGGCGGTGTTTTTGAAGGAACGCTGTTGAGAAAATGTAGACTGTCGGCATTTGTAGTTGACTGCAGAATGCGTCTATTTCCACCACCTTAGATTTCACCAAGTATCCGTAGATGAGCGCGGATGAGTTGATCAAGACACTCTTTATTATGTACGATTACAGCTGTGCAGGCTCGACGGGACCGTGGTCTACCATGCACATTCTTTTCTCTAACCTGAAAATGCCGTACCCGTCACCTCACATTGCTCACGTCTGTTGTACCATCTCCATATATCCGTAACAATCGACGATGTATTTAATTCGGAAAAATTTCTTCAGCAGTGAGGAATTCAATCACACATCGCTGCACTTTAGAACACTCCTCTGCTGACTCTGCTACAGCAGAATGACGGAACCACCTGCAAATGAAAGGGAAAGGTTCAATTATTGGCACTAAGTCAACGACACCTGGCACGGACATCCAAAGTCAGTGTGTTTCAGAATGTCTAGGTGATGTAGAAGGCGTCAAAATGAGCATGCGAATCCATGCCCAGAAACGTCATCCAACGGCGCTACAGAGGTGTCGAAGTTGCTAGAGGGGATTAGCAGCAGGATCCGGTGCCTATATCTTGGACTCTCCGTTGCGTCGTTGAATGGCTTTTTCGGGCATGCGTTTCTACGCTCATTTTGTTCCTGAAGAAGCTTCTACATCTCATAGACGTTTGTTGGTGTAATTGTGAAACACACTGAGGTATGGAACACACACCAATCTCAGTTTTCGACGTTCATTTACTGGTGGAAATATGCGCAGCACTAAATTTTGTGATGTTTTGTTTTTTAATTGCAGGCATGTGAGGAATAGCGCTACGAAGCCCGAGTTTGTTAGCTTGTATACAGGATACGAGGATTAATAAAAATAAATCATCATTTATTGAGAGATGTTTTTAACCTGTATGATGTACAAATTTCTTCACAGAATAGTTCTTTTAAAATAGAATTATAAGTATTTCCTATTAGGCCACCAAGTCCGATTGGTCGGAAGTGAGTAATCGGCACGGTTTTGCCCGCCGGACTTGAAACCAATATGTCGTGAACGTAATGAGATATTTCTATGCTCTCAGGATTTCATACGCTGCTGTGTATAACCTAAAATGAGTCATATACATAGTCTACATGATATGTTTTTATTCTTGCAAACTCTTTAAAATGTGTTGCAATAATTTGCGTAATTTGATGCAAACACAATAACTGTAACAAATGTTGAAAATAAAATCATTCTTTATTGTGCAAAGATGCCAGACTGTAAGTTAGGCACTTTTTTTCCCTTTTATTTACATCCGATTGTAAGTTTCAAAGCCCACCGAACGCTGTCTCTAAGTGTATTTGGCACTTTTGGTACCCAAACATCATGATTTTTCAGGTGTAGCTTTATAAAGATTTTTGAAAACGGGGAAAACGTCATTTCTAGATAAACACCTACGAAATATATTGTTAAAATTTAAGCCATTTCTGTGGTTAGTTATATATTTGCGTTCCATAGTGCAAAAACGCATCAAAACAAATTTTTGTTTACTTTGCGTTTAAGTACTGTAACTGTGAACCTTTGGAGTTGTGTAACAGGCGAAGATATAAATAAACAAATAAAAGTAGTTTTAAAATATAATCATCATATCATATGGTGAAATGTCGACGATTTGCAATGAATAAAAAGTGCAAGGTGGCCATCGCCATAATGTATTGTTTTCATACTGAAAAATCATGGATTTTCGTGGTTTTATGAGCAGCGAGTCATGAACAAATGTTGCTGTTATAAGCTGTGTAAAGACCGCCATAGACCATAAGTGCTGTGCAAAAACCAACCTATGTTCTCAATTTTCTGGGATTCAGGAAGTGTGTAATAGTTAAATTTTGATAGTGTACTGTAGGATAAGTACATCACGCCAATACTTCTGATACGTAAGCAAATGATCACTAGGCGAAGGGGTACCTGAAACAGTCTGCCGCTTAACAGAAGCAGCAACCGAGAGTGGAGGAAACTACACCACACCGACTATCCTCAGGACCTTCCAGTTCATAGAGCCTTAAAGGCTTCTCCTCAATGGAAGGAGAGAGAAGTGGAACAAGAGCTGGAATGCTGAAACAACATATCAAGACATCCAAGAACCAACTGCCGGCCTACCAGGATTTCACCTGGAGAAGTGTGAAGACAAGACTGAACAGAATCAGAACTGGCTACGCCAGGTGCAATGTCACGATGCGCAAGTGGCGGCTCCACAAATGTCTAGCCTGTGACTGTGGAGCCCAACAACAAATTGTTCAATATATTGTCAGTGACTGTCGTCAGAGGAAGTATCCGGGACCATTTAGTGCTTTTATTAATGCTATTCCCTCTGTTGTTAGATGGTTCCAATCACTAGATATCACTAGATATTGAGCTATGATGAAACGTATGTGATTTAAATGAGCTGTAAATAAACTTGTCAGCATTAATAAATTAGTAAGTTTCAGAATTTAAACATATGTATTAAATATATGCCTGAAGTAAAAGTAAACAGTATGTAAACACATAAGAACATATACAAGTAAGACTAAACTGAATGTGCTCCTAAATATTTATGGACTCTTTCGTCGGTTCTTGGTGGGACATGGGCATATTGAAAACTATGATACACTGTATATTTGTTCCACAATAATATTTATTTTGTTGTAAACTAGTTTTCGTCTTCTTAGGCCATCTTCAGACAACTTAATACTGCAGATAATCCACATCACACCGGCTACTGTGTTTGGAGTGAAAAGATTTTACAAAATATGTGTCTGCAAGCAAGCAAGCAAGCAAGCTAAACCACACATGTATCTGCAAGCTGATAGGAAGGAAGGAAGGGAGGAAGTTTGGAGTTTAACGACCCATCGACAGCATGGTCATTAGAGACGGAGCTTACGCTTGGAGTGTTCGAATAAGGATGTGGAAGGAAATCGGCCGTGCCCTTTCAAAGGAACCATCCCGGCATTTGCCTGGAGTGATTTAGGGAAATCACGGAAAACCTAAATCTGGATGGCCGGAGGTGGATTTGAACCATCATCCTTCCTAATGCGAGTCCAGTGGAAATATGTGTCCAGTCATAGACTATGTAACATTAAGTATTTAATAAGAAACAGTGACGCTCAACAAATAAAGCAATACAGTAACTAAGAAATTACAATAAATTAAAATGTACCTGTAAGTACAATTGTATATTAACTTAACTATATATGAACAAAAGTGGGAAGGTTTGAACAGGTGAATGAGGAAGACATAAACAATGAAATGTGGGTGGGGGACAATTACATATGTTTGGAATTTTTTATTATGGAACGAGGAGCATATTAAATTATATAACCTATAATCAAATTCACTGGTTTTCACAAGGATGGTGAGATTAGCACAAAGAAGAAAAAACATTGGAATGCGGGTGAGACACATCATACAATTTCAACAAGCATGGTGGCAGGCAGGCTTATACTTAATAATAGCTGTTAATTTAATAAGGGTGAATACTGAAATTGGGTTTATCAGTGAGAATTAGGTTTGCCTTCTCAGCTTGGCATTTGTTGATAGAGAGAATTTCAAGCTATGTTATCTTTCTGCCTTTATTCGGTCTGTGGAGAACATCACATTTAATGTCAAAAGCATGGCACTCATTGAAGACATGTTCTGCGAAGGTGGAATCTGTCTTTTTAGTCTCCAACTCGTATCATGTTCAGTCAGTCTAGTAGTTACAGGGCTACCTCAGATTCACAAGTTTAATCACAAAATTAAAACTGTTAATAGTTCCCTTTTTGACTTGTAGCTTTTACTCGTATCCATTGGTAGTTTCTCCATGTCATTTCCAGAGAACAGCTGTATGGTTTATTATTCTGACAGCCGATTTCTTCCTCAATTTCTCAACTTATATTGTAGGGAAAAGTCCAGTAGTACAGCATTTGCAAGGGAAGAGTGTATAATGCTGTTAAGAATACTGGGCGTTCTGTGGTTACTTGCGGCTCGTGATCTCAGATTTCTGTAGCCTTTATCACTGCTATTTCGATGTCGATTGCTTGTTTATAAGTCTTCAGGGACCACGTCTATTGCCGTGACCCGACAGCATTCTGACACAGCTGTGTAGCAATAAGATATCGAAACGCTCTCGTTATTATGGGCAACATCACTGCATGTATTATGGCCTTGAATACCAATGTGGTGGTGAGGGACGAGTCATGCTATCAGTTGTAACGTTCCTTAAGAGAACACAAGTTCTCTACAGGGCTGAAATCTCGTGAATTTTAAAGTCACAGTAAATTGTAATTTTGTCAGAGAGAGCAAACTACGTGAAACAGCAACCGAATGGAATGGACATTCTCCAAAGGAGGGTATGAGACGAATATAAACAGCAGCAAGACAATGGTAATGCAATGTAGTCCAACAAAATCAGGCAATGCTGTAGCCATCAGGTTATGTAGCGAGACAATAAAAATAGTAAATGAGTTTGTTATTTGGTTCGTAAAATAACTTCTGATGTCCGAAGTAAAGAAAATATAACATGAAGAATGGCTATGAGAAAAGAATTTCAGAAGGTGATAAATTTGTTGACATCTAATATTAATTTAAATGTTAGGAAGTCCTTTCCGAAAACGTTTGTCTGGAGTGTAGCACTGTACTGGAGCAAAACGTAGGCGATAATGAGTTCAGACTGATGCTTTTGAAATGTGTTGCTACAGACGAATATTGAAGATGAGGTAGGTAAATTGCATAACTTATGAGGAGATACTGAACAGAACAGGAAGGAAAAATTTCTGACACGACTAAAGGAAGGGGTCGGTTGGTAGGACACATTCGGACACAAAGAATCGTAGATTTAGTATTGGAGGGAACTTTATGTGTGTGTGGAGAGGGGTAAAAATCGCAGAGGGAGATGGAGAGGAATACAGTACGCAGGTTGAAAGGAAAGGGATGTAGGTTGCCGTTCTTATTCAGAGATGAAGATGCTTGCGCAGGATAGGCTAGCGTGAAGAGTTACATCAAAGTAGTATTTGGACTGAAGGCCACAAGAACAATAATAACAGTAAATGCATTGTGTTCGTTCTATGTTCCTTTCTGGTGATTCGGATATTACAGAGTGTGGAGTGATATCTTTGTAACAATGTTTTACATTATATGTAATCTTTGGATGACTTGTTTACGTTGTCAAGACAACAGTGGAACCATCTGTTATCAGTATAAAGAACTGCTTCAAACATACGCCTTGTAGGCATCATTTGTTAGTAGCACTAAACAAGGAACCTCTTTGGTGCTAAAAGACAACAGTTGAGCCAACTGCTTAGCCGTTATTTCTCACTGCACTAAGCGCTATCTATCATATGGCACACGGAACGGAAGCCAGTGTAGCCGACGCTGATCACCTCGCTCAGATAACGCGACAGACTGAGAATGAACTCTCGCGGAACCTTGAATTAACTTCCGAGCAAAAAGAGCTCGCTGCATTACGTGAACAGAACGAGCAATTGCGTGCACGAGTTCAACCACAACAAATGATTAGGAGAGACCGGGGCACATTTTCCTTAGGGGCAGGTTTTCCAACTCCCTTTAGTTTCGAAACAAACTGCTAGATGGTACCACCATTGATAATGTAGGAAGTAGCAACTAAGCACGGTTCATTTAGGAAAATTTTCAGTGCCGTACCAGCAGTCACAACCTCGGCAGGGCCGTTTTCTTCATTTTTGCAAAGGTGAGTAAACTTTCACATTTGTATTGAAACTTCAAATAAACATACTAGCGTTAAACCTGTTATTTTGACACTGCACGCACTAAAGGTGGGTTTCTTTCTTCACGTAACTGTGCATTTGTTTTGTAAATAGCTTACACGGTTACTCATGGACGTAGTGTTATAGTTCCGAATATGGTGACGGGGCACGTTTTCCCAGAGCATACGGGGCACATTTCCTTATTGCTTTGAGCCTTAACGCCAAGTCTAAAGCAAATGAAAAGTGGGTACTATGTACGAACTGCAAGAAATGGGCGCATGGAGACTGTACGAAAGGGAATGTTGCATTTTTTTTGTTTGCTTATATTGTCATTCAGACAATGAGTATGAGTTTTCTTAAAAAAAGTCTGTATTTGTGAAATATTTGAGTCACATATTTTGTAAAACCTTTCAGTAGCATTTATTTTTATTTAATGTGGTTACTTTTATTATCCTTCTTTTGTAATGTATTGTAAATGCAAAATAAAAATACATATTCAGTGAATTCAAGATAATTATCTCTGTTTTACTATTTAAAGTATAGTTGGAAAATTTGCCCCTGTACATTTTACGTAAGCTGGAAAACTTGCCCCGCATACGGGGCAAGTTTTCCGACGCAACATGGTCAGACAAAATCATTTGTTGTCAAGAAGGATATTTACTATTTTCAAAAATATCTGTACAAGACTGTAGATAAAGGTATAGGAAATATAATGTTCCGCTGTTTACCTCAAAACCGATAAAAATAAAAAGTACAAAAATTAAAATGGCGGAAAACGTGCCCCGGTCTCCCCTAAGAACGTAGCTCAACCTGAGAATTTAAACGCTAGTTCGTCTCGCCTTCACAATCTGAAGCGGCAAAGAGCACGGGAAAGGAGCAATATTACGCGTTTTGTTGCAGATGTGAATAATTTCGGCGACACTACTTCAACTGAAGATTTTCTATACTGTATAGATAATTACAAGAAACATTAAGCAGATTAACAGCTTTCGGTGATGAAATACATTATTATGAAACGGATGTTTTACGATGCGAGGAGTGTATTGACGCTGCTAAACGCGCGAACTGCAAACTTTCGCAGGGAATTGACAAGCCAGCCGTCCCACAAATAAAAATCAGTGATATTTGTAAACAGTAATACGTAGATAGGGAACAGCTCACCGTAAAGACGAACGTTGAGCCACCGAAAGAGCCACAACTAAAAGATACACAAACACACACACACACACACACACAATTCTAGATTTTCTGCCGCGGCCTTCCTCAGAAAGGCATACTCATACACACACGTCAGACATCTCAGGCTGCCAACGGAACGGAAGCCAGTGATATTAGTAACATTCCAGCCATTTTGCCTTCCACTATAAACCCACAGTATCACAGACAGTGCGAAACTCTCTAGGGAAAAAAATGCAACCGAAGCGATACTAGCGCTCCAATCTTCCGGTAGGTAGTAACAGAGGAATGGCATGACACAAATTGCGAAGTTGTCGTTTTTAATACTGTTACTTTCATATTTCCCACTCAATGAACGTTGTTGTGAACTTTCCAATACAAATATGAAATTATTATTTAAGTAATATCACTGCTTCTTTTCATGGCAGACTGTAATAACGAATTATCAGTGCAGTGTAATTCATACAGTTCACAATACCCGAGTCTCATTCATATTATCCATAACGTTTTGAAAATAGAAATGAATTGCAACGTGTTCAAATATAAAAGGAACTGAGTGTGATTTATGTTCGTGAGCTCGATGCGTACTGATATTTTGCACGAGTTTTGTTTTAGTGGATTTAGTGTCGTTTCAAAACTGCACGTAATTTTTACATTGTAGGAGACTAGATTCTACATCGCCTTATAAACCCTCCTTTCACCTTATCCTTGCTTCTGTGCCTTTTAGCTATTTGGTAGGTATCAAACTGAATATCTTCAAGAATGTGACGAGCAAATATTTACAGTTTATATATGGTCATATTTATTTGTAGCTACCCATTCACTTTATCAAACTAGTAGGTAATCGCCAAAATATGTTGGTATATATATATATATATATATATATATATATATATATATATATATATTGTGAAACTGAGGTAAGAAACTAAGCAGGTTCTATTGAAATAGTTGATTAACTGCTACTGGAAACATTTGGACATTACTTTTATACAGCAGTAAAATTATGAAATAGTAGTAAAGTATTTGCGATTCTGATTAAGAGCAGAAGTTTGGACTGAATGAATTGTTACAGATTTACTTCTATGCCTAAAACTATAACCACCGTAAACGATCACTTGTTATTCGTAACATTATTCTCTTACTTCTGAGCATCTTTTGCAAATGAGAGATTTCCGAATTATATTTTTGATAGTTGCTACAATTTACAGCCCAGCAAATTTTCGTAAATACCAAGGTATTTTGAATCTGCTGCTTCACACGAAATACGCATTCATTACTCAATCGTTTCGTGATATGTTTTTACGACCCAGCAGCTTGGCAGCGATGCAGTCGCGAAATTGCAAATATTCACTGGGAGTTTCGTGACTCTTAGACTCTGATAAAACTGTCAACGATAAAGCTCGAACCCTTTTCTGGAAGATGAACCCAAACACTTAGTTGAGGGAATAGCTGTCGTTGCAGAAGCTTATGAAGAGACTAAGAAGATACTCCAGCGACTCTATGGCGATAGGAACCGTATAATACAGGCTCATTTAGATTATCCTGAAGGTATAAAGCCTATACATTTCCTCTCTCCTGAGACAATGAACAGCACTTTTATAGAGTGTAACAAACGTATTCAGGCGCTTCGCTCGTTGGGAGAAGATGTGAATAGTTACGACCGTTATTAGTACCAGACGATATGTGCAAGCAATGGATAATAACGCAAAAAGGGAACAACTTTCGCAAGGTGACATTATTAAACTAATGCAATTTTTATCAGACGAGCCTTAATCGCACAAAAACTTCGGGGTACATCAATCAACTTAGTAAATACGACTCCTCCTACCGTCAAAACAGCTACTGGGAAGACAGAAAGGAAAAATGCTAGGGTGACAGAGTGCTTCTTTGTCTTATGTGAGGGAAAAGGACTCTGGGCGCAAGACTGTAAGTTCACGACGAGCGTACGGGATCGCAATGATTCACTAAAAAAAAAAAAAAAAAAAAAAAAAAAAAAAAGTTTTCTGAGCCTAAACCGCGGTCATAACGTCAAGAATTGTCCAAAAAAGGAAAAAAACCACACACACGCAAAGGGTTTCGTGCTCAGTATGTAAAAAGTGCTATCATAGGTCCATCTACAAAGAATCAGAACGGTCAACACCTCACGTACAGCCTAGTGAATCTACTTTAGTCGGCAACATTGCTGTGACTCCCAAAGGATATACTAACCACCAAACAACACGGGTATGGATATGTAGCCCGAATGCCATAAGCAAACTCACTCGCTGCGTTTTAGATTGTGGCAGCCAATCAAGTTTCGTCAGCAATTCATTAATCGACAACCTGAAGCTAGAAGTAATTGACAACAAGCCACTATTATTAACGCCTTCGAGATGAATTCTATTACATCGGGTTCCCGACGATTCGTTCGTGCGAAACTTCGGAGTATCCATAGCGACTTTGAGCTATCATTCACTGTCTTTGAAAGCACCCACACATTCACTCGTCTTCCAACTGCTTCAAGGGATATAGAGACGTATGTTCAAACAAGTAAACTGCAGCTGGCCAACCCCGCAGATCAACATGAAGACTTGCCCATGGAAGTACTTATAGGCGCAGAACACTACTGGAAAATTATTAAGGACGCTGCACCTTGGCGCATCTCAGCAACGAATGTGTTACTATCTTTCCGCTTTGGGTGGATACGTAGCGGAAATCATGCAGGAATATCAATTAACTACACTACAGTAAAGTTCATAAATTCACAGCAAGACGAGTCAACATCTGAGGACGTCATCCGAAGCTTCTGGGACTTTTAAGCAATAGGGATAAAGGCAGAGCAGGATCGTTCCATCTGTGCAAAGGTCGTTTCTATTCTACAAGACTTTCACGATTCTTATGCTTTGGAAGATAGCCGTCGAGTAGTACGTCTACTACGAAAAGCTGGATGTTCACTCCCTAACAATTAAAAAAATCGCTCAAACACGTTTCGATGGCTTACAGACTCAAAAGACTCACCTCAGACAAATTTACGAGAAAGAGATGTTAGATTATATTACTAAAGGACACGTGGAAGGAGTACCACTCCAACAATTTAAAGAGACTTTTACTTACCTCATCACATCGCAAGAAAAAATAAACAGGGAAACATCAAGTTGCAAATTGTCTTTGACGCCTCCTCGCATGAAGAACACGCCCCATCACTAAACGACACATTCGGAATGGGCCCTAACTTACTTCCTGAAATTATGGCCATACTTCTACACTTTCGCTCCTATCCTTTGGCAGTTATTTCAGACATCACACAAGCACTCCTTCAGTCGTCCTGCACTCTGAGGATCGTGTGGAGAGGCCAGACAAACGTGTGGATCCTGAAGAGGAGCAGCAGCCTTTTCAGTAGTTACAGGGGCAGCAGTCTGGATGATTGACTGAGCTGGCCTTGTAACATCAGCTAATGTGGCTTTTCCACACAGTTACTGCGAACGGCTGAAAGCAAGGGGAAACTACAGCCGTTACTTTTCCCGAGGACATGCAGCTCTACTTTATGAAAATATGATGTTGGCAACATCTCGGGTAAAATATTCCGGAGGTAAAATAGTCCCCCATTCGTATCTCCGGGCGGGGCTACTCAGGATGATGTTGTCACCAGGAAAGACAATACTGGCATTCTACGGATCGGAGCGTGGAATGTTAAATCCCTTAATCGGGTAGGAAAATTAGAAAATTTAAAAAGGGAGGTGGATAGGTTGAAGTTAGATATAGTGGGGATTAGTGAAGTTCGGTGGCAGGATGAAAAGGATTTCTGGTCAGGTGAGTACAGGATTATAAATACAAAATCAGTTGGGGGTATCACAAGAGTAGGACTGATAATGAATGAGAAAATAGCAATGCGGGTAAACTACTATGAGCAGCACAGTAGTCACATTATCATTGTCAAGATAGATACGAAGCCATCACCAACAACAGTAGTACAGGTTTATAAGTCAACTAGCTCTGCCGATGATGAGGTGATCAAAGAAATGTATGAGGAGTCGAAGGAAATTATTCAGACAATTAAGGGAGAGAAAAACTTAATCGTGATGGGAGACTGGAATTCGGTAGTAGGAAAAGGAAGAGAAGGAAAAATAGTAGGTTAATATGTACTGGGCAGAAGGAATGAAAGAGGAAGTCGCCTGGTAGAATTTTGCATGGAACATGATTTCATCGTAACAAACACGTGGTTTAAGAATCACAAAAGAAAGTTGTATACGTGGAAGAGACCAGGAGACACCGGAAGGTATCAGATATATTTTATAATGGTAAAACACAGATTCCGGAAACAGGTTTCAAAGTGTAAGACATGCCAGGGGCAGATAGAGAATCTGCCCATAACTTATTGGTCATTAACTGTAGGCTGACACTGAAAAAACTGCAGAAAGGTAGGAAAATAAGGAGATGGGACTTGGATAAATTGAAGGAACCTGAAGTTCTTAAGAATTTCAGAGGGAGCTTTAGGCAATAACGGGGGAAAATAAAACAGTAGAAGAGTAATGGAGAGATGAAATAGTGAAGGCAGCAGAGGACAAAATAGGTAGAAAGGCAAGACCTACAAAAAATCCTTGGATATCACAGGAAATACTAAATTTAATTGATGAAAGGAGAAAATATAAAAATGTAGTAAATGAAACAGACAAAATGGAGTGCAGACGAATAGAAAATGAGATTGACAGGAAGTGCAAAATAGCTAAGCAGGAGTGGTTATAACCCAAATGCAAATCTGTAGAAGAAGGGGAAATGTAGATATTGCCTATAGGAAAATAAAAGAGACATTTCGGGACAAGAAAAACAGCTCTACGAATATCAAGAACTCAGATGGAAAACCAGTTCTCAGCAAAGAAGGGAAAGCTGAAAGATGAAAAGAGTACATAGAGGAGCTCTACAAAGGAATTGAACTTAGAGACAAGGATTTAGAAAGGGAGGAGGAAAGATGAAATAGGAGATACTATAAAGACAGATGAATTTGACAGAGCCCTGAAAGACCTAGGTCGGAACAAGGCCCCGGGAGTAGATGACATTCCCTCAGAGCTACTAAAGTCTCTGGGAGAGCCAGCCATGACAAAACTATTTCACCTGGTGTGTAAGATGTATGAGACAGGCGAAATACCCTCAGACTTTAAGAAAAATGTAATAATTCCCGTTCCAAAGAAATCAGGCGCAGACAGGTGTGAAAATTACAGAACCATCAATTTGATAAGTCATGGGTGCAAAATTTTAACATGAATTATTTTCAGGAGAATGGAAAAGCTGATAGATGCTGACCTCGGGGAAGACCAGTTTGGATTCAGGAGGAACGTAGGAACCCGGGAGGCAATACTCACTTTAAGACTTATCTTAGAAGATAGATTAAGGAAAGGTAAACCTACATTTTTAGCTTTTGTAGATTTGGAGTAAGCTTTTGACAATGTTCACTGGAATATACTCTTTCAAATTCTGAAGTCAGTAGGGGTAAAATACATGGAAAGGAGAGTTATTTACAACTTGTACAAAAGCCAAACCGCAGTTATTAGACTCGAAGGGCATGAAAGGGAAGCATTAGTTGGGAAGGGAGTAAGGGTTGTAGCCTTTCTCCGATGTTATTCAACTTGTACATCGAGCAGGCAGTGAAGGAAAGCAAGGAAAAATTTGGAATAGGGATTAAAGTTCAGGGTGAAGAAATAAAAACATTGCGTTTTACTGATGACATTGCAATTCTGTCAGAGACAGCAAAGGACCTGGAAGAGCAGTTGAATGGAATGGACAGTGTGTTGAAGAGAGCGTATAAAATGAAGATTAACAAGACCAAAACAAAGATAATGGAATGCAGTCTTAGAAAATCAGACGATGCTGAAGGAATTAGATTAGGTAACGAAACAATGAAGGTGGTAGATGAGTTTTGTTACTTGGGTAGTAAAATAACATGTGATGGTCGCAGTACAGAGGATATAAAATGCAGAATGGCAATGGGAAGAAAAGCATTTTTGAAAAAGAGAAATTTGCTAACATGGAATATTAATTTAAGTGTAAGGAAGTCTTTTCCGAAGGCATTTGTGTGGAGTGTTGCCTTGTACGGGAGTGAAACATGGACGATAAGCAGTGCGGACAGGAAGAGTATAGAGGCTTTTGAAATGTGATGCTACAGAAGAATGCTGAAGCTTAGGTGGGTAGATAGAATAATGAAGAGGTACTGAACAGCATAGGTGAGAAAAGGAATTTTTGGCATATCTTGACTAAAAGAAGGGATCGCTTGGTAGGACACATTATTAGACATTGAGGAATCGTAAATTTAGTATTGGAGGGAAGTGTGTGGGGTAAAAATCGCAGAGGGAGACCAAGAGACGCGTATAGTAAGCAGATTCAAATGGATGTGGGTTACCGTTCTTATGGGGAGATGAAAAGGCTTGCTCAGGATAGAGTAGGGTGAAGAGCTGCATCAGACCAGTCTCCGGACTTAAGACCATAACAACACATACATCATTGCTGCCATGTTGATGACGTCATGGGTCAAAGCTGACGGGTGGTACGCCGGTCTTCAGTTATGCAAAGTCGATTAAAAGAAATTCGCAGTTGCGAATATTGATGAGGATCTGCTATACAATTTCATGATGACTTGTGAAAAAGACCCATCGCAGTGGGTTCTAGGTACCCCAGAGCCAAAATGTGGTCCCCAAAGAGCTTCTCCAGGATATCAAACACTCCCCTGCTTCGATGGGGGTCGCGCGCCGTCTTGCGTGAACCTCTTGTTGAAATCAGGGTCATTTTGGATAATGGGGTGCAATCACCTTGGAACACCTTCACGTACCGTTCGGTATTGATCGTGCCATCAAAGAATATCGCACCGATTATTCCGTGTCTGGACACTGCTCACAACACAATCATCCTTGAGAGTGGAAAGACTTCCGATCGTGAAATGCGGATTCTCCGTCACTCGAACGAGCCGATTTTGACGAATGTCGAGACGATGTTGTTATGAACAAAGTTTTAGAATGACAGAGTGTTTGTAGAGTAACTAACAATGCAAAATCTGAGGAATGAGATTTTAAAATCTTTCAAGATGCTTCATCAGGCCAGAAAACGTGTTTTCGTAGGGGATGAATTTGCAAACCGTGCAAAAATAATGAGGAGTACCAAAAATAAAAACATGTAACAGATCATTCAGCTGTGCAGGAGCTCATGAAACTTGCCCAAGACGTTATTAAAGAGTTGAGAGCATTGGTCGTGCTAGCCCGCAAAGATGACACCTTTGTATTAAGAATAATTGAAGAAAATCATAAATTGAACCACAAACCAAGGATGCCATTTCGGATATGTAAATGTGATTGTGACGGACAATGGTTAACTGTATTAGTGACTCTACACCATTTGTATCAGGACAATGAGACAAGTGATCAATAAATTCTAGTTTTTTTAAAAAGCACAGTCTTGTGAAATATTGTCACTATGAATTTCCTGTGTTACAGCAGTTCTGCAATCTACATCTACATACATACTCCTAAATCCACCGTAAGGTGCGTGGCAGAGGGTACACTGTACCACTACAGGCATTTCCGTTCATATTCCACTCCCAAAAGTAAAAAAAGAATGCCTATACGCCTCCCTACGAGCCCGTTTCTCTTATCTTGTCATTGTGATCACTACGCGAAATGTAAGTAGATGGCAGCAAGATCGTACTACACTCAGCTTCAAATTCCGGCCCTCTAAATTTCCTCAACCAGAAATTCACGAAAAGAACGTTTTCTTTCTTCCAGCGATCCCCAATTGAGTTCCCGGAGCATTTCCGTGGCACTCGCGCATCGATCGAATCTACCAGTAGCTGCTCGCCTCTGAACTGCTTCTATGTCTTCCTTTAAACTGATCTACTGCGGGTTCCAAACACGTGAGCAATACTCAGGACGTGGTCGTACAAGCGTTTTATACGCGGTCTCCTTTACAGATGAAGTACATCTTCCCAATAAACCGAAGTCGGCTGTCCGCCTTACTCACAACTGTCCTTACATTTTCGTTCCATTTCATATCGCCCTGCAATGTTGCGCCTAGATATTTGAAACGCGACTGCATTAAGAAGCTCACTACTAATACTGTATTCGAATATTATGGGATTGTTATTCCTACTCATGCGCATCACCTTACATTTTTCTACATTGAGAGCTAGCTGCCATTCTTCGCACCGACTAGAAATTTTGTCTAAGTCATCCTGTATGCTATTACAGTGAGTTAAAGACGACACCCTCCCATACACCACAGCATCATCAGCAAATAGCCACAAATTACAAGTTAGTTTGTCCCTCAGATCATTTATATAGATGGAAAATAATAGCGGTCCTATCACATTCTCCCGGGGCACGCCTGACGATACACTCGTCTGCGATGAACACTCGCTGTCGAGAACAATGTACTGCATCAAGAAGTCTTGTCAGTAAGCGCCACCCTATAGATTTTTTTCTACAACTATAGAAATGATACAATAGTTCACAATCATTGCATACAGTAAAGGTTTTACGAATTTTTACTTTATACCCACCAAAAAAACTGTTACAATCCTACATTGCGATTGTGTTTTTCTCGACTTCAAAAAGGCGGTTTACGCAGCCACCGAGCGAGGTGGCGCAGTGGTAGCACACTGGTCTCGCATTCGGAAGGATGGTGGTTCAAATCCACCTCCGGCCATCCAAATTTAGGTTTTCCGTGATTTTCCTAAATCACTCCAGGAAAATGCCGGGATGGTTCCTTTCAAAGGGCACGGCCGATTTCCTTCCTCATCCTTACCCAAACATCCGAGCGTAAGCTCCGTCTCTAATGACCACGCTGTCGACGGGACCTTAAACTCCAAGCTTCCTTCCTTCCTACGCGGTACCACACTGCAGACTGCTAACGAAGATACTTAGGCTGTGGCAAGCCATGTCTCCATCATATCCTTTCTTCCAGGAGTGCTAGTCTTGCATAGTTCGCAGGAGAGCTTCTGTGAAGTTTGGAAAGTAGGAGGCGAGGTACTGGCGGAAGTAAAGTTGTGAGGCGGCATCGTGAGTCGTGTCGGGATAGCACAGTCGGTAGTGCGCTTGCCCGCGAAAGGCAAAGGACCCAGGTTCGAGTCCAGGAAGTTTCATATCAGCGCACACTCCGCTGCAGAGTGAAAGCTTCATTCTGCTCACACAGTGTATTTATTAAGTCTCAGCGCATTATGTAGCAGTTTTTTGCAATTCCTACTGTTCATGACGTTATATCTCCTGAACCATGAGTAGTACGTAGTTCGTACTCCTACAGCAGTTGTTACCTCACGTACGAAATATGTGTAGCAAATTTGGTTGAAATCGGTCCGGTGGTTCAGGAGGAAATGTGCAGCATTGCCATTTGATGCAGCTGCTTTTCGCGCATCTCATTGTTTATGACGTCATATCTCCTTACGTTTGGGATTCTTACCCCGACAGCGATTGTTGTCTGATGTTAAGGAACATGTGTACCAAATTTGGTTGAAATCGGTCCACTAGTTTAGGAGGAGATGTGGAACACACATACATACATACATACATACACACATACAGCCTATTTTATAAGGTGTAAGATGTTGTATTATTTTGGTGACAGATGAAAATTTGTGCCGAACCGGGACTCGAACCCGGGTCTCCCGCTTTTCGCGGGCGGTCGCCTTAAACACTCGGCGACCCGAAAACGGTCCCCGACCAGATCCAAACTTCCATATGTCACATTTGCCCACATCCCCACCGTGCTCGGACACATTTAGTGTGATTCCTGCGAGAGGTAGAGGCACTATCTTACCATCATTCGCCTGTCTTGGCATGTAAATTACTATGAAACATCTGTTCCGGATTTCAGAAATGTCTGTTCCTTCGGAACAGAAGTTTCATAGTAATTTACATGCCAAGACAGGCGAATGATGGTAAGATAGTGCGTCTCCCCCTTGCGGGAGTCACACTAAATGTGTGCGAGCACTAGG
This sequence comes from Locusta migratoria, assembly GCA_026315105.1. Classification (NCBI taxonomy): domain Eukaryota; kingdom Metazoa; phylum Arthropoda; class Insecta; order Orthoptera; family Acrididae; genus Locusta; species Locusta migratoria. The sequence continues at coordinate 326,392,849 of CM048745.1, read as the reverse complement.
GGAGGTAGAGAAGAATGACAAACGGAAGTTTGGGGCTGGCTGGGGAGCGTGTTCGGGTGGCCGAGTGGTTAAGGCGACCGCTGGCGAAAAGCGGGAGACCCGGGTTCGAGTCCCGGTCCGGCGAAATTTTCATCTGACAACAAATAATACATAATAATGGAAAGTTCAAGTTGGAATTAATAATATAGTGCGGTAGTCGGAGGTAATTGTTGTATGTCTGTTTTGTGTGCCTGTGTGATTATGTGAGTGTTCTATTTTCTGAAGAAGGTCATGGGCCGATAGCTGAAAGTGTTGTATGTGTGTGTCTTTTGTATGTGCTTGTCGCAGCTCGTCGCCACGTCTTTGCGGTGAGTTGTATCTTTAATAATGCAGCTGTTGTCGGCAGAATTCGCAAATGGAAAAAATGTTCCAATGTTTGTGAATCTTATGGGACTTAAGTAAAAAAAAAAAATAAAAAAAAAATGTTCAAATGTTTGTAAATCTATCGGACCAAACTGCGTGGTCATCAGTCCGTAGCTTACAATCTACTTAAACCTAGGTAAACTAACCTAATGACAAACACACACACCCATGCCCCAGGGAGAACTCGAACCTTCATGGCGAGCAACCGCGCGCTCCGCAGCGAGACGCTTTAGACCGCTCGGCTACTCCACCGCGGCTGGGACTTAACTACGGGGTCATCAGTCCCTAAACAAACAAACTACTTATGAACTACTTACGAACTAGGACGGCACAAATATCCATGCCCGAGGGGGGATTCGAACCCCCGACCGTATCGCAAACGGAGAATAAATAATTGGTTATTAATACTTTAAGTTAAACTAACCGCCGGCCGCGGTGGCCGAGCGCTCTGCGGCGCGCCAGTCACGGTCCGCACGGCCACTACGTTCGGGGGTTCGAATCCCCCGTCGGGCATGGATATTTGTGCCGTCCTTAGTCTTAGCTATTTCATAAGTAGTTTGTAGGTTTAGGGACTGATGAACCCGTAGTTAAGTCCCATAAGCTGTACAAACATTTGAACATTTGATTTTAAACTAACCTAAGGAGAACACATACATCCATGCCCGATGGGGGGACGGGGGGCTAACCTCCGACGGCGAACGGCCGCGCGCACCGCAGCACGACGTCTCAGTGCGCACGGCTATTACGCTGCTGCTTCGGTAATGTAATGACTTGTTTCGTTACTGTTGTTTCAAAAGAGATAATTAAACGTTCGATCGCTGATAGGTGATTCTCCGACCTGCTCGCAGCAGACTGGCGTGTCCTAGTCCACGGAGGCGTAATACGTAATTTGACAGGCGGGGACGAGGCCGGTGTTCGTCCAGCGTGGCGAGGGGAGTAGGCGGGCGCAGGTAGGCCTACCTCCCCAGCCCCGGCTGATAAGCCAGCCAGTCGCCTCCCGTCCTTCGCCGCGACCGCTTCGTCGCCTGCAGCTCGCGTCCGTGCCTCGGTAAGTCTGCTTCTCAACCAGTGTTGCCGGCCGCGGTGGCCGAGGGGACTGACGCGCTTCAGTCACGGTCTGCACGGCCACTACGGTCGGGGGTTCGAATCCCCCCTCGGGCATGGATATTTGTGCCGTCCTAGTTAGTAACTACTTCGGTAAAAGTGCAGTTTATGAGTCCGCGAGTTGTGGTTCATGCGTAGACGTTGGTAACGGCGCGATGAATGACGCAGGTGAAGGCGGCCAATCAGATTCCGAGTTTCATGTGTTGTGAGTTTGGCCTTTCTTCACACGCTTTTTCGTTCAGATTTAATAATTTCTAGCAGTGTAGATTCAATTAAGTCTTTCTCTTTCAAGTAATACGACTGACAATTTTTCCAGTGAATTGCAATACGTGAATAATGAGCGTTATTAAAATTAGTTCTCAATTCCCTAAGAAAAAACCAGATGTTGGTTAATATGGAAGAATCCGTGTATCTCGAAGTTTCGGTTCTGAACCGGAGATTCGGGCGCTACGCGCCCTCACGTACTAAAAAAAAAAATTCTTGTTTAACCTATACCTAACCATCTGAAGGCTACGCTACAGATAACTTTTTTAAACGAAAGGATGTTTCCAACACACTTTCAGACTCGTAAAGGCTGCGAAATCACCACAACTGAAGTCACTGGTGAAAATAATTTTGATTACATAGTACAGCCAGTACGCTCAATCTCCATTACAGAACTTAAATATAAATCCCACATTTATTGCAATGCAATATGTTGATCTAAAGATCTTTACATCCGCTACGACGATTTGTTTACAAACCATAAAGAGAAAGCTATTTGTTATTGGCCGCTTGAACGCGACTGCTGATTGGCTCCAGCGCCATTGCCAACGTCCAATCATGAAACGCCACTCGCGGACTCATAAACTGCACTTCAGCCAGTACTTCATAAGTAGTTTGTAAGTTTAGGGACCGATGACCCCGTAGACTTTACAAACATTTGAACATTTTTGAACAACCAGTGTTTTCGTCATCAGGGGGGTGTAAATTTGAGTCGCGCGCTTTGCTTGTGTGACGTCACCTGGCAGCGAGCAGTTGCCGCAGTACTCTTATGAAACGTGCATGCAGCAAGTTGTGTTTTGCGCTCGCTCGTTTCGCGACCTGTTAAGTGTTCGGACAGAAAGTAGCTTTCTTGTATTAGGGAACAATTTTTCCATATACTCTTTCTGTAATTATGAGTAAGAACGGTTGTGCTGTTGCTGAGTGAAATAACAGTGGACGCAAGACGGAAGGTATTTTTGTACCATCGGTCTCCAAAAGATGAACTTCAGCGCATATGGATCTCTCGCAGTAAACGGCAAGACGAGATAAATATCAAAAATGCCACAATTGTTCCGAACATTTTTGTAAAGCCGATTACAAAAGAGACTTGCAGAATGAATTGTAAGGACTCAGATCATCGATATTTTATTGATAAAATTGTATGTATGAAAGTAGTATGCAGTTCAGTGTTCATAGTAATTAAATGAGTAGAACAAAAGCATTAGCCGGCCGCGGTGGCCGAGGGGACTGGGGCGCTCCAGTCACGGTCTGCACGGCCACTACGGTCTGGGGTTCGAATTACCCCTCGGGCATGGATATTCGTGCCGTCCTTAGTCTTAGCTAGTTCATAAGTAGTTTGTAAACTTAGGGACTGATCTGATGACCCCGTAGTTAAGTCCCATAAGTTCTACATTTGAACATTTTTGCATTAATGCGAAAATATGCTGCTAGGTTTGCGTTTAACGAAAGTTTTCTGTATCTAATATATAAAAATGAAAGCCTCTGTTTGTCCGTACGCTATGCCTGTCAATGTCAATCAGTCGAATGCGACGAAACTTCAACTTATTGCATGAACTAGCGTCACGGTTATAGGCATAGTAAAATTTCGAAATTCGCACTCTAAGGGGGTGAAATCATGATATATAAAACAGAAGCACATTTTCTCTCTGTCTGTCCCTTTAACCTCCTATAACTCGAGAACTACTGAACATATAGTGATGAGGTTTCTTTTAAATTGTAGATCTCACAAAGGTCTAAACAAAGGTCAGCGAGAGAATATGTCTAACTTTTACGAGTGAAGCATATGTACCATTTTCTTCTCCTAAGGTGCTTTGCATGGATGGCTTCAGACTACATAAATAGGTATTGTGAGAAATCTATAAAAGTTAGACATATGCTCGCACTGACTTTATTTTAAATCTTTATGAGCTCTAAAATTTAAAAACATCATCACGATACGTTCAGTGGTTCTCGAGTTAAAGACGTTGAAATATTACCCGAGCCAAGTTGCGGGTCAGGACGGGTTAGCTAGTTGTTAATAATGTTTGAAGCTTTTCTTTTTCAGTCCTTTGTATGTTAGTATACATATATATTAACCACAAGCGTGTTCCACCGCTTAAAAGCAATGTTTTTTGTCGAATGATAAAAGAAAAGACGGAGAATATGAGTTCACGGAGGCCTTATAATACAGCGGCTTGCTGACGAGTGACGTAATAAAGCGCTAACCAATGACAGTGAAGAAGCCCAAACTGGCATACCTTCTAGTCTACGTACCTTGGTCATCACAAAGATTCTATGGACTGAGCATTCTGATGCGAAGAATGAGGATTCCGTCCGCAACACCTATTGATACTTCAAGTGCTTTTTGGGATCACTTTATACCACTCGCCTGTGCCATGCACTTCAATGTTGCTTGCAAAGTATTTATGTAGATATAGATACCACTCATCGGCTTTGACTAACGTCGTCATATTTACGTTATTTTACAGTCGCCCAATATAAAGGGTATTTCATGAGGAATAGTAATCCGCGGCAGAATAGTCGTGCGCACTAAGGCTCCCAGCTGCAGTGCGCGCGGGCCGTTCGCTGTCGGGGGTTCGAGTCCTCCCTCGGGCAGGCTGTTTGTGTTGTCCTTAGCACAATTTACTTTAAGTTAGTATAAGTAGTTTGTAAGCTTAGGGACTATGGACTACCGTAGTTAAGTCCCTTCGATTTACAAACATTTCAACATACATTTTTCTTTTTTAGGAATAATAAATATTTTATGAGGTGGTACTAGAGACGAATTGCAATGTCTTATAAGACGTGTCCAATTTTTGTTGTGTAGAGAGAGACACACTAGAGTTCAATACGTTTTAGTTTCGTATATTGGTACACCCGTTGCTATGGGCGCATTTTTCGGTAAAAGTCTACGACGCTTCTCGCCGGGCTCCAGTGCTTATATTGGCAACAGATGAACAATGAAGTGTAGAATTGCGTTAATATTCTTTTACGAGCTACAATGTAAATGTTATTGCTGCTCGTTTCACTCGCAGCAAAATTAATACTGTACCTGATCTATGGTTGACAGCTTCTTGTGTGTACCCTTCTCCGTTCAGAAAAAAATCGTTTTAATTGTAACTGTCAAGACAAAACATTTATTGGTCATCTGAGTTCCCGCCATTAACCATTGGTGCCAACATAACCACTGGAGCCCGGCGAGAAGCGTCGTACAATTTAAACCCATTTTTCGAATGTCAGCAATAGTGTGTTGATGTTTAAGTTGTGAAGTCGTGGGTAATTTTGAAGAATGCCTGCAAGTTATACACCAAAAGCGTGACTTTCACGGAGCCAGATATCGAGCACGCGAGCATCGAAGTCAAAAGATGTGAGGGAATTTGGAAGAATCCCCGTATTTAGAAGTTCCGATTGATATATAACCAACGGCGCACTGTTGAGGTGATAGGACGACACAAAAGGTTAAATTTTGGCAATAGCCAATCGCGTGCACGCACAAATGTTTTGTCATGAAATATTCGTTTTACGAGTGTAATTACTTTTGGCATAACTGTAAACTGGGATACCACCAGTTTGCTTTGACCCATGACGTCATCAATATGTCGGAAAACCAGTATATGGAATATCTTAATACTTCTGTATTGTAGAAAGAAATAATCTGTAGTTATTACAGATAACAGAATGTACCATCGATCACAGGTCTTAGCCCATACAAAAAAAAAAAAAAAAAAAAGTCTCTCGGTTAACCTACACCTAACAATCTGAGAGAAGCTACAGATGACTTTTTAAACGCAAAATATTACTCTGTTTTGTTTGTAAACAAGCTATTGTCTTTAACTCAACCACCACATAATCACTCATGCCTTCTACAAACACGCACACATCCCAAAACTACAGCGCTGCGATGACGTCATGGGACAAAGCTGACGGGCGGTATCCCCGTCTACAGGTGAGCCTTACTTTTAATGGGCGGTTCTGAACCGGAGATTCGGGCCCGTAATAATAATAATAAAACTTCTTGTGTAACCTATACCTAACGTTAAGGTTACGCTGGCCTGTTGTAGGTTTTGAAATTATTGATAGTGTGTTAAAGGATACTCTGAAAATGTGGTGGAGACATCTTAACTTACACTTAAAAAGTGATTTGTAGCGTAGCCTTAAGATATTCTAGGGTTCAGATATAGAGAAAAGGCCGAAAACGAGATAGTACTTAAAAGAAAATACAATTTTCCACTGAGTTGGAACTCTCTGGTTCGTCTTTCCCACGACATTATCTACGTGTTCTTTCCAATTTAGGTGTGAAGTAATAGTAATTCCTAGGTATTGAGTGGAGTTTACGCCCTTCACATTCGATTGGTTTATCTTGTAAACAAATTTTAAAGAATTTCTTTTCGTACTCATGTGGACGACTTCACACATCTTATTTAGATCGTTCTGCAGTAGGTTTTGATCTTCAAATGACTTTAATTGACGATAAATATGACGGTGACATTTGCAAACAACCTAAGAGAGCTGCTCAGATTTTCTCCCAAATCTTTTATGTAGATAAGGAACAGCAGAGGACCAATAACACTACCCTGAAGAACTCCTAATCGATGGTAAGGCATCGATTACTACGAACTGTGTCTTTTCTGACAGGAAATACCCTATCCAGTCACAACTCTGGGGCGATATTCCGTAACCACGCAATTTGATTAAAAGCCGTTTGTGAGGTACGGTGTCAAAAGCCTTCTAGAACTCTAGAAATACGGAATCAAATGAGATCCCTTGTCGATAGCACTCATCACTTCGTGAGAGATCCTTCTGTTCGAGATAATTAATGACATTTGAATACAGGATGTGTTTAAAAACCTGTAGTTTAGTGGGTTACTCCTACTGCCTTTCTTGAATATAGGTGTGACCTGTGCAACTTTTCAGTCTTTTGGTACAGATCCTTCGCTGAGCGAGCGGTTGTACATGGCTGTTAAGTAAGGAAAAACTGTAACAAAATATTGACATGATGGAGGTACTGACCTGTAAACACGTTTTGACAGTCCAAGCTCTGAAGCGCTAGACGGAAGACGGCACTTGGAAAGTCGAGCACTTTTACGTGTGCCCAATCTACAGCATGAATGTCATAAACTTTTGACCACATATATGCTAGTAAAAAAACGCTCATATTCAGACGATCATTCGATGTATGGCACTGAAAACGCGATTTTCCTTCATTTTGTGTCCCAAAAACTACAGTGCGTGTAACAAAAAGCAGCAACACGCGTCTCTTTATCTCTATACTTACAAGACACATTTGTTGTCTGTCTGTCCTCTTATAACTCAAGATACAGACAACCAAATAACGTGAAATTTGGTATACGTACACAAAATTACATGGGGAAGGTTCTTAAACAAGTTTAGTTTCATTTTTTGCAAAATTTTGAGAAAAAGTGAAGTGCGTTTTCAATGTGTCCGTGTAAATCTGTATCTTCGCACTGATTTTGATGAAATTTTGCATAATTGACCTTCAAAACAAGATGAAGGGCACTGTCTACATAAAATTTCGCCAAAATCCACATTTTTGCTCCGATCTTGATGAAATTTTGTACATTTGACCGTTTTGTACGCTTCTACAGAAAACCTTATTTTAAACCCGGGCAAAGCCGGATACTTGCAGATAGTATTAAATATAGAACGTCCATGCGAAATTCGGTCCAGATCAGTGACCCCAAATGTCAGATCCTCTTTTTGTTAGTCTACGGCGCATGTTCTCAACATCAAACCGTACTATTCTCGTGCTTTTGGAACGATGCTACTTGTCTGTACTTTTCAGTAACAGCTTAACTTGAATTTTACATATATACACCTTTTTGTACGTTCGTTTCGAAACGACTGGATGTATGTCTGTCCGTGCATGTAACCTAGTTGCCAGTTCGACTAATTACCATTAATTACCGGTTTCAGTTCCTACGATGGTCTGAGATTTTATCCATGTGGGGTCTCGATCTTATTCATCATTGCAACATCATCGACGTGGAGTAAATAAAGAAAAAAAGAAGGCTCGCACTAGGCAGCCAAATAACCCCAAATGGGTCTCCCCACTGTAGTACTATCATTCGGTCGTTCACGTACGTTAGTAAGCAGCTTGAATATTACGAAGAGCTGTGGCCCAGGATTGATGTTGCCATGGGTGCAAAGAAAAGTTCGTTGAACGAGGGTCATTTACATACGTATGTACAATAAATGTCTAATTATAACCGGCGAGACACTTTATATACTGAGTAATAAAATATTGTATTTTGTCTGTTTCTTTTTGTTTAATGATGTTATCTATTAGTGATCAGTAATTTCACTAATATATAACATCATTAAACACAATATTAGTACAATAGATAATTAAGGTTACTCTAATAAGGTAATGCAAGTATAATAGTTCCTAAATTGCAAGTTAAAAGTAATTTCTTCCAATGGTAAAATCGATAAACAGAGATCTGTAGTATCAAATGGTTTGTCTTTACGGGAGTAACAACTTTGGAATCAGTAAAGTACTTGAAAATGGGCTCATAACCCGAAACCTAGGTCGTAAAAATAAAGTTTTGTGAAACAAGGCAATTACAAGTGTTCAATTATTTAATTTGGAATGTTTAACCAAGAATCGACAGTAGAATCAATCAATACGGTTTCAACAATTTTTTAACAACTTCTCAAGAAGAATTCATTTTCGTTAATGATATACTACACTGCTCAAAACAATTACGGGATAAGGTGAGATATCAAACATAATATACACATGTAACGCATATTAACCGGATGCTGGTTAGAATTGTAATTTGTGTGTGATTAGTTTGGGTATTTTGCGGTCTCATTTTACTTGATGTTTACATGGCTTTTACTTAGAGCGATGCACCATGGAGCTACCATAATAGTGAAAAAGTCTTTTTCGTTTCCCTCTAATATAGTGTATGATCACCTCGTACGCCAGTACAGTGGCCCATCTGCGTGGCGTGGATAGTACAAGGTTATCAATCAGCTGTTGAGGGATAGTTGGCCGTTCTTCCATGAGTGGAACACCCAGCTCTGCAACAGTTGTAGGAGGTGCTCTCCTTCGCCGTGAGGCCCCACCTGTGGTCGGTGTGGAGCAGCGCTGACAGTAGTCCATCTTCTGATGGACTGCCCAGTTTTAGCTGCCTTGCGGCAGTCTTTTAACCTACCAGACTCGCTACCCTTAGTTTTAGGCGACGATGCCTCTATGGCTCATTCCGTTTTAAGTTTTATTCGCGCAGCTGGTTTTTACAACTCCATCTAGTGGTGGCTGCTGTAGCCTGATACCTCAGGTCCCCACCTACCCAGCGCTTTTAAACACATTTCAAGACCCTTATGTACACTACCTGGGGTTTTTTAGTGTGTGCGGCATGTCTGGCTCATCCGTTTTATATCTCTGATCAGTCAGCCATGTTACTCTGCTGTCCACTTTCAGTTGAGTTGAGGACCTTTTTTTTACTTTGTGTTTCTTCGTTTTGTGTTGTTAGCGTCTTGACCATTGTCAGTCTGTCCCTTTTTAAGTTTTTATTTTCGGAGCTTTGCATTTATTTTTTTACGTTCTTGACAGTGGACTCTTCGCTAGGAACAGGGGACTGATGAACTAGATGTTTAGTCCCATCAAAAAAAACACCACCACCACCACCACCACCACCACCACCACCAACAACAACAACAACAACAACAACAACAACAACAAAAACCGTCCTAACCATTAAGGACCCACCACCAACTTCGACAGTGCGTTGTTAACAACTTGTCATGGCTGCGCCACAGCTGGAAAGCTACCGTCACCTCTTACATTAGAACATCCTACCAGGTCTCGGTTTCCGTGACGACCCCAATAGAGACGCTGCCATCCTGCTGTTAGCAAAGGCGTTGGGCCGCCAGCTGTCATTGCTCATAAACAGTGACAACTCTACGCAAACGTCGCTACTTTCGGTGTAGACCGTCGGTCACTGCAGTATCTCTGGAGATGTTCAAATGTTCATCACGAAAATCAATACGCTACAACAAAATACCTACTAGTGCAGAAAAGAAGAAACTTCGAGAAGAGTTTAGAAACAAACGGGACATTGAGTGGCAAAGAACATAAAACGGTGGAAACACTAAACAGTATTTTCCTTCGATCCGACAACGTTTAATGATTAAACTTACAATATCTCCGAATTCTACAGCTTTGTTAACTGGTAATGAGAAACTGAAAGCCTATTATCAGCGGTTCAAAATAATTGAAGACGGAACGTGCATATGTAACAGTTCTGTTCAAACTAATGACCACGTGATTTTTGACTGCTGCAATTCATTGAAATAGAGGGACCATCGCAGGAAAAAAATAGTTGCCAAAGGAGGAGGATGGCCGTCAGTAAATATGACTTGGTACATAAATTCACTACAGATTTGTACAATTTTTGTAATTCAAATGTTCAAATGTTTGTAAAGCTTATGGGACTTAACTACGGGGTCATCAGTCCCTAACCTTCCCCTCAGGGGGCTCACCGCTCTGTGGTGAGTACGTGCGTGGCGAGCACGGGGCCCCAGCCTTTGTAGCACTCCTTCCTTTCCGTGCTACATGACGCTTCTTCTACTGTCCTTTTCCCCTCTCTTGGGGACCGAGTGTGTGCATCCTTCGGGGAACCGAAGTTCTGACCCTTTTGGCTTTACAGTCTTCTTTCACCTCTTTCTTTGCCTCCGCGTCTGCGTTTGAGGCTTCTCCTCCTACTATTTCTCTCTTCCTCCTCCCTGTACGCACTTGAAGGCCACCCATATGGGTGACTGGGTAATGCGTAAGTCCCAGCCCCGGGCTGGCATGTAGGGTGCGTGCGTACCCCCTGGTTAAGGCCAGGCCAGGGGAGGGGCGATTGCCTGCGCTGATACCTTCCCGATTCGCCGATTGGTCCCTCCGTCTGTAGATCGGGAGGTGTGACCTGGGGTGTGAACAATCACCCAAGGCGGGTGTGCTTCCGTTGGGGGTCCCCAGCAGGAAGGAGCGTGCCATCGGAGACACTGGCAATCGTGGGGGATACAACCGCGATGGTTCTAAAAAAAAGAAAATGGAAAGAGCCTTTAGAAATGGATGTACTAGACAATAGTGTGTCTGAACAGAAAAATTTACAGACATCAAAGTTCCTTGTGGTGACCCGTACTGAGGAAGGACAATCCTTTTCGTCGGTGAACCCATTTATTATTCAAAAAGGGGTTGATGCCATTGCCGGCCCAGTTAAGACCTGCAACCGCCTGCGTAATGGAACACTACTGTTAGAAACAGAAAGTGGCTCCCAGGCACAGCGGCTGCTTAAGGCTACTCTGCTCCACAGCTACCCGGTTCGTGTTGAGCTCCATCCAACCCTCAATTATTCCCGAGGGGTAGTCTTCTCGGCCAGTTTGGACGGTCTGACTGAGGATGAACTGAAAGAATATCTGGCAGCTCAAGGCGTCGTCGCAGTACACAGAGTGACAAAAAAGAGAACAATGTTGTAGTGCCCACTCGCACAGTGTTTCTGACCTTCGACCGAGTGGCTCTGCCGCCGAAGATCAAAGCAGGGTATGAGGTCATCACAGTACGACCTTATATCCCTAACCCTACTCGGTGTTATCAGTGCCATCGATTTAACCACACAAGCCAGTCTTGCAAGAACCCAGTCATATGTGTCACCTGTGGTAAAGAGGCCCATGAGGGGATTTGTCCACCACCGTCCCCTCATTGCATCAATTGTAACGGGAATCATGCTGCTTCCTCCCGGGAATGTCCCGTGTTTGCCGATGAACGAGCCATCCAGGAAATCCGTGTAAAGGAAAAGGTTCCCATACCAGTTGCACGTAAGATGTACGCCAGTCGTAAGCCCAAGACCCCGCCGTGTGGTAACTATAGTACTGTAGTTGCAACGCCTCCACCAACACGGGATATGGCCACACAGACTTGTGACCTACAGTTTACGACAGTAGTTGTCAAACAGTCTACATCGACAACGGCGTCACGTTCAACGAAAAGTGTGAGTACCTCTTCCAAATCATCATCTTCATCTTCAGCTGTGAAACCACAGATAGAGACGCGAAAGTCTAAGAAAGAGCATTCGCGCGAGGATTTCCTCCGCACCCCTACCAAAACATCTGAGCCAACCAAGGAGCTTCACCAGGGCTCCAAGAAATCAAATAGGGGGAAAACTCTCCCCCTCCTACCTCACAATGTGACGATGGCATCCCCTGGAAGCCTATAGTCTCTCCAGGTGCATCAGCCAAAGATGGGGCTGCCGACCACACTCACGCAGCTGCTGTGGTAACCTCTGAGAATATGGAGCAAGACCCTCCTGTCTCAGACACCACCAGTTGCGAACATTCGCACTGTGGCCCGCCGCCTTCGTCGGGCTGATGTCCACCTTCATCTCATTTTATACCATTATGGATATTCTTCAATGGAACATTCGTGGTATCCGGTCGAATTGGACAGAACTGCAGCTTCTAACGCGAACATATCATCCAATCATCTTCTCTCTACAGGAGACAAAATTGCTCCCTGGTACTCGAATTACTTTCCCACGCTACACTACCGTTCGCTTTGACCTTCCTCCAGTGGCAGGAATTCCAGCCCACGGGGGCGTAATGTTGCTTATTCGGGATGACGTACACAGTACATCGGTCCCTTTGTGTACTCCAATACAAGCTGTTGCTGTCCGGATATACCTTCCTGGATTTGTCTTCACACTGTGCAATATTTACGCTCCTTCCTCTTTTCCCGTCACTAGATCAGATCTCCTAGATCTTATTGACCAGCTTCCGCGTCCGTTTTTGTTGGTGGGAGATTTCAATGCCCACCACCCCCTTTGGGGCTCCCCACGGCCATGTCCACGGGGCTCCCTCCTGGCAGATATACTGAACCACCTTCAGCTCATCTGCCTTAACACTGGTGAACCAACTTATCTTTCAGACACCACAAATACTTTCAGCCATATAGATCTAGCTATCTGCACTGCTCAGCTGGCACGGCGTCTTGAATGGTCTGCTCTCTCAGACACACATTCGAGCGATCATTTTCCGTGTGTAATTCACCTAATGATGCCTGACACCCTTGAGCATCCACACCGCTGGCAGTTAACGAAAGCGGACTGGGAGCTCTACACGTCACTGGCGGATTTTGGTACTTACCATTATCCTAGTATAGACGACCAAGTGGAACACATTACCACAGTTATTCTGACAGCCGCGGAATGTTCCATCCCCTGCAAGACTTCCCACGCACGTCGTCCCCTTGTCCCGTGGTGGACCGCGGAATGCCGTGACGCTCTGCGAGCACGGCGACGTGCCCTTAGAATCTTCAAACAACGGCCCACGCTCGACAACTGCATCCGATACAAACGGCTGCGGGCCTATTGTCGTCGCCTCTTTCGCGACTGTAAACGCGCCAGTTGGCGCTCATTCACGAGCTCTTTTAATAGGTCTACCCCTTCCTCCATCATTTGGGGTAACCTTCGAAAAATTTCGGGCACTATGGCTCATTCCCCAATTCCCGGTCTGTGTGTCGCAACTGACACCGTCGTCGATCCTCCACAAATAGCCAACGCACTGGGTCGACATTTTGCAGAGGTCTCTAGCTCTTCACATTACACTGACGCTTTCCTAGCTAGGAAACGGACGGTGGAGGCGACTCCATTGCCCTTTACCTCTCAGAACCGTGAATGCTACAATACCGAGTTTACTGTACGAGAGCTCCACCACGCACTCTCGTTTTCGCGGTCCTCCGCTCCAGGACCAGATGGCATTCACGTGGCGATGCTGCAACACCTTTCACCAACGAGCTTGCACTTCCTACTGGCCACCTACAACCGCATATGGATAGAAGGCACCTTTCCGCGACGCTGGCGTGAAGTCATAGTCATTCCCATACCAAAGCCTGGGAAGGACAAATGTCTCCCTTCCAGCTACCGCCCCATTTCCCTCACCAGTAGCGTATGCAAGGTATGGAACGCATGATTCACGGGCGCCTGGTATGGTGGCTTGAAACGCGACATCTCCTGTCTAATGTCCAATGTGGGTTTCGCAAGCACCGTTCTGCGGTGGATCATCTTGTTGCCCTATCTACCTCAGTAATGAATAACTTTTTACGGAAGCGCCAGACAGTAGCGGTGTTCTTTGATCTGCAAAAGGCATACGACAGCTGCTGGAGGATGGGCATCCTCCGCACTCTGCATACATGGGGTTTTCGGGGTCGCCTGCCAAATTTTATCCGCGAATTTTTAACAGACCGTGTATTTAAAGTGTGTGTTGGTTCGGTTTTATCGAGCACTTTTAATCAGGAGAACGGAGTCCCCCAGGGCTCGGTCCTGAGCGTTGTTTTATTTGCAGTGGCAATCAATTCTATAGCCGATCACCTTCCACTGGGAGTGTCGGCGTCCCTATTTGTTGACGACTTCGCGATCTACAGCAGCACTGAGCAAACGGGTCTCCTGGAGCGGCGCCTCCAGCGGTGCCTAGACAATCTCCACACGTGGAGTATGGACACTGGCTTTCGATTCTCAGCTGACAAGACAGTCTGCATGAAGTTCTGGCGGCGGAAGGAGTTCCTTCCCCCGTCCCTTCGTCTGGGCCCCATAGTACTTCCATTTGTGGATACCACGACGTTTTTGGGACTTGTTCTCGACAGGAAGTTAAGTTGGTCTCCCCACATATCCCGTTTGGCAGCTCGCTGTACCCGCTCTCTCAATGTGCTGCGGGTGTTAAGTGGCACCTCGTGGGGAGCTGACAGGTCTACTCTCCTCCATCTGTATCGCACCATAGTTCGGTCCAAACTGGACTATGGTAGCATCGTTTATTCTTCGGCTCGACCGTCCATACTGCGCCGCCTTAATACAATCCACCACCAAGGTCTCCGTCTGGCGACAGGAGCGTTTTATACTAGCCCCGTTGAGAGCCTCTATGCCGAGGCCGCCGAACTACCCCTTTCTTACCGTCGTGAACTCCTGCTTAGCCGTTACGCTAGTCGTTTGTCGTCCATGCGAGGACACCCGACGTATGCAGTTTTTTTTAACGACTCACTTGACAGTCTCTTCGCTCTGCGCCCGTCTGCTCTGCTACCACCGGGAGTACGCTTGCGTTCGCTACTCGGCCAGCTTGGCGTTACAATGCCTGCTATCTTCTCGACTGGAGAGAGCACCTCTCCACCGTGGCGAAGCCCCGAAGTCCGTGTTAACTTTGATCTTCATTCTCTTCCAAAGGACTCCACACCTCGTTTCGTCTACCAGAGAGAATTTTACGCACTCCGGTTTAAATTTGATGACAATTTGTTCATTTACACTGATGGCTCAAAGACAGACCAGGGTGTTGGGTGTGCTTTTGTACTTGGCAACGTCTCTTTTAAATATCGTCTTCCTGAGTGGAGTTCCATTTTTACAGCTGAGCTGTATGCATTATACCAAGCCACACAATACGTCCGGCGAAACTCGCTCAGTAAGACTGTCATTTGCTCGGACTCTATGAGTGCTTTGTTGAGCCTTCGCATCCTATATCCGGCCCATCCCCTGGTACAAAGCATCCGCAATTGCCTTACTTCTCTTTCAACGAGCGGAACTACGGTGACGTTTCTGTGGGTCCCTGGCCATGTGGGAGTGTTGGGGAATGAGGCTGCGGATACGGCTGCCAAGGAAGCAGTTCTCCTTCCTCGGCTATCTATCTTTTCCACCAGCTCTGATGACCTTCGCGCTGGTATCTCCCAGCGTATTATCTCCCGTTGGTATCTACATTGGTCATCCCTGTCAGGGAACAAATTGCGAGCCATTAAACCTGTGCCTGATCTCTGGTCAACGTCATCTCGACCCTCCCGCCGAGAGGAGATTGTTCTGGCCCGGCTTCGTATTGGCCACTGCCGTTTTAGCCACCAGAATTTATTACGTGGTGGTCCTGCTCCCTTATGTGAGCACTGTGATGCACCTTTTACTGTGAACCATCTTTTAGTGCAATGTCCATTTTTTAACCGTCTCCGTCATGATCTGTGTTTCCCATTTGAAATGTCTGACATTTTAGCTGATGACCCGCAATCGGTTAACAGAGTTTTACTTTTTATACATCGTGCATATATGGCGAAAGCCATTTAATTTCTAACCCCGGTTCTTTTTTACTATGGGCAGTGTTGGGCGCTAATGACCACAGCAGTTGTGCGCCCTAAAACCACAAAAAAAAGGTCCCTAACCTTACAAATTACTTATGAACTACTTAAGAACTAGGACGGCACAAATATCCATGCCCGAGGGGGGATTCGAACCCCCAACCGTAGTGGCTGTGCAGACCGTGACTGAATCGCCTTAGTCCCCTCGGCCACCGCGGCCGGTTTTTGTAATTCAATAAGATTTCCTGATGTGTGAAATAGTTTGTTCCTTTGTAAACTTTGTCAACTTATGTACTGTACTTGTGTTTGCAAAAATACCTGCTGTAACCGCCTGAATCTAACCATCAAACATGCAATATTACTATGTAATGGGGCATGTTAAATAATAATAATAATAATAATAATAATAATAATCTATCAGATTAAACTGCGTGGTCATCAGTCCGTAGCTTACAAACTACTTAAACTAAGGTGAACTAACCTAAGGACTAACACACACACCTATGCCCCAAGGAGGACTCGAACCTTCGACAACGAGCAACCACGCGCTCTGCAGCGAGGCGCTTGAGACCGCTCGGCTACTCCACCGCTGCCATACACAATCAGTATTAATTTCTAGAGACAAACTGTATTTAAATTCTGGAGGAAAATAAGTTTTTCAGAATACAAATCCGAAAATTTTTCGCGATTCTATACACGTATGAACTTGCGACGCGAGATAATGCTGCAGGCTCAATGCTCACGAACGGAATGAGTTCTAGAGCCAATTAGGGACGAGTCTCCGTTGTTTACTGTCATAATACATAGGTCTACCACTAAACTATTCCAACCAGTAGAAGTCTAGAAAAAATTCTTTTTTTACTTTTCGGCAGCTTTTTGGGATTTCATGCCATTGTGCGCCGTTAGTCACCATACGGTCAGCTCCACAACGCCTCAGTGCTGTACAGTGCCCGTCTCAATGAACACTGCAATGGTCACGTCACAAGGAGAAACATTCTTGGTCGTGTTGTATCTGAGAGATCCAGGGTCAACATTGAACCATTAACTTTAATACCATATTTTTCAATTAATAAGTAAACAAAACGAGGGAAAAACACGTAAGTATTACAATAGTAGCAACTCTAAATTTATTTTATGAAAATTAAGAATACAAATTTTAGTTTCTCTGATGCGCGGGTTGCCCATTCCAGAAAGATTCTACGCGACCATTGCAGTGTTAACGGGGACTGTGATCTATGCGATATATCTTCTCCAAAGTCTTAAAACTTAGATTCAGAGACATTCGGCGCCAACTGCGTTAATTTTCTGTGACTACACCGACAAGTCGATTGTTTCCGTTCAAGTGTTTACGTTTTCTCGAAGTTGCGTCTTCTAATGACATTAACCAAGGCTTTGCCATTGATTTTGAACTCCTACTTGAAAGTTTTATTTCTGCATTATGATTATTTACGAATGATAATCAGGTCTCCTCCAACATTACTTTTGTAAGCCGGGCTTTAATTTTTGACTCCAAGTAAATTTAGCAAGAAGTGTGTTGTGTTTCAAAATTATTTTGCCAAAAATTAGCGTGACCAGTGATTCTTAATGTCCAAATGTTTGTTATTCTAACGGAATAAACTACTAAGGTCATCGGTCCCTTGACTTTGACTACGTAAACTAACTTCAACTGAATTACGGTCAGAATAATATAAACACCTATGTCCGAGGGAGGACGCAAACCTTCGATGGGTAACGGCCGCATAATTGGTGGACTGGTGCCTTAAAACAAGCGGCCATTCCCGCGCGGCAACAGTGATTTCTTTGTCCTTTTTACGCGGTGTATAACATATTATATGTTGTATGAAATTGGCGTCGAATTTTGACTATTTGATCGTGCTGTCCAATTAAGAGGGTGATGGCTGTAGAAGACCTTCTTAGCAGAAAAAATTAAAATTATCATTACATATAATGAATCTAAGAGTTAGTAGTAATGTTACTATTAATACACATATATGTCTGTTCTTTCGGACATTTAATGACATTAACAGCCGTAAATTTACGAATTCGAAATATTGAAACATCTAGAATGTTTCAGGATACTGAAATAAATGAAATGAAAAGTTGTTAAGAACCGAGATTCAGACCCAGATTTCCAGCTTTGGGCCAGTGATCGATAGCCTTAAACAACTTTTCTTTTATTTATCCACACTCGTTTTCAGTCCTGGTCAAATTCTCTCTCACTGCCCATTGTTTCCTCTTGTTTGTAACTTATCGCTTATCGCAAGTGATCAGGCGTATTTGTACATCAAAGCAGAAACATTAATGATAAATCTGAAGTATTGTATTAAAATTTGTCATGCGACCGGAAATCGAACCCGGACCTCCATGCTTACTAGGCAGACGTCTTACAGCTAGACCTACGCATCACTAGCTTTTAAACCGCCTCGGAATAATCTAAGCACGATTTCCTTCACGTCACAAACTTTAATTCAGCTTCTGTGTTCCATAGAACATTGCCACTACTGCCAAGGCTCTCCATGCAGCGGAATAGCACCTCGGCAATGGACATATTGGAACATTCCTGTTTAAGGTGGTATAAATATCAATGTAAATACAAATACACAATCCCTGAGTAGTGGCAATGGACATTCTATGGAACACAGAAGCTGAATTAAAGTTTGTGACTTGAAGGAAATCGTGTTTAGACTATTCAGAGGCGCTTTAAACGCTAGTGATGCGGTGGTCTAGCGTTAAGACGTCTGCCTAGTAAGCATGGCGGTCCGGGTTCGATTCGCGGGCGCATCACAAATTTTAATTCAATGCTTCATATTTATCATTAATGTCTTTGACATATTAGAGACGAAAATCCGTCTCAGGAATTGTATATTTGTATTTACATTGAGCTCAATCTGCTTTATTGGAGACATAAATACTATTACAGAAATGGTGTCTGTTCTTTCTGGAACTTGCGGATGCACATAAACGCCCGATGACTTGCGGGAATACGGTTGAAGCTGTGAGATTACCGCCCAATAGAAATATTGGTAATTAATAGAATTTGATAATTAAACAGTATGACGTTCACTGCAAACATTGACCATGCCAATGCACTAAATGTTACAAAATTGTAATCTTAATAATTATGGTAGCAATGTATGTACATAGTTGGGTGACAACATTTATAGTTAGGCCATAGGTAGAAATTCTCCACGTTGAGATTTGCTGTGTGCTTGTAGCTGACGGGAGGCCAGCGAGCAGGCCGACGTTGGTGGCTTGTTCCAACTTAGGATTTTCCAGTTCGTTTCCGGTGAGGGGAGAGAGGGACAATGGCGAGTGCCAGGCACAGTGCAATGCACAAATATTGTAATACTACTGGCATTTGAAGTAATACGATGCAGTTAGGAACCTTTAAGGCCCTCATTACAAAATAGCCTGTTTTTAAATAAACGATACATTAGCTGATATAGTCACATCTGGCGTAATATGTTTAATTGACAATGAAAAGTAATAAATTACCAATGAATACAAGACAGTTACACAACTAGCATGGCAATGTTTGTTTATAAAAATAATATATTAACTATTTCTCATTTTATTTTCAATTAATCTTGTGTATTTTATCTTGAAGTATTCAGTTAAATCACTTATCTGTGATAGAAGAAATTGCACGATTATAATAAATAGTACAAAGGATGTTTATACCAATATAAAAACCTAAGAAGAAATTTGTTTAATGTGTAGTGTAATTATTTTGATTTTAAGTAAAGTTTTAGAAATGTATTGGCTGAACGCTGTACGTTGTCAAGTCGGTTAGAACAGCTCACATGGGGAAGTTGATGATGTAGGGAAAAAACCCGGCAGTTGGGCTTTTGGCGCGCGCGCGCGGGCAGGAAGTGACGAGTCGGGAGCGAGTGGTGGAGCTGGCCGGGCGACGTCGCTCTACTCAATCGGCATGTGGATCTCCAGGTAGAGACTTTAGATTTTTGTGTGGCAATTAAACAAGTGTGGTTGCTCGTCGTATACTGCACCAAGTTGAATCGAGTGCTACTGTGTGATTGTGAATATTTAGCCGGTGGAACAAGGTGTGCATCGCATTGAATTAAAGTGACTGTGATTGGTTAATGTAACATGTGTCGTCGCATAGGCATGAACATAAACGGTGTTTGAGACAGGCACATGATGTGAAAACAATTTTCCACAAATATTCATTTTGTCTGGGGTCTCACGAGCTATAACTTTATTTGATAAATGTGTCGACATACAGACGTATCAGCCACAGGATTCTAATATTGTGAAATAAACAACATAAAGTGAACTTTCACGTGTTTTCAAAAATAGTAGTTAGTACACCCTTTTCTCTCATGAACTTAAATTTATTATGAATTTGTTTTGTTATTCATATGCAGGGAAGGAAAGCTGCGAACGTATGATATCATCTCGTAGAAAACGAGTCAAACAGTAGCAATCACAGATCCAGTGTTTTTGCATGTTTAGGAATTTGGTTCGCAGTTGGTGGTTGTGAGTTTTAAAAATTAATCTTTCCCTATTTTAAACTCTCACCCCGACCTTCACCCTCGCAAAGCCCTGAGAAGGAGGAAGTAATGGTCAGACGGCAGAACGGGAAGCACGGATGGATAGCCTATTTTGGTTAAGGCGACCACTGGCCTGAAACGAGAAATCCGGCTTTGAATCCCGATAGAGAACGAATTTTCATATTGGCCATTTCAATACCCTATAGCAGTCGAGATGTTAAAATATTTCCAAATACTAGTAATATTGGTAGTGTGCCTCGGTTGCACAGTGATAGACTGTCAGACTAGAAATCCAAAGGGCGCGGGTTCGATCCCCGCCAGGTCCTAGGATTTATATGTGACACTTTAGACTTCTTTCACCTCTGGCAAACTGTAGGTCCCCCATATAACTGGCTGGGTAAGTCAGTTCGAAGGTTTGAGGAAGGCAAAGGCATACCACCTCCCAACAGGGCCATGCCGAGTAAAGCAGTGTGGTGTTAAAACCAATCTTCGGATTGTTGATTGCTTTACCTTTAGTAATGTTGATACTAATATTAATTGACTGCTTTTAATACTGTCACTTTGCATTTGTGTTAATATGTATCGTTTCGCATTAAATACTATCAAAAGTGTTCAAGGATGACTGGTTGATTATTGAAGAGGCCCTCAAAGCCCTAATCTTTATATTAAGTAGCTTTTAGGAGTATCTCTTAAATGACTAGTTTGTTTTTTCTTTCTCAGGGTGGTATTTTGCACGTACTAAATACACGGAGATATACAGACCAAAAAACGCAGACGATTTGCAAGTAGTTTAGGATATCAGACGTTATGGCACAAGGCGAGCATTCAGAAATATCCGATAAAGCTATGTCAGGGGCACGCTTATCACTTGCACACGCAAAACTGGAAGCAGTTTAACGGCGAGGGACACGCTAATTTTCCCATTAGTTACGATAAAGTGACACTAAACGTACGTTACAACAGATTGGATGACAGGCAACGATAAACGAACAGCCTTCCTTCTGAAACGTCGATGTAGACCTTGTGTTGAGAAGGTGAACCGCACATCGGTTCTTCAAATGTTTAAAATATGTAAATGTTTAAAACCTCTTGGACCACACTGCTATGGTGATAAGTCCATAGACTTACAAACTGCTTAAAATACTCTAAGGAAAAAAAAAAAAAAAAACACACACATATATAATGTCCTAGGGACTGAAGCAGTGTAGTTCCACAGATTTACAAACATTCGAAAATTAGAACTACGCGGCTACTCCCGCGCGGCAGCATCGGTTGCCTGTTTCAAATGTTCAAATGTTTGCAAAGCTTATGGTACTTAACTGCGGGGTCATCAGTCCCTAAACTTACAAACTACTTATGAACTAGCTTATACTAAAAGCGGCACAAGCATCCATGGCAGAGGGGAAATTCCAACTCCCGACGGGGAACGGCTTCGCTCATCGTAGCATAGCGCCTCAATGCGCTCGGCCGCTCCACCGCGGCTGGTTGTCCGAGAAATTGTCAAAAAGGGTAGAAAGAAGCATCTCAAACGAAATCATTAGTAATTTCACTTGGAAAAGGACGAGGATGGCAACAGGTGGCTGGCTTGTTTATAGAACCCACCTCAAGTGTTCCACATCTGCACCACACAAATATTTTATAGACCCCTCTCCTTGTTTCCCATGAATGTTTTGCTGACAATGAACGATGAATCATCTGCAAAACCTATGGTTTTGATTTCGTAATAGTCGTTACACGAAACGAATGTGCGTGGGAGTAAAGTCTCCATAGAACGTGCGCTGTCGAAATTTCACCAGCAAACATCGGTGCAGAGTTGCGTTGGCGGGACTTGCCACTGACGAAGTGGTTCATAACAAACCTGGGACGAACTAGGACTTTCTTGAGTTGGTCTATGTTCTAGGAGGCGATCCAGTTATGATATTGTAGAAAAATATAAAAAAAGCCAAGATCGTTGATCATCAATTTTTATTTAAGACCACCGTTTTCGCTGAAGAATATTTACTCCTAACATTTTTCCCTTATTCTGTTGCCTAAGATACATTTAAGCAATATTCATATCCTTCCAGCATATCAACTTCTCCTTACTATAATAAATCAGTCTTTTTTAGAGTGTATAGTTAACATTGAAAAATTATATGTAGCATTTCATTTACTTTTACTATGTTTTACCTTAGATCTTTAATCTAGTCACTGTGTATAACAATCACATAGACACTGTACTACTTTGCCACCCTAAAACCTAGACACTGTGTTTAACAATCACCTTTTGATATTCCACATTGCCACCCTAAATCTTTAAAGTTCTATCTAATATCTGAACATTATACCACACTTCATCCTCAACCTTGAATACCATATCACATACTTCATAGTATATCACGTCCTCAACCCGAACGCTCAGTTTCATATCCAAAACCTAGACATTAAGTCACATATCCAACCTAAACATTAAACATCATGAAACTTCCTGGCAGATTAAAATTTTGTGCCGGAACCGGGACTCGAACCTGGGACCTTTGCCTTTCGCGGGCAAGCGCTCTACCGACTGAGCTACCCCGACACGACTCACGATGCCGCCTCACAACTTTACTTCCGCCAGTACCTCGCCTCCTACTTTCATTAAACATCATATTTAAAACCTAGACCTGGAGCAGTTTCCTACCTAAATCTTCAGCTGTTCCCCCTTTAAAAGCATTTGGTCTGATGCATAACCAAAACCTTGTGCTGTGTTGGTTGACCTATTGTGGTGTGGCGGCCATGTCTAAGTTTCGTGACTGCTGCATTGTGGCTACTGTCATGTATTCTTTTATAATTGACTGTCTTTTTATACAGATGTTTGTGTTTTATATACTATCCAATATTTTATGACTGATACGTTGTAGACACTGTTGTATATTTTACACTTGACTGTGGTTTTATACAAATATTTTGTGATATGCATTAACCAATATTGTATCACCGCTGCATTGTGGCCACTGTTGTATACTTTTTAATCGACAGTCGTTTTATACAGATATTCTTATGGTATGCACAAACCAATATTGTATGACCGCTACATTGTAACTGTTGTTTTTTTCCTTTATAACTGACTGTCAGTTTATACAGATATTTTTGTGGCATGCACAAACTTAATTACTCCATCAACGTAGATATTAGTCTATTTTTCAAATGACTTCTAATTTTTGTAATCTGTACAACACTTTTTTAACCTCATTGTGGTTTTAATATTACAATGGTGTATGCTGCCATCTGGCGTCGTATTCTTTTATCCTTGTCATGTATCAGTTTGCTATTGTCACTCATTGTGATAATTGTTTTATTATAATGACATAGTGCACCTATGCACTGTAAATTATGTTATATAACAACTGATTGACATTACAAGGTATGTCTCATCGCTAAACATGCCCGATCTTGCTCTTATGGATTAATGTATCTTCTCGTTTTATTATAACGATATGCATGTTTTAAATTTCCGTAATTCCTTTTTAACAGATTATGGCCTTGTAAAATGATTTTATTGGACCAGATGATGCTGACATAGTTCAGCGAAACCGGTTGTCTTAAATAAAAATTGATGATCGGCGATCTTGGCTTATTTATTTTTTTCTACAATATGACTTTCTTCTCTAGATAGTCTATTATTCATTTCGTCGGGAAATGATCTGCCATATCGTTTTTTAAATTTTGACCAGCTTTTTGGGATTAAGATCACTGTCCGGCGGTTGGAGGTGCCTTCGGCGGTGACTGGGAGCGGTCCGTGTCGGCAGTCCGTCAAATGACCTGCTTACTGACAACTCACGACTTCTTGATGTGCCTCGACCGTGGTCCGGAAGAATGCAGTCTATGTACAGTTGGAGACAATAATAATGGCACCCGGTAGATTTGGGCTATACTCCGTTCACCAAAACGAGAGACGTACTGTAAACACGGCAAGGCGCGTGACCACAGCGATGCTGTCGAGGGGTGTACAGGGCAGGGGCGCTCAGTCAAAGTCGCCGTCTCCGTTGCAGCTGTGAGCTCGTTACTGCGTGTTGTACAGCGGCGAATCGAGGATGTTTCATCTTTAAAGACGCTTGAACAATGTGGGAGTGTAACTGAGAATGTTACTTCTCTGACCACTTATAAAACACAATGCCTAAAGCAGGAGGCTGCGTTATCCTCGAACCATTGGATGGTTGAGAGATGAAAGGAGACCCATTTACTATTTCTTAGAGACGTGGATGAACGTAGGACATACCCGAAGTCACGCCTGGGAAGATGTTTTGTGTCAACAGCCTCTCTTTTCCGCCGGCTGTCGGGGGTGTCGGTGGCTGAGTAGAGAGAGACCGACACAGGAAAATAGGATGCACGCTTGTGCAGTACGGAGGTGACCAGCCGGTGGGACAGCAGAAACTAGAAACATTTGAGTAAATTAGAACGAGATATATATTTCATAGAGACTTAGTAATACTTAACGTTTACATAGTTCTTGACTGCAGAATGCTGATACATAGATTATTTACAGGCCTGCCTACTGATGATTCCTAGTGCCTATCCGATAGCCAAGTCTTAACTGGTGCCTATCTGATTGTCAAGTGGTCGATGCAGAAGTCGTGGCCACGAGCGGAGTTGCAGCAGAGGGCGCTCGTGGCTGACGTAGTAAGAACGCCGCGCTGTGCGTGCATGGCGGCGCGCGGCGTAAGTACGTGGCGCGCACTTCATACTTGTGCGACACCACAAGATGACACCATAAAGTCTCAAAACAAGCTTTTCTGTCCAGATTATCCACCGGAAGCAAGGCCCATCAGGTAAAGGAAAATGTCTATCGCACACATAGGCAGCAAAGTAGGGTTCGTTGAAGGATGCTTGTGGATTTTCGAATCCAAGAAAAGTGGACATTATCATGAGAAAATATACGTCGAAACCTCCGAGAAGTGGTTTCAAGTTATTCTTCCTCAGCTTCAGGAAAACGCATTGATAATGCGCCGTAGCATTCTCGTAGAAAAAGTTCCCAATGCGAATTACAAAAAACGCGAAATATCAGAGTGGATAAAATCTAAAAACATCGACGATATATCGAAGAAAGAACTTTTAGATGCAGTTAAAAATCACAGAAAAGTGCACAACGAATACGCAATACATGACTTGGCAAAGAATGCAGGGAAAACTGTTCTTATAATTATTCCATACCACTGTGAATTAAACACCATCGAGTTAGTGTGGACCACAATCAAACGTTACGTTGCAGCGAAAAACAAAACATACAAAATTCCGGAATTTAAAGAACTGCAAGAAGAAGCAGTAAGAACAGTGACCGCAGAAGATTGCGTCCTCCGTATCATAGAAAAAGCTGAAAGTCAAATGTGGAAATTATAGAGAGAAGCGGTTTGTTATAAAAATTTTTTGAATGAAGCATTTTGTTAGTAATCTGAATGATATATAAGGTAAAGCAGTCAAAAATCCGAAGATTGGTTTGAACACCACAGTGCTTTACTAGGCATGGTCCTGTTTGCAGTTATAGGGGGACCTACAGTTTAACGTGGGTTCCGAACCACGGTGCTACTCGGTATTTTTCACATGAGCAATACTGACAGAGGTGAAAGAAATGGAGAGTGACAGATAAAAATCCCAGGATCTGGCGGGGATCGAACTCGCGACCTTTGAATTTGTAGTCTGGCACTCTACTACTGTGCAACCGAGGCGCAATATATATGAAAATAAAAGTGCCTCGACAGAATGAAGTCAGTTTCATCGTACTTTTAATATTATTGTAACTGGCTTTGAATCTTCAATGCCGTCTGTGATTTTTACGCTTTATTTCGTTACAGTATTGTCCAGGTTTCTCACGGTCAGCTGCAATGCGTGCGCCAAGGATTTTGCACACCCCTACGTATCACGTGAACACTGAATGATTTCTCTGTAAACGATCTTAGTCGCTCACGTGACACTGTTCACGTTTCGTCCCAGCTCTCGGTCAAGTCTATAGACTGTCATAGACGGTATGCAGACTGCCTCGGTCTGCCACGAGATTGATTTCATCTCGCAGCAGGCGTGGCCAACGAGTTGTTCGCCTGAAGTTCGGTTGTTGGCTCTGATGAGCTGCTTGCTGTAGTGACCCGCTTTCGTCCCGCTGAGGCTCGGTTTCGTGCAGATATATACTCACACAGAGGTTTATCATTTCCGTACTGGATGGTGTGGTAGAGGTCGTGGGATCAAAAGTACCTGATGCGTACGCTATAGGCCTGGATTCAACGTTACGTCAACGTCAGTACGCCACACAACGTAAAAAAAATCCACGTGCATTCACACTGACGGAAATAAATAGTCGCCAAAAAATCAAGCCCCATCTGGAGCTTAGTTCCAAACGTGGAGTAGCGGATTTTTTTTTTCACAAAAAAAAAAAAAAAAAAAAAAAAAGACAGACATTAAATTTAGTGTTGAATAAGCTATGACTGAAACTGCCTTAGATAACCTGGAAAGAGAGCAGAAATTCGTAAGGCGATCAAGACGAATTTGTGCTCAGAAACGATTTTGAAAAGAATGTATCAAGGCGAATTTCACATACTATTTAAAGAACTGCAAGACCACTTTTTACAAAATCCTTCGAATGGCGAGACAGCAGTTTTAAAGTTAATTGTCTCTGATAATCGGGAGGATCCAGGAAACCGACACAAACACGTGACGACAATTTACCACAAGAAAAACTGATGGTGTGTTTGAGCTGAGTCTGGTATTTCAGCTTTACCAATTCCTTTACAGTTTTTCACTTCCAGTGTATATAGTACTGAATATCCAGTACTAGCTGTTAAACTCGGAATTGCCCATGTATATATGCATTTTTTCAGTCTTATATTAGAAATGAAAGTAAAAATTCGAAAAAGATTTAATCTTCATGTATCCATGAAAATATATTAGAAATTATGAAACAGTAAAACAAAGAAATTTGCATACTGTACAAAATTTTAAATGCAGTATCCAAAGAAAGAACAATAGTAATAAAATACAGATGATGTATAACATTAATTTAATTCAAAACTTTACTATAAACAGTATTTATTGATACTTCTGATGGAAAAATTTGTGACTCATTGTTTACGACGTCATCTCTCCTAAACTATGTCGTACGCAATTTTAAGACCACAGCGATTGTTGTCTGATAGTAAGCAATATATGTACCAAGTTGAAATCGGTCTATTATTTTAGGAGATGTGGAAAAATGGCGCATGATGTAGCAGTTATTCGGAAATTTCATTGTTTATGACATCATATCTCTTGAAATATGTGTCGTACTATGATGTGTATTTGAATGTACACTCTTTGACAAAAAACCTGGCCGCCGGTCGGCCGCCGCTGAGCCTAAGTCCGAGCCGATCGCGACATGGGACAATAAAAGTGGCCGCGCTGATTCGCTCTAAGTCCGGCTATCTGCACAATCTGGCAACACTGTAGACTGCAGGAGTTCATACAGTACTTCTTATGTGCAATTAGAAGACGCCCCTGTCAGCTACGGCCGTGGTCTCGCTGTAAAGTGCTTGGCTTGCATGTGTGAGTCTTAGTGGTCGAAACCGACTGTTGACAAAATTTTTAATTCCACGTCCCTCGTGTTGCTGATGCCACATGTGTAGTGGGAGCATATGCGTAACGCAGTTCACTTTTTGATACACTGGTAATAACATTTGGGCCCAATAACGTCGCCACCTCTGGCCGCAGCACTTGTCAGAGCTCTCCGCGGCCCATACACCTCGCCGGCAGCAGCGGTGGCGGCGCTACACAGCGCTGCCTCGCCCTCTGCCCACAGCGCCTGCTGCCGCTCATCGCCCTGGATATGTAAAATGCTGTAGTGTTGCTGAGTGGTGATCCAAAAAAAAAGGTTGCGATGTGTATTTCAGACACGATATCAACGGAGCAAACAACCCATTTAGAATGAATGATGCGCAAATTATTACACTATCACATGATATATTACAAAGGCAAAAAAATTGTCATAACCGTTGATCCAATCAAGTAGCACTCTACTATGGTTAACACTTAATTGTGGATTGAATCTCGATCCTTTTCCTTTCAGAAAAGCCCTTCATGTAATTTGTTATTGTCATCAAGACACAGTGCATAACTGCACTCTAATGTTTTAGTGTCGATCTTTGATTCCTTACAGTAAATGTATGAGCTAAATTATGTGAATAGGTTTCAGCGCACGTTCTAGCAACACAGACACACTGCAAGGTTCGTATCTTCATGTCTCATTTCTACAGTAGATAATTTACATGAAGGAACTATATTACTCATTATGTTCACTTCCACCGAAAGTATCCCTTAGCATGTGGGTCCTTAGGGAGTAGTAAAACTTCGTATCTATGGAGATCAATTCGAATTTCTTCAAAGGCGTTTGTGTAGTGAAGCAAAGAAGACATCTAATACCATTTCCATAATTTGGAGTCGACCTTTCTGAAGGACTTATTGTATAAAGCTTTTCTTCTGGTTCCTTTAAAGAGTTTCTTCTTGCAATCTGCAGCGTATAAAGTAAAATAAAACAAAGTAAAATGAAATACCATCCCCAAAAGCACGGTCTCCAACCAGGATTAGAACTGCCGCCTCACAGAACACTTGTATCGCGAGACACGAGCAGAACCACCCAGCCAACGACACGCTGGCGCCAAGTGCCCTCAGTGTCTCACATATTGAATGCTGAGATTCTAACGCATCGCGAAAATTAACCTGAAAGTCACCTACACGAATAACTGCATTGCTTGAGTGTAAAAGTTAAATTTCTGTCTCTCATATGACATGGGCATCGTACAGCATGAGTCATGAAAGTAGAAGAGGAATGTCAAGTGAACTTAGCAGGACAATTCAGTACCACTTGGGGAAGTAACTGCACTGTCACAGTGTTGCCAAATATCAGCAACGATGTTGCTAGTTCTTAGCTATACATGGAAGACCAGTGTAGTGATAAGCGACGGGAAATCGCGCCCGTCTCATACGGGCTTCTAGAGGGGAGTCGCGGAATTTGATTAATACGCGGCGCTATTTCCTGGTAGTTTCCATCGTCACACTTAGGATGCAAACATTTAATTCGTCTAATGAGGCCGAAACCAGCGTTTACAGCATTATGGTACAATTTCAGCAATTGACTTGAGAAGATAGAAATACTCATATTGTGCTTGCAACATACGACAGGTAAAAGACTGAGCTATATAAACTTCCATCACGATTACTGTCCCCCTCCCCCCCTCAAAACAAGAAGACTAAAACAATTACAATGTGACAAAATCTATTTTTTTTTGAAAAGTTACTGGAAATGAAGTCCCTTATCCGTCACTAAACAGTAAAGTATCAAACACTTCGAATCTTGAAAGCGACAGCCCTCAATATCCTCAATCTTACAAACAGCTTGCCTCAATTGGCTTTTAGCCATGCTGCACTAGCAAATGTCATCATAAGGAAATTCTTCAGTCCGGAAGGAGACAACATCATCGAGAAATGCTGATTAATTCATGACTTAACCTCATCGAATTTCTGTGAGAGCTTTTTGTTACAAAACGTAAACGTAGCGCAAACGATCATTTTCTCCTATGATACTAGGCACTGTTGACCGAAGACGGACTGTATCTACGTTGAGTGTTGTCATACACGTCTCACTTTCAAGGAATATTACCTAAATGAGCAGCTATTTTGGAAATATACCCAAAGCATCGATGGAATATTATAATCAAATCATGTTTGGACAAGCATTCTTTGAATTTAGTCCTCTTGTAGCTGAAACAAAACCTTTCCGTAATACGTGATGCAAAGATGAACAAAATACGAATCCGTCATCTATCGGTCTCTTCGATTCTATGGACGGTCTTGTTTGATTTGTACACCTTCACTTCTTCGGCGATTTACTGGTTTCATGGACAATACAGTAAACAAAATTACGCGACTATTTGTTCCACAGCTTAACGTTCTTGGTTTTTATTCTGAATGACAGTGATAATTCCTGTTGGACTGCTTCAGTATATCCGAGCATATTTAATGAAATTTTATTCCAATGACAGATGAAAGCAATTAGAACTTTGGGTCTCTGTAACGAATTTTCATATGAAAAAATTTAACATCTGGAGATGTGGATCTTTAAAAACGTGTTAACGGTCGTGGACATGTAAAGCAAGGCTCTTAATAAAAAAATAATTTTAAAAATAATTTAAAAAATACCTGACGCAGCTTCAGAATTTATTATTTACTTTATGGGATGACAAAATTTGATTAATTTACAAATAAGTTGTTCTATCAATATTTAAAATTTTTCCATCATTTTAGAACAATTGAGAAATTTATTTAAGAAAATGTTCTTTCGTTTTGTTAGTATTGTTACTTGATATTCTTGAAGTAGGTGCCTATGGCATCTGCTATGAAGTTGCCAGGAGACAGTTAACACGAATGGTTTTGTTTGACAGTAAGCCGATAAACTAAAGACGTAACGAGACGAATTGATAATATCCAGCTTTTGCAACAAAACTGATCCGATTTCGACAAGAGCTAGGTTTTTAGAAAGTTCTATACAGCTATACATTACTGCTGTAAACTCTACCTCATTGATTTACTCACAGCTGAGGCAGGCTGCTCACAATGTGAAAGAGAGTAGGAGTAGGTAATGCATGAACACAAATTCAGTTAACTACTACGATGTGCATATTCTGACATTAATTTTTCAAAATATTTAATGGGGGTGACTAGAAAAAGTCAAGTGACTGCAGAATTACAAATCAGACTCACATCTACATGATGCCAAATTTGCGAAACATTAGGCCCTAGCTACGATATTGATTACATTGGTGGCCTGATGAACGAGTTTTTGTAGCTGGCGTCCTGCATGTTAGGATCCGTAATTCCACTCAGGCTCGAGACACTGTGCTCTCCAAATTTCATATATGCCACGTGGCCAGCTATTTTAAAAGAGGAAAAACATATCGATGAATACCTCATTGAGCGTATTTCCAGTTTTGTTTCTCGGTTTATGGTTGAATCCTAGGTAGGGATTATCGTTATGTTTACTTTACTCACATTTTGTCGCAGAAAAGTCTCGCTAAATACTCAAATTTTGTCCAGAATCCTTCCAGTTTGCTACCTGATAAAATAAATTGTCCGCAGGTCAATATGGAAATTACAAGCGACCTGTTATTGATAGAACATCTTGATACGTTAAATAGGGTTCCATTTGAATCCAACACTTATTTTGAGCACATTCCTGAGGTGCTTAATAGATTCCGAACCTTACTGTTGCCTGCCTCGTTGATTTCATAAAATGTTACGTAGTCGGATGGCCGGATGCGTAGCAGACCTAGTTTTAGTTGCAATTTGCTCACTACAGCGCGGTGATAGATTTCAGAGTACAAACTTAACGGCGACTTTTAGGTGCCAGGTATCTCACGTCGTTAGATTATCATTCGATCGGTATCGTTGGCAAATAGCGGACGACTTTAATTTACTAACCATTGCAATGTTCGTGAATTTCATTTATTTCTTAAGTTACAGTCAAAACGCGTAAGTTTGGCGAGGTCTACCGAACATCTGTTAGACTCCGTTTAATGGCTTCGTGTATTCAGAACGACAACTATCCCTTCCCTTCCAGTAAGCTCTATTGCACACGCGACACGGAAGAAAGAAGGAAGGTCACGATTTAACGTCCTCTCGACATTAGAGCGAAGCAGAAGCTCGGATTGTTATGATAAGGATGGGGAAGGAAATCGGCCGTACCCTGCCTGGATTATTCAGCAAAATCATGAAAAACTCAAATCCAAATGTCCGAAAGCCAATTCGAAGCGCCGTGCAGCCGAATATGAGTCCAGTCTGTTACCAATGCACCAACTCGCTCCGTAGCAAAAACGAATGCGAATAACTATTGCATTGTCACACGGTTCTGCTTTACGTCAATTAAGTTTCTAACCTATCGTTAGTATAAAATCAATTGTAAAATTTGTAACAAACACATAATAGACAATAAAGCAACCTAATAAACACGTATTACAACGATTAAAATTAAAATTGGTCGATGAATTGTGCCGCGGTTTAAAACAGTATTAAGGAAAGCAATTGCACTGTTGCTTGTTAAAAGATAGTAAATAAACGTATTGGCGTAGCTCTTTTTCATTTATTTAGAACAGATGCCGTAGAATGCGAAGGCTGTAATTGCCACTATTACAAAAATTAAATGGCCTGAGTACAAAATTTGTAAATAAATCTGATCCAAATTATCATTATGAATGAAGTTAATAAATGAGTAATCCGTGAATGTCGTCTGCCTACATAACGGTTCCAAATGAAGGGCGTCAAAAGAAGTGTTCCACACTTTGAGAGAAAGTTTTCGGATGAAAGAAGACAAAAATGACTGTTATACATTAGCTCTAACACGCTTATATTAATGGATATGAGAATTTGTTGATCTCCAATACTGTAAAACATATTGGTCAAACAAATGTAACGGTAAAAAAAATACAAATTCAAAGTTCAACTCGAAATAAAAACTAATGGAACAATAATAAAGCACAGCAGTTCATCCACTTCACGAAGAGAATTATAGGCAAAATATGTTCAATAAGGAGACGAACAGCAAGAGCAAACTATTTAAGGTTACGAACAATATTCGCACATGTAAATAAATATACCAATGGTAAAAATACGACCGCCTCCTGCGAAATAAATTATATGGAGCACATTTTTCTATCGACGTGAAATCTGGGATCGACAAAGTATGATCCATCTAGTGACAACGGAAAATGTCATGCGGTCGGGAACGACCAAATGTAGCTACTAGCAAGAAAAATATATCTCATTATTTTGTGTGAAGTAAAGGCGAATATAAGCCTGAAAAATTATAAATACAGGAGAAAAATAAAAGTAATAGGCAAGTTTCTTAGATACGATTTCTTTCTTCAACATATAATTACATCTCTTCTCCACAGAGGACGGGCTACCCAAGCCGAACTCTACTATGACAGAGAACCGTCCGCTTCTCTGCTTTTCGTGGAGATATTTCAGATGGAAGCGTTCTGCCCATGGACGCTAGACCTAAAGTAACCAAAAGGTTTGGTTTATAGGACAATTTCACTTTGGCGGTTGCAATTAATTTACAAATAATAAATCAAATGAATGGAGTAATTTGAAGGGAAACTAATTATTACAATTACTTTGATTCACCTGCAAAGATAAAAATATTTAAGGCAAAAAGTTCTTCTGAAGGAATATTAAACAGTAACATTATAATTCATCTAAACAGGGGCATCACTATACGAGGAAAAGTTTCGTATCGGCGTTTCTAATAGAAGTCGCTATATTCTGCAACAAAAGCCGACTGGTCAATTGTATGATTATCGGTAAAAACTTGCGTAATAGCTGCTCTTAGTACGGCACATGCCAGATGCTCATTTTGGTTATTCCTGGAATGTGAGCCGCGTTTGAGAAGACTGAACGTATATACGTCCATTTATGGGACAACAGTCCATAGGAACTTTCGAGAAACTAGTCGTTTCGCACTTTCTTTTGTTAAAAGAAACTCTCTCCGGAAGTTGAGGGTAAATCATCTATTCATCAGCATTTTTCAGTGCTGTTGTCTGCTTTCGGACTGAAGCCTTACTTAGAATGGGCTTTGGTAGCGCAGCATGACTAAAACCAGTTGAAGCATGCTGTTTGTAGGAATGAAGATATTGTGGGATGCCCAAGAAGTCCTTCCTATTCCTTCGCAGAATTGCTTCCGACAAGAGGCAACTCTAACCGTTTCCTCAGTTCCAGCATTCGATGTATTTTCCAGTATCCATGAGGACATGAGATTAGTCATTGCATTTAGATACTCTGTTATGCTGAATTAAATTTTTGCTCGCAGGAAGGTCGACCCCCGCTTAAATTGCAAACAATTTTGTGTTTTATGTCGGGATTGTCTGTATTAACTGATTAACTACCAACAAATGTCAGACAACTGAACCACTACTCTCATTTAAGCACGGTGGCACCATTCTCGTCTCTTGATCTACGACAAACATTGTTTATTAGTGACATATAGCTGTACTAGTGATGTGTGTGGCTTCAGGTCTATTTTTATCCTCTGAAAAATGTCCTAAACGGTATTCAGCAACGAAATACCAAAACTCATATCAGTGTGTCAACCAAGAGATCGACATTTTCTATTGTTATTGTTATCGTTATCATTCTGCTGTTATACGGTAAACGCCATTGATTACTATCATTATTTCCACCATTATCATCATTAATTCAGTCGCAAAAGTGTTCTTTCCCATGTGGTCAAGAGACCAGTAAGAATATAGGACAATAGGAGAAAGTAGGCGAAAAGTTTGTAATAGTTTGTTGGTTTAACATCGTGATGACAGATACTAAGCAACAACACAAGCAAGTCGTGGGTGGCAACATTCGAAGAATCCATCAGACACGTGGGTTCGGATTCTCATCATAATTTGTTGGCCCAACAAGGCTGTAACACTGCGAAATCAATAAGCTGCTTAGTAGTCTAGTTTGCAGATGAAAAACATCAGAATTGCACATTTCCAACATATACAGATTAGTATCTGTGTTCATGGCCGTAATTTTAAATATCCTATCTTCTGAATCCTCAAATGAACTAATTAATGTGTTGCACAAGTAACCAGTTAACTAAGTTTCTTCTGGCTTTCAAACAAACTAACACATTTCTAAATTCACGTAGAATACATGAAATGTTACTTGTACGGCCGTAAGTCTGCATTTTGAAACGCAGTCGCTTTAGAGATGCGACGTTTTTCGAGACGGATGGGGCAATGTTCATTCCCAGTAACTTTACATGAAAAAAATTACCTTTTGTCGCAATCTAACAACGTTATAGTTTTAGTCTTTTTCTGTTGGGAGGGGGGGAGGGGTGAAACTGTAATCATGACAGAAGTTTACTAATCTCAGTCTCTGACCTGCTGCATGTTGCAAGTTCAATATCAGTGTTTTTTAACTTCTCTAGAAATTTGCTGGAATTATATCCTAATGCTGTAAAGCTTCAAAAAACTTAAACGCTGGTTTCGGCCTCATTAGACGAATTAAATGTTTGCATCCTAAGTGTGACGATGGAAACTACCAGGAGATAGCGCCGCGTATTAATCAAATTCCGCAACTCCCCTCTAGAAGCCCGTATGAGACGGGCGCGATTTCCCGTCGCTTATCACTACACTAGTCTTCCAAGTATAGCTAAGAACTGGCAACATCGTTGCTGATATTTGGCAACACTGTGACAGTGCAGTTACTTCCCCAAGTGGTACTGAATTGTCCTGCTAAGTTCACTTGACATTCCTCTTCTACTTTCATGACTCATGCTGTACGATGCCCATGTCATATGAGAGACAGAAATTTAACTTTTACACTTAATGCAGTTATTCGTGTAGGTGACTTTCAGGTTAATTTTCGCGATGCGTTAGAATCTCAGCATTCAATATGTGAGACACTGAGGGCACTTGGCGCCAGCGTGTCGTTGGCTGGGTGGTTCTGCTCGTGTCTCGCGATGCAAGTGTTCTGTGAGGCGGCAGTTCTAATCCTGGTTGGAGACCGTGCTTTTGGGGATGGTATTTCATTTTACTTTGTTTTATTTTACTTTATACGCTGCAGATTGCAAGAAGAAACTCTTTAACGGAACCAGAAGAAAAGCTTTATACAATAAGTCCTTCAGAAAGGTCGACTCCAAATTATGGAAATGGTATTAGATGTCTTCTTTGCTTCACTATACAAACACCTTTGAAGAAATTCGAATTGATCTCCATAGATACGAAGTTTTACTACTCCCTAAGGACCCACATGCTAAGGGATACTTTCGGTGGAAGTGAACATAATGAGTAATATAGTTCCTTCATGTAAATTATCTACTGTAGAAATGATACATGAAGATACGAACCTTGCAGTGTGTCTGTGTTGCTAGAACGTGCGCTGAAACCTATTCACATAATTTAGCTCATACATTTACTGTAAGGAATCAAAGATCGACACTAAAACATTATAGTGCAGTTATGCACTGTGTCTTGATGACAATAACAAATTACATGAAGGGCTTTTCTGAAAGGAAAAGGATCGAGATTCAATCCACAATTAAGTGTTAACCATCGTAGAGTGCTACTTGATTGGATCAACGGTTATGACAATTTTTTGCCTTTGTAATATATCATGTGATAGTGTAATAATTTGCGCATCATTCATTCTAAATGGGTTGTTTGCTCCGTTGATATCGTGTCTGAAATACACATCGCAACCTTTTTTTTTTGGATCACCACTCAGCAACACTACAGCATTTTACATATCCAGGGCGATGAGCGGCAGCAGGCGCTGTGGGCAGAGGGCGAAGCAGCGCTGTGTAGCGCCGCCACCGCTGCTGCCGGCGAGGTGTATGGGCCGCGGAGAGCTCTGACAAGTGCTGCGGCCAGAGGTGGCGACGTTATTGGGCCGAAATGTTATTACCAGTGTATCAAAAAGTGAACTGCGTTACGCATATGCTCCCACTACACATGTGGCATCAGCAACACGAGGGACGTGGAATTAAAAATTTTGTCAACAGTCTGTTTCGACCACTAAGACTCACACATGCAAGCCAAGCACTTTACCGCGAGACCACGGCCGTAGCTGACAGGGGCGTCTTCTAATTGCACATAAGAAGTACTGTATGAACTCCTGCAGTCTACAGTGTTGACAGATTGTGCAGATAGCCGGACTTAGAGCGAATCAGCGCGGCCACTTTTATTGTCCCATGTCGCGATCGGCTCGGACTTAGGCTCAGCGGCGGCCGACCGGCGGCCAGGTTTTTTGTCAAAGAGTGTACATTGAGTGGTATATGTGCCTAATATCGTAAAATATGGTGTTATTAGTAGTAAAATCGTAATAAATCCAAAGCTCATGCGTGAAGATGCGGTTTTTAATGAACTAAATTGTTTATGACTCCATATCTAATGAGCTATGTCTCGAACTGTGATATAATGTCGAAGGAACATTCAGTGGTATGTATGTGTACTGTCTGTGAAGTGTCTTGCGAATACAATTTACAGTGTGTAGGTAATAACTTGTAACGTCATGGCAAATGCCGTAGCTATACCTCATCAGCATCGGAAAAGTAGTATGTGATAAAGTTTCTTCCTTTCATAATTTGTTTCGGGTGTCAGGGAGAAAACTTTAAAAAAATTGAAATTATGTTTAAAGTTTATTGCAAGTCACTAAGTGCTTTCATTGTCAAACAGTTGAATAAAATCACGCTATCACGCGTCCTAAAAATAGGCAGTTTTTATTATGACGTAATTTCGTACTAACTTTGTATCGTAGGTGAGTTTTGCAAACATAGAAAATGATTTCTGACCTTAAAGAATATTTGTAGGAAATTTGGATGAAATCGGTCCATTAGCTTAGGAGCAGATGTGGAACATACATACACACATACGCACAGACCCACATACAGCATTTTATAAGATATATAGATTGCAAGCTGTAAAAACTGGTGTATAAACACTGATTATTAGTTAGTTGTGCCGCGGTGGAATGGCCGAGCGCTCTATGGCGCCTTGTTGCGCGGTTGTTCCCCGTCGAATGTTCGAGCCCTCCGTCGAATGTGTGTGTGTGTGTGTGTGTGTGTGTGTGTGTGTGTGTGTGTGTGTGTGTGTGTGTGTGTGTGTATTTTGTCCTTAGCTTAGTTTAAGATGAAATAGTCCGTAAGCCTAGGGGCTGATAACCTCAGTATTTAAGTCCCATAGATTTACAAACATTTGAATTTAGTCGGTTGTTAGTCGATTTAATAATATTTTCATTGTTTAACATGCCGTATATAGGTGTCGTAAAACAGAAGTAATGATGTAATTTACGCTTATATCTGCTACAGTTCGTCCTTGATAAATACGTTTCTACGGCAATAATACAATCTGAGTTTTTTCCGCTCATATCAGAGAGTTCAAATTGATGGCGAACAAGTTCAATTACTATATCGTCTTTTATGTTGATTCTTCCTGGTACAAGAATTGCATATTTCGGGTTAAAACAAATAAACTGTTTTTGTTCTACTGTTTTTTTATTCTCTTAAAAGTGGTTTTCAGCTTATTAGGCCATCATCAGTAAACAGCTGACTAGCGTCGACAAGAAAAGCTAGTTTCTTGATTGTCAAACATCTTACTCAAAGATGTACATAAACGCAAGGTCTTATGTTACCGCATTCGTTGAGAAGTTCTTACTTTCTACTTACGTTACAGATAATGTTCAATAAATCTGCTTATTGTCATTTATTACCATTTGGTTTAAGATGTCCAAAATTATCTACATTACTTATCCTACGTAAAATACGTGATATTATTTTACAATCTATGGTACATGTTTTGTTGGATAGTGACCTGTATTTTGAATTGTTCAAATGTTTGTTAAGCTTATGGGACTTAACTACGGGGTCATCAGTCCCTAAACTTACAAACAACTTATGAACTAGCTCATACTAAGGACGGCACAAATATCCATTCCCGAGGGGGGATTCGAACCCCCGACCGTAGTGGCCATGCAGACCGTGACTGAAGCGCCTCAGTCTCCTCGGCCACCGCGGCCGGCTTCGAATTGTTAAAATGAACATTTGTTACATTGGTTGTGCATCAGACATTACAGTTTACATATTGTGTTACATTACAATATGGTATATTTAATTACCATATGTTGTAGCTATACAATTTTTACATTAGGTTTTTGGGGGTGAACAAGGTAGGCAAAGTAACTGTGTATTGGTACATCAGTATTTTGAGTATGGTATACAGTATAAAGGAAATTAAAGTGTGCCGGCCGCGATGGCCGAGGAGACTGAGGCGCTCCAGTCACGGTCTGCACGGCCACTACGGTCGGGGGTTCGAATCCCCCCTCGGGCATGGATATTTGTGCCGTCCTTAGTCTTAGTTAGTTCATAATTAGTTTGTAAGTTTAGGGACTGATGACCCCGTAGTTAAGTCCCATAGACTATGCAAACAATTGAACATTTTTTGAAATTAAAGTGTGATGGTTAATGTGTTCTGTGGTAAGTGCCTGGCTGAACTGCGTTATCTCGGTTGCCGTCTGTGGAGATGTTGTCAGCTGTAGTTGGTCATATATAACTAGATGAGGTATTTGGCTGCATCTTTGTTTACTTCCAGTGCTTCTACTAGCATCAGTTTTTTTACCTTTGTTGAATATATTGCCACGAGACACCACGTACACCGACTGCTGGCGTGGCGTAGGGGATAGAATCACCGACTGAAAGGGTGCCGGTTCAATCCCGCCCACCAGCAAAAATTTCTTTGTAATTAATTCCAGAATGTTCTCCATCTATCGTATGATCACTTGCAAATTCTACTTGTTTCTTATGTTAACTGATCTTCTAATTTCTGGTACATTCTGCCTGTGTATAAATAGCAGAGCACTCTGCCCGAGAGGCAGTCGGTGCTGCTTGTAAAGTTCGTAATGAACCAGCTTTCAGTATAAGTGCTGTGTTCAGTTGCCTTAGAAGTCAGGCCTGTTTCCATTTCAGCGCGACATTGTTTGGTGGAGGCGCCGGGTATCCTGTGCAAAAGCTGCATCATTGTGGCTCCTATTAGGCAACGTAAAAGCCGTTGCTTACACGATTAGAAGCGGAATACAAGGGATATGCCGAGTACATCCTTCCGAAAGTTCGTATCATCAGAAGAACGATGGAAACATAACCAGCGGTAAGCCAGCTGCACATCAGACACCCGTCGGTGTTCTCTAGAGACGATGGACAGGACCCCAACAAATGGCTAAAAGGGTTCGACCGAGTCGCCAAGTTCAACAAGTGGGATCATACGATGTGCTAGGCCAACGTTTATTTCTACCTGGACGGAACAGCCCCGCAATGGTTTGAAAACAAGGAAGACAAGTTGAATGACTGGCAGACGTTCCAGGAAGAACTTGAGAAGACGTTTCGAGACCGCCAGCGACAAATCCGCTTGGTGGAAGAACAGAAGAACCGGGGCCAACGACATAGTGAGCCGACACAGTCGTACATACAGAATGTTTTGGCCCTGTGTAACATAGTCAACCCGAATATGAGGCCGACAAAATCACGCACCTGATGAAGGGTATAGCAGAGGACATGTTCCAAGCTCTTCTGATCAAAGAAGTCGCTACGACGGAAGAGTTCATTAAGTGGTGCCAGCGTATTGAAGAGATGCAACAAAGGAGGGATGGACGAAAGAATTATGACAAACTCTCCAATGTAGTCCCTATGGCCGTTGTGGAAGACCAGCATGACTTCGCTTCCATCATGCGACAATTTGCGAGAGAAGAATTACAACAGTTTATGGCAGCCGGGACTATTAGACCGAGCGAGCATCAGATCATGGCCATGGATGTAGGCCCTGTAAGTGACGAGGGACCCGACGCCGCTGAGGAAGAGGTATATCAGGCAATAGCTTCTGTCTGCCCCACCAATCGCACCCTGCTATGACTTACGCTGCAACCGTCAAATGGCCGTCGCGGCCACAACCAACTTCCCCGGCAACTATGACGTCCCGCAGAAGAACAGACGTCTAGAGGACAGAAGACAACACACCACTGTGTTTCCACTGTGGACGCCCTGGACATGTCGTACGCTACTGCAGATTGAGAAGGCGAGTATTCGACGATTATTTTGCCGCAAGACGTCAGCCATCAGAGCAGTTCTATCCCAGGCAATCACCTGCTGATGAGTTCAGTCTACTTATGGGAAGAAGCTCATCGCCATACCCTAGATGAGGTCGCTCCCCGATACCAGCCGTAAGCCAGTTGCACAGAGGTACCAGCCGCTCCCCTAGCCGCCGCGCCCAGGAAAACTAAGCGAGGCGACCATCTACAGAGGTGAGGCCGCCGCAGATGAAAATCCTCCATGGACGACAATCGCTAAGAGGTCGGGAAATCTCATCGACGTCATAATCGACGGCCAACCTGTCCGGGCACTTGTTGATTCAGGAGCTTCTTTCTCTGTATTGTCGGATAATTACCGCCGCACTCTAAAGAAGACAATGTTCTGTGATACGGGGGCAACTCTGCTGAAGGTCGCGTATTGAAAGTACGTCCATCTAGCAAGAACGTGTGTCGCAAGAATAACCATCAACAACAGGACCCAGCCGTTTGAATTTGTCGTGTTGACAGAATGTAGTCAAAATGTCATCCTCGGATGGGACTTCCTTCAGGCATCCCAAGCTATCATTGACTGTGGAAGATCTGAGCTGCAAATTGAAGAAGTTGTTCCGACGCGTACACGTAATACAGAATTTTCTGGGAAGTTAGCCGTTGACACTGTAACGATCCCGCCGTTGACGATGAGAAGAGTTGAAGTCACGAACACAGACAAGCGATTAAACTGTGAAGTGCTTGTTGATAGGAAAACGTTTATCAAGCTCACCAAAGAAATTTACATACCAGCGGCTAACATAAGCATTTGCGGAGGTCGAGGAGAGATTTGGATCAACAATTGTTACGAGCAGTCGCAACTTATCCCCAAAGGAATGTGTATCGTGACAGCTGAACCAATCGAGGACGGTGAGCTCAACGTCATCAACGAATACCCATGCTCTGCTGTTAGTACAGACAACTCGCTGGAGGGAAGAAACCTGGAACTGCCAATAGGGTACGGACTGACCAAGGAACAACGCCAGCGGGTGTTAGATATTCTACGCCAATTTTCGGATGCATTCACACATCAGGAGGGGAAAAGTCAGACGAAACGGCCCACGATAAGGCATCGTATCAATACTGGGTATCATCCTCCATTTAGCCAGCGTTCGTATAGAATGTCGCCAGCTGAAAGACGGATAATTCGAGAGGAAGTGGAGAAGATTTTGCACGACGACATTATTCAACCTTCGGAGAGTCCTTGGTCGTCTCCGGTGGTCCTTGTAAAGAAGAAGGATGGCACGTGGCGATTCTGTTCGAATATCGGCGGCTGAACAAAATCACAAAGAAAGATGTCTACCCACTGCCGCGCATTAACGACACCTTAGACTGCTTGAAAGGAGCTACATACTTCTCAACTATGGACATGCAGACAGGTTACTGGCAAATCGAGGTTGACGAAGCTGACAGGGAGAAGATGGCTTTTATTACACCTGACGGTCTCTATGAATTTAAAGTAATGCCATTTGGATTATGTAATGCCCCGGCCACATTCGAATGCATGATGGACAACTTCTTCGACACCTTAAGTGGACGACGTGTCTTTGCTATTTAGATGACATTGTTGTTTTCT
Organism: Locusta migratoria; assembly: GCA_026315105.1. Lineage (NCBI taxonomy): Eukaryota > Metazoa > Arthropoda > Insecta > Orthoptera > Acrididae > Locusta > Locusta migratoria. The sequence goes on along the minus strand of CM048745.1, from coordinate 326,350,281 downwards.
CGAAAATATTTGAAGAACATCTGAGTCGCCTGTCAACTGTGTTGAAGTGTGTTCAGGCTGCAGGACTTCGCCTTAATCCAAAGAAGTGCCTCTTCGTCGCCAAAGAGATAAAAATCCTGGGGCACCTAGTCAACGGAGATGGTGTCCGTCCTGATCCAGATAAAGTAAGGACAGTCACAGAATTTCCAACTCCTCAGCACATTCGTGATGTGAGAAGTTTTCTCGGGCTGTGCTCATACTACCGACGTTTCATAAAAAGATTTTGTAACAAGGCACGTCCACTACAAGAACTTCTGCACGGAGACGCCAAGATTTACTGGGATGAGACAAAAGAAAGAGCTTTCCGGGCACTTAAAGAGGCTCTAACTTCCGCACCAGTGCTATACTTGTACGACGAGAATGCGGAAACGGAACTGCACACAGACGCAAGTGGTTATGGGATTGATGCAGTGCTTGTACAAGTTCAGGAAAGTGCTGAAAAAGTGATAGCCTATGCATCAAGAGTACTCTTAGTCCGAGATAAACTACAAGTGAGAAAGAATGTCTCGCAGTTATCTGGGCTATCAAGTTCCGGCCGTATTTATTCGGCAAACCATTCACCGTCGTGACAGACCACCATTCTTTGTGTTGGCTGACTAACTTGAAGGATCCATCAGGTCGAGTAGCAAGATGGACACTAAGACTCCAAGAGTACGATATCACAGTGGTATTCAAGAACGGGCGACAACACAAGGATGCCGACTGCCTTTCGAGGAATCCATTAGTGGAACACAACAGCTTGAATGAAATTTCAGCTCTCACCGAATTAGATGATGTTACAGCTGAACAGATTGAAGATCCAGTAATGTTAAAAACGATAGAGGCATTGGAGAAAGGATAACCGACCAATGGAGAATTCCAAATTATAAGTTGAGGTTTATGAGCCGTCGTCGAAACGTCAAAAACGAAGAGACATCGTTCACGTCCTGCTCATGAAGCCTTACGACGATCCTGAAGAGCAGGCTGACGACAATGGCTTCTTATTAAAGGACTCTAAGGACGATAATGTTACTGATGAAGCACGACAAGGTCTGTCGTCGATAATCGTGGAGAAGGGAAGGATTCTCTTGAACTGTCATACAGAGGACCCATGACACGGTCAAGATCCAGGACATTGCAGCTGGCTCCACAGGGAACGTAACAGCGGGTCGCTGTTTCTCCAGGAGAGGGAGCAATGCCGCGAGAGACCACGAACACCGACTGCCGGCGTGCCGCAGGGGATAGCGTCACCGACTGCGGTGCTGAAGGTCGCCGGTTCAATCCCGCCCACCGGCAAAAATTTATTTCTCTGTAATTTACAATTCCAGAATCTTCTACATCTTTCTTATGTTCACTTGCAAATTCTAATTGTTTCCTATGTTAACTTGTAATTTCTGGTACATTCTGTCTGTGTATAAATAGCAGAGCACTCTGCCCGAGAGGCAGTTAGTGTTGCTTGTATGTTAAGTTCGTAATAAACCAGCTTTCAGTATAAGTGCTGTGTTCAGTTGCCTTCGAAGTCAAACCTGTTTCCATTTCAACGCGACAATATGTAGACCTTGTGTGTGGCTTTCATATATGCGTCCTTCCTCCAGTATTCGTGTTGCAAATGTAGAGTCCGACTTTTGTAATCTCCAGCTAGCTCGTGTTTAGTTAGTCTAGTTTCTATATACCTGCCTGTTTGTCCAATGTATACTTTGTTGTAGTCATTAAAGTTATTTTATAAACCCCACTATTGCTTAATATTTTTTTATCTTTGTTGTATTATAAGATACGAGCTTTTGTACCTCTTGCACAGAAGTAAGTTGTGTAATCGCAGAATTTGAGTGTTTTGGCTACTTTGTTAGAAATATTTCCTAAATATAGTATTTTGCACCAGTCTTTTTTTTTCCTGATATCATTCTGACCAGGCAAGTTGCTGAACGTCTTCCACAGCACGTAGTTTCAGGCGCGGTGTGTGGAACAACATATCACCTTCCTGTTGCATAAATGGAAAAAGAACGTACTGAGCGCTGGTTAGCGTTCTCTCCATGAAAACAAACGGTGAACGAGAGTTGTAGCGAATCGCATCTCAGACCATAAGGCCTTATAGTCTGGGTGGAACCTGTGAGACTTGGACGAATGCACTTCATACAACTACACTCGTCAGGTCCACACCGTGCGCGCAAACGACCATAACTTGCATGCAGTCAGAATTGCATTCATCGCTGAAGACGACGGCCCTGCATTCAGTCTTAAAAGTCGACGGCACTTGTCTGGACTCACAAACCCTCTTGTCTGTGCTATGGTAGCTGCACTATCTGTTTCAATCGCCCTTGCTATACGACGATCATTGCAAACAGGACTGACGCAGCACGTCCAACTTCAATGGAAATTCACTGAAAGGACCATCCCGTCACTCGGAAGGTCACAGTTTGACCTCTTTCCAACTCGTTCAGTTGGCTGTAGGAAGCACGAGCATGGCGCCTGTTTCTTTCACACGGAGATGTCACGATGAGCCTTCAGGTGCTGTAGCAGCTATGATACTACACTGTTGGCGGACAGCTTGAAGCCTTCACCATTATATGTCCCGCGTGATAAAAAAGTCAGTACAAATTTGAAAACTTAATAAATAACGGAATAATGTAGATAGAGTGGTAAAAATTGACACACTTGTTTGGAATGACATGGGGTTTAATTAGAACCAAACATCTACCGTTATCCGGCCTTTTTTCTTCTAGAAAATGCGTGATTCTGGTTTTTTTAACTGCTACCGTCACGGGTGAGAGTTACGCCGATATGTTACAGAATCGCATCACCCCTAGCCTGGCTGACAAATACATGCTGGAACCTACGATTTTTATGCAGGATGGCGCTCCACTCCATATTGCTAGACGCGTGAAAGAACGCTTGCGAACGTCGTTTGGTGATGATCGTGTGCTCAGCCGCCACTTTCGTCATGCTTGGCCTCCCAGATTCCCAGACCTCAGTCCGTACGATTATTGGCTTTAGGGTTGTCTGAAGTCGCATGTCTATCGTGTTCAACCGACATCTCTAGGGATGCTGAAATACATCCCACGCCAATGCCTCACCATAACTCCGGACATGCTTTACAGTGTTGTTCACAACATTATTCCTCGACTACAGCTATTATTGAGGAATGATGGTGAACATATTGAGCATTTCCTGTAAAGAACGTCATCTTTGCTTTGTCTTAATTTGTTTTGCTAATTATTGCTTTTGTGATCACATGATGTGCCATCTCTCAGACATTTTTGAACCATTTTTTGTTCTAATGAAACCCCATGTCATTCCAAGAATGTGTGTCAATTTTTACCTATCTATCTACATTATTCCGTGATTAAGTTTAAAAATTTATACTGACTTTTTGATCACCCAGTACTATCCTCCAGGTGGAATTTTCCGTCATCAGGCCGTAATGACATCGAATTTACAGTTGTACAATTATTTATATACTAGCTTTTATTCCAGTGCTTTGGAACTGTTGTTAAAGAGGGACCTGTGTATATCATGATTTTTTTAGGGTTCAGGACCTAGGTCAGCAGAAACAGAATCCTTTTTGGATCGCTCTGTCAATAAACTCATTTCTTCTATCCAAGATGTCAGATTTAAGTAGAAGTCATTGTCGAAAACGATGAATGTTCGTAAAGTTTTTCATACAAAAAGTGAATATATTTAAGTCCGTACTCCAGAACGATGTAAATTAAATTTTAGTTTGTGTTCATAAAGTTAAGATTGGGGTCTGTAATTGTCTGTTTGGCATAAACTTCTGAAAACACTTCTATCATTGAGATGAGAAATAATAATAACACCGCCATGTATCGGTTCGATGGTGTAGTACTAAACTGTTTATCTCTCACAGTAAGTGTAAGCTGAAGTATTAGTATGTTACAGTGCATCACTGAGGATATTGTAGTTATTCTGTATGAAGTGCTTACTAGTATCAAAACCTCGACGAATGCTGAAAGTCTGGTTATTCAATCAATAGAGTAGTTCATGTCTGTTTAAATAAGACGTCAAGCTGGTGTCAGTGCGATAAAGTAAGTCTGGGTAATCGTTGAAAGAGTGGCGTCAGCTGATCGTCTGTATAGAACTTTCCATTAAATACACTATTTCCAGTGAATTGTCTTGACTGTGTTAGCAGCATCTGCCATTCTTTCAGCTAATACATGTCCTCACGTCCTCCATTGATTACTTCGTAAAGCACGAAGATGAATCGACCTTGTCTAATAGAACTATATATTCAGAAGTCGGATTATAGCTCTACAAAGGAAGACATTTTATCTTAATGTAGTCCGCACCAAGAGTAAATACAAATTTTAATGACAATACTGTACCTAACAATTATATAATCAGACAGGTTTCTGATGAGTTCGTCGCTCGCGAGTGTATATTATATCTCTGGAGTGAGCATTCAGATGCACAGAACAGATTTTGTCAGGAAGGAAGTCAGCCAGTTCAAACCATGGTATCTTCGTCTTATAAACTTGCGTCGATCCACATCCAGATGTTTTTCTGGACTGCATTTTTCTCCTTTCGTTGGTATAAGTATTTCTAATTGAATGTATCGTCGTTTGTAGTGCATTTACAGTGAACCCATCAATATTCAGCTCACGTAAAATTGTGTCTAGAGCAGCACCACTTCGCTGCTTATTTCTGAAATTTTCGTCGTTAAAATCCCACAAACACTTATGCATTGCATAAATATCCAAAAAGCGAACAATTTCTTCTGTTCCCGACTTCATTGTATATTTTTATTTCGGTTATCACCTAACCTGTAAACAGTTTCGTGTAAACAGTTTCTTAAAAGTTGGGAGGCGCCGAAACTGTTTGTTTCGCAAACGAGTTGCGTATACGTCAGCTGCGCATGCGCAGTGGCCAGCAGCTCAGTTTCACGGAACCTAGTGTCGAAGTGTAGACTTGCCTTTAAGGTGGAAATGTCACGTAATATTGAAAAAAAAACTAGCAATTGCTGACTTTATATTGGTCCTTTTTTGTTCGGTTAAGACGGACGACTAAGTGTAAATGGCCATTTTAGTGACGCTTCCTCAATTTTGTTGCTTCTGTGACACATTTATTTAGATATTATTTCATGTTATGTGGTTGCTCTACGAAAAGGAGGTGGGGCTTCTTTTCAGCCAGTGCGGTACAAACCAATCGTATGAGCAAATAAATGTGTGGAAAGAGTGGATTTGTCTCAATATCACTTGGTAAAGCCAGCTTAATGTTCAGAAGCTGCACAGAACGCAATGCTCACTCCATAGATGTTTCTACTCTATACACAGTTTAGTGGTTATACCCGTCGAAAGATGTACTTCTTTTTTTCCATGACATTGCAAAGCATATGGGATACAGCTAGAAATTTTTTTTATGTCCTACCTGGGATAAATTTTACTTGCAGCGACAGCGCTTTAGTTTGCAATCGTTGGCATTGAACTATTCGCTTTAGTAGGATGGTTAATTTACTGACCAAAACAACATAAATTATATATTGCATCGCGAACATAAAGAATTATTCCCCTCAGACTACGTGACTGATTTTTGAAAAAGCATTCAACGGCTGTTGCCAACATCAGCAAACAACGCCGCCGCCGTAAGTAAAAATTGTACCCCTTCTTGCAGTGTATGTATTACACCATAGTCATGACAATGAAAAACAAAATAGAAAATAACCGCAGCAACGCCTTAATTAGTTATTTGGTGTACAATGTAACTAACGTCGACTCACTATGTCCTTTCCTGTACTAAGACGTTTTAGAGGCATTCCTGAACACACCACACTCAAAATGTAATGAGGATACACGGAAATCAGAAAGGAAACTACAGAAATTCGAATTTCCTTGCAAAGAAATCTTATGTAAATTAGAGCATCGATAGACACGAAGAAACGTTTTTATATTTTAAATTCAAATGTTTCCTGTCAAAAGAAGTTATGAAATGTCATTAAGTTGTGAATATACAAAGTGTAATCGGCAACTCGCTGTTCAATGTTAGTTTGTATTTGCAGCGATAAGATTGTATGTTAAGTTCGTAATAAACCAGCTGAGGGTATACGCACAATACGATCAATTATTATTTCTTTGCAGCACCACAAAACCAACAGCACCTTTATTGGTTTGTCGCTGTTCTATGGCATAGCCACTGAAAAGAAATAAATTTAAAAAAATAAAAAATGCAGCAGTGCTAACTTGTTCTTTGGTGCTCAGGGCCTCTATTTGTTCTGTACGGTACTACACCGTTTTCTAGGAATTCTTAAACGGAATGATGTAATAAGTACGCGTCGATATATAAAGGAAACTACACAGTGTTTCCTTGCAAAGAATTCTTAGTAAATGAAAACATCGATAGATGCGAAGGAACGTAGTTACGTTTGAAAATCCAAATGATATCCGCGGAAAGAAGGACATTTTTCCTTTCCATGACACTGCAAGGAGTGCGGGAATACTGCTATTACTTTTTTGTGTCGTACCTGGGTTAAATTTTACTTGCAGTGGCAGCGCTTTAGTATATTAAAAATGATATGTCTCGTGATAAAATATCTCCGAATACCCTTAATATCTTTCGCATTTTTTTTCTTAATAAGTATGTTTGTCGTTGTGCAGAGAAGCGCTCCGGTAATGCAGTGGATACGGTAAGGGAACGACAACGGTCGAAATCCCAGTCAACCCATCCGGATTTAGAATGTTTGTAGAGCTTATGGGACTTAACTACGGGGTCATCAGTCCCTAAACTTACAAACAACTTATGAACTAGCTAATACTAAGGAAGGCACAAATATCCATGCCCGAGGGTGGATTCGAACCCCGACCGTAGTGGCAGTGCAGACAGTGACTGGAGCGCCTCAGTCCCCTCGGCCACCGCGGCCGGCAGTATGTTAACGTTGGTAACTAAATATTCGCTTTAGGGGATCATTAATTTATTGATCGGAACTACATTTCATTATCAACACACAGAATTATTCTCCTCATTGTAAGTGACTGATTTTTTTCAAAAAGGATTCAACGCTCGTTGCCAACATCAATACACTACACCGCTGCCATAATGAAAATAGTAGCCCTTGTTTCAGGGTATTACACCTTAGTAAAGTGAATAAAAAAACGCAGCATCGCCATCTATTAGTTATTTGGTATAGTTTCTAGTAACAGCGTCTCTATCGGATCGTTGCTATAGTACGCTGCATTTTAATCATAGCATAGGCTACACCAGAAACTACAAATTACGATAACTTTTTTTACCCTCATGCAATTTTGATGAAATGAAGCTTATATGTTGCCCCAAGATACTCTCAGTTGACCTATGAAACCCCATGAAAGTTCGTATAGTACTCTTAGAGATTTGTTGTACTAAAACATACTTACAAGCAAAGTATACACATAAAACTTCAAATTACGATATCTTTCCTTCCTCTGATCGGATTTTGATGAAATGAACCCTATGTTACTCTCCAAACTATTTTCAATTTACCTGTGGAAACACAAGAAAATTCGTGTTGTACTTTTGGAGATACTCTCAACAAATAGACATACACGATGGCTTTGAAACAAATGATTAAATCATGATATCTTTATTTTCTCTGATCCGATTTTAATTAATGAAGTCTTTATGTAACCGCACGATATGCTCAAGTTACCTTTGAAAACCCCATGCAAATTCGTGAAATAGTTTTGGAGATAATAGGTTTTTAATAGTTGAACAGACAGACACGACGGTTACTAAAAACAATTAAAATTACGATATCTTTTTTTTTTCTGTGATCAGATTTTGATAAAATTATGCCTATATGTTGACCCAAACTTTTCTCTTGTTTCCTGTCAAAATCGCATGAAGATTCGTCCAGTAGTTTTGAAGATTGAAGTGAACAGCGACAGCCCTACATTTACAGATTCATTATTAGTAAAGATGATAGACTGTTGCGGTAATGAACTTAATTGATGAAAGGAGAAAATATAAAAATGTATCAAGTGACGCAGGCAAAATGGAATTGAAACGTCTGAAAAATGAGGGGCCCCCCCAGGGGGCCCATAGCTCTTTTGTGGGCAAGCGTGTGGCGCGCAGGGGTCCCCGAGTCATTGCAGTCTCTTCCTCTTTTCCCAGGCTGCATTACCTCTCCCAGTCCCCTCCTCCCCATCCTAATTCCCCGCCCCTTTCCCATCTCTAGACGTTTCACTTTAAGACGACCCGACTACTCCCATGGTACCGCTGATGGCTTTTGCGATCTTGACCTATTTGCCGTTTACACCTGCTTTTTGGCCTAGTTTGATCCCCCTTAGGGTTTGACCTCCAATACAAAATTGCCGTTAAAAGTGTGAGCCATTAGGGGAAGAACTCTGTACGTAGCTGCTCTGACGCAGGTCCCACTCCCTTCCTTACCCTCTCTCTCTGCGCCATAGCCCCCTATCCCTGCTAGGTCCCCAGCACGTGTAGCCAGTCCGTGAGTGGGGGGAGGGGGGGGGCTGTTATGTACCCTATTGGTTGAGCCCCCTGACAACACAGGGAACACACTATTGGTACCAGAGCTGCAAACGCCCCGTGCAGCCCTAGGAGTGGTTACCCATCTTTCGGGGTATTGGAACTCCCGGCAACGACCATCGACAGCGGTCCTTGCTGTGGCTGTATGGCGCCCATGCGAGGAACCCCTGACCGGAGTGGGTGATACCAAGGCGGACGCCCTGCGGCCAAACTCTCAGGAATGCTATCTCTTCAGCTCCCGTTCTTTCTTCCACGGCCTTCCCTCCCAGGCCACACCCTAAGAAAACGGTCAGGCCCGCAGATTAAGTGCAAAGCCGTTTCCAAAGTAGTTGGTGTGTTCCAGGACAGATGAAGACACATTTCCCTCAACCAAACCTCTCTTCGTTGTAGAACACATCGAAGACAAGTTTGGTGAAGTTGAGGCACTAGCAAAATGCGATGTAGCTCTGTCTTGATTCGCACGTCATCTGCGACCCAGTCGATTCCACTTCCAGCCTGCCAGCAATAAGGAGACATCTTGGTGCACATCACGCCTCATCAATACCTTACCATGACACAGGGTGTTATTTTTCACAGGGAACTTCTACTATCGGGGCAAACCTGGAACGACGTGACGTTAAATTCGTTCGCCTCCAGATAGGCCCCAAGGGTAACCGTGTTGACACAGGAGCTTATATCCTGGATTTTGAAGGGGATACTCTGAGAAAGTAAAAGTAATGATCTACAGATGTGACGTGAAGCCTTACATACCACCACCACCTATGCGCTGCTTCCGTTGTCTACGTTGGGCATATGTGTTAGAGATGCCAAACAACCCTGTTTGTGGCGACTTTAACCGCCCTCTTCATACAGGAAACCCTTGTAGCTCACCTGGCTGCATAAACTGCCGAGGCCCACATGCTCCTCGCTCATCTGATTGTCCAATATACAGAAAGAAAAATCCAGGTGTACAAGACACTAGACCACATCTCATATTCTGAGGCTCGAAAGAAGTAAGCACCAGGTATCATTGACTTCAGTTTATCTCAGTAGCATTACTCCCACCAACCCCCTTCCCTAACCTCTTTCTTTCACCTTCCTCCCATCCCCCTAGCGGTAACCACCTCTTCCCTTCAAGATACTGCCCCCCCCCCCCGCTAACCACACTCCTGCTCCCCCCCCCCCCCATCCCTGCTCAACCACCTCTCCCTCAGCCAGAGAAGAGCACGTCTTCTCTGGCATCTGCTGGAAATGGGACTCCCTCAGGGAACCTTCCTTCCCAGCACTCAAAGAAGTAAAGTCATGACAGGCAGAGTCTCAATCGGAAACTGCACACTCAGGGCCAGAAGGCCGCTAGTTCCATCTCTGACTTGGACGTCGCCTCAACTGGCTCCCTTCCTGACGACGACTCTCGTCCTCAAAGGGAGAAGAAAAAGCGGCGCAAATCTAAGAATGAAGTCCCAATGGTTTTGTATCCCATCCTCGTCGCCACTTTTGTGTCCCAACTTCGTCGCCGCTTTTGTGTCCCAGCCTCGTCGTAGGTGTCGGTGGCCGAGTGGAATGAGACCGACACAGAAATAAAGATAGCATGCTGGTGCAGGTACGGAGGGGAGCAGCCAGAAACTAGAAACACTAGAGTAAATTAGAAAGAGATATATATTGCACAGAATGTAACAATACTTAACTTTTACATAGTACTGCAGAATGTTGATACATAGTTGTTAGAGGCCTGCCTAGTGCCTGTACGATAGCAAAGTCTTCACTGGTGCCTATCTGATTACGAAGGTCCTAACTGGTTGCTATCTCCGTCCGAAGTGCGATGTCCTTCAGTGGTGGCCACGAGCGGAGTTGTCGCAGAGGGCGCTCGTGGCTGTCGTCGTGAGAACGGCGCGCCGTGCGTGCATAGCGGCGCGCGGCGAAAGTAAGTGGCGCGCACTTTGTACTTGTGGACACCACAAATGGCTTCCCAGGTGGTTGCCTAATCAGAGACAGCTTTAGAACTTACGGACGTCACGCCATCGGATGGATATTCTATAGTGATATATTCGCGGTATCCGTGCTAATACTGCATAACTGCAGCTTCTTTTGCGAACTTATTTATGATCATCTGCATGCAGGAAACGAAACTAAACCCTCACAATCCCTTTCATGTTACACATTTCACCTCAGTCCATTCTGATCTCCCCCCAGTAGCAGGAATTCCAGTTCATGGGGGCGTCATGATGCCCATCAGAGAAAACATTCATAGCCATGTCATTTCCATAGACACCCAGCTCCAAGCTGCAGCTGTTAGACTTTCCCTTCCTGGCCTCACCTTCTCACTTTTCATTATCTACATCATCCTCACTCGTCACCCGAGCAGATCTACTGCATCTTATAGAACAGCTCCCTTCTCAATTTCTGCTGGTCGGCGACTTCAACGCCCACCCACCTCTCTGGGGTTCTTCATGTCCCTGCCAGAGGGGCTCTCTCTTGGTAGACATCCTCAATAATCTCAACCTCATCTGTATTAATACTGATGAACCTACATTCCTATCAGACTCTCGGCCCTGTCTACAGCAACGAGTATCTAGCTCTCCATACACAGCTTGCCTATAATACCTTCATCTATACCGATGGCTCAGAGACCGACCATGGTGTTGGAATGTGACATGGTACTCGCCATTGAATCCTTCCAATTAGGTCTGTTCGACCAGTGCTCGATCTTCACTGCGAAGCTCTTTGCTCTATATAAGGCCATCCAATACCTTCGATGCCACTCGCCTTCACACAATGCCATCTGCTCAGATTCCCTGAGTGCTCTTCAGAGCCTTTGCGCTCTGTATCCAGTCCACCCCATTGTATGACTCGCTAACGGTCAGCGGGACGACAGTGATGCTACTGTGGGTTCCCGGCCATGCTGGAGTGTTGGCAAACGAGATCGCGGATGCTGCTGCAAAGGCGGCCATTTCCCTCCCTCGGCTCGCTACCCATTCTATTCCGTCGGAAGATCTCCGTGGTATCGCTCTGGAATACGCATTGGTCTTCCCTTCAAGGCAACAAACTCCGGGAGATCAAACTTCTCCCTTTTACATGATCTACTAGCTCACAGCCCTCTTGCCGCGAGGAGGTCATAATAGTACGCCTGCGCATAGGACACTGTCGATTTAGCCACTACCACTCGCTATGTGACGATCCAGCAGCACTTTGTGGCAATTGTTCCCAACTGTTGACTGTGCGTCTCCTTCTGGTGCACTGGCGATTTTTAACCGTCTCCGTCAAACTTGGTGTTTTTCGTCTGATGTTTTAGCCGATGACCCACTCTCTGTTGATCGCGTCCTACTTTTTATCCATACGCTAATATGGGAAAGGAAATTTTTATTATGTCCCTCCTTAATACAGTTATATTTCGTCATGGGCGCTTATGACCACAGTAATTTTGCGCCCCTAAAAAAGCGTCTGAAAAATGAGGCTGACAGTAAGTGCAGGAGTGGTTTAACGAGAAATGCAACACCACAGAATAATGTTTAACTACGGGAAAGATAGATACCGCCTACAGGAAAGTAAGCGACATTGGAGACAAGAAAATCAGCGGTATGAATATCAAGAACTCAGATGGAAAAAAATTACTAAGCCCAGAAGGTAAAGCTGAAACGTGGAAGGAATATATAGAGGGCCTGTACAAAGGAAATAAACATGAAGGCTGTATTCTAGAAATGGATGACGAAGTAAAGGTAGATGAGATAGGAGATACTATACTGCGAGAAGAATTTGACAGAGCACTAAAAGATCTGAGCAGAAAAATCCGCTGGAGTAGATGATGTACCGCCTGAACTGCTATCGTTAGGAGAGCCACTCATGAAAAAAAATTTTCCACCTTGTATGCAAGATGTATGAGACAGGAGAAGTACCCTCAGACTTCAAGAAGAATTTAGTGATTCCAATTCCGAAGAGAGCAAGTGAAGACAAATGTGAAACAGAACTATCAGTTTAATAAGTCGTGGTTGCAAAATACTAGCACGATTTACAGACGAATGGAAAAACTGGTGGAATTCGACTTTGGAGAAGATATGTTTGGATTTAGGAACACGCGAGGCAATACTCACATTACGACTTATCTTATAAGATAGGTTAAGGAAAGGAAAATGTACAGTTTTAGCATTTGTGGATCTGGAGAAAGCTTTTGACAATGTTGACTGTAATACGCTCTTTGGAATTTTGAAGGTAGCAGGAGTAAAATACAGGGAGCGAAGACTTATATTGGACTTGTACAAACAGCAGACCGTATTTATTAGAGTCTAAGGGCATGAAAGGGTCGCAGTGGTTGGTAAGGGAGTAAGACAGGGTTGTAGCGTTTCCCCAATGTTGTACAATCTGTACATTGAGCAATCTGTGAAGGAGTACAAGAAGAAATTTGGATTGGGATAAAAGCCTTGCGGTTTGCTAATAACACAGTAATTCTGTCAAAGACAGCAAAGGATCTAGAAGAGCAATTAAATGGAATAGACAATCTTGAAAGGAAGTATAAAGTGAACATTATCAAGAGTAAAACGAAGGTAATGGAATCTAATGTCATAAAATCAGGCGATGTTGAAGGAATTAGATTAGGTAATGAGACAATAAATGTAGTAGATGAGTTTTGTTATTTGGGTGGCAAGACAACTTCTGATGGCCGAAGTAAAGAAGATACAAAATGCAGAAAGGCTATGGGAAAAAGTGTTTCTGAAGAAGCGAAACTTGTTAACATCCAATATTAATTTAAATGTTAGACAGTCCTTTCTGAAAGCATTTGTCTGGAGTGCAGATTGTATGGGAGTGAAACGAGATCGATAAGGAGTACAGACAAAAGATAATAGAAGCTTTTGAAATGTGTTGCTACAGTCAAATGATGAATGTTAGATGGGTAGGTCACGTAACTAATGAGGCGCTTAACCGAATTGGGGAGAAAAGGACTTTCTGGCATACCCTGACTAGGAGAAGGGATAGGTTGGTGGGACACATGAGCCCTCAAAGAATCGTCAACTTAGCATTAGAAAGGAGTCTGTGGAATAAAAATCGTAGAGGGAGACCGAGGGACGAATACAGTAAGCAGATTCAAAAGGATGTATTCTGAGATGAAGAGGCTTGCACAGGACAGGGTAGCTTGGAGAGCTGCAGCAAACCAGTCTGCGTACTGAAGACCAGAACAAGAACAGTGCAATTTTATTTTCGAATATTTGCATGCTTATGTTTTGTATTTTAGTTCAGATATTCTGCCTTGAAGATGAATCGGATAGTTCGAAAACAGTCGCCCTGTAGAGAGAAAGCAAATCCGAAAGGATTTTTATAAAAGCTGAGCTAGGTGATGCAGTAGTTAGCACTCTGCTCTCGGGCGGACGGTGGTTCAAATCCACCTCCGCCCATCCAACTTTAGGTTTTCCGTGATTTCCCTAAATCACTCCAGGCAAATGCCGGAATGATCTGTTGAAAGAATACGGCCGATTTCCTTTTCCCTCTTTAACCAAACAATCGGAGTTTTTGCTCCGTATTATAACGCACATATGACGTCTATTATGGACTGAAGAATACGATACCCGATTAGAAACCAACAGATTACCCGTTTTTTGACCTTTTAACAATGCTTGGAATACTTGTGCAATCTAACATCTATCTATGGATTGTCACGAACTTGAAAGACAACTTGTTTCGACATGTATTCCAGAATATTGCTCAAATAACATAACTGTATTGTAGAAAAACACTTGTAAAAAGTAACGACACGACGTAAATATGCTGACAGGTACCTTTTGAGATCTGCTTAATGCAATAAAATATTAATTCACTGAGGATGGATTGATGCAGCTTAACATTTGAATACATCTCACACGTAAATTTAAGCATTTCCCCATTATGTAATAAAACGCACACAAGATTCAAAACAAACACTTCCACGAAATGTCAATTCACGCTTTACAACACACAATTTTCCCTGCAGTTTTTTGTTTTGTTTTTATATATCCGTTTGTCATTCTGTTTATCTGAATAACCAATGTCTATCTTAAAATTTTAAACGTAAATTGACTAGTTGTATATAACGATTAGGTTAAAATCTACAGATGCTAGTCCAGTTATGCGCATTCTGTAAAAGAAATTTCGACAAGCTTTCTGGGTTCAGTCTAGTGTCAGACACCTTGTGTAACGTTTTGTTTGTCAGCACTGAAGTTTATTTCAAAGAACTTTTAAATAATGGCCACTTTTGTTATATGCTTCTACAATATGGCGGTCGTGTATTGATTTCGTAACCTATGCTTAGAAATAAATGTATGAATAAAGAACAGTCTATAGTGCAATAATTTATTTCATTCAACTAGTTTCAGTCTTATTTAGACCATCTTCAGGAAATTTGACTCCATGATCAGTGACGCACTGCAAGGCTCCCAGTTACCTGCCAGCTCCACAACATCGATGGAGTCAAATTTCCTGAAGATGGTCTAAATAAGACTGAAACTAGTTGAATGAAATATATTATTGCACTCTAGACTGTTCTTTATTCATAAATGTAAATAAGAGTGCTGAAGAACTCCATTATCAACCTGTTACAAAATACGGACCTTTTTTCAAAGTGAGAAACAACTACTTAGACCACGAGACGTTAAAGACTACAAATTTTCTACAATAAGATTCTCAACATCGTTCATAATTATTTGTACTGCCAGTCTCCAGAGTTTAACTGTGTTGCACTTTTCATAGTTATCTATGATACGAGCACAGATCATCATTATTTTTAAATTATTACATAGTTGCGTGTCTTGGGAGCGTTACAGTCTCTAATGACCACGATATCAACGGGACGTTAAACCATAATCATAATTACGTCCCTTTCCCATAAAAAATTGTAATAAGAATTCTAACGTATCCAAATTTCTGATCCTGGTGGTTGACACTATTGAAGCTAGTATCCACTGGCTTAACCATGAGACACTCCGTCTGCAACATTGCTGCTGCGATCTTGACTCTAGGAGCAGGTGGGTCCTTTTTAAGACGTGCAAGTTCCCTACCAACCGTACTGCCCAAATCTGTTTCATTTAGACATTAATAAGTAACTGTGGACTGTTTTGAGTGAGGCATTTTACATCGCTCAAACCAAACCAGAAACACTGTCTGTTGGACAGTTGGTGCAGGAGTGGCCATATCTCCGGAAACCACTCGTCATTTCGACTTGCTGATTTGCAACGCTCTCTGTCTGTTAGACATCCTCGTAAAACAAGATGACCGATGACTAGGGTGAACACATTTTCAGACTCAAAAATGCAGGAACTATCGGTCATGCAACATAATAGTACCAAATTTACCTCACCATTTTATCGGCTTTTTGTAAATGATTTTCGAAACATACAAGTTAACAATCATCCACTCAACATCTTATCACACTAAATATTGTGAAACCAATGAAAATGGTGAAATACAGTTATGGAAAATACAATAGTGTGAGTACGGTGAAACATAAAGTATATTTTTCACTTGAATGAATTACTTTTAACATTTTGGAATTTCTGAGATGTGTATCATAGCCCTCGACAAACTTTTAATCAAGTGTTTCTATCTCAAGTGTGCATTTTTCGTGAGTCCATATACTGTTAATTGCAGAAAATATTCGTTCTGTTGGGGAATTTCTATCCAAGGAGATTCTAACCTTCTTGTTTGTAACATGCAAACAAGTATACGAGTATCAGTTGTGCACTTTTTTAACCCATCTGTAATGAGTTAATTTGTAACTTGCATTCCATTCCCTTACTGTAGTATTAATTACATATTGTCTAACATTTCAAATTTTATCAAAAGGTTTGTCATTAATTTGTTTCCCAGTGTATTATGTTCAAAATACAAACATCTTTGAACATCAAATTACTCGAATAGGACTCAGGTGAGCCCAAGACAGTACTTCCAATTCAGAAAAATCCGATTTCTCTTTTTTGTAATCGTTAAAGGATACAAAGATGGCAATTCGTTATTAACATGCATTCTTGTGCTATTTTCGGCATGATTACATTTTCGTCATTCCACAACCCCTGCACAATGACTTGCATCGGCTTTCAAACCACGCAACGAGACAAAAATCGGTTGAATTATCTGTGACTTTCAATTTTACCTGCCGCCCTTCATCGTAATATTACTATTTTCGGATACTTTGTGTTTTTTGATCGCTGCGAACGATGTTTACGTCTGCAGGGATGGCAGACATGCATGGAGGACGCTACACTATCAACGAAACTTCCTTTCATCCGCAAAAAGAGTTTTGTATTAAATTCTTCTGTAAATAAATTAAAAACACAATTTTGTGTGTGTTCTACAAGTTTATTTTTGCTTACTTAACCGGTTTTCGGCTTATTAGGCCATCTTCAGAGTATTTACTGCTGTGGCAAAGAGGTTACATAGTTTAGATACAGTATGGGAAGAGATGACAAATGACTACACTTAGATCAGCATACATAGTATAACACTTCTTTGACATTGTGTTATTACAGTTATGAACTTAAAAACTAAACTGTAGTACAAGAATATGTGTGGAGGATAAAACAATGAATAAATTTGAATATAACTAGGGAAATGAAACTACCTGTTATTACAAACTGATAATGCTGATAAATAAATATATATAAGAGCCTTGTTAATAATTCTGCACTATAATTATAGATGGTGTTGCATATGACAGTTGTAAGGCCAGGTTTGGAGTGGAATCCTGAACTTAAAATGAATAGTTACTTCATTAGATTAAACTAAACAAATCTGTCTAATGAAATTAATATTCTAAAAATTCAGGTAGATGAAAATGAGTGTTATGTTGTAGGCTACACTGGGACCAAATTTTCAAAACTTAAAAATAAAACATAATAAATAAATACACAGGAGTTTGAAACTGTGGGGGTAAACAAGAAATCCAGTTTTTTTAATAAAATAAATAAAATGCTAGGTCTACATTTAAGGTTTTTTGGTTTTTTGTAATGGAGCAATGGGACAGCCAGTGTGGGAGTTGATGGAAAAACTTAGGTAATTGACTGTACTATGAGGAAATGTATGAAGAGACTGGAACTGACAGGGTAGGAGGTAATGTGACTCAGGGATGAATTAAGTGAAATCTAATAGGGGTGAACTGTTTAGTTGTGTTTGATCATTTAATACTAGATCAGGGCTATGGGCTAGGTGTTTATTTATTTCAAGAGCTTCCAATAAGTTAAGTTTTTGGCCCTTGTTTGCTAAGTGAAGGACTTGACACAGTGGCTGGTAGCTATGGCCCTCACTCAGTACATGCTCAGCAAATGTGGACTCCTGATTCTGTTGTCTCCAGCTGCGTTGATGTTCAGCTAGTCTAGTTGCTATGCTTCTGCCTGACTGACCAATATAAAACTTATTGCAATCTTTACAAGTAATTTTATATACACCACTGTTGTTTAGTAAAGGAGTCTTGTCTTTGCAATTAAAGATGCACTGAGCTATGGTGTTTGTCATGAAGTAGGAAACCCTGTAGTTGCAGGATTTCAGGGGTTTAGATACTTGTTGTGTCATTGGTCCTATATATGGTATTGTACACCATTTCCTGTATTCATTGGAGTGGAAGTCAGAGGGAGCATAGAGGAGGGGTATAATTTTCTTCTTTTGTTTTTTGTGCAAAATTCCATCAATCAGGGCTGGATTGTATCCATTGGTTGTGGCAATAAATTTTATGGTGTCTAATTCTGATCTGAAATTCTCTTTAGACATAGGAACAGATATGAGGCGATGCACCATGGAGTGGAAAGCTGAGTGTTTCTTCAGTAAATGTATACTTACTGATTTCCTTTCAATGAGACGATAAGCGAATTTCGCAGGATGGTTCCAGGATAATATTGAAATGCAGGATATTTTTTTAGACTTTCTAACCTCGTGACGGATCGCAGGAGTATCCTGCGAAGTGTAGGTAATCTATTCACCCTACTTACGCCGTCCGAGACATATTCCTGTGGCATCACGTGGTACAGTTTCACCTGTTTCAGACTTTCTCAGTGCGGGCATAGTTGTTACGCGAGCGTGGTTACGGCAGATGCGTCTGCGACTCAAGCGATTTCTCTTAAGCCTGTTCCTGTCCGAGGCAGCATTCATTCGCCTTAAATGCAGCGCACGCGCGTCAGCAAAGGAATTCACTTCCCTCTGCCGCGCTACGGTGCGCGCGGCCGTTCCACGTCGGAGGTTCGAGTCCTCCCTCGGACATGGGTGTTTGTGTTGCTCTTAGGATAAGTTATTTTAAGTAGTTTGAAGGTTTAGGGACCGATGACCGCTGCAATTAGGTCTGATAACTTTACAAACATTTGAACATTTTTACTCTCTGTCGTGTGTATTTCCTAATTGCCATTCACTAACAGCTGTTGTTCAATAGTTGCTGGTAGAACTTCCGGGTTATAAGGCCGTGGTCCATAAAACTTTTCAGTTTCTCCTATCGTTTCGTCCAGAGCTGCGCCGGACATCTTCAGAGGTCTTCTTTCCTGCGTTGAGTCTTGCCGACTGATAAGTCGGGTGTCTGAGAGCGCCATATATACTGTGAAAAGTGGGCATGGTCAAGCTGTCACGTTATCAGCAGAGAGAGTCCTTGTCAGAGATAAAACATCACTATCGATTGCCATCGGTCAGAGATAAAACCTGTCGATCTTTCAAAGGTACTGTCCATATGTAGCTAAGTTTCATAGCTTCTTCTTTCCTGTTAAGGAAAATTTTAACAGGAAAGAAGAAGCTATGAAACTTAGCGACATATGGACAGTATCTTTAAAAATCGACAGGTTTTATCTCTGACCGATTGCAATCGAAAGTGATGTTTTATCTCTGACAAGGAAAATTTTAACAGGACAGATGAAGCTTAGCGACATATGGACAGTAGCTTTGAAAGAACGACAGGTTTTATCTCTGACAGATTGAAATCGATAGTGATGTCTTATCTCCGACAAGGACTCTCTGCTGATAACGTGACAGATTGGCCACGCCCACCTTTCACAGTATATATGGCGCTCTCAGACATCCGACTCATCAGTCGGCAAGACTCAACGCAGGAAAGAAGACCTCTGAAGACGTCCGGCGCAGCTCTGGACGAAACTTTAGGAGAAACTGAGAAGTTTTATGGACCACGGCCTTATAACCCTTAAGTTCTACCAGCAACTATGTCATCCGGTCGTGAAAGCCTTCATTGCATGTTGTTCAATAGTCGTACATGGGCGTTGCCAGAAGAGCAGAAGAAGGGAGGGGGGTGATACAGGATGAGAAAGAGAAGAGGAAAATAAATCGTGGTACAGTGGATAAAGTAGGAAGATTGTTTATTGAATATTGTGCTCGAAGATTCAGAAATTTATATGTTGTGATCTACATTTAAAGCATCGGAAGTGAACACACATTGCCCGAAATCTAGATGTACCAAAAGAAATGACATGTTTGCGACTGATTGCTGTCATCTTTTGAAAACATTCGGTGAGCACAGAGATTTTAGTAAGAAATATAACTTGGTGTAAATGATCATTCAGGAGCTCAGCGACAGTCGGGCCAGACACAGGGAATAATTATTTGTTACCGGTCATACTGTTTTAATCCGTCGTCCACCACGTGTGTCTTATGTTGTTTTCTGTTGTGATTGTGTCTTTAACTACGAAAGGGGTTCCATCCCAGTTTCCTACAATCAACGCAGCGTATTCCGCCACAGATTACCTGTTTATGAAGCAAGTTTCTAATAGGCAAGATGCAGTCAAATACATGCTGAGATTGTCCGAACGATGCAAGGAATATGGTTTTGAAATGAACAACAGAAAACCATAAAAATACAGTAGGAGGAATACTGTACGTAATTCAGTTCCCCGTCGGGGGTTCGAATCCTCCCTCGGGCATGGATGTTTGTGCTGTCTTTAGAATAAGTTAGTTCATAAGTAGTTTATGAGTTTAGGGACTGATGACCCCGCAGTTAAATCCCATAAGCTTTAGAAACATTTGAGTATTTTGAATAGTGTTACAACAGGAATATGAAACGTCCTGAATTATGTATAATTTAAATATAATTCAAAATACTGAAATTTAGATTAAAGTTCTGATATGAAAATATCGTTTGTCAAGAATATTTCCTGTATAATTTTTACTGATTGAAGGCCTTGAGGTAATAACGTGTCTAGAGAATTGCAATGAAATAAGCTAATGACTGTAAACATCTCTAATAATAAACAGTCCTTCCGAAAAAGGATATGTAGTAAGTTTATTTATAATGGCTAATTCAATATTTTCATATAACTCTGTTTTCATTCCAAACGGTAATAATTTCATATGATTTGTTATTGCATTAATTATGATTTCTGTTGATTAAATGTTTTGAGCAAGTCGCACAAGCATTCTTGTATGACATCGAAACCTCTAGAATTTACAAGAACAATGTGTCACTTATTGAACAGTTATGTTTTTAACTCTCTTTCAAATATGAAAAACTAATTAGCGAAGGAATAGTACAATTTCTTTAACATTCAACGTATGAACAGTGTCCGCGTCGAAAGTATTATAGCGTAAAAAATGTATTTTTTCCTCTTAAACTGAAAAGTACGTTACCATGACTTTTAGAATATTACTGAGAGAGCCCAGTCAGTTTTGATTCATTATAGGCTACCACGTAAAATTTTCTGTATTTCGCTTATTGGATCAAACTGCTATGGCCATCAGTCCCTAGACTTAAAAAATCCACTGTTCAAAACAATTAGGGGATCGGTTGAGATATGTAGATTCTGAAGTATTATCATCGGCAGAATGAACTAAAATGGTTCGACGTCTTTCTGTCGGTTCTGCGAAGTCGAGACAATATTACGGCAACCGAGATAGTGGTAGTAGCAGTAAGTTGCTGCAGAGTTTTGTTTTTGTTAACTTATGTTTACCAAATGAATTACACAAACAGTTTAGATAGTGTAGTTAGCATGTAGTGCAATGCAACGACGACGTCACTTAAGTGTACAAATGTTTGTCAAACTTAAGGGACTTAACTGCGGGGTCATCAGTCCCTAAACTTACAAACTACTTATGAACTACCTTATACTAAAGACGACACAAACATCCATGCCCGAAGGGGGATTCGAACCCCCGATGGGGAACGGCCTCGCGCATCGTAGCATAGCGCCCCAATGCGGTCGGCCGCTCTGGCGCTGCATACTTACCCGAAGGTATGGCATATAGAGTCATAGGAAGTTTGGAAGCGAGACAGTGGGAGGTGGCTGCAGCTATTGGACCTGAAGGCGATTTCAGACAACAGGTACCATTAAAAGAAGACAAGGCAAGGCCAAGGTCGTCCACTGGTAAAAGAAGAACGTTATCTCCAGAAATGTTCAAATGTTTGTAAAGCTTATGGGACTTAACTACGGGGTCATCAAACTCCTAAACTTACAAACTACTTATCAACTAGCTTATTCTAAGGACGGCACAAATATCCATGCCCAAGGGGGGATTCGAACCCCCGACCATAGTGGCCGTGCAGACCGTGACTGGAGCGCCTCAGTCCCCTCGGCCACCGCGGCCGGCGTTATCTCCAGTTAACAGCCCGTAGTGACAAGAGACTGAATACAATTCAGCTGCAACGCCTCTTACATGCGGCATCAGGACACGCAATATCATTACACAGTCCGAAATCGCATTTGCGACGTGTACCCAAGAAGCCTGTGGTGTGTGTCCCATCAAAACCACGACACCGTTTTTCACGCACAAACTGGACGGAGGAACATCAAGATTTAGGCAGCACCGTATGGCGCCGGGTTCTGTTCACATATGAGTCAAGATTTTGTATCAACAGGACAATCGTCGTTCCCTCATCTGGAGAGAACGTGGAACACTCCTGCTTATATTCAGAAAACATCACCGTATCAGTGCACGAATGTCGGGGGCAGGACTCTGTACTGGCGGACATATGAATCTCTACGTCTTTCTGAATGGCGCTTTGACTGCTCAGAGGTATAGACGAGATTTTTCTACTTTTTCTTGTGCCCTACAATGGTGCCATTGGAGATGGGTTACTTCTGGTGCACGATAACGTTCGTCTCCATAGAGTTTCACTTGGTGGACATGCTGGAAGCTGGGGGAATTGAAAGAATGGCGTGGGCAGCTTGTTCACCAAACTTAAACCCAAATGAGCATGTCTGGGATTAATTTGGCAGACGCATTGCAGCCAGACCAGCACCTCCCAAACCGGTTGCAGAACTGGGTATTGCACTCAGGGAAGAGTGGCCAAACATTCCTCAAGCGATGATAACCTCATACAGTCCATGCCAAGCATGTGTGCAACTGTACTGGCTGTCCGAAGTGATCACACACCATATTAGAGGGCAAACAGAATGACTCATTATTATGGTAGTCCCATGGTGTCTCACTATAAGTAAAAGCCATGTAAACCTCAAGTAAGAGCTAAAACAGCAAAATATCGTACTGTGTCACACACACATCACAATTGTAACCAATATATGAATAAAATAAATTACCAACTGTATATTGTACTGCCGATAGTCGGCAGAAAAACAGGAGAAAAATAACAAGTTTTCGGAATTGTTCCTTCTTCAGGTGGAGGTGACTTCCACAATCTTAACGCCATCCTCATGATCTAGGTCGTGAATTACCTTTCCCTTCCTTTCCCATTCCTTTTTTCTCCCTTCTCTCCACCGAAGTAGGAACACAGTTCCGAAAGCATATTATTTTCCTCCTCTTTTTCTGAGTCACTATCGGCAGTACAGCAAAAAGGTAAGTACTGGCCAGCCAATCTCTCTCTTTTGAATAATAATTTATCATCTCTGTGGAGAATTTCCATATTAATTAAATGTATATTGTGTATGATATCTCGCCTGATCACCTAATTGTTTCGAACAATAACTGAAACTAACATACACTAAGGAAACACACACATCCATGTCCGAAGGACACGAACCTTTCGCGCTGCCAAAAGGAAGTCTGACACGATATTAAAAATACCGAATGACTTTTGTTACGTCATTGTACAGTATTCAAATGTTTGTAATTCTAAGGAACTAAACTGTCGTCGGTCCCTAGACTTACAAATAAACTAATTTATACTACGGACACACACACACACACACACACACACACACACACACACACACACACACACACACGTGTCCTCCCGAAGGAGGACGCGAATCTCCGACCGGCCGCGCGATTCGTAACTTGACGAACCAGACCACAAGGCCATCCCGCGCGGCTGTTCAGTATCACCAGTGGAGAAAGTGACATAAAAATTGTTGCGTGCTGTATCGCGTCATAATGTAATATGGCCATTATTTTAATAACCAACGTTTTGTGTCTAAAATCTGTGAGAACGGAGATGGGCGGTCTTATAATTCAAAATTCATACAAAATTATTCTACATTTATTTTAACGATGTACGATGTATTGCTTTGTTAATGCATGGGTACATGCCTGCCGCATGTTGGCCCTTGACGTTTACTTCTGACAGGCATAAACGTGCTTGCGCATAATATTATTTGACGGTGTATTGGAATGACGTTCTAGACATGTATCTAAACGAATGTGTTTGCTTATGTGTATTACTGCCTGCACTTACGTACAGGCCGAAAGAACAGACGCCACATATATATAACTTACGTAAATGACGATGACGGACAATGATCTTTCCTTCAGTGCGGATACACTCCGAGGTCTTACTCTTACGGGAATTAGTTTACAATAACTATGAGTTTGAGTTCTAGAGGGTAGGGTAAAGTTGAGAATTTGTAACTGACGGGAGGCGTACTTGAGTAATACCATGTGCAGGTGTGGTGGTCGCTGGGGTGTAGAGGTCAGCGCAAGTGCCTAGAATGCAGGAGACCCGGGCTCGAGACCCAGCTGGGTCCACATTTTCAACTTTACCCCTTCGCAGTTACTGTCATACATTCCGTGAATATGAATCGTTAAAATTTATCTTGCTGGTGTTCGTCTACTACAGATGTATTGTGCTGGGCTAATCGAATGTATCGTTGACGTTCGCGTATGCGTGTTGCCACTCCCTGTGTGACCTCTATAAACTTCCCCACAGTCTCATTGCACATTCTAGCAGGCAGCGTATGTAGTACCAATGTTGTCCTTTCTGGAGCCTAGTACATCCTGGTCCTTGCCAGTAGCGTCCATCTATTTCCTTAGAGGGGGCGGCGGCAAGAAAACCTATTTAACTTACTGACTTCGTCTTGGCGATTCCAGCAGTTTGGTCTGGGGGAGGGGGCGAGGTCATGGAACAGAATTTAGTAGTTGTTACAAGGTGCTTCAGTCAATGACAAAAATGGCTGCCAAAAGATATACTGGGGATCAGAAACCGTGTCTTGCCCCCACCAAAGTTTCAAGTGGGGGGAGGGGCGTCTGCCTTCCTACCCCCCCCCCCTCCCGTTCAATACTCCATTCGGTCTTGCGGCTGCTATAGAAAACCCAGCCCCACTGTCAGCAGGAGAGAAACGGAAGCCATTCCTCATTCGCCGATGACCACCAATCATGGAGCAATAGACAACGGCTAATCTCCACTCTTTACAGCTCAGCATCCTATCATAATAAACTTTTCAATACTCCGCCAAAAATCACCAATAACATCGATAATTTTATGATGTAATGTCACAATTAACAGTAATGAGAAAATATAGTTAGTTGTTAAAACTAACTCACTTCAGTAAACAAGAAGAGGCCACTGTAACGTTGGCCGAAACGCTGGTTACTGAAGTATCGGGTGATCAAAAAGTCAGTATAAATTTGAAAACTTAATAAATCATGGAGTAATATATATAGAAAGGTTGACACACAGGCTTGAAATGACATGGGGTTTTATTACAACCAAAAAAAAACAAAAGTTCAAAAAATGTCCGACAGATGGCGCTTCATCTGATCAGAAAAGCAATAATTACCATAACAAATTAAGACAAAACAAAGATGGTGTTCTTTACGGGAAATGCTCAATATGTTCACCATCATTCCTCAACAATAGCTGTAGTCAAGGAATAATCAGCACTGTAAAGCATGTTCGGAGTTTTGGTGAGACATTACCATCGGATTTTGTATTTCAGCATCCCTAGAGATGTCGCCGATGACGATACCCTTGCGACTTCAGGTAACCCCAAAGCCAATAATAGCACGGACTGAGGTCTGGGGACCTGGGAGGCCAAGCATGACGAAAGTGGCGGCTGAGCACACGGTCATCACCAAACGACGCGCGCAAGAGAGATTTCAACCGTCTAGCAATATAGGGTGGAGCGCCATTCTGCATAAAAATCGTAGGTTCCAGCAGGTATTTGCCAGCCAGGCTGGATATGATGCGATTCTGTAACATATCGGCGTAACTCTCACCCGTGACGGTAGCAGTTAAAAAACCAAAATCACGCAGTTACTCGAAGAAAAAAGGCCCGATAACGGCAGATGTTTGCTTCTAATAAAACCCCATGTCATTCCAAGCATGTGTATCAATTTTTACCTCTCTACATTATTCCGTGATTTATTAAGTTTTCAAATTTATACTGACTTTATCACTCGGCAATAGCCACCTTACATTGTAATCCGATACAACACCCAGAAAACATGTCAATTACCTCTGTTTCAAAATTGGTCACCCCAGTATGTCCATCGCGCTCATGAAACAACTACAACAACTTCTGTACAGAAATGACTGAAGCACAGGTGTTGCAAACTCCTAGCAACTCTTCATTCGTTGACGGACTGCGACCCCTAATTCGGGCGTCCAAATACATTCGCTCCTTCGCTCAGCACAATCCTCATCGCCACCCAGAGTCATCGTCGGCGGCCTCGTGTGGTTTCCTTGACACGTCGCCGTCGCCGCCCACGCCGCCCCCGCGACCTGGCCGTGCAGTCATCCGCCCATTGCGCATGCCGGCCACGCGGATTCGGCCGTGTCGCTTGCGTCACGCCGGGTCGTGACGTCGTAGCGCGTAACAGGTCACCCGCCACGTGTGACCCACAGCCACACACTCGGGAGCAGCTGCTGTGTGGCAGCAGAAGTCACACCCTCTCCCCACGGCCGGCTCTAGGACGAGAAGGAAGGGGGGGGAGGGGGGCGTGCCGTCGCCCAGGGCGGCACATTGTTGCGGACGGCAAATTCCTGAATTTTTATGTAGTTCCTGTGGGTTCTCTGACAACCGCTGCCATTGTTGTTCAATTTGTACATTGAGCAAGCTATAAAGGAAAGCAAGGAGAAATTTGGTGAATGAATTAAAGTTCAGGGGGAAGAATTAAAAACATTGCGTTTTGCCGACGACATAGTAATTCCGTCAGATACAGCAAAGGACCTGAAAGAGCAATTGAACGGAATGGACAGTGTGCTGGTAGATGCATATAAGATGAACATTAACAAGAGAAAAACTAGGGTAATGGGTGGCAGTGTAAGAAAATCAGGTGATGCTGAAGGAATTAGATTGGGAAACGAAGCAGTAAAGGAGGTAGATGAGTTTTGTTACTTGGGCAGTAAAATAACAAATGATGGTCGCAGTACAGAGGATATAAAATGCAGAATGGCAATGGGTAGAAAAGCGTTTTTGAAAAAGAGAAATTTGTTAACATCGAATATTGATTTAAACCTGAGGAAGTACTTTCTGAAGGCATTTGTATGGAGTGTTGCCTTGTATGCGAGTGAGACATGGACGATAAACAGCGCGGGCAGGAAGAGGATTGAGGCTTTTGAAATATGGTGCTACAGAAGAATGCTGAAGATAAGGTGGGTGGATCGCGTAACTAATGAGAAGGTACTGAACAGAATTGGGGAAAAAAGGAATTTCTGGCATACCTTGACTAAAAGAAGGGATAGATTGGTAGGACACATTCTTATACATCAAGGAATTGTGAATTTAGCGTTGGAGGGAAGTGTGTGGGGGGAAAAAATCGCAGGGGAAGACCAAGAGACGGATACAGTAAGCAGATTCAGACAGATGTAGGTTGTCGCTCTTATGTGGAGATGAAGAGGCTTGCTCAGGATAGGGTATTGTGGAGAGCTGCATCAAACCAGTCTCCGGACTGAAGACCACAACAACAAAACCTGTGGGTTAAATTAAACAACACAATGAGAAATAAAGTGTCTTGCAGAAACGTAGAAACGTCACATTAAGTTGGAAATACAAATCGTTACAGATTGATCCACATTGATACAGAGAACTACAGTCATAATGGTCATCCTACAAGCAAAATAAACATGCAAGGTTACTATGTAGATGGTTGGGTTAATGTGTTCGTCAGCGTTCGGACGCTTGCGCGTAACGCCACTGTCGGTCGTGAGAAGCGGTAGGAGGCGGCGTATTCTTGCGTTCGACTACGGCTCTGTTCCGTTAAACAAACATTAATGTAAGAAAGCAGGTGCGATGTAAGCATAAACACAAAGGAACTGAATGCTACTATTTACTGCGGCCAGAAAACTCTTATACTGATTCCTAGTAATGAAAACAATAAAACTGCATATTACGGTCCCTTTGATGTATATTGTATTCTGTCACCACTTTAACTTCATCTGCCTGTGCAGACTGATTGAGACTGATTGTTCGAGGCTTCACATAGTAAACTCCCTTTTTTTCCATGAGCTATTTTTTATTCTTTTAATCTATGGTATCGGTGTGGACGCTTGCCCGCGAAAGGCAAAGGTCCCAGGTTCGAGTCCCGGTTCCGGCACACAATTTTAATCTGCCAGTAAGTTTCATATCAGCGCACACTCAGCTGCAGAGTGAAAGTTTCATTCTTGAAACATCCCTTAGGCTGTGGCTAAGCCATGTCTCCACCACATCCTTTCTTCCAGGAGTGCTAGTCTTGCAAGTCTCGCAGGAGAACTTCTGTGAAGTTTGGAAAGTAGGAGGCGAGGTACTGGCGAAAAAGATCACTCACCTGCAGAGCTTCTGTCCCAGGCGATCTGACTTCGTTTCTTCACCAGGTGTTTCGTTGCCTAATAGATAATTTAAAAAAAAATGGAACGGCAAGGGAAGCTACAGACAATGAAAGATGGCAGAATCGATTGAAAAATATATTCAGAATAAAGCACATATATCAGAGGTAGCCCTGTCACAAGTTTTCATGATAAGTTGCTCACTGAATATAGCTGCCGGGCGAGAAATAGACTTATTGTAGGACAAGTCGGTGAGACAATGCATCGCATACTAAGAAAAATATCAGTCTCCAGAAAGAGTTCATAAGTTGAACAGAACAGCCCATGGTTTACGCAAACGATTACAGAACATTAATGATAAGAAATAAAGTGACAAATGTGATAACTGTTCAAAATCACTTCCGTAAACCCTAGGAACGAATAGCAGCTCTCTAGTAAAAGGCTCCGATCTTCTTACTCCTAACAAATTAGGACCGTCTAAAGGCATCGAGCCTTTTTGAAAAACATTCTACCTGAGTCATTTGAGCACGCCTTATATTTTAATTCAAACTTTTATCCTGCTAGTAAATCCATCCCCACATAAAATAAATTTACTGACACAACCATCACGTGTGGTGAGGAGGATAATTAAAAAGTTCCGTCAAATGCATATTTGCGTACCGCAGGTGATTAAAAAGATAGCTTTCTGAATAAACTAATTCACACAGTCATAAGTTTAACGAACCTTTTGTTACCATTATCAGGCTGCCATGGAAGCAGGGTGGATAACTTAATGTAAAGCTGGTACCTTACAAACCTTGCTGCATTAGTACCCCTGACAGCCAGGATTCGACTGAGGATGGCGAAACCAGCGGTACCTGTAGAAAATAGATTTGGATCACAGGCATGTTGCAATAGTTGATGTTAGAGTGCCAGGTGAATTCATTCATTTCAGCTAACTGGTAATTACGGGCTGTGTTTCCCTGGTGACGCACACTTGCGAGTCACAGGTATCAGTGGCGTCTCAGTGTACGTACACTGACGTCACGAAACTCCTCGAGTACCTCCTAATATCGTGTCGGCCCTCCTTTCTTTTGTCGAGGTGCAGCAACTCGTCCTAACATGGAATAAGCAATTCAAACGTGTTGGGTGTATAGCTGTCCGTAATTGAGAAAGTTATGACAGTCCAAGATTTTGCACTTGAACTGACCTATCGATTATGTCCAATAAGATGATGTTTGATGCGATACGTTCCACAGGGAAGCGTTACAGGTCCCCTACTCTTCCTCGTGTTTATAAACGATTTAGGAGACAATCTGAACAGCCCCCTTAGACTGTTAGCGGTGGATGCTGTCGTTTATCGGTTAGTGAAGTCAACAGAGGATCAAAAGCAACTGCAAAGCGATTTAGACAATTTCTACTTGGTGCGAAAATTGGCACATGACACTAAATAAAGAAAAGTGTGAAGTAATACACATGACCACTAAAAGAAATCCGCTGAACTTCAATTACACGATAAATCAGTCAAACTTTAAGGTCGTAAATTCTACCAAATACCTAGGAGTTACAATTACGAACAACTTTGACTGAAAAGAACACACAGAAAATATTGTGGGGAAGGCGAATCAAAGGTTACGTTTCATTGGCAGAACGCTTCGAAGATGCACCAGCTCCACCAAAGAGACTGCCTACATCACACTTGTGCGTCCTCTCCTGGAGTACTGTTGCCCCTTGTGGGACCCTCACCAGGTGGGACTGACGGAAGATATTGAGAAGGTTTAGAGAAAGGCAGCTCGTTGTGTTTTATCACGTTACGGGGGGGGGGGGGGGAGCGTAACGGAATTGGGAAGGAAATCATTAAAAGAAAGACGTTATTCATTACGGCGTGATCTGTTTGCGAAGTTTCAATCACCGACTTTTACTTCTGAATGTGAAAATATTTTGCTATCACCCACCTACTTAGGGAGACATGACCATCCCAATAAAATAAATCAGATCGAAAACGGAACGATTCAGGTGTTCTTTCTTCCCGCGCGCTATTAGAGAATGGAACGGTAGAGAAAAGTTATGAAAGTGGTTAATGAACTCTCTGCCAGGCACTTAAATGTGATTTGCAGAGTATCTATGTAGATGTAGGTGTTGGGTGTATAGCTGTCCGTAATTGCGAAAGTTATGACAGTCCAAGATTTTGCACTTGAACTGACCTATCGATGTTGGTGGCCACTGAATGGTACATGCAAAATGTACTTTTTTCTTTTCCTTTATTTTATTTATTTATTTATTTTCCATTCTTGCAGCGGGAAGATGATGTTCCAACAGGATAATGACGCTGATTTCAACTACTACCGCCCAATATCACTTCTGACAGCTTTACCCAAAATTTATGAAAAAGTAATGTATTCTCGAGTAGTATCACAGATTAGTAAAAATAAAGTTCTAACAAAATGTCAGTTTGGTTTTCAGAAAAGCGTTTCAACAAAAAATGCTATATAGAGCTTTACTGAAGAAATATCAAATGCTTTGAATAACCGGACATCACCCGTTGGCATTTTTTGTGATCTCTCAGAGGCTCTTAATTGTGTAAATCATGGGATTCTTCTAGATAAGCTTAAGCTTTAATTTTTTTAAAAAAACGGTTATAAATCTAGCGGACCAAACTGCGTGGTCATCAGTCCGTAGCTTACAAACTACTTAAACTAGGTAAACTGACGGCGAGCAAACGCGTGCTCTGCAGCGAGGCGCCTTTAGACCGCTCGGGTTACTCCACCGCGGCTCTTAAGTATTGTAGTATGATCGTTTATTTGGATGCCATCTCATAACTGTTGAACTATCGTACTAAAGTTTCCGCTCCAGTTGTCACAATTTAAAAATATCCGAACGACATGTTTCGGGCCTACATTAGCCCATTCTTAAGTTCTAAAAGGAGAAAGCCAAGGAAAACTTAAATTAAAACGAAAACACTTGAACCTTAAATACGATCCATGTCAATATAACCAAGTGTGTTCATCCTAGACAGGCTTACCTTGAATTCTAAAACATATCTGCCCTAAGGCAACGTCAATCGTAAAATGTTTGCGGCGCCATGTCAACAGATAAACATTCCTCACCTAAAACATGTTTCTAGTTGGAGACACAGTTGTGGACTGCTCAGTATCTGCTATGTCAGAGATAGTCCAAACGCTGCCCACTACCAAAAATAAACCTATCGTATTACTACTATCGAAAGTAAACCCGTCTAAACACACAACAAAAAACTAACAGTATATCAGCCAACTCTAACCTCAAGGAACCGAATGCGAGGAGAAGTACCACTGTTTATCGAGAAGGACATTACCAAAATGAGACCAGAAATGTCCTTTAGACAGTTCCGTCTGTTCATTTAATAGGCTATTCGGTTCTATTCTTAACGCACAAAAAAATTCAACCTCCTCCAGGTTAGACAGCAGCTATTCCTTATCCTCGTAATGTATTGGCCTCATACTGTTATTAATATGCCCAACGAATGCCGTTAATTTTTTAGATGCCTCGCCACCGCCGAAGAGCCATTCTCAACGTTTTTATGCTCTTTAAATAGAATTTTAAAATTCCTTCCAGTCTGTCCCACGTATTTCATTTCACAATCTAAACATTTAACTTCATAAACTCCCACTTTCACCGCCCAATCGTCTCCTGAATCAATCTTGTGTTTCAACCTCTGTTGTCTGTCCTAAAAGCTATTTTAACCCCTTCTTTGTTAAATAATTTAGCCACTTTATGTGAGATATTACCCTAAAATGACATGACTATATTTCTGGGAGGTTTTCTCAATCTGTTTATTTTTGTGTCTGATCATCCTATCCAATTTATCTACTAACCCGGCCTCTTAACCATTTTCGTCCGCTATTTGCCGAAGTGTTTGCATTTCTTCTTTCTTATTTCAGGGGTTAGCGAAATGGAGTTCACCCTGTGTACCGCACTTTTGAAAAACGCTACTTTATGTTTGTGGGGGTGCCAAGACGTTTTATTAATAACGGCACCTGTAAACGTGGGCTTCCTGAAAATTCCTAACTCGAGCTTAGCCTCTTTATTCTGAATCCGCAAATCCAAATAATTAAAAATCCCCTGCTGTTCATGCTCTACCGTAAATACTATGTGCCTCTGCATCTTGTTAATGTCACTCGTAAATTCATTTATCTCGTCCTCAGTACCTTTGTACACTAAAAGTATGACATACCTCCTGTACATCTGTATCTTTGTGCTTTGCATTCTCTTTTAAGAAAGTTGTTTCATATGAATTCAAGAATATATCTGCCATCTGTCCTAATGTACATCCCATTGCTAAGCCTTTCTCCTGTTGGTAAAACCTGCCATTAAATTTAAAATAATTGAAAGATAGGACGAACCTTACCAATTTTATAAATTCATCTATTTCAATATGACATATTTTTCCATACTGAAGTAAGTTGTTTTCTATTACGTCTATTGTCTCATATACATTTTAAATTTGTGTTTTTAGACGGGTTTACTTTCGATAGTACCAATACGATAGGTTTATTTTTGGTAGTGGGTAGCGTTTGGACTATCTCTGACATAGCAGATAGTTAGCAGTCCACAACTGTGCCTCCAACTAGAAACATGTTTTACGGTGAGGAATGTTTATCTGTTGACATGGCGCATATGCCGCAAACATTTTACGATTGACGTTACCTTAGGGCAGATATGTTTTAGAATTCAAGGTAAGCCTTTCTAGGATGAACACACTTGGTTATATTGACATGGATCGTATTTAAGGTTTTAGTGTTTTCGTTTTAATTTACGTTTTCCTTGGCTTTCTCCTTTTAGAACTTGAGAAAGGGCTAATGTAGGCCCAAAACATGTCGTTCGGACTTTCTTAAATTGTGACAACTGGAGCGGAAACATCAGTGCGATTATGGTATGAGTGAGACAGTGCACAAATGGTTTAAATCATCTTTAACTGAAAGAGTGCAGAAAGTTGAAGTAAACAATTCACGTAATATGCAAGAAACAGCTAATTCTTCTAACTGGGAAGCTATCAAAAATGGGGTCCCACAATGTGCGGTCTTGGGTCCTTTGCTGTTCTTAATATATAGTATTGACTTGTCATTCGTATTCACAAAGATGCTAAGATAGTTATTTTTGCTGATTATAATAGTATAGCTATCACGCCTGACAAAGAGGAATTAACTGATGAAATTGTAAATGATGTCTTCCAGAAAATTATTAAGTGGTTCTCTACAAATTGACTCTTCTTAAACTTTGATAAAACCCAGTATATACAGTTTCGTAAACTAAACGGCATGGCACCATTAATAAATATAGACTTGGAACAAAAAATCCGTAGTAAAGACAGAATATTCAAAATTTTTATGTGTTTGCATTGATGAGGGATTTAATTCGCAAAAACACATTGATGATCTGTTGAAACGTTTGAGTTCAGTTATGTATGATGTCAGGGTCATTGCAAAGTTTGGTGATATACATCTCAGTAAATTAGATTACTACACCTATCCAAGATCATCCTACAGACATTTATTTAAGGATCTAGGGCTCTTCATTGTTGGTTCATAATGTATTCACTAATGAATTTTTTTAACAATCCGACCTAATTCAAAAGTAATAAAAGTGTACATAACTACAACACTAGGAGAAAGGGAAATATTCACTATTCATGATTAAATCTAACTTTGGCACAGACAGAGGTTATTGTGCTGCCACAAAAGTCTTTGGTGACTTACCAAGTAGCATCAAAAGTCTGACAGGAAGTCCACTAGTATTTAAAAATAAATTAAAAGAATTTCTGAATGGGAACTCCTGCTACACTTTAGATGAATTTTTAGATTAAACTTAGTAATATATAAAAATATAAAAAATCCTTAAAATATTGAGTTTTATGTATAGACACCGTTCATTAAACTGACAAATTTCACAATATTGCGTAATGTCGTATTTATGATTTATGGAACAAGTCTTAACCTATCATTCTAAATAAAAATTGACAACCCTGAAACTGTTTTTCGTCTCAAACATGTGAGACATTAATGATAAAGATGAAGCGTTGAATTAAAATTTGTGATGCAACCGGGAATCAGACCCGGACCTCCATGCCTAAGCTGTCATCTTACCGCTAGACCACCGCATCACTACAGATTAAGGCGCCTCGGAATAGTCTAAGCACGATTACCTTCACGTCACAAACTTTAATTCAGCTTCTGTGTTCCCATGAATTATTGCCACCACTGCTAAGGCTCTCCATGGCAGCGGAATCACCTCGCCAATGGACATATTGGAAGTTCCCTGCCTTTAACCTTAGGCTAAGGTGCTATACAGTAATCTAATTTAATCTACACACTGCACGTGAAATTCAGCGTGTTATTCAAGACAGGTAGTAATTTCCCTGGACAGCACGATCTGCGGAGTTGTCTGCAATCCAGCTGACTTGTGCGACTCGTCAACCCAAGACTGTTCCAGAACTAACTCAAGAAGTCGAGCAGGCGTGGAGTAATGTATCCTACGACATTATTCTCCCATCGTATAGGTTAGGTTACTGTCTTTTGCAGCTGTAAAAATTAGTCTATTTCACACCAGATGCGTTTCGCTTTACTTCAAAGCATCTTTTTATCTTGCCCTCTTCATATACTTTTGGTACCATTCACGATGCCACTTATGCTGTCACTCTACTTTGAATTAAACTTGATACGGAAGTTGCCAAAAACTCGCCATTTCTGTAGCCTGGCGGGATGTATGTTCCAATGGATGCTGGAATCAGAACCTGCGTTGTCGCTCGTAGAGGCTAAACTATGTACTAATATGGGTGTTCTAGTATGGATCGACAGTTGGTACCTCAGTAGCGAAAGAGCTGTTGATTTGTAAATGTAATGATTTCATGTACTCCATATGCACTGCTTCAACAATAAATCTTGAGTCATTTTGGAAACCCTTAGAGTGTGTAACAATTTGTTTCCAGCATTGTATGTTCGGCACACTTCTGACGCAGTGTATTTAGGAATACTGGATTCCATAACATATTCCGAAATGGAATGGTCCACGCGTCTAGTTCAAATGTTTGTATAGCTTATGGGTCTTAACTACGGTGTCATCAGTCCCGAAATTTACAAACTACTTATGAACTAGCTAATACTAAGGACGGCACAAATATCCATGCCCGAGGGGGGAATCGAACCCCCGACCGTAGTGACCGTGACTGGCGCGCCGCAGTCCCCTCGGCCATCGCGGCCGGCCATGCGTCTTGTCCAACGCGTTCGAAATCTCTTAACTAGTAGTACCTCGTGGGTACTACTAGTGGTTATTATTGGTTACTATCTGAAAACCCGGCGTTGCCCGGGTATTTATTTATTTATTCCTGCCTGGAGTTAGTACTTCTCCTACCCTTCTCTCTCTGTCCATCTTCTTTTTTTCTAAAAATATGTTATCTTTATCGGAGAACATATAAAAAATAACGCTGTCTTGGATAATGTACAAAATTATAAGCGCATTATTCAAACAAAGAAAGCTAGAAGTCAAAACACAAATGACATATAAAATTCGCACGATCACATGTTTATTCAGTTACATGTTGTACAATTGTATAATTTTTCAGGTATGTATTCATTTGTACAAGTGCTGCATGTCTGTAAAATTTCTTGGGAATACAATTGGTGGTAAAGAAGTAATAGATTACTACTTGGTGCGTGATAGGGCGGTTTTCTATGAACGTTACTGTTTTATGTGCTCATACCTCATGAACTACAGGTCGCACTGTGCTACAATTTCGGACGCACATTCAACAATATGTGTGTACATTACCTATAAAATTTCCTGTGACTACAATTTGTAGTGAAGAAATTCTAAATTGTAACGTCATACCGAATGCCGTAGTTTTACTCCATAAACAGCGGAAAAGTAGTAAGCGAGAAACTTTTTTCCTTTCATCATTTTACTATGGTTGCCAGCGAGAAAAAGTTTAATAAAGGTTTGAAATTATGTTTAAAGATTGTTGCAAGTCGCTAGGTACTCTCATTCTCATATAGTGTATTTGTAAAGTCTCATCGCATTATGGCAGTTTCTTGCAACTCCTATCGTTTATGCAGTTATCTCTTGAACCATGTGTCGTATGTGGTTCGTACTTCTACAGAAGATGTTATCTCACGTAAGGAATGTTGTTGTTGTGGTCTTCAGTCCGCAGACTGGTTTGATGCAGCTCTCCACGCTACCCTGTCCTATGCAAGTCTCTTCATCTGAGAATACGTTCGGCAACCTACATCCTTTTGAATCTGCTTACTATATTCGCCCCTCGGTCTCCCTCTACGATTTTTATGTGTAGCAAATTTGGTTGAAATCGGTCCAGTGGTGTAGGAGAAAATGAGCAGCATTGTCGCTTATGGCAGAAGTTGTCCGCGCATCTCATTGTTCATGACGTCATATCTCGTGAAATATATATCGTATGTGGTTCTTACTCTTACGGCGACCGTCCTCATGAATTGAAGGTTACGTGCACAAAATTTCATAAAGATTGGAATAAAACTGTAGATTTGTACGCAACAAGTACAAATATACGGACACTCTGCTTTATATATTAGATTGGTATCTTGATGATGTTTTGGGTTTCGTCATGGTAACATTACATTTAAGAAGAAACACAAGTGAAGAAAAATATAGTTTCCAGAATGAAATTTTCCTTCGGCAGCTAAGTGTGAGATTTGAAAGTTTCTTCCAGGAGTGCTAGTTCTGCTAGTTTCGCAGGAGAATTTTTGGAAAGCAGGAGGCGGGGTACTGGCAGAAGTAAAATTGAGGCGGCATCGTGAAGCGTGCCGGGATAGCTCAGTCAGTAGAGCGCTTCTCCGCGAATGGCAAAGGTCTCAGTTTCGATCTGCTAGGAAGTTTCAATATATAATTTGTTATCCAAAATGGATAGTATTCAGTCGAAAGTAATTTTTTCGGTAAGAAATAAAAATTTTGTTTCTAAGTTTACGGAAGAAATTCCAGTACTTCGTAAAACATAATTAAAATTAGTAAATAAATCAATTTTGAAATATTTATCTTTTCAATGAGATTGAAACAGAGTCAAATCAATGACTACAAATAGTATTTAGTACAGTGTACTTGTAAAGGATTCGAAGATACAAAATTTTAACTTATTTATTGCG
The DNA here is from genome assembly GCA_026315105.1 of Locusta migratoria. Taxonomy (NCBI): domain Eukaryota; kingdom Metazoa; phylum Arthropoda; class Insecta; order Orthoptera; family Acrididae; genus Locusta; species Locusta migratoria. Next base: position 326,312,847 of record CM048745.1, on the reverse strand, counting down.
ATCAACGGCCAAAAACGTAACATACAAGTTCAGTCTACAATAAATTGTAACTTTTTGGAAATATTTCGGAAGAAATAGTTGGTAGTATTGGCTAAGCTGGGATGGAGAATCTCGGCATCCGTAACGCGGTATCGTCTTGCCATAGTAACTTCAGTGATGCGAAAATAAATCAGAAGCTCACGAATCTGCCACCAGGAATGCCTCAACCCTCTCGGTTTGACCAGAGACAAAGATAAACGGGTAGGAAACTTCTGGAGAGCGACACAGCCTGACATTTGCTGTCGTGTCATAGAATTATTGTCAGTGTGGTTATTTTATGGCTTCCCAGATACCCCTAGAGGTCGCCAGCCCATAGAAAACCAAAAGCCTCTCTCATATAGGTCTTCGCACAACTTCCAAATTTTTCGATTTCCGCGTTCATTCTAGCCTAAAGTGTCATACTTTAACAACACGCGAATAAATGTCACGGCACACCCAGATAGTTTTTCATGTCTTACATCTACATGCATACTCCGCAAGCCACCCGATGGGGTGTGGCGGAGGATACCTTGAGTACCACTATCGGTTCTCCCTCCTATTCCAGTCACATATTGTTCGCGGAAAGAAAGGTTGTCGGTATGCCTCTGTGTGGGCTCTAATCTCTCTGAATTTATCCTCATGATCTCTTCGCGGGATATACGTAGGAGGAAGCAATATACTGCTAGACTCCTCGGTAAAGGTATGTTCTCGAACTTCGACAAAAGCCCGTACCGAGCTACAGAGCGTCTCTCCTGCAGAGTCTTCCACTGGAGTTTATCGACCATCTCCGTAACGCTTTCACGATTACCAAATGACCATGTAACGAAGAGCGCTGCTCTCCGTTGGATCTTTTCTACTTCCTCTATCAACCCCACCTGGTACGGATCCCACACCGGTGAGCAGTATTCAAGCAGTGGGCGAACAAGTGTACTGCAACTTCCTTTGTTTTCGGACTGCATTTCCTTAGGATTCTTCCAATGATTCGTTCCACTTTAATCACTTCTAATGCCTACTCCCAGATAATTTATGTAATTTACTGCTTCCAGTAGCTGACCTGTTATAGTGTAGCTAAATGATTTAGGATCTTTCTTTCTATGTATTCTCAGCACATTACACTTGTCTATATTGAGATTCAATTGCCATTCCCTGGACCACGCGTCAATTCGATGCAGATCCTCCTGCATCTCAATACAATTTTCCATTGTTACCTCTCTATATACTACCGCATCATCCGCAAAAAGCCTCAGTGAACTTCCGATGTTATCCGCAAGGTCATTTATATATATCGTGAACAGCAACGAACCCACGACACACCCCTGTGGCACACCTGACATCACTCTTACTTCGGAAGAATTCTCTCCATTGAGAATTACATGCTGCTTTCTGTTATCTAGGAACTCCTCAATCCAAACACACAATTGGTCTGATAGACCATATGCTCTTACTTTGTTCATTAAACGACTGTGGGGAACTGTATCAAACGCCTTGCGGAAGTCAAGAAACACAGCATCTACCTGAGAACCCGTGTGTATGGCTCTCTGAGTCTCGTGGACGAATAGCACGAGCTGGGTTTTACACGATCGACTTTTTCGAATCCCATGCTGATTCCTACAGAGCAGATTTCTAGTCTCCACAAATGTCATTATACTCTAACATAATGCATGTTCCAAAATTCTACAACTGACCGACGTTATACAGGCCTACAGTTCTGGACATCTGTTGGACGTCCCTTCTTAGAAACGGGGATGACCTGCGCCGTTTTCCAATATTTCGGAACGCTACGCTCTTCTAGAGACTTACGGTACACCACTGCAAAAAAGAGGAGCAAGTTCTTTCGCGTACTCTGTGTAAAAACTAACTGGTATTCCATCTCGTCCTGCGGCGTTTCTTCTTTTGAGCGATTTTAATTATATTTCAACACTTGTTGATACTGATGCCAAATTGTGTTAAACTGTGAGTACTTGTATAACATATATTTTTCATCTGAAAGCATTTGTCTGGAGTGTAGCATTGTATGGGAGTGAAATGTGGACGATAAGGGGTTCAGATAAAAAGATGACAGAAGCTTTTGAAATGTGGTGCTACAAACGAATGATGAAAATTAGGTGCGTATATCATGTAACTAATGAGGTGCTTAACCGATTTGGGGAGAAAAGGAGTTTCTGGCATATCCTGACTAAGAGAAGGGATAGATTGGTTAGGCACATTCTGAGACATCAAGGAATTGTCAACTTAGCATTAGAAGGAAGAGTGTGGGGTAAAAAATCGTAGAGGGAGACCAAGGGACGAATATAGTAAGCAGATTCAAGTGGATGTAGGTTGCCGAACAGACACTTGCACAGGACAGGGTAGCGTGGAGAGCTGCATCAAACCAGTCTGCAGACTGGAGACCACAACAGCAGCAACAAACTTCTAGGTCACCTAAGAGGATGAAATTTTGGCGTGTTGTAGAACCCCATAAATAATTATTAAATGTCTCAAGAGAGCTTGGGCCGATGATGCATATTAAGGGGAGGTAGGGCACTCGAAACATTCCCATGGGTCAAAATAACCCATTTGGTACGTCTAGTGTTTTTCATTGTGCGACTTTAATCACGTCGAAAGCATTTTCGTATGAATCACCAGACTACCATCGACAGCACCAGAGTACTCTCTTTTATATCGCGTGTACTTCATCTGTGCATATCTGATGACGTTAGTCACCTGAGGTTATTTTGTCGCATGTAACGATACACTGAAAGTTTTTTTTTTTTTTTTATCTTTGATCAGCGATACTTATCGCCTCCGGTTCCCTCTGACTCGCAATGCAACTAATTTAATTTCGTTCGTCATTTTTTACTCCCAAACAAGCGAGAAGACGGAACCGTGATAGTAGTTTTTTTTTTTACTCACTGTCTTGTCTATGTTCGTTCCGTACGGACGTCTTCCATTCATGTATCCATTCAATGTAAGTAATTGTGATGCAAGATGTGGTAAAAATATATTACTTAAATTTAAAATCATCCCCTCTCTTTGGCTTTTCTTTAAATGAATCCCTCCACGCCAAATATTTAATTTCTTAAGGTTTTCAGCTCCTCTACCTCCGTAATAGTTTAATGTTCAGACGCCATTACAATCGCTTCGCATTGTCTGCAAAATTTCAATAAATCAATCATCCTTATACAATACTTTGCTTGATTTTAGAACCTGCGGTAATTTCTTTTGTAATTTCACGAAGTCCGATCATTTTTTTAAATTATTTTATCATTACCAGTAACTTCATGTTCCACCCACGGTCACACAACAATGAAAAGCGAAGTGAACAGTCTGAACATAGATCTCCTACGGAAAGTATCTCGAACATTCACTTATTAAATAAGACATAAAAGTTATCATTTCCAGCTTCTACAATACGAAGTGCAGGATCCAGCTAGATGCTTTCCGTAAGTTTTATAACGTGCTGTTGCTTGTATGGTGCCCAACTTTAATATGCAATCCGCGGTTTATTTGCTTTAATGTTCATTTTGTGCTGTACTTTAACTAAATTATTTCAAATTCAAAAAATTCGGTACCATCAATTCCTTGTCCAAAATATAATCGCGGAATCTACTTTAACAATTATGGTATCATACTAAGCAAGGGCAACGTTACAGGCAGACTGAGAAAGTCCCGGGCTATCTATATCGCCAGACTTACGTCTAGACTGGCAGAACGAGATGGAAGTAAGAAATATGCGAGATGTCTGTCAGCTGCTTCGCCTTGGGCCGATTCCCAGGGCCCAGCTGCGGATATTACCACACAGAGATCTGCATTTTCACTCACCGTGCGATGGCGCTGTGTTTCGAAACTGGATCACCAGAGCGGGACACATGTCCAGTGGACGGTATTCCAGCTGGAGAAACACCACTGGCCCTTCACGTGACCTCCGTAACTGCTTTACGATTTCCGACACGACTGCAGTGTTACCGGATGCTTCGAAACAGTTTCCCTGAGCGCGTGTGTCGTAACGAGTCCCGGTCACCCTGCTGATTCAGCTGATATTTGTAAGATGAGGTTGGCCTTGTCTCTCTGCCTCTTTATGTGCAACAAATGAATTAATAAATATGATAAAACGGTGTTTTCCGTTTGTTTTCTGTCACACCACGTCTTCAGTTGTGACATACGACAATAACACCAGGAGACGAGAGTACATCCACATCTACATGGAATACTCTGCAAATCACATTGAATTGCCTGGTAAAGTGTTAATCGAACCACATTTATTCTCTTTATCTCCCATTCCATTCTCGAATAGCGCGCTGGAAGAAAGAACATCTGAAGCTCTCAGTTCGAGCTCTGATTCCTCGTATTTTATTCTGATGATTTTTCTACCTACGTAAGTGGCAGTCAACAATATATTTTCGTGTTCGGAGGAGAATGTTGGCGATTGAAGTTTCGTAAGTAGCCCACACCGCAGCGATAAGCGCCGTTGTTGTAATGATTCCATCCCAGATCCTGTATTTACGTAACACTGTCTCCTCTGTATCGAGACAATACAAAACAATGTGCCCTTCTTTGGTCTCTTTCAATGTCTTCCTTGAAATCCACCTGATAAGGATCCCACACTGGGCAGCAGTACTCTAAAAAAGGACGGACAAGCGTGGTGTATGCTGTCTCTTTAGTATTTCTGTTGCATATTTTAAGTGTTCTGCCAGTAAAACGCAATCTCTGGTTCGCCTTTCCCACGATATAATCTACGTGTTCTTTCCAGTTTAAGTCAGAAGTAATAGTAATTCCTAGGTATTTTGTGGAGTTTACGGGCTTCACTTTTGATTGATTTATCTAGTAAACCAAGTTTAACCGATTTCTTTTCGTACTCATGTGGACGACTTCACACTTCTCATTATTTAGAGTCATAGTGATATCTTATTTAGATCGTTCTGCAGTTGATTTTGATCTTCAGATGATTTCAGTAGACGACAAATGACGGCGTCATCTGCAAACATCCTAAGAGAGCTGCTTAGATTTTCTTCCAAATCGTTTATGTAAATAAGGAACAGCAGAAGACCAATAACACTACCCTGTGGAACGCCCGACGATATCACCTCTAATTTCGTCGATGCCTTACCATCGATTACTACGAACTGTGTCCTCTAACAAGAAATCCCCTTTCAAGTCGCTAATTTGGGGCGACATTCCATAACCACGCAATTTGATTAAAAGCCGTTTGTGAGGTACGGTGGTCTTCTAGAAATCAAGAAATACGGAATCGGTTTAAGAACCCTTGTCGATAGCACTCATCAATTCGTGTAAGTAAAGAGCTTGTTTTGTTTCGCATGAACGATATTTTCTAAATCCCTGTTGACCTTGGGTCAATAGATCATTCTGTTAGAGATAAGTCATAATGTTTGAATACAGGACATCTTCCAAAACCCTGGTGCAGATTGACGTCAATGAAAGAGGCCTGCAGTTTAGTGCATGTATGCCATCAGTTGAGCTATAGTTTTGTTTAGTTATTCGATTTCATGACGTCATTGGCACCGTCAGTGTCAATCGCTTTTCATTTTTTAGTACATTTAAGGCCATTGTACAGTTTGCCTTCTGTAACAACACTTGCTGTATGGGTATAGTTTAGTCCCCCCCCCCCCTCTGTCAACTTTTTGCCGATATCATTTCTTGTCAGGGGAAATATACCAATGAATTTGTCAGGTTATATAACTCTACTCACATATCTTTGTTTTATTTTCATAAACAGCCAAAGCTTCTTCAATCTCCGCTTTCTCATATACATTAATTGTACTGTTATCAACTAAAGTTCTTTAAGTTTTTCGATCATTTTTAATGTAAACGGTTTTTGGAATATTGATAGTCCTTCCAGATCCTTTTCGGAATAGTTAAATTCAATCCACCCGAATATTCAGTTCGCTATGGAGGTGTAAAAGGATGGCTGCCTTCCCTTCCTTTATGTGTTGGTCAGAAGGAAGGTTGATGGTACATTTGGACATGCTGTTTATAGGAAGTCTACTCACACTGACTTGTATCTGCGAGCTGATAGTGGTCTCCATTTAGTTCAGCGTGAAGGAGTACTCGCACCTTGGTTCACAGGGCACATGTCATTTCAGACCCTGAAAGTTTTTCAGCTGAGTTGTCCCATCTCGAGGTCGCCTTTCGTCAGAATGGTTATAGTGAGCCGGCCGCGGTGGCCGAGGAGACTGAGGCGCTCCAGTCACGGTCTGCACGGCCACTACGGTCGGGGTTCGAATCCCCCCTCGGGCATGGATATTTGTGCCGTCCTAGTTCGTAAGTAATTCATAAGTAGTTTGTAAGTTTAGGGACTGATGACCCCGTAGTTAAGTCCCATAAACTATACAAACATTTGAACATTTTTTGGTTATAGTGAGAGGCAGATAAAACGTGCGTTGCGCTATCACTCTAATGTGCAACGAGTGAGTTACGATAGTAACGAAGTGGCACCTAAATCTATGGCCTTTTTATCTAACGCAGAAAGCATTTCCAACACGTTTGGTAATATTTTGCGGAAATATGATGAGAAATGTGGTTTTCGACCACCTTCTAAGATAAAGACCCTGTTGGGGTCCTTAAAGGCTATCGTATTCCTTGCAGTTGCGACATGTCACATATTAGTCAGACAATCAGGACTGTCGAAGACGATGTATTGAACACAATCGCTACACACGCTTACAACTATTAAACAAGTCCGCTGTTGTAGAACACTATCTTGGTACTGGTCATCATATGGAATACAGCAACACTGAGATTCTGGCATGCACTTCCACCTATTGGGATAGTGTTAATACGATAGCTGTTGAAATTAAAGTAGCAGCGGTCTTATAAACAGAGATGGTGGTTATTGTTTAAATTCTGCTTGGAATCCGGCAGTGTCGCTCGTCAAAAAACAGAGGGACAGAATTAATATTGCCTCACCTGTTGATTAATAGCCACTATCGATATTTTTGATGTATGTCATCTTTGGTTGTGTAGTGACTTGTACTGTGTGTCTTCCTCGTTTACCCTTTGCAAACCGAGGTATTAAATACGCTTGCACAAACATAAGAGAAATAATAATGCAAAATACAGTTTAAGACCAAACAGAGTTATAATTGAAAATTGAAGAAAAAAAGAAAAAAACCTTATTAAATAAGGAAGAGAAGACTTAGGTTTCTTGGACTCGTCGACAAAATGAATAACAGACTAATCAAGCAAATCTTCAAATTACTCAACAGTTACAAGTAGAACGCTACATGGTTGATTGAGATTGAAAAGGACGTAGAAAGTACTGGAATTACAACAGACAAATAGAGAACCTCTTAAATCTATTGCAACATAGTATTGCCGAAACTGGTCAATAAAGGAATTTGAAACTACGGAAAGTTAATAGTTTGGTGTTTTTACCGCCCCAAAGTGCTGCTGTAGCAGTTCGAGTCATTCAAAGAAAGTCTACGCCAGGTAGTGCTTAGGTATTCGGGCCATGTGATATTAGTCGGGGGAGACTTCAGCCTTTAAGAGTATAGATTGGGACCTCTCTAGTTTCATTTCAGGCGGTCCAGATAAGCATTCTTGCGAGCTATTTTTTCGACAAATTTTCCGAAAACTGTCTTGAGCAACCCACATGCAATGGAAATATTTTAGACTTATATCTACGAAAAGGCCTGGCCTTATTAACGATGGCTGTGTAGAGACATAGCGTCGATGGTGACCAAAGATAATAAACCAGTCAAGAAGACCAGAAGTGTGTTTTTGTTGGAAAGAGCCGATAAGCAATTGTTAGGATCACACCTAGAAAATGAATGGACATCGTTTAGTTTTTGTACAATGAATGTAGAGGAATTGTGGACTAAATTGTAAATGAATGGTTAGAGAAGGATTAAGGATTAAGGATGGGAAAGATCCACCGTGGTATAATAATAATGTTAGAACCGTACTGAGAAAGCAAAGGCTGTTGCACTCTCGGTTCAAAAAAGAACACGCAAATAACAGGCAAAAATAGTAGAGATTCATGTATCTATGAAAAGATCGATGCGCGAAGCATACAATAATTACCACAGCCATACCTTAGCAAAAGATCTTTCCGAGAAACCGAAAAAATTCTGGTCTTATGTAAAATCGATAAGCGAGTCAAAGCCTACTATCCAGTGACCCGTTGATCATTCCAGTGCAGCAATAGAAGAAAGCAAGCGGAAACTGAAATTCTAAATTAAACTTTTAAGAAATCTTTAACGCAGGAAGACCGCACAAATAAACCATAATTTGATCAACGTACTAACTCCGAAATGGAGGACATAGTAATAGGTATTTCCGGTGTAGAAAAGCAGCTGAGAGCTAAATACAAAAAAGTCTCCTTGTCCGGATTGAATACCAGTTCGGTTTTACAAAGAGTAAAAATTCAGAGCTAAGTTCCTAGTGATTGGAAAAAAGCGCAGGTGATTCCTGTTTATTAAAAAGGAAAAAAAATACTGTTCCACGTAATTACGGGCCAATATCTTTGACATCAGTTTCCTGTAGAATTTTGGAGCATATTCTCAGTTCGAATATAGTAAGTTTTCTTAAGACAGAAAAGCTTCTTTCCATGATTCAGCACGGGTTTAGGAAACATCGTTCATGTGAAACTCAGCTTGCTCTTTTCTCACATGACATCTTACGAGCCATGTATGAAGGGCTACAGGCGGATTGTGTTTTTCTCGACTTCAAAAAGGCGTTTGACGCGGTGCCACACTGCAGACTGCTAACGAAGAAAGAGCTTACGGGATAGGTTCACAGATTTGTGACTGGCTGGAAGACTTCCTAAGTAATACAACGCAGTACGTTGTTCTCGACGGCGAGTGTTCATCAGAGACGAGTGTATCGTCAGGCGTGCCCCAGGGGAGTGTGATAGGGCCGCTATTATTTTCTATCTATATAAATGATCTGATGGACAGACTAACTTGTAATTTGTGGCTGTTTGCTGATGATGCTGTGGTGTATGGGAGGGTGTCGTCTTTAACTGTAATAGCATACAGGATGAATTAACAAAATTTCTATTTAGTGCGATAAATGGCAGCTAGCTCTCAATGTAGAAAAATATAAGGTGATGCGCATGAGTAGGAAAAACAATCCTATAATGTTCGAATACAGCATTAGTTGTGAGCTTCTCGATGCAGTCGCGTCGTTCAAATATGTAGGTGTAACACTGCAAAGCGATATGAAATGGAACGAACATGTGAGGACAGTTGTAAGTAAAGCAGACAGCAGACTTCGGTTTATTGGGAGACTTTGGGACGATGTACGACATCTGTAAAGGTGACCGCGTATAAAACGCTTGTACGACCACGTCTTGAGTGTTGCTCAAGTGTTTGGCACCGGCAGAAGATCAGTTTGAAGGGAGACATAGAAGCGGTTCAGATGCGAGTAGCTAGGTTTGTTACTGGTAGGTTCGACGAATGCGCGAGTGTCACGGAAATGCTCTGGGAACTTGAGTGTGGATCTCTGGAGGAAAGACGACGTTCTTTTCGAGAAATTCTGTTGAGGAAATTTAGAGGGCTGGAATTTGAAGCAGAGTGTAGAACGATCTTCCTGCTGCCTACTTACATTTCGTACAATGACAAGAGAAATAAGGGCTCGTACGGAGGCATATAGGCATTCTTTTTTTCCTCATACTATTTGGGAGTGGAATAGGAAAGGAAATGCCTAGTAGTGGTACAGTGTACCCTCCGCCACGCACCTTTCGGTGGATTGCGGAGTTTGTATGTAAATGTAGATCTTGCTTCCTCTGCTTATACACATTCTATTACACCTCCGGATTGAATGGTCAGGCATATACAAGATGTCATTTTAGGGAGGCAATTCAGAAGGCTCTTTTTACGGATAGAAAGAAAATAACTAGACTAGACTCGGAAGGAAAGGGAATAACACACTCGAAGAATGAAAGAAATTCGGAAACAAAGGAAATCGATACAGGTAGTCAAAGTTGATTCATCCTAACCAAATTGATTATTCGAAACAAGAAGATAAAGAAAAGCTGAAAGACGTTACAGATAAAATTGCTATGAGCAGCTATGGGAACAGCGACACTGAGTTCGTAATGTGGCAGCTTTTTCCAGCGAGCAGCGTAGGTCTTTCAGACCCAGCATGTGGGTATGGAGACGAGATCCAAGAGATGTGGCGACCAGGCTGATCATTCAGATCACGTATGATAAACTTCGGCAATGTTCAACACTTTTATAAGCTAACTGGCAGCTAAGTTTTAATTCCGTTTGTGTATTGAACCTCTACGACCGTCTTAGCGTGATTATACAAAAAGTAAATAAAACTTTATGTAGGACCACTGCCTCGCTGTAATCATCGTGGTTGGCGCGTCGTGCTTTATCTGATAGGTCGTTAAGCAGGTGGTACAACTTTGTTCATGCAGGACCATTGCCTCGATGTAATCACAGTAATGTGACGTTAGCGTGTCTGAGATGTCGTTAAGCAGTAGGTACAAAAAGCGAGAAGTGGTGTACGTTCCAGAATATTTCAGACTGCGCAGGTAAACTTATGATGACGGCATCTCGCGTTTTGTAAGGAGCGGAGATCTTGACAGCAGTGTCTTGAGGATTATGTTATCAGCTAAACTTGAATTGAGAGCTTAAGTACGCAGCCTCCTGTTGATCACGTGGTTACCACGTAATCGAGAGTGGTCTGTTACGTCTGTCTAGAACTCCAAAGTGCAGACATTTCCACGCACGGTACATCAGAGGTGTATGTAATGATGCAGTGGCCATATAATGACGGTCGTTTTCGTTGTAGCAAAACGCATCGGGCGCTTTTCTTATTAGGCACCTTGAAAGGCATTCGTGGTTACAGTATTTAATGACACCAAAAGGCATTCCGCTCAGTACGTCACCATAGGTTATGTAATACAGTGCTTCCATTTGGCTTACCAGAAGAAATTTGGGTTCTGGATTTCTTGGCAGGCAGGATGCAAGGGTATTACTCTGATGCCCATCCAAAACGGAGGACCCGATATATTACAACCAAATTTATTTGGGAAATAATAAAATTCTTTATGAAATTTTACCTCTTTAATCGATTATTTTAATCTTTCTCCCATATTTTCACTGTTTCTTAAAATATTATTTCCTATCTTGCCGTGGTAGTTTGTTCTCTATTTCGAGTTTCTTTGCCTGTGCTGAATTTCGCGAAATCAAGTGACAGCGTCAAAACGCTGTCATTTTCGCAAATATCTCTGGAACGGTGGCAGTTGTGGAAATAACGTAACAGAGCAAAGTTGCCGAGAATGTTCTGCTCTACAAATACGTTTATTCAATTTTCATTTTGGGTCATTTTCGCAAATATCTCTGGAACGGTGGCAGTTATGGAAATAACGTAACAGAGCAAAGTTGCCGAGAATGTTCTGCTCTACAAATACGTTTATTCAATTTTTATCTCAAAAAGCCACCACAAACGGCCTATTTTAGTGTTACTGACCTACATCTTGTCCGAAATTTTTGAAAAAGCTGGAAATCTATCTGGCGGGAAGCGAGCTGGGGTAGTCCTTGCCAGTGCGGTGATCCCTTCGTCCCCAGTGGTGTAGTGGTGCCGGCCGCGGTGGACGAGGGGACTGAGGCGCTCCAGTCACGGTCTGTACGGGCACTACTGTCGGGTGTTCGAATCCCCCTTCGGGCATGGATATTTATGCCGTCCTTAGCTAGTTCGTAAGTAGTTTGTAAGTTTAGGGACTGATGACCCCGTAGTTAAGTCCCATAGGTTCTACAAACATTTGACCATTTGGTGTAGTGGTCAGCGCAAGTGCCTAGAAAGCGGGAGACACGGGGTCGAATCCTGAATGGGTACACATTTTCAGCTTCGCCCATTTACAGTTGATGTCATATATTCTGTGAATCTTTGAATAAACTCGCTGGCGGCCAATAATTAGGTCTGTAAAATTTGGTGCCTATCGGTTGAACGGTGCGAAATCGCAGTCATTTTTCGAAATTATAATTACCTGACATCCAGGTTGTTTAGGAGGCGATCTTTAATATAATGGTTATGAATCACTTTATGAGATCTTTATTACCATAATCGGTTATTGATTTTACATGATGACTAGTTTCGACTTGTTAAAGAGTCACTATCAAATCTTAATTGTCCAGGCATCGTAATAAATATACTGCAGATGAACCAACATCATAGTTGCAAGTTATAAATGAACAACATGACCCAAAGGCAAATTCGATTGACGATGTGCATACCATTTATAACTTGCCAGTATGATGTTGGTTCGTCTGCAGTATATTACCTACCATGCCTGGACAATTAAGATTTTATAATGAATCTTTAACGAGTCGAAACTAGTCTTCAATAAGCGACCTATGCCAATAAAGATCTCAAAAAGGGATTCATAACAATTTTTCGAAATCTCTAAAACGATGTGACATAAGAAAAAAATAAGAGCAAATTTGTAGAGAATTTTCTCCCCTACAAATTCGTCTATTCACTGTTTCTGCCAGAGGAACGGTTACGCCGTTATTTTCTTTTAAATTATGAGCTGTCTAAAGGCGATCGAAAGGCCCATTTTTAGTGTTACTACCGTAAGGAGAAATTTGGAGAAGGAATTAAAGTTCAGGGAGAAGAAATAAAAACTTTGCAGTTTGCTGATGTCATAGTAATTTTGTCAGAGACTGCAAAGGATCTGTAACAGCAACTGAAAGGAATGAACAGTGTCTTGAAAGGAAGATGAACATTAACAAGAGTAAAACGAGGGTAATGGAACGGAATGTCAGAAAAATCAGGCGATGCTGAAGGAATTAGATTAGGTAATGGGACAATAAAAGTAGATGAGTTTTGTTATTTGGGTAACAAGATAACGTCTGATGGCCGAATTAAAGAAGATATAAAATGCAGAATGGCTGTGGGAAGAAAAACATTTCCAAACAAGCGAAACTTGTTAACATCCTATATTAATTTAAATAAAACTGGTTCCACTCCATGCTAGTGGCTGGAACAGGAACTGGTTATGAGTATATCAAAAAAGTCGGTCTCAATTGCAAATTTTCTTTTCCTGATTACTGATGCGTTTCATCCTTTTGAGGCATCATCAGATTATATTAATATGAGGTGAGCTAATAAAATCTTCTCGAGCTTCCAGCCGCGTCAAGTGGTTGTTATTAATTCATTTCTCCGCGAGACCATGCACTCATACATGAGGCGAGCTATGTCATCATAAAAACCATCCCACTTTAATCCACAATTTTAAACAACCATGACGATAGGTTTTCTTCCTAGAAGGTTTTTATGATGACATATAGCTCACCTCTTATTTATGTAATCGGATGATGCCTCAAAAGGGCGAAACGCGTCAGTAATGAGGAAAATATTAATTTAAATGTTAGGAAGTCCTTTCTGAAAACATTTATCTGGAGTGTAGCGTTGTATGGGAGTGAAACGTCGGCGATAAGGAGTTTGGACAAAAAGATGATACAAGATTTTGAAATGTTGTGCTACAGACGAATGATGAAAATTAGATCACGTAACTAATGTGGAGGTGCTTAACCGAATTGAGGAGAAAAGGAATATCTGGCATATCGTGTCTAAGAGAAGGGGTAGATTGGTGGGACACATTCTGAGACATCAAGGAATCGTCAACTTAGCATTAGAAGGACGTGTCTGGGGTAAAAATCGTAGAGGGAGACCGAGGGACGAATACAGCAACTAGATTCAAAGGGATGTAGGTTTCCGAACTTATTCTCAGACACAGGAGCGGCTTGGCTCTGCATAAGGAAGCAGCGCAACAGCCTCTCAGCACGGTGTCCCCGGTCTCCAAACCGTAGGTTGTGATGGTTCAGGCGGAACCGAGATTCACCTGTAAAAACCGTGTCTTCTACATCTACATAAATACGCCGCAAGTCACATTTAAGTGCATGGCAGAGGGTTCATCGAACCGCTTTTAGCCGCGGTGGAGTCGCCGAGCGGTCTAAAGCGCTTCGCTGCGGAGCGCACGGTTGCTCGCCGTGGAGGTTCGAGTCCTCCCCGGGGCATGGGTGTGTGTGTTGTCCTTAGGTTAGTTTACCTAGGTTTAAGTAGCTACGGACTGATGACGACGCAATTTGGTCCGATAGATTTACGAACATTTGAACCGCTTTTATATTTATCTACAGTTCCATTCTCTAATAGCTCGCGGGAAAAAGAATCACTTAAACCTCTCCTTTGTCGATCTGATTTATTTTATTAATGTGATTATGCCTCCCTGAGTAGGTGAGTGCTAACAATGTATGCTCGCTTTCGGAAGAGAAAGTTGGTGAAAGAAATTTCGCAAATAGATTTCGCCGCAACGAATAATGCCTTTATTTTAATATTTACATACCAACTCGTCCATTTCCGTGACTCTCTCTCCCCTAAAACCCGATAATACAAAACGAGCGGCCCTTCCCTGAACGTTCTATAAATTGTTTCAGGTCCACCTGGTGTGGATCCCACAATGCGCAGCAATATACCAAAATAGGACGTACCAGTGTAGACAGTTTCTTTAGTAGAACTGTTGAATATTGTAAATGTTCTACAATGAAACGTAGACTTCAGTTCGCCTTCCCTACCATATTGTCCGTGTGTTCTTTCGCATTTAAGTTGTTCGTAATTCTTACTCCTAGGTATTTAGTTCAATTGACGGCGTATAGATCTGACTGATTTATTGCGTAAATGAAGTTTAACGAATTTCTTTCAGTGGTCTTATGGATGACTTCACACATTATTATTAAGGGTAAATTGGGCAATAGATAACTGAGGGTAGAAAATGGTTTATGGCTCGTTGTCTCTGTTCTTAGGGGTGAGTTACGTATGTCAGCCAATTCCTTTTGGCCCGTAATCTGTCAAATGACGACAAATCAAATGTTCAAATGTTTGTTAAGCTTATGGGACTTAACTACGGGGTCATCAGTTCCTAAACTTACAAACTACTTATGAACCACTTACGAACTAGGACGGCACAAATATCCATGCCCGAGGGGGGATTCGAACCCCCGACCGTAGTGGCCGTGCTGACCGTGACTGGAGCGCCTCAGACACCTCGGCCACCGCGGCCGGCAAATGACAACATATTGTCATTTTTGTCATCCGTATATCATTCACTGGTACAGGAGATTTGGTTTCCTTCTTCTTTTGGACTTATTGCCTATTTTGTAGTGGTCTACCAGGTCTCCTCTTCCTAATAAATAAAAGTCCATTTTCATTCTCCCATATAAGAACTCATCAACAATTTTACATAGTAACTGAATTTCAAAGCGTCCTCTTTCCCTTTTATAAGCAGTTTTCCATGTATCACGAAAAATATCGTCACAAAATTGAAACAAACATACACCTCGGAAACGTACGCTTGGAGTGTCCGCTAGAGATTCAGTTTAGCAATAAACTTTTCGCAAAAGATAAAATGTTCAAATGTTTGTAGAGCTTATGGGACTTAACTACAGGGTCATCAGTCCCTAAACTTACAAACTACTTACGAACTAGCTAATACTAAAGACGGCACAAATATTCATGCCCGAGGGGGGATTCGAACCCCCGATCGTAGTGGCCGTGTAGAACGTGACTGGTGCGCCGCAGGCCGCTCGGCCACTGCAGCCGGTCAAATGACAACGAAACATCACTTTACTGGAGAGCTTAAATGTTAGTTTCAAACACTGTTGCCCATCCAAGGTTGAAACTTGAAACATGTGTCAGAAAACCACGCGCAACTTTGATGTTGCTTGAGAGCAAGCCGGCCTCGGTGGCCGACCGCTCTGCGGGGCGCGAGTCACAGTCTGCACGGCCACTACGGTCGTGGGTTCGAATCCCCCCTCGGGCATGGACATTTGTGCCGTCCTTAGTATTAGCTAGTTCATAAGTAGTTTGTAAGTTTAGGGACAGATAACCCTGTAGTGAAGTCCCATAAGCTCTACAAACATTTGAACATTTTTTAACATTTGCTTGAGAGCAACCTTGCAAAATAAAGGGTTAAGTGTGGTACAGCATTTGATGGGATTTGTAATGTAGTTTATTCTGAGGTACATTTTTTTGTGGGAGAATTTCGATTTCTAAAATATTTTTCTTTGTGCATTTCTGAACTTAGATTGTGGCGGGTGTAATGACAATAGCGGGGTTCAGTAAATGTGCTGTGGCTCGCACGAAACGGGCAGCAATTTGCGGGAAATTAAAAGGGCTTCGCTTTCGTGTATAATTTGTGGAAACTTTTTTATAAATTTCGTTACTTTTGTTTGTGCAACCGTTTGGCCAGCCAAGTGGTGTGGCTGCAATTATGTAACCACGTTAGTGGGGCAGCACTAGTTCCTTATCACTGCTTCTGTATTATATTATTACGTGTTGCTATAATGCATTTTGTTATGCTTTGGGGTAAATTTAGTTAGGATTCTGCTGGCTTATTTGATTTACGTGGTGTTCTCTGGCTATCCAAATCGTAGTCCCACAGAGCACTCCCCTTTGCTTTTCACTATGCCGAACCATAGGAACGGAATAAAGTCAGTGCTTTGAGCAATCTGGAAAGGTTACGGCGTTTTTATTGGTGTTTGACGACCGTAAAAGCAGCTCGCTATCCGACAAGTAGCAATTGCAAATGTGTTTTGTGTGTGGCGCCTTTTGCCGAGCATGTTGTTTGTATTGTGCCTGTCTTATTATTATGAGGTATATGGGAATGTCTGAATGGCTACTTCCTGTTCTCACCTTTCCGCCTAGTGTGACTATGACAGTTATTTGCGTACCTAAGAAATTCAGGAAGTAGGAGACCAATTAGATTAATAAAAGTTTGTTCTACATCTACATGGGATACTCTGCAAATCACATTTAAGTGCATGGCAGAGGGTTCTTCGAACCATCTTTATAATATTTATCTCCCATTCCATCCATTCTTGAACAGCACGCGGGAAGAAAGAACACCTGAATCTCTCCGTTCGAGCTTGATTTCTCGTATTTCATTCAGATGATTTTTTTCTACCTATGTAAGTGGCAGTCAAAAATATATTTTCGCATATGGAGGATAATGTTGGCGATTGGAGTTTCGTAAGTAGCCCACGCCGCAACGATAAGTGCCGTTGTAATGATTCCTATCCCAGATCCTGTATCATTTCCGTAACGCTATCTCTCCTGTATCGTGACAATACGAAACGAGCTGCCCTTCTTTGGACTCGTTCGATGTCCTCCGTCAAACCCCGTGATAAGGATCCTACACTGGGCAGCAATACTCCAAAAATGACGAACAAGCGTAGTGTATGCAGTTTCTTTAGTAGTTCTGTTGCATCTTTTAAGGGTTCTGCCAATGAAACGGTCTCTGGTTCGCCTTTCCCACGACATTATCTACATGTTCTTTCCAGTTGAAGTCTGAAGTAATAGTAATTCCTAGGTATTTAGTGGAGTTTACGGCCTTCACTTTTGATTGATTTATCTTGTAAACAAAGTTTAACGGATTTCTTTTCGTACTCATGTGAACGACTTCACACTTCTCATTATTTAGAGTCAACTGCCAATTTTTCTCCATAGCGATATTTAGATCGTCCTGCAGTTGGTTTTGATCGTCAGATGATTTTACTAGACGGCAAACAACCTAAGAGAGCTGCTTAGATTTTCTCCCTAATCGTTTATGTAAATTAGGTACAGCAGAGGAACAATAACCGGCCGCGGTGGCCGAGGGGACTAAGGCGCTTCAGTCACGGTCCGCACGGCCACTACGGTCGGGAGTTCGAATCCCCCCTCGGGCATGGATATTTGTGCCGTCCTAGTTCGTAACTAGTTCATAAGTAGTTTGCAAGTTTAGGGACTGATGACCCTGTAGTTAAGTCCCATAAGCTTTACAAACATTTAAAAGTTTTGGAACAATAACACTACCCTGTGGAACGCCCGATATCGCCTCTGTTTCAGTCGATGATTTAACGTCGATTACTACAGACTTTATTCTATCTGACAGGAAATCCCCTATCCAGTCACAAATTTGGGGCGATATGCCATAACCACGCAATTTGATTAAAAGCCGTTTGTGAGGTACGGTGTCAAAAGCCTTCTGGAAACCAAGAAATACGGAATCGATTTGAGAACCCTTGTCGATAGTACTATCACTTCGTGTGAGCAAAGAGCTAATTGTCTTTCGCATTGATGATATTTTCTAAATATCTAACTCAGCACATGTTAATAACTAATATTGACCCATGTTTAAGTTTTTGCTTACTTTCAGTAATTTTTCCGCGTACTTTGTGACGTCCTTTAGACTGACTATTTGTTTTGACATACTAAAAAATGAGTAATAAACCCCTTAGTGATATATAATCATGTGTACGCGCAACTGATTTGATTGTAATATCTCAGACCTTGCCCCCTCTTCTGGTAGAAGGATGTACAAAATATCGTGAAGGATTACGTTACCCTGGGCTTTAAAATTAGACGTATACTTCACTGGGATGCGTGTATATTGGCTCCACTGTTTAGTAGATGCATTATCTCTTGCCAGTCTTTTGCTGATAAGATCAGAATAGTTCGTTCGT
This sequence comes from Locusta migratoria, assembly GCA_026315105.1. Lineage (NCBI taxonomy): Eukaryota > Metazoa > Arthropoda > Insecta > Orthoptera > Acrididae > Locusta > Locusta migratoria. The sequence goes on along the minus strand of CM048745.1, from coordinate 326,294,380 downwards.
TCAATTCCCGGGATAAAGCCTACGTGATTACCAAGCCCATTCCAGACAGCACGTGTGGAAGTCCTGGGTGTCGACTTGAGACACCATTTGGGTAGATTATCCAGGGGTAAGAAGATAAAAGGAAATAAAATAAATAATGAAGAATGCTACGTCACAGCGTAGTCAACAATGCAATTACCTTCTAGAATTTTAATTTCACATTACCACTTCATTCACTCTAGTAATAGCACAAATAAATAACAAACAATTATTAAAATACATTATAGTTACCAAAATGTTTTGTCGAACATCAATCTGTTTCGATTAATTGCATCTCGAATGTCCGTACGCTAGTGTCTTCTGCTGGGCACTGAAGCACCTATCTGCGGCGTAGCTAAGATAAAAGCCATCTGTCGTATCAGCTAGTTGGCCTCCTATATAGGAGAGTTGTAAGGCTCTATGGCTTGGCTGAAATTCTAATCATGTGTATTTCTCGATAACACAAATGCTTGCAGCAAATTTTACATGATTTGCTTCCTTCGCCGTTTCACAATTTGGGTAGCCGTGGGTGTGTGTAATATAATAAATAAATCTATGCGAATAAAAATCACGGAGGACTCTAAAGTTGAAATCTCAGAGTAAACTATATACTGAAATGCAGCAACATGCGATTGGGAGCGTTCACAGAGACGGAAGAAGTCCTGTCTCAAATCCCGGAAAAGTGAAATAATTACAAAGACGGAAAAATGAGAATAAAAGCTATGGCATGCAACCCTTAGAAATACATAGAATTTCATAAGCACGCTATTGAAGGAGGTTGTACAAGGCTCTGAGAGAATTATTGACCAAGACTAGAGAGAAGATCACTAAATATTAGTAGAAATCAGAAGGATACACGCATAGTTACTTGCCTGATGGGCATGGAACAAACAATTGTGGATGCTGAGGGCTTTGTTCTAAGAACCAACCACGTGGAAGACATATCAGTCACGGAAGGAAATGATAAAGATTTTTACATCACTGTACAAAAATGAAAATATTGTCTGTTAGAAATCGGGCCCCACAAAGCTAGAAAGAATTTACACAGAGTTATGTACACAGCCACATAATCAGAAAAGGTTTGAATATGCCAGGCCGTTATCAAACTGCAACTAGTAACACATACACCGCATGTATCTGTTGGAAATCACTGGATTGAAAAACTAGAACACATTCCCGCACAAGATCGGAAAAATATTTCGAAAAATGAATCTAAGTTCAAGATTCTAAATTAAATATGCTAGACAACGAATCGCTAGCATCTCCATGGACACAAGAACAGAACCAACCTTACCTCACCACGATCTGAGCACCAAGTAAACACCGAGCGGCCAGGAGGCAGGAAAGCTACCGTAAACTGGGAAACCCAAGAAAACAACTGTGGTGGGGAGAGCAGATCGCGAGACTCGCCCAGGAGAGGGCTCGTCGACTGGCTTGTAACCAAAGGGTGTAGAAACCTCTTTGGTCGCATCAGCAGCAGGGGTTGGGAACGACTAATTATCGACTGTGAGCCAGGGAGAACCATGCAAATAGAGCTATTACTACCCACATTCAAACAGCCATTAGATTATCGCACATCCACTTAAAAGTAAAACAAGTACACATTCCCACAGGGACAGTGGCGTAGCGGAGAAGCCGTACTTATTGCCACTTTCATAATCACAATAAATTATTAACATAACAAAATCCTAACAATATTAACTAACATTTCAGAAACTGATATTTTAAAACATGAAAGAAAAATGCCATTCCTCATGCCTCGAAAAGAGTGGGGTTCTAGTTTTAACAAAACGCTAATCTAGCGACATCAAATAAATTACAATTTTATAAAAAATATATAGAAGATAACAGACGGTCGTCTTTCAGTCTTGATATTACCTTCTCGAAATAAATGTTTGTTCTTATGTGACACAACACTGTAATAGATGAGAGCAACATGCCTAATTTCCTTTCTTGTTTATTTTATTCAAAATGATCCTGCCTAGCCACATTGCTAAAAAGAATTACTGGATCAGGTGAGATATCATACTCATTAAATATAAAGTAATGTATTTTATTCAGATATTGGTTACAACTGTAATTTGTTTATGATACAGTACGATATTTTGCTGTCTCGACGCTTTACTTCAGGTTTACATAGTGTTTACTTACAGCGAGGCACCATGGAGGTACCATAATAGTGAAAAAAATTCTCGTTGCCCTCTAATAGGGTGTGTAATCACCTCGGTCGGTCAGTACAGATGCACGCCTAAGTGGCATGGACAGTATAAGGTTATCAATCAGATCTTGAGAGATATTTGGCCATTCTTCCTTAGTGCAATATCCAGTTCTGAAACCGTTGTGGGAGGTGCTGGTAAAGCTGCAGTTCATCTGCCAAATGCATCCCAGATATGCTCAATTGGATTTAAGTCGATGAACAAACTGAACACGCTATTCGTTCAATTCCATCAGCTTCAAGCATGTTGTCCACCAGGGCAGCTCTTTGAGGACGAGCTTTATCGTCCACGAGAAGGAACCCATCTGATATGGCATCAGCGCAGGGCACAACGAAAGCTAGAATGATCTCGTCTCTCTACCTCTGAGAATTCAAAGCGCCACTTTGAACGACAAATAGGCCCGTGTGAAACCCATCTCGCGCTATTCGTCCACGAGACTCAGAGGGCCATAGACACGGCTTCTCAGGTAGATGCTGTGTTTCTTGACTTCCGCAAGGCGTTTGATACAGTTCCCCACAAACGCTTAATGAACAAAGTAAGAGCATATGGTCTATCAGATCAATTGTGTGATTGGATTGAGGAGTTCCTAGATAACAGAATGCAGCATGTCATTCTCAATGGAGAGCAGACTTCCGAAGTAAGAGTGATGTCAGGTGTGCCACAGGGGAGTGTCGTGGGTTCGTTGCTGTTCACGATATATATAAATAATCTTGGGGATAAGATCGGAAGTTCACTGAGGATTTTTCGGGTTGATGCTGTAGTGTATAGAGAGGTTGTAACAATGGAAAACGGTATTGAAATGCAGAAGGATCTGCATCTAATTGACGCATGGTGCAGGGAATGGCAATTGAATCTCTATGTAGAAAAGTGTAATGAGCTGCGAATACATAGAAAGAAAGATCTTATATTATTTAGCTACACTATAGCAGGTCAGCTACTGGAAGCAGTAAATTACATAAATTATCTGGGAGTAGGCATTAGGAGTGATTAAAATGGAACGAACATATAAAATCAATCGTCGGTAAAGCAGATGCCAGACTAAGATTCATTGGAAGAATCCTAAGGAAATGCAGTCCGAAAACAAAGGAAGTGGGTTACAGTACACTTGTTCGCCCACAGCTATAATATTGCTTACCAGTGTGGGATCCGTACCAGTTGGGGTTGATAGAGGTAGTAGAAGAGATCCAACGGAGAGCAGCGCGCTTCGTTACAGGATCATTTGGTAATCGTCAAAGCGTTACGGAGATGGTCGATAAACTCCAGTGGAAGACTGCAGGAGAGACGCTCTGTCGCTCAGTACGGGCTTTTGTCGGAGTTCAGAGAACATACCTTTACCGAGGATAAAATCTGAAAGATTAGATCCCACAGAGACATACCGACAATCTTTCTTTCTGCGAATAATACGTGACTGGAACAGGAGAGAGAACCGATAGTGGTACTCAGGGTACCCTCCGCCACACCCCGTCGGGTGGCTTGCGGAGTATGAATGTAGATGTACATCTGCTAATACTGACTCTTGCACACACTATTCGTCTACCACGACCATGTGATATTTCCTGCACATAAGCAGGATTCTTCAGAGTTCCACGCTCAGGCTGAACACACAATCTTGACTCATATGTGAACAAACCCGGCGCCATTCATTAGGGTTCCAATCCTGTTGTACCTCCATCTAGTATTTGCGGGCTAAAGGGTGTCGTGGTTTTAATGGGACACACGAACACCATAGGCCTACGTGCGTAGAGGACACATTCCCAAAGGCAATTTCGGATCGTTTTTGTTGATTTGTGTAAATTTTTCAGCAATCAGTCGTAAAAATATTTATTTCCTTGAAAGTCTAGATTTCGACCACTGTGTGATTATTATCAGTGCAAAAATAAATACAAAAGAAAGAGTTAGCATACAATACATGTCACGTTATAAGCCAAATGTACCAGTTTGTTTTCAATGATAGAAATCAATTAAAATACTTAAAACATCTCGACCTCCATGTTTAAAATTGACATTTGATTTTATGATATTCACTGCGAACAAAATTATTAAAAGGTCATCAATTTCTAAAAATTATTTTAAAACTAATATATATTGTTTTAAAATAATTTTTATAATTATATATAAACACCAATTAGTATACATTTTTTCCACCAATTACATATAAACAGTAAACGAGACTCATTAATACAGAACGGTTTAAAGTAAAAGTTCCTATTAAAATTACAATAAAACGTAATTATTTCTACCGTTAACATACCACACACACACACACACACACACACACACACACACACACACACACACACACACACACATATATATATATATAAAGCTTCAGAAAGGGCGCCTTAGTCGCAAATGACGCATGCTGACGTCAACTGTGTAGGAATTGTAACAGCTGCGTCAGTACGAACGCAACCTCCAACATGGAGGTAGAGATGTTTTAAGTGTTTTAATTGTTCTTAAGGTATGTTTTTTATCATTGACTTTTAACTGAAACTTGTACACAGTGGTCGAAATTTAGATCTGCAAATAAATAAATATTTTTACGACTGATTGCTGAAAAATTTTCACAAGTCAAATACAGTCGTGGAGCACAAATTCCATTAAGCAATGAAGCCTGGTTTTTGTTGATATTACGCTTCCTGTTGCTGCCTGGAGTGTACGTTGCAGCTGAGTTGCATTCAGCCTCCTGTCTCGACAAGCTGTTGTTACCCCTGAACGACCTTGGCCTTGCCGTCTTTTAATGGTACCCGTTGTCTGAAATCGCTTCCAGGTCCTGAGAATTACCCTTTGCGACATTCCAATAGATGCAACCACCTCCCTCTGTGCCCCGCTTCGACCCTTCCTATGCCTCTCCTTGCCATAACATCGGTTAAGTAATGTTGTTATTACGTTGCACTACATTCTCACTACAATATCTGAACCCTTGTCTAATTTGTTGGTAGGGTTAACATAACACCAACCCCATCTGCAGCACCTTTCTATTATTACCACTAACTGGGTTGCCGGAATGTTGCAGTCTCCACTCCGTAGACATACTTCCAACCATTTTAGTTCATTCTACTGACGACAATACTTCAGAAGCTAAACATTTCAACTGGTCACCTAATTGTTTTTCCATCTTTCCTTTAACCTTGATGTTATTATCAGCTGAAAAGCGCACCGTCACTATTCTATCAATCATTGAAAAACATTGCGTTTTTACATAATTTGGTGTGAAGAATCTTTCTTTACGCGTTACTTTAATAAATCAGTCGTTGGTATTCTGAATATATTAAAGAGGTGTCTACCATATTTTTTTAGAAATCCTTACGCTTAGAAAATTAATGCCTCTGTTATCTTAAATTTCGAGAATGAATTTAATGTGAGGGTGAAAATCGTTAAACAGGTGGTTTATGGCTCTATATCATCAACTTGTCTTTCACGGTATATAATATTATTTACAATTCAGACATGATTTTTAAGAAGTCATGCTCATTGTGGTTCATGAATATTATGGCAAAACCGCCAACCACACAACATCCTATGGCTATGCCAGATGGTTATTTATTAAAAAAAATCCATTGAAAGAAAAGTAATCTTAAAACAAAAATGTTACGGTCTTCAGTCCGGAGAATGGTTTGATGCAGCTCTCCATCCTACTTTATCCTGAGCAAGCCTCATCATCTCATAAGAACGACGACCTACATCCATTTGAATTTCCAATTAATTATGGAAATTCCCCACAGAGATGATAGATTATTTTTCAAAAGAGATAGATTGGCTAGTCAGTACCTAACTATTTGCTGTACCACATTCCTCTAACACCATCCTCATTACCTAGGTCGTGAATTACCTTTCCCATTCCTTTTTGCTTCTTTTTCTCCGTCCTCTTCACCTGAACACGAAACACAGTTCCGAAATCTTGTTTAATTTCGTCCTTTTTTCTGTGTGTAACTATCGGCGGTACAGCAAAAAGGTAAGTACTGGCCAGCCAATGTATCTCTTTTCAAAAATAATCCATGTGATTTGCTTACTAAATTCATGTCCGAGTCTCCTCCTGCGATTTTTACCCCACACACTTCCCTCCTAAGCTAAATTTACAAGCCCTTTATGTCTAAGAATGTGTCCTATCAATCGATCCCTTCTTTTGGTCAAAGTATGCAAGAAATTCTTTTTCTCTCGAATTCTGATCAGTACCTCATTACTTACGCGATCCACCCAACTAATGTTCAGCATTCTTCTGTGGCACCGCATTTCAAAAGCCTCAATCCTCTTCCTGTCCGCACTGTTGATCGTCCATGTTTCATTCCACACAAATGCCTTCCGAAAGGACTTCCTTACGGTTAAATTAATATTCAATGTTAACAAATTTCTCTTTTTCAAAAACGCTCTTCTTCCCATTGCCATTCTGCGTTTTATATCCTCTGTACTGCAACCATCATATGTTATTTTACTGCACAAGTAACAAAACTCATTTAATACCTATTTTGATTCGTTACCTAATTCCTTCAGCACCTCCTGATTTTCTAAGAGTGCATTCCATTGCCCTTGTTTTGATCTTTTTAATGTTCAACTTATACGCTCCTTTCAACACACTGTCCATTCCGTTAAATTGCCCCTACAGGTCCTCGGCTGTCTTTGACAGAATTAAAAGTCATCAGCAAAACGCAAGGTTTTTATTTCTTCGCCATGAACTGTAATTCCTTCTCCAAATTTCTCCTTGCTTTCCTTTATAGCTTGCTCATGTACAAATTGAACAACACTGGAGAAAGGCAAAAACCTTGTCTTACTCTCTTCCCAACCTAGCATCCTTCTGATAACTGCTGTCTGGTTTTTGTACAAGTTGTAAATAACCTTCCGTTCCTTATATTTTACTACAGATGATTTCAGAATTTGAAAGAGTGTATTCCAATAAACATTGTCAAAAGCTTTCTCTAAATCTACAAAAGCAAGAAATGTAGATTTGTCTTTCCTTGATGTATCTTGCAACAAAAGCCGTAAAGTGAGTATTGCCTTCAGTGTTCCTACATTTCTCCTGTATCCAAACTGGTCTTCCCCAAGGTCTGCTTCTACCAGCTTTACCAACCTTCTGTAAATAATTCGTGTTAAAATTTTGCAACCATGACTTGTTAAACTGATGGTTCTGCAGCACTGAAGTTTTCGCTCCAGTTGTCACAATTTAAAAATGTCCGAACGACATGTTTCGGGCCTACATTAGCCCATTCTCAAGTTCTAAAAGAAGAAAGCCAAGGAAAACGTGAATTAAAACGAAAACACTAAAACCTTAAATATGATCCATGTCAATATAACAAAGTGTGTCCATCCGAGACAGGCTTACCTTGTATTCTAAAACACATCTGCCTTAAGGCAACGTCAATCGTCAAATGTTTGCGGCATATGCGCCATGTCTACAGATAAACATTCTTAACCGTAAAACATGTTTCTAGTTGGAGGCACACTTGTGGACTGCTAACTATCTGCTATGTCAGAGATAGTCCAAACGCTACCCACTACCAAAAATAAACCTATCGTATTGGTACTATCGAAAGTAAACCCGTCTGAAAACACAAATTTAAAATGTATACAAAAAACTAACAGTAAATCAGCCAACCCCAACCACAAGGAACCAAATGCAGCATTTCGTTGACCGGGACGGACAGTTCTGCCTTTTGTGCCGCGAAAAACATTTGGGGCAAGACTTCACTTTCTTATTTGCCAGGTCTATGCGACTATCAACTTGTTTATACTTAGTGCGGACAGGCAGAAACGCCGAGGTACCTAAATCGTACTGTTCCAAAATCTGTTATACTTAATGGAAAGACGGATCTGACGGTTTCAGAACCTGCTCCCTAAGTTTGACATCAGTGCCACATAACATCAGATCTGAATACCAAGCTCCACATGCACACTTACACTTTCTAGTGAGACCTTGAAGATCTGTTATCCACTGGCGGTATGTTCGGTTCTCTTGTTTCCTACACTGGAAGAACTGATACCTAGCGTCCACTACATTGATTTGCTGTTCATAATATGCTGTGAGGGCTCCTATTACTAAATCATAAGTAAGTTCAGAAGGCTCCACGGTGGGAAACAGTTGTTTGACAAGACGAAACGCTGGAGGTCCTACAGTTCGGAGGAAAAAAAGTAGTTTGACAGTACCTTGTATCTTGTGAACCGCGGCGTTGGCTTCAAACTGTTGCAACCATTCTGTCCATTCCTCTTGTGCTTCGTCATACTGGCGAAACGGCGGAATTACTTGAGGTGGTGGCTGCTGCAGTGGTACTTGCGCATTTTGCGACACAGGTGCGGCCAGAAGTTGTTGCACAGTGGACAGGAGGGAAGCAATTTGTTGGCTCTAAAACTGTAGCATCTGCATTAGTTGCTGTGCATCGAGCACAGGAAGCTGCAGCGCAATGGCAAGCAAGTTTGTGTTAGGGGGGGGGGACTGATATTTTGCAAAAACAATATGAAGAAACAAAGCAAAAATATAGAAACTGACTCGTATCCCTGCAATAGAAACAAAAGATTAATTGATACTGCAAAGCCCGGGAAGAAAGCAAATTAATTTTGCAGCGTAGTGTCAGCTATTTAACATCTCGTCACAATGTGGGTCGTTGTTCTCCTCGTCGCCATTTGTTTTGTTGTCCTGGTCAGCCTCTGTTTTCTCTTTTCCGGCCTGTCTTTCAGGAAAGGTTCTGTTCAGGATGCGTCGACATCTATAACAGCTATTGTTTAGAAATACAAGTTTATTTACTGAAATAAACAATACTCAACTTTCATACATTGGTCTGTCTCTTCTCGCGGCGTCGTCTTCCTCGATGCTAGCTGCGCTGAGTCCTAGTGACTGCCTATTTCGGAGCAGAGTTCAGACGGGCTCTTCCAGACGCATGTCGGCCTAGATATAGCCGCTTGTAGAGGGAGCGCTTCTAGGTCGCTCCCTCCAGGATGCGCAGCGCCGGCGTGTGATTGGCTGCCGGTCATACTCTGCCTTTTCCACGATAGTTCTCGAGCGTCTGGCGTGTGGCGCTGACTTTACGCCACAACATCCTCATCATCGGCAGAGTTAGTGGACATACAAACTTGTACTACTGTGGTCGATGTTGGCTTTGTATCTATCTTGACTAAGATAATGCGATGACAGCGGTGCTCATAGTAGTTTACTCGCATTTCTGTTTTCTTTCTCATTATCAGACCTACTCCCGTAATACCCCCAACTGATTTTGAATTTATAATCCTGTACTCGCCTGAGCAGAAATCCTGTCTCTCTTTCCACCGTACTTTACTAATCCCAACTATATCTAACTTCAACCTATCCATTTGCCTTTTTAAATTTCCTAACTTCCCTACCCGATTAAGGGATCTAACATTCCACGCTCCGACCCGTAGAATGCCAGTGTGCTCTTTCCTGATGATCACATCCTCCTGAGAAGTCCCCGCCCAGAGATCAGAATGGGGAACTATTTTACCTCCGGAATATTTTACTCGAGAGGATGACATACAGTAGAGCGGCATGTCATCAGGAAAAGTATCGGCTGTAGTTTCCGCTTGCTTTCGGCCGTTCGCAGTAGCTGTGTGGCAAAGCCACATTAGCTGATGTTACAAGGCCAGCTCAGGCAATCAGCCAGACTGTTGCCCCTGTAATTACTGAAAAGGCTCCTGCCCTTCAGGGACCACACGTTTGTGTAATTCAACGAGGTCCATAATTTCTGGAAAATTCATCATTTAATTATGTAAAAGATTTTTCCTGAGAAGCTCAATGGATTGTGTTAATGGAAAATTGGTGTAAAAGGTTGACTACTTTGTATTCTACCTCAAGTGAAATTTTAATACAATAAAGTAACAAGTTACCAGTACCATGGGGGGGGGGGGTAGATAATAGTATTTCAGTGTTGTTTGTGTATCATTATACTATCAACCGCCGGCCGCGGTGGCCGAGGGGAATGAGGCGCTTCAGTCACGGTCTGCACGCCCACTACGGTCGAGGGTTTGAATACCCCCTCGGGCATGGATATTTGTGCCGTCCTAGTTCGTAAGTAGTTCATAAGTAGTTTGTAAGTTTAGGGACTGATGACCCCGTAGTTAAGTCCCATAAGCTTTACAAACATTTGATTTGAATATTATCAACCAGCAGTGTCGAAACCCTCGGCGGGTTAGAAGTACAAGAGATACAAGGTCGATATTTCCTCATCGACTTTACTCCATGTTTGCGATTTATTTTCTGTCCCAAAGTATGAGACTGTTGGAGTATGATTGACGAGCCGCGGCGGAATATCCGTGCGCATGAGACGCCGTCGGGGGTTCGAGTCCTCCCTCGGGCATGGTTGGTTTTGTTGTTACTTGGTTAGTTTAACTCATTTTAATTAGTTTGTAAGGTAGGGACTAACAACGAAGCAGTTAAGTCCCATAGATTTACAAACATTTTTTATGCTTGGCGAAAGGCAGGTTATAATATTGATTATGTTGATGGCCCAACTGCCTTTGATACAGTCGGCAGCATGCCGCCGCGGCAAAATAGCCGTGCGCATTAAGGCGCCAAGCTGTGGTACTCGCGTCGGAGGTTTGAGTCCTCCCTCGGGCTTTGGTGTGTGTGTGTGTGTGTGTGTGTGTGTGTGTGTGTGTGTGTGTGTGTGTGTGTTTTTTTTTTTTGCTCTTACGATATGTTAAAGTAGTGTCAATAAAATTCTTCGCGGTTTTTGGTCGCATTGTCAATCTATAAAATCGAACGTTTCGGCCACTAATGAAATAAATCGCAATTTGCGATCACTTATGGCTTCAATCTAATAGGTTTAGATGTAATACCAACGTACGGCGAATGAAAATTTGTGCCCGGCCGGGATTCGAACCCGGATCTCCTGCTTACTAGGCAGACGCGTTAACCATTCCGCCACCGAGGACCCAGTACCACAGCCTAATTGTTCTGTAATGCTCGCAGCCACAGTACTGTATTCCCGCATCAGGGAGAACAGACCATGAGGTATCGAGACACAATTTTCGTCAGGAGCCTAGCCTCAAAAAAATGTTCAAATGTTTGTTAAGCTTATGGGACTTAACTACGGGGTCATCAGTCCCTAAACTTACAAACTACTTATGAACTACTTACGAACTAGGACGGCACAAATATCCATGCCCGAGGGGGGATTCGAACCCCCGACCGTAGTGGCCGTGCAGACCGTGACTGTAGCGCCTCAGTCCTCTCGGCCACCGCGGCCGGCGAGCCTAGCCTCAGTTTGTATACAATTATACATATTTTTGACGACGTTACAGCGTTCATGAAATAAGTCGCAATTTGCGATCACTTATGGATGCACAGTACTAGGTTTAGATGCAATACCAACGTCGGCGAATGAAAATTACAAGTTGCCTTTGTCAAGGTGTTTGGCTGACTGCGATTTCTGTTACTTATATATAGTGGTAGAAGCTGTTACCAAAGTATCAGGCGTTCTTTATTGGTGTTTACAATATGGCCTGTGATTGGAGGGAATAGAGGTAGTTGATTGGTGTTTGCTTTGTTTATTCCTATTGGTGGAAATTGTCGAATGAGAGGCGGGCAGCGCTTATGACGCGACGTTATTTATTTGATCCCTGGCGTTGGCTGGGGAACGCTGGTGCTCTGTGTACATACGGCCGCACGCGTCAGATGGTTCGCGCGCCGTCATCTCGTAGAGTTATGTCTGCTGGTAGACAGGACGCCGGTATCCTGCATCCATCCCTCCTGTTCAGTTTGGTGGGTCGCTTTACAATTTCCATGGCGTCTCTGATCTTCCTCCTCGTTTGAAGTGGCGGTTTCGCTAGTACACGTGCTTCTCGAAACATTTTTTTTTCCGCACTCCTCCTGGCCTAGACGAATGTATCTTTCGTGTTCTGATATTCTCGTCTTGACAGTAATTGACCCTGAAAAAGGCCGCGGATCCTACGTTTACATTTACATTAAATGTTTGTAAAGCTTATGGGACTTTACTGTAGGGTTATCAGTCCCTAAACTTACAAATTACTTATAAACTATTAATGATAAATCTGAAGCATTGAATTAAAATTTGTAAAGCGACCGGGAATCGAACCCGGACCTCCAGGCTTACTAGGCAGACGTCTTGCCGCTAGACACCGCATCACTGGCGTTTAAGGCACCTCGTAATAGTCTAAGCATGATTTCATTCACATCACAAACTTTAATTCAGCTTCTGCGGAATGGACATATTGGAACATTCCTGTTTTACGATTATATAAATATCAATATAAATACAAATATAAATCCCTGAGATGGTCGAAACACAAATTTTAATTCAATGCTTCAGATTTATCATTAATGTCTTTGACATATTCGAGACGAAATTGTATATTTGTATTTATATCACCTTAAAACAGGAATGTTCCAATATGTCAATTACCAAGGTGCTATTCCACTGCATGAAGAGCCTTGGCAGTAATGGCAATGTTCTATGGAACGCAGAAGCTGAATTAAAGTTTGTGATGTGAAGGAAATCATGCTTAGACTATTACGAGGTGCTTTAATCGCTAGTGATGCTGTGGTCTAGCGGTAAGATGTCTGCCTAGTAAGCATGGAGGTCCGAGTTCAATTCCCGGTCGGATCACAAATTTTTACTACCTTACACTAAAGACAGCACAAATATCTATGCCCGAGGGGGGATTGGAATCCCCGGTGCGGGAGGCCTAACGATTCGCATCGTGGCGCTCCAGACCGCACGGCTACTCCCGCGCGGCTTGCATTTAGTTCAAGTAGTTTGTAATTTTAGGGACAGAGGACCACTGCAGTTAGGTCCTATAACTTTACAAACATTTGAACATTTGATAACATGCCACGACGTATACAGACATGAATCAGGGCAGGATGACGTGTTACCGGGTATTAGGAGTGCCTAATTATTGTAATACCACTTTTTATGAGCAATAATTTTTTATATATATCTGTTCCATCGAAAGGCTACCACCCCTTTTTCTTAACCCCCTGAGTGGTAAATCAACAGATTCATTCTTAAATTCCCTCCACTAGCAACCCAAGGCGTTAACAATGATCTTCCCTGACTGGCAGTTATAATTCAGATCCCTTGGAATAATAGACTGTATGACCCAAAATTATAATGTAGCCACTAATTGACCACTGATTAAATAAATTGTATTGCGCAACGGAAGACGCATGTCCTCAATCGTAGCTAGTGGCTTGAATTGGTCGGGACCGTCGTTGCATAGCACCTCAATGCGCTTGGCCGTTCCTTGTCTGGGGTTCGAATCCCCCCCTCGGGCATAGATGTTTGTGCTGTCTTTAGTATAAGGTAGTTAAAGTAGTAAGTTTAGGGACTGATTACCCCGCAGTTAAGTCCCATAAGCTTTACAAACATTTGAACATTTGGACCGTCGTACTTCATATTTCAAACTATGCCTCATATTTATTGCTCTAGCACCCCTATCAATTTGCTTTACTGATTATTTAAACATCTATACACGTGGGTAGGGTGCAATAAGGATTGGGTGGGGATAAGAATGGATAAGAAGATGGGGAGAATTAATCTTGAATTATTAAATAATTCTCAGTCTCTGTTGCAATATTTTTATTACTCCAATTACGCGTTTCGCGCTGTTAGCGCATCATCAGATTGGGCGGAGATGCAGCCACAGAACTATCTAAAGCTGTGGTGGAGGTGGCTTAACAATTTGTGTTCTGTCATTGGGCCCCATAGCAGCAGAGGAGTCGCTGTCGTGGTAGGTCCACGTTTACAACTGGTAGTATTGTTAATAACTGCTTGAATTAAACAATTTATTACATCCAACAATGAAATAATTAAGAAATTGGATGCACAGTAAGTTTTATAACCTCTCCGCACCACTGCTTTAGCAGTTATATTCTCGGCTGCCGAATACTGTGCTCAGATTTGGGTGAACGGCTCACATGTATAAAAGGTGAATGTTCAGCTGCATATAAAATCTGAGGATGATTTCCGGAATAATTAAACCCACTCTAACGCATTGGCTCCCAATATTATGCCACATCCCACCGCCACACCTGCGATGTACTGACGCCTTTGTACGTGAATACAAAAACATCTTCGGAAATCGAAGCCTGCCAATCCACCAAGACATTGAGGCTGCAAACACTAATAGGCTTCGCTCTAGGAACCCGCCAACTAGAAGAACCTGTGTACAAGAGGGTTACAGCATCTTAAACGCATGGTCTGTAAAATGGAACGCATCTCAAAATCATAACATGTCTTGCATCACACACAAGCCACCTGATTTTAATCTACCACGCAAAACGTGGTCTACTATAAATATGATTCGAACTCGTCAAGGCGGATATGCTTACTCCCTGTATAAATGGTGTAAACAACCTCACCTCAGTGTGACTGCGGAGAGAATCAGACCATCAGCCATATTGTTGAAGAGTGTCCCAGAAGAGCCTATAACGGGAGCCCAGACGACTTACTGTTCGCAACTCCAGAGTCGATAGATTACATTAGATTACATTAAAAGTCTTGATGTTTGTTTGAAATTATTAACGTTTGTCATATTAGCAATTTGTCTGTTTCTTTCTTATGTTGCTGTTCGTCATTAGGAGTTTCTGTGCCTATAAGCTGAAGATTTCATCAACTGCAATTGATTGTTCTCTACTAAATCTTTTAAAGACACTTATTCTTCTCTGGTTTGAGGGTCAATTGTACAAAAATTTCATTAATATCGGAATAACATTGTAGACTGTTGTAAAGTAACCTCCGTGATGCACAGAATGAATTATGGAGACAGTGCCTCTTCCAGAATGAAACTTTAACTCTGTAGCGGAGTGTGCACCGATATGAAACTTCCTGGCAGATTAAAATTGTGTGCCGGAACCGGGACTCGAGCCTGGGACCTTTGCCTATCGCGGGCAAGCGCTCTAACCAATGAGCTACCCCGACACAACTCACGGCTCCCCAATACAAGTTTCATATCAGCGCACACTCCGCTGCAGAGTGAAAGTTTCATTCTGGAAACATCCCATAGGTTGTGCCTAAGCCATGTCTCCACCATATCCTTTCTTCCAGGAGTGCTAGTCTTGCAAGGTTCGCAGGAGAACTTCTGTGAAGTTTGGAAAGTGGGAGGCGAGGTACTGGCGGAAGTAAAGTTGTGAGGCGGCATCGTGTGTCGTGTCGGGATAGCACAGTCGGTAGAGCGCTTGCGAAAGGCAAAGGTCCCAGGTTCGAGTCCAGATTCCGGCACACAATTTTTAATCTGGCAGGGAGTTTCATAATGCCTCTTATTTTCAAGCTGAATTGTGCAACAATTTATCGCAATCTTATGAACGGTATAGCAGCGTACAAAATGCCAATCTAATCTGAATTGGCGATTCCCATATAAAACTACCAATTGAAGTTGTTTCCATTTTTCAGTTGTTCCTCTGGGTACTCCCTATTTTTTCCTAAACTACTCCTGTATTCAAGCGTGTTACAAAATATTCAAATCGGTCTAGCCATTTCCGATTTGTATCGAGACTTTGATTTACATATACATACAGTCTCGATACAAATCAGAAATTGCTAGACCGATCTGAATATTTTTAATCCGCTTGAATACAGGGGTTGGTTAGGAAAAAAAATAGGAAAAAATCAGAGCAACAGCTGAAAAAAATTATATATAATCTCTGGCTGCAAACCAAAAACCATATGGATTAGGTTTTCTTCCTGTTTGAAATTTACGTCTCTTCAGTTGGATTTATATATTACAGTAATATTTTTATATTTACACCTCTTTCACCTTAAGTTGAGGAACTGTTATCGTTGACGATAAAAATTCCAATAATATTAAAGATTTTTAATGCTAAGATTTGAGGCAGTACCTATGATGAAAGGGTGTTTACACTTAATACGAACTGGGGAACTCGTCCAGTGAAACAGGTTAACATACAGTAGTGCAATAGTAAACAGCTATTTTTGAAAACACAACACACTGCAAGGAGTTTCTACTTGGTGTGGCTTAGAATTTAATAGTCATTTAGTTCAGTCTTTCACTTTATTAAACAGGCTTATCTAATCCGAATCACATTTCTCCAGTGAAGTTCCAGGTAATTAGATTGCGCAATTAAGGTAATATGTGACACACACATAGGGCCTGTTTCCCGATTGGACTTGTATCAAAAGGATATTGTGGCAGAGCGCCTGGTCGCCTCTACGGCAGCCCAAACACCTCTCCAGTGTCAAACGTTGCCTGCATTCAGGCGCAGTCTCGTTAGTTGCAGCGCCTGTTTCCATAAAACGTTTCTTTGGCTGTCGTTCCACACGGCCTGTTGTAAGTACTCATCCGACTTTGCAAGACTTCATCTTGTACAAGTGAGTGACTGTAGTGTATCTTCAAATGTACCCCAAGTGTCAGTTTTTTTTATAGATCCTCTGACTTCAGGACTCTGTCTTTTTTCGGTCTGTTCGTTACACGCTTAGCAATGGATTTTAGAGACTTTCCATATAACTCAAAACTGGATGTCAATGTAATATTAATTCAATCTGTGTTCAGAGGAGGGTATTCAGCTTTTTGGATGTTAGGCACAATTTTTGTAGTTGATTTTAGACTAATTTCCAGATCAGCTACAGACTTGAAACTTGGGTTCGAAAACATATTGCGGGGCTGTCTAGCGACAGTTCTTTAATTTATTTTTATCGCTGAACTTTGTCGATAGTGTATTCACGTCTTCTTTCAAATTTCTGAACTGTCACCGTTACGTATGCACCTACGTGCTTCAGACAGAACGATACATTTTACAGAGGGAGGTCATGTTATTGAACCTATCTGCGTGGACCAACGCTCCAAATTTTTGAGTAAAATCAGCGATGCCACTCAGTTATGTCCATTGTAAAAGTAGTTTCAGAACGGTTTAATGCGGTGGCCGAGGGGACTGAGGTGCTCCAGTCACGGTCTGCACGGCCACTACGGTCGGGGGTTCGAATCCCCCCTCGGGCATGGTTATTTGTGCCGTCCTTAGTATAAGGTAGTTGATAAGTAATTTGTAAGTTTAGGGACTGATGACCCCGTAGTTAAGTCCCATAAGCTAAAAAAAAAAAAAGGGGTTTAACGTTTGTCAAACAGATCGGTCTTAGCTAGACGTAATAGTTCCTACTTAAATCTGAATTTGAGATCTTCTCAGTTGGTTGTGGATATTCTTAATATACCGGGTGATCAAGAAGTCAGTATAAATCTGAAAACTTACTAAATAACGGAATAATGTAGATAGAGAGGTAAAAATTGACACACATGCTTGGAATGACATGAGGTTTTTATTACAACAACAAAGAAAGTTCAAAAAATGTCCGACAGGTGGCGCTTCAATGGATCAGAAAAGCAATAATTAGCATAGCAAATTAAGACAAAGCAAAGATGATGTTCTTTACAGGAAATGCTCAATATGTTCACCATCATTCCTCAACAATAGTTGTTGTCGAGGAATAATGTTGCGAACAGCACTGTAAAGCATGTCCGGAGTTATGGTGAGGCATTGGTGTCGGATGTTGTCTTTCAGCATCCCTTGACTTGAGAAGTCGGTCGATCACGATACACTTGCGACTTTAGGTAACCCCAAAGCCAATAATCGGAACGACTGAGGTCTGGGGACTTTGGAGGCCAAGCATGACAAAAGTGGCGGCTGAGCACACGATAATCACCAAACGATGCGCGCAAGAGATCTTTCACGCGTATAGCAATACTCTATTGTTCTAATAAACCCCCATGTCATTCCAAGCATGTGTGTCAATTTTTACCTTTCTATCTACATTATTCCGTGATTTATTAAATTTTCAAAACCATACTGACTTTTTGATCACCCGGTACATTTATAGGGGAGCCAGGGGCACGTTGGCCAAGCTTTTTATTATTTTTGTTAATATTAATTTATTTGACATTTAAATTTATGAAATTATTGTTAAATATTAGATAGGTCTTCACTGAATCTGGATGGCAGTTATTAAGCTTGAAAATATCAGTTAAAGTGTTAGAAAAAATTAATTACTGGACATATGTCAAGTGGACCGATCTGCCCCTACCTCAGGGTAAGTTGGTCCAGAGGCTGGGGCACGTCGACCCATGTAGTCTTTTGGTAAGTATAACTAGGATATAAAAATAAAACAGTTATCAAGAAATATACTTTAATGTACATAATATCAAGTTTAATATTGACTTAAATGCTTAACATTGAGGACTATGACAACAGCTCCAAAGTATCAGCACAGTTCTAACACTCATAAGGTAGTCCATGGATTTCATTTTTCGCGTCTCAAAAAATGTTTGTAAATCTATCGTTCCAAACTGCGTGGTCATCAGTCCGTAGCCTACAAAATACTTAAACTAAGGTAAACTAACCTAAGGGCAATACACACACCCATTCCCCAGGGAGGTTTCACGTATCTCTGAAGAGCTCAACGCTTACAGTTTGTGCACTGAATTCCTTGTTCTCCAGTTAACTGTTTCAAAAAGGCAATTTGACTCATCATCATCACCATCTTGCCTTGTTTGTTTTGCGTTCTATGTCTGCTGTAGTTGATTTGATTAATTTCATTCTCCTATTCCTCACACTTCCTTTTTGAAAAATGACTTTTCTAGCATATGATCTAAATTTTCTTCTGTATTTCTTTCCAATGCTTTGGTTCAATGGGAAGCGTTGAAATTAAATTTCTGTTTCCTGAGTTTCAATTACCTGTGCAAACTGACATGAGGTCTCTCTGTACTTAGTATAGTATCTCCAGTACGATTTTCTTGGAATCCCAGTTTTAGCTAACAGTCCTCACAGACGTTTTCTTTTACTTCTAAATCTGCTCTTATCATCGTATCTTCAGAAGTCACTCACCTTTCATCCTTTTATAATTTCGGATCATTTTTATGATACTACAAGTAAAACAAACGTTTAAATCAGAGCCGTAACTCACGTTTTGAAAACAAGAAAATGAACGAGATTCTGATTTCTCCGATCACTGTTTAAGATTAAAATAAAGTTTAATGGTTTGCTTTTATTCAACGCTTTTTATCTCGTGAATATGACGACCTTTGGACCTCTTAAACGTATCAAAGTATGTTTATCTTCGACAATTATGTTAATAATTTAATAAACTCGAAGAATAATAAACGTTGTTATCATTAAAAGTTACAAACCTTTCATCGAGTTTAAAGAAGTGTAGCTCCTATAGGACGTGACAGGTTGTCTCGGCTGGCCATCGTGCCCCGTCCTCTCTGGGCCAACCTGCCCCATCTCCATCTTTACAATTAATTCTGTTCCTTAGAAAACTCACTGAAGCAATTCTGTACGCCATATAGAAATAATCCTTAAACTACTACCTTTTATTATACTACTCACTGCGTTGCGCCTAAAAGCAAGGAAAAGGTAAATAACACACATTAACCGACGAGTAGAATTTTACTGAAACACGCACAAAAACAGTTAAGGACTACAGCTTGTCCAAACCTTCGCCGCCTGCGATATTGGTCCTGTATAAGGTGAGGGACAGTGCTACTTACTTTCTGATGAATTCATAGGACGATCTAGCGTCTATTGTATGAAGTAATTCGACTGGGCCATCCTGCCCCTATGGCCAGCGTACCTCGGTCTCCCCTACTCCGCAAACTACCCTATGGTGTGTGTGGCGGATTGTACAGTAAGCCCTCCAAAAAATAGCCTACCATAAATATTCGCCTGTTTATCAGGCTCCTGGTTTGAAACTAAACTTTCTTCCCCTGGTTTCTATGTGCCAAACTGGTTCTGAAATATGCTACTTTAGCGTATTCAGAAAAACTTAGTGTTGAAAGATAATATTTAGAGAGCAGGTTTTTTATTTGGACCTATCCAGCGAAATTAGGAGTGGCTGTTTAAAAAGCGAAAAAAAAAAAACCATACTGGTTTAGCTTCTCTAAGTGTTTTTGAACCTGGTACAAACGAAAGCGTAATCTCTGTAAGAACTAACGAATATTGGTTTTTGCCGCAGTTTTAGGCTCGGCCGAAACTAGCTTTTGTGAACTTACAGATGAAGTCGGCTGGCGTTCTTGATGGATTCAGTCAACAATAATGCTTTACCTCAGTTGACGGGACTCTGTTTATCCACTGGCAGTCTTTCCTCTCGCGTAAAAATACTATTTTGTTGTTAATAATAATATAACGTAATCGTATCTTAGTGTTATTCTTATAGTTTGTAACACTTTTAAACAGTATTGTACTTATTTGAACGGGTTATCAGATTGATATGCTAAAAAATATTATTAATATGTTTCCTTGACAGCGAGGTACTATTTTAATATCCCATGCGGCTTTAGTAAACATCGGTCGTGTGGTGCACGGCTGTTCGTATTGAGTTTGTTAGTCGGAACTGTACAAAAGCCAGACCGCAGTTATTAGACTCTAAGGGCAAGAAAGGGAAGCATTTGTTGGGAAGGGAATAAGACAGGGTTGTAGCCTTTCTCCGATGTTATTCAATTTGTACATCTAGCAAGCGGTAACGAAAGAAAGGGAAACTTGGGAATAGGGATTAAATTTCAGGATGAAGAAATAAAAACATTGCGTTTTCCTGATGACATTATAATTCTGCCAGAGACAACAAAGGACCTGGAAGAGCAGTTAAATGGAATAGACGGTGTGTTGAAGAGATCTTATAAAATGAACATTAACAAGAGCAAAACAAAGATAATGGAATGCAGTCTTAGACAACCAGGCGATGCTGAAGGAATTAAATTAGGTAATGAAACAGTGAAGGTTGTAGATGAGTTTTTTACTTGGGTAGTAAAATTGCATATGACGGTCGCAGCACAGAGGATATAAAAATGCAGAATGGCAATGGGAACAAAAGCATTTTGAAAAAGAGAAATTTGTTAACATCGAATATTGATTTAAGTGTAAGGAAGTCTTTTCTGAAGACATTTTTGTGGTGTGTTGCCTTGTACGTGAGTGAAACATGGACGATAAACAGTGCGGACAGGACGAGAATAGAGGCTTTTGAAATGTGGTTCTACAGAAGAATGCTGAAGATTAGGTGGGTACATTGCATAACTAATGAAGAGGTACTGAACAGAAAATGAAAATGAAGTTTTCTGGCTCATCTTCCTCCAACTGAGAGAAGAGCCATTGCTCTACTGCATCGAGGTAAGAAGTGCCAGTTACATACATGGACGAAAAAAGAATGGCCCATAAACCTTCCGCCGGGATATACGGACTTGAGCACACTGCTCGTAATTATACCTCTTATGTTTTAATTTTTTATTCTTCTGATGAAGGCATTCTTACGTGGTGCCAAAATCTATATCAAGGTATTTTATCAATTTTTTCAACTGGTTCGGTTGAACTTTGTCAAATATTTATAATACGGCACAAAGTCACTTACTTTATGGGAATCTCTTAGCATTTATACAAGGCGTGTTTTTTAAGTAAATGTCGTTTTGAAATTAAAAAGAGACGTGCTAAGTTATCTCAATTTTATGCGCAGTGAGTACCCTTACATCTGTTGCCTACGCACTGACGCCATTACAGTCTGATTCTTCCTCGTTTACGTTGTGTACTGAGTGTTTAAGATGTCTCCGATAATCGTGAGTCCCTCAGACTGTGAAGTACGGGCTGCTACAATATTTATTAGTGCTAAAGGCCTAAAAGCGATCGATATTCATCGAGAGATCTATGCAGTTTACGGAGAAAATATTATGAGTGATTGAATGGTAAGAGAGTGGGTGAGAGCATTTAAAGATGGCTGCACAAATGTGCATGATGAACAACGGAGTGGGCGTCCTTCGATCGTTAATGAAAATGGGTAATAAGTTGAGAGAAAACAGACGCTTTACGATTCCTCCTTGCGGGATGAGTTTCCTAGTGTTTTTCCTGCTGTTTTGTATGGCATTATGACCGAGTAAGACGATGACGACGTCACAACGGTTGTGATGCAGTGGTTAACATGTCAAGCGGCAAACTCCTATGAGGAGGGTATTCAAAAACTGGTACGACGTTATGACAAAGTGCATCAGTATTGACGGAAATTATGTAGAAAAGTATATTAAGGTACAGGATTTCATGTAAAAATAAAATTGAGCTATCTTAGGAGGTCTTTTTTTATTTCAAAATGTTACTTACTTAAAAAACAAGCCTCGTAGCATCTCGTGAGGATTTTTTGAGCCACAGATGCGCACATCATGAATGTTAACCATGTCCGCTATGGTTAAAGGTCGATTCATCACTGAAGACAACATGAGCTAGAAAATCGTCACCGTCATGAAACAACACGTCGTTTGCGAAGTTGGTCTGTCGGCTTTAGAGCCTGCAATAACTGTAAACGGTAAGGACGCAGTTGCGTTATCTTAAGGGGGTTATGAAGCTAAGCGGGCAGACTTGAGCCAGGAGATGTAGGACAGGACATTTTAATTTCTACTGTCTATACTTTTAGAAATAAATTCACAAAACTTTGTCAGCATGACCGAGAAGGATTCAGGATTCACACTCATAGGACTGGGAGTTCTAAAACATTATGAAATAATTTTTATTTACATGTGAAATTTCGAAATTTTTTCACATTCTATTGGCTGCATTTGTTGCTATAGGTACTCTTTTCTTTATAAGTAAGAAAGATTCTTCGTTGATTTTTTGCACAACTTACAAACTGTACTTACAGGTGTATGAAACTCTAGAATTTTCTAAATATATTAAAAATGTGATAACAATTGAGTTTGGGTGGAGTTTAAGTATAACGTTTCAGTTTCTCATAAATTAAATAAATTCGGGAGTTTCATACAACCTGTAAGTATCGCTTGTATGCTATGTAAAACTCATCGAAGAATCTCTTAGCCGGCCGCGGTGGCCGAGGGGACTGAGGCGCTCCAGTCACGGTCTGCACGGCCACTACGGTCGGGGGTTCGAATCCCCCCTCGGGCATGGATATATGTGCCGTCCTTAGTGTTAGGTAGTTCATAAGTAGTTTGTAAGTTTAGGGACTGATGACCCAGTAATTAAGTCCCATAAGCTTCACAAACATTTGAATCTCTCTTACTTATGAAGAAAAGTGTACCTATACCACATATGCAGCCAATAGTAAGCGTGAAAGTTTCTCGCTTCTCCTTCTCTCTTACTAAATTTCACTCTGCTTTGTGTATGAACCTGTTCTAGCTGAATGTCTTTGTACAACGTTATGTTAATCTGACAGCGTATTTTTAACTGTATTATATGTGAATGTAAAGGTATTGCAAAACCTATCTGACTGCGTAATGTTTATTATAATGAGATACAAACTGCTAATTGTTTCTGTATGAAAAAGCCGTAACAAAGTTAACTGTCTGAAAATTACTGATAATAAAAATCACCGTGTTTAATAATTCTGGCCCTACAAACTTGTTTCTGACTGAACTAACAATCTTTAACGGAATGTAACGAACACAATATGTATCAATGCAATCTGACTCAGTGCAAACACTTGTTAACCTGAACACGTATGAATTGTCCTACCCTCAAATCTGTAAATCATACTGAACTGTAAGCTTGACAAAAACTCACCTTCACTTATTGCATAAATCTGCGCAACACCAAACTGCTTCCTGCTGTACAAACTACTGGAAAACTAACTACAGAAAACATCTATGGCACTTTTAATAAAAATGTGAGGAGGGATAAACCGGTAATCTGTTTAAGAAACTCTAACTAATTATTAAAAATGAAATATCTGATACTTCATAAAAATTTCTAACAATGTCATGTTTATAATTTTAAAATCTTTTAGAGAAAAATATAGCTCAACTATTTAATCTGCATACAAAATTATTTTTAAACAAAGATAAACATTTATTTACTGTTAATAAATTTAACTCGATTTACACAAACAATGTTACAACAATACCATATTTCAAGAACACTACCCATGAAATTACTGTTTCATAAAAAACGCAATTTCAAAACTAAACTATTACAATAAATACTTTCCTAACACAGAAATGGGTCCCTAGCATGAATCGTGACACCACAAGCTAACAGCAGGATCTTTCCCGACCGTTACTGTTACCATCAGTTCAGCCTAACAATGCGAAGTTGTGCCATAGAAACATGCCAAGTATTTCATGAAAAACTTTACCTTATAAAAACTTCAAAAGATCGTTTCTCCAACGTCGTTTAATCCTTTTCGTCTCCATATATTAACAAACAGCTTGGCTCAGCATTTAAGTCTCATAATCTCATCTCCTCGGCTATCCCGCCAGAACGACAACTGCAGACAACCGCCGGCCGCGGTGGCCGAGGAGACTGAGGCGCTCCAGTCACTGTCTGCACGGCCACTACGATCGGGGGTTCGAATCCCCCCTCGGGCATGGATATTTGTGCCGTCCTTAGTCTTAGCTAGTTCATAAGTAGTTTGTAAGCTTAGGGACTGATGACCCCGTATTTAAGTCCCATAAGTTGAACGTTTTTGCACACGTTTTTGCACACAACCACGGTCCCCACGCTTTTGCAATCTCACCCGCGCGCCTAGCAAAGTCTGCACTCTCAATAATCACAACCCTACTTCTCGGCTACAATACTATCACCGTCTCCAAATGTTCGTAAATCTATCGGACCAAACTGCGTGGTCATCAGTCCGTAACTTACAAACTACTTAAACCTAGGTTTAACTAACCTACGGACAACACACACACACACACACACACACACACACACACACACACACACACACACACACACACACACATGCCCCAGGGAGGACTCGAACCTCCACGGCGAGCAACCGCGCGCTCCGCAGCGAGGTGCTTTAGACTGCTCGGCTACTCCACCGCGGCATCATCGTCTCCAATACTGATAGTACTGCCATCGAAAAATAAGCCTGCAACCCAAGATAAATGACCCATGCCTGACTAGCTTGACACTGGTCTCAAATTCGAGGTACATTTAAATATGAAATGTATACCTTCCCATAGCAGGTATCTTACATCATCCCCTTTCTCCCTATCAAGAATTTGATAGGATTTTGTTTGCCAATGGCAAAGAAAATCCTTCCAAATTCGTCACAAAACTTGAGAAACAAAACAAAATAAGTGCAATAGCAAATGTCCTACTGACAACATGGACAAAATGAAGTAGTACAACAAAAAATTACCAAATGTAAAAAATGAATCAATTATTTGCAAAATAGTAAAAAGTCTGAATAATAAGAAACATTTTAACAAAATCAGTCCTAATATTACATCTATTACATAAAAAGAAAAAAAATTGAATTTACAGATATTACAGTTTTGTAAATGTCCTTTTCAGAAAATTAGTAATATTTTTTTTTAAAAAGTGGGAGAACATAGTTTTCACAGGGAGGTTTTAGTTTGTCACTGGGATACACACACTACTGTTCAGAGAAACCACTGCAATTGTTTTATGGCACCGAAGTACGATGTCCATTCCTAATTCACACGTTTCTCTTGAGTGTAATAATGTATTTAGTAGTCATGGGAATTGGCAACGAATCCATTGGTGAATGTTCAGCGCTGACAACCCATGGCTAATACGTCAAATGTCATTCATTGGAAGACCTTACTTCATGATACGACTCAGTGTTGACTATAGTCATCAGATGTAGCATGGAAAGTTCTTTGCTGATCACTGCTCCGTCGATATTCTTGTAGAAAAATGATTGGTACTTTCAGCTGGTGGAAGGTGCTCAGCTGAGTACCACGTCGTTTGCAGATAAATGGTGATAATGATGATAGTCAGCCAATGTCAGCTGAGTACCATTTGACATATGGTATAGGCGGAGTTTCCATAATTTTGCCCAAGAGTGTGGGACTGCTCCAGGGTAATAGATACTCCTTAGATCTATCAGCAAAACCAGCACGAAAGGGACTTTAGCTGGTAATAGCTAGAAGTAAGTCATCCTTCAAGTCATCTCCATATTGTGGTGTGGTTTCTCAGGTGTGATCCTCTTTGTACTTTACTCCAGGCCTTTCTCCCGGAGTTCATGAAATTATATAAAAAAAGAGAAATTAGCATACTAGTCATAAATATACAAAATATCCTTCCTGAAATTTGCAATGGAAAAGATTATACAGATATAGATAGTACAATAAAGTTACAAATAGTATAGTGTGCGACAATGCACCAATGAAAAAATGTTTCCTAAAGATGTAGTAGTAATTATACAAAACATAAGAATCGTTAAAACAACTAAAATATCGTTCAAATGTTACAACATGATACAAAGAGAAATATTTGTGTATACTTTAACATAAAATAGTTGTAGTTTGGGGAACTTATACTATAGTGTGGGAACTTATCACTACTATTGGAGGGGACTAACGTAACACCGTCACTATGTTTTGGAAACAGGAACAACGGAGTTGGACCAAGATTGTATGTGCCAGAGGTCGTACAGCACGACTGTGTCATTAAGATCTTCAAGAGACGTGCGAGGAATCGACATTGCCGTACACAACAGTGGCACGTTGAGTAGAAGCCTTCAAAGAAGGCCGGTAAACTGTGGCAGACATGCATTGGGCAGGTCTTCATAGCGTCACTGAAGAAGTGCATACTATTGCCGCTTTAGTGGACAGTGATCGACGCCAGACGATTCGTTAGATCGCCCACGAAACCGGATTAGCGCATACGACTGTGCTTCGCATCCTGAAGGAGTGCATGAGCACGAGAAAAATTACATCACGTTCGGTTTCGCATGAATTGACGGGAAATGAAATCATCGATGCGTGACTTTTGAAACCTTCCACGCCGGCCGCGGTGGCCGAGGGGACTGAGGCGCTCCAGTCACGGTCTGCACGGGGGTTCGAATCCCCCCCTCGGGCATGAAGATTTGTGCCGTCCTTAGTTGTAAGTAGTTCATAAGTAGTTTGTAAGTTTAGGGACTGATGACCCCGTAGTTAAGTCCCATAGACTCTACAAACATTTGAACATTTGAACACCTTCCACATCGCTGCCAACGGATTCTACACTATGCTGGTAACTACACCCCTGGCCATTAAAATTGCTACACCACGAAGATGACGTGCTACAGACGCGAAATTTAACCGACAGATAGAAGATGCTGTGATATGCAAATCATTAGCTTTTTAGAGTATTCACACAAGGTTGACGCCGGTGGCGACACCTACAATGTGCTGGCATGAGGAAAGTTTCCAACAGATTTCTCATACACAAACAGCAGTTGACCGGCGTTGCCTGGTGAGACGTTGTCATGCCTCGTTGAAGGATGAGAAATGCGTACCATCACGTATCAGACTTTGATAAAGGTCGGATTGTAGCCTATCGAGATTGTGGTTTATCATATCGGGACGTTGCTGCTCGCGTTGGTCTCTATCCAATGACTGCTACAGAATATGGAATCGGTGGGTACAGGAGAGCAATACGGAACGCCGTGCTGGATCCAAGTGTTCAAATGTTTGTTAAGCTTATGGGACTTAACTACGGGGTCATAAGTCCCTAAACTTACAAACTACTTATCAACTACCTTATACTAAGGACGGCACAAATATCCATGACCGAGGGGGGATTCGAACCCCCGTGCAGTGGCCGTGCAGACCGTGACTGGGTGCTGGATCCCAATGGCCTCGTACCACTAGCAGTCTAGATTACAGGCATCATACCAGAATGGCTGTAACGGGTCGTGCAGCCACGACTCGATCCCTGAGACAATAACCATCTGCACGAACAGTTCGACGACGTTTGCAGCACCATGAACTATCAGCTCGGAGACCAAGTCTGTGGTTACCCTTGACACTACATCACCGTCAGGAGCGCCTGCGATTATGTACGCAACGACGAACCTGGGTGCACGAATGGCAAAACGTCATTTTTTTGGGATGAATCCAGGTTATGTTTTCAGCATCACGATGGTCGCATATGTGTTTGTCGACATCGCGGTGAACGCATATTGGAAGCGTGTATTCGTCATCGCCATAATGGCGTATCATCCTGCGTGATGGTATGGGGGTGCCACTGGTTAGACGTCTCGGTCACTTCTTGTTCGCATCGACGGCACTTTGAACAGTGGCCGTTACATTTCAGATGTGTTACGACCCGCGGCTCTACCCTTCATTCGGTCCCTGCGAAACCTTACATTTCAGTAGGATAATGCACGACTGAATGTTGCAAGTCCTGTACGGGCCTTTCTGGATACGGAAAATGTTAGACTGCTGCGCTGGTCAGCACATTCTCCAGATCTCTCTCTAATTAAAAACGTCTCGTCAATGGTGGCCGAGTAACTGGCTCGTCATAATACGCCAGTCACTACTCTTGATGAACTGTGGTATCGTGTTGACCTGTACACGCCATCGAAGCTCTGTTTGACTCAATGCTCAGGCGTATCAAGGCCGTTATTACAGCCAGAGGTGGTTGTTCTGGGTACTGATTTCTCAGGATCTATGCACCCAAATTGCGTGAAAATGTAATCACATGTTCTAGTATAATAGATTTGTCCAATGAATACCCGTTTGTCTGCATTTCTTCTTGGTGTGGCAATTTTAATGGCCAGTGGTGTACTTTGAAGGACATCAGCAGGTGCAAACATAATGCTTTTGTATCGGTTGTGTATTAATAGTTGCCACTATTTAAGTTCGAAACTTCGTATGTTCGTAGATGGCAAGTACTGGCATGTGGAAAACATTAACTCGGCAACGAATGACGCGCGAAAAACAAATAGGCGGCGTTCTACGTGAGAGAAGTGTTGAGAACGCGGCGCGGCGATCGCGCGAAAATTCCACACGCATGGCCACATTTACGTCGTCCTACGTGAGCGCCGTCGCACGGGGCCGCGGGCAACGCGCGATTCCGCGAAGTGTACGCGATCAGACGGTTTGATACTTTCGCAAGAAGCGGGCGCGGTTTGCGCCTAGTATTTGAAGTTACAATGTCCGGAAATTTGAACGATGCCGTTTAAGAACGTTCTGTGCTGTAGGGCAATAGTTACAAAACCGTTTATTCTCGTACCGTGAATGCTTGCAAGTTGACAAAATAATTGGTACCACCAGTAAGTTCATATAACACACATATATTAAAGTAGTGCTATTCCCCTCGGCACCCGCGGCCGGTGGGACAAAACTGTGTGGTTATCAGTCCGTAGCTTACAAGCTACTTAAACTAAGGTGAACTAACCTAAGGACAACACACACACACACACACACACACACACACACACACACACACACACCGCGCGCTCCAGGGAGGACTCGAACCTCCACGGCGAGCAACCGCGCGCTCCGCAGCGAGACCTAGCCTGTGGATCTATTCGTAGTGTGTTAAGTGCTGTAAGGCGTGGCAGCCAGTGACGATATTCAGTTTGCCAGTATAGGCGCGCCAGCACGGGTCAGTGTGTGGTGAGAGGCGAGGGCGCGGCCGCTTGTAAACAAATGGGAGCCCCAGGCGCCAGCAGCGTGGAGTGTGTGGCGTAATGCAGGGCAGAGCGCCGTGCTGAGCCACTTTCCTGGTCGGCTGCTTTCGCCGGCCAGGCCCACATTCCACGCCAAAACAAGATCACGACCAAGGCTGTGCGCACTGCCACGAGCTGCGCCGCTACCAGCAACTGGCGCCACTACCAGCAACTGGCGCCACTACCAGCAACTGGCGCCACTACCAGCAACTGGCGCCACTACCAGCAACTGGCGCCACTACCAGCAACTGGCGCCACTACCAGCAACGGGCGCCACTACCAGCTACCAGCTAGTGGCGCCACTAGCAGCAACTGGCGCAGCAACTGGCGCCACTAGCAGCAACTGGCGCAGCAACTGGCGCCACTAGCAGCAACTGGCGTCGCTACCAGCAACTGGCGCAGCAACTGGCGTCGCTACCAGCAACTGGCGCAGCAACTGGCGTCGCTACCAGCAACTGGCGCAGCAACTGGCGCCACCACCAGCAACTGGCGCCACCACCAGCAACTGGCGCAGCAACTGGCGCCACCACCAGCAACTGGCGCTACTGGCAGCAACTCGTCTCCCTGTTTGCGCTCACTGTAGCCGCGGTTCGGGACATCATAGGCGGAGCTTTTCGGTCAACACTAGCTTCCATTCTAATCTATGTACCACATATCGTTCTAACCACCAGATTTCTACTGTTGTTGTTGTGGTCTTCAGTCCGCAGTCCGGTTTGATGCAGCTCTCCACGCTACCGGTCCTGTGCAAGTCTCTTCATCCGACAATATCTACATCTACAACCATACTCCGCAAGGCACTCGACGGTGTGTGGCGGAGGGTACCTTGAGTACCACTATCGATTTTTCCTCCTATTCCAATCACGTATTGTTCGCAGAAAGGAGGATTGTCGGTATGCCTCTGTGTGGGCTGTAATCTCTCTGATTTTATCCTCACGATCTCTTCGCGAGATGTTTGCCACGCCGGCCGCGGTGGCCGAGGGGACTGAGGCGCTCCAGTCACGGTCTGCACGGCCACTACGGTCGGGGGTTCGAATCCCCCCCCCTCGGGCATGGATATTTGTGCCGTCCTTAGTTGTAAGTAGTTCATAAGTAGTTTGTAAGTTTAGGGACTGATGACCCAATAGTTAAGTCCCATAGACTCTACAAACATTTGAACATTTTTTTTTTGTTTGCCAACCTACATCCTTTTGAATCTTACTGTATTCGTCCCAAGGTCTCCTTCTGCCATTTTTACCCCACACACTACCTTCTAATGTGAAGTTGACAATTCCTTCATGTCTCAGAATGTGTCCCACCAACCTATTCCTTCTCTTAGTCAGGATATGCCGGAAACTCCTTTTCTCCCCAATTTGGTTAAGCACCTCCTCATTGATCACGTGATCTACCCATCATTCTTCTGTAGGACTACATCTCAAAAGCTTCTATCATCTTTTTGTCTGAAATCCTTATCGTCCACGTTTCATTTCCATACAATGCTTCACTCACGAGAAATGCTTTGAAAAAGTACTTACTAACATGTAGTATTGGATGTTAACAAGTTTCGCTTCTTTAGAAACGCTTTTCTCCCCATAGCCATTCTGCATTCTAATATGTTCTCTACTTCGGCAATCAGAAGTTATTTTGCTACCCAAATAACAATACTCATCTACTACTTTTATTGTCTCATTGCCTAACCTAATTCTTTCAGCATCGACTGATTTTCTGAGATTACATTCCACTACCTTCGTTTTACTCTTGTTAATGTTAATCTTATATCTTCCTTTCAAGACACTGTCCATTCCATTCAGTTCCTCTTCCAGATCCTTGGAAGTCTCTGACAAAATTAATATGACATCGGCAAACCGCAAACTTTTTATTTCTTCTCCCTTAACTTTAATTCCCTCTCCATATTTCTCCTTGCATTCCTTCACTGCTTGCCCAATGTACAGATTGAGAAACATTGATGAAAGGCTACAACCCTGTCTTTCTCCGTCCCAAACTCTGCGTCCCTTTCTTGCGCTTAGACACTAATAGCTGCTGTCTCATTTTTGTATACGTTGAATATAACTATTCGCTCCCTATATTTTACCCCTGATACCTTCAGAATTTGGAAGTGTGTATTCCAGTCGACATTGTCAAAAGCTTTCTCCAAATCGACAAACGCTAAAAACGTAGGTTTCCCTTTCCTTAGCCTATCTTCTAAGATAAGTCGTAATGTGAGTATTACCTCCCATGTTCCTACATTTCTTCTAAATCCAAACTGATCTTCCCCGAGGTCGGATCCCACAAGATTTTCTATTCGTCTGTAAATAATTCTTGTTAGTATTTTGCAAGCATGACTTATTAAACTGATAGTTCTGTAATTTTCACATTTATCTGCGCTTTTTTTCTTTGGCATTCGAATTACAATATTATTCTTTAAGTCAGAGGGTATTTCCCCTGTCTCATACATCTTGCATACCAGGTGGAACAATTTTTTTTCATGACTGGCTCCCCTAACGATATCAGCAGTAAAGACGGAATGTCATCTACTCTAGGGACTTTGTTTCGGTTTCGACTCAAGTCCTTCAGCGCTCTGTAAAATTCTTCTCGCAGTATATCTCCTATCTCATCTTCCTCCAATTCGTCTTCCATTTCTAGAATACTGCCTTCAAGTTTATTTTCTTTGTATGGGCTCTCTATATTTCCCTTCCACCGTTTAGCCGGCCGTGTCAGTCACGGTCTGCACGGCCACTACGGTCGGAGGGTTCGAATGCCCCCTCGGGCATGGATATTTGTGCCGTCCTTAATGTTAGCTAGTTTATAAGTAATTCGTAAGTTTAGGAAATGATGGCCCTGTAGTTAAGTCCCATAAGCGCTACAAACATTTGAACATTTCCATCGTTTAGCTCAAAAAATGTTCAGATGTTTGTAAAGTTTATGGGACTTAACTATGGGGTTATTAGTCCCTAAACTTACAAACTACTTACGAACTAGGACGGCACAAATATCCATGCCCGAGGGGGGATTCGAACCCCCGACCGTAGTGGCCGTGCAGACCGTGACTGAAGCGCCTCAGTCTCCTCGGCCACCGCGGCCGGCCCCATCGTTTAGCTTTCCTCTCTTTGCTTAGTACTGGTTTTCCGTCTGAGTTCTTGATATTCATACAGCTGCTTTTCTTGTCTCCAAATATCTATTTTATTTTCTTTTTCTTTTATTGATTGAAAGAAGTACTGTGGCGGTTAGAAACACCTTCCACTTGGATGGCAGTGAGGAAAGGGATGGAAGCAGGATAATATAGAACAAGTATGTAGATGGAGAGAGGAGGAGGATGGAGAGGAGACGAACAGAGGATGCAGGAGGACAAGATGGGTAGAAAGGCAAGATGAAGGAGAATGAGAGACAGAGGGAAGGAGGAGATGGACGGAGAGTGGGTGGGAGGTGAAAACAGTGGGCGGAGGAAAAGATAGTGTGGGGAAAGGGAGAGAAGGGAAGGAGTAAGAGAGAGAGAGAGAGAGAGAGAGAGAGAGAGAGAGAGAGAGAGACGGTGGGTAGGTAAGGATGGAGGATATTGACACAGAGCTGAAGAGATGAAGGCAGGGAGAGGGAGACGTGTGCTAGCTATTGACATGTACACGGGATAAGCCGTCAGTAATTTATGAGACGTTGTTGACAGCAATAAATAAATAAAAATAACCGTCGTACATCTCTGAAAGTACCTTCTACCCGAATATTGTAATTTGCTTTGTTTCATATTTCTTATTTTTATGAATTCGAAATAGTGAAACTTTCGACCATTTCAGGGCATTGAAATAAATTCAACGCAAATTAAAAATTTGTGATTTACGGGGATTCGAATCCGTAATTCCCACTTCGGGCTAGCGGTCGTCTTAAGCAATTAGGCTATCCAGAAACGCTTCTCCTTCCAACCCAAGTTCTCAACTTACAGCACACAACGATGGTAAAATTTATATTTTTCTTTTGTGTTGTTTCTTCCAAATTGTGAAACTTCTCTTGAATCATATGCTTGATGGTTACCTAAAATCATTGAAACAAAAGCGTATTTCGAATACAAATCAAGTCTCTTCGCTAATTTGTCCTCCGGTAATGTGTTTTGCACTATCTCGTTATAGAAAATAAATGCGTATAGGTTAATTACACAGTCCGCTATAAAGTACTAAAAAGGCTCGGATAAGTCTGAACACATACAGAGAAGCAGCCCCCCCCCCCAACCCACTGTCCTACGCTCCCCTCGTAGTTCCGTAAGATGCTAGCAGGTGTCAGACGGTTCCCCGGCTTAGTACCGGTAGACGACACTAGAGGCGCTTCTGAGGGGAGGCTGAGGGGAGAGCTTGTGCCGCCTGCCACGAGGCCACGGCGGTGTCCGTCTTGCTGGCTTTTGAGGGGAGGTGGTGGTGGGGACAGCCGCTACCTGCCGCCTGCTCTGGCCAGTTTAAAGGACTGCTTCTGACCGCAGCGCCATCATGGGACATCTTACGGAACTGCTTCAGCACCCCATGCCCCGCACCCCTGAGCGTGGGACGGGGCTCTTAGGGAGGTTTCCCGTCTGTATATATTTGTCTGTGGTCTAGGGAAAACAATTTCCAGAAACGAGGTCTAGGTAGGTGATAGTCTTCAACCGTGCTCAGGGCTTGTGTTCGAACAAGTAGTGTCGGGCGGAATTAGTATATATCGACTGGAGTTTAAAGTCCATTAACGAAGGGAACTTTACAAGCTGAGTAAAAGCTCGACCAATGAAAGAATGGGGAAGCAAGTCAGCAGTGCCACTTCAGAAACATTCGGCTTCAGTAATTTATGGAAATCACAGCAAACCTAAATCCGAATGAGTTGACAGGGATTTCGACCGTTGTCGTCCCGTTACCGTCTTACAAAAGCCCTTCTCTGCACAACGGGAAAACAGACTGATTAAGAAAAGGATATGCGAAAGACGTTATTCAGATTATTGGGAGACACCTTATGTGACATATTATCATGAGGTGGGAACAGCTGGAGGACTCAATCAAACATCTGCATCTGTTCAACACCAGCTACTTCGCGGTTCAGAATGCTTGTTTGATGCTTCGGACAGGGTAGGAAGTATTAAACGTCCCCCATGAGGCGATATGATGCAATCTGCGTCAGACAAACTACGTAATGCTTTAACAACGTTCTAAAGACAATATTTCGGAGCAACTTCGGCTTTTGAAGTCGACTCTTGGCTGAAACACTACAGAAAATTCGTAAAATATTGATGTTAAATATTGATGTTAAATATTCAGATTAATTTACATTCTATCAATACATTAAGAAATTTATGTGCTTCTTGAAAAGTCAATAGAACTAAAATAAAGTCATTCATTCACTTTGCCGGCCGCGGTGGCCGAGGAGACTGAGGCGCTTCAGTCACGGTCTGCACGGCCACTACGGTCGGGGGTTCGAATCCCCCCTCGGGCATGGATATTTGTGCCGTCTTTAGTATAAAATAGTTCATAAGTAGTTTGTAAGTTTAGGGACTGATGACCCCGTAGTTAGGTCCCATAAGCTTAACAAACATTTGAACATTCATTCACTTCCACCTCATGATTAGTACTTCGACCTGCGTCTATTCATAGTTCTAAGAAAAGATGGCGTGTCAGACGTGAAAAACGATGTACCATAGTCTATTACATACTTCACCAATATTAAACGTACGATAGGCTATAACTTCTCTACTGTTAACATACACCAAACCAGCGACTGCTTAACTGCAGTAGCGTTACACAAGGAACGGCGACTGTCAGCCAACAGTGTCGAGCTGTTTCTTCATTAAATATTACGAAATTAACAACACATCCACAAAACACCGATGGACCTTGTAGAATAACTTGAGCGCCTATATTGCTGTCCGAATCTGTCTTCAAATTGGCACTAGTTTTATACACTACTCAGGCCGCGGTGGCCGAGGGGGCTGCGGCGCGCCAATCACGGTCTGCAAGGCCACTACGGTCGGGGGTTCAAAAATATTCAAATGTTTGTTAAGCTTATGGGACTTATCTACGGGGTCATCAGTCCCTAAACTTACAAACTACTTATGAACTACCTACGAACTAGGACGGCACAAACATCCATGCCCGAGGGGGGATTCGCACCCCCGACCGTAGTGGCCGTGCGGACCTTGACTGGAGCCCCTCAGTCCCCTCGGCCACCGCGGCCGGCAGGGACTGATGACCCCGTAGTTAAGTCCCATAAGCTATACAAACATCTGAACATTTTTTTATACACCACATGACGACATCTTTGATATCTTCTGTAGCGTGGCATCTTAACTTCAGTGCTATTGAACTTACAACCGCACGACAACTGATGCCGTTTAACCGGGAACACTACTTGTACATATAAATTTATATATGTATCAACGTGGTTATTAATTAACTGTCGCTACTAGAGACGGCCCCAATGATTGTGAAAACATTCGCACGGACATCCAGAAGAGAAATAGTGACTAAAGAATTGAAAGAAACACACTTTAACTTGCACGTGATCGTGTAACATGAGAATAGCGTTCCGTGTTTATGTTCCAGGTTAGAAACGCTGCTTGCTCTGACGACCACCTGCTTACACAACGGCCTGGAGGGTTCTCTACTGGTGCCAGATACCACACCTCAGGTAAGACCTTAACTAATTTTCTCGCTGTGCTGATCGTCAGCTTACATCGTGTGTTACACGTGCGTAAGGTGATGCACAAAACTGTCATCTAGACTGTATATAGATCATAAACCAAAAGAAAGGCCAAAGTCAAGCATAAAAAAAACACTTTGTAGGCACAAAACGAAAGAAGTAATCCGAGAATAGGATAAACATCTAATATAAATTTGTTAATAACATAATTACCCGTCACTTATCAAAAGCCCTTATAAATATAAAAATGCTGAATTAACAATTGTGAGTTTTTGTATTTAGGGCAAGTCGAAGAGCAAGATCTCATACACGCCTCCCCCCCCCGTCGGGGGTTCGAATCCCCCTCGGGCATGGCATGGATGTTTGTCCTGTCTTTAGTATAAGGTAGCTTATAAGTAGTTTGTAAGTTTAGGGACTGATGACCCCACAGTTAAATCCCATAAACTTCACAAACAATTGAACATTTGATTCATCCACGACAAACAGTATATATTGCGAGTGTAATTGAGCAGACCTCTTTCTAAAATACCACTCTGAAAGCATTGGGTGAAGGCAGTCATAGGCAAAGTTTCTTTCGAAATGCATTTGACTCAGTACCATACACACGCTAATTACCAACGGTAGTTAAAAAGTTAACTTTTTTCATAAAATTGAAAAAAATTAACTTTGTTAATCAAAGCCTTACTTGGACATTTATCGGACTTTAATCTCTCTCGTAATATTAAACTTTGTTGCAGGTTTAGGGAAAAGAACAACTGAATAAAACGTATTAAATAACGTTTTCGTTGCGAAATATTTGGCAGAACACCGAAGATAAAAAAGGTGATTGTTGTTGTTGTTGTTGTTATTGTTGTTGAGCTCTTCAGACCAAAAAGAGGTTTGATGCACTTCTCCACATTGCCCTATCCTGTGCAATCATCTTCGTCTCCGAATAACGGCTGCCTAGTACCTACATCCTTTTGAACCTGCTGACAGTATTCGTTCGTCTCTGTTTCCTTCTGTGATTTTTACCCCACACACTTATAAGCGAAATAAACGATTCCTTCATGTCTCAGAATATCTCCTACCAAACATTTGCCTGGTTTAATCCAGATATGACAGATACTTCTTTTTTCCCCAATTCTGATCAGTGCCTCTTCCTTAGCTATGCCATCTACCCATACAATCTTCAGCATTCGTCTGTAGCACCACATTTCAAAAGATTGTATTATCTTTTGTTCTGACTCCTGTAGAGTGCTACACTCAAAACAAATGCTTTCATGAAGGACTTCTAACATTTAAATTAATATTGGATGTCGACAAATTTTTCGTCCTCCCGTAGCCACTCCGCACTTTATAAGTTTTATCAAATTTCGAACAGTTGTGTGATGTAGTTGGTACATGGTAATAGTGTTGTTTGAGGTTCAAAAAATGACCGACAGGCGGTAGACGGAAGCTACAATGTATAAAGCGATATTCAAAGCTGGGCACAAGACCGTTAATCCGTTAATCGTTGTCTGCACGGCCACTACGGTCGGGGGTTCGAATCCCCCCTCGGGCATGGATATTTGTGCCGTCCTTAGTTGTAAGTAGTTCATAAGTAGTTTGTAAGTTTAGGGACTGATGACCCCGTAGTTATGTCCCATAGACTATACAAACATTTGAACATTTCGTTAATCGTTAATTAACGGTCTTCTGAAATTCAATGTAATTTTTAAGAAACGATAACGAACATACGTTGACTTTTCCAGTCTGTTAATAATTACCTGCTATAAGCTATTAAATACGACGCAGCACCGTCTACAAAATCTGGTTTTGACGAGTTAGAGTAATCTATGTTTACGCCAGATGCGCTTAATTGATGTACACAATGGAGTGCGAGCGAGAATTACTGGGTATTTGATTTCTAAGTTGGGTTTAAGTAGTACTTTTTTGGTGGTCTAGCTCTGTAAGTAATGAACTTCCGTGGGCGCATTTAAGTGGTTAATTAATTCTATTTACTTAATTTGAACTATAATACCCCCTAAACCCCCCAGTGCTGCACCTGTGGGTAAAGACAATCTGTCTCCTAAACAAGCCTCGTTCTGAGATGAAAAATAATTTGATGTTCAGCAAGGGAAATACGCACCTTAAGTCAGATGTCTCCCGTAATTTTACGATGACTGCTTAATTTAACTGTTTATTATAATTTCGTAGCTAGACTTCCCCAACCAAAACATTGTTATATAACGAACGGTAATACGTTTTATCAACAGTTTAGAAGATAGATATTTTTTGGAGACAGCAACCGCACTCCATTTTTTTATCCTTGCAAAGTTGAACAGAACTAAATAATTAAAAACACCTTACCATGGTTTCAACATCGACATGTCTTTATCAGACGTTTTATTAAAAAAAGGATTACTTACGACGTGTTACATTAGATGAAGACGTGCACATGTCGGTTGGTTTCTGCCTGTGAAATTCGATGCCGGAACGAGCTGGATCGACATCTACATACATACTCCGCAATCCACCCAAAGGTGCGTGGCGGAGGGTACTTGGGACCACTACAAGTTGATTTCTGTTCCACTCCCATATGAAACGAGGTAAAAACGGATATTTGTATGCATCCGTACGAGCCCTAATCACTCTGATATTATCTTTGTGGTCTTTACGCGAACTGTAGCGTGGCGGCAGTAGAATCGTTCTGCTGTCCGCCTCAAATTCCGACCCTCTAAATTACTTGAACAGTTCTTGTCGAAGAGAACGTCGCCTTCCCTTTGAGTTCCCTAAACATCTCACAAGGAAAGTATATAGGCTCGAACAAACATATCTGTATGAACGTTTGGTTACAGGATCTGTACGTACACCTCAATTTACTGGTGGGTGTCGTTTTTCTGCAAAACTCTGCAACCATGCTCTAGATAGCACTGTAGATGTAATTGTAGACTCCATCCGTATTGCAGATACCTTAACTATAACTTGTGT
The DNA here is from genome assembly GCA_026315105.1 of Locusta migratoria. Lineage (NCBI taxonomy): Eukaryota > Metazoa > Arthropoda > Insecta > Orthoptera > Acrididae > Locusta > Locusta migratoria. Next base: position 326,255,277 of record CM048745.1, on the reverse strand, counting down.
AATAATCAATGTACATGTTCTCTAGCGAATTGTCATCAAAATCCGTGATGATAGTTGCAACTTTAACCTTCTTCCCGAAAGACTGTTGGTATTCACTGCCACTGCTTCCATCTCCTCTTCCCGCACTTACTGTAGCACTATCGCTTGCAATGTGTTGTTCGTCATTATCATCCCTATTATCATTATTATGAGTTTGTAACAACAGTATCTAACTTATGCTCATATTTCTGTACCATAACAGATACGAAGAAGCAAGCAAATGATTCTTCTTCTACACTAATACCTTTTCATGAAGAAGGGTTCTTCGTAACTTCATCTCAACTAATCGCAATACATTAGCAGGATTGATTAGCAATCGACGCCCCATCTGACGCTTCACCACACAAATAACATCACAAAACGCAACTTCGGAGGCACACTGCACCGTCCCTACTGGCGAACCGACAGGTCAAACTGTAATGCGGCATGACACACGCAGAGGCTTCTAACGGACGACTGCAGAGTTTTTGTAGATATGGGAGTATCACTAGTGCAATAAAGGATGTTTACATTATCTCTCATACGATTTTAGTGTATATGTGTTTGTTCGAGCCCAAGTACTTGTCAGTAACACTCGCGCAATGATAGAATCTACCAGTTACAAACCTAGCCCCCCCCCCCCTCTGAACTGCCTCTATGTCCTCCTTTATACCGATCTGATGGAGATCCTAAACAGTTGATCGATACTCAGTTTATATTCTAAAATATTTTTAAAGCGTTTACTAGTACTTTCAAATAAATACAAACTACAGTAGTATAACGCATACAGAATAGTATGTTTTTGAAAAATCCATCAGTGCAGGTTCAGAATGACAGTTGATATCATAATAATGTTTACATTTACCTTTAATATTGCTAATAAATTAATGAAGAGAATGGATTAACGTTAACAACGTAGTGTCTGTAACGATTATTCCCGAAAGAGGGTGGAGGTCTGGGGGATGCGGTATTTTATACCCTCCCTAGATAAAAATTAGGAAAACAGTGAAAGTGTTAGTTCTTGTTTTATAGTAACGAAAAACTTTAAAGATGTATTTACGTTCCTCGAAAAAGACACCACCTTATTTTAATTTGTTCAATAGTTCTCCAGTCAGACAATGCAGAGATTGTTTTTCCTCGGGCAGCAAGTCTTCCTATCTGACTGACGTGTGTAGTTTCAGGAGGACCAACATTAGAGATAATTTTCCCGTGTTCTAGAAAATGTACTAAACCTCGTAGGTACACATAACAACGAAGCGTACATAGTCGCGTTTGCGCAAGTGTGAAGTGATAGTGGAAGGAAATTGCCCGCGAAATAAGTCTAATGCTTGTGTGTCGTTCTCAAAAACACGGACGAGAAAATATACTTCAAAACGAACTATGATAACGTCACGATTGTCTAATGATGTAAAGAATTCTACATGAGCAAGACATGTAAAAGCAAGCCGTAAATAAACCCACTGACGATAGCACAGAAGTGCCGAAACATGTTTGGGCGGAAAGTGTTTTGCATATCTGACGGACCTCAGATCCAGAATTTTTGACTGCAGACACGATAGTCATAAGAGTTTGTAACATTTCTATATATGTATACCCCTTATTTTTACGCAATAGTTGAGTCCCAAATCCTAATACATTTCTTTTCCAAAAAACTATGTCCATGGTATAAAGTGACATTAGAATCCATATAAAACATTCTAACCAGCTGTTTTTCATTATAATGTCTTTATTAAAATTCGAGTGTAAACGATTCATAGTTTTCATCAACTGGAAAAGTTTAAGTAACCATAAGCAACTTAATATCTAAAAGTCGTTTCTGAAATCCATTTACGTACTACATACACAACTGTTTATCAATGTTTAGTAGTATATCGTGATGCAATCGTCATTGGCATATGATGAAAATATGCAAACATAAATAAAAATAACATTTTTAGTTCCTTTTGTCCTGTTTTTTTTACCACAGTTGCTATATTATTATATTGAAGGTATTTCACTTATCTGTCTATGCAACTGATTTAATAAAATATGCTATTGCCATATGCATTTCGCCTTTATTTGGGAGGGCAGTGGCCTGTAATATGTACATGATTATTTTTTACAAAATTTTTACATTTACATTTCTCAGTATTTTTTAGGTTATCAACAGTTCTGATGCATTGTTTTGGTATAGTATTGATATCTGGATATTGTACTTACAATATTTCATGGATATAGCTTTACATCTGGTGCTCATTGGTTGCTTCCAGCTGTTGTCCTTCAATTCCGTGCATTTTGCTGTTTTTGTTGTTCCAGCACTTCACAGTTAGCACCACTAGGCACATGCCATTTCTGTTTGTGTTGTGTTTTTGTTTTTGCTGGTGTTGCCAACTGTTGAGTATGTGTTTCTCCTAGCTTTGCTTTGTGTGTGTGTGTGTGTGTGTGTGTGTGTGTGTGTGTGTGTGTGTGTGTTGATTACTTTCTCATGTCTTTGACTAGATTTAGCAGTGAGTTTTCATTAATGTTTGTCTGTTCATTTGACGAACAGAGATTTCAAAACACGATACAAAGAACATATCAGATGTTGGAAATATGAAACAAACCACTCCACATTTGCTGAACACTTAAAACACCATCACCATCACCTAACCAATATAGACCAAGATATGTAAATTATCAGGACCAACAACCACAACAAACACCTCATCCAAACACAAGAAAACTACCATATCCAGAAAGCCATAGCCGAGAACAAACCAGTAATAAATGAACAGACAAACATTAATGAAAACTCACTGCTAAATCTAGTCAAAGACATGAGAAAGTAATCAAAGAGAGAAAAGAATTGGCGCGCACACACACACACACACACACACACACAATCGAAAAATTTAATAATAATAATAATAATAATAATGAGAAAAAAAACACTAAATCAGTATCTGGTGCTGTCCCCTACGCAATCACATAACACACGCACACGCACACACACTGACACAAAGCAAAGATAGGACAAACACATACTCAACAGTTGGCAACACCAGCAAAAACAAAAACACAACACAAACAAAAATGGTATGTGCCTAGTGGTGCTAACTGTGAAGTGCTGGAACAACAAAAACAGCAAAATGCACGGAACTGAAGCAGCTGGAAGCAACCAATGAGCACCAGATGTAAAGCTATATCCATGAAATATTGTAAGTACAATATCCAGACATCAATACTATACCAAAACAATGCATCAGAACTGTTGATAACCTAAAAAATACCGAGAAATGTAAATATAAAAAATTTTGTAAAAAAATAATCATGTACATATTACAGGCCACTGATGATGTCTTCCAAATAAAGGCGGAATGCATATGGCAATAGCATATTTTATTAAATCAGTTGCATAGACGGATAAGTGACATACCTTCTAGATAATATTATAAATAAAAATAGGCCAACAAAACCTACTATCTCACTAGAAACATTTAGATGCTCGGACAAGAAACATCACTCTCACAGGTGCAATTAATGCTAATCACGTGTGTAATTATTAAATAAGTAAATATAACGCTACTTGTCAAATCCATTTAAGTACTGATGACGAACGAAATAGCCACACCAAAATACACTTGCTGAAATAATACAATATTTGATAACATAAACGTAACTGAACTGTCACGCAAAGTGTCAAAATATACTTCTGTTGAGTAAACAAAAGAACGTCATTAATGCAAGTCAAAACAAAACATTTGTCAACAACACATGTAGAAATGCATTTACAACCACTCAAGACAACGCACGCAGCATTAAAAGACGAAAATATAATACTTAAGTTATAAACTTTATTTACGTGAATATTTCTCTGCAATCAACAACCTTGAAAATTACCACATAAAATACTATCATTTGTTGAAGGTTTATTTTCGTGAAAAGAATTGCAACCAGCTGCCTTTTTGGATGCTTTTTATTTACTCCAGAACTAGTTTTCGAGCCACTGCAGGCTCATATTCATGGATAACTGAATCACACATAGCTCACTGCGAACACCCAACTGGTGATATTGTTGCTTATAAAGGGCTACATATGGATCTCCTTGAACAATTGGGTATATTCATCCATAAACTAAAATTACACCCAAAATCCTGAATGAACAAATAGTCAGCACATAACTTTTTCTTTCAAAACTTACAAGAGATTCTAGCACCTAGACAGTAAAAAATATCTGCCCATATCCATTCATATGACATGCACATTTAGTAATGTCAATCAGAAAAATAATAAAAGTCCTATTCTTGCTTATTCTGTTCGTTTAGCATAGCCACATTAGTTATTGTCCAACCACACTGAAAATATTTCACTCTTTCATATTTATATTTGTTTAATGTATCTCACTTGTTTCAATATGAATGTAATTAGATACTAGCAAAATTCAACATAATGTGTAAAATATAATTTTAATCCGTTACATACCCTTTATACATTCACAATGTCTCAAAACAAATAACATTAATTACTGAAGTGCAACATCTACCACAACCATCCTCTTTGCACCACATTCAGTGTTTATATTTTGTAATGTGTAACGCTAAGTGTAGCAAAAATGTTCTCATGTGTTAAAAAACGTAAGTGCCCAATGCACAACTTGGTTACACCTACAATAAGAACACAGTAAGTAAATAAAATTACAATACGTTTAATTCCGGTTTATTGTTCTCGCTTAGTAAAGCTCAGTTATGTCACCAGAACCAACATGACAGCATAATCTACACTTAGCGGAAATGTTCCTGTAAAGTCATCCACTGATGATGAGCCTACAGTGGCTCGAAGACTAGTTCTGGAGTAAATAAAAAACATCCAAAAAGGCAGCTGGTTGCAATTCTTTTCCCGAAAATAAACCTTCAATTTACGCTACAGCTGCAGTTCGTGTCCAACATGGATATTTGGAAACTATCATTTGTATTGAGAGGTGAAAGTGGAGTGGAAGACATGGTCTGCCATTACTGAGACTGCCCACTTGGATGTGGAGAGTGACAGACGATTTTGTAATGTATCCATAATTCTATGAAAATCAAAACTATTATAGAAAATAAAATTCAAAGAGTAAAGCTAGCACCCAGCTACTTAGGGAGATATGAGAATCCCAATAAAATAAGAGAAATCAGATCGAGAACGGAAAGATTTAGGTGTTCTTTCTTCCCGCGCGCAATTAGAGAATGGAACGGTAGAGAAAAGTTATGAAAGTGGTTAATGAACCCTCTGCCAGGCACTTAAATGTGATTTGCTGAGTATCTATGTAGATGTAGATGTAGAAAGTGAAGTGTATTATTTCAAGTGAAATATCCACCGTAATTAGACTTCATGCAAATTTACGACAAGGTTTAGTTCTAGCAAAACTTCACAAAGCAATGCCACCAACAAAAAAACAAGAATAATCAGAACAACAACAAAGAAGAAATCACCAAACAGTGGCGGCGCTAGGCGTCGGCGACGTTGGCAACCACCGACGGCCTCACGCCTGCGGGGACCTCGCAAAACATTGTTTAAATTTTAGTTTCTTTTTTTATATATTTGATGCTTAACGGCGATTTTAAACTGTTAAGTAATATAGCGACGACGTAGATCAAACTTGCACTCGCTTAACCAAAGGACGAACACAACAGCCGTACCCAAGAGTGGGATTCGACCACAACAAGAGCGACCTCGCTCACCATGGTATGACGCATTAGTGCGCTCGGCCATTCCCCATCTGCAGCTATTTACTTTCCCTATTTATTTACGAATGACTGCAGCAGTGACGAAATTTTTAGTTAAATACTTGCAAAACAAATTCATCAGTACATTTTAGAAAACAATTTGGAAGAGGTATATCCAAATATTTATATAACAATCAGAATCAAGATCATAGTTTGTCAGTACAGCTTCGGCCGAGAGAAGCTTCTCAAAGTTAAAGTTGATTAAGACTAACTTGAGAATCACAATGACCCAAGAAAGACTATCTGCGTTGTCGGTACTATCAACTGAAGCCGAAATAGCGGCTAGTATTAATTATGATTTTAAAAAATTCAGTGAGGCAAAAAGCGGAAAAGTTTCTCTATGTTAATTTGTTTGTTTATTGTTATTTTTGTCATTGCAATAATACTTTTATATTATACTAATACAATTTTAGTATAATTATTATTGATGTATAATTTAGCTCATTTTATTTAACATTTTCTTCCTTACTGAAAAAAATGAAAGGGGCCTTGCAAAGACGTGTTCGCCGACGCCCAGTATTCGTCTAGCGTCGCAACTGCCTAAAACAAGACGCGTACCTATTACTGTAGCCGAGCGGTCCAGAGCGCCACGTTACGGATCCCGCGGCCTCCCGCGTCGGAGGTTCGAATCCTCTCTCGGGCATGGATGTGTGTGTTGTTCTTAGGTTAGTTTAAGTAGTTTGTAAGTCTAGGGACTGATGACCAGCGTAGTCTGGTCCCATAGAATTACAAACATTTCAACATTTTGATCCTATTACTGAGCTTTTATAGTTTCATTTTTATTTATTGTAGGCCCTTCTTCTACAAGCAACAACACAAACTGTCGACTTGTCCAAATCAGTGTATATGTAGAGGACAAGTGGGGAGTAAATGGCAGAGAAACAAGATGAACGCCGCAAGCTGCACGTCGAAACTGAACAAAATGATCCTGTACGTCACAAAACCTTCGCATAAAGAAATAAACATTAAATTCTTGGAGGCGACCTGTTCAATTGATTTATTGTATAAAAACAGTCGAGATATTTAGACGACCGGTCTCGGCAGATTCTTCTGTCGTCATCGGATGACAAATGATGCCAGTATAATCTGTCGAAGCCGTTGATAAAATTTAAATGGCTCTTCTTTAATTTACGTGACAGCTTAGTTTGGCCCAGAAATGGTTCCTAAGTACCGCGCGACTTTCAACTCAACAATGGTAAGATCCACGGGTAAAAGCTTGTCGCTGCTTTCTACACTCCTGGCCATTAAAATCGCTACACCACGAAGATGGCGCGCCACAGGCGCGAAATTTAACCGACAGGAAGAAGATGCTGTGATATGCAAATGATTAGCTTTTCAGAGCATTCACAAGGTTGGCACCGGTGGCGACACCTACAACGTGCTGACATGAGGAAAGTTTCCAACCGATTTCTCATACACAAACGGCAGTTGACCGGCGTTGCCTGGTGAAACGTTGTGATGCTTCGTGTAAGGAGGAGAAATGCATAGCATCACGTTTCCGACTCTGATAAAGGTCGGATTGTAGCTTCTCACGATTGCTGTTTATCGTATCGCGACATTGCTGTTCGCGATCCAATGACTGTATGCAGTATATGGAATCAGTGGCTTCAGTAGGGCAATATAGAACGCCGTGCTGGATCCCGACTGCCTCGCATTACTAGCAGTCGAGATGACAGGCATCTTATCCGCATGGCTGTAACGGATCGTGCAGCCACGTCTCGATCCCTGAGTTAACAGATAGGGACGTTTGCAAGACGACAACCATTTGCACGAACAGTTCGACGAGGCTAGCAGCAGCATGGACTATCAGCTCGGAGACCATGGCTGCGGTTACCCTTGACGCTGCATCAAAGACAGGAGCGCCTGCGATGGTGTACGCAACGACGAACCTGGGGGCACGAATAGCAAAACATTTTTTTCCGGATGAATCCAGGTTCTGTTTACAGCATCGTGATGGACGCATCTGTGTTTGGCGACATCGCGATGAACGCACATTGGAAGCGTGTATTCGTCACCGCTGTACTAGCGTATCATCCGGCGTGATGGTGTGGGGTGCCATTGCTTACACGTCACGGTCGCCTCTTGTTCTCATCGACGGCACTTTGAACAGTGGCCGTTACATTTGAGATGTTACAACCCATGGCTCTACCCTTCATGCGATCCCTGCGAAACTTTACATTTCAGCAGGATAATGCACGACCGCATGTTGCAGGTCCTGTACGGGCCTTTCTGGGTACGGAAAATATTTCTGCTGCCCTGGCCAGCACAGATCTCGCACCAATTGAAAACGTCTGGTGAATGGTGGCCGAGCAACTGGCTCGTCACAATACGCCAGTCACTACTGTTGGACTATAGTATCGTGTTGAAGCTGCATGGGCATCTGTACCTGTACACGCCATCCAAGCTCGATTTGACTCAATGCCCAGGCGTATCAAGGCCGTTATTACGGCCATAGGTGGTTGTTCTTGGTAATGATTTCTTAGGATCTATGGTCCAAAATTGGATGAAAATGTAATCACATGTCAGTTGTAGTATAATATATTTTTCCAATGAATACCCGTTTATCATCTGCATTTCTTCTTGGTGTAGCAATTTTAATGACCAGTAGCCTCCCTCTCTGCAGGGGGGGGGATGGAGTGTTCAGACATTAGATTCGCTTATCGGTGTACACTGATGTACGTTCGGCGACGGCAACATTGTGACGACTTCCTGTGATTTAGTTACAAAAGGCGGATTGCATGCCTTAACCTAATTAAAACGCGTATCCCTTTTTATCAAGTTCTTCGTTAATCGCCATTTCTTGCAAAGAGTCACAAAATGAAAAATGTGCGTGCTAAAATATTCACGTCACTGTAATTGATGGAATGACCAATATGCGAACAATGTTTGTCTGAGGTAACTTGTCTGGTTGTAGTAAGCGCTTGTGTTTGGAGCTCGTTTCTGAACGGTGTGTATATGTCAATCTGCACAATTTCCGCAAGAAATATGACACACACACACACACACACACACACACACACACACACACACACCTCCTCAGCAATGCAACAAATAATACTTCACAAAACAGAGAATGGCAACAACTTCACAGGGTGCCGTAAGACCAATGTAGTTCTTCTCGAGGAAGAGCACCAATACAAAGCAAAAACGCTCTTGATCTGATTTTCATCTACCAGATCGCGTATCTGCATTCTAGTTTAGACATCAAACGCTTTGCAGATTCGTTGTTTGGAATACACATTCTCTTTAAAATATTTCTTGCGTTGATAACGCTTTTTGAAATAAAAGTTACTGTAAAACACGAAATATCTGTATAGCGGTGGTAGATTAGTGACGCTTAATTTCACCTGTCCCCTGACCTTGTTGCATATCTTCCTCTGCTGCCGTCGTGACATTGCACTGTGCAAATCTCAGGCTAAGCCCAGTGGTTGCTATCTCCACCGACAGCGGTGCTTTACGTAAACACCAAGGTTTATCAGATGTTGTCAGGAGGTAAGCATCTAACGAGCGAGAAAAGAGAAGCAGAAGTTTGCAATTTTGGCGCGAGAATGTAAATTTTCTTGTATTGCGACGTTACCGTCAATACTGGATCTCTCTCTCTCTCTCTCTCTCTCTCTCTCTCTTTTCTGTCTCTTCAACAGAAAGACAAAATTTCCGTTTCTTTTGCGTGAGTCACTAGGCTATAATAATGGTTGCCCCCCTTTCTTATATCCCGCTTGCTCTGTTCATCATGCTCCAGTAATACTTCCGAAGTAGCATATCGTATTTTACTTGGCTTCCAGTTTTGATGTGAAGTTTATTGAACTTTTATACTAGAATCGTGCAACAGAATGACATCATCGAAATGTATCGTTAAAGGCTGTTACCATGAAACCACTTCAGAAATGCAGGAATTCTCGGTTCCCAGAACTAAATAACTGATTGAGAAATCGACCATCCGCCTGTTCACGTGCTAACGCCACATTTCACGTAACGGGGACAACTGACTCATTAGGAATGAGGCTGGAAATTCTGCGAACTGGCCAGGGTCTTGAGCCAAGTAACGACAAGCCCTGTTGGAGTGAGTGTGCCATATATAAATACGCAGCTGTGACGTTCCAAGTTGGCTTACATAGATTCAGTAGTGTATTTTCTTGTCCAATATTTCATTGACTATATTATGTGCTTACAGAGCCATTTATCATGCTTTTTCGCGGGAGATCAGAGTGTAGTAACAACGGAATCAGTAGTCGAAAATGTTGTAGCCTGCCTTCCCAAAAATTTCCATAATTACATGCGCAACATTTTTCAAACAAGTGTGCGAGTTAAACGTGCCGTTCTTATCGGTTGTATAACCTCTCGTGTCTTATAATAAGGGTAAGTGAGAGGAGAAAATTTCCTGGAAGCTATACATTTGTCAAATCGTGAAGAAACCACACACACACACACACACACACACACACACACACACACACACATTCGCTGTACTGGTACCGATTTCCTCTCTCTCCGCTCTTCGACAACACCATCCAAAATAAAAATCCTACATTAAACTAACACACCTATTACATCACTAACGTGCTTCACTGAAGACAAGGTGCGAGTGGAAGGACAGAAAATCTTTCAAGTTGGGCAGATGAACAAAGTTCTGTGTGTCTGCATTTTACAAAGTTACAACTAAAGACCATAATTAATTCAGGTATATCTTTTTATACCACCACTGGAAATAGTTCATAGTATTTTCCATTTTATTACGTTCCGATTCCGAATATGTGTACTTTTCTGCGCTTGACTTTCTCTTCGTATAATGATGTTAAATTTCCACAAAATACACTGTAAACTTTAACAGTTAACCTTTGTAAAGTTTGATGAGCGCTGAGAAATGTTTACTGCAATTATTTAAAAAACTGCTTAACCACGTATTTTTTATTTTTAAGTTCTATTTTTACCTCTTATCGTCTTGTACTCCCTTTTACATATTTAACGTTTTTTGTCTTTTCAAAATGTAACAATGTTTTGTGCATGGCTGTGAATCAGCGACTGTTACAATACAATTAAACTGTAAAGGGGCAGCCCTCAGCCGCAAAGCACGAATATAATCGTAATCAGGTTTCAATGCCGCTATGGGCACCTTCTTCAGACGATGATGAATATGTTAAAACTACATGTCAAGATCTAAAATAATACAAAAAATATCTGACAATCAATAGTCATACCTATAAAGTAAATAAGTGTAGCTAGGCGGAGCAGTCACTAGGGGCTGCAATGTTTCCGCTGGTAACGTCGACATATAACCAACCGCGCATATGTACAAAGCGCGTATGTAAGCTTATCACCATCTAGTGGCCAAGTTATGATACAATGTGGCAGGTAGCTAGCGTAACAAACCGATAGAGGTCAAACATTCTACACATTATACATATAGAAGCATAAGTGGTACATCATGAGCAATATTTAACGAAATGCAATAACCAAACATAAATAACAACATATATTAATGTGAAGGAAAATGTATCACGGAACCTGCAAGAGTGGGTCAGTGAAATTGGCTTGGCTTGATGCCTTTAAGAATCCTCTACCACGAAGTTGCACCTATTCATTCAATAACAGCCCGTCATGCAAGGAAATTTTTAAACACTTGTCCTTTAGACCTTGACATGTAGTTTTAACACCATCTTCGTCTGAAGAAGGTGCCCATAGCGGCATTGAAACCTGGTTACGATCATATTCGTACTTTGCGACTGAGGGCTGCCCCTTAAAAGTTTAATGTAACTTCCACAAATGAAGAGGGGCTCCAGGCGCCAACTGCCTACAAGCTAAGCTGCTTAGGTGAACGCAAGTAGCTACCCCATATTAAACTTGTATCATGCTCTATTAAAGCCTTTTCATTTTTATGTTTTATGGGTCTGATAATGTGGAGTACATGAGTCCTCATGACTCGAAATCTGGTTAGTAATTTCTTTATACAGTTATAAAATTCTCGACGTGCTTTCTTACTGTTGTTTAAATGTCTGACGCATGGAACTTCTCATGTGAACGAAATCGATATGTAAATTTTTAAAATAAGTATTTCATATCAATCCAACAAGCTGTAAATTTGCAATCATTATTATAATATTTTAGTGGTCTGTTACATTATCCATTATGGTCTCGACATACAAGGCTTGTTTATATTGGCCGTCCGCGTACACAGTACAAAGCCCGTTTTACACGAGCGACATTGACTCTCCAAGTGCGTGCGTCTTTGTGCCTGCCTGTAAATCAGCAGCCAACCCCATTAGCAGGGCGTCTATGACGTCAACAGGCTATATAGAGCTCCTAAATACCCAGGCTGAATCGTCCGCCATGTTTTCCCCAACATAGTTGGAATCGCGCTGCACTAACAGCGTAGAGGCGCATGCCCTGCCATCTTTCACAAACAATTTCGCAAAACCTAATTGGTAGAAATATTTAATTTTTCCGCTACTTAAATCTTCATATATCAGCGTTGTGACGAATGCTAGTCATTTCGTTAATAGTCATAGTTAATAAGATACTGGCTTCGAAATAAGAGACTGCGCTACACTGGGAAAAGTTTGCAGTTAAATAAATAAATAAATAAATAAATAAATAAATAAATAGAGGCTGCAATGATATTCCGTTTGGTGCTTGTTGCACCATATGTTCATACGGATGAAACTTTCCTAATGGACTGAATTTTATTTTCGACTTAGGAGGAGATCTTTACCCTTCACTCATAACGCTAAACTTTATTTTATTTGGCGCACTCATTTCCGATGGCGATAAGGCCAGAATGAATCATTGAGTATCTCATACACGGTTAGAGGTATCAAAATAATATTTTAACAAATGATAACATGCAAAGAAGGGAGTATTTTGTCACATGGTTACTACGCAAAACTTCATTAATTGTCACGTTATTCAAGGAAATACATAGTTGTAGAATGAAAAAGAGTAAAGTTAGTGATTTATTACTCGATTTGCAGATATTTCTTCGTCAATCAAAGATGTTTATTTCTTTGCTTCTTGTCCATAGCGTTTCAGAGATACTACTGCCGGCCGCGGTGGCCGAGGTGACAGGCGCTCCAGTCACGGTCAGCACGGCCACTACGGTCGGGGGTTCGAATCCCCCCTCGGGCATGGATATTTGTGCCGTCCTAGTTCGTAAGTAGTTCATAAGTAGTTTGTAAGTTTAGAGACTGATGACCCCGTAGTTAAGTCCCATAAGCCAAAAAAAAAAAAAAAAAAAAAAAAAAAAAAAAAAAAAAAAAGTTTAAAGCCTAGCAGTAATAGCACGGAAGTTACTATATCTAATGAGGATTTTATGTGAGAATACTTGAAAATGACAGCAAGGATCTATTCACTAGCTAACGAACTGACTTCTTCTCATTTCCTCACATAATAAAGCACTCTGTATTGAGAGATTTAGAATATCCTTTTCATATAACTGAAAAATTGAAATTGCATATTACATAGAGCCACAATACTTTTGAAGTGTGCAACTATTAAATTTAATGGGTTAAAAGAAGTCAGTACCAGTATCTTCAAGTATGGTTGTTATGCAGTAACAACGTGTGCCTAATTATTAGGAGCTCTAATACTACTAGACGGGCGGGCAGATCCCAGTGCTTCATATTTAACTGACATTATCTCAAGTTATACGTTTCTCACAGAGTTTCTGTTGGGAGAGGATGAAATTTTGATGCATTTTGAACATTTCATTCGCTTAATGTGTTCACCTAACTTCAACAGAAAAAAGGTTCCTCGCACGTTGAAAATTCCGTGACGTCGTCAGACAGTACATGGTCATAAAGTATAAGTATATGCTGTTCACAAATTATTGCCATAAATAAAACTAAAATGGAAACATAGTGTAGTTCTTAACGAACATATTGATGAAAGTTTCACGTTGATACAGTGAGTAGTTTGCGAGTAACGTGGCAACTCCTAAAGCTTGGGGAAAAAATGGCGAATAGTTGAGCTCGGGTTTATAGGAGCCTGAAGTCTATTGACTGTTCCGGGTGTGGTGCATAGTGCGCATGTGCAGAAGCATGGAACTGAAATGGCGTCTGCCAACATTGGAAGTTAACCTATCCTGGCCGAGCTCATTTGCAATATAGAAATGCTTTCGCATCTTCTTAAACCTTATTCTGTCGTCTGCCTTGTGTTCCCATCACTTCAAAATGATTGCACCAGAGCCTAGTATTGTTTTTTACTAGTGTTCTCGTACAAAAGACACGAAATGTATAAGCAGAAAGAAATGAACGTCTTAAAAAATGTTCAAGTGTTTGTAAAGCTATGGGACTGAACTGCTGCGGTTATCAGTCCCTAAGCTTCGAAAATACTAAGGACAAAACATGCATTCATACCCGAGGGAGGAAACGAACCTCCGACGGCGAGCAACCGCAGCAAGGCGCCTTAGAGTGCACGGCCACACCACCGCGAATACATCTTACAGCGAAAACGCCCACACTAATACGAACGTAAATATATACACTTGGTTCAATGAAAGTTATTTGAACAGTGTAATAATTATTGTACGAGAAAATTATTTTCGACGTTGTTTTACCGTTAGCAAGAAAACAACATCTCATAACTAAAGTAAAAAGGCGCTTTTTACACAATTTTCGATATTGTTTGATATTATAAAAATAAGATATTATAAAAATAACATCACGAATGTATTTCGCAAGGTAAACGTCAATATCGGCTTCCGTAGTAACAATAAGTTGGGAATTTTACTACGGGATAGTATGGAGCCAACGCCCGTATAAATTTTGTAGAACTGGAGTATACAAAATTCTCTCATGTCCATGTAAAAGATTCTATATTTGACAAACCAGGAAAGAATTACGAATTAGATTCCGTGAACACGGATATACTAGAAATAGCAGTGCCTTGATGAACGTTTAAGGAAATACCAACACCATTAAAAAACTATTGATGATAATATGTATAGTCTGCACTTTGCTAACAAGGGTAGCCGGAAGATCTTTGAAGATGTCTCCCGCAGTTGGAGACGAAACGTCGGGAGGAAGTTTTACATCTGGACCACGGCCCATCAGCCCGGAAGTTTTACCTGAAGACAACGCCGGCCGTGAAAGTTTACATTGTATGGGAAGGGTACTATGTTAGACATTTCTGAAGTAAACGTAAATTTTCAAAAGGAACCGGATTTGGTAATTAATGAACAACTCACAGGAAGCCGTAAATGGTTTTTCGATGTTTTTAAATGGCATTCTAATAAATAGTTAAATTAATTGTGGTTCTGATTTGTTGGCCTTGAAAAACAGGCTTTTCGCATGTCATACTTATTCTGTATTTTTGTAAGATTGTTTTAACTGGACCTTCTGCATTGTGTATATTTTAGTTTGCAGTCTGATTTACTGGACAAATGGTTAACCAGTGGCGTAGCTATCATAGGGCTAGGCGGGGCAATGCCCCGGGGCCCCCGAGCTCAAGGGGCCCCTCGCCCTCCGTGAGCGACGTTCGAAAAATGTTCGTCGAATTTTTTATCTCCCCCTCCCTCAAACCAAGGTCCCGACTGTAACCTAATGGGCCACCGGCGGCGGAACACTTCACACGACGCCACTCGGTGGCGCTGCTAACCGCCAGTTGGTGTGTTCAATAATTCCGTCGGCATCGCATCAGAAGTAGCGGCAGCATCAAAGCTGCTCACAGCAACAGCTGAGCAATGCAAGTGTTGCGGCGTGCCGCTAGGCGCAGAGTGAAGGATCACGCGCCTCCAAATAAGCTGTTTAAATACATACACTACTTCTTATTGCCAAATGGAAGGGTACAGCTCGATGATCCGAATAAACCAGTTTTCCGAACATTCATGTCGCCCAATTACATCGGTTAATCGACGTTCTACTGTATGTAATATTTTAGATGAATAAATGATTTTCTATTTTGAACTGTTTGAATCATGTCCAACAAACCTCAAACGCACGAATATAGACATTGCTGGTCCACTAACAGTGCTATGGTTGCCAATTAGTGGCGTATCCGGGGGGGGGGGGGGGGCTGTCGGGCTGCAGCCCCCCGCCCAGACCATGCTTTAGCCCCCTCTAGAACCCTCTTCGAACCCCCCCCCCCCTCTAGACCATGCTGCAGCCCCCCCCCCCCCCAGACCCTAGACCCTCCTCGAATCCCCCAGACCATGCTTAGAGAGAGAGGGGGGAAAGCAAATAGAAAGGCGCAATACTGCACGGCAACTTTTTTAGAAATCACGATCTGCTGCCAATCTTCCCGTAATAACCTGAATTGCGCTGAATTACCAGCAGTGTGTTTGACAATGCAGGGTTTAACCACATTTGAGTATTAAGACTCTACAGTGTATTATTTCAGAACGGTGTTATAATGCTAACTCAACTGTTTGTGTAGTGAATTCCCCCAAGGGAGTGCTCCTTGATCGTAGATCCCAATGTAGTGCTGTAACCAACTTCACTCTAAAATTCATGCAAGATGAAGAGAAAATATGGACCGTAGATGGTTTTGTGGATTGTATTACTGATCGGTGCCTCATCATTGAAACAGAAAACAGCTCAAGTGGTGATATGTATTGCTGTATTCACAGAGACTGTTAAAAGCTGTTCATGTTTTAACTGATGTATTTGATATTTCGACAAGTGCTATGTTTCACGTGCATGTTTCACGTGCATGTTTTCTTGGATGAGTAATAGTTCATTGTTTATTTTTTATTAGCTTCTGCCTGCGAACTCTTTGCCTAGTATGGAGCAAATTCGAAAACTACCCCATGCGGTCGTTTTATCTGTTTGTCTTACCCAGATCTAAATCTGTCCCTCTGCAAAATTTCATCTAAATCGAACCTGTAATTTTTTCTTGATAGCATAACAACCAAACTTTCACAGTTATGTTAGAGAGTACGATTAAACATCTGTTGCGTGACACGTAATAATTTAGTTAGTAGTATCCACGTTTGTCTTATTATGTAAGGAGTTGATGTAGTTATGTATCTATACAGTTTTATTTTAAAGAGGGCCCCAAAGTCATTTTTGCCCCGGGGCCCTTGGTGACATAGCTACGCCACTGTGGTTAACCACATCATCTGGTGCAATTTCTTTCTTGCTTATCTGCTTACGTTTTTGTTACACACGTGAACAGTCTGTCATGCTTAACGCACCAGTCTCTACTTGATGATCAGCCAAATACTGTTATAGATGGGTTAAAACGCCCTGTTTTTGTATTTTATTTGTGAGCTGAGATAGGTCGCAAGTTTGGTTTATCCTGTTTTACTTTTATATTTTAAGAAAACTATGTTGAGCATTGTAATTTTTTGTTCATGTTTGTATTTTGGTTACTCTGTGATGAGCGGCATCGCCCGAATTCATAGTCATCTGGAACTTCATCATTACTGCAGCCCAAGAGCCTTTTTAAAGTCATTTTTATAATGACTGGTATAATGGTTGTATACCTCCATCAGGACTTCGTCTGATTTGCATTATGTTGCTTGATATTTTCGCAACAGTAAATTTTCTTCAGCAAATAGGTTTATAAATTTTAAAATGTCCGGACAACACTTCTCCTGATTTTTTTTGTTTTTGTTTTGTTTTGTTTTGTTTTCAGTAGTGTAGTGACTTAAAGACAAGAATTTGACGTGGGCAGCCATTACGTATCCTTAATTCATCAATAACTTCAATTATCATTGCTTTCTACTACATAAAACGTGCGCTCATAACCTCATTTCATTGTTCACAGTTCCACAATATTTGTTGTAACGTCCAAACAAAAACCAGTCCAGAGAAACAAGGTTCAGTACTGGAATGACGCGCCTGGGTCGCTACAGTAGGCCCACTCGTCTCGAGAAAACTGACAAGGACGCCGAATTCGTCTAAATTTATGGTGCCTTTAGGCCGTGGTGAAACATGAACATGCCCGAAGGGGGAAATCCATATAGCCAAGCGTTGAGGAAATAAAAGGAATTTTGATAAGGATCCATCACCATATGCACCTTTTCAGTTGTCTATGTGAGAGTGTATAGGAAGTGGTGCTTGGATTAGCAGTAAGAGATCTGATTCCTACTGAAGAGTCGCGGGTTCGACTCCGGCCGGCGGCAAATATTTTTGTTTTACTTGGCAATGCGTACAGTACTGATGTCACAATTCACCGAAAAAGCATGTGGACAATTTCCGCATGGTACGTCATTATTTACAACGAGCACATTATCTTGCAAACTATGAACCTTTCAGGAAAACTATTAGCACATATTTATATATGTCCACTGGAGAGTACCGCCTCTTTTGGACCGAGGGTTTAAAAAATCAGTAAACGAGTACGTTGCAAAATATATAAAAATTATAATGACTTCTTCAAAATCCGGTAAACTAACAACAGACTTGTACAAATAATATTTGATGTTATGAAGCCCTACGTGCAAGAGAATAAATGTCTACAAGAGGACAAAGATATCCACAAACATACGACGATCTTTTCGAAGATGAAGGTGGATTACCAACGTGCAACTTGCAAGTGTGCGTCACTAGTGCAACCTTGCAAAGTATATTTTTATCGTCAGGTAAAAAATGGAATAAAATATTTCAAAACTGCTCTTACCTCATCGAAAAGAACAACAAGCTTGGATCAAACTACAAATGTTCACGTATTTGTAAACCAATTGCATCAAACTGCTATGGTCATTAGTACTTAGACTAAGAAACAAATTAAAATAACTTGCACTAAGGATAACACACATATCCATGTCCGATGGAGGACTCGAACCTCCGGCGGGGCATCAAACTACATTTCATTATACATCACCAGGTATCCTCGCAAGTATTCAGCGACATGCGTTTAGTGAGATTCGCTGCCGGACGCTGCGATAAAAGCTATTTCCAAATCAAATGTTCAAATGTTTGTAGAGCTTATGGGACTTAACTACGGGGTGATCAGTTCCTAAACTAACAAACTAAGGACGGCACAAATATCCATGCCCTGGGGGGGGGGGGGATTCGAACCCCCGACCGTAGTGGCCGTGCAGACCGTGACTGAAGCGCCTCCGTCCCCTCGGCCACCGCGGCCGGCAGCTATTTCCAGAATGTAAAGTGTTAAAGTAAACACACAACCCCACAAGTTGCTTTGAAATAAATACATTTAACCAGATGGCAACACTATCGAAGGGTGTCTTCATCAGAAGTATAAAATTATGACAGGATTCGTACAAAAATTAAAGTAAATTCTGTTCGTGTCGTATAACATTTTGTACATTAAAATAAACGCTAGGTGAGTACTAGCGGGTTTGAAGAAATTTAAAGTGGCCAGCCACTATGGGCTACCGACGTGCTTGCAGTCAGGAGCGGTATCAGGCGGGTTTCTTAAAACCTGCTAGTATTCACCTAGCATGTATTTTTATGAACAAACTCAATGTCGTTTTATATGACATGAGCTTAATACGGTCAGAGTTTATACGTCTCAAGTAATAATTTTATGCTTCTGATGAAGACACCGTTGGACGGTGTTGAAATCTAGATGAAGCGTATTTATTTCGAAGCAACTTGTGGGGTTGCGTGTTTCCTTTTACAGTAAATTAAACCGTTATGGTTCAAAATCAGTGTGTATAAAGTTTTTTTCTATGGAGACATTAAAAACAGTCACTGCAAAGAAGGCGGCGTTCATAACGAGCGCAAGATGCGATCAAAATTATTGCTTTCCCCCGTTACTTCGATGAATATCACCCCGGTACATGCAACTGATCTATTGCAAAACAATGGAAATACCGATTTACGTTTCTGCGTACGCTTTAACTACAATCCCTTTTTAAATGTTTGCAGTCCTGAATTTCATCATATGCGTATATTTGTTGTCCTTATAAAATTAATAAAATAACGTATATCTAGTTGCGGTTAGTTGTAACGTCGGTAGTGTAGTCATGGCCAAGGGGCACAAAAATATTTGCAGCCGGGCGAAATCGTATCCGCGACCCTTTCAGTTCCGATCCGATTTCCTACCTCTGACCGAAACACCGCTTCCTAAACACAGTCGCAGGTGCATATGGTAATAGATCCGTATAAAAATTCATTTGCTAAGCGCTTGGCCATTTGAAGTTACAACTGGGTGCACTTTTATATCTCACCACGTCTTACAAACACCATAACACCATAAATTTGGAGGGATTCGGCGACGACGAGTAGGCGTCCTCATCTTGTGAGACAAGAACCTCGATCGCGCAAAAGGGGCATTACTGTGCATCAGACAGCGGAGTAAACCCGGAATATAGAAAGACCGATTTTGCTTGTAAATCTTGCTTGTAAATCTTTGGGACTTATCTGCTTGGTTATTAGTCCCTAGCTTACAAACTACTTAAACTAAGTAAAACTAACCTAAGGACAACACATTCACCCATGCCCGAGAGAGGACTCTAATCTGCGACGGCGTACGGGCGCGCATCGTAGCACGGCGCCTCAGTGGGCACGGCTATTTCGCCACGGCAGCGGATGATGGGACAGTTGATTGTGTAAGTGGTCGACCTCTTGGTTGCAGTTAGAGGTGTAGTTAGGAAGTACTGTGGAACCAGTTGCTGTCGAGTTTGCCAAGGGTGTAGCTCTGTTCTGTCTACATCCGACAGACAGAGTAAAACTGTAGGCACCATGTGGGTCTGTGTGATTGTGGTAAGTACTCTAACCGTAGAGGAGATACTGTAAAGAAATAAATCCCAGTCTGCTGGCCATCCAAGATGCAGCAACCAAATGAACCGGAGATACCACAGTCAAATTTATTAATGATCACATGATTAAAAATACAGATGATGAATTCAGTAATGACTTTTGCAACCATTGCCGATGGTACACGCCTCGGCATTGAACAAAGCGATTCTTGGAGTGTAGCAATCATTCTGTTTCTAAGTGTTCCAAAAGTTGGTCTGGTGCAGCAGAGGGCGGGGTTTCCCGGGCTAGACCTTCTGTAATCATCGGCCAGACATTTCTGAGATGCGGGAAATTGGGAGAAAAGTGAGGCCAACGCAGCAGCGCAAACCGATGGCCGAAGAAGAAGTCTACAATATTGCGAGTCTTTTTGTCTTTTATTGTTATTTAAACACCCATGTGATACATAGGTAGGCTGGCAGCAGCCTCTTACGCTGCTCTTCATAATACATAATGGAAATGGAGTTAAAAATTCGGAAAGTTAAAAAAATGAACAAGAAGAAACAATCGGTGAAACATATTGCATGACAGATGAGGAAAGCATGTAGTCTGGTTAAAAATCTGTGCCACGGTGGCGTTAAAAACACATTGAAGAACAATGCACTAGACATGATGACACAAACGGAGACACTGGTTAAAATAACAGATACGACACTTGTTATTACAGCGGTGATCGCACTGCTAAAACGTACTGATGCACTGAATACAAACACTTGAACGACGCACTTGATTAAAGCCCGACTGCACTGAGGACTTCGCAGTGGAAGGAAGGGTAGGAAGGGGGAGAAGCACGGGCGGAGGGGATGCTGCAGGGAAGAAGGGGAGTAGGGATGGGGAATGTAGGGACTCGAAGGGTGGGAGCGGTGAGAAGGGGGATTGTCAAGCGGTGGAAGAGGCGGGGAGGGGGGAGGCTTGCATCTATGGGGAAAGGGTTAGGGTTGGTGCGAGGGATAGATGTTGGAACTGAGGGCGTCATCTTGGAGGGGGAGCTGGAAAGTGTGCAGATGGAGGAAGGGAAGGATGTAGTGATGAAGGCGTGGCAGAGGCCCAGGATTGGTGAGGATGGGTAGGCCAGTAGATTGCGGATTCTATTTTGCGTGTGATGTAAAGGAACCGGATGTGTCGCTGAAAGTGTAGAACGTGGGGGAAGGGGATGAGATCGTACAGGAAAGCGTGGGGGAAGGGAGGCGGATGCGGTAGACGAGGTGGAGGGCGTGGCGTTCAAGGATTAGGTTTTGTAATAGGTAGGGGGAGTGGAAACCCAGGTGGGACAGAAGCTGCAAAGAACGGAATGCGTGATGGATCTGTAGGTGCAGAGGATGGTGGAGGGATTGAGACACCGTCGCGGTGGAGTAGCCGAGCGGTCTAAAGCGTGTCTCTGCGGAGCGCGCGGTCCCTCGCCGTGGAGGTTCGAGTCCTCCCTGGGGCATGGATGTGTGTGTTTGTCCTTAGATTAGTTTACCTAGTTTTAAGTAACTTCCTGGCAGATTAAAATTGTGTGCCGGAACCGGGACCCGAACCTGGGACCTTTGCCTTTCGCGGGCAAGCGCACTACCGACTGTGCTATCCCGACACGACTCACGATGCCGCCTCACAACTTTACTTCCGCCAGTACCTCGCCTCCTACTTTCCAAACTTCACAGAAGCTCTCCTGCGAACCATGCAAGACTAGCACTCCTGGAAGAAAGGATATGGTGGAGACATGGCTTAGCCACAGCCTAAGGGATGTTTCCACAGTGAAACTTGCACTCTGCAGCGGAGTGTGCGCTGATATGAAACTTCCTGGCAGATTAACTTCTGTGAAGTTTGGAAAGTAGGAGGCAAGGTACTGGCGGAAGTAAAGTTGTGAGGCGGCATCGTGAGTCGTGTCGGGATAGCACAGCCGGTAGTGCGCTTGCCCGCGAAAGGCAAAGGTCCCAGGTTCGAGTCCCGGTTCCGGCACACAATTTTAATTTGCAAGGAAGTTTCATATCAGCGAACGGGGTTGGAACACTTGCGCGGAGTGACACTTGCGCGGAACCCGGGCCCCTTGGGTCGGCTAGTGGCTTTTCCTGGGTACAGGCACACCAAGAAGTCTAGCACTGCTGTTGTCAAGTTTCCACACTGTCAACATAACACGAAACTCAGTGAAATTGCACAACTCTTTCAAAGCTGAAGAGCAATATAGTAACTTGTTCTAACTACATATGAATTCGTTGAGTGTTCCTCCTGAAAACAAAAAGGTATTTCAACAGTGATAATGTTTGGAGAGTTATTAAGACATTCTTTGCTACTACAAGATGATGACTTTCCACAGTCATACCTCCTAAAAGCATATTATTCAGAACACTAAGCATATCAAGACACCTGCGCAAGCAATAAATATATTAGGCATCCTGCACAGATACGCTGATGTAATTGACCGCTATGTAGTTAACCCCACTATCACGCAACTTCAATCTCTTTAAAAATAGCTACTATGCTTTTTAATAGAAGACGCAACCTTAAGCCTTCAATTAAAAAACGTTAATAATAAGTCAATGAGTATTTTACATACTTGAAGCGTTTATTCGTAGACCCCAAAACGATTTGGCTGTATTCGAATTAGAAATACATCTAAGAACTGTATGAAATACGGAATGTGTAAGGGAATGTCACACACCGAGAAATGCTAAAGATAAATTCTATTTTCCATCACCGTCATATAGAACCATTTTTACTCCGAACTTGGCATAAACCAACAGGGAGAAACAAGTTGCAAGACTTCCAGGAAAAATGAAGCGAAGTTGACAGCCAATAGTTGGTTATAAATTACATTGCCTGTTAACTGTATAAATATAAATTACGGAATACGCGGGACTCCTGTTCAGTACAGTCAAAAAGGTCTAAGGTAATAGGCAGTGGTTTATAATCAGATATCGGCATCACTCTCATCCTCAAGAAGTCTGTGTGAAGATTTTTATTCAGAACATTCAAGAAAAATGTGTTGAAACTACAAGAAGCAGCTCATTTACTCAGGAAGGGAATACGTTATGGTGCCCGTAAATTTGAATGGCTGTATCTCTTGTAGTAACATTCATTTTCTGATAAAATGTTAGCCGGCCGCGGTGGCCGAGGGGACTGAGGCGCTCCAGTCACGGTCTGCACGGCCACTACGGTCGGGGGTTCGAATCCCCCCTCGGGCATGGATATTTGTGCCGTCCTAGTTCGTAAGTAGTTCATAAGTAGTTTGTAAGTTTAGGGACTGATAACCCCGTAGATAAGTCCCATAAGCTTAAACATTAAAAAAAAAAAAATGTTAAAATCCAATATACCAGAATTTTGTTTTTCTAAACTCAGTGCCAACTTTTTTAGTCGAAATTTTTGCAGGAAGTAGTCTTGACGTGATTTCATTCTTCTATGCATTAATATTATCAATTATTTGTGTCACAAATTGCGCGGCCGGTCCGGTCGGATGTTCGAGTCCTTCCTCGGACATGGGTATGTTTGTTTGTACTTTGCCTACGTTATTTTAAGTAAGATTAAGTATTGTAAGTCTAGCGACCGATGACCTAAGTAGTTTGGCCGCATAAGAGTACACATATACACGTAATTTATTTATTTCATCACCACAAAATGTTCAAATGTTTGTAGAGTCTATGGGACTTAACTACGGGGTCATCAGTCCCTAAACTTACAAACTACTTATGAACTACTTACAACTAAGGACGGCACAAATATCCATGCCCAAGGGGGGTTCGAACCCCCGACCGTAGTGGCCGTGCGGACCGTGACTGGAGCGCCACAATCCCCTCGGCCACCGCGGCCGGCTCATCACCACATTTAAGTACTAATAATTAAAGAAACTTAAATGTAGAAATTTGAAATAAACACTGAAAACAAATGATTGGTATTTCTCATAAAATGAATGCACAGAACTGTTGAATTATGTCTTTTGAATGTACCTACAAAATCTGCCATATGAAAATTGTAGTGAGAGTCCCAAATTTGTTTTTTATGTAATAACATTAAAAACATATTAAAAATTGAGAACTCGAAAACCACTGAAGTTATGGACTTGAAGCGTTTTGTGTTGCTAAATCTTTACATAGTAGACACGATTTTAAAATTTGGTTGCTATCGCCAAAGTAGACGAAACGTTAAATTTTTTGGTGTAATCTTCGCCGTGTAGACTGTATGTTGTAGAAGTCTACGTCGAACCTAATTAGAATCATACCACTGAGGAGAGAACGTTGTTTGCACTTCTCCTGCGTTTCCAGTCGCCGTGCTGTGCTACGTAACGACATCGTACCGTTCCACTTTACCGAGAGCTATATATATTGGTGTGACGTTTGTTCTTTCGAAATAAGACATCACACCAATATATATATCATTTAGACGCAAAGATTCTGGGTTCTGTTTTCATCGCTAACGCGACTAACAACGTTAGATCTCGCGAGTAAACAGTTAAAGGTTATGAGTGCCACTGGAAAAATGCATAAGTAACACCTGTTGTTTGAGGCTTGAAGATGACCTGAAATAGCCGAAATCGATATCTCATAATAAACATAAGGTGTAGCTGTCTATATTACATAATGCTATTCCTAACATATTTAAAAGCTGCTCAAAACCACCTACAAAAAACCTTTATAATGAGATTGTATATAATTCCACGATCAAATTGTGTTTTAGTTATTTGTAGTAATACACCCAAAGATCTGTCCTTGCCTTTAGTGCCTTGATCAGCCGTTTATTTTAGAGGTATTACTAGGGACAGGAAAAATTCGCATTTGCGATAAATGCGAGTGTAGATGCGAATTCTGACTCAAAATGCAGTAAATCCGAAATTGTAGTTAGCAACGGTTGCGCTCAATTCCGATTTCATCACATTCCTCTTCACATGGTGCTGTATTGTAAATCGTGTGATATTTGTATGACGTGTTATCTCCCTGTTGAATGAGGCTGTGATATCTCCGGGCCGTTACTACAGCTCCACCTCGCTCGGTGGGCCTTTCCCTGAATACGGCACAGGTAGCGGCTGGAGGGCGTGGAGTAGGGGTGGTGTATCCTTACTTCTGGAACACCCTGTTCACTACCTGCAGCGTCCGGGTCTCCGCGCAAGTGTCTACAAATTCCCTTTCCGCGCAAGTGTCACTCCCCGCAAGTGTCACAAACTCATCAGCGAACACTCCGCTGCAGAGTGAAAGTTTCATTCTAGGTTTAAGTAGTTTGTAATCTACGGACTGATGACCACGCAGTTTGGTCCGATAGGTTTACATACATTTGAACATTTTTTGATTGAGACACCACGTCAACCTGGAAAGGAGTTTAAGCAGGTTGAGGTGGGACATGACTTTCTGTATGACGGTGCAGAGGTAGGGAGTCCACGAGAGGTATCGATTGAGGGTGAGGTAAGGTAAAAGTCATGGAAGGACAATCGTAGAGGTAAGGTAAAAGTCATGGAAGGAAGTGGTGGTGTGACCTGTGATGATTGCCTGGATTTTATCAGGAATGATGGAGAGGGGCCACTGGTTACACCATGCAGCGAACCTGGTGAGGTGAGACTGGAGCAAGTGCTGGGAGTGGGCGAGGGAGGGGTAAGAGCTAGGAAGGTGGTGTCGTCAGCATATTGCAGGAGGTGGATGGGAGGCTGGGGCTTGTCTGCAGAGTAAATGAGATAGAGGGGAGAGGGCGGTGCCTTATGGCACCACGACAGAGTGGTAACACAAATGGGAACTGGAATGACAGGCAGTGCGAAAGGAGGGTCGACTGCTGAGGAAGGAAGCAATGAGGCATACATAGTTAACAGGAAGGGCACAGGAAAGGTACTTACGTTGTATGGAAATTAAATTATCATCATTCTTAGCAACTTTGAATCTGAACTGTGTGTCAAAGGTAAAATTATTTACTACGTCATCAAAAAGTTCTGATGCATTCACTTCATTATTACTCACAGTTGCTTAGGCTTTCATACTCGACACGGCCAAATAAGGTGTTTCCTTTTGGCAGAGTGACATCATTTCAGCATCTGATGCTAATGCCCTTTGTATGTTGTTGGCTGTTTCCACTGTTATGGTCACTTTCAAATGCTGTAATGGTCGTTACCCTCGGACGTTCATTAACCCGGTAAGTTTTAGGATCAGACCTGTTATCTCTATCTATATAAAAGCAAAAGACACTCATTCACTCACTGACTAAACACGAAATCTCGAAAACTACTTCACCTATGAAGCTGAAATTTGGAAGGGATCTAGATTGTAGGTAGAAGACGTCAGCTAAGAAAGGATTTTGCGATAGGGCCTATAGTTCATGAGGTATGTCATAAACAATGAAAAATTCCCCGTCTTGCGGCACGTGATAGCGTGACTTTATCAGTCCACTATTTGAGAAAGAGAACACTTAGCGACTTACAACAAACTTTAAGCATAATTTAAAACCTTTAGGAAACTTTTTCTCGCCGACAACCCCAGCAAATTGACGAAAGGAAAAAGTTTGTCGCTTACTAGTTTTTCGGCGTTCATAGATAAAATCTACGGCATTCGGTATGATATTACAATTTATAATTTCTACACTACAAATTTTACAGACACTATAGGCACATATAGCTGAATGTACCTTCGAAATTGCATCATAGTACGAAACGTTGTTCATGAAATATGAGGACAATAACAGTCACGTTCATAGAAAGCAGCCCCATCACGCATCAGTATTTACTCTATTACAACATTACGACTAACTCTGTTCGCAACGGATTTTACCGACCTACAGCACTTGCACAAATAATAATATATAACTGCAAAATTATACAACTATATAATATACAATTCAATAAATATGATATATAATGCGGTGGGTAAAAACCTGTCATATCATGCACTACGTATTCCAGTCAGCGTAAGGAAATTCCTGGAAAGCTGACAGCAGTGTTGACAACTTTGAGCTCTAAAGCGCACATGGGTGCAGGCGATAGCGGAAGACTTCTACAGAGTTATAAGGAAAGGAAGAGAATGAAACAGAGTACATCCTACAAATCCCATTATTTACGTCAGATCTGGCTTTTGAAGAGACTGTAGTTTCCAGTGAGACTTGCATTTTTTATTACGATTAATAAACCACAGGGGCCGGCCGCGGTGGCCGAGGGGACTGAGGCGCTCCAGTCACGGTCTGCACGGCCACTACGGGCGGGGGTTCGAATCCCCCTCGGGCGTGGATATTTGTGCCGTCCTTGGTGTTAGCTAGATCACAAGTAGTTTGTAAGTTTAGAAACTGATGACCCCGTAGTTAAGACCCATTAAAAAAAAAGCCATAGGGCAATCTATCAAGTACTGTGGGGTGGATTTGACGTGCTCATGTTTCTCACACGGACGAATTTGTCACTTGCTCAGGGGTGGCCTCACCAAAGAAATTACTCAGATCCTGGAAAAGTAACAATAAATATTGTTTATAGTAAAGTTGTGTATTAAATGAATGAAAGAATGAATGTTATATATCATTTGTATTTTGATTACTATTTTCTTCGTTTGGATACTGTGCTTAAAATGTTGTATATTATACAAAACAGCTTTATTTCTTATTCATTCACTGATAAATATAACACGTTATTAGAATAGAGGAGATGGGTAGAGAGAGAGAAGGGATAAGAGAAGTACTAACTCAAGGCTTGAATGAACAAATTAATACTCGGGCAACGCCGGATTTTAAGCTTTTAATGGTATATACTAGTCTTTTCTCTGCAATCGTCGGCATCTAGACGTGCCCAAATTGTACCATCGATAAATCTGACATCCCATTTCCAGCAGTATAAGGCGTTGACTGGAGCTTCGTGGCGCATTCCGGTATGCGACTTATGAGGCGTGACTGATGCCTGACCTAATGGCAGTTCGTGTCTCGCGACTGCCATCAAGTGTTGTATCGCAATCACGAAGTATTGTAGCTTACGTAACGCATCTTCTCCACGCCAGTATGAAAAGGGATCAGGAGTAATTTACTTAGTATCGCAATTTAAGAGATACTTTCTTCCAGAGTGATATGAAACTTCCTGGCAGATTAAAATTGTGTGCCGGAACCGGGACTCGGACCTGTGACCTTTGCCTTTCGCGGGCAAGCGCTCTACCGACTGAGCTACCCCGACACGACTCACGATGCCGCCTCACAACTGCACTTCCGCCAGTACCTCGCTTCCTACTTTCCAAACTTCACAAGAAGCTCTCCTGCGATCCCTGCAATACTAGTACTCCTGGAAGAAAGGATATAGTGTAGACATGGCTTGGCCACAGCCTAGGGATGTATCCAGAATGAATATTTCACTCTGCAGCGGAGTGTGCTCTGATATGAAACTTTCTGGCAGATTACAATTGTGTGCCGGAACCGCGACTCGAACCTCGGACCTATGCCTTTCGTGGGCAAGTGCTCTACCAACACGACACACAACACTATCCCGACACTACTCACGATGCCGACTCACAACTTCACTTCGAAGTTTCAAATCAGCGCACACTCCGCAGCAGAGTGAAAGATTCATTCTGGAAACATCCCTAGGCTGTGGCTAAGCCATGTCTCCACCATATCCTTTCTTCCAGGAGTGCTAGTCTTGCATGTTTCGCAGGAGAGCTTCTGTGAAGTTTGGAAAGTAGGAGGCGAGGTACTGGCGGAAGTAAAGTTGTGAGGCGGCATCGTGAGTCGTGACGGGATAGCTTAGTCGGTAGAGCGCTTGCCCGCGAGAGGCAAAGGTCCCTGGTTCGAGTCTCGGTTCCGGCACACAGTTTTAATCTGCCAGGAAGTTTTACATATTTTCTTGTTTTTCAGTACTTGAAAAGAGAGAATGTAGTTCCGAAGCGTGTCAGATGCTCGTCAGAAATTTTCCGCAGTTTAGGAAATTTTCAGTGACATCCTCTGTGGGTGATGTAAGGCTATTTATATGACAGATTCGGTCTTGAGCTGTAATGACCGTAGCTGTTACGACAATAGAGAATGTTAGGATATACGTAAATCTTCCGGGTCATGGTCGCGAACCTCTTAAGGCTGCCAAGGCCACGAAAAATGTGTGTGCACGGCCGCCGACCCGCATTGCCACTGGTGCATAAAATGAGGGAATAAAATCTCTCAATTGTGTCAAGGACTGACACGATGCGGTGGTTGTCAGACTGCTGGGGTCATCGGGCGCCACGCCCCGCTGCCCACAGCCGTGTACCGACTTTCGGTTAAAGCGTGTTACGGTCTGCGGTGCGTGGGACGCGATGAACGTGCAACTGACGTTGTCTTTTCCTGTCTCGCTGTAATAATTATTGTAATCGGTGTTATTATTTTTTTCGTTTAAAGGTTAAGCGTGAGTCTGTAAATTAATTACGTATCATGGACACTAATTACAGCAATGACCTCATTTTAATAATCGAGTGCCACCCAAAAATTAAATGAGGTCACAGGAGGAGGTACGATTTTTGAAGGCTGAGAATGTTGGAGATTGTAAACGAAGGTTCGACGGAACACGAGCAGAAACCATTCCCCATTTACAAGGTAGGAAAAAGTTCGTTTGAAATATAGCTTGTAGTGAAATAAATAACTGTATAGAGGCAAGGCTTCGATTTCTTACTGTGCTTCGGAAGGTACTGATAAGATCCAAATTCGAAAAACACGGAATACATAAAGTACGGGAACACTCAATTTTTTATTGCACAAGAACTAAACATGGTATAGATATCATACACATGCAATTTTGAAGAGAGACGCTGCAAGTTGTTTTCGTATATACGAGTCACAAGCATATCGAGTTCAGGTGTGGAGCGAGCTTTTTGTGTGTTGGAGTTCCACTAAAACAAGTGTGCTACAGCTGTTCAATGGATGTTTAGAACTGTGAATGTGGGTAGCGTACAAGAGACATACGTAAGGAGTCGAAAGACATCGGTGCGTCGTGCATCCCGTGAACTCTAAATGGCTCCACAGTGACAGTGTGGAAAGTCCTGCGACAGAAGCTGTCTATGAAACCATTCAAATTGTAGCTAGACGTTTAATGACAACGACGAAAACAGGCGTTTGGGATTCGTTCGTAGTTGCAACGATTGAATGAGGATGGGGATGACATTTTTGATCACTTAATGTTTAGCGACGAAGCCGCTTTTTCACACCGATGGTAAAGCATATTTGTCGACTCTGGAGTACAAAGTACCAACACGAATGTATTGTATTTGGGCGAGTGCGCCTTGTCACGCCGAAAACTGTACGGGCTATTTTTCTTCGCAATGATGGCTCAGTGCAGAGTGGCGAGGGACTAGTTTACAATTCAGACTTTCCGTGAACATCTGATGTTATTTTCATTATATCTATCTGCTATATAAACGTATCCAATCTAAAAGTATTTTAAACGTTGACACACAATAGAATTTTACGCTATGTACCAATCTTTTTATATTTTCACTGATCGTGGCTCATTTTTAATATACTTATGGTGTAATTTCATTATATCTGTAACCCCTATATGTGGTGTTTGTCGTATATGTGTATATATTTGTAAGGTGACTCAGGATCCTAAATACATAATAAATAAATAAATAAATAAATAAATAAATAATATATATTAGCTACGAAGTTGCCGTCTATAGGCAACTTAGACATTGAGTAACGCAGCATTGTACTTGGGTTCATAGGTTACGTCTGTTAAATGACTTTGGGATGATTATACTAATTTGTACGTTTTATATGATTTGTGGTTTAATACTTCATGGCCATGTAAATAAATTGCTCATGAGGGTCGAATACTCCAAACCCCCCTTCTTCTAATGGTCTCACCTAGACCATGAGATAACCAAACAATTAAAATTTATGTTATGTATCTAATTTTTAAACATTTTCTCTTCTGTGTTCCCTGATGTACTGTTTTAGTTGAATGTATAGGTAGCAATATGTATGTTTTAAATCCATATATGTAATTACGTTGGATCATATTGTTTTTGTGGCTGAATTTTACTTTGAAATCTGTAACACCTGTGTATCTTTTTATTGGCAAGAATGTTGTGAAGTAGGATAGGTTTTTTTAATATGCATTAGTATCTCGGCAAATAATCGTTGGTAGTAAGCGTATACAAGCTGACACAACAGCACACTCTGGTGGAAATAGTATCTTTGCTGCAAGCCTGACACCTCTAATTAGTCGTAAGAAGGCGCTCGGTCAACATGACACAACGGAGAATGTGTTTTAAGTATTTTAACCGTTTTATGTGTGACGTACCATTGGTCAAAGTGGATTGTTTTATGACTGACATAACATTTTAATGTAATACGCCTTCGCTAAACGAAAATACAGGACACAAGGTATGAGTTGTGTATATTAATTTGTTGCATTATTGCTGTATTTGATATTATTATATTTCAAACAATTATAATTGAATGTACCTCCCATTCTTCACTGACCAGGTGATGATACCTTAGTGTATCGAAACCAGTCGTCAGGAAATATTAATCAATATTTGGGATCTTGGCATCTTAATACTTCAAAGAAAGGAGATCGCCGTCCTTCCATGGAAAAATTAAATTACAAAAAAGTGTAATACGTATAAAAACTTCGTAGTAATAATAATAAGGCAGTCAGTAAATACACATCAAGAATCAGACACATTTTCTTCCGCCAGAGAAGCTCTGCAATCATTATATGTGACAACATTGTGGCAATGTTGCTTGCAGACGAATCTTTTGCAGCTATTACAAGTGACAGCAATTTTATTACTTTTTTAACCACCACATAGATGGCGCCTCCCACACTTTCTTACAATCTCATCGTGATTGGCAGGAATTGATTGATGAGTTGACAGAAATTCTTGAATATCTCTTGGTAGAGTAGAGAGCTGAGTCCTTTCTTTCAAATGGCAGTCCATAACAGCCAAGGCCAGGTTTGTTAGGTAGGGTCTTCTTCTGAATATTTCTCTGGATGTTTTGCAAAAAACAAGACCTGGAAATTATCCCAGCAGTATCCGGACAACGAAAAATTAATGCTAAGGGCCATATTCTTGAAGTCTTTTGTGTAGAGTAGGATGTACACATATAATCCACAATATCGACTCCAAATTTTGTTGCATTGTAGTTCAAATTTACAACAGACTTGCCTGTAGCGGTGTCGATATCAACAGTTTCATGCATTGACGACAGGAAAAGCACAGCCTTGTTCCTTTCTGTTTGGCACGAAACAAGACAAAAGTCATCTTGAAACCCGAAAAGAAAAATTTCCAATTTCTCACGATCTGTTGGGCAAAAATTCCTGAGAAATTACCTTGTTCTTTTTCAATGTTTCAATGAACGTTAGCCCATTTTCTAAAAGATGCTGGGCTACAGCGTAACAGCTGTAGTAGTTGTTCGTACAATATCCATTGGCTGGTTAGATACAACATACGGTCCAGAATTCTGTCTGCCACGGTATACCTCAAAGTTAAAAGTATAAAATGTCTTGCTATCGCACAATGCATACAACTTCAATCCATACTTAGCGGGCTTATTGGGCATGTACTGAACAAAATCACAACGTCCGCGAAATGGGACAAGCATTTCGTCTATGGTTGTGAACTCCCCTGGACAGTAGTTATTTCTGAAGTTGTTCAGAAATACTGATTGGAGATTGCGGATGGCAGCAAGTTTATCAGTTGCAAGTCGATTTTTCTTGTAGAAGTATCATCAAACCTGAGGGACCGGAGCAAGAACAAAAATTGCTTGTAGCTAAATGCTGCCCTTAGAATAATCATTCCTGTTCTATTTGATGCCCACAGTTCTAATACATTTGTGCGCCCTCCTTTTTGTACAGCAATGAGAAACAGTGCTCCTAAAAGAACCGTTATTCAGAAGCAGAAGTAGTTTTGCAATCTCTAAAAGGTAAAGCAGTCAACAATCCGAAGATTGGTTTGAACACCACAGTGCTTTACTAGGCATGGTCCTGTTTGGAGGTGGTATGCCGTTGCCTTCCTCCGACCTACAGGGGGACCGACAGTTTAACGTGGGTTCCGATCCACGGTGCTACTCGGTATTTTCACATGAGCAATACTGCCAGAGGTGAAAGAAGTGGAAAGCGTCAGATAAAAATCCTAGGACCTGGCGGGGATCGAACCCGTGACCTTTGGATTTGTAGTCTGGCACTCTACCACTGTGCAACCGAGGCGCACTTGCAATCTCTAGCCCTTGAGTAATTCACAGATGATCTATTGTTATTTATGTACTTGTTTGTGTTTTCAACAACATAATCAATTGTCTCAGGATCAAAAAATTTGAGAAAACTTTCAATTTCAGTTTTAGCTTCTCTACCATTCAGTTTCGGGCCAGGTAGGACTTTGATTATATTCTTACGTTTTGTTTTCCTGGTAGTGCTAACGGATCATTTATCCACAAAGTTTCTTGGTCAGAACCAATATAAAAATGGCAGTCATAAGTGGCATCCTTTTCACTTCATTCCCGTCAACGCATGACTGCTTAGATTCGCTGGAATGATCTACAGTTTCAATTATTTCTGCTTCCTCATCGCTGTTAGAGAAATCGGCGTAATTTTCTTCGTCTGATGATTGCAGAAGACGCTCAATTTCTTCTGGTGTTAGTCCTTTCCTTTGTACGGACCTGGGAGACAATAAAATAATTCTCATGCCAAAGCAATGTTATAACTAAATCATCATTCGCCCACAGAGTTGTAAAACAAAGCTTCTGATCATCAAAACATTCGACAGTGGTGCGGGTACATGTACTTACATTACCGGGCGCGTGCGGTACGCAGTGCCGTCTCGGTGCAGTCGTCCACTCCACAGGTGAGTCACAGCTGTTATGAAGGGCATAATGACGGCTCAGTAATGCACTTTGGCGCGTGACTAAACAATCTAGCACCAATGTTGTGTGCTCGGCGCGCTGACGTAATTATTGAAAGAAAACAGGCGCCCGCCTCAGGCTTACCTTAAGCCCTTTCTATACGACCAGAGTCCTGCATGGCGCTGGTTTCAGCTCGTCCAGCCCGTTAGTCACTGCCAGGCCCTTATGGGCTGAGGCCAGCCCGTCTGGCCTGCCGGGCTGGCGGGCTGACGGCATAGAGTAACATAAACAGAGATGAAGCCTCCCCTAAACCACTGTCCTATGCTCCCCTCGTAGTTCCGTAAGATGCTAGCAGGTGTCAGGCTGTTCGCTGGCTTAGGGTGCCTCTCGCACGTCAGAGTGTAGCGTGGAGGGGAGGCTGAGGGGAGAGCTCGTGCCGCCTGCCACGAGGCCACGGCTGTGTCCGGCGTGCCGGCGTTTGAAGGGTGGTGGTGGTGGGGACAGCTGCTACCTGCCGCCTGCTCTGGACCGTTTAAAGGGCTGCTTCTGACCGCAGCGCCATCATGGGACATCTTACGGAACTGCTGGAAACCCTCCCTCCCCGCACCACTGAGCGTAGGACCGGGCCCTTACGGAGGTTTCCCGTCTGTATATATTTGTCTGTGCTGACGGGCTGAGCTTGGCCCGGCGGGCTGGCAGGCTGGCGGGTTGCGCACAACCAGCACCCCCTATAGAAGAAAGCCTGAGCACGACGTCACAACATGGCGGCGGTGAGAGGCTTAGTGTCCTCTGAAAGATTGTAAACATTAGCAGTGCACGCTGTTTATAGTGAATTCTTTCGTTCAGGAGTATATTTATTACGTAAATTGGTGTTGTGTAGGGTGTGATCGCTACGATGGACGATTTGTGTGTGAGAACAACGTGTGATCTCTTTTCTACTGACAAAATGCCGTTTCGCTATTCTGTGCGGAAATGTAGAGGAAATTACGACTGCGGCCCGTCTATAAACGTCCGGAGAAGAAGAAATGGATATCAAGAATTCCCAGGATAACTTGGCTCCTTCTTAAAATTAATGAGTAAGTTTTCCGTTTTTGTTTAACCTTATAAAAGGGCGTTAAGTCATGACAGTTTACCGTTGGATATTGCGATTCATTTTATTTACGTTACCACTCCCATTATCTTATTCTTCTCCGGACGTTAAAAGACGGTAACGTTTGGTCCACAGTCGTAATTTCTACATTTCGGCACAGAACAGCGAAACGGCATTTTGTAGTAAAAAAGAGATCACACGTTGTTCTCACACACACAAATCGTCCAGCGTAGCGATCACACCGTACACGACACCCATTTACGTAATAAATACATTCCTGAACGAAAGAATGCAGTATAAACAGCGTGCACTGCTAATGTTTTCAATCTTTCAGAGGACTCTAAGCCTCTTTTCCAAGTTTTCGTTTTTTAACGATAACTAGAAATCTATTGGGCCTATAGACTTCGTTCAGTACCTAGATTAAAGTTAAATAACTGCTCTATAACTGTTTTGTATGACTTTCCCCGTCAGATGATCATTAGAGCCAATATTCTAGCCGAAAGATGACTAAAATCGAAAATTTGAACTTTCTGGAGAAATAATTCAATATTTGAAGTCCAATATCTCGGGAACTATTGGAATTACAGAGCTGTGGTTAGGCTTAAATTTTAGAATATTTCATCTACATTAATACGGGTGTGAGTGACTTTTCGTCAAAAAACCACCCTTCACGAGTTATAAGCCAAAACCAGAAAAAAGTCCGAAAATTTCGAGGTTTTTTGGCTCTTAAAAGTTACGCAAAAGGATTTCGAAGCTGCAAACTTGGTTTAATACTACTCTAATATGTCCTAAAAACATACCAAAAATTCGGCTTCCTGCAATTTCTTTGGACCTAAGGCCATTTTTTTTGTCTACGACGACTGGCCTATATAGGAGGTGCTGGCACAACCCGCCGAGCCAGGCCGTCGGGTGGCGCGCTGTCTGTACCGGCCGGCGCATCGCGCTGCTGTCTTACGGTCTGGCCGCCCATCAACACGGAGTGACAAGTAGCGTGACACATGTAGTGGGAGCGACAAACAATGCTGCATCTGCACCTGTACCTGTACTCTGAAATCCACTGCCCCGTGTGTGGTGGAGGGTATTTGGCGAAGCATATCATTTCCTCTTTACTCGTCTTTTTCTTCTTTTTTGGGGAGGGAGGGGGTGCCATATACGTAATAGCAACCAATGCATTCTTTGACTCTTGCAGAAACATACGCTCTCCAAACATCGACAGTTGGTTGTTAGAAAACAATTCACTGGTACACTTGTTTCAAATGTACAGTACTTAGTATTTATTTATTTTTGGTAAACTAGCTACTGGTAACAATCCAAAGATTCCATCAACATATTCCATTGTTGTTTTGCACTTTAAATGAGTTATTCACTCTTTCTTTTCAAGTGAAACCTGTCTCTACTTTTTCTCTCAGTTCGAACAGATCTTCGTTCTTTCAGGTACAACTCTTTTCGCTTCTCAGCATTCATCACCTTAGTGAAATGTGTGTGTAATCGTTTCATTAGGTGGCGTCCATAAATTGAGGTGATTCTCGCGTTTCTTCGAGCTCCCCTCTCGCCCTGGTAAGATGTGACATTTTGCTCCC
Source organism: Locusta migratoria (assembly GCA_026315105.1). Classification (NCBI taxonomy): domain Eukaryota; kingdom Metazoa; phylum Arthropoda; class Insecta; order Orthoptera; family Acrididae; genus Locusta; species Locusta migratoria. The sequence continues at coordinate 326,218,505 of CM048745.1, read as the reverse complement.
TCCTCCCCCCAATCTCACGTGAGATTTTTCTAAATGTGTATTGTAGTGTAAATACTTTACCTGTAGGCCTACTTGATTACGTTAGATCCACTTATGGAAGTTTTGTACAATTGGCCATTAAAAGCAAGAGCAAGTTTACTGTCTGCATAAAATTTCATTTGGTGCATGGCGGAGAGTAGTTTACTTACAAACTTCGATTAGAATAAATAAATGCCCATCAGTGCCGGGTACATAAGCTAGTACTTAAATAAAAGGAAGTGCATTCATTCAAATTCAATCCATGGGGACGCATGTGTGGTCTCAAGAGTAACAAGAGGAACAAAAATGTCTGTATCACTTTTCAATAAAATCATCTTCCCGCGCGTGAAAAGAAAGGCCATGTGTCATTAGAGAAACACTCCAGGGGCTACTGTGTTTGCATAACCGAAGCAAATATTATTGTGTTGGATTTCACCATATTTCAGTGGTGAAACATGTTTTACTTAACTGAAGCCAGTTGTCTAGCACTATTACACTGTTTCTTGCAGAAAAAGAATTACGTAAGATTTGTAGAGATCCCCTTCACCCCCGCCCCTCAAAGTGAAATTTGGTGAGATTCAGGTCGACCCCCTACCCGCCCTAAACACCTCATGTAATTTATGGACTCCCCCTTAATGCCATATACAGGTTAATCCAATGACCATATCTGTATCTGAGTTGTTATTATACGATTAAGTCGAACCCCCATGTGAAAGTTTCATAACGTAGTGTAAATGACCAAGACATTTATTTATAAATAAAGCAGCCTACTAATCACGATCGAAAATTCATGTTTTCGAAGGGCAGGCCTACTTTCATTACTTGAACTGAATCAGAAGCACACAACTAGGGTATCGAGACCAGTGAAGGGTGGGCATACCTCCCAGCATTTATGTGAAGACACCTCACAGACTACTTCAGAGCTATATAAGCCTTGCAAATATTTATTTAATGATTACTGAAGAGTCTAATTCGTGTTTTCAGCATCTACAACTCTGGATTATGTTACTCCAGATGCTTCGTTGGAGGTACAAACTGACAGTTGAAGTTCCCTCTGAGGTACATAGAGAAAAAAGAAACTTCGCCCAAATTTACCTAATTTGCATTCCGTATTACTCAAAAGTTGTGACGATACCCATCGATTAAAACTCAATTTGAATGAACCTCTGCCACACTTATCAGCTATTTAACAGAAATTACGTTCCAGCTACGTACATGAAAATCACCGTCCGGCAGCCTCGAGCTATCCCACCCCACACAGTTACGGCAGACGCTGCCCCATTAGACGGCGCTCGCCCCGTCTGAGGCTGGCAGCCAGGTGCACGCCACGCGCTGCGGCTCTTGTCACGTTATCGAGGGGCTTCCTGCGTTCACCGCAGTGTCAGTGCAGCTCACAATCCGTATGTGCAAAGTGGAGTCTGCGGAAACCTCGTGTACTGGTCGTCAGTTGCAGTTGTCACCTTCACATTCATCTGTGTCAGTGTCACCACCAGTGACGTTGTGTCCTCTGATCAAGGAAACAGTGAAAGAGAAGTTACTTACAAAAGAATTTGTTCTTCAGTCCAGAGAACATGACGTTTGGAAATATTTTTCGGCAGTCCATTGTGCACAATGAAACGAATATATTGGTTTTGTGCAGTGCAAGTCTTGTGAATTTGTTTACAACTTCAATTAATGTTTATATAGTCTATGGGACTTAGCTACGGGGTCATCAGTCCATAAACTTACAAACTACTTATGAACTACTTACGAACTACTTACGAACTAGGACGGAACAAATATCCATGCCCGAGGGGGGATTCGAACCCCCGATCGTAGTCGCCGTGCTGACCGTGACTGGAGCGCCTCAGCCACCTCGGCCACCGCGGCCGGCTACAACTTCAAGAAGGGATCATCAACCTCTACATTATTTAGGCACAAATATGTTAAAAGTGAGAGAGTCTCGAGACAGGGAAACACCACAATAGTATCTTCAAGGACAAAATCTACTGTCATTAGTAGTTGTGTACGACTCTGTGATCAGGACCTTCGTTCCTATAACATCGTTAAAGGCGAAGGGTTCAAAAACTTTTGTCAGCACCTCTTAGACATAGGTGCACAGTATGTAAAGTTTGGCCGCGTAAACGATAACGACGTCCTTCCTCGTCCGACAACCATTTCACGAAATGTTTCTGAGGCAGCTGAAAAAAGTCAAGGCAGAGATCCAACAGAAAATCAGAAGTTGTTTAGAAGCCAACGCATGTTCCTTTTAAGTGGATCTGTGGGCTGATACGTATACCAAAACTGAAATCGTCACCATCGTTGGTCATTACATGACCACAGAAATGCAGATGAAATCGCACGTTTTATGCACGTATGAATTTCCTGCCGAAGATGCTAAATCTGGTCTCAATATTCGAAGAGAAATTCTGTCCGAATTAGAAAGTTATGACATTTCTGCTACAGATCTGGAAGGTGCAACATTTGTAACGGACCAGGCGGCCAATATCAGGTCAGCGCTTTCGCCGTTTAAGTGGCTCCCCTGTATTGCACACAGCATTGCAACCGTGATACGTCAGGTGTTAGATGAAGAGAAAAAGTGAAAAAACTTTTGAGACGTCAGTTAGTATCCACATAATCGTACATTACGTAATTGAAAGTATATTATTCGGGAATAAAAAAGTTGAAATGTCACAAACGAAGAGGTGCCGTAGCAGAGGTAGGGTGCTGCAGCGGCGATTGGCACAAGCAGAGGGTGGTGCACTGCGCAGCGGGCTGGCGGCCGTTCGGCTAGGCCGGCTGAAATGAGCGCCGTGCAGAACTCTATATACGACACGTGCAACATGCACAAGAAAGTCGTTGTCGGCTGCAGCGCCCCTTGCGATAGACCGTCGAACTACAAAGAAGCGTTCAAACGGTACGCTTTTGATGAGTCGTCTGCTTCACGCGTCTACTTCGTTTGTTGTTTACTTACACCAAATGAATCACCGCGTTAACACCACTTTTCGAAACTGTATGTTATATTGTGATGATTAAATCATTTGTGTTTTAGACTGTTACGGTGAAACTGTATTTGTTTTCGTGCAGTTCATGCGTAACTACGTCCCTCACATGTGTTAACGTCTTCATTATATAATGCGATTACATACTTCCAGCCCCTGCGGTTTGAGGCCCCTATGTATATTATGAACAAGCTCGGGTGTCTATACATAGACCTTTCACTTTGATAAACAAGTAATACTCGCCGAAAACAAATATTTCATCTGTTAACTACAGCATGTTTCAGGAAAATAGCAAATATTTTAGAAGTTGGTAATAAAGACGATTTGCAATTAAAATTTCACATTTTAATTCAATGCCTGTCTTTCAGTTTAATATCTCTGATATATATTGAGACAACATATGGCTCTGGACAATAATTTGTTTGTTGTTGTGGTCTTCAGTCCACAGACTGGTTTGATGCAACTCTCCACGCTACCCTCTCCTGTGCAGTTCTCTTCATCTGAGAATACGTACGGCAACCTACATCCTTTTGAATCTGCTTACTGTATTCGTCCCTCGGTCTCCCTCTGCGACTTTTAGGCCACACACTTACTTCTAATGCTAACTTAACGATTTCTTGATGTCTCAGAATGTGTCCCACCAACCGGTCCCTTCTCTTAATCAGGATACGCCAAAAACTCCTTTTCTCCCCAATTTGGTTACGTGATCTACCCATCTAATCTTTATAATTCGTCTGTAGCACCACAGTTCGAAATCTTCTATCATCTTTTTGTCTAAACTCCTTAGTGTCAATGTTTCACTCCCATACAATGCTACAATCCAGACAAATGCTTTCAGAAAGGACTTCCTACCACTTAAACTAATATTGGCTGTCAACAAATTTCAGTTCTTGAAAAATGCTGTTCTTCCCATAGTCATTCTGCATTTTATATCTACTTTACTTTGGCCATCAGAAGTTATATTCCTACCCAAATAACAAAATTCATCTACTACGTTTATTGTCTCATTACCTAATCTAATTCCTTCAGCATCACCTGATTTTCTGACATTACATTCCAGTACCCTCGTTTTACTCTTGGTAATGTTCATCTTATACCTTCCTTTCCAGACACTGTCCATTCCATTCAATTGTTCTTCCAGATCCTTTGCAGTCTCTGACAAAATACGTCATCGTCAAACAGCAAAGTTTTTATTTCTTCTCCCTGAACTTTAATTCCCTTTCCAAATTTTTCCTTGCATTTCTTCACAGCTTGCTCAATGTATATATTGAGCAACATTGGGGGAAAGGTACAACCCTGTCCTATTCCCTTCCCAACCACTGCGACACTTCCATGCCCTTCGACTCTAATAATTGCCGCCTGGTTATTGTACAAGTTGAATATCTCTCTTCACTCCCTATACTTTACCACTGTTACTTTCAGAATTTGAGAAAGTGTATTCCCGTCAATATTGTCAAAAACTTTCTCCAGATCTACAAATGCTAAAAAACGTAGGTTTCCCTTTCCTTGATCTATCTTCTAAGACAAGTCGTAAAGTGAGTATTGCCTCGCGTGTTCCTACATTTTTCCTAAATCAAAATTGATCTTCTTCAAGGTAGGATCCCACCAGTTTTTCCATTTGTCTTTAAATAATTCTATGTTTTTCACTGTATTGTTTTAGAAGAAGCAAATGAAGGGTTTTATTTTTGTAATTCACCCATACGCGTTTCGCCCTGTCCCGTAATATTTACATGTTTTTGCTTACACACAAAGGTTAGGTTTCTTACATATGTACAAAACATTTCGTTTCTGATTTAAAACAGTTCGTTGTTTGCTATATAATGGTGTACTTACAGCACTTGCTACTCCATATGTCTCTTTCCGGCATCCAGGTCGAAAGGTTCCACTGCTTTATGAAAACTTCGCATTTTTCTAGTTCCACTGTCATCTGCTGCTATAGACCTACTGTGTCCACTGTAGCTTGTTTTGTAGTGTTGCCGGCCTTCTCAGCTTATTTGAAATTCAACTATTTCATTGAATGTGTGTTGAAGGTATCTTTGTGTGTGTGTGTGTGTATGTGTATGTGTGTGTGTGTGTGTGTGTGTTGGGGGGGAGGGGGGGCTTGGGCTTATGGTGATGTGTTGGGATTTGTGTCTATCATATGGTCAATCAGTGAGAATAGTGGACACAGTATGGCAGCAGATGACAGTGGAACCAGAAAAATAAGTTTTTCAGAAAACAGTGGAACCTTTCGACCTGGTTGCCGGGAAAAGACTGATATGGAGTAGCAAGTGCTGTAAGTACTCCATTTTATAGCAAACAACGAACTGTTTTAAATCAGAAAAGAAATGTTTTGTACATATTTAAGAAACCTAACCTTTATGTTTAAGCAGAACCATGTAAATATTTCAGGACACCCACTGATGATGCCTTGTGACAAAGATGAAACGCGTATGGGTGAATTATAAAAATAAAACCCTTCATTTGCAGTAGCAAAAGGCGTTTTCTTCAAAAACAGTACAGTGAAATACGTAGTGTTCAGCTGCTGCTCAAACGGCCACTACAAGCAACGTATTTAAATAATTCGTGTTAGTATTTTGCAAACGAATTATTAAACTGATAATTCTGTAATTTTCACGTTTTTATTATTCCATATTTAATAATTAAACCTTCGTGATCAGATCTTGCAAGTTACTACGATGAGATTATCTCAGTATTGCCTTAGTGCTTAATGACCTCGGAAGAGAGTGCTTGGTCTCCCACTGGATGGTGACGTGTGTGGGTGTTTGAAAGGCCCCGTGATACCCACAGGTCAGCTCGGACAAACGCCGACACGCTCCAGTGAGATGGGCCACGGCCGACCGCCCACGTTTCCAAACCCACCTCCCACCTGCACACGGCTAGATCTGCAGATCAGATCGCGCCCTGCCGTCCGTGAAGGACCGAGATCTGCGGCTGCGGCCTTAGAGGTGTTATCGCTCTTTCAGTTTAACAAACGCCGCGAGCAACAAAAAGAAATACTGACACCGTTTGGCAGACGACAACAACAACAACGACAACATTCTCCTGGGCTCTAGTTCGGCGATATCTGACCACTACCTTAGCGGCGATACCACTGTTGCGCCAACTTACCTGACCTGTTGAAATCTGCCAGAATTCCATTTTGCATCAGATAGCGTAGTTGCACCTTGTGCTCCTTTCTTTCTCATAGAGAGTGTACGCCCTCTGACAGCATTGCGCAGTATTACTAAATCAGTCGGTATTACTAATGAGTCAGGATAGGGGAAACAGAGGGGTCTCTGGTAGTAGAAGATACGCAATTTAAGAAGGCCCCGAGAGTAGATTACATTCCCTCAGAGCTACTAAAGTCTCTGGGTGAGCCAGCCATGACAAGACTATTTCACCTGGTGTGAAGATGTATGAGACAGGTGAAATACCCTCAGACTTTAAGAAAAATGTAATAATCCCCATTCCCAAGAAATCAGGCGCAGACAGGTGTGAAAATTACAGAACCATCAGTTTGGTAAGTCATGGTTGCAAAATTTTAACTCGAATTATCTACAGGACAATAGAAAATCTGGTAGAAGCTGACCTTGGGGAAGATCAGTTTAGATTCATACGGAACGTAGGAAACCGGGAGGCAATACTCACTTTACGACTTATCTTAGAAGGTAGATTAAGGAAAGGCAAACCTACATTTTTAGCTTTTGTAGATTTAGAGAAAGCTTTTGACAATGTTGACTGGAATACACTGTTTCAAATTCTGTAGTCAGCAGGGGTAAAATACAGGGAAAGGAGAGTTATTTACAACTTGTACAAAAGAAAGCCAGACCGCAGTTATTAGACTCGAAGGGCATGTAAGGGAAGCATTAGTTGGGAAGGGGATAAGACGGGGTTGTAGCCTCTCTCCGATGTTATTCAATTTGTACATCGAGGAGGCTGTGAAGGAAAGCAAGAAAAAATTTGGAATACGGATTAAAGTTCAGGGTGAAGAAATAAAAGCGTTGCGTTTTGCTGATGATATTGCAATTCTGCCAGCAAAGGACCTGGAAGAGCAGTTAAATGGAATGGACAGTGTGTTGAAGAGAGCGTATAAAATGAACATTAACAAGAGCAAAACAAAGATAATGGAATGCAGTCTTAGAAAATCAGGCGATGCTTAAAGAATTAGATTAGGTAACGAAACAATGAAGGTGGTAGATGAGTTTTGTTACTTGGGTAGTAAAATAACATATTACGGTCCCAGTACAGAGGATATAAAATACAGGATGGCAACGGGAAGAAAAGCATTTTTGAAAAAGAGAAATTTGCTAACATCGAATATTAATTGAAGCGTAAGGAAGTCTTTTCTGAAGGCATTTGTGTGGAGTGTTGCCTTGTACGGGAATGAAACATGGACGATAAACAATGCGGTCAGGAAGAGAATAGAGGCTTTTGAAATGTGAAGAATGCTGAAGATTAGGTGGGTAGATCGAATAACAAATGAATAGGTACTGAACAGAATTGGTGAGAAAAGGAATTTCTGGCATAAGTCGACTAAAAGGAGGGATCGCTTGGTAGGACACATTCTTAGACAGAGGTATCGTAAATTTAGCATTGGAGGGAAGTGTGGGGTAAAAATTGCAGAGGGAGACCAAGAGACGCATATAGTAAGCAGATTCAAATGGATGTGGGTTGCCATTCTTGAGATGAAAAGGCTTGCTCAGGATAGAGTAGGGTGGAGAGCTGCATCAAACCAGTCTCCGGACTGAAGACCATAACAACAACAGGTCCTTCAAAACTCAGGGCACTACTGTTCAAGAGAATAACACGGAGGAGGAGGAAAAATAAGCGGATAAAATCTGCACATAGATATGTACACCCAATCGACAAACTGTATAACAGGAATTGACTAACAAGGTGCAAGAACCCCTCCTAGTACTAAACCTATACTAGAGCTTTAGGCGTACTCTCAGAAGTCCGTAGAAGATGGTGTAGGAGGCATGCGGATTTACCGGCCCACATTTCCCATCCAGGATCTGCAAAATAAGCTGACCCACCTTCCAGACTTGTGAGCCGACGTATAGGAGTTACGGGTAGGTATTTTTTTTCTGAATAAAATTCGGGTTGCCAATTATGGGGCTTTATTGCTAGCCTCTCCGTAATACAATGTTGAACAATTTTAATTTCACTGCGGTCACTGAGAGCATATTCATACTTCTCCGGTACGTATTAGATCCTAGCGCCTATTCACTAGGGATGGGTCGAAAATCGCGTATCTGTTAAGAGTCACAGTGATTTAGAAGTCGCATTTTTCACAGTCGGAACTTAATGGAATCTGACTGAGATTTCAGTCGCAGTTTAGAAGCGCAGCAGCAACTAAGAGTAGCAAGTCGCAACTAAGAATAGCAAGAAGCAGTTTGCACTCTGCCATCTGTTGGTCGAAGTTTGTAATAATATCTTTGCATTGGCCAGGCTATAGAGTCTACCTGAGATTTCAGTGACAAATTGCGTTTAAGAGTCGCAAGTAGCAAGTAAGAGGCGCAGTTTAGACTTTGCCGGCAGCCATCTGTTGGCCGAAATTGGTACTTCTAGCTTCCTGCCGTCTGCCTCGTGTATGTGTGGATTTGTGTGTACGTGTGTTTGAGATTTCAGTGAAAAGTCGCGTTTAAGAGTCGCAAGTAGCAACTGGCAGTAGCATTTAATATTCCGCCTTGTGCTACTTGTTGGCCAACTGTCGTACTTCTACTCGTGTGTTGTTTAGTGATGTTGTCGAATTAATTAGCAAGAAGATAATTTTCTTTGTGAAAATGGTTACAATTAGAGGAACTATTTTACCTGGCTGCAGCATTTACATGTTGTGAAGCAAAGCCTGGCGTCTTATTTTTTCACAAATGTGAATCCCAAATAAGTATTGTATTACGGACTTGATCCCTGTTTGAAATCATTTTTCGTCATAGAACCTGAAACTATTATGCGAATTCAGAATACGTATCTTAATTGCAAATCTGGTTTCGACGATTTTTTTTTTCCATGCATTATACATCGTATATAAAATAAAAATTCCAAGGGGATGGTATCAAGCGGTCAACTAAGTAATTTTACGAAATGTTTAACAGTAGGCCAACTCCATTTTCAGTGTGTACTGTGTTAAGTACTGCGATACAGCAGTAAACTTGTATCTTCGAGGATTCTATAAAAATATTACACTTGAAAATAAACAAGTTTTTCGCGTAATTGAAAGTTTCATTTTATCAGATTTGTTTTAGATTTCGGAATGTTGTTTCCCGTCTTTTTCCTTTTTGTACATTCCGTCCTGTGATGACATGAGTGAAAGCAGATAGGTGGTATCGTATCCTTCAATATTATTAAAACTTTTGTTTACTGCAGTGGTGGCGTAGTGTGCTTATGCTGGCAACGACCGATGAATGAGCCTAGAAATCTAAATCACATAGAATAATGGATATAATATTTTATCATAAAATAAATAATTAATGTTATTCTCAATCTGTGGTTGTAAGGTTTCTTGTGTATAACCCTGTACAGTTAGTAAATTAAAAATTCTTATAAAATGAAGATTTAGTTGCCAACATTAGCCTACTAGGTCAGCACGTCGGTTAGTAAAATATTACGCAAGCTCTTATCTATAGTTATTTGGCAGAATATGTAGTGATACCGAAAGGTTGTAAAGGGAAAATAGAATTTTCAGAAGTCACTCACGCTGTATTTCATATTTATTTATCATCTCTTTCAAATTGTAAAGTGACTTATATCACACAATGTTAGAAAAATCTGTTCATACATTCTACAGGCAAAAACATAGCACTTTCGTTGCACTCACACAGTTGCTGTATGCCGAATGTTTGTGTTAAGGTAGACTGTAGGCCTACATGCCAATTTCTGTTACACATTACTTGCGTATAACCTCACTTTGAACTATACATTACACACCAAACACTGAAATAGCTTTTAGAAATCAAATGTTCGTAGAGTCTATGGGACTTAACTACGGGGTTATCAGTCCCTAAACTTACAAACTACTTATGAACTACTTACGAACTAGGACAGCACAAATATCCATGCCCGAGGGGGGATTCGAACCCCCGACAGTAGTGGCCGTGCAGACCGTGACTGGAGCGCCTCAGTCTCCTCGGCCACCGCGGCCGGCGTAGCTTTTAGAAGACTGTCATTTATCGATGTGTAAATAATCCCAACATTACACACAAATGGAGCATCAATATTCTTTTTTTTTATATATTTACATGTAGGACAAGGAATTTGTTATGGATGATATATATTGCATTAGCCACACACATCGCCTAAGTCAGGAAAGTAGCAGAAGTCGCAGAAGTAGCAATATCAGTAGCAGAAATCGCAGAAGTAGCATTCAGAGTCACTGAAATCGCAGTTTGAGTGCGGAGGAATACATGTCGAGGATTTGTACACTGCATTTGTAAACAGTGACAAATTTCAACTAAGAATCACAGATATCTAAAAGTAGCAGTCACAGAAATCACTGATATCGGAAAATCACAGTTTAGCCCATTCCTACTACGCACTACAGTGGTGCGTAGCCAAGACCTCCTACCAAATTTCGTGTGTCGTTGTACATGTTCGGAAGTGTTCGTTAAAGATCTAGTCATTCATTTATTTAGTTATCTGAACAATATTAAACAAAGTTACATTACCAGCACCGACTTTTGTTGACCCCTAGACTGCTATTACGGCGTGTATGCCGACAAACATTGTTAAATAATATATAATAATAATAAATTTTAAAACAATAACTTGGCGCCATAGTTTTGGAACTTCCCCGGCTTATGGGCGCGGCGGCCGTAACGGAATACCTCACGGCAGCAGCGATCTGCAGCTTTCGCTACCCCACCTCCTCGGCTGACGCCATATGGTGCGTCTCGGCCGTGGGAAACTATAACGGCTCTTGCTGCCGGCGAGCTGCCTAGCCGTGCCTAAACAAGTATTTGTCACCGGTTCGCGCACTAAATCTGTCTAATAATTAATTAAATGAAATAAAAAATTGTACCTCCATACAGAACCCTCACAAAGGGCACCAAATGTTTGTAAATCTATCGGACCAAAATGCGTGGTCATCAGTCCGTAGCTTACAAACTACTTAAACTAATGTAAACTAACCTAAGGACAACACGCACACCCATATCCCAAGGGAGGCCTCGAACCCCCGACGACGAGCAACCGCACGCTCCGCAGTGAGGCGCCTTAGACCGCTCGGCTACTCCACCGCGGCAAAGGACAACAGAAATCCGCATGTACGAGATCTGTTCAAACAGTAAGGTGGCTTAACATTTTTATGAAAAATATATATTCGTCAATATTGATGCTCCGTCGTTCAAAGTAATCAGCCTCAAATACCATACACTTGGCCCACTGCTTCTTCCAATCCTCCAAGCACTTCGCATCAGCACTTTTTGGTATAGCCTTGAGAACTTCCAGTGATGGAGATTTTGTTTCCTCAATCGTTGCAAATTTTCGTCTTTTCTTAGGTCTCTTCAAAAATGTTCAAATGTTTGTATAGCTTATGGGACTTAACTACGGGCTCATCAGTCCCTAAACTTACAAACTACTTATGAACTAGCTAATACTAAGGACGGCACAAATATCCATCCCCAAGGGGGGATACGAACCCCCGACCGTAGTGGCCGTGCAGACCGTGACTGGTGCGCCGCAGACCGCTCGGTGACCGCGATCGGCGGTCTCTTCAGTTTTGGGAACAGAAAGTAGCAGGAGGGCCAAATCCAGTGAATATGATGCCTGAGGCATGATTGTCCTGTTGTTTCTGGCCAAAGTAACACAAGCAACGATGAATGAGCAGGTGCAATGACTTGAGGCAAAAGCCGTGAATTTTTTTCCAGAATTACGGACTTTTTTGCGTATTCTTCTCGCAAAATGATCCAAGTCTCGGTGTGTGTTCTGTTCTTAGTGTAAGTTAGTTTAAAAAATGTGAGAGTCTAGGGACTGATGACCCTAGCAGTCTGGCCCAAAAGGTTTACAAACATTTGATTTTTTTAAATACATCAGTAAGTACTCTGCTTTGCTTCACAATGTAGAAGGAAAGGAAAATTCAAAGAAAGACGCTTTCTCAGGAAGTCGTGTATTGTAAGTCCTGTGATTCACAAAATGATTGGTCGGCTTTTTCCATAACCATGATCAGATAGATTACCGACTCTGGAACAAGCTACGTACATCTACATACATACTCCGCAATTCACCGTAAGGTGCGTGGCGGAGGGTACACTGTACCACTACTAGGCATTTCCTTTCCTATTCCACTCCCAAATTGAACGAGGAAAAAAAGAATGCCTATATGCCTCCGTACGAGCCCTAATTTCTCTTATCTTGTCTTTGTGATCTTTACGCGAAATGTAAGTAGTCGGCAGCAAGATCGTACTACACTCAGCTTCAAATTCCGGCCCTCTAAATTTACTTAACAGAAATTCACGAAAAGAACGTCGTCTTTCTTCCAGCGATCCCCAATTGAGTTGCCGGAGCATTTCCGTGACACTCGCGCATTGGTCGAACCTACCGGTAACAAATCTAGCTTCTCGCCTCTGAACCGCCTCTATGTCTTCCTTCAAACCGATCTGCTGCGGGTCCCAAATACTTGAGCAATACTCAAGACGTGGTCGTACAAGCGTTTTATACGCGGTCTCCTTTACAGTTGAAGTACATCTTCCCAAAATTCTCCCAATAAACCGAAGTCGGCTGTCTGCCTTACTCACAACTGTCCTTACATGCTCGTTCCATTTCATATCGCTCTGTAATGTTACGCCTAGATATTTGAACGACGCGACCGCATCAAGAAGCTCACTACTGATGCTGTATTCGAACATTATAGGATTGTTTTTTCTACTCATGCGCATCACCTTACATTTTTTTACATTGAGAGCTAGCTGCCATTCTTCGCACCAACTAGAAATTTTGTCTAAGTCAACCTGTATGCTATTACAGTCAGTTACAGACGACACCCTCCCATACACCACAGCATCATCAGCAAACAGCCGCAAATTACAAGTTAGTCTGTCCATCAGATCATTTATATAGATAGAAAATAATAGCGGTCCTATCACACTCCCCTGGGGCACGCCTGACGATACACTCGTCTCTGATGAACACTCGCCGTCGAGAACAACGTACTGCGTTCTATTACTTAGGAAGTCTTCCAGCCAGTCACAAATCTGTGAACCTATTCCATAAGCCCTTGCCCTTGAGGAAAGCAATTCAACAATTTGTCCATCAGCTACCTTTCCCTTTGTCTATCTTCCCTTCCCCCTCTACATCTTCCTCCTCCACCCTCTAACCCCCCCCCCCCCCCTCTCTCTCTCTCTCTCTCTCTCTCTCTCTCTCTCTCTCTCTCTCTCTCTCTCTCTCTCTCTGTGTGTGTGTGTGTGTGTGTGTGTGTGTGTGTGTGTGTGTGTGTGTACTCCTTCCCTTCATTCCGTCCTTCTTCCTGTCTCTAACCATATCCTCCTCTTTGCCCATTTGCTCTTCCCCACGTGGCTATTCCAAATTAATAAATTAAACATTAGGAACTTTCTTCAAATTTTGTGGAAACGATGCCAAATGACTGGGAAGTTACTCTTAGACAGAAGTACGCGAAACAGCGACGCCAGTACACAATATTATTTACAGATTTAATTACTACGAACTTACGATTATCACTGCTGACATCATCAACGACTTAACAGCTGGGGTATTGCAGCAGCTCGGCGTACCTGCTTTACTGCAAGTGAACCGTTTAAAAATGAATGCCGCTAGAATGCAATTTCACGAACCGTTATTACGTGTGTCATTTCTATCATAGCATTTTACCGGTAACGAGGCGCATGTTGGCAACTCTTCAATTTTCATGTATTATTATTGGAGACTTTAATGAATGGTAAAGAAGGTAACATCGGAATTAAAAATTTGGAAACATCATCCTCCTTTTTCCAATCTCAGCAGCCGTACATGTCATTTTTTAAAATTATTATTTTGTGAATATCCATGGCCAGCTACCATTATAATTACGTAATATTGATCTCCTTGTATGATTTCGTGTTTATGAATTAATCTTATTGCTAACTACGGACACGTTAAATGGTGTATGTCTGGTATGAAAGGCAAGGGAAAATAAATAAAAGCATTTTTGCACACAATAGACTCACCGAGGAAATACATCAATCAAATTTATGTGTACCCTGGATTGCGTTCCTGTAGCGATATTGAATGAAACGAAAAATGTTTTTTAAAGCCGGTGGGTTGACAATTTTGCTTGTGTGACCATTTCCTGCGTAAACAAATACATCACACTGTTAACTGCCTACAGAACATGAGAGCTAAAAATCCGTCGATTTGGACATTCTGTCCATCTACTCGCCGTCCCTACTCTTTTCCCTTCTCCTCCTCCTATCTACCTCCTTTATATCCTACTGTCCTTACCGCGTCTCGGTCATGTCCACTTCCACTTTTTTTCTGTCTTACACATTCACCTCTATCTCTCAGATCATTTTCTATTTCCCCGGAGGTAATTATTCAAAATCAAATAAATAAATAAATAAATAAATAAAATAAATAACTTATATCAAATTGCAATGCCGGAAAATGACCACAAAGTTCAAATGTTTGTTAAGCTTACGGGACTTAACTGCGGGATCATAAGTCCCTAAACTTGCAAACTACTTATAAACTACCTTACACTAAAGACAGCACAAACAGCTATGCCCGAGGGAGGATTCGAACCTTCAACGCGAGAGGCCGCGCGATCCGTGACGTGGCGCTCCATCCCGCTCGGCTGACTGCAAAGTAACTTCTACAGAAAAGTAAGCGGAATAAAGACATCCGCACGGGTTAAAGGTGCCGCGCGCGCGCGCGCGAGAAAGAGGGGGGGGGGGAGAGAGAGAGAGAGAGAGAGAGAGAGAGAGAGAGAGAGAGAGAGAGAGAGAGAGAGAGAGATTAGTTACAAGACGCTGCATTACGGTTGAGACTATGGGCTCGAAATCAGTAGCGGTGGGATTGATTCCCAGCCCAACATGCTTTATTCGTGTTTTCTGTTACTTTATTCCAAAGAAAAAAAGGTGCAGACGTGTGTGAACATTACAGAACCGTCAATTTAATAAGTTATGAAAGAAAAATACTACCACGAATTATTTACAGATGAGTGGAAAAACTGGTGGAATCCTACCTCGATGAAAATAATTTCGGATATAGGAGAATGTAGGAAACGTGAGACAATTATCAACTTAAAGTTATTTTAGACGATAAGGAAAGGCAAATCTATGTTTATAGCTTTTGAAGAAAACTTTGGGACTATGTTGACTGGTACACTCCTTGAAATTCTGAAGGTGACAGGGGAACGAAAGATTATAAACAACTTGAACAAAAACAAGACAGCAGTTATTGGATTCCTAGGGTTGAAAGGGACGTCGTGGTTGAGAAGGGAGTAAGACAGGATTGTAACTTTCCCCAATATTATTAAATCTGTATGCTGAGCAAGCTTTGTAGGAAAGCAAAGAGAAAATTGAAACACTAGTTTAATTTCAGGGAGAAGAAATGAGAACGTCGTTGTTCGTCAACCTCTCTGTATTTTTAGCACGGATAGCAAACGACCTGGAAGAACAATTGAACGTAATGGGCAGTGTTTTGAAAGTTTAAGTAGTTTTAGTCTAGGGACCGATGACAACATAAGTTTAGGTTTACAAATATTTGAAATAAGAGACACCAAAAGCAACGTTATTTACAGACTTCGTTACTAGGCTGGTTTGATTACAAATGCTGATAATTTCATCGAACTAACTATCATGGCATTGTAGCTGCCCGTTAGGTGTGAGTTACAGAACGTGAACAATTTGAACATGAGCGTCCCTAGAATGCTATTTCACGCAACGTTGTTACTTCGTGTGGCAGTTTTACCGTAGCACCTGACCGGTATACTAGGCAAAACTTGGCAGCACTTTTGTTCACTCAGTAGGAGATCATAATGCATTATAGGAAAGGTAACAGCAGACTTCGGGATGTAAAACTTTTTTCCTCCTACCAGCCTTAACGGCAGATTTTTGTTTTGTGCTGATCTGTGGGAAAGAACCGTTAGTTATGTAACTTTCATTGGCCTCATCCGCATAATTAATATTAAAACTCAGTTTTTCAGTTTTCGTGTCCACGTTTCATGTAACGATTATTCAGCTACAGCTGCGTAAATTTAATTTGATTAAGTCCACACGAACGATTTTGGCATTAATATAATGCTATTATCAAATGTGTTTGCGAAACTTCATATTAATATACAATACGATCAGTGAAAAATAACTTTACATAACAAAAGAAAGAGTACACTCACATATGAGGGCTGTCTACATAGTAACTTCCGTTTATGCATAGCATGAAAAGTAGTGAGTCTATCGCCGCCATGTCGACATCAGCGTGCGAACTGGAACTACTAGGAAATCTCTTCGAACTAAAGTAAGAACATAAATATGCTGGGTGATCAAAAAGTCAGTATAAATTTGAAAGCTTACTAAATCACTGAATAAATTAGACAGAGAGGTAAAAATTGACACACATGCTTGGAATGACATGGGGTTTTATTAAAAAAAAAAAAAAAAAAAAAAAAAAAAAAAAAAAATCTCTTGCGCGCGTCGTTTGGTGATGATTATGTGCTCAGCCGCCACTTTAGTCATGCTTGGCCTCCCAGATCGCAAGACCTCAGTTCGTGCGATTGTTGGCTTTGCGGTTACCTGAAGTCGCAAGTATATCGTGATCGACTGACATCTCTAGGGAGGCTGAAAGACAACATCCGATACCAATGCCTCACCATAACTGCGGACATGCTTTGCAGTGCTGTTCACAACATTATTTCTCGACTACAACTATTGTTTAGGAATAATGAACATATATTCGTCTTTGCTTTGTTATGCTAATTATTGCTTTTCTGATCAGATGAAGCGCCATCTGTCGGACTTTTCTGAACTGAAGTTTTAAAATTTATACTGACTTTTTGATCACCCGGTATATTAAAATGAAGATCTACTTGTAGATCTAGTGAAATTAGATGGCTTATGTTTCTGGTTTCATACTACACTGTTACTCACTCAACAGAAGTGGGTTACAGTACAGTTATTCGCCCACAGCTAGAATACAACTCACCGGTGTGGGATCTGTACCAGTTGGGGTTGATAGAGGAAGTGGAAAAGATCCAACAGAGAGCAGCTCACTTCGTTACAGGATCATTTGGTAATCGTGAAAGCGTTACGGAGATGATCGATAAACCCCAGTGGAAGACTGCAGGAGAGACGCTCTGTCGCCCGGTACGGACTTTTGTCGGAAGTTTCGAGACATATCTTTAACAAGGAGTCTAGCAGTATAATGCTCCCTCCTACGTAGATCTCGCGAAGACATTATGAATATAAAATAAGAGAGATTAGAGCCCACACAGAGGCATACCGACAATCTTTCTTTCCGCGAATAATACGTGAATGGAATAGGAGGGAGAACATTTTACACAATGCAGCAAGAGTTTTTTACAGCTTCATCTGCTACATCCAGTCAACGTAACACAATCATCATGGGAAGAAAGGCCATCGCAGAATCTGCTAGTTTCTTTGTGTAGTATTGTGCTCAGGTGTTGCTTTCATTCCAAATTACTACTGCCGCTAAACTTTAAAGTCAGGTTCCTCCTCCTCTTTTGAGTCTTCTATTTATAAAGTTACCTAAATGTGTCAGATCCACCAAATTATTTTCCTGTAATATTGTAACGTTAGTGAACTTTAATAGCGACTACGAACAGTAACTACTACTCTAACATCTGGTCGGAAGAAAGAGAACGCAATATTACAGGCTGCGCCCAAAACCGGTCATAAAAGTATGTTGTTGTTGTGGTCTTCAGTCCGGAGACTGGTTTGATGCAGCTCTCCACAATACCCTACCCTGAGCAAGCCTCTTCATCTCCACATAAGAACGCCAACCTACATCTGTCTGAATCTGCTTACTGTATCCATCTCTTGGCTTCCTCTACGGTTTTTACCCCACACACTTCCCTCCAACGCTAAATTCACAATTCCTTGATGTCTAAGAATGTGTCTTATCAATCTATCCCTTCTTTTAGTCAAGGTATGCCAGAAATTTCTTTTCTCCCCAATTTTGTTCAGTACCTCCTTCTTCAGCATTCTTCTGTAGCACCACATTTCAAAAGCCTCAATCCTCTTCCTGTCCGCACTGTTTATCGTCCATGTTTCACTCCCATACACGGCAACACTCCATACAAATGCCTTCAGAAAGGATTTCCTTAGGCTTAAATCAATATTCGATGTTAACAAGTTTCTCTTTTTCAAGAACGCTTTTCTACCCACTGCCATTCCGCATTTTATATCCTCTGTGCTGTGACGATTATTTGTTATTTTACTGCCCAAGTAACAAAACTCATCTACCCCCCTTATTGTTTCGTTACCTAATCTAATTCCTTCAGCATCACCTGATTTTCTTACACTGCAATCCATTACCGTCATTTTGCTCTTATTAATGTTCATCTTATATGCACCTTTCAGCACACTGTCCATTCCGTTCAATTGCTCTTCCAGGTCCTTTGATGTATCTGACAGAATTACTATGTCGTTGGCAAAACGCCATGTTTTTAATTTCTCCTTGCTTTCCTTTATAGCTCGCTCAATGTACAAAATGAATAACATTGGAGAAAGGCTACATCCCTGTCTTACTCCCTTTCCAACCACTGCATCCCTTTCATGCTCTTCAACTCTGACAACCGCTGTCTGGTTTTTGTACAAGTTGTAAATAACCTTACGCTCCCTATATTTGACTCCTGCTTGCTTCAGAACTTGAAAGAGTTTATTCCAATCAACATTGTCAAAAGCCTTCTCCAAATCTACAAAAGCTAGAAATGTAGGTTTGCCTTTTCTTTATCTATCGTCTAGGATAAGCCGTAAAGTGAGTATTGCC
The DNA here is from genome assembly GCA_026315105.1 of Locusta migratoria. Taxonomy (NCBI): domain Eukaryota; kingdom Metazoa; phylum Arthropoda; class Insecta; order Orthoptera; family Acrididae; genus Locusta; species Locusta migratoria. The sequence continues at coordinate 326,199,588 of CM048745.1, read as the reverse complement.
TCCCGTGTTCCTACATTTCTCCTGAACCCAAACTGATCTTCCCCGAGCTCGACTTCTACCAGCTTTTCCATCCTTTTGTAAATAATTCGTGTTAATATATTGCAACCATGACTTATTAAAATGACGGTTCTGTAGTTTTCACACCTGTATGCACCTGCTTTCTTTAGAATGGGGATTATAACATTTTTCTTAAAGTCTGGGGGTACTTCACCTGTCTCATACATCTTACACACCAGGTGAAACAATTTTGTCATGGCTGGTTCTCCCAGAGACTTCAGTAGCTCTGAGGGAATATCATCTACTCCAGGGGCCTTGCTTCCACTTCGGTCTTTGAGTGCTGTGTCAAATTCATCTCTCAGTATAGTATCTCCTATTTCATCCTCATCTGTTTCTTCTTCCATTTCTACAATATTGTCGTTAAGTTCATTTCCTTCATAGAGCCTCTCTATATACTCTTTCCACCTTTCAGCTTTCCCTTCTTTGCTGAGAACTGGTTTTCCATCAGTGTCCTTGATATTCACAGGGCTGTTTTTCTTATCTCCAAATGTTTCTTTTATTTTCCTTTAGGCTGTATCTATTTCCCCCCTATTTACACAATCTTCTACATCCTTGAATTTGCCTTCTAGCCACTCCTGCTTAGCCATTTTGCACTTCCTGTCAATCTCATTTCTTAGTCGTCTGTATTCAATTTTGCCTGTTTCATTTACTCCTGAGTAGTCCCCGCCCGGAGATCCGAATGGGGGACTATTTTACCTCCGGAATATTTTACCCGATAGGATGCCATCATCATATGATCATACAGTAGAGCTGCATGTCATCGGGATTAGTAACTGCTGTAGATTCCCCTTGCTTTCAGCCATTCGCAGTAACTGTGTGCCAAAGCCACATTAGCTGATGTTACAAGGCCAGCTCAGTCAATCATCCAGACTGTTGCCCCTGTAACTACTGAAAAGGCTGCTGCCCCTCTTCAGGAACCACGCGTTTGTCTGGCCTCTCCACAGATACCCCTCCGCTGTGGTTGCACCTACGGTACGGCTATCTGTGTCGTTGAGGCACGCAAGCCACCCCACCTCGGCAATGTCTGTGGTTCATGAGCGTGGCATAAAAGTATAATAAACCTTATTTGTAACCTATTAGCATTGAGACTAAATTTTCATACATTTTTGTTATGAGTACGAACCGAAACGCGTGAAACTGAGTTGCGACCAAGCGTTTCCACAACGCATCAAATGCTAATTCTGAATGGTCACCTACCTCGCAGACTTGGACATTGCTGTATCACGTGTAGAAAACGAGTTTCCTGCGGCGCGAGCTGCTTTCCCCAGCGACGGATGTCGCGCAGACTGGATGGCCGCAGTTATAAATGGGTCGCTGGCGTCCGTGACGAGTCTCGGCGGATACCGCTCTAGGCCAAGGCCGACTCGGCGCCAACTGTTGCAGACGAGACAGACAGCCCAAAAGAAAAACAAACCACGCCGCTCGTAACGCAACATCCGCGGCCCTCTGCCCCCCCCCCCCCCCCCCCAACACGCGACGCAGGCGTGCCATCATTATAGTCGCTACAGCGGGCTCACACAAGGAGGCTGATGAGCTTCACTGCGCCTCCATTAGACGGCGCAGAAATAAATGTCACCGAATGAGAAAATAATACCTACGCGGTCCTTTAATGGACAGGTGGCATATTGCAAAATGTATTTCTTATAGCGAACCCCTATACTTCGATAGTCGTGAGCGTGTAATACGCTGCAAAGGTGAAGTCTGACATACTGCCGTGTTACGTACGGTACTTTTGGATGCTGCGAATAAAATTCGCGAGCTCAGCATCAAACGAGGAAAGTAATCGGGCTCGAATAAACACATATACACCAAAATCGTATGAGAGATAATAAAAGATCCCTTATTGCACTAGTGATATATACATGTGGCGTCTGTTACGAAAGAACAGACGTCACTTCTGATCCTGCAGTTGTTATTCTTTAATATTCACAGAATATATGACATCAACTGCGATTGGGCAAAGCTGAAAATGTGTACCCAGCCGGGATTCGAAGCCGGGTCTCCTGCTTTCTAGGCAGTTGCGCTGATCCCTACACCACTGGGGACACAGTGATCACCGCACCTGCAAGGACTACCTAAGCACGCCTCCCGTCAGATACAAATTCCCAACTTCGCCCTGCCCACAGTACTCAAACTCGTAGCTATTAAACTAATTTCCGTAAGAGTAAGGGCTTCAAACTTACCCACCCCTCCCCACTGACGATAGGATCATTTCCCGTCACCGGCATATTATGTATATACATGTGGCGTCTGTTCCGAAAGAACAGTCGTCCGTAAGATGCCTCTGCGTGTGCCATGCCGCATTGCACTTTGAACTGTCGGTTCGCAAGTAGGGACGGTGCAGTGTGCTTCCGAAGTTGCGTTTTGTGATGTTATTTGTGTGGTGAAGCGTCAGATGGGGCGGCGATTGCTAATTTATTGCGATAAGTTGAGATGAAGATACGAAGAACCCTTCTTCGTGAAGGTGGTATTAGTGTAGAAGATGAATCATTTCCATACTTACTCGTATCTGTTATGGTACATAAATATCAGTATAAGTTATATACTGTTGTTACAAACACATAATAATGATAATAGGGATGATAATGACGAACATCTCATTGCAAGCTGTAGTGCTACGGCAAGTGCGGAAGAGGCGATGGAAGCAATGGCAGTGAATACCAACAGTCTTTCGGGAAGAAGGTTAAAGTTGCAACTATCATCACGCCTTTTGATGACAATTCGATAGAGAACATGTACGATGATTATTACATACGTTATAGTTAAGATATCTGCATTACGTATGGCGTCTACAATTACATCTACAGTGCTATCGAGAGCATGGTTGCAGAGCTTTGCAGAAAAACGACACCCACCAGCACATTGAGGTGTACGTAGAGATCCTGTAAGCAAACGTTCATAGAGATATGTTTGTTCGAGCCCATGTACTTTCCTTGTAAGTGTACAAGTGCTGCTTCTTCGTGGACTGCGAATATAATCAATTACGACAGCGAGAGATTGGAAAGTACACTCATGTTCAGGGGAAAAAAATCTAGAGATGTGTTCATGCAAGGTGCGTCTGAAAAATTCAATGAATGGTCTCATGAAATATAGGAAACAAGAGCTACAAACAAAATACTGATATCTCAAAATTGCCCTAAGACAACTGGAAGGACTGGATGGATAACCAAACTCAAATAATTACCACTATGAAATGTATTTATTAAAAACCTCGTGAAGCACATTCAAAATTTAAAATTTGAAATCAATCATTGAGTTAAGTCCAGTTTTATACACTTAAAACTTGACCAACAGCGGATGAGGCAAGTACATTAATTGATAATTAATCTGACAGAGACTTTAAGGGAAAACCGCCAACTTTAAGAATTTTTCAAAACAATATGAACGAAATGAAACTATTGGGTAAGGCCCAATCTTATATTTGACAATCAGCAGGTGAAGCCTTAATCTGTTAATCTCAGGAAGATTTACAAATGGCAAAGCACAAACTTTAAAAGAATTCCTAAATAAATTATGAATAAAACTGATCCTTCGGTGAAGTGCAATTAGAATTTGCAAGCAGTGGGTAAAACCCGCACATTAGTTGTTAATTAAACTTACAAAGATTAGAAAGGTCAAATCAACAATTTGGCGTGAATTTTTAAGTAAGAAATACTACAAGAAAAAGTTCCATTAATCAATTAAAATTCAAAGCCACAGTACCACAGTAAATCACATCCACAAAGTAGTAGCCAGTGGCCACGGCAGAGCAGCCGAGCTCGTTGAGGCGCTATGCTACGATGCGCGAGGCCGTTCCCGTCGACGGTTCGAATCCCCCCTCGGGCATGGATCTTTGTGCTGTCTTTAGTATATGTTAGTTCATAATTAGTTTGTAGTTTAGGGACTGATGACCCCGTAGTTAAGTCCCTTAACCTTGACAAACAGCAACAGTAGCCAGTGGATGGAGACTATATAATAAATAAACACTCCAACCAGAACACATAACAATAAATAAATAAATAAATTAATTAATTAATTTTAAAAAATGGAAGAATTTCCACACAAGGTTAGAGCAGGACGATTATCTTAAAACTGCCAAATGCTCTGGTTAGACAGAAAGACGTCGAACCATTTTGGTTCATTCTGTCGATGACAATACTTCAGGGCCTAGATATCTCACTGATTCCCCAGTTGTTTTGACCCATGTATTATAAGTGATGAAACAATCTTCCTTACTTCAATAAACCAGTACATTCATTTGATAAGAATAAATACCTCCATCTATCAGTTAACTTTAACAACACTATTGGCCATTAAAATTTGCTACACTAAGAAGTAATGCAGATGATAAACGGGTATTCATTGGACAAATATATTGTAGTAGAACTGACACGTGCAGTGGCGTAGCTATCATAGGGCTAGGCGGGGCAGTGCCCCGGGGCCCCCGAGATCAAGGGGCCCCTCGGCCTCCATGAGCAAAGTTCGGAAAAAGTTACAGTAGAGCGTCATTTTTTTATTTTTATTTATTTATTATATTTTATTTTTTTTTTTTTTACCTTCCCACCCTACCGTCCATCAATTCCCCCCTCTCGTCAAACTAAGCTGCCCACAGTAGCCGCACTGGGCTACTGTGGGTGACTGAACATTGCTTCTAGTGGGGCCTGCTAACAGACCAAGCCGACAGTCGCTGAGTACAACAATCGGCACACTCCAGTCGGCAGAAGTTGCTGCAGCATCAAAGCTGTTCCCAGCAACAGCTGTGCCTTCCATGTGTTGCGGCGTGCCGTTCGGCGCAATGTGAAGGATCGTGCGACTCCAAATACTGTTCAGTTACATTTACTGTACAGTACTTCTTACTGGCAAGTAGAAGTGGACAGTTCGATTATATGAATAATCGGTTTTCCGATCATCCATGTCCTCCAATTACACTTCGGATAATTGACGTTCTACTGTATATAATATTTTAGCTCAATGAAGGATTTTCGACTTTTAACTTTTTGAACACTGCCAACAAACTTCAAACGCACGAAGTGAAACCCAAAAATTATTCCCATTTCAGAATAAAAAAGGTATTGCTTGTCCGCTAAGACGTGCACCCTGCCACCTGCTTAATTACTAGCAGTGTGTGACAATACTGTTCATGGTTTGATTCGCGGCAGGGGCCATATTTTCGTGGTTGAGTAAAACTTCATTGTTCACTTTTACTAGATTCTGCCTGCGACTTCATTCACCTACTACGGAGCAACTTCGAAAACTATTCCACGGTAGTTTTATCTGTATGTCCTACCCAGGTCCATCTCTATCCCTCTCCAAAATTTCATCCAAATACACCCAGTAGTTTCTGCTTGAAAGCATAATTAACTTTCACAGTTATAATTATATTAGAGAGTACGATTAAATGTTATCTGCTGCGTAGTTTACTTAAGAGTAGGTTTGCCTTATTATGTCTTCCAGTAAGCGGTAAGGACCTAATGAAGTAGTATTGCATCTGTATAGTTCATAGGCGCCGATTACGGGTATGCTCGGTCGCTCAAGCATACCCCAAATTTTGAGTGGGTATGCTCGGAATACCCCACTGAAAATTTTGGTATTATTTTTTTCTTTACGTTATATTTCTTTTAAATTCGACTCTCTAATTCCATTGATGGGCGGCTGGCTTTTGAAATACACCGCTGTAAAAATATTATCTAAAACAAACATGTAATTGAATTCGTAGGCATTGAAATTTATGTTGACATGTGAGTGAAGTGATCATTTTCTAAATAGCCCGAATGTTAATGGAATTCTGCCTGTAAGTTCATTTAAGGTGGTAACCTTTAATTTTTGTATTAAATAACTAGAAATGAAGTGGGTTTGTTACGATACGATTAAAATGTGTATACTACTAATTTAACGTTTATGTATTCTCTTATAAGTCAAGTGTCTTCAAGGAATCGTGTTAGTGTTAAGTCGTGACATTTTTCATCCTGTTAACTGAATTGGTGTGTGATGTAACAATGGGTTCTGAACCTATTGATATCGACAGACATGGTATGACAGCAGAAGTGGTTATGGACTAGTTTCGTAATACTGTATAGAAAATAAATCTGGAAAGAAGGCATGAAGACCATTCTATGTTAATTTTTGCGATAACGAACACAGTATTCAAAATACAGGCACATCATTATCTGATATGCATGTCTTAGAAAACGAAAATTCTGAAAATGACTTCAGTAGTTACTACAACGGGAAAAACAGGTTCAAAAGCCGCCCAATAGTTCTGAAACGTGAAACTGAAATTAATGGCTGTTAATTTCTTTACTGTTTGTTAAAAATTACTTTCCTCCTTTCAGAGATTAAAATGGTCCTAAATTAATACCAGATGAAGCAAAAAAATAAGAAATACTGCTAAAATAAAACAAAATTATTACTTTACCTTTGTACCTGGAATTGGAAAAAGAAACACCTGTCGAGGGGAGAAGGGGGGGGGGATGCTGCAGGCCAGCAACCACCTCCCCCTATTGGAAACACCACTGAGCATACCCCAAGATTTTCAAAAGTCGGTGCATGTGGTATAGTTTTAGTTTAGAGAGGGCCCCAACGTCACTTTTGCCCCGGGGCCTTTGGTGTAGTAGCTACGCCACTGGACACGTGATTACATTTTCACGCAGTTTGAGTGCATAGATACTGAGAAATCAGTGCCCAGAACAACCACCTCTGGCTGTAATAACAGCCTTGATACGCCTGGTCTTTGTGTCAGAGCTTGGATGGCGTGTACAGTAGAGGCCGTCAAACGCGGCCTGGCTCCCGCTCGTTCCCGCCAGAGGGAGCGGCTGGCGAGACCGCCGTACCCGGGAGCCGGCAGTACCGATAACACAGTCTCGGGAGCGAGAAGACTCGGTACTCCCGGCTGGCATGTGGAACAGCCGACAGCAGTGCGCATGCGCACGACCCAGCCCCCCTCACGACGCGACGCCGTTAATTATTGCGCCCGTCCGGCACACGTCTACGACTGTGCGTTCACACTGCCGGCCGGGCCGGGCCGAGCCGAGCCGAGCGGAGCGGGGATGTGCCAAGACGAAAAAGAGGGGGAAAAACAACTTTTTCGATTTTCAAGCTGCAAGAAATTTTGACGGTATATAAGACCACATCGCATCGTTTTATCAACTTATTTTTTCCTTACAAGCTTTGCCTTGCCTGTGAAAAAATAAAAAGTCTACTTTTCATTCCGCAACAGTTTTCAGTTTCGTAAAGCTTCTCACTCGATTTTGATGAAAGTAATCGGTTAAAAAATCTGATTTTTGGACACAGGATAGTACAACATCTTAGCTTTCCAATAAAACATTCACCTTTTCGAAATTCGTAACAATCGTTTTCAAATGATTCTTTTTGTCAGGTATGCGCACTTGATTTGCAAATCGTGTATTGAAAAAGTTCGATAGCGGGCAGCTTACTGTACTATGCATTTTAGGCCATACATTACAGCGAGTAAAATTGAGCTAAAAGAACAGAAAAGTTTTTGAAATGATACTCACTGATATCTACCTGCTTTCACAAGTAATTGTGAGTTATCTGAGCGGCGTCATGTCGCGTCCGCAAGCCTACGAACTCGGCGTGTGTTGAGCGTGGCGTAAAGCACTGCAGTGCCGAAAAAATTATTTGCTGGCCACGTATGTTGGTCCGTCGTGGTGTGTTAATAATTCATAACCAGAAAATAACTATACCCTAATTTTTCTTGGCTGGCAACCGATTACAATAGACAAGGATCTGCTATGATTTTATCTGAGGTAATACTTCACTTAAGAGGTATACAAGTAGTTTGTTGTCCACATTGTACAATTAAGAGAAGAAACAATTAATGTAAACTGCGAATTTGATGGACTGAAATAAAATTTCTGAAATTCTACTCAATGACTTTCTAGTTGAGGATAATAAACGGAAGAAACCCAAAAATAAACTTACATTTATTGATGCTTCTACACCTAAGATTACACTATTTAGCCTTCTTTTAAGCCGGCTGCGGTGGCCGAGGGGACTGCGGCGCGCCAGTCACAGTCTGCACGGGCGCTACGGTCAGGAATTCGAATCCCTCCCTCGGGCATGGATATTTGTGTCATCTTTAGTATAAGGTAGTTCATAAGTAGTTTGTAAGTTTAGGGACTGATGACCCCGCTGTTAAGTCCCTTAAACTTAACAAACATTTGAACCTTCTCTTAATTTTCGCTTTTGTAACTCCCAGAAAATGTTCTACCACAAGGTGAAACAATTTATATACAGTGTCTCACATAAAAGCGCTATCCCTCAGACCGAGACTAAAGTAGGAATACATAACATTAAAATTAAAGACATTTAGTTACCTCCTGATAAGGGATGCTGCAACTTATGGCCATGGGAGGTACGTCAGGTGTGCCAGATTTATGTGGTACGCGCTGTACTATGTTTCAGCTCATCTCCACTTTCAAAGAACTCCACACAGTTCTCAGAATTTTTATTTATTTTGTTGGGAAGCTGTCTGATGGGAACTGCTTTTCTATGAACATTTCTTGAATGTCACAATTATCTTTGTCTCCATGGTACTTTCATATCGATTTTTATACTTTAAATGAAAGGAAAACGCACATATTTAGATTAGCCTCAGACACTGCAGATCAGTAAAGGATGAGAAGCAGGTGTCATTTGTTTCATGTTGTGATTTGTTTTTTCGTTCTTAGTGGGCTTGTGGCCAGCAACAAAGGGATCGTCACCCACTGTCAGTGGAAGATCGAAGGAAACACAGGTGTGACCAGTACTTGTTCACTGACATCTACTTTGAGCCAGCTAACTTTTAATTGATCTTGTAATTTTATTACTATTGTTTGCACACTGTAGTGACTCATAGAATTATAAGCACATTAATTTCGACTAACATTTAGGAGAGTTTTTCCTTATGTAAAAATCTAAACTTTTCTGATTTTTTTTAAATTCATCTTAATTAATAGCAATAGAAGAAAAATAAACAAATTTTCATAAGTATAATTTAAAAAAATCATACAGAGAAGCTTCTGCTGAAAGTAGGCTGGAGACGTGTGATACTTGTGCTGCAGAAGCAACAGCATAGCCCAATCGGTTCGTGCCGGCGCCGACTCTCGGCGTGAATATTAAAGATAGCGAATGTTAACTGAAGGATATACTCTCCTAATTGTTAGTCTATATTCATGAGATGAGTCCATTACCACCTATTTCTTATGTTAATAAAATTCGATGGTTCACTACAGTGTGAGAACAATAGTAATAAAAGTAAGTGACCCGTGCGAATACTTTGCAGCATTAGTGGCCAGTCATGTGAAATGGAAATAAGTAAAATTAAATATTTATCATTTAGAAATATTTTATTATAGATAGTAACAGTATACAGAATATTATATAAGCTAGAGTTTTCTTAAATTCATAACAATTATTTAAAATCAATTATAATTATAAAATAGATTCTTTTAATTTATAAGAAAGCTACAGGACCCGTGTGAATAAGACCCATGTGAATACTTCTCACCGTTAGTGGAGTGACAAAAACGTTGGGAAGACATGGAAGTAAAGTTGAATGTTCACGCATAGCTTTCTTCAGAATCAATCCGTACAAGTGTTTAAAAGCACAAATGAAAGATCTTGATCCATTGAGCGTTGTTAGGTCAAAGAGAACTGTGTACTTTATTTAGAACCGAAGATATCCTAAAACAAGCCGATTAAAATATTCAATGCAATGACAGAAGGATCCCGCGTTTGAATGAAAGTAAAGGAAAGAGAAACTTAAGTTACTTATGATACTTGATGACGAATCTGCGAATAAATACCTTTCGTTTAAAGCGAAAATGAAGGAAATGGGTCAGATAGAACGGCCTGACAGAATGACTTAAGTTTACAGCCAGGACATCCCCATAAGAAATATACAGAAGAAAATCCCGTTTGAGTGTAGAAAAAGTGGATGAATACCTTTAGTTTTACACAAAAATGAAGGAAATCAGCTGGGTAGTTTAGTCTATCCGACTGACTTTAGTTTTCGTAGATTCTTTTGACATATAATATAATAAAATCAATGAACTGTTAGCTGGATTCTTGAAGTGGCCAGCAATCGATCTTCTTCTGACAGTGGGTTGGGATTCCTTATAGCTGGGGACAAGCTCTCACCTTCCCTCGAAAAAAAAAAAAAAAAAAATAGAAAAAAGTGACAGACGCTTCTCATCCTTTACTGACCTGTCCTGCACTGTCTGAGGCTAAAGTAAACCAGCGTATGTTGTAAATTCGAAAGTACCATCTTGTAGACAAAGAAAATTGTCTTCAAACAGCAAAATGTTCGTAGAAACGTTGTTCGTCTCAGACAGGTCACTAAAAGCAACTCAGTTCATTCTTACTTTCATCTCAGACGTGAAAGTACCGCATTTATGTCGCACACACTGTATACAATTATTTTCACTCTGTGGGAACACATTTTCCGAAAGCTACAAAAGCGAAAAGGTATATATTGTGTCTTAGGAGTAGTCGCAGTTTACAATACTTTGTTCTTCTCTACTAGTTCCAAACACGAAATATAAATTCCATGAATTGTATTATGTGGAAAAAACCAGATGTATGCCTCTCAAAGTCAAGTATGATCTGCTGTAAAACCGTAGCATATGGCTGTTCACTGTAATCGGTTGCCACCCAAGAAAAATTAGTTCATTATTGTTCTCTGATTATGGATCTTTAACACATCACGAGGGACCGACAAACGTAGCCAGCAATTCAGATTTTTCGGCACTGCAGTGCTTCACGCTACGTTCAACACAGGCTGATTTCGTAGACTTGTGTTCGTGGGCCGAGGGCTTACAAATAACTTGCAATTACTTGTGAAAGGAGGTAGATATCAGTGTGATTACCATTTCAAAACTTTTTCGTTCTTTTAGCTCCATTTCACTCGCTGTAATATATGGTCTATAAATGTCATAGAACAGTAACCTTCCCGCTATCTAACTTTTTCAATACACGATTTGTAAATCAAGTGCATATACTTGAGAAATAGCGTCATTTGAAAACGACTGTTAGGAATTACGAAAAGGTGAATGTCTTATACGAAAGCTAAGATGTTTTACTATAATGTGTCAAAAAATCAGATTTTTTAAACGCATACTTTCGTCAAAATCGAGTGAGGAGCGTTACGGAACTAAAAACTCGTGCGGAATGAAAATTAGCCTTTTTATTTTTTGCACAGACAAGGCAAAGCTAGTAAAGAAAAACTAATTTCATAAAACGATGTAGCGTGGTCGTGTATACCATCAACAAGTTTTACAACGTGATAATCGAAAAAATGTATTTTCCCCCTTTTTTCGTCTCGAGTACGGCCGGCGCGTTGTGTGAACACGCAGCCGGCGGCGTGCGCCGACTAGGCTGAGGCGGCTCAGCCAAGCTCAGCTAGTCCCGGCGGGCGCGACGAGAACCCGGGAGTATCGTGACTCGTCGTTCCCGAAACGTCTCGCTCTCGCGAGTGTGACGTCATCGCTCCCCCTCTACCCTTTACCCGCCGTCAGCCGCCGAGAGCGAGGCGCGAGCGCTGCGGGAACCGAGCGGGAGTGGCGGCCGTTTTGACCGGCTCTAGTGTACAGGTACAGATGCCCATGCAGCTTCAACACGATACCACAGTTCATCAACAGTAGTGACTGGCGTATTGTGACGAGCCAGTTGCTCGGCCACCATTGACCAGACGTTTTCAAGTGGTGAGAGATCTGGAGAATGTGCTGGCCAGGGCAGCAGTCGAACATTTTCCGTACCCAGAAAGGCCCGTACAGGACCTGCAACATGCGGTCGTGCATTATCCTGCTGAAATGTAGGGTTTCGCAGGGATAGAATGAAGGGTAGAGCCACGGGTAGTGTAACGAGTGGCACCCCATACCATCGCGCCGGTGATACGCCAGTATGGCGAGGACGAATATACGCTTCCAATGTGTGGTCACCGCGATGTCGCCAAACACGGAAGCGACCATCATGATGCTGTACACAGGACCTGGATTCATCCGAAAAATGACATTTTGCGATTCATGCATCCAGGTTCGTCGTTGCGTACACCATCGCAGCTCCCCCCCCCAGGGGGCCCGCAGCTCTTTTGTGGGTACATGTGTGGCGCGCACGGTGCCCCGAGCCGAAGCAGCCTTCCTTTCCTCCCCAGACTGCTTCAGTCGCCCCCCTCCCCCTGGTTTATTCCTTCACCCGGGGTGAGTTTAGGTGGTCTCATGTACCAGCTTTTCTCTTTTCTCAGTTTTCCCTCTCCTAACCTTTGTTTCCGCCCTTCCCTCCTTACTGAACTCTTCTAGCTATCCCCTTCTCCTTTAGTCTCTGCCTCGGCGTTTGAGACTCAACCTTTTCCACTTCCTTTCTTCCTCCCTGTTCGTTCCTGAAGGCCGTCCACGCAATCGCTGCGTAACAGGTGACTGGTTAATGCGTAAGTCCCAGCCCTGGGTTGGCATGTAGGGCCTGCACGTACCCCCTGGTAAAGGCCAGGCCCGTGCTGATTTGTCCCACCGTCTGCTTCTCGGAAGGTGAGACCTGAGGTGTGGACAATCACCTAAGGTGGGTGTGAACCATCAGTGAGGGTTCCTTATTAGGAAGGAGCATGCCATCGAAGAAGCCTGTAATCATAGGGACAACTTTGCAATGACTTCTTCTACTTTGCCCTTTACCCAGAAAAGAAAACTTGATGAATCAAAGTCCAAGAAAATTTTGTCTAACTTGCCAAAGTTCCTTGTCGTTTCACTCACTGATGGCCATGATTTCTCGTCAGTTATACAACGGGGTGTAGATGCGATTGCTGGTCCTGTAAAAACTTGTTCCCGCCAACGTAATGTGACACTGTTGCTGGAAACCGAATGTGCCTTCCAAGTTCAAAAGTTGCTTCGCACTACACTATTGCACACCTTTCCTGTTAAGGTCGAACCTCATTGTACCCTAAACTCGTAACAGGGGGTGGTGTTCTCACGATGCCTTGACGGCCTGTCCGATGAGGAACTACAGGAGTACCTTTCCGACCAGGGTGTAACAGCTGTACAACGTGTGATGAAAAGAGTTAACAATAACTTAACACCGACCCAAACAGTGTTCTTGACCTTTGACAATGTTGACCTACCTTCGAAGATAAAGGCAGGCTATGTCCCTAATCCCACCCAATGTTACCAGTGTCAGCAGTTCAATCATATCCATCAATCGTGCCCCAATGCAGCGAAATGCGTCACCTGTGGTAGGGACGCCCATGAGGGTGATTGCCCATCTCCGTCTCCTCGCTGCATCAACTGCATGGGTGACCATGCTGCTAATTGTTGCGAATGCCCTGTATATAAAGATTAGCGGACCATCCAGGAAATCCGAGTCAAGGAAAGAGTTTCTAGCAAGTAGAAAGCCTGCTGTGCTCCCAGCGGGTACCTACAGCAATGTCCTTTCCTCTCCTCGACCAAGAAAGGAGATGGGTACGCAGACAGGTGACTTCACCAAATGTTCAAATGTATATAAAGCTTATGGGACTTAACTATGGGGTCATCAGTCCCTAAACATACAAACTACTTATGAACTAATACTAAAGACGGCACAAATATCCATGCCCGAGGGGTGATTCGAACCCCCGACCGCAGCGGCCGTGCAGTGTGACTTTACCCTTAGCGACACAGTTGTCCAGCCAGCTAAAAGATTGCCCGCTCGACATCACCAATGCCTTCTGCTCCACTCTAAATGCCAGTCCACATCAGTTTCACAGAAATCACGGGCCACTAAGTCAGAAGCCCGGACTTCGAAAAAATACTGGTCGCGAAGATTTTCTAATAACTTCATCTTCCGAACCATCAGCCGCTTATTCTTCAAACAGAACTGCTTCCAAAAAGGCACACAAACAGAAACGTTCCTCTCCTTCCCCGCCACGGCGTGACTCTTCCAGCAGTAGACGGCCCTGGCAATCCTCCGTCTCGCCAGGACGCTCTACTGATCGCCGATCTGCCTGCATTTCACCGGTGGAGGAAGATGCCCCTTCCGCTCAATCCAGGAAGGAGGCTGAACAGATGTCTGAATCCATTGAGCACGATTGTCCATCTGTCGGTAGCAGTGCCCCGTCGCAGCCAGCCCCTCAGTGGTCGTCGAGGTGATCCCCTCTTGCCTTCTCCCTTTTTTTCTCTTGCTTTCTTCATGGCACTCCTTCAGTGGAATTTCAGAGGCATCCGTTCCAACCGCGATGAATTAAGACAACTCCTTCGACTGCACTACCCGCTTATAGTAGGCCTGCAAGAAACGAAGCTCCTTCCAACCGATCATATAGATTTTCCACAATGTACTGCAGTGCGTATTGATTTACCTGCCGTGGAAGATATTCCTGCACATAGAGGTGCTAAGCTGCTCATTCGGGAAGACGTCTACTCTCTTCCCATCCCACTGCAAACTCCTCTACAGGCGGTAGCCGTCCGTGTCACCATCCCCATATTCACCTTCTCTGATTGTAATATCTACTCCCGGTCATCGACTGCCATTCTTAGGGCAGACTTACTGCACCTTGCTGCTCAGCTTCCTACGCCATTTTTGTTGATTGGCGACTTCAACGCCCACCACCCCCCTATGGGGCTCTCCACCTTCTTGCCAGGGGGCTCTCTTTTGGCTGACCTCTTCAACCATCTTAACCTTGGCTGCCTAAATACCGGCGAACCAACTTTCCTATCTGACACGACGCATACCTATTCCATTTGGACCTTGAAATATGCACTACTCCACTTGCGCATCGTTTCGAATGGTATGTTTTGTCTGATAAGTACTCGAGCGACCATTTCCCCTGTATAACTTCTCTACTGCATCATACCACTTCTCCACGTTCCACCAGCTGGAACATATCCAAAGCCGACTGGGGGATCTATTCTTCCATGGTGGTTTTCCATGATCAGAACTTCCCCAGTTGTGACAGTCAGGTCGACTACCTCATGGACGTCATCCTCACAGCTGTCTAACATTCCATACCCCGAACTTCCACCTCTCCACGTATGGTCCCAGTTCCCTGGTGGACTGCAGCATGTAGCGATGCTATTCGAGCCTGGCGACGTGCTCTACATCTACTTTGGAAACTTGTATTAATTACAAAAGACTACGAGCGAAATGACATCGTGTCATTAAAGAAAGCAAAAAAGCTTGCTGAATTTTTCACGAGTTCTTTCAACAGATTTACTCCTTCGTCGGTCGCCTGGGGCAACCTACGCCTGTTCACTACGCACTTTCATTCCCCAATCCCCGGCCTGAACATACCAAACAAAGTTCTCGTGGAACCTGTTGATGTCTCCAAAGCTTTGGGCTGCTCCTTCGCTGAGGTCTCTAGCTCAGCTAATTATGACCCTGCCTTCCTCTCCAGAAAACAGGCCGAGGAGGCACGAACGCCTTCTTTTACATCTCCCAATCGTGAAAATTACAATGCCACCTACACCATGCAGGTGTTAGAACGTGCCCTTGCCCTCTCCCGGTCCTCTGCCCTGGGGCCCGATGCCATTCATATTCAGATGCTGAAGAACCTCTTCCCTGCAGGTAAATGCTTTCTTCTTAGCACTTTGGAAGATGGCTGTCTGCCGTCTTCCCTAGGGTTTTAAGTTTGTAAATTATCTAAGTTCACTAGACGGCCTTTTTTTCTAAACGAGAACACCTTTTGTTCAGAGGCATGAGGAATAGGGTTTCATTTCATGTTTTTAAATGTTAGTTTCTGTAATATTGCTGGGATTTTATTATGCTAATAATTTATCATTGTATCAATGAATGTGGCAATATGAACGGTTTCTCCGTGACGCCACTGTCCCTGTGATAATGTGTACTTGATTTATTCTGTATGTCCATGTATGAGCATCTTCTAGCATGGCAGTCTGAGTGTATGTATGAGAATTTTCGTCGTCGGCTGCTGACTGCTCGCTACCACTGTTATCTGGCTTTGTATCGATAGGTAGACATCACCAACCTCTACTTTTGATGCTACCAAAAAGGTACCTCCACCCTTTAGTTACAAGTTGGGTTGGCAATGCCCAGTTAGCGAGCCTTGACGGGACGCGCGAGTTTCAGCTCTTCCCACCACTTCGGTTTTCCAGGGGATTCTACAGATTTCCGGTGGTGGAGGGTATTGGGTGGCCGATCTGATCATTCTGTGGCTGCGCTTTGAGCTGGTAAGACGTGCTGGATTTTCTTTCCTCCTTTGAGATGGTAGCGATTCATTATCTGGTTTGTTATACTTCAGATCATAGGTTCATTTTTCGGGATAAGTTTCTCCGATCAGGTACGGAAATGTATTCAGTTTCATTTCGGTGATTTTGAATAGGTAAATGCGGTGAGTATGCAACTAATTTGGTTTGATAACTGCTGGGAATCGGTAACCTGTGTGAGTTCATCTTACCGTGTATAATTTCTTTCTAGCTTTGTGGAACGCGAATAATATGTGGGAATATTTTTATTCTGTGTAGTATGTGAAATATTCTTTTCCGTTTCCTCCTTCCGCGGGTGATATGTACTCCATGTGGTGTGTTCTTAGAACAAAGCCTTCAGCTACCCGTGTGTCTGTTTCTATGCCCTTCAGGCAAGAAATTATGCATTTATCTTTCTGATTTCCATTAGTACCTCGTGATCTCCTCTCCGTCTATTTTTAAATTGTTGTTTCGTTTCCAAACTTGTACTTTGCTTTCATACTCCGTCAGAAAATTCTCTTCTAGCCTTGTACGACCCCCTTTATTAGCTTGCTTATGGAATACTACGTATTTCTAGGGGCTGCATGCCGTATTTCTTACTTTATTCACTCCGACTCTTAATTTATTCCACTTTTCTGACTTTGGATGACTGGACTTCGTCCATCTGTGCAAAACCTTCTAAATCGCGTCTATCGTTCTTTAGCTTCCTTATGATATCCCACGCATTTGTAAGGGTTGCAAGCCGTAGCTAATTTTTCTTTATTTTTCGGAAATTGAATTTTCATGTTTTTACTGGTTTTTGGAACCATGTGGCTCCGAACTCCGACTTAAAGGGTTTATAGCTAGTCTCTTGAGTTCCCGCCACTGCTCACACACCAGTGCCTTCCTATTGTGTATTCTTGCTTCGTAATCTATGATCCCGTTGGTTTTTGTTGGAAATGAATGCGATCTTTAAGCACTTCACCTTCAGTGGGGTGCGAATATGAAATGTAGCAGACACGTGCCGGGTGTCTCAATAATTCTGCATGCTCACGGCTTGATTGAATGGAATTTAATCTCGCTGTTATCGCGTACCGTCTCAAGTAAGGGAGGACAGACCAGAGCGACCTACGAAGTTTATTTTTTCTTGTGTTGTGTGGTACATTCTGGTTCGCTGAATTTCGCCTACGATTGCGGCTCATGATTCTGCTTCGTATCAGCACGCTGAGTTGGGTGAGTTTCGCTTTGCTTCGCACATGTGAGTGGCTGAATGCTTGCTGCCGCGGTGGAGTAGCCGAGCGGTCTAAAGCGCCTCGCTGCGGAGCGCTCGGTTGCTCGCCGTGGAGGTTGGAGTTCTCTCTTCGGCATGGGTGTGTGTGTTGTCCTTAGGTTAGTTTACCTAGGTTTAAGTAGTTTGTAAGCTACGGACTGATGACCACGCAGTTTGGTCCTATAGATTTACAAACATTTTGAATGCTTGATGCAGGGCCGGCGCAAGCCCAAATGCCGCCCCGTGCGAGCTGCTAAATTGCCGCCACCCTCCCCCATTTTTTTCTTTTTTGTTTTTTACAAACCGATTTTCGATTATTATTTAAACAAATCTGTAGGGTATACCAGCAGTCAATCGAAATTTTTGTTTTTACTTTTCCGATCTACCTAGGTTTCTGCCAATGAGTGGCCAGTCTCAACGTTTCTAATATATGCTTCTACCTGACCATCATGTATACAATTACGTTCGCCGGCCGCGGTGGCCGAGCGGTCTGCGGCGTGTCAGTCACGGTCTGCACGGCCGCTGCGGTCGGGGTTCGAATCCCCCCTCGGGCATGGATGTTTGTGCCGTCTTTAGTATAAGTTAGTTCATATGTAGTTTGTAAGTTTAGGGACTGATGACCGCGTAGTTAAGTCCCATAAGCTCTACAAAAATTTGAACATTTTACAATTTCTTCAGCATGACGGTATATATGTAAACATAAAAGCATTGAGAAGAGCCACACTGTGCCCGAAATCTATGAATATCTGGTAAATAAAAACAAAAATTATGACCGATTGGTGACATTCTCTTCAGATTTGTACAAAACAATCGCTGGGCACCAGCTAAAAAATGGAGTCAAACCTGATTGAAGAAATCTAGTCAATTTTAATAAGCCTTGTGAATTTACAAAAATGTTCAAATGTGTGTGAAATCTTATATTACTGTAGAATAAACTGTAAAGGAGTTGAAGTCATTAGATTTAAGCCACGTGAAATTGCATTTCAGACCGAATTTCACTACAGACGCAGGTGAAACGGTCAAAGAGAGAGGAAGAATAAGGAGATGGAGTAAGATGTAATGCAATAAGTACACACCCGGGCATTGACGGTTACTAATGCTAGTCGAAATATATTAACTCACTGCATTGCGGTTGTTCATGTCAAAGAACTGACACTCGACACCTGTCGTAATTTCCAGATGTCAGTTCTTTCGTTTCTAGTCATTGCCGTATCACGTCACTTTTCTGCGCTTTATTTTCATTCTAGCTATTGAGACGACGCGTGCTTATTTGCCGACTTGCCAATTCTTGAAGTAACAGATCATAAGAAAAATAAATTTTCGTATTCTGCAATCTGGAATGAGACAAATTCTAACCTATGAGTAACATGCACGCGTAATACTAATTGTACGTTATATGAAAAGCACTTACCTATTACATCTCAAGTTGCAAGAAATTCGGACGCACCAATTCTTCTGTTCTTACGATGCAATGAAAGTGCTTTTGACCAATCTTGACTCCCTCGGCCATCTACCGAAACGAATTCTATAGTTTTCGTTGTAGAGAACGCAACAATGAACAGTACCTATTGCCTGGAAAGGCGAAGTGGTAACGCGGCAGTGCCAGGAACTAGGTCACGTGACGAGGTACAGTGAGGCTACGGTTAAACTAGCGCCCAAGAAGAAGAAGCAGCTCACAATAAGTATGTGACCGATAATATGGATAAATATATTATCAGGCAGCAATTTCTATGGTATTACGAACAATAGAAAGAAATACGAACTTTGCGAAAACTGCACCAATTTTGTAAAATAGAAATGAGCTTCAAAGCTAGAAAGGAAACCCTTAGAAGCAATGTTCTGTCTATGGATTTTCGTTTTACAAGGTGTCAAAATTAACGTTTTATTTTGTACGGACGAGAGGGCATTGTTGCTAAAAGACCATACTTTCTCAGGTTTCCATCAGAATCAAAGCGACCAGTAGTTTACTTAGATGAAACGTGGATTCACACGCATTGTACAGCAAATAAATGTTGGCAAAGTGATAGTGTGCGCGTAGTATTGTCAAATAAAACGGGCGGTCAGAGTTTGTTGTTCACGCAGACGGAGACAGGTGTTTCATGGCTCACTCAGAAACGGATAACAAAAATGTTCAAAAATACGTCGAAACCCAACCTTTGCCAGGCTTACTACTAATGTCTTTATCCGGTGTAATTACTGGCAACGTATTTACTCATTCGGAATGCTTCTAGCCATTGTAGGTGTTTGACTGTAGTAATGTTCAAAATTTTTTTCCGTAATGCGGGAAGAATGAAACACTCTGAAACTGTCATTGAAGGGCTTAGCAAAATTGCTTCAGACTTAACATGTAACCACAGTATCAAACATTGCTTTCGAATTTACAAATTAGATTTAATCTTCTTCAAAATTAGTTGTGAGTAAACGCACGGCGCGTAACAGGCTGGCAGCGCTCCACTCAAGAATACTGGCGTGTACGCCTGACTGCTACCCCCCCCCCTCTCCCTGTTCCTCCGGTGTAAACACGACGGTGCTTCCACAGTGGCGGGGAAGAAATTAGTCCCCCTCCCTCCCCTTGTTCAACAGGGGCGGCCGGCAAGTAGTCGAGGTGCCGTGCCACAGCTCCCAAAGCCGCTCCCTCTGAGGTTTGGTTTCGAATCCCCTTGTAGGCATGAATGTTGAGTTTGTCCTAAAAAATAAGGGTGGGGGGCAGATGCCGCCCCTCGGAAAGTGCCTTGCGCCGGCCCTGGCTTGATGATAGTAAATTCCTCCTCCGACGATGTTCAGTTCAGATTACTTTAAGTTTTTTAAAATGGAGATGCATTTTCATTGTTTAACAAAATTCGTGCCCCATTTGCTCGTGTTTGAAGTGAATAAATGATTTATTATCAGTGAAACTTTATCGTATTTATGAATATTAGTTAACGAATACCTTTCCTTTTTTATTTAATGTTGTTTTTCACCAGTGCTGAGAACAAATTCAGATGCATATTACCATATTTTTAATTCCGTTGCGCCTTAAATGTTCTCACAGCCACCTTCATTAAAGGGTTTGGTTCGGAGTGACTTGTATGTTGATGATTGTGTGTAATTCTCGGGATCTACGACGAATGTTGGCCACCGTCTTTTTGTCTTCCTGCTGCTAAAGGTTGAGTTAGTTCTAAATTCTGGGCCACCAGATTCTGTTGCAGGAAGTAGTGAGTAGTTCAGGCGAACCCTTTAGCTGGTTTTGCGGCCAGAGTTAAATGTTTAAAGTAAGCTTTTCACTGGTTCCCTGCAACCAGAATTAATTTTACAATTAACGGTGGACTTTCAAATTATAATCGCGTCTGGACTGAAGGTGAAGTTCCTACTCTCGTTGGCGTGAAGCAATTGTTGTCCCCATACCCAAACCAGGGAAGGACAAACATCTTCCTTCCAGTTATCGCCCCATTTCCCTGACCAGCTGTGTCTGTAAGATAATGGAGCGCATGGTCAATGCTCGGCTGGTTTGGATACTCGAATCTCGACATCTCCTCTCTAATGTCCAATGTGGGTCCGAAGGCATCGCTATTGATCACCTCGTTTTGCGAAAGCGTCAGACGGTGGCTGTGTTCTTCGACTTGGAGAAGGCATTCTCCGCACCTTGCAAACATGGGGTCTTCGCGGCCGTCTCCCCCTCTTTATTCGTGCCCTTTTAAAAGATCGAATGTTCAGGGTACGAGTGGGCTCTGTTTTGTCGGACACCTTTCGCCAGGAGAATGAGGTGCCATAGAGCTCCGTTTTGAGCGTAGCACTTTTCGCCATTGCAATCAACCCAATCAACATCCCTTAGGCTGTGGCTAAGCCATGTCTGCGCAGGAGAGCTTCTGTGAAGTTTGGAAAGTAGAAGGCGAGGTACTGGCGGAAGTAGGGTTGTGAGGCGGCATCGTGAGTCGTATCGAGATAGCTCAGACGGTAGAGCGCTTGTCAAGGAAAGGCAAAGGTCCCAGGTTCAAGTCCCAGTTCCGGCACACAATTTTAATCTGCCAGGAAGTTTCAACCCAATTATGTATTGCCTTCCAGCTGGTGTTTCAGGCTCCCTATTTGTGGACGACTTTACGATCTATTGCAGTGGTCAGAGAGCATGTCTCCTGGAGCATCGTCTTCAGAATTGCCTTGACAGTCTCTATTCCTGGAGTGTCGCAAACGGCTTCCGTTTCTCCCATGAGAAAACGGTCTGTATCAACTTCTGGAGGTACAGAGTGTTCTTCCACCATCTCTCCATCTCGGCCCCGTCGCTTTCCCCTTAGGGCTCTTCAGAACGGTCGTCGATTTTACACCGCCTAAACTCGATTCATCATTGGGGGCTACGCCTGGCGATAGGAGTCTTTTACACTACCCCTGTTGACACCCTCTATGCCGAAGCTGCCGAATTACCTTTTAACCTATCGACGCGACATATTGCTGTGTCGGTACGCATGCCGTCTGCTGTCGATGCCCCACCACCCTTCCTATCCCTCATTCTTTAATGATTGCCTCGATAGCCATTACAGGCTGTCCACAACTGCCCTACTCCCTCATGGAGTCCGCTCTCGTCGCTTACTTCGGCAGCTCGATTTTACCCTCCCTTCCACATTCCAAATAGGTGAAATTCCAGTGCAATCTTGGTTTCAGGCTCAAGTTCGCGTTCACCTCGAACTCACCTGACTCCCGAAGGAGAGCGTATGCTGTTTACCGCTCGAGGTTTCTTGAACTTCGTGCATGGCTCGATAATTCCGTTTTGATATACACCAATGAAGGTGTCGGATGTGCGTTTATCGTCGGGATGTTTTCAGTACAGGCTTAATGTCCACTGCTCGAATTTCACACCTGAGCTTTTTGCCCTCTATCAGGCTGTACTATATATCCGCCAACGCCGTTATCCTTCCTATGTCATCTGCTCTGACTCCCTCAGCGCCATCAAGAGTCTGAGAGACCCTTTTCGGCCCACCCTGTTGTGCACCGAATCAACCACTCCCTTAAGTTATTAGCTTCTGACGGCCCTCGCGTTCACCTACTGTGGGTACCTGGCCACGCAGGCGTACATGGTAACGAGGCTGCTGATGCCGCGGCCAAGGCTGCAACTCTCCTACCTCGGACAGCTTCGTAGTGTGACCCATCGAATGATATTCGAGGAGCTCTTTCCTGTCGCCTTATATCGTCGTGGCATAATGTGTGGTTCTCGCTTACAAATAATAAGCTTCGAACCATTAAACCGCTTCCGGTGGCTTGGAAGACGTCCTCACGCCGCTCGCGACGAGGTCATCTTGGCCCGGTTGCGGATCGGTCATAACCGGTTCCCCACCGCCACTTGCTCACTGGTGACCCCGTACCGTTACGTTCCTGTGGTCACCCGCTGACGGTGCGCCATGTTTTATTGTCTTGTTCAAATTTTACTCCTGTTCAGATTGCACTGAATCTACCGAGTACACTGGAAGAAATTTTAGCTGATGACGCAATCGCTGCTGCTCGAGTCTTGAATTTTATCAACTTGACCAATTTGTCAAAGGACATTTAGCTCTTCCTTTCGTTGTATTTTACCCTGTGTTTTTAGCTGTTTTCATATAGGCTTATTATCCTTCGGTATATCTCAGTTTTGATATAATGACATCAGCAGTTGTGCGCCCTAAAACCATAAAATTTAAAAATAAATAAATAAATAAATAATTAAAATAAAAAAAAATTGCAGGCTCCCCCTGTCTGTGATGCAGCGTCAAGGGTAACCGCAACCATGGTCTCCGAGCTGATAGTCCATGCTGCTGCAAACGTCGTCGAACTGTTCGTGCAGATGGTTGTTGTCTTGCATACGTCCCCATCTGTTGACTCAAGGATCGAGACGTGGCTGCACGATCCGTTACAGCCATTCGGATAAGATATCTTTCATATCGACTGTTAGTGATACGAGGCCATTGGGATCCAGCACGGCGTTCCGTTTTGTCCTCCTGAACTCACCGATTCCATTTTTGCTAACAGTCATTGGATCGCGACCAACGCGAGCAGCAATGCCGCGATACGACAAACCGCAATCGCGATAGGCTACAATCCGACCTTTATCAAAGTCGCAAACGTGATGGTACGCATTTCTCCTCCTTACACGAGGCATCACAACAACGTTTCACCAGGCAACACCGGTCAACTGCTATTTGTGTATGTGAAATCGGTTGGAAACTTTCCTCAACTCAGCACGTTGTAGGTGTCGCCACTGGCGCCAACCTTGTGAGAATACTCTGAAAAGCTAATCACTTGCATATCACAGTATCCTTGTGCATATCACAGTATTTTCTCCCTGTCGGTTAAATTTCGCGTCTGTAAGACGTCATCTTCGTCGTGTATCAATTTTAATGGGCAGGAGTGTATTATCATCTTCGAAATTTTACTGACATTTGCAAACAGCATTCACATTTACATATGCAGCTACATGTTTCGCAAACCATCGTGTGGTGTATGGCGGAGGGTAGTACTCTCAAATGAAGGGAGGGAAAAATGACTGGCCGCATGCCTTCGTAAGAGACGTACTTTCAATTCGCGTTTCTCATGCGAAATGAAGTTGGCGGCAGTAGAATTTTTCTGTAGTTAGCTACAAAAAATTGTTCTTCAAAGTTGGATTGTGACACAAACGCGACTAATCGAACAGTCATGGGCCACTAATTGTGGCACCCGTGCTAGCCTAAGGACAAGGCTTGGACCTAAACTCCCCAAAGATTTATCCAAACACGAAATAAATTGTGGAAGGCGATGACTATGCTTGAAATAGGTGTAGCTTATAGGAGTAAAAGAAGTCTGATTACTATGAAACAAAAATTATCTTAATCTTGCAATACTATTGTTGTGCTAATTAAAGATTATTAACAAAATGTTCCATTAATAAAAATTTATACATTGTCGCCAGCCTAATGAGGCATAAGAATACCAAGCTGTGATAAATTAAGAATGCAGTTAAATTTAGAAGCTTGGTGCAGAATAAATAAAGGGTGGTAGAAACTTTGCCACCAGTTTCATAAGAGATAAAAAAATACCAAACACAAAAATAATAAACATTAAAATGAAAGCAGTAATAATTTAAATTATTGTAAAGGTAAGACTCACCTCATCAGTTGCTTTCAGTTACAATATAATATAGCAGTATTGCAATGCAAATAGCACTCACAAGCAAAGTTACTGAAAGACTTGTAATTAGTACTAAAAAATAATAAAAATCTACTGATGTCATGGTCAGTGCTGTTCCTAATGTTCTTTGTAAATAAGTGAGAAATTCGTTATGATTGTGACCTCGATTAAAAATCAACTTAAAGAACAGTGACTAGTATGTATTACTTTGTTGAAAATAATGAAATCTTTCTCCCTACCATGAAACTAATGATTCTGTTACAGTTAACTATTTTTTTAATTAACACTTTAGTGAATAAATTCATCAATTAAATGCTAGCCTGGAATCTAGAATGGGGTCACTCAAACTGTACTGACAAATTATAGGAACACTATAAATTTTGATTAATACCACAATTTCGTGTCTGAACTATTTCAATTATATGAACTGATTAAAATTAGTTGCCGGCCGCGGTGGCCGAGGTGACTGAGGCGCTCCAGTCACGGTCAGCACGGCCACTACGGTCGGGGGTTCGAATCCCTCCTCGGGCATGGATATTTGTGCCGTCCTAGTTCGTAAGTAGTTCATAAGTAGTTTGTAAGTTTAGGGACTGATGACCCCGTAGTTAAGTCCCATAAGCTTAACAAACATTTGAACTTTTTTTTTTTAAATTAGTTAAGTGGCAAAACAGTAACTTATTGCTACCAATACTATTGTGCAAGCGCAATGAAATTTATAGTTACAGCACTGTATATTGCATTAAGAAGATTCTCCAAAAAAAATTACATTATTAAAATTAATTGCTGCTTTTAGAAAAAAAAGTAGGATGACTCGGTTAATAATTCTTTACAGGAGGGGAATCCCTATTAGGTTATGTGACTTGGGATAAATTAGGGTTACGTACACACTACTTTAAACAGTTATGTAACCTCTATTGAAAAAACATTCAAAACACAAGTTAAATCTCTCAACGACCAGTTTATAAACAGTAACAATAAGTATTGTGACCTGATATTAATGCGGAGTAGTGGCGAGGTGGTGGCGCACCGTATACAGCTCAGAGTTCATCTTTATGCAGTTTGTGAGCCGACATTGTAACAGCGGTTTCCAGTAGCTTCCATTTAGCTCCATATGCAGACAGTAGAAGTTTTACCATTGCGTCTGCACGTTCACCGAGGCCATTGTACGTAGATTGGTCTTCTGCCTCTAGTGAAACAATTATTTGGGCAGAATACAGTAGCAAAAGTCTGCCATTACGTCTTGCTGCTGTGCTCTCAGGTTCACTACTGCTGTGAGCTCCCCCCACAGACTGACTGCTGTGAATGCCAACCTTCGACTGACTACTCTGTCTCCGTTAGCTGCGCGCCAACACCACCTTTTCATTTACAACGGAATTCCGCTTACATTGAAATCACTACGTGTTTTACATATAATGCTGGTCGTGAGATATTACAAATTTACATAATATTCACATACATAAGACGATTCAAAAATAAATTTGACATTACCGAAACAATTAAAATGTCAAAAATATTATGCAAAAATATACATGATGCAGATGTTCATAAAACATACAAAGCAAATGAAGTACAGACATCACATACCATACAATAGTGGAATCGATTGTAATATGAATGAAATGTAGTATCTAACATAGCAAAAGAAATAATAATAATAATAATAATAATAATAATAATAATAATAATAATAATAATAATAATTATTATTATTATTATTATTATTATTATTATTATTATCAAAATTGGGCAATGGCGTTATAGAATATCTTCCTTAAGGAACGTCGTCTTCGCTCCAGCGAGTCCCAATCGAGTTCATGAAGCATTTACGTAACTCTTGAGATGCTAGAACCTACCAGTAACAAATCTAGCTGTGCGCCTCTGAATTACTTCGTTGTCTTCGTTAATTCGACCTGGCGGACATCACAAAGATATGAGCAGTATTTACGATTGAAAGAATGAATGTGAATGACGAAGGAAGGAAGACTATGGTTTAACGCTTCGTCGACAGCATGGTCTTAGAGGTAGAGATTACGCTAAAATCGATTGTGTAAGGATGGAAAATCGACCATGCTCTATCTAAGCGACTTTGCCTGAAGCGATTTAGGAAAATGACTGTAAGTATATATCCGGATGGCCAGTGATGCATTTGAGTCACCGCCCTCTCAAATGCAAGTTCAGTGTGTTACCACTGTGTTATGAGTTAGTGACACAGGTCCCACCACCCCCTTATTTTTTCTTTACGTGGTCTCCTCTACAGAAGAGCACAGTTTCCCTTTGGAACGGTAAGCCGAGATATTTAATCGACGTTACTGTGTCGAGTGGTCCATTACTGATGTTATACTGGTATTTCTAGCACTAAACAATGTTCCTATTTTATTAATAGTATTATTATTTCTTAATTTCCTCTTTCCCTTTCCCATCCTGCTCTCCCTCCACCAAACCGTCTAGCTTGCTGTATCCGAGCATGGAACAAGTGATTTTCCCTACTCATTGTTGCCAACATTTTCCAAAATTTACAGGGAGATGTAATTTATCATATCAAACATCACGTTTATAAATCTATTTGGAAGCATTATTGCCGCGGCGGAGCGGCCGAGCGCACTGAGGCGCTATGCTACCCCCGTCGGGGGTTAGAATTCCCCCTTGGGCATGGACGTCTGTGATGTCTTTAGTATAAGCTATGTCATAGGCAGTTTGTAAATTTAGGGACTGATGACCCCGTAGTAAGTCCCATAAGCTTAACAAACATTAGAAAATTTTTGGAAGCATTTTCAGCAATGTAAAATATGTATGATATAGGTCTGACGCAGAAACATTTTCATTGAGTTATAAGGTTAAGAACGTCGTTTCTTAACAGTCAGTATGCTAGTTAGAGTATAAGTGCAATTTACATCCCACGTCTACCGAGCTTTTTTGTTACCAATGGTCGCTTCCGTTGTAGCCCTGAATATTGACCATTCCTCCTCGGACACCATGATAAACTAGAAAAAAATTAATTTATTTCTTAAAATACAGTCGTCTCAGTTGCAACATTATAATTTACGAGTAGTAATTACGCGTTTCGCCTTTTTAAAGCATTATCAGGTCATTCTTCAAATTTTCAAATGTTTGTAAAGCTTATGGGACTTAACTACGGGGTCATCAGTCCCTAAACTTACAAACTACCTATGAACTACTTACGAACTAGGACGGCACAAATATCCATGCCCGAGGGGGGGATACGAAACCCCCGACCGTAGTGGCCGTGCTGACCGTGACTGGAGCGCCTCAGTCACCTCGGCCACCGCGGCCGGCGGTCATTCTTCCTTTGTTCTTACAACACATGTTGGTAGAGAATCTATCCATAACCGGTTGCTGAATCAGACGGCCAAAATGGATTAGAAGCAATATGACTTCTTTTACAACGAACGTATGTATTTAGCATCATAACGGTTCTACACATTGAATTTAGTGAAACTTCTTGTGTTCGGTATTTCGTGGCCAACATTATTTTTTTCATACATAGAAAATACATAATATGTTTATAATACGGTAAGTACGAATTAGTTAAATATTCTTGTGACCTGTGGTTTGTGAGTTGCAGAAATATAGCGGTAGTTCTTTAAGTACTGGCATGGGCGAGAAAGTTTATAAAAGTCTTTAACTTCTTACAACATTGCTTCATTGTGGTTTGATTTATCTGTACGCATCGAACAAAGACGAATACACTTTATTATTCACAATACCTGAAAGAAATATTGAAGTGAATAATTATTTGAAACTACCTGTTACTCGGCGCAATGCTGGCGCAGAAGAAATAATTCTGCAGCATCTGCCCTCTCTCTTTCTCCTCCTGTTCTCTCTCTCTCTCTCTCTCTCTCTCTCTCTCTCTGTCCGTCCTCTCCCTCCCCTTCCTGTCCGTCTTCTCCTCCAGCTACTCTTTTTCCTCCTATAGATACGAAAACATGCATGCATATATGGGTCAAGTGTCATAGTGACTGGACAAACGGCGTCAAAGTCGTAAGGTACCCCCTCGCGCCATGCTAAATTCACTGGCGTGCAGATTGAAAAAATATACATGAAAACATACATTTATGTGCTGACATTCATGGTGGCTACTCAATTTGGTTGGTTGTTGTAATGTACCCTCCGCCACGCACCATACGATAGCTTACGAAAGGTAGTCCATGTATTAATCAGGGTATAAGTTACATCTGTTCCAAATTTCATTCGTATCCGTCCATCCATTTGAGCGTGTAGAAACGAATTAACTAATTGTAAAGCACCCTTCGCCATGCACCGTACGAAGTTAATTTTAGTATGCTTATAACCTTTGTGCGAGGGCAAGCAATGAGTTGACAGTTTTATCGCAATCGGATGTACGGTATGACCGTGCATAAAATAATTTAAAAAGTCAAACAAGCATTAATTTTTATATATTAGATTAGGAATTTTTAAAGGTATTTTGGAAAGCTTATTTTGGAGACAACAGTAGCTAGGTATGAAACATTGTATTCATACTTAATCCTCTAATTAGACCGGTTTTGTATTGTACTGCATGAAAGTTGCACCAAACCCACTCTCTAAGGCCAGCCCTCTGCTCCCGTTTACTTATTAAATCTGATAAACCGACAGACAATGCCAGTTCATTATCTGTTTACCGAATAAGAATCAAGCAAGCAGACTCGCCTAATATTGTAAAGGCAACCTCGTTACTGCTGTAGCACAGGTATCTGGCTAGTTATGTTACACAAAAGCCCTTGTGCATTGGCTCTCAGGTTAAAGTAATGTTTCCAGAGTACGGAAACCCACTAGACATTTACTTTAACTACAACTGAAGGGCGTGGGTTTCAGTGGAACCCGACAGACATGAGGAATTAAAACCGAACTTCATCCTTATATCCATATGCTCATGGATATTCAAAACTGAAATATTAAGCTCTAGGCTTTCTTAATTTAAATTGTGATCAGGGTAATACAAGACAAGTGAATCAGAATTAAATAGAATTCATGAAATATTCTTGAACAGCCTAACATAAATAGGCATATTGTGAGTACGTTGTAGTGGAACGGTGACGATATAATTGCGATGGTTAATATAAGCCGTCCGTGGTGGCCGAGGAGACTGAGGCGCTCCGGTCACGGTCTGCACGGCCACTACGATCGGGGGTTCGAATCCCCCCTCGGGTATGGATATTTGTGCCGTCCTAGTTCGTAAGTAGTTCATAAGTAGTTTGTAAGTTTAGGGACTGATGACCCCGTAGTTAAGTCCCATAGACTATACAAACATTTGGTTAATATAATTATTCATGTTTGTCTTCATTCTCTAACCATGCGAGTATTTTGACGCTAGAAAGTTTTATCAGTTGCTAGGACGTTGTTGATTTGTTATTTACAGTTCCCTAGCAACACCAACTGTCATAAGTTAACCGTGTAAATTCTCTAAACTTCGTCCGAAGTGTCCCACACCACAACATAAATTAAAATTTGTAGAAGTAATTCCTTTAAATAGTTCATCAAAAATAAATGAATCAGGTTCTTGTACGAGCGGGGCAAGGAAAACAGTCTGTGGCCGTTAGTAAAATTTCATCAAAATCAAACACAGTCACTTCTGTTCGCTGTCGTTAACTAATACTGAAAATATTAACATTCCACAGCCTTATAAACACTGTTGTTCCACATTCTCATTCGACACTCATAATGTCACATTCGAAGCTAATCAGTGGCGATTCAATCAGAATTAAATTGTTTTCTGAAATAAGTCGAGATTCTTCACAAGAATCAAATTTCTCTGCTATAAAATATTCTTGATCATAAATAAATCTTCATAAATGCAAGATATCTTTCAACATTTACAAATATTTATTCTTCTTCGTGTTACTGAACTGACGCTGTATTAAAAAACGTGAACATGGACAACTAGCTTGGACTGAATTTCAAACTAGACTAACTATAATTTAATATTCTTTTCTTTTCTTCTTTGAAACGATTGACGGGCGGCAGTAAAGAAGGCGCAGCAGCATTCGTAGCCCCGTAGCTGTCGGTTAAATTTTAATAGTGGCCGTGTGCTGTAATGTTCGCTGCGACGGCGACGACGCTGCCCTTGTTGATTGCGGCGCCTCGATCGTACATGAAACATACAGAAACAAAACATTTTAAGAATCATATTATAACAAATAAAAATATTTACATAAACATCAAATATGTATGTATTTTAAATAAAAGGTTCGTTCTTTCATTTTTTTTATTTATAGCTTCAAAATAGGGCTGACATAGGAAAATGTAGTACGACTATCTTGTCCTACTACAACGTCCGTTTAGCAGACGACATCAAATGGAAACAGATTTAAACAAACAGGTTGTCTGTGATGTGGACCAAATTTACTGACATTTTAGTCTAGTCTGTGAAGACTTAAATTTTACGGTGGCACATCTACCAGACACCAACGGTACACTTACTGGGAACTAGTCTACTAGACGCTAGTAACACTCTGTGCCATGCTTTGATATATAGGAAACACTTCCATTCGATCTGGGAAACGTGAGCATGCATTTATACTTCCCAACAGAACAAATCAAAGCTACTGAATAACTAATAACCTGACGGAGAATTTGAGAAAAATATCTACAGCATTCAGAGAAAATATAACATATAAAACAAGCTGAAACAAAGTACACATAACACACATGTATTTCACCCTCAGGCACATGTTAGACTTGCAGTTGCTGCTTAAACGGGATCATTTCATTTAGGAAGCTTTGCTAGAAGTAATGGCAAATAGCGCCACGCTTTTGTAGCGTTCTTTCTACAGCCGTTGTAGGGCAAACTTGAGCCCTCATAAATATGTCACTCACCATGTAAACTAAAGTACGCCCAATGCAAAGGTCGTGATCTCCTATCACAATGCACTATTTACGGGCACTATAACGTATGGGCCACGTGGTTGTTCATACTAGTGAACAATGAAATTCCACAAATACGCGTACTAAAATTAGTATTTATGGGCACAGCGAAACTGAAGCAATTTTGAAACATTATTATTATGGCTGCCGTAACTTGAACACTTACTAAGAAAGCTCAGATCTTCAACGTGCAACACGTGAGACCCCAACGTAACACACTAACACGCGATTCTCGAAACACGTTCCTCAGTTAATTGTAATGTAATGTAGTAGTACTCTCTGGTACTCATAATCTGAATCGTTGACCACGTGCATGATCGGACTATCAGACCATGAAGCTACTTAAAATCTAATTTATTTAATCGAAATTTCAGCACATATGGTAATAGAACTGACTCCAAACGATCATTGCAGGATAAAAGATTACAACTTCAGATACTTAAACTTAGGATAAAGTAACCACTAGCCATTATCGTACACACGCATTACTAATCTATTTACTTAATAAAAACTACTATGAAACTTAGAACACGCTTACTAGACATAATAGCTGTAAAGCAGCTATAAAGTGAGCCAAACCGTACCTAAAAGCTTAAATTTCAACCACCAAAGTTATCTTACCGAAAAGCAATCGTCAGCATACGTCTGTCTCGTATCTCGACGGTCAGCACGATGGCTACCGAGCGTTCCACACCGGGTCCTTCCGCGATTTTTCGCTCGGAAACACCCCTTTGGCTACAATCAAGCAGAGACTCCCCTGCTCAACCCACAGTTACTGCCTCTCTGTGCCTCAAAGGACCTAAAATGCTCCCTTTACACTAATCTTTGCTACTAAGTTTATTATTAAATATTAACATTTTGAACTACAAAACCACCTGTTAAGTTATGCATACTAACTCACTCTCACAAATGTTCAAATGTTTGTAGAGCTTATGGGACTACTGTCTTTCCCTCGGGCCCTCTGGAATGTTCTCGCATACCACCTCAACCATGAAAATGTTCTCGGAACATTCCTTTCCTCAGGCAGATCTCACAAGTACCAGCGTGCAGACGCTCTTGAAGTTCCTCTGTTCTGTGACGTGAGATGACAGCACGGACGCCCTCAGGCAAGTCCCAGTTGGTGGTGACATTACAGGTGATGCTGCGTAATACTCGCGTCACTGCTCGTAAGAGGCCTGCCGGCGGGCAGCGAAAAGAAAGCCACCGTCAGATGACATCGCAGAAAGTCGAGTGCTTTACCCCCGCTGTAGTTCCATATTGAATTTTGTTTTTACCTTTGCTTATTTTGACGCGGAGGCTGCCGGAGCAATTGGTGTAGGAACTATGGTATTTGAGGGACAACGTAAACGTTCTCACTAACTGTAGAGAGCTGCCACAAGTGCTTAGAGTAAGCAAAACTGGTTTTCAGCCATCCTTATTTAGATGATCAATGTCTAAACGGTTAGCTTGAAACGTGCATCACTTTGTATTAGTTGCTTACGTATTTCCTTTTTTTTTTTTTTTTTTTTTAGAGAAAAAATCTGACCCTATCGTAGTAGCGAATATGGTGGGGAGAGGGACAAGATTAATGTTAAGATAAGTAATTTTAAGTAGACTTTTCATGACATTTTTTATCAGTTTTGCTGCTTATATTCAGATGATAATTTGCACTGAAGCCCTTTTTACTTTACCGAGATCAAGTTTTTCTTATTGTTCACATTACATCATAAAAAACAATAGCGGCCTGCCCCCCCCCCACTTTATACACGCCTCTGACCTAGGACCTTGTCCGTTATGTTGCTGTATAGAAAACCTCATTTACTTTCGTGTGTATTTTCCCAGTTTTTTTCGTCAGTATCATGTGATTAGATCGACTAAGCTCCATGACCATCTTTACTGATCTATGTACACCTTAAGGTACGTGGTTCAGGAGACCGTGTGCCAATATAAGCCATTACATCGTCTGTTCCACTCCCAAATAGAACGAGGGAGAAACGAATACCTGTAACTACATCTACATACATAATCCGCATATATGTACCACTACTAGGCATTTCCTTTCCTATTCCACTCCCAAATAGAACGAGGAAAAAAGAAAGAACGCCTATATACCTCCGTACGAGCCGTAATTTATCTTGTCTTTGTGATCACTACGCGAAATGTAAGTTAGGCGGCAGCAAGATTGTACTACACTCAGCTTCAAATTCCGGCCCTCTAAATTTCCGCAACAGAAATTCACGAAAAGAACGTCGTCTTTCCTCCTGTACAAGCTCTAATTTCTCTAATTTTTGTGGTCCTTACGTTAAATGTAATTTGGCAGCTGTAGAATCGTTTTGTATATAGTTTTAAATTCAGGCCATCTAAATTGCCGCATTAGTAATTCTCGAAAAGTCGACTTGCCTCTTACGATTTTAGTTTCCGAAGCATCTCTGTAACACTCGTATGTTGATCGAATATACCAGGAACATACCTAGGATCCCGCCTCTGAATTGCTTCTATGTCTGCTTTGAAATCGATTTCGTGTGGATTCTAAACACTTGAAACAGTACTCAGGTCGGGGTAGCATATGAGTTTTATACTCGGCCTCGTTTACAGCTCAATCACAACCTCTTAAAATTCTCCCAATAAACCACAGTTCACCACCCGCTTTTCTCACACTTGTCTTTACATGCTCGTTCTTTTTCAGATCCTAGATATCGACTCGCATGCGTAACACAGCACACTAATAATGCTGTATTCTAACATTATGGGATTGATTTTCTACTCGTCTTCTACATTTCGACCTAACTATCATTCCACCCCTTTTTTCCTCCCGGGAGTAAATTATGTATCCCGACTTCGTATAGTGTTGTACATATGTAAATGTGCGAACGTCTCTCTACCTCCATTAATTAAAACTTCCGGGCTAAGATGCAGTGGTCCATTTGTAAAACTTTCTTGTGGGTGAGTCGAGGACTGGCTGCTAGCTGCCGGAGCGCATAGAGGCCACAATCACCTGTCACGTGCAATGACTATGAAGTTATCTCTGCCCTGTGTCATCTCTCAGGATTACAGGTAATCGATTGTCACATCGTTGGTGAAAAGTTGACCGCCATGTCATATCTAATTTCAAACCTTATTTTTTATTGAAATTATTGTGGTGCTTCTGGATCCCCGAAGATGTTGCCCGCAGTAGGCAACGAAACGTCGGGACAAGAAAATTTTACAGATGGACCACGGCATCTTAGCCCAGAAGTTTTAATTAATGAAGATGCCAGCCATCAAAGCCTACATGTTATATCTTTCTGTTTGCGAATCGTTAGATGAGGCGGGACTTCGCTACCAACCCGGTATTCAC
Source organism: Locusta migratoria (assembly GCA_026315105.1). Lineage (NCBI taxonomy): Eukaryota > Metazoa > Arthropoda > Insecta > Orthoptera > Acrididae > Locusta > Locusta migratoria. The sequence continues at coordinate 326,164,844 of CM048745.1, read as the reverse complement.
GTAGTAGGATGAGAAAAAACGCCTAAAAATCACATACAAACTGGCCGGCAAACCAACCCACGTCGTCCTTTCACCGACCGAATTCGAACTGAAGTCGCCAGGTCAAACTAATGCAGATAATCAGTCCGTTGTGTCATTGGTTCATTATGTTAGCGTGAGAGCGTCATGTAGATGGTTGAAAAAAAAATCGAGTAACAAGCTAAAAGGCCGGCCGCGGTGGCCGAGGGGACTGAGGCGCTCCAGTCACGGTCTGCACGCCCACTACGGTCGGGGGTTCGAATCCCCCTCGGGCATGGACATTTGTGCCGTCCTAGTTCGTAAGTAGTTCATAAGTAGTTTGTAAGTTTACGGACTGATGACCCCGTAGTTAAGTCCCATAAGCTCTACAAACATTTGAACGTTTGATTTTTCGTAATTACTTCAGTAACTCGAAATAGATGTCTTTGACTTTTTGCAGGGGCATTCATTTGACGGTACTGCATCGTTCATTACATGTAACTCCAAGAGCAAACTTCTGGCAAATTAAGACATCATCGTCGTTCGTATGAAGTTGAAATTGCCTACGTGACTGGGCATGAATGTCGCTATAAGCGCAGGGGAGTGTACACAGCGTTATTTAACGGGTATGCTACACTTCGTAGCTGCATATCACTTGTTAACACTTCCTTTCTAACTTTGTCCTGGCGCAACTCTGTTCCTATCTCATAAGTCTTTCATACATCTAGTTGTCTTTTTCCTTCGTAATTTTACGTTTCTAATGATATCAACGTAAAGTCTAAATTTCCTTTCTTTTTCTCCTCGATGTGCAGAGGGATAGAAAATCAATTGATATAGCTCAACAGAGGAAAGGCCGCAGGACCCGATTGAAAACCAATTTGACTGCACACGGAGTATGCGAAGGATCTTGCCCCCTTCAGGCATCAGTGTGCTGTAGGTCTCTAAGAGAAGTGAAGCGTCCTTAATAATTGCGTTTTCAAGAAGGGTCGTCGAACAGATGCTCATAAATACAGGCTTTTATGTCTGATGTCGGTTGGTTGAAATATTTTGGAACAGTTCTTATGTTAGAGTATTATGGCATTTCTTGAGACCTATTTAAATTCAAATGTTTGTTAAGCTTAAGGAACCTGCGGAGTCATAAGACCCTAAAGTTACAAACTACTTATGAACTACCTTATACTAAATACGACACAAACATCCATGCCCGAGGGGCGTTTCGAACCTCCGACCGTTGCGGCCTTGCACACTGTGACTGGCGCGCCGCAGACCGTTCAGCCACTGCGGCCGGCAGACCGATTTAGATAAGCTATCTGCAATGGTGCAAAAATGGCAATTGACCCTTAATAATGAGAAATGTGAAGTTATCCATATGACCACTAAAGGAAGTTTTATTTACACCACAGCTACGCAGGAGTAGCCGAGCGATCTGGAGCGCCACGTTACAGATCACGCGCCCTCTCGTCTCGGGGGTTCGAATCCTCTCCTCCGGCATGGATATGTGTGTTGTCCCTAAGTTAGTTTAACTTAGTTTAAGTAATTTGTAAGTCTAGGGACTTATGACCAAAGTAGTTTGGTCCCTTTAAGATTTGAACATCTGATTTATACGATTAATCAGGCAAAAGTACAGGCTTTAAATTCAACCAAATACCTAGGAGTAACAAACAACTTAAATTAGAAAGAACACACACAAAATATTGTAGGAGAAGCGATCCAAAGACTACGTTTCGCTGGCAGAACACTTAGAAGATGCAACAGTTCTACTAAACAAACTGCCTACACTACACTTGTGCGTCCTATTTTGGAGTATTGTTGCGCATTGTGGGATCCCTACCAATTGGGACTGACAGACGATTTAGAAAAAGTTAAGAGAAGAGCAGCTCTTTTTATATTGCCGCGGTGGATTAGCCGAGCGGTCTAAGGCGCCTCGCTGCGGAGCGCGCGGTTGCTCGCCGTCGGATGTTAGAGTCCTTCCTGAGGCATGTGTGTGTGTGTGTGTTTGTTGTCTTTAGGTTAGTTTACCTTATTTTAAGTAGTTTGTAAGGTATGGACTCATGACCTCGCAGTTTGGTCTGATAGATTGACAAACATTTGAAAATATGATTTCGTTTTGTATTATCGGCACGTAGGGGAGAGAGAGTCTCGGGAATGATGCACGGGTTAGGGTGGAAATCATTAAGAGAAAGGCGTTACTCGTTGCGACAAGATTTTGGTGTTCTTTTTTCCCGCGAACTATTAGAGAATGGAACTGTAGAGAAACATCATAAAAGCATTTCGACGAAACCTCTGCCATGCACTTGAATGTGACTTGCAGAATATTTACGTAGACGCAGATGTAGTAATTAAAATGGGTACCGAAACCCAGCTCTCGCTGTTCCTCCACGAGATCCAATAAATGCTGGGAAATGACATATTTCTTGACTTTTGCAAGGCGTTTGATACGATCCCGCACAGACGCCTGATGAACAAAATGCGAGCGCATGGAGTGTCAGACCAACAGTGCGACTTTTTCTGAAAAAAAAAAAAAGCGGTCTTAATAGTCCAACAACCAGAAAGGCAGGCAGACTCAGACAGGAGGACAATGGAGTGGTCGTTTAAGTGTTCCGTTTTTAGCCTAAAAATTACACTGAATATATTTTTCTTCTTCAGGTGAATTTCATTAATCACGGTATAGAGAATAACGCCCCACAACCTTAAACTTCTGATTTTCTTTTTTTTTTTTTCTGTTTTCTTTTTCGAAATGTCACCAGTGATATGAAAATTCATATTTTACCACGAATCAGTACAGTTGTATTGATGGAAGGGAAATATTAAAGTTAGTTGTATCTGGGTGTTCCATTAAATACAAAGCTGACATATGAAGTTACTTTTTTTTTTTTTTACTTTCTCCTGAGTCCCGGACCTGCACAAATTTTCACGTGGCACCGTTGTATGGGTGTCTGCTCTTTCGTACATGTCTGGAAGAACTGAAGTTTCACCCTCGCCGGCCGCGGTGGCCGAGGAGACTGAGGCGCTCCAGTCACGGTCACCACGGCCACTACGGTCGGGGGTTCGAATTCCCCCTCGGGCATGGATATTTGTGCCGTCCTAGTTCGTAAGTAGTTCATAAGTAGTTTGTAAGTTTAGGGACTGATAACCCCGTAGTTAAGTCCCATAGACTATACAAACATTTGATCATTTGATTTTTTGTTTCACCCTCCTACCATATTTCTTAGGAATGAGCATTGTAAATACTTCTCAGAAAAAGCCATGTAAAATTCAGGAATGTGACTTCCCCCCTTAGAAATAGACGCACTTAGAAAAAGAGTTCTACTGCAAAAATTCTGTAACATTCGTAATTTCACGCCAATGGAATGTGGGAGTGAAATTGGGTTCTCATCCTTCACACCCCTGTACTGAATGTGTAACTGCCGGAAGTTTCATTATTATATTTCTGTTAGTTATTGTTCAGTGCTGCATTGACTAGAACGTTGTGTCGTACAGTTTGCGAATTTGGAGACGACAGAGTTAGAGGGGCAACGCGTTTTCATTATATTTTGCAAGAAACTAAACAAAACATTTAGAAACAAATAAATGAAGCAGGAAGCTTAAGGTGTTGAGTGCTTAAGCTGTACTCGGTTTCACGAATGGCCGGACGGAAGTTAAAAAGATGACCCTCGTTCAGGTCCTTCGACGTCTGTTACAACGGGAATAATGTCTACAGGGGGTATTGTTAACCGGTCCTATATCATTTTCTTCCCTCCACCATGTTGCCACGGATGACGCACAACCGTTTGCGTTTGTATCGCAATGACAGTGTACGCGAGGGTTGTAGTTACTCCCCACTGCACTATGTGAAGAGTAGAAACTCTGAAAGTTCACCAACCTGACGTCTTCTATAGATGTCCCCACGCAGATGATAGCACGCAGGTCGGAGTTCTTGAATGAGGCTGAAGTTGCTAAACTATTGGTAGGAACTGATCTAGTTACTGAATAAAACTGAAATCCTCGGGAATCGGGATTTATTTAAAGTCAGCAGAAAACCAGTAAACTGCATAATAACTTCCACTTGACACAGATTGTCTTAACGGAAAGTAAATATGAAGTCGTTTAGCCTTGATCTACGATGATTAAACAATGTATTATGACCGCCTACGTATGCATGTTACTTCACCGAGTGCGCGTACTGAAGTCACTTGTTACTCTTCCGAGTGCCTGTTCTGAACTGAAGAGTGGCGGCTCGATGCAAGGCTGCCTTCGTTCCGTAATTTGGCGCGCAAACATGGCTGCCATGCATCGTCCGTCTGAAATTGTTTTGTTAGCAATTATCAACATGTCTTACCTACGCAGGGCATAGCTTTGATGGGTTTTTATGAACTTAGTTTGACATTGAATATATTATTAGTTTATTAAATATTAATAAAAAATATGATTGCTACAGCCAATCGGCGTCCAGTGCCTGCCGCTCGGGGACTTCCCTAGAATTCGGGGAGATTTGCCAGTGCTCTTTCCCAAGAGAACCCGACCTATTGTACCACCTGTCGTGGTTCTCACCAGCTTTTACCATCTGTCGCCTACTGGTCCTAACCGGCTGCACTGAAGCAATACTTAGAACTTAATATGATGGCTTTAAGCCAGAAATATTACACTGTCAACAACGCTTACGTCAGGAACGGCAATGAAATTGGTGTGTGCCAATCGACCATTGACTGTGCTAGAGATTGCACAAGAATGTTACATTTCACTTGGATCATGTCTTGAAATCCTGACACAGCATCTTGGAATGCATCGTGCTGCCTCCAAGTTCGTCCGACAGCTCACGAGTAAAGGCTAGAATGACCATCGTCTCCCTGTCTGTGCAAAGCTTTTGGATCGCGCGAAAGAAACAAAACAATTTCATATATGTAAAACTTACAAAACTACTTAAACTAATTAAATTAGGTCATGTTATATATATCACACGTACGTATTCCCGATGGAGAACTTGAACCTCTGACAGGGAGCGGCCAAGCAATACGTAGACAGGCGCCTTAGACCACACGACCACTTTCGAAGAAATGAGAACGACCTGGCCACTGCGGACTTCCGTTTATCTCCAAAGTCAATTCCGTTGAAAGATTTGCAACAATAGACAGCATAAAAGAAAATTCGCAGATGGTGATGAACTGTGATACAACGTTGTAAGAAGGGAATAGAGAGTAGATGGAGATGAAATAGGAGATACTATACTGAGATATAAATTTGACAGAGCCCTGAAAGACCTAGGTCAGAACAAAGCCTCGGGAGTAGATGACATTCCTTCGGATTTACTGAAGTCTCTGGGAGAGGTAGCCATGACAAAACTATTTCACCTGCTGAGTAAGATGTATGAGACAGGCGAAATACGCTCAGACTTTAAGAAAAATGTAATAATCCCCGTTCCAAAGAAAGCAGTCTCAGACAGGTGTGTAAATTACAGAAACATCACTTTAATAGTTTCCCCTTGCTTTAAGCCATTCGCAGTAACTGCATGGCAAAGCCACGTTAGCTGATGTAACAAGGCCAGCTCAGTCAAAATGTTCAAATGTTTGTTAAGCTTATGGGACTTAACTACGGGGTCATCAGTCCCTAAACTTACAAACTACTTATGAACTACTTACGAACTAGGACGGCACAAATATCCATGCCCGAGGGGGGATTCGAACCCCCGACCGTAGTGGCCGTGCTGACCGTGACTGGAGCGCCTCAGTCACCTCGGCCACCGCGGCCGGCTCAGTCAATCATCCAGACTGTTGCCCCTGTAACTACTGAAAAGGCTGCTGCCCCTCTTCAGGAACCACACGTTTGTCTGGCCTCTCCACAGATACCCCTCCTCTGTAGTAGCACCTATGCTACGGGTATGTGTATTGTTGAGGTACGCAAGCCACATCACGTCGGCATGATCTGTGATTCATGGGGGTGGGAACTAAAGTAAGTGCTTTCTAGTCCTTGTGTAGATCGTTTTTGTTCCTAGTAAGTATAAACTGATCTGTTTGTTGGAAAAAGAAATATATGTAACAAATTTTAATAAGAAATAAATATACTGAGATGCAGTAGTTGGTATACTGTTCTTTGAAGAGACTTCTACAGAATATCCAAAATTTATCCACAAATAATACGTATCACATACTTTTGGACTCTGGAAAACTTTTGCGTGACTTAAAGATATATTATATGGCATTAAGGAATGAAAGAAAGCAGCGCGCGGTTGCTCGCCGTGGAGGTTCGAGTCCTCCTTGGGGCATGGGTGTGTGTGCGTTTGTCCTTAGGTTAGTTTACCTAGGTTTCAGTAGTTTGTAAGCTACGGACGGAAGACCACGCAGTTTGGTCCGATAGACTTAAAGACTTTTTAAAAAGAAAACAATGTATGCAAGTTTTTTTTATTTTTATGTCGCCTACATCTGATAACATTCGAATTGTAAATAAAGATTTATTACGGCATTTCTGCGGTTCTGGGGTGTGTTGTTCCCAACTCAGTTTATCATCAAGTTGTAATCCCAGGAATTTAATACTGTCAACCTCTTCCATCTGCTTTTCATAATTTATGCATATGCTGGATGGTAACCTCTTACATGTTCTGAACTGCAATAGTGAGTCTTTTCAAAGTTTAATGTCAGTGAGTTGTGTTTAAACCATTTATTAAGGCCCATGAAAATATCATTAGCAGGTCTTATGATGTTCAACATGGCCTGTCAGTAGCAGTAGCCGTTTTTACGTAATCTACTGTATCAAAATTCAGCCCCACCAGATGCGTTACAATAATTGAACTTTTATCTAGATTTCTAATACCATTAAGTTTTACTTCATCAGAAATAAAACTAAAGCTCACATGAGACGTTTACACAGACTCTTATACCGCTTTGTCCTGTGGCTACGTTGCAGCCTATATCGGCCATCCACAACTAGCAAATGTTTTATTACTAAATATATAAAACATGAGCGCATTTAGCTCTTTATGTGAACGTCTCATGTGAGTTTGTTTTATTTCTGATGAAGACACCCTTAGTGGTAGTAGAAAACTATAAACGTTCAATTAATTTAAAGCAACTGGTGGGGCTAAATTCTCATACAGTAATTTAGCAAATCTTTCTAGAACTTTGCTCGACATGCTATTAACTGAAATATCAGTATCATCTGCTTCTGATAGTGTGACTGATGAGAGGTCATTAATATACAAAAGAAAAAGCGATGGCCTAAGATGGATCCTTGTGGGACACCACATGTAATTCCTTCCCAATCTAATGGTCACTTAATGCTTAAGTCATTAGTCCCGTGCACTAACGCCCTTTGTTTCCAGTAAACGAGGTATGACTTTAATCATTTTGCGGCACTGCCCAGAAGGCAATAGAATTCTTATTTGCTTGAAAGGGTGCTGTGATCACACAGACAAATTCCTTTGCCAAATTACAGAAAATAACTATTGTTTGTAATTTATTTTCTAATGAGTGAAGTCAGTGGCGTAGCTATGTCACCAAGGGCCCCGGGGCAAAAATGACATTGGGACCCTCTTTAAAACTATACAGATGTAGAACTACTCCATCATCAGTTCCTTACCGCCCACTGGAAGACATAATAAGGCAAACCTAAATACTATTAAGTAAATTATTGTGTGTCATCCAGCAGATAATAATTAATTGTACTCTCAAATATAATTATAACTGTGAAAGTTGGTTTGTTTGTTATGCTTACTGGGCGGATATGAATGAAATTTTGTAGAGGGATAGATTTGGACCTAGGTAGGACTAAAGATAAACGACCTTTTGGGATAGTTTCCGAAGTTGCTCTGTACTACGTGAATGAAGTCGCAGGCATAAGCTAGTAAAAAATAAACAATGGAGAAGTATTACGTAACCATGAAAACGTGGCCCCCTGCCGCGAAGCAAACCGGGAACTGTCAAGTCCGCGGTGACACCAGGCGGACTGTTGTCAGTACCGACGTCTCACTGTCGCTAAACTCCTCGCTGTTATGTCATTGCTCCGTACCGATCAGGCTAATTTCGTTGATAGCCCAATCAAAGAAGGAAAATAGGGGAAATATACGTGTAGGATGGTTTCAGAAAAGAAAGTTGCCGGATTTATTTTGATGGATTACTTTGGTTTGAGCCGTGCCCCTACCAGGCTTCATGAAGTATATATTAATGTCTGGCCAGGAAAAGTAATAAGTAAAATAAATTGACATCTTAGCTTATTATAGTGGCAGTGGGGTACAGGGTAGTGTCTTGAATGCACAATTTACTGTTGTGACAAAGTATACAGATTTTCTCTTTTTCTAGCACGAATTTCGGGATGCAATTGATTACAGCATTGGGATCTATGATTATGGAGCACACGCTTGGCGAATTCACTACACAAACAGTTGAGTTACCATAATAATACCGTTCTGTAATAATACATTGTAGAGACTTCATATTCGAATGTGGTCACACTGTCTACTGTCAGACACTGTGCTAGTAATTCAGCACCATTCAGAGATTGGCAGACACGGCAACTCCGGCTTCAATCGACAATACGCTGAGGATGGCAGGGTCCACGTCTTAACGGACAAGCAGAGGACGTTATGTTTATATTCTGGGATGCATATAATTTTTGGATTTCACTTCGTGCGTTTGAGGTTTGTTGGTCAGGGTTCAAAAAGTTCAAAGTCGGAAAACCTTCTTTCAACTAAATTATTATACAAAGTAGAACTTCGATTATCCGAAGTAATTAGGGGACATGAAAGCGTTTAAGTATCTACTGTAACTTTTTTCGATCGTCGCTCACTTAGGCCGAGGGGCCCCTGGAGCTCGGGGGCCCCGGGGCACTGCCCCGCCTAGCCCTATGATAGCTACGCCACTGAGTGAAGTACATCCTCACTCTATGCGTAAATAGCCTTTTCGATGTCGGAACCCATCAGAAATCCAAACTGTGTTCTGGACAATATGTTGATTGGGGGTCAGGTAGTTGGGAAGCTGTGTGTACATTACATTTACTATGATTTTGGAGAATGCTGGAGAAAGTGAAATCGGTTTGTAGTTTGGTGGTATCTCTGTATCTCCTTTCTTGAATAGACTGATTCACAAAGCGGCGTACCAAAATTGCTTCCAGAAGTGTAAACGGCGTTGTGGGTCGTGTATCAATTGTGAATATTATTTCGATGGTAACCGTACACAATAAGTGAACAGTAAGCGCAGAAAAATTTGGTACACAAAGATACGGAATTTATATGAGTCCTCGTAGAAGATGATATGGCACAGTCATGAGATGAACCTTAACTTGTCGATGTCCGGTTAGTTGAAACAATATGTAGTACTGTACCCGTATCTATTCAAATGTTCAAATGTTTGTATAGTTTATCTACATCTACCTGGGATACTCTGCAAATCACATCTAAGTTCCTGGCAGAGGGTTCATCGAACCACCGTTATACTATTTTATCTCCTATTCCATTCTCGAATAGCGCGCGGGAAGAATGAACACCTGAATCTCTCCGTTCGGGCTCTGATTTCTCGTATTTTATTCTGATGATCATTTCTACCTATGTAAGTGGGAGTAAACAATATATTTTCGCATTCGGAGGAGAATGTTGGAGATTGTAGTTTCGTAAGTAGCCCACACCGCAGCGATAAGCGTCGTTGTTGTAATGATTCCCATCCCAGATCCTGTATCATTTCCGTAACGCTGTCTCCCGTGTATCGTGACAATACGAAACGAGCTGCCCTTCTTTGGACTCTTTCGATTTCCTCCGTCAACTTATGGGACCTAACTACGGGGTCATCAGTCCCTAAACTTACAAACTACATATGAACTAGCTTATACTAAGGACGGCACAAATATCCATGCCCGAGGGGGGATTCGAACCCCCGACCGTAGCGGCCGTGCAGACCGTGACTGGAGCGCCTCAGCCCCCCGGCCAACCCGGCCGGCCCGTATCTGAAACAGTTTGCTTCATTGGTGAGCCAGGTTAGTCTTGTTGCTGTTAGAAATGGCAGCTGTGTATATTGCGCCCTGTATACTTCCAGATCGTCTTGAATTTAATCACTTTTCTTCCTTTAATATTTTATATGCACAGTAAGAAAAGTTTGTCGTGTGCTTGCAGTTTCCATTGACATTAGAACAGCCATTATAAAAGCACTCGACGTTTTACTATTCGAAATTCAGTACTGAAAGAACAGACATAGGGGCAGGCCGCATCTATAATGTGTTGATGGTCAAAGGACGGAGCCGTGCGACGAAACTGGCAGTCGTTACGCAAGAAGCAGGTTTACGGAGGCTATATTTAGCCAAGCGGACACTGACATGCGCGTCGACTGCTCGTGGAAGATAATTAATTACCTCTGACGACACGATTCATACTTTCGCCTTTTTTATGTGCCGATCTCTCTCCACTGCCGAGAGGTACGCTGACCTCGTAGTATTTAAAGATCGCCGGCGAAATAACTTTGCTCGTGTTAACAGCTGGTAAGAGTTGAATGCATTCCGTGGACGGGAGGGTCAGTACACAGCGACAGATAGCAGCTCTACACGCTGTAAACAGGCACATTCTATACAAAGTGGAAAGTGCAAATGAATTGTTAAAAGTAAAGTCTAAAATCGGCCATCTGGAGTATGGAAACCGCCTAAAGACAATTACAGGCTGAGTCATCAACAGTCGTAAGAAATAACACCCGATAACTGAACCTCACGAAACTTGTAAGAAGTTGTCTCGCCTAAAAATGAATACAATAGCAAGAGAAAATATACCTCATTTGAAAGTACTTATATAACGGAATTATTTTGTGCTAAGACACACAAGTGCTACTGGCTAATGAAAGACGATTGACAGAAGAATTGAAACGCTTACAGCTAAAAACAAACTACATTTCCTTTAATTGCATAGACGGAAAACACGTCTGTGAATTGTAACTGTTCTGAGCAAGTAGCAATGCTGCTCTTGCACGTAGTATAAATTTCGAGAACCGGTTTTCCAAATGGAAATGGCGGACATTCCTGGGCTTCCATAGTATACCTTACGTAGTAATCAAAAGAATAAGTTCCGTGTAGTCAGTTACGTATTACTACTTATTTACTCCAGTGAAAGTCGATTTTCTTATGGCAACATTTCCATATTCTTTTATATTTCATGTATGTTTAGTTGATTTCTCGTCTTCAGGTACCTGTTAGGCGTCCTTTATCAGCAGAATACCGCGAGTAACAGTAGTTTTATGCTGGGAGGCTACGACAATACTTCTAATACACAGATTTAGATTTCGTATCAAACACCCTCCGATAAACAGTGAAAACATCAAGAATTCTGGTACAAAATAGCAAGTATTGACGGCATTTTCTATTTTAGTACATATAAGATATATTGATGATTTCTGGAGAAATACAAGCAACATTATTAAAAAGATTAAAAAATCTGTTTTGTGAAATACTTTGTCTAAAAGTAAGAAATAAAACACACTAGACAATCATCTGACACGTTTAATTTGCTGTACACGATTTCCATTATCTTTAGAAGGCGTTCAAATATTTCTCACATATATTTCATTTCTTAGCTATGGACAAATTGTTTCAGATGTTCAGATGTTTGTATAGCTTATGGGACTTAACTACGGGGTCATGAGTCCCTAAACTTACAAACTACTTATGAACTAGCTAAGACTAAGAACGACACAATTATCCATGCCAGAGGGGGGATTGGAACCCCCGACCGTAGTGGCCGTGCAACACGTGACTGGCGCTCCGCAGACGGCTTGGCCACTGCGGCCGGCTACAAATTATTTCAGAGTACATTAGGCCAACTTCGATTTAGTTGTTAGAAATTACTTCTGAAAGAAAAGAATGCATAACTAATCATTTTTCACATCTGTCTTGCCTTTGTAGTGCTGCGTCCCCGCTAAACTTAGTAATTGATGTAGATGAAACCATTTTAGCCGGCCGCGGTGGCCGAGGGGACTGAGGCGCTCCAGTCACGGTCTACACGGCCACTACGGCCGGGGGTTCGAATCCCCCCTCGGGCATGGATATTTGTACAGTCCTTAGTCTTAGTTAGTCCATAAGTAGTTTGTACGTTTAGGGACTGATGACCCCGTAGTTATGTCCCATAAGCTATACAAACATTTTTTGAAACCATTTTAAAAGTAAAATATTAGCGGAATACTATCTTTTAACAGTTTCATTTCCTGTCCTAGTATCTTCTCGAAATATTCTGAATGTAATATTTAATTCGAAGCTATTTTACAATAAAGTACATTATTTTAGATTTTTTTTGCACGAAAGATAGCTGTATTTTTTTAAATATTTAAATTCCCCTCCTCCGATTTCTAAGCACTTACTGAAACATCGATGACACTTTGTACCACGGCCAATATTCAAATCGAGTGAAAAGTGGAACAATATTTTCTTAAATTCACTGATTATTTTCAAGCAGCTACTTTTTTGTTATGATGTGGAGCCGGCGATCATTTTTATTTATTTTTTAAATATTGTCACAATTCTTGCCCTTAAGGCAGTGGTTAGACGTCAATGTTACATGATTATTTTATGCTTATTTTTTTCTTTTATTGTCTCCTTCTCACAACCTTTTCAGTCTTAGACTGTGTTCCTGTTTCTTTTGCTCCGTATATTCGTTCCCTATTTTCCTTCCTTCCTTTCTTTCAAATGTTGCATTCATAATTTTGTTTCTGAATTTCTCTGTTGTTTCCTGCTTGCATAAGGTCTTCCTCTGTTTAATGAATAACAGTTGATTTTCTTGATTGAGATGTTTACTACACAAAACATCCTCTATGTTCGTCACTTCTTCATTTTATGAATATCTCCATGGAATGTTAGTCAGCGATTTCTGACAACTATGAGTCTGCTCGTGTGTTGGTATAGTTATGTGGTTGGCGTCTTCATCCATGTGTTACATGTACGCTCCAGTATTCTTGTAAGTGGGCCGCTGCTAGCCTGTTACTCGCAGCGCGTTTACTCGAGATTAATTTTTCGGAAGACTAAATCTAATTTCGAAATTCGAATGCATTGTTCGCTTCTGTGGTTAAATGTTAAGTCTGCATCGATTTTACTAAGCCTTTCAATGGCCGTTTCCGATTGTTTTATTCTACTCACATTATGAAAAAAAAAAAAAAAAATTGCGAAGCAATCATTGGTTGAAGTGACTAAGTAGGCTTTCCCGGCGTAATGCTTCATAATATTCTTCTCGGGTTTGCTGCCAGATCAAAACGTCATCTGGACACAATATTTCGACGGTCCACCTGGCCGCCATCCTCAGGTGACAGTGCTGGTACACTGACTCGCCGAGACTGAGTACAAGCCGCGAGTGGAGGTCCCTTTATACTCTGCGGAAGGTAGAGGGCGCGTGCGCAAAAATTGAGTTCTGCCCTCTGTTTCAGCGCCGCCAGTGGTAGAAATCGGCGTAAACGATAGATCGCTATCCAGCAGGTCCAAAGAGAGACCTTTGTATTTTGATGTCAAACAATACAGGGTTCCACATTTTTCTCCAGGGAAAACCCTTGTCTCTGTTTATAATATTGTCAGAAAGACGAACTGTGATTGATTCTTTTAAAATGCAGTCCCAATAGCGAGACGCAGAGGCAACCATTTGTGTCTCGTCATACTTCATTTTATGTTCCTCAGTAAGACAATGCTCAGCTACAGCAGATTGCTCTGGCTGAAGCAATCTTGTGTGTCGGTGGTGTTCAGTACATCTATCTTGAATTGTTCGGATTGTCTGACCGATGTAAACTTTCCCACAGTGACAAGGAATTTCGTATACGCCGGGTTTCCTCAATCCTAAGTCATCCTTTACTGAGCCCAGGAGCGCTCTAACCTTGCCAGGTGGACGGAATATACATTGTACATGTCTTTTTAAAATTCTTCCTACTTTTGAAGAAATGCTTCCAGCAAACGGTAAGAAAGCCAGCGATTTGCAAGTTTCTTCTTGTGGTTCCCGCGACGGTCCAAACTGGAAAGCACGGCAGATCTGTTGGTAGTGTAACCACTCTTCTTGAATACCGTTTTCAGACTTTCAGCGTCTGAAATAGCAAAAGCTCTTTTTGACAACGTACGCAGGTAAGGTGGATGACAACTTGTTGCATACAAGTAGCGGTCCATGTGCGTGGGCTTTATGTAAACACTATGTCTCAATGTTCCGTCACTCTTTCTGTACACCATGACATCTAAAAATGGAAGCTATCCATCTCTCTCCACCTCCACAGTGAACTTAATGCTGGGATGGAGGCAATTAAAATGGTCCAGAAAACGGTTCAGAGCATCTCTCCCATGTGGCCATACCATGAAAGTATCCTCAACGTACCTCCAGAAACATGTAGGTTTTAAAAACGTCGTTTTCAACGCCGTGCCCTCAAAATCTTCCATAAATTAATTGGCGACTATGGGAGATAATGGGCTCCCCATAGCCACTCCGTCAGATTGTTCAAAATATTGGTTAAATAAAAAGTACCTTGATGTCAGCACATGGCGGCAAAGCTCTGTTGTCTCCTCTCCTGCAGTCAAGCATATCCAACATCTACGATGTCTAGAAGTATTCCGAATGGATAAAGACGTTGCGACTCCTCAGAAGGAGTAAAGACAAACCTAGTAATAAAAACCAAGTATTTCTTCCAATGAAAAACACTGAAAATAAATTTCAATTAAAAAAAATCTAGAATACTGATTCTACGATATATTCCTGATAGCAGTATCTTACCTCAGCTCTCAAGAAGCTTCGCTGGCAGTATCTGTAGAATTGCAAAAAAATGTTCAAATGTATGTACAGCTTATGGACTTAACTACGGGATCATCAGTCCCTAAACTTACAAACTACTTACGAACTAGCTAATACTAAGGACGGCGCAAATATCGATGCCCGAGGTGGGTTCGAACCCCCGACCGTAGTGGCCGTGCTGAACGTGCCTCAGACTGCTCGGCCACCGCGGCGACGTAGAACTACATCCCACGTTGATCTCGTCTTCCTAAGCTACCTCTGTCGATTCGTCGTCTGCGTATTCGGTCGCTGACGATAATGATTCGTCATTTGAATCCAGCCTGACTGATATTATTGTTTTTTTTTTTTTTTTCTATTTCTCCGTCCATCCGAGCATCCCTTCTCATAGTCCTCGCACACTTTTTCTACGTGACATACCGCTTTTCTCCAGTCTTCTAACGTCACAGCAGCAAAAGCATCAGCTGTAATTTTTTTCAGCTCCATGAGCGGAAGGCTTGAGATATTCTGAGTACGGATTTTATTTTTACATTATTCCAGATTAATTCGATGGGATTCAGATCTGGATTGTACGGAGGCAGTCGGAGCGGTACAAATCCATTCTCTTGCAAACTTTTGTCAATACAGTAAACAGGACACGTTTGGTGCCTCTTAACTACTGCCAGAAGTTTGGCTTTCAGTAGGCCGGAGTCATAACGTATGTTGTTGTTGGTCAGCCAGGATTGTATTTCACTTTTTTAGAGAGCAAGAGGAATGCGCTTTATTCTCTTGTTTATCGTGATATGGAGCATTATCAAAAACATCAATACTTCTTGGAGGTAAGCCTGGCATAAGTTGGGTTTCAAGGTATTTTTGAAAGTTTTCGCTATCCACGACGTTTTGGTTTTTGAATCATTTATGATAAGTGCACTCGGAATGAAACCCATATCTCCGCCTGCTTGAACAACAATTAAACAGTGACCGGCACTTTTGACAACACACTTGGATCACTATCACTTTGCCAACATTTATTTACTGTATAATGCGCGTGAATTCATGTTTCATATAAGTAAACCTCTGGTCGCTTTGATTCTGATGCTAGATTTTTACGTAAAAACCTGAGAAAGTAAGCCCTTTTAGCAACAATGTCCTCTCGTTAGCACAAAACGACACGTTTATTTTGGCACCTTCTAAAACGAAATCCCACAGACAACACAATTTTTCCAAGGGTTTCCTTGCTAGCTTTGAAACTCAGTTCTGTTCCACAAAAGTTGTGCGAAAACTGCAAAGTTGGTATTTCTTTATATTGTTCGTAATAGCGTTGAAATTTCTCCCCGATAATACATTTATCCCTATCATCGATCACATACTTATTGTGAGGTTCTTGCTTCTTCTTCTTCTTCTTCTTCTTCTTCGGCGTAGAAACGTGAGTTCCACTCTGCTCGACATCGTGTCCGTCTTTCCGTAATTGGGAAACCATCGTCTTTCTCAGCTTTAACATTTTGGCAGCACGTTATGTCGGCTTCTGCACCGTCACGGTAAATTTAATTACGTTAACCGCAAGCCGCCGCGCCTGTCGACGAATACACTTTCCATGCTCACCTTCCATTCTCGGACTACAGGGAACAACGCGCACTAATGTAACCAAGCCCCTACCACGCCGTATCGGAGAAGCGAGGCAACTGTCCCCGAATTGAAGCGGCCGATCGCCGCCATTTGCAGGGAAGAATCCTAGTACTGGGGTTGTGATTTCAAGTAAACGAGACGCAGCAAGAGTAAAACGAAGCACAAAATAAAGACATGTTTGTTTAAAAAAATTGAGTACTGGAGTCTGTTTAAAAAGTAATCTTAAGAGTATGAAGTTTCCTTATTTCCGAAATACGTCTACATACAGACACAAAATTTAAGAATGCAATGCTCTTTTCTGTCAAGGTGAAACGATTTTGTAACGAGATATTTGCATAAGATAATTTCATGAAAATTGTGAAGTAGCAGAGAGTGCGATTACTATTTAATCCACGTAATTTTCTATCAGATCCTGTTTACTTTCTGCCGACTTCTCTGTACGTTTTGCACGTTTATTTTTGTATAGCACAATTTTTTCTACATTCCTTTCCATATTACATCGAATTTTTCTTTCAACTTGCGCGAATTGGGGTATGAATGATTGTAACAACCCATATAACTTTAAACAGGCATGTCATTCGCACATTACTTTTTAACAGAGACAGTACCTCTCGAAGTGGTCGAGTACGCAACATTTGATCAAGTATTTGACCATTTACGAAGTACAATCACCACCTGTTAAGTGTCTACAAGCAGTTATTCGACCTGCCTCTGCATCATATATGTATGATTAAAAATATAAATACCTCTTATATGCCTAGTTCTTCATTCAGCTCAACTTAGTACATTGATCGTGTTAGTATTTTTAGTAATTTGTATGCACTATGCAAATTAAATATAAGTACTTGACATGCAACAAAAACAAACACTCATGATTTATTATTTCTCCATGAAAGTACTATACGGTATACAAGTAAGGACCGATGTGTGAAATGAAACATTGTTTCCGTCTTTGTCTTTGCTTCCATTCTTACTGTTACAATTAAAAGCAGCACACGAACGAACCATGTTTACGCGCACTTTCCCTGCAAATGGCGGCTTCCGTCACGTTCAGTGTGGGGACGCGACACTAGCGCCAGCGAGCGGTCTAGTTTTTATTTAGTACCGTAGCCCGGCTGCACCTTGTCACGTGACCACGTTAGTTGGTGCCGCTGCCGCGTTACCACTTCGCCATGCCGGGTAATAGATCCATCCTTGTGCGACCTGACTGACGATCAGACGACTCGTTTGCTGATGCTTGATAGTATAACATCGTCTGCAGGTCGAACAAGGATGAATCTACATACTAGTTCATCAATATAAATCCTGTTTTAGTGACACAAAACATCAATATTTGTGTGCTGAACAAGGATCTGAAGATGGTAATATGTTATTACCAAAACTAGTCATTATAAGGTTACGTAACATTAACGGCTGAAAATGTTTTATTTATAAAATTTGTGCTGAATAAAGGCGATAAGAGAGGAATGACTCCTATTTAGTTCCCCATTTGATATTTGTTCTTGAAAAAAGGAAAGTCTTGATTGCAAATATTTGCAATCAAAACGTTTGTTTATTCAAGAATTCCACTGAACACGGTTACTGTACCACACCACGTAAAAATGGAATTTGATGTTTGTGTTTTTTTTTTTTTCTGCAAATAGAAGCTATGGTCAGGCATCTGGAATAAGTTGTCACAGTGGATAGGCCGTGAAAAACTGAACACAGATCAATCGAGAAAACTGGAAGAAGTTGTGTGGATCTATGAAAAAAATAAGTGAAATATAAAAAACTGAGCAGTGCTTGCGAAAGACAGGCAACGTAGAGCAGGTTCTGAGAATAGGAGTACCGTCGTCTCATGGCAAGCGTGAGGAACTATGGAGTGATAGGTTCTTGGTTCAAGCCATCCCGCGAACGAAGATTTTAATTTTTTATTTTCGCAAAAATTATGGTCTGTCCGCCCGCACATTGACGTCTCTGTTCGCTGTAATCAGTTTAGTGTCCGTGTTTTGCGACCGCACCCCGCAGCAATCAGTAAGTTATCTTCATCACCACATTTACTATTTAACAACAAATGTAGGAAATACTCATACAAATGTTCGACTATCTTTCTATCCCTTGAGGAACTGTTAGATTCCTTAATTTTCGGAAAATATTCATTGACCATGTTATTGAAGTCGCAAGCTATATTTGCTGGGTTCATATTGTCCACGGAATACACTCTCGTCCCAAGTAATGAACAGTCATAAGCCAGCCAGGGAGCCTCGTCATCAGGAATACTCTCCCCGCCGTGCACTGTAGTCGACGGACGTCGCCTGTTTAGACGTTTGTTTAGTCGTAGTGTCCCCATACTAAGGCGCAGTTACCTCGCATCGGACGGATGGATGAACAGATAATAATTTTCTGAAAATGAAAAAAATTTAAATATTCGCCTGTGCAAAGGCTCGAACCAAGAACCTCTCGCTCCGCAGCTCCCCACGTACACCACAGTACCACAGCGTTCCTGTGCTCAAAATGTGCTGAACGTTGCTTATCTTTCGCATGGACGGCTCAGTTTTTATTTTTTGCTTTTTTTCATAGTTCCATACAAATGCTTCCTGAAATTTCCTGGCAGATTAAAATTGTGTGCCGGAACCGGGACTCGAACTTGGGACCTTTGCCTTTCGCGGGCAAGCGCACTACCGACTGTGCTATCCCGACACGACTCACGATGCCGCCTCACAACTTTACTACCGCCAATACCTCGCCTCCTACTTTCCAAACTTCACAGAAGCTCTCCTGCGTACCATGCAACACTAGCACTCCTTTCTTCAGGAGGCGGCATCGTGAGTCGTGTCGGGATAGCACAGTCCGTAGTGCGCTTGCCCGCGAAAGGCAAAGGTCCCAAGTTCGAGTCCAGGTTCCGGCACACAATTTTAATCTGCCAAGAAGTTTCACATCAGCGCACACTCCGCTGCAGAGTGAAAGTTTCATTCTGAAATTCTTCCTGTTTTCTCGATTGATCTGGGTTCAGTTGTTCACGGCCTATCCACTGCGCCAACTTATAACTAAATCTGAGGAAGGTACGATGGGGAGGTTTAGTATATATTGGCACTTCTTCTAAAAAAATATGTCCCGGGTAATTTGCAAGATTTTATCACTGCTACCCGAGCGTGCCGCTGTAACTAGTAATCAATCTGTATTACAGCTTGGCAACAAAATACTGTGCCTAGTAAGACTTCAACAAAAATGCTGCTGTTTTTTCTGTTGCTGTTGAAAAAGTAGATATGTTTCTGGACAGTTATACACTACATTTCTCTAATTTTCATCCTTCGCTTGGTTATAAAAATTCAGACAAAAATGAGTTGACAACATTTTATTAAAAAACGACATCTGCTTTTCGTATCAAGAAATTATAATTGGTATTGGTTATTGTCAATCAAGTCTATCAATTTTGAAGAAGAAATTAACTGCTTTACAGTTGGTACTAGATGAGGCATTCCTGACAATCTCGAATCGATTAGACGCTGGCAAAAACATACGCTTACCTTTCACCTTCGTTCATCCATCGTAACTCTGTCTTTAATTTCTCTGGCCTTCAGCATTCATTGCTCTTGTTACCGTGGGTAGTGTACCTTTCATTTCTCCTTCAGACTGAGGTAGGAGCCGTGGTATCTTTACGAGTTACCTAACGCCGTTCTGCTCATCCCACACACAAAAAGCTACGTAACTGTACGCACACACAGCAATCAGACCTCACTTTCTCTGTGAACTATCGGACCTGAGTTTTCTATTGTTGCGTTATGCTTTTTAACGTCGGTGGGAACTGACAAAAAAAGTTGAGTATCCAGCCTGTGTGTAACTCTTAGCGGACCAGGGTGATTGAGGTTAGGATGACTGTGCTACGGGAACGAGGAAAAACAGGTGGGAGAGACAATTTGGTTGAAACACCCAGACATTATTGAAATAAAGGCGACAGTTAATCTTTGGCAAACCGGAATTTGACTTTTCTGTCCCTCTTTTGCTCACAGTTTGTGATCCACGATAGATGTAGAAAATGTTCAATCAACGACGTGAAAGTTACTGTGGGCATCGACAGCTGAACTTGTTACAAGATGTAGAACTGAGAAGCTGTGCCATTTACGATCTTCTCTGCCTAGCCATCAAGAGCTTCAGGAAAATGGCTTGTATTTGAGGGAAGGGGTGTAGCGGTGCCTGCTATTGTAATATTTGGTTTGGAAACAACTCTTGAGGCTTTTGAAATGTGGTGCTACAGAAGAATGCTGAAGATTAGGTGGGTGGATCGCGTAACTAATGAGGAGGTACTGAACCGAATTGGGGAGAAAAGAAATTTCTGGCATACCTTGACTAAAAGAAGGGATAGATTGGTAGGACACATTCTTAGACATCAAGGAATTGTGAATTTAGCGTTGGAGGGAAGTGTGTGGGGTAAAAATCGCAGAGGGAGACCAAGAGACGCGTATAGTAAGCAGATCCAAGTGGATGTGGGTTGTCGTTCTTATGAGGAGATGAAAAGGCTTGCTCAGGATAGAGTAGGGTGGAGAGCTGCATCAAACCAGTCTCTGGACTGAAGACCACAACAACAACAACTCTTGCAGAAAATTGATTCATTGTATACCTCTGCCAATCGTAGCGTCAAGGAGCAAGGAGGCATTAGGTCATTATCTTCGAGGTAATTTAAAAAAATGTTCAAATGTTTGTATAGTTTATGGGACTTAACTACGGGGTCATCAGTCCCTAAACTTACAAACTACTTATGAACTACTTACGAACTAGGACGGCACAAATGTCCATGCCCGAGGGGGGATTCGAACCCCCGACCGTAGTGGCCGTGCAGACCGTGACTGGAGCGCCTCAGTCCACCGCGGCCGGCTCGAGGTAATTCATAATATCTGAACACAGTATACATCCAAAACCCTATTTAAAGTCTGATGCAGAAATACGACTTTTCTCAGACCAGCACAAAGGTTGACGAAACACATCGCCAGCCTTTGACAAAGAGTGTGGGTATAAATGAAATAATTCTTACTTTCCTGACGACGGAAAACCTCGGCCTATTAATATTCAGGAAGCTGATAAAATTAACCACCAATTAAATAATATTAAACACATGTTCCCCGACAATCTAGTATCACCGTCTTGTTGAGAGACCAGAGGACCCATCGTCTCGTGGGGGCGAAAAATGTTCCGGGTCCTAGAATAATTAATAGCATAAATTGGGAAGATGGCGATCAGCCACAAAGACGCCCTATTCGCGGAAGAACACTACTGTTCCACCATAGTGCACCTGTGCACTGTAAATTATGTTATATAGCAACTGATTGACATTACAAGATTATGACCTTGTAAAATGATTTTATTGGACCAGATGATGCTGACATAGTTCAGCGAAACCGGTCGTCGTAAATAAAAATTGATGATCAGCGATCCTGGCTTTTTTATATCTTTCTAGAATATCATGATTGGATCGCCTCCTAGAACATAAACCCACTCAACATCATGTAACGGTTCGTTCATTTCGATGTTTTTTCTCTTTTCAAGATTTAAAAATTAGTAACTGCTGTTGCGGCTACGGCAGGCCGCCACCCTAGAAGCCGTGGAATCGGACTTTGCGGGCCAGAACAAACTCCAACAGTATTCTGCGCCAGGATGACAACACATCACTAGTTTTGCCGGCGGAAGAATCAGCGGTACGAAACTTGAGTTACCACAACTGCAGTAAGCGAAGTGGCCACTCTCAGCTGCTTCTAGTTCATAGGACTGGTCTGTGATCCATAAGTAGCCGCCATGTTCGATCTTGGTGATTATTCGCGTTAACCGTCATCAAAGTAATACCAATAAGTCTCGAGTTTACGAAATATGTAACGGTTTGCATCGGACGGTAGGCGTGATGAAGACTAAAAGGCTCTCGCTCTACTATTTGTACCGCCCCTGCTTTGGGCACAGTCTATTGTACTCGAGACTAACGGATACTTCCATGAAATACTCTCAATACGCTCTCTCTCTCTCTCTCTCTCTCTCTCTCTCTCTCTCTCTCTCTCTCTCTCTAAAGGCTGGTCACACCATGTAATGATTCGTTCTTTTCGATGCTTTTTTCTCTTTGTCTTTTCAAGCAGCAAAAATAAGTAACTTGTGTAAGATGTAACAGGCTGTCTCGTAATCCTGTGTTTTCTTTCTCTTTCGCCATTTCCCGTACATGCAGGATCTGCCTTGTTAAATTCGGATTTGGAGTGTGTTAACCTTCCGACAGGCGCGCGTATGTGTCAGATACGAGGCGACAAGTTTCGTATCCTTTTCTCGGAAAGTGGGAGTGTCGGAACCCCCCCCCCCCTTTGTGTTAGCCTTCTCTTTTACGATACTAGTTTGATGTCTGTGTCTTTTTAAGGTTTATTATCAAGAAGTATCTGCAAAATAAGCGTGAACTCCTTGGTTGACTAGAAGGCGCGCCTATCGGAAGGTAAATATTTACGGGGTAGCCGGATGCCCATCCTGCCCTCCCCCTTCCCCCGCGGGAGGAAATGTGTACCCCAATTGTCAGTGTATAGTGTTATTGGTGTAAAGTGTTACGAAATGTTTAGCGGGCGCTGATGACCTCGCTGTTGAGTGCCCTAAAACGCCAATCATCATCATCATCACGAAATGTTTACGAAACGTGTAACTGAGGCGGAACTTGGGGATGTGGAAAACCGCCTAAAACCCACATACAGGCTGGCCGGCACTACCACCCCCTGCGTTAATCCGCCGGTCGGATTCGAACTGGGGCCGGTACGCCTCCCCGTCTCGGAAAGCGGTGCGTTAGACCGCACGGCTAACCGAGCGGGTTATCTCGTAATTCTGTGTGATACTTGCAAAATACATGATTTCACTGAACTGTCAGACTTTTGGAATTTGGACTTCCCCTGTTGCTACGATTTCTATTCATCTATTAAATAACACAAACCCCTGGAAATCAGGCAGGTTAATTAAGTCCAAAGTCTCGTTTCATTTCTTTCTTCCCCCAACTAACCACCAGAAATGTGTGTTTGTGTGTGTGTAATTCCTAGATAACAGAAAGCAGCAGGTCATTCTCAATGGAGAGAAGTCTTCCGAAGTAGGAGTTATGTCAGGTGTGCCACAGGGGAGTGTCGTCGGTCGGTTGCTGTTCACGATATATATAAATGACCTTGCGGATAACATCGGAAGTTCACTGAGGCTTTTTGCGGATGATGCGGTAGTATATAGAGAGGTTGTGACAATGGAAAATTGTATTGAGATGCAGGAGGATCTGCATCGAATTGACGCAGGGAATGGCAATTAAAGCTCAATGTAGACAAGTGGTGTAATGTGCTGCGAATACACAGAAAGAAAGATTCTTTATCATTTAGCTACACTATAGCAAGTTAGCAGCTGGAAGCAGTTAATTCCATAAATTATCTGGGCGTAGTCATTAGGAGGGATTTAAAATGGAACGACCATATAAAATCAATCGTCGGTAAAGCGGATGCCAGACTCAGATTCATTGGGAAAATTCTAAGGAAATGCAGTCCGAAAACAAAGGAAGTAGGCTACAGTACACTTGTTCGCCCACAGCTTGAATACTGTTCACCGGTATGGGATCCGTACCAGGTGGGATTGATAGAGGAAGTGAAGATCCAACGGAGAGCAGCGCGCTTCGTTACAGGATCATTTGGTAACCGTGAAAGCGTTACGGAGTGGAAGAATCTGCAGGAGAGACGCTCTGTCGCTCGGTACGGGCTTTTGTCGAAGTTTCGAGAACTTACCTTTACTGAGGAGTCTAGCAGTATATTGCTCCCTCCTACGTATCTCTCGCGAAGAGATCGCGAGGATAAAATCAGAGAGATTATAGCCCACAAAGAGGCATACCGACAATCCTTCTTTCCGCGAACAATACCTGACTGGAATAGGAGGGAAAATCGATAGTATTACTCAAGGTACCCTCCGCCACACACCGTCGGGTGGCTTGGGAGTATGGTTGTAGATGTAGATATGTGTTTGTGTGCAAGAATGTTACATCAGGGTCGAATTCGATACGCGTCAATTTAGTTTTTAAAGCAAGTGAGCAGCTGCTATTTATCGACTGGAATTAGTGTCTAGACAGAGTGAGTTCAGTTGAGTGTGAAAACTGCCTGATGTCCTTGGCAATGAGAGCGGAAATCGGAGGCTGGATTCGCAACGGTGGCCGGCTGTTGCGCATGCGCAGTGAGAGCATCGCCTAGACCGGCAGACACGCGATGCGGCACGTGAGGGAAGAGCGGCCCGCGCAGACCAGTTATTATCCCGCGGTGCTCTGCCAAGGCTGTGACGTCACGCCGCGCTCCTCTCTAACGAGAAAAACAGTTCGCTCACGTGGCTGCACACGTTCACCACCCGCTCACGATGGGGCCCTTTGCTAGCCTCATCCATTCTTATCTTTTCATCAAACGAATCTGTAACTGGCGAAGTGGTGTCATTCTTTGTGTAGTAGAGACTCTTTCCTTTTCCCTAACATTTGCGCTGAAATAATCCTCGGAACTGAGAGCTGGCTGAATCCCGTCGTAGGAAACAAATAATAATAATAATAATAATAATAATAATAATAATAAAACCATAAAAAATCGTACTGGCGTGTTTTACGGCTTTCTTTAGGTTTTCCTGTAGTTTAATGATTTTGATAACATTTCGGACAATAATAATAAAAATTTAAATAATAAAAAATTATGGACGATACGATTACGGTTCAAATATTGTGATAATATTTATGCACTCAGCACGTAATATTCTCTCTGAGCGTGTTTTAACGAACAGCCAAAATTATTTGGTAGAGGTAGGCAGCCATTATTAATATGACAACACAAAGGATTCTAAAAAAGCTGATTGGCTGCAGTAATGAAGGAGTTGTAGATGTTTTAAAATCCTTTATTTTCCTCTTTACGCTGACGCGTTTCCGGCCCAGCCCATCATCGGAGCGCCTGGTGACAAAGTACGGGATACAGTATATATAGGTAAAAATAGTTACAAAGACCAAACATTTTTTGTTGCAAAAACAAATCGCTGGCATTTACAATTATAAGGTACATACCTCTCCTGAATGGAGAACGGAAAAAGATGCATGTAAAAACTCATAATACATTAACGGTCAACATCAGCTGTACTTGTTTATAAGTTGCTAGCTCGATGGATCACATGCAAATACCACTGAATACTTAGGCGTATCATAGGCGCCTATTCCTAAAGGATTTTACATCATCTACAACTCCATTACCGCAGCCAATCAGCATTTTTAGAATCCTTTGTCATTTTTTTAACTTTTACTCTTGGAGTCGCACAAATACTTTTGGATATGATAGGCACTGGAAGTTGGTTTTATCCTACTTTATTAACTATTAACTTACTGGAGGAAGTACATTACAATTCAAAAAAATCATTTATATAAAAATCAGAGGTGGTTTCACTGTGAAAGCAAAAGTCATTTTTCAATGTCTTTTAAAGAGGCCCACTAATTTTGAAATTGTAACCTTTGTTATTACACTAATATTACATTTTCTTTCATATTTTTTTCTTTTCCAAACTAAAGCCTTTTTTTCGTTTTACGCAAAATTTCTAAGTATATTAGATACAGCACTTCTCATGAAATTAAAAATTATTCGACATCGCACATTCTGCATGACGATCTGTGTGGCTTCTTTTTGGATCTAGAATTCGCACATCCACAGAGGCTTTCATTCTAAAAGTGTTTTTAGGGCTGTAGGGTGAGACGGTGGTTTCACAGTGAATCATACATGCCAAGACGAATAAGTAACAGCGTGAAGTAGTTACGCAGTGACACTACTGTGACGCAAAGGGTTAAACTATTATTGCAATATCTCTCCCCTATTTTCATATTATCACCTATCTTGCCGTAGTAGTTTGTCCTTTAGCGATTTATGTAAAATCAAGTGACAGTTAAATTTACTGCTGTCAAAAGGCCTATTTTTAGAGTTAATTTTTTTTCAAAACATTTGAAAAATGGAGGTTCTTGTCGCTGGCGGCTACCAATTACTTCTGTAATATTGGTATCGGTGAGTTGAACGGAACGGCCTAAAAGGTGGGAACACGTTAAGGACAGACAGACATTGCCAAATCGCCGTTATTTTTGGACATATCTCTGGTACGCCGCGAGATACGAGAAAAAAAAAACATAATAGGAATGTTCTCCTCTACAAATTTATTTATCCAATTTCCGTATCAAATGAACTGTTGAGCCGTTATTTTCATTTAAATTTCGAGCTGTCAAAGGGCGTTTGCAAAGGCCTACTATTAGTGTTAGTATTGTAACCAAAAGTAGACAAATTTAATGAAGAATGGAATGCATATTGGTATAATAGATCAGATTGGAGGGGGTTGGGTGTATTTGTTTCCTTAGTATAAGTTAGAGTAGTTTGTAAGCCTAGGGACTCATAACAAGAGTAGTTTGTAAGCCTAACTCCCATAGATTTACAAACATTTGAACATTTGATTTTGTGAGGTTATCTGGACGCCGATAACAGGAAAAAAAGTTATGGGTGGTGTTTTTACCGGTCCTACAGTACCACTGTCTCTGTGCAACAGTTATTCAAAGAAAGTTTCCATCCAGTAACGCGAAGGTACCCGGACGATGCATTATTAATTGGACCGACTTTAACCTGACAAGTTTAGACTGGGATGTCTATGGTTTCACTGCAGGTCAAGCATTTTTCGTGAACTACTGTAGATCACATTTTTTGAACACTGCTTTGAGCAGCTGAATCGTTAGCCCAAACGCAATGGAAATAGTTTAGACATAACTATTAACAGACCAGACCTAGTCAATGATATCACTGTAGGGACAGATGTAGTGATCATGATATAATTGCGACAGAGGTCACTTAAGTTAATAAATCAGTCAAGAAGGCTAGGAGTGTGTTTGTGCTAGAAAGAGCAGGTAAGCGATTGAATGAACATCTTTTAGTTCCGCTCCGGTGGGGTCCTAGGATTTTTATCTGTAGCTTTCCACTTCTTTCACCTCTGGCAATATTGCTGATGTGAAAAATGTCGGCCGGCCGCGATGGCCGAGGGGACTGAGGCGCTCCAGTCACGGTCTGCACGGCCACTACGGTCGGAGGTTCGAATCCCCCCTCGGGCATGAATATTTGTGCCGTCCTTAGGATTAGCTAGTTCATAAGTAGTTTGTAAGTTTAGGGACTGATGACCCCGTAGTTAAGTCCCATAAGCTGTACAAACATTTGAACATTTGAATTTGAAAAATGTCGAGTAGCACCGTGGTTCGGAACCCACGTTCAATTGTAGTTCCCCACTGTAACTGGCTGGGTAAGTGATTTCGAAGGTCGTAGGAAGGCGAAGGCATACCACCTCCAAATAGGACTATGCCTAGTAAAGCACTGTGGTGTTCAAACAAATCTTCGGATTGTTGACAGCTTTACCTTTACGGTGGGCGTACAGGAATTATGGTCAAAATTAAAATGCATTATAAATAAAGCAGTAGAGAAATATGTGCCGATAAAATAGATTGGAAGGACCAACCGTGGTTTAATAATTATTTTCTAAAAATGCTGAGAAAGCAAAGGCAATTACACTCTCGGTTAAAAAAAGATCAAGCAGATGAAATCAGACAAACTTTAGTAGAGAATCGTGCGTTTTACCTTAGCTAAAGATTTTACCGAGAAGCAGAAAAATTCTGAGCTTTGTAAACTCGGTAAGCGGATCAAAGGCGTTTTGTCCAACTCTTTGAACATTATGGTGTGGTTGTAGAAGACAGAAATATGAAGGCTAATATTAAGTAACTAATATTAAAATATTAATACATTAGTGTGGGAATATTGATTAAAGATGACTATTAGTAGTCTTTGTGTTACACAGATTGAAAATCACCTTTTGCTAATAACAGTATTGCTCCTCCTTTGGTAACGTTCATATCGCAACCAAATCTGAACATCTTCTGCGATAATTAGTTGTGCGCTGATTTCTGGCAACGTTATCAAAGCTGTGGTATACGTAAACGACATTTTTTCTGCTACGCAAAGGCGACAGGGCCCTCACTCGTTTAGTTAATTTAACTAGGCGACGCGTAATAATATTTAATTTTAAATATCAAGGAACTAGATCGAAACTTTCACTCTGCAACGGAGTGTGCGCTGATATGAAACTTGGCAGTTGTGAGGACGGACCGTGAGTCGTGTCGGAATAGCTCTTGCCTGCAAAAGGCAAAGGTTCCAGTTTCGAGTCCCGGTTCCGGCACACAATTTTGATCTGCCAGGAAATTTCATCAAGGAACTCATTTTTTTCGTAGATTCACGGTACAACTTGTGTGCAAGAAGTTAATTTTGATCGTCTACTGCATTATTTGGTGCTTAAGATCGATCTTGTACGATTACTAAATTGTGTGGTGGACTACGTCTGTACACTTGCCTGTTTATTGATGTAATTAGATGCGTTTTAGCGGAAAAGGTGGTTACACACACTCTATTATACGATACACACAAATAACGCTCTCCGGCAGCTATGTCAGTACGGTGTCTGTCAGCGGACGACGTTGAAACCTGCATTAGTAAATCTTCAATACTACAGATGGCATCTGCGTCATTGTACCAAAATCGACGTTTCTCCGGGTGCACTATTATTTTCCGACTGTGAATCCACTCGGTACTACCCGAGACAATTCCGAGTGCTCTGCGGAAATGTTAAGGTTGTTAATTAAAATTATTATTTTTCATTCAAAAAAGGGAGACTAAGGTCTCAATACAGCGATTTTTTTCGCTCTTGGGCGGCTTGTATAAAAGGATTGCGGAGGTCAGAGTAGAGAATAATATTTAGCACCTTCCATGTTCCTGGCTTAATGGTTCACTCTTCCGGTAGAAAATTACGTTTTGGTAAAGTTGTGTAACGTCGTTGACTAATGAAGCTAACGTTTTTAGTCGATGTGTGTACAAAACTTAAAGATTTATGTCTCTCAATCCAAGAAAAAGCGGTAAATATTTTGATGCTTACGCTAAGGTGGAAGGATTTAAAAGGAGACTAAAGTTTTGGGCAGATTCATTCAGAAACTGAAGCCTTTATACTGCGGATATCGTAAATAAGTTTGATGTTCACCGATTATGTTTGATTTTATTGTGAACACAATTTTCTTGAAGGCCTACTTTATTACGACGTAACTTCTTCTACACTATTTACAATGGTCTCTATTTCGAAAGTGGTTACAGAAGTCCGTTGGAGCATCGGGAGTAGTTCCTCGGTACGGCGTCGAATGGTCTTTTCTTCCGTAGCGGGCTTCTGCCTGTCCTTCTTGTTCTTCTTCTTCGTAGTCACCGCCAGGGGGCCCACAGCTCGTAATTCCTCCTCATCCCTCTCATCTCTCCCTCTCTAGGTGGTTTCCTTCATAACGGCATGGCTATTCCTATGGTTCCGATGATGGTTGTAGCAATTTTGATCTTCGTCGTTTTCCTCTGTTTTCGGCACAGTTTGGTCCCATTCGGGGTTTGACCTCCACAAAAAATTCAGTTACCGGGTCCAGCCATTCGGGAAAGAACTCCCGACTTAGCCCCTATGGCGTGAATCCCAATCCTTTCCGTTCCCATTTCCTTGCCATAGCCTCGCTAGGTCCCCAGCACTTTTAGCCTGTCCTGCGGTGGGGAGTTGTTATGTACCCTTATGGCTGAGCCCCCTGACAACACAGGGATCACACTGCTAGTACCAGAGCTGCAACCTCCCCATGCAGGCCAAGTAGTCGATACCCGTCCTCTTGGGGTATCAGGGCTCCTGGCAATGGCCAGTGTGCCAAGTGGCCTTTGCTGTGGTTGGGTGGCGCCCTTGGGGAGAACCCTTGATCGGAGTGGACGGTACCAGGGCGGACGCTTCGCACGATGAAATGTGTTAAATCAGAAAATTGTCGTGATACGGCCATCTCAGGAAGAATAGATATAATACCACTAGCTACAATAAAGAGGTCCTTCCCCTCTGACGGCAGGACAGACGGCGGAGTGACGTTCACCGCCACCAAACCATTGTTTTTTGTTGAACACATAAAAGATAAGTTTGGGGAAGTCGAAGCAATGATCAAGATACATTCTGGATCACTGCTCATTAAAACGGTCTCTACTGCCCAGTCTGCACCTCTGTGTGCCTGCGACCATCTTGGCGACGTTCCAGTGTCAGTAACCACTCTTCAGTCATTGAACATGGTTCAATTTGTTCGCCTTGTGCGACGGGTCCCTAAGGATCCTCGAGTGGATACCGGCGCATTTATCTTCGCCTTCGATGGGGATGCTCTCTCAGAGAAGGTCAAGGTAATAATATATCATGATGTGAAGCCATATGTTCCACCTCCAATGCGATGTTTCCGATGTATGCGCTTCGGCCATAAGTCTTCTTGTTGCACAGTGGTCTCTGTCTGCGGTGAATGTGGACATCCACTCCATGGGGCGGACCCCTGTGTTCCATCTACTGTATGCGTCAACTGTCACGAACACCACTCTTGCCCTGTATATATAAAGGAGAAAAAGATTCAAGAGTACAAGTCCCTTGAACACCTTACGTACCAAGATGCCCGCCGAAAATTGGATCGTCTGCACCCCATGCAAATGTTGACTAGGTTTGCCTCGTTTACATCCTCTTCCCCTTCCCCCTCCTCATCCCATTCCCACCCTATTTTCCCCCTCTCCCTCCTGCACCTTCCTTGCGCTCCCTCTCCCAGCCGGAGAAGTGCTCCCCTTCTCTGGAACTTGCCGGTAAAGGTGCCCCCCCCCTCTCAGGGTTCGTCTTCCTGGAAACCACCAGATAGGAGGTCCTCTGCCTCAAGCCAGTAGCTGGCCTCCACTTCGAAAATACGAAGGTCGCCCGATCTTCAGCGGTGCCAGACCTTACTGACACCAGTTGTCTCTCTGGGACCTGTCCTTCCCATCCTGCAAGAGAGAAAGAGAAGAAGGACGTAGATTTGTGAAATGCATCAGTTAGTTCGCCTACCATATGGATCCTCGATCTGTTTTCATTCAAAGGATCTGTAACGGCTACTACTGTCACCTCATGGAGATGAAACATTTCGTTTTACTCATCAGCTTGTGATGTTTTTCAGGAATCGCATTTCACTGATGGCCATTCACCAACTCTGTGGATTCTGTGCTTTCCGCCGGAACCGTGTTAGCCCCCACAAGCATCTGGTGCAGTCTGCACTAGAGGTCTGCAAATCGCCGGATTCGCTCGCTCGTACTCGGTCGAGTGCGCAACGCTCGGCGGTGGCGCGGCGAGTGTGTACGCTCGGAACAAGCGTGTTGACACTCGAACGAGGCTGCGTGGGGCGGGGCGGGCAGAGGCCGCACAGCGTGGCGCTGCGGCTGGCTCACAAGAAAACCTACCCATGTGTCACTCTCCGATTTTTATGAAATTTGCATATTTAAGGGGTGAACAGTTCGTCCAAAATTGTGGCTAAAATATAAAAATCGCTATAACTTAGAGATTAGTGGAGCGATGTTAATAACTTTTGGTATGAAAGTATCTTTTGATAAAAGACAAATTTCACATATTCAACTTCGATTAAATCAAAACAATTTTTTGAGAACAAAAAATTGAACACTTTAGGGGTAGCTTCCCCCTAATTATCACTTCCTCTGTAATATACCTAGGCCGATCTCTTATCAAAAGATACTCTCATACCAAAAATCATTAAAATCGCTTTACCAAAATTAAGTTATCGCGACTTTTCTATTTTAAACGCAATTTTGGAGGGACCGTTTAATCTCTTAAATAAGTTTTTCCGTCGCTAAAAAAAAAGTGTCCCATAGTTTTTAATGTTTTATAATATATCCAAATTTCATAAAAATCGGAGAGTGACACGTCGGTAGGTTTCCTTGTCATTCGCTACGGCAGCGGCCATGTGGGCTGCTGTTGCGTCTGACGCACCCTCACTGACTAAATGAACTAAAATCAGTTATGCTGTAGACGTGTATTCCTGAATATTAGCATGTAACCGCAATATCATTATACCGCATACGAGAAAGAAAAGTTGTTTTCACCAACTACGACACATGGAAGGTTCCAAAGAGAAACTACGGAACGAACAACGTTTTTATTGCAAAGTACAAAAGTGATTGTTACCGTACAATAAAGTATAGATAGAAAAGTAACTATTCGTTGGTGGCATTGTAATTGCAATGTACTGTTAAAATATCATTGACACGTCGTAGATCGGGTCGAGTTCTTGTATCAGAGATCAGGTTCCCTGCCGCACTGAAAGTGCGCTTACTACGTGCATTTGAGGTGGGCACACAAAATATCTGTTTGTTAATACAGCTAACTTAGGAAAGAGAGTACTGTTGCGTTTCTACCATTCAAGCAGATCGTCGTCAGCGGCATCAATTCGTGCTAAATAAAGGTCCCCCTCAATGGTGGATTACGTCTCGCACATTTCAGAGTCCAGCCATTCCGAAAACGTGCACTTCAGTATTTTGGCTAGTACACCCGGGTGACATTCTTTAGACGGCCCTAAATAAATATAACACAGATATCACTGAAACAGCAGGAGCACTATAAATTCGTACAGCTGGGTAAAGTAAACAATTGGAACAAGACGATTTAAAACAGGTACAAGATATTCGAGCATTAGACGAACATAAGATCCTGACGACGCAAGAAACCGCGGATCCTATATATTACACAAAAGTTGGCATGCGTTCCTTATTATGTAGATAAGAAAGACGACAGTGGCAGTGGGGGATATATGAATGTTGCAATTGGAAAAATTCCCGGAAAAGGTAGAGCCGCAGCAACCACGCACAGTGCCAAACTGCTAACGGGGTGCAACAGAGAGAGAGATGCAGAAACCTAACCTAACGGGTGTAAATCAATATCGTGTATTTAATATAAGTTTAAAAGACGGACAAAGTATTCCAGGACTTGAGAGTGATAAGAGGAATGGATAAAAATTAAAATAATTTCCTCGTTAAGACGGCAAGTAACACCTACCACAAAACAGGCACTAACAGTCCACAAAATGGGAACAAGAAAGAAAGATAATGCAAATCGCATTTAGTAAATGATCTTAGCACAATTACGTATAATAACATGTATGGTAAAGTACAAAATGCGAAACTGAATGGCTAGTTCAACTGGATCGAGAAAACAACGTTCGAAGCACCTACGAAAGGAAACAATTCCAAATTTCGCAGTCACGATATATTCTGCAGCGTCTAGTTTGCTCCCAACACTCGCCTTGGACTCGAGTGACGCTGCGGTGGGCGACCGAGTGGCGAGCGGGCAGTCGGTCGGGCTAGTCGAGCGTGCCCCGCTCGAACGAGCGTGCAGGAAGTCGAGCGCAGCCACACGCCTTGCCGCAAGCTGCAGTACCGACACCTGTCGGACTATCATAGAACGACATGTATCACGCAGTTCGAGCGAGCAACCGAGCGAGGTGCAGACCTCTAGTCTGCACCCTAGTTTGTATGGACGTTATTAGTTCGTGGATCCCTCTCATACCATACTGGACGTGGTTGCTGTTAGGGTCCACTTACATACTCCGTTACCAATTTGTAATCTCTGTCTCGCTCCTGACAGGCCACCTACGTCTGCTGTCCTCACAGCACTCCTTCATCCTTCAAGGGCCAGTACTCACACAACTAGTCGGGACCGCCACATAGACCAATTCCTTGCAGATCACGACCTGTGCCTTCTCAATGATTGTTCCGCAACCCATTTTAGTACCGCTCATGGCAATTTCCATAGACCTCTCTCACTTCTCCTAACCTTTTCTCTCTATTTCATGATGACCTTTGCGACAGTGATCACTTTCCGTTGATTCTTTCACTCCCCTCACACTGGACGAGAGACAGTTAGGTTTTTCCTCCCGTTAATTGGCCTTGGTGGTTTTCACACCATCCCCGTCTGACTGTGTAGATGATATCAGCCGGCCGCGGTGGCCGAGGGGACTGAGGCGCTCCAGTCACGGTCTGCACGGCCACTACGGTAGGGGGTTCGAATCCCCCTTCGGGCATGGACATTTGTGCCGTCCTAGTTCGTAAGTAGTTCATAAGTAGTTTAGGGACTGATGACCCCGTAGTTAAGTCCCATAAGCTTAACTAACATTTGAACATTTTGATGTTTTTGATGCGTTTACTCGAGCTGCTAGCATTGTGCTGTCCCCCGGTCGAGAGGCCCTCCTCACAGCCGACCAGTTCCGTGGTGGATCGCAACCATGGCTTTGGCGATTCGTGAGCGCCGTCGAGCCTTGCAACATTTTAAGTGCCACCAATCCCATGCTGCGCTTGTCAACTTTAAATGCCTTCTTCCCAAGGCTCATTATATATTTAAACAGAGCAAGCGAGTGTTTTGGGAGTGTTTCCTCTTCTCCTTGGAATCTTCTGTACTCCTGTCACGGGTGTGGGCTACACTTCGCTCCATGCAAGGTTGCCAGCGGCCGTCTTCAATTCCTGGACTTGCCTTACAGATGGGGCGTGAACTGATCCATCGGTTCTCGCAGAGAACCTTGTGGCTCACTTTGCGGCTCACTTTGCGAAAGCATCGGCAACGGCTTCCTACCTGGTGGCTTTTCTTCTCAAGAAACAGGCCAAAGCCTCAAATTTGTTTCACCACTCGCCAGGAGGAACCTAATAACAAACCCTTCACTGAATGGCAACTACTTCTGGCCCTTTCCTCTTCTCATGATTCTCCCATTCCATCCACAATAAATTTCTGAAACATCTCCAGGACGGCAATATCTTCTTCAGGTATTATTTGGCTCCAAGGGGATTTTCCCCTCTCAGTGGAGGGACAGTATAGTGGTTCCTTTTATTAAGCATTTATTAAGCATCCCTGGACATTTATCGGCCGATTAACCTGACAAGTGTGCCATGTAAACTGCTTGAACGGATGGTTGCCAGCAGATTATGCTTGGTACTCTAAACACGTGGAGTACTGTCACTTTATCATTGTGGGTTCCAGGAGGGACGGTCTACCATAGACCATCGACTTGAAACAGCAATCAGAAAGGCCTTTTCAAAACGTCTCTTGTTGCTGTTTTCTTTGATTTACATAAGGCATACTACACCGCTTGGCGTCATCATATTTTATGTAACCTTATGGTCTTCGGCCTTCGAGGCTCCCTACCAATTTTTGTCAGGTTTTATCCCGCCGCATGTTCCATATGAGGGTTGGCTCTTCCTTTAGCTTCCCACAGATCCAGGGGAACGGCGTTCCACAGGGTTCTGTGTTGTTATACTCTTCTTAATCGCCATTAATGGATTTGTGAGACCTGTTGAGTCATTTGTCACTCCTGCGTTGTACGTAGATGACTTTTGCGTATGGTACAGCTCCCACTCGGTAGCCTCGGCTGAACGCCAGCTCCAAGGCGGGCTTCTACATGGGCTCTCTCCCATGGTGGAGATATCCACCACATTAATATTTAGCCATAGACGAATCATGTAACGTGATATTCACTGAAAATGTCCCGAATGTGTCTTCAAGACAGCGGTTAATAATTGTGTTTCAGTCGTCACGATGGGCGCACATGCTGTCCATGGTCGGCCACGTGATAGGTTAATTTAAAAATAAGTATT
The DNA here is from genome assembly GCA_026315105.1 of Locusta migratoria. Taxonomy (NCBI): domain Eukaryota; kingdom Metazoa; phylum Arthropoda; class Insecta; order Orthoptera; family Acrididae; genus Locusta; species Locusta migratoria. Next base: position 326,129,054 of record CM048745.1, on the reverse strand, counting down.
GAAGATTCAAGTGTATTACTTCATACTAACATGCATCGTAACGTTAGCGTTGGATTTATGTCAAAGGCAGTGTTAAATGTATAGCTTCACTTTTCAGGAGAGTGGCATCAAAAGTAAAAAAATAAATAAAAAATACGTATACGTTGAGCATCTTCATTAAACTTGCCTTACAGCCGCACTACATGAAGAGTTCACAACCTGCGCGCCGTCTTCTTTGCATGGAAGTGAAGTTTTCACTTTGAAGCAGTGAAAATACCTAGGATGCCTCACTTGTTCAGTCATCTCTATAGAACCGAGAACTGGTTCAACGATTTATAACAAAAGTTATAAAATCCGCCCTTAGTAAGCAACTTCGTCGGCCGCGGTGGCCGAGCGGTCTGCAGTGCGCCAGTCACGGTCTGCACGGCCACTACGGTCGGGGGTTCGAATCCCACATTGGGCATGGATATTTGTGCCGTCCTTATTATTAGCTAGCTCATAAGTAGTTTGTAAGTTAGGGACTGATGACCCCGTAGTTAAGTCCCATAAGCTCTACAAACATTTGAACATTTGAAGCAACTTCTTTAGTATTTATGTTAAATATTTTCAACATCGAACGTTGCATAAAGTGTTGTTTTTTGATTGACGACTACTTTCGGACTGGGCTGTGCTAACACCACCTAGAGACAAGGCGTCACAACAGTGGTCAGTGTGACGTAGCACGGGCTGTTGTGACGCCTTGTCTCTAGCTGGTGTTGGTTGAGCCCATTATCAAGTCCTCCTAAGAAACAGGAAGGTCACCTGGAAGATGTCTCCCGTAGTTGAAACGTCGGGAGGAAGTTTTATACCTGGTCCACGGCATATCAGCCTGGAAGTTTTCCCTGAAGACAACGCTGGCCGTGAAAGTTTACATTGTATGATAAGTGTTTTCATAATTCACTGTAATAAGTAAATACCAAGTCAGTCTCATGTTTAACATACAATAGGAATATCTTAAAATTGACACAAGCAATTTTCAATTTTACTCATATAACGCCAGGCATCAACTACTATTATAATCGTGTGTTCCGTCCACAGGGTGCTACAGAACACAGCTATTTTTATTACATTTATATACAACAAAATTTAAATCTTGCGCACCATTCTAAGCTTCAAAAACCGTCCAGGAAAAAAGTCAGGGCATTTGACAAATGTCTCAATGTACTAGGAAATTATATAGATAAATAACCGCACTGACGTGTGTTACGGCCCACTTTAAATTAGTAGTTTTATAATTTTTTGTAAACATTTCGGACCAAAATAATAATGTAAATAATAAAAAATTATAGTGATATGATTACGACTCTACTATTGTGATAATATCTATGCACCCAACACGTAACCCTTTTAGGGAAAAAGGAGAGAGAATTTGTTTTTTGTAGTGGCGGGTCCTGAACCACGGACCATGTGCATCACAATCCAACTCGCTGTCTACTACACTAAGGCGAACAATTACGAAATTCGCCCTTAATTTTCGTATTATTGATGGCTAATGTGGCATTGTTAGACACTAGATTATAATTTTCCTGCGAACAACGACGCGTTTTTGTTAATTTTTCAGTGCACCGTTGCTTTGAAATAACAACGTGTAAGTTATAACATGAAAATCGTCAACTACGCAACGCAAGATGGCGTATGCCAGAGAGAGTTCTGGGCGTGGAATGTCACGTGACATCTGCGAACGGCTGGTTTTCGTAAAATCAATGGGGGGTGTCAAATCTCCGTTATTTTTGCAAATATCTCTGAAACGATGCAAGATATGAAAAAAATAACCAATTAGGTTATTCAATTTTCATGACAGATGAACGGTTCGTTTGAAATTACAATTATATTACAAACGGCTTTTATTTGTGTTACTGCCGTATTTTTTGTCCGAAAAATTTGAAAGAGGGAGGTTCCGGTCTCTGGCGGTCTACAATTACGTCTGTAAAATTTGGTGCTGATCGGTCGAACGGTTCGTCTTAAAAAGTGGGAACACGTGACAGACATTTGCAAAAATAACGGCGATTTTGGGATGTATATCTCTGAAACGACACGAGGTATGAAAAAAAAAACATAAGAGAGAAAAGTTGTAGAGAATTTTCTCCTCTACAAATTCGGTTATTCAGTTTTCGTGTCAGATGAATGGTTAAGCCGTTATTTTCATTTAAATTTCGAGCTGTCAAAAAACGATCGCAAAGGCCTACGTTTAGTGTTACTACCGTAACCTAAAGTGGGCCAATAATGCTATGTCTTATCTTTAATGGCTCTTTTTTTTCTTTCATACACAACTCTGCCTGCAGTCCACAGGGGAAACTAATTTTCCAATTCCGTATTATTTAGCCCATGAAACAAAACGACTACTTGGAGTCATTTTTTCTAACAATCACATCAATTACAAGTAAGTTTCCAGACGGTATTATGCCGTAATATGTAACAAAGAAAACTGTTACTTACAATAAACATCAAACTATAAAATAAACTAACAAAATCCAAAATCTTTCAATAATATTTGTTTACAAACTCATAAAGGTGTTTCAGTAGGTGTATGAAGAGAAGAGGTGGGAAGGGGTTGGAGGGAAGTTTACAAGCTGTTTGCCATTAATCAAAATACGTATCTAAGCAGCCATAACAATCTATCAGAGCTTTTTATATTTTCCTGAAATCGTTCTTTACATTTTAAGGTAGACATGAAGAAGCTGGACATGTTTAACCACTTCGAGTGCCTGCTCTCCACCCAACACTCTCCTACTCGTCCCCAAAATCCCTCCCCCCCCCACCCCTTGTATAAGTTTTATGTACGTCATGAAATTTAAATGCTACGGTAATAAAGTTTCAAACCTAAAGTCGCATATTTCATACGCTCATATTTTTTGGTCCACTTTAGGTTACGGTAGTAACACTAAAAGTGGGCCTTTGCGATCGCCATTTGACAGCTTGAAATTTAAATGGAAATAACGGCTTAACCATTCATCTGACACGAAAATTGAATAACCAAATTTGTAGAGGAAAACATTCTCTACAACTTTGTTCCCTTATGTTTTTTTCATATATCGTATCGTTTGAGAGATATTTGCAAAAATAACGGAGATTTGACACCCTGCATTGAATAAATGAAAACCGGCCGTTCGCAGATATCACGTGACATTTCTCGCCCGGAACTCTCTCTGGCATACGCCATCTTGCGTTGCTTATTCGATTATTTTGTTATTGTAACTTACACGTTGTCATTTCAAAATAATGGCGCACTAAGGAATTAACAAAAACCTGTCATTCTTTGTACGATAAATGATAATCTAGTGTCTACAAATGGCATATTAGCATCAGTCAACAACGGCCAACAATAGTATGAGATTAAAGAACGCAACTCCTAACTATGACGCTAAAGGTCAGTGGTTCGGAACCCGCCACTACTTAATTTTTTTTTCCTAAAAGGGTTTCAGACACTCTATTAATTAATTTTTAATTATTTAGATTATTATTTTGGTCCAAAATGTTTGAAAAAAGTTATAAAACTACAAACCTAAAGAGGGTCGTAAAACACGTCAGTGCGATTTTTTCATTAGGGGAAGGTGCACCTTCCGGCAGTGATGTAGGTCCTCTGTTGGGTAACTACAAAGACGGATTAAATGTCGGTGGTGTTTTTGTCTGTCTTATGACGACTCAGTTTGACACAAAAATAATTTTATTGCAAATTAGACAGGCTACCGACGGCTATGAACTTATCACAGGCACTAAATTGATAAAGAAATTGGTAAGTATGTGTGTCTGGTCTGTAATAGAGCACTGTATAGGAAGCCGGAAAATAAAAGCAAAGAGGTTTAGATATTGTGTTAATGAAAGAAGCTGAAATTTAAGTGGACTGATAAACCAAGAAATCAGGGAGGTATCCACGAAACTGATCAGGAATGAAATGTCTGGGAAACACTGAATATAAGAAATCACAGAATGATAGAACGTGAGTTAAGACACCATGAAAAAAAAAAAAATCCATGCTTCTAGATTGAACTGTAGAGAGGAAAAAAATTGTAAGAGATAACAGATATTGGATTGTAATTAGCCGCCTGAGAATGGCCGTGTGGTCTAAGGCGTCTTACGAAAGATTGCGCAGGCACTCCCTGGCGGTTAGTTAGTCTTACAAGGAGACCACATGGGCATGAGATATTAGAATTTCTATATATTTATGGTACATAAAGTTCAGAAATAAATAACAATCAGCCAAAACCATTGGAAGCAACTTAAAAAAAATCTCGATAATATCGACTTTGTAGTTTTGCAAGTACACGTTAGTATCAACAATTAAAATAGTTGTAGTATATATAGGTGTAGATCAGGTAGTAGCGTTCTATTCTTACAACCTTAGTGTCGTTCGTTCGAATGCTGTAGTGACAATTTTTTTTCGTTGATTTAGAATACTTTTACGAAAAATGTACGAATTCTTAATACTAATGTACATTTTTTACAATATTGGCTTCACTATTAGCTGATGACAGTAGTCTTTGATTGTTGATTTTGTGAAGAGCTACGGAGCTTTTTTGGGAATGTCATCTCCATACCTACTAATGACTTTCCAAAGCAGCTAACCTATTTAATCATAGTTTTAGGTGACGTAAGGCGTTCACCTTGTCTAAATACACATAAACAAAAACTCACACATGGAATTAGAGATCCCAAAATGATTTCTATACCTGAATTCGGAAACAACGAAAAAAATATTTGTCACAGCGGGATTCTAATGACCGACTCCGCGGCTGTGAGGCCAGAACCACCTGAGCTACCCAAGCAGATACTGCAAATGTTTTAATTATTGGTACTTACGTGTGCTTGCAAAACTACAAAGTCGATTTAGTCGAGAATTTTTCAGAGTTGCAAGGAATGGCTTTTAACTCATTGAGTTCTGAACTTCACGTATCATTAACATAAAAAAATGAAAAATCTGATGTCCATGTGGTCTCCTTGTTAGCATAAGGAGGGAGTAATAACCTCAGCAGTATGGTCCCTTAGGTTCACAAACTTTTGAACATTTGAAAGTAATTAAGTGCTGATTCGGGGTGGGCATCGATGCACTGGCACAAGAGAGAAAAAAATCGGAATAAATATCTGTAGATTGCCTTTCCGTGCACGTCTCAAAGAAACACTTAAAAATTATCACCTGTTGCAGGATTCTTTCCATCACACGTGACTTTTCTCATTCTACTTTAGAAATGTAACTACAGAAGATGAGGCTAAGGTGTGAAGACGTGTCTGGCCCCCAAACAGTTTTAACTTGCAGAAAATAGGACGCCCTTTCTGTACGAAGAGGATATCCTGTTCCTTTCCAAGAACTCGATTCTTCTACCTCCATTAGAGGCTGTACTTTCAGACGTTTCGACTTTGGACTGGGTCTCTGAACAATTACGCTAACGCAAATCACGCTAAGAAATTACTTCTGGGACTTTTGGTAGCTCTGTTTGTGCCTTGGAAACATGCTTTCCGAGTTCGCCACAGTCGCCAATTCGCTGAACAAAGGAAGAGCTGAGAGAGCACTATTTGTGGTCGCCACTAAAGCCTGCCTGCGTGGTCAGGTGTATCTCCTACACTGTTCTTGCAGAGCTTTCTTGCTCATCAGGGCGTCTGACGCAACGTCGAGTGTAGCAGATTCTAGCGCCAGTCGGCGGCTGAGGTATTTGCCCGAAGGGGTCAGGACTCAGGAACCCCCTGGCTACACAGTGAGTCGGCGAATTGCTCCAAATGTCACGCTCACAGTCAGCACACTGGAAACTACCGAGATGGAATCCTCTGCTTGCTAAAGCGTCAAGCCTCTGATATCGCTGCAGCATTTCTCCAGGTTACGGAATAAATTTTACAACAAAATATGTCCGAAAGACACATAAATTTTCATAGATTTAGCTTTGAAAATGCTTTCCTAATCAAGTATTTTGATACAAATTGCCACTCAATATTGCACCACTGATGGCAGAATACGAAACATCCCGAAACACACTTCTTTAAAATTCTAGCCATGCTTCCAAATCCAAATTTTCTAGCATAAAAATAATCTTTGTAGCAGCCTTAAAAGTTTTTTCCTTATTTCATCCGCTTAATGGTTGAATATCCAAAAATATCGAAACACGTGTTTTCAAACTTCCAATCAAAAATCTAAATCCAAAGTTTTGTATTTCTTACTTTAAAATTGCCTTAATAGCCAGGAATTTTCAAAAAATCGTTCATCCCCCATTTCACCCCCTTAGGGATGGGAATATCAAAAAATTGCTGATGCAAAACAACGCCTGCAAATTTCAAGTTTTTTAGGCCGTTTTCCGTCTTTTAGAAACGGATCGAGAAAGCGAAATTCTTTGTTACGCTTTGGCATCTTTCTAGATAGTTTTACTATTCCAAGTATACCACTTTGCTATTATAGTGTCAAAAGCATTGATCTCTAAGCTACCTGATGTTCAGTTGTCTGAGCGTGCCAGCCATAGATGTTCATATTCAGTTTCTTGCCAAATTCAAATATGGAAGCTATGAAGTATTATAAAAAATACGTTTCGATTCCACTCCCATAACAATCTATTGCATCGCAATTGACTAAAAATTCAAATCAGGATACAAGCAAGGAATTCTTTGTAACGTAAAACGACTGATAAAAATGCGTTTGCCAAATTTAAACATGGCGGACGTGTACAAAACATATGAATGTGCAGGCACGCTACAGTTCTATGCTCAGACACCAGTTATACATCCAGTTTGTATAGAGATCACTGGTCAAAAGTCATGGCTGGTCTTCAGTCCGAATTTTATATAAAATGACGCCTTTAAACCATTATTTTCAACCCTCTTATAGATTTAGGCACGGAACTGCTATGGTCTACAACGAGTAACTTTGTACTACAACAAGACAGAGAGCCGGCCGCGGTGGCCGAGCGCTCTGCGGCGCTCCAGTCACGGTCTGCACGGCCACTACGGTCGGGGGTTCGAATCTCCTCTCGGTCATGGATATTTGTGCCGTCCTTAGTATTAGCTAATTCATAAGTAGTTTGTAAGTTTAGGGACTTATGAACCCTTTGTTAAGTACCATAAGCTCTACAAACATTTTTGAACAACACAGAGAGATCGTTACCTCTCTTATGTAGTTTTTGCGGAAGACAAAATATGGACACCCACACGTAGAATTTTATAGAAGTTGGTAACTTTCTACTCCCATATCTTCCACCCTCTTATTGTTACCTGGATGCACGAATGTTAAAACGTTTGGTTTTCGGATGAATCCAAGTTCTTTTTACATCATCTTGTTGGTCGCATCCGTGTTTGGCGACATCGCGGTGAAAGTGTGTATTCGTCATCGCCATACTGGCATGTCACCCGGCGTGTGGTATGGGGTGCCATTGGTTACACGTCTCGGTCACCTCTTGTTCGCATGGACGGTACTTTGAAGAGTGGCAGTTACATTTCAGATGTATTACGATCCGTGGCTCTACCCTTCATTCGATCCCTGCGAAACCCTACATTTTAGTAGGATAATGCACAACCGCATGTTGCAGGTCCTGTACGGAAAATGTTCAACTGCTGCCCTGGCCTTCACATTCTCCAGATCTCTCACCAATTGAAAATCTCTGGTGAATGGTGGCCAAGCAACTGGCTCGTCACAATACTCCAGTCACTAATCTTGATGAACTGTGGTATCATGTTGAAGCTGCATGGGCATCTGTACCTGTACACGCCATCCAAGCTCTGTTTGACTAAACTCAGTGCCCAAGCGTATCAATGCTTTTATTACGGCCGGAGGTGGTGGTTGTCTGGGTACTGATTTCTCAGGATCTATGCACCCAAATTGCGTGAAAATGTAATCACATGTCAGTTCTAGTCTCTATCTCTACACTTACAAGACGCATTTGTTGTCTGTCTGTTCTCTTATAACTAAAAATCCAGGCAACCGTATAACGTGAAATTTGGTACACGTACACAAAATTACATGGGGAAGTTTCTGCAACAGGTTTCGTTCCATTTTTTGGAAAACCAACCGCAAAATTTGAGAAAAAGTGAAAGTGCGTTTTCAATGTGTAAATCTATATCTTCGCACTGATCTTGATAAAATTTTGCACAATTGACCTTAAAAACAATAGGAACGGCACTACCTACATAAAATTTCGTTCAGTGCATGGTGGAGGGTACTTATTTCGCCAAAATCCAGTTTGGCTCCGATTTTGATGAAATTTTGTACACTTGACCTTGAAAACAAGATGAAAGGTACTGTCTACATAAAGTTTCGTTCGGTGCATGGGGGAGAGTACTTTACTTGCAGACTTCGATTGCAATCTCCGTACATAAAAGACGCATTTGTTGTCTGTTGGGCCAAAATGTTGTTTATCAAATTGCTTTAACATAAATGTAGTCTTTTATTACATACAAATAAACGGTTTTGTACGCTTCTACAGAAAAACTTATTTTAAACGCGGGCAAAGCCGGGTACTTGCAGCTATTATAATTGTCCAATGAATACCCGCTTATCATCTGCATTTCTTCTTGGTGTAGCAATTTTAATGGCCAGTAGTGTAATTGTCTGTTCAGTGCCGCGTGTCTTGTCGCCCTGGTTTGTTCTTTTCATCTGCAGTGATGCGGAGTGTTTGTGGTGCTTATGGGACTTAACTAAAGGGTCACGAGTCCCTAAACCTCCAAACTGCTTATGAACTAGCTTGTAATAAAGATAGAACAAACATCCATACGCTGTTTTGTTCTCGTTTGGTTTTTTACTGCGGCAATGGTATGTGGTAAATGAGCAGCTGTGATATTTCTTTCCTACTCGGTAAAAATACTAGTGAAACTGTTTTAATGATGAAAGTAGCTTAGCAAGATAACGCTACGGGCAGATCTAAAGCGTACGAGGGGTTTTCTCGAGTAAAACATGGCGATACATCGACTGATAGGAAACCTCGTTCTGGATGTCCATCAGCTGTCCGAATCGACGAAAATAGTGGAAAAAGTTCAAGAGCTTGTGCCAAGAGATAATCGACCGATAACAGATCAACTGTCAGAGATTGAAGGGTTACCTCTGAGCTGAGTTCAGGGGATGTAAACGGAAAATTGGAAAAACGTTACTAGGGCTAAATTCGTTACTAGGGCTCTGACTGAAAAACAGAAGGTACGTCGAGTTGAAGGAAATCGTGTTTTGAAACAACAACTACAAAGAGGCTGTCAAAGGTATTTACTGGTGTCGAGTGAAGGTTCTACAGTTACGATCCAGAAATAAAACAACAGACAAGCAAATCGAAAACGAAATCAAAATGCTGTCCAAAAACAGACGTGAAAACAATGTTGCCATTTTATGCCCAGGGCGTAGTTCATTCAAAGTATCTCCCACCTCCCCTCCCTGGTCAAATGACAGACCCGATTTGTGGCAGACTTTCTTCCACCACGACAACCTACCTACACACAGACAGCTTTTGGTTAATAATGGCGTATTTCCGCTTACTCGCCTGATCTAGCATGAAAATGCTCATTAATGAACACCGATTTCACAATATTGAAGAAACCATATATACTGGTCAAAACAATTGGCAGAGCATTCGAAGTCTCTGCGGGTTTTCTGCCGGATAATAAAATCAAATCGATTCAGTATATCGACGGTACAGCTGTCCGCCATCTTCAGGAAACAGCTGCTGCTGAGTCCCGCTGATACTGGTGCAAGATCGAAGTACCGCGTTCTATATAGGCGTCGGTCGCGGGCACGGCGCATGCGCCGGCCGTCACAGTTGCTACCCCCTAGGCAGGTCTGGTGGCGCCGCCCCTATCGGAACAGGGCACAATGATTTATTGAATCGATTTGATTTTATTATCCGGCAGAAAACCCGCAGAGACTTCAAAGATTTGTCACGCCGGGAAATCTTACGAAGTTGAGAGATGTAGGTTAAAAAGTATGGGCATCGCAGAATGAACTAAAATCGTTTGACGTCTTTCTGTCGGCTCTACGGTGGAAAGAACAACATTATGGCAACCAAGATGTAATAACAGAAAATTGCCACAGAGGAGGTAGGTGTTTATATTACCAAACGAATAATACAAGCAGTTGCGTTCAGATACTGTAATGAGCAGGTAGTGCAATGCTACAACGTCACTTACCGAAGCTATCGCATGGGGCGTGGCTGCAGCTATTGGAGTGTCCCATCAAGTAATTTCCAGGACCCGGACGCAATTTCAGACGACAAGAACCGGCCAGGCCAGGGTCATCCACGGGTAACATGGACAAGAGATGTCCGTTATCTCCGCTTAACAGTCGGTCCACACGAAGACTGAATGCAACTCAGCTGCAACACATCTTCCAGGCAGCAACAGGACGCGCAATTTGAACACAAACAGTGGGAAATCGATTTCTAAACTGTGGTCTCTAAGTATCGTGTGTGTGTCCCATTAAAACAACGACATCGTTTAGTCTACAGAAACTGGGCGGAGGAACATCATGATTGGAGTCGTAACAAATAGCGCCAGGTTTTGTTCACAGATGAATCGAGATTTTGTGTTCAGCCTGACAATCGTCGTTCCTTCATCTGGAGAGAACGTGGAACAATCCTGCTTATGTGCAAGAAACATGATGATGGAGGACCAATGTTGTGGACAGGAGACAGTATTGGCGGACGTACAGACCTCTATGTCGTTGACGAGATCCTTCGAACTTTTGTTGAGTCCTATGCTGGTGCCATAGGACATGGGTTCCTTCTGGTGGACGATAACGCTCGACCCCTCAGAACTGCACTGGTGGATAACACGCTTGAAGCTGAGGGAGTTAAACGAATGGTGTGGCCAGGTTGTTAACCAGACTTGAACCCGATTGAGCATGTCTGGGATGCATTGCAGCGAGACCAACACCTACCACAACGGTTGCAGAGCTTGATATCGCACTCACGTGGCAATGGCCAAATATCCCTCAAGAGCTGATTGATAACCTCATACTGTCCAAACCACGCAGGTGTAAAACTGAACTGACTGTCCGAAGTGATCACACACGATACTAGAGAGCAACGAGAATGACTTTTGTACTATTATGGTAGCCCCATGGTGCCTCCTTCTAGCCCCTCAGTGGGCTCACGGTTCTTTTACGAGTACGTGCGTGGCAAGCACGGGGCCCAGAGCTAATACAGTCTTCTTTCATCCCTGAACTGCATTTCCCTTCCTCTCTTTTCCTATTCTCACTGCTTCCCTTCCCCACCGGTTGGGACTGATGACCTTAGCAGTAAGGTCCCCCTGTCCCAACCAACCAACGTTGTTCTAAGTAAATGCCTTATAAACCCGAAGTAAGAGTTGAGACTTTAAGACGGCCATCGATCCCTTCTTTAGTGCGGATGCACAACTAGGCCGGAGTCCGCCTCCGTAGCTCAGCGGTAGCGTCGCTGACTACCACGCAGGAGGCCCGGGTTCGATTCCCGGCAGGGTACTGGGTGTTGTGTGTTGCCCTAATCATAATCATATCATCATCATTGGCACGTAAGTCGCCCACGCGGCGTCAAATGAAAAGACTTACACTAAGGCGGCCAAACAAATCGCAGGGGTTCTCCCGGTCAAGAAAGCCATACGCTCATTTTTTTTTTACTAGGCCGGAACTCCTCCGGGAATCGTTGACATGCTGCAACTAATGAGTGATAAAGAACAGAGGCACTACGTCGTTAGGGTGTGGATAAGTTAAGAATTTGTGTCAGAGAGGGAGTGTGCAAGGGTAATCACTGTATTCCCAGTGCCCTGTTGGTCAGCGGTACTGCCTAGTAAGGAGGAGGATACAGCTTCGAATCCCGGCAGGGCAAAAATTTTCAGTTGTGCCTTCTGATTTATTTCAATGCTCACTGGCAGCTAATGCCTTTTGGGTGTTGAACGAATATAAGTGTGTGTGCTGAAACATATGTTCTGCCTCCTAAGGTAAATAAGTGTACTTGTTTATCTAGTGTCCTTTTATCTGCACGATCAAAACTGGCCCGATTAACAGTGACACCTAAATTTTTCAAAACCTATTTTGAACTGGTTAGTATTTCAAGAAATTTAATGTATCTTCCACTAGTCCCATTTCTTTCACCTATGCTTGCTTAGCAGTCATAATTTACTTCCGACACATTCTTCATCACGGCATTAGAGAATAGGAATGCATTCGAGGAAGCCTACGTTACGTAAGACACAAAAACGTAATGTCGCAACTGAAGTTCTCAACCTTTCTTTTTCTTACGACTTTGTCCTATATGGCTAATTTAGCCGTGGTTAATTATGAATTTGACACGGTTAAACAGTGGCCGGAAATTAAAGTTCTCAGCCTAATTTAACCATAATAATTGCACTACCTGCTGCATTTACCAGCATGCAAAAAAGAGCGCTTAAGTTTTCCTGGCTTCTATGTTGCAGACGAATGTCACACTGTCTCTGAGTCTACTAACTGAAATTTATTGCAGCAGTTTGTGTTCCACTTCGAAAACAATGAGAAAATTCATGGAATCACATTCATTCAGTCTATCACAGTGCCCAGATAACTCACTCACTCACTGTGTGTGTGTGTGTGTGTGTGTGTGTGTGTGTGTGTGTTTTGCATGTCCTTCGCAAGTGTGTTCTCCCTAGGTTTAGATGTGGGCCGGCCGCGGTGGCCGAGGGGATTGAGGCGCTCCAGTCACGGTCTGCACGGCCACTACGGACGGGGGTTCGAATCCAAAAAATGTTCAAATGTTTGTAGAGTCTATGGGACTTAACTACGGGGTCATCAGTCCCTAAACTTACAAACTACTTATGAACTACTTACAAACTAGGACGGCACAAATATCCATGCCCGAGGGGGGGGATTCGAACCCCCGACCGTAGTGGCCGTGCAGACCGTGACTGGAGCGCCTCAGTCTCCTCGGCCACCGCGGCCAGCGGTTCGAATCCCCCCTCGGGCATGGATATTTGTGCCGTCCTTAGGATTAGCTAGTTCATAAGTAGTTTGTAACTTTAGGGACTGATGACCCCGTAGTTAAGTCCCATAAGCTATACAAACATTTGATTTTTTAGATGTGGTGTGTTTGTTACTGGATGTCTAGGTGTGATTGTGTTGTTGATGAGAGGTATCATGGTAGGTGCTAAGTAAGGGAAGGTCTTGGCTGTGTTTTGGGCCACCTTACGCGCTACACTAATGTTTTTAAACTCAGGGTGTCGTGTAGTGCGTGGTCTGGTTGTTAAGTAGGCTTCAAGGTCTGGTTCTTTAGTTATGATGTGACGTACGTAGTTTGCACGTAATTTGGTTAGTCTTGTCTGTAGTGGTCGTATGTTCACTATCTCATACAGTTCGTTACTTTGTGTCAGTAGTGGGAGTCTGGCAAAAGTACGGAGTAGTCGTCTTTCTGTTCGGTATGGTCGTTACGCGACGGTATCGTGTATTCCTGTTAGAGGGACGCTGGCGTGTTCCAACACAGATCTTATGAAGGTTTTACATGTGTGGATCGCGGTCTCCCCGCTACACCCATGAAATCGTCCTTGTACTTTCCGGATTAGTCCTTGACGTTTTCGTTTCTAGAAGGTGATTTAGATGTGTTTGCCAGTTCAGGTATTTGTCAAGGAACACGCCAAGGTACCTTGGCAGTATTTTCCAAGTTCAGGTGCGCGATCCGGAGTGTTAGATGTATGTCTTCGTCATGTTATTGTCTCCTTTTAGTCAGGTCTCCGTGTCGAAAAAGTATTCGCTGCGTCTTTGTAGGGGTGGGACGTATTCGCAATTTCTTCCTCCAGTATTCTAGACGTCTTAGGTATGTCTCTGTCTTCCTTTGCAGCGTGGTCGTTCGTCATGAGATGCATCAGTATGCGGTGTCATCCGCATACGGGCCACAGTCTCGTCTGGGGTGTTGGTAAGGGAATGCCTGCAGTGTACAACGCGTACAGTAGCGGCGACAGAATGCCACCCTGTGGGACGCCTGCGGACGGGTGTACGTTTGGGAGGTTGCTGTTCGTCCGGGCCCCTTTTATTTGCCCCATACTGTACTTTTGACTGGCGGAAGACAGATGAAGCCGCAAAGTTCCGTAACTTCAGACTTTTAACCAGTACCCTACATTACATTTTAAACCTCATCTAGCTACACCGAACGACGTGGCCCAGTGGTTAGCACGATGGACTGCTACTGCCGGGTCTGGGTACTAACGAGTCCTCCCACCACTCTTCTCCCTCCACTTGCTGCCACGTCACACCTCTTCTTTCTATAGATGTTCTCTCTCCCATTTTCCACCGTGTGTGTGGGCGCCCTCTAGGTCTTTTTCCATCCAGCTTCAGTTCTTCCATAATTTTGGGAAGTCTCTGCCCACATATCCTATTAACATGCCTGTACCATCTTACTCTCTTCTTTTCTCGGTTTCTTCCCACAAACTTACTTGTTTAAGGTTCTTTCTAATATCTACGTTGATTACTATGTCCATTATTTTTTTTCGTAATTACTCTGAAAAATTTAATTTTCCCAGCTTGCAGTGAGCTCCAGTCCCTTTTTGTCATTGTCCATGCTTCTCCTCCATAGGTGACAATAGGGAAGTAGTAATTCTTATACATAAGGGGTTTTGCTTTTATTGGAACTTCCTTATTCCAAATCATATGTTTTATTGTTTGACAGAAATTGCCTCCCTTCTGTAACCTCCTGTTAATTTCGTTGGTTATTCTTTCATCGCTAGATATTTCACTCACCAAATAAGTGACATACAAATTAATATTCCTGTTGATACCTTTGTGTTTTCCGAATACCATTACTTCACTTTTATCTGTATTTTTAAGCCATACCTTTCTATTATTTACTTCCACGCGTAAAGCTGTAACTATACATCTACCTCTTTATCACCCCATATTACCATATCATCTGCAAAAATCATTTTTTTTTCTTTAACTGCCCTATTCATTCCCTCCATCACAACATAAAAAAGTGCAGGAGATAAAATACTTCCTTGTTTAAGTCCTTATCTTATTTCGAAGCATTCAGAGTTCCCCAGCAGTGTTCTGATTCTACAGTTGTGTCCTCTGTACATTGTCTTTATTACATTAATGTACCCATCTTCTATACCTATCGTCTTGATTTCTTCTCTGTTAACTGAGTCATATGCTTTCTCTATGTCTATAAAAACCATTAGTACCCTTTTGTTATGCTCCCAACATTTTTCCATCAGCTGACGGATGGAAAATATCAGGTCCATGGTGCTTCTTCGTTTCTTAAACCTATGTTTTCCTCACTCAGCTCCTTTTCTATCTTTTCATTTATTCTATTTAGTAAAATTCTTTCAAAAATCTTGGCTGTATGACTCATATAGGTATGTAGTTTTTACAAAGTTTTTTATTGCCAATGTCTCCTCTTCTCTAATCGTCAGATATAGTACTATTTCTCTATACACTTGACAGTATTATATATAGCCATTTCATTCCCACTGGTCCTGCTCCTCTTATGATGTCCACTGACACTTCATCAAGTGCTGGAGCTTTCCCCCCCATTCATCTTTTTCACAGTTGTTTCCATTTCTTCCCATGTAATTTGTCCTAATTCTGTTTTACAACTCATTTCGATTTCTGCGTTATTTGTTGTTTCCTCGTGTACATGCTCCTCAGTATTTAACAGTTTCTTAAAATGTTCTCTGCAGAGAACTTTTATACCCGCTGGATCTTCAATCACAGTACCATCATCTGCTTCCATTTTTACTGGTACTTCCGTAGCCTTTTTTTTATTTATTCTTCGTCTTTTATGGAGCAATTTCCTATTGCTGTTTACTTCTTCGAGAGATGTATAATAAACTCTTCCCATGCCCTTTTTCTTTGTTGCTTCCATTATTTCTTTGCAGTTCTTCTTTTCGTCTATATATCTTTTACGGTCCTCCTCATTTTTAGTTTTCCACTTTGTCCATGCTCCATTTTTTCTACTAACTGTTTGGATTGTGGTATCATCCCACCAACTTGTCTGTTTTAGTTTTTCCTTTCCAGATGTTCTACCACATACTTTTAGTCCTGCTTCAATTAAGGTGTCTTTGAATAAACTCTATTCTTTTTTCTACATCGCAGGCAACTCGTTTTGGAAATTTTTGTGTGATTAATTCTCTATATCTCTCAACACTTTCACTCTCCTTGAGTTTCCAGTCTTTTATCCTCATCACTTTCTTCTGTTTCCCATTTTTCACATCCTGTATCATTTTTCATTGCCCCACCAGTAATCTACGGTCTCCATCTCACTCATACTTGGAATTACCTTCACAGCTGCGTTTCTCCCCATTCCTTATCTACAATAATATAATCAATTACACTCTTTGTTCTTCCATCCCAGCTGTATATGGTAACAACATGACTTTCTCTCTTAATAAACCAGTTGTTTGCTATTTTCATTCCATTCCTCTGGCACGAATCCAGGAGTCTTTCCCCTTCTTCATTTCTACCTCCATATCCAAAACATTCCAATTATTGTTCAAATTCCTTTCTGATTTTGCCTACCTACCATCTGCCACCACTATATTACTATATTAGAACTCTCCATGTGTTTCTCCAACTCAAAGTCTATCTTCTCTTGTTCGCTACATCCCACTTAAGGTGCATAAATCTGATAACTTTGTTTTTCTTTTTGTAATCCAATGTTTAAGATTATGATCCTGTCGGATATATATCTCACACTTTCGATACAGATTTGTCCATTCTTATTCACCATCACTGCCACACCATTTCTTCCAAACCTGTCGTTTCCACTCCAGTACAGTTTTCCTCCTTCCCTCAAATTTTTCTTACCTTTTCCCTTCCACTTCGTTTCGCTTAGTCCCAAAATATCTTTCTCTCCGTTAGTACATCTGTCATTTTTTCGACTTTTCCATTCAGGGTTAATATATTAAGGGTGCCAATATTTAGTTTATTGTTTAGTCGATTTGGTTTCCTATTTTTCACATCCTGTTTCATTTTCCATTGTTCCACCAGTAATCTATGGTCTCCATCTGCACTCGCACTTGGAATTACCCTCACATTTGTTAGTGTTTCTCCCCATTCCCTATCTACAAGAATGTAATCAATTCACTCTTGGTTCTTCCATCCCAGCTATATCTGATGATAACTTTCTTTCATAAACCAGTTGTTCGCTATTTTCATTCCATTCCTCTGGCACGAATTCAGGTGTCTTTCTTCATTTCTACCTCCATATCCAAAACATCCCAATTCTGGTTCAAATCCCTTTCTGTTTTTGCCTACCTGTGCATTAAAATTTCCGACCACTATATTAGCACTCTACATGTGTTTCTCCAACTCATTTTCAAAGTCTATCTCCTCTTGTTCGCTAAATCCCACTTGAGGTGTATAAATCTGGATAACTTTCAGTTTTTATTTTTGGAATCGTTTAAGATTATGATCCTGTCTGTTATATATCTCACACTTTCAATAGCTTAGTACATTCTTATTCATCATCACTGCCACATCATTTCTTCCAAACCTGTTGTTTCCACTCCAGTTTAGTTTTCCTCCTGTCCTCAAATTTTTCTCACCGTTTCCCTTCCACTTCGTTTCGCTTAGTCCCAAAATATATTTCTCTCTGTTAGTACATCTGTCATTTCTTCGACTTTTCCGTTCAGGGTTAGTATATTAAGGGTGCCAATATTTAGCTTATTGTTTAGTCGATTTGTTTTCAAATTCTTGAACTAATGTATATCATCAGGTGTCCCATCATTCACACCAGTACTTGAAGAGGTGGGGTCATATCCGGTGTGGTTTGTTCCGCGGCTCGTCCATGTTTTGAAAGCAATATATGAATACTTCCAACTGGCTTGCTGGGCCTAATGCAAGAAAGGATTTTCTGTCGAGATTTGTCTCCCTTAGCCTTTGGAGTTGCTCCTCCACTACAAGGCAGTGGTTCCCTTCTCATTTGATCCCCAGAAAGGAGGGTTGCCTCATCTGCCAGCTCCGCCATTCCGAAGTCTTTCTTCTCCGCCGTCGCTGCCAGTAAGGTCTTCATCCGTAATCCTGAGCACGGGTTCCATGTCATACCTCACGGGATTGGGTCCCTGCCTGAACTGAGCCATCCCATCACTCTGGCCAACTAAAGTGTAAGATGCCGACCCCCGTGACGTGGACGCGCCAAACAGGAATTACACCAGTGAAGGAATAGGAAAGGGCCTGGAGCCGGGCTAATGCTTGTGTGTGGTGCCACCATGATTATCCTAAATCACTCCAGGCAAAAGACGGGATGGTTCCTTTCAAAGGCCTAGTTCCTTTTTTAGAAGAAAATAAATCTCAGCTTGTGCTCCGTCTCTAATGACCACGTTGTAGTCGGGGCGTTAAACCATAAGCTTCCGTCGTTTCACAGCAGTGTGAAGTGAGACCTTGTGAGACTTTTTTTTGTGTCCCAGCCTCGTCGCCGCTTTTGTGTCTCGTTTCCGTCGTAGGTGTCGGTGGCCGAGTAGAAAGGTGCAGGTACAGAGGTGACCAGCCGGTGGGACAGCATAAACTAGAAGACTAGGCTAAATTAGAACAAGATATATATATTTCGTGGAGTCTTGGTAATACTTAACTTTTACATAGTTCTTGACTGCGGAATGCTGATACATAGATTAGATAGAGGCCTGCCTACTGATGATTCCTAGTGCCCATCCGATAGACTAGTCTTAACTGGTGCCTATCTGAATCCCGAGTGTTAACTGGTTCCTACCTCAGTCAAGTGGCCGATGCAGCAGTCGTGGCCACGAGCGGAGTTGCAGCAGAGGGCGCTCGAGGCTGACGTCGTAAGAACGCCTCGCCGTGCGTGCATGGCGGCGCGCGAAGAAAGTAAGTGGCGCGCACTTCATACTTGTGCGACCCACAACTTTTGATTGTGATTCGCCGTCCGCTGTTCACTGATTTTTGAGAAAAGAAGGAGCAAGGAACAACTCATACGGAAACATCTATTTTGTTACCAGAAGTTAAG
Organism: Locusta migratoria; assembly: GCA_026315105.1. Taxonomy (NCBI): domain Eukaryota; kingdom Metazoa; phylum Arthropoda; class Insecta; order Orthoptera; family Acrididae; genus Locusta; species Locusta migratoria. The sequence goes on along the minus strand of CM048745.1, from coordinate 326,110,197 downwards.
TACATGAATATTTCGCCTACAATTCAGCTTCAGAGTTCCTTTGCTTTTTCCCCCCTTTTCACAAAGAAACTTTTACACGACTCCTTTAGTATTTTATACAGCGAAGTGACTGTTTATGATTTGGACAGTGCCCTTCCGCAATGTTCGAACTGGTCTTATAAGTCACCAATATACATCGTAAAGATTCGGATTAACCCATTTCTTCCCAAATATAGAAATTGTGAAAAAGTGTTATATTTAGTGATCAGATTCTCTTTAAAATAATTGAAATAACATTACAAATATTACAAACTAGCAGTATGTGTTTAATTTGCACTCCCCATAATGTTGCGCTGTTTCCTAGTCAAAAATAGAAAAATTTAATTTTTGTGATCATATTCTCCTATTTGTTCAAACTATGCAATATTGTCTATTACATGATAAATCTGACTTACATTGATGGTATCACTCATGAAATATTGAAAAACACTGTGTGTGAAGCTGAACTTGACATTTCTTGTGTATGTAGATCGTCTGACGTTTGTACATCTTGCATCTTTTTACGAAGTGTTAAGGTAATTGTGAAACTTTGACACATGTACAGAGACAGCAGTGAAGGCCTTTTAACACATGTGTGGTGAGTTTTGTATAGTAAGTCCATTTCGACTGGATTTTGTAAGGCTAAATTTTGTGTTGCGTCTACGCAACACTGGGAAGAAATGGGTTAAATACCGCTTATGAAATGACATGAATGAATTTTAAAATAGGATCAGTTTTGGAAGAGGGTATGTCAGAACAGAGCATGAATCATACCGGCATTAACAAACAGCGGCAGTCGTTATTAATGACAAGACATCACTCGAAAGCACCACTACAAAAGAAAGTTGCCTTTACATATCGGATGAAGTCTATATAAGCTGTAGACATTGTTTTATGCTGGAACAGTGATGGAAATTTTCCTTTCCGCCGTAATTCGATGTCTGGTTATTTTACGCTTCGCGTAACAAAGTTTAACGACTGCCTTGAATTACTGTCGCAATAGGGTAATAAAATTACAGAATATCGGACTTCGCGGGATTCAAACATTACTTGCAGGTTCTGAAAATCAAGTCAACTGAATGTAGGAAAAAGTCGAGTTTGAACTAAACCTATGCAATCACGAAGCGAATCGTAATAACGACCAGGCATCTTGTTATGACTGAAAGCAGCTTGCTGAAAACAATAAGTAAAAAATTAATGGGAATACGAAAGGGCATTTTGAATTAAAAATAAATGTAATCAAACGGGGGGTTATTAAAATAAAATTAAATGGAGCTCTCACATTTCCCTTGCAGAGAGTAAAAAGAGGTGATATTCTTTCAGTATCGCGGTTAAACATTAAAGAGAAGGAGCGCTTCCGTCCTCTTTCCAAGCCGACTGAAAAAATTGACCATCGGAAATAAAAGTAGTCAAGAGGTATATGCTGAAGTGAGAACGGATACGCAAGCGACAAGCTTCGCAGATTTAATTTTAGTAAAGATATTTAATGTAATGTTACAGGGGGCATTTTATTCTGATTATTCGTTTTAAAAATTATAGCAATTTTTAAATACTAATAATGACATACACTATTATTAATTACAAAATAAAGCAATTAAAATAATTACAATATAAAGTCCAATAATTCCAAGTGCATTTTACAATTAATGTAGGTAAATTAAAGCGGTAAATACTAATGTGATTAATATTTATTAGAAAGTTAGGCGATATTGTAAGCTTTCGTAATATTTTAGATATTAATTTGAAATTTGTGGAACCGATATCCTCATGGAAAGCAGATTATAGATGTGCTATATTGTTCGTATACAGACAGGCAGATAGTCAGAAAGCGTTGAGAGTGAATACAAATACAATCTATTGTCCATCATCAGTTTTCATCATCAATTTTGGCTCGCTTCCAGGCACTCTAACGAAAGAAAAAGTATGTTTTACCTCAGATATTTGGAAAAAAAAGTTCTTCCTGTAAACAATCGTCCTTCATTAATTGTGCAGGATGCCTAAATATTTTTAGCTTAAAATGTTTGTGAAAATTATTATTGTGGTCTTTGCACTTAAAATACAAAATAGAGAAATGAATATGATGTTGCGAAAACATTTATGTAATTGAAACTCCATCTGGATACTTATGTCAGACGTAATTAATTTATCTACAATAGACATTTTTAATTTACTAAAAACACGTAAGTGTAATTCTCATTTTAAGTATGTGAGATATCCATTTAAAAAATTATGATTTATACAATAGTTTTTCGCAATAGCGAATTTCTCTTAGCGTCACTGTATAAGGCATGGATGTCCTACTAAACGGTGACAGACGATAATTTGTGTCGGTCCGGGACTCGAACCCGGTTTTCCCACTATTAGGGAGCGGTCGCCTTAACCGCTAGGCTATCCGAACACGACTCCAGGACCGACGCAAACCGTATTCCACTCTGACTGCACATTTGAGTCCACTATATTTAACAGATACCTAAGCAAGGCAATGACGATAATAGTGCAATGTAATGACTCTTTGTTTTCATTCCCTGGTATGGGAATACAGTATAAGCTGCGAATCGAAATGGATGAATGTCCCATGCCTTATACAGGGACTCTAAGAGAAATTTGCTATTCCGAAAAAATATTGATATATGATCACTGTAGTTCATCACGATACATGACCGGTGATGTCGCTATCACTTTTTTTCTGTTTCCTTCAGGTAGATCGATGCTTTGCGGTCGTTTGTTCTCGTTTGTTCAGAGTTGTTAGTTTGCTGACCGCAGTGGCCGAGCGGGCTGCGACGCGCCAGTCACAGACTGCACGGCCGCTACGGTCGGGGGTTCGAATCCCCCCTCGGGCATGGATGTTTGTGTCGTCTTTAGTATAAGGTAGTTCATAAGTAGTTTGTTAGTCTAGGGACTGATGACCCCGCAGTTAAGTCCCTTAAGGCTAACAAACATTTGAACATTTTGAAGTTGTTCGTTGAGTATTTGGCCGAGCACGCTGAGTCACTGCACCTGGCGCCACTTCAGATATTTGACCATGTGTGACGTTACCTGGTTGTAGAGCGTTGATTCTCGAAGTTCTTGAGGTAGTCGACGATCGATGCTTTCAGTGGTGGTTGGCTGTAACCTCACTACAAAGAAATGCAGTTCGTTGACACTTTTATTATTATTGCCCAATTTTCCCCATTTATGTCCAGTTTCTAAGTCTCATTGATTACAACCATTTATACCAGGCTCGCACATTCCATACGTTAATAATATTAGTCCATGTGTGGTATACAAAAGTTCGAGGTGTACCTCGTAATGTGGCACATAGATTAATTAATCGCTGTGGATACACTTTCAAAAAAATGTTCAAATGTTTGTAGAACTTATGGGACTTAACTACGGGGTCATCAGTCCCTCAACTTACAAACTACTTACGAACTAGCTAAGACTAAGGACGGCACAAATATCCATGCCCGAGTGGGGATTCGAACCCCCGACCGTAGTGGCCGTGCAGACCGTGACTGGAGCGCCTCAGTCCCCTCGGCCACCGCGGCCGGCGATACACTTTCCACACTAAAAACACTGAATAACGTTTGTATAATTGTTCAAATTTAAACTCCAAACTGACGTGACTTGTGCATCAGATCGTGGCCGAAACAGTACTTTGAACTAGCGTTGATTGTGGCTCTGATAACTGATTAAAACAATACTCTCAACTAGTGTGGGTTATACCTCCGACAACAGCTGAAACAATACTCTGATACATGCCGCGAGCGCGTCCTATTTATATTATCCAAACAATGCTACTGAAAATTACTTATTGTTAATTGAATTCATTACATTAATTATAATGGAAAAGTAACAATTACATGCAACTGGCTATAGTGAAAGTTAGCGTAAATAATACCGAGTAAATTGATATACAAATTTTGGTTAATTTAATAGTATTTCATTTGCAAATATATTTAAATGGGTTTCCAAACAATTACTTAGTAATATACGGTGATTATACAGAAACTAATGAGGACGAAACTTTCCTAACATTACTTGTGAAACATATTTATAACTTCTTTAGTATTATGAGAAAAGAACTTACTTAGTTTTAATAGGAATACTAATTAACATTCTATTTGAACTTTAACAATATACTTCTGGCACTAATTAATTAATATTTACTATTTAAACGAACTTCTCCGGTGTCAAATAGTAGTAAAAAGACTTCAGCTAACTACTTTACAACAAATAACAAAAGATTTGAAAAATGATAGACTAATTGCAGCCATATGTATTATTATGAACAGTGGTATCGGGAGTTTCAGTAATGAAAGAAAATGGGAATAAATCTCAAAATGCTTCGTTACACGTGCAGTAGGTTGGCGGTAGCTGCCACGCCTGTCTGTCGTATACGTGCTGCGGTTAAAACTTTGGAGCCCTATTTCTTGGAATTTTCTGGATAGCGCGCTTTAAAACTTCTATGACGCAGTTGACGTATACTGATAACATGCGAAGTCTTACCCGAAACTGAATTTCCGATATCTGTTGGTGTCCTTGTAAGTGCGAAATCTGTCAAGATAAAATAATTCCATTTTCAACTGGTTGCCGCTTTTATAAATCTAAATTTATACGCCTCTGCTAATCATCTTTTGGTGTCTCTAAGACGTCCTCCACCCTGTATAATCTTACTTCTTAATTACCAGTTTCCTTCACTTCTTAACTTGTTGTCCTTCCTAACTTTGCTCCTTCGTAATTGTTTATTCTGATTTCTTCAGCTCACCACCTCTGTATACCGTGTTTAATGATCTCAGTGGTGACGGGATGTTAAAATGGTCTTTCCTGGCATCTATTTGTAGTTCCACTATCTAGTTATTAATGGGCAACAGCTGAGAAGAAAAATAATCTCATGCCACTCTGGTGTGTCTGAGTCTTTGAAGTAAGTGGGCTATAACTTTTCATTTTTTACAGTGCTTGAAGTCATTTGAACACTAAGCATCGAAAAACGTTTTGACTTTGCTTATCTATTGCATCTGCACATTCCGGGAAGAATTAAACCCTGTGTTGTGCCTAGGTAATTTATGTCACAGTTTTTTACGAACAAGTTTGCGTCATTGCAGACACTACATCGATTCCCGTCACGTAGTCTGCTTTTTCTGCAATTGGAAAACAATCTTCCGTCTATAAATTGGTATTATTTACTGCAGAGATCCAAGAAATTGTGAGCCCTCATCGTAAAACGCAGCACCTTGAACTCCAGCTTGCAAGAGTGTCCAGCGCATGTCTGTTCTGGCGAGAGTAGTCAGCTCTCCGCACACAGGCCGTATATTGGTGGTGTCGTCTTCAGTCCAAATACTGCTTCTGTGCAGCTCTCCATGCTACCCTATTCTGCACAAGTATCTTCATTTCTGAATAATACACTGGATTCCTGCGTGGGATCGAACGTATTATGGCGTCTGCAATGAAATTGTCAGGCACTTATATCGCGTATGTTCTTTTTAGACATGTCCAAAAAGAACAGACACGATATAAATAATTGTATTCACTTTATGTCTGCAGAGGAGGTCTGCTCATTAAAGTAGGAAAATTGCTTTCTCTCTTACAACGAATCAGGGTGGCTACAACAGAGATTTAAGTGACGGATATATCAGCATCTTCTCCCTAACGCATAACAAAGTAATACACTAAATGTATCACTAACCACAAAGAAATTACGGAAGTGACTGACGCTTAAGAAGTGTATTTAGCACAAGCCGTGAAAGAAATTACGGAGTAAGGAGAATGAATCATCTTTTTAATTCGGATCGTAGATTTCGAGAGACCTTTTCACTCAGCCGCAAAACAATCTGTGCAAATAGCTGTTCAGAAACGACACATTGATTCAGTCGAAGAATACTTAAAAATGTGAATGTTAGTGTTGCAGCTTTCATCATATTTTACCAGCATAGCTGGGAACACAGAAATGAAGAAGAAAACCTGCAACTGCTTTGTGAATATCAAAAACTACTCCCCATCAGCCCTAAAGAAAGTTTTAACTCCTCCGTCATATAAGAGAAACGAAAAGTTTGTGCAGCCTGCTGTGTCCACCAACTGCCTGAAGATGATCTGTATAGGCTGAAAACAGTCATGAAATAAAAACAACATTTTTTCAATTTGGACTGTTTTTTATTTTTAACGATTATATCAAGATCGCTGTTTTCCTCCGTTTTGTTTCCTAAAATTACATATACACTCCTGGCCATTAAAATTGCTACACCACGAAGTGACGTGCCACAGACGCGAAATTTAACCCACAGGAAGAAGATACTGTCATATGCAAATGATTAGCTTTTCAGAGCATTCACACAAGGTTGGAGCCGGTGGCGATACCTACAACGTGCTGACATTAGGAAAATTTCTAACAGATTTCTCATACACAAACAGCAGTTAACCGGCGTTGCCTGGTGAAACGTTGCTGTGATGCCTCTCGTAAGGAGGAGAAATGCGTACCATAACGTTTCCGACTTTGCGCGATGGCGGTTTATCGTATCGCGACATTCCTGCTCCCTTTGATCGCGATCCAGTGACTTGTAGCAGAATATGGAATCGGTGGGTTCAGGAAGGCAATACGGAACGCCGTTCTGGATCCCAACGGGCTCGTATCACTAGCAGTCAAGATGGCAGACATCTTATCCGCTTGGCTGTAACGAATCGTGGAGGCACGTCTCGATCCCTGAGTCAATAGATGGGGTCGTTTACAAGACAACAACCATTTGCACGAACAGTTCGACGACGTTTGCAGCAGCATGGACTATCAGCTTGGAGACCATGGCTGCGGTTACCCTTGACGCTGCATCACAAACAGGAGCGCCGGCGATGGTGTACGCAACGACTAACCTGGTTTCACGAATGGCAAAACGTCATTTTTTCGGATGAATCCAGGTTCTGTTTACAGCATCATGATGAACGCACCCGTGTTTGGCGACATTGCGGTGAACGCACATTGGAAGCGTGTATTCGTCATCGACATATTGGCGTATCACCCGACGTGATGGTATGGGGTGGCATTGGTTACACGTCTCGGTCACCTCTTGTTCGTATCGACGGTATCGACAGTGGCCGTTACATTTCAGATGTGTTACGACCCGTGGCTCTACCCTTCATTCGATTCCTGCGAAACCCTACATTTCAGCTGGATAATGCACGACCGCATGTTGCAGGTCGTGTAAGGGCCTTTCTGGATACGAAAAATGTTCCACTGCTGCCCTGGCCAGCACATTCGTTAGATCTCTCACCAATTGAAAACGTCCGGTCAATGGTGGGCGAGCAACTGGCTCGTCACAATACGCCAGTCACTATTCTTGATGAATTGTGGTATCGAGTTGAAGCTGCATGGGCATCTGTACCTGGACACGCCATCGAAGCTCTGTTTGATTCAATGTCCAGGCGTATCAAGGCCGTTATTATGGGCAGATGTGATTGTTCTGGGTAGTGATTTCTCAGGATCTATGCACTGTAATTGCATAAATGTAATCACATGTCAGTTCTAGTATAATATATTTGTCCACTGAATGCCCGTTTATCACCTGCATTTCTTCTTGGTGTAGCAATGTTAATGGCCAGTAGCACTAGCGTATTATTTTCATAAGGCATCTACTATAAAAGAGTTTGACAGGGGGAGGAAAAATGAGGAGAAGCGCTAATAGAAGACTGCTAGGTAACACGTGATTCGCAACTAGTTTATTAACAATAGCAAATCTGCAGACACCGCTTTCTGTCGTTGGAATTACGTCAGATTTACTCTACTACTAAAACCGTATGTGCAACCAGGTTCTTCTGAACCACCACCATCTCCACAAAATCCACATTCTCCAATACTGCCACCACCACTGTTGTCTGCACGGTCGACATCAAACGACAACTAAAGTAAAGATCACATGTAATTCAACAGTCGTTTTTCTCATGACCATCATCGTACGAAAAGTGAACCAGTACTTCAGCTCTGCAGTATTATTTCACTCTCTGATTTTCCAGTTGTGTAAAGGTATCAAATTTTGCTTCTTTACGAGTACATTCAAAAGCTGCAGAGTTGCAACCTTGCTGTCACCTGCCCGCTCGCGTAAGGCGATTACGGAACGAACAAGAAAGGGAAATTATGGCTTTTGAAATCATGCGTTCTATTTACAATACAATAATGACTCTGTGGTTACACAACAGACAAAAAGTTAAATCCATATACAGCTCCGAGCATGTCTTTAAGGGTAACCTGGGCCTGTTGGCTACCTCGGACGTGGGTGAAGGGTTCGGACGATTTGTACTAATTCTGGTCTCTCGCTGACCAAACCGGTGCGATTTCCCCACAACATCTGTCTGCTGCGAGCTACATTGCCCTTAATTGCACCCTCAGTTCATAAATCATGAGGCAGTTCCTCGTATTCGTGATTCTCTGTTCATATCTAAGATCCTGTTCCTCCAGGCATTATTTTACGTTACGCATATGATTACCTGCAGTGACTTGAATGGGATTTTCAGCCGATTGCTTTCCATTAAACTGAAGGCAGTAATTTAGTGCATGGGTGATTTACATCGCGGTAAACACTGATGAGGGCTTTACCACAAACAGATGTATTTGCACTAACTACATGAGCTGTACATCACAGACCTTACAAATACTTGTCAAGAGTGAATATTCGTTGTAATATGGATCAAGATCCGCAACTGTTCTTAAATAAATAATGTTTTATTTACATTCTTCACCGTCCCAGTTGCACATTTATTCAGAACTTGTGACTAGATTGCGCATATTTCAATTTTCAAATTTTTGTTTGTGCTTCAACCATAAGAAAACAGCTGATTTAATTTTAAAATTATAGCTTGATGATTTTTGTTTCGTTTTTGCACATGCATGTAACCTTATTTTGTTCTTGTTAATGTTCATTTTATAGCCTGCTTTCAAGACACTGTCCTTTCCATTCAGTTGCTTTTTCCATGTCTTCTACTGTCTCCGACAGTATTACAAAGTTATCGGCATCCCACAAGTCTTTGCCTTGTATTCTTACAATCCAGTCTTACTACCTTCCCAATCACTGTTTCCCTTTCATTCCCATCCACTCTTATAACTGCTGTGTTTTCTTATACAAGTTTAATTAAACATTTTACCCTTGCTTTCTTCACAATTTGAGAGTTCATTCCCGTCAACATGGCACGAGACTTGAATATAAATAGTTGCAAATATCTATTCACAACTGATTCAAAAGCGTTACAGTTTTGCACCTTTTACTGTCATTGAAAGTAGCCAGCGTTGTATAAAACCCGTCGCCAGCGATGTGGAAGGTGTAGTACACCGTTAGCAGAATCTGTTCTGTTGATGGTGCGAATGGAGCGGTCTACTGCCTGTCGAATCTCTGGAACAGTTCTGAAGCCAATGCAACTAAGTGGTTCCTTCATCTTCGGAATCAATTCACAAAAGCTCGGGGAGTATGGTGGATGATACAGTACTTTCCAGTCCCATCGACCAAACAGAGCAGCCACAGCTTGCGCTGTATGTACCCGCGCAATGTCGTGCAAATTGTTGGGTGGGTTGCGCAGAAAGTGTTGCCGGTTCTTTCGCAAAGCTAGTCACAGGTGATGCTCCAAAACCTAACTAGTACTGTGCATTGAGGGTCTGCCGAAGAGGAACGTAATGCATTAGGATAACACGGTCACATTCGTACACAAGAATCGTCATAACTTTCAACATACTGGGGCACGGACGTTCTTGAAAACCTTGATGCCACTGTCGTGCTGCACGACCCCCGGCACATTCAATCTTGATCCAACTCCGTTGTCCCTGTTTCGAAAAAATAGAGACACCGCTACGTTAAACCGCTCGTTCACAAATGACTAGGAATGGGCGAGCCCATTTGCTCGGAGTTAAGGTATGCCGTCAGTGGCAATAGTAGATTATACTGCGTAGTGTCTCCACAGCAGTGTTGCCAGTTTTTATTTTCCAAACCTGGTATTAATAAAAGAAGAAAATAGGATGTACTCAATGCAAGAAAAATTCTTCGTTTATGTGGTCATAATGTCCGTCGTTGCTTTCATAATTATGAATAGCAGTGTTTGTGCGTCTTTGCAACTACAATAAAAATGCGATTTTTCTCACCAGACGCGTTTCGTTTTAATGACAGAAAAACATTTTCAGTGGTCTGTAATAATATAAATCTACAGTTTGTTTTGTTTTTAGTCGAAAACAGTTCGTCAATGGAAGATGAAAAGTAGGCCTAACGTTTTGTTACTTCCGGAAATTTTGTCTATTTTTCGCTTCACATCATGGAATCCCGGTCTGTTTTATGCAGTACCGCCGGTTCTTCATGCTGGGCCTTTCTTCCCACTACTTCCACTGTCACGTTTGCACTGCCCATAATTGTTTTCACAGATCAGACGTGTTTGTTTTTGTTTTGACTCAGTCTGCACAGTGTGTTATTGGAGTGTTGCCAAAATCACGAATGTAATTCTTTTTCTATGTTGTATAATAAATTATGTTTTAGTGTATTGAGTTTTGATGTAAGCGAACTGGAATTATTGACAAAATTATATATAATGGAGACGTTTTTATTCATTTATTTATTTTTATATTATTATTATTATTATTGGTGGTGGTGGGGGGGGGTTGAGAAGTAGCAAAAGATGACTGAATGGTGGTTGGATGTAGTAAGGTGGGATGTGAAGTGAGATGGAAGACAAAAGTGATGGACAGGAGGTGGGGTGGTGGTTGGTAGAGGGGAGAAATTTGTCAGTTGACTTTTATTAAATAATTAAGGTACTGTCTATTCATTGTGAAGAAGTTAACAGTAATGTTGAAACTTCTGGGTAATGGTAATGCAATTAGTGTGTTGTGTGTGAGTGTGAGTGTGTGGTTTGGGGGGTGGGGGACTTGGGACTTGTTTTTTGTTGAATCTAGTATGTGATGTAGGGTAACAGTAAGGGGAACGAGGTTGAATATTTGTTTCTCGCTCCCTGTTATTATAAAACATAGAAAAAGAACTACATTCGTGATGTTGGCAACACTCCAATAACACACTGTGCAGACTCAGTCGAAACAAACACGTCTGATCTGTGAAAACAATTATGGGCAGTGAAAAAGTGGCAGTGGAAGTAGTGGAGAAAACGACACAGCATGAAGAACCGGCGGTACTGCCTGAAACAGACCGGCAGTCCATGATGTGAAGCGAAAACAAGACAAAATTTCCGTAAGTAACAAAACGTTAGGCCTACTTTTCATCTTCCATTAACGAACTGTTTTCGATCTAAAAACAAAACAAACTGTAGATTTATATTATTACAAAACACTGAAGATGTTTTACGGCCATTAAAACGAAACGCGTCTGGTGAGAAAAATAGCATTTTTATTGTAGTTGCAAAGACGGACAAAAACTGCTATTCACAATCAGTGCAAGAACCCTTTGCAGAACGTATTCATTTGAAACGGCATTCGAACATAACAATATACTGCCTTTAAAACGACACCAGACAGACTGGACATACGAGCGTAGTTGCGCCAGATGGATCAACACTCGCACAGGGGCTGGGTATCACTCTCCTGGCCACGTGATGTTATTTTTAGCCGTGAATGAAGAGTTCGCTGCTAATCGCTGGTAGGCGCACTCAGTTGGGTATAAAATTGCGGAGAGATCACAGTAGCAAGAGGAAAGGTTGCGCGCTCGGCCGACCCCAGTCGGGCAGAGGGGCTTTCCCGCCGGGCGGCAGACGTGGCCAACGACCACCGCCTCACGTTGGCCTCCTCTCACGTGGACGCGCCGCTCGCCAGATTTCACCACGATTAGACCTCCACAGGCGCGCTCTCATCACGTGTGCCAGCTCCAGCATGAAGCGTAAACACACAGACATACTTAGATGGCTCCCGCCTAGGGATGCAACATCGTTGATAAAAACATCGATGTTCAGACATCGATGTTCCTGCGGAAAAATATCGATGTTAAAAAAACATCGCTCTGAAAAACGATACATCGATGTTTTTCCGATGTTTCCACACATTGAATAAATATTAGGAAAAACACACTGAAATGAAGCTGTGTTGCCAGAAAGTATCTGACTTATTTATGTTCTTTCACTAGACTACGAATACACAGCGAAATGGCAGATTAGAATGAGAAAGAAGTTGCGAATAAGGTTTCGCTACCTACTGCGCTGATTTTCCCTGGCATTTACATCGATTTGTTCATTGCATGCGAAATAACTTGTGTTTTCTTGACGTATTGCATTTTTCTTAGCTGTTGACGCGGAGAAAATTACACATTATGCATCTTTCAGTTATTACTTAATAATTTATTTTTAAAATGAATATTCATCAATGACGTTTATCAAATCATGTATCTTGCTGAATTAAAATCTGCCGGCCGCGGTGGCCGAGGTGACTGAGGCGCTCCAGTCACGGTCAGCACGGGCACTACGGTCGGGGGTTCGAATCCCCCCTCGGGCATGGATATTTGTGCCGTCCTAGTTCGTAAGTAGTTTGTAAGCTTAGGGACTGATGACCCCGTAGTTAAGTCCCATAAGTTTAACACACATTTGAACATTTTGAATTAAAATCTGTTGTACTTGGCTTGTTGACTTTTGTCTCGAATTTTTCGTCGACTTTTGTTTGATATTTTAACTGACGTTTTGACAGTACGGTATCAGTCTGACTGGGTAACACTGTCAAAGATTAGATTCCACTGATGTTGGAGGGTGAAATTTCAGCAATGCCAGCAGCCCGTGCTGGACAAACATCAGATTAATCATCAGATTGCTTCATATTTCATTTACCTACTATTTCAAAAGTATGAAAACAGCGACGAGCGAAGACAGCAGGAGCACCACACTTGAGCTGACGCTGGCAGAGCAACTAATAAAGTAATAATGGAGTTACCAATCAATTATTGAACGATGTCGAAAGTTCTGGACTTCTGTCGTCGATGCATCGGCGATATATTGCTGTTCAAAACATCGATGTTTGTGGATGATACAAAGATGTTTTCAAAACATCGATGTATTGTTTGCATCCCTACTCTCGCCCCCCCCCCTTTCCACGGACACACACAAATCTTTTAACTAGTTAAATTCTTTCCATTTGCTTCCTGTCTAACGCCAATTATTTCAGCTCTACGTAACTACTGTGCCAAACGCCCACCGTAATGTGCTCAGTTGGACTGTTCCCTTTTAGCTGCCCTAAGACATTTTCGAACGTCCGAAAGAACAGACACCAAACCAATACAATAAGTATTAAACGCGACGACGGCGTTAGCTTCAATTATTTCACTGCGGATGCGGTCATACGTCCGACCTCGCACGGGAATACGTAATGGCGACTGTAAGAGGGCTTGGACGATAGGGGCGCTACAAACATAGCGTGCGACTTGTGAGAATTTGAGACGGACGGGGGCGAGCACAGGTGGCCAAGTGGTTAAGGCGACCGCTGGCCCGAAGCGGGAGACCCGGGATCGATTCCCGATCCGGCTCACATTTTCACTTGTCGCCATTGCTTAATATCAATGCCTAAATGCGGCCACTGTCAATCCTTTCTTTCGTATCCTTCTTCCTTCCCTTCCTTTATCATTTGCAAATGCCCTAAGGCAGTCTTTCGACCTGCCAGCTGCGCTTGGAGATGATGCTGCTACAGCTGATCGTGTCTTACGTTTGATCCGAGCAGCTGGGTTTTATCATTTGATCTAGAGGTGGGTTCCTCAGCCTAGTATCTCAGGCATCCGTTTCTCTCACAGATTTTTACTCTTCTGATTCTGTGTTGTCTGACCTGCTTTTACTCGTATGTTTTAGAATGTGAAGAGTGGCTGGCTCATCTTTATTATACTCGTGATCAACCTGCCACAATAATCTACTGTAACATTTTAGAATCGTTGTGTTTATTGTCCTCTTTATGTTTTCTTATTTGTGTGTTCCAAGCTAAATGTTCCCTACAATTGTGTGTTTCTCTTCTGTGTGCTTCAGCTCCAGTTTTTTCAGCTTGCATTACCATGTACTGTCTTTGCCCGCAACAGGGGACTGATGACCAAGCAGTCTAGTCCCCCCTAAACAACAGCAACAATCTGCTCAGTAGATTAATTTTTGTCTGTTGCTGTTCTGGTCCTCCGTCCTGAGACTGGTTTGATGCAGCTCTCCACCATACTCTATTCTGAGCAAACCTCTTCATCTCCTCATAAGAATGGTAACCCACATCCACTTGAATCTGCTTACTGTATTGGTCTCCTTGTCTCCCTCTACGATTTTTACCCCAAACACTTCCCCCTAATGCAAATTTCACGATTCCATTATGTCTAAGACTGTGTCCTACCAACCGATCCCTCCTTTTAGTCAAAGGAGGGCAGAAATTCCTTTGCTCCCCAATTCTGTTCAGTACCTCCTCCATTAGTTACGCAATCTACCCATCTCATCTTCAGCATTTATCTGGAGCACGACATTTCAATATCCCCTATCCTATTCCTGTCTTTGTTGATCGTCCAAGTTTCACTCCCGTATCAGGAAACACTCCACACAAATCCCTTCAGAAAAGATTTCTTTACACTTAAATTAATATCCGAGGTTAACAAATTTCTTTCTCAGAAACGCTTTCCTTCCCATTGCCATTCTGAATTTTGTCTCGTCTGTATTGCGACAACCCAGTTATATTCCTCCCACCCTGCCAATTTTTTTCTTTCTGCCATACAGTACCAATTATGCTGATTATTCGAACTTTATAAAATAGTAACAAAGCTTCCAAATGAAAGGTAGTTACCGGTGGAATTTCAATACGATCGTTTAAAAATCGCAGGGGGCTTAAAATTTGTACTGCAACATAAGTTGGCGTTATGAATACAATAAATAACTTAAATTCTCTAAACAACTTTTTGAATGCTTTACAACTTTTTACTTCCGAAAAACTTATTTTTTCAAAACCATACTTGGAAATGTTGGTTATCACAGAATGTATTAAAAGAAAAAATAAATAAAAAGAAAATGTTTGAATCTGGGTGAGAAGTAGTATTTTTATGACTATGTACCCTTCTTTTAAGATAGTGACTTTTTGACAGCACCACAATCATCATTATCATTGAACGCTCGGACACTGCAGATTCACTAACCTCACACTGCTTCCGCATAAATAGCGAACTTGCGCATTTTGGGTCCAGTTTCAATTGACTGTTAGCTGAGAAGTCTTTCCTTTCAATTGGACGGGTACTATGGGACCTCCCATAAGCATGGCTTTTGCCCCAGAGGTGTCTGGTCTTCTGGCAGTGTGGCCTGCCAGACTTATTCTCCGCGCTTTGTTTTTGCACGATGTTTCGTCGCCTCATTAGTTCTCGGTTCCTTCTCTGCCGTCATGAGTTCTCAGATTGGCCCAAAGATTTCTTCTTTTCCAGTTTTTCGAAAACCAAGTTCTCTTTGAATTTCTTTCTTGCGCTTAAGGTTTCTGTCGTCTGCAACAGCACTGAATTTATCAGTGTATTGTATGGTTCTAGTTTAGTCCTTATTAACAGATACTTTGATGAGATCATCTACCTCGGTCTGAAATAATTGTTATAACCACTCACAACGCGTTGGTTAATTTCCTGTTTTAAATTATTTTGTCTCCTGCTGGCCGATGTACTGCCGAGCGGAAATGGCCGTCCGGTCGAAGGCGCCTTGCCACGGATTGCAAGGACCCTCCCCGACGGTAGTTAGAGTCCTCTCCAGGGCGTGGACGGGGTGGTGTTCTTAGCATAAGCTAGTTTAAGTATTTCGTAAGTCTAGTGGCCTATGACTTCATTACTTTGGTTCCTTAGATTTACAAACGTTTAAACAGTTTTTCGAATTATGTAGCGTACTAAAGTACTTGAATTTTTCCGATTCAGGGAAGTTACAAATTACTACGTGTAATGAGATTTCATTAAGGTCTTCTCTGGGTACCTCCATTGCCTCATTTCTTACCGAATAATCCGTATCCCGATCTTACTTGCAATTTGCGGTAGATCCTCTACATTTTCTGCCGTCTCTTCCTCTGATTCTGCTAGTACCGCAATATCGCCTGTACATCGCAATAAATCTGTTCCACCGTTTAACTTCACCAATTTCTTTTCTCTTTTAACACTATATACATAAGAATATTATAGATATGAAAAGATGTTAGTATAAAATAGTTCTGTGAAATTGTACAATGTTTGGACCAGCAGGAAGGCTAAATAAATAAATAAATGAAGACTTGTAATTTTAAAAATTGTTTTCTCTATTTTCAACTGATATCACACACAAAATGCGCAGGTTATAGCCTGTATGCATGAATAATACGTAGTTACATCAATATACAGCCGCTCCGTAACTTTCGCCATCTGGTTCTGTGTATTCTTTGATATTTGGAAAAAAAAAATTCTTTACATATACGTATAAAAAAAGAAATCCAATAAATAAGCTTTGTTTGGATAAAAAGAGGAAGGAAGCTTAGGGTTTAACGTACCGTCTACAGCGTGGCCATTAGAGACGGAACTCTCGCTCGGATTTTTTGGGTAAGGATAGGGAAGGAAAACGGTTGTGCCCTTTTGAAAGGAACCATCCCGGCATTTGCCTGGAGTGATTTAGGGAAATCACTGAAGACCTTAATCTGGATGGCCGGAGGTGGATTTGAACCACCATCCTGCCGAATGCGATTCCATTGCGAACCATTAAAACATGCTACAGAACTGCAAAAGAAACTGCATACACTACGCTTTTCCGTCCATTTTTGAAGTACTGCTGCCCAATGTGGGATCCTAATCAGGTGGATTTGACGGAGGACATCGAAAGAGTCCAAAGAAGGGCAGCTCGTTTCGTATTGTCACGATACAGCGGAGACAGCGTCACGGAAATGATACAGGATCTGGGATGGGACTCATTACAACAACGGCGCTTATCGCTGCGGCGTGGGCTACTTACGAAACTCCAATCGCCAACATTCTCCTCCGAATCCGAAAATATATTGTTGACTCGCACTTACATAGGCAGAAATGATCATCAGAATAAAATACGAGAAATCAGAGTTCGAACGGAGAGATTCAGGTGTTCTTTCTTCCCGTGTGCTATTCGAAAATGGAATGGGAGATAAATAGTATAATGGTAGTTTTATGAACCCTCTGCCAGGCACTTAAATGTGATTTGCAGAGTATCTCATGTAGATATAGATACCACTGCGCCATCTCGCTGGTGTTGGGATAAAATAATGCATCTCTATACTCGCTGCTGACATGATATGCTCGATGTCTCTCAAATTCGTTATGAGAGATTACAAAGAATTATATTAAATAGGTGTTCCAGTGAGACGTATGTTTCTGGAAAAAGAAGAAAAATAGCGGCCTTTAATATAATGTTCCTGTCACTGTGTTCTTACGGAAATAATGACAAAATTCTGACTTAAATATTCTTACCATAAAGCATAAACATCAATAAAAGAGGACAGAGTAGCACTGCAGCAATGTGAAGTGGAAATTGTGTGTATATAATACTTAAAAAGTCAATATACTATTTTATTTTATTTATTTAATAATTTTTTGGCCGCGGTGGAACGGCCGAGTGCACCAAGGCGCTTTGCTGCTTGCGGTTGCTCCCCATCGGAGGTTCGAGTGCTCGTTCTGGCATGGGGATGTGTGTTGTCCTTAAGTTAGTTGGAGTTAAAGGAGTTGGAACCCTAGGGACTTATAACAAGGGGCTCAGAATAAGAGGAGATGGCATTATATATGCCGAGCACAGACGTCAGTTGAAGCCTGTTCGCCATCTTGGTCAGTTTTGGAATGCTATTTCTCCATTAAAACTATGAACTGACAGTACGCACTTTCAAACTTTTCTTGAATAAATAGTAATAAATACTCGTCATAATATATTTGAAAACTTAATTGTAACGGCTAATTTGCACTCTTTTAAGACGTTGTATATCACGGTAAAACCGTCGAGCTTTTATTCCCATTTTAAGTGACATAAAACATTAGCTCTACAATACGAATACTTCTCTAAAACTTAGCAATATGGCGGAGGCAGGCTTCACTTTTTCAGCATAAGGGCGTCTCCCTGTATTCTAACCCCCTTGACTGATAACCACAGCAGGTTAAGCTCTTGTAGTAGCACTTGTCTTGTCAAGCTTAGTTCACAGTGTGATGCATTGTTGAGACTCATTGTCAGACGCAGCACAACGTGAACTGTAAAAATTTAATAACAAAAAAATGTTCAAATGTTTGTATAGCTTATGGGACTTAACTACGGGGTCATCAGTCCCTAAACTTACAAACTACTTACAATCTAGCTAATACTAAGGACGGCACAAATATCCATGCCCGAGGGGGGATTCGAACCCCCGACCGTAGTGGCCGTGCAGACCGTGACTGGAGCGCCTCAGTCCCCTCGGCATTTAATAACATTCCAAATAAAAGTTCATCGACTACAATTCGTAGCGTACGAACTTTCGTGTTTCGTTTACAGTCATAGAATAACGACAATAGTAATAATAATAATAATAATAATAATAATAATAATAGAAGTAATATCCACTGGGCCGGCCGCAGTGCCGAGCGGTCTGCGGCGCCCCAGTCACGTTCTGCACGGCCACTACCGTCGGGGGTAGTATCCATGCCCCCTCGGGCATGGATATTTGTGCCTTCCTTAGTATTAGCTAGTTCATAAGTAGTTCGTAAGTTTAGGGACTGATGACCCCTTAGGTAAGTCCCATAAGCTGTACAAACATTTGAACATTAGAAAATCCACTGGGCATTGCATAAAGTGAAATGGGACATTGCCCGAAAGTAAAGAATTTGGAGTATCAAAACGGAATGTAATAGACAATGAAATATTGAGCTACACTGTAAATTAAATAAATTCGTTTTTCTTATCAAAGAACTGAAATATAAATAAAACATATTGGTTCTGTGAAGAGAGAGAGAGAGAGAGAGAGAGAGAGAGAGAGAGAGAGAGAGAGAGAGAGAGAGAGAGAGAGAGAGCGGCTTTAGTTAATTAAACGACGATTCTTTTATTCCTCGAAGTTCCAATTTTGATTAAATAAAGCCTGTGTCCTGCTCCAATCTACGCTCAAGTGACTTGTGAAAACCTCATGAATATTGTTGAAGTAGTCTTGAAAATTTGTATGTTGAGACATTTATTACACGCCTCAGGGGGCTCGGCATTAATTTGCTAAGTATGGGTTTGCCCTGCCAGTCCTCTGACACCGTAACCTCTGGGCATGCTTCAGCCAACACCTCCTAGAAGACAAGGCCGCATAACGGGCCGTGCCACGTCATACGGAAAGGCCGCGAATGCTAGCTGACTGGCCGGCCGATGGGGCACGCCCACCGCCTCGCGGCGGCCAGCCAGTCAGCTAGCGTTCGCGGCCTCTCCGTGTGAAGCTGGACGGCCCGTTGTGAGTCCTTGTCGTCTAGGTGGTCATGCTTCAGCGACCACGTGTGGCGCGGCGGCGGAACGTTGTGTGTACCAGGGAATGGGGATCATGGCTTGACCGCTCAGGTCGCGAGGAAGGAAATACCATCCCGAGGTGCAAATGGGATGCATGGCGCTTGAAGTGGAACACTCAGTAGCGAGCAACCTCTGGGGACATCATCGAGCCTCAGTTGTATTAGGCTTTCCTAGGTACGCGGGACCACAGTGTACCACTAGGGGGGGGGGTACTAACACCCAATCCAAGAAAAGAGCTAGGTAGCCAGTCCTCCAGATACAGCATATCCTAATAAATTTCAATGAGAAACAGAGTTCATGGTGCTCCTGGTCATTAAACGAAAAGAATGTTCATTCGAATAGGTGTCTCCGTTCTATATACAAAATGGTCTAGAGGTCCATAGCAAGAAATCTAAACTCGGTGAAAAGTTGGCGTAACGGAACATTGTGGTTGAGAAAAGCTAACTCCCAACAGGCCGCGAATCTTTCTAAAACCAAGCAACTATGAGAATTGTAACTGAACTCCACAATACCTTAAATTACAGTAAAGGCGTGGTTACCTGTCACGACCTCGTGAAATTCCCAAAGAGGAATTGAACACGAATAGGCTTCCGAAGGTATTGTGGATTTTCGAAACATTATGAAGGGGGTGGATAGCGAGTTGGTCAAAAATGAGTCCTTTATCTTGGCCTTCAGCACTCCAAACCTACCAGACTGTATGAAGCAAGTTTCCTTACATTAAATATTCGGCCTTATTACCCCAATCCAATGCGATGCTTCAAATGTCAGTGATTTGGGCATAACACCTTGGGATGTAATGGAGAGCAGACCTGCAGAAAATGTGATAAGGCCCCTCTTGAAACTGCGATCCCGGTGAGTTGGGTTCTGGCCCCTAACCGCAAACCCGTACCGACAACGAAACACAACGCCACCTTTTGTATCCTGGGTCACACTGTGTGAACAGTTATCAAATTGAACCATCACTCTGCCGTCCTGCACTTGGCCTACCTCTGGGACCACCATAATCCAAACTCATAAGCATCGGAGGTATCATGAGATGTTCATCAAATTTCTTGATGTTCACCGATATCAAAAGGCACTCGTTATCTGAAGGACATGTTCATCGACTATCGTAAACATTGTAGTATTTATATTTGCTTTTTCACTTTGGTAGGGAGATACGATTTTCCTTTTCTCATAGGGAGATTTTATTTATTTCTATTTTATTTCTACTTCAGTTTCACTTTAACTTTATTTTAGTATGAGCCACTCACCTTAGCGGCAAGAAGTCCATGTTCATGGGAGACAGAATTTGTGTTTTCCTTTTCGCCTGAAAGTACAGTGGCTCAAGGATAGTTTTGCCGACCGCGGTGGCCGAGGGGACTGAGGCGCGTCAGTCACGGTCTGCACGGCCACTACGGTCGGAGGTTCGAATCCCCCTTCGGGCATGGATATTTGTGTCGTCCTTAGTGTTAGCTAGTTGATAAGTAGTTTGTAAGTTTAGGGACTGATAACCCCGTAGTTAAGTCCCATAAGCTATACAAACATTTAATTTTTAAGGATAGTTTTCTGTTTGTTGCTTGAGTCATGTTTCTGTCTTACTCGCTGGATGGAAGGATACCTCCAGAACTTCTTATTTCCTTTTTCATGTTAATTAAAAGCGTATCTGCGTTATCATACCAGTTCTTTTTTATTAGCATTTTATACACATTAAGTTTTAATGTTACCGGTGAAAGTATACCTCTCAGTTGGGGGAACTGTAGTAATTTTCTTTGTTGACTAGGAAGAAATGTTTTAGTCAATGCCAGAACACCTTACTTTTACGTTGTGACTATAAACGCATTATTATTTGCAGAAGGTTTTGTTTTGTTTCCCTTCTAATAGTGCGTAATAGGAAAAAGAAATGTAACTCTTAAAGAAAACTGCAGGCAACAATAACGAATGCGTTTTTTCCTCCCCTCACGCCACAGGTCCTTAGCGTTTGGGAGCCGTGGCCGCTCACAGTAACACAATGTCACTGGAAATAATGACTTACCCTGGACTCTGAAACGGTCGGAGAAATCATGATTTCATTTGCTCCATGCCGGTGGAAGGCACTCATGGTTGGGGAGTAAAACGTTACTTGTAATGCCGTTACTAGTAACAGTTACTTTTCGAAGGTAAAGGGCCGTAACGGCGTTATTATTTGAATAAAGTAACTGTAACTAAGTTACTTGTATCAGTTAAAGATTTAACGGAAGTATCGTTACTTTTTTGTCGTAAGTAAAAAAAAAAAATAAATAAATAAAAATGTTCAAATGTTTGTAAATCTATCGGACCAAACTGCGTGGTCATCAGTCCGTAGCTTACAATCTGCTTAAACCTAGGTAAACTAACCTAAGGACAACACAACACACACACACACACACACACACACACACACACACACTCACACCCATGCCCCAGGGAGGACTCGAACCTCCACGGCGAGCAACCGCGCGCTCCGCAGCGAGACGCTTTAGACCGTTCGGTCCCAAGTAACGTAACATACGGTTTTTATATGAATCTCAAGACTACAGAATACCAAGCATTGATTTTAGCGAAGAGCAAAAAGGAACCATATTTGTTTCTAAATTAAATCTTTTCAACAAGGTCAATTAGAAATGTTTGAAATATATATTTTAGTACCATTATAACATCTGATAGTAGTATCCATTCATTCAAAACATTTTTATTTTATGTGCGCAACAATGAGTGTATAACAATGACCTGAAGAGTCACACGTAAACAATACACAGTTGCCGGTTTTTTATTTATTTAGTTATTATTATTATTTTTCCCACCCCCATGAACCACAAACATTGCCGAGGTGGGGTGGCTTGCGTGCCTCAACGATGAAGATAACCGTACCGTAGGTGCAACCACAACGGAGGGGTATCTGTGGAGAGGCCAGACAAACGTGTGGTTCCTGAAGAGGGGCAGCAGCCTTTTCAGTAGTTACAGGGGCAACAGTCTGGATGATTGACTGAGCTGGCCTTGTAACATCAGCTAATGTGGCTTTGCCACACGGTTACTGCGAACGGCTGAAAGCAAGGGGAAACTACAGCCGTTACTTTTCCCGAGGACATGCAGCTCTACTGTATGAAAATATGATGATGGCATCCTCTCGGGTAAAATATTCCGGAGGTAAAATAGTCCCCCATTCGGATCTCCGGGCGGGGACTACTCAGGAGGATGTGATCATCAGGAAAGACAATACTGGCATTCTACGGGTCGGAGCGTGGAATGTTAGATCCCTTAATCGAGTAGGAAAATTAGAAAATTTAAAAAGAGAAATGGATAGGTTGAAGTTGGATATAGTGGGGATTAGTGAAGTTCGGTGGCAGGATGAACAGGATTTCTGGTCAGGTGAGTACAGGATTATAAATACAAAATCAGTTGGGGGTATCACAGGAGTAGGACTGATAATGAATAAGAAAATAGGAATGCGGGTAAACTACTACGAGCAGCACAGTGATCGCATTATCATTGTCAAGATAGATACGAAGCCAACACCGACAACAGTAGTACAGGTTTATATGCCAACTAGCTCTGCCGATGATGAGGAAATCGAAGAAATATATGAGGAGCTAAAAGAAATTATTCAGACAATTAAGGGAGAGGAAAACTTAATTGTTATGGGAGACTGGAATTCGGTAGTAGGACAAGGAAGGGAAGGGAAGATAGTAGGTGAATATGGTCTGGGCAGAAGGAATGAAAGAGGAAGTCGCCTGGTAGAATTTTGCACGGAACATAATTTAATCATAACAAACACGTGGTTTAAGAATCACAAAAGAAGGTTGTATACTTGGAAGAGACCAGGAGACACTGGAAGGTATCAGATAGATTTTATAATGGTAAAATATAGATTCCGGAATCAGGTTATAAACTGCAAGACATACCCAGGGGCAGATATAGACTCTGACCATAACTTGTTAGTCATGAACTGTAGGCTGAAACTGAAAAAACTGCAGAAAGGTAGGAAAATAAGGAGATGGGACCTGGATAAATTGAAGGAACGTGAAGTTCTGGTGAATTTCAGAGGAGCTGCATCAAACCAGTCTCCGGACTGAAGCCATAACAACAACATTATTTTTCCACACCTCTCGTCATGGAGAAGGAAGAAGAAATACTCATGCATTGCCCAGCTTATGCTGAAGTGTTCGATTTTTTGACGTTAGATGGAAATGAAGATTCCTTTTGCTGCAAATTGTGTCGGGGTGAGAAAGCAGTTCAGATCAGTCGAAACTCGAAAACAAAAATGTTCAAATGCTTCTTAAGCTTATGGGACTTAACTGCGGGGTCATCAGTCCGTTAACTACTTATAAACTACCTTCTAGTAAAGACGGCACAAACACCCAAGGCCGAGGGGGGAATCGAACCCCCGACGGGGAACGGCCTTGCACATCGTAGCATAGCGCCTCGATGCCTCGAAAGCGAACTTAAGAATTTATGTAGAGGTTAGTTTTTTACTTTCTCGTTGGCATTAAGGCGCGTTTACATTGAGTTTGATACATGTTCCGCAACGTTGTTCGTTGCTAGTTATGGGCTACGGTACCGATTTCTAAAACATGCTGACAACATAAAAACTGCGGTCCGTGACAATCTCGGTAAAGAAACAATGCCCGTGACTAACTAGCACTACATGCGCCTTTGAAGTGGTAGTTTTCGATTTTTCTCCATGTATCTACAGTGTTGAATGTTGTTTTTCTATAGATTTTAATGTTGTTTTCCCGTGTGTTCTTCTACGCAATGAAGTTGACATGAAGCAACATTTACGAATTCGTTACGTAATAAGAGACACAAAAAACAATTGTCTCATTTCTCAACACGGCAGCAATAACAGGATTCGTTACCTTATTTTGGAAAACGAGTGGCTATCTAGTTACGTTACTTGCGCTTTTTTATGAAGCAGAAATGAATACATTTAGGAGGCAGCAGTGTGTATTAAAGGTAGACGCGAAAAGGGGATCGTCAGCAGCAGATTTCATGTCACATTCATTTGTGGTGTGAGTGACTTTGAGGCTAAAGTAGTTTCCTTTATTGAAAATGACGATTTGGAATAACTTGAAAGCATAAATAAATACACGATCAATTAAATATGTTTCAGTGCTATTAAAACAACTGAATTACGTTTACATAAGCCTTCATCCAAAGCTTCACAAATTGACAGTTATGGCTGGCTTTGAAATGTGGAATAAATATGCAAGGGTTTCATACGCACTTCCTGTAGCCGAGAAACAGAGTAGCAGGAAGTCTTGTGTTCATAGGAGTTTTTTTCCCTGATCTTTGTGCCTTTCTTTGAAACAACTTGCCTTGTAACTTTCATTATAATTTCAAAATCTGAGGGCGACGTCTTGGTGAAGTTATGAAAAGCAGAGATGTTTTCTAAACTGAGCTCAGTACCCATTCCAAAGTCAAGGAATCCGTTGTGTGGTGTCGCACAAGTATGAAGTGCGCGCCACGTACTTTTGCCGCGCGCCGCCATGCACGCACGGCGCGGCGTTCTTACGACGTCAGCCACGAGCGGCCTCTGCTACAACTCCGCTCGTGTCCACGACTGCTGCATCGGCCACTTGGGACAGAGACAGGAACCAGTTAACACTCTGGATTCAGTTAAGACTTGGCTATCGGATGGGCACTAGGAATCATCAGTAGGCAGGCATCTATCTAATCTATGTATCAGCATTCTGCAGTCACGAACTATGTAAAAGTATTACCAAGACTCCACGAAATATATATATTGTTTTAATTTAGCCTAGTGTTCCAGTTTCTGCTGTCCCACTGGCTGGTCACCTCCGTACCTGCACACGCGTGCATCCTTTATTCCTTTGTCGGTCTCTTTCTACTCGGCCACCGACACCTGCCGGCCGAGGTGGCCGATGGGACTGAGGCGCTCCAGTCACTGTCTGCACGGCCACTACGGTCGGGGGTTCGAATCCCCCCTCGGGCATGGATATTTGTGCCGTCCTTTGTCTTGGCTAGTTCATAAGTAGTTTGTAATTCTACAAACATTTGAACATTTGTGATACTTTCGTTTCTCCCGGCGTATTTGATAATCAAAATATCCACGGGTGTACTGCCGGTCTATATTGTCCAACGGGCACAATATTTCGGCGATCATACATGTCGCCATCATCAGGTGAACTGACGGACTTATCTACTGGAAACGCGCCTGCACGGAGATCCGCACGCTACGGCTGCTCGAAGGGAACTCGGTTCTAGCCCGGTAGCGGGCGATTTAAATACCCTCGGCCCGCGGAGCGACCCCTCCGCGGTCCGCGCCCCGCGCCGCGGCCGCGCAGTGGAACCGATTGCGACGGCGTCTGAGATGACGTCGATGTGAGGGCTCTGTCCGCCGTGGTCGTCACTTCGTTACGTTTGCTAGATTTACTCTTAATTAACCCAATCGCTGGTTCCCAAGCTTTGCTAAGATTATAGCCACAGTCACGGTTTATAAGGTCGTCACTTGTGCGAATTTCAATGGCCTCTCTAACGACGCAGTCCCAGTATCTCGACGTCTGTACCAGAATCCTAGTGCCTTCATAGTCCATCGCATGATTCTCCGACAAACAATGTTCAGCGACCGCCGACTTGCTCGGTTACATCAATCGTGTGTGTCTCTGGTGTGTCTCGTTGCGTTGAACAAGTAATTGCGAAATTTTTAGTAATTCAGTCATGAAAGGGTTGCGGAGCGCTGGCAGCGAACTGTGCACACACATTTGGAAAATAAAACACGGAAAAAGTGAGTGTTTGCTTGGTAATGAGTGCAGGCTCGCTAAAGCCGGCTGGGAAGCACCGCCAGAGGTGCGCTGCGCCACTTGACACCTTGGAGAAGCGCCGCGTCACGGCGGTCACTGCCTCACAAAAGACCGACGCCGACACGCTGCCTCTGGATTTCCTGCCGCCTCTTCTCATAACTGCGCACGTCATCTATTAAGAGCACCTCCTGCAACTATTTATGACGCTGACGTATCTAAGTCCTATTGATATTCGTTCTCGGTCAAGGGCACTAGCGTGTTCTTTTGTCCCGATTTTCACTGATACCGTCGGATCGGCACCTAATAATGTGTGAGTCCTCGTCTCGCGATGGGTACTCTTGGACCACCGATTAGAGTTACAACAGAAGGTACTTGGGCTTTGGACCACTGGATGGGTCGACTCACCTACCCCAAACAAGCTCCGTACAGTGAAGCTTTCTACAGCATACCTGTAATAGCATACGGGTTGACTTAGACAAAATTTCTAGTTGGTGCGAAGAATGGCAGCTAGCTCTCAATGTAGAAAAATGTGATGCGCATGAGTAGAAAAAACAATCATATAATGTTCGAATACAGCATTAGTAGTGAGCTTCTTGATGCTGTCGCGTCGTTCAAATATCTAGGCGTAACATTGCAGAGCGATATGAAATGGAACGAGCATGTAAGGACAGTTGTGAGTAAGGCGGACAGCCGACTTCGGTTTATTGGGAGAATTTTGGGAATATGTATCTATTTCACCTTTAAAGGAGATCGCGTATAAAACGCTTGTACGGCCACGTCTTGAGTATTGCTCAAGTATTTGGGACCCGCCGCAGATCGGTTTGAAGGAAGACATAGAGGCGGTTCAGAGGCGAGCAGCTAGATTTGTTACCGGTAGGTTCGACCAATGCGCGAGTGTCACGGAGATGCTCCGGCAACTCAATTGGGGATCTCTGGAAGAAAGACGACGTTCTTTTCGTGAATTTCTGTTAAGTAAATTTAGAGGGCCGGATTTTGAAGCTGAGTGTAGTACGATCTTGCTGCCGCCTACTTACATTTCGCGTAAAGATCACAAAGACAAGATAAGAGAAATTAGGGCTCGTACGGAGGCATATAGGCATTCTTTTTTTCCTCGTTCTATTTGTGAGTGGAATAGGAAAGGAAATGACAAGTAGTGGTAGAGTGTACCCTCCGCCACGCACCTTACGGTGAATTGCGGAGTAGATGTACAGCTCCATGGAAGTCCTCCCTGAGGGCCTCTCGGAAGGAGTCAGTTGTCCTTTGTCGTCTGCGTATTGGCCACACGTGAATGACACATGGCCATCTACTTCGACGGGAAAATCCTCCACAGTGTCGCTGTGGTACTTTATTGACAGTGGTCCACATCCTCGTGGACTGTCCCCTTTTATCTGCTTTGCTACAGTCCTTTGACCTGCCAGCTGCTCTTCCTTTTATTTTTGGTGACCATGCTGCTACTGCTGATTGTGTTTTACGTTTTATCCGTGCAGCTGGGTTTTATCATTTGATCTAAAGGTGGGTATTTTAGCCTGATCTTTCACACATCTTTACTCTTATTTTGTGATGTCTCCCTGCTTTTCCTCGTATGTTTTAGAATGTGCGGAGTGGCTGGCTCATCCTTTATTATCCTCGCGATCAGCCAGCCACGATTTTCTGCAGTAACCTTTTAGTACAGTTATGTTTCTTTCCTCTTTGAGTTTTCTTCTTTTTACGTTTCTTTCCTCTTTGGGTTTTCTTCTTTGAGTGTCCTGAACTTATTGTCCATCATTGCGTACCCATTATGCGTTTGTCTTCTGTGTGAGTCATGCTTGGTTTTGCAGGATGCATTACGCCGTATCGACTTTGCTCGCAACAGGGGACTGATGACCACGCAGTCTAGTCCCCTCTAAACAACAACAACAACAACAACAACAACTTGTCAGACGCCGCACAGTACAGCGTTAGACTCGAAATCCTGTCCAAAATGGGAAAAATTGAAATTTTCCCAACGATTCTAACAACTATATTATTTTTTGCTGAGTAATTGGTGGGGTAAAAAGCGTGTTTTCAGGTGTTCTAAACTTTTCTGGAAAGTCGTAGCCGCAACTGATTTGCCGTGCGCTCTAAAGCGTCTCGCTGCGGAGCGCGCAGTTGCCCGCCGTCGGAGGTACGAGTCCTCGCTCGGGCATATGTGTGTGTGTGTGTGTGTGTGTGTGTGTGTGTGTGTGTGTGTGTGTTTGTCCTTAGCTGGTTTAAGTAATTTGTAAGCCTAGGGAGTGATAACTGGAGTAGTTAAGTCCCATAGATTTACAAACATTTTAACTTTTTTTTTTTAAGTCGTAGCTCCAGTTCGGGTAGTGTTTCTCCTGGCGAGTGTCGCGTTTATCCATTACGTTACTAGCATGAATCTAATATTTTTGTGACCACATTAAACGATTAACTGAGACAATCCTAAATGTCAAGTAATTGTACTGGATTGTATTTAAAATGTGGTTTACTCTAATTACTAAAGTTTATTTCCTAACAACAACAAATAAAATTTTATAAAACTGTTTTATATGTCGCCTGTGCTTTTCTGTAGCAATTTTGGACGTGCACTCAGCACTGCACAGTCGTTTCTGAAGTGTAGTCGTGATTGGTACAATCTTGAGAGACAGATGAAAAAATAAAAAATTCCCCAAATTTCCCCTTCGAATTTATATTATTTTTAAATAATATACTGTTTATGCGGGGCTACTCGGAAAATTCAAGTCATTTTGGTGTTTTACGAATTAAAATCCCTTAAAACTGAATATGTAACTTTAATGACACAGTTTAGCCTTCAAAACATCAATTACAAACATTTGGTAAAATTTTATTTGCTTATTATCAATTATTTATGGAAAGTAACAGAAAATGAAGTACTTCACAAATCCACACAACAATCAACAGAAACTAATAATAATAACTTTAGGCTAAGAGATATACAGGATTGTTTATTAAGCTTAAGGGACTTAACTGCGGGGTCATCAGTCCCTAAACTTACAAACTACTTATGAACTAGCTAATTCTAAGGACGGCACAAATATCCATGCCCTTGGGAGGATTCGAACCCCCGACAGCGGACTGCCGGGCGCACCGCAACACGGCGCTCCAGCACGCGCGGCTAATCCGCCGCGGCCACTAAACTTAAAAACTACTTATAAACTAACTTATACTGAAGACAGCACAAACATCCATGGTCGAGGGGAAATGGTCTCGCACATCGCAGCATAGCGCTTTAATGCGCTCGGCCACTCCGCCGCGGTTTAGAGATGTAATAAAACTGAAAAAGAAACTAAGGAGAAAGAGGCCAGGAAGGTGAATCTGAATGCGAAGATCTGAGTGGTGAAGAATCAGAATGAAGCCACTGACATGAAAGCTAGATGTATTAAAACGTTCACTGTTCCACAATTGAATAAAGCTTTCTTTATTTCTAAGTTTTAATTTCTTCTTTTTTTTAAACTTTTTCTAAGAAACAACCAATAGTTCCTTCCTACATCTGAAAGAGTAAACAGTAAAATTTTGTACTTTTAAATTTTTTCCGGAAAAATCCTGTTGATACTTATTAATCTGCAAACCAGGAGCCATCTGCAAAATTGTAAATGCATGTCAATTTTACAAAATTGTTGTAGCCACTCCCAGTTTATGGACACTATCCTGTTAAATAGATACCTAAAAGCAATCGTCATACGCTCTCTACTAAAATATCACGACCTAATTTCTGAATAAGATCATGCACCGATGTAGATACAAGTGTACCAGAGGCCCTTACATGCACTAATATATTCAATACATGTTTACGCAAGAACTAAATAAAATATCCTAATACACAATATTATTAGTTTGAGAGCATTTTTTAAACTTTGCTACAAGAAATAATGACGAATCAACAACTTATAAAATATACATGAACATGACGTGGCATCGAGTTACTTTGATATATTCATGTCGTTGTATCGACACTTAAAGTTGCACAGTAAAATTAAAGGTATCTCATAAGCATGGGATGAAATTAAAAGCAATAACTGTGGACTGTAGCGGCGCACACAAAGGCAGGAAGCCATACATATTGACAAATGCACACCGAGTCTTCTCAGAAGCCTATATGAGGTTGGAAATTTACAGTTATTTTTGTTACAGTTTGTTTAAAAAATGAATGGGAATGATTTGAATGATTCTAACTGTGAAACATAATTTTGGCCAGGATTTTGTTGAGTACAGGCCCCTTGGTACTCCTCTGGATGCATCTGACAGCAAGTCGTCTGTAGAGCGGTAGCCAATTCTCGTCCGATCGTGGGTCCGCCGACACGAAGCCTGCTCGATAGATCCAGATCTGGGCTCAGGGGTGGCATGTGAGAGTGACGTGGAATCTCGTTTTCATCTTGGAACACCGCAGAATTTCCAGGATAAGGTCAAAATTAGATAGCTACCGATCAGCTTAACATACCGAAGACCGTTCTAAGTCCCTCAAGCATAAGTAGGGGGCCCTCACGAAACCAGGAAAACCACTGAATACCGCAACAGACTCCACACGTTCTTGGTAGGCGGCATCCATCGATTTATGTAGTCTGCGCCACATACTGTGCCTCCAGGATTTGCAAAGTTACTTTAGTTACTTATAATCATTGTAATTGTACCTCATCTGCAAATCTGTAATGTAGAAAGGAAAAAAAAGCTTTAATGTCAATCAATAATTAAATACATTAAAACACACATAATATATAATTAATGCATCATTAAATAAATTGTCCACGTATCTCATTCCATCCCAATTTCAATTATTGTTCATTATCAACAAAAGTTTTCTTTCGAACGTTCAACGTTCCATCTCATCAAAGCTCTGTTTCATATTGTTCGTTGTTCGCGTCTCCGTGAGCTTTGTTTTCTGCTGTATATTCGCGGCGTCTGTCACTCTGAAATGGCAGCAATGAACAAACATTTCAAAGCGTGTATTCGCTCGCATCGAGAGCTACTCTTTGACAGGCCAAGACAAAAAAAAAATTAGTGATATGAGGCGCTGCATTAATAGTAGGCTACTCGACGAAATAAGCAGACGAAGAAGACGTAGTTTACGGAGGAGGACAAAATACATACCATAGAATATGTGACGTGAATGACACGCTGCCGCGTGGGAGTGCCGCCTGATGTTTTACATCATGCTACGGAGTAGGCAGTTGCTCCCGTCGGAGGTTCAAGTCCTACTTTGGGCGCGCGCGCGTGCGCCTGTGTGTGTGTGTGTGTGTGTGTGTGTGTGTGTGTGTGTGTGTGTGTGTGTGTGTGTTTGATCTTCGTGTACATTAGTTTAATTAGTTTTTAAGTTTAAGGAATGATGACCATAGTAGTTTGTTCCAATAGGTTTACAGACATTTCAGTGACAGGCTGTGCGAGCTGAATTTGGAAGACATCTCTGCTTTTCCTAACTTCAACAAGATGTCGCCGTCAGATTTTGAAATTATAATGAATGTTACAGGTCCAGTTGTTTCAAAGAAGGCACGAAGTTAAGAAAAAAGAACTCCTATGAACACAAGACTTCCTGCTACTCTTTGTTTCTCGGCTACAGGAAGTTCCTATGAAACCCTTGTATATTTATTCCACATTTCAAAGCCAGCCAAGTCATAACTGTCCACTCAATTTGTGAAGCTTTGGATGATGGCTTATGCAAACGTAATTCAGTTCTAGTAATAGCACCGAAACATATATTTCATTAATCGTATATTTATGTTTTCACATTATTCCAAATCTCGTTTTCAATAAAGGAAACTTCTTTAGCCTCAAAGCCACTCACACCACAAATGAATGTGACATGAAATCTATTGCTGACGATCCCCTTTTCACGTCTACCTTTAGTAAACACTGCTGTCTCCTAAATGTACTCATTTGTCCTTAAAAAAAAAGCGCTATAAACCAATAGGCCGGCTAGTAACGTAACTAGACAGATTTCTATGTATACTTTTACAATTACTTCATGTGGGGCATATATGTCCCTATGTTTTTAATAGACATTAGGCTCTGTTCTAATACGAATTTTAGTACCATTATTATGTCACACATACTCATTCATTCACAACTTTACAATTTTTGTGAAATTTTTCAAAATACTGCTGAATACATAGTGGTACTTTCCAGTAGCTACAAATATGTCCATGTCTCTTACTTCCGTGTGCTGAATTGTCTGCATCGCTTCGTTGTGCTCCTTGTTGGAAAATGTTTTCCACTTGCGCAAAAGTGCACATCATCAGGAGCGCCAGAAGCTCCAGATTTGCCGCGGCGGAACGGCTGTGCCTGCTAAAGGTGGGATTCCTATGCCGCATTTGACGCATGCTGCTGCCGCGGTGCGTCTGACGTAGTGCGGTTGACGCAAGGCTGGCGATTCCTGCACAGCAGCAGCCGCACAGTGCTTAGGTGTGCTGCGTCTGTGTCGAAAGGATGAGTGAGCGCGATTTGTTGTTTTATCTGATGTTAGAAGACGAAGAAATTCAGCTTCATCTATGTGAGGGAAATGCTGAAACACATCCGATTCACCTCGAAAGAACTGAGGAAGGCATGTGCGAAGTTTTTCCCTCTGCACTGACAAGCTCATTGTATTACAACTACAGACTTTTTTTTTCCTTTACCGTCCTACTTCCTGTGGTTGACTCTAACTACAAATTCATTTTCATTCATGTCAGTGATATGGTAGGGAGTGGGGAGTGGAAGGCACGAGGCTATTCAAACTCAATTCAAGCTAAAATCAACCGTTCACAATGACTTTATCGAGCAACGTAAAATTAGAACTCCAGTAAAAAGTGGTTTAATACACAAGGCAAAACCTGCTCCAGAAGGGCGAAATTCAAAACAACATGAACAGGACTGAACAAACAAGAATGCTACGCCGGAAGGGCGACCTCTAAAAAATAGAATATGTGCCGGAAGGGCAAATTTAAATAAAAAACAAGAGTCCGTAAGGCAAGATACAACAATCACCAACCTTTGCTACTTAAAGGCAAGGTTTCACAACAACATAGGTGCACTCAACATGAATACCAATTACACTCCAAAGGTGGCAATACAAGGCACATGATGCTAGGCCAAATACTTAGCAGTGTGACACATGCAACTTAGACAGGCTGCCTAGAACAGATAATACACAATAACAATTCGCGATATCAATTCACTGCACTGCCAGATTAGGATGGCACCAAGATTATTACCCTGACGGCAGATGAGAACTCCAAAAGGAAGCAAGGCAAGAGGCACGGAAAGGGACAGGAAGGGAACGCCTAAACTACATTCGTAGGGCGGCACACCTACGAGCGAAAATGATTCTGCCCAAGATTAAAAAAAGAAAATCAGCCGGTTCCTGGGCAGTTGACAGAAAGTGACCGGGCACACCCAGAATTCCCCAGTGGCACTCAGCGGTTCAGTTGTTAAATCTTAATGAGGAATGAGTTTCGTACTAGAAGAGTGCACAACAAGTCGCACTCACTAATACATACGCACTACGAGAGCGCAAAATTTCATGGGTTAAACCCAACACAAAACATAAGGATGCAGACATGCAGAGCAGGCACTCCTGGGGCCTTGAAACAAATCACGACACGTTGAACACACGGAATGCGACCTCTCTAGGTCTCTCCAAGAAGACAACATATCACACCCGGACGAGCAAAGGCCGAAAGGAGGAGACAGGCACACACAGATCTTCAGAAAACCTCTTGGAAAGAGTACTTAGCACATCCAGACGCTGCAGGCGCAGGCAGATATGTGAGCGTGCGATTCAGCACACCAGGGTGAAGCGGTTTATCCACAACATCAGGTCTCGAAGGTTGCCATCGATGCAGTTAGCACAGTCGGCGGCGGCAGCAGGATATTACACAACAGTACTCAAGCAATCAACATGTCGGACGACGCGACATCTCCTCCTGGGCGTAAGGGGACAACTCCAGCGTGGCCCAACGGTCCTCGTAGAACCACTAGCTACGAACCCGAAAACCGACTGACTCCTCGCCGCTCAGCGCGGCAGCTATATGCCGCTTCAAAAATGGAGCGCTGCAGCGCGCAAAGAGAGGTCACTAACCCGTGTATGAGGCGCCATCGCCGTCAGGCACAGGGAGGCCAGTCGATAGCTAACATGAGCAAACAAAATAAGATGGAAAGTAGGAAGCAGACTAAACAGGAGCCGGCACGGCTCAGTCGGGTCATATGGGAAAGGTGTCAGCGGAATTTTTCATAACAGTAATATCAGGAAACTGTTTTCAAGTGATGTTTCCTACACCTACTAAGCTAC
The DNA here is from genome assembly GCA_026315105.1 of Locusta migratoria. Classification (NCBI taxonomy): domain Eukaryota; kingdom Metazoa; phylum Arthropoda; class Insecta; order Orthoptera; family Acrididae; genus Locusta; species Locusta migratoria. The sequence goes on along the minus strand of CM048745.1, from coordinate 326,075,778 downwards.
CGGATTTGGATGTAGTACTCTAACATGCTTTTGTAGGCGACGAGGCATTTCGATTACATCCAAACATGACAAAAACATTTCTCTCATCCAGTTGCTAGTACTGCAAAAAAAAAAAAAAAAAAAAAAAAAAAAAAAAAAAAAAAAAAAAAAAAAAAAATGAAAAGATTTTTTTAACTACCGTCTTTCACGAGGTCATAGTGTTTCTGAAAATGCTCTGGCTCTGTTAAGTATTTCGCATATTTTATTCGCCGATCAGTCTGAACCCAGAAACGACTGATAATTTACTTAGGGATGCGTTCTTAGAGAAAAATAACGAGTCTCATTTTCAATTAAACAGAAGTGAACCACTACCTTCTGCAAATTTTAGACCATTAGCAAGGTGTGGCGGATATGCACATGCTGATGGATTTTCTGTGCGAGATTCATTTATAGAATACTTAACAGCCATGCAGGTGCAGGGATAATACTGTGACAAAGTGATCACGTTAACGGAATTCAGTAGGCTTCGAACACCCTAGCGTCAATGAATAAAAATTTCTATGCACACTGTAATAAATTGAAGTTTTATAACATACGTCAGGTTTTGGTATTCACTTTGCGTACACTTCATTATTATAATAATAACTGAATATTATGTAGGATGATGCTACTTATTCTTGTTTTTTCCAATATGCATTATTTGATAAATTAAGTAATAAACATTATGAATAAACAAAGTATATAGTACTTTTCTTACTATAAAAAATGGATAAAATTGATAAAGTACTTAAACTTTTCTTACTAGTTATTAACACGAATTCCGCTACCTCTCCGCTGGTCACGGTGGCCGAGGGGACTGAGGCGCTTCAGTCACGGTCTGCACAGCCACTACGGTCGGGGGTTCGAATCCCCCCTCGGGCATGGATATTTGTGCCGTCCTTAGTATTAGTTAGTTCATAAGTAGTTTGTAAGTTTAGGGACTGATGACCCCATATTAAGTCCCGTAGACTATACAAACATTTGAACATTTGAACATCCGCTACCTCTCTCCAAGCATTATCCTTCACTGTTTGGTCCTTGTATACTGGTAACGATACATAGTAGATACAAGGAAATTTAGAAACTATTTCCACCAATTTGTCATCTTCCACCACCGTGAACAGTACTTTTCCTCGGACATGCTGTCGCGTTTTCCTTTGCGGCTGCGTCTGGACTGCTCCCAGACCGGCTGGGCCGCAGCCGCACGCGGCCTATAGTTGAGCCGCCGAAAGAACGAGTCTGACAGCTAGCGGCTATGTTGCCAATACTGCACGCGGCTGTTTGTTGTTACGCCGTGTCGGTCGCCGGCATACGAGTATCACGTCCGAAAATTTTGGGACCGTTGCTATGTACTAATAAAGCATGAACGAACGAGAACAATCACGAAGTAATGAAAAACACTCTTTTTCAGTTAAAAAGAAAAGGTTTAGAAATATATGTCGAGTTAAAGCTTCCTATGTTCCAGTATTCCATTAAATATAATGTATCATTCAGTCTTTCGCCAAAGTTCGCTAGTTGAAGAATTTTGTTTATATATTTCATCTTCTATAACTATTTTCCACAGACTCGCTGTTATTACTCGGACACTGTATTGTGGCAGTCTGCCGAGAGGGTAAACAAATAAGGACTACCACTTTACAAGTAGTAAAACCGCCTCTTCCAGTGAAATGATTCGTCTTCTTACATAAGAGTTTTTGTCTCATTCGTTTATGGTCGCTGTTGACTGCCATAGTATAGTGTCTGAGTAATATTATCAGATCAGTTTCGACAGCTCGTCTATTGGTGACAGAAGTAGAAATAAAATAACGTAATTTTTCAGTAAATGATCTTTGGTTGCGAAACAAACTATACATTAAAAATCAGACGCGTCCAGCATCATGTGCAATGCACCGCTGCTACTGCTACTATCGTCCCCTAATCTTATTATTAATTCTTCTATCCGTTCGTCTAGTGTACCTTCTCGTTCCCATGCCTCTTCTAAGATGTGCTTCACGAACTAAGAATTCTACTTTTGTTAATGAAAAACGTTTATTTCTGCAACGTACGATTTCACCTGAGCCCACGCGAGTTCTATTGCATTGAAATGGCAATGATATGGTGGAGGGCGCAACACTCTATGACTACTTTCTTCAGCAATTGTATCAATTTCATAAATGATTTTTCGGCTCAAGGGACTGGCTCTTTAAAGTAACGCCCCTGCCGACTTTCCTACGGTTAGAGGAAGAAGCCATCTCACATACGTCTGAAATTAACAACATGTAACACGGAACCAACAAAACCGGTAACAACGAGACAAACGATAAACGCGACAGATGCTTTACAGCGACTGAAGCACGCCACCCTGTGCGACCTTGAGTGGTAGGGTGGCAACGCGGCACCGTTACCCCGGCAACGTTTACGAATTCCAGAGCTCAGGTTGGTGCTTGAGTGTCCCCCTACCCTCTGCGGCCCACGTGCGCGAACTGTCAGGGTCGTTCTTTCGGCGGCCCGACTATAGCGTCAGCTGCATGCGGCTTACGCAGCATGGGACACAGTCCTGTTTAACACCATCTGCAGCAGTGCAGTGCGACAGATGCACAACGGCGCCGAATGGTCTGACGCTGCATAGGAATCCCACCTTAAAGCTGTGTTTATAGGCGGTGGTTGCTCCGCGGCGGAGGAATCGCGGCGGGTTGGCGGTGCGCTGTTTCTCGTAAGGCAGCGTGGGCCTCGTTTACAGGCGCGGCTGCGGCAGTGGTCCCTCCATGCGGCGGCTGCACTTCCAAAAATGTTCAAATGTTTGTAGAACTTATGGGACTTAACTACGGGGTCATCAGTCCCTAAGCTTACAAAAACTACTTATGAACTAGCTAAGACTATGGACCGCACAAATATCCATGCCCGAGGGGGGGATTCGAACCCCTGGCAGTAGTGGTCGTGCAGACCGTGACTGGAGAGCCTAAGTCCCCTCGGCCACCGCGGCCGGCTGCACTTACAAACTGCCGCAGTTGAGTGGGCCACAGTAGCGTCTACTGACATGGCAGCTTATGGGTCTGTTTCGTATAGAGATGGGTAAACTGCTCCTGAACTGATTCAAAGAGCCAGATCCTTCTAAGGAGTGAGTGATGGATGAATCCGAAAATAAAGTGTGGTAGTTCATCTGATCCGAAAAGTCCCTCTGGTGACAGCAATGACTGCGTAAGCACCTCTTGCCACATGCTTCAGAAGTTTCCTAAACCCCTTGCCATATGCTTCAGAAGTTTCCTAAGCTACAAAATATATGTGGTAAAGACCATGTGAAAGTAACAAACTGCAAAAAATGAGCGCCTAAACAAGTGCAGCGAGTCGAGAATCGGTGAGTCGAGAGTCGGCAAGTCACACAAGCACCGCAGTTCAGTGAGCGCGCAGCTCCCAAATCCCGCTAGCTCGCTGTTCCGCACGACTCCGGCGATCGAGGCGATCCGACCGCCAACTGAGTCGGTGAGTTAGCTGGTTCACCGGTTCACCTCTCCCCACCACTCTCCCGACTCTGCTCGCTTGCGGAGCCGCGGGTGTGGCGCGCTGCTCATTATTCCCCCCACTCCTCTGGCGAACCGCATGGTGCCGAACAAAGCGACTCCGCGCATTTCTCTGTTCTCTCAACTCCTGTGTTCTGATAAAGCTTGCAGCTCACTTACAGAAACGATCATCTGAAGCAACCGAAACCATCATAAAGGCTAATGTCCTACTTCGAATAGTACTCGGGATGAAACGTATTTATTTAATGTTTTTTCTTAATAACAGGAAATTTGCAGTCTGCAGCAAAAACGCGTTACTGTACAAAATTAAACTATATAAAATTTTCGCGAAAAAAAATCCTACTCCATTTTTCTCGAAGACTTGTAGTTTGCATGAAGGTAGAAAGAGAGACAGTCTCGAGCAGTGTGGATTCTCTGTTGCTTAGATATTGTAATCCCATATCACGCAGTTTCTTGACTTGACAGACGAGTGTCCCGTAACAAATTATGAGTCTTTTATGCATCTACACTATTTTGGTCCATTGAAAACAATAACTATATAATCGAATAACAAAGAAAATAACAATATGCATTGTTATCTATGTGTGAAACCATTCAGTTTTGGGAATGTGTCCATTTGAAATTTTTGCTGCTGGCGTCAAATCTTTGACAGTAACAACAAACTTGTTTCCCAAGAGAGAGAAAACACTACGATGTCAAACGAGATATGTCTAAAATTACGTTTCTGAGTAAAATATCTTGCTATAATGTTTCATTACGTATTTAATGTGTTTGGTACAGCGGGATGTGTGTGTTTGCAATTAAAGATAATATATATTGGGAAGCACTTAAAAACTAATTTGACTTGCTCTGTATAGAGAATATATAAAACTTTGCACAAAAAAACAGGTGAAAGGGCTGTAGTTACAGGAATTAAAATATAAGATGGAACGGAAATCGTACCAGCCTGAACGCTACCGCTGCACTACATCGACTGTAAGAATATCACCGCAGTTATTTACCTAATTATTTCTTTTGGTAAGACTCTCTTTGAACTTAATCAGTTGTTGATGGTTTGTACTCAGAAAAGAAAAACTCATTGAGGACATAGTCAAAAATATCTGTACTCTTCGTCATATTTGCGAAGAATTTGGCTGGATATCTTTAGTCTTTTTTTTTTCGTATTTGAAGTTATGAATGAAATAGTCCATGAACATTTCTCGCTTTGTCAATTTTATGAACATTACTCTTTTGAAGCCTTATTTCCTAAATTAAATAAAACTTTGTTGCTTACTATGGAGCTATCATTAGTTTAATGTTTATGAGTGCCAGACTTTAGAAACAGGTGATCGGTTCTAGCGGCCATCTTGTAGCGAGAATCTGTCGCGTTCACGTGTCGCCAAATGTCGCTGCTTGTAGCTGCCGTGTCGCGTCGCTGAATATCGCGCGTTGTCGTTCGCTTTTGTTGCTCACGTAGCACGCGGCATTAGTGCGCATGGCTATTTTGCTGCGGCAGTTGCCACGTCCTGCATGGATCTCTCGCGCTATCACGTTTCATTCAACTCGCTCAAACTCGCAAACTACTCACTGTATAAATATGGAACTAGTATTATTTTATTCTGCAAAATATTCTATTTTTTGAATGAAAGTATACAAATATAAAAATAATATATTTTCTAGAATTTTTTTCTTTTTCCAATTATTTATCTTCAAAAATATTTAAATTCTGTTATAACATTTTTAAATTTTAATGTAGGTGTATCTAACAAATTTTAATTCTCGAAACTACTAAGGACTTAGAATAAAATTATTACTCTTCTTTCTTCTTTCACAATATGGCCAAATCAGATAAAGGTATAGTGACAAAAAAGCAATGTGACATCGTTTTACGTTTTTTTATCAGTTGGTGAGTCGGTTAGCCATGAAAAAGAACTAGTTCATCCCAGTGAATGACTAATTTCTGATCCGATCTCTGAAAAGATTGGTTTTGCCCATCTCTAGTTTGGTGCGCGCGACTGAACCGCGCACTATATGGCAGTGTGCCCTTCGTCTGGCCACCGGGTGGGAACAGGGTTCTCAAGACCACCTACTGTATGAGAGACGAGAGGTGACTCCGCAAAATTACAGCGGTTGCTCCGCCGCGGAGTAACCGCGGGCCATAAACACAGCCGTAGACGCCTTGCTGCGGTGTGGGCGGCCGTTCGCCGTCGGAGGTTCGAATCCTCTCCTCGGGCATGGGGGCTATGTGTTCTTCTTAGGACAACTTAATTCAAGTAGATTGTGAGTTTAGGGACCGATGACCACTGTAGTTAGGTCCCATAACTTTACAAACGTTTGAAACTCAGGCTTTTTATGACGAATGCCGTCCCCATCTCTTTATGGTTCTCACTGTCATTTGCCAGTACTCCTGTCACACATTTGAGTCATCAGGTGCTGTAAGTTGTTCTGCTGTCTAACACATTCGTCTTCCAACAACACTTCATCATCAGGCAGTGAGAACAAGTAGTCCAAAATTTCCTCTTTTTTTTCCTATCTCGACATTTATAAAAATTGGAAATGACAAGATATTACTAAAAGTTACATTATTCTCTTTGTGTGTGATCTGGTAAATGTCAGATTCAATTTACTTTCTTACTTTCCAACGAAACAGCTGACTGCAGTGTCGTGACTTCCAGTATGTAATAGTAACAAGCATCCCCCTATAATTTTTTCTCATTTCATATCAAATTAAGAGAAATCAAATAACATTATAGAATCGAATGAAATATAAACATTTTATACAAACATGAACGAAAGGCCTAATAGAAATACTGTATACACGTTAGCCATAAGGAAACCACGAATGTAGAAGAGATTTACGAGCATACCAACAGTATCAGTTGAAAATATAATTAATATGGCTTTTGATATTGTACTGTGTATATGCGAAAGTGTTTTGGAACGTGATAACATGGATTTAGTGAGGTGTGCACATTGTTCTATCTCACTTTCTTTTAATCACTTCATGGAAATCCCGCATCTGCTCTTTGAAGACTAATATGAACACTTTCAGGTGTATATGTGTGTTTCGCGCTAAGTACTTTGGCGCTGCTGATTGAATATGTAACACTGATACCATTAAATTACTTGTAATTTCCTTACTATGGTACTGATATGTTCTCTCTTTAAAATGTTACATGAGGTACAATGCAACGTTTTCCATTGAAATGACGCACAAAGCTATCCTGTTTATGATTCCCTTTTATTCGAAGCCGGCCGCGGTGGCCGAGGTGACTGAGGCGCTCCAGTCACGGTCAGCATGGCCACTACGGTCGGGGGTTCGAATCCCCCCTCGGGCATGGATATTTGTGCCGTGCTAGTACGTAAGTAGTTCATAAGTAGTTTGTAAGTTTAGGGACTGATGACCCCGTAGTTAAGTCCCATAAGCTTAACAAACATTTTGTTATTCGGAGCCTGGTTTCGTGCGATTGACAGCGTTCGTGGTCAAAGGTGTCCCTTGTAATCATCATAACTGTAAACATTTCCTATTACAGGGTAAATACAGATGCTTCTGTCAGCTATTTCACTGCGATATCTGTCGGGAAACGTTGAAATCATTATCAATACATGAATTAAAAAACACAATTTCATGTGTGTGCTACAAGTACTGTGTGATCTACTTGTAGAACACACATAATTGTGTGTTTTTTTTTTTAATTTATTTGATTATGTTCTACCAAGAAGCGACGGAAGAATCAGTCAAAATGACATCAATACATCTACTATCCCTCACTTGTTTCAAAATCGACGCCGCGGTGGAGCGGCCATGCGTTCAAAGGCGCCTAGTTGTGGAGCGCGCCGCTGCTCGCCTTCGGAGTTTCGAGTCCTCCCTCGGGATGGATGTATTTGTTGTCCTTCGCATAAGTTAGTTTAAGTAGTTTGTAAGCATAGGGACTAATGACCAGATTAGTTACGACCCATAGATTTACAAACATTATACGATTATCAATATCTACGTCGTCTCTCTCTTCAGGTGTACTATTTTCTCCGGCAGTTTACGCATCAACATGCGGAATGATTAAAAAAACACTACACGACAAAATAAGAAGGAAACAAAATTAATATTTTATAAAAATCATGGATACGGCTGTGTTACTAATGGTCGTGATCCAAGGATCCCAAATAAACGCGATAAAAGTAAACTACAAGCAACAGAAATTTGAAGGTTTACCAGAAATATTCGTTTAAGAAATGAAGATTTTCTGAGTGAGCAGCAGAATTATAATATTAATGAAAAAAGGTAAAATAATAAAACATTATGGAAACATAACCTAGAAAGGTAAGTGCAGAGACGTCCAACGTTAGGCAATGACGTACCAACCGAGACGGAGGACTTTCGCAGAATCCTGAATTAGATGGCAGTGCCCAAACGAAGTGCAAAAGAAGAAGAAACCAGAACACGAAATGAATACTTCTAGGAAGAATTTCCTGTTCGTTGACACGCGCGAATAAAACCTGTTTTTAATGCATTGAAGTGATTCGAACCTGCATGGTAATGGCACGTGGAAAGAACGCGGAAAATCGTTCTATTGTTTGACTCGTGTGAAGACAACCTGTTTTTAATCGTGTGACATGTTAAGAAACTGCGTAGTACTATCACGCACAAAGAACGAGGAAAATTTTTCTGTTCTTTAACACGTTCGAAGACAAACTCTTTCTTTATTTATTTGCAAAGAAACATTATGAAGCCGCGTGAATTGACATCGGAACGTAGGCCTGAGTTTCCCTGGTCGGCCAAGAATTACCTCTGTTTACCATGGTTAACACACCGGACTCTCATTCGGGTGGACGGTGGATCAAACCTGCCTCCTGCCAACCAGATTTAGGTTTTCCGTAATTTTACAAAATCACCCGCAGTAAATGCCGGTATGGTTCCTTTGAAAGGACAAGGCCTATTTCCTTCCCCATCTCTGACAGAAACTATACGAGCGTGCGTTCAGTCTGTAACTAAAATTCCTTCCTCGCTTATCTACTTGAACATCCACATCGACATCGACAGGCCGAAAGCCACCTCACGGTGTCTGGAACAGGGTACTTTGTGCACCACTGGCACTGCCTTGTTATATATATATATGGCAACTGAAATTGCTAAAACAAGAAGAAATGCAGATGATAAACGGGTATTCATTGGACAAATATATTATATTAGAACTGACATGACATGTGAATACACTTCCACGCAGATTGGGTGCATAGATCCTGAGAAATCAGTACCCAGAACAACCACCTCTGGCCGTGATAACGAGCTTGATACGCTGGGCATTGAGTCAAACAGAGCTTGGATGGCGTGTACAAGTACAGATGTCCATGCAGCTTCAACACGATACCACAGTTCATGAATAGTAGTAACTGGCGTATTGTGACGAGCCAGTTGCTCGCTCACCATTGACCGCACGTTTTCAATTGGCGACAGATCTGGCGAATGTGCTGGCCAGGGCAGTAGTCGAACATTTTCCGTATCCAGAAAGGCCCGTGCAGGACTTTCAACATGCGGTCGTGCATTATCCTGCTTAAATCAAATGCAGGGTAGAGCCACGGGTCGTAACACATCTGAAATGTGTCACTGTTCAAAGTGCCGTCGATGCAAACAAGTGGTGACCGAGACGTGTTAACAGTGGCACCCCATACAATCACGCCGGGTGATACGCAAGTATGGCGATGACGAATACACGCTTCCGAAGCAAGTTCATCGCGATGTCGCCAAACACGGATGCGGCCATCATGATGCTGTAAACAGAACCTAAATTCATCCGAAAAAATGACGTTTTGCCATTCGTACACCATCGCAGGCGCTCCTGTCCTTGATGCAGCGTCAAGGGTAACCGCAGCCATGGTCTTCAAGCTGACTGTCCATACTGCTGCAAACGTCGTCGAACTGTTCGTGAAGATGGTTGTTGTCTTGCAAATGTCCCCATCTGTTTATCGAGACGTGGCTGCACGATCCGTTGCAGCCTGTCATCTCGACTGCTAGTGATACGAGGGCGTTGGGATCCTGCACGGCGTTCCGTATTGCCCTCCTGAACCCACCGATTCCATATTCTGCTAACAGTCATTGGATCGCGACCAACGCGAGCAGCAATGTCGCCATACGATAAACCGCAATCGCGATAGTCTACAATCCGACCTTTATCAAAGACGGAAACGTGAAGGTACGCATTTCTCCTCCTTACATGAGACATCACAACGACGTTTCACCAGGCAACGCCGGTCAACTGCTGTTTGTGTATGAGAAGTAGGTTGAAAACTTTCCTCTTGTCAGCAGGTTGTAGGTGCCACCGGCACCAACCTTGTGCGAATGCTGTGAAAAGCTAACCATTTGCATATCACAGCCGGTCGGGGGTTAGAATCCCCCTCGGGCATGAATATTTGTGCCGTCCTTAGGATAAGCTAGTTGATAAGCTAGTTGATAAGTAGTTTGTAAGTTTAGAGACTGATGACCCCGTAGTTAAGTCCCATAAGCTATACAAACATTTGAAGATTTGAACATTTTAAATTTCGCATCTGTAGCACGTCATATTCATGGTGTAGCAATTTTAATGACCAAAAGTGTATTACAGTCGTATGTACTCGTAGCACATATACTCCCTCTTCCAACCATTTCCTGCTGCTATAAAGTACGCCGACGAAGGATGTACGTGTTCTGAGCCTCAAAGTGTTAATCGGCCTTTCAGTCTTAGTTTTAGTTCACAACTCACGTCGCTGGGAGGTGTTCGGGAGCGCTGTCGCACGTTTCAGCGAAGAGTTTTCGCTATTGTCTTTATAAGCCTCCGTGTGGGCTCTAATTTTATTCTCACGACCTTATCTTCTCTACCTCATTAGCTCTGTCAATTACAAATACCTCAATTACGAGCAATAAGTATTACTTCTGCTTATCCAAGCTTTGGAAAATGAAGAGACCGAATCACATTGCCTTAAAAAACATATAGCCGAAATCCGAAACAAAGAAATCTCCCCGCGTTACATTGCTAGCAACAGGACAGAAACACTTCCCAACATGCAAAAGCCATAGAGCGTAAGTTTATTGCATCGAATTAGCTCGAAAAACAGTAACACGAACAAATTAATTTCCTCGAAATAGTAGTGCGGTAGTTACTTGTTTGACGTATCTACAACACGGCTAGCATTATTCGTGACAACGTGAACAACAGATAGCCACAAAACTGTCTCTACAAGGCTTTTTTGCCACTGCCGTCACAGGCTGTAATACGGTAGCGCGGAATGGTCGCTTGGTCTAAGGCTTCATGCATTGGACTGCGCGGCCGTTCCCGTCGTAGGTTCGAGTCCTCCTACGGGCATGGGTGTGTGTTGTCCACAGTCTAAGAAGCGTAGGAATAGCGTGTTGTCCGGAGCGCCATGTTACAGATCACGCGGCCACTCGCGTCGGACGTGCGAGTCCTCACTTGGCCGTAAGTGTGTTTGTCGTCCTTCGGTAATTATTGTTCAAAAACATTCTTGATCGCAGAAGGTTGTGTTTTCCATGTGGCGGGTGCTGGGTACTCCAGGGCTGTATATAAGTTCTGAAGATGACCTAAGATAGGGTCAAAATCTGTTAAATAAAATAAGTTTCTGCTATCAAGACTGTTTTTAGAAATGTTTCTAAAGAAGATCGCTGTTCCTCCTTTGATAATGTTGTCCTGATTGATTCCTTAGGTTAGTAGTTAGTAAGACTTAGAGTTTGTCTTATACTTACGTCAGAAACAGGCACACTTTACCTTTTAATCTAATATGACGATTCAATTTGGTGATATTTTTTTAACATGTTCACCATGCTTGTTTATTCTTTTGTATCGCGACGAGAAAATTATTTGACGTGTGGTCCTAATGAATACTTTGTAATTCAATCTGAAGATTATTTAAATCATTGAAGCCGGCCGCGATGGCCGAGGGGACTGAGGCGCGTCAGTCACGAGCTGCACGGCCACTACAGTCGGGGGGTTCGAATCCCCCCCCCCCTAGGGCATGGATATTTGTGCCGTCCTTAGTGTTAGCTAGTTTATAAGTAGTTTGTAAGTTTAGGGACTGATGACCCCGTAGTTACGCCCCATAAGCTATACAAACATTTAAACATTTGAAATCATTGAAACCGGTTAAGGAAAAATATATTTTACCAGCGATCTTGGTGTAAGAACCTAAAGAAGGTGTGTTTTTGTTACCATTTGAATATTTCGCTGCAATACTGAAATTCAAATTCCCTGAAAACTTTATCCGAGGCTAAATGCATCCACAGCACGTGTTAAAAGTATTAATGTTCTACCTGTCATACGCTGAATGCAGTTGAAGGCACTTTTGCATCAGACGCGTTTCGATTTTTATGTATAAAACATCGCCTGTAATTGGTTTGTATGTATTCTGTTTACATGTTCTCTAAACTAGTGCTTACTCATTTCTTGTTGCTGAGGTTGATGTCGACTGGAATTGCGATATATATTTACGCTTGGCAATTATTTACATGCCTTCAGCACTTTTTCTTCCGTTCAATTGGTCTGTTTTCACTTCACCTCATTTTTGCTGTAGAATTGAGGTGACGCATGTTTTTTCACTCATCAAAGGTTTGCCGCATTCACTTGTGAACAGACTGGTTGTCTTTGAGTGCTTGGCCGAAAGCTGATAGCCCCAGAACTTTGTATAGTGTGTTACTTCTGACTAGGCGTTCTTACTCAGGGATATTTTCCTATCCATACAATGGATCGGGGTGAACAAAAAGAAACCTGTGAGGACAAGTATTGAAAATTTCGTTCCTTGGAACTACAGTTCTTACAGTAGAATTCTGCACAAGTTAATGCATTGGCTGTGCCGCGGTGAGTTTGATATACATATATTTTTCTTTTTTGTAATTTTGAAACTGTTGTACAACACAGGCAGGTTGGCAGTAACCTCATACGCCGCTCTTCACCCGCAGGTTTAAAACATAATGGACATGAAGAATAAAAATTGTTAGCACAGGAGTTAAAAATTGAGATTTTAAAACTTGAGCTAGTAGAAACTGTTGAAGATACATTGAACATGAAAGATGCTAAAAACATGTAGTGTGATTAAAATATCTGCCACGGCAGCGATAAAAACACATTAAGAAACAGGTTACTAGAAATGATGAAAATAACGGCGATGCTGATCAAATTGACGAAAGGAACACGTGTCTTAACACTGTGGACGCACTGTTTAAAATCCACTGAAGACACCCACAACACTGTTCGAAGCACTGATTAAAACTCGATCAACAGGAGGATCTCGCAGCGAAAGGGAGGATGGGAGGGTTGGAAGCGCGGGAGGAAGGAAGGGATGGAAAGAGGTGGGGAGGGGGTGAGGAGAGGGGAAAACCAAGCGGCGGAAGGGAAGAGGAGGGGGATAGGCAGTGTTGCATCCACAGGGAGAAGGTTAAGGTTGTTAGGGGGATGAACGTCAGGTCGGAGGGCGTCGTCCGGAAGAAGGAGATGGCGGAAATTACCCTGAGACACGATGTGGAGGGTGTGTCTTTGGAGGGTTGGTGAGGATCGGATAGACAATCGGTTGTGGGATTCTAGTTTGTGGGATATGTTGAGAAGCCGGATGTGTTTGAGAAACGATAGGAGTTTGGGGAACTGGACGAGGTCATACAGGATGCGTGTGGGGGAACGGAGGCGTATGTGGTAGGCGAGGCGTGAGCGTGGCGTTAATCTGCAGGGTCTTGTAATAGATGGGGTGAGCGGAATCTCAGACGGGGTAGAGGCTGCAAAGGACGGGATGCATAATGGATCTGTAGATGTAGAGGATAGTGGAGAAGCCTCACGTCCATCCAGAGAGGAGGGGAGTTTGAGCAGGTTGAGGCAGGACATGGCTTTCTGCTGGACTGTCCCGAGCAGAGTGCTCAGTCGAGGGTGAGGCCGAGGTATTTAAGGGTGAGAGTGTGACGGATGGGACAATCGTGGAGGTTTAGGTAAAAATCATGGAGGCGGAAGGAGAGGGTGGTGCGACCTATAATGATTGCCTGGGATTTATCAGGATAACTGGAGCGACCAGGTACCTGATGTGGCGAACTCGGTGATGTCACATTGGAGCAAATGCTGGGATCGGGTGAGGGAGGGGGCGAGGGCTAGGAAGGCAGTGTCGTCAGCATATTGCAGAAGGTGGACAGCAGGCTAGAGTTGGGGCTTGTCTGCGGAGTAAATGAGGTAGACGATGGGGTGATATATGTTCGTTCATCCGGTGTGCAAACCTAAACACACAGTGAAAGAGAATTTTTCTGGTGTAGGATGTGACGACTGAAGCTTCATGGCCAACTATTTTTTTTTTACAGGTAACGGCAATATATACTACTGGCCATTAAAATTGCTGCACCAAGAAGAAATGCAGATGATAAACGGGTATTCATTGGACAAATATATTATACTAGAACCCACTACAACCACCTCTAGCCGTAACAACGGCCTTGATACGCCTGGGCATTGAGTCAGGTTGCATGGCGTGTCCAGGTACAGATGCCCAAGCAGCTTCAACACAATACCACAGTTCATCAAGAGTATTCTGACTAGCAAGTTGCTCGTCCACCGTTGACCGGACGTTTTCAATTGGTGAGAGATAGGGAGAATGTGCTGTCCAGGGCTGAACTCGAACATTTTCCGTATTCAGAAACGCCCGTACAGGACCTGCAACATGCGGTCTTGCATTGACCTGGTGAAATGCAGGATTTCGCAGATGTCGAATGAAGGGTAGAGCCACTGGTAGTAACACGTCTGAAATGTAACGGCCACTGTTCAAAGTCGATGCGAACAAGAGGTGACCGAGACGTGTAGCCAATGGCACCCCAAACCATCAAGCCGCGTGGTACGCTACTGTGGCTATGACGAATACAAGCTTTGCGTTCACCGCGATGTCGCCAAAGACGGACGCTACGACCATCATGATGCTGTAAGCAGAACATGGATTCATCGGAAAAAATGACGTTTTGCCATTCGTGCACCCAAGTTCTTCGTTGCGTACACCACCGCAGGCACTCCTGTCTGTGATGCAGTGTCAAGAGTATCTGCAGCGATGGTCTCCGAGTTGGTCTCCGTTGCAGCCATGCGGATAAGATGCCTGTCATCTCCACTGCTAGTGATACGAGGCCGTTGGGAACCAGCATGGCGTCCGTATTGCTCTCCTGAACCCACCGAATCCATATTGTGCTAACAATCATTGGATCGTGTCCAACGCGACCAACAATGTCGCGATACGATAAATCGCAATCGCGATATGCTACAATCCGACCTTTATCAAAGTCCTTGCACGAGGCATCACAACAACGTTTCACCAGGCAACACCGGTCAACTGCTGTTTGCTTATGAGAAATCGGTTGGAAACTTTCCTCATGTCAGTACATTGTAGGTGTCGCCACCAGCTCCAACCTTGTATCAATCCATTGAAACGCTAACAATTTGCATATCACAGCATCTTCTTCCTGTCGGTTAAATTTCGCATCTGTAGCGCGTCATCTTCGTGATGTAGCAATTTTAGTGACCGGGATGTATTACAGCCGTATGTACTCGTAGCACACATACTCCCTCTTCCAACCATTTCCTGCTGCTATAAAGTACGCCGACGAAGGATGTACGTGTTCTGAGCCTCAAAGTGTTAATCGGCCTTTCAGTCTTAGTTTTAGTTCACAACTCACGTCGCTGGGAGGTGTTCGGGAGCGCTGTCGCATGTTTCAGCGAAACGTTTCCGCTATTGTCTTTATAAGCTACTTGCTTTACGTAAACCTCCGTGTAGGCTCTAATTTTATTCTCACGACCTTATCTTCTCTACCTCATTAGCTCTATCAATTAAAAATACCACAATTACGAGCAATAAGTATTTCTTCTGTTTACCCAAGCTTTGGAATATGAAGAGACCGAATCGTTTTGTCATAAAAAAAACACAGATATAGCCGAAATCCGAAACAAATCTCCCCGCGTTACATCGCTAGCAACAGGACAGAAACACTTCACAACATGCTGTGGACACTTTGCAAAAGCCATAGTGCGTAAGTTTATTGCATCGAATTAGCTCAATATAGTAATGCTGTTGTTATTTCAAATGTTCAAATGTTTGTTAAGCTTAAGAGACTTAACTATGTGGTCATCAGTCCCTAAACTTACAAACTACTTATGAACTACCTACAACTAAGGACGGCACAAATATCCATGCCCGAGGGGGTATTCGAACCCCCGACAGTAGTGGCCGTGCAGACCGTGACTGAAGCGCCTCAGTCCCCTCGGCCACCGCGGCCGGCTGTTACTTATTTGACGTGTCTACAACACGGCTAGCATTAAGTCGTGACTTACGGTGAACAGCAGATAGCCACAAAACTGACTCCACTAGGCCTACTTTCCACAGCCGTCACAGGCTGTAATACGGTAGCGCGGAATGGTCCGTGGTCTCAGGCTTCATGCAGTGGACTGGGCGGCCGTTCCCGTCGGAGGTTCGAGTCCTCCCTCGAGCATAGACGTTTGTGTGTGTGCGCTTGGGCGACTTGCGTGCCGATGATAATGATGATGATGATGATTAGGACAACACACACTACCCAGACCCCTGCCTGGAATAGAACCCGGGCCCCTACCATCGCTGACACTGAGCTACGGAAGCGGCCACCTAGAAATACTGAATCGTGTTGACATCCCTTGTCGGTATCACTCACCACGTCATGTGGATGAAGAGCTAGTACTTTATTCCTTGTACGTTTATGAAAATGAAATGAATGCGATGTCTGAAAATGCGATTGAAAGTAATATTTCTCCATTCCCCTTTTCATTAACATTGATATGAAAAATTTGTACATACTAGGTCTGTTTAAAAAATTGGGATTTTTGTCCACAGATTATTTTTATCCTTACTTTTTTCTTGTTTTGCTCGGTATCCTTCGAAATAGACTCCTCCCCAATTGATATGCCGCTTCTAACGTCGTTCCAACTACCGGAAACAGTCCCACAATGCATCTTCCTGCCTTGCTCGAAGCAGCATATGTCGGTTTTATTTTGTCTCGTCTATCGTTGCAAGTTTTCATCGCTTCAACGAGGTTTCTAACTTACGAAATAAATAATAAAAAAAGGCCGCAGGGGGAAGGTCGTTCGTATTTCCGCGATGCAAAAGCTCTTCATAGACTGTCAGGCGAGTGTCTTCCTGGTCTTGACTCGTGAGCACTGGGACGAAATTGGCCTCATCACGATGCAATCCAAGCTGCTGTGTCAGGATTTCGTGACGTGGTTCAACTGAAATGTTACATCCTTTCGCAATCTCTTCGATTAGAACGCACAATTTCGTTGACATTTCTGACATAAGGATCATCGATAGACGTCGTAGGGCGTCATGAACGAGAGTCATCTTTAACTTTCGTCCTGCACTCATCATCGTAGGCAAAGGTTTTCATTAGTTTGCGCCAAATCTAATGCAGACATATTGCTCCGCTATCTTTGGCATTAGAAATTCGCAAACTAGGTGACATAACGCTACAATCAGTACAGCAATGAGCAATAACTAACAGATGTACAATATAACACTTCTGGCCGTTACAAATGCCACTCAGTGGTGTTTGCATGGATGCCAACCGCATTTCGCTTCAACACTTCATTGGTGCTAAACTACGAATGTTTCTGAATTTTTAGAACGGATCTCGCAGGCTTTAACACAGCCCTGAGCGCAATTTATTACATAATTTTCTCTTACGTTGGCGTCTTGACTTGTGATATCAGAAAATCTGAATTAATAAGGCTATTAATCTATGTCATCAGCGGCTACATGTTTTTCAGTTATTTTTAAAACACACACGTGTAAAGGTAACAGCTTACAATACGAAAAATTGACTGTGCAGTTTTTTTCTAAATATTTACCAACAGCACCGCGTAACTAATTGCAGAAATACACTACAATTCCATTTCGAAAACATATTCAATGTTTTAGTTTCTGCAACTGACTGGCTGGTTTTTAGCATCGAGTCCTCCGGTAATGCCGATGATCCAAGTTGTGATGTCGCTGCCGCAGTTCGTGGGAATCACATTATGTCATTCGGGCACGTGTGTGTTTGTGTGTCGCTGGCTTCTCTGATGTCGGTGCATCACGTTGTTGAAACAGAGCGCCGTCTGTTCGCCTGCAATCCCAGTTGCTCAATTCACTATGACAGCAGGTTCACCACGTTTGGTGACGATTTCCTGTGTGGGAACCCCCGCTCACAAATATGTTTCTCTCAGGTTTTTCTGGCCTTCCCTACCATTACTCATATGCTTTGTCCTTCGAGAAGCGAGCATCAAAACGTACAATATTAGTTCTCGGCGTTACCCGCGTATTTAATTACTCTAATCTTCTATCAGTCCACCTCGTTTCTCTCTGTCTTCTTCTCCCCCCCCCCCCTCTCTCTCTCTCTCTCTCTCTCCTCTTCCATCACAATCCATTTTAGATTCTTCTTCATCCATCTGCTTCTCCGTCTCACCTTCCCTTCCAACTTTCATGGCAATCGGTGTCAAAGTTATTTGCAAAGTACAGTATGCCACACCACTTTCTCATATTTTGAGAAGTGAAAAATTTCATCAAGATTGGAACAAAACTGAAAATTTGTATGCAATACAAGCACATGAACACACGTGCACTATATGTATAATTAGCTGAAACACCAGGCGTAGCTCAGATATATATTCCAGTCTGCCTTTCTACCCTCTCTTTGCGTCTATCTGTCAATCTCCTCGTCTTCTCTCTCTCATATAATCTCGGTGTGTATGTTATTATTAATCTCCTGCTACCACTCTTTCTGCCCATCTCCACCTTGCCATTATCTGCCAATTACCACCCCCTCAGACCACTGACTCATGCGCCTGTGAAAAGTAAATTAGATTCAAATGTTTGTAAATCTATTGGACCAAACTGCTATGGTCATCAGTCAGTCTTACACTATGGGCAAAACACACACACACACACACACTTCCTAGTGTTTTTTCATATTTGCGGACGGAGAAGTTAGTACTGCTTCCTCCCACAAATCCGCTAAAACCTCCACATCCTTGAGGATGCTGTTGCGTAGCAGTGTGCGTTTGTACCGCCCTACAGTACGCACGAGGTGCCTTGGTTGCTGTCCAAGTCTTTATGGACAGCATAGAGTTCTGACTAACCTGTTGTCTTCTATAGTTGTGTCCCCAGCGCAGAAGACAGCACACAGGTCGTTGGTTCTTCTACAGCATACAAGTGAGGCTAAAATAAGTTCTGTTGGATGGAAGCATAAGAAGCGACTCGCGAGATTTTTAATTATCAGGGATGCCATTTATTAAATAAATAATAAAATATGAACAACTATTGTTAATACGACACGGCCTATGCTGCCCGTAAGTCATGTTGAGACCTGGACTGTTAATCACTATTACAAAAATCTTTACTCATGACCGGCGCGATCCGGCGCGTATAGTGGTCAGCTCGAGACTGCAACTGCGGCGCGTTGCGAGAGGGCACCTGACGCTGTATTTAGCGCCAAAACATGGCCGTCGCGCGCTTTCTGCAATATCGCTCTTCTCTTGTTACAATAAGAAAAGGCACGTTAAACTTTTTAAACTGTCAAAATCTAGCCTGTCCTTGAGAGATATTTATTACAAATTCTCAGCTCTGAATAATTAATATTTAGTATATAATAAACAAAACTAATTTCAAAAGAAATCACGTGACGTGAAATAACGCAGCCAATGCGAGGAGAGCATATGCGGGCTTTCCCACGGGAACCAGCACCTACTGTGCCATATGCTACTGCTCCCCACCCCACATTTCAACATATGCTGCACTTCTGTCTTTCTTCCACGTATGAGACACGTACAATGTTAGCAAAGAAACGGCCAGCGGCCAGAAATATGAAGTGGCCATAGGCCAGGAATATCACAACACGCACGCATGGACGCTCGACGGAAGCCACGAACCTCCGACGGAAAGGACCACCCAGCATGTAGCATGACGCGTTTGACTACGGGGACACTCCGAACGGTGAATAAATTATACAACTCTATAAACTTTCATGGTGATAAGTGACGTGGTATCCTAAGATTATTGCGATATACCCTGCGCAATTTCATACGTATTGTAATGTAATAAGGCCAATAGTACATTAGTAATTCTATGATACCAGCGTGTAACGGTATCTTAGTCAGCATACAGAGTAGTTAATATACAAACTCTGTAAATAAAAGTCAGTTATTTAACGTCTAAATATATTTCTTGCGTTTAAAATGAAGTTTTTACATAAAATGTTATAAATTACAGCCCATTAATTTTGCTAAACAGGCACCAGGGATTTTCTGTCAAAGAAGTAAACTGTTTAGTTTATGTACTATTTTCCTCCATTCTGTAACGAAGCAATTTTAATTTATTATCTGTATCAGTAGCAACTGTTTCTTATTCGACAACATGTTTAGATCGTTTGGATCATCTTCAAATCTAGTAAATGCGTCCACAACCTTTCTCACGTAAGTTAAATAAAATCAAATGTACAAGTGTTTGTAAAGCTTATGGACTTAACTGCCGGATTATCAGTCCATAAACTTACAAACTACTTATGAACATCTATTAAAGGCAGCACAAACATCCGTGCCCGAGGGAGGATTCGAACATCCGACGCCGGCCGCGATGGCCGAGGGGACTGAGGCGCTCCAGTCACGGTCTGCACGATCACTACGGTCGGGGGTTCGAATCCCCCCTCGGGCATGGATATTTGTGCCGTCCTTAGTGTTAGCTAGTTCATAATTAGTTTGTAAGCTTAGGGACTGATGACCCCGTAGTTAAGTCCCATAAGTTCTACAAACATTTTAACTTTTTTTTTAACATCCGACGTAGGAGGCTGGGCGATCCGCAACATGGCGCTACAGACCGCTCGGCTACTCCCGCCGTTAAACCATATCGAAACATTGGTTTAAAGTAGCCGTGAGGAGTTTCTAAGAAACTACTATAAGATGATCCATGTGATCCAGACATGTTACCGAACGAAAAAAGATAGTTTGCACTTGAGACCGATAAAAATTGTTTAAAAATATTCCTGTTGATATTAATGAAATTATTTTTTCTTTGTGTAAAATGTTGCAGAGTAAAATCTTGTCCCTAACGACAACGTCGTTGACGACTCGTTAAGTCCTAATCTATATTCCTTCCTTGCAGAGTGCAAAAGTGATGACAAATCTTTTTTTTTTTTAGAATTAGTAACCACTATTACACTATTTTTGTCGGTTACTTCTCTATTCTGCAAACTATTGACAATTCTCTCCACTTCCTCAAATGTGACCCTGTTTCCATCATCATTCCTATCCCTTTTGAGTACAATTGGATAGGAATGATGATGGAAAAAAAAAAAAAATAAAAATAAAAAAATTAAGGAAGTAGATTGATTTCAGTGCAATAAAGGGTTTAGGTTAGATGAAATTAAGTCGGAACTCGCCGAATATAATGGAATGTCTGTGTCAAATGGTTAAACAGGATGTTAGGATAAGTTCAGTTTCACTGGATGAAAGCAGTAATCATATCAGTCTTAAAGTATGAAATCATTAAAGATTGTTAGATATACAGAGGTATCTCTTTAATTAGCATTGTCGGCAAAATTTCCTCAGGTATTATTGAAAGGAGAGTGCTAATTATAGTTGAAGTTGGATGAAAATCGGTGTGGGTTTAGGTCTCTTAAAGGCTGGCAGGACAAGATCTTTCCGCGGTGGCCGAGGTGACTAAGGCGCTCCAGTCACGGTCAGCACGGCCACTACGGTCGGGGGTTCGAATCCCCCCTCGGGCATGGATATTTGTGCCGTCCTAGTTTGTAAGTAGTTCATAAGTAGTTTGTAAGCTTAGGGACTGATGACCCCGTAGTTAAGTCCCATAAGCGTTACAAACATTTGAACATTTGACAAGATATTTAGCTTACGCAGATAATGGAGAAGTGCTGTGACTTGAATAGGGAATTGTACCTATGTTTCATAGATCTAGAAGACGCCTTTGACCGTGTTACTGCGAGGAAGCTATTGTCATTTCTACCGGGTTATGGAATAGCAGGCAATTGAAGATCGTCAGGCAGCAGAGTTGTCGTTAAATTGATTTCATGGTTCAGGGTAGTTTCAGGGAGCAAGATAAGGCTGTTATCGTCTCCGCTGTTGTTCATATTATTCATGGATCATGTATTAAAATGAAAACAGGTTGGGACTAAAATATGCGTAAAAGTAAGCAGTCTCGCATATACCGATGACTTGTAAGTAATGGAAGGTTAGATTGAAAGGTTCAAATCTAATATTTCAGAGCTAGATCAGATGTGTAAGGATTATTATATGTAGATACCTCCAACACGAAAGTAATATCTGTGGGAAAGACATTTAATTAGAGTGGGTGCTGGACTGTTTTAATTACTGAAGAATGTATTTTCTTACAGGATGGCAACGTAATGAAAGGTGCAGCAAAGTTAATGCATTGAGTGCTCAACTAATATCTACTCTCTTCTGCAAGAATGAAGTCAGTACCAAGACTAAGTTAGCAGTGCAAAAATAAATTAATTAATTAAACAAATTGTTCAAATGTTTGTAAATCTAGTGGACCAAACTGCGTGATCATCAGTCCGTAGCTTACAAACTACTTAAACTAAGGTAAACTAACCTAAGGAGAAAAACACACACACACACACACACACACACACACACACACACACGCGCGCGCGCGCGCGGACAAAAGTGATAAAAATTCGTTATGTATTTCACGGGAGTTCACGAAATAGAACATTTTAGAGGGAGCACTCCTACATCTGCACAATGTAAACATTGCTGAAAAAAGCTCTATTTAATTAATAAGGGGGTGCCCGAAATCCTTTCAAGAGTCAAGGCGGAAAAAACAAAAACAAAAAAGGTAATGGTAGGTTTCGAACTACCGACGATGTGCATCTTAAACTAAGGCGCAACACACAACACTACGGCGGACAGTCATTCTTGTACTATTTGAAGCAGTAGTTCACTGTTAATATGGCATTTTAGACACCACATTAATATTTATCGTTCTAAGAACGACGTGTTTGTGTTAATTCTACAGTGTGCCATTGGTTTGAAACGGCAATGCGTAAGTTATAATAATAAAATCATTAATTACAGCAAGCAAGTTGGCTATGCCAGAGAGAGCTCTGGACGAGGAATGTCACGTGACATCTCCGAACGCCCGGTTTACGTAAAATCAAGAAACGGTGTCAAATCGCCGTTATTTTTACAAGTATCTCTGTGACGGTGCGAGTTATGAACAAATAGAGCAGAGTTTTAGAAATTTTTCACCTCTACAAATTCCTTTATTCAAATTTCGTGTCAGATGAACGGTTTATTCGCAATTAAAATTATATTACAAACGGATTTTTTGGTGTTACTAAAACAATTATGACTGTAAAATTTGGTGCCGATCGGTTAAACAGTTATACTTAAAAAGTGGGAACACGTTACGGACAGACAGACAGACAGAAAGACAGACATCGTGAAATCGCCATTATTTTGCAAAGTTGTAGAGAATTTTCTCATCTACAAACTCGGTTATTCAATTTTCGTGTCAGATGAACGGTTAAACCGTAATTTCATTTAAATTTCTAGCTGTCAAAAGGCAATCTCAAAGGCCTGCTTTTAGTGTTACTACCGTAACCTAAAGTGAGCCAAAAAGAAGGGGGGGGGGGAGAGAAGGGAAGCGCTTCAACTGGGACTACGAACTTACGAACTGAAGGACACAGACACAGTAGAGGACCGGCTTTTGTCATAGCCGCAAGAATTCTGGGGACAGGGAATACTTCGGCTCGTTAAACTGTGAAATACTTGCGCTCAGACCTGTGATGATTTGAGTAAGGACTTCAGTTACACCCACAGCATCGTTTCGTAACTTTTGATTTGAACACCCTCGTAATTCGAACCTTATGGGGAGTCTTAAAGCAGAAAGTGAAGTCCAGATTTGCAACTCCAACAACGATGAAATATTTAGCGGATACTTTGTTACGAGAACTGACGACATTCTGGCGCAAATTACAAATTCACTTCTCAATTGTGTTTCTCCAAGTTGCAGCTCTTCTCAAAGTAAATGGTGGGCCAATTGTTTATTAGTAAACAAAGTATTATGTTAGGTGTTCATATTATTTTGTCTACACCCTTTACGAGGTAGGAAAGATTTTAGCCATAATTTAATGAGACATACTTTCAATTGCGCAAGTTTTGTTTTTGAGTATTTGGGTACGCACCTCTATTTGCAATTATTTCTTTTCTGTAACTTTGAATGGTCTAAAACTATCGAGAGGATATGAAGTATATGTCTCAGAAATATTTAATTAGCAAATAGACTGTGAAAATAGAAGTCTAATATTTTAGTGTGTTAGTACGAATAATGTGTGCAATTATATAGTTATACTGTCATAAATATACTGCCTTATGCATACATGGTAAAAATTTGGTATCCACCTGTTATCTGTTTAAATGAGAAATGAATCTGAAGTGGTATTTTAGAAAATTCCGTTGATCTGCTGTCTTTGTATTTTTACAAATATCAGTACATATTAAGTATCTCATAATACAGGGATATTTGTTAAGAAATTATTTTGCATATCCCACCATAAAGCACACTACTGTGAAAATATGCAAACGAAAAGGTGCTTATTTTCACTTAACACTGAGCTGAAAGTAATTGAACGTAATTGAACCGAGAATAAAATCTCTACAAAACTAGGACACAGGTAGTAAATAATCGTTTAAGATTATTAATACATCCCGCAGCTATCCTCCTGATCTGGTACAGATGCAAATTGCCAGAGCCACATCCTCATCCCCCCAAATTCAGAACCTTCAACAGAACCCCAGAAGTGCCCATCTTGTCACCGGATACTTTCCGGGACTGGAGCGGACTCTGAATGTGGCTCTCCAGCAAGGATACGACTTCCTTAAATCCTGCCCCGAAATGAGATCCATCGTTCATGACATCCTACCCAGTCCACCGCCGCCCACCTAACCTCCGTAATCTCCTAGTCCATCCTTATGAAATCCCCAAACCACCTTCCCTACCTTCTGAAACTATAGATATAGTGATCGAGCGAAGTGGTACCATCAGAGATCCTTCGTCCATTCTGCCTCCACTCTACCCATTCCTGCAGCCTGTCTCGGCTAAAAGAGAACCACGCTTAACCGTATACAGCTGGTCTTCTGTCATCCAGGACGGCTCTTCTGTTAATATTCAACGATCAGAAATTCTGAAAGCGTTGCCAGACCGCTCTTATCCCGAGGCTATCTAAACACGTAAACTTCAACCAGCTGTGTGCATTGCAAACGCCTTGGAAAACCCCCGACTATTTTTCTAATAAACTACAGCGAGGACAATACCGGCAGTTAGGAATTCGTGATACGAGATAAAATCGGAGACCTGGAGGTGGTATCGGCAGGAACAATCGCACTCTGAATGGTGTCAAGTCAATCACTATTTATTTTTTCCCGCGTTATAAGGAGAGGGTCACAGTCAAGGTTACCAGGGCAAGTTCGTATGTTGCAACGTCCATTCAAATACTATGGTGAGTTGTTTCATAAAACGATAAAAACTTAAATATTACTGTGTACTCATATATAATGGCAAAAAGTTTTTTACTTTGTAAAGAAGAAAAGAAAAAAAAACCATCTAACGCGCGTAGTTATTCTAGTAGTAAATCTGGAAAGGCCGTATACGGGTGAAACCGAACAATTACATAATATATGGACAAGACGGGTTTTTTCATGAGCAGAGCTACCACTTGTATTCCGGTGACAAACGTAGAATAGTTTCGGATGTGGTTATGGCCGCAGGAAGTCAGTTAACAGACTTTGAACGCAGGATGACAGATGTAGCCACGCTTGGGAATACAATACTGCTAGTTCCACAGTGTCAAGAGTATGCTGAGAATATGAACTTTCAGGCATTGCCTCTCACCACAGTCAGCACCATATTAAAATACCTTTAATAGCTTTTGTCACCTCATTGTAAGTTCCACGGCATTTTGCAGTAATTGACAATCACATGTTAGCTTACAGGTTCTTACAATAAAGCAGAACCTGCAACCAGCTTTATTATGAAAATTAAGCCGTATTTTCAAACAGCCACCGTTTTAACATAATAAATTAAAAAAACACTATACGTGTAAATAACTGAAGTACTACAACCATCTCCTTGGAGTAGCTAACAAAGGCGAACCATTTTTCACAATGTCGCTTACAGATAAAGTACTGATTTAGTATTCTAATGCATGGTGTGAGTTTTAAATATGTTTTAGAATACAGTGCCCTGTGGTATCTTCGGTGTTTTGCGTATAGTGAATTACCTGGTTCATATTACGCGGCGTAGGTGTCTTTTCCATTCCTTCGTTAAACTTACGTCATAGTCAAGATTACGAGAGAGTGTTGTAGAGATTTTTACTCGTTTAAAATTATACAGTTTATTTTTTCACTTTATGTGAGTTAAAGTTTTCTCTTCAGTTGTAAAAACTATTGCAGAAATTTGACATTGTTTTACAGATGTAAAAAAAAAAAAAAAAAAAAAAAAAAAAAAAAACGCCAAACTTCCAACGCACAAAGTGGGCATGTGTTGGAATAGGAACGGTTCGCAGAAGAACTTCTGCAAAAATTAGAATGTAGGTGGCGAGGTACTGGCAGAATTAAAGCTGTAAGGGCGGACGGTGAGGCGTGCCGGGATAGCTCAGTCTGGAGGACGCTGAGCTATCCCGGCACGCCTCACCGTCCACCCTTACAGCTTTAATTCCGCCAGTATCTCGCAACCCAGGTTCGAATCCCGGTTCCGGCACTCAGTTTTAATGCTCCTGGAAGTTTCAGGAACGTATCTTGTCAACACAGGATTTAATATTACTTGTGTTACGTTATTAACCAGATATACAGCTCAAATAATCAGTAAATGACAGAATATTGAGAATAAATAGTATCAAAATTTTGTTACAGATTAAAAATATTCTGAAATAGAAGATATTCGCTAGTATCATACGTTTCTGTTATCAAGCTATGTAAAACTGTTAAGACGTAAAAGAGAATCAGTTCACGTCCTATGTTCCTAGGAACACTTGTCATCTCGGTACACTCCCCCCATTCATTCAGTTCAAATTTATACCTAAATAAATAAAGCAGTTATTCAGTGAATAATCTTGACCATAATTATTTGTTGCCGTGCGGGTATGACCGCGTGGTTCTAGGCGCTATGACAGGGATTGCGCGACCTTTTCCGCCGAAGGTTCTAGTTCTCCCTCGGACGTGTTTGTGTGTGGGAGGGGGGGGGGGGACATATCCTGCGTAATTTCCTCCCGTAGATTTATAAATATTTGAACATTATTTGTTATAATAACGTAATTTTAATGTTAAAACAAAGACAAAGAGTGTATCGTTGTGAATAACTGATATTTTCGGGGCATGTTTATTACAAAATGAAAAATAATTAGAATAGTAAAAGTTTACATTCATACAGAATTCGTATTATTTATAGTGCATATCCTCCTCCGACTAGTAACTATAATACTGTTGTTGTTGTTGTTGTGGTGGTGGTGGTGGTGGTGGTGGTGGTCTCCAGTCCGAAGACTGGTTTGATGCAGCTCTCCACAATGCCCTATCCTGAGCAAGTCTCTTCATCTCCACATAAGAACGGCAACCTACATCTGTCCGAATCTGCTTACTGTATCCATCTCTTGGTCTTCCTCTGCGATTTTTACCCCACACACTTCCCTCCAACGCTAAATTCACAATACCTTGATGTCTAAGAATGTGTCCTACCAATCTATCCCTTCTTTTAGTCAAGGTATGCCAGAAATTTTTTTCTCCCCAATTCTGTTCAGTACCTCCTCATTAGTTACGCGATCCACCCACTTAATCTTCAGCATTCTTCTGTAGCACTAAATTTCAAAAGCCTCAATCCTCTTCCTGTCCGCACTGTTTATCGTCCATGTTTCACTCCCATACAAGGCAACACTCCATACAAATGCCTTCAGAAAGGACTTCCTTAGGCTTAAATCAATATTCGATGTTAACAAATTTCTCTTTTTCAAGAACGCTTTTCTACCCATTGCCATTCTGCATTTTATATCCTCTGTACTGCGACCATCATTTGTTATTTTACTGCCCAAGTAACAAAACTCATCTACCTCCGTTATTGCTTCGTTTCCCAATCTAATTCCTTCAGCATCACCCGATTTTCTTACACTGCACTCCATTACCCTAGTTTTGCTCTTGTTAATGTTCATCTTATATGCACCTTTCAGCACACTGTCCATTCCGTTCAATTGCTCTTCCAAGTCCTTTGCTGTATCTGACAGAATTACTATGTCGTCGACAAAACGCAATGTTTTTAATTCTTCCCCCTGAACTTTAATTCCTTCTCCAAATTTCTCCTTGCTTTCCTTTATAGCTTGCTCAATGTACAAATTGAATAACAATGGAGAAAGACTATAACCCTGTCTTACTCTCTTTCCAACCACTGCATCCCTTTCATGCCCTTCAACTCTGACAACCGCTATCTGGTTTTTGTACAAGTTGTAAATAACCTTACGCTCCCTATATTTTACTCCTGTTTGCTTCAGAACTTGAAAGAGTTTATTCCAATCAACATTGTCAAAAACCTTCTCCAAATAGACAAAAGCTAGAAATGTAGGTTTGCCTTTTCTTAATCTATCCTCTATGATAAGCCGTAAAGTTAGTATTGCCTCCCGTGTGCCTACATTTCTCCTGAGCCCAAACTGGTCTTCCCCGAGGTCGGCTTCTACCAACTTTTCCATCCTTCTGTATACAATTCGTGTTAATATTTTGCAACCATGACTTATTAAACTAATGGTTGTGTAGTTTTCACACCTGTCTGCACCTGGTTTCTTTGGAATGGGGATTATAAAATTTTTCTTAAAGTCTGAGGGTACTCGCCTGTATCATACATCTTACACACCAGGTGAAACAGGTTTGTCATGGCTGGTTCTCCCATAGACTTCAGTAGCTCTGAGGGAATATCATCTACTCCTGGGGCCTTGTTTCGACTTAAGTCTTTCAGGGCTCTGTCAAATTCTTCTCTCAGTACAGTATCTCCTATTTCATCTTCATCTACATCCTCTTCCCTTCCTATAATATTACCTCGAAGTTCACTTCCTTTGTAGAGCCCCTCTATATACTCTTTCCACCTTTCAGCTTTCCCTTCTTTGTTGAGAACTGGTTTTCCATCAGAGCCCTTGATATTAATAGAACTGTTTTTCTTATCTCCAAATATTTTTTATTTTCCTGTAGGCTGTATCTATTTTTCCCCTATTTATACAGTCCTCTATATTCTTGCATTTGCCTTCTAGCCACTCGTGCTTATCCATTTTGCACTTCATGTCAATCTCATTTGTCGTCTGTACTCCATTTTGCCTGTTTCATTTACTGCATTTTTATATTTTATCCTTTCATCGATTAAATTTAGTATCTACTGTGATAGCCAAGATTTTTTTTGTAGGTCTTGCCTTCCTACCTATTTTGTCCTCTGCTACCTTCACTATTTCATCTCTCAATTTTACCCATTCCTCCTCTACTTTTTTATTTTCCCCCGTTTCTGTCAATTGTTGCCTAAAGCTCCCTCTGAAATTCTTAAGAACTCCAGGTTCCTTCAATTTATCCAGATCCCATCTCCTTATTTTCCTACCTTTTTGTAGTTCAGTTTCAGCCTACGGTTCATAACCAACAAGTTATGTCAGAGTTTATATCTGCCCCTGGGTATGTCTTACACTGTAAAACCTGGTTCCGAAATCTATGTCTTACCATTATAAAATCTATCTGGTATCTCCCGGTGCCTCCTGGTCTCTTCCACGTATACAACCTTCTTTTGTAATTCTTAAACCAGGTGTTTGTTATAACTAAATTATGTTCTGTGCAAAATTCTACCAGGCTGCTTCCTCTTTCATTCCTTTTGCCCAGACCATATTCACCTACTATCTTCCCTTTCCCTTCCTTGTCCTACTACCGAATTCCAGTCTCCCATCACAATTAAGTTTTCCTCTCCGTTAATTGTCTGAATAATATCCTTTAGCTCCTCATATATTTCTTCGATTTCCTCATCATCGGCAGAGCTAATTGGCATATAAACCTGTACTACTATTGTCGGTGTTGGCTTTGTATCTATCTTGACAATGATAATGCGATCACTGTGCTGGTCATAGTAGTTTACCCGCATTCCTATTTTCTTATTCATTATCAATCCTACTCTTGTGATACCCCCAATTGATTTTGTATTTATAATCCTGTACTCACCTAACCAGAAATCCTGTTCATTCTGCCAGCGAACTTCACTAATCCCCACTATATCTAACTTCAACCTATCCATTTCCCTTTTTAAATTTTCTAATTTTCCTACTCGATTAAGGGATCTAACATTCCACGCTCCGACCCGTAGTATGCCAGTATTGTCTTTCCTGATGATCACATCCTCCTGAGTAGTCCCCGCCCGGAGATACGAATGGGGGACTATTTTACCTCCGGAATATTTTACTCGAGAGGATGCCATCATCACATTTTCATACAGTAAAGCTGCATGTCCTCGGGAAAAGTAACGGCTGTAGTTTCCCCTTGCCTTCAGCCGTTCGCAGTAACTGTGTGGAAAAGCCACATTAGCTGATGTTACAAGGCCAGCTCAGTCAATCATCCAGACTGTTGCCCCTGTAACTACTGAAAAGGCTGCTGCCCCTCTTCAGGAACCACACGTTTGTCTGGCCTCTCCACAGACACCCCTCCGCTGTGGTTGCACCTACGGTACGGCCAGTGGAGTAGCTATCATAGGGCTAGGCGGGGCAGTGCCCCGGGGCCGTCGAGATCAAGGGGCCCCTCGGCCTCCGTAAGCAAGGTTCGGAAAAAGTTAGTAGAGCGTAGTTTTTTATTTTTATTTTTTATTTTATTTTATTTTACCTTCCCACCCTACCGTCCATCAATTCCGCCTCCAGTCAAACTAGGCTTCCCACAGTAGCCGCACTGGGCCACAGGGTGACGGAACATTGCTTCTAGTGCGGCCTGCTGACAGGCCAAGCCGACAGTCGCTGAGTACAACAGTCGGCACACTCCAGTCGGCAGAAGTACAGCAGCTGCAGCATCATAGCTGTTCACAGCAACAGCTGCGCCTTCCAAGTGTTGCGGCGTGCAATGTGAAGGATCGCGCGACTCCAAATACTGTATAAATACATTTACTGTACAGTACTTCTTATTGGCAAGTAGAAGTGTACAGTTCGATTATGCGAATAATCGGTTTTCCGAACATCCATGTCCCCCAATTACACTTCGGATAATCGACGTTCTACTGTATATAATGTTTTAGCTAAATGATGGATTTTCGACTTCTAACTTTTTGAACACTGCCAACAAACTTCAAACTCACGAAGTGAAATCCTAATATTATTCCCATCTCAGAATATAAACATAAAAAAGGTATTGCTTGTTCCCTAAGACGTGCACCCTTCCACCTGCTGAATTACTAGCAGTGTGTAACATTACTGTTCATGGTTTGATTCGCGGCTGGGGGCCATATTTTCGTGGTTGAATAAACCTTCATTGTTCAATTTTACTAGATTCTGCCTGCGACTTCATTCACCTAGTATGGAGCAACTTCGAAAACTATTCCGTGGTAGTTTTATCTGTATGTCCTACCCAGGTCCAACTCTATTGCTCTCCAAAATATCATCCAAATACACCCAGTAGTTTCTGCTTGAAAGTATAATTAGCTTTCACAGTTATAATTATATTAGAGAGTACGCTTAAATATTATCTGCTGCGTGACACACAGTAATTTACTTAAGAGTATTTAGGTTTGTTTTATTATGTCTTCCAGTAAGCGGTAAGTACCTGATGAAGTAGTACTGCGTCTGTATAGTTCATAGGCGCCGATTACGGGTATGCTCGGTCGCTCAAGCATACCCCAAAATTTGAATGGGTATGCTCGGCATACCACATAGAAAACTTTGGTATTATTTTTTTCTTTACGTTATATTTCTTGATTGTAATTAAATTCGACTCTCTCATCCCACTGATGGGCGGCTGGCTTTTGTAATACACGGCTGTAAAAAGATTATCTAAAAAAATTCGTAGGCATTGAAATTCATGTTGACATGTGAGTGAAGTGATCATTTTCTAAATAGTCCGAATGTTAATGGAATGCTGTTTGTAAGTTCAGTATCGTAAACTGAAGACGGTAACCTTTATTTGTTGTATTAAATAACTAGAAACGAAGTGGGTTTGGTTCGATACGATGAAAGTGTGTATACTACCAATTTAACGTTCATGCATTCTCTTAGAAGTCAATTGTCTTCAAGGAATCGTGTTAATATTAAGTCGTGACATTTTTCATCCTGTTTACTGAACTCGTGTGTGATGTAACAATGGGTTGTAAACCTATTGGTATCGACAGACATGGTATGGCAGCAGAAGTGGTTATGGACTATTTTTGTAATACTGTATAGAAAATAAATCTGCAAAAGAATGAAGGTAGTAAGACCATCCGATGTTAGTTTTTGCGATAATGAACACAATATTTACAATACAGGCACATCATTATCTGATATACATGTCTCAGAAGACAAAAACTCTGAAAATGATTTCTGTACTTACTACGGGAAAACAGGTTCAAATGGTCGCAAAATCCGCCCAGTAGTTCTAAAAATGTGAAATTGTAATTAACGGCTGTTAATTTCTTCACTGTAAGTTAAAAAAATTACTTTTCTCCTTTCAGAGATTAAAATGGTCCTAAATTAACACTAGATGAAGCAAAAAAGAAGAAATACTACTAAAATAACAAAATTATTACTTTCCCTTTGTACCTGGAATTGGAAAAATATAATACAGATTTTTTTCCTTTTTTTTTTTTTTCTTTTTTTCTTTAGAATTGCCTGTCGGGGGGGGGGGGGGGGTCTGCAGGCCGGCAATATCCTCCCCCCCCCCTATTGGAAACACCACTGAGCACACCCCAAGATTTTCAAAAGTCGGCGCCTGTGGTACAGTTTTAGTTTAGAGAGGGCCTCAACGTCATTTTTGCCCCGGGGCCCTTCGTGTAGTAGCTACTGCACTGGGCACGGCTATCTGTATCGTTGAGGCACGCAAGCCACCCCACCTCGGCAATGTCTGTGGTTCATGGGAGTGGACTATAATATTACTTTCCATAATGTTTTGCACTCCTCCATTGCATTGTTACATAATAGTCTTCATCTGTAGTTTGGCTGTCCTCTTTTTCGGATTTTATCTCATAATGAATTTCATAATTCCATCAGGACTGCCCGCTGAAATATATATTTTTAAAGATAAATCTCGTAAATACTTTAAATACAAATGTTTGGATAGCATTACGTTCTTCTTGTTTTAATGTCTTACTATTGAAACGATACAACTAAAATTATTAACTGGTCGAAGATATATTTTAATCAAAAAGCGTTTTTCTCTTTCTGAACATTCCCTTGTTTTTACGACATGACAGAAAGAATAACGTTCTGCTTCATCTATCTGTGCCTGGCCTCTGATTAGTAAAGTCGTATCTGTAGCTGCTCCTGTGATACATATGTTCATAAAATGAGTATAGTGCTATTAGTTGTGAAAAATACCAAGACATATCTTAAAATTTTAATACGACGGGTTTTAATATATTTAACATCCCGCCATTTTCTGCTGGCGTATATAATTCCTCCCACTGAAGTTGTGTGGTGGGTTTGGACTCCATTACGCCTGACGAGATATCGGTGCAGTGATTGTTGCAAGTTTTGTTGATTTTCAAACCATATCATTTATATTTACTATGATGACAAATAGATCAGCATATATTTAGATTTATGATGCCTCAAATGGTCGAAACGGCCGCTGTTGAGCGGCCGAGCGCATTGAGGCATTATGCTGTGATGCGCGAGGCCGTTCCCTGTCGGGGGGGGGGGTTCGAATCCCCCCTCGGGCATGGATGTTTGTTTTGTCTTTAGTATAAGGTCGTTAATAAGTAGTTTGTAAGTTTACGGACTGATGAACTCGCAGTTAAATCCTTTAAGGTTCACAAACATTTGAACATTTAGCGGAACGCGTCATTGACATGAAGGAAAGATTTTGCAACTGAGCCTGACTTTCGAGATAAATTCATAACCAGTTACAGTACCAGCCACTAGTATGGAGTGGGACCAGTTTTACTGAGATAAACGTGTAATTTCCCTTCAAAATTAACCGGCTTATAGAACCTGTAATCGTGTTTCTTCTTGTAAGTGTTAAATTTCGAAGGCCGATAATTTTCCTCGTAATATTTCTCCCGCCTCGTAATATTTTTCCCGCCACTCACGGTCCGCTGCAGGAACAAACCCCATAACTAGTCCAACCCTACATCATGACGGTGTTTTACCGTAATGAACATGAGTTTTTATCACAGCAGCCAACAGAATTAGCTGATGTATGTTTTATAATGTAACTGCCGCCAAAACCTACCACGCTATCTTCCAAATTATTTAAAGAATCAAAATAAATTCCACTGTTTATTCATAAATTCCGACCTCGCAAGTATTATTTACGAAATTTTGACCACCTAGATGTCATTGCTTTCCTGCGTACTATTTACGAAATTAAGGAACTTTTAGTTCTGAATTAATCCTTAACCCCCCCCCCCCCCTAGGCAGTTTCATTACACTATCTACGTCACAGTAGGAAAATGCTCCTCTCTAGATCTTGCCTTTTCAGCGCGATCGTTGACCTTATACTGCTGCTCGTGGTCGTAGGGGTCTTTGTTGTTAATGTTACGTAATTGTTGCCGCGGCGGATTAGCCGCGCGTACTGGAGTGCCGTGTTACGGTGCGCGCGGCCGCCTGCCGTCGGGGGTTTGAATCCCCCCTCGGGCATATAGTATAAGGTAGTTTATAAGTAGTTTGTAAGTTTAGGGACTGATGACCACGCAGTTAAGTCCCATAAGCTTTACAAACATTTGCACATTTTTACGTAATTGTTACATAATGTGACAACATCTGGTAGTCATGGGCATAACTAAAAATATCAGCGAGTCATGAAAATATTCCTGATAATATTCTTCAAATCCTGAAAATTCCGTAATCAACTCTTTAGGTTCAGTGACTGACGCGTTAGTTAACACTTTGACTCCAAATATGTCAAGAAAAAGTAAACTTTTAATAATTTTCAAAAATGTCACTTTTATTAGTCTCATAAGTGATGAATAAAAGAACAAAAAGTTGAATTTAAAAAAAGTCTTTAATTCAGGTGGTTACATTGCGAAATTATTCGGACACACGATTTTGAACCATCTATGGTTTCTAGAGGTATCTTTTAGATGAATTTCGGACTTTCCCCAGGCACAATGCCGTATTACACCCTGACAATGCCATTTTGGCCGGTGAGGTTTAGATCGTACAAGATCGTACTTGTTTTGGAAGTTTTCAGACTTGGTCTCTTTCAGTTCTTGAGGTACCGTATCTCTGAATATGTTTGCATTTTAATTCTTGCACCTTCTTGATGATGCGTTGCGAATAATTCCATGAACCACCGCAATCCGGAACTTCTTCAGTGACATTCTTGCCCCATTGCTTCTTTCTTGGAACAACACAATGGTATTCACAATAGAGACTTCCAACATATGCCACAAATTATAATCCACTGTCTTTTGCCTTTCCTATCAAACTTGTGGAGATTTCAGCACGTCTGCTTCATCGACGTATGCTATATGCATGGTGTTCTTTTACACATGGAACATGAGATCTCAATTACTGACCCATCTTTTCGAGAAAATGTTGTTGTATGCCGCGGATCATGAAAATAAGACAGAAATAAAATTCCTGTCCTTACATATCTTTCTTTTATGTAGCTATATTCTCCTCGTTGAAGATGTTTTTCAGACTGCTAGACTGTGGGCATTATATTAACAAGCCTACACATCAATATCATGAAGATTTTTGATTAGGCTAACAGAACTGCAAAAATTGTCAAACTTATGCTTTTGGTCACAAGTTTCTAAGTCAATTAATCAGTTACCTTTGACCCAACTGTTTTTCTGGACATTCCCCAGTAACACTAGATGTCTCTGCTGTGCACTAGCATCGGTGGTTTCACGTGAGAGCCACTGGTCCTTTCGAACATAATGATATGGTGATTTCAGGCAGAAACCACTGATACTCAAAGGGTTAAGAACTAACTAGAAGATTAAATTCTCCTATGACCGTAATAGTGCTGAACAAGGACCATTTCGTGTGTAACCGTTTCACTGCAGTGAGACGCCTAGAAAGAAATATAAACAAGAAGAAGAATGGAATACTGTCCACACACCTATGTTTAAAAAGTATGCGAGATTTAGTGGGGGAAAAAAAGACATTATCTTGAGAAGCAAAACCAAACTTTCGACTTATTTTCCAAAATAGCATACCAAATTTCATGACCAAATTAAGGCGATGAAGGTAGTTCTCGAATTAGAAATATACAAACTCCTCGACTCTTAAAGGGCATTCCAATTATAGTATTAATATCAACCAATAGTGTGTGTGTTCTTTCGGACAGATTAGATTAGTCCTTGTTCCGTAGATAATCAATACGACACTTCGTAGTTTGAGGAATCAGCTGTTTTTGTATATTATATGAATTACTTATGTCAACTTTCTGCACTCTGTTAGGTATTATTTAAACATGTCGGTAACCGTATGTGTGCCTTCGACAGGCAAATTTCGAATGGCAATTTCCCTTGCGAGAGTACAGTTAAAGCCTGCGAGCAAGATGAAGTAATGGTCAGGGCGCACTACAATCTATGAGTGCGATAAGAAGGGAATTTGGGCAGGAGGGGAAATGTTTCTGGATTGCCTTAATGGCTAAGGGGACTGCCAGCCCGAAGCAGGAAACTCGGCTTAGAATCTCGATCGAGTACATATTTTCAGATTTGCCTTTTAATTTATTTCAATGCCCTGAAAAAGTTGAGATGTTTGAATGTTTAGAATTCGTAAATAACGCAGCTGGGATAAATTAAGAAATAGCTCACCAAGTACATTGGAATCCCAGATCTCAAATGGGTACAAACGATAACTGAAATGGCGTGGCAATCGGTACAGGTTCCGACCGACTGGACGAAAGAGGTAATCACATCAGTTTCCTAGCATCAAAACGGAAATGTTGTAACGACTACTAAGGTATCTCTTTAGTTAGACGTGTGGGCGAAATTTTTTCAGGTATTGTTGAATGGAGAGTCAGAGTATTAGTTGAAGACAGGTTAGATTGTAAATCAGTATGGAGTTCGCCCCCTTAGAGACTGTCAGGCCCAGTTTTTTTAGACCAAAGTGTTCAAATGTTTGTTAAGCTTATGGGACTTAACTACGGGGCCATCAGTCCCTAAACTTACAAACTACTTATGAACTACTTACGAACTAGGACGGCACAAATATCCATGCCCGAGGGGGGGATTCGAACCCCCGACCGTAGTGGTTTTTTAGACCAGATAATTGGGAATTGTTATAGTGGTATAGGGAATTGTATCTATGTTTTAGAGATCTAGAAAAGGCTTATGACTATGTTTCTAGGAAGAAGCTATTGTCAGTTCTACAAGATTATGTAATAGGAGCAAACTTTAACAGACACAGGTCTCTACCTAGATAGTCAGGAAGCATTAGAGTTGACAGAAGGTTGAGTTTATGGTTCAGGGTAGTTTGTGTCAAGACAAGGGTGTAACCGTCACCGCTGTTCACACTATTTATGGATCGTGTGTTAAAACAATAGACTGGCAGGGTGTGATTAAATAAGTGAAAACAAAATAAGCAGGCCTGCATATATTGCTGACTTAATGGTGATGGCAGATTTCGATTTAAAGGTCGCAATGTAATATTTCAGAGCTAGATCAGATATGTAAGGGCTAAGACATGAAGGTAAGCATCTCCAAAACAGATGTCTGTGGGAAATTGATTTAAACATATTGAGTTCCTAATAGGAGGAACAAATTTAGAACATAGGGACAGTTTCAAGTATTTAGGATGTATTTTCTCACAGGATGGCAACATAGTGAATAAAATGGAATCAAGGTGTACTCTCTTCTGCAAGAAGGAAGTCAATACCAAGATGTATATACAGCCCATGTGGGTGGTGCTGACCACTTTAGGGGTGTCGTTGCTACACTGCTTGAAAATTACCAGAGTGTAACCACAGAGAGCAGGCATGTTAGCCCTGGAGATGGCAGCACATGGGCTGTATATACGTTTCTGAAGATGACCCAAGATAAGGTCGAAACCAGTTAAATAAAATAACCTTCTGCGATCTAAACTGTTCTTCAATATAAATGTCTCTAAAGAAGATCGCTATTCCTCGTTTGACAATGCTGTCCAAATTAATTATTGCGGTACTAATAGGTGGGAACAATGACAGGAAGGTGTCCATAATGAGGAAAATAAAACTTGGAATGAACACCACAGTTGAAGCAGTTAGAGCGAACAGTTGTGGGAGGAGCAAGGTTAGCGAAGAGACTCATGGGTTAGGCAGTTGAGGGCAAGAGTAGTTCAGATTGATCAAGGAGAAACTATTTGGATTCTGTGAAGAATGATTTTGAAGTAAACGGCTTAACATCACACGAGGCATCAATGTTAGCAAACTAAAAATGTTTGTAGAGCTTATGGGATTTAACTACGGGGTCACCAGTCACAAAATCGATGATAAATGTCATGTCAATTACAAAATCAAATGTTTGTATAGCTTATGGGACTTAACTACGGGGTCATCAGATCAGTCCCTAAACTTACAAACTACTTATGAACTAGCTACTACTACGGACGGCACAAATATCCATGCCCGAGGGGGGATTCTAACCCCCGACCGTAGTCGCCGTGCAGACCGTGACTGGCGCGCCGCAGTCCCCTCGGCCACCGCGGCCGGCTGATATTAGCATTGAACAGGGGATTATGAACGAATTTTATTAGGGAGTATGCTTCAGACTGCTGAAAGGCATAATGAGTCTTAAGTCATGTAAATGGACGGTTGTTAATTTGATCCAATGGTTACTGTACGTACGAGCATTACGAGTATCTGTAATGTTCAAATGTTTGTAGAGTCTATGGGACTTAACTACAGGGTCATCAGTCACTAAACTTACAAACTACTTATGAACTACTTACAACTAAGGACGGCACAAATATCCATGCCCGAGGGGGGATTCGAACCCCCGACCGTAGTGGCCGTGCAGACCGTGACTGGAGCGCCTCAGTCTCCTCGGCCACCGCGGCCGGCTATCTGTAATGGTTTCATCTTGTAATATCAGTGGAACAAAAATTTATATTACAATTTTTGTTTGACTCAGTGTTTCTGTTGTAACTGGTAAGATATGTTTTCCTAAATGATCAGTTGTCCGAAAAGTAACCGCTCGTCACCAGTTGTTTTTTTTAGATGATCGATGATGTATTTTAATTACTTGTACTATGGATCGAAACAGTTTCCGCTACACAGTGCGACGTCAACTCTTGTGGGCGAGATCTCCTCTGAAAATGACTCGTCTAATGTTCCATACAACCATCAGCACCGCAGTGACTCCCCTATTTGAGAGCTGTTGCTGACAGCGCGCTAAATCGGTTGGTGATGTTGCGGCGTAGGACGTCTCTTACTTGCGGGTTGCGGGAAAGCCAACGGCTTTCGACAGCACTGAGGCCCACCCAGTAGTGGCTGCCGCAATGCTTCGACAATTTCCGTCCGTTTCCTGCAGCTTTTTAACTAAAAAAACGTAGCGGCGCCAGTTTCTGGTGCACGTAGGAAGGACATAACATTGAAAGCTGCCGTGTATGTGGAAGCCTAATTCGCTATCATGGGACAGGCACCTAATATCATGTGCGGCCGGCTCTGACCCTGCCAACTGCTATGAGAATCCGTGGAAGCGAGTCTAAAAGTCCCTGGTACTCTTTTGGGCACAGCTGACACCGAATTGTTTGTAGAGCTGCAGCCAATTCTGGTATGCTCGCTGGTGCTGGATCCATGGCACAGAGCCTGCGTTCCTTGACTGTACTCGACAGTGTTGAAATCTGGTTAACGGGGTGCCCATCTCAGGTTGTGGAACTAATCTGTATATTCCTGGATCCTTCAATGGGCGATGTGTGGGAGCAATGTGCAGGCACGGTATCATCTTCAAACACCGCAGAATGGTTGGGGTGATGGAAGAGCAAATATGGGTGCAAATGGTCTCATAGTACAGTGTTTTTCAACCTGTGGATCGCGGTCACACGGGGAAGTACTTGCACCGTAAAATAACCAGTGGTTAAGTAATACAAAAACATATGCCTAAGTAAAATTTATTTAACGATAAAATTACGGAGTTCATTGTGTGAAATTTAATATGAAATGAACAGATCATAGATTTAAATATCAACAATAGTACATTTCCTTGAGACAATATTGCCTCGTTGTACCATAGGTATTAAACATAAGGAGAGGCATTGAATTAAAATTTGTGCTGTGGCCGGGATTCAAACCCGGGACATCCTACTTCCTAGGTAGGCGCTTTAGACTACACTAAGATAACACAGCGTTGCAGCCAAAGCGACTACACGGACTGTCTTAAAACACGTCTCCCTCCACACCACATACTTTTAATTCTGCCTCATGTTCCCTGTGAAATGCGTATCAAATTACCAGGACTTTCCTATATTGGAATAGCACCCCAGCAAAGGACGCGAGTGGGAACAATCCCGCCTTGTTCCTCAGGAAACATGAGGCAGAATTAAAGTATGTGGTGTGGAGGGAGACGTGCTTTAAGACAGTCCGTGTAGTTGCTTTGGCTGCAACGCTGTGTCAGCTGAGAGTGGTCTAAAGCGCTTACCTAGTAAGTAGGAGGTCCCGGAGTCGAATCCCGGCCACAGCACAAAAATAATTCAATGCCTCTCCATATGTTTAAATCATAGATTGTTTCTTAATACAATGTGTGTTAATCGTGAATACGCATAAAGTCTGAAAACTGTTTTCAAGAACCAATCAATAGGTAAATACAATAAGTTATTCTGAATAATTCGAAAAAATATACTTCTTAAAATTTGTCTATACAGTGGAACCTTTCCTAAAGAGCATAATTCGCTTCTGAGCCTTGCCTGAAATGCGAAACACTCCAGCAAAACTTATATTTCTGTGAGATATCATGTAAAAATGGGATAATATGTTCCATTTCGAAAAATATGCACAGATAACTTCTCTCAACAATTTCAAAGAATGCTGTAACAAAAGAAGGAAGATTTAGATTGTTTCATTTGAGATAACATAGTATTATTGTTCGTGGGGGGGAAGGGCGCCAGATAGTTCTTACTTGTAAGGGAGTCGAATATCCAAAAAGGTTGAAAAACACTGCCCTACCAGATGAGCATATTTCCAAAACAACGAGGGGGGAGGGGCATTCGATACAAGGAAGATTCACATAGACCATGATTGAGATACCACTAGTTTAAACCACTCGTTTTTTGCAAGCCGTGCGGCAATAGCCGTGTGGTCTAGGGCGCCATGTTACGGATCACGCGGCTGCTCGCGTCGCAGATTCGAATCCTCTTATGAACGTGTGTGTGTGTGTGTGTGTGTGTGTGTGTGTGTGTAATTTGAAGTAGTTTTTTCGGCTAGGGACCGACAACCTGGGCAGTTTGGTCCCTTAGGTTTATAAACATTTTCACTGATTTGGCAAGCGAGATTCATACGATATGCGCTTCCCATCGGCATGGTGCTTTGTGCAAATGAAATCATTATTCATCCGAGCATATCACGTTCAGTCATTGTTGCAGTATCCATCCCTGGCGATTGGTGACAAATGCAAGCCATTGCAACCGATGACATTGTGTTAACAGCGGCATTCTTGTTCAAAAATCAAATGTTTGTAAAGTCTATGGGACTTAACTACGGGGTCATCAGTCCCTAAACTTACAAACTACTTATGAACTAGCTACAACTAAGGACGGCACAAATATCCATGCCCGAGGGGGGATTCGAACCCCCGACAGTAGTGGCCGTGCAGACCGTGACTGGAGCGCCTCAGTCCCCTCGGCCGGCGGCACTCTTGTGAGGCACTTGGTTCCATACCCCGTGGAACCCATGCTGCTACGTATTGTCCACTGGGAGACGTGTCTGGCACGTTCGGTGTTGAAATAAGCCGTGATCTGTTGCACTGATGTATCGGCT
Organism: Locusta migratoria; assembly: GCA_026315105.1. Taxonomy (NCBI): domain Eukaryota; kingdom Metazoa; phylum Arthropoda; class Insecta; order Orthoptera; family Acrididae; genus Locusta; species Locusta migratoria. Next base: position 326,034,185 of record CM048745.1, on the reverse strand, counting down.
ACTGGACGTTGTAACATCAGCTGGCAGTCTGCTAAGGACGGGAACGCGGGAGAGAACCCAGAGCACACGTTTGCATTAAAAGAGTGAGTTTATTTGAAAGCAAGCACAAAACCAAATACTTCTTCTGATTTCTACATCTACATATATACTCCGCAGTCCACCGTAAAGTGCGTGGCGGAGGGTACACTGTACCACTACTAGGGATTTCCTTTTCTATTCCACTCCCAAATAGAAAAAGCCTTAATTTCTCTTATCTTGTCTTTGTGATCAGTAAGCATGTAAGTAGGCGGCGGGAAGAGCGTTCTACTCTTCAAATTCTAGCCCTCTAAATTTCCTCAACAGTTTTTCTGAAAAATAAATGAATAAAAATTTAAAAAATATTTAAAGAAACTTTTAAAATGCATGTATCTGTATTTACATTATTAGTATTATCTATTATTCAGCTTGTAAACTTTGTTTCTTGTCATGTTCCACATCCACGAGGATCTCCTCAACATGAATCTACAGAACGAAAAACTAATGTAATCTAATCCTATTTCAAAAATGACTGCTTTTCTGCCTGGGTCGTTATGTAAGTTCACGTTCCGCGAGCAATCTGGTAAAAACATGGCGGCCACGGCCGGTTGGCCACTTCCCCCTATACAGGCGCTCTACGTAGGCCGTGAGCGTGGCCGCGAGTCTTCTCATAGTTGGTGCGTGTTGCGACGCCTTCAAAACGTCGTTCTGGCGTTGGTGCGCTGCTCGGTATGCTCGTTAGGACTGCACAGCTCCTGTGGTAGTGTTGACGATCATTCTCTGAAGTTACCGGTTACGGTTATCGGGAGTGCCTGGACGGCCTGTTATTTTGTTTACCGTGAACCGCGACACGTCGTTTAATCATTCCTGACAAACTCCGGTCACAGTAGAACATCTGAAGCTGAATTATTGCACCACAGCAGAAAACTAAACTCTCATGCTTCGCCACTGCCTCCCAAACCTCGTTAGAATGGCGTCACCTCACGATGACGTTCCGTATTACACACATCACGAGCAGAATCACGCCTCACAAGGTCTCTAGCCAACTGCAGGGGGCACAGAAATAGCGTGGTGCGCCTGTGCTGTCTGTCCCCACTATCCCACGATATTTGCTATGTGTAGGGCCTAGATTGCTGATAGGCTACTGTCCATTAAAACTTTGCGTTGTGTAGGGCCTATATTGCTGCTAGGCTACTATCCATTAAAACTGCAAGGTTAAATTTTGTTTTGTTGATTTTAATATTTTAAACATGACTGCGACTCAGCAACGGTTACAGGGTAGCAAATTAATAATCAGTCAACCTGTTGCAATAATAGTAAAATCAAATGTTCGTTAAGCTTATGGGACTTAACTACGGGGTCATCAGTCCCTAAACTTACAAACTACTTATGAACTACTTACGAACTAGGACGGCACAAATATCCATGCCCGAGGGGGGATTCGAACCCCCGACCGTAGTGGCCGTGCTGACCGTGACTGGAGCGCCTCAGTCACCTCGGCCACCGCGGCCGGCACAATAATAGTAGTTTAATAAACGTTACCACAGTTTCGACGGATATAAACCCGTCTTCTTCAGAAATACATGTCATACTTACAGACAATGTGACATCATAAATTACAAATTCATAATCATGATGCCTGAAATATGCATCATACCAAGCCTATTGTCTAAAAAATTGTGAAGTGCAGAATCAAAATAAAACTGTTACTTACTATACTTGCATATCAATGTAATGAGCTAGGGCAGGGTTAGGCCACCACAAAGCCTTGGTGATATATTTCGTACCACCGTATCAAAGTGATCTACTTCTTTAGAAAATGCGTTAATTCGTAAATTTTTAAGTTTTAATACTGGAAAACAATTATATTTAACAACGGAACTTTTACATCATCACTATGTGATCAAAACATGAAAATTTTATTTCTTAATATTTTGCAAATATTATATTAAATGTGACACTTGAATACATTTTCTCTTAATCGTGTCCTTGATATTTGATGTATAATACTCATGCCAATACAGAAGTCAAGGTTTTGAGGAGTCATCTTGTTCAGTGGGTAGTTATTATAAAATTAACATTTGAAAGCAATAATATGCGAAGGTAAGTATAAGAATCAAGCCTTTATTCAAAGTGCAACATTTTTAATTCACTGTATTTCGCTCGAGGAACTAGAGACCAGCAGTTTTGGGTTCTGGAACATTTTTGAGACTCAAATAATTTTAATGGTATTATTTCAAGTTCTAAGGCAAAGTTTGACTATCTTACAAAATGTCACGTTCACAAACTATAAAAATGCAAAAGTTCGTAACAGTACCAATGAAAATAATCGAAACTTCTTGAACGGCAAAAATCATACTGCTTTCTTCATACAGGTACCGAACCAATACTACAAACTGAACAAAGATGAACGAAGTAGTGTAGCTACCAGTGGCGCAAAGAGAACGGCTGATTGAACTGTTTGGAGAAACACAGTTTCAGAGTTTCTACACGATTGTTAATAAATGAAATAAATCTGTACCGAGCCGGCCGCGGTGGCCGAGGTGACTGAGGCGCTCCAGTCACGGTCAGCACGGCCACTACGGTCGGGGGTTTGAACCCCCCCTCGGGCATGGATATTTGTGCCGTCCTAGTTCGTAAGTAGTTCATAAGTTTAGGGACTGATGACCCCGTAGTTAAGTCCCATAAGTAAAAAAAAAAAAAAAAAAAATCTGTACCGAACGAGCGTGCATTTTCACAGCCAACAAAAACAATTCTTAATTTTAGTCTACAATTTTTCTTCTGCACTCTCAGTAATCAGGCGATCTACCACATAAGCACTCGCGATCAACCAGTAGATCGCGAACGACGTGTTGCCGACCCCTGGTCTAGGGAATGTGATTTAGACTGAAAGATACGTGAGCGCATTTGGAGTCATTCATTACTGATGGGAAGCAAGGAGCGGTCATACGAGGACCCGTGGCGCATGCGCCGTGGAACATATTCAGTGGCTGAAGTAGCAATTGGGAGAACGTACATTGATTTTAAAAAAATTCAATAAATGGAATATTTGGATAAAAAGAGGGTGGGAAGGTTGACAGAAGCTATGGAAACAAATATTACATTGGTCAGTTGTAAAAATATTCTAACAGATACCGTTGAAATACATTGCATAAACGACCAATAATAATAGAAAAGCTTACCTCTCAGATGAACAAAAATAAACCGGATTAGTACATGGCTTATAGTATGGTGACGCAAATAAGACAAAATCGATGGTAAATGTCATGTCAATTACAAAATCAAATGTTTGTATAGCTTATGGGACTTAACTACGGGGTCATCAGATCAGTCCCTAAACTTACAAGCTACTTATGAACTAATACTAAGGACGGCACAAATATCCATGCCCGAGGGGGGATTCGAACCCCCGACCGTAGTGGCCGTGCTGACCGTGACTGGAGCGCCTCAGTCCCCCGGCCACCGCGGCCGGGTGTCAATTACAATGGAGAATTACAAATTTAAATATTTTTTTAGATTGTTGAGGAAAGGAACAAATCGCAAAGGCTACCAGCAGCTGTAAGATTTTTGATTTTCCCTCAATATTGTGATTTTGAACATAGCTTGTCTTAAACTCAGTAACGGTAACAGTTTATTTAGGACAGCCTGTAGCAGCTAGCCATTTTCTTTTTAACTTTCATAAACCTGATAGTATTTACCTCGCACGTATTTTATATTAGGGACATATTTTATGTGATTTGAGCACAGCATCCTCTAATTTTATACGTCTCCTTTGAGTGCCTAATTTGCTCGTTGCAATTATTAATTTTTCTTTGGAAATAAAATATTTAACGTCACATTCTCTAATATCCTATTTGTCATTCATTGTAGGTCATAATTTCATACTTTTGATGAAGGCCCCCTTAGATGGTGTCGAAAACCGAATAAAGTGTATTTAATTACAAAGTAATATGCTGGGCTGCTTATCTGCATTTACAGTAAATCGACATTTTGAATTTACATCTTTTTATTAATGGTTAATAGATGCAATATGTATTCATCAGTAGACCAGTGGCTTAAAAGCAGGTGCTGAATCCGTCATGAGCCACTCATTCAACAAACAAACAAAAAATAAATTTAATAATAATAAAAAAATTTAAAAAAGAGGAGGGTGGGGTCATCCAACTGTCATACATTATACTGTTCAGAGTGTTTAGAGCTACTACTAGAGTGATTGGCTGGCGTTGATTTGTGAATCAGAAGTGTTTTTAATTTCTACAGGTTTGCATTGTTCCAAAGTTGTAAGCCCAGCTTGAGTCCTGTAAGGGCTGGAACTACGCTATTAGGAATTGAAAATTAAGATAAATTTCATACAAGAAACAACTGTTCCACAAACAGTTGCACACCACGAACTAGTTTTCACGATTAATTGCCCAAAGTATCACATTGTAATGACGGGAAGAACTCAACTATGTTACTGAAATCATATTTTTGTACATAGATATTTTTGAACTTCACAAAGACTCAAAAAGAGTACGTACGGATTTTTTAAAACTGGAATTATAATCTGAAATCAAAACTGTTGTTCCTTTTTTTTATTTCTGACAGTGACAACCATTTCATAAAGAAGAAATACTATGACGCTTTATGAGGTGGAAAAAATTGCAAATATTGATAGTTTTTAGCCAGGATAATTTGAGACATCAGACTCTTATTATTTTTTTTTTTCAGGTACTTTCTTGGTCGTACAGAACTTGACATAGGTATTATTCAACCGATATGTGGTGAAATGTATTTGAGGTGCGAGGTGATGAAAGCTGCTCCTCTTAGAAGGTAAGTGGAAATAGTTTTCGTGTTATCAGTATAATTTTTACGCACAATTTAACATAATCCGAGTTAGAAAGAATGTGGAGTGTGATTACATAAAGTGTCCAACGTTGTGGCTTCGTAAATCTTAGATTATATGCTTCCGAAATGCTCAAATGTCTGAGACGCCGGAGACTACTTGTAACGTTTTGTGCTGTTTTTAGCGTGCGTAGGTGTGAATACTAAGTTCGAGATATCAGAATATCGACAATAGCATCTCATTTTACAGAACCTGTGAAGTTACTTATGTTCAACATTAAAGAAAAACAATTTCGATACATGATCCATTTAAGATCAGGTTTTCTGTCAAGCAGTTTTCACCTGTAAAATTATTCTTGCACAAACTTTCCTGCCGCGGTGAAGTAGCCGAGCGGTCTAAAGCGTCTTGCTGCGGAGCGCGCGGTTGCTCGCCGTGGAGGTTCGAGTATTCCCTGGGGCATGGGTGTGTGTGTTGCCCTTAGGTAACTTTACCTTAGTTTAAGTAGTTTGTAAGCTACGGACTGATGACCACGCAGTTTGGTCCGATAGCTTTATAACATTTGAACATTTTGAACAAACGTTACTGCAAAGCGATAAAACTACTGAATTTCTTCTTTTGCTAAAGGCTAATATCTATGGTCGGACGTAACATCATGTTAAAGGGAATTGCACGACATTGTGTTGTTTTCCGGAGCATCTGCTATAAATATTAGCGTGCAAGAATTGAAAAGAGGCACAATTCCAAGGATCTAGTTGGTCTTCACATACATCCACGAGATGAGACATCACAAACTTCAAAAAGTACTTTTTTCTAATGTACGGTAGTCTGTTTCCACGTTCGTCGTGTTTTGCTTGGATGAGCACGCCAATTTCGCATGACTCTGTATACAGAAGTCATGGAATACCTCTTAATGCGTCGAACCTCCTTTTTTCCAGACAAACTGCAGTAATCTGACGTGCCATATAGTCAATACATAGTTGGAAGTTCCTCGCACGAATATTGAGCCATGCTCTCTCTAGACCCACCCGTAATTACGAATGTTTTGGCAATGCAGGGTTTCTTGCACGAACTGACGTCTCGATAAAGATCCATGTTCGATGGGATCCTGTCGACCAATCTGAGTGGAAAAACCATTACTGGAATATTCCAGAACATTCTTCTTTCCCGATAAAATAGCGCACCGCCATCCTTAAAAGTGCATAATTATTTGGGACCATCCTGAATCGCTGGAAATGGTCTCCACTGGTCTGCACATTACCATTTCCAGTCGTCGATCACTTGGACCAGAGCACACGGTTCGTGTAAAACCGCCCTGACCATTATGGACCACCACCATCTTCGACAGTGCGTTGTTAACAACTTGGGTCACGGTTGCGCCACAGCTGGAACCCTACCGTCACCTCTTACATTGGAAAATCCGACCAAGACTCGGTTTCCGTGACGAACCCAATAGAGACTCTGACGCCCTGCTGTTAGCAAAGGCGTTGGGCCGCCTGCTGTCATAGCCCATAAACACTGTCTACGCAATCGTCGCTACTTCCCGTGTAGACCGTCGTTCACTGCAATACCCTTGGAGAGAGAGAAGACCTGAAATTTGGCACTTGCGGCGCACCCCTGATCCTTTGCATCTCGGAAAATTCGATTCCCTTCACATTTTCGAAACGGATTACCCAATGTGTATAGATCCTAATATCATTCAAAGTTCAAAGTCTTTAATTCAAGTCATGCGGCCGTAATAACGTCGGAAACCTTCCCACATAGATTACCGAAATGACAGCTTCGTCAATGCAATGCTACGCGATATTTCATCTGCATCTATATTCCGCAATCCACAGTAAGGTGGGTGAGGGAGGGTACACTGTATCACTACTAGGCATTTCCTTTCCTATTCCATTCCCAAATAGAACGATGAGGAAAAGAATGCCTATATGCCCCCGTACGAGCCCTAATTTCTCTTGTCATTTTGATCACTACGCGAAATGTAAGTAGGTGGTAGCAAAATCGTAATACACTCAGCCTCAAATTCTGGCCCTCTAAATTTCCTTAACAGAAATTCACGAAAAGAACGTCGTCTTTCCTACAGCGATCCCCAATTGACTAGCCTGAGCATTTCCGTGACACTCGCGCATTGGTCGAACCTACCAGTAACTTAGCTGCTCGCCTCTCAACTGCCTCTATGTCTTTCTTTAAAATGATCTGCTGCGGGTCCCAAATACTTGAGCAATACTAAAGACGTGGTCGAACAATCGTTTTATACGCGGTCTCCTTTACAGATGAAGTACATCTTTCCAAAATTCTCCCAATAAACTGAAGTTGGCTATCCGCCTTACTTACAAATGTCCTTACATGTTCGTTCCATTTCCCAACGCTCTGCAATGTTACGCCTAGATATTTGAACGACGCGACAGCATCAAGACGCTCACTACTAATGCAGTATTCTAACATGATGGGATTGTTTTTCCTACCCATGCGCATCACCTTACATTTTTTCTACATTGAGAGCTAGCTGCCATTCTTCGCACCAACTAGACATTTTTGTCTAAGTCATCCTGTATGCTATTACAGTCAGTTAAAGACGACACCCTCCCATAAACCACAGCATCATCAGCAAAAAGCTGCAAATTACAAGTTACTCTGTCCATCAAATCATTTATATAGATAGAAAATAATAGCGGCCCTATAAGACTCCCCTGGGGCGCGCCTGTCTGTTGCCTTTCATCCATGGCTCGAAAGATGTCATGTGAGAAAAGGGCAAGCTGAGTTTCACATGAACGATGTTTTCTGAATCCATGCTGGTTCGTAGAAAGAAGCTTTTTCCCTCTGAAGGAAATTTACTGAGAATATGCTCCAAAATTCTACATGAAACTGATGTCAACGATATTGGCCTGTAATTATGTGGGTCAGTTCTCCTTCTTTTCTTATAAATAGGAGTCACCTGCGCTCTTTTCCAATCTCTAGGAACTTTGTGCTGAATTACAGATTCGCGATAAACTAAAGTAAGGGGCCAATGCCGCAGCTCTGGTATTCCACCAGGCCAAAAAAAAATTCAAATGTTTGTTAAGCTTTTGGGACTTAACTACGGGGTCATCAGTCCCTAAACTTACAAACTACTTATGAACTACTTACGAACTAGGACGGCACAAATATCCATGCCCGAGGGGGGATTCGAACCCCCGACCGTAGTGGCCGTGCAGAGCATGACTGGAGCGCCTCAGTCTCCTACGCCACCACGGCCGGTCCACCCGGACCAGCAGACTTTTTCGTATTTAGGTCTCTCAGCTGCTTCTCTACACCGGCAATACCTACTACTATTTCCTCCATTTCGGAATTAGTACGTTGATCAAATGATGGTATATTTGTGCGGATCTCCTGTGTGAAAGATTTCTTAAAGGTTAAATTTAGAATTTCAGCTTTCCGTTTGCTTTCTTCTATTACTGCACCAGAGTGATAAATGAGTGACTGGATTTCTACATCTACATTTACATGGAATACTCTGCAAATCACATTTAAGTGCCTGGGAGAGGGTTCATCGAACCACAATTATATTACTTATCTCCCATTCGATTCTCGAATAGCGCCCGGGAAGAAAGAACACCTGAATCTCTCTGTTCGAGCTCTGATTTCTCGTATTTTATTCTGATGATCATTTCTACCTCTGTAAGTGGGACTCAACAATATATTTTAGCATTCGGAGGAGAATGTTGGCATTGGAGTCTCGTAAGTAGCCCACGCCACAGCGATAAGCGCTGTTGTTGTAATGATTCCCATCCCAGATCCTGTATCATATCCGTAACGCTGTCTTCCGTGTATCGTGACAATACGAAACGAGCTGCTCTTCTTTGGACTCTTTCGATGTCCTCCGTCAAACCCACGTGATAAGGATCCCATACTGGGCAGCAATACTCCAAAACAGGACGAACAAGCGTAGTGTAAGCAGTTTCTTTTGTAGTTCTGTTGCATGTTTTGAGGGTTTTGCCAATAAAACGCAGTCCCTGGTTCGCCTTTCCCACGACATTATGTACGCGTTCTTTCCAATTTAAGTTTGATGTAATAGTAATTCCTAGGTATTTTATGGAGTTTACGACCTTCACTTTTGACCGATTGATCTTGTAAACAAAGTTTAACGGATTTCTTTTCGTACTCATGTGGACGACTTCACATTTCTCATTATTTAAAGTCAATTGCCAATTTTTACACCATAGTGATATCTTATTCAGATCGTTCTGCAGTTGGTTTCGATCTTCAGCTGATTTTACTAGACGGTCAATGACGGCGTCATCTGCAAACAACCTAAGAGAGCTACTTAGATTTTCCCCTAAATCGTTTATGTAAATAAGGAACAGCAAAGGACCAATAACACTACCCTGTGGAAGTCCCGATATCACCTCTGATTTAGTCGATGCATTACCATCGATTACTACGAACTGTGTCCTCTCTGACAGGAAATCCCCTACCCAATCGCAAATTTGGCGCGATATACCATAACCTCGCAATTTGATTAAAATCCTGGTTGCGGGACTGTTCCATGTGGAGTGACAAAAAAAAAAAAAAAAAAAAAAAAAAAAAAAAAAAAAAAAAAAAAACATGCCCTCTAACTCACACGCCGCGGTGGAGTGGCCGAGCGGTCTAAATCACCTTGCTGCGAAGTGCGCGGTTGCTCGTCGTGGAGGTTCGTGTCCTCCCTGGGGCATGGGTGTGTGTGTTTGTCCGACGTTTAGTTTACCTAGGTTTAAGTAGTTTGTAAACTACGGACTGATGACCACTCAGTTTGGTCCGATATATTTACTTTTTTTTTTCTAACTCACACGACACGAATATGTCTTTCACAGTAAGAATATGCCTTCCACAGTACGAATATGCCCCTGCACAAGTGCCTTAGCCTTAATAGTGAACCAGCCCAGCAGGTGGTATGGTCACGTGGCTGTCTGCCTTGACCGCGGCGTGGGCAGGTGGATGACCGGTCCTCGGTGGTTCGCTCACGCGACCTAGGCGCGCCTCACGTGTAGGGGACTACCCTGGCTCCTTCGGCGCGCAGCTTTCCCGTCCCAGACTGCCTACATACCGGTCTTCCTCTCTGACGTCAGAGGTTGCACCGGTTCCGTTGCGGGAAGTCGTTTCCGTTCTCAGCAACAAACTGCTACCAAGGCGCCGTACATATCTATAAATGTGAATGTCTGTTCGGTGTACACTTATCACGACCGAACGACAAGACGCAGAGACTTAATATTTGTACAGGTACTAATTTTTACCTGAGGAAGGTTTTAGGCACGGTTTTACAGCGATCTGATAGATATTTAGTAACTTGAAGAATATAACGTGAAATGCGGAACAATAATTTCTCTTTGAAAATTATATTTACTCTTCGAAAATGATTTTATTGGTTGCATTGTTGCTTGAGGGTTGATGATGATAAAAGGGTGGAGTATATTGGAATGGAAAGCTATCGGTATATATAAAATTCTCTGCACCGAAAACTACAGAACGCAAACAAATGGTCTGTGTCTAATTGTTGTCCGAAGTCTCCTGTTGTACACCATAGCTGTTCCATGCCGACAGCTATAAGGGGGTGGAAGATATGGTGGTTGAAATTTGTCGAATTATTTTAAAAAATTCGGACTGAAGGCCAGCGATGACGTTTGCAACACTATAGCAAGGAGGTTACATACGGCGAAACGTGATGGCACAGACCATATCTTTGCTCTATACGTGCTACAATGTCTTCAGCTCTTTCTCTGTAAGGATAAGCATACGAATAAGGAAATATAAGAATAAATAAATAAAGCAGTAAAAAAGAAATTTCATTTCATACATCTCTTTAAAAAAATCGATTTAACGTTTCGCGCATTACATCAAGTGATCGATCTGTGATATTATAACAATCATTATTTTTGAATTTCGTGATAGGATTCTTCGAATCGAGTGCATTTTACGTGTGATTTGATCTACATTACTTTAATTTTCTGATAATGTTGATTACAAATGTTTGTTTCTAAAGAAGGTATTGTATTTCATTTCATCCTTCAAAACCAGTCTCATAGCACACTACTGAAAGATAGCTTATCATAATCAACCGACACGCTAGCGGAGCCGCGGGCTTAAGCTAGTAACCTATACAGCATTGAATTTGCACCTGCAGTAAATGTGTTCTCAAGATTCTGCCTTGAGAGGAAAAAAGTTTTATTTACTTTTTCTCTCACTTCGCCTGTTCATGTTCACTGGCATCAGTGTGTTTCCCCCCAATTTCTTTAATGTCGCATTTTGTTGTCCTTTTCGACAGTAGTAATAAAAAACTTCGATCAATGTATTGAACTAATTCAGACATCGGATTACAGTAAAAATAAGTTATTGTGATAAAATAAAATAAAAAGGAACAACTTCCTGATGTTCTGCAAAACTAATATATTCACTGAAGAGAAGAGCCAAGATCGCTTTTTATTTTGTATTTTTTATTAAGATTATCGGTTTCGACAGTTTAACTGCCATCTTCGGATCTTAGATTTCATTCTTCACAACATTATTATTAAAAGCTATTAAAACTCAAGCCAACAGTTAAGTTGGCGCGTAAATGGGTTTTTAAAAGCTTTTAATAATAATGATGTGAAGAATTAAATCTAAGATCCGAAGATGGCAGTTAAACTGCCGAAACCAGTAATCCTAACAAAAAATAAAAACCAATCTTGGCTCTTGTCTTCAATAAATTGATTAAAAGATCGCCCCCAAACACGACAAACCTTTACTAATATATTCGTCACAAACCGGCTTTCGGCTTCTCAGGCCATCAACAGTTGACAACTGATTGTAGTGCACATGTTTTCAAAAGATGTTTTACAAAGATGTTATCGCAGAAAACTGACTAGTTCACAGGAAAGTCATTACAACATTTTTATCAGAGTTACTAATATTTATATACAGACTTGACAGGTATTTGTAAAGGATCAAAATTGACATGATTATATTTGTTGAAAAGGAAAGTTGGAAACTAAAAATTATTTCAGTAGAGGTGGAAATGGGAACGGTATTTGATCGTTTAATATTAAACTAGCATCGTGAGCCAAATGTGATAAACACTAGACCTTTACCATGTAATCTAGGTTTGGATTTCTTATGCTTGTGTCAATAGCTGTACAATTTGTTTACTTTCGACAGGTTTTGATGCTGTCTACCATCAAAATGAGCTCATTAGATATACTAGAATGATACAGGTGTGTAGTAATATGCTGTTGTATCAATTTTGCTTTCTTGATGACTTATAAATGGCAAAGCGAGGCAGTGACAACAACTAGATAGGAAAATACCTCGTTCTCTTCATTCTCCCTGGTGCGGAAATACAGTATAGGCTGCAAGTGCTAAGTGATGAGTGTAATTGACTCTCATATACATAGATAGTGTGGCACATGGAAGATACCGAGCTCGTGTCCGGTCCCGGCATGAATTTTCATATGCGACCATTTGGTGGTGCACATATACCTAATACAGTGCAGCTCTACGAAATTCAGTCTTGCGAATAAATTTCGTTAAGTTATATCAATAGACAGTTTTGACGATCAGAGTGTTACACTACTTACGTACACTGTGCATTATTTGGTGCAGAAATACATTCTCGGCAAATGCGGCATCATCAAGTAAAAAATGCAGACATACATTTGGTGGACACTCTAGAAATCTGTCTTGTCGTGATATATAATTAATGGTACAACCTCCATGTAATATATTACAGATTTGGGCCAGGACATAGATCTATGCCACAACAGCACAGCTCTACAAATGGTTAAAATTGTAGGAAAAATACGTTCCTGTGTGGTAGACATGAATTATGAAACTACTTATACTGTACGGAATATTTGTATGTAAAGCTTGCTCAAACAAAGTTTACTTCATAATGACAAAAAATTAATACCAATTTGTCATTTCTCATGCTGGTACTCCGACAGAGAATAAATGTAAAAACTTAAATAATCAATTAATATTAAATAAATAGAACTTATAATGATATATTCAAATAGATGTGAGACATTGAGAAACGTAATTTATATTATATAACAAAATAAATAGAGGAGAAAATTAAAATTTCAACAATATTTTCTTTCAATAAAAGCAAAACACCAATACCAAAATTACAGAAAAGAACTTTTAATTTATACATAAAATAATAAAAGTAAAGCAAATCCTGCCACCTATTTGGAACATGGAGAAATGAAAGTAAGTGATAAAACGGAGAGACAGGATGATGTCAAGTAAATTCTATGGAACTTTATTCGCTGAACTTAGTTTAACATATATGCTACCTAAGGAGTGAGGGGGTTAAATGAATAATATGAGTGGCAGCCACCGATCGTTATAAAGAAACATAGCGTAACATGCCTAATTAGTAAAATCAATGCTCTTCTCTTTGTTAGTTGTCTTCCTCCTCCTTGTTTCACCATAATCTGCTCTTCCGTTATATCTCCTTATGTGAGTATTATTACACTCATTTTTCTCCCCCTTCCCCAACCCTTACTCCATGCCCATAGCTGCTACCAGCCAAAATTAAAACCTTTCTGTATTGTACGTTTCTTTTTTATCAAATACGAATATTATGTGCATGTCCTTTTGTTACCTGTGCTGAGTGAAAATTTTAATTTTTGTTGAACTAGTAAAACTTCTGTAATATTGGAAATGTAAAATATATAGAACGCCAGGTTGAATAAATAAGTACATAAAAATATATGTAAAACAAATCGTCCCACAATCAAAATTGCCAAGTTTCTAGGGGCGTATGTCATGTGGAACTTGGGGTGGAAGAGAGCAACTCTGCGACTTACAGTGTAAGAGCTTTCCTTTATCATAATTCAATTATCTATGCTAATTTAATAAGTATAAACATATAAAACATATGCCTGAGTTGCATCTGACCTGAATGTTTACGTCAAGCGCCCAGGTTTACATGAGTTTCGTAGAACATTACGAAGCGACATTAAACACAATGTTGTGGTCGACATGTTGCTTCATGGAAATTACAGAAAACACAGATCAGCGCAAAAAAAAAAAAAAAAAAAAAAAAAAAATTACAATTTATACCAGGTCAGATTGAAAAGAACGAATGGTCTGCCGCATTTCCTGTTCATTCGTCTCAGAATACTAGAATGAGTGATGTTACCTATTTTGAATACTGTGTGGGGAAAATGGGCGACATTGTCACAGAAATTAATACAGAATAGTTCCTACTACATTCTGATGAATGTTTTGCAGGAAGTTTTCCTCGACTGAAAGGCAGATGGGGGAATCCGGTACCCAGTCCTAATGATTCCGAGTCCCTCCCCCGCATCTAACTCAAGTACTAACAGATCGCCTTTAACATTCTGCTAGGCGACATTCTGCTATTTCAGACAGATCGCTTTACTCGTTGGAGTCAAGACGACTAAGAAACAGTACTTGGCTCAGTTTGGAGAGAAATAAGTTGGCCGGCCGCGGTGGCCGAAGGGACTGAGGCGCTCCAGTCACGGTCTGCACGGCCACTACGGTCGGGGGTTCGAATCCCCCCTAGGGCATGGATATTTGTGCCGTCCTTAGTATAAGGTAGTTGATACGTAATTTGTAAGTTTAGGGACTGATGACCCCGTAGTTAAATCCCATAAGCTTAAAAAACATTTCAACATTTTTTTAAACTAAGTTGTTCTTCTTCCTGCAACGTTTCCGCTTTTATGCAGGTCGTTGACAGAGCCTCTTCCACGCTTCTCTGTTCTCCCACTGCCATACTCTTCGGTTCACGTCATCTTTCACTTGGTCTCTCCATCTTGTTCGCAGTCTTCCAACTGGTCTTCGTCCGGATACCGTCCAATGGAGGGCTATTCTTGGAAGTCTTTTAGCTCCCATTCTCTTAATGTGGCCAAACCATTTCATTTATAATTTCAGGGGCTTGACGCGTAGAGTGCTTCGTACTGTTTCATTTCGTATCTTGTCCGTTCTTGTCTCGCTAAGGATTGCCCGTAGAAATCGCATTTCTGTTGCATGTATCCTGTTCATATCTTTCTTTGTCCACGCCCAACATTCTGATCCGTGAGTCAAGATTAGCAGATAATATTTCTCGTACATAATAATTTTTGTTTCTGCAGGTATTTTCCAATTTCTTATTATGTCAGATGCGCAATAATAAAATGTTGAAGAGTTTTGTATTCTGTCTGAAATTTCGTCCTTTATGTCCCCTTTTACAGTTATTTTACTTCCTAGATACTTTGAAGGCAGGGAAGTATTCTCTCACCAGTGCTTTTTAATATAGTGATGGACAACAGCATAAGGAATGTTCGCCAAGGAGCAATGGCAGACGATATGAAAATCATAGCATATGCTGATGATGTAATGATTTGGGAGGAAAATGAACAGATATTGGTAGAAAGTAATTCAACAAGCAGGTATGGAGCTAAGTTTACCAAAAAGTGAAGCAATGAAATTCGGTAGGAAAAATGGTAAAATGAAGGATGTAACTTGCAAAGGAGAGAACCAACTAACTAAGCTGATATAATCCCATATGCAGTGCCGGATTGCTCCTAAGTCAGAGTAGGCAGCTACCTATGGGCCGCGTGTGCACCGATATAACAGTGAGAAATTTTTGGAAAGACTTTTTGCGTTTTAAATAATAATGATTAGTTGCCTTTTCGTTGTTTGTCTGCAGGCAAGTGAAAGGAATTATATATGATAGGAAATGGGTCCTGATAGTTGTGTTTGAGGAGTACAAGATGATTGTTTGGGGCCCTTCTTAGTCTTCAGCGGAAGCGGCTATCTTAGGGTGGCCAGATTTCGAAAACCAAGATACGGGACACATATGGATACCTAAGATTGCGCCACGTTAAGGACCACGCGGCCGCCCGCGTCTGAGTTTCGAGCGTTCTCCGGGGCGTGTGTTTGTGTGTGTGTGTGTGTGTGTTGTCCTCAGTGTAAGATATTTTAAGTAGTTTATAAGTCTAGGGACCGATGACCACAAAAAATTTGTCCGTTAGATTACAATTTTTTTGTCATTTAGGAGTTCGGTATTTTCCCATAGATTTTTATAATAATGAACTCATGAAGTATTTTGAAAATGATTTCTTGTTATAATTACTTCATTTTTACACTAAATATTTTGTTTTCGCCGCCCATAAAGTATGTGTGGTGGAGCAGCATTAGTGCCAGGTAGACCTAGAACAAACCGAGTAATAAGCTACAAATTTTTTCACCGGTTATCTTCAAGTGGAAGTAAGTTGAAAATGGGAGACCTGTTTTTACTAACTCACTTCGCAATTCTCAAGTAATTTTTTGTTCACATACATTTTTGACGTGGTTCAGTTCCTAAAAGAGAAAGTGATTTTCACATCTTTCTTTCAAATTATTTTCGTCAATCTCCGGTAAAGTTTTAAGACTTTACTAGACAGGTTTCCAGCGAAGGACATATTTGAGCTGAACATGGTTTCAGCATATGAAATGGGTAAGTCTATTTCGCGATACAACTGATTAACGTCTAGTGCAATAAACATGAAATGTCCATGAAATCAAACTCTTTCAGCACGTTAACTTCTAGTAATGAAATTATTAATTGGAAAACCTCCAAATTTCATGTGAAACCATTATATAATACCAACCAAAGAAATTGGTATATACGAGGTATGTATATACGAGGTATGTCCACAAAGTAAGTTCCGTTTGGTTATGTAGACCAAACGTGAACAGATACAGAAAAAAATATTTATTGTATAAAAATCTGCAACTGTTCAACTACTTTTCTACATAACTTCCGACATTTTGTAGGCACTTGTCATAGCGTGGCACAAGTTTTTGTGTGCCTTCTTCATAGAAGGTTTCCGCCTGTGTATTCAACTATGTCGTAACATGTTCTTCAAGCTCATCATCGTTGAAGTGTTGACCACCAAGGACAGATTTTAGGTGTAAGAAGAGATGAAAGGAGTCTTCTTCTTCCCTTCACGTTGCCGCCCGACCTCACAAGCCGAATGTGACCAAACAACTCTTACGGGAATTTCAATGGGACGTGTTTGATCATCCTCCGTACAGTCTCGCTCCGAGCGACTTTCTTGTTACACCTAAAACCTGTCCATGGTGGTCAAAACTTCAACGATGATGACGAGCTGAAAGAACTATTTGCCACATGGTTGAATACACAGGCGGCAACCTTTTGCGAAGAAGACATACAAAAACTTGGGCCACGCTAAGACAAGGGCCTACAAAATTTCGGAAGCTATGTAGAAAAGTAGTTTAACAGTTTTATATTTTTGTACAATAAATATTTTTTCTGTATCTGTACACGTTTGTTTTATATAAGCAAACGGAACTTACTTTGTGGACATACCTCGTATATTTCAAAATATATGGGACGATTAGTAAAAAACGGGACAATATACGTCCCGTATTTACTATGTAAGGACAGTTGAGCTAAATAAGGGACGATCCCGTAAAATAAGGTACGTCTGGTCATCCTAAGCTATCTTACACTATGGCTGAACATGTTAATTATTAAAAACGAATGCTTAGGTTGTGGAATACCGGAATTTTATTATTATTATTATTATTATTATTATGGATTACCTCAATTTTATTATTTTTATTATTATTACCAATATATTGTTGCTTGGTGGAAAATTAAGGGATGAATTTGAATTGAGCCGCCCCAATATTTGGATTGCCAGGGGCCTACAGGGGGTTTAATCCGGCACTGCCCGTATGCACGAGTGGTATCGGACATATACGTCTACAGGGGTTTCGCAGCACCTTGTGCACCCTACTAAAAATAATGCTGTGGTCAACACGTTGCTTGCTGAGGTATTGAATGGTGCAAGGGCGGACTGCCCACCTTACTGATCCACGGCACGTATGACGGCTATCGGTAGCCAGTAATGGCTCACCTTCAGTGGGGCGTTGCGTCAGCAGTGCAACAGCAGGAAGGCGATAACTGCCCACCCAGTGCTTCCGCGCCACCGCCTCCCACGGCGAGGGATATGCGTCTCTCTCTCTCTCTCTCTCTCTCTCTCTCTCTCTCTGACTCTCACGAGGATCGCAGTAATTGCTGCGAGAGTCACGTGCAGACGAGTCTGCCCAGGCTTGGAAGGGCCTCGTGCTCGTAAGCAGCGTCTCAAGGACATCGCTCTTTTCATCTCATCGTAAGCGCAACATTGGGTGGAAATGAAATTCAGGACTTCATTCGGTGTGAAGAATGGCAGTTAGCTCTAAATGTAGAAAAAATCGCACTGGCGTGTTTTACGGCCCACTTTAGATTTGTAGTTTTATAAGTTTGTGCAAACATTTTGGACCAAAAATAATAATCTAAATAATAAAAAATTAATTAATAAGAGTGTCTGAAACCCTTATAGGAAAAAAAATTGGTACTGGCGGGATTCGAACCACCGACCTTCAGCGTCATAGTTCAACGCTTTACTCACTAGGCTACAGCTATCAATCGCATGATGAGACCTTAAATCTCATACTATTCATGGCCGTTGTTAACTGATGTTAATATGGCATTTGTTGACACTAGACTATCGTACGAAGAACTATGTGTTTTTGTTCACTCTTCAGTGCGCCATTGCTTTGAAGTGACAGCGTGTAAGTTACAATAAGAAAATCATCAAATACGCAACGCGAGATGCCAGAGAGAGTTCTGGGCGAGGAATGTCACGTGACATCTCCGAACGGCTGGTTTTTGTTAATTCAATGGAGGGTCTCAAATCACCGTTATTTTTGCAAATATCTTTCAAACGATACGAGATATGAAAAAAACATAAGGGAGATAAGTTGTAGAGAATTTTCTCCTCTACCAATTAGGTTATTCGATTTTTTGTGTCAATTACAATTATATTACAAACGGCTTTTTTTGGTATTAGTACAGTATTTTTTGTCCGAAAAATTTGAAAAAGGGAGGTTCTGGTCTTTGTAGATCTACAATCATGTCTGTAAAATTTGGTGCTGATCGGGTGAACGGTTCGTCTTAAAAACAGGGAACACGTTACGGACAGACAATATACAGACGGAAAGACAGGCATTCATCCCAAAATCGCCGTTATTTTTGCAGATATCTTTGAAACGATACGAGATATGAAAAAAAAGAGAAAAGAAAAAAAAAAAAACCGGAAGGGAGCAAAGCAGTAGAGAATTTTCTCCTCTACAAATTTGGCTATTCAATTTTCGTGTCAGGTGCATGGTTAAGCCGTTATTTTCATTTAAATTTCGAGCTATCAAAAGACGATCGCAAAGGCCCACTTCTAGCGTTACTATCGTAACCTAAAGTGGGCCAAAATGTAAGGTGATACAGATGAGTACGAAAAACAATCCCATATAGTGCTGCTCAACACAATCGCATCGATTAAATAAACTACTGCCCATTCAAATTGCCACACCAAGAAGAAATGCAGATGATAAACGAGTATTCTTTGGACAAATATATTATACTAGAACTGACATGTGATTACATTTTCACGCAATTTAGGTGCATAATCCTGAGAAACCAGTGTCCAGAAGAATCACCTATGGCCGTAATAACGGCTTTGATACGCTTGGGCATTGAGTCAAACAGAGCTTGGATGGCGTGTACAGGTAAAGATGCCCATGCAGCTTCAACACGATACCACAGTTCATCAAGAGTAGTGACTGGCGTATTGTGACCAGTCAGTTGCTCGGCCACCATTGACCAGACGTTTTCAATTGGTCAGACATCTGGAGAATGTGCTGGCCAGGGCAGCAGTCGAACATTTTCCTTATCCAGAAAGGCCCGTACAGGACCTGCAACATGCAGTCGTGCATTATCCTGCTGAAATGTAGGATTTCGCAGGGATCGAATGAAGGTAGATCAACGGGTCGTAACACATCTGAAATATAACGGCCACTGTTGAAAGTGCCGTCGATGCGAACAAGACGTGACCGAGACGTGTAACCAATGGCACCCCATACAATCACGCCGGGTGATACGCCAGTATGGCGATGACGAATACGCGCTTCCAATGTGCGTTCACCGCGATGTCGCCAATCACGGATGCGACCATCATGTTGCTGTAAACAGAACCTGGATTCATCCGAAAAAATGACGTTTTGCCATTCGTGCATCCAGGTTCGTCCTTCAGTACACCATCGCCGGCGCTCCTGCCTCTGCAGCGCCAAGGGTAATCGCAGCCATGGTCTCAGAGCTGATAGTCCATGCTGCTGCAAGCGTCGTCGAACTTTTAGTGCAGATGGTTGTTTTTGTGTCTCGTTTCCGTCGTAGGTGTCGTTGGCCGAGTAGGAAGAGACCGACACAGGAATAAAGGATCCACGCTTGTGCAGGTAGGAGGTGACCAGCCAGAAGGACAGCAGAAACTAGAAACACTAGAGTAAATTAGAACGATATATATATTTCTTAGAGACTTAGTAATACTTGAATTTTACATAGCTCAGTACTGCAGAATGCTGATACATAGTTGAGCTAGAGACCTGTCTAGTGCCTATCTGTTAGCCAAGTCTTCACTGGTGCCTATCTGATTCAGAAGAGTTAACTGGTTCCTATCTCAGTCCCAAATGAACGATGTCGTTCAGTGGTGGCCACGAGCGGAGTTGTAGCAGAGGGCGCTCGTGGCTGACGTCGTAAGAACGCCGCGCCGTGCGTGCATGGCGGCGCGCGGCGAAAGTAAGTGGCGCGCACTTTGGACTTGTGCGACACCACAGTTGTTGTCTTGCAAACGTTGTCTCAGGGATCGAGACGTGACTGCACATCCGTTACAGCCATGCGGATGCTTCTCATCTCGACTTCTAGTGATACGAGGCCATTGGGATCCGGCACGGCGTTCCGTATTGTCTTCCCCATCAAACCGATTCCATATTCTGCTAACAGTCATTGGATCGCGACCAACGCGAGCAGCAATGTCGCGATATGATAAACCGCAATCGCGGTAGGCTACAATCCGACCTTTATCAAAGTCGGAAACGTAATGGTACGCATTTCTCCTCCTTACACGAGGCATCAGAACCATGTTTCACAAGGCAACGCCGGTCAACTGCTGTTTGTGTAAGAAAAATCTGTTGGAAACTTTCCTCGTGTTAGCACGTTGTAGGTGTCGCCACTGACGCCAACCTTGTGTGAATGCTCTGAAAAGCTAAGCATTTGCATTCAGGGCATCATCTTCCTTCCGACTAAATTTCGCGTCTGTAGCACGTCATCATCGTGGTGTATCTAGACGCAACGCTGCAGATCGATATGAGAGAGAACGAGCTTGTAAGGACAGTCCCGGGGAAAATGCAGGGTCGAGAATTTTGCATTGGGAGAATTTTGCGAAGATGCCGTCGGCCGTTCCCTCCGAAAGTTCGAGTCCTCCTTCTGGCTTGTGTGTGTGTGTGTGTGTGTGTGTGTGTGTGTGTGTGTGTGTGTTTTATCCTTAGTGTAAATTAGTTTAATTAGTTTGTGGGGCCTGATCACCATAGCAGTTTGATGCAATAGGATTAAAAGCATTTGAACATTCGGCATTCTGGAATAGTTCATCTAAGGAGATGCTTAACAACATAGCAACGCTGTATGCTCTCGGTAAAAGTAATGGCTGTAGTTTCTCCTTACTTTCAGCCTTACTTTACAAGGCCAAATCAGTCAATCATGCTGTTTATTGACCCTAAAACTACTAAAAAGTAGCACCCCCACTTCAAGAACCGCAGGTTTGTCTGGCTTCTCCACTGATTTGGAAGTTTTCGTTTGGGCTGACTGTGTAGCTACCTTTATCATTGTCGAACGCAAGCCACACCACTTTGTCAAGGTCCATAGTTGACAGGGCTGTTTTGACCAATATAGTACCAGAATTTTAGGTGGAATCAACCGAAAAGACTTTTAACAACAACTTAAAACTTTACACAGCGATACGAGTGACTTACTCCTGAAGTTTGTGAGGGTTCTACATGGAGTTACAATTTTTTTTATTTCATTAATTATTAGACAGATGTTGTGCGCGAGCCGGCGACAAATACTTCTTTAGGCACGGCTAGGCAGCTCGCCAATAACAAGAACCGTTATAGTTTCCCACGGCCGAGACGCACCATATGGCGTCAGCGGAGGAGGTGGGGTAACGAAAGATGCAGATCGCTGCTGCCGTGAGGCTACGGCCAGACGAGCGTTTTTTTCACGCGCGTTTCTGCTTGGCTTCACGCCGACATTATGGGCCGCTGCCTGTAGAATGGAGCCGGCCACACGACGCGTTTCCGCACGCCGCTGCCTGCAGACTTGAGCGTGCACGCCGCGCGAACGCGCTGTGCTGCACTGGGCTCCATCCGTGCTGCGTGTTTCTCACGCTGGCCGCTGTAGCTGGCCACACGAGCGGGAGAGGGCGCAGGATCCATTCCTCCCGCGGCCAGAAAAATAGGACTGAATCCTCCCGAGCCTGCAAGGGTGCGGAAAAGGACGGGACTGAATCCTCCCACAACCTGTTTCAGCAGGTAGTTGGTGGCGGCTCGAGACCAGTGTGTGTGGTCAGACCTTTATGAATATTCCAGGCAAGCAAAGCCAGCTAGTATATGTTACAGTGTATGTTCCTACATTGTACAGTAAAGAAAGAGTGAGAATAAGCCCCAGTTAACTTTAGTTTGTAAATCTATCGGACCAAACTGCGTGGTCATCAGTCCGAGGCTTACAAACTACTTAAACCTAGGTAAACTAACCTAAGGACAAACACACACCCATGCCCCAGGGAGGACTCGAACCTCCACGGAGAGCAACCGTGCGCTCCGCAGCGAGACGCTTTAGACCGCTCGGCTACTCCACCGCGGCTAACTTTAGAGTCACAGTAAACGTACAGTAATATCACTTTGGTTCTTACAATCTAAAGATCTGTGCAACATTTTCAGCAGTTGGTATACAACTTTATTTCATACAGCGTCGAATTATAAACAGAGGACAAGGCAGGCTAATTTTTTTCCTAAGGAAGAAGAAATTCTGCTTTCAACGGGAGGGCGGGACATCAGTCTCATTGAACTGGCTTGACTTAACGTGAAAAGAAGCAAGTTATGAACATCTGTAGTTTCTAATAAAACTGGCCGGCCGCGGTGGCCGAGGGGACTGAGGCGCTCCAGTCACGGTCTGCACGGCCACTACGGTCGGGGGTTCGAATCCCCCCTCGGGCATAGATATTCGTGTCGTCCTAGTTCGTAAGTAGTTTGTAATTTTGGGGACTGATGACCCCGTAGTTAAGTCCCATAAGCTTAACAAACATTTTATTTAAACATTTTCTAATAAAACTTACCTTAATAGGAAATCGGAAAATAGGAAATACTCCTGAATGACGTTCGCGGATATTGTATGTATTATGAGCAATACTGTTAAATGTAGTGCTGGGGCATAGTAGATAAGCGAACATATTCCTATTTTTGCGACTCGGGTTCGATTCCCAGTAGAAGCTTAATTTCATTTCTTAAATTTCTTGCAAAATTAAACTATTAATTATGAAATAATAAAAAGACTATCTTCAAATTTGGAGGTAATAAGTAGAAAAAGGTGACACCAGAAAAAAAAACCGTTAATCAACGCCGAAACGTGAAAGAGATAAGGAAAGCATGAGGCCGTTATAAACAAGAACACCGAAAACATTACAACAATGGAGAATGACAGTTATATTCGCGTATTTTTCACAAAAAAAGCTGAGTAAAAAGCTTCCAACGTAAACATTCCATAAAACAACAACAACAACAACAAAACTGACCAAATTCGTCTGCACGAATGATGTTGCAACTATGGAAGAAACGGTAGGAGCAGTAGAGAACTTACGCATGGAGACGAGATTTATAATGCCAAACTCCAACACTTGTTATGTGATCTACAGTGACCATAGCGGATGACAGTATGAATGAACGCTGAACACTGGTTGGTGGGGGTGGGGGCTGGTATCTGCAGGAGGCGCCACTGTGCTAGAGTAGTTCGGGAGGATTCAGTCCTGTCCCCAGTTCGCATACCTGCCGTTGGGAGGATTTCGTCCTGCACCCGCGGGAGGCACGCCGCGGTCTTACGACCTTCCTGGGGGTTGCCGCCTTCTAGGAACGAGGGCAGTGCAGGGTGACTGAAGATTTGTTGCTGTCTACTAGAGCGGAGTGCGTTTTTGCATTATCTATATTAGTATTATTTATACAAGTGTAGTATAATATAGCGTATTTATATTAGTGTAGTAGGTCTGATGAAAAATTATCAGTGTCGGGGCAATGTGTCATCACTGATTTGGCAAGGGATACTGCACGCCTGTTGGAGAAACTTGTGGGACAGCCTGTATGCAGGTGTTCTCGTGACGTAGCTGGGGTAATGGGCTGGGACTCGGCAGCTCGCTATTTCGACAGACTTTACCATCCTCGCTTGACATTGTGGCCGTCTTCTGTAACGTGTCAGAATGGAGCCTCTGGATAGTGAAATCATTATTATGGAAGTGCAGAAACACCCGTGGCTGTACAATACAAGGGATCAGGAATACAAAAACAGAGAAAAAAAAGAGTCATGGTGATCAGTCACAGCAGCCGTTCTCGGAGAAAAGTGTGGTGGAATGGATGAGAAGCAAAAATCAGATCAAGGTAATTACAAACAGTATATATATATATATATATATATATATATATATATATATATATATATATATAATGTAGTTTATTCCTGTATAATATATGAACTAGCCAATTTCTAGACTACAAAAACTAGTCTTCATTCGATGTTGTTCACATAATGATCTTGCCATGGTACAGGCCCTTGAGGGGAACAGAAGTAATCAGCAAAATTATCTCTGATATTTTTACCACTGTTCGTTCCTTTTGTCCCATGTACAGGAATACTTTCCATTCTGCAAGTCAATGTGTCATCAAAATTGTAGCCGTCATTTTGCACTCCCACAATAGTTGATACCAAACTGCGCACATTAAGTGTTGCCGCAGCTGGCACGGACGCGTTGCTAATGGGATGTCGCTGGGCTTCACGCCGCGTGAGAGAGGCGGCCGTGTGGCCACCAGAGTTGGCTGCGGTTTCATGGTTTCGAAACCAGGTTTCGATACACAAAAGAGTTTCAGTGTTTCAAAACCGGCATCTTTCACGGTTTCGAAACCATACGGTTTCATTCCGTTTTGTTTCGGATCACATACTCGGTCGATTGTTGATACACTGAAACCGTTTCTTCCTGTCGGTTTCACGGTATTGTGTCGGTTTCATGGTTTCGTGTCGGTTTCACGATTTCATGTCGGTTTCACGATTTCATGTCGGTTTGACAACACCGGTGTTTCAAGCCACTAGTACAGAAACTCGGAACAGACTAATGGTATCGAAATGTGGTGTTTCATTTTACTGAAGCTCCACACAGATACACATATAACGTACTAGTATATAAACCATTTAGAGAGTGTCAAATAGTAGTTGACACTCTTTAGTCTTATGATTATTGATATCAAGATTCGTTTTCAAGAGACTGCTGTATTCCGAAATGACATAATGTCTGCTTTATAAATGTAAAATAACAATAAAACAACGTTCACTATTTGCATTGAAAAACCTGTTAAATTCTAGGTTATCTACCATATTAAAGACAAGGGTACATACAAGAACCTGTCAACCATAGAGAATATATTTACTTCTTGGTCTGTACGGAACATGTTGATAAAGATTTTCTCCCGTGTTGTTGATGTTGCCAACATAGTCACACGAGGCCGCCGGTATGGTAGGTAAAAGTTTATCCCGTTAGGAACTCACAAACTGCAATACGGTACGCATATTACAGCGATGGATCATAAATGCTACTTTCTATACATACTAAATAAATTATAGGGAATAAAGGGCACACTAAATAATCACAAATAATGCTATGGAATGACAAAAATAATAAAGTACGAGGCAAGTTCACCACTTGTACGTCTTGAGCGTTACACCACCGCCGCAATTCTTTTAACATGAGTGTCGAAAAATTATAACGATAGTAGGTAACTTCGTTTTCGCTCATAAGAAACCAACACTTCAACACGAGATTAAATATGCGATCTACCCCTGTTAGTATAAAAAATGTCATTTCAGGCTTCATGTTGTATCTTATTTTAAAGAATGTAATTTCACTCGTGTGTTCAAATGTTCAAATGTTTGTTAAGCTTATGGGACTTAACTACGGGGTCATCAGTCCCTAAACTTACAAACCACTTATGAACTACCTTATACTAAAGACGGCACAAATATCCATGCCCGAGGGGGGATTCGAACCCCCGACCGTAGTGGCCGTGCAGACCGTGACTGGAGCGCCTTAGTCTCCTCGGCCACCGCGGCCGGCGAAACATCTTTGCTGTCAATGATATTTACGATCTCTAACTTTGATATGAAGCTAGGTTATATTGGAATTATATACAGTGGATTTAGGTGGTTTTAAATTTTCGAACAACACCCAATCCTCCATACTTCCAAAGCGTACGGAGTACAAACTACCTGTTTTTTGCAAATGGCTAAGATACAACTCGTGAATGAATGTTGTACCTATATTACAAGCTTATTAAATACGTAAGTTCAAGGAAGCGTGTACACACAACCTACCCCCGCTCCCCTACTTTGAAATTTTACTTAATGAGAACTTTCATCTTAAAATATTTGCAAACCTGTATCGGAAAAAAATGAAATTTTTGTCATCTACATATACCGAGTAAATTGACTAATTGTGCACTTGATAATGGCCTAAAAGCCGAAATCCAGTTTGTGATAATAATACAACCTTATAGTCAAATGGCCGTCCAATCATGTAATCAGTACCGTATGACTGAGGTTCAACATAACAAAATAACGAAGTAATTTAGATAGCGGTAATTTGAGGCGGACTGCAGAACAAATCCACTGGCGCCAACCTACATTTCGCGTAAAAACCACAAACATAATATCAGAGAGATTAGATCTCCTACAGATGCATATGTTACCGGCTAAACCCGATTTTAGGATGAACTAGCATCGCCTAGGCCAAACCAGTTCTCCCTACAGGCGATAGGACAAACCAATTTAGCCTAGGCCAAACTAGTTCATCCTGTTAACGGTACGAGAAACCAGTTTAGCCTATGTCGAATCGGTTTATCCTAGTTAGAATTTACATGATTTAGGACAAACTGGTACGTCCTAGTCTAGGGTGACCAGATGTCCCATATTTTATGGGATCGTCTCTTATTTAGCTTGTCCTATTGTCCCGACAAAATAAATACTGGATGTAGATTGTCCCGTATTTTATTAACCGTTCCACATACCTTTCATACACGTTGAAGAACCAAGAGACTTTTCGGACTTTCCTGAAGTGGAATGCTAACAGGTGCTTGGAAGTATACAAAGCAAATTGCCATTCCTTCGAACCGGTTGTTGATAGAAATATCTGGTCACCCTATCCTAGTCTCAACTAATTTTGCCTAACGAATGTCGCTGCCTGTGCGAACGAGAAATCCCCGAATCATCGCTGGCTCGCTGCGTGCAGAAATGGAAAATCCCCTAATCATCTCTGGCTCCCAGCCTGCATGAGCGGGGAATACCCGAATCACCCCTCGCGCCCTTTAACCACTCTTTGCTCGCCCTGTTCGTTAGTTTGCATCGACGAGTGAGCGTGTTAAGTTGCTGGTTGCGTTTAAAAGAGTTTATTATAATCCTAGTATAATTGCGAAGCGTTCTATCATAGATGAGCCTTCGTGTAGTAGATAAGCCAATCAAAAGCTATGGAGAGAAAAGTTTTTGGAGGACATTTTGCTGAGAGAAAACAAAAAGTCTTCTCATTATAATGTGTTATTAGCAGAGGAATATGCAGATTTGGTTAAACAAGTAGGAGACGCGGAAACGTTGGGAAAAAGATCATCATTACAAAAAAAGAAGACTGCAAAGATTTGTTGTTTTGAAAATTGGTGCTGTGAAAAAACTCATTGCACGGTTTGAAGGGAATAAAATACTATCTTCCAGCTGATGAACTTTATGATGTGATTGACACAGCTCATGTAGCTGTGGGTCATGGTGGTCGTGATAGGATGTTAGCCGAGACATCAAAAAAATATGCCAATATCACAAAGAAAATGATAGGCCTCTATTTATCAATGTGTGATGTTTGTCGACAAAAGAAGACAAAAAAGGGAAGAGGGCTAGTTTCAAAGCCAGTTCTTCATTCGAAAATGAATAGCAGATGCCAAGTCGATTTGATTGATTTCCAGACACAACTAGACGAGGATTTTAAATTTATTCTAGTCTACCAATACCATCTCACAAAATTTGTTCTCCTTCGTGTGTTAACATCAAAGACAGCTGAAGAAGTGGCTTATCACTTGAATGACATATTCCTGACTGTAGGGGCGTCGTGCATTTTTTCCACTCTGATAATGGCAGAGAATTTGTCAATAATTTATAAGAGAACTCGCAAATCTTTGATCAGAAGACCAAGGCACAGCCAATCTCAGGATTGTGTTGAACGTGCTAACCAAGACATTGAAAATATGTTAAGTTCCTTGTTAAAGGACAACAATACGACGACGTGTCGGAAGGAATAAGGCATGTACAATTCATAAAAAATCGAGCATATCACTCTGGCATAAAACAATCACCATACAAAGCAATGTTCGGAATTGAACCTGGAGTAGGACTTTGCATTTCCTCGTTGTCTCGAGAAATCATTAATGATAGGATGAAGATGACCTAAGAAGGCAAACGAAGATGGCAGCAAAACTGAACAATACGAATACAGTGACGATGTTGAGATTGTGAAAATTGACACAAACAACATTGAAAATGCTATAAGAAAGGCGACAGAAAATTTACAAAAACAAAAAGAATGAAAGCTTCAAGTGACAAATCCCATCCACCAGCTAACATTGGAGACAACGTAACCATACCTATTCCAGATGTAGACAAAGGCAGAGGTGACCTTCCAAACATAATTGGAGTAATACTTCAAAAGACTGATGAGGGTCATTACCAAGTTGGTACCAAACATTGCGTACTTGAAAAACATGATTGCAGGTATAATTTTATTACAATTGCCCATACTTTTCTGTAATAATAATAATAATAATAATAATAATAATAATAATAATAATAATAATAATAAAACATTTCTAAGCGCCACAAAAGTAATCCTTGCGAAAATAAGCAAATTTCAGATAAAGTGATATCTGTGGATGAATATACTGTAAGTTGATACAGATGAGAAAGTACTGATTCGTTAATAAATAAATTTTATAGACCACATTGACTATTCTATTGATATTCCTTTATTCGGTTTGCTCTGAAAAGCTTACAGAAGATTCGACTTTGGCTAAAATGATTTCTCCTATCGTTAACAGGATGAACTAATTTGGCCTAGGCAACACTGGTTTGTCCTATCGGTAACATGATGAACTAGTTTGGCCTAGGCGAAACTAGTTCATTCTAAAATCGGGTTTGGCCTGTAACACATACAAGCATTCGTTTTTCCCTCGTTCTGCATGGGAGTGAAACAGGAAAGCAAATAACTGGTGATGGTGTACTAGGTACCCTCCGCCCCACACTTTCGGATGAATTGTGGAAGTGGGGACGTTTTCTGAACAGCGCGTTGCGAGGCATCTCAGATGTGCTCAATAATGGTCATGTCTGTGGTGTTTGGTGGCCGAAGGAGGCGTTTGAACGCAAATGAGTGTTCCTGGATCCACTCTGTAAGAATTCTGGACATATGGGGTACCGCATCGTCCTGCTGGAATTGTCCAAGTCCGCGGGATTTCGCAGAAGGTATGAAGGTGATCAGCCAGGATGTGTACGTACGTGTCTTACCTAGGGTCCCATTTAACTGCACACTCCCCATTACAGAGCCTGGTCAAGCTTGAACAGTCCGCTGCTGACTTGCAGGGTATAAAAATTAAAGAGGTTTGTTTCCATACCGTACACTTCATTCAGCTCGAAACATGTTTCCATTCATTAACAGTTCAATGTCGGTGTTCACGGGCCCAGGCGTGGCATCAGAAACTTCGTGTTGTGCAGTCAGCAAGGATACACGAGCGGACATTCGGCTCCGAAAGCCATTATCGATTGTGTTTTGTTGAATGGTTCGCACGCTGACACCGATGGGACCAAGGAGGTTACAAAACAGGGAGACGCCCTTACGCTGAAAAAGGGAAGCCTGCCTCCGCAATATTGCTAAGTTTTGCAGAAGTGTTCGTATTGTAGAGCTAATGTTTTATATCACTTAAAACGGGAATAAAGCGTCCGACGTTTTTCCGTGATGTACAACATGTTAAATGAGTGCAAATTATCCGTTAACATTAACTTTTCAAAGATATTATGATGAGTATTTATTAGGGATGGGTCGAACCCAAATTTTACCGAATCGAATCGGAATACCGAATCTTAAGTAACACATGTGTCTGCCGAATTCCGAACCCCAATCGAATCTTCCGAATCTCGAACCCAAATAATATGTCAAGTTCATGTATTAAAAAAAAAAATACTACTCTATCACAGCCAGTGGTGAAGATAAAGCCTTCTGAGATGGATCTCAAATGACAGTATTACAGTAAGATTTAAGGGATTAAAATTTGATTTAGATTTTAATTTTAAATCTTAAGGATTTTTTAATATTCCTCCGTCCGCTTAGAAGAAATTTGTAGACTATGAAACATTTACAGATATATGTTGCTTAGATGCTCTTAGAGATAATAAACTTTCTTCACTCCAGTATTAACTGTTTCATTTTGATGAAATAAAAAATAATTGCATTATTAAGTCCTAGAAAGGAAAGGATCACGTATTTTTTTTCTTTTTTCAAAGGTGAAGAATCAAAAATAAAACCTGAAAAGATGAGTAGATATTTTGGAAGTTGGAAAAATAGATTCTTAAAAAATAGGACGTGTATATGTTAAATAATTTTATAGGGACATATCAGGCATTCCATAAGTGACAGATAGGACATTCAGACACAGAAAAATCCGCGTTTATTCGACATGTGTGTACTTGTTTTTCAAAAAATTAAGATGATGTAACTTGTCTGCACAGAATTTATATTCGTAGAAGATTTATAAATCAGTCCTATAAGTCAGTTGCCGTGCTTCATTTCTAACTATTCCCGTTCAGCATAAGAATAATAAAAATGTAAACATTAACGGGATAGTATATTCTCCCACGTTCGTCGTTATCTTTCGGGTTTGTTAGGAAGACGGAATTTAGGCCTAAATGTCGTAAAAGCTATCACGGAAGATCACATGGCGTAATGTTTAAATTTGTATTATTCTTATGGCGAAGAGAGTGTGGAATTTACGAATCACGATTCATAGGAACAATCCCTGGCCCCTAAGAGAAAATCACGTCAAATCTGTGTAGCACTGCTTGTATCAGACGGGAAAAGATACTTGTGGCGGACCCAAATGGTTGGACCCAAAAAACCGGAAAAAATGGGACTCAGATTCGGGTAAATACGCCAGATTGTTTTCACAATAGCCACGCAACTGCAGAAATTTCGTAGTGCTTTCACTTGAATAAATTCAAAGTAAGATATTTTTTATAACGTCACGTCTTTCAGCGGATCTATGGAAAATAAACTAAAGAACGCAGACGAAAGCGCACTCTTAGGCAAAGTACAGTACAGCATTCCTAACTGAAGGTTTCTATATACCACTTTGGATTCGGGATTCGGCAGTATTCGGCCATTACGCATCGAATTTCGCATCCGAAGCCAGTGTGCTGGATTCGGCGAATAATGGATTCGGCCGAAGCAATCGGACACCCAAGCATTTATTACTATTTATTCAAGAAAGTATATTGTTTGAAAGTACATACGTTGAAGTGACTGTCAGTTCAAGGCATTAACAGTAAGAAGGTCGGCTTAACGTGTAGTTTTAACGGAGAAATAGCATTTCAAAACTGACCAAGACGGCGGACTGGCTTCAACTGACGTATGTGCTCGGAATAGATAATGCCATCTCCCTTTATTCGAACCTCCTTGGATGACACAGCACCGAACCCACAGCAATCTGCGTCATAGTTGCTCTTTTATCATGTTGAACTTTTCTATTCAGTCATCATTGGTCTCGTTCTTACAGGATCTTTTTCCGGTCGCAGCGATGTTGGAGATTTGACGTTTTACCGGATTACCGATATTGACAGTACACTCGTGGAAATACCCACATGGTCACTACCTCGGAGATGTTGTGTCCCATCTCTCATGCACCGACTAGAACACCACATTCAAACTCACTTGTATTAACCTCTCATTGAAGCAGCAGTAACTGGTCTATCACTTGCTGCAGACACCTGTTGTCTTATATAGAAGATGTCGATTCCAGCGCCGAGTGTTTACATCTCTCTCCGTTTGCATACGTACGCCTATACCATTTTATTTGGCTCTTCAGTGAATGCATCTCAGACTACAGGACCAGTGTCAACCAAACTCGGTATTTACCGTCAGGAAACAATCGCTATGCGGGTAAAAACCACACACGACTCTTAGTTGACGAGCTATTATGTGATAAACAATGAGAGTCGCAATAAACTGTCGCATCATGTGACACGGGAATAACGAACTTCATTCAATCACTGTTTGAGATTAAGAGCAGTTAGCGTCTTAAATCAAATTTTATACATAATTTAAAATCTTCAGGGAACTTCTTCTCGTTCACCACTCCAGAAAAATGAGGAAAAGAAAGAGGTTTATCTTACGACTTCTCCGTTGTTACTGCAGTAAAACTAGGACGTTAAAATTTATTATATTTACACTGCTAGACTAGTTGCATTCACGAAATATTTTACAAACAATATCCACACATATCAGTAATTGTTATTTCGAAAATAAGTGATAGGATGATCCCCGATTCATGAGATAGGAGGTCAAAAACAATAAAACACCTGAAAACTGCTCCATCACGTAACAGGTAAATTTTTGCGTCTTCACTACCAACTCTATTCTCATCCCGGTTTCAACGACGATTGCCTAATATTCCACTCTCACAAATGTTTCCAAA
Organism: Locusta migratoria; assembly: GCA_026315105.1. Taxonomy (NCBI): domain Eukaryota; kingdom Metazoa; phylum Arthropoda; class Insecta; order Orthoptera; family Acrididae; genus Locusta; species Locusta migratoria. Next base: position 326,001,454 of record CM048745.1, on the reverse strand, counting down.
TGTTTGTAAATCTTATGGGACTTAACTACGGGGTCATCAGTCCCTTAACTTACAAACTACTTATGAACTACTTACGAACTAGGACGGCACAAATATCCATGCCCGAGGGGGGATTCGAACCCCCGACCGTAGTGGCCGTGCAGACCGTGACTGGAGCGCCTCAGTCTCCTCGGCTGGCTCCACTCTAACCACCCGGTAAATATGATACGAAATCATAAGCACCGACCTGCATGGAAATGGAACTGAAATGGATAGAGCAGAGAAGAAAATGGAAAGGGAAGAAGATGGAATAACTTACAAGAGGAATAAATTCACACGGGGGCAGAGCCGAGAACTAACGCTTCTGTGGTATACATTAAAGTTCTGGATCAAAATGGAGTGTAATGTTAATCTGAACAGGCCGTAGTTCAGTAAGTTCAAACCTACGTACAGACTCAAGGACGCGACCATCCCTATTGAGTTGGTTTGCTGAATGATACATGTGCATGACGGAGGAAGATGAAAATACTGGTGACTGTCTCTGCTGGGGATATACGCTGGAGCCCTGCTGTTTCCTTATGTTTCAGAGCGTGTACGTGCCGCTGTCAACGTCGGTAAAGGCTAAGAAAACTTTTAGTGTTTGTCTGCTTGCCAGCTTCATTCGAAATAAGCGTTTTTCTGACTTCATATCCGCAGAATATCGCAGGTACTTCCCCGTATCTAGTTGTTTGTGAGATATTGAGTCTTACAAGGAGACTGTACAGTTATCCAAAACGTCACGGATCACGTCACCCGTCGCGTCGGAGGCCTCCCTCGGGCATGGGTGTGTGTGTGTGCAGTTCTTAGTATAAGTTAGTTTGTAACTCTGGGGACCGATGGCTAAGGAACGTTGCTTAGGGTTACAAAAATTTGAGTTATCCAAAATAAAAGCAACAAACCGCCTTCACTCCGACCTGTATCGAATTCATAACATAACCAAACTGTCAACAGTCTACATCTACATCGGATACTCTGCGAATCACATTTAAGTACTGGCAGAGGGTTCATCGAACCATATTTATACTAGAATGAAACTTTCACTCTGTAGCGGAGTGTGTGCTGATATGAAACTTCCCAGCAGATTAAAATTCTGTGCCGGAATGAAACTGGTCCAATGTTCCAGTCCCGGTTCTCGCACACAATTTTAATCTGCCAGGAAGTTTCATATCAGCGCACATTCCGCTGCAGAGTGAAAGTTTCATTCTCGAAACACAAATTAGGCTGTGGCTATGCCATGCCTCCACCATATCCTTTCTTCCAGGAGTGCTAGTCTTGCATGTTTCGCAGGAGAGCTTCTGTGAAGTTTGGGAAGTAGGAGGCGAGGTATTGGCGGAAGTAAAGTTGTGAGGCGGCACCGTGAGTCGTGTCGGGATAGCTCAGTCGGTGGAGCGCTTGCCCGTGAAAGGTAAAGGTCCCAGGTTCGAGTCTCGGTTCCGATACACAATTTTAATCTGCCAGAAGTTTCATATTTATATTATTCATCTCCCATTCCATTCTCGTATAGCGCGCGAGAAGAAAGAAAATATGAATCTCTCCGTTCGAGCTCTGATTTCTCGTATTTTATTCTGGTGATGTTTTCTACCTATGAGGCTGGAACTCAAAAATATATCTTTGCATTCGGAGGAGAATGTTGACGAGTGGAATTTCGTAAGTAAACCACGCCGCAGCGATCAACGTCGTCATTGTAACGATTCCCATCCCAGATCCTGTATCATTTCAGTGACTGTCTCTCCTGTATCGTGACAATACAAAACGGGTTGCCCTTCTTTCGATTCTTTCAAACCCAGTTGATAAGGATCCCCCACTGGCCAGCAATACTTCAAATGAGGACGGACACGTGTGGTGTATGCAGTCTCTTTAGTAGTTCTGTTGCATCTTTTTAAGTGTTCTGCCAATAAAACACAGTCTCTGGTTCGCCTTTCCTACGACTTTTCTACGTGTTCCTTCTAGTTTAAGTCTGTTGTAATAGTTATTCCTAGGTATTTAGTGGAGTTTACGGCCTTCACATTTGCTTGATTTATCTTGTAAATAAAATAAAAACGGATTTCTTTTCATACTGATGTGAGCGACTTCACATTTCTCATTATTTAGAGTCAATTGCCAATTTCTACATCATACTGATATCTAATTTAGATCATTCTGCAGTTGGTTTTGATCTTCGAACGACTTTACTAGACGATAAATAACAGCGTCATCTGCAAACAACCTAAGAGAGCTACTCAGATTTTCCACCAAAACTTTTATGTATATAAGGAACAATAGAGGACCAATAACACGGCCCTGTGGAACGCCGGATATCACCTCCGTTTTAGTCCATGTCTTACCATCAATTACTACAAACCGTGTCCTCTCTGAAATGAAAACCCCTATCCTGGCAGAAATATGTGGCGATATTCCATAACCATGCAATTTGATTAAAACCGTTTGTGAGGTACGGAGTCAAAAGCTTTCTGGAAATGTAGAAATACGGAATTAATCTGAGATTTTTTGTCGATAGCACTCATCACTTCGTGTGAGTAAAGAGCTAGTTGTCTTTAACATAAACAATATTTTCTAAATCCATGTTGACCTTGACTAATGACACCGCAGTTAAGTTCCACATACTTAACAAACGTGTTGACCTTGGGTCAGTAGATCATTCTGTTCGTGATAACTCATAATACTTAAATGCAGGATATGTTCCAAAACGCTGCTGCAAATTGACGTCAATGAAATAGGCCTGTAGTTTGGTGGGTTAATCATACTGTCTCTTGAATATAGGTGTGACCTGTGTAACTTTCCAGTCTTTTGGTACAGATCCTTCGTTGAGCGACCGGTTGTATAAGGCTGTTAAGTAAGAAGGTATCGCATCAGCTTAATCAAATAGAAATCTAATGGGTATACAGTCCGGACCAGAAGACTTGCTCTTGTTAAGTAATTTCAGTTGCTTCACTACTCTGAGGATACCTACTTCTACGTTACTCATTACGGCTTCTGTTCGTAATTCGAAATCGTGAATATTGGTTTTGTATTCTTTGGTGTATGAGTTTCTAAAAGCTGTGTTTAGTATGCTTTAGTAGTGCTGTCATCGGCGGTATCGCCATTTCTATCACGCAGTGAGGGTATTGTTTGTGTTTTGCCTCTAGTGTATTTGACATATGACCTAAATCTCTTTGGGTTCTCAGTCGAATTTTGAGAAAGTTTCGTTGTGGAAATATTGTATCTCGCATTGAAGTCCTCGCTAAATTTCGAGTTTCTGTGTAGGAACGCCAATACTAGGGATTGTGTGTTCGGTTAAATTTAGCATCCCTTTTGCCTTGTTTTTGAAACAGTGTCGTGACCTGTTTTGTGTACCAAGGAGAATCACCACCTTCACCACATTTTAATAATTTATTTGGGATAAAACTGTCAATTGCTGTTGAAACTACTACTTTGAATTGAAGCCACATCTGGTCTACAGTCACGTTTAGGCTTTAGAATGAGTCGAAACGGCAATTTCGTATATTTCTATTTGCTTTTCTGAACAAATATATTTTTGGTAACTTTTGAGACTTTCGATATTCAATCTCGCTACGACATCGTTGTGTTCATTAATACCTGTGTCCGTTTTGATGCTGATTATGAGCTCGGGATTATTTGTTGCCAAGAGTGAAATTTTTTTTTGACATCAATTTACTATTCTAGTTGGCTCATGAACTAATTGTTCGAAGTAATTCTCAAGAATGCAATGAGTACAATTTCGCACGATGTTTTAAGCGTACCTCCTGATTTGAAAATATAATTTTGCCAACAGATTGAGAGTAAATTGAATTCACCGCCTACTATTATTGTATGATTCGGGTATTTCTTTACAATTTGACAGAGGTTTTCTTTGAACCTTTCTGCTATTGTATCGTCAGAGTCGGGAGGCCGGTAAAAGGAACCAATTATTAACTACTTACGATTTTCAGTTACAACTTCTACCGTTAATAGCTCACAGGAACTATCAACTTCAACTTCGCTGCACAAAAGACTACTTTTGACGTCGACAAACACGCCTCCACCTATTTTGTTTAATTTATCCTTTCTGAACACAGATCTTTTGCAAATACTTCTTCTGAACTTATTTCCGGCTTGAGATAACTTTTACTGCCTATAATGATGTGTGTTTCGGTGCTTTCTATTAACGCTTGGAGTTCTGGTACTTTCCCGACACAGCTACGACAATTTACAACTGTTATACCGATAGTTCCTAGATCTAAATTTTTCCTGTGATCCACCTGCACTCTTTGAGACAGCCCATCATTGCTTTTCCCCGAAGCCCTCTATGCTAAGAAACCGCCCAGTCCACCCCACACAGCCCCCACTACCCGTGCAGCCGCTTCATGCTTGTAGTGGACTCCTGGCCTATTTAGCGGAACCAGAAAACCCACCACCCCTTGGCGCAAGTCGAGGAATCTGCAGCCTACACGGTCACAGAACCGCCTGAGCCTATGATTCCGACCCTCCACTCGGCTCTGTACCAGAGGACCGCAGTCGGTCCTGTCGACGGTGCTGCAGATGGTCTGCCTTCATCTCGCAAACAAATGATGCAGTCTTTACCACCTCAGGTAGCCGCTCAGATCGGGAGAGAATCTATTTCGACCCAAAGCGACACACGTCGTTGGTAACGATACGAGCAACCACCCGTAGTTGGCTACACCCTGTGCACTTCATGGCATCCGGAAGGACCCTTTCCACATCTGGAATGACTCCCCCCGGTATGCACACGGAGTGACCATTGGCTTTCTTCCCCTCCTTACTCGCCAAATCCCTAAGGGGCCCCATTATCCGCCTAACGTTGGAACTTCCTACAACAAGCACTGCCACCGTCAGCCCGTCAGCCCGGATCTTGCTGACTGAAGGTTGACCACAGGACTTGTGGCACCATCCGGCTCAGGAACACTGCCCATCTCCAACAGCGCCTCAAAGCTGTTTTTAAGAGGGACCGGTAAGGCCTAACGATCGGTCCCACGAAATGTCTTACGCCGCCCGTCACGCGCTGTGGAGACCTCCCAATAGACAACGGATGGGGCGGCGACCTCCACGCGGGCACATCAGACGCACAGAGCGTCAGGTGGACCCCCGCGACCGATCGGACAGGACGCGACGCGAGTCACACGGCGGAATAATACATAACCAGATATTTATGCCGACCGCAGTGGCCGAGCGGTCTGCGGCGCGCCAGGCACAGTCTGCAGAGCCGCTACGGTCGGGGTTTCGAATCCCCCCTCGGGCATGGATGTTTATGTCGTCTTTAGTGTAAGGTAGTTCATAAGTAGTTTGTAAGTTTAGGGACTGATGACCCTTCAGTTAAGTCCCTTAAGTTTAACAAAAATTTGAACATTTGAACCAGATATTTAACGCGAATATGAATCAATTATAAATGCGAGCACACGGTAAATTTAATTAACTAAAGGGAAAGCGTGTTCCGCACGTCATTCCGGTCAATGTACAAGCCTGCTATGACCTCAAGTCACCTTTGAAACTGGGTAGTGTTTTCTGGGTACAGTACAAATTACAGACGTTGCACTATGGGACATAGAAGACGCCTTGTAGCTTGTGTTGGAGTGCCATATTAGGAATGCAAGCCGAACGAAAAAAATGTTCAAATGTTTGTATAGTCTATGGGACTTAACTACGGGGTCATCAGTCCCTAAACTTACAAACTACTTATGAACTACTTACAAACTAGGACGGCACAAATATCCATGCCCCAGGGGGGATTCGAACCCCCGACCGTAGTGGCCGTGCAGACCGTGACTGGAGCGCCTTAGTCCCCTCGGCCACCGCGGCCGGCGCAAGCTGAACGATTTTGCCCGATGGCTTAATGTCAATCCTTTATATGATTGACATATATACCATATGACGACAGCTTTTAGAGTCCGAAACCGTTTCCCGAAGGCCGACCAATGTTGAGAGAGAGAGAGAGAGAGAGAGAGAGAGCGGGGGGGGGGGGGCGTTTCTAGCGCTTGTAGATCTGGAGAATGTCGGATTCGAATACACTTTCTGAAATTCTGAAGTCATCAGGGGTGAAATATAGTGAACGGGGCAGGTTATTTACAACTGGTACAAAATCCAGACAGTAGCTATCAGAGTCGAAAGGCATGAAAGGAAAGTTTTGGTTGGGAAGGGAGTAAGACAGGGTTTCTCCAATGTTATTCAGTTTGTACACTGAACAACCTGTGTAGGAAAGAACAATTTTGAGATGGAATTAAGGTTTAGGGGTAGGAAATGAAAATTTTGCGGTTTTCCGAGGACATTTAATTTTGTCAGACACAGCAAAGGACCTAGAAGAGCAGTTGGACGGAATGGCAAGCGTGTTGAAAGGAGCGAATGAGATCAATACTAACAAGAGCAAAACATACGTAATCGAATGCAGTCTAAGAAAATCAGGCAATGCTGAAGGAATTAGAGTAGGTAACGGATCTATAAAGGTGGCGGATGAGAACTGTTACATGGGCAGTAAAACAACGTATAGTTGTCGTAGTACAGAGGATATAAAATGCAGAATCGCAATGGACAGAAACGCGTGTTTGAAAAAGAGAAAAACATCGAATATTGTCAGCATGTCTAATCTGAAGGCATTTGTGTGGAGTATTGTCTTGTGTGGGTGTGAAACATGGACGATAAATAGTTCAGACAGGAAGGGATAGAACCTTTTGAAATGTGGCGCTACACAAGAATGCTGAAGGATAGGTCGGTGAATCGCGTAACTAATGAGGAGGTACTGAACAGAATTGGTGAGAAAAGCAATTTTTGGTATACGTTGGCTAAAAGAAGGGATCGCTTGGTAGGACACATTCTTAGACATTGGGGAATCGTAAATTTAGCATTGGAGGGAAGTGTGTGGGGGTAAAAATCGCAGAGACCAAGAGACGCATGTTATTCAATTTGTACATCGAGCCGGCGGTGAAGGAAAGCAAGGAAAAATTTGGCATAGGGATTAAAGTTCAGGGGGAAGAAATAAAAACATTGCGTTTTGCTGATGACATTGTAATTCTATCAGAGATAGCACAGGACCTGGAAGAACAGTTAAATGGAATGGACAGTGTGTTGAACAGAGCGTATAAAATGAACATTAACAAGAGCAAAACAAAGCTAATGGAATGCAGTCTTAGAAATTCAGGTGATGCTGAAGGAATTAGATTAGGTAATGAAACAATGAAGATGGTAGACGACTCTTGTTACTTGGGTTGTAAAATAACACATGACAGGATATAAAATGCAGAATGGCAATGGGAAGAAAAGCATTTTTGACAAAGAGAAATTTGTTAACGTTGAATATTAATTTAAGTGTAAGGAAGTTTTTTTCTGAAGGCATTTGTATGGAGTGTCGCCTTGTACGTGAGTGGAACATGGATGATAAACTGTGCCGACAGGAAGAGAATAGAGGCTTTTAAAATGTGGTGCTACAGAAGTATGCTGAAGATTAGGTGGGTAGATCGCGTAACTAATGAAGAGGTACTGCATAGAATTACAGAATTGGGGAGAAAAGGTATTTTTGGCATACCTTGACTAAAAGAAGGGATCGATTGGTAGGACACATTCTTAGACATCAAGGAATCGTAAATTTAGCATTGGAGAGAAGTGTGTGGGGTAAAACTCGCAGAGGGAGACCAAGAGATGAATATAGTAAGCAAATTCAAATGGATGTAGGTGGCCATTTTTATGAGGAGATGAAGGGGCTTGCTCAGGATAGAGTAGGGTGGAGAGCTGCATCAAACCAGTCTCCGGACTGAAGACCACCACCACAACAACAAAAACAACAACAGAAGATTTCTTCATAAATTCGTTTCTTCTCGTTGGAATACTGCATTTTCTATCTTCTTTACTCTCACTGCCGTATGTTTTTTGTTGTCCAAATAACAAAATTCGTCTACCAACCATACTCTCTCGTCTCCTAAACTAATTTCCTCAGCTGGACCTGATTTCACTCGACATTACCCCTGCAATGTCTATTCCGTTCAACTGCTCTTGTTGGCAAGCCGGGGAATTTTTATTTCTTCACCCTGATCTTTAATCCCTTATTAAAATATCTCATTGTATTCCTTTACAGCTTGCTCAATGTACGGATTGAATAACATAAGGGGGGGGGGGGGTCGCAGTGGCTGAGCGGTCTGCGGCGCGCCAGTCACAGTCTGCACGGCCACTACGGTCGGAGTTCGAATCCCCCCTCGGGCATGGATGATTGTGGCGTCTTTAGTATTAGGTAGTTAGTAAGTAGTTTGTAAGTTTAGGGACTGATGACCTCGCAGTTAATTCCTATAAACTATACCAGCATTTGAACCACGTTGAACAAGTCCCTTAAGCTATACGAACATTTGAATATTTGAACTATAAACTAATAAATTCTCGTCGTTTATTTACTAAAAATCATGTGAAATAACCTTTCACTCCTACGGACATATACACATGCAGACAATATTTTTGAAAAATTTCCCGAGATAAAGAGCTGGAATCAAATTTGTTCTTAATAGGTTTCACATGATGCAATCATCCATAAGCGAGCCGACGTCTGCAGACCTGTTGGGCTGACCTGTGTCGATCTTTACAAGGAACTCTTACCTCATAAGTAGTTAGAGTTTTATTAGCAATCACATAAGACCATTAAACGACTCTTTACAGTCTATTATGAAACACGGCTTAAACGTTGCTAAAAGGATAGTGGTACTGGAGAATAGTTCGGCCCAACGAAAGTAAAACGAGTAGAAAGCCTGGTATTAAGGCCACATTTTTGCCATTGGTATGGGTAACTACTATCATAGATGGCTTCCTTGATGGGCAAACAGCAATATGGACATAGTATAGGCAGGAATAAAAACATAAAACCTAAAATCTCTTAACGTGTTATGAGAACTAGTACACTATATGAAGCTAGGCAGTAATATGGGAACATTACAAAAATGATTGGAAACACATTTCTGAAATCTGTAACAAATGAATAAAAACACGAATTACATACGTATGATACGTTATGTGAACGCTGATTCCATAAGCAAGTAAGAAATCGTACTAGTTTTACACTCAAACAAAAAAGTATTTAAACAGTTTTACAAGATGAATACAAAATGTGCCATAACTAAAATACCTTCATACGGAAATATGGTATGAGATCAGCGAATCTATTCCAATCCGTTATTGAACAATGTCTTTAGTAAATCCAAATTCAATAAAACGTAGCCGTGGAGCGAATCTACATACGTGAAAATGCCGTAAGTGTCGATTTATTTGTAATTTTAACCATATGTGCTTTCACCTGAGAAATGATCCTTTCGGAGCACAATAAAAGGTAAATGTATTGCTGTTTAACAGAATCTGACAGAAAAGTTGGAAATCAGCTGGCTCAGTCATAATTCCGCCTTCCTCAGCAAACATTTTGACATACGAACATACTCGCGCTGTTTCAACACAAAATAGACTAAATCGTTTTATCCAGTTTCTCACTGTAATTTATTTATACATGTCCATAACATAAATACATATATTGTTAAATATTATACACATACACATTACAAAATATGGACAGATGGTTATATACCACGTAGTGCTCAGAGCTGCCTTACCACTGGCGTCAACCAGGTCGTCCATCCAGACAGATTCTGTTAGATCTCTGTAGATGAGTAGGTGCTGGTGGTTCTCTTGAGGTTCACCATATTCCCACAGCTCGTTCCCTGAGATGTTTCCCAGTTTCCTCAAGTTTACCTTACACAGAGATTATCAGTGCATGTGTTTAACTGTAGATGTTATTAATATGGAAAAACTCAGACCACGCCAAGTATCAAGTCACGCCAAATCTACATAGATTTGAAACGGCAAAAATGTCCAGTTGTCATACTTGGCGTGCTGTGAGATGCATTGATGCATTGATGCATTGATAATGGCCAGTTATTGGCCGAAATCATGATTTGCCAATAAAGATTTATTTTATTAAAAAAGAGAGAGAGAGAGAGAGAGTGAGAGAGAGAGAGAGAGAGAGAGAGAGAGATCGGCTGATAGCTGAAAATTCTCAGAGTATTGGAAACACATCACAGTCGTGGAGCGCAAACCATGGAAAGTAATCCGATGATCTTCCATGTGGTAGTGATCTGCAGCAAGTTCTTCTTTTGGGTTATCCCAGTACTGTTCTCACGATGAGTTTCTGGGTTCCTCGGAATAGGTAGTGTCTGAGTAGGTTCTGTTTGGAGGAAACTTTTTTTCGATTTTAGTCTTGGTGGTAGATGTCCACATCCAAATAGGGGATGTCTTTGATCTGTCTCCTGCTTCTTTCTTTCTATTTCAGCTGACGTTCTCCGGATACCTGGAGAAGCTACGCCCAAGAGTAGATAGATTTTGTTGACAGTGGTCGCCCGCAAACAGCCGGTTACAATCCCTGCTGTTTCATTTAGGGCAATATTTACCTGTTTGGCATGTTGCCACATATGTGCTGGATCTTCTTCAGTGGAGAAGCACAAAAAGAGGGCGGATGTGTGGAGAACAGCCGGATGTGCTCTCCAGTTGTTGCCTGACAGTTTCCGAATAATATTGCTCGTAGCACACACTTCCATATTTGTATCTGTGCAGGGACCTCTGAAGGTGGGGGATCGCTCCAGTTTTACTCCCAGATATTTGGAGTATTGCAGTGTGTCAGCTGTTGACCTCTCTAGGTAAGTTTCCTCCTGGCCTCCCTCTGTAAATGGGAGGCACAAACTTGTCTCTGAAGAGTTCGGCTTCAAGTAGTTACTATCATAATAGCCAGAGTCCTAAGGCCTGTCGATTTTTCACACAGCTGTAAATGGACGATATGGTGACAGTATTTTTCTTTTTTGGTTGCTCATTGGTAAGAGGGAGTGTTCAAATAAAAAGGTACGAAACGACGTTGTGGATATAATTAATTAATTTTAAAGTAATAACCAGAGGCTGAGCACTTCTCTCCCACGGTTTAACGGAATGAATGTTTTCCTGCTCCGAGAATCTCTGTGGCTGTGATAAGTGGCAGTCCTCTACTGTGTCTTTCAGTATGTCGTCATAATTGAAACGCTTCCCTTTGAGGTATTTTTTCTTATTTTTAGCGGGGCAAACCGATGGAAGTCATAAGGCGACATGTTCGGGCTGTAGAGCGGATGTTCAAGCTGCTCTCACTTGAACTTGGCCAGTACACTTTGTGTGACTCAGGAGAAGTGTGGACGCGCGTTGTCATGGAGCAGAATCACTCCCTCCGAAAGCAGCCCAGGCCCTTTGCTCTTGATGGACTTGTGTAGGCTGCGGAGTGTCTCACAGTACACGTCACTGATAATGGTTTCTCTGTGATCAAGAAATTCGATGAGTATCGGAACTCGGACGTCGAAAAAGGCGGTGATCATTACCTTGCCTGCTGAGGACACTTCCTTGAAGTTTTCTTTTCTTTCAGAGGGAGTTGACGTCACTACATTTGCGTTCCTAGATGTCGCACTAAGTTATCCAAAGCATCATATTCAAATTTCAACAGTTTTGGTTGTTAAAACGTTTCGTACCCTTTCATTTGAAATCCCTCGTATAAACTTTATACGGCAGTGGGGTTAACACATCGTTGAGGGATAACATTTCTCGGTCTCCTCCATCGGCTGCTTTTGTTTTGTAGTTCAACGAAGAAACGTCTAACAGACATCTCATAAAGAGTGTTTGATGGAAGACTTTCGTGATGGCATTGATTTTTGTTATTAATTTCCTGTGATTAATGGTGCTATATGTGGCAGTAAAAGGCAGTTGGCTCAGACCAGAGGTATGGAAGGTAAAAAGGTAATTGAACTACTTTGGGATTTGAAGAAGATTTGGCGACAGGAGGAGATGCCAGACGATTGGAGGTGTACTGATCCCAATATTTAAGGGGAAAGGTGATGTGCAAGACTGCAGTAACTACAGTGGTATTAAACTTTGGGAAAGACTTATAGAGGCAAGAGTACGCAAGGAGACTGTGGTGTGTGAAGAACAGTTTGGATTCATGCCTGGAAGAGGAACGACTGATGCAATACATGCTTTAAGGCAGATAGTGGAGAGACACCGGCTTTGATTGATTTGAAGAAAGCTTATGAGACTTATGAGAGAGTCCCAAGGGACGAAATATGGAGAAGTATGAGAGAGCAATGCTTGCCAGAGAAGTATGTGAGATTAGTGAAGGAAATGTACAGAGGAGCAATGACGTAAGAAGTAATTATGAATAGCAGTGATTTTCCGTCTTTGCAACTACAATAAAAATGCGATTTTTTCACACCAGACGCGTTTCGTTTTATTGAATGTAAAACATCTTCAGTGGTCTGAAATAATAGAAATCTACAGTTTGTTTTTTGTTTAGATCGAAAACGGTTCTTAAATGGACCCTGAAAAGTAGGCCTAATGTTTGGTACTTACGGAAATTTTGTCTTCTTTTCGCTTCACATCATGGAATGCCGGTTTGTTTAGTGCAATACCGCCGGTTCTTCATGCTGTGTCGTTTTCTCACTACTTTCACTGTCACTGTTTCTAAACAAAAAACAAACTGTAGATTTCTATTATTTCAGACCACTGAAGATGTTTTACATTCAATAAAACGAAACGCGTCTTGTGTGAAAAAATCGCATTTTATTGTAGTTGCAAAGACGGAAAATCACTGCTATTAATAATTATGAAAGCAACTACGGACATTATGGCCACACAAACGAAGACGTAAGAAGTAGTGTGGGCGTGACAGAGGAGTTTTCAGTAAAAGTGGGGTTACATCAAGGGTCTGCGCTTAGTCCTGATTATCGATGGGCTGGTGAAAGATGTGAAAAACGATTGCCATGGAATATGATGTTTAGGGATGATGTGCTTCTTTGTGAGCAGAACATCGATAGACTTCAAGAAAAGCTGGACGATTTGAGGAAGGCACTAGAAGAAAGAGGGATGAAAATTAGCAAGACGAAATCAGAATATTTAGCACTGAAGAATGGGGAGATAAGGTCTTGCAAGATCCAGGAGGAGGAACTGAAATCGGTCTGTACATACAGAGGGATGGAGGACTGTTAAGCGAGGTACAGCACCGAATAAACTGTAGTTCGATCAACTGGAGGAAAACGAGCGGGGTCTTGTGTGACAAAGAAGATGAGCAATGGGTTGAAAGGGAATGTGTACAAGTCAGTGGTAAGGTCTGCTATGATATACAGGCTATGGCCTGTACGAAATGGCCAATCACAGTAGCCCAGGAAGACGGAAGTGGCAGAAATGAGGATGCTGAGGTGGATGTGTGGGGTAACAAGAAAGAATAGAATTAGAAATGAATTTGTTAGAGGAGTTGTGAAACTGGGACCCATGAGGACTAAGGTGGTACGGACTCTTGCAGAGAATAGGGAAATAGGATATCGGAAACAGAGTTGAAGATATAAATATTGAAGGAGTGAGAAGGAGAGGAAGACCGAAGATGAGGTGGAAGGATAAGATGGTAGGGGACCCAAGGGAGAAAGGATGGAAGAATGAAGAAGCAATGAATAGAGTATTATAGATGAGAAGGGTCCAGAAGGGCAACACCGACCCTACTTGACGTGGGACAAGGCTACGATATAGACGAAAGAAGAAAAAGAAGAAGAGGAAGTAAAATCAACAAACTCAACACCGGTGATCTGGCCGCGTTCATATCCATCTTCCGTGTGTTGTCACATTCAAGACCTGTCCACATCATGATTTGCCAGAACGGAAACAAGATGGTCCTTTAATCAGTGACTGGTCAACGTGGTCTGAGATAAGATTGCGGATCATTCTCTCTAAACTTTGTAGAGTTGGTTTAGGAGTGATATCAGTCCGAAGCTTTTGGCATCTGTTTGATTTCACAGGGGCGAACTTTCGTTTTTCTCCAGATCCTTCATATTTATAGTCTTGAAACTCGAGTATTCATCATGTATAGAATCCACTTCTTCGTTGCTAGTCCAAACATTTTATTTCGTTCTCAAGTCATCTAAGCCAGCGGTTTAGGGCACCTCAGTGTTCATGTTGCAGTTGCTCAGCCAACAGCATTTCCGGTTTCTGAGCAGATTAGGAAAACCCTGACTACCTGTCACATTCACTAGGTCCAAACTGTTAGTTGGCAGGCTGGGAATAATATCCTGGCAAAACCCACCTTTCACGTGGAAACAATCAGCTTCCTCCTGTATCTGTAATGTCACATGGTGTAAGAATTGTCAATTGACTCTAAATAACGATAAGTGTGAAGTCGTCCACATGAGTATGACAAGAAATCCGTTAAACTTTGTTTACAAGATAAATCAATCAAACGTGAAGGCCATAAACTCCACAAAATACCTAGGAGTAACTATCACTCGAGACTGCGTTTTATTGGCAGAACCCTGAAAATTTGCAACAGAACTACTAAAGAGACTGCATACATTACACTTGTCCGTCCTTTTCTGGTATTTTGCTGCCCCGTGTGGGATCCTCATCAGGTGAGTTTGACGGAGGACATCAAAAGAATCCAAAGAAGGGCAGCTCGTTTTGTATTATCATGATACAGGGAAGACAGCAGTACGGAAATGATACAGGATCTGGGATGGGAATCATTACAACAACGGCGCCTATCGCTGCGGCGTGGGCTGCTTACGATGCTCCAATCGCCAACATTCTCCTCCGAGTGCGAAAATATATTGTTGACTGTCATTTACATAGGTAGGAAAGATCATCAGGATAAAGTACGAGAAATCGGAACTCGAACGGAGAGGGTCAGGTGTTATTTTTTCCGGCGCGTTATTGGAGAATGGAATGGGAGATAAAATAGTATAAAGGTGGTTCAATGAACCCTCTACCAGGTATAGTATTCCATGTAGATGTAGAATTCTAGAGACTGATGACCATAGCCGTTTGGTCCAATAAGTTTACAAACATTTGAACACTTTATCCAATATGGTTCACTTTTTATCTCTGTGATCAATAGAATACGTGGTATGCGCCCCTGAAGAATCGAAATTTGCACCGAGGTGACGAAAATGCTAATTATTTCTTCGGAACATACTAATGTACCTGTTCTGTGAATGATTTTTTATGATTTTGAGTGTATTAAAGTACCCCGCAGATGGCTTCAGACATTACAACGTCACGAAGATATTCTGATCTTATTGTGGTCACTTCCATGCTTGCAGAAAAATGTGTAAATGGATGGTGAACATTATAACCGCTCCACTTATTTTTCCGTCTCCTACCAATACCAGTATAACAGCCACGACTTTATAAAGAGTTTGTCTTTCTAGTCAGTAACAGCACAAAAATGGTTTTATTCCTCGGAACAATTGCCGTCACTTTTCCTTGTGATGTCTTTGCGATGTCCTTGCGATAGCCAACCATTACAAAACTATTCCATCTGATGTGCAGGATATATACGGCAGTTGAAATACTTTCATTCTTCAGGAAGAATGTAACAATTCAGAAGAGGGTAATAGTTGACAGATAAGGCGATTAATTACTACTTGCTTAATACCGATTTGATTTATTTACAGGAAAATATAAAAACTTGTAGATACTGATATCAGGAAAGACTAGTTTGGTCTTCAGACAGATGGAGGAAAACGCGACTTGATACTGACTCTTGGACCGCTCTTAGAACAGGTATGGGTAACCTTTGGTGACCCGCGCGCCTGACTCTCATACTTAAGGTCGCCGAGTGCCTCGTCAGTTGACGCTAAAGTAGCGCCCCTAGCGCATAATGCGAAAACTATGAGGTCAGTGGTTATGTGGTAAAGCAATGATACGGCGGCATCCCAGTCCCGACACGCTACACCATCTAATTACGTTGAGAAGTCCTGCAAAGCTATTATTGAAGTAACAACACTCACATCACGTACATAAAATGAAACCAGCGTTCGGCCATCCAGAGTGGATTTTCCTCTATTTCCTTAAATCGCACCAGAGAAATGCCGGGATCTTTCCTTCGAAGTGCGCGTGCGATTTCCTTCTACTTTCTTAACGAAAACAATCTGAGCTTGAGCTCCGTCTCCAATGACCACGTTGTCGACGGGACGTTAATCCTTTAATCTTCCTATCGTATCACCCCGCTGTTGTTTAGTTTTGCTCGACAATTTTGAAAAACCTGCCAGAAAAATACATGACGCAGGAGAATACTCTTAGCCAAACACGTCTAATAAAATCAATTCGATGGAAATCGGACGTGATTTAAATTGAAAAATATCTTTTTACTTTTGACGCATGCTATGCACATAACATTTTCTGAAACTTATCTGCTTAAAATTGATTATGAATTACGATGTGAGTCGCTATTGTATCCGCGCAATTGTAGCCTTGAAATTCCCTTTGGTCTCCCATAAGAAAATTGGGAAAATTTGGAGCCTCAAAGTTGTTTCCTTGCCAATAAATAATTAACTACAAATGGCTATCAAAGAGTTGTACAATTTTGTAACCTTACTTCTGAAGTTCAGGTCGGTTAACGCTTACAGTTTACACGCTCTAGGAAATTACGTGCGCTGTAAAAAAAAATTATAATTTTGAAAAAGTTGTTATAAATATTACTGAAATTTATCTTTTAGTCATAAAGTATTCAAAGTACTGTTCTGATTAAGTACTAAATGTTCATAAAATGCATCAGACTACTTTAATAATAATGTCATGAAGCAAACGTCATAATTATGTGACGCAAATTTTGCCATTTACTCTCTATGCAAAACAAACGTAATCATTTACTTGGTATAGTTTGATAGGTAGGACCGTTGCTTTTGCCAAAATAAACTGTGGGCAAAACAATTGGGAGATCAGTTGAGATTTTCAGGACCTGAAGGCGATTTCAGACTACGGACACCATTAAAAGAAGGCACTAGATGACCGGTATATCCAGTTGACAGCTCTTCGAGACAGGAGGCTGGATGCGACTCAGCTCCAACACACCCGTCAGGCAGCAACAGGACGCGCGGTATCAAACAGTTCGAAATCGCTTTCGTGAATGTCGCACCTACGCACGTAGGCCTATGGTGTGTGTGTGTCCCATTAAAACAACGAACCCGTTTAACCCACAGAAACAGATCGGAGGAGCATCAGGACTGAAGTCGTAACGAATGGCGCCGGGTTCTGTTCACAGATGAGTCAAGATTTTGTGTTCAACCGGGCAATCGTCCTTCTCTCATCTGGAGAGAACGTGGAAGAATCCTGCTTATGTGCAGGAAACTGCATCTTATTATGGTTATGCACCAATGGTGTGGGAAGGAGTCACTATTGGCGGACCTACGGACCTCTGTATCATTAGAATTACGCTTAGGCTGCTCAGAGATATAGAGCTAGATTCTTCGCCCTTATGCCTTACGCTGGTGGAGTAAGAGATTGGTTCCTTCTGATGGATGATAACGCTCGTTCCCACACAGCTGCACTGGTGAACAACGTACTTGAAGCTGAAGAAATTGTACGAATGAATGGCCAGCTCGCTCACCGGACTTAAACCCGATTGAGCATGTCTGGGATGCATTTGGCAGACGCATTTCAGTCAGACCACCACCTCCCAAAACGGTTGTAGAACTGGATATTACACTCGTGGAAGAACGGCCCCGAGGGGACTGCGGCGCGTCTGTCACGGTCTGCACGGCCACTACTGTCGGACGTTCGAATCCCCCCTCGGGGATGGATATTTGTGCCGTCCTATTAGCTAGTTCATAAGTAGTTTGTAAGTTTAGGGTCTTATGACCCCTTAGATAGGACACATAAGCTATAGAAACATTTGAACATTTTGAACATTTCAAGAACGGCCAAATCTCTCTCAAGACGTGATGCATAACCTGATACTGCCCATGCCACGCAGGTGTGCAACTGTACTCGTCGTCACACACACCATATTGGAGGACAACGAGAGTGATTTTTTCACTATTGTGGTAGCCCCCACGGTGTCTCGGTCTAAGCAAAGACTCTCTATACCTCAAGCTGAGAGTATCACACACAATTGTAACCAATATCTGAATAAAATAGCTATACTGTGTTTGATCAAAAATGTTCAAATGTTTGTTAATCTATCGGACCAAACTGCGTGATCATCAGTCCGTAGCTTACAAACTAGTTAAACCTAGGTAAAGTAACCTAAGGACAACACACACACCCATGCCCCAGGGAGGACTCGACCCTCCACAGTGAGCAACCGCGCGCTCCGCAGCGAGTCGCTTTAGACCGCTCGGCTACTCCACCGCGGCACTGTGTTTGATATCTCACCTGTTTTGAGCAGTGTATTAATGGCGTCGTAGATAACACCAGAGGCTCAATGTAGATTTAGGTTAGAGCCCACAAGGACGCATACCAGCAATCGTTTTTTCTGCGAACCATAAGCGACTGAAATTGCAGGGAGTGGTATCGACCACCACAGACGGTGAAGTTCTTGAGGTATTTGGATGTAGATGTAGAAGATAACCTCAAAAGCCACCCTCTGGCTGACTTGCACACTGACTCAGGCCCTTAATCCACCAGGAGGTTTTGTGTCTCGTTGCCGCTGGTTGTCCTAGGTGCCGGTGGCCAAGTAGAGAGAGGAAATAGTAAGCACGCGAGTGCGGGTACAGAGTCTGAGGTGACCAGCCAGTGGGACAGCAGAAACTAGAAACACTAAGCTAGATTAGAACAAGATATATATTTCGTAGAAATAATACATTACTTAACTTGGAGGGCAGCAGACTAGTGGAATGCTGGTACATAGTTTAACTAGTTAGAGGCCTGTCTACTGATGAGAGCCTTATCTAGTGCCTGTCCTATTGCCAAGTGACCGATGCAGTTCAGTGGTAGCCACGAGCGGGGTTGCAGCAGAGGGCGCTCGTGGCCGACGTCTTAAGAACGCCGCGCCGTGCTTGCATGTAGGGATGCAAACGATACATCGATTTTTCGAAAACATCGATGATCCGTCCATAAAAATCAATGTCAACATCGATGTTTAGAACAGTGATATATCGCCGATGCATCGACGACAGAAGTCCAAAACTATCGACATCGTTCGTCAATTGATTGTTAACTCCATTATTACTTTATTAGTTGCTCAGCCAGCGTCAGCTCAAGTGCGGTGCTCCTGCTGTCGCCGCTCGTCGCTGTTTTCATACTTTTGAAATAGTAGGTAAGTGAAATATGAACCTAACAACAATATCCTTTACTCACCTTTGTTTGCTATTCTCTCAGTGCTGCAGTCAACTGTTCGAGTGAAAACAATAGTATGTTTTACTTTTGTTGGACAGTTTGTACGCGTGCATATAGCCAGTTAGCCACACGTGTAGTAGTTTGCTATCGTGAGTTTGTTGTGTACAGCAGTAAGTAGTCAAACGGAAGGACAACCAATTTTATAAATCCGAATCTAGAGTTCTATGGGATATTGAAAGTAATGCACACAAACACCGCAACTGTAATATCACACCGATGACTTCTGAATAACAAAAAATTTCGAAATCATCAAACCTATGTCAAATGCGAAGCAAAAAAAATTGCCTAGGAAGAGTGGCTCTTCAATCATATGGTTTGCATTTGATGTCAAGTTCCGTTATAAAATAAATCTTATTCATATTTCAAAATTCCCTTAATGGTTAGCGCCGTGGATTGTTATGGGGAACATGGAAAATCACTGCGGTCACGGCACCAACGTGCTTGAAAATTTTTTGAACTTCCTGTCCACCAGCCACTACGGTCGGAGGTTCGAATCCCCCCTCGGGCATGGATATTTGTGCCGTCCTAGTTCGTAATTAGTTCATAAGTAGTTTGTAAGTTTAGGGACTGATGACCCCGTAGTTAATTCCCATAAGCTTAACAAACATTTGAACCTGTCCACCAGTACTGCCTAAAGTAGCTCCTTTTTAAGAGCTACCAATATTGACTATAGTGTCAATATTTTACTACAAAAAAGAGTCAGTAAGTTGAAATATTGAATGAAACAGTGTGCATTCGAATTTTTCTTGTACCGGTAATTATTAGATTAGTGACTGTAGAAGTTACTGGACCTTCACGGCACTGGAGAATGCAGATATTGCGAAGACAAATCCAAAATCCTTAAACAAAATTAAAAGCTTTTATGGTTATCATTTGTCATATTGCCTCTTGGAGTCTATCTCGTTTTTTATGTCGATCTTTGATGATTAATTTGTCCTGCACGGGCTGCTGGCATTGATGAAATTTCACCCTCAAACATAAATGGAACCGAATCTTTGACTGTGTTACCCAGTCAGACTGATATCGTACTGTCAAAACGTCAGTTAAAACATCAAACAAATGTCGACGAAAAATCCGAGACAAAAGCCAAGTATAAAGTAGATTTTCATTTCAGCAAGTTACATGATTTTATAAACGTCATTGATGAATATTCATTTTAAAAATACATTATTAAGTAATAACTGAAAGATGCATAATGTTTAATTTTCTCCACGTCGACAGCTAAGAAAAATGCAATAGGTCAACAAAACAAAAGTTATTTCGCATGTAATGAACAAATCGTTTTAAATCCCAAGTAAAATCAGCGCAATAGGTTGTTGTTGTTATGGTCTTCAGTCCGGAGACTGGTCTGATGCAGCTCTCCACCCTACTCTATCCTGAGCAAGCCTTTTCATCTCCTCATAAGAACGGCAACCCACATCCACTTGAATCTGCTTACTATACGCGTCTCTTGGTCTCCCTCTGCGATTTTTCCCCCACACACTTCCCTCCAATGCTAAATTTACGATTCCCCGATGTCTAAGATTTTGTCCTACCAAGCGATCCCTTCTTTTAGCCAGGGTATGCCAAAAATTCCTTTTCTCACCAATTCTGTTCAGTACTTCTTCATTGGTTATGCGATGTACCCACCTAATCTTCAGCATTCTTCTGTAGCACCACATTTCAAAAGCCTCTATTCTCTTCCTGTCCGCACTGCTTATCGTCCATGTTTCACTCCCGTACAAGGCAACACTCCACACAAATGTCTTCAGAAAAGACTTCCTTACCCTTAAATTAATATTCGATGTTAGCAAATTTCTCTTTTTGAAAAATGCTTTTCTTCCCATTTCCATTCTGCATTTTATATTCTCTGTACTGCGACCATCATTTGTTATTTTACTACCCAAGTAACAAAACTCATCTACCACCTTCATTGTTTCGTTACCTAATCTAATTCCTTCAGCATCGCCCGATTTTCTAAGACCGCATTCCATTATTTTTGTTTTGCTCTTGTTAATGTTCATTTTATATGCTCTCTTCAACACACTGTCCATTCCGCGCAATAGGTAGCGAAACCTTATTCCCAACTTCTTTTTTATTGTAATCTGCCATTTCGGTGTGTATTTGTAGCCTAGTGAAAGAACATAAATAAGGCAGATACTTTCTGGCAACACAGCTTCATTTCAGTGTGTTTTTCCTTGTGGTGTCGCACAATTACAAAGTGCGCGCCACCTACTTTCGCCGCGCGCCGCCATGCACGCACGGCGCGGCGTTCTTACGACAGCCACGAGCGCCCTCTGCTGCAACTCCGCTCGTGGCCACCACTGAACGACATCGTTCACTTGGGACTGAGAAAGGAACCAGTGAACACTTCGTAATCAGATAGGCACCCGTGAAGACTTTGCTATCGTATAGGCACTAGGCAGGCCTCTAGCTCAACTATGTATCTGCAGTACTGATCTATGTAAAAGTTAAGTATTGTATAAATTCGGTGCAATATGTATCTCGTTCTAATTTACTCTAGTGTTTCTAGTTTCTGGCTGCTCCCCTCCGTACCTGCACCAGCGTGCTATCTTTAATCCTGTGTCGGTCTCATTCCATTCGGCCACCGACACCTACGACGGAAACGAGACACAAAAGCGGCGACGAGGCTGGGACACAAAATTCCTAATATTTCTTAAACGTATGGAAACATCGGAAAAACATCGATGTATCGTTTCTCAGTGCGATGTTTTTTTAACATCGATATTTTTCCACAGGAACATCGATGTCTGAACATCGATGTTTTTATCAACGATGTTGCATCCCTACTTGCATGGCGGCATGCGTCGAAAGTACGTGGCGCGCACTTCAAACTTGTGCGACACCACAGGAAGGGGGGGGGGAGGGGGTCGAACTGGGACCGGCACACCACAACGAACCGGGAAGTGGCACTTTAACCTGTCTGTTGGTACTGGATTAATACCCCACATCCTGAAACTTAATCCCAGCCTCGGCTTCAAGGAAATGCGATCCGACGCGCCGATCGAGCGTCCGTTGGGTGTGGCGGCCGGCAGACATTGCGGAACCGCTGGCCGTGTTGTGACACGCGAACGCCGGCCTTGGATGACAGCTGGGCGCGTCCGGCAGCCGGCAGCGGCTTCCATTCACCGCCACCGGGAGGCTCAAGCCTACCTGACCTTGCCCTTGACGCTAACCCGGCCGCTCTGCGACTGGTCCACTCGCACAGCGCTTTCCCAGCCACGGCTCACCTGTCCTGCTGGTTTTACCTTGACTTTGAGACAAGGTCGACAGTGCTCGGAGAGGGGCAAACTATAGTCTGGTGTTTTCATATTCACGGAATATATTACTTCAACGTGCGACTCGGTTGCACAGTGGTAGAGTGCCAGACTACAAATCCAAAGGTCGCGGGTTCGATCCCCGCCAAGTCCTAGGATTTTTATCTGTCACTTTCCACTTCTTTCACCTCTGACAGTATTGCCATGTGAAATATACCGAGTAGCACCGTGGTTCGGAAACCACGTTAAACTGTAGGTCCCCCTATAACTGGCTGGGTAAGTCAGTTCGAAGGTCGGAGGAAGGCAACAGCATACCACCTCCAAACAGGACCATGCCTAGTAAAGCACTGTGGGGTTCAAACCAATCTTCGGATTGTTGACTGCTTTTTTACCTTATGACTTCAACTGCGAATTGGCAAAGCTGAAAATGTGAACACAGCCGGGATTCGAACCCGGTGCCCTGTTTTCATCGCACCTGCAAGCACAACCTAAGCACGCCTCCCATCAGACACAAATTTCCAGCTTTAATCTGCCCACAGCAGTCAAACTCGTAGTCACTATGTACTAATTACCGTAAGAGTAAGGGCTCCAAACTTGCACACCCCTCCCCACTAACGAAAGGATCATTGCGCCTGTCACTGGCGCGCACGCGCGCACACACACACACACACACACACATACACACACACACACACACACACACATAATGGCAAGTCCAGGTTGGAATTAATAATATCGTGAGGACAGTTTACAACTCACCGCAAAGACGTGGCGACGAGCTGCGACAGGCACATACAAAAGACACACACATACAACACATTCAGCTATCGGCCATGGCCTTCTTCAGAATATAGAACACTCACGCAATCACACAGGCACACAACACAGTCATACAACCATCACCTCCGACTGCCGCACTTCGAATCCGAAGTGTGTCTTTTGTATTTGCCTGTCGCAGCTCGTCGCCACGTCTTTGCGGTGAGTTGTAAACTGTCCTCACTATATATATAAGGTAAAGCAGTCAACAATCCGAAAATTGGTTTGAACGCCACAGTGATTTACTAGGCATGGTTCTGTTTGGAGGTGATATGCCGTTGCCTTCCTCCGACCTTCGAACTGACTTACCCAGCCAGATATAGGGGGACCTACAGTTTAACGTGGGTTCCGAACCACGGTGCTACTCGGTATTTTTCACGTGAGCAATACTGCCAGAGGTGAAAGAAGTGGAAAGTGGCAGATAAAAATCTTAGGACCTGGCGGGGATCTAACCCGCGACCTTTGGATTTGTAGTCTGGCACTCTACCACTGTGCAACTGAAGCGCATATATATATTACCGAGGGGGGGGGGGGAATCGAACCCCCCGACTGCAGCGGCCGTGCAGACCGTGACTGGCACGCCGCAGACCGCTCGGCCACCGCGGCCGGCGGATCGTCGTGTCTTATGGACCTGAAACAAGAACAGTCAGAAAAAAAGGAACAAAAATATTTGGAGAAGTTTCAAGCGTAGCTACGGAGAAGAATGGATAAACTGAAATGGACTGGCAGAGCGAGAAATGAGGAGATACTGAGCAGGGTAAAAGAGGAAAGAAACTTTATGAGGATGATATAGAAGAGAAAAACATCTTGGATAGGACACACAATTTACTGTAGGCGATAATGGAGGGAAAAGAAGGAAAAAGAGGGAGAGGGAGAAGAAGGTTTGGAATGCTAACAGATGTGAAGAAAGTTGATAGGCGCAATCAAACTAAGGAGGACGCCATGGACAGAAAGACATGGAGGATGTCCAGTTGTCCCTGGGGCATGGGTGTGTGTGTTGTCCTTAGGTTAGTTTACCTAGGTTTAAGTATTTTGAAGCTACGGACAAATGACCACGCAGTTTGGTCCGATAGATTTACAAACATTTGACATTTTTAGGATGTCCGTTGATTTCTGTATGACGGCAGATTTACTGGAACAAGAATAATTTAATTTTGCGGCACTGTATATAAGGGCTATATAGTTCGTTCGTTGATATAACTTATACAAGTTGATATAACTTATACATGGGCGTCTATTCCGAAAGAACAGACGTCTTTTCTGATCCTGCAGTTGCTGTTGTTTTCATATTCACAGAATATATAACTGCGAATGGGCAAAGCTGAAAATGTGTACCCAGCCGGGATTCTAACCCGGGTCTCCTGCTTTATAGGCAGTTGCGCTGAACCCTACACCACTGGGGACACAGTGATCACCGCACCTGCAAGGACTACCTAAGCACGCCTACCGTCGGACACAAATTTCTAACTTTACCGTGCACACAGTACTCAAACTACGAGGCGCGTCCTGAAAGTAAGTTCCGTTTCAATTTATCTCCGCTGCAGCGCTGCGATTGCACTTTCGCACATGCACTGTAGACGATGTGTATCAAGGAGAAGAACGTGCGCCATTTGCAGATCGCTGTCAGTTACGTACGCTTTGTTGTGCTTGTTTGAAATGTCGGCGTTGATTGAAAATCCCGCCACCTGTGAAATCAGGTCGGTGATTCGGTTTCTGAATGCGAGGAAAGTGAAACCAAGTGAAATTTATCGGCAAATTTGCGATGTTTACGGACCAAATGCGATGAGTTATTCGATGGTGATAAGATGGGTCCGACAGTTCAATGGCGGGCGTAGTGATGTGCACGATGAAGAACGAAGTGGGCGTCCACCTTTGGTTACAGAAGAACTGGTTCACGTGATTCATGACAAGATCCAGGAAAACCGTAGGTTTACAAATAGTGCTCTCGCTATGGACTTCCCCCAAATTTCACGATCACTGATACATGAAATTGTTACCAAACAACTGAAATTCTGTAAACTTTGCTCACGTTGGGTACCAAAGATTCTCACTGAGCAACACAAAATACAACGGATGGGTAATGCACTTTTTAACCCGTTATGCTGAAAGCGGCGAAGAATTTCTGAGATCGATAGTCTCAGGAGATGAAACGTGGGTTTCTTACGACACGCCTGAGAGTAAGCGGCAATCAATGGAATGGAGGCACACTTCATCCCCGCCAAAGCCGAAGGAAATCATGATACCTCGGAAAATGATGTGCACAGTGTTCTGGACTGGAAAGGCTTCCTACTGATTGACTTCTTACCTCGTGGTCAAACTATCAAAGCAGATCATTATTGCGAGACACTTCGGAAATTGCGCAGTGCAATTCAGAATAAGCGCCGGGGACTGCTGTCAAAAGGTGTTGGTTTGCTTCACGACAACGCACGACCACACACTGCAAATGTGATGAAAAACCTCCTACAGGGATTTGGCTGGTACGTGTTTGACCATCCTCCGTACAGCCCTGACCTCGCTCCTAACGACTTTTCATCTGTTCTTACATCTAAAGTCTCTCCTTGGCGGTCATCACTTCACCAATGACGACGAGCTGAAAGAAACTGTTTCCAACTGGTTGAAGACACAGGCGGCAGATTTCTATGAAGAAGGTATACAAAACCTGGTGCCACGCTATGACAAATGCAGGGCAAAATTTCGGCCGTTATATGGAAAAGTAGTTGTAGAATTTTGTACAATAAAAATTTCTTCTGTATCTGTGTACAATTTCATTTTATTACCAAACGGAACTTACTTTCTGCACGCGCCCTGTAGTAGTCACTATGGACTGATTCCCGTAAGAGTAAGGGCTCCAAACTTGCCCACCCCTCCCCACTAATGAAAGGATCATTGCATGTCACTGGCATATATATATATATATATATATATATATATATATATATATATATATATATATATATATATATGGCGTCTATTCCGAAAGAACAGGCGTCACTTCTGATCCTGCGGTTGGAAATTTGTGTCTGACGGGAGGCGTGCTTAGGTAGTCCTTGCAGGTGTGATGATCACTGTGTCCCTAGTGGTGTAGGGATCAGCGCAACTGCCTGGACAGCAGGAGGCACGGGTTCGAATGCCGGCTAGGTACACATTTTCAGTTTTGCCCATTCGCAGTTGAAGTCATATATTCTGTGAATATGAAAGAATGACAACTGCAGGATCAGAAGTGACGTCTGTTCTTTCGGAATAGACACCACATATATATAGTCTGGTGTATTTTTCTATCAACAAACGAGCTATATAGCCCTTACATACACTGTCGCAAAATTAAATAATTCTTTCTCCAGTAAATCTGTCGTCAGTAGAAATCAACTGGACATCCACCATGTCTTTCTGTTCTGGGCGTCCTCCTTCGTTTGATTGTGCCTTCCACCTTTCTTCACACGTGTTTGCATTCCAAACCTTCTTCCTCTTTTTCCTTCTTTTTCCCTTCCCGCAGTAGGTAGCACTAGTCTACTTACACATTTGGTAACATTGATATAAAACTAATTGTTCTATAATCTTTGCATCGTTTGGCATTGCGTTTCCTTGGTAAGGTAACCATTATCGTCTTTAGAAAGGAATAGTGTCTACCACGAGTGTAGACATTGGTAAAGTGTTAGATGTGGAGATGTCTAAATATTGCAAATGGTGTAAAGTCAATGAATATAAAGAACACAACTGTGTGACTAATTTTAGAGGAACAAGTGGTGGTATGGAAGTTCATGGAGTACAATAAATACTTCATCGCTCCGTAGAAACAAGAGGCGTACGGTGCATCAGATATTTGGGTGATGATGACAGTAAGGTATTCAACAATGTGGTGTACTCTAAGCCATATGGAGATGCCATTATTCGCAAATTAGAATGTGTAGGCCATGTTCAAAAACTTTTGGGATCAAGGCTGAGAAAACTAACTGTTGATATGAGAGAAAAAAAAAATTAGAAGATACAAAATTGTTGACCGGACAGGGTCGCTTAACTAAAACTGAAATATAAAACTTGCAGGTATACTATGGGCAGGGAATAAGGAGAAATAAAGAAAATCTGGATCTGGAGGCAATGAAGAGAGATTTTGGGCCATATTCTCCCATAAGTCTTTTACTGATAAGCCATGTCATGCATTGTGTTCATCAGCAGAAAATTCGCGGTGCAAATACAATACGACTAAGGCAACTGGAGTATCTTATTCTCACCAGAATTCTCTTCTGCTGCTGTTATTACAACAATTAAACCTATTTTCAGAGACTTCTCTTATCCTGACCTTCTAAGGAAATGTCTGCAGGCAAGATAACTGTATCATCAATTCTGTTGATCAGATTTGTAATTCTGGTTATAGCAGATTAGCGAACCCTTATTATAGTTATCTGATTCACACAAGATATATTTGTTGAAGCCGTGAATATGGAGATGAATGAAACGATTACATTACAGATCACAACTAAGGTACCGGGTGTCGATTCATGCTGAAACTCCCAAATTAGTATGTAGTGTAGCCAGCAGCCTACATCTACATGGGATACTCTGCAAGTCACATTTAAATGCCTGTCAGAGGGTTCATAGAACCACCGTTTACTATTTATGTCCCATTCAATTCTCGAATAGCGCGCGGGAAGAAAGAACACGTGAATCTCTCCGTCCCAGCTCTGATTTCTTGTATTTTATTCTGGTGATCATTTATACCTATGTAAGATGGAGTCGACAATATATTTTCGCATTCGGAGGAGAATGTTGGCGATTGGAGTTTCGTAAGTAGCCCATGCCGCAGCGATAACCGCCGTTGTAATGATTCCCATCCCAGATCCAAATGAGGACGGACAAGCGTGGTGTATGCAGTCACTTTAGTAGTTCTGTTGCATCTTTTAAGGGTTCTGCCAATAAAACGCAGTCTATGGTTCGTCTTTCCCACGACATTATGTACGCGTTCTTTCCAATTTAAGTCTGATGTAGTAGTAATTCCTAGGTATTTTATGGAGTTTACGACCTTCACTTTTGATTGATTTATCTTGTAAACAAAGTTTAACGGATTTCTTTTCGTACTCATTTGGACGACTTCACACTTCTCATTTAGAGTCAATTGCCAATTTTTACACCATAGTGATATCTTATTCAGATCGTTCTGCAGTTGGTTTTAATCTTCAGATGATTTTACTAGACGCTAAATGACGGCGTCATCTGCAAAGAACCTAAGAGAGCTACTTAGATGTTCCCCTAAATCGTTTCTGTAAATAAGGAACAGCAAAGGACCAATAACACTACCCTGTGGAACCCCCGATATCACCTCTAATTGTTGATGCCTTACCATCCATTACTACTAATTGGGTCCCCTAAGGCAGGAAATCCCCCATCTAGTCGCAAATTTGGTGCGATATACCATAACCACGCAATCTGATTAAAAGCCGTTCGTGAGGTACGGTGTCAAAAGCCTTCTGGAAATCAAGAAATACTGAATAGATTTGCGATCCCTTGCCGATAGCACTCATCACTTCGTGTGAGCTAAGAGCTAGTTGTGTTTCGCATGAACGATATTTTCTAAATCTGTGTTGACCTTGGGTCAATAGATTGTTCTGTTCGAGATAATTCATAATATTTGAATACAGGATATGTTCCAAAACCCTGCTGCAAATTGACGTCAATGAAATAGGCCTGTAGTTTAGTGGGTTACTCCTACTGCCTTTCTTGAACAGGCGGCAAAGCAGACCCTGATTCTGGCATCCATTCGGTCATACAGATGGTGAATGCTGACTTGGGACACATTTTCCACGCCTGCTCGACCTGTTCGCGTAGTTTTGCAACAGTTGTGGGTCGACGAGTAGCACGTGTCTGATAGGAGGAAAGTCTGGCCAAGGAAGCTGTTGGACGTCTCGCAGAGCAATGTAATTGACGCACAGTGTATGGGTTGGATAACACATCACCTTCCTGTTGCAACATTGGTAAAAGAACAGGTCTTACAACATTCTGCACGTACCGATCGTTGGTCAACTTTTCCTGCGCAAACACCAGAGGTGAACTGGATTTGTAGGTTATCGCACCCCGGACAATAAGGAATGGAGTGGACGAATGGACCGTGACACAACGCTCGGAACGTCTACATTGTAACAGCAAGTGACCATCACTTGCCTGCAGGCAGAATCTGCTTTCATCGCTGAAGAGGCCGGCCGCGGTGGCCGAGGTGACTGAGGCGATTCAGTCACGGTCAGCACGGCCACTACGGTCGGGGGTTCGAATCCCCCCTCGGGCATGGATATTTGTGCCGTCTTTAGTCTTAGCTAGTTCTTAAGTAGTTTGTAAGCTTAGGGACTGATGACCCCGTAGTTAAGTCCAATAAGTTGTACAAACATTTGAACATTTTCGCTGAAGACCGCAGCTCGGAATTGCAAGTGGTAGTCTAACGCCACCAGTCGAAGCGAGATGTTGGCGTGCCCGTCCTCCCACTGCTAGTAACTGCTTGGCAACAGTTTGTGAATATAGAAGTGTCAACACGAACTTCCAATCAGTAAACCCAGCAACGCTTCGAGTAGCTAATGTGTATGGGTTATATACCCCAATCTCTCCTCTTCTTCTCCCTATGTCTATCCCTCCCTCCCTCCTGTATTTTCACATCGCCTGCTCCCCTTGTCCTTCTTCCATCATCTTCATACCACTCCCTCTTATCCCACATCATATTTATATCCGCCATCTCCTCTCTGCGTCTATATCATCCCCCCTTCTTAAGTCCATTTCATTCTCAATCTCCTCCTCCACCTCTGTCTGATCTTATTTATTGTTATTAAGTCAAAATGGACGGGCAAATCAATTGGAAACTGGTTATTAGATAAACCTTTCCAGTTGCTTTATCTGTGAGGTTATTAGCTTTAATTGGTTTACGTTATAGGAGGCGATCCACTTATATTATTGTAAAAAGATATAAAACAGCCAAGATCGCTTATCATCAGTTTTTATTAATGATGACCGGTTTCACTGAACTATGTCAGCATCATCAGGTCAAATAAAATATTTTACAAGGCCATAAAAGCAAAAGCTTTTGGCACTCACTGTGTTAATTACGTTTTATTATAATGACATAGTGCACCTATGCACTGTAAATCGTTTTATATAACAACTATTTGACATTACAAGGTATGTTTCATCTCTAAATTTGCCCCATCTTGCTCTTATGGATTTAATTGACGTATCTTCTCGTTTTATTATAATGACATGCATGTTTTAAATATCCGTTTTTCATTTTTAACAGCTTATGGCCTTGTAAAATATTTTATTTAACCTGATGATGCTGACATAGTTCAGTGAAACCGGTCGTCATTAATAAAAACTGATGATAAGCGATCTTGGCTGTTTTATATCTTTTTACAATATTATTAGCTTTAATGGCCGTACTTTTAATGATTTTAATACGTTGCAGAATTTACAAGCTTCCTAGGGTTTTATTTGCGGACGGAGAAGTTAATGCTGCTTCCTCCCACAAGTCCCCAAAAACCTCCACATCCTTGCGGATGCTGTTGCGTAGCAGTGTGCGTTTGTACCGCCCTACAGTACGCACGAGGTGCTGTAGTTGCGTCCAAGACTTTATGGACAGCATAGAGTTCTGACTAACCTGTTGTCTTCTATAGTTGTGTCCCCAGCGCAGAAGACAGCACACAGGTCGTAGGTTCTTCTACAGCATACAAGTGAGGCTAAAATAAGTTATGTATGATGGAAGCATAATAAGCGACTCGCGAGATTTTTTAATTGTCAGGGATGCCATTTATTAACTAAATAATAAAAAGTGATGAGCAACTATTGTTAATATGATACGGCCTATGCTGCCCATAGCTCATGTTGAGACCTCGACTGTTCTCACATTTACGCAAATCTTTTCTCATGACCGGCGTGGTCCGGCGCGTATAGTGGGCAGCTCGAGACTGAAACTGCGGCGCGTTGCGAGAGGGCACCTGACGCTCTATTTCGCGCCAAAACAGGGCCGTCGCGCGCCTTCTGCAAAATCGCTCTTCTCTTGTTACAATAAGAGAAGGCACCTTATACTTTTTAAATTGTCAAAACCTAGTCTGTCCTTGAGAGATATGTATTACTAATACTCAGCTCTTAATAATTAATATTTAGTATATAATAAACAAAACTAATTTCAAAAGAAATCACGTGACGTGAAATGCAGCAGCCAATGCGAGGAGAGCACTAGTAACATAGGCGGGCTTTCCCACGGGAACCAGCACCTACTATGCCACATGCTACTGCTCCCCAACCCACATTTCAACATATGCTGCACTGCTGTCGTTCTTCCGCGTTTAAGACACGATGTTAGCAAAGAAACGGCCAGCGGCCAGAAATATGAAGTGGCCACAGGCCAGGAATATCACAAATTCTTTGTGTTGCTTTCATTGTAATGCTTGTTGATGATCGATGTTTTTTGTCTTTCCGTCCGGAGAGAAAACGAACAGTGCAGATGGTTTACCAACTATCGAACACGTCATGTAAATCTGTCCATGTGAAAAACACGGCGATTAAAGATTTAATCCATAAACTTCCAGCGACTGGTCATGCGCTTTATTAATCGACGTTGCGAATGCAAGGCGAACGGTAAACTGGGCACGCTTAACCCTGGAGTGGGCGCGTGGGGTACCCCTGTCACCCAGCGAATTTACATTGCAATTATTTCCGTTACGGTTACAGTTGCAGCGTTCCCGCGCTCAGTACCTTTCAAACAGGTTCACTGATGAAGATTCGTTTTGATTTAACCTCAGTTGCGCAGCTAAACTTGTAGCAGCAGGACGTCGAATTGAGCTGGGGTACAACTGTCCACCACGCGCCTAACCACGTAACATTTCTTAAGGTAGGCATTCTCCTTTTTTTAATACTGATTTCATACTAAATGCATTGAAAGTACAATATTTGAATTATTTTTATTAATCTGGCATATAACTACGTTAACTGATGTCAGTGGGACTCATCGAAACATTACAGGTGACAATTGGTTCAGCAGTATACCATTAGCTAAGATGCTACTTTAAGACAAGGGACTGACATACGTTGGAACACTCAGAAAAAAAAAAAACAAGGAGATCCCCAAGGAATTCTTACCTAATAAACAAAGACATCAATATTATTCTATTTTTGGCTTCCAGGAGAATTGCACCCTAGTTTCATACTGCCCTAAAGTGAACCAACCTGTCCTCTTGATATCTACATTACATCATGATTGT
Source organism: Locusta migratoria (assembly GCA_026315105.1). Taxonomy (NCBI): domain Eukaryota; kingdom Metazoa; phylum Arthropoda; class Insecta; order Orthoptera; family Acrididae; genus Locusta; species Locusta migratoria. Next base: position 325,969,020 of record CM048745.1, on the reverse strand, counting down.
TCCATTGATAAGGATTCAAGACAGTCACTGAAACCAGAAATTGTAACTATTTACAATATGACAAAGATTGGAGTTGATTTACTTGATCAACTAATTAAAAAAAATGATGTTTCCCGAAACACTCGTAGGTGGCCTATGGTTGTTTTCTATAATTTACTGAATGTCTCTGCCATGAACGCACTGTGCATATACCGAGAAAACTGTAGAACACCAAAACCAGTGAAAAGAACGGAATTTCTGCAGAGGTTGGCCTGGGAAATGACGCAACCGCAAATTTAGTACCGATCTGCTATACCTCAAATTCCCATCTAATTACGGCGGCGTGCACGTGCTCTACTGGGCATAAAGTCAGAAATTACACCTCAAGATAATCCCAGAGAAGGTTCCAAGGGACGGTGTTAAGAGTGTGGAAGGCAAAAAAATAAGTCAACCAGAAAATGGTGTCATAAGTGTAAAAGGTGGATGTGTTTGGCTCATTTGTATACTGTATGTGTAAACTGTGTCTGAAATAAATAATTGAAATTTTGTTTAGAAAATGAGTGTTTTATTTCCATCCTCATACTTGTACAAAGGCAGAAAAACATTAAAAACTTAATTTGATAATTTCTTCGATGCGTATTTAAAAAAATGAAATGGGGTACAGGAGTACCCCGCGCGCCTAACCGTGTTACAATAATCCACGCGCCTACTGCAGGGTTAAATTGAAACGGCAAGTCGGTTGGAATCAGTGGTATTCTTGGAATCAGAACATCCTCTCCTTTGAACTTTCCTGTGATTGTCGTTGCTTCAATCACATTGTTCATCAGCATCTTCACAGAGAGTCTTATTCCATTGCATAGTTTCGGTTGGCTTAGATTGCGTAACATGATTATCACAGACTCAACTTTGATTTGCAAATCGTGCGGTGGCATTCCTAGCAAATACAATGAATTAAGGAATTTTGTTGGATAATTGACGACTTCAACAGGATCGGAAATGCCATCGAAGTAAATGAATGCAAATATCAACAATAATACATGTCCTTGAGAAAATATTAATAAATGTATGTTATTGGCCAGCGATTTGGCTTTGAATTTATATGTTCAAATCGTCTACGTTCTTATTTTTCGCTGCCAAAATGGCTAGTTTCCTCAACCAGATAGTATGGTTTTTGTAATTGGCAGCAGTATGCGTGTGTTTGTTTCCTGACCCGTAAGTGAATAATGAACTCTTATTAGGAATCTAATTGAAACACGATTAACAATATTGCTATATACCAGTAAAATTTTACAATCCGCGACAAGGCGTGGTATAGCTATGTTGGCAACAGCTGCTGGATCGTGGGAATGAAGCCGACCAATCGCGGCAAAGCTTCAGATAGCCAATGAAATTTTAGATGGCAACAGTTCTTTTGCCTTCATAGTAAAAAATATTTGGATAATTCGCATAATAATTTAGTTTCAGACACATTAAACTTACTGAGGAAGATGATGTTTCTCCCGTATTCTCAGCATTGATAATGCCGTCTCCCTTTAATGTAACCTCCTTGGCGTAATTGTTTGCTCTGATGCGGCGTATTTTGTCGCTAGGCGAGTAACGCATGAATAAGCTGATTCTTGGAGAATCTAGAAAATGATCCGATCTGGAAGCGTACTTTCAGTTTTATGTCACGTAACACGGGAACGCGATCGAACGGGACAAAAAGTATCCTACGTCCGTCTTCTCCTTCTAAGCTACCTCCCCACCAACTTTGAGCCAAATCGCTTCAGACGTTCTTTAGTTATAGTGTAACTAACACGACTTTCTTTATTTCACTCTGCACCCAAAACTACACTTCGCAAACGAATAGTGCTTGTATATGGTAGTAGGTATCAGACTCCCATTGTTCACTACGGTGGTAGAGGGTTGATAATGATGAGGGGGAGGAGTTACCGACTTATCTCAAATTCCACGTGTGGAATATTTTGATCTGCAGCAAAAAAATACACTATGGAGACGAACGATCTCTCTGGTCTCCCGTTGTACACCACAGCAGTCCCGTGTCGATAGCTATACTAGGGTGGAAGATATAGTGGTTGAAAGTCGTCAGCTTACATAAAATTCAGACAGGAGACCAGCGATGACTTTCAACACTCATAGCAAATAGGTTATATACAGCGAAACGTGATGCACATTCTTCAGTTGTTTTTCTGCAACAAACGTACGAATAAAGAAAAATTAGTGCATATAGCAGTTGGAAAAGTAAAACTACCAAGACAGATGTCAAAGCGTAAGAAAGAAATTTCGCGTTCTTGATTCGTTTCTAAAAGACAGAAAACGGTGCTGAAAAGTGATTCTACAGACAATAGAAGCTTGGAATTTCTAGCCGTTGTTTATCTTACACTGTAGGCGACAGCGATTTTTAGATATTCCCATCTGTAAGAGTGAAATTGGGTATAGACTTTTTAATACGTTTCTATTAAGGCAATTATGAAGCAATAAATTCAAAACTACGGATTTAGATTTTTAACTGGAATTTTAAAAACACGTGTTTCGATATTTTTGGAAATTCAACCATTAAGCCAGTGAAATAAGGTAAAATCTTTTAAGGGTGTTGCTAAGAGTATTTGATGCTGGAAATGCGAAATTTGGATTTGGACCCATTGTAACAATGTCTTTCAGGATGTTCTGAATTCTTCCATCAGTGGTGCAATAGGGGGTGGCAAGTTGTATCAAAATACTTGATTAAGAAAGCATTTTTAAAGCTAAATCTATGAAAATTTATATTTAGACAAAGAAACAACCATCCAGTCCACGCGTGCGATGACAGGCAGTGCGGAGGCACTCCTAGGCCTTTAGTCTTACGGGGGATTAGTTTACAATAACTACGAGTTTGAGTTCTAGTGGACAGGATAGAGAATTTGTATCTGTCGGGAGGCGTACTTGAGTAATTCCGTCCTGGTGTGGTGATCGCTGTGTTCAAATGTCGAAACGTTTGTAAATCTATCGGACTCAACTGCTGGGTTATCAGTCCGTAGCTTACAAACTACAAGGTAAACAAACCTAAGGACAAGACACTCATCCCAGCCCAAGGGAGGATTCAAACCTCCGTCGCGGGAGGCCGCGAGATCCGTAACGTGGCGCTCCAGACCGCTCGGCTACTCCTGCGCGGATTCATTGCAACAATTGCAACGCAGCATGTTCAACTTGCGTGGCGCTTTCCGAAAGAACCATTCCGCCACTCTGGTGGCCTCAATTGTACCATTTTGGCTGTAGGAATCACCAGTGCTTCTCACTGCCATTGCGTCTGTTTGCCTCACACAACCAAACTGGGCCTTTATATGGCTGTAATTATTCCCTATTAAAGAGACGGACCTCAGTCGAAACAAGGCCCCTGGAGTAGATGATATTCCCTCAGAGCTACGGAAGTCTCTGGGAGAACCAACCACGAGAATACTGTTTCACCTGGTGTGTAACATGTATGAGACAGACGAAGTACCCTCCAACTTTAAGAAAAATGTTATAACCCCCATTCCAAAGAGAGCAGGCGCAGACAGGTGTGAAAACTACAGAACCATCAGTTTAACAAGTCATGGTTGCAAATTATTAACACGAATTATTTACAAAAGGATGGAAAAGCTGCTAGAAGCTGACCTCGGAGAGTTTGGGTTCAGGAGAAATGTAGCTTCTCGGAAGGCAATACTCTCTTTCCGGCTTATCCTAGAAGATAGATTAAGGAAAGGCAAGCCTACATTTCTAGCTTTTGTAGATTTGGAGAAGGCTTTTGACAATGTTGATTGGAATAAACTATTTCAAGTTCTGAAGCAAGCAGGAGTAAAATATAGGAAGCGCAAGGTTATTTAAAACTTGTACAAAAACCAGACAGCGGTTGTCAGAGTTGAAGGGCGTGAAAGGGATGCAGTGGTTGGGAAGGGAGTAAGACAGGGTTGTAGCATTTCTCAAATATTGTTTAATTTGTACATCGTGCAAGTTATAAAGGAAAGAAAGGAGTAAGGAATTAAAGTTCAGGGTGAAGAATTAAAAACTTTGCGTTTTGCCGAGGACATAGTAATTCTGTCAGAGACAGCAAAGGACCTGGAAGAACAGTTGAACGGAATGGACAGTGTGCTGAAAGGTGCCTATAAGATGAACATTAACGAAACCAAAACTAGGGTAATGGAGTGCAGTGTAAGAAAATCAGGTGATGCTGAAGGAATTAGATTACGTAACGAAACAATAAAGGAGGTAGATGAGTTTTGTTACTTGGGCAGTAAAGTAACATTTAATGGTCGCAGTACAGAGGATATAAAATGCAGAATGGAAATGGGTAGAAAAGCGTTCTTGAAGAAGAGAAATTTGTTAACATCGAATATTGATTTAAGGCTAAGGAAGTCTTTCGCGAAGGCATTTGTGTAGAGTGTTGGCTTGTATGGGAGTGAAACGTGGACGATAAACAGTGCGGACAGGAAGAGGATAGAGGCTTTTGAAATGTGGTGATACAGAAGAATGCTGAAGATTAGGTGGGTGAATCGCGTAACTAGTGAGGAGGTGCTGAACAGAATTGGGGAGAAAAGGAATTTCTGGCATACCCTGACTAAATCGATTGGTAGGACACATTCTGAAACATCAAGGAATTGTGAATTTAGCGTTGGAGGGAAGAGTGTGGGGTAAAAACCGCAGAGGAAGACCAAGAGATGGATGCCGTTAGCAGATTCAGATGTAGGTTGCCGTTTTATGTGGAGATGAAGAGGCTTGCTCAGTATAGGGTATTGTGGAGAGCTGCATCAAACCAGTCTCCTGACTGAAGACCACAACAAAGAGAGGGCAGGCGCGTGACTACGCTCCGTTATCGACCGACGTTAAAACCATCAGTACAGCCAGTACCTACCGTCATCGCATCTAAATCGACGTCGTCTTTACAGGTCTGCTAATTGTTTTCAGCAGTGTATGATTCCAAAGCAATGTAGTTCTACCTTATCTACAAAGAAAACATAATTTTTGGAGTCTGCGCAAAAGAGAACTCTAAAGAGAATTATATAATGGTTAAGTGCATATATTGAGCTGTCTGTGCTGTGATATATCTTATGCTTATGAAAATGATTCTAAAAAGAAGCTACACATGGAATGTGCTGTTAAGAAAACGCTGTTGAATAAGATCAGGAAAAAGGGCAGTACTCAAACTTTATAATTCCACTTTATTTATTTCCCGGCGTTAACCTAGTGTGTCTCTGTTCCTTTCTTGTGTTAATCCTTTTTCCCTACCAGTCCATCACCTTATAACCTACTACAAAGCTATTTTAGCCCCTAATGTTCCTTATTTTTATAAATGATTTAGGAGAAAATCTGAATAGCTCTCTTAGAGTGTTTGAGAATGGTGGTGTCATTTATCGGTAAGTCACCAGAAAATCAAAAGCAATTACAAAATGATTTGGATAAGATATATGCATGGTGTAAAAATTGGCAAATGACCTTTTATAATGATAAATACGAGGCCATCCATATGACCACAAAACGGAATCCGTTAAACTTCTCTTGGACGATAGATCAGTCTAACCTAAAGGCCCTTAAATCTACTAAATACCTAGGAGTAAGAATTACAAACAACTTAAAGTGGAAAGAACTCGCAGAAAATATCATAGGGAAGGCGAATTAAAGACTACGTGTCATTGGCACAACACTCAAAAGATTCAACAGTTCTACTAAAGAAACTGCCTACACTACAATTGCGCGTCTTATTTTGGAGTATTGCTGCCCATTGTGGGATCCGCACCAGGTGGCACTGACGGACGATTTAGAGAAAATTCAGAGAACGGCAGCTCGTTTTGTATTCTCGCGATATGGGGGAGAGAGTGTCACGGAAATGATGGAAGAGTTTGGGTGAAAATCATTAAAAGAAAGGCGTTATTTCTTGCGATGAGATCAGCAAACATGATTATCATCATAAAATAAGAGAAATCAGATCGGAAATAGAAAGATTTTTGTGTTCCTTCCTCCCACGAGCTATTAGACAATGGAATTATAGAGAAATATCAGAAAAGTGGTTCGACGAACCCTCTGCCATGTACTTCAATGTGAATTGCGGAGTATCGATGTAGATGTAGTTTAGTTTTCGTGATGTCAATGTCACTTGTCCTACAAAAATATACTTTTCCAAGTTTGCAATATTAAAATACCTGCCTGCGAAATATCTTGCCCCTGGAGACGATAGTAAAGACGCAATAAATTACAAGCTCTTGCGCGATGTGGCGCATTTCCACGCATTTCATTGTTTCTGACGACTTATTGCTTGAATAAAGTGTCGTATTATAATTGCGAAGGTACATTCATTATATATGTATACTGTTTGTAAAATGTCTCGTGAAGACATTGGTATAGAACTAATAAATTGTAATGTCATGGCGATTGCCGAAATTTTCATCCATGAACATTGGAAAAGTAGTAAACGACAAACTTTTTCCCTTTCATCATTTTGTTATGAGCGAGAAATTTTTTTAAAGGTTTGATCCGTCAAGTTTGTCGCAAGTAGCTAATTGCTCTCATTCTCGAGTACTGTAGTATGATAGAGCATTTTTGTGTCTCTCGTTTATAACGTACTGTCGCCGGAACTGTGTGTCGTAGGTGATGACCGGCCGCGGTGGCCTCGGGAACTGAGGCGCTCCAGTCACGGTCTGCACGGCCACTACGGTCGGGGGTTCGAATCCCCCCCTCGGGCATGGATATTTGTGCCGTCCTAGTTCGTAAGTAGTTCATAAGTCGTTTGTAAGTTTAGGGACTGATGACCCCGTAGTTAAGTCCCATAAGCTTTACAAACATTTGAACATTTTTTAATATGCGTAGGTGACCAAAGCTTTAGTACTCGACTGATGTGAAGCACGGACTAAAATGAGCAAGTAGTTACAGAGACTTGAAGCGGCAGAAATTAGGCTTCTAAGACCGTAGACAGGACACAGAGCAACATAAGAACAACAATGCGTAAGAGAGAAGCTCAATGTTGTAAAAATAGAAGAAACGATCTAACAATACAGAATCAATGGCATGAATATCTACCATGTATAGATGAAACTAGAACGCCTTTGACTACAGACCCAACGATATGGGCGTCCGCAGAAATTGTGGGCAAGCTTCAAAACTTACAAATTTCATGGAGAGAATTTGTTGAGTGTGGAATATTGTGGTGCCCCAATAACTGAATTTGCTTATGAGTATACTAAACGTGTTGATTGTCAAACGATTTCAGTTGAATTTTGCTAGGTCACTTTGATATCTAAAAGGTGAAGTCTTTTTATGTTATCTATATGAATACAGATTTCACCGCATCGGTATTACAGCAAGGAAAAACATTCCCCAAATCCAGCAAGGGAGAAATTAACACTAGTTATATTCATAAAAAAGATTTTGCTCTCTTTGCACTAATGTTTTATCTTGAAAATGAACAAAATGTTTAAATGTTTGTAAATCTATTGGACTCAACTGCTGGGTTATTAGTCCGTAGCTTAAATACTACTTAAACTAAGGTAAACTAACCTGTGGACAAGACAAACACCCATGCCGGAAGGGGGACTCGAACCCCGACGGCGAACGGCCACGCGCATCGCAGCACGGCGCCCCAATAAGCACAGCTAAATTCGCCGCGACTGAAAATTACGATCTAAAACACAAAGGGAGTCTTAAAGCTTCTGAAAAATCCTGTTCGTTATTAACAATAACCAGCAGCAAAAAAGTCAGTGATTTGTACTGTGCTGGCCGCGGTGGCCGATGGGACTGAGGCGCTTCAGTCACGGTCTGCACGGCCACTACGGTCGGAGGTTCGAATCCCCCCTCGGGCATGGATATTTGTGCCGTCTGTAGTCTTAGCTAGTTCATAAGTAGTTTGTAAGTTTAGAGACTGATGGCCCCGTAGTCGCGTCCCATAAACTGTACAAACATTTGAACATTTGATTTGTACTGTTTGAAGTTGAATTGCATGTTACAAACCAGAAAAAATTTATAAAACATATTGCGTACAAAAATTCGTTTGCAGTCGTAAAAATCAACTAGCAGCGCGTTGTAATGGACGGTTTTAGCTACCCGAATGTGATAGAGAATGTTAGGAATTGCTTGATTCCTTCCAAATTATTCAGGATATTCCTTAGCAATCTGATCAAATAATTTTATTTGACTAATTTGTTAATTTATTTCAACGTGTTGAATAGGTAGACTTTTTCACTTCACAGTTGAGGTAAATTCCCATACTGTAAGGACCTATCACTCCATTTTTCACATATTGTATTCATGATTAGTTGCCTAAGTTTCGTAGAGTATTATGTTTTCTAGAAAGGTCTATCTTCAAGTATTACTGTTCAAATGCTTGTAAAGCTATTGGACCAATCTGACTTGAACTAAATTACACTAAGGACAACACACACACACACACACACACACACACACACACACACACACACACACACACACACACACCTTGGCAGAACTCGAACCTCCGGCGGGAGCAGCCCACCAGTCCGTAGCCTGATGCCTTAGACCACGCGCATGTAATTAATCTTTAAGTTTCAACAAATTATACAATTCCTTGAAACAACATTGTCTCGTTATACCAAAGGTATACCAAAGGCATTGAATTAAAATTATGCCTTGGCTAGGATTCGAACCCGGGATATCCTACTTACTTATTTATTTGATTTTTGCTTCGTGGAGTGAAACGTGGCCAATGAGAAGCCACTTGATTTTCGCGTGACCAGCAGAACTTTCTAGCCGCCATATTGCAAACGGAACTTCGTGCCTTCTTTCGTTGTAGCGTACGATGTATGAATATAATCTTTTTCAAAGCGTGAAAAAATTGAAAAACTTTTTTAAATGCGTCATTTTTGATACAATGTCTTACAATAAATTACCGGAAACTATATATTCATAGCTTTAAAAGATATTGTATTACGTGTGTCAGTGTTATAATTTGTATGTAGTGAAAGAGTATCGTTCCTATGCTACGGTATAACGGCATTCTATCAAAGGAGCGTCTTTGTGATGCTGTGTTATAGAAGGGATGTCAAAGTAAACATTTGAATATGCAGAAAATGTTCAAATGTTTGTATAGCTTATGGGACTTAACTAAGGGGTCATCAGTCCCTAAACTTACTAGCTAATCCTAAGGACGGCACAAATATACATGCCCGAGGGGGGGGGGGATTCGAACACCCGACCGTAGTGACCGTGCAGACCGTGACTGAAGCGCCTCAGTCCCCTCGGCCACCTGCAGAAAATGTATAACGTCGAAATGGAAATATGAGAGAGCAAGACAAGTGGAGTCTGTGTAAATGACGTATTTCACCGATGACAATCTTTTAATGTTTTAAACATTGGGAGAGGCATCGGATTAAAATTTTTGCTGTGGCCGGGATTCGAACCCAGGACCTCCTATTTACTAGGTAGGTGCTTTAGACCACTCAGCTAACACAACTTGCAGCCAAAGCGACTACAGGGACTGTCTTAAAGCACGTCTCCCTCCACACCACATACTTTAATTCTGTCTCATGTTCCCTGTGAAATGTGTATCAAATTGCTAGGGCTCTCCTACATTGGAATAGCACCCTAGCAAAGAACGCGAATAGGAACTATCCCACCTTGTTTCTCAGGCCGAGGTGATATAAATATCAACAAATAACACATTTCCTTGAGACAACATTGTCTCGTTATACCAAAGGTATTGAATATAAGGAGAGGCATTGACTTAAAATCTGTGCTGTGTCCGGGATTCAAACCATGGCAATTTGATACGCATTTCACAGGGAACATGAGGCAGAATTAAAGTATGTGGTGTGGAGGGAGACGTGCTTTAAGACAGTCCGTGTAGTCGCTAAGGCTACAATGCTGTGTTAGTTGAGTGGTTGCCGGGCGCCGTGGCTCAGCGCGCCCGGTTAGAGTGCAGAATGCTCTCTGTAATAAAAAAGCTGAGCCAAAGAACACGTAGAACGAAAACGAACATACACGATCAGCGTCCGCAAGGACAAGAACAACCCAACAAGAAAAGGAAAAAAAAAAAAAAAAAAAAAAAAAAAGTGATCTAAATCACCTATCTGGTCCTGGGTTCGAATCCTGGACACTGCATAAATTTTAATTCAATGCCTCTCCTTATGTTTAATCTTCAAGTTATTTATGCTACCTAACAACCCCAAATATACTGTGCTTATAAATTGTACGTAGAAACTGTTTAAAATATTCTTCAGCAATCGAAGTGATTTATTGTGATTCTCCAGTTCCTCCAGGCGTATTAAATGGTGAAATAAGTGTAGAGTGAACAGCATGGTATGAGTATGCATAAAATATTGTCCTATGCACACTCATGCCATGCTGTTCACCTGACATTTATTTCGCAAGTGACCTGTTTGTCATGTTTAACATGTTATACACGTAGATGCAAAATGTTTGTGAATCTATCGGACCAAACTGCGTGGTCATCAGTCCGTAGCTTACAAACTACTTAAACCTAGGTAAACTAACATACGGACAAACACACACACCCATGCCCCAGGGAGGACTCGAACCTCCAAGGCGAGTAACCGCACGCTCCGCAGCGAGGTGCTTTAGACCGCTCGGCTACTCCACGGCAGCTACACGTAGATTTTCCAGCTTAAATTAAGTTTATTTCTGGTTTGGCGCTCTGCTCTGTCCTGTATATTTGTATATCGTTGTTTTAATTTTTTCCCATTTCTAATTTTACTAACACAGTTGAGGCGCCGCAGTGGAGTAGCCGAGCGGTCTAAGGCGCCTCGCGCGAAGCGTGCGGTTGTTCTCCGTCGGAGGTTCGAGTCCTCCCTACGGCATGGGCATTGGCATGGGTCTGTGTGTGTGTGTGTGTGTGTGTGTGTGTGTGTGTGTGTGTGTGTGTTTTGTCCTAGGTTAGTTTACCTTAGTTTAAGTAGTTTGTAAGCTACGGACTGATGACCACGCAGTTTGGTCCGATAGATTTAAAAAATATGAACATTTTGAACAGTTGAGCCAAAGATGACAGTTTCTTATGTGCCTGAAAACGAGTTGCGTATTTTCCAAGTCTGTATCTAAAAGAAGTCTGCAACTGGCCTTGTAAACCGAAAATAAAAAAATACAAATAAACTTGTGGAACATACACAGAAACCGTGTTAATTCAGTATCATGTTACACTCAGAACCGACGGAAGAAAAAGTCAAAATGCCCACGCTATTGTACAAATTGTCAATTTCACATTTCATGAGCAATAAATAGAACTGAAATGTTCCTTTTGAGTATCTCTATTCTATTTTTGTGTAAAGGGTCATGAACTCGTAAATTGTGGAGATGGACCACTTTTTGATGTATATAATTCAAACTTAGGAATCTTGAAGCTGTAGGAAACTCCGTGCGCCTGCCCTAATAGCACTTATCCAGATTTTTTTTTTAATTACCATACTATTTGTTTCCTAAGATATTTGCGGGATCCATTCCTTATCTGTTGTATAAAATTGGTGAATTTTTGTCGATATTTTCTGTGATTATAGTATATGAGTGTAACATAATATCGACCACTTCATTTCCTGTTTTATAGCCGCGCGGGAGTAGCCGAGCGGTCTGAAACGCCTCGTTACGGATCACACGGCCTTCCTCGTCGGAGGTTCGAATCCTCCCTCGGGCATGGACGTGCGTGTTGTCCTTAGGTTAGTTTACCTTATCTTAAGTAGTTTGTGAGCTAGGGACTAATAACCAAGCAGTTAAGTCCAATAGAATCACAAACATTTGAACCTGTTTCGTATCTTGGTTTGCTTCTTATTTGATCAGTGACGTGGTTCATTATGAAGTTCTACAAGCGTTTTTAGACCAGATAGCACAAGATAAAAAATAAACTGTAAAATCTAAAAATACATTTTTATCAATATTTTTAATATATTCGTCTAACTCGATAGTAGTATGTATTGTTAGTACTATGACAATAGAAAGTTTTAGTAGAATATTTAATTCATTTTGCAGTAATGTGATTTTACAGCTTTCATATTATTTTGAAACTTCGTAATGCTACGGATAATACTGTTGCATAAAGTCACTCGCGCCGCGGTGGAGTAGCCGAGCGGTTTAAGCGTCTCGCTGCGGAGCGCGCGGTTGCTTGCCGTGGAGGTTCGAGTCCTCCCTGGGGCATGGGTGTGTATGTTGTCCTTAGGTTAGTTTAATTTAAGGAGTTTGTAAGCTACGGACTGATGACCACGCAGTTTGGCCCGATAAAATTACAAACATTTGAACATTCGAAAGTTACTCGCGTATTGAGAAATCGATTGGAATGTCTGCACTCATGGTTCGTGCTCTGCCTGTCAACGCCGCCCACCTTCCGTGGAGGCAGTCTGCAGATGATCGTACATTTTCGAAATCGGTCACAGTAAATACAAAAAATTATTATGCTATTAAAAAGTATTTTATATCACGCGTATCATCAGTTACTTTCAATCGTTTTATGAATTTGTTCAAAGTAGTAAATCTTTGTTCTCGTAAATGTGGAGAAAATCCTAAGATAACGGAAGGCGACTTTAGGAATGTTGTTTCCCGAGTTTGCCTTTTTTACAACAAATCTTCCCAAGACGATTTCAAATTCGTCTTTACAGTTTCTTTCATTTCGAAATTCACAAAATAAATGAATTTATATCAAGTAGCATTGATATTGGAATCTAAGCAATCAGTCGAAACAAAAAAGAAAGTGTGATAAAAAAATTAGTAGCAAGGGCGTATAAATTTTGTTAAGCAGTATAGTTAGAAGATGAGAAAAAAATACATGCGGTTGACGTTCAAGAAGAACGGCTATTCTAACAAGGAGATAAGTCGAGAACCACTCTAGGGAGGGAACCAGGATCAACGAGGAAGGTCACCAGACCAAGGGGAACGTTTTTCTTCATCTATTATTAAGGTCACATTGGAAGAGTGTTAAGAAAATATGATTTTGAATTTGTTATAGGTCCACCAGGAAAACAAAAGAATGCTAAGATGGGAAAAAGGTATGCGACATTCTCTGGATGCGTTGCGGGCAGGTTTACATCTGTACTACAAAATAGAAGTGTTAACACCCGTCCGAGCGAACATAAAAAAAGTGCTGCCTGGTACCTACTGATAAATCGGCCGTAGTTTATCAACAAGGTGATATGATATGAAATTTAGCGAAACAGATGCCATAACAAACAAATTTATGCACCTTTGTATAAAGAGGCGGCAACTTTCAAACAACGAAATAATTTTAACAGGAAAGAGAAGATGTTAAACTCGATGCAATTTGAATGTCAACATTGCAACGAAAAAATTACCATCATTATTTTCAATCGAGAATGTTGGCAACATCATAACGCAGGCGGCCTCCTGATGGCTCATATACAGGGTGAGTCACCTAACATTACCGCTAGGTATATTTCGTAAACCACATAAAATACTGACGAACCGATTCCACAGACCGAACGTGAGGAGAGGGGATAGTGTAATTGGTTAATACAAACCATGAAAAATGCACGGAAGTATGTTTTTTAACACAAACCTAAGTTTTTTAAATGGAACACCGTTACTTTTGTTAGCACATCTGAACATATAAACAAATACGTAATCAGTGCTGTTTGCTGCATTGTAAAATGTTAATTACATCCGGAGATGATGTAACGTAAAGTTGACGCTTGAGTACCACTCCTCCGCTGTTCGATCGTCTGTATCGTAGAGCACCGAATTAAGCAGGAATCCAAAAGGAACGGCGATGTACCTTAGGTACAGAAGAGACTATAACAACACATTAAGTCCACATGCTAACACCTTTATTGGTGTTTTTCACTGACCCTCATGTACATTACCATGAGGGGTGAGGTACACGTACACTCGTGGTTTCCGTTTTCAAATACGGAGTGGAATAGACTGTGTCCCGACATGTCAGGCCAATAGATATTCAAAGTGGTGGCCATCATTTCCCGCACACAATTGCAATCTATGGCGTAATAAATGTCGAACACGCCGCAGACATATTGTGTAATGTCGCCGCAGGGGTTGTAGGCATATCACGGTACACATTCTCCTTTAAAGTACCCCACAGAAAGAAGTACAGAGGTATAAGATCAGGAGAAAGGACTGGCCAATTTATGCGTCCTCTACGTCCTATGAAATCAAAATATTCAAATGTTTGTTTAGCTTATGGGACTTAACTAGGGGTCATCAGTCCCTAAACTTACAAACTACCTATGAACTCAAAATATCCACGGGTGTACTGCCGGTCTATAGTGTCTATAGTGCCCGTTGGACACTATAGACCGGCAGTACACCCGTGGATATTTTGATCATCAAATACGCCGGGAGAAACTGAAGAATCATACCTATGAACTAATATTAAGGACGGCACAAATATCCATGCCCGAGGGGGAATTCGAACCCCCGACCGTAGTGGCCGTGTAGACCGTGACTGGAGCGCCTCAGTCCCCTCGACCGGCCGTCCTATGAAACGCCCGTCGAACATCCTGTCAAGGGTCAGCGTAGTGTTAATTGCGGAATGTGCAGGTGCACCATCATGCTGATACCACATACGTCGACGCGTTTCCAGTGGGACATTTTCGAGCAACGTTGGCAGATCATTCTGTAGAAACGCGAGGTATGTTGAAGCTGTTTGGGCCCCTGCAATGAAGTGGGGACCAATGAGGTGGTCGCCAATGATTCTGCACCATACATTTACAGTCCACGGTCGCTGTCGCTCTACCCGTCGGAGCCAGCGAGGATTGTCCACGGACCAGTAATGCATGTTCCGTAGATTCACTGCCCCGTGGTTTGTGAAACCCGCTTCATCGGTAAACAGGTAGAATTGCAACGCATTCTCTGTTAATGCCCATTTACAGAATTTCACTTGATCATTAAAGTTATCACCATGTAATTGCTGATGTAGCGACACATTAAACGATGCAGTATGAGCATGACACTACTTTGACTCAGTCCACCGGCTCTCGCAATGTCCTGTGTACTCCTGTGTGGGTTCACGGCAGCAGCAGCTAACACATCCAACTGCACCCGCTTCTCCTGTGACGGGCCTGTTACGGACCCGTTTGCGAGCTACGACCATACCTGTTGCATACAGTTGGTGGTAGATGTTTCGAAATGTGCGGCCCGTTGGATGCTATCTGTCCGGGTATCGTTCTGCATACACCCTGCAGACTTCAGCTGCATTTTGTCGACACTCGCCATAAATGAATATCATCTTCGCCTTTTCAGAGTTCGAATAGACCATGGTCACAGTTCCTACAACACTACACTATCACAGACGTCTGGTAACACAGTGTACTACAGTTAGTCTGCGTGCAAAGACGAATGCAGAATAACAATAGCAGCAAGCGCTACATGCGGACACTGCGACAACTAGACCAAACCACAACAGTGCACTACAGCCACACTCGTTAACAAGGTCGCCATTGTAAACTTGTCCCGGCAGATGCTGCTCGCCGACCGTGGTCAGTGTTTGTTACAACACGCAACTGAACGTCGGAGATTTCAAGCGTCAACTTTAGGTTACAGTATCTCCGGATGTAATTAATATTTTACAATGCAACAAAAGGCACTGATTACGTATTTGTTTATATGTTCAGATTGTAAATTATGTCGATAATCCTATGGCAGGTGTTGTCAAGTGTAAATTAAGTCGTTATTTCTGTGGCAGGAGTTGCCAAGTGTGAACTATGTCCTCAGTTCTATGGCAGGAATCGCCAAGTGTGGACATCAATTAATTATCTTGGGTCGCCACCATATTTCTCCAAAATATGGAAAATTATAGTTACTGATCAGCTATGATGTGATCATATTTCCAAACGTATAATAAATATTCCTATTTTATTTCAATGTATCAATTGTACCAAACAAACAAAAACGTACTTGAAAAATTATTGGTAAACTGTGGAATTTAACTATTGTTTCCCCTCCAAAATAGTGAAAAACGGAATGTTCTTAAATGAAAGACAATCTGCTCAAAATCAATTTATTACATTTAACATGAAAAATCCTATCTTGACACAAAATTAGATGACATTTCCTGTCATGAAAAACATATAATGGTATTCAAACAATCTTTTAGAAATGTTAAAATATTGAGATACAAAAATGACTGGCTGAGTCAAAGGTCGGAGGTTTTGCAAAACAGAATGCTATTAGATTGGCTACACAGGGGGTTGAAATTATCGTTAGCCCTAAGGTCCCCATAGTAAATAGGCAGATCTCAAAAGAATAAAATAAGGGACAGAATCCAACAAGTCTGATTCATGTAACCCCCCAGCAAGTGCGTCACCTTACCCACACAGATCATTGACGGCAGCGTCTCAGGCTCGCAGGCAGCAGGCGGTGGGAGCGGATGAGCTGAAACTTTTTTATCCGACAGTAATACAGTATATTTCTGCGACCTGTTAAGCAGGGTCGACATGTAACTTAACACAGCGTCACTGGCGTCGGCGTCGCTTGGCAGTTGCTGTGCGATTTTATCACGCTAGTATACTAATTAATATTTTTGCATAAGCGACACAAAGGCCACTTGGCACAAATCGGTCACTTGCGTAATAAGATCTGTAAAAGAGCAGTGCCCGATATGCAAAGGCGTGAATAATCAAATAGAGACTTCTAGCAACACAAAAACTAAACTGTCGCCGCTCACAGCGTAACCAGCGGACAATGTAACGTCCGTGAAGTAAACACAAGTTCTACACTGTCCGACTCTTCGGAATCAAAGACAAGTCTAACCAGAGAACCGTTTAAGACGATGTCCTCCCCGCGAATCTAAACGGAGTACTGCGTGTCTCCCGAGGTCCGTACACTTTGGACGCTCAAACCGGAGTCTCCCAAGGTCCGTACCCCTCGGACGCACAAACAGGAGTCCCTGTGCCCCCTCGCGTTCAGCCGCAGCTCACGGCAAGTGACGAGCGGCCACACCCACGCACGAAAAGACGCACCAGTATCTGCTAACGGCTAATAGTCAAACCAATCGGATGGCATAGCGCCGTTGACAAATTGTTTAGCTGTCATACTAAAATAAATTGCCGAATCAGGACGCGTTCTCTGCAGCTGCCAAGAGGCTCCGCCCACGCCACCAAAGCTTCCCGCGTATTTCACCGTTCGCAGGGTGAATGCCCTGCACGGAATTTCAGCGTGCCCCTAGCTACGGTCACACGACCTAAAAATGTTAACGTTCTGCTATATATAAGGCCGCTGGAGCCAAACCCCTGGGGTGCCAGATGGGCAGAAAGTTTTCCTGTCAACCTAACCATTAGTCACACTAACTGTGTTCAAACTCTGCTGCTTTCATTCTGCTATTGTTTGTATCCGGCAAATTCCTCTCTTGCGAAATGGCCGAATGACTAAAAAGGCAGTCCCCACTATCGCCCACCATAAACCGCCGTCCAGCATTGTGTAAAGCGTCCCACACACTCTAAAAAAATTCTGCCAGGTATACTCCGCCCCCCCTGCACATAGTGTGGTGCCAAACAGTTCAAGCCTGCCCCTCTCTTCCTTCCCCGAAGGCGAGCGAAAGTTGGTGGGAGGGCGAGACCTCCAAGAGCGTCTCTGCTCTGTGCGGCCTGACCGTACCCAACACGGAAAACCACTTTTTAGCAACCAAGCTGCGCCAATAAACATTAAAATCCGAAATTTTCATATAAACCTAGAATGTACTACAATCCCAGGAGCCCACCACCCCTGACGTGTTCTCAAAGGCGGTCCCGGACACCGCGTGGGGCTGAAGCCGTGGACAGCAAACGGCATTGGCGCGTCAGTGCGTCGCCCCGTTTACACTACCACCACCACCACCACCACCACCACCAGTCAGTGGCGTAGCTATTATAGGGCAAGACGGGGCAGTGCCCCGGGGCCCCCAAGCTCTAGGGGCCCCTGGCCTCCGAGAGCGACGTTCGAAAAAAGTTACAGTAGAGCGTGAATTTTTTATTTTACTTTTTTACTCTCCCATCCTACTGTCCATCATCTCCTCCTCCCCTCAAACCAAGTCTCCCACAGTAGCCGCACTGGGCCACCGGGTGGCGCAACACTGCTTCTAATTGGGCCTTCACACGACGCCACTCGTGAAGGATCGCGCGCCTCCGAATACTATATAAATAATATACTTAGAAGTGTACAGTTCGATTATTCGAATAATTGGTTTTCCGAACATCTACGTGCTCCAGTTACTTTGGATAATCGACATCCTATTGTATATCACCCAGACTGTTGCCCCTGTAACTACTGAAAAGGCTGATGCCCCCTTCAGGAACCACACGTTTGTCTGGCCTCTCCACAGATACCCCTCCACTGTGGTTGGATCTACGTTACGGCTATCTGCATCGTTGAGGCACGCAAGTCACCCCACTCGGCAATGTCTGTGGTTCATAGGGGTGGCCAACTGGTGTAGTTTTTGATTATTTAAAGCATGGAGGTTAACTGGTGTAAGTCTGCACAACTTCAAATAAATTAAGCAAAACTGAAATATTGCTTGTCAATGACATCACCAAATATCACAAGTATGTAA
Organism: Locusta migratoria; assembly: GCA_026315105.1. Taxonomy (NCBI): domain Eukaryota; kingdom Metazoa; phylum Arthropoda; class Insecta; order Orthoptera; family Acrididae; genus Locusta; species Locusta migratoria. The sequence goes on along the minus strand of CM048745.1, from coordinate 325,950,572 downwards.
CAGAAATTTCTCCTTTGTTTGGGAGTAGCAATAACTGAGGACAGTACACAATTCTCGCCACTTTCTTCTTTCCAGACAAGTGTATCTCATTCGTATGCATTCGAAGTCTTTATTAACGACAAAAGCTGCATTGTAGCACTAATTTAGAATCTTAAAAATGTCTGTGTGACTGGAAGCGAAGGATCGCGGATACGGAACCCGGTTGGACCTTTTATCTCTATGTCCTACCCAGGTCCAACTCTATCCCTCTGCAAAATTTTATCCAAATCCACTCAGTAATTTTTGCGTGATAGCATAATAAAGTTTCACAGTTATAATTATATTGGAGACTACGATTAAATATTATCTTCTGCATGAAACATAATCATTTCCTCAGTAGTATTTAAGTTTGCCTTATTATGTCGAACAGTGGGTAAGTGGTAAGGACCTGTTGGTGAAGTGGTTTAGCACCTGTCTGGTTTTAAAGAGGGCCCCAATGTCATTTCTGCCCCGGGGCCCTTAGTGCCATAGCTACGCCACTGCCACCAGTAGACATTTTATGGGGAATTATGTCTCTTCTTGCACATCACCAGCTGCCTGAAGTTAGCCCCCATGTGCCACGAGAATGTCTCTGGACATACAAACATACACATATAAGACAGGAATATAAAACAAATACAATACAAATATATAGATCCAATTATTATTATTATTATTATTATTATTATTTTAAAAGTTCCTTTAAATAAAAACATTAAATCTTCTTATTTTATCATGGTAACACTTTACCTTTATAAATAATAACATATTACATTGGTTGCTTTATTCTTTAGTAACAAGTAAAAAAATCAAAATACTAAAATTATTGTTTCATTAATAGGGTTATGATATTATTAATAGTTCGTTAGTACATGCTTTAGTGTCCATGCAAAAATACATTATTTTGTTAATTACCAAGCTTACTGAAGTGCATGCTCAAGGAAACTATCTATCGAGCTCGTACTACAGACATGCAAATGGAAATGTAGGAAACCTGGGTTATTGGGAACGTATACGTATTTGTTTATACTCCCTGACCAGTTCCTTAAAACAATTCTTTCGTGTTATTTTACTGCAGTCTTCTTTAGATTCTTCAGTTTTCTTCCCATCATGCTGTTATGGGCTTAAGAGTACAATGCAGTTCGGTCATTCTGACAATGTAGATTAATGTTAGTGTACATGTTTGTAGAAGTTTACCCTGAAAATTAACAATCATGGTTAGACCGAAGGAAAAATGTTGCCCTATCCAAGTGTAATCGACCTGAACGTAACTTTGCCTCAAAATTGTGGGAGCCACTAACGAACACAGCGAAAATATCGTGCAGTATGCGATTACACGATACAAAAAAATGTCAACACGCCATATGCGCGGACACCACGAAATCACAACGAAAAAGACTTGTAACCCCACACCGATGTCAAGGTTACTGATCCCAAAGACTAACTAGGCAAATCACTCGTGGATAGCCGTTCCATCAAGTCTTATTCACAACGAATTGCGCTCACAGACGCAACAAACATACAGCAAAACCAATTACCCACAAAAAAATCTTTACCACAAAACCAAATTACATGCTGAAATACGACGATAAACAAACATAAGGAAAACTTGTAAATGTGTCAATTGATTACACACAACTTATTTCTAAAAACGAAAGGAACACATTAACAATCTCAAATTAAAGTACAAATGCAAATTTATATTCACACAGGAAATATATATCTACAGTACATACAAAAACCATAAGTCTATTCAATAAAAGGCTTAATGTGACAGACGTGGTGCACCCCACTGCTGAACTTGCTGTGACAGCCAATTACCATTATTCTGGTTCTGGAACCGGGGTGGACCGTTATTTTGCCATTGTGCATTGTTTTGTCCCTGTTCTGAACTATTATTATTATTATTATTATTATTATTGGAAAAGGATCGGTTCTGCTGGCCGTAATTATTTTTGCGCCAGTTTTCGTTGTTATGATTCCTCTTTTTCCAATCGTTGCCACTATTCCACCCGTGTTTGCGATTCTTCTCTCGCCCACGGTCGCCGTTGTTTCCCCAAGAATTATTGCCTTCATTTTGCGGGGGATTTTCGTCCCTGTTATCTTGAGGACGCCTCCCGTGTCGGATTCTACGTATTCTGCCTCTCTAAGCGCGGAAATAAATTGGTCAAGAGTTCCGTCGCATTTCCCTATCATGCTCCTCTGGTATCCTTCAGGGAGCTTGATCAAGCAGTGCTTCATAATTTCCTTGTCCGAATATGGGTTATCAAGGACTGCCGGCCGCAGTGGCCGACGGGACTGAGGCGCTTCAGTCACGGTCTGCACGGCCACTACGGTCGGGGGGTTCGAATCCCCCTTCGGGCATGGATATTTGTGCCGTCCTTAGAATTAGTTAGTTCATAAGTAGTTTGTAAGTTTAGGGACTGATGACCCCGTAGTTAAGTTCAAATGTTTGTGAATCTTACGGGACTTAACTACGGGGTCATCGGTCCCTAAACTTACAAACTACTTATGAACTACTTACTAACTAGGACGGCACAAATATCCAAGCCCGAGGGGGGATTCGAACCCCCCGACCGTAGTAGCCGTGCAGACCGTGACTGAAGCGCCTCAGTCCCCTCGGCCACCGCGGCCGGCCGTAGTTAAGTCCCATAAGCCGTACGAACATTTAAAATTTATCAAGGACTTTGATTTTCTTTATTAGTGAATCCAGAAACTTGACTGGGTTCTTAAAACCGGCGGACAACATGTCGCATCCCATAACAATTTCATCACGAACTCGCTTCTGCACTTGTGAAGGCCAATACGAAGCAAGAAACTGTTTTCCTGAACTGCTCATATGACGTACAAGATTTCGCCACAGAGCGCATGTGTTCCACCATGCTCCCTTTTAGATGGCTGCAAATGAATTCAAATTTATACTGCAGTGGCCACTCTGACGGGAGTATTCTATCAAACTGTGCAATGAATGACTTCGCGTGCAGTACATTGTTCGATTCACGATAGATCTGAAAATTCTGTACTGACAGGAAGTGAATCAGATCGAATGGCTTATGTGATATGGCTCCACCGCCGTATTGCGGGTGCCCTTCCGTTCTTATGCTCTGCTGTTTATTGCCAGCTGGAGCATACCTCTCAGAAACAGCTGATCCGTGTAGGTGGGAGTCTGTCCTACGTAGACGACAGCAATTATCATCTGCCTCGGTTCGTGTGTGTACACTGTGGGAAATTTCCCCCCCGAGTGTTTGATTCCTCTGACTGGCGAATGGTGACGGAAGACATGAGTTCTTTCGTCCTGTCGCGGTTCTGTGGGTCTATCTATTTTGCGTGGTACACAATCCGGACTTTCTCCCACATTTCCCGTACTTGTGGTAGCTGTCGACAATTTCGCAATTTTCTCTACATCGCCACGAGTTCTTTTTATACGCAACTAAATTCTTTCTGTAGTGAAGAAATGTTAGCTTGTGCCTCTTTGATTTCCGCTATTTCTGTCTGCTGATTTGTATTCTTAGTGATCGCTTTTGAATTTTCTGTGATTTTGTCTGTAGTCTGCTTCAGAATTTCCTTTCCTTGTTCGCGTAATCTGGCAACTACTTTCTTGACATTAGCGATGTCGACCCGTAACTTTACAGCTACTCTTTTGACCAATTCGGCCGTCTTTCTTGCACCAGCTGCTTCGTAGCTAGCAATTCTGGCGTCTTTCTTTGCCTCTGTTGCCGTATCCTTTGCTTCAGTCGCTGTTTTACCGATAGAAACAAGTTCTTGCCTGACTACCGATAATTCCTCTTTGAGTTCATCCACACGGACATCGATAACTCTCCTTAGTTTGTCGGCAATTTCACTAACACGAGCACCTAGAAATCTTTCTAATTTTTTAATTTCTTTCTTTCTTGTTTATCATGAATTAAATATCTCATCAAATCCCCCAGCTGAATATCCTCATAATTTCCAGCTGGCGTAGACGACCTTGAAGCTGTTGGCTTGCGGCTTTGCGCTTTTGTATAAGAAGTTCCCTCATCACTATGAGCATACATTTTGCTCTTATTGTGACTGAGGAATTTCAACCTCACTTTCACTTGAGCTGTTTACTGAACTATTTAATATTTTTCTAGAAGCTATCCTTGACACTTTACTCAAGTCGCGTTTTCTACGTGATTCACGACGACTAGAAGTGTCAGAATCATCTGAATGGCGCTCCGTCTCACTCATTGTGGCACTGTTTACTGAAACACCAGTATTTTCTAAAAGCCTATCCCTACTCCTAGTAATTTTTAATTTTTAATATAGAAATTTACCCACTTTTATATGCAAGTGTCTATCCGGCATACAACGTATTGGGCTGAGTATTTGAGATTAAAACACATCAAAATGTCCGTGACAATAATAAATTTCGTACGTGAATAACTTTTAAAAACACGTAAATAAATATTTGCCCACCAAATGACACAAGCAATAGCACGCCGTCAATGTCAACGCGGTAAAAACAACGCCGTTGCGTGGTGCAGAAACCACATTTACATGAACGCTGCAAAGTAACACGTGATGACGTGTTGCGCACATGAAAATTTCTAAAAACTAACTACAACTAAGGGGTTTGGCCTACCTGCAACTGGACAACATATGACCACATCATAAAATCTCCTAACATTCGATAATCCAACGGCAGGTGTTAGCCGGCCGCGGTGGCCGAGGGGACTGAGGCGCTCCATTCACGGTCTGCACGGCCACTACGGTCGGGGGTTCGAATCCCCCCTCAGGCATGGATATTTGTGCCGTCCTTAGTATAAGGTAGTTGATAAGTAGTTTGTAAGTTTAGGGACTGATGACCCCGTAGTTAAGTCCCATAAGCTTAACAAACATTTGAACATTTGGCAGGTGTTATCATGTGTAAATTAGGTCGTTATTCCTATGGCAGGAGTTGCCAAGTGTGAATTATGTCCTTAGTTCTGTGGCAGGAATCGCCAAGTGTGAACTATGTCGTTTGTTATGATTTAACATTATATTAATTATCTTGGATCGACACCATATTTCTTCAGAATGTGGAAAATTAAAATCGGCTATGATGTGATCATATTTTCAAACATATAATAAATTTTCGTACTCTATTGCAATGTATCAGTTGTACCAAACAAAAAAAATGTACTTGAAAAATTATTGGTAAACTATGGAATTTAACTATTCTGTTTCCCCTCCAAAATAGTGAAAAAAAATGTTCTTAAATGAAACACGATCTGTTCAAAATCAATTTATTACAATTAAACATGAAAAATCCTATCTTGACACAAAATTACATGACATTTCCTATCATGAAAAACAGATAATGGTATTCAAACAATCTTTTAGAAATGTTAAAATACTGAGACACAGAAATGACTGGCTGAGTCAAAGGTCGGAGGTTTTGCAAAACAGAATGCTATTAGATTGGCTACACAGGGGGTTGAAATTATCGTTAGCCCTAAGCTCACCAGAGTAAATAGGCAGATCTCAAAAGAATAAAATAAGGGACAGAATCCAACAAGTCTGATTCATGTAACCCCCCAGCAAGTGCGTCACCTTACCCACACAGATGATCATTGACGGCAGCGTCTCAGGCTCGCAGGCAGCAGGCGGTGGGAGCGGATGAGCTGAAACTTTTTTATCCGACAGTAATACAGTATATTTCTGCGACCTGTTAAGCAGGGTCGACATGTAACTAAAAACAGCGTCACTGGCGTCGGCGTCGCTTGGCAGTTGCTGTGCGATTTTATCACGCTAGTAGACTAATTAATATTTTTGCATAAGCGACACAAAGGCCACTTGGCACAAATCGGTCACTTGCGTAATAAGATCTGTAAAAGAGCAGTGCCCGATATGCAAAGGCGTGAATACTCAAATAGAGACTTCTAGCAACACAAAAACTAAACTGTCGCCGCTCACAGCGCAACCAGCGGACATTGTAACGTCCTTGAAGTAAACACAAGTCTAACCAGAGGACCGTTTAAGACGATGTCCTCGCCGCGAATCTAAATGGAGTATTGCGTGTCTCCCGGGGTCCGCACACTTTGGACGCTCAAACAGGAGCCTCCCGAGGTCCGTACCTCTCTTACGCACATACAGGAGTCCTGCCCCCTCGCGCTCTGCCGCAGCTCACGGCAAATGATGGGCGGCCACACCCACGCACGAAAACAGCTAAAAGTCAAACCAATTGGATGGCATAGAGAGGTTGACAATTTGTTTAGCTGTCATTCTAAAATAATTTGCCGAATCAGGACGCGTTCTCTGTGGCTGCCAAGAGGCTCTACCCACGAACACAGCTTCCCGCGTATTTCACCCTCCCCAGGGTGAATGCCCTGCAAGGAATTTCAGCTTGGTCCTAGCTACGGTCACACGACGTAAAAATTTTAATGTTGTGTCATATGTACAGCCGCTGGAGCCAAACCCCTAGGGTGCCAGACAAGCAGAAAGCTTTCCTCTCAACCTAACCATTTGTCACACTAACTATGTTTAAACTCTGCTGCTTTCAAGGAAGTTTTTTTTTTAACGCCTAAGGGCAATACGTCTCCATAAACAGCCCAGAGCATTCTGCTATTGTTTGTAGCCGGCAAATTTCTCTCTTGCGAAATGGCCGAATGACTAAAGAGGCAGTCACCGCTATCACCCACCGTAAACCGCGGTACAGCATTGTGTAAAGCGTCCCACACACTCTAAAAAATTCTGCCAGGTATACTCCGCCATCCCAAACGTAGCGTGGTACCACAGACAAATATATACAGACGGGAAACCTCCGTAAGGGCCTGGTCCTACGCTCAGGGGTGCGGGGAGGGAGGTTTTTCAGCAGTTCCGTAAGATGTCCCATGATGGCGCTGAGGTCAGAAGCAGCCGCCAGAGCAGGCGGCAGGTAGCGGCTGTCCCCACCACCACCTCCCCTCAGACGCCAGCAAGCCGGACACAGCCGTGGCCTCGTGGCAGGCGGCACGAGCTCTCCCCTCAGCCTCCCCTCCACGCTACCCTCTGACGTGCGAGAGGCACCCTGAGCCAGCGATCCGCCTGACACCTGCTAGCATCTTACGGAACTACGAGGGGAGCGTAGGACAGTGGTTTAGAGGGGGCTGCGTCTCTGTATATGTTACTCTGTGGTGGTACCGAACAGGTCAAGCCAGCCCCTCTCGTCCTTCCCCGAAGGCGAGCGGAAGTTGATGGGAGAGGGAGACCTCCAAGAGCTCTGCGCATCCTGCCCGTACCCAACACGGAAAACCACTTTTTAGCAACCAAGCTGCGCCAATAAACATTAAAATCCCGAAATTTTCATATAAACCTAGAATTTACTACAATCCCAGGAGCCCATCACCCCTGATGTGTTCCCAAAGGCACAGAAATCAAAATAAAGAAAGATGTACAGAGAAAAATGATTCATATTTCGATGTTGTTGTTATGGTCTTCAGTCCGGAGACTGGATTGATGCAGCTCTCCACCCTACTCTATCCTGAGCAAGCCTTTTCATCTCCTCATAAGAACGGCAACCGACATCCACTTGAATCTGCTTACTATACGCGTCTCTTGGCCTCCCTCTGCGATTTGTACCCCACACACTTCCCTCCAATGCTAAATTTACGATTCCTCGATGTCTAAGAATGTGTCCTACCAAGCGATCCCTTCTTTTAGTCAGGGTATGCCAGAAATTCCTTTTCTCGCCAATTCTGTTCAGTACCTCTTCATTAATTATGTGACCTACCCACCTAATCTTCAGCATTCTTCTGTAGCACCACATTTCAAAAGCTTCTATTCTCTTCCTGTCCGCACTGATTATCGTCCATGTTTCACTCCCGTACAAGGCAACACTCCACACAAATGCCTTCAGAAAAGACTTCCTTACCCTTAAGTTAATATTCGATGTTAACAAATTTCTCTTTTTCAAAAACGCTTTTCTTCCCATTGCCATTCTGCATTTTGTATCTTCTGTACTGCGACCATCGCATGTTATTTTACTACCCAAGTAACAAAACTCATCTACCACCTTCATTGTTTCGTTATCTAATCTAATTCCTTCAGCATCGCCTGATTTTCTAAGACCGCATTCCATTATTTTTGTTTTGCTCTTGTTAATGTTCATTTTATACGCTCTCTTCAACACACTGTGCATTCCATTCAATTGCTCTTCCAGGTCCTTTGCTGTCTCTGACAGAATTACAATGTCATCAGCAAAGCGCAATGTTTTTAATTCTTCACCCTGAACTTTAATTCATATTCCAAAATTTTCCTTGCTTTCCTTCACCGCCTGCTCAATGTACAAATTGAATAACATCGGAGAAAGGCTACAACCCTGTCTTACTGCCTTCCCAACTGATGCTTCCCTTTCATTCCCTTCGAGTCTAATAACTGCGGTCTGGCTTTTGTACAAGTTATAAATAACTCTCCTTTCCCTATATTTTACCCCTGCTGGCTTCAGAATTTGAAAGAGTGTCGTCTAGTCAACATTGTCAAATGCTTTCTCCAAATCTACAAAAGCTAAAAATGTGATAATTAGCGTAAAGACAAAGGTACAGTAACACAAGGTTAGTATGAAAAATAGACTAATGACTGCCCTCGTCTCACAAGATGTGCTAACAAAATTAACGAGGTTCTATTTAAAAAACGTAGGTTTGTGTTAAAAAAATCTTACTTCCGTTCATTTTTTATGGTTAGTATTAACCAATTGCACTAGCCCCTCTCCTCACGTTCGGTCTGTGGAATCGGTTCGTCAGTATTTGATGTGGTTTACGAAATATATCCAGCGGTAATGTTAGGTGAAAAAAATGTTCAACTGTTTGTATAGTCTATGGGACTTAACTACGGGGTCATCAGTTCCTTAACTTACAAACTACTTATGAACTAGCTACTACTAAGGACGGCACAAATATCCATGCCCGAGGGGGGGATTCGAACCCCCGACCGTAGTGGCCGTGCAGACCGTGACTGGAGCGCCTCAGTACCCTCAGCCACCGCGGCCGGCAATGTTAGGTGACTCACCCTGTATAAGGCGAAGGAGCTCCCTCGAGCTCTTCTTGCAGTTCGTGGTTTCCCCTCCGAGGATGCATTCCGCAATCGAAAGCGAAACGTCAGGGAAAATTTAAATGCATTGACCACATCATCTCAGTCCGAAAGTTGGAAGAAATGATTATTATATTAAAATGAATAAAATGTAAATTTTCACGACCGGAAAGCTCAATAGTAATAAAATTTTCCGGGCTATTTTGCCGTGGTCTCGTGGATTTGTTACCGAAACCCAACGTTTCGTCCCCATCTGTGAAGGATATTCTCAAGAGGAATTGGCACTTTTGTACGTCCGATACACACTTTGGCTCATTACTGACTGCAGCTGAATTCCGTTTACGAGGGCTGGCGCGCAGAGGTGTGACGTCAGACGTTTTGGATAGGCGCGCGCAATTCGTCGTTGCTGATTGCCGTTGTCCATTGTTAATATCATCCCATGGTGGAAGACTGTTACATTTCTTCTTCAACACCGATATCCATATTTCATACAGTTTCACGGCCTCCTCCGTCCTATTGAAATTACTGGGTGTTTTACAATATATAGCCCCTCTGTAAAGTCTTTCGTGATATCCGTTTGTGGCCGCCGAAACCTGAGACTTATCAAATTGTATAAGGTGGTTCCCCTGATTTAAAAACATGTTCAGCAACAGCTTATAGTCTCTCCCATTCTACAGTTACGATTATACTCTTCTTGTCTGTTTTTGGTGGTACCCACGTATACATATCCACGGAATCCTATAAATTCTTGATTTTTTTTTTTTTCAGCGGTTTGCGAACATCGTTTGCTGATTTCAGTTGATCTTGTATCTTCCGACTAGATTTGTAAATAACGGCGACATTCCGTTTCGTCAAAATTTTACCGATGGGGTTGGTGACGTCCTTAATAAAAGACAGGAAGACTTTAGATTTCACAGGAACCATTTCATCGTTTTCAATTCTATGTGGCGGTCTCAACGCTCTTCTTATCTCTGGGGGCTAGTAGCCATTCGTAAGTGAAACATCAGTTTCTGCGTCGAGTAGTTCCGGTTCGCAATCGTTCCTTGCTCTGTCCGTTAACGTCTTCATTATGCGCCGCTTTAGTTGTGGGTCGTGGGGATGGTTACGAAACGTTGGGTTTCAGTAAGAAATCGATAAGACCACGGAAGAATAGCCTGGAAAATTTTAAAAATGAATAAATGTTTGAAATTTTAGATGTTTCGCGGAATATATTTTTAACTTTTTCAAGCCACTCGTGGACCACAAAGTTGGGAACTACTGCTTTATATGTTGTAATTACCACTATTACTTTTAAAACCATTTGGTGGTTTTGCGAATCAGTGTAATTTTTGCACTGTAGAAGGGCTTCTCAAGTAGGAGCAGTGTTTGGAAGAATGGAATGCAGAAACGACTAACGGCATCCATCCGGATGAGAGAGAGAGAGAGAGAGAGAGAGAGAGAGAGAGAGAGAGAGAGAGAGAGAGAGAGAGAGTTGTTAAGATTACCTAACATAGTCGGGTTTGGAGGCGATCTGATCGTTTTATAGTTTTCAAAATGAAATGCCAAGATCGCACATTAATAATTTATTCAATGACGACCGGTTTCAGTGAACTGTATCACCATCATCTGGTCACATACATATTACAAGCTGGTCATCTTGTTTAAAAAAATTGGTTGCACTTGTTATTTTATACCCATTGTTTTTTAACAAGATGACCAGCTTGTAATATATATGTGATCAGATGATGGTGACACAGTTCACTGAAACCGGTCGTCATTAATAATTTATTCAATGTGCGAACTTGGCATTTCATTTTGAAAACTATAGAGAGTTGTTAGTCAAGATAAGAAATCGTTTGTGAGACGCCTACTCCTCGTCGGTGTCCCCAGGTCGTTAGCTTCAGGTGGGCAGAGAGCAGAACACCGCTGAAACCTGTCGCAAGTTGCCGAGTTGAAAAACTACGTTTGTGGTCTTATTCGTCACAGATGGTGATTCCCGAAGTTGTTTATTACACCAGTGGCTAGGGCAAAGGGCCCCTGAACTCTTGCCAAGGACACATTTCTTATCTCTTTCAATAAAACTGTCAACCAACGACGGAATTTTCCAACGAAGGCCTGTACGTCCACGTCCCTCTTTCTGTTCACTGCCTCATCAGACCCGCCATCACCCTTTGCCAGTCTCTCTTCCCATGTCCTACTCCAACCACTCCGCCCCCTTTCTCCGCCCCTACATTTTCCCTCTTCTCCCCCCATCTCTGAAAATTATATACACCTACCATCCAAAAGTCAATACAGTTTCAGCCGACCAGTTGCATAAAATGGTTTACTTGTATAAACCTTTACCTAGGTTTCGGCAAAAGTATTTTGCCTTCATCAGAAGTATCCGTAAAGCTCACATTAAAAAGTTGTTAAATACAATGTGGCTGACTCCATGTGAATAGATTAAAAAGTAAAATTTAAAAACCATGTCACATCATAAAATTGTGGAGCACGTCCACACAAAGGTCGAGTGCTCACAGTGTGAAACTGTGTTGACTTTTGGATCGTGTTCCACCGTTGCTGAATTGCAACCATGTTTAAAATTTTGATATACCTACCACATCCACGGTGAACTATCAAAACGCGTGTACCTCGACAGACAACGTTAATTTTACTATCAATAAAATTCTTCCGGGTATGAGACCGCATCGTCATTTTATCTTTCAGCGAGGCCCGCGTGCTGGCGAAACAACCATTCTCAACGAGGAGGAAGATTAGAGAAGCTATAGAAATAGCCAAGCGTCCCGCCAATATGAACAGGGAGGATGGCTACAGGCTGCCGGCGTCTTGGCTGCCAGCAGTTGCAACGCTATATGACGGCACCGCGCGCGGAATGACTCGCGCAGGCGCCCCGGAGACCACAGCGGCCGCGAACACGCAGAGCACCGGCCCGCCGCCGTCTGCGCCAGGCGACAAGTCAACAGCGGCACGCCACAACCGCTGTCCGTTCTCTCAGGTCCATTCCGCCAATAGCAACTTCTAATGCAAAAGTCAATCAGAAACGTCCATTTTGACCAATCGGGGGGAAGAATGCAACCTCTAATCATATGAAAAACAAGCCAGTAAAACACCAATCATCATTGCCGCTTTCCACCAATGGCGTGCAATAAAGGAAAACCAACGTCCCCCTTCCTCTTCCTTATCCGCTGCTATATAAACCACTGCGCCACCCTTAACCATTGGCGTCACAGAATAGGACCTCAGGTTAGCATTGCCCAAGAAGGTGCGTGATGCTTGGAGTACCGAATGGTCTATCACGAGTGCAACAAACAAGCTTCGAGCAGTGAAGCCATCCACAACTCTGTGGAAGTCTTCACTGCGGCCCATACGTCGAGAGTCAGTTGTTCTCTGCCGCCTCCGTATAGGGCATACCTGGCTGACCCATGGCCATCTCCTTCGCCGTGAGGCCCCACCTGTGTGTCGGTGTGGAGCAGCGCTGACAGTAGTCCATCTTCTGATGGACTGTCCAGTTTTAGCTACCTTGCGGCAGTCTTTTAACCTACCAGACGCACTACCCTTAGTTTTAGGCGACGATGCCTCCATGGCTCATTCTGTTTTAAGTTTTATTCGCGCAGCTGGTTTTTACAACTCCATCTAGTGGTGGGTGCTATAGCCTGATACTTCAGGTCCCCACTTATCCAGCGATTTTACACCCTTTTAAGACCCTTCTGTATATTACCAAGGGGTTTTTAGTGTGTGCAGTATGGCTGGCGCATCCTGTTTGTTTTGTTTATTTTCTCTGTGATCAGCCAGCCATGTTCTTCTGCTGTCCAGTTTTAGGTGAGATCCCGACTTCGTTTTACCTATTTTATGTCTTCGTTTTGTGTTGTCAGCGACTTGTCCAATGTCAGCTTACCCCATTTGTGAGTTTTCATCTTTGGAGCTGTGTTTTACCTTTTACGCTCTTGATAGAAGACTCTTAGCTAGGAACAGGGGACTGATGACCTAGCTGTTGTCCCCTCAAAACCAATAACAATAACAATAATATCGTATATTCAGCAGTCAGACACAGATCCTGATGAAGGCCGCCTGCAACAGTGGCCGAAACGTCGGAAGAGTTTATAAAATGAGGACGCGGTCTGGTACCCAGAAGAATTTTATTGATAGTGACAAGAGCCGCGAAAGCCAATGTTTACATTTAACGTTGATTTTCTTCCGATGCTACCAGATGCCATGTTAAGTGGCGGCTGGTGCTTCAGACGATTGGGGGTTCACTTCATTCAGAGCCGGATGCTAATAGTGACCGCCCCCGCCCCTCCCGCCGCAACCGCTGAAGAGACAATTTGGTGGCGCACCTCTGCGAGTGGCGCCAGGGAAAGCGCCCCGGTTTGCCCTCCCTTCATATATACGAGGCGCGTCCAGAAAGTAAGTTCCGTTTGGTTATATGAAACGAATGGGTACAGATACAGAAAAAATATTGATTGTACAAAAATCTACAACTGTTAAACTACTTTTCTTTGTAGCTTCCGAAATTTTGTAGGCAATTGTCATAGCATGGCACAAGGTTTTGTGTGCCTTTTTCATAGAACGTTGCCGCCTGTGTATTCAACCATGTGGTAACATGTTCTTTCAGCTCGTCATCATCGTTGAAGTGTTGTCCACCTAGGACAGATTTTAGGTGTAAGAAGAGGATTACTGTTAAAAGATTTTTTTCCACCTTAATGCCTGACCTCACACACCGAATGTGACCAAACAATTCTTACGGAAATTTCAGTGGGACCTGTTTGATCATCCTCCATACAGCTCGAACCTCTCTCCTAGAGACTTTCATCTCTTCTTACATCTAAAATCTGTCCTTGGTGGTCGACACTTCAACGATGATAGAGCTGTTACCACATGGTTGAATACACAGGCGGCAACCTTCTGTGAAGGATGCATGCAAAAACTTCTGTATCCGTGTACAATTTCATTTTATTACCAAACGGAAATTACTTTCTGGACGCGCCTCGTATTCTTTTAATGGTGTGACTTTGTTTCTGGCTGTGTGTAAATTGGAACCTGATGTAACAAACTTGAATTGACGAATCCTGACAGTTACACCTGCAATCTCAAATTTTATACTGTGGTTTCACCGTGGTAGATCTTATACGTGCTGTATCTTACAAATGTGCTCGGTGCTGTTTTTATTCTTCAGCTTATCGTAATTTTAAATGACGAAACCTTTTCTTGGTTATACGTAAACTAAAAATTTTATGCAAAGTGACCAAACCTCAGTAGATACTCTTGCAATTTTATTATCGACAAATGATAACTGTTGTAAGGACTTCACATACAATAGCGCACTCTAGCGGCATGTTAAGTAACATTATAGTGATCACAACGTCGCCTGTTAGTAGCTTTTTGCCACTCACAACTGTACAATATGGTGGTCCTATATGTATTTATGACAATACGAGTTTTATGACAACCAAACGGCATATTTTAAAGTGTGACAACCCACCAGTATAATCCAACTGGCTACAATATGCATTTATGTAATGATGGTACTATTTAGTGCAGGTATGTGAAGAAAACTGCTGACGTATGATTACCTATATATACAGTTATATGGCATGTTCCTTAGTTGGTTTTTTGTAACCATACATTTTATGTTCGCCCTTAGAGACAAGAAGATGTCTGTGAGTAGTGGGGTGGTGGGACTTCCACCCCAGGGTACCCGCAATGCATTGCGCGAGTACCACTACCCCCACCTCTTCTCCCTCGGCCAATTGCCGGACCGCAGATCAAAGGATGCCGCCACAGAATGATTGATAGGTCTTCCCTGAAGAACGAAAGATGATTGACAATTTACATTTAGGTCCTTTTGATTCCCTACTTGTCCCACCGCTAATCAAAGGACGCCGCCATAACGCACTTAAGGATTGACAGGTTGCAACACCTCCCTCGGCCACACAGACACCCGTCCCCCCTCCGCCCCTCGGCGCCGCCGCCAGACAGGCAACACCACCGACAGGTGCAGACCTGTAGACCCCTCGACATGTCTGGAATCGCACTCTCTCCCACACACCTGGCCAGTACCGCGACTCCTAATCGCTCCGCCGATTGCCGGACCGCCGCCTCCGCCGCCGCCGCCGCCGACAGATGCTACCCCCTCCTCCTCCACGCTCGCGACCTCTTCTCAAAGGACGCCGCCACCCGCCCTACACGCGAGAACAAACAATACCGCGACGATTGTCTTGGCCGCATCGACACGGCCCCCACCCGGCAGACCCCTGCTCCCAGGGCGGGGGCGTTCTGCACTCTTTTTACGGCGACCGCGCCCCGCCAGGTCAGCAGCCAATTAAATTGCATATTTATTATTAAGCGTGCCGCAGCGATCCGTACGCCAGATCTCGATTTATGTAACAACGATTTTCGCCGTTTATTACTATTATTCTTGGAAAAGAATAAAGCTACCATAGTGTTCTTCGTATGTATTTTTAAAAAGAATTTCGGTGTAATGTTAAAAACAATTTAGAACAGAAATGCTTTGTTGGTCTCGTATACTACAGATTGTAGTAGTAAAATATTAAAACTCGTACGCAACATTTGCAAGTAAGAATTTACACTCCCATCTCTCTGCATGCTATTCGCATAGACTACAGCCAACAGACGTGTTTAATAATAATAGCGCAGGTTAGATAATAAACGCCACAAACTTACGTATCCATCTTAACATATACTCTTTCGATATACGAAAACAATTCTAACCACAGTCAAGTAACGAAAAGAAAAGAAATGGTCCGTTTCGGAACTCGACCGCAACCTTAGATTTATATATGAATCTCTCCGTTTAGACGATGCCATCGAACAGAATGTAACTTGTATGCCAACCACTCTTTCGACAACATAACATCATCAACAGCAGAAGACGGCATATTGTTTATACAAAAATTCCAAATAACGAAAATCGGCAATGACATCTAGCACAACGTCTCCAAATATACATCTGCAAGCACCGTTAACAATCGTCCAGAACGCAGAGCGATATCTCGGCAGGCTACATAAAAGAAACATATGCTAAGTGTTTAAACAAAAACACCTAAGTTACATCTCCAAATGATCAAAACCTTCTACGCAGACGCACCACTCTGACAAGGATAGCTCGCAATGCATTTATTTAATGGAGCTGAGCCATGCCGAAAGTTCCGAAATTTAACTCTCTCTCTCTCTCTCTCTCTCTCTCTCTCTCTCTCTCTCTCTCTCTTTAGCGATATTGCCCTGTTACGTTTCCTTCTTAGATCGAGAATTCGGGTAGTATAATTTTACCTCTTATTTCCTTGCTACAGCAGTACACATCCCATCTAAGGATTCTCTATGTCCTGTTACGATGCAAACTACATTTATCTGACACCGTTATTCCAGAGCCCCAGAAGACATTAAAACCCTATTGTGCAAAGGAGAATCGAAATAAAAGAAAAATACGTGAATTAATTTCCCGATTTCCTACCGTCTACACTAAAATTTTTCGAAAGTATTGGCCTAACAACACACTTATTCGACAAAACAGCAACCACAGAACCGAGGTTACCTGCCCATTGCAACACCGATTTCCAGTTTGACCCGCCCTTAACAGTTGTGTTATTTACGAAATAAACGTTAAAATCGGCTAGATTCGTTTGTTGCAGGTTAGTGTTGACCACAAGGTGTATTTCTGTTACTGTGTTGGAAAGGTTTGGCGCTTACAGAGAGTGCTGTAGGCTAGATAGGACGGAATTTAAGCAAAAAGTGTTGATATGCTCTAAATACACATCGCAATAGAGCTCTAAAGAAGCCTACCTTGGTGGTTGTAAAATAAACTTTGCAGTGATCTTTCGTCGAAGCATCGCCTGTTTAATCGTATGCTAGTGTTTCTACTTTACGGCTGGTGTGCATTATGTTACGTAGCGGATATGTCTGCTGCGGTAAATCATAATTCTTTCGTCGAAAATCAACGTGTGCTAGTTGTATCCAATGGAGTGCGTTTGTACGGATCTACATGGGTAGTAACGTCCGCAAGTTCGATACTGCAAACAACGGAGATAAGACGAAGTTACTATTTCTGGAATACATGGGGGAAATATGTACGTCCTGTGGGTATATATCTTATAAACTGCAACTAATCGATGTTTTTTAATGGAGGTGCCCCCATCTATACTACTGCAGCAGCTTCGTGTAGCTTCTATCTCCTGGATTTTTGGACAACACATAAGATTTCGAAGGGATATTTTTTAAAACCGAGCATGACTTTCGGATGGAAGGAGCAATATCAATGTGGTTGCGGGCGAGGATAAGACAATTGGAGACGACTGCTTAACGTGGATGGCGTCGAATTGTAGAACCAAAATATATTTGTCGAAAAACCACGAGCCCTGGTGTAAGCAAATTTATCGATTTTATAAAGCGTCCAGGCAGTTGATTGTTAGGATTTTTATTTTTTCGCTGGGTGGCGAAGATGGCATTACCAGGATGGAGGAATGTGGTTATGGATCTGTGCAAGAAGATTGTTTAAGTGTTCTAAAAGAGAAGATACGGTATTTACAAAGTGCGCCATTGTACTGTTCGTCGCTCTCGGTTAATATACGCTTTTAGAGTTGATTACTTGGGTATTAAGAGTACCCGAAAATTGGCCGCGTTTTCGGACATTGTTTTTTAGTTTCAACTGTAAATTACTTGTAGAGTCGAGCAAGGAGCTATATTTGTTTAGCATTCCAGGACTTTATTCTCCAGAGACGTAGATATCGTCTACGTTATTCCACAAGTCCTAAGAAGAAGGGTAAACGAAAACTGGGATATATGGCGAAGACATAGGCTTTTAAAAGGAGTCTATTGCATATGTGCAAGCCCGGTTTAAACAGATAGTGTGGGAAAAAATATTTGCTTTTACACTAAACATGCGGGGGGAATGGTCTCGAATCGTTGTATTGACCGAAATTAGCGGAACACACGACAAACGTGTTTGTACTGTGTGTGACTCCCATCCATACCTTAGAGAGCAGGTTATGATCGAAGTATGTGGGCGTTAGTTGCGATATAAGTGTTTGCGAACATTACGTTGCATGTACTCAGTTTTACTGAAACAAAAAAATATGTAAACACTCCATGTCTTATATAGGATCATGTGTTGCGGTGTGTAGGTTAGCAACTTAGTTTGCGGTAGACAACTACTTGTAATTAAAATAATAACTCTTAGTTCTGATTAGTGGAATGCACAAGAAAGGAAGTTGGAGTATGAATTTTTTGGGTAAAGGGCGGGTCAAACTGGAAATCGGTGTTGCATTGGGCAGGTAACCTCGGTTCTGTGGTTGCTGTTTTGTCGAATAAGTGTGTTGTTAGGCCAATACTTTCGAAAAATTTTAGTGTAGACGGTCGGAAATCGGTAAATTAATCCGCGTATTTTTCTTTTATTTCGATTCTCCTTTGCACAATAGTGTTTTAATGTCTTCTGGGGCTCTGGAATAACGGTGTCAGATAAATGTAGTTTGCATCGTAACAGGACATAGAGAATCCTTAGATGGGATGTGTACTGCTGTAGCAAGGAAATAAGAGGTAAAATTATACTACCCGAATTCTCGATCTAAGAAGGAAACGTAACAGGGCAATATCGCTAAAGAGAGAGAGAGAGAGAGAGAGAGAGAGAGAGAGAGAGAGAGAGAGAGTTAAATTTCGGAACTTTCGGCATGGCTCAGCTCCATTAAATAAATGCATTGCGAGCTATCCTTGTCAGAGTGGTGCGTCTGCGTAGAAGGTTTTGATCATTTGGAGATGTAACTTAGGTGTTTTTGTTTAAACACTTAGCATATGTTTCTTTTATGTAGCCTGCCGAGATATCGCTCTGCGTTCTGGACGATTGTTAACGGTGCTTGCAGATGTATATTTGGAGACGTTGTGCTAGATGTCATTGCCGATTTTCGTTATTTGGAATTTTTGTATAAACAATATGCCGTCTTCTGCTGTTGATGATGTTATGTTGTCGAAAGAGTGGTTGGCATACAAGTTACATTCTGTTCGATGGCATCGTCTAAACGGAGAGATTCATATATAAATCTAAGGTTGCGGTCGAGTTCCGAAACGGACCATTTCTTTTCTTTTCGTTACTTGACTGTGGTTAGAATTGTTTTCGTATATCGAAAGAGTATATGTTAAGATGGATACGTAAGTTTGTGGCGTTTATTATCTAACCTGCGCTATTATTATTAAACACGTCTGTTGGCTGTAGTCTATGCGAATAGCATGCAGAGAGATGGGAGTGTAAATTCTTACTTGCAAATGTTGCGTACGAGTTTTAATATTTTACTACTACAATCTGTAGTATACGAGACCAACAAAGCATTTCTGTTCTAAATTGTTTTTAACATTACACCGAAATTCTTTTTAAAAATACATACGAAGAACACTATGGTAGCTTTATTCTTTTCCAAGAATAATAGTAATAAACGGCGAAAATCGTTGTTACATAAATCGAGATCTGGCGTACGGATCGCTGCGGCACGCTTAATAATAAATATGCAATTTAATTGGCTGCTGACCTGGCGGGGCGCGGTCGCCGTAAAAAGAGTGCAGAACGCCCCCGCCCTGGGAGCAGGGGTCTGCCGGGTGGGGGCCGTGTCGATGCGGCCAAGACAATCGTCGCGGTATTGTTTGTTCTCGCGTGTAGGGCGGGTGGCGGCGTCCTTTGAGAAGAGGTCGCGAGCGTGGAGGAGGAGGGGGTAGCATCTGTCGGCGGCGGCGGCGGCGGAGGCGGCGGTCCGGCAATCGGCGGAGCGATTAGGAGTCGCGGTATTGGCCAGGTGTGTGGGAGAGGGCGATTCCAGACATGTCGAGGGGTCTACAGGTCTGCACCTGTCGGTGGTGTTGCCTGTCTGGCGGCGGCGCCGAGGGGCGGAGGGGGGACGGGTGTCTGTGTGGCTGAGGGAGGTGTTGCAACCTGTCTGGCGTTGATTACACTATTGTAGACGGGCGATTCTCACTGAGCCAGAACCGGCACTACCCCACTACTCTGTGTACATCGAAACTGGTGGTCTGTTATAAATAAAGACGAAATATCGCTATCTTAGCATTTCTTTATTCACAAAATATATTTTCATTAAAATTTCTGCAGAATGTCTTACCTCGGCTTGCTTGCTTCTGTTTCAACTAGTGCTTTGGCATCTGTCTACCAGGTTTATTTCACTCTTTTCTTCCAAGTTTAAGGCTGAGAAGCCGGCCGCGGTGGCCGAGGGGACTGAGGCGTTTCAGTCACGGTTTGCACGGCCACTACGATCGGGGGTTCGAATCCCGCCTTGGGCATGGATATTTGTGCCGTCCTTGGTATAAGGTAGTTGATAAGTAGTTTGTAAGTTTTGGGACTGATGACCCCGTGGTTAAGTCCCATAAGCGTAACAAACATTTGAACATTTTTAAGGCTGAGAAATTTGTTTCCAAATGATACTGTTGTTCATTTTTCTTTGATAATAAACACCAGGACCATATGAATATGCATATGAACATTAAAACTGGTTATACTGTTAAGTGACTAAACAAAATTAATCTGTTACTTCAGGTTACGCACAACTGTAAGCAGCAACCCCTCGTAACCTTACACATGCACAACGGCTGCTCTTCCCCACATCTTTTCAAATACTTAAACATTCGGTACAACGAAGAGTATAAATGTCATTTATCCTCAAAATCGCGACACTTTTGCATAAACGTCCAAAGACGTGTGGCTAGTTACAATACAAAAGTCTTTGTTGTTCCTGTATCAGTTTAAAAGAAGATTGGGTACAAGAAATTGCTTGCAGTCGGTCTCGAACCTAACACCTTCGACATCGCAGCGCGATGCTGCTAACCATACGGCTGTTCTTTTCAGGTGGAGAGTAGTTTCATTATTATTAATCATGATCGGATTTTCTGAAGGCTTTTACAGTTGATGCGTCTTTAATTTATAGTTATATTTTACCGAATATGACGAGTTTTTTATGAATCTTCAATGCACCAAAAACAGATATGAAGGACAGATATTACCTTAATGGAGGATTTGCCGATGCGCAAGGGATGTGCGCAGTAGCTCCTTCGTCATTGCTTCGGGACTATTCGTGCGTAACCGCCAGAGCTCGAGAAGCCAGGAGCACCATCTGTACCAGCTCCAACCCCAGAGTTAAAAAATGGCGTTTCCCCTCGCCCCTATCGCGGGAGGGCCCATATGTTGCCTCCACTTGAAACTCAGCCGCGCATGCGCATTGCAATGCTATATAATGATGCCGCGCTACTACTCGTATATGTTCTGTCTCCGCGACGTAAAACGTTTCTCATACGACAAAAGTACCTTGATTTTTCATATAAAATACTCTGATAGAAGAACGAAACGAAGAATGGTTGTTTAAAACACTTTATTTTATTTACTTACTTTTTTTTCATGGCGAGTTTTTTCCAGGTGTTCACTAAACCAGTGAACCAGTATAATAATTGTTGACGTGAAATTGTCATTTAATTTATCATCTTCTTCGTGACTGAAAAATGAAGAGTTTTCGTGTATCGCTTCTACTGCTGCACGTTACACATTAACAGCGTTTGTGATAGCCGAGCGGTAGCCGGAAGACTGTGTGACAAAACTTGGCGCCACTTTACTAAAACGTCAACCATCAAGTCATCATTTTAATCTGACTATAGTTCCCACGGTGCCCCGCGGCCAAGCGTGCAGGTTGAACGTACTACCGCAAACCGTTCTGAACTTCAGATGATGTTACTTCATACTAGCTGTAAACCCGGCGCTGCCCGGTGTTTATTAATCATACACTCTCGTACTCTACATCCCCTTCCCCATTCTCTCTGCAGCCACCTCTTTTCTCTCCCATATCTCTGTTCGTTTGCACCTTTCCCTCTCTCGGCAAAGTTTTCTTCAAGGTACCATTTCTCATGTTCCCAGTGATCTTCCTCTAGATTTAAAAGTTATGTGTGCAAATATTCATAAAGATTTGAGCAAAACAATGCATTTTGGAAAATTCCTTAAGTACTCCCCACCATGCACCGAACAAAATCTTATACTTACAATGACATTCCTCTTGTTTTTAAGGTAGAGTGTGCAAAATTTCATCAATATTGGAACAAAAGTAAAGATTTCTATGCAATAGAAACGCAGGGTCACAACGAATAACGCACTTTGTTGTTCTTAAATATTCCAGTTTTATTTCATACAACCCTTGTTCTGAGAATAAAGAAAATAACAAAAAAGAGATCTGTGAAATCGGTCGAGCCGTTTTCAAGTTATGGCGCGACCAAGGTATTTAGGGATCCATTTTTATGTTGCAAAGTACCCTCCAACATTCACCGTATGAAAGTTATTGTAGACGGTAACTTTCCTTTTGTTTTCAAGGTGAAGCGTGCGAAATTTCTTGAAGATCGGAATGAAACTGTAGATTTTGTGATTCTGTAGGAGAAGTATGCTACGCCTTGCAGGTATCAAATGTTTCAAATGTTTGTGTAGCTTATGGGACTTAACTACGGCGTCATCAGTCCCTAAACTTACAAATTAGCTAATACTAATGACGTCACAAATATCCATGCCCGAGGGGGGATTCGAACCCCCGACCGTAGTGGCCGTGCAGACCGTGACTGGAGAGCCTCAATCCCCTCGGCCACCGTGGCCGGCTGCAGGTATCACAAAATACCTTTTTAGCTGACGTTTTCTACCTATAAACTACATTCCTGCCAAAGATCAGCTTCAAAGGTGAAGTAGTTTTCGAGATTACGTGTTCAGTGACTGTGTGAGTGCGTGAGTGAGTGAGTGTCCTTTCGCTGTGATACGAGGTATGTCCACAAAGTTAGTTCCGTTTGGTTATATAAAACAAACGTGTACAGATACAGAAAAATATTTATTGTACAAAAATATACAACTATTAAACTAATTTTCTACATAGCTTACGAAATTTTGTAGGCATTTGTCTTAGCGTGGCAGAAGTCTTTGTATGCCTTCTTCGTAGAAGGTTGCAAAAATGTTTGTAGAACTTATGGGAATTAACTACGGGGTCATCAGTCCCTAAGCTTACAAACTACTTATGAACTAGCTAAGACTATGGACGGCACAAATATCCATGTCCGAGGGGGGATTCGAACCGCCGACCGTAGTGGCCCTGCAGACCGTGACTGGAGCGCCTCAGTCACCTCGGCCACCGCGGCCGGCTAGAAGGTTGCCGCCTGTGTATTCAACCATGTGATAACATGTTCTTTCGGCTCGTCATAATCGCTGAAGTGTTGACCACCATGGACAGGTTTTAAGTGTAAGAAGAAAGTCGCTAGGAGCGAGACTGTACGGAGGATGATCAAACACGTCCTAGTGAAATTCCCGTAAGAGTTGTTTGGTCACATTCGCCTTGTGAGGTCGGGCGGCAACATGAAGGGAAGAAGAAGACTCCTTTCATCTCTTCTTACACCTAAAATTTGTCCTTGGTGGTCAACACTTCAACGATGATGAGCTGAAAGAACATGTTTGCCACATGGTTGAATACACAGGCGGCAACCTTCTATGAAGAAGGCACACAAAAACTTGTCCCACGCTATGACAAGTGCCTACAAAATTTCGGAAGTTATGTAGAAAAGTAGTTGAACAGTTGCAGATTTTTATACGATAAATATTTTTTTTCTGTATCTGTTCACGTTTGGTTTAAATAACCAAACGGAACTTACTTTGTGGACATACCTCGTAGACAGAGATTAACAAAACAGATAGGTTAATTTTGGATGCAAGAGAATTAAGGGTGCCGGCCGCGGTGGCCGAGGAGACTGAGGCGCTTCAAAAATGTTCAAATGTTTGTAGAGCTTATGGGACTTAACTACGGGGTCATCAGTCCCTAAACTTACAAACTACTTATGAACTAACTACATCTAAGGACGGCACAAATATCCATGCCCGAGGGGGGATTCGAACCCCCGACCGTAGTGGCCTTGCAGACCGTGACTGAAGCGCCTCAGTCTCCTCGGCCACCGCGGCCGGCTGAGGCGCTTCAGTCACGGTCTGCACGGCCACTACGATCGGGGGTTCGAATCCCCCCTCGGGCATGGATATTTGTGCCGTCCTTTGTTTGAGGTAGTTCATAAGTAGTTTGTAAGTTTAGGGACTGATGACCCCGTAGTTATGTCCCTTAAGCTTAACAAACATTTTTGATTTAGAATTAAGGGCGTCTTGCAGACAAAAATAAGTAGTAACATGCAAACCTGTAGTGTTTATATTATTTGGTGCAAGATCATGCCTGATACGATAGTTTTTCTGCACGTACAGCGAAAATGTTGGTAGCGGTCGTTTCATAATTTTGTGTGGGTGGGAGGGTGGTTACTTATAGAACCGTTTATAAACGTCTGAAATTACATGCAAACTTTCTTTCAGGTTCCTAATTACTCCCAATAAATCGGTATTCTCACGCGGTGGCCTCATTATTTATGACGTTATATCTCCTGAGCTATGTGTCTTTTTTTTGTTTTTGGGTCAGGAACCTTCGTGGGCGTCCGACCAAAGTTTCATTGCAATCGAATGAATAGTTTATGAACGTATAGAGGACGTACAGACAAACATTATATATATATTACAGGCTGTTACAAAAAGGTACGGCCAAACTTTCAGGAAACATTCCTCACACGCAAAGAAAGAAAATGTTATGTGGACATGTTTCCGGAAACGCTTAATTTCCATGTTAGAGCTCATTTTATTACTTCTCTTTAAATGTAAATTGAAATAATTCGTGCAGACAATTGTCAAAATACCCAATTGTTTCGTTAGTATGTACTGTACTTCCTCGATTCACCGCCAGTTGGCCCAATTGAAGGAAGGTAATGTTGACTTCAATGCTTGTGTTGACATGCGACTCTACAGTACTAGCATCAAGCACATCAGTACGTAGCATTAACTGGTTAGTGTTCATCAGCCAGTGTAATGTTTACAAATGCGGAGTTGGCAGATGCCCATTTGATGTATGGATTGCTTCGAACGTCTTTCTGTCTGGATACCTTCGTTTTGGAAATCTGTCTCGATACAAACGTACCGCGCCACGGCTATTGCCCTGTGCTAATCCATACATCAAATGGGCATCTGGCAACTTCGCATTTGTAAACATTGCACTGACTGCAAAACCACGTTCGTGATGAACACTAACCAATTGATGATACATACTGATGTGCTTGCGCAATGAGTCGTATGTCAACACAAGCACTGAAGTTAACATTATCTCACTTCAACTGGGCCAACTGGCGGTGAATCGAGGAAGTACAGTACATACTTACGAAACAATTGGATATTTTGACAATTGTACGCACGAATTATTTCAATTTACATTTAAAGAGAAATTCCAAAATGAGCTCTAACATGGAAATTAAGCGTTTCCGGACACATGTCCACATAACATACGAGGGTAAGTCAATTATTATCCGCAAAGTAATGATAAAATTTTATTGTAATAAAATACGAAACTTACAAGAACATCATTTTTCGACATAGTCTCCTTTTCAATGCACTTAGTCCATCGCTCTACAAGCTTCCTTATGCCCTCATAAAAGAAGGTTTTCGTTTGAGCTGCAAGCCAGGATTGCACCGCTTCCTTCACTGCTTCGTCCGAGTCAAATCGACGGCCCCTTAATGCCTGTTTGAGTGGACCAAACAAGTGATAGTCAGAAGGGGCAAGATCGGCACTATATGGAGGATGATCCAATTTCGAATTTCGAATTTGAGTTTCTGGAGCGTTTCAGCAGTGTGGACAGCAGTATGCGGACGAGCATTGTCGTGCAACAACACAACACCTTCTGACAGCAATCCTCGGTGTTTGCTTCGAATTGCAGGCTTTAGCCTGTCAGTAAGCGTCTCACTGTAACGTACACTGTTTATTGGTGTGCCCCTTTCACCATAATGTTCCAGTACAGGACCTCGTGCATCCCAAAAAACCGTAAGCATCAGTTTTCCTGTGGACGGTTGGCTCTTGAACTTTTTCTTGCACGGCGAATTTGGATGTTTCCATTCCATACTCTGCCGTTTACTCTCCGGCTCGTAATAATGGGTCCATGTTTCGTCACCAGTAATGATTCTGTCTAAGAAGTTGTCCCCTTCGTTACCATATCGATACAAATGTTTCTTTTTTTGGAGATGTCGAGGCGCGTTTGCTTATGCAACTGTGTGAGTTGTTTTGGGACCCATCTTGCACAAACTTTACGAAACCTAAGTCTGTTGTGAATAATTTAGTAGGTAGAACCATGACTAATTCGAAGACGATGAGCCACTTCATTAATAGTTAATCGTCTGTCTAAGAGAATCATTTCACGTGATCGCTCAATGGTTTCTTCATTTGTGGCGGTAAACGGTCGTCCGGCTCCTTCATCGTGCTTAACACTCGTGCGACCATTTCAGAATTTTTTAATCAACTCGTACACACTTCGTTGTGGCAAAACACTGCTCCCGTACTGTACTGAAAGTCTTCTATGAATATCGGCCACTGATACACCTTCCGCCCACAAAAAACGTATCACTGAACGTTGCTCTTCTTTGGTACAAATAGCGGAGCAGCCATGATTAACAGCACGGCAGAGACAACGAAACTAACGCAGCAGCTTGAAAATTGCAAAGGTATAACAACAAATAAACAAAGCATGCGTCACCAACGTACAACGGCAGTACTACCAACATAAACAAAAATATAACTAAACTAGCTAAACCCCCGCTGCTTCGCATGCATAGGCTGGTTGGCCTGCATCCGTTGTTTCTTTTTAATCCTGAGGAAGAATCCATATCTCACGTTTCGTAGTTATAGCTTGAAATTTGAGTTAACAGCGCCATATTTTTGAAAATCAATTTTTCCTTCTCGTATTTCACCCCCTTATTGGTCGAATTTCCAAAAATACCGAAATACGTGTCTTTTAAATTTGAACCCCGAATCCAAATCCGAAAATTTGTAGTTCTGACTTCAAAATTGCCTAAATAGCAACATATTTTCGAAAAACACCCCTCTCCAATTTAACCCCTTTGATGGTTGCATTTCCAAAAATCACGAAACACGTATTTTTTAACGTCTAACCAACTATACAAATATCAATTTTTGCAGCTCTATCTTCAAAATTGTATCAATAGCAACGTGTTTTCTAAAATAATTTTTGATCCTCTATTTAACCGTCTACTTGTTGAATTTCCTAAAATACTAAAAATCATGGATTTTTAATCTTGACCAAGATTCCATATCCGAAGTCTCGTAGTTGTAGCTTAAAAATTTGAGTCAACAGCAACATATTTTTCAAAATCAATTTTTTACGTCACCTATTTTACCCCCTTATTTGTCGAATTTCAAAAAATGCCGAAACACGTGTCTTTTAAATTCGAACCCTGAATTAAAATCCGAAATTTTGTAGTTCTAGCTTCAAAATTGCCTAAATAGCTATGTATTTTCAAAAAATGTTTCATCCCCTATTTCACCCCCTCACGGACAGAATATCGAAAAATCGCTTCTTAAATGACGCCTACAGAGTAAGATCAATACCCTTCACAAATTTCAAGTTTCTATCCTATGTTGTTTGGGCTGGGTGATGATGAGTCAGTCAATCGGGACACTTCCTTTTATACATAGAGACTAGCTGAACCCCCGCTGCTTCGCATGCGTAGGCTGGTTGGTCTGCACCAGTTATTTCTTTTTAATCCTGATGAAGAGTCCATATCTTAAGTTTCGCAGTTACAGCTCGAAATTTGAGTTAACAGCAACATATTTTTGAAAATCAATTTTTGCATCCCGTATTTCACCTCCTTATTAGTCTAATTTCCAAAAATACCGAATCACATGTCTTTTAAATTCGAACCCCGAATCCAAATCCGAAAATTTGTAGTT
This sequence comes from Locusta migratoria, assembly GCA_026315105.1. Taxonomy (NCBI): domain Eukaryota; kingdom Metazoa; phylum Arthropoda; class Insecta; order Orthoptera; family Acrididae; genus Locusta; species Locusta migratoria. The sequence goes on along the minus strand of CM048745.1, from coordinate 325,922,745 downwards.
CTAACTTCAAAATTGCCTAAATAGCAACATATTTTCGAAAAACGCCCCCTCTCCAATTTAATCCCGTTGATTGTTGAATTTCCAAAAATACCGAAACACTTTTTTTTAACGTCTAACCAACTATACAAATATCAATGTTTGCAGCTCTAGCTTCAAAACTGTATCAATAGCAACGTGTTATCAAAAATAATTTTTGATCCTCTATTTAACCCTCTTACTTGTTGAATTTCCAAAAATACTAAAAATCATGGATTTTTAATCCTGACAAAGATTCCATAGCCGAAGTTTCGTAATTGTAGCTAAAAATTTGAGTTAACAGGTACGTATTTTTGAAAATCAATTTTTTGCGTCACCTATTTTACTCCTTATTTGTCGAATTTAAATAAATGCCGAAACACGTGTCTTTTAAATTCGAACCCTGAAATAAAATCCGAAATTTTGTAGTTCTAGCTTCAAAATTGCCTAAATAGCTACGTATTTTCAAAAAGTGTTTCATCCCCTATTTCACCCCCTTACGGACGGAATATCGAAAAATCGCTTCTTAAATGACGCCTACACAGTAAGATCAATACCCTTCACAAATTTCAAGTTTCTATCGTATGTGGGTTGGGCTGGGCGTGATGAGTCAGTCAGTCAGTCAGTCAGTCAATCGGGACACTTCCTTTTACATATAGAGATTGCGGATAATAATTGACTTACCCTCGTATTTTCTTTCTTTGTGTGTGAGGAATTTTTCCTGAAAGTTTACCCGTACCTTTTTATAACACCATGAATCAGGGCCGGCGCAAGCCCAAGTGCCGCCCCGTGCGAGCTGCTAAATTGCCGGACCCCACAATTTTCTGTTTTCAAAACGTTTGTGGAATTTCATTTAAAAAAATCTCTATGAAATGTCAGCAATCAATCGCAAATTTTTGCTTTACTTTTCAGATCTACCTAGGTTTCGGCCGCTGAGTGGCCAGTCTCAAAAGCTTTTAATATGTGCTTACATGTAAACAGCCAGGTTGACAGTTACGTTCAGCATGACGGTATAGATGAAAACACAAAGAATTCAGAATAGCCACACTGTACCCGAAATATATGTAGATGTGGAAAATAAAAACAAAAAATCCGACTGATATGTGACATTCTCTACAGATTTGTACAAAACAGTCGTTGGGCACCAGCTAAAAAATAGAGTTAAACCTGATTGAAGATGTGGTGTCGCACAAGTACAAAGTGCGCGCCACCTACTTTCGCCGCGCGCCGCCATGCACACACGGCGCGGCGTTCTCACGACAGCCACGAGCGCCCTCTGTTGCAACCCCGCTCGTGGCCACCACGGAAAGACATCGGGCACTTGGGACTGTGTTAGCAACCAGTAAAGACTTCGGAATCCGATAGGCACCAATGAAGACTTTGCTATCGTACAGGCACTAGGCAGGCCTCTGACAACTATGTATCAACATTCTGCAGTACTATGTAAAAGTTAAGTATTGTTACATTCTGTGCAATATATATATCTTTCTAATTTACTCTAGTGTTTATAGTTTCTGGCTGCTCCCCTCCGTACCTGCACCAGCGTGCTATTTTTGTTCCTGTGTCGGTCTCATTCCACTCGGCCACCGACACCTACGACGAGGCTGGGACACAAAAGCGGCGACGAAGTCGGGACACAAAAGAAGAAATATAGCTAATTTTAACAAGCCTTGTGAATTTACGAAAATGTTCAAATGTGTGTCAAATCTTGTGGGACTTAACTGCTAAGGTCATCACTCCCTAAGCTCGCTCTCTCTCTCTCTCTCTCTCTCTCTCTCTCTCTCTCTCTCTCTCTCTCTCTCTCTCTCACACACACACACACACACTACTCAACCTAAATTATCCTAAGGACAAATACACACACTCATGCCGAAGGGAGGACAGGAACCTCCGCCGGGACTAGTCCACGTCTGCACGCCTTAGACCGCTCGGTTAATCCCGCGCAACATAAACTTACAAAATTAACGTAAATAAACATTTTTCAGTTGTTGTAAACAGATAATGTATTAAACGAAAAACCGCATACAGTAAATAAATGTTGGCAAAGTGATAGTATGCGAGTAGTATTGTCAAACAAAAGTGCCGGTCAGAGTTTAATTGTTCATGCAGGCGCAGACAGGTGTTTTATGGCTCAAAAACCAAAACGTTTGACTATCACTCAGTAAAGGATAGCAAAAATTTTGAAAAATATGTCGAAACCAAACTTATGCCAGGCTTACTACCAATGCCTTTATCACTTGTATTTACCCATTCGGAATACCTCTAGTCATTGTAGGTGTTGGAAATGTTTGACTAGTAATATTCAACCATTTTTCTCCATAATGCGGGAAGAATAAAACACTCGGAAACTGCCATTGAAGGGCTTATCAAAATTGCTTGAGGCTTAACACATAATCGCAGTATCGAACATTGCATTTGAATTTCCAAATCAGATTTCGTCTTCTGCAGTATTAGTTGTGAATAAACGCAAGGCGCGTAACAGACTGGCAACGCTCCATAAGAATACAGGCATTTATGACAGACTGCTTCCCCATCTTGTGTTCCTACGGCGTAAACACGACGGCGCTGCCACAGTGGCGAGCAAGAAATCAGTCCTCCTCCCTCCCCTTATTCAACAGGGGGGCGGCATGTAGTCGAAGCGCCTTGCCACAGTTCCCGAAGCCGCTCCCTTCGAGGTTTGTTTTCGAATCGCCTCTTGGGCATGAATGTTGAGTTTGTCCTACAAACATAAAAAAAGTGGGGGTCGGCAGATTTGCCGCCCCTCAGAAAGTGCCGCCACGTGCGCAGTGGCGTAGCTATGGCACTAAGGGCCCCGGGGCAGAAATGACATTGGGGCCCTCTTTAAAACCAGACAGGTGCTAAACCACTTCACCAACAGATCCTTACCACTTACCCACTGTTCGACATAATAAGGCAAACTTAAATACTACTGAGGAAATGATTATGTTTCATGCAGAAGATAATATTTAATCGTAGTCTCCAATATAATTATAACTGTGAAACTTTATTATGCTATCACGCAAAAATTACTGAGTGGATTTGGATAAAATTTTGCAGAGGTATAGAGTTGGACCTGGGTAGGACATAGAGATAAAAGGTCCAACCGGGTTCCGTATCCGCGATCCTTCGCTTCCAGTCACACAGACATTTTTAAGATTCTAAATTAGTGCTACAATGCAGCTTTTGTCGTTAATAAAGACTTCGAATGCATACGAATGAGATACACTTGTCTGGAAAGAAGAAAGTGGCGAGAATTGTGTACTGTCCTCAGTTATTGCTACTCCCAAACATAGGAGAAATTTCTGTTACATACTTGTGATATTTGGTGATGTCATTGACAAGCAATATTTCAGTTTTGCTTAATTTATTTGAAGTTGTGCAGACTTACACCAGTTAACCTCCATGCTTTAAATAATCAAAAACTACACCAGTTGGCCACCCCTATGAACCACAGACATTGCCGAGTGGGGTGACTTGCGTGCCTCAACGATGCAGATAGCCGTAACGTAGATTCAACCACAGTGGAGGGGTATCTGTGGAGAGGCCAGACAAACGTGTGGTTCCTGAAGGGGGGGCATCAGCCTTTTCAGTAGTTACAGGGGCAACAGTCTGGGTGATATACAATAGGATGTCGATTATCCAAAGTAACTGGAGCACGTAGATGTTCGGAAAACCAATTATTCGAATAATCGAACTGTACACTTCTAAGTATATTATTTATATAGTATTCGGAGGCGCGCGATCCTTCACGAGTGGCGTCGTGTGAAGGCCCAATTAGAAGCAGTGTTGCGCCACCCGGTGGCCCAGTGCGGCTACTGTGGGAGACTTGGTTTGAGGGGAGGAGGAGATGATGGACGGTAGGATGGGAGAGTAAAAAAGTAAAATAAAAAATTCACGCTCTACTGTAACTTTTTTCGAACGTCGCTCTCGGAGGCCAGGGGCCCCTAGAGCTTGGGGGCCCCGGGGCACTGCCCCGTCTAGCCCTATGGTAGCTACGCCACTGCACGTGCGGCCGCACGTTTCGCACGTGCCTTGCGCCGGCCCTGCCCTGTATATCGATAGTTGGCCCTGTATGTACGCAACAGGAAGCCTTGGACGCTGATGCGACAGAGTGGTGTGTCGGGTGTCCTGCAGAGGCGCCGCTGTCGCGGAGCCCGCAGTGCGGCCCCTGGGTGGGCGCTGGGCGGAGCGTGTCACGTGCGGCGAGTGGCAAAGCTGTGCCACTGCGGCAGCCGGCGGGCGTGCGTTTGCCGGTGGCGGTGAGTGCCGCGGGCGGCGCGCCCGTCTCAAGGTCCACCCAGCAACGCCGAATGTCAAGGCCGGCAGAAGCGGACGCTCGCTGACGAGTGTGGCGCGCCTACGTCAATCACTCGTATACTGCATTCACCATCAGCTGCCGCCTCCAAACCGACAACTGGTCAAACAGGAGTAATTAGTTCTGCACATCATCTCAAACACTTCTGAGGAAGAAAGGAAGCTTAGGGTTTTACGTCCCGTCGACAGCTTGGTCATTAGAGACGCAGCTAACGCTCGGAGCTTTGGGTAAGGATTGGGAAGGAAATCGGCCGTGCCCTTTGAAAGGAACCATCCCGGCATTTGTCTGAAGTAATTTAGGGAAATCACGGAAAACCTAAATTTGGATGGCCGGAGGTGGATTTGAACCACCATCCTCCCGAATGCGAGTCCAGTGCGTTACCACTGCGCCACCTCGCTCGGTGCACTTCTGAGAGTTTGGTCATTTTTATTTATGGACTCTAGAGACGGCCAGAATAGTCCACTTTTGGGAGCAAGTTCGCTTTTATTTATGCCGATGACCTCCAGTTGTATTTAAGTGCAAAACCAAAAAACCTGAAGGCAGCTATCGGGAGCCGGCCGCGGTGGCCCAGGTGACTGAGGCGCTCCAGTCACGGTCAGCACGGCCACTATGGTCGGGGGTTCGAATCCCCCCTCGGGCATGGATATTTGTGCCGTCTTTAGTCTTAGGTAGTTCATAAGTAGTTTGTAAGCTTAGGGACTGATGACCCCGTAGTTAAGTCCCATAAGTTGTACAAACATTAATAATAATAATAATAATAAGCAATCGAGAATTTTAATTGTGACCTATGTGCTCTATCAAAGTGGGCACAGAATATAGGATTAAAGCTCAATCCAAGTAAAACACAAGCGATTCTGGTAGGTCATCCTAGACTCATTAACCACAAATACCGCGAATCTCAACCGTCATTAATATTAAATGACACACCTATCTATTTTTCGCCCTTGGCAAAAAGTCTGGGAGTGATAATAGACGACATATTAAATTGGGCTGAGCACACAGCCGCCGGTGTAGGAAGGCATCAGCATCTCTTCATGCCCTACAGAGATATAAGAAGTTTTTTCCTCTCGATCTTAAAAAGAAACTTATACAAACACTTGTATTTCCAATTATTGAATACAGTGATGTTATCTTGCAAGGTCTTTCTTGGGAAAGCTCACGACGTTTGGAACTAATCATGAATGCCTGCGTTCGATATATATGTAACATCCGTCTCTTTGATCACATTCCACCATCTTATAAGCAACTATCCTGGCTCCGTGCTGACAAGCACAGAGATTTTCATACACTCTGTTTCCTCTACTATCTCATCAACGTACACTGTCCCTCATACCTTTCCTCGACCTTAACACTCTTATCCGATCAACATAACAGAACTACTCGTTCCTGTCAGAGCAAAACCCTTTCTGTCCCTATCCATCACTCAGCCGGTTTCTCAAAATCCTTTTCAGTAGCTGGAACCAGGCTCTGGAACAATCTACCTCAGTATATCAGAGAACTGAATAACACTGCCAGCTCCAGACGACAGTTAATGGATTATCTACTGAAGCAATAATTACGCCAGTCTTTGTTACCCTGCGGTCCAGATACGTCACATCCATTCCTCCTCCCAGATATTCTCCGACTGCCATTGCTCTCGCCAGGTACAGCTTTCTTAACTTCCTTCTGTCAGAATTCGCCATGCGTTAACCAATCTCGATATATTCAAAAGTAAATCTTGTATCTGCTAATATCAAACTTGTTACTTCTATTATTGCACCAGCAGCAGCAGAAGGTGTCTCAGTGGTACTGCTAGTATTAATCCTATTTAGAGTTAATACCTTTTATTTATATCATTTTACATGTAATCAACCTGTATAAATTATGTTATTAACTGTTAATCTGTAAAAATCATTATTATATTATAGGTAGCTCACATGTAAAGAAAAACTGTATGTGTAAAATCCTGGTCCGATGTAACAGAGGGCCTGATGGCCCTAATCTGATGAGGCTAAATAAACAAATAAATAAATAAACGTACCAACTCCCGAAGATATGGAATGTTGAGCCGGCCGCGGTGGCCGCGGGGACTGAGTCGTTCCAGTCACGGTCTGCACGGCCACTACGGTCGGGGGTTAGAATCCCCCCTCGGGCATGGATATTTGTGCCGTCCTAGTTCGTAAGTAGTTCATAAGTAGTTTGTAAGTTTAGTGACTGATGACCCCGTAGTTAAGTCCCATAGACTATACAAATATTTATCTAACATTTTTTACGGAATGTTGACTTGAGCTTCAAAATTTATATTTGAGATTCTAACCACGTTATGAATGGATTCAAAAATTCTTTAGCATTGATTACAGTAACTATCACAATTCTGACAAAATTATCTAGATTTTTACTAGTTCCTTAGGAACAAAATGATTAATTTTATTTATTTAAGAAGCAACACCACTCCCATGAACCACAGACATTGCCGAGGTGGGGTGGCTTGCGTGCCTCAACGATACAGATAGCCGTACCGTAGGTGCAACCACAGCGGAGGGGTATCTGTGGAGAGGCCAGACAAACGTGTGGTTCCTGAAGAGGGGCAGCAGCCTTTTCAGTAGTTACAGGGGCAACAGTCTGGATGATTGACTGAGCTGGCCTTGTAACATCAGCTAATGTGGCTTTGCCACACAGCTACTGCGAACGGCTGAAAGCAAGGGGAAACTACAGCCGTTACCTTTCCCGAGGACATACAGCTCTACTGTATGAACATATGATGATGGCATCCTCTCGGGTAAAATATTCCGGAGGTAAAATAGTCCCCCATTCGGATCTCCGGGCGGGGACTACTCAGGAGGATGTGATCATCAGGAAAGACAATACTGGCATTCTACGGGTCGGAGCGTGGAATGTTAGATCCCTTAATCGAGTAGGAAAATTAGAAAATTTAAAAAGTGAAATGGATAGGTTGAAGTTAGATATAGTGGGGATTAGTGAAGTTCGGTGGCAGGATGAACAGGATTTCTGGTCAGGCGAGTACAGGATTATAAATACAAAATCAGTTGGGGGTATCACAGGAGTAGGATTGATAATGAATAAGAAAATAGGAATGCGGGTAAACTACTATGACCAGCACAGCGATCGCATTATCATTGTCAAGATAGATACGAAGCCAACACCGACAACAGTAGTACAGGTTTATATGCCAACTAGCTCTGCCGATGATGAGGAGATCGAAGAAATATATGAGGAGCTAAAGGAAATTATTCAGACAATTAAGGGAGAGGAAAACTTAATTGTTATGGGAGACTGGAATTCGGTAGTAGGACAAGGAAGGGAAGGGAAGATAGTGGGTGAATATGGTCTGGGCAAAAGGAATGAAAGAGGAAGCCGCCTGGTAGAATTTTGCACGGAACATAATTTAGTTATAACAAACACCTGGTTTAAGAATCACAAAAGAAGGTTGTATACGTGGAAGAGACCAGGAGACACCGGGAGATACCAGATAGATTTTATAATGGTAAGACATAGATTTCGGAACCAGGTTTTGAAGTGTAGGACATACCCAGGGGCAGACATAGACTCTGACCATAACTTGTTGGTTATGAACTGTAGGCTGAAACTGAAGAAACTACAGAAAGGTAGTATAATAAGGAGATGGGACCTAGATAAATTGAAGGAACCTGGAGTTCTTAAGAATTTCAGAGGGAGCTTCAGGCAACAATTGACAGAAACAGGGGAAAATAAAACAGTTGAGGAGGAATGGGTAAAATTGAGAGATGAAATAGTGAAGGCAGCAGAGGACAAAATAGGTAGGAAGGCAAGACCTACAAAGAATCCTTGGATATCACAGGAGATACTAAATTTAATCGATGAAAGGAGAAAATATAAAAATGCAATAAATGAAACAGGCAAAATAGAGTACAGACGACTAAGAAATGAGATTGACAGGAAGTGCAAAATGGCTAAGCAGGAATGGCTAGAAGGCAAATGCAAGGATGTAGAAGAATGTATAAATAGGGGAAAAATAGATACAGCCTACCGGAAAATAAAAGAAACATTTGGCGATAAGAAAAACAGCTCTATGAATATCAAGGACACTGATGGAAAACCAGTTCTCAGCAAAGAAGGGAAAGCTGAAAGGTGGAAAGAGTATATAGAGGGGCTCTACAAAGGAAATGAACTTCGAGACACTATTGTAAGAAGGGAAGAGGATGTAGATGATGATGAAATAGGAGATACTATACTGAGAGATGAATTTGACAGAGCACTGAAAGATCTAAGTCGAAACAAGGCCCCTGGAGTAGATGATATCCCGTCAGAGTTACTGAAGTCTCTGGGAGAACCAGCCATGACAAAATTGTTTCACATTGTGTGTAAGATGTATGAGACAGGCGAAGTACCCTTAGACTTCAAGAAAAATGTTATAATCCCCATTCCAAAGAAAGCGGGTGCAGACAGGTGTGAAAACTACAGAACCATCAGTTTAATAAGTCATGGTTGCAAAATATTAACACGAATTATATACAGAAGGATGGAAAAACTGGTAGAAGCAGACCTCGGGGAAGATCAGTTTGGGTTCAGGAGAAATGTAGGAACACGGGAGGCAATACTCACTTTACGGCTTATCCTAGAAGATAGATTAAGAAAAGGCAAACCAACATTTCTAGCTTTTGTAGATTTGGAGAAGGCTTTTGACAATGTTGATTGGAATAAACTCTTTCAAGTTCTGAAGCAAGCAGGAGTAAAATATAGGGAGCGTAAGGTTATTTGCAACTTGTACAAAAATCAGACAGCGGTTGTCAGAGTTGAAGGGCCTGAAAGGGTTGCAGTGGTTGGAAAGGGAGTAAGACAGGGTTGTAGCCTTTCCCCAGTGTTGTTCAATTTGTACATTGAGCAAGCTATAAAGGAAAGCAAGGAGAAATTTGGAGAAGGAATTAAAGTTCAGGGTGAAGAATTAAAAACATTGCGTTTTGCCGACGACATAGTAATTCTGTCAGATACAGCAAAGGACCTGGAAGAGCAATTGAACGGAATGGACAGTGTGCTGAAAGGTGCATATAAGATGAACATTAACAAGGGTAAAACTAGGGTAATGGAGTGCAGTGTAAGAAAATCAGGTGATGCTGAAGGAATTAGATTGGGAAACGAAGCAATAAAGGAGGTAGATGAGTTTTGTTACTTGGGCAGTAAAATAACAAATGATGGTCGCAGTACAGATGATATAAAATGCAGAATGGCAATGGGTAGAAAGGCGTTTTTGAAAAAGAGAAATTTGTTAACATCGAATATTGATTTAAGCCTAAGGAAGTCCTTTCTGAAGGCATTTGTATGGAGTGTTGCCTTGTATGGGAGTGAAACATGGACGATAAGCAGTGTGGACAGAAAGAGGATAGAGGCTTTTGAAATGTGGTGCTACAGAAGAATGCTGAAGATTAGGTGGGTGGATCGCGTAACTAATGAGGAGGTACTGAACCGAATTGGGGAGAAAAGAAATTTCTGGCATACATTGACTAAAAGAAGGGATAGATTGGTAGGACACATTCTTAGACATCAAGGAATTGTGAATTTAGCGTTGGAGGGAAGTGTGTGGGGTAAAAATCGCAGAGGGAGACCAAGAGACGCGTATAGTAAGCAGATTCAAGTGGATGTGGGTTGTCGTTCTTATGAGGAGATGAAAAGGCTTGCTCAGGATAGAGTAGGGTGGAGAGCTGCATCAAACCAGTCTCTGGACTGAAGACCACAACAACAACAACAAGAAGCAACAAAATGTTGCATCCATTTATCTACTACACTGTCGACGATGTCCTACTACGAAATTCAAATTTTCTGCGTTGGTTGTTGATCATGTGAAGTTAATATATTTCACTAAACAAAACTGTACAGATGTAAGTACGCAGTAACTGAAAAGTATAATGCACAAATGAAAAGAGAACGAAAACTTGAATGATGAAAAACGAATCACTAGTCTATGACAAACACTTTCAGTCGTAAGGCAGTGTTGTTGGAACAGCCAATAATCTATGGACTGGACGGTCACTCCCGCCGAGAGTTCGAGTCCTCCCGCAGGTGTGTGTGTGTGTGTGTTTGTGTGTGTGTGTGTGTGTGTGTGTGTGTGTGTGTGTTCTTAGTGTAAGTTGGTTTAAGTAGTTTGTAAGTCTATGGACTGATTACTATAGCAGTATGGTCCAATAGTTTTACAGACATTGTAACATTTTGAAGAACCAGCAACAGCGCCACTTTGGATACAGAGCGTACGGCAGAGTGCTCGCCCGCTGCCCGCCTCCCCTTTCTGTGCCTCTACTCGGCTGCAGCGACACGCAGCCCAGCGCTGTTCAGGTGCAGGTCGCATCAGCTTGGTGTCGCGTCCCCTCTACTGCCAGTCTGCGCGGCCCCATTAGACTGCGCTGTGCCGCCCGCCCCAAATTGCGTCCACGTCAACCACTGTGCTGCTTGGATACGCACGTGGGACGTAGAATGAAACATTTCCATCACACTCCTTAGCGACGGATACTAAAGCGTGTAGTCTTGACGTCAAGTGTTCCAATTTCATCAGGTTAGAAATAATACTATAAATATTGTAAACTACATACGTGAAGTATCCTCCGCCATCCACTACGTAAATCTTATGTAGGCTTGACCTTTATTTTGATTGTCAAGTGTGCAGATTTCATCAAGATCATGATAAAAACGTAGTTTGTAATAAATTCTGTAACTGAATCACCCTCTGCCATGCACTACACGAAGAGTGACCTTTCTCTTGTTTTGAAAGTGATGAGTGATTTCATCTAGTTTGGAATAAATCAGGTGTAAGTAATACAAAATCATAGGTAATTATCACGTGTAAGTTGTATCTGTCGCGAAAATTCTGCGCGTCTTCTGTTAAGAGTCACATGCTAGGCTCTACTCGGCTCGGCTCGGCTCGGCTCGGCAAGCCAGCGAGCGCAGCGGGCCGAGCTGGTGACGTCATAAAGCCCGCTAGTGGGTTTTAAGCAATATTTCGAAGCCCGTTTCGGATCTCTAGTGTGTGGATTAGCCGAAACTGCAGCTAAAACACTTACTTGGGTATCATAATTTGTTGCAGGTTGTGTTTAACGTTTCACTTACGGCCCAACTTTTCTTATCGAAGATATATATCAAGATAACTTGATTTAATCACGATAATGTAAAGTAATCTGATTAGGGGAGTCATGACTCCCCCCATTGCTGGTACCCCCCCACGATTTCTCCATTTGTTGTTGTTGTTGAATCAGTTACTGGGATGACTTGGGATCTGTCACTGCCCGTGACCCAATAGGTTTCTTTTTTGCTGTGTGTCTTTATTAAAATAAAACTGTACATCACAAGTTCTTTTAACTAAAAATACTTCTTTATTTCAATGACGATAATAATACAATACATCTCCAATAACTCTAATCTTACTACAATTCAACATTCCTTTAATCCAAATAGCGACGCCTTCCTGTTCGTTAACTCTACGATGATCACGAGTTCTAACAACAAATGGCATGTTACACGAGTAATACGATTTACCCATATCCTTATTATACACTTCAAACACTTGAAATGTCCGATAAGCAATAACATCTCTATTATTAAAACTCTCAAGTCCACCTTGCGCCTTTAAAGTATCACCGTTACCACGAACAATTGCAGCTGTAATCCAACCATTACCATGACTCGGAGCATTGTCAGCTCTAGTAACTGTAAACTGGAGAACTCCACCGCAAAACACACTAGGTCCCTGCAGAAACACCTGTGCCCCTACATTATTAGTCGTATTCTTAATGTCTATATTATCACTAGCCTTAAACACTGTAAGACGACAACGCCTCATCCTCCGCCTACGAACCATAATGAACGTCTATCCGATCCAGAAAGACGGCGAGACAGCTCCTAACAGCCCTTTTAAAGCTACCGCGCAAGCGATTACGCCACGCCCGATTACGTCACCCAACGTTAACTATCCGATGTAAGGTCCGGACACTTGGATGATGTCTTCCTGGATAACGATAAACATACATAGCATAGGCCCGTTGGGCATTTAGCTCACAATAGCCACACATAAATACCTTTTCTGCAATTGGTAAACGGTCCATTTTAACACGAGTAATGCATCACGAAGCAAATACCATCCGCACTGACGAAATGTTACGCGATACCACGTTCTTGCACGTTTGTGACTATACAGCGCCATCTATACTTACGTATTAAACGAATATATAATAAAAATGTGGGTATCTATTAAAAAAATGCAGTTGATATCCGTTTGACCTATGGCAGCGCCATCTAGCGTGCCAACCATAGCGCCATCTGTTCAAAAATGTTCAAATGTTTGTAGAACTTATGGGACTTAACTAAGGGGTCATCAGTCCCTAAGCTTACAAACTACTTATGAACTAGCTAAGACTAAGGACGGCACAAATATCCATGCCCGAGGGGGGATTCGAACCCCCGACCGTAGTGGCCGTGCAGACTGTGACTGGAGCGCCTCAGTCCCCTCGGCCACCGCAGCGCCATCTGTCCTTCAAGCTAGAAAAGTTCTGTTCTTTGTAGTTTTTTTTCGTTTTATGCTTATTTCGTGAGATATTTGGCCCGGTCACTATCAATTGACCACCCTGTATAAATACGCGAACACGAATATTCAAGTACGTGCCAATTTTTAATTCTGCACGGAGACCAATGAAACTTATATAATTCGAAACGAGATTTGCCGTAGACGTGTACATAACAAAACCCATTCATGTATGCAGCCGTTAATTGCGGTTAAAGGAAACAGGAGTTTTCACATGTAAACGGGGTATTTGACGACGAAACGCGGCGTAATGTGTAAGTCTTACACAACGCCCATGTGGCGGTAGAATGGATGGAACTATTACGTCGACCGTGGTGCGGTTAAGGCACAACGCTATTTCTTGGCGTTGCTTGGAGTGTTAGAGCGCTCTAATGCTCCTTCTACATCTACATACATACTCCCCAATTCACCGTAAGGTGCGTGGCGGAGGGTACACTGCGACACTACTAGGAACTTCCTTTTCTATTCCACTCCCAAATAGAATGAGGAAAAACAGAATGTGTATATGCCTCCGTACGAGCCCTAATTTCTCTTCCGTGTGATCACTACGTGAAATGTAAGTTGGCGTCAGCAAGATCGTACTACACTCAACTTCAAATTCCGGCCCTCTAAATTTCCTTAACAGAAATTCACGAAAAGAACGTCGGATTTCCTCCAGAGATCCCCAAATGAGTTCCCGGAGCATTTCCGAGACATTCGCGCATTGGTCGAACCTACCAGTAACAAACCTAGCTGCTCGCCTTTGAAGTGCTTCTACGTCTTCCTTTAAACTGATCTGCTGCGGGTCCCAAACACTTGAGCAATACTCAAGACGTGACCGTACAAACGTTTTATACACGGTCTCATTTACAGGTGAAGTACATCGTCGTAAAATTCTCCCAATAAACCGAAGTCGGCTGCCCGCCTTACTCACAACTGTACTTAAATGTTAGTTCGATTTCATTCGCTCTGCAATGTTACTCCTGGATATTTGAACGACGCGACTGCATCAAGAAGCTCACTACTAATTCTATATTCGAATATTATGGGATTGTTTTTCCTACCCTTGCGCATCACCTTACATTTTTCTATATTGAGAGCTAGCTGCCATCCTTCGCACCAACTAGAAATTTTGTCTAAGTCACCCTGTATGCTATTACAGTCAGTTAAAGACGACACCCTACCATACACAACAGCATCATCAGCAAACAGCCGCCAATTACAACTTACTCTGTCCATCAGATCATTTATATAGATAGAAAATAATAGCGGTCCTATCACACTCCCCTGGGGCACGCCTGACGATACACTCGTTATTGCGGAGTGCGTCGGTGCTCGCTGTTGAAGCTTCGAGTCCCCCTTTTTCCCCACACAATTTTATGTTATTTCTTATACATTCTACTGTATATAGTGAACATAAATTATGACATATTAGGAAACACATAAGATACTTCACACAGGTAATTATATTACTCACATATACACAATCTCAAAATCAACGTTGATTTCCTCATATTTCACAGTTCAGATTTTAAATAAGTTAACCTTGACATTGTCTTAGCATTTAGACTTCTCATAACACTTTCAGTTACTTGTAACCATCGATAATACTCATTTTAAATGAGTCCGTGTGTGTGTGTGTGTGTGTGTGTGTGTGTGTGTGTGTGTGTGTCTGTGTGCTAACGTGTCCCCATTCGTTCAAATTGGATAATATGCATGTTTCCATATTTGGATTTTTGGTGCACATCCTTGCAAAGTTTGTTATATTCGTTTTGCATGTATAGTTTGAAGTCAGTGGTGGTGGCCAGTCCAAGATTGTTTATCACGTAGCTCACGTATTTTCCCAGTAACCAGTTATTTTTTTCCTCTGGAAAGTATCTTGCATCTGGTCTACATAGTATGGACGGAGATATGTATTCAGGTGAAGTTCTTGTGAGGAATGCTATTTGCGCTCTCACCTATTCCTAATTTTTCAAGTTTCCCCCACAGGTAAATACGTGTATCAACAAGATAACGTCGTTGATTTTTACCGATTCCACAGAGTCGTTCGTTGGTGGGAATTATATTATTGACGGCTTTGTACCAAGCTGTTTTTACGTCCGAGTAGTGCCCTTTGAGATTAATATTTCGCCACACAGCATCCCAGTCCACATTTCTAAACTTGTCATCTAGGACATGGGTGTGTTGACCTTGGGTTAGCTTCAGTAATTTGTAAGCCAAAGGATTGGAACCGCAGCAGTTAAGTCCCTTAGATTTACAAACATTAGATTTTTTCCCCACCCTCATGAACCACAGACATTGCCGAGGTGGGGTGGCTTCCGTGCCTCAAAGATGCAGATAGCCGTACCGTAGGTGCAACCACAGCGGAGGGGTATCTGTGGTGAGGCCAGACAAACGTGTGGTTCCTGAAGAGGGGCAGCAGCCTTTTCAGTAGTTACAGTGGCAACAGTGTGGATGATTGACTGAGCTGGCCTTGTAACATCAGCTAATGTGGCTTTGTCATGCAGTTACTGCGAACGGCTGAAAGCAAGGGGAAACTACAGCCGTTACTTTTCCCGAGGACATGCAGCTTTACTGTATGAAAATATGATGATGGCATCCTCTCGAGTAAAATATTCCGGAGGTAAAATAGTCCCCCATTCGGATCTCCGGGCGGGGACTACTCAGGAGGATGTTGTCATCAGGAAAGACAATACTGGCATTCTACGGATCGGAGCGTGGAATGTTAGATACCTTAACCGGGCAGGAAAATTAGAAAATTTAAAAAGGGAAATAAGTAGGTTAAGGTTAGATATAGTGGGGATTAGTGAAGTTCGGTGGCAGGATGAACAGGATTTCTGGTCAGGTGAGTACAGGATTATAAATACAAAATCAGTTGGGGGTATCACAGGAGTAGGTCTGATAATGAATAAGAAGATAGGAATGCGGGTAAACTACTATGAGCAGCACATTGATCGCATTATCATTGTCAAGATAGATACGAAGCCAACACCGACAACAGTAGTACAGGTTTATATGCCAACTAGCTCTGCCGATGATGAGGAGATCGAAGAAATATATGAGGAGCTAAAGGAAATTATTCAGACAGTTAAGGGAGAGGAAAACTTAATTGTGATGGGAAACTGGAATTCGGTAGTAGGAAAAGGAAGAGAAGGAAAAATAATAGGTGAATATGGACTGGGCAGAAGGAATGAAAGAGGAAGTCGCCTGGTAGAATTTTGCACGGAACATGATTTAATCGTAACAAACACGTGGTTTACGAATCACAAAAGAAGGTTGTATACGTGGAAGAGACCAGGAGACACCGGAAGGTATCAGATAGATTTTATAATGGTAAAACATAGATTCCGGCACCAGGTGATAAACAGTAAGACGTACCCAGGGGCAGATATAGACTCTGACCATAACTTGTTAGTCATGAACTGTAGGCTGAAACTGAAAAAAGTGCAGAAAGGTAGGAAAGTAAGGAGATGAGTCTTAGATAAATTGAAGGAACGTGAAGTTCTGGAGAAATTCAGAGGGAGATTTAGGCAACAATTGGCAGAAACAGGGGGAAATAAAACAGTAGAAGAGGAATGGGTAGCATTGAGAGATGAAATAGTGAAGGCAGCGGAGGACAAAATAGGTAGAAAGGCAAGACCTACAAAAAATCCTTGGATATCACAGGAAATACTAATTTTAATTGATGAAAGGAGAAAATATAAAAAATGCAGTAAATGTAACAGGCAAAATGGAGTACAGACGACTAAGAAATGAGACTGACAGGAAGTGCAAAATGGCTAAGCAGGAGTGGCTAGAAGCCAAATGCAAATCTGTAGAAGAATGTATAAGAAGGGGAAAAGTAGATACCGCCTACAGGAAAATAAAAGAGACATTTGGGGACAAGAAAAGCAACTCTACAAATATCAAGAACTCAGATGGGAAACCAGTTCTCAGCAAAGAAGGAAAAGCTGATTGTGGAAAGAGTACATAGAGCAGCTCTACAAAGAAAATGAACTTAGATACGATGATGTAAGAAGGGAAGAGGTAGTAGATAAAGATGAAATAGGAGATACTATACTGAAAGATGAATTTGACAGAGCCCTGAAAGACCTAGGTCGGAACAAGGCCCCAGGAGTAGATGACATACCCTCAGAGCTACTAAAGTCTCTGGGAGAGCCACCACGACAAAACTATTTGAACTGGTGTGTAGGATGTATGAGACAGGCGAAATACCCTCAGACTTTAAGAAAAATGTAATAATTCCCATTCCAAAGAAAGCAGGCGCAGACAGGTGTGAAAATTACAGAACCATCAGTTTGATAAGTCATGGTTGCAAAATTTTAACACGAATTATCTACAGGAGAATGGAAAAGCTGGTAGAAGCTGACCTCGGGGAAGATCAGTTTGGATTCAGGAGGAACGTAGGAACCCGGGAGGCAATACTCACTTTACGTCTTATCTTAGAAGATAGATTAAGGATAGGCAAACCTACATTTTTAGCTTTTGTAGATTTGGAGAAAGCTTTTGACAATGTTGACTGGAATACACTCTTTCAAATTCTGAAGTCAGCGGGGGTAAAATACAGGGAAAGGAGAATTATTTACAACTTGTACAAAAGCCAGACCGCAGTTATTAGACTCGAAGGGCATGAAAGGGAAGCATCAGTTGGGAAGGGAGTAAGAAAGGGTTGTACCCTTTCTCCGATGTTATTCAATTTGTACATCGAGCAGGCGGTGAAGGAAAGCAAGGAAAAATTTGGAATAGGGATTAAAGTTCAGGGGGAAGAAATAAAAACATTGCGTTTTGCCGACGACATAGTAATTCTGTCAGATACAGCAAAGAACCTGGAAGAGCAATTGAACGGAATGGACAGTGTGCTGAAAGGTGCACATAAGATGAACATTAACAAGAGCAAAACTAGGGTAATGGAGTGCAGTCTAAGAAAATCGGGTGATGCTGAAGGAATTAGATTTGGTAACGCAGTAATAAAGGAAGTAAATGAATTTTGTTACTTGGGCAGTAAAATAACAAATGATGGTCGCAGTACAGAGGATGTAAAATGCAGAATGGCAATGGGAAGAAAAGCATTTTTGAAAAAGAGAAATTTGCTAACATCGAATATTAATTTAAGTGTAAGGAAGTCTTTTCTGAAGGCATTTGTGTGGAGTGTTGCCTTGTATGGAAGTGAAACATGGACGATAAGCGGTGCGGACAGGAAGAGGATAGAGGCTTTTGAAATGTGGTGCTACAGAAGAATGCTGAAGATTAGGTGGGTAGATCGCATAACTTACGAAGAGGTACTGAACAGAATTGGTGAGAAAAGAAATTTTTGGCATACCCTGGCTAAAAGAAGGGATCGCTTAGTAGGACACATTCTTAGACATCGAGAAATCGTAAATTTGGCATTGGAGGGAAGTGTGTGGGGTAAAAATCGCAGAGGGAGACCAAGAGACGTGTATTGTAAACAGATTCAAGTGGATGTGGGTTGTAGTTCGTATGAAGAGATGAAAAGTCTTGCTCAGGATAGGGTTTTGTGGAGAGCTGCATCAAACCAGTCTCCGGACTGAAGACCATAATAACAACAACAGATTTTTTCCTTGCATTGTAAACACTATTGGTCGAATTTCGACACAGGTCGACCAGAGCTACTCAGAACTACATTCCGCCGTCAATTCACGCGATTTCAAAATATTTCTTTGCATCTAAAAAAAGAGGTTGTCTTCTTACGCGTCAATGAACAGAACAATTTTCCTCGTTCTTCGTAGGTGCTAATAGCACGTAGTTGCTTCACATTTCAATGCTTTAAAAACAGGTTGTAGTCACACATGACAAAGGACGCAACTACTTTCCGCGTTCTTTCTACGCACCAGTAGCATTTAGCTTCGAATCACTTCAATGCTTTCACGAGTGTCAAGGAACAGTAAATTTTTCCTCGTTCATTTCTTGTAGTGCTTTCTTCTTCTGCACTTCATTTAGGCACTTAAGCTTGTCCCTTGTTCAGTTTTCTCTGCCAAATAATTCAGGGTCTTGCAAAAATGCATCTGCGTCTTGGCTGGTACATCACTAACTGTCGTTGAACTGTCTCTACACTCAATCTTCTATGTGATGTTTCCATAATGTTTTACTACTTTAAATATTTTGATTAATATTATAAATGTGTAGTTCAAGAACAAAATCTTTGTTTCTTATACGCACATTTCTGGTAAAACTTCAAATTTATGTTGCTCGAAGTTTACTTTTATCGAGTTTATTAGGGATCCATGGAACACAGCCAAATAGTCAATAAGGGCGTATTGATGCTTTTTTAAAATCCTAGCTGATGAACCCGACGTTGCCCGGGTATATATGCATTTTTCCAGTCTTACACTTCATGTATTCATGAAAACAGCTTAGAAATTTTGAAACAGTGAAACAAAGATATATGTACAATGTACAAAATTTTAAGTGCAGTATCCAAAGCAAGAAAAATACTAATAATATACAAATGATGTTGTTGGTCTTCAGTCTGCAGACAGGTTTTATGCAACTCTCCACGCTACCCTGTCCTGTGCAAGTCTCTTCATCTGAGAATACGTTCGGCAACCTACATCCTTCTCAGTCTTCGCCCCTCGGTCTTCCTCTACGATTTTTACACCATACACTTCCTTCTAATGCTAAACTGACGATTCCTTGATGTCTCCAAATGTGTCCCTCCTCTTAGATCAGGATATGCCAGAAATTCCTTTTCTCCCCAATTCTGTTGAGCACTTCCCAATTAGTTACGTGATCTAATATTCATGATGTATAACATTAATTCAATTCAAAACCTGACTACAAACAATATTTATAGATACTTGTTACGGGAAAGTTTTTGTGACTCATAAATAATGACGTCATATCTCCTGAACCATGTGTCGCAGGCAGTTTAACAGCGATTGTTGTCCAATAGTAAGCAATCAGCGTACCAGGTTTAGTTGAAATCAGACCATTATTTTAGGAGTAGATGTGGAAAAATAGCTCATGATGTAGCAGTTATTCGGAAGTTTCATTGTTTATGACGTCATATCTCCAGGAATGGGTGTCGCACTATGATGTAAATTCGAGGGCACATTCAGTGGTATATGTGCCTAATGTCTGCAAAAATGTGAATGGTGTTGGCAGTAAAGACGTAATAAATCGAAAACTCGCGCGTGATTATGCGAATTTCATGAACAAAATTGTTTATGACATCATATCTCATGTATTGTATGTCGAACTGTGATCCATGGAACGTTCTGTGGTACTATCTCTGAATTGTCTCGCGAATACAATTTTCAGTGTAGAAGTAAGAACTTATCATGCCAAATGCCGTTGATATACATCATGAACGTCGGAAAAGTAGTGAGTGATATTATTTTATTTCCTTTCAATATTCCGTTGGGGTTGTCAGCGAGGAAAAGTTCAGTAAAGATTTGAAATTACGTTTAAAGTATATTGCAAGTCGCCAAGTGCTCTTATTGTCAAATACTTGAGGAATAAAATAATCATATTACGCGCCACAAAATGGGGCAGTTTATGACTTGATATCGTAGGTGGATTTTGCCACCATATAAAATGATTCCTGTCCTTAAAGAATATTTGTACCAAATTTGGTTGAAATCGGACCATTACTTTAGGAGCAGATGTAGAATATTATCGCATAATGCGGCCGTTCTTCACCACTGTCATTGTTTATGACGTCATATCTCCTTACGTACGTGTCGTAGGTTGATATTACCCTGACAGCGATTGTTGCTTGATAATAAGGAACATGTGTACCAAGTTTATGTTGAAATCGGTCCAGTGGTTTAGGAGGAGATGTGGAACACATTTATAGACACAGCCAATTTGTAAGATGTATAGTTTGTGTTCAATTCTTTACTTTGTTGTGGAGTGTTTTGTTCCTTATTCCGCATGTTAATGCGTAAACTGCCGGGAAAAAATAGTACACATGGAGAGATTACGTCAGTTTTGAAACAGATGCAATCTGATGGATAATAGATGTTTTGATAATGATTTCAACGTAGGCTCTATGCCGAGGCCGCCGAACTACCTCTTTCTTATCGTCGGGAAATCTTGCTCAGCCGTTACGCTAGCCGTTTGTCATCCATGCGAGGACACACAACGTATGCTGTTTTCTTTAATGACTCACTTGACGGTCTCTTTGCCGTGCGCGCGTCTGCTCTGCTACCACCGGGAGTTCGCTTGCGTTCGTTACTTGGCCAGCTCGGCGTTACAATGCCTGCTGCTTTCTCGACTGGAGAGAGCCCCGAAGTTAACTTGGAATTTCATTCTCTTCCAAAGGACTCCACACCTAGTTTCGTTTACCGGAGAGAATTTCTCGCACCCCGGTTCAAATTTGATGACAATTTGTTCATCTACACTGATGGCTCAAAGACAGACTAGGGTGTTGGGTGTGCCTTTGGGCTTGGCAGCGCCTCGTTTAAATATCGTCTCCCTGAGTGGAGTTCCAATTTTACAGCTGAGCTGTATGCATTATATCAGGCCACACAATACGTCCGGTGAAACTCGCTCAATAAGAGGGTCATTTGCTCGGACTCTCTGATTCCTCTTTTGAGCCTCCGCATGCTATATCCTGTCCATCCCCTGGTAGAAAACATCCGCAACTGTCTTTCCTCTCTTTCAGCGAGCGGAACTACTGTGAGGTTTCTGTGGGTCCCTGGCCACGTGGGAGTGTTGGGGAATGAGTCTGCGGATACGGCTGCCAAGGAGGCAGTTCTCCTCCCTCGGCTGTCTACTTTTTCTACTACCTCTGATGTCCTTCGTGCTGGCGTCTCCCGGCGTATCATCTCGCATTGGTTTTTACATTGGTCATCCCTGTCAGAGAACAAATTGCGAGCCATTAAACCTGTGCCTGATCTTTGGTCAACGTCATCTCAAGCCTCTCGCCGAGAGGAGATTGTTCTGGCCCGGCTTCGTATTGGCCACTGCCGTTATAGCCACCAGTATTTAGTTCGTGGTGATCCTGCTCCCTTATGTGAGTACTGTGATGAACCATTTACTGTGTACCACCTTTTAGTGCAATGTCTGTTTTTAATCGTAGAGCTAAAATAAGCTGATTTGAGCGTTATCAGCTTTAATACTCCAGGTTTTATACCTGGAAGTGGTTAATATCAATTTGATTACTCAAGCACCTTCAAATTGTGTTTGAAAATACAGATGTCCGTCTTTCAAACCAAAACGTGTAGGTGTCCGCTTTTGCCGGTCGCCGTGGCCGACGGGACTGCAGCGCGTCAGTCACGGTCTGCACGGCCACTACGGTCGGGGGTTCGAATCCCCCCTCGGGCATTGATATTTGTGCCGTCCTTAGTGTTAGCTAGTTCATAAGTAGTTTGTAAGTTTAGGGACTGATGACCCCGTAGTTAAGTTCCATAAGCTATACAAACATTTGAAATATTTGTCCGCTTTTGATTTGAATACGCTCTCAGATGTCCGTTTTTGATACACAGAGATTCGCTTACTGCTGACGAGAATCTTCTACAGGTGTATAATCTGGGAAATTGTAGGAATATCGAATAAAGTAGAAATATTAAATTCTGAACTCTATTACATTAAAAAAATGAAGAACTACAATCTTTTTAATTTTATGTAGAAAATGAAATGTTCCGATTCTTAATCTCTAAAATTATTAGCATAAGGTCTGTTGAAACTGTCGCCAGCTTTTTTCGTAAATATCCTTACGTTATTTCTGACATCGAACTTCTTTCCAACAATTGATAATTTCGTACAACACACCTTACAATAGAACAGTGTAGTTTACAAGCTAGTCTTACCGTTGTTCTTTTCAAATTATTAATTTTCCACTTGATAGGTTGTCTTAACCGCCTCCTAGCTTCTCCTTTGAACGCTAGTGATATATTATGTTCCATTCCACTCGATTTATGATGGTTATTAGTAATAATAGTGTAAAAATTACTGGAAAACTAGAGTACGGGCTAATACTTCTTAGTACCTGGCACGTCTGTCGCCATGTCTGATTTTCGAGGTCATGTGATCATATGCTGTGTTCCCATTGGTGCACACTGCTTCATTGAACAAGTGTCCGAATTTGATATCAAGCTCTTATGTAGGTGTTCGCTTTTGATGTGAACAGTCAAATTTAACGTGTGATCACATTTACGTCAATTTTGAAAAAAAAAAAAAAAAAAAAACGGACAACCAACGAAAACAGCGAAAAAACTTCCTTTAAGATCGACTGCTAACTAAATTTCGACCATTAGGTCAGATGTCCAGGTTTGATATTAGGCAACTCAATTGTCTTCCTTTTCAAGTTTTTGCCTGTAATGGTTTACGTAAAGTCAAGTGACAGTGTCAGATTGCTGTTATTTTGCAGACATCTGTAAAACGGTGCGAGGTATGGGAAAAAAGAAGAAAAAATAAAATAAAAGAGCAAAGTTGTAGGAAATTTTCTCTTCTACAAATACGTTTATTCAATCTTCGTCTTCGATGAACGGCTAAGACGTTATATGAAATTAAATTTCTTACTGTCAATAGGCCATCACAAACGGTCAATTTGTAGTGTTACTAACACATGTTTTGTCCGAAAATTTGCAAAATGGATGTTCTGGTCGCTAAGTCCGTATAATTCGGTGCCTATCGGTTGAACGGTGCGACCTAAAAAGTGGGAACACGTTACATAAAAAGCGTGTAATCGCTCTTATTTTTGTAAATATCTCTGAAACGGCGCGAGATATGGTAAAAACGTTAAACAGCAAAGTTGTAGAGAATCTTCTCCTCTACAAATTCTTTCATATAATTTTCGTCTCAGCTGAACTATTAACCCGTTATTTTCATTTAATTTTCAAGCTGTCAGAAGGTGATCGCAAAGGCCTACCGTAAACTAAAGCGGGCCAAATTTTGTAGGAAATTAAACAAAACACGCGTATGCCTTCATTGCAGGGAAAGTAGGGTCTCAGCGCAGAAATGTACGGCACCGTTTTCTGGTCAGAATTACTCTCCATCAAGCCCGCAGTGTACGTTACGTAAACCGCGCCCACCTACCACTTTCCGTAGCTGTCGGGTCGACGGTAAGACACATTGAGCACTTGGCGTGAAGTACGCCGCCACGGCAGAACTAATGGCTACCTGCACGGAAGAGTTGCGAGGGCCGCACTCCAAGAGATTATACTTCCTGAAGTCCGCCTCACAGCTTTAGCTACAGTCCTTGTAACACTTCTCAGGTGCGGAGGTAGTTACGCTATAACCATACATGACCACAGCAACATCTTCGTTTTTCCTAGAGAGAGTAATGTTTGTTCTACTGACAGAGGAAAGAATGGAGACTGACCGATCAACACTTTTCAGATATGTTGATTACAAATCGTTGTTCTTATGATCTTCAGTCCGGAGACTGGTTTGATGCAGCTCTCCATCCCACTCTATCCTGAGCAAGCCTTTTCATCTACTCATAAGAACGGCAACCCACATCCACTTGAGTCTGCTTACCGCGTCTCTTGGTCTCCCTCTGCGATTTTTACCCCCACACTCTTCCCTCCAATGTTGAATTTACGATTCCTCGATGTCTAAGAATGTGTCCTACCAAGCGATCCCTTCTTTTATGCCAAAAATTCCTTTTCTCACCAATTTTGTTCAATACCTCTTCATTAGTTATGCCATCTACCCACCTAATCTTCAGCATTCTTCCGTATCACCACATTTCAAAAGCCTCTATTCTCTTCCTGTCCGCACTGCTTATCGTCCATGTTTCACTCCCATACAAGGCAACACTCCACACAAATGCCTTCAGAAAAAGACTTCCTCACACTTAAATTAATATTCAATGTTATCAAATTTCTCTTTTTCAAAAATGCTTTTCTACCCATTGCTATTCTGCATTTTATATTCTCTGTACTGCGACCGTCATATGTTATTTTACTACGCAAGTAACAAAACTCATCTACCACCTTCGTTGTTTAGTTACCTAATTTTATTCCTTCAGCATCGCCTGATTTTCTAAGACTGCATTCCATTATCTTTGTTTTGCTCTTGTTAATGTTCATTTTATTCGCTCTCTTCAACACACTGTCCATTCCATTCAACTGCTCTTCTAGATCCTTTGCTGTTTCTGACAGAATAACAATGTCATCATCAAAACGCAATGTTTTTATTTCTTCACCCTGATCTTTAATCCCTGCTCCAAATTATTCTTTGCTTTCCTTCACCGCCTGCTCGATGTAAAAATTGAATAACATCGGAGAAAGGCTACAACCCTGTTTTACTTCCTTCCCAAATGCTTCCCTGTCTTGCTCTTCGCGTCCAATAACTGCGGTCTGGTTTTGTACAAGTTGTAAATAACTCTCCCTGTATTTTACTCCTGCTACTTCAGAATTTGAAAGAGTATATTCCAATCAATATCGTCAAAAGCGTTCTCCAAATTTACAAAAGCTACAAATGTAGGTTTGCGTTTCCTTGATGTATCCTATAAGTCGTAAAGTGAGCATTGCCTCCCGTGTTCGTACTTTCCTCCTGAATCCAAACTGATCTTCCCCTAGGTCAGCTTCTACCAGCTTTTCCATTCTCCTGTAGATAATTCGTGTTAAAATTTTGCAACCATGACTTATCAAACTGATGGTTCTGTAATTTTCACATCTGTTACAAATTACCTTCGTTAAAACAATTCTAATTTATTTATCAGGCTCTGTTATACATTTTTAATATATTGACACGTTCCGATCTAGGAATAATCTGAGTTTCTGACACTAATACGTTGGGTTGCTGGAGCAGTTACACAGATCTTCACATGATCCAGATAGACCGAATTATGTCGTATACTAAAACAACGCAGCCATGAGTTTTACGCCCCATCTAACGTTTTCCTGTAGTTTTACGAGTTCTGGTAAAAATAGTGAAAATATAAATACCTAGCTGAAAACCAGATGTTTCCTAGGTATTTATTTATTTATTTATTTATTTATTCAAGCCTTGAGTTAGTACTTCTTCTATCCCTTGTCTCTCTGTCCACCTCCTTTTTTTTCTAAAAACATGTTACATTTATTAGAGAATATATTAGAAAGAAGGCTGTCTTGCATAATGTACAAAATTTCAAGCACAGTGTCCAAACAAACAAAGATAGTAATAAAAATTCAAATGATATGTAAGATTCATATGTTCATTTAATTCACAACTTTACTATAAACAACACTGAGCGAGGTGGCGCAGTGGTAATACACTGGACTCGCATTCGGGAGGATTTCGGTACAGACCAGCTTCTGGGCATCTAGATTTACGTTTTCCGTGTCCCCCCCCCCTCCCCAGGGGTCCCAAAGCTCTTTTGTGGGTTGTGGCACAGAGTAACACATACAGAAAAGAAGCGCCCCCCCCCTCCCTCTACTAAACCTACGCTCCCCTCGTAGTTACGTAAGATACCCGCAGATGTCAGGCGGTTCCCTGTCTTAGTACCGGTAGACGACACTAGAGGCACTTCTGAGGATGCCTCTCGCACATCAGAAGGTCGCGTGGAGGGGAGGCTGAGTGGAGACACAGACAAATATGTTACTCTGTGGTGGAGAGCTCGCGCCGCCTGCTATGATGCCACGGCTGTGTCCGGTGTGCCGGAGTTTGAGGGGGAGGTGGGGACTGCCGCATGCCCTGGCCAGTTTAAAGGAATGCTTCTGACCACAGCGCCATCATGGGACATCTTACGGAACTTTCCCTCTCCGCACCCCTGAGCGTGTGACCGGGCCCTTACGGAGGTTTTCCGTCTGTATATCTTTGTGGTTGTGAGTACGTGTGTGGCGCAAGGGGTCCCTGAGCCACTGCAGCCTTCCTTCTTACTTTCCCAGTTCCCAGTTCCTCTCCTCCCCACCCCTGCTCGTCTCCCCCTCTCTGTGGTTCCATTCAAACCGGCTGTTCCTATGGTTCCGATAATGGTTATAGCCATATTGACCTTCGTTGCTTTCCTCTGTTTTTGGCACAGTTTGTTATCCCTCGGAGTTTAACAGTCACAAAAATTACAGTTACCAGTGTGAGCCCCTATGGCGTGGATCCCATTTCCTTCTTTGTCATAGCCCCCTACCCCTGATAGGTCACCAGCAAGTATAGCCAGTCTATGTGTGAGGGTGGTGGGGGGGGGGGGCACTGTTATGTATCCTTATGGCTATCTCTCCTGAAAAAGCAGGGATCACACTTCTGGTACCAGAGATGTACCCTCCCTATTTAGGCCAAGAATCGATATCCGTCCTCGTGCGGCATCAGCGCTCCCAGCAGTGGTCATCGTGCCAGGTGGCCTTCGCTGTGGCTGGGTGGCGGCCATGGGGAGAGACTCTGATCGGTTTGAGTGGTACCAGGGCGGACTTTTCGCACGATGAAACACGTTAAGTTAGAAAATGGTCGTGATATGTCCGTCTCAGAAGTCAGGAATAGTAAATACCAGCTGAAAAATGCTCCTGCCGGAGCACATTAAAGGCGAATATGTTGTCTGACACAAAGGTGTGGAACCAGCTGCCTCAATCTTCCTCACCAAAAATTTTGGCATGCGAACATATTCGCGCATAGCTTTGTAAATACTTTTGCCCAGTTAAGCCGTCATAGCAATGTCGTCTCACTGTCAGTGTCTACATACGTCCCTGTCCGATTGTTTGCTGTCTCTCCCACTGCCGCTTTCTGCCTGTGTCAAAATTTGAATGTCTTCATCCCCTTCCCTCGCAATTCCTCACGGCTGTCTGTTTCTGCCACTTTCATCGTCTCTCTGCAGCAATGACGTTGTCCCATTCACTTCCTGTCCTGTCGCCAGTATCCTTTGTTTCTCACTTAGCATCGGCTTTTACTGTCTTCAATCACGATTGTCTCCTTTACACAAATGTCCATGGGGATGGTTTGGTTGGGGTTTGACCCGCAGACCGGAAAACTTTAGCACGCGGGTATTGTGGATACGAAAAATTGAACAAATTGTTTCGTGCTATAGTATTGGAGAGCCACACAGCTCATACTTTATGTATGGTCTCCATTCGTCTCACTTTCCCACTGTTTTCTCTTTAGCTCCAATTGCTACTATCTCCATCTGTCTGAGTTTGTTGTTGCCACTGTTTCTTACTTCCGACATCTCGTTTCGCTTCACACAGCTGTCTTCATGCATATGCCTTTCTCCTGAACTGACACTTTCTCTGTTCAATCATATATGGATCTCTCTGCCTGTTGCACCGTCTCTGTCCTACTCACATTCAGCCGAAAAAAGCGCGAATATGTTCGCATGCCAAAATTTTTTGGGAGGAAGTCGGAATGGGGATTGAGGCAGCTGGTTCCACACTTTTGTGTCAGAGAAGATATTCGCCTTTTCTGTGCTCCGGCAGGAGCATTTTTGAACTGGTTCCCGTCTTTTTACTATTACATCAGAGTGTACTGCTTATATAACATGAAATCAATGGTGAATAAAATTTGCATAGTATTTTATATACCTTGATACATTTGTACAAACATCAAACCAAATTGACTATGTAGTAGTTTACTTTCTAAAAAGAGCTTCACATTCAGATGATTGCTAAACACTATCAATATCGTTCCATAAAAATCATGTAAATATTTTCGAGCCCAGGTGAGAATTTAGTTGTATATTATGTTGCTATTTCACGATAATTCAAGTCGTTCACTTTGATCCAACCATTACGATGACGAATTCTGCAGGTCCAGTGGCTGAAAGATTTATGATGATTTGTAACTTTCATAAATGGTATCGGTGAATAAACTGCTACTAGTAACACCTCCAAACCAAGAACACTTGCTGTACCTTCGCTGCGTTAGTTAAAACCGTAATTACACGTCAGACCGGATATTACATGCATATTTGTCATGAGTATGTGCGGTAACTTGGAATCTACAGATCTCGGTAATGGATAGTATTATCGGAAAAACTTTCAAAGCTTTTCTGAATCATAATATTAGAACGCATCTTAAAAATTTCGACGATTTGCATGAATAGAAGTGCAGATTTGCCAATGCACACAGTTGGATCTTTTGATACAAAAATTATGAGTTTTGTATCTTATTGCGATAACGAATACACATTTCCAAAAACGGGAAACGGATTTTCCAGATAAACACCTAAACAACATACACATAACATTTTAGTCATTTCCTATTCCTCAAGAAACGTTACCTCACAATCAGAAATACTTTTCCGAACCTATTACTGTCGCGTGCTTCCATTCGAGGACCGATATTTCAAGAACCACATAAAATACCATTCTGCTCTAAACTTTAAATAAAATTTCGATATGTTATCTACATTTCATAAGCAGCTATGTGTAACCTAAAATCAACCATACCTCTGCTAACTCTTTAAAATATGTTGCAATAGTTCACTAAACCGGATGCTGCATATTAACTGTAAAGTAAACGAAAACAAAAAGCACCCCTTCATCGACCGAAGATTTCAATCTTTAAGATGTACAAATTTTTTTTCGCCGAGTACCTTTTTTCATATTGCATGGTCTGTTTTAGAGCTGTCCGAACTCCGTCTTTCAGCATAACACGCACTTTTTCTAGCAAAATATCGCGGCTTTTCGGCCCTATCTTTATAAGACAAAGATTTACGAAAAATGAAAAATGCCGTTTATAGATAAATGTCTATAGGATGTATTGTAAATATTTGAACAATTTTATATGGTTAGTTATTTGTATATATGCAATTCACGGTGCTAAAACGGCTAAAAATCGGGTTTTGTGATTTTGTGCAAACTATGATAAGTTTCAACCTCTGGATCTCGGTAGCGGATGACGATATCGAAAAAATTTAAAAACGGCCTCGATAATATCACCATAATAACATATGGTAAAAATTTCGAAGATTTGCAATGAATAGAAAGTATGGAAGTGACCATCCCCACAGTTCGTTTTTTTATTTTTTGTACCCAAAAATCATGTTTTTGAGAATTTCTCAGGAACCGCCCCAAATGAATGGTGATTTTGCAAGCCGTTTAAAGCCCACAATAGACTACACGCCATGTACAAAAGCCAACTGATTTGCTCAATTTCCTTGGGCTCCAGGAAGTGTGTAACTCTGAAAATTTTGACGATGTACTGTATGATAGCAATAGCATACCCATTCTTCTAATATGTACACAAATGATCACTAGGCCAAGATCTATCCAGAACACTTTACCCCTTCACTCTGAGATGAATAGAACCTGAGATATGGGCCCCTAAAGGATCGCAAATTCGCACGCGTCTTTTACGAACATATTAATACCGTGCAATGCCGTGCGCGGTATGATAATGCTGCTATGACAAGACGGCCTTCCCCTCTCTGTAAACTCCCTGGGAGGAAGGCCAGGCACGTCAGCGTGGGGTGAAACCCTTTTCACGTTACCTGGTCTGCACCAGGACAGACGGAGGGACATTCACCGCAACCAAGCTTTGTTCTTCGTTGAAAATATAGGAGACAAGTTTAGTGAAGAATCAATGAGGAAGATGGGTTCTGGATCCCTTCTCATTAAAGCGGTCTCTGCTGCCCAATCTGCAGCGCTGTGTGCCTGCAACCATCTTGGCTACGTCCCAGTGTCTGTAACCCCTCATCAGTCGTTGAACATGGTTCAGGGAGTTATTTTCCATCATGACTTCCTCATCCAAACTGATGAGGAACTCAGGGCCAACTTCGAACCATGAGGTGTTCATTTTCGTCGCCCTAAGGACAATAGAGTGGATACCGGCGCATTTATCTTGGCTTTCGAGGGGGATACTCTCTCATAGGTCAAGCTCATGATTTATCGTTGTGATGTGAAGCCCTATGCAATGTTCCCGATGTATGCGGTTTGAGCACCTGTCTTCTCATTGCACAACGGTCTCTGTATGTGGTAAATGTGGACGTCCACTACATGAGGGGATCCCTTGTGTTCCACCTCTGGTATGTGTTAACTGCCACCCACTCTTCTCGCTTCCTGGATTGCCCTGTGTTTAAAAAGTAACGTCTGCACCCTGAGCAAATGTTATCTAGCTTTGCCTCAGTTACATCCTCTACCCCTCCCCCATCACATTCCCACCCCTCCCTCTCCGGCACCTCAGTTACCCCTTACTCAGCGTACCCCTCCTTCCTCCCAGCTGGCACTTGTCAGTGAAGGTGCCCTCTCCCAGGTTTTCTCTTCCCGTGTCCACCAGATAGGAGGTCTTCTGCCTCAAGCTGGCAGCTGGACTCCGTCTGTAAATACCAAGGTCGCCTGGTCTTGATTGGTGTCAGACCTTACTGACGCTAGTTCTCTCTCTGGGACCTGAGAGAAAGAGGAGGAGGAGGAGAAACCCAAGTCGCAGGACATGGCCCTTCTGGTAGTGCCTGAGGCGCCACCTTTGGCTCAGAACCAAATAATCCCACTGTCTAATCCACTGTTCATGGACTTCATTCCTGCTCCATCGGTGACAGACGTTGACTGAGCATTGTGATATGCATCAGGCCATTCACTTCCTATCTGGATTCTCGATCTGTTCATATCGAATGGAACCGTCACCTACTCTGCAGCTTGTGTTCTTCTGCAGGAATCGCATTTCACTGATGGCCATTCACAGACTCTCCGTGGGTTTCCGTGCTTCCAGTCAGAACCGTGTTAGCATCTGGTGGAGTCTGCACGCTAGTTCATATGGACGTTATTAGTTCCTGGATTCCTCACCGTGCTACACTGGAAGTGGTTGCTATTAGGGTTCATTTATACACTCCTTTAACAATTTGTAATTTCTATCTCCCTCCTGAAAGTCCACCTACATCTGCTGCCCTCACAGCCCTCCTTCAGCAACTCCCTGCCCCGTCCTTTCCTCATTCTTGGGGACTTCAATGCCCATCATCCTTCATGGGGCAGTACTCATACAACTAGTCGAAACCGCCTCATAGACCAGTTCCGTGCAGATCACGACCTGTGCCCTCTCAAGGATGGTTCCTCAACTCATTTTATTAGCATTCACAGCACATTTTTCGCTCTCTTCTCCTCCCCTTTCCGCTTTATTTCATTGGTCACCACATGATGACCACTGCGATAGACCACTTTCCGCTGCTTCTTTCAATCATCTCTCACCCCGTTGCGTTTTCCGTCATTCTAATTGGCCTTTGTTTACATCCCTCGTGGTTTTCACACCATCCTCGTCTGCCTGTATTGATGATGTCATCAGTGATGTGTCCACTGCGATTACTCGAGCTGCTACCATTGCTGTCCTCTGGTCGACAGGCCATCTGCACCTCAGTTCATCGTGGAATGCAACCATTACTGCGGCGATTCGTGAGCGGCGTCTAGTCTTGCAACATCTTAAGCGCCGCCCGTTCCAAGGTGCCCTGCCTCTCGCAGAGCACCTTGCAGCTCATTTTGCGAAGGCATCAGCGAGGGCATTCTTCTCAAGAAACAAAAGACCGAAGCCTCAAATTTTTATTTCATCACTCACCAGGTGATCCCTTATAACAAACCCTTCACTGAATTGGAACTATTACTAGCCCTTTCCTTTTCTCAGAATTCTGCATCTGGCCCTGGTTCCATCTAAAATCAACTTCTCCGAGATCTCAGTCATCCTCAACAGCAATATCTCTTCCATGTATTTACCGCATTTGGCTCAAAGAGGTTTTCCCCTCGCAGTGGAGGGACGGTATAGTGGACCTTGTTCCTAAGCCTGGCAATGATCCGTCATTCCTGGACAGTAACCGGTCGATTAGTTTGACAAATGTGCCTTGTAAACTGCTCTAATGGATGGTTGCACACAAATTATGCTGGGCACTCGAAGTTTGTGGACTTCTGTCACCTTATCAGTGAGAATTCCGGGTGGGAAGGTCTACTATAGACCGCCTGGAAACAGCAATCAGAAAGTCTTGCGGAAGGCATATGACACCGCTTGGCGTCATCATATTTTATGTACCCTTAATGATTGGGGCCTACGAGGCTCCCTACCAACTTTTATCAGTTTTTATTCCGCAGCATGTTCCGTGTAAAGGTTGATTCTTCCTTCAGCTCCCCACAGATCCAGGAGGACGGCGTTCCATAGGGTTCTGCGTTGTTATACTCTTCTTAATCGCCATCAATGGGTCACTCGTCACTTCTGTGTTGTAAGTAGACGACTTTTGCGAATGGTACAGCTCCCACTCTGTAGCCTCGGGCGAACGCCATTTTGCGGGCTTGCACATGGGTTTTCTCACATTGTTTTCAGTTTTCCCCTTCTAAAACGCGAGTAATGCATTTTTGTAGTCGTACTACAGTCCACCCTGACCCAGAACTGCCGGCCGCGGTGGCCGAGGGGACTGAGGTGCTCCAGTCACGGTCTGCACGGGATTCGAATCCCCCTTCGGGCATGGATATTTGTGCCGTCCTTAGTCTTAGGTAGTTCATAAGTAGTTTGTAAGCTTAGGGACTGATGACCCCGTAGTTAAGTCCCATAAGTTCTACAAACATTTGAACATTTTTTTTTGACCCAGAACTCTTCTTGGGTACTCAATGCCTGGAAGTTGGGGCACAGCACCGTTTCTTGGGCCTCTTTTTTGATAAAAAGACTGACTTGGATGTCTCATATTCGGCAGCTGAAGATAAACTGCATGCAGAAGCTTAATGCCCTCCGTTTCCTAGCTCACTCATCCTGGAGTGCAGATCGTACAACACTAATTCATATCTACTGGGCTCTGATTCAGGCACAGTTTGAGTCGGCAGCTCTATCTGCCTTGAAATTGTTAGGCCCATTCACCATTGTGGCGTCCACTTGGAACAGGTGCCTTTCGGACCAGCCCTGTTGAGTCTTCTTGCTGAAGCGGGAATCCCCTCCTTTCAGACTAGGCGGCATCAGATTTTTGTGTTCTATGCCATTGCCATTCGTTAATTCCCTGGTCATCTCACATCACGGTCTCTTTGAGGGTGACGATTTTAGAATTCCTGATACTCGCCCTCGAGTGGATTTACCTCTGGATACTCAGTCATGTGGGTATCCTAGCTGACCAGTTGTCTAGAGGAGCCGCAATTTCCCGCTCATTCCACTTGGGCAAACCCAGTCGCGGATTTGCGGGTGCAGACGCGATCGCTACTCATACGGAACAGAAACTGGCAGGCTACTGCTCCATCTAATAAACTCCGCTCCATGAAGTCGACCACTACAGCTTGGAGTTCTTCCTTACGCCCCCTCCCTCCCTCCTCCCCCTCCACAGGGGGCTTACGGTTCTTTCGTGCGTGGCGAGCACGGGGTCCCGAACTAATGCAGTCTTCCTCCTTCTTTACTTCCTAGACTGATTTCCTTCCCCTCTCCCCTCCTTTTCTATCCTCACTCCTTCCCTTCCCCACCATGAGACTGATAACCTCAGCAGTTTAGTCCCTCTATCCCAACCAAACAACCCACCCAATGTCCTTCTCGGAGGGAATTCACTGTTATTTTCCGTCTCCACATCCGACATTCCAGGCTGATCCGTGGTTATATTTTGGGCAATGAGCCTCCCTGACATTGTGGTTGTGAAGTCCTACAATCTGTGGTTCATATCTTAGTGGAATGTCAGCTCCTCTTGGCGCTCCATACCAAATACGGGATCCCGCAATCATCTCTTCAAGCTGAAAGCCAGATGTCAGATATAATGGGTATTCGTCAGATGTACACGGTTTCATTCTCTTCCTTTCCTTGTAGCTCTATAGAAGTCTACTGTTTCTTCCCACAGCGATACGCGCTTCACAGTTCAAAGTTGCTTCTAAGTTCTCAACAGTACTGTCATCTTCCAGGAATTTCCTTAACCTCACTGAAATACAAGAGTGTCTTAGCAGTAAATAAGAAATATAATAAAACGTGGTGTCTGATTTGAAAAGTTTTTACCCATCGCAGTATATATATATTTCTTGAATTATATGTTGTGCAATTGTATGATTTTTCAGGTATATATTCATATGTGTAAGTGATGTATGTCTGTAAAAACTGTTACGAATACCATTAGTTGTAAATAAGTAGTAGATTAAAACTTGTTGGCCGGCCGCGGTGGCCGAGGGGACTAAGGCGCTCCAGTCACGGTCTCCACGGCCACTACGGTCGGGGGTTCGAATCCCCCCTCGGGCATGGATATTTGTACCGTCCTAGTTCGTAAGTAGTTCATAAGTAGTTTGTAAGTTTAGGGACTGATGACCCGTAGTTAAGTCCCATAGACTATACAAACATTTGAACATTTTTGAAAACTTGTTGCGTGATGGGGTAATTTCCCATGAACGTTACTTTTCATGAGCCCATATCTGATGGACTACAATTTCGATGGTACATTCAGCTGTATATGTGCATACTGTCTGTAAAATTTCCTGCAGTTTCAATATGTAGTGTAGAAATTATAAATTGCAACATCATACCGAATGCCATAGTTTTACTCCGTCAACAGCGGAAAGGCAGTGAGGGAGAAACTCTTGTCGTGTCATCATTTGGCTATGGCTGCCAGCAGCAAAAAGTGCCCTAAATATTTAAACCTAATTTCAAAGTTTGTTGCAAGGCACTAAGTACTCTCCTTCTCAAACAATGGACTGATAAAGTCACACTATCACGTGCCGCAAGACGGGAAAGTTTTCATTGTTTATGATATCATTTCTCGTGAACTATCGGCTCTATCGCAAAATCCTTACTTATCTGACGTATTCTACCTATAAATTATATTCCTGCCAAATTTTAGCTCCATAGGTGAAGTAGTTTTTGAGATTTCGTGTTTAGTGAGTGAGTGAATGAGTGTCATTTCACTTGTATATAGAGAAGAAGTTAAAATAAAAAATGATGAACGATACGATTACGACTATATGCACTCCACACGTATTATTCTCTCTGACCGTATTTTAACAAACAGCCAGAATTATTTGATATTTGAGCTTGACTTTGACAAACATACATTTTTTCGAACTTTTACCTCTTTAAGCTATTATTTTAATATCTCTCCCAAATTTCATTACCTTTTCCCATTAAAATCTGTGTTGACGTGGAAGTTTTCCTCTTTTTCGAGTTTTTTTTCGCCTATACTGGTTTACGTAAAATGATATGACAGTGGTAAATCGCCGTTATTTTTGCGAATATGAAAATAAAATAAGATATTAGTGTTGTTGAGACTCCCTCCCCCCTCTATAAAGACGTTTATTCCATTTTCGTGTTAGATCAAATGTTCCAATGTTTGTATAGTCTATGGGACTTAACTACGGGGTCATCAATCCCTAAACTTACAAACTACTTATTAACTAACTAAGGACGGTACAAATATCCATGCCCGAGGGGGGATTCGAACCCCCGACCGTAGTGGCAGAGAAGACCGTGGCTGAAGCGCCTCAGTCCCCGCGGCTACCGCGGCCGGATCGTGTTAGATGAACGATTAATAAGTTATTTACAATTAAATTTCAAGCTGTCGAAAGGCCGTCAAAATCGGCCTACGTTTAGTATTACAAACCTAGTTATTGTTCGAAATATTTTTAAAAAAACAGATTCTAGTCGCTTGCGGCCAACAGTTACTTCTGTAAAATTTGGTGCCGATCGGTTGAAGGGCGCGACGTAAAAAGTGGAAACATGTTACAGGCAGACAGACATCGTCAAATCGTCGTTTTTTGCAAATATCTGTGAAACTATGAGAGATATGAAGAAAACATAACAGAGCAAAGTTGTAGAGGATTGTCTCCTCTACAAAGCTCGTTTATTCAATTTTCGTGTTAAATGAACGTTTGGGTCGATGTTTTCATTTAAATTTAGAGCTTCAAAAGGCCCGCTTCGGTCGGGGGTTCGAATCTCCCTCAGGCATGGATGTTTGTGTCGTCTTTAGTATAAGGTAGTTCATAAGTAGTTTGTAAGTTTAGGGACTGATGACCCCCTCAGTTAAGTCCCTTAAGCGTAACAAACATTTGAACATTTGTCAAAAGGCGATCGCAAAAGTCCACTTTTAGTGTTACTACTGTAGCCTGAAGTGGGCCAAAATGTGCAACTGGAACTGAGGATAAAAGTGAATTTTATCACTCAGAGGCAAAAGTTGTTACTTCACTTTCTAACAGCGTAACAACTTCTGTTTCCGAAGCTTGACTCCTTTTTATACAGTTGCGTTTCTCTCCTGCCTCCAGAATTTGGTCCCCTAGGTTTACATACATTGAAGCGTTTTTGTATTCTCATACGAGCTTCATTCCAGTATAGAAAGAAATCATTTTGGATATGTCTTAAAGATCGAACACCACAATGTATCTACACGACGACTGCGTATTGTTCATTATTCCACCACAAATGTGACAGATATCCATCGACCTTTGCCGGGAATCCGAATGCCGAGCATAAGAGGATAGGGACGGTAGGGGCGGTGTTATCATATTCTACGACTTGGAAGAATTTGGGGTCAACGGGAGGCGTACTGGGGTAGCCCGGGGTAGCCCGAGGCGGAAAATCCCACTCAAGCACAAATTTTCAACTTTGCCCTGGGTTAATTTCAGTCTCCTGAAACGGTCGAAATCTTTATTTCGAATTCGTAAAATTACGGCAGTTAATGTCAACAAATAGTGTCTGCTTTTTCGCATATGACAGAAAAGAACAGACACCATATCAATAATTATATGTATTCCCTCAACAGACAATTGTCAATTTCAAAGAGAATGCATTAAAGGACTCGATCCGTTGTGGGAATCCAGAATAGGCAGCGAGTAAAAGGAACTAATGGGCACTACCACCGTAGTGTGTTACAAGCTGAGGAATTGGTTTGAAAGGGAAGCTTGCGTCGATAGCGTAATTAGTGTATTGGCCAAGTTAAAGTGGTAGCAGCCTGAGCATCCGCCCTGCAATCCGGAAATATCACCCTGTGACTTCCATCTGTTTGATCCGCTGAAAAGAAATCTCAAAGGGAAGTTGGACGACGAAACGACACAGTACAGGATTAGTTCTTGTCACAGCCACTGGAATTCCGGGATCAGATGGTCCGTCGGTTCGTTAAAGAGTGGGATAGTTGTGCTCAGGCGTCTGTTGATTACATTTGAATACAGACTTCAATTACGCCCACAGTGGTGTTTCGTACCTTTTCATTTGAACACCCCTCGTAGATTTCGCCGCACTGAAAAATGTCTTCGGTGTAATTATTCCCACTCAAACTCTTCTATCACTTCCACGACACATTCTCCCCTATACCGGGATGGTACAAAAGTAGCTGCCCATCTTCGTAATTTATTGTTGTGCTCCTTTAAACCCATCTAATACGGACGCAATATTGCGCACCAAGACTCCAAAAGAGAACTGACAAGAATTGTGTATGACGTCTCTGTAGTATGTTTCTGCGTCCTCTTTCTATCAGTTAAACGGAGTCTTCCTTTAGCCTTTCCCGCGACATTATCTATGTGTTCTTTCCAATTTAAGTCAGTCGTAATTGCGATTCCTAGGTATCTAGTTCAATTTACGACCTTTACATTCGATTGAGTTATCTTGTAGACAAAGTTTAACGGACACCTTTTAGTGCCGCAGAGGAATAGCCGAGAGCTCTAAGGTGCCTTGCTGCGGAGCTTGCGGTTAATCCCCGTCGGAGGTTCCAGCTCTCCCCGGGGTGCGAGCGCGTGCGTGCGTGGGTGCGTGCGTGCGCGTATAATGTGTGTGTGTGTGTGTGTGTGTGTGTGTGTGTGTGTGTGTATGTATGTTTTGTTCTTAGGTTAGTTGTAGTAGTTTGTAAGCCTAGGGAGTGATAACCACAGTAGTCAAGTCCCATAGATTTACAAACATTTGAACTTTTTCAACTCCTTTTAGGACTTGTCTGGACGACTTCACACTTTTCGTTACTTTGGGCCTCTACCAATCCAACTATACCTCCCTTTGCCGTTCATATGAAATTGTCCAGAAATCTGCTTACTTTCATAGTGAACCGGCAGTGCAAAAGCCATGCACAAATACGTTTCCTCACGACAAATAGCCTATGTGTTAAATCCGTCCAGCAATTTTAGCATGTACCGAAAAGTTCTGGGACAATGATCTTGAATTGTTGTGATCCCTTTGATAATAAGACATTCACTCTGAGAGTATGTTTCCTTGAGCCTTAACGCACATTTGTGCAGTGTCTAGTCCTTAAAAATTTTCTTTCACTCTCAGGTCTTGGACTTGTTATTTCGGATCAGAAGTCCAGCATGGACTTTCACTTCGTTTTTGCATTCTCTTTCTGTTTTGAAGTAAAGTTCTATATTAAGTTTTTTTAGAACTGTTCACGCAATGGTGTAATGTACTGTGCCCTTTCTCTCTCTAATGAGAGTGTTTTGTTTTTGTCTCCCTATTGGTTTTCCATCAGAAGGCAGCCGAATGAAAACTTTCAAAGACAGGGCGCAGTAGGGATTGCCTTTGAGCTTCTTTCTTTCCACGTCTCTTTCCATGACGTCAGAATAGGTGTTATGGTTTCGCCGGACAGAAGATAGTGGGCTTTCAGTTACTTTTTATTTCAATTCTCCAGACCATCTGTTGCTGGCAGAGGCATTATCGGTACCATAGAAGGTCTCTATGACCTCCCGTTGTGGTGACCACTTCCCCATCTGTACATAATTCGGGACTCCCTAAATGTTCGTATTGTTCCCAGAATACTTTCTTTTGTTACGAAATTACCTTTGGGTGCTGTTTGAACCGCTTTGTTTCATGCTTCGAAAAATGATTTTCATATTTAGAAGGTTCTGTTTTGTTTCCTTCGTCAGGGAGTGTGATTTGGTTAGGCTGAAGTGCGATACGAGACCCCCCCCCCCCCCCCATAAAGACGATTCCTACAGGGTGAGGTTCAAAATATGTTCTTTAAAAAATACTAACATTGGCATTTATAATAAACATAAGGATATCGGAATAAGATAGGGAGACTTTAAGAGCCTCGTTTAATGTAATAGTTGGAGATGTATACAAATGATAACGGACTGAAGAGTTCAACCGCCTTCCGATCTCTAGACCATAACCGGCATCATCTTCAACAAGTTGCCAAATAAGACTGCAGCCGTGTCGTGACTAAACTTTATCTCATTTCCGTGAGAGGGGGCAGCTCCAAACAGCTTTACTCTTACTCTGTCTGTTGGGTGAAAGTGAAAGCAGGAAACGTAGACACGGTTATTTGTCTGCAAAAAAAGAAAAAAAAGGTGGACTATTTTACGACACGACAGATGTCTAGAGCGAATGGTACACAACGCGGAAATGGAAAATTTGTGCCGTGTTGCTGTCAGGGGCTACTATCTGCAATGAGTAAATGAGCACGCTCTGAGAAGCTGGAAGCAAGTCGACATGCTCTTCGGCGTAGCGGCGTCGTGAACAGAAAGGTCGCGGCTTCGA
Source organism: Locusta migratoria (assembly GCA_026315105.1). Taxonomy (NCBI): domain Eukaryota; kingdom Metazoa; phylum Arthropoda; class Insecta; order Orthoptera; family Acrididae; genus Locusta; species Locusta migratoria. The sequence continues at coordinate 325,882,723 of CM048745.1, read as the reverse complement.
ATCCTACAATTAGTGTGTTGGTTTTTAATGTTTGCACATTTAGGACGCAAATGGAGTAACTGTAAACGACGCAGCAAACAAAGCATAAAATTGACTAATGTGCAAAGTGGGTTTTTAAATTTAAGGTAAAAAGAAGATGCTGATGATAAAGGGATTGTCGATACACATTATTACAATCTCAGATTTCTGTCTATTAAGAAGTAGTAACCAGTTTAATCGGTACTTAACATTTTCAAAGACTATAGAAAAGTAAAAATAATGATTTTGCAGCCAAGATCGCATTTTTCATTTATTATGTTACCGGTTTCGGCGTGCTCAACGCCATCTTCAGACCTGTCGTAATTTACATAACTTCACAACATATTTAAATTACGACAAGTCTGAAGATGGCGTCGAGCACGCCGAAACCGGTAATATAATAAATGAAAAATGCGATCGTGACTGCAAAATCATTATTAAACAATTATAGATCGTATTGTAAAAAGATATAAAAAAGGCCAAGATCGCTGTTCATCAATTTTTATTTACGACGACCGGTTTCGCTGAACCATGTCAGCATCATCTGGTCAAATAAAATATTTTACAAGGCCATAATCTTGTAATGTCAATCAGTTGTTATATAACACTTTACAGTGCATAGGTGCACTATGTCTTTATAATAAAACATAATTATCACAGTGAGTGACAAACTGTCACTCACTGTGATAATTATGTTTTATTATAATGACATAGTGCATAGTGCACTGTAAATTGTTATATAACAAGTGATTGACATTACGGCTTTGTAAAATATTTTATTTGACCAGATGATGCTGACATAGTTCAGCGAAACCGGTCGTCGTAAATAAAAATTGATGAACAGCGATCTTGGCTTTTTTATATCTTTTTACAATATTATAAGTGGATCGCCTCCTAAACCAACTCAATTATAGATCGCCCAATCGAACAATGAGTTCCTTATATAAAAGTACAAATTATGTACACGTTCCTCCATTCAGGCTTGATGCAGTATTTTATAGATACCAGAAATAAAAGCTGTCTTGCTTTATTTTTTAATTAACAATAACGCGTTTCACGCTCATGAGGAATCTTCAGTGTGCCGATAAATAATACATAATACATAATCCGCAAGCAACACAAAGTCGCGTGGCGGAGGGCACTCAGTACCACTACTAGTCACTTGCTTTCCTGTTCTACTCCCATAAAGAACGAGGGAGAAACGAATACTTGAATGCATCCGTACAAGCCCGTATCGTTGTGGTCTGTACGCGAAATTTAGGTTGGCGGCAGTAGAATTGTTCTGCAGTCCGCCTGAAATTTCGGCCCTCTAAATTTCTTCAACATTTCTTGTCCAAAAGAACGTCGCCTACCCTCGCGAGATTCCCAGTGAGATCCCGAAGCATTTCAGTAACACTCGCGCATTGATCGAATCTACCAGATATAAACTTTGCCGTCCGCCTCTGAACTGCCTTTTATATGCCGTCTCCTTCACGGACGAATCACACCTCAGAATTCTCCCAATAAAGCGAAGTCCACCATTTACGTTCCCCAAGACTGTCCATATATGCTCTTTCCATTTCATATCGCTAAGCAGCGTTACCCCTGCGATTCTGTCAAGCAGCACACTTGTTGTATTCGAAAATTACGCGATTGTTTCTCCTACTCAACTGCTTCACCTTACGTTCTTCATCGTTTAGCGCTAGTTGCCATTCCTCACAGCACCTAGAAATTTGATCCAATTCATCCTGCACCCTACAATGACACACATTCTTGTATACCACAGCATCATCAGCAAACAGCCGCAGATTGTAACACACTTTGTCTGTCAGTTCATTTATATAGACAGGAGAATAATAGCGGTCCTATCACATTTCCCTGGGGGCACCCCTGTCGATACCCTAGTCTCTGAACACTCGCCATTGAGGGCAACGTACTGGATTCCATTACTTATCTTCGAGCCACTGACACATTTGTGTACATACGCTCGTACCGTGTCAAACGCCTTTACATTGATGTTAGATAAGAGAGATTTTTTTTATATTCTCGCATGCCTATGTAGCTATCACCATGAGATGTGAAAGTTAAAAGAAACTGAATCATTTACCTGCCTTCTGTGGTCTTCGAAGTCAAGTGTATCAAGATTTCTTTCGTGTCCCACCCTGTTCACGTCACAGTACCAGATGCACACTATGCCCTCAAATATTTGCTAGATTATTGCAGTCTTCGTCCTCCCCTACAGTTTTTACTCTCAACAGTCCCTTCTCGTGCTTGTATAACCTCCCACACCCTACAATTATCGACTATTAATTGCCAAAATTTTAATACGAATTATTTACAGAAGGGTAAAAGCCGGCTTTGGGGAAGACCAGTTTGGATTCAGAAGAAATGTATGAACACTGGAGGCAATTCTCACTTTACGGCTTATCTTAGAAGATAGATTAAGGAAAGGAAAACCTACATTTCTAGCTTTTGTAGATTTGGTAAAGCTTTTGACAATGTTGATTGGCATACACTCTTGACAATGTTGATTGGCATACACTCTTGACAATGTTGATTGGCATACACTCTTGACAATGTTGATTGGCATACACTCTTGACAATGTTGATTGGCATACACTCTTTCATATTTTGAAATCAGCAGGAGTAAAATATAGGAACTGAAGGTTATATACAACTTGTACAGCAGTTATCAGAGTTCAAGGGCATGAAAGGGATGCAGAGGTTGGGAAGGGTGTAAGACAGGGTTCAATTTGTACATTGAGTAAGCTATAAAGAAAAGCAAGGAGAAATTTGGAGAAGGAATTAAAGTTCAGGGTGAAGAAATAAAAACATTGCGTTTTGCTGATGACATTGTAATTCTGTCAGAGACAGCAAAGGTCCTGGAAGAGCAGCTGAACGGAATGGACAGTGTGCTGAAAGGTGCATATAAGATGAACATTAACAAGAGCAAAAATAGGGTAATGGAGTAACTCTTAGAAAATCAGACGATGCTGAAGAAATTAAATTAGGTAACGAATCAATAAAGGTGGTAAATGAGTTTTTTTTTACTTGGGCAGTAAAATAATATATGGTGGTCTCAGTACGGAGGAGATAAAACGCAGAATGGCAATAGGAAGAAAAAGCATTTTTGAAGATTCCAAATTTGTAGACATCAGACATGAAATGTTAGGAATTCCTAACTGAAGTCATTTCTGTGGAGTGTTGCGTTGTATGGGAGTGAAACATGGACGATAAACAGTGTGGACAGGAAGAGGATAGAGGCTTTTGAAAAGTGGTGTTACAGAAGAATGCTGAAGATTAGGTGAGTGGATCGCGTACCATTCATCCTAACCAGGCCCGGCGGTTCATATTTTTTAAGAGTTATCCAAAATTCCCTCCACCCCCCTCCCTAATTCCCTTCCCCCCCCCCCCCATCCGCTGTCAGTAATCTTTATACATAAAAATACGTACACATACTTGGCAAAGAGTGTCGTTTTAAAACAACTGTTACGAATTAAGAAAAGATTAATGTTTTATTAGGAAGCTAAGATGCCGTACTACCACGTGTCAAAAAATCAGTTTTTTAAAGCGTATGCTTTTTTCAAAATAGAGGTAAGAACTGCTATGAAACTAAAAACTCACGCAAAACAAAACTTAGAGATTTTCGATTTTCACAAACAATGGAAAACACGTAAGGGAAAAAGAATAAGTTGATAAAACAATGTCCCCCCTCAGGTGCTCAGCATTCATCTACATCTAGATAGATACTCTGCAAATCACATTTAAGTACCTGGCAGAGGGTTCATTAACCACTTTCATAACTTTTCTCTACCGATCCATTCTGTAATAGCATGCGGGAAGAAAGAACACCTAAATCGTTCCGTTTCCGATCTGATTTCTCTTATTTTATTGGGATGGTCATGTCTCCCTAAGTAGGTGGGTGCTAGCAAAATATTTTCACAGTCAGAAATAAAAGTCGGTGATTGAAACTTCGCAAACAGATCACGCCGTAATGAATAACGTCTTTCTTTTAATGATTTCCACCCCAATTCGTGCAACATTTCCGTGACGCTTCCCCCCCCCCTCCGTAACGTGATAAAACAAAACGAGCTGCCCTTCTCTGAACCTTCTCAATGTCTTCTGTCAGTCCCACCTGGTGAGGGTCCCACAAGGGGCAACGGTATTCCAGGAGAGGACGCACGAGTGGTGTAGGCAGTCTCTTTGGTGGAGCTGGTGCATCTTCGAAGCGTTCTGCCGATGAAACGTAACCTTTGGTTCGCCTTCCCCACAATATTTTCTATGTGTTCTCTCTAGTCAAAGTTGTTCGTAATTGTAACTTCTAGGTATTTGGTAGAATCTACGACCTTAAGGTTTGACTGATTTGTCGCATAATTGAAGTTCAGCGGATTTCTTTTAGTGGTCATATGTATTACTTCACACTTTTCTTTATTTAGTGTCAGTTGCCAATTTTCGCAACATGCAGAAATTTTGTTTAAATCGCTTTGCAGTTCCTTTTGATCCTCTGTTGATTTCACTAACCGATAAACGACAGCGTCATCCGCGAACAGTCTAAGGGAGCTATTCAGATTGTCTACTAAATCGTTTATAAACACGAGGAAGAGTAGGGGACCTATAACGCTTCCCTGTGGAACGCCAGATATCACTTCTGTTCCAATCGATGACTTACCGTCAATTACAACGAACTGTGTTCTTTCTGATAGGAAATCGTGATTCCAACCGCACAACTGGGGAGATATTCCATAAGCATGCAATTTTATTAGAAGCCGCTTGTGGGGTACAGTGTCAAAAGCCTTCCGGAAATCCAGAAATATGGAATCGATTTGAGATCCCTTGACGATGGCACTTAACACTTCAAATGAATAAAGGGCAAGCTGTTTCCCAAGAGTGATACTTTCTGATTCCGTGCTGACTATTGGTTAATAGGTCGTTCTCTTCGAGGTAGTACATAATATTCGAACAAAGTATATGTTCCAAAATCCTACTGCAAATCGACGTAAATGTGAGATAGGCCTGTAATTTTGGGGATCACTCCTATTGCCTTTCTTGAATATAGGAGTAACTTGGGCAACTTTCCAGTCTTTGGGTACGGATCTTTCGCTGAGTGATCGGTTGTAAATTATAGCTAAGTACGGAGCTATTGCATCAGCATACTCTGAGAGGAACCTAGTTGGCATACAATCTGGCCCGGAAGATTTGTTTTTGTTTAGTGACTTAAGTTGTTTTACTACTCCAGGAACATCTACTTCTGAGTTTTGTATGCTGGCTGCTGTTCTTGGATCGAATACTGGAGTGTTCACTTCGTCTTCTTTGGTGAATGAATTTCGGAAAGCTGTGTTTAGTAATTCTGCCTTAGCAGTACTGTCATAGGTAGTATTACCATTGCTATCACGTAGTGAAGATATTGTTTGTGTTTTGCCGCTAGTGTACTTCACATATGACCAGAATTTCTTTGGATTTTCTGCCAGATTATGAGACAGGATTTCGTTGTGGTAACTACTATAGGCTTCTCGCATTGAAGTCCGCGCTAGGTTGAGAGTTTCAGTAAAAGATTGCCAGTCTTGTGGATTCTGTGTCTTTTTAAATTTTGCATGCGTTTATCTTTGTTTCTGCAACAGTGATCTGACCTGTTTTGTGTACCACGGGGGATCAGCCCCCTCTTTTATTAATTTATTTGGTATAAATCTCTCGATTGCTACTGATATTATGTCTTTGAAAGTAAGCCACAACTGATCTACACTCGCATTTGTAGTTTTGAAAGACTGGAGACTATCACTCAGGAAAGCGTGAAGCGAATTTTTATCTGCTTTATTGAATAGTTATATTTTACGTTTATTTTTGGTGCATTTGGGCATTTCGACATTCAGTCTAGCTACTACAACTCGATGTTCGCTAAGCCCTATGTCTGTTTTGATGCTCTTTACTAGATCAGGATTATTTGTTGCTGACTACGGGTTTGGGAAACCCTGGGTCCCGCGCTGTGGACTGTGTCGCGCCAACAGTCCGCCACACCGTAAGCTCTGTGCGTGCTTCAGCGACCATCGTTCGGCGCGACGGTGGGACGTTGTGCGTTTCAGAGCACGGGGACCTTGGCTGGATCGCCGGGTCACGAAGACTTTTTAAATGTGCAATACAGATGACCATCCACTTTGGTGATGCAAATTTTAATAATTTGACAATGTTCTTTTTCTTTCATTTTCACAAGTAACTCTATATTTTATTGAAAACTAGCTGTAAGTACCCGGCTTTGCCCAGGTTTAAAATAAGGTAAAGTACTCACCCCCATGCACCGAACGATATTTTATGTAGACAGTAACCATCTTGTTTTAAAGGTCAAGTGTACAAAATTTCATCAAGATCGGAGGAAAACTGTGGATTTTGTCGAAATCCATAAGTACCCTCGACCATGCACTGAACGAAATTTTATGTAGACAATGCCCTTCCCCTTGTTTTGAAGGTCAATTGTGCAAAATTTCATCAAGATCAGTGCAAAGATATAGATTTACTTGGACCCATTGGAAACACACTTTCACTTTTTCTCAAATTTTCCTGTTGGTTTTCCAAAACCGGGAACGAAACCTGTTTAAGAACCTTCCCCATATAATTTTGTGTACTTGTACCAAATTACATGTTATTTGGTTGTCTGGATCTTGAGTTATAAGAGAACAGACAGACAACAAATGCGTCTTATTATATTGAAAACTAGCTGAAAACCCCGCGTTGCCCGGGTATTTATTAATTTATTCCTGCCATTTTTCAGGTATACATTCATTTGTATAAGGGCTGTATGTCGGTAAAATCTCTTGGAATTAGGTTAGTAGTAAGGAAGTAATAGATTAAAACTTGCTGCGGGAATGGTCGGTTATCCATGAACGTTACTGTTTATGTGCTCTATCTCATAAACTGTGCTTCGTACTGTGGTACAATTTAGAAGGTACACTCAATTATATGCGTGTATACTGTTTGTAAAATTTCCTACGGCTACAATTTGTAGTGTGGAAATTAAAAATTGTAACGTCATACTGAATTCTGTAGTTTCAGTCCATGAACAGCGGAATGTTATTGTTTGTGCTCATATCTCATTAACTACATGTCGTACTGTGATACAATTTAGAAGGTACGTTCAACTATATGTGTGTATACTGTCTGTAACATTTTTTCTGTGGCTACAATTTGTAGTGTAGAAACTATAAATTTTAACATATACCGAATGCTGTAGTTTTACTCCATAAACAGCGTAAAAGTAGTAAGCGAGAAACTTTTTTTCTTTTCATCATATTGCTATGGTTGTCAGCGAGAAAAAGTTTAATAAAGGTTTGAAATTATGTTGAAAGTTTGTTGGAAGTCTGTAAGTACTCTCATTCTCATATAGCGTATTTATAAAATCGCACAGTTTCATAGCTATCAGCAGGGAACTGATATGGTGTACAACGGGAGACTTCGGACAACAATTACTCATAGACTATTCGTTTGCGTTCTGTAGTTTCCGTTGCAGAGCAAAATATTGACATACACACACACACGTAGATTTTTATATACACCGATAACTTTCCGTCCCAATACACTCCACCCTTTTATAATTATCAACAATGCAACCAATAAAACCGTTTTCAAAGAGTAATTATTGTTCCGCATTTGGCGTTATTTTCTTCAAATTACCAAATATCTATCAGATTGCTATAAAGCCGTGCCTAAAACCTTCCTCAGGTATAAATTAGTAACTGTACAAATATTTAAGTCTCTGTGTCTTGTCATTCGGACGTGATAAGCGTATACCAAACTGGCATTCACATTAATATATATAGATAAATAGCTAACCGATCGCCATTAAACCGTGCCTACAGCCTTTCCCAGATAGACATTAGTAACTGTACAAATTTGTAGCTCTTTATATCTTGTGGTTCAGACGTGATAAACGTACACCGAACAGACATTCAAATTTATATATATAAATAATAGAACTTTGTAAAAAACAAAAATTGATGATGATGACGTAGTTCATCGAAACCGGTAAGAAAAAAACAGCAAATGAACTAGCGATCTTAGCTGAAGTAGGTGTGTTTTATATAAATTTTCGATCGCTCTCCATAGGCGTAATATGCCACTTAACTATAGTGTATCTCACGTTGTACAGTATTACATTTCTGTCATCATAATAACAAAAAGTATATTTTAGCCAATCCACATAGATGTATAGTAGAAAATAATAAAATGCTAGCATTCCTGGCATGGTGAATAACAACTTCATTTTTGTGAAACATGTTTATCACCAGCTGTACAACATGCACTAGCATCGAAACCGGTTATCAGATTAAATAAATAGCAATTTTCACTGGAAACCATTATAAAACTGATGTGTTGTCAGTGTTCAAAATCAAATGTTCAAATGTTTGTATAACTTATGTGACTTAACTGCGGGGTCATCAGTCCCTAAGCTTACAAACTACTTACGAACTAGCTAAGACTAAGGACGGCACAAATATCCATGCCCGAGGGGGGATTCGAACCCCCGACCGTAGTGGCCGTGCAGACCGTGACTGGAGCGCCTCAGTCCCCTCGGCCACCGTGGCCGGCTGTTGTCAGTGTAAGTATGGCGATTATCAACAAGCAGAGCAGTGAGTACTGAGAAGACTGCCAGGGGAGAGGAGGTCATGAAGGGGAGAACTACGGCGACGTGCTGATGATTTGGGGGAGCTGATGGGGTGTGAGCGGTGGTGGGGTGGGAAAGATGGATGCCGGGGAAGAACCGGCCGCGGTGGCCGAGGGGACTGAGGCGCTCCAGTTTGGTCTGCACGGCCACTACGGTCGGGGGTTCGAATCCCCCCTCGGGCATGGATATTTATGCCGTCTTTAGTATAAGGTAGCTGATAAGTAGTTTGTAAGTTTAGGGACTGATGGCCCCGTAGTTAAGTCCCATAAGCTTAACAAACATTTGAAGATTTTGAATGCCGGGGAACTGAGGCGCTTCAGTCACGGTCTGCACGGCCACTACGGTCGGGGGTTCGAATCCCCCCTCGGGCATGGATATTTGTGCCGTCCTTAGTTGTAGGTAGTTCATAAGTAGTTTGTAAGTTTAGGGACTGATGACCCCGTAGTTAAGTCCCTTAAGCTTAACAAACATTTGAAGAATGCCGGGGAAGAACCCAGCCACTGGCTGAGCGTAGGCTGGAAGGGAGAGAGGAGCCTGAAGTTAACAACCGACGAGTATTAAGGAAGATCGTGGCCACACAAGTGCGACTGCAGAACTGAACACTCACTTCAGTAATACTGAATAGTACAGCTGGCTGTTAACATTCATGGAAGGACTGCAGTCACTAAACCCATGATAACGGAATCCAAGACAAAACTGGGGAAGAAAGGGGAGCAACGATTATAAAACCTCGGCATTTAATGACTGGAATTATGTGGTATGGTTCGAAAAATCATCGTATACATTGACAAAATTTTCTCGGGCTTCCAGCCGCGTCATGCGGTTTGTGGACAGTAAACCACATGGCGCGGCTGGAAGCCCGCGAAAATTTATCAACATAACTCGCCGCGAAACAATGTATTCATATACATCGTATACATTGCTTCCTACAAACAACGTGGTTTACGAATCGAAAAGCCCCAAAAGAAGTTTACTATATGGTATGACTCCTTCCAACAATCAAGCGTGAGGTGCCGGCATCATTTGGTCATATATATATAATCTCACGGTATTCATCAGTATCCTCAGAGATAGAATAAGTGTGAATGCATATCTGCCCATCGTCGACAACAGGCTGTTTAACACATTACTAACAATGTAACATATTCCAAAAAGACCATGCTGCCATGCACACTTCCAATAATTAGAGGTTTGCGCGGATGCGGATATCCGCAGTATTTCTTACTTTGCGGATAAAATTGTGAGCGGCTCGGACATCCGTGTGTTATATGCGGATAAAGAGGTATCTGCCCAGTGCGTCTGTCGAAATGTTAGCTGAAAAATTCAAGCCTGTTAACATTCTTGGAATACTTGAGCGGAAGTCTGTTGTCCTCAAAACACTGGCATCAGGGACGTAGCTGTACCCGAGGGACTAATCCGTTTACGCGAGCCGGCCGCGGTGGCCGAGGAGACTGAGGCGCTCCAGTCACGGTCTGCACGGCCAGTACGGTCGGGGGTTCGAATCCCCCCTCGGGCATGGATATTTGTGCCGTCCTTAGCTGTAGGTAGTTCATAAGTAGTTTATACGTTTAGGGACTGATGACCCCGTAGTTAAGTCCCATAAGCTTAACAAACATTTGAACATTTCGTTTACGCCACTGAGTCTTATCTGCGGTTTGTTAATTGCTTTCTGGGTGGCAAACTGGCCCACTGCCAATCAGAGGTGCCATGCCCAAATTTCCGTTGCCTTCAGTTAGCGCTTTGTACTGACCGAGTGAATCGTAGTGAATATCGTAGTGAATAGAGTGACAGTTCTTTCTTAAAATGAACACCACGTCAATGGTTACGTATCGTATCGTCCTCGCCTTCACAGTCCATTGCCTCCTCTGTCTATAAAAAATTAGATAACTGTGTTAACTTTCATGGTGATTGGCAAGGTACCCATCCTTATGCACTGTATGAAATCTTCAGGAAGATTGGAGGGTGAATAAAGTGTTCTAATTCACGTATCGCATGATGTCACAGTTTTCTTAGCAATACAATTGTTTATGACGTCATATCTCCTGAACGATGTGTCCTGGTTCTTACCTCTATATCGATTGTTATCTCAGGGAAGGAATACATGCATCAAATTTGGTTCAGATCGATCCAGTGGTTTAGCAGGAGATCTGAAACATTGTGACGTCATGCAGTAATTTACCGCACATTTGTTTGTTGTATCATTATCTCCTGAAGTATGCGTCTTACAGTCATTTAATTCCGTCAGTAACCGTCGCGAAAGTGCCAGCAGTAGCTTGACAAAGTTTCAGCGCATCGAATGAACGGTGCAACCGCGCATAAACTACGAACAAACATAGAAACAAATATTCATGTTTATGTATTAGACATTCATGTTTATGTATTAGACAAATGGTGACGGAAGTAATAAAGATTGACAATAGTATTTTAGAGCAATTGTCATAATCAGATACGGTGTACAGTGAAAATAAAGTACTTAGGAAGATACACAATGTTAGATTGTAAAGTGTCCATTTTATAAAACTCTGAAAGAAACGTTTCTTTTTTTAATGTAAACACAGTTAAATCTCTATGCCGATCAGTTTTAACCACTGAAATTTAAGAAGACGCCTGTATTAAACAGCTGACGTAGTGCTCCGGCCACACGGGCTCCGAAGCGCTACTGTGCGTGTGTCCGGAGCGCCAATGTTTTCCTGCTTGGAATAGCCTGTTTTGGAATAGGTATAGAACATATATACATGTGACGTCTGTTTCTTTCGGAAACAGACGTCACATGTATATATATAATATGCCGGTGACGGGCAATGATCCTATCGTTAGTGGGGAGGGGTAGGCAAGTTTGAAGCCCTTACTCTTACGGGAATTAGTTTAATAACTACGAGTTTGAGTACTGTGGGCAGGGTGAAGGTGGGAATTTGTATCTGACGGGAGGCGTGCTTAGGTAGTCCTTGCAGGTGCGCTGATCACTGTGTCCCCAGTGGTGTAGGGGTCAGCGCAACTGCCTAGAAAGCAGGAGACCCGGGTTCGAATCCCGGCTGGGTACACATTTTCAGCTTTGCCCAATTGCAGTTGATGTCATATATTCTGTGAATATTAAGGTATAGAACAGTTACCGTGATTCAAATAGTCAAAAGGAGTTATCGCAGAAATGATACTAATTATATAATTACATAGTATGGATTTAAATACTGCTATCCATTACTATTACCCATTAAAAACTTTAATATCTGCGGATGCGGATAACGAACTTGCGGATAAAGAGCCGCAGATGCTGTTACGGATATGGGCCTTGCGGATGTGGTGCGAATGCGGATAACAGTTTTCTTATCCGCGCAGACCTATAGCATTAACGTTCTGGCGTGCTTTGTACTATCATAGGGAACCTGAGGAAGCACGAGATAGCAGGACACAAAGAGATTGTCATGTTTTCTGGAGACGATAGTGCTGTTAAATATTGTAGGGACGTGTAATTATTTATCGTACTGGAAGGGATGGCGAGCAGCCACTTGGAATTAGTTTGAAGAGCGACGTGTACGTGAATTGTTGTCCTTCCCGTTTGCAATTCAATGATTATATAGTTTTGATAGATGTCAATCAAATTTTGCTGTTAATAATTGATTTCATAGGCTTCAGTGACATATTTACTTAACCTGCATATCATTTGTAATATGTTAATTATTTAATGAGTTTAAATCCTTAAATCCTTTAGTTATTACGCCCCATAAAAGTCGTTAATCACTAATGTGCTCTAGGGTCGGAACGCGACGGAGCGGAATGGGATAGTGGAACAGGAGAACAACAGAAAAATCTGTCTTATTGCAGCATGCTGTCACAAGTAAGGAAAAGGAAAGAGAGAGTGCAGAGGAATCAGAAGTGTCAAAACAGGAAAACGTCTTTGAGAAAATTTAAGATAGAGAGGTTATAAAAAAATGTTAAAATGTTTGTAAAGCTTTTGGACTTAACTGCTGGGTCATCACTTACAAACTACTTATGAACTTATAGTAAAGACAATCAAACATCCATGCACGAGGGAGGATTCGAACCTCCAGCGCGGGAGGCCGCGGGATCCGCAACGTAGCGCTCCAGACCGCTCGGCTACTCCCGCGCGACAAAGCTGAGTAATTTGTTTCTAAAAGATACTAAATTTTGTTTGTTTCGCTTTGATAATAAGTAACGAAATTAATCTGTTATGATGAAGAGACAAGCTGCCTTCGGGTCACGTGACAATGTAAGCAGCACCGCCTCCTAACCTTATACATGCGCAGAGTAGGGTTGCCAGATCTCCGGGCGCCGTCCGGAGTGCCCGGGTTTGGAATGAATTCTCCGGGTCTACGGGCCAATGACTCTCATCTCCGGGCTTGAATGTATCCTTCATCTTAACTTTTTTTCTTTTTTCTTTTTTTTTCTTCCTTTTTTTTACGATGCTTTTTGAGTACTATGCTCATGTAGCTTAACTTAAACTAAGGACGGACACAACATCCATGCCCTAGGAAAGGATTCGAACCTCTGGCGGGAGCAGCCTCGCGCACCGTGGCAAGACGCCTCAGCGCGCTCGGCCATTCCCTGCCGGCTTGTCTGTAGTAATTATGAATTACTTTATATAAATGTCAATTTCTTATTGCAACAATACGCTACTTTTCTATTCTTCCTCTGAAAACTTTTCATTGTTGCTGGAAGGAAGGAGATAATTAGTTTTTTTTTCTTTTTTTCTTTTAGAATTCACGTGCAATCCTGGTTGGGGGGGGGCGAAGTTGGCCGCAGTTGGGGGGGGGGGTGAGTCATTAGCCAAGGGGGAGGGGGGCACGTCTGGTCTCCGGGACTGCGTCGAATTCAATCTGGCAACCCTAGCGCAGAGGTTGCTTCCCCCCCCCCCCTCCATCTTTTCAAACAGTTAAATATTTGTTAACAACGAAGAGTATAAATGTCATTTATTCTCAAAGTCGAGACACATTTTCTAAAAAGTCCAAAGATATGTAGCAAGTAACAATAAAAATGTCATTGTTGTTCCCGTATCTCTTGAAAGAAGATTGGGTTTAAAAAATATTGCTTGCAGTCGCTCTCGAACCCACTATCTTAGACAGCGCAACGCGATGCCGCAAACAACATTTTTTGTTTTGTTTCTTATTTATTTATTTAATTAATTAATTTATTTTTTGCTGGACGCCTTGGCACGCTGTTTTTATTTTATTTATTTACTTATTTTACCTAATCTTTTCCACTTCAGGCGTTAGCGCCACCGCCACTGTTACCCTATACTAAATCTAGGATGCAACTAAGAAAAGGATAAGGGAAAGAGGAAGAGAAATAATGTGTTCTTTTATTGAAACTTCATGAATTTTGTTTTAAATACAAATAGACAACAGAAGAAACAAAAAGGCCCATCCTAACCGTTGCTTTTTGAAGTGTTACCGAATTCTTTTAATTATAAATAAAATTAAAAAAGACTTCAGGAGAAAGACTGCGTAATTTTTCGGGTAGTTTGCATTCCTCTTAATTTTCGAATGTTGTCTCTCTATAAAAGTTCTATAATCACCGACGTCCGACGTCGTGTTCCGTTGTGCCTAATATATAGTCTTATTAGTTTTCTACCACTGTATTTCATATTCTCAAAGCCGCGTAGTGAACAAGTAAGTCAAGCACCTGAAACAGACAAACGGAACACTGCGGCACTGGTGACTCCCGAATTTATTATTAGTAGATCCATTATTCGACATCAGGATGCGGCATAGATAACGGGTGCGGTGGGGGGGGGGGAGGGTGTGTGTACAACTGCTTCTACCCTCCCCCCTTTTTCCCCCTAGGCATAACCCTGGAGCTTTTTCCTTTTAAATTACTGTATGGTGACGATTTACGGTGTTGATATATTTATCAATATTTTTTCGCAATAGCGAATTTCACTTTGCGTTACTATATAAGGTATAGATGTTCTACCAAATGGTGACATGTGAAAATTTGTGCCGGGTGGGGACTCGAACCCGGGTTTCCCGCTTTTTCGCAAGCGGTCGCCTTAACCACTCATAAGTGCAGTCAATGTGGCATATGGAAGTTTGGGACGGTCCTGGAGACGTGTTCGGGTAGCCTAGTGGTTGAGGCGACCGCTCGCGAAAAAGCGGGAAACCCGGGTTCGAGTCCCGGCCCGGCACAAATTTTCACATGTCACCATTTGGTAGAACATCTGTACCTTATACAGTCATGCAAAGTAAAATTCGCTATTGCGAAAAAATATTGACTTTTTCTTTTTGTCTCTCACAAAGTAACCTGTACTCTAATTATTTTAAATATTGACAGTCTTGTCAGTTAAGCTGCAGATGTTTTGCATCTTCTTGTACGTGACACCTGAACATCCCCCCCCCCCCCACCCCACATATCTACTCCCCTCACATCACCATATAGCGTAGCTCGGTATATATATATATATATATATATATATATATATATATATATATATATATATATATATATATTCGTACATGACCTTACTGGTATAAGGACGATTGCTTGCCGCATGCTGGTGGGAGGGTATCTGACCATCATTCTGCGTCAGGCTCTCTCTTCTTCTTGACTGGTCGTCTTGGACTGGACCCCCTCTTATCATAAGGTACAGATTTATGCTATATAAGCAGGGAGAAAATATAGCTATCCAAAATATTTTCGGGTATGGTTGTCTGTGGTGAAACCTTGTTGACTCAGTTCTCAGATGGCTCGGTAATGAGGACTCGGTGCTTCTCATTGTAGCACCAAATTGCTGCCCACAGAAAGCTTATGAGTCAACCCCTGCGGTCCCCACCTTGCTCCTTGTTACGGCAGGTTAGGCAATTTTCTGGCTGTTACAGAAACATTCCTCGGCTCCGTCCCCATCAATTACATCGTAATTTTCAGCGTTAAATGTAGGCTTTCGTTAATGTACCTGCTCCTACCCCAGGTTTTACGTTGATGACACACAAGCAGGCAGGCGAGAAGCACAGTTACGCCGTTACGTCATGAATTCCATATTCTTTTGTAGGCAAGCACTCCAGGCATTTATTTTGGTAACTCGTCAGACAATGTTCATGCATTCAAGTCTTAAATCTCGGCTTACGCATATTTCACGTATATCTATCTTGTACCACACTACGCCTTATCATAGAACATGCGGCCTTGGCATAGCAGTACAATTCACTGCAATGTTCGCACGCCTCCGACAGATAGAGGTTCCGAAATGTCCATTGGTTTGCAGAGTAAGGTAATAAAATAGATTACTGTCTTCAAGGCTCCATTAGTGGTCCATAGTTTTGTGAACTCAGCACTGAGCCCATATTACTACTAGATGAGGCAGATACTGTTTAAGGTGTTGCTTCATGTGCATAAAACATCCTACACTCTGTTCACCGAAACGAGAGACGGCCTGTAAACATAGCGAGGCGCGTGACCAGGGGTGGACACAACAGGGACGCACACTCAATGTCGCCGCATCCGTTTCAATTGTTCAAAAATGTTTGTTAAGCTTATGGGACTTAACTACGGGGTCATCAGTCCCTAAACTTACAAACTACTTATGAACTAGCTAACACTAAGGACGGCACAAATATCCATGCCCGAGGGGGGATTCGAACCCCCGACCGTAGTGGCCGTGCAGACCGTGACTGGAGCGCCTCAGTCCCCGCGGCCACCGCGGCCGGCCGTTTCAGATGTAAAGCGTTTGTATGTGTTATGAGGGATGATATTAGAGGCTGGGTAGAAATTTCATCTTAAAGGACCAGTCGCTGAATAGCAGCATAAATATTAAGCTTTCATATTCTATCACTTTTTCTCTTTCTCGTCAGTATCGCGCAAGTGTAAATTCATTATGTTATCCTACATTTTGAATCCACGAAAGAAGCGATCAAAGAAGAAATCAGTACGTTCTTAAAGCGTAAAAAAGGGAGCTGTTGTGTCCAGAACAAAAAATGGCAGATATTGCTATAAAAACAGTTGCATCAACTGGTTTGCTCGTTTCTCTTTCATCATGTGATAATTGATTACAAAGCCACATATTCTATGAAGTCTCAAAAAATTAATTAATAAATAGGTAATAAAAAATACCACGACAGAAGCTTACAGAAAGTGTTGATGACTTTCACAGAAATGTGATACGAACGAAAGTACATCATTTATTGTTTTGTTGACAGTTCTTATTGTCGTAAATGAAAATACAGATTTGGGTAGTTTAATGTGATTTTACGAATTACTAAAATGAATAAAATTTGAATATTTGTGGTGTCTAATATTACTGCTATATAGCAAAACTCACAATCGCTTTACACATGATAGAGTTTTTAATTCCAAATTATTAACTTATCCACCAACAGCCGTAAAGTTTATGTTATTTTGTGTAATGACCGATTTAGATATTGCATTAATACAATATTCAGGCCGTACACAAATTAAGTTGCAAATCAGTGTTGTATCCATAACATTATGCTGAGCGTACGTCACACAAAATATATAGAAGAATTAACGTAATACGAAAGTAAAACAACATAAGCTTTACGGCTGTTGGCGGATAAGTTAATAATTTGAAATTAGAACTCGACCAACAGCAGCAGCTTGATACACATAGCTTGATACACAGGTAGCGACACTGAGCGGGTGCTCCGTTTTTGTCCACCCCCGGTCACGCGACCGGGTCTGTTTACAGTCTGTCTCTCGTTTCGGCGAACGGAGTATAGTGGTTGTCTGCAGACTTCACAGCGGGATTTGAGGAAACGACTAATGATTTGCTTGTGCAGATGCAAAGGTGCTGCACTAGGAATAAACTGACTATAGCTTCTCATAAAACCACTTACATACTTCTGAAGAGAAGACTCTCTCTTACTAGAAATCCGTCTTAAAGGGTTGACGGGGCCCCTATAGAAATGTTCAAATGTTTGTTAAGCTTATGGGACTTAACTACGGGGTCATCAGTCCCTAAACTTACAAACTACTTATGAACTCCTTACGATCTAGGACGGCACAAATATCCATGCCCGAGGGGGGATTCGAAGCCCCGACCGTAGTGGCCGTGCTGACCGTGACAGGAGCGCCTCAGTCACCTCGGCCACCGCGGCCGGCGCCCCTATAGAACACAGCACTGTTTGCCAGTAGTTAGCCATTCTGATAGATGAGAAAACGAACTTTCTAGAACATATATGTTACTGAGAAGGCCACAAAAATCATGCATGAAGTTGCTCACACTGGTACCGTTGATTATAAATGACAATTTCATGCTATAATGTTCGGTCTTATCAAGAAGCTAACTATATCGTGAGCTTCGCTGCTAACGTCTGAGTGTATCCTTAGGCTGGAGAACTAGAGGGAACCAATCCAGCAGAGTGAGTTTTGAGGGTCACCGATGCCTTTCTGGAAGTATTTGTTAATTTTACCACTTAAAAGTCGTGGGAGTTGTTGTGGCGTGTTGATGGAAAGGAAGTGTAGTGAAATCCTATCCATAAGCGGACCAAATATGGACAAACTAAATGTGAAGTGCATAACTGTAAGTAACGTCTTGAAGACAAACTTATATTGTAATTATTAAGTATAGCCTGCCAAAATTAGTGTTTACTATTTTCTCGTTTTCTGCCCTGCCAAAGATTCAAATGTAACTTGAAATAATTGTATACCATCTGAAGATGAGCTGCTAGGCAGCTTGAAACCGGTAATGGTCTAAATAAATTTTCCTTAAGAAGAAACAAAAGGCGACTGGTTGCAGTAATTTCTGAAACCTAAACATTTATTTATCAAAAGAAAGAATAGTTATGTTAATAATCAAAAAATCATCCAGTTGGACCAAATGAAACACATTATACAAAATTTCATTAAGATCAGTTGCGTAGTTTCGGATTTTATCGCGGACAAATAGCGTGACACACACACACACACACACACACACACACACACACAATATAGAAGATATAGCAGTTGAAAGTTACCGACTTACATAAAATTCTACGTGTGGGTGATAATATTTTGCTCTTCAACAAAAACTAAACAATGCAGACGAACCATCTCTCTGTGTTGTTATAGTACAAAGTCTCCCGTTGTACTCCTTAGCAGTTCCTTGTCGATGGCTATAAGAGTGTGAAAGAGATAGTGGTTTGAAGTCGTCAGCTTAATAAAATTCGAACTGAAGACCAGCGATAAACGTGAAGCACTTTCTTCAGTTGTTTTTATGCTTACGAATAAAGAAAAATAAGTACATAATTTAGTTTGGAAATAAAAACTACCAAAGCGTCAGAAAGAAATTTCGCGTTCTCGATCCGTTTCAAAAAGACACAATACGGCGCTGAAAAGCGAATCCCTAAGAGGATGAAATAGGACATGAACGGTTTCTTGAAAATACGTTGCTATTAAGGCAACTTTGAGGCAAGAAATACAAAACTTCAGATATAGATTTTTGATTAGAATTTTAAACACTTGTGTTTCGATATTTTTGGAAATTCAACCATTAAGTGGGTGAAATAAAGGAAAATTTTTTAATGGTGGTACAAGACTATTTTTGATGTTAGAAATGAAAAAAATTGGATTTGGAACCATGTAACCATTTTTTTAAATGTGTTTCGGGATGTTTTGAATCCTGCCATCAATATTGCAATATTAGGTGTCAAATTGTATCAAAATACTTGATTAGGAAAGCCTTTTTAAAGCTAAGTCTATGAAAATTTATATTTAGAAGTAGAAAAAAACCAATGCAGATCAGTCAGTCCTCGCGTGCGTAGCAGCGGGAATTAAGCTAGTATATACGAGCTGCCCCACTCAACTGTTTCACCCCAGATATCTCTGAAACTACAGGGGATATTGAAAAACGACTTTTACGGTCATGAACGTATGGAAGGGGCTTATGAAAGTAGGTACTATGTGTTGAAAATAATATTTCTTCACGTTTTAGAGTGTCTCAAACTTTTTTTTAATGGATACCCCATATTATTCCTTGTGCAATCGATAGGATGAAAAATCACAAAAAAGAATGGCGTCAGT
Source organism: Locusta migratoria (assembly GCA_026315105.1). NCBI lineage: Eukaryota > Metazoa > Arthropoda > Insecta > Orthoptera > Acrididae > Locusta > Locusta migratoria. The sequence continues at coordinate 325,863,108 of CM048745.1, read as the reverse complement.
TGCATCGCGATGCGTCGATTACATTCGGAGAAACTGCGAAGCGAAGTTGACGTTTGAAATACACGAGGCGCGGTGGAAGCGCATGTCCGAGGGTCAAGCGCGACTCTCGGTTGAGTCTCGGACACCCGTAGTTGTAGCTCCGCAACAGTTGCGAAGCGTAAGCCTTTCAGGGCTGATTTAAGTCGGGGACACTTCTGGAGAATTGGGTGTGGACGCACAGTGAGCTTGCTTCTACTGAGAAAGTTGTGCCCGCGGATCACAGTGTGCGGATGGGCACGGTTGTGCATGAAACTCCGCTGTCCACTCCGGTACAGTTCTGGCCGAACCCGTCGGAAGCATTGCAGCCGCCGTATCAAAACACTTTCGTAAATTTCCGCGTTGGCAGTATGACCCTCAGGTACAAATTTCATTATGTATAAAGCCCTAGCTATCGAAAAAGGCAATCAACATCGTCTTTATCTTGGATTTTATTAGCCGACATTTTTTGGGGAGGCGGGGAAGAGGATGAACAACATGCCACTGGCTGCCCCTTGGTTTCCGGATCGGATTGGTAGCACCAACTCTCATCTCTGGTAATGATGGTTTCCAAAAATTGCGAATTCCCGTCAGACATGTCAATGAAATCACCAGATCCTTCCATCCGATTTTGCTTCTGCTCGTCTGTCAGCATTCGCGGTACGAACCGGCTAGAAATCTTTCGCTTTTCCAAATGATTGTGAGCAATAGTGCTTACTCTGTCTGTGCTGATCTTCAACTCCTCTGCTATCATTCTCAAAGACAGCCGCCGATCATCCGCAAGCCACGGCGGAATAGCCGTGCGCGCTAAGGTGCCTTGCCGCGTTGCGCGTGATTTTTCGCCGTCGGAGGTTCTAGTCCTACCTCGGTTTCCTGTGTGTGTGTGTGTGTGTGTGTGTGTGTGTGTGTGTGTGTCCTTCGTAGGTGCTATTAGTTAAAGTAGTTCGTAAGAATAAGGGACCGATGTGCACTGCAGTTTGGTCCCATAACTTTACAAACATTTGAACACTGATCACCTGTCGCACTCGTTCCATGTTGTCTAGGACTGTGATTGTAGACATTCGACGCAACGTGGCTCATTCTCGACACCTTCCTTTTAGTCTTCTGTCTTTTCGTTTAAACTACTCAGTTCTTTCTCACTGCTTCAACACCATACACTTGCAATAACATCCCATGGGTCTCCTTCGCCATTTTGCTCAATTTTAAACAAAACTTCCTGTTAATGTGTTGCTTCAATTTGCGTTCCATGTTGCAATGACAAGAGTTCTCATACGTATGAGAACGCAGCGTGGACCACCGCTTCACAGCAATGCTTTGGACGATAGCGGACGCTTGTTGACGTTTATGTGCGAGCACCTCACACTCGCCAGCGCGGTTTGTAAAATATGGAACCATTCACTGAACTTTTCAGATGCACCTTGTACAAGGCGTGTTTCTTTAAAGTAAGTTGTTGTTGTTGTTGTTGTGATGGTGGTGGTGGTGGTGGTGGTGGTGGTAGTGGTGGTGGTCTTCAGTCCGGAGACTAGTTTGATGCAGGTCTCCTGGGCAACCTACATCTGTCTGAATCTGCTTACTGTATCCATCTCTTGGTCTTCCTCTGCAGTTTTTACCCCACACACTTCCCTCCAACGCTAAATTGACAATTCCTTGAAGAATGTGTCCTACCAGTCGATCACTTCTTTCAGTCAAGGTATGACAGAAATTCCTTTTCTCCGCATTTCTATTCAGTACCTCCTCAATTAGTTTTGCGATCCACCCACCTAAACTTCAGCATTCTTCTGTAGCACTACATTTCAAAAGCCTCAATCCTTTTCCTGTCCGCACTGTTCATCGTCCATGCTTCACTCCTATACAAGGCAACACTCTAACTTCAACTAATCCTCTTTTTTAAATTTTCTAGCTTCCCTGCCCGATTAAGGGATCAATACCACGCTCTGATCCGTAGAATGCCAGTGTTGTCTTTCCTGATGATCACGTCCTCCTTAGTAGTCCCCGCCCGGAGGTCCGAATGGGGAACTATTTTACTTCCGGAATTTTTTACCCGAGAGGATTCCATCATTAGAGCTGCATGTCCTCGGGAAAAGTAACGGCTGTAGTTTCCCCTTGCTTTCAGCCGTTCGCAGTAACTGCATGGCAAAGCCATGTTAGCTGATGTTACAAGGCCAGCTCAGTCAATCATCCAGACTGTTGCCCCTGTAACTACCGAAAAGGCTGCTGGCCCTCTTCAGGAACCACACGATTGTGTGGCCTCTCCATAGATACCCCAACGCTGTGGTTGTACCTACGGTACGGCTATCTGTATTGTTGAGGCACGCAAGCCACTCCACCATGGCATTGTCTGTGATTCATAAGGGTGGTAGGTCTATATGCAGAATTTTGGAACATGTATTATGTTCGAGTATAATGAATTTTCTGGAGACTATAAATCTGCTCTGTAGGAATCAACATGCGTCTCGAAAAAGGCAATCGTGTGAAACCCAGCTCGCGCTATTCGTGCACGAGACTGAGAGAGCCATAGACACGGGTTCTCAGGTAGATGCCGTGTCTCTTGACTTTTGCAAGACGTTTGATTCAATTCCCCACAATCGTTTAATGAACAAGGGAAGAGCATATGGTCTATCAGACCAATTGTGTGATTGGATTGATGAATTCCTAGATAACAGAACGCAGCATTTCATTGTCAGTGGAGAGAAGTCCTCCAAGTAAGAGTGCTGTCAGGTGTGCCACAGGGGAGTATCGTGAGACAGTTGCTATTCACAATATATATAAATGACTTTGTGGATAACATCGGAATTCCACTGACGCTTTTTGTGGATGATGCTGTAATATATCGAGAGGTTGTAGCAATGGAAAATTGCATTCAAATGCAGGAGGATCTTCAACGAATTGACGCATGATGCAGGGAAAGGCAATTGAATCTCAATGTAGACAAGTATGTGCTCGAATACTTTGAAAGATCCTTTATCATTTAGCTACACTGCAGCAGGTCAGAAACTGGAAGTAGTTAATTCCATAGAGTATCTAGGAGCAGGCAGTTGGAGTGATTTAAAATGGAACGACTATATAAAATTAATCGTCGATAAAGCAAATGCCAGACTGATTCATTGGAAGAAATCTAAGGAAATGCAGTCCGAAAACAAAGGAAGTTGATTACAGTACACCTGTTCGACCACTGAATGAATCCTTCTCAACGGTGTGGGATCCGTACCAGATGGGGTTGGTAGAGGAGGTAGAGAAGATCCAACGGAGAGCGGAGTCTTCGTTACAGGATCACTTAGTAATCGCGAAAGCATTACGGAGATGATCGATAATCTCCAGTGGAAGACTCTGCAAGAGAGACGCTCTGTGCTTCCTCCTGCGTATATCTCGCGAAGAGGTCATGAGGATAAAATCAGAGAAAAGGCTGCTGCCCCTCTTCAGGAACCACACGTTTGTCTGGCATCTCCAAAGATACCCCTCCGCTATGGTTGCATCTACGGTACAGCTATCTGTATCGTTGAGGCACGCAAGCCACCCCACCTCGGCAATGTCTGTGGTTCATGGGAGTGGTTAAGTAAGTACCTTTTTGAAATTTAAAAAATGACAAGATATCTCAATTTTATGCGCACTGGGTACCTACATTACTGACGCCATTACAGTCTGATTCTTCTTTGTTTACGTTGTGTACTGAGTGTTTAAGATGCCTCCGATAATCAAAATGTTCTAATGTTTGTAAATCTATCGCACCAAACTCCGTGATCATCTGTCCCTAGGGAGGACTCGAACCTCCGACGGCGAGCAACCGTACGCTCTGCAGCGAGGTGCCTTAGACCGCTCGGCTACTCCACTGCGGCCAGATAATCCTGAGTCCCACCGTGATGTACGAGCTGTTATGATTTCTTAGTGCTAAAGGCCTAAAAGCGATCGATATTCATCGTGAGATCTGTGCAGTTTACGGTGAAAATGGTTATCGAATGGTGAGAGCATTTAAAGATGGCCGCACAAATGTGCATGATGAACAATGGAGTGGGCGTCCTTCGGTCGTTAATGAAAGTTTCGTGCAGGAAGTAGACAATAAGGAGAGAGAAAACAGACGCTTTACGATTTCCTCCTTGCAGATGACTTTCCTAATGTTTGTCGTAGTGTTTTGTATGGCATTGTGACCTAGCAAGGCGATGACGAAGTCAAAACAGTTGTGATGCAGTGGTTAACAAGTCAGGCGGCAGACTTCAATGAGGAGGGTATTTAAAAATTGGTACAACGTTATGACAAGTGCCTGATTGTTGATGGAAATTATGTACGTTCAAATGTTTGTTAAGCTTAAGGGACTTAACTGCGGGGTCATCAGTGGCTAAACTTACGAACTAAATATGAACTACCTTATACTAAATACGACACAAACATCCATGACCGAGGGGGGATTCGAACCCCCGACGGGGAACGGTGGAAATTGTGTAGAAAAGTAGATTAAGGTACAGGATTTCAGGTAAACAAAAATTATTGAGATAGCACTTTTTTTTTTTTTTTAATTTCAAACCTGCACTTAAAAAAACACGCATCGTATATACCTGTGCAACGCCGGGAACTAAATCTGTTATAGTCAGAAAATTTAGTAAATTGTGTTTTATCGACGCCACGGATGGGTCTCTCTCCAAATAAGGTCATCTCTATCAAATATCCACTACAGTTATAGGAAACCGTATGTATTCGGTACTTGGTAACGAATACTTTGGCTGATACGAAACACCGAATCGTTACTGATGAATACATTTCGTTATTCACATCTACCGTATCAATAGTAACTCTGTAACGAAAACCAATTCGGAGAATGCATATATTCTGTGCTACTATTTATCATGAGATGAGTAATTTATATAATCCGTGACGAACTTTAAATGCATATTACTTAGCTCTAAGATTTTAGATGGTTATTTTTGTTTCTAAACATTTCGTATAATACTTCTTGGCCCGTGTTTGCAGGTTAATTCTCAATGATCTGACGTCCGCTTTTAACGCAAACGTACGTTTCATGCTATTTTTTAAACTGTATAGGTTTCAGATGAATCGTTGATTAATTTTTTATCTTCTCTACTATAAAAAAGTTTCGTTAATCTTAAGTTATCATCTACACATTTTCATTTATGACGGTATTAATTGTTAACGTCACATAATACAGTACAACAGTCCCGCTACTCGAAAATGTACTGCTACTATTATGATCGGTCACACTGGCATTCGTCACGAAACATCCCGATTGACACTGACATTCCAAGCCCCACAGTAAATCGCGTCAACAGTACTGGAGGTCGCGGACGGGCCTCGTTAATTTGATCAATTTGTATGACATTTGTATTTTAATCACGAGAGAAATGGGCTGTACTGATCCTTTCCTCAGTAGTATAATTGCCACAAAAAGCAGGCAATGTGAGATTACCGCCCATTAGAAATATTGGTAATTAATAGCATTTGATAATTAAACAGTATGAAGTTCACTGCAAACATTGACCATGCCCAAGCACTAAATGTTACACAATTTTAATCTTATTAATTATGGTAGCAATGTATGTACGCAGTTGGGTGACAACATTTATAGTTAGGCCACAGGTAGAAATTCTCCACGTTGAGATATGATGTGTGCTTGTAGCTGACGGGAGGCCAGCGAGCAGGCCGACGTTGGTGGCTTGTTCCAGCTTAGGATTTTCCAGGTTCGTTTCCGGTGAGGGGAGAGAGGGACAACGGCGAGTGCCAGGTGCAGTGCAGTGCACAGCGTGAAATAAAATATTCTAATACTACTTGCATTTGAAGTAATACGTTGCAGTTAGGAACCTTTAAGGCCCTCATTACAAAATAGCCTGTAGATAAATAAACAAGACATTAGCTGATATAGCCACATCTGGCGTAATATGTTTGACAATGAAAAGTAATAAATTACCAATGAATACAAGACAGTTACACAACCAGCATGGCAATGTTTGTTTATAAAAATAATATATTAACTATTTCTCATTTTATTTTCAATTAATCTTGTGTATTTTATCTTGAAGTATTCGGTTAAATCACTCATCTGTGATATAAGAAATTGCAGGATTATAATAAATAGTACAAAGGATGTTTATACCAATATAAAAACATAATAAGAAATTTGTTTAATGTGTGGTGTAATTATTTTGATTTTAAGTAAAATTTTAGAAATGTATTGGCTGAGCGCTGTACGTTGGCAAGTCGGTTAGAACAGCTCACATGGGGAAGTTGATGACGTAGGGGAAAAAACCCCGGCAGTCGCGCGAGGGCAGGAAGTGACGAGTCAGGAGCAAGTGGTGTAGCTGGCCGGGCGGCGTCGCTCTGCACGGTCGGCATGTGGATCTCCAGGTGGAGACTTTATATTTTTGTGTGGCACCAAGTTGTATCGAGTGCTACTGTGTGTTGTGAATATTTAGCCGGTGGAACAAGGTGTGCATCGCACTAAATTAAAGTGACTGTGGTTTGTTATTGTAACACGTGTCGTCGCATAGGCATGAACATAAACGGTGTTTGAGACAGGCACATGGTGTGAAAACAATTTGCGACAAATATTCATTTTGTCTGGGAGCTCACGAGCTATAACTTTGTTTGATAAATGTGTCAACGTACAGACGTATCAGCCACAGGGTTTTAATATGGTGTAATAAACAACATAAAGTGAACTTCCACGAGTTTTCAAAGATAGTAGTTAGTATACCCTTTTCTCTCATGAACTTGATTTCATTATGAATTTGTTTTGTTAATCATATGCAGGGAAGGAAAGCTGCGAACGTGTGATATCATCCCCTAGAAAACGAGTCAAACAGTCGCAATCACAGTTCCAGTGTTTTTGCATGTTTAGGAATTTGGTTCGCAGTTGGTGGTTGTGAGTTTGAAAAATTAAACTTTTCCTATTTTAAACTCTCACCCCGACCTTCACCCTCGCAGCATACAGAATCTCGGTGGCAAATGTAAATTTTTAAGCAATTTTAACAGTAACAGTTAAAATTTTTTCACGGCTTCAAAGACAGTGTATCGGCCGTATCTCAGGGCGGCACTGTTAACGAGAGTAACGATATGTTTGTAACGAGAGCTGTTTAGTAACGGATACATACAGATACGCATCTTTTCGTTACTCTCACAGCTCTCATATTCACACAAAGTAACAAAGTATTGCCTACATTTGAAAAATTGGAGCATAATTCAAAATTTTAAGTTGCATCTAACTGTCGTGTTAAAAATAACTTATCTTCAAATGTATTCATCCAACTGCGAAAATCGTCTGCGAGTTGCTATTACTACTACTACTACTACTTGACGAACCATCCGGGGCTAACCAACCGTCATGCCGCTGTGGCCGAGGTGACTGAGGCGCTCCAGTCACGGTCAGCACGGCCGCTACGGTCGGGGGTTCGAATCCCCCCTCGGGCATGGATATTTGTGCCGTCCTAGTTCGTAAGTAGTTCATAAGTAGTTTGTAAGTTTAGGGACTGATGACCCCGTAGTTAAGTCCCATAGACTCTACAAACATTTGAACAACCGTCATGTCGCCCTCTGCCTAAAGGCGTCACGTATTTCACTTGTAAGGAAGGGTATATTTGCCGTTGTTGGTTTCCCAGACCTCGGAACCACTGCTAGTAACCGAAGTCATCAGTTACCTGCCAGTAGCGATAACTGACTCACAATCCTTGAGGTGGAATATGTGGCGACCAGTGAACTATGGAGGCTAATTGCAATTACAGCTCAGTAGCTGAAGCGGTTCTGAGGTACCGCCAATCGAATACGTGGTTAGCCTTCACAGGCATCCAGTCGATCCCAGACATGGCGAATACTGTCTTGGGATACATTATTCCAGTCCTAGTTGACCCGTTTACGTAGTTCTATGAGAAGTGGGTGTTGAAGAGTCGCACGTATGATGTCCCATCATAACCCACACGTGTTCGATTGGAGACAAGTCCCTAGAATGTGCTGGCCAGGTGAGTTGCTGAATGTTTTGAAGACATTGGGTTTCACGTGCGGTACGTTCTGGAATAACAGGTCACCTTTCTGTGTTTTGAAATAATATCAGAATGTTTTGAAATAATATCTTAAAACATTCTGCACGTACCTAGCGGTGGTACGGCATTCCCACCAGTAACACCACAGTTGAACGAGAGTTGTAGCTTACCGCACTTCAGACCCAAAGCCCTGGGATGGGGCCAGTGGCCTATGTCGTGGACGATTGCTCTCGTCTTAGACGTCACCAATAGAGTCGTGGGGTTGGGGCAAAAATTTCGGACCTATTGTTTTTTCTTGCAGATAGACACACGCTGTTAACACCATGTATGTTACATTTTCCAGCCTGAAGTGTTACGCGATTCATCGGGTATGTCAGTTATAATTTTATCGGGAGTCAGCGTCTTTCTTTCCGCCGCAAAAAATACCTCGCTGTTTGACTTTCTTTTATTCCCTTGCTGCGAAAGAAAGACGTTCGTTCGTTATCTGTTCTGCCCTTTCCGTTGTACTGGAAGGACGTGTGTATTTTACATGTATGATTGTTTCCGAGCTCAATAAATTACAGTTAAAACTGACTTTGAAATAATTATTAATATTTAGTCGCCTTTTTTCAATGTGTAGCGTTAACGTTAGGGTACTTAGTTTTATGGTGATTCGGACGCCATTATGGTGAGATGTATCACGTACAATCGGTTATAGTATTTCATTAATAATGCAACAATTCCGTATTTCTCATTTTACAGTACCGTTAGAACCTGCAGTCATTCTTTTCTGTTGCAAATTATTTAATTATTTAATCGAAGTCCGATACGTATTCATGGAAAATATTTTTTGCTAAATTCCATTGTTACGATCAGATCCAGAACATTCTACTCAGTCTCGTTGTACATGATACTCTACTAATAACTGGTCCGGGTCACTTTAGGAATAAGTTATCTACACAAATATTTTAAATTTACAGCATAAACGACGGCGGAATGAAGCAGTGGCAGCATTTACAAGGACATGAGGTAACTTTATTCCTAATTTTTATATTGCTACTCGCCGACTTATTTACGACCTTCAAGCTCAAATTATATACCAAATTATAGTAAATTATCAGTTTTAGGCCTTATTAACAGTTCAGTATTCTTTCTCTAAATTTTATTCGCGATCTTTTGCGAGGTCTTGACTTACTTGACTTTGTTCCTGTTGTTCCTGTCGTTCCCTCTGGAACAAAGGGCCGAAACGAAATTTCTCCACCTGATGCGATTTCTGGCAAGTCTCTTCACTCCAGGTTTTCCCATGCTTTGCAGCTTCTCTCTGGTCCGTTCTTTTCCAGGTGTGTTTGGGACGACCGCGTTTCCTAACCCCTCTAGGGTTCCAGTCCAACGCCACCTTATAGCTACATCAGATTTTCTTAACGTATACCCAATCCAGTTCCATTCTCTTTCCTCGATTTGTCTGTTGATTAGTTGCTGATTTTTGTCTCTCCAAAGATTTTGATTTGTCATTATATTTGGCCATCTTACGTTTAAAATACGCCGGGGACAACGGTTAATAAAACCTTGGAGCTGGTTTCTGATGTGGTTAGTCACTTTCCAAGTTTCGCAACCATACATCAGAACTGCTTTCACGTTGCTATTGAAAAGCCGGAGTTTTGTTTTCCTTGAAATGTTCCTGTTTCTCCAAATGGGACACAGCTGGACAAACGCACCATTTTTGCAAGGTCTTTACAAAAATTTCCATAATGCAAACTGGCAGTAGCATTATAAACCGGACGGGTATCTACAAAAAAAAGTAAATAAATAAAATAAAACAAAAAGTTGCCATGCCTTTTGCCCCAAACCTCTTATTTGTTGCGGAGGCGGACAGTTGTCTACATGAACACACAGCATAGATATGAGGATAAAATAAAAGATGTCTGTAACTTCAAAACTATTCCTGTCATAGAAAAGTAATGTCCACATTTAGGAGGTATGCTTCTGTAAGAATCACGATTGAAACCCCCACAGAAACGCTTAAAGAAACCTAACACCACACAGCAAACATTGAGTTTAAAATGTATTTACCAAACAGCTTACATCGCAGCTTCGAGCACCAAATTCAGCCCAGTGGCTACCAGCGGTGAAAACGCGGTTCTGCCCCAGTGGAGGTGCCGTCCTTGTAGCCTCCTCCAGAGGCTAATGCGAGAGCCATGTCGCTCCGCTGGGCGCCTCTCATCACGGGCATAGCCCATCTAACCCACACTGTGTACTCAGGTCAGCCAAGCACTGCTCTTCCTCGCGCTACTTCTCCTGTAGTGGGTATAATCGATGCCAAATATGGCTAGCTTAGCTCTGTTATTTGACGGGAAAAAGGTCATATTTCTTAACAGCCAAGCGTTGCTGATGAAATCACTACAGCACACAAATGTTTGAGTGCAGACTCGCCTAGTTTGCAGATCGTGCCGTGCGACTCCTATTTAAAGTAGGAACATGGGGCGAAAACTGTTAGGTTTAGCTCTGTCTTACCTTGACGATATATCCTCTACAGGTGACAATAAATGAGCCTCAACTACTCCGCCTCAGAAAAACGAAGATGTTGAGTTGAATGCAATTTTTTCTTCATTCTGAATCACTTTCGGTGTTTGTAAATACTTTAATTTTATGATTCATAATATTATCAGAAACGCTACATTTATAAACAGGTGTTTTGTTTCAATCTTGTCTAGTTATTTACCATGCTTGCACGTTTCATAAGGTAAAAACGTTACAGCCCCTCAAAACACTCATTTCTGTAGGGACATCGAAACTGAGCGCACATCTTATAAATGATGTAACTTCTGATTGGCTGAAGATAAGGTAGCAAATGTGCTTATCAAATTGGAGTAAATTTAATGCTCTACAACGTTATTTCTGACAAATTTTCTGAGAAACGTTTGACACAATTAGTGAGGTAAAGATGATTTTTTCCGAAATTGCCGATTTTCAATATCGTATATCTCGAAAACCGTTGGGAAGTCCACATAAACGTATACAAACAATTTTATAGCAAATTCAATTATCTTTAATTTTTATTTGGATCAATTTTTTCCTAAAGCCAACCGTTTTCTATATATAAGCAGAAAACCAAAAAACGGTACCTATCGACCCCCCTCCCCGCTTCAGCTCAACCCCCAGGGGCGGGGACTTTTAGTATGTTCACCTCCTAAGTATCCCTAACAAAGTCCTGAAGTAAAAAATTCTCGCATATTCCATGCACTCTACACCCCTCTTTTGAGCACTCATTGACTGGACTATTTAGCGTCCCGTCGACAGTGTGGTCTTCAGAGGCGGAGCTCACACTCTGATTTTTCGGGGAAGGAAATCGTCCGTGCCCATTCAAAGGAACCGTTTCGAAATTTGCCTTGATTTGGAAGATATCAGCTGAGCTACAATTAATATTCAATTCATGATAACATTTGTGTGTGCCGATCAGGTTTTGTGCGATTCTACGCGCAAAAATATTGTTTTCCTTGAAGTTTTTTGAAGCGCGTCACTTCTATCCTTGAAATTGTGCGAAAAGCTAGGTAAAAGGATAAAGATGAAGGATTTTTATCCTATTATTATCATTATTATTATTATTATTATTATTATTATTATATGTTGTCCAGATATGATTGTTTAAGTAAAGCATTGACAATTTTGTCAGTTAATTATCATTTTGTTGTTTATATGAAAATACTATAAGTACAGTAAAATAATCGAAACAACGTTTCCTTTTTTCACGAAGCACTTTGGAAGATAATTCAGAACCCCTGTCCCCTATTACAACTAATCAACTATGGAAGAATAAAAGTTGGGAACCAAAATGAAAAATATTCGTCACAGCACAACAAATTGTGTTGTTGTTGTTATGGTATGCAGCACGGAGACTGGTTTGATGCAGCTCTCCACCCTATTCTATCCTTTTCATCTCCTCATAAAAAAGGCAACCCACATCCATTTGAATCTGCTTACTGTATGCGTCTCTTGGTCTCCCTCTGTGATTTTTACCCAACACACTTCCGTCCAATGCTAAATTTACGATTCCTCGATGTCTAAGAATGTGTCCTACCAAGCGATCCCTTCTTTTAGTCAAGGTGTGCCAAAAATTCCTTTTCTCACCAATTCTGCTCAGTACCGCTTTATTAGTTATGCGATCTACCCACCTAATCTTCAGCATTCTTCTGTAGCACCACATTTCATAATCCTCTATCCTCTTCCTGTCTGAACTATTTATAATCGAACTTTCACTCCCGTACAAGGCAACACTCCACACAAATGCCTTCAGAAAAGACTTCATTACACTTAAATTAATATTCGATGTTAGCAAATTTCTCTTTTTCAAAAATACTTTTCTTCCCATTGCCATTCTGCATTTTTTATATCCTCTGTACTGCGACCGGCATATGTTATTTTATTACTCAAGTAACAAAACTCATCTACTACTTTCATTATTTCGTTACCTAATCTGAATCCTTCTGCATCTCCTGATTTTCTAAGACTGCATTCCATTATCTTTGTTTTGTTCTTGTTAATGTTCATTTTATACGCTCTCTTCAACACACTGTCCATTCCATTCAACTGCTCTTCCAGGTCCTTTGCTGTCTCTGACAGAATTACAATGTCATCAGCAAAAAGCAATGTTTTTATTTCTTCACCCGGAACTTTAATCCCTATTCCAAATTTTCCCTTGCTTTCCTTCACCGCCTGCTCGATGTACAAATTGAATAGCATCGGAGAAAGGCTACAACCCTGTCTTACTCCCTTCCCAACTGATGCTTCCCTTTCATGCCCTTCGAGTATAATAACTGCGGTCTGGCTTTTGTACAAGTTGTAAATAACTCTCCCTGTATTTTACCCCTGCTGACTTCAGAATTTGAAAGAGTGTATTCCAGTCCACATTTTCAAAAGCTTTCTCCAAATCCGCAAAAGCTAAAATGTAGGTTTGCCTTTCCTTAATCTTTCTTATAAGATAAGTCGTAAAGTGAGTATTGCCTCCCGCGTTCCTACGTTCTTCCTGAATCCAAACCGATCTTCTCAGAGGTCAGCTTCTACCAGCTTTTCCATTCTCCTGTAGATAATTCGTGTTAAAATTTTGCAACCATCACTTATTAAACTGATGGTTCTGTAATTCTCACACCTGTCTGCGCCTGATTTCTTTAGAATGCTTAATGTCGCGCTCGGCCTCGACGACCAAGCACAAGTGCCGCAACAAGCCGCGGTTCGGACTGGACTAATGTACTGGAGGCAATTAACAGCATCCATCCTGCACGGCTGTCCGTAAATCCCTAATAGTACGAAGGTGTGCAGATCTACTCTTAAAACACGTTGAAAGGCATCTCATATATACTCAACAAAGGTCGTGTCTGGGGAATTTGATGGTCAGCGGAGGTGCTTAACTAATTCGTTGTCTCCATTTCTGTCCAACAAACAGTTAAGTTTTTTCTCGACGAACAGGTAGAAATATTTGAACTGGTAATAAGTACATTAGTGTACAGACCGTGGAAGTTGAAAAAAATTAATCTTCCACAATAACGCAACTTTTCACGGCTTCAAAGAGTTCCTCACAAGTCGTACTGTGATCTTCTTCCAATGACTATTTTCGCTTTCAGTGTCTTGGATTATCGCCTGTGTTCATGTGACCCCCCACTAAAACGAATAAACCAACGCGGAACAATAATACGCTCCAATTATTTTATTTATTGTATGGTTTAATTATACAACTGAATAAACAGTTAAATGAAAATGTTCAAATTTGACAACTTGGAGTCACTTGATGCAAACTGTCCAAATCACAGCTAAATACCCGAAGCGGACACTGTTGGACGATGTGTTCTGTGGTTTGCTCCTCCGCTCCGCAGTTACAGTCGGAAGGAAACCATACTTCTTCATGGTTTAAGCACACCTCCCTTGACCAGTCCTGACCAGGTTTGGCGTGGTAGATGGAATCCGTCAACCTTCTTCGATGGAACTTGCACCAGGTGTGCGTTGTGCGATGGATGTTCATTCCAGTGTTCTTGCCACTTGGAGGCCACATTGAAGGAACTGCTACTTTTTGTGTCAAATCAGGGAGACTATCGTGATTTCAGGCGGCATGCTAGGGGATCCTGTAGAACATCATACAAGGGAGAGTTCTTGTGAGTCTTGATGTTCTTGATCAATTTTATCTTAGTTGCTTTCCTTCTAAGATCTTGCGGAGCAATATTATTCAGGACAGACACCCACCGAATAGGCGTAGAACTGACAGTGCCAGTGATAATCCGAATGGCTTCATTAAGTTGGACGTCAATCTTTGTTGTGTGAGCTCTGTTTTCCCACACTGGCGAACAGTATTCGCCAGCAGAATACGCAAGAGCGAGAGCAGCAGAGCGTAGAGTATTGGCGCCAGCAATCTTGCGAAGTAAGTTCAGTCTTCAGCCAAGTTTCTTCTGAAACTTTAGGCACTGTTCTTTGAATGTCAAGGACCGATCCATAGTGATACCTACGTAGACTACGAAGTGTCTCACATTACATGTCACTTTTGACAGTATTTCTGCACTTCGCTGACTATCGGACGTCGAAAAAGACAGTGAGCATCAACTCTACTGAGGGCACGGCCTTGAAATTTTTTAGGGGTAGGTGACGACGCATGTTTCACTTCCCTAACGTTATACACCAAAGAGGCATATTGATATTTCAGCCGGTTTGGTTGTTAAAACTTTCAATACCGTTTCATTTGAACAATCCTCGTACTTTTAAAGCTTTTGTAGATTTGGACAAAGCTTTCGACAACGTGGACCCTCTTTAACAATACAATGTTACACGACCGCGTTATTGTCACAATAGGTGAATAAAATTACAGAATATCGGACTTCGTCTGAACAAAACATTGATTGCAGTTTCTGAAAATCAAATCAGTATAAATTGAATGTCGGAAAAAGGTAATAATGACCAGACATCTCCTTACGATTTAACGCAGCTTGCTGAAAACAATGAAGTAAAAATTAATGGGAATAGTAAGGGCATTTTGAATTAAAAGCCGGCCGCGGTGGCCGAGGGGACTGAGGCTCTCAAGTCAAGGTCTGCTTGGCCACTACGGTCGGGGGTTTCGAATCCCCCCTCGGGCATGGATATTTGTGCCGTCCTTAGTATAAGTTAGCTGTTTCGGGAAAGTTCCAGAACTGCAAGCGTTAATAGAAAGCACGGAAACACACATCATTATAGGCAGCGAAAGTTGGCTCAAGCCGGAAATAATTTCAGAAGAAGTATTTTCAAAAGATATATCGGTGTTCAGAAAGGATAGATTAAACAAAATAGGTGGGGGCGTGTTTGTCGCCGTCAAAAGTAGTATTTCATGTAGCGAAGTTGAAGTTGATAGTTCGTGCGAGCTATTATGGGTAGAGGTTGTACCCGAAAATCTAAGAAGTTAATAATCGGTTCCTTTTACCGGCCTCCCGACTCTGACGATACAATAGCAGAAAGGTTCAAAGAAAACCTGAGTCTAATTACAAAAACGTACCCGACTCACACGATAATAGTAGGTGGTGATTTTAATTTACCCTCGATCTGTTGGCGAAAATATATTTTCAAATCAGCAGGTAGGCATAAAACATCGCCCGAAATTGTACTCAACGCATTCTCTGAGAATTACTTCGAACAATTAGTTCATGAGCCAACTAGAATTGTAAATGGATGTGAAAACACACTTGATCTCTTAGCAACAAATATACCTGAGCTCATAACGAGCATCAAAACGGATACAGTTATTAGTGAACACAGAGCTGTCGTAGCGAAATTGAATATGGAATGTCCCAAAGTTACCAAAAATAAACGCAAAGTATATTTGTTCAGGAAAGCAGATAGAAACAAAATACATTGCTTCTTGAAAGACAGCTTCCACTCGTTTCTAACACTAAACGTAGGTGTAGACCAGATGTGGCTCAAATTCAAAGAAGTGGTATCGACAGCAATTGAAAGTTTTATACCTAATAAATTAATAAAAGAAGGAGGCGATCCCCCTTGGTACACAAAACAGGTCAGGACACTGTTGCAAAAGCAAAGGAAAAGGCATACTAAATTTAAACGAACACGAAATCCCCAGGATTTGCGATCGTACTCAGAAGCTCGAAATGTAGCGAGGATTTCAATGCGAGATGCCTACAATATTTATCACAACGAAACTCTTTTTCGTAATTTGACTGAAAAACCAAAGAGATTTGGTCATATGTTAAATATACTCGGGGCAAGTCACAAACAATACCTTCACTACGTGATAGTAATGGCGATCCTGCCGAAGACAGCGCTACTAAAGCAGAGTTACTAAACTTAGCTTTTAGAAACTCATTCACCAAAGAAGACGAAACCAATATTCCAGATTTCGAATTACGAACAGATGCCGTAATGAGTAACATAGAAGTAGATATCATCGGAGTAGTGCAGCAACTAAAATCACTTAACAAGAACAAGTCTTCTGGTCCGGATTGTATACCCATTAGATTTCTATCTGATTATGCTGAAGCGATAGCTCCTTACTTAAGTCATATACAACCACTCTCTCATAGAAGGATCTGTACCAAAAGATTGGAAAGTTGCCCAGGTCACACCTATATTCAAGAAACGCAGTAGGAGTAACCCACTAAACTACAAGCCTATTTCATTGACGTCAATTTGCAGCAGGGTTTTGGAACATATCCTGTATTCAAATATTATGAATTATCTCGAACAGAACGATCTATTGACCCAAGGTCAACACGGATTTAGAAAATATCGTTCATGCGAAACACAACCAGCTCTTTATTCACACGAAGTGATGGGTGCTATCGACAAAGGTTCGCAAATCGATTCCTAATTTCTTGATTTCCAGAAAGCTTTTGACACCGTACCTCACAAACGGCTTTTAATCAATTGCGTGGTTATGGTATATCGCCCCAAATTTGCTATTGGATAGGAGATTTCTTGTCAGAGAGGACACAGATCGTAGTAATCGATGGTAAGGCATCGACTAAAACAGAGGTGATATCGGGCGTTCCACAGGGTATTGTTATTGGTTCTCTGCTGTTCCTTATTTACATAAACGATTTAGGGGAAAATCTAAGTAGCTCTCTTAGGTTGTTTGCAGATGACGTCGTCATTTACCGTCTAGTAAAATCATCTGAAGATCAAAACCAACTGCAGAACGATCTGAATAAGATATCAATATGGTGTAAAAATTGGCAATTGGCTCTAAATAATGAGAAGTGTGAATTCGTCCACATGAGTACGAAAAGAAATAGGTTAAACTTTATTTACAAGATAAATCAGTCAAAAGTGTGGGCCGTAAACTCCACAAAATACCTAGGAATTACTATTACTTCAGACCTAAACTGGAAAGAACACGTAGATAATATCGTGGGAAAGGCGAACCAGAGACTGCAATTTATTGGCAGAACCCTTAGAAGATGCAACAGAGCTACAAAGGAAAGTGCATACACTACGCTTGTTCGTCCATTTTTGGAGTATTGCAGCCCAGTGTGGGATCCTTATCAGGTGGGTTTGACGGAGGACATCGAAAGAGTCCAAAGAAGGGCAGCTCGTTTCGTATTGTGACGATACAGGGGAGACAGCGTTACGGAAATGATACAGAATCTGGGATGGGAGTCATTACAACAACGGCGTTTATCGCTGCGGCGTGGACTACTTGCGAAACTCCAAACGCCAACATTCTCCTCCGAATGCGAAAGTATATTGTTACATAGGTAGAAATTATCACCAGAATTAAATACGAGAAATCAGAGCTCGAACAGAGAGATTCAGGTGTTCTTTCTTCCCGCTCGCTATTCGAGAATGGAATGGGAGATAAATAGTATAATTGTGGTTCGATGAACCCTCTGCCAAGCACTTAAATGTGATGTGCAAAGTATCCCATGTAGATGTAGCTGTAGATGATAAGTAGTTTGTAAGTTTAGGGACTGATGACCCCGTAGTTAAGTCCCATAAGCTTAACAAACATTTCAACATTTGATTTTTGAATTAAAAATATTTGATATCAAATTTGGGTGTTTATTACCTCTCTCTCTCTTATATATATGAATGTTTGTATGTCCTCTATATGTTCATAAACCATAAATTCGATTTCAATTGGTGAACTGTTCATCGTACGCCCTGGATGGTTTCTGACCCAAACCCAAATGATACGACACACAGCTAAGGAGACATTTCGTCATAAATAATGAGAAGTCACAGCGTGATAATACCCAGATTTATGCGTCAATTATTGGAAAATGGAAGTAATTAGGGACCTACAACAAAGTCGGCATGTAATTTCGGACTTTTAAGAAGCGTTTTGCAACTGAACCCCCACAAAATGATGAAACGAAGTCTACCGCTCACAACAGTTTCCCTGTAGATGCCGTAAAACTGTCGCATCAGCCATGACCTTGCATCAAATAAAGTTAGCATTACAGATTTGCATGTTACTATTTATTTTTGTCTGCAAGTCTCCCTTATTTCTGTTGCATCCAACATTCAGCAATCTGTTTTCATAATCTCTATCTAAAAGCGTAAGGACACTCACTCACTGACTAAACACGAAATCCCGAATGAAGTTTATAGGTAGAAAACGTCAGCTAAGAAAGTATTTTGTGATAGGTGCATGGTGGAACATACTTCTCCCACAGACTTACGAAATCTACAGTTTCATTCCGATCTTCACTAAAATTTCGCACGCTTGACCTTCAAAACATGAGGAAGGTCACCGTCTACCTTAAGTTTCATACAGCACATAGGGGAAGATACTTCGCAACATAAAAATGGATCCCTAAATACCTTGGTCGCGCCAGGACTTGAGAATGGCTCGATCGATTTCACAGATCCTTTTTTTGTTGTTTTCGTTATTATCAGAACAATGGTTGCATGAAATAAAACTGGAATATTTGAGAACAACAAAGTGCATTTTTCAATGCGACCCTGCGTCTCCATTGCATAGAAATCTATAGTTTTGTTCCTATATTGATGAAATTGTGCACACTCTACATTAAAAACAAGAAAAATGTCACGGTTTGTATAAAATTTCGTTCGGTGCATTGTGGAGGGTGCTTAACTTACGAAAGTTTACAAAATGCATAGTTTTTCTTCAAACAATATGCATTTTTGTACAGATGACCATTAAACCAAGAGGAAGATTACTGGGTACATAAATGTTTGTATGGTACATGACAGAGAGTACCTTGCAGAAAACGTTGCCGAGAGAGGGAAAGGTGGAAACGAAGAGAGAGATGGGAGAGAAAGAGATGAATGCAGAGAGAGGAGGGAAGGGGAATGGGACTACAAGAGTGTAGGATAAACAAACACCCGGGCAACGCCTGGCTTACAGCTAGTTGAATATAAAGACACGTGAGTTTCGACTTTTTGCCAGACATTCAGTAGTTCTTGAAAAAATTCGAGGTCAAAGTTGACGATGGAAAATCGCGTTTTCAATGCTATACATAAAAAATCGTCTGAGGATGAGCCTTTTTATATATACATGGGGTCAAAAGTTAATAGCATTCGAGTAATTCATGCTGTATGGTATGACACACTTACACACAGAAAAAGGATTTTTTAGCTTTCGGGGTGTAAATAAAAGCACAAAGTAAAACACACACACACACAAGGGCCGACGCAAGGCACGTGCGAAACGTGCGGCCGCACGGGGCGGCACTTTCCGAGGGGTGGCAAATCTGCCGCCCCCCTTTTTTATTTTTTAGGACAAACTTAGCATTCGTGCCCAAGAGGGGATTCGAAACAAAACCTCGGAGGAGGCGGCTTTGGGAACTGTGGCATGGCGTCTCGACTACCTGCCGGTCACCCCTTGTTGAACAAGGGGAGGGAGAAGGACCAATTTCTTCCTCGCCACTGTGGCAGCGCCGCCGTGTTTACGCCGGAGGAACAGAGGGGGAAACAGTCTGTCGTACACGCCAGTATTCTTACGAGTGCTGCCAGCCTGTTACGCGCCGTGCGTTTACTCACAACTAATTGTGCAGAAGACGAAATCTAATTTGGAAATTCGAATGCAAGTCTGAAGCAATTGACAGTTTCCGAGTGTTTCATTCTTCTCGCTTTATGGTTAATAAATGTTGAACATTACTACAGTCCAGGGCCGCCGGCCGCGGTGGCCGAGGTGACTGAGGCGCTCCAGTCACGGTCAGCACGGCCACTACGGTCGGGGGTTCGAATCCCCCCTCGGGCATGGATATTTGTGCCGTCCTAGTTCGTAAGTAGTTCATAAGTAGTTTGTAAGTTTAGGGACTGATGACCCCGTAGTTAAGTCCCATAAGCTTAACAAACATTTGAACATTTGAGTCCAGGGCCGGATCTAGGGAGGGGCAAAGGGGGCAGTTGCCCCGGGCGGCAGAATTTAGAGGGCGGCAAATTTTGACCGATTTTTTTTTTTTTTTTTTTTTTTTTTTTTTTTAGAATGAAACTTTCTGGTATAATTTTTTTTAACTGACACAGTATTATTAAAAGTAAAATGACTGCAAGAAATACCGAAATCATTTAATATAACTATAATTCCTGGTTGCTGACTTCAGTGTTGCCCTGTCACAGGTACTTCAGCTAATCAAACTTTAAAAATCTACTAGATATTAGCCAGAATGAGGGAGATGTTTGCGTTATTGCATAAGTAAATGCGCAGTGTTTATTAATTTGCATAGATTTCCTTTTCCAGATAAATGAATATTCATATTTTATATCAAGGTAATATTTGTAGAACAGGTGAATTTGAATAACGTTCCAGTCCTTATAATAATAATAATAAAAAAATTAAAAAAAAGAAAAGAAAAATAAAAGTATTTCAGGTGCGCACACTTCTTATTGAAAGTCCTCTCTCTCGGTAGCGGTGGAATTGATAGACATCTGCAAAGGATACTCTGTAAATCACATTTAACTGCCTGACAGAGGGTTCACCGGACCACTTTTATACTATTTACCTCCCATTCACGAATAGCGCGCGGAAGAAAGAACATCTGAATCTCTCTGTTCGAGCTCTGATTTCACGTATTTATTCAGATGATCTTTTCTACTTATGTAAGTGGGAGGCAACAATATATTTTCGCATTCGGAGGAGAATGTTGACGATTGTAGTTTCGTAAGTTGCCCACGTCGCAGCGATAAACGCCTTTGTTCTAATGATGCCGGATCCTGTATCATTTCCGCGACGCTGTCTCCTCTGTATCACGACAATACAAAACAAGCTGCCCTTCTTTCGACTCTTTCGATGTCCTCCGACAAACCCACCTGATAAATATCGCACACTGGGCAGCAAGACCAGCTAAAACAAGAGGAATCTCACTGTATTATTGATTCTGTCCTTTTCCTAGCTAAGCAAGGAAGTCCTTTTAGAGTAACAAAGGAAGATAGTGATTTTGGTTATCCACATAGCGGCAAATTTCTAAATGCAATTGATCTGATATCATACTATTGTGTCCCCCTTCGTCTGCGTATTGAACGCCAAAAATATACAAGATGAGTACCGTGACTTGCTTGCTGACAAAATAAAACAAGATGTAATTAAAGATATTTTAGCTGCCAAATACTTTTCACTGATGTTTCAAATTCAAATGTTTGTATAGTCTATGGGACTTAACTACGGGGTCATCAGTCCCTAAACTTACAAACTACTTATGAACTACTTACGAACTAGGACGGCACAAATATCCATGTCCGAGGGGGGATTCGAACCCCCGACCGTAGTCGCCGTGCAGACCGTGACTGGAGCGCCTTAGTCCCCTCGGCCTCACTGATGTTTGACTGCATTCCAGATATCAGCCACAATGCGCAGATGACACAAGTAATTCGATATGTCAAGTAGAATAACTCAGAGGTTGTGGAAATTTTACTGATTTTTTTACAGTTACAGACAAAACAGGAGAAGGCATTGGTCAAGAGATACTGCAAAAATTGAACAAGATGGGTTGAACATTAAGTACTGCAGGGGCAGTCTCATGACAGTGGGGCAAACATGGCTGGAAAATACAAACGGGTACAGTCAAGAATACTTCAGAAGAATGAACTGGCCTATTTCGTACCAAGTGCTGCTCACTCTTTAAATTTAGTAGGAGCAAATTCAGCAAACATTCAGAAAGACTAGGTGATCTGCAAGAGTAGATGCGGTCGAAGCTGTTTACAAGCATTTTCATAAAGTTTTGAAGGCCCTGGAAGAAACAAACTTATAAATTGTCAACACCAGAAACAAAATCAGAGACAGGATGTATTTTAAATATGAGAAAACTTGTTTCTGGTATGCAACATTAAAATAAATTGCTCATGTTAAACAGTTTCTGCGAAGTTAAATTGATAAAGCTGTTCGAAACATTCAAGGACTATTGGGCTCAAAACTTCCCGGGATTCTTGTACCTCTGAAGCTATTTCTGAGACCCAAGTACTAGCAGAAGATAATGAGGTATCAACGGTATTTTCCGAAAAAAAGGATTCGAAGAAAGAAGAAAAAGGCCGATGAGCTTTGTGAAGATGAAGTATCCAACATTCACAGAAAAAATAAGGAATAATTGACAGAGCTTAGTGCCAGGTTTACCGCACTTGAGAAAATTGGTGCAAAAATTAGTTTTCTGTGTGGTGTGCAAATTCGAGAAATGGAAGTGGAGGACTTGAAGGCCAAAGCAGCGGAACTGGCAGAAGATCTTAGCGAGGAAGAACTTGAAGTTGAAAGTTGCAGACAGCATGCGCTGGCAGTAGACAGAGCCTTGCAAGATTCCACTGCATCGTCAACATTAAGTTTAATTTATAAAAATAAATTGGTAAAGGGGTATCCCAGCCTTACTACAGCGTTAAAATATATCTTACCATTCTAGTTTCGTCTGGAGAAAGAAGTTTCAGTAAGCTGAAACTAATTAAATACATTTGAGGAGCACGACTGCTTAACAAATCTGAGTATAATATCTCCAGAGCACAAACGAGCTGCTTCTCTAAACTATGATGATATCAAAAACAGTTTTGTAGCAAAAAAAGCTAGAAAAGCGAAATTTTGAATTGATTTTTGTACGATGAGTAAGCTTGTAATATTTTTGTATGTGTTAAAATTGTTCTGTTTTCCTTTGATCTTAATTCAGTTAATAAAATAAGTTCACGTTGTGAGATTGTGACATTTATTTACAAATATGTAACACAATTAGCATCAAAAAGTCGATTCTTACAGAGGGGGGGGGGGAGTGGATGAAGGGGCGACAAATTTAAGCTTGCCCCCCTTGGCAAATGTCCTAGATCCGGCCCTGCTACAGTCAAAAATGTCTAACACCTACAATGGCTAGAAGTATTTCGATTGAGTAAATACGCTGCGAGTAATTACACGGGATAAAGATATTGCTAGTAAGCCTGGCGATGTATTTTTGAACATTTTTTCTACCCGTTTTGGAATGATAGTCGGTCGTTAGGGTTTTTGAGCCATGAAACACCTGTCTCCGCCTGCATGAACAACAAACTCTGACCGGCACTTTTATTTGACAATACTACTCGCACACTATCACTTTGCCAACATTTATTTACTGTATAATGCGTGTGAATCCACATTTCATCTAAGTAAACTACTGGTCGCTTTGATTCTAGTGAAAACCTGAGAAAGTATGGTCTTTTAGCAACAATGCCCTATCGTTCGCACAAAATAAAACGTTAATTTTGACAGTTTGTAAAACTAAAATCCATAGACAGAACATTGCTTTTAAGGGTTTGCTTGCTAGCTTTGAAGCTCAGCTTTCTATTGTTCGTAATACCACAGAAATTGCTACCTGATAATACATTTATCCATATCATCGGTCACATACTTATTGTGAGCTTCTTGCTTCATCTTCTTGGGTGCTAGTTTAACAGTAGCCTCACTGTACCTCGTCACGTGACCTAGTTCCTGGCACTGCCGCGCCACCTCTTCGCCTTTCCAGACAATAGCTATTGTTGCGTTCTCTACAACGAAAACTACATAATTCGTTTCGGTAGATGGCCGAGGGAGTAAAGATTGGTCAGAAGCACTTTCATTGCTTTTCGTAAGAACAGAAGAATTGGCGCATCCGAATTTCTTGCAACTTGGGATGTGATAGGTAAGTGCTTTTCATATAACGTACAATTAGTATTGCGCATGCATGTAACTCATAAATTAGAATTTTTCTCCTTCCAGATTGCAGAATACGAAAATTTATTTTTCTTATGATCTGCTACTTCAAAAATTGGCAAGTCGGCAAATAAGCACGCGTCGTCTCAATAGCTAGAATGAAAATAAAGCGCAGAAAAGTGAAGTGATACGGTGATGACTAATTTGTTAGCCATTATTCCGTAATCAGACACGACAGAACTGACACATGCATATTACGACAGATGTCGAGTGTCAGTTCTTTGAAATGAACAACCGCAGTGCAGTGAGTTAATATATTTCGACTAGCATTAGTACCCGTCGAGGCCCAGATGCGTATTTAGTGCATTATATATTACTCCATCTCCTTATTCTTCCTCTCTCCATTGTCTTCCGCCCCCAATCTTTGACCGTTTCACTTGTAGTGAAATTCGGCCCGAAATGCAATTTCACGTGGCTCAATTCTCATGACTTCAACTCCTGAACAGTGTATCCTACAGTAATATAAGATTTCACACACATTTGAACATTTTTGTAAATTCACAAGGCTTATTAAAATTAGCTAGATTTCTTCAATCAGGTTTGACTCCATTTTTGAGCTGGTGCCCAGCGACTGTTTCGTACAAATCTGAAGAGAATGTTACCAATAAGTCGTAATTTTTGTTTTTATTTTCCAGATCTACATAGATTTCGGGCACAGTGTGGCTCTTCTCAATGCTTTGAGTTATTTTTACATCTATTACGTAACTGTCAACATGACGGTTAGGCACATATTAAAAACTCTGGAACTGGACTCATTGGCCGAAACCTAGGTAGATCAGAAAAATAAAAACAAAAATTGCGATTGATTGCTGGCATGTCCTATATATTTGTTTAAATAAAATTCCACAACCGTTTTGTAAAAATAAAAAAACAGGGGAGGGGGGCGGCAATTTAGCAGCTCGCACGGGGCGGCATTTGGGCTTGCGCCGGCCCTGACACACACACACACACACACACACACACACACACACACAGTTTGGTTTACTACAGAGCCGGCACTATACTATTGTATATGTCAGGGCCGGTAGACCAAGCTAGTAGTCGACATGTTACAACAGGTGTGGGCGTACTCCACAACAACCGGCGGTGCATTAAGTTGCCAACTAGTGCGACAAATGTCTAAATGGTATCCCGCGAAATAGCTGTTACGTGTCATTACATGTGCAATACGAAACTTTCTCTGACAATGACCGGATTCTCGCAATGCAAAAGGCCATTGGAGTAGTTCACTTAAGTCTCTTTAGTAGACTGAAAGCAATGCCGGGGCAGTCTTGTGACAAAATGCAATGTCTCTTCATTTGTGTATGATCACTTCCCAGTCCAAAAGCCTACCTAATATCCCATTGGCCAGTGTTTTTTCTTGCCTCTTCTGGCGGTGGTAAATTTACATATTTCGTTTTGTCTTAGTCAGGGTCAAGGTCATTTACTCATCCATGGTGAAGTGGTTAAAGAAGTCATCTTTCCGTTTGTATTATTTCAGTTATAACTAAGCATTTTTGTTAGATAACCCGGTCGGTCGATAATTACACCCAAATACTTACCTGTGGTATTGGGATGCCGTGGGAAGTAACTGTTTTGCACAGTGTTCCTGGAACACCGATTCTCGTAATGCATCAAACACAGTTTCGGGTTAACATCTTTGCTTCTTTTGTGGGAAGGTAGCATACTCACGCTGCAGTGGCCATGTCTGTTTCTTAACAACAAGAAGAGGTCTCGGTACGAGGAATAGAAAGAATAAAATAAAAGAAAGCAAGGGTGAAAGGATGTGTCTTGACGTCAAAGGTAATTCGTTACACTCCGCGGGAAGCAAGTACGTACGTCACAGACCATATGTACAAAGCAATCAGTGACGAACCTCAGTTTGGCTGAATATGAAGGAAAGAAAGCTTGTTGTTCGCGTAAAGAACATCAGTCACGTTTTTCGATTTCATTCTTAGGCCGTAGATACCTATAGAACACGCAAGTCTCCCCTGTTCCAAGCTCTGTGGTACTCAATTTCGAAACCAAAATCCAAGTCATATGACGAATGAAAAAAATCGAACAACATAAAAAGCGGCAGTCTCGTATGTATCTGGAATCAGTTAATGATGTCAACTCTTGATCAGCTTAATAAGGTTCCTTATTGTTTACTACTGTTTTTACGATATTTCCAGTAGTAGAATTTTACTTTCACTCAGATAAAACCATGACAAATCTGTCGAACAAACGTGCAAGGACAAAGACAAACGTCTAAAGCCCAAAGACAAGTCTATGTATATATATAAATTTCGAGGGTCGTTCAATAAGGAATGCCCCACATTTTTAAGAACCATTAATATACATAGAGAAAAATTCTCGTCGGTGCATCACATCTGATGTTCTTTCTGTGATCAGCTGAAGCCGCGGTGTAGTAGCCGAGCGGTCTAATGCATCTCGCTGCGGAGCGCGCGGTTGCTCGCCGTGGAGGTTCGAGTCCTCCCTGGGGCATGTGTGTGTGTGTGTGTGTGTGTGTGTGTGTGTGTGTGTGTGTGTTGTCCTAGGTTTGTTTACCTAGGTTTAAGTAGTTTGTAAGCTACGGACTGATGACCACGCAGTTTGGTCCGATGGAATTACAAACATTTGAACATTTGGTAAGCTGAAGTTTCGAAGCTATCCGGCAGATGGCAGTCATAGCACAGCGTCAAAATGTCGTCTACATACGACTCACGTGACAAGCAGCGTGTTATTGAATTCTTGTGTACAGAAAGATAAACCGTGGTGAATATCCATAAACGTACTAGAGGACCCGTGCGAATACTTCGCACCGTTAGTGGAATGACAAAAGGTTTGGGAAAAATGCGAAGTTAAATGTTCACGCATAGCTTTCTTCAGAATCAATCAATGCAAGTTTTTAAAAGCGCAATTGAAAGAGCTTGATTCTCTGAGTGTTGTTAGCACAAAAAGAACTGCGTGCCTTAATTAGAACCGAAGATATCGTAAAACAAACAGATTAAAATATTGAATGCAAGTACATAAGAATATCGCGTTTGAATAAAGGATGGAGACACTTAAGTTAATTCTGATTCTTGATGACAAATCTGCAAATGAATACCTTTCGTTTAAAGCAAAAATGAAGGAAATCGGCCTGTCCAACTGAATTTCGTTTTCGTGGATTCTAAGTTTTCTAAGATTAGCTTAATTCCCGCTGCTTCGCACGCATAGACTGGATAGTCTGCATTGGTTGTTTCTACTTCTAAATATAAATGTTCATAGATTTATCTTTAGAAATGCTATCCTAATCAAGTATTTTGATACAACTTGCCACTCCCTATTGCACCAAATACACGAAAAACATTTTTTTTTAATTCTAACCATGGTTACAAATCCAAATTTTCGCATTTCTAGCATCAAAATACTCTTAGTAACAACCTTATTTCACCCGCTTAATTGTAGCATTTACAAAAATATCGAAAACGTTCATTTAAAAATTCCAATCAAAAATCCGACGTTTCGTATTTCTCGCTTCAAAATTGACTCAGTAACGTATTTTCAAAAAACCGTCCATTCCCTATTTCACCTCCTTAGGAATGGGAATATCGAAAGATTGCTGATGCCTACAGTGTAAGATAAACGTCTACAAATTTCAAGTTCCTATCGTCTGTGGGATCACTTTTCAGCGCCGTTTTCTGTCTTTTAGAAACGAATCGAGAACGCGAAATTTCTTTCTTACGCTTTGGCATATTTCTTGGTAATTTTTCTTTTCAAGCTGCAGTATGCACTTATTTATTCGTTCGCTTGCTGCAAAGAAATAACTGAAGAATGTGCATCACGTTTCGCTGTATAAAGGCTGAAAAGTATTTAAACGGACAAACTCTGGCAGATTGTAGGGGACACCAAAACAAATATTTTTCCCTAATGCCATTTTTTCCTATGAGGAGTATTTAAACTGTTGGAGGCCGTATTAAATGGCAGGCAATATTACAAGCCGGCCGCGGTGGCCGAGGTGACTGAGGCGCTCCAGTCACGGTCTGCACGGCCACTACGGTCGGGGGTTCGAATCCCCCCTCGGGCACGGATATTTGTGCTGTCCTTAGTCTTAGTTAGTTCATAAGTAGTTTGTAAGTTTAGGGACTGATGACCCCGTAGTTAAGTCCCATAGACTATACAAACATTTGAACATTTGAACAATATTACATTTTTCTCGCTAGAGCATTGCCAGAATTGCTGGAAGACGTCCCGCTCCCTACAAGACAACGCATGTGGTTCCAGCATGACGGGGCGTCGGCACATCTCATTCGTCGTGTGCGTCGATTCTTGGACCGACGGTTCCCATCTGCTGAACTTCAATTACGCTATAAATCAGTCAAACCTTAAGGTCGTAAATTATACCAAATACCTAGGAGTTATAATTTTGAATAAGGTAGACTGGAGAGAATACACAGACAATATTGTGGGAAAGGCGAACCAAAGATTACGTTTCATTGGCAGAACGCTTCGAAGATGCACCAGCTCCACCAGAGAGACTGCCTAAATCACACTTGTGCATCCTCTCCTGGAGTACTGTTGTCCATTGTGGAACCCTCACCAGGTGGGACTGACGGAAGATATTGAGAAGGTTCAGAGAAGGGCAGATCGTTTTGTTTTATCACTTTCCGGGGGGGAAAGCGTCACAGAAATTTTGCACGAATTGGGGTGGAAATCATTAAAAGAAAGACATTATTCATTGCGGCGTGATCTGTTTGCGAAGTTTCAATCATCGACTTTTAGTTCTGAATGTGAAAATATTTTGCTAGCACCCACCTACTTATGGAGACATGACCATCCCAATAAAATAAGAGAAATCAGATCGAAAACGGAACGATTTAGGTGTTCTTTCTTCCCGCGGGCTATTAGAGAATGGAACGGTAGAGAAAAGTTATGAAGGTGGTTAATGAACCCTCTGCCAGGCACTTATATGTGATTTGCAGAGTATCTATGTAGATGTATATGTACGCCTCTTTTCTGGACCTTTTCTGATTCTATGTGACGTTTTACTGCAAGCTCTCTCTTATTCGGGAGATTCATTACCTCTATCAAGTCCTCTTTAGTAACATCAACTGTTGATCTCTCATCACAAAGTGCGCCCGAAAAGTTCGGTGATTGGTCCCATATTTTACAAACCGCGCTGGTGAGGATAGGGTGCCCGCGCATACACATTGAGGGACGTGTTAACAAGCGCTCCCTATCGTCCATGGATGGCACTGCAGTGAAACGGTGGTATATGCTGCAACCCAGCTAACAGGGTCAGTATGAGAACTCGTGTCATTACAACACGGTGCACAAAATGGAGCAATGGAGCAACGCGTTAACAATTTCTTTCAAATTAAGCAAAACGGCGACGGAGATCCATGGGATGTTAGTGCAAGTGTGTGGTGCTGCAGCAGTGAGTAGAAAGTGTGTCAGTGGTTGCGGAGATCCAACAACGCGTGACCTCAGAGCTTCGAGCGATTCTGCAGAAAGCGTTTGCTGGTAGTTTCCAAAAGCTGTACAACAGATGTCAGAATCCTGTTGTAGCCAATTTGAAGGGCAGTAAAAGTATTTTGTTTGTAACTGTTTTTTTTCCTATATTTCCTGAACCATTCACCCAAATTTTCACCTAGTATTCTGATTTTTGAAACATCTTTTCAGCGTTTTCGAGATTTAGTACGTCAGCAATATATTCTGTCAATTTTTCTATGATCATTTCTTTGTCTACTATCATGTTCTCATCTTTATCATCAGATCCTCTCCCTTTCTTCAATTTCTCAATTACATAATACTTTGGAACAATTATCTACCGTTGTTTCTGTGACTGCTCGTAAATATCCTTTAACGCGCAATTCAATCTGTCATTTCTATGCTCAGTATTCTTGTTCCCTCTTGTTTTCACTTTCATGCATTCCGCAGGTGTTTCCATTGTTTGATCGTTGTATTTGTTTTGTTTTCGTATTATTGCTTCCCCACATGTTTGGTTAAATCAATTTCTCTTCTTCCTGTAATTAATGAATACTTTGTGAATATTTGCATGCCTTTGTCTGAGCTCAGGATGCTCAGAATGTATGTGGACATTCCCTCCCGTCCTGATTCGATAGTAGGTGCATACCGTTCTGTTCGTCCATTCGTCCGTACCCACTGAACCTTGGAGGTGCAACGAAAGAGCGCGATACCCGTAATATTACGCAGCCGTCTGCGGCGCGAAGAATCCGACGCCCGTAATATTACGTTCGCTGCGTTTTAGCGAGAACTGTCGCACCCTTAATATTACGGGGATTCTCCTCCTCTATCTTTTAGCTCCTGCCCATAATGTTGCTGTTCGGCAGTTCTCAGAAGGAAGACACACTTTATGTACACACGTATGGCACCTGAGCGTGCCACAGAGTTTTGGATTTTCGAAGTGAGATTTTGTGTACAACCCTGGTTTCACTTATACCACTCATACAAGAACTATTTGAATTTAAAAAAATCATTTGCGAAAAAGCAATATTGATATTACATACTAATATTACAGTCAATCAGGGTAACTTTGTACCAGTCAGGGTATCTTTCTACCACTTAATATTTGGATTTCAAATGGCTCATGTTCTGTCTATTGGCAATATTTTTTCTAAAGGTAATTTTTAATACCTCTGTTATAAATAATTCCCCAGTAGGTGGAAAATCAGCCACATGAAAGCCAAATATTAAGTGGTACAAAGATACACTGACTGGTAACAAGTTACCCTGAGTATTAGGATGGGCCGAAAAAAGTGAATTTTTCAGTATCGAGTTGTAATAGGGCTCAAAAGTTGCGTATTTATGTGCTGATTAACGAAAAAATAATTTAAAAAATCTAACTTAATATCTTCAGCTCGCGCAAAGGTCTTAAAGTTTCTAAAACACGATAAATTTATAGAATTTCTGAAAGGTCATATAAAAATATATCTTTCAGTATCATGTCCTAATAGGACTCAAAAACTGCGTATCCATGTATAGTTTAACATAAAAATGTTTTTGATAGTCGTAGCGTATGTAATCAGTTCGCGCTAAAGGCCTTAACAATCGAAATATGACAACATTTCTAAATGTTCAAAATGTTACGGAAATTTACTAATATCTCGTATTTATATGTATGTTTTAAATATGTTGGGTTTTATTTATTGTGATTTGATTATTTAAAGAGATAACATCGTAACTTTGCAGCTCTTCGCCCATTTCACGAGCAAATTTGGTTAAATGACCCAGAACTCACCACGAGGAGGTGGCTGCAATTGGAGCTCCACCCACACCCTACCCAACCAACCAATCAATCACCCAAGAAGTTCACACTATTTATATATTCATATTTACAATATATACATTTATTTACATTTTTATACTTTTATTTTCATACTAGTCAAAGATGTAGTTGGCTTGAATTCTGATTTGTGTCCAAATTTTGGCATTATTGATCTTGACAGCAGAGTCGTCCTAATGACTCCATCTCTGCTATCTTGCCCACATACTTTTTCTGCAGCCTATATTACTAATTTTACACATCTTTCTACAGTCTGAGTGTAGCCCGGAAAGTTCAGAAATTCAAATTCTGGCATAGTCTTATTCATCAAATTTGTAGAAATGGATTCTGTCGTCAATTTCTGCATCACTGGGTGAGGCGATAGCTTACATTTTCACCAATCTATAAGCTCACTGTAGTCAGTAGCCTCAAAATCTAGTGTTTGTTTAGTAAACGTTCGTACTGCAGCTTTGCGGTTAGTTTTCATATTTTTTGCCTTTAAGCCTCTTCTAAAACCCGACTCTCTAATATGTGATTTCTCGTCTACTATGATAGCCAATAACACGTTTCCTGGATGACAGAAAAACGAGTTTCGTTGAATCACCGGATCAATTTGCTTTTTTATGTTCTCTGGAAGATATCTGGAAGTTTTAATAACCTTAAAAACATGCTTTGGACCATACTTTACTGAGGCGTATCTCTTAATATCGAACCAGACTGGCGCATATGTCTTTAGAATATAGTCAACTAAAATCGTGAGTTCATTTGTGCGATTTACTTCAAAAATATACAAGCGCAACACTATTCGCACATGTCAACCAACTGGAGGGACTAAGAGGTCCAGGATCACATTTAGCCAGATCTGGAGTACATTTTCCGCTTTGAATAGTTTTGACAATATCCAGGAGGTACTGTTGATCTTTGTTTCAATCTATTAAGATTGAAGCTGTAGAAAGATGTGTAAAATTAGTAACGGAGGCTGCAGAAAAAGTATGTGGGCAAGATAGCAGAGATGGAGTCATTAGGACGACTCTGCTGTCAAGATCAATAATGCAAAATTTGGACACAAATCAGAATTCAAGCCAACTACATCTTTGACTAGTATGAAAATAAAAGTATAAAAATGTAAATAAATGTATATATTGTAAATATGAATATATAAATAGTGTGAACTTCTTGGGTGATTGGTTGGTTGGGTAGGGTGTGGGTGGAGCTCCAATTGCAGCCACCTCCTCGTGGTGAGTTCTGGGTCATTTAACCAAATTTGCTCGTGAAATGGGCGAAGAGCTGCAAAGTTACGATGTTATCTCTTTAAATAATCAAATCACAATAAATAAAACCCAACATATTTAAAACATACATATAAATGCGAGATATTAGTAAATTTCCGTAATATTTTGAACATTTAGAAATGTTGTCATATTTCGATTGTTAAGGCCTTTAGCGCGAACTGGTTACATAAGCTACGACTATCAAAATTATTTTTATGTTAAACTATACATGGATACGCAATTTTTGAGTCCTATTAGGACGTGATACTGAAATATATATTTTTATATGATC
This sequence comes from Locusta migratoria, assembly GCA_026315105.1. Classification (NCBI taxonomy): domain Eukaryota; kingdom Metazoa; phylum Arthropoda; class Insecta; order Orthoptera; family Acrididae; genus Locusta; species Locusta migratoria. Next base: position 325,830,230 of record CM048745.1, on the reverse strand, counting down.
TTTCGGAAATTCTATAAATTTATCGTTTTTTTAGAAACTTTAAGACCTTTGCGCAACCTGAAGATATAAAGTTAGATTTTTTAAATTATTTTTTCGTTAATCAGCACATAAATACGCAACTTTCGAGCCATATTACAACTCGATACTCAAAAATTCACTTTTTTCGGCCCACCCTACTGAGTATGAGTGCGAAAGAAGCTCTCAAAACTAAACCGCTTAACCTATTTCGATGTAATTTCGTATGGAGATAGCTTGAACGTTGAAGAACATGGGCTACTTTAGAAAATGTGTAATTCAAGGTATTTCTTGATTTTAAGTATATAACTCGAGATATGGAACAGCTGAGAACCAACATTTCTCTTTATAGTCTGAGAAACTTGAAGACTTCTTGGAAAAGATACTTATTCTTTGACGTTTAACATTTCACACATTTATTGAAATACTTCTGATGGTTAATTTGGTGTACGTAATACGATTCAACATGATGTATACAATGCTCACACAAGACGTCAACGTCTTCAAACCAGGGAAATAATATCGATGGCATTTCAATCCTGTATAAGTTACATGTGGTACAACGTATAACCACAGTGTAACATATACATTCGAGACACTCACTGCTGTGAAAGTTGTTACCAACTGACAGTTGCAACGATACTAGCACTCCTAACAGTGGGTAACTGCCGAAGGAGTGTTTATAATTATTTTTGTAAGTAATTAACGAAATAGTTACAGTCAAGCAGGGTAACTATGTATCAGTCAGGGTATCATTGCACCACTTAATATTTCGGTTGCATATGGCTCATGTTCTATCTATTGGCAATTTTTTTTCTAAAGGTAATTTTTAATACTTTTGTTATAAATAATTCCGCAGTAAGTGGAACATCAGTCATATCAAAACCAAATATTAAGTGATACAAGGATACCCTGCCTGATAAAAAGTTACTCTGATAGATTGTAGTATAATTTTTGCGTTACAATGATTAGTAAAATATCAAGAGACATACATAACACGGAAATTAAAGTAAAAACAGTCGAATTTAACTGATTCAGTGGTATAAAGAACAACTTCGTCTTCAACAAATGCTCAGGACTATGTGTATATTTGCAGCTTATTCCGCTGAAAGTAAGTAGAATATAAACGCGCATAAACGAATAGAATATATAAGCGCATATTCTTTTGAGTGTAATTACATTGAAAAGCCAATGTTTTGAAGATACTTGCCTTTTGTCGTTCATCTGTGGCAACGTTTGTGGAACTGGCTTCTTCTTTGTTGGAATACAGTTTGATTACTTTTGCCGTTTTATTGCCACGTCTGTGACGTGTTTCTTTCAGATACAGCTGTGGCGGCTGATTTGGTACCTTTAATACTGTAGTTATTGCATTCTATATGCGTTTCGTACTTTCCATCCTCACCCATTTTACTGTAATTAAAGTGAAGAACCCTTAACGTACCTGAGTAGAAAAGCTACGTCTTTCTGCCAAAGGGCAGGTCTTCTGGTACTTCAAAGCCATTTTTCATTTTTAATAGAAAATGAAATTATTCGCTAGCAGCCAGAAGGCTACAAGATAATTATGTATAAACTGCCGTGTAATGTACTTTTTCGTACCTTGTCAGGGATCTTAGAAAATTTAAGATAGGAATTTGGGAGCTGTGTTTAAGATATCACGTATTTTTATGGAACCAGATACGTTCCCCATTGTAAAAAGTGTGTTAAAACCAATATAAACGATACTATTCGCACTCATCCAATATCGTCCTCAGAAATGTAACTTGCCGGCCGCTTGGAACTCTGCTGTCGCAGTGTATAACAAAGTTGTGCGGGAATGTCCGTGACTGTATGTGTTAGACTGTGGTTTAGTTACAATGTAATAAACATTCTTCTCGTAATTAATAATATCTTTAATTTCATCTCGATGAAGATTGACAGTATTTACCCTCATTCTACGCTTGGTTTATATGTAAACCGCAAAATTGGAAGTTTTTCTTTTATCCTGATGATCCTGATCTTTTCGATAGTCTGACACGTATGCAAGGACAAAAAAAAAGTTCAAATGTTTGTAATTCTATCGGACCAAACTGCGTGGTCATCAGTCCGTAGCTTACAAACTACTTAAATTTAGGTAAACTAACATAACGACAACACACACACACCCATGCCCCGGGGAGGACTCGAACCTCCATGGCGAGCAACCGCGCGCTCCGCAGCGAGACGCTTTAGACCGCTCGGCTACTCCACCGCGGCATGTAAGGACATCAACGCTAGATAAGCCACGGGTAACAGTATATGTATATAAATACTTACACTGTCTTTTACATAATTAATATATAACAAGTAAAAACAATTTTTACTTACCTGAAAACAGCTTCTTTTGATTGTGGCGATGATAGGTTACAAAGCTGAGAACCATAAGTGATATGTGACTGAGGAGGAACTAATAAGGTTTATTACTCTGTCAGAATCTGCAACATATGGAAAAAGTACTGTCAATATGGCCGGCAGTGACTGATGGACACTGGAAAAAATGGATGGCATTGGGGTAGGTAGATGTGCTTATGTGGCTGGCATTCAGTGTTAAAGGTCCCCCACACACGAGTGACGAATCGCAGCAATTCGTCGCATGCGATATCGCTGCAGTCCGCTCGCCTCCACCTCGTTACACACGAGCAATTTCTTCGCGAATTATGAACGCATAGGCGTCGGAAAATTGTAGAAAGGAAAAGGCTTAACAGGAGTCACAGTTCATGTGTTCAGAACACAATTCGTTTTCAGTCCCGATGTAACTATTGAAATGTTGTAAATAGCCGCACTGCTGATTACCACGACTACAAATTGTGAATAGGTTAGTTAGTTTGTATGAAACGACTTGGGACTTCATTACAGCTTTATTGATTTGACCCCAACAATTAGCAATCTGTGTGAATAAGTTTCAATTTCTAAAAGGACGTACGTCATTGGTCCCTTTTGTGTAATGTGTAAATGTCAATCGCTCGTTCTGTTTCGTCAGCTATATGTTGTTGTGATTTCAAGTGCTGGAAGAAGGTTGATGTGTTACTGTCACTATTTCTAACGTGTTCACGATTTCGGATATTGAAGTTTTTTCTAGTCTGCCCTATGTAAAACATATCACATTGCTTACATTTGGTTTGATATATTCCAGGATTTGTATACATGGTTCTTTTTATATGTCCTGATTGCAGTAGGGTTCGAACATTGTGTCGTGTCTGATAAGCAAATTTTACGTTAATACGTTTTAGTATTCCACTGACAGTGTGAAATATTTTTCCTAGATATGTGGTGGATATGTGTATATCATTTTGCTTGGTAGGTGTTCCTCTTGTCAAAGTTATTTCTATATTTGTGGTATGCCTTATGGCTTAGTGTAATTATCATAAATTTCTGTGTCACTTTTAGGATGAAAATCATTTTGTACTGCGATATATTTAACGATGTGTATCCCATTTTGTATGGCGTCCTGCTCTAATGGTAGGTTTAATAATCAGTTTACCATAGTATGAAAATAATACGACTTTTTGTGATTTTGGATGACAGGAATTTGAATTTATAATGTTGTCTGTTGTATTTGGTTTTCGGTACATCTCGAATTTATGTTTGTAATTAATATTTTTTATAGTCAAGTCTAGGTAATTTATTGTTTTCTAATTCTATCGTTAATTTTATTTTCTAATTCTATCGTTAATTTTGCAGCTGATTGAAGGCTTCATGTATTAGTTGGATGTCATAATTATTTCCGTCTACTAATATTGACGTGTCGTCCATTCTATTTCGAAGTTTAAAATTTTAGCAAAAATTTAATAAAACATGTAACTGTTTAATAAATCAAAATGATCAGATGGCACTCATTGTTTCTTGGCTATTACTATGAAAATCCTGTCAGCTCCAGTGCTATGAGCACCAGCCTCAAAACGTTTTTCACTGCGGAAATTCTAGGGTGCATTTTGCATTTCCTCTCAATAAAAGTAAAAACACTGGCCTCCATGGCTCAGAGTAGCTCGTGATCTGTGAATAACTATCTACTCATTCCAACGTAAAGATATTACTGAAAGTGGGAAAACCGAAACGAAACAAAACTGCACAAACACGGTTAATAAAAAAAAGAGTCACAAGCATATTGGCACCAGCGAGCACGGAATAACATAGAGAGGCTACAGTATACTGCCTACATCAGCGTACAGGCAGTGAAGTCACGGCAGCCATCTTGGTTGGGTGTAGAAACGGAGTTGGGCCGATAAATGCGCAGTTCTTCAAATGGCGCTCGCCTCAACTACAGTGTCATTTAGGATAGGAAAAATTAACAAATTTTCACGCAGACAGGTGAATACTGAAGGAGTACAAAAGTTTTCTTAGCAAGTTCAATACGTATTGCCTTTGTATAAAAATAATAATTGAGATTATTACTTTTATATGAAATTAAAATTACGACATCGAAAAAGTTAGTCGCTTGCCACTTTTTCTGTTTTGTTGTCAGGAAATTTTCGTCAGCGAGAAAGTTGTAGATAATGAAATGAACTTTTCTTTGTATTTAAACAACTTGTTTAGTTGCCCTAGTTTTCTCACAAATTTGGATAGAATAGAGCGGTGGAACCTTCAAAATTCTACTCGTTACTTTCAGCGAGCTTGTCGACCAGTGAGCACAGATTTTGTTGCCCACTCACCTTGTACTTTGTGACCAATTTCGATAAAAAAATTAATTTGGGATACAGTTTTATGTATTAAATAATTATGACTAAATACTTTATTTTATTACTAACTAGCTGACTCGCCCCGGCTATGCACGTGTAATCTTTAAAATTCTTTAACTCGAGAACTGCAGGACGTATCGTGATGCGAATTGTTTCCATGTCTTCGTTATAATTCTGGGATCAATTTAGGCTACATTAAATGTCAATAGAAATGATTGGAATAAATATAACAACGTAGAATGAATCACCACTTTCACACTTTTGTGACCTCTGTAGCGTAAACAATGAGACCTGCGCCAAAGTAAATAGTATAGAATTATAGAACTCTGGACGATTTATATTAATAATAAATAGGCCACGAGATCATATGTCTAACTTTTACAGATCTCCCACCATCACTATATCAACAGTCTGAATCCATCTGGCGCCAGCGATTTAGAAAAGAAAAATGATAAATGTGGTTCACTCGTAAAAGTGGGACACATACTCTCGCGTACTTTTTTTTTTTTTTTTTTTTTTCCTTTTTAGATCTTTCTGAGTTCTGCAATTCTATACTATGTACACTGGCCTAGCTCTTATAGTTTAGGCTCCAGAGCTTACTAAAGTGCAGAAGCGGTAAAAGATTCTACGTTATTATTATTCTTATTTTAGTTGTTTCACAAGTTCCATTGAGATTATATATAACCTACGTTTATCGCAGGATTCTAAAGAAGAAATTAAAAGAAACCACATGACGATACATTTGGTACTCCTCGAGTTATAGATGGTTAAAGGCGCAGACAGCCGGTCGCGGTGGCCAAGGGGACTGAGGCGCACCAGTCACAGTCTGCACGGCCACTACGGTCGGGGGATCGAATCCCCCCTCGGGCATGGATATTTGTGCCGTCCTTAGGATAAGCTAGTATAAGGTAGTTGATAAGTAGTTTGTAAATTTAGGGACTGATGACCCCGTAGTTAAGTCCCATAAGCTATACAAACATTCAAACATTGAAGGCGCAGACAGAGGGAAAATGAGCTTCTATTTTATATAATAGTAAGATTTGGATTCCCTAGCTGAAATTTGTAATTACTTACGGAAAATATATTAAAAAAAAAACACACACACACACACACACAGACACAACAGAAACACCTTAAAATACAAGAAAAAGGAATTAACATTTGTAATTGTTTATTGTATTTTGGGATATTTTTCTTTATTCCTTGCTACGCTACATGCTATTTTTATTTCTTCCTTTCTCCGGTACACGCCCTTTTTATACGAAGGACAAGAAATCAATGATACAATGAAGTATAGCAATAATAATGTTATTTAAATATCACATGACGAATTTCATGAATAACAATAATACACTAATAATGCTACACAATAAAAGGACACACAATCAAGAAATTATTTGATTAATACAAAAACGGATATATTATAAATATTTTGTGAATCAGGCTTGATTCCATGGTGGAACTTGTGCTTGACAACTGTACTTCGACTTGTAGAAATTTTTCAGCAATCAGTCTTAAATATTATTTATTGGTAGCTCTAGATTTCGACCACAGTGTGGGCATTATCAATGCTTAAAGAACCCTTAAAATATGTAAAACATCTCGACCTCCATGTTGGAGGTTGCGTTCGTACTGATGCAGCTGTTCAGTTACTTATTTTAATCGTTTTTTAAGCATTGAGGACCACACAGTGGTCGAAATTAGATCTGCGAATAAATAATACTTAAGACTGATAGCTGAAAAATTTCTACATATGAGTAATAAACTACACTACAGTCCGAGAGAAATTACTTTAACACTCAACTGCAACATGATTTGTGATGTGGCCCTTTATAGGCACCCTGTGCTGGTGTAGTAATACATTAATGAATTTCAATAACTTGTGCGATGCTTGTCGCTGACTTCTGCGCTCTCTCTCTCTCTCTCTCTCTCTCTCTCTCTCTCTCTCTCTCTCTCTCTCTGCCAGCGTATCGATAAATATTTGATTTTTGTCACGTTCAACTTTTTTGTAACAAGCTGAATGGAGAGAGCGGAACTGTTCGTCACTTACTTTCTTCTCCTCGATGTGTTAGGACGTGTTCCAGGATTTTGCCTAATTACTGTAAGTGTGAGCTTCTTTTTTTATTAATTTCAATAAACCCCCAGAGTTAATTTGAAATATCTTACTTACAATCCCTTCTCCATTCTTACTAATTTTAAAGTTATTTATTTTTAGAAGATCCAGTACTTCATAAACTGATGCTCGGGTATTGTTGCGATGTGTTTCGTGTTTGTACTAGAACATTCTCTGTGCAACTTTTATTTATTTCGTATTGATGAATGGTTTATTACACTTTAATGCCTGCAGAAAAATCTTCGCGATGTTTATGAAGTCCGATAATTTTGCAATTTTTCGCGACTATCATGATTAATTTTCAACACGGTCATATAACGATAGTAAACGAAACGCACAATCCCAGCATCAATTTATCGAAGTAATATTTCAGTCATCTCACCTAGAATCACTACAAAATATGTCCGAAATATTAGTACCAGCTCTCAATAAGGTAAAATTTAGATTCCGCCGACCTCTTCTGTAATATGACATTTTAGTAAATATAATCACCTTTACTGCTGCTTATAACTTTAATTGTCCACTACAGCTGTTTCGCCGTATTTGGCATTGTCAAGTGGTTGTCTAGTTGTTGCCAATATATACACAGCATCTGTACCTCTATATGATTGTAATAGGTACTTTCTTAGAAAGAAGTTTTTTAGTATTTTTTAAAATAATGACTTTCTTGCAGTCAAACAAGAAAGTCATTATTTTAAAAATTATTAAAAAACGACTTTCTAAGAAAGTACCTACTAAAATCATATAGAGGTACAGATGCTGTGTGTATATTGGCAACAAATAGACAACCACTTGACAATGACAAATACGGCGAAACAGCTGCAGTGGACAATTAAATAAAGTTATAAGCAGCAGTAAAGGTGATTATTAAAATGTCATATTACGATATACTCACTGCTGCAGGCCCAATTATGAAAAAAGTTCTTCTGTAATGTTGCTTTCTGGTGTTGTATTTGCTACCGAAATTACGACCGCTACCATTTAATGGCGTAATCCAATAATTTTGTTTAAATTGTCCCTTCCTTGTCAAAATTGCTCAGTATTTTCATTTAAAAATATTTCACTACCTGGTAAAATTATATTTGCGATCCCCAAACTCAACTTTAGTACGCAACACCCGTTTTCATACGAAAGCAGCATTACATTGGCAACTGTGGTCGGGTGGCGCTCGCACTGGGATGATTAATTCTCAACGGCCGCCGTGTTGTTAGTTAAGTGAAGCGCTCTCTGCCCAGCTTCAGTTCACTATCATTATAAGACCTCTCTGTTATCTGAGCTCGCTGATTGGCACACATCGCTGCTAAGCATACAGGAAGCATGCGGTCCGTCAGATTGCCTGGGACTTCCATGCGATCAGCGATCGACGACAGACGACCGATCGCTGCGATTTGTCCACACAGGTGCCATCTATGAAGCGATCGGTCGCCCTTGCGAGAATTGCTGCGATCCGTCGCTCGAGTGTGGGGCCCTTTAGAAGAGTGGCAATTGCTTCCCCAGCCTGCACCGGACTCTGAGTCCTCGTGGAGTCTCCATCGGGATACCCCGCCCGTCGTCCCCTGAGCAGCGGCCTCGCCCTTATTGTCCGGTCGTGTGAGGCCGGTCCACGCAGTGGCAGGGAAACCCAGCTGCCCGCCGACGCGGATCTCATACATCACGCCGGCCGGATCCGGCTGCCGCGTGACGTCACCAGCTGCTCCATTACTCTGCACTTCGGCGCTGCCGGCCGATTCTCGAGAAACCCGACGACTTCGAAGGGTCACCCGTAGACACACGGAGCTATTTGCATTCTCGTGACTACTTAATGCAGACGGACTCGCACGTGCATGCGTTTGCTACTGACTGAGAAAGTTAGAGATACACTGCTTCTTAATATCCTTCTCGGGTTTCCTGCCGGATCAGTACGTCAACTGGACACAATATTTCGGCGGTCCACCTGGCCGCCATCCTCAGGTGACAGTGCTGGTGCACCGTCTCGCCGAGACTGAGTACAAGCCGCGAGCGGCGGCCCCTATATACGCCGCGGAAGGCCGAGGGCGCGTGCGCAAAAATGGACAGTTCTGCCCTCTAAGTTTCAGCGCCGCCACTGGTGTCCTGCGTACGCTGACAACAAGAGCTTTTACCATTTCAGACGCTGAAAGTCTAACTAAAGAGATGGACCATCTGAGAACGGTTTTCAAGAAGGATGGTTACACTGACCAACAGATCTGCCGTGCTTTCCAGTTTGGACCGTCGCGGGAACTACAAGAAGAATCTTACTAGTCGCTGGCTTTCCTACCGTTTGCTGGAAGCATTTCTTCAAAAATAGGAAGAATTTTGAAAGTATATGACATCCAATGCATTTTTCGTCCACCTTCCAAGGTTAGAGCGCTCCTGGGTTCAGTAAAAGATGACTTAGGATTGAGGAGACGCGGAGTATACAAAATTCCTTGTCACTGTGGAAAACTTTACATCGGTCAGACAATCCGTACAATTCAAATCGATGTACTGAACACCGTCGACACGCAAGATTGCTTCAACCAGAGAAATCTGCAGTCGCTGAGCACTTTCTTACTGAGGGACATAAAATGAAGTAGGATGAGACACAAATGGTTGCTTCTGCGTCTCGCTATTGGGACTGCATTTTAAAAGAATCGATCGCTATTCGTCTTTCAGACAATATTATAAACAGAGACAAGGGTTTTCCTTAGAGTAAAATGTGGAACCCTTTATCGTTTGACATAAAAAAACAACGGTCTCTGCTGAATATCGATCTATCGTTTACGGCGGCGCTGAAACATAGAGGGCAGAACTGACAATTTTTGCGCACGCGCCCTCGGCTTTCCGCGGCGTATGTAGGGGCCGCCGCTCGCGGCTTGTACTGTCTCGGCGAGTCGGTGTACCAGCACTGTCACCTGAGGATGGCGGCCAGGTGGACCGCCGAAATATTGTGTCCAGTTGACGTATTGATCCGGCAGGAAACCAGAGAAGAATATTATGAATCATTACGCCGGGAAAGCCTACGTAGTTACACTGCTTCTTATCGCGAAACGATCGCTACTCAAAGTCGGAGATTCACAATCAAGGATCAAAGACGTTTTAGGTGCTTTTTACGGGCAATGAATTAAATTCAGTGAGGCGGTTGAAAATTTTTGCCCATTGAAACATTTCTACCAAATTGTTCAAATTTTAGAAATGATTTTTATTTAAATAAATTCTGTATGCAAATATTCATTAAATGGAATAGCTCCTGCAAATGAAACTGTTCCGCGATTTTAATAAAGAAAAAATGAAAGAAATATTAATTTGAATGAAATGACTGTAAACGCCAGATTATATTTTTTGAAAAGCTATCACTGTCAGTGCTATGAACATTGAACAGGATAAATATTTCAAATTGCTGTCTTAGAATTTACGTGAGTCATGAAAGGTGCCTCTGTTTTTAAAAAAATTGAAAAATGCAGCACTGTTAAAGAAATGGCGAGCTACACACTAAGAAATTAAGAACCTGTTTTTGATGGAAAACTGCCGTGAACCTAACTGTTCGAGACATCATTTACTATCACTATCATTTAATAACAAAGTCCACAGCTAGTACAAATTTTTAAAACTGAAAATTAATAAATGAAATCTCAATTAGCGATCAGTTATGGCTTCACAGTACTAGGTTTAGATGGAATACCAAAGTGCGGCGAATGAAAATTTGTGTCCGGCCGGGATTCGAACCCGGGATCTCCTGCTTACTAGGCAGACTCGCTGATCACTCCGAGCACACAGTGACCAGCCAGACTGCAGAGGACTCTTCCCTGCACGTCTCCCGCCACACACAAATCTCCTTTCGCCACACTGTGGTAATAGAATGAGACAGCGTGGCGAATGGAGATTTGGGTGTGGCGGGAGACGTGCAGGGAAGAGTCCTCTGCAGTCGGGCTGGTCACTGTGTCCTCGATGGCGGAATGGTCAGCGCGTCTGCCTAGTAAGCAGGAGATCCCGGGTTCGAATCCCGACCAGGCAAAAATTTTCATTCGCCGTATTCTATCTAAACCTAGTACAGTGAAGCCTTAATTGATCGCTAATTGCGATTTATTTCATTCATTGAACGCTGTAACGTCGCCAAAAATATATAACTGAAAATTAATAAGTCGGCACAAAATCGTATTCAGAACAATTATTTAGTAAAAGAATGTAATGAAAATGATTACTGTTCTGATCACATCTCCAACAATTATTTAATTAGATATAATGACGGAATCCGTTGTTCTGAAAAATAAATTGCACCACAAATGTGAGAAGAAAAATAAAGGAATAAGTTTTCTACTAAATGAGAACGCATTAAGTTCGTTTAAACTGCAGAGCTTATAATTGAATTAAAAAGCAGCATATCTTCATAAAACTTACATCAATTACAAAGTACATACATATCCTGGAAAATGCATAATAATTACAGAGCTCAGATCATTTACGACTTTACTATCTCAATGTTAGAACAAGGAGGAGGAAATGGAGACGCATTTCCTGTCTTTATATATGAGAAAAATTGAACGTGATAATGTCATTGTATTCTTTGCACAGCGGTTCACATATATCACTCAGTCTTCAAAGACTGTTAAGTCCAAATGACTGTGAGTAATATATTAACATTTACAAAAAAAATTCAACCAAATATGCAAATAAATTAACTTTAAAACATCGGAAAGTAAGAAACTTTTAGTACGTGGAAGCACATTTAACAATTCACCACACCGGGGGTAAAACCGAAGTCTTTTGCTTTCTACCCTGATTGTCTGACAGTAAGGTACGTAGGACACGATGTATGTCGCAGGAGCAGGAACGACAATGGCATGCTCCGAGCCATTACGGCGGGGTCGCAGATATAAGGTGGACAGAATTTGATAGAAGTGATTGAAATGTTATATAATTTATCTGTGACTCAAATGTTCAAATGTTTGTAAATCTATCGGACCAAACTGCGCGGTCATCAGTCCGTAGCCTAAGGACAAACACACACAGCCATGCTCCAGGGAGGACTCGAACCTCCACGGCGAGCAACCGCGAGACGCTTTAGACCGCTCGGCTACTCCACCGCGGCTATCTGTGTCTCTAACCCTTTCTCTGACACTTTCCATAGGAGGTGTTACCACCCCGCGCGTGCCAATGTCACTTGACTTACTTGACTTAGTTCCTGTCGTTCCCTCTGGAACATAGGGCCAAAACGAAATTTCTCCACCTGATACCATTTCCAGCAAGTCGCTTCGCTCGAGACTTTCCCATCCCATGCAGCTTCTCTCTCTATCGTTCTTTTCCAGGTACGTTTGCGGCGACTGAGTTTTCTAACTCCTTGAGGGTTGCAGTCCAACGCCACCTTTTCAACAGCTCCATCAGGCCATCTCAATGTATGTCCAATCCATTTCCATTTCATTGGTTGCTGAATGGCTATCTCATGTTTAAAATATTCCCGAGACAACGGTTAATAAAAACTTGTAGCTGGTTTTTGATGTAGTTAGTCATTTTCCAAATTTCGCAACCATACTTCAGAACTGCCGTCACCTTGCTATTGAAAAGCCGGACTTAGGTTTTCTTTGCGAATTTCCTGTTTAAAAACGTGGTAGAGCTGTACAAATGCAGCATTTGCTTTGGGGATGCGACTGCGAACGTCCTCCTCATCGCCTCCTGTAGTCGTGACCATATTCCGAGACAGAGGAAAGATTGGACCTGTCCTACATCCTCTCCATTAACGGCCAGCCTAGTCGTGATGTATCGATTTTATCCGCATTTCTTTAGTTCTGCAAACATTTGAGTCCTGCAGCTTTCTCTCTCTCTCTCTCTCTCTCTCTCTCTCTCTCTCTCTCTCTTTGTGTGTGTGTGTGTGTGTGTGTGTGTGTGTGTGTGTGTTTGAAAAATTAGTACTTTCAGCCAGCCCGGGGGAGGGCCTTTGTAAAACAATTACAAAACGTGAATGAAAGGATATATAATTTAATTTCAATATAAACTCGCAAAACCATATTTATCCAGGACCTAATATCTCGTGTGTGTTTGTGTGGGGGGGGGGGGGGGGGGGAGAGATTGGTCGCATTTTGGGAGGGGGGTGATGATTCATTGGGCAAGTGGGACGGGGCACCTCTCTGTGTAATGCTATCCATGATCCTAGTACACTTGAATTCTAATTACAGTAGTTGAAAAATATATATTGTCACAGCTGTTAACGCGAGAGCCGTCTGTGCTGGACTGCCTGCAACTGGGCACTGCTGGACCCGCGTATCATCGGTTTTGGAGTGCAGCGCACTTTCTGCAACTTCTGCATGCAAATTTGTTTTGTTAAGTAGAGTGTAATTACATAAACGAAACATACTATAATAAAGTTTCATGTAAATACATTAATTACACAAAATGACATTAAGTTCTATACAATAATTATAATAAAAAAATATGAGGAGGGGGCAGCTAATAAGAATACGTATCGGTAGTATTGGCGCAATCTCTCACGGAAATGCGATACCTTACACTGTATCTCATTTTTCCCACCCATTCCACCTATGACGTGATTTACTACCTATAAAATTTCTTAGTAACTCAATGCCTACGGCCATGAGCCAGCAATCTACACCATACACAAATTCTCAATTTATGGTCCCTTTATGCCGTTTACTCGCGGAAATGGTTATCCGATTCCCGTAAAGAGTAGTGGCCCCCCTCCCCCCATTTTGTACTTCGCTGCGCCTAAACACTGAGAGCCAAAGGAACTGGTACACATGTCTAGTATGTAGGCCCCTGTGAACTCGCAGGATTGTTGGAACACGACACGGCGTGGATTCGACTCATGTATGCTGCTGAAGTGGGCGGGGGGGGGGGGGGAGGAGAGATCTCTTCTGAACAGCACGTTACAAGGCATCCCAGATATGCTCAATAATGTTTATATCGGAGGAGTTTGGTCGCCATCGGAGAGGTGTTGAGCTCAGAAGAGTGTTTCTGGGTTTGTGGGGTATCGCACTGTCTTGCTAAAATTTCCCAACTCTGACGGAATGTACAATGGATGCAGGTGATCAGCGAGAATACGTACGTACCTGTCACGTGTATCAGGCGTCCCTTATCAGTCCAACTACTCACGCACTACACCATTACAGAGCCTCCGCCAGCTTAACTGTCCAATGCTGACAGCAAGTCCGTGAATTCCTAAGGTTATGTCCATACTCGAAAACGTCCATCCACTCGACAGAATTTGAAACAACACTCGTCAGACCAGACAACAAGTTTCCGGTCACCAAGAATCATTGCCTCGCGCAGTCAGCAAGGGTACAAGAGCGGGAGTTCTGCTCCGAAAGTCCTTATCGGTGATGTTCCGTAGAATGTTTCGCTCGCTGTCACTGAAATCTGCAGCAATTTGCAGAAGGGTTGCATCTCTGTCATGCTAAACGATTCTCTCCAGTCGCCGTTGCTCGCGTTCTTCCAGGATCTTTTACTGGCCTCGGTGATGTCGGAGGTTTGGTGTTTTACCGGATCCCCGATATTCACGGTGCATTCGTGCACCTCATCTCTACCTCGAAGAGCTGTGTCCCATCTCTCGTGAGGCGACTGTAGCACCACGATCAAACGCGCATAAATCGTGATAACCTGCCGTTGTAGCAGCATTAACCAACCTAGCGCCTGTGCCAGACACCTGTTGTCTTATATTAGCGTTGACGACCGCAGCCCCGTCCTCTGAGTGTTAGCATATCTCTGTGTTTGCATACGCATGACTATACCAGTTACTCTGCCTCTTCACTGTATATTATTCAGATTCGTAGAATTAGTAGGAATAAGTATAATTAGTTGTTTAACAATGTATCAAAGAAACTGTCACTAATTATAGATTTAATAAACTAATGTGTAAATCGCCACAAATATTTTAAGAACCTCAGAACATATTCTGAGAATTTTAAAAAATATGTAATACAGCCAACCGGTTGCATATATTTTATGGTTATTGACCTGGTTTCGTTATCACTTAAGCTAACTTCATCAGAAGGTAAAAGTATACGTGTTTTTTCATATAAACTTTATCTTCTCTTGAAATTACCCTTAGTGGTAACGAAACCTGGTAAAGAGCCATAAAATTTAGGCAACCGATTGTCTGTATTACAGTTTTTTAATCTGTATATTCAGTTGTTATTCAGTCATTATTAAATTGTATATTCTGAGAAATAAAATAATGAGGTTTGAAGTATTGTATCCATTTCAGAAACTGTTCAGGTTATAAATCAATACAATGCAGCAACCAGATGCTTGTGATTATTTATTTTTGTTGACCGGTTTCGGGCGCTTGAGTGCCATTCTTCTGGTCTCTACGCATAGCAGGCAAACAAGTGCATTGGTATACAGTAAAGGCTATAAAATGTACAAAAGTCGGTTACAGCAATTTGAAGCACTTTTGAACCAAATAGATTGTAAAAAAGATATATTCACATAATGGGATAAAATTAACACTTACATTTTAGTATTGTTGCTTAATAAATGTACATGCTAGCAGGAGAAAGAACGCTAAGTGCAGAGAGAATGCAATGAGTAACAATCAGCTGCTAACAAAGAATCTATGGATGAACCTAATAGTCAATGAGTAAAAATAAATAAGGAGGGAAAAAAAGGCTATGAAAAAAAAATACTCGATGTAGTTGAAAAGAAAAGCGTAAAGAGTGGAGCAGGTGACTGATTGATAGGTCGCTTAACAGATTAATATTCAGTAGTATAAGAAGTTCAATGATAAGTGGCGCCATAGGAAATATTTCGGAACTAGCAGCTGACAGTAGTGGGATGCTTAGAATGCCACTGTCAGGGCATCTGTCAATATAAAGAAATTGTCATTGTGTCTATGGCTTCAAATATTAATGGGGATAGATTGAGAAGTGATTCTCATACAACAAATAAGTTAAGGATATGAGTTATAAGTTTTATATATACATGTGGTGCCTGTTCCGAAGAACAGACGTCACTTCTGACTGCAGTTGTTATTATTTAATATTCACAGAATATATGACATCAACTGCGATTGGGCAAAGCTGAAGGTAGTCCTTGCAGGCGCGGTGATCACTGTGTCCCCAGTGGTGTAGAGGTCAGCGCAACTGCCTAGAAAGCAGGAGACCCGGGTTCGAATCCCGGCCGGGTACACATTTTCAGCTTTACCCGATCGCAGTTGATGTCATATATTTTGTGAATATTATAAGTTTTAAGATGCGTGAACTAATGTGCAAAGAAATGTGAATGGTTACAGTAACATTAATCTAGTGTTACAATTGGTACATCTAGTCAGACAACTGAAAAGAGTTTAACAGACAACTTGCTAGAAATATACCAAAGAGGACAATCATGTACAGCATATTATGGTGCTCTAAGACACAGTAAGAGTAAGTGGTGGCTGGTTTTCTAAAAATAAAAAAGTCACTACCATAATGGTAGTGACTATTGCATAGTGCAGTTTAACAAAGTGAAGGCATAAAATAATCTTTAATATGAGGTGGGGGGGGGAGAGGAAAGGAGGGAATAGCTAATAATGAGGTTTCTATAAAAATGCCCACACCTCTGTCAGCCATAATGGATTCCGAAAACGTCGATCATGTTGTGATTTTCTCCCAAGACATTCTGGAAGCGAGGAATCAATGCAGTCAAGCGGATACAGTGTTTCCTAATTTTCTGCAGTATCAACGTTTTATTAATTAAAGTGTGGCCATGCGGTATTTTAACATAATTTGCCTGGTATATCTTGGTAAGAAAGCCACTGCCTGTTATCTACTGCACTCGCATTCGGGAGCATTGTGGTTCAAAGCCACCTTCGGCCATCCAGATGATGGAACAACTAGGAACATATGTCAGGTCTTAACTTACATTGGGTGTAGAGCATGTTTTTGTTGTTCCTTTCCAACTAATGATATTAGTATTAGTAATTTACACAAGCACAAACCCTTAACCATTTTCCTTTTAACACGTACCACATGTTTTATTCACTCTCATCATATGAAAAAAAAAAAAAAAAAAAAAAAAAAAAAAAAAAAAAAAAATGCTCAGTTAATGAACTATGTGAGTACCAAAGATGATCCGATACGATGATAAATTAAAAAGATATGGAATTTTGAGAGTAGAAGCGTAAAATACTAACGCTTTAAATTGAAAAAGTGTTTCTCATTAGGTTTATCGCATAAAATATGTAGATAAAAATGGTCAGCATTAGACTTTTTCTAAATGTTCAAATGTTTATAATCTTATGGGACCAAACTATGTTGGTCATCAGTCCCTAGTCATACAAACTGCTTAAACTAAGTTAAACTAACCTAAGGACAACACGCACATCGATGCCCGAGGGAGGATTAGAATCTACGACGCGGGAGGCCGCGCGATCCGTAACGTGGCGCTCCAGACCGCTCGGCTACTTCGAAGCGGCAGACTTGTTCTAGCAAGGGTTTCCGTTATTTTTTAATCAATGATAAGAATGTTAGCAACAGGGGAAGACAATAATCCAGAAGTCGGACAGTTCAGTTAAGAGTGATAAGTATATTCTGAAATTAACAGCTCCAATGGTGAGGTAGCCTGTTACACTATAGAATGTCGATGAAACATACAAGGCAAATCACTGGCTCTAAAACGCCTCTTGCTGCACGACAAGACAAAATGAGATAACAAGTTCTCAGTGCAGCTAAGAGTTCTGCAATTCGTCCAGCCCTCAATGACGGAGGGTAGAGAGGTAAATAAAATTATCTTTAACCAGAGAATGAACAACGGAGCCTAGGCAGCGGCAGCACGAAGCAAACAGCGAAAGCAAATTTAACATCGTCGCGCCTAGTGATCGAAATACAAACTGTTGCATTTCGATTAACTAGTGTTCGACATATTTGCGATGCTCTACCACGAACTGTTCTAGTCGGAATCGTGATGTCCATGGCCACTACTTAGAACAGTAAGTGAGCACAAAGACCACGATATGGCGGCAATTTCTGCGCAAGAGATGTTCACCGATCTACAGCCTCTAAGAACAGCTGTATGCTTCTGCCGGCAGAAACAGAAACTTGTTACCAACCAGGCCTCCGAGAACCGGTCTCTTCGTTCCGAGGTTCGCAGACCTGAAGCGGCCACAACTTGGCAGAGTGGGAGGGACTCCAACGGTGTTCCATCGCCAAGCCCTATCCAAAGATTCAAATTCACGGCTCGAACAGCCCTTGAGGCGAATTTGTAGGAATAATTCAAACTAGAACGTGAAAATTACTCCAAGCCCAGGAGACGACAGTCCTCTATTAAGGCAAGCCAAGAGTGATTTGGGAATATATGATTCGTTTGTAAAGGAGTCCGCATATAAAACACTTGTGCGACTAGATTTGCTTCGGAAACTCAAATAGAAGCCACTGGAGGAAAGACGTTCTTTTCGAGAAAGACTGTTAAAGAAATTTGGAGAGGCATAATTTGAAGCGGACTGCAGATCGATTCTACTGCCGTCAACTTAAATTTCGCGTTAAGACCACAAAGCTCGGAGAGATTAGGACTCGTACAGATGCTTGCATGCATTCGCCCCCCCCCCCTCCCTTTCTATCAAGGAGTGGAACAGGAAAGCAAGTAACTAGTAGTAGTACAGAGTACCCTTCGCAACTCACCTTTGGGTGGCTTGCGGATTACGGCTATGGATGTAAATTTTCCGGGAAAATTAATTTGATAAGGTTTGATTTAAGATTATTTCATCTACTTTCTGAATTTTATTTGCGCCAACGTTTGTGACATATAAAATGAGCCGTAACTTTTCATGTAGTCCGAATTCTTCAAGAGGATATCAAGGTAAAACTGGTTCCATTCCATGCTGACTCCTGGTGCAGCGACCGGTTATGAATTTATTGAAAGAATGCAGTCACGGAAGCATTTTTTCAATAGAATACTACATATTATCGTAAGACGTTATTCAGGAGATATGACGTCATAAGAATTGAGCTGCATATAAACGAAAATGGTATAAACATAGAGCAGTGACGAAGACGATGGACAGAGGGGAATAAAGAAACGGACTAACTTACGAGGCGCAATCGTAAAGTAATTTTACCTATTTTTTAAAACAAAGAGAACATATTATTAATAATTAAGTTCCTTACCAAAGGCATTTAAGATAGTGTCACTGAATTAAAATTTGTGTTGTGGCTGGTATTCGAACCCAGGACCTCCTGCTTACTAGGTATGCGCTTTAGACCACTTTTTATAGCCACACATTTACTTTAAGATAAACAGTTGTAGATTTACAGTTTGTACAGAGTAAAAAAATAAAGTTGACATCAGCTATTACAATTAAAATTTAATTTATACATGAATTGTCAATCATTGAAAGACTAAAACCCATTCACTTTCTCATCTACGGATCGCTTGTACAGTTTAGCTGGAACATGTCCATTGCTGATGGTAGCGTATGCATAGTACGGTATCTTTTTTGCAGAATATGTTTGGTTTGACATACCACTGTGCCATGGGCGAATCCTATATTTGCAAGTTGATCTTTGAAGAGATTCAGGCGTAAATTTCTCCATGAATAATCTGTTTCTCCATTTATCAAAAGTTGATATCCATACTTCTCGCTGTTTAGCTAGTCTTGTCAGTTTTCCCTCCAAGCGAACTAATTCCTTCTTTCCCATCCGTACGATCCTTTTCCTTTTTAAGAGGTAGTGCATCTCGATTAATAAATTGTCTAGAAGGGTCACTTACTTGTTTCTCGACATCTTGTAAATGATTCCAAAGATCAAAATGTTTCTTTGCTGAATATCAATTCATTGTTTTTATACAATTCTTCCAATGTAACAAGATACGTTCTATGCTGATATAATTCTCTCGGACTTCCAGGAGGTCGCGCAGATATATAAGCACAGCGGTAGCAATGATAAGACAGTCACTACTTGACAATAGCCGAGGAGATTTCGGCCGAAAGCTCGTGGATATCAAACCACTTGAGGCGTCTGGAAGCCCAAGAGAATTATATCATAATAACTCGTCTCGAAACTATGCAATCATACAGATACTTTCTATGTTTGTCTTAGATTACTTCAGATATAACAGGAACATTATGTTTTTTAAACTCTTCTTTCTGCGAATCTCTAAAACGACACTGAGTCCACATTTTATTTAGTGTTCTGTTAACAGTTCTTCTTCTTCTTTCAGGTAACTCTGCATGCAAGTCTTCAGTCTTACCATTACCGGTCGTGAGCCGTCCGCATTCTTCTAAGTGAGGTAATTGCTTCCATTTTTCCTCTAAGTCATTCTTCAGATTTGCCAAACTCTTGTTTACACTATTTTTCGTGTCTGTCCATTTGCTATTCATTACAGAAATACGTCAAAACACAGTCTGTGACAAACACTTCCTAATCGCCGTGGCAGATTAGCTGTACGTACTGCGGTGCGCCTGGCCGTCCGCTGTCGGGGGTTCGAATCCCCCTCGGGCATGGATGTTTGTGTCGTCTAGTTTGAGGTAGTTCATAAGTAGTTTGTAAGCTTTACAAACATTTGAACATTTTTGAATTTCCTAACCATCATTAGAAAAATCAAATTAATAAACACAAAATCCTTCATGACGTTACTACCATTTATATCAAATTCATATCTTTTACTTCTTCCAGGAGTGCTATTCCTGAAAGTTTCGCAGAAGAACTTCTGTGAGTTTTGGGAAGTAGGAGGCGAGGTACTGGCAGTAGTAAAGTTGCATGGACGGAATGGGAAGCGTGCCGGGATAGCTCAATCGATATAGCGCTTTCCGCGATAGGCAAAGGTCCCAGGTTCGAGTGCCGGGTCAGGCACACAGTTTTAATCTACCATCATCCAAAACCAATCCCAAAACCAGTTCTAGGAAGTAAGGCACTCTCGTTGTCTCAAGCCCTCAGTACCTCTTCGCCACATGAAAACTGCACTTCCTTTCAGCTATTTTTTTTCCTTTTAATAGCTTGTGGGACTTAACTGTAGGGTCATCAGTTCCTAAACTTACAAACTACTTACGAATAACACTAAGGACGGCACAAATATCCATGCCCCAGGGGGATTGGAACCCCCGACAGTGGTAGCCGTTCAGACCGTGACTGGCGTGCCGCAGTCCCCTCGGCTACCGCGGCCGGCATTTCAGCTTCATTTCTACATTCGGGAACAGTGCAAAGTCACAAGGAGCAAGGTCTGGAGTATAAGGAGTTTGCCCCAAATATTCGGTGCGTACTTTGGCGCAGTGAGTGGAGCGTTGTCGTAATAGAGGAACCGTCGCGGGTTCTTCAAAGATTATATGACTTTGCGCAGGCACTAACCAGTGACTGTGTGTCTGATAGAGCACACTCCACATTTCTACTCTATTTAAGAAAAAAAAGCAATAATTTTCGTCTTTATTCATGTGTGTTTTCTGACAGCTACGGATGTGTGGTCACGTTCAAAGATCCAAAATGTGAGTCACGTCATAATAGTACAGAGAAGTCTCGTCACAATGTTTTTAATATACTGGGATTTTTGCTTAGAAAACTTCCTCAACATCCCTCTGCACCAAGTCCCACGTTGTGTCGTGTGCTCTGCCGTCAGTCTATGCGGCACACACAGGCAACAAATTTTCTTTACTTGCGAATCATCAAGCCTCTACTGTGGCCGAGCGGTAGGCTCCCAGCTTTGTCAGGATGAGGCGTGAAACCTGGTAGAGCGCCACAGCAAGCTAGTAAAACAGTTTTAGAGTTTACAAGTTTATTCACCTGAATACAGGATTTCGTGGTGTAGGTGCTGGCCGCGGTGGCCGAGGGGACTAAGGCGCTCCAGTCACGATCCGCACGGCCACTACGGTCGGGGGTTCGAATCCCTCCTCGGGCATGGATATTTGTGCCGTCCTAGTTCGTAAGGAGTTCATAAGTAGTTTGTAAGTTTAGGGACTGATGACCCCGTAGTTAAGTCCCATGGACTATACAAACATTTAAACATTTGAAACATTTGGTGTAGGTGCTAGCTCGGCAGGACCTAGATCAGCAAATGAAGTCGCCTTGGACGGGTCAGCTCGGCGATTCGCTGCGCTTTCTATGGGTCGGCTGGTTGGGTTAGGTTGTTTGGTTGGTTTAGGGGGACTAAACTACTGAGATTATCAGCCCCCGGTGGGGAGAGGAAGGAGTGAGGATAGGAAAGAATGGGAGGGGGAAAGGAAATGCAGTCCAGGAAGTAAAGGAAGGAAGACTGCCACCACAGAGTAAAGAGAAGCAGCCCCCTCTAAACCACTGTCCTACGCTCCCCTCATAGTTCCGTAAGATGCTAGCAGGTGTCAGGCGGTTCCCTGGCCTAGTACCTGTAGACGACACTAGAGGCGCTTCTGAGGGTAGCGTGGAGGGGAGGCTGAGGGGAGAGCTCGTGTCGCCTGCCACGAGGCCACGGCTGTGTCCGGTGTGCCGGCGTTTGAGGGGAGGTGGTGTTGGGGGCAGCCGCTACCTGTCACCTGCTCTGGCCAGTTTAAAGGTCTGCTTCTGACCGCAGCGCCAACATGGGACATCTTACGGAACTGCTTCAAAACCCCCGCCCCGCACCCCTGAGCGTAGGAACGGAGGTTTCCCGTCTGTTTATATTTGTCTGTGGCGCCACGCACGTATTCACAAAAGAACCGTGAGCCCCCCTGGGGGTATGGGTCGGTTGCTGTGCCGTTCGGACCGAGTTACCGGCGATGGGGGTCGACGCAGAGGCTGCCAGGAGTTCTCGGTCCCTCCTCCGGTCTAAGCCGCTGCTTGTAAATCCGTGCTTGGATGCCGTGATGAGAGAGGAACTCTCGATACTTCCTGCAGCGTTAGCTCCAGAGTGCTAGCTCGTCGACAGGGTCGTTGGCCTTTAGGAAACCAACCTATGAAGACTGAGGTGGCCTCAGGCAGCAACCATATTCAGCGTTGTGAAGACGGTAGAAGTCTGTTCATCACCTCCCCGGATGACGGTTGGTTGAAGTATAGTAGTTGTCTCCGGACTCCATCTCCTAGCTGCGACTAGTGGCTACTTGTACTGTTTTATCTGATATACAAGCTGAATACAGTGATTAGATCATTGGATCCACGACAACTCTCCTCAGCATCATCGATTCCAAAGACCCAGTGACTACACTTCTGAAAGCGGGAGCTTATATAAAGATATTGGCTGAAGGTAGGACGTATGGGACGGTTCGTAATGACCGAATGTGTCCTACTTGAGAGCACAGCGTTCCCTCAATGAGCCCTTTAACCAGTGACGTATCCACGGTCTTATTCACTCTTGAGACAGAGTTACGTGTAGTTATGAAATGTCTACAAGCTGACGAATATACCCTCTCGCTCTCCTGCTGACTGTAGGCTTTTCAACTCGCCGACGCAGCGTCTGCTGTCGTCACGAGAGACTGGCGTCGCATTTACAACAGAGCCGATGACCTGCTTCCGCCTAGCTTGACTGGCGAATGCTTGAGCACTCAAAGATTTTAACAAGTTACTCTGTCACAATTTTGCGCTGTAACACCGCGAATCGAACTACTTGCTGGTGCATTTAGCCTTAAGGTCTACCCTATCTTTCTTCGTCTGGCATTTTCTTCACTACGTCAGTGCGCTACAGAAAAAGAATTCTGACAAAACTTACAGTCGGATTTTTTTTATTTTATTTATTTTTTTATTTTTTATTTTTTTAGACAAATACGGTTCTGAATTTCAGGTTTTTAAATCATAATATCTTATTATCAAGAACATAAAACAATAAGGTTCATTATAAACAACAGCTGCTGTCGCCTGCCGTGGTAGCAATGACACTTTGCTCCATGGTTCTGCTTCATACGTATTGGCAGAAGTCGGTTGTTTTCGTGACTATGACATGTTTTCAACTGCTGCCAGACGTAACAGCTGCTTTGTAGCTGCTCTGAGAACGTATGTTCAGTATTAATCAACAGGGCATTTGGTTGTTAATGACAAAGATAGTCCTTCTCTATCTGGGTTTCGTACAATTCCTATTTCCCACGTTTTCATGAATAATTACATGTGCCTTTTGTACCATAGAAGCTAAGTTGGGAACAGTGGGAGAATTTCATGAAATGAGAAGAATGTTTTAAAGTCACAACTTTCGTTTGCAAACTATGTCGGGGCAGAGAGAGACAGACAAATTTAAGAGTCAAACTTATAACATATCTCTATTCTGAATTTGGAGTTAAAAAGACAGAAAGGCTGCTCACTTTTAGTCATGCGGCACTGAATAGAAATATTTCGTGAAAGCATATTATAGGACACTTGTACGAGGGGTTGGAACTTAGTGCCTGTGGGGACACTATGCAATGGAATCTGTGATAGCACACGTTGTTGAATACCTGCCTTACCTCCGAGCATGAGGACTCGCCCGTCCCACGTCACCGGCGTGCACACAGTCGAGGGAAAACAGTCACTTGTGAACGAGAGTCCTAATGTAACGGTGTCACTGTATTTGGAAACAAGAACAACGGAATTGGATCAAGATTATTACTGTTCGTTTTTGGAGCATCACCTGCGACCAGCATTCGAAAAAAGGGGAAACACTTTCTGTATAACCCACCAATCATTTTCACGACAATGCGCGGGCGCAAAAGAGCGCAAGCTGTGGTTGCTCTGTATGGTCGATGGGACTCTGAAGTACTGTAGCATCCACCATACTCCCCGGACTTAGTCCTTCTGACTTTGATTTGTTTCCGAAGAGGTAGCAATCACTTCGTGGCATTTGCTTCAGAACCGTTCCAGAGATTCGACAGGCAGTAGACAGCTCCATTCGCACCTTCAACAGAACAGGCTCTGCTAACGTTATACTACGACTTCCACATCGCTGGCAACGTTTTATGCACAACACTGGTGACTACTTTGAAAGACAGTAACAGGTGAAAACATTTAACGCTTTTGTGTCGGTTGTGAATAAATAGTTGCCTTTATTTTACGTTCCAACCCTCGTATTAAAACACGCTTCGCGTTATTTCCCTTTGACACACACAACACACACATGAGACGCCGCCCTGCTACTACATCGCTGAGTTTCTTGGCAATAGTAAACGGAAAGCGATATGTCCCGAACACAAATTCGGACCAAAGCTCAACTGCCACACGGGAGTGGCCGAGCGGTCTGCGGTGTTCGCGTCTGCTCCTCGTCGGAGGTTCGAGTCTTTCTTTGGGCACAGGTTGTTGAGTTGTCCTTAGCATAAGTTAGTTTGTCTAGGGATTGCTGACCACCTTTGTTTGGTCGCATACCTTCATAAACATTTTGAAGCTTAACTTATCTTCAGCATACTGTACGGAGTGGCCGAATGCCCTTCCTGTCGCCACCCCATGTCCCCCCTGGGAGGAAATGTGTACTCCAAATGTCCGCGTATAGTGTTACATGTGTGAAAGTTCAAAGACCACCGTTAATTGTAAATTAACTCTAGCTGAGGGGAACCAGTTAAAAGCTTACTTTAAACATATAACTGTGGCCGTAAAACGAGCTAAAGTATTCCCGTGAACTACTGACTACTTCCTGCAACAGAATCTTGTTCCCTGGCCCAGAATTTAGAACTGACTCAAACTTTACTTTAGCAGCAGGAAGACAAGAAGACGGTGGCCAACATACATCGTAGATTACGAGAATTACACACAATCCTTAATATACAAGCCACAAGCCACCCATTTCATGAAGGTGACTGTGAGGACATTTATGGCGCAACGGAATTAAAACATGATAATTTGCATCTGAGTTTGTTCTCAGCACTGGTGAAAAACAACATTAAATAAAAAGGGAAGGTATTCGTTAACTAATATTCATAAGTAGGATAAAGTTTTACTGACAAATTATTTATTCAATTCAAACATGAGCAAGTGGTCAAATTAATAATCAATACAGAAGCCAACTTACATACCAGAAAGGTAGGCGTCTGAAGTTTCCAGTTAATATTTTACATAAAAGTGAACAAGTGGTGAAGGCACGACATATACAGTAAAATTGATAAATTACAAAAACAATCCTTTAGAGCAGTTATGAAACAATATTTGTACATACGTCAGACAAAACAGACGTTTTATCAAGGAAGAAAATGCCAGAATGAAACTTTTCACTCTGCAGCGGAGTGTGCGCTGATATGAAACTTCCTGGCAGATTAAAATTGTGTGCTGGAACCGGGACTCGAACCTGGGACCTTTGCCTTTCGCGGGCAAGCGCACTACCGACTGTGCTATCCCGACACGACTCACGATGCCGCCTAACAACTTTACTTCCGCCAGTATCTCGCCTCCTACTTTCCAAACTTCACAGAAGCTCTTCTGCGAACCATGCAAGACTAGCACTCCTGGAAGAAAGGATATGGTGGAGACATGGCTTAGCCACAACCTAAGGGATGTTTCCAGAATGAAACTTTTCACTCTGCAGTGCTAGTCATGCATGGTTCGCAGTAGAGCTGCTGTGAAGTTTGGAAAGTAGGAGGCGAGGTACTGGCGGAAGTAAAATTGTGAGGCGGCATCGTGAGTCGTGTCGGGATAGCACAGTCGGTAGTGCGCTTGCCCGCGAAAGGCAAAGGTCCCAGGTTCGAGTCCCGGTTCCGGCACACAATTTTAATCTGCCAGAAAGTTTCAAGGAAGAAAATGTATATCAGAATCAGTAAGAATTATTCCGTCCCAGATGCTTTTAATTTTCTAAAGCAACGGCTTAATACCTTGATGCCCGATGTTTGAGAGGAATTAGAAATTTTTAAACGTTTGTCCTTAAATAACGACTTCTTCTTAATGAACAAATCCACCTGCGTGGTAAAATTTTCTTTAAAGGCTTTAAGCTGTTGCTTTAGAAAATCAAAAGCATCCGGGGCGGACTCATTCTTGCAGATTCTGAGATAAATTTTCTTCCTTCAAGTCACGTCTGTTTTGTCTGACTTATGTACAAATGTTGTTTCATAGCCCTGCTCAAAGAAGATTGTTTTTGTAATTTATCTATTTTACTGTATATGTCGTGCATTCACCACTTGTCCAGTTTTATGTAAAATATTAAGTGGAGGCTTCAGACGCCTACCTTTCTGGTATGTAGGGGAGAGTTGCCGAAGATGGACCGTTGCCTAAGTTGGACCGCCTACGTATTTCACTGTGTGTTGCTAACTTAAAAGTTCGCTCAACTGGTGAGAAACATTGTCGAAGTCACGTGGCTCAGTCGCCAGTCGATGATAGTCATTGGAGTGAGAACAATTTCCATTATTGCGTTTTCTTCGATGTCGCTGTAAGTTTTCTGCTACATATCTTAAGCTTTCCTCTGCTCCAAAATTAAGTAAAAATACCATCTGCATTATAGTTCAAAGTGCCATTCATTATTTAATAATTTAATATTGTAAAACTAGAGTTTTTTTTGTTCCTACAACGTTATCTTACATGTCTTCGAGTTTCCGAAGTTGGACCAAAGGCTGTTTTCTAATTTAGACCGGTCCAATTTAGGGATCACTCGTAACAAATAATATTTAATGACATTTAACCATAGGTAATAGGTAGATGTTACGTTTTTAGGTTTATTTTCCTAGACTGCAAAACAATTTAAAATAATGAGTAAGTATGGTAACCTCTTTAGATTTGGAAGATTCAATACGGGGAATGTATGGGACATGGACAGAAGATGTACTGAAGTTAGCTGTGGAAGCATACAGAAACGGTAACCATGAACTTAACGAGTGTGCTCGTATATGCCGACGACTACCAAAAGCTACAATTAAAGAGATATACTGATGGTAAAAGCATGTTCTCAAATGAAGTTCAGTTATTCGGAAGACCATCAACTTTTCCAAATGAAATGGAAAAAATTGTATCTGCCGCGGTGGCCGAGGGGACTGCGGCGTGCCAGTCACGGTCTGCACGGCCACTACGGTCGGGGGGTTCGAATCCCCCCTCGGGATTTTGTGCCGTCCTTAGTGTAAGTTCGTAAGTAAAGTTTAGGAACTGATGACCCCTTAGTTAATTCCCATAACCTATACAAACATTTGAACATTTGAAAAAATTGTCGCAGATCACCTCTTATTTGAAGAGAGGTTTTTTTGTATTCACAATCAAATATTTTCGTAAACTTGCATTCGACATAGCACAGAAATATAAACTGCCTCATTCTTTAAACATAGAAAAGAAAATGGCTGGTAAAAGGTGGTTTTCTTCATTTATGAGACGAAAGACACAGCTTTCCCTCCGTCAGCCAGAAGGAATATCAATTGCGAGATGTTGAAATGAAGCGTTTCTTAATATTATGGGACTTATTTCCTCTTTAGTCATTGTTTTACCATGAATGTCCAAATTAGGCAACCGGTTTCCTAAAATGGACCGTTTACACATTTTTAAAATTTTAACTAATAACCATTTATGTTTTGTGTTTATTCACAGTATAAAACTAGCGGATGAAAGTGTACAACATATAGCTTCTTTTAAAGTATATTTTGTTTCGATAAGGTAGATAATGTAGACTTTGGATACCAAAATAAAAAAATCGCACTGACGTGTTTTACGGTCGACTTTAGATTTGTAGTTTTATAAGTTTTTGCAAACATTTTGGACCAAAATAATAAATAATTAATAAGAGTGTCTGAAATATATATAGGTAGTGCCGGTTCCGAACCACCGACCTTTAGCGTCATAGTCCCACGTCTTGCCCACTTCGCTACGGCTGTCAATCGAAACGTGATTCCTTTTATTTCAAACTATTGATGGCCATTGTTAATTCATGCTAATATGGCATTTGTAGACATTAGATTATCATTTATCGTGCGAAGACCGATGTGTTTTTAATTCTTCAGTCCGCCATTGCTTTAAAATGACAACGTGTAAGTTACAATAAGAAAATCATCAAATACGCAACGCAAGATGCCGTATGCCAGAGAGAGTTCTGGGCGAGGAATGTGGCGTGACATCTCCGAACGGCTTGTTTTCGTTAATTCAATTAAGGGTGTCAAATCTCCGTTATGAAAAAAAAAAGAAAAAAAAACATAAGGGAACTAAGTTGTAGAGAATTTTTTCCTCTACCAATTAGGTTATTCAATTTTCGGTTCCGATGAACGGTTCGTTTACCATTACAATTATATTACAAAAGGCTTTTTTTTAATATTACTACCGTATTTTCGGAAAAAGGTGGTTCTGGTCTCTGGTGGCCTACAATCATGTCTGTAAAATTTGGTGCTGATCGGTTGAACGGTTCGTCTTAAAAACGGGGAACACGTTACTGACAGACAGACAGACAGACAGACAGACATCCCAAAATCGCCGTTATTTTTGCAAATATCTCTGAAACAATACGAGATATGAAAAAAACATAACAGAACAAAGTTGTAGAGAATTTTCTCCTCTACAAATTAGGTTATTCAATTTTCGTGTCAGATGAATAGTTAAGCCGTTATTTTCATTTAAATTTCGAGCTGTCAAAAGACGATCGCAAAGGCCCACTTTTAGTGTTACTACCGTTACCTAAAGTGGGCCAATATTAAGTGGAGGCTTTAGACGCGCCGCGGTGGAGTAGCCGAGCGATCTAAAGCGCCTCGCTGCGGAGCGCGCGGGTGCTCGCCGTGGAGGTTCGAGTCCTCCCTGGGGCATGGGTGTGTCTATGTTTGTCCGTAGGTTAGTTTACCTAAGTTTAAGTAGTTTGTAAGCTACGGACTGATGACCACGCATTTTGGTCCGATAGATTTACAGACATTTGAACATTTTGAATTTTGCTTTAGACGCCTACCTATCTGATATGTAAGTTGACTGCTGTGTTGATTATTAACTTGGCCACTAGATGGCGACAAGCGTGCATAGCCGCTTAGTACACTTGCACTGCTTTTCAAACCATAGCAGTGACTGCATGCAGCCACTAGTGACTTGCTGCTGTACCTATTTTGTGGTATGACTGTCTACGGCAGATAAGTTATTGTAATTTCTTTTAATTCACATGTAATTTTTAACGCTCTAATCTCGTATTGTCTGAAGGTGTCCTTTTGTGAAACTGAAACCCAAATTACATTCTATTGTAACTTGCGGATGATGGCTGTAGTTGTTTAAAAATTCTCATGTAAAGGAGTTGGGTAACCACGGCAGAGACTTCAGAGCTCCAGCGTAATCGCTGCAGTCAGGGGAGTTGGCAAATTTGCGGTGGGAAGGTTGCGTGAAGGCTGGTGGTATCGCGAGAGTCGTCCCTGTCCAGAGGACGCTTCGCCGCGGGCCACGGCCTCGACTGCAGAGGAAAGCGCCGACTTAAAGAGGACAGGAGGCCTCGGCGTAACCCGTAACGACCACCGTCACAGCGGAAGCGCCGATTCAGGCGGAGCAAATATTGACGGAAGTGGCCAGCCCGGCAGCCAAGGTCGCGCGGGTGCAGTAGGATCTGGCGACCATCCACAGCCACAGCCTCGGCACACGCCCTCGCAGGAATCCCGAGCAATCACTTGCCCGCATTGTTCGGCTGGCGGGCTGCCAGCGCTTCCATTCTCTCGTTTACAAGACAAGTGGCCTATACGAGTGACCCTGTTATACTCCGCCATATGTTACTCCCCGAGCAAGCCGGTGCTACGTAGGTGGGTAGCCTCCCGAAGATTCAAGAACGTCGGCTCCATTTTAATAGCTTCTTCCGGCAGCCGGCGTATAAGCTCTACAATTTACTGCGCTCCGACGTTTCTTAAGGTCGTAAAGACACAAACGAAATGTCTTCCGACTTCGTTTGGAATGAAGAAAATAAAAAATCTCAAAGACAAGACTTTCTCTTTGGCTATGAACTTTATATGAGATGTATGCAGAAATTAATGAGCCTGATTTTTATGTACCACATTAACTACGATCATATTTTATCTATCATATACGATCATATTTTATCTACTTCTACATCTACATAAATACTTTTGAAATCACAACGAAGTGTGTGGCAGAGGGTTCATCGAATTGCTTCTATGATATCTATCTACCGTTCCATTTCCTAATAGCGCGTCGAAAAAATCAAACGCCGCGGCAGAATAGCCGTGTACACTAAGGCGCCCTGTTACGGTGCCCGAGACAATTCGCCGTCGCGGGATAGAGTCCTCCCTCGGGCATGGGTGTTTGTGTTGTCCTTAGCATAAGTTATTTTAAGTTAGCGTAAATAGTTTGTAAGCCTAGAAACTTAGGATCAACGTAATTAAGTCCCTTAGATTTACAAACATTTGAAAAACAAGACTTTAAAAAAATAATAATAATAAGTTCAAATGTTTGTAAATCTGTCGGACAAAACTGCGTGGTCATCAGTCCGTAGCTTACAGACTAAAATTAGCCATATCGGTTCAGCCGTTCTCGAGTTTTAGCGAGACTAACGAACAGCAATCAATTTTTATATATAGATATAAATCGCCCATTTTTGAAAAATGGCTATACCATTCCAAGAAAAAATGTAGAATAATAATAATAATAATAATGGCAATCTGCTGGTTTTTTCCACATAGATATATCTTTGCCTGAGGCAAATATAATTACAGTGAAACTTCTGAATAACGGACACCAATGGGGACAATAAAATCGTCCGCTTTTAAGAAGTGTCTGCTGTTAAGAAAAGGATAAAATACAAAATAGTAAACTATCGTTTAGCCGAAATAATCGAAATGGCGGCCGGTTCGTATAACGAAAATCTCGGATAAAACAAAAGTCTCCTATTTTCACGCGTGAAACACACCGAATTGCGTCAATACCGCTAAGTACGATCTTTAAACGTGCGAATACCACGTCGCTTCTTGAACCGATCCAACCAGCCATAATTTCCGAGGAATTCTTACTCCTTTCTTTCAGTGAGCTCATAAAAAGTCATCGTTTTTAGACGAAGTAGAGGACCTAAACTAGCACCCCTTTGGCTCTTATTTGTCCATACCACAAAAATAAAACCTCTTTTAACTGAGGATACCAACTTTTTCTCATTCTTCTTAGAGATTCCATTGCGCTGCTTGACGCTTGGTTAAATATCTGATCTGTTTGTTTCTCAATCAGTAATCGCACTCGTTCCGACGTTCAAATCCACAGCAACTTTCGCGGGTGGCTCACCAGCATTAATTTTCTGCAAAATGCGAAGTTTTTATCACAACGAGATCACACAATTATTTATTTATTTATTTATTTATTTTTTTCGCGGGCACTTTAAAGCGTGTAGCGCGAGCGCGAAACTTCAAATCGAAAAAACGCAAGACGCATTAGACAAAGCTAATGACTTTTGAAATCAGGTTGTGGCAGCCATCAAATGAAAACATTAATACACCTATCGCCTCTCCCCTGTCCTACCCAAGCCCACGCTGCAACACTACAGTGAGTCTACTGCTCAACGCTTGGCTTCGTCTGATGTACCGACAACAGGCGCAAAGTGTTTGGCGCCGCACGCTCATTGTCTGTTTCTGTGTGGTATGAACCAATATTATACGTTCTGTACTTCCAAGAAGTTGCAATAGATGGCAATGCCATGAAACCACGCAATAAGAGCAAGAAACACGCTAAATCGTCATCAACACACGTAAAATTGACGACACTCAGAGTTCTGACACGCAGGAGTGCACTGATTCTTTCAAGCTGTCCGTTATTTGGAATGTTTGATTGTTGTTGGGGAACATTTACGATGTTCGTGTCCGTTATACAGAATGTCCGCTATTCGGAATAATTTTAGCATAAGGATTAATGTTGTTTTGCAGGGGAATTTTAAAATGTCCGCTATTGGAAAGTGTCCGTTAAGGGAAGTTTTACTGTATCATATAATTATATTATTGAAGTATTTTATCCATTTCAGTAACTGTTCAGATATAAATTAATGAAATGTAGCAACCAGTTGCTTGTCGTTATTTATTTTTAACTTTAACAACCGGTTGTATATTTATTAAGAAACAGTACAAAAATGGACCAGAAGGAGGGCACTCAAGCGCCGAAATCGGTCGTTAAAGTTAAAAATAAATAATGACAAGCAACTGGTTGCTGCATTTCATTAATTTATAATTATATTATTATATTAATTACCATTCGTTTTCAACGTAAGATAAATACATTCAGTCACTGCTTCAAGAAATATTTATAGTAATACCATGTCTTTGCCTTTCCAATGGCGTTGCTAATAAAAACCACATTAACCCTTCTGGTAGGACGTTACAAGCGAATGAAAGCAAGCCGAAGTAAGACATTATGTAGATCTTGTAACGAATATATATCTAAAGGGGGAAGCGGAAATCTACATAATGTCTTACTTCGGCTTGTTTTCATTCGCTTGTAACGTCCTACCAGAAGGCTTAATGTGGTTTTTATAAGCAACGCCATTGGAACGGCAAAGACATGGTATTATTTTTAACTTTAACGACAAGCAACTGGTTGCTGCATTTCATTAATTTATATTATTATATTAATTACCATTCGTTTTCAACGCTTTGGTGTTAACGGGGAGGCGAAACATCGACGGGCCGAGCACAAGGGCACCACTAAAGCCCCGTTTACACCAAAGCGAACACGAGCGAACATAGGCGAATGCGCATTCGCCAGGAATTCGCCTGTGCGCGCAGGCATTGGCTTGTACTTGCGAATGAGCGTTTACACCGGAGCGAACGGAAGAGAAAACAGCAGACTGTCGCAAGGCGAGTATACGCAGTTTGTCGCATACGCTAGCGCTGAAGCGGAGAGGTCGCGAACTACCTTTGATGGTTCGCCCTGAAACCGACACCCAGCGGAACACAAGCGAGCACTTGCGAATGAGAGCCGAGCGTGACCGAACAGCGCGCGCTTAGCGTTTACACCAGGGCGAATTCTCGTTCGCTGCTGCTCGTTCGCTTGTGTTCGCTTCGGTGTAAACGGGGCTTTAGATCCGACACAAGGAAGTGAACCCCCAGCCATCTGGTTCTAATCCACAAATGCAATAGTTGGCCAGAAGATAGGAAAATTTGTTGAAAACTGAAAGAGCTCTTTTTCTTTACGATATCAATATCATAAGTGCGATTGCGATGAAATTTTGCACATTTGACGTTCAAAGCAAGAGTACGTACATATTAGTAATTACAAAGCATTACCGGGTAGACTAGATGACCCGGTGAACTTTGTATCACTTACCTCTTAATATAAACCATATTAATTTAAATGAATAATACACATAGTAACACAAAAAAAGGACCGGCAATGGAACACGTGCCGGCTGCTGAGTAGTCGCTTGCGTATCTTCTGAGGCACGCAGCCTTAGCGACAGTTTAATGCCGCCACATTTCAATGTCTCGCGTCAGGTTATTCATATTTTCCTCGGAAGCATCTGACCCCTGGCAGCTAAAGGTGTGGCTCTTCACTTTATTTATAACGATACTTTCTTACCCTAAAAAGACTTCAAAATACGCGACACACGCTCCTTGTCAAGGAGACAGTTACTCCTGTAATTCACACATCACGGTGACCACTGAACAACAAAAGTGATGCACTGTCAGAAAAAATTGCATGTTCCCATTACATTTGCAGTCACAGTTATTCTGTGTACGAGTGAAATGTTGCAGTTACTGTAAATGAAGTAACGGGGTGGTAAGATTCATATGTAAAACACGTTTAAGCTTGTAACAGATCAACAATTTGAGGTGGTTTATGATTTAAATAAAGCACCGTATCTAACTGTAGAGAAAAAGTACCAACAACTTTACCAAGCCCGTACAGAAGCGGGTAAATTTCATCCAAAACAAGTCCGTCCGCCAAGCGATTTCCATATTTTCGGAAGCTGAAAGAAAATCTTTGGAGAAGAGATTTTCCAGTAACGATGAATTTCACACAGCTATTTTCGAATACCTTCGTGACCAAGGGATGATTTCTATTGTTGAGCATTTTAACGACTGGTAAATAACATACCGAGGTTCTAAGATGCTCGGTGACATGTTGGCAAATAGTGTCATGTATCTCTCACTAGTAAGCAAATAACACACGCAGCCCACCAGCCCACAGAAATGGCGAGTTTTCAGGGACATTTAAAAAAAAAATGTAATTGTAAGTAGTGTAAATGTAAACAGTTACAGCAAGTTGCAGTCTGCTACAAAACACACGAAGAGGAAAACATAAAAATATTTCAATAATATTCATTTTATTCAGAATTAAATAATCCCTTTGCATGAGAACTGTTATCGATCTAATTTAGAAAAAAGCCAAATAAATAATGTAAAACCAAATTCATTACCTGTACAATTTGTGACGTACCTGGTCGTTGATCGATGATTCTCGAAGTTCTCGATGATCGTCGACAATCATTGCTCTCGGTAGCAGGTAGCTGGAATTTCATGGGGCGAGAACTAATTCACTACAAATGACGAAGGCAAAACACACAATTGCAGTTCGTTGACACTTTTAATGATTCATTATTAGTGCCCAATTGTTCCCATTCA
Organism: Locusta migratoria; assembly: GCA_026315105.1. Taxonomy (NCBI): domain Eukaryota; kingdom Metazoa; phylum Arthropoda; class Insecta; order Orthoptera; family Acrididae; genus Locusta; species Locusta migratoria. Next base: position 325,795,156 of record CM048745.1, on the reverse strand, counting down.
TGGCCAGCTTACAAGTCTCAGTAATTACAACCATTAATACCAGTTACGCACATTCCACTTATCAATAATACTAGTTAACACTGTCCGTGTGTGGAATACAAAAGTTCGATGTGTACATCGTAATGTGGCACAAATATTAATTCATCACCATAGATACACTTTCCACACTAACCACACTGACTAACTTTTGGATAATTGTTAAAATTTAAAGTTCAAAAATGACGTAACTTGTGACTCAGAACGGGACCGAAACAATATTTTGAGCCGGCCGCGGTGGCCGAGGGGACTGAGGCTCAGTCACGGTCTGCAAGGCTACTACGGTCGGGGGTTCGAATCCCCCCTCGGGCATGGATATTTGTGCCGTCCTAGTTCGTAAGTAGTTCATAAGTAGTTTGTAAGTTTAGGGACTGATGACCCCGTAGTTAAATCCCATAAGATTTACAAACAAACAATATTTTGAACTAGGATTATGCGTCGGACAACGGATGAAACAATACTCTGATACATGCCGCGAGCACATCCTATTTACATTATCCAAACAACGTCACTGAAAATCGTGTACTGTTAATTAAGTAAGTTAAATTAATTATAACGGAAAAATAAACAATTATGTGCAATTGGCTATAGTAAAAGTTGGCGTTAATAATACACATTAAATTAAAATCTCGGTTAAATGAATAGTATTTCCTTAACATATCTAACAAAATTGATTCATTAACAATATTTTCGTAATCAACGGTAATTACACAGAAACTAAAGAGGGCAAAACTTTCCTAACATTACTTGTGAAACACAATAATTTCCACTTTAACATTATGAGAAAAGAATTTACCTAGTTTTCATAGAAACACTAATTAGCACAGTATCTGAAATTTAACAATATACTTCGCACACGAATTAACTAATATTTGCTAATTAAACAGATAATAGAAAAAGACTTCAACTAGTTACTTTACAACAAATACCACAAAATGTTTGGAAAAGAAAATGATAAGACTAACTACATTCATACCTATTATTATGCAACAGTGGTATCGGAAGGTTCAGTAATGCAAGCAGATGGGAAGAAATCCCAACGTGCTTCGTTACAAGTTGACCACTCAAGATGCTTTTAAAGTAAAGCGAAACGCGTCTGGGCTTGAGTAGACTAATTTACAGTTACATAAGACGGTAGCCTATACAAACTGTAAAATAAAGCCGCGGCGGAGTGGCCAAGAGCATTGAGGCGCTATGTTCCGATGCGCGAGGCCGCTACTCGTCGGGGGTTCGAATCCCCACTCGGGCATTGATATTTGTGTCGTCTTTATAATAAGGTAGTTCATAAGTAGTTTGTAAGTTTAGGGACTAATAACCCCGCAGTTAAGCTTCACAAGCGTTTGAACATTTTTGTATAATAAACAGCTGATGGTTGATAATGTGCGTTTCCTAAAATATATTACAACTGTTAACCCTCATCTCAGTAAAAATTGAAAATAAAAGTGACTAGTGACTCCTGTCCATTTCTCCTGCATCTGTAATAAATTTCAGACTGTAGTTCGTTTTCACGTAGGTCTATCCTTATGACGTCATTTCACGTGAGAAATGTGCCACACAATAATTTAATTTTCTACGGGCATAGAATGTAATATTACGAAACTGCAAATGATTTATTTATTTTGCTAAATGGGTTACTAGAGAAGAAGTTGCAAATTAAAACTTTTTTTGCGTGAGTGTGCGGTTTATCATGCCTCTCATTGTTTATGAATGCATACCTCCAGGACAATGTGTCGTAGGTATTCTTAACCCCTACAGCAATTATTGCCCCATATGTGTACCAAATTTGGTGGAAATCGTTTCGGTGGTTCAGAAGTAGAATGGCAATATTGTCGCGTGAGGTTACGGATTTTCGGGCATTTCATTGTATATGACATATCTCCCCAATTGTGTGTTGTACATGATTCTTCCACCGAAAGGGACCGTCCTAGTGCTTTGAAGATGAAATGTGTAAAATTTCATCGAAATCAGAGCAACACTGTAAATTTTGCCGAAGTCCATAAATACCCTCCACCATATACCACTAGTAATTTTATATAGGCAGTGACTGTTTTCTTGCTCTGAAGGTTAACTGTGCAACATTTCAACAAGTTCGAAATAAAACAGTACATTTTGTGACAGGCCCGTAAGTACAGTACCTTCCGCCACGCACCATACTCAACATATATCCTGGATCTTACTCCTACAGCAATTATTATCTAAGGGTAAGGAACATGTGCACCAAATTTGGTTGAAATCTATTCAGTGGTTTAAGAGAAGAAGTGCAACATTGCCGCGTGTTGCAGCAGTTTTCTGCGCATCGTTTGAAGGTCATGTGTGAAAAAGTTCATCAAAATTGGAACAAAACGCATACAAACATGCGGACACAATATTTTACATAATATTTAACAACTGTTTGTTTGTTTTGTCTTTTTCTTCGTTTTTCATGTACGGCCATACCGGAAATCTGAGTACGATAAAAATTTGTCAACTCATAGTTCACGAGAAGGTTGTAGGCAAGGTAAAATTAAATTCGTATGGTGCATGGCGGAGGGTGCTTTACAGTTCGTTAATTCGTTTCTTACGTCTTCACACTGAAATGGAGCGACGGATATAAATGAAGTTTGCTACAGAGATTGCTTGTTGTTTGTGTGGTCTTCAGACCGCAGACTGGTTTGATTCAGCTCTCCACGCTACCCTGTCCTGTTCAAGCCACTTCAACTGAGAATACGTACGGCAACCTAAATCCTTTTGAATCTGCATATTTTATTCATCCTTCGGTCTCTCGCTACTATTTTTACTACACACTTCCTTCTAATGCCAGGTTGGTGATTATTTGATGTCCTCACCAACCGATCCCTTCTCTTATTCAGGATATGCCAGAAACTCCTTTTCTCCCCAATCCTGTTGAGCACCTCCTCATTAGTTACGTGATCTACCTATCTAATCTTCATCATTCGTCTGTAGCACCACATTTCGAAAGCTTCTATCGTCTTTTTGTCTGAACTCCTAGTCGTCCGCGTTTCACTCCCATACAATACTACGCTCCAACATTGTATGGGAGTGAAACGTGGACGATAAATAGTTCAGAAAACAATAGCTTTCGAAATGTGGTGCTACAGACGAATGATGATTAGATGAGTAGATCACGTAACTAATGAGAAGGTAGCTTATGCTTTGGCCAATACTTGCGCTATCTTTCGTAAGACACAGATCGAGAGATTTGAATGAAATTTGGAATGCAGATAGCTTATGCCTTGAATTAACGCATGAGCATGTGAATTATGAAGCCACTGTACGGTGCATGGCAGAGGGCACGTTACAGTGGGTTAACACGTTTGTTGCTCTTCAAGGTGAAAAAGCTGGACGGAATTGAATGAAATGTGGGACGAATTAATTCATGGGCTACCTTTCCTAGGTGCATGGCGGAGGGTACGCTACAACAAACATCCAAATTGTTTGACTGGTCACCATGAAAGTCAGCACATAAAAGTAAGTTTTCATGAAGGAGCCAGAGAATTTAGCATGGCAGAGGGTACCTTGCGAATTTAGCCACCATGAAACTTAGCGCATATGTATACGTTTTCGAATATAGGAGAGAGAGGAGTAAGTGAAGGAGGAGACGGACAGAAAGGGGAGAGAGGAGACGGTCAGAGATGTGGGAGAGGAATAGAATGAGAGAGGGGAGATTGGTGACAGGTAAAAGGAGATGAACAGAGGGAGGGAGAGGAGGAAAGGGACAGGAGGAGACCGGGGGGGGGGCAGGTGAACAGAGAGAAGGGAAAGGAGGAGATGGGCTAAAGGAAGATTGGAAACCTCATATACATTTGTTCGTATTTTATGCGCTGCCATGACATTCTTTTGATTGCATTGAAACTTTGCACACGTGATCAGTGAAGCAAGAGAAATATCACCGTCGGTGCATACGGAGGGATCCTTGTAATAAACGTGGACCGCACTTCACTGATGACCACGAAAGTTACCTAATTTTTCACAGATGGAGGAGGCAATGCATTGAGGAGGAGTTCGACAAAGGCGTGATTTGCAGAAAAAAGGGAAGCTGGGCAGAGAAAGGGGTAGGACGTTATGAACAGAGAGAGGGGAGGGGATATGGACAGAGGGGGGGGGGGTGAGGAGAGAGATGAACGGAGAATTGGGAAAGAGAGAGAAAAGGCAAGGAGAGATGGACTAACGTAATACTGAACAAATAAGTACCCGGGCGACGCCGGGTTTTCAGATAGTTGTTTATAAACTGCTAATGTTCATCGTCTTTACCACAGCCACTGATGTCATTGTCATCATAATGGTAGTCGTCGTCGTCACAGTAGTCCTCTGCGTCATCAAATGATTGTAAACCTATTGGATCAAATTGCTATGGTCAGCAGTCCCAAAACTACTTTAACTTACACTAAGGACAATTGCGTGGTAACGGTACATCGCCCCAAATTTGCGACTGGATAGGGGATTTCCTCTCACAGAGGAAACAGTTCGTAGTAATCGATGGTATAGTATCAACTAAAAAATAGGTGATATTGGGCGTTCCACAGGGTAGTGTTATTGGTCCTCTGCTGTTCCTTATCTACATAAACGATTTAGGGGGAAATCTAAGTAGCTCTCTTAGGTTGTTGGCAGATGACGCCGTCATTTACCGTCTAGTAAAATCATCTGAAGATCAAAACCAACTGCAGAAAGATTTGAATGAGATATTAGTATAGTGTAAAAATTGGCAGTTGACTCTAAATAATGAGAAGTGTGAAGTCGCCCACATGAGTACGAAAAGAAATCCGTAAAACTTTGTTTACATGATAAATCAATCAAATGTGAAGGCCGTAACTCCACAAAATACCGAGGAATTACAATTACTTCTGACTTAAATTGGAAAGAACACGTAGATAATGTCGTGGGAAAGGCGAACCAGAGACTGCGTTTTATTGGCAGAACCCTTAAAAGATGCAACACAAGTACTAAAGAAACTGCGTACACTACGCTTGTCCGTCCATTTTTGGAGTATTGCAGCCCAGTGTGGGATCCTTATCAGGTGGGTTTGACGGAGGATATCGAATGAGTCCAGCGAAGGGCAGCTCGTTTCGTATTGTCACCATACAGGGGAGACAGCGTTACGGAAGCGATACAGGATCTGGGATGGGAATCATTACAACAACGGCGCTTATCGCTACGGCGTGGGCTACTTACGAAACTACAATCGCCAACATTCTCCTCCGAATGCGAAAATGTTGACTCCCACTTACATAGGTAGAAATGATCATCAGAATAAAATACGAGAAATCAGAGCTCGAACGGAGAGATTCAGATGTCCTATCTTCCCGCGCGCTATTCGAGAACACACACACACACACACACACACACACACACACACAAAATTTTGCCTGAGGAAGGACTCGAACCTCCGGCGGGAATGGCCGCCAAGTCCGTAGCATGATGCCTCTGATCACGCGGCTACTCCCGCATCGTCGTTGTCATCACAGTGGTCATCGTAGTCCCCGTCATCGTCATCATCGTACTGACTTATGTTGCCTCCTTCACAGTGAGATCCATCCGTTTGACATGTAACTGTTTTGTGAAATCTGTATACACATTTTTTTCTTCACTATTATCGACAGTCAGAGAAGTTCATTAAGAATATTACCCCCAGGGTGTGTAAACAGCAAACGCCATCTTTACAATCACCTCGTTCGTGTATCGCAGCCAGCCATCGAACCACCGCCCAACAAACGCGTAGCGAGTCGTTTGCTACATCCGCAGAGGTCATCTGCGCCAGCGATTAAACGAGAGGTAGAATCGTGCTGTGGGTAATTGCCTCTTGCAACTAACCACTGTTGGCCAATTCTAATTTCCTCAGAGAAAACAATGGTGCGAAAGAACTGTAAGTGAGCGGCGCTCTTGTCCTGCCGAGTCCGTCGTTCATGAGCTTGCAATGTCTCCTGCAATGAAATTGTTTGCATACGCCAAACCATTTTTTATTTTGTTGTTTTCGCTGTTGCTATAATACGCTCTAACCTTTTAATTCCCATATGTTCACTCCTAGACTGGGCGAAGTGTTTACACAGCAATACAGGCGTCGTATGTGACACTAGAAGATTCATACAGGATATACTTTATACATATTTCTCATGATAATTATTAACAACAATTCAGCTAATAGAATAATAGATGCCAAGATGGCAATTTTTATTTTTTCATGCATGACGACCGTTTATGACATCCTGTGGTGTCATCATCTGCTCTCAATGACATTAAACTGCTTATTATAGTGCTTCACATAAAATCTGGTAGGTGTCAATGAGACCAGATGGTGATACTATAGTGCCGAAACCAGTCGTCATAAAAAATTAAAATAAATATTAATATCTTGGAATATGTTCTTCCACTTCTACAATAATATCACTCCCTAAGGTGAGTAAATCAAACAATTCCGTACTTTGTATCCAGGGTTTCCAGTTAATGTAACCGTTCCATATTGGCAATGTGAAAAAGTGTGGGTAATATATTGCCGCTCAGACTGTGTGGCTAGGTGATGAATTGTAATAATAAACTACAAATTAGAAACAAAATTTTACATTTTTGTTCAGAACTAATTGAAAGAGAAACGCCCTGTCAGAAGGTGAACATTGCTCATTATGAATATCTCGTGATGTATTCTGGTGGTATCTCTTCATTAGAGAAAAAACATTAAGCCCAATCACTGAACGTAGGAACGCCACATCCATGAAACATCGAAGGAGCGATTAATAGTAGGTGGAGAGAAAAGATGATTGAAAAGGAAAAACTAGCTACAATCAGAAGAAGTAGGAAGAAATAATGTCTGAAAATAATATTTTATTTTTAGTCGAAACTGCTTTTGCGTGTACACTACCCATAAGGTGAAAGAAGTGTTACATTTTGGTAATGTTTTCAGTATAATCACTGACTGTGTTTCTGCTGGTAAAAGAGAATTGTGCCTTAGAGTTAAGCAAGTTCAAAACGAAAAACAAATAAACCATTAACTCTGTTTACATGCAATGAATTTTTCCTTGTTAATGACGTAGTGACCTGTTTAAATTCCAATCTTCATTGCTGAGTCACCATCACTTACAGTGGAACGTCGGTAGGACTCACTTCCTACCTCATTAAAGCCAGTTGTCTTACCGAACAATTTTAACGGTTCATACTCGCGCCTTTCTTGTAAAGTGAATCAAATTATGACTAATAAAAAGAATTTTCCTTGTTTATGCGACTGGATACCTTTCGTAGGAGTGGTTTCCAACCCTCAAACAGGTGTAACAAGTTTGTTACACGTAACAATTATTCTCGAGACATAATTCCGAACCCTTCATGTTATTGGTGGTCAAGACCTCTTACTTTGGAAGGCATCTCAAGATAACATTTTATATTTCTTGTGAAAGTGAACCAGATACTTACACAATGATTCATACGAACAAACAGCAATATTTCCTAAGCAATCTTCACAAACTGCTGGAAAAATGACTTTCCCTCATTTATCTCATTTGAGACGATGTTTTCGAAGCTACTCTCTTTTATTGAAACAATAAACGCATGTCACTGTGATTTCAATCTCTTCTGTAGGTCCGTGATTGCGTTACAAATATAACTTTGTGAATGCGCCTTGATGCAAAACATTTATTTACATACTAAACGCGTCAGTAACCTTCTGGAGGTTCTCAATCGTTAGAAATTTTTAATATTGACTAATGTCTATTGAAACTAAAATATATCCTTACTCCAACTCACTTATTCTAAAATTATCGAAGGTACTATCTCTCAAAAATTTACTTTTTCTCTTCACAATAAATTTTTTAAGTTCACTGTCTTACACAGCAACTGTTTAAATAGGATAATCTGTAATCGTTAACAGTGTAAATTGTCTCTTGTAAAACTGGATACTTATTTGATATTACAGTGAGACCGCAGACGATGTGTTGTGAATAAAAGTTTATAAGTGAAACGTGTCTGGTTTCAAAATATTTCATTATTCGACGCTACAAGCGAATAAATATTTTCCACATTGTATATTCACGTGAAATTGAAAAACCCATTTAACTGTTTAGATAAAATGAAAATGTACTTTACAAAGCAGAACAACATGCAATAAAATGATCACTGAACTGATGCTAATATTCCCTTTAAATAATTTCATATGCACAAATGAAACCTTACGAATTCATTATTTGTTGAAAAGAAACAAAAATAAAATTCGTGAATTAACATTACATATGACTCTTGCGTCATCCATACATCAATCCTCCTCCTAATATATAAAGCAGAGTGACCGTATGTTTGTGTGTACGTGTTGCATACAAATCTACAGTTTTCTTCCAATCTGTATGAAATTTTGTACAGGTAAGCTTCAATCCATGAGGACGGTCGCTGTAAGTGTAAGAATCACTTACGATACATAGTTCACGAGATATGACGTCATAAACAATTAGATGTGCGAAAAACTGCTGCATTTAGTGACAATGCTGCTCATTTTTTCCTAAACCACTGAACCGATTTCATCAAATTTGGTACACACTTTCCTTACCGTGAGGTAACATTTGCAGCAGGGTTAACAATCACATACGACACATGGTTCAGAAGACATGACACGATAGTTTAAGAAGAGGAGTGACCTGGGCAAATTTATCTTCTATGCTCTGTTTGTGTAGAATTACTTCTCTATCATGTTTACATATCCATAAAAATGTGACGAACTTAGCAATCAGCAATGAACTGTTCCTGTAGTAGCAAAAGTATGTCGCTCGATAGCTTCACAAAAGCTACGTAGCGAACAATCGTGCGGCAAATCAATAAAGTTCGTTCGGCCATCGCATCATAAAACACAATACGTTTTGTATTGTGTAACAAACGAAGTCAGCGGCGGCTACAATGATATTTCGGAATAAAAAAGTTCCATTGTCGGCTACCTATAAATCAGTAACTAGTGTGCTGTTCTTAGTCATTTTTGTAGCATGAGCAGGAGGAGACCATATTACACAATGCCGACGGAGAAGAGCAGTAAAACCTATTTAATACGACAGGGGATTGATGGAAATCATACTCTACCAACAGGTGGAAATCTAGTATTAGCCAAATGTGTGAAAAACACGTAAGATCTATTTTTGCTTTCTCTGATTAAAAAATTATTGCGACTTTCTAGTAGTTACTTGTTTTTAGTTAATGAATGTAGACTCACTTTATTTTTATACCATGGCTATAGGTGACCTGTAATAAAAATTTCTAGATTAAACAACATTTGCAAACAGCTGCTCATTGAAATGCTGCTAATAAAAATGTCTCAAAGATCCAGACAACCTTACCAGCAGCATTTTCTGCAAGCAGAAGTGGAAATGACGACAAAGATAATTTTTTGAAAGATATATGCAAAGCCTTGCTTTCAGCCAATTTCCCTTGGAATGCGTTAAATAATATAGACTTTCGAACGTTGCATGAAAAATATCGCTTACAATGAGACCTGCTTCAGTAAAACCCTCAGCGACAATTACACGTTTGGAAGAACAAGCAATCCCTCTTATTTTCTGCCCTTGAGGTCTACGAAACAGCTGTCGTCGGAGACATACCAGGAGAAATAAGAGTGTCTTCACAACAAAACTGAGAGAACTGAAGCAAATAATCGGGATTTAATGTTTCTCCGGGGTGTGAATAAAGTGCTACGAGAATCTGAAGGACATCTTAATGGTTATTTTATAAGTGACATAGCCTCTTTTGGGTACTGTTCTGCAACTTCGTATGAAATTTTAAGTGTCGGAAGGAAATATTTCTTTCAGAAAACTGTGAAAAGTATTTGCTTATTGCAATAAAACGAACTAATGCTAAAGACAGAAACAATAAATATTAACTTTGTTAATTAATAGTGCCACCCCCATGAACCACAGACATTGCCGAGGTGGTGTCGCTTGCGTGCCTCAGCGATGCAGATAGCGGTACCATAGGTGTAACCACAGTGGAGGGGTATCTGTGGAGAAGCCAGACAAACGTGTGGTTCCTGAAGAGGGGCAGCAGCCTTTTCAGTAGTTACAGGGGCAACAGTCTGGATGATTGACTGAGCTGGCCTTGAAATATCAGCTAACATGGCTGAAAGCAAGGGGAAACTACAGTCGTTACTTCTCCCGAGGACATGCAGCCCTACTGTATGAATATATGATAATGGCGTCTTCTTGGGCAAAATATTGCCCATTCGGATCTCCGGACGCGGACTACTCAGAAGGATGCCCTCATCAAGAAAAACAAGACAGGCATTCTACGCATCAGAGCGTGGAATGTTCTAATCATTGGTCGCGTAGGTAAATTAGAAAATCTGAAATAGAAATGGATAGGTTAAAGTTAGATATGGCAGGGATTAGTGAAGTTCGGTGGCAGGATGAACAGAATTTCTACTCAGATGAGTACAGGGTTATCAACAAAAAAACAGTTGGTGGTAACGCTGGAGTAGGTCTGATAATGAATAAGAAAATAGGAATGCGCTTAAGTTTCAATGAACAGCATAGTGAACGCATTATCGTAGTAAAGATAGACACGAAGCCAACATCGACCACAGTAGTCCAAGTTTATATGCCAACTACCACGGCCGATGCTAAGGATATCGAAAAAATGTATGAGGAGATAAAAGAAATCATTCAGAAAATTAAGGGAGACAAAAACTTGATTGTGGTGGGGGAATGGAACTCGGTAGTAGGAAAGGGAAGAGAAGGAAATGTAGTAGGTGAATATGGACTGGGAAAAAGGAATGAAAAAGGAGATCGCTTGGTAGAATTTTGCGCAGAACACAATTTAATGATCGCCAACACTTTGTTTAATCATCATGAAAGAAGACTGTATACGTGGAAGAGACCTGGAGACACTGGAAGGTACCAGATTGACTTTACAATAGTAAGGAATATATTTAGAAACCAGGTTCTAAACTGGAAGACATATCCAGGGGCAGATATAGACTCTGACCATAATTTATTGGTTATGAACTGCAAATTAAAACTTAGGGGACTGCAGAAAGGTAGAAAGGTTAGGAGATGGAACCTGGACAAATTGAAGGAACCAGAGGTGGTTGAGAGTTTCAGATGGAACATTAGGCAAGGATTGGCTGAAACGGGAGAAAGTAATACAGTAGAAGAAGAATGGGTAGCTCTGAGAGATAGGGTAGTGAAGGCTGCAGAGGACCATATAGGCAAAAGGACAAGGCCTAATAGAAATTCCTGTATTGCAGGATATACTGAACTTAAGTGATGAGAGGAGAAAATATAAAAATTCAGCAAGTGAAACAGGGAAAAGAGAGTACAAACGCCTGAAAAATGATTTTGACAGGAAATGCAGACTGGCTAAGCAGGAGTGGCTAGAGGACAAATGCACAACCGTAGAAGAATGCATAAGTAGGGGAAAGATAGATACCGTCTACAGGAAAATAAAAGATATTTGGAGACAAGAAAAGCAGCTGTATGAATATCAAGAACTCAGGCGGAAAACCAGTACAAACCAACGAGGGGAAAGCTGAATTGTGGAAGGAATATAAGAGGGCCTATACAAAGGAAATAAACTTGAAGGCAGTATTCTAGAATTGGAAGACAAAGTGGAGGAAGATGAGATAGGAAGTATGATACGGAGAGAAGAATTTGACAGAGCGCTGAAGGACTTGAGTCGAAACAAGGCCCCTGGAGTAGATGATATTTCGTGTGAACTGCTGATGTCGTTAGGAGAGCCGGTCGTGAAAAAATTGTATCACCTGGTATGCAAGATGTATGAGACAGGGGAAATACCCTCCGATTTCAAGAAGAACATTGTAATTCTAATTCCACAGAAAGGAAGTGCAGACAAGTGTGAAAATTACAGAACTATCGGTTTGATAAGTCATGGTTGCAAAATACTAACACGGATTATTTACAGACGAATGGAAAAACTTGTGGAATCCGACCTCGGGGAAGATCATTTTGGATTTAGGAGAAATGTAGGAACACGGGAGGCAATACTCACATTACGACTTAGAAGATAAGCTAAGGAAAGGGAAACCTACGTTTTTAGCGTTTGTCGATCTGGAGAAAGCTTTTGACAATGTCGACTGGAATACACTCTTCCAAATTCTAAAGGTATCAGGGGTAAAATATAGGGAGCGAAGAGGTATATTCAACCTATACAATAACCAGACAACGGTTATTAGACTCGAAGGGCAATAAAGGGACACAGAGGTTGGGAAATGAGTAAGACAGGGTTGTAGCCTTTCCCCAATGTTGTTCAATCTGTACATTGAGCAGGCAGTGAAGGAATGGAAGGAGAAATTTGGAGAGGGCGTTAAAGTGCAGGGAGAAGAAATAGAAACATTGCGGTTTGCGGATGACATAGTAATTCTGTCAGAGACTGCATAAGATCTGGAAGAGCAATTGAATGGGATGGACAGTGTCTTGAAAGGAAAATGTAAGATGAACATTAACAAGAGTAAAACGCAATGTCAGAAAATCAGGCGATTCTGAAGGAATTAGATTAGGTAATGAGACAATAATAGTAGTGGACGAGTTTTGTTATTTGGGTAGCAAAATAACTTCTGATGGCCGAAGTAGAGAAGATGTTGTTGTTATGGTCTTCAGTCCGGAGACTGGTTTGATGCAGCTCTCCACCCTACTCTATCCTGAGCAAGCCTTTTCATCTCCTCATAAGAACGACAACCCACATCCACTTGAATCTGCTTACTATACGCGTCTCTTGGTCTCCCTCTACGCCGGCCGCGGTGGCCGAGGGGACTAAGGCGCTCCAGTCACGGTCTGCACGGCCACTACGGTCTGGGGTTCGAATCCCCCCTCGGGCATGGACATTTGTGCCGTCCTAGTTCGTAAGTAGTTCATAAGTAGTTTGTAAGTTTAGGGACTGATGACTCCGTAGTTAAGTCCCATAGACTATACAAACATTTGAACATTTGTCTCCCTCTGCGATTTTTACCCCACACACTTCCCTCCAAAGATAAATTTACGATTCCTCGATGTCTAAGAATGTGTCCTACCAAGCGATCCCTTCTTTTAGTCAGGGTGTGCCAAAAATTCCTTTTCTCACCAATTCTGTTAAGTACCTCTTCATTAGTTATGCGATCTACCCACCTAATCTTCAGCATTCTTCTGTAGCACCATATTTCAAAAGCCTCAATCCTCTTCCTGTCCGCACTGCTTATCGTCCATGTTTCACTCCCGTACAAGGCAACACTCCACACAAATGCCTTCAGAAAAGACTTCCTTACATTTAAATTAATATTCTATGTTAACAAATTTCTCTTTTTCAAAAATGCCTTTCTTCCCATTGTCATTCTGCACTTTATATCCTCTGTACTGTGACCATCGCATGTTATTTTACTACCCAAGTAACAAAACTCATCTACCACCTTCATTGTTTCGTTACCTAATCTAATTCCTTCAGCATCACCTGATTTTCTAAGACCGCATTCCATTATTTTTGTTTTGCTCTTGTTAATGTTCATTTTATACGCTCTCTTCAACACACTGTCCATTCCATTCAACTGCTCTTCCAGGTTCTTTGCTGTCTCTGACAGAATTACAATGTCATCAGCAAAACGCAATGTTTTTATTTCTTCCCCCTGAACTTTAATCCCTATTCCAAATTTTTCCTTGCTTTCTTTCACCGCTTGCTCGATGTACAAATTGAATAGCATCGGAGAAAGGCTACAAACCTGTCTTACTCCCTTCCCAACTGATGCTTCCCTTTCATGCCCTTCGAGTCTAATAACTGCGGTCTAACCTTTGTACAAGTTGTAAATAACTCTCATTTCCCTGTATTTTACCCCTGCTGACTTCAGAATATATCAGAAGATATAAAATGCAGAATGGCTATGGGAAGAAAAGCCTTTCTAAAGAAGCGAAACGTCTTAACATCCAATATTAATTTAAATGTTAGGAAGTCCTTTCTGAAAGCATTTGTCTGGAGTGTAGCATTGTATGGGAGTGAAACGTGGACGATAAGGAGTTCAGATAAAAAGATGATACAAGCTTTTGAAATGTGGTGCTACAGACGAATGATGAAAATTAGATGTGTGGACCGTGTAACTAATGAGGATGTGTTTAACCGAATCCTGACTAAGAGAAGGGATAGATTGGTTGGGCACATTCTTAAACATCAAGGAATTGTGAACAAAGCATTAGAAGGAAGCGTGTGGGGTAAAAGTCGTAGAGTGAGACCGAGGGACGAATGTAGTAAGGAGATTCAAAAGGATGTAGGTTGCCGAACGTATTCTCAGATGAAGAGACTTGCACAAGACAGGGTAGCGTGGAGAGCTGCATCAAACCAGTCTGGGGACTGAAGACGACGACAACAACAACAACAGTTAATATTGTAAGAATAACTGTACACTTAGATTATTAATCAGGATTAAAAGATGACAGACTACATAGACTAATAAGATGCCTTTGGACTCAAAATGTGTAGCTGAATAATGGCGAAAGGGAATAACAATCCCAGTTGCCAAGAAGTGTGACAGAAAAGAATGTGACAACTACCGAAGGATCACACTCATATCCGAAGTAACAAAAAGAATAGAGAGGATACTCGAAAGACGAGTAAGAAATAAAGTGGAAGGACAGTTAGGAGCAGTATGGCTTTCGCCATAGAAGATCAGCAGTGGATCTAGTCTTCAGCATGAGACAGTTGACGAAAAAGCATTGGAAGTATGGGAAAGATATGGTGAGCTAGTGAAGGCATATGTCAATGTTCCCAGGGAAAAGATACGGTCATCCTTGGAGAGAAAGGGAGGACCTCCGAGCAATGAAAAAAGCTCTAGTTTTGTCCAGTACTGATTGAATTAATAATGTTACGATGTTACGGAGTTGGAAGTATGATATCACCGTTACTATTTATAATAGTGATGGATGAAATAGTCAAACACAATAAGTCCACAGAGGAAGCGAAACGAAGCCATTGTTATTTGCAGATGATATTATGGTATGGGGAACAAGAATTGAGGAGATACAATCACAACTAAACATGCTGAATGATAAAATCGAGAATTGTGGAATGAAATAAAGTGTGGAGAACAGCAAGACCATGGTGGTAACCAGAGGGGACAGAGCGGGCAAGGGTAAGGATGTTGAAATAGTGGAAAACTTTATCTGGGAAGTGTATTAATGGAGAATGCTCGTGTAGAGGCAGAAATTAGTAAAAGAACACAACAAAGTAGTTCATTTTGCCAGTGTATGAGGGGCTCAGTATGGAGCAGGGAGGTGCCACTGAGGTGCAAGTTGGTGCTATACACAACCGTACTAACATACGGATCAGAAACACAGAGTATGAGTAGAAGAGAGTAGAGTAGGATACAAGCTAGTGAAATGAAGTTATTGTGAAGTATGTTCAGGAAGACGAGAAGAGAGAGGGAATACTGGAGATATCAGGAAGGAAATTGGAGTGGAGAAGTTGAATGAGAGAATGGAAAAGAACAGGTTAAAATGGTTTGGGCATGTGAAGAGAATGGGAGAGGGATAAATACCTAATGGAATGATGGAGTTAAAGATTGAGGGGATGAGGAAGACCAAGAATAAGATGCACTGACTCAATAAAGACAAATTTAAAGAGGCGGAACCCAGTGAGGAACCAAGAAGAATGGTATGCATGCATATATTCATAATTTTCAGTTCATGTAAATCCGAGCTCTATTTATCTCTTTACTGCCAATTCCATTCCCAATACATTTCCCAGACAGTTTCCTAATAGTCCTTTATGCGAAACTGAAAATTACATTATTGTGGAACACTACTTAAGACGCCATTAGGATTGGGCTGCAAAAAAAAAAAAAAAAAAAAAAAAAAAAAATGTGGCGTGGGATAGAAGACGATGGACAGGGAAGAAGAAAATAGAAAAAGATAAGAAACGACAACGCATGGTAGTATAGGTGGTTAGAAGGTTAAAAGAAGGTGCGCTAAGTTTGACAAATTAACTTTCATTCAAATGCGATGGGAAAGAGCTACTTGAATTATTAATGTTATGGCGCCTGGCATTCTTCCAGCAACTCCTGTAATGTACTACTGTTAGCTTTGCCGCGGCATTCCACCAAAGGAAACCGGTTGGCTCCACTGCTAGGCCAGATATTGCTGGCATAGGGAGCATATAACAATGCTTAATGGCACGGTCCTGGACGAATCGCGAAGGCAGGGAAATACCGGAGAGTTGAACGCCCGGCTAAGAGAGGAACTCCAAGCGAGGAGAAAAAAACTGGGCAGGAATAGAACCGGATGCGGCGGCCCACGCTTGCGAACCAGATACGCCGAAGGCGAGGCGAGGCGAGGATAGGATAGGGGCGTGTCAAGGCCGAGTCGCACGTGGCTGTGCACGTGTCCGACCACCGCAACGGTAGGCAGAGTGCAGCCTGTTGCTACACCACCCGACCTTTCCAGTCTGGCGCGCTAACAAACACCCCCCCCCTCTCTCTCTCTCTCTCTCTCTCTCTCTCTCTCTCTCTCTCTCTCTCTCTCTCTCCTCCCCACCTCTCTTGTCCGTCTTCCTCTCTGTGCAATTTCCACAGTAAGTTATGAAACACCGTTTGCTGTCACATGTGTACCAGACGTGCCATGCCAAGTGCGTACAAACCCCTGCAAAAGACTTCTAATGTACACGTAATTTTCACATTGAAAATAGTCGAGTACATTGGCTCTTAAATGGCCCCAAAAGATCAGATTGGACCACCACTGCAGTGGGCCTACAGTACTTGTTCGAGAAAACAGCAACGAGAAATTTTTTTTCATATACATGGGATACTCTGCAAAACACATTTAAGAGCCTGGCAGAGGGTTCATCGAACCACCGTTATACTATTTTATCTCCCATTCCATTCTCGAATAGCGCGCGGGAAGAATGAACAACTGAATCTCTCCGTTCGGGCTCTGATTTCTCGTATTTTATTCTGATGATCATTTATACCCATGTAAGTGGGAGTCAACAATATATTTTCGCATTCGGAGGAGAATGTTGGCGATTGTAGTTTCATAAGTAGCCCACACCGCAGCGATAAGCGCCGTTGTTGTAATAATTTCCATCCCAGATCCTGTATCATTTCCGTAACGAAACGAGCTAACCTTCTTTGGACTCTTTCGATGTCCTCCGTCAAACCCACCTGATAAGGATCCCACACTGGGCAGCAATACTCCATAAAAGGACGGACAAGCGTAGTGTATGCAGTTTCTTTATTAGTTGTGTTGCATCTTTTAAGGCTTCTGCCAATAAAACGCAGTCTCTAGTTCGCCTTTCCCACGACATTAGCTACGTGTTCTTTCCAATTACACATTTTGTTAGTGCGACCCGGTGTGAATTGTTATACGGATTATGTTGAAACTATTTTGTTTCATGATCAGTTTCAGCAAAACTAGCTGCACTTTATTACACTGGATGTGAAATGGGAATGTGCTCACGTTCTAGAATTTATTACCATACTGGGTCACAATAGGAATATATTACAAATAAAAATTTTGAATACGTCAGTATTAAAATCACGAACACAGATGGTCCCTTTCCTGTTTATGCACTCTCAACGATGACTGGAGAGCATATGTACAAGAATGGGACCATTTGTGCTCGTGATTTTATACTGATATAGTAAAAAACATTATTTCAGTTACTAGCTGATACACGGCGATGGCAGCCTCAGAAGAAATAATTGTGCACATAATGTTTGAAATTTGAAACATAACTTGTTTAATTGCGAAATTTCATCGCAATCACGTGAGCATTATTGCAGCTCATAAAATACGAAAAAACAAACAAATATATATGTTTTCAAACTTCCAATAGTCCATTCCTCCTTTGTTTTGTCTCTGTTTACTCCTCCCCATCTCCTCCTGTCCCTTTCTCTGTCCATTTCCTCCTCCCCCTCCCTCTGTTCATCTCTTTTCGCCTTTCTATCTCACTTCTCTAATTCTCCTCCTCTGCCCTCTCTCATTCTCATCCTCTCCCATCTCCCTCCCCTTTCTGTCCGTCTCCTCTTTCTGTCCGTTTCCTTCCTCCCCTTTCTGTCCGTCTCCTCTTCCACTTACTCCTGTCCGTCCTATCCATGAAAACATACATATAGGCTCAAAGTTTCGTGGTGACTGATCAAACGATGTGAAAGTCGAAAGATACACTCCGCCATGCTAAATTCACTGGCTTGCAGATTATAAAAAAAGTCTCCTTCATAAAAACATACACTTATGTGCTGGCTTTCATGGTGATCAGTCAAACAAGTTGGATGTTTGTTGTTACGTATCCTCCGCCATGTACCTTTGGAGGCTTACGAAAGGTAGCCTATGTATTAATTCGGGATATAAGCTACCTGCATTCCAAATTTCAATCAAATCCGTCCAGTTGTTACAGCGTGAAGAGAAAAAACGTTTTAACTCATTGTATGGTACCCTCCGCCATGCACCGTAAGTACGGTGAGTTACGAAAGGCAGCCGACGTATTAATGCAGGGTATAAGCTTTCTCCAATTTTATTCAAATCTGTCGTTCCCTTTTAACATGAAGGAATAGCAAACATATTAACCCCATTGTACGGTGCCCCGCCACAGACCATACGGTGGCTTACGAAAGGTAGCCCATGTATTAATCAGGGTATAAGCTGCCCCTGTTCCAAATTTTATCCATATCAATCCAGCAATTTCATCTCGAAAGCGTAAGAAACGAATTAACTAATTGTAAAGAACCCTCCAGGACGCACGAAGTTAATTTTAGTATGCCTACAACCTTCGCGGTAGTACAAGCAATGAGTTGACAAAATTTTATCGCAATCGGATGTACGATATGGCCGTACATAAAATGCGAACAGAAGGAGAAACAAACAAACATTAATTTTTGTATATTACATTTTACTGTTGTGATAATATATTCTATAACTTGAGCACACTCCCATTCCAACGACGACTATGATGGCCATTTATACGAAGTGAGAGCATCTTAAGATGGCAGCTAGTTTCAACATAAGCTGTCTTGGCTATCCAGATAACAATTTTTTTTATTCATTTCCGGCGAATTCGGCCATCTCCAAATCTGAAATTAAAATGCAGGAGGATTCTTGATACCACCAGTCGAATCTTGTACAGGTCAGTTAAGACCCATTTAGAGATAGACTGGAAAAAATCCAGTGTCTTAATCACGGAGACTCATAGTCGTATCGACAACGGACTGAACAGTAACACCAATATTTTGCTTAAACACGCAATGTTCCTTTGGTCTTCTTCATTTCACACGTGGGGTTCGTGCTTAAATCTGACGCTAAATTCCTGTTTGTGCTTTTCTTTTCCTTGGATGATTCAAACGTTCAAATGTTTGTATAGCTTATGGGACTTAACTACGGGGTCATCAGTCCCTAAACTTACAAACTACTTATGAACGGAAACTTCCTGGCAGATTAAAATTGTGTACCGGAACCGGGACTCGAAACTGGGACCTTTGCCTTTCGCGGGCAAGCGCTCTACCGACTGAGCTACCCCGACAAGACTCACGATGCCGCCCCACAATTTTGGAAAGTAGGAGGCGAGGTACTGGCGGAAGTAAAGTTGTGGGGCGGCATCGTGAGTCGTGACGGGGTAGCTCAGTCGGTAGTGCGCTTGCCCGCGAAAGCAAAGGTCTCAGGTTCGAGTCCCGGTTCCGGCACACAATTTTAATCTGCCAGGAAGTTTCATATCAGCGCACATTCCGCTGCAGAGTGAAATTTTCATTCTACTTATGAAATAGCTAACACTAAGGAAGGCACAAATATCCATGCCCGAGGGGGTATTCGAACCCCCGACCGTAGTGATCGTGCACACCGTGACTGACGCGCCTCAGTCCCCTCCGCTACAGCGGCCGGCTTTCCTTGGATGAGATTTAGATTCTGAAGCAAGGAAAGAAATAAGTGTTACTTGTAATTTTTCAGTAAAAGTTTCTGATCTTAATAACAAGAAAGGAAAGAAGTGAAATTGGTTATTAGGGACGGACTAAAGGCTCGGATTGTTTTGACGAAGGAAACTTCCGTGTCATTTCCAAGGAACCAGCCCGGAATTACGGAAATCACGGGAAACCGAAATCTGGATGGGCGGAGACGGATTTAAACTACCGTCCGCGAGTTAAAAGTGCCAACCACTGCGCCTCTTCGGTCGTTCTTAATTTCACATTCCACAGCAGTTAAATCTTCAGCATTTCGACCTGAATGTGACAGACTATGAGCAGGTTCGACCGTGAAATATAAATAATTTCTGGGTTTATTTCTATTCAGTTCAGTTGATACAGCCGCGGCGGATTAGCCGCGCGTACTGGAGCGCCGTGTTGCGGTGCGCGCGGCCGTTCGCCGTCGGGGGTTCGAGCCCCCCTAGGGCATGGGTGTGTTTGTGTTGTCCTTAAATTACTTTTACAATAGTTTAAGTAGTTTGTAAGCTACGGATAACCTAGAAGTTAAGTCCGATAGATGTACAAACATTTGAATCAGTTGATACATACAGTAGCAGCGTGTCATAACGTCAACATGGCATTAAATCCTACACTAGTGAACAATTACTGTTTTGATATTTAAAATGTATGTAACATATTGCTTATAATGCAGCCCCAGCAGCACATGTAAATATTCCTCTGGCTGTTTGTAGTTGCGGTAAAAACCTGTAGTAGATGTGTCATAACAGCCATTAATTGCAATATACTATAGTGCTCTGTTGCGTGGTAATGATGCTGCGACATGGATCTGAAGGTTATCCAGAGGCATAGAAACATGTCATACAACCTCTGACAATGATGTTCAGTGGATAGTCCTGTACCATTAAAGTAGATGAAATATGAACTACAGTTACCTTACTGTCCTTCGAAATAGTGACCAGTAATTATGCACCGCCGAGCTCTGAGATACATGTCCTACAACCTTTGCATGATGTTTTTGTGTGGGATGCTGTTCAATAGTCTCGTCACGTTTGGTTGGATGTCAGGAATATCGTCAAATCTCGTCCCTGTCAAAGTGATGATCGTTCGTGATTAATGTCCTCGTTTTTTTCGTCGCTGACGGCATTCGCTGGTCGTCCGCTATGGAGATTGTCAGAAACACTTTCCCAGTCTCCTCGAAATAGGGCTAACCTCTCATTTACTCACTTAATCGACAGTGACTGATCACCAGAAAACGCCTATCAGCGTCGTATGCGTTTGTTTACGTGTATGTCAAGCTTAAAACAAGCTTAAATTGACTCTTTGGTCGTTCATTGCACTTTATTCAGTTCAGAACTAACGCACGTGACCAACGCGAGCAGCAGTGTCGCGATACGATAAACCGCAGTCGTGATAGGCTACAATCCGACCTTTATCAAAGTCGGAAACGTGATGGTACGCATTTCTCCTCCTTACACGAGGCATCACAACAACGTTTCACCAGACAACGCCGGCCAACTGCTGTTTGTGTATGAGAAATCGGTTGGAAACTCTCCTCGTGTCAGCACGTTGTAGGTGTCGCCACCGGCGCCAACCCTGTGTGACTGCTCTGAAAAGCTAATCATTTGCATATCACAGCATATTCTTCCTGTCGGTTAAATTTAGCGTGTCTGTAGCACATAATCTTCGTGTGTAGCAATTTTAATGGCCAGGAGTGTATATGAAGTTTTTATATACGGGGAGGGGGACGTAAACAGAGATAGGAAGCTGTCAGGAAGCGTATCTGGCATTCTTTCTGGTGGCACAAGGAACAAACTTAAGAGGTGCACCTCCGATACTTGCCTCACAAACTAATCAAACGAAAGTGTGAAATCTGTCACTTTTCCACAAAGTCGCCGCTATGATTCAATGAATGCTGCGAACTCTTATTTAGGAGTCTGGTTTGACGACTGGAAAATCGCTGGTGCAGTTACGACGACTGGCGCTTCGTTTCAAGACAAATAAACGGCATCCATCTCTAACCTACTCTCACAATCAATAAAAAGAAAGTCCATTCATGCAGGCCATCTCGCGGCAACGTTGCGACGCGCGCAGCCCTGTGTCATTGCTCAGCAGTTGCGACATCCACCTGGAGCACCTTTTCGCATTTTCAGGTCCTCGTGCGCGATTGTCTGCGCCGGTGCCACGAAAATGCCAACTTCAGAGGCGAACTGTTCCACAGTCATTCGGCGCTCCTCCAAAGCAGTTTTCTTCACTCAGTCGCTCACTTAGTCACACCGGTTTGTGCAAGACTCAGTTGTCTTGGCGTGCTGTTACGTGACGTTCTTCTCTGAACTGTAGCATGCACGGACGCACATTGGACGCATCCATAACACCATCACCATTCAACTGGCGATGAATTTCAATCGACGGCACACCGATCAAATGAAGGAAAGGAGTGACTACACACTGTTGTTGTACTAAGAACGTCGCCATTTTATCTATAACAGTCGAAATTCTCTTTTCTGTCGTTAGATTTCCACCACCTCTGACATAGTTCAGTGAATGGTCCTATAAAACTAACGTAAATGAAGTAAGAACTACATTAATTGTCCTTCGAAATAGTCTCCTCCCATAACCAACCACCGCTGTACTATGCGACATATGTTCTGGAAACTTTGCACAAAGTCTTCGCTTGGGCTCGTGTTCAAAAGCCTCATCACATTTCTTTTGATATCAGGAATATCGTCAAATCCCTTTCCTTGCAAAGCGTATTGAGTCGAGGAAAAGGAAGAATGGCGGATTGAGATCCGGCGAGTATGGTGGATGTCCAAGTTGCACCGCCGCCATTTTTTGGCAGGAACTGTTTGACGATATTGGTTGTGTATGGGCCTGGACATGCCCCATACTTTGCATTTCAATTGCTATGGTTATGTAGCGACGATCTACATGTAACGTAACATCCATGCTCAAGGGGGGAGGGATTTGAATCTCCGGCAGCAGCGGCCTCGCGCACCGTGGCATGAGGCCTTTACTTTTACATGGCATCGTATAAGGCGCTTCCGCGCATAGAGGCGGAGCGATAGGGGGAAGCTTGGAGGGGAACCTTTGCACGAAGAGTTCAGCGGTGCATAGTTAGGGGACGTGACTTTTTCGAAGGACAATAGGTTAACTATAGTTCATAGTTCATCTACGTTAATGTTACAGGACTATTCACCTAATTTTGTCAGAGGTTGTATTCTGAGAAAATGTTTCTCAAGGATGTTGATAGCTTGAAACTTGTTCACGTCGTCATGTGAATTTCTACGCTTCTGATGTTCTGTGTTTCGGCTAGGTAACGTGAAGTCTTGTCAACCGTGATGATATATACAACCTCTGACAAACTGAAGTTACCTTACTGTTTTAAATACTCACTTCCCATAACTATGCACCGCTGAGCTCTGCGATACATGGGCTAGAAACTTTTACGAAGTCTTCCTTCGGGATGGGTTTCAAAAGCATAGTCACGTTTTATTGGATGTCAGAAATATCGTCAAATCTCTTTCCTTCCAAAGCGAGTTTGAGGAACTTGAAAGAAGTCTGGAGAACTGGTGTTCAAATGTTCAAATGTTTGTTAAGCTTATGGGACTTAACTACGGGGTCATCAGTCCCTAAACTTACAAACTACTTATGAACTACTTACAAACTAGGACGGCACAAATATCCATGCCCGAGGGGGGATTCGAACCCCCGACCGTAGTGGCCGTGCTGACCGTGACTGGAGCGCCTCAGTCACCTCGGCCACCGCGGCCGGCTGGACAACTGAGATCCGCCGAGTATGGTGGATGTTCAAGTTCCACGACAACGCTCGCCCACACAGCCAATATCGTTAAACAGTTCCTTGCAAAAGAGTGGGTAGTGCAACTTGAACACCCACCATACTCGCCAGATCTCAATCCTACAGACTTCTTCCTACTCCATCGACTGAAACACGCTTTGAGAGGAGATTTTATGATATTTGTGACATCGAACGAAACGTGACGAGGCTTTTGAACATTATCCCAAAAGAAGACTTCGTGCGAAGTTTCCAGAACATGTATCGCAGCGCTCAGTGGTGCTTAGTTATGTGAGGTGACTATTTCGAAGAGCAGTAAGGTAACTGTAGTTCATAGTTCATCTAATGTTACAGGCTTATCACCTAACTCCATTGTCAGAAGTTGAATGTACTGTAAATTTACAATAAGTGCGCCCGGATTTTTTAAACAAACCACATGTTTCTATCAGTAGCCAGTCGTGAGAAAAAGAAATATCGGAAGTGTTACTATAGCCGGCTCCGCCTACCGGGCTGGGAGACCGTCCCCGTCGCAGAAACGGAAGGCAGACATTTTTCCAAATAGTTCACTGCCGGACAGTATAGCTATCGGTCGCTGTTGTCTAAGAGAACTGGCAAAAGTGCACAGCACAGCCGGACGCGCGCATGTCCACAGCAACGTTCACGTGTGACTTACTCCAATGGTCTGCTGCCGCAGCCGGCGCTCAAAGCCGATTGGCCAAGCACCAGGGATCATCGTATTTCCGCTCGACTATACATGAATGCACCTCGTAAGTAGTTGGACACGGGGCTACAGTGTGGAGCCTTTGTGGATGTGGGACTAAGTAGAACTACGCAAAGGCCCAGTGCGGTACACTGTTGCAAATTTAGCTACACAGACAATGCCGAGATGTTGGCAGCAGTGGTGCAGAAAGCAGTAGTCGTAGAAACCTTGCACATTGGTAGTGAATGTAGTGGCATTGAACTCTGGATGAGTGTAGCTGTAAGAAGTGTCTACTGCAAGGTAACTGCATATATATTTTTCTGTCTGAGGCAAACATAACTGCACATTCCTCAACTTTTGTAGGTAGTCTCTGAGAAAGGTTCTCGTAGCGTGTTATTACCTGCTAGGGGGGGGCGGGGGCTGTGGAGGGAAAGGCGACGCCAGAAAGTTATGGCCGTCTTCAGAAGTGGCCGTGTCATGGCCTCTTCAGATATAGTGCCGATCTGTACCTTCACCACCCAACACACGACTGCTGACGTTTCTGCCGGTGTGGGAGGGTCGACGTACGATGATTCCAATGGAGTCCAACCGAAAATAGAGTAAGAAAACATTTGTTTTTAAACAATACATTGAAAACTCTTAACGGCCTGTAAATATACAGTGTCTGAAATAAAGTAAATTAGTGCAGCCTCTTAAGATGTATTGTCAAAAAAATGCATATGGAATGTTTGAATTTGTTACATTTACAGATCGACAGCTCAATAATTATTGAGGTACCAGGTGTCGATCCATGCTGAAACAACCACATTGTGTTGTGACCTCCACGCGAGACAGAGTAGGCGCTGATTCGATCATACAGTTGCCGAATACTGTCTTTGGATACGTTATCCCAGGTCTGCTCGGCCGATGCACGTACTTCTGCAAGAGTTGTGCATTGACAAGTTGCACGTCAGTTGTTGTCATATCCAACACGTGCTCAATCGGAGTTCTTGCTGGCCATGGAAGTTACTGCACGTCTTGCAGAACACGTTACGTTTTACACGCAACGTGTGGAAGAGCATTATCCTGTTGGAACAACACATCACCTTCCTGTTACAAGAACGGCAAAACTCGGGTCTCTCAACATTCTGCGCCTACCGAGCGCTGGTCAGCGGTCCCTGCACAGAGATGAGTGAGAGCTTCAGCTTACCGCATCCCAGCCATATGGCATGAACTGGGCCAATGGGCAGAGATGGCAGATTACTGTTGGGCAAAGTCGCCACTTTCGCGGTCTGCTGTAGCCCAATGTCGCCACAGGACGAAGTTAAGTCCCTCGAAATATAAGCAGTTTTCTAATAAACCCTCCTACCGCTATCGTTCAATTTGACATATATATATAACAATGAATTTTGTTCGACATGTATAATTTGAATTTATTAATCGTATGTAAGATCACAAATACAATTCAACGTAAAAGAAAAATTAAGACGAGATTACAGTACTAATTATACTCTCTTCTTAACACTCATCTCCAATGAAATTATACTGAAACTTACTCATACGTCTTCTTCTGGCATTGCTGCCTAAGAGGTGCTGGTACTTGCAGAGGTGAGATTTTGTAAACTTGTATACATTTTTGATGTGGATAGCTTCAGCATGTTTGCAACACTGAACTGTGCAGTCGACGAGATGTTGCGAGATTTTGTCGGTGAATGTCAAGAATAGCGCTCTTTCTTAAAGCTGAATTACACTACTCGCATGTTGACTGTTAGTGAAACTCGCAATAACAGATAGTGAAATGGACTGCAGTAAATTTGATGATAAACTGCACGTAAAAGTAAATATTGTCAACTGTTTAACTCAAGCCTTGGCTAGCTAAGCTAGCCAACATTGAAATTAATCTAGAACTGTCTAAATTTGGCGGATACAAATATTATTTATATGTTTATATTGATACCAAATTATGTGTAATTAAAGGTAATCGTGTTTAGTTACAGTACCGACTAAGACGTTATAACATGCGGCAGTCCCTTAAAGCCTTATATTCTGACCACTGGTATGAATGGTTTCCGCAAATTGAGAGACTTCCAACAATTATTTCACTAACTAATGTCAAGGATTTCGTTGACTACACTATACAGTATTAATAAACGAGAAAAAGTAATATTTGTCGTGACTACACTGGCAGCTTCATGTGTGTTAAATGGAAATTTGAAGTGATTTAAATGCGAAGCACAGAAAGCATAAAATATTTATGCCAGCCGGGAGTGGCGAAGCGTACTAAGGCGTCACGCCACGGTGCGCAAGGCCGCTCCCGCCGGGGATTCGAATCCCCCTATGGCACGGATGTTGTGTTCGTCCTTAGGTTAAGCCTGTTTAAGTCACATTAGTTAAATGCAGATCGTCGCTACATAACCAAAGCAGAAAGCGGCGTAAAACACACACACACACACAAAATATACATCGCCCCAAATAGTGAGGTTCTGGGAGAAATATCGCCCAAATGGCGATAGTCGCATTAGTTTCTTTAAATGCCGCGAAACTCCAACTTAGGTAGCCCAAATGGCGACATATCGCCCAATCTGGCAACCCTGCCAATGGGGCCAGTGTGTCTTGGACTCTGAGAGACTGCTGATGGTTCAATCCAGGAGGGGGCACTCCGGCGGAAACGCTTGTTATTGGCTGTAGCGCCCTGACGTCACGACGAGGACCCTAGCGCAGCGCAGCCGTGTGCTTATACGGCAAATGCGCTGCGCCCCTGACTTTGCGGCGTGTCGATTTTACTTTTTGTTACGTTCGATACACATTTGTACAAGTCGAAACAAGCGGCATCACAAGTTTTGTACACACTAAGATTAAATAAATTATAATTAACATGAAAGATAACTCACTCGTTTGATGAAGAAGCAAATGTTAATGTAGTCTGTGTCTACTGCCTTCTACAGACGACGATTCAATCCATAACTGCTTCCATATTGCGGCACATTGCGTCTAACTTTGCTGCTTCTTGACTGAGATGTCTAATCCTTATATATGTTCTCGTTTTTACATAAAAAGTAATAACTGCTTCATGAAACTCGGGAAACTTTTGTTTTAAAATAGAGCACAGATACTTGATAACATCTTTTTGTCTACACACCCCTTTCCCGTGAAAAGCAGAAAATTCTTCTTCAGAATGCAACACCCCTATTTCCCATACTGGCTTTGGAGTGTAAAGAGCACCAGGTATAATTTTTATCCAGTCTGCATCATGATCGCCTTCAAGTTTTGCTACTGAAAAACCTACTGACTTATCAATGTTGTGGCACTTAAGTGCAATATAGCCTGCAATGTATTTTACCGCATCTGGAAGGACATCTACAGAGTCATCCCCCATGGTTAATAGTTCAAATATCAAAACCCGCATATATCGCGCAATTCTCTAGCTTTACATCCGTAAAATTTTACTTCCTATCCCGGCGCCTTCGCGTGATTGTGTTAGTAACACCAACAAGACGATAGAAAGCTTTTCAAGATATAATATTCAAATTTTAACCACATATAATGAGTAGATTAGTGTTTCGTACAGACCATGAAGGAAATATATAATGCTGTTCCTCCTCTAAGATTGACAGGTGCTTGTATTTGCCCTCGTCCGCTCAGTAAAAGTAATTGCCCTCGTAAAACTAAGATTTCATGACAAAACGTTTAAGTAGTCGCGTGATTGGTTAATTCCAACGTCACATACAGCATTTGTTGCCAACATTATTACGCGAGGTGACCGGGATAGGAACTAAAATTAAACCGTCTACTAGTCGACTCGGCAATGCTTCGCAATTGCTAATATGTATGTAATCTAACTCTGAACGTCAAATCTGCAAAATTTTATCGCAATCGTACGAACGATATTCACATCCCAAAGAAAAGAGCTCTTTCAGTTTTCCACAAATTTTCCTATTTTCTGGTCAACTATTCCAAACTTTTACTCTAATCAAACCTTCCTCTCGCTTTGAACGTCGAATGTGCAACATGTGCAGATGAATGGTATTGATATTTAATAGAAAAATCTCTTTTTTCTGAATTTTTCGGGAAACGTTTCCAAATTTCATAAGAACACTACTCTTGCTTTGAACGTCAAATATAAAAGATTTTATCGCAATCAGAAGATTATTAAAAAAAACTCATTCAGTTTCTTTCGAATTTTCAAATTTTCCGGGTAACTTTCCCAAATAACTTTCCATAAGAGCGTTCATTTTTCGTTGAACGTCAAATTATCAAAATTTTATCGCAATCGGATGAACGGTTCTGAACTTATAGTGTTAAGTATGTTTAGAAACACTTTGAAAAAGGAACTTGGTTCGAATTTTGCGACTTTCCTTTTTAACTGTACCTTTTTTTTTTTTTTTTTTTTTTTTTTAAGTGAAAACTTTTCCAAGACCATAATGAACAAACCAAAAATGAACTATCCGTCTCCATCGTGCGAATAGTCAGTTTTAGTGTTGAATTTTCCGGTAGATATTCCAAAAAATTTATTTGATACAAACTTTGTCCTGTCGATCCGTACTCAAGTGATACTCTTGCAACCTTGCGGCCATTGATTTTTATTCATAGAAAAAAATCGCTTTCGGTTTTCCCTAAATTTTCCTACTTTCCGGGTGACTTTCCCAAATTTTTATTTGATGAGAACCTTTCTCTTGCTTTCAATATGAAATGTACAAAATTTTATCTCAATTGGACGAACGGTATTGATAGCTCACTGGAAAAAGCTGTTTCGGTTTTTCCCGATTTTCCTCTTTCCCGGACAACTTTTCCATATTTTATCACCGTTTACACCTTCCCTGGACTTACACGAATATTTCAAGACGAATTTATATATATATATATATATATATATATATATATATATATATATATATATAGCGAGTCATTCACTGTCGTTGAACAATACAGTAAAGCATCAAAAGATGTTCCATTCTTGTGAATTCATTTATATCGCGGTAATTTTTTGAGTTCATTTATTTGAAATGTTACGTATGTGCAGACTTTTTACCTCTTCCTTTTTAATCTCCACTTTCTACAATTTCTTCTCCATGACAGTTGGGAATGTTTATGGAGGGGAATGCTGTTAGTAATACCTTGTTTCTTGAAGGTAACCCTAGAAGCTCATTTCTCAGATCCCGTTCACAGGCCTCAGGCCGAAAATGATCGTAACACACACGTGCAGTTTTCACATTCACTTTATCCTTGCGTTTGCATCGAACAAGCCATTCACGTTGCAGGTGCTCATCCTTGGGAATAAAGTGATAAATAGCGTTCGTCGTCGTTCGAGCAATATTAGTGCATTGTGCCACGGCACAATTACAGTGACTCTTGCTCACGACTGCCTCGAAACAAATTACTTTTCTTGGATGTACACCGCGACTCCCGTGTCCTGCTCAATGCACAATACTGCCGCGCCCTCTCCGTGACGTCAAGGCGCGCAAGGGCGTCTGGGAGTTTTCTGGTCGCCAGGGACCGGAATGGCCTACCTGCTTTTTCTGTGTACCTTGTTTCAAATCCACCTCTGGCCATCTAGATTTTATTAGCTCCTTATTCTATGGGCAGAGAAAACAGCTGTATATAGTATCAGATTGAAAAGAATTCCAGCAGTTGTGTTTTTATCTTTTTATTGTTAAAGCAAAAGATTTCGGTACTCCAATGGCACCATCCTCTGGCTCCCATTTTGTTCCTTTTGTAAGACATAGTACATTCAAATGTGGTGGCTGCTATTACCAGTATCCGTAATTTCTTGTGTCCTTTCATAAAAGGTCTTAAACGGGAATAACAGCCACCATATTTGAAGGTTTTATGCCTTACAACAGCCACAAAAATAAAAACACTGCTGCTGGAAATTTTCTCAGTCTGATCTAGATTTATTTTTCCCGTGATTTCCCTAGATCACTCCAAATAAATTCCACTGTATCACACACAAATTACAAATTAACCAACACTTGAATAAAATACGTTACCACATGTATAGTGTGAATTATATCTCACTGGATCCCTAATTGATTTGAGCAGTGTAATATATTGCATGTTCATATTGTTTTTGTCGACCAACGGTAGGGAGTGCTGAGAAATTACTCTGTTTACGTTTTAATCAGCACTAATATTAGTTAATGGGCCAGTTATAGAGAAGCTTCCAAATGGGACAACCACTCATCTTCAGCGTAGTCAGGTCAGGGCCATGTGAATCTGAAGCTGGCGTAATGAAATATCGAAAACGGTCATCATTTGTAGAAGTGATTTACCAATTTGTAAGTAATAATAGATTGCCTTTGCTCTTTCAACCAAGTTGTTAAAAATGTAACAATTTTTTAAACAAGTTGTGCTTTTTAAACAGGATATATACAGATGCAGGGTGTGTTCATTTAATATTATTGTTATTATTGCGACGAATGTAAAGGAGAATGAGAATGAAAAGCTCATTAATTTGGATTCATCCAATTAACGGAAAAATATAGTAGGGAGGAGCTTTCCACATTTTGAGACACGAAATTTGATTACTTAAAAATGTCTGTCACTACCTTTGACAGCCTCCATTGCTAGTGGAAATATGGCATTCAACGGAAAAATCCCCGAACGAGAAATTGCATCGAGCTTGTAGAAATTCTAGGAAGAAAAATGTTCAAATGTTTGTTAAGCTTATGGGACTTAACTACGGGGTCATCAGTCCCTAAACTTACAAACTACTTATGAACTACTTACGAACTAGGACGGCACAAATATCCATGCCCGAGGGGGGATTCGAACCCCCGACCGTAGTGGCCGTGCTAACCATGACTGGAGCGCCTCAGTCACCTCGGCCACCGCGGCCGGCTTCTAGGAAGAACACTGCGGTATATTCAAACTAGTTTTAAACTATAATTATTAAGAAAATTCTGTAAAAACAGACAAAACACATACGTGACAAAACTTAATACGAAAAAAATACAGCCGGCCGCGGTGGCCGAGCAGTCTGCGGCGCGCTAGTCACAGTCTGCATGGCCGCTACGGTCGGGGATTCGAATCCCCCCTCGGGCATGGGTTGGGTTGTTGGGTTGTTGGAAGGGCTTCGGGCATGGATGTTTCTGCTGTCCTTAGTGTTAGATAGTTCATAAGTACTTTGTAAGTTAAGGGACTGATGACCCCATAGTTAAGTCCCATAAGCTCTACAAACATTTGAACATTTTGAACAAATACACTACTATAAATTGATGTCCATTGTAGTAGATGAATTGTAAGAATTTACTTCAGAATCTGTCTGAGAAAATTCTTCGACATTCTGAGAAAAGTTATTATGGTGTCGTTCGGATGTTAGCAAGGTGGAGTAGGCAGTTCATTTAGGGTAATGACCGAGCGAATCGACGATGAGTGGTAATGTGAAATATGAAGAGCTTTCGAGGGAAAATTCCTCTGTCTATACCTAGATTACTCATGTTTGCAATAGAAAATGAAAGTTCTTACAAGCTGTATACACGACGAAAGCTCTACTGTCACTGGTGAAAACACCTGTCGACAGGAGGAAAACGCGTGCGCGTGTAGACATGGGTTTGGTCAGGTACGCCACTACTCGGGCGGTTACGTTGGAACCACCGAAGGCGTCAGTGGCAGCCGGCGGTCGCACAGCTACTGAACACGAGAAACTTACCGCTCGTTTCCTTTTCCGCTTATGTGCAGGCTGAAGGCAACGTAAATGTTAGAAGTACCGCACGATCAGTTTAACAGCCGATTTATTCAGGATACTGAAGAAAAAATGTACAAAAGATTGGACAGGAAAACTGAGGATCTGTTCGGTTTTAGGAAAGATAAAGGCACCAGAGAGACAATCGTAACGTCATGCCCGATAATGGAAGCAAAATTGAAGAAACACCAAGACATGCCGTGGTGGAGTAGCCGAGCAGTCTAAGGCGCCTCGCTGCGGAGCGCGCTTGGTCCGATAGATTTACTAACATTTCAACATTTGAACACCAAGACACGTTTATAACATTTGTGACTTGAAAACAGCGTCTGAGAATGTAAAATACAGCAAGGTATTCGAAATTCTGCCAAAAAATAGGACTACGCTATACGGAAAGAATAGTAAAACGAAACAAAAAAAATGTTCAAATGTTTGTAGAGTCTATGGGACTTAACTACGGGGTCATCAGTCTCTAAACTTACAAACTACTTATGAACTACTTACAACTAAGGACGGCACAAATATCCATGCCCGAGGGGGGATTCGAACCCCCGACCGTAGTGGCCGTGCAGACCGTGACTGGAGCGCCTCATTCCCCTCGGCCACCGCGGCCGGCAAAACGAAACATTTACCAGAAATAAGAGCTAATAACAACACTGCAAGACCAAGAACTAATGCTATAGTTAGGAGAGTTAAACCTGTTTTACACGAGCGACTTTCTGCTGTAAATCGATTGCTCGAAGTGTGTGCGCCTTCGCACCTGCGTGTAAATCAGCAACCAACCGCATTGCGAGTGCGTCTATGATGTCAATGATCCACAGATTGTGCAGAGTGCGGAGTTCTAAATATCTGAATGTGCCGCAGAATGCGCATGCGCAGAAGTAAGGAACTGTAGTGGCGTCTGCTAACATCGGGAATTAACTCGGTCTGGTCGAGCTCATTCCTTTTATAGAAATGGTTTCGCATCTTCTTCAACTATCTTCCATTATTTTCTTTGTGTTCTCATCAATCCGAAAAGGTTGCAGTGGAGCCTAAAATTCTTTTTTCTACTAGCGTTCAACTACAGAAGAGAAGAAATATCTGCATACAGAAAGATATTAACGTTTTCATGAAAAAAAGCTGCACTATGCATAAATATGAATGAAATATATAAACACGTTTAAATGAAAATTACTTTAACACTGAAACACTCAGATTTATTAGAAGAGAACATTATTTTCGACGTAATTTAACCGTTATCAAGAAAAGAAGAAAACTAGAAAAAACTAGGTGCTTTTTATTTCATTTTCGGAATTGTCTTATGTGCTACAAATATAATCTCTTCAGCTAATAAATTTATAAGTTTTGAAATTTTTCGATGATACTTTTGTATTTTTAGGTCATAAACACAGTACAGAATTTGAGACATCATATTAGACGATAATAGCAAATACATATAATCCTTCGTCTTCAGTAAACTGAATATTATTTTCTTTTCCCACGTAAAAAAGTGCCCTATAACCTCACTTCATCATTAAGATACGAAACTATGCAGCAGACAGCTCTACAGTTTTATTGCTACCGTCTAAACGAAAACGAGCACTCGAAACAAACGAGCCTCAGTGCACGAATAACACGCCAGGGGCGCTGCAGGAGAGACACTCCGATCGAATAGTCAACTAAGACGAGAACGTTGATCATGTTAAAGGGGCTTAAGACAAGATGCAGTCTTTCCCACTACCGTTCAGTATACACGATGAAGAGCCAAGGAAACTGGTACAGGCATCCGTATGCAAACACAGAAATGTCCAAACTCTCAGAGGACGGCGCTGCGGTCGGCAACGCCTATATAAGACAACGGGTATTTGTCGCAAGCGTACAATGGCAGGTTATCACGATTTGAGTTCGAACGGGATATTATAAACGGCGGGCGAGAGATAGGACACAGCAACTCCGAGGTACCGATGACGTGGGGATTTTTCCGTAGAACCATTTCACGAGCATAAATTTATTCATGTTATGTGGATTGGTATGAGGTCTGCGACTATATTATAAACTTTTTGAAAAAAATTGTACTGCAGCAGTCACTTTTTATTAGCACGACGCGTTTCGGTAGCAAGCTGCCATCGTCGGGTGCATTTTACAGTTACAGGTTCATTACTGTTTCGTTATGTTTTGTGTTGTGGGTGCCAGTGTGGATATGGTTGGACGTTTTAATCTGTTCAGGAAGTTACAGCTATTTTAGTATTATGTTTCGTGATGATAGCTTCTAGGTTAATATGTTGTATTTACTTAACATTTTGTCGATAATCTTGTTATCTGGCACACACAACACAAGAACAGAGTTATGTACACACCACATGTAGACGTTTTGTATTGGATGTTTACCCTGTACCAAAGATCCTTAGAAGCTAAGGTAACCTACTTACATCAATATTTACAGTGAATATGCCATAAAATGTGCATATGTAGATAGCATGTGTTGAAACATATGTTGCTAGGGACATACTTACTTTCCTAAATTATTAGATTTTACATTTTCAAATTTTCAAATTTGTAGAGCTTAAGGGACTTAACTACGGGGTCATCAGTCCCTAAACTTACAAACTACCTGTGGACTAGATTATACTAAAGACGGCACAAACATCCATCCCCGAGTGGGGGATTCGAACCCCCGACCGCTGCGGCCGTGCAGACCGTGACTGGCATGCCGCAGACCGCTCGGCCACTGCATCCGGCTGATTTTACATTTTAAAGAAGTACTGGTACAGTATAAAAATATAATACAAAATGTCTACATGTGGTATGTACATAACTGTGTTCTAGTGTTGTGTGTGCCAGATAACAAGATTATCGACAAAACTGTAAGTAAAGACAACAATATAATAACGTAGAAGCTATAATCACGCCGCGGTGGAGTAGCCGAGCGGTCTAAGGCGCCTCGCTGCGGAGCGCGCGGCTGCTCGCCGTCGGAGGTTCGAGTCCTCCCTGGGGCATGAGTGTGTGTGTGTGTGTGTGTGTGTGTGTGTGTGTGTGTGTTGTCCTTGGGTTAGTTTACCTTAGTTTAA
Organism: Locusta migratoria; assembly: GCA_026315105.1. Taxonomy (NCBI): domain Eukaryota; kingdom Metazoa; phylum Arthropoda; class Insecta; order Orthoptera; family Acrididae; genus Locusta; species Locusta migratoria. Next base: position 325,760,104 of record CM048745.1, on the reverse strand, counting down.
GCAGTTTGTAAGCTACGGACTGATGACCACGCAGTCTGGTCCGATAGATTTATGAACATTTGAACATTTGAGCTATAATCACGAAACATAATACTAAATACCTCTATCTTCCCGAACAGATTAAAACGTCCAACCATAACCTCACTGACATCCACAACACAAAACATATCGAAACAGTAATGAACCTGTAACTGTAAAATATACCCGATGATGCCAGCTTGCTGCCGAAACGCGTCGTGCTAATAAAAATATCAGTAAAAAGCGGCGAAGCATAAAACACGACATGGAAGTGGCCGGCAAAAGATCCTGCAAGAACGGGACCAACAACGACTGAAGAGACTCGTTCCGCAAATTGCTGCGGATTTCAATGCTCGGAAATCAGCAAGTGTCAGCGCCCAAACCATTCAACGAAACGTCATAGATATGGGCTTTCCGAGACGACGGCCCACTCGTGTGCCCTTGCTTACTGCACGACACAAAGCTTTACGCCTCGCTGGGACCCATCAACACCTACATTGGACTGTTGATGACTGGAAACATGTTGCCAGGTCTGACGAGTCTCGTTTCCAACTGTATCGAGCGGATGGACGTGTAGGGTTATGGAGATAACCTCATGAATCAATGGACACGGCATGTTAGTAGGGGAGTGTTCAAGCTAATGGAGGGTTTATAATAGTGTGGTCTTGGGTTGATATTGAATACGTCTAGGTACGACTCTGGCAGGTGACACGTACGTACACATCTGCATACATTAATGTCCATTATGAATTCCGACAGACTTGGACAATTTCAGCATGACAATGCGACACCCTACACGTCCAGAATGGCTACAGAGTCGCTCCAGGAACACTGTTCTGACCTTAAACAGCTCTATTGGCCTCGAAACGCCACAGAAATGAACAATCTTGAGCATATAAATTTGGAAAACGTAGTTTTCTTTTGGAAAACAGCGCACTGGCAAATGTTTTAAAAGATGACAATAACAGTAAAATTCGCAAAACGTTTTAACAGTTTATTAAATAAGGTGACCGGTTTCGATCTCTTCTGAGATCATCATCGAACCTAGCGTGCAACATCGCCTCGTCATCAACATCGAGACGACTAGGTCAGATGATGATTTCAGAAGAGATCGAAACCGGTCACCTTGTCTAATAAATTGTAATGAAAAATAATTCCATCAGCTCTGTTCAATATATTTATTTAGCAACCAGTTTCGACGGTCAATACTGTCATCTTCAGGCCCTTAAAATAAAAAAAACGTACATATTGCTGGATTACAGTCAATGCATATGACAGTCCCTGTTATTCCTTGTTGCTGTAATATTGGACGAATGTGCAATACCAGTTACATTAATCCAGCAATATGCAGGTTTCTTATTTTAAGTGTCTGAAGATGACGGCATTGACCGTCGAAACTGGTTGCTAAATAAATATAATGAACGCAGATGATGGTATTATTTTTCGTTACAAGATATACAGCTGAAGCCCCCGGTCCCTAATTAAGATTGACAAAGTCAAATTATCTAATAAATTGTTAAAACCTTTTGTGTACTTGACTGTTTTTCTCATCTTTTAAAACTATTGAGCATATCTGGAATACCTTCCAACGCGCTGTTCAAGAGAGATATCCATAGCCTCCCACTCTTGCGTATTTATGCACAATCCTGCAGGACGGATGGTGTCAGTTGACTCCAGTATTGGTTGAGACATTGGTCGAGTTAATGTCACGTCTCGTTGCGGAATTTCTGGGAGGGGGGGGGGGGGAGGCGAGGCGGCTACATAATATCGGACAGGTGTATCAGTTTCTTGGACTCTTCAGTATATAAGAATCAATGACACAAGGACAAGAAAGTTTCGAGAGTGAGATGATAATTCTGGGTGAAAGGATCATCAGTGATAAGATTCTCTGCTGACATTGTCCTAGTGAGTGTCAGTAACGAAAAATTACAAGATTTGTTGAATGGAATTAATAATGAATATACAATATGGACTGAAAGTAAACCGCAAACAGAAAAAAGTAAGTAGCGAGATGTACCAGACACGAAATTAGTGAGAAACTTAACCTCAGAATTGGTGCTCACTACGTCGATGAATCTAAGGAATTTTGATGTCTTACAAGCAAAATAACCTACGACGGCGACAAGGAAGACATGTAGACTTGCACGATCAAAGATGGTATTCGTGACCTAGGGGAGTCTACTGGTATCAAACATTGGCCTTACTTAACAAGGGCAACAAACGGATTTTGGTGGGTCGCAGGTATGTTATGCGGGAACTCCTCCAGACCATCAAGCTAAAACGATTTGTTCCAATTCGCCTTAGTTTACACGAAAATCCAGATCAAAGACAAGTGCGTAACAGCTATACCAGTACAGCAGTCCCGAAAACTCGACACTAGGTAACCTGACAGCCCGGGTAACTTGGTCACACCCTCCCCCCCTGTACACCCTCTGGAATTATTCCGTGCTCGCAGAATCTACATCTACATACATACTCCGCAATTCACCGTAAGGTGCGTGGCGGAGGGTACACTGTACCACTACTAGGCATTTCCTTTCCTACTCCACTCCCAAATTGAACGAGGAAAGAAAGAATGCCTATATGCCTCCGTACGAGCCCTAATTTCTCTTATCTTGTCTTTGTGATCTTTACGCGAAATGTATGTAGGCGGCAGCAAGATCGTACTACACTCAGCTTCAAATTCCGGCCCTCTAAATTTACTTACCAGAAATTCACGAAAAGAACGTCGTCTTTCTTCCAGCGATCCCCAATTGAGTTGTCGGAGCATTTCCGTGACACACGCGCATTGGTCGAACCTACCGGTAACAAATCTAGCTGCTCGCCTCTGAACCGCCTCTATGTCTTCCTTCAAACCGATCTGCTGCGGGTCCCAAATACTTGGGCAATACTCAAGACGTGGCCGTACAAGCGTTTTATACGCGGTCTCCTTTACGGGTGAAGTAAAACTTCCCAAAATTCTCCCAATAAACCGAAGTCGGCTGTCTGCCTTACTCACAACTGTTCTTACATGCTCGTTCCATTTCATATCGCTCTGCAATGTTACGCCTAGATATTTGAACGACGCAACAGCATCAAGAAGCTCACTACTAATGCTGTATTCGAACATTATAGGATTGTTTTTTCTACTCATGCGGATCACCTTACATTTTTCTACATTGAGAGCTAGCTGCCATTCTTCGCGCCAACTAGAAATTTTGTCTAAGTCAACCTGTATGCTATTACAGTCAGTTACAGACGACACCCTCCCGTACAACAGCAAACAGCCGCAAATTACAACTTACTCTCTCCATCAGATCATTTATATAGATAGAAAATAATAGCGGTCCTATCACACTCCCCTGGGTCACGCCTGACGATACACTCGTCTCTGATGAACACTCGCCGTCGAGAACAACGTACTGCGTTCTATTACTTAGGAAGTCTTCTAGCCAGTCACAAATCTGTGAACCTATTCCAAAGATAGAATTAAAATCGTAGCAGACTATGCTATAAATGGGCCTAGACATATTTTCTTGTGCCACATACTCGCTATTTACAACTCCTTTGAGTTTCATTAATGCAGTATGTAGGAGCGTCATCGAATTAAAAACAGTCGTGATCAAAATTATGGGCGCCCATTTTTTTCACAGTGCCTTTTTAAAATCAGCTTAGGTGTGATCAGAATTTTATTGGAATATGTTTTATGAAGCAAATCACAATTCCCCATACTTATCATTGTTGAAGGCTGTATGCTTTCTTAAAGTAGTTTTCTAAATGTAAATTAAAGTATGTACACGTAAGTAACGAATCATTTCTTAGATATTTTCTAAAATTATTTTATGTCACTGTTCAAAAATGTTCAAATGTTTGTAGATCTAATGGGAATTAACTATGGAGTCATCAGTCCCTAAACCCCGACCGTAGTGGCCGTGCAGACCGTCACTGGCGCGCCGCAGTCCCCTCGGCCACCGCGGCCGGCTATGCCACTGTATTTCGTCATTTGTATTGTATTCCATAGTAACAATACGAAGTATTTCATAACAAAAAATCTTAGCCATTCGTTTTTACCACCGTTCCCGATAACCCGGCATTTTCACAAACTCGGCCAACCTTCGGTCCGCAAAAGACCGTGTTTTCGGGACTCTACTTGTACTAAGTCACTGTCGGTATTTGAGTCAGCGTGGAGTAATTACCAAAGCGCTCGACTGGCACACAGACGACCCGAGTTCAAATCCTGCTCGGGATTTTTTTATTTTCTTTTTTTTTTACAATTGTCCGAAGATTGATTGTGTATTATTATTTTCTTTCTCCCCACTTTATCTTTGCGATAAAATTGCAAAATAAAGTTATATCGGGTAATTAAAATTACATGAAGTTCTTGTACAATCAAACAACAAAACACATTGACCGCAGCATAATTAATCGCTGGGACGCGTCAAGTGGGCGCACACTGCATTCGACGGTATAACAAGAGGGCCGGGGACTGTAAACGCAGCTAGTAAATGTTGCACAAATGTTATAGGTGATAATTACAGACGGTTTACTGATTTAGAAAGATCTTTCAAATGTTCAAATGTTTGTTAAGCTTAAGGGACTTAACTGCCGGCCATCAGCCCTTAAACTTACGAAATATACTAAAGACGACACTAACATCCATGCCCGAGGGGGGATTTGAACCCCCGACCGTAGCGGCCGTGCAGACTGTGACTGGAGGAGTTCCCCCACAACAAACCTGAGACCCATCAAAATTCGTGGTAATACTTGGTGTTCCCCTTGTAAGTTAAACTAACCTAAGGACAAACACACATACCCGTGCCAGAGGGAGGACTCGAACCTCCGATGGCGAGCAACCGCGCGCTCCGCAACAAGGTGCCTTAGAACGCTTGGCAATTTCACCGCTGCTGTGAGAAAGAAATTCCTGAGAATGTATGTTTGGAAGTGGGACTTAGACTGTGCGAAAACCGTAACAGAAGAGAATCTAATTTTTGAGATACGGTGCTATATAACAATAGTGAAAATTACTTGAACTGATAAAAGAAGAGATGGAAAACTGCGAAAGAGAAACATGTGGGACATATTGACAAGAAGAAATAACCTGATTATAGGACATGTTTTAGGGCATCATGAAATATCACCCATAGCACTGGTTCAAATGTTCAAATGTTTGTAAAACTTATGGGACTTAACTACAGGGTCATCTGTCCCTACATGGCACTGGAGTGAAACCTGTAGGGGAAAACAAAGATCGGTATACATCTAGCAAGTAACTGAGGGCGTAGAGTGCTAGTGCTACTCATAAATCAACACCGAGAGAGGTGGCGCAGTGGTAACACACTGAACTCACTTTAGGTACGACGGTGAATCAAACCCGACTCTGACCACACTAAAGTTGTCCGCGATTTTCCTAAATCACTCCAGGCAAATTCCGGGTAGGCCGATTTACGTCCCAACAACTAACGGAAACTAGTAGAGTGTTTGCTCAGTCGATGGGACTTTATACCCTGATCGTTATACTTCTTTTTTGTTTTGAAATTAAGAAGCTGTTACAGGAGAGCGTGGCAGGCGCCATCGAGACTGACATTTTAGAAAATAAAAAGTAAACCTTATTTAACCGCACGACTGTTAAGAAGGAAAAATCCTTCTGTACAACCGGTCTTACTTTTTCAGATTATCTGTGTCCTCTGTATACAGGACGAGAGAGCTTTTACGATAGTAACCGGGGCACTCTAAACATTACACTCGTTTCTGTCATCACCTAGGGCAGTGATTGCCAACATTTTTTAGACCAGGGGTCACTTTCGTATCTTTATTGCGAGCAGGGACCACAATTTCAACAAAAAGATACCGTGGCAATCTAAAAATGAACGTTAATTAGAGCTTGTTCGTGAAACTCAAAAGTAATATGTGTTGACAGTACTGTTGTAATTCAGTAGAAGATTAAATTCGGTTTGCAGCAATGTCATTTTAGACTATTCATCTTCAAGTTCGTGAGTCATGGGGCTAATACTGTTACTCAGAGCTACATGCATATCTTTACTTCCAATCGATTCCTGGATTTTTTCTTCTTTCAAGCAGAAAACCCTGAATAAACCGTGGAGAAAATCGTAAGTTAGTGCGACGTGGCCAGCGAACTGAATTAAATGATTTTGCCTTTTTGAAACAAAACTGCCTCAGAGGATGATTTCAGAAGCTTTTCTATAATTTCGAGCGCTAGGAGACAAGACTCTGATTCGAGTCTGATGCCTCCGTGCAGGCGTGCAGCCCCTAGTGGTAAGCTCTTCATATACTTTTTTTATTTTGCGACCGCTGATTTTGTAACTTTCATTATGTCACTTGGAAGTACTGATTCACACTCTACATCCAACTAGTAATAACATTCTCTTTTTTATAAAAAACTGACTTTTTTATATGAATTTTGCAATTTCATGTTATAGGTATTAATTTTATATTTTCTGATGAAGGATATCTTGGCTATTACCGAAACCTGGTTAAAAAATCTTATCTTCGCGATCGAGGGCTGCACTTTTATCCTTTAACTTTATAAAAGTCACTACAATCGCAGCTGTGTTTATAATTTTTAGTTTTTATTTTAAAATGACTCAACTCTCTTTTATACCGTTTGAAGTTATTCATAATGGACATATTTGTTAACAATAAACCAATGTGTATGTCTGATGCCGGCAACAGCGCCTCCTCCCCAGCGCTCTCCTCTGGAGGTAAAGTGGCAGTACGCTAACAGTTTTTAATCTTCTTTTACTCCCTGACGCGAATTTTATGCTGAATACCTGTCTCAGTGAAATGTCTTATATCAGATTTAGGCCATTGGCTAATAAAAATTTACTGTTCTAGGTCATCATCATCATCATTAGAGACTGATTGCCGGCCGCGGTGGCCGAGGGGATTGAGGCGATCCAGTCACGGTCTGCACGGCCACTAAGGTCGGGGGGTTCGAATCCCCCCTCGGGCATGGATATTTGTGCCGTCCTAGTTCGTAAGTAGTTCATAAGTAGTTCATAAGTAGTTTGTAAGTTTAGGGACTGATGACCCCGTAGTTGAGTCCCATAAGCTTAACAAACATTTGAACTTTTTTTTATTTTTTTTTATTTTTTTTTTTTTTTATTATTATTTTTTTTTTTTTTTTTTTTTTTTTTTTTTTAAGAGACTGATTATGCCTTTCGGCGTTCAGTCTGGAGCTTAGTACCTCTAATAAAATTCTTCCATGATACCCTGTTCAATGCTAACATTGATGCCTCGTCTGATGTTAAGCCTTTCACTTCAAAATCATTCTGCACCGAATCTAAGTACTTTCTTCTTGGTCTACCTCGACTCCTCTTACCCTCCACTGCCGAGCTCATCAGTCTCTTAGGTAACCTTGCTTGTCCCATGCGTGTAACATGACCCCACCATCTCAGTCTGTTCGCTCTAACTGCTTCATCTATAGTGTTCATTCCCAGTTTTTCTTTGATTTCCTCATTATGGACACCCTCCTGCCATTGTTCCCATCTATTAGTACCTGCAATCATTCTTGCTACTTTCATTTCTGTAACCTCTATCTTATGAATAAGGTAACCTGTATCCACTCAACTTTCACTCCCATATAACAAATTTGGTTGAAAGATAGAGCGGTGCACTGCTAACTTGGTCTTGGTACTTACTTCCTTCTTGCAGAAGTGAGTAGATCTTAGATGAGCACTCACTGCATTAGCTTTGCTGCACCTCGATTCCAGTTCTTTCGCTATGTTGCCATCCTGTGAGAAAATGTATCCCAGGTACTTAAAACTGTCTACCTGTTCTTTGTTCCTCCTATTTGTCACTCATTCTGTTTGAATCTCTTTCCCACAGACATTACTTTCGTTTTGGAGATACTGATCTTCATATCATAATCCTTGCACCTCTGATCGAGCTCTGAAATGTTAGTTCGCAACCTTTCAATCGAATCGGCCATTACAACTAAGTCATCCGCATATGCGAGACTGTTTTTGTTTTCACCTATTTTAATGCCTCCCTGTCAGCCTACTGTTTTCAACAAATGATCCTTGAATAGTATGAACAACACTGGTGACAGGTTACAGCCTTGTCTTACCCCTGAAACTACCCTGAACCATGAGCTTAATTTGCCATCTACTCTAACTGCTGCCTGTCTACGTAAAACCCCTTAAATTGCCTGCAGAAGTTTGCCTCCTATACCATACTCTTTAAGAACTGACAGTAGCTTCCTCCTAGGAACACGGTCATAAGCCTTTTCTAGATCTATGAAACTTAGATACAATTCCCTGTTCCACTCATAGCACTTTTCCATTACCCGCCGTAGGCTAAAGATCTGGTCCTGACAGCCTCTAAGAGGCGTAAACACACACTGATGTTCATCTAACTTGTCCTCACTTAATACTCGCACTCTCAACAACACCCGAGAATATTTTGCCTACAACGATAATTAAAGAGATACCTCGATAGTTGTTGCAATCTTTTCTGTTCCCATGTTTGGACGAAAGCGGTAATCACGCCAATTTTCAGTCAGTCGGAACCTGTCACGATTCCCACGCCTTTTCAATTATCCCGTATAACCATTTGAGACCTGATATTCCACTGTATTTGACGAGTTCCGGCTTAATTTCATCCACCCAGCCGCTTTATTGCACTGTAATCTGTAATCTCCACTTCCTCAAATGAGATGCTGTTTCCATTGTCGTTGCTATCGCATATTACCTGAAAATCTGATACATTATTGAACGTTTCACCTACATTGAACAATTCTTCAAAATATTCCCTCCATCTGCTCAAGGCATCCATAGGATTGACTAGCAGCTTTCCTGACCTGTCCAAAACACTTGTTAATTCCTTCTTCCCTCCCTTTCCAAGATTGCTAATTATGCTCCAAAATGGTTTTCCCCGCGGCTTGTTGACCCAGAGTTTCTAGCTTATTTCCAAACTCTTCCCATGATTTCTGCTTCGAGTCTGCAATTATCCGTTTGGATTTGTTCCTTGCTTCAACATAACTTTCTCTGTTTGCCTTATTTCTAGTATGGAGCCATTTTAGAAATGCCTTCTTTTTCTTTTTACAGGCTGCCTTGACTGTGTCATTCCACCAAGCTGTGTGCTGCTTCCTGCCTTTACACATTACTGTTCCCAGACATTCTCTAGCTGCTTCCAGTAGTGTGTCCCTGTACCTTGACCATTCCTCTTCCAGTGCCTGTATATCATTACATTCAACTGACTGGTATCTTTCCGAGATCATTGTTATGTATTTGTGCCTAATTTCCTTCTCTTGAAACTTCTCCACTCTTATCCTTCAACTCATGCACGTGTTTTAGGTATGGGATTTTATTTGGATTTTAATACATATTTGACGGAGCCCCACGTTTTGGAAAAAAAGGGATTTTATAAATGGTTTTATAGGCAAGTTGGTTACAACTCGAGAATAATGATGGGGATCAGCCAGTTTAAAATCCATGTATCATATGGTTATGACCTGAATGAAATAAGGACCTGTTGATGCAAATTTAATTTGTGAAACCGATCGTGTGTTCTTAATAAAGAATTTTTAACAGTCGCAGCGGTGTATTATCAAGAAAAAATCAATTCGACTTCGTACACAATACTTTATTCATCGGGCAACCAAAGTGAATTGATCTTCCGAATCCATGACCTAATATTTTGGGTTTGCAGTGGGGCGGGGGAGGGGGAGGGGGGCGGGTTGGTCGGTGTTCCCAGCAAATGAGAGATTCCAGATTCTATTTTTGATAGTTGCTACAATTTTAGCCCCAGAAACGCTCCTAGATACGATGATATTTTCAATGCGCTGCTGCACTCCAAATACACATTCAATAAACAATACTTTTGAGGGGTATGTTTATACGACCCAGCCGCTTGGCGGCGCTGCAGTTGCGAAGCTACAGAAAATCACTGGTGGTTTCGCAGACCGTCTCTGAGGTTGTACTGCGAGTGCAGAGGCGAACTACGAGTCGCGGCCATAAAGTAAGTTCCGTTTCAATTTATCTCCGCTGCAGCTCTGCGATTGCAGTTCCGCACATGCGCTGTAGATGATGTGTATCAAGGGAAAGAACGTGCGCCATTTGGAGATCGCTGTCAGTTACGTACGCTTTGTGGTGCTTGTTTGAAATATCGGCATTGACTGAAAATCCCGCCGCCTGTGAAATCAGGTCGGTGATTCGGTTTCTGAATTCGAGGAAAGTGAAACCAAGCGAAATTTATCAGCAAATTTGCGATGTTTACGGACCAAATGCGACGAGTTATTCGATGGTAGGAAGATGGGTCCGACAGTTCAATGTCGGGCGTAGTGATGTGCACGATGAAGAACGAAGTGGGCGTCCACCTTTGGTTACAGAAGAACTGGTTCACGCGATTGATGACAAGATCCAGAAAAAACCGCAGGTTTACAATTAGAACTGTCGCTATGGACGTCCCCCAAATTTCACGATCACTGATGCATGGTTGAAGACAAAGGCGGCAGATTTCTATGAAGAAGGTATACATAACCTGGTGCCACGCTATGACAAATGCCTGCAAAATTTCGGCAGTTATGTGGAAAAGTAGTTTAAGAGTTGTAGAATTTTCTACAATAAAAATTTCTTCTGTATCTGTGTACAATTTCATTTTATTGCCAAACGGAACTTACTTTCTGGACGCGCCTCGTATTTGAACAGGGCCAGAGGGAGCCTGGTGACCAAAATACGGGCGGCGTGGCAGCTGGGCGAGGCCGTTAACCCTGGAGGAGCAGTGCAGCTGGCCAGCGCCTAATATAGCGCCTGCGCGAATAATAAATTCCCCGCCGCAAACCGGAGCGCCGCACTTTCTCCGCTGCTGCGGCGTGTGGCGTGTGGCTGGTCACGTAGACCGCGGGCCGCCGCTGCCCTGCCGTGCAGAGACGACCTCTGCACACTCGAACAGGGCTTGCGGTAGGCGGTGGCGGTATGGGACCAGCCCACTGGCGTGGGCACACTGCCGGAGAAAAATAGTGCTCCGGGAAAGACGAGGCCGGCCGCGGTGGCCGAGGGGACTGAGGCGCTCCAGTCACGGTCTGCACGGCCACTACAGTCGGGGGTTCGAATCCCCCCTCGGGCATGGATATTTGTGCCGTCCTTAGTCTTACTTAGTCCATAAGTAGTTTGTAAGTTTAGGGACTGATGGCCCCGTAGTTAAGTCTCATAGACTATACAAACATTTGAACTTTTTTTTTTTTTTTTTTTTTTTTTGAAAGACGACTTGGATTTTGACCCGGCGACGGCAGATGCCGCCTGGGGGATAGCAGACTTACTGATAATGTTATAGTTACCTGACATTATTATTCAGGTTTAGGAGGCGATCTAAAAATTGGTGATGATTCTCCTGTGAGATTTCTTTATTTTGCCCAGATCGCTTATTTACATAATTGCTTGATGACTAGTTTCAACTCATTAAAGAGCCATTTTCGAATCTTAATTGTCAAGGCATAGTAAAATGTTTAAAAGATGCAACACTGTGGCATGATACAAATGGTATGCACATATTTATCCATCCAATGTGTCTTGGTGTCACTTTCTATTCTTGCATACAGTTCGCTTTTCGACATGAATAGGCAACATGTCATGACTGCAAACGTTGCTGACAGACTGGCAGATTCAGTTTTAAACACTTGCGTGTGCTTATCTGCATATATTTCATATCTGCATATAGACTATCGGCGACATTTGCAGGCATAACACGCTGCCGAGTGATGTGGGGAAGTGAACTATATGCAGATAAGCACACGGAAGTGTTTAAAACTGAATCTATCAGTCTGTCAACAACGTTTGCAGTCATGAAATGCTGCCTATTCATGTCGGAAAGCGAACTGTATGCAACAATAGAACGTGACACCGAGGCACATTGCATGGATAAATATGTGCATACCATTTATATCATGCCACAGTGTTGCATCTTTTAAACATTTTATTATGCCTGGACAATCAAGATTCGGAAATGGCTCTTTAATGAGTTGAACCTAGTCATTAAGCAATTATGTAAATAAGCGATCTGGTCAAATAAAGAAATCTCACAGGAGAATCATTACTGATAATGTGTAAGTTATATATCTGTGGTGTCTGTTCTTTCGGACATGTCCGGAAGAACAGATACCACATATATATAACATACAATTTGCCGATGACGAGCAATGATCCTTTCTTCAGTGTGTAGACACTCCTAGTCACTCATTCTTACGGGTATCAGTACTAAGTTACTACAAATTTGAGTTATAGTGGGCAGGGTAAACTTGCAAATTTGTATCTGACGGGAAACGTGCTTGAGTAATTCCGTGTATGTGTGATTATCACTGTGTTGTTGTTGTTGTTGTTGTTGGTTTTTGAGGGGACTAAACAGCTAGGTCATCAGTCCCCTGCTACTAGCTCAGAGTCCACTGTCAATATTATCACTGTGTCCCCAATGGTGTAGGGGTCAGCGCAACTGCCTAGAAAGCAGGAGACCCGGGTTCGAATCCCGGCTGGGTATACATTTTCAACTTTACCCATTCACAGTTATGTCGTACATTTCGGGAATATGTACTAATAATGGTTTCAACGGCGTCCGACAAGAAAGCCAGAGCACCATTAGTGTGCTTTACCCTTGAGAACCGAATGTTTACAGCTTTAAGGCTCTGAGTAATATCAGTGTGTGAAACAAGCAGGGGCATGCCACGGAGACGCGTTCGTGCTTCCTGCAGCTAACAGGACATGTTTCATTCTTAGTCTCTCTACTATGTCGGGGAAGAATGAATGGACCCTCCGACCCTTATCACTTGCGTCCCATTCCTGCTGCTACAAGTCAGTTGCCCAGCGTCCCAGATTTATTTTTCAGAGCCGACCTAGTTACTAAATTCACCAGATCTACTCTGCTCTTCTTTAACTAGTACGTCGCAGCCCGATATTTGATATATCGATCGGGAAGATCCCCAGCACCACACACAGTGCCTCCACTGAGATGGTCCGGAAAGCTCCCTCTGTCCCCGCCTTACCGCCGTAACGTTGGTGGTTAGCCGCGGCAAGTATTCAAATGTTCAAGTCCGATATCCTGTAATTTTATTCACCTATTGTAACAGTCACTTAATGAGTTCGTGAAACTTTGTTACGCGAAGCGTAAAATAACAAAACATCGATTTACGGTGGAAAGTTTAATTGCCATCCATGTTCAAAATGTTTGTTAGCTTATGGGACTTAACTACGGGGTCATCAGTCCCTAAACTTACAAACTACTTATGAACTAGCTAATACTAAGGTCGGCACAAATATTCATGCCCGAGGGGGATTCGAATCCCCGACCGTAGTGGCCGTGCAGACCTTGACTGGCGCTCCGCAGACCGCTTGGCCACCGCGGCGGAGTGGCCGAGGGCATTGAGACGCTATGCTTCGATGCGCGAGGCCGTTCCCCGTCGGAGGTTCGAATTCCCCTTCGGGCATGAATGTTTGTACTGTCTGTAGTATAAGGTAGTTTATAAGTGGTTTGTAAGTTTAGAGACTGATGACCCCGCAGGTCTAAGTCCCATAAGCTTAACAAACATTTGAACTTTTTTGATTAGAGAAGTGCGTACTGGTAAGTCCGTGTAACTGATAAAGGAAGTTTGTACTGATCTGTGTTTAGCCTTGCAAGTTTGTTTAGAATTTTTTCTGCCTTTTCTGTTTGTATCCTGATGCGTTCCATGTAATTTAATTTCTCGTCAATGTATTCTCATACATAGCGTATCACTTCAACTGTTTTAATGTTTGTTTCCCCAATTTTGATTGATAGACCTCTTTTTAGAGCTCCTTTTAGAAGAGTGTATAGTTTCTTTTTTCCTGTCTGGAGTGTGCTCACGATGCACAAGTGCGTGAATGTGTTGAGTATGCCACTTGCTTTCTCCTCTACCTGCATCTTCTGTTTGCTGAGACAACAACCAGCAGGTCTTCTGCATAAGCAACAACTCCATTGTCCTGTTGTCGTCATCTATTAGGTTTAGAAGAGGTTCAACAGTGATGTCCCACAAGATAGGTCCATAGATCGATCCTTCTGGGGACCCCTTGGTGATTCGCCATTCTACCTCACTATCCTTACAGTAGTCGATAAAGCTATTATATAATGTATGGGGTACATCCAGTTATCTGAGCGTTGCGAAGAATGCCGACCACTACCAGTTGTCAAGTGTACCTGCGATGTCTATCATGATTGCGATAGCGTATTTTAGTGTTGAATTTTGTACTAATTCTAATGCCTCGTTGATTGCATCAGCAATTGATTTCCCCTGTCTGAAGTCAAATTGGTGTGTGTTTAGTACCCGGAGAGCTCTGTGTGATTGTAAACGCCCACACAATACCTTCTCCTGGACCTTCTAACGTATTATTTAAATATATTTGTCTGTATGATTTGAGATCTAAGGGATCCCGCTCCGGTCCTCACTGCATTGGAAGTTGTGACGTACCCTCTTAATTCTTTCGTTCTTGTTTGTACTTTACAGTTTAACCTTTTTTTTCTCTTACCACTGGGTGGGCCTACCCAAGCGCTGTTCAACTGACAGCAACGGCTTTCATACACAGTATGAAATGTGCTTGGTAATTTCGCGTAGGCTTTATCCTGAGCATGGATCTATACTGGTTCACACTTATTTCGGTCTATGTTCACATGAACATACCGGCTTAATTAAACTTGACAAATGAAAATGGCACGCAACGGATAACGCATTTTTTTGTTTAGAATTAACGGACCAGTACACATCCACCTCAAGAAAGGATACATCTAGTTTTAAACCCCCAGGGTAAGTTCGAACAAGTACCAATTTCAATCCTCATAATGATTGTGAGATCCCTTTGTTCCCGCCCAAAATGGGGAGCATTGAAGGAGAAGCTGAGGGATAAATCAGTTATTCTGACACAAAATTTAATCATAAAGGGTTTTTTATAGACAATTTGCTATAAATATTGCTCAACTGGCCTCCTCCTGCTTTTAACTACTCAGTACACTATTCAATGTCACACATGGTGGGTGAGGAGGGGGGTAGGAAATCTGCACACAAACGGACATAAAACATGCAAACCACTCACTGCATGATTAGCGCAAAGCTCTGTACATTTACTGCTCAAACTAATCCTGCTGGTCGAACAGTAAGTGCGCCTGTGGACGCAATACACAGAACAAAATTTACAATTTCTTTAAATTTACCTAAAGACATTTTATTAAATCAAATTCCACTTCCCCACTTATGACTTTAATTATCTCTTGTGCCGCGTTTCTTACCACATTCTGGAGAATTTTGCGCAGCAAGCAGCACCAGCGTCCGTACATCTCGATGGTCTCCTTCAAACTCTCCTAAAGATGGCTCCCCTCTACCTCAACCGTCCGCCAATTCGAACCATGCCAAGAAGACGCGCCCCGATTGGCGGAGGCAGGTGCAGCTTCCTTTTACTCGTTCGCGAATCCACCTGCCTACCATCGACCAGCATCAAAGCTTGCTAACCTCTTTGCACCACTAGCTGCCTACACAAAAAGCGAAAAACTCACAAACTACCGCCACCATCATGCTAAAGTACCCCTACTGGTTCAACTATGCTCAACCACTCCTTCGCTCACGCTGTGATGGGAAACATGGGAGTATGACATGAATAAAAAGAAAAGGGAATAAAATATAAGAAAAGACAAACTCGCCATCTCTGCTTCTACTTCTTTGCCCTCGCCAGTCGGCCATGAAACCACATGATAATGCTCAAGTTAAATCAATTTGTATTGAAGATTGCAAACAATACTAATACAAGTGAGAAAAACATGAGCAAGGTAAGAGAAATTGGCAAAATCGATTAGGTGGAGCAATGAGGCGGTATGACTGTAACGTCTCAAAGTCTTCCAAACTGTGGGTATGCTACCCAGCCTTAATGCGTCATTTAATAAATGGGTTAGGAAGAGGATGATTTATGGTGCTAGTTGTTTAATTACTTCTGGCTGTATTGTGTCTGGACCTGTTAGTTTTCCGGAGAATGGCCACGCAAGTTGCAAGTGCTGCATTATGTAACGATGCTGGTTCCATCCGCAGACGAGGTTCTCGACGCACTCACAGCACAGACGTTGCCAAGGTAGTCGCATAGTAACCGCATTAGTGACAGATCGAACAGCGAATACAGCACAGATTAAGAGGGTTTGTGAGGCTAGAAGTGCTAACGGGAACTGTAGCCAAACGCTTTCCAGGTTGAGACTGGATACGCATTCCTGTAGCCAGTCTTCCACTCGCGCTGCAGCATCGACTTGCACGCGTCGACTGGTGCCGTCAGAGGATAGCTTGGAGCGCCAGGCTGTGTCTTCGCCGATGAAAGTAAAGTCTCACTGCACGCATATACCACGTAGCTGTGGTGAGCGTTCTCTCGTAGAGTGCATTCGTCGCAGACATACTCACCCCATTCCACACCTTGCTGAGGGGAACGCTGACTAGCCCTCGGTACGTGCAGAATGTTGTAAGACACGTCTTTTGTCATTCTTTCTTGCTGCAGGAAGGTGAAGGTCCAACAAAATAATATCATCCACACACTCAACGTATGAGTTACATACTAAAAGTAGTGTGTGTTTGTTTGAAATGAAAAGTAGTATGTGTGTGGGACGAGCGTGTCACTGTTTTTGTTAAGAGACCGTCCCCGCTTAAATTCCCAAATAAATGATCTGTTGTGGTTTTGGTTACAAAATAATTTGACTAAGCAATGAGACTTACTACCTTCCTTTGCCCAGTTAGAATAAATTGCAACTGACATGGGATGCAATGATCTTACGTAAAGGTGGTTTAGTTTGATGCGCAACGGATAACACTTTAAATTGTACAGTAGTTAATAAGTTGACAGTAATTAAAACTCGTAATTGGTGTACACATTAATCTCGTGTGTAAGAGACAATGTAAGCAAATGAAAAAGTTCAGATATGTTAGCGTGTACCATATACCAGTAGCCAGACTTTACATGCACAATTCGACTGCGAGAGCCATCAAAAAGAGCGTGCTACTACAGTGATAATTTTGTTACTTGAATAAACAGGATGTCAAACAAAGATATTTGATATTAATTAGATACCAAAAATCACTGCACTTGATAATGTGCCTTTCTGAACAACAATTACCATACTGATTCAATGCAATAAAAAAATGTCATACAAATCTGGTAATGGTTTCAAGTCTCACTCACTGCAAATATTTCTCATCTTTTTACGTGATCTACTTCTCTTCTGATCAGACAAATCACTGTAACTGCTACTAACATTAACTGACTTAATAATTTGAACTTTAATAAAGACTGAGAAAATCTCTAACTATGAACTTTACTGCATTTATGAAGAAACTACTTCCTGCTCTCATTAATAGACCAATTTATCATGAACTGTTATAATTAGCACATTAATTTACAAACACAATAATTATGCAACACTATCGTAACACACAATGATCAGAAAGGATAGCAATTGCCGGCCGCGGTGGCCGAGGGGACTGAGGCGCGCAAGTCACGGTCTGCACGGCCACTACGGTCGGGGGTTCGAATCCGCCTCGGGCATGGATATTTGTGCCGTCCTTAGTCTTAGCTAGTTCATAAGTAGTTTGTAAGTTTAGGGACTGAGAACCCCGTAGTTAAGTCCCATAAGCTTAACAAACATTTGAACTTCTTTGGATAGCAATTCAAATTGGTGAAAGGAACGAGGAACTGGTAAAATGACTCGGGGTTAAATGATAAATGCGAGCTGCATTAAACAGTATTCATTAGCAAAATGACAACCACCAACTACAATAGTTCAAATACAGACTAGCAGACATAACAATAGAAAAGTACACATTACCTTATTTGAGACAGATTAATTTCCATACAAAGTTACAATTTGCAGACTTGGGTGCGTTTCTTCAAAACTCTCTGAATTTTTTTTTACTCTTCGAGTCTAACACACAGACAGACTAACCCGACAGTTTCACGACTACAACTCTACCATAATCAGACATCGACTCGCCTTCACGAAGGTCACACACCGACTCCCTCAACGCAACTACTGTGTGTAAGATACACTCCAAAGATAAAAAAAGTCTTTGGTTGACAGCAAAGATATGAAAATAAGTACAGTATGTTATATCGATTAATGAAAGGTACAACAATATTATATAAATTTGTTTTCTACAGAGTTATAGCGTAGGTTTTTGTAACAAAACATGCTCAAGGCTGTATGACAGGCAAAAATTAAGTGAAAATTATTTTGCGTACTCCTTTCAATACTGGGTGATCAAAAAGTCAGTATAAATTTGAAAACTTAATAAATCACGGAATAACGTAGATAGATAAAAATTGACACACAAGCTTGGAATGACATGGGGTTTTATTAGAACAAAAAAAGGTTCAAAAATTGTCCGACAGATGGCGCGTCATCTGATCAGAAAATCAATAATTAGCATAACAAATTAAGACAAAGCAAAGATGATGTTCTTTACAGGAAATGCTCAATTTGTTTACCCTCATTCCTCAACAATACCTGTAGGCAGGAATAATGTTGTGAACAGCACTGTAAAGCATGTTGCGACTTCAGGTAACCCCAAAAAACCAATAATCGCACGGACTGAGGTCTGGGGACCTGGGAGGTCTAGCATGACGGAAGTAGTGGCTGAGCACACGATCATCACCAAACGACGCGCGCAAGAGATTTCTCGCGCATCTAGCAATATGGGGTGGAGCGCCATCCTGCATAAAAATCGTATGTTCCAGCAGGTGTTTATCAGCCAGGCTGGGGATGATGCGATTCTGTAACATATCGGCGTACCTCTCACCCGTCACGGTAGCAGTTACTGACGTTTTGCTGTCCAGCGCCATCTGTCGGTCATTTTTTGAACTTTTTTTTCTTATAAAACCCATGTCATTCCAAGCACGTGTGTCAATTATCTATCTACATTATTCTGTGATTTATTAAGTTTTCAAATTTATACTGACTTTTTGATCACACGGTATATATGTGGTATCTGTTCTTTAGTCTGTAGGGGTCGGTGCAACTCCCTAGCAAGCAGGAACCCGCCTTCGAATCCACAGGGTACACATTTTCAACTTTACCATTGACAGTTGACGTCATACATCCCGTGAATATGAATAGAGAATAACTGCAGGATCAAACGTAGCGTCTGTTCTTCCAGGCACGCACACACACACACACACACACACACACACACACACACACACACACACACACACACATATATATATATATATATATATATATATATATATATATATATATATATATTCGTGCAGGTGTGATGATCGCTGTGTCCCCAGTGTAGGGGTCAGCGCAACTGCCTAGAATGCAGGACGACCGCGTTCGAATCATGGCTGGCTACACATTTACAACTTAACCTATTCGCAGTTAATGTCATACATCCCGTGAAGACTCACCGTACCCTGAAAGACGTGCAGCAACTTCCCTCGTTAGCGCGATCTCCAGAATTGTCTATAATCGGGCACAAGTATTACCTTCGACTCATCAACCCACAACTTTCGCGGCACTACGTGAACAGTTCAATCAGGCGTAGAATAATGTTCTCAAAACAGTATTCGCCTTCTGTATGATCGAATGAAACCTAGAATCAACGTGTGCATTACCGCCTGTGGATGCTACAACACTTTCTATTATGGTTGTTTCAGAATGGATCGACACATGGTGCCCCATTACCGCTTGAGGTAATTGATCTGTAAATGTAATCATTTCATGAGCACCATCTTTCCGACAATAAATTTTGAGTGAATTCGAAAACTGTAAGACAGTGTAGTAGTTTTCGTTTCTGGCAGTGTATTTAATCAAAAATGTTCAAATGTTTGTATAGCTTATGGGACCTAAGTACTGGGTCATCAGTCCCTAAACTTACAAACTACTTATGAACTGCCTTATACTAAAGATGACACAAACATCCATGCCCGAGGGGGTATTCGAACCCCCGACCGCAGCGGCCATGCAAAGACCGTGACTGGCACGCCGCAAATAGCTCGGGCACTGCGGCCAGCTAGTGTATTTAATGCCTTGGTTTTTGGGCGTGATTATGGTATATCGCCCCCAATTTGCGACTGGATAGGGTATTTCCTGTCAGAGGACACAGGTCATAGTAATCGATGGTAAGGTATCGACTAAAACAGAGGTGGTATCGGGCGTTCCACAGGGTAGTGTTATTGGTCCTCTTCTGTTCCTTATTTACGTAAACGATTTAGGGGAAAATCCAAGTAGCTCTGTTAGGTTATTTGAAGATGACGCCGTCATTTACCGTCTAGTAAAATCAACTGAAGATCAAAACTAACTGCAGAACGATCTGAATTAGATATCAAAATGGTGTAAAATTGGCAAGTGAGTCTAAATAATGAGAAGTGTGAAGTAGTCCACATGAGTACGAAAAGAAATCCGTTAAACTTTGATTACAAGATAAATCAATCAAAAGTGAAGGCCGTAAACGCAACAGAATACGTAGGAATTACTATTACTTCAGACTTAAATTGGAAAGAACACGTAGATAATGTCGTGGGAAAGGCGAACCAGAGACTGCGTTTTATTGGCGATTCGATAAACCGCAATCGCGACAGGCTAACAATCCGACCTTTATCAACGTCCTTACACGAGGCATCACGACAACGTTTCACTAGGCAACGCCGGTGTATTAGAAATCGGTTAGAAACTTTCTTCACGTCAGCACGTTGTAGATGTCGCCACCGGCGCCAATCTTGTGTGAATGCTCTGACAAGCTTAACATTTGCACAACACACTATCTTCTTCCTGTCGGTTAAATCTCGCGTGTCTGTAGCACGCCATCTTCGGGGTGTAGCAATTTTAATGGCCTGGAGTGCAGTTACGATTAACCTTCATTGAAATCAGGAAAAAGACCTACTTAGAAATAATTAATTAAACTAATAATTACATGCAGCAAATCTAATTTACAGAGGAAAATGTCGTATCTAGAAGTGCGTAAAGATCTGAATTTATTCACTTCACACTAAACTGCAGGATCTCTTACATCGATGATGCGAGTCAATGCGCCAGTCCGGGAAGGGAAACGCGACCTGCCTCTCAGTGCAGCGTGTTTATCCGCGCACTGCGACACGATAGTTTCTAGCTGATTCCATTACGTACTCATGATTTGCTTTTCGACAGAGTAAGGCAGTTTTCTAAATAAGTGCTTGCCAACGAATTAACATAACGCGTAATCTCCCAGAACTCCTCTCGGAGGACATGTTTTGCTATCCTGCACGTGGCACCAGTTTTTCCTCCTTTCCCACTGAATGGAGTCTAGAACAAAGTCGGGGCATTTCCAGTCGTGACTGTTAGTGGTTTACGCGGTTGCCCGAGATTTTATTACATCGATATAAGAACTGTCGCACAAACAATATAAAATGCACTTTCCGCTTTACAAAGAATAGTTTGAGGTTGAGGTTGTTTTTTCCATGACACTGAAACGTTCCTATCATCCGTATCTCGGAGTTGCCATGTCGCCGTGCGAAAATTATTCGATGCAGCAGCCAGAATTCACATGCGTGTGGTTAAGAATTGCGGCTCCTGTAATTTCGATATGTCCGGAAGAGCAGACGCTGTAATTCTTAATTTTAATCCACCTACATTAGATTAGATGAGCTGTTCGTAACGTAAATCCGTATTGAGGAGATCCTCGTGTGTGTGTGTGTGTGTGTGTGTGTGTGTGCGCGCGCAACATATCAATATAGGTTGTTGTTTTTTTCCTAAAAGCTGAAATAATAATACTAGTAGTTTGAGTACATACATCATATAGTTCTCTTCACATTCGTCTTTGGAGTAGAAAGGAGTTGGCCACTAGTAAGTCTTTCAGGCTCCTCTTAAACTGATCTTTATTTGTAGCTAAATTTTTATGATTGCTGACAAATTATTGAAAATGTCTGTTCCTGAATAATGGACTCATATTTGAAGTAAGTGCTTTTAAGTTCTTGTGTAGATTTTGTTCCTAATATGGTATCTATGAAAAAGGGATATATTATTTACAAGGAATAAATATACTGAGAGGCAGTAGTTAGTATACTTTGTTCTTTGAAGAGGCTTCTACAGAATATCCGCGATTTACTCCACTAATAATAGATATCACACGCTTTCGGATTCTGAAAAATTTTGCTTGATTTGAAGAATATTATACCACATGGCATTAAGGAATGAAAGTAATCAAGGATGCAACCTTTTCTATTTTTATGTCACATACGTCTGCTAACACTCGAATTGCTGATACAGATTTGTTAAAGCCTCTCTGCAGTTTGTGGGGTGCTCCTACCAATTGAATTTGTAATGAAGTTGTAAACCTAGGAATACTGTCAACCTCTTCTATCTGCTCTTCTTCATACTTTATGCACAAGCTGGATGGAAACGTCTTACATGTTCTGAACTGCATGTAGTGAGTCTTTTCAAAGTTTAATGTCAATGATTTGGCTTTGAACTATTTATTAATATGCATGAAAGTATCATTAGCAGACCTTTCTAGAACTCTGTTTGACTTGTTATTTATTGCAACACTTGTATCATCGGTAAACCAAATGAACTCCGCTTCTGGCAGTGTTACTGATGACAGGTAATTAATGTACACAAGAAAAAGCAGTGACCCTAAGATGAATCCTTGTGGGAAACCACAAGTAATTTCTTCCCAATTTCATTATGACTGATGGCTTAATTCACTAGTCCCTTGCACTGACACCCTTAGTTTCCTGTTAGCGATGATGACTTGACCAATTTTGCAGCATTGCCTGTGACACCACAGAATTCTAATTTACTTAAAATCAGGTTGAATTCACACAGTTAAAGTCCTTTGACAAATTACAGAAAATACCTGTTGCTTGTAATTTATTATCTAATGAATGAAGTAGGTGTGAATAGCCTTCTCGATATCAGAATCCTGCAGAAATCCAAACTGTGTTATGGACAATATGTTGGTTGTGCTCATGTCGTCGAGAAGCTGCCTGTATATTACCTTTTCTAGTAGTTTTATGGTGTCTTCTTGTCCTCTTTCTTGATTATAGGTTTAATATCCGCATATTTTAACAAATCAGGAAATGTTCCAGTTATAATAGACTACATTAGGGAAAGAGAACCCTATGGTCCTATGTAAAATCGATAAGCGGGTCAAAGGCCACTATCCAGTCACTCGTTGATCATTCCGGTGCAGTAATAGAAGAAAACAAACGGAAAGCTGAAGTCCAAAATTTAACCTTTAAGAAATCTTTCTTGCAGGAGGACCATACAAAGCACTAACTCCTAAATGGTGGACATAGTAACAAGAATATCCGGTGTAGAGAAGCAGCTAAAAAAGCAGAATACAAAAACGTCTCCTGGTCGGGATGGAATATCAGTTCGGTTTTATAAAGAGTATTTTGCAGCATTGGTCCCTTACTTAGCTTACATTTATTGCCCATCGTTTAATTCAGTGCAAAGTTCCTGGAAAAAAGCGCAGGTGACTCCCGTTTATAAGAAAGTAAAAAAACAGACCCACAAAATTACAGGCCAATATCGTTGACATTAGTTTCCTGTAGAATGTTGGAGTATATTCGCAACTCGAAAGTAGAGAAAACGTTTGAGACGGTTAAGCTTCTTTCTATGAATCAGTACTGGTTACAGGCTGCTAACGAAGATACGAGCATATGGAATAGGTTCACAGATTTGTGACTGCCTGGAAGACTTCCTAAAAAATAGAACGCAGTACGTTGTTCTCGACGGCGAGTGTTCATCAGAGACGAGTGTATCGTCAGGCGTGCCCCCAGGGGAGTATGATAGGACCGCTATTATTTTCTATCTATATAAGTGATCTGATGCACAGAGTAACTTGTAATTTGCGGCTGTTTGCTGATTATGCTGTGGTGTATGGGAGGGTGTTGTATTTGACTGCAACAGCATATAGGATGACTTAGACAAAATTTCTAGTGGAGGTGAAGAATGGCAGCTAGCTCTTAATGTAGAAAAATGTAAGTTGATGCACATGAGTAGGAAATCAATCCCATAACGTTCGAATACAGCATTAGTAGTGAGCTTCTTGATGAAGTCGCGTCATTCAAATATCTAGCTGTAATATTGCAGAGCGATATGAAATGGAACGAACATGTAAGGACAGTTGTGAGTAAGGCAGACAATCCAACTTCGGTTTATTGGGACAATTTTGGGAAGATGTACTTCATCTGTAAAGGAGACCGCGTAAAAACTTTGTACGACCTCGTCTTGAATATTGCTCAAGTGTTTGGGACCCGCAGCAGATCAGTTTACAGGAAGACATGGAAGCAGTTCAGAGGCGAGCAGCTAGGTTCTTTACTGCTAGGTTGGACCAATGCGCGACTGTCACAGAAATGCTCCGGGAACTGAAATGGAAATCGCTGGGGGAAAGATGACGTTCTTTTTGAAAAATTCTGTTGTGGAAATTTAGAGGGCCGGAATTTGAAACAGACTGTAGAACGATCTTCCTATCGCCTACTTATATTTCGCGTAATTATCACAAAAGACTAGATAAGAGAAATTAGGCTTATACAGAGGCATATAGGCATTATTTTTCCCCTCTTTCTGTTTGGAAGTGGAATAGGAAATAAAATGGCTAGTAGTGGTACAGTGTACCCTTCGCCACGCACCATACAGTGAAGTGCGGAGTTTAAATGTAGCTGTAGATGTAGTTACACTAAATTGTACTAATCTTACCAGAACACGCCTTAAGTATGTTGATGTTTCGTTGTAACCGCTAGAATGCTTTGTTTTTAAAGATTTTGTTGTGGAAGTTATTTCTTGTGGCGAAGTGAGTGCCATATTCATGTTCCTGAAGTTATTTGTAAACTAGGCCATTGAGACTATTGCAAGAGGTTTCATCTCTCCCCTAATTTTTACCGATTAAGGCCTTCTTTTTGCATAAAGGTCCTGGACTAATAGATTAAAACGTGATGCTTGATGGGGTGGTTTTCCATTAACGTTACTCTTTACGTCCTCATATCTTATGAACTACTTGTTGTACTGTGATACAATTTCGAACGTACATTCAGCTTTAAGTGTATTCTGCCTGCAAAATTTCCTGAGAGTAGAATTGGTAGTGTAGAAATTATAAATTGTAACGTTAAACTGCATGCCATAGGTTAGCTCCATGAACAACATTTATTATTTTGATGTTGTTGTCTGCGAGACATAGTTTAATACAGGTTTGAAATTATGTTTAAACTTTGTTGCAAGTCGCCAAGTACTGTCATTCTCATACGGTATATTTATAAAGTCTCGTCGCATTATGAAGCAGTTTTTTTGCGATTCCTATTGTTCATGACGTTATATCTCCTGAACCATGTGTTATATGTGGTTCGTACTCCTACAGAAATTATCTTACGTAAGTAATATGTGTACCTGTACCAAATCTGGTTGTGATCGGTCCAGTGGTTTAGGAGGAAATGAGCAGCATTGTCGTTTGACGCAGCAGTTTTTCGCGCATCTTATTCTTTGCCGTCATTCTCCTTACATATGTGTAGTGTGCGATTCTTACCCCGACAGCGATTGTTGCCTGATATTAAGGAACATGTGTACCAAGTTTGGTTGAAATTGGTCCAGTAGTTTGGAAGGAGATATGGAACATACATACAGCCTATTTTATAAGATGTAAGATGCTAATTGCAGTTATTCCGGGGCATTATTTACTGACCCTGACAATCCCATACTACTCGTAGTGCGGACGCTCAAAAGCGCCGAACTCCTGTCGGGAATACAGTGCCAGCTGCGAGCCAAGGAATACAATGGTCAAAGTAGAAGGGTATACGGATGTTTGGGCCGGGCGGATTACGTGATTAGGAAGTCAGTGTAGGTGCATTAATCCTATGTGTCTAGGGTAGTGCAGAGGTTTAGCGCAACTGCCTAGTAACCAGAAGGACCGGATTCGAATCCTGGCCCAGCAAAACTTATATGTCCACGTAGTATGTTTACTATGCCTGTTACCGGTTTGAAAATCCCCAGTTAAATTTTATATTTAAATAGTATCTATTCTTTAGGACAGTTCTAGTCAGTTCTGCCGTTTTAAGTACGTTCTATAAAGGATCGAAGATTTCATTATATCACAGTCTATCACAGACGGTCGCGAAACTCTTTAGGGAAAAATTGCAGCTGAAGCGATACTAGCGCTACAAGCGGTCAGTAGATAGTAACAGAGGAATGGCATGATACGAACTGAGAAGTTGCCGTTTCCAATACTGTTTCCATATTTCCTAGTCAGCAAATGTAGTTGTGAACTAATACAAATATTAAAACATCATTAAAGTAATATCACTGCTTCTGTTAATGACAGTCTATAACAACAAATTTATGTGCAGTGTAATACATACAGTTCACAATACCCGATTCGTATTCGTATAGTCCAAAAGTTTTTGAAAGCAGAAATGAATTGCAATCAGAAGTACTGAAATATGAGAGAAACGGTTCATGATCATGTTCGCGTGCTCGGTGCGTACTGACATGTTTTACCGGAATTCAGACATTGTAATATTGTCAGAAGTAAACACGATTTTTACATTGTAGGAGACTAGATTCTACACCGCCTTATAAATCCTCTCTTCCAACTTTGCCTTACTTCTGTGCCTTTCGTGTACCTATCATTTTTTTTAGCTACTTGGCACGTATCAAACTGAATATCGCCGGCCGCGATGGCCGAGGGGACTGAGGCGCTCCAGTCACGGTCTGCACGGCCACTACGGACGGGGGTTCGAATCCCCGTCGGGCATGGATATTTGTGCCGTTCTTAGTGTTAGCTAGTCCATAAGTGTAAGTTTAGGGACTGATGACCCCGTAGTTAAGTCCCATAAGCTTTACAAACATTTGAACATTTTTTGAAACTGAATACCTTCAAGAATGTGACGTGCTAATATGAAAAGTTTATATATGGACATATTATTTATTTGTAACTACATATTCACTTTATCAAACTAGTAGGTAACCGCCAAAATGTTAGTATACAGGCTTCTAATATTTGTGAAAATGAGGTACGAAACTAAGGAGGCTCTACTGAAATAGTTAACTGCTACTGGAAGCATTCAGACATTACTTTTATACAAGAGTAGTATTATTATATAGTGGTTATTTATGATTTTACCGCGGTGGAGTAGCCGAGCGGTCGAGCGGTCTAAGGCGCCTCGCTGCAGAGCGCGTGGTTGCTCGCCGTCGGAGGTTCGAGTCCTCCCTGGGGCGTGCGTGTGTGTGTGTGTGTGTGTGTGTGTGTGTGTGTGTGTGTGTGTGTGTGTTGTCCTTAGGGTAGTTTACCTTAGGTTATATAGTTTGTAAGCTACGGACTGATGACCGCGCAGTTTGGTCCGATAGTTTTACAAACATTTGAACATTTGATTTACGATTCTGATTAACAGCTGAAGTTTGGACATAAATGAATTGTTAACGATTTTCTTCTGTGCTTAACCCTTTCAGACCCTCTGGCTACACATGTGTTCATAACTTTTACAGTGTCTAAGATAGATCAGAAAAAATTTTTCTCAATTAAAACAACATGTATATGACTGAGTGTCCAAACTTTTCATCGTGCACACTTAGTGTCAACTGCGGAAGATCACTATAAAAATACCAAGTACTCAGTGTTGCACTGCGCAGCAGCTTGTGAATTCCAAGGAACACGCAAGTTGTGGGTTACTTGTATTTCACTGTACAACTGAAAAGTAGTTGTAATTATTTTGCATGGTAACTATTGAATGATCGGTTTATTTAGTACAAACGTTAGTGCTACAAAAGTAATTATTTTAGACCATAAAAAGAAGCCTTGCTTTTCAGCATACGCAATTTTGTAGTGTGTAAATCTTGTTTCTAAAATCATTAAAAACGTAACTTAAGAGGATATATGGCAATATATATAAAATCCTTTATCCAGAAAAGAATCAGGTCTGAAAGGGTTAAAAGTATAACTAACCATGGTAAACGAACACTTGTTTTTCGTAACATTAATCTCTTATTTCTGAGAATCCTTTACGAGTGAAAGATTTCCATACAAATTATAGCGCCGCAGAAGCTTGTAAATACGAAGATATTTTGAATGTGCTACCTCGCTCCAAATACACATGCGTTACTTGTCTCGCGGTATGTTTTTACGACACAGCCGCTTGCCAGCGCAGCAGCCGCGAAGTTGCAGAAATTCACTGGAAGTTTTGCGACACTTTCTGTTCGACTCTGATTATATTCTGAGAAGTGAACACGGAGCAGCTGTTACAAGGTCCAGTGCTCATCCGCTGCCTCTAGACGTTGGCCGGTTGCTCTCGACTGCTGCCAAGTTCCGCCTGGACGCCAGGAATGCTCGTGAGTTCATCGGCTGGCAATGCCAGTAACAAAGGCCCACCAGCAATCTTCCTAGCGGCGACCAAGGTGAGGCGCTTACGTAATGCAAACTGGAGCAAGACCTGCTCCCTTCTAGCGGTCAGACGTCGCTAACGGATATCCGCTGTCCTCCGGACGAACAGTAGTTGGTCTTCGTCGGACAGGTCGCAAGAAAAAACCCACCGACAAGTGAGAGAACGCTGACCGGTTTCGTGCCAGCTAATTAAGACGAGCGATTGGAACTGACAATATTAATCGGGCCGGTTATTTGTTGGGAAACAGTTGCCGATACACACGTCTTGTAAACATGTTACAGAGTATGGAGACTCGGTAAAAAAAAAAAAAAAAAAAAAAAACCTACCAGCGCAGTGTTCTTAATAAAGAGGATGGCGAGACTTCACACCAACTATAAAATAGAGGTTGTTTCGATTTCAAGGGCAATTAGAGATATTTCCAGTCCTGCGGCAGTTACATAAG
This sequence comes from Locusta migratoria, assembly GCA_026315105.1. NCBI lineage: Eukaryota > Metazoa > Arthropoda > Insecta > Orthoptera > Acrididae > Locusta > Locusta migratoria. The sequence continues at coordinate 325,731,337 of CM048745.1, read as the reverse complement.
TGTAACGTTTATTCATTAACTGTGGTATGTAACAAACATTTGTATATCATTATAATTGGTAGGCTTAATCGGCTGCTTTTAAAGCTCCTGTTACGTCCCTCCTGAAAAACAGTATTAATCGTAATTCTACGCCGCCATATGAATGGCAGAGTGTCTCACGAAAGACGACTGCCAGCAGTCCGCGGATCACGCTGTACGGCTCCTGGGACCCTAATCTGTATCTTTCGGACCGTTCGGCTTGGTGTGTTTTTCTCGGTAGTGACGTCAATTTCGTTTCGGTAGCGAAAATGGCGATTATGTAATCTTCTGCGGCCTGCTACCGCCCGAAACAACCACCGAAATTTCGAGTGCTGCACCGAAAGTTGCTGAGGCTTCGAGAAGGCCGATTCGTTCATTTCGGTGGGTTTGGATTGCGAAGATAAATTGTTAATTTTAGCAATGTTCTGTGGTTTTAAACTTTGTTAACGAACCTTTTGTTTTTAAGTAATAAATAACTTAGAAAGTTAATTTTCAAAGTGGTTTGCAAATATTTTGTTAAAATTCCTAGCGTTATAATGTTTAATACAATGAAGTAGCCGGCCGCGGTGGCCGAGAGGACTGAGGCGCTCCAGTCACGGTCTGCACGGACACTACGGTCAGGGGTTCGAATCCCCCCTCGGGCATGGATATTTGTGCCATCCTAGTTCGTAAGTAGTTCATAAGTTGTAAATTTAGGGACTGATGACCCCGTAGTTAAGTCCCATAGACTATACAAACATTTGAACATTTTGAACAACGAAGTAGCACTTCTGTAAACTGTATTGCAATAAACTTTATCTTAAAATACGCGTCTCGGTAATGTTTTTAATGGGTCATTCCATTTGCCCTGCAAACTCTCATATTACGAAAGTGTAAGTATGAAATCCATTAAATACGTCGTCACCTTTGTTCTCGACGTTCGCAAAGCTATCGCGTCGTATTTGGCAAATCTTCGTATTTGTACTTGAGAATCACTCAAATATGCACTCCAGATACTCCACTGCATTAAAAATCTTCATAAAATGAGCCATTTTCACCGCAATCTTAAGTTCTGTTGTGCCCAAAAGCACGTTGGCGATGTTTCAAATGTTTGTATAGCTTATGGGACTTAACTACGGGGTCATCAGTCCCTAAACTTACAAACTACTTCTGAACTAGCTACTACTAAGGACGGCACAAATATCCATGCCCGAGGGGGGATTCGAACCCCCGACCGTAGTGGTCGTGCAGACCGTGACTGGAGCGTCTCAGTCTCCTCGGTCACCGCGGCCGGCGCATCGGGGGTTCACTCTTATATAAAACGAAAGATGAAGTTTCTGTAAGTTAAACTATCATAGACTTTTATTTTTATTCATTTACTTTTTTATTTAGTCTTGTTACAAATAAAAAAATTGAAACTAGTAGACCCTAATATTTAGGGCTATTCGTAAATTTGCCACTGCTGTGAAATATTAGGTCATCGCAGTAACTAAGAAAAGCAATCAGAGATAATTTAAGAACAATCCCGGCAGTCGGAAACGCGCAACAAACGCGTGGCACAAGAACTTGAGAACTGGTGCAGCTATTAAGGCATCGATGCAGCTGTTGCCGTGTGGCGTGGCCTATTAGACGACGCGCGTGCACCGGCAGTGTACAAGACTTGCCTCCGTCTGGTCATGAGGCAGTTCCTTGCTGTCGTCGCCAGACATCGGTTGTGTCTAATTGGCATCATCCCGAGTGTGGAAGTACTTCGCCAAGTATGGGAGCAGTGAGGTACAATGCTCCATTTGTTTTAAAAAGCTGAAAACGGGTGGAGGTACTACAAACATGCTGTGTCATTTAAGGAGAAAGCATCCAAAATGTTTCTTGGAAGATAAGGTAAATTCGATTGATATACCTATTGTGTAAGCTTGGAATAATAACTTTTAATGTATTATCATATTGTTATGCTAACAAGTCTTATTAATGTGATTCCTTGAAAGCGAGGGGCTTTTTTAATAAAACAATATGGGTTTAGGTAACATTGATGATGTGGTGCCTCGCGAGGTAGCCGTGCAGTCTGAGGCTCCATGTTGCGGACTGCGCGGCTGCTCTAGACGGAGGTTCGAGTCCTCCCTCCTCCCTCGGTCATGGGTGTGTATGTTGTCTTTAGCGTTAGTTAGATTAAGTAGTTTTTAAGTCTAGGGACCGATGACCTAAGCAGTTAGGTTTCATAAGAACTTACACCCATTTGAACATTCTTTGATCATGTGGTACACAGCTTTCCTAGTTCAATTTCCGTAAATTTATACTGACAATAATCATACTGTTAGTAGGAACTGTGACTTTATTTTTCGATATACATCTGCAGCACTGATTGAGTCCGCCTCAGTAGCTCAGCTGTAGCGTCGCTGACTACCACGCAGGAGGCCCGGGTTCGGTTCCCGGCAGGGGACTGTGTGTTATCCTAATCATCATCATCATCTCATCATCACTGCCACGTAAGTCGCCCACGCGGCGTCAAATAAAAAGACTTACACTCAGGCGGCCGAACAAACCCGCAAGGGTTCTCCCGGCCAAGAAAGCCATACGCTCATTTCATTTCAGCACTGATTGAAGTTCATTTACTGTCTGTAACTGTATATACATATATATTGTGTATATAACGAGATATTCGTATGTGCTGGCTCACAAGTCCAACTTACGGAGTGGTTGGCTCAATATTCGCAACTGTCGGATGGAAATACTAGGCCAGTAAATCTGTATGCTTCGTATATCGTCTTCTATGGACTCCTGGCTAGGCTTAAACACACAGAAGAAGGCGTAGTATCCGGAGATGATCTTGCAAAATATGGAAAGACTAGTGATTTGTCGTATAACGTAAATTTATTAGTTTCTCCATCACTGGATGCATGCTGTTGCCGCAACTGTGGTTCAAATTTCGGTAGTGTGGGCTTAAATAAAGCACCAATAAATGCAACTGGATCTGGACTTTCATTAAAACGTAAAGTTACCTAAATTTTAACTAAATTCCGTAAGTTTCGGTTTCGGACGAAACTAGAAGAACCGAAAATTTGATTACGGTTTCTGTTTCGGCCGCAAAATATGTTTCGGTCTAAATCTACTACAAATAATAGCAATAAAAAACCGAAAATCGGTTATTTAAAAAACCGGTTATCTTGAGCAATTTTTACAGTGCGGTTAAACTGGAGATGAAAAGAACCGGTATAACCGAAAACCGGTTGTTTCAGCAATAACCGCCATCCCTACACCACACTCCAGTTTCCACGTTATGAAGAGGTTGTTGACATAACTCACATGGGTTTTCTGAGCTCCAACGTCGATTATTGTGCGAATTTACGTAGCCTGACAAATGCAGCCATGATTCATCAGAAAAATAAAGCATCTCAGGATCAACTTCCCCATCGTGCACAGATTGTAACAGCCAGTTACAGTAATTTCGTCGAGCAACAGTATCTGATTTCGTGAGTTGATGCACTACCGTTATTTTATACGGCTTCAAATTCAGTTTGTGTACTGCTCTGTGAGCGAATGCTTTTGACACCCCCTTCTGAAGTGACAAACGGCGAAGAGATTTTTTCGGGCTTTTTTCCAAGGCCTCCCCTATCTTGTCTAATTTATTTTCAGTTACAACACTACCTCCTCTACGTCCTCGTTTGTCTAACACATTCTGGTTTTTTGAAATTTCTTCGCTAATCTGCGTATCGTGGATTCATTGGGAACACGCACACCGGTAAATTTCCGTATGAATTCTAGCCGACATTCCATTTACGATGCTGTTTTTGCTTAGTTCAGCACAAGAAACACTCGTAGATCTTCCGTGTATACCATACTGAAAGGAAACTCGACTGCAAACTCAGTACACCCGAACACTCTGTCATGCAGTACGGAACACAAGAGCGCGGTGTTTCTACCTGACGACAGTAGGGCCGGACTCGGCGCTGTTGGCAAGTGTCCCAGAACACGCATAGCGGCGACCGGCAGGCGGAGCGGCAGCAGCCGCCAAACGCGCCGCGCAACTCGCGGAGCTCTCCCAGGCGTCTTTCGTGAGACACCCTGTATACTGTTGTGACACTTAACAACAAAGATGTGTACGTATGAAAGTCCAATGTAAAACAATATAGATTCTTAGACACCATAGTATTATGGTTCGGATATTTTGTATCTATTAACATTAGTATCTTTGAGTTTGTTGGCCTTGGCTTGTATACTGTACAAAAGCACATGTTATATCGAATCAATATTGAATACTGACATCAGATTTTTCATCTTATAGAGATTAAAAAGGTCTTTATTGTTAATAATTGTGCGAAATACTGCTCTCAAAAATAGAAACTTTTGAGATACAAGTTTCCTCATTAATTACAGTAGATTTACCGTGTCATTTTAGGTGATTTTCAGCTATTTTAGCGTCAACAGTTTTGCCGCTATTTCCGTCAATGAGCAGTCGCCATCCTACACCGTTACGCGGCACGTCTGAAACTGGCCATAATTTAAAGTAAATTAGAGCAATGTGGAAAAAATTAAAATACTAACGTGGAATTGGAAAGGAATAAGTACGGACCAGTGACGAAACTGAACGGTCTGAGTAAATTACCTACACTTGCGATAAATGTTTCTGATTATAGGTGCAAACACTGATTCAAATTTTTCAGTTTGACAGTTTAATTAGACTTCATTGTCAATGTCCGACGGCAGGGGTGCATAATATTTGTTTGTATACTAATGTCAGACCAAATAAGCTTTTCGCAAGCACTTTTGACGATTAAACGAAACTTCAAGTTAAACATTCAGTTTTATGGTGAGGCAGAGGCACCAAATTTACAATAATTCTTAAGACTAGTATCAGTAGGTATTGTGGGAAGTGATTTTTGCTTTGTTGTTGTTGTGGTCTTCAGTCCGAAGACTGGTTTGATGCGGCTCTCCACAATACCCTATCCTCAGCAAGTCTCTTCATCTCCACATAAGAACGGCAACTTACATCTGTCTGAATCTGCTTACTGTATCCAACTCTTGGTCTTCCCCTGCGATTTTTTCCCCATACACTTCCCTCCAACGCTAAATTCACAATTCCTTGATGTATAAGAATGTGTCCTACCAATCTATCCCTTCTTTTAGTCAAGGTATGCCAGAAATTCCTTTTCTCCCCAATTCTGTTCAGTACCTCCTCATTAGTTACGCGATCCACCCACCTAATCTTCAGCATTCTTCTGTAGCACCATATTTCAAAAGCCTCTATTCTCTTCCTGTCCACACTGTTTATCGACCATGTCTCACTCCCGTACAAGGCAACATTCCATACAAATGCCTTCAGAAAGGACTTCCTTAGGTTTAAATCAATATTCGATGTTAACAAATTTCTCTTTTTCAAGAACGCTTTTCTACCCATTGCCATTCTGCATTTTATATCCTCTGTACTGCGACCATCATTTGTTATTTTACTGCCCAAGTAACAAAACTCATCTACCTCCTTTATTGCTTCGTTTCCCAATCTAATTCCTTCAGCATCACCTGATTTTCTTACACTGCACTCCATTACCCTAGTTTTGCTCTTGTTAATGTTCATCTTATATGCACCTTTCAGCACACTGTCCATTCCGTTCAATTGCTCTTCCAGGTCCTTTGCTGCATCTGACAGAATTACTACGTCGTCGGCAAAACGCAAATTTTTTAATTCTTCACTCTGAACTTTAATTCCTTCTACAAATTTCTCCTTGCTTTCCTTTATAGCTTGCTCAATGTACAAATTAAACAACAATGGAAAAGGACTACAACCCTGTCTTACTCCCTTTCCAACCACTGCATCCCTTTCATGCCCTTCAACTCTGACAACCGCTGTCTGGTTTTTGTACAAGTTGTAAATAACCTTATGTCCTTATATTTTATATTTTACTGCCGGCCGCGGTGGCCGAGGAGACTGAGGCGCTCCAGTCACGGTCTGCACGGCCACTACGGTCGGGGGTTCGAATCCCCCCTCGGGCATGGATATTTGTGCCGTCCTAGTTCGTAAGTAGTTCATAAGTAGTTTGTAAGTTTAGGGACTGATAACCCCGTAGTTAAGTCCCATAAGCTGTACAAACATTTGAAAATCTTTTATATTTTACTCCTGCTTTCTTCAGAACTTGAAAGAGTTTATTCCAATCAACATTGTCAAAAGCCTTCTCCAAATCTACAAAAGCTAGAAATGTAGGTTTGCCTTTTCTTAATCTATCTTCTAGGATAAGCCGTAAAGTGAGTATTGCCTCCCGTGTTCCTACATTTCTCCTAAACCCAAACTGATCTTCCCCGAGGTCGGCTTCTACCAGCTTTTCCATCCTTCTGTATATAATTCGTGTTAATATTTTGCAACCAAGACTTATTAAACTGATGGTTCTGTAGTTTTCACACCTGTCTGCACCTGCTTTCTTAGGGATGGGGATTATAACATTTTTCTTAAAGTCTGAGGGTACTTCACCTGTCTCATACATCTCACACACCAGGTGAAACAGTTTTGTCATGGCTGGTTCTCCCAGAGACTTCAGTAGCTCTGAGGGAATATCATCTACTCCAGGGCCCTTGTTTCGACTTTGGTCTTTCAGGGCTCTGTCAAATTGTTCTCTCAGTACAGTATCTCCTATTTCATCTTCATATACATCCTCTTCCCTTCCTACAATATTGTATCAAAGTTCATTTCTTTGTAGAGCCCCTCTATATACACTTTCCATCTTTCAGCTTTCCCTTCTCTGCTGAGAACTGGTTTTCCATCAGTGTCCTTGATATTCATACAGCCGTTTTTCTTATCTCCAAATGTTTCTTTTATTTTCCTGTAGGCTGTATCTATTTTTCCCCTATTTATTCATTCTTCTACATCCTTGCATTTGCCTTCTAGCCACTCCTGCTTAGCCATTTTGCACTTCCTGTCAATTTCATTTCTTAGTCGTCTGTACTCCATTTTGCCTGTTTCATTTACTGCATTTTTATATTTTCTCCTTTCATCGATTAAATTTAGTATCTCCTGTGATATCCAAGGATTTTTTGTAGGTCTTTCCTTCCTACCTATTTTGTCCTCTGCTACCTTCACTATTTCATCTCTCAATTTTAGCCATTCCTCCTCTACTGATTATTTTCCTCTGTTTCTTCAATTGTTGCCTAAAGCTCCCTCTGAAATACTTAAGAACCTCAGGTTCCTTCAATTTATCCAGGTCCCATCGCCTTATTTTCCTACCTTTTGTAGTTTCTTTAGTTTCAGCCTACAGTTCATAACCAACAAGTTATGGTCAGAGTCTATATCTGCCCCTGGGTACGTTCTACAGTTTTTAACCTGGTTCCGAAATCTATGTCTTACCATTATAAAATCTATCTGGTATCTCCCGGTATCTCCTGGTCTCTTCCACGTATACAACCTTCTTTTGTGATTCTTAAACCAGGTGTTTGTTATAACTAAATTATGTTCTGTGCAAAATTCTACCAGGCGGCTTCCTCTTTCATTCCTTTTGCCCAGACCATATTCACCTACTATCCTTCCTTCCCTTTCTTGTCTTACTACCGAATTCCAGTCTCCCATAACAATTAAGTTTTCCTCTCCCTTGATTGTCTGAATAATTTCCTTTAGCTCCTCATATATTTCTTCGATTTCCTCATCATCGGCAGAGCTAGTTGGCATATATACCTGTACTACTGTTGTCGGTGTTGGATTCGTATCTATCTTGACAATGATGATGCGATCACTGTGCTGGTCATAGTAGTTTACCCGCATTCCTATTTTCTTATTCATTATCAATCCTACTCCTGTGATACCCCCAACTGATTTTGTGTTTATAATCCTGTACTCACCTGACCATAAATCCTGTTCATCCTGCCACCGAACTTCACTAATCCCCACTATATCTAACTTCAACCTATCCATTTCCCTTTTTAAATTTTCTGATTTTCCTACTCGATTAAGGGATCTAACATTCCACGCTCCGACCCGTAGAATGCCGGTATTGTGTTTCCTGATGATCACATCCTCCTGAGTAGTCCCCGCCCGGAGATCCGAATGGGGGACTATTTTATCTCCGGAATATTTTACCCGAGAGGATGCCATCATCATATGTTCATGTCCTCGGGAAAGGTAACGGCTGTAGTTTCCCCTTGCTTTCAGCCGTTCGCAGTAGCTGTGTGGCAAAGCCACATTAGCTGATGTTACAAGGCCAGCTCAGTCAATCATCCAGACTGTTGCCCCTGTAACTACTGAAAAGGCTGCTGTCCCCCTCTTCAGGAACCACACGTTTGTCTGGCCTCTCCACAGACACCCCTCCGCTGTGGTTGCACCTACGGTACGGCTATCTGTATCGTTGAGGCACGCAAGCCACCCCACCTCGGCAATGTCTGTGGTTCATGGGAGTGGATTTTTGCTTTATCTTTCTATATTTCGTAATCGAAGTGCTTTTAATAGGCCTAGCATTAAAATACTGTTATTTTCGAACAAAATACACACATCACCCATACCTGCAGTGAAGTAAATACGTTTTGGTAATTCATTAGACCATTTGCTAGTATGAACAGCTACTAATACACTCAATTATACAAAATACAGTCAAAGATTTATACAACCTTTTTTCCACGCGGACTCGACACTCCTCTATATATATCATCTTTGAGCTTTCTCTTAGTTTCTACTGCTTTTGCATCGGAGTTCTTCATACGGTTGCTTTTATTTTCTCGTGAAGCTGCGTAATTTTCTTTTTGTTATATCTGCTTCTACAGATTCAAATTTATCTTCTAACCAGTCCAGTTTATCAATATCGCACTTTCTGCCAGACTTGGTTTTTATGATTCTGTATCCTCTTTTCCCTGCTTCAATCGTTGCATTTCATTTGTGGTTCAGTACAATATCCCTTGCGATATCCAAGTATTTCTACTGATTCTACTGGTTTGTTCTTCGGACTGGCACTTTTGTTGACATTAACAACTGTTAATTTACGAATCCTAAGTATTGAAACATCTTTGTTGTTTCAGTGAAACAAAATAAATTCGATGGCGAAGTTGAAAACTGTTCCGGACGCTTCCCGTCCTGACTAAATTCTCCCCTGATAACAAGCTAAAATGGTAGAGGCCCGTGCCAGCTACTTCCTACTGCACATATATTGTCATTAGCCTGTTGGAGGCATACATCTACTTAAATGTAAGTCACATTGAAGTGCTTGGCAGACCGTACATCGTACCGCTATTATATTTATCTACAATTCCATTCTCTAATAGCTCGCGGGAAGAAGGAACATCTAAATCTTTCCGTTTTCATTCTGATTTCTCTTATTATGATGATCATGTCTTCCTGTGTAGGTGGGTACTTAAAAATTCTCTTCGAATGCGGAAGAGAAAGTTGGCGAAAGAAAATTCGCAAATAGTTCTCGTCGCAACGAGTAACGCAAATGTTCAAATGTTTGTATAGCTTATGGGACTTAACTACGTGGTCATCAGTCCCTACGAGTAACGCCTTTCTTTAAATGATTTCCACCCCAACTCGTGCATCATTTCCGTGACACACTTCCCCCCCCCCCCTAATATCGCAATAATACAAAACCGTACTTTCTCTAAATTGTCAATCCCACTTGGTGGGGATACCACATTCGCAACAATACTCCTAAATAGAACGCACAAGTGTGGTGTAGTCAATTTCTTTAGTAGAGCTGTTGCATCTTCTAAGTGTTCTTCCAATTAAAGTGTTCTTTGATTCGCATTCCCTACAATATTTTCAGTGTATTCTTTCCAATTTAAGTTGTTTGTAATTGTTACTCCGAGGTATTAAGTAGCATTTACGGCCTGTAGTTTTGGTTGAATTTTCATGTAATTGAAGTTTAATGGACTTCTTTTAGTGATCATATGAATGACTTCACACTTATCATTATTAAGGGTCCACTGCCATTTTTGCACCATGTAGCTAACTTATGTAAATCATTTTGCAGTTGCTTTTGATCTTCTGGTGACTTTACAAAGTGATAAGCGACAGCGTTATTCGCGAACAACCTAAGAGAGCTACTCAGATTATCTCCTAAATCGTTTATAAAAATAAGGAACAGTAGGGGCCCTAAGACTCTTCCATGGGGAACGTCAGATATCACTTCAGTTTTACTCTATAAGTTTCTGTCAATTAGAACGTAATATGTCCTTTCTGACAGGAAATCACGAATCCAATAGTATAATTGTGGCTATATTCCATCAGCACGCAGTTTGATTAGGAGACGCTTGTGAGGTGCACTGTCAAAAGCCTTCCGTAAATCCAGAAATACGGAGTCTATTTGACATCCCTTGTCTGTAGAACTCACCACATCGTCTGAGGAAAGAGCTAACGGTGTTTCACAGGAACGATACTTTCTGAATCCGTGTTGACTATGGGTCAATAGGTTGTTCTCTTCGAGGTAGTTCATACTATTTGAGGAAAATATATGTTCTAAAATCTTGCTGTAAATCGACATCAATCACTCCTCTTGCTTTTCTTGAATATTTATCTGTGTAACTTTCCAGTCTTTGGGTACGGATCTTTCACTGAGAGAGCGGTTGTATATTATAACTCGGTAATCGGCTATGGCATCTGCATACCCTGAGTGGAACCTAATTGGTATACAGTCGGGACCGGGAGACTTCCTTTTGTTAAGTGATTCAACTCGCATTAATACTCCATGGGTATCTCCTTCTAAATTACGCATGTTAGCAGCTGTTCTTGATACGAATTCTGAAGTATTTGCCTCGTCTTCTGTGTTGAAGTAATTTCGGAAAGCTGGGTTAATCAATTCTGCTTTGTCATCTGTAGCATTACCATTGCTCATTGCTATCGTGTAGTGAAGGTGTTGAGTTTTGCCGCTAGTATACTTTACATACGACCAGATATTGTTATGATTCTCTACCAACTTATATGACAGGGTTTCGTTTTGGAAACTATTATGAGCTCCTAGAACTGAAGTTACAGCTAAATTTCGAGTTTCTGCAAAAGACTGCCAGTCTTGTAGACTTTGTGTCCGTTTAAATTTGAAAAGCTCTTTTTTTCGCTTTTGCAAGAGTGATCTAACAATTCTCGATGTGGTGCCCTACGTATACCGCCACTGTGCGGATATGCAAGTACGCCAGATCCCTTGCAGAAATACAGTTGAAGCTGCGAGAAAGAGGAAATAATGGGCAGCCCCGTTTTTCAACGATGTGAGGAGTCGCCAGAAACTAGTGGTTCGGATTCCACGTTAAGCTGTATGTCCCCTTTCTCCGGTTGGATAACTGGGGTAGGCTAGGGACACGCAAGTCGCTTAAGTAGCGTCCAATTGAAGGACTTGCACCAGGCCAACGAGACACACGAAATTATTAATATTATTATTATCATTATCAAATGCGTCCGGACGCCTAATTTGTCAAGGCGGCGACAGCTGTGCCGAAGTAAAAACCAAGGCTCGAATCCCAGTCGTCACGCGGAATAGCCGTGTAGTCAAATGCGCCACGCTACGGACTTGGCGAACGTTCCCACCCCCCCCCTCCTCCCCCCTTCCTCACCCCCTCCATCACCTGTCTCTCTCTCTCTCTCTCTCTCTCTGTGTGTGTGTGTGTGTGTGTGTGTGTGTGTGTGTGTGTTTCACTCTTAGTGTTGAAAAACGTCCACTGATTGTGTGGTCGTGTTCCATTTTGATTTACTCTTTAACCTAAAGTGTTTCTGCACCATTAATGTTATCTATTTGTGTGTTAATTATTTTATTCTTTTTATGAATGATCAATGACCCATGTTTATATATGTCTGCACCACATTTATATATGTTTCCACCCGTGTGATTGAACTTGTGTGTTCATGTGAATGTGAATGGTGTGCTCTTAATATTGACTGACTGCCGCGCAATGGCTTACAGTCGCCGCCTCCCGCTCTAGGCCTCGTTTTGCTGTAGTTAAGAACGCATGGTTTCTTTTGTCGTCTGCGCTAGCGTGTGCTGGATGACCAGAGACAAGCTTACTTGGCAAGATGGCGAGGGGGCCGTGTTCTTAGTGTCGTACCAACATAATCTTGACGGAAGAGCTGACAGGAGACGTCTTTGGGAATCGGTTGTAGAGGGAATTGTCTCGGCCAGGTAGCAAGGGTTGCTAAACACTAGTCTCTGAACGCACTCTGCGTCTCTTGGTATTCACTCTCATTCTGGCTCCGGCGACCATGGAAGTAAGTACTCCGGCGAATCATGCTGAGGGGAAGGCATGCTGTTAGGAATTTGCTTTCTTTGTGATCCAAGTCTTGGTTTTCAGTGATAGTTTTTTGAGTAATTATTTCGCTATGAGCGGCGAAGTGTTTCTTAATTTACAGAACTCCAGTAAATTCAGTGTAAATTTATTTTTTGCATTTTCATTCCAGTGATGATTTTGTGTCCGGCTTTCCTAAAGTTAGGATACACGTGTGTGTGGCCTTCAGCCTTAGTGTAAACATGGTGTGTTTAAATTTCCTTGCTACTTTTAACTGACTTTTCGCATCGTTACTGTATCCGCGAGTATGCCAAATATTTCTCAGATTTTCTGATTTGTTTCCATCTTTCCTATCTTGTATGACCGATTGCCCGAGAGGCAGTCAGTGCTGCGTGTACGTTTCAGTTTGAAATAAACCTGCTTTCAGTATGAGTGCCGTGTTCACTCGACAACCCTGCCTTCGAAGTCAAGCCTGCTTAAATTTCAACGCGACCGTATATTTGGCCATATCAATTATCTTTCTTTGTTTATGTGTACCTCTTTCTCTACTTTTGTATCAGAATAATATCGAAAGTTTTTTCTGGTCGTTCTTAATTTCTTCACTCAGGGTTTCTTCGGCTGCTTCATGCTGGTCATTTACTAAGTAGTCCTGTATTGCAAAAAACTGTTTTAGTTCACTTTCAGTTAGTTTTCTTTTGTGTATATACACAGTACATCTAGATCTACATCCAAAGCCCGGAAGCCACATTACGGCGTGTGGCAGAAAGGTACTCTACGTACCTTTGTCACTTCCTGCCGCGGCGGAATAGCCGTGCGCACTAGAGTTGTGGGGATTCGTGAATGAGTCGTTCATTTGAACGAATACAAATATAGAATCTTAAGAATCGAATCACGATCAGGACGAATCGCCTTTCTAAAGAATCTTCTGTCTCGTGACGATTCATGATTCGAAGGCGACTGCCGAATCTTGCACAATCGTGCCGAATGATTCCGAATGCCGGAAAGAAGTCAAGGGGGGGGGGGGGGGACGAATCGTCGTTGAAAAGAGTATCCTGTCTGGTGACGATTCCGAGATCCAACGATTCATGATTCGAAAGAAAAGTGGCGAATCGTGCCGAATAATTACGAACGCCAGAAAGCGTGTGAACAAAGGAAGCACAGAACAAACATCGCGAGCCGTTAATTATTAGCCTATTCACGAATTACAGACTAAAGAAACAAAACGCAGAGAAATACACAGCTGCCAATAAATACGAATATACGTCTTTTATACAGTTTACATATTATGTATTTAAACGAGCAATCCTTACACATTTATATTTCGCGTATCCCGGAAATGGCTGTAACGATTTGGATTATATTTTGTGTTTAGAGAGGTTTAAGCTTTTCGAGTTCATCTATATAGTTGTAGTTTTCGTAAAAACTCAATTTTACAAAAATATTCTTTTTATATAAAAACTCGATCTCAAAAATCTTTTCTACCATTTTCGTTTTTACATTATCAGCTTTTCTGAAAGAAACCGATTTTACAAAAAAAGAAACATTTTAATAAACGCGAATTTCTTGTATCTCGAAAGAAATTTAATATTTAGAGACGGATTTTTATTTTTAATATTTATTTATATAGACGTGTTTCCTTAAACTAATTGATTTTACATAATAAGTATTTTATAACGATTAGATATTGTTTAATTACCATAGATTTAATTAAATTTATATTTAAATAGCCGAAGTATTCCAACTGAACCAAAAAAATTTATAAGGTTACAGCAGGATTCGAAATAAGTGACCTACGTTCACTAAACCTACAACGCTAGTAAATGAGCTATGATGACAGCAGAAATAGTTGGTAGTGTAATATGTATTTATAACCGGTCGCAAAACTTCAAAGACAATTTTCTAGATAATTTTTGAGAGCTGAATCGAATGGCTTTGTCTCATTATTATTTTAAGACTGAACTTTACACACCATAAAAATTAAAAAATCCGATACCCATATTGTCACCTTTTTGGCATTCTGTAAGATTTGTGCCGCGGCAGACCAGAAAGAATCGTGAACGAATCGTAGGAACAGTTGCAAAGGTTAAGATTCCAACATCCATGACACAGACATGTATCGCCATCTACAGAGTGGCCAGAAAAGGGCTCCCTTATTTTAAAATTAAATATCTCGAAAACAAAGATCGATAGAGGAATGTAGTAAACGGTATGATTATTGTGAAAGCTGTAAGAAGTTTATACAGCAGTTTGAAATAGTAGTTACAAAAGCTGCTAACAGATGACGCTGTACAGCTCATATCAGCATACATAACTGAAATAATCGTATGAAAATATTCTTTGCAAACAATCACATCACAATGTTTTCAAAATGTTCACCATTGGCACTACAGAGGTGGCGCAAACGAAGAATGAAATTCGCCATCACATTTCATTGTGTATCAACCGAAATGGATTCACATGCCACAGAGATCGTCGATTCAAGCTCGTCCAGCGTAGCGGAATGCTTCGGGTAGACCATGTTTTCACTGTGCACCACAAAAAAAAAAGTCAGAGAGAGTCAAATCCGGCGAATATGGAGGCCAATTCATGTCTGCAGCAGTAAATTTGGGATATTCCAAAGCAACGACTCGATTCCCGAAGTATTCCTCAAGAAAGCGAAACACTTGTTCGGTCCGATGTGGTCGGGCTCTATCTTGCATATACCATTCCGTACCTGGTCGATCGTCTAACGCTCGCTGTGTGGCCACAAATTGTTCCAAAATTGCAACTTAACGTGCACAACTGACCGTTTCTCGAATGAAAAAAGGGCCAATAATGCAACTGCTGCATACTGCAGCCCACACAGTAACTTTAGGAGAATACAGGGGTTTCGCTTCGCACCAATATGGCTTTTCGGAACCCCAAAATCGCCAGTTCTGCTTATTCACGTATCCATTCAGGTGGAAGTGTGCTCCATCTGTAAACCAGATGCAGCCAACATCAAATCCTTCACTATCAATTATTGGGAGCATCTGATTAGCAAAGGCAACCCTTTGTTGCATAGCTCGTACGGGTATGGGGTGCGTTTGAATTTTGAATGGAAACATGTATAGGCTCTTCCGCAGTATTTTCTGCGTGCTGGAACGCTTCACACCAGTCTCAGATGCAATTCTACGGACGGATGACATTGGACTTCGCTGAATAATTCCAGAAACTGTGGCGATATTTTCAAGCGTAACTGCGGTTTGCTTGCGGCCAACATGCCCCACTAGATCATCAGTTACGCTGCCTGTTCGTTGAAATTTTGCGAAGAGCGTACGAATGGTTTTCGCATCGGGTTCTTTTGGAACATTAAATCGTGCTTGAAAACTTCGCCTTGTTGCCGTAGGACTCTCTTCTAGCACCAGAAAAACGCGTTGTTCAATGGAGTACATGATTTTAATCTCTTTCTTCGGTATGCTAACCTCCTTTCGCGTTTCAATAGTGGAACTGATCGCTCTGGGCTTCGGATCACTATTTATACTAGGAATTACGTATGGCGATTACAGCGCCATCTGTTAGAAGCTTTTGTAACTTATTTCAAACTGCTGTATAAACTTCTTACAGCTTTCACAATAAACATACCGTTTACTGCATTCCTCTATCGATCTTTGTTTACGAGATATTTAATTTTGAACTCAGGGAGTCCTTTCCTGGACACCCTGTATGAGCAAGATGTAGAGGTAAGAATAGTGCCGATGCAGACTAAAGAATCGTGAACGAATCGTAGGAATCGATTCACAATGTGGGACTGAATCGCAAGAATCGATTCCTAAAAAACGAATCGTGTTGCACAACTCTAGAGCGCACTGAGGCGCCGTGACAGTACCATTGCCTGTGCGTCCCCCTCCCTCCCTCCCTCCCTCCCTCGCTCACGCCCATATTGCGAGGGGGGAATGAAATAACAATCAAGAGGAAAAAACCAAAGGGGAACCGAAGCGCAGCTACAAGCGACGCCGCGCGCCAGTAGGCTAGTTTTCCGGCAGTTGGACGGTGTGAGCGGCAGGGAGGCGCAGTCTACAGTTATCGTGACGTAACCGAGCGAGCGTGACCTGGTGTAACGCGAGCCCGCGGCCTGCGGTTCGACGCTCGCCGCGTGCAGCTCTCTCTCTCTCTCTCTCTCTCTCTCTCTCTCTCTCTCTCTCTCTCTCTCTCTCTCTCTCTTCCGCCTAGCACAGTCAAGGACCGTCACCCACTGCCCGTACTTCGCCGAAGAGGGCTGACTCACTGCCCGCTTTCGGCTACAGAGTCCTTCGCTATCGGGGTCTGTTGCATGCAGAGTATTTTTGTATTTCTCTTATTTTCTTTTTTCTCTCTCTCTCTCTCTCTTTTTTTTTTTTTTTTTTTTTTTTTTTTTTTTTGTATGGTTTGTGTTAACCCTGCCGGCCGCACCATAGGCCTCTGAGGCGCACAAGGGGAAGCCACCAATTGTGAAATTCAGATTCGATTCATACTGCGCATAATGAAAGCTCATGGCCAGAGGTGTAATTTGGCAAAGCACGAAGATGCACTTCTCAGCCGTTGTCGAGAAAATCGACAATTTAAAAAAAAGCCGTTGCGGTGAAATACTCTCTACAATCTCTACGAAGAGTATAGCTGCGGCCGGCCGCGGTGGCCGAGGAGACTGAGGCGCTCCAGTCACGGTCTGCACGGCCACTACAGTCGGGGGTTGGAATCCCCCCTCGGGCCATGGATATTTGTGCCGTCCTTAGTATAAGGTAGTTGATAAGTAGTTTGTAAGTTTAGGGACTGATGACCACGTTGTTAAGTCCCATAAGCTTAACAAACATTTGAACATTTTGTAATGCTGTGCCGGCCGCGATGGCCGAGGGGATTGAGGCGCTTCATTCACGGTCGGGGGTTCGAATTCCCCCTCGGGCATGGATATTTGTGCCGTCCTAGTTCGTAAGTAGTTTGTAAGTTTAGGGACTGATGACCCCGTAGTTAAGTCCCATAAGACTTACAAACATTTGAACATTTTATATATATATATGAAGACAATTAATAACATTTGATGTTCGAAGTCGCCAGTTGTTCCACGACAAACGACTTTCAAACAACTTATTATATGCAACCGTCGACTTCGAACATCAATATGTTTTCCGCAAACAAAGTTGTATTTCACAAATGTTATTGATTGTCTTCATAATGTTTACCACGTATAGTTAACGCAAGAAGTATAAAAAAAATGTTCAAATGTTTGTTAAGCTTATGGGACTTAACTACGGGGTCATCAGTCCCTAAACTTACAAACTACTTATGAACTACTTACGAACTATGACGGCAGAAATATCCATTCCCGAGGGCGGATTCGAACCCTTGACCGTAGTGGCCGTGCTGACCGTGACTGGAGCGCCTCAGTCACCTCGGCCACCGCGGCCGGCCCTGGTGGTGTGGCCCAGAGGGTTAAGGAAATCTGAGCGGGCGTAATTATGTCAACATTTGGAGACAATCTCGGACCTTTTGGTAAAACGATGGTGGAATTTGTATAGCTACAGATGTGTGGTTAAATCCGCCTACTGCAAGACACCTTGTTTTAACACCCAAACATGTTTCGGCACTTCTTGTGCCATCTTCCGTGGGGGTTTTGGGTTTTATTTCCTAGAATAACATGTTACAGATTTTTGGTTAAGCACTTACTTAGATGATTTGTTTGAATTGACCATTTTGTTTGAATTGACCATTTTGTTTGATTTTAGGCCTAATTTATTACGCTACTTATGTCATTCGTAAGATTTGTATCTGCTTTGCTGAATGACAAGTTTTCACAGCATGTTTTTTGCAAACAATAAGACGTTTTCATTTACGAAATCTAATACATTTATTGTACGTTCGCCTGGAAGTAATGTTAAAACATCGTTATATGTGACTGTTTAGTGCCTTAATTACATTAGATTTGTGGTGTAGCTCAAAATGTTCAAATGTTTGTATAGCCTATGGGACTTAACTACGGGGTCATCAGTCCCTAAACTTACAAACTACTTATGAACTAACTAATACTAAGGACGGCACAAAGATCCATGCCCGAGGGGGGATTCGAACCCCCGACCGTAGTGGCCGTGCAGACCGTGACTGGAGCGCCTCAGTCCCCTCGGCCACCGCGGCCGGCTGTGCTGTTGCTGCTTGATTATTTCTGGCGTTATCTTATGTTTTATAATGTTTAGTGCACTTTTTTGTTGTGTACTGGCACTGTTTACATCGCCATTTCTCTTGTTGTGGTGGCGTGTCGTGCTCGTTTGTTTGTGTGGTGTGTTCTGTGATGTGCCGCGCGATTTTTGAATGGTTTTGATACTGGCGATGTTGTGTGTGTGTGTGTGTGTGTGTGTGTGTGAGAGAGAGAGAGAGAGAGAGAGAGAAATATTGTGTGTGTGTGGGGGGGGGCTACATTCACACAAAGGAGTTAACTAAAGTAGCGATCGCAGTTGCAGTAACGTTTCGGCATGAATCTAAGCACTTCTTTACATTTACACTACAAAGACCTTGCCGTAAAAAGTAAACATAGTACAGCCGCTTAGAGTTCTGCAATCACTCAGTGTTTATAATTGAAACATGCATATGCAGTACATGAAATGACTGAATTTACAGGTCAATAGCTCAATCGACACTGAGGCACTAGGTGTCGATCCATGCTGATATGCACGTGCTACTACGTAGTGCACCCTCTACTTGTAGTTCAGCACGTGAGAAATATCATGGGCAATGCATTTGCTGCCCATTCGATACGATATTCTTTCCACACGACATCGAAACTTAATCTTTGTTTTCTTACAAACTTGAAATTGGTATGCAATTATTTTGTTTCTTTTCTAACAATACATGTCGCACGAGTTCTTCCTACTCGGTGAGTAATGTTTAAAGACCGACCGAATAATAAAAAATAAATAAATAAATAAATAAATAAAAAATCAGCCGAATCTTCTGCTTGACAGAAATTAGGTCTCTTGAAGTTAATTATGTATCCCGATCGCGATCTGGATGTATTCAGTCAACAATAACGCTCTACCTCAGTTGACGGTGCGGCGTATAACTGCTAGGAGTCTTTCCCGGAGTGTAAAAATTGTGGATATTTTGTTGTTAAGCCTAATATAAATCAATACTATCTTATACTGATATACTACGTGTGTAACGACTTAATAAGTATTGTACGTAATGGAATGGATTATCTTACTGTTATGCTGTAAAGTTTTATTAATGATTGTATTTGAAAGCGAGGGGCTTAGGAAACATTAATCATGTGGTGCACTCGTTTTCCTGTCCAGTTTGCGTAAATTTATACTGATAAATCACACTGTTAGTCGAAATTGTGACTTTATTTTATGGCATACTGTCTACTACACTGATTGAAGCTGCTACGTGTTCAGAAATGCCAAAAAAGGAGGTATTTTGTTTGTCGATTACAAAAGAAAGGAACTGACGATGGCTACATAAAGCTAGCGCTCTCAAGAACAAAATCGTTAAAAGCTACTTATGGAAGCAAACAAATGATTACTTTCTGCGTATTTTGTATCGTGGTAGTCATGTTGAGGCTCTGGCATTTCGTAGTATCTGTTTGACATGTTTGTAGTGTACCTAAAGACTAAAGACTATCTTCCTACAAGAAGGTATTTGGGACTGTGGAATTTGTGCATCATCTACGAACTATCGAAATTTACCTGTGAAGAAGAAGAAAATCTACCTCTAAAAGAATACACATGTAAAAAATATGACCTATTTTAAAACAAAGTTTATAAATCTACATTTACATTGGCAGCCTAAAGGTTTTAAGGTCTTTTCACTGTTCACTTCGCGTTATAGTCATGGATCACCTTTTTCTGTGAAGATAGAATGTCCCCCCTGTTGTTTTGTTTTGTGACGCTAGTATTTACAGGGAAACTCGTTAATTCCGAGACTCGAAATATCGGGACTTCACTGTATCGAGTTCACTTTACTTATTGTTTAACTTCCTTTAATTTTTATATTTTAGACAGAAGAATGTCACAACGAGAAGAAAAGAATCCAATTTGGAAGTACGTTAATGAAAGTACCGTCGATTTGGGTAAGCCTCTTCGCCTTCCATGTCATCTCTTACGGACTCCTGATTAGGATTCCGTAACACACCCAAGAAGGCTTAGTACAGGGAGGGGAAGATGGAACAATTAGTGATTTGTGGTGTAACGTAAATATACCGAAATTTTAACTTAATTACGCAAGTTTCGGGTACGCTTTCGGCCGAAACTAGGAGTCGAATATTCGGTTACGATTTCAGTTTCGGTCACAAATCTTGTTTCAGTGGACTCGTAATGTTACTTTCGTTTTCATTTGGTGTTGTAAAGATTTGGTTTAATTACCGTTTATGAAATGACATGAATTTTGGAACAGCTGCAGGAATTATGTTTTTAAAGAAGGTAAGCCAGAACAGAGCATGAATAATATCGGCAATGAAAAACAACGATAGTCATTGTTAATGACAAGTCAACGCCCGAAAGCAGCACTACAAAAGACAGATGGTGAAAAGTTACCTTTACATACCGGATGTAGTCTACATCAACTAAGGACATTGTTTAGTCCTCGAACAGGGATGGACATAAAACTTTCCACCGTAAATCAATGTTTTGTTATTTGACGCTTCGCGTAACAAAGTTTCACTACCTCGTTAAGTTACTGTCACAATAGGTGAATAAAATTAAAGAATATCGGACTTCGCGGGATAAAAACCTTAATTGCAGGATCTGATAAACAAATCAGTATAAATAGGGTGTTGAAAGGAGTCTGAACTAAACTTGTGCAATCGCGAAGCGAACCGTAATGGTGGCCAACATCTTTTTACGATCGAACGCGGCCTGCTGAAAACCATAGTAGGAAATTATTTAAGTAATAGAGGGTCGTTCTGAAATGTAATGAATTTAAAAGAAGGGGGTTTATCGCAAATAATAAAAAAGTACACATGCTCACACCTGAGTCCCAGAGACGAAGAGACGTCCGATATGTAAAAGAGTACAAAAGAGAAAGACGAAGGGCGCTTCCGTTCTCTCCCCAAGTAGGAGAAAAAAAATTTACCATCGTAAACAAAAGTAGGCATCTTCTACATATATACTCCGCATTCCATCGTAAGGTGCGTGGCGGAGTGTACCCTGTACCACTACTAGGCATTTCCTTTCCTATTCCACACCCAAATAGAACAAGGGAAAAAAGAATGTATATATGCCTAATTTCTCATATCTTTGAGATCTTTACGCGAATTCTAAGTAGGCGGTAGGAAGATCGTTCTACACTCAGCTTCAAATTCCGGCCCTCTAAATTTCCTCTGCAGAATTTCTCGAAAAGAACCTCGTCTTTCCTCCAGCGATCCCCATTTGAATTCCCGGAGCATTTCCGTGACTACCAGTAAAAAAACGTAGCTGCTCGCCTTTGAACGGCTTCCATGTCTTCATTTAAACTGATCTGTTGCGGGTCCCAAACACATGAGCAATATTGAAAACGTGATCGTACAAGCGTTATACAAGCGTTCTCCTTTACAGATGAAGTACATCTTCCCAAAATTCTCCCAATAAACCGAAGTCGGCTCTCCGCCTTACTCACAAATGTCCTTAATGTTCAGATAGCTCTGCAATATTACGCCTAGATATTAGAACGACGCAACTGCACCAAGATTACTACTAATGCAGTATTCGAACATAATGGGATTGTTTTTCCTACTCAGGTGCATGACGCTACATTTTATACATTTAGAGCTAGCTGCTATTCTTCACGACAATTAGAACTTTTATCTAAGTCATCCTGTATGCTGTTGCAGTCAATTAACAACGATACCCTCCAATAGACCACAGCATGGTCAGCAAACGCCGCAAATTACAAGATACTCTGTTCGTCAGATCATTTATGTTGATGGAAAATAATAGCGGTCCTATCACACTCCCCTGGGACCAGCCTGACGCTACATTCGTCTCTGATGAACACTCGCCTTCGAGAACAACGTACTGCGTTCTATTACTTACGAAGTCTTCCAGCCACTCACAAATCTATGAACCTATTCCACATGCTCATATCTTCGTTAGCAGTCTGCAATGTGGCACTGCGTCAAATGCCTTTTTGAAATCGAGAAAAATACAGTCTGCTTGTTGCCCTTTATCCATGTTTCGAAAGATGTCATGTGAGAAAAGGGAACGATTTTTCCTAAACCCGAGCTGATTCATTGAAAGAAGCTTTTCCGTCTCCAGGAAATTTCCTATATCCGAGCTGATAATATGCTCCAAAATTCTACAGGAAACTGATGTCAACGATATAGGCCTGTAATTATGTGGGTCAGTTATTTTACCTTTCTTATTAACGGGAGTCACCAGCGCTTTTTTCCAATCACTATGAATTTTGCGCTGAAAGACTCGTGATAAATGCAAGGTAAGTAAGGGGCCAATGCCGCAGAATACTCTTAGTTAAACCGAACTGGTATTCCATCCGGACCAGGAGACTTATTTGTATTTAGTTCTCAGTTGCTTCTCTGCACCAGGAATACCTATTACTATGTTCTACATTTGGGAGTTAAGTGCATTGATCAAATGATGGTAAGTTAGTACGTTCCTCCTTCGTGAAAGATTTCTTAAAGGTTAAATTTAGAACTTCAGCTTTCCGTTTGCTTTCTTCTATTACTGCCCCTGAGTGATCGAGTGATTGGATAATGGCCTTTGACCCGTTTATCAATTTTACATAGAATCAGAATTTTTTTATTTTTCTGAAAGATCTTTTGCTAAGGTATGGCTGTGGTAATTATTGTATCTCCACCAGATTCTGCTTGTCATCATTTGCGTGTTATTTTCTTAACCGAGAGTGCAACAGCCTTAGCTTTCTCAGTAACTTTCTAACATAATTATTACAGTACGATGGATATTTTCCGTCCTTAATCGACTTTACAGGCATATATTTCTCTAACCATTTACTTACAGTGCATTTAAATTTAGTCCACAATTCTTCTAATGGTGAACAATCTTGCTTACTATATTTGCAGGATTCTTTATCAAGCTATTACGGTGATAGAAAGAAACGTACCTCACTACGTATTAGGTAACACCACAAATGGACGGACTGATTACCGAGATTGATGCAACACAGACAGGGGTCATTATTATACTGGTGTCGTTGTTGTTAATGTCTGACTGTCGTTCTCCAAACAGACATTTCGTCAGATAACCTTCGGAGTGCCGCGGCCTGTGACGAACATGGCTTTTACGGAAATTACCTACATTAGCTTGAGAAAATCTGTTTGCAATGATTGAGGTCACATCCTGTTTGGTTTCATATTAGGTTTGGTCCATTGAGTGGAATATCGCATCCTCGAAGCCTCCAGTGTAATTTACGATGACACACAGTTCATACATTTCCGTAATTAGCACCTGAACCATATTCATGCAAATCAGAACTCAATTACAATTGCTATATTAACGTGAGCAAACTCCCTTACCAAAATAAACGATGATATAATGACCATAAACATTCCCCGCCATTACTGGTTACTTAAAACTGAAAAATATCATCAGGAATTCAGAATTACATAAGAACTACTGGACAGAGTTGTACTCAGAACTCCAGTTAACAAACATTACTTTAAAGCAGAACCAAGTGTAACAACTAACATAACAGAAGACTCCAGGGAGAAGTTGAAAACAGCCCCATTACAGGGAAATAAGTTGATGCAAACTCCACAGCCAGGCATGACAGTGTGATAATTATAAATAATAATAGTAAATGCCAAAGAAAAGAAATGTGCCAACGGTACACTCTGTATAATATCAGCGTCGTACCCGCCGTTATCCGGGTATGTATTCTATTCTCAAACCTGTCCATTTGTTTCTTTATTTCTTTCATCACTTTCTACTGTCTTCTCTAACGTTCAAATGTTTGTAAAGCTTATAGGACTTAACTGCGGGGTCATCAGTCCCTAAACTTAGAAACTACTTATGAACTAGCTTATACTAAAGACAACACAAACATCCATGCCCGAGCAAGGCCGCGCGATCCGTAACGTGGCGCTCCAGACCGCTCGGCTACTCCCGCGCGGCACTGTCTTCTCCCCTGCACTGTCCTATTGCAACTTCATATCGAGAGAATTTCGGCACAGTTTCCAGCTCAATCCTTATGATGTCATGTCTCCTGATCAGTGTCCTGTCTCCTGACACATCTTCTACAATAATATGGTTTTCTAAGTACTCACATTAGAATATTGAGAAACTATCTGCGAAATGTGTTACAAATACGTGGTGTTCAATGTTGTCTACATTAGAATTCGGGAGACATAGTGGCTAATGTGATCATCATCGTCATAATCTAAGACTGATGAGCCCTTTCAGCGTTCAGTCTTCAGCACAGTCACCTTAGAAGATTATCCACGACCCCTCATTCGATGTCTCGCCTGTTGCTTCAAGTTACTGACTGAATCCGAATGCTTTCTCCTTGGTCTGTCTCGACTCCATCTACCTTCTCCGTCTTGGTTCTCCCATGTGTGTAACATCATCTAAGCCTATTCGGTCTAACTGCTTAATCTGCGGTGCCCGTTCCGAGTACAGGATGTATCAAAATTGATGGCGCAAACTTACACGTTTGAAAGTACACGATAAGCATGGGATAGTTACGAATTTATGGTTCCAAGTCGCCACTGACGACATTGTAAACATCGTCCTAGTTAGTACACATTAATTTGAAATTTACACTTCAAGAAATCCTGGAAGATGTTCCCCGTCAGTAACGTCAGATTATGTGGTACATGCTTGATGGAGCTCCGGCACATTTTGCTGCTGCTGTGGAGACGGCATCTAACGCTAAGATACGGCCCAAAGATGCATAGGTCGAGGCTAAACTGTACCTTGGCCTCCAAGATCACCTGATCTAAATCCTCCGAGTTTTTGTGTCTGGGGTCAGCTGAAAAACGAAGTGTGCAGCACACCCTTGAACACGGCTGAAGAACTGGAGTAGAGACTTGTACACGCTTGTCAAGAATTCCGAAAAGATGCAGGGGGTTTTCGAAATTCATTGCAGAGACGAGCATAGTATTGCATTCAGAGGCAAGGAAAACACTTGGAACACTTCCTGTAACATGTAACCCAAACGTGTAATGTGAACTAAATGCGATGTCAAACCAAATAGTAAAGTCTAAATTTCAAATCAATTTGTACAATAGAATCAGTGAATTTTGAACTAAATGCCATGTAAGTCTAAATTTCAAATTAATGTTTACTAAGTAGGACGATGACCGCGGCGGATTAGTTGTGTACTTCAGCGCCGTGCTTCGCTGCGCGCGGTCGTTCGCCGTCGGGGGTTCGAGTCCCCCCCCCCCGGGCATGGGTGTTTGTGTTGTCCTTAGGTGCCTTAGGTTAGTTTACCTTAGTTTAATTAGTTTGTAAGCTACGGACCTAGCATTTGAGTGCGATAGATTCACAAACATTTCAACAAGGACGATGTTTACAATGACGCCAGTGGCAGCTTGGAATCATACATTCGTTATTATCTCCCAAACGGCTTGTTTGCGGACCCACGTTTAATGGGACGTAAATGCGATCACAAAATTACATAAGCGGCACATTTGCTGTTCGAGACAGAATTGGATAAAGAACAGAACACGAATTCTCAAGGGAACTAAGCTGAGTTACATATGCAAGTTGAAATTTCTGATACTGTGTAATCTTCACTCGCCAATTCCCATGAAGTAAAAAAAAATCAGTTACAGTCAAAGTATTAATAAATATCTAGGAAGAATACGGTATGAGAACTGAGAGGAAAGCCGGCCGCGGTGGCCGAGGGGATTGAGGCGCTTCAGTCACGGTCTGCACGGCCACTACGGTCGGGGGTTAGAATCCCCCTCGGGCATGGATATTTGTGCCGTCCTTAGTTGTAGGTAGTTCATAAGTAGTTTGTAAGTTTAGGGACTGATAACCCCGTAGTTAAGTCCCTTAAGCTTAACAAACATTTGAACATTTTGAACTGAGAGGAAAGGCAAAATGTGTGGTGATAAGCACAAGAAAAATAAAAGCAACTACAAGGTTAAGACAATGCAGTCAAGTACTGAGAGGCGTGATTATGAAGGACACGAGATGAAACAAAGAGATAATAATTCGGATAGTCTAGCAATTGTAAAAGAGGTATTTGATAAGGAGGCTTGTATTCGGATGCATGGACAAGAACCTGTAATATCAACATCTACATTTCAATAGATATTCGACAAAACGACGGCGTGTGATGGAGGATACTTTTTGAAGCGTTGTCACTTCCTTCTATTCCATTCGCGTATGTTTCGCGGAAAAACGATAGCCAGTTTTCCTCTTTGTGGGCTCTAAACTTCGTGGTGTTTCGCGAGCTATACGTAGGAACAAGTAATATATTGGTTGGCTATTCGAGAAACGTCTGCTGTCGGAACTGTGAAATACGCCAATACTATGATGCAGAACGCCTTTACTGCAGAGCCTGCCTCTGTAGTTGACCGATCATATTCGTAACGCTTTTGCGGTTACTGAATTTACGTGAAATCAAGTATGCTGCTCTCCGTTGGATCTTCTCTACATCACCAACCAATCTTACCTGGTACGATCAAGCAATATTGAAGTTTTGGCTGAACGAGTGTTTCGTAACCTACTTCATTTCTTGACCGGCTACACTTCCTGACTATTTTTCCAACGAATCTGGCGAGGAGACCTCATGGGTATCGGATTTTAGAATTTCTTTATATTTATAGGACGTGAAGTTCAGAACTTAAATAACAATCAGCCAAAGCCATTCGACTCAACTCTCAAAAAGTCTCGAGAAAATCGTTTTGAAGTTTTGCAAGCTCAGGTGTAACGTAACGACCTCACAACCACAAAATCGGCGGTTCGAATCCCGCTGTGACGTACTTTTTCGAAAATTGGGATCTCTAATTCCAAGAGTTGTGTCGGTTTTTGTGTGTATGTAAACGAGCTGAACACCTTGTTGTCACCTAAAACGGTGGTTGAGTAGGTAAGCTGCTTGGAAAACAATTAGTAGCTTTACGAAAACAGCGCCGTAGCTCTTCACAAACTCAGAAATCAGAGACTACCGTCATCAACCAATAGTGAAGTCAGTACTGCAAAATATGTAAGTTGCGTTTTGTTATTGAAACCATCATTATTACCATTTTTAACAAAATATAAACATTACAAATAAACAAAAATAAATGCATTTTTCGTAAAATTTATCGTTAGATATTAAAATTGTGTAAGTATTCGAACAAAACGAAAAAAATAAATAAAAAATCTGTCACGGAAGGATTCGAACTACCGACCCTGCGGTTGTAAGGCTAGAACGCTAACGGCTGAGCTAAACCGACAGACGCTGCAGTTCATTTAATTGTTGGTACTTACGTGTACTTGAAAAACTTCAAAGTCGATTTTGTCGAGAATTTTTTGAGAGTTGCTTCGAATGGTTTTGGCTGATGGTTATTTGAGTTCTTACCTACACGTACCATAAAAAAATCATAAAATTCTAAAATCCGATACCCGTGTGGTCTCCTAGCGAGTCTTGCATCTGCCTTACCCACGAATAATGTTATATGGTCGTTCTATTTCGAATGCGCTGGTGAAGCTCATTATCTCGAGCATGGCATTATGCAGAGCTGAAACATGGTACTGTGGAAACAGAAAGAAAAAAAAAAGTTAGTAGCATCTGAGATGTGGTTGGAAAGGATAAAAAAATAGCCCAAATGAAAAATGAGGATGATTTGAGAAAAATGGGAGAGAGGCAGAGAGAGAGGTAATCAGGGAGAGGAATTACTGTCGCCTTGGATGCTGCGTAAGGAGAGATTTATATTAACTGATGATGTGGAAAGAATGGCGATTGAAACCTAATGTTTGTAAATCTATCGGACTCAACTGCATCGTTATTAGTCCGTAGCTTATAAACTACTTAAACTAAGGTAAATTAACCTATACTCCATTCACCGAAACGAGAGACGTACTGTAAACACAGCAAGGCGGTGACCACAGCGCTGCCGTCGAGGGGTGTACAAGGCAGGGCCGCGCAGTCAGCGTGGCCGTCTCAATTGCAGGTGTGAGCTCGTTAGTGCGTGTTGTACAGCGGGATCTCTTCAGTTCATACTCGAAGTAACGTCTGGGAAGACGACAACATAAAACAAGCTTTCCTGTCCGGATTATCCACCGGAAGCAAGGGCCCATCAGGTAAAGGGAAACATCTGATTATCGCACACAATGGCAGCAAAACAGCGTTTGTTTTATACTGTTGTGATGCTTAATGTTTATCATCAGATTTCTAGTGGCGCCCTTGTTTATATTTTTCTGGTGTTGTGATGTGTGGTGTTTGTACCGTTCCCTCCCACCGGGTGCGTGCTGTTTGTTTGTAGTTTGTGGTGCATGTACTATGTCTGGCCGCTGAATATTTTCTAACTTTTCTTTCTCTAATTTTTGCGTGTTCGCACGTATATATATTCTGCCACCCACATACCTCGGCTTTGTTTTCTGTTAGTATCATATTACATATAGTTCCCGTTTGTCAAATTCATTCGCGTCCGCGACTGCGCGCACGCCCATCAGCCCTCTTGGCACCACCTAGTGCGGGCGCACGCCACTAGGGCTCTATCGCCTTTGCCAGTACGCTGTGCTCACTCGACCTGTGTGTGGACATGCTCCAAAATTTTATAATGTTACATTGTTTTTAAATGGAGTCAGCCACATTTTAACAACTTTTTTAATGTGAGCTTTATTGTAAGTACATTTTCACCTATGCTGGAATTTTAATTTCTTACGTTAGAAACACCTTTGTATTTTACTATTTTTCATATTTGTGTGTCACGTTTTCATTAGGTATCCTTCTGAAGAAGGCAAAATTAGTTTTGCCGAAACCTGGGTAAAGGTTTATAGATGTAAACTATTTTATGCAACTGGTCGGTTGAAACTGTGTTGACTCTTGAATTGTGTTCCACCGTTGCTGAATTGCAGCCATGTTTAAAATTTTGTTGAAGGATGTTTCTTTCGAATCCAAGAAAAGTGGAGGTTATCATGAGGAGATGTGCGCCGAAATCTTCGAAAAGTGGTTTCAAGATGTTCTTCCTCGGCTTCAGGAAAACGCAGTTATTGTTCTTGATAACGCGCCGTACCATTATCGTAGAAAAGAAAATGTTCTCAATGCTAATACCAATAAGCACGAAATACGAGAATGGCTAAACTCTAGAAATATCTATTTTGAACACCGTGTGTTGAAGAAAGAACTTTTAGATATAGTTAAAAATCACAGAACAGCACACAAAGTATACACGTTAGATGAAATGGCGAAGAATGCAGGGAAAAATGTTCTTAGAATTCCTCCATACCACTGTGAATTAAACGCCATCGAGTTAGTGTGGGCCAAAATCAAAGGTTATGTTGCAGCGAAAAACAAAACATACAAAATGGCGGAAGTTACAGAACTGCTAGAAGAAGCAGTAAGAACAGATACTGCAGAAGATTGGAACAAGTGCGTCCTCCATGCGGTACAAAAATTTGAAATTCATATGTTGAAATTAGACTCCATTACAGAGGAGAGAAGGGAGCGGTTTGTTATAAACCTCAATGAAAACAGTTAAAGTTCGACAGAGTGAACCTTGCTCCGTTGTCCATTAACATTATTATTACTGATATTGTTATTAAAAGTTGCTTTGTTTGAATGGAGCGTTTTGTTAACAACCTGAATGAATATAAATCCAACAGAAAGAACTTAGGTTCATCGTACTTTTAACATTATTGTAACTGGCTTTCAATCTTCAATGCCGTCTGTGGTTTATTTTTAATTTCGTTACATTGTAGCCCAGTTTTCTCACGGTCCGCTGTGACGTCAGCGCAGCAGCCAGCCAACGCCGCCAGCTGCAAAGCGTGCGCCAAGGATTTTGCACACCCCAACGTATCACGTGAAGACCGAATGTTTTCGCTGGAAACGAGCGTAGTCGCTCACGTAACACGGTTTATGTTTCGTCCCAGATCTCGATGAACAGACTATAAGGACAACACAAACATCCATGTCCGAGGGTGGATCCGAACCTCCGATGCGGGAGGCCTCGCGATTCGTAACGCAGCGCTCCAGGCCGCTAGGCTATTCCCGCGCGGCGATGGTGAATGAAATGAGGACAAGTAAACGCAGAGTGTGCCAAACGGTTGAAAGTATAAGGATATAAAACAACTATGAGAACATGAAGAAGGTAGATAATGACGACAATATGGAAACCTAAATGTGAGACTAGAAGACTTGCGCATAATAATTCGCGAGCGGAAGCGCTCACTTCATGGCTCTGCCGCGAACTATTTCGTTCTTTTAGTTCGTCCGCTCCCAGCGACGGCTGAGCGGCGTGGTCTGCGCATGCAGGTGGAGGGGGAATTTCCCCCACCTAGCTGCTTCATGCGCTTGCTGCGTCAGCCGCTGACGATATCACGCAAACCAAAAGAAACAGTTTGTGGATAATTTCTCGCGTTTATGTTTAGAGTTAGATATTGTAAAGTGCAGAATACCCCTCTCACTATTGTCCTTCGGTCTTCGGAAAAGAATCCAACGAACTAAGAAACGAGATACGTTTGGCATAATAGTTCGCGACCGGTAACGCATGTTTTACTTCGCGACCGATTGCACATATTTTAGTTCGCGACCAATCGGGCGTTTCTTAGTTCGTGACCGATCGCGCATATCAGAGTTCGTGACCGGTAGCTCTCCAATTAGTTCGCAGCTCGGCCGCGAAGTAGGTAGCTTTTTTAACTCGTCCGCTCTTTTTCGCTTTCGCTACCGCCACTAAAAGAGCTCTTTCTTTTGTTATGACAGCTTTTTTATATAATGATCAGTGTTGCCCAAGCGTGTGTTATTACCCGATTTTTGGGCAATTAGACATCAAATACTTAAGCAAATAAACCAGTTATTTACACGAATGGGTGATACAATATTAAACTACTGTGCATGCATACTGAGTACTCTTAGTATCCTATTTTTAAAATGGATTTCTTTATTTATTCAATAGGACATTGAAGGAACATTACCTACAAATCATGCGATGCTGCACGCTCTCGCGTCCTCTCGCTGTTCCCCGTCAGTCTTCGGAAAGGGAGCGAACGAACTAAGAAAAATCAAAATGTTCAAATGTTTGTTAAGCTTGTGGGACTTAACTACGGGGTCGTCAGTCCCTAAACTTACGAACTAGGACGGCACAAATATCCATGCCCAAGGGGGGATTCGAACCCCCGACCGTAGTGGTCGTGCTGACCGTGACTGGAGCGCCTCAGTCACCTCGGCCGCCGCGGCCGGCACGAACTAAGAGGCGAGGGATCTGCGAACTAGTTCGCGTAGTTCGCCTGTGGGAGCGCTCTTCGGTACTAGTTCGTTCGCGAACTTCACAAGACTAAGGACCAGCCCTTGGACAGAACTCATTGCTATTATTTGGCTATGTCTACCTGTGGACCCAACACGACGTTACTGATCGGGAAGCGTTACACTTTTGACCTTAAATGTTAACGGAACGCTTTACGAAGATGCTGCTTCAAATGCCAGACATTTTCCCCGTAGGCTACAGGTTTTCATTACTCGCCCCCTTCTCTCGCTGCAGAAAACGGCCAGTGAAAGTTGGCCTAGAGTCGCAGCTTCGATGCTATCGCAACGCGGAAGACCTGGATTTCTGGCCTTAATTTCGCTCTGTATTGTTGACCACTAGAAAAGCGTAAGGCACCAGCGACGTTTCACCACCGCCAGTTACGTCTGCCGGCAAACAGCCTTGCGCCCGCAAGCCTTTGCTCGCCAACTTACATAACAAGACGCCTTCACAGGGGGCGGCTGGCGTCTACCTGGAGAGTTGTGGTTCGTATCAAAGGACAGCTGCCGGCCGTGGTGGCCGAGGGGACTGAGGCGCTCCAGTCACGGTCTGCACGGCCACTACGGTCGGGGGTTCGAATCCCCCCTCGGGCATGGATATTTGTGCCGTCATTAGTGTTAGCTAGTTAATAAGTAGTTTGTAAGTTTAGGGACTGATGACCCCGTAATTAAGTCCCATAAGCTGTACGAATATTTGAACATTTGAAACGACAGCTGCGCGATAAGTGTGGTTATTACTGACATGAGAATCACACTGCGATCTGGCCTGTTCAACTGTTCGTATGAAAATGTGCTTGATTTTAATCTCCTGGTTGGCGGAATGTGCTTCAACGGAAATCTTAGGTGCCCAGCAAAACAACTCTATGAACCTATATGTGAATGCAGACTTTCCCGGTGGATCTCGATGAGGAAATCTTCTCGGGTTGACAGCCGAGTCAGTGCCTCGTTATCTGGCAACGTTTCGCCAAGTTGCTTACTTGCCATCTTCAGGCCGAAACGTTGCCAGATAACGAGGCACTGACTCGGCTGTCAACCCGAGAAGATTTCCTCAAGTGTATGAACCTCTCTCAAGAGACGCCACTCCATTTACATTGAGTGAAGCAGAGGACCATTTATAAAACATTTAAATATAAGGAGATGAACTGAATTAAAATTTATGCTGTGGCCGGGATTCGAACCCTAGTTACTAGGTAGTCGCTGTAGACCACTTTTTTTTTTCTTTATTCATCTGGATGATCTATAGTTCGCGGTCGTTCGTTCAGTTTGTTCGTGGTGGTTCGTTGAATTGTTGGCTCAGCTGTTCTATTACATAGCGTGTTTGGCCACCTGACCGGGCGCGTTGAGCCACGGCGCCCGGCATAGTAATTGACCCATGTCGGATTAAACATAATACACAAATCATATGAATAATGTCCATTCAGCTAACACAGCGTTGCAGCAAAAGCGACTCTACACTGACTGTCTTACAACACGTCTCCCTCCACACCACATAATTTAGTTCTGCCTCGTGTTCCCTGTGAAATGCGTATCGAATTGCCAGGGCTCTCCTATATTGGAATAGCACCCCCGCAAAGAACATGGAACAATCCCGCCTTGTTCCTCAGGCCAAGGCGATATAAATATCAACAAACTAGATGACCCGGTGAACTTCGAGTCACTTACCTCTTAATATAAACCATATTGCCGGCCGCAATGGCCGAGGAGACTGAGGCGCTTCAGTCAAGGTCTGCACGGCCACTACGGTCGGGGGCTCGAATCCCCATTCGGGCATAGATATTTGTGCCGTCTTTAGTTGTAGCTAGTTCATAAGTAGTTTGTAAGTTTAGGGACTGATGACCCCGTAGTTAAGTCCCATAAGCTCTACAAACATTTGAACATTTTTAAATCACATTAATTGAAATCATATGTATTTTATACCCAGTAGTTTTATAAAGGCGTCATAGGATAATCTAAGAATCGACTCGATAGTGGGCGGGAAGAGTGGGCAAATCACGCACACATGTCCAGGATAATGTTCATGCCACATTAGTGGAAGTTCAGAAAAGGTTAAAACGGTGATAAAATACGAAAAATTGCGAGGAAAATATAGATTTTAAACATGTAAAATAATGACTTGGTTGTTGTGTTGGGTGCTTTCAGAAACATACGTTGAAAGAATAAAGTTCGTTTTACACGATTTCAACCCGTATATGAACTGTCAAAGATAAAAATGAATTGCTGTTTGTTAATCTCGCTAAAACTCGAGAACGGCTGAACCGATTTGGCTATATATCATTACGTAAACGACTGAATCCATTGTGATGAAATATAGTGTGGAGATAGCTTGAGTGCTGAAGTACCGGATAAGATACTTTATAATGTGTGTAATTCAAGATATTTTTTTTAATTGAAGTATATAAAGCAAATATTGAATAATACTCTCTGGAAAGTTATTTACTCTTTGACTTCATAACTAATTTTCGGAAGTTACAATTAACTTTTAAAAATACGTTGTCCCGTTTGAATAAATTGGATAGAACGGCATTTGATGCGAACCTTCCTCTTGCTTTCAACATGGAATGTACAAAATTTTATCGCAATTGAACAAACGGTATTGATAACTCAATGGAAAAAGCTGTTTCAGTTTTCCCAGATTTTCCTCTTTTCCATATTTTATCACCGTTTAAACCTTCCCTGAATTTACACGAATATTTCAAGACTAAAATTAGCCAAATCGGTTCAGTCGTTCTCGAGTTTTAGCGAGATTAACGAACAGCAGTTCATTTTTATATATGTAGATAATACAATTCCTTGTATTATTTTAATTCAATGCCTCTCATTATATTTAATACCTTTGGTATAACGAGACAATGTTGTCTCAAGGAATTGTATTATTTGTTGATTTACAAAGCAGTTATGGCGACGTTAGCACATTGGAAAAAGAAATCAAGTCAGATACTTTATGCAACTTGCATCAACACCAGAAGCATCAAAACCAGAAATATAAGGTGTCCTATTTATCTTGAGCACCAGCATAGGGTTCTCGCCAGAATCTCAGGACGTGAGCTAGCCGCTCGTTTCGCGTATTTCAAGCGTCGACTCCGCTTCGCAATATCTCCAGACGTATTTGGCTTATTGCGATGCAATCAACGCCATTATTTATGTGATTTGTATTGCTATAGATTGCTGATGAAATAACATAGAGTCGATTTAACACATAGGCTTTCGTTTTAGAATCTTACATGTTATAAAATAGGCTGTATGTATGTATGTTCCACATTCCCTCCTAAACTACTGGACCAATTTCAACCAAAGCTCGTTCACATTTTCCTTACTATCAAGCAACAATCGCTGTCGGGGTGAGAACCCCGTAAGAAGATATAACGTCATAAACAATGACAGTCGTGTAAAACGGCCGCATCGTGCGATAGTGTTTATATCTGCTGCTAAACTAATGGACCAATTTCAATCAAATTTGGTACACATATTCCTTATGTGAGATAACAATTGCTGTAAGAGTACGGACCAAATACGACTTATGGTTCAGGAGATATAACATCATAAACAATAAGTTGCAAGAACTTTATGAATACACAATCTGAGAATGAGAGTACTTGCAACAAACTTTAAACATAATTTCAAACCTTTATTACACTATTTCTCGCTTACAACCATAGCAAAATGATGAAAGGAAAAAAAGTTTCTCGCTTACTACCTTTCCGTTGTCCATGGAGCAAAACTACGGTATTCGGTATGACGTTAAAATTCATAATTGCTACATTTCAAATTGTACTCGCAGGAAATTTTGCAGACGGTATACACACTTAAAGCTGAATGTACGTTCGAATTTGTATCACAGTACGACACACAGTTCATGAGATATGAGGACGTAAGAGTAATGTTCATGGAAAACCGCCCCATCAAGCATCGCGTTTTGATTTATTACTTCTTTACTACTAACCATATTCGCAACAGATTTTACCGACATACAGCACGTATACAAATCAATATATTCCTGCAAAATTATACAATTGTACAACACATCTGTACGAATAATAAATCTGTAAATGTAGGCCTGTCGCTGTTCGCTTCAATCACTGCACGAATTTTCATGCGGTTTTCACAGGAAACATATGCGAAGATAGGTTCATGACCTAGGCATGATTTCATCAAAATAGAATCACGAAAAAATGAGAGATCGTAATTTTAAGTGTATCCAGTGACCGCCGTGTCTGTCTGTTCATCTATTAGAAACGACTTATCTCCAAAACTACACAAATTCGCATGGGGTTTTCACAGGTAACTTCAGTCTACTTAGTTTCATAAAAATCGGATCACTATAAAAATATCACAATTTAAGGTTTCTTAACTACAACAGTTATGTCTTCCTTTCTTTTTCTTTGCCGGCCGTGGTGGCCGATGGGACTGAGACGCTTCAGTCACGGTCTGCGTGGCCACTACGGTCGGGGGTTCGAATCCCCCTCGGGCATGAATATTTGTGCCGTGTTTAGTCTTAGTTAGTTCATAAGTAGTTTGTAAGTTTAGGGACTGATGACCCCGTTGTCAAGTCCCATAGACTATACAAACATTTAATTTCTTTCTTCTAATTAACTTTCAGAAATTTTTCACGCGTAACGTGAGGGTGTCGTGCAGTTACATAAACGCTTCATTTCCCAAAATCGGATCAGAAAAAGTTAGATATCACAATTTAAACTTTTTTCTGAAAGCAATCATATGTGTCTATTTGTAGAGAGCAATCTCCAAAAGTATTACAGAACATAAGTGGGGCTTCACGCGTAATTTTAGAATAGCTTGAAGCATAATGTAGGCTTCTTTTCATCAAATTAAATCAGGGAAAGAAAAGATACCGTACTTCGAAGTTTTATGTGCACACTATGCTTATAAGAATGGTGGAGTAAGGCAAAGTACTAAAAGTACTAAACGAACATTCATGAGGTATCACAGATAATTTGATAATAGCCTGGGGCAATATATAGGCTTCATTTCATCATAATCAAATCAGGAAACGATATCGTAATTTTAAGTTTCAAGTATATTTCATGCTAGGAAAGAAAGGCGTAATGCAGCAAAAAACCAATAGACTCACTGTTACTTTCGTAGTGCACCAGAAAACTACTAGATAGGGTTCAACGCAATGAATATAAAACTGATACAGTTACATACTGATATGACAGTTTAACGTAGACGTACAACTGCTATGGAAGTTTGAGTCTCACAATTTCAGTGACAATATATAGTACATCTAGCGGAAAGAGGGGCCACCGTAAGAATAATAATTGTTTTGTTATATTTCTAATTAATTAATGAAATACTTATTATATTTTAGCTTTCCAGGCCTCAGTACATTGTCAGGCTCTCCTGAAGTCGGGGATACCGCCCGTCGGCTTTGACCCGTGACGTCGTCGTGTTGTGGTGTGTGACGTCATCACAGCGCGGTGGTTTTGAGGTGTGTGTTGACAGGTGGCGTGCATAATTCTGCTGTGGCGCTCTCTTGTGGTATGCTTTGTCGTCATCAAATGTACCATTAGTTTAGTTGCAAGGTTTGTACTGATTCTAATGGTCGGTCTTGTGGTCTGTACGAAACAGTGATCATATTAAGTGAGTTAGGTTAAATATACGTTAAACAAGGAGTTTTTTTTAGTATGTGATGGCGCGTTTTTGGGCTGAGACCTGTGATCGATGGTACATCACATCTGACGGGTGTTATTCCAGACTACAATTATGCCATTCGTATTGAGGGACAGATATTGGTATTTCCAATTGTGTATCAAGAAAGTGTTGAATTGAACAGAGTGCATGTGGAGAAGCGTGATTTTGTTGTTGCGACGCTCTATATTAGAGTCCTGTGACTTATTTAGAAAATGAAATCATTGAAAAGTGGTGTTAAGACGTTGAGTTTCACATCTTGTGGAGATTCTGCACCGCCCCACCGCCCTTCGTCACAGCATCTACAGTGGATGTTGCCAATAGTGCCGCACCATGTCACGTAAGTACAGTAAATGATGATGTTATGACTCAAAGCAGGGGGGGGGGGTGTAATCGCGTCGTAAAATGTCTTTTTTCCGTCGTTTTGGGGGAGGGGTGTTTGGTATCCTGAATTTTGAGGTTCGATACAAGTTTTATGTTATTTCGATGCTGTGGTGATCGTTTTGTATTCCAAGTTTGATTCGAGGTGTGAGATCCTGTGTCTGATATCAGTTTCCTCGGTTTTTCGTTTTCGGGTAATTTGGTATCCCGAGTTATATTTGAGGTGTAATAAAGGTCAATTGAAGCGTCCGATACCACTTTTCTATATTATTTTGTTATGGGGATCGTTTGGTATCCTGGGTTTAATTTGAGGTGTGATATAGGTTAATTGATGTGTGCGATACTAGTGTCCTCAGTTTTTTTTCGTTTTGGTGGTCGTTTGGTATCCCGAGTTTCATTTGAGGTGTAATATAGGTGAATAGAAGTTTCCGATAACTTTTTCATTTTCGGTGTTTTTGTTATGGGTTCTTTTTTGGGGCGCTTTTTTTGTGGCTGGTATGTTGTCGTTTCTCCGTTTACAATATCCCCGCCCAAAACCTCCACATTCCCGCGCTTGTCCCGTTAGGATCATTTTATTGGGTTTTTAGGTAATTTTCGAGTTTTTATATGGGCGTTATTTTCGGTCGTTTGCAACATTATTTTGGTCGCCATATTGGATGCGAGTGTATACGTCATTGCCGCCGCGTTGATGACGTCATTGGTCAAAGCTGACGGATGGTATCCCAGTCTTCAGTTATGCCCATTGTCAAGAGAGGATCGTGAAATGTTTAAAATGGCGAATATCACTGATGTATGATGTAAGCTACATTATATTCATGAATATATGCCTATTTGTAACACGTTTCGCAAATATATTAAAAATACTGACACATTTTCATGCAGTTTTCACACGAAACTTGAACTAAGATTGGGGCAACATATAGGCATGATTTCATGAAAATCAGATCTCGGAAAAAAGATATATCGTAATCTTAAGTGTTTTCACTGTCAGTCAGTTCAAATATTAGAAATCCCTAATCTCCTAAACTTCATGGATTTGCATGGAGCAACTTCGTTTCATAAAAGTGAGATCACGGGAAAATATTTAAATGTAGGCTATGCTTGAAGTAATGATTGTAGTACAGGAAACAAGCGTAGAGGCGCTGTAGTGCACCAAAGAACTAATAGACGCCGCTGCTGTGAAATAAGTGTGGGGTAATACACCAAGGAAGCGAACGTCTGTGATAGAGTTAAGCAATCTTCTCTCTGCGAATACCAACAAACATTGAACGTAGTGTTTCTGATTTAGCTTTGTGTATTAAATACTTAACATTTCTTTGCTTATTTTGGCACGTTTCTCCTTTTGCATCAAAACCTTTGTGAAAATACATCGTTTCGGAGGATGACTTTTACTTACATTTCACATCTTTATGAAGATACATCGTTGCGGACAATGACTTTTACTTACATTTGACATCTCGGCTAGGCAACTAGGCGATCCAACAAGGATTTTTACTGATTGAGATTTGAAAATCTAAAAAGCCATGATACGCACATGCCCTTCTTTAACAACCTAATTATATTCTAAGCTAGTGTTAAAATATTTACATTCATGATCCCAGCCTTATGTTTATACAGGTGAATGCCGTTACACAATAGCTGCTGTTATATTTATATAAGACGAAATCCAATGTCGCCGTCTTTCTCTGTGATGAACACTCTAACTGTTCAGCTGAACAAAGAAATTTATTTATTTTTTTTTTTTTTTTTTTTTTTGAAGGGCAATCACAGCTAAAATATTTACACATAGTTAAGGAACTTTCACACAGTTACAATGTAGGTGTTAAAAAAATTGAAGTTTTTCTGAATGAAAGGTTCCTTGTCAACGCAAGCTTTCAAACGGGAATACGAGATAATAGAATACATTGCACTCTCAAATGTTTATAGCTCAGACTTCGTCCAAAAAATAGACAAAGAAAAACGCAACCTCCAGCACACATGCATTTTCAACTAAGAGGCATTATATTTAAGTAAGTTCCGATTGAACATAAGTACACAAAAACATTTTACCTCAAAAAAGTAAATTTATTTTCAGAAAGTACATACTTTAATCTCTTTTCCGACATGGTTGCCAAGTTTGTTAAACACTATGCCAGCTCCGATAACCAAGAGTTCACTGTCGTTTTCACGTCGTCGTCGTCGTTGTAACGGTTGCCACTGGGGTTTTGTTTGAAATGCAGCGCCTGTTCTCACGAATCCTCACTTCAACAGAAGCCACCAAATCGTCTGTAATCAAAGATGGGCGATCGGAGCGGTCCTCATCATGGACGTTGTCACGGCCATCTTTTAATTCTTGTACCCACTTACGCACTCGTAACAGTATCACCGTACACTTCTCAAATCTGTCGATGAATTTCTGCAGCAGACAGGTTCCTTACTGACAAGAATCCTATCACTGAGCAAACCTCACACGCTGCGAGCGAGTTGACAGTCTCAAACATTTTGAAAGCACAGAACAGAACTGTACAGGCTAGCTTCAGAGCTGAAAATGAACACAGTTGTTCCAGAGTAGGGATGGGTCCAAAATCGCGTATCTGTTAAGAGCCACAGTGATTTAGAAGTCGCAATTTTCACAGTCGCAGCAGAGTAGCAAGTCGCAACTAAGAGTAGCAAGTAGTAGTTTTCACTCTGCCATCTGTTGATCGAAGTTTGTACTAATATCTTTGCATTGGGCAGGCTATAGAGTCTACCTGCGATTTCAGACACAAATCGCGTATAAGAGTCGCAAGTAGCAACTAAGAGGCAGAGTTTAGACTTTGCCGGCTGCCATCTGTTGGCCGAAATTGGTACTTCTAGCTTCCTGCCGTCTGCCTCGTGCAGGTGTGGATTGTGTGTGTGTGTGTGTGTGTGTGTGTGTGTGACGTTAGCACTATTTCAGTGAGAAGTCGCAACTAAGAGTCACAAGTATCAGTTTAGATCGTGCGAGGAGAGCCATCTGTTGGTCGAACGCCGTCGGCTCAAACAAGTGAGCTCGAACGTCCTCACTGGTCCAAACTGCGAGTTCAGTGAAAAGTTGCGATTAAGAGTCGCAAGTAGCAACTGGGAATAGCATTTAATATTCCGCCTTCTGCTACCTGTTAGCCAACTGTCGCACTTTGACTGGTGTGTTGTTTAGGGGTGTTGTCGAATTAATAAGCAAGAAGATAATTTTCTTTGTGAAAATGTTTACACTTAGTGGCACTATTTTACCTGGCGGCAGCATTTATATGTTGTGAAGCAAAGTCTGGCGTCTATGTTTTTAGGTTATAGTTGGTAAAGACAAGAAATGTTAATGCAAAATAACTATTGTATTATGGACTTTATGCCTGTTTAAAATCATTTTTCGTCATAGAACCTAAAACTATTATGCAAATTCAGAATACGTATCTTACATTGCAAATCTGGTTTCGACGAAAATTTTTGCATGCATTATACATCGTACATAAAATGAAAAATCCAAGGGGGCGGTATCAACTGGTCAAGTAATTTTACGAAATATTTAACAGTAGGCCAACTCCATTTTCATTGTGGACTGTAAGTACTGCGATATAGAAGTAAACTTGTATCTTTGAGGATTCTATAAAAGTATTACACTTGAAAATAAACAAGTTTTTCACGTAATTGAAAGTTTTATCACATTTGTTTTAGGTTTCAGAATGCTGTTTCCCATCTTTTTCCTTTTGTACATTCCGTCCTATGATGACATGAGTGAAAGCAGATGGGTGGTATCGGATTCTTCAGTATTATTAAATCTTTTGTTTACTGCAGTGGTGGCATAGTGTGCCTATGTTTGGAACAACCGATGAATGATCCTAGAAATCTAAATCACATAGAATGATGGAAATAATATTTTATCATAAAATAAATAGTGTTGTTCTAAATCTGTGGTTGTAAGGTTTCTTGTGTGTAACCCTGTACAGTCAGTAAAATATAGGAAAATCACAGTTTAGCCCATCTCTCTTCCAGAGACATGTCGATACACGACGCACGCGCTCGTTGCGGTATGCGCGCGAACTACTAGTGTCTGTAACAAGCGGAACATCCTTAAAAAAAACACGCCTCGTACGTTAGCACCAATACATGACAAAAATAGCAAGAACTTTTGTCGGTTTCCATGCTATGGACTCTCTTCCAAAAATATAGGTAAACAACTGAGAAAGAGTAACTTCACTCCAGTGTATTTCATCCCACAGAAAGTTGGAAGTAGGTTCAGACACAGGGAACTAGCGTCCCATGCAAAAATTCAGGTATTTATTCTATCACTCGCAGTGACTGTCCAAAAAAGTACAAAGGACGAACTGGTAGATCGTTTACTACAGGCTTCAGAGAACATCTCAAATAGCTCCAGATCCGCATTAACTGCACATTTAAAAGGCAACCGGCTTTCTGTTACAAGCCCAAAAAATAGATACTCTGCACATCGAAAGTAAAAGTACTGTTCTGGACGCAATGGAGGAAATATACATAAAACGGTCCATTGCTTGGCTACCAGACAGCACGCCAAATAATCAGACGGAACTGAAACATAATGTAACATTGGCCAATTATGAATATCTGCAATCAGTGCAGTTGTAATAGGGAAATATCGTGCATGTGTACTAATAAAACACTGAGTAGTATAAGATATAGTCCCCCGCCTCCAAGCACAGTTATTTTAGTGCATGACCAGTGGTTTATTCGGTCATATGGCCCTTTATAGACGAGGTATTATCCTCACAGTATAAATAAGTTTCTATGTCTCTTAATCAGCCAGCATAAGCAGAATTGTAATTCATTGTTTTACTTTTTAATTCCAGCATGATGCACATTTATTTTGAAAAAAATAAATCTCATTTTTCACCTCACTTGTGACTGTAATGTCAACATAACTTCAAAGTCAAGCACATAATCACGTTGTCCAAATTATGAAACATACTTCTATAAAACGGTTGTTGTTTTTATGGTCTTCAGTCCGGAGACTGGTTTGATGCAGCTCTTCACCCTACTCTATCCTGAGCAAGCCTTTTCATCTCCTCATAAAAACGACAACCCACATCCACTTGAATTTGCTTACTATACGCTACTCTTGGCCTCCCTCTGCAATTTTTACCCCACACACTTCCCTCCAATGCTAAATTTACGATTCCTCGATGTCTAAGAATGTGTCCTACCAAGCGATCCCTTCTTTTAGTCAGGGTATGCCAAAAATTCCTTTTCTCGCCAATTCTGTTCAGTACCTCTTCATTAGTTATGTGATCTACCCACCTAATCTTCAAGCATTCTTCTGTAGCACCACATTTCAAAAGCCTCTATTCTCTTCCTGTCCGCACTGCTTATCGTCCATGTTTCACTCCCGTACAAGGCAACACTCCACACAAATGCCTTCAGAAAAGACTTCCTTACACATAATTTAATATTCGATGTTAGCAAATTTCTCTTTTTCAAAAATGCTTTTCTTCCCATTGCCATTCTGCATTTTATATCCTCTGTACTGCGACCATCGCATGTTATTTTACTACCCAAGAAACAAAACTCATCTACCACCTTCATTGTTTCGTTACCTAATCTAATCTAACGGTTAACGAGGTTTATTGGTCGGCAACCATGGCAAC
Organism: Locusta migratoria; assembly: GCA_026315105.1. Taxonomy (NCBI): domain Eukaryota; kingdom Metazoa; phylum Arthropoda; class Insecta; order Orthoptera; family Acrididae; genus Locusta; species Locusta migratoria. Next base: position 325,688,219 of record CM048745.1, on the reverse strand, counting down.
TAGTCTCGACGTCACACTTAGCGCCCCCTCGAACCACAGTCAGTCGGCCGATACACATGATGGTTTGTCAGGTAAGGCGTTCCCGCACAACTACACAGGACGGAAATGCAACGTATGACCACCCTGATGGAGCTGGCGAAGCCGACTACATTGATAACCTGTAATTTTTTACTTTTGTATTCTCATCGTACGTGGAAAAATCTGATTACATCATTCGTGGTTATCAGTAATTATTATAATAGTTGTTTTATTGTAGTGCCACCCATCACGTCGTTTAAATGACAAGCCAGCCTAATATTATTTACGAAACTGATTGCCGAATTTTAATATTTTACTTAAAATGACACAAATTGGATGGTCAACTGATTTTATTTTTGACGAACTGAGGGAAGTTGCTAGCGGTCGGACCTGACCATTAATCCCCGTTATCGAACAAAGGAATTGTATGCAAAGCATTGTAAGTAATATCAAAGATAATTATTGCAATAACTAGCCTGTTGGCTTACAGAAAACTTTCATTTAAATTTTTGATACACAAATAGTTTGGTTTTTCCTTTTTTTTAATACGTAACATTTGAATCTAAATATTCATTTTATTAAAACATAATTTTTGTACCGTAATTGCACCTGAAGATGCAACTATAAAGTTGTAAAACCGGTTGTTCGGTTCTCCACGACTCTAACAAAAAACGGCTGAAATGGACCAACGCCCTTTCATTCAGACAACTGCAATCTTATTTTAACACCTACAATTTACCTGTTTGAAAATTCGTTAACTATGTTGAGCTGTGTGTGTGACTTGGTCCAACTTAAGATAGGGTAGTTTCTACTTAAATAGTACTTTTCTTGTGATGAGCATTCTCTTTTGCATTTTTTATTTTATTTATTTTTTATTTTAATTTACCCAACCACGCTTTTTACGCGGTTACTGAATCATAAGACTGAAAGGAGAGATGGGGCTTCTGATAAATTTGAAGCGTTAGTGGGGTTTAAAAATTTTATGGTACTAGCGTCGATGGACGAATACAGCAAGCACATTCAAAAGGATGTAGGTTACCGTTCACAATCTCACATGAAGTGGCTTGCACAGGACAGGGTAGCGTGGAGAGCTGCATCAAACCAGTCTGCGGACTCAACACCACCACCACAACAACTACAACACCGTCAAAGGCCCCATACCATTGGAACAGTGAGTGGCGCTATAGGGATCCTTGACGGTAGTATGATAAAGTTGTTAAACCCCACCACCGGTTCAAAGGCATCAGAAGCCCATCTCTCCTACCATTCTGACGATACGCTCACCGCGTGATAGCCATAGTTGGATGAAATAAATTAAAAAGCCATTCATTTACCAATGTTGCTGCACTGTTTGTATCTAGGTTGGCTAAGTAACTAATAATCGGCGCTGTTCTTCAACTTGACGTCTTGACTAGCGTCAAAATTCTCGGTTGGATAGCAAAAAATTACGGGTTCCAAACTCTCTGGTATCATGCATTTTTCACTTTTTTAACCTTGCCTTCCCCTCTTGACGAGAAGCCCGAGGGGGGATTCGAACCCCCGACCGTAGTGGCCGTGCAGACCGTGACTGGCGCGCCATAGTCCCCTCGGTCACCGCGCCCGGCAATCTACATCTACATGGGATACTCTGCAAATCACATTTAAGTGCCTGGCAGAGAATTGATCGAACCACCGTTATACTATTTATCTACCATTCCATTTTCGAATAGCGCGCGGGAAGAAAGAACACCTGAATCTCTCCGTTCGAACTCTGATTTCTCGCATTTTATTCTGATGATCTTTTCTACCTATGTAAGTCGAGTCAACAATGTATTTTTGCATTCGGAGGAGAATGTTGGCGATTGGAGTTTCATAAGTAGCCCACGCCGCAGCTATAAGCGCCGTTGTTGTAATGATTCCCATCCCAGATCCTGTATCATTTCCGTAACGTTGTCTCCCCTGTATCGTGACAATACGAAACGAGCTGCTCTTCTTTGGACTTTTTCGATGTCCTCCGTCAAACCCACCTGATAAGGATCTCACACTGGGCAGCAATACTCCAAAGAAGGACGGACAAGCATAGTGTGTGCAGCCTCTTTAGAAGTTCTGTTGCATGTTTTTAAGGGTTCTACCAATAAAACCAGTCTTTGGTTCGCCTTTCCTATGACATTATCTACGTGTTCTTTCTAGTTTAAATCTGAAGTAATAGTAATTCCTAGGTATTTTGTGGAGTTCACGGTCTTCACTTTTGATTTATCTTGTAAACAAAGTTTAACGGATTTCTTTTCGTACTCATGTAGACTACTTCATACTTCTCATTATTTAGACTCAACTGCCAATTTTTACATCATAGTGATATCTTATTTAGATCGTTCTGTACTTGATTTTGATCTTCAGATGATTTTACTAGACGGTAAATGACGGTGTCATCTGCAAACAACCAAAGTGAACTACTTAGATTTTCCCCTAAATCGTTTATGTAAATTAGGAACAGCAGAGGACCAATAACACTACCCTGTGAAACGCCCGATACACCTCTATTTTAGTTGATGCTTTACCATCGATTACTACAAACTGTGTACTCACTGACAGGAAATCTCCTATGCAGTCGCAAATTTGAGGCGATATACCATAACCACGCAATTTGATTAAAAGCCGTTTGTGAGGTACGGTGTCAAAAGCTTTCTGGAAATCAAGAAATTAGGAATCGATTTGCGAACCTTTGTCGATAGCACCCATCACTTCGTGTGAATAAAGAGCTGGTTGTGTTTCGCATGAACGATATTTTCTAAATCCGCGTTCACCTTGGGTCAATAGATCGTTCTGTTCGAGATAATTCATAATATTTGAATACAGAATATGTTCCAAAACCCTGCTGCAAATTGACATCAATGAAATAGGCCTGTAGTTTAGTGGTTTACTCCTACTGCCTTTCTTGAATATAGGTGTGACCTGTGCAACTTTCCAATCTTTTGGTACAGATCGTTCTATGAGAGCGGTTGTATATGACTGTTAAGTAAAGAGCTATCGCTTCAGCATAAATCTAATGGGTATACAGTCCGGACCAGAAGACTTGTTCTTGTTAAGTGATTTTAGTTGCTTCAATACTCCGATGATATCTACTTCTACGTTACTCATTACGGCCTCTGTTCGTAATTCGAAATATGGAATATTAGTTTCGTCTTCTTTGATGAATGAGTTTCTAAAAGCTATGTTTAGTAACTCTGCTTTAGTAGCGCGGTCATCGGCAGGATCGCCATTACTATCACGTAGTGAAGGTATTGTTTGTGTTTTGCCCCTAATATACTTAACATACGACCAAAATCTCTTTGGGTTTTCTGTCATATTTCGAGAAAGAGTTTCGTTGTGATAAATATTGTAGGTATCTCGCATTGAAGTCATCGCTAAATTTAGAGCTTTTGTGTAGGATCGCCAATCCTGGGGATTTTGTGTTCGTTTAAATTTAGAATGCCTTTTCCGTTGCTTTTGCATCAGTGTCCTGACCTGTTTTATGTACCATGGGGATAACCTCCTTTTATTTATTTGGTATAAAACTATCAATTTGTGTCGATACCATCTCTTTGAATTTGAGCCACATCTAGTCTACACCTACGTTCATTGTTAGAACAAGTGGAATCTGTCTTTCAAGAAGAAATGAATTTTGTTTCTATCTGCTTTCCTGAACAAATATATTTTTCGTTTATTTTTGGTAACTTTGGGACAATCGATATCCAATGTCGCTGCGACAGCTCTGTGTTCACTAATACTTCTATCCGTTTTGATGCTCGTTATGAGCTCAGCATTATTTGTTGCTAACAGGTCAAGTGTGTCTTGACATCCATTTACAATTCTAGTTGGCTCATGAACTAATTGTTAGAAGTAATTCTCAGAGAATGAGTTGAGATAATTTCACACGATGTTTTATGCTTACCTCCTGATTTGAAAATATAATTTCGCCAACAGATTGAGGGTAAATTGAAATCACCGCCTACTATTAGCGTGAGAGTCGGGTAAGTTTTTTGTAATTAGACACAGGTTTTCTTTGAACCTTTCTGATATTGTATCGCCAGAGTTGGGAGGGGTCGGTAAAAGGAACCAATTATCAACTACTTACGATCTGCGTAATATACATAAATTGTTATATAATATTTACTTATTTGTTATTATGTATATATTCTTTTAATGGTAGACCTGTTTTTCGATATATCCTTGTCCAATGACATGCTGCCATAGAACAATAAGGTGACCTTTGGTGTCACTCATCTTCAGTAATTTTCATAAAGTAAACTTATAAATAGATTTGAGAGATTGCTGTTTTGACAGTTGGCCAGAGATGTTAAGGACTAAAGTATAAAAAAACCGCTGCTATTGTAGTGTGCGACTTGTGGGAATTTGGGGCGGACTGATGCGTGCGTCGGTAGCAAAGATCTATTGATTCGGAACATGTCAGAAAGAGTCAGATATTTAAAAATACCAACGTGTCAGCTGTGTTTCAGACAAACAGTATTAGTACTATAGGAACTATCAGCCTCAAGTCAGCAATTACGCACCTCACCGAAAACCCAACTGGAACACCGTCAGTGATTTCCCAAAATCACTTCAACCTAATGCCAGAAAAGTTCCTGTGCAAGGGCGCCAATTTCCTTCATCATCCTCACCAAAATACTCCGAACGTGAGCTCTGGCACTAATGACCATGCTGTCGACGGGGCGTTAGCCTTCGTCTTACTTCCTCTTTTTTTATATGTCTGCCATTCACTGGAACTGGTGAAAATGGACTTACGCACCCAAATGAGAACGCCAGTCCGTGGTCATAATGTGTAGCTACCACGGGCATCATTCGAGCGTCATCGATGTACATCGAAGGTGAGAACCTACACTTGACATTCAAGTACCCATTTTATATTTGCACTCTTATTGCGATCACCGTGCATAATGCAACTGTCACTGGTAATATGTGGTTGTATTTTTCCTTTTGGTCAAGACCAGATTTATCGGTATTCCCCAACTAGCGTCAGCAGTGTAACCTAAAAGGTACATGTCGTGAGACGGGGAGTTGTTTGCGTGGTGCTGAATGAACACGTCCTACGTCAATGCTGCTTTCCTACTTCCGACTGCTGCGGCACTCATTGGCCAAAGTGTTTACTCACGCCAACTGCATTTCGCGAGAATTTACGTCACACCTTGAGGCAGTGGGCTATTATAAGCTCAAGGGCAGACTTACTGGACGAAAATACATCACACTCCAACCACGGGTTGCATTATTTACACAGTAAAGTGTACCTGTCAGGTCTGTGGGAATTGCAACGTTTATTTCATCATCACGCGCACCAAAGAGGCATCTCTTCTTCTGAGCCATCAGTTTTAGGACTATTCCGATGCAGGCCACTACGAAGTCTTCTTCTGCACCAATCTCTTCATTTCACTCTTCGACGCTACTTAGCTAAATTGTTTGATGAAATGGATATGGCCGTTGTTATCCACACATGAAGAGGCTTACACGGAATAGCCTGGGCAGCAGAATCAAAAGGGCCTTCAGACTGAAGACCACTAAAGTTTTTACGGCTCCCTCTAGGACCATGGATGTTATTCCCTAGTGAATTAGTATACTGCACAAAACAATTAGGGAACCAGGTGAGATATCATACACAATATACATATGATAACGTATTTTATTCATATATTGATTACAATTGTAATTTGTGTGATACAGTATGATATTTTGCTGTTTCAACTATTTACACGAGGTTTACATTGCGTTTTCGTAAAATGAGGCTACCATGATAGTGAAAAGTAATTCTCGTTGCCCTCTAATATGTTATCTCAACCCTCTCGCCGAGAGGAGATTGTTCTGGCCCGGCTTCGTATTGGCCACTGCCGTTATAGCCACCAGTATTTACTTCGTGATGATTCTGCTCCCTTATGTGAGCACTGTGATGAACCTTTTACTGTGTACCACCTTTTAATGCAGTGTCCTTTTTTTAATCGTCTACGTCATGATCTATGATTACACTTGAAATGTCTGATATTTTAGCTGATGATCCGCATTCTGCTGACTGAGTTTTACCTTTTATACATCGTGCAAATGTGGTGGAAGCCATTTAAGTTCTAACCCCGGTCCGATTTTACTATGGGCAGTGTTGGGCGCTAATGACATAAGTAGTTTTGCGCCCTAAAACAAAACAAAAAACAAAAACAAATTGCTGCTATACAATGGCACTAAAGGAGAAAGTCTCAGCTTCGTAGAAGAAATAGTTTATATAACATCATTCAGTTTATTATGCAACAAATTGTGGATAGTGCTGTATCATTCCTCGATCTCACGATCACCCTAATAGGTTCTACCATCCGATATGGCACTTATAGGAAGCCGACAATGTCAGACATGGTTACCCATAGTTCGTCTAACCACCCCTTGCCATATAAAATGGCAGCCTTTGGGGCATTACTGCACAGAATGTACAGTGTCCCTCTTTCTAAGAATGAGTACCAGCTAATTCAGTACATTGCCTTTTCTAACGGATATGATGCAAACTTCGACGACAACAAGGGAATTCTGAGAAAATTCAACAAAGCTCAGACAAATAAGTACAACTGTTTAATTACTCTCACTAATGCAGATTCTCTCACACCAGACATGACGTATCACCGTATTCCATAATTTGGTAAAATTTCGGAGAAAGTGGGGTCACAATTACGTACAACCAGCTTTTTTAATACCATATAATCTAGGGAAGAAGTATAGGCACAAAGAAACTTCTATAAATAATAAATACAATCCTGGTGGGCTATATTGCATAAGGTGTGATATCTGTCCCATGAGATACATTGGACAAACAGGCAGAAGTTTCTGCACAAGATTTAAAGAACACACGAATCTTGCTAACTCTAAGTAGATTAGCTTAGTACTCGTTCCATAGATCATGAATACGACACTTCGTAATAATGTGGAACGTGTCAGATTAATGAAAGAGGTCTTTGCAAATTATTAATTTGTACTAAATATTACATGACACAATGTTTTTATATTTTTTATTCCTTTTTTTTTCAGATTTACTAATTTTTGCCTAAAAATTCCTCTATAGTGTAGAAGGAGTTGCCATTTAGAAATTCTTTTAATTTATTTTTAAATGCTGGTTGACTGTCAGGCTTTTGATGCTGTTTGGTAGGTGACCAGACTTTTGTGGCAGTATAATTCACCACTTTCTGTGCCAAAGCTAGATTTAACCTTGAATAGTGCCTTAAGCAAACATCTATGAAGAGGGGCACTCCATTACAAATTTACAAAATAGTTTAAAAATTCTCCACATGGAAAGAAAGTGACAAAACCTTAATATTCTGGATGAGATCGAAATATTAAAATGCAAGAAGCGTCTCCCAATGCACACATTCAACGGACAACTTGAGCTGCGCCATCGCCACAACTTAGCAAATTTTGATTGTTTGAATAATAATACATAATGCATACAGTCTTCATGTCGAATACCCAAAGAAGCACTATTTAAATAATAAATATTTAGTAATGTAAGATATAATTCATGTGGTATCATTTGATTACCAAACTGAAACTTGTGTTCAATCTTACATCTTATAAAATAGGCTGTATGTGTGTGTATATGTATGTTCCACATCTCCTCCTAAACTACTGGACCGATTTCAACAAAACTTGGTACACATGTTACTTACTATCAGGAAACAATCGCTGTCGGGGTAAGAATCACCTACGACACATACGTAAGGAGATATGACGTCATAAACAATGAGATGCGCGAAAAACTGTTGCGTCAAACGACAATGCAGCACATTTTCTCCTAAACCACTGGACGGATTTCACCCAAATTTGATACACATGTTTCGTACGTGAGCTAGCACGAGCCACGTACGACATATGGTTCAGGAGATATAACGTCATGACCAATAGGTATCGCAAAAAACTGCTACATAATGCGACGAGACTTTATAAATACACTGTATGAGAGTGACAGTACTTGGCGATTTGCAACAAACTTTAATAAAGGTTTGAAATTATGTTTAAACTTTTTCTCGCAGACAACTATATCAGAATAATGAAAGGAAAAAAGTTTCTCGCTTACTACTTTTTCGCTGTTTATGAAGCATTCGGTATAACGTTACAATTTATAATTTCTACACTACCAATTGTACTCACAGGAAATTTTGCAGACAGAATACACAATTGAAGCTGAATGTACGTTCGAAATTGTATCACAGTACGACACGTAGTTAATGAGATATGCGGACGTAAAGAGTAACGTTCATGGAATACCGCCCCGTCAAGCATCACGTTTTAATCTATTACTTCTTTACTACTAACCGTATATGCAACAGATTTTACGGACATACAGCACTTATACAAATCAATATATTCCTGCAAAATTATACAATTGTAGAGCACATCTTCACGAATAATAAATCTGTAAATGTAGGCCTGTCGCTGTTCTCTACAATCTTCAAAACTACTGGACGATTTTCATGCGGTTTTCACAGGAAACATGAGCGAAGATTGGTTCAGGATCTAGGCATGATTTCATCAAAATAGAATCACCAAGTGTTTTCATAGACCGTCGTGTCTGTCTGTTCATCTATTCGAAACCACTTCTCCAAAACTACTTCACGAATTCGCATGGGGTTTTCACAGGTATGGTAACTGCAGCGTACGTTGGGACAATATATAGTTTCATAAAAATCGGATCGCGGAAAGAAGAACGTCACAATTTAACGTTTTTCATCGCCAACTGTCATGTCTATCTTTCTCTTTCATCTCCAAAACTAATAGACGAATTTTCAGGTGTACAGGAAACGTGAGGGTATCTTGCGGTTACAGAAACGCTCCATTTCACAAAATCGGATCAGAAAAAGTTAGATATCACAAATTAAATATTTCTGTGAAAGCAATCGCTTGTGTCTATTTGTAGAGAGTAATCTTCAATAGTACTAAATGAACATTCATTGGGGTATCACAGACAAATAGAGAATATCCTGGGGCAACATATAGGCTTCATTTGATCAAAATCAGATCAGGAAATTAAAAGATATCGTAATTTGAAGTTTTAGGTGTATTTCTTGCTTGGAAAGAACGGCGTAACGCAGCAAAGAACTAATAGATAGCGCTGCGGGTGTTCGTGTGAAGTTCGGGTAGCGATCGGATTATTACCACGGTCTTATTATTCTTTAAAATACTACTTACTCTTTGACTTTTCAAATTTACCATAGTCCTGAAAAATCGTTTTCTTGGTTGCTATGTTCTACGAAACATGATTCAACGCAATGAATATAAAACTGATACAATCCTCGCCGTCTTTAATCCATATTGTTACATACTGATATCGCAGTCTAACGTATATGTACAACTCCTATGTAAGTTTCAGTTTTCACGCTTGGAGTGACAATAGCGCATCTAACAGAGGGCCTGCAATAAGAATAATAATTGTCAGTGATATTTCTATTTCATTAAGAAAATACTTATTATATTTCAACTTCCCATGCCTCAGCCCATTATCCAAAGATATAAATGATCATGAAATAAATGTTTTAAATGGTGAATATAACTGATGTATGATGTCAGCTACATCATATTCATGAAGATATGCCTATTTCTAACACGTTTCGCAGACGTATAAAAAAAACTACTGACACATTTTCAAGGGTTTTTTTACAGATAAATTGAGCTAAGATTGGGGCAACACAGAGACATGATTTCATCAAAATCAGATCACGGAAAAAAGATCGCAATCGTGTTTTCAGTAACTGTCTGTTCATCTGTTAGAAATAACTAATCTCCTAAAGTACTTCACGGATTTGCATGGAGAAACTTCATAAGGGAAATTATTGTAGATGTAGGTTATGCTTGATATACGGATTGCGAAGTACAGCAAACATGGAATAGAGGTGCTGTAGTGCACGAAAGAACTAATAAACACCGCTGCTGCATAGTAAGTATGCGGCAGTACATCAAGGAAGCGAACGTCTGTGACAGAATTAAGCAATATTGTGTCTACGAATACCAACAAACATTGAACATAGTGTTACTGATTTTGCTTTGTGTATTATGGCTAGGACAACTGAGTTTATTGACAGAGCGATCCAACAAGGATTCTGCTTTTACTGACTGAGGTTCGGAACCCTAAAAAACCATGATACACACAGGCTCTCCTTCAACAAGCGTTGCGAAGCACGGGCATATAAGCTAGTAAATCTATATTTTATATGGCGGCTTCGTGTTAACGACGTAAAATAGTGATTAAGTGTACTATATATCGTTAAGAACAATTTTTGTTCAAATGTTCAAATGTTTGTATAGTCTATGGGACTTAACTACGGGGTTATCAGTCGCTAAACTTACAAACTACTTATGAACTACTTACGAACTAGGACGGCACAAATATCCATGCCCGAGGGGGGATTCGAACCCCCGACCGTAGTGGTCGTGAAGACCGTGACTGGAGCGCCTTAGTCCCCTCGGCCACCGCGGCCGGCACAATTTTTGTAATCTGTAAAGACGTAGCCCAACCTTCTCTGCTTGTTTCAAAGCGCTAACCGCCGCGGTGGAGTAGCCGAGCGGTCTAAAGCGTCTAGCTGCGGAGCGCGCGGTTGCTCGTCGTGGAGGTTCGAGTCCTCCCTAGGTTTAAGTAGTTTGTAAGCTACGGACTGATGACCATGCAGTTTGGTCCGATAGATTTACAGACATTCAAAGCGCTAACCGCCTCACGCTCAACTTGACTTTCGCGCATGCGCACTTGTGGCGTACCTACCAGCTCTGTCGCGAGCACCACATAGTTGACGACGGTCGGCCCCAGCGCAAAGCCACCGGTATGTATGCTTAATTTTCTCATATTCACCATTTACACATTATTTCAATTCAGGCAATCCGATTTATTTATTATTTTATGGAATAGGACCACAGAAAGTTGGGTACTTGAGTACTTTCGTCTACAATTTTCTTAGTGGCTCTCATGCTTCGAAATTAGTTGATTAGTAAAACAATATCATACACCGGAAGCGGTTTTACATGCTCATCACCCAATGGTATGAGATTTAAATTTCAAATATGACAGCTTCATAAAAAAAATAATTAAAAAAATAAAAAATTATTCTTTTCATTCTCCACTTCGAGGAGTAGAGCGAGCTATTTGAGATCCGGCCCATAAAGAGTCGCGGTTCTATTCAGCCATTATCAGACAAGCTGATAGTGGGCAGAGGGGGAATCCCAATTGGGAATAAGTGGGAGGGGCTTACCAGTTCCGGCATACGCCTTACAACCAAGGAAAACCTCCCGAAAATCTTGGTCGGAACCGGGTGATTGGGACCATTTTAATTTGTCTCCGGGACTATGCCCCGGACTAAAAATGGATTATCGAGAGAACACGAATGCACTCACGACAACCAAAGATCGGACGCCCGACTTACTCTCGTAATTTCGTAGAGATCAGTTCGACCACAAGTGGACAAGCATCCCCCTAAAGGAAGCGCATCCGTGGGTACGGTGTCCCGTGCGTCCCGACAGCTTCATAAAACTTATCTCTTTTCATTCTCCACTCCGAGGAGTGGAGCGGGCTGTTTGAGATCCGGCCCATAAAGAGTCGCGGTTCTATTCAGCCAATATCAGACAAGCTGATAGTGGGGCAAAGAGGGATCCCAATTGGGAATAAGTGGGAGGGGCTTACCAGCTCCGGCATACGCCTTACAACCAAGGAAAACCTCCCGAAAACCTTGGTCGGAGCCGGGGGATTGGGACTAATTTAATTTATCTCCGGGACTTGCCCCGGACAAAAATCGATTATCGAGAGAACACGAATGCACTCAAGACAATCAAGGATCGGACGCCCGAGTTACTCTCGTAATCTCGTAGAGATCAGCTCGACCAACAGTGGACAAGCATGACCCTACAGGAACCGCACCCGTGGGCACGGTATCCTGTGCGTCGACAGCTTCATGAGCAAAGGCAGAATATATAGAAAACAATGATAAATTCGTCTGCGAGTTCACATCTAACTCTGTCACGTGTTTCTGGAAGTGCTAATGAGAGAAAGATTTAGCGCTGCTCGGAAAAATATGTAATTTTTAAGCAGTGGCGACGCTAGACGAAAACTGGGCGTCGGCGAACATGTCTTTGCGAGGCCCCTTTCAGTTTTTCAGTAAGGAAGAAAATGTTAAATAAAATGAGCTGAACTGTTGTTGTTGTGATCTTCAGTCCGGAGACTGGTTTGATGCAGCTCTCCACAATACCCTATCCTGAGCCAGCCTCTTCATCTCCACATATGAACGGCAACCTACATCTGTCTGAATCTGCTTACTGTATCCATCTCTTGGTCTTCCTCTGCGGTTTTTACCCCACACACTTCCCTCCAACGCTAAATTCACAATTCCTTGATGTCTAAGAATGTGTCCTACCAATCTATCCCTTCTTTTAGTCAACGTATGCCAGAGTTTTCTTTTCTCCCCCATTCTGTTCAGTACATCCTCATTAGTTACGCGATCAACCCACCTAATCTTCAGAATTCTTCTGTAGCACCATATTTCAAAAGCCTCAATCCTCTTCCTGTCCGCATTGTTTATCGTCCATGTCTCACTCCCATACAAGGCAACACTCCACACAAATGCCTTCAGAAAGGACTTCCTTAGGCTTAAATCAATATTCGATGTTAACAAATTTCTCTTTTTCAAGAATTCTTTTCTACCCATTGCCATTCTGAATTTTATATCCCCTGTACTGCGACCATCATTTGTTATTTTACTGCCCAAGTAACAAAACTCCTCTACCTCCTTTATTGCTTCGTTACCCAATCTAATTCCTTGAGCATCACCTGATTTTCTAACACTGCACTCCATTACCCTAGTTTTGCTCTTGTTAATGTTCATCTTATATGCACCTTTCAGCACACTGTCCATTCCGTTTAACTGCTCTTCCAGGTCCTTTGCTGTCTCTGCCAGAATTACTATGTCGTCGGCAAAACGCAATGTTTTTAATTCTTTACCCTGAACTTTAATTCCTTCTCCAAATTTCTCCTTGCTTTCCTTTATATCTTGCTCAATGTACAAATTGAATAACATTGGAGAAAGGCTACAACCCTGTCTTACACCCTTCCCAACCACTGCATCCCTTTCATGCCCTTCAACTCTGACTACCGCTGTCTGGTTTTTGTACAAGTTGTAAATAACCTTACGTTCCCTATATTTTACTCCTGCTTGCTTCAGAACTTGAAAGAGTTTATTCCAATCAACATTGTCAAAAGCCTTCTCCAAATCTACAAAAGCTAGAAATGTAGGTTTGCCTTTTCTTAATCTATCTTCTAGGATAAGCCGTAAAGTGAGTATTGCCTCCCGTGTTCCTACATTTCTCCTGAACCCAAACTGGTCTTCCCCGAGGTCGGCTTCTACCAGCTTTTCCAGCCTTCTGTATATAATTCGTGTTAATATTTTGCAACCATGACTTATTAAACTGATGGTTCTGTAGTTTTCACACCTGTCTGCACCTGCTTTCTTTGGAATGGGAATTATAACATTTTTCTTAAAGTCTGAGGGTACTTCACCTGTCTCATACATCTTACACACCAGGTGAAACAATTTTGTCATGGCTGGTTCTCCCAGAGACTTCAGTAGCTCTGAGGGAATATCATCTACTCCAGGGGCCTTGTTTTGACTTAGGTCTTTCAGTGCTCTGTCAAATTCTTCTCTCAGTACAGTAACTCCTATTTCATCTTCATCTACATCCTCTTCCCTTCCTACAATATTGTCTCGAAGTTCATTTCCTTTGTAGAGCCCCTCTATATACTCTTTCCACCTTTCAGCTTTCCCTTCTTTGCTGAGAACTGGTTTTCCATCAGTGTCCTTGATATTCATAGAGCTGTTTTTCTTATCTCCAAATGTTTCTTTTATTTTCCTGTAGGCTGTATCTATTTTTCCCCTATTTATACATTCTTCTACATCCTTGCATTTCCCTTCTAGCCACTCCGTCTTAGCCATTTTGCACTTCCTGTCGATCTCATTTCTAAGTCGTCTGTACTCCATTTTGCCTGTTTCATTTACTGCATTTTTATATTTTCTCCTTTCATCGATTAAATTTAGTATCTCCTGTGATATCCAAGGATTTTTTGTAGGTCTTGCCTTCCTACCTATTTTGTCCTCTGCTGCCTTCACTATTTCATTTCTCAATTTTACCCATTCCTCCTCTACTGTTTTATTTTCCCCTGTTTCTGTCAATTGTTGCCTAAAGCTCCCTCTGAAATTCTTAAGAACCCCAGGTTCCTTCAATTTATCCAGGTCCCATCTCCTTATTTTCCTACCTTTTTGTAGTTTCTTCAGTTTCAGCCTACAGTTCATAACCAACAAGTTATGGTCAGAGTCTATATCTGCCCCTGGGTATGTCCTACACTTTAAAACCTGGTTCCGAAATCTATGTCCTACCATTATAAAATCTATCTGGTATCTACCTGTGTCTCCTGGTCTCTTCCACGTATACAATCTTCTTTTGTGATTTTTAAACCAAGTGTTTGTTATAACTAAATTATGTTCTGTGCAAAATTCTACCAGGCGGCTTCCTCTTTCATTCCTTTTGCCCAGACCATATTCACCTACTATCTTCCCTTCCCTTCCTTGTCCTACTACCGAATTCCAGTCTCCCATAACAATTAAGTTTTCCTCTCCCTTGATTGTCTGAATAAGAACTATACATGAATAATCATTATACCAAAATTTTATCAGTGTAATAGAAAAGTATTATTGCAGTGACAAATTACAATAAACAAATACAAACAAATACAAATACAAACTTTCGGGTTTTCGCCTCACTGGATTTTTAAAAATCGCATCTTAAATAATACTAGCCGCTATTTCGGCTTCTTTTGACAGTACTGGCAACGCAGATAGTCTTTCTTGGGTCATTGTGATTCTCAATAAGTCTTAATTTTTAACTCAGAGAAGCTTCTCCCGGACGAAGCTGTACTGACAAACTGTGAGCTTGATTCTGATTGTTATATAAACAGCACTGCTCCGTGAGTTCAGTAACTCCGAGGTCATTTATACAGACGGTTCTTCGGATGGCGACCACACTGGATATGCCTACATGCATGGCGCCCATGTTGAACAACGCTCTTTGCCACCCGGCAGCAGCGTCTTCACCGCAGAACTGGTGGCTATATACCGCGCCCTTAACCACATCCGCATGTGCCCCGGGACCTCCTTTCTGATCTGTAGCGACTCGCTGAGCGGTTTACAGGCCCTTGATCAGTGTTATGCTCGTCATACATTGGTCAGGGCCATTCAGGAGTCGATACTGGCTCTTAGTGACTCCGGTCGCTATGTTACATTCGTTTGGACCCCGGGTCATGTAGGCATCCCGGGCAACGAGAGCGTTGACCAGCTAGCCAAACAGGCTACCACTTGCCGCCCTCTGGCGATTGGCCTCCCAGAAGCAGACTTCCGCCCGTTGCTTCGCACTAAAAGATGCGACCTGTGGAACGCCGAATGGTCCGCTCTGGACGTGCCCAATAAGCTGCGTACGATAAAGGACACAACATCTGTCTGGAAGTCCTCGCAGCTGGGATCCCGTAGGGACTCCGTGGTTCTCTGCCGTCTCCGCATTGGTCACACCCATCTGACGCATGGTCACCTCCTCCGTCGAGAGGACGCGCCCGTGTGCCAATGTGGTGCCCCATTGACTGTGGTCCATCTCCTACTCGACTGTCCCATTTTAGCCCCACTGCGGCATTCTTTTACCCTCCTGAACACTCTCTCTTTGGTGCTCGGCGACGATGCCTCTGTGGCTAATTTGGTTTTACGATTTCTTCGTGCTGCGGGGATTTACCAGTTGCTGTGAGTCCCTTGGGTGGTCTTTTAGATAATTTTTTTATGTTCCCCTTGACGTGTCTTTAGACTACAGTTTTTTATTTTGTACGCTATGTGGTTGACTTTTCCCTTTTTATACACATGGTCGGTCAACCACGTTCACTGGCTTTGTCATTTTTGTCTCGTATTTGTTTCTGTGTGTCTGGTGTCTTTCGTATTGTCTCGTGTTGACTCTGTCAATAATTCATTGACGGTGCATTCTTTCATTCTGCTTGGTTTTAAATCTCATTCAGGCACATTTTTTATGGTTCTGTTTTTTCTGTGTGTCCCCTAGATATGAAGCGGGGGACTGATGGCCATAGCAGTCTAGTCCCCCTAAAAACCCCCATAACAACAACAACAACAATTATATAAACATTTTGATATATTTCTTCCAAATTGTTTTCTCAAATATACTGAAGAAGTTGTTCTGCAAGTATTTAACTAAAAATTTCATCACTGCTGCACTCATTCGGAAGAAAATAGGGAAACTAAATAGCCGCCGGCGGGGAATGGCCGAGCGTACTAAGGCGTCATACCATGGTGAGCGAGGTCGCTTTTGTTGGGGTCGAATCCCACTCTTGGGTACGGCTGTGTTCGTCCTTTGATTAAGCTAGTGTGAGTTAGGTGTAGGTCGTCGCTACATAACCTAGCAGTTGAAAAGCGTCGTTAAGCATCAAATATAAAAAAGGGAAAAAAACTACAATTTTAACATGTTTTGCGAGGCCCCCGCAGGCGCGAGGCCGTCGGCGTTTGCCGACGTCGCCGACGCCTAGCGCCGCCACTGTTTTTAAGCGTCCATTACAGTTTTTAATAGTTTTTGCAATTTAGATCACACAGTGTGAATTTAACTATGCTTCAATTGTTTCAGCTATTAGGGTGAAAGTACACATGTTAGTCTAAAACAAAGGTTCTCAATAAATTTTGCACACATGTGATCTATCGAGCAGTACCTAAACCGTTGTGTCTACAAAGTACTATCCAAAAAGATCTACATCTACATCCGCGATCCACCGCAAGGTGCGTAGCGGAGGGTACACTGTACCACTACTACGAATTTCCTTTCCTATTCCGCTCCCAAATAGAACGAGGAAAAAAAGAATGCCTATATGCCTCCGTACGAGCCCTAATTTCTCTTATCTTGTCTTTGTGATCACCACGCGAAATGTAAGTAGGCAGCAGCAAGATCGTACTACACCCAGCTTCAAATTCCGGCCCTCTAAACTTCAACAGAAATTCACGAAATGAACGTCGTCTTTCCTCCAGCAACCCCCAATCGAGTTGCCGGAGCATTTACGTGACACTCGCGCATTGGTTAAACCTACCAGTAACAAACCTAGCTGCTAGCCTGTCTTCCATTAAACTGATCTGCTGCGGGTCCCAAACACTTAAGCAATACCCAAGACGTGATCGTACAAGCGTTTTATACGCGGTCTTCTTTACAGATGTAGTATATCGTCCCAGAAATCTCCCAATAAACCGAAGTCGGCTGTCTGCCTTACTCACAACTGTCCTTACATGCTCGTTCCATTTCATATCGCTCTGCAGTGTCACGCCTAGATACTTGAACGACGCGACAGCATCACGAAGTTCACTACTAATGCTGTATTCGAACATTATGGGATTGTTTTTCCTACTCATGCGCATCACCTTACATTTTTCTACATTGAGAGCTAGCTGCCATTCTTCACGCCAACTAGAAATTTTATCTGTCATCCTGTATGCTATTACAGTCAGTTAAAAACGACACCCTCCCATACACCATAGCATCATCAACATACAGCCGCAAATTACAACTTACTCTGTCCAGCAGATCATTTATACGGATAGAAAATAATAGCGGTCCTGTCACACTCATCTGGGGCACGCCTAAGATACACTAGTCTCTGATGAACACTCGCCGTCGAGAACAACGTACTGCGTTCTATTACCTAGGAAGTCTTCCAGCCAGTCACATAAGCTCGTATCGTCGTTAGCAGTCTTCAGTCGAACGCCTTTTTGAAGTCGAGAAAAACACAATCCGCCTGTTGCCCTTCATCCATGGCTCGCAAGATGTCATGTGAGAAAAGGGCAAGCTTTCACATGAACGATGTTTCCTAAACCCGTGCTGATTCATAGAAAGAAGCTTTTCCGTTTCAAGGAAATTTACTATATTCGAACTGAGAATATGCTTCAAAATTCTACAGGAAACTGATGTCAACGATATTGGCCTGTAATTGTGTGGGTCAGTTCACTTTCCTTTCTTATAAACGGGATTCATCCGTGCTTTTTCCAATCACTAGGAACTTTGCGCTGAATTAAGGATTCGCGATAAATGCAAGCTAAGTAGGGGGCCAATGCCGCAGAATACTCTTGTAAAACCGAACTGGTATTCCATCTGGACCAGCAGACGTTTTCGTATTTAGCTCTCAGCTGCTTCTTTACACCGAAAATACTTATTACTATGTCCTCCATTTCGGAATTAGTACGCTGATCAAAGGATGGTATATGTGTGCGGTCCTCTTGCGTGAAAGATTTCTTAGTGGTTAAATTTATAACTTTAGCTTTCCGTTTGCTTTCTTCTGTTACTGCCCCGGAATGATCAACGAGTGACTGGATAGTAGGCTTTGACCCGATTATCGATTTTACACAGGATCAGAATTTTTTCGGGTTCTCGGAAAGATCTTTTGGTAATGTATGGCTGTGGTAATTATTGTATGCTTCGCGCATCGATCTTTTTATAGACGCACGAATCCTTACTAACTTTTTCCTGTCATCATTTGGTGTCCTTTTTTGATTCGCGAGTGCTACAGTCTTTGCTCTATCAGCAGCGTTCTGACATCATTATTATACCACGGTGGATCTTTTCCATCCTTTTTGCTGGCACATATTCATCTATCCCTTTATTTACAATGCACTTAAATTTAGTCCACAATTCCTCAACTTCCATAGTCCCGAAATTAAACAATGCCCATTCTTTTCTAAAGTGCGATCGTAACATTTGCTTATCGGCTCTTCCCAACAAAAACACGCTCCCAGCCTTCTTGATTATTTTATGAACTTTGGTCACCATCGACGCTATGACGATATCTTGATCACTAATTCCTTTCTCTACACAGACATCGTTAATAAGGTCAGGCCAGTTCGTAGTTATAAGGTCTAAAATGTTTCCACTGCGCGTGGATTGCCGGTTTAACTGCTCAAGACAGTTTTCGGAGAATGTGTCCAAGACTGCTTGTCTGTACCGCCTGAAATGTAACTAGAGGTCCCAATCTTTACTCTTAAGGTTGATGTCTCCTCCGACTAATATTACATTGTCCGGGTACCTACGCACTACCTGGTGTACTTTCTTTACCGGCCGCGGTGGCCGAGGGGACTGCGGCGCGTCAGTCACTTTCTGCACGGCCACAACGGTCAGGTGTTCGAATCCCCCTCGGGCATGGATATTTATGCCGTTCTTAGTATTAGCTAGTTCATAAGTAGTTTGTAAGTTTAGAGACTTATGACACCGTAGTAAAGTCCCATAAGCTATACAACCATTTGAACATTATTTAGACTTTCTTTGAATGACTCTAAAGCTGCTACAGCAGCGCTGAAGGGTGGGACCGGTAAAAATAACCAACTATTAACTTTACTTCTTTTAGACCTGTTATATGTGCCCAGATAACTTCAGTTACTTTCAACCTCGATCTCAGTAGAAACAATATATTTGTCCTCAGTGATGAACACTCCTTCTCCAGTTGTATCCAATCTATCTTTCCAATATACGTTCCACGCCTCGCATAATATTTCTGAACTTGTCACATCATGATTTAGCCAGTTTTCGGTGCGTGAAACTATCTGAGCACAATAACTTCCATGCAGTGCGGCAAATTCGGGAACTTTGTTTCTAATACTTTGTAAGTTCGCGGCTAATATTTTGATATTCGAATTTTTGAGCCGAACGTGGCCTGAATTCGCTATTTGAATGTTGACAGGCAAGTGCTCATCAGAGTTAACGCCTAGCCTAAAAAACCACCATGTGCTCTCCAAACGTACTCTGCTACCCGAGTAGCCGCTTCCTTAGTGTAGTGCACTAGGGCCACCTTACAATTCCCCACCCGATAACGCAGATACAGAAATCTGCAGCCATGACTGTCACAGAGTCGGCGAAGCCTCTGTTTCAGACCCTCCACTCGGCTCCAAACCAAAGGACCCCGATCAACCCTAAGAACAATGCTACAAAACGACAGTTCTGCTTGCACCCCGCGTGCGATGATAGCAGCCTTCACCAATTCCGCCAGCCGCTCGTAGGACCTGAGGATGTCCTCAGAACCCAAGCAAATGTTCAAATGTTTGTTAAGCTTATGGGACTTAACTACGGGGTCATCAGTCCCTAAACTTACAAACTACTTATGAACTACTTACGAACTAGGACGGCACAAATATCCATGCCCGAGGGGGGATTCGAACCCCCGACAGTAGTGGCCTCAGAACCCAAGCGACAAGCGTTATTGGTGCCGACGTGAGTCACGACTTGCAGTCGACTGCACCCCGCACCCTCGATAGCCGCCGGCAAGGGGCCCTCCACATCTCGGATGAGGACCCCCGGCAGACACACGGAGTGCACGTAGGACTTCTTTCCGGATCTCGACGCTATCTGCCTAAGGGGCTCTATCACGCGCCTAACATTGGAGCTCCCAATAACTACAGCAAATCACATTTAAGTGCCTGGCAGAGGGTTCATCGAACCAGCATTATACTATTTATCTCCAGTTCCATTCTCGAATAGCGCGCGGGAAGATTACCAGAATTTCTCGTATTTTATTCTGATGATCATTTCTACCTATGTAAGTGGGAGTAAACAATATATTTTCGAATAGCTGACCGAATAGCTGGTGGATATTTCGTAAATTCAGAGAGCAAACCAGTAACAGACTTAGTTTTAAACTTGTAGGTGAACAAGTATAACAATATTCATCAATTAATATTCACATAAAATTGCTCAACCAGACATTTAACTGTAAAATACTTGTGCAACATTTTTAACTATTACTTACTTGGGCAAATAAACATGAATATATTGTGGGAAATGAATGCAGAGATAGGGTCAGAGAGGGTGGGAGAGGGGTTTGACAAAACATGGATCATTAAGTGAAACTCAGCAGGAGGGATGTGTTGTGTTAGCTCATTTAATATTAATTCAGGGCTTTGGATAGATTCTTATTGATCTCTAGAGCTTCTAACAAGTTGAGTTTTCGACCTTTGTTTGCTATGTGAAGGATATGGGACTGTGCCTGGTAGCCATGTTCACTCACTCAGTACATAATCAGCAAATGTTGAGTTCTGGTTGAGCAATTTATTTTATCTGAATATTGACGATTTTTGTAATACTTGTTCACTTACAAGTTTAAAGTTTTAAGACTGTTTCTGGTTTGCTCCCTAAATTTACGAAATATACATCAACAATTCGGTCAGTAATTTTTAAATTAAAATGGGTAATGAATATGTAAAGCTGTTCAGTTCACAGCTATAGTTTTACCTCCCACAATGTAAGTTATTTAAAATATTTTAGTCAGTCTGTCAAGTAATTTATTATTGGAATGCTTAATTGTTTAAAATGATTTACACACAGATTTTTGAGTTGAAAATTAAGTTTTTTTTCTTGGTTCCCCTCACATATATTTATAATGATTGTTTTATTGGAACATATTAATTGTATTGCCGCAGTAGAGCCAAGGATGATAATTATGTGCTTGAATATAAGGAATATAAGTGTAACGAGTCGATTATGTTTAAAGTCTGTATCAAAATATTGTAACTTCTTTGAGATAAACAGTAGTGCTAAGATGACCTTATACGCTGAAAACCGGTTCACGAATTAAAATAAACTTAGGGAACATACCCAAAATTGTGATTTTTAATTCAATTGTTTTTAGCTGCAGCAACGTTTTTAATTTTTTAAATACTTTTACGTAGATAATGTCTTGTATGAACTAGTTCCCCTGTTTCTTCTCGATTAGATATCGTAAGACGCCCTAACCAGGCGAAACGAGCCATATCTGAATTAAAAACAGATTTTTGCAACGAAGGCAGTCTTTTATTCAAGAATTTCGACTTCATACGGTTGCTATACCATACACAAATAATGAAATGGGAAGAATTTATTGTACAAAGAGTTCATAAAATTGTTAAGCGAAGACTTCTTCAGAAACACTGGAACATTTCACACAAAAAGCTAACAAAACCCTATATGTTCCAGTCCCATACAGAAGAAACTATCTCTTCCATCAAAATACAATTATTTGTTAACAGCGACCTTGCCAAAGACGTACGCTGTTACGGTTCATTACTGTCATAGCTGGTGTAACTGATCGTAGCATGGTCTAGAACTGAATGTACGCAATATACTTTTTATGATTAGCGTATATATAGTCAGATATTATTTTTGGTCTATATTATAATTTATATTCAATATCGTATCGGAATTTGAGTTGCTAGTAGCGGAAATATCTTACTTTGTGCTGGAGAAGCTGCTCTCAATCCATATTCTGCATTCTGTTGAGTGGTCATCCATTGAACCTGTACCGTCAACAAAAGGGAAGTAATATGGCTGCAAGACCAAGAACAAATTTTTGTAAGTTCATCTTGACCAGCGAGACTACAGATGTATTATTAATTACGACTGAGTCGTCTGCTGATACTTGGAAGTATAACATCTTTAGCTAGAGATGGATGTACTAATAATTCAGCAGCATGGACCCTGCTTACACGACGTGGATGCAGTATTTCGCTCTCTGCTGATCAGTATAAACTTATTTATTGAAGAAACATTGTCGGAAATAAAGAGTATACGAACACACTAAAAGATCACATCCATACCCAATGAAAAGCATGTGTATAGATAATACGGTCATGGTTTCGATTGTAAATTGAACCTCATACTCATATTTAACAACAAAGCGCGTGAAGGAAGGATGTAATTGGATCCGGCTCTATAACATTGAATTAGAAAATGTAGACTGATGGGACTACATCTCGTAGTTGTCATCTCCATACCAAATTCTAAAAAGATGATCAACAGGATATGACTTATATATTCGAAAAGGTCATGGAAAAATATTGTAAATGGACTTTGGAAGTTAATACTGAGGGAGCAAAGTATGTGGTAATGATAGGTATAGGACCAGATAAAAACCTAGAGAGGGAAAAAATGTGAATGACTATGCATATGTAGGAATTACATTTGGTGAATATGTAAGCGATGAGGTCATAGTGCAGAAGATAGAAAAACGAAAGAACATCAATAAGTCTCTGCGTCCGATACTGTGAAATAGCACCTTGTCTAATCAGAAAAAGGTGAGCATCTTTAGGGAATAATAAAACTAATCGTGGCGTACGTATCAGAAGTATGAGAACAAACTATTTGTTGCAGAGGTAACATACTGGAGAAGATGCTGCAGCTAAACAATACTTCATCGGTGATGAACAAAATAGTGAGAGGAAGGATGACAGCTACAACCACCATTATAGATGCAATTAATTAAACTGAAATATGAAATGACACATGTGAGGTATGGTAGAGGGAAGGATTCAATTGTAAGCATGGAGGTGACTTCCATTGCAAAGGTATAAGAGAGGAAGATAGAAAAATAGTATTCAAAACGAAATATATATAGGAAGTTTGCAAGAAAGAGATCAGACAGAAAAGGATATGTAGTTTTTTTTTTTTTTTTTTATAGAAGCCTTTTCCATCTTATACTGAGAAGCCTTAAACACTGTTTAAGGCGTTTGTAAATGTACAATTGTGCAAGTAAGTTTATTAATGCTTATGTTGCTTAATGCTTCAGAGTATATGACGACTCTAGCTCGCCCAACAAGTCGGTATAACAGCTTTTTTCGCCTAGAATATGATAAAATTATGGTAACAAATTATCGAATAAAAAACATCGCAGATTCTCTTTTTTCACGCCGTCCTTTTTCACTTAGCTGCGAAGCTTCGGCAGTAATTCACTAAGAGGGGAAAATGTGTGGTCATCAGTCCGTAGCCTACAGACTACTTAAACTAAGGTAAACTAACTAATGACAACATACACACATGCACACCCATGTCATAGGGAGGACTCGAACCTCCGACGGCGAGCAACCGCGCGGTCCGCAGCGAGACGCCTTAGACCGCTCGGCCACACAACCACGGCTACAAGATTTCTACACAACTCGGTATTAGCATTAGATAGTAGAAACGCTGATAGTTCGATAATACAACCATCTAAACAAGAAATTTACATAGGCACTAGAGTGGAAAGACACGCCAGCTCCGTGACTGCTGATGATAAATAAATATTGTACGGCTAAATACCGGTTGTAGAGAAGCCACTTAACGCGTCTCCAAATGAGCAGAACAAATTTGATCAACTGCCGTACGTTTCGTGCGAATTGCGAACATGACATCATGTGAGGTCAAGCACATCCTGTGCTAACTTCGTTTCGTGCAGTTCTCTCTCGAATGCCGTCATCCTCAAAAAAAGAGAGACTGAGCTTCAAACTAGTGTTTTTCTGGCGTTGTTGAAACCTCAAATAGTCTAAAATTTTTAAGTGACTGAGAAGTGTCAAATCTTATTTAACAGTAGATTTTTTAAGGCCCCAACCTCGTGATAATTAAAAACACTTCTTCCAAGGAGAGGACGACTACTTGTCATCGCCGAATTTGTCTACATTTATCGTACATATAGGTCGTGGTGAAATATGAAAGTGGCCCAAGTTGGAACTCCATAGGGCCAAGCGTATACGAAATAAAAGGAGTTTTGATAGTCTTATCACCATAAGCACCTTATCAACTGCTCCTGAGATAGTGTGTTTAGGAAGTGGTGTTCAGCTCAGCGGTAAGAGATCGTATGCGTATTGAAAGGATTGAAAGGGTCGCGGGTTCGACTCCGCCCGGCAGCAAATATTTTTGTTCTCCTTGGCAATGCGTACACTCCTGACGTCAAAATTAACCACATCATCATATAGGGTGTTTCATTAATTAATGTAACCCCAAAAAGTGTAGCAAAGGATGAAATTCGGGAATGTAAACATTTAAAAAGGAATTGTAGTTAACGCGTACAAGGGAACATCGTGTACGTAAATCAATACTTCCATTCTTTTGCAGTTGATCAATTACATGTTCCGAAGTAATATTCATGGAAAAAAACCATGGGGCGCAATAATTTTTACTGGATCTTGCGCACGTTATAAACGTCGCCTGTTTTGCGGTGACTAGTTTTTCTTTCTAAAGTCTCCATACAAAAACAAACTACATTGATGTCTGAAAACAGATTCTTTCATCACACAACTCTCAGGGAACCATTCAATAATGCACTAAGTCGCCGAATACTTGCGCGGACAGCTGGGGATGAATAATGGAATGCAGCTTGATGCAAGCATCTCGGAAAGTGATTTCTTCTTCTTCGTCCATGAGTTAGTGCAGTTTTGAAATTTTTATTGCATTTTTTACCTGATGAACGTTTAGTTTGAAGTTTTACCCCAGGCTTGGATTATGATGATGATATTTCGAAACGCGTAAATAAACGCATAGACGCTTCACCATCTGTGGCCTGTATATTTTAACAGGGTCCTTAATAGCACTGTTTAATAATTGAAATTCACAGAAGTGGGTGCATACCTCACGTCTGAAAACCTCGTGACCCCTCGCTAAGTTTTGATCGCACTTTCATGCACCAATTAACCTTTTCAGTAGTTGTGTTGATTCTTCAATAGTTCGATCAGTATCTTCATTTAATGCGGGGTATTAACGGTCTGAAATCAATATTTAGTTTTGTATTGATATAAACCCTTCTTCCACGAAACGTCGGTAAAAATTGCCAGATGTTACTATTTTTCTGCCATAATATCTCATGGCAAAATCTTCAGACCATCTTGAGTACTGGCGAAAATGCACTGTGGTCCCTATTTTTAAGACCCCGCTGGAAACAACGTTGGGGTGGAAATGTTCAAATGTTTGTATAGCTTATGGGACTTAACTAGGGGGTCATCACTCCCTAAACTTACAAACTACTTATGAACTAGCTAACACTAAGGACAGCACAAATATCCATGTCCGAGGGGGGGATTCGAATCCCGACCGTAGTGGTCGTGCAGACCGTGACTGGCGCGCCGCAGTCCCCTCGGCCACCGCCGCCGGCAATCTACATCTACATGGGATACTCTGCAAATCACATTTAAGTGCCTGTCATTCCATTCTCGAATAGCGCGCGGGAAGAAAGAACACCTGAATCTCTCCGTTCGAGCTCTGATTTCTCGCATTTTATTCTGATGATCATTTCTACCTATGTAGGTGGGAGTCAACAATGTATTTTTGCATTCGGAGGAGAATGTTGGCGATTGGAGTTTCGCAAGTAGTTACTTTTTCGGCGGGCTATTAGAGAATGGAACCGCAGAGAAACATAAAAAAGCGTTTCGATTAGCCGTCTGCCATGCTTTTCAATGTGATTTGCAGAGTAGTTACGTAGATGTAGAACTGAGTTAGCACTGCACATGAGTTGTTCTATCGCCAGTTGTTCTGCTCCAGGTCTGTTGCGCTGTGCCGAGCGCTCCCCGTGGTGAAAGTTCCTCTCATCGATACCAGATCGATTATCTCCGCATTGTATACTCGCAGAACTACGCCAGCTACACGGAGCAAGAAGTTTTCCCATGAAATGATTCCATTCAGAATCGAAGTAGAAGCAACCGTCGCGATTCTAAGCTGGGTATGCGTATCAACTTGCCCCACTCTAGCAGCAATGTACCGTGGGTTTCTAAAAGGAGAGAAGCGCTCCTAACGATTTCAAACACAGGGCTAGTCATTTCCGTCTTCAGTGTTGCTCCACAGAGATGGGCCAGTACCTCACTAATGACATGGTCTGATGATGATTCATGTAGTTTGAAACCGGTCATCTTAAGAAAATAAAATATGCGATCTTGCCTGCTTCAATTATTATTCAAAAATTTGTAGATCGCTGCTGTTTTCCGTAGGAACAATGTTCCATAAAAAATTAAACGCGTCATAGGCCTGTTGAGGAATTTTCGAACATGTTTCTGTGCTCGATGATTATGCCATTTCTGCAGACCGAAAATACCCTCTGCAGGATCCACACACATATATAAATACACTGGCAACGCCGTATACAGTATCATCGGTGTCAGTGAAGTCTCGCCGCCATCTCTATACTATAAAATCATTATAGAAATGATTCAGATTGCCTGGAAACATATCTCTCGCCGATGTTTGATTATTGCAAAAATTGCAGTCTGCACATTCAGATACAATAGATTCATTGCTTCTGATATACGTCTTCAATATTTGTATGTAACGCACATGCCCTATGAAGCTGGTAGTTTTTATTATTAATACAACATACAGTATGTACGACGAATTAATCTACTTCAGCTACTTGACGGCGCTAGATTTCGTGAGTTAATTCACCATTCCTCATCGTGGCTTCACTGAACGTCTCAAAAATAGAAAAAAAGAAAGTAAGTACAATTTACATTAGTGCAGGGCTGTCCTTTAATCCTCACCTAAATGTTCAAATGTTTGTTAAGCTTAAGGGACTTTAACTGCGGGGTCATCAGTCCCTAAACTTACAAACTACTTATGAACTACCTTATACTAAAGACGACACAAACATCCATACCCAAGGGGGGATTCGAACCCTGACCGTAGCGGCCGTGCAGACTGTGACTGGCGCGCCGCAGACCGCTCGGACACTGCGGCCGGCAGTGTGACTTGATTAGTGTTTCGTACAGACGATGAAGTAAATAAATAACGCTGTTCCTGTTCTGTGGTTGATAGGTTCTTGTATCTTGCCTCGTTCACTCAGTCAAAGTAATTGCCCTCGTAAAACGAAGAATTCATGACAAAACATTTGCGTTATCACTCGATTGGCTAATGCCAATGTCACATGATTGATTACATAAACACGCGAGGCCGCCAGGACGGTAAGTAACGTTTAACCGTACGTAACACTTTCTTCTCATAACACGATTGCACACTGTATATGTTAAATTCAACTATTGTTGTAGTATTAACTCAAATCAAATCATGTTCAAACCAACTAGTATAGCTTAAAACGTCAAATCGTGTCAGAAGCAATCGTCGCGAATGTAGTATCGTACGGAAACGTTTTGACGTGAGGTAAAGCATGATGGCGGCGTCACACTTCAGTCACAGAGTCACTTTTGCCAATCTAGTACTAACAAGGAGCTTAGAACAGAGGGAGATGCCCTTAACGCTACAGAAGTGAAGCCGTTGTCGCCATATTGTGGAGCCAATAATTTTGTGTTAATAACTCACAGTTCGCCTATCTGAAAGTTCCGTACCTGTCCACTATATCAAACATGTACCAGAAATGACAGTTATTTAAATGTATGAAAGTTAATAGGGCAAGAACCATACAGTGCATGTGAGGGTTCTATATGGAGTAGAGTTGGCTACGGTTTCATGGTTTCCAAACCAGGTTTCGATACACACAACAGTGTCAGTGTTTCAAAACCGACATCTTTCACGGTTTCGAAACCATGCGGTTTCATTCCGTTATGTTTCGGATCACATTCGTGGTCGATTGTCGATACACTGAAACCGTTTCTTCCTGTCGGTTTCACGGTATCGTGTCGGTTTCACGGTATCGTGTCTGTCGGTTTCACAACACCGGTGTTTCAAACCACTAATGCAGAAACGCGGAACAGACTAATGGTATCGAAATGTGGTGTTTCATTTTACTGAAGCTCCACACAGATACACATAACTTACTAGTATATAAACCATTTAGAGAGTGTCAAATAGTAGTTGACACTCATGAGTCTGCAGCTTATGATTACTGATATGAAGATTCGTTTGCAAGAGACTGCTGTATTCCGAAATGACATAATGTCTGCTTTATAAATGTAAAATAACAATAAAACAACGTTCACAATTTGCATTGAAAAACCAGTTAAATTCTAGGTTTATCTATCATATTAAAGACACACGAGTGAAACTACATTCTTTAAAATAAGATACAACATCAAGCCTGAAATGACATTTTTTATACTAACAAGGGTAGATCGCATATTTAATCTCGTGTTAAAGAGTTGGTTTCTTATGAGAGAAAACGAAGTTACCTACCGTCGTTATAATTTTTCGACACTCATGTTAAAAGAATTGCGGCGGTGGTGTAACGGTCAAGAAGTAAAAGTGGTGAACTTGCCTCTTACTTTATTATTTTTGTAATTCCATAGCATTACTTGGGATTATTTAGTGTGCCCTATATTCCCTATAATTTATTTAGTATGTATAGAAAGTAGCATTTATGATCCATCACTGTAATATGCGTACCGAATTGCAGTTCGTGAGTTCCTAACGGGGTAAACTTTTACCTACCATACCGGCGGCCTCGTGTGACTATGTTGGCAACATCAACAACACGGAAGAAAATCTTTATCAACATGTTCCGTACAGACCAAGAAGTAAATATATACTCTATGGTTGACAGGTTCTTGTATGTACCCGTGTCCACATAGTGAAAAATATTGCCCTCCTAGAACGAAGATAGTGCGCCTCGGTTGCACAGTGGTAGAGTGCCAGACTACAAATCCAAAGGTCGCGGGTTCGATCCCCGCCAGGATTTTTATCTGTCACTTTCCACTTCTTTCACCTCTGGCAGTAATGCTCATGTGAAAAATACAGAGTAGCACCGTGGTTCGGAACCCACGTTAAACTGTAGGTCCCCTATAACTGGCTGGGTAAGTCAGTTCGAAGGTCGGAGGAAGGCAACGGCATACCACCTCCAAACAGGACCATGCCTAGTAAAGCACTGTGGTGTTCAAACCAATCTTCGGATTGTTGACTGCTTTACTTTTAGAACGAAGATTTCATGACAAAACATACATTCCTTCGCGGTTTCATGGAGTGCTTCGAAACCACAAATGGTTTGGTTTCATTCGTTTCGAACCCGTCAGATGTTTCAGTTTTCCCATCTCTTTCTATATGGAGGTATAATTTTTTATTTAATTTTATTTAATTAATTATTAGACAGATTTTGAGCGCGAGCCGGCGACAAATACTTCTTTAGGCACGGCTAGGCAGCTCGCAGACAGCAGGAGCCGTTATAGTTTCCCACGGCCGAGACGCACCATATGGCGTCAGCCGAGGTGGTGGGGCAACCAAAGCTCCAGACCGCTGCTGCCGTGAGATATTCCGTTACGGCCGCCGGGCCTATAAGCCGGGGAAGTCCCAAAACTATGGCGCCAAGTTATCGTCTTTAATTTATTGTTATTTGTTATTTAACAATGTTTAGTGACATACAGGCTGTAGTAGCAGCCTAGGGATCATCAAAAGTCGGTGCTGGTAATGTCACTTTAGTTAATATTGTTCAGATAACTAAATAAAAGAACGACTAGATTTTTTAACGAACACTTCCGAACATGTACGACGATACGCGAAATTTGGTAGGAGGTCTCGGCTGCGCGCCACTGTAGTGAGTAGGCGCTAGGACCTAATCCGTACCGGACAAGTAGGAATATGCTCTCAGTATCCGCAGTAAAATTAAAATTGTTCAACATTGTATTCGGAGAGGCTATCAATAAAGCCCCATAACTGGCAACCCGAATTTTATTCAGAAGAAATATCTACCCGTAACTCCTACACGTCGGCTCACAAGTCTGACTCGAAGGTGGATCAGCTTGTTTTGCAGATCCTGGATGGCAAGTGTGGGCCGGTAAATCCGCACGCCCCTACACCATCTTCTACGGACTCCTAAGTACAGCTCTACTATACGTTTAGTACTAGGAGGGGTTCTTGCATGCTGTGATCTGAACCATATTTCGTCGACTCCTCAAGATGGCGGACTGGCTCCAGTCTACAGATAAGCTTTTCATAGTAGCGCCGTCTCCCCTTATTTTAACCTTCTTGAGTACTAATGTATGTCTGTGGCAGGAAGCGACATAGTTCAGAAAGCAACGATAGTGTGAAAGCCAGCTCTCTCTCTCTGTACGTCTACGAGAGCCAGAGAACAGCAGGCTCCCAGGAAGATACCGTGTTCACTGACTTTAGAAACGCTTCCGCATAGTCGACTGATGAACAAAATACGAGCGTGCAGAATCAACTGTGATCGGGTTAAATACTGTCTAATGAATAGAACGGAGCATGTCATTCTCTACGGAGAAAAGTCTTCTGAAGTGAGAGTAATTTCTGCCGTACCCCAAGGGAGTCTTATAGAGCCTTTACTTTTCACAGTATTTGTAAATGACCAAGTAGATAATTTGGAACTTAACGAGACTTTTCGCGGATGATGCTGTAGTACATGACGTTGGAAAATTGTAGCGAAATTCAGGACGAACTGAAGCTTATCGACACCTGGTGCAAGGAGTGCAACTTACCGACAATATAAAGCAATTAGTGAGCCGCCTCTAGTTTGCACGGGTAGCCCTAATTACTGTAGCCAGATGACTTCTGGTTGATGGACAGAGAAGATGGTGTGACCAAGTTTTAGCAGCTATATCTATGGGTACAGCGCCTTGCTACGTTCACGGGAAAAATTGAAAACTTGTGTTTAAGACTATAAAAAGAGCGGTATACGTGTCAGCTAAGGAAACACTAGGGATGAAGAGAAAATCAATACACTTGAAATAACTTAAACTGCCTTGACCACAATTACACTTATTAAGGCATCATTACCAAAGGCTTAAAAAGATAATGGTATTAATATTCCATCCAACACTTTGATAAAACATAACGAATAAGTATAATTTTACACTTACCAAAAATCATTAAAAAATAAAAAATACCCCCTTAAAATTATAATTTATTAGTTTTTTAAATAGTTTTATCAAACTGTTTGATGGAATATTAATACCATTGTCTGTTTATAGTCTTTCATAATGACTCATGTCGAAACGTGTAAGGTCTTAATAAAGTGCAATTGTGGTCAAGACAGTTAAAGTTATTTCAGGTGCATCAAAATGGCTACCACGTCTCACAAATGTCCAATGCAGACAGCAAGGAAAATCAATAAAGCCCACGTGGTTTCATGAAGAGTTTATCAGAGTGACTGCAGGAAACAACACTGCATACCAAAAGACATTACAGGCGAATTGCACCAGAAACGTGTTGGAGGATTAAAGAGAGAAAAGCAGGATCGAAAACATGACACATCACCGAAAGATAGGGAATGGACTAAGGCTGAAATAGAATGTATGGAACTGTCCAAGAAGAAGAATCAAACAAGAAAGTTCTTAATAAAACTAAACAATGCTAGAAAACAATTTGCTCCAATAACCAGTTTGAATAGAGATGGGCAAGGAAACACAATACGTGAGAGTAAACAGACCTGCTGAATCGCGAGAGAGATCAGAGGACTCTCTAATGATTGCGAGCAGGGACTGGATGATGAACAGCCACGGGATGGCCTGGGGTTAAAAAATATTCAAATGTTTGTATAGTCAATGGGACTTAACTACGGGGTCATCAGTCCCCAAACTTACAAACTACTTACGAACTAGGGCGGCACAAATATCCATGCCCGAGGGGGGGATTCGAACCCCCGACCGTAGCGGCCGTGCAGACCGTGACTGCAGCGCCTTAGTCTCCTCGGCCACCGCGGCCGGCGCCTGGGGTTAGACGACATCAAAAAAGCTATAATGAAACTACAGAATAACTAGGTGCCCGGCACTAATAGCATTCCTGCAGGATTGCGAAAATTTGGAGTACGCCATATCAACTTACCCAAAATCAATGATTGAGGTACCATTTTCAAGGTTTCGTTCTCCACCAATGATGAAAAATACACAGATAGTTTAAAATTGTTTTCACACACAAAAAAACTTTATTTTGAAAAATTTGTAATGTTTGTACAATGTAAGTTGATACCGACGAATGAACGGTTGCTCCCATCAGCCACCGCGCCGAGTATCAAATTAAGTTTGCGCGGCCGATATGAAAGCAATGTAGAAGGTGCCATCTATTGACAGTCTGTTCAACTGACATGAACGTCAGCACTTGCAGTTGTTTATATTCTTTATCATTTATGGAAGAAAAAGGCCATCTTCCATGAAGGCATAGTATATCACACGATTTCGGTTATACACATCGATGTAAAGCACAGTTTATCCCACGATTTCGGTTATACATGTGTATGTAACGACGAAAAATACACAAATAATTTAACCAACAGGCACGACAGTTCTTGAAGTTGTTTAAATCCTTTACGCAAGCGTAGTTTATCACGAGATTTCTGCTTCATACGTCGATGCACAACATCTGTTTGAATTCTTCACTTTGTTCAAGCAAGCGTTGTTTTTTTAAATAAACAAGTTTTCAAAAAATAAAATAAACATGAAAAGATCAGTATCTGATTTCTATATGTTTCACAATTATTCATATTGAATATAATTACATATTTTTTACAAAGAGAGTACTATTTGCTACTACTATTCTGACCGTATTATCTTTCATACATATGTACTTGCCTGTGCCTCTCCTCCATTACTATCTTACTTATATGTGACTGATCAGGATAGAGTGCGAATTATACGCGGGTCCTCTAGTGTAATATTATTTTTAATCGTCTACTCCCACAGGTGGATAAAGAAATAGGAATTGTAACAGTTGTTTCATGCGTAACAGGAGATGGGGACACATGGAAAGCCTTTGAGGATGGTTAAAATGACGATGTCTGACGTAAGAAGCTGCATTCGAGTTTGAGGAAATTACTCAGACCCCCTGGAAATAAAAAAAAAATGGGCTACGTCAAGGAGACGCATTAGCAGGCATCGAATGAATGAATCAATCAATCAGTCTAACGTCCCATCGACAGAGTGGTCATTAGAGACGGAGCTCACGCTTGGATTTTTGGGTAAGGATGGGGGAGGAAAATCGGCCGTGCCCTTTCTAAGAAACCATCCCGGCATTTGCCTGGTGTGATTTAGGGAAATCACGGAAAACCTTAATCTGGATGGCCAGAGGTGAATTTTAAACACTTCACTCGGTCATTAGCACGCTTATTATTTAACGTAGCACTGGAGGTGACACGGGAAGTTGGCCTACAGACCAGGGGCACCATTTTCTACAAGTGAGTGCAGATTTCAGCATATGCACATGACGTAGATGTCATAGCACGGACAGTACCAGCCATGAAAGAAGCTTTTACAGCCTTAAATCAAGCAAGAAAGAAGATATGATAAATGAAGATAAAACTATATACATGGCTTATGAGAAATCGTACCAACCCACTATGCCGCCAACTTTCAGTGAGGATGGAAACACATTTGAAAGACTTGATAGTTTCAAGTATCTTGCTTCCACACTCATATGCTTCAATGACATCTCAATTGAAATTAAGATTAGACTGATATCAGCAAATAAGGCATATTTCGCCTTGAGTAATTTATTCCGGAAATGACTCCTCAGTCGCTCTACGAAATTCACTATTTATAAATAGTTAGACCTGTTCTCACTTATGCTTCAGAAATATGGCCCTTGACGGAAACTGATGCAAGGCTGCTCGACGGATTTGAGAGAACAGTTTTGAGGAGAATAATTGGCTCCGTGTATGACAGAGAACAATGAAGGAAAAGGTACAATACAGAATTGTACGCTATATATGCCGATGCTCCTGTAACAGATATAATAGAATCAGGAGAGATAAGATGGGCAGGTCATGTGGCAAGAATGGAGGAGACTGAGGTGAAACAGAAGATTCTGTTTGGTAATCCAGGAGGACAAAGAGTGCGAGGTAGAGCTCAAGCAAGGTAGCTGGATGGAGTGGAAGATCTACGGAAGTTCTCGAATGTAGAAAATGGTAGAGGGTAACATGATATAATTAAATATGTATAACTGCATACTTCAAAACAATGTAAAGTCCAGTCACAAACAGATAAACTAATTACTCCATAATACACTCGCTTAAATATCACACCAGCTAATAACACACACGAACTTTATCTGTCACGTAAATGTACAAAGTTATACATTGTTACTGAGTAAATGGAAGGACGCCATAAAGCAAAGTCAAAATAAACGTTGTAACTACCGTATATCTTTAAACTGATTTACAAGCACAAAACACACACACACACAGCTTGCCCTTTATTCACATGAAGTGGTGAGTGCCATCGACAAGGGATCTCAAATCTATTCCATGTTTCTGGATTTCCGGAAGGCTTTTGACACTGTACCTCGCAAGCGGCTTCTAATGAAATTGCGTGCTTATGGAATATCGCCCAAATTGTGCGATTGGATTCACGATTTCCTATCACAAAGGACACAGTTCGTAGTAATTGACGGTAAGTCGTCGAGTAGGTCAGAAGTAAAAAAGGCGTTTTCCAGGGAAGCGTTACTTGCCCCCTGCTCTTCCTTTTGTTTATAAACAACTTAGGAGACAATCTGAATACCTCCCTCAGACTGTTTGCGGATGAGGCTGTCGTTTATCGGTTAGTGAAGACAACAGAGGATCAAAACCAACTGAAAATCGATTTAGACAAAATTTCTACTTGGTACGAAAATTGACAATTAACACTAAATAATAAAAAGTGAAGTAATACGCATGACCACAACAGGAAATCCGCTGAACTTCAATTACACGACAAATCAGACAAACCTTAAGGTCGTTAATTCTACCAAATACCTAGGAGCTACAATTACGAACAACTTAGACGGGAGAGAATACATAGAAAATATTGTGTGCCGGCCGCGGTGGCCGAGGGGACTGAGGCGCTCCAGTCACGGTCTGCACGGCCACTACGGTCGGGGATTCGAATCCCCTCTCGGGCATGGATATTTGTGCCGTCCTTAGTATAAGGTAGTTGATAAGTAGTTTGTAAGTTTAGGGACTGATGACCCCGTAGTTAAGTCCCATAAGCTTAACAAACATTTGAATTTGAAAATATTGTGGGGAAGGCGAACCAAAGGTTACGTTTCATTGGTAGAACGCTTCGAAGATGTAACAGCTCCACCAAAGAGACTGCCTTCATCACACTTGTGCGTCCTCTCCTGGAGTACTATTGCCCCTTATGGGACCCTCACCAGGTGGGGCTGACGGAGAACATTGAGAAGGTTCAGAGAAGGGCACCTCGTTTTTTTTTTTCACGTTGCAGGGGGGAAAGCATCACGGAAATGTTGCAGGATTTGAGGTGGAAATCATTAGAAGAACGACGTTTTTCTTTGCGGCGAGATCTATTTGCGAAATTTTATTCAGCGACTTTTAGTTCTGAAAGTGAAAATATTTTGCTAGCACCCACATCTTTAGGGAAACATGACCATCCCAATAAAATAAGAGAAATCAGATCGAAAACGGAACGGTTTAGGTGTTCTTTCTTCCCGCGCACTATTAGAGAATGCAGCGGTAGAGAAAGGTTACGAAAGTGGTTAATGAACCCTCTACCAGGCACTTAAATAAGATATGCACAGTAGCTATGTAGATGTAGATGAAACATACGCTAGAATAAGAAACTGAAATAATTAATTTATAAATAAAATTTTTGACATGTTTTCTTAAATTTTGTCCGCCTAATAATTTGTCATTTAACATTGGCCTATTTTGAAATTAGGAGTTAGTCACAGAGAAGAGTGACAGCAAGACATGTTTGTACTTGGTGGCAGGATGCGGACCAGAGTGATCGACTTGATTTTGTGAAATGGTAGACTGTTGTTGAAATGTTATAAGTAAGTGATTCAAGGAATAAATGTTTATATATAAAAATGAATGTTTGTATGTCTTCTATGTGTTCATAAACCATTCATTCACTGCAATGAAACTTAGGTGAACTGTTCACCGTACGCCCATGAAGGTTTCTGAGCCAAAAAAGAGCATGACGCATAGCTCAGGAGATATGACGTCATAAATAATGAGAGGCCGCCGCATGAGAATACCCAGATGTATGCGCCAATTATTTCCGGACGTTTATGAAGCGTTTTGTAACGGACCCCTCCCCCCCCCCCCCCATCCACAAAATAATGAAACGAAGACTACCGCTCACAACAGTTTCGCTGTAGAGGCTGTACAACTCTCGCATCAGGCATGACCCTACATTAAATAAATTTAGCATCACAGATTTCCATGTTACTATTTATTTTTGCCAGCAAGTGTCTCTTAATTCTCTTGCATCCAAAATTAAGCAATCTGTTTCCTCAATCAAAATCTGTATAAAAGCAAACGTGCACTCACTCACTCACTGACTAAACACGAAATCTCGAAAACTACTTCACCTATGAAGCTGAAATTTGGCTGGAATGACGTTTATAGGTAGAAAATGTCAGCTAAGAAAGTATTTTGTGATGGGTGCATGGCGGAGCGTACTTTTACAGACTCACGAAGTCTACATTCAGATCTTAAAAAAAAAAAAGAGGAAAGTCATCATCTACCTTAAGTTTCATACGGTGCATGGGGAAGGGTACATTGGAACATAAAAATGGATCCATAAGTAATCCCACCATAACTTGAGAACGGCTCGAGCGATTCCACAGATCCTTTTGTTGTTGTTTTCGTTATTCTCAGAACAAGGGTTGCATGAAAAATGCGTTTCTATTGCAGAGAAATCTATAGTTTTGTTCAGATATTGATGAAATTTTGCACACTCTACCTTAAAAACAAGAGGTATGCCACTGTCTGTATAAAATTTCGTTCGGTGCATGTTGGAGGTACTTAACTTACGGAATTTTACACAATGCAATGAATTTTTGCATACATTACCTTTAAACTAAGAGGAAGATCACTGGGTACATAAATGTTTGTAAGGTACATGACAGAGGGTACCTTGCAGAAAACTTTGCCGAGAGAGGGAAAGGTGGAAACGAACAGAGCGATGGGAGAGTAAGAGGTGGATGCAGAGAGAGGGGGGAAGGGGATGTGGACTACGAGAGTGTAGGATAAATAAACACCCGGGCAACGCTGGGCTTACAGCTCGTGCATATTAAAAAGTATTCGAGAAGTTTGCTGTGACTGAAGATTAAAAAACATGCCCCTGTATTGGCGCTGATTGAAAACGAGACACCACGAGACTACATTGGCCACACAACAAAAGCTAAGTATTATTATTCTAGATTTTATTTTTGAATTGTTTTAATGGTACGCCTCTTCACCTCCTCTGGAACGTAAAGAGCTCTCTTGCCAAATCTTACGTAAAGGAACCTCTCTGTAGATGTCGGCAAGAGACTCGAAACCAGACGTCTGAAGCAAGAGGAACGTCACAAACTCACCGCAAAGACGTTCGTCAAGTCGTGACAGACACATAAAAAAAGACATTCATAAACACGCAACTTAGCTTTCAGACACAGCCTTCGAGTATGTCTTTTTTCCGTGGCCGAAAGCTAATTTGCGTGTGAATGTATTTTCATGCGCTTTTCGCAGTTCCACTAACGTCTTTGCGTTGAGTTTCAAACTATCCTTCTTATATTGTTGCTTCACAAATTTGGTTCCAATGTGTTTCATCAAATGATCACATGAAATGCAGTGATCAACGACAGTGAACGTAAAGGGATGGAGAAGGCGAGTACGCCACAATTCCACAATACCATGCTGAGCTTTGCGAGTCGTTTTCACACAAAATCCGGTAAACATCTTTGTTGCACAAATATCTTTGATAGATCCCGAAAGCGCAGAGTTTTTACAAGATTATGGTCGTCTTAATATGCTGCCTGTGTTTGTGGAAACATATAAATGGTAGTTCAGCGCTTTTATGGAAGGCCACCTTTTCTTCAATGCTCTGTCTTTGCAAGATCGAGCTTTCAAGCAATGAAGCAGTCCGTGCCCAGCAATGGGTTCACGGCGAGGTCTTAAGTAAGGAAGCTCAAAGCTATGTTCCGCAGTATTCACCTGAAGACTCTGAGCCTTAATATTGTGGCAACGAGTTGCAGACATCCAGCAGTTTGCCAGAAATTTCGTGGAAGCATCTGCACACTGAAAAAGATTTAAATTTCGCACTCAAAATCCTCTTCACATTACGTTCCACAGCTTTACAAGCTGTTTACTAAATAGCTCAGATGCTAAAATAAAACAATTGGATAATAGTCTTTACCAGGTTACTGTTGTATACATAATAACGATGATACACGTTGCAGAAACAAAATGTTGAAATGTTTGTTAATCTATCGGACTCAGCTGTCTGGTTATTAGTCCGTAGCTTACAAACTGCTTAAACTAATATAAACTAACCTCAGGCCAAGACAAACACACACACCCATGCTCGAGCATGGATTCGAACCCCCGACGGCGAACAACCGCTCGCACCGCAACACTGCGCCCCAGTGCGCACGGCTATTCTGCCGCGGCTTGCAGAAACACCTTAAACTCCTAGCATCTACATCTACATGTGATACTCTGCAAATCACATTTAAGTGCTTGGCAGAGGGTTCATCGAACTACCTTTATTGTGTTTATCTTCCATTCCATTCTGGACTAGCGCCCGGGAAGAAACAACACCTGAATCTCACCGTTCCAGCTCTGATTTCTCGTATTTTATTCTGATTATCATTTCTACCTATGTTACGTGGGAGTCAACAACATATTTTCGCATTCGGAGGAGAATGTTGGCGATTGGAGTTTCGTAAGTAGCCCACGGCGCAGCGATAAGCGCCGTTGTTGTAATGATTCCCATCCCACATCCTGTATCATTTCCGTAACGCTGTCTCCCTGTATCGTGCCAATAAAAAACGGGCGGCCCTTCTTTGGACTCTTTTGGTGGCTTCCACCTGATAAGGATCCCACACTGGGCAGGAATACTCCAAAAAAGGGCGGACAAGCGTAGTGTATGCAGTTTCTTTAGTAGTTGTTGCATCTTTTAAGGGCTCTGCCAATAAAACGCAGTCTCTAGTTCGCCTCTCCCACGACATTATCTACACGTTCTTTCCCGTTTAAGTATGACGTAATAGTAATTCTTAGGTATTTTGTGGAGTTTACGGCC
The DNA here is from genome assembly GCA_026315105.1 of Locusta migratoria. Taxonomy (NCBI): domain Eukaryota; kingdom Metazoa; phylum Arthropoda; class Insecta; order Orthoptera; family Acrididae; genus Locusta; species Locusta migratoria. The sequence goes on along the minus strand of CM048745.1, from coordinate 325,648,512 downwards.
TTCACTTTTGATTGAATTAACTTGCAAACAAAGTTTGATTTCTTTTCGTACTCATGTGGACGATTTCTCAGTTATCATTATTTACAGTCAGTTGCCAATTTTTACACCATAGTGATATCTTATTCAGATCGTGCTGCAGTTGGTTTTGATCTTCAGATGATTTTACTAGATGGCAAATGATGCGTCATCTGCAAACAGCCTAAGACAGCCACTTAGATTTTCTCCCCAATAGTTTACGTAAATAAGAAACAGAACAGGACCAATAACACTACCCTGTGGAATGTCCGATATCACCTCTGTTTTAGTCGATGCTTTACCATCGATTACTACAAACTGTTCCTCTCTGACAGGAAATCCCCTATCCAGTCGCAAATTTGGGATGATATACCATAACCACGCAATTTGATTAAAAGCTGTTTGTGAGGTACGGTGTCAAAAGCCTTCTGGAAATCAAGAAATACGGAATCGATTTGCGAACCTTTGACGATAGCACCCATCACTTCGTGTGAGTAAAGAGCCAGTTGTGTTTCGCATGAACGATATTTTCTAAATCCGCGTTTACCTTGGGTCAATAGATTATTCTGTTTGAGATAATAATATTTGAATACAGGATATGTTCCAAAAACCTGCTACAAACTGACATCAATGAAATAGGCCTGTAGTTTAGTGGGTTACTCCTACTGCCTTTCTTGCATATAGGTGTGACCTGCGCAACTTTCCAATCTTTTGGTACAGATCCTTCTTTGAGAGAGCGGTTGTATATGGCTGTTAAGTAAGGGGCTATCGCTTCAGCATAATCAGATTGAAATCTAATGGGTATACAATCCGGACAAAAAGACTTGTTCTTGTTAAGTGATTTCAGTTGCTTCACTACTCCGATGACATCTACTTCTACGTTACTCATTACGGCCTTTGTTCGTAATTCGAAATCTGGAATATTGGTTTCGTCTTCTTTGGTGAATGAGTTTCTAAAAGCTATGTTTAGTAACTCTGCTTTACTTTCACTTTCATCGGCAGGATCGCCATTGCTATCACGTAGTGAGGGTATTGTTTGTGTTTTGCCCCTGTTATATTTAACATATGACCAAAATCTCTTTGGGTTTTCTGTCGCCTGCTCGAAATGATGACCGACTTACGTAATAAACACGTCATAGTGTCTCGTAGAATTTTCCAGCCCTTTCTCAGATACTCATGTCATTTATCTTAGAATGACACAGGCAAATACAAACTTATCAATCAGCTACCTTGAACAATAACAAACAAAAAAGAATCCACCTCCGCCACAATGTTCTTCGTTTTGTTGTACCAGTGTGAAAGATTAACCTTCCATCATATGACATAAAATCGTCTGCAGATGAAAGAATAATTCTATGAATAACTGTGTTCTTACATTGTACACATGTGGAAGAACTATCACTTGAGAAACCTAGACGCCGCGGTGGAGTAGCCGAGCGGTCTAAAGCGTCTCGCTGCGGAGCACGCGGTTGCTCGCCGTGAAGGTTCGAGTCCTCCCTGGGGTGTGTGTGTGTGTGTGTGTGTGTGTGTGTGTGTGTGTGTGTGTGTGTGTGTGTGTTTGTCCTTGGGTTAGTTTACCTAGGTTTAAGTAGTTTGTAAGCTACGGACTGATGACCACGCAGTTTGGTCCGATAGATTTACAAACATTTGAACATTCGAGAAAACTAGATTCCACGATGTAGTTATTCATTTTCCTCCAAGACGAAAAAAGAAAAAAGTTTATCCGGATGGAGCCGGTAGCGAAACATTTGTAAATTTTGGAACACAGTACACAAAATGCTTGAATCAAAGTTCAGTCAGCACGCACTATGTTATAATCATTAAGAGTAAACACTGGTAAAGAAAAGAAAAAAGCTGCACAATGGACACATCAAAGACGATTCGTATTATTTGGCAACGTTGCGCCTCAAAATTGATGCTTCATACAGTTCTTTTGATGAATTAGTCGGTTTATCCATACACTCCTCATATCCATTTCTCACTCAAATCTCGTACCTAATCCTCATTCAAAAACACAGAGTTTACTAGTCCTGGGGACAGTCCTTGGACTGGTCTTCAGTCCAAGGACTGGTTTGATGCATCTCTCGACGCTACCCTGTTCTGCGCAAGCCTTATCTGTAAATAAGAACAGCACCTCACATTGCTTTGAACCTGTTTACTGTATTCTTCCCTAGGTCTCTCTCCTCTCTCTCTCTCTCTCTCTCTCTCTCTCTCTCTCTCTCTCTCTCTCTCTCTCTCTCTCTCTCTCTGCAGATTTTACCCCCAGACACTTCCCGCCATTGTTAAAATGACCAGTCCTTAATGTCTTAGAATTTGTCCCACCAATCGATCCCTTTAGTGGAGATATGCCAGAAATTTCTTCCCAAATAATTCACCGCCTCCTCATTAGTTACATGATCTACCCATCTAATCCTCAGCATTAGTCTGTAGCAGCACATTTCAAAAGCACTCCTTACAATGCCTTTAAGAATGACTTACTAACATTTAAATCAGTATTAGATGCCAACAAATTTCACTTATTCAGAATTTTTTTCTTCCCATGGCCCTTCTGCATTTTATATATTCTTTCCTAGTTCCATCAGAAGTTATTTTGCTACCCAAATAACAAAACTCATCTACTACTTCTATTGTCTCGATACCTAATTCAATTCCTTAAGACTCGCCTTAATGTTCATCTTATACGCTCCTTTCAAGAAACTGTCGATTTCGTTCTAACCGCTCTTCCAGGTCCTTTGCTGTAACTGACACAATTACGTCATCGGCTTACCGAAAAAATTTTATTTCTTTTCCCTGAACTCTCATTCCTTCTCCAAATTCGTCCTTGCATTCTTTCGCCGCTTGCTCAATGTACAGATTGAATAACCTTGGGAAAAGGCTACAAACTTGTCTTCCCAGCCACTGCATTCCTTCAATGCCCTTCGACTTTTATAATTGTTGTTTGTTTTTTATAGAAGCTGTATATAAGGTTCGTTTCCTGTGTTTTAACCCTTCCAGCATCAGAATTTGAAAGAAAGAGCGTATTCCATTAATTATTGTCAGAAGGTTTTTCCAAATCTTTCATTAGGCTAAGACATGTCGTAATGTGAGTTTTGCCTCGCGTGCTCCTATATTTCTGCTAAATCGAAACGGATCTTCTCAGAGGTCGGGTTCTACTAGTTTTTCCATTCGTCTGGGTATAATTCGTGTTAGTTCTACAATTCTGCTATAATTGTATTCTTCTTCAAGTCAGAGTATTTTGCCTTAGGCTACATCTTGTACACCAGATGAAAAGTTTATTTATGACTGGCGTTCAGGGAATTCCATCTACTTCATAGGACTTGTTACTCCTCAAATCATTCAGTACTCTGTCAAATTCTTCTCGCAGTATAATTTCTCCTATCTCATCTCCATCTACTTCCTCTTTCATTTCTTACAGTACCTACATTTCCCTTCCACCTTTCAGTTTTTTTCTCTTTGCTTAGTACTGTTTTTACTATATGAACTTTTGATATTCATGAAGCTTCTTCTTTTTGTTTCTTTTATTTTTCCTGTATGCGGTATCTATCCTTCCCATAGATAATCTTCTATTTGTCCTGTAGCCACTGCTGCTCAGCCAATCTGCATTTCCTGTCACGCTCAAGTAGTTTGTTCCCCCTTTTTCCTGCTGATTTTTTATATTTCCTCCTTTCATCAACTGCCGTGATATTCAGGGATTCCTATTAGGTCTTATACCTAAATGATTCTATGCGGCCTTCACTACTTTCTGAGCTAGCCATACTTCTGTTATTACTTTATCTCGTTTCTGTCAATCTTTTCCTAATGTTCTCCGTGAAACTGTAATTATGAAGTTTCAATTATTTTTATAATATGTTGTGCAAATCGCGCGGCAGCCCTATTATTATTATTATTATTATTATTATTATTATTATTATTATTATCACATCATCATCTTTTTTGTATTTCTTTTAGATGGAAATAATCTTCACGTGACACAATGTTCAGTGCTTTTCCGTCAACTGAAAAAAATTGCGGAATTCGTTGTGTTCGATTAAATGTGTTCTTGACCTTAGAAAATACGGTGTATATAAGACCCACGCCTGTGCTGAAACACATTTAGCAGACATTTAATATCGTGAAAGAACTTGTCGCTTAACGCTATCAACATACGTGCGCAGACCTAGATAATACTAAAGCAAATCAGAAAGTCTTTGCTCACTTTTTTCTTTGTAGCAAAATCCGGAGTCAGCATATCCGTTCCCTGCGTTAGACCTTTCTAGTTCACGCTAGCCATATCTCCATATGCAAAAGGCGCTGCAGTCATGGCGGTTGTGCTTTCTTTTCAAGTGGAACACGAGACGAACGCCCATCATGTATGTACCATATTTTAGCTAATAAAGAAATAAGGGCACAGACTTTTCGATTTGCCCCCATTCTATACGCGCCGCTTCACGTGTTTTATTACGAGACTGTAGTTTTATTCCCGCCATTTTCTGGTATTGTATTTAATAGGAGACAATGAATATTCGTATGACAGGCAAATTTATCATTGCCAATCTTATCATTGCCAATCTTATCATTGCCAATCTTATCATTGCCAATCTTATCATTGCCAATCTTATCATTGCCAATCTTATCATTGCCAATCTTATCATTGCCAATCTTATCATTGCCAATCTTATCATTGCCAATCTTATCATTGCCAATCTTATCATTGCCAATCTTATCATTGCCAATCTTATCATTGCCAATCTTATCATTGCCAAAGCGGAATTACAGCTTACTACTATCTGGAAAGCATCACTGGGTGGCATCAGCTTGAAATTGGGGAAACAAGAAAAAGATCTAAGGGCCGTCGCGGGCAGGTCGCGGTGGCAGAGCGGTCTGCGGCGCGCCAGTCGCAGTCTGTACGGCCACTACGGTCGGGGGTTCGAATCCCCCCTCGGGCATGGATATTTGTGCCGTCCTTTGTGTTAGCTAGTTCATAAGTAGTTTGCAAGTTTAGGGACTGATGACCCCGTAGTTAAGTCCCATAAGCTTAACAAACATGTGAACATGTGAGAGGAGGAGATATTCCGCAATTGAAGCAGGCAAAAAGGAGTACAGACGACTAAAAATGAGGGTGACAGTAGGTGTACATTCGCTAAACAGGAGTGGCTGGAAGAGAAATGCAAGATCATAGTAGTATGTGTAACGAGGGGAAAGATAGATACCGCCAATAGGAAAATAAGACATTTGGAGACAATAACAGCGGAATGAGAATATTAACTCAGACGGAAAACCAGTACTACGCAAAGAATGGAAAGCTGAAAGATGGAAGGAATATATAAAAGGGCTGTGCAAAGGAAATAAACTTGAAGGCAGTATTCTAGAAATGGAAAACGAAGTAGATGAAGATGAGATAGGAGATACTATATTGCGAGAATAATTTGACATAGCGCTGAAAGATTTGAGTAGAGTGGATGATATTCACTCTGAACTTCCGACATCGTTGGGAGAGCCAGTCAAGAACAAATAATTCCAGCTGGTAGGCAAGGTGTACAAGGTAGGGAAAATACCTTCAGACTTCAAGAAGAACATTGTAATTCCAATTCCAAAGAGAGCAAGTACAGACAAATCTGAAAATTACGAAACTATCATTTTAATAAGTCGTGGCTGCAAAATACTAACACGAAATATGTACAAACGAATGGATAAACTTCTGGAATCCGACCTTGGGGACGGAGAAATGTTGGAACCCGCGAGGCAATACTCATATTACGCCTCTCATTCAGGTTCAGGAAAGGCAAATCTACGGTTCTGAATTTTGTTAGAATTGGAAAAAGCTCTTTACAATGTTAACCGGAATACACTTAGGAAAATCTGAAGGTGTTGTTGTTGTTTTGGTCTTCAGTCCGGAGACTGGTTTGATGCAGCTCTCCACCCTACCCTATCCTGAGCAAGTCTCTTCATCTCCTCATAAAAACGGCAACCCACATCCATTTGAATCTGCTTACTATACGCGTCGCTTGGTCTCCCTCTGCGATTTTTACCCCACACACTTCCCTCCAATGCTAAATTTACGATTCCCCGATGTCTAAAAATGTGTCTTACCAAGCGATCCCTTCTTTTAGTCAAGGTATGCCAAAAATTCCTTTTCTCACCAATTCTATTCAGTACCTCTTCATTAGTTATGTGATCTACCCACCTAATCTTCAGCATTCTTCTGTAGCACCACATTTCAAAAGCCTCTATTCTCTTCCTGTCCGCACAGCTTATCGTCCATGTCTCACTCCCATACAAGGCAACACTCCAGACAAATGCCTTCAGAAAAGACTTCCTTACACTTAAATTAATATTCGATGTTAGCAAATTTCTCTTTTTCAAAAATGCTTTTCTTCCCATTGCCATTCTGCATTTTATATCCTCTGTACTGCGACCGCCATATGTTATTTTGCTACCCAAGTAACAAAACTCATCTACCTCCTTCATTGTTTCGTTACCTAATCTAATTCCTTCAGCATCACCTGATTTTCTAAGACCGCATTCCATTATTTTTGTTTTGCTCTTGTTAATGTTCATTTTATACGCTCTCTTCAACACACTGTCCATTCCATTCAACTGCTCTTCCAGGTCCTTTGCTGTCTCTGACAGAATTACAATGTCATCAGCAAAACGCAATGTTTTTATTTCTTCCCCCTGAACTTTAATCCCTATTCCATATTTTCCTTGCTTTCCTTTACCGCCTGCTCGATGTACAAATTGAATAACATCGGAGAAAGGCTACAACCCTGTTTTACGCCCTTCCCAACTAATGCTTCCCTTTCATGCCCTTCGAGTCTAATAACTGCGATCTGGCTTTTGTACAAGTTGTAAATAATTCTCCTTTCCCTGTATTTTACCCCCGCTGACTTCAGAATTTGTTGAAAGAGTGTATTCCAGTCAACATTGTCAAAAGCTTTCTCTAAATCTACAAAAGCTAAAAATGTAGGTTTGCCTATCCTTAATCTATCTTCTAAGATAAGACGTAAAGTGAGTAATTGCCTCCCGGGTTCCTACGTTCCTCCTGAATCCAAACTGATCTTCCCCGAGGTCAGCTTCTACCAGCTTTTCCATTCTCCTGTAGATAATTCGTGTTAAAATTTTGCAACCATGACTTATCAAACTGATGGTTCTGTAATTTTTACACCTGTCTGCGCCTGCTTTCTTTGGAATGGGGATTGTAACATTTTTCTTAAAGTCTGAGGGTATTTCGCCTGTCTCATACATCTTACACACCAGTTCAAATAGTTTGGTCATGGCTGGCTCTCCCAGAGACTTTAGTAGCTCTGAGGGAATGTCATCTACTCCCGGGGCCTTGTTGCGACCTAGGTCTTTCAGGACTCTATCAAATTCATCTCTCAGTATCGTATCTCCTATGTCATCTTGATCTACTTCCTCTTCCCTTCCTACAACATTGTCTCTAAGTTCATTTCCTTTGTAGAGCTCCTCTATGTACTCTTTCCACCTTTCTGCTTTCCCTTCTTTGCTGAGAATAGGTTTTCCATCTGAGTTCTTGATATTTGTAGAACTGTTTTTCTCGTCCCCAAATGTTTCTTTTATTTTCCTGTAGGCAGTATCTACTTTTCCCCTTCTTATACATTCTTCTACAGATTTGCATTTGGTTTCTAGCCACTGCTGCTTAGCCATTTTGCACTTCCTGTCAATCTCATTTCTTAGTCGTCTGTACTCCATTTTGCCTGTTTTATTTACCGCATTTTTATATTTTCTCCTTTCATCAATTAACTGTAGTATTGCCTTTGATATCCAAGGATTTTTTTGTAGGTCTTGCCTTTCTACCAATTTTGTCCTCTGCTGCCTTCACTATCTCATCTCTCAATGCTACCCATTCCTCTTCTACTGTTCTATTTCCCCCCGTTTCTGTCAATTGTTGCCTAAAGCTCCCTCTGAAATTCGTAAAAATTTCAGGGTCCCTCAATTTATCCAAGTCCCATCTCCTTATTTTTCCTACCTTTCTGCAGTTTTTTCAGTTTCAGCCTACAGTTCATGACCAATAAGTTACGGTCAGAGTCTATATCTGTCCCTGGGTATGCCTTACAGTTTAAAACCTGGTTCCGGAATCTATGTTTTACCATTATAAAATCTATCTGATACCTTCCGGTGTCTCCTGGTCTCTTCCACGTATACAACCTTCTTTTGTGATTCTTAAACCAGGTGTTTGTTATGATTAAATCATGTTCCGTGCAAAATTCTACCAGGCGACGTCCTCTTTCATTTCTTCTGCCCAGTCCATATTCACCTACTATTTTTCCTTCTCTTCCTTTTCCTACTACCGAATTCCAGTCTCCCATCACAATTAAGTTTTCCTCTCCCTTAATTGTCTCAATAATTTCCTTTAACTCCTCATACATTTCTTCAATCTCCTCATCATCGGCAGAGCTAGTTGGCATCTAAACCTGTACTACTGTTGTCGGTGTCTGCTTCGTATCTATCTTGACAATGATAATGCGATCACTGTGCTGCTTATAGTAGTTTACTCGCATTCCTATTTTCTTATTCATTATCAGTCCTACTCCTGTGATACCCCCAACTGATTTTGTATTTATAATCCTGTACTCACCTGACCAGAAATCCTGTTCATCCTGCCACCGAACTTCACTAATCCCCACTATATCTAACTTCAACCTATCCATTTCCCTTTTTAAATTTTCTAATTTTCCTACCCGATTAAGGGATCTAACATTCCACGCTCCGATCCGTAGAATGCCAGCATTGTCTTTCCTGATGACAACATCCTCCTGAGTAGTCCCCGCCCGGAGATCCCAATGATGGACTATTTTACCTCCGGAATATTTTACCCGAGAGGATGCCATCATATTTTCATACAGTAGAGCTGCATGTCCTCGGGAAATGTAACGGCTGTAGTTTCCCCTTGCTTTCAGCCGTTCGCAGTAACCGTGTGGCAAGGGCACATTAGCTGATGTTACAAGGACAGGTCAGTCAATCATCCAGACTGTTGCCCCTGTAACTACTGAAAAGGCTGCTGCCCCTCTTCAGGAACCACACGTTTGTCTGGCCTCTCCACAGATACCCCTCCGCTGTGGTTGCACCTACGGTACGGCTATCTGTATCGTTGAGGCACGCAAGCCATCCCACCTCGGCAATGTCTGTGGTTCATAGGGGTGGAATCTGAAGGTAGAAGGGGTAAAAATACCTTCAAAATTACTAAAAATTTCCGGACTATTACGCCGTGGTCTTATGGATTTATTATTGAAACCCAACGTTTCGTTCCCAACTGTGGAGGACATTTACAAGGGGGATCGTGGAACTTTTGTATGTCCGATGCACACCCTGGCTCGCTACTGTCGTGCATCGGATATACTACAATGCCACGGTCCCTTTTGAAAATGTCCTCCGCAGTTGCGGACGAAACGTTGGGTATTAAATAATAAATCCATAAGACCACGGCATAATAGCCCGGAAATTTTTAGTAATTTTGACCTTCCGGCCGTGAAAGTTTATATTTTACAATATATTTACTTTGTACAAAAAGTCCAAGGGTGTCCAAGGAACGCAGTGGTTGTGAAGGGAGTAAGACAGGGTTTTAGCCTTTCCCCAATGTCATTGAATCTGTATATTGAACAAACTGTGAAATGCAAGAAAAAAATGGAGAATGAATTCAAATTCAGGTGGAAGAAATGAAAACTTTGCAGTTTGCCAATGACATAACAATTCTGTCAGAAACAGTGAAGAACCGGGAAGAGAAAAACAAAACAAAAAAGTTCAAATGTTTGTAAATCTTATGGGGCTGAACTACGGGGTCATCAGTCCCTAAACCTACAAACCATTTCCCCTCAGGGGCTCAGCATTAATTTGCTGAGTACGGGCTTGGCGAACCCGGGGTCCTGAGCTGTAGGCTGTGTCGCGCCAACAGTCCGCTACACCGTAAGCTCTGTGCGTGCCTCAACGACCATCGTTCGGCGCGACGGTGGAACGTTGTACGTTTCAGAGTCCGGGGATCTTGGCTTAATCGCCTGGGTCGCGAGGATGGTACAAACCTCTATAAAAAAACCCTCAATCTCAAGGTGTGCTACGTGCCGAGGAGATGCATGGCTGTTGAGGTTGAACAGCCGCTAGCGAGCAACCTCTGAGGAACCTGCCGCACCTCAGTTGTATAAGGCTTACCCAGGCAAGCGGGGCTCTGCCTGGGTGGACCTTTAGTTCCCTAGCTGCTCGTGGGACAGACATGAAACGAGCAATAAATAGCGTCGCCACACGCAAACCTGGCGTCTCTAAGCGTGGAAGAAACGAGTATAATGCTGCAGAGTACGATCCCCAAACGTTCCCTTCCCTGGCTACACCATGGGAGGAACGTCGGGCAAGAAAACAGGGTGAGGCTTATGCCCCTAAATATCTAGTTTGCACCCGCACTGATGGGGACTCTTTTAAGACGACTAAGCCCTTGTTCTTCGTCGAAAACTTGGAGGACAAGTATGGTGAGGTGGAAGGGATGTCTAAGATGCGGTCAGGGTCTGTCTTAATAACGACGTCATCCCCAGCTCAGTCACGGGCACTGCTTGCCTGTGACAAGCTGGGTGATGTTTCCGTTACCATTACGCCGCACAAGACCCTAAATATGGTACAGGGCATCATCTTTCATAAAGACCTCTTGCTGCAGTCAGATGACGAATTGCGTGCCAATCTAGAACGGCGGGGAGTACATTTTATTCGGCGAGTCCATAGGGGTCCGAAGGACAATAGGGTCGCGACCGGTGCCTTCATCTTGGCTTTCGAGGGTGATTCATTGCCCGAGAAGGTCAAGGTGATGGTCTACCGGATCGACGTAAAGCCCTACGTTCCTCCCCCTATGCGCTGTTTTAAGTGCTGGAGGTTTGGGCATATGTCCTCCCGATGTGATGCCAATCCTACATGTCGGGAGTGCGGACGTGCTGTCCATCCGAACGTCCCCTGCACCCCTCCTCCAGTATGTGTTAATTGTGGCCAAAATCACTCCCCTTGTTCGCCTGTCTGCACAGTTCTGCACCAAGAAAGAAAGATCATAGAGTACAAGACCAGAGACCGACTGACGTACTCAGAGGCAAAGAAGAAGTACCATAAGCTCCACCCAGTGCGCCAGGTCAACACCTATGCCACAGCAGCCTCACTGTCACCCTCCACTGTGCCTACGAACCAGTCAGTGCAATCCGTACCAGTGGGCTCCCAGGCCCAACAAACTATCCCTGCCCCCTTACCAGCTGGGGGCGCTTCCTCTTCGGTGGCTCCCACACTTTTCACTGTGGGAGCAACACCCACTAAATCATCGGGGACGCGAGTCCCCACCTCTAAGCCGGAGAAGGAGAAGCCTTCTCTGGCTCCTCTCGCCGAGAAGGGGTCCCACGGGACACCCCCTTCTGCGGCTAATCAGAGCGCTCCGGAGGATCCTGGCCACCGGCCTATAGATCCACAACCTGCCGGTCGAAGAGCTTCTTACTCTTCTTCCGTCCCGGATGCCGCTTCTGGGAAGCCCTCACGGCCCAGCAAACCAAAGGGCCAGCGAGAGGAGAAGAAGAAGAGACACAAGAAAAAAGAATGTTTGGTGGCTTCAAAGCCACAACCACCCACATCCTCTTCTTCAGAGGATGAAGTCGAGATCCTCGCGTCTCCTGAGGATCTCGCAATTACTGATTCCCCAGACAAGATCTCTGGTTCTGTGGATTCAGAGCGCGTGGTAGCAGACGATCCGATGGAGTGATCTGCTTTTTATTCGTCATGGCGGTACAGCCAGAAGGAAACATCATCCTCCAGTGGAATTGTAGCGGCTTTTTCCATCACCTGCCTGAGCTACGACAACTTCTCAGCCAAACACCTGCCTTTTGTATCGCTCTTCAAGAGACCTGGCTCCCAGCGACGCGGTCCCCTGCCCTTCGAGGCTACAGGGGCTATTTTAAAAATCGCTCTATCTATGGCAGAGTTTCCGGTGGAGTCTGCGTCTATGTCCTAGCCACTGTCCCGAGCGCTGCCGTGCCTCTTCAAACGCCACTAGAGGCGGTTGCTGTTCGGCTCCGGGCAGTGCAAGACATTACCATATGTTCGGTCTACCTACCACCTGATGAGGTTGTCTCTCCTGTAGACCTCGCTGCCTTGGTCGCCCAACTTCCCCCACCCTTCCTTCTTTTGGGGGATTTCAATGCCCACCACACTTTGTGGGGTGGCACACAGACTTCGGCACGGGGTAGAGATGTTGAGACTCTACTGACGCAGCTGAACATCTGCCTCCTGAACACAGGTGCTGCTACGCACTTTAGCGTGGCACATGGTACATTCTCTGCCATAGATCTGTCTGTCTGTAGCCCAAGCCTGTTTCCGCACTTCACTTGGAGGGTCCACGACGACCTGTGTGGCAGCGACCATTTCCCTATCTTCCTGTCGCTCCCACAGTGTCCACCTGCTGACCGTCTGCCTCGCTGGTCCCTCCATAGGGCCGACTGGCCAGCATATTCCATAGCCGCTGTGCTTCCCTCTCCTCTTCTGGCTGATATCGATACCGCTGTGCAGCAGGTCACACATTCCATCATTTCTGCTGCTGAGAACACTATACCCGTCTCACTTGGATCACTCCACCGTAAGTCAGTGCCCTGGTGGACGCCGGAGATAGCTGAGGCCATCCGGGAACGTCGGCGAGCACTACAGCGCCACCGACGCCACCCTTGTGTTGAACATCTTGTTGCCTTCAAGCGTCTCCGTGCACGGGCGCGGCGATTGATCCAGCAAAGCAAGAGGGCCTCCTGGGAGCGTTATGTCGCCTCCATTGGCTCCCGAGCATCGCCTTCACGGGTATGGTCGCAAGTTCGACGCCTCTTTGGCCACCGCCCACCAGTGGGAATTCCGTGCCTAAGCATTCAGGGTACAATTTGCACTGACCCTCACACAATAGCAGAGCATTTGGCACACCACTATGCTCGCACCTCAGCGACCGCTGCATATGATGCGGATTTCCGCGCCCTTAAGGAGCGCACAGAGCGAAAGCAGATATCCTTTCGAACGCGACGCCAGGAAACCTACAACATCCCTTTCACCGAATGGGAGTTCGAAAGTGCACTTGCCGCATGCCCAGCCACGTCCCCTGGACCCGACCGCATCCATAGTCAGTTCCTCCGACACCTGTCAGCAGACTCTAAACGCCAACTTCTCTCCTTGCTGAATCGTCTCTGGGTTGAGGGTGTCTTCCCGTCCCAATGGCGGGATAGCATCATCATCCCAGTGATGAAGCCTGGGGCTGATCCACAGGTGGCTGATAGTTACCGCCCAATCAGCCTCACCAACGTTCCGTGTAAACTCCTCGAACGGATGGTGAGTCGGAGGCTTATGTGGATCCTTGAGGACCGGGGACTCCTGTCCCCACAACAGAGTGGGTTCCGTCGTGGCCGCTCCGCTGTCGATAATCTCGTGTCACTGGAGTCGGCCATCCGTACAGCCTTTACACGCCGCGAACATCTGGTTGCTGTATTCTTTGACCTGCGAAAAGCGTACGACACCACCTGGCGCCACCACATATTGTCTATGCTGTATGACTGGGGCTTACGCGGTCCGCTTCCTGTATTCATACAGAATTTTCTCGCGCAACGTTCTTTTCGAGTTCGTATTGGTTCCTGTTTCAGCTCCCCTCACTATCAAGAAAACGGTGTCCCACAGGGATCCGTACTAAGCGTCCCTTTATTTTTGGTCGCTATCAATGGTCTTGCTACTGCTGTGGGGTCATCGGTTTACACCTCGTTGTATGCCGATGACTTCTGCATGTATTTCAGCTCCACTAGCATCGGCGTTGCTGAACGGCGGTTGCAGATAGCTATTCGAAAGGCGCAGTCGTGGGCGTTTACTCATGGTTTTAACTTTTCCGCTTCGAAAACCCGGGTGATGCATTTCTGTCGGCGTCGGGCGGTCCATCCTGACCCCGAACTGTATCTCGCTGATGACCTGCTGCGTGTCGAAGAGACGCACCGTTTTTTAGGAATGTTATTCGACAACCGTCTCACCTGGGTGCCACACCTTCGCCAGCTCAAACAAAAGTGCTGGCGACACCTTAATATTCTACGCTGTCTAAGCCATACTGTTTGGGGAGCGTCACGCCCAACGCTCCTGCAACTTTATAAGGCGCTCATCCAGTCGCGCCTAGACTATGGCTGCGTAGTATACGATTCGGCTGCACCTTCAGCACTGCAAACATTAGACCCAGTCTTACATTCTGGAGTTCGTTTGGCAACAGGGGCTTTCCGCACGAGCCCTGTGACAAGCCTACTAGTTGAAGCTGGGGTCCTTCCTCTGCGGTTCCGCCGGCAGCACCTGCTGGCTTCGTACGTTGCCCATGTTAAGGCCTTGCCACACCATCCGAACCACCAGCTTCTTTTTCCAGGCGCTGCACTCCCTATCCCTCCAAGACGACCTCGGTCGGGTTACCCAATATCGGTCCGCGTTCGTTCTCTACTTTCGTCCCTCGAATCCCAGCCACTCCCTGCCACTTTCCACTATTCCTTTCAAACCCCTCCTTGGTCCATCCCCCGACTGCAGCTTTGTCTGGATCTGTCCAATAGATCAAAGGACTCCGTTTCTCCAACACAACTCCGACACCAGTTCCTGGATCTCCTCAACTCTTTCTGTGGTGCTGAAGCCATCTATACTGATGGGTCCTTAGCTGATGGTCGTGCTGGGTATGCATGTCTCCATGGTGACCATGTCGAACAACATTCATTGCCCCGTGAAAGTAGTGTCTTCACTGCAGAGCTGGTCGCTATCCTCAAGGCTCTAGAACACCTCCGAGCCTGCCCCAGGGGGTCATTTGTCATCTGTAGTGACTCCCTGAGTGGCTTGCAGGCACTCGACCAGTTCTTCCCTCGTCACCCGTTAGTGCAGTCCGTTCAAGACACTACTTACTCTCTTGCCAAATCTGGCCGATGTGTGGTCTTCCTGTGGACCCCTGGCCACGTCGGCATACCGGGGAATGAACGTGTTGACCAGTTGGCCAAACAGGCCACCACTGCGCCACCCTTCACCTTTGGCATCACGGAATCAGACCTTAGGTTATCATTGCACAAGAAGGTGCGTGATGCTTGGAGTGCCGAATGGTGCACCATGGGTGCCACAAACAAGCTCCGAGCCGTGAAGCTATCCACAACTCTGTGGAAGTCTTCACTGCGGCCCATACGTCGAGAGTCAGTTGTCCTCTGCCGCCTCCGTATTGGGCATACCTGGCTGACCCATGGTCATCTCCTCCGCCGTGAGGCACCACCTGTGTGTCGGTGTGGAGCAGCGCTGACAGTCGTCCATCTTCTGATGGACTGCCCAGTTTTAGCTACATTGCGCCAGTATTTTAACCTACCAGACGCGCTACCTTTAGTCTTAGGCGACGATGCCTCTATGGCTCATTCTGTTTTAAGTTTTATTCGCGCAGCTGGTTTTTACAACTCCATCTAGTGGTGGGTGCTATAGCCTGATACTTCAGGTCCCCACCTATCCAGCGATTTTAAACCCTTTTAAGACCCTTCTGTAATTTACCGAGGGATTTTTAGTGTGTGAAGTATGGCTGGCTCATCCTGTTTTTTCCCTGTGATCAGCCAGCCGAGTTTTTCTGCTGTCCAGTTTTAGCTGAGATCTCAACTTCTTTTTCCATATTGTGTCTCTTCCTTTTGTGTTGTACGCGATTTCTCCACTGTCAGCTTACCCCATTTCCGAGTTTTCATCTTCGGAGCTGTGTTTTACTTTTTATACTCTTGACAGAGGACTCTTAGCTAGGGACAGGGGACTGATGACCTAGCTGTTTAGTCCCCTTAAAACCAACAACAACAACAACAACAACAACTACAAACCATTTATGAACTTCCTACAAACTAGGACGTCACAAATATCCATGCCCGAGGGGGGATTCGAACCCCCGACCGTAGTGGCCGTACAGACCTTGACTGTCCCCTCGGCCACCGCGGCCGGCCCGGGAAGAGCAATTGACAGGAATGGAAGGTGTGTTGAAAAGAATAAAATGAACATTAACAAGAGCGAAAAAAGGGGTCAAAGGAATGTAGTCGTAAGGAAATCAGGCGATTACTACAAACTGTGTCAGTTCTGACAGGAAATCCCCTATCCAGTCGTAAATTTGGGGGCGATATACCATAACCACGCGCAAATTGATTAAAAGCAATTTGTGAGGTACGGTGTCAAAAGCTTCTGGAAATCAAGATGCATTCGCGAATTGGTTGGCTGATGGCGCACGCACTTTTAGCAGTCATTTTCACAACGAAGTCTATCGTGTAAAACGGGCGTTAGGAACAGACGCCACGTATAATTTCAGGGGAAGTCAGTCTGCGGTTCCGTCTTCAGAGCGGATGCGCGCCTTGCTGGAGGAGTAGGTGAAATGCCGCCATTAATGGGTGAGATAGGCGAGGGCAGTACGTCATTAGAGTGTGGCTGGCAGATGTGAGGCAGTGAGCTGTTCCCCAACAGCCAGCCAGTGAGCTACGCGGTCGCGACCTACTCTGCGTGACGTGGCACGGCAGCGCACAGGCCTTGTCTTTAGACGGTGTTGGCTAGCTAGTTTGGCCGGTGCAGGGCATCGAGCACAGAACATAGATAGGCTATACGGCTTACATCAGCGTACAGGCAGCGATGACACGGCAGCCATCTTGGATGGGTGTAGAAACGGATTTGGGCCGATAACTGCGTATTTTTTTTTTTTTTTTTCAAATGGCGCTCGCCTCATTGTCATTTGAACCCCTTAGGATAGGAAAAAAATTACAAACTTTTCCATGCAGACATTTGAATGCGAAAGGAATGCAACAGGGTTCTTAGCAAGTACAATACGTATTTTGTTTGTATAAAAATAATAATTGAAACTATTACTTTTATACTAAATAAAAATTGCGACATGAAAGAGTTAGTCGCCTGCCACTTTTTTTGTTTTTTGGTCAGGAAATTTTCGTCAGCGAGAAAGTTGTAAATAATGAAATTGACTTTCCTTTTTATTTAAACAAATTTTTTATAGCTCCCCTTGTTTTCTCACAAATTTGGATAGAATAGAGCGGCGGAACCTTTCAAAGTCTACTCGTTACTTACAATGAGCTTGCCCTCCAATGAGCACAGATTCTGTTGTCCACTCACCTTGTACTCGGTGACCAATTTTCACAAACATTTGTAATTATCAGTATGAAATAATTATGACTTAACACTTTTTATTAATTACATTACTAACTAGCTGAGCCGCTCCGGCTTTGCCACAGGTAATCTTTAAACTTCTTTACCTCGAGAACTGCAGAACGTATCGTGATGCAGTTTGTTTAAATTTCTTCGTTATAATTCTGGGTTCAACGTAAGCTATATTAAAGTGCAATACGAAAGTGAGATATAATCTAAATCAGAATAATAAAGTACAATGGTTTACCACTTCCGCACTTTCGTGACCTCCATAGCGTAAACTATGAGACCTGCGCTAAAGTACATACTATAGAACTATAGAACTCACGACAATTTAAAAAAAACGTCACAAGATCATAAACTATTACAGATCTCCCACAATAGCTATATCTGTAGTCTGAAGCCATCAGGCGCGAGCGCTTTAAAAGAGAAAAATGATAAATGTTACTTACTCGTAAAAGTTAGAAACTTGCTCTCACATTTTATTATTTTTTACGTTCTTATTTTAGTTGTTTCACACATTCGTATTGACGTTAAATATATCCGAAGATTATCCCAGGATTCTAAATAAGAAATTAAAAGAAACCGCATGACGATACATTCAGTACCCCTCAAATTATAAGAGGTTAAAGGGGCAGAGGGAAAATATGCTTCTATTTTATATAGTAGTATGATTAGCTGTACCTAGCTGAAATTTGTAATTATTTATGGCAAAAATTGATTGTCTAAAAAGGAACTTCTTAAATATATGAAAAAGGACTTAACAGACAGCGAACTCAATGAACTACCCTGTGCTCGCAGCTTTGGCCGGCTGGCGCTCGGCTGCCATGTTGGTTGGGTGTCGCACTCTCAGTCCGCTTCATTTCACCATCATTACAAGGCCTCTCTATGTTATTCTGTGCTCGCTGGTGTAGGGTCGGGACCACTGTGTCGAGCCAGCGCAACTGCCTAGCAACCTGGGGACAAGAGTTCATAATCCCAGCTAGGCAGGATTTTTTCAACTCCCCCCAGTGATTTAACTCGGTGCCCTGTGAACACTGAATTGCTTGGCGTGTTGACTCACTCCTCCTGCCTGTCAGTGTTGTCCGCTCTTCCCGCACAGATACACCCGCTGGCCTCGCGTTGCGTGTTCGCTTCTCCGTAGCCGCCTGACACGGCCTCGGCAGTCCGCAGTCAAACTAAGAACCCGAGAATGCGAGGCCGCACGCCACTTCTCTGCAATCACGCTTATATAAGGCCGTGGCGAAACAGCTTCCGAGGGGTCACTGCCGAGAGGCGCCCAAAAGTTCGTCTCTTAACTTGCGAGCATCAAATGGTTCCGAATTCCAAATATTGAAACATATCGACCGTTTCAGGGCACTGAAATAAATTCAACGGCGAAGTTGACATGCCCGAAAGAACAGTCACCATATCAATAATTTTATATAAGGAACTCATTGTTCAATGGGGTGATCTATCATTGTTTAATAATGATTTTGCAGCCAAGATCGCGTTTTTCATTTATTATGTTACCGGTTTCGGCGTGCTCGACGCCATCTTCCAGGTTGGATGTACTCTTTTCGTATGTCAAAAATGTTGTGAAGTTATGTAAAATACGACAGGTCTGAAGATGGCGTCGAGCACGCTAAACCAGTACCATAATAAATGAAAAATGCGATCTTGGCTGCAAAATCATTAATAATCAAAAATTTTATGTATGCCCCCAACAGTCAACTGACAATTTCAATTCGGATACATTAATACGCTCGGTCCCTTGCGAGAATCCAGTTTAGTCTAGGAGCAAGAGAAACTAAAGGGCAGCGGGCACTACCATTGTAATGTACTGTAAGCTGATAATCTGGGCAAAAGGGGAAACGTTTCTGGGTAGCCTAATTGGTTAACGAAAATTCTAATTCGAATACCGGTTCAGCACCAATTTTTAACTTCGGCGTTGAATTTATTTCAATGCCCTGTAACGGCCGAGATGTTTCAATGTTCCAATATTTCTAATTCGTAAAAATACGGACGTCATTGTCAAACAGTGGTATCTATTCTTTCGGACCTGTCGAAAGGCCGCGGTGGAGTGCCTGAGCGTTCGAAGGCGCCTAGTTGCGGAGCGCGCCGATGCTAGCCGTCGGAGATTCGAGTCCTCTCTTGAGAATGGGTGTACTTGTTGAAACTTCCTGGCAGATTAAAATTGGGTGCCGGAACCGGGACTAGAACCTGGGACTTTTGCCTTTCGCGGGCAAGCGCTCTACCGACTGAGCTACCCCGACACGACTCACGATGCCGCCTCACAACTTTACTTCCGCCAGTACCTCGCCTCCTACTTTCCAAACTTCACAGAAGCTCTCCTGCGAAACTTGCAAGACTAGCACTCCTGGAAAAAAGGATATGGTGGAGACATGGCTTAGCCTCAGCCTAAGGGATTTTATTCTGCCAGGAAGTTTCATATCAGCTCACACTCCGCTGCAGAGTGAAAAGCTTCATTCTGGTGTATTTGTTGTTCAAATGTTCAAGTGTTTGTATAGTCTATGGGATTTAACTACGGGGTCATCAGTCCCTAAACTTACAAACTACTTATGAACTACTTACGAACTAGGAAGGCACAAATATCCATGTCTGAGGGGGGATTCGAACCCCCGACAGTAGTGGCCGTGCAGACCGTGACTGGAGCGCTTTAGTCCCCTCGGCCACCGCGGCCGGCTGTATTTGTTGTCCTTAGCATGAGTTAGTTTAAGTATTAGACGTTTAAAAAAACACACCCTCAATCGCTAGTTACATTTGAATATGTTACCTATGTTTCAATGTCGCAATGGACACTTCTTTAGCCAGTATGAGAAAAGGGTTAAAAATTACATGTCAAATCTTAAAAGGAAACTAAAATTACGATAACATTTACGCCGTAGACAGATATTCACACCTAAAATAGAAACAGCAGCACAGTCACTAAGGGCTGCGCCGCGTCGAAGCAGCCGAGCGCTATGCTACGATGCGCGAGGCTGTTTCCCGTCGGGGGGGGGGGGGGGGTTCGAATCCCCCCTCGGACATGGATGTTTGTGCCGTCTTTAGTATAAGGTAGTTCATAAGTAGTTCGTAAGTTTAGGGACTGATGACCCCGTAGTTTAGTCCCATACGCTCTACAAATATTTGAACTTTTGAACTAAGGGCTCCATGTAGTCGCTGCTAACTGTTCAAAAGCAAGCAAGCTTTCATTCAGACAGTTAGAGGAAAGGAAAACCTGATTGTAATGGGGAATTGGAACTCGGTAGTAGAAAAGGGAAGAGAAGAAAATGTAGTAAGTGAATGTGGACTGGGGAAAAGGAATTAAGGAGTTGATCGCCTCGTGCAGAGCACAATTTAATAATCACACGCACTTGGTTTAATCATCATGAAAGGTTATGTACGTGGAAGAGACCAGGAGAGACTGGAAGGTACCAGATTGACTTTATAATGGTAAGGAATAGGTTTAGAAACCAGGTTTTAAATTGTAAGACATATCCAGGAGCAGATATAGACTCTGACATAACTTATTGGTAATCAACTATAGATTAAAACTTAAGACACTGCGAAAAGGTAGGAAATTAAGGAACCAGAGGTGGTTGAGAGTTTCGGAGGGAGCATTAGGCATGGGTTGTATGAAACGGGGGAAAGTATAACATTAAAAGAAGTTCATTGAAGATAAGAGCCAAGATCGCTTTTTATTTATTATTATTATTAAGATAACCGGTTCCGGAAGTTTAACTGCCATCTTCGGATCTTACAATTCATTCTTAACAACAATAGTCTGAAGAATGAAATCTAAGATTCGAAGATGTCGGTTAAAATTCCGGAACCCGTTATCAGTAAAAGATTAGGAGCTCTGAGAGATAGTGAAGGCTGCAGAGGATAATATAGGCCGAAGGATACTAAAATTAATTGATTAAAGGAGAAAATATAAAAATGCAGCAAGTGAACCAGGCAATAGGGAGTACAGACGTCTGAACAATGAGGTTGACAGGAGGTGCAGATTGGCTAAGCAGGAGTGGCTTGAGGAGAAATGCAAGATCGTAGAAGAATGTATAACTAGGGAAAAGATAGAAACAGCCTGCAGGAAAATAAGAGAGATATTTAGAGACAAGAAAAGCAGCTGTATGAATATCAAGAACTCTGATGGAAAAACTAGTGGTATAAGCGAAGAAGGGAAAGCTGATAGATGGAACGAATATATAGAGGGCCCGTACAAAGAACATAAATTTGAAGGCAGCACTCTAGAAATTCAAGAGAAAGTAGATGAAGATACGAGATACTATAATGCGAGAAGAATTTGACAGAGCACTAGAAGATTTGAGGAGAATCAAGGCCCCTGGAGTAGCTTATGTTCTGTCTGAACTGCTAGGAGGGCCAGTCGTGAAGAAATTGTTCTACCTAGTATGCAAGATGTATGAGATAGGGGAAATACTCTCCGACTTCATGAAGAATATAGTGATTCCAATTGCGAAGAAAGCAAGTGCAGACAAATGTGAAAATTACAGAACTATCAGTTTAATAAGTCCTGGTTGCAAAATACTAACAGGAATTATTTACAGACTAATAGGAAAACGTAGAATTCGACGTTGGGGAAGATCAGTTTGGAGCTAAGAAAAATGTAGGAACCCACGAGGCAATGCTCACACTACGAATTATCTTAGAACATATGTTTAGAAAAGAGGAAACCTACGTTTTTAGCATTCTAGATCTGGAAAAAGCTTTTAACAATTTTGACCTGGAATACGGTTTTTCAAAGTGTGAAAGTAGCATTTGTAATATATAGGAAGCGAAGACTTAAATTCGACTTGTACAAAAAACAGACAGCAAGTATTAGAGTCGAAGGGCATGAAAGGGACGCAGTGGTTGGGACGGGAGTGAAAGAGGGTTGTAGCTCTCCCCAGTGTTATTCCATCACTGTATTGAGCAAGCTGTGAAGGAATGCAAGAAAAATTCGGAAATGGTATTAAAGTTCAGGGAGGAGAAATAAAAACTTTGCAGTTTGCCGATGTTGTTGTAATTCTGTCACAGACAGCAAAGGACCTGGAAGAACAATTACAGGGAATGAAGTGTCTTGAAAGGAAGGTATAAGATGAACATTAACCAGAGTAAAACAAGGATAATAGAATGTAGTGTCAGAAGATCAGGCGGCGCTGAAGGAATCAGATTAGGTAATGAGACAATAAGAGTAGTAGATAAGTTTTGTTATTTGGGTAGCAAAATAACTTCTGATGACCGAAGTAAAGAAGATATAAAATACAGAATGTCTGTGGGAAGAAAAGCGTGTCTAAAGAAGCAAAATTTTTGACATCCAATATTAGTTTAAATGTTACGAAAGCCTTTCTGAAAGCATTTGTCTGGAGTGTAGCATTGAATGGGATTGAAAGGTGGACGATACGTAGTTAATAGGAAAAGATGGTAGAAGCTTTCGAAATGGGGTGCTACAGACGAATGATGATTAGATCGGTAGATCACGTAACGAGGAGATACTAAACAGAATTGCGGAGAGACGGGATAGGTTAGTGGAGCACATTTTGAGACATCAAGGAATCGTCAACTTGGCATTAGAAGGAAGTGTGTGTGGTAAAAAACCGTAGAGGGAGACCAAGGGACGAATACGGTAAGCAAATTCAAAAGGATGTAGGTTGCCCTTCGTATTCTCAAATGAAGAGCCTTGCACAGGACAGGGTAGCGTGGAGAGCTGCATCAAACCAGCCTGCAGTCTGAATACCACAACAACAACGACGAGCAGGATTGCTCAGGTGTTCAGGTTCAGGTGTTTGTAAGGCTTAAGGGACTTAACTGCGGGGTCATCAGTCCCTAAACTTACAAACTACTTATGAGCTATCTTATACTAAAGACGGCACGAACATCCATGCCCGAGGGGGGGATTCGAACCCCCGACAGCGGACGGCCACGCGCACCACAACATGGCGCTCAAGGACGCGCGGCTAATCCGCCGCTGCCTTTGTTCAGTCTCACATTCTCCCCAGATGAGGGAACGACGATTGTCCACTGAACACAAAATCTTAACTCATCTGTGAACAGAACCCGGCGCCATTCGATACGACACAAATCATGATGTTCCTCCGCACAGTTTGTGCGGGCTAAACAGTGTTGTGGTTTCAATGGGATACACGTTACCGGCCTACGGCGTGGAGGCCACATTCTCGAATGCGACTGCGGACTGTTTGTGTTGATATTGCGCGTCCCTGTTACTGCCTGAATGGTGCGTTGCAGCGTTCATTCTGCCTCTTGTCAGTCAGCTCTTGCTGATGTTACCCGTGGATGAACTCCCCCTTACCTTCCTTTAACGGTTTCTATTGTCTAAAATCACGTCCCTAGGCTTACAAACTTCTTAAACTAACTTAAACTAACCTTAAGCCCGTATCCACTTCCCGCGGTTGCCGCATCGAACAGTTCGCTCGCGGCACACGTGTGCGTGTTTGGACGCGGCAGCCGCGCTCAGTCGATACGCTGCTCCAGCTCCGCGGCAGGTGTTCGCAGATGGTCGCTGACAGTGAGCCGCTCCACAACAGGTGTCGCTTGTGGTTGGTGTTTGTTACCTACAGTGCCATGAATACGGTTCGGGCAGCGGCTGCCTCCATACTGATGTATAACATCGAAAACAATAGAAAGCAGAAGCGAAAATTGCGTTGGTAGAGGAGAGAAATGTATCGCCAAAGAATGCCGTATGGAAACAGACTATTGCAAGATATGGCTTTAGAAGTCCTGGAAGATACAATAAAAAATTTTATTCGCTTGTCGTTAGACGATTTCGAACTCTTAAATGCGATGATCGAACGAAAAATAAGAAATTTTAACACCCACTTTCGACACGCTATTACTGCAAGAGAACGTCTTGCAATTACTTTGAGGTTCTTAGCCACATGAGATCCCTATGCGAGCTTGCAATACCTTTTCCGTGTCTGCAAACAAAGAATATCAAGAATAGTGACGGAAGTTTGTGACTCCATCATCGAGGCCCTCAAAGAAAGACTTCTTACTTCTGTAGGATGCCAATAAAGATCATCTTCTTTTTCAGTCCCTGACTTGGAATCTTGCCACGCGGTAGTAGCTGAGCGGTCTGGAGCGCCACGTTACGGATCGCGCGGCCTCCCACGATGGGGGTTTTTAATCCCCCTCGGGCATGCGTGTGTGTGTTGTCCTTAGGTTAGTTTAACTAATTTGTAAGTCTAGGGACTTATGACCAAAGTCGTTTGGCCACATAATAGTTACAAAAAAAAAATTGACTTGGAATCTTCATTACACTGCTTATATGTTTCCGTGCGCTCTCGCTTGTATTTTTGTTGTGGTAGTCCTTGTTTACTGGATTCCACAAGACCTCTTTTGCTTTGTTCACTTCTATCAGGGCAAGACACGTCTCGTTGTCCATCTTTGCACGCGCACGAACAGCAGAACTGGCGTGTCGACTGCACGAGCAGAGGACACTGGAACCCATGCTCGAAGAAGGGCTCGAACCTCAGACGGTGAGCAACCGCGTGCTTTGCAGCAAGGCTCTTCTAGAACTTTCAGCCATTCCACCGCCTCCAAATCGCGTCCAGGCCCTGAAAATTACACTTTGGGACACTTCAATAGCTGCAGCCTCCTCCCTCTGTCTCTGTCCCGCTAACAAACTTCCTATTCCTGTCCATGCCATAGCTTCGGGTAATTCACGTTGTTGTTGCATTGTACTACCAGCTCACTACACTATCTGAATCAAATGCAGGTGAAATTCGTTTGGTAAACACAAATCAACAATTATTGCCTCTCCAGCAACATCTCGATTGCCGTAATGTTGTCGCCACTCCGTAGAACAGACAGAAAGACGTCGAATCATTTTTAGTTCA
Organism: Locusta migratoria; assembly: GCA_026315105.1. NCBI lineage: Eukaryota > Metazoa > Arthropoda > Insecta > Orthoptera > Acrididae > Locusta > Locusta migratoria. The sequence continues at coordinate 325,623,532 of CM048745.1, read as the reverse complement.
TTCTGCTTTGACAATACTTGAGAACCTAGATGTTGTTGTTGTTATGGTCTTCAGTCCGCAGACTGGTTTGATGCAGCTCTCCACCCTACTCTATCCTAGATATCTCAACTAATCCCCTAGTTTTGTTGACCAGTGTACGAGAGTTATTCAATAATTAGAGACAAATTGGGCTGGAGAAAAAACTATTTTTTTTTCAAATAAATCCTTTTATATTTTTCAACATAATCCCTTTGAACATTTATGCACTTGTTCCGAAGTGCAACAAGCTTGCTTTTTTTTTCGGATACAAATAAATCTTTATGTTTGAACCAATTTCCCACAAACTTTTTCACGCCCTCGGTATCCTGGAATCTCTTCCCACGCAATGCCTCTTTCACTGCACCAAACAAATTGAAATCATTCTCAGGAAAAGTAGGTAATGGGGATGAGGTAGTACTTTCCAGCGCATTTTGTCGATGGTTTCACTAGTTAGTTAATACGTTGTCTTGCTGGAGAATCACACGTCTCCTCTTGAGATCCGCGACGTTTCTGTCTAATGAGCAACTTGTTTCTAAGCAAACCCGCTTAGTATTGGCTGTTTATTGTATGCAACTCTTAGAGATAAACAGAACTTCAGCGTTCCAAAACACATCAATATTTTTCCTGCTGATGCTTGGGTTTTGAATTTTTTTCTTGGCACGTAAATTGGTGTGCTTCCATTACATACTTTTTTAATCTCGTAGTAATGAACACAAGTTTCATCTCAAGTTAAAATTTTGTTGAGGAAGTGCTCACCTTCTCTTTCATAACGTTCCTTTAGCTCTGTGCACACTTTCAAAAAAAAAAAAAAAAAAATGTTTGTAAGCTACGGACTGATGACCACGCAGTTTGGTCCGATAGATTTACAAACTACTTAAACCTAGGTAAACCAACCTAAGGACAACACACACACCGATGCCCCAGGGAGGACTCGAACGTCCACGGCGAGCAACCGCACGCTCCGCAGCGAGACGCTTTAGACCGCTCGGCTACTCCACCGCGGCCACACTTTTAACCTTGTTTCCTTCTGTAGCCGCGCAAGTCCTTTGAGGCACATCTTGCACATGTTTAGTGGTACTTCAGCTTCTTACAGATATTGTTATGAACTGTACCAGTACTAACATGAACCTTATAAACTATCATTTCCACAGTCACGAATAACGACACGAACAACGTCATCAATTCGAGTTTCAGGTGAGGGAGTTGAAAGTGTAACTGGTCGGTATAAAGGTGTTTCTCAGTCACTGAGTCGCTATCATTTTTGAACTGCTCTCCACACTTGTAAAAAGTCTGCACGATTCATACAATTTCACCATAAACTTAGACATTCTACAGTGTATATTCACTGTTTTCTCGCCTTCAGCAAGTAAAAAATGAATAAGAGAACGTTATTCATGTAATGTGGAACTTTCACGTGAATTCGTCATCTTGGAATGTATTTTGAGGCTATAAAAAGAATGTTGATACATCAGCTAAACACAGCTCATCCAAGTTATGTCAACTTCAAGCCACAAAAGTACCAAACTTGCCCTACAAACAGTTTCTTCCCCCAGACCACTTTGTCTCCGTAATTACTGAATGACTCTCGTAATATTACAAAATATTTTGCCAGCCCCGGTGGCCGAGGGGACTGAGGCGTTTCAGTCACGGTCTGCACGGCCACTACGGTCGGGGGTTCGAATCCCCCCTCGGGCATGGATATTTGTGCCGTCCTTAATTGTAGGTAGTTCATAAGTAGTTTGTAAGTTTAGGGACTGACGACCCCGTAGTTAAGTCCCTTAAGCTTAACAAACATTTGAACAAAATATTTTCATCGATTTAAAGAGCGATTCTTTGTTTCTAGAAGGTCTATAAAGTTTATACATGAGGCAGGAATCAGTGTAGCTCTGGAGATGACCGATAGTTTGCAAAAAGGAAAAAAGAAACAAAAGTGTACTCTTAGCATAAATACGTTAAAAAAGGTGATTACGATTAATGTACGAACATTTATGGGATGGCGACAATGTTCCATTGTCTGCGGGATAATACATGCATCCCATAGAACGTAGATCTCTGCACCTCCAGCACATTTAATTTCTGTTGCTTTCCTGGTGCACGTAGTGAGTCATTAGGAGCTGATATTTATCCTCTCATGATAATCAACGCAACACTTTGGAATGGGCCTCACTAGAGACTGGACTTGCGACATCGTCTTGACACATGCCTTATTTGGTGCGGTTGCACTAATATGTTAAGCATTGTACGCCCAAGCATGTACGAGGGCAGACCAGGAAGTAAGTCTCTCTCTCGTATTTAGCCACATTACGGCTGTAAGTGTGAAGTCACTATATCTAGCGTTGCGCCTTCCTTGGTTCTGGCCGAACTGATCTGCCGTAGCTCAATAGCGCTGCTGTCAGTTTTAAAGGTGGTGGTCTTTCACACGGCCATAGCGTTAGAGCAACTAAATCACATTCGTTTTCTATGGAACAACGTACGAGCACCCATTGAGATCTACGGGGATATGCAGCCCACATGTGGGTAAAACTGCTTGTTGGTGGTGGTGGTGGTGGTGGTGGTGATGTGAGATCGGGAAAGGTCATGAAGTCTTGGATGGCAATGAGTGGTCGGTGGGCTGCGTTCCTCTGGGCATTCCACTGGGAGATTATGGACCACTCACCGTACACTTAAAACATCTTCCCAAGCAATTTCCACGTTTCCTGTTTCTTCCAAAAGTAGTCAGAGTGTAGTATGTTGTTTGTAAGACCCTGGTGGAATTTATGCCATTTTGAAATTCCATTACAGAATTCCAAAACAATAATCAGCCTACATCGCTCATTTTCAGTTTTATTATCTTGTGGTGACCTGTTTCGGCCAGTACAGGTGATCTTCAGATCTTATCTCTGAGTTGGGTTGCATAGACGATGAACGGGTGCATGTGGTAGATGATCTGTCGATCTCTATTTGTCAAAGCCAGACAAAATAAAATAATAAACTGTGCAATCTAGACTGATTACTTTTTTGAAATTTATCACACATAATGTTTCCAAAAAATCATTATAGATATGCATATTTCTTCGTGTTTTTGGCCTCCTTTCCGCAGTTGCAGTTATACAATTTGTGTAGGTTATGGGACCGTCTTATGCAACTGCCGACCGCGGTCGCCGAGGGGACTGCGGCGCGCCAGTCACGGTCAGCACAGCCACTACGGTCGGGGTTTCGAATCCCCCCTCGGGCATGGATATTTCTGCCGTCCTTAGTATTAGCTAGTTCATAAGTAGTTTGTAAGTTTAGGGACTGATGACCCCGTAGTTAAGTCCCTTAAGCTCTACAAACATTTGAACATGTTTTTCTTATGCAACTGTAAATTAGTCTACTTTAGTCTAGACTAATTTACAGTTGCATAAGACGATCCCATAACCTATACAAATGATTCAGATTCATTGGAAACATCTCTCTCGCCGATGGTTGATTATTGCAAAGATTGCAGTCTCCACATTCAGGTACAATAGATTCATTGCTTCTAATATACGTCTTGAATTTTTGTATGTAACGCACATACCCTGTGAACCTCGTAGTTCTTTTAAATCATTATTAATACAACATACAGTATGTACGACAATGAATTTACTTCATCTACTTGACGGCGCTAGATTTCGTGTGTTAATGCACCATTCCTCATCGTGGCTTCACTGAACGTCTGAAAAAAAAAGTAAGTACAATTTACATTAATGTAGGGCTGTTACAGTAACTGTATGTTCCGTCCTTTAATCCTCACCTAACTCGAGCAGGACGCTGAGGTTACATCACACGCTTCGTTTTTGTGAAGGAATTAATGGCAGAACACAATAAAATGTTTTACATTTCGTAGAAATTTATTTCACACTAAATCGAAAGATATAAAAGTTTCATTCTAACTTTGCGCGCGATTCCTCCCTTCACGCTATGTACCCATGATTGCGTTACGACTTGTCCGTTTATACGCTTGACAAAAACGTGACTGAATAAATTTAAAATTGCAAATTAATTATTTCAGTGTAGCAGAAAATTAAAGATACTAAGCAAGATTCGTTTGTGACGCCTGGAACTCTGACGTTAACTCTGTGACTGCACGTGTTATGGGATGTCTCCCCACCCGGAACCCACAGTCCATCAAGAAGAGTGAGACTGTCTTTTCCATTCAGCCAAGGTCAGAAGCGCGCCGCCAAAGATGGTTAGCGTGACTGTCAGCTCAAAGAATTACGCCGGAGCGACCAAGGATGTATTTCCACCCATAGCTAACATTAAATCAAGGAGGTTAAAATAAAGGGAGACGGCGCTACTATGAAAAACTTGTGTCAATTGAAGCCAGTCCGCTATCTTGTGGAGTCAACGAAATATGATTCAGAGTAAAGCATTGTGTGGTTCTTACCCTATTAACTTTCATACATTGAAATAACTGTCATTTCCAGTACAGGGTGTCCAGAAAAGGACTCCCTGATTTCGAAATTAAATATCTCGAAAACAAAGATCGATAGAGGAATGCAGTAAACGGTTTGTTTATTGTGAAAGCTGTAAGAAGTTTATACAGCTGTTTGAAATAATAATACGTAATCGCCATACGTAATGCCTAGTATTAATAGTGATCCAAAGCCCAGAGCGATCAGTTCCAATATTGAAACGTGAAAAGAGGTTAGCGTACCGAAGGAAGAGATTAAAACCATGTACTCGATTGAATAACGCGTTTTTCTGGTACTAGAGTACCAGAGGTTAGAAGAGAGTCCTACGGCAACAAGTCGAAGTTTTCAAGCACGATTTAATGTTCTAAAAGGATCCGATGCAAAAACCATTCGTACGCTCTTCGCAAAATTTCAACGAACAGGCAGCGTAACTGATGTAGTGGGACATGTTGGCCGCAAGCAAACCGCAGTTACGCCTGAAAATATCGCCACAGTTTTTGAAATTATTCAGCGAAATCCAATGTCATCCGTCCGTAGAATTGCACCTAAGACTGGTTTGAAGCGTTCCAGCACGCAGAAGATACTGAGAAAGAGCCTACTCGTTTCCATTGAAAATTCAAACGCACCAGGCCATGCCCGTACGAGCTATGCATCAAAGGGTTGCCTTTGCTAATCAGATGCTCACAATGATTGATAGTGAAGGATTTGCTGTTGGCTGCATGTGGTTTACAGATGAAGCACACTTCCATCTGAATGGATACGTGAATAAGCAGAACTGGCGATTTTGGAGTTCCGAAAAGCCATATTGGTGTGAAGCGAAACTCCTGTATTCTCCTAAAGTTACTGTGTGAGCTGCAGTATGCAGCAGAGGCATTATTGGTCCTTTTTCATTCGGGAAACGGTCACTGATGCACGTTACGTTGCAATTTTGGAACAATTTGTCGCCACACAGCAAGCGTTAGAGGATCGACCAGGTACTGAATAATTTACGCAAGATGGAACCCGACCACATCGAACCGAACAAGTGTTTCGCTTTCTTGAGGAATACTTCGGGAATCGAGGCATTGCTTTGGAATATCCCAAATTTACTGGTGCAGGCTTGGATTGGCCTCCATATTCGCCGGATTTGACTCCCTGTGACTTTATTTTGTGGGGCACAGTTAAAGAAAGACATGGTCTACCCAAAGCATTCTGCCACGCTGGACGAGCTTGAATCGGTGATCTCTGTGGCATGTGAATCCATTTCGGTTGAGACACTACGAAATGTCATGGCGAATTTCATTCTTCGTTTGCGCCACCTCTGTAGTGCCAATGGTGAACAGTTTGAAAACATTGTGATGTGATTGTTTGCAAAGAATGTTTTCATACGATTATTTCACTTATGTATGCTGATATGAGCTGTACAGTGTACAGCGCCATCTGTTAGCAGATTTTATTTCAAACTGCTGTATAAACTTTTTACAGCTTTGACAATAAACATACCGTTTACTGCATTCCTCTATCGATCTTTGTTTTCGAGATATTTAATTTTGAAATCAGGGAGCCCTTTTCTGGACACCCTGTACATGTTTGATAAGTACACTTCTGTGAACAAAAACAGACCTTCCAAATAAGTGAACTGTGGTTTAATAACACAAAATTACTGACTCCACAATACTGAGACAACGGCTTCACTTCTGTAGCGTTAGGAGCATCTCCCCCTATTCTAACCTCCTTGGATTAAATGGTAGATAAAGTAACTAATGGGGAGCTACTGAACAGTATTACATGTAAGCACCAACAGCGATGACAACTTGCAAAAAATACTGTAATACACTGAATAAATCGCTACTAAGAAGTCTAATTTTGGCTATGTCTAAGACATCTACATCGGATACTCTGCAAATCACATGTAAGTGCCTGGCAAAGGGTTCATAGAACCACCGTTATACTACTTATCTCCCATTCCATTCTCGAATAGCGCGCGGGAAGAAAACACCTGAATCTCTCCGTTCGAGCTCTGATTTCTCGTATTTTATTCTGATGATCATTTCTACCTATGTCAGTGGGAGTCAACAATTTATTTTCGCATTCGGAGGAGAATGTTGGCGATTGGAGTTTCGTAAGTACCCCATGCCGCAGCGATAATCGCCGTTGTTGTAATGATTCCCATTCCAGATCCTATATAATTTCCGTAACACTGTCTCCCCTGTATCGTCATAATACGAAATGAGTTGCCCTTCTTTGGACTCTTTCGATGTCCTCCGTCAAACTCCACCATAACAAAATTTGTTAACAGGTTTTTCAACACTGTGGCGGAGGAATTTTCCCAAATGATTACATGTGTTAAAACCTATGACATTATGTCCTCCGCCATAGTGTTGAAAGACCTGTTAACAAATTTTGTTATGGTGGAGTATACAAGATTAAATGTGGGACATGTGGCAACTTCTATATTGGGCAAACAGGAAGGGAATTTAAAAAACGATACCGATAACATAGCTATCCCAGTCAACTCAGTGCACTAAGTACCCATTTGCGACAAAATTATCATCAACTTCTAAATATCGAAAACAATTTACAGATTCTTCATTATGAGAATAAAAGCACATGTTTAGACATTTTGGAAGATTTAGAAATTTTTGTGCATAGATACACCTTGAAGGATGAACTGCTTAACGAACAAGTTACCAGCACAAGAGACTGGTTTTTCCAAATTTTCGAAGCAACATTTTTCAGTAATTAATTTTGAGGATTATTTTTTTATTTTTTTTATATATGGTATTTATTTTATTTTTGATATTTGTTTAAAATTGGTACACTTTAATTTGACCTTGTATCTTGAATAAATAAGGCAACCGTTCAGCCTCTACTCTAACTTCCATGTTACTCACATTATAATTCACCATAGAATCTTTATTTTCTAATAAATATATCTTTATTTTATATATTATCTTAATAACAACTGATGTTTATTCTTATTTGTCAATAGATAGAAACAGTATTTTACATGACAAATTTGAATACATCAAATCTAAATTTATATAATATCGGTATCTAATTCCAAATCATGTAAAACTGTAAAAATATTTCACACCTTAATTATAAATTGCAAATAATTTTGTGTATATACTCAATTGGTTGTATATGTATCTTATTGACAGATCACTAGATGATGGGCTAAGCCCGAAACATGTTGTGAACTGACAATAAATAATCTACTGATAACATCTTTTGATTATTCAAGCAATCTCCAGCATTTTTAAAATCATTATTAAAACGGTTTAGTTGTGTTGCGTCATGGCGACTTTGCTGTCCAGGGGGAGATGTGTGATAATGTCCAGATGCTGTACAAAGCACGCCTTTACCTTTTTGTTTGTGTATTCGCCACATTATCGTTTTGGAATATGGCGGTGGTTATTTATCAGTATGTTAGTCATTATAAGCGGATTGCTGCTGAGGATAGTAAGATATTCATAGTTATCCTACCAGTGAGGGTAATGATAAAGCTGCCCAAATCGTAGAGGAACCTTTTGCATGCTTCATAGAAGGAAGCAGGCTGGTTGGTTGTGCTACTGTGCTTCTTTTGGGGTTTTCCATATGTAAGCCTGGTTGTTTATAGGAAGTGTAAATGATATATGAATACTGTACTTCCAATCATCGAATAGCTTTATGACCGTGGTGTCACTTCCTTCACATCTTTGCGTTGTCTTCCGTTATTAAGGGTTCAACAACTGTAGCCCTTCCATGAATATTAAACTCCAGCCGTACCGTTTTATCGAAACAGTATTACTCAAGAGATTGTGTTTTGCAATCTTTTTGCCGTGTAGTTTCGTTGTCTAGCCAAAAACGTTCTTTAGTGTCGGTCAGTCGTTCCGAGTTAACTTCGGGTTTCGTCCACAATTACTATTCATCCATAACGTTTTGTACGTATGCTGTCGTTACCGACGATAGTGTCGCTATGAAATGTTAAACAGTGCAGCCGTCATCGATGCTGCTACTACCTGCGCACAGTCGAGTTAGCCTCTTTGGATGTCAGAGAGACCACGCATTTCACCTATGACATATACTGACCGTGGCAGAACAAAACTTATGGGATACAACGAAACGACCAAGCTTTTGTACTTCAGTTGTGCAGAGATCGCGTGTGTGAGATTCAACACGTACGTAGTAATACTACTAAGTAGATGTAGTACGCCGGCCGCGGTGGCCGAGCGGTTTGCGACACGCCAGTCACGTTCTGCACGGCCACTAGGGGCGGGGGTTCGAATCCCCCCCTCAGGCATGAATATTTGTGCCGTCCTTAGTATTAGCTAGTTCATAATTAGTTTGTAAGTTTAGGGACTGATGACCCAGTAGTTAGGTCCCATAAGCTCTACAAACATTTGAACATTTTTGAAGATGGAGTATACTGCATGATGCCCATTGTATTTTGTCCACTCATTCTGATGGCAGAAGCATTATCAGACGACATTTAAAAATTCTTACACACATACTCCGCAGTCCAACCAAAGGTGCGTGGCGGAGGGTGCCTAACACCACTACTAATTACTTAGTTAGCCTCTTTGGATGTCAGAGAGACCACGCATTTCACCTATGACATATACTGACCGTGGCAAAACAAAACTTATGGGATACAACGAAACGACCAAGCTTTTGTACGTCAGTTGTGCAGAGATCGCGTGTGTGTGATTCAACACGTACGTAGTAATGCCAACTACTAAGTAGATGTAGTATGTCGGCCGCGGTGGCCGAGCGGTTTGCGACACGCCAGTCACGTTCTGCACGTTCTGCTACTAATTACTTGATTTCTGTTTCACTCCTATATAGAACTAAGGAAACAACGAATCTGTATGATCCCTAATCTCTCTCTTATCTTTGTGGTCTTTAAGCGAAATGTAGGTTGCCGGCAGTAGAATCGCTCTGCAGTATGCCTCAAATTCCGGCCCTCTAAATTCCTTCAAACAGTGCTTCTCGAAAAGAACGTCACCTTCACTCCCGCGACTCCCATCTGAGTTCCCAAATCATTTCAGTAACAATCGAACCTACCAGTAACAAAACCTAGCGACCCGCTTATCAATTGCTTCTATATCTTTCTTTAAACCGATTTGTGGGGATCTCAAAAACGTGAGCGATACTCAAGACTGGATCGCACAAAATTTTATATGCGGTCTCCTTTACAGACATTTCACATCTTCCGAAAATTCTGCCAATAAACCGAAGTCGACCATTTGCTCTTACCATTTCATATCGTTCTACAGCGTTACGCTTAGATATTTAACTCACGCGGCTCTTTCAGGCAGTATTAGTAGTGAATAATGTCAGGGAGTATTAGTAATGAATAATGAAAGATTGTTCCTCCTACTCATCTGCATCACGTTACATGTTTCAACATTGAAAGCTGTCAGACTCCGTAGTTCAGACGACAGCGTCGCTGACTGCTACGCAAGGGACCTGGTTTCGATTCCCGCCAGGGGACTTTGTGTCGTGTGTTGTCCACCTCGTCATTATTTCTCTTCTTTATTTGCACGCAAATCGCCCAAGAGGCATAAAGTGGAAAGGCTTGTACTACGGCGGCCGAACAATCACATATGGGAGCTCCCACCCAAAAAAAAAAAAAAAAAAAAAAAAAATATATAGTAAGACGATCATTTCCATTTCCAACCTAGAAATTCGTTCCAAGTCATACTGAAACCTACTACAGACGTTCCATGACGACACCTTCTTGTACACCGCAGCATCATGATCAAACAGCCGCAGATTGCAACTCTGTCAGATAACTTAAATATATAGAAAATAGTAACTGGCCTTTCACACTTCCCTGGGGGTACTCTGACGATACCCTAGTCTCTAAGAACACTGGCCAACGAGGACAACGTACTGGGTTCTATTTCTTCGACCTATTCCATATGCTCGTTCCTTCGTTAGAAGTCTACAGTGTGGCACGAATTATTTTCGAAAATCAAGAAATATGCAGTCTGCCTGTTGCCCTTCATCCATAGCTTGCAAAATGTCAGAAATGGGCGAGCAGAGTGTCGCACGATCGTGCTTCCTAAAGCTGTGCTGATGCATGGACATAAACTTTTTCTTATTGAATCCATCATTGGTGGTGGAAACAGGACAGCGGCTAGTTAAGAGTCTGATGGAACTGAGTTACCAACAGCCGTATGTATAATAAAATATTTATTGTATCACAACCAGTTTCGGCATTCCACTATGCCATCTTCAGGTCCCTACATCAGAGCATAATATCCAAAAGTAGGGATACTAAAACTGGATTCGTGGACTTCTGTCTCTTAATGGGAAACAGCAACAACAGTTGTAAGAGACAGAAGTCCCGAATCCAGTTTTAGTATCCCTACTTTTGGATATTATGCTCAGATGTAGGGACCTGAAGATGGTATAGTGGAATGCCGAAACTGGTTGTGATACAATAAATATTTTATTATACATACGGCTGTTGGTATCTCAGTTCCTTCAGAAACTTTTTCGTCTCAAGGAAATTTACTGTATTAGAACTGAGAATGTGTTAAAGAATTCTACAGCAAACTGATATTAATAATATTGGTCTGCAATTATGTGGAGTCGTTCATTTGCCTTTCATATACACGGGAGTCACTGACGCCTTTTTCCAGTCGCTTAGAACTTTGCGCTAGGTCAAAGATTCGCTATAAGTGCAATCTAGGGAAGGAAGGAAGATCAGGGCTTAACGTCCCGTCGACAGCTTGAGCTGGAGCTGACGCTCGGCCGTGTCCTTTGAAAGGAACTATCCGGGCATTTGCCTGGAGTGATTTAGGGAAGTGACGGGATACCTAAATCTGAATGGGAGGAGGTGGATTTGAAGCACCGTCCTCCCGAATGCGAGTCCGTTGTGTTACCACTGCGAAATGCAAGGGTCCAATGCCTGAGAGCACTCTTTGTATAACCGGATTGGTACCCCATCTGGACCTTGGACCTTGTTTGTTTTTAACTTTCTCAACTGTTGACTATGTCCTCCATTTGGTAGTGCGGTCATCAAATGAAGGTATGTTCCTGCAGCATGACTGATTTCTCAAACGTTCCATCTCTAATGACCACGCTGTTTACGGGACTTTAATCTTCAAGCTTGCTTCCTTCCTCTTAATCATTAAATGTGAAAGATCAGCCTTCATTTTGCGATTTTATATCAGCACTCTCTTCTCCTGCAATTATTCGCAGACAGCAAGCTGATCATTTCGTACTGTATTCCATCTAGGAACAAAAAGTCTGAGTCACAGAGACACTGTATCTGCTGTCCTTCCAGGAATACAAGACCAACGCCGCTTGCGCCAACAGTTTGCAGAAATCCCGTCGTTGGATAGCTTTCACCTGAAAAAGATACGGATAAGGAAGTAACCGGTAAATTATTAGCAAAGCAATATCGACAATCAAAAATGAAAATATCAAGTTTGCAAAAAGTTTTTACAATTTATTTTATAATAAGGTAACCGGTTTCGATCTACGCTGAGATTATCATTATAAAATAAATTGTACGAACTATTTTGCGAACTTGAATGATATTTTCATTTTTAGTCATATACAAGTTCGCTGCCTTCGTAATAGCAAACAATGTTTTCCAAACTCAACATCTACATAATTTATTAAAACGAATGACTAATTGAATCATGAAGTGTATCGCTAGTCAGTGCCGGATCTGCGACATTTTCCAACCTCGGCACAAACCTGATATTGTCACCCCTTCCCCCCCCCCCCCCCCGCGCTTGGTGACCTAATTTTACTCCCCTCCCCAATTTTTATCCGAGGTACTAGTGACGACCTCCTAAACCGTGACTGTGGCTATAATCTTAGCGAAGCTTGAGAACCAGCGATTGGGTTAATTATGCGTTAGTCTAGCAAACGTAACGTAGTGACGACCACGGCGGACAGAGCCCTCACATCAACGTCATCTCAGACGCCGTCGCAATCGGCTCCACTGCGCGAGCGCGGGGCGCGGACCGCGGAGGGGTTGCTCCGCGAGCGGACGATATTTAAATCGCCCGCTACCGGGCTAGAACCCAGTTCCCTTCGAGCCGCCGTAGCGTGCGGATCTCCGTGCCAGCACGTTTCCAGGAGCTCAGTCCGTCAGTTCACCTGATGATGGCGACATGTGTGATCGCCGAAATATTGTGCCCGTTGGACACTATAGACCGGCAGTACACCCGTGGATATTTTGATTATCAAATACGCCGGGAGAAACCCAAGAATCACAAAATATCAATGTTTTAAGCATCCTCTATCAAAAAACATTTGAGTTACATATCCAAATGATCAAAACCTACGCAAGACCTCTGCAGACACACCACTTTGATGAGGATAGCGCGCATGCTAACCTACACAGCCCAACACTTGTTCCTTAAAAGAAAATGGTGTGTCTGCGCTTTTTGTTACACTACAACTGAGTACATGCAACGTAATGTTCGCAAACACTTATACCGCACTCCAACGCCCGCATACATCGATCATAACATGCTCTCTAAGGAATGGGTGGGAGTGACACACAGTACAGGGCCGCACTTTGTAAATATTGTGTATATTGCAACCTCCAGTCAGTTAATGCCAGACGCCTGTTATAAAATAGATGAGGTCATTCGACAAATAAATGTATTCGTCGGCAATCGATTCCAACTGCCCTATACAGCCTCCTTCATAGCCAAAGTCACGGGTGCATAATAAGAACTTGCACATACCCAGTTTGTTAAAAATCCCAGCGAAATCGTGAGAGATGCCGAACAACACGAAGCTGGAGATGAGAGCTCCTAGTTTAACAGCGGCTAGCCCCACTTTATAAGGTACAAATGTTTGTAGAGCTTATGGGACTTAACTATGGGGTCATCAGTCCCTAAACCTACAAACTACTTATGAACTAGCTTATACTAAAGACGGCGCAAACATCCATGGACGAGGGTGGATTCGAACCCCCGACCGCAGCGGCCATACAGACAGTGACTGACGAATACACGAGAGCTAATGTTATGAAGAAAGAATATTACATTACTTCTATCAACAGCCATAAAAAAACGAACGATTTGTCACTGCTATACCATAGCTCTTAATGCAACATGGACACAATAAAGGCCATCGCTACAGGCGATAAAGAGACATCTGCGCACAATCTTATTACTGACAATTACTGCAACACATCTACGGATCATTTCCTCGCAGTTGACACAGACGAGGTATTTGCCGTAGGAGTTGACTACAACAGTCGTTATAATTAGCGATAACCTAATTTACACACACACACACACACACACACACACACACACACACACACACACACACACACACACACAAACAGTAGGATGAGCGATAAATTGCGATGTAAAGTCAAACTCCAGTCCATACAGCAACACAACATCGATTTACACGAGCGCTTGCTTAGAACAGCACAGAAGTACATATCCGATAACTGACCAACCAACAAATACTCGATCAATCGAAACACTGCTCTGCTGACATATAACCTATCTTCCGGTATTTTATTCATAGATCCATAGACCCATAAAACCAAATCTTTCTACACGAAAAGCTATAAGTCTTCACAAAAAAATAGCTGTTACAGATGCAAACTACTACATATTTTAGGTAATCACTTCGACGTTGGAGCGATCCTCAAAACTTGATCCCTCTACACATCTTACGATCTACACCAAACACCTCTTAAGGTTGGTCTATATACACCGCAGAAGAGTAAAAGGCACTTTCCACGGAGGGAAGAAATCTAGAATGCGTCTAAACCGATACCCACATCGCGAAAACGATACTGTGCTACAACACATTAGATCCAACTCAAACCATTTTTAGAGCATAGCGACCCACAGATCGATGATTTTAACATCATAACCATAGACTTACAACACATCCAACCCTTTTTAGGTCAAAACGAGGCACACCTAGTAAGGCACACACATGTTATCGAATTGTGCTTTTTGCATGATCATTCTATACGGAGAACCGCGTGTTACACCGGTCTTCTTCCACAACAGAACCAGGGCCAGTCGTCTTATGTCTTCCTCCAAACAACACGTAACGTTTTCATGTGTAATTTATACGCATGGAAGGTAAAGATTAGATCAGAGCTCCATCTAAGCTAGTTATTTGTTACATACCGCATACCGAAAATTGCACAGGGCTTCGGAAAGAAACACAGCAGACCCAATTCTATCCTTTTCTAAGGTAAATAGACGGATAAATCAAAGAAAGACACATCACAACCTTCGGTTGCTTTTCTATTAAGACGGCGGAATGTTCGTCGAATTAGGCTTTTGTGAAATATTATAGCTGAAGATCTAAACAGAGCTGATAGAATATTAATGCCTCTAGTTAGGGTCATGCGTTATACTAACAACAGAATCAAACCAATCGCCGACTGTGTTTGCTCTGAGAACCTGATAAAAACACAAAATAGACAGAACACGGTATTCTTTATTCAACTCTTATTACATATAGCGTATACACCACTCCCACCATACAGAATATAGCCACAGTAACAACGGTCTGCCGGCCGCGGTGGCCGAGGGGACTGAGACGCTCCAGTCACGGTCTGCGCGGCCACTATGGTCGGGGGTTCGAATCCCCCCTCGAGCATGGATATTTGTGCCGTCCTTAGGATTAGCTAGTTCATAAGTAGTTTGTAAGTTTAGGGACTGATGACCGCGTAGTTAAGTCCCAGAAGCTATACAAACATTTGAACAACGGTCTACAGTATTACTAACCATCTAACCTTGTAGACTACATACTGTATCGTATTTTAGATAATCATGTTGTCACATTAGCGCACATCGATAACACTGCAGAAGCTGCAACTCTCCTACCTCGGACAGCTACGTTCTGTGTCCCATCGAATGGTATTCGAGGGACTCTTTCCTGTCGCATTTTATCGTCGTGTCATGATGTGTAGTCGTCCCGGGGAGAAGAGGTCATGTTGGCCCGGTTGACGGTTCAGCCACTGCCACTTGTTAAATGGTGACCCCGCACCGTTATGTTCCTGTGATCACCCGCTGACTGTGCGCCAAGTTTTATTGTCTTGCCCAAATTTACTTCTGTCCGGATTGCACTGTATCTACCGAATACCCTGGAAGAAATTTTAGCTGATGACGCACGAGCTGCTGCTCGAGTGTTGAATATTATCAGCTTGACCAATTTATCAAAGGAAATTTATTTCTTCCTTTTGTTGTATTTTATCCTATGTTTATAGCTATTTTAATGTGGCTTATTATCCGTTAGTACATCTCAGTTTTGATTCGAGCGCTAATGACCTCAGCATTTGTGCGCCTTAAAACCACAAAAAAATAAAAAATAAAATAAATAAAATAAAATAAAACTTCACTAGTTTGTGCCTGTTTGAATCCTCCCACCCTCGCCGTCCCACTGCTCCTCGTCGTAGTTGCGTGCATTGGCATTTCGTAGCCACATGTTCTCCATTTTACCTTTAATTGTTTTATGTTTTTTTATTTTATTTTTTTTAATTGCTAGAGGCAACGAAGTTTTGTTACTTTTGTAGCTTTTTATATGGAACATACTTTTACTTTCTTCTTCATGTTTATTAGTGACACCTGGCGACATCTTTAGTTTACTTCGACGGTGCTGTCTGCTACTTTTTATTAGTATAGTTCAGAAGGGCCATGACGTCATACAATCAGTATGAAACATAAAAAATGTTCAAATGTTTTGTAAGCCTATGGGACTTAACTACGGGGTCATTAGTCCCTAAACTTACAAACTACTTATGAACTACTTACGAACTAGGACGGCACAAATATCCATGCCCGAAGGGGGGGGATTCGAACGCCCGACCGTAGTGGCCGTGCAGACCGTGACTGGAGCGCCTCAGTCACCTCGGCCATATGAAACAAAACCCCAAGCTTAGGTATGTTCTTGTCTCCTTGTATTTACAGCGTATCATGGCAATTTCTTTTAGTAATACTCTTTCTATAACACCATGCTAACTAATGGTTGTAATATTTCAGATTCTGTTGATTATTATTTCGAAACGCGTCAATAAATGAACAGCTGCATCACCTCCTGTGGCCTTTATATTCCTACAGCGTCCCTAATAGTACTGTCTAATAACTAAAACTAAAAAGTGGGCGTATTCCTCATCAGGGACTTAATGTCACATCTGGGATTTCATCCCTGTTCTTTTTACGCCTCTGCGATGCAGGTGATAACCGCGACATCATGTGTTTTCCTTGTAGGTGGCCCTGAAAAACATTTCAGGCACACCGCCACTCAAAATTGACACGAAGAGTCTTCAGCGAGATGGCTCAAATTGAACCACCGCTTCCCTTTGGGCGTTAATCTTCACACATTTCGAAGTCGAAGACGACAGTTCTTAGTGCAAAATGTTCAAATGCCTGTAAACCTATCGGACCAAACTGCGTGGTCATCAGTCCTTAGCTTGCAATCTACGTAAACCTAGGTAAACTAACCATCGAACAAACACACACACCCATGCCCCAGGGAGGACTCGAACTTCCACGGCGAGTAACCGCGCGCTACGCAGCGAGACGCTTTAGACCGCTCGGCTACTCCACCGCGGCAGTTCTTAGTGCCGTGAGCAACAGATGTTGAGATTTTTGTAAAGCTTAACTGCGGGGTCATCAGTCCCTAAACTTACATATTTATGAACTAACTTATACTGAAGACAGCTCACACATTCCTGTCCGAGGGAGGATTCGGGCCTCCGACGCGGGAGGCCGCGCGATCCGCAGCGGCGTGCTCCTGACCACTCGCCGTGAGCAATAAAACTGGTTTCTTGACTAGTTTTAATGCTGTAGACCGAAATCCTCTCAATTTTAATGTCATTCGTGGTCGTTTCCCTAGACGTTTCTAATAAAATAATCTCTCTCGGAATTTCGAAATTAAACTTCTCCTCCATAGTTCCTGTTTAGTAGCTTCTAAAGGGTGTTCGTGTAAGAGCGTTCAAGAATTTAATAGTGCATAAAAGAGGCTCCACTGAATTGAGGTAGAGAACCTGGGTTGGAGAATCCAGCTAGCCGGCTGTGGTGGCCGAGGGGACTGAGGCGCTTCAGTCACGGTCTGCACGGCCACTACGGTCGGGGGTTCGAATCCCCCCTCGGGCATGGATATTTGTGCCGTCCTTAGTGTTAGCTAGTTCATAAGTAGTTTGTAACTTTAGGGACTGATGACCCCGAGGTTAAGTCCCATAAGCTATACAAACAGTTGAAGTTGAGAATCCAGCTAAAGGAGATAATAGGAACACAATAACATTACTGTGTGATTTTTTTTCATTTAAATTAGTTAACTGTAAATACCACCAGTGACACAATGAAATAAACACTCGTCGTGACGGATGATGCTCATTAGAAAATCCTTCCCTGCACAGCCTTTCAGCAGCGAAACCCTTCGTAATTACTTCCCCATACATGAGGTGCGTGTCACTTCTGCGAAACGGTACCGGTACCGCTCTATCCTATTGCACTGTACTTCTCTGAATAGCACTGAGTAATGAATGGCTCTGTCGTTGATTCATAGCACGTTCTGTCACGAGACAGTTTCAGTAAAATACAACAGAGCCACTTGACGGTAAAGAAAAGTAAACAAAACATGCATAATGACTTACAAGTAATAGGATCGCTCTCCGTGTTTCCTTGCAGGAAATAAAGACTGTATTTCCCGTTCACTTCACAACTGGCGATGGCAGAAGGCGGAACTAAACTTTGTTTATGGACAGGTGGGGCCGAAGCGTCCCACAATACTCGACAGTACAAGATCGACGCATATGGCTCGGCATTAGAGTTGGGCAATACGATTATTTTTCAGTAATCGATTCCTGCGAGCTGCGGCGGAGCGGCCGAGCGCTTTGGGGCGCTATGCTACGATGCGAGAGGCCGTTCTCCGTCGGGGGTTCGAATCCCCCCCTCGGGCATGGATGTTTGTGCCGTCTTTAGTATAAGCTAGTTCATAAGTATGTAAGCTTTACAAACATTTGAACTTTTTTTTATTATTATTCCTGCGATTCGATCCCACATAGTGAATCGATTCCTATACTTGGTTCACAATAGTTTCTAGTCTGCTATGGCACGATTCTTACGGAATGCCAAGACGTTCTACATCCTACTCATAGATGGCAGTACATGTCTGTGAATGTCACCCAAGTTAGAATCTAACATTGTGATTCGATTACTACTATTCCTTCACAATTCTTTCTGGTTTGCGATGGCACGATTCTTACAGAATACAAAAAAAGGAGACCACATTGGTATCGGATTTTAGTATTTATGGTACTGTACTTCAATAGTTCAGACCTGAAATCGTAATTAGCCCAAGCCATTCCGTTGTCGTTGTTACTGTTGTTGTTGCAGTCTTTAGTCCGCAAACTGGTGCAAGCCTCTTCATCTGAGAATACATTCGGCAACCTACATCATTTTGATTCTGCTTACTCTATTCGCCCTTCGTTCTCCGTCTACATTTTTTACCCCACACACTTTCCTCCAATGCTAAGTTGACGATTCCTTGATGACTTAGAAAGTGTCCCACCAACCTATCAGGATATGCCAGAACTTTTCTCTCTAATTCGGTTAAGCACCTTATTAGTTACGTTAACTACCCATCTAATTTTCCTCATTCGTCAGTAGCACCACATTTCGAAAGCTTCTATCATCTTTTCGTCCAAACGCATTATCGTCCACGTTCCACTCCTATGCAATGTTATACCCAGACAAAAGCTTTCAGAAAAGACCTCCTAACATTTAAACTAATATTGGATGTCAACAAATTACGCTTCTTCTGAAACGCTTTTCTTCCCATAGTCATTCTGCATGTTTTCTTTACTTCGGCCATCAGAAGTCATCTTGCTATCCAAATAACAAAACTCATCCACTACTTTTATTGTCTCATTACCTAATCTCATTGCTTCAGCATCGCCTGATTTTTTGACACTAAATTCCCTTACTCTCGTTTTACTCTTGTTAACGTTCATCTCATACCTTCCTTTCAAGACACTGTCCATTTCGTTTAATTTTTTTTTGCCCAGCTCCTTTGCTGTCTCTGACAGAATTACTATGTCGTCGTCAAACCGCAATGTTTTTATTCCCTCTCCCTGGTTTTTTATTCCGTCTCCAAATTTCTTCTTGCTTTCCTTCACAGCTTGCTCAATGTACAAATTGAACAACTTTGGCGAAAGGCTACACCCTGTCTTACTCCCTTCCCAAACAATGCGACCATTTCATGCCATTCGACTCTAATAATTGCTGACTGGTTTTCGCTCCCTATATTTCAGACCTGCTACCGTCAAAATTTGAAAGACTGTATGCCAGTCAACACTGTCAAAAACTTTCTCCAGATACACAAACGCTAAAAAACATAGGTTTTCCTTTCCTTAACCTATCTTCTAAGATATAACGTAAAGTATTGCTTCAAGTGTTCCTACATTGCTCCTAAATCAAAACTGATCTCCCCCAACGTCGGATTCCACCAGTTTTTCCATTCGTCCGCAAATAATTCTTGTTAGTATTTTGCAGCCTCGACTTGTTAAACTGATAATTTTGTAATTTTCATATTTGTCTGCGCTCAGGTATTGGAATCACTATATTCTTCTTGCCGTGTGAAGGTATTCCCCTCTCTTACATCTTGCATACTAGGTAGAATAATTTCTTCATGACTCGCCCTCCTAATGATAATAGCAGTTCAGACAGAACATCATCTACTCCAGGGGCCTTGTTTCTACTCAAATCTTTTAGTGCTCTGTAAAATCTTCTCGCAGTATAGTATCTCTTATCGTATCTCCATCTACTTCCTCTTGCAAATTTCTAGAATATTGCCTTAAAATTTATTTCCTTTGTACAGGTCCTCTATATATTCGTTCCACCTATCGGCTTTCCCTTCTTTGCATACTACTGGTTTTCCATCTGAGTCATTCCATTCAACTCTAAAAAGTTATCGAGAACATAGACTTTGAAGTTTTTCAAGCGCATATACATACCTATTTTGCTACTAATAATTTCGCTTATTGGAGTAGTCCATTGGTAGCGATGCAGATTGTCAAACAAGTTTAATGTAAGTAGGTAGCGGCAGGAAGCCAAAGAACAAATCGTCGAATTACAACAACAGCCGGGGAAGATGGAGCTTAAGATTTCTTTCGAAAAAATTAAGATTATAACGAATATACTAGACTCTCCTAAGAGAAGTAAAGTAGGAGAAAATAGAGGTAGTAAGGAGTTTCAAGTACCTAGGATAACAGATTGTATGGAACAACCGTGAAGGGAAAGCAATGGAAGCAAGAAAAACCAAATTGGAACTAGCCTTCCAGTAAACCAAAAATACATACAACACCAAAATAAGGCAATACAGCAGAGTAATGAAGTGGGAAGCTCTCTACGCAGCAGAGACACTAGTCGTGGGGAAAGAAAGGGCAAATGGAAAAAACTAGAAATCAAGGAGAGGAAATTTTTGAGAAATATCGGGGGTCCCAAAATAACAAACAAGTGTTTTATAGTAACGAAGCCCTCTACGTAAAATCGGAGAAACTCGGACACCATGCGGAAAAGGATTGATTTCTATGGACACATACACCGAATGGATCCTGAAAGACTAACTAAACAAATTTTTGACTTCTTCTACAACAAAAGACTAAACCCAATTGGTTTAAAGAAGTGGAAAAGGATCTGAAAGAACTCCAGGTTACAGAAGTCATGTTAAGGGATGTTACAGTCTAAACCGTGACGAAATACAAAACTAAGAGGTTCCGAGATACGATCAACACCAGGAAACTAATTCAGATACCAGAGAAGGAAAGAAAGAAGCAGTGAAGCACTGTTGGGAGAAAATAGTACAAGTATCTAAGGAGTGATTGATCTGACGTACCCCAAAGATGGGTGATTCGAAGAGATTTCGTACGTTTTTTTGTAGACGAATGTATTAACAGCAACTATACTACGCGTTCACTTCAGTTATTCGATAGTACTACGTTGTGATAACACTACAGTTTTTCTTTTCATTGTTTTCTTAAAGACTAATGTATTGCCGTCCGCGGTAGCCGAGGGGACTGAGGCGCTCCAGTCACGGTCTGCACGGCCACTACGGTCGGGGGTTCGAAGTCCCCCCTCGGGCATGCATATTTGTGCCGTCCTTAGTATTAGCTAGTTCATAAGTAGTTTCTAAGTTAGGGACTGATGACCCCGTAGTTAAGTCCCATAAGCTATACAAACATTTGAACATTTTGAAATAATGTATTAAAAGCGAATGTGCAGCTGTTTTTTAAAGACGTTGCTACATTGTTTGACTGTAAACCAACAGTTTTGTATTCTAATTCTTCATTTCGAATATTTTTCTGTACAATAATCAATTACAGAACATAGATTTTTTAATCTACTGTCGTATTCTAAGTTCAGGATTCGCGTTACATTTTAATCGCGCGTATTACACCGCTCGTGCATCATACGAAAACAACAATAGTACAATACGTCAACAGTCCGCAGTGCCCTCAGCTGAAACGGAAACAGTAAAGCGAATGGGATATACATGTAAATAACAGAGTACGCATACATGTGTATGCATGTTAGTTGTAAACAAGGTTGAAAAACAGATATTCGAGACAAAGAAAAGTAAGTTTACTTCAGATCAATAGCTCCTTAAGAAGTCTTCTCCGATACCGTGTTCCCTACCTCTAGTTTGTTCAGGGAAGCATTTCTCTATGACCTGTTAGTTTTGTACGCTGTTATGGAACATCCGCAATGCTGTCACTTTTATCAGAATGTTCAAATGTTCGTAAATCTATCGGACCAAACTGCGTGGTCATCAGTCCGTAGCTTACAAACTACTTAAACTAAGTGAAACTAACCTAAGGACAACACACACACCCATGCCCCAGGGAGTCACACTAATCAAATGAATCCGTGGCGAAAATAGGCCCTTCTTATTGCGATCTTCTTTATCGCTTCCGCTATTTCACTAGTCAAGTGCCGGCCGAGGTGGCCGAGGGGACTGAGGCGCTCTAGCCACGGTCAGCACGGCCACTACGGTCGGGGGTTCGAATGCCCCCTCGGGCATGGATATTTGTGCCGTCCTTAGTGTTAGCTAGTTCGTAAGTAGTTTGTAAGTTTAGGGACTGATGACCCCGTAGTTAAGTCCCATAAGCTATACAAACATTGAACATCACTAGTCAAGTAGTAGACTTTAAAACGGGACTATACCCGGATGTTACTGAAGCATCCGAAACTCTCCATCTTTATTTACTGAACGACGCAATCCCAGCACAACTTACCAGCATCTGTAAATATGACGGGTTGGGAATACCATTACAAATATTTATGGACCGCATACTCGAGTCTGAATCATATTGCTATCAAAATCTGTCAGTTCATTAATACATTAATGAGAAATTGTGTAATACATTTATTCCTATCTGTTACTTTCCTGCATCTTTTGGCAAATATTTATGCACATAACTACATCTTTAGACCTATAGAAGCACAACGAAACTTGTATTCATTTAGAAAATTACTTTCATTATTAAGATTATAGAATGATAGCTTCGATGATTCGTATTTTATAAATTTTTCGCCAATTATGTATCTAAATTACATTTTAGAAATACAGAAGTACGTTGCATTACGTAAATAGTCAGCATTTCTCTTGAGTAATTATTTTGATTATTGAGATTCTAGAAAATTCTATGTAACTTAACAGTACACATTTCTTAGTGTCGAGCTAGGAATCACAAATTCACAAACTGGATACAACATAATTGCATCAGAATATCTAAAACAACTCTCAGTCCACATTGTATTTATATCTTCTCGTAAAAAATTTATTTAGTGTTCTGTTAAGTTTTTCTTCTTTCAGGTAACTCTGCATGCAGGTCTTCAGTCTTGCCATTACCGGTCGTGAGCCGTCCGCAGTCTTCTAAGTGAGGTAAGTGCTTCCATTTGTCCTCTAAGTCATTCTTCAGATTTGTCGAACTCTTGTTTACACTTATCTATATACATGTGGCATCTGTTCCGAAAGAACAGACGTCACTTCCGATCCTGCAGTTGTTATTATTTAATATTCACAGAATATATGACATCAACTGCGATTGGGCAAAGCTGAAAATGTGTATCCAGCCGGGATTCGAACCCGGGTTTCCTGCTTTCTAGGCAGTTGCGCTGATCCCTACACCACTGGGGACACAGTGATCACCGCACCTGCAAGGACTACCTAAGCACGCCTCCCGTCAGATACAAATTCCCAACTTCGCCCTGCCCACAGTACCGGCCTATTATATATATATATATATATATATATATATATATATATATATATACATACACACATGTGGCATCTGTGCGGCAGGTGCGGCGATCACTGTGTCCCCAGTGGTGTAGCGGTCAGCACAACTGCCTAGAAAGCAGGAGTCACGGGTTCGAATCCCGGCTGGGGTCTTGTTTAAACTATTGTTCGTGTCTGTCCATTTGCTATCCATTACAGAAATAAGTCAAAACACAGTCTGTGTACAAACACTTCCTGCCGCGGTGGAGTAGCCGAGCGGTCTAAAGCACCTCGCTGCGAAGCGCGCGGTTGCTCGCCGTGGAGGTTCCAGTCCTTCCTGGGTGTGTGTGATTGTCCGTAGGTTAGTTTACCTAGGTTTAAGTAGTTTGTAAGCTACGGACTGATGACCACGCAGTTTGGTCCGATAGATTTACAAACATTTGAACAAACACTTCCTAATCATCAGTAAATCAAATTAATAAACACATAATGTCGGCCGCGGTGGCCAAGCAGTTTGCGGCGCGCCAGTCACGGTCTGCTCGGCCACTACGGTCGGGGGTTCGAATCCCCCCTCGGGCATGGATATTTGTGCCGTCCTTAGTATTAGCTAATTCATAAGTAGTTTGTAAGTTTAGGGACTGATTACCCCATAGTCAAGTCTCATAAGCTCTACAAACATTTGAATTTTAATTAGCGTACGTATTGTTTGTAACACATTTCACATATTTCTTCGATATTATTTTATTTAAGCATTTCATTTTTTTGTTATACATATAAACGACTGTTCTGTGACCCCTATTTAATTTAAATTAGCGAAAAATAATTGTAACGTGAAAGATGAATAGTTAATATCAATATAAAAAATTTTAAGAAATATTATAAAGCACTCGGAGAGTGAGGTCAGAAACGAAGAGGTCAGTGAGAAGCAGAAGTCAGTCCCACGAGCTTAGATGAAATTATTCGGAACGATAACAGTTGCAGGTCGATTCTGTTTGTATACGCAGTCGAAGTAAATAGCTTTGTACCAGTATGAAGTTGGAAAGTTAGTGGTGTGAAAAAAATAAATGACGTACTTTGAAGCAGAAGCAACGTGTGTTTTCTTCTCATGAAGGACACCGATTACAGCTCAGTGCTTTCTGCTGCGAAATATTTTCAAACACCCCATCACGACAAGCAAAATATTGCAACCGAAGGAAGGAGGAACTTTTGTTGTTGTTGTGGTCTTCAGTCCAGAGACTGGTTTGATGCAGCTCTCCACAATACCCTATCCTGAGCAAGCCTCTTCATCTCCACATAAGAACGACAACCTACATCTGTCTGAACCTGCTTACTGTATCCATCTCTTGGTCATCCCCTGCGATTTTTTTCCCCACACACTTCCTTCCAACGCTAAATTCACAATTCCTTGATGTCTAAGAATGTGTCCTACCAATCTATCCCTTCTTTTAGTCAAGGTATGCCAGAAATTCCTTTTCTCCCCAATTCTGTTCAGTACCTCCTCATTAGTTAAGCGATCCACCCACCTCTTCTGTAGCACCATATTTCAAAAGCCTCAATCCTCTTTCTGTCCGCACTGTTTATCGTCCATGTCTCACTCCCATACAAGGCAACACTCCATACAAATGCCTTCAGAAAGGATTTCCAGAGGCTTAAATCAATATTCGATGTTAACAAATTTCTCCTTTTCAAGAACGCTTTTCTACCCATTGCCATTCTGCATTTTATATCCTCTGTACTGCGACCATCATTTGTTATTTTGCAGCCCAAGTAACAAAACGCATCTACCTTCTTTATTGCTTCGTTTCCCAATCTAATTCCTTCAGCATCACCTGATTTTCTTACACTGCACTCCATTACCCTAGTTTTGCTCTTGTTAATGTTCATCTTATATGCACCTTTCAGCACACTGTCCATTCCGTTCAATTGCTCTTCCAGGTCCTTTGCTGTATCTGACAGAATTACTATGTCGTCGGCAAAGCGCAATGTTTTTAATTCTTCACCCTGAAGTTTAATTCCTTCTCCAAATTTCTCCTTGTTTTCCTTTATAGCTTGCTCAATGTCAAATTGAATAACAATGGAGAAAGACTACAACCCTGTCTTACTCCCTTTCCAACCACTGCACCCCTTTCATGCCCTTCAACTCTGACAACCGCTGTCTGGTTTTTGTACAAGTTGTAAATAATCTTACGTTCCCTATATTTTACTCCTGCTTGCTTCAGAACTTGAAAGAGTTTATTCCAATTAACATTGTCAAAAGCCTTCTCCAAATCTACAAAAGCTAGAAATGTAGGTTTGCCTTTTCTTAATCTATCTTCTAGGATAAGCCGTAAAGTGAGTATTGCCTCCCGCGTTCCTACATTTCTCCTGAACCCAAACTGATCTTCCCCGAGGTCGGCTTCTACCAGCTTTTCCATCCTTCTGTATATAATTCGCGTTAATATTTTGCAGCCATGACTTATGAAACTGATGGTTCTGTAGTTTTCACACCTGTCTGCACCTGCTTTCTTAGGGATGGGGATTATAACGTTCTTCTTAAAGTCTGAGGGTACTTCACCTGTCTCATACATCTTACACACCAGGTGAAACAATTTTGTCATGGCTGGTTCTCCCAGAGACTTCAGTAGCTCTGAGGGAATATCATCTACTCCAGGGGCCTTGTTTCGACTTAGGTCTTTCAGTGCTCTGTCAAATTATTCTCTTAGTACAGTATCTCCTATTTCATCTTCATCTACATCCTCTTCCCTTCCTACAATATTGTCTCGAAGTTCATTTCCTTTGTAGAGGCCCTCTATATACTCTTTCCACCTTTCAGCTTTCCCTTCTTTGCTGAGAACTGGTTTCCCATCTGAGTTCTTGATATTCGTAGAGTTGCTTTTCTTGTCCCCAAATGTCTTTTATTTTCCTGTAGGCGGTATCTACTTTTCCCCTTGTTATACATTCTTCTACAGATTTGCATTTGGCTTCTAGCCACTCCTGTTTAGCCATTTTGCACTTCCTGTGAATCTCATTTCTTAGTCGTCTGTACTCCATTTTGCCTGTTTCATTTACTGCATTTTTATATTTTCTCCTTTCAAATCCTACGAAGTGGTGGCACAGAAATTTTCAATGTTGTACGCTATTTGTAAAAACAGCTCAGTGACACAAAAGTGAATCCTACCTGCAATGTCAGGTAACGTTATAAACATTTCTTCACATCAGAAACTGTTTCCGGACCAATGATTTTGGGACTTATTTTTCTTGTTTCGGTGAGTACTAACGACTGTAAAAGTATGAATACTTGTTAACACCCTGTATATATATCACGGACAACACAGGCGTAATACACACATACCGAAAAAGAGCATTATGTTTGTAGATTTCAGCTCATTAAGCTCGACGTGACTCCTATTCACTAGGAAGTCCTCAATCCATTCATGTAGTTGGCTGGATGTTTAATAATATAGTCTTTCCTTCGCGAAGCGATATGGGTGGAACTATAACGTATGTCATCCGTAATTCTATTGATACGGTAATTAGTCATGGCGCCATCGTCTACTGCTCTAGAATTCAATCCAAGAACAGCTGCCAGCATGCGAAACTTAGAATCAGATATTCCTGGAGTAGTAAAACAACTTAAGTCACTAAACAAAAACATATCTTCCGGGCCAGATTGTATACCAAATAGATTCTTCTCAGAGTATTCTGATGCAATAGCTCCGTACTTAGCTATAATTTACAACTGATCACTCAGCGAAAGATCAGTACCCAAAGACTAGAAAGTTGCCCAAGTTACACCAATATTCAAGAAAGGCAATAGGAGTGATCCCCAAAATTACAGGATTTTGGAACATATACTTTGTTCGAACATTATGAACTACCTCGAAGAGAACGACCTATTAACCAATAGTCAACACGGATTCATAAATTATCGCTCTTGCGAAACACAACTTGCTCTTTATTCACATGAAGTGATAAGTGATAAGGTATCTCAAATCGATTCCATATTTCTGGATTTCCGGAAGGCTTTTGACACTGTACCCCACAAGCGGCTTCTAATGAAATTGCGTGCTTGTGGAATATCTCCCCAATTGTGCGATTGGATTCACGATATCCTATCAGAAAATTGGTAATTGATACTAAATAAAGAAAAGTGTGAGTAATACACATGACCACTAAAAGAATTCCGCTGAACTTCAGTTACTAAATACCTAGGAGCTACAATTACGAACAACTTAGACTGGAGAGAACATACAGAATATATTGTGGGGAAGGCGAACCAAAGATTACGTTTCATTGGCAGAACGCTTCGAAGATGCAACAGCTCCACCAAAGAGACTGCCTGCATCACACTTGTGCGTCCTCTCCTGGAGAAATGTTGCCCATTGTGGGACCCTCACCAGGTGGGACTGACGGAAGATATTGAGAAGGTTCAGAGAAGAGCGGCTCCTTTTGTTTTATAACGTTATATGGGGGAAGGCATCACGGAAATGTTGCAGGATTTGGGGTGGAAATCATTAAAAGAAAGACGTTATTCATTGCGGCGTGATCTGTTTGCGAAGTTTCAATCACCGACTTTTACTTCTGAATGTGAAAATATTTTGCCAGCACCCACGTGCTTAGGGAGACATGAGCATCCCAATAAAATTAGAGAAATCAGATCGAAAACGGAACGATTTAGATGTTCTTTCTTCCCGCGCGCTATTAGAGAATGGAACGGTAGAGAAAAGTTATGAAAGTGGTTAATGAACCCTCTGCAAGGCACTTAAATTTGATTTACAGAGTATCTATGTAGATGTAGATGCTGTCTGAAACTATGGACCAGCAGTATCCAGCGAGATTAACTTTCCGCGCGCTTGGGAAAAATTTGGAACTGATAGTGTAAGAAAATTGCCTGTTGGAGGTCGTCAAAAAATCTCAAAATTCAGAATGCGTAATAATATACCCTAGTAATAATAATTTTAGTTATTGAATATTGCAGCAAATCACAACTAATGGGTCGCAACAACACTTTCGCAGTGAACGTTAAAATTTTGAATAAATAAAAAATGATATTAATTTACTTGAAACAGTCACTTTGGTAATTAATTAAGCTTGGCCCTATCTGACTTAGCATTGACTACAGCCTCCAACTAGCACCTCTTACGATTCACGAACAGCACAACTTCACTAATAAATGTGTCAGAATTCATGCAGTGGTGATGGCGTGTTCGTGTTATAATCAAAATCGTAATAGCTGATAGACTCTGATTGCAATAATAATAGCTCAGTACTGTGAAACTCCGTGGTGCAATGAGCTTCACAAATACTACAGTCAAAGTTCCCAATAATTATGATAATATTTAATATTCATAGAATATATGACTTCAACTGCGATTGGGCAAAGCTGAAAATGTGTACCCAGCCGGGATTCGAACCCGGGTCTCCTGCTTTCTAGGCAGTTGCGCTGACCCTACGCCACTGGGGACACAGTGATCACCGCACCTGCATGGACTACCCATGCACGCCTCCCGTCAGATACAAATTCCCAGCTTCGCCCTGCCCATAGTACTCAAACTCGTAGTTTAACTAATTCCCGTAAGAGTAAGGGCTTCAAACTTGCCCACCCCTCCCCACTAACGATAGGATCATTGCCCGTCACCGGCATATTATATATATACATGTGGCGTCTGTTCGGAAAGAACAGACGTCACATTCTGATCCTGCAGCTATTCATAGAATATATGACTTCAACTGCGGTTGGGCAAAGCTGAAAATGTGTACCCAGCCGGGATTCGAACCCGGGTCTCCTGCTTTCTAGGCAGTTGCGCTGACCCCTACACCACTGGGGACACAGTGATCACCGCACCTGCAAGGACTACCCATGCACGCCTCCCGTCAGATACAAATTCCCAGCTTCGCCCTGCCCATAGTACTCAAACTCGTAGTTTAACTAATTCCCGTAAGAGTAAGGGCTTCAAACTTGCCCACCCCTCCCCACTAACGATAGGATCATTGCCCGTCACCGGCATATTATATATATACATGTGGCGTCTGTTCGGAAAGAACAGACGTCACATTCTGATCCTGCAGCTATTATTATTTAATATTCATAGAATATATGACTTCAACTGCGGTTGGGCAAAGCTGAAAATGTGTACCCAGCCGGGATTCGAACCCGGGTCTCCTGCTTTCTAGGCAGTTGCGCTGACCCCTACACCACTGGGGACACAGTGATCACCGCACCTGCAAGGACTACCCATGCACGCCTCCCGTCAGATACAAATTCCCAGCTTCGCCCTGCCCATAGTACTCAAACTCGTAGTTTAACTAATTCCCGTAAGAGTAAGGGCTTCAAACTTGCCCACCCCTCCCCACTAACGATAGGATCATTGCCCGTCACCGGCATATTATATATATACATGTGGCGTCTGTTCGGAAAGAACAGACGTCACATTCTGATCCTGCAGCTGTTATTATTTAATATTCATAGAATATATGACTTCAACTGCGATTGGGCAAAGCTGAAAATGTGTACCCAGCCGGGATTCGAACCCGGGTCTCCTGCTTTCTAGGCAGTTGCGCTGACCCCTACACCACTGGGGACACAGTGATCACCGCACCTGCAAGGACTACCCATGCTCGCCTCCCGTCAGATACAAATTCCCAGCTTCGCCCTGCCCATAGTACTCAAACTCGTAGTTTAACTAATTCCCGTAAGAGTAAGGGCTTCAAACTTGCCCACCCCTCTCCACTAACGATAGGATCATTGCCCGTCACCGGCATATTATTTATATACATGTGGCGTCTGTTCGGAAAGAACAGACGTCACATTCTGATCCTGCAGCTGTTATTATTTAATATTCATAGAATATTCATCAGCTTTGCCCAATCGCAGTTGAAGTCATATATTCTATGAATATTAAATAATAACAGCTGCAGGATCAGAATGTGACGTCTGTTCTTTCCGAACAGACGCCACATGTATATATATGATAATATTGTTTAAAGCATTCAAGTTCCTTATAAAACCTTACGTGAACTATTTTTTATTAATTGGTTCCAGGGCCTGGGTAGCGTACGCGTGT
This sequence comes from Locusta migratoria, assembly GCA_026315105.1. NCBI lineage: Eukaryota > Metazoa > Arthropoda > Insecta > Orthoptera > Acrididae > Locusta > Locusta migratoria. The sequence continues at coordinate 325,592,847 of CM048745.1, read as the reverse complement.
AACTGGCTGAGCAGAGTCTGGCATTTAACGTATTTCATAAAAGTTACTTTCGTCAAGTCTGGTAAAACTACTATAATACTTTGAATACTGTTAGCCTGGTTACTTTCTATATAAATGAAACCAACTCTACTTTACGTGCAAACTCTCTTGAAAGTTAAAATCTTTGGCTTAAAAAAAAAAGGTTGCAAAACTTAGAACAGCACTGCACTTTAATTACTAGTCTCTGTGTTGCAACACGTTTAGCAATTCTTTAACTCGTCTAGCAATTTCTTTAAAACTGATCGTAATTATTTTTAAAAAATGATTGAAATTGTTAGTCAATGTGCAGGCTTGCATAATCAACATAATCTAATAATGGTGATAATGGGGTGACTACAACTACTTACAAAATTAAGACTGGTTTCAAAATAAGTCATGTATAATTGAACCAAAATTCTCATTGGGTTGACACTACATTTACATGCATACAAAATAAAATGTTACAAAAGTACTAATCTGCTTTCGTCGTCTTCGTCGTGAAGTCCATACAAGACAGATATGATTAAAATAGGTACTCTTATTGATGGTTCAAATTATTTTTATCGACAACTCTTTGTTCAGCTCGTCTGGCTGAAATCTCCATGCATTGATATCACCTCGATACACCCTCTAATCACCGTAATTACAACAACGATCACACTCGGCGACAATAGACTTGATAACCCAACAATTACTTTTCTTGCACACATGAAAAAAGATTACATTGGTCACTTTCGAGTATAAATAAACTTATCTCGCACTTCCTTCAATACATTAAACAGTACGCCTCTCAGGCTTGTTGCAATTGCATTAAACTCGTGCCACACTGCGCCTACCGTGCCTCTGCACCATCAACAAAACATTTATGTGTTTACTATAGCGAGTCCGCTCCGCGACTGCTTCAGCAGCGCGACACTCACAGCTACTACTTCTGTAACAAAGACAGTCTTTACAATAGGTTCAACATTTTCTCTGGCGCATTGCTAACTTACAGCATAAGAATGTCCGTGCATTCATGCGGGTTTACACATATAGTACATGTTTACACTAAATTATTCAATATAGAAAATGTCGTTACATAAGAAATATATCTAGCAAACAAGAAATGAAAAATACATGAAATAAACAAATTTAAGACAATATATACATTACGTTAAATCAAACTGTAAGATATAGCGACAGGTGTACTCTTACAGTAGAACTATACAGGATTTAACACCCACAACAAAAAATGACTTGTGACAAGCGCAAAGCAAAAACGGAAGTTGCCTTGAAGCCACATCCTACACGTGGCGGAAGTTCCACTGCGGATTTTCCGTGTTTCCTCGGCTTTCCCTGTATTCTTTTCTGGAATCACAGTTCTCTAGACAATGCGGAAAATCCTCTACAATAACGGGAGACGGCCAAAAGGAATTTGCTTGATGACTTTTCAGGTGATTTGCATGAAACTGTCAGTGCTCATCATGATTACAGAATTATTATACCTACATAAACAGCTTGCAAAAGACTCATTCAAAGAAGGAAGATTAGAATTTCTACGTCCCGTCGATGTCCCGTCTTTAGAGACGCAGGGACAACTTCATTTTTATCAACTTTTCCCTTAGATTATAGACAGAGCGAGTTGGCGCAAACTGGACTCGACTTAGGAAGGACGGTGGTTCAAATCCGCCTCCGGTCATCCACATTTAGGTTTCCCGTGTTTTCTCTAAATCACTCCTGACAAATGCTGGGATGATTCCTTTGAAAGGGCACGACAATTTCCTTCCCCATCTTTAGCATAAAACAATCCGCACTTGTGCTCCGTTTCTTACAGGACATTAAATCCTAATCTTCCTTCCTTAAAGAAAAAAAGGTCATCTCTATCCAAAAGCTCATTACAGTATCGTGTAAAAATTGAAATAAATCGGTGTACTACTTTTAAAGATTTCTGGAAACAACCTTAAGCAACCAATTGTCTTATCTTGTGATATGTTGTTGTCATGGGCTTCAGTCCGGAGACTGGGTTGATGCAGCTCTCCACCCTTTCCTAAGCAAGCGTCTTCATGTCCTCATAAGAACGACAACCTACGTCCATCAGAATCTGCTTACTATAATCGTCTCTTGTTCTCCCTCTGAGATCCCCCCCCCCCCCAACACTTCCCACCAATGCTAAATTTAAGATTCCTTCGGTAAAATATTTGAATATTTTATTTATTTTAGAAAGAATATTCTTTGTCTTCCGAGCGTTTATTAAAGATTCGTTTAAAACTTTGGAATGAATTGGTTATGAGAAGGTTCGAACTAAAAAAAGTGGCAACTGTTTATTCATAACCTATTCGAGAGTGTTACATGTTTGCAACTGTTGTTGTTGTCTTCAGTCCAGAGGCTGGTTTGATGCATCTCTTCACAATACCCTATCCTACGCAAGCCTTTTCAACTCCACATAAGAACGGCAACCTACATCTGTTTGAATCTGCTTACTGTATCCATATCTTGGTCTTCCTCTGCGGTTTTTACCCCCACACACTTTCCTCCAACGCTAAATTCACAATTCCTGGGTGTCTAATAATGTGTCCTACCAATCGAGCCCTTCTTTTAGTCAAGGTATGCCAGAAATTCCTATTCTCCACAATTCTGTTCAGTACCTCATCATTAGTTACGCGATCCACCCACCTAATCTTCAGCATTCTTCTGTAGCACCACATTTCAAAAGCCTCTATCCTCTTTCTGTCCGCACTGTTTATCGTCCATGTCTCACTCCCATACAAGGCAACACTCCATACAAATGCCTTCAGAAAGGACTTCCTTAGGCTTAAATCAATATTCGATGTTAACAAATTTCTCCTTTTCAAGAACGCTTTTCCACCCATTGCCATTCTGCATTTTATATCCACTGTACTGTGACCATCATTTATTTTACTGCTCAAGTAACAAAACTCATCTACCTTCTTTATTGTTTCGTTGTTGTTGTTGTTGTGGTCTTCAGTCCAGAGACTGGTTTGATGCAGCTCTCCACCCTACTCTATCCTGAGCAAGCCTTTTCATCTCCTCATAAGAACGACAACCCACATCCACTTGAATCTGCTTATTATACGCGTCTCTTGGTCTCCCTCTGCGATTTTTACCCCACACACTTCCCTCCAATGCTAAATTCACAATTCCTTGATGTCTAAGAATGTGTCCTACCAATCTATCCCTTCTTTTAGTCAAGGTATGCCAGAAATTTCTTTTCTCCCCAATTCGGTTCAGTACCTCCTCATTAGTTACGCAATCCACCCACCTAATCTTCAGCATTCTTCTGTAGCACCACATTTCAAAAGCCTCTATCCTCTTTCTGTCCACACTGCTTATCGTCCATGTTTCACTCCCATACAAGGCAACACTCCATACAAATGCCTTCAGAAAGGACTTCCTTAGGCTTAAATCAATATTAGATGTTAACAAATTTCTCTTTTTCAAAAACGCCTTTCTACCCATTGCCATTCTGCATTTTATATCCTCTGTACTGCGACCATCATTTGTTATTTTACTGCCCAAGTAACAAAACTCATCTACCTCCTTTATTGTTTCGTTACCTAATCTAATTCCTTCAGCATCACCTGATTTTCTTACACTGCACTCCATTACCCTAGTTTTACTCTTGTTAATGTTCATCTTATATGCACCTTTCAGCACACTGTCCATTCCGTTCAATTGCTCTTGCAGGTCATTTGCTGTATCTGACAGAATTACTATGTCGTCGGCAAAACGCAATGTTTTCAATTCTTCACCCTGAACTTTAATTCCTTCTCCAAATTTCTCCTTGCTTTCCTTTATAGCTTGCTCAATGTACAAATTGAACATCATTGGGGAAAGGCTACAACCCTGTCTTACTCCCTTTCCAACCACTGCATCCCTTTCATGCCCTTCAACTCTGACAACCGCTGTCTGGTTTTTGTACAAGTTGTAAATAACCTTACGCTCCCTATATTTTACTCCTGCTTGCTTCAGAACTTGAAATAGTTTGTTCCAATCAACATTGTCAAAAGCCTTCTCCAAATCTACAAAAGCTAGAAATGTTGGTTTGCCTTTTCTTAATCTATCTTCTAGGATAAGCCGTAAAGTGAGTATTGCCTCCCGTGTTCCTACATTTCTCCTGAACCCAAACTGATCTTCCCCGAGGTCGGCTTCTACCAGCTTTTCCATCCTTCTGTATATAATTCGTGTTAATATTTTGCAACCATGACTTATTAAACTGATGGTTCTGTAGTTTTCACACCTGTCTGCACCTGCTTTCTTTGGAATGGGGATTATTACATTTCTCTTGAAGTCTGAGGGTACTTCACCTGTCTCATACATCTTACACACAATGTGAAACAATTTTGTCATGGCTGGTTCTCCCAGAGACTTCAGTAGCTCTGACGGGATATCATCTACTCCAGGGGCCTTGTTTCGACTTAGATCTTTCAGTGCTCTGTCAAATTCATCTCTCAGTATAATATCTCCTATTTCATCATCATCTACATCCTCTTCCCTTCCTACAATAGTGTCTCGAAGTTCATTTCCTTTGTAGAGCCCCTCTATATACTCTTTCCACCTTTCAGCTTTCCCTTCTTTGCTGAGAACCGGCTTTCCATCAGTGTCCCTGACATTCATAGAGCTGCCCTTCCTATCGCCAAATGTTTCTTTTATTTTCCGGTAGGCTGTATCTATTTTTCCCCTATTTATACATTCTTCTACATCCTTGCATTTGCCTTCTAGCCATTCCTGCTTAGCCATTTTGCACTTCCTGTCAATCTCATTTCTTAGTCGTCTGTACTCCATTTTGCCTGTTTCATTTACTGCATTTTTATATTTTCTCCTTTCATCGATTAAATTTAGTATCTCCTGTGATATCCAAGGATTTTTTGTAGGTCTTGCCTTCCTACCTATTTTGTCCTCTGCTGCCTTCACTATTTCATCTCTCAATTTTACCCATTCCTCCTCAACTGTTTTATTTTCCCCTGTTTCTGTCAATTGTTGCCTGAAGCTCCCTCTGAAATTCTTAAGAACTTCAGGTTCCTTCAATTTATCCAGGTCCCATCTCCTTATTTTCCTACCTTTCTGTAGTTTCTTCAGTTTCAGCCTACAGTTCATAACCAACAAGTTATGGTCAGAGTCTATGTCTGCCCCTGGGTATGTCCTACACTTCAAAACCTGGTTCCGAAATCTATGTCTTACCATTATAAAATCTATCTGGTATCTCCCGGTGTCTCCTGGTCTCTTCCACGTATACAACCTTCTTTTGTGATTCTTAAACCAGGTGTTTGTTATAACTAAATTATGTTCCGTGCAAAATTCTACCAGGCAGCTTCCTCTTCCATTCCTTTTGCCCAGACCATATTCCCCCACTATCTTCCCTTCCCTTCCTTGTCCTACTACCGAATTCCAGTCTCCCATAACAATTAAGTTTTCCTCTCCCTTAATTGTCTGAATAATTTCCTTTAGCTCCTCATATATTTCTTCGATTTCCTCATCATCGGCAGAGCTAGTTGGCATATAAACCTGTACTACTGTTGTCGGTGTTGGCTTCGTATCTATCTTGACAATGATAATGCGATCGCTGTGCTGGTCATAGTAGTTTACCCGCATTCCTATTTTCTTATTCATTATCAATCCTACTCCTGTGATACCCCCAACTGATTTTGTATTTATAATCCTGTAGTCACCTGACCAGAAATCCTGTTCATCCTGCCACCGAACTTCACTAATCCCCACTATATCTAACTTCAACCTATCCATTTCCCTTTTTAAATTTTCTAATTTTCCTACTCGATTAAGGGATCTAACATTCCACGCTCCGACCCGTAGAATGCGAGTATTGTCTTTCCTGATGATCACATCCTCTCGAGTAGTCCCCGCCCGGAGATCCGAATGGGGGACTATTTTACCTCCGGAATATTTTACCCAAGAGGATGCCATCATCATATGTTCATACAGTAGAGCTGCATGTCCTCGGGAAAAATAACGGCTGTAGTTTCCCCTTGCTTTCAGCCGTTCGCAGTAGCTGTGTGGCAAAGCCGCATTAGCTGATGTTACAAGGCCAGCTCAGTCAATCATTCAGACTGTTGCCCCTGTAACTACTGAAAAGGCTGCTGCCCCTCTTCAGGAACCACACGTTTGTCTGGCCTCTCCACAGATACCCCTCCGCTGTGGTTGCACCTACGGTACGGCTATCTGTATCGTTGAGGCACGCAAGCCACCCCACCTCGGCAATGTCTGTGGTTCATGGGAGTGGATTGTTTCGTTATCTAATCTAATTCCTTCAGCATCACCTAATTTTCTTAGACTGCACTCCATTGCAACTGTTAGTGTCCCTCAAACTAGTCACCAGCGTTGTGTATAACCCGTTGCTAGCGATGTGGAAGGCGTAGTATACCGTTAGAAGAGACTGTTCTGTTGATGGTGTGAATGGAGCGGTCTGCTGCGTGTCGAATTTCTGAAACAGTTCTGAAGCGAATGCCACAAAGTGATTCCTTCACCTCGGAACCAAACCAAAGTCAGCAGTATTTATGTCCGGCGAATATGGTGGATGCTACAGTGTTTCCCAGTCCCATCGACCGAACAGAGCAGCCACAGCTTGCGCTGGTTTACCCGCGCATTGTCTTGCGAAACGATGAGTGGGTTGGGCAGAAAGTGTTGTCGCTTCTTTGGCAAAGCTCGTAGCAAGTGATGCACCAAAAACGTTCAGTAATACTGTGTCGACGTTCTGCTGTGGAGGAACGTAATGCGTTGGGATAACACTATCACAGTCGTACACGAAAATCACCATAACTTTCACCATACCGGAGCTCTCGGGCACTTTCGACTTTCGCGGCGACCCATAATGACTCCATTCGTTGGATTGCCGTTTCAGTTTTGGCTCATACGATGTAGCCCATTTCTCATCCAGTGTTACGATACGGTGTAAGAAAGCCTCTCCTTCGCGCTCTAGCGCTCCATGTGCGTGAGCAGCGGCTATTTACTCCAGCTGCATGTTGGAATTCTCCCAGCTCTTACTACGCCTTCAGTACAGTTCCTCGTGCGTAACCTTAAAAGGTTTCTTGCAGAGTAGCGTGTGCCTTTCTCGTCTCGTTTCTGTAGCCGTCCAGCGTATGGTTTACGTACGGCCCTGTTCCTTTCGTGTGTCTTTCGTTTACCCCCATTGCCCAAGATCGTATTTTAAAGGGGTCTCTGTGTTTTTTATCCCTTCCTTAACGGTGGTTGATTGTACCGGTTGTTTAAAAGGGGGGCACGCAGTTCCTTCAAGTCTCCTGAGTGGCCGCGTCTCTGCGTGCATGGAGGTGGACTATCCTTGTGCTTAACTATTTTCAAGTTCAATTTTGAATGTTCTAAAGGTCTCTTTTCTAAGACTGTTAATGTTGATGGGCACAGAAGCTAGCGTATTTTATTCTCTCTTATAAATTTTCTGAGACCTTGTTAAAATTTAAAGCTGGAGTATTTAATAGTGTCCTTGCTAAAGCTCACCAGGAATTGTTAAATTTACTGTTTAGAGTGCCCAAGATTCCTGGTAAATTCATATTATAATTATATTTGACGTATTGAAGTGGTACATGGTATTTTAAATTACCCACCTGTTTCCCAGCAGTTTCCCAATTCCCTTTAAGTATATTGCAACCACACCAACAAGCACTGCAGCGACACTGTAAGATTAGGTTGGCCAGCATGTTCTCCAAACAGGAACCCCACGGATCATGCTTAACACACATGTTCTCCAAACAGGAACCCCACGGATCATGCTTAACACACATGTTCTCCAAACAGGAACCCCACGGATCATGCTTAACACACATGTTCTCCAAACAGGAACCCCACGGATCATGCTTAACACACATGTTCTCCAAACAGGAACCCCACGGATCATGCTTAACACACAGTGGACGGGACGATCCACCAACCAAGATGAGCGATCTACGGCGAGTTTCCAGAGAGTAGTGGAATAATCTGGAGAAACGGTCCTTTGATGAGCTACTGGTGTCAATTTCTGTTTCTTGAGCAATAAAGTGAACTGCTTGTTTTTGTATCTCTCTATTCCATATTTATGTGAAGGGTCATGAAACCGTAGAATCGTGGTGATGTAACACTATGGAGACAGAGAGCGAATGAGGGAGGGGGGGGAGAGAGAGAGAGAGAGAGAGAGAGAAAGTTTATTTCAGGTACTTCTACATGGGATACTCTTCAAATCACATTTCAGTGCCTGGCAGAGGTTGCATAGAACCATTCCATTCTCGAATAGCGTGCGGGAAGAAACAACACTTGAATCTCTCCGTTCGAGCTCTGATTTCCCGTACTTTATTCTGATGATCATTTCTACCTATGTAAGTGGGATTCAACAATATATTTTCGCATTCGGAGGAGAATGTTGGCGATTAGAGTTTCGTAAGTAGCCCACGCCGCAGCGATAAGAGTCATTGTTTTAATGATTCCCATCCCAGATCCTGTATCATTTCCGTAACGCTGTCTCCCCTGTATCGTGACAATATGAAACGAGCTGCCCTTCTTTGGACTCTTTCGATGTTCTCCGTCAAACCCACCTGATAAGGATCCCACACTGGGCAGCAATACTCCAAAAAAGGACGGACAAGCCTAGTGAATGTAATTTCTTTTGTAGTTCTGTTGCATGTTTTACGGGTTCTGCCAATAAAACGCAGTCTCTGCTTCGCCTTTCCCACGACATTATCTACGTGTTCTTTCCAGTTTAAGTCTGAAGTAATTGTAATTACTAGATATTTAATGGAGTTTACGGCCTTTATTTTTGATTGATTTATCTTGTGAACAAAGTTTAACGGACTTCTTTTCGTACTCATGAGGACGACTTCACACTTATCATTATTTAGTCAATTGCCAATTTTTACACCATACTGATATCTTATTCAGATCGTTTTGCAGTTTATTTTGATCTTCAGATGATTTTTAATAGACGGCGTCATCTGCAAACAACCTAAAAGAGCTACTTAGATTTTTCCCTAAATCGTTTCTGTAAATAAGGAACAGCAGAGGACCAGTAACACTACCCTGTGGTACGCTCGATTATTACCTCTGTTTAGTCGATGCCTTACCATCGATTACTACGAACTGTTCCTCTGACAGGAAATCCCCTATCCAATCGCAAATTTGGGGCGATATACCAGAACCACGCAATTTGATTAAAAGCCGTTTGTGAGGTACGGTGTCAAAAGCTTTCTGGAAATCAAGAAATACGGTATCGATTTGCGAATCCTTGTCGATAGCACCTCTCACTTCGTGTGAGTAAAGAGCTAGTTGTATTTCGCATGAACGATATTTTCTAAATCCGTTTTGACCTTGGGTCAATAGATCATTCTGTTCGAGGTAATCTATATCTACAAATGTGAATGTCTTCTCGGTGCACGCTTATCACGTCCGAACAACAAGACGCAGAGAATATTTGTACAGTTACTAATTTATACCTGAGGAAGGTTTTAGGCACGGTTTTATACTGATCTGATAGATATTTAGAAATTTGAAAAATATAACGCGATATACGGAACAATAATTAGTCTTAGAAAATTATATTTACTCTTAGAAAATTATATTTACTCTTAGAAAATTATATTTACTCTTTGAAAATGGTTTTATTGGTTGCATTGTTGCTTGAGGGTTGATAATGATAAAAGGGTGGAGTATATTGAGGTGGAAAGTTATCGGTGTATATAAAATTCTACGTGTGTGTGTGTGTGTGTGTGTGTGTGTGTGTGTGTGTGTGTGTGTGTGTGCAGAACACAAACGAATGGTCTGTGTGTAATTGCCCGAATTCTCCCGTTGTACACCATAGCAGTTCCATGCCGATAGCTATACGGGGGTGGAAGATACGGTGGTTGAAAGTCGTCAAATTATTAAAAAAAATCGGACTGAAGGCCAGCGATGACGTTTGCGACTCTATAGCAAGGAGGTTACATACAGCGAAACGTCATGTCACAGACCATATCTTTGGTCTATGCGTGCTACAATGTCTTCAGCTCTTTCTCTGTAAGGATAAGCTTACGAATAAGGAAATATAAGAATAAATAAATAAAGCAGTAAAAGAGAAATTCCTTTAATAGATCTCTTTAAAAACAATCGATTTGACGTTTCGCGCATTACATCAAGTGATCGATCTGTGATATTACAATCATTATTGTTGAATTTCGTGATTGGATTCTTCGAAACGAGTGCATTTTTATGTGTGATCTACATACTTAACATAATTTTATTTTTTTATTTGAATGTTGATTAAAATATTTGTTTCTAAAGAAGCCAATCTCATAGCACACTACTGGAAGATCAACACGCGAGCGGAGCCCGCGAGTAGAAGGAAGAAAGCTTAGGTCTTAACGTCCCGTCGACAGCATGGTCATTAGAGACGGAGATAACGCTCGGAATTTTGGGTAAGGAAGGGGAAGGAAATCGACCGTGCCCTTTCAAAGGAATAATCCCGACATTTGCCTGGAGTGAGTTATGAAAAACTTAAATCTGGATGACTGGAGGTGGTTTTCGATGTAGTTCCATGTACATTTGGAACTGGGACTGCAGCTGGTCTAGTTTTAATGCCATATAATTAAAGTATCCGTCAACAGCCGTAAAGTTTATGTCATTTTATTGAACGACCGGTTTCGGTGTTAATACCATTTTCAGGCTCTATACAAATGAAGTTTCAAATCAGCGCTGTAACTAAAACAACATGCTCTACATATGTCATATAAAATATAAAAAAACAAAAGTACATATGACCCAACAATCAGCAATGAAACAAATATAATAAGGCCTAATGGATGGTACAATAAAAGTGTATTAAAATAAAATGAAATTTATAAATAAAGCAAAAATCAAAGTATCTGAAAGATATTAATTCTAGAAGCTATGGTGTTGATTGTATGTAATAACAAACATTTCTTCAGACTGTTTGTGTCCTAAGATATTTTAGGCAGTATTAGTATGTATAAAAATATTTGTAATGATATAAGACGGTGAAATATACGAAATAGAGGTGTAGGGTATTATCAGTGATACATTAGTAGTTGAGACAAACGACAAAATTCATTATTTATGGCAGTCTATAGTGTTAACTTAGTGAGTGGCCACTGCAGTAAAAATTGACAGGGTATACGTCAGTGACTAATGAACTTTAATAATATAAGTAATCCAACAACAGAAGTCATTAATGAGAACATGTGGAATGTCACCGAGGAAAGTAATCAGCACTGAAGTAAAGTAAATGTGAAAACTTTTGTTACTAAATTTGAACCACGCCGGCCGCGGTGGCCAAGGTGACTGAGGCGCTCCAGTCACGGTCAGCACGGTCACTACGGTCGGGGGTTCGAATCCCCCCTCGGGCATGGATATTTGTGCCGTCCTAGTTCGTAAGTAGTTCATAAGTAGTTTGTAAGTTTAGGGACTGATGACCCCGTAGTTAAGTCCCATAAGCTTAACAAACATTTGAACATTTGATTTGAACCACCGTCCTCCAGAATGCGAGTCCAGTGTGTTACCACTGAGCCACCTCACTCGGTGGTATGGGTAGAAATTTGGAGTAAACCAATCGAGATTATTGCTTATTTTAACCCTCGATTGGACTTTACATTACTACATTACATTTGCGTACTAAAATGTGTCCTACGTGTAGAAGCCACGCCCTTGTCGTATATTGCGTGATTACTCGTGTAAGACCTCTTAATTGTCGTTTTTTGTCGTATATTGCGTGATTACATGTGTAAGACCTCTTAATTGTCGTGGCGGTATTAGGCTCTGTTCTGACCCGTTGCACCAAAATGTCGGCAGGTATGCCTGAGGCAACAAGTGTGACGAATTTGTTAGCCCGTTAGTGTACTTAGCACGGGCATGCTATGATTGCAACTACACCGCCTGGAGCGTCACTGACTGGTGACACAGCGAATTCTCTGAGGAGGCTGCTTCATTGCTCATACCAACCATGTGTCGAATTGACAAACTTAGTAAAGCTGGCAGACCGGCACGACTTGTAGAGTAACGCATTGAAGGGAATTACACAATTTTTCCCGACACGCCACGACAACAAACTATGCCTAAAATCACGCTTTTGTGAGAGTACATTCATTTAATATACTCCCCATTTCATGTGCTTAAATTCATTCACTCGTCTTCAACATTATTTCAGTATCCTATTATCAACGACGTACATCTGTCGTTTGACAGCAACTGAGATAAACGTAATTTTTTATTGCGAAACGTAGAGCTAATATATTTATAAGCTGGTTTGAGCATTGTCAACATTAATAATCGAGGATTTATACCTCGAAGTGGCTAATATCAATTTGATTACTCAAGCACCTTCAAATTGTGTTTGAAAATACAGATGTCCGTCTTTGAAATCAAAACGTGTAGGTGTCCGCTTTTGATGTGAACACGCTTTCAGATATCCGTTTTTGATACACACAGTTTCGCTTATTGCTGACGAGAATCTTTTACAGGAGTATAATCTTGGAAATTATAGGAATATCTACATAAAATGGAAATATTAAATTATGAACTCTTATTACATATTGGAAAAATGAAAACTACATTAATCATAATAATCTTTTTATTTTAAATACCAAATGTTGCGGCACTGAATATCTAACATTATTAGCATAAGATCTGATGAAGCTCTCTGGTGAAACCTATGTCGCTAAGAGATCGCCTTTTAAGTACTCTTCGAATTATGAAAGCTATATTTATTACAAACTCAATGCATTCGGCCATTTTCACGACAAGATTAAAAAATCGACTAAATTTGAAAGACGTCTGCATGTGTCTACTCCCATTTTTCTTCCTTCTAATGAAATAAAGTAATTGATATATTCAATTCGCACACGCTCGGCGGATGTTGTCCAATTATATATGTTTATTTGAGATAATAGAAGCCTTGACAATCATATTAGGACCCCCTCCTCCCCCTCCTGGATTCGCCACTGCTTGTACATCTCTTTTTCCACCTTTCTCCTTTCCAATTGTGAAGTTCTCGTATCGAACACAAAACTTATGCGAATGTGACAAATATTTCCAGCAACAGGCTAGTTTTAACAAACTGTTTCCACTAACTTGCGAAAGCTACTTGTAATTGACAAAACGTACGGAATTCGATTTGGTGGTGGTGTTTCTACGTCAAACAAATTGCAGAAGTAGTTTCTGCATGTGGAATTTTATTTGCTTGTGGACACAAGATACCACTAACGAACGCCCCCATTGTAGACTTAAAATCATTTGTAAACTGCCTTTATAAACTAGCTTGAGAATTAAATGTTCTTTTATTCTAGACTCAATAATATGCATTATTTATGAAGGTCATCTAAGAAACTGGAAATATTCTGAGACGATGCGACGTAAGAGGAAAACTGAGGAATACTAACTACACTCCTGGCCATTAAAATTGCTACACCACGAAGATGACGTGCTACAGATGCGAAATTTAACCGACGGGAACAAGAAGCTGTGATGTGCAAATGATTACCTTTTCAGAGCATTCACACAAGGTTGGCGCCGGTGGCAATACCTACAACGTGCTGACATGAGGAAAGTTTCCAACCGATTTCTCATACACAAACAGCAGTTGACCGGCGTTGCCTGGTGAAATATTGTTGTGATGCCTTGTGTAAGGAAGAGAAATGCGTACCATCACGTTTTCGACTTTGATAAAAGTCGGATTGCTAGCCTATCGCGATAGCGGTTTATCGTATCGCGACATTGCTGCTCGCGTTGGTCGCAATCCAATGACTGTAAGCAGAATATGGAATCGATGGTTCAGGAGGGCAACACGGAACGTCGTGCTGGATCCCAACAGCCTCGTATCACTAGCAATCGAGATGACAGGCATATTATCCGCATGGCGGAAACGAGTCGTACAGCCACGTCTCGATCCCTGAGTCAGCAAATGACGACGTTTACAACAACCATTTGCACGGACAGTTCGACGTTTGCAGCAGCATGGACTATCAGCTCGGAGAACATGGCTGCGGTTACCCTTGACGCTGCATCAGAGACAAGAGCGCCTGCGATGGTGTACGCAACGACGAACCTGGGTGCACGAATGGCAAATCGTCAATTTTTTGGGTGAATCGAGATTCTGTTTACAGCATCATGATGGTCGCGTCCGTGTTTGGCAACATCGCGGTGAACGTACAATGGAAGCGTGTATTCGTCATCGCCATACTGGCGTATCACCTGGCGTGATGGTATGGAGTGCCATTGTTACACGTCTCGGTCACCTCTTGTTCACATCGATGGCACTTTGAAAAGTGGCCGTTACATTTCAGATGTGTTACGACCCGTGGCTCTACCCTTCATTCGAAACCATACATTTCCGCATGATAATGCACTACCGCATGTTGCAGGTCCTGTACGGGCTTTTCTGGATACGGAAAATGCTGCATGGCAGCACATTCTCCAGATCTCTCACCAATTGAAAATGTCTGGTCAATGGCGGCCGAGCAACTAACTCATCACAATACGCCAGTAACTACTCTCGATGAACTGCCGTATCGTGCCGAAGCTGCCGTTATTACGGCCAGAGGTGGTTGTTGTGGGTACTGATTTCTCAGGATCTATGCACCCAAATTGCGTGAAAATGTAATCACATGTCAGTTCCACTATAATATATTTTCCGATGAATACCCGTTTATCACCTGCATTTCTTCTTGGTGTAGCAATTTTAATGGCCAGTAGTGTACATTTAAGTTTAATTTCTCACCGATTTATTTCCACTTTTACAAATGTTATTTATACTGACTGAATGCACTAAACTAAGTTCAGACCAGACGCACGAAACGACGTAACAAAGTTTCCCATGTTAATAGTGAACGTACAGTGTTTATTGTGTCGTAGACTTGTATAGGGTTAGGGAGAGGGCCAGAAGGATGAGACTCGTAAAGGACGCTCTTTCTTGCTGTACACCACACCTTGAGACGGCGCCAATTGTTATAAAAAATTGAAGTGTACTATTCTGTAAACATTACTATATTACAATATTTTATTGTTGAATCACTTCTATATAATCCTAACTTTTTAATCTTTTCTTCAAACAAAAATTCGGGTACTGGCGCTCTTGTATGTTTGATATTATATGAAAAGAAATATGTTCCTAATGAGTTTGGAAAATTTTCTATTGGGAAAGCAGCGAACTGTTATGATTCGAAATGAAAAGATCAGTCAAGTGACTGATATTTTAATTCGAAATATGTTACTATCTTAAGAAGCTTCCAATACATGAGCGGAATAAGGAACTTTTGAATGACCGAAGTAGCCGTGAGGTCAGAGTCGTCCTGTGAGTGGTATCAGAGGCTGGTTCGTGTCCTGTTGTAGTTATATTCATCCGCGATTGCAAAAGATTGCCGCGGTGGAGCGGCCGATCGCATCGAGGCGCTATGCTCCAATGCGCGAGGCCGTTTCCCGTCGGGGGTTCGAACACCCCCTCGATCATAGATGTTTGTACTATGTTTAGTATAAGTTAGTTCATGAGTAGTTTGTAAGTCCCTAAGTTTAACCGTTTGCTGCACATCAATTACATTTTCCACAACATCAGCAATTGTTCCACACGAAGTAACAAGAGAGACCAATTCCAATGTTCCAATGTTTGTAAATCTATCGGACCAAACCGCGTGGTCATCAGTCCGTAGCTTACAAACTACTTAAACTAACCTAAGGACAACACACACACACACACACACACACACACACACACACACACACACACACTCCCCAGGGAGGACTCGAACCTCCGACGGTGAGCAACCGCGTGCTACGCAGCGAGGCGCCTTAGACCGCTCGGATACTCCACCGTGGCAACAAAAGAGACCAGTAATTATTATATCTAAATTTTTAGAAATTTGTTTCACGTAATTACAAAATTATGGGTGGTTTTCTCACAATAGATATTAAAAGGCGGAGATGCAAATAAAATATTGGTATTGTGAGAATACCACTGCGGATCATTGGGTTAACAAACATTTGAACATTTTTTTTTTTTTTTTTTTTGCAAAAGATTCTGGGATACTGCCAATGTGGCTTACACTGACAGTTACTTATAATAAATATGGAAATGAGCTTTTATGCAGTGCGTATTTTCATTTATTGTAACTAATGAAGGCAGTACGTCCATAAATTGAAGAGTGGCAATAAAATTGCTCTGAATGAAGTTTTCTGTTAAATGGTATCGACATACCAAGCCCTTTTGCATGTAAAAGTGCAAACTGTCATGTGTAAAGAGCATACAGCAACGAATGTAAATGTAGTACCAAGTGCACTCAACAGGCGGTGTTACAGCCACTGCAGTTAACATACGAAACACAGTCTTCCGAAACTTTCACTGCATTCTTACACTCCTATGGCTCCATTGTTTTCTCATATTCCTGATTTTGGTACTTACAGACTTTTTTATTTCAAGTCTACCATTTACGAAATAATAATAATGTAACATACACATCTAAAAATATTTCTCATGATGTATAATGTGTATTCAATTGTGATATTATCCAGTTTCTTAAACACTCTTTTCTCCTTGGTTTTTGAAGACGCGTGTTGGACCGTCATCTATTATAGATGGTCGATCATTGGCTGCTCGTCTGTATCGAGAGCCAGAAATCCCCACATATCTCGGAGTACAAGAAGTCTCAGATCGTTTTTTTTTTTTTACAGGGACATACTGCAATAGATATTACGCTCTTCGTTAGACTTGCGCGGTAATAGTTCACGATCGGGAGCGCTCACTTCAGTTCGCGGCAGCCTAGTTCGTTCTTTTAGTTCGTCCGCTTCCAGTGACGGCTGAGCAGCGTGGTCTGCGCATGCAGGTGGAGGGAGAAGTTCCCCCACCTAGCTGCTTCATGCGCTCGCTGCTTGAGCCGCTAACGATAGCACGCAAACCAAAAGAAACAGATTGTGGGTAATTTCTCGCGTTTATGTTTTGAGTTATCTCTATATCTTGGCATTATGGAATTTATTAGATATTGCAGAGCGCAGAATACTTCAAAGCAGAAATTTTGTAGCACTGAACTATGTAATGTAGCAGGCAGACGCTAACCTCGAAATGGCTCTCATCAGCAGAAGGAAAACACGTAATTTTTAATTCTGTTCGCGACGTATCGCGCATATTTTAGTTCGCGACCAGTAGCTCTCCTTTTAGTTCGCAGCTCGGCCGCGAAGTAGGTCGCTCTTTTTAGTTCGTCCGCTCGTTTTGGCTTTTGCTACCGCTCCTAAAACTACAGCTGAGCTGCATCTCAGCTCGAAATGGTGGCAACTGGCAGAAGGGAATCACGCGATTCTGCGCGCTCTCGCGTCCTCTCGCTGTTACCCGTCAGTCTTCGGAAAAGGAGCGGACGAACTAAGTTCACAGATCCCTCGCCTCTAGTTCGCGTAGTTCGCCTGTGGGAGCGCTCTTCCGAACTAGTTTGCGAACTACACAAGACTACTCTTCATACATTCCACGATAATATTATGATGTGTTTCGTGCTAGCAAAGTCGCAACAGTCGTGCAATTATTTACTCCGTTTTCTGTTACTTTTGTACTTTCATACACAATCGCGTACAAATTTGTCTGTTAACTAAATGGAGCAGGTGTTCTGCCACAGTTTTGCCGTGGCGTAATTTCCTCGCGCCGCTATATCTCCAGAACGTTTGTGATAGCGCGTGTGATAGCGCGTGTCGGTGTGTAACTTTCGGCGTTAATCTTTTATTGCCACAGACTGTCCAACCGCGGGGCGCAGACTGTGATCAAAAGTATCGGGACACCCAAAAACAAACGTTTTTCATATTAGCTGCATTGTGCTGCTACCTACAACCAAGTACTCTTTTTATCAACGACTTAGACATCGTGAGAGAGCAGAATGGGGCGCTCTGTGGAACACAGATACTTCGTACGAGGTGAGGCGACTGGAGAACACTTGTCAGAAGTCTTTATGCGAGATCTCCACACTCCTAAACATCCATAGGTGCACTGTTTCAGATGTGATAGTGAAGTAGAAACGTCCAGGGACGCGTACCGCACGAAAGCATACCTCGTCAGTTGGCTGACAGACACCGCCGACAGTTGAAGATGGCCATGTCATGTAGTAGGCAGGCATTCATTCACACAGGAATTCCAAACTGCTACAGGACCCGCTTCAAGTACTACGACAGGCGAGATGTGTGAGTACTTGGGTTTCATGGTCGAGCGGTGCCCAGAAGCCACAGATGACGCCTTGCTTGGTGTGAGTAAACATTGCACGATTGAACAGTGGAAAAACGTAGTGTAGAGTGACGAATCATGCTACCCAATGTGGCGATCCGATGGCAGGGTGTGGGTATGGCGATGGCTGGTGAACGTCATCTACCAGCATGGTAGTGCTAACAGTAAAATGCGGGGTCGGTGGTGTTACAGTGTTGAAAAGTAATTCTGGGCTGGCAATTCCATCTTTGATCACGATCGAGCAGCTGTTCGTAACACACGGCTTGTGGCAGAGTGGTTACACTACAATAACATCCGTATAATTGCTGGTTTGAATACAGTACACTTTGTTCCAAACGATCTTGGTGCCCACACTGTATCCATTAAGTACAAGGAAATTCACATTCCTGGGTCACCTTTCCAGATTACGGTGAGTACCCTAAAGGATGGCGGTGCACGCAGGAGGTCCGGGTCTGGAGCGTGGTGAGCAGGGGCAGCGGTGTGAATTCGATATTTGGACGCGTGAAGCCGGTATTGGGTCTCTCGCCATCTCAGCTGAGCGACCAAGGAAAGCTGAAATTGACTTTAAGGATCGCAAAGATGGTTCATGTTTCTCAGCTACATTGTTTTTGTCTCTGAATTTCCATTATTTTATCAAATGTATCCGGGCAACTGGCTGAATATCACAAGTTCGATGACAGCTTTCACTCTAGCAGGCAATAAGCCACATAGGATTGAAGTTGCAACTACGAAGGCCCGATTGTTGAACAGATATTATAATCTTTTGATCCACTGCAATGGCAGATGCTCATAAGCAAAAGTTTTCCAGTTTCCATCATCAGGAGTGCATACTGAGACGGTGCCTTCAGAGTCCAACTCTTCCGTAGATCCATTACCTACATTTAAGAAATGCCATGGGCGTCTCAGCCTCCACTCGGGATGATGGATACTGGAAAACTTTTAGCTTATGAGCATCCACTATGGCAGTGGATCAAAAACATTGTAATATCCGTACAGCAAGCGGACCTTAATACCCACAACTTCAATCCTATATAACTTATAGCACCTGACTGAAGGTTTGCCTGCGAGAGTGAAAGCTGTCATCGAATTTGTGATTTTCAGCCAGGTGCCCGGATACTTTTGATCACATAATGTACATATTGAAAATTCAGAGACAAAAACCTGTTTCCTCAGGTAAAAGTTCCGGTCTGAGAGGCCGTGTTCCAGGTGTAAAACTTCCTCCCACGTTTCGTCTCCAACTGCGGGAGACGTCTTCCAGGGTCTTCCGGCTACTGCCGCTGTGGTCCGAAGGGCTCTCCCATTTATAGAGAGCACCCAGGACACCACCATACGTCACATGAGGCTGATTGGGTGGTTATTCTGGATGACGTCGTCATTCTCGATTAAAAGTAATCGATTGTCATCTTGTTGATGCAATTCGACATCCTCATTTTATCTGACTTCAGACCATCTTCTTTTCTATTAAAATTATTCTCGTGTTTGTGAATCTACATCTACATATATACTCCGCAATTCACCGTAAGGTGCGTGGCGGAGGGTACACTCTACCACTACTAGGCATTTCCTTTCCTATTCCACTCCCAAATTGAACGAGGAAAGAAAGAATGCCTATATGCCTCCGTACGAGCCCTAATTTCTCTTATCTTGTCTTTGTGATCTTTACGCGAAATGTAAGTAGGCGGCAGCAAGATCGTACTACACTCAGCTTCAAATTCCGGCCCTCTAAATTTACTTAACAGAAATTCACGAAAAGAACGTCGTCTTTCTTCCAGCGATCCCCAATTGAGTTGCCGGAGCATTTCCGTGACACTCGCGCATTGGTCGAACCTACCGGTAACAAATCTAGCTGCTCGCCTCTGAACCGCCTCTATGTCTTCCTTCAAACCGATCTGCTGCGGGTCCCAAATACTTGAGCAATACTCAAGACGTGGTCGTACAAGCGTTTTATACGCGGTCTCCATTACAGGTGAAGTACATCTTCCCAAAATCCTCCCAATAACTCGGCTGTCTGTCCTTACATGCTCGTTCCATTTCATATTGCTCTGCAATGTTACGCCTAGATATTTGAACGACGCGACAGCATCAAGAAGCTCACTACTAATGCTGTATTCGAACATCATGGGATTGTTTTTTCTACTCATGCGCATCACCTTACATTTTTCTACATTGAGAGCTAGCTGCCAACCACCTAGAAATTTTGTCCAAGTCAACCTGTATGCTGTTACAGTCAGTTACAGACGACACCCTCCCATACACCACAGCATCATCAGCAAACAGCCGCAAATTACCTCTGTCCATCAGATCATTTATATAGATAGAAAATAATAGCGGTCCTATCACACTCCCCTGGGGCACGCCTGACGATACACTCGTCTCTGATGAACATTCGCCGTCGAGAACAACGTACTGCGTTCTATTACTTAGGAAGTCTTCCAGCCAGTCACAAATCTGTGAACCTATTCCATAAGCTCGTATCTTCGTTAGTAGTCTGCAGTGTGGCACCGCGTCGAACGCCTTTTTGAAGTCAAGAAAAACACAATCCGCCTGTTGCCCTTCGTCCATGGCTCACAAGATGTCATGTGAGAAAAGGGCAAGCTGAGTTTCACATGAACGATGTTTCCTAAACCCGTGCTGATTCATGGAAAGAAGCTTTTCCGTTTCAAGGAAATTTACTATATTCGAACTGAGAATATGCTCCAAAATTCTACATGAAACCGATGTCAACGATATTGGCCTGTAATTCTGTGGGTCAGTTCTCTTTCCTTTCTTATACACGGGAGTCACCTGCGCATTTTTCCAATCACTAGGAACTTTGCGCTGAATTAAAGATTCGCTATAAAAGCAAGCTAAGTAGGGGGCCAACGCCGCAGAATAGTCTTTGTAAAACCGAACTGGTATTCCATCCGGACCAGCAGACTTTTTCGTATTTAGCTCTCTCAGCTGCTTCTCTACACCGGAAATACCTATTGCTATGTCCCCCATTTCGGAATTAGTACGTTGATCAAATGATGGTATATTTGTGCGGTCCTCCTGCGTGAAAGATTTCTTAAAGATTAAATTTAGAACTTCAGCTTTCCGTTTGCTTTCTTCTATTACCGCCCCGGAATGATCAACTAGTGACTGGACAGTGGGCTTTGACCCGCTTATCGATTTTACATAGGACCAGAATTTTTTCGTGTTCTCGGAAAGATCTTTTGCTAAGGTATGGCTGTGATAATTATTGTATGCTTCACGCATCGATCTTTTTATAGACGCACGAATCTCTACTAACTTTTGCCTGTCATCATTTGCGTGTTCTTTTTTGAATCGACAGTGCAACAGCCTTTGCTTTCTCAGCAGCTTTCTAACATTATTATTATACCACGGTGGATCTTTTCCATCCTTAATCGTCTTTACTGGCACATATTTCTCTAACCCTTTATTAACAATGCACTTAAATTTAGTCCACAATTCCTCTACATCCATAGTCCCGGAATTAAACGATGCCCATTGATTTTCTAAATGGGATCGTAACTTTTGCTTGTCGGCTCTTCCCAACAAAAACACGCTCCTAGCCTTCTTGACTGGTTTATTAACTTTGGTCACCATCGACGCTATGACGATATCATGATCACTAATTCCTGTCTCTAAACAGACATCGTTAATAAGGTCAGGCCTGTTTGTGGCTATAAGGTCTAGAATATTTCCATTGCGCGTGGGTTGCCGGTTTAACTGCTCAAGACAGTTTTCGGAGAATGTGTCCAAAAGTAGCTCGCAAGACTGCTTGTCTGTACCGCCTGAAATGTAACTAGCGAGGTCCCAATCTATACTCTTAAGGTTGAAGTCTCCTCCGACTAATATTACATGGCCCGGATACCTATGCACTACCTGGTGTAGACTTTCCTTGAATGATTCTAAAACTGCTGCAGTAGCACTGGGGGGGCCGGTAAAAACACCCAACTATTAACTTTACTTCTTTTAGACCTGTTATACGTGCCCAGATAACTTCACAGTTACTTCCAACCTCGATCTCAGTAGAAACAATATCTTTGTCCACAGCGATGAACACTCCTCCTCCAGTTGTATCAGATCTATCTTTCCGATATACATTCCACGCTTCGCAAAATATTTCTGAACTTGCCACATCATCTCTATTGCTTCTCTATACATGCGTGCATGGTGATGTCCTAGCTAAAACGCTCGCCTCATTAAATTTTATTTCATGGTTCCCATGTTGAAAAACATGTTCTCCAATGCTGATTTTTCCGTGTGGCCCAGACGAGTTACTTTTATAAATACAAGAAATGTATTCGCAATTGCGAATATTAATCAGCATCAGCTGTATGATGTAATGGTCACATATGAAAATTTGTGCCGCGCCGGGACTCGAACCCAGATTTCCCGCTTATCGCGAGCGGTCACGTTATCATTACGGTACCCGCGCACGCTTCCCGGAACGACCCAAACCTTCATATGCCACACATTGTCTATTGCCCATGAGTGCTCGTACATTCTATGATGTAATTCCCGCACAAGGTGAGACGTTTTAGTACATTTGTCGCAAGCCTTGCTATGACTGATTTTAAATACGATGTGCAGTGTCCGTGTTTATTGATAGAACTAACCAAATGTTTGCTTAGTTCTGTCAATAAACACGGAACACTGCACATAGTAGTTACTTCTATGTTCAGTTTAGGCTGTTGAGGCTGCTTTTAGTTGTTCCAATATATACTTGACCACAGCTACAAGGAATTTTTATATACCCCAGGTGTTGCTAGGGGCCGGCCGCGGTGGCCGAGGGGACTGAGGCGCTCCAGTCACGGTCTGCACGGCCACTACGGTCGGGGGTTCGAATCCCCCCCCTCGGGCATGAATATTTGTGCCGTCCTCAGTCTTCATTAGTTCCAGTGGCGGCTCGTGCTAATGTGCTGCAGCACACTGTAAATATATTACCAAAATTATGCCATTACTCTTCGAATGCAAGTGAGAAATCGCTGTAAAATTACATCCTTTCTCTTGAAATGCGTGCCAGATATCACAACAAAATTATGCCAGTACCCTTCCAATGCGTATTAGAATGCTAGTAATAAGGTTGGACACTCGCTCTCGCCAAGATAGCTGGAAACCAGCTCCGTGACGTCCGTGTGCTGAAGAGGGATTCAGCCGCGCTGGTAGGTGCGCAGAGAGGCGGCGCAATCACATGTTCGCTAGTGCGCATACGCAGACGTGACGTCAGGCCTGGCGGCTCATGTGTGCTGAGACCGACTGTAGCATCAGATCAATATTTCTCTTCGCGCTGCGTGTAACGTTTGCGGAAGAATAGTATATGACGAATATTGCGGCATACAGAGTCAAATAGCGCGCTGGCTCAGGCGTCTTGCGCGTTGTCTCTCAAACCTACTTTAGTGAGGCTCGTATTCAAATACCTCTGAGTCTAAATTTTTAATTTCTATAAATAAAATTAGTATTTTTTAAACGTTATATTTACTACCTTCAGTGAATACATGCAGTTGGCAGCGATGTATAGATTCCCCTGAAGGTCTTACTGTCAATACAGTATTAATTGATAGTTAATTAAAAGCAATCATACAAAGGTTGACTTTTTATTTTGGTATAATTTATTTCCTGTTTATTTTTGTAATATTGTAGCACACTGCTCAAATTTTGTACGAGCCGCCACTGGTTAGTTCATAAGTAGTTTGTAAGTTTAGGGACTGATGACCCCGTAGTTAAGTCCCATAGACTATACAAACGTTTGAACATTTTTTGTTGCTAGGGGATGACAGGCGACTTTTGCTGAACTATTCTTTAATCATCTTGTTGGGTCTGTAGATCGTTTTGACGCCATGCTTGGCCGATACTTTCCCGATTCGATCAGTAATTCTGCTAATGTACGGAAGGAAAACTTTCTCAAATGGTTCACGCTGTTGCTCGGAACTTCTGCATTCTTCTCTTCTACGATGGAGCGCTCGATCAATTTCCTTTCCACCACATCCATTTTTCTTGAAGGCCGACCGTAAGTGGTTTAGTTCATCCTCCAAGTAAACTGGCTCACAGATGCTGTTGGCTCTATCCACCAAGGTTTTAATGATTCCTATTTTTTGCCTCGAATGATGGTTTGACTCTTTATGGAGCTATCGAACAGTGTGTGTGTGTGTGTGTGTGTGCGTGTGTGTGTGTGTGTGTGTGTTCTTTCTGTATACCTTATGGTCCAGTGTCCCGTCCTCCCGTTTAATTACCGACATATGCAGGAAGTTGAGTTGGCCATTTGTCTCTTTCTCCGTCGTGAACTGCAGCTTTTGATTAATGCTATTGAGATGTATTAAGAAGACATCCAGCTCCTCTTCACCATGGTTCCACACTACAAAGGTGTCGTCACCTTATCTGACTGTAGCGCCTGTTGTTCGAAAAAACCCATAAATAAATTGACAAGACCTGGACTAAGAGGTCACTCCGTTCCTAAAACTCCTTGTTGTACTGGAAATAAGTTGTGGTAAGGCGGTGTCTGAACAAGGCCACAATCACAGATAGAAACATATCTGCTATGTATGAAATAGCTTTGTTTGCAGGGACGACAGTAAACAAGGACACTACATCCGAGTGATATTCTGGTGAGTTTTGATGTATGAGAAAACTTTTTTTGGCCCACTTTAGGTTACGGTAGTAACACTAAAAGTGGGCCTTTTGACAGCTCGAAATTTAAATCAAAATAACGGCTTAAACGTTCATCTGACATGAAAATTGAATAACCTAATTTGTAGAGGAGAACATTCTCTACAACTTTGCTCTCTTATGTGTGTGTGGTTTTTTTTTTTTTTTTTTGCAAAAATAACGGCTATTTTGGGATGTCTGCCTGTCTGTCCGTAACGTGTTCCCTGTTTTTCAGACGAACCGTTCAACCGATTACCACCAAATTTTACAGACATAATTGTAGGCCGCCAGAGACCAGAACCTTCCTTTTTCAAATTTTTCGGGCAAAAAATACAGTAGTAATAAGAAAAAGTTTGTAATTGCAAACGAACCGTTCATCTGACGCAAAAATTGAATAAACGAATTTGTAGAGGAGAAAATTCTCTACAACTTTGTTCCCTTTTTTTTCATATCTCATATCGTTTGAGAGATATTTGCAAAAATAACGGACTTTTGACACCCTCCATTGAATTAACGAAAACCAGCCGTTCGCAGATGCCATGTGACATTCCTCGCCCAGAACTCTCTGTGCCATACGCCATCTGGCGTTGAGAATTTGATGATTTTCTTATTGTAACTTACACGTTGTCATTTCAAAGGAATGGCGCACTGAAGAATTAACAAAAACACGCCGTTCTTCGTAAGATAAATGATAATCTAGTGTCTACAAATGCCACATTAGCATCAGCTGACAACGGCTATCAATAGTATGAGATTACAGATCATGACTTCTAGGTGTTAGCTGTAGTGTAGTGGGCAATGCGTTTGACTGTGACGCTGAAAGTCTGTGGTTCGGAACCCGCAAAGACCTAAAATTTTTTTTTACTAAAAAGGTTTCAGGCAATCTTATTATTTAGATTATTAATTTGGTCCAAAATGTTTGCAAAAACTTATTTTTGTGTCCCAGCCTCGTCGCCGCTTTTGTGTCTCGTTCCGTCGTAGGTGTCGGTGGCCGAGTAGCAAGAGTCCGACACAGGAATAAAGGTAGCACGCTTGTGCAGGTAGGAGGTGAGCAGTCAGTGGGACAGCAGAAACTAGAAACACTAGAGTAAATTAGAACGCGATATATATTGCACAGAATTTATACAATACTTAACTTTTATATAGCTCAGTACTGCAGAATGCTGATACATAGTTGAGCTAGAGTCCTGCCTAGTGCCTGTCCGATAGCCAAGTCTTCACTGTTGCCTATCTGATTCCGAAGTGTTAACTGGTTCCTATCTCAGTTCCAAGTGAGCGATGTCGTTCAGTGGTGGCCACGAGCGGAGTTGCAGCAGAGGGCGCTCGTGGCTGTCATCGTAAGAACGCCGCGCCGTGCGTGCATGGCGGCGCGCGGCGAAAGTAGGTGGTGCGCACTTTGTACTTGTGCGACACCACACTTATAAAACACAAATCTAAAGTGGGCCGTTGAACACGTCAGTGCGATTTTTTTTCCTCAGTTTCATTCTATCTTACAGTTGCTAAAATGGTTTCCCTCTCGCTTCCGTTATGAACGTCTCTCTTAGCATCAGTCACGTGTCTGCGAGGCACTAATTCAGGAAGTGCGCGCCAAGGCCGCTAGGTAGGTCGCGAAAAATTGCATTCGCGAGAAGGAAGTGCGGTAGCCGCGTCCGCGACCTTGCGCGCAGCTTCGGCGCTGGGGCTGTGATATTTCGCGCGTGACGTCACGGCTGACGCACGCCTACGCCCACGCCTTTCCCAGTAGGGCTAACGAGCAGACGGACGTACCTGGCGGAGAGGGCTCCGATCCTCCGGTCGCTGACTTTTCCTCGGTTGCTCCGCAGAAGCTATCGGAGATGTTGCCGCACTCGCTTCCTCGTCACGGGATAACGTAGCGCACCTGGATATAGATCGGCATGCGCATCCGCCATTTTTGTTCCTTCGCGTCGACGCAAGGCGGCAACATAGGGCGATCAGTAGGTTTGTTTAAGCAGCTGCCCGCCAGCTACTCGCGCATGCGCAGAGCTGAAATTAAGTTCAAACAGCGCGTTTCCCGCTTCTGGTTACTTGCCGAGTGGCTGTTTGCTGTTTAAGCAGTAACCGCAAGCTACCAGATTCTACCCGGGAAAATATTTCTGGTGCGCTCAAGCTGTCAGATTCGCGCATGCGCAGAAGTGTCTGAGTTGTAGTGGAAGGGCGCTCCACATTGCCAACAAATCGTTCTGTGGTCTATCATTTTCGTTACTTTGTATGTATGATATATTATGTGAAAAGTTTTAATACCCTTATCATGGTTTCATGAAGTCACACTAATAAAACCGAAAAATAAACCATTCTTGTTCTGCATAATTGCTCGGCATCACATAGGAATACCAAAATAATGAGGTCGCAGTTCAGCTGTTCCACCGCTACACTTGAGAATCCTACCAAAATTGGGACGAAAAGCGTCCAAGCAGTACAAGCTCCAAATACGTCGTCATAGCTGCGCATGCGCAGTAACGCCTACTTGATCGCGCTTGAAAGTAGCTTTCCGGCAGCTGCTTAAACGAACCTAGTATGTTTTAAGTTTGGTGGCAGTGCAGCATCGAATTGTTCTAATTGTTCAGAAAATTATTTTATTTTTCCACTGTCATCGAGAGATATACACCCCAATGAAGACATCAAAACTATGCGAACTGGATTAAGTCATTTGTATTTACTCACGATTTCAACACGTTGTAAAGGGCTGGTTTCAACACTTGTTTTTTAGCGAAGAGTCCAACGCAACAACTTTTTGTCAACGAGTTTTATTTATACGCTACTAGCAAAACCCGGCAACGCTTCGCAATCTCTTCTCTTGCTGGCCGCGGTGGCCGAGGGGACTGAGGCGCTCCAGTCATGGTCTGCACGGCCACTACGGTCGGGGTTTCGAATCCCCCCTCGGGCATAAATATTTTGTGCCGTCCTTAGTATTAGCTAGTTCGTAAGTAGTTTGTAAGTTTAGGAAATCTCTTCTTCTCCCGATGTTTATCCTTTCCTCCTTCCTCTATTTCTCCATAGCCTCCTCCCACCTTCCTTTGTCCAACTCCTCCCCGTATCTTCACCCCACTCCCTCTCACCCCACACCATATCCATCTCCTCCCCCCTCTTATCATCCCCCCTTTTTAAATCCGTTTCATTTCCCCATTCTCTATCTCTTCCTCTCCCTCTGTCTGATCATATTTATTATTATTGCAATCGGGTCCCGGATTGGGAATAAAAGTGAAATAGGATGGGTAAAACAATTGAAAAGGGATATTAGAGAGAACTTGCGAGCTGCTCTATCTGTGAGGTTAGTAGCTTTAATGTCCGTACTCTTAATGGTTTTAATGCACGAACATACATATCAACGGCGAACTGATGAAACAATCTGCGGCATTTCAGTATGTGATTGTTCTCGTTTCGGTGAATCATCAAACGGTAGGCACAGAAATCCATACAGTTGACCTTCTTGTTGGTTACTTTACATGTAAGTGAATAATGAACTCTTATTAGGAATCTAACTGAAACACGATTAACAACATCGCTAAAATTTTACATTCCGCGACACAGGCAACAGCTGTTGGATCGTGGGGAATTATGCCGACCAATCGTGGCAAAGCTTGAGACACCCAATGAAATTTTAGTTGGCGGCAGTTGTTTTCTCTTCATACTAAACGATATTATTTTGAGAATCCGCATAATAATTTAGTTTCATACACATTAAACGTACTGAGGAAGATCATGTTTTTCATGTATAAGAGTGAAATGAACTTTCCTTATGGAAACAGTATTACAAATGCTAATCAATTTTAACGACGAGAACAATCAATAGGTTTCCATGAACGAAAATCTTAGTACTGGTAAGAAATCGGCAAATCTCATTGGATATTGTATACTATCACCCGATTGGCTAACAGCGACGTAACGCAATTTCCTGGAATCAACGGCTGTTGCCAACATTGCCCGCTAGGTCTGTGTAGCGGATTTAAAATTAAACCCTACATACCAGTTAATCCTTGGCTTCAAGAAATGCCCTCCCTTTCTTCTAACCTCCTTGGTGTATTTCTTTGCTCCGTTACAGCGTATTTGGTCGCTAGGCGAGTAGCGAATGAATAAGCTGATTGCCGGAGAATCTAGAAAATGATCCAAGCTGGAAGCGTACATTCAGTTATTTTCAAAATTCTAATATTATCCGGTAGATTTTCCAAAATTTTCTTTTATACAAGCCTTGTCCTGAGAATTACGCACAGATAAAGAAAAGATCAGCCAAATTGGTGAAGCCATTCTCAAGTGATGCGCTTTCATAGATGCGTCAAATCATTTTTCTTAATATAGATAGATGTGTCATATATAAAAGATTAAATAAATAGGTATCTAAAAACCTTCCTATGTCCGTCTCCTGCTTTTAAGCTACCTCCCCACCAATTTTGAGCCAAATCGGTTCAGACGTTCTTTAGTTATAAATAGTGCAATTAACAAGACTTTCTTATATATATAGATTGGCGATAACAAATATTATCATCCTATAGACTAAAACGATATTAATTACTTTTAAGGGTGCCTACTGTTCTTACTAATTACGATGGCTCATACGGCTCGTACTTGTAAACCACGTTTGAAACTACTGCCTTGTTAAAATTCACATCGCCGGCCGCGCTGGCCGAGGGGACTGAGGCGCTACAGTCACGGTCTGCACGACCACTACGGTCGGGGGTTCGAATCCCCCCCTCGGGCATGGATATTTGTGCCGTCCTAGTTCGTAAGTAGTTCATAAGTAGTTTGTAAGTTTAGGGACTGATGACCACGTAGTTAAGTCCCATAAGTGCTACAAACATTTGAACTTTTTTTTTTTTTTTTTTTTTTTTTTTGAAAATTCACATCTTCCGTCAGCCTACGTCATAGCTACGTTGTAGTGAAATAAAATGCCACATTGAGACGAACCAAATTCTCGTAGTGCACATTAAAGCACCGAAGATCCTGATATGTACTGGCAAAGTGTCTTACGTGCAATTTGGACCCTTCTTATTCGCGTGTTGGATGCAATCCGTTTTTAATAAATTGGGTGCTTTTTGCCATAAGTCGTTTGCCAACATTTTTAAATATCTACGTTGTTTCGTATTAACTTACAAAGAAACTAATTTTTCATTAATTATGAAGACAGCCAATCTGAAAAAAAGGGGAATGGTTGGAAACGACTGAATTTGACAGCAATACCAACCATTTTCAGTGATACATTCCTGTCTCATTCATAAATGTTTTATTGCATCGTAGTTTATCATGGTAATTTACTTTCATGGCTTGTGGAAAGAAAAAGCATGTTTTATGAATTTTGATAAATACTGCATAAAAAATACCACAGGCCTGGGATTGTATTCTGATCAAATGTATCACATCACGTTCGAAAACGTAGAGCTACCGCGAAGCTACGGAAGTGCATCTGGAATCAAATAAAACTGAGTTGTCCAATACGAAAAAATTGCTCCGAACGCACACCCAGGTGGGCAAATAACCAAAAAAAGGAAATTATATATATATAAAATAACAATTTTTCAAACTGTATTAAAATAATTTACTATGACTAAATTAATTTTTAACCCAAATCATTATTTACCTCTTGATATATGTATTAGAAGTGAAGCAAGCGATATTTCAAAACAATAATAGCAAAGAACTCCGCCTTTGAGAAGCTCACACTGTCGTCGCTTGGAACGAAAAATGGCGGCGGAAACAGCTGCTACAGCAGAAGTTGATCACATGCCCGTTTATATACAGGTCCCCTAGGGTAACGGATACAATTACTTCTCGTAAGCCTCTGCTGTGCCTACAATCCGCGGTGGACACCAAGACGGACCTGAATGCTTGAGTGATATTCTGCGTACGTAACAGCAAGTACCCAGTTTTCAAATTTCCACGTTGTAGATCAGTACAGTGGCGTAACTCCGTTTGAAAAGTTCGAGTGCAGAATCGAGATACCTATTTGAGCTAGGAACATGGGGTCAAACGTAACTCGTCTAACGTGGACAGACGTCCTTTTTTTGTGGCCACAAAAACATGTGTCCCACTCTGTTTTCTCAGTCCGAAAAAAATTTCACACCTGTAAAGACGACATGGATTTTGATAGAGGGTCTATATAAAGGAAATAGACTTGAAGGCAGTATTCTATAAATGGAAGACGAAGTGGAGGAAGAAGAGATAGGATACTGAAAGAATAATTTGACAGAGCGCTGAAGGAGCCGAAACAAGGCCCCTGGAGTAGATGATATTTTGCCTGAGCTGCTGATATCGTTAGGAGATTCAGTCATGAAAAAATTGTTCCACCTAGTATGCAAGATGTATGAGACAGAGGAAATACCCTCCGACTTCAAGAATAATATTGTAATTCCAATTCCAAAGAAAGCAAGTGCAGACAAGTGTGAAAATTACAGGACTATCAGTTTAATAAGACATGGGTTGCATAATACTAACACGAATTTTTTACAGACGAAAGAAAAAACTTGTGGAATCCGACCTCGGGGAAGATCATTTTGGATTTAGGAGAAATGTAGGAACACGGTAGGCAATAATCACATTACGACGTATCTTAGAAGATTGAAGCTTTTGAAATGTGGTGCTACAGACGAAAGATGAAAATTAGATGGGTAGATCACGTAACTAATGAGGAGGTGCTTAACCGAATTGGGGAGAAAAGGAGTTTCTAGCATATCCTGACTAAAAGAAGGGATAGATTGGTGTACATATTCTGAGACATCAAGAAATTGTCATCTTAGCATTAGAAGGAAGCGTGTGGGGTAAAAATCGTAGAGGGAGACCGAGGGACGAATATAGTAAGCAGATTTAAAAGGATGTAGGTTGCCGAACGTATTCTCATATGAAAAGACCTGCAAAGGACAGGATAGCGTGGAGAGCTGCATCAAACTAGTCTGCGGACTGAAGACCACACCAATAACGACGGCCGGTGCCACCTGGTGGATAGTAGATGTACTCATAATAGTTTGAACGTCGTCCGTCAACAGATTAGTAGCGTAGTGTAGCAGACGGCCACAAGTGCGTACTCTTTAATAGGGAATGTTTACAGCCGTAAGTCTCAGTGTAACACTGACGTGTGAAACAAACTGGTGCCATGACAAGGAGACGCACTAGTGCTTCCTACATCCAACTGAGCGAGTGTGAAAGAGGTCAAATTGTGGCCTTCACCAGGATGAAGGTTTCGGAGGCTTGCCACACAAGTAGGACATGTTGCATCAACTGTACAACTATGCTGATTGCAATGGTCGCGTGAACACTGATACACCCGTAGACGAGCTGTTGGACGTCCACGCAGTAGGCCTCAGCCAAGATAGTCGTGTTGTAAGCGCAGCAGTGACAGATCGTACAGTTACCAAAGCACAGATAAGAGTTCGTGAACCCAGAAGTTCCAACACGAACAGTTGCGAACGGTTTACCAACAGTGGGACCAAGGACATTGTAAAGGAGCATGTTGGTATTGTCTCGCATCTGTTTATGTTGTGTTGTTGTTGTTGTGGTCTTCAGTCCGGAGACTGGTTTGATGCAGCTCTCCACAATACCCTATCCTGAGCAAGCCTCTTCATCTCCACATAAGAACGACAACCTACATCTGTCTGAATCTGCTTACTGTATCCCTCTCTTGGTCTTCTCCTGCGATTTTTTCCCCACACACTTCCCTCCAACGCTAAATTCACAATTCCTTGATGTCTAAGAATGTGTCCTACCAATCTATCCCTTCTTTTAGTCAAGGTATGCCAGAAATTCCTTTTCTCTCCAATTCTGTTCAGTACCTCCTCATTAGTTACGCGATCCACCCACCTAATCTTCAGCATTCTTCTGTAGCACCATATTTCAAAAGCCTCAATCCTCTTCCTGTCCGCACTGTTTATCGTCCATATCTCACTCCCATACAAGGCAACACTCCATACAAATGCCTTCAGAAAGGACTTCCTTAGGCTTAAATCAATATTCGATGTTAACAAATTTCTCTTTTTCAAGAACGCTTTTCTACCCATTGCCATTCTACATTTTATATCCTCTGTACTGCGACCATCATTTGTTATTTTACTGCCCAAGTAACAAAACTCATCTACCTCCTTTATTGCTTCGTTTCCCAATCTAATTCCTTCAGCATCCCCTGATTTTCTTACACTGCACTCCATTACCCTAGGTTTGCTCTTGTTAATGTTCATCTTATATCCACCTTTCAGCACACTGTCCATTCCGTTCAATTGCTCTTCCAGGTCCTCTGCTGTATCTGACAGAATTACTATGTCATCGGCAAAACGCAATGTTTTTAATTCTTCACCCTGAACTTTAATTCCTTCTCCAAATTGCTCCTTGCTTTCCTTTACAGCTTGCTCAATGTACAAATTGAACAACAATGGAGAAAGACTACAACCCTGTCTTACTCCCTTTCCAACCACTGCATCCCTTTCATTCCCTTCAACTCTGACAACCGCTGTCTGGTTTTTGTACAAGTTGTAAATAACCTTACGTTCCCTATATTTTACTCCTGCTTGCTTCAGAACTTGAAAGAGTTTATTCCAATCAACATTGTCAAAAGCCTTCTCCAAATCTACAAAAGCTAGAAATGTAGGTTTGCCTTTTCTTAATCTATCTTCTAAGATAAGCCGTAAAGTGAATATTGCCTCCCGTGTTCCTACATTTCTCCTGAACCCAAACTGATCTTCCCCGAGGTCGGCTTCTACCAGCTTTTCCACCCTTCTGTATATAATTCGCGTTAATATTTTGCAGCCATGACTTATTAAACTGATGGTTCTGTAGTTTTCACACCTGTCTGCTCCTGTTTTCTTAGGGATGGGGATTATAACATTTTTCTTAAAGTCTGAGGGTACTTCACCTGTCTCATACATCTTACACACCAGGTGAAACAATTTTGTCATGGCTGGTTCTCCCAGAGACTTCAGTAGCTCTGAGGGAATATCATCTACTCCAGGAGCCTTGTTTCGACTTAGGTCTTTCAGGGCTCTGTCAAATTCTTCTCTCAGTACAGTATCTCCTATTTCATATTCATCTACATCCTCTTCCCTTCCTAAAATATTGTCTCGAAGTTCATTTCCTTTGTAGCTTAATTCCCGCCGGTCGCGGTGGCCGAGGGGACTGAGGCGCTCCAGTCACGGTCTGCACGACCACTACGGTCGGGGGTTCGAATCCCCCTTGGGCATGGATATTTGTGCCGAACTTAGTATTAGCTAGTTCATAAGTAGTTTGTAAGTTTAGGGACTGATGACCCCGTAGTTAAGTCCCATAAACTACACAAACATTTTGAATTTAGTTAATTCCCGCTGCTTCGCACGCATAGATTGGGTGGTCTGCATTGTTTGTTTCTACTTCTAAATGTAAATATTCATAGATTTATCTTTAAAAACGCTTTCCTAATCAAGTATTTTGATACAACGTGCCACCCCCTATTGCACCATTCATGGCAGAATACAGAACATCCCGAAACACGCTTTTCAAAAATTCTAACCACGTTTCCAAATCAAAATTTTAGCGTATCTAGCATCAAAATAGCCTTAGTAACACCCTTAAAAGATTTTCGTTTATTTCACCCGCTTAATGGTTGAATTTCCAAAAAATATAGAAACAAATTACAATTAACGCATTTTCTGGGTTGTAAATGGTACGTCCACGGTAACTAAGAGTTGCATTCGAAAATAGTTATGGAATAATGTTAAATTGCGGTATTATATTTACCATATTCCCCCCTTTAATGCCTCGCATATTTTACACACACCATATTTCAGAGAAAATTTTACGTCAAAATGTGTTTAATAACTTTGAGAATCTGGTTTCGTTAGATAATGACTAAATGAAGTCTCTCTGGTAGCATGCACTTTGAAATAAACTGAACGTTCCATGCTGAGTTTTGAATTTAATGCCTTTCATGTACGACTTCTTTCCTATTCGGATTTTTTTGCGAAGTTCAATTTTTCAAATGTTCATATGCTCGTATAGTCTATGGGACTTAACTACGGGGTCATCAGTCCCTAAACTTACCAACTACTTATGAACTACTTACGAACTAGGACGGCACAAATATCCATGCCCGAGGGGGGGATTCAAACCCCCGACCGTAGTGACCATGCAGACCGTGACTGGAGGGCCTTAGTCCCCTCGGCCACCGCGGCCGGCTTCAATTTTTCTCCTGCTTCAGACATCCTGTTCACAGCTTGGCTTAGGCCTGCATATAATCGTATTGAGAGTGACGCTTAAATTAACCACTGAACTGATGCGAAACAATGTAGTTTAAAAGCCACTAGCTGGGTACAGCCAGCTGAACTCGTGCAACACTTAAAATACATCATTTAAAACATCCGGCCTCATAAGCCGTGGTCGATTTGTAAAACTTCCCCTAACGTTTCATCTTCGGCTGCGGAAGACATCTTCAGAGGTAGAGTCTCTGGTGCATATATAAAAATGTCTTTTCTACAATATTTACGAGCTGCAAAACGCGGCATATCAAAAACAGTAGACTTAAAATACAATTAACAGCCCTTAGAATAGCTCCTTGGTTGGTCTAAATAAAATCGAGAAAAGTACGAGACGCGTTTTTAAACTAAGTTCTGTTTGAACAGATGTACGCAACGAAAGGTTGTTTCAAAAAAGTAAATTTATTTTCAGAAAGTACATACTTTATTTTTCGGCATAGTTGCCAAGTTTGTTCAAACACGTATCATGCTTCTCAATTAATTTTAAAATACCCTCTTTATAGAATCTTGCCGCCTGTTCCGATAACCAAGAGTTCACTGCCGTTTTGTAAAGCACTGATCTCGACACGTCAGAAAATTCGTTGGAGAAACCTGTCATTGTGAAGCCCCTGTTCTCACGAATCCTCACTTCGGCTGAAACCTCCAAATCGTCTATAATCAAAGATGGGCGACCGGAGCGGTCCTCATTATGGACGTTGTCACAGTCAGAATTCTCGTACCCACTTACGCACTTTGCCTTTACTCATAACAGTATCACCGTACACCTCGCAAATCTGTCGATGAATTTCTGCAGCAGACAGGTTCCTTGGTGACAAAAACCAAATCACCGAGAGAATATCACACGCGACGGGCGAGTTGATAGTCTTTAAACATTTTGAAAGCTCAGAACTGAGCACAGTTGTTCCCGAGGCATGCCGTACACGACGCGCGCGCTCGTTGCGGTATGTGCGCGAACTACTAGTGTCTGCAACAAAGCGGAACTTGCTTAAAAAACGCGCCTCGTAGCTTACTTTAAAAGCACTGAATGTCATGTTAACAATCTGTAGGCAAATTAACCGTTGCTTACATGTATAGGCCTATAGTTTCATCTTCACAAAGCGGAACTTGCTTAAAAAACGCGCCTCGTAGCTTACTTTAAAAGCACTGAATGTCATGTTAATAATCTGTAGGAAAATTAACCGTTGCTTACATGTATAGGCCTATAGTTTCATTCTTATCTCTTCGTGAGCATAACTATAATACCAATAAAAAAAGGTTTTATTGTTAACCTTACACAGATAGTTGCTCGATTTTGGCCTCCATATTTGGCGTCTGGTATTTACAAGCCACCTTTTACGCAGGTCTATGATTGAAAGAAACCGATAAAACTTATAGTGACCATGTCTGCTATTATTTGAACAGTTTGGAGCAACACAACCAACCATTTCACATCGTGAAACAATAAAATCACGCAATATTTGCCGATTCACTTCGCTACACCACACAAAGCACATAACACTGTCGTCGGATTGAGATTCAAAATGGCGGTATATCTAGTGCTTTGTTGCGTCGTTTTGTGGCAGAATATTTTATACATTATTAATGAAACCCACAAGATAACTGTGAGATATTCCACAAAATTATTGGTTTAAAAACCGGGCTTCACCTGTTATCGGGTAAACGATACAAGTTTAAGTTTCAAATATCTTAAGTTGGTAGATATGTAACTTTCAAGGGAGACCAGTGCTTTGGTTTAAAACCAACCCGAGCGAAATTATTACAATTCAATTTGTAGTGTAAATTGTAAACACTGGTCTTCCTTGTAAGTTATAAATCTACCAACTTAAGATCTTTGAAACTTAGATTGTTTACCTGATGATGGCGTAATATCCGGTAACCGGTTTGTAAACCAACAAATTTTCAGAATATCTCTCTTATCTTGTGTATTTTAATCATAAATTATAGATTGTTTTTTAATATAGTGTGTTAATGATGAACAAGCGCAAAGTCTTAAAACTGTTTCCAGGAACCAATAGCTGGTTAAAACAACATGACACAATAAGTCATCTGAAAAATTCGTACGAGAAGGTCGACATTTTTACAAATTGTCTACACAATGCGATGTTTCTGAATGACGATAATTCGCTTCTGAGTCCAACTTGAAATGCTGTAACACTCGTTAAACAAAATATATTTTTCTGTCGGAAATCGCTGCGGTGGCCGAGCGGTCTGCACGGCCGCTGCGGTCGGGGTTCGAATCCCCCTTCGGGCATGAATGTTCGTGCCGTCTTTAGAATAAGCTAGTTCATAAGTAGTTAGTAGGTTTAGACTGGTAGTTAAGTTCCATAAGCTCTACAAACATTGGAACATTTTTTATGTCGGAAATCTTGTAAGAATAGGATAATGCAGTGGTTCCCAGTCTGTGGGTCGGGACCCACTAGTGGATAGCATTATCCATTCAGTTGGGTCGCCAGGCGAGCTCAACATACCTAATGGACTTAAAGCGATAATGTGTTTTATAAGACT
Organism: Locusta migratoria; assembly: GCA_026315105.1. Classification (NCBI taxonomy): domain Eukaryota; kingdom Metazoa; phylum Arthropoda; class Insecta; order Orthoptera; family Acrididae; genus Locusta; species Locusta migratoria. Next base: position 325,555,311 of record CM048745.1, on the reverse strand, counting down.
TAGTATTTTCATGATATTTTCCATCCCTTAAAGAAAAAGAAAAATTAATCGCTATTGCTTTCTTTTTGCAAATGATAATGTTATGTACCAAAGTTTTAAGTTCATAGTATTTTCATGTTGCTCCAAGCGGAACTTGATTGTTTTTCTAGGAGTATTATTTAATATTGGTTCTTATTTTGGTATTTGATTGCCAAGAACTGGCAATGAATTGTTATGTGTAAGAAATCCGTTTCTAGAGTGCAACCTTAAACAGCTAAATCTGTCAACCACCGAGTAAGACTTCCTCATAGAACCAACATATGCCTCTTCTATGAACAGTTCATTTAAAGACTCAAGTCTAATCTCATTCTAAATCAGAAAAGAGAATACAGACTGCATGCCGATATATCTTTGAAGGATTTTATGGGATCCGCAAGTAATTTCTCTTGCCTTTTTTCTTATTCTTAAAAAAAAAAGATGCGCAGAAACTGATTTACGCTTAAAACCAACAAGCATTGTTTAAGACAGGAAAAGTGACATTAGTACCACGATTTAACAATCTCATACACTGAACTTGACATTTAATTTGTATTAAATTCTAACCGAACAAAATAGTGGTCTTTTAAATCCATCCATAAAATGATATATTAGGTCACAAAAATTTCTCATAAACATTGTGGGTTCCACAAGCAAGGAGATCGTGAACCACTGGGATAATGTGTTCCATTACGAAAAATATACAAACAAACTTCGTCCAACAATTTAATAGAAAGCTGAAACAAAAGAAAGAAGATTAAATTTGTTTCCTTTCAGATAACAATGTTTCGTTACGGTTCATGACCAGGGGCGGTCGCCAAAATATTACTGTTTGGAAGGGGGTCGTATATTGTAAAAGTTTGAAAACTCTGGTGTACGTAAATACTCTGCAAGCCATACTGAAGTGCACGGCCTTAAGTGCGTCGATCCCATCACGCATGAAATAAATTACCAGGGCCATTGCAGCACGACACATACTGAACCGAGGTGACTGAAACGCTAATCATTTCTTCATTCAGTACGTACTAATAAATATCTCATGTGAATATGAAAATTCAGTATCTAGTCTTTCAAGGTGTTCTGCTTTTTTTCCGAACATGAGTGTATATGATTAACGTATACTAGACCGCCTGAAAACATAATGTGAAGCACTTCGAAGCCACAGACACACATCAGTGTATAACTCCTACACCTTGGCGGTACCCGTACATAAATGATCAGAGCTATAATTCTCCGTTAGATTAGATTAATACTTGTTCCATAGATCATATATACCACATTTCGCAATGATGTGTCAATTTAGTAAGTGGTGTTTATACACGACACTCAATATTTTAAGGACTTTTTTTTAAGTTTCAACTAAAAATTCACCTAAAGCCACTCAAAAATTCCTTTAATTTCTTTTTAAACACCAGTTGGCTACCTGTCAGACTTTTGATGCTACTTGGCAAGTGACCACAGACTTTTGTGGCAGTATAATTCACCCCTTTCTGTGCCAAAGTTAGATTTAACCTTTAATAGTGAATATCACCCTTTCACCTAGTGTTCTAGCTATTGACACTGCTATTACTTTTGTCGACCGAGGGGACTGCGGCGCGACAGTCATGGCCTGCACGGCAATTACGGTCGGGGGTACGAATCCTCCCTCGGGCATGCATATTTGTGCCGTCCTTAGTATTAGCTAGTTTGTAAGTAGTTTGTAAGTTTAGGGACTCATGACCCCGCAGTTAAGTCCCATAAGCTCTACAGACATTTGAACATTTGAGCTATTACTTTTGAAATGGGTCGGATTGTTAACAAATTTCATGAGTGAATTCATATATTTTGAAGCTACTGTGAAAATCCCTAGAGCCAAAACCCTTTAATGCATGAATTTTTATTTGAAGCTACAAAAACTACCATGATTAATGTATAGTGCGTACAAACCGAGAAAAATATTGGAAGAAAATTCCTTAAAATTATTATGCACTACTAGCTATATAGTGCTTTCATGATGTATCCGATGCAGTAGTGTCATTATTATGCCTCTAATCTTTCACGAAAGTAACTCATAACGCAAAAGTAAGTGATTGACTAGTTTAACATGGCAAAAGAGGAATACTAAAGTAAACAAACACACAAGTTAGGAGTAACTCATTGCAGCTGACTGTCTGACTCAGTAGTACTTTGCAATTTTCAATTTCTAGGACAAACTACTTGCATGTGTAACACTATATATAGAAGCAGCTACAACTGAATTTGTGGTGAAATGTTAATCAGTTTGAGAAATAATTAAAAGATAAGGAATGTAGGTGATCAGCTACACTATGCATTGAAGGGTTAAATAAATGTCTGCAGTGCAGGATGATCTTAAGTGCGCTTCAACAATTATTCTGATTACACGCTTTTGTGCAACGAATACCTATTTACTCAACATTGAACTGCTCCAAAATATGATCGCATATGAAAGCAGTGAATGAAAATAGGCATAATAAGCTAATTTACTGAGATGTATATCACCAAATTTTGCAATGACCCTGATAGCGTAAGAAGCTAAACTGAAACGTTTCAGCAAATCTTCAATGTGTTTCTTCTAATTCAATCCCTCGTCAATACAAAAACCTAAAAATTTTGAATATTCTACCTTAACTAAAGATTTCAAAGTCTAAATTTATTAATGGTGTCATGCCATTTACTGTTTGAAACTGTATTTACTGGTTTTATCAAAGTTAAATGTGAGTCCATTCGTAGAGAACCACTTATTAATTTTTTCAAAGATATCATTTACAATTTCATCAGTTAATTCCTGTTTATCAGGCGTGATTGCTATACTCGTATAGTCAGAAAGAAAACTAGCTTAGCATCTTCGTGAATGTACAACGACAAAGGACCCAAGACCGAACCTTGTGGCCCCCTATTTTTGATAACTCCCAAGTTAGAGGAATTGAATGTTTCTTCTATTTCATGTGAACTGCTTATTTCTAGTTCCTGCACTATTCCAGTTAAGTATGATTTAAACCATTTGTACATTGTCCGACTCATACCACAATACTTTAGCTTATCTAGAAGAATCCCCTGATTTACACAGTCAAAATCCTCTGAGAGATCACAAAAAATCCCAACAGGTCACAGTTAGAACGGCCACCCAGAGCAGATGTGTTGTTGCGACCTTCCTATCGGTACTCACCAATAGGAATTGGGCAATACCAATACATAACTCACGGTAGTAAAAGGTTTATGGCTCGTTGTCGCTGTTCATAGGGGTGAGTAATGTATGTCAGCTTCTATGCCCTAAATAGCTAACCAAACTGTTTAAATAAGGTCAATAATTAATCTGTAGTTTAGCCAGTCTATCAAACTGCAGATGGTGACGCGAAAAATATATTTAGACAAACATAAATTATAGCTCTGAATAACCAACAAAATGGATTCTAAGATAATGTTTAGAATAAAGTCATTCAAGATGTAATTTTTAAACAAGTTCACTGTATGTGTGGTCGTGTTCCATTTTGAGTTATTCATGACTCTAAATTGTTTCTACAACATTGATATTATTCAATTGTATGTCAATTATTTTACTCTTTTTATTAATGATCAATACCTCATGTTTATGTGTTTCCGCCCATGAGATTGAACTTGTGTGTTCATGTGAATGTGGAAGGTTGCTTTTAATATTGACTGACTGCCGCACAATGGCTTGCAGTCACCGCCTCCTGCTTTAAGCCTCTTTTACTTTGGTTAAGAACGCATGGCTTCGTTTGTCGCCTGGGCTGGCGTATGCTGGGTGGCCAGAGACAAGCTTGCTTGGCAAGATGGCGAGATGGCCTGTTCTTAGTGTGGTACCAACCTAATCTTGGACGAAGGAGGTGACAAAAGATCTCTCTGGGAGCTCTAGGAGGGGGTAATATAGTCCCCAGGTAGCGAGGGTTGGTAGACACTATGCTCTAAACGCGCTATGCGTGGGTTTTAGCGCTCTCTACATCTGGTGTGTGGTGGGGACGGTTTTGGCGTGGCCTTAAGGTAGCATTCTTGCTCCGACAGCCGAGGTGAGAACATCGTGGAGTCATGCTGACGGGAAGGCATGCTGTTAAGACATTGCTTTCTTTGTGATCAGGCAGTCTTGGTTTATCAGCGATAGTTTTCTTGAGTAATTCTTTCGCTATGCAAGGCGAAGCGTTTCTTAACCCTTCTATGCATGACCTATATTTTTTGCACATTTACATACCCTGGGTCCATTGGACCCGTTACGTCTAATATGAGAATTTAAATGAAAATATTATCATGCACGAATATTTTTTTTGAAGGTTCAAATAAAATACAAGAAAGCTGTAGCTATTTTAACATATTAACTGGCTTTTAATATGTATAAGTAGTATAATTTTAACCCTGAATAATTGTTTTAATAGATTATATTATGAAAACTGAGACAGTCTCCACCAATATTATTTTTCACGTTGTTCAAATAGGTGATTTTGCCACTGAAAAATCATAAAACATTCCACAAAAAACAACACATTAGCTTTTACTATTGTTGCACACCACACTGCTGTGGTCCTGGCACACATGTTTTGAGCACTTACTGCACACTGTTTTTGTTTTTCTGTCCTTTGAAGCAGGACACAGTGAACACCTTTATTCTGGCGACCAACTGTGCTGTCGCTGTTACTGCTGTTGTTTTGTGTTTCAGGGATAGTAATGAACTTCTCCATATCCATGTGTATGGATTTTTGCAGAAACGGATTAGAAGATCATCTTATAATAAATGGTTGTTGGATTAACTTCATGGAAAGTTCCTTCACGAAAAGCCGCCTCTTATCCAAAACTCTTCGTGATATGTGGGATGATGTGCTTTTTACGTAATAAAAGCATTTAGAGTGCATACGTCCATTATGTTGCATCACAGTCCCATGGGCCTGCATTTGGTTTCTTTTGCATGTGTAATTACACACTAGCTGATCCACATCATCAACACCACCCATAGTTTTATTATAAAATTTCAGGGTCTCAGTTTTCTGTTTTGGATGTTGTTCATCTATAGAGTTATCATGATGCATGGTACTTAGGAGTATTACAAACTTGATTACAAACTTGTTCTTCTTTGGCGAGAAACTGACCATTGTCAGTTTCCCCAGAAGGCGAACATTTCATCTCTAGTTACATCATGCCAGGTTATTTTTCTTGGCACACAAACTCTTCTTGCCTCTAGGTTTGTGCATCTCACAATTTCATCTATAATGGCTAGAGGAATAAATAAATCCCAAGCATATTTATGGGTGAAAGTGATTGTACCCGTTGCTGGTCCTGGTAATAATTTCACCACATTGTGAGCAGGCGTTTCATTTTGCACTTGGGGGGGGGGGGGGCTTTAACTCCGTAGCATACTATTTGGAGCAATATAAACGTTAGCACTTTAACTGCTTATTTGTCCTGAGATATTATTATCTAGATCATCACAATCATCATCTTCACCACCACCACCACCACCACCACCACTACGTGGTTCTTCATCCAAAGAGTCGTATGACATTGCCTGGGGAACAGCATGATGGTTTTCAACCATAGCAGAAATATATGAAAGGAAATCGTTATTATCAGCTACCCATTGAGTAACAACTAATTCAAAATTTGGGCTTGAAAAACTTATGCTATCCTCTTTCCTGCTCCTATTTTTAGAAACAGACCCTGACATTGTCTGAAAAGTAATAATATGAATAAATAACCTTAGCACTCTCTTCTCCTGTGGAGTGTAGAACTATAGCGGCTCTTCACGCTATTTTTTGTGTTAGCAATAACCCTTACCTTTCTTCCGAATGAGTATCGAATGTTAAACAATATTGCTGTGTAGCAAACTCCTACAGTCTTTCTGTACAGCGTCACACACTAATAACCACCCACTGCGATATTTTGCTTCTTACACAACACAGAAGCATGCTATCTGACAGTTGAACATGCCAAGTTATAACAATACGTTTTCTGCTATCACAACAATGCATATGAGTGGCAGTAACGTATTCTCGGTACTCCAAAGAAATGTAATTGATTACAACCCAATCTAATTTAACGTCACTTTAACATAAACCACAGGGTCCATCGGACCCAGGTTATGTAAATGTGTAGTAAAAAGAAGAAAATTAAAATGGCACTTAAACTAATGACACACAGTTCTAGTAGTATCTTCATTGTGTTACTGAACTTTGCCAGAGAGTATAGCTGAACGGTTAGGACTCAATTTCAAGTCTTTAATACACAAATAAAAAATTTTTCCCAGGTGCATTGCACCCTGGGTATGCATACTAGCGTTAATTTACAGAACTCAAGTAATCCAGTGTAAATTTAGTATTTTCATTTTCATTCAGGTGATGATTTTGTGTCCGGTTTTTCTCAAGATAGAAAAAATGTGTGTGAACTTCAGCCTTTGTGTTGTTTCTGTATCCACGAGTATGCTAAATTTTTCTCAGATTTTCTAATTTGATTTCGTCTTTCCTATCTGGGTATGACCGATTGCATCACATGCTTTTGTAACGGTCATTACTTCGGCCTTCAGCCATGCTGTTACTGTTACTAGCTTTCTCCTGTATGAATTCTCTTGTGTGCTTTACTTGCCTATTCTAAATTGATTTCTTTTGTAAATCCTATGTAATTCACCGTGGTCGAACACCACATGGTACTTAAGAATAGCATGTCGTTGCCTCCCTGAACATGAGTTCGTTTGGTGCATAGTGTGTAATAGTGCTTCATGCCACCCGTCATCTCGTCAATATGCTGCTGACTGTTTCGCCGCTGCTAACAAGAGTTGCCACATGAGTAATGTGTCACACGCATTATGCACGTGTCTGTGAGTGAATGAATGTGCTTTCCCTATCCACTATGTATTCACAAGCTTCCTCCCACATTACCTCCTTATTCATAAAGGGCAGAAACAATTACTGATGACCACGCAGTTTGGTCCGATAGATTTACAAACATTTGAACATACATTTGAACATTTGAACGCTACCTATCTTTATGATTTAATTTCATTTTTGTACAAGTTGTGTGTTTTATTGTGCTTAATATGGTCTCCCCGCATTTATTCGGTTTTCATTTTACTGAACAGATAATGATTTAAAGTATCAAACCTCTGTTTTATCATTTCATGCTCCCTGTCCCATGTTTAATTACCTTACGTTTTTATATGTGTTATTTGTGTTTGTTAAAACGTTGGCTTCTACCTTACGGAGTGAGTAGTTAGATAAATTTCCATTGCGCAAGTACTGTAGCCATTCGCAAAGTAATTCAGAGCATCAGTGAGCGTTTTAACTTGCATTTGAAGATCTCAACTGCCCGAGATCTTACTTAAATAAGTAAATGGAGTTTATTACTCTTTTCTGGACATAAAAATGCGGAGGTGGTCCTATTTTATACATCGGTAAACAACTGAATATTGTTCCAACTATTGTTCATGAGAGCCACAATAAGTATCACATGCAATCGAGAATAAAAGTTCCCAATTATACCTCGTAAATTAATGAAGTCCATCGAACATTGCAGTTACAAATTAATCCGCGATTAATTAAAGTATTTGTCATAAAACACGGTTTGTCATCACACAAGATTGGTGAATTATCACAGTTCCTACTACCGCACATAGTTTATCACTTTTTAAGCAGAGAGTAAGTTCTGCAGTCACAGTCCCGTAAATTTTCTAAGTACACACTTGCCTCTCTCTTCAAACCACAAGTTCGTAATGCGGCTTCAGACCGCCCAGTGTCACTACCTTTCACCATCACGTCCAACATACGAGTCCCTTCCCAAGCGTTCGAAAGCGTGCTATACCTGCTTCCAAAATTGTATCCTATCGCTCTTCCTAACGCCTCATCTTTAAAATACAATTTCCCTTCCAAAATACTATACATTTGAATATCACAGAATTAAATGCTTTGACCACCTCCCTACAGATGTTTTCTACATTTAACAAATACATATTTAACAATATTAAAACCGGTTGAGAGTGAAGCACTTTGCTCAGGTCGCTATTAAGCGTTGCGTCTCACTGTTCAAATATACTGCCGCCGACGAAATATAGCGGCATTTTGAGCAAATATATTCAGTTCTTATCCACAAATACATATAATTGTTCATGAACAAATTATCTGCTGCGTATCTAGTAGCCGCGGTGGAGTAGCCGAGCGGTCTAAGGCGCTTCGCTGCGGACCGCGCGGTTGCTCGCCGTGGAGGTTCGAGTCCTCCCTGGGGCGTGTGTGTATGTTTTCTCCTTAGGTTAGTTTACCTTAGTTTAAATAGTTTAAGAGTTAAAAGCTACGGACTGATGATCATGCAGTTTGGTCCGATAGATTTACAAACATTTGAACATTTTTGAACATATCTACCATTTTTAGTCGGCCATAAAGCGAAAGTTAGTAAGAATATATATAATGCGCTTTGCTGGGTTCATGTTTTGCGTTTTTGTAGTGGACCCAAGAATTTTACTACCTCAACGAAAAGCAGAACAAGAGTGTAAAACAAAGTTTATTGAAACAATGCGGAAATAATGCGGTGCATCTTTTAAGATAGGTAGCGTTCAAATGCTCAAATGTATGTTCAAATGTTTGTAAATCTATCGGACCAAACTGAGTGGTCATCAGTCCGTAGCTTACAACCTACTTAAACCTAGATAAACTAACCCACGGACAAACACACACACCCATGCCCCAGGGAGGACTCGAACCTCCACGGCGAGCTCCGCAGCGAGACGCTTTAGACCGCTCGGCTACTCCACCGCGGCAAATGTATGTCAAGCTTAAGGGACTTAACTACGGGGTAATCAATCCCTAAACTTACAAACAACTTATGAACTACCTTACACTGAAGACAGCACAAACATCCATGCCCGAGGCGGATTCGAACCCCCGACGGGGAAGGGCCTCGCGCATCGTAGCATAGCGCGTCAATGCGCTCGGCCGCTCCGCCGCGGCATAGGTAGCGTAATGCAATGCTCCCTATTTGTTTCTTTAATTGTTACTGACAAACTACGTATCAATAATTGTAAATATAAGTCTTATAATGTTATTGTTATAGTACTGAAATTTATCAGCTTTTTATCTGTAAGCGATATTGAAATTGTAATTACGGCGTTTGATTCTCCCAAGTCTCCTGAATCTATTCATATAATTATATTTGCCGTATGATCATTACCTGATTTTATATGGATTTTTAGAATAATGTGTGTGGCTATGTTGTATTTCAGTTGCAATCTGCAGCCAGCCGCGGCGGCCGAGGGGACTGAGGCGCTCCAGTCACGGTCTGCACGGCCACTACGGTCGGGGGTTCGAATCCAACCCTCGGGCATGGATATTTGTGCCGTCCTTAGGATTAGCTAGTTCATAAGTAGTTTGTAAGTTTAGGGACTGATGACCTCGTAGTTAAGTCCCATAAGCTATACAAACATTTGAACATTTGCTATCTGGAATAGCCACCCTCGCTCATCCAAGGACGCCGTTTCCTGTTTCCGAGCAGATTAAGGAAAGCCTAACGACGTGTATTTCATTCACTAGGTCCAAGCCTTTAGCCGGCCGGCTGGGGAATCCAACAGCCTGATAAAACCCGCCTTTCATGTGGAAACAATCAGCTTCTGCTTGTTTCTGTAATATCACATTGTGTTACTAGTAGACAGTGCCAGATTAAGTCCTGTGTAGGCCCCTAGGCATTCCAAATCTTGGGGCCCTTAATATGTTAATAATTTTCCACCAAACAACAATAATATATTGGTAATAAAATTTAGGTGATCCCTAATAATAATAAAATTGCAGTATTCTTTCAAGTAATTATCATGTTCGGCTATCGTGTAAGATAGTCGCTTACGAGCTACAATAAACTCGAATTTGGATAAAGAATAATAATAGCAAAGTGAAATGAGACATTATCGTGCAACATGTAAATGTATTTATTCAACAAAACGAACAATTAACAATAAATCAATATGCTTTGATTAATACAATAATATTCCAGACATAATTAACAAAAATATAGAAATTAATAATAATTAAGAAATGCATTAAACATTTACTTTCCTCAATTTTTTCCAGCAAAATCTTTCAAAATATTATAAAGGTCTATATCCTGCAAGATATCATATTCTGTGACCATCGTGGCAAGTGAGTTCAAAAGTTCTTGGGACACTGAAGATCTAAGAAACTTTTTTAAAAAAATTTAGTTCTGAAAAGCTTCACTCGCCCTTTACATTCGTAATCATGAGAAACCTTTAAATTTTTAACGCAGTCATAACATTTTGGAACGTATATTGCACCATGTTTCAAAAATGAGTTTGTATGATCGCGATGCTGGAACTGCTTGGTCAGCGTTAAAATCTTCTAATTTTGACGTGAAGAATTTAAAATGAATCACTTCGTCCACGAATTCCTCTTCGATGTCTTCAGAAATATCTCTAAATCTCTGGGCAGCTTCTTTAATTTCATCATCAGACATCAGTGGGAACTCAACAAGGAATACAAAAAGACAATGAACTTTATTATAAGCTTTTATACGACGAGAAATCTCTGTACATAATTTATCCAATATTGGTAGGTAAGTTTCAGTTTTTAATTTCTCTTTTCCGTGAAGCACAATCTCTTCTGCATTACTATCGCCTTGACGTTTTGGTCTTTTGCGAAGACGCTTGCCTTCATCGGTGTATTGTGCACAAATTTTCTCATCTCCTTTTTCTCGTAGTCATCAAACATGTCCCCTTGTGATATAGAAAACTGAGAAGCCATTTTAAGAGTTCCACAGCAGTCTGAAGCTGTACTGTTTCTCTTTGTAGATACTCATTAACTGCATTTATCCGGTCTAATATTGCAGCCCAGTGGTCTACCAAGATAAAGGTTTCCTTTTTTGACAACGCATTTAGTAAACAGCTTCGTGAATTGTCTCATGCTTCTGATTCCTATTTTCAGCAATGTCTTGGAGAGACTTACCGAAGCTACTGAAGCCTCGAGATAAGGCCTTCGTTGCATCAGCTCTTGCACACCACCTTTAGCTAGTCACTCTTTTTAAAACAACTGCAGAACTTTCTTGACGTTCACTATTTATTCCTTTAAGATACACAAGCATTTTTCCGCATCGATAGGACGACGCCGAGAAAAAGTTGTACAATGCTTGTTCTAGCCCGAAGAACTAGATCGTACCAGGACAGCTCTCACAGCACATACTCCAACCAGGTTGACTGAGTGTGCTGCACAAGGGATATAGTGTGCTAAAAAGATTTATTTTAGCAATACGCGTTGCAGACCATTGTAGCATCCTGAAATATTTGATGCATTGTCATAAGACTGTCGTCTCAAGTTTTTTTTATATCAATGAGGAGCGCCGACTCCGTGGGTGCTCCGGAGCTCGTGCACCCCCAAGAATTTTTTGGCGGTGCTGAGCACCCACATAAAATTGAGGTGGAAAATAAAATTGTATAAATGAAAAAAAAAATTATCGGGAAAAATCAAAACCTTACTTATGACTCAAGAGGCAATGCAAAACGTGACCATAGCGAGAGACGATATTTCATATGTGAAAGAAATGATCAGTTTTGTGCGCGGGTCCCCAAGCGAGTAGTAATGTGTGTCCGGGGTTTACCCACTATGCTAGCTTTATTCATCCTGAAGCATGTCGGTCTTTTTTGACCTTTCAGGAGTACGTATTTATGAACATTCAGTTCAGGAATTTAGCTTGAAGAATCTGATGCTGATGCTAAAGTTAGTCGTGTTTCATTTATCTTCGTCACTTCCCTTGTTATTACAATTATAGTTTCAGTTGAAATTTGTAATGCTTGGACTATATTAATACTGTCACAGATGTCATGAAGTTATCTCGAAGTGGCGAAAGTTTCGATGAAGTACACAGCTCTTGCTTAGAACTGACAAAAAAATTTGATGTCTGACATCAAAATCTCAAAATATTTTAAAGATTTCTTTAAACCTTGGTGACGGAGTTCTACCAAACGCTTTTGTCAGAAAGAATAGCTTCGCACAAAAAGTGTTAGATTAGTGTACAGTGAAAAATTATTTCATTGGTCGTGTAGAAGTTTTGGGGTGTTACTTATGTCGAAATATCCACTTCGGCCAATTAGATCGCTTTATTGCAGAGTCCTAATGCAGCCATGCTTTCCTTTTCTTCCTCCTTCTTCTACCTTCTATCTTTAAAAGGCCAGACAACTACCTATTTATTTTCATGAAATATTGCTCATTCAAAAATGCATGATTTTCAGGAGGGTTGGTTTGGAACATTTGTGAACCGTGATATAGAGCACCTACACTGATTTTCAAAAGTCGGCGCCTCTGATATCAATGCCACATTTTACTCAAGAATTGTCAGAACAGTTGTTGGAATTGTTCCTCCCTGCAGACAAAACGTAAAGGCACCAAATTTTTATTCAAAAAGCAAAAGTCTTACTAAAAAGAACTCATTGTTATATAGGTGCACAGGGGGTCCTTAAAATGCGCGGAGCCCCTAAGCAGCAGCCTACTCTGCCTTACGGGTAATCCGGCACTGCCAGTGAAGACGAGAAACGGAGCGGGTAGGAATGGTTTAACGTTGCATACTCTGGAATCAAGGTGCCACTCTTACGTCAATTCTACGTCTATTGGCTTCCTTCCTTCCCGCTAAACTTACGCAAATATGACGAGTCGCAGGACAGTGGCGTTGCAGTTTCTTCACACTCTTCGACCTTGCTTACTGAATCACCCGTTCAGTACAGTCACATTCTTTTATCTTCTGCTTGCGCCGATGTCACCTTTACTTGAACTGTCATTGTCAGGTTCATTTTCTATCGAATCTAATGAGAGCAATTATTTCATTGGACCGAACTGTTACGTTTGACCATCTTTCTCTCGTGGTTACATTCTCCTTGGCAAGCCCCTCCCGGAGGTCCGAATGGGTGATCTAATCCACTGTCTTTTGCCGGTGGAGGGATCATCACGACATTTTTCAGTTTCAGGACACGTGTCTTAACAATACGTAGCATGTGTCGTTAATGCAGTGTTTTCCTTTCTTTTGTACTTACTCATCCCGTTGATCATTGCTGAGTCTTCCATCTTTGAGAAGTAGTGTCCCACAATACGGACAAGAGACTACTGTAATAATACGGTACCCTCCACTGATAAATTTGTAATTATCTGCGATGAGTCACAGATAAGTTTCATGCATTGACATTCATTATTCTTTTTCGATTAACTCTGTAGAAATGTATGAAGATAACACTCTCTCTTCGTTTCTGGTCAAGTTTATATCTCTCAGCAAGTAGGCTGTTTTTGTAATTTTTTGTGGTAGCCAGCTACCAGATAGTATTTTTATAAAGATATGTGTGTGCTTCAATGCTTTCGTTCATTAGTAAATCCCCCCATTCTCTCTTTAAAATGCAGTTTATGCGTTTCAATTTTAGTTAGATCTTTTTTCAGCCATATTGGACTGCTCCAACAATGGTTTGGTTTTCGTATTAAATAAACAGCAATCTTTCGTGTAGCCCTTCTTTTCAAAATTCACATTTCAGATCGGTATTATTCAAAAGTCAGTAGAACCTGCAATCATTTTTCCGTAACTTTTCGTGGTCATATTTACGAGCGTTACGAAATTTAATTGTCCATCTTTCGTTAAAACTGCAATATCTAACGCGGTCAGCTACACGGGAAGATGTCTAACCACACCATGCACTGTCGGCGAGTAGTTACTTTTATCAAAACTTTAACTCTCAGCCAACCAGGAGGAACTTCGGTGCAGAGCTGTCTAGGTAACTATTCGTCGAATTCTTTTTAATGCATTGCCTGCCCAGCGTTAAATAGTGTTCTAATCAGTCATATTTCACTTAAAGATTTTTTTTCCAATTTTTTTACGATTTTTTCAGAGTAATTTTTGCGTGGCTTCCAACTTCAGATTTTTTCTTTTTGCTATTTCATAAATCACTAACTTAAACAGTCGGTCAGTGACATTAAACTACCTTGAACGTTTGTTCGTTCTTCTGACCCGTCTTTGCCAAGGACGTTGTCAGAACGAAGTGTCTTGTTGTGCCAAAAGTCTTCGGTCACTCTTTCTATTTATGATATAGCTGCAGTGTCCGGGTTTGCCCAAGATTTTTAAAGCCTGTCTCACACAGTGATTGTCCTTGGTGTCTATTTATTCCAGTCTTCTATTCGTCTCATGTGTCCCCTACGCCCACTTACTCCTACCCATTTTATCATCCCCTCCTTTTCTGTCTTTTCCTCCTCGCCCGTGCATCAACCCCCCCCCCCTCGTTTCCTTCCAAAATCAAATCCTTCCCCTTCCCCTTCCCCTTCCCCTTCCCCTCCCTCTAGATCAATTTGCTCCTATCTCTTTCTGTCCATATTTCCCTCCTCTTCTCACTCTCCAAGTGCAGAACGACCACTCTAATGAAATTATAAATAATGCAGAGAGCAGCTTTAGTCGTATGAAACTATTACGACCAAAGCTGCATGCTGCAACATTTATAATAAAAATTATAAATAGCCTCTTTCAATCGTGTAAGTAGCCCTTAGCGGCTAGCTAGTTTTTATTTTTAAACTGTGACTTCAGCTTTATCTCTTACACCTTATTTTATCATGTGACGTGCATTTTTTATTATTCTGATGAAGGCACTCCGCCGGCCGCGGTGGCCGAGGGGACTGCGGCGCGTCAGTCACGGTCTGCACGGCCACTACGGTCGGGGGTTCGAATCCCCCCTCGAGTATGGATATTTGTGCCGTCCTTAGTGTTAGCTAGTTCATAAGTAGTTTGGAAGTTTAGGGACTGATAACCCCGTAGTTAAGTCCCATAAGCTATACAAACATTTGAACATTTTGAAGGCACTCCAGTAGTTGCCAAAACCTTGTAAATACATTTCATCTCTGCAAACGAGAGCTGTTTTAGTATCATTTGCATTATGTAAATGTAGTTTAAGGCGATTCACAGTGTTTGCACATCATATACAACCTCTGACAATAAAGTTGGGTGTATACTCCTGTAACATTAACGTAGACGAACATGAACTGCCGCGGTGGAGTGGCCGAGCGCTCTAAGGCTCCTTGCTGCAGAGCGCGCTGTTGATCGCCGTTGGAGATTAGAGTCCTCCTTCTGACGGGTGTGTGTGTGTGTGTGTGTGTGTGTGTGTGTGTGTGTGTGTGTGTGTGTGTGTGTTGTGTTGCCCTTAGCGTAAGTTATTTAATTAGTTTGTATGCCTAGGTTCTAATAAACGCAGCAGTTAAGTCCCTTAGATTTACAAACATTTGAACT
This sequence comes from Locusta migratoria, assembly GCA_026315105.1. Taxonomy (NCBI): domain Eukaryota; kingdom Metazoa; phylum Arthropoda; class Insecta; order Orthoptera; family Acrididae; genus Locusta; species Locusta migratoria. Next base: position 325,540,071 of record CM048745.1, on the reverse strand, counting down.
TTTTTGAACTATGAATTACAGTGACCTTACTGTCCTTCGATATAGTCACATGTTCAAATATTTGTCAAACCTAAGGGACTTAACTACGGGGTCATCAGTCCCTAAACTTACAAACTACTTATTAACTACCTTCTACTAAAGACGGCACAAACATCCATGCCCGAGGGGGGATTCAAACCCACGACGGGGAACGACCTCGCGAATCGCAGCATAGAGCCTCAGTGTGCTCAGCCGCTCCGGCGCGGCTCGATATAATCAGCTTCCAGATCTATGAACCCGTGAGCTCTGCGATACATGTCCTAGAAAATTTGCAAGAGGTTTTCCTTTGTAATGGCGTTCAAAAGCGTCATCGCGTTTCGTTGGATGTCAGGAACATCGTCAAATCTCTTCCCCTTTCAAAGTGAGTTCGAGTCGAGGGTATAGGAAGAAGTCGGGAGGATTGAGATCTGGCCCGTTTGGTGGATGTTAAAGTTGTATCACATCCTTTTTTATTTTGCCAGGAACTGTTTGGCGATATTGGCTGTGTATGAGCGAGCGTTGCAAGCTTCCTAAAGGGCCCCTACAAAAGTTCTCATTTATCGTTCGAGCAACCACCTGACCAGCCAACCAACCAAATTCATAGCAGCCTACACACGTTTCGACCAACTATAGGCAGCGATTGCAGCGCATCCCTGTTCTGGTGTCTGGTTGGCGAAATGTTTTCGTTTTCGTGGGACGGGGGGGGAGGGGGAGGCTGAAGTCGGACGGTCATACCCGAGCAACCATCCGACAAGAATAGTTGGTCGGGAATCGCCTCCTCATGTCCAATTTCTCGGAACGCCGATAAATTGATCCCGACAAATCGGAATGTGTGTAAGAGCCTTAATGGTGCTGAACATCATTTGTCAACTTAAAAGATAAAATGTCCGATCTTGCTACAGCGTCTGCACTTCACCACAGATTTCTGACTAATGAGCAAGCGGGCAGTTCAGCGGCCTGCCATAGGATTTCTCTCTGCCTTTCGTAGTTTTACAAAATCCTCAGTTGCGAGAGCGACGTTCGCTGAAGGTGAGAGAGGCACTGATCCGCTCTCAGCCGCCGTGGGAGAGGAACGACCTCCTTAGTGTCTCACAGCCTCATCGGAACAGGGAACTTAAAATTGTTTGATCACAGCGTCGAGATGCAGTCGATGTGCAAACCATGCCTTCTCATTACAACCCTCACTTCCCCATCCCCACCCTTGTTTAGCGATGTTGTATTGTGTGGTCTTCAGTCCGGAGACTGGTTTGATGCAGCTCGCCATCATACTCTATCCTGAGCAAGCCTCTTCATCTCCTCATAAGAACGGCAACCCACATCCATCTGAATCTGCTTACTGTATTCATTTCTTGGTCTTCGTCTGCGATTTTTATCCAGCACACTTCCCTCCAACGCTAAATTCACGATTCCTTGACGTCTAAGAATGTGTCCTATCAATCGATCCCTTCTTTTAGTCAAGGTAGGCCAGAATTTTTTTTTTCTCCACAATTTTGTTCCGTACCTCCTCATTAGTTACGCGATCCTCCCACATAATTTTCAGCATTCGTCTGTGACACCACATTTCAAAAGCATCTGTTCTCTTCCTGTCTGTACTGTTTATCATCCATGTTTCACTCCCATACAAGGCAACACTCCACACAAATACCTTCAGAAAGGACTTCCTTACGCTTAAATTAATATTAGATGTCAACAAATTACTCTTTATCAGAAACGCTGTTCTTGTCATTGCCATTCTGCATTTCATATCCTCTGTACTGCGACCATCATGTGTTATTGTACTGCCCTACTAACAAAAACTATCTACCACCTTTATTGATTCGTTACCTAATTCAATAATGGAAGGTAGGTAACAACTCACGCTGGCCGCGGTGGCCGAGGGGACTGAGGCGCTCCAGTCACGGTCGGCACGGCCACAACAGTCGGGGGTTTGAATCCCCCCTCGGGCATGGATATTTGTGCCGTCCTAGTTCGTAAGTAGTTCATAAGTAGTTTGTAAGTTTAGGAACTGATGACCCCGTAGTTAAGTTCCATAAGCTTAACAAACATTTGAACATTTGTAACAACTCATCGTAAGGACGCTCGCTGAGCTGCTGGCAGACACGAAAATAGATAATCACATTCACACAACTTAAATTTTCGACCATGGCCTTTATCAGAAAAAGAAACACATATATTCACGCAATCACTCAGACAACTGTACACGCACAACCATCATGTTCGGCTGCTCCAGAGACACAAGCATCTAGTCTGTGAATGAGGTGGGGAGTGGAGGGAGAAGTATGCCCGGTAAAGGTGGGGAAGGAAAGTTCCGCGTTGCATCATGGATTGTAAAGGCTCTGATAGACTGGTGTTTGAATAGCGGCAATGAATACAGTGAAAGGAAGGGGCGGGAAAGAAAAAAAGGGAAGGTGTAGAGTAGTGTGGGGAGGGTGTGGGGGGGATTTGAAGTGATTAGAATCATCATCATCATTAGAAACTGATTATGCCTTTCAGCGTTCAGTCTGGAGCTTAGTACCTCTAATAAAATTCCTCCATGATCCCCTATTCAATGCTAACATTGATGCCTCGTCTGACGTTATGCCTTTTACTTCAAAATCATTCTGCACCGAATCAAAGTACTTACTTCTTGGTCTACCTCGACTCCTCTTACCCTCCGCTGCCGAGCTCATGAGTCTCTTAGGTAACCTTGCTTCTCCCATGCGTGTAAATGACCCCACATCTCAGTCTGTTCGCTCTAACTGCTTCATCTATGGTGTTCATTCCCAGTTATTCTTTGATTTCCTCATTATGGACACCCTCCTGCCATTGTTCCCATCTATTAGTACCTGCAATCATTCTTGCTACTTTCAAATCTGTAACCTCTACCTTATGAATAAGGTAACCTGTATCCACCCAACTTTCACTCCCATACAACAAAGTTGGTCGAAAGATAGAGCGGTGCACTGCTAACTTAGTCTTCGTACTGACTTCCTTCTTGCAGAAGAGATAGATCTTAGCTGAGCACTCACTGCATTAGCTTTGCTGTACCTCGATTCCAGTTCTTTCGCTATGTTGCCCTCCTGTGAGAAAATACATCCCAGGTACTTGAAACTATCTACGTGTTCTAACTTTGTTCCTCCTATTTGGCACTTAATCTGTTTGAATCTCTTTCCCACAGACATTACTTTCGTTTTGGAGATGCTGATCTTCATATCATAATCCTTGCACCTCTTATCGAGCTCTGAAATATTGGTTTGCAACTTTTCAATCGAATCGGCCATTACAATTAAGTCATCCGCATATGCGAGACAGCTTATTTTGTTTCACCTATTTTAATCCCGCCCTGCCAGTCTACTGTTTTCAACATATGATCCATGAATAGTATGAACAACAGTAGTGACAGGTTACAGCCTTGTCTTACCCCTGAAACTACCCTGAACCATGAGCTTAATTTGCCATCTACTCTAACTGCTGCCGGACAGTCTACGTAAAGCCCTTTAATTACCCGCAGAAGTTTGCCTCCTATACCATAATCTTGAAGAACTGACGTAGCTTCCTCCTAGGTACATGGTCATAAACCTTTTCCAAATCTATGAAACATCGGTACAATTCCCAGTTCCACTCATAGCACTTTTCCATTACCTGCCGTAGGCCTGACAGCCTCTAAGAGGCCTAAACCCACACTGATTTTCAGCTAACTTGTTCTCAATTAATACTCGCACTCTCCTTTCAACAATACCTGAGAATATTTTGCCTACAACGCTAATTAAAGAGATACCTCGATAGTTGTTGCAATCTTTTCTGTTTCCATGTTTGAAAATTGACGTGATTACCGCTTTCGTCCAGTCAGACGGAACCTGTCCCGATTCCCACGCCTTTTCAGTTATCCTGTGTAACCATTTGAGACTTGATATTCCACTGTATTTGAAATAAAGGGGAAAAAGAAAGTAGGAAAAAACAGGAGAAGGATAGGAAAAAATAAAATAAGTAAAAATAAAAAGTAATTAATCAGGGGGATATTGTAAGTGGCGACATACACAGTTGCAAGGAAGACATGAGAAACAGGATAATTCTTGGGGAAGGAAGGGAGATAAATGTTAGGCATAGGGTGCAGGGATTGGAAGTTAGGTTGAGGCCAGGATGGCTGCGGGACTGTAGGATGTGTTGAAGCGACAACTCCCATTTGTCAGTTCAGAAGAGCTAGTGGTGGAGGGGAGGATCCAGATGACTCGGGTAGTGAAGCAGCCATTGAAATAGAGTGCTGTTACAAACTTCCTAGGGTTTTATATTTGCGGACGGAGAAGTTAGTACTGCTTCCTCCCACAAATCCCCTAAAACCTCCACATCCTTGTGGATGCTGTTGCCTAGCAGTGTGCGTTTGTACCGCCCTACAGTACGCACGAGGTGCCGTAGTTGCTGTCCAAGTCTTTATGGAAAGCATAGAGTTCTGACTAACCTGTTGTCTTCTATAGTTGTGTCCCCAGCGCAGAAGACAGCACACAGGTCGTAGGTTCTTCTACAGCGTACAAATGAGGCTAAAATAAGTTCTGTATAATGGAAGCATAAGAAGCGACTCGCGAGATTTTTAATTGTCAGGGATGCCATTTATTAAATAAATAATAAAATATGAACAACTATTGTTAATACGACACGGCCTATGCTGCCCATAGTTCATGTTGAGACCTCGACTGTTATCACAATTATAAACAACTTATTACCGGTGCGGTCCGGCGCGTATAGTGGTCAGCTTGAGACTGTAACTGCGGCGCGTTGCAAGAGGGCACCTGACGCCCTATTTCGCGCTAAAACAGGGCCGTCGCGCGCCTTCTGCAAAATCGCTCTTCTCTTGTTACAATAAGAGAAGGCACCTTCAGCTTTTTAAACTGTCAAAACCTAGCCTGTCCTTGAGAGATATTTATCATAAGAACTCAGCTCTGAATAATTAATATTTAGTATATAATAAACAAAACTAATTTCAAAATATATCACGTGACGTGAATGCAGCAGCCAATGCGAGGAGAGCACCAGTAACATAGGCGGGCTTTCCCATGGGAACCAGCACCTACTGTGCCATATGCTACTGCTCCCCACCCCACATTTCAACATATGCTGCACTACTGTCTCTCTTCCGCGTTTAAGACACGTACGATGTTAGAAACGGCCAGCGGCCAGAAATATGAAGTGGCCACAGGCCAGGAATATCACACTGTGCTCAGCTGCAATATGTGTAATTTAGAAATAAATATTGTTTCTTTTTTTCTTCACTAAAATCAAAGCCTGGTACTCTGCAGCGACAAAAAAGTAACGATACTTCTGTTAAATCGTTAACCGATAAAAGTAACGCGCGGGAGTAGCCGAGCGGTCTTCGGCGTCACGTTGCGGATCGCGCGGCCTCCTGCGTCGGGGTTCGAATCCTCCCTCGCGCATGGAAGTGTGTGGTGTCCTTAGGTTAGTTTAACTTAGTTTCAGTATTTTGTAAGCTACGAACTAATAACCACGCAGTTGAGACCGATAGATTCATATATAGTGCGCCTCGGTTGCGCAATGGTAGAGTGCCAGACTATGAATCCGAAAGTCGCGGGTTCGATCCCCGCCAGGTTCTAAGATTTTTATCTGTTGTAGAAAGATATAAAAAAGCCAAGATCGCTGACCATCAATTTTTATTTAAGACGACCGGATTCACTGAACTATGTCAGCATCATCTGGTCCAAGATTATGGCCTTGTAAAATGATTTTATTGGACCAGATGACGCTGACATAGATCAGCGAAACCGGTCTCTGAAATAAAAATTGAAGATCAGCGATCTTGGCTTTTTTATTTCTTTCTACAATATCATAATTCGATCGCCTCCTAGAACATAAACCAACTCAATTTTTATCTGTCACTTTCCACTTCTTTCACCTCTGGCAGCATTGCTCATGTGAAAAATACCGAGTAGCACCGTGGTTCGTAACCCACGTTAAACTGTAGATCCCCCTATAACTGGCTGGGTGAGTCAGTTCGAAGGTCGGAGGAAGGCAACGGCATACCATCTCCAAACAGGACCATGTCTAGTAAAGCACTGTGGTATTCAAACCAATCTTCGGATTGACTGCTTTACTGCTTTGGTGTCCCAGCTATCTTGTCCACCCAAAATATCTCTGGAACAATAACAGCTATTGGAAAACGACTTTCACCGGTATCAATGTACGGCTGGGGCCCATGAATGTACATATTTGGAAACATGCTAAAACGAAAGCAAATGTGGTTTTTTTAACACAAACTTATGTTTTTTTTTAATGTACAGCCTATATTTTTTTCTTCAGCAATCCATAGTATGACAAATCACATAAACAATGGCGTTGATTGCATCGCAATATTCCAATTACATCCCGAGATACTGCTGAGCGAAGTTGACGCTTGAAAAACGCGAAACGCGCGGCTAGCGCTAGTCCTGAGTCTCAGGCGAGAACCCCATGCTGCTCAGGACAAGCGCTAGCTGCGTATTTCAAGCGTCAACTTCGCATCGCAATATCTCGGGATGTAATTGGAATATTGCGATGCAATCAACGCCATTGTTTATGTGATTTGTCATGCTATGGACTGCTGAAGACAAATTATAGGGTGTCCGTTTAAAAAAAAAAACATAAGTTTGTGTTGAAAACACACATTTGCTTTCGTTTTAGAATGTTTCCAAATATGTACAGTCATGGGCCCCAGCCGTACATTGATACGGGTGAAAGTCGTTTTCAAATAGCTGTTATTGTTCCAGAGATTTTGGGTGGACAAGATAGCTGGGCCACCCTGTATATGAAGATGTAGATGAGTGGAATTGGAAAGCCATAGTGGTACTATGTATCCTCTGGCACTCACCGTTGAGTGTATTGCGGAGTATGCAAGTGAAAGGTATTTTTTTGGTGGATGGGTTGGAAATACAAGGTAAGGTAGGAGTGAGAAAGGACGGTATGCAAATAGTTTGTTCACTTGATATTAAAGGATATGCGTGGCTGACCCACCATCAAACATTTAATTAACGTATCCTCTACTTTCCAAGTTAATAAAACCCATCCTAAATTGTGTGAAGGGGGTTAACTAATTTGAATCAAACCAGTCTCTGGACTGAAGACCACAATAACAACACCTTTGAAAAGTAACTTACTAGTAACAGCGTTACAAGTAATGCGTTACTCCCCAACCCTGGCAGTGCGCTTCCTCGGCGCAAGTTGGCAGTCGCAGAAGCGTCGGGTGGGGAGGGCGGTCCAACAACACCTTTGAAAAGTAACTGTGACTAGTAACAGCGTTACAAGTAACGCGTTACTCCCCAACCCTGACCGTGCGCTTCCTTGGCACGACTTGTTGTCGGGCACAGAGGGGTCGGGTGGGGAGGGCGGTCCAAGAACACCTTTTAAAAGTAACTGTCACTAATAACAGCATCACAAGTAAAGCGTTACTCCCCAACCCTACCGTGCGCTTCCTTGGCGCGAGTTGTCGGCGGGCGCAGAGGCGTCGGGTGAGGAGGGCGGTGCAACAACACCTTTGAAAAGTAACTGTCACTAGTAACAGCGTTACAAGTAACGAGTTACTCCCCAACCCTGGCCGTGCGCTTCCTCAGCGCGAGTTGTTGTCGGGCGCGGGGGCGTCTGGTGGGGAGAGCTGGCCGGTGACGCGGCGGCTGGAGCGGCGGGAAGCCCCTGGTGTGACGCAGCGTCGTCCGCGGCCCTCTTAGGCCACCCTCGGGCCGGCGCTGGCTCAGTCGGCGCCGCTCCGCCGCCACACCGCCACGCCAACGCCAGCCGCCGCGGACCCTGCGCTGCGCTGCACCCGCGCCCGCAACAGGTAGGCGCAGTCGCCAGTGCGCATGCGCAGCGCGCCGGCACGCCGTAGCCGCCTCCCGGCTCCCGGTCTGCCAGAAGGCGCCGCGCCGTTGCCGTGGTTACACGTATTCGCCGTATCGGGCAGTGCTTGCCATTCCGCGGCTCGCTGGCCGCTCCAGTGTGGCTCTAGCGAACTGACCGCAGCTCTCGCTACGATGAGATTCAAAACTGATGTAGAGGCACGTATAAAGGCTGTCGGTTGATTGTCGCTCCCGGTGTAGTTCCTCGACAACACCGTATCAAAAGCTGCTTTACAAAGTCTTATGAGTACCAATCCTTAAAGTAGTGTTGTTGTTGAGGAAAAACATAATTCTAGAACGACGTTTTACTGCAGTCTGTATTCCGCCGTGAGTGTGTGTGTGTGTGTGCGCGTATTGTTCATGTTTATTTCAGCAGCGAATTGTCTTGTCTTTGGTGCTGTGATGAAGATTATGCTAGCATTATTAATCTGACAATGGTTATAATTGATTGTGATTACAATATTTATTTGGTGTTAGTGCTATTAACCAACTCATAAGAGCATAGTTCTAGGAAGTAAGTGCGACCATCACAATATTATGTTTAAATCAGTATACCATTGGAATTGGGCTCATTTTGACGAACGATTTTGCCGACCACTGTTGTAAGGGATTGTGTCGTTCTGGAATCAATCACACCGCAACAGGACGAAATAGATGATAGTAAACAACACACAGCTGAACAGACTTGCCAAAATGCCATGACGTAAACCCGTGAGCAAAGTTTTCACATTGTACATGAACAACTTTGTTTCGTTTCGAGAAAAAAAAATACACAAACGAGTTTTGGTTTCTAAATCAATAGCAAGTAATTGCACCTGAACTGGTTCTATTGACCGGGATCGGGCATTTTGTGTCTTCCTTCAGACATATGTTTGCCTCCTTATACGTAGGTACAAAATGTTCAAATGTCTGTATAGTCTATGGGACTTAACTACCGGGTCATCAGTCCCTAAACTTACAAACGACTTATGAACTAACTAAGACTAAGGACGGCACAAATATCCATGCCCAAAGGGGGATTTGAACCCCCGACCGTAGTGGCCGTGCAGACCGTGACTGAAGCGCCTCAATCCCCGCGGCTACCGCGGCCGGCACGTAGGTATAGTCTTGAAAATTGATCAGTACCAATATAAGACTGCTGAACCGTTTAATAAAACCAGTTTGAGACCAATGAGTTGCTTGTGTTTTAAAAACTAAGACACTAATAGTTGCAGAGATGGACAAATTCTAAAAAAAAAAAAAAAAAAAAAAAAAAATCGCGTATGTTTATAAATAACTGCTAAGGGTCACGATTTTTGTTTTTGTTTTTCACAATGCGTTTCGAGAAATAATTTCTGTTTTCAAGTGAATTTTTCCTTTTACTTTGCCATTTCTCGTTTTGTTTTGGTGTGTGGTTCCGTAATATTTTTTTTATCCTTACTGCAGTATGAAAAAACGTTCAATAATCACTTGGTGGTCGATGACATAGTTGAGAGATTAGAAAGATATTTTACTTGCAGTTACCTTGTTAAATAACCCAGTGCAATACAGGCAAAAAAAAAAAAATATATATATATATATATATATATATATATATATATATATATATATATATATATATATATATATACGAGTAGATACAAAAATATTTACGGGGATACTTAACAGATTATATAGAGACAAAGGCCAAAGTCCAGAGACAAGTTGGCACAGTGTGTCATCAATTGGGGTGTGTGTAAATCACATTTTTGAAAGATGTGCTAATGCACAACCACCTTCTCTAACTCTCCCGCTAAGAAAGTGGTCGACACTTACTGTCATCTCACGTCCTTAGCTGACGAGAACGCATTGGCTTTGACGTACTATGGCATACCACCCGGCACCACAAGGAGTTGGTGCTGTGTGTCCTGTGCCATTGCGATCACTGTGATACTGCTTGCCCTGTCTGCGGTGAACCAACATACCTCCATCATGTCCAGTCAAGCAGAACCGTATTCGCCCGAAAACACTGATACCTTTCCTGTTGCCTTTGCCGTTTAGCACGTTTCTGTACGTTAGTCACAGATAGGCGGAGGAGTGACGGACGCACAAGCAGCCGATGTCGCAATAAATGGCGACGGATCGCCACTCCTGATAGTATACGATGTGATCCACTGTTGCGCCACAGCCTGGAAGGTCGCAGAGCTGTCCTGCAATGCCATTCGCACGAGGTGTCGATCTTGTCGGCGGTTGGTCTGGGGGGTGCGACGCCGCGCGGGAATGGGCGCTCTGGGCATACCACGGATTATGCGGCCGCTCCCGCCGAGGTTCGAGTCCTCTCTCGGGCATAGGTGTGAGTGTTGCTGTTAGCGTAAGTACACTACTGGTCATTAAAATAGCCACACCAAGAAGAAATGCAAATTATAAACGGGTATTCATTGGACAAATATATTATACTTGAACTGAAATTTACACGCAATTTGGGTGCATAGATCCTGAGAAATCAGTACCCAGAAGAAACAACTCTGGCCGTTGTAACGGCATTGATACACCTGGGCATTGGATCAAACAGAGCTTGAATGCGAGATGCCTATGCAGCTTCAACACCATACCACAGTTCATCAATAGCAATGGCGTATTGGCGTATTGTGACGAGCCAGTTGCTCGGCCACCACTGACCAGACGTTTTCAGTTGGTGAGAGATCTGGAGAATGTGCTGACCAGGGCAGCAGTCGAACATTTTCCGTATGTAACATGCGTGTGGGCAGGGTAAAGCTGGAAATTTGTGTCTCACGGGAGGCGTGCTTAGGTAGTCCTTGCAGGTGCGGTGATCACTGTGTCCCCAACGGTGTAGGGGTCAGCGCAACTGCCTAGAAAGCAGGAGACCCGGGTTCGAATCCCGGCTGGGTACACATTGCCAGCTTTGCCCATTTGCAGTTGAAGTCATATATTCTGTAAATAGGAAAACTACTTAAATATGTCTCTTTTTAGTGTAGAAACATTATTACGCTCAGCCCTGCCACTTTCTCGTGGCTAAATTGCACCAGTAGTGTGTAAATTCGCACCTAGCACTATAAAGTCATCATTACTATTAGAAACCAGCATAGTGCCTTAAAACTACTAATCCATGCTAATAATATTTTACCAGAATTTTTATATCTTTCTTTCATACCTGCTAGAGAGGACGTACGGATATATCTTCCCCACACAGTACGTCCAGTACGTTTGATTGAAATTGCATGAATCATCAATTAATTTTGGTACCACTTTCCACTACACTACACTACACTACACTACACTCCAACCATAGCGTCTTTTCCCGAATTCTTACTCGTATGTGAATGAATGTTTCCTGCAACCCTCTCCCCCCCCCTCTCCCTCCCTCCCCCTCCCCCCCCCCTCTCTCTCTCTCTCTCTCTCTCTCTCTCTCTCTCTCTCTCTCTCTCTCTCTCTCTCTCTCTCTCTCTCTCTTGGAATGATAGAAATAGCACAGTCTTATGTATGCGCTCAGTGGTGAGTTGTTCTCAGCCTTCCACGGTCTGTGCTGGAGGTGCAATGAACATTTATTTGCAGGCCCCAACGTCGCTACCAGTTCTCCTTATGTAACACAACAAAAATGTGGCACACTGCAGTACCATGGCTACAGGTTGTAACCACCAATTATATAACCGACTCCAGTCACTGTCTGCTCTGGTGAAAGACAGCGAGGAGAATGATCCTAAGATTACGATTTGGAAGAGTCTTCGTGGAAAGTACGCATCGCCACAAATCCTTACATCAGCACGATCGGCGAGCGAGAATATACTGGGTTACTAAAATAACACAATGCTGGCGACTGTCTTAAGCTCTCCTGTAACACTGTTATTTGTGTGTGTCTCTCGTCTGCTTTTTCATGTCACTGTTTTTGCGGTCGGGCCCGGTGGTCTTGGGGTAAAGCGCTCGACTGGAAACCGAAGGGTCGCGGGATCGATTCCAGTCGGACCTCGGATTTTTTCTGTCTGCGTTTTAACCCATCCTTCACCTCTCAACGATGTGAGGAGTCGCCAGAAACGACACGTGGTTCGGATTCCACGTTAAACTGTAGGTCCCCTTTCCCCGGTTGGATAACTAGGGTAGGCTAGGGACACGCAAGTCGCCGAAGTGGCGTCCAATTGAAAGACTTGCACCAGGCCAATGAGCCACACGAAATTATTATTATTATTATATGTCACTGTTTGTTACAAAAGTTATTTTGACTTGTTCAAGTTATGACTTTTTATCAGCATATTAGTTAAAGAAAAGAAATAGTCCTTTTAAGTGCAAATCCGATTCAAAGCGAACAAAGCTTACGAGTCAGAAATAAACCTTATACAATCGTATCAAGCATTACTAACATCGGCGCTCCAACTAACTGCTGCCTACTGTTACAAGTTACCAATACATAAAAATTGTTAATAGGCGAGGAATGGCAGTGTGTCGACGTATCAAATATCTAAGAGACAAAATCTTAAGTAGATCACGCAATGAAACATGTGCAATAGTAATAATCAAATACTAAATGAGAGCTGCAAAATTAAAACTGGAAATATTAAAACATTCATTATGTAGAATCGCATTACGTACAACCTATCAACCATTAAGTGTTGTAATAAATGGGATAAATTTTGAACGTCAAACGAAATGAGAGTGAAATAAATCCAATGGGAAACTTGTGCTGTACCGGTATTCGAACCCGGATTTCTCGCAAAGAACTAGCGGTCGCCTTAAGCAATTACGCTTCCCGTCCTAACCCAAGTTTTCAACTTATCGCACACTACCATTGTAGAGCCTCTTGCTCTCATCTTTAATTGTACACCCGAAAGGAATCGGGGTTGTTTGGGCATCCGTACAGAAGTTATTTGTCTATTACTAGCTTTTACCCACAGCTTCACTCGCGTTGATGTCCTTGTATACGTGTCAAACATCATCAAATGTACAATAATTTCTCAACTTTGTTCTTACGTTATGACCAGGAGCATCATCTTTCATGGTGAATGAAATGAAATATCCGATGGTGGAAGTGTAATCTGCGCAAAACCGGTCATCTGAATAGAGATTATAAGAAATAATAAATTAACTGAAGAGATCGCCCTCAAGTATGGCAAACTTTTATGGTGATTTTTTAAACCTGATCACGAAGATTATTTATGTCCAAGTGTGACGATCAGCATCTGACGATGACAGCAAGGCAGCTGAATGTAGTCTTGAAGTATAAAATATTTCATGAAACTGATGTTGACAAAGAACTTTGTATGACGGGCAACCGCAGCTAAAATATTTATACATAATTAAGAAATTTTCACAGAGCAGGAAATGCAATTTTTGATCACCTTGATGGAGCTGATGAACCTCACTAGCCGGCCGTAGTGGCCGAGGGGACTGAGGCGCGCCAGTCACGGTCTGCACGGCCACTACGGTCGGGGGTTCGAATCCCCCCCCCCCTCGGGCATGGATATTTGTGCCGTCCTTAGTAGTAGCTAGTCCATAAGTAGTTTGTAAGTTTAGGGACTGATGACCCCGTAGTGCGGTCCCATAAGCTCTACAAACATTTAAACCATTTGAACCTCACTACACTGACTACAATCTGTAAGTTTAAAAAAATATGTATTCTCATTCTACGCGTAATTCTGATTTACCAACAACATCCATGGTTCTCAGTAATCATTACAATGGTAGTTTATTGTAGGGCAACCAATCACGTCGCCTTATGTCACATGCCAAACAATTTTTACTAAACTCATTGCCGACTTTTCTTTTACCAAAAATGACAAGAACCGCACTGTAGACTTATTTTCATGTTTTTGACAAAAAGAAGGTGCTTGCGGTACGACCTCACCATTAACCCCGTTATCCATCACAAATGACTTATATGGAAAACTTTGTAAGGAACATAAAAAATATTTATTGCAATTACTAGCCTACTGGCTTCTATATAAAATTTTTTGCATGGAACTTCCTCATACATAACTAGTTCGTATTTATTGTTTTTTAATATGTAATTCTCAATCTAAATATTCGTTTTATTAAAACAATCATCCTGTACAGTAAAAAAGCGCCTGAAGATGCAACTGTAGGTTGCGAAACCGGTTATGCGGGTCTTCAAGACTCCAATAAAATAACAGCTCAAGTGGACCAAGGACTTTCATTCAGACTGTTAAAATTTTAACACCTAATTTTTAACTGTGTGAAATTTTCTTAATTAAGTATGATGTTGTCAATTAACATAATAAATTAGAAGTACGCATAGATTAAAGGAACCAAACAGCTGAGTTCTTCGATCCTTAGACTTACACACTACTTTAACTAACTTAAAAAAAAAGAAACAACCAACATGCAGGCATAAACGCCCGAGGAAGAACCTCCGGTGGGAGAGGCCACGAAATCCGTGACATGGCCCCTTAGACCGCGCGGCCATCCCCACGTGACTGAACAAATCTCGTCGAAAACAAACGGATACACCTTAGATCGGTATTCTCAGCAAGAGACTATAGGAGGGAGCGAAATGGGGTAATCGTAAATGATAGACAGTGATCTTGGCCATCGTACAGTAGACTTGCGCATAATAGTTCGCGATCTGAAGTGCTCACTTTAGTTTGCGGCTCTGCTGCCGCGAACTAGTTCGTTGTTTCAGTTCGTCCGCTCCCAGTGACGCCTGAGCGGCGTGGTCTGCGCATGCAGGTGGATGGAGAAGTTCCCCCACCTAGCTTCTTCATGCGCTTGCTGCTTGAGACACTAACGATATCACGCAAACCAAAAGAAACAGTTTGTGGATAATTCCTCGCGTTTAAGTTTAGAGTTATCTCTATATCTTGGCATTATGGAATTTATTAGTCAGATATTGCTGATTGCAAAATACTTCAAAACAGAAATTTTGTAGCACTGATGTAATCTAGCAGGCAGGCGCTCACCTCGAAATGGCTCTAATCAACACAAGGCAAACACGTGATTTTTAATTCTGCTGCGCGCCCTCTCGCTATTGCCCGTCGGTCTTCGGAAAAGAATCCAACGAACTAAGAAGCGAGATACGTTTGGCATAATCGTTCGAAACCGGTAACGCATGTTTTAGTTCTCGACCGATCGCGCATATTTAAGTTCGCAGCTCGGCCGCGAAGTAGGTCGCTCTTTTTAGTTCGTCCGCTCTTTTTAGTTCGTCCGCTCTTTTTAGTTCGTCCGCTCTTTTTAGTTCGTCCGCTCTCTTTAGTTCGTCCGCTCTCTTTAGTTCGTCCGCTCTCTTTAGTTCGTCCGCTCTCTTTAGTTCGTCCGCTCTCTTTAGTTCGTCCGCTCTCTTTAGTTCGTCCGCTCTCTTTAGTTCGTCCGCTCTCTTTAGTTCGTCCGCTCTCTTTAGTTCGTCCGCTCTCTTTAGTTCGTCCGCTCTCTTTAGTTCGTCCGCTCTCTTTAGTTCGTCCGCTCTCTTTAGTTCGTCCGCTCTCTTTAGTTCGTCCGCTCTCTTTAGTTCGTCCGCTCTTTTCAGTTCGTCCGCTCTTTTCAGTTCGTCCGCTCTTTTCAGTTCGTCCGCTCTTTTCAGTTCGTCCGCTCTTTTCAGTTCGTCCGATCTTTTCAGTTCGTCCGCTCTTTTCAGTTCGTCCGCTCTTTTCAGTTCGTCCGCTCTTTTCAGTTCGTCCGCTCTTTTTACCTTTGCTACCGCTATTAAAAGAGCGCTTTCTTTTGTTATGACAACTTTTTTATAATGAGTAGTGTTGCCCAAGCGTATGCTATTACCTGTATTTTTGGGCAATTATACATCAAATACTTAAGCAAATAAACCAGTTATTTACACGAATTGACGATTCAATGGTATTCAACTACTTTGCGTACAGAGTACTCGTAGTAAATATCATTTAGACACTGCTGAACACCTTAGAAAATTTGTGGCAGTGACCTATGAAACTACAGCTGAGCTGCATCTCAGCTCGAAATGACGGTAGCTGTCAGAAGGAAATCTCGCGATTCTGCGCGCTCTCGCGTCCTCTCGCTGTTCGCCGTCGGTCTTCTGAAAAGGAGCGGACGAACTAAGAGGCGAGGGATCTGCGAACTAGTTCGCATAGTTCGCCTGCGGGAGCGCTCTTCGAAACTATTTCGTTCGCGAACTACACAAGACTATCGTACAGTGATTGCGCAGCACTGGCATTGAAAGAGTCGTCCTCTTCTGCCAGTGAGTGGCTTCTGGTGTTCCTCGAGTGGCCGTCAGTGAGTGCGGTAAGCCAAGAGAGACCTGCGAGTGTCCGCGATCTACGCGAACGCGGCACAGGATGGTGGCCCGGTGCGTGCCAGTGCGTGTGGTTTCGCAAGCTCGGCGCCGCCGCCGTTGCGTCAGGCAGTGTCCGCCCCGTGGCTGCGACCTGCGGGCGCTGTCGAAAGTGTCCCGCGCGACCTTCACGGGAGCGCACCATGCCATCCCGACTAGGGATGCAACATCGTTGATAAAAACATCGATGTTAAGACATCGATGTTCCTGCGGAAAAATATCGATGTCAAAAAAACATCGCTCCTGAAAAACGATACATCGATGTTTTTCCGATGTTTCCATACGTTTAAGAAATATTAGGAAAAACTCACTGAAATGAAGCTGTGTTGCCAGAAAGTATCTGCCTTATTTATGTTCTTTCACTAGGCTACGAATACACAGCGAAATAGCAGATTAGAATGAAAAAGAAGTTAGGAATAAGGTTTCGCTACCCATTGCGACGTGGAGAAAATTAAACAT
Source organism: Locusta migratoria (assembly GCA_026315105.1). Lineage (NCBI taxonomy): Eukaryota > Metazoa > Arthropoda > Insecta > Orthoptera > Acrididae > Locusta > Locusta migratoria. The sequence continues at coordinate 325,523,520 of CM048745.1, read as the reverse complement.
TATGCATCTTTCAGTTATTACCTAATAATGTATTTTTAAAATGAATATTCATCAATGACGTTTATCAAATCACGTACCTTGCTGAAATGAAAATCTATGTTATACTTGGCTTGTTGGCTTTTGTCTCGGATTTTTCGACGACTTTTGTTTGATGTTTTAACTGACGTTTTGACAGTACGATATCAGTCTGACTGGGTAACACTGTCACAGATTCGATTCCACTGATGTTGGACGGTGAAATTTCAGCAATGCCAGCAGCCCGTGCTGGACAAACATCACATTAATCATCAGATTGTTTCATATTTCACTTACCTAATATTTCAACAGCATGAAAACAGTGACGAGCGACGACAGCAGGAGCACCACACTTGAGCTGACGCTTGCTGAGCAACTAATAAAGTAATAATGGAGTTGCCAATCAATTGTTGAACGATGTCGATAGTTTTGGACTTCTGTCATCGATGCATCGGCGATACATCGCTGTTCAAAACATCGATGTTAACATCGATGTTTATGGACGAAACATCGATGTTTGCAAAACATCGATGTATCGTTTGCATCCCTAATCCCAACCGGTCGCAGGAATTTCGGATTGAGCAGGGTAAAAATGTATCACGTGAAACGTCGAAACCGGGATTTAGATGTATATCGCTGAACGGAAGCGTCGGCGTTTATACGAAGGAGGGTACAATACAGGGAGACAACCTGCAGGCGTCTAAATACAGCGGTATATGTTCAGTTCATTTCTGCGAAATAGATATTGATAGAACATCGTTGTCCTGTGTTTGAATACGAGACGGTACAGTGCCTCGTATTTTCTCATCATTTCCGGCGTACATGCAGCCTTACCTGGCGCGAGTTATTTCCCTCTTTGAATGAGTTGGAAAATTGTTTGCCGTTTTGTAGAGAATTGTTTGCTAGCTACTGACCGACCAATGGTATACACAAGAACCTGTCGTCAACCATGGAGCAGTAACAGCATCAATTATTTACTTGCCGCGGTGGAGTAGCCGAGCGGTCTAAAGCGTCTCGCTGCGGAGCGCGCGGTTGCTCGCCGTGGAGGTTCGAGTCCTCCCTGGGGCATGGGTGTGTGTGTGTTCAACGTTAGGTTAGTTTACCTAGGTTTAAGTAGTTTGTAAGCTACGGACTGATGACCACGCAGTTTGGTCCGATAGATTTACAAACATTTGAACATTTTTGATTTGTTCAATCCGATGTGTGATGTTAAGTGTGCAGCGACTTAGTGCTTCGAGTGTACGTGTGTTTTTAAAACGTCAGCAACCGCCGCACAGGCAGACCATAGTGTTTCCATGTGGATTTAAATGTGTCTCTTGGTCTCGTCGTCATCGCTCCGTTTCTTCAACAGGAAAGTTTTATACACCGTGGTTTTTTACGTTCTGAATATGTACATTTTGTCATCCTTTTCACAATCATTGTCATTCCACCCATTTATCTCACCATGTTTATTTTTAAATTCTTCATTATTTTAAATCTTCTGTTCCCATATCTGTATGCTCTCGGCTGAAGAGCAGCATGTTAGCTGCTGGCAGCCTGCCCCTTCTGGGGGTTTAAAAACAATAAAGGAAAAAAAAATCGATCGTTCCACTCTCGAATAGTACTTGGAAAATATATACGTGTCATGAAAAATATCGAGTTTCACTGTGCTTCGGAACCCACGCAGTCTTCTCTTTTCAGCTGTTTGACACCTCTCCACGCCGGCCCATATCGGGTCTCCCGATCGCGGTGCGCGTTCGTTCCACCTTTTGTCGCTCTAGTACCTTCCCATCCCTCCCACTTTCCACTGTTCTTCTCATACCCCTTCTTGGTCCGCTCCTCTTGATTTGTCCCGAAGACTTATAGCCCTCAGTTTCAGTAACAAATTTTCGTCGCCAGAATCTGGCACTTCTCGACTCTTTCCGTGGCGTAAAAATTGTGTATACCGACGGTTCTCTGGTAGATGGCCGCTTTGGGTATGGCTATGTCTTCAGTGATCATGTCGAGCAGAATTCCTTGCCTTATGAGTGTAGTGTTTTCACCGCGGAACTGTCGCTATTTCTACCACTTGCGCCGGCAGCGGTGGCCAAGGGGACTAAGGCGCTCCAGTCACGGTCTGCACGGCCACTACGATCGGGGGTTCGAATCTCCCCTCGGGCATCGATATTTGTGCCGTCCTAGTTCGTAAGTAGTTCATAAGTAGTTTGTAAGTTTAGGGACTGGTGACCCCGTAGTTAAGTCCCATAGACTATACAAACATTTGAACATTTCTACCACTTGCAAACAAGACCATACCTAGTAAGGAACTGTTGTGGTCAATCTATCTCCGGGTTGTTGACTACCTTATCTTAGCCTTTCCCGCGGAGATCTGATGTCTCTTGCTATATTATGGTGGATGAATCTCCCTGGCTATTCGTCTCAGTGTGCACTGTGCGGAGAGCGAAAACATTTCGAGCACCTTTTTATTCGTTTTTGCTGCTAAAACTTTTGTATTGCTTATATTAATAAGCAAAAGTAATGCATTTTTTTTCTTCATTCTTCCAACAGGATAATTTTCGCTCACACAGTGCGCGTGAAAGAAAACTTGCTCTGCCGGCCGCGTTTGCCGAGGGGACTGAGGCGCTCCAGTCACGGTCTGCACGGCCACTACGGTCGGGGGTTAGAATCCCCCCTCGGGCATGGATATTTGTGCCGTCCTTAGTATTAGTTAGTTCATAAGTAGTTTGTAAGTTTAGGGACTGAAGACTCTGTAGTCAAGTCCCATAAGCTATACAAACATTTGAACACTTTTTGAAAACGTGCTCTGCAACACGTGTAGCAACTTCCCTGGCCAGCACAATTTTTAGACTTTCTCTAGTTAACTGTATAATGTAATTTCTCTTCTGTGTTCTCTAAATTACTAAACAAGGCATGCATACATGACAAAAGGAACAGGTGTTACAGATCGTTCTCTACATATTGTCGTACCGTCTCTTTGGTCTCATGAACTTCGCTGTGACCTCTCCCCCCTCTTCCCACTAACTGACATGGCATGCAACCACTCCTTTTTTTTCACTCTTGAGCAAAATATCTCCGTTGGCGAGAGTCACTACGTGATCACCGGCATCCCACGGCTGAATGCCGCCTGCCACTTTTGCACGCTTTCGACACTCGCTCTGTCGAGATGCAACAACCGATATTTGCCTCACGTGGTTTACGGATCAGTTGCAGTTCAGAAAGAGAGATAGTAACAATTGCACGGATTCCTCAAGGTACGATAAGAACGCGACGTTGCTTTCCGCCAGTGAGCGGACTGGGAAAATAACTCGTAGGCCGCCAGGACTCCGTGCCGGTTGAGAAACATTTTCTGGAAGCCAGATGGCTGGCCGAATAGCGTGCTGGAACGCCACGTGTCGAAATCTGCCCCCTGTTACAGCATCCGTTACGCCACTGAATTAGAATCTCTGGGGATCCACCAACGAATTTCGTCACTGTTCCGATCTCCGTTTTTCCTTTCGCTAATGGAATTTGTTCCGTGTTGCGCACGTTGAATTTAGCGCAGCGATTCCTCCACCTTTCCCTCAACCACCTCACCTTTTGATAACCTTCCGACTTACCGGGTATGGTTTAGATACACACAAATAAAAAATAAATACATCTGCGTGTGTCATTTCACTTGGAACTACGCTGACGACCATTACCGCCGGAGGTTCGAGTCCTCCGTCGGTAATGGGTTTGAGTGTTGTCCTTAGTGTAAGTTAATTTATTTTTTAAGTCTAGGGAGTGATGAAAATAGTAGTTTGGTCCAATAGGTTTACAAACATTTGAACATTTGAAGCTGCGTTGACACGTTACAAAAAACTTTGAACTGTCATAAAACGTAAACTAATTTGCTTATAGCCCAGCTGTCAAAGGAATACCTTTTATCGTTGAATGTCAGTAACATTTGTACCTTCATTAAACACACAGTGTTGGGACATTGTATGTTGTTTGTTGAGAGTGAATGGACTTTTTCCGGTGACAAGAAAATATTACCGTTTGATCGCACACGGATTGTTGCTTGATGTAAAAAGGAGTTTTATCAAGCGAAGTTAAAAGGCGAATAGTCCCGAGTTAAGAGTGACGCGGTAAGGAGCTGGAATCGGTTTCAGTCGCTCTACGGCAACAATTGCGGAAGACGAACGGTACCTGTCCGAGGGGACACCGATCAGACTGCCACAATGATAACGACTTTCTGACGGCTACCGGGAGTCAAACCAGACTGTGCTGAGCAAACAGTTTTCTGTGTTCTAGACGACCCTTAAACCCAAACATCGTGCTGCATGGTACAGGTCCTCCCAAAATCATCAAGGATGGATCGCGAAAAATTGGCGCAAACGATTTGTTTGGAAAGAACCTGGGAACTGCTACATTTTCAGTAGACAGGCATAACGTGAATCGAGGTGGCGGATCAATGATGACCTGGGAGAGCAACATGTGAGAGTTTCTGACGCCATTGTTCATCATCAAGGGCAAGCTCGAGGCTCCACGATTACAGGAATAACATCTTCCAACTCATCTTTGAACCGTTTCATCATCATTTCTGGGAATATTTCCAGGTCATTAACGAAAATTCCCCAATCCATCGTGCAGGCGTCGTCAACAGTTTCATAAAGCATCTCGCTACTGCACGATTGGATAGGCCTGCACGTCCAACAGATTTGAACCCATTTGAACGCGCTCGGGATAAATTGAAAAGAGCTGTTCGAGCATGTCCTGACCAACCACGAAATCTACGGCAATTAAGCTGGTTCCCGTTGAAAACTGGGATGACCTAAATGGAGTCGTGGGCACTGTGCCATACATGCCGCGTGCTTATATTGATGCAAGGGGTTCTTCAACTCGTTACTGAATAAGGTTTGTTATACAATGGGCTTACCGTGGGTTCTGTTTGTATACAAAAGAACTTATTTTCATCGTTTTGGTTGTCAGTTCACCATAGTATAAAATAGTGTATAACTTCCCTTCGGTTTCTGATGGAAACCTTTTTCGGTTGAGTGTAAATTGTCGCTAATTTGTCGTTACAGATGAAGAAAAGATATGACACCTGAAAACGTTAAGTCACAATTTACTACTCGGCTTCATTATTCCAAACATCGGCTTGAGAATTGTTAAGTATTTGTCTTTTGTTTTTATCTCCGGTTTCGTTCCAAATTGTCATCTGCAAATACAATGTTTGGAATTTGACAATCACGAAAAGACAGCTTTCAAATTTTCCTGCGTAACTCAAAATGTGAGAGGCCTTCTCTCTACCTGCGACCAAAGAAGGACGTGTTGCGTTGTTTCCGACGTCGAAGGCCTGGCCGACTAAAAGCAATTAGGCGACAAACACATTGGAAACACGAAACCCACTGCCTTGCACAACTATGAGAAAAGTTTCTGAGAGCGGCACGAAACTGTTTTCCTCCAGTGTACCGTGTTGTATACATCATGAAAGCGTCAGTAATAGTACAGCCACCCAACATCAGTACAAATTTTGATCGCAGCCATTCTACATCATTGCTATGACGTAATAAGTATACCGTCACTATACCATTGGCAGCATTGCCCATTCACCTTTCTAGGAGTTCACGTAGCACAAAACTCTGGAGTGGTGGAGCTGTAGTTCTCCCTTCATATCTTGTAGTATAATTCACATATTTTGAAACGGACCGTTGTTTACTGAGAGTCTGCCGCACAGCGAATAGACTCGAGTGGGAAAATATCATAGATAAGTGTTTTTCAACATTTTGGAGTATGCGACCCCCTCCCAGATCAAAATATTCTGACGATCCCCTCCCCTTCCCCACTTACAGTAACAATACTGTGTTATCTCGAAGGAAACAAATTTAATCGTCTTTCTTTTGTTACAGTTCTCTTTTAAATTATTGAAAGAAGTTTCCTTTGTCTATTTTTCTGAATGGAACACATTATTCTATTTTTACAAGTTTTCTGACAAAAATATATTTTGCTTAACCAGAGTTTCGCATTTCAGGCAAGGCTCAGACGCAAATATGCACATTAAGAAAGGTCCCACTATAGAGACAATTTGTGAAGTAGATTTTGTTTTAGAATTTTTCAGAATTACTTATAGTATCATGTTCTTTTACCTACCGATTGGTTCCTGAAAACAGTTCTTAGACTTTGCGCTTATTCATCAATAACTCACTGTATTGTAAAAAAATGTATGGTGCATTGAATTTATAATCAATGTTACACAAGCAACTCCGTAATTTTTTCAAATGCTTGTAAAGCTATGGGACTTAACTACTCTGATTATCAGTCCCTAGACTTACAAACTACTTAAACCAACTTATGCTAAGGACAACAAATACACCCATGCCCGAGGGAGGACTCGAACCTCCGAGCGGGTGCAGCCGCTCACTGCGCAGCAAGGAGCATTATTTCACACGGCCATTCCCGCGCGGTAACTCTTAACAGAAACACAGCTCCTGTTCGCTTAGCGCGGCAAATGTATTCCCAACAATCAGAGCATTTTCCAGATGACACGTACGATCGACGTAAACACAGCGGTTTTCGTAAATGATACGTGAGTTGCTTTTCTTTCTTGGACTTGCTACGACCTCATTGGTGAGAGGTTAACGGGTCTGGATGGTACCGAAACCTCTAGTTCATCGTCCGTTGCTGCACGGAACCCGAGTGACGTCACAGAGCAGCGCCCGTGTTTAAGTTACGAGTTGGCTGCAGGCGCGGCGCATCAGGCGTGACGTAACAGCGTTGCCGGGCAACCGGCCCGCTGCAAACGGGACGAGCCGGCTGGCGCACTTCCCCGGCGCGTGTGACGTCACGCCGGAGAAAGCTGCAGCGCGGGCTACCTGTTGCTCGCGCCCGGCCGGTCAGTGGACCAGCGCGCTTGCGCAACGGCCGGCCTTCACGGTGTCCCTAGCAACGGCCCGATCGGCCGTGGAAACTCCCCCGAAAGATCACTTTCGCAACCGGCCGATCACAACGCCGAAGCTTCCGTTTCGGTTGGGAGCTTCACGTAATTGACCGAGGCTAGACCGCGCTAACGGTTTGCACCGCTGCCAGTTGGCAGACGAGGTCCCGAGTTCTTTTAGCTTTTCCGGCTTCAGGTTTTACAAAAAAAGGTTGTTTATATAGCTTATGGGACTTAACTACAGGGTAATCAGTACCTAAACTTACAAACTACTTATGAACTAGCTAATACCAAGGACGGCACAAATATTCATGCCCGAGGGAGGATTCGAACCCCCGACAGCAGTCAGGTTTTGTCATCTTTTGCCGCGGTGGAGTAGCCGAACGGTGTAAGGCGCCTCGCTGGGGAGCGCGCGGTTTTTCGCCGTCGGAGGTTCGAGTCCTCCCTGGGGCATTGGTGTGTGTTTCTCCTTAGGTTAGATTACCTTAAATGTTCAGATGTCTGTAAATCTATCGGACCAGACCGTAGCTTACAAACTACTTAAACCTAGGTAAAGTAACCTACGGATACACACACACTCATGCCCCAGGGAGGACTCGAACCTCCACAGCGAGAACCGCGCGCTCCGCAACGAGGTGCTTTAGACCGCTAGGCTACTCCACCGCGGCACCTTAGTTTAAGTAGTTTGTAAGCTACGGACTGATGACCACGCAGTTTGGTCCGACATATTTACAAACATTTGAACATTTTTTGTCATCTTCGGCGATGCTAGTGTGGCTTTTATGTCGTTCTTGCTCTGTCCTTCATACGTTACTTAGCAGCCAAGGTAGCAGAATTCCTTGTCTTCGTCTACTTCGTGCCCTCCGAATTTTATTTTCCATATTTCTTTATCACCGCGATTTTGTATTTGCTGTTTAGATATGAATGCAGATCGTGGTATAGCGTTCAGCTCGCTGCCTCTAATCGTGGTGTTCGATTTTCGGTTGTACATTGTCTTCACTAGGAGACTGGGTGTTGTCCTCAGCATTTCATGTTACCTTTGTCAACGTACAAGTCTCTATGTGGCTAAAAAGAAAAAAAGAAAAGAAAAATAGAAATAAAAATAAAAATGCGTTGCACAGAGACGACTGAAAAAATGAGCACAGTAGAGCAAACTATCCATTCTACACAGCCTGTAGTGTAAATTCTACGTTTCTCACCCGAGCAATCATGTTGGGCATCACTTTGCCGTGCCGCGGTGGAATGGCAGAGCGCTCTAAGCCCCCTTACTGCGCAGCGCGCGGTTGCTTCCCGTCGGACGTCCGAGTCCTCTTGGGCGTGTGTGTGTGTGTGTGTGTGTGTGTGTGTGTGTGTGTGTGTGAGAGAGAGAGAGAGAGAGAGAGAGAGAGAGAGAGAATGTTATCCTTAGTTTAAGTGAAAGCCTAGGGACTAGTAACCACAGTAGTTAAGTCCCAAAGATTTACAAACCTTTGGACTTCTTCACTTAGGTGTCTCACATGTCGCGAGAAAATAGACGCACACTATTGCAACCTATTACGAAATATTAAAGAGGTGCTACTAGGCAGGTGTACCGCTGTTGCCTCTCGGCTTGTCAATCCAGCCGTGTATTGATGGGAATCACACCTTAGCTGCTTACTCTTCTTCCTCTTCCTTCCTTTTGCTTTTCGTCCTCTTTCTGATCGTGTTTCAGCTTCTTTCACCTCTTGCTCTTATTCTCATTCCTCTTACCCTCCTCATCTTGATGCTCTTCTTCTCCATCCTCTTCCTAATGCTCCTCCTCCTCCTCTTCCTCCTTTTCCATCCTCTTCCTTCCCCTTCTTCTCCTCATCCTCCTCCATCCTCCCCCTCTTCTCCTTTTTCTCCTCCTCCCGTTCTTGTTCCTTCTTCTCCCTTTTATTTTCCCCTCTTCGTTTCCTTTGTCACCCTCTTATTCTGCTTCTGTGTCTTGTCCTCCTCCTCCTTCCTCCTTCTCCTCCTCTTCTTGTACCTTTTCTTCTCCTCCTCTTCCTCCTCCTCTTCTCCCTCTAATTCCCCATTCTCCTCCTGTTCTTTCTCATACTATTCCTATTCTTCGTCCTCTCCTTTCTTCTCCTCCGTTTCTCCTTTCTCGTTCACCTCACGACCATTAAATTATTTACAAAGTGACTGCAAGCAAAGTATTTCCATGATCTCTCTCTCTCTCTCTGCTTCGTTAGTTCAGGTAATGTATCATTTCCCATGAGACCTTCGGCCTTTACGACAGTGTCGAGGCAAATTGCCGCGCGAGAGGCCACTGGCAGTATTAATAAGCAAACAGCTGTGTGGGAAGAGTGCCGAAGGCTGGGGTCCGTGACTCTGGGTTACGTCACAATGGCAACATCAGCACAAGGCCGTCCTTGGCGCCTCTCAGCACTTGCCTCGTTACCCCTTGGACCTCGCCGGTTCTTCCGCGTGGTAACGCCTCTTACCTGCAGCCCACCTGTATGCCGACTCATACCTCGTAGCGTGACTCCTGTACAGGCAGTGCGAGAAGAAATTTCGGGGACGGATTACTCATTCCAAAACAAGAAGAATCTCTCCAAAATATTACTCACTCCCCCCCCCCTCTCTCTCTCTCTCTCTCTCTCTCTCTCTCTCTCTCTCTCTCTCTCTCTCTCTCTCTCTCTCTCTCTCTCTCACACACACACACACACACACACACACACACACTATTAAGTGCAGATATATCTATTGGTGACAGAACACAATGTACTGTACTCAGTAATATATTTACTAACAATTATAGCTGTCAACAGTCGTATATTTTTAGGCTGGGTAATAACTATAAATATTTGATCCATTTTTTTTCTATGATCATCAGTGCCTAAACTTACAAACTACTTATGAACTAGCTTATACTAAAGACGGCACACTCATCCATGCCCGAGGGGGGATTGGAACCTTCTTCGGGAGCGGTCACCCAGTCCGTAGCATGGCGCCTTAGACCGACCAGCCATACTCGCGCAGCCTGCCAAGTCCCATTCTGAACTGAATTTACGAGACCTCAAGGTCTCCTTGTCAGTGTTCACACGTACGCAGTGCTGCCAACTTTCCACAAGATGCAGTGTACTGCAGGGCGTTCATATTATTTTGTTCATATTGTTCTTCAAATCCGATCCAGCTGCAGCGAAGAACAGGCAGAGTGGTGCCAGAAAATGGGTTGTGTCCATCGTATCGATAGCATGCTCCGATATTTGTCAGCATTCAGCAGCAGCTGCATTCTTCTGAAGGAACACAACGTTTCCACTAAACACGGCCGAGCAGACGCTCATAGAGTCGTGCGCGTCGCACTTGCTTCATCTACATGGAATACTCTGCAAATCACATTTAAGTGCCAGGCAGAGGGTTCATCGAACCACCATTATACTATTTATTTCCCATTCCATTCTCGAATAGCGCACGGGAAGAAAGAACACCTGAATCTCTCCGTTCGAGCTCTGATTTCTTGTATTTTATTCTGATTGTCATTTCTGCCTATGTAAGTGGGAGTCAAAAATATATTTTTGCATTCGGAGGAGAATGTTGGCGACTGGAGTTTCGTAAGTAGCCCACGCCGCAGCGATAAGCGCCGTTGTTGTAATGATTCCCATCCCAGATCCTGTATCATTTCCATAACTCTGTCTCCCCTGTATCGTAACAATACGAAACGAGCTGCCCTCCTCTGGACTCTGTGTCCTCCGTCAAACCCACACTGGGCAGCAATACCACAACTGAGGACGGACAAGCGTAGTGTATGCAGTTTTTTAGTAGTTCTGTTGCATCTTTTAAGGGTTCTTCCAGTAAAACGCAGTCTCCGGTTCGCCTTTCCCACGACATTATCTACGTGTTCTTTCCAGTTTAAGTCTGAAGTAGTAGTAATTCCTAGATATTTTGTGGAGTTTACGGCCTTCACTTTTGATTGATTTATCTTGTAAACAAAGTTTAATTGATTTCTTTTCGTACTCATGTGGACGACTTGACACTTCTCATTATTTAGAGTCAATTGCCAATTTTTACACCATAGTGATATCTTATTCAGATCGTTCTGCAGTTGTTTTTGATTTCCAGATGATTTTACTAGACGGTAAATGACGGCGTCATCTGCAAACAACCTAAGAGAGCTACTTAGATTTTTCCCCTAAATCGTTAATGTAAATAAGGAACAGCAGAGGATCAATAACACTACCCTGTGGAACGCCCGATATCACTTCTATTTTAGTCGATGCCTTACCATCGATTACTACGAACTGTTTCCTCTCTGACAGGAAATCCCCTATCCAATCGCAAATTTGGGGCGATGTATCATAAACACGCAATTTGATTAAAAGTCGTTTGTGAGGTACGGTGTCAAAAGCCTTCTGGAAATCAAGAAATACGGAATCGATTTGCGATCCTTTGTCGATAGCGCTCATCACTTCGTGTGAGTAAAGAGCTAGTTGTGTTTCGCATGAACGATATTTTCTTAATCCGTGTTGACCTGGGGTCAAGAGATCATTCTGTTCGAGGTAATTCATAATATTTGAATACAGAATATGTTCCAAAAACCCTGTTGCAGATTGACATCAGTGAAATAGGTCTGTAGTTTAATGGGTTACTCCTACTACCTTTCTTCAATATAGGTGTGACCTGTGTAACTTTCCAATCTTTTGGTACAGTTTCTTCTTTGAGAGAGCGGTTGTATATGGCTGTTAAGTACGGGGCTATCGCTTCAGCATAATCAGATAGAAATCTAATGGGTATACTTCCCCATTACGCTGCCGCGAGCAGTTGCGTGGCGCGGCGTGTGGGGTGAATCCCAGGTGTGGACTGCTGGCTGACCGCCACGCTGTTGGCTGTTGCAGGAACCGCGCCGCCATGGAGCCCTGCAGACTTCTCGTGGCAGGGGCTGTCGTCCTCACCTGCTGCCTCGCAACCAGCGCCGCCGCCGTCCTCAAAGGTTGGTGCACCTGCTCATAAAATTATCCTTACTAGATAGACCCGACCTGGCTTCGCTGTGGCTCAGTCAAAACTATACTGTAAAGGAAGTCAATTTTACCAACTATACTAAGACAACAAATCAATAAAGTAAAATAACTAAGTAAACCAGAATGATAAAAGTTCGGTAGGAACAATAACATAAAAATTAATTATATTTGGTTGTGTAGCCATCTTCCGCAGCAGCTGTTAAAATTAACTATAAGAGTTATTCCTTCTTGTGCTGACTGCAATTAAGATATTTATTTTACAACAGATGCGTTACACATTTTTATTTTAAAAGCGCTGTTGTTAATCCATATAAATGTAGTCAACAATCCGAAGGTTGGTTTGAACACCACAGTGATTTACTAGGCATGGTCCTGTTTGGAGGTGGTATGCCGTTGCCTTCCTTCGAACTGACTTATCCAGCCAGTTATAGGGGGACCTACAGTTTAACGTGGGTTCCGAACCACGGTGCTACTCGGTATTTTTCACATCAGCAACAATTGCAGAGATGAAAGAAGAGGAAAGTGACCGATAAAATCCTAGGATCTGGCGGGGATCGAATCCGCGATTTTTGGATTTGTAGTCTGGTACTCTACCACTGTGCTACGGAGCCGCACTATATACAAAATAAATTGTACAAACCTTTGTGCAATTTACAGACCACAGGAGATGCTTTTAAAATAAAATACGGGACGCGTCTGGTGTAAAATAAATGTCTTAATTGCAGTCAGCATAAGACGGAATACCTCTAAAATTAACCCAGATACGGCTGACGTCCTTCCAGAAAGATTTCAACGGCAACTTACTTTTTCATTCTTGCATTTAAGAACTCATGCACAGTGTCGTATTTTCTTTCTTTGAGTAGCCTGCTCCCATTGCAGATCAATCTGAGCTTGTATTGTTGATTGCAAAGTGGTTGGATACGGCTTAGAAGTTGAGGTTCATACGTATGATATTGCAGATTTCCTCGTAGTTGGGTTTGTATTTCTAATATTTAATTTTTGCGACATTTATATGTATATATTTCATTTTAAAGGATATTTTAATCATAATGACTCACCAGATTAAGATTCTAAAACATTCATTTTGACGTCCTTCCGGAAAGAAGGGTAGTATGGTAAAAATGATGGCGTGGTTGTGATAAAAATACCTTATAATGATCTTGTGCAGTCATATGAAGGTTATAAATAGCTTCTGAAAAATAAATAAATAAACAAATAAAAAATCCGCTCTACCTGGGTTAAGTAAAAATTAATTACATGTGGAATGTGATACACTTATCAGAGTCAAAGACAGAATATTCCTTTCAAGCAAACATGATATTCTGGCAAATTTAGACAAATAAAAATGGGTGCAATGATATGATCAGATAGTATGAAAGGTACTGAAAAACCAGGAATAAACTTTGGCTGTGAACTGAAGAACCTTACCTGAATAATATTTTAAACAAATTACTACTTTCAATAAATAAATTACCTGAAATAGCCGTTCAGGAAATTTTTGAATATTTGGGGAGCGAAATATGAATAAACGTGTAATCTGAAAACCGGTTGTTTAAATAAGAATAAACTTGTATTACATATACGGATTGATGTTTTCACTCTGAGGCGGAGTGTGCGGTGATGTGAAACTTTCCTCGTGGATTAGAAAACTCTGTGCCGCCGGATCGGGATTCGAACCTGGGATCGTTGCGTTTCGCGGGAAAGCTCTTTATCGACCCCCCCCCCCCCCCACCTGTTCTTCTCCTTTTCTTTGTGTAGATATGTTCCATGAAGTCGCTGATCGTGTTTGTTCGTAGGCTCAGCTTTCTTTTGTTACCGGACGCGTTGATCCACGGCCTCCGGCACTGACTGAGCTATCCTGGCACACTTCTCGGCTTGTCCTCACAGCTATAGATGAGCCAGTACCTCGTCTCCTACCTTCAACTTTCCCCTAAGTTCTCTGCAGAAATTGCATGGCTAGCACGCCTCGAAGAAAGGACTTGGCTTAGCCACAGCCTAGAGAATGTTTCCATATTCATATTTTCACTCTGCATCGGAGTGTGCGCTGATACAAAACTTCCTGGCGGATTATCACTGTGTGCCTAGATCGGATTTCGAACCTGAGACCTTTGCGTTTCGCGGGCAAGCGTTCGACCGACTGAGTTACCCTGGCACTCTTCCTGCCACGAAGTTTCATATAAGCTCACACTCCGCCGCAAACATCAATCGGGAAACATCCCATACACTGTGGCCTAGCCATGTCTCACCAGCACACTTTCTTGTGCTAGTCCTTCAAGTTTGACAGGAGAATTTTAAAAAGCGAGGTACTGGCGGATCTAAAGTTGTAGGTAGGGAAGGGTCCCAGGACAGCTCAAAAATGTTCAAATGTTTGTTAAGCTTATGGGACTTAACTTACGGGGTCATCAGTCCCTAAACTTACAAACTACTTATCAACTACCTTATACTAAAGACTGCACAAATATCCATGCCCGAGGGGGGATTCGAACCCCCGACCGTAGTGGCCGTGCAGACCTTGACTGGAGCGCCTCAGTCTCCTCGGCCACCGCGGCCGGCATACAGTTTTAATATGTCAGGAATTTTCATACAGAAAATGTGATTTTAATTCAAACAAAATTTGCTTGACAAATTTTTCACTTTGCATCTGAACAAAACGTTATTTGACGCCATAAAGATAAATGGAACAGCCTTTACGTGCTGTACTTTCGTACTTTCTGGCAAGTCTCCAAGGATACACTGGAGACACTGCATACTGTAATAAAGCAATTCCTGTTTGTTTTGCAGACCCTGCAATAGTGGAAGATGCGTCACTCGACGCGAAGTTCCCTGGCGCAGGTTACGGCGTCCCCGTGGTCGGCGGAGACGAGCGCCCTGGCGGAGCCCTGAAATCCAACTTCAAGAGGTTCGTCGTCAGCAGGGGCACCCCCAACGTCGCTCCCGACGGAAGTTTCCAGACATTCGTCGGGAATCCCCGAACGATAGGGGATAGTTCCGTGACGAGCGAACTTGTACAGTCTCCGACGAACGTCGAGAAAACAGAAACCTCAGAGGGCCAGTCTAGTAAACGCAGCAACGCTACCGAACCCAGTCGCGATATTTCCTCGCTGGATGGGAAAAATGGAGTCCTACGTCCAGTGCAATTAGGAGAAATAGTCAGTGTAGGAGCCAAGTTTTCACCCGAGAGAAGTGAAGTTCCTTCGGCCCAGGAAGTTCCAGTTATCTTGCAGTCCGGCATTAGCCACACTAGTCAAGCGTCGGATGCCGTGAAGGACGGTACCGTGTCCGGCTACGTCGGCAGTGAGAGTGAAACTACCGCTATTGACAAGCAGCCTGCGGTGCTTACCGCTGTGACGCCAGTGGAAGAAAATAATAGAGGTGCCATGAACTGGACGTACTACGAGACGGTTGTGGGTGATAAGTACAGTTCGGATGCCCCAAACGTGTCCGACGAGATGGCGTCTGTGGAAATGATGACTCATCCGTCAGTAGACTTTCCTGCCGTGGAGGAATCTGTGAAGAATGACAGCGACGTATCTTCGTCTGTGAAAGAAATAGTGGAGGGTACTGCGGAAGAAGTTGCAACTACTCAGGTGGCAGAAACGTTCGAGCAAGACGGTGTTACAGCGCAGGTCGACCCTGAAACCACTGTACAGCCGGCAGCGCCTGAGCCGGTGAAACTGAAGGACGTAACGACGGAGCCGGAGGGGCGTATGGAAGAAACTACGGTTGCCTCGGAGGATTTGGAAGTTCAAGCTGATAAGGAGGAGGCCTCAGGGAGGCAGCTGGGTGACAAATACTACCACCGTGACGCCGAACTGCTGTCGGAGGAGGACAACGAGATCGGCGGAAGCCACCTGGACGACGGAGACGCGGACGTGGACGCCGGCGGCGACTGCTCGCGGCCGTGCGAGCTGGGGGCGCCGCCGCGCGTCTGCAAGTTCATGTTCCACGTGGAGTGGTACCACACGATGAGCAAGGCGTGCTTCGACTGCCCCAGCAACGCCTCCGACTGCGACCGGCCGCACTGCGTGGCCGCAGACGGCATCGAGCGGCCCATCATCGTCGCCAACAGGCAGATGCCCGGGCCCACCATCAACGTGAGTACCGTCGCACTTTTTATCACTTTTATTATTTGGAATACATGTAATTGAAGGAAAAAACATTGGATTAAAATTTACGCTGCGGGCGGGATTCGAACCCGGAACCCCCCGCTTACTAGGCAAGTGCTTCGACCACTAAGCCACAACAGCCTTATGAATGCCGCGTTTGCATGGAGTGTCTTAACGCGTTCGGGACTATTGACTGGTGATTTATTTTCACTTGGGCCTGACTTCTTTTGTAACGTAAATTGAATCTTACGTGGCCAACAACACGATATATACAAAGGAAATAAATATATCTCGATATCAGTATAATTTTTGACGTCACGCCACAGTGGCGTCCGCAGGCCGCCAGGATAGATTGTGGCCTTACAACCATCAACGAACCTCTGCCTATATTGAAAATTGTAGTTTTCCAGTTTGAATTCATATTTTTAATGGTATATTTTATATTCTGATATCTTTTGTAAGGTTCCTCATTTTTATTTTTATTTTTACTTTTCATGGGATACTTCCCGTTCAAATTTAGACACACGAGTTTCAGAAAGTTGGGGACAAATAAAAATCGATGTAAAGAATCTATTTATTATACGGGGAAATAGTTAGGTGTAAAAGCAATTGCAAATACATGAAGAAAAAAAAACAGTAATTGAAAGAGAATCATTTCCTTTTATGTATATACATCTGTATTCAAAACAAACCTACATTTCAAAACTTCAATGAATATACACAAGAATAAAAACGTATTGACGATATATACATAATTTATCTAACTGTACAAGAACAATCAAACATAATTATACTATAGGACATACAAGTCCAGGAAGTACCTAGAGGTATTCAGACACCCTCCCCAGCTTAGTCAAGAAACTCAGGCCCATGGTATCTCTGAAAAAAATCTTCGATATGTCCCTGGGAAATTGGTCTTATAATTTACCTTATAGAACGAAAAGTATCCAACTGGAGCAGTAATGAATATGAATATTCGATAAAATCAGTTGACTGACTCACGGAGAACCAGGCTCAATGGCAGCAAACTGTATAAAATGTTCAAATGTTTGTTATGCTTAAGGGACTTAACTACGGGGTCATCAGTCCCTAAACTTACAAACTACTTATGAACTAGCTAATACTAAGGACGGCACAAATATCCATGCCCGAGGGGGGATTCGAACCACCCGTAGTGGCCGTGCAGACCGTGACTGAAGCGCCTCAGTCCCCTCGGCCACCGCGGCCGGCAGCTAACTGTATACTGAGGGTCTGCCCGGAGTGTTCCTTTTAATCTGCAAGCCGGACCGATCCCATGAGCCTTGTTCACGTGAGTGCTCGGTGACGACACACAGGCGAGCGCCGCTCCAGTGCTGACAGACGTCACGAACGTGTTGTAACTGTACCGTCTCTTAAATCAAAGGATGACGCTATTCCTATTACTTTTGACTCATTGCTGTCCGTGCACGTGTACATTTATTTTTAACACTAAACTTTTAATTTCAAAGGTAGAGAACTTTTAATTAGGGCGGAATCTAAGAAATTGACTAAAACAGAAGGTTACGTTTTTACTAAATTACTTTATTGCCCATTTCATTATTATATCTGGCGAGAACCACTAAATTCGTTAGACTCCGTCTGATATGATTCCCTTGAGCCCCCGATTTTGCTAATAATAAACCTAAATGAATTTAACCGTTTGGATAATTTTCTTAAAATAATTGTTATTGAAGTTCATTCTTCTACCAAAAAAAAAAAAAAAAAAAAAAAAATCGATGAAAAATTTCTGAATTCCGACTACTGTTTGAAAAATCAAAGTCCACATACATCCGAAAATATTTCAGAGTCCTGATTCTGTGGCGTCGTAGCTCTTCATAAACTGAACAATCGAAGACTACTGTCGTCGACTGATAGTGAATCCAATACCGTAAAAAAAAAGTAACTGATGTTTTTTTTTATTGAAACCATTGTTAACGACCTTTTATAAAATATAGAAAATTACGAATAAAGAAAAAAAGTGCATTTTCCGTAAAAATTAACTTTAGATTTACAGTTGTGTAAGCATTCGGACACAACGAAAATCATATCTATCACGGCAGGTTTCGAACCATCGACCCTACAGTTACAAGGCCAGAACGCTACAACCTTTTCTTTCTTTCTTTCCTCCTTTTCTTTTCTTTTCTTTTTTTTTTTTTTTAATTAATTTTTTTTTCAAAAATTTTATTTATTTGATTTATTATACATTCTGTGCGCCTTGGTTGCACAGTGGTAGAGTGCCAGACTACAAATCCAAAGGTCACGGGTTCGATCCCCGCCAGGTCCTAGGATTTTTATCTGTCACTTTCCACTTCTTTCACTTCTGGCAGTATTTCTCATGTGAAATATATCGAGTAGCACCGTGGTTCGGAACCCACGTTAAACTGTAGGTCTCCCTATAACTGGCTGGGTAAGTCAGTTCGAAGGTCGGAGGAAGGCAACGGCATACCACCTCCAAACAGGACCATGCCTAGTAAAGCACTGTGGTGTTCAAACCAATCTTCGGATTGTTGACTGCTTTACCTTTTACCTTATTATACATACTATTGTATATAACGAACATCAATTATGACATCTCAGGACACATATAAGACACTTTACACAGGTACTCTTAATGATATACTCACATATACACAATCACAAAAAACGTGTTGAAGTACTCATATTTCGCCGTTAAATAAGTTAAGGTGAACTCTCTCTTAGCACTTAGGCTTTTCATTACACTTTCTGTTTCTTGTAGCCACCGATAAAACTGATGTTAAATGAGTCAATGTATGTATATTAGCCAATCCCCAATCTTTCAAATATAATAAGCATGTTTCCATATTTGGATATTTGGTCCACATACTTGCAAAGTATTGCATGTATAGTTTGAAGTCAATGGTGGTATCCGATCCAAGATTGTTAATCACGTAGCTCACGTATTTTCACAGTAACCAGTATACTGCGGGTTTTTTTTCTGGTAAGTATCTTGCATTTGGTCTACATAATATGGACGAAGATTTGTATTCAGGTGTAGTTCTTGTGAGAAATGCTATTTGCGCTCTCATCCATTTCCAATTATTGAAGTTTCCCCCTCAGATAAATCCGTGTATCAACACTATTACACCATTCGCATAGATCTGCTTGATTTATACCGATTCCATAGAGTCGTTCGTTGGTGGAAATTATATTATTGATGGTATTGTAGCAAGATGTTATTACATCCGATGAGTACCCTTTTAGATTAATATTTCGCCATACAGCATACCAATCCACATTTCTAGACTTTTCTTCTATTTTATTCCTTTTTCACATTTCTTTCTTTCATTTATAATAGCTCTTGCTGTCAATGCACTGTGGACATAACTCATTTCGACAGAAAAGGTCCTCACGTGGTGGAAACGAACATCGATGTTTCTTACGTCGATTGGAGGTTGAAGACTTGGTGGTTTAAGAACGTCAGAAAGTTTCCTTGTAATACTCTCGGACGGTTGCCGTATAATGTTAATTGTCCGTTTAACGAAGAGTGCCGATTCTTTGTTAGTTATAAGAGCTAAAGCACTATGACTGTGATCTAGAGTGGCTCCTCTCCACAGAAAGTTTGGAACTTTCGACAAATTTTTTTGGCTGTCATTTTCGGGAGTGGAAATATTTGTGCCGTATAGTAAGCTTTTGATATATATATTATTCTCTGAACTTGATTTATGTGATAGGTCGTCCATTATGGCCCCTTGTACTTTATTCGCTGCATCCTTCCAGTTCCTAGCTGTCATTATCATCGCATTGGCCGTGACCATTATTCCTAGTGTTTTTTGTTGGCTGACCGAGGTTACCCAGTCGACATTTACATGTTCATCTCAATTTCAGAATTTTACTTTTGTTAACATCGCTTCCGATGCCTGACATTTTGTTCTAGTAACGTTTTTGTAACGTACTTCGCTCATCGCGACTTCGGACAACAACTCCTACATGATCAGCGTGAGCTCTGATAACTGTCTCATGGCCAGCCATTGTTATACCTGTCAGATTTTCATGCAATCTGAGCTACTCCGACAGATGCCGCAGCTGTTTCTTACTGGTACTTACGTCTACGTTGCAAAACTTCAAAGTCGATTTTCTCGAGAATTTTTGAGTGTTGCGGCGAATGGCTTTGGCTGATTGTTATTTAAGTTTTGAACTTCACGTACATAAATATAGAGAAATTCTAAATACCTATGTAGTCTCCTTGTGAGATCTGCTCCGGTGTTGAAAGGGATAGGAGGAGAACTTCACAGCGCGTGCTCCCCTCCGTGTCAACACCGATGTGAGGATGATCGACACGACCTAGCAGATAAGGCGACGCAACTGGCCGTGCCTACGTTACACCGAGAGGTACGATAGGACGGGGTAAAACAGGAAAAATTTTCATTCGATCCTTCAAAAATCATAACAACTCTCATATTCCCATCAAAAGCCTATCTAGGATCATTTCACAGTTAGTTGTTATGGGGTAGTAAGTAGGTTGCTGGGAAACTTCATCAACGAACATAGAACGTGCCGTCTTTAATTGTTCCCAAGTCCCCAATCCTTCACATAACACAAAAAAATTAATTTTCAAATTTAATCCACAGTCACAAAGCAAGTTGTTATATCTGTGGGAAAGAGGGAAAGGCGTTTTCAGCACCTAAGCACACTCTTAAATCTTCCGAACACCTATGTAAAACTCTCAGTCGATATATGTCACAATACATCTAGTTCCTCAGCTTGCTGAATCGAAAAAATCTTACTTCAGTATACTCCGTTCGTAAACACCAATAAAGTCACCGACTAGAAAAAAAAAAAAAAAAAAAAAAAAAAAAAAAAAAAAAAAAAAAAAAACCTGTCAAATCTCGATACAAAATAAATCTGTAATCTTCTTTCCTGTAATACATACATAACATTCAAACTTCATACTTCTCCATAAATATGATTTATACACACTGTTTCAAAAAACACTTCTTTATATTTATAACTTTTCATACAACGTGTGAGCTTACACATTAGCTCATACTCAATCTTAACAGTACAGATAACAGACGGAGACAAAAAAATCTCTTTATAACAATTCGTAAATCTTCTGAAAAGGACGATCGATGTCCCGCAATAGAGAAGGCGCAGAGACGCCCGCCACCTCGTGGCTGTCGGCTGACTACGGATGGTGGCGGGACTGATATTTGATGCCGGTCTGGGCTGCGGTGACGCTACTCCTGTTCATCGCGGCACTTCGGTCGACCATCAAACATATAAACCGAACACAATTTTTTTAATATCATGTCTAATAAAATATCACACACATGAAAAATAAATAATTTATACATCAACTTAGCTTCTTTTCCTATGTCATGAATCCTCTTCAAAGGAAAGCTTACATAAGGGAGTAGGGCTCGCAAATTTCGTCCCATTACAGAGGCCGCGAACGCAAGCTGACTGACCGGCCCCTAAGAGGTGGTGGGCGTTCCCCAGCGGCCAGCCAGTCAGCTGGCTGCCGCGGCCTCTCAGAGTGACATAGGCACGGCCAGTTGTGAGGCTTTCTCTTCTAGGCGGTGTTGGAATGATTCACAGTAGGATCGAAACTGGTCATCAATTATTTGAAACTTCCTGGCAGATTAAAATTTGTGTGGCGGATCCGGGACTCGAATGTGGGGGGACCTTTGCTTTCCGCAGGCAAGCGCTTTACCGACTTAGTTATCCCGACACGACTCACGATGCCGCCTCACAACTTTACTTCCGCCAGTACCACGCCTCTTACTTTCCAAACTTCACAGATGATCTCCTGCGAACCTTGCAGGACTAACACTCTTGGAAGAAAGGATATGGTGGAGACATGGCTTAGCCACAGCCTAAGGGATGTTTCCAGAATGAAACATTCACTCTGCTGCGGAGTGTGCGCTGATATGAAACTTCCTGGCAGATTAAAATTGTTTGCTGGAACCGGGACTCGAAAGTCAAAGGTCCCAGGTTCAATTCCCGGTTCCGGCACACAATTTTAATCTGGCAGGAAGTTTCATATCAGCGCACTATCCGCTGCAGAGTGAAAGTTTCATTCTGGATCAATTTTCTGATTTAACCTGCTGCTCTCCTGCCTTTTCAGCTGACCTGTTGGACAAACACTTTGCACGTGGGTTGGACTTAACACAGGTGTGTGTTTTGCGCAGGTGTGCGTGCACGACCTGGTGCAGGTGGACGTGGTGAACGCGATGACGGAGGAGACGACGAGCGTGCACTGGCACGGCCAGCACCAGCGCGGCTCTCCGCACATGGACGGCGTGCCGTTCGTCACGCAGTGCCCCATAGGGCCCGCCTCCGCCTTCCGCTACCGCTTCGTCGCAGAGACGCCGGGCACTCACTTCTGGCACTCGCACACCGGTAAGTCCGCCCGCTGCAGCTTAATGCGCCATAGTCCGCGGTACACGGCATTAACGTGCGACGCCGTGTACTCGGTTTGACACACTAAGAAGAACTGAACCAGAAAAGGGGAAAATTGAGCATTGTTCGTTTAAAGCTTCTTAAAATTTACTGGAGGATAAAATTTTACAAATATAATATCAGTATTGAACCGCCGATGGCGGAAAAGGCGGTGAGCATCACCTTGGCTGCTGAAGGCACAGCCTTGAATTTTTTAGGGGGAGGTAACGACACATTCTTCGCGTCTCTATATGTCGCACTACGTTATCCCAAAGCGGCATATTCACCCGGTTTCGTTGTTAATACGTTTCGTACCTTTTCATTTGAACATTCCACGTAATGCATTCAGTCATCTATTTGGACTCTATTAGGCCACCAGTTTCAGCATACAAATTAAGATTTTTGCATTCAAAGTATCCCGTACAATGGTATTGCAACTTTTTCTTTCTTTCAAATGTTCGTGTTGTGCTTTCAGGCCTTATCCCGGCTGTTCTCAGCTCACATTACTTATCCAACCATCCAGAAGTATTGTCTCCATGGCTTATGACTCCGCACTATGGCGTAAGTTTATTACTGAACATGAGTCTCTAAACTAATAAACTGTTTATTGGTATATTACTTTCAAACGAAATACAAGAGATGTAAAGTTCGTTGAGCTACAGCAACAAAGACCCTGCAGATAATGCAACCCATTTAACTCGCCTGTCCTGCGTGCGGCATCGAAAGACTCTGCAGGCGAATGTCCGGAGCCACAACACCGTGTTCTTCTAGTTAACCGCTGTTTTAGTCTGCGTCTTTTACTTTATCAACTACTATTAAAAGTACACAAGGTCTTGCGTCCATGATGAATCATTTGTACTCCTGAGTATGGATCAAGACGCCGTAAAGTATGCAAGCATCAGATGACAATGGTGTACCAAACATCATGTGATATGTACACTGCTATATCAATTGTGACTTTTAAATGTGCAAGCATCAGATGTCAAAGATATTATGTCCATTGTGTACCAAACATCATGTGATGTGCTGTATCAGTTTTTAACTCATATGTCTTGCATTTTGAAATAAGTATTTTATTGGTTTGATGAAATAACGATTGCCGGCCGCGGTGGCCGAGGGGACTGAGGCGCTCCAGTCACGGTCTGCACGGCCACTACGGTCGGAGGTTCTAATCCCCCCCCTCGGGCATGGATATTTGTGTCGTCCTTAGTCTTAGTTAGTTCATAAGTAGTTTGTAAGTTTAGGGACTGATGACCCCGTAGTTAAGTCCCATAGACTTTACATTCATTCGAAATAACGATTGATCGTTTGATAACAGCAACATAGCTTGCCGAAACTAGTAATTACATACAGTAAATGATGTAATTTATATATGCCATCTTGGCTTTGTATTCTTATTTAAATCATCACATTTAAAAAATAACTTATTCCATTCATAGTAGCTTAATTTTAATCGGATAACTAGTGGCTTGATTTGTATCAATATTGTCTTAGGTCACCTAGGACAGTTTCGATGCGCATGAATAAGTCTTCGATTTGTGAGAGCTACTGTCCGTTAACAACTGTGCGTTATCATAGCAGCAGGTTTTTACTATGGACTACCTTACTTCCACGATGCGCATATGCTGCAAGTGTTTTGTTAATAACGCAGGCAAGCGGCAATGAATTTGCGGGTGTGATTTGCACATTTCGTAGCTGAGTCGTCGTATTCCAGAGCCCTGTTTCAATGTTTGCTTGTTTTTAGAAATTGATAATGGGATAATGGCGTCGCGACACATGTCGCGCTGTCGTAAGGTAGTTTGTTTGACTGATGCCCTCAACAGTTTTGTCTGTCATGTCTTCGGGATGCTGTTGTAAAAGGAGGTGGGTTGCGGCTAGCCAGGATGTGGACAATGTCTGCAACTGATAGAACTGATTATTTCACACATCCTCTTCAGTCGCGAGCACATATTGGAAATGTAAGTGAACTACTTTTGTGTTGTTTGGTTTATTTTAATGCTAATTAACAATAAATTACAGTCGAAAAACATTTTGCAAGCATACTGATTTTTTTTATAGTTGGTATCATATACGATACCTCGGGACTTCAGCAGGACAATTATACACACAACTCTGCAGTTAAAAAAAAAAAAAAAAAAAAAATGTTTGTATAGTCTATGGGACTTAACTTCGAGGTCATCAGTCCCTAAACTTACAAGCTACTTATGAACTACTTACAAACTAGGACGACACAAATATCCATGCCCGAGGGGGGATTCGAACCCCGACCGTACTGGCCGTGCAGACCGTGACTGGAGCGCCTCAGTCTCCTTGGCCACCGCGGCCGGCCTCTGCAGTTTCATGTTGCTTTATTACAAATATAAAGCGTCACAAACTTCATGATCTGTTCTCCCTGACTCGGGAATACAGTATTGTGGCTGCGAGCATTACAGAACAAATAGTCTGTGGTAATAGGAAAGAGACAGCGTGGCGAATGGAGATTTGTGTGTGGCGGGAGACGTGCAGGGAAGAGTCCTCTGCTGTCGGGCTGCTCACTGTGTCCTCGGTGACGGAGTGGTCAACGCGTCTGCCTAGTAATTAGGAGATACCGGTTTCGAATCCCGGCCGGGTACAAATTTTCATTCTCTTATCTTGTCTTTGTGATCATTACGTGAAATATAAATAAGCGGCAGGAAGATCGTTCTACACTCAGCTTCAAATTCAACCTTCAAAGTTTCTTTAACAGTTGATCATCCTGTGATGGTGCAGCTCCTGTATCTTCCGTGCTTGCTGTATTAGATTTGTGGTTAAAGCCGCATTATGCAAGACACCTTGTTTTCGTTTTATACCCAAACATGTTTTGGCACGTATTGTGCCATCTTCCGTGGGTTTTTGCCTTTTGTCATTCGCAGGGTTTGCATTTCCATTAATTGAGGAACAAAAAGTTTTCACGACCTGTCGTATTTGAGCTGTCGTGCTGCTACTTGCTTGTTTGTGGCGTGTTCTCATGTTTTATGTTGTTTAGGGCGATTTATGTTGTGAACTGGCGCTGGTTATATCGCCACAACAAGATAAATGGTGATATAAACTATGCCAGTTCACAACAAAAAGCGCCTTAAACATATTCGAAAAGGTTGAAAAACACTGCTTTAAGCCGATCTGGAGGGGATCCCAAACATTTGAGCAATACTCAAGTTTGGTATTCCATCTAAACCTAGTACAGTGAAGCCATAACTGATCGCAAATTGCGATTTATTTCATTCTTCATTATGTCATCCACAACCAGAATGAAGAGAAGGGGTGAGAATGCAGTGCCCTGCTCCAGCCCACACACTTGTTCTTTCCTAGCGCCATCTAGCACCACCTCCCCTAATTGTAAGCTCCGTTGTGCAGGGTGCCAGCGCGCGGACGGGCTGTACGGCGCTCTGGTGGTGCGCACGCCACGCTCGCTGGACGCGCAGTCGCGACTGTACGACGAGGAGGGCGGGCTGGTGCAGCTGGCCGACTGGGGCCGGCCGCTGGGCGTCGACAAGTTCGTCAACCACCACCACGCCGCCGGCGACAACAAGCCCACCGCCATACTCGTCAACGGCCGCGGCGGCCTGCGCTGGGCCGACGGACAGCCGGGGCCGCCGCCAGCGCACTTCACCGTCCAACAGGTGCGTGCCTACCTGTCAGAGATTTCAGTGCTGCCACGTTGCTTTCCAACAGTAAAAACACAACGCAATCTTGTTAATTTTATTAGATCACTAGCTGATAACTCGATGTTGCCCGGGTATTTATTTAAAAAGGTAAAGCAGTCAACAATCCGAAAATCGGTTTGAACACCACAGTGCTTTATTAGGCATGGTCCTGTTTGGAGGTGGTATGCCGTTGCCTTCCTCCGACCTTCGAACTGACTTACCCAGCCAGTTATAGGGGGACCTACAGTTTAACGTGGATTCCGAACCACGGTGCTACTAGGTATTTTTCACATGAGCAATACTGCCAGAGGTGAAAGAAGTGGAAAGTGACAGATAAAAATCCTAGGACCTGGTGGGGATCGAACCCGCGACCTTTGGATTTGAGTATTTATTTATTCCTGCCATATTTCAGGTATGTATTCATTTATATAAGTGTTGTAAGTCTGTAACCTCTCTTGGGAATACAGTCAGTAGTAAAGAAGTAATAGATTAAAACTTGGTGCTGTAAGGGGCTGTTTTCTATGAACGTTCGGTTTAGGAGCTCATATCTCATGAACTACGTGTCGTACTGCGATACAATTTAGAAGCTACATTCAACTATACATGTGTATACTGTCAGCAAAATTTCCTGTCGTTACAATTTGTAGTGCTCAAATTATAAATTTTAACGTCATACCGAGAGCCGTAGTTTTACTCCATAAACAGCGGAATAGTAGTAAGCGAGAAACTTTTTTTCCTTTCATCATTTTACTACGGTTGCCAGCGAGAAAAAGTTTAATAAAGGTTTGAAATTATGTTTAAAGTTTGTTGCAAGTCGCTAAGTACTGTCATTTTCATACAGTGTGTTTCGAAAGTCTCACCGCATTATATGGCATTTTTTGCGATTTCTAATGGTTACTACGTAATATATTTTGAACCATGTGCTGTATGTGATTCTTAACCATGCAGCAATTGTTACCTCACGGTAAGGAATGTGTGTACCAAATTTGGTTGAAATTGTTCAGATGGTTTAGGAGAAAATGAGCAGCATTGTCGCAAAATGCAGCAGTTTTTCGCGCATCTCATTGTTTGACGTCATATCTTGTGAACTATATATCGTATGTGATTCTTACACTTACGGCGACCGTCCTCATGGATTGAAGCTTACGTGTACACTTTTTCACTTGTGGCCATTGTATAATTTCAATGCTCCAATGTCTTTCTACCCCTCCTTCCTTCCCCTCCTTAATGAAAAATTTGCAACTGTGTCAAACGTCTTTCGAAAAACTAGAAATATACTAGCAATATGTCGCGAGTGAAAAGGGGAAATTGAGTTTAGCACGATCGTTGTTTCCTGAAGCCGTGCTGATGAATGGATAGAAGCTTTTCATTGTTAGAACTGAAAATATGTTAAAGAATTCTACATCAAACTTATGTTAATGGCCTTCACAGGTCACCGACTGGGGTGACATGCAACTTTCAACTGCCTCAAATAAACTCCGCCACCTGTGCAAGCTTCTGACACGCTACCTATTCGGTTCTCATGAGCTGGGTGATAGATCGAGAACAGGTGGTAATGTGGCAAAGTGCCCGACTACAAATTCAAAGGTAGCGGGTTCGATCACCAGTTAAGTCTACAACTTTTATCGGTCGCGTACACTTCTGGTCATTTTGTTTATGTGAAAATGTGTCGTGTTTGGGAATCCATGTCAAACTGTAGGTCCCTCTATAACTGAACTGGCTGGGTAACTCAGTTCAAGGAGGCAGCTGCATACCACCTTCAGACAGGACCATGATTAGTAAAGCACTGTCGAGTTCAAACTACTATTCAGACTGTTGACTGCTTTACCTTTGTGATATGCTTAAACGCACTTTAACTTACAGAAGATATTTTTTTTTAAATTAATGCATTGTAACAAGTAAAGATTATTCTTGTGGCTTTTGCAGGGCAAACGGTACAGGTTCCGAATCATCAACAACGGCTTTCTGAACTGCCCCATTCAGATGTCTGTGGATGGCCACTCGTTGCTCGTCATCAGCAGCGATGGCGCGGACATTGACCCCGTGAGAGGTGAGTGCCTTTTTTAAATTTTGCTAAAACAACTGAGACACAGTCTAAAAATCGTAATTTTATCTCTTTATCAGGAAAAAATGTTAGATAATATTGTAACCGTTACAATATCTAGCGAGGTGCTAGGCAAATGTTTAGGTGCACTGAAATTTCCAGACGAAAATGCAATATAAAATCGATTTCACACAGCTTTTGTAGTAGTGTTTCTCTCTTCTTCCCTCCTGCTCTCTCTCTCTCTCTCTAATTATGTAAAATCTACAAATAACTGATTAATCTCTTCGAGCATTCGTTACACTCCATGTAAATCGGAACGTAAGCCTAGTTTTTAGCCTCCTAAGGAAAATTTCAACCGGTATAACCCTTTCACTTCGTACTGTCCTTTTTGTACTCAAAGACATGAACGTGAGGTAATTTAATGTTGCAGATAGAAGTAACAAATAAAAAAAATTCAAGCCGTTTCCTTTCCCAACGCATTTAGGGACGTGTCTTATGTTTACACTACTTTACTTTGTGATGCATAAGTGGCAACATGACATTAAATACTGACAAATTTAACATCATCTCAATGAATAGTGAAAGGAATGTTTTACAGCACATAAATCTCAAGGCTGTCACATCATTTACTAACGACTTATGTGAAACGATCACATAAAGTTGTGGTGAAGGGAAACTAAATCTACGCTTCATAGTGGGAACCAAAAATGTGCTTACAACATCAATGTAGTCCTGTGCTGACAGTGCCACCCAAAAGATCGGGGTGCAAGCCCCCGCCATGAAAAACACGACCACACCATGACACCACCGTCTCCGAATTTTACTATTGGCACTACACACGCTGGCAGATGACGCCCATCGAGCATTCGCCATACCCACACCCTGCCATCGGCTCGTCACGTTGTGTACCGTGATTCCTCACTCCTCACAACGTTTTTCCACTGTTCAGTCGTCCAATGTTTACGCTCCTTACACACGACTCTCTTCAACTGATCGTGCTCGAATTTCGTGATCTCCGCGGATTTACTTTACGAACTGAACATTACATACATCGATCATATGTGCAAATTCACAGTTATCCTGACTCGCTAGTCCCATTGGTTGAGCAAGGTTTAAGGCTCGGTGTCTGGTGGTGTTGACAGTGGAGTCGCTGGTGACGTACGCGGGCGAGCGCTGGGACGTGGTGCTGGAGGCGTCGGCCGCCGTGTCCAGCTACTGGGTGCGCTTCCAGGGCCTCATGGACTGCGGCGCCGACTTCACCAAGGCGCACCAGGTGGCCGTGCTGCGATACCACGGGTCGCCGCTCCACAGGCCGCTGGGCAACGTCTCCTGGGACGACGCCCACCGTCCGGGACTCGTAAGTACTGGCACAGAGTAACATATACAGAGAAGCAGCCCCCCCTAAACCACTGTCCTACGCTCCCCTCTTAGTTCCGTAAGATGCTAGCAGGGGTCAGACGGTTCCCCGGCTTAGTACCGGTAGACGACACTAGAGGCGCTTCAGAGGGTAGTGTGGAGGGGAGGCTGAGGGGAGAGCTCGTGCCGCCTGCCACGAGGCCACGACTGTGTCCGGCGTGCCGGCGTTTGAGGGGAGGTGGTGGTGGGGGCAGCCGCTACCTGCCGCCTGCTCTGGCCAGTTTAAAGGGCTGCTTCTGACCGCAGCGCCATCATGGGACATCTTACGGAACCTTCCCTCCCCGCACACCTGGGCGTGTGACCGCGCCCTTACGGAGGTTTCCCGCCTGTATATATTTGTCTGTGGTACTGTGCCAGTCTCCACTCACAGCGATGCATCGCCGCCCCCACACAAGTGTTAAAGGAGCGTCATTTTTTTTTAACTTAACTGACTACAGAATATGAAGTACCAAAGCCAATATCTCAACATTAGCAAGTTATTTATTATATCATGTGCAGTTACAGCGATACATCTACATCTACATAGATACTCAAATGTTCAAATGTTTGTTAAGCTTATGGGACTTAACTACGGGGTCATCAGTCCCTAAACTTACAAACTACTTATCAACTACCTTATACTAAGGACGGCACAAATATCCATGCCCGAGGGGGGATTCGAACCCCTCGACCGTAGTGGCCGTGCAGACCGTGACTGGAGCGCCTCAGTCCCCTCGGCCACCGCAGCCGGCCATAGATACTCTGCAAATCACATTTAAGTGACTGGCAGAGGATTCATTAACCACTTTCGTAACCTTTCTCAACCGTTCCATTCTCTAATAGCGCACCGGAGGAAAAAAAAAAACCTACGTCGTTCCGTTTTCGATCTGATTTATCTTATTTTATTGGGATAGTCATGTCTTCCTATGTAGTTGGATGCTAACAAAATATCACATTTAGAAGTAAAAGTTGGTTGTTGAAATTTCGCAAAGAATAACGTCTTTCTTTTAATGATTTCCACCTCAAATCGTGCAAAACTTCAGTGACGCTTTCCTCTCTGTAACGTGAGAAAACGAAACGAGCTGCCCTTCTCTGGACCTTCTCAATGTCTTCCGTCAGTCCCACCTGGTGAGGGTACCACACTGGGCAACAGTACTCCAGGAGCGGGCGCACAAGTTCTGGAGCTTTCGCTACCCTATCTCCTCTAACACCATAGGGTGCGTCTTTGCCGTGAAAACTACAGCGGCGGTCACTGTCGTCGAGCTGCGTACCTTTTTCTAACTTAAAAACTATCTGATCATGCAATGAAGGCCTTCACGACCGGATGTCATAGTTGCTGGTAGAACTTCCGGGTTATAAGGCCGGCAAGACTCAACGCAAGTAAGAAGACCTCTGAGGACGTCCGGCGCAGCTCCGGACGAAACGTTAGGTGAAATTGAAAAGTTTTATGGACCACGGCCTTATAACCCGAACGTTCTACCAACAATAAGAAACTATCTGCTGCGGGCTCGCGTACATAGTCTGCTAAAACAATTGTGGAATAAAATTAAAATTTTACCTTTATGTAGAAACCCTTACAAGGATGAATTAATTGTCCTCATTCAGATGGTTATTACGAAAAGATCCAGAGGTGTTTTCCCTCTAGCACCCTCTCAGAGCTTGTGCTGTATCTCAAGGTGACGTCATGCTGCTTTACCCTACCTGCTTGCCACGTCTAGCATTATCTTACACTTGTGTGAGTGTGTGGGCAGTCGGTATGGCTGATGTCCTTGTGTGTGCAGTCGCTGAACACGCTAAACGTGGGCCCCGGCACGGCGGACTCGCTGGTGATGTCTGAGCTTCGCGCTGCGTCTTCTGTGCCAGACGACGCCAGCCTGTCTCCACGGGCCGCGCACACCTTCTACCTGGGCTACGACTTCTACGCCATCGACAACCCGCACTTCCACCACCCCAAGTACTACGGCATGTCGCACGGTGAGTACACCGCCTGGGTTTCAGTAACACAAACTAAAATCTTACAAGATCACATCGGTATCGGATTTTAGAATTTTTTTATATTTATGATATGTAAAGTTCAGAACTCAAATAACAACCAGCCAAAGAAAGCCATTCGACCCAACTCTCGATAATTCTCGAGAAAATCGACTTTCAAGTTTTGCAAGTACAAGTACCAACAATTAAGAGTTGCAGCATCTGGCTGTTTAGCTGAAGTGGTACTTTTGTGGCCTTGCAATCATAGGGTCAGTAGTTCGAATCCCGCCGTGACAGATTCTGTTTTTTCGTTCTGTTCAAATACTTCCACAATTTTTACGAAAAATGCACGTATGTTTGTTTATTCTTAGCTTTCTGTATTTTATAAAAGGTTTATTTCAGACTGAAAGTCTTGGTAGAGGTATGCAACCTTCATTGCAAAATTTGAATAATGATTTTAAAAATGCTGGAGATTGTTTGAATAATCAAAAGATATTATCAGTATATTATTTATTTTCAGTAAACATGTTTTGAACTGAAAATCAGTAATCTACTGATAACATCTTTTCATTATTCAAGTAATCTCCAGCATTTTTAAAATCATTATTAAAATTATGAAAGGTTGTTAATAATGTTGGTTTCAATTAAAGAAACACAAGTTACATTTTTATAATATTGGCTTCACTATTAGTTTACGACGGTGGTCTTTAATTGTTCAGTATGTGGAAGAGCTACGACGCTGTTTTTATAAAGTCATCGCCATAGCTACCAATCGCTTTCAAAGCAACTAACCTACTCAACCATCGTTTTAGGTGACGACAGGGTGTTCAGCTCGTCTGCATACACATTAACAAAAACTGACAACACCTTGACTTAGAGATCCGAAAATGTTTTGTGTAACTGAATTCGAAAACAACGATAAAAAGAAGTATGTGTCACAGCAGGATTCGCACCGGTAACCCTATCGTTGTTGGCCCAGAACGCTACCAGCTGAGCTACACCGATACATTCTGCAACCGTTTTAATTATTGGTACTTACGTGTATTTACAAAAGTTCAAAGTCGATTTTCTCTACGATTATTGAGAGATGCTTCGAATGGCTTTGGCTCATTGTTATTTGACTTCTGAACTTCACGTACCATAAATATAAAAAAATTCTAAAATCCGAAACCCACATGGTCTCCTTTTAACTCTGTCCTAAACGAAAGATATCATAATAAGAAAATATGTCGAGCCTGAAGTTAACTCAGCGGAGAAATCAATCTACTATTCAAGAGAGCAAGCTCTTACACAGGATTACAACTGTGTGCCTGAACTGGGATTCGAACTTGGGACCTTTGCCTTTCGCGGGCAAGCGCTCTACCGTGCCGGGATAGCTCAGTCAGTGGAGCACAGTCCCGCAAAAGGCAAAGGTGTCACGTTCGAATCCCGGTTCCGATAAACAGTTTTAATCAGCCATGAAAGTTTCATATCAGCGCACACTGCGCTGCAGTGAGAATATCATTCTCTTACAAATGGTTGTCATATGGGAAACAACTTTTCATTTCTAAATTCACTGCCAGAAAAAAAGAAAATAAATAAATAAATAAATAAATAAAACACCTGGAAAGACAACAGCGATTTAATCCGATGATGGCAGATGTCACCTGGTGGATGGTATACTAATAATGGTGTGAACATCACAGTTTGCAATAGAGTAACAAAAAAGACTTACTCAGTGTATACGAATAAGATTGTTAAGTTGATAAAGCAAGTTTCATTAAATACCGTTTTAAATGGAAAATGTGAGCACTGACAAAGAGGATAATCTAAATGGTTTATGACGTTATTAAAAATGTAAGGGGGGAAACATCGCTGATAAAGTAAATGGGCTCTATTTATTTCCTTACAAAAATTGGCTGACATTTATATGTACATAGATTCGCTTGCAAACGGATGTCGATGTTTTGAAAGTTGTTTCATTTACCAGAACTTAGCACACCACGTTACCAAAATCATACATTCTAAAATCTGCTTCGGCCGGATTAAGATTAATGGGTATTACTTCTTCAATTCCGATAGTATATAGTGACTTTTTTACATCACGGATTGTAACTCAACCTCACTTTTTCCGCAGGGTATTGGGCTAGGCGAATTGAAGTGACGGACAGTGTGAATTGGCCTTGTCACCTGTTATACAACGCCCCATCTGATTTTTTTTTTTTTTAATTTTGTTGTTGTTAGAAAACACTACACAAACATTCCACTACTAGCCATGTTTACGAATACGAACGTTATGTCCAAGTAATGTCAGATATTTAACCTCCAAATAAAACAGCTGTAGTGGCAAGGAAGCTGTTTACTACTAGCGCTCCAAGCGGTCACATTTCTCACTGCAGGAAACAGAAGACGAGCGATTTCTTTGATCAAATCTAGGCCGAGGCCTTAGATTGGATGAAATATTGGACGATGTTCCCATTACACTACGTCCAATTTTTCTTTGTCCAAGTCATTAGTAGTGCCGCCTCCTAACTGATGACGGCCGGCGCACCACTTGTGAGGGCTAGGACGTGTTGTGACGTGCTTGCCCGCGTGTTGCAGTGAGTCGGCGCGACCACCGGCTGTTCACGCCGCAGTTCAACCACCTGTCGCTGCGGCTGCCCGCGTTCCCGCTGCTGTCGCAGTTCTCGGACCTGGACGAGGCGACCACGTGCAACCAGAGCAGCGTGGCCGGCCAGGGCTGCGAGGCGGGCTACTGCGAGTGCCTGCACATGCTGCGCGTGCCGCGAGGCGCCGTCGTAGAGGTCGTGCTCGTCGACGAAGGTGAGCGCTCCTCACACTACGTCTTGGCCTACAGCATGCACGTTGTTGTCGTTATGGTCTTCAGTCCGGAGACTGGTTTGATGCAGCTCTCCACCCTACTCTATCCTGAGCAAGCCTTTTCATCTCCTCATAAGAACGGCAACCCACATCCACTTGATTCTGCTTACTATTACGCGTCTCTTGGCCCTCCCTCTGCGATTTTTACCCCACACACACTTCCCTCCAATGCTAAATTTACGATTCCTCGATGTCTAAGAATGTGTCCTACCAAGCGATCCCTTCTTTTAGTCAGGGTATGCCAAAAATTCCTTTTCTCACCAATTTTGTTCAGTACCTCTTCATTAGTTATGCCATCTACCCACCTAATCTTCAGCATTCTTCCGTATCACCACATTTCAAAAGCCTCTATTCTCTTCCTGTCCGCACTGCTTATCGTCCATGTTTCACTCCCGTACAAGGCAACACTCCACACAAATGCCTTCAGAAAAGATTTCCTTACCCTTAAATTAATATTCGATGTTAGTAAATTTGTCTTTTTCAAAAATGCTTTTCTTCCCATTGCCAATCTGCATTTTATATCCTCTGTACTGAGACCGCCATATGTTATTTTACTACCCAAGTAACAAAACTCATCTACCACCTTCATTGTTTCGTTACCTAAGCTAATTCCTTCAGCATCGCCTGATTTTCTAAGGCCGCATTCCATTATTTTTGTTTTGCTCTTGTTAATGTTCACTTTATACGCTCTCTTCAACACACTGTCCATTCCATTCAACTGCTCTTCCAGGTCCTATGCTGTCTCTAACAGAATTTCAATGTCATCAGCAAAACGCAATGTTTTTATTTCTTCCCCCTGAACTTTAATCCCTATTCCAAATTTTTCCTTGCTTTCCTTCACCGCCTGCTCGATATACAAATTGAATAACATCGGAGAAAGGCTACAACCCTGTCTCACTCCCTTCCCAACTGATGCTTCCCGTTCATGCCCTTCGAGTCTAATAACTGCAGTCTGACTTTTGTACAAGTTGTAAATAACTCTCCCTGTATTTTACCCCTGCTGACTTCAGAATTTGAAAGAGTGTATTCCAGTCAACAATGTCAAACGCTTTCTCCAAATCTACAAAAGCTAAAAATGTAGGTTTGCCTTTCCTTAATCTATCTTCTAAGATAAGACGTGAGGTAAGTATTGCCTCCCGCGTTCCTACGTTCCTCCTGAATCCAAACTAATCTTCCCTGAGGTCAGCTTCTACCAGTTTTTTCCATTCTCCAGAATGGACGTAGCTACACAGAATTATGCTTCCATGCAGCTCATATGCATCTGTGTGCGAGCGTAATTCCATTGTGATTCTACTTGCAGATTTGTGCACTGTTGTTGTTGTGGTCTTCATTCCACAGACTGGTTTGATGCAGCTCTCCAACGTTACCCTGTCCTGTACAAGTCTCTTCAGCTGAGAATACGTTCGGCAGCCTACATCCTTTTGAATCTGCTTACTGTATTCGTCCCTCGGTCTCTCTCTATGATTTTTACCCCACACACTCCCTTCTAATGGTAAGCTGACAATTCCTTGATGTCTCAGAACGTGTCCAACCAATCTATCCCTTCTCTTAGGATATGTCAGAAACTCCTATTCTCGCCAATTCGGTTAAGCACCTCCCCATTAGTTACGTGATCTACTCATCTTACTTTCATCATTGGTCTGTAACACCACATTTCAAAAGTTTCTCTATCATCTTTTTGTTTGAACTCCTTATTGCCCACGTTCCACTCCCTTACAATGCTACACTCCAGACAAATGCTTTCAGAAAGGACTTCCTAACAGTTAAATTAATATCGGATATTAACAAGTTTCGCTTCTTAAGAAACGCTTTCCTTCCCATAGCCCTTCTTCATTTTATATCATCTTTACTTCGGCCATCAGAAGTTATCTTGCTACCCAAATAACAAAACTCATCTACTACTTTTGTCTCATTTCCTAATCTAATTCATTCAGTTTCGTCTCATTTTCTAACATTACATTCCGTTACCTTCGTTTTACTCTTGTTAATGTTCATCTTATATCTTCCTTTCAAGACACTGTCCATCCCATTCAATTGCTCTTCCAGATCCTTTGCAGTCTCTGACAAAATTTTTATATCATCGGTAAACAGCAAAGTTTTTATTTCTTCTCTCTGAAATTTAATTGCCTCTACAAATTTCTCCTTCCATTTCTTTACCTCTTGCTCAATGTACAGATTGAACAACATTGGGGAAAGGCTACAACCCTGTCTTACTCCCTTCCCAACCTCTGCGTCTCTTTCTTGTTATTCGACTCTAATAACAAATGCCTGGTTTTAGTATATGTTGAATATCACTCTTCGCTCCTTGTATTTTACCCCTGCTACCGTCAGAATTTGAAAGCGTGTATTCTAGGCGACATTGTTAAGAGTTTTCTCCAAACCTCCGGACGCTAGAAAAGTAGGTTTGCCTTTCCTTAGCCTAACCTCTAAGATAAGTTGTAATGTGACTATTCCCTCGGATGTTCCTACTTTTCTCCTAAATCCAAACTGATCTTCCCCGAGGTTGGATTCCACAAGTTTTTCCATTCGTCTGTAAATAATTCGTGTTAGTATTTTGCAACCATGACTTAGTTCTGTAATTTTCACATTTGTCTTGCACTGATGATTACTATTCTTGAGCCGGAATCCATTTGTAATAAATCAATAAATCATATTTCTCACTGTTTTCTTTATCATAATATTCGCAGAACAGTAGAACCTCTCAAACTCGACACAATGTGGACTTAAAGGTTGTCGAGTTTTAGGGAACTTCAATAAAAATAACTAGGAGTTGAATAGAAACGCTTATTTAGAGTATTAAAATTGTGCATTTATTGATTTATTATATACAAGTATATATTTATATCAACATTTATCACAAATCAAAAATAATTTTGAGACAAAAGGCCTAGTAGAATCTGAAAATACAGTGTTCATTACAATTATTACTGAAGTGGTTTATGCTGCTTATAAAAAGTCTATCACAGTTAGTTATGGGAAGTTTTCTGAACACTAGAAGAAAAGTGTAAAATAAAACTTACTGAAGTTGTTCGAAAAATCCTGTGATTGAAGACTACTTTTCTGTCTCCACACTGGTCCAGATATAGGCGTTCCCTTCTCCCTGTGCACACGGAACCATTGGTAAAGGGTTTCGCCAACTTTTTCGAACTAAGTATTTCTCATTGTTTTTCGTTCCGCGATGGATTCTGTACACTGTCTTTTCAACACCATGATTCAATTACAGATTTCTTTTTCTTCCAACTGAGCACTGTAGACCTACCTATGTTCAAATCCAACGCTATTTTATTTACGCTTTCACCACGATCAAGTCTTTTTAGGGCACCAAACTATGCTTCCATTGACACTGACACTTGTTTTCTCTTCTTCTCCACCATACTGTCGCTCTATATTCCAGCACAAAACTCGTTTAAACAGTTGTCAACCACTTTCGAGCAAAAGCAATTGACCACAATTGTGTCTCAACAAACACTAAACTGAACGTCCAGTGACGACATTGTAGCGACGGTAGTTTATGACCTGCCCGGGAATCACAGGCCAACGCGCGGCCTCACGATAAGGAAACAGGCCACAGAAATCCCAGAACGTGTGCAAACAATAGCCCGCCCCAGCTGGGCAGGTTAAGGGTGCGTTGAACGACCTTGGAAAACCCAGTAACCTAGTCTGAGTCTCTAGCGCTCTCGGGCGGCCTATGTACTGATGGAAAGCTTTACGTTATGGGCGGTGTAAAAAAAAATTTATTAATTCACCAGCCCTGTCGAGTTTTACGGAATATCGAGTTTTCGAGAATCGAGTTTGAGAGGTTCTACTGTACTTCCAATTTCGTAAGTATCGTGCATGTCCTCAGTATATAAAAAAATAATATTAAAATCTTACTTGTTTTACATTCATTATTTGTGGGAGGGGGGGGGACACAAACACTCCTGACTCACCCCCTTACAGATGCCATAGGTTACATTTTCTGTTTCCTGGCGATGGACCAGGAGAATACCACTTGGCGTGGACGAGTAGCTCACGAACTGCGTACCCCTTGTGTCGCAGGCAACATGTACAACGCCAACCACCCGTTCCACCTGCACGGGCACGCGTTCCGCGTGGTGGCCATGGGCAAGCTGGGCACCAACACGTCGGTGGAGCAGGTGCGCGCGCTGGACAGGGCGGGAGGCATCAGGCGCAACCTGCGCCGCGCGCCCCTCAAGGACACCGTCACCGTGCCCGACGGCGGCTTCACCGTGCTCAGGCTCTCCGCCGACAACCCAGGTGAGCACCAACTGGACTTGCACCTATAAGGCCAATTCACACTGTCCGTCACGTTTCGGAACTGTCAGGTCAAGTTGTATTCATACTGTCCGTCCTTGTCCGTCACGTCAATTCGTCCATCTCAATGCGCGATGTTGAAAGTGAGGTTATGAGTGGCGATGTGTTATGTAGAAAGTCATAGTTTAATACTAGAAAGGGGGAACAACAACGCTAAATGTTATTAACGGCCAAAGAAAACTTTACAGTGTATGTTTTTGGCCAACTTACTGGGAACTGAAACAACATTTCAAAACATCGACATCTATTTTCAAGCGAAAAAATAAACATATGAAGACATCAAACCATACTTGTAAGAGCATAAATATCGCCTGTATACTTTAACCATTACGATTTGCATGCTGACATTGTTAATACGTCGTAAACAACTGAATTTTTGTCTTTCATTACAACTGACATTTTCATTTAAAGTGTTATTTAATGAAAAATGCGTATTCAAATTACAATCTTATTCAAATAAACAGTTTGCTTCATTAGTTTCTGTTACATAGTTACGTAACATAAACCATTTTTTGGTTTCAGATATCCGACCTCGATTATAGGGGGACACTCAATTGACAAAAATATTTAAGTCGTCATGAAACATTGGAGATTTACCCCTAAAACGAGGTACAACAACAGCACAAAGATGAATAAGACACATTTGCATTTGCATATAAACAGTGCAATCGTCGACTGCAACATGTAATTCGCGTGACGAAATTAGGTTAACTCCCGCTGTTAGCAGACGACCGTTCCGTCAAAACATTCTCCTCGAGAAAGCTTGACGGACGTTGACGTGACGTGACGGTCCGGTGACGGACAGTGTGAATGCCGCCATTAGAAATACATTGCGGAATGTTCTGACGGACGGTGACGTGACGTGACGTGGCCTATAGTCGGGCCGCCGAAAGAACGACCCTGACAGTTCGCGCACGTGGGCCGCAGAGGGTGGGGGGGGGGGGGGGAGGGGGGACACTCAACCACCAACCTGAGCCCTGGAATTCGTAAACGTTGCCGCGGTAACAGTGCCACGTTGCCACCCTGCCACTCAAGGTCGCACAGGGTGACGTGCTTCAGTCGCTGCAAAGCATCTGTCGCGTGTTCATCGTTTGTCTCGTTCTGTTACAAAAACAAAAGCCGAAAAATTATTTATGAAAAATGATACAGTTGCTGAATAAAGAGGTCATAGAGTGTTGCGCCTTCCACCATATCATTGCCATTTCAATGCAATAGAACTCGTGTGGGCTCAGGTAACATCGTACGTTGCAGAAATAATAAACGTTTTTCATTAAGAAAAATAGAATTCTTAGTTCGTGAAGCATTGGACAGTATTACTCCCACAAAATGGAACAATGTTGTCACACATATGTGGCACATCTTAGAAGAGGC
The DNA here is from genome assembly GCA_026315105.1 of Locusta migratoria. Lineage (NCBI taxonomy): Eukaryota > Metazoa > Arthropoda > Insecta > Orthoptera > Acrididae > Locusta > Locusta migratoria. The sequence continues at coordinate 325,483,528 of CM048745.1, read as the reverse complement.
ATAGGTTCGAGAAGGTACAGTAGAAGAACGGGTAGAAGAATTAATAATAAGATTAGGGGACGATAGTAGCAGTAGCAGCGGTGCATTGCACATGATGCTGGCCGCGACTGATTTTTAATGTGTAGTTTGTTTCGCAACCAAAGATCATTTACTGAAAAATTACGTTATTTTATTTCTACTTCTGTGACCAATAGACTAGCTGTCGAAACTGATCTGATATTACCCAGACACTATACTATGGCAGTCAACAGCGACCATATGGCAGTCAACAGCGACCATAAACGAATGAGACAAAAACTCTTTTTATGTAAGAAGAGAAATCATTTCACTGGAAGAGGCGGTTTTGCTACTTGTAAAGTGGTAGTCCTTATTTGTTTACCCTCTCGGCAGACTGCCACAATAGTCTCCGAGTAATAACAGCGAGTCTGTGGAAAATAGTTATAGAAGATGAATATATAAACAAAATTCTTCAACTAGCGAACTTTGGCTGAAGACTAAATGATACATTATATTTAATGGAATACTGGAACATATGAAGCTTTAACTCGACATATATTTCTAAACCTTTTCTTTTTAACTGAAAAAGTGTTTTTCAATACTTCGTGACTGTTATCGTTCGTTCATGCTTTAGTAGTACATAGCAATGGTCCCAAAATTTTCGGACGTGATATTCGTATGCCGGCGACCGACACGGCGTAACAACAAACAGCCGCGTAGCAGTATTGGCAACATAGCCGCTAGCTGTCAGACTCGTTCTTTCGGCGTCTCGACTATAGCTGTGCGGATCACCCGAGGGTCAGTCTGCACTAATATGAAACTTCCTGACAGATTAAATTTGTATCCCGAACAGGGACTCAAGGCATGGGCCAGCTCCTAACATTCTGTCTGCAAATTATTAATAAAGGAAGGGAAGGAAGAAGGATTAGGAAAGAAAGGCTTGACAGTGGGCTGCATTAGGGCATTGAAATGAAGCAATGGTGACAAGTGAAAATTTGCGCCGGGCCGGGAATCTACATCTACATAGATACCCTGCAAATCACATTTAAGTGCCTGGCGGAGGGTTTCATTAACCACCTTCATGACTTTTCTCTACCGTTCCATTCTCTAATAGCGCGCGGGAAGAAAGAACACCTAAATCGCTCCGTTTTCGATCTGATTTCTCTTATTTTATTGGGATGGTCATGTCTCCCTAAGTAGGTGGGTGCTAGCAAAATATTTTCACATTCAGAAGTAAAAGTCGCTGATTGAAACTTCGCAAACAGATCACGCCGCAATGAATAACGTTTTTCATTTAATGATTTCCACCCCAATTCGTGCAACATCTCCGCTACGCTTCCCCCCCCCCCCCCCCCGGTAACGTGATAAAACAAAACGAGCTGCCCTTCTCTGAACCTTCTCAATGTCTTCCGTCAGTTCCAAATGGTGAGGGTCCTAGACTGGGCAGCAATACCCTAGGAGAGGACGCACAAGTGTGATGTAGGCTCTCTCTTTGTTGGAACTGTTGCGTCTTCGAAGGATTCTGCCAAAGAAACGTAACCTTTGGTTCGCCTTCCCCACAATACTTTTTGCGTGTTCTCTCCAGTCAAAGTTGTTCGCAATTGTAACTCCTTGGTATTTGGTAGAATTTACGACCTTAATGCTTGACTGATTTATCGCGTAATTGAAGTTCAGTGGATTTCTTTTAGTGGTCATGTGTATTGCTTCACACTTTTCTTTATTTAGTGTCAATTGCCAATTTTCGCACCAAGTAGAAATTTTGTCTAAATCGCTTTGCAAGTGCTTTTGATCCTCTGTTGACTTCACTAACCGATAAACGACATCATCCGCGAAGAGTCTAAGGGAGCTATTCAGATTGTCTCCTAAATCGTTTATAAACACGAGGAAGAGTAGGGGACCTATAACGCTTCCCTGTGGAACGCCAGATATCACTTCTGTTTTACTCGATGACTTACCGTCAATTACAACGAACTGTGTCCTTTCTGATAGGAAATCGTGAATCCAATCGCACAATTGGGGAGATATTCCATAAGCACGCAATTTCATTAGAAGCCGCTTGTGGGGTACAGTATCAAAAGCCTTCCGTAAATCCAGAAATATGGAATCGATTTGAGATCCCTTGTCAAGGGAACCCTGCTGTCGTGCTTCATGCCAGTGGTCAGCCGCGGTGGAGTAGCCGACCGGTCTAAGGCTACGGCCACACTTGCGTTTTTTGAAGCTGGACGCTGAGCGTCAAAAGGCGGCACAGTTACAGGCAGGCTGGAGAAGGCCGGTAGTGGCCACACACGGCGTCTTTTTCTGCCAGCGTCAGACGGGAGGAGAAGGCGCGTCCTCAAGGTCAGACGCCAGTCGGATGGGCCGGCGCTCCTCACATTGCGTTCCCGCGTGAACTCAGTACCATCTGCGCAGTCTGTCAACGCACAGTAGTCTCTGTATTCAAGTGTTTAGAGTTGGCTACGGTTTCATGGTTTCGATACACACAACAGTTTCAGTGTTTCAAAACCGGCATCTTTCACGGTTTCGAAACCGTGCAGTTTCATTCCGTTCTGTTTCGGATCACATTCGCGGTCGATTGTCGATACACTGCAACCGTTTCTTCCCGTCGGTTTCACGGTTTCACCGGTGTTTCAAACCACGAATGCAGAAACGCGGAACAGACTAATGGTATCGAAATGTTGTGTTTCATTTTACTGAAGCCCCACAAAAATACACATATAACTTACTAGTATGTAAACCATTTAGAGAGTGTCAAATAGTAGTTGACACTCTTGAGTCTGTAGCTAATGATTACTGATATCAAGATTCGTTTGCAAGAGACTGCTGTATTCCGAAATGACAATGTCTGCTTTATAAATGTAAAAGAACAATAAAACAACTTTCACTATTTGCATTGAAATAACCAGTTAAATTCTAGGTTTATCTACCATATTAAAGACATACGAGTGAAACTACATTTTTTTAAAATAAGATACAACATGAAGCCTGAAATGACATTTTTTATACTAACAAGGGTAGATCGCATATTTAATCTCGTGTTAAAGAGTTGGTTTCTTATGAGAGAAAACAAGTTACCTACAGTCGTTATAATTTTTCGACACTCATGTTAAAAGAATTGCGGCGGTGGTGTAACGGTCAAGACGTATAAGTGGTGAACTTGTCTCTTGTTTTATTATTTTTGTAATTCCATAGCATTACTTGTGATTATTTAGTGTGCCCTTTATTCCCTATAATTTATTTAGTACGTGTAATAACGGGGTAAACTTTTACCTATCATACCGGCGGCCTCGTGTGACTATGTTTGCTACATCAACAACAAGGGAGAAAATCTTTATCAACATGTTCCGTATAGACCAAGAAGTAAATATATACTCTATGGTTGACAGGTTCTTGTATATACCCGTGTCCACATAGTGAAAACTAGAACGAAGATTTCATGACAAAACATACATTGCTTCACGGTTTCATGGTTTCGAAACAGTGTTTCGAAACCACAGATGGTACGGTTTCATTCGTTTCGAAACCGTCAGATGTTTCAGTTTTCCCATCTCTACAAGTGTTATTACAGTTTTTTTCGATGAGTGAGATGGAAAAAAAATTGGACTTGATAGCGAACGTATTATCTTAGATGTTCAAGCTCGACCATTTTTATACGACAGTCGAAATGTGGATTATTAAAAAAAAAATTAAAAAAAATAAGAGAGAGAGAGAGAGAGAGAGAGAGAGAGACGGTTGGCTAGCTGTGACATCTAATGTTGTTGGTAAATGTTGGAACGACATGGACAAAGAAACAAAAGAAGCCTTACATAAGTGGAGTAAAAACATTTAATTAGAGTAGTATAAAAGATCAAAAATACAAAAAAATAATATTTGAATTTTATGAAAGACATCTGGTGAATTACATTTGTTAAATTAAGTAAGTAAAAGAAGTCACAATATTTGCGCTTTGTTATAGAATATTAGATGAGTCTTGTTAAGCCAGCAGTCTTGTTCACTCAGCAATGTTTGCGTATCGGTTTTGCCAGGGTACAGAACCCGCGGTAGAACAGAAATATTCAGCAAACTGATCTCTTGTGTGTGTGTTCCTTTCACGTCACTTACCTCAGAGTAACTGATAGTTTGTCTTCAGCCCTCATAACATCACGTAGTCGAGTATTTCTTCCAGTAATAACACTCGATACATTATACAGCAGAGTTCCGTATGACTTAATAGACATCTTGTAGTACTCAAAAAACTTTTCAGGCTTTTCTTTTAGTTTGTTGTGTATCAGAGTGAATTTTCCCCTCTCTGATCTGTCTTCAATTATTGGATGAATCCAAATACGTCTTTTTTGTCTACGTCGTCTCCGTCGAATCAGTAACAATGCAGCGCATATTATTATTGCAGACTGTTTACTTAATACATTCACGTCTCAATGCTGCGATGTCACCCATGCAGGTCTGAAACGCTCTGAGCCAAATGTGGCCACATTCATGTCTTTGGTCAGTAGAACGCCTGTAAGAAGCCGCTGTATATACGCGGTCGAATGTGGCCACCACCTGGCGCTTTTTAAAGCTGCTTCTTTAGACGCTCAGCGTCCAGCTTCAAAAGACGCAAGTGTGGCCTTAGCAACTTCCATGGCCAGTACAACTTTCGGAATTTCTCTAGGTCACTGAATAATGTAATTTCTCTTCTGTGTTTTCTAAATTACTGAACAAGGCATGCATACATGACAAGAGGAACGCCGCGGTGGAGTAGCCGAGCGGTCTAAAGCACCTCGCTGCGGAGTGCGCGGTTGCTCGCCGTGGAGGTTCGAGTCCTCCCTGGGGCATGGGTGTGTGTGTTGTCCTTATCTTAGTTTACCTAGGTTTAAGTAGTTTGTAAGCTGCGGACTGATGACCGCGCAGTTTGGTCCGATAGATTTACAAACATTTGAACATTTTGCCAGTGGTCACCTCAACCACTTGGCTACCCGTGCTTGCTCCCCGCCCGTCTCAAATTTCCACAAGTCGCACACTATGGCTGTAGCGCCCGTATCGTCCATGCCCTCTTACACTCGCCATTACGGATTCCCGTGAGAGGTCAAACGTATAACCACATCTGCGGTGAAGGAATTGAAGCCAACGCCGTAGTAAATACTTATATAATAAAAATTGTCTGACCACCTTGACGTGGCATAGACGCAACATGTCGTTAGCAGTCCCTTGCAGGAATATTCAGACATGCGTTCTCGACGTTTCTTCCACAACCGTTCATGACATTTTTTTTCTTATTTTCATTGGGGCTGGCTCACTTACAATTCCCCTCACTACACCCCATCCTGCCTTGCATCAATTAAGCCTTTATCGGAATACAATACGAAAGAATCGTCTTCCGAATAAATGAAATCATGTTGAGCCTCCTTCTCGAGCACAATGATTTTGTAGCCGCTTGGTTTCCAACGAAAAGCGTGCCTTCCATACCCAAATGTGCTCCAAAACTGCATGGTCTGAACTCCGGTACTTCATTAGGCGTTCGTGTGGCCACTAGTCTCCAGAAGCAGTAAACCACTGACGGAACATAACAGCAGACGAAAGTAACGTGCTGAGAACATAAAAGAGTAATGTGGACCGACAGCTACAGTGAAACAAAGACTATTTATTATGTAAAGGAAAAGTAACTTGTAGCATTGGTAGAAAAAACGAAGGGATAAACGCTGCCGAAAGATTCGTGCAAAGAGTCTCATACAGGGCCCAAACGCACCGATGAGTCGTGCCATGGTAGACCACACCAAATAATAAAGAAAACCATAAAATGGAATTAAAACAAGGTATTTAAAAGGAACCTTTCCTTCAGGGCTAATCGCATCCACTGTTCTTGCATTGGCGAACAGTCGAAGGACTTACAACAACCTAAACAAATGTTAAAGGAATTCCCCTTTAGGGACAAAATTCGTCCGTTATTCGTACAGTAGATAAACTGAGACAGGGATAAGACAATTTTATTAGCGAGCCAGAAACCTGCGTCTGGTCCAACCTCTCCAACGAAATCGGACATAAAAGGAACGAAAAGGCGCTCCAGCACCACACGCCCCCACCCTCAAAGATTCTCGGGATCTGTAAAGGAAACGATAATGATATGCTCAATTACGACAATCCCAGTCTACACACCAAGTGTTCGTTAATGGCCGTGTATGAGTGCCACATTTAGGAGCTTCCCAAAAAGCTCCGCATACTTGTGCTGTCGTTGGGCAGGTATCCTAAGTTTTGGGAAAGGTGCCCTGGACCCGCCGAATCTTGCTGACAGTCGGACTTCGGAGTAAAGAGACGAGGTGGAAGATTACGAGAGATCGGCAGAGATAATCATTGTAAGAGCTAAAACTAATCTCTCGAAACGTGTCATCTGCCAAAGCAAAAATTGTCTATTGAATTTGTATAGTGGTGGTAGTAGTAGTAGTAGTAGTAGTAATTCTACATCTACATCCATACTCCGAAAGCCACATGACGGTGTGTGGCGGAGGGTATCTTGACTACCACTATCGGTTCTCCTTCCTATTCCAGTCATGTATTGTTCGCGGAAAGAAAGATTGTCGTTATGCCTCTGTGTGGGCTCTAATTTCTCTGATTTTATCCTCATGACCTATTCGCGAGATATACGCAGGAGGAAGCACAGAGCGTCTCTCTTGCAGAGTCTTCCACTGGAGATTATCGATCATCTCCGTAATGCTTTCGCGATTACTAAGTGATCCTGTAACGAAGCCTCCGCTCTCCGTTGGATCTTCTCTACCTCCTCTACCAACCCCATCTGGTACGGATCCCACACCGTTGAGAAGGATTCATTCAGTGGTCGAACAGGTGTACTGTAATCAACTTCCTTTGTTTTCGGACTGCATTTCCTTAGATTTCTTCCAATGAATCAGTCTGGCATTTGCTTTATCGACGATTAATTTTATATAGTCGTTCCATTTTAAATCACTCCAACTGCCTGCTCCTAGATACTCTATGGAATTAACTACTTCCAGTTTCTGACCTGCTGCAGTGTAGCTAAATGATAAAGGATCTTTCAGAGTATTGGAGCACATACTTGTCTACAATGAGATTCAATTGCCTTTCCCTGCATCATGCGTCAATTCGTTGAAGATCCTCCTGCATTTGAATGCAATTTTCCATTGCTACAACCTCTCGATATACTACAGCATCATCCACAAAAGCGTCAGTGGAATTCCGATGTTATCCACAAAGTCATTTATATATATTGTGAATAGCAACTGTCTCACGACACTCCCCTGTGGCACACCTGACAGCACTCTTACTTGGAGGACTTCTCTCCACTGACAATGAAATGCTGCGTTCTGTTATCTAGGAATTCATCAATCCAATCACACAATTGGTCTGATAGACCATATGCTCTTCCCTTGTTCATTAAACGATTGTGGGGAATTGAATCAAACGCCTTGCAAAAGTCAAGAGACACGGCATCTACCTGAGAACCCGTGTCTATGGCTCTCTCTGTCTCGTGCACGAATAGCGCGAGCTGGGTTTCACACGATTGCCTTTTTCGAGACGCATGTTGATTCCTACAGAGCAGATTTATAGTCTCCAGAAAATTCATTATACTCGAACATAATACATGTTCCAAAATTCTGCATATAAACCTACCACCCTTATGAATCACAGACAATGCCGTGGTGGAATGGCTTGCGTGCCTCAACAATGCAGATAGCCGTACCGTAGGTACAACCACAGCGTTGGGGTATCTATGGAGAGGCCACACAATCGTGTGGTTCCTGAAGAGGGCCAGCAGCCTTTTCGGTAGTTACAGGGGCGACAGTCTGCATTATTGATTGAGTTGGCCTTGTAACATCAGCTAATGTGGCTTTGCCATGCAGTTACTGCGAACGGCTGAAAGCAAGGGAAAACTACAGCCGTTACTTTTCCCGAGGACATGCAGCTCTACTGTATGTACAGTGTGTTGAAGAGAGTGGAACATTAACAAGAGCAAAACAAAGATAATGGAATGCAGTCTTAGAAAATCAGGCGATGCTGAAGGAATTAGATTAGGTATCGAAACAATGAGGGTGGTAGATGAGTTTTGTTACTTGGGTAGTAAAATAACATTTGAAGGTCGCAGTACAGAGGATATAAAATGCAGAATGGCAATGGGAAGATAAGCATTACTGAAAAAGATCGAATATTAATTTAAGTGTAAGGAAGTCTTTTCTGAAGACATTTGTGTGGAGTGTTGCCTTGTACGGGAGTGAAATATGGACGTTAAACAGCGCGGACAGGAAGAGAATAGAGGCTTTTGAAATGTGGTGCTACAGAAGAATGCTGAAGATTAGGTGGGTAGATCGCATAACTAATGAAGAGGTACTGAACAGAATTGGTGAGAAAAGGAATTTATGGCATACCTTGAATAAAAGAAGGGATCGCTTGGTGGGATACATTCTTAGACATCGAGGAATCGTAAAGTTAGCATTGGAGGGAAATGTGTGGCGTAAAATCTCAGAGGGAGACCAAGAGACGCAGAGTAAGCAGATTCAAATGGATTTAGTTTGCCATTCTTATGAGGAGATGAAAAGGCTTGCTCAGGATAGAGTAGGGTGGATAGCTGCATCAAACCAGTCTCCGGAGTGAAGACCATAACAATAACAATAGTTCTGCACATCTGTTCGACGTTCCTTCTTGAAAAGGGGGATGACCTGCGCCATTTTCCAATCTTTTGGAAAGGTACGCTCTTCTAGAGACCTACGGTACACCACTGCAAGAAGAAGGGGGGGGGGGGAGGAAGGTGGTGATGGCGGGAGTAGTAGTAATTCTTTTTGTTGTTATTGTCTTCAAAAAATGTTCAAATGTTTGTACAACTTATGGGACTTAACTATGGGGTTATCAGTCCCTAAGCTTACAAACTACTTATGAACTAGCTAAGACTAAAGACGGCACAAATATCCATGCCCGAGGGGGGATTCGAACCCCCGACCGTAGTGGCCGTGCAGACCGTGACTGGAGCGCCTCAGTCACCTCGGCCACCGCGGCCGGCGTTATTGTCCTCTATCCGGAAACTATTTTGATGCAGCTCTCCACCTTACTCTGTCCTAAGAACGCCTTTTCATCTTCTCATAAGAACGGCAACCGACATCTATTTTAATCTGCTTACTATATTCGTCTCTTGGTCTCCCTCTGCGATTTTTACCCCACACACTTCCATCCACTGAACAGCACTTCCTGTCTTTAGTCTTCACAGATGTTTTGCTTTCTCCCTAAACATTTGTTGACAAGAGAAATCGGAGCTCGAGAATGACGGACGCGCTTCAGTGAAACGTCCAGCAGACACTTGATTGTTATTTACAAAGTATTCATGTAGATGAGTAGGAGTGAGTATGTTTGTAGGTGGGGAGGTGTTGTAGCAAAAGGCTGACGTGTGTGTGTTTGTCGCCAGGCTACTGGCTGTTCCACTGCCACATCGAGTTCCACGTGGAGGTGGGCATGGCGGTGGTGTTCAAGGTGGGCGAGCACTCCGACTTCCCACCGGCGCCTCCCGGTTTCCCCCGCTGCAACAGCTGGCTTCCGCCCTACCCTTCCAAGGGCCACACCCTCTCCAGGCTGACCGCCGAGCCTCTCGGGGACCGGGAGGAGCGGTCGGCGGCTGCCGCGGCCGTCACCGCCCCCTTGCTGCTGGCTGGACTCGTCGCCGCCGTTGCTGCCGTCAGCTGAACGTCAGTACCTGAAAAGTGTACAAACACCACGGACAGTATTACCGCCAAAGCCACAATGGGACACCGCTGTGCAACGGGCAGCTGACGTTCGCTCCTGGGATTCTTTGGGGTGCGACCACATGTTTCCCCGCAAACGGTCGCCACTAAAGGCGATTACCACCGTATCAGTATACAGCTCGAGAGATGAACTACAGCTGCCACACCAATCCTTGCCATTTTTTATTTAACTGCGGCTGTGATCTAAAAATGTATGTTTGAAACTGAATGTGAAGAGCACTTAAAGCCGTCCAGTAATATTTTAAGCTGGTATGTTGTAAAATACACCTGTGTAAATAACAACCCTCTTCATATATTTGTGAATATTTAATGAGATATAGAGTACAATTTTAAAAAAGAAATGTATATAGCGTGGTACACTGTGGTCTTGATAGAGATCCCTATTGCTTGAATTTATAATAGAGCATTCAAGTAGAAGTACAAAGTGTATCTTACTACAGTCAACGCATGTTTTGAGAGTTTAACATACTTAGTTATGACCAGGGAGACGCAAAATTCCCTCGAAAGAAGCATTAACTCTTGAACTACACACGAATGTGCCTTACATAATAAGAGAAATGCATCTAGTGCCTTTTATTGGCAGCTTGTCCTAATTGATTTAAGGGATGAGATACGTACCGATGTTCCTATAGCACTAACAGAATCCTAATGTAAGTTATTTTTAACTCGCACACTTTGTTCACAATGAAAGTGAACATCACTATAAACATTGCCATAAAAGTAAAAGCGTCTGTTAGATATTATGTGTCGATATCGTTAGTCTGATGATCGACATTACCAATTTAACACTAAAAATGTTGACTTGTTAAATAATTTTAATTGTATAAAGTTTGTATAATTTGGACATGCCAAATATCATGGCTGGAAATGTGAGAGATGTCTTCCAAAATGTATTAAAAGAACTGAGTAGTTTTGTATTAAATATTTTTTACGTAGAGCAATATAAATTGCAGTAATGTACATATATTTTTATACTTAGTATTAAAAGTGAAAAGTGATGATATTTTTGTGAGCGTTATTTGCCACTCATTGGCAGAAAATGAACTGCTGTTCTGTAACACTTCAAGTGAATAATACAGTGAATAATTATTAACAATCGTTGCCATGTCTCCTCATTTTCCTATTCTAAGGCTCCCAACTGCTTCGCAAATGTCGAAGTCTCTCTTAAGCAGTCATTCGACCGCGGCACTGTTCGGCTTAAAGATAATATCAACTTAAGAAAACGAAAATACAATTGTGAGATGGATCGCGCCAATTTTCGCGAATTAAAAAATGAGTATGAAGTATTAAGTATTTGATTACTAATTCTAAATTCCCGGGAATTTTGTTGGCCAACTGGACGATAGCATAAGATGTACTTAGAGATTTGTCGATATATTTACGAGGAATATCTGAATGCATGAAATAGACGGTCGTTGTTTTGTTTCGAAGTCTCCAGAAACCTTTTTTTTGTCATTGAATTGCCCATGTTCATTCCGAATAAAACATACATCTGCCTGCATATAGGCAATTATTTTATAGTAAAATGGACGGTGAGATGGAATGTATGTGAGCGGAATCAAACACAATGTCTGTTCCAGGTACTGTTATGTTGCCAACGAATTTCTAGATTTTTGTTGATTATAACGTTGGCTGCCGCAAACGTTTTAGTTCTTTCTTCGCAACGTCTTCTGACGTGCGAATAGTAATTACTACAGCTCCTAAAAAATTCAGGCTGGTGCATTCGGCATTTTGTTTCCCAACGAATGCTAAACACAGCACGTAGCTTATGCGAACTGTGTTGTTTTGTTCCAAGCTTTCTTAAATATTTTAGAAGTGCACTGCATAGTCTTAGATCGTCCTATGTTGAGCTTGCGTTCCCCTCGTGTTTACATCTGTAGGTAGATTAGATTAAAAAATGTCGCATTTTCTTATTGCTGCTTTTCTTTGCTGTCCGAACAACGAATAAAGGTGCGTACTTTTGACGTAACCTAGGCCCTATCAACCCACGGGCTTAATGTGTCACAATATGTGTTCCTATTCTAAAATGCCGATTGTGGAACCGACGCGCTTTTATAGAAGATAGCTCTGAAATGTTATGATTACTATTGTGATATACGCCCGATGACGGCATTGTAATTCTGGCGATACCGGTCCTCTAAATAAAAGTTTTAATCCGTCTTGGCTTGTATTTGGACAATAACAGTCAATAGGCGAGAGGTTTCTTTGTCGTCTTGCAGTAGATGTTAATTGTCTAGTGTGACAAATGTACCATATTAGGCCAGTCGTCAGGTATGTTTAGGTCCAAAAAAATTGCAGGAAGCAGAATTTTTGGTATATTGTTAGAACATATTAAACCAAGTTTGCAGCTTCGAAATCCTTTTGCGTAACTTTTAAGAGTCAAAATACCTCGAAATTTTCGGACTTTTTTCTGGTTTTGGCTTATAACTCGTGAAGGGTGGTGTTTTGACGAATCGTCACTCACACCTCTATTGATGTAGATAAAATATTCTAAAATTTAAGCCCAACCGCAGCTCTGTAAGTCCAATAGTTCCCGAGATATTGGACTTCAAAAATTGACTTATTTCTGCAAAAAGTTCAAATTTTCGATTTTAGTCATCTTTCGGCTAGAATATTGGCTCTAATATTCATCCCACGGGGAATGTCATACAAAAAAAGTCATAGAGCAGTTATTTAACTTTAACCTAAGTACTGAACGAAGTCCATAGGCCCAATAGATTTCTAGTTATCGTAAAAAACGAAAACTTGTAATAATCGGAGTATTCAATAAATTGACCCAGACGAATTCAGTCCTCTTGTCCTGTGTAAGTTAAAGAAAAAGGAAGAATTACTCATTGACGATGATTATTAACGTATTGTATATAAATGGGTATAATTATGTCTTAGTGCATACAAATATATTTGTGAAAGTAGGTATTGCTGTAAGAAAAAAAAAAGACGAAAGCCTCTCCGTTTTTGGGTATTGGTCAGCCATTAAGGGATTGGGTCCTTTGTTCGTAGCGAGGCCTTTTGTTGTGCGAAGGTATCAATCCCCCTCCCGTCCCCCTTACTCAGAGTCGTGACTTAGCGGGTGTTCTGTCCTCCCTCCCAAACTTCTTGCCTCCGAGGCCTTCCCCACTACACCCAGTTTGCCCTTAGAAACAGCCGTATTCGGATATGTGTACAACGTTTCAAACAAAAATCGTCTAAATCTTGATCTTTGTGGCGTTTTAAGTACTTTCTGTTTTACAATATGTCGGAGCTACCCCCGTCGCATGTTTGTTTCGGGGTCGTCGGTAAGTGCTTGCAGAGGGAACAGTAACAGTAAAAAACGCGGAATTTAGAAGCTGATAAAAATGAGTCAGATACGTGGGCTTGAAAGGAACATGAGGTTTTTTGTGCAGTGACGCATGCAGGAAGAGGTACACTGTGGAAAGTAATGTGTAAGCTTTTCTCCGGCGAGAAGGAGATGTTTGAATTGCTCAACCATCGTCTTCGTGTGGTGAAAGGCTGAAACGTGCGTCGGATTCAAGGTCCACACCACACCGACTCCAAAGATAGTCCACACCACCCCGACTCCAAAGATAGTCCACACCACCCCGACTCCAAAGATAGTCCACAGCTTCCGACTCCAAAGATAGTCATACCACCCTGACCCAAAGATAGTCCACATCCCCTCGTACAAAGATATTCCACACGCACTCGACCCCAAAGATAGTCCACACCACCCCGACTACAAAGATATTCCACACCATCTCGACTCCAAATATAGTCCTACGCCCCGACTCCAAAGATAGTCTACCCACCTCAGAATCCATAGATAGTCCACACCACCTTGACTCCAAAGATAGACACACCACCTCGACTCCAAAGATAGACACACCACCCCGACTCCAAAGATAGTACAAACCACACCACCCCGACTCCAAAGATAGTTCATATCCCCCCGTCTCCAAAGATATACCACACGCCCTCGACACCAAAGATAGACCACATCACGCCGACTACAAAGATAGACCACACCACCCTGACTCCAAAGATAGGCCACACCACTCCGACTGCAAAGATAGTCCACACCACCCCGACTCCAAAGATAGTCGACACCAAAAATAGTCCACACCACACCACCCCGACGCCAAAGATATTCCACACTCACGGACTCCAAGGATATTCCACAACCCTCTCCAAAGATATTCCACACCATCCCGACGCCAAAGATATTCCACACCCACCGACTCCTAAGATATTCAACACCACCCGTCTCCAAAGATATGCCACACGCCCTCGACTCCAAAGATAGACCACACCACCCCGATTCCTAAGATAGTCCACATACCCTCGTCTCCAAAGATAGTCCACATACCCTCGTCTCCAAAGATAGCCCACACCACCCCGCCTCCAAAGATAGTCCACACCACCCCGACTACAAAGATAACCCACACCACCCCGACTACAAAGATATTCCACACCACCCCGACTCTAAAGATAGTCCACACGCCCCGACTCTAAAGATAGTCCACACGCCCCGACTCTAAAGATAGTCCACACGCCCCGACTCTAAAGATAGTCCACACGCCCCGACTCCAAAGATCGTCGTCCCACCTTCGACTCCAAAGATAGTCCACACCACCTCGACTCCAAAGATAGTCCACACCACCTCGACTCCAAAGATAGTCCACACCACCTCGACTGCAAAGATAGACCACACCACCCCGACCTCAAAGATTGGACACACCACCCCGACTCCAAAGATAGTCCACACTCGCCCATCCGACTCCAAAGATAGTCCACACCCCACCCAACCCCCTGACTCCAAAGATAGTCCATACCAACCCGACTACAAAGATAGTTCATATCCCCCTGTCTCCAAAAATATACCACACGCCCTCGACTCCAAAGATAGACCACACCACCCCTACTCCAAAAATAGACCACACCACCCCGACTCCAAAGATAGTCCACACCACACCGACTCCAAAGATAGTCCACACCACACCGACTCCAAAGATAGTCCACACCACCCCGACTCCAAAGATTGTCGACTGCACAGATAGTCCACACAACCCCGACTCCAAGGATAGTTCACATCCCGCCATCTCCAAAGATATTCCACACCACCTCGACTCCAAAGATATTCCACACCACCTCGTCTCCAAAGATAGTCCACACTTGCCCACCCTATTCCTAAGATAGTCCACACCCCACCCAACCCCTTGACTCCAAAGATAGTCCACAGCCCCCGACTCCAAAGATAGTCCACAGCCCCCGACTCCAAAGATAGTCCACAGCCCAACCGACTCCAAAGATAGTCCACAGCCCCACCGACTCCAATGATTGTCCACAGCCCCACCGACTCCAAAGATAGTCCACCCCCCTCCGACTCAAAAGACAGTCCACACCACCCCGACTCCAAAGATATTTCACATCCCCCCGTCTCCGAAGATAATCCACACGCCCTCGACTCCAAACTTTGTCAACACCACCCTGACTCCAAACATGTCAATTGCCAGTAATTCCCCCACTTTCTTAGGTAAAATGTTTTGCATTTCCCCTTGGCTAGTCACAGTATTGTGCTTAACACGTTGACATCTGTCACATGCACCTAGCTGCTTTTTTACTCTCCTATCCATATTGTTAAATAAAACATAATCTTGCAAAATTTCTAGACATTTTTGTGGTCCATAATGACCATGACTTAAATGGATATAACTTATAAGTGAATGGATATGTTCCTCAGGCCAACACAACCGCCACTCTCCTTGTCAATGTTCTTTCTACGAAATAGAAACCCCTTGTAAATTTTATAATATGTATCTAATTTCTCATGCCCCATTTTACCCATGCTGGTCTTCACTAACTTCAGATTTGGATCAGTGTTCTGAATCTGTCTCATGTCTTTGCATATATTTCTAATATGTTTTTCCTCATCTACTCCTTTCATATACATCATTTGAAATTCAGTATGTTCTCCCTCCTGCTCAATGGTTTCCTCCCCTCCGAATATTTCTTTAACAACATTGTAATATGTCTCATTTTTCCCACATTGCTCTCCTAATCTTTTTATATAGTCATATTTATGAATTGCCCAAACATCTGGTGCCTATTTCCTAATCCAAATGACCTTCTTCACCCAGCCTTTAAATTTACTCTTCTCACCCTGTTCCCAGTCTTCATTAATTATAGGTGCTTGTACATTCTTATTTACATTTACATCATCAAACCACACATCATCAACTTGCACCAAACCAGATACAGCTCTTATTACACTGTCATTAGTGATTGCTTTAAACTTTGGAATACCCACATTTTTTTCACACATATTAATATTTGATTTTGTCTCATCTAGTTCAATGACACTTTTGCTACCATTCACACATCCCCTTGGCATACTCTTACATACAATCACACACTTATGCTCCGCATGCAAACCTGATTCACCTAATACAGAAGCCAAACCAATGCTGTTTTCTTCAGCATCTCTCCCACTACTTACTCTTTCACTAAACAAATCTCCCACATTACAATCTTCACTTGGATTTTTATGATTTCTTCTCTTATTTGCATTTCTTTTATCATGCTGTGTAAACCATCCCCCAACCATTTCTTCATTGCCCAATATTGCATCCATATTACATATTCTTTCTTCCCTTTTCTCTCTATTCTGGTCATAGTTATTCCTATCTGATACCCTGCTATCTGGCTTGTAATTATTTATCCTTCTCTCGGTCCTATTTCGTACCTTGTATCCCGTCCCAAATCGGACCCCATTTGGAACAAATTCTAGTTTTCCGAACGTTGTCTGTGTTGTTCGTTTCTATTTTGTTCCCTTCTTCTTTCTCCATTTTCCTGTGTTAACCTTCGATCATCCCTGTTAGTTCTTCCCCATGAATCTCTCAGATTCCTATCATCACCATTCCATCTACCCCCATTATTTCTCCAATTTTCATTCACGTTCCTTTCTTGGTGGTGGTCATGCTGCTTATTTCCCCAATTTCTGGTATTCCTATTATGTTCCCTTTGGTTAGCTATATGTTGAGGCTCCCCATGTCTAGGTTCATATGCCATTGCATGATCTAGTTTTTCTATAAAATCTAGAAATTTTTCAGTAGAGTCAGTAGGGCAGTGTATAAGTTGCAAATTTAAATTCTGTGGCAACCTCCGGCAAAGGGTGTATATTTCAGTAAGAGCTCCTAATGGTCTATCTAAGTGCACCAATTTCCTTAACTCTTCCTGACAGAATTCTTTCATAGTCTGTTTATCCCCCTTGTAAGCAACTCCATTTAAGAATTCATTTTGTAACCTGACTTGTTTAGCCTGGCTCCAGTACTTATCTAAAATTAGCTTTTCGAAAACTTCAAAGGAAACGAATTTCTCAGCACATTGGTTAGCCCACGTCTGTGCAGGACCTTCTAACATTCTTTTGATGTATTTTATTTTGCAATTATCAGTCATTCCAGGCAGGAATTGATCTTTGCATGCTGCAATAAAATCTACTACATGGTAGCTACTTTCCCCTGAAAAAGTTTTACAACTTGGTATCTGCATCCCAAACCAACCAGTATTTGCAGATGCAGAGCACAATTCTAAGTCAGCCATCCTACTATTCACCTTTTCTATACTACATTTATTTACAGCTACTACCTGTTCTATTTCCTTTCTTAAAACACTTTTTGTATTTTCCAAACTTGTCTTAGTTTCATCAACACCAGCCACAATCCTTTTGTTTATGTCAATTAAAGCCTGCCTAGTGTCCTCATTCCTGATTTCACAAATCTGTTTTCCTGATTCTATCCTGTCATTCAACTTAGTCTCAACAGCACCAATTCTGGCATTCAGATCCTTTTCTCTAACTTCAAATTTTTCAGTCAGATCTTCTAATCTTTTGTCAAAGTCCGAGATTATTTCGTTTTTTAAAACACCCATTGAATTTTTTATTGAGTTTCCCATTTCAGCAATTGAATTCCCCATTTCAGATTTTATACTTATAATTGAATTTCCCATTTCAGCAATTGAATTCCCCATTTCAGATTTTATACTTATAACTGAATTTCCCATTTTTGTTTCCAGTCCCCCTACAGTATTTTTAAATTCAGTTATCATCCAACCCATCATTGCTTTCATTTCATGTGCCTTAGATTGCGTTGGGGCCTCAAACCCACTACCACTCTCTAAGGATTCACAATCACTTAAAACCCTATCAGTTTCGGTACTCATGGCTGGGGACAAGAGAACTGAAATCAACAAAATAAAAGCCTGCTGCGACACTTATCTCTTTGTCTGTGCTGCAACTCCACTGCGTAACTGCGTCGTGTTTCCGTGCTGAGCTGCTGATGCCGAAATCGCCGCTGTTGTGCGCCGTATCTGCCGCGTCCTGCTGCCGCACGGTGATGGTCTGGAATATACCGGCTGTTGCCGCCGCGTCTCCCGGTTACGCTGTTGCTGCCTGCCGCACACTCGCTGCCGTGGGCCGCTGAAATTTTCTTCAACACGCGCGTCGGAATGTACTTCGCACTCGAAATGAACGAGCCGCGACGTACTTCTCGCTTCAAATGGGCGAAACCGGAACACAGTATTTCACGAAATGGACGAGTCGGAACGTGTCTCAGTACACACTACACACTGTTTCGCGAAATGGACGAGCCCCCATATGCGACGGGGCGGAACATGCTTTTCCCTCTTTCTGGTGGAAAAATGTTTTGTGGTCGTTTAGGGGATGATATTAAATGATTCCCGCTTTGGTGCTGTTCCGTCCACGTGCGCCTTAATACATTTTTCAATTGATAAACAAAAGTATATACCAATTATACAGACTTATGGGCGTACAGGGCGAGTTGAGAAAAAAAATGTTCATCACACAGATGTTGTTTTAAATACTTTTAATTTTTCTATGCACGTGTTTAAATTTATAAAGATGTTTATTGTGACTCGAGCCCCCACGCAACTTCGCACTTTGACCCACACACCGGAATCGTTTAACTCAAAAGGCATACGAAAAAACGGTACTTCAGCCGCGAAAAGCTATCCCACGTTTTTATAGAAAATGCCGCGACGAGCAACCACGCTCCGCCGTCCTCGGCAGTCCAAGCGACTCTGCCCTCCCCCACGCGACTCGGCTTCCGTTTTTCCAGCCCCGCGGAAAAACCCCTACGTCACAAACTTCCCGAAGCTTGTATTTCCCGCGCGCATTCGCGCGCGCGCGATTTAAATGTGCCGATGTGTGTGGCTCTATAAAATACAAGTGTGCGGCATCAGCCTGGGGGCACTGTCATGTCATAACACCACCCCGACTCCAAAGATAGTCCACACCACACCACCCCGTCTCCAAAGATAGTCCACACCACACCACCCCGACTCCAAAGATAGTCCACACCACACCACCCCGACTCCAAAGATAGTCCACACCACACCACCCCAACTCCAATGATAGTCCACACCCTCGACGCCAAAGATAGTCCACACCCTCGACGCCAAAGATAGTCCACACCCCCGACTTCAAAGATAGTCCACACCGCCCGACGCCAAAGATAGTCCACACCGCCCGACGCCAAAGATAGTCCACACCCCCCGACGCCAAAGATAGTCCACACCCCCCGACGCCAAAGATAGTCCACACCCCCCGACGCCAAAGATAGTCCACACCCCCCGACGCCAAAGATAGTCCACACCCCCTGACGCCATAGATAGTCCACACGCCCCAACACCAAATATAGTCGACACACCCCCTAACTCCAAAGATTTGAGGAGAACTCCATTAGATTCACAGAGTTCAGTAAGTCTAATTTTAATCCCATGTTCTCGTTGAACACAAATGCTAGCAGATCTTGAGAAATGTCACTCCACTCATCACTGTTACTGGTAGTGTCTGCTGTTTTACCAACTTGCTCATCATCTTCATTGCATTCATTGTTATTTGCATCTGAATCCTCACATGAGTGCTCACATGAAGATGGTTCGTAGAGACTTCCACCATCCAACAATTCATCCATAAACTCATTCCACTCTGATTCATTCATGTTAGCTAATTGTTCAAGATCTAGATCACTCGGTTTCCTCTTAATACTAGCCATTTTATGAACAAATTGGAGACAGATAACGATAAATGTCAGTGAAGCATGTACAACAAAGATTGAATAATTACTGATGCAGTTACAACAAAGATATGTGTTGTATTGTCAAACATGTTTTGAAAAACTCAAGCTCATGAGTTATTGTTGACAATGAGCTTTCTCGTAGTGGAATCTGAGCTGTATGTTCTACACTGTAGGCCAACTATGAGATGACTTGCACACCCCAATTTCCTGCCAAAAATTTCATTTTTATAGTTTTGATGATACAGATGTAATACAAATGAGATAATGAATCAAACTATATGAACTGCTTAACAAGGCTTCTGTGGGGGCAGTTTAGTTATTTTGGCCATGGCAGTCAACATGTCAATGTACTTATTTAAGTCCACCATTGTCTGTAAGTATAACAAGTCTCAGCAAATTATAAATTTAGCTTTACTTTTAAACCATGGTACCTCAAAAATGAATAATTATCTGATTTTAAAAAATTCATTTTGACTTTATATATTTTCATATCTTTGTGCAATGTTTGAACCAGTTCATACAAGTTTAAAGTATAGAAGTGATGCACTTCAAAAACCTGTGATAGAAACAGTTTTTATTACATAAAAAATAAATAAATAACAAAAAATAATAAGAAAAATCAGTGGTGTGTATGCAAATTGTATCATTAACTGGATATTAATTTCAACCCTGCTGGCATCTTTTACACAAAGGAATTAATCAATTCACATAAATCGCCTAGCTGCCAGCCCAGGTTTGTTTTTCAGACTTTGCTTATATGCTTAGTATAGTACTTGCATCTGTGTAAATGTGTGGGTTTGTGTGTGTATTGTTTACTCTCCTTTTTTCTTCCCCCCAAGGTAAGTCTTTCCTGTCCCGGGATTGGAATGACTCCTTACCCACTCCCTTAAAGCCCTCATCATTTCCTTCTCACCTCTCCTTCCCTTCTGCCCGACGAAGCAGCTAGGCTGCAAAAGCTATCATTTGTGTGTGTGTGTGTGTGTGTTTATTTGTTGCTATCACTGCCTATGCTCCTTCGCCTGGTAGGTAGACTTCATCTATTTTTTACATATAGTATAGATGCAGCATGACAAATGCTGTTAAGCCCACAGAAATGAGTGCTGGTCCAAACTAAACCAAAAAACTTTATGACTCTAGCTTATATAGGAACCAAACACAAAGATGCCCAAAATCACAATTATGTGCTCAGCCTTTTGAAACATGTTTATTGCATTGCTACTTTTCTCAGAATTTTGAACACCTTGCATCATTTTACATTGTTGAATGCTTTTTCTAGTTCAACAAGTCCTATCGACATGTCTTGATTTTTCTTCAGTATTGCTTCCATCATTGCACAATGTTGAAACTTCCTCCTTGGTGCATTTACCTCTCCTGAAGCTCAACAGAAGGTAATCTGAGAGTTCCTCAAATTTATTTCCTATGCTTCATTTCCATTATTCTTGCTATTAGCTTTGACACGGTTAAGGTGATTATGAAAGTTGGCAGACTTATTAAAGCAAGTAAGGTTAGAGATGGAACTCAAACTCTACATGGGATAATCTGCAAATCACATGTAAGTGCCTGGCAGAGGATTGTTGGGGTATGGATGGGTAAGGAAATTGACCTTGACCTTGCCCTTTTAAAGGAACTATCTCGGCATTTGTCTAAAATGATTCAGGGAATCACGGAAAACCTAAATCTGGTTGGCCAGAGGTGGATTTAAGCCGCCACCACACCAATTGCAAGTCCTGTGTGTTACCACTGCACCACCTCACTCATCTGATGACACATTGCCTGTTTCATAGACTCTACACACCACAGAGATTTTATCTATGGCTTCTACATTATACTTTTTTCATGTCTCCCCTCCAGTACCCTCATCACACACGTCTGCTCTCATATACAATGTACTCTTTCCACCTGTACACTATCACCTGTGTGTCATCTCATATTTTCCTTGCAACTATTGTTTTCATTGAGAAATTCATATTTGGCGCAGTAACTAAACCTTTAAGAGTTCATTCAGTATCATTACTGCTACCTATAATTACAATGTGATTGTCTTCCTACAGGATACTTATAACTATAGTAATATTTAACATTGCTGGATTTAATTTCACGTAACACAAGGATATACTTTCAAAAACACAGAGAGTTCTGTACACATTTTTTCACTGTTTTTTGTCGAGAAGCCTTTTCAGTGTAATGTAGGGGCATTTTATTGCCTCTGAAGCATTATTGGAAGTTTTCTTACTGTATTGCAATGTATTGTTTTTTTTTCATCACAACTGAATATGTCATAGCAGAAAGGTACCCCAGCCACTTGAAGCACGTTTTGAGAAATACAAAGACAGTTCAGCTCAATAACTAAAGAATGTACCATCGCAAATAAATATTAGTTACTCTTCTGATAACATGAAATAGACATTGTATAAACAAGTGATTGATAATGAAATAATTAGTGTACAAAGGTAGTCACAATCTGGTGACTGAGGTATGTTTCTATACCCTACAGAAATTATTAGATGCCATAACAAATAAGTTTTCATTTTATTTTTGCAGATTAACTTTATTATCTGAAGAACATTATCATCATCCTCATATAATAACAGGATAGCATCACAGGTAGAAAACATAATTTCAAAAAACATTATTTCAGTTTGCTATACATGGAAATTCAAAACTTAGATAAGTGTGCTTTACATTTTCTTGGTGACATTTGTTTGTACTGAATTTAGAGCTGTGTACAGATAGGAAGGTGGCTGATCAAAGCATTCTGTACAGACAGGGCTGGGTGGCTGCATGCTCCTGTCAATTTTTTTATTCGCCCGAGTGGATACACTGCATACTCATTTAAGAATAATATACTTTGATTTCACACTTCATGTAGACATTCTGATCTCTTGATTTAAGTATCGCCTACACGCCTTCAAAATTAAAATTAATGTTTATATTGCCATGAACATTTAGATGCTGCATAGATTAAGGTGTATAGAAAGGAAAAATAAAATCGCATTCACATAAATGAAGGCGGTATGCTGGTTTTGTACTCAGTGTAGTTGTCTGAACCACTTTGATACGTGTACAGACGGCAACAAAACGAAGATACAATTAAATAATTTTGATTCCAGAAGTGAAAATATTGTGTTCAAGCAAACATAACAGCAATGATAATAACATTCAGTGACATAATTATAAAAATTACAAGTGACATTATATCAAAGTATAACTGGCCTACCCAAGCCAGTCTCTCAAGAAAATATGAGGGACTAAACAACAAAACTCCTATTGATCAATGTATAACAATACTTGAATATGTCTGAGTGAAAATAAAAACAGTGTACACATTCTGTATTAGTCAAGACTGACATTAACATAATGTATTTGGAAATAACACTACCTGTCAATCATGTATGTTATACGTAACATCCATAAATTATTCATGCAATAGTTTTATACTTGATATTTGCCAAACACACACATAAAAATCTCTACAAATCATTAAACAATATTGTGCAGCATCTGTCTGTATAACCGATAAACACAAACTACTAAACAGCTTTTCATACAATTTTTCACCAATGGATGGTATGATTCATGTGAAAAGTGTAGGGCAGGAGGGTACGTGTGACGAATAACTCTCTGTGAAATAGAGCAATAAATAAGAAAGTTATATATATTCTATGTCTCTAAATTTTCCGTATGTGTGTGTTTATTATTGCACAATATGACATTGACTCAGTTTTGTCACTGAGACTTGAATAACGATTGGTTGTCTATGGACCGTGACGTGTTTATCTTTAGTTTGTGATAGGCATAATTCTCAAACGGAAACAGAAATGTCTCAAGATAGACAATTCTGATAACAAAAGAACCATATTCATATAGATATGCAATATCTACACATATTTTGTAATTGCTAAGCATGCCAGGTTTACTTATCAGTGTCTGAAAGACAGATAAATAGCTACTAACAATATGTAAGGCATCAGATACACAGACAAAGTTATGCTGTGTTCAGTACTTATCAACCCTCAGGCAAATAATTTTACACTCTCATCTTCATAAAAACATTGCATTTTGCTGATGACATTGTAATTCTGTCAGAGACAGCAAAGGACCTGGAAGACCAGTTGAATGGAATGGACAGTGTGTTGAAGAGAGCATATAAAATGAAAATTAACAAGAGCAAAACAAAGGTAATGGAATGCAGTCTTAGAAAATCAAGCAAAGCTGAAGGAATTAGATTAGGTAATGTAACAATAAAGGTGGTAAATGAGTTTTGTTACTTGGGTAGTAAAATAACATGCAACGGTTGCAATGGAGAGGATATAAACTGCAGATTGGCAATGGGAAGAAAATCGTTTCTGAAAAAGAGAAATTTGCTAACATTGAATATTAATTTAATTGTAAGAAAGTCTTTTCTGAAGGCATTTGTATGGAGTGTTGACTTGTATGGGAGTGAAAGGTGGATGATAAATAATAGTTCACACAGGAAGAGGATAGAAGCTTTTGAAATGTGGTGCTACAGAAGAATGCTGTGATGGGACATGCCATTGTGCATGTCCCATCACCTGCCTTTCTATCTGCACACAGCTCTAATAGCCGTGCTTCGTCATTTTCAAAGTGTCAACATGTGGCCCAGATAAAGTTTGTTTGGAAAATTACATACATTGTTCAGATATATATAATAGGACTTTCCATACATCATCTGTCTTTCTCAGTTTTATAAAACCTTTATTGCCTTGATCATTATCATCATCATTTTCCATCTTCAGTTTCCCGGGTGTGGCTAACAAGTGCTCTCCATCTCACTTGATCTTTATATAACATTTGGCCTTGGACATCATCCCAGTTAAAACTGTTCTTTTCTGTCTGATTTAACTGCCTCTATCCATCATCTCCTTGGCCTTCCTCTTGGTCTTCTTCCTCCCATTTCCATTCTGAAGTATTTTTAGCTGTTCTTGTGTTATCCATTCTCATTACATGGCCATACCACTGCAGTCTCCGTTTCCCCAAGATGTTCGCAATAGGGACCCTGATACCAGTTGTTTCCCTGTATACCTCATTTCTGATCTTGTCTCTCCTGGTACTTTGATTCATAGTCCTGATAAACCTCATTTCTGTTGCTTGGATTCTGTTGTAATCCTTTTTAACAATGAACATGTTTCCATGCCATATATAAGTATTGGAGTGATGTAAGTGTTATACAAAGTTAACTTTGCTGCCTGGGGTACTTTTTTGACCCAGAGTAGATTCCAAACTTGCGTGTAAAAATTTGATGCTTTTTGTGTTCTGTTGAGGATTTCTTGGCCAGATGGTGTTGTCCTTGATATAATACTTGTATGACAAAGGTGCGTGGACGAGCTCTTCCTGGCATGCAGATGAAACCTGCATATGGGAATCCGTTAATGAGTGGAAACGGGGGTGGGAGCGAAGGAAGAGGAGAAGAAGTTAGAGTTACTGAATATTTGATACAATAATAGATAAAGAAGACACTCTTGTTTACTCTTGAAAATTGGTAATTGGCACAGTGACATAACAATTTGTAACAGCTTAGCCCCCTCCCCCAGACCAAAAACCTGGTTTCATAATTGGAAAGATGTGTGTGATGAATCCATCAATCCAGTTGCTTGTTACAACACACCCACACCCTTTCTCTAGAAGCAAGTGACATTTGTTGGGATACTGTTATCTTCAACCATTTTTAAAATAAAGGCACTGGCTTTTGTAGATGAAACAATAAGCTTACAATATTCATGGGACCTGTAAGCCCTCTCTGTATTCTTAAGAGGCTGTTTTATCATCCCAAACTTTTGAGGGCATGGAAAGAAAGAATGTCCTTTTAATGGACAGAAGTGGATAACAGTGGTGTGGCATTTTGGGTCTTAGGATATTGCTTTAAACTTTAGCCCTCTTTTTGTTGAAATCAGAGGAAAATCATTTTTGAAGCTGCATACTGTTAAATGTTTGGAGCATCACATATAGAAGTAGAAAGTGTAATCTTTTGTCTCCAATAACATGGGCTGAACAGATGGACTCTTCCACTGAAAAGAACTGTTTTTTTTTTTCTTTTTTTTCATGCTGTGATTGTTTATGTTTATAAACACTATATAGCATTGACATATATAAGTCTTAGCTTACATTTAAAAAATTTAAATTAAAACAAAACTAAAATATTTGTCAATACTCACTTGCTTGAATCCTATGCCACAAAATTATGGTCATAGGAGTGCTTGCTTTGCATAGCAATAATCTATATGGAGGTATTAACAATATAGTGATGATAGTTTACAACTCACCGCAAAGATGTGGCGAAGAGCTGCAACAGGCACATACAAAAGACACACACATACAACACATTCAGCTATCGGCCATGGCCTTCTTCAGAAAATAGAATACTCACACAATCACACAGGCACACAACACAGTCATACAATCATCACCTCCGACTGCCGCACTTCGAATCACACTCTGCAGCGAATCGGGGACGGGAGGGGCGGGAAGGGGAGGGTAGAGGGGATAGGAAGGTTACGTCACAGTGGTGGGGATAGGTTAGATGGGAATAACTAGATGCAGCTTAGGAATGGAGTGGGGAGGCGGGTGAGGGCAGAAAATAAAATAATATAAAGTAAAATAAAATAAATATATATAGAGAATGCATGCACACTGCAAGTACACAAGACACACACACACACACACACACACACACACACACACACACACACACACCACTCAAAATAGCCGAGGTTTGGGATAGAGAGGTAGGTAATGTAAGGTATGGAGGAAAGAAGAAGAAGAAAAAAAAAATAGGGAAGTTATCGTAGATTGAGACCTGGTTGATTTCGGGATCGGAGAATGTATTGTAGGGATAACTCCCATCTGTGCAGTTCATAAAAGCTGGTGGTGGATGGGAGGATCCAGATGGCCCGGGTTGTGAAGCAGCCATTGAAATCAAGCATGTGCTCTGCTGCATGCTGCGCCACAGGGTGGTCCACCTTGTTTTTGGCCACAGTTTGGCGGTGGCTATTCATCCTAATGGACAGCTGATTGGTGGTCATGCCATTATAGAAAGCTGTACACTGTTTGCAGCACAGCTGGTAAATTACGTGGCTGCTCTCACAAGTGGCCCGGCCTCTGATAGGGTAGGATAAGCCTGTGACAGGACTGGAATAGGAAGTGCTGGGTGGGTGGATTGGACAGGTCTTGCAGTGGGGTCTTCCACAAGGATATGATCCCTGTGGCAGTGAGCTGGGTTTCGGGGTGGCATAAGGATGAACTAGGATGTTGTGAAGGTTGGGAGGGCGACGGAACACCACTTTAGGAGGGGTGGGAAGGATCTTGGGCAGGATGTCTCTCATCTCATCAAAACCTTGGCAAAGGATGGAATTTAGTTGTTCGAGACCAGGGTAGTACTTGGTGACAAGGGGAGCGCTCTTTTGTGGATGGTTACTGGTGTTAGGAAGAGGATTTGGGGTGTGTGAGGATATGGCACGGGAGATTTGTTTGCAGACTAGGTCTGTGAGGTAGTTTCTTTTTGTGAAGGCCTATGGAGGTATGATTCAACAAACAATATTTCCTTTCTCTAGTATTGGTTTAAACTGTGCCAGTCTCTAGACACTGGTGTTTAATGGAACAATAGTTGTATTTTGGAGTTGTAATATTGCCATATCTGCAATTTAGACCAGAAATAATCAAATTTTTGTAAACCTATGGATCCACACTGCAGTATTCATCAGTCCCTAGGCTTACAAAGACTACACTCCGCAGTATGGCTTCTTAGAGTGATCGGCCACTCCTATGCGGCTCTGGACCAGAACACTGGTGATCTCACCAGCTTTTGTTTTTTTTCACATCCTAGAATCTTTACTTTGTCATCTTCTGTGTAGTAATTTCAGAAAACTGTTTTTATTTAGTGACTCCTCTTTAACTTCATGTAGAGCCATGTTGGCCTACACTTCTGCAGGAATACTGTTAAACTATGTGGTAATGCCATTCAGGCACAAGTACTGATTAGGGTAAAAGACCAACAGGTTTCTTACTGCACTATCTGACGAAACCAGACATTAACACGGAGAGAGCAACTAGTCTTAACAATGTGAAGACCTCATTTGAAAAATCAATTATCAAAAATGATTTTCTTGTACTTTTTGACAAAGGACATGTTTTATCTCAAAGAATGGCAACAATGATTATAAAACACAGCTTATCTTATAATTTGGATACCAATAAATTGATTGGGAAAGTCTTTCATGGGGTTGCAGTTATGAAAACCTAGTTATGAATCATGAGAACAACTGCAGGACAATCCCTCAGAGCCAAATTCATACATTGTATGGCTCAAATTCTTAATTTAGTTACAGCATATTTGACTCATGTGAGAGAACTATGAATTGGAATTGTATAAGAACAATAAAAAGTATAGTAACCTATTTTGACAGCCTCCACTTAGAAGCTACCTTTTGAAGAAATGTTGAGATCGTTTCATATTGGATTAGATTAATACTTGTTCCATAGATCATGAATAGGAGAACTCATAATAATGTGAAACGCATCAGTTTAGTAAAAGATAAAATTCCATGACATATATATATTTTAAATTTTATTTTTATTCCCCCCCCCCCCCCCCACTTTTTTTTACTAAAATGATTTATATATTGTATAGAGTGTCCTAAAAAATTAAAAAAAGTCCATTCCAAAGAGGTCAAGTCCTTCCATTAGAAATAAAAATGGTAGTTGATATACTTTCTGATCTTGCTCCAATGAGAGTTCATTGTGATTCAGAAGAAATTATAAATGCTAAGACTGTTTGTTTTTAAGTACATGCCACGTAATTGTTGTCACTAGAAGCAATTTTTATTCAGGCACTGCTGGTTTCTTGGTCTATAGCCACACCATCATGTGCATATAACCATTAAAACAGGAAAGTCACCTTGGCATTGAAGCTGCAGCCAACTGTCAACATTAAGTCATCTATAAAAGTTATCACTTTTGAAGTAAACGAACGTGTAACACATAGCTACATCTAAATGCTAGAGTCACAAACTTAAATATGAATGTGCAATAATGTAATAAAACACAGTTATGCAAAGGTGTTTTGATTAATTAGTATTTGCCTGCAGACTTACTTGCGTATTTATAGATTTCCAATTGATTGATTTGGTTGGGGTTAACAGTAGTACCTTGTTATAGTTTGAACAACATTACAAGAAAAAAATTGTTTCCATTCTAAAGAGCAGTATTGGACACTCCTGATATCAAAGCTATAAGAACATCAGTGCTATATAGTGTGATTCGTTACTAATTTCAGGTTTTATATGAGAAATCTGTGCAGTGGTACAGATCGTTAGTGGTCGAACCTACAAGTAATGAACCTAGCTGCTTGCCTCGGAACTGCATCTATGTCTTCCTTTTAACTCATCTGCTGCGGGTTCCAAACACTTGAGCAATACTCAAGACATGACGTACAAGTGTTTTATATGCGGTCTCCTTTACAGATGAAGTCCATCTTCCCAAAAGTCTCCCAATAAACTGAAATCAGCTGCCCACCCTACTCACAACTGTCCTTCCATGTTCGTTCCATTTCATATCGCTCTGTAATGATAAGCCTAGATATTTGAACAACGCGACTGCATCAAGAAGCTCACTGCTAATGCTGTGTTCAAACATTATGGGATTGTTTTTCCTACTCATGCACATCACCTTGCATTTTTCTATATTTAGAACTAGCTGCCAATCTTCACACCAACTAGAAATTTTGTCAAAGTCATCCTGTATGCTATTACAGTCAATTAATGGCTACACCCTCCCATACACCAATGCATCATCAGCAAACAGCCACAAATTACAAGTTACTCTGTCAGTCATCATTTATATAGGTAGAAAATAATAGCACCTATCGCACTCCCTTGGGATGAACCTGACGATACACTCGTCTGATGAACACTCGCCATCAAGAAGGACGTACTATTACTTAGGAACTCTTCCAGCCATTCACAAATTTGTCAACCTATTCTGTATGCTCGTATTTTTGTTAGTAGTCTAAGTTTGGCATTGCGTCAAATGCCTTTTGAAATCGAGAAAAACACAAACTGCCTTTTGCCTTCATTCATAGCTCACAAGATGTCATGTGAGAAAAGGGAAAGCCAAGTTTCAGATGAACGATGTTTAACAGAAAGAAGCTTATCTGTCAAGGAAATTTACCATATTTGAGCTGAGAATATGCTCCAAAATTCTACAGGAAACTGACGACAATGATATTGGCCTGTAATTGTGTGGGTCACTTTTTATACCTTTCTTATAAACGGGAGTCACCTGCACTTTTTTCCATTCACTATGAACTTTGTGCTGAATTAATGATTTGTGATAAATGCAAGCTAAGTAAGGGGTCAGTGCTGCAGAATTCTCTTTGTAAGACCTAACTGGCATTCCATCTGGATCAGGAGACTTTTGTTTTCAGCTCTCTCAGCTGCTTCTCTACACTGGAAATATTTATTACTGTGTCTTCCATTTGAGAGCTAGTGCATTCATCAAATGATGGTGCAATTGTTTGGTCCTCCTGCATGAATGATTTCTTAAAGGTTTAGAGAACCAGCTTTCCATTTGCTTTCTTCTATTATTATTCCAGAATGTTCAATGAGTGACTGGATAGCGGCCTTTGATTCACTCATTGATTTTACGGAGGACCAGAATTTTTTCATGTTCTCGGAAAAATCTTTTGCTAAGATATGACTGTGGTAATTATTCCATGCTTTGTACATCAATATTTTCATAGCTGCATGAATCTCTACTAACTTTTGCCTGTCTTGGTTTGCGTGTTCTTTTTTGAACCCAGAGTGCAACGGCCTTTGCTTTCCCAGTAGCTTTCTAAAATTATACCAAGGTCGATCTTTTCCATTCTTAATTGACTTTATAGGCACATATTTCTCTGAACCTTTATTTACAATGCATCTAAATTTAGTCCACTATTTCCTATATATCCATTGTACCAGTACTAAATGATATCCATTCACTTTCTATAATGCTAACAATTGCTAATAATATCAAACCAAATCGTTTTTGTTATAGTCAAGCACTTATATGTTTTTTGGGACATATCTGTGAAATAACCATTAAGAAATGACACTACATCATCTGCACCTTCTCTCACCTGTCCTTCATGGTAAAGAAAATGTGTGTTAAAACAGAGATAGATAAATGTCTCAAACAGAAAATACATTTAACTACTGTTGCTGTAAAGTGTAGGTTTTGCATTAATTCAAAAACTAAAGCCACAGTGATTTCATTACTTATATATTCTTCCTTGGTTTCCTTTAAAGTCTGTAATTTTTTTTATTTCTACCGTACATTGGTGAATCATTAGTTTAGATACTGCTGATCATTGGATTCAGATTGGAGTTTTCAAATTTACCTGACTGTTTATTTCCTGCAAAGGTTTCATTGAAGTATTTGTTACAAAACTTACACTTTATCTTTATATCTGAATATATCTCTTTAGAGAGTGAATACATCTTGCTCACAAACAAGGACATATCTACATAGTGTATAATGTTCCCAGAAAAATGGCTTTTCTTCTCTGGAAACGTTCAGTATGTTCCTGGATAAGCCTCAGTTGCTCCCAGTTCCTTGAGTCATGTGTTCAGAATCCAATTAAACGTTGTACAAACAAAGGCTTACAAATAGGTCTACTCTTAGAACAATCTGGAAAGTTGGACTGTGAAAATGTCTTAATTATGTCTTACTGATATTTAAACAATTTGGTTTGAGAGAAAATAAACAACACAAGTTGTCACTGGATATTCTAATTGTGCCACTTATATATTAAAGTAATAAATCAGTGACTAACTTCTTGATAGTTACCGCCATTTTGAGTACATTTCTTGGCGAGGTACTATCTTTCCACTATAGAAAATGCTTTCATAATACCATTTCTTTTATATTCTACACTTCTCAGAACATCCTTGTGCTTTCCCTTACAAGAAACAACAAACATGGTATTGCTTTCCACAATTTTACACCTTTGTGAATGTTTTGGCAATACTGCCACTCCACATTGGAAAGCAGAAAGTCAGTAACTTAATTAAGAACATTTCTACAGTGCAGCTTATTTTCATATAACATTTTCACGCCTATGATATCAGTGACACTGGCAACTTTCTGTTTAGAAAACATCATATGTGTGTGCATGGATACCAATGGTATTTTTATCTCCACCCACCCAAAAAAAAAGAGAGAGAGAGAGAGAGAGAGAGAGAGAGAGAGAGAGAGAGAGAGAGGGAGGGAGACTTTGGTACCTTTCTACAATAGCACACACTATTATGGTTTAGTAACACAGATTTAATAGTAGTATCACTGTAGTTGTAATTATCCATTCCGTTTGTGTGTTTTGTTTGGTAAAAGTCACATTTTCTGCAGTTTTAAGTTCATTGACACTACAGTACATCTGTGGAGATCATGAAAATGTGGAACAGGAGATGGAGAAAATGTAGGTGTCAGCAATTTTAAAGTAGGAGCCATTTTAAGATTTGTGGATAATTTAATTTCTTATATTTACATGTGCAATATACAAAGAATGCTATGCCATCCAAGTAATAGTTTTAAGTCATTATAGAGAGTCCTTTTCTGACATAATTATGACTAAGAATTCTGCAGTTCATCTATACACACCTACAGAACTTAATTACTTTAATTTTTGGTATTTCCATGAAGACAACTAACAGCAGCATGACAGCTGATCTTTCCTCTCTTCTCGCTGTCCTTAAACTACTTATTTACATCAATAAGCGAGACATTTAGTGAAACTGAGGAATGTTAGCTTTGGTACATTTCATTAATTACTTTCAACAGTGCAAACATTATGCTGAGAGGTGTTATTTATACACTAACAAAATATGTCAAACATTACAAATTTCCTGTACAAAGAATGAAAAACTAGGTATAAAATATAATTGCTATAAATAACATCAGTTGTGAAAAAAGATGAGAGTTTCTGATGATAGTGTTAGAACACAAGTAATAAATATGTATGAATCCACTGACTGCTAACTGACCTCATCTACTTTGAAGGAGCCTAATTTGACAGTTTTCACAGGGCTGCTGAAGTCACTGTCCTATATATTAAGCTTTTGTACATACAACAATGCCCATGATAAAAATTAAAGATACTGATTCAGAAACAAGCAATCTGCTTTATAAAAACCCAGATTTCTTGACACTGTGTTCCAATACATGGTCTATTAAAAAGAAAACAAATGTTTAAACAAAACACTGCCACTTTAAGTAAACTGAAGTTATATTACTGATTTTTATATGAAAGTGAAATACATTATTCTTATTAGCATTGGCAGTGAAAGATGAAAAGGACTGGTAAATCTAATTTACATCAGTATAATCTCCAGGAGGTAAATGGGAGGGGGGCCTCACAATGATGTTCAAGGTACAAATATAGCACAAATTTGTTTTTTTAATGTGCAGCTTAACACTCACTCACTCTTTCATTCATTCATTCTTTCTTTCATCAATAGATGCATTCATTCATAGAGGCTTTCATCTATAAAAAAATTAAACAGTCATCCTTTTGATCATTCATATACACAGGCACTCTACAACATATTCACACTTCCTCTTATTCACAATCACAATAATTACACCAAGTTACTCTCCATAGAAGGAATGGTGGACTCTATAGGGTGAAATCTAGACACATGCTACTTTGTAGGTTGTGTCACAGACAGTAAATTAATTTAGCTTTCATTTGCTGACTACAGCAAATCTTTCATATTCTTTTCCATTACACAGGAGAACCATCACCTCCTGTTCCATAATTTTTTAACAGTTCCCTTAGACGTGAAATTTCTTTGGAAGCTGCAGCTAGATCTGTCTGGAGTTGAATTTCCTTTTCCTTCAGCCGTTTGATGTCTCTCTGACGTGTCTGAAAAGATTTGTATTTCATAAAATTTTGCACACATTAAAGTTGAAGAAAGTTTGTAAAATTAACTGTATTAATGTTTCATCTGAGGCGTAGGCTTTTTATGCTTTAAATATGAAAGCCTTACTATAATGCACAAATTGTTCTTTGATGGGATCAAAAGTTATCTGGAGTACATGAACAACAGAATATGAATTCTCATTTTTGCTCTGACACACAAAGTATCCCATTTAGAAAATATTTTATTTCTACTCACAACATTCTGTTGGAGGAGATCAAGTTTGTCACATTTGAGGCGGGAAACTTCTTGCCGCAGGGCTTCACCCTCGACACAAAGACTGCATGCCTTGTGGGGTGTTTCTGCAGACGACATGCTCTCCAGCCCTGTGTCACTATCCACATATACTGCTGCATCCAAGTCCACACTATTCAGTGAGGAATCGTCACTTTCTGACATTGTAACCCTGCAAATACAGACGACAGTTTTTGTAACAGTTGCAGTAATCAAACAGATATAATAATAAAGCATAATTACGTAACAGAGATCTGTTCTAAATTTTCTATAATAGCATATTATAATGCTTTTAAATTCCCTGCTGAGAACACAAGCTGCATACCTGGGCACTCCAGAAATTACTTTTACAATGGAAGACTTCTTCCCACTGTGAATGACATGTCACGTTCTGTTCTGTTAGCTAGAAACAGTCACCTACTTTCTGCCCTTAGAGGTAAAATATTTGACGATTAAGGTGAATAGTCAACTATCTTGATGTGTGCTCATTTTCTGGCTGATCAAATGTTAAAGTATAAGAAGACATACATGATGAATGTTGTATCAAATTGTAATATAAGTGGAAAATGAAGAGCCATATTCAATTGTGTAATTGCCTCCAACTGGTAAGTAATAGCTACGATGATGATGGGACGTTGTATCCTAATCTTCCTTTCTTCACATATGACACTCGCAGGAAGTGTCACCTTGCATTTCATATTTGCAAGCTGTTGTCCACAACACTTAGCACAAGACAACTGTGCATATTCCATTATGTGTTTCATATAGGCAGATTTTTTAATGTGGAGCTTCTGGTGCCCATTCTTTACTGAGCATAGTTCTCACAGGGTAAAATTTTGTGATGTCTCCAGTAGCACATGACTTTATGTACATGTGATGTAGATGTAGACATGTGTTTTAAGTTTTTTGTGAAATTTCCATTCTCTGTAGAAAACGTGAAGGAGCATTGAGTGAGCTTCCTGTGTTAAGAATCTTATGTGGAATACAAACTTGCATTCAAACAAACATTTCCCTGTGGGCACATTTCCAATGACTCAATTATACAAAGATTAGACATTTCATGAAATTGGATCTGTGTTGAGACACATTATGTTGTTATGATCGCAAGTGTTTTAACTGAAAATGAATTACATGAAGCTAAAAATTGTCCAAGAAAAGCAACTTAACACTTTAAAATTTTGTCTGATATGGGCCATTGGCAAAAATTTAGGTTTTGTGAATGTGATTACCTATTTTACGCTTGTGTCTGCAGCTCAGCTATGGTCTTTATGATTATTAGATAGTTTACACTTAAGTAAATATATATAAATGTCATTTTTCTGTGTTATCTCTCTATCTGATTCTTAATTGTCAGTGTTTCACCAAAGATATATTTTACTGTGCCAATAAATGGAATATGAAACATCATGTATTCACTACTCTTCACATCTCTGAAAACATTGTTTTGTTATCCTTTTGCCTTATTTGGCAAAATTTTACCATGCTTGTTACCATCAATGTGTGTACTGTTGGTGTTTAAAGGGAATCAAAGTTTATACAGCCCAAGTACAATAGGGTGTACACTTTATAATGCAAGACTCAAATACAGAATAAATTTGTAATACAGAAACATCAACCACATATGTTTTGGCATATTTTCTATTTTTCACCTGACTCATTTCACCAACACTATTGTGAAAGTCCACTCCCATGAACCACAGACATTGCCGAGGTGGGGTGGCTTGCGTGCCTCAACAATACAGATAGCCATACCGTAGGTGCAACCACAGCAGAGGGGTATCTGTGGAGAGGCCAGACAAACGTGGTTCATGAAGAGGGGCAGCAGCCTTTTCAGTAGTTACAGGGGCAACAGTCTGGATGATTGACTGACCTGGCCTTGTAACATCGGCTAATGTGGCTTTGTTACTGCAAACGGCTGAAAGCAAGGGGGAAACTACAGCCGTTACTTTTCCCGAGGACATGCAGCTCTACTGTATGAACATATGATGATGGCATCCTCTTGGGTAAAATATTCCGGAGGTAAAATAGTCCCCCATTCGGATCTCTGGGCGGGGACTACTCAGGAGGATGTGATCATCAGGAAAGACAGCACTGGCATTCTACGGGTCGGAGCGTGGAATGTTAGATCCCTTAATCAAGTAGGAAAATTAGAAAATTTAAAAAGGGAAATGGATAGGTTGATGTTAGATATAGTGGGAATTAGTGAAGTTCGGTGGCAGGATGAACAGAATTTCTGGTCAAAAATGTGCCATCAAATACAAAATCAATTGGGGGTATCACAGGAGTAGGATTGATAATAAATAAGAAAATAGGAATGCGGGTAAATTACTATGACCAGCACAGTGATCACATTATTATTGTCAAGATAGATACGAAGCCAACACCGATAACAGTAGTACAGGTTTATATGCCAACTAGCTCTGCCGATGATGAGGAAATCGAAGAAATATATGAGGAGCTAAAGGAAATTATTCAGACAATTAAGGGAGAGGAAAACTTAATTGTTATGGGAGACTGGAATTCGGTAGTAGGACAAGGAAGGGAAGGGAAGATAGTATGTGAACATGGTCTGGGCAAAAGGAATGAAAGAGGAAGCCGCCTGGTAGAATTTTGCACAAAACGTAATTTAGTTATAACAAACACCTGGTTCAAGAATCACAAAAGAAGGTTGTATACGTGGAAGAGACCAGGAGACACAGGTAGATACCAGATAGATTTTATAATGGTAAGACATAGATTTCGGAACCAGGTTTTACAGTGTAAGACATACCCACGGGCTGATATAGACTCTGACCATAACTTGTTGGTTATGAACTGTAGGCTGAAACTGAAGAAACTACAAAAAGGTAGGAAAACAAGGAGATGGGGCCTGGATAAATTGAAGGAACCTGAAGTTCTTAGGAATTTCAGAGGGAGCTTTAGGCAACAATTGACAGAAACAGGGGAAAATAAAACAGTAGAGGAGGAATGGGTAGCATTGAGAGATGTAATAGTGAAGGTAGCAGAGGACAAAATAGGAAGGAAGGCAAGACCTACAAAAAATCCTTGGATATCACAAGAGATACTAAATTTAATCAATGAAAGGAGAACATATAAAAATGCAGTAAATGAAACAGGCAAAATGGAGTACAGACGACTAAGAAATGAGATTGACAGGAAGTGCAAAATGGCTAAGCAGGAGTGGCTAGAAGGCAAATGCAAGGATGTAGAAGAATGTATAAACAGGGGAAAAATAGATACAGCCTACAGGAAAATAAAAGAAACATTTGGAGATAAGAAAAACAGCTCTATGAATATCAAGGACACTGATGGAAAACCAGTTCTCAGCAAAGAAGGGAAAGCTGAAAGGTGGAAAGAGTATATAGAGGGGCTCTACAAAGGAAATGAACTTCGAGACAATATTGTAGGAAGGAAAGAGGATGTAGATGAAGATGAAAGAGAAGGTACTGTACTAAGAGAAGAATTTGACAGAGCCCTGAAAGACCCAAGTCGAAACAAGGCCCCTGGAGTAGATGATATTCCCTCAGAGCTACTGAAGTCTCTGGGAGAACCAGCCCTGACAAACCTATTTCACCTGGTGTGTAAAATGTATTAGACAGGCGAAGTACCCTCAGACTAAGGAAAATGTTATCATCCCCATTCCAAAGATAGCAAGTGCAGACAGGTGTGAAAACTACAGAACCATCAGTTTAATAAGTCATGGTTGCAAAATATTAACACGAATTATATAGAGAAGGATGGAAAAGCTGTTAGAAGCCGACCTCGGGGAACATCAGTTTGGGTTCAGGAGAAATGTAGGAACACGGGAGGCAATACTCACTTTACGGCTTATCCTAGAAGATAGATTAAGAAAAGGCAAACCTACATTTCTAGCTTTTGTAGATTTGGAGAAGGCTTTTGACAATGTTGATTGGAATAAACTCTTTCAAGTTCTGAAGCAAGCAGGAGTAAAATATAGGGAGCGTAAGGTTATTTACAACTTGTACAAAAACCAGACAGCGGTTGTCAGAGTTGAAGGGCAAGAAAGGGATGCAGTGGTTGGAAAGGGAGAAAGACAGGGTTGTAGCCTTTCCCCAATGTTGTTCAATTTGTAGATTGAGCAAGCTATAAAGGAAAGCAAGGAGAAATTTGGAGAAGGAATTAAAGTTCAGGGCGAAGAATTAAAAACATTGCGTTTTGCTGATGACATAGTAATTCTGTCAGATACAGCAAAGGACCTGGAAGAGCAATTGAACAGAATGGACAATGTGCTGAAAGGTGCATATAAGATGAACATTAACAAGAGCAAAACTAGGGTAATGGAGTGCAGTGTAAGAAAATCAGGTGGTGATGGAATTAGATGGGAAATAAAGCAATAAAGGAGGTAGATGAGTTTTGTTATTTGGGCAGTAAAATAACAAATGATTGTCGCAGTACAGAGGATATAAAATGCATAACATCGAATATTGATTTAAGCCTAAGGAAGTCCTTTCTGAAGGCATTTGTATGGAGTGTTGCCTTGTATGGGAGTGAAACAGACGATAAACAGTGCGGACCGGAAGAGGATAGAGGCTTTTGAAATATGGTGCTACAGAAGAATATTGGGTAAATAATGTTCAGTTAACTGAGTGAGAAAATAGGAGAAATGAAATCAGTCTACAAGAGAGACTGCATAAATTCACTAGTGTGACCCACTCCTGAAGTGTGTGAAACTTCCGCCAAAAAGGACTAAAAGGGGATATTGAAGATACACCAAGAAGGGAAGCATGAATGGTCACAGGCTTTTTCACCAGTAAGATAATGTTAAAGAGATGCTAAAGAAATCTAACTAGCAGACTAAGATAAACTGACAATCTGAAAACGGCTGGAAAAATTGGACATTTTTCAAGACTGACAATGTGGTCTTACACCCTGGAGAATGTTATTGGTTGAGACAACAGCCACAGATACGTACACTTCATTTCATTCAAAGAAAGCCTACTGAATTAGTTTCAAGGACCAGTTTAAAATTATAACTGGTAATATGCTACATATGCATGCATGCATACATACATATATACATATCATCCAATAGGATTCACGGGGAGAAGATTACATTATGTACAGCATGCATGGATATATTTAAATAATGTTTCTTTGTGGAATGGGGAAAATCCTAACAAATGATACAATGCACTTCACATTCATTTAAGTGTAGAAGCAGATGTAGGAGTTCATGTCGCTGCCTTTAGCCCTTACAGATTTCAGTAATGCACCTACTCTCTCCGGGGTACTGTATATTTCAGAATTTAACAAAAAATCAAATACTTGGACTATACATTAACTTTTATTATTACGGCAGATATCAACAGAGTGATCTGTTATGGGCTTTTAACCACATCCAATTATTACAGCAGATATCCATATCCACATTAACTACTAGTTATACGATGAACATCAAACAAAAGTAAAAGAAGGGCAATGGAGTGTGGTTCAATAAAATCAAATCATGATGTTAAAATCAGATTTGAAAAATCAGACTCAAACAAATAGACAAAAGGGATATAAAATTCGTAATAATAGTAGAACAAAGGTGTTTAATGAAAAAAAAAAAAAAAAAAAAAAAAAGATGGCAATAAGATGGATACATTGGATAAGCAATGAAGAAAAAATAAAATGTTTGGGAAGCTAAGAAATTCATTGCTAAAATAATAAATAGGTGGTTACTTACCCCATTGCCAGCATAGTTTGCTTATATTGGCAAAAAACTGTTCGCTTTACGAGGATAATTAATTTACTGATTTGACAAGGGTAAATAAGAACCTGTCAACCATAGATCAGGAACAGCATTTACTGTTTATTTCACAGTCAACAAGAAACATTAAAAGGTTATTGCCAACATAACCACATTATGCCACCAAGGCTGCAAGTAAAATTTAACTAAATAGTTTTCTATGATACTTCCCAGGGCATCCAGAAATAGTAGTACAGAAATCAGAGGAAGTGCGAGATACTGGAGGAATGGGGATGTAAATATTATATTTGCAAACCATTCAGGTTCAAATAAAAATAGGCTGCAATAATTAGAGATTAAGGTCATTTTAGAACAATCACTGGTTTCAAATTAGTCTTCAAAACTAAATACTACAATTGGGGTAACAGAATACAATTAATTACAATTTAAAAACTATTTTATGAATATCATTGTTTGTACCTTGTAGGTCTGTGTCCTTGAATGTCTGGACTTGAGACAGGAGATGACGGTATGCTCTTCTTGCCACCAGTGGTGCCTTTTGCAATGGACCGTCCACTCTGCGGACAGACATACACAAATATCATGTCTATACCCAGTCATTATCATCTTTGTCACAAAATCTATTTGATGATGATCAAATGTCTTGTGTACTTTAATGTGATGTTTGATGTGTAATTTGCAACCAAAACAAAAATTATGAAAGCTGTGCATATATATTAAAAGAAAGATGTGACTCATTTAATAGCATTTTTCAGGCACTCTTGTTGTAATTGCTAAGATAAAACAATGAAAACTGAGGTATCCAAAAAGTAAAGTCCTTGATGCACATGTCCTGTCAATGTTAGCTTTACTGAACACATTGCAGATACATACAATTCCAATAAAGTTAGCTCTTACAGAACATTCACATAAAATATCAAAACAGAGATCAGAATTGCTCTGTTGGCATATCTTTTTACTTCTTGGATATCTCCTGCATTTTCTAAATCAACAAAAAGACATGCTGCATGCAATTTACAAAACTAAGAACGGTAATAATATTATGGAAGAAATTTACTAATTGAAACATTAGTTGGATGTAGGACATGTTGAAACATAAAAAAACAAGCTAATTTTTGGAAGTTAAAGCAAATATTTTGCCTACTAATTGTGTGCACCTTTGAAGCATGCAAGTTCAATGTGTAGTTTCAGGTTCTGGTGGGCTCTCGGGCTTCTGAATTTGTTTTCATTTTAACCAAAAGAAAGCGGGAATTTTGCATGTCTGATACATCATGATGTGTAACATGCATTTAAGAGGGCTCATGACAGCTCAGATTCATTACATGAGTAACAGAAGCATGCAATGAAGCAGCTCAGCCAGGTTATAATAAATTATTTTCAGCAGGGAAATTTTACTGCAGTGTTGGACTGGGGAAACACTTCACCATTGTCAAAAATATTTTTTATTGTAATTTACTGCCATTATACATAATCTTCGTATCAAATACTAACTTTCTTGATGAAACACATTAAGGAAATAAGGTATAGAAGTTTCAATTTTATGATTCTTGAGCCTTCTCGGATTATTCATTTACATCAATACTGGGTTATTAGCACAGTAGAGACGCAACCATTTTGGAATTTCATACATACTAAAACATAATGAATTTCTGAACTATTAAAAGATTGAATTTAAAAAAAAAAAGGGAACAGCCAGAGCTGTTCTTCAAAGAACTTTCAGATATTACTTATTTTTCCAATACCATTTGACATTCTTTACATTTAAACACCTTCATTTTTGAGACAACATTTTACTGCTTAGGTGTGTTGTAAACTTTGTAACTGTCATTCCGATAAAGGATGTGTATCATAAGGCAGCTATCACATACTTGTCAAAAAGTTTTATAAATGCTTTACAGGAGCCTCCTTTGACAGAATGACAGTTACAATACTTATTACATTACACAGATGAAGCACACCTAATACGTATCTGAAGATGAAAAAATGTTTCTGAAAATCATTTTTACACGTCTAAAATAAACATCAAAATAAAATGAGCAATGCAGCTATGAGGATATTGAATTCAATTTGAACAAATGGTAATTGTTATCAAAGCTGATGATTTAGCTTCATTAATCATCAGTTCACGATATAAAATCTGCAGTAAACATGATCAGTTTCCATTTAATTTCCTTCATGGATCATATTTGTGCCTCAGTATGTTCTGAAGGTGTTTAGTAAACACTTGTTTATCACATGGCTCTTATAATACACAATAAGAGAAATTGCACTGCAGGGCTCTTATCAGCAAATGATATATAGGTGTTCAGAAATTCTTAACCTCAAATATTAAAACTTATTTGCAGCGAAACAATGAAAGAGACTTACATTAGACAAAATTTTTTGGTCGTAATTTCTTTTCTGGTCATAAAACTGCCGTTTTGCAGTTAATTTGCAGAAAAGTACATCTGTGATTACCTTAGGCAGTAAATTTAAACTATATGCAGCAACACTGTCCACAGCTATTGACTGAAACAACTGAGCACACTTTTTCACCAGCCCTTAATCACGAGTTAGGGGTGCCATAGTTACAACTAGCACTTTTACTAAGGAATGTGACCTTCAGTTTGGTGACAAGAAGACAGTGCACTTCTTGATAAGAGGAAAGGAAAGCCTAATCAACTTTCTGTCCCATATGGATTTAATTGACTTTCACGTACTGCAACAAGACAGTCATTGCAGGCCCTTTGTGGTGCACCGAATTGGTGAGAACCTTAGCTGCTTTTTTTTTTTATGCATGACAGGCAAAGTTTCTCATTTATGATGCCTACTGTTGATTCTATATGA
Organism: Locusta migratoria; assembly: GCA_026315105.1. Classification (NCBI taxonomy): domain Eukaryota; kingdom Metazoa; phylum Arthropoda; class Insecta; order Orthoptera; family Acrididae; genus Locusta; species Locusta migratoria. The sequence goes on along the minus strand of CM048745.1, from coordinate 325,440,996 downwards.
TTATCTCTGTGATTATCATGTTGGTTAATTTTTTTTTTTTGTTAATCAAATATCAATTTAAACAAATAAAGTTTAGTTTTAAGTGAAGTTCTTCAATGATTATAGCAAATATTAACATGCTTCATTAGAGTTATTTGTATTATGAAAAATACATGAGAATTTGTTTCTATCTACATGGACTCGACAGTAAATCATGCAAAAACAAAATATTTTTAGGTATTATTTAAACTGCAAAATATTTATTACAAAACTGATTTTTATTTGCTCTTTTTATTAGGAAAATACAAAGGCACTTAGGAAGATTTAAATTACTTGACACAAAATAACGATTATTGTGAAAGAAAAAGAAAAACAACATGCTTGTTTCTTAGTTTTGTTACATTTACCAGACCATATTAGTAATTTGAGAAGAGGACATCTATATTTAGGGTTATAATCTGAGGGTTAGTGCAGCCAAGCCTGTTCCGTCACCATAGTGCTCTTTGGCTCACCAAAGGTGTGGCCGTCTCGGGTATCGAGGGTGGTGGTTGCGACACTGTCTTCTGCTTGTACCCAGCCGTGATCAGGTTATTATCGACACTCTGGCTACGCACCCTGGCGATCAACGCCTTGCGCACAGTGTCGATGAAACGGCTTCCTGCTCCGCCCCCATCAGACTTTGGGGTGTCGGGTGCTGATGTCGGTGATTCTTCTGCTCCAAGGAACTCGCGTGTCTTTTCACGCAGCTTGTCCGTCAGTGCCTGCAGTAGGGAAGATCGCGTTCGCAGCTGCAAACAAAAAAGACTTATGTTAATTTTACCATGACATTTAAGGGACTTGCAGTTCCAAAGAAAATATCGCACACTGGGCAATAATATAATATTTGATTGAATATTTCCTTTTGCAATTTTTTTTAAAAATTTATATAAACTGTGTTAACATATTTTCTTTTTACGTATATTATTTCAATAGTAACCTCAGGAAAAGAATTACTTTACTATCAAACTGCTTACTGATTCATGATAAAATACGGTTGGGACAAAATTTCTACATCTCAAATGGCAGGAAAAACAAATACTGTCAGATAAATAAAACAGTAAGAATCTTGCTTCAACTGGAGGAAAGGGGTGGAAGAAAAAACACCTTGTATTGGCACAAACTAAAATCCCTACTCTATCACCTTGAGATATCCAAAGCTTTGTTATTTAATTGATGTGAGTATAACTGGTCCTATTCAACACAGAAGCTGTCGCCAGAATCTGTATGTTTCAGATTCTGGTAGAGGCTGCAGCAGCAAGTAGGCAAAGAAGCCATTTATACACAGTCTAAGAAGTCCCGGGATATAAATTCCATGGTTAAACAGTGTGCATAGTTATTGAAACAAGACTGTATTATTAATTATTCTGATGCTGAATGTCAAGCACGTATAACTTTCTGAATATTAATCTATATAGTTATCACTACAATAAATAGTGGATTTTAAAGTTACTTCTTCACTTTAAAGTTTATTTAGTGATACACTTCAAGAGATTATTATATAAATACATGTTTATGACAGTCTCAACTAAATAAGAAAACTGATAGAGGCACAACTTAAGTTGGATCTCTCTTCTTAATACGGTTTCTACATAATGATTGTTACAACCAAGTGACACTAAATCTTCAGTAAGGAAGATATATTTCTATTCAGTCTACACCAACTTGAGCTAGGCTAAACTTTATATAAAGAACTGTTACACTGGTTAAAAATAACAGGCTATTTGCATCACAGAAGCCAACACGTGTAATAGCCAACATGTGTAATAGTTCAGCCTGAACAGAAATTAAATGCAGAAAATCAGACTTACTCATTCCGACATAGTCTCTCTTAAGTCACACTTCCATTGGTATTCACCACTTGCTAATTACAAATTTCTGCCATAGATGTTTCATTCACTTCCATTTTTAGGGTATTTTTTTCCTTTATTGGTGTTTAAACTGCAAGATACTTTATTTCCCAGAAAAGGTCCCTGTCTCCACTACAAGCAGTATGACATTTTTAAGTAACACTGCCACAGCACACTAATTAAAACCGTTAATCCCTTATGATATGTCTATTACTAACTACTGCCGTAGTGTAACTTGTTTAACTCTCATTCTGCAGCCACCTAAAAACATTTAGTGCCTCGACATTGAGTTGCAAATACCATAGTTCTTTTAAGGGCTGAAAAAAATGCACAAGGGTACTGTTACTCAAATCGGGGATTTGAGACTACAGTCTATCCACAATTACTTGGTAATACTTATTGTATTGGTGTGGTGTCTATTCTTTGGTAGATGTCCGAAAGAACAACCACCACACATGCTTCGCAGCCACATTGCATTTGCAAATAATTATTGCTGTAAGTGGGAAAGGAAGAAGGATTAGGAAGGAAAGGATTGACAGTGGCTGCATTAGGGCATTCAAATTAAAAATTGGTGACAAATGAAAATGTGCACCAGGCCGGGAATTGACTCTGGGTCTCTCGCTTCGGGCCAGCAGTCGCCTTAACCACTTGGCTAAGTACTCGTGCTCGCCTTCCGTCCATCTCAAACTTCCACAAGTCACATGTTATGGCTGTAGCACCCCTATTGTCCATGCCCTCTTACACTCGCAATTACGGATTCCCATGTGAGGTCGAACATATGACCACATCTGCAGTGAAGTATGTGAAGCTAACGCCGTCTTCGCGAAGAGGAAGACCCGGGTTCGATTCCCAGCCCGACTCACATTTTCAAGTGTCGCCATTGTTTAATTTGAATGCCCTAACGCAGCCACTGTCAATCCTTTCCTTCCTAATCCTCCTTTCTTTCCCTCCTTCATCAATAATTAGCAAATACATGGTTATAATTACAGTTAAGAGGCTACATCAGGTTATACTAATCAACACCCATTATAACTCATTTATTCAGTTTTGGCTGTGTAATTTTTTCGTATCTACACAACCTGCATAAATAACTTTACTTTGCCTAATTATACCATGAACCAGAATGATAAAATGTGAAATATCTTATATTTTGGAAGAAATGTAATATGCATGGGTAAAAAATGTACAATGAAAGTGTAGATTTTGCTTAAAAATATTATATCTACCTCAAGTTTAGCAAATTTTTCTGCCTTGTAGCAAGCATTCTCTGCATTTATAAGTTTTGTAAGAAGAAATTCCTTAAATTCTGGTCCCTTCTTGAAAACGGCTGGGCTTGGTAAAGTTGGTCCAAAGAAGGGTACATCATCTCTGGCTGTCACACTAACTTTGTACCTGCAAAGAAATGTTACTGAAATGAGCATTTTTCCATTGAATAATGAAATGGTTTCATATTACTGAACCAAAAACTTGATACCAGTAGTTGCATTGTTGCAGTTTTTCCCCTCATTTCTTTGCAATTAATAATGATGTGAACACAGAAAATCACTGACAGTACGTTAACAAAAGTACTGCAAAATTTCTGTAGGCTAAGAAATATAGCCTGTAGATGAAACTCAGCAGATACTAAATAACATTTATTTATGTGTAAAGTATAATTTGTTTAATTAATGAATCATACCTACATGCAGCTCCAACAAAAAATAAAAATGTAGAAATGGTCTCACCTTGTATTTGGGCTGTTAGGATCCAATACCTGCACAACAATATATGCATGCAGGAAATGTGATGCAATCATATCTGGAGAAAATGGTGTATTGGACTCCTGGAATACTATTGCAACTATATCATTACCTGGAAGAAACCAAGGAAAAAATTGCAATATTTTATCCCATTAAAATGTTCAATTTCATTTCAAATGTTTTACGTAAAACATTTTACAATGGTGTAGTATTTAATATACTTAATCAGTACTTGAGGCTATTTTGTAATTTCATATTATGTTTCTCCAGATTATATATGATTTATTAAGATATTTTAATTGTTCTAGACTGAGTACTAACAACGTGCATTCACTGAAATATATACCAACAATTAACTATTAGTTATATTATTAAATGCAATTATTTAAATTTAGTATTGTACTTGTAAAGTGACTGGTTCCAAAAGCTGTCTTTTATATATGGCAGTGGGGTAAATGCTTGTCTGTGGTTTGAGAATGTTAACTTTCTTCAATATTTATTTTTAATTTGTTAAGAATGTGGGTAGAAGGCTCAAATTTATCACATTGATAGGGCACAGTCTCAGTTGGTGGACGAAGCAGGAAATTTTACTCTGAAGACACATATTTTGCAGTGCACGGTCTAGTTTGATGGGCAGTAAAAATTCTAAAATTCTTGAAAATACCACTGCTTACCCAGGCTTTCAGATCTACTAATGCTAACAGGTAATATGTTTATACCAGTCAGCAAATATAATGATGTAGCTTAAATTAATGTTGTATATGAGAACAGAGTACAAAGACTCAACAAGGATCAGGAGGCCCTGCTCAGCAGTTAGCAGGCATGTATATACAAAACTCCTTTTAGTATAAACTAATTTTATTATTATACCCTTTTGTAATGGTATTTCTAACAAATAAGTTAAATGGAAAATTAAAATAATGACAACAGATTTGGTTGTAATATCAATGGACTCACCAATATGCCTCTTCCTCTGTAACTGTTGCGGATCAGTTTCAGTGTATGGTAACATTGTAGAAACATGGAAAATTATTTCTCTATCTTTAAAAACTTCATAAATAGCTTCTTCTCCTGTATGGCCGAACTGTGTATCCAGACCTCCACGATACCTAGAAAGACGAAAGAAAAATACATCACCAATGTTTCACAGAGACTTACACTATTTTCACACATGTTAGTAATTCATTTAAAATTAGCCTTACCCCTTGTGGTCTTTCAGAGGAATCCTTTGTCCAATGAGTTGCAAGAACTCATCAAGAGCAGGGCTAGAATTCATATTTCCAAACAGCTCCTCTTCTGTTGTCTGCCCAAATCTCTGATAGAGGACTCCGAATTTGAATGTAGAAACCAAAACATGTTCATCATACTCGGCAATCAGTTTTGAAGCTCTGGGGTACAGCACTGGCGTAAACTTCTCCACTGTGAGTTGGTCATTAAGAAGCTGCAATTCAAATGTCTAGAGTTAGCATAGTGTGCTCAGCTACTAACAATTTGTAGCACTGTCTCTCTATTTCAATTGAAAATCTACATATTTAGTCTGAAAATTACATTTACGTGCCTGGCAGAGGGTTCATGGAACCACTTACATGATGTTTTTCTCCGTTCCGTTCTCCAAGAGAGTATGGGAAAAAGGAACACCTGAATCTATAATGATCATGTCTTCCTACATATGAAGGCACTAACAAATGTTTGCGTTTGTTGGCATAATCTGGTGAAAGAAATTTCATAAATAGATTTCGCTGCAATGAATATGGTGTTTCTTTTGATTTCCAACATAACGCATTCATCTTTTCCACAACACTCTTCCCTGTATGACTGTAATAATAAATGAGCTGTTGTTCTATGAACTTTTTGTATGTTCTCCATTAGTCCCTCCTGGTGAATACCCAACAATGTGCATCAATACTCCAAAATAGGGCACAGAAGTGAAATGTAGGCAGTTTCTTTAGTAGACCTGTTGCATCTTCTAAGTGCTCTGCCAATTAAATGTAATCTTTGGTTTGCCTTTCCTACAGTATTTTGTGTGTGTGCTTTCCAATTTAAGATGTTTGTAACTGTAATTTCCTACAAACTTAGCTGAATTTAAGGTCTTTAGAATTCACTGATTTCTCTGGTAAAAAGATTTTAATCGATTCTTTTCGTGCTTACACTTTTCATTATTCAGGGTCAATTACCAGTTTTTGCACCATGGAGACGTCTTATCTAAATTGTTTCACAGTTGGTTTTGATCTTTTTGCGTCTTTACTAGTTAATGATAAATGACGAACAGTCTAAGAGAGCTGTTCAGATTGTCTCCTAAAAACTAGCAACAGTAGGGACACATGTTTTACTAGATGACATTCCATTATTTACTACAAACTGTGTCCTTCCTGACAGAAACTCATGAATCCATGACTGTGACAATATTCCGTAAGCGTGAAATTTCATTAGAAGCCTTCCAGTAATGTAGAAATATGGAATCTATTTTAGGTTCCTTGTCGACAGAATTCATCACTTCTTGTAAGTAAAGAGCTAGATGGCTTTCACAAAAATGATACCTTCCGAATACTTGACGGTTAAATTGTACGACGCTTCTCGCCGGGCTGCAGTGGTTATGTTGGCACCAATGGTAATGATGGCAACTCAGATGACCAATAAATGTTTTTTCATGACAACTGCAATTAAAAAGAATTTTTTTTTTCTGAATGGATAAGGGTACATGCAAGAACCTGTCGACCGCAGAGCAGGTACAGTATTAAATTTGCTGCAAGTGAAACGAGCAGCAATAACGTTTACTCTGTAGCTCGTGAAAAATATTAACGCAATTCTACACTTCATTGTTCATCTGTTGCCAAAATAAGCACTGGAGCGCGGCGAGAAGCGTCGTAAAATTTTACCCTTGTTGACTATGGGTCAATAGGTTGTTCTCTTTGAGGTAGGTCATAACATTTGAAAGAAGTGTATGTTCTAAAATCTTGCTGCGAACTAATTTTGCCAATCACTCATATTGAAGGTATGGACCTATTGCATATCAGCATCCCTGAAAGGAACCTAACTGGTATACAATCTGTAGGCCTATCCAAACAGTTGCTCTTTTTTTAAAGTGATTTAAGTTGCTTTACTACACCAAGGATATCTACTTGTATAATTAGGGTTGCCAGATATCCGGGCGCCGCCCGGAGTGCCCGGGTTTGGAATGAATTCTCCGGGTCTACGGACAATCACTCTTCATCTCCGGGCTTGAATGTAACCTTCATCTTAACTTTTTTTTACGACGCTTTTTAAGTACTATGCTCATGTAGCGACGATCTACATCGAACTTAACGTAACTTAAACTAAGCACGAACACAGCATCCATGCCCTAGGGAGGGATTCGAACCTCTGGAGAGAGCAGCCTCGCGCACCGTGGCAAGTCGCCTCAGTGCGCTCGCCCATTCCCGGCCGGCTCCTCTCTAGTAATTATGAATAACTTTATATAAATGTCAATTTCTTATTGCAACAAAACGCTACTTTTCTATTCTTCCTCTGAAAACTTTTCATTGTTGCGTCGGTAGTAATCGGCTAGCGCATTATTTAGCAAACACTGTTGCGGCAACGTGTCAGCTAGCGACGTCTATTATTTGTGTTCGTTCGTTCATTGTTTATCAGTTTACCGGCAATTTTTGGAATACTTGGATCGTGTGTGAACAGACAAGCTTACATTAACTCAGATTAGTGAGTAATAACAGTGAAATGAAGAGACGGTATCTAAGTTCGTTCCGTTAAGAACGGTTGCAGGAAGAAAATTATAAAGAGTGGCTACAAAAAGTCGATACTGATGAGTGTATGTGTAAGTGCAGAATATGAGATCTCATTTACTGTTAAGTACGGCGGAGTGAAAGCTGTGAATAAGCATTTACAATCAGAAATACACAAAGCGAATATACTACACAAAAGAAGAATCAGTCGCTTCTAATTTCTCGCCGAATCAATTTTCTGCAGAAGACGACAATCCTGGTTGGGGAGGGGGGGGGTATTGGTCGTAGTTGGATCACAGAATAAGGAGTAGACAGAAAGGAAACTCCCGCTGCAGTCTGTCGTCCAAAATTTAGTGCGCATGCGCGGAATCGGCCATCTTGAAAAGCGGTAAACGTGTGATCAATCCCTACTCTGTGGCGTGGTAATGCGCCGTCTTTGTTTGTTAATCGTGTATTTGAACAGCCTGAATCGCATAAAAGTAAACAAGTATTTAGTGCAGTGCAGTGAAAAGAAAGAACTGTGTGTCATTAGTTGGAGCTGTTCCGTTTTTAATATGAGCAGCAATAAAAGAAAAGGCGGCCGATGTTGTTCAGCACCTAATTGCCGTAATAATTCCAATACAAATAAGGATATAAGTTTCTTCACCTTCCCGAAAGATACTGAGCAGTAAGAGAACGTCGCTATATGTGTATTGAAAGTTAAATGTTATCAGTTTCGAATGAGAGCAATGTGTGCATAATTATTAAAAGTAGCCTTGCTTCTTCTCTTGACGATAACTCTCGCTGTTGCTGCAGCAGTTCAACAGCATCGAAATGTTGAAGTACATTTATATTTTATAAATTTAACATTGCAGGGAATAATATAAAATGAATGACAACGAATAGTGCGCAAGTAGGCAGGTAACATTTTACTTACGGCATTGGAGGCGTAGTGTGCTAATGTTGGCAACGAATGCTCTTCGGATACTCAAACAAATAGATTAAGGGGAATAATTATTTTATGCTGTTTCTGCTCTGTGGTTGACAGAATCCTCTATATCCCCTTCTCCGATCAGTAAATTAATGATACTCCTAAATCAAAAACAACTTTTATATATGCCCAGACGTCAATAGTTCTGTGTAATCACGTTGTATTGCTAAGCCTGACTCAATATTTGGTGCGAATTTATTCGTGTCAAATAAAACCTAACAGTTGTAAAGTCACTTTCTTGTTTATAACTAATTTCCCAAACGTAACTCCGCGTTATTTGGGATTTTTCTACAGATAAGCACCAAATAAAACGATTATCGATTCCGCCGTACATTTTCGTAGTTGTATTAAAATTTAGGCCTATTTTTTTCGTTGGATTACAATTAGGTGCAAGAAGAGGGCGCAAAATAGATGAGAGCATAACGAAAAGCCGTTTCCTTTCGTAAAAGTCGGAGAGATTAGCTGCAGTTCGTAAAAAGTCCATTTCCAGCCAAAGTACAAAGTTGCTATTGTTCCGCGTTTACTGCTTTTCAATGTGGCGTCGAGCGCAGAGCTTGGTAACATACAGATCAAAGGCGCCGCCCCCAACTTTCCCTTCTGTATGCTGCCTATTCTGCGGTTGGATGGGGGGCAGGGGCACGTCTGGTCTCCGGGCCTGCCTCGTGTTCAATCTGGCAACCCTATGTATAATATGCAGGTTGGCACACTACCTTGGCCATCTTAGCTGGTGACGGCACAGGCCCCAGGCACGAAGACGGAACCAGCTCGTGCATGGTGCCGGTGCGTAGGCGCAGCAGGATGCGGGTGTGCTCCTGGTTGGCGACATTCTCCGTCTTCACCGACAGACACACCGGGCCCAGCTCCTCGTCTGTGGCCACCAGGTTCACGTGCTCCTGGAATCGTAAGATGAAAACTATTTAGCATACCTGCCAACCTTCAAAATGTAAAAAATCAGGAGATAAGTTCTATCAAAAACTGCGGCGCACTTTACTACAAACCGTAAGATAACTGATTTTAGCCTTTTCCTATCATCTCGAAACACTACATAAAACACTTTATGGCTACAAAAAACACTTGCATTAGCCCAAAAGTTGATTACATCCTTATATGTAGCCGCTCCACGTAAAGTGATTGATTTTTTTTTTAATTAAAACAGAGAAGTTCACAGCTGTATTTTTGCTCTATACTGCTACCTGGCAACATTTTATCAATCAAGTGGCCCACATGATCATTGCATTTAATTGGTAAACCATACTCTAAAATAAACAATGTAAATAAGCACTCTGCATGTATAGCACTTTTCTCAGCGATTTCAGTCTTTTATTGTTTCTCACACACTTTCATTTTCTCTGCACGTATTCTGGTACATAGCTTTTTCCAACATATGATGTGAAGTATCATATTGACAAAGAGTACAAAATACAAATAATGTTCCAAAAACTGCTTAAAAAGGGGGGTTATATTTTTTGCCATACTGGAACACTCACCACCGAATTGAAATCCTAACTATCTACTCAAAAGGTAACCATAGATTTAAAAGCCTTGGAAGTGATTTCACTTACGTACAATGACAAAAAAATCAAATTCAGAAAGATTACAATATCGAAACACTACACATGTATTTGCAAATGCGTGTAGAAATAATCATTATACAAGTCATGCGCAACTCCAAATTTCTATGAATTTCGATACGTATTTATATTAAACTGATGAATGAACAAAGGACTTTTGACAATTGTCCAAAGAACATCTTGGGTTTCAGGATATAAGCTGAAAATCGGGAGAAATAATGGCAAAATCAGGAGGCGGGAGAAAAAGTGAAAAATCAGGAGACTCCCGCCTAAATCGGGAGCGTTGGCAGGTATGATTTAGTGTGTTTCTACAGGTGACAAGTTGTGTCTCCTGCTGAACTCCAGTATGAAAATTGCTTGCAGGAATGTAATTTAACAACTGGTTAGTTCATCAAAAATAACAATCAATAGAATGTTGGTTGTAGATGTATTAATCATGACGGTAGTGACAGGTCCTCCTCAATGCTCACAGATCATTTCAGTCTCTATTTAACATTGATGAAGTTCAATTAATAACTATCCGAAAGAACAGGTGTTTCCATGTGATGCTGGAGCTGTTGTGAGAGTGAGTGTATTTGGCTCACCTGTAGATGAGGATACCGCCCATCAGCTTTAACCCGTGGCGTCATCGCAGCGCGGTAGTTTTGAGGTGCATGCGTGTTTGTAAGAAGGCGTGAGTGATTATGTGGTGGTTGAGTTAAAGACGATGGCTTGTCTACAAACAAAACAGATATTTTGTGTTTAAAAAGTGATCTGTAGCTTCGCTGATGGTTATGTGAGCGCCGAAGGCGCGTATTTTTGTGCTAAAACCTGTGACCGATACAGATTATTTGTATCTACAATACAGAAGTATTAAGATATCCCGCATACTGGTTTTCCGACATCTTGATGACGTCATGGGTCAAAGCAGACGGGTGGTATCCCAGTCTGCAGTTATGCCGTTTTTAAGAGAGGTTTCCTGGAGTCTCTGCTAGTTGTAGGTGTTGTAACAATACAACATGGTCATACGGAAAGTTGTGCCCCTGGCTGGGTTTTGAACCCAGGATCTCATGCTTACTAAGGAGTTGTGTTAAAATCCTCCGACACTTCAGGCCAATTGATTTAACACACCGGCACAGCATATCCAAGCACATACACGATCAGTGTAAAGTTTATTTTTATTTTTTACTGGACTCAGTTTTTTTTAAATGACAACCAATAAAAGATACTTGCGAATGAAATGCGTTCAGTTTCCATTAATAAAAATAAATCAAACATTTACACCCACGTATTACCCGCTCACTTAACAATTGTCGACTGCAGAAGGCGAAACTAAACTAAGCTTTGTTTCCAGCCTGATGGACGAAGGCGTCCGACAGTACACGATAGAAGCACGTGGCTCGCCATTGTACAGTCACGTTATTGTATTATTGTGTTCTTCCCCATAGTTATTAGATCAAACACCAACATTTCATTTTAATTTCCTAGGCTTTAGTGTTGAATAATGAAGAACAGCAAATGTATTCATATCAGCTATACGCTAAACCCTGACTATTAAATCGCAAATCAAAGTTGTTTTTAATTATATTTTCTGTAGAAGAACGTATTAATAGCAAATATCTTTAAAATGCATATTGCCAACCATCAGCTTTTTATTATAACTTTACCGGTTTTGGTTATGAACCATCATCAGTAAGGTAAATAAAGCAGACTGATTACGTTGCAATAATATCTGCCATCTTATCGATGTGAATCAATAAAAGATACATAACATGTCACTTGACATTAGGTCGTGATGATAAAAAAATAAAAATAAAGAAAGACAATGCCAAGTGCCATTTTATGCATCTTTTATTGATTCACATGGATAAGGTGGCAGATATAGCAACGCAATCTGTCTGTTTAATTTACTTTACTGTTAATGGTTCATAACAGAAACCGATAAAGTTCTAAATATAATAAACAGCTGATGGTTGGCAATATGCATTTCTTAAAATATATTACTGCTATTATCACACATCTCAGTAAAAATTCGAATAGCAAATATATTACGTGTTTGCTTCAGTTATTTGATCGTATCACAACATTTTTTTCCTATTTCTTTTTCATTCATTACATTGTCTTACATAGAATGGGGATATATTAAAAGTGAATGTGTCATTGTTTAGTAATCTCGCTGTTGCAGTGTTTGACCGTAAAATAACAATTTTAAATTCTTCATTTCGATTGATTTTCTGTACAAGAATAAGAGGTATGCATTTGTTTGATCTGCTACTCACGAATGACGTTCAGTTCAGGAACCGCGTTACCTTTTAAATGAACATAGTTATACCGCTCGTGTTTCATTCAAAACAACCAACAGCAGAACATGTCAACAGTTCGCAGCACCCTCAGCTATAACGGCAATTTTAAAGTGAACAGGTGTAATAGATAGTACTTCCAGTTGTGCTTTTCCATCCCGATATGGCAACAATCTGAAAAAATTCTACATATTTATCTGAAGTAGATAATTTCGCTTTTAATTCGGGTCATCTGAAAGAAATGTGAAAGACACATTCTCATTGGCTGTCTGAACGCCCCCCCCTCCCCCATTTCCCATCGTTCATCGCGTCGTCACCAACATCATACCTGCCAACTTTTGACAAGGGCTTTCAGTAAAACTCACGTGCCGCAAAAAATCTGGGAAATAATTTTCACATAGTCCGGCTTGGCCAAAAAATGATATTTCAGGGTTACAAAATACAGTAATGTAATCGTATTTACATACGTCATAGGCCATTGTTCAAGCGGACATAACAATCAAGAAGAAATCCACCTTAAATAGCAGTAGGCACGGTGAATATTGGTTTAGAGCATACAAAACCGGACTTCTTTGATAAATGAAGCACACGTGATATAGCTGAAGAAGGTTTTACGCAATAAAACTTCTTTAAAATAATAACACACACTGTAAATGATATGCTAGTTCGACTATAGCCTAATTTTCTCTCTTGCATAAAAGGAAAACTTTACCAAGAAAAAAGGAATGGAAGAAAACTGTGCATCTTCAATTTTGTCTCACCTTGAGTGCAAAAGCAATTATTTAGTCACAGGAGGTACGTAAAGAAGTACTTCCTCATTGATGGAAAGAAATGGTATATATCAGTATCCTTCAAATCGATAAATATGTTCTAGGTCTGAATGCCAATAACTGACTTCTCAGCACTTCTTTGAATTTGCAGAGCAGAGCCTGTCGACACCTGAGATTCACATAGAACTTGAACTGTTATCCCGCCTTTAAATTCAATTCCAATGGCGTCACCACAGAACACGGTGTCACGAACATCAGAGTTAAAAGTACCAATCAGATCAATGAATAAATTTTCGTCCATCGTAGACGTATCTTCGATCCACACAAACAATCGATTGAACATATGTGGTATGATTATTGAACGTTAACGTTTCAATTTTTTGTGCAAGTCGTAAAACAACACCGACCATCCGTAAAATAGTGCAATTTTCGTAAATCTTACGGATAAACCGTAAAAGTTGGCAGGTATGCAACATATACAGTGAAACACAAGCCGCCGTCACCTGAATCGCCTTTTAACCGTTACATGTAGTACAGATCTTCCCCATACGTGAATTACGGGAAGTTATTACCGTGACCGTGAGACGCGGCCACGAACCGCTGCCGCATTTAACCGCTTCGAGCAGAGCAGACAGCGTAAAGGAAAGGTCGCTGGGGCGCGAGGCCTTTGATAACTTGCACGAATACCGCGGCCGATTGGGCGGCAGCGGCGGGCTGTGGAATGCAGAGCTCGCGGCATCCCCCCCTCCCCGTCCCGTCCCGCGGTCGCCTAGGAAACGCGGCAGGTGCGGTAAACAGGCGGTTCTGGGAATTGCGCGCGCCGCGGAAACCCGCTTCCGGCGGAGTCTCGCCACAATCGCGGGTAACGAGCGATTCAGCGCGCCTCGCACGCCCATCGCGCAGGCTTCCGGCGACGTTTCGGTCATTAGCGGCCATTCGCCGCGGCACAAAGCGGCCCAGCTGCTCTAGGTGTACACGGCAGCGCTCAGATATGCGAGCCGACCGCCGATAACCCACAGTCCGACGTCGTGCTTCCCCATAATCGCCTTTCTCCGAGTTCGTGTCTCCGAAACGCACGTTGTCACATTACAAGACATCGCTGTTGTCTGACAGCACGTGCGAGTACAGCGGATGTTCCTCAAAGATCAAAATGCGCTATTTACATGTGCATATCAGTGGAGTGGGGTGAGAGGGTGGGGGGGGGGGACTGTCCCAGCACCCCCTATAGACGAAAGCCTGCGCACGTGTCACAACATGGCGGCGGTGAGAGGCTTAAGAGTCCTCTGAGAGATTGTAAACATTAGCAGTGCACGCTGTTTATAGTGCATTCTTTCGTTCAGGAGTATATTTATTACGTAAATTGGTGTTGTGTACGGTGTGATCGCTACGCTGGACGATTTGTCCGTGTGAGAACAACGTGTGATCTCTTTTTTACTGACAAAATGCCGTTTCGCTGTTCTGTGCCGAAATGTAGAGGATATTACAACTATGGTCGAAAAGTAGCCGTCTTTAAACGTCCGGAAAAGAATAAGCTAATGGGATGGTTACGTAAATAAAATGAATCGCAATATTTAACGGCAAACAGTCATGACTTAAAACTCTTTTATAAGGTTAAACAAAAACGAAAACTTCTCATTAACTTGAAGGAGCTCAGTTATCCTGGGAATTCTTGATAACCATTTGTTCTTCTTCTCCGGACGTTTAAAGACGGCAACTTTTGGGCCACAGTCGTAATTTTCTGTACATTTCGGCACAGAACAGCGAAACGGCATTTTGTCAGTAAAAAAGAGATCACACGTTGTTCTCACAGAGACAAATCGTCCAGCGTAGCGATCACACCGTACACAACACCAATTTACGTAATAAATATACTCCTGAACGAAAGAATGCACTATAAACAGCGTGCACTGCTAATGTTTACAATCTCTCAGAGGACTCTTAGCCTCTCACCGCCGCCATGTTGTGACGTCGTGCGCAGGCTTTCATCTAGAGGGGGTGCTGACTGTCCCCGAGCGCAGAGTCTAGGAGAGACAGGATGTCAAAATGGACAGAAGTAGCAGAATAATTATTATGGTTTCTGAGGAGCTAAACGAACTGAACCAGCCTGTAGCATAATTTACGTTTCATCAACAGTAATTATTATTAGAAATTATTTATATGTGTCCTTTTCGGACATGTCCGAAAGAAGAGACGCCATTTGTTGACTTTAACGGTTGTAATTTGACGACTTCGGGACTTAACTATTGTGGTTCTCAGTCCCTAGGTTCACAAGCTGCTTAAACTAACCTAAGAACAACACACATGCCCGAGGGAGGACTCAAATCTCCGACAGGGCGCAACCGCGCGCTCGCAGCAAGGCGCATTAGTGCGCTCGCCCATTCCACCGCGGCTGTATGACTGTGACTGGCAATGATTACTGTTACAGTTTCGTCCCTCCGAAAATCAAAATTTCTCAGAAAAAGGCAGAGGTGTAAAGCTAATATTTATGTGACATACCAGCTTCGAAGTCAATGCGGCTAGAAGATACGGCCCGTAATGCCACACAGTTTTACAGTCCCAAACTCACTCATGGAAACCTACAACTTCCCGCTTACATTTGACAAGAAGCAACGTTTTACAGTGCAAGTAAAGGAAATATCCGAAATTTGATACGTTATATACATTTTTTAAATTTTATTTAATTATTTATTTTACAATTACACCGTTGCATTCTTAGTCTCTGAATACAGTGCCTACCCTGAGTGGTCTCTCTCTCTCTCTCTCTCTCTCTCTCTCTCTCTCTCTCTCTCTCTCTCTCTCTCTCTCTCTCTCTCTCTACCAATGCCTTTTCAAGGATCCAGCCTCAGATGCCCGACTTCAGAGGCACATGTATCTCAAAGAACTGAAATCATCATGAAGATTAGAAGCAGTCTTACAAGGAGGCCACATGGGTATCAGATTTTAGAATTTCTTTATGGTGCGTGAAGTTCAGAACATAAATAACAATCAGCCAAAGACATTAGACGCAACTCTCAAAAGTTATTAAGAAAATCGACTTTGAAATTTTGCAAAGTGCCCGAAAGTATCAGTAATTATAACGGTTTCTGAATCTGTCGGTTTAGCTCAGTTGAACCGGGTGCCGTGGCTCAGCGCGCCAGGTAATGGGGCTTAACGCCTTCTGTAATAAAAAAAAAGCTGAGCCAAATATGCAAGGAACAACCAAGAACAAACCGAACCAACAACCGCAAAACAAAACAGTTGGTAGCGTAATGACCTCACAGAGTCGGAGGTTAGAATCCCACTAGAACATTTTTTTTTCCTTCGTATTTGCATTCAGTTATATAAAACATTTTCGGATCTCTAATTCCACCACTTGTGTCAATTTTTGTTTGTGTGTATGTAGACGAGTTGAAAACCTTGTCACGTTTTTACGTTGAGTAAGGTAGCTTCTTGGAAAGTATCTATGGAGATGACTTTCCAAACACAGTGTCGCAGCTCTTCACAAACTGAACCACCAGAGACTACCGTCATCAGCTAACAGTGAAGCCAATACTGTCAGAAATGTAACTTAGGTGTTTAGGTGTTTCGATTGACTATTATTATTAACAACCTTCCATAAAATATAGAAAATTACGAATAAACAATAACACATGCATTTTTCTCAAAAATTACCATTAGATATTAGAAAGTATTCGAACACAACGGATTTTAATTATGCCCCGAGAAGATTCGACCCACCGAACCCAGGATTGGAAGGTCAGAACGCTACCACCTGAGCTACACGTACAGATGCAGCAACCGTTTTAATTATTGGTACTTAGTACTTACGTGTATTTTGATAAACTTTAATACGATTTTTTCGAGAATTGCGTCGAATGGCTTTGGCTGATTGTTATTAGAGTTTTGAACTTCGCATACCATAAATGTAAAGAAATTCCATAATCCGATACCCACGTGATCTTCTTGTTAGACCAAAGCCACCGCGCTGCGCAGTAGCGGACAGCCAGTAAAGCTACGCGATCGCGGCCTACTATGCGTGACGTCATACAAGAGCGGCGCGGCATTGTATTTCGCTTGTGTCGGTCAGATGCTCTGCTCTGCCGTGTAGGTCGGTTCCCGTTCGTGCGGGCCATCGCATGTTGTACGAGACGTACGTACGTCTGTCGGCCGTCACGCTCGCTCGCGTGTGGCTTGGAAGCTCTCGACCTTGTTTCTCATTAGACAAACAATTACCGTAAAAGACTGTATTCAGTACTTACAATTAAGCATTTCAGCGCCGCATGCTACGTCCACAGCGACGCTGTCCATCCCTAGTCATGCAGGGACAGCCGAATTCACTTGGCAAGAAACCTCTTTTACATTTTAAAATCTGCCCCAGTTCCTATGTACAGCTACGGTTTGTCGTCTGCGCTTTCCATATCGCGTGCTGAAATACCCTATCAGTAGCCTACGTAGTGTAGCCTCCATTGGCTACAATGCGGACGGTTATGCTGGCATCCATTCGCTGACACAGATGACGATTACAGTCTTGGGATACATAATTCCATTGCTACCAATCTAGAGAAGAGGTTGTCACTAATCATATGTCAGAGGTATCTCGGGAGGGGGTGGGGGGTTGGAGCGCTCAACAAATGCTAGATTTCTGACACCTTCATCTACAAGAGGTTCAACCTGTTTTCTGTTTTCTTTTTTTTTTTTCCCCTTCATTTCTATCATCATTTACACTATTTAACTTCGCTTCGCCACTTGCGTCGGGTTTTTCTTTGCGGAAACTGCACAGTTGCCAAAGGCACAAAAAAGCCTCTAATTCCTCACATTTTTGAGAAAACAATATTCTTAGCAGCCAACACTATATGCACAATAGTTTTGCACTTTATACTGATGAATAAACCATGGAACACAAATATCACATATCGCTGAAATTTCATCACCCATATTTACTTCTACCTGCTCGACACTGCTATAAAACCAAGTAGAATCGGAGAAAAAACAGGGCATTGAAAGCTTTTTTATTCGGAAATGAATCGGCTAATTTCCGCCCCCCCCCCCGGTAAAACACGTGGACAATTAACCTGGGGTCAGAAACCGTGTACTCGTTGTAGGTCAAAGAATTTACGTAGCTCTTGCTGGGTGAGCGTGCATTTCGTAGGTGAGGAGGAGGATGAATAAACTTTGATAAGGACTAGGAAGGAAATCATTACTATCTATAAAACGCTTAATAGCATTATGATTCACGAAATGTATGTAGTACCTTCTCATATCTTTCAAGTATAAGATGGTAAAATATCTTATTTCCGTGACCTATATCACGATAGTAGAAAACGAGCTACCATTCTCTAAAGTTTCACTACATCCTCAGTCAGTCAAAATGTTTGTAAAGCTAGCGGACCAAACTGCACGGTCATCAGTCCTTAGCGTACAAACTACTTAAACTAAGGTAAACTAACGGAAGGACAAAACAGACACTCATGCTCGAGGCAGGCAAGGGCCGATCGGCGGATCGAGGGTTCGATTCTGGAGGGGGTCACAGGTCACTGTGTTTTCGACTGCTGTCATCACCCTAATACTTTATCCGCCAACAATATCTCTAAAATATACCACGCCGACACCTTCAATTTCAGTGTATCAGATGTGTACCATTTTAATACTGTGAAATGTTTAATTTTCTAATATAAGTTTTTTCCCATATGTACGACTTTTAATGTGATATTTGTTGCTTTATGTCAGTAAATAGCACAATTCTTCAGAATAGGATCTTCGACAACCTCATAATTTGCCCAGCGTTACAGAAGCCACTACGACTGTAATTTGGTATGCAAACTGTGGCTATACGAGTGTGTTAAGCAATGACGATTATTTCAGGTCCCTGTGGGGAGGGGAGGGTCAAAAGGCATTGGAATAAGTGAATAATATCGAATTAGGATAATGTGACGTAGAAGAATTAACAAAATTAAAAATAAATACTCCCGTAGTTTTTTGAACACACTTTGTTAAAAAAGTTTCAAACAAAAAGATTTTTTACACCTTTTTGTAACTGATCCTACTGTTCTGGACGTCTTAAGACCAATAGCTGAGTTCTATGCTGGGGGCACATTCTGCGAATTTTGCGGGATACAACGGGTGACTCCGAGACATCAGGATTTAAGGCTAAGAAGGTCCACCTTACTCTATTAATATATTGGCGGAAAGACTCATTAATGCCCTGTATTCGCCACAAATCTTCTTCTAAGCCATGATCCTCTCATTGAATCTGCCACTTGGTACGACTCGAACCTGCGACGACGAACAACCGTGCTCTCCTCAGCAAGGCGCCTTATAACGCTACGCTACACCACTCCACCGCGGCCTAGAAATACGCAATCTATTTGAGATCCCTTATCGAGAACTCTCATTACATAATGTGAGTAAAGAGGTAGGTGTGTCTCACAAGACCGATACTTTCTGAATCCTAGTTTAGTAGGTCGTTCTCTTCGAGGTACTGCATGATGAATCGAATCTGATCAAAATCGACGTCGTCTTTGTTGTTGTTGTGGTCTTCAGTCCGGAGATTGGTTTGATGTAGCTCTCCGCAATACCCAATTCCTGAGCAAGCCTTTTCAACTCAACATAAGAACGGCAGCCTACATGTGTTTGAATTTTGTCTGTATCCATCTCTTGGTCTTCCTCTGCGGTTTTTACCCCACACACTTCCCTCCAACGCTATTATTTTTCTTGTTTGTATAGCTTATGGGACTTAAATACGGGGTCATCAGTCCCTAAACGTACAAACTACTTATGAACTAGCTAATCCTAAGGACGGCACAAATATCCATGCCCGAGGCGGGATTCGAACCCCCGACCGTAGTGGCCGTGCAGACCGTGACTGAAGCGCCTCAGTCCCCTCGGCCACCGCGGCCGGCTCCAACGCTAAATTCACAATTCCTTGATGTCTAAGAATGTGTCCTATCAATCGAGAACTTCCTTTTCTCCAGAATTCTGTTCAGTACCTCATTAGTTATGCGATCTCCCACCTAATTTTCAGCATTTTTCTGTAGCACCACATTTCAAAAGCCTCTATCCTCATCCTGTCTGCACTGTTTATTGTCCATGTTTCACTCCCATACAAGACAACACTCGACACAAATGCCTTCAGAAAGAAATTCCTTAGGGTTAAATCAATATTCGATGTTAACAAATTTCTCTTTTTCAAAAATGCTTTTCTACGCATTTGCCATTCTGCATTTTATATCCTCTGTACTGCGAGCATCATTTGTTATTTTACTGCCTCCTTTATTGTTTCGTTACCTAATCAAATGTTTGTAAAGCTTATGGGACTTAACTACGGGGTCATCAGTCCCTAAACTTACAAACTACTTATCAACTAGCTTACACTAAGGACGGCACAAATATCCATGCCCGACGGGGGATTAGAACCCCCGACCGTAGTGGCCGTGTAGATCGTGACTGACGCGCCTCAGTCCCCTCGGCCACCGCCTTGAGCATCACCTGATTTTCTTAGACTGCACTCCATTACCCTAGGTTTGCCGTCGTATATACAGGTGAATATTCCCCCCCCCCCCCGATAGTGTACATGAAGAGAATTACGTTACAAGACTGCCACTGAGAACTACCGCAGTCATTTCAAATGAAGTGTTTCCACCGATCGGAGCCACGAATCCCGCATTGAGTGTGCAGGCAGACATTAAAAATGTTCAAATGTTTGTAAATCTATCGGACCAAACTGCGTGGTCATCAGTCCGTAGCTTACAAACTACTTAAACCCAGGTAAACTAACCTATGGACAAACACACACAACCATGCCCCAGGGAAAACTCGAACCTCCACGGCGAGCAACCGCGCGCTCCGCAGCGAGACGCTTTAGACCGCTCGGCTACTCCACCGCGGGAGGCAGACATTAACTAGGAGGAGAGGTCGAGTGTGTACCATTGATCTGGGAAGAGCGGTCGTGGGCTCGGCATCAGCTCCACGCTGGAGAGCTCCGTCGCGGCGGCCATACATCGCCCTCCTTCCGCCGCGGGCAGAGCAGCACTTGTCGCCCGGCCGATAATTCGCGCTATTTCCGAGCGTCTCCGCGCCGGCATAAATATTCATGGCGGCGGGAGCTCTCGACCCGGCCGGGTCCTTAGTCACGATCCCAGCCCGCCCACGCGCCCGCCTCTCCGATTCACAGCCGGCTAGGCCGATGCCTGCGCGCTCTCCGCGGCCAACTTAAGGCCGAACCGCGCGGTCTCGCCTCGATTCGCGCCGCTGGCCACCTCATTGTCGCCGTGCTCCTTTGTCCGGCACGGCACTGCCACGGCCACCTGTCTTCCTTCATTTGTCGTCTGTTAAGGCCGGTATTACACTATCAAATTATTGGGCAAAGAATTGGACGAAAAAATTGGATGAAATATTGGTCATATTTTTTTGACAAAGAAATTGGATGAAACGCAAAAGGGGGTATTACACTATCATCCAATATTTTGTCAAATTTGCTTCCAAATGGCGATGTAATGCTCAGCTGTTGTTTATACTACAGTTGCGTTGTGTCTGCATTTAGAAGAGAAGGAGGGAAAAAAGAAAAGGAGACGCACTTGGATGAAACCGTGGGTGTCAGAGCAAGATAAATAAAATTTGTTACGGGACCGGGAGGATTTTCCTTTTTTATGCCTTCGGCAGAACAGCCAGGCCGTTCATTGCTAATTATTTTGTCGCTCTTCATCCTTCACAGTTTGCAATGGGGTAACAAAAAGGCTGATTCAAACAGTGTATACGAATAAGATTGTTAAGTTGATAAAACAAGTTTCATTAAATAACGTTGTAAATGGACAATGTGAGCACTGACAAAGAGGATAATCTAAATTGTTTAAAATGTTCAAATGTTTGTTAAGCTTAAGGGACTTAACTACGGGGTCAACAGTCCCTAAACTTACAAACTACTTATCAACTACCTTAGACTAAGGACGGCAGAAATATCCATGCCCGAGGGGGGATTCGAACCCCCGACCGTAGCGACCGTGACTGAAGCGCCTCAGTCCCCTCGGCCGGCTAAATTGTTTATGACGTTAACAATGTAAGGGGGGGGGGGACATTGCTGATAAAGTAAATAGGCTCTATTTATTTCCTTACAAAAATTGGCTGACGTATTTATATGTACATAGATCCGCTTGCAAACAGATGTCGATGTTTTGAAAGTTGTTTCATTTCCCAGAACTTAGCACACCACATTATCAGAATCATACATTCTAAAATCTGCTTCGGCCGTATTAAGATTTAGAGCTATTACTTCAATTCCGATAGTATATAATGACTATTTTACATCACCGATTGTAACTCAACCTCACTTTTGCCGCGGAGTATTGGGCTAGGCGAATTGAAGTGACGGACAGTGTGAATTGGCCTTGTCACCTGTTATACAACGCCCCATCTGATTTTTTTTTTTTTTTTTTTTTTTTTTTTTTTTAATTTTGTTGTTGCTAGAAAACACTACACAAACATTCCACTACTAGCCATGTTTACGAATACGAACGTTATGTCCAAGTAATGTCAGATATTTAACCTCCAAATAAAACAGCTGTAGTGGCAAGGAAGCTGTTTACTACTAGCGCTCCAAGCGGTCACATTTCTCACTGCAGGAAACAGAAGACGAGCGATTTCTTTGATCAAATCTAGGCCGAGGCCTTAGATTGGATGAAATACTGGACGATGTTCCCATTACACTACGTCCAATTTTTCTTTGTCCAAATCTTTGACAAATAATTTGATAGTGTAATACCGACCTAAGATTACGGCCGCGAAGGTCTCGCTTCCAGCCCTGTCCAGACCTAAAATATGTCACTCTGCTTGTAAATCTAACAAAAGGCTGATTTACGGCTCGGTTTGTTTTGAGCCATCTCGCGGTTTCTTCTGCTACTAAAGGCACGCGTCCAAGGACGTTATAACAGAGTAAAGGCTAGTCTACACGACGACACTAGGTTGTGACACTCGTAACATATACACTGTACTACGCTCCCCTAGTAGTTCCGTAAGATGCTAGCAGGTGTCAGGCGGTTCCCCGGTTTAGTACCGGTAGACGACACTAGAGGCGCTTCTGAGGGTAGCGTGGAGGGGAGGCTGAGGGAAGAGCTCAAAGATCTATATAAACAACAGACTGGCCACAGCGCCGCCATAGTTGAAGCCAATTGAAAAGGCTGCCGCCATTTTTGAGAACGTCAGTGTCACGCCAGGTGTTTACTGGGCGTCTGCTAACGCTGACTCATAGATTTTATATTAATCATTGCCAGTTTTGATTTTTTCTTAATTTCTGGGCGACGCATTTCGGAAAGTAATTCCCACTACGAATAGCATTCCTCATTTACTACTGCATCGTAAGTGTAATGTTTACAATCGTCGAACTGCTGCATTAGTTGATGTTACTATAATGTCAATAATCGTTTGTATTTGCCGACATATCTTCCGTATAAATACAGGCGATTTTCTTTAAAGTCTTTAATTACCTTTATTCTGCCTGTGGTTCAAATGATGTTTCATGCTTTGGAGTACATTACATATTTAGCAACCTCTCCATAATTTGACTCTCCTTATAGCTTTTGGTTTCTGTAGGTGCTCAGGAAACGAAAATAGTGTTGGAGTGGCATTTGCAAATAGCTGCTTTCGATCGGTGGTAGCATCCATAACTTTTCTTCAAAATGAGAAGAGCATATATGTAACTATACTTTGTAGGCTGCCACTTATCACGCTTCATACTGGTTACTCGTTGGGTTAACAACTCTTCGTCTTTCAAAGGAAATTTGTATAAAGAATAGTTTAATTACAGTTCATATACCTAGCCTACCTACCGAATGGTTAATACGCTTTTGTACACTATATAAACAACTGTCATTACATTAAAACACACCAAATACAACCGTCATCTGCCTACATTTTTTATGGTCGTGAAGTAAACATAGTTTTGAAACTTGGTAAATGCGAAAGTTAAAGATAACGAATGTTTATAGACAAATACACGCTGATACACAACGACCTATATAATTACATATCTCTTTCTTTATGTATGATATTCCAACAGTTTTATCACTGCGGTTGTTGCAATTGTACGCCGAACATACACTGGGCTTGATTTACCACTTAATAATAGCGCTTACACGTCAGTTTAGATTACAAAAAGAAGCGTCTGCTCACGCTGCTGCTTCACACTGACGTTCTCAAATATGGCGCCCAGTGTTGCTTAGTGCTGCCACCCAGAGCGCTGTAACTTGCCTGTAGCCTCTCTATGTTGTTTATATACCACTTTGGGAGAGCTCGTACCGCCTGCCACGAGGCCACAGCTGTGTCCCTTGTGCCGGCGTCTGAGGGGAGGTGGAGGTGGTGGTGGTGGGGGCAGCCGCTACCTGCCGCCTGCTCTGGCCAGTTTAAAGGGCTGCTTCTGACCGCAGCGCCATCATGGGACACCTCTTCGGAACTGCTCTGGCCCTCCCTCCCCGCACCCCTGAGCGTGTGACCGGGCCCATACGGAGGTTTCCCGTCTGTATATATCTGTCTGTGGTTGCGCGCAACTGGTTTCGTGTTTGTCTGTAGACACGGCGCCAATACTATACACTCCAGTTACGTTGTTTTGTAAGCGCCGTAGTCGCCGTAGAATGAAAGTTTTGGTAGCTGTAAAAGTTGTGGTGAAGCTATTGCTTCTCTGTGTGAAGTCGCTACATAAGACTTAAGAAAAGACGTTGCTTAGCAGCCTTGCTGAAAGAAGTTGTGATCGATGACCCTATAAGTTATTTTAAACAACTCCGACTGTCACCAGAGCAGTTTACTTTTAAACAGAGTTAGTAATGCAATAAAGAAAAAAGATACTGTTATTCGTGAAGCATCGTTACCAGAACTGAAATTACACATTGCATTACTTTTCTTGTCAAATAGATATTCGTCTCTACAATACCTGTAACGTGTTCCCAAATCCACAATTGCCATAGGTATAAATACCATTGTATAGGTATTTGGAATTGAATGTACTTTAATCTGCAATTCGCTAATCGTCAACTCATCAATATTTAATCCACGAATGATTGCTTCAAAACCACTAATACGCCGCTGCTTATTCCTGAAATTTTCATCGTTAAAATGGCACAAACACCTATGCATCGCATATATGTTCAAAAACCGAATTATTTCTTCCTTTCACCCTTTATGTTGTGTTTTGTTCAGTATTGGTTATCACCTAACCTAAAAACACGCGCAATCAGTTTCGCCAAAGTTGGAAGGAGCCGAAACTGTTTAGTTTCGCCAACGAGTTGCGCGAACGCCTGCCGCGCATGCGCACTGGCCAGTAGCGCGGTTTCATGAAACCTAGTGCCGCCGTGTAAACTAGCCTTAACATATACAGAGAAGCAGCCCCCCCCCCCCCAAAAAACCTCTGTCCTACGCTGTCCTCTTAGTTCCGTAAGATGCTAGCAGGGGTCAGACGGTTCCTCGGCTTAGTTCCGGTAGACGACACTAGAGGCGCTTCTGAGGGTAGCGTGGAGGGGAGAGCTCGTGCCGCCTGTCACGAGGCCACGGCTGTGTCCGGTGTGCCGGCGTTTAAGGGGTAGTGGTGGTGGGGACAGCCGCTACCTGCCGCCTGCTCTGGACAGTTTAAATGGCTGCTTCTGACCGCAGCGCCATCATGGGATATCTTACGGAACCTTCCC
This sequence comes from Locusta migratoria, assembly GCA_026315105.1. Lineage (NCBI taxonomy): Eukaryota > Metazoa > Arthropoda > Insecta > Orthoptera > Acrididae > Locusta > Locusta migratoria. The sequence goes on along the minus strand of CM048745.1, from coordinate 325,415,445 downwards.
TCCCCGCACCCCTGAGCGTGGGACCGCGCCCTTACGGAGGTTTACCGTCTGTATATATTTGTCTGTGCCGTTATGCATCAGACCGCGCGCTGGGTGACTGTTTTTTGTTTTCTTTTTTTAAGGGTCTCCTGACCTCCATACAACCCTTCCTAACTCACGCCAGACTTTTGTAGAAACAAAATGGTACCTCGCCAATAAATACGTTGCAGTGCTTCTTTAATTAACGCAGAAACAAAATGGAAACAACCGGCCGCACACCCTATCAGTGGCGTGTCCAAGCCGATGCTGCCGGACGGAAGAAAACGAAATGTGTCCCAAGGTCAAAGTACATATCTGGACACAACGTTAAGTAAGGATGAACACAAAGGGCCTCCTGCTATGTGGTGAGCAAATGCTTCTTACCAAAAGGAAGTACTCGATTGCAACAATAACAACGGATATGAGTAAAGATATTGAGACTCGAGAGTGGCACCTTTCAATCCTTGCCACAACAGACGAACCTGAGAATACAGCCGCACCATGGAAGTCTACCAGCGGTAAGTGGCGTGGTAAGCCTTCATAAAATAAAAAATAAAAAAGGGGGTATAAAATAATTACTCCACCGTAAAAACAACACAACAAAGAAAGGTGCGTTACTCGCAAAATAACTTTCTTTCTTTGTTGTGGTTCTTAGATTAAGTATTACATAGTTTCAGTTTCCCAATTGTCACACACCGAGAACTATTTGGTATCCATGTATCAGGGAGACAGCAAGGAAATTCCCAATATTTCGAACATAATTGTGAGGATGGAGGATGATGAGGATGGAGGATGATGAGGATGCAGGATGATGAGGATGCAGGATGATGAGGATGGAGGATGATGAGGATGGAGGATGATGAGGATGGAGGATGATGAGGATGGAGGATGATGAGGATGGAGGATGAGGTGGTGGTAGTGGTGTTGCTGCTGGCGGTGATCTGAAGTGAAGATGGTGGTGATTAAATCAAATGTTTGTAAATCTGTGGGACTTACATACAGTCCCTAGGTTTATAAACTACTTAAAGTAATTTAAGCACAACACACACACACACCCATGTCAAGGGAGGACTCTACCCTCCGACGGGGAGCAACTGCGCGATCGACAGCACGGAGCCTTAGAGCGCTCGGCCATTTCGCGGCGGTATTATGATGATGAAGAGTAGCCGCGCGGGAGTAGCCGAGCGGTCTCCCGCGTCGGAGGTTCGAATCCTTCCTCGGGCATGGATGATTGTGTTGTCTTTAGTATAAGTTAGTTCGTAAGTTTAGGGACTGATGACTCCACAGTTAAGTCCTACAAGTTTGACAAACCTTTGAACATTTTTTTATGAAGAATATGGTGGTGATGAGTACTGAGACAGCATGATGCCAATGGCGACGTTGCCGGCTGCAGCTGGGTGTGAAACGAGTCTGCGGCAAGTGTCTCGGCTGTGACGTGGGAGACTCCCACGCCCGCTGTGGGAACGCGCCGACCGCGCCACCTGACCCGTATAGCGCTATCTCCGCGGCCAGCCGCCTCGCAACCACCCAAACCCGACGCTCCTTCACCACTACTCCCAGCCTGCTGCTCTGCACTTCGCCATCCACACCGTTACTGGACGCGAGTGTACAAACTTTCATCACCATTGGAGCAAGACTATATGCAATACAAACACAGAAACCTACAAACACACGGACAGTCTACTTTGTACAGTCTGTCGTATACACGTCGCCCCACTTTCTCAAACCTCCCATTTTTGTTGACAAGTGTCCACCCGCCAGAGTTGAACCATTTATTTGGCACACGAAGAACTGACGCGAAGAAAACATGTTAAGTTATGTAAATTAGACTTTAGGGCCCTGTGAACAGCTTTACAATTTCTTGCAATATAAATACCAGAGTTGTTCCTATGGCTACATGAATTATTGATTTTTGGACTACTTCATGTGAGATGCCTAGAAACAAGTCCTTTTTCGTACAAAGTCCAGAACAATCCCATGATTTCCACGTTTGATATTCAGACAATACGTACATATTCCTTTTGGCCCATAATCTGGTAAGTAAGGAAAACCGTCATAGTACACCATTCTCTAGTATAGGAGACGCTGCTCCTTCTGGACTAGGTACCCATTCGATAGTGATCTGCCAGAACGCCTCTTCGCAATAAATATCAATGCATTTGCAGATAATAATTCGCCAATGCTTTTCGATAATAAATCACCATCAAGTTTTCCTGTTCGCCTTTATAAGAAGCTTTACACATGTAAGTGACAATTAGTCACAGAATCGAATGAAACTTATCCTTGCAGTGTCTGCTGAAGATTCAGACAAACATTGCTGTATTTCATATGATGATGATGATGATGATGATCGGGTGGCTTATGTGGCTCAACTGGGGTCGTGATGAGCTTGCAAAATCTACCGGTAAATATTACAATTTGAGAAAACGAAGTACGTTTCCAGACGGGTGGAATCACGTCGCAAATATGTCCCTTCAGTATTATAGTGCAAAATCCATCGTAAAACTAACGACATGCCTTTACACACAACGTTAAAGCGGCCAGGCAGATTGAACATGAAACGCTGTCAAGCCCATTCGTATTATTCTTGCCTCCATGGTGTTATCAGTGGTGATCAGATCTTTGGAACGCTGCAAAGATAGAATTGATTCTAGTCCGTGGTATTTTTGAGAGTTGCAAACAAATTGAGTACAACCGTGGTTTATTTTTTTAATGCCTCCATTGCGGCGTCGTTATATCGACCGGCACAAGCACAACGCAATCCTAGTGATCATAGAGTCAATGAGAGTGACGAAGATCGTATACAGCGCTTGGAGGTACGTCTGCACTACAGTGCCTGGCACAGGGTTCATCGAACCACCTTTATACTGCAAACGTAGGCTTCCGAGGTTGTTGTCACTATCAATAAAATTCTTCCGGGTATGAAACCGCGTCGTCATTTTATAAACTATACCGACGTTTCGGCCACTGTTGCAGGCGGTCTTCATCACGGTCTGACACCCTGATGAAGGCCACCTGCAACAGTGGCCGATACGTCGGTATAGTTTATAAAATGACGACGCGGTCTCATACACCTTTATAGTATCTCCCTTTCCATTCTCTAATAGCGCCCGGGAAGAAAGAACACCTGAATCTCTCCGTTCGAGCGCTGATTTCTCGTATGTTACTCTGATGGCCATTTCTACCTATGTAAGTGAGAGTCAACAATATATTTTCGCATTCGGGGGAGAATGTTGGCAGTTATAGTTTCGTAAGTAGCCCACGCCGCAGCAATAAGCGCCGTTGTTGTAATTATTCCCATCCCAGATCCTGTATCATTTCCGTAACGATGTCTTCCCTGTATCGTGACAATACGAAACGAGGTGCCCTTCTCTGGACTCTTTCGATGTCCTCCGTCAAACCTACCTAAAAGGATCCCACACTGGGAAGCAATACTCCAAGAAAAGAACGCACAAGCATAGTGTATGCCGTCTCTGTAGTAGTTCTGTTGCATCTTTTAAGCGTTCTGCCAATGAAACGCAGTCTCTGGTTCGCCTTTCCCACGACATTATCTACGTATTCTTTCCAATTTAAGTCTGAAGTAATAGTAATTCCTAGGTATTTTGTGGAGTTTACGGCCTTCACTTTCGATTGACTTATCTTGTAAACATAGTTTAACGGATTTCTTTTCATACTCATGTGGACGACTTCACACTTCTCAGTATTTAGAGTCAATTGCCAATTTTTACACGATAGTGATATCTTATTTAGATAGTCGATGTAACTGACGCCACTTCGGCGACTTGAGTGTCAATTGTGGTGAAATGATGACAATACTGCAGTCCCCAAGCGGAGAAAATCTCCAACCGGACCGGGAATCGAACCCGGGCCACGTGCGTGGCAAGCTACTACGCTGTTTACTAGACTACGGAAGATGACTGTATTTCAGGATTAATTGTCGGTTTCAAGTACCATTTCTCCTCTGAAACGCAAGCGCAATTTTGACTTTGCTTGAGAGTAACAATGCTCATGAAAGGCTTAGGATAGGGCCTGTTGTCAGTCGAGTTCAGTGCGCAGCAGTCACGGTCTGCACGGCCACTACGGTTGGGGGTTCGAATCCCCCCTCGGGTATGGATATTTGTGCCGTCCTTAGGATTAGGTAGTTGATAAGTAGTTTGTAAGCTTAGGGACTGATGGCCCCGTAGTTACGTCCCATAAGTTCTACAAACATTTGAACATTTGCAGTGCGCAGGCGAGCGCGTGCAGTGGTAGTCTTCCTGTGAGAGTGGGCGGTGTCCGCGCAGATGGGCGCGGTCTCCAGTCTGCGTCAACATTCCAGAGGACGCGGGCGGAACTCAACCACAACCAGAACCAGAACCAGCAGCAGCACCAGCGCTGGCGCCGGCGCCGGAAGCGGCCTAATTGCGTCTCCTTCACGGCCGCCTGCCCACCCGGCATCCAGACCACTCTCCCGCTTTTGTTCTCCGCGCTGCACTGCCTCATACCCACTCTTCCTGAGCGCACCGGCTCACAACCGCTGCCTCAGCGAACGACCAGTACACAAACACTGCAAAGCTGTACACCTCACACCGAGTAGTCCACTGAATTACAGGCCAATATCATTGACATATTAATTGGCAACGTGGTTTTGGAACCAATACCGAATTCAAAAGGAACGAATTACCTCGAGCAGAACAATCTGTTGACCCATAGTCGAACGCAGATTCAAAAAGTACTATCCGTGTGAAAAATAGCACACCTCTACTCGCACGAAGTGGTGAGTGATATCGAAAAGACGTCTTTACATTGTTTCCGTATTTCTAGGGTTCCAGGTGGTTTTTCACTCGCTACCTCACAAACCGTTTTAAAACAGATTGCGTGCCTACGAAATATCGTCTCCGATATACGACTGCATTGGGTATTATCTGTTACACAGGACACAGTTCGTAGTAACTGATGGAAAGGCATCAGCTAAGAGGTGATATCTGCCATTCCGCATAGTGGTGTGATTGCTCATCTTATATAGGGTGAATCACTTACACCGCAAATATTGCGGAAATGGAAAGTGGGATTGAGGTGCGGTTTTCACAGAATGGATCGATAGTCAGGGGCTCTTACTTTTAGCCAACGAACAGATTGTGATATTACTTAGAAACAGTCGCATCTGAAGATCAAAACCAACTGCAGAACGATCTGAATAAGAAATTGGCAATTGACTCTAAATAATGAAAAGTGTGAAGTCGTCCACATGAGCACGAAAAGAAATCCGTTAAACTTTGTTTACAACAAAAATCAATCAAATTTGAAGGCCGTAAACGCCACAAAATACCTAGGAATTACTATTACTTCAGACTTAAACTGGAAAGAACACTTTGATAATATCGTGGGAAAGGCGAACCAGAGACTGCGTTTTATTGGCAGAACCCTTAAAAGATGCAACAGAACTACTAAAGAAACTGCATACACTGCGCTTGTACGTCCATTTTTGGAGTATTGCAGCCCAGTGTGGGATCCTTATCAGGTGGGTTTGACGGAGGACATAGAAATAGTCCAAAGACGGGCAGCTCGTTTTGTACTGTCACGATACGGAGGAGACAGCGTCACAGAAATGATACAGGACCTGGGATGGGAATCATTACAACAACGGCGCTTATCGCTGCGGCATGGACTACTTGCGAAACTCCAATCGCCAACATTCTCCTCCGAATGCGAAAATATATTGTTGACTCCCAGTTACATAGGTAGAAATGATCATCAGAATAAAATAAGAGAAATCAGAGCTCGAACAGAGAGATTCAGGTGTTCTTTCTTCCCGCGCGCTATTCGAGAATGGAATGGGAGATAAATAGTATAATTGTGGTTCGATGAACCCTCTGCCAGGCACTTAAATGTGATTTGCAGAGTATCCCATGTAGATGTTGATGTAGATGTACGGCACCTCGTGCGTACTGTAGGGCGGTAAAACGCACACTGCTACGCAACAGCATCCGCAAGGATGTGGAGGTTTTAGGGGACTTGTGGGAGGAAGCAGTACTAACTTCTCCGTCCGCAAGTAAAACCCTAGGTAGCTTGTAGCCACACCGCAGCGATACGCGCCGTTGTTGTAATGATTCCCATCCCATATCCAGTTTGTAATGATTCCCACATCCCAGATCGTCACAGTCTTATCAGGTGAAACACGACAAAGCCCAAAGCCATGTTTCAGCCACCAGCATGATCACTCGAAATTACGACTTAACGAGGGCGTGTTGTCTGCAGCTGCTTACCGGGAAGGAGCGAGAGGTTCCGCATGCGTGGTGGGAGCAGTAACGGTAGACGCGAGCATAAATCACTTGCTAGAGCCAAGGGCGGCGCGTGTGTCAGACGAGCTGTCTGCGGGCGAAACGCGAGCCTGCAAGCCGATCCTGACCCTGCCTGCACACTTGTTGCACCGCCCCACACTGCCTGCCTCGCCTTTCACTGCCCGCCGCCGTTGTCATGCCAACGATAGCCGCCGTTGTCATGCCAACGATAGCCGCCGTGATGGGCTAGGGACACCTGTCCTTCCTTCCTTCCTTCCTTCCAGCATACCTCTCCTCTTTCTCCTCCAAGTCCCATTATTCCTTTTCGTCCCTTTCCCCATAGTCTCCATCCTTTCACTTACCTTTCCTTCATCATCCTTCTCGTCTTGTTTCAGTTTTATTTTCCCTTCCTCTCCTTTTACTTTTTCTTCACCTCAATTTAAAAAAAAAAAACTTCTCTCTTTTACTTTATAATCATTGTCGAATGCCTTACTTTTCGTTTCCTTTACTTTCTCTCGTCATTGTTGACATCCAATATTCGTTTAAATGTATGCAGTGTAGCATTGTATGAGAGCGAAACGTGGGCGATAAGGAGTTCAGACAAAAAGAACCTTCAGAAATGTGGTGCTACCGACGGATGATGAAGACTAGGTGGGTAGATCACATTAACTAATCAGGAGGTGCTTTAACAGAATTGAGGAGAAAAAGAGTTTGTGGCGTATTCTAAGAGTATGGATAGGTTGGTGGGACACATTCTGAGACATCAAGGAATTGTCAACTCAGCATTAGAAGGAAGTGCGAGGGGTAAAAATCTTAGGTGACCGAGAGACGAATACAGTAAGCAGAGTTAAAAAAAAAAAAAAAAAAGAAAAAAAAATTGTATAGCTTATAGGACTTAACTACGGCGTCATCAGTCCCTAAACTTACAAACTACTTATGAACTAGCTAACACTAAGGACGGCAAAAAATATCCATGCCCGAGGGGGGATTCGAACCCCCGACCGTAGTGGCCGTGCACACCGTGACTGAAGCGTCTCAGTACCCTCGGCCACCGAGGCCGGCGAAAGCAGATTCAAACGGATGTAGGTTGCCGTACGTATTGCAATTGCACAGGACAGGGTAGCGTGGAGATCTGCACGAAGCCAGTCTGCAGACTGAAGACTACAATGAAACAGTCATCACTTTTCCTCCACTTCTCCTCCTACTTCCCTTCTACCACACCTCTTACTTTCTAAAATTCTACCATAACTGTGTATCATTTTCTAAAATTTCTGGAAGTATGAAATGCTAATTACGTGCGTGTCTCTTCCGTCGTGTACGCACGATGCAAATTTCACCTGATTTGCATACTACCTTCAGGGCTGTTGCATTTTGGATGGCCAGCAGTGTACGAAAGAGAATACCTTTATACGGAAACACACAGCCATCTACGGCGAAGGCTTTTAGCCATGACCCTACTTCTATTCCACATTACGACCGAGAGAAAGAGTGAGAAGTAGCGCACCGTCAGAAAAGAAAGGACTCGTCTTGCATACTTAGAAAGGCAGTGCCCGCGAACAAAACACCTCTTACACCCGACGCCCTCCTTCGCTCTCGAAGCCGAGCGTGATCAAACGTGCAAGAGACCTCCCATCTACCCCCTGCTCTCCCGCACGCACACCTGAGAAATTGCGCCACCGGCAGGGCACGCTCTCGGCGATTTCTTCCCATTCCTCCGTGTCCTTCATTCGCATCTATTCTTTATTTTTTCCCCTTCTTTTTTTCCCTCCTCTTCCTCCTTCCCTCCTCCGTCTCACACGCGCTCGCTCGCTCGCTCCGCGTGCGGGCGTCGTATTTAAAAGGGTTGGCGCGGAGAAGCGAGCCGAGACATTCATTTCCGTTTTCCACAAAGCGGCGGCGGGCGTGAATTGAACTCGTCGGGCGTGTAATTTTCTCCGTTCTCAAAGAAATTTCGCGCCATCTAAATGCGTTCCCCGTCAAGAAGCGCCGGTGCAGCGAGAAGGGTTATGGCGTCGCGAGGTGCGAGCCAACGGCGTGCCTTACACGACAAAGCGAACTGCCGTACGTGGGCGTTCTCATACACATGCACACGATCACGGGCGAACGAAACATGTCTCCACTGTCGCGATGATAATGACTTGTACCGAGAAACTCGCGGAGAGAGCACGAACACTCTGAATCCGTACCTGTGCCAGAATTTCGCGTCGAGGGCGGGAAAAAAAGGATGCAAAACTGGCGTCGCCGTGTCTAACGAGAGTGGCAGGTACGACGGCACGCAATAATAAGCTCGTCAAGCAAGTGATGAGGTCGCGTGTACGCAGCTCGCAGTGGAGGTCATTAGAACACCACAATTACTGACCGCATCTCGTGAATCTCCACGAAGCTGCTGCCGCTGGAAACCTTCATTAACGACTGGAGTGATTTAGGCTGGAGAGAACTCGTGCCGCAATTGAGCGTGCGTACTCTTACGGCTAGGAGGAAATCATTAACCTTAATTTTCGGTGCACTAATTAGACAAATGGTTACTCATCAACTCTAAAACTTTCTGCACTGAATGCATCAGGTGTCGTACATTGTATAATCCACACTTGAGCACGTTTTTAGCCGTGCGCACTAAGGCGCTTTGCCGCGGTGCGCGCCGTCGGGGGTTCGAGTTCTACCTCGAGCATAAGTTACTGTAAAGTTAGTGTAAGTAGTTCGTAATCCTAGGGACTAATGACCAACGTAGTTAAGTCCCTTAGATTTACAGACGTTTGCACATCTTTCAGCACAGGTTTTTCATAGAATAATGCGAAATTCTGAGAAAATTCTTTCATAAGGATGTTGTTAGCTTGAATATTGTTCACGTCGTCGTGTGAATTTCTACGTTTCTGGTGTTCTGTGGTTCGGGTTGGTAACGCGAACTCTTGTCGACCATGGTGATTATATTTTACACACAACCTCTGTCAAAATTCGGTGAATAGTCTTACATCTACATGGGATACTCTGCAAATCAGATTTAAGTGCCTGGCAGAGGGTTCCTAGAACCGCCGTTATACTATTTATCTCCCACTCCATTCTCGAATAGAGAGAGGGAAGAAAGAACATCTGAATCTCTCCGTTCGAGCTCTGATTTCTCGTATTTTATTCTGATTATCATTTCTACCTAAGTAGGTGGGAATCAACAATACATTTTCGCGTTCGGAGAGAATGTTGGCGATTGGAGTTTCGTAAGTAGCCCACGCCGCAGCGGTAAGCGCCGTCGTTGTAATGATTCCCATCCCAGACCCTGTATCATTTCCGTAACGATGTCTCCCCTGTATCGTGACAATACGAAACGAGCTGCCCTTCTTTGAACTCCGTTCTCCGTCAAACCCACCTGATAAGGATCTCACACTGGGCTGCAATACTCAAAAAAAGGACGGACGCAGTTTCTTTAGTAGTTCTGTTGCATCTTTTAAGGGTTCTGCCAATAAAACGCAGTCTCTGGTTCCCCTTTCCCACGACATTATCTACGTGTCCTTTCCAATTTAAGTCTGAAGTAATAGTAATTCCTAGGTATTTTGCGTAGTTTTGAATGATTTATCTTGTAAACAAAGTTTTACGGATTTCTTTGCGTACTCATGTGGACGACTTGACACTTCATTATTTAGAGTCCTGTAACTTTAACGAAGATCAACTTTGAAATATAATTACCCCACTGTCCCAAATAGTCACCTCCCCTAACTATGCTCCGCCGAGCTATGCGATATAGGTGCTAGGAACTTTGCACGAAGTCTTCCTTCGGGATGATGGTTCAAATGCCTCTTCGCGTGTCGTTGGTTATCAGGGAATATAGTCAAATCTCTTTCCTTTCTAAGCAAGTTTGAGTCGAGGGGATAGAGCTCTGGCGAGTATGGTCGATGTTTAAGTTGCACAGCAACGGACCCTCACACACAGCCAATATCGTCAAAAATGTTTTGACAAAAAGTGGGTCGTGCAACTTTAACATCCGCCACACTCGCCCGATCTCAATCCTCCAGACTTCTTCCTATTCCCTCGACGCAAACTCGTTAAAAGGAAAGAGATTTGACTATATTCCTGACATCCAACGGAACGTGACGTGGTTTATTGAACACCACCCTAAAAGAAGACTTCGTGCAAAGTTTTCAGGATATGTATCGCAGAGCTCAGCGGTGCATAGTTACAGGAAATGACTGTTTCTAAGGAAAGTAAGGCTCATCTACGTTAATCTCACATGAGTTTTCACGGAATTTTATTGTTAGAGGTTGTATATTTCTTTATTCTTTTTCTTCTTCTTCTCCTTCTCCTTCTTCGAGAAAACAAATTATCCGCGTATTGCATTTCGTCAACACGCGGTAGAACTTTTTGTTCAGAACATTCTCGAGAATCATTCTGCCTCATAGACGTTGCTTCACTGCATCTTGCGACACGGACGTATGTTCAGTTCAAATTTTCGCCGTATTTTACGGTACTGAAGTCGAAAAACGTTCTACGTCAGTTTGTCACAAATCCGGATTCTCGATATGTGCCGCCAACAGCATAAGCAGAAAAAGAAACCCGTTTAACTTCATTTACACGATGAAACATCAGAGGTCCGTAAATTCAATTGATTACCTTCGGATTACAGTTACGGAGAAGTGAAATTAGAACAGACAGAACAAAACCAAACGCTGCGTTTCATTGGCAAAACAGAAGACCCAACAGTTCTACTAAAGAAAAGTGCCTACTCTACACTTGTGCGTCCTGTTTTTGAGTATTGCTGCCCACTGTGGAAACTTCTCCAATTGGGACAGACGAAGGAAACAGAGAATGTTCAGAGAAGGGCAGCTCATTCTGTACTATTTCTATACAGGGGAGTGTGTTCACAGAAATGATGCACTAGTTGGAGTGGAAATAGTTATTTGTTGTAGCGAGATCTATTTGCGAAATTTCTTTCACCAACCTTCTCCGAATGCGGACATATTTTGTTGGCACCAATTCACATAGGGAGACATGATCATTACATTAAAACAATTCAGAAGTAAAACGGAATAATTTTGTCATTTTTCCCCGCACGCTATTCGAGAATGGAATGGTAGAGAACTAGTCTGAAATTTGCAGGCACTTGAAAGTGAACTACAGAGTAGTGACGTAAAAGTGGGCAGTAGCGAAATTCTCTGGATGCAGAACCAACCAGACATCCGTCTGCAGCTGTTAAGTATAAAATGCGACTTTTCGAAAATTGTGACAGCAGAACAACGCTTTACCATCACATTAAATTCCATTAATATTTATACAGGTAAGTCTCTACTAAAGAATAACGCCATTGTGCTGCGTCGACGAACAGTGACGTTATCTGACTATAGATCTAAGTTTTGTAGGTATTTGGTGCTTTCCTTTAGTTAATAATTGATTTCTGTTGGCTCCCAACGTCAAGATCCACAAAGTCGTTGAATTCCTCGCGTCAGAGTGTTGTTATATGAACTCGTGAAAGGTGTGGTTCACCCGCTGGCGTATCCTCTTGCAATCGCCAACTACTGAGGGCGTGTCGTTTGCAGTTCTTTAAGCCTTTGGCACACGGACCATGCCTCTGAACGTGAACGCGCTGCTAAACGCTCAGTAACGGTGCGATTTGTACGTAAGAGACGCGTGCCTCTGCCATGGCAGCGCGCTCCAGCGACACTTGTCGCTTGCATCAGGTTCGGCTGGCTGGTTTGTTGGGCCAAGGGGACCCAACTGATAAGGTGGAGTGGGAAGGAGGGAAGATGAGAATTGAAAGAAAGGGAAAGAGAATTCAGTCCAGGGAGGAAAGAAGGAAGAATGACTGCATTAGCTCACGGCCCCGTTATTGCCACGCACGTATCGACGAAAGAACCGCGAGTCTTCTGGGGGCATCAGCTTCGGGAAGCACACTATTTACGAAACGTATACTGATATTTTTGTTCCGAAATTAAAGAGACACACAACGGGAGTTGTTTTTCTCTTAAATATTTTCCTCTTAATTAGAAATATTGCCTGCCTATTGTGCTGAAGAATGTGAGTAAATCGAACAGCGAGTATGTGAGTATAGTGACAATTGAGACAAATAGGAGCGTCATTAGTTTTTAATTGTTTTACTAAAAAAAAGTCACTTGTATTAAGAAGTTTTCAATCTCCGTGGTGTTCGCGTTGAATTTCGACAGTTACTGTGCGCTTGAATGATAAGGGGGAACGCCACGAATTTTCGACTCTAAAGGGGACCGTAAAAGTTAGTGGTTTTAAATACCACAGTGCTTCATAGGCATGGTGTGTGAATGTGTTTTTCTTTTTCTTATCCTTAGGTTAGTTTAAGTAATTTGTAAGTTCATTTTTGAAGTGAGAACCACAATCTTTTTGTGTAACCACTATATATGTTTAATGACAATTACCAGTAATATAAAAAAGTTAAGTTATTATTAAATGCAAATGCTTAGCTGAGTAAGACTTTTGAAACTCACGAAGGAAACTGTAATAAAAAGAATCATTTTCTCAATTCAAAAATTTTGTACAGTCACTGACATTTGTGGCAGTATTGAGTCTTTGTGTTAATGTTCCTTCTTATATCTGGAATGAAGCTTGTAGTTTTACGCTTAGAACGTTTACTATTTTTTATAAATTAGAAAATAAAAGCTCGAAGTACTAAGTAACTGTAGACACCACCGGCCGCGGTGGCCGAGCGTACTGCAACGTCAGTCACGGTCTGCACGGCCACAACGGTCGGGGGTTCGAATTCCCCCCTCTGGCATGGATATTTGTGCCGTTCTTAGTAGTAGCTAGTTCATAAGTAATTTGTAAGTTTAGGGACTGATGACCCCGTAGTTAAGTCCCACAAGCTCTACAAACATTTTTTTGTTAACTGTAGACACCATTAATTTCTTGAAAGCTATAGTTGTAAACAACTCTCCCAAAAATAGAAACATGGTATAAAATAAAACAAACCTGTACAATAAGCACGGGTACAGACAACTAAACAACAAACAAACAAGGAACGACCTCTCCGGCAGAGGAATAATAAATCACTGGTGACACTTGTTTCAGCTGGAAGGGGACACAGCGTTACTCCAGCGCAATTACGAGGGAGTGTTACGACTGCATTGTTTTGTTAGAATCGTGACTACGTTACTAGCCACATTGGTTTCTTATTTAGAACGGGTTTTGTATACAACTTCAAATAAAAGCAATGATCTGCATCACTTAGCTTTTATTACTCCCACGACGCGTTTCGACAGTTTACACTCTCGTCTTCGGGTGGAACAATGGTTTCTGTTTACATCGGTACTTCCAGGATCCAGCTAGTTCCTATTCCAGGTTTCATTTTGCTACAAAACGCATGCAAGCTTTTGTTAATGTTGGTTAAGTACAAAGATTATAAATTTAAGTATTGATTTGATTACTTACAATTTGTTCCAGTGTATATAACTCTTAATTTTTCACGGAGTCGTGATCTTTGGTTTGTTTGTTTGTTCATGCCTAGTATATGTAATTTTACTGAAATGGCAGCCTATGAAAAATTACAGAGTTATATACACTGGAAGAAATTTTAAGTAACCAAATGATTACTTAAATTTACAATCTTTGTACCTACCTACATTAAGAAAAGCTTGCATGCGTTTTGTAGCAAAATGAATCCCGAAATAGGAACCAGCTGGATCCTGGAAGCACCAATGTAAACAAAAACCATTGTTCCACCTGAAGATGAGAGTGTAAACTCTCGAAGCCCGTCATGGGAATAATAAAAAGATTGACTGATGCAGATAATTTCTTTTATTTGAACTTTCATTGCCATTAACAGTCGCAGTTCCTTACCACAATCCAATATGGACGATATAAGGTTAGAAGGTTGTGTGAAAACTGTTCTACCACTTACCTGCCGTCCTTTCTCCCGGAAACCACACGCTAGTGGACCATGAAAAGGAGCAGGTGACAGCGGTAACAAATAGTAGGGGAATGGGGAATATAAGGCATTTAACAATTTTCCCCCAAATGGCATGCCCTAATTTGAATTAAATTAGTCCCAAATAAAGTACGTTTAATGCACTACAAGAAAAAGTTATATAGTTCGTGAGTACTATGTTCCAATAATTTATATATTTTTAATCTCTAAGCCTTTGCACTGTTTGGTAGTGCCCGCCAAGTCGGGTAATGCCGAACAGACGTATTCCAATAAAAAGTAATGTAAATTAATAATCCTCACAACACTTCAAAAGTAACACTTGGTTTATTAAATATTTAGGCGAATGTAGTATAGTAGTAGAGATCTATTACAAAGGTAATTAGGATAGGTATTAATAAAAAATGAACAAGTTTTTTGTCTCTTTCGCACATTCCACTTTGGATAAGAAAACCTAATCAGTCTTACAAATCACAAGTGCCACTTTTTTTTTTACGCAAATATCACACTTGTACCCCCCTGGAGTGCCCCAGCAGAGCACACAGGCTGTGTCCACGTTCTACATGAAGTGCACCTGTTCCGAAGTTCACCATCCTGGCCAAAGTCATCACAGACAAAACACTTTTCTTTGTCGGTATCCATATCGTGAAATTACTGGAGTAGTTCTTTTTTTAAGCCTTTGGCTCGACTTTCCCTGCAGGTGCACCTCCAGTGTTTCTTTAGACCACATGGTCTAATTTGTCGTACGTTTGCGATTGCTTGGCATCTGGAACAATTAAGTTCCACTATAAAATGTATAGAGTAAGCGACAAGTATGGGAAGGGTAATGCCGAACAAACGGCGGGGAATACCGAACAGTGTACATCATTGACCCGAAAGTAGGACTCCTTTTTAAAAAGTATCTTGTGAAGAAACGGTTGCCTATTTACCATATTCGTATTAAATTCAAAAATGTTCAAATGTTTGTAAATCTATCGGGCTTAACGTCGTGGTTATTAGTCCGTACCTTACAAACTACTTAAAGTAAACCAACCTAAAGACAACGCAAACACCCATGCCCGAGGAGGGACTCGAACCACCGACGGCGAACGGCCGGGCGCACCGCAGCACAGCGCCCCAGTACGCACGGCTGATCCGCTGCGACTCGTATTAAATGTGTGTTGGATAATCTATGAGCGTATTATTAAAACAACAGTGAACAACGACATGTATACACCTCAAATCATTAGGTGATGTTCTTAGATCGTAAACACTGAAAACGCACTTTCGTCATCCACTTACTCAACTGGCAAACTGGTATGGTTGGCGCAGCGTTTTCGCAATGTTTCCTCTAGACTGCAGCATCTCACAGAACTAAGAAATTGTACCTCTTGAGAGGGACAGGGGTGATTGTGGTGCTTTATTAAAATCCCTGAAATTTTGACAAGATAACGTAAAATTTCAACTGAATTATACGGTAGAATTACAAGCAAGCTAAAATGTCTAAAAATTTTATGTTAGCAAACAAAATATTTATAAAACATTTGTAGTTTGATTAGTTGGGATAGTTGCAGTGTTATTTCGACAATGAAGCATAGTTAAAGTTGTAAAAAGAAAATTACTTTTTCTGAAAAAAGTTTCTAATTTTCATGTGTTTTCCTTTTATTTCTGAAAATTCTATATTTTTTCGTTTCCCATCATTTTCTACATTTGTATAAGGCTGTGGGTCAAGGAAAGTTGCTCACACAGAGGATGGAGAAGAAATTGTAGATAGCACTACTTCACGTGAAGAGTTTAAATTAGTTTTGCCAGTAGAGCAATGTATTTTGGAACTGAACGGTTTATCCCGCAACTCGTGAGTAAAACTTTCTACATTAGAACTAGATCTCGAGGAATCTGATGACTTTGCTCTGTGTAGTGTCGACTGATAAAACGACCAACTTTTCATTAAGTTTGTACAAAGTGTCCAGTAGTTCCTTTGATGGAACATCGCTCGTTGTCGCATCTGACGCGTAGCTCTACAGATGTCGCCCTCGTAGGACAGACTCATAGTAGTACGTGCGGTTGTGATTCGTCGCTTGTAGCTTTCGCTCTCTTTTGTCGCCCACATAGGTTAAGCCACAGAGTAACATGTACAGAGAAGCAGCCCGCCCTAAAACACTGTCCTACGCTCCCCTCGTAGTTCCCTACGATACTAGCAGGTGTCAGGCGGTTCCCTGGCTTAGTACCGGTAGACGACACTAGAGGCGCTTCTGAGGGTAGCGTGGAGGGGAGGCTGAGGGGAGAGCTCGTGCCGCCTGCCACGAGGCCACGGCTTGCTGGCGTTTGAGGGGAGGTGGTGGTGGGGGCAGCCGCTACCTGCCGCCTGCTCTGTCCAGTTTAAAGGGCTGCTTCTGACCGCAGCGCCATCATGGGACATCTTAAGGAATTGCTTCAGAACCCCCCGCCCCGCACCCCTGAGCGTAGGACCGGGCCATTACGGAGGTTTCCCGTCTGTATATATTTGTCTGTGGTTAAGCCGAGCGGCGGATGAATATATTATAGATCGCATGCTGTGGTTATACAAAGAGAAAAAAAAAAACTAAAAACATTTGTTTCGTTTATTGAAAATTACTGATTTCCTGTGAAATTTCTTTACACGGCTAAGCGCCCGTACGGAAACCCGGAGCTATCCGGGAACATAATTAAAAAAATCCCGGATTTCCGGGATGGACCCGGAAAACAATCACCCGTGGAGGGAAGAATACGTGTTAGGTATTACCCGCTGTTCGTCATTACCCGTTTCTCCCTAGCCTCCGCGGTGCAGATGTAGACGTGGGTGGCAGCAAGTGTCTGCGGCAAACTGGTATGGTTGGCGCAGCGGTTTCGCATTGTTTCCACTAGATGCAGCACTTCACGAAACTAAGAACTTATATCTCTGGAGAATGAAGGATACGTATTCGGTATTGGCCGCTGTGCGTCATTACCCGTTTCTTCCCTACCCTCCGCGGTACAGATGTAGACGTGGGTGGCAGGAAGTGTCTGCGGCCTGGGCCCATTACCGCAGGCATGACGCGCCACCAGACGGCAGTATGTATGTCAGGAGTGCGCAGCGCAAAGTGGCCACCAGTTAGGGAGGTGAGCGGCCAATCTGAGCGCGCCAATTTGCGGGCCGGCCACTAACTCCGCCCCCGCCCCCGCGTGCCCCGTAAATCTCTCCTCCCCCCCCCCCCCCCAGTGGCGGGTTAGTTACGGCCCGGGGCAGCGCGCTCGGTCGTTATCGGGCTCGCCGACACCGCCCGCCTCGGCCACGGCGACCGTAATCTGCCTGCGGTCTCCAGCGCTGATGGCGAACCGCCGCGCAAACATTATTACCCACCCACGACGCCAGCAATGGCCCAAGTTTGTCTTCCCTATCACCTGAGTTACGCTGCCGATGACAAAACTATCCCGTAAAATGGGCCATTTCAAGTTGTCGGATTTTCTCTAGTTCGCTACTTGTTTTGTTAACCATCTGACGGGCGCGGTGTGTGTCGTAACGAGATCGGTGCGGTCTATCAAATTCATCAAAAATGTTCAAATCTTTGTAAATCTATCGGACCAAACTGCGTGGTCATCAGTCCGCAGCTTACAAACTAGTTAAACCTAGGTAAACTAACCTAAGGACACACACACACACACACACACACACACACACACACACACACACACACACACACCCCAGGAAGGACTCGAATCACCACGGCGAGCAACCGCGCGCTCCGCAGCGAGACGGTTTAGACCGATCCGCTACTCCACCGCGGCTCAAATTCACCATCACATCACTTACTCACGTGATCATTTATTAAATTTCGTTCACAAAACACATTGTAAGTGCTAAATATGCTTAAAGAAACACTAAAACGACATACGAGCACAAAAGCAGTAGAAATATTAATCATGCAGATTGTTTATTGTCAGTATTGGACTATGGTAACATACGATAACATCACTTTTTGACAATGAAACAACAAAAATGATAAAATTACTCATTCGCTTGTTTCGGCCTCACTTCAGCACTGCCGTAACACGTGAGGAATTTTCCCGCAATGAGAGCAACCTTTTCCTCTTCATCCCACTCCTGTTATTCTCTTTTCTGCTTCTTCTTCAGACGTTGGCCTATAATGTTGCAGCCCGAAATGTCTAAGCTTCTGTGAAACAAGTGAAGCAGAACTGACGCGTGAGGTAGTTGATTCACGAATTTTTTTTCCTCTTTTCTTTTTTTTTCCTGATAATATTCTCGTTGTTGCCATAGTAAATTATTTCTGAACTTATTCCCGTTCCAGCATTCCACACGCGTTCTCGCTGCTTTCGCCGCACCTATAGGACCAGGTTGAAGAACCGGACTCGTACTGCCATAACATCGGTGAGGAAGGACGTGCTTGCCCGAATAGGGAATTTGAGTGACGATGTGATATTGTTCGTGTCCCTAACGGAGGACATGTTGAAAAACTATAATCTGGACTTCAGAGGTTCGTGAATGTGTGTGTAAAGTTTCATATTCGTATTTTTGAAGTTGAATAAATATATGCATTCGAAATAAGTGTATTCTTTATGAAACACCCTGTATATAGATTCTTTTATTTTAGGTTCAGTACACGGTCATTTGGCCGAAACCGGTAATAATTGTATAATTAAAAAGAGATTGCGCCATAAATTAAAATTATTAGAACAAATAGACATCCGTAACACTGTATTCTGGCCATATTATCGTTTTGCATACTTTAGGTGGTCATTTTATTTGTAATTCAATTGTTGGTGCTAATCTATTAAAAATGCTCAGAAGAATGATATAAAAAAATAATGCTTCTGATGCAATAAATAAAATTATTCCTCATCGTAATTCTTCTGATAATTTTGTGTGTACTCCTGGGAACGTTCCTTCTAGGATTATATCTCGTCCTCATTCAATTATTCTTAAAATGATAATGGTTATTCCAATAATAAGTAAATGTTATATTTACAGTAGGAACAGACGTTGATACGCGAGCTTACTTCACGTCAGCAACAATAATCTTTGCCGTACGCCTTTCAGGTACTACAGATGATGGCGAAGACGGGAGGCCTTGTACCCGCTTCGCGTGTGGCAGTCTCCTCCTCGCTGAACACTGTCCGAGTGGATAAAGCTCGGGCGCGTGCTGGCAAAATGATACATTGTCGCGGTCAGGCAGCTGTTAGCCTTGCAAAAGCCACGAACGATCACGAAATCGATCGGTGCCGGCACCGGCGGCCCGGGAAGCAGTAAATAAAAAACCAAGTGCGCTCTCGCCTGAGGGCGGTCGTGCCCACAGCAGAGCAGATTGCGGGGCGTCAGATAACAGCTGTCTGTCCGTGTTCCTCCATTACTGGCCGCCCGCTGGCCTTGCTCACACGCTAAGCGCCCCACAAGGACCCCCCCCCTCTCTCTCTCTCTCTCTCTCTCTCTCTCTCTCTCTCTCTCTCTCTCTCTCTCGCTGCATTTCACGGCAGTCGCGTCTCATCAGGTGCGAAGCAAACAGCCAGCATGCCAAACCTGCCGAGAGTTCTAACAAGGAGACCACGTGGTATCGGATTTTTATTATTTATTTTTATAATCAGCCAAACCCATTCGGCGCAACTCCCAAAAAGTCTCGAGAAAATTGACTTTGAAGTTTTGTCACGTACACTTAAGTACCATTAATTAAAACAGTTGCAGCATCTGCCGCTGTAGTACAGGTTTCCAGCGCGACCGGTAAGAGGGCTGAACACACAATAATTAAAAAAAAAAAAAATGCTGAGCCGAGAATGCATCAAACGGTAAGGATCAGCGACCGGGAGAAACAGAACTACCCTAAAAAAATAAATAAACTGTGGTAGCGTTCTGGTCTCTCAATCATAGAATCGCTGATTCGAATCCCACTGACAGATTTTTTTCGTTTTCGAATTCAAATATGTAAAATATTTTGAGATGTCTAATTCCACATGTTGTGACAGTTTTTGTTTATGAGTATGTAGACGAGCTGAACACGTCACGTAAAACGATGGTTGAGTAGGTTATCTGCTTGGAAACAATGTCGCTATGGGAATGACATTCTAAAAACAATGTCGTAGCTCTTCACAAACTGAAAGACTACCGTCGTCAACGAATAGTGAAGCCAATAATGCCGCGGTGGAGTGGCCGAGCGGCCTAAAACGTCTCGCTGCAGAACGCGCGGTTGCTCGCCGTGGAGGTCCAAGTCCTCCCTGGGGCATGGGTGTGTTTATTTGTCCTTAGGTTAGTTTACCTAGGTTTAAGTAGTTTGTAAGCTACGGACTGATGACCACGCAGTTTGGTCCGATAGATATACAAACATTTGAATTTTTTTTGTTTTTTAGCAAGTACTGTTAAAAATATAATTTTTTTTATTGTAACCATTATTAACAACCTTTTATAAAATATATAAAATTACGAATAAACAAATATTTGCACTGCTTGTCCACTGTAATTTGGTCCAGATGATCCATGCCAGTTTTAGAGAGGAAGTCGGGTGTCAAATTTTTTGCAGTCGCGAGTGCACTCGTGCTCTCCTGATAATCTATATTTGGCCGGCCGCGGTGGCCGAGGGGACTGAGGCGCTCCAGTCACGGTCTGCACGGCCACTACGGTCGAGGGTTCGAGTCCCCCCCTCGGGCATGGATATTTGTGCCGTCCTTAGTCTTAGCTAGTTCATAAGTAGTTTATAAGCTTAGGGACTGATGACGCCGTAATTAAGTCCCATAAGTTCTACAAACATTTAAACATTTTGAACATTGTTGATAATCTATATTTGAGTCTGGGACCATAGATTGGTCCCAGTTCCCGTCGGATCCGACCAAGGTTTTTCGGGAGTTTTTCGTAGGTTGTAAGGCGTATACCAGAACTAGTAAGCCTCTCCCACTTATTTCCAATTGGAAATTGTCACACTATCAGCTTGTCTGATAACTGGCTGAGTAGAAGCGCTGACCGACGATGCAAGGGGGCCGGGTTCGATTTCCGGCAGGTAACTAGGTGGTGCGTGTGTCATCATCACTTTCTTCTTCATCTTCATCATCATCATCATCATCATCATCATCATCGACACGCAAAAAAATTAAATATATATTAGTTCAAATGTTTGTTAAGCTTATGCGACTTAACTGCAGGGTTATCAGTTCCTAAACTCAAACTACTTACACTTACACTTACACTAAAGACGGCACAAACATACATCCATGCCCGACGGGGCATTCGAACCCCCGATGGGAAACGGCCTTCAGAATCTCAGCATAGCGCCTCAATGCGCTCGGCCTTTCCATCGCGGCAATCGACACGCAAAGTGGCGTCAATAGAAAGACTTGCAGTAGGCGGCCGAACCCCTATTTGTATATCCGAGCACAGAAAGTCATACGATCATTTCACTTCAACACAGGGCTACGCATTTCATTAATTTTGCGTCTCGACAACCTACCATGTGGGCGGACGTTAGAGAGCCAATTGTTTGAGTCTTGGGATTTGTGGTAATAAGCAGGTAGAGTGCGGTCAGGTCACGCTGACAGGCTAATTAAAATGTGAGCGGCGCCCCACCCTTATGGCTAACGGGACCGGCGGCGGCGCGGGTGGAGCAACAGGCGGCCACGTCACCGGAGGATGACCCCGCAGCCAGTGGGCGGTGCGTGCGGGAACGCGCCGCTGACGTAAGCGCGCAGTGCCATCGATCGCCGCTAGTGTCGCTAGCGGCTGCTGCGGCTAGGCCGGCGTGACGTGGCGCCGGGCATCCCCTGGCCAGCTGGTCGCCGCGTCACGCCCACATACAGGGGGGGGGGGGTATGACCCGCTGCTGACAACTGTTGCTCCGCCCAGGGCGGACACCGGGCCCATCACTGCCCTAGGCCTCCCACTGCAGCCGCGCCCATCTCGAATGCGTGCCCAAAAGCCGGATTGCACAAAACACGCCAATTTTGGAGGGTAGGTAAAATATTGGCCTTGCACATTCCAGCAGTGCACGGACCGGCACTGGGAAAATGCTGGTCAGATGTCAGCCGATACCTATGCAGACCAACGGCGCCGGGACGGTTCCGACAGCACAGTGGCGCACGTGGGCAAAGCCGAGCTGCACTGGTACAATCACTGATCTTTTACTGGCCGTGCTTCCTCCACAGTTCTACCTGTGCCAACATCGATATTCACAATAAAGTCAGTAAAATGTTAAATAAATGCGATGTAAAACTTTATAGTAAAATCTAAATTTCAAATGAATGTGTAGTAACTAGCACAATGAAACTTCCTGGCAGACTAAAATTGTGTGCCGGAACCGGGACTCGAATCTGGGCCTTTCAGACAAAGGTCCCAGGTTCGACTCCTAGTTCCGGCACACAATTTTAATCTGCCGGGAAGTTTCATATCACCGCACGCTCCACTGCAGAGTGAAAGTTTCATTCTGGAACTAGCACAATGTTTACAATGACGTCGTGGCGGCTTGGAACCACACATTCGTAATTTTCTCGCAAACGGCTCTGTTGCAGACCCGTTTTCACTGAGACATTTCGCTTCTATTATGAATTACTTTCAGCCGTGTAACTATGCATCATCCTTCTTGCTACACCTGTATACATTTAGTATGTGTATGTGTATTACATTACAGAGCGTCATATTTTATTATGAAAATTATATTTAATATGAAATCGAAAATATTATTGCAAATGTTTTGCTGAGTAAGGCTTTCGAAACCGATGAAGGGAACACGTAGATTTTTTTTTCCAGTAAAAGATCTTTTTATACAACTTAAAGGATGAACTCAGTAAGATTTGGGGCTCTATTTAGTCTTCGTATTAATATTACATTCTACATCTTCTAGATAGAAACGTCTTAGTTTTAGGCATGAATCATTTGCCATCCAAAGTTATTTTTACAGGGACCAAACTAGAAAATTCACGGTTGTAGTAGGCACTTGTGGATCCCATTAATTCCTTCAATGTCACATACGTAGCCACCGATAGTAATTCTCGCCACTTGATACGGACGATGAGATGTGGGTTCTGGCCCAAACTTCTGAAAATTACGAGGTAGCTACCATCATTGGATAGCGAACGTGACAAACTTGTTTTGATTGGTTTTTCCCTCATTCATGGAAATGACGAGTTTTAGTTTCAACAAGGTGGTGTCTTACATCCCGTGAAGAGATAGTTCTGAGGAATAGTTTCCTCAATAAATTATCTTTTTGCGTGCAACTAGGAATGGCCTGCAATATTTTACAGCTTGTGAATTTTTTTTTCTGTGGCGATTTGTGAAATAAAATGTATACGTGAACAATACACCGATTATTGGATGAAATGAAAATGGTTATTAAGGATATTGTGAACGCGTCATCGAAAAGTTCGAAGTACGCATTGATCGTTAGCGCACGGCTTTGGGTGGCCATCTCAGGGATATACTTTTTCTTAAAAATAAATAAATAAATCTTGTGTGTTTCGCAGCACTTTCATATTCGTCCTTACTTACCTGACACACTCTCCATTCACCGATGCGTCCAGGCACCGTCGTATACCATTCTGTATCGAATAAGGAGATTCGCCATGGTTGATTAGTATTGCAGTTCAAAATTCTGCCAAGTGAAAGTCCTCTGAATTGAAATTCTTCCGGGCCGCTAAAATGAATTCTGACACACAGAATTTTATTCATAGTTCCGATATCCCAAGTAAGCGGATAAGTAACTTTAAATTATGACATCTGCTACGTGCTTATTATTAGATTTTCATGGAGAACTGTAGACTTTGTGAAAGTGGAGAGGGGGCCCTCACATTTGTTTCCGCACCTCAACACAAACAGCGATCGTAGCGACGACAAAAGCGCATTAATTACGGGGCAATTAAATTTCATCAAACAATTCGAGTGATGCAATTAGCCAGCTATTGTTTCCGGCGGGCAACGGTGCCGTGGAAACGAGAACAATCGCCGGCCAACTACAAATCAGATAACGCACCGGCTAACAAAGCCCGGCGCCATTTGCATATTTATAAATTCTAGGGCAGAGTTTGTTCCCCATTCATCACCTGCTGCGCCTATCCCGCCTCGCCAGACAGTGAAAAACTGTCTCCGCGAGGAAGTGTTTATTGCGACTATTCGGAAAAGAAACTGCCGCCGCAATACGTCATGCTACTACTGCTACTGGCTTTCCTTCTGCCTCCGTAGCCGAAAGGTCGCCAGAAGTTTTAAATCGCCCATCGCCGGAGTGCAGAATTTTTTTTCTCTGTGTCGTAAGTTATGGACTCCTTAACTTTGGCGCGTAAATCAAAAAGGTACGGCTTAATAATTCCGAAAGGCAAAAATCGTCGCACGAGATGACGCTATAAATCTCTTTGCGGGACGTAATATTTGGAGCGCCTTCGAGAGTCTGGTGTCGACCTAAGTTCCCTGCATAGGCGGTAAACAGCAAGACCGCACTCGGGGTACATTCAAATGTTCAAAATGTTCAAATGTCTGTAAATCTATCGGACCAAACTGCGTGGTCATCAGTCCGTAGCTTACAAACTACTTAAACCTAGGTAAACTAAACTACGGACAAACACACTCACCCATGCCCCAGGGAGGACTCTAACCTAGGGGTACATACCGCTTTTCCGTGTCCTTCAGTCTGTTTCACGCGAGCCGCTTTGTGGTGCAAACAGTCTAGTCAAACTGCGTGAGTCTTTCGTACCTGCGTGTGAATTACTACTATGACGTCAATGAGCTACAGATTGTGCCGAGTGTCGAGTTCTAAATTTCCAACAATCCCACACTGCTCGTGCGTGGAGATAAGAATGTGTATTGACGTCCCCTAACATAGGACGGTCACCTATTCCGCTTTTGTGGCAGACACGGTACGCGCGCACGCGCGCGCGCGCGCGCGCGCGCGCGCGCGCGCGCGTGCGTGCGTGTGTGTGTGTGTGTGTGTGTGGTGATACACTGTTTCCAGCAGGTGGTGGAAGTGTGTATTCCATGATTAGTTGTGCCATAGACTAATATTCATGCAAAGTAGTATCCCTAATGATCTAGGCAAATGTAAAATGAAACAAATTAAAATAGAAAGCGGAACTAGTTAAAAAAATTTGCAGACCACGTTTGTTATGTAAAACCTCAACGCCTGTTTAGTATTGCATGCGATTTTAGACAACATAAATTCAATTTCAAATGTCTGCAAACTTGAGCAGGCATGTTCAAATGTTTGTAAATCTATGGGACTCAACTGCTTGGTTATTAGTCCCTAGCTTACAAACTACTCGAACTAAGTGAATCTAACCTAAGGACAACACAAACACCCATGCCCAAGGGGAGACTCGAACCCCCGACGGCGAACGGCCGCGCGCACCGCAGCACGGCGCCCCAGTGCCCACGGCTAATCCGCCATGGCTTGAGCAGGCATGAATTAATGCGAGGAGACAGGGAAAAACGCAACGGAATAAATATAATAAAGGCGAATGAAATAGTCAGATATAAGAGTCAGTGATGGACACTAAAACATTTACCGTGTGGTGATAGATGTTATATAATTTAGAAAATACATCAGAAAAATATTTCACAAAATCGCAAGCCTTAAGCGGATCACTTTTCGCAACGTCATAAGAAATGGCTAAGAATTAATTGTTTTTATGATATACGGTATGTGCTACGTTAAGCAGGTGGTTCTTAGCTGTAATCCGTTGTCGCCGAGTGAAAAATTCTTACGTATTTATAGTTTATATACATGTGGCGTCTGCAGTTATTCTTTTCATATTCACAGTCATTCGCAGTTGATGTCATATAGTCTGTGAATATGAAAAGAATAAAAACTGCAGGATCAGAAGTGACGTCTCGAAACAGACGCCATATATAATATGCCGGTGACGGGCAACGACTACGGGGCTCGAACGCTAACCACTCGGGTGCCGCCGTTTCGTGACAAAAACGGCGCAGGTACATACGGTACATATTTGACAACCAACCGAAATTATCTTGCGATTTTCCTCAATAACACTTGAGAAGTACGCGCTACAGCTTACACATTTTGTCTTCCTCATGGAGTACTACAAGTGTACGAAGTTTGCAGTAAATTCGCGTTTCAAACGTCGTGGCCTCCCCTTGTCTTATAATTATGAAAAAGCGAAGTTTTTGAATACAACGTTATTCTATATCAAATAAAAAAAGACATAGCCCTCTGCAAGATATTTTTCGGTAAAAACGCTAAAATCTCGTCAAATGGTAGGAGACTCCCCGGTGGGGCGACCTCAAAACATTTCTGACTTGCTGACATTAAGTCACGCACCGCAGGCGGCTTTCACTTCTTCAGCTGTGGAACGTGGCAGCCGCCCCTTACAAAGCACGTGACAGCGAAAGTCGCTTTGCTACGTGTCAGCTGTAAAGAGCAGGGGACCCCAAAGGTCAATAAAATGCCTGCTACATGGTTCATATTCCCCTAAGCTTTGTTTCTCGAATCCAGAATTACATCCCTGTCACGGAGTCTTACCTACTCTGCGCTATCAGAAGGACATGGTAGTTTAAACAGTTGCATACGTAGTGCCAAATGCTGTTTCAACCATCTGACCTACAATCCAGTGTATTGTGCTTTGGCAATGTATTCAGCTGTTTGTCTTGCCTGGGTTTGTGCTTAAGTTTCTATATAAAAAAGCGGCCTGAAATGTTATCTACACGATTTTTTTTCCTTTTAATCAATTCTGTACTCCATATTGGTTGAGATATTACATATAATACTTCAGACTACTTCGTAATACTCGTCATACGGGCTCCTTGATAGCCCCTATGTTCCGGCAAACCACTTAACCGAAAAGTCCTCCCGGTAGCCTACACATCAGGCGTGCATCAATCTGCACGAACTGCGAAGCCTAGCCGATGATTTCCGAGTAATCCAAGGATAACAACAACAACAACAACAACAACAACAACGTATGTAATGTGCACCACTTCTTGCAGTTGGTGCTGCAGCATCAATATTCTCGCACTGAATTGGCTGGAGCCAGCCCCAGCAGTGAAAGCTAGTGCTAGCCTGCCTGTACAGGATTTAAAATTTCAATAAAAAATAAAGAACTAGCCCCGGCGACAATTCCCCTTCGTATGGCCATTACCGGTAGACGCATCTCTGGATTCTCTTGGACCTATGCTCTGGATAATGGCTCGGTTTCTCGTCAACTCTGACACTAGCCTTATTACGGACTTCGTCTCTGAATTCTCTTTTGGTGAACTTCAACTATTTCTATTTGATTCATAAAGGAGACTTTTTAGACTTATAATGTGGCGCTGTTCTTTCTCACATATCCGAAAGAACAGACGTCACTTTTGATCCTGCAGATATTATCTATTGTAGAGAGATTAACTATGAATGGATAAAGTTGAAACGTGTTCCCAGCCGGGACTCGAACCCGAGTCTCCTGCTTTCTAGGCAGTTGCGCTGGGGAAACAGCGGTCACCACACCTGCACGGAATTACTCAAGCACGCCTCCCGTCAGATAGAAATTCTCAACTTTACACCTGCTCACCAGAACTCAAACTCGTAATTATTGTAAACTAATTCCCGTAAGAGTAAGGGCCTAGGAGTGCCTCCGCACTGAAGAAAGGATCATTGCCCGTCATCGGCACATTGTATATGTACAGGGTGAATCTAAATTCGCTCACTCGGGCTTCGCTGCGCGGTTCCCCTCATGCTAGCAATAAAAGTGTCACAAAATTTCGTCCTGCGCATATTCCCGACAGTAAATGGACACCGAAGATTAAGATGGGTGTGTGTCACATACATCAGTGTGTTTCAGAATTACACTACTACACCAACAAACGTCTAGGGGAAGTGAGAGGTGTCTTGACGAACAAAGTGAGCATAGAAACCCATGCCCGGAAACGTCATCCAATGACGCTACAGAGCGTCGAAGTTGCTGGAGGGATGTCTAGCGGTAGGAGCTGGTGCCTGCAACTTGGGCTCTCCATAGCGTCGTTTAATGACGTTTCCGGGCATGGGTTTCTGTGCTCATTTTGTTCCTTAAGACACCTCCCACATCCCCTAGAAGTTTGTTGGTGTAGTAGTGTAATTCTGAAACACACTGACGTCGTCTCGTCAGAATATTATTGCGTGACGACGTATACTGTCTTGTTACTTGAGCGTGCAAGATTAACTCATGTAAATAAATGTGTGTTGTGCACACTAGGGTGTTCTTCAGCCATAACTATTATTTTTGGTCTGGTGGAGATTCCCTACCCACAGATTTCTCGTGGAACAAAAGTGTCCTTTGCCGCCCGTCAGGCAAACCTTCCTGTTTCCACGTAGGTGTAAAAATCAGCACCTCGCGATCCGTCAAACACACAGACTGTCTGCGTTATTAGCGTTTTGTGAACCTCTCCTTTCCCGTCACAAAAGGAGGGAGGGGGGGAGAATGTATCCTTGAGGTATTGGCTATGTTCAAAGCACTATGCTATAACCTGACCAAAATACTGAAGCTCGCAAGAGACTAGCACACAACGACAAGCAGGTTAGTTTGTGATATTCCTGGCCTGGGGCCACTTCATATTTCTGGCCGTTGGCCGTTTCTTTGCTAACATCGTGTCTTAAATGCGGAAGAAAGACAGATGTGCAGCATATGTTGAACTGTGGGGTGAGGAGCAGTAGCATATGGCACAGTAGGTGCTGGTTCCCGTGGAAAAAGCCCGCCTATGTTACTGGTGCTCTCCTCGCATTGGCTGCTGCATTTCACGTCACGTGATTTATTTTGAAATTACTTTTGTTTATTATATACTAAATATTAATTATTCAGAGCTGAGAATTTATAATAAATATCTCTCAAGGACAGGCTAGATTTTGACGGTTTAAAAAGTTTAAGTTGGCTTCTCTTATTGTAACAAGAAAAGAGCGATTTTGCAGAAGGCGCGCGAAGGCCCTGTTTTGGCGCGAAATAGAGCGTCAGGTGCCCTCTCGCAACGCGCCGCAGTATCAGTCTCGAGCTGACCACCATACGCGCCGGACCGCGCCGGTCATGAGTAAAGATTTTTGCGTAAATGTGATAACAGTCGAGGTCTCAACATGAACTATGGGCAGCATATTAACAATAGTTGCTAATTTTTTTATCATTTATTTAATAAATGGCATCCCTGACAATTAAAAATCTCGCGAGTCGCTTATTATGCTTCCAACTTTTATGCTGTAGAAGAACCTACGGCCTGTGTGCTGTCTTCTGTCCATAAAGTCTTGGACAGCAACTACAGCACCTCGTGCGTACTGTAGGGCGGTACAAACGCACACTGCTACGCAACAGCATCCGCAAGGATGCGGAGGTTTTAGGGGACTTGTGGGAGGAAGCAGTACTAACTTCTTCGTCCGCAATTAAAACCCCAGGAAGCTTGTAAGTTTAGAGACAACAGTAGTGACGAGGGCGCTGGAGGAAGTGGACAGCACCCCTAATGATTACCGCGCATTTTAGAGAAACCACAGAAATACTGTCACTCTGTTGATAACACGCTAAGACATTACCACAAGAAATTCGTCGGAAACGCGCTTATTGGACTGTCAAATTAAGTGCAAATGCTTTTGTGCATATCATGGATCAACTCCTCAAATCTGCAAGTCTGAACCGGTCCACCACAATTTTCTTTCATCTTTCTCCGCTTCTCCTCTTGCACTTATCCCTGTGTAATGATTTCACCTCAATCTTCGTTCTTCCACCACTATTCGCTTTAACTTTGATCGTTGATAGTCAGCCAGATGTCTTTATTTTGAACATTTAAGGCAAAAAGACTATGCGTAAACCACGCGTTCATCAGGACTGAATTTTCTCTACTTAACTACACAGTCTCCCATCGCATACATACATACTTATAAATACTGGGCGCGTCTTCGGCCGGCCGCAGTAGCCGAGAGGTCTGCGGCGCGCCAGTCACAGTCTGCACGTTCCCTACGGTCGGGGGTGGTATGGATATTTGTTTCGTTTTTAGTACAAGGTAGTTCATAAGTAGTTAGTTTAGGGTATGATGACCCCGCAGTTGAGTCCCTTAAACTTAAGAAACATTTGAACATTTGGGCGCGTCTTCGAAGAGTGATCAGGAAGGTTTTTTCTAGACTATCGGCAATTATCTGCAATCGGTTTTTGCAACGTGTGACGGCCATCAGCCCAAACAAATATTGATTGTCACGTCTTTCACGAGACGCCCGGTACCCAATCACTACGTTTACATGCAGCAGAACTTCCGGAAGACGAAAATCGAATTTCGTAAACCGTTTTTCGCTTTCGTGTTTACACGTTATACCCTCTAGCGGATTTTCCAGCCCACTCAATATGGCGGCTGAAAATCAGCTGATTCAGTTCCTGATTTAAGTCAGCACAATCGCTGTTTTTCTTTCCTTAAATACACAGATTAACTGTTCTCTCTGATATTTATACGTCTCTTTTTTCACTGCATAAGATTTCACTTTGTCCATGTGAGCCGAAAATTCTTAACAAGAAGCCAAGAACGTTTCAAAAACGGTTGCGTTTACATGCGCACGAAAATCGATTGTGGAACTCGAAAACCGCTTTACAGAAATGGATTTTCAGAATCGATTTTTGGAGTGTTTACATGACCAACCTAAAGCGGGTTTGGGAATCCGGTTATCGAAATCCGGTTATCGAAATCCGGTTTTGGGAGCTCACGTAAACGGGGTGAATGGAAAGTATAGAACTGTCTCTGGTTACAAACAAAATGATACGCGAGATTTTACAAGATCATTCGAGAGACTGATTCAAAATTAGTGTGGTGTGATATTAGGTTTAGCTATATATGCGCATTAACGGAGAGTAAAAGACGCAGAATAAGCAGTTCTCCAGCAGCGATATGGGAACATTGTTGCATGACGGAAGCAGTCGACGCATGCAAGGGCCGTTATTCTACCTGTTTTACTCTCCCTCTTAGCTAAATCGAATATCTCGGCACACTAATTTTAGACCCGTCTATGGAATGGGCTCGTAATATTCCGCTTAAGAAATAATTTTGTTTTTAATGAGAAGTAAACAACCGCTTTCCTGGGGACACCGGTCGTCTCATGAAAGACTAACGATCGGTATTTGTTTGAGCTGACCGCAGTCGCACACCGCAGAATCAAAATGGCAAATAACTGCCTAAATACCAGAGAACACACACCTGACGAGTCATAGGAGAGACATCCGGTATGTATTTATACCGCATGACGGGCAGCTCGCCGGACAACGCAAAGCGCCTCGTGAAAGCTGCGGGCAGCTGAAAATCCGCTCTGCACAGGCGCTCCATCAGCGCGGTAATTGCAGCAATGAAATACACTTGGTTAGTCACGCGCGGGGGCGCACTCTAGTGCCGGAAGGGAGCGCGGCGCGCTAAGTACAGGCCGACAACCGCGTGTGGGTTTTAAATTGCTACACCGCTGAGAAGCTCGCAGGCCGCACGCTCACATCGTCCGGATGAACTGCCCTTCGGTGGCGAAATACGTTGTGGCAGCACATCTCCTTTCACATATTTCACTTTAGGATGGTTATCTTAACTGTTATGAGGTTTCTAACGGCCCCTACACATGCTCCGATTTATCGTCCGACCAAGCAACCGATCATTGAACCAACCAAATTAGCAGCAGCATACACACGTTCCGACTAACTGCACGCAACCATTGCAGCACCTTCCTGTTGCAGTGTGTGTTTATCGTACTTCTTGTTTTTGAGTGTTCGCTGTGCAGACTGCAGACGATCGCAGGCAGGAAGTAGGTCGAGTAGCGCTACACATGGTACATTTTGTCGGGCGGTCAGGCCAGACCAACCAAAGTTGGTCGGGAAGAGCCTCCACATGTCCAATTTATCGAACCGCCAATAAATAGGTGCCAACAAATCTGAACGTGTGTAGCGGCCTTTCCAGTTGAACTGTGTGTGTGTGTGGAGGGGGGGAGGGGGCACAAGGGTATCAGCTTTCAAAGATATTCTGTAGCCGTGAAAGTAAGAAGGAATTTCGGGGCAACTTTGCAAATCAGGACTATTCTAACTGCAACTACTTTCTCGCTACCCACACTTCCGGCACGCATGACTACTGTTTCTCTCTCTCTCTCTCTCTCTCTCTCTCTCTCTCTCTCTCTCTCTCTCTCTCTCTCTCTCTCTCCCCCCCCCCCCCCTTCGGCACCCTGCGCACATGTGGTTTCATATGGCGTATGTTTGTGTTGCCTACTGAACGTTTTATTGTTCCAAAAATAAGAATGGCCAAAATTTTCTTTCAGAACGTCCCTCGTATGATGAAAAAATTCAAGGTGGCTTACCATAGTTCACATAAAGTTTCACTAAGAATTCCGTTTCCGGCCTCTACTGATTACCTTCGACGCTATACTCTTTCACTGAGACAGAAAAATTACGAAATTCTGATATCAATTATTGAACAAAACTTTTCAAAAACTAACGTACTTATCTCTTTAATGCATGACTTTGTATTTGAAGTTATAAAAACTACTACGATTAATGTATAGTTCCGTATATACGGAGAAAAATATTGAAAAATCTTTTAAATTATTATGCACTACTAGCAACAAAAAGTTCATAGCTATTCAGCTATATAGTGTTTCCATGATGTACCGAATGTAGTGATGATGATGATCGTGTGGCATTTATGACCGTTAGACCCCAACTGGGGTCGTGTTCAGCCTGCCTGGTGCAAGTCTCTCTATCTGACGCCACTTCGGCGACTTGCATGTCAATGATGATGGAATGATGATGAGGACGACACAACACCCAGTCCCCGAGCGGAGAAAATCTCCTACCCGACCGGGAATCGAACCCGGGCCCCCTGCGTGGCAACCAACCACGCTGTCCACTGGACTACGGAGGCGGACACCGAATGTAGTAAATGACACTATTATGCCTCTCATCTTTCCAGAAAGTAACTCATAATGCAACAGTAGTAGGTGATTGACTACTTTTACAAGGAATACAAAGATAAACACACTTGTTAGGAGTAATTAAATGCAGCTAACTGTCGAACTGATTCAGTAGCACTCTGCAGTTTATAATTTCTAGTACGAGCTTCTGCCATATGTACCAAGCAGCTACAAACGAATTTGTGGTAAAATGTTGATCAGTTTGAGAGATAATGGAAAAAATAATGTATGTACCTGATCAGCTACACTATGCATTAAAGGGTTAATTACAGATAATACACTTGGGGATAACACTGCAGGGCGACAAAAAAGGAAAACGGCCGTGATGGAGTAGCCGAGCGCTCTAATGCACCCTGCTGCGGAGCGCGCGGTTGTTCCCCGTCAGAGGTTCGAGTCCTCCGTCGCGCGCGCGCGCGCTTTTGTGTGTGTGTGTGTGTGTGTGTGTGTGTGTGTGTGTGTGTGTGTGTAAACGTTCCAAAACGCTCTCATGAAATTTAAATGTGTCTGCCACGATATCACATGAACATAGATAAACGGCACAGTGATCAGAAGTACAGAATTCCCTGATATTTTTCCGTATTCCCTGAAATTGGCCTGATTTTTTCCAGGCAAAACATAATTCGCTGCGAAATCTAGGATTTCCAGAGGATTCGCCACCTTGGTGATCTACACTGCCCTACCAGAGCCTCAATAACTGATCAGTTTTAACTACAGACTCGCTTGCTAAATGGATACAAAAACTGTCATCTCACTAATTTCCGGTAACTAATTTTCATCTGAACAGGACGTCATCTACAAATAGTGTTGATGCTCGTATAGCCTACGACATAGGAATATGTAGTCTTTGGGCACCCCTACACCCTCTCAACTACTGCCTCCCTTGCAGTACACGAACTTTCTCCCCGGTCTATTCGCTAGCAGAACCGGAATGGTGGTAACTGACGCTCGGCAACACGTGCCATTTGCTATGAACGTTAACGGCGAGACGCTGACGTCAGACACAGAATAGAGATAGAGATGCTGTGAGTTTGCTAAGCTATCCGGCAGCGCCGGAGGTTGACAAAAGGAGCGTTGAGGCGTCTATGGGAACTGGAACAAGGGCCGTAAGCGTACAAAGCACGGCCCACAGTGGCTCCGCGTGACAATCCGCCCACTCCTGCCGAATACTGCTACTGCTGCCGCCACCAACTTCCTGCTGTGCCACAAGTTAACGACAACCACCAGGACAACAACAGGCAACCACCGTTGTCGCGCCAAACGCATAAGCCCCTTCACAGTCCGTATACTGGTAAACGCTGTCGCCCGCAACTTAGCGTACGCTTCTTTAGGAATAATAAAATCTGTAACTACCTCAGTATTTTTGAATTTTCAATGTCTTATGTATCGTATCTTTTTTGTGCTAGGGTATCACATAAGGGCTGGTGGTTATCGCTTAACAACCTGTTATCAGTAATTTTAGAAAGCATAATAGAGAACAGTGACCTTAAAAAAAGATAAAATTAGAACAGTCATGAAATAAAAACAGTAATTCTGCGATTTGGACTGTTTTCATTTTAACCTGTTACTGGTAACACCGATAAAATCGCTCAGAATAAACCGGTTTTTTGCAAGATTTTTGATATTTTATTTTCATTTTTATAAACCTCGAAAAACTTCACTGAACGTAAAGGAATACAAGATCTCCATCGATACAGGTCTCACTGTACCGAGCAAAGATAGGGGAGCTGGAGGATGCAGGTGCGGCATTGGCGGGAACTGACGATCACATGCCAACGTCTTTGTTCATTCGTGACATTTGGATGATATCTATTTTTCACCCTGAAGCAATCACAGATTTAGAGAGTTCTATTCCAGGAAAATTAGCCCGAAAGAAAGGCAATGCTCGCTAAAAAATAAGTACAAGCTGGAAATGATTTTAATAGATGTTAGGCATCCCAAATAAAACTAATATGAATGAAACTTTCACGCTGCAGCGGAATGTGCGCTGATATGAAACTTCCTGGCAGATTAAAATTGTGTGCCGGAGCCGAGACTCGACCCTGGGACCTTTGCCTTTCGCGGGCAAGCGTTCTACCGACTGAGCTATTTCAATCTGCCAGGTTTCATATCGGCGCACACTCCGCTGCAAAGTGAAAATATCATTTTGGAAACATTCCTTGGGCTATGGCTAAGCCATGTCTCCATCATATCCTCTCTTCCAGGAGTGCTAGTCTTGTAAGTTTCGCAGGAGAGCTTCTGTGAAGTTTGGAAAGTAGCGAGTGAGGTACTGGCGGAAGTAAAGTTGTGAGGCGGCATCGTGAGTCGTGTCGGGATAGCACAGTCGGTAGTGCGCTTGCCAGCGAAAGGCAAAGGTCCCAGGTTCGAGCCCCGGTTCCAGCACACAATTTTAATCTGCCGGGAAGTTTCAAGAGTAAAATGAGTTTGCAAGTGTTTCTGGGTTGTGCGTAAGTTTTGAGAAACGAAAAACAAATTTATCGACTTTTTTCGAGAAACGATGCACCCTACATAAATTTTTGTGGTTACCAAAATGAAAGACCACAAAATTTCGCGTAAAATGACCTACTTACAAGTTAAAATCCGTTCTTCGTTTTTTGGCCTCGTTTTCCGCAGTTGTAGTTATACAATTTGTATAGGTTATGGGACCGTCTTTTGCAACTGTAAATTAGTCTAGACCAGACGCGTTGCGCTTTATTCTAAAGCATCTTCAGTGATCAGCTGTACAATAAATGGTATTACATTATTTGTTTCAGTTTTTACTAAATTCGATCTGTAACAGTTCTCATGCAATTGGATTGTTTTGATTCTAAATAAATTGGACTATTAATATTACTCACGGATTTTTTTATGTATTCGTCTCCATGTGTGGTTTGTAGCACATTGTCACTTGTGAATATAAGCAGTGACAGCAAGTGACAATGTGCTACAAACCACAGATGAAGACGAAAACATAAAAAAATCCGTGAGTAATATTAGTAGCCCAATTTATTCAGAATCAAAACCAATTGCACGAGAACTGTTAGAGATTGAATTTAGTAAAAACTCAAACAAATAATGTAATACCAACCATTTATTGTACAGCTGATCACTGAAGATGCTTTGGAATAAAGCGAAACGCGTCTGGTCTAAAGTAGACCAATTTACAGTTGCAAAAGACGGTCCCATAACCTATACAAATTGTCCGTTCAGTAGTTTAGCCACGATCGATCATCAAATATCGACTTTAAACTTACTTCACTGTGCGTCATCAAAAACATTTTTTCTTTTTAGAGTGTTCTAGCGAAAAGCTGAAACGCGCGCGCGCGTGCGTTTGTGCGTGCGTGTGTGATAGACCGTCCATGGAATACTCTATCAAAATCAGTAACCCCATGTCAGCCCCTCTACTTGTAAGACAACAGCGGGCAGAAGAGATGAGATAATGAGAAGTGGAGGTGTCAGGTGAGTGTGGGTAAGACAGCAGCTGGCTGTGGAGTCTGGAGTGGTCCGAGGCCCGGCGGCGTTACCTCTGGCAGTCCACGAGAGGTGGAGGGGGTAGGGGTGGGGGCAGTAATGGAAGAGTGCTGTCGATCCCGCGGCACCGCCAGCCCTGCTGCCGGACAAAGCGAGGGCGCCACACCCCCTAACAACTCACCAGGACTATTACTTACCAACGGACGGCGACATTTATCAAAATTACCGTCCGGACTGCACGATGCTGCCTCAAATACGGCAGTGTTTATAAACGATATTACAACTGTACCTAGTATCTACACTATGTGATCAAAAGTATCCGGAAGCCAGGCTGAAAATGACTTACAAGTCCGTGGCGCCCTTCCATCGGTAATGCATCAATTCAATAGGGTGTTCGTCAACCCTTAGCCTTGATGACAGCTTCCATCGTCGCAGGCATACGTTCAATTAGGTGCTGCAAGGAATCTCTAAGAATGGCAGTCCATTACTCAGCGAGCACTGCACTGAGGAGAGGTGTCGAAGTATGTCGGTGACTCCTGGTACGAACTCTGCGTTCCAAAACATCACCAAGGTGATGTATTAATATCAAATAAACATTGCCCAGAGACATATTTTGTCTCGATATCTACTACAGATATTAGACTGAATTAGAGGCATTCAATTAAAATTTATGTCGCGGCAGGGATTCGAACCCGGAGCGTCCTGCTTAGTAGGCAGAAGACGTAGCCACTTTTTTCCCCCTCCCTTTTTTCCCCAGATTGATCTACGTTTTGCGGTCGCTGGTTCAGTTTGTACTTGTTTTTCGTTGTATATTTGGCTCAGCTTTTTTAATACAGGGGGCGTTTAGTCACCTGACCGGGCGCGCTGAGCCACGGCGCCCGGATACCAATAGGCCACCGAGGCATAATGATTACAGTCACTGCACGGATTAGTCCTAGGTTCAAATCCCGGCCTTGCCATAAATTTTAATTCAATGCCTCCATTTCAGTTTAATATCTTTAACAGATATCGAGACAAAATATGTCTATGGGTATTTGATATTTATATAGCATCTGTGCCTGTGGTTTAAGGCAAGATTTCCCCTTAATGTTCTTTGCTTGGGTGTTATTCCGCTGTTGAGAACCTTGGCAATTTCTTATAAGGGAACAAGAGGCAGAGTTGAAATTTATGTACTGAAGGTTTTCTGTGCTTTGAAAGTTAAAAATATGGCAAGGGACGTTAGTGCTCTGGATTGTGATAAACAGGAATATTTAAACAAAGGAATGTGCTTCAATTTTGAGGCCGCAATCAACGGAGCTGTTAAGTCAGTCTTTCCCAGAGTGAAATTGTTGGCTGCAGGTTTCATCTTCATATAGATTTGTAAGTTTTCTTTCCTTTTTTCCATCTTTTTTTATCTTATACTAACACTATACCTTCACCGGGGAGTCATGCGAGAGCTTTCACTCTCGTTTTAATTCATTCTTTGAATCAACTCAACCTAACATTTATTATTTTGTGAGCACTTTGAGAAGAGTACAGACACATTCGACTGAATAGTGTTAAGTGTATCTTCTTACAAAAAACGGACAAGAGAATCAAAGAGACATCTACATGGGATACTCTGCAAATCACATTTAAGTGCCTGGCACAGGGTTCATCGAACCACCATTATACCATTTATCTCACATTCCATTCTCTAATAGCGCGTGGGAGGAAAGAACAAATGTTCAAATGTTTGTTAAGCTTATGGGACTTAACTACGGGGTTATCAGTCCCTAAACTTACAAACTACTTATGAACTACTTACAAACTAGGACGGCACAAATATCCATGCCCGAGGGGGGATTCGAACCCCCGACCGTAGTGGCCGTGATGACCGTGACTGGAGCGCCTCAGTCACCTCGGCCACCGCGGCCGGCGAGGAAAGAACACCTGCATCTCTCCGTTCGAGCTCTGATTTCTGGTATTTTATTCTGATGATCATTTCTATGTATGTAAGTGGGAGTCAGCAATATATTTTCGAATTCGGAGAACAATGTTGGCGATTGGAGTTTCGTAAGTAGCCCACGCCGCAGCGATAAGCGCCGTTGCTGTAATGATTCCCATCCCAGATCGTGTATCATTTGCGTAACGCTGTCTTCCCTGTATTGTGACAATACGAAACGAGCTGCCCTTCTCTGGACTCTTTTGATGTCCTCCGTCAAACCCATCTGATAAGGTACCCACACTGGGCAGCAATGCTCCAAAAATGGACGGACAAGCGTAG
The DNA here is from genome assembly GCA_026315105.1 of Locusta migratoria. NCBI lineage: Eukaryota > Metazoa > Arthropoda > Insecta > Orthoptera > Acrididae > Locusta > Locusta migratoria. Next base: position 325,376,787 of record CM048745.1, on the reverse strand, counting down.
TGTATTCAGTTTCTTTTGTAGTTCTATTCCATCTTTTAAGGGTTCAACCAATGAAACGCAGTCTGTGGATCGCTTTTCCCACGACCATATCTACTTGTTCTTTCCAGTTTAAGTGTGAAGTAATAGTAATTCCTAGGTATTTTGTCGAGTTTATGGCCTTCACTTTTGATTGATTTATCTTGTAAACAAATGTTCATCGATAAAAAATCTTGTGAAATTGAGAAATGGCGAAATTGACCGTTTGCACTATTTAAAGAGTGTTAGCTACAAGAGATAATTGTTTCTATAAGTTCAGCAAATTTCCTGAGTAAAAGTATTGGCAAAGGAGCCTGCAGGTGCGCAGTTGAGCACGTAAAAGTTGCTCGGTTGATCTATTGGCGGTAAGGACCTTGTGGGGCCAGTTACTTACTGTGTTGAGCAGGCAAAAGTTTCTCAGTCGGTGTGAGCCGAAAGGATTTACCTTTGAGATTTTATATCTCTTTAACGAAAACTATTTTGCACACAACCACTTAGTACCAATAAGGTTTCCCAATGCTAATGTTCAAATAAAATTTTTAAGAAATCCGCGGTGCTGAAGCAGGAAGTGCTATGTGACTTGACATGGAACGACCCGCAAGCTAAAAAAGAAAAAATCACTTTATACTTTTTCTACGAAACAAGTGGGAACTTTTAATGCCGTGCTGTCTTGCGTTTTACAGTCCGCGAAGCTCTTTTTCGCCCCCTCCGCGGAAAGGTGGGGCCTGAGAACCCGTCTGTAAGAATGCGGCAGCGCGCGCAAAGTAGTGTGCTCGTGGGGAAAGCGACGGCCTGGCGCCACAACAACAGCGAAGACACTGGCGACGACAGACACTCAGCGGCGTGGGCGGACCGGTGCCTGGCGCCCGGCGCCTAGCGTGTAGTGCGCAGAGCTTGGCCGTGATTTACGGGCACAATTACGGCGCTTTCACCTGGAGGGACTTATGCTAATGCGGCCGTTCATCGCGCCTAATGATCCGGCCAGCGCCACCGCTGTAATGAGATCAGCGCCACCCGACGCCTGAATTATACCGACACAGCTCCATCGCCTCGGCGCAGCGACCTCTTTTCTCACAGACTCCTCCCTCGCAGTCACAACTATCTGTTAGCAGCCTAATATGTTAACTCTGGGCAGGGCAGTACTGGACGTCTGTCTGCGAGATTCTTTGCTTTTGTAGAGCAACGCTGGCGTCGCTAAGACGTGTGTGGCAGTAGGGACGATCAATATTAGAAAAGCATCGATTTGACGTCGATGTTACCGTCGTTAAACGAAATCTATGTAGGACAAATATCGAAAGGATAACATATGTCCGATAACATCGATGTTTTAGTTGCAAAAATAAACAATCCTAAGCAAGGCCGGCCGCGGTGACTGAGGGGACTGAGGCCCTTCAGTCACAGTCTGCACGGTCACTACGGTCGGGGGTTCGAATCCCCCCTCGGGCATGGATATTCGTGCCATCCTTAGTCTTAGTTAGTTCATAAGTAGTTTGTAAGTTTAGGGACTGATGACCCCGTAGTTACGTCCCATAAGCTTAACGAACATTTGAACATTTTTCCTAAGCAAGGTAGAAATTCAGACCACCGGTAGCGACACTCTGTAGTGACTTTACTTAGGTGACTTGTCGCAGCGGTGTTTAAAGCAGTCGCTGTGCGGCATTCTGACAAGAAGTCAGTCTATTTATGTGCTTCAGGTGTGACAACCATGTTCCAACGAAAAATATGATGTACTAAATTGTCACTGAACTATAAAATCCATTATTGCAGATAATTAGTATTTTTTGTTTTAAAATGGGGCTCTGTAATCAAAATTGAAGTACCAGGTAAATTTTAGTGTCTATATACAAACGCGTAGATGTCATTTGTATGTCAGGCCATCTAGACATAACCGTCACTTTAAAATGGCAATGTAAGCCGAAACAGGACCGTGGTGTTGAAATAAATATTAATAAATACCAGCGTTTTGGTTAATTTTATTATTATTATTATTATTATTATTATTATTATTATTATTCACTCTGTTCATTAAATCGTACGGCAGTCCGAACGGCAGTTAACAAAATAAGGGATAATGAAAAATATAAACAATTGTCAAGGACCTACGAGCGTGCCGCGGTGGAGTGGCCGAGCGTTCTATGGCGCCTACCTGCAAAGCGCACCGCTGCTCTCCGTCGGAGGTTCGAGTCCTCCCTCGGGCATGAGTGTATTTGCTGTCGTTTGCGTAAGTTCCTGTATGTATTATTGTTTTTAGGTGGCAGTCAACAGCCGCGATGGCAGCAATTGGCGAAACCGGTCGAACATAAAGTATTTTACAGCTCTTGCACAAGAATGTTTTCTTCTTCTTAGTTTAAGTAGTTTGTAAGCCAAGGGACTTACAAACGGGGTAGTTAAGTCCCATAGATTTACAAACATTTGAATCTACGAGTGAAAAACAGCCCATCGCACGGGGGTGTGACTTCTTGTAGTAGCACTAAGTGTTAGCGCCTTGCGAGGTTGCTAATAACCTTCCTCTCGGCGTAATTAACTGAGACTACACGACATTAAAAGCAACACGTGTCTGACGAGGAAATAACACGTGTCAACAGCGTCTTCTGCACCCAGTACTTCTCTTCCTTCCCCCCCCCCTCCCCCCAAACACACAAACACGCCGAAATAGTCATGAATTCTTTCGGAGTACTAGTAAGATTTTATAGAAGTTCTGGTACAATAAAACGAAATATCTTACCATAAATAGTATAAAACCGGCTGTGATTCAGCTGATTTCTCTATTGGGGAATCACGGACTTTAATAGAACACCAATAAATAATCTTCCCCTGGAAATATTAAGACTGCAATGTAGTTAAATAAGAAAAAATCATACAAGCAACCTGACTGACTCGAAAACATAATTTGTGACTGACTACAGAATCGCAGTTAGAAATAAAACTAATGTGTATAATACACTGGAAAATGATACACCTGCCCATTATCGTATAGGTCCTGCAGCGGCGGAGTGACTAGGCGCAATGAGGCGTTTTGCTCCGATACGCGAGGCCGTTCTCCGTCGGGAGCTCGAATCCCCCCTAGGGCATGGATATTTGTGATGTCTTTAGTGTAAGATAGTTTACAAGTAGTTTGTAAATTTAGGGACTGATGACCCCGCAGTTAAGTCCAATAAGCTTAACGAACATTTGAATTGCATAGGTCCTCCGCGAGCACGGAGAAGTACCACAGCACGAGTTGGCATGGGCTCGACTAATGTCTCAAGTGGATGTAGCGCCATATCGTCATGGAGACCGGGACTGCGGTTGGTCGAGTTTTAATTCAAAGTATTTAATTGTCTACCAACAGCAGTAAATCTAGGTTGTTTTATTTATGCAACCGCTTTTGGTATTACATTAACCTTCAGCCCATACAGCCCCTTAACGTTAAACAAACACTTTGTCTTTAAGACCGGAATGCCGTTTCTTGCAGTTTCTTTCGGCATTTTTACCATCTAATTGTTTTAATCTATTTAATATTCATAGAATATATGACTTCAACTGCTATTGGGCAAAGCTGAAAATGTGTACCCAGCCGGGATTCGAACCCGGGTCTCCTGCTTTCTAGGCAGTTGCGCTGACCCCTACACCACTGGGGACACAGTGATCACCGCACCTGCAAGGACTACCCATGCACGCCTCCCGTCAGATACAAATTCCCAGCTTCGCCCTGCCCATAGTACTCAAACTCGTAGTTTAACTAATTCCCGTGAATTCCGTGAATTGTGAATATTAAATAATAACAGCTGCTGGATCAGAATGTGACGTCTGTTCTTTCCGAACAGACGCCACATGTATATATTTAATCTATTTAGTTCACCATTCGTTCTCCCCTCTCCCCACCATATTCCACCAATAGTTTTCTCACACACTTGACATGTTGATTTTTCCTGATTTTACAAACCTGCAGTTGACTGTGAAAGGGAAAAAAAAACACACAAATCTGACGGTTCAAAAAATTCAAATGTTTGTATAGCTTATGGGACTTAACTACGGGGTCATCAGTCCCTAAACTTACAAACTACTTATGAACTACTTACGAACTAGGACGGCACAAATATCCATACCCGAGGGGGGATTCGAACCCCCGACCGTAGTGGCCGTGCAGACCGTGACTGGAGCGCCTCAATCTTCTCGGCCACCGCGGCCGGCAATCTGACGGTACAAGGGGTACTTTGGACCGGGGAAAATACATACATTCCGCGTACACCTCTTTTTGAGCGGGATCGGCGACTGCTATTCGTTAATTACAGAACTTCAAACAGATCCACAACGAAGAAAAGACTTACCTCGACTTCCTATTCAACGGCCTTGATGTGTTCAAATGTTTGTGAAGCTCAAGGGACTTAACTGCGGGGTCATCAGCCCCTAAAGTTACGAAGTACTTATGTACTCCCCTTATACTAAAGACGACACAAACGGCCATGCCACAGGGGGGATTCGAAACCCCGACGCGGGAGGCACCGCGATTAACAACGTGGCGATCCAGACCGCTCGGCTACTCCCGCGCGGCTAATCGACTTACCAACGAAGAGTACGGGGAAATGGTATCTACTCTCTTTGCAACCGTTAACATCATGGAAACTAGTCAAGCCACAGTAGACAAGCGTGATTAATTGAAATGTTGGTACTTTTAAATATTCGTAGCTGTAGCAAGTATTGGTGAACGCTCGGCTTCACACATGAGCAGTCGCTGGGTAGTCAATTTACACAGCGCCACCTATATTACCAAGGCCGTGCGCTGTCTGCCAAGAGCAGTCATAATAACAGCAGAAAACAACGCCCGACGGAGAACGGCCTGGCGCATAGTAGCATAGCGCCTCAATGCGCTCGGCAGTTCCGCCGCGGCCAACGGCCTTGAGGCTACTACGGACGGTGTGCGGGCTGAAGGTTTAATATCTCCAGGCCATGTCACACCATCCATCCATTCAAAGTGAACTAGACTTTCGCATAATAGTTCGCGATCGGGAGCGCTCTTTCAGTTCGTCCGCTCCCAGTGACGGCTGATCGGCGTGGTCTGCGCGTGCAGGTTGAGGGAGAAGTTCCCCCACCTTGCTGCTTGAGCCTCTAACTATATCACGCAAACCAAAAGGAACAGTTTGTGGATAATTCCTCGCGTTTAAGAGTTATCTGTATATCTTGGCATTATGGAATTTATTAGTCAGATATTGCAGAGTGCAGAATACTTCAAAACAGAAATTTTGTGGCACTGAACTATGTAATCTAGCAGGCAGACGCTCACCTCGAAATGACATCATCAGAAGGCAAATACGTGATTTTTAATTGTTACGCGCTCTCTCGCTATTGCCCGTCGGTCTTCGGAAAAGCCGGCCGCTGTGGCCGAGGGGACTGGGGCGCTCCAGTCACGGTCTGCACGGCCACTACGGTCGGGGTTTCGAATGCCCCCTCGGGCATGGATATTTGTGCCGTCCTTAGTAGTAGCTAGTTTGTAAGTTTAGGGACTGATGACCCCGTAGTTAAGTCCCATAAGCTGTACAAACATTTGAATTTGGAACATTTCTTCGGAAAAGAATTCAATGAACTATGAAGTGAGATACGTTTGGCATAATCGTCCGCTGCTCCTAGTTCGTCCGCTCTTTTTGGCTTTTGCTACCGCTACTAAAAGAGCTTTTTTATGACAGCTTATGACAGCTTTTTTATATAATGATCAGTTTTGGCCAAGAGTATGCTATTACTCGCATTTTTGGGCAATTTGACATCTAATAGTTAGGCAAATAAACCAGTTATTTACACGAATGGGTGATACAATGGTATTCAAATACTTTGCATGCAGAGTACTCGTAGTACTTTATTTTTAAAATAGATTTGTTGTGCCGCGGTGGAGTAGCCGAGCAGTCTAAAGCGTCTCACTGCGGAGTGCGCGGCTGCTCGTGCTCGCCGTGGAGGTTAGAGTCCTCCCTGGGGCGCGCGCGCGCGCGCGCGCGCGCGCGCGCGCGTGCGTGCGTGTGTGTGTGTGTGTGTGTGTGTGTGTGTGTGTGTGTGTGTGTGTGTGTGTGTGTTGTTTTGTCCTTACGTTAGTTTACCTAAGTTTAAGTAGTTTTTAAGCTACGGACTGATGACCACGCAGTTTGGTCCGATAGATTTACAAACATTTGAACGTTTGATTTTGAGATTTGTTGTGGCAGTGAACTATGAAACTACAGCTGAGCTGCATCTCAGCTCGAAATGAAGGTAACTGGCAGAAGCGAATCACGCGATTCTGCGCGCTCGCGCGTCCTCTCGCTGTTCCCCGTCAAACTTCGGGAAAGGAGCGGACGAACTAAGAGGCGAGGGATCTGCGAACTAGTTCGCGTAGTTCGCCTGTGGGAGCGCTCTTCGGAACTAGTTCGTTCGCGAACTACACAAGACTAAAGCGAACAGTAGAAATCGCCATATATTCTTTTTCAGCAAGCTCTTGGACAAACAGGTGTAACCTCATACAAGTGACAGCAAGTGTCAAAGACCGCCCATCCGTAGGGTAAAGGCCTCTTATAACTGTTGTAGACACGACGTTAAACCTTATACTCCCCCCCCCCCAATATCCATGCAAGGAAGTCGTCTACGTCACGTTTGATTACAACCGGGTGAGTGTTGAGCCGCTTGGCGAACCTGGCTGGCAGCGTGAAGGCGGGCGAGTGTCAGTGGGCCGGCCCCGGGAGAAAGCTTTGGCAGAGTGGGGCAGACACACGGCGACAGCGACCTTGCTCGCCGCGCACGCAGCCATACCGTACGGGGCTGCCGTGGCCCGGATAGCCGCCTCCAAATGTAGACGGCGCGTAGCGTGATTCACCTTGCGGCACACACACTGTGCATCCTGACCTGCACTTCACGAGGCCACTCACCAGCTGATATCCTTCGCCCACCATCTGCCTTGGCATACGGCACGGTCTACAAACATGGAAATACTGCACTCGGCATTTATGGCATTAAACAGGCTTGGTGGCACCGAAGATAGGAAGCAAACATAAATCCTGAGGTTCGATGCGCGGTCAGTCGTACTTGCAACTTGTCACTTCTTCCAATAGCCTAGTTGCATCGTGATTAGTAGACGGTATTCTTCTATAAATGGCTACGTAAATACCTTTCAGATGTCAGACGAACCCTAGTGAAGTCTCCAATAGGACGACTCTTACTAAAGCACTGCGTTGTAAGATTGATAGGAGCATTACGTTAACCATATTCTTTATGTGGTAAACCGATTTTCAAGGCATGTTTTGAATACAACTTCAACTATATCGCGAAACTGTCTTCCAAAGCAGAGAACCAAGTAACTGAAAAAAAAAGCGCAGGAGACTCCCTTTTATAAGGAATGTAATCAGCATAATTATAGGCCAAAACTACTACTGAAGTGGAAGAAGGACACCGTAGTTGTTCTCGGCGGCGTGTTTATCAGTAAAAAAGCAATCAGCAACAGTGCTCCAGGGGAAGTATCATAGGCCCATTATTATTTTCAAACTACATGAATTACCTTCATCATATTTTCAGAAGGAATGTAAAAAATTATCTTGAGGTGGAAAAGCTTTTACCCATGCATCATGACAGCTTTAGAAACCCTAGCTCGTGTGAAATGTTCAAATGTCTGTAAATCTATCGAACCAAACTGCGTGGTCATCGGTCCGTAGCTTACAAACTACTTAAACCTAAGTGAACTAAATTAAGGACAACACACACACCCATGCCCCAGGGAGGACTCGAACCTCCGACGGCGAGCAACTCGCTCATATGAAACTGAGTTCACCGTTTCTAAATGTTCAAATGTTTGTAAAGCTTATGGGACTTACATACGGGGGCATCAGTCCCTAAACTTACAAAGTACTTATAAACTAGCTAACACCAGATGATTGTTAGTGATACGCCTCCACTGCGTACCTTGCACTGGATTGCGGAGTATATCTGCGTTTTTTTTTTTTTTTTTTTTTTTTTTTCCTTTTTTGTTGCTTTATCTGATGCTTACAATTTATGTCGCTAAAGCTGGTAATTAAATACTTTGAGCCTATGAACCATTTACAAAAGGTTTACTTATTAAAATATGTATCATTACTCTCCAATACTAATTGGAAATATTTACTAACGCTTCATGTAAGGAATGAGATTGCAGTGGACTGTTTGAGGTATCTAATTTCTGTAAGGGAAGCCAAGTTCCACCATAATTCGAAATCCAAAGCTTCCCAAATATTATTTTATGTCCATGTTACGTGTTAATATTTTTTGTACACATCATACATAAAAATGGATTTACATTTTAACTTTTGCTTTAGGATTACGGAGACTATTTCTGTATTTTATTTTAAGTGGACTGCGGTGGAAGTCGCTGGAAGGAAGCGCGCCACTGAGGACGATTATTGACTGCGCTGTTTACTGGACAGTTCAGATCGTGCGGAGAGAGAGAGAGAGAGAGAGAGAGAGAGAGAGAGAGAGGGGGGGGGGGAGAGAAGAAGGGGGGTAGGTGGAACGACGCCAGAGCGGGAGAAGTGTGCGGAATCCATTAAAGGGAGTTTGCGACGTCTAGCGGCGTGTTGCAGGGCTCCCTGCCATGGCCTACCCTCCAGCGGTCTGGAGCTGGACGTCTTCCAGGGGAGGAGCTGCGAGGTCGATAGCCGACCGAGAACTGGGTCGGCAGTGAATCAGCCCCGCCGCCCTAGTCCAGCAGCCAGGCTTGGCGGCTCCTCCGCAGCACCGCAGCGATCCCACAGCAGACGGAACCAGAGCCCACTGCAGGGGCACCTGCAGCGTGTCTCCGCTAGTGCAGGGAGTCACGTTATATTCTGACAGGCAGGGTGGAGATGAGCGATCTGTTAAATTTAAAATTAAACTCTTCTTGCAAAAGCTTTATTAGTCCAAGTCGCGATAAAATTGCTAACAGTCATGACTTAAGGGAAAGGCCTCAGACACAGTGTAACGTCACCGCTGCGTCCACCTAACCTTCGATGGGCGAAGTTGCCGTTACATTATGTTTTATGCTTAATCATTTAATAATTGTTCCAATGATTTGACGGTATGGGATGCGGACAATTACGAGGTTGATCCATAACAGTAAACTTTGTTAACTTCCTTTATTATGGAACGACAAATGTTAAAAACTCTTCCCTTTAAACACACTGATTTAATAACTGCCTGCCACTACGATGAATGGCTACAAGTCCACACTGAAACATTTCAATATATAACTGCAACCCGTATGCGATACGACGGAATGGCAAAAACTTTAGCCACCACTAAACGCAGGTTACGAACTCACTGCCGACATGCTACCGCCTCGCTCTGCGGTCGGCGGGAGACTGCCGCACCCCGGCCAACAAACAAAGAACATTCCAACCTAAGCATTGTTGCCAGCAGCTCTCGCTGCACATCAATGATAACTATCGTTCGACCAAAAGAGGTTACTAACCTAAAACCGTGTATCCTCACAACAGCCAACCGATTTGGCTCAAATTTGTCAAATAGCTTATGTACAACATAAAACGAAGGACTCTTTAAGATATTTCGGCTCAACACTCACCCCCCTCCCCTTCACCCCTCGTTTTTTAGAAAATCATGACGCGCAAACGTTTAAAAATTGACGCTATCCATAGATAACTGTAAATGGAGCATTTTTCATCATCATGTATAGCATCCGCAAAAGCATACTTTTCCAGAAATCGAGAAAATTACAATGGCCGCGTATGCGCCCATATGGTAACACGCTTTTCGTCGAGAGCTCATTCTGTTTGAGCCTCGCTTAGCTTTGGCTATCCGTGGTCCCTCGTGAGGACTTTATGTTACGAGAACAAAAAAAAGTTTAGTAAAAAAATTAATTCACATCATTCCGAAAATGTGTTTACCTACCTTATTATTATTCCTTACTGAGTTGCGTTCCTTATTAACCTTCATATTGCTACGAAGTCTGATATGAAAAACTGCAATTCTAAGAAGTGAGAACAATACAGTTTCCTTGAGATTCGAAGCCGGGTTCTCCACATTCCGGTCAGATACTTAAGTGTTTATGATGTGGATACATAAAAGGCGGTTGTAAAAGTTTCTTCACTCTATTTCTGGTTCAAATGTTTGTATAGCTTGTGGGACTTAACTACGGGGTCATCAGTCCCTATACTTACAAAATACTTATGAACTAGCTAACACTAAGGACGGCACAAATATCCATGCCCGAGGGGGATTCGAATCTATTTCTGGAAAAGTATGTTTTGGGTATCCAATGCATAATGAAAAATGCTCTATTTAAACCATCTGAGAACACCGTGAAGTTGATTGCTAGTCATATTGTTTAGGGGCGAGTTTCTCAAAAACTGAGGGAGTATTGAACGAAAATATTTGTAGAGTCATTTGTTTCGCTTATAGACAAGCCATCTGCCAAATTTGAGCCGAATCGGTTGGCTATGTCTGACTCCTTCCGCTTGTTAGATATCAACCAGATGATGGCAATCTCAATCTGCGAAACGCAGAAATAAATATTTTGCCAATTTTTACACCATAGTGATATCTTATTCATATCGTTCTGCAGATGATTTTGATCTTCAGAAGATTTTACTAGACAGTAAATGACAGAGTCATCTGCTAACAACCTAAGAAAGCTACTTAGATTTTCCGCTAAATCGTTTATGTAAATAAGGAACAGCAGAGGGCCAATAACACTACCCTGTGGAACGCCCGATATCACTTCTGTTTTAGTCGATGCCTTACCATCGATTACTACGAACTGTCCTCTCTCACAGGAAATCCCCTATAAAATCGCAAATTTGTGGCGATATAACATAACTACCCAATTTGATTAAAAACCATTTGTGAGGCACGGTGTCAAAAGCCTTCTGGAAATCAAGAAATACGAAATCGATTTGCGATCCTTTGTCGATAGCGCTCATCACTTCGTGTGAGTAAAGAGCTAGTTGTGTTTCGCATTAACGATATTTTCTAAATCCGTGTTGACCTTGGGTCAATAGATTTGTTGCAATACCTACGCGTTCTGCGAGTAAAGCGCTGACTTGGGTTCGCCAGTGCACTGGTTCCGTCAGAACCAGCCCGCTAACTTCGGTCATCCGTGTCTCGACTCCAGCTCAAGGGGCGTACTTGCTACGCGACCAGCGACGACGAGGTAAAAAACCAGCCGGCCGCAGACGACGCAGTCAGCGGCGGTAAATCTCTGCCAAACTCTCGCGACCGCCCGCGGTTTGCAAGGGAGGGAGGGAGGGAGGGAGGGAGGGAGTATTTTACGGCGCCACAGCACAGGCTACTTTTTGCGCCGGCGCTGACTGACAATTACAGCGCCGTAACTCTGCGCGCTCTCGAAGCGCCAAGCCACGACACTGTGTCGTCTGCAGGCACTCACTGTGTGGCCACCCAGTAACGGTCCCACAAGCGTCAGGTGCATACACACGCCTCACCTATGGCCTCGTAAAAAAACACAACCAACTTTTCTGACGCAGTATGTTTTGTGCCCGGATCGTAAGTTTCGGGCGAGAAATAAATTGCCTTCCGATTTCGACACAACTAAGGAAGGATTCAAACTTTTTTTTTTTTTCTTTTTCTTCTAGACGGCTATCACAAATCACTAAAGATCAAATTTGTAATCGATACCATTAAATCGGGAAAATGTAGCACAATGCCAGTGCCACATATTCCCTCAAACGAGGATATTGACACTGCAGTTGTGTCACTAGGAAGAACGTTGGAGGTCGCATTGTAAGGTTCCTACATTTAATTTTATTTTTTCTACTGTATGTCAGCTTTATGCATCTTGGCAATATCACTATTGAATGTTATATTTTTACACTTTTTATATCTTTATACTCATATTTTTGGAGATACTATTATCGCTTTGTGCAGAGATGGTAGTGAGTACGGGAGTGTCTCTGTAGCGGCTTGTATGAGGAGTCTGGGACGGTCAATATGTTGAGTCAGTCTCTGGCAGGTATTCTGTAAGCAGCTCTTTGTAAGCTAACTTCCCTATTAAGCTTTTGGGGATGAAAGAATATGGAGGTAAATACATGCTAGCGAAAGAAAGCAAGAGAAATTTTGTAATTGCATGTTACATATCAAGTAAAAGTGTGCTTTGGCTCCTTTTTGTCATTTTTGGGTAAAGTTATGCCCAAATTTTGTATTGTAAATTGTTGAAAAGACCTCTCGACGTCATCATTTGATTTCTTTTGTGAGTGTAAAATTTTGCTTAAAAGTTAATACAGGACCCTTTGTTAAAACTAAAAGATGTATCAGTCTACATTATTTAATTCATGCAGTAAGTTTCCCGCTAACATCTGCATATTTGCTATTGAAATCCGATTTTGAATCAGCGTATTGTACTAAATTCAATGCTGTGTCAGTAAACAATCCTCCCCCCTCCCCTGAATTCTGTCTCCCAGAACGCGCCGATACCAGTCATGCCTACTTTTAATGAACAGATCACAAGTCCTAACGATTTAAGTTAAATGAGACTAGCGGTATTTCCTGGCCTGCCCAGGTGTGTATTTATTCCTTTCTTATGTCATACCACCTCCCACTTCACTGTCCGTCACTTTCTACCCTATTTTCAGTCCAATTCAGTTTCTTTTCATGCATCTGAATCCTTTCGACCTCACCTCATGTAGTGTACATTGCGTGAGGTTTTTGCTCCTTATCGATTGTTTCCTGAAGAGTATTTTTTTCAATGTTTCGTTGAAATTGGTCCATTAATTTAAGAGGAAATATGGAACATTACCATATGACGTGGTAGTTTAGCGCGAATTTGTTTATGACCTCATATCTCCTGAACTGTGTGTCGCGGTGGATACACAAGCTCCCAAGAAGTTAACCGCCGTCGGGCGTGGCCAGTACCTGCATGGGTAACCGTCCGGGTACGACATGCGCTGTTGACAATTTTCCAAATGAGGCGTGGTGGTGAAGAGTCCCCGATCACCTGTCTTTGCACCAACATCCTGGATTAAATTTCAAACATCTCCGCAGTGTCTCATGGAGTTGGGGCATAGGACACTGTTGGTGATCCGTCCTTCGGGTGGGGACATTAAGCTGGGCGGTCTCCTTGATGCTTTTCAAGAGTAGTAGGCTGTGTGCCGGCACCGGGTTTCACCCTCTCGCTTCTCCCATCATCTCCAACATGAACACGACACTACACTACACACGCCTCCATTACAGTCACCTACACTTAACACAGACACTTCATCACACAGTTCCCAGAATTTGCGAAGGAAGGGAACACATTTCCAATCAGGCAGCTGAACCTGCACTTCGAGTCTCCCGGCTATTTACGCCATACGACTCTACTTTTAACTATGTGGTATATGTATATGTAGGAATATGTATATCAAGTGTGGTTAAAATCGGAATAATAGTTTAGGAGATGTGCAGAACGCTAGGAAAGCAAGTGACAGGTCGCAAAGGAAACACGCTCGTAATTTACACATATAAAAATATGTGTGAGTGTGTGTGTGTGCGCGCGCGCGCGCGCGAGCAAGCGATGATGTAATTGCTTCACATTAAGGACAAAACAGAAAATGCTAGGCTATCCATAGAAATGGAATCGAATCCCCATATGGCAATATAAGAGAAATATTTCATGTCCGTAACGGCGACTGTATGCAACGCTGTACGTTTGGAAGCGAATGCAGGGAGTGTCCCGTAGAGGCGGGTACGGTGACAGGAAGGGCAAATGTTGACAGTTGGTGGCGGCGGTACGTGCCGCGTCCCGAAGAGGCCAGCAAACGAACCGAAACAGCGCCGCTTGCGTCACCGCCACGCTGCTGTCTTGTGGGGCGCTCACGACGCCCTGCCACACGCCTCTTACACAACTGGCCACTTCTGCCTTTAGTACTGACTGTACGACTGCTACAGTGCCATCACTGTTCAGAAGCCTACCAAAAATCTGCTCCGACAAGCCTGTCGCCGATGTGGAGAGGGAGCTACTAATTACCAGAAACGGAGAAACCCACCAACACTCGGCAATGTATCCACTCTGTTTCTTAACACCAACCGTTGGTGTTATAGGGCCAATAAAAACCAAAGACAGCGGTTCCCAAACCCACGCCCAGCGCTCACTTGTGGGCTGCGATTAAGAGTGCGATTGGGTCGCTGCCCAAGAGAAGGTTAATATTACAAGCTGCAAGGGTCCCACTCGTCAATATCAGCGAGTATATACCGAAATGAAATGCCTTATCGCTGTCATACACCACACACTGTGGGATGGTTCACACAGCAAACTAAGATGCTACGAATGGGCTGCTCGCACTTTATGTCGAAATTAGGTATACGCCAGTGCTTCGTAATGTGAATTGAATAAGGATCTTCAAATGCCGTCTTGGCCTCGCGGGTTTTATTCGTGCTGTCTGAGGCGTCATTTCACGGATAACGCGGTCGCTTCCGTCGGAGGTTCGAGTCTTCCCTCGGGCACGAGTGTTTGCGTTGTGCTTAACTTATTTTAAGTAGTTTTCTGGTCTAGGAACCGATGACAGCCGTTTTTTTAATCATTTTTTGGCGATTTGGAAAGTTTTTCGCCAAGTTATGAGTTTTTTTAGGTCTGATGTGGGCAGATGCCTAAACGCTAAAAATGTATTTATAACGGCAATCTAGACGGCGTTAGTCAAATATACAAAAAAGTGAAGATTGCGCATTCAAGTAGGAAAAAAATCTCTTATTAAAAATACATATCAGTACTTGCGTGTTTCTTTTATGGATCGCTTACAAACTTTAAAAACAAGGTGTATACCATAATAAAAACTAAGATCGCTCTCCAGCAAGCAAAATATTACAGGTAATTGCGGATCACTTCATGTGCAGATAAATTATAACGAACGTAAATTACACGCAAGTCACAAACAGCCACATATGAGGAAACACAGTAGCCAGAGAGAGGAAAAACTAGTTGACTGCTGTTCAAATAAAAAAAGTAAAAGCCTTCCATACATGTAAAGGAAATGAAATAGCACGTACGACAAACAGGAGTCCCGTTCTGTCTGGTGAATGGTTCCGACAACAAACCCTGACAGCTGTCATATGAAACAGACTATGCTCCAGGCATTTTGCCGCTCCCAACGACCACTGTGTTTGAAAAGTGGTGTTTTCTGCAGCAATATTCATCTGCTGCTGTTACCTGTCAAAGTATCACTGGCGCGAAAAGAGAGTTGTGTGTGTGTTTGTGTGTGTTTTTTACCTTTTGCTGACAGGGCCCGTAATGAATCTATCCACCTGTTCGCGGAATTAAATAAATAACAGCCATCCATAGCGCGTGGGCGAATCGATGGCTGTGTGTGACACGATATTGTTATTAACGCATCGTGTTGCCCTTTGTTTTTAATTCATTGTGCGATATGCAGTTTTAATGAGAGCGGAGAGCGACAGGAATAGGGTTTTAAGCGCTCGCGCAAGTAATCAGTCACTGTCGGCAGTGCAAATGGAAACAGCCGCCGAGTTCGCCCTCTGCAGCTGCAAACCACGGCGAGACGCGAACCGGTTCTCGCGAGCAGACCTCAGCTCAATGACAAAACAAAGAAATTAGATCTCAACATTAATAACGTCCCCTCACTCGACACGTTAGTGCTGCCGCGTTTCGTTTCGTGGACTTGATAAATTCTGTGCGAGCCAGCTTACTGGACACGTACATAAATATTCTGTAAAAATGCTGTTTAGTGCATCACGAAGGGTATGCATTCCCACAGGCAGCAGTACATTTCGTGCTGTTCTTACTGTCATTCTGCGAGATAAATGACGGACACGGCAGAATGGTTTTACTGCTGGTCTCTCATACAGGTACTCGAAATGAGTCCAACAATTTTATGTGGCGTGTGTGAACACCAGTACTAAAAGACACTTTTCGGCAGTAAAATACAGAGTTAATGGACATGCGACTGAATTGGACATCATTAATCCGCGACATCATTAATCCGCTGTAGACTTGATTATATTAGTACTTATTCCAAAGATCACAAATACGAACTTTGGGAATGATGTGGAACGTGTGAGTTTAATAAATGGTGTCTACACATGACAATATTTTAAGGATTTATTTATTTAGTGCCTATTTATTTAAAACTTTAATGTATTTTATCGTAATTTTTAAGTTTTATCTAAAAATTCATCTAAAGTGTAGGAGTTGCCATTCAGAAAATCTTAATTTCTTTTTAAAAACTAGTTCGCTATCTGTCAGACTTTTGATGCTACTTGTTAAGTGACCAAAGATTTTTTGTGGCAGCGTAATTCACCCCTTTCTTGCCAACCTTCAATAGTGAATATCACCCTCTATTCTAGTGTTGCAGTTATGCACATTGCAATTACTTTTGAATTGAGTCGAACTGTTCATCATAAATTTCGTAAGTAAATAAATATATTGTGAAGCTACAGTGAAGATCATCAATGTCTGTGGGATGACCTTCTGATTACACGCTTTTTTTACTCGATGTTGAATCGCCCCAAAATATCCCATTTGAAAGCAGTGAAGCTAATTTACTGAGACGTATATAACGAAATTTTTCAATGACACGGCTAGCGTAAGTAGCCGAACTCAAACGTTTCAGCAGATCTTCAATTTGTTGCTTCCAATTCAATCCCTCATCAATGCAAACACCAAAAAATTTTGGCTACAGATTTTTGTTCAAAGTCTATATTTATTAATGCCGTTTACTGTGTGGAACTGTATATAATGAATTAAATCGAAGTTTAGAGTCAATTTGTAAGGAACCACTTAATAATTCCCTAAAAGACATCATTTAAAACTGCATCAGTTAATTCCTGTCAGGTGGAATCGTTAGCAAAAAGAACCAGCTTATCTTCGTGAATATAGAATGGGAAGTCATTAATATACATTAAGAACAAAAAATGACTCGAGACCGAACCTTGTGGGACCCCATTTCTGATACAGGTTATAGGAATTAGCTTCTAATTACCGATTTTGCAACATTGACTTGCTTCTTGTGGTAGATCTTTATAGTGTTGTTGAAGAATACGGTTAACAGGATGTTATAGACACGCTTTATCCTCAACATCCATTGGAAGATAGAGCTTACGCGACTACCTTGTACGTGTGAGGCGGTCCTTTGAGACAGACACCATTGAATTTGGATGTCTAGATGCCAAGCCCAAGTCTGGTGCATCACCATTATTTGTGACTGTTTACTCCAAGGTAATGCACACGAGTTTAGGTATCGCATCACTTCTTAATTGGGACTTTTAGCCGTTCTGACACACATCAGGTGCTGACGCAAGTTCTAACGTCACAGCAAAACGCGGGAGGACGGGAATTGTCAATTGTAAACTTCCATAACGACTTGTAACAGCAATATAGAGTGTCACCAGAAGATATAACTAAAAATGTTTCGAAAACGGTTATGTACGTTTAAAATTACTTCACCAAATACAGGCCCAGTGAATTAACGATATTTGATTGGGTCACACGACTATGTCTTTTAAAACGTTACTTTTTAATGTCTGTGTTTTATTGTTTGACATCTCCGAAATCCATGTACAAATATTTCAGCTGTGATTCTTGTAGTTCCTGAAGGAGGTTGTTACACGGAACACCGTGTTTTGTTAACGGTATGACGTAATTCAGAGGTTCCAACTTTTGAATATGGGAAATAATAATCCGACCTAATGTGGAGAGGGGTAGGAAGGAGAAGAAGTGAATAAGGAATCATCATAACTGTGAAAACAGCGTCTGTTAAGTTTCAGGAGAGATAGAAGAAGCATATTAGAGCATTCTATTGCTTACAATAGTAGTGTGTGTGTGGGGGGGGGGGGGGGGACTTTCTTCCTCAGAGCCGAACATATTAGATTTCGTGATTTCCAGATTTATATATAAGGATATACTCATTACAACTGCACAGAAACACAAGATAGCGTAAAATCATCAGGTTAAGAAAGTTAAAGAAAAGGTCAAATTTTGATGTCTGTCTGCATCCTTCTTTCCAGCTTGTTACTAGATCATTTCCGCTATTTTTGACACATTCATGAAAGTTCCGGCACTGGTAGAGAGAGAACTTGAAGTGACAGAGGAGCTCTTAAAACTTGAATTGTACATACTTCGTCACAGCACATCACACACACACACACACACACACACACACACACACACACACACACACACACGAAGTCGCTGTATTAGTAGATACGATGCAATAAAATAAAAACCAACATAACACGAGCTTCTGAACACAGATTAACGAACTAGGATATATGTTTGTTATTGCCCTCGCACTTCTCGATTTTTCCTGTAGGGGGCGCAGCTACTAGTCAGGTGACATGACGCATTTTCATTGGCTGCTGCTAGATTCCACAATGGCACCACTTTATGGAAGTTACTGTCATTACTGATGATTTCCACAAGAACTTGCCAGAAGATGTTGCTCAGAACCAGTTTATTTTTGTCAGTGACATCACACGGCCAAACTAAGGGTTTGCAAACGAAAAAAGAAAAAAGAAAAAAAGGAACCGATTTGTTATTTAAAACTTTTCAAAATTCGAACCACTCCAATCGTAAACTGATCGATCGAGTGTAATAATCTTTTAAATTGACCACAGCAGTACCGGTGTGGTGACTCCATGAAGGAACAAGTGCTGTAACGACAGTACACGGTCTTGGGCGTATTCCTCGAGCAGGCTGCCTTCTCCACTGATCACACACAGCAGTGGAGCGAAACCTTTCTGCAGCCCCGCAACGCGACGGAAAGTAGCGCTGGGCCCTTACGGGCTGGGTGAGTAACGGGCACGTTTTTGTCTCGCCCGAGACAGGCGGCGGGGCACAATTTATTGAGCCGAAGCCCCGTATTTCAAAAGTGTACTGCGCTGTAGCCAAATAATATCGGCCATTACAGGCGCCCTGACAGACACCATTCATCCGCCGGCACATTACGAGTCCGTAGTCTGCCATAACCGAACTCATCAATTATCCAGTTAACTGTGCCCATAGGTCAATGCACTTTCCAAACCGAGGTTGTGACTAATTCCTGTACTCTTACCCATCTGTTGCCATCTAGCCGGCGTAAGTCACGTTATTTTTGGAGATGTTAACAACTGAGGACTTTTTGTGGCATTTGCTCACACATGAATGCACAGTTAAGTTTTACTACCGCACCCACACAAATGCGCCCTTCAAGATCTACTGTTTATTTTCTGAATAAACCTTGCCTTTTGAACTGAACGTATGTTAAATAATTTGCATTTTTCCTTTTGTGGATGTGAAACATGGGATGATCATGCAAAAACAAGCAAGGAACTTTTGATCTGACTAATAGACCAGGATAAATCCACAAAAATTTTGAATGAACAGAAAATATTCCGTTAGTTGTATTTAGGTTTTAGTTCCATTCCTATCAAGAACAATATCATTAGTTTCTTTGGGCGGAGGGGGGAGGGGAGACGAAAGTAGGCTGAATTTTTCACGGTTCACTGGTACCTCCAGGGCTGTGTCTTCCCCCCCCCCCTCCTCCAAAGGTAGCGTAATTTGAATGAGATGAATTTCCTCTTCACACTTTTGTCTGTAGTATACGCTAGCAACCCGCGCAGCTTCACACGGATAGCAGAACGTGTGCAGTATAGTCCTTGTGCCTCTGTTGATCATCCGGAAGGGACTGATGACCGAGCTGTTTCGTCCCCCCTAACTCCTAACAACAACAACAACAACAACAACAACAACAACAATCATCCGCGAAGGGTAATAGGAAAAAAGAACCGAGAGGCAGAAAACTGATGAATGATGTCTTTATTGCTCGACGTCATGTCTTGATTGTTATGAAATTCAGAATGACGAAACCGCACAATTGTATTATTAAGAGAAAAAAAAAAACGCATTTTAACATGCACGGCGAAGTTCGTAAGTCAGAAAAATACAAAGCTCTTCCTGAAAGTATTTAGTTGGTCTTTAACGGATTTTTGCTCTCCACATTCACCCAACGTCACACATCATACTACGTTAAACAACTTTCCTGACGAATCACACCGTCCATTGGCGAAAACCGTATGCAACTCCCGTTCAGTTGCTTTTCAGTTTATCGAGGACAGGCATATGGCAGACAGATAATCCGTCGCAACTAACAGGTTTTACTACATGATGTGTTGCGAATTATAAGCACACTACGATTTCTTCGGTGCTGGATACATTCTGGATTTAATATTTTCATTCTGGCTGCTTTACTATACTTCTATTTTGTTTAAATCATAATTTTCACGTAGAAAATATCTTTTTTGAGCATTATTGAACCATATTTATCGTAACTGTCAGAGGATGCTTAGATTTATTGTCATATGCTCAATCACAACATTGTAATCGATGCAGTCGAAACTACAGTCTTCGTAACTGAATATAAACGTTACAGTAAAAGGCGAAAACTATGTCCTGAAAAACAATCCTCCCCCATCCCGTCCAAAAATAAAAAAAAAAAAAACTCAGTCTTTCTGCTAGTCTTTCTTTCGTAGTGTTCTATAGCACTCCTTATGATAAAAAAGACTTGTTCCATATCTTGTAGCACGGTAGTTGATAAATCGACGTCCCACTACCAGTACGTTTTAATGCCTCCATAAACACATCAGGATGATTAGTTAAATAAAAACACGATAAATTTCCCTCTGTCCTTATTCATCTTAAGATACAGTCTCTTAAAAACCAACCTGGACGATACGTTCCCTCGTTACATATTTCGTCGAGCATTTCTTCATTTCTTTGGTTTCACTTGGGCCTGCAGAACTATTATGCAATAAATCCTAAATGCTGTTTTAAATATAATTATTTTATTACACTATAGGCCTATTTCGGCTTTTATCGCCATCGTCAGGTGATGTCTGTTGGTCGTTACATCCAGGTGATGTTGTGGGTCCTGACATCCATATACATCGATGGTTTTATTCCTGTCAGTCATTTATTTATTGCTTTGAATTGTAATGATTGCAATATTTCTGACGACTTATGTTTTAATTTTATTGCAATAGTTTTGTTGACTGATTTACGTTGTGACAGCTTTTGACAAAATAGTGTAATAAAATAATTATATTTAAAGCAGCATTTAGGATTTATTGCATAATTTCTTCATTTCGTTTTTTTTTTTGAATACTTAAAACATTTTGATTGGTGAATACTTAAACGTTGGTGCCTTCAGTTATAATAGAATTTAGCGGCGGCGGATTAGCCGTGCGTACTGGGGCGCCGTGTTGCGGTGCGCGCGGCCGTTCGCTGTCGAGGGTTCGAGTCCCCCCTCGGGCATGGATGTTTGTACTGTTTTTAGGTTGCCTTAGCATAGTTTAAGTAGTTTGTATGCTACGGACTAATAACCCAGCAGTTGAGTCCAATAGACTTAAACATTTGGACATTTTAATAGAATTTCTTTATTAGCGTAACAATTGCTGTCAATTTTCCTCATCAGAAATTAACACCGACTATAAATAGATAAAAATGTTACTGGAATTGCCAAATCCTAGATTAGAGAAGTTGAGACTTTGTCGTCTGCAGCGCGTCGTTATAATTACAGGCAATAATGAGCTTGTTTTCAAAGATAACATGTCACGTTTGTATTTGTTCCGAAAGAATGTAAACAGTGTACAGCGCCACAGAGTGAAATTTGCCGCATCCACGTCTCGTGTGACTCAGACCGCAGATGCCCATTTGGTGGCTTATCGCTGACTTGCGGCTGGGTGATGAAGCTGCAAACGTTCCGGCAGCAACACGACGCCCGTCTGTCAGCAGTCAGCGCTACGAGTCTTGAGTCAGCGAGACTTATCGGCACATTCCGGACGATCAGCTGCTCCGTTCATTGACGGTCACTCCCGACGATGCTACATTTAGCTCTATGAAAGACGACTTTTTGTCATTCTAATATAATATACTAAGATTTACACTCTTCCGCCACGGTGGAGTGGCCGAGTGCTCTAAGGCGCCTTGCTGCGGAGCTCCCAGATGTTCACCGTTAGAGGTTCGAGTCCCTTACTCGGGCATGGGTATGTTTGTCCTAAGGTTAGTTTGTTTGTAAGCCTAAGGACTGATAATGAGGGAAGAAAATTTCCATAGATTTACAAATATTTGTTTTTCTCTTCCACGTTTCCAATATTAAAAATTAAAAAAAAAAAATTCTACTGTGTCATAGTTAGGAACTCAAGCGAACATACTTCTTGACTCATATGTACTTCATGTACCAAAAGTCTCGTTTATAAGTGAAAAGATATTTCAGTGATTTGCCTGTAGCAAATTCAAGTGTTTTCCCTCACTTTTTTCTGAGGTAATACACCTGCCGCTCCACCAGCAACAGCATAAAAAATTACTAACTCTTCCTCTGCAAACAGCACGGTACTTTAATTAGAGCAGGAGATTTCGCTGTGTTCAGAAATTACCACATGGCAAAATCATGTTTATCCGGACATTTTAAACGCAGCGTTACGGAAATCGAAATGTTGAGAACCGACCACAAGGACCTACTTAACGCTAAATGAAATTCCTCAACCAAATCTAGGAGTATCCGAGTAACTTTTTCATGATATTGGTGAATATCATCTCGAGTTGACTGCTTCAGCACAGACTTATCTTCAACTGAAAAAGTGTATACTACATCCTGAAGAGTGCCCCCCGTCCGCCCATTTTTTTCTTTTTCCCACTTGCGTCCTTCAGCTTGGCGCAATGGACTTCCATTGACGATGCAGATAATTTAACTTCTGGACAGTTTAAATGTGCTGTGTTATTTTTTATATATTTATTTATACTGTAGAGAACTTTCTCCAAGACTCACAGAACGTTCACTAGTATGTGGCAACTGGATATTAATTAGATTGCGAGCAATGAACTGCGACTAGTAAAAATTGTAATGCAAATGACTAATTTCAAAATCTTTTTATATAAGAAAAACCTATTCTTTGGACTGTTACAGACAAACGCTCCAGAATACTTCCTAATTTCATTCGAATTGGAGAAAACTCATAAAAACGTCACTTTCTAATTGAAATAGTCACTTGGTCGATATATTCCCTGTTAAGAAAAATTCGCCACCTCGGCGATAGGAAACAAATTACAATGGCTCGCGACATTAAATTATAAAACAATAATTTTGTATTACCTCCAAAACTCTCTTTTTCACATTAAATACAAACATTGAAAATACAATACACAGAGCGACTTGGCAACCTGCGTGTCCTCAGAATTGAGCACAAAATTAGAACGAGAGAAGAGTGTTCATGTCTTGTATGAAGTGTAAAAGACTTCTTAGTCTTGTGTGTTTTAGTGTATGATCTCTTTCCATATTAAATGTTACAGAATTTCTTACTATTTTTTGTTTTAACTGAAGTTTAGAATAATCGTCGAAACGAGAGTGTCTAACAAGCCTCCTCGCCGCATAAAGGCAGAAAGCCATGTTAGAGAACGTCCCGTCTTCTACAACGGAGCAGTGGAGTCATTTAAAATTCAGCGTGCGCTGTAACGGCGAACGGAAGTCCGTCCCACCGCCGTGTACAGGTTGTTACCGGGAGCGTGTTGCACGGCGCTTAACGTCGTTCCTGTAGCGGGAGAGGGTTGCTATAACGATAACCGCAGCAATACGCACACTGTATCCTCCACGGATACAGCACTAAGTCCAGGGTCGAGCGTCAAAGTTTACCAGCACGAATAGGCCATTTAATATCGTGTTGAAACTAATTAGAGCAATTACTGACGACACTAAATCACCACTAAGCTACCTCGTTCGTGCAGTGAATAAGATCAAGAAAAACATGTTATTAGGCAGTTGAAGAACATACCGAAGTAAATGAATATCTGAGAATCTAATTCAGAGCCTCACAGCCGAACTTTCAGTACCCATGAACAATTCAGAGAATCGAACACTAGAGATAGTCATCCACGTCAGATCACGCAGTGTTTGGCAGATAAGTGTACCAAATACCGTGGCGTTTTTATGACTGGAATATGTAATACGACAGCAATTAATTTGTTTTGCCCGCTAATTTTTACGAAAACAATCACCGTCCTTGATTTCTCTTGTTCACTGTGTATAGTTTGCAGTACTGTTAATCGTAGTCCAATCAGACATGCCAGCTAAAATTGTTGCAGTAAAATATTTATTGTCCTGCACGTTACATGTTTTTCGTGATTCGGTCACATTTATAGAATAATAGTAACTGAACTACACGCTGATTGTTCTCAAAGTAGTGGGAACAACTTATATTCAAGAATAGAAGGGACGTTAAGCCCTAATCTTCCTTTCTCACAATCAAGACGACTGCTTGAATTTATGACTGAACTAGAGGACCCAAGCAAATACTTCGCACCGTTAGCGGAATGACAAAAAAGTTGGGAAAAATTGAATGTTCACGAATAGCTTTCTTCGGAATCAATCAATGCAACTGTTTAAAAGCGCAAATGAAAGACCTTGATCCGCTGAGTGTTGTTAGGTCAAAAAGAACTGCGTACCTTTATTAGAACCGAAGATATCGTAAAACAAACCGACTAAAATATTCAATGCAAGGAAAAGAAGAATACCGCGTTTGAATAAAAATAAAGGATGGAAAGACTTAATGTTGATACTTAATGATAAATCTGAGAATTAATACCTTTCGTTTAAAGCAAATACGAAGAAAGTCGGTCGGATATAACGGCCGGACCGACTGACAGTTTACAGCAAGGACCTCCCCATGAGAAATATACAGAAGGAAATCGCGTTTGAGTATAGAAAAAAGGAAGGCGAGAATTATGTAAATTCTGATACCTGATGACAAATCTGTGGATCAATACCTTTCGTTTAAAACAAAAATGAAGGTACTTTGGTAAGGCCGACTGACTTTAGTTTTCGTAGATTCTTTTAATATATAAGATTGATTGTATTTTTGTTACTGTATATTTCCTCTGATGCGTAATGTATGCTGTATTTCTCGGCAAATGAGCATATGGGGAAAAAATTGAGAAATCACATCGCACCATCAGGTTGGCGGAAGTCAGGTATTTTCTTTCTTTCTGTTTTCTCTCTTCCTTCTTTTGCCTACAAGAATTCAATCAACCAATATGACAGTATAATGCGCACGGATGGCAAAAAAGAGTTTCACCTTGTAATTCTGCTAGAATTTTACACTGCTCTTCTGATATTATATCTGTCCGGTAGCAACTGTTATAACTGTCAAATATTTTAAATAATGCAACTTTTAAACCACCAACTGTATAAACGCAACTTTATCCCTACCAGTTTCGCTTCATAAAATGATCTTCAGAGGGAGAAGCTCAAGCATGGCCATAAACAGTCATCTTCCTTATCACACATTAAATGTTACTGTTATTCACATATGTAGCCATATCTTCAGCTACCCCTCCCCGCTGAGCGTTCATCTACTGATGGATAACTGCGTCTCTGACATGCTTACATGATCTATCCTCCGAGCATTTCTCCCATGACGTTTGCACCAAGCTCTTTCCCTTGTCACAGTGTTTGATAAACACAGAATAAACTTTATTTTATTCATCATTCTCCGCTTGTTTGTAATTCACACAAATCTAAGGTTTATTCCCTTCTTGATAAAATTTTGTGCACTTGAACTTTATGTAAAATGAAACGACGAGCACTTATATCGATTTTCAAAAGTAGGCGCCCTACTAGATTAAATATATTTTCCTGGCATGTTTCACGACTTGTGCTTGATGTGAACAGACAAGGCGTGGTAAATCGCACACACAATCATTCAAAACAGCGCTAACTAATCACGCAACGTGACAGTACAACTCTGGACAGGGAGTAATAAGACGAAGTCTACGACATTTATGCAAATAAGTAATGCTGATAAAGCGTTGCGAAATGGAAGTCGACAGACTGCTAGTCACGTGAATGTCGCCGCGTCAGCCATTCAGATTCCAATTAACCTCGCGACACGACGGAAATAATTAGTAAGCGATTCGTAGGTCCACCGAAGCTGTCTCGCCGCGTTGCTTCTTGCGGATTCGAGTATTGAAAACTGATTAGCTTTTGTTGCGTGATTTCACGGGCTAATAATAGTCACGCGACGCGCAAGTCTGGCAATGGGCGTATTTCCCTTTCAAAAGCTATACGGCCCTGGGGGCGTGAGTTCCGCCCATTGTTGTGGCTGAGATGTGGGCGAGCTTGCCGGGGAAAACAAAATGAATGAACGGCTTTACCTCCGCTGGCGTGCCAACACGCATTCTTTCTGGCTCTGAGTCAGTGACACACACACACGAGAGAGAGAGAGAGAGAGAGAGAGAGAGAGAGAGAGAGAGAGAGAGAGAGAGAGAGAGAGAGAGAGCGCAACTTCTTATAAACAAGTGTTGAAACCCTTCCTAAGTGCAACATTTATTCTCGTATTTCAACATTTCTGTAGCCTACATTCCTAACAATGATGTTAGCCGGATCCCCTCTCCCCTTTTCCTCGTGTTCTGCGCATATAAATACGGAAACTGACACGAAAATTATACTGTAGCCGCGGCGGAGCGGTCGAGCGCATTAAGGCGCTATACTACGATTCACGAGGCCGTTTCCCGTGGGGGTTTCGAATCTCCCCCCCCCCTCCGTCGGACATGGATACATGGATGTTTGTGCCGTCTTTAGTAGAAGCTAGTTCATAAGTAGTTTGTAAGTATAGGTAATGATGATCCATAAGCTTTACAAACATTTGAACATTTGAAATTACTGTAAACAAAGTTACAACATCGGAGGCGCCTTCGCAAAATAGAAAAAAGGCTGAACATGTACAGTTTTTTTACCTCGTATAATTGTATGAGCGATTGCATGAAGGGCATTGTAAATAGAGTTATTGTAGCAAAATGCCTAACCAGCATAATTATATATTTATGCCTTGTGCCTTTGTATTTTAAATGAGCCACATCAGCCATGTAACACGAGTTTGGCCAGGTTTCTAACGGATTAAACTGTGCACCTGATCGGAACTCGAACTTGTTTTCCAATCTGAGCTTCGAGTCCCAATCTGTGACACCGTTTTAATCCGCCTGAAAATTTCACATAAGCGAAGACTCTGTTGCCAGGTGAAAATTCATTCTGGAATAAAGCTGATGTGGTTATCGTTCTGTTAATAACTGAAATCCAGACAGTATTCTACTGCTTGTTACAAAACACACGTGTATTGCTCCAAAGAGGATAAAACACCAAATCGCGGTTTTATACAGGGTGTTTAAAAAATGAATATTTTGAGATTTGATAGTATTCATTGAAACAAGGACACTATATCAGTTATTGTAAAATATGCCACCAAAGGCAACTGACAATTTCAATGCGGACGCATTGAAACGCTGAATCCCTCGCGGGAATCCAGTATAGGCTGCGAGCAATAGGAGTCAGTGGGGAGGGGGGGGGGCTAGAAGCTGAGAATTTGGGTTGGAAGGGAAGCGTGCCTGGATAGCCTAATTGATCAACCCTTTAACGCATGACATCCTATTTGAAGCTATAAAAACCACCATAATTAATGTATAGTACGTATATACCGAAAAGATCTTGAAAAATCCCTTAAAATTAATATGTACTACGAGCAATAAAATGTTCATAGCTGGTCAGCAACATAGTGCTTCCATGTTGTACCCGATGCCGTTAATGTTACTATTATATCTCTTATATTTCCAGAAAGTGAGTACTTTTCCATGGCAAAGCAGAAATACTAAAGTGAACAAACACACATGTTAGGTGTAATTCAGTGCAGCTGTCTAAATGATTAAGTAGCACTGTGGAATTTATAATTTCCAAGACGAGCTACCTGCGTGTGTAACATTATGTGTACATGCAGCTACAAATGAATTTGTGGTCTGCACGGCCACTACGGTCGGGGGTTCGAATCCCCCCTCGGGCATGGATATTCGTGCCGTCCTAGTTCGTAAGTAGTTCATAAGTAGTTTGTAAGTTTAGGGACTGATGACCCCGTAGTTAAGTCCCATAATCTTAAACATTTGAACATTTTGAATTTGTGGTAAAATGTTGATCAGTTTGAAAGATAATCTAAAATATAAGGTATGTAGCTGATAAGCTACACTATGCATGGAAGAGCTAAGAGGCGCCCTCTGGCCCGAAGCGGGTAATCCGGGCTCGACTCCCGGTCAAGCACAAATTTTTGCCAGACTATGAATCCGAAGGTCGCGGGTTCGATCCCCGCCAGCTCCTACGAGTTTTATCTGTCATTTTCCACTTCTTCCACCTCTGACAGTATTGCTCATATGAAAAATACAGAGTAGCGCCGTGGTTTGGAACCCACGTTAAACTGTAGTCCCCCCATAACTGGCGGGGTAAGTAAGCTCGAAGGTCGGAGGAAGGCGACGGCATACCCCCTCCAAACAGGACTATGCCTAGTAAAGCACTGTAGTGTTCAAACCAATATTCGGATTGTTGACTGCTTTACCATAATGTCAACGAATAGTGTCTTATTTCGAGCATGTTCGACGCATTGCTAAGAACGGACAAGTGTTTACGGCAGAAAGAATGGGTTTTTGGATCCTTGTTTATTGGACAGTGACTACTACTGCCACCTCTCCAATTATTCGAACCTTTTCCATCACTGTATAAGTGAAGCTGTATAAAAAGTTACTGATCACAGCACTTTTTAAAGTAGTTCAATCTGCCTCCATCAACATGGATTAATTGTTCCGAACTTTAGCATCCCGACAGGTTTGTGAAAAGTTGCAGCAGCCTTCGGAATGTTTATGGGCAGTGCGTGACTTGACAAGGCCGCTGGGAGAGTCCGGTGACCCCATTGAGCGGGTGCAATTCTTCACGGCTACAATTTCCAGGAGGGGCCGTTCCCCGGTGGGGCTTATCTTAATGGCAGCCGCCGCCTGACGGATGCCGATTGGTTCCGAGCTACAACTTCCCACGCACCGGATGGGCCTTTTACGGCGACCTGCCGACTCTCCCACCAGCAGAAAAAACGCCCCAAACCTGCGAAACAGGTAGACGACTTGCGTAAGTAAACGCGCAGTCACGTGGGCGAAGCCGAACAGCGTAGAATCCACGCTGGCTGCGTGCGGCACTTAAACGAAGACGTAGCAAATGTCAAGGAACGTACAGCCAAGTATTTGTTTCCATCCTCCGTCAGTGTTAGGCCTTCGGCTCACAGCGCATCTATCTGAACGTGTTGGTTCAGCGTATTAAGTTTCTGACGTCACAACTTGCAAACCGCACCACAAAGTACAATCCGCAGGTTGGGGATATTTTCCGAACGTGCAGAGCAATATCAAGCATCTCAGATATCCTGAACGTGCTTCTGAACGTTCGCCATTGAGACAGGAGAAGCCAACTACGTGACATGCAGACCATCCACGCTTCGGGCTCTTCTCAGTACAGAGATGGAGACGCTGTCGAAACTGCCGGCCGCGGTGGCCGAGGGGACTGAGGCGCTCCAGTCACGGTCTGCACGGCCACTACGGTCGGGGGTCGATATTTGTGCCGTCCTTAGTGTTAGCTAGTTCATAAGTAATTTGTAAGTTTAGGGACTGATAACCCCGTAGTTAAGTCCCATAAGCTACACAAACGTTTGAACATTTGAGCTGTCGATACTAGCACGTACGTAATTGGTAGGTTTTGTAGTTACAACATAGAGCTTATCAATGTATGCCACTTCAAAACAAACTTTGTTTGAAACCCAGTCATTACACGTAATATTTGTTGTAATGAAATGTTCGGAATCATTGCTGGTGCAAGATTTTCTAATTGTGTAAGTTAGCCGTTTGAAGACAATACCACAATGAAGGTCCGTAAAAGCGCACTGTTTCTAGTGCAATTTGTTGTAGTGACATGTCGATTAACAGCTCTGATACGATTAGTAGAAGGGTTGGAACTTAAATAGGTCCAACACTGCTTAGGAGACAGTATGCAATCTAATCAATTATGTCGCTGATTGCTTGCGCACCTTAACTCCCAGCAAATGGAATTGTGAGCGAGCAGTCTAACGTAACGGTGTCACTATGTTTGCCGCGGCGGAGTGGCCGAGCGTATTGAGGCGCTATGCTGCGATGCGCGAGGCCGTACCCCGTCGGGGGTTCGTATCCCCCTCGGGCATGGATGTTTGTGCTGTCTGTAGTATAAGGTAGTTCAAAAGTAGTTTCTAAGTTGGGATCGTCCGAACTGCTACCTCTGCAGCAAAAGCAAAAGGGGGGGAAGGGGGGAAGGGTCCCGAAATTATGCACGTGGAGTATGGTTCACTTCGTGTAACTGAATTACGGAGCGGAGGACTGTATCCGGAAGCCGGTGTCGAAGGCAGTAGCGTCTGATGCCTGAAGTATCAGGGGGTTCACTACTTGCACTGCCCTATGTAATTTCTCTCTCTCTTTCAAAGCATTAATCCCGACTTGCAGGGTCTGCTACATTGCTGCGTCTCCTCCATTCCTTTCGGTCGTTATCTTCTTGCCTTGAACCAACAGCGTTCATGTATGCCCTGATGTCAGTCCATCTCTTTGCCTCGTGGTCTTCTTCCTCGTGGGTTGATGTGGAGTGCTGTCTTCGCAACCGAGTTGTCCTCCTTTCTGATGACGTGGCCGTACCAGCGGAGACGGGCTTCCCTCAGTTTGTCTGTGATGGGCGCCACAACAAACTTTTGCCCGACTTCTGTAGTTTTTACATGGTCACATTGGGTCAGGCCCATGGACCAGCGCAGTATATTCATTTCCAGTGTATGTAGCATTTGCTCCTGCTGTTTTCATAGGGCGACACTCAGTCCCATAGATTGCTGCTGGACGTACAATGGTTTTGCAAACTTTTGGCTTCAGACGTTTAGGCCCTATGTAATTTATCTTTGCAAGTAAAAAGCACCCTCAGCTCGCCCTAAGCATGCGCAAAGGCTGCTCTCCCCCACCTGCCGGCTGAATATTTCATATTTGTGGACGATGAAAGGTCATTACTGGGTCCAGAATCTGTTAAAAACTCTAAGATGGGGGAAGAAAAATATTACTTGTATCCGGCCGCTCACCCTCTTCCTCTCACAGCACGCTCAGCTGCCGGCCTTTTCCGCAGTGGACGGCGAGGTCGTCGCCAGCGCGGCTGCTGCTTGGCCGTCCTTGGCATTCCCTGGCAACTCCACACACACGCCGCAAATCCCGGGGACAGCACGGGATGCGGCCACGGCGACCGCGCACGCACGTTGGGCTCTCGCCAAGACACCAAACTTTTTTAAGCTGTTCCGACAGACCAGCTGAAAAAGTCTTATGAGTAGCAAAGTTGGGAAAGAACGCTCCTAAATTTTTATCTTCACTTATGTAGAAGATTCGCTCTTTTGAAACTGGAACAATGTTTTTGGAAGTCTTGTGCCTACACTGGACGACATCGAACTGTAACCTAGGGCTGGGCAAATGATACTCACGTTCGAACATGCTCGGGATATCCCGATACAGCAGAGAACTCGGCACAGTAACGAACTGTTCACTCCAAGGAGGTTAAACCACCTTTCAACACTCACAAGGGGAACACCAAGTTTGGTACCAACGAAGTTTGATGAGTCGCAGGTATATTGTGAGGAAACTCCTCCAGACCACCAAGCTAAAAGGATTTGTTCCAATGCGCCTTGGTTCCCACGAAAATCGCGATCAAAGTCCAGCGCGTAACAGCTATACCTGTCATTAGGGGCACGTGAGGCAGCGTGATGTAATTAGCAAGGTGTTCGACTGTCACGCATACGACCCGAGTTAAAATCCTGCTCGGATATATATTTTACATTTGTTCGGCGATTCACTGTATAATTATATTCCTTATTTCTTCCTGGAAAGATAAGGTTATATCAGGTAATTACAGTTACATGTGAACGATACGCTACGAAGGACTACCCGCCTGGCCGCAGCATAATAAGCCGCTGGGACGCGTCAAGTGGGCGCACACTGCAATCGACGGTGTAACAACACTGGGGCCGGGGACTGTAAACGCAGCTAGCTAATGCTGCACAAATGTCACAGCTGATAACTACAGACGGTTTACTGATCTTTCAGTCGCCGTAAAACTGTGCTTCGAAATAAGGAATAAAATAAAATAATCGTGCGCAATACATATTGAGCAATTAACATAAGCTATTATCATGACCAGTTACTCAAGCATTAACATAGGAGTAGCTGTCAAAGCATATAATGACGACTCAGTACAGCTATAGGTGTTACATGCTGGACTTTGATCGCGGTTTTCGTGGAAACTAAGGCGCATTGGAACAAATCCTTTTAGCTTAGTGCTCTGGAGGAGTTCCCGCACAATATACCTGCGACTCATCAAAATTAGTTGGTACCATACTTGCTGTTCTCCTTGTCAGATAATAAATTACTCGCGGTGCCTATCTGCAAACGATATGAGGGAAATTTTGAAATTACCGGGCTACCGCTTTGCTCAGAACTAATTTCATACGAAGTATAAGTACATGTAAAATAAAAGGGCATAGCTATGAAAAACTGTAGGCTAACATTCAAAGAGGGAAAAAATGTGAAGCCTTCTTAAGTACAAATTATGTTTAATGTGACTATAAGGTCACAGTAACAGATAAAAATTTACCACCTTTCCATCACATTGAAAACATGATTAAAGGAAGTGAAATAGGGGAAACATTGGAAATTTAATACCCAATAAAGGAAAATGTCATACAAAAGTAAACTGTAATTGCGATTTCGGAATAAACGGTGCACTAGCTCCTGTGTACGTTGTATCAACATGCGCCGCAAGATGTTCAAAATGTTCAAATGTTTGTTAAGCTTATGGGACTCGACTACGGGGTCATCAGTCCCTAAACTTACAAACTACTTATGAACTACTTACCAACTAGGACGGCACAAATATCCATGCCCGCGGGGGGATTCGAACCCCCGACCGTAGTGGCCTTGCAGACCGTGACTGAAGTGCCTCAGTCTCCTCGGCCACCGCGGCCGGCAAAGAAGCGCCGCAAGATCGCAGCAGTAGAATTTAAAATCGCGATTGCTATCGTTTGCTTATAGCCTATATTCGCTACTGTTTTTACTTATGCCCTGCAGCCTAGAAGCTACTGTAGTCGGAATTACACACTTAATAATCCCCATAGTACATTATAAATCGTATACTGCACAGCAAAGAAAAAAATTATGAATATCATCGTTGTAAATCGTGGATTTACATTGCTAGATAGCATCGTGATCGAACATTTCCCGAGATTTCCCGAACTGTTCGAACAATTTACGTCACAGTTCGGGAAATGTTCGAACTTCCGATCACGGCGCTATCTGGCAATGCCAGGAGGTACTATCTCTTCGATTTACAACGATGATATTCATAAACCTTTTGTGTGCTTTAAAGTATAAGATTTATAAAGAAGGTGTCATTACTGTGCTATGGGGATTAATAAGTGTGAAATTCGGACTACAGTAGCTTCTAGGGTGCAAGTCATAAGTAAAAACAGTAGCGAATATAGGCTATAAGTAAACGATAGCAATCGCGATTAAGAATTTTAGTGCTGCGATCTAGCGACGCCTGTTGATACTACGTCTAGAACAGTTCGTGCACCGTTTATTTGGAGGATGCAGTTGCAGTTTATTTTTTTTATGACTTATTTCCATTATCGGGTATTAAATTTCTAATGTTTTCCCTATTTCATCTGTTCTAATCTTTTTAAGGCGATTAATAGGTGGTAAAATTTGTATCTGTTACTGTACCTTATGAACAGGGAATGGAATGGTCATTTGCATCCTATCTGCTATAATCACATTAAATGTTATTTCTGCTTATGAAGGATTCACTTTTTTTTCCTTTGAATGTCAGCCGTCAGTAATGAGGTGCAGTAGTTCGGTTGTGCCGGCCGCGGTGGCCGAGGAGACTGAGGCGCTTCAGTCACAGTCTGCACGGCCACTACGGTCGGGGGTTCGAATCCCCTCTTCGCCATGGATATTTGTGCCGTCCTAGTTCGTAAGTAGTTCATAAGTAGTTTGTAAGTTTAGGGACTGATGACCCCGTAGTTAAGTCCCATAAGCTTTACAAACACTACATACTACATAGTTCGGTTGTAGTAGCAGATATTTTGTTTAGCAATGAATCTTATCTCTGTGACACCAGACACGACAAGTACCGCATGCAATGTTTTAAACAAATTATGCAGTTTTTCACAGTGTTTACCTTCTTTTACTTTACATGTACTTGGACTTTCTATGAAATTAGTTCTGAGCAAAGCGATAGCCCGCTAACTTCATAATTTCCCGCGTATCGTTGGCAGATTAGCAGCGCCAGTCATTTATTATCTGAGGGTTCGAACAGTTCGATACTGTATCGAGTTCGCTGCTGTATCGGGAAATCCCGAACATGTTCGAACAGAGTATCATTTTCGCAGCCCTAGTTCAAACCCAGCTCTGCTGTAAGCAGCGCGACTCGGTTGCGTGTCCGTTGGCAATAGGTAGGGCAGGGCGGCTATCGGCGACAGTGAATGAAATGTCACCGGCGATAGAGCGGTCGCTGTGACGCAACGCCGGCGCGTTTTACGACGTCTGCCCCAGCGGCCTCTCAATCGCGGCCGGGCTGGCTTTTAGCGCCCTCCTCGTGACACCGAGGCACGCTTGCTGCAGCCTGGCACCGCCCGGTCCGTACCGTGAGTAGAATGGGACCGCAGCCCGAGACACTTTGCGTGCAAGGCTACCAACTGCCGCGACACAGCTGGCGAGCGTTTCCGTCCGGGAAAATAAACAAAAACGACTTCTGCTACCGCTCGACCCGTAGCTACGCGGCCCTCCGCGCAATGGCGACTTTTTTCATAGCAGCTATTTAGTTGATACGTTTTTGTCACAGCACCTAAATAATTACATTATTTTATCCATTTTTGGTTTGAGAATACTGCAGTTATTTTCGTAATAATACTGTGGTAAATTAACACTGCATCAGCCAAAAGATTTTTCCAATCTATATCACTGTTACTAGTTTCGGCCCTGAATCC
This sequence comes from Locusta migratoria, assembly GCA_026315105.1. Taxonomy (NCBI): domain Eukaryota; kingdom Metazoa; phylum Arthropoda; class Insecta; order Orthoptera; family Acrididae; genus Locusta; species Locusta migratoria. The sequence goes on along the minus strand of CM048745.1, from coordinate 325,341,966 downwards.
ATATTCAGATGGTAGTGTTGATTTCAGGTCCACATTGGAGCTCTAAAATAACAAAATTGTGTGAATCCATAGGTTACAAAGTTTATACATATGTCCGTCTTTATTTGGTAACGGAATGAAATAAGAGCTCAGTATAAACAGAAAAATCTCGAACAGAGTATATATATATTCTCGCATCTTACCGATTACACCACGCTGTCTCGCTGAGCGGTAACCGCCATGTGTAAGTAGACACATTACGCTTGGTAATTTGCTACGAATTTGATTTCGATTTTCTTAGAAATCAAGGCCCATTAGAACAAATCATTTTAGCTTTATGGTCTGGAGGAATTCCCTCACAGCATACCTACGACCCATCAAATTCCGTTAGTACCATACTTGGTGTTCCCCTTCTCAGTGTCAAATAAATCGAATTGCGTTAATCCGATAGATGTTAGAAGAACAGCGTATGGCGAATACCACCACCTAATGAAACATTTACAACTTGACGATGAAAAGTTTAAAACTTACTTCAGGCTTAATGAAGAATAGTTCAATGAAGTTATTCCGTCATCAGCAGTGACATTAAACAACAAGATACAAATTAAAGATAATACCTCCTGAAAATAGAATAGCCCTACAGCTCTGGATTCTTCCGCACTTGGTCAATTAATGCAGACATTTTACACAGTAACACACACACACGAGCGGAGATACGGCAGCGAAGCTACGTGTGCAGGCGTAGCTGTTGATGCGCGTATTTCGTATCCCGGATGAACGCGACGCCAGCTACGTCGGTCTGAAATGCCCCATTTGATTACATTATGAGGTACGTTCTGCGACGTCTTTCCGAAGACGTAGCTCCAGATACGCTACGCCGGTTTGAAATGACCTAAGTATAGCTCTGATGGCTGAACGATATACAGCCGAAATCTTTGTAATACGAAATAATGGTTACAGCTGAATACCCGTAATTTTATTTATAATGTGACCCATGATTTACCAGTTAGATATCATACTCTAATACAAATTACTGGATTTTGACAGACCGTTTATGTTAAATGGTTTATTTAAATTTTTTTGTTGTGATTAAAAAATTGTAATCCTGGTACTGAGCCTTATTCATCACGATAGCATGTTTCCTCCGGTACTTGTTGAGTTAATCCATAGTATTCATCGCTCAAGTTAAATGCTAGGTTCGATACTGTTCAGCCTTCAGTGGCTTCGAACGCTGATACCGCTGTAATCCACCGACATACTGCAAGCCTCGCCGTCTGCATGGCGGTCTACGACCTGCTGGCGATGTCAAATGACGCAACATGGAAACAGCTGCCGCTCGCGAACCAAGGCTGTAATCCCATTAGCGCAGGCCAGTGATTCCGCTTCATTTCGTACCTACCCCAGTAATACCCCCATTTATCTGCCCGACTGCAAATGGTTCGCTAGCGTTCCAAATATCAAACTGCTATTCAAATCATAAGCTCAATAGCTTTTATCCGCGTACATAGCGCTTCACCGTTTAAATAAATTCCAATTTCGTAATGGTATTCAGAAATATAGTAATGGAAAAATTACGCATGAAACTCAGTAACAATATAGCCGTTATTTTACACAGCAAAGCTTCCAGATCGTAAGCCAATATTATCTGTAAATCAGTTTCAATACAACTCCGCGAGCAAGCGTTCATAAAATGTTTCGGTAAACTGGTATTTGTTATGAACCGGAAAAAAATTCCACTAAGTGATTGCAGTTTCAAGTCTCCATTGGTATAAGTACGTAACATAAGGTACTCTTCAATCAACAATTTTGAAGTGTTTTGTTGTTTAAAATAAGTGAGTTCACAAAAATTGCTGTTGTGGCTTTAATGTTTCGAGTATGTACAAAAGAGACAATTTGCGTGTAACTTCCTGGCAGATTAAAATTGTGTACCGGAACCGGGACTCGAACCTGAGACCTTTGCCTTTCGCGGGCAAGCGCACTACCGACTGTGCTATCCCGACACGACTCACGATGCTGCCTCACAACTTTACTTCCGCCAGTACCTCGCCTCCTACTTTCCAAACTTCAGAGAAGCTCTCCTGCGAACCATGGAAGACTAGCACTCCTGGAAGACAGGATATGGTGGAGACATGGCTTAGCCACAGCCTAAGGGATGTTTCCAGAATGAAACTTTCACTCTGCAGCGGAGTGTGCGCTGATATGAAACATCCTGGCAGATTAAAATTGTGTGCCGAAACCGGGACTCGAACCTGGGACCTTTGCGTTTCGCGGGCTAGTTTTCAGCGCAAACTCCCTTAGACTGTGGCTAAGCCATGTTTCCACCGTATCCTTTCTTCCAGGAGTGTTAGTCTTGCATGGTTCGCAGGAGAGCTTCTGTGAAGTTTGGAAAGTAGGAGGCGAGGTACTGGCGGAAGTAAAGTTGTGAGGCGGCATCTTGAGTCGTGTCGGAATAGCACAGTCGGTAGTGCGCTTGCCCGCGAAAGGCAAAGGTCCCAGGTTCGAGTCCCGGTTCCTGCACACAATTTTAATCTGCCAGGAAGTTTCATATCAGCGCACACTCCGCTATAGAGTGAAAGTTTCATTCTGAAAACATCCCCTATTTGTCTATTGGTTGTTTTCCCCCTGCCGTGAGGATGTCAAAGAGGTTTCCTTTCAAGGACGCAGAGCTAACACTTGCCATCAGCAGCACAGCGCGGACTGGAAAGGTCAGGGGTCGGTCCTGCGGACTGAGTTATTCACCGGCGGCCCGGGGCTACCGCCGCCCACGCAGCGGTCCACCGGCAGAGGGCTACAGCCGCCGCCACTGCCGCCCACGCGCCAGCGCAGGATGTCTGCATACGTGAGCCGCGTGCCACATTCTGGGGCCTCTCACAACAGCACGACCCCAGCCCACGCTTTATCTAATTTTCAGAGCCCTTCTCCGAAAACAGTGACGCACGCCGTTACCGACAGGATTCACCGCAACAAGTACTGGGAAAACAGTGCCTCTTTTGTTTTGTGTTATTGTAATGAACACAACAACAAAAAAATCATATATCTATATAAATGTGAATGTGTGTTCGGTGTACGTTTATACGTCTGAACCACACGACAAAGAGCTAAAAATTTGTACAGCTACTAATGTCAACCTGGGGAAGGCTTTAGGCACGGTTTTATGGCGATCAGATAGCTGTTTGTTTATATATATATATATAATGTGAGCCGGCCGCGGTGGCCGAGGGGATTGAGGCGCTCCAGTCACGGTCCGCACGGCCACTACGGTCGGGGGTTCGAATCCCCCCTCGGGCATGGATATTTGTGCCGTCCTTAGTTGTAAGTAGTTCATAAGTAGTTTGTAAGTTTAGGGACTGATGACCCCGTAGTTAAGTCCCATAGACTCTACAAACATTTTTATTAATGTGAATATCTGTTCGGTGTACGCTTATTACGTCCAAACGACAAGATGCACATACTTAAATAGTTGTACAGTTACTAAAGTACACCTGAGGAAGGTTTTAGGCACGGTTTTGTAGCGATCTGAGAGATATTTAGTAATTTGAAGAATATAACGCGAAATGCGGAACAATAATTACTCTTTGAAAATTATATTTACTCTTTGAAAATGGTTTTATTGGTTGCATTGTTTCCTTTTGTTACTTTAACATTACCTGGCATCGGCGATCTGCATCCATTAATGATCTTCAAAAGGAAAACACCAAGATCGCAAAATGATTAACTTACTGACGACCGATTTCAGGAAATCACGGAAAACCTAAATCTGGATGGCCGGAAGTGCATTTGAACCACCGTCCTCCAGAATGCGCGACCAGTGTATTACCACTGCGCCACCTCGCTCGGTCGGCATGGATCAGAAGACGGCCTAACACCAGGACAAAACTCATCTTCGACTGATTTGCTACTTAAATACTCTAATACAAGTAACTGAATTTTAACAGAGCATTTACGCGAAACAAGGTAACTAACGCTTTTGTTATTCACCTTCGTGATTCAGAAAAATGTTCAAACGTTTCTAAATCTATCGGAACTGCGTGGTCATCAGTCCGTAGCTTACAAACTACTTAAACCTAGGTAAACTAACCTAAGGACAACACACACACACACACACACACACACACACACACACACATGCCCGTCCACGGCGAGCAACCGCGCGCTCCGCAGCGAGACGCGTTTGACCGCTTCGCCACTCCACCGCGGCCGTCGTGATTAAAGAATTGTAATCCTGGTACTGATTCCTACTCACTCTGATAGCATCGTTTGCCCCTGTACATCATCATCATCATCATCATCTTGTATAAATACTACAATGTGGTCATTTTTTAAAGGAACTTAAACAGAAAGTACAACATTGCACTTAGTCACAATATAAAATACACAAGTCATTATCAACTGCTGTACTCTCTAACAAGCAGTTGCTAATATAACTTGGGTATTTTATATTGTGACTAAGTGCAATGTTGTACTTTCTGTTTAACTTCCTTTTGAAGAAAATATATAACCACATTGTGTCATGTTCAAAATGTTTCAAATGTTTGTATAGCTTATGGGAGTTAACTATGGGGTCATCAGTCCCTAAACTTACAAACTACTTATGAACTAACTAAGACTAAGGACGGCACAAATATCCACGCCCGAGGGGGAATTCGAACCCCAGACCGTAGTGGCCGTGCAGACCGTGACTGAAGCGCCTCAGTCAACACCACCTAGAAGACAAGGCCTTACAACAGGCCGTGCCTACGTCACACTTAGAGGCCCCGGCCGCCATCTGACTGGCCGGCCGCTGCGCGACGGTGGGCGTGCCCCAGCCAACACCCAGTGAGGTGGCTGCCGCGGCCTCTAGGTGTGACTTAGGCACGGCCTGTTGTAAGGCCTTGTCTTCTAGGTGGTGTTGCCTCAGTCCCCTCGGTCACCGCGGCCGGCATTGTATCATGATACGACGATATGATGGCATAGCGCATCGAAACAGATCGTCAGTAAATTAATCATATTGCCATCTTAGTGTTTTCCTTTTGAAGATCGTTAGTTTAAGTAGTGACCCTATCACGTGATACATCTACACCACCACATAGAAGTCCGCGGCGCTCTCGTGTGACTTCAGGCAGAGTAGGTTGCGCGCGCATAGCTGTCTGGGTAGCCGCTGGGGCACGGCGGACTATGCCGAAGCAGCAAGTCAGCTATGCGCGCGCAACCTACTCTGCCTGACGTCACACGAGAGCGCCGCGGCCTTCTTTCTATGTGGTGGTGGATACATGCGAACAAGCGTGAAGATGTGTATAGAAGCTATCAGGTATCTCGCATATCAAAACATATTTTAAAGCAGTCATAAACAAACTTATTTGCATTGTTGCATATTGTTCCGAAATCTAGATTTGCAAAATAAAGCAGTTTCTTACAAATGACGAGTGATTGCTGTAAAACACCCATTTGGATGTCATAAAATGAATGGCGCCGTATGGGAGGTGTGCTCGTGGCCGGAGACGCCCGTCGGCACCCGCACGGAACCAGCTGCAGGCGATTCGGCGAAGTACAACACACAAGCTGCTGTCGTCGCGAGGGCGAGAAACGCCGAACGGATGGGGTTCGGAGTTTGTTTTGGCCGGGTCGCGCGCCAGGTGCGGCGTGTCTATGGCAACGGAAGCGGCAGGTGTGGCCGCGTGTTGCTTCCGACGCCTCCCCCAGCCGGAAGCGGGCTCTTTGTCCGCGGCTAGCACGTGCGCCACTGCCCCACTTCTCTGGCGCTGGGAGACGGCCTACGCTGTTCCACAGGCAAAACCAGTCCAGCCGTGCGCGCCGAGCGGCAGCGAGTGGAGGTGACGTGACGTCACACAAGTGAAGCCGTGGCCTACAAGAAAGACAGGCCGCGGCGCGCATTTCCCGTCATGAAGTAGGGCCTGGCGCGTTCGCTAGTAGATTGGCTAGCCTCTATGAGACAGTGGGCTGTGCCCCAGCGGTCAGACAATTGCTAGCGATCGCGCAGGCGCAGGCCTCATTTTATCACGTGATATGACGTGCGCGCCGCGGCCTGTCTTTCTCGATGGCCTCGAGTGAAGCCGTGGCCTACAAGAAAGACAGGCCCCTGCGCGGTCGTTTTGCCACGTAAGCTAGCTCAGTGGCTGCCCACTATGACGCAGTGGGCAGTGCCCCAGCGGCCGGCCAATCGGCTAGCGATCGCGCCGGCTCGGAACTACCTTGCTTACGTGGCATGACGACTGTGCTGGGGCCTGTCTTTCCCGTAGGCTTCGAGTGAAGTCAAAATCCGCTGTCTTAATCGTAGCAAAATAATTACCATATTACAGTTTCATTTAGAACAGCTGTTATCAGTACTAAATATTAGTGCTTATATAAGTAACATACAAGTCGGAAAGGCTGCTTCGAAAGGACGGTGACAAATGCGTAATACGACACATCTGTTTTAATTTTATTTATTTATTTTCTTTACCCTGCAGCCGCGGTAGAGTAGCTGAGCGCTTTAAGGCGCCTTGCTGCAGAGCAGCACTGCGGAGCATGCCGCGACACACACACACACACACACACACACACACACACACACACACACGCACACGCGCGCGCGCGCGCGCGCGCGCGCGCTCGCTACCATGTACAAGGCCATTGATGACACTGAAATCAAAGCCTCAAATGGATTAGGACAGGTTATGCTCCAAGGTCCTTCTGCTTTTCATGCTGGTGTTTTCAGTTTCACTGTTACCCGCTCTATTAGCCGTGTGGTCTAACGCACCGCTTTCCGAGACCGGGAGGCGTATCGGCCCCGGTTCGAATCCGCCCGGCGGATTAACGAAAGGAGTCGGAGTGCCGGCCACCCTGGATGTGGTTTTTAGGCGGTTTTCCACATCCCCTAGGTGAATACCGGGCTGGTTCCAAAGTCCCCGCCTCCGTTACACGGTTCGCATACATTTCTTAACACTTTACACTTTCGCACATTTATAACACTATACGCAGACATTTGGTGTACGCATTGCCTCCTGGGCGGCATGGGGTGACGGCAGGAAGGGCATGCGGCCACCCTATAAATACTAACACATGCCAAATCCGCGTTTAACTCAGTGCCGACCCTCCATGTGCGGGAAAAGGGCGAAAGAGATAGTTCTCAGTTTCACTGTTAATAATTTGGGTGATGGAGGTCATGGCAATTGATGGATTACATTAGCTGCAGTACATTTTGATGGTACTACAGAGAAACCTGTAGCAGGTTTGGAGGGCTTCAACAAGATAGATGTGATTGCATTTAGAACATTTCAAGTGTGTGAGTAGTACAACAAGGACATGGGAATAACATTCTAGTAATATGCCTTTTGTAGCCACAGAAAAATTAATGAACAAGAAGCTATTTGTGGTTGTATTAAAATACAAAATTAAACTTATTCGAAACTTCACATATTATTACAGAAATTAAATAAAGGTTGTGTCCTTGAACTGTGTGTGTGTGTGTGTGTGTGTGTGTGTGTGTGTGTGTTCTTAGCGTAAATTAAAAGTAGTTTTTAAGACTAGGGAATGATAACCGCAGCAGTTAAGTCCATTAGATTTACAAACATTTGAACACTCCACTGAAGAGTGAAAATGTCTGAGTATCAGTCTACTTGGTTCAAAGATATGAATATGCAGACTTCATTAATGTATAATTTGACAGCTACATAGCTCCTGAAAATGAATTAGAAACAGAAGAATTTCGATTAGTAGAAGTAGATAACCGAACAACTATACCGATTAATACAGAAGTACAGTTACACCATTAGTAGGATATAAGATTAACTACAGAAAAGTGCAGTATCAATTTATGTGCGTTCAGTCGCGATATACATACTCCGGCTTACGAAACGTTTTCACGGCGATTATAAATTTAATGCACTGGTCACGTCAGCCTCATTTAATCTCATAATCAGAGCGTCCTGTTCTCTTTCAGCAAAATCCAATTTACTCGGCTATATCACGGCTAAAATTATTGGCGAAACGGCCCGAAAATATTTCTTCCCGCAGCCGATGTCAACGCCAAAAGCAGGCGGAGTAAATAAAAACAAAATATATGTGCGCGCGATCATTACACATTTATTCCCCCCTGCGATATTTGCTCCGACGAGCTACAAAAATCCACTGCGGAAAAGCTCCCACTTGTTCGTTCTACTCCCCCCCCCTCCCCCACCCTTATAGGTAGGGAAAACACGGTTGATCACCGACATCGAGCGGCACACCCCAGTCACACAATGAAGAGCCAATCGAAAACTTGTTCTGCCGCCTGTTGTTTTCATTTCGCTTTTATGGCCGCGGAATTAACTGCTCAGAAAGACAGTGCGCGATTTCAAAACGCACCTCCCTGTCTGCACGTTCGATCGATGCTATATCTCGCAATAGCAAGCCTCCATGCTTCACGCTCACCTGGGTTTTTCTCTCTGCGTCGACAACGGTACGGTATTGGTAGGTCGGTGGACGAGCCAGTGTCTCCCCCTCCCCTCTTACTCCATCTTTCCCCCTCCACAAACCCTGTTACCATGTAGCCATCGAACTTGCAGAGTAGGCGCACCTAACCCCCAGCTGGCCGCAGATCCTTTGCTGCCGATCGAAGCGTAAAATAGCGTCGCCCGAAGCACGGTTTAATTGGTCCTCAATTTCACGCAACGTCGACCACTTTACTTTGGCGGAAACAACGATTTTTTTAACTTTATTTTGTTACGTCGTACCATTCTCAGCGAGAAAACGAACCAGTTTGGCTGTAACGAATAAATCGGAGTGTATGCCGGAAAAAAAAAAAAATTAAAAAAAGAGTGATCGCATTGGTAGACGCCTTACTTGTGCGCCAGGCGAGTACGGTAATAATGGACAGAATTGGAGGCCGATGGAGAAGGTAAGAAGTGAAGCAATCAACAGCCGAAATGAATGTGTTTACATTTGCAGTGTACTGGTCACGATACTGGAGGCAAGTTGTTAGTTCCGGATTCGAACCCGGATACTTTTCATCCATTTGCATAAAAAAAAAAATAAAAAAAAAAAAATAAAAAAAAGCGGTGAACAATCCGAAGATTGGTTTGAACATCACAGTGCTTTACTAGGCATGGTCCTGTTTGGAGGTGGTACGTCGTTTCCTTCCTCCGACCTTCGAACTGACTTACCCAGCCAGTTACTGGGGGACCTATAGTTTAACGTGGGTTCCAAACCACGGTACTACTTGGTATTTTTCACGTCAGCAACACTGCCAGGGGTGAAAGAAGTGGAAAGTGTCACATAGAAATCCTAGGACCTGGCGGGGATCGAACCAACGATCTTTGGATTTGTAGTCTGGCACTCTACCACTGTGCTACGGAGCCACGCTTCCATTTTCATAGAACTGTTTAATTCTAGTAGTCTACACTTTAAACACCTCTGTACGAACTGCATATTGTACTGTCATGGCCAAAAATTTGAGGGCTTCGAAACACGTTTGCAACGAACACTAACAATATTTTAGTGGCAAACGTAACAATGTCTTTACGCCCTGCGTTCCAATTCAGCGTATTTTGTGCCGAAAACGGGAGCGAAGCAATTTTAGATCCAGTGCATGACGACGTTTTTGAGAACAGGTCACAATTCGTCTTCTCGTACGAAGGCTCCATTAGGAGTAGTGAGCAGGAAAATCGTACTAGTACTAACGTTAACAGCAATGTCATCCATCACTGTTCGTAGCGATAGAAATATTTATTTATAAATACGGCATATCGATTTCATATAACTATTGACCATCCTGAAGGCTCACGTAAACAGCAGTATACAGTAACAGTTAACGTGCATAAATTACAAGCCTGACACTAATTATACATTGCTCTGAGTTTTTGAACGTGTAGTGTATGCACGTTAACAGCTATATCGTTTCAATGAAATTCGGTCCTGGATGGATAGTAGGTATTTGCTGTAACAGAAAGGGGGAAAAATCAAGTATGTTAGTAGCTAAACCCGAAGTCAGTGAAGATAAACTTGAGTTTTTCCATTGCTGTAGCCAATTAACATCTTTGACAGAACATAACTATTCCTTGTGCCGACTTACGGAGGTGGACAATACGAAATGCAAGATCCATCATCAGTGGCCTCCAGCGCGGAGGTAATGAGAGGCGGCGTTGCTGACGTCATGGGCTCGCGTGTGACAATGGTCCGTGGGGGCAGGTAGCAGTCAACTCCGGGATCATTGAGCTCGTGGGTTGCGGCGCGCGTGTTGGCAGCCCTGCCGCGCGCGTGTGCGTGCGCCGCTGCCCACGCACGCCGCTCGTTTGTTTATTCAGCCCGCCGCCGCCGCACACACCGCTGTCGCCTTTTGTTAGCCGCCGATCGCAACCAAAATGTTTGGACCGATTCGCTCTTCTGGCCCCATTTTAGATATTTGTGTTTCTTCCGCAGTATGGCAGATTCTGACAGTTTGGGGTCTGTTGCTACGGCCATAAGAAGGGCTTTGTTTACTTTTCAACGTATCGAAAGAAGACGTTATAGTTAGAGGTTCTGCAAGTTACCATTACCTGGTATTGCAGGAAAGAGGCGTTCTAATTGAGTTAAACAACAACTCGCAACCGGAAGTGTAGCCTACATAGCTTTCCTTTTGTTTTCTGACAACCAGGTTCGGTGAAGTACTACATCATCATCATCATCATCTGATCAGCATTGTCTATAAATATTAGTCACTTGCTTGTATTTTAGTAGAGTTAAAATGATCATAAGCAAACCTTGCACGAAGTCATAAAAGTAAATTGCAATTGTTAAAATGTCCAAGTTACAGCACCGGCTCTAGGTGAATGAGTTTTCTTCTTCTTCTTCTGTCTATAGTTGTACGAGGTCTAGCTTTGTCAGTTTTAAAACGTTACAATTCACTTTTATGCCTTCGGCTAATGTTTGCATATGAACATTGTAACGTAATTTCAGCAAGTGATCTATATTTGTAGACAATGAGTCGGAGTTGGAGGGGATGTCTAGCGGTAACCGCCGGTGCCTGTAAACCGGGACTCTCCGCACTGCGTTGAATGCTCTTTCCGGGAATGGCATTCTATGCTTTTTCGTCCCTCGAGACGCGTCCCCGTCGCCTTCACATTTGTTGGAGTAATTGTGTAATTCTGAAACACCCTGACGTATGGAACACACCCATTTCGGTCTTCGACGTCCATTTACTGCCAGAAATATGCACAGCGCGAAATTTTGTCACACCTATTTTTAAATTCATTTTTTATAAAAAAAGAATATACATAGCTGGTTTCACTATCAAAACCACTGTGATACAAGAGATTTTTCAATGTCTTTTAAAGTGTCTACTAATTCTGAATTTTTTTAACATTTATAATTACACTAATACTACATTTTTGTCATTTGTTATTGTTTTCTTCAAACTAAAGCAATTTTTGATTTGTTTTATGCAAAATTTCTAAGTACATTACACACAGCACTTCTGCGTCTCGTAATATTGCCTCCCCCCCCCCCCCCGCCCTCACCCTCATAAAGGTATGTTTTTTATCAGACACAATCCGACATCGCATACTTTCCATTATCATCTCCTCCTATGCGTCTTTTTTGAACTAAAATTTACGCATCAGTTGGATTTGCTATGAACAGGCATATGTGGTTCATTGGATTGCCTTTTTTTTCTAAAGAGACTTTTATTCTAAAGTATTGTTAAGACTTTAGGGTGAGACGGTGGTTGAGTCACGTATTAACAAGGGGATACGCCGCAACAAGAGGTGGTTTCGCTGTAAGGACCATACCCAGTGAGGAACCTGCGACGGGTAGGGGCCGCGCAATCCGTAGCGGCCGTACCACGCGGCCATTCCCGCGCGGTTATTCAACATTCGTGAGAATATAATCCTAATGACTGACAAAATCTGGTACCGTACTTGTGTCAAAAATTAAATTGACTTTCTATATCGACATCATTCCGGCGTTAGACGCATTTTTTTTTCTTCTTCTTCATCTTTAGTAGTTCCATGTAGACTTAGGCATAATAGTTCGCGATCGGGAGTTTCGATTAGTCCGTCCGCTCCCAGTGACGGCTGAGCACCGTGGTCTGCCCATGCAGGTGGAGGGAGAAGTTCCCCCACCTAGCTGCTTCATGCGCTTGCTGCTTGAGCCGCTAACGGTATCACGCAAACCAAAAGAAACAGTTTGTGGATAATTTCTCGCGTTTAAGTTTAGAGTTATCTCTATATCTTGGTATTATGGAATTTATAAGATATTGCAGAATGCAGAATACTTCAAAGCAGAAATTTTGTAGCACTGAACTATGTAATCTAGCAGGCAGACGCTCACCTGGAAATGGCTCTCATCAGCAGAAGACAAACACGTGATTTTTAATTCTGTTCGCGACCTATCGCGCATATTCTAGTTCGCAGCTCGGCCGCGAAGTAGGTCGCTCTTTTCAGTTCGGCCACTCGTTTTGGCTTTTGCTACTGCTACTAAAACTATACAGCTGAGCTGCATCTCAGCTCGAAATGACGGCAACTGGCAGAAGGTAATCTCGCGATTCTGCGTACTCTCGCTGTTACCCGTCTGTCTTCGGAAAAAAGCGGACGAACTAAGAGGCGATGTATCTGCGAACTAGTTCGCGTAGTTCGCCTGTGGAAGCGCTGTTCCGAACTAGTTCGCGAACTACACAAGACTAGTTCTATGTTCACGGACCGGAGTAATACATCCCAGTTGTGCAGAGATTAATGTGTCTACGGGCGAGACAGTGGCTTCCCAGTGAATTAACCACGCCGAAAGACTACATAGCACAGCAAACAGCGGTTTCGCAGGGCAACAAAGGGCGAAGTGAGACGTACAAGTTCATGGAAAGCGCGACCCAATTTCCGGCGCGGGCAGCCGCGCAGCCGCGGTCGGCAGTACAGCGCCTGCGTTCTGTCCAGAGGCGCAGGAAATGAAAACGTGAGCAATGAATACAAACGACACCTAAACGGAAGGCTTGCCACACCGATCCAGATGTGGGCGTGTCGTTTGCATGCAAACGGCTGCCGTTATGTCTTCTGCTCACCGCCGCCCGTAAATTGTGACCGCTGTGCGTGTACGGCTGCTGCGAACGCCGGCAATAAATACGGCATGGACGCGGCCGATACTTAAAAAGGCGGGCGGGTGGCCACCCCGCGCAGCTGCACGCCCATCCATACTGCCGCCATCACATGGACGCGCACGTCGGTGTGTTCCGAAGACGACCGACGTCGGTCGAAGATGGCCGAAGACGGCCGACCTTCTCAGTACGGCTCCCCATTGCAGTCCATCTGTCCAACAGAGTGTATAATAGAGTGATCAGACGTCCCGTACTTTAGTTTAACTGTCCCGTTGTCCTGACAAAACACATACGGGGCGTACTTTGACCCATTTTTCGTTATGCGTCCCCTATTTTTGAACCGTTGTGTTGTAAGTTCAAAAATGTCTGTAGACCGTGCCTGGAGCGGCTTAGTCCCCTCGGTCACCGCGGCCGGCAAAGAAGGATTTATAAACTTTATTTGGTACTTTTTTTATTAACCCCTTATTATTATACAAAGCATTTATACACAATATGTCAAAACAAATTATCTACTATTACTCCTGAAATATATTTTATATTTTCAATATGTTGTTCATCTTCTGTTGGTTTGTTGTAGCTTCAGAAAATCATTGTTGCACAACTTGTGATACCTCCTAACATTTCACTTATTTACATTCTTATTTCAGGGTATGAAAGAGGAAATTTTGAAATTTTTGTTAATATTTGGGTAGCTTCTGTAATTTGTTGTGTTCTTTAATATGCATAAAAAATTCTTCTAATGTTGTATTTTTGTTTCTAATGATGTAGTTTATAAATTTTCCAAGTAACCAAAGATAGCTGTTCTGTTTCATACTGGGGTATAAATTCCAGTTCAAAAAATGTTTGTATAGCTTATGGGACTTAACTACGGGGTCATCAGTTCCTAAACTTACAAACTACTTATGTACTAACTAATACTAAGGACGCCACAAATATCCATGCCCGAGGAGGGATTCGAACCCCCGACCGTAGCGGCCGTGCAGACCGTGACTGGAGCGCCTCTGTCCCCCGGCCACCGCGGCTAGCTAAATTCCAGTCTGGATATACTATATCCTCTCCCGATATTGCATTTTCCGTCGTCCTGCTGATAATTGCTAGCTTTTTTTCGGGTCCACTTCCAGATGGTATTTCGGTCTCTGGAAACAGAGATATGTGCAATTGTGTATTTCAATCAGCAGTGGTCACAATATCTAATGCTTTCACATTGTGAATATATATCATTCTAAATACAAATTAACAAACCATGAAACTTTTGCGTCTCAAACATGTCAAAGACATTAAAGATAAAGGCGAAGCATGCTTACTACGAGGACGTCTTCACTAACGATTAAGGCGCCTCGGAATAGTCTTAACCGTGAGTCTCGCTTGAGCCTCGGACATGTGCTAGCCTCATGTATTTCAAACGTCAACTCCGCTTCGCAGTTTCTCCTGATGTAATAGACGCATCGCGGTGCAACCTACACCATTCTATTTGTGATTTTTCATTCAATCGCTTGCTTAAGTAATAATATGGTGATATCCATTAAAAAACTTAAGTGTGTTGAAATATAATTTCATTACGTTTTACAGTCTCTCGAAGCCCCTGACGTACGTTCATAACCGTGAAAGTGGTTTCTCAGTATCTCTTTTAGTTCCAGAGATATCTGGGGTGAAACAGTTGAGTGGGACACCCTGTATACTATGGAACACGAAATTCACGAGTCTACGAAAGAGAAATATGCAAATATCTCGATTGCCACGGGCCAGTGTCAAATTTCCAGGCGAATTTGAAAATTTTTGCTGGACCGGGATTCGAACCCGGATTTCACGCTTCGGACCATCGGTCGCCTGGGCTATCCAGACACGCTACCCGTCCAGTTCAAAATCCCAACTACGAGTGCACGCAGAGTTAACTGCTTTTCCACAAGAGATCGGGCGTATTTGAGCCGTCCCATACTGTATCTATAATTACATGCTGCTACAGTTGATAATATAAGGGAAGATGGAAAATAATACCCGGATAGGTAACTAATCCAGTGCACAGGATTATCACGTGTTAATCACCTAATACACATGAGGTTCACAAAATTAATATGCATTGCATGGTCGCTACTATTCAGTAAAGGATAAGAGAAAAAGAAGAGCGGTTATGTTTCAGCTGGTTAGCACTTGACTTGCGCATAACAGTTCGCGATCGGGAGCGCTCACTTCTTTCGTTCTTTTAGTTCGTCCGCTCCCAGTGACGGCTGAGCGGCGTGGTCTGCGCATGCAGGTGGAGGGAGAAGTTCCCCCACCTAGCTGCTTCATGCGCTTGCTGCATGTGCCGCTAACGATAGCACGCGAAACGAAAAAGTTTGTGGATAATTTCTCTCGTTTAAGGCATTATGGAATTTATTAGTCTGATATTGCAGAGTTCAGAATACTTCAAAACAGAAATTTTGTTGCACTGAACTACGTAATTTAGCAGGCAGACGGTCACCTCGAAATGGCTCTCATCAGCAGAAAACAAACACGTGATTTTTAATTCTGCTGCGCGCCCTCTCGCTATTGCCCTTCAGTCTTCGGAAAAGAATCCAACGAACTGAGGAGGAGATAAGTTTGGCATAATAGTTCGCGACCGGTAACCCATGTTTTAGTTCGCGACCGATCGCGCATATCTTAGTTCGCGACGGTAGCTCTCCTTTGCAGCTCGGCCGCGAAGTAGGTCGTTCTTTTTAGTTCGTCTGTTCTTTTTGGCTATTGCTACCGCTACTAAAACAGCTCTTTCTTTTGTTATGACAGCTTTTTTTAATAAAATGATGTGTTGCCCAAGAGTGCGCTGTTACCCGTATTTTTGGGCAATTAGACATCAAATACTTAAGCAAATAAACCAGTTATTTACACGAATGGGTGATACAATGATATTCGACTACTGTGCATACAGAGTACTCTTAGTAATTTATTTTTAAAACGGATTTATTTATTTAATAGGTCACTGAAGGAACTATAAATCATCGCATCCTCTCGCTGTTCCCAGTCAGTCTTCGCAAAAGGAGCGGACGAACTATGAGGCGAGGGATCTGCGAACTAGTTCGCGTAGTTCGCCTGTGGGATCGCTCTTCCGATCTAGTTCGTTCGCGAACTACACAAGACTAGTTAGCATTAGTCAGCAGGCTGCATTATATGGCTAATTCGAAAAACGTTCATCCTCGACTCGACTGAGCACACAGTTCCTAGGATAAAAGTTATCTCGCCCCACCAAGCACAGGAAGTGCCGCGGTGGAGTAGCCGAGCGGTCTAAAGCGTCTCGCTGCGGAGCGCGCGGTTGCTCGCCGTGGAAGTTCGAGTCCTCCCTGGGGCATGGGTGTATGTGTGTGTTTGTCCGTAGGTTAGTTTACCTAGGTTTAAGTGGTTTGTAAGCTACGGACTGATGACCACGTAGTTTGGTCCGATAGATTTACAGACATTACAACATTTGAAATAAAAGTTTCGCTGATCAAGTAGTCTGTCCATTAGATGCAACTTCTCCTCCGTTTTAACACTTTGGTTTCGGAATAAAGCTCTCAGTTTTGGGCAGCAGATTAATATTCCGCCGTCTGCCGGCCCGGCACACCTGCTACATAATTCAGCAGAGGCATTCCCTTTAACAGGGCACAGATCTCATGGAGACGGCGCGGCGGCGAATGTTTTATGTAGAACGTGAGGGGGCTGGCGTTGGCTGGCGCTTTTATTTAGCTGCGGCGCCGCCGACACGCCCCCCCTCCCATTCTCCCCTCCCCCCCCCCAACACACACGCGGGTACAGGGAGGGTTTCATTATGGAGCGTCCTCCCGCGGTACTTGTGGCTCCCAAACGAGCCCACCTGTCTAATTATTAATCTGCCTAATCGAGTTTCGCCAACATTAATAACGCCGGTGGCCCCAGTTACCAAAAATTGCGTTGCACTTTCATTAAGCAGGTGTACCGGGACGACACACGTGGAATCCATTCTCGCTGTCCTAATACGTGCTGACGCGCTATTCTGCCTGACACTCGCCATTTAACCAGCTCCCTGCTCAAAGTACCACCGCAATCTCGTCAGGCAGTTCCACAGCCAGTTTGTTACACCGAAGTCTTTAAAAGAGGCTGACTGCTAATGGGATATTTTGCGAGGTGCAACAAAATGCGGCGAGTGGCAGAACGTCGTGAGAGCTGAATGTGACTGTGTTCCACTGCTGTAAATAATGTGTTTCCAGGTTCCAACACGCCCACAACGAAATAAGCCGCCGCGGTGTAGTGACCGAGCGGTCTAAGGCGCCTTGCTGACGAGCACGCGGTGCGCGCTTTTTGTCTCTAAGTTAGTTTAACTTCATTTAAGAGGAGACCGAAGGGAACTGAGCTCAAAAATTCGATTTTTAGAATTCAGCGTATTTGAAATGCCTGGTATTTCCTGCGGTAAACAGTGTTTTATATAAATGCGACAATTTTTTCG
This sequence comes from Locusta migratoria, assembly GCA_026315105.1. NCBI lineage: Eukaryota > Metazoa > Arthropoda > Insecta > Orthoptera > Acrididae > Locusta > Locusta migratoria. The sequence goes on along the minus strand of CM048745.1, from coordinate 325,324,543 downwards.
TGAGTTATGATGGTTTTCAAAAATGTTCAAATGTTTGTATAGCTTATGGGACTTAACTACGGGGTCATCAGTCCCTAAACTTTCAAACTACTTACAAACTAGCTAATACTAAGGACGGCACAAATATCCATGCCCGAGGGGGGATTCGAACCCCCGACCGTAGTAGCCATGCAGATCGTGACTGGAGCGCCACAGTCCACTCGGCCACCGCGGCCGGCTACGATGGTGTTTCTGACGCTCTGTGCAATCAGGCCAAGCCTTCCGTTTTGCGCCATGCGGAGAAGATGCACACAGCATTCATCTACTCCTTGTATATTATTTCATGCTTCCATTGCTTTTATCGCTTCAATGTTTCCTACCCTGTATCTACTATTGATACTTTTTGTTCCGATCGTGTTTGTTATTGTTTTCGAACGTTATTGGTTGAACTTGGTGAAGTTTGTTGAGACTTAAGTACGTCTTGATTTATATTTTCGTTGGGTCCGCGTGTTTTCATAAAAATGCCGCGAATAAATTCTCGCCTAAAATTAAAATTGCTCTGGAATTATTGGGCATAAAATTTGGTGGAAATACTGCAAAATCATTGGTGCAAATAGTTAAAGAGAGTATCCGCAAATACGATATTGCTAATTTAAAATGCACAAAAGAAGCTAGACAGAAAAGAAGAGAGACCAAGAGAAGAAAAGATCAGTATGATTCAGATGATGCTCAATATGGTGCAGGAAAATTATTGGTAAGTAATTCTCATTAATAACTGTACTAGAATTGCAATATTAAACGTTAAATTGATTTTTCTCAAAACTACATTTTTTTTAACTTTCAGGTACCTTTATTTGATAAACTAATGGGGTTAGAAATATGAAACTTGGTCTTTTTGTACTGAAGATGGCAATAAATCATTACAAGTAAATTGAGAACCCCAAAACAATCATTAACTGTTTTATAATAATGTACTAAAACAGTTAAATTTTACTGGTGAAAGAATAAAAAAAATTTCTTCAAACCATTAGTTATGTTAGTATTACTTGTAAATTGAGACATATGTTATATATGCAGTAAAAACTTCGTTGTTTTATCACTTACAGTTCCTTTGAAAATTGTATCTATTCAAAGGGTAAAATAGCATTGGCAGAATAGGGATAAAAATTGCCTTCCGTCTCCCTGTAAGAGGTTTGTAAGCCTAGGGACTGATGATAAAAAATGTTTACCAATATTTGATTTTCGAAGTAAGCCACTGACAAACGGAATGCTGTGGCTGTTTTGTATACTGTTAACGCATATAGAAACATGAATACATATTGTGAAAGTGTGCATATCTGTGTGTCTAAATCAATTTCAACGGAACTTGTTGCAGACATATCTGCAAAAGAGTACTGAGCCGGAAGACCTAGCAACCATCCTGTTGAGTGCGAGTGAAAACATGTACCTAGAAGTGCGGAAGAGAATATTAACAGACAATATTAACAGATGATGAAGAAGCTTAGGGTTTAACGTCCCGTCGACAGCTTGGTCATTAGAGACTCGGCTAAAGCTCGGAGTTTTGGCTAAGGACGGGGAAGGAAATCAGCCGTGCCCTTTGAAAGGAACCATCCCGGCATTTGCCTGGAGTGATTTAGGTAAATCACGGAAAACCTAAATCTGTATGAACGGGGTGGATTTGAACCACCGCCCTCACGAATACGAGTCCAGTGTGTTACCACTGCGCCACCTCGCTCGGTATGACGATACAGACAGAGAGGTGGAAAACGGGATAAAGAGGGAGGTGGAGTGGGGAGGAATCGGGTGGAAGTTAAGGGGGGGGGGGAATTTCCCTCGTAGGTAACCAAGAAGCTGAACAGTATCACATTACACTCCCCGAAAATTGTTGAGTGAATAGCCCAGCGAAATGTGTCTGAAAATATTTGAAAGTCGACAGCAGGTAGTCAGAATCTTTCCGTTATAACTGTCTTGTATGCGGAGAATTTGTAGATAAAGAAGCTAGTATTTTCACAGTATCGTACTGGATTAAACTTGACCCATTAATGTTGATTGTACTCGACCATAATTAGGAAATACGTCTGTCCGGTTACAGAAACAATAGGCTGTTCATCTTAACAGTCTTGAACAAAACTATCTTTTGACAAAGCTCTGGAAACCAAACTTCTTTTAAGAAAATTCTTTCTTCATCGTTGACTGTGTTAATAAAGAGTGCATTAGTTAAAAATTAGTTGCAGGGTATTTAAATTTTTCTAACATTTTCTCGTTTCCACTGCAAACAGCTAGATGCACCTTTATCTCTTCAGGCTGGATACATCGTACATATTTGTACAACAGAACGTATGTCAGATCACTGCAACCTTCATTTAATGTATGAGTCATAGTTTCTGTGTTAACTTGTAGGTGCCCTAAGAGTTGCACCAATTACTGAAGCAGCGTGACAAGGAAAGATACACACAGTAGAGGTACGTACTCTGCAAAGCTCGTAAGTGAGGTACAAATAAAATATCTGGAATACTCCAGGTCATAAATTTGCCAACTTTGTACTGCCGATCGCGTGTAAAATGAGAGACCCCGCCCTACATAACTTGTTGGAAAAGGACGTAAGAGCATTTCACAGTTTGTGCTGAGGCTGACGTGTATCACGAAGTTTAATTTGTCCGGGAGTAAACTCACGCAATATCGCCGAACATCGAATGTGCCTACGCTGCCAGCATCTGACAACTCGGTAATTAAGTGTCTTAGCTGATTGGACAACTCGACACGCATAGGGCTTGAAGTGGGTAATGCCGAGGAAGCAAGTTCTTGAGCCTAAAGGTATCCGGTCGTACATTATTAGGTTGTACAAAAAAACACCAAAACCGATGTGTGTTTCGTGATTCAAGCCAGGGCAAAACTCTCGAAATCTTTCGCTTTTCCAACGCGCAGAGAGAGAGAGAGAGAGAGAGAGAGAGAGAGAGAGAGAGAGAGAGAGAGAGAGAGAGAGAGAGAGCACTTCGAATTTAATTAATTATTTGGGCTTGCTTAATTTTGGGCGTTCGTTTTAGTAAAACCTGTTCATTACCCTCATTTTTGGCCGAATTTTAGGGTTGATTTTCAATGATTCCCATCGAAGCTTATAAAGCTCTCGCCGTTGGTCGGAAACAGTCTCCAAAGAGTTATCTCCTTTAGCTACGGATATGATGAAATATATTTTAACATTTGTTGAATGTACCTTACAATAGTACTTACTGCCTTACTTGCAGGAGATGACGAATGACAATCAAGGAGACGTATGAATCTAAATGAGCCAAGCCAATAAATTATCCCGTCCTACCTCTCCAGTTACTACAATAATGTGTGTCCAATGAAATGTGCAATCAGTTCCATGCCACAAGAAATATGGTCATATGTTTGTAAATCTAACAAGGAGACCAAGATGGGTATCGGATTTCAGAATTTCTCTACATTTATAGTTATGTGAAGTTTAGAACTCAAATAACAATTAGCCAAAGCCATTCGACGCAACTGTCAAAAATTATCGAGAAAATAGACTTTGAAGTTTTGCAAAGTACACGTAAGTACCAATAATTAAAGCGGTCGCAGCATCTGTCGGTGTAGCTCAGGTGGTAGCCTTCTGTCATAGCTATCAAGACGGTGTTTCGAATCCCACTCACACATATTTTCGTTTTCGAATTCATTTATATAAAACATTTTGGGATCCTTAATTCCACGTGTTGTCTCAATTTTTGTTTGTGTGTACGTAGACGAGTTGAAAACCTTGTCATGTAAAACGATGGTTGATTAGATTGGGTGCTTGGGACGGCATTAATAGTTATGGAGATGACTTTCCAAACATTATCGTTCTTCACAAACTGAACAATGATTACCGTCGTCAACTAATAGTGGAGCCAATACCGTAAAAAAAATTTTTTTAATTTAAACCATCACTATTAACAACCTTCTATAAAATATAGAAAATTACGAATAAACAAAAATCGTGCGTTTTTCGTAAATATTATCATTATACATTAATATTATGTAAGTATTCGGAAAAAAAATCCTTTTACGGTGGGATTCGAACCACCTATCTTAGAGTTGCAAGGCCAGAACTGTACCGCGTGTGCTACACCAATAGATAATGCAATTCCCTTACTGATTGGTACTTACGTTTACTTACAAAACTTCAAAGTTTATTTTCTCTAGAATTTCTTAGAGTTGTCTTGAATGGCTTTGACTGATTGTTATTTGAGTTCGGAAAGTACGATAATATTTTTAAAAAAATCGAAAGTCAGATACCCATGTTCTCTATTTGTAAGTCCTAAACCAAACTTCACCCGACTTCATCTTTAAATTCACAAAAGCTAGTTTCGGCCACGCCGGAGATTCGGATATCTGGCCGAAGCCGAATCTGCGTCGAAACTAATATTTTGGCCCAAACCGAGACCGAATATTCCGTCTGTCCTTAAACATGTAAGCAATGCGCAGTGAACTTTTGCCGCTGTTCTTACAACACCAAACGATTATGGAAGGACGAAAATTACGACTAGTAGCCGGCCGCGGTGGCCGAGGAGACTGAGGCGCTCCAGTCACGGTCTGCACGGCCACTACGGTCGTGGGTTCGAATCCCCCCCTCGGGCATGTATATTTGTGCCGTCTTTAGTATAAGGTAGTTCATAAGTAGTTTGTAAGTTTAGGGACTGATGACCCCGTAGTTAAGTCCCATAAGCTTAACAAACATTTGAACATTATTATTACGACTAGTAAGACTACGACAAAAAATTAAAGCAAATGAAAATCCCCTCAGTCACAGGGGGGGGGGGGGGGGAAATCGCAGAATCACGCTTGCAAGCATTCTGCAATTATATAACGAGACAATCGCTGTGACAGTATGACGGCGAGCAGGTTAAGTCAACGTGCGTCCTAACGAGAAACAGCTGTCGGCGCGGCTCAAGGCGAAATCCTCCCCAGCGGACACACACACACACACACACACACACACACACAGTAGCAGCAGAGCCCGCGCGGTGAGCCATTAGCAAGGCACGTAATTTGCGGCAGTCCAGAAATTAGTATTCTCTCCGCTGTGTTTTACTCATACGTGCGGCGCCCTGGCCACGCGTAATCAGATGGAAATGGGAATTATGCTAATCTTCCCGTCCCAGGGCAGACGGTCATAGGTCGCCAAGCGGCCAGTCGGTTGTACAGTTTGCCAAATTACCACGCGTGAAATATGGAGGTCTGGGATCTGGGGCGGCGGGATGAGGACAGGTGGAACGTGCAAAACCCGTACGCTATAGAGTGGCAAGGTAGAAAAAGCGGGAAAAAAGTTTACATACGTGGTAACATATAGGAAATGTTAGAAGAAGAGGTAGCGTTTAATGGACCGAAAAAAAATTGATCACTTGTCAGCTGATTTGACGCTTTACTATATGTCTTAGCGTCATGCCTTGCAAAGGTAAGAACAACTTACACTTATGTCAAAGGTGTACGAGGGGAGTTTGAAAAGTCCGTGCAATAAGTAAAAACTACTTACGTGTTTGGGGAACACCATTTTTATTTTTCGAAATAATCTCCATTTAGATTTATACACTGCGTCCAACGCTGTTCTAATTTGTTGACACTTTTCGAATAATAGGAATTGTCCAAGACTGCAAACTAGCTAATAGTTTTTGCTATCACCTCTTTTGAATAAAATCTTCGACCCGCCAGCCATTCCTTAAAATTTGGGAACAAACAGTAGTCCGAGGGAGCCACGTCTGGAGAATAGGGGGGATGTGAAACGAGTTGGAATCCTATTTCCAATAATTTTGCAACCATAACTTCTGAGGTGTGTGTTCGTGCGATGTCGTGATGGAAAAGGACTTTTTTGTTGGCCAATCGCCGCCGTTTTTCTTGCAGCTCGGTTTTAACACGGTCCTATAAAGATGAATAATATGCACCTCCAATAGTTATACCGTGTATCCGAGATTCAAGCGAGACTCACGGTTGAGTCTCGGGACACGCGCTAGCACCGCGCCTCATGTATTTCAAGTGTCAACTTCGCCTCGCAGTTTCTCCGGATATAATTGACGCATCGCGATGCAAATGACGCCATTCTTTTTGTGATTTTTCATTCTATCTATTGCTTAAGAAATAATATGGGGTATCCATTTAAAAAAGAAAAAGCTTAAGTTTGTGTTGAAAATATTTCTTCACGTTTTAGAGTATCTCATAGTACCTACTTTCATAAGCCCTTACCGTAAAAGTGGTTTTCAGTATCTCTTGTAGTTTCAGAGATATCTTGTGTGAAACAGTTGAGTGGAACACCCTGTATATTCACTTATGAAATTTTTTGTTAATAATCCAACCCAGGTCAAAAGTAATAGTGTGCACAGCTATAACACCAGGAGAGAGGATGATCTTCACTATGTAGGGCTGAATCTGAGTTTGACACAGAAAGAGGTAGATTATGCTGCCACAAAAGTCTTTGGTCACCTAGCAAGCAGAATCAGAAGCCTGTCAGATAGCCAATTAGCATTTAAAAATAAATTAAAAGAATTTCTGAATAACAACTCCTACTCATTGGATTAGTTTTTAGATATTAATTAGTAAATAATAATAATAAAAAAGTGTCGTGATATTTTGTGTAATATAACGTCTTGTACCGACACCCTTCTTTAACCTCACACGTTCCACATCATTACGATGATCTATGGAACAAGTATTAATCTAATCTGTGCCAACACTGTTTGGTGCGATTGTAACTGGAGAGCCATACACAGTCGGCTGCAACGCCTCAGTACGCGAGTGGAATCGAACATAAAATGGGCAACAACCGTATAGACTTGCGCATAATGGTTCGCGATCGGGAGCGCTCATTTTAATTCGCGGCTCTGCCGCGAACTAGTTCGCTCTTTTAGTTCGTCCGCTCCCAGTGACGGCTGAGCGGCGTGGTCTGCGCGTGCAGGTGGAGGGGGCAAGTTCCCCCACCTAGCTGCGTCATGCGCTTGCTGCTTGAGCCGCTAACGATATCACGCAAACCAAAAGAAACAGTTTGTGGATAATTTTTCGCGTTTACGTTTAGAGTTCTCTCTATATCCTGGCATTATGGAATTTATTAGATACTGCAGAGTGCAGAACATATCAAAACAGAAATTTTGTAGCACTGAACTATGTAATCTAGCAGGCAGACGCTCACCTCGAAATGGCTCTCATCGGCAGAAGGCAAACACGTGATTTTTAATTCTGTTCGTGACCTATCGCCATTGCCCGTCGGTCTTCGGAAAAAAATCCAACGAACTAGGAAGCGAGTTCGTCCGCTCGTTTTGGCTTTTGCTACCGCTACTAAAAGAGTTCTTTTTTATGACATCTTTTTTTATATAATGAATCAGTGTTGCCAAAGCGTGTGCTATTACCCTTATTTTTGGGCAATTTGACATCAAATACTTAGGCAAATAAACCTGTTATTTACACGAATGGGTGATACAATGATATTCAACTAATTTGCATGCAGAGTACTAGTAGTCCTTTATTTTTAAAATAGATTTCTTGTGGCAGTGGACTTAGAAACTACAGCCACAGAGTAACATATACAGAGAAGAAGCCTCCCCTAAACCACTCTCCTACGCTCCCTTCGTAGTTCCGTAAGATGCTTACAGGTGTCAGGCGGATCACTGGCTTAGGGTGCCTGTCGCACGTCAGAGGGTAGCGTGGAGGGGAGGCTGAGGGGAGAGCTCGTGCCGCCTGCCACGAGGCCACGGCTGTGTCCGGCTTTCTGGCGTTTGAGGGGAGGTGGTGGTGGGGACAGTCGCTACCTGCCGCCTGCTTTGGCCAGTTTAAAGGGCTGCTTCGGACCGCAGCGCCATCATGGGACATCTTACGCAACTGCTGGAAACCCTCCCTCCCCGCACCACGGAGCGCAGGACTGGGCCCTTACGGAGGTTTCCCGTGTGTATATATTTGTCTGTGCTACAGCTGAGCTACATCTCAGATCGAAATGAAGGTAACTGGCAGAAGTGAATCACGCGATTCTGCGCGCTCCTACGTCCTCTCGCTGTTCCCTGTCTTCGGAAAAGGAGCGGTCGAACTAAGAGGCGAGGGATATGCGAACTAGTTCGCCTGTGGGAGCGCTCTTCCGAACTAGTTCGTTCGCGAACTACAAAAGACTACAGGCGTAGGAGGCGCCGACACGCCACTAGGGTAGAGCGGTTGGCGGGCAGCGCGTGGGAAGCTGGCGAAAGCAGCGGCACTGGAAAGCCTCAAGGCAGGGCGGGCTCCTTTGTGGGCGGCGGAGTCATTATGTGCGCGCACGCCCGGGGCCAGAAACGTGCACAATGGCTGGCGCCACAGGTAGCGACTGGCGACTGGCGAGCCACCAGGCGGCGGCAGCGGCGCTGAAAGCTGCGGCCCGCGAGACACTCTGGGCCGTAAAAGGCGCGCGGAAAGTGGGGGCGAGCCGCACAATGGCCGCGGTGCAAGTGGAGGCGCCGGCGATGAATTTTACATGTGCCGCTGCAAATGCACGCCGCTCTCAAAGCCGTGCGACTGCGGGCTGACCTGTGCACGGTCGGATAGCTCAACTTTCTTTTACAACAGGTCAAGCCGCAGCTGGCATAGCTCTCAACAACTTTGCTGGGGAGGCATCTCCATCCACGAAAAGTTCAAATATTTTTGGTATTTTTACCGGGAGGGGGGAGGGGGAGGTGATAGGTTATGTGTTGTGATCTACAAAGTAAAAGCCATAGGAAAAGAAGTAGTTGATGTCGGAAGGTCCAAGAAATACACTCAAGTGAAGTAGTTGATGCAGCAGGAAAGAAAATGACGGAGGACCGAATAAAAAGCTATAATAAAGACGACTAAAAAAACTGAACTATAATTCATACTGTCGTAACTAAGTTGTTAGCGCACGAAGAGAGAGAGAGAGAGAGAGAGAGAGAGAGAGAGAGAGAGAGAGAGAGAGACGGCGGAGTGGCCAAGCGCATTGAGGAGCTATGCTACGATGCTCGAGGCCGCTCCGTTCGAATCCCCCCTCGTGCATGGATGTTTGTGTCGTCTTTACTATAAGGTGGTTCACAGGTAGTTTGTAAGTTTAGGGACTAATGACCCCGCAGTTAAGTCCCTTAAGCTTAACAAACATTTAAAGAGAGAGGGGGGGGAGGAAGAATTGGAGGGTGAGAGACGGGGAAAGACGGAGAAAGTGAGAGGAGTTTGGAAAGAGTGGAGCAGGGAATGAATATAGACAAGGGGGCGGGGAGATGGACAGAGAGGAGGGAACAGCAGATGAGTGCAGGAGCAAACATGTGCCGTCTATTGTGTAATTTTTATAGACAGAGGACGAGATGGAGAGACAGTGGAGGAAATGGACAGAGGTGGGGGATATGGACAGCGCAGAGCGGGGAGGGACGGAGGGGAGAGAAGAGATGGGCTAAGCGAGGAGGAGGAGGGATGAACTGAGGAGATGAGGAAAGGCAGTGGCAGAAAGAAATGATATTGACAGGTGCACATGGTCAGAGGAGGAGACATTATTGTTAATTGGATGAAATATATTGTATCTCAGGAGCTGGAGATGGATTGAGACAGAGGAAAGAACAGAACTGCAGGTAGACGAGGTGGTTACACATGAGGCAGGACGAAATGGACAGAGTGGACGGAAATCGTGATGGACTAAATGGAGTAAACATATGCGGGTTACACTATTTTTTGCAGATAGTTAAAAATATTTCTGTGATTCATGGTCATTCTAGACTTTTTGTGCACCATCCTTCGATGCTACTGTGTCTTCTCACAAAAGATCTTTGTTCATTGACAGTAGGAACTTTATTTTTTATTACATTAGGTCGTCTCGTCAAAACATTATTACGTGAGGACATATATTTGCAAGACTAACTTGTGTAAATTAATCTGAGTTGTGCAATCTTTGGTGTTGTTCAGTGACGACATGTATGGTAGCAGAGAGCGGTACTCACGAGTCCGACGAAGAACCTGCGGTAGCACTTGGCGGTCTCGTCGGTCTCGATCTTGTAGCGGTGCGCCTGCGGCTGCGCGGGCTGCGGCGGCTGCGGCAGCACGGGGTTGCCGCGCGCGTCGAACGCGCAGTCGTGGTCGTGGCCGTCGACCCAGTAGCCGTGCGGCGCCACGATCATCGGGTAGGGCGCGGGCCGCGACAGCGCCTCCTGCAGCAGGCGCCGCGACGCCGCGCTGTTGGCCGAGGGCGGGGGCGCCGGCGACGCGCCGGGGGCCGAGGCGGCCGACGACGCGGGGGCCGACGACGCGCCGCTGCCCGCAGACGCCGTCTGGCGGCACAACACACCCAGCGTCAACACCAAAGGCCAAACACTCAAAAAAATAACCACAGGCCAAACAATTAAAAAAAATAACCACAGGCCAAACACTCAAAAAACACAACCACAGGCCAAACACTCAAAAAACAAAAAAATAACCAAAGGCCAAACACTCAAAAAAATAACCAAAGGCCAAACACTCAAAAAAATAACCAAAGGCCAAACACTCAAAAAACCAAAAGCCAACGGTCAGACACTCAAGAAAAAAAAACCAAAGGTAAAACACTCAAGAAAAAAAAAAAAAAAAAAAAAAAAGGCCAAACACACAACACCAACACACAACCTCTACTTATTATGTATTAGAGGCGCAAACAGTAATGTAGAAAGACAGGTATAAAATGACAATTCTACCTAAAATGAAATGGGATTATCTTGTAGCTACCAACGAATGCTCGAACAGGGAAACCGATGACTGTTTAGTGACACACCTTTACCTACATTACTTCACGAAAAATAACAGTCTTTTGGGTCAATCTAACTATTTATAATAATAATAATAATAATAATAATAATAATAATAATAATAATAATAATAATAATTAGCCGGCCGCGGTGGCCGAGGGGACTGAGGCATTCCAGTCACGGTCTGCACTGCCACTACGGTCGGGGGTTCGAATCCCCCCTCGGCCGTCCTAGTTCGTAAGTAGTTTGTAAGTTTAGGGACTGATGACCCCGTAGTTAAGTCCCATAAACTATACAAACATTTGATTTTTTTAATAATAATTATTATTATTGTTATATTAATTACGAAGTATCATAAAATTAGATATATTTAAAGCGTGTGCCTTCTCTTTTCATTCTGTTTTGTTTCATACGAAACAAGGGACAACAGCGCTTGGTCATGTACAGCCAAGATCATATATTGCTATACATGAAAACTCAACTTCAGGGTGCGGGTGTTATACCACCTATTTTTCTGCCGTCAAGGTTATGTCCGAAACGATGTTGGAACCTTTCTCGATGTTGGAGTACTGGTGCTACAACACGGCTGGTGCGAGGAATTCTGTAGAAGAGAGACGGCAAAGCTTAGGACAGCAGGCAGCAAGGCAGGGGGAGGCGCGTTCTGTAGACAGCCGCGATTCCAAAAACACAGCCGGCGGCGGTGGCGGTGGCAGAGGTTCATTTGCAGGCAGCGGCTAATGAGGGCGCGGACCACTGCCACTGCCTGCGCGGGATTAATTAGCCGGGACCAGCCGCGCTTTGTGACCCGACGCAGCCTCCGGCAAAAGGGAGAGCCACCTGCCCTCCAAAAGGACCCTGCACCGCAACACTGCTCCCCACGTGTCCCACACTTCCGTCTTCACCTGCTGCCGGCGAAGTACTGGTCCAAGTGCGGCTGTGAATGGCTATGCATATCGATGGAATTGTCTGTCGCCGGTGAAAGAAAATTTCATAGGCAATATTAGTATTTTCCCGGCCGCATTGAATGTTCACAGAAGATTCGGAGTAGCAGGAGATAACCATTAGCTGCATTGCACCATATTAGACTGGGACCGAGCGAAGTGGTGTAGTGATAATTCAATGGTCTCGCATTCAGAAAGACGGTGATTCAAATTAACCTCCAGCCATCCAGATTTAGGTTTTCAGTGATAGCCCTAAATCACTCCAGGCAAATACTGGATTGTTCCTCTTAAAGGCCAAGCCCAATTTCTTCCCACATCCTTAGCCAAAAATCCAGTCTTTGATACTGGGCTCCTGCTTATCACCTTCGATGAGACTGACAAACATGTACCTCATTCAGAAATTTTATAGTGCACTCGCTGTAATTATTTCTTGGACGCATCAAGTGTATCGTGACAAGCTGCCCCTTACTCTTCCCCCCCCTCTCATTGCAGTGACGACAGAAAAGGACAGGAATCGCGAGAAGTCTAAGAGCAGCTTAAATAGCAAACGTCAAACTACACGGGATTAAAGATAGTAGGGAGAAAACCCGACTCTCACATGGAAAGAGAACGTAATGGAAGATGCATTGTCCTATTGGAGGCATAACACCGTATTTTCCCAATAATAGGAGAACACTACAACCTTTGGTTGTAGATGTTAGTAACCGCCAACAAGTTGAAGAATAGAGGTTTAATAATCCGTATCTAGATCTTCGACAAGAATTTTTTTTTCTTTAGATCGAATTAAGGACTCATAGAAAACAGAACCAGAAAAGTCCTGTCATTTGTGTGTGTGTGTGTGTGTGTGTGTGTGTGTGTGTGTGTCAGTCGTCACTGTCATAGTTTACGACATAGTTTGAAATATGTCAGTAAAAATAATAACATTCGCATGTCATAAGATAAAATGTGTGCTTTGCTAAATTTTGTCAGATACATTTCGTATAATATTAATGATATACAACCATTATCCATTGCCCACTTCCAGTCTGTAAATTGCAACCGTTTCTGCCTCCCCCTCCCCATTGCAATCGTTGGCCTACCCCCACCCCCCCCACCCCCAATTACCATCGTTGCCCCCGCCGGCTGCGGTGACCGAGGGGACTGAGGCGCTCCAGTCACGGTCTGCACGGCCACTACGGTCGGGGTTTCGAATCCCCCGCCCCCCTCGGGCATGGATATTTGTGCCGTTCTTAGTCGTAGGTAGTTCATAAGTAGTTTGTAAGTTTAGGGACTGATGACCCCGTAGTTAAGTCCCATAAGTTCTACAAACATTTGAACGTTTTTTGAATCGTTGACCCCCTAATAACAATCGTTGCGCCCCCTCTAATTACAATCGTTGCGCCCCTAATTACAATCGTTGCAGGTTAACAATTGGCATGTGGACGCCATGAGTAGCACATTGCGTGCCATAATGCGCATCCCTCCAAAATACAGGCCTAACCAACTAGCATTATTCACCGTACAAACCTCGCGTCAGCCATATCTATCCAACATGACAAAAGTAGCCTCTAAATAACGAATTAATTCCTTTCTGTTCTCGTGTGTTTGCCCAACCCGCGTATTGTGAGAGACACAATGCAGAAGGCGAGGCGGGAATCCGCCGCGAGGGCCGGGCCTGTCCACACGCCCACTGTCGGCACGGCGTGGGCCGCTCCGCACCCAGGAAGTCGCCGCCAAGTGTACACACTCGCCTCCAATTAGGCGACCAGGCCTCTGCGTCCGCTGCGAGCTTAGCGTCCGAACCAGCCGCTGCACCCTGCTCTAGCTCCACACGCGCCATTTTGCGACCTCAAAACTGAAAAACTGTGCCCTGTCTCCAACTATCATACGTTGGCTAAAAGTAGAATTACATGTATGTGGTGTCTGTTCTTAAGTAAATGTCAGCAGACACCGTTTGTGATGTAAAGGGATTTCAATAGTTGACGTAATGAGGTGGTGAGCAGCACCGGGTAGAAAAAAATGTTTCCTTATTTTTAACAAAAGAAGGGTTTGTTTGGTGGAACACATTCTGAGGCATCAAGGAATCTGTCAATTTAGCACATAAGTGTGTACAGTAAAAGTCGCACAGGGCGAGCAAGAGTGCAGTTATTAGGTTGAGAAGGCTGTATGCTGTCATTGTTATAGAGAGATCAAAAGGCTTGCACAGGCCAGGAAAGCGTGGAGAGTTGCATAAAACCAACCTTGGGACTGAAGACACCAACAACATCATTCGATGCTTTTGACATTAATCAACAGGTGAGGCAGCATAATTTGGTCCCTCTGTTTTTTCACGAGAAACAGTGCCGGATTCCAAGCAGAATTTAAACAAAAACCACTATCTCTGTTTATAAGGTTGCTTGCTAGTTTAATTTCAACAGCTTCGTTAACAACACTATCCCTATAGGTGGAAGTGCATGCTAGAATCTCCGTGTTGTTGTATTCCATAGGATGGCCGGTGCCAAGACAGTATTCTGCAACAGCGGATTTGTTTGGCTGTTGTAAGCGCGTGTAACGTTTATGTTCAATACACCTGTCTTCCACAGTCCTGATTGTCTGACCAATATATGACATGCCACAACTGCAAGGAATACGATATACACCTGCCTTACGCAAACCAAGATCATCCTTTACGGACCCCAACGGGGCCTTTATCTTAGAAGGTGGTCGAAAAACAAATTTCATATCATATTTCCGCAAAATACGACCAATATCGTTGGAAATGCTTCCTGCGTAAGGCAAAAAGGCCATAGATTTAGGTGCCACTTCAGTACTATCGCCACTCACCCGTTGCACAGAAGGCTGATAGCGCAATGCACGTTTTATCTGTCTCTCACTGTAACCATTCTGACGAAAGGTCTCCTCGAGATGGGACAACTCAGCTGACAAACTGTCAGGGTCTGAAATGACATGTGCCATGTTAATCAAGGTACGAAGTACTCCTTCACGCTTTCACATTGTTTCTATAAGTGCAGTTGTGCCTTGAGAATGGCAGGGTGTCGTCCTGCTGAAATATCGGCGGTTGTCGACGTCACCCGGCAGCATACCAGTAAGTTTCTTAAAGTTTACCTGTTTTGACCATTTGAATGGCCAACCTCAGATCACTACAACCGTGGTCTTGTCGTCGACCAGGAACTGCGTGGATGCTAGATGCCGACATCTCAACAAAACTGTCTTATTGTCCCGAGTGAGCGGACACGGTAAGGTTAGGAGTGAGTGCTGCAGTTGCAGAGACCTTTGCCGGCGACTGTACGGCTGACGGGGGCGGCTTATCGGGCAGAGAGGCACATGGGGTGGTGACGTGACGTGTGTGGGCACGTGTCGAGTTTTTCGGCGCTGGGCTGGGTGTGTGGGTGGCGGGGTCGGAGGTGTAGCGTTACCCCGGGCCGTAACGAGCTGGCGGCCGGCCGTCGAGGGTCGCGCCGTCTCGTGTCGCGTTGCTCCGCACTCCCCCCCACCTCTCCTACACCCTCTGCTCTACTGGCAACTGGACGCCACTGCTCCACACAGCGCCCATCCGTCACCAACACCCCACGAGACTCCACTGCCACCAGACATATGCCTTCCTGTCGGGGTCACCTAACCCCCTGACACGGTTTCCGTATCACGAGAAAGGGTCTCAAATCGCGTGCGAAGGAGGGGGACAAGATTAAATCGCGAGAAGGCCTTTCACACTCTGAGCAGCTATCGATACAATTTCGAGCTCTCAAACGTGTGACCGGTCCCTCGTCATTCTGCTGGTGTAAGGAGGGGTTTACAATGGCAATAACAGCTGCTCTCTCAATCGATTACTTGAGGAAATGCATACTGTAAACCATCAGCTATATATTATATTTCAATCTTCTACCGGTTTCGGCTATAAACCATCTTCACGGAAGAGAACTACATAGACTGATCAAACAGGTGCATTATATGCCTCCTTATGCATACTGGCATGCATGTCACACAATAAAAATAAGACGTCATTAGGCGTCAAGTCTTGATTAAAAACATAAAAGCAATAAGGAGGCATACAATGCACGTGTTTGATCAGTCCGTGTAGTTCTCTTCCGTGAAGATGGTTTATAACCGAAATCGGTAGAAGACTGAAAAATAATAAACAGCTGTTGGTTTACAGTATGCATTTCCTCAAATATCTTACGGCTGTCTAACCACATCTCAATAAAATGTTCAATCGATTACGCCTTCTGTCTGTACATTGTGATCTGCTCCGCGATTAAAAACAGTGGTTTGTGCTTTATTTTCTCTTACAGACGACGTGAAGTTTGTGAAGTCTACGTCTTTCAATTAGCAACCACTCTCCGTACTGGTTGGATTAGCGGGACACTGTGGAGTAAAATGTGTTGCTCCTGTAATCTTCTGGGCCTGCTGCGTCGTGTATGTCATTTAGAGACATTGGAAAGTATTAATTCCAAAGACGCTGATTTTTAGTAAATTATTTAATCCGACTGGCCTGTTTCGGGGTGAATGCCGTCAGATGTAATTGGTAGCTCTTCTACTCCTTGTAAAACGGATGTTTATCTCATATGTTTTGGTCATTATTTACATATCTGATCAAACGTGATGTAGCTCTTATTTATAATAATAATTCGTATAATATCACAAAGGAACAACTTCCTGATGTTCTGCAAATTTTATTTGTTCGTCACAAATCAGGCCATCATCAGGTAACAACTGACCGTAATGCACATGTTTTCCATATGTTACAAACATGTTACGATTTACAAAGTCGTTATCACAGAAAATCGCTTACTTCACACGAAAGTACAAGTACATTTTTATGAGAGTTACTAACATTTATATAAAAATATGATACATATACTTATTTTTATACAAATGTTAGTAACTCATACAAATGTGCTTGAAATGTCCTTTCCTGTGAACCAAGCGATTTTCTGTGATAACGACTTTGTAAATCGTAACATGTTTGTAACATATTTGAAAACATGTGCATTACAGTCAGTTGTTACCTGATGATGGCCTGAGAATCTGAATGCCGGTTTGTGAAGAATAAAATTTTCAGAACATCAAGAGCTTGTTCCATTTTGAAATTATCATGTTCGGTGAAGTATCGACGGAAAATTCAATTAATTTAATAATCGTATATTATTGATGCATGACATATCTGTCAAAATAGCTGTCACGCATCAGTAACATAAGAAAACTTAATAAATCACGGAATAATGTAGATAGATGGGTAGAAATTAACACACATGCTTTGAATCACCTGGGGTTTTATTAAAACAAACAAAAAAGTCAAAGTCCGACAGATGGCGCTTCATCTGATCGGTAAAGCAATCATTAGCGTAACAAATTAAGAGAAAGCAAAGATGACTGTGTTTACAGGAAATGCTCAGTATGTTCACCATCATTCCTAGCAGGAGGAGTAATGTTGTGAACAGCACTGTAAAGCATGTCTGGAGTTATGGTGAGGCACTGGCGTCGGATGTTGTCTTTCAGCATCCCTAGAGATGTCGGTCGATCACGATGCACCTGCGACTTCAGTTAACCCCCAAAGCCAATAATAGCACGGGATTAGGTCTGGGAACCTGGGAGACCAAGCATGACGGAAGTGGCGGCTGAGCACACGATCATCACCAAACGACGCGCGAAAGAGATCTTTCACGCGTCTAGCAATACTTTTTTTCCTTTCTGGTTCTAATAAAATCCCATGTCATTCTATCTGTGTGTGTCAATTTTTACCTCTATCTACATTAAGTTTTCAAATTTATACTGACTGTTTGATATATACACCCACGGGTGTTTTGTTATTTGCCAACTAGTGCAACTATAGCTATTGAAAATCGTATGTTTCAGGTTAATAACGTATGTGTAACGCAAGGACGCCTATATTCCCCGAGATCAGGGGTAAAGGTAAATAAAAACGCGACTGCTGAGCAGAGCGCAGTTTAACGCAGAAAGTCTCTACAGCGAGCCGTCGTTCAGTTATGGCCCAGAGGCGGCAAAACAGAAAACATTAGGTTGCAATATTTGTTTGTTGTGCGAGACGACCGGGCCAACACAGAGATATCTGTAGATATTACGGTACTAATTACAAAAATATTTGCTATTCCACCTCCACCAGATAGGATTAGCCACCAGTGACGGATCCAAAAAATTTGTTTCTGAAGGATCTCTCTCTCTCTCTCTCTCTCTCTCTCTCTCTCTCTCTCTCTCTCTCTCTCTCTCTCTCTCTCTCTCTCTCACACACACACGTAAACAAATTTTTTGGATCCGTCACTGGTGGCTAATCCTATCTGATATATGCTTTAATAGATAGTGGATCATCATACAGTTATTTTTGGACAACAGATGCGACGAGACCAAAGGCTACCACAAGAAGTTCGAGCAACAGTTGCGCATCAATTTATGCTAAAGGTATTAAACACAAGGAGAACATGAGGCAGAATTAAAGTATATGGTGTGGAGGGAGATGTGCTTTAAGACAGTCCGTGTAGCCGCGTTGGCTGCAACGCTGTGTTCGCTGAGTGGACTAAAGCGCCTACCTAGGAAGTAGGTCCCGGGTTCGAATCCCGGCCAGTATAAATTTTAATTGAATGCCTCTCCTTATGTTTAATACCTTTGGCATAACGAGACATTGTCGTCTTAAGGAATAGTATTATTTGTTGATATTGAATTTATGCAAAGTTTCTTAGTAACAGGCAGAAGCCTTTTTGAAAAAAGGAAAAGGAAAAAAAAAAAGGGCCGCCGCTTACGGATTAAACTCTGTTCCAACGCGTTGGTACAACAGCTCTCACACCTGAGAATGATAGCCGGTTGGACCGCCGAAATATTGTGTCCAGATGACGTCCTGATCCGGCAGACACCCCGAGAAGAGTATTATATGATGTTACGCCGTGCAAACCTACAAAGTCACTTCGAAATTCTAGCTACATCTGTATCTCTTTCAGCAATACAATCACGAGCCGCCTCCTCTAACAGAGTTTTCCCACTACACCTTTACCGAGCGAGGTGGCGCAGTGGTAAGACACTGGACTCACATTCGGGAGGACGGTGGTTCACCAGCGGCCATCCAGATTTAGGTTTTCCGCGCTTTTCCTAAATCACTCTAAACAAATGCCGGTATGGTTCCTTTCAAAGGGTACGGCCGAATTTCCTCCCCTAATTCTTCCCCAAAAATTCCTAGCGTATGCTCCCGTCTGTAATGACCGTGCTGTCGGCGGGGCGTTAAACCCTAAGCTTCCTTCCACGACACCTTTTCTGCCAGCATGGACGCTGTTGGTTGTGAACTCTTCCGAGCAGTGTTGTGGCGGCAGTACGCACTGCCGGGTAAGCGGACGCCGCCGCTCCGGGTAGAAGTGTCTCCTCGGCAGCTGGCATCCAAACGCTGGTGGTGTCGGCGCCTTTGTGGCGCATGTGTGCGTGGGATGTGTGGAATACAGGGAGGGGTTGCGCGGCCTGGCTCTGGCGCCAGCTCATTAGTGCTGGCGAGTGTCATTACGCTGATGGCGAGCAGACTACCCCCTTCCTCTCACCCCGCTCCAGTGTGACACCGCCCCCTGTACTGGTCCTTGTTACCCAAGCCGCCGAGCCCCTAAATAACTCCCTTTTTCACGCGCCGTCGCCTCTAGGAGCTGGCTGAAAGGACAAGGAGAGACAAAGGACATTCTGCGACCTCTGCGGGTGCAGCCAGCGACGCACTATGTAGCAAGTGGGGGCGAGGGTAATGGCGAGTAGTGTTTTTAGCAGGGCGGCCACCCTAGCCTGCCAAGAATTCGCGTAGTAGCAACTGTGGAACTCTGGTGGCGCCGCCAAGGTCGTAACCAGAAGCGGGCAGAAGACACTGGCGCAGTTGGACGCGCGAGTTTCCGTTGGAGTGGACGCGGCCCCAAATTGCGCAGTATTTAATTGCGGGCAATTGTGCTACCGGACTGCACCGCGCGGATTAATTGCTGGCATTTAAATTGCCTCTGCGCCCGGGCCCGGCTAGCCCCATTATTTACGTCTCTGTCATAGTCCGCCAGAGAGCGCGCAAAGTGCCGAATTCAGGCACAGCGAGCGGTACACAACGACGGTATTCGACGCGCAGGTCAAGGACTAGCGGGGTTGAACTCTGCAGTGAAATTCATCTTCAGGTTTGAAAAGCTCTTCAATCCCCGTGTTTGCTTACAAAATAAATTTGCTTTATAGGTAAAGCCCGCCTTGAGCAAACAAATGTTTTTTGGTTTCTCCCATACATGTTTCTGCAAACCAAAACGTGTGTATTTAAAAAAAATTCTCAGTGACGTTTTGTGAGTTGAAGAACCACAAACATAACTACATGTGGTATTAAGGTAGGCCTAGTATACCTATAAAAATAAAAAAAAACGATTTATATTAGTCTCACAATTATCTGTAGTTTTTACACTTAATGTACAAAAAGTAACAATCATTTCATTGTTAATTTGACAGACACTACGAATTAAACATCCCCACTGATGATGCTGCAACGCCAGCAAAACATGTATGGGAGAAATCAAAAAATATTTGTGTTTGCTCAAGGCGGACCTTACTTATAGAGCAAATTTATACTGCAGTGAAATATTAGGCGCGTCCAGATAATAGCAAAAAAAAAACACTTTTCAACATAGTGTTTTGTCCATCACAGTTACTTTTTGGGCCCTTTTACGTTACGATAGTAACACTAAAAGTGGGCCTATGCGACCGCATTTTGAAAGATCGAAATTTAAATGAAAATAATGGCTTCACCGTTGACCTGAGACGAAAACTGAATAAATGAATTACCAGAGGAAAAGTTCTCTGCGACTTGCTCTTGTATGTTTTTCTCGTAACTCGCAGCATTTTAGAGATTTTGCAAAAATAACGGCAATCTGACAGTGTCACTTGATTTTACGTAAACCTAGTACGGGCAAAGATAATGAACTTTGAAAAGAGCACAAACTACCACGACAAGACATGTGATATGTTGGCGAAAAAAGATAAAATATGGAAAAGATATTGAAATGAAATCAGGCTTGATTTCATTATGGCTCTCGTGCTCAACGACCTTTTTTTCCCGCACTGACTTGTAGAAAATTGTCAGCAATCAGTCGTAAATATTTTGCTTATTAGCAGATTTACATTTCGATCGTTATGTGATCATTATCAATGCTTAAAACAAAAACATATAAAAACGTTTCGACCTTCATATTGGATATCACGTTCGTACTCATGGCTAATTGCTGACAGATTACAATTCGGATTAAAATGATAGATTAAAGGAGTGATTTTTTTAAAAGTATGTTGTCAAAGTTCAACTCTGAAATATCAAATAAATTTGGCTACGTGTTAAAATACTGTAAGACAGAATACTACCTCTTTAGTCATAGATGTTGTCACAATAATAGAGTCGTATAGTATCGTCAATATTTTTAAATTTAATTTTGTCCTAAATATTTGAAAAAAAATTTAGAAAACCATAAGAAAACTTAAAGTAAGCCATAATACACGCCATTTTTTATTTATTTATTTTTTGTATAGCAGGAACCACCATCATAAACCACAGACATTGCCTAGGTGGGGTGGCTTGCGTGCCTCAACTTGCCGTTCTCGATGCACAGATTTCAAAGAAGTAAGTTGTTTCCTTTTAGGCCATTGTCATGTCTATCAACACTTGTCACAACTGGACGAGATACAAACAATATTAAAGACTGAGTCATTCGTAAGTTTGTTGAAGTTATGGGACTTAACTACGAGGTCATCAGTCCCTAAACTTACAAACTACTTATGAACTAGCTAAGACTTCTGACGGCACAAATATCCATGCCCGAGGGGGGATTCGAACCCCCGACCGTAGTGGCCATGTAGACCGTGACTGAAGCGCCTCTGTCCCCGCGGCCACCGCGGCCGGCATTCGTAAGTATTTTAACCATTAGATAATAGTAGTTGCCTTGCTTGAGGCAAGCACTTTGTGGATTTTTATTATGAAATTCGTAGACATATTAAGGAATCCATAATTGTAAGACAAATTTAGAACTATAGCAACGCAGGTCCATAAAGGTTTATTTGACCCATATTTTGTAGCGGGTGGCTGTTTCATTCATTTCATCTACTGTTTGCCGTTACTAAAGCACGAAGATATTGAAAATATTAACTGAAAATCATTTGAATTGCGGTTCTTCCAAGCAGCATATTGGACACATCGACATTTCGGATTTCAGTAACAGACATCAAAAATAAGGACTAGCAGACACAAAGGTAATCTAGAGAGAGAGAGAGAGAGAGAGAGAGAGAGAGAGAGAGAGAGAGAGAGAGAGAGAGATATGAAATATTATGATCTGAATTATACCAATTAAAGTTCTGGAAAATATTACTCATACTCTCTTCGTCCTAAAACCGTGGGCTTTCCTGTCGTCGAGTCAGGGTGATTACGAATTACTGTGTTCTCTAGAGAAGACTACCTACGCCTAAACCCACCAGAGGCAAATATTACACAGTCCGCGGGGAGAGAATGCATATAAATTCTATTTCATATAGACGTCACAGTAACCCGCAAGGACGTGAGGGCGTGTCAGATAATTCGGCCTGTCATAACTTTCAACTGACATCGCTAATTAAGCTACACCAAACGAAACGACAGGAAGCAATAATTCAAATTTGCTGTGTATATAACGACGCTGGCCACAGTCAAATTGTAACTCAGTTACCTGACATCAGAATGACATTTACCTGAACAGTCAAAAAACGCGTAGTACGATTTTCAGACTTTTTGCTTCAGTTATGACGTTAATTAGAATAATTCAGGTAGGGAAAGGGGAACGAAATAAGAGTGGGCGTTAGAGTGAGAACAGGAAGAAAGGTGCAGAGGTAAGAATGAAAGGGGAAACTGGCAGGAAGTAGTAATTTTAACGAAAGTTTCTTCATATTCAAGGTAAAACTGACCACTTACACCGCAAGTGAATGTAGCTTCTCGTAACTGTTTAAACGGAAAATCAGCAACTAGCCGCATCCTACTAACCTGAAATTAGCCAAACGCATCAGATTGCTTCAGTTTCACCCCGTGCAAATGAAATTGTATATAAACGAAACTGATTAGTGCAAGAAAATCTTGAAGATTTAGTGCCACCTGACGTGTGCTGTGTGTTTCTAGGTCAATAAACATTCCTGACAAGTGTGTTTGGGAGAAGGGCCACTGTATACGACTGTAACTGTTCCGTTTAAGAGACGCGACAGCAGAATTGGTGTTTCCGTGTTCAGCAGACAGCCTGGTTTATCTCCTGCGCTCACATTGTACAGGGGCGTTGTTAAGCTGTTACCAGCAGACACAGCAGATGTCGAGGAAGTAGCCGGGTAATTGAGGAACATTAAAGTTTACAACGCGCGGTTCTAACAACAGGTCAGAGCCGTAAAAGTGTGGCTGGCGCCAGTGTAGGGCGTAGCTGCACTTCACAGGCTTGGGAAGCAGCTCTTAGGGATCGCACCTGGAATTGTTTTCGTTGTTAATTCTCTAATATCACAACAGAATTCAGGAAACGAGGTTTACGTTTAGTTATTCTTGTATACCCATAAGAGCATCATGACAAAAGGAGTGAAGTTTTCGCTTAATGTCCTACTCATTAAGAAGTGATCAGAAAGAAGACACATAGGCTACATTAGCATAAGAAGATTGGGCATTCCCCCCCCCCCAAAGGAAAATTGTCCAGTTTTTGCCTTCATTAGGAGAAGTGCAATTGGTACAGTGCAATAACCAGATGGTATCAAGGTTATTTCCCTTAAAATGCTAATTTCATTTTTAATCACTATTAGAATTGCTATAGTACTCCGGGCTATTGTGCTGTGGTACAATTACTTATTGCTCCTTAATAATTTAACTATCGATTGGTCTCTGAACACAATTTTATGCCTTTTCCTTTATTCATCGGTAACATGGAGTATTTATTACAAGATGATATTTGTTGTATGCAACTCAGAACCGATGGTGTACAAGTAATTACGTAATTTTAATAAAAATTAAATTTCGTATTTCTGAGTAAATTTTTTTGTAATGGTCAGCCCCTATTACTATGACATGCACTGGGTTGGCTATTGTTATGCTGCAGTTACTTCCTCTTCTAATGCCCCTGAGTGTGGCGTCCCGTAAGGTTAAAAAAACATTGCTTCGAGGGAAGGTTCCCATCTCCGACGGCGAAAAACCGCGCGCTTCTCAGCAGGGCGCCTTAGAATGCTTTGCTGTTTCATATGGCATAAAAAATATAAACCTTTATTACTACTAGTTATCATTCAGTCGAATTACATTATGTGTAACGTTGGGTTGCGATACTTTTCTTAGAAAATTGTCGGTCCCGATACAAAAATCATTGGGAACCGCTGCACTATATCACCAAAGAAAGGTTCCTACCCGTTACGATTTATCGTCCGGTCAACCAACTGACCACCTAACCAACCAAATTCGTAGCAGCCTACAAACGTTCCGACCAACTGCATGCAGCGGTTGGAGCGCCCTACTGTTCTGGTGCCTGGTTATCGAACAGTTTTTGTTTTCGCGTCTTCACTGTGCAGACAGCAGACGATCGCATAGAAAGCTACACGCCGCGGTGGAGTAGGAGTGCGGTCTAAGGCGCCTCGCTGCGGAGCGCGCGGTTTCTCGCGGTCGGAGGTTCGAGTCCTCCCTGAGGCTTGTGTGTGTGAGTGTGTGTTGTCCTTAGGTTAGTTTACCTTTACGTAGTTTGTAAGCTACGCACTGATGACCAAGCAGTTTGGTCCGACAGCTTTACAAACATTTGAACATATGAACAAAGCTACACACTGTACTTTTTGTCGTGGTCGGACCCGACCAACCGGCCGACAAGAAAATTTGGTTGGGTAGTGACTCCACACATTCCATTTATCAGACAGTCGATAAATTGGTCCCGACAAATCACAGCGTATGTAGGGCCCTTAAGAAATGTCGAGCTTCCCTAGCACAGGGATCACCATTCAGCCCCATCTCATTTATCGGACAGTCGATAGGGATTGGTCCAGACAAATCGCAGCGTACGTAGGGGCCTTAAGAAATGTCGAACTCGACTAGCACTTACAGGGGGTCAACATTCAGGTATGCCGAGCTCTGTCAGCATGCGAGGTGGACTCTGCTCTTCCAACAGCGGTCGGTCGGTAACTGTTGGGTCTTCCGAGGCCAGCGGGACGCGACATTACCTCCTCCTCTAGCTGTGCATTTGGCAGTCCCGTGACTTGGGCCTCAGAGTGGGACACGTGGTGTTGTGGAACCACTGTGCCGCCGCCTCCAGCGGGCGCGCTGGTATTTCTGGCGGCGCTGGGCGGCCGGTGTCGTATTTTGAGCCGCCGCCACCGCCGCCTCAAGTGGTTCCCGTGTCGCCAGCCACTCCCGCCGGCTCCACGCCTCAGCGCCAGTGTCGACAGTCTCATCATCGGACAGCCGGAAGCACCGACCGACCGTTTGCGTCCTCTCCGGCCAACTACACCCGCCACGTGGTCGCGCCTGTCTGCCGTTTACCGTTTACCGTTCACCACCAGCCGTGAACAAGTGGCGACAATTCCGCTCAACGATGCCCGCATTTCGTCTCCAGAATGATAATCTGAACTCGTCCCAGATGGTCAAATAGAAGTAAATCAGGAACCATCTTCCCTGACCGCCTTCCGAGCCAAACTCCAGCGTGGGGTCATACATCTACAGGGAGTGCACAGTGTAATATGAACTCGTTGTTAGTTGGCACCACTGCGTAGGTATCAACACTAATCAAAAAGTAATTCATGTGGCTCATTGGTCTGGTACAAGTCTTTCAATTGGACGCCGCTTGGTCTTGCGTGTCCCTAGGCTACCCCAGTTATCCAACCGGGGAAGGGGACCAACGGCTTAATGTGGAATCCGAACCACTTGTCGCATCTGGCGACTCCCCATCGTTGAGAGGTGAAGAATGCGTTAAAGTGCAGAGTGAAAAAATACGATGTCCGACGGGCTTTTGAACCCGTGAGCCTGTGGTTTCCCGTCGAGCGCGTACCCCAAAGCCCACGTGGCCCGACTGTATTAACACTGAAACATGGCCAAAGATGTTAAGTCTCATAGATTTATAAACTACTCTGGTCGTCAGTCCCTCAGTCCCTAGGCTTACAAACTACTTATGCTAAGGACAACAAATACATCCATGCGCGAGGGAAGACTCGAACCTCCGACTGCAGCAGCGACGCGCTCCGCAGCTAGGGGCCTTGGAACGGCCGGCCACTCCACCGCGGCTCCTCTACATACAGGGTGAGTCAGAAGGAAAGATACATTCTTTGAGTGGTGTAGTACAAGTGATTCTGAACACAACACTTCTAATAAACTTATTTCCCTTTCTTTTCCTTTCCTTAAACGTTTCTGCGTAAACCAACGAAAACAAATACGAATAGGAATAATTGCAAGTGACAATAAATTAATGTTATGATTTGTTTTATTATGTTTCCTCACAGATACTCAGTCAACTGAAATGCATTCTAATGCCTTGTAGACAGGTATTGTGTTGCCGAACGGGGCTCAGTTCAATACTAGCTGAAACATACTGTAACGTGACACTATCTCAAACTGATCAAAATTTTACCATAAATTTGTAGCTGGTTATATACATAGCGTTACAGATGCAAGTAGCTCTCCTAGTAATTATAAATTACAGACTGCTACTGAATCAGACAGTTAGCTGCATTGAGTTACTTCTAACATGTGCGTTTGCTTACTTTAGTATTCCTCCGATGCCATGTCAAAGTAGTCAAATACTACTGTCGTATTACGACTTACTTTCCGGAAAGATTAGAGGCATAATAGTGATATTTACTGCGTGGGGTACATCAGGGAAGCATTATATAGCTGACCAGCTATGAACTTTGTTGCCCATAGTGCATAATAATTTTAAGTAACTTTTTTTCAATATTTTCACAGTATATACGCACTATATACTGATCATGGTACTTTCATAGCTGCAAATAAAAAATCATGCATTAAACGGTTAAAACATTTCTGCGATTATTTGTATAAATCATAGATATGCAAATGTTAAGCCTGCGTGTGACTGGGCGGTGCTAGGTTTAGCACAACTGCATAGTAAGTAGCAGAACCGAGTTCGAGTCCCGATGTTGGGTGCCATATTCATATATCCATGTTTGATTACAGCACGTATCAGTAGCCAAGAATTCTCAAAATAAATTTATAGATAAAGAATAGTTCAAAAGAGAACAAAAGAGACGGAACTGTGTCCAACCTATTACAAAAATGAATTCTGGAGCACGTACAAACTATGACTGATGTAAATGCTCCGTTTCACTACTGAAGTCGTACCAACAACACTTACGAACGTCTTCCCTATGGCTCCCATAAGTATCGGCGACTTCGATTCCTTGGAAAGCCAAACAAGATAATTTCGTTAGACGACACGGCCACAGAAAAGCCAAACTACCGAGTTAGAAGTTACCAGAAGAAACTTACATAGAGAATAAGGCTGTGAAGGAATTGTCGGCCGGCATTTACACACAAACTGCAGTGGAAGTAGAGTAAACAGGGCCGTCTGCCGTCTGGGAGGGACTTTTATCGGGGCGCCCAGTCCCTCTCTATCATCGTCCTGGTCCCGCCAGCGCGTGCTGATAAGGGGAGGGGGAGAGGGAGGGGGAGGAAGGGTTGAGGACAGGGGAGGGAGGGGATGGAGCTTATCGCCCACCACCTCCTAAGCAAAGGCCAGGGGGAAAAAGAAGGTCGCAGGGATTGTGTGGATCCGAAGGGCACTTCAATATCGGCAGCGTTTTACACGGGCGCACCGGCGCAAAAAAATAACACGCTCACAAAGATTGCGTCTTCTGCTCCGCCGCGGTGGAAATATTGGTCCGAGCGGCGGACGGCGGCGGTAGAGGTGGGGTGAGGGAGGCGAGATTTATTTGGCGATCGAAAAACTGGCCGAAGGTCGAGGGAGGAAAGGCAAGGGAAGGGGGTGTGCGCGCTTGGGGAGGTAGAGGTCTCCATCCTGGAGGACGGAGTCGTTCCCCGTCGCCTTCTGACTGTAACGAACAGGCCGGCCGCGCGGAATTTTAATGACGCGCGCAGCACGGCGAGGGCTGAAGAGCGCTTGTAAAATATGGATGGGAGGGGGGGAGAGTAGGTCAGCACTCGGGGGAAAAGTAGAGTGGATGCGGGTTACACGGCCGCGCCTAATCGAATTAGGGGTTGCGTTCCTGGTGGGGCAGAGCGCGTAAAACAGACCGCCGAGTGGGCGGGGCGTCGTTTTACTTTTTTGCGGGAGGGTATCCGTTTCTATGTTAAAAATTCAGGGAATCCTTCAGGGAAAAGTACCGACAGAATTTATGTGACGGTTCGAGGAAATTTTCGGAGTATTTTGGTATGCACGATTTCAAGAATATTTGCTCGTTCCAGAGCATCTGCGTTTCACTTGATTTTCTATCCCCAATTATACATTTTACTAGCTGAATACCCTGAGTCGCCAGGGTACTTATTTACAGCAAAGTTAGTCCCTGTGGGCAGGGCGAGGCTGGGAATTTGTATCTGACGGGAGGCGTGCTTAGGTAGTCCTTGCAGGTGCGGTGATCACTGTGTCCCCAGTGGTGTAGGGGTCAGCGCAACTGCCTAGAAAGCAGGAGACCCGGGTTCGAAACCCATGCTGGGTACACATTTTCAGCTTTGCCCAATCGCTGTTGATGTCATATATTATGAATATTAAATAATAACAACTGCAGGATCAGAAGTGACGTTTGTTCTCTCTCAACAGACGCCACATGTATATATATATATTAGTCCGTATCCTTCCCTTTCTCTCTCTCTCTCTCTCTCTCTCTCTCTCTCTCTCTCTCTCTCTCTCTCTCTCTCTCTCTGACCATCTATTTCCTTCTCTCTTTGTCAATCTTATCTCCCTCCTCTCTGTTCCTCTCCTCCCACCCCTCTCGGCACATCTTCTTCAGCCCCTCCTCGTGCCGTGTCGAATTAATCTCCCACCTCCTCAGTCCATTGCCTTCTCCATCTGTGAAATATTGTGTGTGTTAACTTTCATGATAATCAGCGAAAATTGTAACTTTATTAAAATCCGTATGAAATCTTGGGTAGACGGTGATGTTACCCTTCTTTTGAAGATTAACTGCACAAAATTTCCTAAGATCAGAGTAATACGGTTGATTTCGGCGAAGTGTCATGAACCACACAAACTTTTACGTTAGTAGTGTTATTCGTCCTGAAGCGAGCACTTTCATCGTAATCACATTACATATAAATTACCTCGTAGAGAACATCGCAAGTTCAACGAGGCTTTTCGCGGATGGTGCTGTAGGTTTTAGAAAAATCGCAACACTGCAAAATAAATAAATGAAATAATAAAAACGAAATCCAGAATGATCTGCAGGGTATTGCCAAAGCTGAAGCAAAAGAAATAAGATGAAATTTGTTTGCTTTGAGATAACAGTTTCCTTACAATTCATGAGAAGGGGGCAAGATGTCATCACCAGCATTTATCTTTGTATATCCATAGCTCCGCGTATATGCAAACTCCGATGGTATACGTCGTGTGTCTTGATTGGAAACAAACTTATTTCATTCACTCGCGGAACCTGCTCTACACAACCATATAGTGCACTTTAACCTTTACCTTCAAACTTGCAATCAGTACTACTTGGGATCATTTCTTGGTAGCGTCAGGAGCATCTTCTACGCATGGCATTAGTAAATGTAACACCACAAATGGTGTGCACGCAAATACTTTCTCCTGGACGCTGGCTTCGTCCAATCTCTTGAAATGTCTATACTATCTCATTCTTGACTACTGTAATTTTCTCCAACAATTTTTTGCACTGAATTTCATACTGTTTTACTAAATCTTCCCACACATTCCCCCTGCCTTGGAATAAATGTGATTCGTGCCTTGTTTAAAACACGTTCAAACTTCGGACGACCCGCATTAGATAAATGCAGAAAAAAAATAAAAAAAAATGAGACACTTGCAGCGGAAGCCGCCGCTACTTGCAGGAGTCTAAGAGATCTGCAGGAAAAGTAGACACGTTGGAGGGCAAACTCTCTCCAAATCGACCCTTCACTTTCCTCCCGTTACGACAGACGCGTCGAAGGACGCACCACAGGAAGCGCCTCGGACAGGTCGAGAGGCACGACCACCGGTCGAGAAAGCGCTTGACCAGCGCCAGTGAAAGTCTTTATTAATGTGCGCGCGCACCTAGGCGGTTCCGCAGTCCTTCTTCGCGAGCAAACACCCCTGCCGAGGCACCGAGCGGGGCTGGCTTTCATGAGTCGTGAATGTCGCCTTAGAAAGTGCCCCCCCCCCCCCCCACAGGTTTACGACGAACCTCTTTCTCAGCTGTCATTTGTATTTTTCTTCTTAGTCGAAAGATGCGCGGCGACCATTCAGGCAGCGTTCTCTAAAGCGACGCTCACTCCAGCAATGGCTGGCTGGTTCAGACCACACTGCTAGCGGACGAGCGTTGCCAGGTGTTCTCTATGCACTTCTAGTAAAATGTTTTTTGCCATCCATTCTGGGCTTCTTGATAAGCAGAGTTTTCAAATCGCAACAAAACTTGGTCAGATAGGGAGTCGACAAAATATGAAAAGCAAAGGTTGAAATACCACTTATTTCTTAGCAAGGAGATTGGCCACCTTCAGCATCGGGAACAACTATTAGAGAACAGATTCGCAGAATGTACTTATAGTTTCAAACAGAATGTTGTCGGGCGTGATGGCCTCGGGATAAAGCGCTTGACTGGAAACAGAAGGCTCGCGGGTTCGAAACCCGGTCGGATCGTGGATTTTTTTTTCAGTCCACGTTTTAACCCAGCCTTCACCTCATGTGAGGAGTCGTCAGAAACTACACGTGGTTCGGGTTCCACGTAAAGCTGTAGGTCCCCTTTCCCTAGGTGGATAACTGGGGTAGGTTAGGGACACGCAAATACCGACTTGCACCAGGCCAATTATCTTGACCACCCAAAATATTTCTGTAACAACAGCTACTGTAAAACGACTTTCCCCGGTATCAGTGTACGGCAGGGGCTCATAAATGTAAATATTTTGAAGTGAAGGCATATCTGTTTTTAACACAAACTTACATGTTTTCAAATTGGCATCCTATTTTATTTCAGCAGCAATCTATAGCATGACAAATCACATCAACAATGGCGTTGATTGCATCGCAATACGCCATATCCCGAGATATTGCAAAGCGATGTTTACGCTTCATCAGCAGCGTAGGGTTCTCGTCTGAAGCCAGAGTCAAATTCGCTTCGAAATTGGCTGGCTTCAATTGGAGTATTGCGATGCAATCAGCGCCATTCTTCACGTGATTTGTTAAGCTACAGACTAATGATAAAAAAATACAGTCTGCTCCTTTAAATACACATAGGTTTGTTTAAAAAATGCTTTCGTTTGAGAGTGTTTCAAAATATTTACATTGGTGAGGCCCTGTCTTACATTGATACCGGTGAAAATTGTTTTACGGTAACTGTTGTTGTTCCAGAGAGATTTTGGGTGGTGAAGATATATGCGACATCCTGTATATAACTCAGGTTATTCATTCTTGTTACAAAACATGCGCTAATTCAACGATGTTGAGCCAGTAAATCTGGCCTTCACTCTCGGATCTTAAGTTCAAATATGTTGATGCCTGGTGATGTCGCTTTGTATTTGATGATGTTATGATATATTGTGTGTGTGTGTGTGTGTTGGGGGGGTGGGGGGTGGGAGGAAGCGCATAATCATTTTTAAATACGGCAATGTTCGTTAACAATGTTATTCGTACTAAGCATTTTGTTACCCGACCAATCGGGGTGGTAATAGAAACAGCTGAAGAGCATTATATGGATGCACTAATAATGAAGTATCCCCAACCAAGCCTCACTGCAAAGCGGGTAGGCGTTATCGTAAGCTTCTCTTGGGGTTTTTGGTACATAAAAGCGGTTGCTTGTAGCAAGCAAGATAGTCTATGATCCATCTGACCACACCACATACTTGTCAAGTGTCCACGAGGTATGATCGTGGCTCCACTTCCTCCCATCTCCAGGGTTTAGCAAGTGAAGCCCGGTTCCTACCGTTCTATTTCATTCATGTGTTTAGTTTTGCAGGTCCTTTTGTGACGGTAGTTTATTGTGTGGCTAAAATCCTTGTTACTATTAATATTTTTTTCTGGCAGGATCGCATTGCATCTTATAAATTATTCCAAAAATATCAAGGAGTTGCAGAGCGATATGAAATGGAACGACCAGGAAAGAAATTTGCGGGAAGGATGGTGGTCGACATGGGAGAATTTTGTGAAGATATTGGTCATCCGCAAAGGCGACCGTATATAGTACAGCATTACTACCCGTTCTCGCTTATTTCAAGTGTTTTTGGGATATCCACCAGATCGGTTTAGAGGAAGTCCTACAAGCAATTCATAGGCGGCCTGCTGCGTTTGTTACTGGTAGGTTCTATCACTGCAAGAGATAGTTCAACAATTATAATGCGATTTCTCGATGGTATGATGGCGTTCTTTCCAAAAGAATTTATTCAGTAAATTTACAAAGCCAACATTTGAAGCTGTCTGCAAAACGATTCTATTGCCGCTCACATTTCGCGTAAGGACCATAAATATATGATACGATAAATTCGAAATTAAAGCTCTTACGGAGGCATATAATCAGCCTCTGTCCCTTGTTCTGTTTTGTAGCGGAACAGAAAAGGTAACGAATTCTAGAGGTAAGATGTCCCTCCGTCACGCACCATTTAGTTACTTATGAAATAGGTATAATGTAACTCGATTATCGTATCATGTTGAAGTGTAAATCAAGCTTCGGATCCAAATAGGTCCCCCTATAAATGACTGGGTAACCCAGTTCAAATGTACATCTAATCAGGACCATGCCTATGAAAGAACTGTGGTGTTCACTTGATTACAGCTTTCTTTACGATAATGTCGAGAAAAAAATTTTTTTTCATGACGTACGTTGTATACAATGCGCCTTTATTTAATTTGAGAAAGGTGTAAGAGGATAAAATCGAAAGAGATTTGAAATTTTCTGCTTACCTGTAATGCGACTAAAACGTTCCGAAAGCTTACATTATTCATACTACTGTCAGGCTGAAGGCCATTAGAAAGTATGACGAAGGAAGTAAGTTCGCGGTTTAACGCGCCGTCAACGAAGCAGGATTCCATTTCTTTTTTATTTCTAATCTCAAACAGCCCAAGACATCACGCACACATTTCTCTTCAGGGTACTCGAAAAAAGTTACGGACAGTCTCCCACGAACTCCCGAAAAGTCAGGCCCCTTTCTTCATTTTAGCATGGCTCATCAAACTCTGAGAAGATTACCTGCAGTGTCATCACTACTCTTTGAAAAAAAAAAAATCTATTCCGCAGAAAACCGAGCGAGGTGATGCAGTGGTTAGCAAACTGGACCCGTATTCTGGAAGACGGTGGTTCAAATCCACTCCCTGTCATTCAGATTTAGGTATTTCAGTGACTTCCTTAAATGCCGGGATGGTTCCTGAGAAACGGCACGGCCGATTTCCTTCCCTATCCTCAACCAAACAATTCCAGCGTAGCTCCAAGGAGAATGATGTCGACAGGACAAACTTACTTCCTTCTGGAGTTTAGAATCAAAGTTAAATTTGCTTATCATGACTAACACGTCGACAGCATGTTTCTCTCTTAATATTTACGTATAGTATGAACACAGGGGAAAAGCGACTCTGTCCCTAATTGTTCTTGAATGGTAGTTGTCCCAACAAGGTAATCATATACTACCTGAAATTGGTTGAGCGAAGAATCCGGAACCCAAGTTTTTCAGAATTTAAAGCATTATAGCGAGTTTGTTATTTCATTGTGTGATTTTATTGGTCTCATTACATTTGGAAAGTGATAAAAAATCACGTGTATTTGCATGACATATTGAATTTCTAACGTTTATAATTAATTATACAGTACTTTTATAATCTGATATATCTTATAGTATTGATGAATAAAGTTAATTGCATATTTATATATTTCTGTATGATTTTGGATTTACAAATCCATCATTCTTGAAAGCTGAGCCTCCAAATCGAACTGACCAAGTGCACAGCAGTTATGATGGAAGGAAGATAAGGACAGCATGGCGGGGAGGGGGGGGGGGGCTTTCGATGTCGGTCAGATGGTGGATTTTCTCCGATCGAGAAGTGGATGTTGCGTTGTTGCCGTCATTATCATTTCATCACACGCAAGTCGCTGAAGTGGCATCAGGTAAAAAGACTTGCATCAGACAGGCTGAACACAAACCCAGTTGGTGTCTATTGGCGATAAATGTCAAGCTTATCATCATCATCATCATCATCATCATCAAATGTTCAAATGTTTGTATAGCTTATGGGACTTAACTACGGGGTCATCAGTCCCCTCCGCCACCGCGGCCGGCAGATTTTGAAAGAATCTACAGATTCTGAAATAGAATTTGATGAAACTGACGATGTAGTGAGTGAACCTGAAGAGGAATGCGTTGTGCGCGAGGATGTGGACAGTGATAGAGCATCTACAGGTCGAATTAATTGAAAGATATGAAATGCATTATTGAAAAGTTTTACATGAAATACTGATGTTCTCGAGCCTGATTATGCATTGATACATCTTTCAGAAGTATGTTATTAATTAAAGGAGAGGCATTGAATTAGAATTTATTCTGTGGCTGGGATTCGAACCCTGGACCTACCTACTAGGTAGGCGCTTTAGACCACTCAGGTGACATCATTGCAGCCAAATCGACTACACGGACTGTCTTACAGCACGTCTCCCAACACACCACATACTTTAAGAGAGTCCGTGTAGTCCCTTTGGCTGCAACGCTGTGTCATCTTACAACTAGTAAGTAAGAGGTCCCGGTTTCGAATCCTGGCCATAGCATAATTTTTTTAATTCGTTGCATCTGATTATGTTTAATACGTTTGGTTAATGAATATTATTTATTCTTTAAATTTTTTATCGTAAGCAAAAAGTATCCCGCCCCCCCCCCCCCTGGTAATACACGTTATTGAAAATGGTGTAGCGAGGGTTAAGACTAACGCTTTCTTTAATCAAATCTACGATTATCTACTGCCGGCCGCGGTGGCCGAGGGCACTGAGGCGCTCCAGTCACGGTCTGCACGGCCACTACGGTCCGGGGTTCGAATCCCCCCTCGGGCATGGATATTTGTGCCGTCATGGTTAGTGAGTATTTCATAAGTAGTTTGTAAGTTTAGGGACTGATGACCCCGTAGTTAAGTCCCGTAAGGTATACAAACATTTGAATATTTTTTGATTATCTACTAGATTTGACCAAAGTATTTTTGACGAAAGGCAACTTTGACAAAAGTTCCACATTACAGTCCAATTTTCTTTGACAAATATTTTTGTCAAAGAAGATTTGATAGCGTAATATCAGCCTAAGTGATATGCTGCTCTCGCAAAAAAAAAAAAAACCACACAGAGAGAGAGAGAGAGAGAGAGAGAGAGAGAGAGAGAGAGAGAGAGAGAGAGAGAGAAAGAGAGAAAATGCTCAAATGTTTGTTAAGCTTATGGCACTTATCTACGGGGTCATCAGTCCCTAAACTTACAAACAACCTATGAACTACTTACGAACTAGGACGGCACAAATATCCATGCCCGAGGGGGGATTCGACCCCCCGACCGTAGTGGCCGTGCTGACCGTGACTGGAGCGCCTCAGTCACCTCGGCCACCGCGGTCGAGAGAGAGAGAGAGAGAGAGAGAGAGAGATGGTTGCAAAAAGAGCAGGTGGTGTGCAGACGCGGGTAAAGAGAGCAGCTGGAGTCCAGCCAGCAGACGCCGTTAGCCGCTCTGGCTACCTGCTGACACTCTGCAGCCGGCCTGCGACCGGTGGCCGCTCGCTTTCCTTGTACGGCAGTCGGCGCCGTTCCCGCTCCGATACGCGATCGCCGATCGCCTGCCCTGCTCTGGTGCAATGCCCCCCAGTTTCGCGAAACGCTCGCCGCCAAATACGGCTCCGGCCCCTATTGCAATTACAGCGGCTGTCTGAAGTACACGCTGTACTGTATTCGTCACCAGTCTCACAATACGCAACCACTGGCGGGAGTGGATTTCTTGGAAACAAAAAGACGAGTTTACAGTTACAGTGTCGTACAGCGTGATCAGATATTCCCGTTACAAACTTCGGGGACATGGAAGGGGGGGGGGGGGGGGCGCGGTTGAGTAGTCGAGCGGTCTAAAGCGCTCAAATTTTTATTGAGATGTGGTTCAACAGCCGTAAGATATTTGAGGAAGTGCATACTGTAAATCATCAGCTGTTTATTATATTTCAATCTTCTACCGGTTTCGGTTATAAACCATCTTCACGGAAGAGAACTACACAGACTGATCAAACAGGTGCATTATACGCCTCCTTATGCATACTGGCATGCATGTCACACAAAAATAAATAAGACGTCATTAGGCGTCAAGTCTTGATTCTTGATGCCTAGTGACGTCTTATTTATTTTTATTGTGTGACTTGCATGCCAGTATGCATAAGGAGGCATATAATGCACCTGTTTGATCAGTCTGTGTAGTTCTCTTCCGTGAAGATGGTTTATAACCGAAACAGGTAGAAGATTGAAAAATAATAAACAGCTGATGGTTTACAGTATAAATTTCCTCAAAGGTCTAAAGCGCCTCGCTGCGGAGCGCGCGGTTGCTCGCCGTGGAGGTTCGAGTCCTCCCTGAGGCATTGGGGGGGGGGGGGGGTGTTCGTCCTTAGGTTAGTTTACCTGGGTTTAAGTAGTTTGTAAGCTACAAACTGATGACCACGCAGTTTGGTCCGATAGATATACAAACATTTGAACATGGAGGAGGGGGAGGGGCGTGTCGATAAATGTCATCCAGTACGCTGTTCTTTATTTTTGACACTTTCAAACGAAGCTGTTCTGTTGCAAGTTTGGGTGCACAACCTCCGCAGCAAGAGCCGAAATTCTTCATTTTTGAAGATGTGGAAAAAAAATACCTTGTATTTGCTGCAGTTGATTTTATATATCACAGACGCGTTTCACTTTTTATTTTAAACGCATCTTCAATGGGATCTACAAGTTCCTTTTTTGTGAGATGTATTGTTTCGAGATTATAAACAGTCCACGCTTTTTTATTTTTATTTTATTTATTTATTTATTTTTACATAAGGAAAGAAGTTCTTACTTACATTTTCGTTGTCTTTTCAACTATCGTCTGCTGTTTCCTCCATCTGGTCAAGGCCGGGTTCACACGCAACGATTTGTCTGCGCAAATATCTGTACAAATGTTTGCGCAACCCAATCGTTGCGTGTGAACGGGTGTTTACATCACTGCAAATTCTCTCGCCCGACATTTTCGGTGAAAATATATATGACTGCAATCGTACTGGCAAACTAATACGATACGATTTTTTTCCAAGTTTATTTTTGCCAGTGATGGAGAAAATCTTGTTATAGTCGCTGTTTACAACGTCTATTGCAAAAAAGAAAAAATGTAAACAAACCGCAATAAACAGAAGAGACGAACAAAATGATCTAGGCGATGGCTGCTTAAACGTAGGCAGTAGTCACATGTGATTTTACTTCGTGACTTGTGGAGTGCGAACCCGATGACTGGCGTAATTATTTGTGAGTGGACGTGGAGACTTAATTATCTTTTGACACTGGTAACTCTTCAAATAATACGTAAAGACATTTGTATGAGGAGATAAATTTCTCCACATGAGCAGCTGACAGTAACATTAAGATTCCTGGTCACAGGAAGAATCTAAAAAAGACCTCGAATTTTCAACAGCAATTTCGAAACAAGCATTGAGTGAAATCGTCCCCAACACTTGTGAAGCTATTTACGCTGCCCTGAAGAATGATCATGAAAGCAAGTAAAGTAGGCCTACCTTCTAACACGACACAAAATTGTCAGTGTTTTAGATATGTTTGAAACACTGTACGCCTACTCTACATATATATATATATATATATATATATATATATATTTGGCCAATAAGCTGTGGCTAACTTTGTTTCCCAGTCGGGATTTTCAGTTCTCAGCCATTTTCATCCACTGTCAATATAGTAAACACACGATAAAAGTATACACTGACAGATTTGCAACCATCTCCTGCCCACACACGTTGCAACTTGTCTGCGCAGATGTGATTTGAACCCACAGTTTTGAGCAATTTACTCAAACCTTCAACTTGTAGGTTTGCGCACATCTCATACCTGCGCAAATGTGCTGTCCACACGCAACGATATGCTAGGTGTGCACAGACATTTGAGCAGACAGATCGTAGCGTGTGGACACGACTTAAGTCCAGTCTACGTCAGGTCGTGTTGCAACACTTCTGCGTGCTCATGGGGACCCTACCCGATATTAGGCACGTGTGCTAGTTTCTATGGCTCTTCACTGTAAACAAATAACTGAGAAGAGTGGAAGAAACAAACATTATTGGACAGCCGAATTAATAAGAAAGAGTGGTCTTTAAACCCGTAGAACGTTATGTGGGATAAGAGGTGACGAGGGAATTATTGATTCGGGTCCTACACTGTATGCAGGTCCGTATATCTGTATAGAAGCGTAAGCCCTTTCTATAAGAGACGCGCAACACGCACAAGGAAGTCGTTGTCAGCTGCAGCGTCACTTGCGATAGACCGTCGAACTACAAAGAAGCGTTCAAACGGTACGCCTTTGTTGAGTCGTCTGCTTCACGCGTCTACTTCGTTTGTTGTCTAGTTACGCAAATGAATCGCCGCGTTAACATCACTTTTCGAAACTATATGATATATTATGATTATTAAATCATTTGTGTTTTAGACTGCCACTGTGAATCTGTATTTGTTTTCGTGCAGTTCATGCGTAACTACGTCGCTCACGTGTTAACGTCCTCATTAAAATGTGATTACATACATACAGCCCGTGCGGTTTGAGGCGCCTATCTATATGATGAACAAGCTCAGGTATTTTCATAAAGCTTCAAGTAATGCCTAACAAAAACAAATATTTCATCTGTTAACTATAGCATGTTTCTGGAAAAACAGCAAGTTTTTTAGAAGATGGTAATAAAGACGATTTGCAGATAAAATTTCATATAACGTGTGTACAATTTTTATTGGGTACAGAGATACAGCTGTTGGTATGTAGAACAAACTGATTTGGATATTTTGACTGATTTTTCGTCGGTTCTTGGTAGATCACCATATTGACTTTTTATATAAATAACCGCTTTTCGACGTAGTTTAAAGTCTGAATATGTCCTAGTAAGCCGAAAACCGGGTAATTATGTGGAAATGACCATGTAGAAGATACACAAAATTCTACTTATAGGTAAGTGCGATGTTGTACTACCAACAACCGACAGATAAATGAGTGAAAATTTCTTGATTTATATTTGCTTTGGATTTAATATTAACAGCTGTATCTCTGTATTCAGTAACAATTGTACACTGGTTATATTAATTTTTTAATGCAATTCCTCTATAGTATACACCTCTTAAATACTTACGACTGAGTCGAAAAACTACGTTCCTCTGAGCAGGAGAGAAGAATACATTCTCAAACAAATTCCCAACTTGGCTTCGTTTGTCAGCTGGGTTCCCGATTTGGTCGGCATCGCATGCGCGAAACACTTCCATACGCGTGACGATAGGATCCATCCTATTCCGTCTACTAGCGATCGTTTGCGTGGTTATGGCATATCGCCCCAATTTTGCGATTGGATAGGGGATTTCTTGTCAGAGAGGACACAGTTCGTAGTAACCGATGGTAAGGCATCGACTAAAACAGAGGTGATATCGGGCTTTCCACAGGGTAGTGTTATTGGTTCTCTGCTGTTCCTTATTTACATAAACGATTTAGGGGAAAATGTAAGTAGCTCTTTTAGGTTGTTTGCAGATGACGCCGTCATTTACCGTGTAGTAAAATTATCTGATGATGAAAACCAACTACAGAACGATCTGAATAAGATATCAGTAAGGTGTAAAAATTGGCAACTGACTCTAAATAATGAGAAGTGTGAAGTCGTCCACATGAGTACGAAAAGAAATCCGTTAAACTTTGTAAACAAGATAAATCAGAAGTGAAGACCGTAAACTCCACGAAATATACCTAGGAATTACGATTACTTCAGACTTAAACTGGAAAGAACATGTAGATAATATCGTGGGAAAGGCGAACCAGAGACTGCGTTTTATTGGCGGAACCCTTAAAACATGCAACAGAACTACAAAAGAAACTGCATACACTACGCTTGTCCGTCCATTTTTGGAGTATTGCAGCCCAGTGTGGGATCTTTATCAGTTGGGTTTGACGGAGGACAATGAAAGAGTCCAAAGAAGGGCAGTTCGTTTAGTATTGTCACGATACAGGGGAGACAGCATTACGGAGATGATACAGGATCTGGGATGGGAATCATTACAACAACGACGCTTATCGCTGCGGCGTGGGCTACTTGCGAAACTACAATCGCCTACATTCTCCTCCGAATGCGAAAATATATTGTTGACTCCCACTTACATAGGTAGAAATGATCATCAGAATAAAATACGAGAAATCAGAGCTCGAACAGAGAGATTCGGGTGTTTTTCTTCCCGCGCGCTATTCGAGAACGGATTGGGAGATAAATAGTATAATTGTGGTTCGGTGAACCCTCTGCCAGGCAATTAAATGTGATTTGCAGAGTATCCCATGTAGATGTAGGCGTGCATCTTGTGCAAGTGGACGCGTCTACACTATGCGGACGGGGTAACCGGTGCATCATGTGTAATCTCGTAAGCTATCAGTACCTGTGTAGAAAGGACTTTAGAAATGTGGACGCAAAGGGCACGGCAAACAACAGACGATGTCAATGTGTAGGGCTGAGTCCGCAGGAAAGCGACGGCAGGACTGATAGCGAGCACGGGTAAATGTCAAGTGTGAAGGAGCAGGAAACACACGCAGTCGGCATTGGAGCAGAGCGGTTGACGACACTGTACTCCTTGTGGGGAGCGGTGTAAACAAGCGGACGCCAGCGACGCTCGCTGGGACTGGGCAGGCCGGCCGATAACGATGAATAATTCAGCAGCCGGCTAGCGGATCTCGATAACGCGGCTCGCCATTACCGAGACCACTTCCCAGCGCACCGAGGCAGGCAGGCGGAGGTGAGGTGAAGCGAGCGCGTGTCTGCTCACCGCAGCTGCCGCCTCAGCAAACACCAGGCGCCCTGCAACGGCGACAAAAACGTTCACCCACTTCGCACTACGCTTTCGATAACGACATTACTGCTGGCGGATCTCAACCACATCATACTGGCATGCACCAAGTACACTACCGAACGCTGGTTGCGAGGGGTTACCCCCTCCCCACAAGTGTCACTGTCCTTCATGGATTCGACAAGTTTAATTTACTGAAGGACTACCTCAAAGTCACCGGCATACAGTTCTAATTTTAGAGTTAGTATGTTTAACTTGAACATGCACAGCGTGAAACTGCATAAGTGATTTTATATTATATTTTGCTTTTATTTGTCTTTGCACCTCCCATATGGTCCTATGCTGTTTGCACTTTTGTTGTATTACATATGTCACTCGTACTGTTAATTATGTATTGTTTTATGTCTTATACATATGATTTTTCTACTTTTATTCTAAGGCTGTATGATGTAAGATACTTAATATTTTGCTATACATTGTAAGAATCTCAATTCTATTGTAATGTTGTCACTGTAATAACCGCTGGCTGTATGGTCACTGTAACCAAAAGCCATAATAAAGAATTTAAAAAAATAACTCCATTACTGCCCTTCGGATTTTGATACCGAGGTCAATAACGAACGTTAGACGCGGAAGTAGACTTGCAAAATACGAGGCGCGACCAGAAAGTAAGTTCCGTTTCAATTTATCTCCGCTGCAGCGATGCGATTGCATTTCCGCATATGCGCTATAGACGATGTGTATCAAGGAGAAGAACGTGCGCTATTTGGAGATCGCTGTCAGTTACGTACGCTTTGTTGTGTTTGAAATGTCGGCGTTTATTGAAAATCCCGCCGCCTGTGAAATCACGTCGGTGATTCGGTTTCTGAAATGTTCAAATGTTTGTAGAACTTATGGGACTTGACTACAGGGTCATCAGTCCCTAAGCTTACAAACTACTTATGAACTAGCTAAGACTAAGAACGGCACAAATATCCATGCCCGAGGGGGGATTCGAACCCCCGACCGTAGTGGCCGTGCAGACCGTGACTGGAGCGCCTCAGTCCCCTCGGCCACCGCGACCGGCTCCGTTTCTGAATGCGAGGAAAGTGAAACCAAATGAAATTTATCGGCAAATTTGCGATGTTTACGGACCAAATGCGATGAGTGATTCGATGGTGAGAAGATGGGTCCGGCAGTTCAATGGCGGGCCGGCCGCGGTGGCCGAGGGGACTGAGGCGCTCCAGTCACGGTCTGCACGGCCACTACGGTCGGGGGTTCGAATCCCCCCTCGGGTATGGATATTTGTGCCGTCCTTAGTATTAGCTAGTTTATAAGTTAAGGGACTGATGACCCCATAGTTAAGTCCCATAGACTACAAACATTTGA
Source organism: Locusta migratoria (assembly GCA_026315105.1). NCBI lineage: Eukaryota > Metazoa > Arthropoda > Insecta > Orthoptera > Acrididae > Locusta > Locusta migratoria. The sequence continues at coordinate 325,282,431 of CM048745.1, read as the reverse complement.
ACATTTTTCAATGGCGGGCGTACAGGGATTTGGCTGGGACGTGTTTGACCATCCTCCGTACAGCCCTGACCTCGCTCCTACCGACTTGCATCTGTTCTTACATCTCGAGTCTTTCCTTGGCGGTCATCACTTCACCAACGACGACGAGCTGAAAGAAACTGTTTCCAACTGGTTGAAGACACAGGCGGCAGATTTGTATGAAGAAGGTATACAAAACCTGGTGCCACGCTATGACAAATGCCTGCAAAATTTCGGCAGTTATGTGGAAAAGTAGTTTAAGAGTTGTAGAATTTTGTGCAATAAAAATTTATTCTCTATCTGTGTACAATTTCTTTTTATTACCAAACGGAACTTTCTGGACGCGCCTCGTACAATACAGTCAGCCGTTTTTGGTAATTTGGAAAAATGTTTTGTATAACGTAGCTGCGGCCTCAGAATGATATTCAAGGTGAGGAATTTTTGGAAAATGTCGATCGGCTCAAAAAACTGCACTGATGTGTTTTACGTCCAAATTAAGGTTTTCCTGTAGTTTTATGATTTTTGGAAAACATTTCGGGGGAAAAAATACAAATATAAATAATTATAGAAGACACGATTGCGACTCTACTATTGTGATAATATCTATGGACTCAACACTTAATATTCTCTCTAACCGTATTTTAACAAACAGCCAAAAATTTTTGACTAAATTGTCGTGCATGTAATGTCGTGTGTGGTGGTGATAGACTGGGGGAGGTGAAACCTGATTTGCGTTTACTGTGGAGCTGTTCGGAATTCAGGAGATTGGCCATCAGGCACTAAGACTGCACTTCTCCACTTTGCCAGAAACGCCAAGAGAACACAGCCTACAGCACGTGGCATAGTAGGAGGTTACCCATCCAGATATTGGTCACGCCCGACACTGCTTATGTAAGACAATCTGAGAAGATCTAGTGTACTAGTGAGGCAATGATGTTAGCAATATTGCACAGCAGACAATGGAGATAAGAAAATGATAATCATTCATAATGTGTCAAGAACTTCATAAAATTACATAAAAATAATATGGACAAGCATTTTTCTGTGGCTACATGATACTGAAATTTTCTTTTTTATTTACGTGGTCGATGCAAAACACATCCTTTTTTGAAAATACACTGTGTAAATTATTATTCTGTTATGGAGAAGATTTACGTACGTTTTATTGTTGCAAATTGTTAGTCAAACGCAATTAACAAAAAGGAAATGTTTGTAAATCTATCGGACCAAAGTGCGTGGTCATCAGTCCGTAGCTTACAAACTACTTAACCTAAGGTAAACTAACCTAAGGACAAACACACACACCCATACACCAGGGAGGACTCGAACCTCCGACGGCGAGCAACCGCGCGCTCCGCAGCGAGGCGCCTTAGTCCGCTCGACTACTCCACCGCGGCCGCAATTAACATTTGCTATCTACATTCTGTCGAAAAAAATGAAGACTTCTTTGCAGTTGGAAACACATGCCCACTCCGCCCTACACAAGATACAATTCGATATTTCACATAGAGGAAACATACGTACTTTGGATTAGTTGTTACGCCACTGTTTGACAGTATAGCCATACAACCAACAACGGCAGAGACGGGAAAGGTAATGGCGGCGTACAGTAGCGAGGGACTGGCCAAGAGCAGCCGACCGTGAACAGCCGTCACGTGACAGGATGGAAGGACACGATGCGCTGTCGGTTTTTACTTTAAAAATGAGCCTCGCATATCCGCCAACAGCTAAAATGCTTACTACAGTAACGGGAACTGGGACACCAAATCGTACCACTGGAAAAGAAAAAAGAAACTGACTGCCCCACAGTCACCTTTGTTAAATCGAAATTGGCCCAGGTGTATGAAGTACACTTCCTCAAGGCCGGAGGTACGCATTAACAGCCGTTGACATTTCAGTGCTAGCGCTCTCTCTCTCTCTCTCTCTCTCTCTCTCTGTCTGTCTGTCAGTGTGTGTGTGTGTGTGTGAGAGAGAGAGAGAGAGAGAGAGAGAGAGAGAGAGAGAGAGAGAGAGAGAGAGAGAGGAGGGGGGGGGGAGGGGTGAAAGCGTCCAACTCGTGCTGCGGTCGGTTAACCCATGAGCGTGAGTCACGGCAATGAAGGCTAACGCGCAATCCTGCTGAGATCACGGGCCGTTGTGACACGGCCATCAGGATACGGCGTTTCACACACACACACACACACACACACACACACACACACACACAGCTGCCACGTTCTGCATCGTGACGTGTTCTGCAAGTCTGGACGCAAAGAAAGTGCTTTTCCAAAGTCAGATAAGAAATAACTTCCCGAATAAAACCAAGTGTTTGCTTTCACAGACAACTGTAATAATCCCAAAAGTAAAATTAAGAAATAAAGCTGGACAAATACCTTTCGCTTTTTATATAACTCTAGCTGAGAACCCGTTGTTGGCCAGGTATTTATTTAAGCCACTATTTTGGTAGCCCATCTCCTCTCTTTGTTCATCGCCGCCTCCTTTCTGTCCATCTCTTCCTCCTCCTCGTCTCTTACAAGGAACAATGTGGGCCACAGATTTCTATCAAATTTTGCGTGGACGTTCTATACTGAATATAAAGAGACACGTATATCGGCTTTTTGCTCGTTTGTTTCTGAAAAACAAAAAAGAAAAAAGTCAATGTGAAAGTTGATGATGGAAAGGAGCGTTTTCTATTCTATATATAGGAAGATGTATAAAGATGAACTTTTTTAAAATTATTTTTTAGATATTGGGTCGAAAGTTAATGGCGTTCGAGTAATTAATGTGTTAGTGTTTTCAGGCCGTAGCTTCGGTACTGGTGAACATGAGCGACTTTCCAAGCGTTGTCGCCGGTCGAGCGCTTGGACTGACAAACCGTAGATCCAGGTCCGAACCTCCATCATGACGATTCTTTGTTAGATTTTTCGATGCATTTGATAATATTCTCGTATTTGTAATATCTTTTCTTGCCTTATTTTGAAGTAGAGCATCGTGTAGTGTGTTTAATATTCAGTATGGAACGTCCAAATCGGTGACCGCCAAGTCAAACCCTGTCCTTGTTAGTACATCATCTTCCCTTCTATTACAGAATTGCAGAAGTACATGTATCTGTTGTTCGGTGAACCTATGTCTAATTCTGTTACGAGGTCCGGTACCCCTTCCCCTATAACCCGCAGGGGGGCGGATGTTTGGCTAGCAGCTGGACAGTCGAGGGAATCTTCAGCAAACAGACTTTTAAAATGAAGGTACAAACAAACAAAAATTACAATTGAATTTAAAAATTCTTAAAACGTGTAAATACGAGAGCACAACAAAATCAGAAAGGCTTCATCTACATCTACATACATACTCCCCCAGTGCAACGAAAGGTGCGTGGAGATACCTACTAGCTTTCCTGTTCCACTCCCATAAAGAATGAGGGAAAAAATACTTTCATACATCTGTACGAGTACTAATCTCTCTGATCTTATATTTACGTCTTTACGCGAAATGTAGGTTGACGACAGGAGAATCTTGCTTGCAGTCCGCTTCAAATTCCGGCCCTCCGGATTCCGTCGTCAGTTTTTCTCGGAAGGAACGTGCCGTGCCTGTCTTCCAGCGATATCCATTTGAATTCCCGAAGCATCTGAGAAACAGTCGCACATTGATCGAATGAATGAATGTTTCTAGAGCTTATGGGACTTAACTACGGGGTCATCAGTCCCCAAACTTGCAAACTACTTCTGAACCAACTAAGGACGGCACAAATATCCATGCCCGAGGAGGGATTCGAAACCCCGACCGTAGTGGTCGTGCAGAACGTGACTGGCGCACCGCAGACCGCTCGGCCACCGCGACCGGCACACATTGATCGAACCTAGGAGTAAGAAACCTAGCAGTCCGCCTCTGAATTGCTTGTATGCGGGAGGGGTGGGGGGGGGCGGGGGCGACCATATCTACCTCTCATTTATCCAAATTTTATCAAGACGGAAATAAACCTGTAGATTTGTATGAATTCCAATCGCACAACGTACATTTTTCTTTATAGGTAGAGCACAGTTGGTAGGATAGGGGCTGTAGTGTTGTACAGTGATTGGCAGTGCTGGAGGCAGGGCCGGTGTGAGGCAGGCGGCGTGCTTGGCGACGCAGACTTCCCGGCGTTACGAGCCAGCGAAGCGCGTCTCCTGGACAACGGCCGACAACCCCCGGCCACGCACGCCAGCCACTCGCCACGCGCCCTCTCCCTCTAAACACCGCCCCACCGGCTCACACCTGCTCATTTTGCCCAACTGTACAATGTACTGTGCCGCGGAGACCGCCTCTTGTTCCGCATCCTCTTAACTACCAACGCCTGCATCAGCCTAACTACGCAGCCGAGGTCGCCAACACGTACTGTTGGGCACGGCACCCTGAAGCGGCCGCTTAGAAAGTCGGCGTGAAACAAATTATTAAGGACTATTTTTCCCCTGAGGGGAGGACGAATTCGTATAAAACCCAAATCTTCCCTTAGGATCACCTCGAGTGCAGCGAATCATGTCCGTGCTTTTTTTTACGCGACAGGAATAATCTGTGTGCCGGTAACAAGTTTCAACCTTCTCTCTTTCAATCGGCCATCAGTACCGAACGCCAAACAGTACACTACATCTACCAACAACCGGCGGAATAATCAGTGAATGTCATGTCAACGGGCATACTTCTGTACGCAATAAAAAATTGGACACCTGTGGTATTTTTATTGCAATACAATATTTACTATTTCTCTTGAAATACCCTATATAAGCCGAAGACTAGGATGAATGTCTGAAGGAAACTATCAAGAGTTGGATTTAAAGTTTCGTCAACGAACAAGTCACTACGAATGGAGCACGTGTGTGTTTTAGAGAAAGATATTGAGTGGGGGGAACACAGGGAAATTTACTGCTAGTTTAGTTTATGTAGGAATGGAAAATAATACTATGTCTTTTACCGTTCGCGGGGGAAATCTCATGAATTCTGAGTGACAACGGAGTCAAAATCTTTCTTTTTCATTCAATGAACATTTCGGCAATACCGTGTTATCCAATGTATCTTATTGATACTATTGCCGAAATAGGTTATGAAATTAAGCCCAACCCCACACAATATTAACCATTTTATATATAAAGTTTGAAATCGGTGCACATTTTCTTCAATGGGTCTTTTACTATTAAAGTAGTATTCTCTTGACATAACTTATTAAATATGTATTTTCTACGTTTATGTAAGTCTCAGTGTCCATTTTTACTGACAATTGTGATTGGCAACTGGAGTTTAAACAAACAAACCGCACACCGAAGTCAGTTTTTTTTCCCACCTTCGGACAGGCTACATCACTTGTAATAGAACTCCAGGACCGTACTGTTGCAGGCTTTAATGACACCAAAGACAAGTACAGGTACTATGAATACTGGTAGCTATGGTTACGAGAACACCGACAGGTAGTAATGTAAGACTTGACGGGTTGAGAGAAATTATCGAATGCAGTCAAGGAACTTCTAATTCAGGCAAACATCTGGACTTTAATCAGTTTGAGTGTATTTATTCAACGCCCAAATTTCATATGTTATTGACGTTGTGAGATCGTTTTAATATTATAAGTTAGTATAAACATGATTTTTTCTTAAAATCTATTACCCCTTACTACATAATTTTTTTGTGTAAATTTGTTCAAAGATTAATTAACGCATTAGAAGAGTAATTCTCTTATGTCTGCAATAAAAAATTGTCGATTTGCTTTTGTCAGGCAGCGGTGCGTTACTCATTCACTCCTTTTCTCGTCATTGACGAGAGTGGTTAGACTGTGTAAGATTCTATCTTTTAATGAAGTCATTTTTTTCTTAAATTTCAAATTTGCATTCGTCTACTTAATTTACTTTGCTCATTCCTTTACCTAGATCAAATTTCATTAATATGTGTTCTACAGGTTTATTTCCAGGAAATTAGTTCGCCATGATAATGCAATCGAGGCTTCATTATTGGAGGGCAGATTCAATGAATTTTTGTGTGTGATTTCAATTCATGTCTTTAGCCGAGCACAACAGCGTCCCTGAGACGTTTATCTGATTTACTGTTTCTGGGACCAGAATTTGATAATTCAGCTAACGGGTTCTTTTCCTGCACTTTTGCCTCCGATAACTACATCGATTTGTGGACGTGCAGAAACATATAATTTCATAAATGACTATTTTGACTAATGTAAAAATATCCCACGCTGCTTCACCTTATTGAGGTATTACTTCTGCGATCGCGGAAATTTTTTATCTGAAGATATATTACAAATTCTTGCTCGGCACCCATCATCCGCTATTCTAAATAATTTCCGTATTCTTTCTTTTTCATTTTTTGCCGAAAGGACAGTAACCAAAAGTTAGTGTGTGTACGTACTTCGCCTTACCAGTAACACCCGCACAAGAAGAACTAAATTCGTCTGTTCGGTAGCTATGAATCCATAGGTATCGCATTTAATATACATTCAATCCTAGGATTTCAAAGCATGGCTATTCACTTCGTCTCGAATTTATTATTATGAAAATTGAGGAATTGCATTTCCTTTCCCCGGAATCCACGTTAGACTGTTCAAAGGAATTTTGGCGTTGATGACGGGCTGACCATTGTCGCCTTCTACGAGAGTTTGCAAATTTAAATACCATTCTTAGTATTTACTGCAAAATCTATGGGACTTGAATATTGCGGTCATCAGTCCCTACTCTTACAAATTACTTTAATCTAACACTCGTGCCAAAGGGAAGACTAACTTCCGACGGAGAGCAACCACGCGCTCCGTAGCAAGGCGCCTTAGAGCGCTCGGCCATTCTACAACTTCTTTTACTGTGAGTCACACAGCTCAACACGGCTACTCTGTGGTGCTGTGCCCTACAGCAACGCAAAACAGACGACGCGGTGGCGCTGGTTTTTGCAGGTGAACCTCCCTTCCCTGTTGTCAGACTAGGAGAGGACCGTAACAGCGGAAGCCACAGTGCTCCGAGGCAGGGGCCTAAAAATGCCGGCTTAGCATAGCCAGCCAGGGATAACAGGCCAGCCAGGCAAAGCCACGACACGGCAGGACGCGGGAGGGTCGCGCCGAGTATATCGGGTGTCACGCCGGGTTCAAGGCCGACCCACGCGCCCACAAGAGCCACTCGCCACAAGTCTCAGTCTCAGTCAGCGGTCTGTTTTTAATATTTCTTAGACTTGGACGATGTCACTCTTATCTCTGCACCTGTCGGACAATGGTTTTCTGCCATTCTCCTGAGGCACTTGGTATTAGAAGCTAAGATTTTTCCTGACATACCACTGCTTGAACTTGGGACCGCGCAACGAAGGGATTAAGTCTGGGTTCAAATTCTAAATTTGCATCCGCATACCAGTAACAACTACTGTTACAACTATTTTTTTCATCATTATGCATAGGAGAGGGGTTGGTTGACAATGCATCAGTCAGCCGGCTCTTCAGGCTTAGACAACACAAATAAGTTGGAGATACAAACGTAGAACAGGCGGCAAATTTACAATTTGTTTTAAAAATATTTAAAAGGCGGCGTAAATGGGAGAAAAAAAGAAAATAATAAAACTGTTATGATATTGCCAAGATCCCTTATTCAAAATTTCCTCTTGTTTTAACCGGTTTCGATGATTGACAAAACCCGCAATACGGCGTACAGATATAAGTAATGCCTACTCAGAGGAATTGAGAACTGACGTTTCTACAGGTATGTAAATACCATTGTAGACTGTATTTACACACTAAGTTTTTAGTGTTTGCTGATATTAACGGTGCAGGTGCATTTATTGGTGCTCTTCTTTGTTTTCTTTTAGTCCTGATGATGGCGGCAAGATAAGCCATAATTTACAAACAAGTGGAAATTTTGAATAAGCCATCTTGGCAATATGTTAACAGATCGCGGCCAGCAATATGCGTAAATTGTTCAAAAGAAAAGCAGGCAGTCTGAAGTATAAATTAAAGAAAAACTGATAAAAGTAACAAGTGGGAAACGGACAGCAGAGTTAAAAAACACTGGATCAGTAGCACATTGGCACTCTTGAATAACACTTGGAGCAGGATAAAGGAGACACTGGACGATGCAGGAGGCACTTTCATGAGACTTTAAAATGGTGACCTGCGCTGGGATGGTTTACGGAAGGAGAGGACCTCATGGAGAGAGGTAAGAGCGTGGCGCTGAAGAGTGGGGGACCTTTCATGGCCCAATGACATCTACCTGTTAAAGCAGCAAATACCCTGCGCTTAAAACAAGTATATCTGGTCGGAGAACGAAGGAAGAAAATTATATTTAACATCTTTCTTCCTATTGTCTCACGTCAGTAAAGCTCCTTTTTCTGATGCAAAACTTCCTTCAGTGAGTGGTACAAAGCGTGTGACTGTTTCTATTTCTCGATTGTGCTTAACCCGGATAGCACGGAATTATTTTTGGTTTAATTTTTTCTCAGAAGCCATTAATTACCCCCATAATGACTGCACAAGATCGTTATAAGTGATTTTACAAATATAAAAAGCTACTACAATTACGACCAATACTGAAGTTTTTTCTGTTAGGCAGCAAGAAAGTAGGTTCCACACTCCTGGATCATTCGAATTGGAGACAGTAATGAGGCATGTGAAATCTATCTCTGACAGGTACTAAGTAAACTCCGTGTCACGTGGACGGAGACTGAATAAATAAAGACGAGAGACTGAGGTATATATAGTCACATACGCAACCGAAGCGAAGGATTGATACACACTGCGTGTCCTCCATCCCCGCCATGCTGCTGTCTGTGAGGACGTGACCTGCAAAACTGTGTTGGCTGCGCGTATTTCCCATGAGGGCGGGACAGGGCAGAATATTGGCCTGTGGTAGGCGCCGCCGCCTGGGAGCCAGGAGGGCAGCGGCGGGCGGACGTATATCCCGGAGAAAGACACCCGCTGACGCACGAGGCCTCCCCACCACGCAAATAGCCGCCACTGCTGCTGCTCCCTAAAAGAGAAGCAAGGCTGCTCCCTCACATAATGGCATATTTAGGCTTATATTTACTTTCATACACACGGGTGGCCAACCATGAAGGGCCAGAGATCTAATAGTCCAATTTATGAAACTTACAGATCTTTTGGGAGGCGATCTTATATATATATATATATATATATATATATATATGAAATGCTGTTCGTTAGTCTCGCTAAAACTCGAGAAAGGCTGAACCGATTTGGCTAATTTTACTCTTTAAATATTCGTGTAGGTCCAGGGAAGGTTTAAACGATGATGAAATATGAGAAAGTTGTCAGGAAAAGAGGAAAATCGGGAAAAACTGTAACAACTTTTTTCCAGTGGGCTATCAATACCGTTCGTCCATTTGCGATAAAATTTTGTACATTTCATGTTGAAACCAAGAGGAAGGTTCGCATCAAATAAGAATTACAAAAAGTCACTCGGAAAGTAGGAAAATTTAGGAAAAACCAAAAGCGATTTTTTTTCCTATGAATAAAAATCAATTGCTACATGGTTGTAAGACCATTATTTGAGTACGCATTGAGAGGTTAAGGTTTGTATGAAATAAATTTTTTGTAAAATCTACCGGAAAATTGTAAAATTGAGAAAAGACAAGTGTTTTTCTCAATGTGTTTTTGATTGAATTCAGCACTGTGACTATTCGCATGACGGTAATTCTTCTTTTGTTTTGTTCCTTATGGTCTTGGAAAAGTTATCAATAAAAAAATAGGGACAGTTAAAAATGAAAGTCGCAAAATTAGAATCAAGTTCCTTTTTCATTGTGTTTCTAAATGTACTCAACACTATAAGTTGAGAATGTTCCTCCGATCGCAATACAATTTTGACCACTTGACGTTCAACGAAAGATGAACCATCTTATGGACTAAAAATTTGGGAATGTTACCCGGAAAATTTGAAAATTTGAGTGAAAATGTTAGAGCTTTTTTCCAATGGGATATCAATATCATTTGTCAGATTCCAATAAAATGTTGCATATTTGACATTCAAAGGAAAAGTAACTTTCTTATGGAATAAAAATGTGGAAAAGTTTCCTGGAAAATTGGAAAATTCAGGAAAAATAGAAAGATTTTTCTATGAAATGTCAATACCATTCATCTGATTGCGATAACATTTTGCACTTTCGACGTTCAAAGTGCGAGGAAGGTTTGAGTGAAGTAAAAGATTGGATTAGTTGACCAGAAAATAGGAAAATTTGTGGAAAACTGAAAGAGCTCTTTTCTTTGGGATATCGATATTGTTCATACGACTGCGACGAAATTTTGCACATCTGACGTTCAAAGCAACAGTACATACATATTAGCAATTGCAAAGCACTGCCGGGTCGACTTGATAAAACAACAACCAAGTCATTATTTTACATGTTTTAAATCTGAATTTTCCTCGCAATTTTTCGATATTTTATCACCGTTTAAACCTTTCCTGAACTTCCACGAATGTGACATGAACTTTATCCTGGACACATGTGCATGAACTGCCCACTCTTTCCGCCCACTACCGAGCAGATACTTAGACTATCTGATGAGGCCTTTATAAAGCTACTGGGTCTAAAATGCATACGATTAAAATTAATATGGTTTATATTAAGAGGTAAGTGATACGAAGTTCACCGGGTCATCTAGTACATATTAATTGTGAAACCTCAACTTTTCGCGGCGTAATGAATTTTCAAGCAACTTACGGTTATGTTGCCGGGTGAAGTCGTCGACCACCGCCGATATATCGACAGGAGCACACCCTGCCATTTTCAAGGCAGTTGTGTCTTTAGAATTGCAGGGTGTGCTGTCGATATATCGGCTGTGGTCGACTACGTCACCCGGCAGCATAACCGTAAGTTGCTTGTAAAATACATATTTGAACAGTCCTAGATCGCAACATATTTACTTAAAATAACCGGTTTCGGCAAAAAAACTTTTGCTATCTTCAGATACAGCAGTTTATCGACTATGTGACTGCATGTCGCTGCCCTAGATCACCAGCAAAAGCCGAATCGTGGGCAGTATCTAAAGATGGAATTTTAAGCAAAAATATTGCGATCTAAGACTGTTGCAAGCTATCTCGCAGTGACCATGATACATGGGGGTACCAAAAGACTCATGGAGTATGACAGTGGACTACTGGAAATATGTACACTCTCATTTCTTCTTTCTTTATAGTCCTTTGTTCACTTTTGCGCATAATACCGCTTTCTTCGCAATAAAAAAAAAAAAAAAAAAAAAAAAAGTATTGGAGAACAATAGCTTCCAATACTTCAGAGATGATGGCTGGTTACTGTACCGGCTGTGTGCACTAAACGGTGCGGGAGTGGCATCCAATACAACCACAAACCATTACCGCATGCAGGAGCACTATGGCAGTGGTGTTGTTGTTGTTGTCTTCAGTCCGGACTCTGGTTTGATGCAGCTCTCCACAATACCCTATCCTGAGCAAGCCTCTTCAACTCCACATAAGAACGGCAACCTACATCTATCTGAATCTGCTTACTGTATCCATCTCTTGGTTTTCCTCTGCGGTTTTACCCCACACCCTTTCCTCCATTTTTTTTTTTTTTTTTTTTTTGTGCTTTTAGGGCGCACAACTTCTATGGGCATTAGCGCCCAGCCAAGAACATAGATTCGCTATGATCTCAAAAAAATGGTGACTGTCAGAACATCAACAAGAGGCTAAAAACGAAAGATAAAAGACAATGAAAAGGGTTAAATATCCTTGGATAGGTTGGCCAAGTTGATAAAACGCAAAACTGGAGCAGCTGCTCGTGTGTCATCAGCTAAAATTTCCTCCAGAGTAGACGGAAAGTGAAGGGCTACACGGAGATGATTTAAATTTACACAAGTCAGTAAAACATGTCGCACTGTCAGCAGTTCACCGCAGGAGCATAGCGGTGCAGGTTCGGCGGATAGCAAGTGACGGTGGCTGAAACGGCAGTGACCGATCCGCAACCGGGCCAGGATGACCTCCTCCCGCCGAGAGGGGCGTGAGGAGGTCCTTCAAGCGGTCGGGATCGGTTTGACAGTTCGCAATTTATTGTTGTACAGTGAAAGCCACACACTGTGCCATTGCGACACGATACTCCGGCGAAGAGCCCGTTGAACATCGTCCGATGGGACGCAAAAGGTGGCCATGCGAGGCAAAAGAGCTGCTGCCTTGGCTGCTATGTCGGCGGCCTCATTCCCGGGCACACCCACATGGCCAGGGACACACAGGAAGGAAACATGACAGCTGTCATCTGCTAACAACCGGAGGGAGCGTTGGATCTGATATACGAGAGGATGGTTCGAGAGACGGTCCTTAAGACTCTGCAGGGCACTAAGGGAGTCCGAACATATGACATAGAAAGGTTGGCGGTGGCGGCAGGTATACAAAACGGCCTGGTGGAGGGCGAAAAGCTCAGCCGTGAAGTTCGAGCACCGGTCAGGGAGCTTGTATTGGAAACGGTTGTCCCCACGACGAAGGCAGATCCGACACCGGCAGTGCTCTTGGAACCATCAGTGTAAATAAATACGGCATTATCGAACCGCGAACGGAGTTCGACAAGCCTCGAGGTGCTAAATTCACGATTCCTTGATGCCTAAGAATATGTCCTACCGATCGATCCCTTCTTTTAGTCAAGATATGGCAGAAATTCCTTTCCTCCCCAATTCTGTTCAGCACCACCTCATTAGTTATGCGATCAACCCACCTAATCTTCAGCATTCTTGGGTAGCACCATATTTCAAAAGCCTCAATCCTCTTCCTGTCCGCACTGTTTATCGTCCATGTTTCCCTCCCATACAAGGCAACACTCCATACAAATGCCTTCAGAAAGGACTTCCTTAGGTTTAAATCAATAGTCGATGTTAACGAATTTCTCTTTTTCAAGAACGCTTTTCTACCCTTTGTCATTCTGCATTTTATATCCTCTGTACTGCGACCACAGACCGGTGATGAACACGCAGACTCCTCTTCAAAGAACAAACAAAGAAACCTAAGTATAAATTGGTTATTCCGCCGGCGACGGATACACTGGGCCGTATGAATAAAATAGAGTATCTATACTCTGGATTCCAGAGAACATACTCAGGTTCGCATGAATAAAGGGAGTCGGTGAATATACTTCAGCCGAGTATGTTCTCGGCGGGAGTAACGGGGTGGGAGAGGTTGCTCACAGCAGAGAGCATTCTCCAATTTCACATGAATAAATCTACAGAAGTTACAACGGGAGAACAGTCTCAGATTTCTGGAGTGAGCTCTATGGCATACTTCGTGCTGAGTAACTTCTATTAAGGTTACATTTTACTGAGGTTTACAATAAAAATGACAATTTTGTTACTTAGACGGTAAAAACAAGTTCCTTTAGATGTTGTCTTTAAGAAATACGAGGGGATCTATAAAGTTAATACAAATAAAAACATTTTTTTTTGACGAGTATCTTCCTTCGGAAAAATCGTGACAGTTCCAGCATTTTATACAGTGACGAGAGTGATGTAAGAGGTGTTTTCATTACCGACATAAAAATGAAACACAAATGAATTCAGCTGCGTGTTTACTCATTTCTTTGGCGTGTATATTTACAGTTGTAAACAGTCACATAGCAAAATAATATTGTTTTATGATAGGGTCTATTAGTAAGACCTTATGCTGTTAGTTCCAAATAAAGTGTATCCCAGGACTTCACAGTTTCTATCACAAAATAAATATTGCTCCAATACCAGGTAGGCCTACTGAAGTACTGTTTCTATCCAAACCGGTTGGCTTATTTATGATGCGTTTTATGACTTCGTAATCGTAATTTTTGTCATGTTAGAAGTAAGTAAACACGACAGGAAAATTAATAACTGATTAATTACATACCTAGCAGTCTGTTTCTTGTTCAAAATCGCGTGGCCTAACGCTTATGAGCAAAACATTGGGTGTCATATTTAACAAGGCCTATCTCATGTTAGAACACTCAGACAGCATTCCACGTTGTAACAGATGACTATGTGATGCATTCTTATTATATCGTTCGCAAATTGTGCTAACCCAACTTCATTAACAAACGAGTTTCTCGCGTGACGAAAATTTTTTATCGCCAGCAGAATACATTTTCGTAAAAAGTGCATATTTAGTCTTAATAATATGCTCCTTCACAACAAACTAATATCTAAACACAGTACAGTTCTATCTGAACACGTCGATGCCTACTCCATATTTGTACACTTAATAATTTGCCTGATTGGGCTAGTTTAAAGAAATACACGATTGGACAGCTGATCTGTGGCGGACATGACACGCGGGGAACTTATTCAAGTAGAGGGGGGGGGGGGGAGATAGCGAGAATGAACTACCTGCTCAGAGCATATGCTTCGAAGTTTTTATTCATACGAAATTGAGAACTTACTCAGAGAACGTTCTTTTGCTCTGAGAATCTTCTGTGGAGCATGTGTTCTTTTTTATTCATACGACACACTGGACACCACATCCTTCCGATGATTTCGTGAAAGTTTGGGGAAGAAAAATCAGATTCGCGCTGCAGCTTTAATAACCTTTGCGATCCGTTGCAAAGTTTTGAGATCTCAAAAAATGACACAGCAGGTCCTGACGGTCACGGTTGGGGAAGGAGGGAAGAGACGTGTATGTGGGAGTTGAGGGTTTGGAAAGGAGGGGGAGTCTGGCCTAGAGGAGATGAGACGAGAGCAAACACGGAGGGACAGGGACAGGTGCGGCGGCAGGTGAGCCTGCGGCGGTGGTCTTTGTTGCCCGCCTCCAAGGACACCAGCCGCCAGCTGGCGCCCGCATCCTGGTTTTGGTTTCTGGAGGCGCGGGCAGCTGCCCTCCACCGCAGCCAATCTCGTCTGGCTGAGAACGCCAGCTGATGCGGTGCATTAACATGTTTTAAGATCATCCGCTCCAAGGACATGCAGTGACCTTCCTCTCCAAGCAACAATTTTGACAGTACTACTAACCTACTGTATTTCTATTGTAGTCGACATGATCGACTGGAGAGTGTCCGCAACTGCACAGTGTTATTTTATGTGTGTGTATTTCCGTCAACAGTTGCAATATAATTGCTTAATTACAAAGTTTCGATCACTTGGATCATCTTCAGATCTTTTAGTTGCGTCTGCTACTCGTCTGGACGAGTACTAATTAGTATCAATTAGTACTCAGCCGGTCGAGTTGAGGACCAACTATACGATCTGAAGATGATCCAAGTGATCTAAACATGTAATTAAACATATTGCAACTGTTGACGGAAATAAACAAATTTAAAAAACCTACTATATTTCCTTTTCAACTTCTTACAAAATCGAAATTCTTTTATAGGTCTACTACTGTTCCTTTTCATTGTTAATTTTGAGTTTATGACAGATGACAAAGAATGAAATAACATTAACAATGACAATAGTAATAATAATAAAATGATATTATTATTATTAATCAGGAAAATGAAAACAATATCAAATTATTAATATGGTGTGTTCTTTTCGGACATGTCCGAAAAGAACAGACACCATCTCAATAATTGTAAATTTGCTCCAACAGGCAGTAGACAATTTCATTGCAGGCGCATCAATACGCTCGATCCCTTGCGGGAATCAATATAGGCTGGGAGCAAGTGGAATCAAATGGGCAGGGGGCACTGCAGTCTTAGCGTGCTACAAGGTGAGAATTTGGGTTGGAAGGGAAGCGTGCCTGGGTATCCTAATTGGTTAAGGCGGCCACTGGTTCGAAGCGGGAAATCCGGGTTCAAATTCGGGTCCAGCGCAAATTTTCATCTTTGCCATTGGCTTTATTTCGATGCCCTGAAACGGCCAAAATATTTAAATATTTCGAATTCGAAAAATTACGACCGTTATCGTCAACTTATCACCCAGTTACCTTATTTTTATCACCTCGCCATTACAATTATTGTAGATCCTACAGGCACTACTTTCATGGTGGTTTTCCCCCTATTACAAAATAAAGCATTGTAGTACTTACCATTACGAGTACCCCAACGGCAGAAAATGTAATGTCTCTAAGGTCTGCACTGCTGAACCCAGAAGGATGGATATGATGTTATGGGCGCACGACAACTAGATCTTTAGCGCCCGTACAAGATAATTAAGCGATACGTGTGACCTGATTAAAATGAAATGAACACAAATAGGGAACAGAAAGGAAAGTAACCAAACTAGTCAAACGATAAGGGGTACGAAGCAAAGACCCAACCAAACATGGCAAGGTAGTAACAGATGGTGAGCGTCTAAGGTTTACAGACGTACTCAAAATGCCATGCCAGAGGAGAGAAGTGAACCCAGACCTAATACAATCATCTGAAGTCCGATAACTGTTTCGTATTCTAACTTCAACCCGTGTAAGGGCTGACGATGTTATATTGCTGACTGCTGAGTATTCCTAGTTTCATTTCTTTTGGGTTTCGCTGAGCCGTGCTACATTTCAGGTGTAAGTCGATTTACTGCTTACAAAGTGAGTAGTCACAAGAAACGGCCACGATTGTCCCATTTGATGATGTGTCAGAGGACTGTGTGGCCACACGATTTCTGAATCTGTTTTAAACGAGCGATGGCAGCAGCTGCAAGACGAATCTGTCAGATCGTACTGAGTAGCTTGCAAGTTACGGGCTTGCTAATTTAACGCAATCTAGGATACATTTGCAATATTGCACAGAAAATGTATATATTTCCGTAAGCTACTCTATAGAACGCCGAAAAGTCGTCAAATCTCCTCTAGGTGTACTGTGGGTCACACTGCCACTGATTAGCAAGTGCTGACAGTATGCCATTTCTACCATGTGTCCAGACTGACCAACAAGTGTAGACATTCGTTTGCGGTAACATATTCATCCCTTGAGAATTGATCTATCGACTGCCGCCCTGAGATCAGATCGCTTGCTCTACGCTTCAGTCAGTTCTTCATTGCAGTGTTGTGGAACGACCAGCTGCCGCCTTTTTTTATGCGGGTCCCTCTCCTGAGCCGTCCTTCATAAACAGTGGGCGTCGTGGTTGGAGGCGCAATAAGAAGACGGCGACCTGGCGAATACCTCGCCAGCTTCAGCGATGACCTAGGCCCGCAGGAAGCCGCGGACAATCCTCTCGGGGCCGCGCTAAGTGAATGCCGTCTTACAGCCGCGAAGAAACGTAGCGAGACCAATCAGTTAATCTGCTCGTTAAACGGAGACTTCAACTTGTTTCTCCCTTGACGTAATGCGAACCAATATCGGAGCATGGTCTCCACGCAGTCACATCCGTCTGTTAAGCTGAAGGACGTAAGTCACATGTGTTGACAGTAAAAATTATAAACTCTGTTCTTCGTAATATACTCACATTATAATCTTTTTTAAATGTTCCATATTTCCTAAATTACTGGACCAATTTCATCCAAACTTGGTGCACATGCTCTTATCAGACAACAATCGATCTTGAGGCAACAACCACGTACGACACAAATTAGCAGATATGACGTCATGAACAATGAAATTAGAGAAAAACTGTTATATCATGTGCAGATGTTCCACTACCCCTTCTCAACTAATGGAACTATTTAAAACCACATTTGATACAAATATTTTTTATCCTAAGTAAACAATTGCTATAGGATAAAATCCACTTATGGCAGATAGTTTAGGACATACGATGACATCTTCTAATATATAAAGCACAGTGTCCGTATGTTTGTGTGTACGTGTTTCATACAAATCTACAGTTTTGTTCTAATCTTTATGAAATTTTGTACACCTAAGCTTCAATCCATGAGGATGGTCGCTGTACGTGTAAGAATCACGTACAACACATTGTTCGAGATATGACGTCATAATAGGATACGCGAAAAACTGCTGCATTAAGCGACAAAGCTGCTCATTTTCTCCTAAACCACTGGACCGATTTCAAATAAATTTGGTACACATATCCCTTACGTGAGATAAAAATTGCTGCAGGAGTGGTAACCACATACTATCCGTGGTTCAGGAGATATAACGTCATAAACGGTAGGAGCTGCAAGGAACTACCACATAATGTGGCGAGGCTTAAATACACAATATGAGAGTACTTAGCGACTTGCAACCAACATGATTTCAAACTTTTTTTTTTCTCGCTAACAACCATAGCAAAGTTATGAAAGGAAAAAAATTTCTTGCTTACTACTTTTCCGCTCATCATGGACTAAAACTACAACATTTGGTACATAGTTACAATTTTTTTACAAATTTCAGCCGAAGGAAATTTTACAGATAGTATACGCACATATAGCTGAGTATACCTTCGAAATTTTATCACAGTACGACAAGTAGTTCATGAGATATGAGGACAAACGAGAACGTTAATGGTAAACGGCTCCATCACGCACCAAGTTATAATCTAATACTTCTTTACTACTAATTGTATTCACAACAGATTTTACAGACATACAGCACTTATACAAATAAAGATATACCTGAGAAATTATGCAGTTGTACAACAAGTAACCAAATAAATATGAGATCGTGCGAATTTTATATGTCATTTGTATTTTGATTATCTTTCTTTGTTTGGATACTGCACTATAATCTTTTACATTATGCAAGACATATTTATCGGAGAATATATAAGAAATAAGGCCAACATGTTTTTAGAAAAAAGGAGGTAGGCAGAGAAAGAAGGGATAGGAGCAGTACTAACTAAAGGCAGGAATAAATAAATAAATAAATACCAGAGCAACGCCGGGTTTTCTGTTAGTATCTAATAAGAACCACAAGAAACTGTCCCATCATGCGACGTAGCTCTAATTCATATACTATTTGAGAATAAGAGCACTTATCGACTTGCAACGAACTTCACAAGTAAGACAAATATTTTTCAACTTTTTTTTCCACTAACATCCACGACAAAATTATGAAAGGCAATAGGTTTATCACTTACTACTTTTCCGCTGTTCAAGCAGTAAATGAGGTCACTGTTTTTTTGCTTCTACCCTACTAAAAGTATTCGCGAGACATTTTACATACACTATACACATAAGAAAGGGAAGAAAGAGCTGGGCTAAGAAAGAAAAACAACCTTGCAATGCTGAGAGCCAACACTACTGCCATTGTACGCTGTGTGTATGTCGTGTGTAGTGAAACGCAGAATGGTTTGCCTAATCGAACTTGGGAAAACAACGAACAACTACAACCAGACTGGCCGGTCAGTCACAGATTGTGGAGGAACCCAAACCCAACACACCACGAACACCTCCCTCAGCACACCACTTGAAGTAGTGAATTTCCAAAGCTGCTAAATTGTGCAGAGGGAGCCAGGAAGTAAAGCAAGTATGTTAGGTGGCTGTAAGCTACTACATATGAATCAAAATATATATTCTATAACACTTAGGATAACATTTAGTAGTTCCTTCAAAAATTCCTTTGTTGTCCACATCTTAAGCCGGAATTTTGTATCAGCTTGTTTGTAAAATTCATAGACTGGGAAAGGGTGCAAGAAAGAAAGACAAGAAAGATCTTTCATTGTTCCAGAAAGGAGACAACAAACGCTTGTTGAATATATTGCACAGCTCATTATTATTCTTTCAAATGTTAAATGACAGAGAAACCTAATCAAAAAGAGCATCACCACCTTCATGTAACTCTGTTTCAAATACGAAGCCAGTAACAACACAATTTACAGTAGAAAAACAGCTTCGAGCGAAACTGACATTTACGATCCATGTGGTGACAATAAGCAGTAACTATAAAGGGATGCCTGAATGAGAGATGAACACCTTTCTTAGTGTGAAAGGGGAGGCCTTTAAACG
Organism: Locusta migratoria; assembly: GCA_026315105.1. Classification (NCBI taxonomy): domain Eukaryota; kingdom Metazoa; phylum Arthropoda; class Insecta; order Orthoptera; family Acrididae; genus Locusta; species Locusta migratoria. The sequence continues at coordinate 325,262,710 of CM048745.1, read as the reverse complement.
TCATTTTAATATCACCAGAGTCTCTTCCGACTACGCCAGACTAAAATACTGGGAACAAAGGAGATGAGTAACGCCTCCCCGCGCCCCTCTAGTTCAGACACATTTATAGGACCTCCCTTGTCGACCCTCGAAGTTCAGTAGCGCCATAAATACGGACAGAAATAATCTCCTCAGCCCAATAAAAGAAGTGCCCTAAAGTCGTCGTTCTGCCTCCCGTCCTAACAGTTTCAACATCAAAGTGAGTTCCTCGTTGTTTGGACGCTCGTAAGCAATCCTGTCCAATAACTGAAAACACAGTTTTAAGCAGCACGCTGTAGGGGATTTTTTCTCCAACGTTTGATGCTACTGACAGCAGTAATTACCTTTAATTGTGAAAAACTGGTACGTTTTAGGCCGTTCAGATACAAAAGTGGCTGGCAATTTAGGTCACTGTTCGACCACAATTCCGAGGATTCTCATTAACTCTTTCTTATCTTCGTTATCTTCAAAGTAGTAGTTTCGGTTACGAAGATGAATTTTTAAAACTTTTTTCACAACTGAATTTTATAGAAATGGATAGTCGAACCCGCCTTGCAGATTAACGTCGAAGTCTGGTGAATACGCCTGCCAGTATGACTTTTTTTAGGCGGTTTTCAACTTCCCACTAGATATACACCGGCCTGGTATCAATGCTGCGTTTCAAATACATGTTACGCGAACGTTTAGAAAACTTACAGTTGCACATGAACCAGTCAGATTGGGTACACTGTGAACGTAACTTTGTATTTACTTAACCGTCATTTAGTATATTTATTTACATTTGATTATTTTTACCTATCACTGTGGCTAGTGATGGCTTCGAATTCCAGCTTAACGTGATGAATACTTCAGAATGGAGCTGCGATAGCGAAAATGGTTGCGATACCCCATAGCTCTGGATACATTTTAAAATAGTCATTAACAATATTTATTCATGAGATACACGGTGATATATTTGTGACTTACTGTGTGTTATTTTCGACTTTATTTTTTACATTATGACATTAGATTAACTAGATTAAATGACACGCTTCTATATAATTCACGTCGATTTGTTTTGCTTAATTTTATTTTAGTCTCTCTGATGTTTTCGTATAATTCCTGATGATGCTTGCAACAAGTGTAACTAATTCATTACGAAACTATTACAGGTGCTCGGAATGGCCACGTGGTCTAAGACTTGATGCGGACTGGCCGCCTGTGTGTGTGTGTGTGTGTGTGTGTGTGTGTGTGGTCCTTAGTTTAAAAGTAAGTAGTTTGTAAGTCAATGGACCGATGACCATAGTAGTTTGGTGCAATACATTGACAAACATTTGAACCAGTTACATTGTACGAATGTTGGAGAGTACGAAGCAAGGTACTGGCAGAATTAAAGTTGTGGGGACGGATCGTGAGTCGTGTCGGGGTAGCCCGCGAAAGGCAAAGGTCCCAGGTTCGAGTCCCGGTTCCGGCACACAATTTTAATCTGCCAGGAAGTTTCATATAAGCGCACACCCCTCGGCAGAGTGAAAGTTTCATTCTATTTCCCCCCCTTGCTTTTAACCCTTTGGTGCACGGCGTCCACACTAGTGGACGGCTGTGGTCGCATTTGTGTGCATCTGCTTTCGGTTTTAGCTCGTAAACATATAGAGGGAACCCTTGCGATGGACGCTGCACTGTATCGACGGCTGAACTGAGAAACGTAAGTTTTTCACGCGAACGAATTGGCACGTCAAGAAGGCGAGCTTGAACGTAGCGAGCTTTCTCGGAATAGTATTCCAACCATTTCTCAAAAAAAAGGGACGACGTACATTTTCAGTAAATACAAAGATCCAAATTGCTTGGAAAGTTTCCAAAAAATCTAACAGGTTCTGGAGGCACCAAGTCTCATTGTGGGCACTACAGTGTAATGACTGTATTTTTCTCTGTAACTGCGAATTTGAATAAATTTTTGTATTTTCGTGATAAGTCATTGTTCTTTACTATAAAACACTTATTTTTTAATAATTCGTGCATCACAGGGTTAAAAAGAATACGCTGGAGGCGCAAGCTACCACGGAGGACGAAAGTAAAAAATAAAAAATAAAAAATAAAATAAAAGGACAAGGCATTTGTTTGGTGAGTCTAGCGTTTAGACGAGGTGCTGCTTTCTGGAGATGAGGTGCGCGCAAGCACACTGTACTACGCCGCTTCGGGCTCTCGCTGGCGGTTACACAATACGCGCGTTCTGCCCGCATGGAATACGCATTTGTCCCGCGACAATGGCGCGCAATGCCACGGCGACGCAGACAATCGTCGGAGGACAGTGTACGCGGGCGGTGGGTGGGGGGAATGCAATACCGGGAAAAGGCTGCGCCCGAACAAGTGCTATCACTCCCCTTACATGCCAAGATGGCGGCCAGGGGAAGTGGCGATCGAACCGCCGCCTACGGTACTGATGGAGGCAGCTTTGTTCATCTCGTGACGTCACACACATCGATAAGCCGCCATCTGCATATTCGGTACTTATTTACCTACAAGGATGGTTGTCTTTCTTTCAGTTCTGCAGTGACTGCGCGTCCTACGTTTTGACTGATACAGTGAAACCGCAGAAAAAAGCTCCTCGTGAAAAAATCAAAGTGAACTTAAACTATCATTCTTCGTTCCGTTCTTCTATTAGATCATTTTATATTTTTTTCGCATGAGAAACGTTTTACGTCACGGAGATAACACATACAGGGATAAGAGTCGTAGCACGGCTGCTTTTAATATAGGCGGCAGTGGCCGCAGCGTTGCAATGCACATGTGCGGCTGAGGTTCAAATCCTCTTCTGATCCCCCTGGAGGCAGCATATGGACACCCCCGCGGCAGGGAGGGGCGAGGGGAAACGCCGCTTTTAACATTAGCGTTGGAGCTGGTAGAAACGTCAGCTCCTGGCTACCCGAGCTGTGGCGGTTACACACTAATGGTACTGAAGGAAGAGAAAGGAGTTACTGGGCATCTCGCATTGCGCATGCGCAAATCCTCCAGGAACATCCGCCCTTGATAATTGTTTTTGGCGCATTAAAGCTTCATAAAACACACATCATATTTGGTAAAATAACTTATACATTACATACGCATCAACTATAAAATCCTTCAGAAGGTACGATCATGAATAACAATTAAGTCACTACTCTCCACCTAGCAAGATTAATCGTGTGGTTATCGGCATCGCTGCAAGCATTTTTTTTAACCCAATTTTCTTTTTAACAGATACGGGAACGATGACTTTCGTATTCTTACTTGCCACATACACTGTGGACTTTTTGCAAATGTGTCGCGTTTTTTAGGGTAAATGACATTTATACTCTTCGTTGTAAAACATTTAACTGTTTGAAAATATGTGGGGAAGAGCAGCCTTTGCGCATGCGTAAGGTTAGAACGGGGTACTGCTTACAACTGTCACGTGACGAGAAGGTTGCTTGTCACTTCATAGTAATAGATTAATTTTGTTACACTCACTTAACAGTGTAATCAGTTACTTACTGTGCTTTAGTATTCATGTGCACATTCATATGTTCTTGGTGTTTATTATCAAAGAAAAATGACCAACGTTCAGTATCTTTTAGAAACAAATTACTCAGTTTTAAGCTTGGAAGAGAAGTGTGAAATAACTAAGCTTGTTAGGCCGACTCCTCAGCTCGAGTTGAAGCAAGCGCAAACAAGCCGAGGTAAGACATTCTGCAGATCTTGAAAAACATCGACGCGCCGAGCAGGGGTGGTAGAGGGGGCGCTACTATCGAGATCTGAGTGCAGAAGCACCCCAGTCATCTGAAGCACCAGTCGCCACTGCATTCTGTATTTTTTTTTTTTTTTTTTTTTTTCCACCTTCGCGCGCGTTCTGCGCAAGCTATACGTGGTGTTCCGTCTGGGGACATGACGTAGTTCGCTGGGAAACTGACATTACCACCTGCTCGCAACAGAGAGAACAATGTACAGTCAGAACTCGGCAACGGCTGTCGAGGTCAACGCGTCATTCGGCGAAACGCTGCTACAACCGTTCTCTCACGCAAGGGAACATACTGCGCCGTTAGGAAACTTTGCAATACTGGTGCGTTTGTTCCCCGGTCTAACATACGAGGTCTATCAGGAAAGTCATGAGACTTTATTTCAGGCACTACACATAGGACAATGAAACCAGTCGAGCTGATAGAGGCATCCTGCGGCTACAAGCAGTGAACATTTCAATTACCAACGGTGAACACAAGTCAGTTTATAACATATTTTGAGAGGATGTTTTACTGTTACTCGTCAGAGAGATGGCGAATTCAATACTCATCAACAGCATTGAAACTGAACCAGACTTTTTCAAACATGTTGTGACAGGTGATGAGACATGCGTCTTTGAGTATGACCCTGAAACCAAAAGACAAAATGCTTAGTGGTACACAAGCACCTCGACACGACCGAAGGAGGCCAGAGAAAGCGAATCAATAGTCAGGGTCATGATGATTTGCTTCTTTGATCACCAAGGCGTGATATCAACAAATTTACATCCAGGTCCTTGAAAGACTAAGAAATCGGGTCATTAGTGTCCGTCCAGTCATGTCGCAATCATGGATCCTCCGTCAGTACAAAGTGCCGTGCCACACTCCTCTCACTGTATCTTGCGAATAAGGACATTGCTATTTTGCCACTACCCCACTATTTCGCAGATTTGTCCCTGTGACTTCCTCCTATTCCCCAAAATTATAAATGCCGTGGTTATTCTGGGTCTACAGAAAACATTGAAAGCGTCGTGGCACAGGGACTTCGAAGGGTGCCACTTGAGGACTTGCAGAAATGCTTCCGTGAGTACGAGCGACGTCTGCGTCGGTGTACAGCTTCCCAACGAAACTACTTCTAAGGTGATCATGTGGTTTTGTAATGCATGAACTTGTTTTATAAACACAGTCTAGTTACTTTCCTGACCGACCACATGTCAATGGCACCTACACAAAAATTAACGAACGGTAGCGGTGCTGCATTCAAGTGATTCAGAAATATAAGGGTATGTGGTGCCAGTCACAGTCACTAACAGTAATTCCTACAGTACGACACACACAAGCAGCGAATTATCTTCGCGATTTCTTACACGGTGCAAGAAAATTCTGATCGCTCGTGCATCCATCTAATGAGAACGGTTGGCATTATAAATGGTTCATTTCCCGAAACTGAACACCAGAATAGGCACAGCTGTGTCAACATTTTCACAGTATCAGAATGAAAAGATACTAATCGCGAATACCTTCTCGGTGGAACTGCGAAGTTCCTGTCGATCAACGAAATATCACCAAGACTGAGCATGGCGGCTTCTGCACGATAGGCGATCGCTGACTTGTCCTCATAAGAACTGCAAGCATCTGAAGCAAGTGACGAACTGAGATCGACTCCCCGTCGCTCACGCCAGTTTTGTTAACGCGAGTTTCGCACCGCTGATTCTGCCGCCGGCAAAAGTAGTGACGTGTTACCAACCTGACCCAGAGTACAGTTAGGAGTTCGTTCTGGCCCGCAAGGCCCGGTTTTACGACACCTAGGGTGGCGGCCTGTCTTGGTGGCAACTCGTCAAAGACTGCGGGAACAAAAGTGTCCTCCGCGAAAACGTTGACTCTCCCGGTTTGAACTTAACGGCTCCGGTAGCCTTTGTGGCTGATCGCCATCTTGCCAATTTAATATATTAATTAATACAGAACACGGATAATTATTACGCCCCCTCGAGACGATGGTCCTCTGGTCAGGCAAGCAAACGGTAAGTTTAGATTGTCGGGGAAAATTAGTTTTGTATGATTTTATTGGCGATTAATTTTACCAACATCTTGAATATTAATCGGACCTAACTTTGTAATACGTCACATGAATCGTCATTTTTCATTAGATTGGAATCCGTCGTCAGGAATTTAAGAATTATTTTATTTATGCCCTTTTATCTTTGTTCTGAAGACTGACCATGTGGTTCATGACACCTTTGTGTTGGTCTGTGAAAAGTCCTAGCTCTACACAATGATCTCATTAACACAAAAACAACAGAACAAGCGATGGAAATCGAATGCCTACTGTGCTCGACCGCCGTTAAGGTGTGAATATACAACCTCAAGCCTGGGCCAATTTTCAGAACGTATCTTTCACACTGCTGCTAAATGTGTACCAGGTGTGTGTGTCCCCGTCATACGTAGAAATTCTTTAAGGTGTGAAATGTGATGCGTACGACCGGAAATTCGAGGGCACGGCTTTCAGATTTGGCTGAGCGGAGAGAAAGAGCGCGCTGTTCCCGAGACGCGCCCCCGCGGAGATCAGGATGCGCGGTGCGAGGGCCGCTGCATATTCAGCAGGTGGCCGAGGGCTTGGCACCGCGTCCTGGCTGCTAGACCAGCAACCGCGCAAACCTCGCTCTGCCGAAACCATAGGCTTACTGAAGAAAAACTAGACCGGTCGCTGGCGCTGGTATCGCGTCCCCTCAGTGAACGAGACAGAAGCCGCCACTTGCAGGGAAACAGTGCGTAAACATGCTTTGTTCGTGTGTTGCTTTTAATTGTAACATTAAGAACGGAAGCAAAGAAGAAGAAAACGGAAACTGTTACATTTCACGGATCAGTCATTACTTGTATGCCGTATAGTATTTTCTTGGAGAAATAAATCTGGAGCGTTTGTTTAGGTTTCCTCTTACAAATGATTCTCTAGAACTGTTAAAAGTAATTTGTTGCATGTCAAGTACTTATATTTAATTTGCATACAAATTACTACAAATACTAATACGATTAATGTACTAAGCTGAGCTGAATGAAGAACTAGGGCCGGCCGCGGTGGCAGAGGAGACTGAGGCGCTCCAGTCACGGTCTGCACGGCCACTACGGTCGGGGGTTCGAATCCCCCCTCGGGCATGGATATTTGTGCCGTCCTTAGTTGTAAGTAGTTCATAAGTAGTTTGTAAGTTTAGGGACTGATGACCCCTTAGTTAAGTCCCATAGACTCTACAAACATTTGAAATTTTTGAAGAATTGGGCGTATAAGAGGCATTTAGATTTTTAATCATATGCTAGATCACCCGGTGAACTTCGTATCACTTACCTCTTAATATAAACCATATTAATTTAAATGATATGAATTTTAGACCCAGTAGCTTTATAAAGGCATCATCAGATAGTCTTAAGTATCGGCTCGATAGTGTGCGGAAAGAGTGGGCAAATCACGCACACGTGTCCAGGATAATGTTCATGTCATATTCATGGAAGTTCAGGGAAGGTTTAAACAGTGCTAAAATTTGGAAAAATTGCGAAGAAAATTTAGATTTAAAACTTCTGAAAAAAATAAAAATAAAAAATAAAAAAAAGTTAAGAAGTCAAAGAGTAAATAGCTTTTCCAGAGCTTTTCGATATTCGCTTCATATACTTCACATAAAAAATCTTAAATTACACCCTTTCTAAAGTATCTTAACCGGTACATCTCCACACTAGGAAAATCTTTCTATTTTTTCTCTGAATTTTCCATTTTTCCAGGAAACTTTACCAAATTTTTATTTCACAAGAATGTTACTCTTGCTTTGAACGTCAAATATGCAAAAGTTTATCGCAATCAGACGAATGATATTGATATCCCATTGAAAGAAGCTATTCTCGTGAATTTTCATATTCTCTGGGTAACTTTCCCAAATTTTTAGTTCATAAGAACGTTCATCTTTCGTTAAACCTCAAATGATCAAAATTTTATCTCAATCGGATGAACGGTATTGATAGCTCACTAGAAAAAGCTGTTTCAGTTCTTCCCGATTTTCCTCTTTTCCGGATAACTTTTCCATGTTTTATCACCGTTTAAACCTTCCCTGCCTGGATTTACAGGAATATTTCAAGACCAAAATTAGCCAAATCGGTTCAGCCCTTCTTGAGTTTTAGCGAGACTAACGAACAGCAATTCATTTATATATGTATGAGTGATGCAGAAGCTGGTCGAATTATTGCTTTTAGATACTTAACGGATGGTGCCTATACTTCGTAAATGGACCAATATTTGATCGAACGTTACGTACTCAGCCACTTTGAGAGGTACTATATCCGTTAAAAAGTTATGTGCAAATGAAATGCCTATTTAAACTTCGAGGAAGTTGAAAGAAAAATTCTACGTAATGCGGAAAGGAATGTAGACAAAAATGTGCTGTACAAAAATAAGCGTGCAAAACGTATAGAGTAGTAGGCAGAAAGTAAACAGGACCTGACAGACAATTACGTGGGTTAAGTAACAATCGCAGTCTCTGCTACCTTACAAGTTGCATGGAATCAGGTTGTGCAAATATCTCTATGAAAAATCGCTCCACCTTGTCAGAAAAGAGCCTTAAATGTGTATGCAGACGTATTTCGGAAATTAGGAAATTTCATTCATTTAAGAATACTTTTTAAATAGACTGCAAGAAGCGTGCGTTTATTATGTACTTTATTTTGCTCTTGTTGCGTCTCACACACTTCAGGTCACAACCCCAGTGCTAGGATTCAACCCTGTGAATGGCGGCGATCAGCTGCTTCAATTCGGGGACAATTGCGTCGCTTTTCCGCTACAGCGCGGTAGGGGCTTGGCTGAACCACAGACAAATATGTTACTCTGTGGCTGAAACAAGCACCGTTCCACCGCCACAGTGGCAGCCGTGAAAGCGAGTGCGAACACTGGCGAACTGACACTGCAGAACGCCCACACAAACTTCTTTACTGCGGCAATACTTTACACTAACTCGCTTCCGTTGTGCACCAAGTTACGTCTTGTTCTGGTGGCCGAATCAGATATCCTCACGTTTGAGGGCGCAGTTTCTGTCCACATTCCTGCCAAATTTGGAAACAGGTACCAGTAAAAAAAAAATCACGCGCGACAAAAGGAATATGACGTATTTCGATACTTCCCCGTCTCTGCGAAAAAGATACTTCTCCACTACAAAACGCAATAATTCTTCGAAGAGGATACTTCAATGGAATCCTAGGCCAATGTTTTTGGATGTACATGACAGGTTCGTGACAGGTTCGTGAGGTGCCAGGAGGGTCCACACAATATTTTTATTTGGAAAGGAGTCGCCAGTATAGTTGCGAGCAGGTGGGCTAACGGAGGGGCAGACATTCAGTAGTGCGTGGCACATAATGTAGTACGAGACATAGTTCAGGAGCAATTAAATATATATATAAAACCATTAACAGAATCTATAACCGCAAATCCGGGTTCGGATCCCGGCTGGGTACACATTTTCAGCTTTGCCAATTCTGTGATGTCATATATTCTGTTGATATGAAAGAATAACTGCAGGATCGTAAGTGACGTCTGTTCTTTCGGAACAGACGCCACATGCATATGTCGCCTCAATACGCATGACATTGCCTTTTATTACGTCTTTACTACCCACTCCAATCGCAACACATTTTGATCATAGTTTCCTAATATTTCACTCTAAATTACGGCAAAATTATGTGACTGTAGGCCATATCATATACGAGATCTGACATAAGGATGACGCACGAAAAAAAGAAAAAAGAAAAAAAAAAGAAAAAAAATAGACATACCAAGTGTGGGGCACAAGGCGATGGACAGCGGGTAAGAGATTAACCAAAGAATGGAATAAATACACATCCTGCCAAAGCCGGAAGCTAACGCTAGTTTCTTGTCAATTTGATAACAAACCTGCACCAAGAACTTTTGTTGGTGATTACAAAATAAGAAAAATGTTCAAATGTTTGTATAGCTTATGAGACTTAACTACGGGGTCATCAGTCCCTAAACTTCTACTTATGAACTAGCTAACACTAAGGACGGCACAAATATCCATGCCCGAGGGGGGATTCGAACCCCCGACCGTAGTGGCCGCGCAGACCGTGACTGGCACGCCTCAGTCCCCGCGGCCGGCTCAAAATAAGAAAGGGGGAATACAGAAACCGAAAGAACGATGGATAAAGTTACTGGCTTTCGAGCTTTGCTGTGTGGAGGGAACGGTACCCCCCCCCCCCCTCTCTCTCTCTCTCTCTCTCTCTCTCTCTCTCTCTCTCTCTCTCTCTCTCTCTCTCACACACACACACACACAGGCGGTGCGTCAGCAGGTGTGCGCAGAATAACCATTAGCGTCTCCTGGCTCTGACCACCGCTTCTCACGGAAGCTTGGCTTAAGCCGCACCGCGAGCGGTTCTTTGAGCGGAACGGGGTTTCTGGTGCACGTCTGCAAGGAGAACGGGCCAAGACGTGGAGTAAACCATCTGTCCAACAGACACACACACGGCTGCCGTTTACAATAGGGAAAAGGAATCTGTGCAAAGTTTTAAAAGCCGCTGTTCCCAACGTCCACTTCTTGCAGAAACCAACGTTTTGTGGCTACTCGGGAAAAGATAGCGGAATCTCTCACGCAATGAGGTTTGGGGAATAGAATGTGTGTCAACATACAGGTAGACATTCTGCAAATAGATTAAAGGAAGTATGTCGTTTTCGCCTTCTTACATTTCAGAAATGGCCCTCAAGAACACACACAGCCGAAACCGGGATTCGAACCTGGGATTTTTTTTATTTTCGCGGGCAAGCGCCCTAACGACCGAGCTATCCCGGCACGCTTCACGATCAATCCTCACAACTTCACTTCCGCCAGTACCTCGACTTCTACATTCCAAACTGGAAGAGCACATACCCGGGAAAGGCAAAGGACCCAGGTTCAAATCCCGGTTCCGGCACACAGTCTTAATGCGCCAGGGAAGTTTCATATCAGCGCACACTCCGCGACTAAAAGCGGTCTAATGATAGCAAGCAAACAGCCTACAGTGCACCACTTAAGTTTATCGTCGTCCGGTTTCGACCGTAGTGTGTATGATCTTCATATCTAATCTAATGTTGACACGGAGTGGTGCAGTAACTGTGAATAACTCCGATTAACAGTGATCCACCTGTTGCACTACAGTAGCTGTTCTTCACAGTGAAAAGGTTCTCACTACTGGACGTACAGAGGGTGAACAAAATAATATGAACACCATGCAGGAGACGGCATCTTGTTGCAAGTTGGCACCACCGTCTATACTGAGACGCGACTGCGGTCCACAACGTACGAAATCTTTGACGTTACCTTGCAGTATATACTATTCGTTTTGTTACGCGACGGAAAACCCCAAATGGTCTGTGAAATGTATGATCCGTGCCAGTGAGTTTTTAATGGGAGCATCTGTGACGATAACGGCTGCACTGTCTGTCACGAGCGATATTACCCTCAGTAAGGGCACCGTATACAAAACAAGGCGTACAGAAAAAATTGGCGAAGAGGAATAGTAGGCGAAACCCGAATTTAAAAACGACGGACGAATATTAAGAAAGATTATAGCCAGAAAACTCTAAACTACCACGGCAAAAGTGACTGCAATACTCAATATTCACTTCAGTAATTTTGTTTTCTTCGATAAAACAGTACGGCTAGTGCTGCAGTTGCTAAGGTCTTAGTAACGGAAACCTACGCTAAGATGCGAAGAAAGCGGTGCCACAATTATAAAACCTAAACCCTTGATGACTGGAAATATGATCCGAACAACCATAGTTTACATTACTTCCCACAAACAACCTCGTTTATGTATCGAAAACCCTGAAAGAATCTACTGTATGCCTGTTTCCTTCGGTCAAGCATGTGGAATGCCCCGTCATGAATCGATATCTAAATCGCGGTATTCAACTGTTTCCGTTATTACTCTCGCTGATGAGGTACCTGTAAATTAATATCTAGCCATCCGTGACAGCAAACTGCTTACGCCGGCCGCGGTGGCCGAGCGTTCTGCGGCGCGTCAGTCACAGTCTGCACGGCCACTACGGTCGAGGGTTCGAATACTCCCTCTAGAAACATTTGAACATTTGAAACTGCTTACTGTAATATATTGGTAATATTTGGAAATGATGATGCACCCACACACAGCCAGAAAGGTTCAGACGTGCTTTGCTCAGCATCAGAAAATTAGTAAAATTGCCTAGAGCCAGCTCCAACATGGCTGAAGTAACTGGGGAATGTATATATTAGAAACTATGTCTACATCTACATAAATACTATGTAAATCACAGTGAACCGCTTGTAAGATATTTCTCTACCGTTCCGTTCTAGAACATCGCGCAGGAAAAAGGATAACAATCTTTCCGTTTTCGTACTAATTTCCCTTGTTTTATTACGATGATCATGCCTCCCTGATATAGAGAAAAAAAAACAGAAGTAATGGATAAGCGATGATTACTCTTGTTTGGAATACTTTTCCGAATAAATGAGAACAGACTGCTTTTACACTATTTCTGGAAAAATAAATGAACAGTTGCTTTGATCACAAACGTAAGCAAAGATCTAGAAAGAAAGAATATCAAAGAATCAGAAACAGTAGATAGGAACACTTAAGAATAAAATACTAATTCTAGAAGACTTTCAAGGAGAAAAACAGCATGGACAGCAAAAAGGGAGAAATGAAGGAGTATTAGAAGAACAGGAAACAACAAAGAAACGAGAAGAACTAAAGTTGTTTCGTAATTTAGTTGGTCAAATTCGAAGCTATAAAGTAAAAATAAAATACCAAAACAAAAGGAAAAGGAAAACTATGCCCTGCTGCTGAATGACTGACTTTTGTATTTCAAGAAAATGATTTAAAACACCTGACTAAATTATATTTCTTGCTCCCTCAAGAGTAGAATTTCGGCAGTAGCAACAGACGGTGTACAACTCGCTACTCTGTTACAAATGTGTCACCGTAATGTCAGCAGCTGTCAGTCGCGAAACAAATGCGTGTCGTGTCGCGGACAGCTCGCAAAGCGAGTCTGCGCGGCGGAGCGCACAGGTAGCCGCGAGCCGGCCTGACATTTAGCTGGCGTACGCTCGGGCGACTGGCTAATGCGGCGAGAGAACAAGGGGATCAGCCGCTGCGTGCCGTATCCGCCCAGCAAAACGAAGGCGCCGTGCCAGGCGGGTCGCGTGTCCGCCAAAGGGCCCCAAACCCGCGCTGGCCTTTCCTCGCTACAAACTCCGATTTACCTCTCCACCGGATACACAATCCCAGATTGACGCTAATCCCGTAGTCAGATACGAGGGTAAGTCAAAAATTATCTGCAAGGTAGCCATAAATTTTATATCAATACAAATACGACAGGTTAACACTTCGCAATGTAGTCTCATTGCTTTCCAACGCACTTAGTCCATCGTTGCAAAAGCTTCCTTATGCCCCAGTCGTCCGAGCAGCGAATCACTCAAGTACCGCGTCCTCCACTTCTTGGTCCGAATTGAACTGACGGCGCTTTAATGCCCCATTCCTCGCTGCGGAGCGCGCGGTTGCTCGCCGTGGAGGTTCTAGTCCTCCCTGGTGTGTGTGTGTGTGTGTGTGTGTGTGTGTGTGTGTGTGTGTGTGTCTCCGTAGGTTAGTTTACCTAGGTTTAAGTAGTTTGTAGTAGACTGATGACCACGAGGTTTGGTCCGATAGATTTACAGACATTTAGACTTTTTTTAATGCCCCATTGAGCGGGGCACACCAATCAAAAGAGGCAGGGGCAGGACTATACGGAGCAAGAGCCGTTACTGCAAACGTGAGCTTCTGGAGCGTTTCAGGTCAGCTGTATGGGACGGGCATTGCCGTGCAACAATAACCTTTCGACACTTGTCCTCGGTGTTTGCTTCGAATTACAGGCTTTATCTTTTGGATTATTTCGTAGGCAGAACCATGACTAATTTTCAGATGATGTACTACTTCATCTACAGTCGCTCGTCTATATGACAGAACCATGTCACGTGCAAGCTCAGTGTTATCATTTGCGTGACACTTGTGAGACCGCCGGCCGCGGTGGCCGAGGGGGGAGAGGCGCTTCAGTCACGGTCTGCTCGGCCACTACGGTCGGGGGTTCGAATCCCCCTCGGGCACGGACATGTGCGCTGTCCTTAGTATCAGCTTAGTTTGTAAGTAATTTGTAAGTTTAGGGACCGATGACCCCGTAGTTAAGTCCCATACAAACATTTGAACATTTGTGCTAACGTTTTTTAATTTCTCAATCCATTAGTAGACACTCCGCAGTGGCAGGACATTGAGTCTTTGGTGAACTTTGGCCTCTGACACACCTTCGAACCACTGCTCCCTGTTCCTCTTTGGTGCGAACTTGTAATGGAGCGGCCATGGATAATGTGCAACAAAAGTCAAACGGAGGAATTAGATAAAACTTTCATAGCATAGTCATAATATTATAACAAAATAAATTGGGACAGAATTAAGCATGAAGAATGTAGGAAAATTTTGAATTACCCTCGTACATCACCATCCATGGTAGTACGCCACTTTGCGGAGACGCTAGACAAACGATGTACTTTTGATCGGAAAGATTACATCAGTTTCACGGACAAGTATTATTCGAGCTTCCGTAGTAAAACTGGACGTGTTGAAGTAGTAGCGATCTTATTTTTTGATGAATCGAAGAAACGAGTCTAGTCGGATTCGAACTTTTCTGAAACGGAGTGACGAGCGACAACCCTACATGATGCGACAATTGCAGAGAAGTGTGCAGTATGTTACTCAAATGGGCAAAGAAAAACATACTTTGATACAAGTATATTCCTTATTTTTGTAGAAAATGGAGGGTGAAAAGTTTAAGTGGGATGAAATGAGAAACGAGGGATGTGAGAGTGTAGGAATTTTTAACGTAATGCTTTCAAGCCGTGGTACGGTGAGTGCAACAACAGTGAGAGTTTGTTACAGGACAGAGAGGACGCGCTACAGAAACTAGCTTATAGAAAAAAGCAAATTCTTGAATGTTTCATCTGCCCAATGCTGCTCCCGTGTTCTGACATATTTAAGCTGTCTTATTTTAGCCCTGAAAGGGAGCGGAAGCCTTCATTGTGGGCCTGTTTATCGTGAAACAATTTAGTGCATTATTCAGGCACAACTGAATTGTGTATGAGCCTTGTGCCCCCGCTACAGGGAGGCCGGACTGTCTCCCTCGGCTGTTGACATTAGCTTTTAAATGGTTAAGCTCACGAATTACGCCACGTGCCAGCGCGAGAAACCCTCCACTTTTCTCTGTCGCGCTGTCTGCATTATTTACGCGAAGCTTTTAATCTTCATTCCGTTACCTCCTACGTCACTGAATAGCTTGCTGTTCTACTGGCTCCACCTGTAGTGAAAGTAACCAGTTGTTAGAGGTTTGCTACACTTTTCTTCAGGCTGCAATACCTTTTAGAATACAGACTGTCTTTTCTAAATTGACTACTCGATACGAGTAGTTGTACTGCAGCGCCCCTGGCGGTTTCTCTCGTATTAAGAGATGTCTATCTCGAGTGGTCGTTTTCGTTTAGAAGCTAGCACGTGAATGCTGAAGTGAGGTTATGAGGGCACTTGCTACGCAGGAGCAAGCAATTAAAAGTAGACGTTATTAATGACCACCGGAACATAAATGTCAAAACATTTCAACACATCTATAATTATCCGCTCAAGAAAATATATTTCTCCAATCACACAAATCAATGTCCAGAAAGTAAACAGCGCAATTTTACTCTATTTTTCCATCTCTCGTTTTTCTTGCCAAGTGTCAACCATCATCTATTTTTTTCTCGTCTAATAATTAAGGCATTTTCACTGTTCAAATAATTTTCTTTATAGCACGTGTATGTATTTACTTTTTTATTTATGCATACTGCCTACTTCTTTCCTGCATAACGCAAGATAAAAAAATACTAGCTCCTTGTGTTAACTTTTCAAAATAAACAACAGAATAAACTTTGAGAAGATGCGAAAACATTTATATAGTTGGAAACATCTCGTTCAGAATATGTTTACTTTCGATGTTAGCAGACTCCACTACGTTTCCTCACGGATTCCGTGGTTTCCTTGATTCGCGCTTGCGCAGTGCAGCATGATCGTAAACTTTGAACTCCACGATCTATAGAACATTGACGTCATAGACGCACTCACGATGTGGTTGGCGCCTGATTTAAACGCAGGTACGAAACGCGCACGGCCTTCGAGTATCTACTGTGACCAGAAAGTCACTCGTCTGAAACGGACAAAATAGCGATTCTGGATATAGCGTCTTTCGTATAACGCAATTAGAAGACCAACAGCAGTGGGCTAACTATAACGAATGAACAGGAAAATATTCTTAAAATAACAAAAAAAAAAAAAAAAAAAAAAAAAAAAAAAAGACAAATCAAGAGAACGAAAACCTCGATCTAGACCAACTGGAACGTACGTATACCCTGTTTTTCAAAAAATAAATAAATAAAAATAAAAATAAAATTTAAATTAAATTAATTTAAAAAAAATAAAAAATGCAACATAACGTGCGTCCTATTTTCTTTGGTTACAGATATACAGCTGCTGGTATGTAACACACACAAAATTAAAGGAAAGGCAAATAAGTGTTTTTTCAGTCAGCTCTTGGTAGATGATCATAAGACTTCCCACCTCAATCCTATGTATTATTATCCTTAGAGGCACCTAAAACTACTTGGCTACGCACCAGTCCAATCACATGAAAGACTATTCCGATGTGTCATGGACGCCTTCGTAACCATTCTAAACTATTAGCGTGTATTTCGAAGAATGCGACAGTCCATGGTGCAATGCGTGCATGCTTATTTGGAAAAAAAAGTGGAGATCAAATTGAGCAACCAACCATTGCAAGTCTTATATCTTGTTGAGCTCCAGTCAAGTAACTTGTAAATTTTCATTAATAATCAATATTTTCATTACCTGACATTTCAGAATGGAGACGATCCAATTATGTTAATCAACAACATCCACAACGGAATGCAGCCAAAATAGCTTTTTTTGTAGTCCTCCATTTTTTTGACAACCCCTTTCTATGCAATATATCATCTTCAGATCAATTGTCTCCAAAATGTTGGTGATTCACTTTACGTCATGACCAATATGCTGTAGACAATTGATCTAAAGAAGATAACGTATAGAAACCGGCTGTAAAAAAAAAAAAAAAAAAAAAAAAAAAACTGTCTTGGCTGCATTCCTTTATGGGAGTTGTTGATTAATCAATATTTTCGCACCTCCGTTTCCTTTAATTTTTTTCCTGTTTTGTGTAAGTAATTGCCTCCAAAGTTTGCGGAAGTATTCTCTTCCGTACCCATCACAGCGTTGCAGAGTATGGATGGAAACGCAGTTATCCACGGATGAGTATGAGAGCCATTAGCAACTGAGGTGCTGTGAAATTATTGATAAAATGTCCTTACAGAAAAGTTAGTGAAGTTCAAATGTTGAGATATTTGTATACCTAAATGACGAAACAACTTAGGCCATCGGTCCCCGGGCTTATAAACTACTTAAAGTAATTTACACACACACACACACACACACACACACAGGAGAGAGAGAGAGAGAGAGAGAGAGAGAGAGAGAGAGAGAGAGAGAGAGAGAGAGAGAGGACTTTAACCTCCGGCAGGAGCGACTGTGCGATTCTTAACATAACTCCGCAGACCGCACGGACATTCGTGAAGACCCATATCCGACCGCGGTGGCCGAGGGGACAGAGGCGTTCCAGTCACGGTCTGCACGGCCACTACGGTCGGAGGTTCGAATCCCCCCTCGGGCATGGATATTTGTGCCGTCCTTAGTCTTAGCTAGTTCATAAGTAGTTTGTAAGCTTAGGGACTGATGACCCCGTAGCTAAGTCCCGTAAGTTCTACAAACATTTGAACATTTGAAGAACCATAAAGCAAGTGCAGACACTCCAGACTATGCATTGAATGTGTACTATTACACGTTATGACGGAGTTCGTTATAGAATCATCAAATGTATGTAAGAGAGCGGTATACTAAAAAGGAAACTTTAAAATCTCTGTTGACTCGCATTTAGTGCGGAGCGCCGAGTAGGTGTCAGCTCTAAAAACAACGCGTTTGTGTGGTGTGCACAGCAAAAAAGACTCATCCTTAAGAAGATAAACAAGGAGACATAAGTAGGGCTCAGCTAAAAATACTAAGATCAACACCTTTTATGATGCGCGGTACTCTAAGAAAAGAAACGACGCAATTGGGGGTCACCGTTAGGCTTGGAGTATTTATCGAGAGGCGTCGCGGGGGAGAGGCGGACGACAGCTTAGGGAACGCATTAATGGAGCTGATAAGCGGCGAACGGTTTCCACGGACAGGGGATTATAAAAGTCCGGCTCATATCACCGCGGAGTGAGTCCTAAATCACGCCGTCTGGCTGCCCCAGTACCTACTGGGATAAGTGCACGAAATAAACCAGGCCCCACCAAGTCCACCGTTGCCTTAAGCAAGGTAAATACCCAACACCAGTTCCTCACCACGAGGCACATCTGGCTAAAGACGCTTTCTACACATACCTTCAAAACCTCTTTCACAACAGTCCTAGTGTTACGAAGTGAATAGATTATCTTATGTTTGTTTGCGTTGTTGTCTCAATCTCCCGCTGCTCCCCGCGGTTCAATATTCAGACAAAGTGAGCATAAAGGCCATAAATAACTACATGACAGTTTGCGACATGTGTTAGCACGGAATATATAGTTGTCTTGGATCGGATGGAGAGCCAAAAATCTATTGCAATATGTCCCTCTAAACGACGTTTCGAGACTTCTTGTTCTCCGTAGAGGTTTCTAGCTCTCGATACACGGGAGCAGCCTACGTAGAGCTGTCCGTGCGAGAAACAAAGGGTGGCCAGATGAATACCTGGCACTTTTAATATTTGTCCTTGACTCTTGTTCATAGTAATGGAGATATCACAATTGAATATACATTATACGTCCTGAGAAATATTTTCATGAGTGTTATACTGCCTGCCATCTGTTGAGTGCATTTGCTACTACTTTCGTTGCAGTTGGCCGGAACACACAAAGTTTCTTATGTTAACTGCAGCTTACCGCCTGCCATCTGTTGATTGCATTTGCTACGACTTTCGTTGCAGTTTACTTACGCTATTTATACATGGCAGTTCGCGCTTTGGACACAAAATAGAGCTTGGTATCTATATCCCATTCTACACAAAACGTCAATTTTTTTCTTGCCATGGTCCTTAGAGCATATTTTATTTAAAGTCTTCAATGTATATACATACTTCCTTCATTTGTTACAACAAATGAAAATGAATGCGGCATGAACGCCAACATTCAGATTTCTTGTGTTTGTAATTATATGTCAGTTAAGCCGTTTTGGCAGTATCACAGAATCTTTTTGTATATTCGAAAGTAAAAAGATAATAACAAAGAAAAAATTCACTATAGCAGGGCACGAACCATTGCCCAAAATAATGAAAGTTTATGTCATGACGCGTTAACCCTCGTGGCTAAACATGACATACATTGCAAGTACCTCTGCTGTTGTATTAGAAGCTTCTTACAACCGTTACGTGTTTCTATGGATATATTTCAAATAAATAACTTGTAATAAACATTTTGAAAAGTAGCCTATGTCCTAATCCAAGACATAAGAAATCTCTATATGAAATTTCATCTAAATCAATGCTGCAGTTTTAGCGTGATGCGGTAACAAACAAACTTTCGCATTTATAATATGTATAGGATAAGTTTTTCCAGAGATATCGATCGAAATTATGTAACTCTGTTTTTTGACACAGAGCATATCTTGATGACCGAGGATGTAATATTCTTCTCACGATTAACGTTCACTTTTTTGTGTGTGATTTGCCTCCAAACGTTGTCGCATTATCTTTGTTTTCGCACGTGCAAATGGATGGAGATGAGTCGCTGTTAAGTCGATTCCTGACAAGTACAGCAATTAGCTTACGGCAGCTTCCGCCAACCGTTGAGTTTCGTGATTTTGTGTATTTATCGAAGGCAAAGTCAGTGTAGTTTTCGTCTGAAGTCGTTTGTCTTAAACAGGTCTCATGTCTGGAGAAATGACAGCGTTTTGAATATATGTTAAAATTTTAACTGGTTAAATTAAAATTCGCAAGAAATTGTTAACAGGTCCATTGGAAGCCTGTGACAAAGTTGTGCCGAAGTCTTAACGTGTACTCTCACTCATTCAGAATGTTGTTATATAATATCATTAATGTTGCTTGTAAAAAAAAGACTCGAACCTCCGACGGCGAGCAACCGCAGCGAGGCGCCTTAGAGCGCTAGGCTACTCCACCGCGGCTGCCGATTGTCGACTGCGAGTGGTCAAGATATGTTAAATGGAAGAGGGGGCAAAAGCTGTAATTTTTTTATATAAATTATTTTGCTACCAATTTTGGCTTCACATTGAAACCATTTTTAGACCCCGAAACCAAACAGAGGTTCCATGTACTAGTACTAGGATCTTATTGAATTGGTGTCGTGGATTCACAAAAGTCCATGACCTGCTTTTTGAGTTATCGTTCGGACTTGTGGGAACCTACGACACCAGTTCAATAAGCTCCCAGTAAGAAACTTCCTGGCAGATTAAAATTGTGTGCCGGAACCGGGACTCGAACCTGGGACTTTTGCCTTTCGCGGGCAAGCGCTATACCGACTGAGCTATCCCGACACGACTCACGATCCGTCCTCACAACTTTACTTCTGCCAGTACCTCGCCTCCTACTTTACAAATTTCAAAAAGTTCTCCAGGTTTGCGTCCCGGTTCCGGCAAATAATTTTAATCTGCCAGGAAGTTTCATATCGGTGCTCGCTCGGCTGCAGAGTGAAAGTTTTAATTTGGAGGCTTGGGAACATGAAGGTGGCATCAACTTGAAGCCTAAACTAGTAGCAAAATAAATGTTTATAAAGTTTACAGCTGTTGGTTCAGTATAACACACTGACCTGACTACACGCACACGAAAGGGCTACTTTGACCAGATAGTTGCAGCTGTAAATGACCTTTCACGGCGAGTGTGGCACGCGTTGTAGCTGGTTCTCACGCGCGACGGTTGGAGTAGCGAGCGAGGAGCTTCGCTGCGTGGGTGACGTCCTGAAGGCCAGACAGACGGAGAGACGGCGGTGTTTGGGCGGAGCAGTGGCGCCAACCTTCCGGCGCCAGCTGCGGGGCGTCGGCGCCGCCAGGGCGTGCCACAACCTGCCATTGTTCACCCCACACACCCTGCTTTCACCTGCTGTGCAGCCTGCTCGTGCCGCGGGAACTGGTGCAGAGGTCGAGAAAGCTCACCGCCATCCCAGTCACTATCTCCCAATCCAGATTCACCTTTCCAGTCGTCTCCCTAAATCGCTCAAGGCCGGGACCAACACCATGACCGTTTTCTCCAGCCACCACTGAGGAAGCGTTCCTCTTTAAAACACTTCGATTACTCCGAAATGTGCAATAAACATGTGCCTTTCCCCTTGAGCTATGTTGTCAAGAGACACTTGTTGAGCATACATAATCCACAGTGGATTCCCAAGTCTTCAAGCGACTGAGATAGCAATGAGACGCACCACTTGTTAGATGGGGTCATTCAGAGTAGCCGCTACTTGGATACTACGCGACCTGACTTTCTGGTCGCAGTCTCCCTGTCTCTTGGTTCCAATCTGACCATTTTGTTGCGTTATGTGCAAAAAATGTTTAATATGAAACTAGTGGTCGAAAAGATGTTTTCTGGTTAGATGTGTAGTTAAATCTGCCATATGCAAGACACCATGTTTTTACTACCCAAACATATTTCGGCACTTATTGTGTGTTCTGCCGTGGGTTTTGGCTTTTATTTTCTACAATAACAATGTTACAGATTTTTTTTTGTTTATGCACTTGTTTAGACGAGTTATTTGATTTGACTATTGTGTTGTGTGTTAGGCCTAATTTATTAGGCTACTTACAATATGTCATTCGCAGGATTTGTATCTGCTTTGATCGATGAATGACAAGTTTTCACAGCATGTCATCTGCAAACAATAAGACGTTTTTATTTACGAAATCTAATAGATTCCTTGTGCATTAGCCTGGAAGTTATGTTGAAACATCGTTATACTGGCTGTTTAGTGCCTTACTTACATTCGATGTGTGGTGTTGCTGCTTGATTATTTGTGGCGTGATCTTCTGTTTTATGTTCAGTGCACTGTTTATGTCACCATTTGTCTTGTGGTGGTGGCTGTATCGTGTTCATTTGTTTGTGTGTGTGTGTGTGTGTGTGTGTGTGTGTGTGTGTGTGTGTGGCGCGCAATTTTTGAATGGTTTCGATACTGGTGTGCGCGCGCGCACACACACACACACACACACACACACACACACCGAGAGAGAGAGATTATATATAAAAGAGGAGAAGGGGAGGGAGGGAGGGAGGGAGAGAGAGAGAGAGAGAGAGAGAGAGAGAGAGAGAGAGAGAGAGAGAGAGAATGTTTCCTTGCTGGTATCAGGTGTGTGGCGAAGGGCACTTTTATCACTGCTATTTTCCTCTTTTCCTGTTCCTATCGGGAATATTTCTTAGTAAGAGTGATCAATCTGGGCTCCAATCCCCCTCTAGTTTTTACCTTCAAACGGTCTAGGAGGAAGCAGTACATCAACTAACTCAGTAAAGAGAAACAAACCTGAACTTTACCTCACGTGTGCTGTAATTTTCACTTTATGAAATCCTCGCTTTCGTCATAACTCCTAAGGGACCTGTAACTTATATTATGATGCACACTAATACAGATTACTGCGTGTACGTGCCTTCCCCTCATTAGGAAAACGTATGAAGTCAAAAATTCGGTCCAGACATTGATGTACACACACTTGCGGTTGCGCTTCACAATTAATCGTGGTAGATCAGTATTTGAACGACATAAACAATGGTTTTGAGATTAACTGTTAAACAAGGGTATGTACCTACCTGGACGCAAATAAGTATGGATCCCATTTATTTGATGGCACATCCTCCTTCGATCTATGAAATAACGGAATATATGACTTTCTACAGGTAAGGACGTAAAAGCAAGAATAGAATACTCACACTCGAAAATTCAACATTTAATAAATGCTGAAATACTCATAGCCACTGGAAAGGAACTGGATGTGGGATGCACTGCAATAACCGGCCAATGCTCACCTGAAAACAGAAGAAATACACAATGTCAAAATATGCGAGATTGCGGCAACGTCTTAACAATACATTCAACTTTGTTCTTAATCTAATGAGTTACGGGAGAATAACCTTTAACTGATTTTCCACAAAACCTGTGGCCGAGTTATTACACGAGTCATGACTGTTTTAATGTCGACTAAAGCAAAGCATACAGAATTCTAATAACTTACGTTTCAGTACCTGGGTGTGTTGGCGGGACAGTCATGGAGAAGGCGAATGCTAATTTCGATTTAATGGGACAATTTGGGAAGATGTGAATGATGTATAAAAGAAACAGCGTGTGGAACTAAACACCTCGTCTCACTCATTTAATTCTCTCAGTACAACCTATTTTTTTTCCACTACATTCAATTTTTTATTTTTGTTGTCGTTATGTAATAAATTCAATAGGTCTGAGACTGTGAGCAGTAATTCTCTTTTCAGATCTATCCATTGTTCGTTCAGCGTCTTCTGAAAGACGAATACTATCACTTTCTCAAGAACTACTTATTTTTAGACGCGCTTAAATGTGCATGGGTAATTCCACGTCAAATCACCAAATTTTTTAAAATGTTGATGCTCGTCCATCTTCAGTGTTTTTACCAAAATTTTACCGGAATGTTGTTAAAGGTCTTAAAGGATTCATACAAAATTTTAGGCCAACATCTGAAGTGGTCGAGGCTCTAGGGCCGCTTTTGTGGAAGGGTGTCACGCGTCACACGTGTGCCTGAGGAACTTTCGGCTAAGTTTGTGATTACATTTCTCAGCGGCTAAGGTACTTTACATCTTCAGTTATCATGGGTAAAGATTAAGTAGTTTTTTAATTTCTTTTCAAAGTCAGGCGGAAACTGACAAAATTTAAGGCCGACTTTGACATGATCAATGTAAAAAAATAATAATGCAGAAATCACATCGAAAACAAAGATTTAGGGGTTCTTTTTTCCCCCCGTGCTATTAGAGAATGGAACAGTAAGAGAAATATAATAAAAGAGGTTTGATGGACCCTCTGCTATGCACTTTAATGTGATTTGCATAGTATTAATGTTGATGTAGATGACTTTTCTTTTCTCTCTAACTTTCGCGTGGAAACTTTATGTATCCGTAATGAGCTGTGTGTATCTTTTTTAATGCCTTTCGCAGTGGTTCTCCATTGAAGTGAAGTTAGGACAATGGATGCGTTGCACTGCTGTAATTTGTGTTGCACGCTATTTGATCCCTCTGCCCTGTAATCTACGACCATTTTCAGGACAGCCAGACGAAGTTACAGTACTTTGTTGGTGTGAAACGGGAGGGAATGGAACGGTAGAGAAATACAAAAGCGATTCGATGAACCCCCTCCTCCCCTCCCCCATCACCTCCACATGCACTTTTATATGATTTCCTGAGTATTTATATAGATGTAGAACTCTTCAGTCCCCGTTGTTATCCCCGTTACATCCAGAATCTCTACAGAAATGCTACAAAAAACAAATTCAGATGGGAAGTCAAGTTGCGAAAGAATAAGATGGCGCGGAGTTGACCCGCTCCAAGAACCAGAGACGTCTCCTCGGCTGCTTTCCCCCGAGTCTCGCGACAGGTGACAAAAAACCGCACCGCCCCCTCTTCGCGGAGACGTTTTTTGCGGCTCCCGACCACACACACACACACACACACACACACACACACACACGGCAGACCACTGGCAAGCCCTAATGGCTGCCCGCCGAGGACGCATCCATCCCACAAGTTACGCCCACTGACATACGAGCCTGTCACGCGGCAGAAGGCGCAGCTAACGCAGCCACATCTCCCTGCAGCGGGACGCACAGGAGGGTCTAGTCAGGATCAGGCACAGCCACAATCCTTACGTCTACACCGTGCGGCGACAGAAATCAGGGGACAGCCGTATGCACTAAAGCTCTGTATAGGGAAAGTATGGCCATCCTTTTCCGCGCCGCATGCCGCCATCTGCGGCTCGCGATTGGCTGAAATCGAGTCACGTGGTTCTTTCCGCCATCTTGGTCCTATATGTTGCTTGGCTGCCATGAAAAGTCTTGTGAATATTCGTATGTTTTGGTTTGAATAATGCCACGGTGTTGTAATTTTGGGTGTTCCTAAGAAGCGAAAAAGAGAGGCAAACATTATAGTATTTCCATTAAATATCAGAAATCCAGAAAGGTGAACAGTCTGACTGATGAAAGACGTCAGAGAAAACTAGGGAGTCCAGAAGCGAACTTCGGTTCTTGCATTGTAATGATTTCAATCAATAGATTAAAGATTCACTGTCGAATGGATCACGCAGCAGATAGCTATATATTTTTAACTTGAGAAAATTTGTGAAGAAATTCCTGTATAATGTCGTGAGGTTAAATTATTCACGCGTCGTTGGTTTTATCTGCCGGTAGTTGCCGAAAACACTCAAATTTTGGACATATTAGTGAGTGAACTAGATTCTCTTTTTGATATGAAATTAAAACACAGTTCCTGAAGCAAGCTTTTCTCATTCATTTTTGTGTGTTAAGTGTATCATTACAAGAAACAAAGAATTGAAACAAGACAAATATTAGACATTCAAATGTGATTGGCGTTGTAAAGGCCCATTTAATTTCTATTTTTGGCAAAAGTTATTTAGTGGGTATCTCCTTGCATTTTTCGTACTTCATTTGAGATATAAGTACACAATACGGAAGAAAATACTCATCAAGGACTTATCCATAATCTCAGTTGTTTTCTTAATTTACACTATGCTCCGATGACGCGATGCTCGCGGTCTATTGCAATATTTGGGTACACTGCAGGTCAGTCTGAATTTATATGTGAACTCTCTAGATCTGGAGCCATAAACGAAACAGTTTTCTTAACATCGGACGATAAGTATTTCGTATAACAGCCAGATCCGCATGGACAGAACTACGCGAAGTTCTCGCATCTGTCCGTCGGATGTAACACCCTGTATCTCGAGAATGAAAAGAGTTATCGTTCTGCTCTCAACCTTAAACAAAATTTCGATATCTTACCTACATTTCGTCCGCATACGCAATGCGACTTTTCCTCTGCAAACTCTTCAAAATTTTGCTCAGTAGTTTATTAAATTTGATGTAGCACGGAAACTATTAGTAATAATGAATAGAAAATCAGACCATTATCGAGAGAATATATCACACTATAACACGTGAAAAAATTAATTTTTTTCATTGAATAGTTTTCTCAAAATCGGTTGATAAGTATTGCTAAGCGCTGGGAACGATGTAGCGGTCGGTGCGTAAGCAGCAGCGGTATAGGCCCAACATGGCTGCTGCTGGCAGGCTGGCCATACTTTCCCTATAAAGAGCTTTAGTATGCACAGGTCTGGGGTACGTTAGGACAGCACCCTGCACAAGACTTCCAACAAAATTGTTGAGTCCTTGCCATGTGGAGTTTGTGCACTTACAAATGTTCAAATGTTTGTATAGTTTATGGGACTTAACTACGGGGCCGTTGTTGTTGTTATGGTCTTCAGTCCGGAGACTGGTTTGATGCAGCTCTCCACCCTACTCTATCCTGAGCAAGCCTTTTCATCTCCTCATAAGAACGGCAACCCACATCCACTTGAATCTGCTTACTATACGCGTCTTTTGGTCTCCCTCTGCGATTTTTACCCCACACACTTCCCTCCAATGCTAAATTTGGGGCCATCAGTCCCTAAACATACAATCTACTTATGAACTACTTAATACTAAGGACGGCACAAATATCCATGCCCAGGGGGGGGGGATTCGAACCCCCGACCGTAGTGGCCGTGCAGACCGTGACTGGAGCGTCTCAGTCCCCTCGGCCACCGCGGCCGGCTCGTGCACTTACCCGGACAAAATAAGTTCCCACACGATACGCTAGGTATCTCATTAGTTCCTCATTTAATTTTATTCACTATAGTCATTGTTGTCTAGAAACTGTTATATTTGTACCGTTTCTAGATGTGTAGTGTCAATGTTTCTTTTTTGCAATAATTTTAATGTACAAAATTTTCATTTAAATATTTATTTCCATTGTAACTGCTCCATGAAAGAAGATAATTTATTTCTCTGCATGTAACATCTCGTTTCTTGACAACGCAAGTTGTTTGACTGAACTTCTGTAAATGTCTGATGGCCTTAAAAGCCGAAAATCGATTCGCAAAATAATCAAACCTGTACAACAAACAAAATTGTTTATTTTATTTTTCATAATGAATTTGTTATACCAAGAACTAACGGAAGAATCAGTTAACATTTTTATTTATTTATTTTTATTTTTTTTATTATTATTACTTTACATTTCTCACCATGTTTTATAGAATTTCCTTTTTCTCTTGACCAGAACCCACGAATTTCCCTGATTTAGTTTTATTAATTATAATTTATGTTAAACTTCGTATGATGTATTTTTGTTTTGATGTGCCTGATATTTTAATTGACAAATTCTGTTACATGTTCATTCTTGGCAGTCTGAAACATTTCCCAAAATATCTCAATTTTATTTATACCGTCGTCCGTTAGATGGCATATTTCTGACACCATAGGAGAATATCAAATGGACTCAATTTAGTAGGAAACAACGTATTGATTTTAAGTTATTCTTCTACAGATGAAAGTAAAATTGAAACTAATGAACAAATAGGAAAGTAAAAGTTATGTGGCATACAGTACTGACTTACTTTGACTCAGGTGTACTAAATGAAATAAGACATTTAAATAAATACTGATGATGGGAAATAGTTGTAATATTGATAGGAAATACGTCAACAACATTTTCGAACTAGAAAAAAAATAGTACTATGAACCATCCAAAATCGCAATTTAAAAAAATGACTCAAAAATTTCCAGACACTGTACAGAAAGGAATAAATTTTAATGCTGTACCGTAATATTTTTGTTGAACTTACGATAAACAAACATGAGGCCTGGTAAAGCACGGAAGACTACAGAAAAAAATGAAAGATTAGAATAAAAGAAGTAAACAAACATTGGATTAGACTGCTGTGGTACGGCGTGTACCTTGCTTCAGACGGAAATTTCTCTCTCCTGAACTTTGCAATTTCCCGAAAAAGGGAAATTTTTCAGCCAAGTGAAACCGCTGGTGGCACGGTCACTCTGCCGTAGAAGTAGATGCTTAAGGACGTCGTTTGTAGCACTTAACAGTTTACTAAGTGCAGGGCCGGCGCAAGCCAAAGGGCCGCCCCGTGCGAGCTGCTAAATTGCCGCCCCCCCACCCCGTATTAACACAAAAATAATTGTGGAATTTTATTTAAAGTGGCCAATCTCAAAGCTTTTAATATGTACTTAGCCTACATTTAAACCGTCATGTTGACTGTTACGTTCAGCATGACGCTATAGATGTAATCATAGCTAAAGGCATTGAGAACAGTCACAGTGTGTACGAAATCTATGTAGATCCGGAAAATAAAAACAAAAATTGCGACTGATTGGTGACATTCTCTACAGATTTGTACAAAACAGTTGCTGGGCACCAGCTCAAAAATGGAGTCAAACCTGATAGAAGAAATCTAGCTAATTTTAATAAGCCTTGGGAATTTACAAAAATGTTCAAATGTTCTGTCTATGGATTACGTTTTAGAAGGTGTCGAAATTAACGTTTCGTTTTGTGTGGACGAGAGTGCTTTGTTGCTAAAAGACCACACTTTCTCAGATTTGCATCAGAATCAAAGCGACTAGTAGTTTACTGAGATGAAACATGGACTCACATGCATTATACAGTAAATAAATGTTGGCAAAGTGATAGTGTGCTAATAGTATTGTCAAATAAAAGTGCCGGTCAGAGTTTAATTCTTGTTCATGCAAGGGGAGACAGGTATTTCATGGCTCAAAAACCAAAACGTCAGAGTATCATTCAGAAACGAATAGCATAAATTTTCAAAAATACGTCGAGACCCAACTTATGCCAGGCTAGTAAGCCGATGTCTTTATGCCGGCCGCGGTGGCCGAGCTGATTGAGGCGCGTCAGTCACGGTCTGCACGGCCACTACGGTCGGGGGTTCGAATCCCCCTTCGGGCATGGATATTTGTGCCGTCCTTAGGATTAGGTAGTTGATAAGTAGTTTGTAAGCTTAGGGACTGATGACCCCGTAGTTAAGTCCCATAGACTTTACAAACATTTGAACATTTTTTGATGTCTTTATCCCTTGTAATAACTCACAGCGTATTTACCCTTTCGGAATACTTCTACCGATTGTAGGTGTTTGACATGTTTGACTGTAGTAATGTTCAACCATTTATTTCCATAATGCAGGAAGAATAAAACACTCGGCAACTGCTATTGAAGGGCTTAGCAAAATTGCTTCAGGCTTAACACGTAACCGCAGTATCGAACATTGCATTCGAATTTCCAAATTACATTTCGTCTTCTGAGTTTTGAGTAAATGCACGGCGCGTAACACGCTGGCAGCGCTACACTCGTAAGAATACTGGCGACTGCTCCCCCCTCTCTGTGCCTCCGGCGTAAACACGACGGTGCTGCCGCAGCGGCGAGGAAGAAATCAGTCCTCCTCCCCTCCTCTTGTTCAACAGGGGCGGCCGACAGGTAGTCGAGGCGCCATGCTATGCCACAGTTCCCGAAGCCGTTCCCTCCGAGGTTTGGTTTCGAATCCCCTCTTGGGCATGAATGTTGAGTTTATCAAGGAAAAAAAGAAAGGGGGAAACAAAAGGGAGGGCGGCAGATTTGTCGCCCCTCGGAAAGTGCCGCCCCGTGCGGTCGCACGTTTCGCACGTGCCTTGCGCCGGCCCTGACTAAGTGCGTTGTTATGAATTCTGCTGAATACGCAACCCGATTACTGAAAGATATGGAAGACAAGGCTCGCACATCTTACGCGAGAAAAGGGGAAAAAGTCGTAACTCCACTGCAATGACTCTGGTGTTTCGCACTTTAATATCGTTGAAATACGATCGAGCTCAGTCTCATTCTCGTATATTACCCGTGGACGTCTATATCACTGAATCCCGGCCGCGGCATAAATTTTTAAATTCAATGCCTCTAATTCATTTTTAATTTATTTAATTGATATCGAGATAAAATATGTATCTGGACAATGTCTATCTGATATTTATATACTACAGTAATTTTTAGCGTTTTTCTTATTGTGTTTACTTTTTGGTTATTGTTTTGTGAAATACTGTAGCCCATACATAGACAAATGTGTGTATCAACTGGACTTCTTGGAGGTTCTATAGAGGTGTTTGGCGGTCGTGCACCTTAATTGGCAGTGGCGTTTCTTGACTCTCGGCCAGGTGCTGCTGGCTGAGTGTCGTACTGCGCAGCTACGCCCCGAATTAAGGAGATGCAAAGCATTGCTCTCATTACGTAGTCTCAGGGCTGCGGGAAGGCATTTAAAATCTTAAAAGGCCATTTACGAGCGTAAAAAGGAATCGGCTAACAAGCTCTCACGCCGATAAAACAAAGACAATTTTGATACCTGCGATGAAAGTAGTCAGGGAGTCGCTTTCATTAACACTCTCTCACTAGGTCGTGGTTTACGGATACGGAACATGAATGCGGATTCTAGCTGCTGCTGAGATTCTCGTTTAATGTACAAATTTTTTTGGCTGGCTGTTAGGATTCTGAAAAAGTTGTTACCTATTCAAAACGTGAGCCAGTTTCAGTTTCCCAGACAACTTTGTGTAACATTTATCGTGAGGCTTGGGGGAATTTCAGGCTGAATCTGGGCGCTTTGGTTGAGTGAAGTTACCAAATAGTAACGTTAATCGAAGCCAATGAGGCTATCCTTTGTTTTTCCTTTAGTCAATGATAAGTCTGCTAATCAGCTGTTTGTTGGTTTTCCATGATTCACATCCATAGAGCAGTGCTGACTTGACATTTGTCTTGAATAAGCGTAGTTTTGTATTGCTGTTAAGTTCCTATCCTTATTTAGTTTTCTTTCCATTTATCTTTAACCACCTCCGATGCTTCGGTTTTTAAGTCATTCAGCATTGCTTCCATATCCTTGTAACTGATAGCTATCGAACACAGGTCATCTGCAAAGTCCACGTCCTCCAACCTGCTTGTCTATCCCCATTGAATTCCTCTTCCGCGATTCATTGCCTTCTGCATCACAAGATCCGGCACCATCAGAAGTATAGGTGACAGCAAACATCCTTGCTTAACTCCTGTGTCTACTGGGATGGGTTCCGCCAGCATCCCTTGATGTAAATCCGTTACATAGTACTCTGCATTATTTCTACAGCTTAATTCCACTCTAATTTCTGTTCTCTTTGGAACGGTCCTAAGTTTTCCCCAGTTTGCCAACACTAATACTTGTTCTGGAAAATTACTCTGCCCTGACGAAATTTTCTTTTCTCTCTGACATTCCCGTTGAAATTTTCGCTATCCTGAATGAGTTGTGCGTACCTTTCTATGCTTTTCGTAGTCGTTCGTCATTTAACTGGAGCCAGAGTAGTTCGGGCAATTGTGATGATCGCCGTGTCCCTAGTGGCGTAGGGATCAACGGAACGGCCTAGCAGGCAGGAGACCCTGGTTCGAATCCCGACTGGGTTCACATGTCCGATTTTACCCATTTGCAGTTAGTGTCGTATATTCCGAGTTAGGAATTTCTGCTTATTGAAAGTTTACAGATCCGGTGATGGCAGCACTGCTAAGATATGCTGCACGCTAATTGATCCCTTTGCCTTTCAATTTACGACCATTTTCAGGACAACCAGACGACATGACTGGACTTTGCTGGTATGAATGGGCAGGGAATTACATGTGGGTTCATTCTGGGGTGAGTGTCCTTTGTGTGGGCTGAATGAGATGAGGGTGGCTGCCCTGGCGCTATGCAGGTGGCGCCCCAGTCGGCTGCACGGCGCGCACCTGGTGGACACCTGCACGCAGTGGCGCCAACTGTCGCCACAGCAGAAACAGCTGCTCTTCCCTCCGCCGCACGCAAGCCCAACAACTGTCGTCCCGAAGCCAAGCGACGAACAAAGCGAGTCAAAAGTGCCTGCGTACAGCTTCCCCACTAGTTCACTCGTTTCTGAAAAATACATTTTAAGTCGAGCTGGAAAGCTCGTGGAAGTGACGTGATAGTACATTCGCAAACGAATTCATACTTGCCCGATATTTAACCATACCGGATCACCTAGCGCCATGATATGAAGTGGGCGTCAGACATGTGAAACTGAAGGAGAGGCATTTAATTAAATTAATTAAAATTTGTGCCATGGCTGAGATTCGAAACCGGGATACTAGCTGGGCGCTATAACCGCTAAACCACCCTGACTTACTGGATACGGGGGCTGCTCGTCTCCCACCACGACACAAACTTCAATTCCGCCTCATGTTCGCCTATGTAATACGTATCAAGGTTGCCGAAGTTCTCGAATAGCGGAATAGCAACCCAGCAATAAACGTTTATGGGGAAAAATGTTCAAATGCTTGTTAAGCTTATGGGACTTAATTGCGGGGTCGTCAGTCCCTCAACTTAGCTCATTGGCCTGCTGCAAGCCTTTCACATAGACGCCACTTTGGCGACTTGTGTGTCCCTAGCCTTCCCGTTACCCAACCGGGGAGAAGGGACCTACAGCTTAACGTGGAATCTGTCGAGTCCTCACATCGCTGAGAGGTGAATGATGGATTAAAACGCAGACTGAAAAATTCCGAGATTCGTCCGGATTTCGAACCCGCGACCCTTCAGTTCCCAGTCCAGCGCTTAACCATAAGACCACCGGACCCGACACTTCCTGGACTGGAAAGGGTACACGGTACATGAAAGTAGGTGAGAAGTCCAGGCGAATGGCGTTTCCGCGTCCTTGAAGGCACGATGCTAGTCGATCTTCGCCAGAAGGTACTATCCAACCAGCTTCGCCGAGATTGGTATCTTGACCTATAATGGCCACCCACGCCCGTCTGCTTCAAGAAATGTAGAAAGGGGAGAGAGAGAGAGAGAGAGAGAGAGAGAGAGAGAGAGAGAGAGAGAGAGAGAGAGAGAGAGAGAGAGAGAGTGGGGGAGGGGAGGTTGGGCAGAACGGAACGCCTCGAGACGTAACGATTGCGGCGTGGGGAGCGGAACGGCGCCAGAGATTGTCGGCCAGAGCGAGGTGCTCAGAGCGTGGGCAGATCCGTCGCTGGCGGGTTCAGGGTCGTGTCGAGGTGAGGCTGGCAGGGTAGACCTGATCAGGTGTGTGCCGGATGCGGCCGGCCTCCCGGACGTGAAGGGCGGAGCGCGCGGCCCTGCCCTGGGGCTGGGCAGTGCTGACTCCCACACCACACCAAGGCACGCCCTCTGCCGCTGCTCACCGCCGGCCATCAGTTACGGGGCGGAGTCCCGCCGGATCTGCTTT
The DNA here is from genome assembly GCA_026315105.1 of Locusta migratoria. NCBI lineage: Eukaryota > Metazoa > Arthropoda > Insecta > Orthoptera > Acrididae > Locusta > Locusta migratoria. The sequence continues at coordinate 325,229,519 of CM048745.1, read as the reverse complement.
CTAGGCCGAGACTCGCTCTGCAGGTGGAGAACGCCCACTCCACGTCTTCTCTGCCATTGTCTGCCGCCTTTCTCTTGTGTTCGACGATATCGTCATTACCTACACCAGGAATCTCCTTTATGGCGACACCCTTCTAATATTTTCAGTTTGGCGCGACATCCTTTCACTAATATTAAAAAAAAAAAAAAAAAAAAAAAAAACTGATCAAAACAATCAGGAAATCAATATTGGATAGCCGGCCGCGGTGGCCGAGGGAACTGAGGCGCTCCAGTCACGGTCTGCACGGCCACTACGGTCGGGGGTTCGAATCCCCCCTCGGGCATGGATATTTGTGCCGTCCTTAGTATAAGTTAGTTGATAAGTAGTTTGTAAGTTTAGGTACTGATGACCCCGTAGTTAAGTCCCATAAGCTTAACAAACCAATATTGGATAAAAGAAGATGCCGGGATTCATACCCGGGACCTCCCGCATACTCGGCAGTCAAACTGTTCAGCTGACACGGAATTGAAATTTGTGGTTTGGAAGGAGACAGTCCATGTAGCCGTAACGCTGTAAGGTACTGAATTATTGTTGATAATTAGGGGTTATTTGAGATATCTAGGGTCTGAAGTATTGTTATCGGCAGAATGAACTAAAATGGTGCGACATCTTTCTGTCTCTTCCACGGAGACAACGACATTACGACAAGCAATATAGTGGTAGTAACAGAGCTGCTACAGAGAGGGTTGGTGTTGACAACGAATTACACAAGCAGTTCAAATTCAAATTTATGGGACTTAACTGCGGGTCATCAGTCCCTAAACGTAGAGACTACTTACGAACTAATTTATACTAAAGACAACAGAAACATCCATGCCCGAGATAGGATTCGAACTTCCGACGCGGGAGGCATAGAGAGCTAGGAAGGTTGGATGTTTGACAGACACAGAGTGAGTTTGCTGCAGCTATTAGAGAGTGCCAAAGTGTAATTTCCAGGACTTAGACGCTATTTCAAAAAAACAAGAGCCTTTAACAGAAGGCGTCCACAGGTATCATCAGAATGGGATGAGCGTTATCTCGGTGTAACAGGAGTCTGAATGCAATTCAGTTTCAACGCACCCTCCAAACAGCAACAGGACGCACAATGTCAACACAAAAAGTCCAAAATCGCCTTCGAGAATGCGGCGTCTACCCACGGAGGCCTTTGGCGTGTGTCCAATTAAAACTACGATTTCGTTTGGCCCACAGAAACGGCGGAGGAACATCAGGATTGGAGTCGTAATGAATCATGCCGGGTTCTGTTCACATATGAATCAAGATATTTGTATTCAGCCGGATAATCGTTGTTTCTCAGCTGGAGAGAATATAGAATTCTGAACCATCCTGCGTATGTACAGGAAACATCACGAATAGTGTGGCCAGGAGTCAGTATTGGCGCACGTGCGGATCTCTATGTCGTTCAGAATGGCGTTTTGACTGCTCAGAGCTACAGAGACGAGATCCTTCACATTCTGTTGTGTTACGCTGGTGCCATAGATCCTTCTGGTGAACGATAACGCTCGTCCCCACAGAGCTGCACTGGTGGACAGCATGCTTGGAGCTGAGGGATTCGAACGTATGGAGTGGCCAGCTTATTCACCGGACTTAAACCCTATTGAGCATGTCTGAGATGCACTTGGCACACGCATTGCAGCCAGACCAGCACCTCCCACAACGTTTACAGAGCTGGATATCGCACTCAGGGAAGATTAGCCAAATATTTCCCACGATCTGACTGATAATCTCATACTGCCCATTCCACGCAGGTGTGCAACTGTACTGGCCGTCCGAGGTGGATGACAACGCCATATTAGAGGGCAACGAGAAGGCCACTGCTATGGTAGACCCAGGTTGCCTCACTAGTAATCGCCATGTAAACGTCAAGTAATGAGTTGAGACAGCAACTACAATTGTAACCAGTATCTGAATAAAATACGTTACCATATGTATATTGTGCATGATATCTCCTAATTGTTTTGAGCGATGTAGTTCAGGAGATTTAAGGTCATAAGCAATATAGTTCACGAAAAACAGTCCCCTCTCAAATGGAATTGTAACTTCTTATGATTTTTACTACTAACTTTACTCGCGACTATTCTTGAGCAGTACTTACTTTCTCCCCCCCCCCCCCCGTGAGGTATTCCATTAGAATTACTCAAATGGGTGTTACGCCTGTCCTTTATTATTTTCATGAGGTTCCAACTGTATTAATTCATTTCTGTACGGCAATCAGTTTCTAATCCAATGGAAAACTCAGTTTACTGCGGTCCAAAACCAATGATAGGACTCATGGCAGAAGTTGCATCTGACTAGATGCCTAGCAACTCCCTAATGGGCAGTGAAATGCAAAATACGTCGACTGCTTGCAAACCAGAGGCTTTGCGGATGGTTTATTTTAATGTGAAAACCACGCTGTTGACCCTATAGCCAATTAGCCATATATTAGCTTAAATACACCAACACCAACAAAATGTTTAGTACAACAAGCTCAACGGAAGTGTTGTAATATTGTTAACTACCGCAGTGAATAAGTTACTTTCATAGTATTTACGTAGAGCGTATTTCTCAGCAGATGAAGTTGTCGTGTTATAATAGTTGCTCTTGGCACACTGCCAATTAACTTTAGCGAGGGATAAAAAACGGATTAAATGGCGAAGTATCGATGCGCTAAACAGTCGTTTCGTTACCAGGACAACAGACGAGCGCCAGCATAAACAAAAGCGTAAACTTGTTCCGCTTTCCCCCCCCCCCCCTTCCCTGTCGACTGTTTATACAGTGGAAGCTGTTTACAAACCGGTAATGCGCGGGGAGCTTGTTGTGCTTCCAAAGCGGACACGAAGCGCTGCGTTCGCGGCCGTTTTGTCAAATGTAGCAGCCATTTGTAGCAGTATTTGCCACATAGGCAGCGCGAAAGTTTTACGTTTACGGGGGACAAAACCGTTGCAATATTCAATCTCTTACAAAATACCGTACTATATGCAGCTTTGTTCTACAATCGTATAATGTATGATAGTGTCACCTTTTTAATTCCCCGATTAACTGAGTTGTTACAGTCTGCAATATGGTATGAAATGCCCATGGACATAAGTAAGGGGTTTTGTGGATTGACTTTAATTCCAGGAACTAATTAAGTAAACCCACTCATCTTTGTTGATAAAACTCTTCTGGGTGTTGGACCGCATCGTCAATATATCAAATATTTCACCGACGTTTTGGCCACTATTGCAAGCCACCCAGAAGATGGCCACTTGCAATAGTGGCCGAAACGCCGGTGAAATATTTGATATATTGACGATGCGGTCCAACACCCAGAAGAGTTTTATCAACAATGACAACGGCCGCGGAAGCCGTCGTTTACATCCACCCGTCTTTATCCACAGAAGACATATTATGGCTCATAGATGGAAGTGTCTTAACTCTTGTTCAGAGGTTTGATAATCATAGCGGTAAATTGAGCAAGAAATGTAGCCGTAGGCAATGGTTCAAATGTTTGTAGAGTCTATGGGACTTAACTACGAGGTCATCAGTCCCTAAACTTACAAACTACTTATGAACTAGCTACAACTAAGGACGGCACAAATATCCATGCCCGATGGGGGATTCGAACCCCCGACCGTAGTGGCCGTGCAGACCGTGACTGAAGCGCCTCAGTCCCCTCGGCCACCGCGGCCGGCTAGCCGTAGGCTTCCGCGGCTATTGTGTAAATCCAACCGACGTTTCGGCCACTATTACAAGTCGCCGATATTCGGCAAACGAAAACCCTGAAGAGGGCGACTTATAAAGCGGCCGAAACGTCGGTTGGTTTTACACGTTGACGATGCGGTCTAATACCCTAAAGAGCTTTATTGAAAGTGCGAGAAATAGTCCTAGAGCTCTCTTACACGCGATACTCTGCCGTGTGATCCCGATGTCGCTGCTGCCTCCCATGCAACGAGTATGGCAGTAAAGGTGCCATATACGCGTAATGCTCTTTTACGAGCAGTAAAACCCTGATAAGAAGGGGGAAAAACCAAACCGCACCACATGGCCGGGAGGCCGTACAACCGAGGGGAACACGGAACTTCACTTCCCACAAAGCAGCTTGGCTGCCAATCTTCTGCCAATAACCGCTTCTCAGTTACATTTACGTATGGCTTAGTTTCGGAAGGGCCTATTTATTCCCGCTCGTTTGGAAAACTGTTTTGCAGCGCATTTGTGCCGAATGGTCAAAGTGATGTCTGCGAGGGGGTCATCAAAAAATCTACGTGTTTCGAGCTTTGGTTGGTGTCGGAATCCTCTTCCCACTATAGGTACCCATCGTTAGCGGGTACAACTATATGCAGTGAAAACCTGGTAAAACGATGTTTTGTTTTACATTTTACGGCAGAGCTAGAAATGGTATCTTGGAAAATAAGGTGATACGATTAAAGATCCTACGAGTGCAACAGTAGTCTTACCTCTTCTGAAAGCCCACATGCTTCATCAGGGAAAGAAAAAAATGTGATCGGAATTAAAAGATTTTGCACACAGTAGCTGAGTTACGAAGTTATTACATGTAGCTACTTCGAAACCAGCAGGTTTCTGTAGTGACTGCTGGCTTCAGAAACTTTTTTCCTTCACACTCCTTTGTTCATTTTTTACCCTCCCCCGGGCTCCAATTGTGAGATATTCTACATCATTAATTTTTTTCCCCAGGTCTCCCCTTCTACTAACGCGGACCACGTATTTTTATTTATTTTTTTTTTGTCACTTCCGAACCAGAGTATTCGTTATAATTTTGAAAAAATAAATTAAATATGTCTGTCCGTTTTATTAATGTTCCAGTACAGTGGTATAACTTATCCTCCAGTCCTCTAACTCTCACAATAAGTTGTACATTTTTCTTATTAGTTTTCACTGAAATGGTAAAACTGGTTCCATTCCATACTGGTGACTGGTACAGAATCAGTGTCAATTGCAAAATTTTCTTTATTTCAATGACGCGTTCCGCCCATTTGAGGCATCAGATAATGTAAACGATATATGATGAGCTATTTCTCATCATTTTAAAATAATGGTATATTTTACAATGATGACAGACAGCGTCATTGAAATGAAGAAAATTTTGCAACTGAGACTGATTCTCGGGAGAATTTCACTATAATGGTATTATATTCTTTATCTGTCAGCGTCTACAGCTATGCCACATATGACTAGTGGGGGAACTAGAAAGTCCTGTAGGTCGTAAGTCGAGTTTGTTTCTTCTTGTAGTAAAGGCTGCTTCCAAAGAGTTTGTAAAGTAAGTCCTGTTAACTGTTTGTACCCTTTTCGTTAGAAACATTGCCATTTATACAGAGAGTTCGAAAATTCCGTAAGGAAGCAATGCCCAGAAACGTCATTCAGTGACGCTATGAGCACCTAGAGATAGTATGAACCAAAACTAAGAAAAAAGAAACCAATGAACATCGACTGTGAAATGCATACGTCAAGAGCTATGACTTTGCTGGTGAAGTGCCCATAACTCTTAAGGTATGAATTTTAGACTTACCTGACATTTTATTCTTGGTTTGGTCTATAATACGCCTTCCCAAAATGTAGAAAGCAAAGCGTTTGCAGTGCAAATGAAGAGAGGTGTATTTCAGTATCAAAAAAGTCAGTGTCAGTGAAGACATTTGAAGACAAAGTTTTTGGTCTTTGAGGCTTCTAGCACAATAAAGGTCACGTAACATTGTTAATAAAGAAAGTACCAAATTTACTGCTAAGTTTAGATTCCTTTTTTATTTCGTCACTACAGACTGTTTCGGCGCATTATTGCCATTTTCAAGTGTCGTCTAGATGAAATGACGCGCATGTATCATCCCATCGGACTGTCTGATGTTTGTTAATTACTTTCTGGTTTTATAAAAAGTTTATCGAATTTCGTTTGACAGTCCCGATGATTTATGTTTACAGTTTATCGTTAATCTGTAGCCGCTGCGGAGTGGCCGAGCTCATTGAGGCGCTATGCTCCGAAGTGGTGGGCCGTTCGTTGTCGGGGGTTCGAATCCTCCCTCTGTCAGGGATGTTCGTGTTGTCTTTCATATATTAGTAAAAGGTAGTTTATAAGTAACTTTTAAGTTTATGAACTGATGACCTCACAGTTTAAGTTCCATAAACATTTGAACATTTGCGTCTGATAAGCTGTAAACATATACCATCGAACCTGTCAGAACTGTCAAATGAAACTCAATACCTTTTTATAATACCAGAAGGTAATTGACAATCATCAGAGACGGTCCAATAGGATGATATATGCACCTCATTGCATCTAGACGTCACTTGAAAATGGCAATAACGCCCCGAATGTCTGTAGTGACGAAATAAAAACTAAACTTAGTTTAAGGTTGAAAACAAACTGTTTTTGTTCTAAATTTAGTAGGAGAAAAAACAGTTTGTTTTCAACCTTAAATATGGAAGCGTTCTACCAAGAAGCGACGGAAGAATCCATTTATATGACTAAACTTAGTAGCAAATTTGATACTTTCTTTAATAAAAATAATATTTGATAAGGCGCCCATTTCAGGAAAAGTCTCGAAAGTATGATGTACGATTCACTTTCCTATATAATCGGGAATTTAAATGTTTTGTTTTGCTAATTCAAATTAGTCCAATTTTATAAAAGTGGAACGTAATTTTCATTGAGACTAGATTGCTCTTTCAGATATTTTAGATTAACTAATGTGAAGTTGTTCTTTTGTGTTGCGAATGGGATTTCTGCCATTGGTTTGTTCTTCAGATATTACCGCCAACCCTCCCTCCCTCCCTCTCTCTCTCTCTCTCTCTCTCTCTCTCTCTCTCTCTCTCTCTCTCTCTCTCTCTCTCTGTGTGTGTGTGTGTGTGAGAGAGAGAGAGAGAGAGAGAGAGAGAGAGAGAGAGAGAGAGAGAGACGCTTCCGATTTTAAAATTTGCCGGAATCGTTAATCCTGCTGTTATTCTCAATAAGGAAGATTAAAGAACAGCGCGCGAGTTAATCCACTATCCGGGTGCAGCCGTAGCCTTTCTGCGGGCGGGTTCGGTTAAGCCGTTGATGGGATACGCCGGCAAGGGAGCCCTTGACGTCCAGTAATTCGGCCGAGGCTAAGTAGCAAAGTTGGCAGAGGGTCAGCAGACTTCCGCGAACCCGGGGGCCGAAGCGTCGGTCGATGGCGGCGCGAATAATTGATCGGCCGGCGTCGTGAATAATAGAGAGGCGGCCAGGGCTACCTGGTGTGCCGGGCACCGTCCACCAGCCACCAGCGGGCCCACCGCGGCCGCGTGGCGTCGCGTTGCGTCACGTCTCGGGCATTGTTGCCAAACACCTGCTCTCTCACGCACCGGTTACGTCGCCAGTGGCGCCCCACGCTCTTCTCACGCGCACGCACCACGCTCTCCACGGACTCTGGTTACGAAATGGCGGGGGGGGGGGGGGGGGGGGGGGGGGGGGAAGTTCGTGGGATCCTTTGCGAACGGGAGGTACTGCCCGCGAATTGGTCTAAGGCGTTCGTTTAGAGGTGCTGCTGGTATAGGGAAGCTTTGGTCATACAGCAACAGTGCTCGGCGAATGAGGAAAGATTTGGGTTTGACGTTCCGTCATTAGAGGCGGAGCACAAGCTCGGATAATTTTTGTTGAGGATTGGGAAAAATCGGTTGCCTCCTTTGAAACGAGTCATTCGGCAGTTGGCACGAGCATGAGGTGTTCAATTTTTAAAAATCTGGATCCGATGAAGCGATACTTAAAAATATCGACACTGGATATATCGTATTAGCCCTTTGTGGCCCAAGAAATCAAACTGAGTTCTGAAACAATTTTAATGAAGAGGTACTGAACAGAATTGGTGAGAAAAGGAATTTTTGGCATACCCTGACTAAAAGAAGGGATCGCTTGGTAGGACACATTCTTAGATATGAAGAAATTGTGAATTTAGCATTGGAGGGAAGTGTGTAGGGTAAAAATCGCAGAGGGAGAGCAAGAGACGCGTATAGTAAGCAGATTCAAGTGGATGTGGGTTGCCGTTCTTATGAGGAGATGAAAAGGCTTGCTCAGGATAGAGTAGGGTGGAGAGCTGATCAACCCAGTCTCCGGACTGAAGACCATAACAACAACAATGTATAACCTTTCGTAACTTAAGAGACCTATGCCAATTTAGAAGATAATACAGCGGAAAACAATATATGTAACGTCACGATCCTCACCAACAGCTAACAAAGGCACTCACAGCGCAGGTCAATGTTTTTGTGGCTTTCCCGCGCAAACGTATTGCCCGAGGCAGCAGCGAGCTGATTTCTAAACGACGGAGGAGACAATCCGGTTCCGTGGTGGTTTTTCGGTAACACAGAATTTTGCAAGAAATATAACGAATGAGGGCGCTAGGGATTGCAACCTAACACTTTCCAATCCAGCGACATTTTGGCTGGATTGCCTTCAATTCTGTAAATTGCACTGTGTTTGCAAAACCAGCTAACTGCATAAAACTAGTGCAAAAATCGGCAACAACATTTTACTATTTTAAGGTACAAAACATTATAAACATTTGCAAAACCAGCTAACTGCATAAAACTAGTGCAAAAATCGGCAACAACATTTTACTATTTTAAGGTACAAAACATTATAAACATTTGCAAAACCAGCTAACTGCATAAAACTAGTGCAAAAATCGGCAACAACATTTTACTATTTTAAGGTACAAAACATTATAAACATTTTAGCCATTAACACTGAGTAATTATGTTTACTAATTTTTGAAAGAAATAATGAAGTCTTTAGTACGTTGAATGGAACGAATTTTTCCTCTTATCGTGCAAGCGCCTTTTGAATCTGATCTACTCATTTATAAAAACACTATAACAGAAAATTCACTCGAAATACGATTAGAAACAGTTATTCGATAAAAAGTGTTGCGGAATGACTTCAGAACAAAACGTTTGCAGAGTCCAATAGCAACTGGCTGGCGTAATGTGGCAGGTAACGCACGACGTGAACTACTGTGTTTACTTTGAGTAAGTAGGGCATAACGCGGCGATCTGAGATGGTGCATACTGCAGGTTGAATGCGCCGGTAACACTCGGTCTCGTGTGCTTGACTCATCTCCGCCGTGCCCTGCCGGCTGACAGTGAGCAGTTGGCTAGCAGCATACATGCGCCCTCACTTCCTCCGCTCTCCGCTCACATCTCTCAACTGCCATCATTCAGTTTACACATTGTATACGAGTGCGTGCAATTCAAAATACGACAAACGACTTAACGGCAAATTTAAGACAGTGAATTTAAGATTGCAAATTTGAAAGAATTTGCGCGGGTCTATGCTTGCGGATCCGAAGACTGTTGCGGGATCCCGCAGTTCCTAAAATTACGCCGGACTGCAATCCCTAGATGGCATAAGAGAACTATATTTTGTTGTTAGTGGTAAGCAGTGGCGGTGTGATGAAGACGACAGTATCATTACTGCTGTTTACGGTGCCTAGGAAGACCTGGAGGTGTAGCCGCATCCTGGCTGATAGCGCGGGGTGACGCGAAATGTGCGCCTGCGGCCGGAAACGGCGTGAGGAGCAGGAAGCAGGCGGCTGTGGGAACCCTGGCTTCCGCCCACCTGGCTTTGCCGCTGGCCTGCGGGCTTCCGTCTCGTTTTACGTCCGCCGCGACGCCCCCGCACAAACCCGATACGCTGGCCGCCGGCCAACCACGAGCCACTACACCCTCTCTCGCTGGAACTCGGGCCGGAAATGTGGTCGCGACGCCTCCAGGTGTCCAGCCAAAGGTCATTCCACACCGGCGTAGCGTATTCCGAGCTACCTTTTCGGAATGACGTCGCAGACGAATCTCGGAATGTAATCAAATGGGGCATTTCAGACCGACGTAGCTGAAGTTGCGTCCAGCCGGAATACATAATACGCGTATCTCCTGCTACGCATGCACACGTACCGGTCACGCACTTTTTCGTAGCCCGTCTGTGATCGGCGGAAGTCGGCTAAGTTCGTGTGTCTACGGAATGTCTATGCTCTCCCCCAACCTTAACTCTTAACAGCATTGTAGTACACCGTAGACATCGTCAATGTATTGTTGATTTGTGCTTGGTATTGATTACTGTCTTCCACTTTTTTATTTGCTAAAATAAGTGCACATACACCGACGACTTCTTTTACAAAAATGCTGTCCATGAAAAGTGGTATGAAGAATTTTAATTCCGATTGTTATTCAGTTATGACAATAAAAAAGAGGCAGAAAGCGTTGCTACACCCGCTTAATAAGTACCTTTAAAATATTACTATTTCGTAGACATACGCTCCAGTTTTCTATCACTCAAACATTAAATAATTTCATGTTCCATCTGTGACACACGTTCCTTTTAAACCTGTAAACTATAGGCCGTAACCTGGCGGCACTGGGAGAAAGAGGCGGGGCTTGTTCTAACAGCCAATGCGCTACGAGCTGAATGCAAGCTTCAGCTCTCAACATTCTCCGCTCAGGAGCCACGTCTAAGTGCGTGATGTGTACAATCGCTATCTCGGCTCAGCATGTGCAAAACACTGCTCCACAAACCACGTGCTCTTTGCAGAACATCTCTTTTACTGCGTGTTTGAGTGTTTACTGTAGACAACGTCTGCATTAATTGGCCAAGTGTGAAAGTATCCAGTGCTGTGGGACTATTCTAAAATGGAATACGTTTCTATTTGCGATTACGGGCATCGTATTGTTATCTTACACAAATAGATAGCTGTTATTCAGGACGTATTGATTTTCTTTAATTTGTATCCTGATTGTTTTTTAATGTCACTGCTGATGAGGAATGAAACTTCACTGAACTGTTCGTCATTCATCATGCAATGAAGGCTTTCACGACCGGATGTCACAGTTGCTGGTAGAACTTCCGGGTTATAAGGCCGTGGTCCCTAAAACTTTTCATATATACTGTGAAAAGTGGGCGTGGCCAAGCTGTTACGTTATCAGCAGAGACACTCCTTGTTAGAGATAAAACATCACTATCGATTGCAATCGGTCAGAGATAAAACCTGTCTATCTTTCACGCTACTGTCCATATGTCGCTAAGTTTCATAGCTTCTTCTTTCCTGTTAAAATTTTCCTTATGTTTATATATTTCAATAGCTTCACTGTATTGTCGTGAATAATAATTAGTAATTTTAGATAAAACAGATGTTTTGGGAAATCTCACTATATGACTTCCAGATTGAAGAGCATCAGCAAGTAAGAAGATCTCTGAAGATGTCCGGCGTAGCTCTAGACAAAACGTTAGGAAAAACTGAAAAGTTTTATGGACCACGACCTTATAACCTGGAAGTTCTACCAGCAACTATGTTCTTCATTAAGCCTGAAACAAGTTTTATACTTACGCTGTAAATCTTGCATTAGGTGGTGGTATCCGCCATACACCGTTCTTTTAACAGTTATCGGATTTATTTGACAATGAACACAACATCAGCTCATCATCACTATCGCTATTTGAACTACAGTCCATCCACGGCACACTGACGTTGGTATCTGGTTCTTACCACGGCACATTGAACGCTATTTCTGGTACTATCCACGATCAGTATTGAAGTTAGCACACCAGATCCATAACTGAGCAAATACGAATATGGGGTAGAAAACGTAGCTCTTAGCACGTAGCTTTCAGTCTGAAGGGTACCTACACACTTTTCGTTTTGTCGGTACCAATTTATCGGCGGTCCGTGTGTTGGTGCTTCCCGACTAACTTTTTTGTCGGATGGTCGGTCGGTCGGGCCTAACAGTCCGACATCAAACCCACCCCCCCGCCCCCCCCCCCCAAAAAAAAAAATAAATAATAAAATACATAAAATCACTACACCCTACAAATTGTACCGCGTGCAACGCTACCCGACTTTTTGCCTGCGATCGGCTGCTATCTGCACAGCAAAAGCGCGAAAACAAAAACAGTTCCCCCAACTAGACACAAGAACAGGGAGGCGCTGCAATCGCTGCGTGCAGTTGGTCGGAACGTATGTAGGCTGCTACGAATTTGGTCGGTTGTCTGGTCAGTTAGTTGGTCGGACGATAAATGTGAACGTGTGTAGGGGCGTTTAATGTGGGAAGCGACGCTATCGGTATTTACCTTGCGCCAGAGCTCAGAGCTCCTCTTTGTAGTTCCGGTGCGCCGCGGTGAGGTGAGGTGAACGACCGGGCCTAGGAGCGCGTGCGGGTAATTGCATTCTGGTTCCCGTCAACGTCATTGTTAGGCCGCAATTTGCCGCCATAAGCCGGCACGCGCTCGCGAGCATACTGTACTGGCAAAGGCATCTGTCTCTCTGAAAGCACGCGTCCACTGAAGCTGGGATCAATGTTCTCCTACTGCGCACAAAATACGCAACACAGGGACTAGGAGTTTCTCATATGATATACATAATTATTACATCGCTTACTTCTTTATTTTTTATCTGTCTCGATAGGTTATACAGTCATCATCGGATGTGTCTTTAAGATGTAACTCCATCTAACAAACTTAATAAAAATGAGAGTTGTACATTAAAGACAAATCCGATGATGGCAGCATAAACTGTCAAAGCTAACAAACTCCGTCCGAGAGGCTTCAAGAGGACCACAGGGTACTGACCGGCCGCCGTGTCATCCTCAGTCCCAGGCAATCAACGGATGCCATGTGGAAGGGGGCGTGGTCAGTCCCCCGCACTCCCGGCCGTTATGTCTTCGAGACCGCAGCCGCTTCTTCTCAGTCAAGCAGCTCCTCAGTTGGCCTCACAAAGGCTAAGTGCACCCCTCTTGCCAACAGCACTCGGCAGACCCGAACGGTAACCCATCCAAGTGCTAGCCAAGCCCGACAATGCTTAACGTCGGTGATCTAACGAGAACCGGTGTATCCACTGCAACACGGCTGTTAGCTGTCGAAACTACTAATCTAAAATAAATCGTAACAAATGAGTGATATTGGCTGTTGTCTTTTGTAATAGAGACTGGTAATGCTGTGTGGTCGGGAGTCGTCTGGATTCACACCGACATTTCACACTGTCTAGATTTCAGACAAAGTACAGTATCTCCGGATAAACGGCATTTCGTATAAAATAATAATTTAGTGTAAAATGTGAACTTCCACGGCCGGAAATATCAATTCCGGGCTATTATGCCCCGGTCTTGTGGATTTGTTATTAAAAGCCAACGTGTAGTCCGCATCTGCGGACGTTCTGGATCATTTTTTTGAACGTCCGATACACAGCACGGCTCGTTACTGACAGCCAGAGTGTGTGTCGTTATGAATGAAAAACCTTTAGCCGTTACTTTTGAATTTGAGTATTTTCGAGAATACACTATTCTCTTCTTCAGACCAAGTAGCCGAATACATCTTTAAGCGATAGGATGATACTCAAACGCAATGGAAGGCTAGTATGCATTACAGCATGGATTCTTGAAGGGTCTGAAGAAGGAATAGTGTATTCTCGAAACTACTCAAATCCAAAAGTAACGGCTGAAAGTTTTTCATTTATAACAATAACAGAACGCCGTCGTCCCAATATCGATCTGATCAGGTTATGTATCCGACGATCAAAAGAGCCACGATGCTCCCTTAAGAATGTCATTCGCAGATTGGGACGAAACGTCGGGTTTTAACAACAAATCCCCAAGACCGTGACATATAGCCCGGAAAATTTTAGAAATATTGATGATTTATTGCACCCCTTCACTTTCTTTCACAGAAAAACACTCATACAATCTTCAAAATATTCATCATTTGTCAATTCCTGAAAGTAAACCTTAGTGTGAAAATGTATGTAGTGTGGTATATAATTTATACCTACCGAATCTTTGAAACAATGCGAGAAGAGGAGAAAAAAAAGTTGTACTAAATTTTCTCATCCACAAATCTGTTTATTCATTTTTCATACCAGATGAAGGGTTAAGCAGTTATTTTCATTTAAATTTCGAGCTGTCAAAACACGATCGCAAAGGCTTACTTGCCGGCCGCGGTGGCCGAGGAGACTGAGGCGCTCCAATCACGGTCTACACGGCCACTACGGTCGGGGGTTCGAATCCCCCCTCGGGCATTGATATTTGTACCGTCCTAGTTCGTAAGTAGTTCATAAGTAGTTTGTAAGTTTAGGGACTGATGACCCCGTAGTTAAGTCCCATAGACTATACAAACATTTGAACATTTTGAAAGGCCTACTTCTCGTGTTACTATCGCAACCTAAAGTGGACAAAAAATTATATAAAGACTAATTTTCGTACCTGAGAAGCAATATGACGTAGTACAACAGAAGCAAAGGAAACAAGTGCACAGTTCAGTTTAACGAAAGAGTTGAGTAAATATTGATAAGTTGACGAGAAAATTATATCTGAAACGTGAGTTAATGAGGAAAGTGGACTAGCGGGCAAGTATAAGGCACGCTGATGCTCGCAGTCCTGGGAGAGTGGCGACGCTCTGCTGCATTCCACTTCAGCATCTGGCGTGCAGGCACTGTGTACGGGCCTTTTTAGCGCTTCGCGACACTAGCAGGCATGTCGTAATACGCAGTAATGCAGGCGCGACTGCTGGCTCAGCTGTCCTCTAGGCCAGAGCCAACACCTGAGTATATGCAGGAGGGCGGGCAAAACCGCACAGCCAACTAGCAACCAGGCGGTGCTTCTGATTTGGTAATGCCAATAATCTACATCGAACCTAATCTCAGTAGTATTTGAAGAGTTCTCCTACAGCATGTTCACGTACGATTGTTGTATGAACACCCTTCGGGCAGTGATAAACATACCAATTAGCGTGTTGACGACTTTACCCTCCGAACACAGTTTTTTCCGGAAGGCTTTTCACACTGTACCTCACAAGCGGCGTGGTTATGGAATTTCGCCCCAATTATGCAAATGGATTCGGGATTTCCTATCAGAAAGAACTCAGTTCGTAGAAATTGACGGTTAGTCATCGAAGATGCATCAGCTCCACCAAAGAGACTGCCTACATCACACTTGTGCGTCCTCTCCCGGAGTACTGTTGCCCAGTGTGGAACCCTCACCAGATGCAACTGACAGAAGACATTGAGAAGGTTCAGAGAAGGGCAGCTCGTTTTATCACGTTGCAGTGGGGGAAAGCGTCACAAATGTTGCACGATTTGAGGTGGAAATCTCTGAAAGAACGACGTTATTCGCTGCTGCGAGATCATTTGCGAAATTTCAATCAGCGACTTTTACTTCTGAATGTGAAAATATTATGCTAGCACCCACCTACATAGGGAGACATGACCATCCCAATAAAATAAGAGAAATCAGATCGAATACGGAACGATTTAGGTGTTCATTCTTACCATGCGCTATTAGAGAATGGAACGGCAGAGAAAGGCTATGAAAGTGGTTAATGAACCCTCTACCAGGCACTTAAATGTGAGTTGCAGAGTATCTATGTAGATGTTTCAACAGCAGCTCGATGCGGTGTGACAAAACCATCGATATTTTCATGTAACATTAGCTCCGCCCCGCAATGTTAAACGCAGGAGGTTAGTTAGGAAAAGAAAAAAGAAAAGAAAACATTAGTGCCGAAAGTGACCACACACGGGTAGGTGAATCACTTTTAGCCCATGCAACCGCGTGACATCGGGAAAAAGAAAAATCTGACGGTGGGAACAGCTGACAGAACTCTCACCGCTAGCATCTTTAATTCACGGATTACATTTTTACGCGACCGTGGAGCGAATTACAAAATACACCAGAAAAAGAAGTAAACAATTTCAGTACAGAATTATTCTTTCACTCTGCAGCGGAGTGCGTGCTGTGATATTAAACTTCCTGACACTTAAATTGTGTGTGTGGGGTTCAAATCAGGGACCTTTACCTAGTGCTCTAGCGAATGCGGTATTCTGGCTGTAAGGACAGGCCTTGAAGCGTGCCAGGGTACCTAACCCGGCGGAGCACTTGCCCACGAAAGGCAAAAGGTCCCAGGTTTGAATCCCGATTCGACACATTTTTAATCAGCCAGGAAGTTTTAATTTCAGTCCATTTTCCAGTGCAGTTCCCCCTTCGCCTGCGCCACCTCTTCCTCCTCATCCATATCGCCTCTGTTCAGCCCCCCCCCCCCCACCCCACCCTCCTCGTTTCCTTCTGATATAAACAATGGTACGTGTAGTTCCCAGTAAAAATGTTCCATTTCGTATTACTCGAATCGAATTTTGCCTGTCCTCAGAAACGGTTTATTTAAAAAAGCAACGAATTGCACAGTTCAAATATTTATTTATGGCCGGTTTCGGAAACTCAGAAGCACGTAAGTGACCTATGTCCTTCGACTGCAGCACAGGACTGAAAGTCACTTTGTCCATCAGAAATTAACATTTCAAGTGTGCCACTGGCTGCTGTTTCTTTTTAACTAAACGTTCGAAAATATTTCAACTGTGCAATCGGTTTCTGTTTCTTTTTTAACATTCTAATCTTCCATTATCCCATCTCCGCCCACCACCACAACCACCAAGAACATGTAATACGTCAAATTGTGTTGACGTCCATTTGTAAAGTAACCTCCTCCGCCATGCATCGTTCGACGGTTTACGGAAGGTACTAGTTGCCCTACATTGCTAGTTGCCGATGTACTTTATTTCCAGTCCAAATATGTGTAGCCCTTAGGGATGGGAAAATGATACTCGCGTGCGAACGGGCTTGAGATTTCCGGGTACGGCATGGCGTGCGATGCGTGCTTGTTCAAACACGCGACGAGCGCAAGGGATACGCAAGAAACTACGAACTAGTCACAAGAATAAGTTGTGTGTCCACTTAAAATTACGTAAACGCTGGGGAAAATATCGTAGTGTGTTTTAATATTTTTGCAATAAGATTCCGCATACATTACCCTTGTGTATACATAAATATTGTACCGTTATTAAAAGGTAACAAGGAAAAGGGAAAATGCTGTCCTTCAAAACATATTTTATAACTGAAGCAAGAAGGATATTTTCTGTGTTTCAACATTTCGGTGCATTAGCGGCAATGAAAACTCTTTAGATCGCGGGCACATTGACAGATACTTCCGTTACAACAAAAGTCCACAAGCCCACAACCGTCTTGGCTACTTTAAGCATCCAGATTCAGTAATTTAATTGTATAACAACCATTACCACGTAATGGCGTAGAAAATAAAAATCTGATTATATAATACCGCGTGATGCTCAATTTATTCCCACGCAATATAATATCGGTCTATGTAATATACAGTAAGATACAGCATTTCGCCTGCGAGAAGTAGACGTTAATAAATGAGCCGAGGCGTGTCGTGCGTTACGGCAGTTCTCTCTCTCTCTCTCTCTCTCTCTCTCTCTCTCTCTCACACACACACACACACACACATATACAAACACACAAACACGCGCGCGCGCGTAGGGGAAACTTGAGAGGAAAATGAGGGAAAAACTATTTTGCGGCTATAATCTTAATACTGTAAGGAACTGTTACCAAGTTCGCACGTCGTTGATACCATTAGACGACTTTTAAACTGAAAGGTCTTAAATTCAGAAGTAGGAAGCATCGTTTCGCTTCGAAAAAAAAGTTTAAGCACACGAAGAATAAATTGTTTGAGAAGATTCGTGTTCATATTCAGAATTTATGTTATATCGGATAACGAAATCTATTACATTTATTTGCGCTGTCTCCCCAGGAACACTCTCAGCTTCTGTAAAGTCGTTAGAAAACCTGTACAAAAGTTCGCCGTTAAATGGCCCTTTTCTGCATATTTATTGGCCATGCATTTTTAATGAATCTACGGAGGGTGAAAACACCAAAGTTTTTCTGTTGCCGGCAGTTTAAGGATTGACGAGCAAGCCATTTAAATGGGCAAACTTTCGACGTGGCAGCCTTTTCCCAACTTCGGAACGCTAAAAGGTGTCAAACTGTACTGCCAATTACAGGTGGACCATCTGACGGAGAGTTAAGATGGATGACGCAAGAATAATTCACCAACAATGATATCTGCTACATACTGAAAACAAATTAGATCATACTGTTTTTCCATGGTTAATAATAATAATAATAATAAACTAAGAGTTTATAATGCTGTAATTAAACCAGAATGCCACTATGGACGAGAAACACTAACAATCATTGATATGGTTTATGTTTTTTCAGACATAAACGGACATGGTTGCGCTGTTGAAGAAATGGGAACATGCATATAAGCACCCCTAGCCACATTATTACGAACCTCATGTGGTCGCCCTTGGTGCGAAAAATATACAAGTGTTTTCGATAATTGTGAAAAATGTTTGTCTCAAACAGGTGATTCAATGATGGTAACTATATTTCCGATACTCGTCATCCAGACAATAAAATAGCGATGTTGGCAACATTTGGTAGTAATCATTTAAGATCGTCCCCTTAAAAAATGATGAAATTAAATTCTGAAAAATTCGAAGAAAATCTTCGACTATACAAATTGTCTATACAATGGAAACCTTTCTTAATTAGCATAATACGCTTTGCGTCTTGCCTGAAACAATAGTCGTTATGTAAAATATATTTTTTTCTGTCGAAAATCATTCCGAAAAATACATTACAAATACTTCGTCCACTAATTTAGCAGTTAGCTGCAGCAAAATAAATAAGATTAAATTTGTTTCGTTTGAGATAACAGATTCGTTACGGTTAATGATGGAGGGGAGAGGGTAGCCAGAATATTTTTATTTGGAAGGGGCGCATATTCGATAAGGTTCAAAAACATTGTTTTAGGGAAATCACGGTAAACCTACATGTGGTTGACCGGAGGTGGATTCGAAAATCCGTCCTCTGGAATGCTAGTGTGTTAACTAGAGCTGGGCTAAAGGTTACTTGCGTTCGAACACGTTCGAGTTTTCCCGATACGGCGCAGAGATCGATATAGTATCGAACTGTTCGAACACTTAACTAGCAAATAACTCGCGCAGCGCATATGCAAACGATACACGGAAATTTAAGTAACCGGGCTATCGATTTGCTGAGAACTAAATTCATAGCAAGTACATAAAAAAAGGCATCACCATGAAAAAAAACTATTTTGTTTAAAACTCTGCATACATCACCTGGCTGATACCAATAACGGATATGATGAATTGATAAAATCCATGTTTCTTTTGCTTTTTCCTCGCCCGTACTTGCAGTTATACATTTTGTATAGGGTTAGAAGACAGACTTTCGCTAATTTTTGTAGTTTAAAATTATCTTAATCCACCCTATACGAAACGCAGTGTTGAGTTTTGCTAATAACAGAACTACCGCTTCAAATAACAGCAAAGCTAATCGAAGATGAAACTTGCCTTTGAAAATAAGTTACATGACTGATTCCTTCATAAATAGAAATTGCGTTTAATCTATATCTATAAATGTGAATGTGTCTTCGGTGTACTCTTATCACATCCGAACGACAAGACACAGAGACTTAATATTTGTACAGTTACTAATTTATACCTGAGGAAGGTTTTAGGCACGGTTTGATAGCTATCTGATCGATATTTAGTAATTTGAAGAAAATAACGCGAAATGCGAAACAATAATTACTCTTTGAAAATTATATTTACTCTTTGAAAATTGTTTTATTGGTTGCATTGTTGCTTGAGGGTTGATAATGATAAAAGGGTGGAGTGTATACAAAATTTTACGTATGTATTTCGCTCTGCAGCGAAAACTACAAAACGCAAACGAATGGTCTGTGTGTAATTGTTGTCCGAAGTCTCCCGTTGTATACCATAGTAGTTCCATATCGATAGCTATAAGGGGATGGAAAATGTGGTTTAAGTCGTCAAATTATTAAAAAAAAAATCGGACTGAAGGCCAGCGATGACGTTTGCGACTCTATAGCAAGGAGATTACATATAGCGAAACGTGATGCCACAGACCACATGTTTGGTCTATGCATGCTACTATGTCTTCAGCTCTTTCTCTGTAAGGATAAGCATACAAATAAGGAAATATAAGAATAAATAAAGCAGTAAAAAAGAAATTTCTTTTAATACATCTCTTAAAAAAATCGATTTGACGTTTCGCGCATAACAATAAGTGATTAAAAATGTTCTTTTTTTCTAAAGAAGGTATTGTGTTTCATTTCATCCTTGAAAAGCAGTCTCATAGCACACTGAAAGATAGCTTATCTATCATAATCAACCAACACGCGAGCGGAGCCGCGGGTTAACCTAGTATGATTATAAGAGGTAGTAGATTAAGACGTAAAAATGCTACCTACTTTCAATCTCCTTGAAAACAAGATTAAAAGTGTTGAGATAATTATACGAAATTTAATACCCAATGGAGGAAATAAATGATATTTAAATTAACTGTAATCGCAATCACTGGATAGTGCAGGAGCTGCTGGTAGTATCAACACCCAACGCTAGATCGCGACACTAGAACTTGAAATGGCGATTTTTCTTTTAATTATATATTCCACAATGTTTTTACTAATGACCGACACTCTAGAAGCTGCTACAGTAAGTGTATCACACGTATTAATCCCCACAATATATTACATTGTTGTCTTTATAAATAGTTTACTGCACAGCACGGAAAAGATTAATTTGTGAACGCGTGAACTTATAGCTGTGAGTCGTGGAGACAGTACCCTCTGACGTCGCTAGATAGCGTCGTGATCGAATGTTCGTACCAACGACATATATAATCTACATAAACTGGCTAAGGTGCTGCCGTACTTGAAGCAAATTGAAAGTTCAGCCGCCATGTTTCACAACGTCACGTAGGCGTAACCAGTCGTCTGCTATAGCACTGAATCATATCACTTCGTGCAATGACTTAATAAACCATCCTCTACCTGCTTATTGTTATTTTTGTAGCCAAGCTAATGTGGACAAAGGATAAATGACAGACAACAACTGTTTGGTAGACAAATCGAAAAGTTTCATTACAAATGTCACCTGCACAGGATCGGCTAAACATGCCTTTCCACTGCCTAATCTGCTTACTTCTTTCCTCCGCAGATTTGGCATTACATAAATGATGTATTCTCCAATTGAAGTAATGTTTTAATAACAGCTTTATTAAGCTGGAGAAGTGAGATTCCTCCCAAAATTCCGAGGATACCATTAAGTCACCAGATGTAATTCGCAGCATTGGCCGTTAATGTTTTATTTTAAAAACCACAGATCGATTTCGATCACATAATGATCATCTTCAGTGTCCTTCACACGAGCATATGAATGCCCTGAATGTAACTGCAACGGTAAACATAAAATTGCAGTTTACCGTTGCAGTTACATTCAGGGCATTCATATGCTCGTGTGAAGGACACTGAAGATGATCATTATGTGAACGAAATCGATCTGTGGTTTTTAAAATAAAAGAGTTCATCATTGTGTGGTCGTGGAGTACCTCCAAGTAATGATACCATTAAGTGCTCGTAGCTGGTAAATAAAGTAGGTCTGTTTCCCAATATTGTAAGTACATCTACATATATTCGCAAAACAAATTTTTTCTTCTCTAATGACGTTTCATGATTCCTCAGAACCCTTTCTGCCACTTCGAAAAGTTTTACAAGTCCTTTAGAGGAATTGAACAGACTGTCTTTTATACCTTCATATCCGATTAATCCTGTTTTAATCTCATTTTTAGGATCAAGAGAACTTCCAAGCAATCTAAACACTTTTTTACTCACTTGCCTAATTATGCCTCCAAAACTATATTTAACTACTTTTTCGGAATATAATGTCAGTATTTCGTATTTTAGCACATAGTCATGGTCAAACTGAATAGGCCTACTGCTCTCTGAATGACTTAAATAATGATTTGCAATAGATAATAAAAGAGGTTCCATTTCGCAGCATTGGCCGTTAATGTTTTATTTTAAAAACCACAGATCGATTTCGTTCACATGACTACATGACATTTTTGAGATCTCCTTGCTGGCGTTTTGGATGTTCAGAGACCGGAAATATTGCTTCGTGTCATTTGTTGCATACATGTATTTCTCCTCAAAATGCGATGAACAAATGTACATGTGTGCATTAGGTTTCCACTTTTCTCGCCCCATAATGGCTAATCATAGTATTGTAAGTTCCTCATTTTTTTCAAAGGAAAACTGAAAAATATAATTACTTTAGTTAAAGTTAAACACATGCCGAACCGATACGACTATTTTATGCAGAAATATGGTAAGTACAAAAGACGAGTACACGAAATGTTAGAAACGAAAACATACAAATACTTCCAACAGTCTTAATACTGCGATTCGTACAGCTATATGTTGCGCATAAACTCGGCATGATTTCAGCTTAATAAATAAGATGTCAAGCTTACTACGATACATACAATGTGAAACCAAAACACGTAAATAGCGTCGGTCTGACTTTCGTATTCGGCGCACAAGACGTTGGAATATATATATATATATATTGGCTGTCACAGTTTCTAGTTGCTGCCACAAGGAGCGCTGTTGACCCAGAGAGAGTGGAGCCCTGTATTGGGAGAGTAGCGCCAACCTTTTATGTATTGCTTGCCGACAACCGCCGGCTGCTATTGGTCAGTTGAGCGCGGGTGGGGCACGTCCGCCATTTTAGGCCTCAGCAATCCATCAGCGTAGTGACATTTCACTTAACTAGCTGTTATTTTAGCATTTAGAGGCGTTGCAAATGTGTAGACTCATTATGTATTAAATTAAGAGCTTAACATAGCATATCCCGTTTTTATATGGTGAAAAATGCGGCATTGTTGGCAGTGAATTGTTATACTAAGACAGTCCGAGGTAGCAAGTTTTACGCATTCCACAGGGCGAAAGAGATGCAAAAAAACGCGAATTGTGGGTTCACCGCATTGGAAGAAAAAATGAATTTCCATACGAGAATGCAAAATTTTGCGAAGTAAGTAAATTTGTATTGAAATATCGAGTAAACTTCTAGGTTTATCTGTTCATACAAGTTTGGACGGACAAACTTGTAAGAGAAAAGATATTTTTAAAAGATATAAATACATGAAAATCTAACAGTGTGCCGTATTTGATGAATTTCGTATTTATACTTAGCCTGCATATTACGAAAATTTGGGCGGTAAATTAAACCGCCCATTAAATCGATCTCCAAAACTCGAATTTTATTTTACTGAAGTACCCAGCAATGCGATAACAATGTGTAAAAACTTAAACCTTCCCAAAATGTTAGCTCAGTTAATGTTATCTCATAATATCACATGTAGATCAGCACACACCTACCGACATTAGGCACTAGATTAATGGAACGCAACATGTATTAATTACATTTACTTTGATAAAAATCAATATATTAGAGATAGAAACGTCAGTCCGTAGCTAATTTGAAAGCAGGAACGTCACTTATTGTGAAAGCAGTGCATTTGGTACAGGGTTTAAATTTTAACACGAAACAATTTTACAACTACTTTGCTCAAAAATAAAGGTCTTGAACTAAGAATACCTATTTTTCCTTAATATTCGCTGTAGATGTGATGAAACGATTAAAAACTTAAGTTCATTGTTTACGTAACGTATTGTCATACCACGTCGATGTACAGACCGGTTCCCTTCATCATAAATGGTAATTTAATAGCGCTGCTATTGCCTGATAGGCCTACAATGGCGGCGCTCGCCCGGTTGGCGGTACTCTCCCAATACAGGGCTCTAAGAGAGCCTCTATGTAGTTTATATAGCTTGTTGGGTCGAACATATGCATAGATTTCCCTGTGACGTAAATTGTTGGAGTCTTGTTGAAAATCGTCTCCAGTGTTAACACTGCGCCACCTGGGTAAGATAGAGAACGGAGGGGGAGGGGATAGAGCTGGAGAGAGTGAGCTGACTGCGTGTCTGCCACAGCTGTCCGCGGCGTTGCTGAGCCGTGAAGCTCGCCCCCCCCCCCCCCCCCCCCCCCAGGTAATCGGATTAGCCGCCGGCGACGTCACCTGCCGCGTAATCCCGCGACGGCGTGCCTGGCTTGTTTACAATCGCAGCACGCAGCGCTGCTCATCTCTAGCCTTCCACGGGGAGTGCATGGGTACCCTGGGCGAAGACGTACCCTGTCGCTAAGCAAATAAGCATAATAAAAAGTAAGGCGGAATAGTTGTTTTGGTGGCACACCATCGGTATAGTGCGACATGTAAAAATTACGTGTCGTGCAACTGAAGTGCCAGGAAACGAGCGACAAACTTATTTTACACTTTTTTTTTTTTTTTTTCATAAAATCTCGGGCGAACTGCCGGATGTCCGTAACCTCTAGCCACGATATTTCGGCGCAGAGTCTTCTGGCCATCTTCAGGTGAGTACCGCCGAAGTACTGGCGAAGACGCACTGAGCTGTGCTATTTATGCCCAATTCAACCGACATTGTATTTCCACAGGTCATTCAATGAAATACAATGAAACGAAAATTGTGGCCCAAAAATCAAACTTTTGGAGCTCAATTATTAATGAAGCCGTGGAAATAAGATTGTCTGACAGTGAGACTCTTATCAATCGAGACAGCGGTTTCCAAATAAATGCTGCATGGAATCCTGTCATTGAAAAACTTCGTAGTCGGCGTAGTTTCCTGCAACTGAATGACGATGATAATCGATCTGATATCGAAGCGGCAAGCCTTCACCACGGAGGGCGCTCGGAGCAGCGTACGTAGCTGTAGTGAACGCGCGCGCTAGGTACGCGCATGCGCAATGTCGGCTGAATTGGGCATAAATAGCACAGCTCAGTGCGTCTTCGCCAGTACTTCGGCGGTACTCACCTGAAGATGGCCAGAAGACTCTGCGGCGAAATATCGTGGCAAGAGGTTACGGACATCCGGCAGTTCGCCCGAGATTTTATGGAAACATCTGTACGCCGGGAAAGCTTTAAACATTATTTTACACCTCTCTTTTATTTTATTTTTGAGACTACAACAAAGTGAATCGATGTCTTAAATGTCGCTTAGGCCATTATTACAATTAGTGACGTGGCTATTGCGGGTGGCACCCAGGTCGGTTCTCGGTATCGTCACCTCAAGAATAAAAACTTTAAATACATCTATATATGTTACTAGTATGTTTTTAAGTAGTACAAAAAGTAATTAATCATCAAACTGCATTTTATAATGCACTAATATTCTTCTATTATACATTATGAAACAGTATTATACGCACTACATTAGTATAAATTCTTCGGAATACTAACTACTGAAGGAAGACACACGTAAAATTTGTTTCTAGCTTTAACAGCTGCTAACTCAGAAATCACACCATCCAAATTAAAGTTTAGTGTTGCTTCATGTTCGATAGTTAACACGGCAAGATTATTTA
The DNA here is from genome assembly GCA_026315105.1 of Locusta migratoria. Taxonomy (NCBI): domain Eukaryota; kingdom Metazoa; phylum Arthropoda; class Insecta; order Orthoptera; family Acrididae; genus Locusta; species Locusta migratoria. Next base: position 325,204,338 of record CM048745.1, on the reverse strand, counting down.
TTCTCGTGTTGCTCATTATGGATCACAAGTAGTTTTTAGTTAATTTCAATTTACTGAAGCTCTTCTCACACGAAACAACTGATACGCAAATCTTCACCAAATTAACTTTAGAGAGAGCGTAAGGTTTGGAAGAGAGTCTGTAAAATTTAAGTAGTCTAGACCCACTCATCTGGACACCAACATTATGTCAATGATACAAATGATAGTTGTGTTAAGCAGTCGGTTTGCTATTTAAGACCCTAGATTTGATGAAATATGGTACATTACTACCACACTACGTCCAATAATTTGATAGTGTAATACCAGCAGTAGCTGCAAGCTGAAGAAATAGCCGAACTGTTTAAACGCAAAAAGAACTGCACACTTAAAAGTGTCAAGCTCCTTAATATAGTAGGGGTATTTCTTATCTGGCAATCCGTCTCCATAACTAAACGGTAATGGTTTCTCCGTCGGCTCCACAGTAAAAACGTTTGCTTAGGGGCCCCTCAAGCGCCCAGTGTTTATTGAGCAATATAGTGACGATATATTGCGAGAAAACTGCGGAGCCAACAACGACACGATGTTTATTACGTAACCTCTATACCCAAGAAGAGTCGGTTCGTAGCGAAGAGTTGACGCTCGCGTTGTAGATATTTCCGCTGCTTGCTTCACAGAACAAAGACAGAGATCATGCAGAAATGGTGAAATAAGCATGAAAAGCTCCCAGTAAACATTTGTGTGAACTAGGGACCCAGTCACTGCACAGAATAGAGTGTTAAACAACAATGAAATCTAATTACGAAGTAAACAAGTGTGTAAACATTTTTCTCATTGCTAATCGAAAACTTACATTGTCTTATGTCCGCAATGATCGGTAGACAATTATTATAAGGTAAAAAAAAAAGTTTACCGAGTACTATGCTTTCTGCAAGACATTCGCGAAAAACTGCCAGTAAACCTCCTTGTGGGCTCTGATCTCCAATTTTATCCTCGTGGTCTCGCGAAATATACGTAGAAGAAAAAAACATGTCAGATGATTTTTTAGATAAACGTAGAAAGTATGATAAACTGTGATACAAAACGCCTCTCTTGTAGCGTCTGCCACTAGAGTTGGATAAGGATATCCTTGACGCTGTAGCTGCTTATTTCTTAAAACATTTGTGATATTATTCGTGAATTATTCGTATTTATTTACTGGTTACCGGCTCTCCTTTTAGTTTGGAACTCGGCGGCGAAGCGGGTCACTTTTTAGTTCGTCCGCACTTTTTGGCTTTTGCTACCGCTACTGAAAGAGCTCTTTCTCTTGTTATGACAGCTTTTTTATATAATAATCAGTGTTGCCCAAGCGTGTGCTATTACCCGTATGTTTCGGCAATGCCTATAAAACTGTAGCTGAGCTGCATCTCAGTTCGAAATGACGGTGATTGGCATAAGGGAATCACGCGATTCTGCGCGCTCTCGCGTCCTCTCGCTGTTCCACGTCAGTCTTCCGAAAAGCAGCGGACGAACTAAGAGGCGAGGGATCTGTGAACTAGTTCGCGTAGTTCGCCTGTGGGAGCGCTCTTCCGAACTAGTTCGTTCGCGAACTACAGAAGACTAGTAGCCGCATACAGAAAGGACCTGCTCTAAAATGAACATAATTTACACGGGAAGACTTGTCATATGAAGTGGGTACAAAAGTAACGGATTAACGGACTTACGGCAAATTAACGGAAGTTAATGAGTCCGTTTTGTTTTATCACGTTACGGGGGGGGGGGGGAAGCGTCACGGAAATGTTGCACGAATTGGGGTGGAAATCATTAAAAGAAAGACGTTATTCATTGCGGCGTGATCTGTTTGCGAAGTTTCAATCACCGACTTTTACTTATGAATGTGAAAATATTTTGCTAGCTCCCACCTACTTAGGGAGACATGACCATCCCAATAAAATGAGAGAAATCAGATCGAAAACGGAACGATTTAGGTGTTCTTTCTTCCCGCGCGCTATTAGAGAATGGAACGGTAGAGAAAAGTTATGAAAGTGGTTAATGAACCCTCTGCCAGGCACTTAAATGTGATTTGCAGAGTATCGATGTAGATGTAGATTAACGTTTTTTTAATTAACTTAAAAAGTTAATCCATTACTCAAAAAGTTAACTTCGGTACTTAACGATTAACGGACTTTTGTCCAGCTGAGCTTGTTTTATAGTACGTTAGAGCTGTGCTAGACGCCCGAAGAACACTGTCAGCAAAAGCAGAATGGACGTTTTCTTTTTCCTGAAGGCGGAGACACGAAGCTGCACCGTTGCACCCTGATGTTTGAAAGTAAGACGGCGCGCGATTCGCTTTGCTATGTAAAACACGCCACCGAGGAACGGTTGGAAATACACAAAAAAATAACACAAAACGCGAAAGAAAGCCTCCTTTTTCCGATACGAGCATCTTTGGCGTCGCGCAGTAGGAATATCGCGGCATATCTTCCAGTCGCTTGGCAGGCGGCAGCACGGGCGAGATGAAAGGCGGCGTTACTTTCGGCCGGGGCAGATAATTCCTCCGCTGCCTTTAATCAGAGAGCGCGCCGCGCACCTCCTCGGCGAGCAGATGAAAGGCTCGAACCCGCAGTGCCGAGTGCGAAATTCCCGCCCGCCGCAGTTCCCCAACTCCCCGCGGCGCGGCGCTGGAGAGCGCGTGCAGGTGCGAGACGAGTCGCGTGTGTTTGCCGGCGGCTCTCATTAACGGAAACCCCGCCACTGCAGGTGTCTTTTCATTAGTTTGCCGCGAATCACCTGGAAACGCGTTCGTTGGTTGGTTGGCGCGGTGCCCGCGCACATACCGCAAAGAGGCGACAGGCGTGCGAGCTTGGAGCTTACCGGGTCACCGGCTTTCAATGGCGGTGCATCGAGTTCCCGGCACGGCGCGCTTCAGTGGATTTCGCAGAGGCCGGTAAATTGGTAGTCTTCTGTTTTACGCTGATCGTGTGTGCCCGAATTAACGTTCGCGTGAATGGCGGGTAATTCTAGTTATATTGCGACCGAAAAACTGGCAGCTCTTTTCATTTAGGCAGTGTGTTGCGTAATATTTTGCAAATTTACGCGACGATGTTTAGTCTGTCTCGTTTATCAGCAGGTGGGATTTCGACTCTTCGATGTTACCGTATTTTAGAAGCCAGGGAGGGGGCAGGGTGGAACGTGGCATATGAACCAGCTGCTTTTGTACATTTGAGATTGTTATTGGGCCATAGAAACGCTGTTTAATCACTGATATTTGACAATAATACCTGACAGACGATTTGACCTTTCTGAAAAACCTTACAAAAAATGTGATGTAAAGGTTGTTAAGTGATGAATATTTTTTTTTTCCTCTAGTTAGGGCAAGAATGTGGTAATTTCAGAAATGATATTGTACTGTGTTACAGAATGCCAGATACGGAGTTGCTCTCAACAGAAATCAATAAGCCCCCCTCCCCCAACCCTTGTAAGCGACTGCTACGCTCATCGGTCTGTAGACGTACATACCACTTTAAGTTGTGCTAAGGCAAAAAACATACCAATCGCACAGTAAGGACACGGGAGCGGGCGGCCCCGCGATGCTTTACATGGAGCCTGAGACCGCGTGGCTATCCGCGTGAGACTGAGGTCCATTGGCAGAATAACCAGCAAGTGAAATCTATCAAGTAAGGAAGTGGCACTCATTCAAACAACCCTCCAACACTGATATTGTGGGACCTTATTGTGAGAAATTCTACAGTCAAATTAGAAACACCTGGATTGTGGAAGTGGTTCTGCACTGCATGTACCAAATCAAAATAGTTTCGAAGCGTGTTTATACATGCAGAGAAACGGTGTTCCGAAAGAACAGACGTCACTTCTGATCCTGCAGTTGTTATTATTTAATATTCACAGAATATATGACAACTGCGATTGGGCAAAGCTGAAAATGTGTACCCAGCCGGGATTCGAACCCGGGTCTCCTGATAATCCCGGCTGGGTACACATTTTTAGCTTTGCCCAATCGCAGTTGATGTCATATATTCTGTGAACACCAAGAAAACTTTGTGTATTCTGTTGTGTTAACGCAGGCATGCTGCACCGAGGGGAAAGCTGTCAACATCTGTCAGAATCCTTACATTTGTGTCTTCCAGTCAGCATCCATGAACCAACGCGCCAGGGTGACTTCAACCGGCTCACAAGAATTAGGCAACCTACCTGCTAGTGGAAAACTGAGCACTCGAATTCGGCAACTCTCGTAAAGCAGTCACTGATTGTAACACACTAATTCGGCAATTTCTACCTGCTTCCGGTGTTTTTGATTATATCAAAAAATTAACTGTTCTAAGTTCATCACCTAAGTACTGGTGCTCTGTAAGAACCACTGGAGTATATTTTGCTGCACATTTAAAAGTACATCAAGTTAATGTCTTCAGATGAAATAGAAATCAACAGGTATGAGTAGGTACAAAGATATAAGTATACAAAAGGCCAATTTTTTTGTGATTTATGACGATGTAAGTTTCCCCTCTTGTAATTCTAACATCCACGCCCGAGGGAGGTTTCGGAACTCCGACGGATAAGGGCCTCGCGCATCGAAGCACAACGCCTCAATGCGGTCGGCCACTCCGCCGCGGCGGCATAAAATCATTGACCTGATTTTTTAAAACAATAAAGAAACTCTTATTAGGTTTTAGTAACGCTGTAGAACTGAGTAGCTGGGGGGGGGGGGGGGGTAGCCCCATAGCGCGGACCCCCTTGCTTCGTCATTGCTCCGAGCACCTTTACGCCATAGCCATTTGATGACAGCAACGGTATTGACGTCCTTATAGGCAAAAACACTCGTTCAGAGGATGCTGCCTTTCTGGTACCTGGGTGCAGAGCTGCCGGTTACGAGTGAGGCATTAACTGACCATCTTCCAACACTCTTCTTGTGTATGCACATATATACTTCGCAAATCGCGAAATTTCCCGACGTCTGCTGCTCTCGTAAGACAAACGATCTGCAACACAAGAAAATTTGGCCGGACCGGGACTGGAACCCGGGTCTCCCGCTTTTCGCGAGCGGTCGCCTTAACCACTTGGCCATCCGAACACGCTCCCCGGCCAGACCCAAACTTCCATGTGTTGCGCTTGCCTCTTTCCCTCATATGCTCGCAAATGTTTTAGTGTGAGTCCCGGAAGAGGGAGAGAAACAATTCTACCACCGTAAGCTTGTCAGGCGTTAATGTTTGTTATGTCTGTTCCAAAGGTACTCATTGGTGGTGATCCGCAAGAGAGAAATATATCCACATACATGTTTGTCCATCTTACAGGAGGAGCAGACGTCGGGAAATTTCGCGATTTGCGAAGTATGAATGTGGATATATTTATCTCTGCTGCGGATCACCACCAACGTCAGTTTCTTTGGAACAGACATAATAATAAACCATTCTTGTGGTCATTAAGAGTTGCCGAAATTGAGTGTGCCAAGTGGGCACCTCCGTGTTGGTGTTTGAAGTGCATGGTCCTCGACCCGCTTTGCGTTGGAGCTCTCGTACTGTGCGACGCGCCATCGCGTCCCTTGACAGGCGACAGGACAGGAGGTGCGGCGAGTAGAAGCGTCACGGAGAGGCTGGGCTCTTGAATTGCATGCCTGCCCGCACCCGCACAGGCTGGCGCGCCTCTTGTTTGCATACCGGCTGCTCGCTGCTGGCGACGTTGCCGAGGTTCACGACCGCTACATCTCTCTCTGACACACACACACACAGACAGACAGAGAGAGAGAGAGAGAGAGAGAGAGAGAGAGAGAGAGAGAGAGAGAGAGAGAGAAGCACTATACAGTGAATGAAACAAGTCTCAGTTGCAAAGTTGGCGTTTATTAATGACTGGCGTTCTGCCCTACTGAGGCATCATCAGGTCATGTCAAAGTTTCGTCGAGAGTTGACCTTCATCCGTCAATTGCCACCAAAAACCACTGAAATAAAACATATGTAACATCCGGTCCGTGTACAACTGCCAAGGATTAACCCTTTCAGACCCTCTGGCTACAATTGTGTACATAACTTTTACAGTGTCTAAAATAGATCAGAAACATTTTTTCTCAATTGAAACAACATGTATATGAGTGTTAAACCTTTTCATCGTACACACTATCAACTGTGGAAGATCACTATAAAAATACCAAGCAATCAGTGCTCCACAGCGCAGCAGCTTGTGAATTGCAAGAAACACTTAAGTTGTGGCTTACTTGTATTCCACTGCACAACTGAAAAGTAGTAGTAATTATTTTGCATGGCAACTGTTGAACGATCAGTTTATTTAGTACAAAAGTTAGTGCTACAAAATTAATTATTTTAGTCCATAAAAAGAAGCCTCGCTTTTCAGCATATGCAATTTTGTAGTATGTAAATGGATGCACACAACAGCGTAAAAATCTTGTTTCTAAAATCATTAAAAACGTAACTTAAGAGGAAAACAGCAAAAGAAATAATTTCCTTCCTCCAGAAAAAAAATCAGGTCTGAAAGGATTAAAAGTGCCTTTTAAGTAACTGTCAGCAGAAGCATGCTGAGTTACACGTTATTCCTACAGACTCGTCTGTAGTAAAGATGAACGTATTTTGAAGGGTCGTCCAGTAGTAGCGTTCTGGGGCTAAAGGTTTTCTGGATATTATGTTGCTTATTTACTTGATCATTAATGCTATTGATTTCGATTATTTTGTTCTGAAAATTAAAACTCTATACATCGAATCCACTGCAATCCACTACCGGAAACAAAAATTAGTACTCAGCGTTTTCCAGGTCACACAAGATTAAAACGGTGCACATTTACAGATCAGTAGCTCAAATGGTACTGAAGTATTAGGTATCTATCCATACTGAAACACCCATATTACTATGTGGTGTAAGACGCACTAGGTCCTGATTCTGACCTACGTTCGTGCAGGTCATTTCTGTCTTCGGATATGCCCCCTTGACCCCTCCACACACTACTGGAAAACTGGGGATTGATCATTCGCACTTGTTATTCCATCGTATCCCACATGGGTTCGATTGCAGACAAGTCCAGAGATCGTGCTGGCTGTGGACGTTGCTACATATTTTGCAAAAAAACTTAAATGCAGTACGTGGACAACCATTATCCTGTTGGAACATCGCCTTTCTGGTGCAAGAATAGCGAAGGAACATGCTCAACGTTCCGAGAGCAAGGCTGCGTTCGTTCCACTAACACCAAACGCAAAGGGACAACCGGAAAAAAGGCGAGAATATTTCATCCAGGAGCAAACAGGGATATATCTGTTTTTTTTTTTTTTTTTAACTCAGTAAATTTGTCATTGTTTAAGTCATAAGTTTTTTTTTTTTTTTATTTTGGCTGTTCAGAACTTCACCTTAGCCGTGCTGCACAATAATGCTGCAGTAATAAAATACAAACGAGAGAATAATATGAAAATAAAACTTTCGTCGAAAGAAAAATTCGCGATTTTCAATAAATCACTTTGCGCTAGGGCCTGTCCTTCTCGTAGGCCTCGAGAGCGCCCGAGGCCAACGAGAAAGACAAGCCGCAGCGCGCACGTCATGTGACGTAAGCAGGGTAGTGCTGAGCCGGCGCGATCGCTAGCTGGTTGGCCGGCCACTATGAAGCAGTGGGCTGTCTAGGTGGTACTGACTGTGCCCCAGCAACCGGCCAACCAGCTAACGATCGCGCCGGTTCAGGACTGCCCTGCTTACGTCACATGACTTGCGCGCCGCGGCCTGTCTTTCTCGTTGGCCTCGAGAGCGACGCTGCCTTCTCTTTCGGTGGTGGTGGTGGTGGTGACAGGGTAGTAAACATTAGTCAACACGCTTCCTGTTGGCGGGCGACCTCGAATGCATTACAAGTATTTCTACTATCCCCAGCAGGCATCTGCGCCTATGTGATCAAAACCGACGTCATCTAACGTGCACTATTTGGTTCCCCGGTAGTGTATGTGGTGTCTATTAGAAGAACCGCATTTTACCTACCCGCTGATAGACCGGGGGAGAGACTTCAGAGGTACGGCTTCCCACACGAGCTATGCAGCAGATCTGCTTTGACGCCACAGGTTAAAAAATCTGAAGCCGGCGAGTCGTTAGCGCTTACCGACTGCGCGCTAAGCCGGTAAGCGGATTCCAGCAGTGGGCGCGCATCCACTGTGCCACACGGGCGTCCTCCTCCATTACGAGTGTCACTCCTGAAGTTGGCCGCTTATTGCCGCAACTTCAGTCGTTAGCCGGCATTTCACAACGGACGCATTTCGTGCCGCGCGCATTAAAGCCATGCAAGACGCGAGCACTAGTTTCAGCGAGAATTGTAGACACACGACCCCGGCTGACCTAAATAAGAACGTGGCAGGAAACTATCAGGAAACTTCACGAGGCACGTAAAACAGTTTGCCGCACATAAGTGACAAAGTTATTGCGCGAAACAACAGCCAGGATCTCAAATTCTTTAAGATTACCGGTTTCAGCAGGTTATACTGCCATCAGATCTGCCTTAATGTACTACTCTCAGCACTTTATAAAATTAACAAAAACATTGATATGTCACAATGAAAAATGTTTCCCACACCATGTCCCTATACATAAAATATATCCACAACACTACATACACACATTTTGACCAAAGCGTCATCAGTACAATATCAAGAGGGGGAACAACTTTTTTTTCCCTATTGTGATATGACAGTGTTAAATAACTTAATAAAAATTGAAGTGAGCTTAGTAAGTTGAAGATCTCCCCCCCCCCCCCCAGGAAACCAAACTTATGTCATCGGTCCCTAAACTTACGCACTAATTTACTTTCAATTATGCTAACGAAAACACACACACACACACACACACACACACACACACACACAGGGGAATACTAACCTCCGGCGGGAGTTGCCACGCAATCCGTGACATGGTACCTCAGAGCGTGCGTCCATACCCGCGCGGCAAACCGGTAATCTTAATAAAAGAGCAAGTAGAGATCTTGGCTGTTGTTTTGTGTAATGTGTTTATAGATCAGTTCACTCGTAGACAGATTAGTGATGAAATTGAATTTACGTTCTTGTTTACTGAATTATCAAGAAATGTTTGTATAGCTTATGGGACTTAACTACGGGGTCATCAGTCCCTAAACTTACAAACTACTTATGAACTAGCTAACACTAAGGATGGCACAAATATTCATGCCTGAGGGGGGGGGGGATTCGAACCCCCGACCTTAGTGGCCGCGCAGACTGTGACTGGAGCGCCTCAGTCCCCTCGGCCACCGCGGTCGGCGCTGAATTATTATAAATAAAACTAGGGACTAGTAAGATATTTTCTTCATACGTAATACGCGTACTAATGAGAGACGCACTTGCTATTAGACACCTTATTTCTTTTCTGTTGTAGATTAATGAGTAAATTAAAAACGAAGGCACAACAATAACCGAATAAGATTACATACGGCTGACACTTTTAATTCTGGAAGGCCATCCACAAAAGTAAAGTTTGTCTAAATTTGCCTTAGGGAAACAAATTCAAATGTTTCTATCTTCTCCCGGTTGTAATTATTCCTCTTTTTGGTCCCGGTTGTAATTATTCCTCTTTTTGGTTTACTGTGCATCACGAAACCTTCTCTCTCTCCGTTATATTCTTTACCTTCAATCACGGTCATCATTCCTGTACCGACTTAACAAAGTTAGTTGCTGCTAGCCCCATATTTAAAACCGTTCCTAATTGCTAGCTCTATTGTTATTTGTTTATCTTCTTAAAATGTAATGTGTGTTTATCGGTATTATTGAAACTTTTATGAATGTTATGATGACTGTAATAAATGCAATGGAAAAAGAGCACCTATCTGTGTTAAAGATGGTGCCTGAATCAATGTAGATAAATTTATATTTCATACACATATGTAAATGAACACGTTACGAACTTATCTTCCCCCATCTTAAGTACTACTGCGCAGTTTGGGATAGAATTGAAGTTCGAAGGAGGGCATTTTTTCCCCCTGTGGTGAAAATAAGGGAATGTTATCGATAGGCCTGCGCAAGTAAGACTGCAGTCATTAAAACATAGGAGTTTTTCGTTGGGAGGCGACATAACTACTTTTCTCATACGAGTGCGAAAATATTTTGTATACTCTGATCTATACCTGGAAAAATGAGCACCGCACTGAAATAAATCAGAACTCTTCTGGATACATTCAAGTGTTTTCCCCACGTCCAATTCGAAAATAAAGCCTGCGGATAAATCTTGCTTGCAGGTTTTGCTGACATTTTCCAGTTGTGACATACGTAATCGGACAAGGTAGAGTGATGGAGGAATACATCAAAATCTTTCTGTACGTACTTATAAGCGTCCAGTTGTCATATAGATGTTATTCGTTGAAACACTGTAGATCCTTCCCAGTTCTGCTGCTGCTGCCGCCTGCATCAGCCCCACACAAGGCTGTCGGAATAAATAATACAAAAACGAGGCAGGAAGACTACAGCAGCAATAAGCTGCAAAGTGTGTGCCAGGTTTCAAACAACCACCAGACGTAACTATATGCGTCATGTGCATACACTGTTAGTTCTCGCAGCCCAACTGTTATGTAACGAAACTGCTCGGACAGTACCGGCCTGTCTTTCGCAACGGATCGAACAGCAGTGCCAGTCAGCCAGAGTCAAACGGCATTCAAAACGCCAAATTACGCCTGACGCAGTGGAAGAGCCTAATGTCGCCTCCTCGCGACAGCGACCGACCTTTCAGACACTAAAGGGGAGTGTGACATTTCTTGACGAAACACGCAGAATGCTAGGCTGTCCTTCAAAGGTCGCGCCGACGCCAAATTACAACGTTGGCTGGCAGCTCCCGAGGCAGCAGCCTGTGGAACAACTGAGTGGCGCTTCAGCTGGGCGGAGGCCCAGTTTCTCTTCTGGTCAAAGGGGAGGCAGTCGACTACCTGTGCCGTGTCACATTATCTTCTCCAAATCCGATTTATGCCTCTGCTGTTAAGTCGAGCACGCTCATTTCACTTGTTGCTGTAATGTGACTAAAAATTTCGAGTGAACCTGCCGTTGTGTCACTGAAGACGCTTTTCCTGCCGTCAAAATGACCAGGTTGTTTTTTTTTTATCCTACTTACTAATGAAAAGACTTTCCGAAATACTGCCTGCACATTAAGCAAACACTGAGTTGCTCCCAATATTTTTTCCTTTCAATTTCGACACTTTTTACTAAGGAAATACGTACAGATTTATATAAATTTTAAGTGGGGGTAGTGAAGACGAACTTCAGTTTTTTAAGGCGTATTTCTATTGAGCAGAGAGATACATCTGTTAGTGTATAACGCAAATAACGCAAGTGAAAACGTTCAAAGTTGATTTCCAAAATTCCACCACCAACATCAATGTACCTTTGACTTCACTTGATAACAATGTGTTCGTTTTTTCATGATGACTGCACTATTCATTATCGGATGACTGAAATCGGTTACAGTGTTTACTCTTCCTTTGTAGACTTCGCCTTTCTGCCATCCGGAAACCCAAAATCCGAAGTTCATGGGTTGTTGGTGGCCAAGTGGTGAACACACGACTAAACACTCTTCAATATGCTAGTCGGCGGTTAGGGATATTACAAGTCGTATTCTCAGCGAAGCCCATATACAAATACCATATCGGCGTGCTCAGCATGTTTACAAGCTACAGTCAGAAGACTTGACCAACAAATTGCAATGACAGCTGCAATGTAATCTTAAGCACGACTTGACCACTTTAACATCAACATACTGCTGACGTTAGATAAATACATTCATAGCAACAACCCGTGACAACCAGTGCACGTACACACGAAATGAAAAACGCAGACGTATTACTTGTGATGGCAGAATCGATTGAAAGGTTGCAATGTCATATTTCAGGGTTGGATCAGAGATGTAAGAGTTATCGTATGAAGATTAGCCTCTCCTAAACTAATGTCTGTAGGAAAGAGGAGCAAAGAACAGGAAGACCGTTTCAAGTAGTAGGATTGATTTCTCACAGGATGGTAACATAGTGAAACAAAAGGAATCAGGGTGTAGCAAAGCTCAACTACGATCCACTGTTTTCTGCAGGAAGGAAGTCAGTACTGGTCAAGACTAAGTTAGCAGAGCACCGCTCCGTCTTTCGACCAGCTTTGTTGTATGGGAGTGAAAGCTGGGTCGATACATGTAACCTTTTAATAAGGTTGAGGTTACAGATAAAGTAGCAAGGATGACTGCAAGCACTGACAGATGGGAACAGTGACAAGAGGGTATCCAAAATGAGGAAATCAAAGAAAAACTGGTAATGAACACCATGGATGAAGCAGTTACAGCGAACAGGCTGAGATAGTGGGGTCATGTTACACGCATGGAAGAAGCAAGATTACTGGAGAGACTCATGGTGGACTAAGGTGTAAATGGATTCAGTCAAGAATGCTTTTAAAGTGACAGGCTTAACATCAGACGAGGAGGCATCTAAGTTGGCACTGAAGGGAGGAATTTTATTAGGTGAACTTAAAAGCTGTTTGTGTGTTGTGGATGTTGAACCTATCGTTGAATCAGACAACAAATTGTTCATTAACACAGCTATTTGGTTTAATTATGGCCCTGATATTGATGTATATACTATTAAATAAGAAACAGTGCATTAAACTGATTATGTGCGCAACGGATATTTTAAACACAAAACAACTGTGGCAAGTCACCATTTGAAACAGACACTGACTATACTCAAAATTTTTGACTGCGAGAAAGATATTAAAAAACCACAAACCACTTTCTTAATGTTTGACTGTGAGAATTTTATGCAGATCAGTTTCTGATTATTGAAATTTAGTATCAAAGTCAATTAACTATCATTTACTATGGCACCAATAACGAAATCTGTTCAACAATATTATCAAAATCAATACTGCACTTTAAATCCGCTAATAACTAATTATTAAATGAAGGAAGTAGGTTAATCTTCTAACTACGTAAATGAAACAGGAAAGAAAGGTCAACTTTGTTACTTATTATTAATAATCACCATTACATTACTTACATAATACAACTTCTTGCTAATGACATCAAATGCAATTACCTTCATTCCAGCGGTGTTACAATACAATACAATATATATTCCAAATACAATCAAATCGGCTTGCTGGCACAGCAGCCTCTGCTCTACATCGGAGCCATACATACAACTCAACCGCTCTCTAAGCGAGCTGAACCACAAGTGCTACTCTCTCTCTCTCAGCGCGAGCTACAATGCTACGCAATACATGATGTTTGCCAAAGATGAAACTTCACAGAGTTAAGTACACATATCGATACATACAGTAGAAGCGATATTAGACATTTTCTTGCAAGCAAGTTACTCGACACAAAACAGGAGGCAGAATATTAGACATTTTCTTACAAAAATATTTTTTATGGACACGTTTCAAACTGAACGCTGAAATGCAGTCGATGATGATGATGAACTGGTCGGTACCAGAGGCAATACTAGTTTTGCTGAATACACATCAGCTGCAGCCCTAACCTCCACACAAATATGGAGCTACTGAAACATTTTCATTTCCCTGTTGATTTATCCTTTTGGGAACAATATTTCAATTAGGGGGGTCCCAAAAATCTGCCGCTCTGGGAAGTCCGTCCCCAACTCTAGCTTTACAAATAGTCTTCCCTTCAACCATTTGTCAATTCGTTCCAAAATATGGAAGAAATATTTAGTAATGGAGAGATCGTGGACTGGGGGTAGTGACGAAGAGAAAAAATCAGTTGTCCCCTAGCACCCAACCCAGTCCCCTCGGCAGACGACAATGGCGTGACAAATACTGGGTTGAGCCGATGGCAGTCTCGCCGATCCCCCGGACTGATCCCATTGTCGGGACGAAGGGTTGGCGCGCGTATCCCTATAGCCGCGAGGGGTGTGCGGGCAGGCCTATTAACTGCAGGGGATGCGCCCCTTGTCATTGTCGGCGTGAGCCCTGGTCAGGCGCGCGCAGGAAGCCTTTTCATCCGCGGGGCAGCCCCATCAATAATTTCGCACGTCCCCCCTCTCGGAGGAAACAGTAGGAAAGTCGCTTCTATTATATTCAAACGGGCACCGGGCACACCAGATGTGCAGTTATTGTTACCAACTCTCCAGCTGAGTTACGAAGGGAGGAGGAGGAGGGGGGGACCGGGTTGGTAGTATATGCGGTTTCCCCGGGGCAAAATATTATTACACAGCGGCGAGGGAGCACACCCCTGGCAGAACAGAGCGGTTTGCGTAAAAGCTATACTTCTGTCGTAATTACAGACTTGCGGTTATTGTGTCAGCAGTCGCGGGGAATTATTATGTCGTCCTGCCGTTATGATCGAGTGGGGCTCGGTGGTGAGAATATACCACAAGCTGCGACGGTTCACACGACTTGTCAGCCAATTAGTACTAGCGATCGCTCTAAGAGGTAATTACCGCGTTGTACACATCGTCATTGTTGTCTACGCCGTGCTGCTTTCATGTATACACGCCCCGTTGTTCGTCCTACGTACTGTTATTCCCACCCTACCTTGACGATTATGTTAACTATGAATATGATGTGCAGTGTCCGTGTTTATCGATAGAACCAAGTAAATGTCCCCCATACATGCATGCATGCATGCATGCATGCATCTCTGAAGGACATTTACTTATATAGTTCTATCGATAAACACGGACACTGCACATCATATTTAAAAATTAATCGTAGCAAGGCTTGCGACAAATGTTCTAAAAGTCTCACCCTGTGCGGGAATTACATCACAGAATGTACAAGCACTCATGAGCAGTGGGCAATGTGTAGCATATGAAAGTTTGGGTCGTTTCGGGAAGCTTACGCGGGTAGCGTAATGAAAACGTGACCGATCGAGATAAGCGGGAAATCCGGGTTCGAGTCCCGGCCCGGCACAAATTTTCACATGTCACCATTACACCATACAGATGATGCTGATTAATATTCGCAATTCAGAATACATTTCTTGGATTACGTTAACAATATTGACGAGAAGAATGATATGAGTATCCGAATCTACCCGCCCTTAATGACTGCCCTATCCTAGCAACGAACATTTCGTACACTGTTTGACCTAAAAAAATTTGCCATGCACCTTTAGACAGGCAACCCAACTTACATCATCGACAATTGGGTAGCCTATTTTCAGGCGCATAACATCTCTTCCAAACAATTTTCGTCTAGAAGACACTGTGAAAAGTAGTAACTGTACATATTAAAAGATGTCGAACACTCATTTGTGATTAATTAATATACGTCTTCAGAAATGTAAATAAGTGCACACATTTTCTGACTTGACATTATGTCTCCTCCACGGTAACAGCAAACTTCATGTACGATTTTGTTTGGTTTTAAAACAATCCACTACCTCCCTCATAGTTTAACTATGGCAAGTGTTATATGAAGAATATTACAGTAGATCCGGACTGACACTTGTATTATTGAAGTCCAGCATTCTGAATGTTGCTGGGAACAGCAACTTCTTTATTGTATAGCACATATTTTAACAGCCACAGTTGCAAGTTTTTGTTTGAGGCAAGTGGCATTACGTTTTCAGAAGGTTACATTTTTTGTAGTTATTATTGCTGTTGGATGACTTGAGAATGGACTCTGGTTAGCCCGAAACTAGTTGTCAGGAGTAAATATTTGCAACTGTAGCAGTTACTTGTATTAAGATGCCTGTGCATTGTTTGAAACAGTACCCGTGGTGTGCAAGTACCGATGCGAATATCACAGTATTAATCATTGGCAGAAGTATCCTTAGATTAGAAGGGTAGGTCAGGTAGCTAATGGGAAGATACTATACCGAATAAGGAAACGAAAAAATCTTTAAGCTTTTTAGGGCAAGTTGATAGGGAATATCGTATGGAGCAAAACGAGTGGTCGTATGTCGTGAGAAGTTACTTTATGGTGGTCAAGGCTTGACAACAGTTAGTACAGTAACTTCAAATGCATTTAGGTTGCAGCAATGATACGCAGAGGTGAGACTTGTAAAAAATATGTCTTCGCTACGAGTCAACAAATCTATCAGTATGTAGATCTGTGTTGCTTAAATTCTCTCACATTAGACACAAAGTCATGTAAAGAGAAAGATAAGAATTAAACGTTATTTTATTACGCAACACTATTGCTAATTTTTCATACCACATATAGAGTTCAGACAAAAAGATGATAGAAGCTTTTGAAATGTGGTGCTACAGACGAATGATGAAAATTAGATGGGGAGATCACGTGACTAATGAGGAGGTGCTTAACCGAATTGGGGAGAAAAGGAGTTTCTGGCATATCCTAAGAGAAGGGATAGATTCTTTGGACACATTGTTGATATATTAGCATTAGAAGGAAGTGTGTGGGGTTAAAATGGTGGAGACCGAGGGACGAATACAGTAAGCAGATTAAAAAGGATATAGGTTGCCGAACGTATGAAGAAACTTGCACAGGACAGGGTAGCATGGAGAGCTGCATCAAATGTTTGTAAATCTATCGGACCAAAGTGCGTGGTCATCAGTCCGTAGCTTACAAACTACTTAAACGTAGGTAAACTAACCTAAGGACAACACACACACACACACACACACACACACACACACACACACACACAGATCAATCATATTAAACTATTAACTTTCAAGTGTCATCTAATTTTGACTTAACCCCATCCCCCACCTCTCTCTCTCTCTCTCTCTCTCTCTCTCTCTCTCTCTCTCTGTATTCTGTTGAAGAAGATACTATGACGTATGTAACAAGGCGAAAGGCCGTGTCGTAGTGGGTATATTGCTAGAACACCGACTTTAAACACTGACGAGTTTGTCTACGACCTAGGTGGGTCACCGTCCGAGGTTTTTCGAGCGCGTAGCGACTCCGGTTAAAAAATCGACAAGGTGGGAATTTGGGGGCGCTGACCACATCGTCCTCCATACATCATCCGTTGACACAGACGGACGAAGGATGACTCGGCAGCCGGTCGGTGCCCGTTGGGTCCCTCAGGTCCTGTGGGGCGTTAGTTTTACTATTAATAAGACCCATTTCCCATTAGACACCGATCCGGCACTAGGGTCATTTAGTCGGCTGTGCTTGCTATGACGCAGTATCTGGGTGCGTCCTGAAGTTTCACAGGCGGCAGTGGGAGGTCGTTTCTTGCCCCCTGTTCGCCGCTGCCTGATGGGTCACCCAGAAAGCTGTCTCGAGTGGCGCAGCACAGCTCCCGTTCGCGAAAGAAGGCGCGCTTGTTTTTATTTGCATCTTTTTGTGCCGCCATCTGCTGCCGTTAGTCAGCTGTCTGCTGTCTAGCATCCGAAGCAGACAAGCCGCCGGTCCTTGCCCAAGGGTGGCGGTTCGTCATGCTGCCCACGGAGTGGAATCTTCCGGCCCGCCGTTGATGAGGTATGCGAGACTACACGAGTGTGGCTACAGGAACCGCTACCGCTGTATTTTCAGAATTGTTTTTCCTTTACTTTTTTCCTGTACGAGTCTGCGATTTTCATTATTTAAATAAGAACAAAAACCTTCTAGAGGCATAAAATTATTTATTACTACGTTTTGGCATCTCCATCAGCTCTAAAAACCTCTCAACTTGCACAGTAAAGCTCAGCGTCAATGATAAAACATGTACTTTACTGTGCAAGTTCAGAGGTTTTTAGATCTCATGATAGCAGATCCCGAAACATCGTAATCAATATATGTTAGAGATCTAGACGATTTTTATTCTTATTTACTTACTTACGTCAATGATAAAACATTTATGGTTCTTACACTACTGTTTCCAGTCAGTGGTGCCCATCTTCAGGCATGCTATCAAAGTTCTGCCATACACAGCACTGTTCCGGCGATTGAAGTGATGTCTACATTGTCGGCACAACTACGGCCGGCCGCGGTGGCCGAGGGGACTGAGGCGCTCCCGTCACGGTCAGCACGACTACTACGGTCGGGGGTTCGAATCCCCCCTCGGGCATGGATATTTGTGTCGTCTTTAGTATAAGGTAGTTCATAAGTAGTTTGTAAGTTTAGGGACTGATGACCCCGTAGTTAAGTCCCATAAGCTTTACAAACATTTGAACATTTTGACACAACTACGGTTGTTCCAACAACAGATTGATTGTAGAGATGGGGGTAGACGACGTCTACGACAGGGCCAAACCACGAGCAAGTGAAAGAAAATCAGGACGTGGATCTGGGCTCTTATCTGATTGGTCACTGAAGGTACTATACTACATCCCCCCCCCCCCCATCCCCAGTCAGTTCATTCATAGGTATCACCAGAGTTGAAAAGTTTTTACAGAGTATTGAAATAAAGAACAGAATACTTTAAAATTGTTGTGTTAAATACAGATAAGTATTTTTTAAACAAAGAGTTCGTGTATTGTCTTACTTCTCATCGTGATAGAAAAATATTAAGAAAAAGGTAAATTTCTGCAAAGCTTCATCAGTTACAATTCATTTATTTTATTCAGCAGTCCCGATCTGTTTCGTCATATCCTGATAATTACTGTGAGGTGTACGTGGATCAGACCACCACACACACACACACACACACACACACACACACACACACACTAGACACTCATAAATAAAACCATTACCTTATCATTTAAGAAGAATGCAACCAATAACTTTGACTTAAAATGATACTGTTTCATTCCATTAACAGCTTTTGGAATCTTGTTAGGTTCATCTAGTCGATTTACTGAGCATGTTTCCATCTTCCCATCACAGAGCGAGCACCCAGCACTACGCTTAAAATTAATGAATCTGTGACATGTGCACCGTCTGATGTTGAACCTGATAATGTTTTAAAAAAAGATGTTAATTGAATAAATATTAATCAAAGTGACAAGTTGCATTTTTCTTAAATCATTCTGAAATTAAGCCACGGTTTTTAAAAATAGCCGTTATGGATAATCTAAATATAAACCATGATCTGTTTATACACAGGTTTTATGACATGTTCATTCGTCGATTTACTACGATCAATCTAAAATCTCGTCTTGAAACGATGGTAACTTCACTGAGAATGGGGCAGTTCTTCCTGTGCCTTTGTTACATGTGCGTGGAGAGAGAGAGAGAGAGAGAGAGAGAGAGAGAGAGAGAGAGAGCGCTGGCATGTTGTTGGTGATGGTCCAGTTCTCAGAGACCTGTGGCGGCTGTTGCGTAGTCCGCAGGCGTTGCCTGGCCTCTACGCCCAGCAAATCCCAAACAGCTTTTCCGCCTCAGGAGAAAGTCGTGTGTCGACCGCGTGTGCTGCAACCGGCGGGAAAAGAACGCCGAGGTTCAACCTTTCAGTCGGGGCCCTGCTAGGTATACAGTTTATCACTGACACTCAACTCTGTTTAGCAAGTTGAGGGGTTTTTTAATCCTACTATGGCAGTTGCTCAGACTCGTTATAAATATTGACAGTTTTTGCGATTTAGACGCTTTTACACTCATCAAAAAAAGTGTTTCATCACCACGGTTTTAGAGGATCATGACAGTATTGCTCGTGTAAACAGAAATTGATATTTGTATTGCAATAAGTCTTGATCGCAGAGGTAAAAGCGTTTTATGTTACCGGTTTCAACCTAATATAGATATCTTCAGGAATAATAAATATACAGGCCATGTGGCCGGTGCTGAAACCTGTAGGAATGTCGTGGCAGTTTTCAGGCCGTATCTGAGCAGGAAACAGCCACGGCAGTCCTACAGGGTCCAGCACCGGGCACATGGGCTGTATATTTCCAATACAATTGACCATCTGACATTCCGTCACAGCTTCTTAGATGCTCCCAATTCATAATGGTGTCTTCTCTTTCACATAAAACACACTCCGGCGAGGGTAAGATTCCAATCCTGTGCAGGTGTTCCGCAAGGCAGTCGTGGTCAGTAATTCTTCGAAATGCTACCACAATTTCTCTTCTTGGGGTTTAGGAAGTGCGGTCTCCTAACAGAAGAAGCCATGGTTTTCTTTGCCCTAGGGTTGTCAAGTGGTCATAGAACGTCTTCTTGAAACTCGTTCATAAGTTTTTTTAATGGAGATGTATGATAATTTTGGGCAATTTGAGAAAGCTTGGTTCCTTTTATGTCTAGAAATTCTGCCATTTCATTCTCATGTATACCTGTATGTGGTGGCATCCATTGAAAAACTATTTCGGTTCCAGCTTAGGTGATTAAGGCAATGGAGGATTTTATTTCATTTATGTGAGCACTTAGAGGTGTTTATAAGGATGCAATTGCCTGTATTGCAGAAGTTGAATCGCAATATATAAGAACCTTATTGTGACTTTTCGATACGAACAAAAATTGTTTTAGTGCCAAGTTTATTGCCTCCAACTCTCCATCAAAATGGAAGTAATACTGTCCTCAAGCTGTGTAAAAACACAATATTTCACTGTAAACTCCAGCACCAGCGATAACGTATGCCGCCTCCACGTGGTGCAATCTGGGTAAAGCTAAATGGCGTACAGTGATCACTGTATTCAAAGCTCATGATGGAACTTCTCAATGGGAATCAATCCGGCAGTGGCGGCTCGTACAAAATTTGACCTAAGTGCTACAATATTACAAAAATAAACAGGAAACAAAATATACCAAAATAAAAAGCGTGACTGACAATGGAAATAACGAAGCTTAGCAATATCCCCGCCACGTTCTACACAAGTGACCAATGAAACTGCTTGGTTGGAAGGAAGGAAGCTTAGGGTTTAACGTCCCGTCGACAGCTAGGTCATTAGAGACGGAGCTAACGCTAGGAGTTTTGAGTAAGGATGGGGAAGGAAATCGGCCGTGCCTTTTGAAAGGAACCATCCCAGCATTTGACTGAAGTGATTTAGGGAAATCAAGGAAAACCTAAATCTGGATGGCCGGAGGTGGATTTGAACCACCTTCCTCCCGAATGCGAGTCCAGTGCGTAACCACTGCGCCACCTCGCTCGGTCTGCTTAGTTGAAAAGCGCAGTTTCACTCGCATGTTGGCTATAAATTACTAATGTTGTTTGTGATTGAAGTTTTATTTACAGAAATTAAAAATTTGGTCTCAGAGGTATTTGAATACGAGCCTCATACAAGTAGGTTTGAGAGACAACTAGCAAGACGCCTGAGCCAGCGCGCTATTTGACTCTGCATGCCGCAATATTCGTCATATAGTGTTCTTCCGCAACCGTTACAAGCAGTGCGAAGAGAAATATTGATCCGGTGCTGCAGTCGGTCTCAGCACACACGAGTCGCCACGCCTGACGTCACGACTGCGCATGCGCACTAGCGAACAGACGACTGCGCCGCCCCTCTGTGCACGTACCAGCGCGGCTGAATCCCACTTCAGCACACGGAGCTGGTTTCCAGCTATCGCGGCGAGAGCGCTCCAAAATGCGTTTTCAACCTTATTACTAGCATTGTAATACCTATTGGAAGGGAATTGGCATAATTTTATTGTGATATCTGGATCGCATTCCAAGAGAAAGGATGAAATTTTACAGCAATTTCTCGCTTGCATTCGAAGAGAAATGGCATAATTTTAGTAATATATTTACAGTGTGCTGCAGCCGCCACTGCGATCCGGACGTAAGTCCTCCAATCAAATGTACGGGAGGGAACTACATCGAGAAGAAGAAAAAGCAGGAAAGAAAAAGTAAATTGTATATAATCATCGTAATTTTCTGACTGGCGCTCATGTTATAGTAAGTGTGTTCTGTGTGTCTAAGAGAGAGATAATCTTTATCTGTGCCTATGCGGGTAGCCAGGTGCGGCCATCGGCGCAGCGTGCACACTATTGGACGGGAGGGCGGAGCGTCGGCGTTCGCACCTGGCGGCGATCCGCTCCCCCCCCCCCCCCTCCTCCCCCTACCTTACGGCGGCGACGCTTGTGGCGTTCGCCGGAGCGTGAAGGGCGGAAATTATGGCGCCAGCAGCTAGCACCCACCACGCACCTCATATCCGGCGCGCAGCCATGCCGGGCCGTGTACACGCGCCACAGCCGCTGCGCGCGCGTGTGGCAGCACTGGCTGCTACTGTGTGTCTCTGTAGTGGCAGCACTGCCACTGAGTAGAGGGGGCGCGTCATTAGGATGCGTCTGACTGCAGCTGCACGATCAAGCGGCTAAGCATTTCGCTACTGTGACCCGCTGCAGTAGCTATGGAGCATGTCGCGAAACACCGGCTGCAGCTGTACGGTGTTTGAGAGCGCTCACAGATTAGAACAGATTCATACATCATATATATGACCTTTCGTAATGATGTGGAACGTGTCAGCTTAGTAAATGTTGCCTAGACATGACAATATTTTAAGAATTTTTTATGTTTTATCTGAAAATTCATCTACAGTGTAGAAGGTGTTGCCATTCAAAAATCCTTTAATTTTTCAAATTCTAGTTGGCTATCTGTCAGACTTTTGATGCTACTTGGTAAGTGACCGAAGACTTTTGTGGCAGCTACATCTTAGGGTGAGCGGGTATATGCAGGATTATAAATGGATAGCTAGTTCTCATATTACTGCATGGATCTTATAAGGGTCTGAAGATGAGGTTATTGGTATCTCGAAACATGTAATTGATTAAAAATTTTAAAAGATAACGGTGGAAGGTTTTTCATTTGCTAAATTAATACATCGCCGTCGTCCCGTCATCCATCCGAGATGGATATACAGATAATTCACCTCTTTCTGTGCCAAAGTTCCATTTAACTTTGAAAAGTGAATAACACCCTTTCTCCTAGTGTTGTAGCTATGCACACAGCTGTTAATTTTGAATAGGCACGGATTGTTAATAACAAATTTCATGAGTGAAATGTGAAGCTACAGTGAAGATCCCTAGATCCCTAAATAAATGTCTGCAGGATGCTCTTGTGTGGGCTCCAGCAATTAATCTGATCACATGCTTTTGTGCACATTTTTAATCAGTGTTGAAATGCCCCAGAATATGATCTCATATGAAAGTAATGAATGAAAATAGGCATAGTAAGCTAATATTCTGAGATGTATATCACCAAATTTTGCAACGACCCTGATAGCGTAAGTAGCTGAACTCAAACGTTTCAGCAGAACTCCAATGCTTTTCTTCCAATTTAATCCCTCATCAATGCAAACACCTAAAATTTTGAATATTCCACCTTACCTACAGATTTACGTTCAAAGTCTACATTTATTAATGGTGACATGCCATATACTGTACGAAACTGTACATACTGGGTTTTATGAAAGTTTAATGAGAGTTCATTTGTAGAGAGTCACTTAACTTTCTGAAAGATATCATTTACAATTTCAATTCTTAATTGTCAGGTGTAATAGTTAATATCTTCAGCAAAAAGTACTAGCTTAGAATCTTCGTGAATGTAGAATGGCAAATCATTAATATGTATTAAAAACAGCAAAGGACCCAAGACCGAATCTTGTGGGACCCCAATATTGGTAACACCCCAGTTAGAGCAATTAATTGTTTCATCTATATCATGTGAACTGCTTATTTCAACGTTCTGCTCTCTTCCAGTCATGACTTACGGTCATTTATTTAGAGACTTTTATCAAGGTCTTTCTTGCATAGGAGACAGAAACCGTACAAAATTCAAATGTTCAAATGTTTGTGAAGCTTATGCGGGGGTCATCTTCCCTAAACTCGGCCGCTCCGCCGCGGCGTACAAAATTCCGTCAGTACCTACCGTATTACATAAAATAATTAACTGTACAGTTAAATCGCTGACGCCGGCCTCGGTGGCCGAGGGAACTGAGGCGCTCCAGCACGGTCTGCACAGCCACTACGGTCGTGGGTTCGAATTCCCCCTCGGGCATGGATATTTGTGCCGTCCTTAGTATTAGTTAGTTCACAACTAGTTTGTAAGTTTAGGGATTGATGATCCCGTAGTTAACTCCCATAAGCTATACAAACATTTGAACATTTGATTTGAAATCGCTGTCAGAAGCATTTAAGACACTCTGATGTACAGAAACGCACACAGTAAACAGTCATATACATATCCCGGCAAATTAGGTAAAAACGTAGTTTCCTGGTTTCTCAGTTAATCAGCAGCGTTATCACTCTACAGAGTACAGTACGACAAAGCCCCTGCCATGCCGTAGCGGACAGCTGAGGCAAATGTTGCCGAAGAGAAAACCGCTACTTTCACTACTAAGTTGACACTTAGTCTCCGCGGACAGCACGAATGCTGGCCTATTCTTTAAAAGTAATGGAAAAAGAAGAGAGAGGAACTGATGAACAAAATAAAACAATTTTTACTGCATAATTCCTAGCGAGTAATGAATATTGTGTTAAATGAATGCAGTTTCGTAGTACTCCACGTCTTCGTCAGAAGACGGGCAACTATGAATATCTATCCAGAAATGAAGGGTTAGTTTTCACAAGTAGAAGCTAAAGAGCATCAAGTTATCAACAGTTTAACGAAACTAACAAAGTGGCAGAGAGGTTATTTTAAGAATCACTTTTTTTCCTTTGTTATGGTTTTATACTTCTTGGCATAATTTCCAAGTATATTTTGAGATTTATTTATTCTTTTAATTTTCTACTTTTGTTAATTTCATGTCCCGTCCTTTCCATACTGTAATTTTATCGTATACCTTCAACTAGCTTTCATTTTCATCCTTTTTCCCCCCCAACAGGGATACATAGATCTTATGAACGTCATGTTCATAGGTTAATTGAAGGTATATTCAACGTTTTATCAGATACTTGACATTTACCGAGTACAAACAGTGCCGCAAATGGAGGCTCTCACAATGTGGTAGTACTACACTAAAGACAGTGACCGGACTAGCTCTTTATTTTTATTATTATTTTTCTCTTCTTTTGCTAGTGAGAAAGGAGTAAGAACGAGTGGGAGGGGGACAAACACAGGATAAATACAGCAGAGGTGCACAATAAGAGTGGCGAGTGCGAAGTAGTTGTCGGGAGTGAGAGGAGAGTTTTAGTGCGGTATTCTTCGAGCCATGCGCCGCACGCGGGGAACTCTGAAGAAAAAAGAGAAGAATGTCTGCAGTTGTACGCGCTGAGTAAATGAGTTCGTGTAGTACAGCACGCGATGGGCGTTGGAAGCGTATGCTTGGTGATCGCGTGCAGAAAACCGCCCGGGAGCGAAATAGTGGGCTCAGTACCTGCAACACACACACACACACACACACACACACACACAGAGGCATTCGCGTGCTCTGGCGTCATCCAATAGCCGAATAGCCCCCACCTCTCTCTCTCTCTCTCTCTCTCTCTCTCTCTCTCTCTCTCTCTCTCTCGCTGTGTGTGTGTGTGTGTGTGTGTGTGTGTTTGCAAGCAACACGCGCGCGCCCAGTGCGAACTGGGTCAGCTAGCGGCATGAGAAAACAAACGCCCGCGAAGGATGCGGACACGGGCCACGCTGTTTGCTGTGCAAAAGATGTCCGTATCCGCACGCATGCGCAAAAGTAGAAGACCTGAAGAAGTAGGCCGCCTCCTGTATGGTAGTGGCAGTGGAGTATTCCCACTTACAGCGTTTGTTGGAACTTATAATACTGTCAGACCAGCTGACCAGTGCAAATAATTCGCAATCTATCCTGATCAGGCACAGATAGGTGAGATAGTATTGGAGAAAAGGCAGACGCAAGTACATATATATAAAAGATGATAATATTGCACGCACCGTGACGTAGTGGAGCATTAAATGTTACATAAATTATTATAAGATATAATAGTAAGCGGCACATACCTGTGATGAACGTTGAGATAATTCAGTTCATTCGCGCAATACACAACGTTTGCTTGAACAAAGTGAACAATTCCAACAGCTACTGTGCATCGACAGTGAAACAGAAATCTCGTAATAAACTACGATTGCATAAAGAATCTAAACAACTGCAAGTGCTGTCGTGCTAAATTAAATTGTTTGTGTATTTTTTTCGTCATTACATCGACGTGTGTAATCTAAATCGTGTGATAAACTGTACTTGCATCAAAGAATCTAAACAACTACAAGGTCTGTCGTCCATATTAGTTGAACATATCGTCAATAGGTGGCACCTTCTACATTGCTTTCATATTGGCAGCGCAAACTAAGTTGGCGTGGTGGCTGATGGGAACAACCGTAAATACATGTCCCATTTACTATCGTTCGCCGGGTATGAACTTTGATTGTACGACCAGTACAAATATTTTAAAATAATTTTATTTTTTGGAAACAACTTTACACTGTGTGTATTTTTCGTCATTAGTGGAGAACGAAACCTTGAAAATGAGACCTCAATCATTAATTTTGGATAAGTAATACGGGAGATATGGCGCACCCACAAAAAACTTGGATGAGAAATAATGTTATGATATGCCCAGGCTGTTTGCAGATGACGCCGTCATTTACCGTCTAGTAAAATCATCTGAAGATCAAAGCCAACTGTAGAACTATCTGAATACGATATCACTAGAGTGTAAGAAATTGGCACTTGACTCTAAATAATGAGAAGTGTGAAATCGTCCACACGAGTACAAAAAGAAATCAAACTTTGTTTACAAGATAAATAAAAAGTGAAGGCCGTAAACTCCACAAAATATCTGGGAATTACTATTACTTCAGACTTAAATTGGAAAGAACACGTAGATAATATCGTGGGAAAGGCGAACGAGAGACTGCGTTTTATTGGTAGAACCCTTAAAAGATGCTACAGAACTACTAAAGAAACTGCATACACTACCCTTGTCCGTCCTTTTTTGGAGTATTGCTGCCCAGTGTGGGATCCTTATCAGGTGGATTTGACGGAGGACATGGAAAGAGTCCAAAGAAGGGCAGCTTGTTTCGTATTTTCACGATACAGGGGAGACAGCGTTACGGAAATGAAACAGGACCTGGGATTTCAATCATTACAACAACGGCGCTTCTCCTCCGAATGGGAAAACATATTGTTGACTTCCAATGGAGAGTGGAATTGTAAATGAATAGTGTAAAGGTGGTTCGATGAACCCTCTGCCAGGTACTTAAATGTGATTTGCAGAGTATCCAATGTAGATGTACAGAGAGAAGGAAACAGGGTGGACGGAGAGACGAAGAGGAAGGAGAGATGGGCTAAGATTGGAATAAATATATACCGAGGAGACGCCGGGTTTACAGCTAGTGGAAATATAAAATATGAATGTACTTTCCAAAAAGGGACAATTTTTTTGTCTGAAAACAAGCTGTCAGCTGAGAGATAAGCACTTATACACGAGTAGTAATGATCAACAGTGAAATGTACCCATACGGTCACCTAATTAAAACTTCTACGCTGAACGGCAACTTCTTGTCGTGTAGTCTTCTTCCCGCGTCCTGTTGACATCTCCGGAGCTCGTATTCATTAGCGTGACAGTTCTATTTCGGTCTATCAGATCGCTGTTGTCAATGTTTACCATGAGCAGGGCGTAAAAGAGGGCGATTAGTGTTGGTGTATCTATTCTGAATCTTGATCGTTTTCCTGTCTTCCTCGAATTGAGTGTCCCCAGCTAGTTGTTTACAACCGCTCCGATTTCTCATCCAGGCCGTTATTTCGTATTTTTACGTGTGGAGGTCGCCCTTGTGGATTCGCAGCCATCAGCCAAGAATTTCGTTGGCTTAGCGCCTACTAGGAAACCTAACTGCCTGCTCTCACAGGCGACACACGCTTCTTACTTCTAGCACAGAAGCGAATTCTATGACATGTCGGGAAGTTTGCAATGTGACGTGAAGAGTCACCAATTACGGAACAGTTTAATATTTTCTTGTTATACCATGATAACTCTATCCAGCGGTGTGGCATTTGAATCATTAAATTACAGAGAGATTTCACGTATGAGTGTGTGGATGAATCAATACGAGAGAGAGAGAGAGAGAGAGAGAGAGAGAGAGAGAGAGAGAGAGAGAGAGAGAGAGAGAGAGAGGAGGGGGGAGGAGGAGGAAGAGTTTAAACGGGACAACAAAGCCTGTATTTTCAAAAGTCTGCTGACTTGATGTTGAGCGCTTGACTTGTGGAACAGGTAGTGCACTAACTCCACTGCCTATTAACAAAAGAAGAAATACAAGTTTTGGCAGATGTTATATTCATCATTTCTGTACCTGTTACTGTTTCAAATCAAATATTTGTTAAGCTTAAGGGACTTAACTACGGGGTCATCAGTCCCTAAACTTACAAACTACTTATGAACTAGCTAACACTAAGGACGGAACAAATATCCATGCCCGAGGGGGGATTCAAACCCCCGACCGTAGTGGCCGCGCAGACCGTGACTGGAGCGCCTCAGTCCCCGCGGCCGGCTGTACCTGTTACTAATACCTCTTTTCGTATGTCCTAAAGAAGAAAAACGACAAGGAGACGGCAAAATATATTAGCGAAGTAGCATTACCTTAATTACTAGAAGAGGTAAGGACATGACGGGATAGAAAGGATAGGTTTCCGGAGGAGCATAACTTTTAATTTAAGACCATGATGGTGGTTACGTCAGAACACACGACGGAATGAGTAAAATCTTCCACTGAAACCGCGTTCCATTTTAATGTTACCTTACCGACTGCAAATTTACATTAAGGTTGGCCAGACGCACGAGGAAAAAAAAAAGTCTCGCCGAGTAATTCGCTTAATGAGTGCAGGTACATTAAAGTGGTCTAGTGGAGTAAAGTGCAGGAAAGGCTATGCTGGGAAGCAGTAGATTCCCGCTGAGAGCGGAGGCAGCAGGTGGGGCGGCGAAACGTGACGCGGCTTCCTCTAGCGACGAATTCCCTCGCCATTACGGCCGCACAAAAGCATTAAAAGTGCCGGCTGCGGGCCTCCTAGCGTTGCTGCCTGGAACAATGAGTCTGTGTAATGGCCCTCGACATGAATTAGCGTTAGCGATTCGTGCCGGCTCTTTGTCGTCGCGGCGACCAGTTCCACGCTCCCAGAGGCGGGACAGCGCTTTTCCGAAGTACAGTTTGTGACCTCCAGAGGTAGACGAAGGAGTTCCCAAGTTGTACATAGTACAGAGTGAACTGGAGGACGCATTTCTTTAATTATGGAAATCGGTACCATATATTGACAAGATAGCTGTTTTATTGTCTGGATGACTAGTATCCGCTCGGTTAGCCGTGTGGTCTAACGCACTGCTTTCGGAGAGGCGTACCGGCCCCGGTTCGAAACCGCCCGGCGGATTAACGAAGGGGTCGGAGTCCCGCCCAGACTGGATGTGGTTTTTAGATGGTATTCCGCATCCCCCAAGGTAAATACGTGGCTGGTCTCCATGTCCCGCCTCAGTTACATGATTCGCAATCGTTTCATGACACTTAACACTTTCACGCATATAACACTATACGCAGACATTTGGGGTACACATTTCCTCTCGGGGGCCAGGGGTGGCGGCAGAAATGGCGGCCACCCCGTCAATATTAACATGCCAATTCCAATTTAAAAAGCCGACCGTGCATGTGCGGGAAAAGGGCTGAAGAGAAAGAAAGAAAGAAGAAAGAAAGAAGAAAGAAAAGACTGGTTTCGGTAATACACAGATACCATCATCGGATCATCTGTTTCAGACAATTAGCGAAAGCACTTTTATTTTCCCATCACGTGCTTTAGCTAATTGTCAAAACTGTTGTGTCTGAAAGAGATGATCCGACGATGGTAACTGTGTATTACGGAAACTACTCTTACAGACGATAGCGATGTTGGCAATATTTGGGACTAATTACTTAAGATCGCCCCTTAAAACATGATAAAATTAACTATGGAAATTGTGCACTGTGAAGTGCGGGAAGAGTTCGTGGCGAGAGAGAGAGAGAGAGAGAGAGAATAATAGGCCTACTCCTTAATACTCACCAATGGCGACACCATCTCAAACCCGAGTGTTTAAAGTAGTCACCTGTTTCTATGGACATACCTGCAACAAACAAAGAAATTTTTATTAGTACGACATAAAAATATATGAACAATATGAAGAAAATCAAAATCACAAAAGACTTAAGTTTACTTTTTATTTATAATTATTTATATACAGGGTGTTTCTAAATGATACCGACAAACTTCGTGGGGTGGTCGAGGGTGGGTTTAGGAACAAACCCAACGACGTTACTGAGTGTAAATTATAGGTGCTGGCGCCTGCTGCTAGCCTACCCCTCGGGCGGCGAACGCGTCGTTCTGTATACACACAGACAGCGGGCAGGTGTGAAATATGTAGTGTTGATATTCGGGGTTTGCAAGTGATTGCAACGATCGCCTCTGCAGTACTCTCTTGCCGTGATGGCGGTGTTGTGTTTTGTAGACTAACGTCGTCTTGTGCAGCAGCCATTACCTATAATTTTGGCGCTCGATAGCACCGTTGGGTGACGTTACCGGACATCGGTTCCCTACCTCATTTTGTTCAAGCCTTCCTCTACTACCGCATTTCCGTCGGATCTGTGCATACAGATGCAGAATGCTGGCGGAAGATCCCAAAACTACGTACGTGGCATGCCAGCCAATGAATGAATAACTAGGAATTTTATCGATTGTAACAATGGCTGAGGCTTGGATACCAATTTACAGTCCTGAAATTATGCATCAGTGACCACAGCATAATCGATTTTCCAGTGGCCAAAGCAAACTACAACTAAAGAAGCGTTAGTATCGACAATGGTATTATGACGTCATCATTGTTGTGATAAATGTTTACAGCTGAAGAGAAATTATTTCGAGAAGTGACACGTTTCACAGCTTACGTGTGATTAGCTTATAGTGGGAAAAATATCGATGGTGGTGTAACTTCACTGCGTATAGTGATACGATTATCTCCGACTTCGCTTGCGTCGCTAAGTATAGGGTGTCTCACGAAAGAAGCCTGCCAGGCGTCCGCGGATCGCGTGGTACGGCTCCCGGCCGCCGCCACCACATTCGCTGGCCACGACAGCGCCCGATTCTCGGACTCTATAGTGCCATGGGCGCATACACTGAGTTAATGTCTAAAAAACATTGCCATCTGGGTAATCCAAGCTTACCTTTATTTACAGTAGATCTTCAAAATGTGCCTCTATAGAAAGAGGCCTGTCATCTCTTCAACACATTGGCGAACACACTACGAATTTCGGATGCCGAAATCTGGGA
Source organism: Locusta migratoria (assembly GCA_026315105.1). NCBI lineage: Eukaryota > Metazoa > Arthropoda > Insecta > Orthoptera > Acrididae > Locusta > Locusta migratoria. Next base: position 325,173,419 of record CM048745.1, on the reverse strand, counting down.
AATGACTAGTCCAATCTTTTTTCGCGATACAAATTCTGACAGTTATGTGAACAATATCCTGCATCCATTTTTTCAAGAACTTTCACCCAACGGAAAGTTGTAAGGTTATTTCATGCAGGACAATGCAAGACCACACATTGCCAATGTTTCTATGGCAGCAATACGAAGTGTTTTTGATGATAGGATACTTGACTGTCCTCCTCGTTCTTCAGATCTAAGTCCAAGTGTCTTATCTTTGGGGAATGTTTAAAGACAAGGTGTATGCAAGCCATCCCCATACACTCGAAGAGTTGGAAGACAGGATTAGACTAGTCATTTCCCAGATATCGGCAGCCGAAATTCGACAAGTGTTCGCAAATGTGTTCAAAAGATGTCAGGCCGCTCTTTCCATAGAGGGGTGAACATCTACTGTAAATAAAGGTAAGCTTAGGTTACTTAGATGGCAATGTTTTTAGACTTCAACTTAGTGTATGAGCCCGCGACACAATAGAGTCAGCGAATGGGGTGCTGCCGTGGCCGGCGGATGCGGTGGCGGCGGCCGGGAGCCGTACCGCACGATCCGCGCACGCCTGACAGGCGTCTTTCGTGAGACACCCTGTATCTAGGCGCGCTCATGCGCACTACTCAGGATAGCACTTCGTCACAGCAAATACGGAGATGAAAACGAAGTTCCTAATACGCAGCTTTCGCTTTGAAGGGTACGTGACCCGTGTCAGGATATGCGCTACAGACTGCGACGCCTTCCGTAGACAAATGCAACGTAGGTGTGGAATCCAACATGGACTTGACGGTGCAAGTGGTCGCAGGTGAACAGCAGAAGCATCGGCCAGTGGTAACCGAGCGCAGCGGGCGGTCCGTCGTTAGCATAAGCCATCCTCGGGGAGAAGAAGCGGCCCCGAGGATGCAGCGGCCAGATGGCGGCGGAGACGTCGCAGAGACAAAAGACGAGCGACACAATGGGGCAGCGGCGCCGCGCTCGCGCCTCTGACGAAGGCACGCGCCGCGCCGGGTACAGCGAGCGCTTCCCACAGCCAGAATGTGGCCCAACTTCCGGGGCGCACAAAGCGGCCGGAAGCGCGCATCCCTCATTGTTCGCCGCGGCTCGGGTGACGCGCGCGGGGGCGTGCGCGCTCGCACTTGTGACGTCACTCCCCACGAGAGCGCCGCGTGTACTCCGCGAAATGAGTAAGCACGCACGCGACGCCCGCGGGAGAGGTATGGTCGACGAGGACATTTCGCAAATACTGACTTGCGTTAGCGTCGCAGTTCCCAAACTTAGATATCTAGTACCACGTCGTTTCCATCAGCTCGTAATTTTAAATGTCTACTGTCGTAAGCACTAATATGGCTGCATTCGAGTATACTCTCCTCTTCGAGTACGTGCACAGCGAATAAAACTTTCGACCAATACTCAAATATTATATTTTCATAGTCATGGAATTTATGACATTAACTGAGAATGGGGAAAGGTGAAAATGTGAACCCTTCCGGGATTTGAATCAGGGTCTCTTGCTTGCTAGGCAGTTGAACTGACCCCTATACCAATGGGACGGAGCGATTAACCCAACTGCAACACTACTACAGGTCGCCTCGGAAGTGTTAGAACAGACGCCGCAATTGGTACTTTAATACGGCCGCTACGGTCGGGGGTTCGAATCCCCCCCCCCCTCTCCGGCATGTATGTTTGTGTCGTCTTTAGTATAAGGTAGCTCATAAGTAGTTTGTAAGTTTAGGACTGATGACTCCACAGTGAAATCCCTTAAGGTAAAAAAACATTTTAACATTTGGTACTGGAATATTGGTTTTCAGTGTTCCACATGGCTGATAAAATCATCCATTTTTTCGGGACAAGCGACTGTAAGTTAGCATGCATAAAATTTCAAGGAATGTCTTGTTCGCATGTATTTTATTTTGCCATTACGCCTTTCGAAATCATCATCAGATGATTTTTGAAAAAGATTGTTTTAATATATGTGATTTTATATCCAATCTACGACAAATAAGTCAATCGGCCAGACCAAATTACTCGGCCGATTCCCTTAATTTTTGTTATAAACGAAAGGTATTCATACGCAGATTTGTAATCTAGCATCAGAATTCTCTCCAGCCTTTACTTTTTCCAACGCGGTACTCTAATGTCCGTGCATTGAATATTTTAATCGATTTGTTTTAAGATATCTTCAGCTGGTAGTAGTGGCCGAGCGGTCTGTGGCGCGCCAGTCACAGTCTGGACGGCTGCTACGGTCGGGGGGTTCGAATCCCCCCTCGGGCATGGATGCTTGTGTCACCTTTAGTACCTATAAGATAGTTCATAAGTAGTTTGTAAGTTTAGGGACTGATGACCCCACAGTTAAGATCCTTAAGCTTAACAAACATTTGAACATTTTTTGAAGATATCTTCGGTTCTAATTAAGGTCCGCAGTACGTTTGGACCTAACAACACTCAGAGGATCAAGCTCTTTCATTTGCGCCTTTAAAAACTTTCATTGATTGATTATGAAGAAATCAATGCGTGAACATTCAACTTTTTTCTTCTTCTTCTTCTTCTTCTTCTTCTTCTTCTTCGAGTAGGTCCGTTCTCAGACAGGTTTCAACTGGACGTCCTCCACTTTGTTCTGGGCATCCTCCTCCATTTGTCTGTAGTTACTCCCTTTTTTCATGTCGGTCAGCATTCCAAATCTTCTCCTTCCTCTCCCTCTTCTTCTACTTTTCCTTCCATTATTCTTATCAGCAGACAATTCCTACGTAATATGTGCCCCAACCAAGATGTTTCCCTCTTCTGGATTGTCCTAATGAAGGTCCTTTCCTCTCCTACCCTGCTCCTCATTTTTCATTCTGTCGATCCACTGTTTCCATTCTTCTCCATAGTCACATTCAACTTTACTTCAATTTTTCCCAACCTTTTTGTAATTACACAAACAGTGCGAAGCATTCGCACGGATCCTCTAGTTGTTATATATATGTTTGCGAAAGAATAAACTTATTGTCAAATATGCAGACAAAATGTCTCAGGCACCACGTTAGAAAAAATGCCTAAGCACTCTACTATTTTCACGAACACAAATTTGTTTGATCCTGTACGGGTGGCTCAGAAGCAGCAGTAGGGCAGAGACTATGGAGGAGTACAGTGGCGCAGGATGGAGACACGGTGACGTCGGTGCGTGCATCGATCTCATGCAAGATGGAAGATCGCGTGGGCCGTTACTCGTGCGCCGCCTCGCCTCGGCCATTTTTCAGGCCGCTGAATATTGATGTCTGGCGACCTGTGCGGCGGCTTTTACGGTCACCGACGGACCGCGGGCCTCGTAACTACCAGCGCCTCCAGGCGTTAACGGCCGCCCGCTGAACTAGTAATGCCCGCCCTCGCCCAACTTGGCGCTCGGGGCGTCTCCTACTTTGACCGGCGTCGGCTAAACTCTAGCCAACAATCGCCCCAAGTTCGGAGACTGACCAATCTCGTTTGGAGTTAGTAGTTTGCCAACGTCCGTGAGCTTGGGAAAGTGTTGCTTCCTCGTCAAAGGGAGGTCGCTTGAGGGCAAACCAGTGGACAGTTCTGACAACTTCCAACCTCAATTGTTGTGGGGATGTTATTGGCTAGGCGACATAGGTTAGCTTTACCAAAAAACTTCCTGAACTTTAGCAACATGCTAAGTTTACTATAATAATACTGAACTTTTGAGATGCGCAAACATTTCATACTGATGAAATCCAGACGTCTGTTAAATGTTTCTTGACTGTCCACAATAGTATCCAAGTCTCGGAATTAACAAGTCTTGAAGCAGTATATAAAAGGTGAGGACTCTCAGCGTAGCACTTTCTGATGAAAAGAAACAACACTGAAGTATTAAAATGCCAAGATCGCAATTACTTTATTTTTTGCGCGCCTCGGTTGCACAATGGTAGAATGCCAGACTATGAATCCGAAGATCGCGGGTTGGATCCCCGCGAGGTCCTAGGATTTTTATCTCTCACTTTCCACTTATTTCACCTCTGGCAACATTGCTTATGTGAAAAATAACGAGTAGCAGTGTGGTTCGGAATCCACGTTAAACTATAGGTCCCCCGCCCCCTTCTTATAACTGGCTGGGTAAGTCAGTTCGAAGGTCGGAGAAAGGCAACGGCATACCAAACAGGACCATGCCTAGTAAAGCACTGTGGTGTTCAAACCTATATTCAGATTGTTGACTACCTTATCTTTACCTTATTTATTTTATTTATTTATGTCATGCGCCTTCACGAAACGAAAACATAGGACACAAGTGACCAGATGATGATGGCCGAAGTGTATCGAAACCGGTCGTCAGAAAAATAAATTAATTGCGATCTTGGCATTTTAATAGTTCAAAGTAAGGAGATCGCCGTCCGACCATGGAAAAATTAAACTCGACACTGAGTCAATCCACACACTCGTCAGCCGAGTCGACCGACACTCACTCTCCAAGTTGACATGGCCATATCAATAGGGGTGTGACCATTGTCTGCAATGAAGCTACCTCCACAACACCAATTATTCTGCCTCATATTTCCCTATATATGTTTTTGTGGAGGGAGACAGTGCTTCAGGACAGTCCGTGCGTTCGTCATACCCTTTAAGTCGCGGTGGCTTAGTGCTTGCCTAGTACTTTCAGAGGTCCCGGGTTCGAATCCAGGCAGTGGAAAAAAAAAATCGCACTGACATGTTTTGTGGCCCACTTTAGATTTGTAGTTTTATAAGTTTTTGCAAACATGTTGGACCAAAATAATCTAAATAATTATAAATCAATAAGAGTGTCTGAAACACTTAGGAAAAAAATTCTAGGCAGTGGCGGGTTTCGAACTACCGACCTTTCGCGTCATAGTCCAGCCCCTTGCCCACTACGCTACGGCTATAAATCACAGCACGAGGTCTTCAATCTCATACTATTGATGGCCGTTGTTAACAGATGTTACTATGGTATTTGTAGACATGAGATTATCATTTATCGTAAGAAGAACGGTGTGTTTTTGTTAGTTCCTCAGTGTGCCGTTGCTTTGAAATAACAACGTGTAAGTTACAATAATGCCACGTGACATATCCGAACGGCTGGTTTTCGTTAATCTAATTGAGGGTGTCAATTCTCCATTATTTTTGCAAATAAGTCTCAAACGATACGAGATATGAAAAAAAAAAAGACATAAGGGAGATAAGTTGTAGAGAATTTTCTCTTCTACCAATTAGGTTATCCAATTTTCGTGTCAGATGAACGGTTCGTTTGCAATTACAATTATATTACAAACGGCTTTTATTTGGTTTTACTGCCATATTTTTTGTACGAAAAATTTTAAAAAAGAGAGGTTCTGGTCTCTGGCGGCCTATAATCATGTCTGTAAAATTTGATGCTGATCGGTGGAACGGTTCGTCTTAAAAACAAGGAACACGTTACGGACGGACAGACAGACAGACATCCCAAAATCGCCGTTATTTTTGCAAATATCTTTGAAACGCTACGAGATCGGAAAAAAACATAAGAGAGCAAAGTTGTAGAGAATTTTCTCCTCTACAAATTCGGTTATTCAATTTTAGTGTCTGATGAATAGTTAAGCCGTTATTTTCATTTAAATTTCGAGCTGTCAAAAGAAGATAGCAAAGGCCCACTTTTAGTGTTACTACCGTAACCTAAAGTGGGCCAAAATTCAATGCCTCTCCTTCAACATCATCGTTAGACATCATTTATCTCTGAACATTGATTATTATTTTCAAATAAGCTAAAACAAGCGTGCTCTCTGAGCCTTCACGGCAGCGCGCAACCTCGTTGAGTAAAGCGAGACGGCGTCCTGAGGACAGGTAATCCCGGGAAGGAGGATCGTTACCCGGCGTGTGCCGTGAACACCAGCTGTTGAGGCTGTCGGCGGCCCTGCGGCTGACGTACGCCCACAGTGTTGATAACGCCTGCAGCGGCGGCGGCGGCGGCGGCGGCGCCTTATTGCGTGGCGTGGCGCGGCGCGGGCCGCGGGAAGAGGCGCCGTAAATTTGCCGTTACGCGCGCTGCTGCTGCCGCTAAGCCCGCCGTGAATCATAGCGTGCAGGTGGGCGCCTTCCAGGGATTACCTGCCCTTGCCTTGCCTTACCGCTAAGCCGCCCTCAATTATTCCGCAACAGCCGAGCCCCTCGCGCCGCTTCATTCCGTCTCTGCGAAGATTCCGCCACCTCCGTCATCTCGCTGCTGCGCACTGTCTCAACGATAGCCACAGTCGAATACAGAATGATACTTACACCCGTGTCACATATCCATCCATGAACTCCAGCCTGGGTACCCAAAGTCCACAAAAATTTCCCTGAAAATTTGAGGTTCTTTTTCCAAGCTCTACTCATGATTTTGAACACTACACCCCTTTTTTCTTCCTTATACCCCTTTCTTCCTGGGATTATAGGCCATGGTCGATGAATAAAACTTCTCCCTAACGTTTCGTCTCCATCTGCGGTAGACATGTGAGTACCACAGAAGACCTCACACGGTGTCTCCTGAAGATAGGTTTATTAATGAGAATCAATGCTCATAGTTTAATATTAAAATGCTACAGGTGTTTCAGTACTTTATGATTTTCAAGTGAGTGCGTGCGTGTAAGGATTACATTAATCTCTATATATAAAAGATAATGTCCCGACTGACTGACTCATCATCGCCCAACCAAACCACTGAAGATAGAAACTTGAAATTTGTAGAGGGTGTTGGCCTTATTCTGTAGGTGTCATTTAAGAAGCGATTTTTCGATATTCAGTCCGCAAGGGGATGAAATAGGGGATGAAACTTTTTTTTTTTTTTTTTTTTTTTTTTTGAAAATACGTTGCTATTTAGGCTACGGCCACGTAAATTGGGCGGTATGTGTCACCTTGGTCAGAATTACCAAATTACGGTGTTACGGTATTTTCAGAAAATTAATCATTTAAGGGATGAAATAGGGAATGGAAAAAATAAACCTATTGAGCCACGTCCAAGACTCATCCAAAGTCATCCCAGTTACTGATTTAACACCAAATGGAAAAATTTTGGGGGGCACGATAATATTACTTCATTTCTTGCCCGATGAAGAAAATTCTTGCATATCTTAAATGAAAGAGGGATAGATTGGTTGGAAGAGTGGAGGGTAAAAGTCGTAGAGGGAGAGAGGGATACAATAAGCAGGTTCAAAGGGATGTTGAATGTTCTGTTTATTCAGAGATGAACGGGATTACGTAGAGCTGCCTCAGACCAGTTTTTCGACAGGTTTGATTCCATTGTGCAACTTATGCTTAAAGACTGTTTATTTGATTTGCAGAAAGTTAGAAAATTTATCAGCTATCAGTCGTAAATATTAAATTTATTCACAGATCTACAATTCGAACCTTGTCTGGTCATTATCAGTCCTTAAAACGGTTAAAACCCGTAAACCATTTCGACGTACGAACGTAACCTCCAAAATGGAGGTCGAAATGTTTTACGGGTTTTAACCGTTTCGTTTTAAGTATTGATAATGACCGCACAGTAGTCGAAATCTAGATCTGCGAATAAATTAATATTTACGAATGATTGCTGAAAAAAAGTGTTTCCGGTTCCGCAACATCCGCGCCCCAAAGCAACGGCTACGTATACTTTTTTTTTTCTTTGTCACGTGTATGTCAAAGTATCTACCTAATTATATCAGCTTCATGGCTGTTTTTTGTGAACTGAATAATAAAAATGAGTATTTCATTTATCGTGTCCGCGTATTAATATACGATGTAGAGCTTGTAACATCGCGGTGAATCCCATTTGCCAAGCCAGACTGCGGCAGCGAGAATCCTCGTCCGCGCTGACACTCGCCAGATGACTGGCGCGCCACGCTTCATTTTTGTGGTTGGCAGCAGCGTGAATTGCTGTCGACTGTCGGGATCGACCGCGCGCCGCTGCCATCGACCCCTCCCCTGCTGTGTCGTGTACGATACCACCTGACACAGCTGCCGCTGTTCCGCGTACAAACACAACGCACGGCTGCCGCTCCGCCAAGCAAAACACTCGCTACCTAGCGCTTCTGCCAACTAATAACGACAGACACCGACGGCGATACCAACTTTGAGCGGGGGAACAAGTTAATTACCGTTACTTGGTACTGCCACGGATGCTGCTAGTGCTGCGTGTACGTTGCTTCAATATTACTTTCTTCTCTCTCTCTCTCTCTCTCTCTCTCTCTCTCTCTCTCTCTCTCTCTCCCCCCTGTCCCCCCGCTCGAGGGTATTTTTTGATGTTTTGTCGTACATGATTGCGCGCGTACTATGAACACAAAGAAAATTTCTATCACTACCATGTCCTAAGAAAAATTCCAGATTTCATAACTTTAATGCACATCTTACATCCCTACTAATACTACAAATGCTGAAGAAGCTCTGTCAAGCTTTCACGACTTAAGCTTCTGGAGACGCTTAATGAGTTCCTTGGTAAGGCTGTTATTATTCTTTGACGCCTGAAAATTATCACATTTATTAAAATATTTTTAATGGTTGTTATGTTGTAAGTAATATCGTTCAACATAATGAATACAATGCATACACATGACGTTAACTTCAAGCCACGGAACCATTTGAATCTTGCATGATTTACGCGTTGTATAATGTGTAGCTTCTTCAGTCAGCGTTTTAATCACGCTGTGAGAGTTTATTTTCTTATTAAATAACATCTTCAATTACATTATATACACATATATAGTGGTTACGCCACTGGCACAAGGAATGGAAAAATCTTTTATAAAATAACGTAACTAGTCATTGTCAAACATAAGAATATCACAAATTGCAAGATACTAAGCATAAACAGATTATCATGTCAATAAATTATGAAAAAAAGTAATTAGTTCAGAAGCTAGAGCCAGGCGATCTAGAGGCGTCAAAGTGGCCTCCATCTCTCTGCTATATTCGCAGCATATGTATCAAACCATTTGCGACATTTTATTCCATACCATATAGCGGCAGAGCAAGCTGGATTGATGAGATGGTAATGTATTGCCGTGCTGCCTTGATCGTATGATATAGCATGCAGAGACCCAAGTTTCTGTACAATCAAAAAATAGAAATACATAACATATGGTAGGTATTAATGAATCCATCATTACTGGTGAAACAGGGACTGCGGCTGGTCAAGATTACGTAGGAAGTAGGATACCAACAGCCTTATGTTTAACTACCTGTTTCGGCATTTCATTTTGCCATCTTCCCTATATCGGAGTACTATATCCATTAAATAGGGATCGAAACTGGTTGCGTGGATTTCTAGCTCTCAGTAAGAACCTACTGAGACTGAGTGCTAGAAATCCACGCAACCATTTTAGATCCCCATTTAATGAACATAGTACTCTGATATAGGGACCTGAAGGTAGCATAATGGAATGCCGAAACTAGTAGTGAAAGAATAAATGATTCTGTTAAACATACGGCTGTTTGTATCCTACTTCCTACATGACACAGTCTCCTGTTTGCTTGGGCCAAGACCACATTTTATTCATTATGACGAACCGCCCTGTGATGCACCAGCTCCACCAAAGAGACTGGCTACATCACACATGTGCGTCCTCTCCTGGAGTACTGTTGCCCCTTGTGGGACCCTCACCAGGTGGGACTGACGGAAGACATCGAGAATGTTCAGAGAAGGGCAGCTCGTTTTGTTTTATCACGTTACCGCGGGGGGTGGGGGGGGGGGAGCGTCACGGAAATGTTGCACGAATTGGGGTGGAAATCATTAAAAGAAAGACGTTATTCATTGCGGTGTGATCTGTTTGCGAAGTTTCAATCACCGACTTTTAATTCTGAATGTGAAAATATTTTGCTAGCTCCCACCTACTTAGGGAGACATAACCATCCCAATAAAATGAGAGAAATCAGATCGAAAACGGAACGATTTGGGTGTTCTTTCTTCCCGCGCGCTATAGAGAATGGAACGGTAGAGAAAAGTTATGAAAGTGGTTAATGAACCCTCTGCCAAGCACTTGAATGTGATTTGCAGAGTATCTATGTAGATGTAGAAAAACTTTAACAAAATGTTTACAAGCGTTAGAAGGTTGTGTGTATTTTTACATATGACGCTAAGTGATTGTACTGGACTTTCTGAAGATGGCGACTGAGCTCACCGAAACCGGTAAAGGGACAAAAATAATTTTTTTGCGATCTTGGCTGAATGAAGCGTTAATATCTTGTTTCCGTCTACTAAACGAATCGTGATTTTCCATCTATGGCACGAAGCAGGAGTCACGAGATATTTAGCAATTACCGTCAGTACCTGAACTGCGAGACACTTATATACTGTTGAGCTCCTGCAAAGGTTGCGTCTGTATTTCGCCAGCTGCCCGCTAGATCGTCTGCAGCGCACCCCTGTAATCCAGTGACCTCGGCGGTCGCAGTTTGTTTTTTACGCAGTACGTGGGCGCGCTTGTGTGTGTGCCGGCGCCCAGCCCGTGTGGAATGCCGGGTCGGCGACCTTACCGCCTCTCCCGCGCCAGTCGCGGGTACGCCCTCCCGAGCCAAGTGACGCAAACATTTCGCGTCGAAACGCGCCCTTCTTTTGTTACTCGCAGGAGACGGGAGTGTAAACGTGTCGAGTGACGTCATAAACGAGAAATAAAAGCGCTAGTGGCTACCGCAAATAGGGCTCGTTTTGTTGCTCGCATCTCTACTTCGCCTGCGCGGTTACCGGACACTTGAGACGAGAGCTACAGTTCAGCTACGAGGTTGTAAAATCCCGAAACACACCACAAGTGGAATACAGTAGTATCAGACGAACAACTGCAGTTCCCGTCGTGAACTTCATGACTCCAAAGTGAAGTCCGGCGTCCATAGACCTGTTCCATCCTACAGTATTATAAAGAAGTGTCATGCTGCAGCTGTTACTGGAAACCTGATAATTAGTTCCAGGACCGACACGGACCCTGCTACTTACTAGGCAATTGCGCTAAGCCGCTGCGCCAACACAACTACGCGGGCTATCAGAACATCTTGTAACGTTCCACCTAAAGCCACCATATTTTTCTCTACTTCCACCACTGTACTTGGAATCCCGGCGTCAGCATAAAATTTTGTTAAGTCCATGTTGTATTATTGCAACACCTACCAATAGATGAAAGTAAAAAACCACCGAGTTAAATTGTCAATATGGATGATTTGTAATCTTATCACGCAAGTACAATTTTATCACATACTTATAAGGAGAGAACGCCTTCTCGTTATAGCCAAATTCGCCCAAATTTATGGTAAATGTAGGTCGTGATGAGGTATGAAAGTTCCCCAAGTGGTAAATCCAGATGGCCAAAGTTTAGAAAATAAAAGGGAATTTTGATACGGATTTATCATGAAAAAGCACTATCAATTTTCCCTGTAACACTATGTTTAGAAAGAGGTGTTTGGCTCAGCAGGTGTTTGAAAGGGTTGTGAGTTCAAATCCGTCAGGCGGCAAATGTTTTCTTGCTCCTTGGCAATCTGTACGCAAGTAACCGCAACATCATTTAGGTCGTTTTGTATCTGTGCAACATCACCATGGGACGTCATTATTTAAAACAAGCGCATCATCTTGCAAACTATTGACATATGTTTACATGTGTCTACAAGAGAGTACTGGCTCTTTTGAACCGACAGTTCATAAAACCAGTTGTTGATTACACGGCAAAACATACAAATGTTTTTTAACTCCTGGAAAATCCCTGCTATTATCCTTCATTGTAGGAGCTTTTCATATTTGAGAAACTTTACATTTTCTTAGTTTCCCTCTAAGTACAATTTATCGCGCCGCAATAAGCTCCGAAATGCAGTCGCATTTTAAACGTGTAGTTCGACTCCATATCTAATCCACAATGGTTTCTCGCCTCTCGGTATGTTCTTACGACCCGGCCGCTTGGCGGCGCTGCAGTCGCCAGGTTGCAGAGAACTACCGGGAGTTTCGTGACTATGTTAGACTCTGTCACAGAGTAACATATACAGAGAAGCAGGCCCCCCTCCCCCTAAACCGCTGTCCTACGCTCCCCTCGTAGTTCCGTAAGATGCAAGCAGATGTCAGGCGGTTCCCCGGCTTAGTACCGGTAGATCACACTAGAGGCGCTTCTGAGGGTAGCGTGGAGGGGAGGCTGAGGGAAGAGCTCATGCCGTCTGCCACCAGGCCACGGCTGTGTCCAGCGTGCCGGCGTTTGAGGGGAGGTGGTGGTGGGGGCAGCCGCTACCTGCCGCCTGCTCTGGCCAGTTTAAAGGGCTGCTTCTGACCGCAGCGCCATCATGGGACATCTTACGGAACTGCTTCAGCACCCCCCGCCCCGCACCCCTGAGCGTAGGACCGGGCCCTTACGGAGGTTTCCCGTTTGTATATATTTGTCTGTAGGGATGGGCTAAACTGCGATTTTTCGGTATCAGTGATTTCTGTGACTGCTACTTTTAGATAACTGTGATTCTTAGTTGCGATTTGTCACTGTTTACAATCGCACTGTACAAATCCTCGACATGTATCCTCCGCACTCTAACTGCGATTTCGGTGACTCTGAATGCTACTTCTGCGATTTTGCTACTTCCGTGATATCTACTGCTTCCGTGACTTATGCGATGTGTGTGACCAATGCAATATATGTATCATCCATAACAGATCCTCTTCCTACATGTAAATATATACAAAAAAAGAATATTGATGCTCAATTTACGTGTAATGTTGGAATTATTTACACATCGACAAATGTCAATTAGTCTTCTAAAAGCTATTTCAGTGTTTGGTGTGTAATGTATAGTTAAAAGTGAGGTTATTCGCAAGTAATGTGTAACCGAAATCGGCAAGTAGGCCTATAGTCTACCTTAACAGAAACATTCGGTAGATTAGGCGCACAGCAACTATAACAGTGCAACGAAAGTGCTATGTTCTTGCATGTAGAATGAATGGATTTTTTTAACGTTGTGTGATATGTCACTTACCAATTTGAAAGAGATAAGTAAATGTGAAATACAACGTGAGTGACTGCTGAAAATTCCATTTTCTCTTTGTAACCTTTCGGTATCACTACATATCCTGCCAAATAACTATAGATAAGAGGTTGCGTTATATTGTACTAATCGACGTGCTGACCTAGTGTGCTGATGTTGGTAACTAAAGCTTCATTTTATAAGAATTTTTAACTTACTGACTGTACAGGGTTACACACAAGAAACCTTACAACCACAGATTAAGGATAACATTAATTATTTATTTTATGATAAACAAAATATTATTTCAATCATTCTGTATGATTTAGATTTCTAGGATCATTCAACGGTCGTTGCCAACATAAGCACACTATGCCACCACTGCAGTAAACAAAAGTTTTAATAATACTGAAGGATCCGATACCACCCATCTGCTTTCACTCATGTCATCACAGGACGGAATGTACGAAAAGGAAAAAGACGGAAAACAACATCCTAAACCTAAAACAAATCTGATAAAATAAAACTTTCCATTACGCGAAAAACTTGTTTATTTTCAAGTGTAATATTTTTATAGAATTCTCGAAGATACAAGTTTACTCCTATATAGCAGTACTTAACACAGTCCTCATTGGAAATGGTGTTGGCCTTCTGTTTAACATTTTGTAAAATTACCGGTACGTAAGTTGACCACTTGATACCATCCCCTTGGAATTTTTATTTTATGTGCGATGTATAACGCAAGCAAAAAAATATTCGTCGAAACCAGATATGCAATGTAACATATGTATTCTGAATTCCCGTAATAGTTTTAGATTCTATGACGAAAAATTATTTTAAACAGGGATCAAGTCCGTAAGACAATATTTATTTGGCATTCACATTTGTTGTCTTTACCAACTATAACCTAAAAAAAATACATGCCAGGCTTTGCTTCACAACATGTAAATGCTGCCGCCAGGTAAAATAGTGCCACTAAGTGTAAACATTTTCACAAAGAAAATTATCTTCTAGCTCATTAATTCGAAAACATCCCTAAACAACACGAGAGTGAAAGTACGACAGTTGGCCAACAAGTAGCACAAGGCGGAATATTAAATGCTATTCTCAGTTGCTACTTGCGACTCTTAATCGCGACTTTTCACTGAAATCGCAGTTTGGACCAGTGAGGACGTTTGAGCTCACTGGTTTAAGCCGTTGGCGTTCGACCAACACATACACAAAAAGCCACACATACACGAGGCAGACGGCAGGAAGCTAGAAGTACCAATTTCGGCCAACAGATGGCAGCCGGCAAAGTCTAAACTGCGCCTCTTAGTTGCTACTTGCGACTCTTAAACGGCATTTGTCACTGAAATCGCAGGTAGACTCTATAGCCCGCCCAATGCAAAGATATTAGTACAAACTTCGACCAACAGATGGCAGAGTGCAAACTGCTTCTTGCTACTCTTAGTTGCGCCTTGCTACTTTTAGTGCTACTGCGCTTCTAAACTGCGACTGAAATCGCAGTCAGAATCCGTAAACTTGCGACTGTGAAAAATGCTACTTCCAAATCACTGACTCTTAACAGATACGCGATTTTCGACCCATCCCTATTTGTCTGTGACTCTGTTCAAACCCAGCTGTAACTGCAGACAGCAGCTGGTAACGGAGCGTGCAGTGGCGTGCTCTCCGGGTTGCGAGCCGGCAGGCGCTCTCGTTACGGCGCGGCGGCGGGATCGACCGGTCGCGCTGCGGCATCGACCTAGTGCACTGCGAGTCGACTGCGAGCACGGCACGGCCGCTTAAGCACACACGCAATCACCGCTGACGAGCCGCCGCGACCGCAGCGCCGGCCGTGCGTGCTTCGCCGCGCCGCGCATACCCACGCACCCTGCGAGTGTGCGTGTGCCAGATGAGCTGCCCACCCACCCCTGGCGCCCGCATAGCATTCGCTGTGTCCCACGCACTGTGCTGCTGGGGAAGACGGCGGGCCAAGGATATCGCAATCCGCAAAGATAGTGCGGAAAACGTATGGTTGCTTGTTCGACAGGTACTCCAACAGAAATGATCAGAGGTACAATTAAATGGAAATTAAACATAAGGAGAGGCATTGAATTAAAATTTCTGTGGTGGCCGGGATTCGAACCCGGGACCTCCTACTTAGTAGGTAGGTGATTTAGACCACTTTTTTTTTTTTTTTTTTTGCTCTATGCGTACTTCTTGTCCTTGCGGACGTTGATCGTGTTTGCTCGTTTTGGTTCAACATGTTCTTTAGCTCAGCTTTTTTATTACAGAGAGCGTTCAGCCCTCTGACCGGGCGGGCTGAGCCACGGCGCCCGGCGGCACTCAGCGTTATTTTAACCTTTACCGCGTTGTAGCCAAAGCATCTACACGGACTGTCTTAAAGCACGCCTCCCTCCACACCATATACTTTAATTCTGCCTCATGTTCCCTGTGAAATGTGTATCAATTCAATGCATCTCCTTATGTTTCATACCATTGGTATAATGAGACAATGTTGTCTCAAGGGATTGTATTATTTGTTGATAAATGGAAATTAGTTCACACAAACATGTTTTTTCCAAAAGATATTTTCCGTCGCTGGACTAAAAGTCTTCTTTTTTATTTTAGGCTACTTTTACAAGTTCTACACTGCCACACCAAAGTATGACGAGTTTTGTTATACATTCCAGTGCACCAATTGAAAATGGCCTAAGCCGATATACTGGGTGTTACATAAAGGTAGGGCCAAACTTTCAGGAAACATTCCTCACACACAAAGAAAGAAATTATGTGGACATGTGTCCGGAAACGCTTAAATTCCATATTAGAGCTCATTTTAGTATTTCTCATTAAACGTAAATTGAAATAATTTGTGCGGACAATTGTCAAAATACCCAATTGTTTCGTTAGTATGTTCTGTAGTTCCTCGATTCACGTCGTCAACACAGATTTTCTGTGAACGTTTGGGCAGGAATTGTTGGTGATGTCTTGATTGGCCCTCATGTTCTCCCACCTACGCTCACTGGAGCAAGTTATGATTTCATACGGGACGCTCTTCCTGTGCTGCTAGAACATGTGCCTTTACAAGTACGACACAACATGCGGTTCATGCACGATGGAGCTCCTGCACACCGATGGATTGGGAGAAGTGGACCAATTCCATGGCCTCCACGCTCTCCTGACCTCAACCCTCTTGACTTTCATTTATGGGGGCATTTGAAAGCTCTTGTCTACGCAACCCCGGTACCAAATGTAGAGAACTCTTCGTGCTCGTATTGTGGACGGCTGTGATACAATACGCCATTCTCCAAGGCTGCATCAGCGCATCAGGGATTCCATGCGACGGAGGGTGGATACATGTATCCTCGCTAACGAAGGACATTTTGAACATTTCCTGTAACAAAGTGTTTGAATTCACGCTAGAACGTTCTGTTGCTGTGCGTTTCCAGTCCATGATTAATGTGATTTGGAGAGAAGTAATAAAATGAGCTGTAACATAGAAATTAACACATGTCCATATAACATTTTCTTTCTTTGTGTCTGAGGAATGTTTCCTGAAAATTTGGAGGTACCTTTTTGTAACACCCTGTATAGATACTGCAATAAATATACTGAGAGGCAGTAGTATATCCAATACTTTGAAGAGAGTTGTGCAGGATGTCTGTGAATTAACTCCACAAATAATACATGTTAAACGCTTTTCGACTCTCAACCTGACTTCAAGAGTTAAAGCAAAATATTGTACTATATATTATGAGATGATAATAAGCGAAGCGTGAAAGCTTATTTTGGTCGCATACATCTGCTGACACTGGAATTGCAAATAAATATTATGTAAGGCGTTTCTGCAGTTCTGTGGTGTGTTCCTCCCAATTGATAATAAATTCAAGTTGTAATACTGTCAACATCATACATGTCCTGAACTGTATCACAGATTAACACATACAGAGGAGAAGCCCCCTAAACCTCTTGTCCTACGCTCCTCTCGTAGTTCCGTAAGATGCTAGCAGATGTCAGACTGTTCACCGGCTTAGTACCTGTAGACGACACTAGAGGCGCTTCTGAGGGTAGCGTGGAGGGGAGGCTGAGGGGAGAGCTCGTGCCGAGTGCCACGAGGCCACGGCTGTGTCCGGCGTGCCGAGGTTTGAGGGGAGGTGGTGGTGGGGACAGCCGCTACCTGCCGCCTGCTCTGGCCAGTTCAAAGGGCTGCTGCTGACCGCAGCGCCATCGTGGGACATCTTACGGAACCTTCCCTCCCCGCAACCCTGAGCGTGTGACCGCGCCCTTACGGAGCTTTGCCGTCTGTATATATTTGTCTGTGACTGTATGCAGTGAGTCTTTTCGAAGTTTAATGTCAGTGGGTTGGCTTTAAACCCTTTATTAATTTTCATGAAAATTTAGTTACACATGTTCACATCACAAATTAATGTGAAAGAACCTTAAAGATGATGGCATTATCGTAACTCCTAGAAGTGAGACAAACAAAAATACTGGTGACTTAGGCAGTATAGAGACAAGTGTATAAAATCTAGGTCTATGGCCTGCAGTAACTATAGCTTCGTGGACAATTGGCAGCTTTCCCAACACGCAAGTGACTCGCCCCTTTCACTGGCTTTTAGTTCCTACCTCGTTGTAGTGCGAGAGGAAGGCCGCCTTTGGAACTCGCTGCTGGCAGATAGCGCGCCTTGTTCCTGCTAATGGACTTTCCCTTTCGACCGATACAGCCGCCAGCTACGTGATCGCCATTCCGCGCGCACAACACCTTAATGGCAGCCCAGCGGGACTTCCAGGCAGGAAATCGTTCCTGAAAGTTTAGCCCGCTGCACAGAGCCACATTCTCAGATCCACTGTATACGTATAGAATCGCATCCCAACTAAGTGCAAAACCACAAGCATATCAGAAATACTGCTGTGATAATATTCAGTCCAGGGGCGTAAATAACTCTTTAGGGCAGAGGTGGGCACAAATCGGCTCAATGAGCAGCGCTCCGGCTCAGGCCGGGAAAAGAGCAGCGTTCGCGCTCGGCCGGTAGTTATCCTAGTTGCCGCTAGAGGTCTGTATGCTTGCTGGCGCACGTAGTTCGTTCTTTATAAGATATTTGCCGGCTCGACTTCACGCGCTGGATATTTTAAAGAAGAGTTTCCAGTATTATGTTTATAATTTACTTATGAACATAACAGCATTTTTCAGGAGATACCCCGAGCAGTGGAATCTGTTCATTCGAGTTGGATACTAAAGAGTTTGCACTATTTTATAATGCACTCAGACAGGTGCATTTCTGCAGCTACGGTAGCGCGTTGGCTGCGCATAACGCCATTCTAGTCTTTCCAGCAGGAACTACGTGATGGACGCCAGCTGCTCGCGGCTCTGCTCCCGCTCAGGCAGGCGGCTCCGAGAGCGCGGCTCGCTCATTGCCCACCTCTGCTTTAGGGGGTGTGCGGGGCTTCAGTTGTATCCCGTGTGGACGGTTCAGTTCAATTGTAAGGGGGAGGGGGGGAATCAAACCAGTATTTAAAGCATCTGAACACAGTTTGTACTGTGAGCGACTGAACCAGCTACATGGATGTGGTGCTGCTGCGGTGGAGTAGCCGAGCGGTCTAAAGCGAGGCGCTGCGGAGCGCGCGGTTGCTTGCCGTGGAGGTTCGAGTCCTTCCTGGGGCATGGGTGTGTGTGTGTTGTCCTTAGGTTAGTTTACCTAGGGTTAAGTAGCTTGTAAGCTACAGACTGACGACAACGCAGTCTGGTCCGATAGATTTACAAACATTTGAACATTTGGATATGGTGCCAAAGGGGGATTTACGACCGTTTGGACCTACTGCCTCCCAGACCCGTTTATCTAAGCCCATGATGCAGTATGTCAACAGTACTTAAAGGAATTAGAGATGGTAACAAGATTGTATATCAAGAAAAGTATACAATCCTCTGAAGTAATATGGTCGACAAAATGTTCAAATGTTTGTAGAACTTATGGGACTTAACTACGGGGTCATCAGTCCCTAAGCTTAGAAACTACTTATGAACTAGCTAAGACTAAGGACGGCACAAATATCCATGCCCGAGAGGGGATTCGAACCCCCGACCGTAGTGGCCGTGCAGACCGTGACTGAAGCGCCTCACTCCCCTCGGCCACAGCGGCCGGCAGTATGGTCGACAAATTTATCTACGAAGGAGTGTAAGACACGGGTTACCGAGTATCGTCATTGATAGAGACTAATTAAGCCTTTCAAAGTCTGGAGCATAGTCCTCTAATAAAATTCCTCCAAGACCCCCTAGTCAATGCTAACGTTGGTGCCTCGTATGATAAGCCTGTTACTTCAAAACCTTTGACTGAATTCAAGTACTTTCACCTTGTTCTACATCTACTCCTCTTACTCTATACTGCTGAATAAATGTCTTAGGTATGCTTGCTTCTCCATGCGTGTAACATGACCCCATCATCTCAACTTGTTCGCCCTAACTGCATCTGTGATGTTCACACTCAGTTTTTCCCTCATGGACGCGTTCCTGCCATCGTTGCCATCTGTTCTAGTGCCTGTCAACATCCTTGCTACTCTCATATCTGGCACGTCAACATTAATAAGGTAACCTAAACCAGTGTTCACCCAGCGTTCACTCCCATTACAACAATGTCGAAATACAGAGCAGTGCACTGCTAACTGGTTATAAAGGAACTACAATTACGAGAAGAAACACTAGGAGTTGTAGATTAGTTTTGGTGCATGATCTCCACTATCGCAATGCAGACTTTCTAAAAAGAAAGAACGTGAATCTCAAAACAATAAAATGTAAACAAATGAATATTTGGACGTTCCGCACTCTGTGTGTAGCCTGTTACGGAAGGAAAAATTTGACGATAAACATTTCAGACAAGAAGTTGATAGAAGCTTTTCACATTTTGTACATTACACTGACATAATTAATGAATTGGGGATAAAAGAGCTGTATAGCAAAACATCACAAATAAATAAAATGGTTTGGCAGAATACATGATGAGGCGCCATTATACAGTTAGTCTGTTAATGGATGCGAGATCAAGACATGGTACTGTAAGTTTCAAGCAGACGTGGGTTGCAATAATTATGCACAGAAGATGGTACCTGCCCGAGATTTGTTTAGTGCGCTCTAACAAATTTCCGCATGAAAACAAGTGAATACAGATAACGGTTTATGGGAAACAGACTTGGTAACCTCTTAACAGATCCTAAAGAATGTGCAATTAGCAACTAACAGAAATCGGTACAGACAATAGCAAGCAAACAGTCTGAAGAAAGACAATGAAATTCGATTTGTCTTCTACAAACAGATACTGAACAAAATTAAACGCAATATTAAGCTCAGCAATGAAAAAAATGCCGATGAGAAACAAGAGGAAAAGTAGGCATGGATCCGACGATTCTTCTCAATGAAATTCCTTTTCAGTGTTCACCGGTGATAACGCAGTACATTACACTCTTAGAATCATCAGTGCCAAGAATGTCCGTGTTTCCTGTTTTATCGTACGAAGTTCCTGAAAACATAATTTGGAACAATTCCAGGTTTTATCTCTTTTCCCTTCGAAAGAAACAATCGAAGTTGCTTCACTACTTCTAAAGAGATTGACTCATTGGAAGTACTGCAGGATATGTCTACAGCTTCATTTCCCCCCCCCCCCCCTCATGGGCTTAGTTGCTCTTATGACACAGAAGGGTAGATAGGCCAGGTAAAGAAAAAAATGCAACTTAAGTCACACATTGATGTTGTTAATAATTTTATTGCTATGAGTTCTAATCAATTATAAAGGTCAAAAACGGGACAAGTGGCTGGAATAAGTTGTCCATGTTGCAGGTAAGTAAGAATCTTTGATTACAAAATTTATTTCATTTAGCAGGAACAAACCACAATAAAAATAAAGGAAAACATAGAACACCTAATGCATATACGAAGTTTAAATACTCTTATACTTCTGTCCAAGATAAAGGAATTCAAAACGAGGCAGATATGATGACAGGGTAATCAGTGCCAAGAAAATTATCCCAACATGGGTCGTCGACAGTGGTGAATGGCAAAGTGCGAATGCTTTTAAGTTCATTAGGTAGAATATCTGGTACGAGTATACCTAAGGAAACTGCGGATGAAAACCGTACAATCGATGAAGAATCGTTGCAGCTGGTATAATCTCTGATTGGTATGCAAATGCCAGCGGACCAGAAGAGGGAACAACCCACCAGTCAGCCGCCGGTCGGGCCTGTCTTTCCGTAACTTCGTTACTCAGAAAAAGAAGTTTCTGCGAGATTGCAGAGGAGAAACTTCTGCAAGCTTCGGCTGCTCTCGAAATGTCCCCTGTTAATACGCGGTCTTTACAACTTCAAAAACTCCATTTCCTGTATTGCTCGGAAACAAAAGTTTCTTTTTACCGCAACCTTCTCCTGATAAAAAAACACCGACGACGGTCGCCGAGATCTGTTATTGCGTTATCCGCTGAGCGAGTTTCTGCAATTTCGCTTTAAGTCTTTAAACTTTTTTGGTTCGGAGCCTTCGTGAAAAGTTTTTCAGTCTTAAGATTTTCCGTGACTGGGCAGGGACTAATTGGCCAAGACAAGCTAATTTCGTAATCTGTCATGTCAGGGTTTTTAATCTTAACTTCTTGAAAAGGGATTAATCGTATCCGTACTTTCATCTTCATTTCTTTCGATTGAATTCATTTGCCCAGATGCGCTGCTTTCGGAAGAATGTCTTCGGATAACAGATATACTGCATAAAACCAATATACTAGCGAATGGAGGCCATCTAACCTTCTGTTACAGGTCAAGACTATATTTCAAACCGACAGTGCGGCAGAGGGAAATAAAATTAATTAAATATCGATCAGAGTACGATTGTAAAGAGACGATTGAGTCATACATAACAGTGATTCAAAAACCGTAACGGTGGTGACCAATCGTGTCACTGTAAACACCATATATTGAGACACAAAATGCGTGAGGCGTCTGCCTTTATTCAAATTGGTAGGATTGATCCTTCTCTCTCTCTCTCTCTCTCTCTCTCTCTCTCTCTCTCTCTCTCTCTCGGGGAGGCTGTAGCAAGGTCTCTGAGGCACCCCTGGATATGCCACTGTCAGCTGCTATAATCGAGATTTCCCGAAAGAAGCTTCAATGGGTATTTTTTGTAAATTTTCTCTATGTTATTCATGTTTGTTGCCACAACCCTATTCTGTATTCCGCCATTTCATTCTATTCAGTCATTTCGTGTATTATTTTTCACCCACCTTTGTCTAAATTATTTGCTCAGATTTTTTATCCGGTTCTTCTATAATAGAAATTTTAACAAAAATCCGTAACCTTTTAATCATGGAGTTTAATGCGTACAGGCAACATCACAAGAGTGATGTTACAAGAGGTTCGTTCCAACAGCTACCAGACGGCTACTTTCAAGCGCTAAGAAACAGGTGTTACTGCGCAGCGCAGTTACTATGACGTAAAAACCCTAGTTTGATACTTGCACTGCTGCAACGCTTTTTGCACTGTTTCTGGCTGCAGGCGAAGGTAAGGAATAATTAAAATACTTTCGTTCCTAATAACGAAGAAGTGTAAACGAGAAATATCTGATCTCGAGTGGGATTGCAGTGACATCGAAATAATACAAAAACATGTTACAAACACACGTATCACGTGATGGCTACCTCCCCCTTCGCCCCCTCTAACTTAGACCTTTCCGCGCATGCGCAAATTGCAAGGTTGACCGCGCCGGGTAGCGTCTGGCTGCGGGAGAAGGCGCTGCTGCAACACAATTTCAGCGTTGCGCATGCGCGTCAAGCAGTCTGGCAGCTGCTGGAACGAACCTAAGCTCTTCAAAAACGACTACTCGAGACAGGCGACACGCAGTACGCGAATAGCACGCCAGAGGCGCTGCAGTAGACCCACTCGTCTCGAGTAGTCAACTGACGATACATAGTTCGTCGTGTAAAAAGTGTAAATACTTTCAACATAAGGAGCTCAAGATCCTAACGCTGTAAAATCCAGCTTCCTGTAATTTTATGGAAAGTGATGGTATTTTATTACGAAAAAGACGATAACCCAGGGAGAGTGTCGAGGTTAAAAATACACCGAGGGAGGGTGTGGGCGCCTGTAGCGAGTCGTGACGCGGCGTGCAATGCGGCTCACGCGCCACGCTTCCCCTCCCCGAATTAATATTTACAATATTACCTGCACGAGGCCTAAAAAATAAAAAATAAGTTGACTACAATGGGATTAAAATGCACGCCTTTTGCTTTCATAAACCATTAGCCTATCCACTCACCCAATGGAATGTGTGAGATGTGGTTCATTGTAATATATGCACCCCATGTGGAATTCTTAGACTTCAACCACTTCTATAAATAATGTTTTCCAAAATAAATGATATGCAAGTTAAAGTGCAATGAATCTTGACATAGTGGAGTATGGGCTTTTGTATTGCTTCTATTTGACAATGTACAAAGCAAGCTGAAGCTGCACAGACGGCTGGAGTTGACGACACACACACACACACACACACACACACACACACACACACGGCAGTTCTTGTTTACGTGGCTAGCGGTGACAAGCTTCAGTCTAACTCGGCACTCATCCCAAACTTTTAGGTGCAACGTGCCGGCCGCGGTGGCCGAGCGTTCTGCGGCGCGCCAGCACAGACACATACAGGCGGGAAACCTCTGTAAGGCCCGGTCCTACTCTCAGGGGTGCGGGGCGGGAGGGTTCCCAGCAGTTCCGTAAGATGTCCCATGATGGCGCTGCGGTCAGAAGCAGCCCTTTACACTGGCCAGAGCAGGCGGCAGGTAGCGGCTGTCCCCACCACCACCTCCCCTCAAACGCCGGCAAGCCGGACACAGCAGTGAGCTCGTGGCAGGCGGCACAAGCTCTCCCCTCAGCCTCCCCTCCACGCTACCCTCTGAAGTGCCTCTAGTGTGGTCTACCGGTACTAAACCGGGGAACCGCCTGACACCTGCAAATGTTCAAATGTCTGTAAATCTATCGGACCAAACTGCGTGGTCATCAGTCCGTAGCTTACAAACTACTTAAACCTAGGTAAACTAACCTACGGACAAACACACACACCCATGCCCCAGGGAGGACTCTAACCTCCACGGCGAGCAACCGCGCGCTCCGTAGCGAGGTGCCTTAGACCGCTCGGCTACTCCACCGCGGCTGACACCTGCTAGCATCTTACGGAACTGGGGGGGGGGGGGGTATGTGGGTGTGGCGCCAGTCACAGTTTGCACGGCCACTACGGTCGGGGTTCGAATCCCACCTCGGGCATGGATATTTGTCTGTTCTTAGTATTAGCTAGTTTATAAGTAGTTTGTAAGTTTAGGGACTGATGACCCCGTAGTTAAGTCCCATAAGCTCTACAAACATTTGAACATTTTACGAGCAACGTAACGAAAAGAACGTATCTCGCCAGCATTAGATACGCTTGCATCCGGACACCTGTCAACAGGTGTTAATAATGAATGTGTTCACTCTTTGCCTTTATGACAGGTTTAACGTTGCTGGTCACTTTCGACGTGGTGTCCGAATGTGCAGGAATGGCGACCCATTCTTCGCAAAGAGTTGCCAACGCAGTTAAAGACAGCCAATCACCAGACCTTTCTGATTGCAGACCTGTGATGGGTTCGAGCCGCAGTCTATCTATTCCAGAAGTTACCATCATTTTGTCGCGAGTGTTTTAGATGATCACTTTGCGTGAGGAACTTTCAAGCAGATCAGCACGATCCGCATTAAGAAGGGTGCATTAGCTATGAACGTTGTAATCGAGCAATTATACGGCTTGCACCATGGAGTACTGCGACCTCAAAAATTGTAATGCGGTGAGCGTGGTTGTTTTACCGCTGCTCTTGTTTGCTTAATACAGATCTCGTAGCTACCAATATTTTTCTAGTTCAAACTTTCTTCAGTGTTCAAATTTTTGTAAACGTATTGGACCAAACTGATGTGGTCATCTGTTCCTGGACATACAAACTACTTTAATTTACATTAAGGATTCGAATCTCCGACGGGAACGGCAGCCCACTCCGTAACATGACGCTTTAGACTACGCTGCTATCCCGCACGGCTCAACCATTCCACTCTCTCTCTCTCTCTCTCTCTCTCTCTCTCTCTCTCTCTCTCTCTCTCGTGTGCGCGGCCGTTCGCCATCGGAGGTTCGAGTCCTCCCTCGGAGATTTTGTGTGTGTGTGTGTGTGTGTGTGTGTGTGTGTGTGTGTGTGTGTGTGTTTTTTTTTGTTTTGTTTTTGTTTTTGTCCTTGGGTTAGTCTAACCTAGTTTAAGAAGTTTGTAAGCTAGGGACAAATAACTAAGCAGTAAGTCTAATAGATTTACAAAAATTTGAAAATTTTTTTAACCTGTCGAGAGATTGAGTCCGAAAAGTCAGCGGACAGGGGACAGCAGATCAGCAGGTAAGTAAATTTCCCTGTCTTCGAAAAAAGATGACAAGCTGTAGCATTTCCTTAAATCATCATCATAAAGCAGAACCCCGTCATTTGCAGGGGCTCATGACTTTTTTGCTGATTTTATACAATTTAGTGTAACCAACCATTGCTAAAATCTGCCCAAGTAGAGAACAACAATGCTCTGTTTCGTTAGGTATCAGGTGTCAGAAGCATCATTCATCCTAGTTCCCCGAATGTTTTAAAAGTTTGCCTGTAACTTCGGCCTTTACCGGTACTTTGCTGCCCCACATGCAATTACCGGGGTTTAGTATAAAATATCGTCGGGCCATCGCATTAAAAACATCATGAGTGCCGGCCGCGGTGGCCGAGGGGACTGAGTCGCTCCAGTCACGGTCTGCACGGCCACTACGGTCGGGGATTCGAATCCCCCCCTCGAGCATGGATATTTGTGCCGTTCTTAGTATAAGGTAGTTCATAAGTAGTTTGTAAGTTTAGAGACTG
Organism: Locusta migratoria; assembly: GCA_026315105.1. NCBI lineage: Eukaryota > Metazoa > Arthropoda > Insecta > Orthoptera > Acrididae > Locusta > Locusta migratoria. Next base: position 325,147,634 of record CM048745.1, on the reverse strand, counting down.
ATGACCCCGTAGTTAAGTCCCATAAGCTTAAACATTTGAACGAGTTTTAAAAGGATTCGTCACTTTGTCGTCGGTGGCTCTGGAGCAAGTAGAAAACATAACAAGTGCCGTCCTGTAGCAGTTAGCCCAGAGTCTGAGTGCAGTACTGCGCACGACGTGCCACGGAGCGGAGCGGACGCGAAAAGCCGACACCACTATTACGGCCCGACGTAATTCCAGCCAACTGCACTTAGCAATTACCCGCAACTGTGCCGGGGGGAGGGGGAGGTTTAATAGTCGACCGCGGCCTCTAGGAACGAGCTAGCGACCTAGATCCGCGCACCGGTTACAGCCCCAAGACCAGAACGTACGGGGAGAATATAACACGAAAACTTCAACGGTCTATACGTGGCTCCTGCCACCGCAAATTTTAGCTGCAAATTAACATATACAAAGTGCATCCCGAAATGATGAAAATACAGAAAAGAGGAAGTACAGTAGCTTCATTTTTTTTATCTGAAAACGCGATCAACATACATCGATCGGAACATCTAAAAAAATTTTCTTTTTTAGGAATCAGCTCGAGATTTGGTACCACAAATTTTTTTATGAAATAAATCGCAATTTGCGATCAGTTATGGCTTCACTGTACTAAGTTCCGATGGAACACCAAAGTTCCGATGGAACACCAAAGTTCCGATGGAACACCAAAGTTCCGATGGAACACCAAAGTTCCGATGGAACACCAAAGTTCCGATGGAACACCAAAGTTCCGATGGAACACCAAAGTTCCGATGGAACACCAAAGTTCCGATGGAACACCAAAGTTCCGATGGAACACCAAAGTTCCGATGGAACACCAAAGTTCCGATGGAACACCAAAGTTCCGATGGAACACCAAAGTTCCGATGGAACACCAAAGTTCCGATGGAACACCAAAGTTCCGATGGAACACCAAAGTTCCGATGGAACACCAAAGTTCCGATGGAACACCAAAGTTCTGCCTGACCGTGGTTCGAACCCGCGATCTCCTGCTTACTAGGCAGACGCGTTGACCACTCCGCCACCGAGGACACAGTGACCAGTCTGACTGCAGAGGACTGTTCCCTGCACGTCTCCCGTCACATCAAAATCTCCATTCTCCACGCTGTATCTCGCTGTGTGGTCAGCGCGTCTGCCTAGTAAGCAGGAGATCCCGGTTCGAATCCCGGTCAGGCACAAATTTACATTCGCCACACTTTGGTATGCCATCTAAACCTAGTACAGTGAAGCCATAAATGATCGCAAATTGCGATTTATTTCATTCATCGAACGCTGTAACGTCAAAAGAATATGTAACAAAATTTTTAGTCTTGCGCTGCTCCTCCTCCGAAAATGTATGCTATATTCGCCATTGATACAGTAGTTATGATCGGGCAGGTTCTACAAAAGAGTCGTATACTATGTTCATAAAATCACCAAATCACCAAAGCCAGTGACTGTCTGCACGGCCGCTACGGTCGGGGGTTCGAATCCCCCCCCCCCTCGGGCATGGATTTTTGTGTCGTCTTTAGTATAATGTAACTCATAAGTAGTTTCTAAGTTTAGGGACTTATGACCCCGTAGTTAAGTCTCTTTGGCTTAATCATTTGAACAAACGATATCGCATCGGCCTGATGGTGACGGCGTCGGAAGTGAATGTTCTCTGGGCATTCTGATGCAGGTTACCTAACTTCATCAAAATGCAGGGTACAAGAAAGTAGAGCTGAGTTTGAACATCACTCAGACTGTTCGAATAATTTGTGTCATAGATCGGGAAATCTCGGGATATGTTCGAGCATTCCATCACGACGCTACCTAGCAATATTAGGCGGTACTATATTTACGATTTACAGCAATCTTAGTCATAAGCAAAGAAACATAAAACAGGGATGACATTCCTCAGTTTTCGACATCAGCTTTCCGAACAGCTCGATCGCGTTTCTTCCAGCAAAAATGCCTTTACTGAACGACCTTCGACATTTTGTTGGTAATGATGTAAGACCTGTCTACAATTGACCGCGCAAAAACAATTTTCATTGACAGTACTTAATTAAAAAACAGCGGCCGTGATAGTAAAGGAGTCTATTATGTAACTAGGTTACTTTTACACCTGGGATTAAACGTCGTCGTAAATGTGAGATACGTGTGCACCAGTAAAAGACCTAAGTGCTTCGTACTAGTGGACGCGTCAGGCTGCTCACCCTGGTACTGTGCGTTCGGAGAGCACAAGGCCGCGACACTTGAGCAATCACCGCGGGGCCACGCTGTCTGCACGCTTCTGATTCCCCTCCCCTCCCTCTCCCCACTCCCCTCCTATCCGCTCCTACCGACCCCCCACCAACTCGCGGAGGGGAAACGGAAGTTCGCGATTACTCGCCGTGCGCTCCGAGCAGCCTAGCAGAGCTTGTCTGAGAAACGGCTACGTCTGTTGCCAATTCATCTCTGCACAAGAATGCCAGTGCAGCCGAGTCTAACGTCTACCTTTACATAGTTGCTAATGACAACGAAGGTACTTCTATGCTATTCATTCGATGCAAATAAATTAATGTGGGCGTCCTAACCTACTCAATGAAGCTGCTAACTCTATAAATATTTTATTCTTAAATTTTGCAGGGTGTGCATGTACGGTATTCAACATACGACTCCGCATATTCCCTATTACTGCATAGAATTTAACATCCTGATAAGCTGCTAGTTTTCTTAAGTACAGGAACATTTTCTGCCGATTCAAACGATTCCGAAAGAAAAAAAAAAATCGGACAGCGGCAGTCGAAAAAGATTATCTGTGTTTACTCAGTACTCATAAAATTTAAAATATAGTTTCTTTTTCTACAAACACTCACAAAGTTTGGTGTATACGACAAATGTTGGAGAACTATGAACTACAGTTACTGTCCTTCAAAATAGTCACCTCCCAAAATACGCACCGCTCAGCCCTTCGATACATGTTTCAAATGTTTGTATAGCTTATGGGACTTAACTACGGGGTCATCAGTCCCAAAACTTACAAACTACTTATGAACTAACTAATACCAAGGTACGACAGGATGGGTCCAGAAAGGGTCCTTAAGACTGCAGGGCACTAAGGGAGTCAGAGCAGATGGCATAAAAGGGATGGCGGCGACGACGGATGTATAAAACAATCTGGTGCAGGAGAAAAAGCTCAGCCGCGAAATTAGAGTATCGGTCACGGAGCTTGTATTGGAACAGGTCGTCCCCGACGACGAAGGCAGATACGACACCGTCGGTGCTCTTGGAACCGTCAGTGTAGATGAATATGGCATTATCGAACCGCGAACGGAGTTCGACAAGCCTCGAGCGATATATCAAATGCACGACAGTGGTCGAAAAAGTACCCTCCGTCATACATTATCAAGGAGCTGCGGAGTAAAAACGTTTATGTCGATAAGCTAGTGCCGGCCGAGAAGTGACTGAGCGCATCTCAGTGGTAATCCGCAAAGTTACATTTGATGACGTTTACCCAGTAGCTGCAGTATATTGCAGCCTTCCACAGACGCATAAATCGCGGCAACCGCGAGCGACGAAAGCACCCGCTAATAAGGCGCGAGTGCGGCGCAGCTGGAGCAATATTTGCCGAGCGTCGCCCCCGTGTCCTACTTACCCCCGGGTGGGGGTAGTAGCCGCGGGGGTGAGAGGGGCGGGGGAGGGGAGGGGGGGCAGAGCGTGGGGAAAAGGCCCGGCGCGCGCCCGGAATTCCAAACTCGCGGCCGACTACTCGCCAAGTTATTACCGACAAATTTCGACGCGTCGGGAGGCGGACGGCAAGTTTCAGTTTGATGGAAAACGCTCGCTTGCCGGGGGAGCGGAAACTTTTCGCCCGCCGATCCAATATTTCGTCATAATTCCCGCTGCCGAAGCGGCGGGTCCGGAGACGCGGCGGCGGCGAGCAGGTGTAGCGGCTCCCACCGCGTAGGCTGCAGCCAGCCACGTCTCGGCCGGCGCGGAGGTGCGGCTCAATTGCTGCTTTCGTCAGCTTCCGGGCGCCTGACCTCAATACTTTCAGGCGAATCCGTGCCGAGTTCCTACGTGCCACCCGCGTCTTATTCTGACTGCCTTCTAGTTCAAAGACATTAATGATAAATCTGAAGCATTTAAATAAAATTTTTTATGCAACCGGGAATCGAACCCAGACCTCCATGCTTACTAGGCAGACGTCTTACCACTAGAGCAGCACATAACTAGCGATTAAGGCACCTCGGAATGGTATAAGCACGATTTCCTTCACGACACAAATTCAGCTTCTGTGTTACATAGAATGTCCATTGCCGAGGTGCTATTCCGCTACATGGAGAGCCTTGGCAGTAATGGCAATGTTCTATGGAACAAAGAAGCTGAATTAAAGTTTGTGACGTAAAGGAAATCCTGCTTAGACTATTCGGAGGCGCATTAACCGCTAGTGATGCAGTGGTCTAGCGGTAACAAGTCTGTCTAGTAAGAATGGAGGTACGGGTTCCTTCCCGGTTGCATCAAAAATTTTAATGCAATGCTTCAGATTTATCATTAATGTCTGACATATTCGAGACGACAATCCGTCTCAGGGATTGTCTATATATATTTACATCGATATTTGTGTGTCTTGTAGTTCGTTCATGGTGTTGCTCTGTCCATTAAGTAGGGATCGAAACTGATTGCGTGGATTTCTAGCTCACAGTAGGGACCAACAACAACAACTGTGAGAACAAGGAGATGGAATAGAAATTAAGAATAATCAGCAATAATATAGTCTGCTGATATTGTGGGGCATTCAAGATGGCTGAACCGGCTTCAAAACATCGCAGAGCGCAACTCTGTAAAGCCAGCTCACGCCCTTATTCCTCCATGGTATTACTCTTTACGTCTTAAGTAATAATTAATAATAAGTAATAATTAAATAATTATTAGAATATCTAATTTAGATTTATCAAAATAAATCACCCTATATCAATAATAATAATAATAATAATTCAAACTTTATTAATTGGATTTGCCTTTTAGGTATAGTCCGCCTTGAGAAAAACAATTGTTTTTAGTTTCTCCCAAACATGTTTCGCTGGCGTTGCATCATCATCAGTGGGATATTTATTTTATAATGTCTGTCAAATGAACAATGAAATGATTGTTACTTTTTGTACATTAAGTGTAGAAACTACAGATAATTGTTAAACTAATATAAATCTTTTCTTATTTTTATAGGTATACTAGGCGTACCTTAATACCACATGTAGTTGTATTTGTGGTTCTTTAACTCACAAAACATCACTGTATATTTTTCAGTTTGTCATCTGCAAACCAAAACGTGTGTATTTAATAGGGTGAATGGTTAGCTTTTAAATATGGGAGTTTTTACGAACATAAAGGATGTCATTTTTGTGTTGTTAATTGGTTTAAGAATAGGAATAGTGATAGATCATATATTTTATTAGGAACATTCCTTAGGGCTGTAATAGTATTATTTATATTACAAGATCTGCATCAAATGAAATATTTAGAATTAAATAATTAACATTATTTTATCTTAAAATTAATCTTCCTAAAATTATGAGGTGCTTTTCTTTCAGATACCGATCCAAAAGAGACGAAGTGATAAATTGTTGCAAAAATAGAAGCACCAACGTTGTTATTCATTCCAGCGCTGCTGTGAACAGCCCGTAATTCATGTATCTTATTTCGCCTCCTTTCTTGCCCTCGTTTCCAAAGCTAAGTGCACCGCTGCCACGGTGGCCTTGTTCACGTACCGAGATGCACTCCGCGGTAAGAGCTTCAGAGCGTCGGTGGGATTTCATTAATTTCGCTCCTGTCGCCAGATAACGCGGCGCAAATGTGGAGAGGGTCATTACAGACGCAAATAAAAGTAGCGAATAGAAAAGCCTTTGTCAGTTTTCGCCGGCGCCATTTGCGGCGAAAGCTCCGAGGCTCTGGTTATTAAGGGGAGGGTCATTAGCAGCTCCCAGCCACTGCAGACTTCCAGAGAAGCAAAAAATGCCGTACCGAGAGCAGCGTTACTGGATCTTACTTTATTTTCAAGGGAGGATCGCTAAGAGGCGGAATGAACTGAATCACTCCGAGGCTCAAATGGAATTTTTGGCAGAGCTGACTAATGTTCGGTTCTCCTGCACGACTTCTATGAGGTTCACGGCTAAAAATGGTATGAACGTGTCCTTTCTTAGTGACCATGCAAAAATTTAAAACTAGAGCAACTAATTTAGCTTTTTATGCCAACTATCACGTGCTATGATTACCATATTACAAGGTCGAATCAAAAAAAATATTCATCCACATCTTCTAAGTAAAGAAAAAAAAATCAACTTACATGAGAACTGGCGAGTTTATTGTGTCGGCATCTGTGACCTGTCTGATCGTGTGTGTGACGTTAAACGTCGGATCTCGCTTTTTTTCACAATTGCCTGAATACGTGAGCAATTTCTTTTCTCAGATGGTAGGAACTCTAGCACATGCTTCAAAGAACATTTCTTAATGGGGGTGGGGCAGGTAACAGTAGGTAAATAAGTAGTCTGCCACCCCCTTGTCAAATCCGTTTAGTTTACTAGTTGCTCACAGTACTTACTGCGTTGTGTTCCCAGTGTAGAAACAGGTTAAACAGCTAAGCTGCTGCTATTTTCTGAATGCGAATCTGAATGACCAGAGTCGCTCAACCACAGAACAACCAATTGTCAGTGCCACCGTTCCTTAACCGTGAGATGCGGATACGCTGTGAAGTTCGTACACATTCGGCATTCAATTTCCGCCCTTCAAGAGATCGTACCTTAACTGTAAGGTCTTTCAGCCAACATTGTAAGCTTTTTTTACTATGTTAAAATTACACGTTTCACCGATATAAATCATCTACAGATTAATGTAAACTCCTGTACTAAGTATGAGCTTAAGTGACCTTGTAGAAACAAATTTTTTCATAATGTAAAATTGATAAACGTTGTCATGTGAACAAGCTTTTTGGCACCAACATCATAGAGATTCTTTGCTTCTACAATGTCTCTACGGTTACATGAAACAGAAATAGTGTACGTCTGAAAATAACGATTCATACCGTTGAGACCGGTCATTTCAATAAAAAAAAAAAAAATAATAAATCTTGGTTTGAAGGATTTAAAAAGAATGTTTATACAATAAAAACTAAGATCTCCAGCAGGAAAAACATGCCAGGTATTTACAGGTTATACATTTTTACTGTAGTTTTCTTAAAGTGTTGCACCAATTTTATAACCAACTTTCAACCTCGTCACTGTGCACATTTTCATATGTATAGAAGCCTGTCATTATGACAGAACGGGTAGGAGGGGGGGGGGGGAGGATCTGATTTAGAAATTTTTTACATAATACCCAAAATCACTATTTCTATTTTATTGTTAACGAGACCAATTTCAGCAGCTTATGATTCCATCATGGATACGTGCACACATACTATTCTCAGCACACTAAAACTTTCCTAAGTCATTTCAAATGAGCTATATCGCTAACACCATCATTGGTATGACAACATTATGCCACTATACTGATGGCGTTTAAGTCATGTCAAGATATAGGTCTACTCACATATAACAGTATACCCTAGCCGTTGGAATCCCTCAAAACTATGTCGAGGAATATAACTCACTGTTCCATCATCAGTTCAGATAAGTACAATTAATAACTTTTACACATAAAGTAATGGTTTCAAAACATAATAACACTATAATATCATCTAGGAGCACTGCTTATGAACGTCAATTTCCCGGTAAGTATATGAACGAGTTATAATCGTTTCGTTTCAACGATAAAGCTTCACGACGCAATTTGTGTGTCTCCAACTGCATGACGGCAATAACAAAAGATTTAATTGAATCTTTGCTAAAAATTCCTCGTACCAGGAGAGAAAAAAAAGGGACCATGCTTTACTCATGTTGGAAAATACCATCCTTTCAAGTCACAAGAGGGAAAGGACGTCGTCCACTCAGGTTCGAAAATAACATCCTTTCAAGTCACTCGAGAATACATGCAAGCAAGCGGTAAATTCCTTTATACGCTTCCTTTTCGTGAAGGGTAAGCGCCGATCGCACAGGAAGAAGGCTGACGCCGCTGTTGAGGCCAAATAATCCTCAAACGTAATCCGATTCCCGCGCCCGGTCCTAGCCTCGGAAGTAAAGGGAAGTCGGTACGAGGGGGGATCCTATCTCCCTCACTGAAGGTCCCAAATGTCCTCCACACTGCTGCGGACGGGGAAGTCAAAGGCCTGGTTTACACTAAAACAGAAATAAAACATACTGGCAGTGCAGCTACAAGGAGGAGGATCGCATCGTTGCGGAATACTTTCAGTATACTATGGCATTACTTTCAGGCAAGAATATGGGACCACAACATCCCTTCTTCAAAGTACCGCAGCTGAAAGCTCAAAAGCTACAGATACTAAAGCGCCACGGAGACAGGTGCTATAAATATCGTGAGAGCAATCTACATGTCATACGACAATTTCCTTTAAATAACATTAAGGTTCAAAGACTCGTTTGGAAGTAGTTCACAACATATGCGAGCATTCGCACCTAAACTTAAACCTTTTTATGAATAAGTCCGCTTTTTTTGTGGTTTTAGGGCGCACAACTGCTCAGGTCATTAGCGCCCAGACAAGGACAAAGATTCGCTAGATCTAAAAAAAGTGGTAACTGCCAGTTAGAATATCAAGAGAAGGCTAAAAACAAAAGATTAAAAACAAAAGGGTTAAATAGCCTTCGATAAAGTGGCCAAGTTAATAAAAAGCAAAACTCTAGCAGCTGCCCGTGTGTCATCAGCTAAAATTTCCTCTAGAGTAGACGCAAAGTGAAGGGCTGCACGGAGATGATTAAAATTAACACAAGACAGTAAAACATGTCGCACCGTCAGCAATTCACCGCAGGATCGGCGGTTAGCAAATGACGGTGGCTGAAACGAAGTCCGCTCTCGTTATATATATCAGCAGTAATCAGCGGTTAAAATGTAGGAGAGTGCGCCCACACGAATAAACGAATTTTTTCATGAAAGGATAACAAACAAGTTCTTCCTCTGAGTTCCAGTTCATATACTTTATCTTTTGTTCCCGTTTTCCTGCTGTCCATGTTTTACTTGTAAGCAAACAAATTTCTTCCTGACATTAACGCCATTGTCTGACACCAGTAGACTGTTCATGACCATGAATGTCCTGTCTGTCCGTGCTAGTTTGAATGTCCTCCTTGCTTCGAGCACAGTGTTATTTCAAGACAAGTGAGTTGGAGGAAGAGGTAACTTTCTTTTTGTGCTAGTAGATTTTCACAAACAGCCATTGTTTAAAGATTGCCAGGGATATAACGTGTGTTTTATAATTGATTATTTTTTAAATACTATCATGAGTCGGTGGGCTAGGTTGCAGATACGATCGTAAATTCTCTACACCATGATGAATAAGATTTTTCATTAAGCCACCAGAGGTCAAAAAGTAAATCTTACAGACCGAGTTATCGCTCGACAGTTTCAGAGTCAATTACTGCACTATTCTTTGACCTTGCCGTGGCGGATTAGCCGTGCACACTGGGGCGTCCTGCTGCGGTGCGCGCGGCCGTTCGCCGTCGGGGCTTCGAGTCCCCCCCCCTTGTGCATTGATGTTTGTGTTGTCCTAAGGTTAGTTTAAGCACTTTGTAAGCTACGGACTAATAACCCAGCCGTTGTGTCCGATAGATTTACAAACATTTGAAGATTATTGAGAGTATTTGGAAACGGACGGATAATTTATTAAATGTAAGTGAGAGTAATTAAAGATTAAAATCAAGAATTACAACCCCGTTGGCGCGGAAGCAGTCCGCGGTTGTTACAGGCAGCGGCTGTTAACGTGAGTAAACAAAGCTTCGCGTGGCTTAATTAGGTTTTACCATTTGCTTCGTTGCCTCTCATTCTTGAGCAACAGTTACCACATCAGTTGTAAGAGTTCTATTTTATTGAATTTAATAATTTGACGTTTTGCAACCTGAGACATAAGTAATTTTATTTGTTAAACTATGCTCTTTAGAGCTATTTATAAGTTCAATTTTCATTCCCCAACGCCGAAACGTGAATGTCGTCAGGTTGGCCTGCAGTTTTATCAGTCTGCATCTTCCCTTTTCCAGTATTTCTTGCTTAGAAAAGATTTAAAATATTTCTACTCTCCTGTAAGAAGTTTGTAATTTTTCCCCCCTTTCAACGTCTGACGATGCCCAGAAGAGGCGAAACGCGGGTCATGCTTAAATAAAACTTCAATTTTGTGCAACCAAAACAGTTCTTTTACCAACATAATTAATGATATGTTGGTTTCAGGCAGAAACTACTGGTACGCAAAGTGTTGAACCAGGAAGGGCGTGCCTCCCTCGCCGGAGCAGTGTTGCCAATTCGTTTCCAACCACGTTCCTATAGGACGTGTCAAAAATCCCTACGTTCACCGTGTAATAAGTCCCAATGGACCAAACTGATTTCTAGAAAAAAAAAAAAATTAAATAAAAACAATAAAAATAAAAAAGTGAGAAAAGTTGCTGACGTATTGGGGGACTTCCCTTTATTAGCATTATTGTACAAAGAATTGTTACTGTTTTGAATAAAAAAGAAAAATGAAGGTACTTTCTTTCTGCATCGGCCCTGAGAAAAGTCCCTACCTTTTGCAAATCTGTTCGTACAGTTCGGAAAATAAAGAGTCAGGAGTCCGTACGCGTAGGGAGAGGTCCCTGCGGTTGGCAACACTGGTGTGTCGGCCCAGCGCCTGTGCAGCGTCTGGTGCGGTGGTCAGCAGGTGGCTAACGGTGCCCACCTGCCCGGCACCTGGCACACTTAACAGGCCCCCTCTGCTCTGCTCTGGGTCTCTGCCCGCCAGATGAACCACGCGCTCTTGCTACACACGCCCTGACACTGGTTTCCCACATCCTTTGCTTTTCGCTTCTTCTGTGCCTACTACTGCGTTGTGATTTACTATGCGACTTACCCTTGAACCGAAATCAATATGGAACTGTCGAACAGTTTTTTTTTTTTTTTTTCTTCTTCTTCTTTCTTGTTTTGGCCAACTGTAGGTTACGGTAGTAACACTAAAAGTGGGCCTTTGCGATCGTCTTTTGACAGCTCGAAATTTAAATGAAAGTTACGGCTTAACTATTCATTTAACACCAAAATTGAATAACGGAATGTGTAGAGGAGAAAATTCTCTACAACTTTGCTCTCTTATGTTTTTTCCAAGGCTCGCAGCGTTTCAGAGATATTTGCAAAAATAACGGCGATTTGACACCCTACATTGAATTAACGAAAACCAGCCGTTTGGAGATGTCACGTGACATTCCTCGCCCAGAACACTCTCTGGCATACGCCATCTTGCGTTGTGTCTTTGATTATTTCCTTATTGTAACTTACACCTTGACATTTCAAAGCGATACGATAAATGATAATCTAGTGTCTACAAATGCCATATTAGCATCAGTTAACAACGGCCATGAATTGTACGAAATTAAAGAGCCCAGTTTTTGGTTGATAGCCGTGGCGTAGTGGGCAAGGCGTTGGACTGTGACGCTGAAGGTCAGTGGTCCGGAATCCGCCACTACTTAAATTTTTCTATTCTAATAGTGTTTTAGACACTTATTAATTTTTATTATTTACATTATTATTTCGCTCAAAAATGTTGTCAAAAACTTAGAAAACTACAAATCTAAAGTGGGCCTTAAAACACGTCAGTGCGATTTTTTATGCAAATGAGCGCAATTTGTCTGACATCGCTTCAAACAAACATTTACGGTTTCAGCAGATCTAAGCTGCCACTATCACATCCCGCATATTGGTAACAGTTCAGGACACAAATGTCCAACACTGTTCTTGCACCGTAATGGCAGGATACAGGGAAACATCGGCGTGTCAAAAATAAAAAGACCAAGCGACATGATATGAACGTAGCAAAGAAGAATTTACAAATGTCATACATGAAATGATCGTAATTGCATATTACGATCCACGGTCCTAGTATAATGAAGTATAGCTTCTATAACATTTTCAGTCCGTTAATGAAGACTAAAAAGGTCATCTCAGTTCTTTGGAACCATATACTCCACTGTGCCAATTTTGCTTCGCCAATTACATCAGCTAGAGTTCTAGAGTGGGACTTGATTCATACGAGCACTAAATGCCGACCAGTCTGAGGTCTCATGTGACGGATTGCGCGGTCGCTCCAGCCGGAAGTTAAGAGTCCTTCCTCGTCTGTGCGCGCGTGTGTGCGTGTTTTCCCAAGTAACTTTCAGTAGTCGACAGACAGATTACCTCAGCAATTTCATCACTTAGATTTAAAAAAATTAACAAATAAATCTCTCACATTCGGTTATACAATCGATAGCAGAAGCCTTAAGGCTAGAAATTCAACCACGAAAAACTTAACTGCGAAGACTACATAGATAATAATATGAGGGAAGGCGAATGGAAGCGCGGTTTGTTGGCAGAACGCTTAGTGAAGAGGCAGCATGTCAGTCCTCTGATGCGCCGTATGCGATTCTTAGTGGGTGTCGATAAATTACATAAGGCGATGTTTGCGGCTATTTTTTCCGACTAAGACTCCTCACTTGATGGAATTTGGTTCGAACGTCTTCCCCCCCCCCCCCCCCCCCCGACATAAACACACACACACACACACACACACACACACACACACACACACACACACACTTCAATCTCGCCATTTTTTATTTATTTATTTATTTTTTTTTTCAAAATGCATTTTCCAGTTGCTGGTAGAACTTGCGGCAAGACTCAGCGGAATTAGGAAAACCTCCGAAGATGTCCGGCGCAGCTCTGGACGAAACGTTGTGGAAAAACTGCAAAGTCTTAGGCCTTATAACCCGGAAGTTCTACTAGCAGCTACGACATCCAGTCGTGAAAGCCTTCATTGCATGCGTTTTTCAGCGTTAGTACTTTAATCTCTGCTTGACTGCGTTGGATGTATTTTAGGAAACAACACACACGTACAATTTCTATTAAGACTACTGCGCTACTCCGTGGCACACGCATAACCGCACTATATATTGTTCTAAAGGATTTAGCCATGTTTTATTTTAAAAAGTTTTTATTTAACCAAGTTTTTCTACAGCTGAAATTGACGTGGTGCTTGCCGGTACTCCAGTACCTGAAACTGGACCAGATTAAGCTTTACCCCTTTCCCGTTCCAATCCATAAATGCCTCACGTAATTAACTGACGCCCGTAATTGGCGGTGGACAAAGAACAGGTAGAAAGAACGGCAGTTCGTTTTATGACGCGATAGTGGAGAATGTGTGCGGCATATGGTACGTGAGCATTCAAAGCAAAGCTGTTTTTCGTTGCAAAACTATTTTGTTTTCCTCACCTACGTAAGGAGAAACGAACATCAATATGATAAATGAGAGACGGAACGCGTTCGTTTTTGCCGCAAGCTATACAAGAGTGGCTACGTAGACAAATGTTATAAAACGATTCTATCAGCCCTCTGCGGCGCACTTAAGAGTGAATTGCAAAATAGCCGTATACAGATGTATGCAGCAAGTCGTGCCTGTTAGCTTTTTTATGTTTTTTATATAAGGAACTCGTAGTTAAGTGGGGGCGATCTATAATTGTTTAATAAGGATTATGCAACCAAGATAGCATTTTTCATTTATTATGTGACCGGTTTCGGCGTACTCTACGTCATCTTCTGACCTATTACACAAAGTTTAACAATTGATCTCTATACATGATTGCCAAGAGACTACTTATATTACAATTGTATGGTTACATACCTGTCGTAATTTACATAATTTCACGACTTTTTTTATATACTAAAAGAGTACATCCAGGTTCAGGCATCGTTAAATATAAAATTAGTAGTCACAAGTAAAAAATATATATCCATCTTCCAACGGTTTTGAAGTAAGTGTAATAATGCTGTCTTTCAACCATCTATGAATATTTTTAGATATGTGACTTGTATGTATATAAATATTAATATATATGTATTAGAAAAATTGTATCGATTTTTTTGAACACCAAAATAGTTAACTGACAGAGCGCCTTACATTCTAGGGTGCTTAAAATAGTAACTTATACAATTGTGCCGGCCGCGGTGGCAGAGGGGACTGAGGCGTTCCAGTCACGGTCTGCACGGCCACTACGGTCGGGGGTTCGAATCCCCCCCTCGGGCATGGATATTTGTGCCGTCTGTAATATTAGTTAGTTCATAAGTAGTTTCTAAGTTTAGGGACTGATGACCCCGTAGTTAAGTCCCATAAGCTATAGAAACAAACATTATACAATTGTGTATATATATGACGTTAGATGTAATGTACTACATGTAACCTTTATATGTCAATGTATATATATATTCTCTTGGCAATCCTGTATATAGATCAATTGTTAAACTTTGTGTAATAGGTCAGAAGATGGCGTCGAGTACGCCGAAACCGGTCACATAATAAATTAAAAATGCGATCTTGGCTGCATAATCATATTTTTTTTTATTACTGCTTCTGCCTTTGGTCATTTACATGCAACATACACACCGTATGTTTAACGAATTCATCCGAAACTCGAAATCGCGAGGAGAACGCCCTTAGTAGATACGTATTAAAACATCTGAGGCGGTTTTTAATATCAAATAAAATAAAGAGAGTATTCAGCTGAAGTGCTGTACAATATCAATGTAGTATAGTACTACACTATCAGTCATTGGCCCTACGTAGTAGAACATTATCGACGCAGGGTTGCGCAATCGTGGGCCGATATTGGAGTCTCCAGCTTGTAAGAGCAGCGATTGTGCGGCGAGGCAAAGGATAAAGAAACGTAAAAAGAAGGAAAAAGAAAGCAGATAAAAATGACGCTACCCGAGAGGGACTGGGGCCGGTGCTGGCGCGAAGGCTGTGAGAACGACCAGCTTCGCGTTACGAAAGACGAAGCGAAGGCCGCCGGTAGACAGGTACTGGTACCACACTACGAGTATCGAGTTACCGCGCTGCAGGTACTTGCGCTCTACGACGTGCAACCGCACTGACTGTCAGCTGTTCCTAAGGCGAGGCTCTGAACACAAAAGCTTCGTTCGAGTGGCGCTGCTGCCGGTCTGGAACTGTTTGAGACGTTCGAGTCGCACTTTTGACTCTTTCTGACGAGATCTGACTGACCAATCAGGTGTTCGGGTGGCGGAGCTGATAGTTTGCGACCGTTTTTTTAAGTCAGCGGATTTTCGTCAAACAAAGCGTTTAACAAGACTTCTCCAAAAGACAAGGCCGCATATTTACGAAGAGGTTTGTGTTCTAAGTCTTCGATTTTCTCTTGATTGAGGCTGAGCTTTCTATATTAGACTGGCATTCTTTCCACTTATGTGGCCTTCTAATACAGTACGTCCCCTTTTTATTACACCCATACATACTATAAATGAAAGGTGTGCAAATTTTCATAACATACTATTTTAAAGATAAAGCGCATGTTTTTACAGTTTAGATTGTAATATATTCGCCTGAAAGTCAAAATAGTCCTACCGAGATTTTCTGTACCATCTGTAAATGAAGTAAAATTCTTGAATATCCGTCTCCAGATCGCTTATATTTTCTAAAACATGCAGGCATTAGCAGTGATAGATTTTTATAACCGACATCTAGCTTTATGTGTGCCACTATAGCGTCTCACAATTACTGTTCCGTGTTTCTCCTTGTGGTTATATATTATAGAAATCTATTAGTGCCAATGTGGGTGTTTCTACACTAAATGTGTAACTTCTGGGAAAATCATGTACGATGATAATTCTTGCACAACACCTGCAAATTTTTGTTTATTAATTTGTATGTTTCATTTTCTTAATTTTATTGTAACTCATAATAATGGGACAAAATGCATATGAAGTTGTATGTTACCGAATATTCCTTTCACACACCACTATCCTAATTTACCTCATTTTTGTATGAGGTTTTGTCAGGTTGAATTGGCTACATTATTTATATGGGGGCACATGTTTAGTATATTTTGCGTTTTGTCATAGTTTATGATCAGAATGTATTCCACAATGTATTTCTAATGGCGGAATCCACACTGTCCGTCGCCGGTCCGTCATCTCACGTCAACGTGAGCTTTCTCAAGAAGAATGTTTTGATGGAAACGTCGTCTGGTAACATCGCGCTTCGCAAGTTTACCTAGTTTCGTCACGCGATTTTCATATTATCCTCGACAGATACACGGTTTGCATGCAAATGTGTCTTGTTAATCTTTATTATTGTACTTTGGTTTAACGGTAAATTGCAAATGTTTCATGACTTAGTTGTCTCAATTGAGCGTCCTCCTACGTAACATATCGCCAGTCATAACCTCACTTTCAACATAGGTAGAGAGCAAAGATGCCAACTAGCGCTATAGGTGGCCAAACTGCGAAACAGGTGAAATAAGCGATCGAGTTGGCTTCGGAGTTGGCAACTGTGAAAATGCGTGCATGCGCAGTGGAGGCCTTCCAAATCGTCAGTAACTATCAGCGTTTGGGCCACTCGAACGAACCTAAAGGTTTGTACCACGGGAGTCCAGCCTGCGTCAGGAAGGAAGCTCAGGGTTTAACGTTCCATCGACAGCTTGGTCATTACAGACGGAGCTAACGCTCAGAGTATTGGGGAAGGATGGGGAAGGAAATTGGCTATGCAGTTTGAAAGGAACCGTCCCGGCATTTGCCTGGAGTGATTTTGGGAAATCACGGAAAACCTAAATCTGGATGGCCGGATGTGGATTTGAACCACCATCCTTCCGAATGCGAGTGCAGTGCGTTACCACTGCGCCACCACGGTCGGTCTCAGTCCGGATCTCCTGTTTACAAGGCAATGTGTCTGCGTGATAGCACGTCTCCCTCTACGATAGAAACTTCAATTCTGCCATGAATCCCTTACTAATTCGTATCAACATTTCCGAAACTCACCCCGTATCGGAATAGCACACTACCTCTACCTCAGGCATAGGTGATATGAAGATCAAATAAATACTTTTTCCCCGAGACATATAGTATCAACGTATTATGATTAAGGAAAACATCAGGATAGAACTGAATTTCGTGTCGAAGAGAGACGGACTTCAGGGGATAGGACGTCAAACGGGCCGACCTGGAGCAGGAGATGCATCATAGGAAAAATTTTTTTTTTCAAATTTTTGTAAAGTTATGGATCCTAACTGCAGTGGTCCTCGGTCCCTAAACTTACAAACGTATCCTAAGAGTAACACACACACACACACACACACACACACACACACACACACACACACACACACTTGCCAAAGGGAGGACTATAAACTCCGACGGCGAACGGCCGCGTGCACCGCTGCAAGGAGCCTTAGCGCGCACGGCTATTCCGCTGCGCCGCACCACAGAACATTTAAATTTCTACTGTCTATACTTTTACAAAGAATTTCATAAAACGCTGTCAGCATTACCTGCAACGATTCAGAATTCACACTCTTAGCAATGGAAGTTAAAAAAAAAAAAAATTTTTTTACATTTGAAAATTTTCACTTATTATTGACTACATTTGTTTCTTCATAAGTAACAGATTCTTCGATGAATTTTGCAGAGCATAAAAAATAACACTGACAGGTATACGAAACCCTATATTTATGAAAAACTGAATGAGCTGTTACATTTTATAATTCAGCTTTAAAAATTACATAGTTAAGTATCTCAATTTTTACCACAGTCCTTAATAGATTTGGAAAATTCTAGTGTTTCACACACCTAAGTGTAGTTTGTATGCTGTGCAAAATTCATCGAAGAATATCTCACACTCAACTGCACATTTTTCTAATATACTTAGTAAAAATGTGCCACTGTAGTTGCGAAATAAATATTTCAATTCGTGTATCTTCATCCACCAGAGACCTTGGACAAGCGGTGTATCAAGAAGATGCCGCGACAAAAGAAGGGAGCAGTCAGTGGAAACCTGTGGCTTCAGCACCGCCGGAAGGGGGCCAAGATCCATCCATCATCGGACAAGGGGAGGAGTGGAGTGTATTTGTGACTGCCATGGTGTCATGCAAACAGGCTGTAAGAGGCGTGGTAGTATATAAGTGGAAGCGTCAAAGAAGCAAATCAATGAGCTTCTCGCCTGTTCTAAATTTGACCGTAGTAGAGCTGGCATTTTTAGGAAATTTAGAGTTCCTTCAAAGCCAAATTTTTTTACATTTATAGACATGGAAATTATTTTACGATATAATGACTATTCTTTTGATTATGTGATGGGTTTTATTAATATGATGGCAGTCAAGCATTTTAAACACTTTTACGATCTGAAGATGACTCGTTAAGAGAAAAAACTAGAAATCAAGTAATAAAATTAGAGATCTTCACACCTCAAATTTTATACTTTTTTATATTAATGTAATTGGTCCGTACTACCAATCTACTAACAAAATGAATATTACTTTACGTGTAGTTGATGCGTGTGGCTAACAATCTTTTGCTCCTTCAAGAGCGGTTAACTGCAAAAATGAATTCCGCCCAGCTACGGGTAATGGAACTAACCCCGATCTCCACTGAGAAAGATTTCTTACGCAGCATCATAGACTTGATTGAAAGTTTCCTTCACAGAATGTGCTCTAAATATGAGGAAAATGAATGGCGGTCAACGTAGAAGGGGTGTTTGCTATCCCCTGCACCATCTCTTTCAGAAATCTTTCATCAGTTAACACATTGGGCCGTATGAATAAATTGGAGAATGTAATTTATTCTCGTATTTAGAAAGAACATTCTCGAATTAGCATGAATAAAGCGAGTCGAAGAATGTGTTTCACCTGAGAATGTGCTAATGATGACAAAAAGCTGGGGGAAGTCGTTCAGCGCAAGGAACATTCTGAGATTTCGTATGAATAAACCTAGATAAGAAAGAAGCTGAGAATATTCTCTGTTGTCTGAAGTGAGTTCTCTAACATACTTCGAGCTGAGTAACTTCTGTTAAGGTTACGTTTTACTGTGATTTGGAATAAATCGAGCGCTCGATCCCTTCCGGGAATCCAGTCTAGGCTGCGAGCTAGAGGAAATAATAGGCAGGGGACGCTACCATCGTTGTGTGATAAAAGTTGAGAATTTTGGGAAGGAAAGGAGCGTGCTTCGATAGCCCAGTTGGTTAAGGCGAGCGCTGGCCCGAAGCGGGAAATCCGGAATCGAATCTTTGAACAGCATAAATTTTGAACTTTGCGTCGTAATGTTTCAATATTTCGAATTGAAAAACATTAATTTATTACTTACAAACCTGTCCGTCAGTTTTTCGTAACAAATAATATGGCCTTTCACTTTTAATGCACGAGCAGGCAACTGGGCGTCATATTTAAACAAAAGTATCTGGTCTTGAAAACGACAGAGATCCCGCTTGAAAATCTGATGTATTCTTAAAATTTCGTTCGCATATTGCGTTAACCTAATCTTCTCGCATGTCGAAAGTTAGGTCATACAGTCAGAAATTGATTCCCGTAAACAGTTCATATTTAGTGTCAATTTTCTGCTGCACAAGAAACTAAAACCCAAACACAGTACAACTCTGAACACGTACATGCCTGCTTCATGTTTTTACACTTAATTTGCCCGATTCAGCTAGTTGATAGAACAGATATTCTATGACGGACATACGTGAACTTTCTCAAGGAGGAGAGGTAACGAGAACGAACTTCGTGCTCAGAGCATATGCTTCGAATTTTTTATTGATACAAAATAGTGAAGTTACTCAGAAACGTTCTTTTGCTCTGAGAATAATCTCTGCAGCATGTGCTCTTATTCATACGGCCCACCCATTGCAATAGGTCCATTAGTTCTTCGGAACAAAGCTATATCGTTCAAAATATTTCCATAACCGAAGTTGAATCGTTAAAAGCGAAAGAAAGAACATAGGACTTAAACCTCACAATATTATACTAGTAGTGGGGGACGGTAGTCTCCGGGTAAAGCACTCGACTGGAAACCGAAAGGTCGCGTGTTGGGAACCCGGTCGGCCCTAGAATTTTTTTCAGTCTTCGTTTTAACACAGCCTTCACTTCTCGTCAGAAACGACACGTGGTTCGGGTTCCACATTAAGCTGTAGGTCCCCTTTTCCCGGTTGGATAAAAGGGGTAGGCTAGGGACACGCAAGTTGGCGAAGTGGCGTCCAATCAAAGACTCGCATCAGCCCATTGAGCCACGCGAAATTATTATTACTATACTAGGAAAAATAGACAAGTGGTTCACCTCTGTTAGATCAGACTTAGAGGAACTGCAGATCCCATTACAGATAACCGAGAACCGAACGCAATACCGTCAGGCCACCCTACATGGAGTCTCCCCAATATCTCTCACAAGCAAGAAGTGTACAGGCTCCACCAGACCTAAATGGACGGATGAGAGGAAGCAGGCTCACAGCCAGAAGATGAAGGCGTACTGGGCCAAGAAAAAGCAGAAGACCCTAGCTGAGAGTTAAGACGAGCCTCGTGGTCCCTAGTAGGCCGAAACGGACAAACACAACTGAAGGAAAAAAACTAGGAAAAATGTTGTTGAATACCGGGGGACTCTACGTTAACGTTCAAATGCCGTCGGACTAACCTTGGAAAGGCGTGGCTGTAGTTTCCAGAATAGTAAATGAGTTTCGAGATCGAACCTTTCCCGAAACACCAAAATGTAGACTCCTACCACCACTGTCTTCACCGCCTCATCCATCTTCGGGTAAAAACTGAATCGCACTGAAGGGTGAATATTTCACGCCATCACGGTTTCACAGTCCCAGTTCGATTTTTTTTTTTCGAGGTGCTGATTAAAACTCTGCCCCGGGTGATTCCGTCCAGTAAGCCACCGGCATCAATCAGGGCAACAAAGCGGCGAGCCAGCTGCTCTGGGTCTGGGGAAAAATGGCCGGCTGTTCGATATGGCGGCAGACCGTGAAGTGGAGGGTGTACTTGGAATAAGGGGCTGCCCGCGCAGCCATCGGAAAATGGGAACCCGGCGCGCTCTACAATGGGCGCGCAATTCGACCGGAAATACAATGCCGGCTGCGATAGCTCACTTCGGTGAGAAAAGCTCTCGTCTGCGAGCAATGTGCTCTGGAGGTCCCACAGGAATGGGCGCGACTGGGTCGTCACCACATACCGAACACTAATTCAAGCTGCACATACGATATATCACAGCAAGTGAAAATGTTACATACTACTACTCAAAACGCGATTAAGGCGTCACCACATACGTGCACATACGATATATCGCGGCAAGTGAGAATTTGTTATATACTACTACTCAAGAACCACATTTAATGCCTATTGTCATCTTACAAGTAATGCAACTAAAGTGCAACTCGTCGATTGCTATAATAAGTCATAGACTACGTCAAATTATGAGACATGTATTTTCGTATATGAGCCTAAATGACCGTTCAAACTATACGCGCAGCGTGGGAATGTATGTTTAAAGCCCGTTTTAAACGACGAATTTTCTTGCCTCTTGACTACTCGAGACGAGTGGGTGTATTGCAGCGCCCCTGGCGTGCTATTCCCGTACTGCGTCTCGCCTGTCCAGCAGTACAACAAAACTGTGGACTGTCTGCTATGTAGAGATGGGACTGTGATAAGCGGCGACTCGAGCGCACCGAGAATTTCAGTAAACAGGATGAAAAATGTCACGACTTACACTAAAGCAAGAAACGTTAAATTAGTATAAACATTTTCATCATATCGTACCAAACACACTTCACTACTAATTCTTTAATACAACAATTAAAGGTTGCCGCCTTCAGTTTACAATATTGACGTAACAGGCGGCATTGCATTAACATTCTGACTATTTAGAAAACCGTCACTTCAATCACATGTCAACGTGGATTTTAATGCCAACAAATTCAATTAGCTGTTGTAAAATCTGTTTACAGTAATGTATTACAAAAGCCATCCGACCATCAATGGCATGAGAGAGTCTACGTTAATGACAGTCAATAAATATAACGTAAAGAAAAACTTGTACGAACATTTTCAATGGGGTATGCCGAGCATACCCACTCAAATTTTGGGGTATGCTTGAGCGACCGAGCATACCCGTAGTGCCGGCCGCGGTGACTGAGGCGCTCCAGTCACGGTCTGCACGGCCACTACGGTCAGGGGTTCGAATCCCCCACGGGCATGGATATTTGTGCCGTCCTTAGTATAAGGTAGTTCGTAAGTAGTTTGTGCCGCGGTGGAGTAGCCGAGCGGTCTAAAGCGCTTAGCTGCGGAGCGCGCGGTTGCTCGCCGTCGGAGGTTCGAGTCCTCCCTAGGGCATTTTGTGTGTGTGTGTGTGTGTGTGTGTGTGTGTGTGTGTGTGTGTGTGTGTGTGTGTGTGTTGTCCTTAGGTTAGTTTACCTTAGTTTAAGTAGTTTGTAGGCTACGGACTTATGACCACGCAGTTTGCTCCGATACATTTACAAACATCTGAAATCAAGTAGTTTGTAAGTTTAGGGACTGATGACCCCGTAGTTAAGTCCCACAAGCTTAACAAATATTTGAACATTTTGAACATTCCCGTAGTCGGCGCCTATGTGTTCAACACTAAAGAGTACACACAGATGGCGTTAATGCAGCTTTTGACGACGACGTTGAACCACCATCTACTATCCCCCAAGTGGCACCTGCCATCATAGGTTTGTTTGTATAGCTTACGGGACTTAACTGCGGGGTCATCAGTCCCTAAACTTACAAACCACTTACAAACTAGCTAAGACTAAGGACGGCACAAATATCCATGTACGAGGGGGGATTCGAACCCCCGACCGTAGTGGCCGTGCAGACCGTGACTGGAGCTCCTCAGTCCCGTCGGCCACCGCGGCCGGCGTGGCACCTGCCATCATAGGACCAAAACGTCGTGTTTCAAGAGGTTCGTTCCAGCAGCTGCCACCAGACTGCTTGACGCGCATGCGCAACGCTGAAATTGTGTTCCAGCAGCGCCTTCTCCCGCTTCTGGCTACTTGGAGTGTGGCTGTTTGGTGTTGCAGCAGTTGCCGCAAGCAGCCAGACGCTACACGAAAAAATATTTCTGGCGCGGTCAAGCTGCCAATTTGCGCATGCGCAGAAAGGTCTGAGGTAGAGTGGGGGGTAGCCATCACGTGATATGTGAATGTTTGTAGCGTGTTTTTCGGTTATTTCGAAGTCACTGCAATCCTATTTGAGATCAGATATTTCTCGTTTACACTTCTTCGTTATTAGGAAGGAAAGTATTTTAATTATTCCTTTAAACTCACCTTCGTATGCAGCCAGAAACAGTGCAAAAAGCGTTCCAGCAGTGCAAGTATCAAACTAGGGTTTTTAACGTCACAGTAGCTGCGCATGCGCAGTAACACCTGTTTCTTAGCGCTTGAAACTAGCGATCTGGCAGCTACTGGAACGAACCTCAGGTGTAATGAACATTTTTAGCAGCAGTGTATCACGAGTGCTGGCAGAACGGCGTGTCGGGAAGCGAGGGCAGTGTTTTCAGGTAGCGCCCCACTCCTACTCCGCCTTGGCCTACTCCTACTCCTGCTGCTACTCGCGAGCTGCTGGCTGCAGCCGTCATCGACCTGCGCCTCTCGCGGCTGCCTCGCTGCGCTCCCCGTCCTGAAAAATGAGCTCATTAAAAAAGAACTCGCCAGCCGTCTGGGGAGCGCTCACTACACCTCACCTCACCGCAGCGCAGCGGTTCGCTCGCTTCTCTTCTCCCATACGCCGCTTCTCTCGCCACAAGAGCCTATTGTCTACCCCCCCCCCCTCTCAATCCTTCTCTCTCTCTCTCTCTCTCTCTCTCTCTCTCTCTCGTTTTCTTTCTCCGTTTCGCCTCCACCCTGGCAACCCTTACGGTTCCGTCCCAATTTAGCATGCGTCTGCTTGCGTGGCAGTACTCGACGAAAATGTCTTACACGTGATCAACCCCAGCTCTACCGACAAAATTTTCTGATGTTATTCAGGAATCTTTTTCCGGGTAATTTGGAAAGAGGAACGCATGACCTCCTCCGCCTCTTCGGAGACTAATTACGTTCTGTTTGACCTTCAACTCCCCCTTCCATTTGGGTTTTATCTATAGAGCACTTAAACTATGTGCTCAGCAACACACCTGAAGACGGTATATTGCGCTGCCTGTCTTCTTCCGTTTTGTATTTCGTCACAAGCTACACTTTCTGTTCACTCTAGAGATCCCTACACTCTCCACCCTGTTCCGTTATATACTAGATTTCTTTTTAATGGCAGTGCGGTTAACACTAGCAAATGTTTCTTAAGCGTAAAGGAACTTAACTGCGGAGTCATCAGTTCCTAAACTTACAAACTACTTATGAACTACCTTATACTAAATACACGAACATCCATGCCCGAGGGGGGATTCGAAGCCCGACCGTAGCGGCCGTGCAGACTGATTGGCGTGCCGCAGACCGCTCTGCCACTGTGGCCGGCCCACTAGCAAGTATCGTTGGCGAACGTTGACTTACGCACGTAAGAATGCACATGTAAACACCAAAAATCACACGTCGTCGCGACTAGCACTAGTAGAAATCAAAGTTGACGTCGGGTCTATTTATGCACGTTGCCGCCCCCCTCCCCCACTACTTTCTCATCATCACTGCAAGATGGCTTTTCTTTGGTATGAACACTATTTTTTGTGCGTTGTAGAATTTAAATCGCGAACATTTTGTTCCCGAGGATTGATGATCAACGACAATACCAACAAGTGGCCGTGTGCAAGTCTCTGGTACATACTATATAACCACGTGTGTTTGTGAAATATTAGTCAGTATAAATATGGAAGCAATAACGGCCTCTCCATACCGATTAAAATGGAGTAAACGCCAAATTATAAGGTTAGCGGCTTGCATTCATGAAAGAAAACAAGCATCTTCAACAAATGCAATTTATAAACTAACACGCATCTTGAAGGTATAAGATAAACATTAAGAGAACGACAATAATGGAATGCAGTGTCGAAAAATCAGGCGACGCTGAAGGATTTAGATTAGGTAATGACACAGTAAAAGTAGTAGATGAGTTGTTATTCAGGTATCTAGATAACTTCTGATGGCCGTTGTAAAGAAGATATAAAATGCAGAAAATGGCTATGAGAAGAAAAGCGTTTCTGAAGAAGTGAAATTTGTTGACAGCCAAAATTAGTTTAAATATTAGGAAGTCCTTTCTGAAAGCATTTGTCTGGAGTGTAGCATTGTATGGGAGTGAAATGTGGACAAGGAGTTTAGACAAAAAGATGAAATGTGGTGCTACAGACGAATGATGAAAATTAGATGGGTAGATCACGTAACTAATGATAAGGTGCTGAACAGAAATGGTATATCCTGATTAAAAGAAGGGATAGGTTGGTGGAACACATTCAAAGACAAAGAATCGTCAACTTTGCATTAGAAGGAAGTGTGTGGGGTAAAAACCGTAGAGGGAGACCAAGAGACGAATACAGTAAGCAAATTCAAAAGGATGTAGGTTGCCGTTCGTGTTCTCAGATCCAGATGCTTGCGCAGGACAGGTTGGTATGGAGAGTTTTATCAAACGAGTCTGCGGACTGAAGACCGCAACGACAACATGAGCAATCACTGACTACGTTGAATTGGCGCATGGAAACCCCGCTTCAGTTCAATATTAACAGACAAGTCCATGGGTATTGATGAAAATGGGCCAATAGAACAAGTTGCATACGGTCGCCGAATAGAGAGAAAAGGCGAAGTTGAGTTAACCCGGACCCACGTAAACTATACACAATCGAGTACGAGAAAAAACACGTGCTTTGCCAGTTCAGTCGGACCAGCTCTACAGAAACTGTCGCTCCTGGCAGTACAGCTATAGCCTCTCCGTCAGAAAGAACCTTGAAGGGCCCTACACACGTTCCGATATGTCGGGACCAAATTATCGGCGGTCCGAAAAATTAAGGCCACTACACACGCTCCGACTTATCGTACGAGCAACAAGATTTCCAACGTACCACCAATTGGTAGCAGCCTACACACGTTCCGGCAAACTGCACGCACCGCCATCCTGTTTGGTGTGTGTCTGATTTTGTTTTCGCGTGTTCGTTGTGCAGACGACCTCAGGCATGGAAGTTGGTCGGGATGCGCTACACACGGTACAATTTGTCGAGTGAAGTGGTGGGGGGAATAGGAGATCGGGTGGTCAGGCACAACCAACAGGCCGAAATGGAATGTTGGTCGGGTAGCGTCTAAAACCGCCCAATTTATCGTGTGACCAACGAATTGGTCCAATAAATCGCATCGTGTGTAGGGCCCTTTAAACCTGCGGAGGCCCTTTCCGACCAACTTTTCTTGTCGGATGGTTGGACGGGCCTCAACGTCCGATATCCGACCCCCCCCCCCTTCGACAAATTACAAATTGTGCCGTGTGTAGGGCTACCCGAACAATTTCCTGTCTGCACTGCGATCACGCGAAAACAAAAACAGTTCGACAGACAGACACCAGAACAGGGAGGCGTTGCAATCGCTGCGTGCAGTTTGTCGCGAATCGAGTAGGCTGCTACGAATTTGGTTGGTTCGTTGGACAGCTTGTTGGTCGGACGATAAATCGGGCCTTGAGACGCTCTCGGCGCCGCGAGACGGGAACAAGTGAAGCGCGCCGCGAGGCGACAGCGCTCGACTCGGTCATTACTAGACGCTAGGCGCGGGGCTGGTGCCCGCTCGCCCGTATAATGCTCCATTGTGGCAGGAAGCCCGGGGAATCCCCCACCCCAGCGCACCCCTGGCGCATTATTGCCCGTCTCCCCTGTGCAGGGCGGCCCCACCCGCCGGACCGGTACACAATTTCTCCCTTACCTGTCATTAAATTTCCCCGGCGGTCGTTTTTGATGCGGGGAACTGACTTGTAAGCGAAAGGTACGCAACACTGCGGCCGCGTGTGTCCCCGCTTCGGCGGCCGGGTTTTAATCCTCTCTGCGGCGAGGGACTGCGGGGGGCACAGCGAGCGCACGGCGGTGGACGGGGGGACGCGGAGAGCCGGAGAGCCGGGCTTTGTGCCGCGCTGGCGTGCCTCTGCCGGTTCCACCGACTGCTTTTTGCGCCGTTTCGCTCGTCACTCGTCATTTTTCCGTTAACTGTCTCCACTGGGCCATTAGGAGAGATGTTTACGATGTGACTGCCAGGGGACGTTATGCACACACACTATACGGTACAAAATATCCGGGCTCCCCTTATGAACTGCAGAGTTGACCGGCAGACGTCACGAGGGTGCACAGTAAAGGGGCCCTACACAAACCTTGCTCGAGCTACCAAATATTAAGGAGCGCATGGGAAGAAACAACCAACTATTAATTAATCAGGGATGATTGTGGTGCTTTATTAAAATCCCTGAAATATTGACTATGATTTATATGAATAAGATAACGTAACATTTCAACTGGGCCTACTATGTTTTCAAACTCAATTATACAGTACAATTAGAAGATTAGTTGGGATACTTACAGTGTTGTTTTAACAGTGAAGCCTCGTGAAACTTGTAAGAAAATTACTTTATCTGAGAAAAAAAGGTTTCCAATTTTCATTTGCTTTCCTTTTATTTCGGAAAACTTTATATTTTTTCGTTTCCCATCATTTTCTACGTTTGTATAAGGCTGTGGGTCAATGAAAGTAGCTCGCACAGAGAATGAAGAAGAAATTGTAGATAGCACTACATCATGTGTTGGATTTAGTTTTGCCAGCAGAGCAATATATTTCAGAACTGGACGGTTTATCCTGCAACTCATGAGTAGAACTTTCTGCATTAGAACTAGGTCGCGATGAATCTGATGACTTGGTTTTGTGTAATGTCGACTGATAAAACGACCACCTTTTCATTAAGTTCTGTACCAACTGTCTGTCCAGTGCTTCCTTTGATGGAACATCGCTCGTTGTCGCGTAGCTCTACAGATGCCGGCCGCGGTGGCCGAGGGGACTGAGGCGCTCCAGCCACGGTCTGCACGGCCAATATGGTCGGGGGTTCGAATCACACCTCGAGCATGGATATTTGTGCCGTCCTTAGTCTTAGCTAGTTCATAAGTAGTTTGTAAGTTTAGAGACTGATAACCCCGTAGTCAAGTCCCATAGACTATACAAACATTTGAACAGCTCTACAGATGTCGCCCACGTAGGACAGACTCATAGAGGTACGAGTGGTTGTGATTTGTCGCTTGTAGCTGTCGCTCTCTTTTGTCGCCCACATAGATTAAGCCGAATAGCGGATGAATACATTAGAGATCGCACGCTGTGGCTAAACATAGACCAAAAAAAGAAATTTTGCTTCCTGTATTGAAAATTACTGATTTCCTGAGAATTTTCTTTTTACACGGCTAAGCGCCTGTACGCAAACCGGGAACTATCCTGGCACATAATTAAAAAATCCCGGATTTCCGGGATATACCCGGAAAACAAACACCCATGATTAATATTACCCTGGTACTGCAGTTTAAAACATTGACATTCCACGACCATTCATAGCAACTCAAGGGAAGTTACGTAGTAAAACAGAACTGGTACCTGGCGTTCCGCAGGAAAGTGTTAGTGGTCTGCGCGGATAAGAAAAATGTTATACGCATCCGCAAGGCCCATATCCGCAACCGCATCTGCGGCACTTTATCCGCATCCGCAAGTTAGTTATCCGCATTCGCAGAAATTAAAGGTTTGCATGGGTAATAGTAATTGAAAACAGTATTTAAAACCGTGGCATCTGATGATATAATTATTGTGTCAATTCTGCGACAACTACTTTTGGCTTCTTGCATCTGTTGTATATACCTATTCCAGACAGGAAAACATTGGCCCTCCGGATTCACACAGTAGCGCTACGGAGCCCGTGCGCTCGGAGCACTACGTCAGTTATTTAATACAGGCTTCATTTTAAATTTCATTGGTTAAAACTGCTCGGCATAGAGATTTGACTATGTTTTTATTAAAAAAAGAAACGGTTCTTTCGGAGTTTTACAAAAGAGACGCTTTATTTTTCTAGTATTAACGCAAAAGACGTTATGTGACACAAAGCAAAATGTCATTTCAGCAAAGGATGGGCGTCATTCGTTACGACCATTTCACGAAATTTTTTTCCACCACCGAACGCCAAAATTCTTTGTTGGTAGAGAACTAGGTGGTGTGAAACTGAAAATAGTTGAAACCAGGATCAAAGAAAAGACAACTAACGACGTAGAAAAATACTGTTGAAATTAGTAACCAGAAAAAAATCAACAAGATATCTTTCGATTACGTTTACACAGAAACTACATATGAGAATAAGAAACAACAATTTCAGTGCAGAATTTAATCAAGTGCAAGAACTCACAAAGGGTCAGATCATGCTGTGTGCTTGAAATCTGAATGGACAAAGTAATAAGCATGCAAACGGAAGACATGTGACGTACGGCAGAGCTTTCATCTGTTCAGTTGGTAACAAAGAGGCACTGGAAGCAGGCAGGGCGCCGCCTCTACAACCAGCAGTGCCTCCCCAAAAGGAAGCGCAGCTGACGGGGAAGGGCGTTTAACACTGTTAGGCGCAGCCCCTCTTTAAACGCGTTGTCTTCCCGCAGTCACGGGACGGCGCGCGTGGTAATTGCTGGCGCCATCTGTCGACTCCTTACTCTTAGTCTTCCCAGTTTATCACGTCGTATCCCCGACATGCTCTTCTAGTTATTTGCGTTTGTGTGTGTGTCCCTCTCCAGAACCAGTACTGTATTACCAGAGTCGAACGTTAGAGTCGCGAAACTCCCAGTGATTTTCTGCAACTTCGCGACTGCAGCGCTGCCAAGCGGCCGGGTCCTAAAAACACAATTCAGTTGTTTGTTAAGCTTATGGGACTTAACTACGGGGTTATCAGTCCCTTAACTTACAAACTACTTAACAACCAGCTTATCCTAAGGACGGTACAAATATCCATGCCCGAGGGGGGATTCGATTCCCGACCGTAGTGGCCGTGCAGACCGTGACTGAAGCGCCTCAGTCCCCTCCGCCACCGTGGCCGGCGTAAAAACACACAGGAAAGCGATTGAGTAATGAATGTGTATTTGGAATGAAGCAGCATTTTCAAAATAACTTCGTATTTACGAGCTTTTGTGGCACTATAAATTGTAGCAACTGTCAAAAATATAATTCGGAGATCTCTCATTTGCAAAGGATGCTCTGAAGCATCAGAATAATGTTATGAATAACAGGTGTTCGTTTACTGTGGCTAGTTATACTTTTTAGGCATAGCAGTAAATTTAACAATTTATTCACGTCCAAACTACTGCTGTTAATGAGAATCGCAAATACTTTACCACTATTTCATAATATTACTGCTGAATAAAAGTAATGTATTAATGACTGCTTAGGTTCGTACCTCAGCTTTACAAGAATGATAACACTGTATACTAACATACTCGTATTTTGTCGGTTACCTACTAGTTTGATAAAGTGAATACGTAGCTACAAATAAATAATATGTCCATATATAAGCTGTTAATGTTAGCACGTCATATTCACTTTGATACCTGCCAAGTACCTAAAAAAATATGATAGGTACAGGAAAGGCACAAAAGCAAGGACGAGGTGTAAAGGTGGTTTAAACGACGATGTAGAATCTAGTCCCCTATAATATTAAAATCGTGCGTACTTTTGAAAACATTACAATGTCCGAAATTCGCTAAAAGCCGTGCAACATGTCGGTACGCACCGAGAACGCGAACATCAGTTCTTTTTATATATAGCACATCAGGTTGCAATTAATTTCTGATTTCAAAAGGTTTCAGACGATATTAATATTACTCGGGTATTGTGCAATGTATGAATTACACTGCAGTGACACTTCGTTAAATTATAGACTCCCATTAACAAAAGCAGTGATATTACTTTAATGTTGTTTTCGTATTTGTATTTGTAAGTGCACAACAACGTTCAGTGACCAGGAAATATGAAAGTAACAGCATTAAAAACGGCAACTTCTCAGTTTTCAACATGCCATTGCAGTGTTACTCCCTACTGGCCGCTTGGAGCGCTAGTACCGCTTTAGCTGCAATTTTTATCCTATAGAGTTTCGCGACTGTGTGATAGACTGTGGTATTACTGTATCTGACCAATTAAAAACACGAAGAACTGACGACATTTTGGAGGTAATAAACATTTATCCCTTACCGTGACGAACGTTAGGTACCTACGAGTGGCTCTGCAGTGGTATCACCTCTGAAGGTTCATTCTCGTACTCAAACATATGAAACATTGCTTACATCGACGAACTGTACGTTAGAGTAAGTTCTTTGTGCGACAGATCTGTCTGTATAGCTTTTAAAAATCTGTTGTGTAATGGTGAAGTTTCTTGCCGGTCGGTACACTAACAGGTACAATACTGTACCGTCAAGGCCTCGTCTATCGTAAAGTGGATACGTTTACAAACTGCATGCAAAGACGCATGTTAACAACAGAACGAGTATTTTATTAAAATGGCAGTAATCGCTCTAGCTATTATGCATACGTCGTCGACTTGTAATCAGGTATGTCATCATTATTACTTAGCGCTGTCGATGCAGTGTCTGCCAAATAACAATGTACGCATGCAGATATGGGCGCAGTACGCCTTCTCTAAGGAGAATGAGGACAACAGCTGAACAACATGGGGAGGAAGGTCAGAGAAAGTTATGTGGCTCTACTAAGGAGGAAACTAGTTTTGTAAGCCTCTGCTGGTGCCAGTCTAGAAAACTTTTGATTTGACAGTAGGATGAGAACGGGTGAAACAGACATAACTGGACAAAGTAAGCTACGTTAATGGGCGTATTAATAAAACAGTATCTACTTTATACTCTGGTTCGCATGAATAAAGCGTCAAAGAATATACAGGGAGTAACGCTCTGACAGCGTTCCATGTTGAGAGGGATGAAAATGTGGATTCTCACTATTTGGTTTGCAAATTGTGCTAACCCAACTTGAATAACAAAGTTTCTTGCATGGCAAAAATTTTTTAACGTCGTCAGAAGAGTGCATCTTTGCAAAAAAAAAGTCCATACTTAGTATTAATAATATGATGCTGCTGCTGCACAACAAACTAATATCTAAACGTTTTACAACTTTCCTGAACACCTCTACTCAATATTTGTACACTGAATAATTTGCCTGATTGGGCTACTTTAAAGAAATACACGACTGAACAGCTGTACTCGGCCGGACATACACGGAAAACTTACTCAAGAAGGAGATGAGGTACCGAGAACGTACTTCCTACTCAGAGCATATGATTGGAAGTTTGTTTTCATACGAAATTGAGAGCTTAATCAGAGAACGTTCTTTTGTTCCGAGAATCTTCTCTGGAGCATGTGCTCTTCTTTCGTATTCATACAGTCCAAAACGTCGAGTGATATTCTCAGTGCAGAAAATTATATTACACGGTAGAATGACAAAGACTTAATTTGACAAGCTGCCTGCATGTAAATGACTATAGTAAGTGTACGGCTTGGCCAAATTAAATAGTAGAAATGCTGTGCACTCAAAGTTGTTATTTTCGTTTTACTATTAAAACTATTATTCTATTAAAAATGGTGAATTTTCGTTTTCATGTTTGCTGTTTCGTGGCTGAATAATGAATGGTAAGGCAAGGAGATAATAATAATAATAATAATAATAATAATAATAATAATAATAATAAACCAAAGAGCTACTGAGCAGTATGACACCAATAAAATTAATTTTGTTGTGATTCTCTCGAGTGAATTTTATTTGTTCAGAGAGCAAAATTTCCTATATGATAATTACAGGGTGTCTCACGAAAGACGCCTGCCAGGCGTCCGAGTTAAAGACTGACAAACTTTGCCATCTAAGTAACCCAAGCTTACCTTTATTTACAGTAGATGTTCAAAATGACGTCCCTCTATGGAAAGAGGGGCCTGTCATCTCTTGAAAACATTTGAGAACACTCTACGAATTTCGGCTGCCGAAATCTGGGAAATGACTAGTCTACTCCTGTCTTCCAACTCTTCGAGTGTATGGCAATTGCTTTACTTGCATAAACCTTGTCTTTTAACATTCCCCAAAGATAAAAGTCACAGGGATTTAGATCTGGAGAACGAGGAGGCCAGTCAACTATAGTATCATTAAAAACACTTTGTATTGCTGCCATAGAAGCATTGGCAATGTGTGATCTTGCATGAAATAACCGTACAGCTTTTCGTTGAGTGAAAGTTCTTGAATAAATTGATGCAGCCTGTCAGAATTTATTGTTTCGCGAAAAAAAGATTCGACTGTATTTTATTGTTTCCAAATCGTTAAAGATAGAGCATGTCATTTTTTCCACCGGAATAAAACGAAGAGGCATATAGCACATAGCTGAAGGTAATGTTGTCATGCTGCACGCAATAACTTGACAACACGCCACCAACAAAGATAAGGAAGTTTAGGTAGCGTTTTAACGTCTCGTCGATAGCGAGTCATTAGAGTCTGAGCTCACGCACGGATTTTCTACATAGATTCTCTGCAAGTCACATTCCAGTGCATGGCAGAGGGTTCATCGAACTGCTTTTATGATTTTTGGTTAAGGATAAGGAAAGAAATCGGTCGTGATCTTTCAAAGGAACCATCGTGGCCTTTACCTAGTGTGAGTTAAGGAAATCACGGATAACGCAAATCTTGATGGGCGGCATTGGATTTGAACCACTGTCCTCCCGAATGCGAGTATAACCACTGCGCCACCTCGCTCGGTAAACTAATATTAGGAGGCACATCGGAATTTCGTAGATGTTTCTGCATACCATGGCTGCGGCCGCCAAACGATGTATTTATAAACGATACGAATCTAAACGATAGATATCGACGAAGCGAATGTTGTTATATACAATGCGCGGAATAATATTTTGTGCTTACGAATTAAATAAAAATAATGCCGTTCCTGCTCTATGGTTGACAGCTTCTACATCCATCCTTGCTTGTCCCAAAATAAATTATCCTCGGTCACAACAAGATCCTTTACGTGGATAATTAAGCTACTGGCCGGACAAGGATAATTTACCCGTCAACGAGTAGGAACAGCATTAATTATTTAATGGCGAGCGCAAACTATTATTGCCCTTATTCCACGTCATTTTCTTTAAGACGTTAGTCTCATCCAAACAAGTCAAACCTAACTATGAAGTTAGCTTGTTTGGTAATTTGCAAGCCTTTGTGTACGGCGGTGTTCTCGTCGATATATATCGAACGTCTTAGTATCGCAGCATAGCAGACAATCAGGTGTCACCTTATGGCGACCAATAAAAGTGCCTGTTTCACGTCAAGTACATTTGACGTAGTATTTAGGAGAGTAATTAATGCATTAATTAAAACACTTTATAAGCACTAAATAATAGAATTTTAATGTTACTTGGGAACTTGTAGGCGTAAGTTTAATATTGCGTACATCTCATAATGAATATCGAATGTTCGATATAGTGTTTCTGAACCGCAGATTCGGGCGTTACGCGCCCTCACGTACTAAAAAAAGAAAAACTTCTTGTTTAACCTATACCTAACCTTCTTAAGGCTACGCTACACATAACTTTTCTTTTTTTTTAGTCAAAGTTAGGTTAAGTATAGGTTAAACAAGAATTTTTCTTTTTAGTACGTGAGGGTGCGTAGCGCCCGAATCTCCGGTTCAGAAGCACTACATCGAACTATCGTTCGACACTACGACGTTCGATATATATCGACGGGAACACCGCCGTGTACAAAGGCTTGCAAATTACCGCTTGTGTGATGTATTGAAGGCTGCAGCCGTGCTTTGTAACACATCTAGGAAATTACCGGCATATCGCCTGTATCATGTCACTCCAAGAGTTTCTGACGTATTGTCGTACAGGTGGTAAGTAAAGAGCTGTTGCATGCAACGTGATTCGATATAACATTTGGTGAATGCAACATACCTCCTATTTGTATTGAATCACACTTTTATTCCTTTGGTAAATTTAAGGTGCTATTACGATTGCTCTTTGAGACTAGTTATCAACCTTACGTAGAATCGCTATCCGGACAAATAAAATTCTCATTAGAGAATCAAACTCAGATCACTAAACCCGTGGCTCTCCACGGAGCCAGGACATTTGTAGGTCTACAAGAAACTCATGGAACGCATCTAATTTATAAAAGTCAAGCACGGTAGCACAGTGAAGTATCGACATTGATGCTGGGCAATGACGGTGTAATCGGTAAAATTTTACGACGCTTCTCGCCGGGCTCCAATGCTTATGTTGGCAACAAATGAACAATTAAGTGTAGAATTGCGTTAATATTTTTCACGAACTACAGAGTAAATGTTATTGCTGCTCGTTTCACTCTCAGCAAATTTAATACTGTACCTGCTCTATGGTCGACAGGTTCTTCTATGTACCCTTGACCGTTCAGAAAAAAAAAAAAAAAAAAAAAAAATCGTTTTAATTGCAGTTGTGAAGAAAACATTTATTGGTCATCTGTGGTGCCACTATTGGTGCCAACATAACTACTGCAGCCCGGCGAGAAGCGTCGTACAATTTAACCGTGTAATCTGACATTCGAAATACGTGGATGCTCCGTCCTACGAAAGGCGCTGCTGTTCCTCTACGTTGCGTAACGTAACTACTCTCAGCGTTCAGGGACGCTGGTGATGTTATGACGGCTGCCAGCCCATCTCCGAGGCTGACGAAGGAACGGTTCACTTCCCGTGCGCTCTCTTCCTCGTTCCAGAGGGAAAACATCGTACATTATCTCGGAGGGACGGCCTGCCGCGCGGGCGCTGTCGTCTCCTCGAGCTGCCAACTAAAAATACTGGGGGCCGCCAGTTTATCCGAGTATCCGTTTCATCCGCCACCCTAGCGAGCACCAGGAAATCCCAACGGGAAAAGATTATGATCCCCTTCACCCTCCAACTAATGTCAGACTGTTACAGTATGAAAATAAAACTTCAGTGAGAACACACCTCACCACTAAAATGTTACTCCGTAGGCGTATAAGGAAATGGCGACTGTTGTCAAAAATAAGAAAAAGTTCTGGTAATTTACTAGAATGTCCGGGAATCTAAATATCTCGGCCTAAAGTGATACACATCGAACGTACAATTGTAAATAGATGGAGTGTTTCTGAACCGGAGATTCGGGCTCTACGTGTTCTCACACGCTAAAATAATGATCTTACTGTTTCACCCATGCGTAACCTAACTTCCACTTAACTTTTTAGTATGTGAGGGAGCGTAGCTACCGAATCTCCGGTTCAGAAACACCCAATGGATTTACATCTGTATCGGTTAAATTGTACGACGCTTCTCGCCGGACTGCAGTGATTATGTTGGCACCAATGGTAATGATGGCAACTCAGATGACCAATAAATGTTTTTTCGTGACAACTGCAATTAAAACGAAAATTATTTTTTTTTCTGAACGAACAAGGGTACATACAAGAAACTGTCGACTATAGAGCAGGTACAGTATTAAATTTGCTGCGAGTGAAACGAGCAACAAAATTTACTCTGTAGCTCGTGAAAAATACTAACGCGATTCGATACTTCATTGTTCATCTGTTGCCAACATAAGCACTGGAGCCCGGCGAGAAGCGTCGTAAAATTTTACCGTTGTATGTTCGATATTTATTACTTCAGGCCGAGCTACTTCGATTCCCGGGCGTTATAGTAAATTACCAAAGTTCTTATAAACTTTGGAAAGATTGATATAAAAATGCATAAGTATACAGTGAAATTCTATGATAATAACATGACGTTTAGACAAATTCTGCAGTTACGATGATTTTGATGACGTAAATTTGCAACTACGTAAGATTTTTAAAATAAAACAATGAAGTGTATATTTTCCGAAATTAGTTACCAACGATCTGAAATTGCAACTGCAGCCACCCTGGAGATGATTCTCAAAGATATTAAATTCGTTATTGTCGGCTTGAAGCATCATTATTACCTCTTTGCATTTCCACTAATTCTAAGTGACAGCTCAATTTGCTGCTAACACTTAGGGGCCTTGTGAAGCGCACTCTCCGAAAGCTATTTTGTATTAAATAATACGAATGTTAACGGTAACGCTGGCCAAAGTTTCATCTCATCCATTCATTCACTACATAATGTAATGTAAAGACTCTTCAGATCAAGTCCCGTAAACGTTGCGAAATGATTTCCAAATAAGATTTCAATTTTATGTGGGTAGTATGAGTAAATACGCCTTCGGGTATACTGTATCTCGTGTTCCATCGAATTAGATGATGAATTTCGAACCTTGTGTATCCATTATCAGCGGCTAATCGTCTTAACTGCCAGATCTACGACAAAATTGAAACATTAGATGTTTGGTTTTGTATGTCGCGAATAACCGATGGAGAGAAAAAAAAAAAAAAAAAAAAAAAAAAAAAAAAAAAAAAAAAAAAATGCATGGACATTCACGGAACAACATTTTTTTTAACCTCGTAACGCCGACAGACTTGTTATCGCAGATCACGTCACTCAGGGGCCCCATTGGTTTACACACACGCTAAAAGCCTTCGCCGTTGAACTTTTAACATGATACGATAAAAAGTAATTTATTGGATATCGTTTAAGATATGAAAAGATTAAATTTAAAATGTCTTTAAAATTATTATGACTGGCGATATCTGTGTTCATTTAACAAGATTCAAGATTTCGCTAGCCATTGTTATTTAAAATGTAATGCTTCCTTACGTCAATTTAGTTATCAATGATCTCTGACAGTGCGAGAATCTTCTTTTACCACATTCAAACTACATCTTTGGAGTGTATATCAATGAAAGGGCGTGTCGAATTAAGGTATGTTGACGTAACATATTAAAATTAATTGAATGTTTAGTGTTTCAAGTATTTTCTCCAGTCTCTCAATTTTTAACAGTTCACGAAATAAACACCTGCGACTGGTGAATAATTTAACTATATTGTCTGATGTGTGTGTATTTTCTACATGGTTGATTGAACATTTCCCGCAGTCATTTGAAGGGAAACAAATATATAAATACAGCCCATGGAAAATGTCGTGCGACGTACATCAATAATTGCACACTGAAGTATCTCTAAACAATAATATGATTTGCTCTGACGACGGATCGGCAGGGTCCGAAACGCAGCCCGTTTAACATTGAAACATGAAAGAAATGAGACTGAAGTCGGTAATTTGGCAGAATCCGTGTACATCGAAGAAACGCCTGCCATCGATATATATAGTTTCTGAACCGGAGATTCGGGCGCTACGCGCCCTCACGTACTACAATAAGTAAAAATAATTTTAAAAAATGTTTAACCTATACCTAACTCCTTAAGGCTACGCTACAGATCACTTTTCTAAATCAAAGTTAGGTTACGTAGAGGTTAAACATTTTTATTTTTATTTTTATTTTTTTTGTACGTGAGGGCGCGTAGCGCCCGAATCTCCGGTTCAGAAACACTATATCGAAGATATATATATATCTCGATGGCAGCCGTTTCTTCGATGTACACGGATTCTACCAAATTGCCAAGGCTTTATTTACTCCACCCGCGTACTGAACTGTCAGGTTTACAGCTTCAAAATATGAATGGATATTTTGTTGTTGTCAAATTCGTAATGACTCGATGAATTTCTTCTTTTATTTATTTTCAAATTTCGAGATATCACTGTCAACCCGATAAGACATAACGTGTCCTGATAGAGTTGCACGGAAACAAAGTGTGTTTACAGCTCAGCTGAGCAGGCAGACAGCGGCGCTGTCAAACCTGTTGAGGCCCGGCGCGCCGGAGTACGCACCTGCGACTCGAGCTTTCGGCAGTCGGAGGCGGACCTGTCCCTCCAGCGCAGCACGCCCATCACGACGCTGGCCCACGCGCCCTGAGCCAGTCTGACTGCCGCCGCCTCGCCGCCACGCAACTCGCACGCAGGATGCCGGCTGACCGCACGCACTCACGCACTGTCTCCGCCGCCGTTCACATCACCCGCCGCGTCAACCGACACTCCAGCAACTGAAGCGGCGGCGCGGTCAGACTCCCGGCGCTGCCGCCGCGCGGCCGGCGGCGCTGCCGTTTCCCGGCGTGCAGCGCGCGGCCCAGTCTCCGCCAATCGCGTGCCGGTCCGTTGCCAGCTGTGGCGCGGGACGCGCGGTATTCGAGTTCGCCACGCCATTTCGCTCCGTGACTTGACTCCGGACGTGAAAGGATTACCATACGTTGGCATTTACACGATATCTCCGCATTTTGGACGTTTAATGCGGCGTTACCACACATTTTTACGACTTATGCGGATGTCCATATTAATATATTTATGTAGAACTTTTGACTTTATCTCTTATCGTACAAAAAACTCTTATATACATGTGACTGAAGTTACTAAATTACTTTTTTCCCCTAAATCACCTTTTGTATATTCGATTTTCGAAGGTATGGAAATGAGTGTATGGCTTTCTTGGCCGGGAGATCCCTTACGTGATTATTCAGCCGCCTGAGTGTAAGTCTCTATTCGACGCCGCGTGGGCGACTTACGTGCCAATGATGAGATGATGATGATGCTGATGACGACAACACACAACACCCAGTCCCCTACCGGGAATCGATCCCGGGCCTCCTGTGTGGTAGTCGGCGACGCTTCCACTGAGCTACGGAGGCGGACTTTCGAAGGTAATAACCTTATTTTGAGCAGGCTCCAATTTACACCTACTGTTGTTAACCGGCAAGGGCTATTATTAACACACAACTTCGCCGGTAAACCCATGAGGACCCCCATATCCGCCGTCCACCTCTCCTATTGTTACGACAGGGTTGTAATTTCCTTGGGCGGACAAGTGAGCAAAACATTATCCATATAATAACAAATCATAGTATTTATATGACGTATTATTCAACTGTATTGAGTAATAAAACTTGTTTAAACTTTTGCACTCTTGAATAGAGTTCAAATGTTTGTAAATCTATGAGACCAAACTGTGTGGTCATCAGTCCGTAGCTTACAAACTACTTAAACTAATGTTAACCTAAGGACACACACACACACACACACACACACACACACACACACACACCCATGCCCTAGAGAGGACTCGAACCTCCAATTGAATAAAATGGCCCGATAAAGGCCATAAACTAAATAAGCAATAAATT
The DNA here is from genome assembly GCA_026315105.1 of Locusta migratoria. Classification (NCBI taxonomy): domain Eukaryota; kingdom Metazoa; phylum Arthropoda; class Insecta; order Orthoptera; family Acrididae; genus Locusta; species Locusta migratoria. The sequence continues at coordinate 325,107,672 of CM048745.1, read as the reverse complement.
TAGTAAATGTGATTGGAGAATTTCGCATTAAAATAGAACTTACAAGTGTAATTCTTGAAACACAGACATGAAATCAAAAGTTAAGTTTCGGGGTGAAATATCTACAGAATTCGACATAAATACAGGTATAAAGCAATGTCTCCATTCCTCTTCAACGGCCTCCTACAGAAAATAACAAGAGAAAGCAAAGAAATCCTGAAGACTATCACCAGTAAGTGTTGGGACTACGAACAATGGTATAGAAATTCAGTGTCTAGCATTTGCTGGTGATTTTGCCATTATTTCCGAAAACTTGGCAAATTCAGAAATGCAAATCAGTCCTCTAGAGGAAACAGCCAATAAGGCAGGTTTAAGATTTGCAAAAAAAAAAAAAAAAAAAAAAAAAGAGCAACATTTATGGCAAACATAAGAAATATTGGGGAAATAAATTACAATATTATATTATTGATTAAATGGCTTAGAAAAATTTGCTGTAAAAGAAACAGTACGTGAAATGGATAGATCATATAGAGTAACGAGAAACATTTACTACGAAACTGACAATACAGCATTGTAATAAAGAAGTAAAACGAGAATGTCTTCATGCGGGTAAATATCGACGTAGGAAAGAGACGTGTCGTGAGTAACAGCTCCGAAGACGGTCCAAAAGGCAATGAAGCGATGTTTACTGACGAGACCGGGGGTAGTGTCCGTACATAAGTGGCAAGTTATACGGGAGCGGGCGTCCAGTAATTACGTGAGGATGTTTGGGCGTTTCTTCGATCCCCTCCGTATCCTGTGTCTAGAATAACAGAAAGAAGATCGGACAATAAAATAAACACGAGGAACTACTAAAATGCGTAAAAGATAATTCTAATTGAATAGGGAAGCAGTGATGAATCAAGAAGGGAGCAAATGACTTCGCGTCATGTTCTTTGGGGTCCTCCACCGTCAGATCATCAACCTACTTGACAGGATATGGCGGTGGCAGGAAACTCGAGAACAATCATACGCAGGACACTCCTGCGTGGGCTTCGGAAGTGCCGGTCATCGCATATGAGAACCAAAAATAATAATTACAACAATTCCTTATGTTTTATGTATATATCAAATAATAAATCAATATCCAGCGACATATTTTGTCTCGATATATATCTGAGATATTAAACTGAAGGAGAGGCACTAAATTAAAATTTGTACCATGGCCGGTATTCCAAACTGGGACCTCTTGCTTACTAGGCAAGTGTTATACCACTAAGCCACCATGACCTAATATATAAGTCGACTGCGCAGTGTGTCTGACTTATCTCCCTCCACAAAACACTCTTCAATTTTGCTTCATGTTCCCTTATGTAATACGTGTCAATGTAAGCAAGAGCTCCCGGGTTCGAATCCCGGCCATGGTAGAATGCCTCTCCTTTAGTTTCATATCTCTGATATATATTCAGACAAAATATGTCTCTGGTCAAGGATTTATTATTTGATATTTACATGTATCACCTGTGCCTGAGGAACAAGGCAGGATCGTTCCCATTAAAAAAAATAATAATAATAATAAGTTAAAATGTTTGTAAATCTAAGGGACTTAACTACGTTGGCCATAAGTCCCTAGGCTTACAAACTACTTACACAAAGTAACTTGTGATAAGACAACACAAATACCCGTGCCCGACGGAGGACTCGAACCTCCAACAGCGTACGGCAGGTTCCCATTAACGTTTATTGCTGGGGTGCTATTCCGCTATTATAGAGCTTCGGCAAACATTAATTCGTATTACATAGGAGAACATGAGGCAGAATTGCAGTCGCCGTATTCATTAAGTAATGGTGTCTTAGTGGTATAGCGTCTGCCTATTAAGCATAAGGTACCAGGTTCGAATCCCGGCCATGATACAAATTTAATTCAGTGCCTCTCCTTCAGTTTCATAGCGTTATGTTTTATTTAATTCAAGCGTTTACTTGCAATTTTATAGTTACGTTTGAGGGGAAAAAATAAATTAGTTGGTATTTGCCGAGAAACTCTTCCTTCTTCTCCACGTGAGATAGGAGCAGATATGGCTTCAGTTCTCTCCCCCCCCCCCCACCACCAAGCGCCTCAAGTAATTAATGGACGGCCCCTAATTAGTGTTTTGGTTCGCGTAATTTCCCCCTCTAGCTTCTCGTTATAAATCAACACTGGGAAGTAAATCAGTAAATAATGGCGTGTTCCAGGGCTGTTTAGATACTCCGAAAACTTTGCACAGCTGAAGACCGTCAAGAACGAAGGAGTTGCTTGAAGTGAGTCAGCGGCAGGGACCGGCAAGTGTACATATTCTTCGCGTTTTCTACCCTGTTTCTGCACCCAATCTGTTCTGATGAATCGCAGATCTGTCTTCCCCTGAAAAACGAGAAAGTAGCTAAACGAAGCTAGGATACGCGAACAAAAAGACTCCTTGACACATCATCTCCAATTATTTCATAAAGAAAATGTGTCATAGTTTGCTACGCGGAAAGGGGAAAACACACACAGAATCTCTCTCTCTCTCTCTCTCTCTCTCTCTCTCTCTCTCTCTCTCTCTCTCTCACACACACACACACACACACACACACACACACACACACACATATATATATATATTCCTTCAGGCGGGCGTATGCTTGTGTGTCACTGCTAGGTTAGCCGCTGTCGCCATATTAAAAAGGTAAAGCAGTCAACAATCCGAAGATTGGTTTGAACATCACAGTGCTTTACTAGGCATGGAGGTGGTGTGCCGTTGCCTTCCTCCGACCTTCGAACTGACTTACCCAGCCAGTTATAGGGGGACCTACAGTTTAACGTGGGTTCCGAACTACGGTGCTACTCGGTATTTTTCACATGAGCAATACTGGCAGAGGTGAAAGAAGTGGAAAGTTACAGATAAAATCGTCATATTACTGAGCCAATAACATTTGTGGTGACGAGTGTGTTTTCACTGCATTCTGAATTGAAAGTGGTACTTAAGAAAAATAAATAAATAAATAATTTTTTTTTTAAATAGAAAGAAAGAAAGGTCACTTGCATTACCTATGGATGTGCAAGTACAACGAAAAAGTCATCTATTTTACACAGAAATAAACTATTGTTTAAATTAATACATACTATTAGTTTCAGCGATTTTGCTTCAATAACTTATAATTTTTATTTTTACAAGATATAAGTTCCTTTGAAATTTCAAAGAACTGGTGGTACAGAATTTTAGTACGACTATTTAATGGCGCTGATACTGTAGAAATAATTTTCATGTGTGTGCAATATAAAAATTGTTTCTTCAGTTATGAACTTACGTAAATGATAACGGCTTGTTTGTGTCATTATTGGAAAAGTCTTGTTCTACATTTCCTGTGAACAACTACAGCTGATAATTTCAGTTCTTGCAAAACATATGGGTACTATACCGATTTGGAAGTAATACTTATCAAATGAGATTTTACTAATGAATCACAGTTCACCATCTCTCTGTTTGTCCACAACAGTATATCAAATATGTACTCAGAAATGACAGTCATTTAAATGTATGTAAGTTAACAGAGCAGGAACCACAAAGTGCTATAATTTTAGAAACATACTTACTTGGCTCCGCAAGATGGCAGACAGGCTTCAATCGACAGCAAAGCTTTGCATACTAGCGTCATCTCCCTTCATTGTAACTTCCTTGTGTCACCAGGTTAGTGTATCATAACGTTGCGTTAGCAGAAGCTATGACGGCAGTTTACTCAACCAAGCCCAAACAAAAGACTTTGGCTGTTCCTCGGAAAGCAAATTCTTAAGTATCAGTTGAAGTTCTGACAATACAGAAAAAGACGTTTGGTTCGGTGATTAATACAGAGAACATTTATTTGTCAGGGATCATTAACGAAGGCCTTATTTCAATACAGGTACACTTCCAATTCCTTTTATTTCGAGATATTGAGTGTTGAAAATTTTTTGATTGAGCTGCCTGAACTATTGCGGTTCAATACTGGTTGCAACTGATTAACGTATCTTTGTGTGTAGTTCAATAAACATCACGGGCGTTAGGTCCAAGCAACGGGGGCAAAGGTGTACCATTATTCACATAGAGTAAATCGAATGTTCTTTCACTGAATGTTAATGGAATACAGAGTCATTAGCAGAGTAGTTTGTTTACGAGATTAATGCATACCATATAACGACAACCGTTGTATTTTGGCAGTGAAATTGTCAAATAATTTCTCACAATCTCTTTCAAATGTTCATATGTTTGTAAACCTATTGGACTAAAGTGCTATGGTCATCTGTCCCTAGACTTAACTCGAGAACAATCATACGCAGGACACTCCTGCGTGGGCTTCGGAAGTGCCGGTCATCGCATATGAGAACCAAAAATAATAATTACAACAATTCCTTATGTTTTATGTATATATCAAATAATAAATCAATATCCAGCGACATATTTTGTCTCGATATATATCTGAGATATTAAACTGAAGGAGAGGCACTAAATTAAAATTTGTACCATGGCCGGTATTCCAAACTGGGACCTCTTGCTTACTAGGCAAGTGTTATACCACTAAGCCACCATGACCTAATATATAAGTCGACTGCGCAGTGTGTCTGACTTATCTCCCTCCACAAAACACTCTTCAATTTTGCTTCATGTTCCCTTATGTAATACGTGTCAATGTAAGCAAGAGCTCCCGGGTTCGAATCCCGGCCATGGTAGAATGCCTCTCCTTTAGTTTCATATCTCTGATATATATTCAGACAAAATATGTCTCTGGTCAAGGATTTATTATTTGATATTTACATGTATCACCTGTGCCTGAGGAACAAGGCAGGATCGTTCCCATTAAAAAAAATAATAATAATAATAAGTTAAAATGTTTGTAAATCTAAGGGACTTAACTACGTTGGCCATAAGTCCCTAGGCTTACAAACTACTTACACAAAGTAACTTGTGATAAGACAACACAAATACCCGTGCCCGACGGAGGACTCGAACCTCCAACAGCGTACGGCAGGTTCCCATTAACGTTTATTGCTGGGGTGCTATTCCGCTATTATAGAGCTTCGGCAAACATTAATTCGTATTACATAGGAGAACATGAGGCAGAATTGCAGTCGCCGTATTCATTAAGTAATGGTGTCTTAGTGGTATAGCGTCTGCCTATTAAGCATAAGGTACCAGGTTCGAATCCCGGCCATGATACAAATTTAATTCAGTGCCTCTCCTTCAGTTTCATAGCGTTATGTTTTATTTAATTCAAGCGTTTACTTGCAATTTTATAGTTACGTTTGAGGGGAAAAAATAAATTAGTTGGTATTTGCCGAGAAACTCTTCCTTCTTCTCCACGTGAGATAGGAGCAGATATGGCTTCAGTTCTCTCCCCCCCCCACCACCAAGCGCCTCAAGTAATTAATGGACGGCCCCTAATTAGTGTTTTGGTTCGCGTAATTTCCCCCTCTAGCTTCTCGTTATAAATCAACACTGGGAAGTAAATCAGTAAATAATGGCGTGTTCCAGGGCTGTTTAGATACTCCGAAAACTTTGCACAGCTGAAGACCGTCAAGAACGAAGGAGTTGCTTGAAGTGAGTCAGCGGCAGGGACCGGCAAGTGTACATATTCTTCGCGTTTTCTACCCTGTTTCTGCACCCAATCTGTTCTGATGAATCGCAGATCTGTCTTCCCCTGAAAAACGAGAAAGTAGCTAAACGAAGCTAGGATACGCGAACAAAAAGACTCCTTGACACATCATCTCCAATTATTTCATAAAGAAATGTGTCATAGTTTGCTACGCGGAAAGGGGAAAACACACACAGAATCTCTCTCTCTCTCTCTCTCTCTCTCTCTCTCTCTCTCTCTCTCTCTCTCTCTCTCTCTCTCACACACACACACACACACACACACACACACACATATATATATATATTCCTTCAGGCGGGCGTATGCTTGTGTGTCACTGCTAGGTTAGCCGCTGTCGCCATATTAAAAAGGTAAAGCAGTCAACAATCCGAAGATTGGTTTGAACATCACAGTGCTTTACTAGGCATGGAGGTGGTGTGCCGTTGCCTTCCTCCGACCTTCGAACTGACTTACCCAGCCAGTTATAGGGGGACCTACAGTTTAACGTGGGTTCCGAACTACGGTGCTACTCGGTATTTTTCACATGAGCAATACTGGCAGAGGTGAAAGAAGTGGAAAGTTACAGATAAAATCGTCATATTACTGAGCCAATAACATTTGTGGTGACGAGTGTGTTTTCACTGCATTCTGAATTGAAAGTGGTACTTAAGAAAAATAAATAAATAAATAATTTTTTTTTTTAAATAGAAAGAAAGAAAGGTCACTTGCATTACCTATGGATGTGCAAGTACAACGAAAAAGTCATCTATTTTACACAGAAATAAACTATTGTTTAAATTAATACATACTATTAGTTTCAGCGATTTTGCTTCAATAACTTATAATTTTTATTTTTACAAGATATAAGTTCCTTTGAAATTTCAAAGAACTGGTGGTACAGAATTTTAGTACGACTATTTAATGGCGCTGATACTGTAGAAATAATTTTCATGTGTGTGCAATATAAAAATTGTTTCTTCAGTTATGAACTTACGTAAATGATAACGGCTTGTTTGTGTCATTATTGGAAAAGTCTTGTTCTACATTTCCTGTGAACAACTACAGCTGATAATTTCAGTTCTTGCAAAACATATGGGTACTATACCGATTTGGAAGTAATACTTATCAAATGAGATTTTACTAATGAATCACAGTTCACCATCTCTCTGTTTGTCCACAACAGTATATCAAATATGTACTCAGAAATGACAGTCATTTAAATGTATGTAAGTTAACAGAGCAGGAACCACAAAGTGCTATAATTTTAGAAACATACTTACTTGGCTCCGCAAGATGGCAGACAGGCTTCAATCGACAGCAAAGCTTTGCATACTAGCGTCATCTCCCTTCATTGTAACTTCCTTGTGTCACCAGGTTAGTGTATCATAACGTTGCGTTAGCAGAAGCTATGACGGCAGTTTACTCAACCAAGCCCAAACAAAAGACTTTGGCTGTTCCTCGGAAAGCAAATTCTTAAGTATCAGTTGAAGTTCTGACAATACAGAAAAAGACGTTTGGTTCGGTGATTAATACAGAGAACATTTATTTGTCAGGGATCATTAACGAAGGCCTTATTTCAATACAGGTACACTTCCAATTCCTTTTATTTCGAGATATTGAGTGTTGAAAATTTTTTGATTGAGCTGCCTGAACTATTGCGGTTCAATACTGGTTGCAACTGATTAACGTATCTTTGTGTGTAGTTCAATAAACATCACGGGCGTTAGGTCCAAGCAACGGGGGCAAAGGTGTACCATTATTCACATAGAGTAAATCGAATGTTCTTTCACTGAATGTTAATGGAATACAGAGTCATTAGCAGAGTAGTTTGTTTACGAGATTAATGCATACCATATAACGACAACCGTTGTATTTTGGCAGTGAAATTGTCAAATAATTTCTCACAATCTCTTTCAAATGTTCATATGTTTGTAAACCTATTGGACTAAAGTGCTATGGTCATCTGTCCCTAGACTTAAAAACAAGTTTCAAAAGTTCAAATGTTTGTAAATCTATCGGACCAAACTGCGTGGACATCAGTCCGTAGCTTACAAACAAACCTAGGTAAAGTAATTTAAGGACACACACCCATGCCCCAGGGAGGACTCGAACCTCCACGGCGAGCAACCGCGCGCTCCACAGCGAGACGCTTTAGACAGCTCGGCTACTCCACCGCGGCACAAACAAGTTTAACTTACTCTGTGGTCAAGGCACACACACACACAGTCCAATGCCCGAGAGAGGACTCGAACCTCGTGTGGGAACGGCCGCTCTGTCCGTGGCATGACGCCTTAGTCCACGCGGTCATTTCGTGCGGCCTTCCTCTCGTCTTTTGGAATTTTAGTGCAACGTTTATGTGCACAATTGCAGTTAGCATTACGAAGAAAAATTATATCAATTTTGTGGTTTACAATTCTCCAGTGTACATCTTTCTTTTCCATATATTTTCTCCTTTCAAGTTTGTTATTACAACCTTTTTGCTTCGAGTACGCTTTTCTTTGTCTGCAATATCTGCAGCTTCGTCATCCTTACAACTATTAATGACATCAAGCCTGTCTGTTGTCTTTGAAATGTTACCATTTTTATTCCAAATGTCATTGGTACTGGCATCTAATATGAAAAATACACTTTTTATAATGCGACACTTACCAAATAAATAAATAAAAACTAAAAAACTCCGTGAATGCAAGTAAATACCTCGAAAATGATTATCCGCCTCACCAGTCGTTTAATACTACCCATATAATCAGTCATGCTTGTAAAGAATCCGATCAGATAAAAATATTACGAATCGCACAGAGCTGTCTCGCTGCTGTAATAATTTTCCGTGGAGTTACTTCTACTTTTGTGCATTGCGGTGCACTCTTCAGCTGCATTAATGAAATTGATATATCACTTCTTAAAGTACAGATGACTTAATAACAATGTGTGACAAAGACTTTGTAAAAAGAAAAGTTGTACCACTATTGAAATGAAGCCTTCATTTATTTGTGAGAGATCATTTATTTGTTTTTATTGAGTCTTGAGCCCCAACACGTTACAGAAAGCTAACCAGAGGTGAGCATGTTTGCACATAAAGGCCCTTACATACGGACTGATTTGTCGGCCGACCAACTAACCAACCAAATTCCTAGCAGCCTCACACGTTCCAAACAAATGCACGCAGCGACTACAGCGCCTCCCTGTTCTGTGGTGTCCGTTTGTCGAACTGTTTTTGTTTTCGCGTGTTCGTTGTGTAGATAGCAGACGATCGCAGGCAAGAAGTTTGTCGGGTAGCGCTACACACGTACCAATTTGTCGGGTGGAATGGTGGGAGGGTGGGATGTCGGACGGCCAGGCCTGGCCAACCACCCGACAAATGAAGTTGGTCGGGAAGCGCCTCCACACGTCCGATTTATCGGACCGCCGATAACTTAGTCCCGACAATTCGGAACATGTGTAGGGCCCTTAATGGAAACGCACATCATACCAGATGGTGGGCTTGTGTGGAATGAAATTTGGCAAACGATTTTTGGGATGGAAGCCTTCTCATACGCGATGCTGTAATAATATCCGAGCCGCGCGGTCTAAGGCGCCATACTAAGGATTGCGCGGCCGCTCCCGCCGCAGATTCGAATCTTCCCTCGGGCATGGCTGTGTGTTCTCTCAGAGTAAAAGTCTGGAAACCGATGACCCTAGCAGTCTGGAGCCATGGGTTTACAAATATTTCGACATCTGAATAAAGAAAAGGCGACTTTTTGCCACCTGTGGGTGCAGCGTAGCTTTCGGCCCCACCCCTGGCGGTGTACGGTTGTATGAAAACCGCATCCAGTATATTTTGTGGCCATGCCGAAAGATGTGAAATTTGCGTCAGTGTCCTTCCAAATTACCTGCCCACTGCCAGACAGACAGAAATTACTGTGTCACTGCCTACCATAGGAGCCCTTGTTGACCGACCGGAAACGACCCTCATTCCCGATTCGCGTCGGTGCTGGCACACAAAGGACCAGGAACGTAAACATCCTGTTGCAGGAAGGACAGACCCACAACTGACCCAAATAACGTTCTGTAATGTGACCTCATATATACTCTTTCTAAATCATGTATTTATCTACACGGCCAGAAACAAAAAATTAGTACACCCTCGTAAGAGTCTTAGAATTCACTCAAGATTTATTGAGTGCGTATTACGTACATGAAGTTATTACCTTTACCACTACTAGATGAAACGGTACTGAGGTACCAGGTGTCGGTCCATGCTCAAATAACCATATTAGTAAGTGGTGAAACCGGCATGATAGAATTGGGCAACACGATTCTTTTTCGAGAGTCGACTCCTTCCATTCAGTGCGACATTCGTTCACGATTGTTTCTAATCTGCGATGACACGCTTCTTACAGGCGGCAAAACGTTCTATATCCTACTCACAGATGGCAGCACGTCTGTAAATGTCATGGTTAGAATGTAATCTAGTGAATTGATTACTACGATTCGTTTACGATTCTTTCCTGTCTACGATGGCTCGATTTTTACAAAATGCCATAAAGGAGACCACATGAGTATCGGATATATATATTTTTCAGACCTGAAAGCCATTCGATTCAACTCAAACAAAAATTCTCGAGAAAACAGAGATTGAAGTTTTGCAAGCGCATTTAAATACCAGTTTGGAAAACATAGTTCCTTTATTTGGAAAGAACAGCGAACTTATAATTATTTAAAAATAAAAAACTTGTCGAACAAGTTAACTTTGTTCAAAATGTTCAAATGTTTTTAGAGCTTATGGGACTTAACTACGGGGTCACCAGTCCCTAAACTTACAAACTACTTATGAACTAGCTAATACTAAGGACGGCACAAATATCCATGCCCGAGGGGGGATTCGAGCCCCCGACCGTAGTGGCCGTGCAGACCGTGACTGAAGCGCCTTAGTCTCCTCGGCCACCGCGGCCGGCAGTTAACTTTGGTCTGGTAGTTTGTACTGCTGTAATATTATTACTACTATTATTATTTCATTCTGTTTGAACACTTCAACCTTTTGAATATGCATGTCGCGAAATGTATGGTAATTAACACATATCTAGTCTTCATAAAAATACTTATTATGTAACATTTGTGTTATATAATAAAGTTTAAATCAAAATCCGTCTACAAATACTAAATTGTATTCTAGGTACAAGAATTTCGCTTTTTCATGTGAAACTGTTTTTTCCTTGTTTTATTTATTTAATTAATTTATTTATTTATCGCGTAAAATTGCGTTTTTTCACGTGTGACACCTATATACAAGTAAACATAAAAACCAAAATACTAGAAAAAGATTGACGAGATTGCATTGTATAATCACAATTTTATATAAAAATATTTTAGTAAATTAGGTTTTTACGAAAAATGCCACTATGTAGATGAAAAAACATTCTAAATACAAAATGGTATCCAAATTGTTAGGGCCGTTCCGAGATACTAAGAATATAAATTTGCAAGAATTGCTCAATTTAATGTATAATTAAACTGTACAAAGATTGCGTGTGTTTGTTGCTCTGCATCTGGAAAAAATTAGTAGGAACGTATTAATTCATCTTACGTTGATTTCCTGGTTTTAATCGTGTGAATTGGCAGCTCTGTATTCGCCGTGTTTCGTTTCTGCCGTCAGTAATTCGTGTTAACAGTCAACGGCTGGCACGTGTACCCCTCCTTGACTGCGCTCTGGAGTTCATGATCATTCGGCACGATTCGGCCATTGCCTTCGAAGCATGAATCGTTTTGTCGCGAGACGGACCATTCTTTTGAACAAAGATTCGTCCTCCTCTCGACGCTCTTTAGCGTTCGTAATCATTCTGCACGATTCGGCACGTCTCGGCAGTTTCCTCCGTAGCAAGAATAGTTGGAATCGACGCGAGACAGACGGTTCTTTTGATAGAAACGTCCGGATCACGATTCGACTCTTACGATTCTTTGTTTGCATTCGTTCAAATGAACGACTCATTCAAGAATCGCCACAACTCTACTCCGTGGGCGGCAATGCAGACGTTGATTCTGCCATCCATTCGGCCGTATGGCGTATGGCGAACACTGTTTGGGGACACACTATTCCACGCCTGTGCGACCTGTTCACGTCGATCTGCAAGAGTTGTGGGTTGGCGTGTCAGTTTTCGTCCCACTATATTCCACACGCGCTCGATAGGAATAAGTCCGAAGATCGTGCTGAGGAGGGAAGTTGCTGCACGTCTTGCAGATCATTATCCTGTTGGAAGAACACCTCACCTTCCTGTCGTAAAAATGGCGAAAGTACACGTATCGAGCGCTGGTCAGCGTTTCCTACAAAATGCCACCGGCAAGTTGCTACTCATCGTATCTCAGACCAAAGGGCCTGAGGTGGGCGAGTGTGTCTTGGATGAATGCACTCTACGAGACAGCGCTTGCCATATCTGCGTCACATCCGCGAACGACCATCACTTGGGTACAGGCAGAATCCGCATTCACCGCGACCCACCGATTCATTTTCCAAGTGGTCCTCTGACGGCACGGGTCAATTCGTGTACATGTATGCTGCGGCGCGAGTGCAAGACAGGATAGAATTGAGCGCTACCGTAGGACCACTGCTAGTAACCGATTGACAACAGTTGGTGTTGACCGAGGCCTACGAGAAAGACAGGCCTCTGCGCGCACGTCATATCACGTGATCAAGTGAGGCCTGTGCCGGCGCGATCGCTAGCGCCACAGACTGTGCTAGCGCATTGGTCGGCCGCTGGGGCACAGCCCACTGTCTCATAACGGCCAGCCAATCCGCTAGCATAGAGCCCTGTATTGGGAGAGAACCGCCAACCGGGCGAGCGCCGCCATTGTAGGCCTATCTCGCATTATCAGCGCTATGGGCGGTGCTGTTACATTAACATTTATGATGAAGGGAACCGGTCTGCACACCGACGTGGTATGACAATACGTTAAGTAAACAATGAACCCAAGTTTTTAATCGTTTCATCACATCTACAGCGAATATTAAGGAAAAATTGGTAATCTGAGTTCAAGACCTTTATTTTTGAGCAAACTAGTTGTAAAATTGTTTCGTGCTAAAATTTAAACCCTGTACCAAATGCACTGCTTTCGCAATAAGTGACGTTCCTGCTTTCAAATTAGCTAAGGACTGGCGTTTTTATCCACAATATATTGGTTCATATCAAAGTAGATGTAACATGTTGTTTCCATTAATCTAGTGCCTAACGTGCCTAAGGTGTTGTGTGCTAACCTACATGTGATATCACGTAACATTAACTGAGCTGACATTTTAGGAAGGTTTCAGTTTTTACACGTTGTTATCGTACTGCTAGTTACTTCAGTAATATAAACTTTATTTTAAAATTCGAATTTTGGAGATCTATTTAATGGGCGGTTTCATTTACCGCCCAAACTTTCGTAATATGCAGGCTAAGTAGAAATACGAAATAAGTCAAATACGGCACATTATCTTAGATTTTCATGTATTTATATCTTTAAAAAATATCTTTTCTCTTACATGTTTGTCCGTCTAACATTGCTCGCAAGAAACTTGTAGGTACAGGTAAACCTAAAAGTTTACTCGATATTTCAATACAAATTTACTTCGCAAAATTTTGCATTCTCGTACGGAAATGCATTTTTTCTTCCAATGCGGTATACCTACAATTCGCGTCTTTTCGCATCTCTTTCGCCCTGTGGAATGCGTAAAACTTGCTACAGTCTCTCGGACTGCGGCATTTTTCACCATATAAAAATGGAATATGCAATGTTAAGCTCTTAATTTAATACATAATGAGTCTACACATTTCCAACACCTCTAAATGCTAAAATAACAGCTAGTTTAAGTCAAATATGTCATTTACGCTGATGGATAGCATAGGCCTAAAATGGCGGACGTGCCCCACCCGCGCTCAACTGACCAATAGCAGCCGGCGGTTGTCGGCCAGCCACACATAGGTTGGCGCTACTCTCCCAATAGAGGGCTCTACGCTAGCACAGTCTGTGGCGCTAGCGATCGCGCCGGCAAAGGCCTCACTTGATCACGTGATATGACGAGCGCGCAGCGGCCTGTCTTTCTCGTAGGCCTCGGTGTTGACACGACTTGGCTTACACACCCTGTGTAGTAGCAACACGGTCTACCACTGCGCCCTTTCATTACGAAGGTCTTGGCGGAAGTCTGTGCTGCGTTGTCGTCAAATGTTGTGAGAATAGTCACAAAGCCATTGCTACTAGTACGGTTGCACAACAGACGCAACATGTCCAAGTCGCGTGGCATCTCTCCGAAAAGATCACACTGTGTACCCAGAAAGACACAATTTGAGCGTTTTAAAACTCCCTTATTTAGCTGTAGGACGCACGGGCGCGTCTCTTTGGCATGGCGTCTGTTCGTTTCACAAGGTAATGTTACACCGATCCTTGTGAATGTAAACACAGACGGCATTCCGGCAGCTATGTAATTATCAAAAAAATGTTCAAATGTTTGTAAAGTCTATAGGACTTAACTACGGGGGTCATGAGTCCCTAAACTTACAAGCTACTTACGAACTAGGACGGCACAAATATCCATGTCCGAGGGGGAATTCGAATCCCCGACCGTAGTGGCCGTGCAGACCGTGACTGGAGCGCCTCAGTCTCCTCGGCCACCGCGGCCGGCATTCATTAAGTAATGGTGACTTAGTGGTGTAGCGTCAGCATGTTAAGCATCAAGATCAAGATCCGGCCACCAGACATCAGAAGCAGCAACAGCCACTGGTTTGTTCATAACGTTTATCCAATATACAGTATAAGCAGTAACTCGGCTGTCAAACCAAGATTCTGTCATCGAGATTAGCCGAGAAATCCTGCGACATCAATAAATTGTAAGTAAATATGTACGCACAAATTGCTCCTCCACTTGCAATATGGACTTGTAGGTACTGCACTTACGGGGCATTTGTCACGTCTCAACTCGTGAACTAGAGCGTCTTCGCGAATAGAGCCCATTCGCTCCCTCCACAGCCGCTTTATTACTCTGGCAGCCGGTCTGCGGGCGACGACGGATTTGCAAATGGGGCCTTCGGACGGCCGAACAGCGTCCCTCCTTGTTTTCTGCAAGTGAACCTTTCGCGAACAATCTCACGCCTGAATGGAGCTGCCAAGGGAGAGAGAGAGAATACGGGAAGAAAATAGCTGCCGGGGCCCCGAAATCTTCGATCCGGCGCCGCCAACTTCGCGGACCTCTTCAGCCGGCTGGCAGTGCTGCCAACTGGAGTGTATTTACGCGCCGCAGAGCCAGTCAACTCGCCGGCGCTATTGCTTGCCGTCCGACTCCGGGTCGCGGCACAGTAGCGTATATATATGTGTGTGTGTGTCCCGTCCTCAATAGCGCAACAGTTTATAGCCGGCCCGGAAGTAATAAGGTCCCATAGCTTACTGGACCCTCAACACCAGACTCCGATTTCTTACAGCTTGCTACAAAAACATTACGACTCAAATGGGACAGTCGACACAGGAATAGTGGCCGGCCGCGGTGGCCGAGGTGACTGAGGCGCTTCAGTCACGGTCAGCACGGCCACTACGGTCGGGGGTTCGAATCCCCCCTCGGGCATGGATATTTGTGCCGTCCTAGTTCGTAAGTAGTTCATAAGTAGTTTGTAAGTATAGGGACTGATGACCCCGTAGTTAAGTCCCATAAGCTTAACAAACATTTGAACATTTGAACAGGAATAGTGCTACCATCTAGTACTGAAATGCGACGTCTTACAAACACAGTAAAATTTATTTAACCCTTTAATGCATAGTGTAGCTGAACAGCTACATACCTTATTTTTCCATTATCTCTCAAACTGACCAACATTTTTACCACAAATTCATTTGTAGCTGCTTGTATTCATATAGTGTTTCATATGCTAGTAGCTCGTCCTAGAAATTATAAATTGAAGAGAATACAGGGGTTCAGATATGGGACCATTGATGTTTATTATTTATATAAATGATATGCCTTCCAGTATAACAGGTGATTGTAAAATATTTTTGTTTGCTGATGATACCAGCTTGGTAGTGATGGATGTTGCAGTATCAAATAATGCAGTTCAAGAGATAAGTTCATGGTTTGTAGAAAACAAGTTGATGTTAAATCACAGTAAAACTCAGTTTTTACCATTTCTAACACATAATTTGACGAAAGCTGATATATTGATTACACACACTGGGCATATGATAAGTAAGACTGAACAGTTCAAATTTCTAGGTATTCAGATAGACAGTAAGCTATCGCGGAAATCCCATGTTCAGTATCTTGTTCCAAAACTAAATTCTGATATATTTACCATTAGAACAATATTTGAAATAAGTGATTTTTCAGCACACTTACTTTCACTCACGACGTGCGGTATTATTTTTTGGGGTAACTCACCTGACGCAAAAAGAATATTTCTGGCTCAAAAACGGGCGGTTCGAGCAATATGTGGTGTAAGTTCACGAACGTCATGTCGACCTCTTTTCAGCAGTTTGGGAATTTTGACTCTGGCGTCACAATACGTTTTTTCTTTAATGTCGTTTGTTGTTAATAATATCAGCTTATTCCCACGAGTTAGTAGTTGTCACTCGGTGAATACTAGACAGAAGTCAAATCTATATTTGCATCACACCACCTTGACACTTGTGCAGAGAGGTGTACAGTATTCTACAGAATCCATTTTCAATAAGCTGCCACAAGAACTAAAGAATCTTAGCACTAACCCACACGCTTTCAAATCTAAATTGAAGAATTACCCCATGGCTCACTCCTTTTATTCTGTCGAGGAACTCCTAGAAAAGTTAAACAATTAAGCTGAATCATTTTTTTCTTTATTGATTCTTTTCACTTTGTCTTAAGATTGTCGTGTGCGTAGGACTACTTAAAATTTTTCTATTACCATTCTTGTGTAAAAATTCATATATTGACTTGTTCCATGACCATAGAGTCTCTCTCCTCAATTGGGTCCTATGGAAGAGAAAAATAAAAATAAATTATAAATTGTAGAGTGCTACTGAATCATTTCGACAGTTAGCTGCACCGAGTTGCTCCTAACATGTGCGTTTGTGTACATTCCTCCTTTGCCATGTAAAAGTAGTGAATCACATACTACTGTTGCATTATGAGTTACTTTCTGGAAAGATTAGAGGCACAATAGTAACATTTACTGCATCGGGTACATCATAGAAGCACTATATAGCTGACCAGCTATGAACATTTTGTTGCTAGTAGCGCATGATAATTATAAGGGTTTTTTCAATATTTTTCTCAGTATATACGCACTAATCGTCGTAGTTTTTGTAGCTTCAAATAAAAGGAATACATTAAAGGCTAAGTGAAAATTTCCAAGTTAGAATTAGCGGTAAAGCGATCCATTCGTCACAGTTTCGGAGTGTTGCAAACACGTTTTACTATGACATGAGACTGTAAACTATATTACCATATTATTAACTCTCGTGATTCCTCTTTGCCGGCATAGCAAATGTTACCTGTACTCTGTTCGTCTGCATAACCAGATTATAATAGATTAATACTTGTTACATACTGTTCAGTGTTCAATTGCTTGTAAATCTAGGGGATAGTGTGGGATGTCACCTTAATAAACAATAGTTCAATAAATATGTGACAACATCTCAGGGTGGAAGCAAGGTCTGGTGAATTGGTTATGAAGTGAAATAATGTAGCCAGATTATCCGCAAGGCTGTGTTCGCTGAGCGGTTTAAGGAGTCCGTCTAGTAAGCAGAAGGTCCTGGGTTTGACTACCAGCCACAGCACAAATTTTAATTCAACGCCTCTCCTTATATTCAAGACATTTGCAATAAAATAATTTCAACAAACCGATCTTGGCAATTCACATAACAAACAACATCAGATAGCCCCAAAAATGTGTTATGCAATAAACAATCAATTCAATTACTTTTTGGTTTATTCTATATATTTCTTAAAATTCGTCTGCTGAGTCGGTAGAGCAGTCATTCAGAAATTCTTTTAATTTCTTTTTAAATTGTAGTTGGCTATCTGCGAAACTTTTGCTGCTATTTGGTAAGTGACCAAAAACTTTTGTGGCAGCATAAGTCACCCCTTTCTGTGCCACAATTAGATTTGAACTTGAACAATAAATATGGTATTGTCTCCTAGTGTTGTAGCTATGCACACTGCTATTACTTTCGAACTGTATAATTAATAATTGTTACTAATAACAAATTTCATAGAGTGAGGTTATGTGAAGTTCCTCAGATCATTGAATAAATGTTTTCAGGATGATCTTGGGTGGACGGCAACAATTATTCTGATTACACGAACCTTCCCTACAACTTCGCTCTGAAGGACGAAGATAATCGAGAGTTAGGCAACAGCGTCTACACAATATATGGGCATTTCCTGTCTTCAAGGGAGTAATAAGTCCTAGCTCACACAAAAAAATCTTCGTCTTCTGGAAATTCATTTGTTTCAGAAATGTAGTTCCAGTTACGACTTATTTGAGAATATTTCATTTTTTTCCTGTTGTATTTACGAACCTTTTCAGTATTCGAGAAATTTTACGCACATCTGGAGATAGAATGTAGCACTTCACGTGAACTCGGCAACATAGGCCTACCCAAAACTGCCTTACCATCAATAGCCGAACACCATAAGTAGTAAAAATAGCAGTGATTTTCTCTCGACTTCTACCGAGTTCCTTCCCGAACATTTCCAATGAAGTTCGTCATTAGCTTTCATTTCCTTATACTGTTCTAGTGGAATCAGTTTATGACTTATGTCTCGTCTGAGCCCTGTTACTGTTTATTAGCATTACACTGCTCCCCACCTTCGTTATTACTATCCTACATGTCTAAAAGCACATGCTAGTAACTTACTTTCTCGGCACTAGATTCAGTACTATCGTGCTCCAGCCGACAGCTACAAGGTTTCAAGAAATGTTGAAATGTTTGTTAACCGTATGGGACTTAACTGTGGGGTTAAAAGTTCCTAAACTACTTATACTAAAGACAACACATACATTCATGCCCGAGGCAGGATTCGAACCTCTGGCGGGGAACGGCCTCGTGCATCGGATCATAGCGCCTCAATGCGCTCGGCCACTCCGCCTCGGCTCTACAGCGTTTCTTGTGTCTGATGTTGCCGACTGCCGGACGCACCTGTTTGTCGGGAAAACCCCCGATACGACTCCTCTACCTGCTGGGCTAGAAGCGGAATCCGCGCGCGCGCGCGCGTGTGTGTGTGTGTGTGTGTGTGTGTGTGTGTGTGTGTGTGTGGCGGGGGCAGAGAGGGGTTTTAGTGGGCACTTCCCCAACCTTTTCTGAACTCTCTCTGCGCCCATTCCTACCACGTGAATTCTTCGCGAGTGTCGTGCAGGTGAAATATAAGTGCCAAATATAGTAAATCTGTTGCCCCAAAACCACTAACGGTGCATGTGAAATCCAAACTATAGTTCTTGTACCTTACTGACGTGCCGAGATGCGATTACACGATGCCGAATTATGTGGAAATGGAGAACGTATCGCACATATCTTAATGTGTGGTGTGTTCGACACCAGGACCGTATGGAATAGGTGCCGGCCATAGCGCACAAACGCGCAACCAGGAAAACAATAGCAATCGCTCGCTCTTTATTTGCTGATGCACTTTGATGTTAATGTACGAGTAGCGCTTTTAACGGAACCCACTGCATGTGGAGCGCGGCATATCGACAAATGCATCATCGACAAAGTAGTGTTTTGCACGGTAATTTTTAATATTGTACGTTCAAATGATTTTTGCTACGACTTTTTACCGACTGTACACAAACAAATTTTAGAGTCAAGTTAACGAGGAGGGTGGGGCAAATGACCCACCGTGGGTATGAACGTTGACAGACGATGGCGGATATGTTTTATGAACCTTTGAGCTACAAATTACTACGCAATATTTACTGGCTTATAAAGGAGAGAACTGCTGGGGAAAGTAAGGAAGATTGGGGTGTAACGCCCCGTCAAGAGCTGGGTCATGAGAGAATCCGATCGAATTTATTTTCGCTTACGAGACGGAAGGAAATCGGCGGTACTCTTCGAAAGGAATCCTTCCGGCATAGTACCGGAATGATTTGAAAAAAAAAAAAAAAAAAAAAAAAAACTGTTTCTCGGAATATTTGGAAAAATATAAATCGGATTATAAAAATTTCCAATGAAAGTAGTTCACCTCCAAGAGAGACGACCACCCCCAGTAGCGGAAAGCGGGTGGCTTTGAAACTTTTTTTTTTAGCAAATTTGGGTTCACAGGAAAAAATGTAACTTCTGTTTGAAGTATTTCATTATTATTATTATTATTATTATTATTATTATTTCGTTTCATGGTTGATGACGTTGTGATCGGAAAAAAATGAGTTGAAAATTTTTGAAAAACTATAATATGTCACATCAGAGTAGGAAAATAAAAGTACAGTTTTTTTTATATTTGTCATGCACTCCGTCTGTGGCGAGACTGCTCATTGTATTTCAATGATTCGGACGATACACATATCTTCGCAATTGTTCCACGATGTTAACGGTTGCAAAGAGAGCAGATATCATATGAATGTTGAAGCCCATCAAAGGTATGCTAATCTCTTACCTGACAGGAATGTTCCTTCTGCAATGTCGTTTCGCAATATTACCTTTTTTCAACAATTTTCCACTCATTTTTATATTTTCCGATTACAACGCCACGTATCATTAAACGAAACAATTTTTCATTCAAAAGTTGCTTATTTTTTCGAGAAGAATTATAATCTGCAATAAAAAGTAAGATTTCCTATTTAAGATTTCAAGCTTTTATTCCAACTTCTTTTCAAACGGATTTGTATTTTTCAAAATATTACAAGAAACAGCTTTAAAGGACTCGCTCTGCAGAAGCAGAAGAATTATAAAATTATTGAAATCTGACAGAAAAAATGCGTAGGGTTAGGTTTACGTGTGGATGGGCGCAACTTCTACAATTCTGCCAGGGCCACAAGATGGTCTTGGTATTTTCACAGACGACGTGTTTTGTCTACTAGTCGCGCAAATTAAGTTGTTCCTCGGCCCGTGGCTGCTGGGAGCAAGCGTAAAATCATTTTCTATTTACGATTACTCACATAAGCCACCGTGCAGTGTGTCAATTTGTTCAACTAGCAGCATTGTCTCGTGTTTTCCACGCTCTGAAACAAAGACTTGTTACTTATTTAGTTTCCGCTTTCAAGTAATATTCTCAGAGAAAAAGTGGTGAACGCAGAAAAAAAAAGGACATTAAAATTTTACAGACAAATTAAGACGAAAATACCAATGCTATTTACAATTTTTCTTTGCGATTCCTGGTGGCAGTGAATCTACTGAACATGTGTTTTCCTCATAGCAATGATGAGGAGAGAGGAACACTTTGTTGACAGATTCAATGGAAGGAATTTTACTGGTAAAGTACAGTTTCCAAGATATGTCTTGAGAGGAATTTCATAAATGTATTCATGAAGAAAACAGATCTGCTTTTCTCACAGCAGTACATTCAATTGAAAAATGCAGTTTCAAAGGAAACACCCGAGATAAATAGCAAAACCTGTTTATTGTATTTTATTTTAATAACAATTATTTTTTGACAGCATGTAATAAAATTCGAATTGCTGATGTAATAAAAGTATTATTTATTACGATACGACCAATTTCGGCTTTACTGCCATCTTCGGGTAATCTATGAAAATGTGGCATTATCAAACATACATCGAATTTTATGATTAACATAAATGTAACTTCTGTTACTGAGTATACATACATGAGATGGTCAAGACATACACATTCATCGTTAGTTTTTGTGCTGCCAATTTATTGCGTCGTAAATTTTATTAAAGTAATAATTGTTCGGCGGCCGTAGTGGCAGAGCGGTCTGCGGCGCGCCAGTCAGTCTGCACGGCAGCTGCGGTCGGGTGTTCGAATCCCCCCTCGGGCATGGATGTTTGTGTCGTCTTTAGTAAAAGGTAGTTCATGAGTAGTTTGTAAGTTTGGGGACTATGACCCCCGCAGTTAAGTCCCTTAAGCTTAACAAACATTTGAACATTTAATAATTGTTCTCAAAACGTTTTACGATTTTCTTATTGATGTTTGACAGCTTCTTGACAGATAACCAGCGATATAATGGGGCGCGAACCGCCCCTGGCGTCTCATCTTTGGGGGTCTCCAAATACCTCAAAAAAATACAATTTTATTTATTTATTTTTGAGCGCCCTTGGCCTCTCGAGAATTGGAGGCCCCAGAACGAAAGCTATTTTAGACTGTCCCATGACTGTTTCGTGCTGGTGTGGCCTCCAAATGTGAAAAGTTACTTTTTTTTATAGTAGGCTTAGGAGGGGTAACCTCATTTTGTTTGGCCGCCGCCCCGGGCGTCTCTACTTTGTATGTGTCTGAAACTGCTTAGATTGGTTCATAAAATGCATTTTTTAAACCATCGGCTGTTTATTAAAAATCTTATTCATCAACCAGTTTCGGTCAATAGACCATCTTCATGGATAAAAGGTGTTAAAACTGAATAGTAAAATGTATCAAATAAAATACATCTAGTTGAGACCAACAGTATAACTAAAAATGTTAAAAATACAGTGGCCATCTTGCATAAAACCTATCAGTCAACACAACATAAAGGGTAAGAACAGAGTAGTAGATTTTATCTAAGATGACCACTGTATTTTTAATATTTTTAGTTATACTAACTCGTGTTTGTGTCAACTAGATGTATTTTATTGGATGCATTTTACCATTCAGTTTTAACACTTTTTTTATCCATGAAGATGGTCTATTGATCGAAATTGGTTGATACATAAGGTTTTTAATAAACAGCCGATGGTTTAAAAAATGAATTTTATGAAACATATTACGGCTGTTGACACTCGCCTCACCAAAGCATGCTTAGATTGTGATTAGACCACGTTTATTACCCCACGGTATAAATTATAATCAATGCCTGATCCTAAAATTATATTGTCAGGCTTTTTACACACAAAAAACCCGTGCTTTCTTGTTACGGAGTGTCGTGCTTTTAATTATTCTGAGTTGGTAACCCTATCTCCCACCCCCATGAACCACAGACATTGCCGAGGTGGGGTGGCTCAACGCCTCAACGATGCAGATAGCCGTACCGTAGGTGCAACCACAGCGGAGGGGTATCTGTGGAGGGGCAGCAGCCTTTTCAGTAGTTACAGGGGCAACAGTCTGGATGATTGACTGAGCTGGCCTAGTACCATCAGCTAATGTGGTTTTGCCACACAGTTACTGCGAACGGCTGAAAGCAAAGGGAAACTACAGCCGCTACATTTCCCGAGAACATGCAGCTCTACTGTATGAAAATTTTTGGCATACCCTGACTAAAAGACGGGATCGCTTGGTAGGACACATTCTTAGACATCGAGGAATCGTAAATTTAGCATTGGAGGGAAGTGTGTGGGGTAAAAATCGCAGAGGGAGACCAAGAGATGAATACAGTAAGCAGATTCAAATCGATGTGGGTTGCCGTTCTTATGAGGAGATGAAAAGGCTTGCTCAGGATAGAGTAGGGTGGTGAACTGCATCAAACCAGTCTCCGGACTGAAGACCATAGCAGTAGCAACCCTATCTCGGTACCGCTCTTTATGTACATTTACTCGGTTCGCCTCTAACAAAACTGTTATTCCGGCAACGGTGTGGCTCCGCCCGTCGGTTCCAAATGGTTAAACATAAGCATCTGAGGGCCGCAAAGAGATGGCGAAATCACTGGCGGCAGACCGTCGGCAAACAATGGCGTCGTGACTGGTCCGGCACGCCGTGTTGCCATAAATCGGGACCAGCCAGGGATCTGCTGTGGTGCTCAATGGCTCCGCGGAGACGAATCGCATGATTGGGGCGGCACTAGTTTACGGCACTGGCGGGCTGGGGGCCCAATTTAACTGTCCGCCCGCACATAATATAAGGGGGAGCCGACGCCCGTCTCGCCCCAATGGACAGCGCTCGCCGCATTTCACTTGTCCTGTAGCGCAAGTCACGTGCTCAAGTTACTACGTTTATTGTGTTCTCTCTTACACTTGTCAGTATCTTTAATTTCCCCCATCCCGTTCAAATTGTTAAAATGTTTGTAAAGCTTATGGGACATTACTGTGTGGTCATCAGTCCCTAAACTTACAAATTACTTATGGACTACCTTATACTAATGACAGCACAAACAACATCCGTGCCTAAGCGGGGATTCGAACCCCCGACGGGGAGCGACCTCGCGCATCGTAGCATAGCGCCTCAATGCACTCGGTCACCCCGCCTCGCCCCCCTCCCCCCACCCCGTCACAATCTCTGATCATATAGACGTAGAACTCGGAGAACCAGAACTAAGCGAAGAAGGGAAAGTTGAAAGGTGTATACAGAAGGCCTATACAAAGAAAATAAACTTGAAGGCAGTATTTTAGAATTGCAAGACGAAGTACAGGGACGCGCGGGAGTAGCCGAGCGGTCTGGAGCGCCACGTCGCAGATCGAGCAGCCTCCCGCGTCGGAGGTTCGAATCCTCCCTCTGGCGTAGATGTTTGTGTTGTCTTTAGTATAACTTAATTCGTAAGTGTGCGCCTCGGTTGCACAGTGGTAGAGTGCCAGACTACAAATCCGAAGGTCCCGGGTTCGATCCCCGCCAAGCCCTGGGATTTTTATCTGTCACTTTCCACTTCTTTCACCTCTGGCAGTATTGCTCATGTGAAAAATACCGAGTAGCACCGTGGTTCGGAACTCAAGTTAAACTGTAGGTCCCCCTATAACTGGCCGGGTCAGTCAGTTCGAAGGTCGGAGGGAGGCAACGGCATACCACCTCCAAACAGGACAATGCCTAGTAAAGCACTGTGGTGTTCAAACCAATCTTCGGATTGTTGACTGCCTTACCTTTTTAATTCGTAAGTAGTTTGTAAGTTTAGGGACTGATGACCCTACAGTTACGTCCTATAAGCTTTACAAACATTTCAACATTTTTCTGAACGAAGTACAGGAAGATCAGATAGGAGATACTATACTAAGAGAAGAATTTGACAGCACTAAAAGATTCGAGTAGAAACAAGGCTCCTGGAGTAGGTGATATTCCGTCTTAACTGCTATTATCGTTAGGAGAGCCAGTCATGTAGAAATTGTTCCACCTAGTATTCAAGATGTATGAGACAGGCGAAATACCCTCGGACTACAAGAAGGATATAGTGATTCCAACTCCTAAGAAAGCAAGTGGAGACAAATCTGAAAATTACAGAACTATCAGTTTAATAAGTCAAAATACTAACACGAATTATTTACAAAAGAATGGAAAAACCGATGGATTCCGACCTCAGGGAAGATCATATTGGATTAGGAGAAATGTAGGAACATGCTAGACAATACTCCCATTGCAACTTATCTTAGATTAATCAACGGGAAACCTATGTTTTTAGCATTTGTGAATCTGGAGAAAGCTTTTGACAGTGTCGACTGGCATAATATAGGGAGCCAACAGCTACGTTTAACTTGTACAGAAAACAGAAAGCAATTATTAGAGTCGAAGGTCATGAAAGGGTAGTTGTGGTTGGGAAGGGAATAAGACAGGGATGTGGCCTTTCCCCAATGTTGTTCAATCTGTACATTGAGCAAGCAGCGAAGGAAAGCAAGGAGAAGTCTGGGGAGGGAATTAAAATCCAGGGAGAGGGAATAAAAACCTTGCGGTTTGTTGACTACATTGTAATTCTGTCGCACATGACCTGGAAGAGCAATTAAACGGAATGGATAGTGTCTTGAAAGGAAGGTATAAGATGTACATTAACAAGAGTAAAACGAAGGTAATGGAATGTTGTTGTTCTTATGGTCTTCAGTCCGGATACTGGTTTGGTGCAGCGCTCCACCCTACTCTATCCTGAGCAAGCCTTTCATCTCCTCATAAGAACGGCAACCCACATCCATTTGAATCTGCTTACTATTTGCTTCTCTTGGTCTCCCTCTGCGACTTTTACCCCACACACTTCCCTCCAATGCTAAATTTACGATTCCTCGATGTCTAAGAATGTGTCCCACCAAGCGATCCCTTCTTTTATTCAATGTATGCCAAAAATTACTTTTCTCACCAATTCTGTTCAGTACCTCTTCATTAGTTATGCGATCTACCCACCTAATCTTCAGCATTTTTCTGTAGCCTTTATTCTCTTCCAGTCCGCACTGTTTACCATCCATGTTTCACTCCCGTACAAGGCAACACTCCACACAAATGCCTTCAGAAAAGACTCCCTTACACTTAATATTTGATGTTTTTCAAAAATGCCCTTCTTCCCATTGGCATTGTGCATTTTATATCCTCTGTACTGCGATTGTCATACGTTAATTTACTACCCAAGGAACAAAACTCATCTACCACCTTCATTGATTCGTTACCTAATCTAATTCCTTCAGCATCGCCTGAATTTCTAAGACTGCATTCCACTATCTTTGTTTTGCTCTTGTTAATGTTCATTTTATACGCTCTCTTCATACACTGCATATTCCATTCAATTGCTCTTCCAGGTCCTTTGCTGTCTCTGTCAGAATGTAGTGTCAGAAAATCAGGCGATACAAAAGGAATTAGATTAGGTAATGAGACAATGAGTTTTGTTATTGGGGTAACAAGATAACTTATGATTTCCAAATTGAAGAAAGTATAAAATGCAGAATAGCTATGGGAAGAATAGCGTTTTTGAAGAAGCCAAATTTGTTGACATAAAATATTAATTTAAATGTTAGGAGATC
The DNA here is from genome assembly GCA_026315105.1 of Locusta migratoria. Classification (NCBI taxonomy): domain Eukaryota; kingdom Metazoa; phylum Arthropoda; class Insecta; order Orthoptera; family Acrididae; genus Locusta; species Locusta migratoria. The sequence goes on along the minus strand of CM048745.1, from coordinate 325,081,399 downwards.
CTTTCTGAAAGCGTTTGTCCTGAGTGCAGCGTTGTATGGGAGTGAAACGTGGACAAAAAAGGCTATAGAAGCTTTTGAAATGCGGTACTACAGACGAATGATGAAGATTAGATGGGTAGATGACGTGCCGGCCGCGGTGGCCGAGGTGACTAAGGCGCTCCAGTCACGGTCAGCACGGCCACTACGGTCGGGGGTTCGAATCCCCCCTCGGGCATGGATATTTGTGCCGTCCTAGTACGTAAGTAGTTCATAAGTAGTTTGTAAGTTTAGGGACTGATGACCCCGTAGTTAAGTCCCATACGCTTAACAAACATTTGAACATTTTTTGGTAGATGACGTAACTAATCAGGAGGTGCTCAACAGAATTGGGGAGAAAAGGAGTTTCTAGCATATGCTGACTAAGAGAAGGGATAGGTTGACGGGACACATTCTGAGACATCAAGGTATCGTCAACTTAGCATTAAAAGGAAGTGTGTGGAGTAAGAATCGTAGAGGGAGACCGAGGGACGAATACGGTAAGCAGATCCAAAAGGATGTAGGTTGCCGTACGTATTTTCAGATGAAGAGACTTGCACAGGACAGGGTAGCGTGGAGAGCTGCATCAAACCAGTCTGTGGACCGAAGACAACAACACAGCCAGGATTTGATTTCGGAAAGGGTTTTCAACAAATGGGCGTCGTAAAAAATGATGTGGTGTTTATTATTGAAAGAAGTCAAAACAGACAACCATGACTCCTAGGTACAATCATGGCTCCGCAATCAATCGTAAACGCCCATAAAGGCAATGATCGTCTTGCCTCACAGTAGGAAAAAATCTGACATGGTAGTGGCTATGCAGTCGTAATGTATGTGAAGTGTTTTTGAATTTTACCACCTGAAAGTCGTGGGAGTTGCTGTGGTGTGCTGATGGAAGGGTAGCGTTGTGAAATGCTATCCAAAAGCGGTACACATAACTATACAAATGTAATTTGCACTAAATGTATACCCTCTATATTGAGCTGCTAGGTAGCTTGAAACCGGTAATGGTTTAATAAATGTCCATAAAGAAGAAAAAGGCGACTGGTTGCAGTAATTTCTGAAACCTTTTTCATGATACAGTCGCAGGTTCCAACACAATGGATAAAAGTTTTATGTAGTTGACCGTCTGAGAAACATGGAGTTGTCAAATCCACTCTGCTGTATTTAATAGATTTCTGTGTCATTTATTAATCGTAATAGAGAATGCAAGTCTGGAAACTGCAGGCTTTTGAAGTTAAAGGATAGATCTGTGCGAAATAATCGGTACTCTTTGGATGTACACTGTTCCATTTTCCTTTCCTTGTAACTCTATAGAAGTGTAGTGCTTTCGCCTACAGCCGTATGCACTTCACACTTAAAAGTTGTCAACAGCACTATCATCTTTCAGGAATTTCCTTAAGCTGACTGAAATGCGGGAGTCTAAGTAGTGAATACGTAAACGTGTTAAAACGTGGTGCATGATGTGACAGGTTTTTTAAATTAGTTTATAGGTTTCAATGTCTTCGCCGGTAAACAGCAAAAAATACTATCCCGACGGGGAAAGTCCTCGCGCATCGGAACATAGCGCCTTCAATTCTAGTCTACAGTCATAGAAAAAAGAAAAACAAAGTCTCTGTATTTCGTTTCATAGTGAGCATATTCAGCTCCGTTTATACATATTACAATGTTTCTAATAATGGGATTAAAGAAAAAAGTTGTATACTTCTTCAAGCACACCATTTATACGATTGTGTCACGGCTTCTAGAAATGGCTCTCGGTGTATATTCAGTTTCTTTGCAGGATTCGATGGTAGAACTGAACTGCTGAGTTTGAGAAAGGTTCCAGAAACTCTCTTATTTGAGATAAACGTGCCTGGCCTGTCGGAGCGTCCGACCTGCTTCCTGCCCCTAAGCCGGATTCTCGCTGGACGCCTTATTTCCGGCTCCGGTCTTTTGTTGAGAACGCGCTCCGATGAACACAGCCGCTTCCCCTCGTTCGCACTGTCAATGTGGCACGTGACTGGGACAACGTGGTCAGCGCTACTTACTCAGTCTGCCGCTAGGGGCCTCTACTGCGCAGCGTGTGACGCCCCCGACATCTAGCGGCGGAACGCAGTACTACCAGAACGTAACTCTCACTTCGGCCGCAAGAGGCGTACTGGGCAAAGGCGCGTTCGACTGAAACATCTCTCTCCTGGTTTCCTCTATGTAATATTATTATAGTGCTTACGCATCATCCGAAGTAGAGTAGATGGCGAAATATATTCGTATAATATCAGTAAGTATTTAATCAACGAAACCTAATGCGTCCGTAATTCCTGCTGACTGGAAATTGCTACACAAAAAGGCAAATGGACAACCCGCAATTCCTTTGACATATAAGAAGAAAAAGAGATATGGTCAGCGTAGCAAATTGGCGGTAAGAACCAGGAGGAGGAGGGGCTTTTATTACAAATACACCGAACATTTTTCGTCTTTGTCTTCTGTCATAATGTTTCAATTTGTCATAATAGTACCGGAAAGCTTCTTTTCGACCATATTGTGTCCAGGGTTATATCCATTTCATGAGCGGTATCGAAACAACATCCTTTCAGAATTTATTACAAAAATATTGCAATCTCGAACTGGTTACGTGAAAATAGTTTGATTAGGACAATGGTTGACATATAGTATAAAACTATCCGTATACAGTTCCGCCTAGCATTTGAATTGCAATAAAATCATATGTTTGTAAAGCTAAAGAAGGAAACGGCAGTAGTTCGGTACGTCAACGAAATAAAATTAATGAAATTTCATTGTTTTAGATTTCAGCTAATTTTCAGCAAATTACAACATTCCATTGAAAAAATAAATAATTTATGACAACTTGTTCTTTTTGTAAACATTGGACGACATTCAAAAGGTTTTAGCTGAAGGCGATTCCCATATCGCTTTCCACCACTGCCATGAGGAGTGCAGAAGCCTTCTCCAGCGCTATGTGACTTCCGAAGGCAGATACTTTTAAGGGCCACTGTGAAGTCCCATGTGTGAATAAAAGGTGGCAAGACAATCACATCACTACTGTACTTATGGCTTTGTTAACAATTTTGTTGATCCTGATAATTTCCATTCGGCATAGTTGTGGTAGCTGACATAGCTACTAGAGATTTTTGTCCGTTTATATATATATATATATATATATATATATATATATATATTCGTGTAACCCTTGCAGCTTGTAGACGTACGTTGCTGCCAGACCCACACGCGAGCAAGTAACTGGAGTCGGTTCCGCTGTAGTAAGTCTCGAGCTGCCCTGGTACGGCTCCATCGCCTCCGCTCAACCGTTGTGCGCCTCTGCCCTTCCCCTCGCCTCGTCTTTTTACAGTAATGGCGCCACTTAGGCAGCAGCTCGTTAAGCGCTGCTATTGTATTGTATCCAGTGCTGGAGCACTCTGCCAGCCGTTTTGTTCACCAATTCTCGCGCCCGCTACACTGCCTGTTAAGGGCCAGACCCTCCAAGGGGATACCCCGGAGAACGGGCCGGCTGAGCCCAAAGAACAGGCCGACACTTCCGCTTGAGAGCAGTCGAGGTGGCGACGCCCAGGCGGGAATGATAAGGGAACACGGCGGTTACTTAAAGTGAGTAATATTTTATTCACATATTTAGTTTTCACATTTGAGTAAGAGAGCCCATACTATTCAACCATTAAAAGTTACCACGGAAAACTTTATAAAAAGCAGTGGCGGCTGGCGCTTCAGATGAGTGGGGGCTCACTTCTTTGAGTACTGGATCTTCATAGTGGCACCAAAGGGACAATTTGGCGCACCTCTGCAAATGGCGCCGGGGCAAAGCTCCCCAGCTACCCGGTTTGATACCCTCTCCCCCCCACCCCCCCGCTTTTAGGTATATTTCCGATGTCTTACATCGGCTTGTTTGCGCTTGGCCAGCCGCGGTGGCCGAGGGTACTGCGGTGCGGCAGTCACGTTCTGCACGGCCACTACGGTCGGGGCTTCGAATCCCCCCTCGGGCATGGATATTTGTGCCTTAGTGTTAGCTAGTTCATAAGTAGTTTGTAAGTTTAGGGACTGATGACCCCGTAGTTCCATAAGCTCTACAAACATTTGTTTGCGCTTGCTTCAACTCGAGCTGACGCAAGGGCTTACCAAGCTTCTTTATTTCACACTTTTCTTCCAAGCTAAAAGCTGAGTAATTTGTTTCTAAAACATACTGAACGTCGTTCATTTTTCTTTGATAATAAACACCAAGAACATATGAATATGCACATGAACACTAAAAAAAAAAACAGTAAGTAACTGTTAAGGGACTGTAACAGAATGAATCTGTTACGATGAAGAGACTAGTTAACTTTGAGTCACGCGACAGTGTAAGCAGCACCGCCTCCTAACCTTACACATCCGCAAAAGCTGTTCTCCTCCACATCTTTTCAAACAGTTAAATATTTGTATAAATGTCATTTACACTCAACACATTTGCTAAAACATGCAAAGATATGTGGCAAGTAAGAATACAAAAGTCACTATTGTTCCCGTAACTGTTACAAATAAGACTGTGTTAAAAAAAACTGCTTGCAGTCGGCCACCTTCGACGTCGCAGCGCGACGCCGCTAACCACACGACTAGGTGGAGAGTGATGACTTCATTATTATTCATGATCGGAATTCTGAAGGCTTTACAGTTGATCCATCTTTAAATTGTAGTTATATTTCACCAAATATGACGTGTTTTTGATGAATCTTCAATGTGCCAAATACAAATATGAAGGGCGGATGTTGCCTTCACGGAGGATTTGCGCATATGCAAGGCAAGATGCGCACTACCTCCGTTGTCTTGCTTCTGGACCATTCGTTGCGTAACCGCCTGAGCTCGAGTAGCCAGGAGCTGGCGTCTCTACCAGCTCCAACGCCAATGTTGAAACCGGCGTTTCCCCTCGTTCCTCCCTACCGCGTGAGCGACCATTTGTTCAGGTAGTTCAGAAGAGAATCTGAACCTCATCCGTGCAAGCGCTTTGCAATGCTGCGGCCACTGCCGCCTATATTAAGCGGCCGCGCTACGACTCGTGTATGTGCTGTCTCCGCGACGTAAAACGTTTCTCGTGTGATAAAATACTTTGAATGTGCATATAAAATGATCTTACAGAAGAACGTCTGATGCTACCGTGCAGGCGTGCAGCCCATAGTGGCTAGCATTTTCTCAAAATTTCATTTTTAAACATAGTGACGTAAGCTTTACAGCTGAGTAGCATATTTTATTATGTGACTTGTTTTATGTTGTAATTTCTGATGAAGGTAATCTTAGTCATTGCCGAAACCAGGTCAAACAATTGTTAATTTGCGACCGACAGCTGCGTTATTATCCATTGACGTTGCTGACAATAGCATCTACGTTTAAAATTTTTGCATAATTGAGTTAAAATTTCGGTAAGTTGACGTTACACACGCCACATATCATTAGTTTTTCCACATATTGCCAGATCCCCTCCCTGTATTAAGCCTTCTTGAGTGTGTGTGTCAGCCTAACCAGGAGTCCGTAGAAATAGGAGGGCCGCGGCAGAATAGCCGTGCTCACTAAAGAGCCGTCGGGGGTGCGAGTCCTCATTCCGGCATGGGTGTTTGTTTGTCCTTAGTATAATGTACTGTAAGTGTTAGTAGTTTGTAAGCTTATTGACTAATAACCACCGTAGTTACGTCCCTTAGATTTACAAACATTTGAATTTTGAAAATGGGAGGCGAAGAAACACAGACAAATCAACGGTACTTTTATTAAAAGTACTTCCAAATTGAATTCTATTCTCCTCGTTGTGACATTTTTCTACTTAAAAATTAGAGTAAGTTAGAGAAGAAATAAACTGAACTCGATACAGTGCAGACTTGATATTTCTAGTCTTGAAATTACGAGTTTCGCTTAAATTCGAGCGTCATAAAACGAAACAAAAACTGCGTTTACATTCTGTCTTCACCGAAAAAGGCACTTCACCATTATATCGCGCAGAAAATAGTTAAAATACTTTGAAACCTTTAAGGTGCCATTGCAAATGCTTTTAAAAATTCACATTTAACTGCAAAGCCCTTCTATATTCAAAACCCTGGCACAGTTTTCTGCACTGTTTCGAGATGTAGGGCGTTGGAAATCGTCATCGAACGTCGAAGACGAACTAAATACAACTCACCAGGTAAGACTGGCACGGTGCAGATGCATTCCACACTGTGTACTCACCTGGAACAGAAGAAAGCGAAAATTAGTTTCAGAAAACGGGTATCGTTAAAACAGTTATTTAAAATACGTCCTCCAAAAATCAGCTAAAACGAAACCGATATCAAATTACGTCCCCGTGGAATAACTACAGCTTTTAAGCAGATTTCATCTGTAAACTGTGTAATACAAGCAGGACAAATACAATAATTTGACACAGACTGTAGTCAGAGCAAAGCAAGGCAAACTCTGAAATCTTAAATAGAAACTCCTATTAGTGGTGCAGATTTCGATTCTTCAAGAAAAAACATGTGACTTTTGTATGCACAAATTTTGAGTTTCATGTTAGATGGCGTTGTAATCGGCAAAAATAAAAATAAGTTGAAAATTGTTGAAAAACGGTAACATCTCGAACAGACAGACTTCGGTCTCTTTCTCTACGTTTTACAGTCCCTGTTTTCAGCAAACAGTTGCACAATAGTACGCGAAGGTGTTTCAGAAGGAACATTCCTATGCCTTTGACGAACTCCTTCAACAGTTCAATGAGCCTGAAGCTTCGAGGAAGTAAAAATGGAAATGAGCGTATGGCTTTCGTGGCCGGGAGAACCTTTGCGGGTTCGTTCGGCCGCCTTAGTGTAAGTCTTTTTATTTGACACCGCGTGGGCGACTTACGTGCCAATGATGAGGAGAAGATGATGATTAAGACAACACACACGGACCTTCGAGGAAGTGATATCTACTCTCTCTGCAATCATTAACATCGTGGAACAATTGCTTAGAGATGTGTACAGCCCGAATTATTGAAGAACAATAAGCAATCTGACCACAGAGAAAATAGTCACAGTATGGGCCCTCATTCGATTCTGGGTGGTGTCACATGATAGCATTATCAAAAGTATGGAAAAAATGTACTTCGATTTTTCTAATCTCAAGTATATTTGTTTGAGATTTGCTTGATATCAGTCATAGGCGGATTCAAAGGGGGGGGGGGGCTGAAGGGTCGTTCGCCCCCCCCCCCCCCAGCAGCTCCAATTTTTTATTTTTCTTCTTTCTCTAGAAGCGCGCTATCAATGCACTGAGTCTTCAAAACTATGAGCCTTTTTGTTTGATTGGGCATGGAATAAAAAGGGTTGGCCAGTACTAGAGTCTTTCTACTGAGACAGAGTTTACCTAACAATGAGAATTCTTTCACCCTCTGGATCCGCCCCTGATATTAGCTGCAGGAAGGCAAATATTTGCTCGTAAAACCCGATAACGTCGGTTTGGAGATTGGGCCGTCTTACAATTAGTGAAAATTAATAAAATATTAAACAATTTATTTAAATTTTATAAAAATAGCCTAGATCCCAAAGTGAAATTTTTTATTTGCAAAGTAATGACTAGTTTCGACTTGTCAGTCATTTACGAATTCAATGAAAAACAGTGGTTCGTAAATGACTGACAAGTTGAAACTAGTCACCACATTGTAAATAAAAAAGATCACTTTGCAGTCTAGGCTATTTTATCAGTTTTACATCGACTGTTTAAAATTCTATGAATTTTAAATATTTGTTCGCAATATTTTCTTTCTCGTAGAATCATTACGAACGGCCGGCCGCGGTGGCCGAGGGGACTGAGGCGCTACAGTCACGGTCTGCACGGCTACTGCGGTCGGGGGTTCGAATCCCCCCTCGGGCATGGATGTTTGTGCCGTCGTTAGGATTAGGTAGTTCATAAGTAGTTTGTAAGTTTAGGGGCTGATGACCCCGTAGTTAAGTCCCATAAGCTTAACAAACATTTGAACATTTGAATTTTTCATTACGAACGTGCAGTGCCTCCAGACAGCCTGGAGACTAACCACTTAAAAGCTTTTCGCCGCTCTGCCGCCCTTTCCCAAACACTTGTTGCTCTACATATTCTGCACAATATTTACAGCGACAGCAGGGAAGAGAGAGAGAGAGAGAGAGAGAGAGAGAGAGAGAGAGAGAGAGAGAGAGAGAGAGATTCCCTCGGAAGAGTGCAGCCCGTAGCGCCTACAATGCGATATCGTGAATTAATTTTTAAGTGTTTACATTTCAGAGCGGCGAAGTACACGCAACGCGGCGGGAATTAGCATCTCTGGTCGCGCTACACGCGTTTAAGCGCCCCCTACTTCACACGGAGAGCGCTTGCTAGGAAGGCAGAGAGGTTGTCTGGCGCCGTTTACGACGCAATATCTGTCCGGATCCTCCGACCGCTTACCGATGGCCGTACTACGCCCTTGTCAAGTGCACAGCCATTAAAACCGACTGGCTCGCCGAGGAGAGAAACGAATACGGTACTCGCGAATGCCAAGGGCACTGGAAAGCACTTTCTCGTACAGAGTGGTAATTTCAAACGTTGCTAAAGTGTTGACGGTATTCTCCTCATTTTCCTCTCCCCTCCCCTCCCCGGAGTCCCTACACTGCTTCCCACCCTCTCCCACCCTCTTCTCCTGCTCTTCCCGTCTCCACTCTTCCTTCTTTCCCCTGCGGCGTTCGCAGTGCCGACTTTTAATTGTGCTTCGTCCAATGTTTCGAGTCTAGAGTGTATCAGTGTCTTTTAATACTGTGACTACCGGTAAAAGTGCAGTTTATGCGGCAGCGGTTTGCCGTCGCGCTCGCTAGGTTAGGAACGGCAGAGCAGCCAATCAGGAGTAGCGATGCCGCGGCCAATAAGAAACAGCGTTACAATTGTACTGTGTAAACAAATCGAAGCGGCGTATGCAAAAGTTTTTGACGATATACAAGTTACAGTTGCTATCAGTATGGATGTCACTTGATCACTGTTTCGAACATATCATAAAATAAATAAAACCATGCTATACCTGCTCTATGGTTGACAGGTTCTTGTTTGTAACCTTGTCCGGTCAGTAAAAGTAATTGCGGTAATTTGCAAGAATGCTTGCAATTGAGGTAGCTCAGACTGAAATGATATATATATCGAGCGTACAACTGTAAAACGATTGAGTGTTTCTGAACCGGAGATTTGGGCGCTACGCGCCCTCACATACTAAAATAAATAAATAAAACTTCTCGTTTAAACTACACCTAACTTTCACTTAAAATGATCACTGTTTCGTACTGGTCGAAAAATAAATAAAACATGTTTCACTGCTGTGGTGTATTAATAATAGGTCACTTATGTCCGTAATACGACAAATATATAAAAATCTCTTATACATGAAAAATCAATTACAATCACACAAACGCCGCACCGATATCCTCGAATAAACTTCGAAATTGACGCCAAGTTTACTCTTCATGAGACACGCAATCTTATTGGTCGGCATAACTCGACTCCTGATTGGCTGCTCTGCCGTCCCTTAACTTAGCGAGCGCGACGGCTAGCCGCTGCCGCAGAAACTGCACTATAACCGTGACTACCATCCACTAGAAAGTGTCGTCGCCGCTGTTTTATATAGTGTCTTCAGTGTTTCTTCGTCTGTTCAGTGTTTATGTGTGATTTTCACGCCACCTCGGCATAAATATTTTAACGAATTACATGTATTTTATTCATCTTTCTGTGTTATATTTCTGCAAATAACTTCTTTGTATCAACGTTTTATGTGCTTCACTTTTTACCAGTTTCTCTTATATCATCATGTTTTAAAACTAGCTCGGCTGAAGAGCAGCGCATAACCTGCTGCCAGCCTGCTGAATATATCATTCGGTATAAAATAACAATAAAGAAGAAGAAGAAAAAACCTCCTCTTGCAGTTGAGAAGATTGTCCAGGTAGGACGAACTTTCCATTTGCTCTTATTTCGAATGCTTCCTCGGTTGCACAGTGGTAGCGTGCCGGACTACAAATCCAAAGGTCGCGGGTTCGATCCTCGCCAGGTCCTAGGATTTTTATCTGTCACTTTTCACTTCTTTCACCTCTCACACTATTGCTCATGTGAAAAATACCGAGTAGCACCGTGGTTCGGAACCCACGTTAAACTGTAGGTCCCCCTATAACTGGCTGGGTAAGTCAGTTCGAAGGTCGGAGGAAGGCAACTGCATACCACCTTCAAACAGGACCATGCCTAGTAAAACACTGTGGTGTTCAAACCAATCTTCGGATTGTTGACTGCTTTTTTTTTTACCTCTTATCTAAGTCAATGAAAGTAAAGACTGGTCTAACAAGGAGATCACATCGGTATCCTAATTTAGAAGTCTTTTTATGTTTACGGTATGTGAAGTTCAGAACTTAAATAACAACCAGCTAAAGCCATTGGTCGTACATGTGGGGAATCAGGAGAGGTTTAAGGCTGTTGCTCTGAAAGAGTGGCGCTCTGAAGAATTGAATGTGCTCTTGTGTATTCTCTCTTGTAAGATTCATGAACAACACTGCGTGTCTTGCTCAGGAAACCTTGAGCTTTCCCATGTTTAATCCAGTAACTCAAATCAAATCAAATGTCTGTAAATCTATCGGACCAAACTGCGTGGTCATCAGTCCGTAACTTACAAACGACTTAAACCTAGGTAAACTAACCTACGGACAAGAACACACACCCAAGCCCCAGGTAGGACTCGAACCTCCACGGCGAGCAACCGCGCGCTGCGCAGCGAGGTGCTTTAGACCGCTCGGCTACTCCACCGCGGCAATCCAGTAACTCCTTTCACCCCAGTGTTACAAATACCATTGACAACATCACAGTCACGAACTAAAGATTTCTCGGCCCTTGTTGACAGATGCGTTAAGCAAGAAAGATCAATCACTAACTGGAAACAAGTAATCCCGTATTAAACTGAAAATAAATTAATTATGTTTCCATGCTGTTGGGTGTGCTTGGCAGGCGTGAAACGGGGTTCGCACAGCAGTCCACCTGCTTTATACCACAAGTGCACTATCTATCCACTAAGGCGGCATTAGGCTCTTAGGTGTAACAAAGAGATTTTTATTCGATCGCTAAATACTTTAATCGTTCTTACATTTTAACTTTGTAGCATATATATATATATATTTTTTAGAATTGTTTAATTTTGGTTCTCCTGCAGCTCGCAAAATATTGAACCTAGACAAATTATGGAGAAGAGCCTTTTTGTAGTCAATTTTATGCAGATTAATTCTGTATTCTTGTACTTTTTCGCTAGAGATCACGTTTTAAAAATCTACTTTTAAACGCCCATCCACGCTCAAGCTCACACCCCAGAGGTCGGGCCTTTTAGTGTGTCGTTCATGACAGTTTTCCCTACCACTGTTCAGAAATTTGCGACTGCGCGATTTTTCTGCTATTCGCTATTTCTCAGTGTCGTTGACTGGTCTATATAATTCAGAGTACTTCATGAGGTGATAGTGTAGTCGAATTGTAGTAAAAATGCTATATAACACGTTTACCAAGTTTATTGAATAGAGAGATACAACTGTTAGCATGTAAACCAAACAACCTTAAAGGAAAAGGAGGACATTTTAACGCTTCTTGGTAGGACATTATCATATTTAATTAAAAGCACAATTTGGTGCTACAAATTTATTTCAGTCTTAGAAGTCTGAAGATGGCCTTTCAAGTCGAAAACTGGTCAAATATATAAAAATAAACTTTTAGAACATAGACAATATAGTGGTTTTTAATTCAATAAGATGATGTTCTACGAAGAATCGAGGGAAGAAACACGGAATATGTTCCAATCTGCGTTTGCTTTAAGTTTGTTTGGGAGCTGTATCTCTGTACTCAGTAAAATTTTGCCACATTTTATGGGCATTTCTATTCCAATTCGCGCATTGTATCACCTCCTAATAAATTTGTTATTTCTCCTGAAACGCCCTGTATACAGACGAATGTTTGAGTATTTGAACCTAGTTCCATCTGAATAACAACGAACTGTCTTAATCCTTTAACGCACGACTTTTTATTTTAAGCTATAAAAACTACAATGATTAATGTACAGTGCGTTTATACTGGGAAAAATATTGAAAAAAAATTCCTTAAAATTATTATACATTACTAGCAACAAAACGTTCGTAGCTGGTCAAGTACATACTGCAGTAAATGTCACTTTCATGCCTTTCATATTTCCAGAAAGTAACTCATAATGCAACAGTAGTATGTGATTGACGACCTTTCCATGGCAAAGGAGGAATACTAAAGTAAACAAATGCACATGTTAGGAGTGACTCAATGCAGCTGTCGAAATGATTCAGTTTGAGAGATAATGGGAAAAACGTAAGGTATTAAGCTAATCAGGTACACTATGTATTAAAGGGATAAGAAGAGTACCGTCTCTCTCTCTCTCATTAGTATTATAAGTATGTAATATAGTGAGGGATGCGTGTGAGAATCAGTGTTCAAAGCGAAAAACATGCTGGTACAAGTGTAGATGTGACGCCAAAAAGCAAGAACACGCTTGTGGAGACGGGGAATAAGCTATCATACCGACCTAAAAAGAAAAATACATTGCGCAGCGTCTCGTCGACATCGTGGTCATTAAGAGACAGAGAATATGCTGGGATAGTGTTTGTCAGGAATGGGAAAGAATGTCAACTGTGCTCTTTGAAAGGAACCATCCCGGCATTTGCTCAAGTGATTTAGGGAACAACGGGAAACCTTAATCAGGATGGCCGGAGTGGATTTCAAAAGCCGTTTTAACAACCAGTGCGCCACGTATCCCGGTCATACAGAGATGAACATGATAAGCGCGTGCAAGGTATAACGTCCCACTTCACGTTTCCACACTGGTTAATAGGCGTATAATTTGACACCATTAAAAATACCGCAGGTGCGAAATTACTGTATTATTAAGCTTAAAATCTGTTCTGAATGCTCTCGTGGTAGACAAGTGGAAAATCACTGGTTCCATAAAAGAAAAAGTGATTTTCGACGTTTGTTAAACACATCCTTACAGATAAATACACTTGTATCATATACAGAGAGATTTGGTTACATTTCGTTAATTAAACAAATTCGAAATAATTGATACATTTGCACCGTCTCGGGACGTTGAAATAAATACAACGGCCAAGTTGAAAATTTCTGCTGGACAGGGATTCGAATCCGGATTTTCCACTTCTGGCCAGCGGTTGCCTTAACCAATTTTTTTTGTTCTATGGGTTGTTCCGTGCATTGCGGACGTTGATCCTGTTTGTTCGTTTTCGTTCGTTGTGTTCTTGGCTCAGCTTTTTTGTTACAGAGGGCGTTCAGCCCCCTGACCGGGCGCGCTGAGCCACGGCGCCCGGCAGCCAATTAGGCTATCCAGACACGCTTCCCTTCAAATCCAAATTTCAGCTTCTAGCCCCACTGCCCATTGATTCTCCTTGTTCGCAGCCTATACTGGATTCCCGCAACGGATCGAGCGTTTGAGTGCGTCCGCATTGAAATTGTCAGTTGCCTGTGGTGGCATATTATACAGTAACTGACGTGGTGTCTGTTCTTTCCGACATGTCAATAATTGATGTCCAACTCTGAACGCTTCCGCTTAATACTGTACAATCTGCAAGAACTCGCGCCTTTATAAGTTACGGGAGAATGGCATTTTGCTCACACTCTAAAAACAGTATTGAATGTAGTTTATATATGTAAGTAAATATTTCTTGTTGCTTTTACAAGAAAACGCATTTGACTATTTAAAACTGACAAAATGGCCATTGTATTAAAATTACTGTGAGCAGAATGCTGATAGCACAACTGTTCGCGGGCTAAACCTACCGGTTACTTAGAATCGTCAGTTGCCTATAGTCAAGTTCGTCTGACTCCTGCTTGGTACCAGGTCCCCCCCCCCCCCTCCTTATACTTGTTGGACGGGTTGAAGCCACTAACCCGGTGTCCAACTTGACTGACAGATAAACTCTCAGTTCTGTGCTGCATCACACTGCACCATCACAAGTACAGAAACATCAATATGGATGGAAACATCAATGTGCCTCCTCTACACTTATGAGTCACGTAATCCCCATGACAATGAGACCGCTTACGATACTCTTCATCCAGTCAGCGGCACCAGATAGTATAACGGATTAGGAAATTAAATCATGACAAGAGCGTGAAGTCATGGGTGAAGGAGCACAGGTATGTGCGGAAGTAGAATCACTAAAAGTACTAGTTACCATGGACCATGTTTCATTATGTAAACAGGCTTTCTTAAACTCGTGCGGTCGTAACAACGGATCACAAGTGGCATCATAGGGGGTGTGGCACTTAAACTGTTTCTCCGAATACTTAGAAAAGTAAGAATGGGATTAAAAAAACTTCTAATAAACGTTGTTCACCTCGACTCCCCTCCCCTCCTCAGGGGCGGGAGTAACTTTGAAATATTTTTTTCGTTTCTGGACGGATGGCGACCGCGGCGGAACGGCCGAGCGCATTGAGACGCCATGCGATGGGCGAGGCCGTTCCCCGTCGGGGGTTCGAATCCCCCCTCAGGCATGGATGTTTGTGCTGTCTTTAGTATAAGGGAGTTCATGTTTGTAAGTTTAGGGGCTGATAACCCCGCAGTTAAGTCCCATAAGCTTCACAAAAATTTGAACATTTGAATTTTGACGGATGACGCTGTAGTCAAGACGATATATCAAGTGACACGAAATTTTATTGATGAACTTACCTGTAAGCACGGGTAGGATGTTAGATCAGTTTATTTAGCTTACAGTCCATGTTGATGGTTTAAAAACGAGCCGCGGTGGAGTAGCCGAGCGGTCTAAAGCGTCTCGCTGCGGACGTTCGAGTCCTCCCTGGGGCATGGGTGTTTACCTTGGTTTAAGTAGTTTGTAAGCTACGGACTGATGACCACGCAGTATGGTCCGACAGAATTACAAACATTTGAACATTTTTAAATACGAAATCGGTTGATGAATGAAATATTCAAATGTTTGTAAACCTATTGGACCAAAATGCTATGCTCATTAGTCCTTAGACTTACAAACTAACTTACACTAGGACAACACAAACACCCGTGCCCGAGGAAGGACTCGAAACTCCGACTTGAACAGCTACCCAGTCAGTAGGATGACGCCGAAGACCTCACGGCCATTTACGTGCGGTTTGTATAGCTAACCCATGGATTTTGCCACATCGCTGCGTATCTCAAACTGCCCACGTTAAGGAAAATAGAAAAGGAAAAAAAAAAAAAAAAAAAACTAAAAAGTAAAAAAGAAAAGACGTGCGGCTCTATATTTAGAAACCGTTGTTGTGGACACACAAGCCTTTCGTCGCAGACAATGGTCTATTGTGTGCCGCAGTGGGCGTGGTGTGTGCCGATAGCTGCGGAGCTGACTCCATGTTGACATCAGAAACGGCAATAAATCATAAGCGACGGCAAAATAATCAGCTGACGTCCACTTCACTAACTGGGAAACGGGTTCGTCCGGTACAAAGCTAAGTATTGTATCCTTACGCCGAGGCGTTGCTTAATTTTTTAATGTAAGTCCCTTACCCGATGAGAAAAACTCGAGGCGACGTAAATCAGGATAGTCGCTGACACACCACACCCCATGAATGTCCAAAATTTTCAGGCAAGCGAACTTTTCGATAGTTAAAGTCCTTTTTGTTCAAATGTTTCAAATGTTTATAAGCTTATGGGACTTAACTACGGGGTCATCAGTCCCTAAACTTACAAACTACTTATGAACTAACTAATACTAGGGACGGCACAAATACCCATGCCCGAGGGGGGATTCGAACCCCTGACCGTAGTGACCGTGCAGACCGTACTGAAGCGCCTCAGTCCCCTCGGCCACGCGGTCGGCATCGTTTTTGTTAATTTGGTAAATATACTCCTTACTCTCCTTAAACATAAAAAAATGTTCAAATGTCAGTAAATCTATCGGACCTAACTGCGTGGTCATCAGTCCGTAGCTTACAAACTACTTAAACTTAGGTAAACTAGCCTACGGACAAACACACACAACCATGCCACAGGGAGGACTGGAACCTCCACGGCGAGCAACCGCGCTTCCCGCAGCGAGGGGCTTTAGACCGCTCGGCTACTCCACCGTGGCTCCCTAAACCTCCATAACAATGGTAATGAGTTTACGTCTAATATAGCAAGCATCTTCGTGTGACAGAAAATTAATTATCTTTATCGTATCACCTAGGAAGATTTCAAAGTTCAATGAAATAATTCAATAAATAAATAAAACTATCCTAGTCTGAGTTAAGAAGATCGCACTGTCTAATACAGATATTAAAACACCTTCTTGTGTATGTCTGTTTATACGTATGCATGAGCTTAATTTTCATTAAGTAACCTTCGAAGAAAAGAGGCAAAAGATCTGTCTGCTGTACTGTCTGTAAACTGCGATGAATAGTCGTGACGAACAAAAGCTAAAACTTTAATAATAATAATAATAATAATAATAATAGCAATGGGACGTCTCACGTCACGGATTATCCGCGTGGTCTAAGGCGTAATGCTACGGACTGAGCGGCTGTTCACGCCAGAGGTTCGAGTCGTCCCTTGGGCAGGGTTTTTTGTGTTTATCCTTGGTGTAAGTTAGTTTACGTTGTTTGTAAGTCTAGGCACTGATAACCGTAGCAGTTTGGTCCAATAGGTTTACAAACATTTGAACATTTGATATCATCCATTTGTTACGGTTTTAGCCGGCCGCGGTGGCCGAGGAGACTGAGGCGCTCCAGTCACCGTCTGCACGGCCACTACGGTCGGGGGTTCCAATCCCCCCTCGGGCATGGATATTTGTGCCGTCCTAGTTCGTAAGTAGTTCATAAGTAGTTTGTAAGTTTAGGGACTGATGACCCCGTAGTTAAGTCCCATAAGATCTACAAACATTTGAACATTTTGTTACGGTTTTAAACCATTATCACGAACTGTAAGCTAAACCAACTGATTAAATGGCCACATCACCTAACATCCTATCCACGCTTAGCCACAATAAAATGCTTAAGATGTCACTTGGCATATAGTCTTGATTACAGCGCCATCCGGAAGAAACGAATATATATATATATATATATATATATATATATATATATATATATATATATATATATATATATATTTCAAAGTTACCGCCTTCCCTCCCCTGGGTGTGGTGCAGGGGTTGCAACTTTATGTTAATGGATGGCTCTCTTCGAGGTGAACAACTTTTACTAGAACTGTTTTTAAAACCGCTTTGTATTTTCCCAAATATTCTGAAAAACAGTTTTAATTGGCTCACTCCGTATACCCAAAATGTTGGTGTAAATGATACCACTTGTTCTCCCTTGTTACGAACGCACGAGTTTAAGAAGGCCAGTTAACATGATAACACGTGGCCCATGGTGGACAGAGCTTTTAGTGATTACTAGCAGCTCTCCCTGATCGCCATTAAAATTGCTGTAAGTATAGTGCTAAATGAGAAAATATATGTACTTGAAATATATAAGTTCCTTAATTAAATGGCGGGGCGTGTTCTTATTTGGTTCCCCGCCTCTTAGTGGCGTAGATGATTCGTACAATTTGCGTGTTACGGAATTGGACGCCATTACGGCTGATGAATAACAGTGCCGTGATTGTTAAACATTTCATTACCATTAGAGTTCAATCTTTCCCCTTCACATGCCGGTTGTGGTGGCCGAGGGGACTGAGACGCTCCAGTCACGGTCTGCACGGCCACTACGGTCGGGGGTTCAAATCCCTCCTCGGGCATGGATATTTGTGCCGTCCTTAGGATTAGCTAGTTCATAAGTAGTTTCTAAGTTTAGGGACTGATGACCCCGTAGTTAAGTTCCATAAGCTATACAAACATTAGAACATTTTCCCTTTCGCAATAGTATTCAATTTTTTTTATTTAGAACCTGCAGTCATTTTTATTAAGCCATAGTATGTAATTAAGTCTGAATTTCTTATACCCGCAATATTTTATCTACCCGAACGCGGAGACCACAACTAAAGTTTATTGCACGGTCCACTGCACATAAAAATCACTGTGTAAAAATTCCATCTGTCCAATTCCAGATCACGATGGTGTTTTACCTTCAATTATTGGCATTTTAATTTAAAGATTTCTGGGCTGATATCATCGAAAAGATATAAGGTAATGATGAAGGTAAAGCCTGTTGACGTTTGATGTAGTTGCCGCCAACATTCGCCTTATTTCTGACGTTATACAAAATTGGTCAAAGAATATTTAAAATCATACCCTCGATTTATCCTCCGTTTCTCCCCGATTCAAAGCTTTCAACGTCTCAACCCTCAACAACTTATAGGCGCTACATTATAAAAAAGCATTCAAACGCTCGGTCCCTTGCGGGATTCCAGTGTAGGCTCCGAGCAAGAGGAATCATTGGAGAGGGGGCTAGAAGCTGATAATTTGGGTTGGAAGGAAAGCGTGCCTGGACAGGCTAATTGGTTAAGGTGACCGCTGGTCCAAAGCGGGAAGTCCGGGTTCGAATCCCGGTCCAGCACAAATTTTCAGCTTTGCCACTGGATTTATTTCAATGCCCTCAAACGGTCGAAATGTTTAAATACTTCGAATTCGTAAAATTACGGCCAGTAATGTCAACAAATGAGGCACAATATAAGTAATTGTAGAAAACATAAAGCAATGTACTTGATCTTAGGAATTAGGTAAATGTAATACCTCAAAAATATGACAACTTAGTGAAAGACAATCTGATCATTTTTTTAAATATAAAGTGTATTGCTTTCGCCTGTAGCCGAGTGCACTTCACCGACACAAGTTGGCTCACAGTTGTCAACAGCACTATTATCTTTGAGGAATTTCCTTAAGCTGACTGGAATACAGGAGTCTTAGTAGTAAATACGTAAATGTGTTAAAACGTGACAGTAAAGCAGTCCAAAACTAGTGTTAGGAAGGAACTGTAAAATTTTTTTACGTAATCGTATAATAGGAAAGTTTCAGTAGATCAAATCCTCGTAGTTACACGTCTTGTTGGAGAACATTAGCGGTGTCCTTGTTAAATCGACTCTTATGTAACCCTTTAAAGAAGGAAACAAAAAGTAGAAGCCGCGTAATTACACAGCAATAGTTAAAGCGCAAAAAGATGGGCCTTGCAAATTGTGCTAACATAAAACTGGCCCAGCAAACGCTTAGTTTGCCAGATAATTGTGAATGAACTATTACGAGCGAGAAGTGATTCAGTATGAAATACTGTTCTGGTTAGTAGAAGCATACTTAGACTGTAATTTTTTGTGTCTCCTCAATTAATCCAACCTACTAACGGTAACAGACTGTCGATGCTACAAATCTGGCGCAGTACACTTCTATGGATGAATTACGTTTCTTTACGATTCCTGTAAGGAATCTCTTACTACAACTAGCTTTGCGAGCTCGCTCTCTCTAGCTCGCCTCAGGCGGTAAAGTCTTTCACGGTTGTTATTGTTTGCAATGATTTAGCGCCCACATAATAGTGTTAGCTTGTCCCTTCCTTTCACTTTTGTCGTAAAATTCTTTTATATGTACATTTATGTGTCTGGTATAGGCAAGGACACACCACCCTCATTACGACAGAGCCTTGTAAAGCGCTTTGGTGTTAAACCAACCTTCGAGTTGATGACAGCTTGATCATATACGTACAGTATATCGGACTGTGTTAGCCAAGAGCACCAAGGTTGTACAGACGGGCGCGGATGATAGGATAAAGCGCGCATAGTAGTTCCTAGAGGGGAGTACTAGGCCGCGTCATTACGACACACCAAGCAACTACAGCTGCAACGTTCCAATCGAGTTTGCAGCACTTCTCTAGAGCAGTGTTTTTCAACCATTTCGAATATGCAGGCTTCTTCCAAGTGCACTCAGCGCTTGTGAAGCCAATAGAGGAGCTACTTGATTGAGAAGTAGCGGCTCCCGTCACGAAAAACTGACATAATGGCTGGCAGTAAGGGGCGCTAAACACGCCCCCCTCATACCGCATTCGTCGACGCCTTCGGGCAGAGGATGACACGGCGGCCGGTCGGTACCACAGACATATACAGACGGGAATCCTCCGTAAGGGCCCGGTCACACGCTCAGGGTTGCGGGGAGAGAGGGCCAGAGCAGTTTCGTAAGATGTCCCATGATGGCGCTGCGGTCAGAAGCAGATCTTTAAAACACAGGCGACTAGAGGCAGCTTAGGAGGGCACCCAAGACTTCCCGACCGCCCGATAGATGTCTCTACGGTTACGCTACCAGAGATCTGTGCGAAATGAGAACAACCAATAGCATCACAAGTTAGCGAGAGCCAAAAGAATTGCATTCTGGGGTAAACATTAATTGCCTCGATGCGGCAGTTTGAACGCATTCTGCCTCTTTCTTATGAAAGTAATGCGAGTATACTCTGCAACATTCGACGTTTTTACATTTCCGTCTGATTTCAGAACGAAGTACGAAAAAATAGCTTCGAGTGAAACGTAGCCTATAGAAGGAAAAATCATGTTCTTCCTTATCGCAAATTTTTGTGTTTCTTTTCAGATATGTGACGATTTCCGAGAGTGTGGTCAGGCATGCGAATACGGATTTTATTGCTGCTTTCGGAGCAATTTAAGCTGCCCTCATAATTCCCTGCCTGTCCAGATTTATTTTATTTATTTATTTTCGAGGTCTATGAAATCGTGACGGGAGTGTATCGCTGGGATGTAGAATGTGTCATATTATTGCTATAATAATCATAGGTAAATGTCATGCGGCTTAATGACTAAATTGTTTGTAAACAGATGCATGAAAAGGGCTACACTTTACTTACGGGCTGCATTAGTGTGTTAATGTTGGCAATGAAATTTTCGCTTTACGATGGTAATCAATTTACTAACCGGACAATGTTATATACAAGAAGCTGTCAGTCATAGAGCAGTAACAGCATTAATTACTTATCTCACGGCCAACACAAAAGATGAATTATATTTTTTTTTCAGAGAACGTGTAATGTGGTTGCCAACACCAACACACTACGTCTGTTCCATAAAACTTACGTTCTAATTCGCAGAAAAAGTATACAGCAAATAAGTGATTTACCCATGAGAGTGACATGGTCAGTTCTTATAGTGAAGCTAAAACTTAAACAGGAAGTAATGCAGATTAGTAATCAACTCTTTTAAAGAATAGATATCTAGAAGACGAGGGGTTCTTGCTTTTTGAATTTAGCCATATCACCACCGACTGATGTAATACAAACTATAGGTTTATTTTATATTATTCTGCCTGAATAATTTACCGTGTTCCTCATTGTCTCCTGCTAGAATTTTTAATGAAATACTATATTTGAAGATCGTGTTTACTTCTTGTAATATCAAGTTCATATGCACTCTTAGTTTTGTGAACAATATGATTATAGTTAACAGAGCTCATAAGTAATAAAATGTACTAGTATGACTTGGTGAAGAAAGCCAGCTGTTTCAGTAAATCTCTACAATAGTATCTGGAGTGCACTCTGATAATACTCTCTGAGAGCGCTGTATTTCGGAAGCAGACAGCCAAATATATGTGGTAAGGAAGAATATTAATATTGTTGCCGCTAGTGAAGCTGTCCTATTGGGTTCCTACCTAAGTGCACACCGTGAAATTATCATAGATTGGGAAATAAACGGCGAAATATTTGCGTCCTTCATTTTCTAATCACAAGGAAATATAAATAACGTAGAACACTGCAAATCATACTTGCCTTACATTAATAAGCAACTCCTAGAATGTGTTTAAATAAAATATTTCATAAAAATTAAAGGAAGTGTGCGGTTACGAACTATGATCCCTTGTATTGACAATCTAGAACGCTATCCATTACACCACGTTGACGATAAACATTTCAAGGCTTTTTTTATTAAATTCATTACAACATCTTATTGCTGCAGTACAATTTCATATGTAACAACAAGGTAAATTTCCTTGTGATGCAGTGTCAGTGCACTGTGACTTTGAAATGGAACTGGGCAACCTTAACACGAAACAGTTTACATATTATGCCAGAATAAACGACGGCGTGTTCTGCATCAAGTCAAGGATGTACCAGTACGGTAGCGTAACCGTAGAGACATCTATCGGGCGGTCGGGAAATCTTGGGTGCCCTCCTAAGCTGCCTCTAGTCGCCTGTCTTTAAACTGGCCGGAGCAGGCGGCAGGTAGCGGCTGCCCCCACCACCACCTCCCCTCAAACGCCAGCAAGCCGGACACAGCCGTGGCCCCGTGGCAGGCGGCACGAGCTCTCCTCAACCTCCCCTCCACGCTAACCTCAGAGGCGCCTCTAATGTGGTCTACCGGTACTAAGCTGGGGAACCGCCTGACACCTGCTAGCATCTTACGGAACTACGAGGGGAGCGTAGGACAGTGGTTTAGGGTTGGCTGCTTCTCTGTATATTTTACTCTGTGTTGGTACCCAGTGGGCTCCCTGAGGCCTGTCGGACGCAGAGAGAGGAGATTTCCAAGTGAAAATATTCTGGAGAGCCCTTTCCAAATAAAAATATTCTCGTGATCTCCTTACCTCACGAACAGTAACAAAGCTATGTTATTTCAAAGGAAACAATTTAATTTTATTTCTTTTGTTTCAGCTTTTTTTTTTTAATATTGGACTACAATTTTGGGTATTTTTCGGAATGGAAACATTATTATACTTTTTACCTGATTTTCGACTGAAATATGTATTTTGCTTAAAGAGTATTTCGCATTTCAGAAGTGAATTATGTGAATAAATATCCAGAACTTATATTAAACGAACAAACAGACTTGCAACATAAATACTACCTAAAAAATTATTGACATAATAAAGGATAACGGCTGATTAGAAACATAAACAACCGCAGATTTATTTATTTGACCTCCACAATAATCAAAGATAACCCACAATAAACATACAATCCATGATAATAACATAATCGTTGCTTATTTGCATATAGCTTCTATGTTAACGTAGAGCATCTTAGTAGTTAACTGTCAAAATACGAAACTGTCAAAAAGTACGTTATTTTGTGAAAATAAAAATAACATTACCAACTTTGGCAGTTAGATGACAGAATACTACTGATGGAATATGGACGTCAGGCCCATCTAGACGTAAGTAAAAAATTTGTTAATAATCTATAATCAAATTGAATTCGAAATTTACGAATGGGATTCCAAAATTTTCATTAATGTTATTTTACGTACTTGACAATGGCTATAAAAGCCGAAACAGCTGTAGTACATCTATATCTATAAATGTGAATGTCTGTCCGGTGTACGTTTATCACGTCTGTACCACAAGATATAAAGAGCTAAAAATTTGTACAGTTACTAATGTCTATCCGGGGAAGGTTTTAGGCACTGTTTTATAGCGATCGGTTAGCTATTTATGTGTATATACTAATGTGAATGTCTGTTAGGTGTACGCTTATCACGCCTGAACGACAAGACGCAGAGACTTAAATATTTGTACAGTTACTAATTTATACCTGAGGAAGGTTTTAGGCACGGTTTTATAGTGCACTTATAGATATTTAGTAATTTGAAGAATATAAAGCGAAATGCGGAACAATAATTACTCTTTGAAAATTATATTTACTCTTTGAAATTTTTTTTATTGCTTGCATTGTTGCTTGAGGGTTGATAATGGTAAAAGGTAGGAGTATATTGGGATGGAAAGTTATAGACGTATATAAAATTCTGCGCGCGCGCGCGCGTGTGTGTGTGTGTGTGTGTGTGTGTGTGTGTGTGTGTGTGTGTGTGTGTGTGTGTGTTAATATTTCTCTCTGCTGCGAAAAGAACAGAACGCAAACGAATGGTCTCTGTGTAATTGTTGTCCGCAGTCTCCCGTTGTACACCATAGCAGTTCAATGCCGATAGCTATAAGGGGGTGGAAAATATTGTGGTTGAAAGTCGTCAAATTATTTTAAAAAAATTCGGAATGAAGTCCAGCGATGAGGTTTGCGACTCTATAGCATGCATACAGCGAAACGTGATGCCACAGACGCATTGGTGTATGCGTGCTACAATGTCTTCAGCTCTTTCTCTGTAAGGATAAGCATAAGAATAAATAAATAAAGCAGTAAAAATAATTTCCTTTTAATACATCTCTTTAAAAGCAATCGATTTGATGTTTCGCGCATTATCTATCATAATCAACCAACACGCGAGCTGAGCCGCGGGTTTAAGCTAGTTATAAATAAATATTTATAGCAGCAAACTGACCGAATTATTAACTTAAAAGTCATTCTCTGATTAATTGTTTTGCATCTTTATGCATAATGGCTCCAAGATCAAAATTGTGTCCGCTGTTTCAGACACGTCCGCGTTTCGGTATGCTCAAACTCCAACGCGAATTTGCGAAATAGCGCGACTAAAGTAGGCCTGGGCTTGAGGTATGACATGTCATTTTAGAAGAATTACAACATACCTTTTGTCGTCAAGACAATGAAATGTAAATAATTGTTTATTGTTTTTATAAGAGTTAATTGACTTAAGTCCGGGGAGTATGGTGGATGGTACAGTACTTCCCAGTCCCATGTACCGAACAGAGCAGCCACAGCTTGCGCTGTATGCGCCCGCGCATTGTCGTGCAAAAATGATGATTGGGTAGTGCAGAAAATGTTGCCACCCCCTTCGCAAAGCTGATCGCAGGTGATACTCCAAAAACTAGCAGTAATACTGTGCACTGTTGCTGTTTGGAAAACATAGTAACGCCGTTACGTTGGACCGCTCGCTCACAAGTGACTGTTTCCCTCGATTGTGTACGCACGCCAGTGATGTGCTCGGAGGAAGGTAGGTATGTGAAGAACGTGTGCTATCAGCAAGAATAGTAGATTCAGTTGCTTAGTGTCACCACAGCAGTGTTGCCACTATTTCAGTTCCAACCCTCGTATTTAGAGGTAGGTAATCTTCGTACCACAACTTCAGCAAAGTGGTTAATATGATTTTTTTTTTTTTTTTTTTTTTTTTTTTTTTTTAATGTTGTTAAGCTTATGGGACTTAACTACGGGGTCATCAGTCCCTAAACTTACAAACTACCTATGAACTACTTACGAACTAGGACGGCACAAATATCCATGCCCGAGGGGGGATTCGAACCCCCGACCGTAGTAGCCGTGCTGACCATGACTGGAGCTCCTCAGTCACCTCGGCCACCGCGGCCGGCGTTAATATGGTTGCGTTGACTTTCCCGCCGTATTAACTGATAATATTCATCTCGGGTGTGCAGTCGGATACCGTCGTCAACTAAACACGATATTTCTGCAGACCAACTGGCTGCTATCTTCAGGCGTGTGCGCTGATACACTTACTCGCTGGAAACTGGCGAGTATCAGCGCACTCACCTGAAGATGGCAGCCAGTTGGTCTGCAGAAATATCGTGTTTAGTTGACGACGGTATCCGACTGCACACCCGCGATGAATATTATAAAGTGGTTAATAATTGTTAGAAACTGCCTCGTCACTGTTTTTGTTTTGATGCAGTGTCCTGTTTTAAGCGTAGGCAGCTCAGTTTACGTCCACAAAGAGAGAGGTGAGGCGTGAATCACTAGGAAAGGCTATGAGAGGGCAGAAGATACGCAGCGTGTGAAGCGAGGCCACGCTAGCGGTGGGACTTGGCCAGCAGCCAGCAACTCGCGCAGCCTGTGCCATTCATAACTGCTGTTGTCGAGCGCCATATTTCTGTGCTGCAGGTCCTCCGGGCTGCCGAGTGTGAAAAAGTGCGCAGGCGGCACTGAAATAGGAGGAAGAATGTGTTACCGGCACAATTTATCTCCAGCCCTGCAGCTCGTGGCTGCGTTTACTCGGCACGCGGGCTGCGGGGTCTTTCAAATTGCGAGCGAACAGCTCTTTTCTGCACAGGCGCGTCTCGACAGCCAGGGTCCCAGGACGCACTTGGCACTTGTCATCGCAAACAATCCCGACTCACGAAGTTCGACGACACTGCCTATCCTAGTGCAGGCTCTGTTGCGCAACCCTACGTCTATCAGTGGCGTATATTGTGGGCTATCAAAGCTATCACCGAAGTCCATATCTAAAGCAAACCAGAAATTAAGAACCAATATTAACAAAAATGGCATCAGAAGCCAGTTTCCGACATGAAGAATTGGCACGTAGTGTGGAATATATCTCGTTCGCTTCATTCCGACAGTGGGAAAACAGAGCTTCGGACGTTCACTGCCGCAGCCTTCGCTAAGATGAGGCGAAGAGAGGGGTGTGGTGGGGTAGCGCGACCAACAGTAATGGCAAGGCTTCGGAATCCCTAGTCGCAACACAAGCACGAGTGCTTCCGAAATGTGCCGAACGGACACGACTCGCTCTTTGCGAACTTCGCATCAGTTTAAAGCAACAAAGACCGTGTTTATGTGTTTGTTACGTTTTACAACAGCTGTACTGGTGTTATTTATTTTATGGTGTGCACTGTACGTTGAAAGTTCTTAGTGCTAATTCTTCAAAATGGATGGGCAATGTGTAATTAAACAGTTACTTGGATTCTCCGTACACGAATATATTACTCTTGTATAAAACATTTTCTTCGTTTCATGATAGATGGCGCTGTTATAGGCAAAACTAAAAATGTGGAAATTGATGAAAAACGGTAATATCTCAAGCAAATACACATCAGCTCAGGAAAACCAGAGTACAGTTTTTCGTATTTCTGCTACTGCTATCTCGTGACGTCTCCCACAATCGAGTGAAACACCAACTATGATAATGCTATCAGTCTGCAACCAGACAGTTTGTTGTTAACGATAGCACACCTTGATACATGAGATGACTAAAAGTAAATAATGGACTCTTAAATCGAAAAATAGTAAATTAACGTTTATTTCTAATTAGGTAAATTATAAACTTAATCCCTCAAATATCACCAATTATATGATTTTCACTATTTATTATATTTTCAATAACAATAACATTATTTAATCGACTAAACTACTTCTCTTATTAACCAAACAAAATTACAAGAAATAACAATAAAATTATATCATTTCCTGGCACTATGAGGTCCACAGAAATGCTGAAGAAGCTTGTCACAGGTATGCTACACTTTCATTTTTGCCGATTACAGCGCCTTTTATCATGAAACGAAAAAAATGTTTCATACGAAAGTTACACACACACACACACACACACACACACACACACACACACACACACATATATATATATATATATATATTCACGAAGAATCCCACTCTTCAATAAGATGGCGTTCCTCGAAAAGATTTCAAAGTTGCCTCCCAACACCCTCACGAGTTTCGGTAGGGGGTGGAAAGGAGAGTATAGGGTCATTGGATTCCTCCTCAACGCTTTAACCCTTGCCATCAACAGTTTCTTCGTTTGTTACTAATTTATTGAGATATTTGGCACTATCAATATCTCGGAAACAGCGCAAGATATCGACTTTTTTCTTTCTCGGTGCAACCTTAGAAAGTGCGATAGTAGTGATAGCCCAAGTTAGAAACCCAGCATACGCCACTGACATCTATTTTACGAGGGGCGTCCGAAACTAAAAGCTATTAACATGTGTAGGGAAAACCATTTTTATTTTTCGACATAGTTGCCTTTTAGACTTACACACTTCATCCAATGCTTATCTAATTTGTTGATCCCTTCCGAACAATAGGAATTCTCCAAACCTGCAAAAAAGCTATTAGTTTCTGCAATCACCTCCTCATTCGAATAAATCTTCGTCCCGCCAGCCATTTCTTCAAATTGAGAAACAAATAGTAATCCGAGGGAGCCACGATTTGGGAACCTATTTCAATATTGCGACTACAACTGCTGACTTGTGTCCTAGTGCATTGTCGTGATGGATAAGTACTTTTTTGTGAGCCAATCGCCGGCGTTTTTCTCGCAGCTCAGTTTTCAGACGGTCCAATAACGATGAATAATATGCACCTGTAATAGTTTTAATCTGTTCAAGTGAGTCGATGATGGTTATCCCTTGCGAATGCCGAAAGACCGTCGCCATAATCTTACCGGTCGAAGGACCGTTTTTCGGTTCTTCGACTTTTTTGGGTGCACATTCTCCCTTGGTAACTTGTTTAGATTGTTCCGTGGTCTCAGGAGTATACTAATGTATCCATGTTTCTTCCACAGTGACGAAACGACGCTTAAAGTCCTGCGGATCCTTTCTGAACAGCTGCAAACCTTCCTTGCAACCCTTCACACGATTCCGTTTTTGGTCAGGTATTAGCAATGGCTGCACCCATCTTGCAGATTTCTCATCTCGCAACGTTAATGTAATGTATTATGTACCCTTTCATTCGAGATGCCCAAGCACTAGCAATCTCACGCATTTGAACTGTTATGTCATCCATCGTCATATCATAGATTTTATCAATGATTTCTGGAGTCGTAACCTCCACAGGGCGTCCTGAACGTTTAGTGTCACTTGTGTCCATATGGCCACTCCAAAAGTTTTGATTCCACTTATAAACTGTTCTAGTCGTAGGTGCAGACTCACCATAGTGTTTATCAAGCTTCTATTTAGCGTCCTTAGAAAGGCAACTTTCATAAAGTAATGTTTAATCACCATTTTCGTCTATTCTCTGACAATCACTCGACTTCCTTGATTCACACAAATGCCAAACACAAAGAAATAGATCAATTTGGCTGAAACTTGGTGTCAGTTATTTCCAAAGATGCTGCTAACTAAACATTACCTCGCTACGCGCCGGTGGTGCCATCTCTTGGACTTTCCAAACACCCCTCGTAAAACCACCCATCACGCATTTACTACATCTTTACTAGTAACTCTATTCGCGATATATTTTATAGATAGTAAACACACCTACCACTGCAAATACCTCCAAAATTATATCATAGTACGACACAAAGTTCAAGAGATATGACATCAAATAGCATAAAATGCAAAAAATCTACCCTGATACACATGATGTTGCAATTCATTATTTTTTTAACTACCAACTCCATTCGCAATAAATTTCACGGACAGTTTCCTAATATCTGATTGTACGAACAAGAAAAATTATATTATTGTAGGACACACAGTCCAGCAGGTAACGTGTTCAAATACAATGAAATGCATTTCATCTGTTCTGGTGTGCATGACATGGCAATTTCTGTTCTGGTGTGCATGACATGGAAATTTATTATCTCTTTACTTCCAACACTAATCGCAACATATTTCACATAGCTTCGTGGTATTCCATTCTACGATCCTCAAAAATTATGTTATTGTAGGACACATGCTTCAGGAAATATGAGGACCATTTAGCTGCATCAAAACGAAACTGAAATGCATAGGAAGTAGGGTAAAAAGCGAGGAAAAGAGAGAAAGGAAGGAGCTGTACTAAGAAAGTAGTATATACACAACCGTACAACACACGCTAGCGCAGTGTAACATCCACAATTCTAAGTTAAAACCACTGGGATCTTGACCACAAACACAAAATTACAGGCTGAAATGGAACCCCAGCTCACGTAATATGGGGTGGAACGAACGGTTTGCTACTACCTTAAAGGACAAAAGAACTTACATATTTTCGAAGATGCAGAACA
Organism: Locusta migratoria; assembly: GCA_026315105.1. Lineage (NCBI taxonomy): Eukaryota > Metazoa > Arthropoda > Insecta > Orthoptera > Acrididae > Locusta > Locusta migratoria. The sequence goes on along the minus strand of CM048745.1, from coordinate 325,051,902 downwards.
CTGTTCAACGAAACGGCTTATTGTGTGGAACCACAGTGCTTTCTTGGTGACTGTATTTACGACTACAATTGAAGTGACGACATAACGCATCCGCGCTCACAATGGGGCGTTAAGAAGAACTATTAGCCGAGAAACGGTCGTGGAACGCAAATGGTGGCCAGTGGACTACCGCAGTTGCCGGTCAGAGATATTTGTGGTGCGGGCAGTCATTGTCCAACAAGGGCTGCTGTCAGCTCTGGTTAGAAACGGCAGGTCCTTAACGATGAACGATGCGCCCAAGGCAGCGGGCGTCTGGTGGCTAAGTAGGCATTTAAAATAACAATGAGCGCAAACTGCCCATTCACGCCTCGTGACTAACAGCACAGCTTTCGTAAAATTATCCCCGAGCACTGCATCGTATAGCGGAGAGAGAGAGAGAGAGAGAGAGAGAGAGAGAGAGAGACTGGTCACGTGACGCGAGGCTCGCGTAGCAGTTCCAGAGTTGGCCGGTAGATGGCAGGCAGCCCACCAAACAGACGCCTGCCGCGCACGTGGTATGCCGGCGTGCCAGCTGTCTGAAGCTTTCGCTTTACATCGCCAACCGAAACACTTCTTGTAACAAAAACAAATCATTATCATTTCAGTCGCAGAAATATACTCCTCGGTATAACACTGTCAATAATTTGCTGATAGGTTTCAGAGTACACAAGTCTACTGGGAATACCACAAAAGAACATATTACTAGAGATGGGCAAGAAATCACGTACTCGTGAAAAATCACGGTGATTGAAAATTCACTGTTTTCACGGTCGCGGCGATCTGGAATCTGACCGTGATTTCAGTCACGGTCACGGTTGGGTACCGACGAGCAGGAATAGCAGCGAACAGCAGTACAAACTACAAAGAGCCATCTGGTGGCCGAAGTGAGTACTAAATGCAGCACCGAATAGCAGGTGTAGCAGCGAATAGCGGAAAAGCGAAGAGAAGGTGAGGAAAGAGAAGCAGCAAAGGCTAAAAGAGCCATCTGTGGGTCGAAATCTGTACTAATATCAATGCAGCAAATAGCGGGTATAGCAGCGAATCACCGATAAGCGAAGAACGGGTATAGAAGCGAAATCACCGACTAGCGAAGAGTGACCAGTTCGCATACACTTGTGCGTTTTTCAACGCATGAGCAACTCGAAAAAACATGTGCATAAAATCATTCCCCATGGGACTTGCGCTGGAATACTGATATCACATTAATTGCTTCAATTATAGTAAAGATCTCAGCTTCTTATTTCATACGTAGGCATAAATTTTGAGTTAAAAGTGTATGGCACTGGAAATGAAACTGCAGTAACTTTTTATTTATTTATTTAAGCATCCAGTTAGCTGTGCATGATACATCTTAAAAACATATAGCACCTAACAGTAAAACTGATACTATATTACTGTAAGTAATTGAAGCGTGTAAAGTAATATGATAACTATTATAGGCCAGTGTATTTAAATAACAGCACTCTCTAATAACTGCAGTATCAATTACATTAAAGAAACGAGTTATTAAAATTGAGGGCATATATTCATTGACAATGAAATAACACCTACCTTGCAAATAATTTTTACACTTACTAAGAATATTTACTATTCTTTCATTGTCTTGATGTGGTTAGAAAGTTTATTGTATGATTATTTTAAACTATACTTACTACTGACTGATTTGTTGAGATTTACTTTTCTCGGATCACAACATAACTTTCATAACCACAAAGAGACGATGAATTAGTTACTGGCGGATGAAACATTATAACAAAACTATCTAACTCAATTTTTGTTAGTTCCATGGTAAATCATACAAGTCGCCGGAATCGCGGCGATTCAATCACTGAATAGCGAAAAGAGCAGAAATCACGGAATAGCGGGAGGAGTTGAAATCGCGGAGGGATACATGTCGTGAAAACCTCAAACAGTGATTCTAAACCGTGATTAATCACGGTTTAGAATCACGGTGATTTAAAAGTAGCAATCACGGAAATCACTGTTAGCGGAAAATCACGGTTTAGCCCATCCCTACATATTACCTAGTCGCAGACCCGTAAACAGTGGGCAGCCTTGAGTGGGGGGGGGGGGGGGGGGAGGGGGAGGGGGCTGAAGCCCCCTCCGGAACCCCCAGAAGATCGTTTGCTTTTATTATTTTTTATCGGTTTCATTTCATTTTTTTATTTTTATTTATTTATTTATTTTTAAGGTCGGCATCGGAAATTTGATGTACTACCTACACATGTAATAAATCACAATTTATTGTATAAAATCTATGGGATTTAACAGCTTGGTTATTAGTCCCTAGCTTACAAACTGCTTAACGTAAAATAAACTAAACTAAGGACAACACAAACACCCACGCCCAAGGGGGGAATCGAGCCCCCGACAGCGGACGGCCGCGCGCACCGCAATACGGCGCTCCAGTACGCGCGGCTAATCCGCCGCGACAATAAGTCACAACGTAACTGTAATTTGGCAAGCACGTGACAGTGGGTCGCCAACGTGATGCCGCCACTGAGCACGTGTGCAGCTGTTACTGTGAGCGGTTTTGATGCTGCCGCTATTGTCACTGCTGTGCTGAAGTTACGAGCCGATTGTTTATATGCGGCGACCCGCTGCTTAGCAAGTCAGCGGCACCACTGAGTAGAATCTTATGAACGACAATAGTTTTATTTTAGTTCAATTATTACATATAGAGTCTCATGTTAATTAAACTGTAAAAACCTTTCTCTTTGGCTAGTAACGTACAAGCTGCTTAATTACTTTACGAGCTGATTATATATACTCCATTTTATAATATTTTCATGTATTTTAAGTATAATTACAGTTTATTCTACCGATACTCAGCTTTTCGATAATGCGATGTATGGGGGTTCTGCTCGCTGCAAAATTATTCTCCTGGGGCGTCGTGGTAGAAATAAATACTCGATATGTACAATTTTTCACTTCTTCTTTAATTTGAAAGCAAACTTTTTCTTCACCAAAACATTACAACTTTAAAACATAAACAAATTACAAAGCATCAGGACGGTAGTACTTCCATTTCAAAACAAAGAGTAACATAGATTCCAGTGCACTTGACAAACGACTGAAATTTGAACTCCCCTACGCAAGGCGGTGACGCAAATATATAACATCGGCAATAATGACGTTACATTAAGCATTGTTCATAACAATTGAATATACTGATTTTCAATTAACAAACATAACGCAAAAACATTTCATGTACACAAAAATAATCACAATATAAAATGAAAACTCTACATACAATAATTTTAGATGGCACATGTATTTTTAAGACGAAATTTCCGATCTTTCTGTTGACAACAAAGTGCGATCTTAAATGTCAATTAATTTGTTAACGAGTAGATCACACATGTTCCTAACATATATTGAGCTATCAATTATCTTGGCCATTCTGAAAATAGGTTTAAAATGTCACGTCAGTCAATATATATACAAAGAAACACAATATTCAAATCTCGAGTACATCGTTAATTACACAAGTAGCTGGTCAATACAAATTGTTTATGAGCCTAACATATATACAATGCTATTTACTTTCATGTCTTTATGTTGATACAAACGTTTTTTACCATTCATCTGTCTATTTACTGAAATAACATACAATGACAAAACTATTGTTTATAGAACTGTCTGGAAAGAAAATATATGAATCTCTTAATTAATGAAATCTATCACTTGTTTTAATCACAGTATCGCCGAGACACTGTCCTACACTGATTCCTAGGCTGGCTATTACGTTTTTAACTTCACACGCAACATATACCACAACTGAACCACACGATTCCGGATCCGACGCAGACGGTATCGTAGGATGACATTAAGATGAGACGACCAGGCAAACGGTATCGTACGATAACATTGAGATGAGGGGGTCAGCAGTATCGTTACAATTTCCACCAAATTGCACCTCTCCCACTTTCAAATTAATGCCAGCCTACTCCTTTTATTTCTCGAGCACTTGTTTTCGTAGTCAAAGTATAAAAAGTGTAAAAATAAGTCATAGATTAATAAATTCAGTAGGCTTAATATTTAAAAAAAAATCAGCTCCCCCAGAACCAAATCCTGGCTACGCCACTGCCTGTAACACGATCATGAGATGAAAGAATACGGAATTCCAAAAAAGAACACATAATGATGACGCAGCGTTAATCAATCAAAATGCTGTGTGAGAATGCGGAAAGCACCTCGATAGTATGCAATGAAAACCTCGTAACTCTATTTGCCGGTGATAAACTTTTAATACTTGTAACATAATATATTATGCAGGATTTTAGAACAAGCACTTTCCTCAGACATGAATTACCTCGAGGACAAGTACCTATTGACCCATAGTCAACACGGATTCAGAGAGTATCGTTCTTATGAAACACAGCTCTTTACTCACATGATGTGACGAGTGGTATCGACAAGGTATATCAAACAGTTTCCGTATTTCTAGATTTCCGGAAGGCTTTTGACACTGTACCTCACAAGCGGCTTCAAATAAAATTGCGAGCTTATGGAATATCGCCACAGTTGTGCGACTAGATTCGCGGTTTTCTGTCAGAAAGGACACAGCACGGTGTAATTGAAGGAAAGTCATCGAGTAAAATAGATTACAACATTCGTCAGGGCAGCGTTATAGGGCCCCTACTGATTCTTATCTTTTTAAACCAATTAGAGGACAATGTGAGCAGCTCTCTTAGACTGTTCGCGGATGAAGCTGTCATTTATCGTTAGTAAAGTCACCAGAAGATCAAAACCAACTATAGAATGATTTAGATACCAGCAGGAAAAAATTGCAACTGACTCTTATTAATGATAAATGTGAAGTCAGCCATTTGAGCACTAAAAGAAATCCGTCAAACTTCTTTTACAGGATCAATCAGTCAAATCTAAAAGCCGTAAATGCAGCTAAATACCTAGGAATTACAATTACGAACAACTTAAATTGAAAGGAACACACAGAAAAGGCGAACCAAAGGCTTCGTTTCATTGGCAGAGTACTTAGCAGATGCAAAAAGTTGTGCTAAAGAATTGCCTACATTACGCATGTGCATCATATTTTGGAATATTACTGCGCATTATGGGAGCCCCATCAAGAACTGACGAAGGATATAGACAAAAGTTCAGGGATGATAAGTTCGTTTTGTATTATCGCGGTATAATGAAAAGATTGTCACGAAAATGATGCACGAGTTGGGGTGGAAATAGTATAAAGTAAGGCGTTGTTTGTTGCGGTGAGCTCTATTTGTGAAACTTCCGAATGCGAACATATATTGTTAGAACCCTCCTACATATGGGGACATGATAATCATAATAAAATAAGAGAAATCAGATCAAAAACAGAAAGATTTAGGTGTTCCTTTATCCCGCGAGCTATTAGAGAATGGAACTGTAGACAAATATCATAAAAGTGCTTCGATGAACCACCCTCTGCCACGCAATGTGACTTGCAGAGTATCCATGTAAATGTAGAAAGTACATTATAAGAAAACAATGTTCAAATGTTTGTAAATCTAAGGGACTTAACTCTTCTTGTTATCATCAGTTCCTAGGCTTATAAACTACTTAAACTAACTTAAGGACAACACACATTCAAATGTCCAAGGGAGGACTCGAACCTACGACGGCGCATTGTCAAACGTCCTCGTACAGTAATGTTAATTAGATTCTTCCTCACACGACGACTGCAATATTTGTATGTCCTGTGTGTCACCTAGGTCTTGAGGGTCACATGCTGCTGAGGGATGTGGTACACTGAAAATTCTGAAAGGAAGAGAAGCACAGGGATTATTTAGTACAAAAGCCTGCCCACCGTACAGAAGGAAATACAAATTTTTCTACAAACCATAAACAATTTTATTGGAAAAAGCTTTCTGCCGCCCGAAATGACGCCAAATTTACTACAAAAACGCCACTCGCCTAAATTTAGACGTTTTTCAATGTTGATATGTAGTCCTGGGGTTTTATATCATCCTCCTAAGAGTTTCCCGCTTAAAATAGCAACCGAAATATCTGAACACTGTCTTTATATAGACCTGTACACTGTGACCAAAGCTCTCTTCTAGGTGTCTTTTGAGAGTATTCCTATCATTTCCGTATGATCGCACCTGATGCCTATGCAATTCATACTGCTGTGTGGTACTGCGGGTTGCCTGACCACCAGGCTGAAAAGCACTAACCTACGAATACGGTATTACACGATTTTAAACGGTTAAAACAACACGTTTCTCAATTCATCTGTATTTTTAAATGTGTTCTTCCACACATTGACGTTGTATCACCGTTTTCTTCATTTCGGGCACAACAAAGCTTGCCCTTTATTCACATGAAGTGATGAGTGCCATCGACACGGGATCTCAAATCGATTCCATATTTCTTGATTTACGGAAGGCTTTTGACACTGTACCCCACAAGCGGCTTTTAATGAAATTGCGTGCTTATGGAATATCTTCCCAATTGTGCGTTTAGATTCACGATTTCCTATTAAAAAAAAAAAGTTCGTTGTAACTGACGGAAAGTTCGGAGTAAAACAGAAGTGATATCGGCGTTTTCCGGGGAAGCGTTATAGGACCCCTACTCTTCCTTGTGTTTATAAACGATTTAGGAGACAAGCTGAATAGCTCTTTTAGATTGTTCACGCATGATGCTGTCGTTTATCGGTTAGTGAAGTTAACAGTGGATCAAAAGCAACTGCAAAGCGATTTAGACAAAATTTCTACATGGTGCGAAATTTGGGAATTAACAGTAAATAATGAAAAGTGTGAAGTAATACACATGACCACTAAAAGAAATCCGCTGAACTTCAAGTATACGATAAACCTTAAGGACGTAAATTCTACCAAATACCTACGCGTTGCAATTACGAACAACGTATTCTGGAGAGCACACACAGAAAATATTGTGGGGAAGGCGAACCAAAGGTTACGTTTCATCGGCAGAACGCTTCGAAGATGCAACAGCTCCACCAAAGAGACTGCTTACATCACACTTGTGCGTCCTCTCCTCGAGTACTGTTGCCCAGTGTGGGACCCTCACCTGGTGGTACTGACGGAAGACATTGAGAAGATCCAGACATCACCATCCCAATAAAATCAGAGAAATCAGATCGAAAACGGAACGATTTAGGTGTTCTTTCTTCCCGCGCGCTATTAGAGAATGGAACGGCAGAGAAAGGTTATGAAAGTGGTTAATGAACTCTCTGACAGGCACTTAAATGTGATTTGCAGTGTATCTATGTGGATGTAGAACAACCCAGTGTTGCAATTAACTGGTTCACTGGTCATATAGTATTTCAAATGGACGCCACTTCGGCGATTTACGCCAGTTCTCCAGTGGGGGGAAAGGGGGCCTATACTTGAACGTGGAAACCAAACCACGTGTTGTTTCCGACGAGTCGTCATATCGCTGAGAGGTGAGCGTTAGGTTAAAAGGCAGATTGAAACATTAGTGATCCAACCGAGTTGCGAACCAGCGACCCCTCCACTGCTTTGCAACGAGACCACAAAGCACGAGAAGGACGCTTTAATTCTTCTGTGTATCTGAGTTGTATTTCCTTCTGTACCTGCAGGTGTTCACGGAAGATTCGCAGGGGAGCGCGCAACATCGAGGTTCTTTCCCAGCAGCCAGGAACTACCGCGGATGTCGGGACAAAGCTCTGGAAGGGGTCACTAATCTCTTTACAGAGGGTAAATTGCTCTCGAAGAAACTTCCGTCACAGAAGTTTCATTCTTTTCTCCTGAGAGGCGGGCCGCGATACGGCACCTGTAATTAAATATCGCGGAGACGAAGTTGGCCAGCGCCTGTGAACGTCTGCGACATTGCGAAGCTAATCAAACGGGGCACTAGCCACCCCGAACGAAAATGAGATTTCTCAGCGCCTGCTTGCGGAAAATCTCTTAGCGAGAGTAGGAGGGGAGGGGAGGAGGCGACTTATAGCCAGGAAACGGGATTCACCGGGCAGCAGTAGGGGCAAGCAGCTTCGGAAAGAAGTGAAAGAATTTTCCAGTTAAAGCCTCCTGGCGGAGACCGTGGTCGATGTATAAAAACTACGCCCTGATGTTTCGTCTCCCACTGCGACACGTGATTATCTCTGGCTGACAGGACCGTTCTCGAGTCTGTCGACCAAAAAGTATTGCTCAAGTGTTTGGGATCGGTTTAAAGGAGTTCAGGGGCTGATTCGCTCAATGCGCGAGTGTTAGTGAAATGCCTCGGGAAGTCAAATGGCAATCGCTGGAGGGAAGGCGACTTTCTTTTCGGGAAACCCTGTAGGAGAAATTTAAAGGGCAAGAATTTGAGGAGAATTGTAGAACGGGATTACTGCCGCCAATCTACATTTCGCCTAAAGACCATACAGATAAGATCAGAAAAAAAAAAAATCCCCGAGGGAGTGTGTGCGCATATATGAGTGAGAGAGAAGTAGAATGACAACATCGCCATCTGGCGGATTCTCCACTTAAATAACTGACCGTTTTGCTGACCTTGACCATCCTACAGGGATGTTCTGGGGGGGAATTTTAAATTTATGTTTGACATATGTCTTTGATAGCGATTATTTTAAAAGGAATGTTTAGTTTCACATTTAATAAGTTTTAAAAGATATGGTGAGTGTGATGATTGTGTTCTCATTTATGTTTTATCGAAATGTTTGATGAATGTTAATTCCATTGTCTTGCTGTAGCCTTCGATAATGACGGAACGTCGAAACGCGTAAGGTCTCAATAAATTGAAATTAGTGGTCAAGAGTCTACAGTTTATGTGCATCAAAATGGCCACGTCTCACAAATGTCTCACGGAGACAGCAAGGAATAGGGGAGAGAGTCTCACGGAAATGACGCACGAGCTGGGGTGAAAATCGTTAAAAGAAAGGCGTTATTTATTGCGACGAGATCTATTTGTCTTCAGAATACGAGGATACATTGTTAGCACTCGCCTACATGGGAAGTCATGATCATCATAATGAAATGAGGAAAATCAGGTCGAAAAGAGAAAGATTTAGGTGTTCCTTTTTCCCGCGAGCTACTGGAGAATAGTCTTGTGTAGTTCGCGAACGAACTAGTTCTGAAGAGCGTTCCCACAGGCGAACTACGCGAACTAATTCGCCTCTTAATTCGTACGCGAGAGCGCGTAGAATCGCGTGATTCCCTTCTGCCAGTTATCGTCATCGCGTGATTCCCTTCTGCCAGTTATCGTCATTTCGAGCTAAGATGCAGCTCAGCTGTAGTTTCATAGTTCACTGCCACAAATTTTCTTTTCTAAGGTGTCTAAATATAACCCTCATTCCGTAGTATAAAGAAGTAAAGAGAACTCAAAAGCCAAAAAGAGCGGAAGAACTAAAAAGAGCGGAAGAACTAAAAAGAGCGGAAGAACTAAAAAGAGCGGAAGAACTAAAAAGAGCGACTTACTTCGCGGCCGAGCTGCGAAGTAAAGGAGAGCTACCGGTCGCGAACTAAAATATGCGCTATCGGTCGCGAAGTAAATATGTGCAATCGGTCGCGAACTAAAATATGCATTATCGGTCGGAAACTATTATGCCAAACGTATCTCGCTTCATAGTTCGTTGGATTCTTTTCCGAAGACTGACGGGCAATAGCGAGAGGGCGCGCAGCAGAATTAAAAATCACGCGTTTGCGTCCTTCTGATGAGAACCATTTCGAAGTGAGCATCAGCCTACAAAATTTCTGTTTTGAAGTATTTTGCATCCTGCAATATCTGACTAATAAATTCCATAATGCCAAGATAAACGCGAGAAATTATCCACAAACTGTTTCTTTTGGTTTGTGTAATATCCTTAGCAGCTCAAGCAGCAAGCGCATGAAGCAGCTAGGTGGGGGAACTTCTCCCTCCACCTGCATGCACAGACCACACCGTTCAGCCGTCACTGGGGGAGGACGAACTATAAGAACGAACTAGTTCGCGGCAGAGCCGCGAACTTAAGTGAGCGCTCCCGATCGCGAACTATTATGCACAAGCCTACTAGAGAATGGAAGTATAGAGAACTATCACAAAAGTGGTTCGATGAACCCTCTACCACGGACTTCAATGTGATTTGCAGAGTATCCATGTAGATGAGATGAGATGTCGCGCGGATATAGAGAGTAATTGTCACTTACCTGTAGAACGGTCCTCATATGAAATGGGAATACGACACGACTCACATCTGGAATATCTTATTGCTGCCAGAAGCTGCACAGTACAAACTTGGACATTTACTGGGAGAACCCTGACTTGAATGTTTACACTCAGCGACGAGTACAGTATGTGCTCGCTCCCCGAGGAGCGGGCAGGCGGTTGGCTTCCGCTCGGCAGGCTCGGCGGCACTGGCGGCGTGCCACGGCTGCGCGGGTAGGGCGCCGCGCGATCGACTGGCACTGCAAACAGCCGCTCATTACCCTGATGAGCGCGCTTCTTGACTGCTGATGACGGCGCCAGCCAGCCAGTCAGCGCGACACGAGGGCCCCACAGGCCTCAGACGCGTCCTCCTCCTTCCTAGACGCGCACTACTGCTCCCAGACTCTACACTCAGGGTCACCTCCCAGCCATTTGGTTCTTATATTTCGAAACGTACACATATACCTAGCTGTCTATAGTAGATTCCGGCGAGGAAGGAAGGAAGGAAGCTTAGGGTTTTACGTCCCGTCGACAGCTTGGTCATTAGAGACGGAGCTAACGCTCGGAGTTTTTGGGTAAGGGTTGGGAAGGATATCGGCCGTATCCTTTGAAAGGAACCATCCCGGAATTTGCCTGGAGTAATTTAGGGAAATCACGGAAAACCTAAATTTGGATGGCCGGAAGTGGATTTGAACCACCATCCTCCCGAATGCGAGTCCAGTGCGTTACCACTGCGCCACCTCGCTCGGTATTCCAGCGAGGCTTTTGGTTATTTGCATACACTTCAAAACAATATACAGGTGTACATAAAGTGTAAAGAGAAGTACAAGCCGAACTGCATATGGCCTCTATCAATCTTGAGAAGGTATATGACAGAGGCAAGAGATACGGAGATGTCTGAGAAGTAAATGCTCGCCAGAAAAATATCTCAGGGTGGTAGAAGACATAAATGGAGGTGCAATGACACAAGTCAGGAGAAGTGCAGGTAGCAACGAAGGTATTTCCAGTGAGAGGAGGACTACATGGGATCTGGTCTCGACCTTGTTATGGACCTACTAGTCAAAGATGTGAAAAAAGAGGCACCTTAGAGCATGATGCTTGCCGATGTTTTAATCTGTGAACCTACCCGGGAGGCACTTAAAGACTAGCTTGAGCAGGGGTGAAACGCTCTAGACGAAACGGGAATGAGAACTGACAGCGTGAAAACAGAGTAGATGTATACAAAGGATACCAAACATCTACACTCCTGGCCATTAAAATTGCTACACCACGAAGATGACCTGGTACAGACGCGAAATTTAACCGACAGGAAGAAGATGCTGTGATATGCAAATGATTAGCTTTTCAGAGCATTCACGCAAGGATGGCGCCGGTGGCGATACCTACAAAGTGCTGATACAAGGAAAATTTCCAACCGATTTGTCATACACAAACAGCAGTTGACTGGCGTTGCCTGGTGAAACGCTGTTGTGATGCCTCGTGTGAGGAGGAGAAATGCGTGCCATCACGTTTCCGACTTTGATAAAGGTCGGATTGTAGCCTATCGTGATTGCGGTTTATCGTATCGCGACATTGCTGCTCACGTTGGTCGCGATCCAATAACTGTTAGCAGTTCGGTGTTTATGACAAATACGAATTGGGGTATTTTAATCCGCTGGTAGTACTTGTAACAACATGTACGCCTGGCCTAGGATTCGAAACCAGGTCTCCTGCTAATTAGGCAGTTATAGTGACTCTTGAACCACGCAGGCACATGGGTTTTACATGCCAGTGTGAACTACGTGAGCCTGTACGTGGTCTGATCCAAATTCTCAGATGTCTTGACACTTTGACCTTTCTACTCTACTGTACTATACCAGACGTCGTAAGTAGTAATTATTAATTGGTGATTTTTTTTATCAAATTGCGATTATTCTTCGGATGTTGAAATGAAAATCCCTTGAGGAAAAATGTTCAAATGTTTGTAAATCTATGGGAATCAACTACTCTGTGTTGTGGCGTAAGTCAGCGCCACACGGCAGACGTAAGAGAACGATCGTGAAGAAGGCAGCGATCGACCGAAAGCCAATCGCAAGCAGGCGCCGCGCATCCTGGAGGGAGTAATCGAAGATGTGCGCCCTCTACAAGCGGATATATCTAGGCCGACATATGTCTGGACACCCGTTAGTTACTCGTGAGAACTCGGACAGTTATTAGTGAGAACTCAGCAGTTACTACTCATCCATGAAGTCTGTAATAGGACAGTCAGAACGCGGCTACGAACTTAGCAGTAACTAGGTCTCAGCGCAGATAGCACCATACGGGAGACAGCGCATGCAGCAAGAAAAGAGAAGAAAGAGACATATGTTCTGAAGTTGAGTATTAGAAATTTTCAGTCAATAAAACTTGTGTTGTTAATCTGAATAGTTGATACAGTTGACTTCAATTCTTGCACCAATATCTTTACTGACGACACTCTGGACATCGGTCTCTAGGCTTACAAACTACTTTAAGCCAAGACCAAGAAATATACCCTTACTGGAAGGAGGACTCGAACCTCCGCAACTAGACGCCTTGCAACGCTCGGCCACTCCACCGCGGTAAAAAGGTACGGAATCCCTAGAAGGAAGGCAACATTCTTTCCAGCAATTTTTAAACGGCCTACGTCGGAATCTGCCTACAGAACGGTTCTACTGGCGCCTACTTAAATTTCTCGTAAGGACCAAAAACGTACGATACGGGGCAGACAGTCGTCTTTCCCTTTTTGTGATTCGGAGTGGAAACGACTAATTGCGTTACCCCCACTCTCCGGACAACTCGGCTTTTCTTGGAGTATGTCAGTAGATGTATATGCCAGTCATTTTGCTGAGGTGAGGGTTAACACAGATCGTTCCGAACTTTTTTTTTTTTTCGCCTTTCTTGTGCACTCACAGCAGCTAATGGATATAATGTTTTGGCCTCTCAGTGTATATAATGAGTACCTCTTGATAACGCGGAAGTATGTGGTAGTCCCTTTCAGCTGTGCCAGGAGTGGGTGAGAGTGTTGGCAGGTGGGGCGGCGCTGCCCCCGCAGTGGGCGGGGCCGCTGTTTTTAATGCCGCCCCTCTGGCGCGCGCCACGCCCACTGGGCCACGCAGCAAATCACCCGCCGTCGCCGGCAGAGCGGCCAAGCGCCAGCTGACGCCGCTGCTCCGCACACCCCTCAGCCAGGGGGTTAACCTTCCCTCCAGTGGGTGCCAACCTATCACTGACCTAGGACCACTTCCATTTCGTCCTTGTGACTAGGGATCACAATACGAACCGTGTAAGATCGCCAATCCCAAATATGGCCAAATTAATACACACAACAGTCTGCTTTCCTACTCGGAATCCCTATCATAAATGAAAATTAAATCTCGCTTACCTCATCTACATCTACACACACTCTCCGCAACGCACCCGAAGGTGCGTGGCGGAGGGTACTAGCTTTCCTGTTCCACTCCGATATAGAACGAGGGAAAAAACGAATGCATCTCTACGAGCCCTAATCTCTCTTAACTTTGTGGTCATTTCGCGAAATATAAGTTGGAAACCTGCAGAGAAGATTCGTGGTTCATTATATAGGTAAAAATCTATGTATACTGCACAGGTAACTGTATGTCAAAATCCAGAAATATGTGTCACATCTGTAATAGACTTCCGCATAATAGTTCGCGATCGGAAGCGCTCTAGTTCGCGGCTGCTTCATGCGCTTGCTGCTTGAGCCGCTAACGATATCACGCAAAGCAAAAGAAACAGTTTGTGGATAATTTCTCGCGTTTAAGTTTAGAGTTATCTCCATATCTTGGCCTTATGAAATTTATTAGTCAGATATTGCAGAGTACAGACCACATCAAAACAGAAATTTTGTAGCACTGAACTATGTAATTTAGCAGGGAGACGCTAACCTCGAAATGGCTCTCTTCAGCAGAAGGCAAACACGTGATTTTTAATTCTGTTCGCGACCTATCGCCTATTGCCCGTCGGTCTTCGGAAAAGAATCCAATGAACTAAGAAGCGATATACGTTTGGCATAATAGTTAGAGACCGGTAACGCATGTTTTAGTTCGCGACCGACTGCACATATTTTAGTTCGCGACCTATCGCGCATATTTTAGTTCGCGACCGGTAGCTCTTCTTTTAGTTCGCAGCTCGGCCGCGAAGTAGGTCGCTCTTTTTAGTTCGTCCGCTCGTTTTGGCTTTTGCTACCGCTACTAAAACTACAGCTGAACTGCATCTCATATCGAAATTACGGCAACTGGCAGAAAGGAATCACGCGATTCTGCGCGCTCTCGCGTCCTCTCGTTGTTACCTCAGTCTTCGGAAAAGGAGCGAACGAACTAAGAGGCGAGGGATCTGCGAACTAGTTCGCGTAGTTCGCCTGTGGGAGCGCTCTTCCGAATTAGTTCGTTCGCGAACTACACAAGACTAATATATAAGGAGTCAGCCCCTCTTATGATTGCCCTAGTTGCATTACACAGGTGGAATTAGGAATATATCGATATCTGGCGTAGCGTGCGCAGTGATTGTTAGTGGTCTGGCGTTGTATGTCTCAAGTGTGGAAGGTGTAAGCCGCTTCAAGTGAGTAATAAGAGTGATGGTGAAAGTCCGTTCATTGCGCGTATTTTGGGTTGAGTTTATCCCCAGTGCTGTGGGTGGATTTTCTCATCGTTTGTGCCGATCGTAACTGTGTAAGAAGATTTCTGCGCCGCGAATCGTGTCAACCGCGTCGGCTACAAGCCACACGGAATGCAGTGATGGATTGTTGTGCAACAGTGAGACAAAAGTAATAAATGGCGTGTGAAGACTAATATTGGCGACCTGTGTAAATTACCGTTATTGGAATGAGCGGTGAAGGCCGTGATTGCCTCACATATTTGTGATTATTCAGAAATATAAAAAAAATTAGTTACAGTTCGAAGTTGTGTCTATTGCCATTATGGACAAATTATGAACCCTTATCAGCAGCAAATTAATTACCGTTGAAAGGTATTCCCGAAACAGACTTAACGATACCTTTATCCTGTGCACATGTCATACTTGTCATTAATTGGATTGCTATTCCACGTGAGACTGGCATCGAAATATTCGGTAATCTTTCACATCTAGTTAAATTATTATTACACCTTCTGCAAAGATACAAGAGTACCTACCAACGTAGCACCGTGGTGACGAACATTAACACCTCAAGCGTGTGCGACGGCATATGCCGTCTACTGACGGTGGCGGCGCTAGGCCTCGCGCCTGTGGGGGCCTCGCAAAACATTGTTAAAATTTGAGTTTTTAAAAAAAAATGTATTTGATGTTTAACGGCGCTTTCCAACTGTTAGGTTATGTAGCGACGACATACATCTAGCGTACCCTAGCTTAACCAATGGACGAACAGAAAATCCATATCCAAGGGTGGGGTTCGACCCCCGGCGAGAGCGATCTCGCTCACCATGGTATGACGCCTTAATGCGCTCGGCCATTCACAGCCGGCAGACATTTAGTTCTCCGTATTTATTTGCTTATGAGTGCAGCAGTGATGCAATTTTTAGTAAAATACTTACAAAACAATTTCTTCAATACATTTCAGAAAACGATTTAGGAGAAGTATATCCAAATGCTTATATAACAATCAGAATCATGCTCAGTTCCAGTCATTACAGCTGCGGCCGAGAGAAGCTTCACAAAGTTAAAATTGATTAAGACTAACTTGAAAAGCACAATGAGCCAAGAAAGACTATTTGTGTTGCCAGTACTGTCAACAGATGCCGAAATAGCGGCTAGTAATAAGATGTGATCTTTAAAACATTCAATGAGACGAAAAGCTGAAAAGTTTCTCTAATTTGTGTTTGTTTATTGTAATTTTTGTCATTGCAATAATACTCATATATTATACTAATAGAATTTTAGTATAATGATTAAAAAGGTAAAGCAGTCAACAATCCGAAGATTGGTTTCAACACCACAGTGCTTTACTAGGCATGGTCCTGTTTGGAGGTGGTATGCCGTTGCCTTCCTCCGACCTTCGAACTGACTTACCCAGCCAGTTATAGGGGGACCTACAGTTAAACGTGGGTTCCGAACCACGGTGCTACTCGGTATTTTTCACATGAGCAATACTGCCAGAGGTGAAAGAAGTGGAAAGTGACAGATAAAAATCCTAGGACCTGGCGGGGATCGAACCCGGGACCTTTGGATTTGTAGTCTGGCACTCTACCACTGTGCAACCGAGGCGCACTATTGATGTATAATTCAGCTCATTTAACATTTTCTTCATTAATGAAAAAATGAAAGGGGCCTCGCAAAGACGATTTCGCCGACGCCCAGTTTTCGTCTAGCGCCGCCACTATCTACTGTCGACCATCCACTAGCGCGTGTGTTTGTCTGCCGCTGCGTCACTCCGAGCGTTAAATAATTCCCGAGCCGGTGGTGTCGGCACGTGGCGCTCAGCGTTCCGCCGGTGACTACCGCCCCATCCCCGGATTATATTCGGCGAGGGCATATTGGGGCCGATGGCGAGATACGGACGCCAGGTGCCAGAGGCGACCGCCAGCTGGCAGCACAGGCGCGCGCCGCTAATTAATAAAGATGGCCACCGGCTGGCGGCAGCCGTGACGTACCGGCACACCCATCCCATCCCCCAACCCTCCTACTGCTCTCGCGAAAATTCTTTCGTCGCTACTCCACTGGGTTAACAACCGGGTACAATCATGCTGTCGTAGTAGACTATCACAGGTAAACTCAGTGGCGGCACGTCCTTTGTGTTCAGTGAACCCCCGAAAAAAAAAAGCTCGTCGTGAAAAAACATAAATAAATAAATAAAAGTGTTTTTAATCATTCTTCCTTTCCTTCTTCTATCAGATCATTATATATACAGGGTGTCCCAGCTATCTTGTCCACCCAAAATATCTCTGGAACAATAACAGCTATTGGAAAACGACTTTCACCGGTATCAATGTACGGCTGGGGCCCATGAATGTACGTATTTGGAAACATTCTTAAACAAAAGAAAATGTACGTTTGGAAAGTAGGAGGCGAGGTACTGGCGGAAGTAAGGTTGTGAGGCGGCATCGTGAGTCGTGTCGGGGTAGCTCAGTCGGTAGAGCGCTTGCCCGCGAAAGGCAAAGGTCCCAGGTTCGAGTCCCGGTTCCGGCACACAATTTTAATCAGCCAGGAAGTTTCAAAAGAAAATGTGTTTTTTTAACACAAACTTATATTTTTTTAAATGGGCACCCTATATTTTTTCTTCAGAAATCCATAGCATGACAACTCACATAAACAATGGCGTTGATTGCATCGAAAAATTCCAATTACATCCCGAGATATATACATGTGGCGTCTGTTCCGGAAGAACAAACGCCACTTCTGATCCTGCAGCTGTTATTATTTAATATTCATAGAAGATATATGACTTCAACTGCGATTGGGCAAAGCTGAAAATGTGTACCCAGCCGGGATTCGAACCCGGGTCTCCTGCTTTCTAGGCAGTTGCGCTGACCCCTACACCACTGGGGACACAGTGATCACCGCACCTGCAAGGACTACCCATGCACGCCTCCCGTCAGATACAAATTCCCAGCTTCGCCCTGCCCATAGTACTCAAACTCGTAGTTTAACTAATTCCCGTAAGAGTAAGGGCTTCAAACTTGCCCACCCCTCCCCACTAACGATAGGATCATTGCCCGTCTCCGGCATATTATATATATACATGTGGCGTCTGTTCCGAAAGAACAAACGCCACTTCTGATCCTGCAGCTGTTATTATTTAATATTCATAGAATATATATGACTTCAACTACGAGTTTGAGTACTGTGGGCAGGGCGAAGCTGGGAATTTGTATCTGACGGGAGGCGTGCATGGGTAGTCCTTGCAGGTGCGGTGATCACTGGGTCCCCAGTGGTGTAGGGGTCAGCGCAACTGCCGAGAAAGCAGGAGACCCAGGTTCGAATCCCGGCTGGGTACACATTTTCAGCTTTGCCCAATCGCAGTTGAAGTCATATATATTCTATGAATATTACATCCCGAGATATTGCGACGAGAAGTTGACGCTTGAAAAACCTGAAGGCTCCTCAGGCTCAGGCGTGAGCCCCATGCTGCCCGTAATCGCGATGTGATTGACATGCGTAATCGCACCTCCATACTTACCAAGAGGTCCGAAACGAGTAATACTGTCTGCTGCCATCCTGCATTAAAGTCGTACATTCCAGCAGGTATTTATCCCATAGGCTAGGGGTGACGCGGTTCTGTAACATATCTGTGTACCGCAACGTTAGTCTCAAAGTTAACTTCGCTTATCGTTAATCCGTTACTAAAACACACCGGTCTCGCATTCGGGATGAAGGTGGTTTCAAATCCACCTCCTAAACGCAAAATTTGGGTTTCTCGTGATTTTCCTAAATTACTCGAGGGAAATGTCGGGATGGTTGTTTTGAAAGAGCACGGCCGATTTCCTTGCATATCCTTATCCAGAAGGCAGAGCGTGAGCTCCACCTCTAAAGACCACACTGTCGACGGGACGTTAAACTCTTAGCTTCCTGTCAGAGATACACGAGGTATTGAACGGAATGGACAATATGTTTGTGGTTTACATCATTCAAGCCGGGGTTACGATGTAAAATATTTTAATAAGTAGAGGAAGGACGGGGCATGTTCAAAGCCTACACGCAGTCTTCTGTGACCAACACAGTCTCAAGACCATGATGCGCTGTGTGTACCCGACAAGAACTGAGAGACTTTTGTGGGCTAAAGGACTGTCCACAGCGGCATATTTATACTGAAACTAGTATAAGTGCCCGGAGTTTTCCGATTGTGTACTTTTTTGAACTTCTTTATTCTTTTAATCACATAATCCAACCGATCACCTCACCGATCACCTCACAAGTTAATGGGTCTTGAATTACTACGTGCAACAGCATTGAATTGTTAGCTACGTGACTTGTGATCTTTACTGCATTTGACTACCATGGTTTAAGTATTCTACGACTAGTACTTGAGACACAGAGTTCTTAATTTCCTTATCTGCAGTGGTCACAGGTGTGTCAGAAGGAATATAAACCTAATTTATTGACCGTTGCCCCCCGAACTAAACCGTGTGGACGTGCGAAGGAACCAGACTGGCCGTGAATTTCATGGCAGCTACTCAAGATGTCTTTTGGAATGTTTTACTTACTTCAAACTATGTTAACTACCCTTGCAACGTAGCCTACGGCCATAGCCGGTTTTGTTGTGGACCAGGACGTGGCCGATTACGGCAGGTTCTGTCGGCCAGTGCACACCTCGGCGGCATGCCTCGGTGCGAGTAGTCAGTCCGTGCTGATTCGCTGAACCCTGTACTACTCTTGCGGTGAATTGCCAGTATCTAAATGCGAGCAAACGACCGTTACTGTCGCGAACACCCCATAACGTGAGGGCGCGTGTTCTGGTGTCAGATGTTGGGCTTCTGCCACCTGGAGCGAGCTCTGCAGGCGCCGTCTGTCGCTGGACTCCAGCGCTGGACTAATTAGTGGCCTGGACTGGAGGACGCGCATAAATTGTCTCTCGCCGCGAGCAGCCGTGGCCACCAGACCGCGACACACCCCTGCTCTAAAGCATCCCCAACAACCCTCGTGTCTGCGCTCACCGCCCACATGGAGGGAAGTAAAAAAAATTATAGCCAGCCCCCCCCTCAAAAAAAGAGAAAGAGAAGCCACGCGCCGAATCTCTTTGCTGTGGAAACATGATATAGGCGCTGCGTTTTCACTTTGGCAAAAAATCTTCCTTTTTAGGGAACTTGTGATGTTCAGAAGCAAAAAAACGCTTCGTGGAGGGAAATATTTCCCCCTGAAGCATGCTGAACGCCGTGCCGCAGTACACAGTCTAATCCAATTTTTATTTATTTTTTTAATCAAAAAATTATTTATCTATTTAGCTGAAAAGTCAAATACCAGTACAACTCAAAACAACATGTTTCGTGGTTGACAATGCAATTCCCAGTTATGTGATAACATAATGATCTGAATAGCTGATAATGAGTGCATCAACATAATTACGCTAAGTACAGTTACTGTACGTCGTAATCGTCCCTGTTTCCACTGATACAAATGTCAAGACGCACAGAGATTGGTAGCAAATATTTCCGTTTACCCTTGAATTATGTATCATGAAAAGTAAGTTTCCGGTTCTGTACGAGATGCTTCTCAGACACCGGCACTTTGTCTTGGAAGACAGCGTTCTTCTTACGTCTTCCCCACAAAAGCAATTGGGATGAGTATTACTGTCGACGCAATGCTGTCGTCTTGTTTGAATTTTATTGTTTCTATTTTCAGGCATGCCGTATGGTAAGCTTTTCTGAGTTCCGCTACTCGTATCCTGTGCAAGTCTTCTCGTTTCTGAATAAGATCCGCGGTGGAGTAGCCGAGCGGTCTACAGCATCTCGCTGCGGAGCGCGCGGTTGCTCGCCGTGGAGGTTCGAGTCCTCCCTGGGCCATGGGGGTGTGTCTTGTCCTTAGATTAGTTTACCTAGGTTTAAGTAGTTTGTAAGCTACGAACTGATGACCACACAGTTTGATCCGATAGATTTACAAACATTTGTCTTTGTCTGAATAAGGATGACAACTCACATGCATTTCAATCTGCTTACTGTATTCGTCTCTCGGTCTCCCACTGCCATTTTTACCCCAACTCTTTCCTCCAATGATAAAATGACGTTTCGCTAATGTCTCAGAATATGTCTTTGAATAAACAAATGCCAGAAATGTATTTTCTCCCCAATTATATTCAGTACCTCCTCATTAGCTACGTGATCTTCCCATATAATTTCAATCTTTTTTTTCCTGTAGCACCAACGTTCTTCTTTGTGAACTATTTATTGCCCACGTTCTTTTTCACTCTCGCACAAGATTTCTTTCTAGCCAAATTCATTCCGATAATAGTTCCTAACCCTTAAATATTCGATGTTATCAAATTTCTGTTTTTTAGATAATAATATAGTAATGAGGACAGTTTACAACTCACCGCAAAGACATGGCGACGAGCTGCGACAGACACATACAAAGAACACTCACATACAACACTTTCAGCTATCGGCGATGGCCTTCTTCGGAAAATGGAACATTCACAAAGGCACATAACACAGTCATACAACCGTCACCTCAGGCTGCCGACTTCGAATCCTTTTTTAATAGGAGATGAATATAAAGGAATGGGGATAATGATTACGTGTGCAATATATAATGACCAAAACTAAGTGAAAATACAAGAGAGGAGAGGAAGGAAATGTATATTAGGGTAATTGTAAGGGGGAGGAGTTAGCTACACCAGCAATCGGCATGATTATAAAGACCTGTGTTGACAGCGGGCGGGATTGTTGGCTCGAAAGTCGGAATGTGACAGTTACCAAGGATATGAGAAGAAGGAAGATAGAAGAGAGTAGGCGTGATGGAGGAATGCTTGAGAAAACAGTAACAAAGGAAATATCATGAGGTTATGGGACGGAAGAGAGGCCATTAGGCAAAATCTAATAATGAAAAGATAAGCTTTTCTTATCATAGATCTTGTACATTTGTACCTTCTCTACTCCACAATCTTAAAGTTTTTAACTGTCCAAATAACAAAACTCATGTACTATCTTTTTTTTGCCACCTTTCCTACTCTTAATTCACTGCGCATCGCCGGATTTAAATTCCTGTACGTCATTTCCCCTTGTTTCGCTCTTGTTAATGTCGTACTTTCAGGACATTGTCCATTCCTTGTAATGTCAATCTGCATAAGCAGAGGTGGTGATATCGCTAGTTTTAAATGCTTTATTAGACCAGTTGCGGAAATTCTATGTTGCCTTGTTGAAGTCTTAACACTTAAATATCACATGGTACTATTTCGTTCATGACTGGAAGATGGCAACGTAGAATTGCCGAAACGTGTTTAATAAAGCAATTCGAAACTAGCGATCTTGGCTCCTCTGCCTGTTCTTTCTTCCTTCCTTCCAACGTCCTGTCTTGCCATCTTCTACATATGCACGGGTGCGAAATTCCAGACGATATACAGTATTGTGGTGATGGCATGGCGATGACTGACGGAGGCGTCTCGTCTAGGGCGCCGCCTCGGTCGGAATGCATCGTGTCGTGTGGAGTGCCTGCGGCGACTCACCTGTGTGAAGTAGGCGGGCAGCACGCAGCGCTGGTCATCCAGCCGGCTGCTCTGCACGCGCTCCAGCAACTCGAACAGGTCCTGCGTCGCATTCTGCAACAACACGCAACACACACCGTCACTAACGTCGCTATTACACCATCATATTTTTGATCAAATCTTTCACAAACAAACATTTCCAAATATTCATGACATTTCTTTGACACAAATCTTTGACGTGGCGCTAAAAACAGGTTTTATTTATTTATTTATTTATTTATTTAGCCTGATCAGATTAGGGCCATCAGGCCCTCTCTTACATCGGACCAGGGTTTTACACATACAATATTTCTTTACATGTGAGTTACCTATAACATAATAATGATTTTTACAGATGAACAGTTAATAACATTACTTATACAGGTTGATTACATGTAAAAGGATGTAAATAAAAGGTAATAACTTAACTCTACATATGTAATCACTTAACTCTAAATAGGATTAATACTAACAGTACCACTGAGACACCTTCTGCTGCTGCTGCTGCTGGTGTAATAATAGAAGTAACAACATTTATATTAGCAGATACAATATTTACTTTTGAATATATCGAGACTGGTTAACGCATGGCGAATTCTGACAGAAGCTGTACCTGGCGAGAGCAATGGCAGTTGAATATCTGGGAGGAGGAATGGATGTGACGTACCTGGACCGTAGGGTAATAAAGACTGGCGTCATTATTGCTTTAGTAGATAATCCATTAACTGTCGTTTGAAGCTGGCAGTGTTATTCAGTTCTTTGATATACTGAGGTAGATTGTTCCAGAGCCTGGTTCCTGCTACTGAAAAGGATTTTGAGAAACTGGCTGAGTGATGGATAGGGACAGAAAGGGTTTTGCTCTGACAGGGACGAGTAGTTCTTTTATGTTGATCAGATAAGAGTGTTAAGGTCGAGGAAAGATATGAGGGACAGTGTACGTTGATAAGAGAGTAGAGGAAACAGTGTATGAAAATCTCTGCGCTTGTCAGCACGGAGCCAGGATAGTTGCTTATAAGATGGTGAAATGTGATCGAAGAGACGGATGTTACATATATATCGAACGCAGGCATTCATGATTAGTTCCAGACGTCGTGAACTTTCCCAAGAGAGACCTTGCAAGATAACATCACCGTAATCAATAATTGGAATTACAAGCGTTTGTATAAGTTTCTTTTTAAGATCTAGAGGAAAAAACTTCTTATATCTCTGTAGGGCATGAAGAGATGCTGATGCCTTCCTACACACTGCGGCTGTGTGCTCAGCCCAATTTAGTTTGTCGTCTATTGTAACTCTCAGACTTTTTGCCGAGGGCGAAAAATAGATAGGTGTGTCATTTAATATTAATGGTGGTTGAGATTCGCGGTATTTGTGGTTGATGAGTCTAGGATGACCTACCAGAATCGCTTGTGTTTTACTTGGATTGAGCTTTAATCCTATATTCTGTGCCCACTTTGATAGTGCACATAGGTCAGAATTAAAATTCTCGATTGATGCCTTCAGGTTTTTTGGTTTTGCACTTAAATACAACTGTTTACACTGTTATCATATTTGACGTCCTATTTCAAGATGGCAGACAGTAAAGAATTGTTACCCTCGCAATTGCTACTGCCACAATTACATTTTGTATGCATTTGGACGACGAAGACAAGTTGGGGGGAAACGGAAACGTACTTGGGTGAAGATGTGGTTACACGTGGTGACAACAAAAACATTCAGAAAATCTGTAGCGCGGATAAAAGTGGAGGACGTGAAGTCATACAAATAACCTGAGAATGGATGACACAACGAATGACTCAATGAATTGGCTCCTTACATCACAAAGCGAGATACGCGCATGAACAATGGTATATCTGTAGAAGACGTGGTTGCAGCGACACTGTGATTTCCTTATACTGGAAAGATCTATTCTAGCCTCCAGTATAGAACTAGAACACCATAGTGTGCATTAAGTAAAATAACTCCTGAAACGTGTGATTCAGTTTATAACGCAAATGTTTGTATAGTCTATGGGACTTAACTACGGTGTCATCAGTCCCTAAACTTACAAACTACGAACTAGGACGGCACAAATATCCATGCCCGAGGGGGAATTCGAACCCCCGACCGTAGTGGCCGTGCAGACCGTGACTGTATAACGCAGGAAAGATGGATATCTTAAACTAAATACATGTTTAGTGCACTACATGGGCATTAGGATTTTTAATAATTCTTTAATGATCATGCTCCAATGTGTGCATAAACTTTATAAATAAATAAAATACAATTTGTATTCCATCAACTAACTACAACACTTAAACAAATGCACGAGGCAGATGAGACGCTGTTCAACTTGAGGCATTCTGGTTTCAAAAATTAATTTTCTTCTGCATGTCGTCTGCAGTACATTCGGACCGTATTTCACGCCTAATATCTTCCGCCATTTTCTTACAGCTTTCCAATCTTCTAAACCAGTTTTTATTATGAGAATGGTTCACATTATACAACGCCTCTTCCGCTTCATTACTATTAATTTTGTATTTGATTTAACACACCAAATGAACTTCGCAGCCGTATTACAAATACACAACAATAAAATAACTTCAGCGCTGCTAGCTCTCAAAGCGGCGATATTTCGTATTGCAGTGAATAGAAGACAAACGACTTTTATGATCAAATTTACGGCGAGGCCCTAGATTTGGTAATATTACTTTGATGAAAGACGAGATACGTCAAAGTTCCCCATTACACTATAAAGTTTCTTTGACATAAATATTTGACATATCAACTTTGACATACGTCTCTCAGTATTCACCCACACGGTTCAAACTGTTTACATACGCTACTTGTCGACGCCTAATTCTATTACCATAAAACAGATTTTAATACAGGGAAATAATATTCAGGTACATGACGTGGCAGAATAGCTTACAACTTATAACGGAACATGTTGAAAAACAAACAAAAAATGATATCGAAAAATTTAAATTTATTTATTTTTCGTATTTTTGTCACACATAGATATATATACACAGTGTAACTAAATATGTGGGAAACACCGTGGATTCGACAAAGTACCTTACGACAAGCAGAACATGTCCCGTACACATATGGTTCATTTGTTTTCGTTACCATGTTAAAGGCATTTACTGTGGTGTACGTAACACAGACAACTTAACTATGCATGCCGTGGAGGAATGGTCGAGCGTTCTAAGACGCCTCCCTGTGGAGCGCGCTGTTGCTCACCGTCGGAGGTTAGAGTCCCCCCTGCGGCATGGATGTCTGTATTGTTCTAATATTGGCAGATTAGTCGACTAGATTTACAAACAATCTTCAAAAGTGAAACGCCAATATCGCAAAGTACTTATTTATTTAATGTCGTCCGGTTTCAGTGACCTATGCCACCATCATCTGGTCATAACAAATATTACAAGTAGGTCCTCTTATTTAAAATTGGATATTAAATAATATTTTGTTATCTGCAGGGCCCACAGTGTAAGTGACATCGTACATCGACATTGTAATAATGAGTATTATATAATTTCAACTGTATATTTTTATTTATTCTTAATTCGTATTTGTTACACTGTAAGCTTATTTCGACTTAAAAGTCATCTTCAGGTGTTATGCCTGCAATACTCAAGTTTTCATAATATCTAGTATTATGCAGAAGAGAAAAAATAATGAAATCTATAACGTCACAATAATATTGAAATGTACAGCATAACAGAAAGTGGTATGTAGCATTTCTTTTACCTCTATATAAAACAAGTAGGCAGCATAATACTAAATATTATGAAAACTTATGTATTGCAGATGTAACACCTGAAGATGGTTTTTAAGTCGAAATAAGCTTATAGTGTAACAAATACGATTTAAGAATATACAGTGTTGAAATTATATAATTCTTATTATTAAATAAGATTTGCAACATAGCACTTGAAGTAAATATAAAAACTTGAAGCTGTGATGTTTTAACTTATGTATTTTTATATTTAGGCTAAGAGCACGTATACACTATGCACGTAGTGCACTATGTTGCACGTATTATTTTAACCTCCAATTTTTATATAAGATGACCAACTTGTAATATTTGATATGACCAGATGATGGCGGCATAGCCCACTGAAACTGGTCGTCATTAAATAAATATTTTGCGATCTTGGCTTTTCACTTTTGAAGATTATTAATCTAGGAGATCGCCTCCACAACCTGCGATGCCAGGTAACGTCATGTTTACAAACATTTGAACATTTCACTGTGCAGGTTAGACATTTGTGTTCATACATTGCAATTTACTGGTACAATTTTGTATATAAGGTGATTAATATAGATAGCTACCACGGCACTTTTATCCAGTGATGTATTAACTGATTTTATTCCTTTTTAATCTTACGAAATGAGCATTATGTTCACGATTCCCTTTAACGCAGCACATGTAGTCCGAGTAAGTAAAACTGTTGTATTTCACTATAAACTTTTTTCTGCCTTATATAATGTCATTTAATAATCCTTATTAATACATTGTTTTTCATAAATATTTTAGCTTACATTTACCTTCCGATGAAGAACTGATAGTAGTGTCGAAATGTAGGTCACGAATTTCAAAAGTACCAGCAAGCTTATTAATGTAATTATTTGCAACAATCAGTCGTTCTTTTCATAAAAAAACCTTCTTTATTTTGTAGATCTAGATTTAGGCAAGTTATTTGCGTACATTTTTTATATCAGTATGTTACGTATTTTCATTGTTTAACCCCCAAAAACACTATGTGATAGAACGTTCAACATTGAGCCCGCAGCAAAATATTCATCGTAAAACGACATAATAAATATGGTTTGACTTTAATGCTGCTAGTTAACATTAATGCAACAGCTGTTTTGGCCTTAGGCCATTTTCAAGCAATCTGTCATAAGCTTATTGAAGTTTTTGCTACGTATGATGTTCGTATGTACTGTTATATGACAGTTTCCTTAGAATGCTGCATATTTACAAAGTTGTTGCTTTTCGTAATTTTTTCGAAAGTTAAACCTTATTTATTATTTACTAAGTGATACTTTTTCCACTCAACAGTCTGTGAAAAGTGTTATACAAAGCGCTTATGGGGGTTAAAAATGCACTTGTATAGCATACTGACATATAAACATGTATGCATTGAGAATGACAAGTTACTTTCCCATATCTATATCTGCAATAAAAATAGTTTCTTTTTTTACGAAAAGAACAACTGATTGCTGCAAATCACCTATTTGGCCGTGGGCACAATAAACCTTATTTATGGAAGACAATCTGATATTCCAGCCATGTTGAAGATTTTAGAATGTTGTTATTTTAAATCTTCTGTAACTGGCACCGATAGCACTGCAGAAGGAAGAGTCCACCCTGCGGTGGGAAACAGGAGCCTGTATTCAGACGCAACAGGCTGGCCGGAAGTATCCGTGGCGCACAAAGCACCCCTTGCCTCACACCGCGCACAGACAAGAAAGGAGGCGTCGTAACGGAATCTCAGCCCAGACCTGCCGCACCTGAGCCATCCAGGGGCGCGAAATCTGCGTCCAGCACTGCCAGTGTTCCAGCTCAGCGACCGTCACCTCAAATGTTTAAGCTTATGGGACTTAACTACGGGGTCATCAGTCCCTAAACTTACAAACTACTTATGAACTATTGAACTCTAAAGACGGCACAAATATCCATGCCCGAGGGGGGATTCGAACCCCCGACCGTAGTGGCCGTGCAGACCGTGACTGGAGCGTCTCAGTCCCCTCGGCCACCGCGGCCGGCGACCGTCACCTAACTACGATGGACACCAGATAGAACAAAAAATTTGACTGACGTGTTTTACGGCCCACTTTAAATTTGTAGTTTTATAAGTTTTTGCAAACATTTTGGACCAAAATAATAATCTAAATAATAAAAAAAAATAATAAGAGTGTCTGAAATCCTTTTATGAAAAAACAAATGTAGGTATTGGCGGGCTCCGAACCACTGACCTTCAGCGTCACAGCCCAACGCATTGCCCACTACGCTACGACTAACAGTTTAGAGTTGCGTTCTTTAATTTCATACTGATGCTATTATGGCATTTGCAGGCACTAGATTATCATTTATCGTACGAAGAACGACGTGTTTTTGTTAATTCTTCGGTGCGCCATTGCTTTGAAATGACACCGTGTAAATTACAGTAAGAAAATCATCAAATACGCAAAGCAAGATGGCGTATGCCACAGAGAGTTCTGCGCGAGGAATGTCACCTGACATCAGCGAACGGCTGGTTTTCGTTAATTCAATGGAGGGTGTCAAAACTCCGTTATTTTTGCAAATATCTCTCAAGCGATACGAGATATGAAAAAAACATAATGGAACGAAGCTGTAGAGAATTTTCTCCTCTACAAATTCGGTTATTCAAGTTTCGCGACAGATGAACGGTTCGTTTGCAATTGCATTTATATTAAAAACGGCTTTTTTTGCTATTACTATCGTATTTTTTGTCCGAAAAATTTGAAAAAGGGAGGTTCTGGTCTCTGGTGGCCTACAATTATGTCTGTAAAATTTGGTGCTGATCGGTTGAAGGGTTCGTCTTAAAAACAGGGAACACGTTACGGACAGACAGACATACATCCCAAAATCGCCGATATTTTTGCAAATATCTTTGAAACGCTATGAGATATGAAAAAAAAACATAAGAGAGCAAAGTTGTAGAGAATTTTCTCCTCTACAAATTCGGTTATTGAATTTTCGTGTCAGATGAATGGTTAAGTCGTTATTTTCATTTAAATTTCGAGCTGTCAAAAGACGATCGCAAAGGCGTACTTTTAGTGTTACTACCGTAACCTAAAGTGGGCCAAAAAGTTCTTTATTCAAGAGTGACGGAACATTCGTAGAGTCCTAAACTCGTTCACTTAGTCAAAAACTGGCTATGTCAGTGAACGTCTGGGTTCATAAGGCGCCGACGTTTGATAATCTTGGGGTATGCTCAGTGGTAAATTTAAAGTGACAACTTTTTTTATTTTATTAGTATTCCTTCTTTTTTCTTTATCTGGTGTTAATTTTAATAGTTATCAAAATGAAATGCCAAGATCACACATTAATAATTTATTCACTGACGACCGGTTTCGGTGAACTGTGCAACCATCATCTGGGCAAATACAAATTACAAGCTGTTCGTCTTGTGAAAAAAATGGGTATAAAATAACAAGTGCAACGTTGCACTTAGTCACGATATAAAAAATACACAAGTTAAAACCATGACAGCTTGAGTGTTTTGTAAGCTGTCATAGTTTTTAATACACAGTAAAGAAATTAACAGCCATTAATTTCAGTTTGACGTTCTAGAACTTGTAGGCGGGTATTTGGACCATTTCAACCTGTTTTTCCCGTTGTAGTAACTACTAAAATCATCTTCAGAGTTTTCGTCTTCTGAGACTTGCATATCAAGTAATGACGTGCCTTTATTGTGAATACTGATTTCGCTGTCGCAAACACTTACATCGGATCGTCTTTCTGGCTTCATTCTTGTGCAGATTTATTTTATGTACAGTATTACCAAAATAGTCCATAACCACGTCTGCTGTCATACCATGTCTGTCGATACCAACAGCCCATTGTTACATCATACACCAATTCAGAAAACAGGATGAAAAATGTCACGACTTACATTAAGACGATTCCTTGAAGACAATATGACTTCTAAGGGAATTCATAAACTTTAAATTACTAGTATAAACATTTTCATCGTATCGTATTATACCCCGCTTCATTTCTAGATATTTAATACAACAAATAAAAGGGTGTCGCCTTCAGTTTACAATACTGACGTAACAAGCGGCATTCCATTAACATTCGGCCTATTTAGAAAACGGTCACTTCACTCACATGTCAACGTGGATTTTAATGCCTACGAATTCAATTAGCTGTGTGTTTTGAGACAATCTTTTTACAGCGGTGTATTACAAAATCCAGCCGTCCATTAATGAAATGAGAGAGTCGATTTCAATTACAGTCAAGAAATATAACTTAAAGAAAAAATAATATCGAAATTTTCAGTGGGTATTTCGAGCATGCCCACTCAAATTTTGGGGTTTTCTTGAGCGACCGAGCATACCCGTAGTCGGCTCCTGTGTCTGTGTTTGATTAGCTGTGTTCGGTAAGGTATGTGTTAAAAGAGTTGTGAAACTGATTGCTAGCTTACTAGCTACAGCAAGGACGGCCTTTATTACCTCATTAATGCATCATAAACTTGGTTCAATTAACTTCCAATTACCGCCGGTGTGTTGAGTGCCGCAGTGACGCAAGCGAGCAATCAGGCCGACAAAATAGACCTACAGCGACAACCATGTCTGATGACCTCTTGCCATTATCACCTAGTTGCTGTAACACCCGAGCTACTGGTCACCCTTTGGCGATACCGTGTTTTGTGTTTCGTTTGTAGAAAGAACAGAACAGGGACATATTACGCGAGGTAAACCAAAAAAATGACGCAACTGACAACCCACGTAAAATCATAGCAACAGCGCGATATCAACGGTAAGTTATGTCGTAAAGTCGTGCAATAAAATTGTGACCGTTGTCAACAGCTGAGAGAGTACTGCATAAATGCTGTCACTGTATCGATAAATCATTTATAAGTGACAAAATGAATTATTTTGAATGGTCCATTATTAGACATCAATGTTGTCAAGATTAGTAGGTGTGCAGTTCAAAAATGTTCAAATGTTTGTTAAGCTTATGGGACCTAACTACGGGGTCATCAGTCCCTAAACTTACAAACTACTTATGAACTACTTACGAACTAGGACGGCACAAATATCCATGCCCGAGGGGGGATTCGAACCCCCGACCGTAGTGGCCGTGCTGACCGTGACTGAAGCGCCTCAGTCACCTCGGCCACCACGGCCGGCAGGTGTGCAGTAATCAAATATATTTGTAACCACATGAATAAAAGTAGTTTACTATCTTCATACAATAGATGTGGTACGTGCTTATGTTTGTAGTCTGTTTATGTAGGTACGCATTCTACATCTATACCTACATAAATACACCGCAATCCATCCACGCCCCTATATGACGAGGTCTTATCTTTGTGGTCTTTACGTGAAATATAGGTTGGCGGCAGTAGAATCATCCCGCAGTCTGTTTCCGATTCTAGCCCTCTAAATTTCTTCAATATTCTCGAAAAGAACGTCGCCTAAAACATACATATGTACTTTAAAATGCATACTGCCAACCATCGGCTATTTATTATATTTATAACTTTACCGGTTTCGGTTTTGAACAATCATCAGAAAAGTAAATTAAACAGACTGATTAAGTTGGTAATTGTGTGCCATCTGATCCGTGTCAATCAATAAAAGATTCGTAAATGTCACTTGACATTACGCCTTGATGATAAAGCAATCAAGACCTAATGTCACGTGACATTTTACGAATATTTTATTGATTGACCTGGATAAGATGGCACACAATTACCAACTTAATCAGTCTGTTTAATTTACTTTTCTGATGATTGTTCAGAACCGAAACCGGTAAAATTATAAATATAATAAACAGCTGATAGTTGGCAACATGCATTTTTTAAAAGTATATTACGGCCGTTACACCACACTACATTTCATTGAAATTTAAATACGTACATGAATTGTATGAATATAGGCAACTACTTGCAGTAATGTGGTTGCAAATATTTCATTACTGCACATTTAGCAATACTCAGAACTCTGTGATGACCCACCCTAAAAGCGTAACAATAAAGTCATAATGTCAAATATACATGACTTACCAATGCCGCGACTAAACAGCATGTACGCTGCACTCTCTCAGTTCTCAATGGTGAGATTCACGAGGACATGTCCTCAGTGAAAGTGAGGAAGAATTACAGGAGCTGATGAATTGGACGAACAGTAAGATGTGCACAGAATCTGGGTTGAGAGTAAGCTCAAGAGAGACGAGAGAAATGGGCAGTAACAGAAATGGCATTAGCGATAAATTTATTTTCAAAGAATCACATGAATAAAGAATTCTGTACTTAAGAGAATGTGAATAACAACTTAAAACATGCAGAGTCACAATTAAAAAAAATGTATAAAAACACTAGTATCAAACATAAGCGTTAATTTGTGGAAGGTATTTCTGAGATGCACATTTTAATGCCTGCATTGTGGAAGAATGACTCATTTATTGCGGGAAAATCGGAAAATTGAAGCGAAATGCAGGCAGCGAAATGCGAACATCGAAATAATGTTCTGTGGAGGACAGACAACAAAATGAATAAGATTACCTGACATAGTCTGGACTGGAGGCGATCTAATCGTTTCATAGTTTTCAAAATGACAAGCTAAGATCGCACACTAACAATTTTTTAAATGACGACCGGTTTCGGTGCACTGTGTCACCATCATCTGGTCACATATGTGTTATAATCTGGTCATCTTGTTAAAAATATTGGGTATAAAATAATAAGTGCAACATTGCACTTAGTCATTATATAAAAAATACATAAGTTGAAAACATGACAGCTTACAAAATACTCATGATGATGGTGACACAGTGTACCGAAACCGATCGTCATTTAATAAATTGTTAGTGTGCGATCTTGTCTTGTTATTTTGAAAACTATAAAACAAAATGAATGTCTTGAAAACGCAGAAAATAAGGGGCAGTATGGTACGCAGCAGGAAAAACTTCAACGATACTAGGAGGAGATGTACAGGATAAAATTGTAGTGTGGAAGAGAGTTTGGAATATATTTATGTTGTAATTGCGGACATGTTACCTGAGTTGGCAGAGGATAGGAAGACGTGGTGGGCCCCATGAAACCCGTCGACAGACTGAAGACCCCTCCGTGAGCCCAGGTGGTGTCTGCCTAGTAGGAGGGTGGGAGGAGCTTCCGTTGCTCCTCCTTCTCCCCCCACCCCAACCACACGTATAAAGAAGTCCGCCAACCGAACTCTCCTTCCCCCCTGGCAGGTGTGTCAATTTAGTTCGAAAAAGAGTGACAGCATGTAACGGAGCCATTTGTCATTAAATCTCAGAATCTATTTCGCCGTTCGCTCTTAACCCTCTTGAAAATGAAAATTCCAGATAGTTCTGGGTTCTAAAACGCTTCCAGTAGCAATTTACCTTCAACTCGATTCGTTTCTCGTTACTTGTCAGTTTTAATAACTAGTTACTTGTTAACCTTGTAAGAATTTTTTGGCAGATAACTAAACGTTCCCTATTAGACAGCAGTATGATATGTACACAAGTTACGGAAATTTCTGTCATTTAGCATCAATTGCCACTTAATCAGAATTGAGACGTTTTGGAACATTCTTCGCTGATAAACGTCTCTACATCTACATACATACTCTGCAATCCACTGTAAGGTGCGTGGCGGAGGCACACTGTACCACTACTAGGCATTTCCTTTCCTATTTTATTCCCAAATAGAACGAGGAAAAAAATGCCTATATGCCTCCGTACGAGCCCTAATTTCTCTTATCTTGTCATTGCGAACACTACGCGAAATGTAAGTAGTTGGC
Source organism: Locusta migratoria (assembly GCA_026315105.1). Classification (NCBI taxonomy): domain Eukaryota; kingdom Metazoa; phylum Arthropoda; class Insecta; order Orthoptera; family Acrididae; genus Locusta; species Locusta migratoria. The sequence continues at coordinate 325,018,160 of CM048745.1, read as the reverse complement.
AGCAAGATCGTACTACACTCGGCTTCAAATTCCGGCCCTCTAAATTTCCTCAACAGAAATTCACGAAAAGAACGTCGTCTTTCCTCCAGCGATCCCCAATTGAGTTGCCGGAGCATTTCCGTAACACTCGCGTATTGGTCGAATCTACTAATAACAAACATAGCTGCTCGCCTCTGAACTACTTCTATGTCTTCCTTTAAACTGATCTGTTGCGGGTCCCAAACACTTGAGAAATAATCAAGACGTGGTTGTACAAGCCTTGTATACGCGGTCTCCTTTACAGGTGAAGTACATCTTCCCAAAATTCTACCAATAAACCGAAGTCGGCTGTCCGCCTTACAACTGTCCTTACATGCTCGTTCCATTTCATATCGCTCTGCTATATTACGCCTAGATATTTGAACGACGCGACTGCATCAAGAAGCTCACTACTAATGCTGTATTCGAATATTATGTGATTGTTTTTCCTACTCAAGAGCATCACCTTACATTTTTCTACCTTGAGGGCTAGCTCCCATTCTTCGCACGCCAAAACATTCGAAAGAATTGTTGACACGAGCCGACCGATATGCCAATATCCTCGGCAACGTCTCTTATGGTAATTCGACGATTTTCTAATTCTCTTTTACATTATTATCTATTCTTGATGTTCTGGGGCGGCCAGAGCGAGTTTCGTTTTTGGCATCCTCTCGGCCATCTTGGAAGTGCGTGTACCACTTGTAAACATTTTTTTCTTTTTTCTTTTTGCTTACAGCAGCTTCGCCGAATGGCACTGTCAACATTTCAACTGTTTTAGAGAGTAGGTTCCATTTTTCACACAAAATTTTATGCAAACTTGGTGTAACAGTTGAGTGGGACACCCTGTATATTGCCTGATAAATATAACAAGTTATTAGAAAAAAAGGAGATGGATAGAGGAGGGATAGGAGAAGTACTACGTAAAGGCTGGAATAAATAAATACCCGGGCAACGCCAGGTTTCCAGCTAGTTTATAAGTACAAACAAGTGTCCAACGACGTAGACAGCTCGCACGATCTATCGGACCATTGAGAATCTGAGCAAGTAATTAACAGAACGAAACGGCGAAAGCAGATCTCTGGCTCGGCAGGCAGATGGCTGGTCCAAGGTCGGCGCCTTCCATTGAGCAGCTCGCCGGACCGCCTTCGGGTGCGGAGTGTCACGCACCGACTGCAGTTTCCGGTTTTACGACTGCCCGCGCGAGTAAATCGTTATTGCGAGAGCCGTTTCCATTTGCGTAAAAGTAAAAAGTGTCGCGCCGCGCCGTCGCCTGACGCTCGGTCACCTGAGAGGGTGACTGGGCGTCCGTCCGGTGGGCGGCGCAAAGTGTATCGCAGCAGGCGCGCTACCGTGCGCAATTAACGCGGCTGCGGTGTCCCCGCTAGCCGTCCGCCAGCAGGCCGTAAACACCGCGCCTTATTGCCGAGAGCACGCCACCGCCGGTTTGCGCACTCTGTGTGCCGCCGGAGAAATTAATTTCCCTCTCCAGTGAAACTCTGTGCTGCGGCGACTTTTATGCGCAGTACTACATAGCACAACGTTAGTTGAGAGGCTATCAAGCGAATTTTTCTTGTCGTCGTTGTTGCGGTAGACATGAGAGGGCGGAGAGGGGACAGAGGGGGTAGATAGATAAATGGAAAGCTAAATAAAAGCCAAGTGGACTACTTTGAGACGTTGTTCGGTAATTAAAATCTCAGACGACTGGTAACGTAACTGTCAATGACAATTCGTCGACAACACGATGGAGAACGTTTCTATGAATCGATAAACAAATCAAATGAAAACACTGGAAGGCATTACTATTTACCAAGTAATTTCAGAAACCATTACATTTGCGGAATGAAAATATCACTCTGGAGCGGAGTGTACACCGATATTAAACTTCCTGGCAGATTGGCAGATTTCGCTTACCCGCGAAACGCAAAGGTCCCAGGTTCGAGAACCGGTTCCGGCACATACTTTTAATCTGCTAGGAAAGTTTCAATACATTTGTTTGTATATTATTTACGAATAATGTTTTATAAATATTGATGTTACAAAACTAACCGAATGTAATATTCCTTATTTATCATTTTCGATGTGCAACTTTTGTGATTGATCTGTTTGCAGTAAAAAATTCTGGATATGAGGTTCGCCTGATATGCAAAACACTGTATTTTATCTTGCAGTAACTTTCGGGTGTGCAGCCGGATCCCGACGTCATTCTGACACTATACTTCCGGTCATCTTCAGGTGAGTAGAAAGTACTGTCTAACCCAGTTGCAGTCGCGATATTTGTAGTGGTTCTTGCGCATGCCAAAAGAGCTGTTGTCGTTTTGCGCATGCGTTAGGTGGCTTCATGCGCGTTACGGCCGACTTTTAGGTGGTGCCCTCGGTGGTGGAAGAGCAACAGTCTACATCATCAATTGATGACGTCGATTACGCTGTGACTGGTGCACCTCGGCTCTTCAGTACTCACTACTCACCTGAAGATGGAGGCGCACTTCCAGGCCGAAATACGACGGGAAAACTTCAGAAATCACACTGTATTTTACTTTTACCCCAATATGTTTAGTATCTGTGTGCCATCATCAGTGGGTTTAAATATGACTATGGAAAAAAAAAAATACGTTGGTTTAGTGCTAACCTATGCGTGAGTTAGGTCTAATACGCTGAGGTTATTACCAAAGGAATCTATATTATGTTTTTCACAGTCATAAATAAATATATATATATATATATATATATATATATATATATATATATATATATATATATATATATATATATATATAAACCCACTAATGATGGCACAGAGATGCTGAAACATGTTTGGATAAAAGCAAAATATTGTGTTTTGCATATCAGACGGACCTCATATCCAGAATTTTTGTAACATCCCTTGTACTTTAGTGAGGACGTTTCTTTCTGAAATTGTCTACTGACAGCTAACTAATTACTGTAACTCGAGAATTGTGAAATCTATTTTGTTTTTATATCAATGCTTCTTCAGATCGGGCCCGGTGGTGTTGGGGTAAAGCGCTCCACTGGAAACCGAAGGTCGCGGGTTGGAAACCCCGTCGAACATCGGATTTTGCGTTTTAACCCATCCTTCACCTCTCAACGATGTGAGGAGTTGCCAGAAACGAAACGAGGTTCGGATGCCAGGTTAAGCTGTAAGTCGCCTTTCCTTTCTCCAGTTGGATAACTGGGGTAGGCTAGGGACACGCCAGTCGCCGAAGTGGCGTCCAATTGAAAGACTTCCACCAGGTCAATGAGTTTCTTCACAGATGATAGCCTTGGATTCCAGATAGTTATTATCTTGGTGTAGAAGATACTCGTAATCTGAAAGAGATGTGTAATTGAATTCCGTCTGCTAATTCAGGACGATATTTTGGGCGTGAACATCTGTTTTGTAATTTCCAATATTTCTAATTCGGTCAGCACTGCACCTTACCCTTCTACATGTAAGACTAATACATTTGTTGCATACTTGTGTTCCTAAGAAATGTTTGCCAAAGACAGAATCTGACTTTTTAAATCTCCAATTACTGTGGTGTTCACTGAGCCTAGTACAGATTGAGCAACCTGTCTCTAATGCAGGGTGGTCCATTGATAGTGACCGTGCCAAATATCTCACGAAATAAGCATCAAACGAAAACACTACAAGGAACAAAACTTTTCTAGCTTGAAGGGGGAAAACACATGGCGCAATCGTTGGCCCGGTAGATGGCGTTGCCGTAGGACAAACGGGTATCAACTGCATTTAAAAAAAAAAAATAGGTACCCCCATTTTTATTACATATTCGTCTAGTACGTAAATAGATATGAATGTTTTATTTCGAACACTTTTATCGCTTTGCGATAGATGGCGCTGTAATAGTCACAAACGGTTAAGTACGTGCTGTCTCGTAATATTTCGCCAGTGCGGACGGTATTTCCTTCGTGATAAATTACTCGTGTTAAAAGAGACCGTTTACCATTTGCAGGAGAGGTCGATACGGTATTTATGAAAGGCTATTGTGATCAAAATGCCCAACGGGCCTGTGCTATGTATGTTGCTCGTTATCCTGGAAGACATCATTCAAGTGTCCGGACCTTTCGTCGGATAGTTACGTTATTTATAGACACAAAAAGTGTTCAGTCACAAGTGAAACGTCAACCACGACCTGCAAGAAATGTTGCCCAACTATGTGTTTTAGCTGCAGTTGCGGCTAGTCCTTGTGAATTTGATTGGATTCAGAAGATGAAGGAACTACTTCGTGCCATTCGCTTCAGAGCTGTTCTAGAGATGCGACAGACAGTAGACCGCTCTATTCGCACAATCAACAGAACAGGCTCTGATAACTGTGTACTACGCCTTCCACATCGCTGGCAACGGGTTCTAAACAACGCTTGTGACTACTTTGAAGGACACTAACAGGTGCAAACATGCAACGCCTTTGTATCAGTTGTGAATAAATGGTTGCCACTCTTTTCCTTATGAAAAAGTAAGGATAAAGACTACTTTTAACTGTTCTTAAAACGCACTAGAAAGTATAATTAGAATCACTATAAATCAGAAAGTATATGAACGCAGAAGATGGATGGATACTACCGAATGTCTACCTACAGCCAATGAACTACCCCTTTAGTAATAAGATGCTATACTTTAAAATTTTAGCTGCATTTTGCTAAGTTGTAAAAGACATACGAGTGTTATGACTATATTACAATCACAGACATTACCTGCTGATTTTTAAAAACAATTCAACCATTTTGCTAATATTAAAATGTTCAAATGTTTGTAAAGTCTATGGGACTTAACTTCTTGGTCATCAGTCCCTAAACTTACAAACTACTTATGAACTACTTACGAACTAGGACGGCACAAATATCCATGCCCGAGTGGGGATACGAACCCCCGACCGTAGTGGCCGTGCAGACCGTGACTGGAGCGCCTTAGTCTCCTCGGCCACCGCGGCCGGATTGCTAATATTAGGAAAATATAACAGCCACTGTATGGTGGTTTCGGATGTACACGTGTAGATGAAGTTCTCGAAGTGACAAAATATTCTAATCTGTGTGACAGTAAGTACACGCAGACAGCTAGAACATAGTGCGCTGCGAATTGTTATTTCAGTAAAACTCCACAAGCTCAAGAAGAATTGAATCTGACAGCATGTCGCTGTTGAAACTCTTGGGCGTCCGTCCGTTATTAACACGTTAGTAGTGAATAAGTATTCTGAGTTAACCATAATCTTGCTGATTATTTTCAGATAATAGCGCCTATTTGTCTTCGGACGTTTGCACATTAGTCACTGCTCGGATGCGCATATAGCCACTAGCGTTTGTCAATGCGCCTGTGACTTATACTGCCCCGCAAACCTCGTGTGTTGGCCTGGCAACCGCACTGAATGTGCTTCAGGCGCATGCCATTAGCGTTTCAATCTGGGACGTAGTGTCACTGAATACGTTAAAATTCCCACATAACACAAACAATAAAACATTAAAAGTAATTTTCTGAATTACGCACATAATAAATACCGTGGAACTGAAAAATCAGCCTAGTACTGCACTTAAGGGAAAATGCCTGGTATAATTAAACATTTAGATCGCAAAATAACAGATGTCCCGTTAACAGAAGAAACGAAACATGTCGCTTTGTAGCGCCCGAAACTTGCGGTGCAAATGCAGCGGTAACCCAATCGCAACTGGAACTGAAACGGATGTACCTGGAGAGCTGCTCTCCAGGTAACTTTCTCGATTGATGAAATGCCATTCAGTTCCGTGGTTTACGAAAATATCGTTGTAGCCAACCTAGCAGGGATGCGAGGAGTAACCGTTTCTGTGACATGAAATAGCCTCGACCCCCAGAAAGCGGGGAAATTGCTCTGTCAGCTAACAGTTGGGGTCCACGTAGATTTAAATTAATGGGTAGGAAAGGGAACTAGATTTCGCAACCTTAGACGTTTTCTGTTCTAATTATTTTGCCGATAATACTCTCTGAAAATACCTAGGTAGGGTCTACGAGCTTGGGAAAATTAAATGAATAGTAGAAAAAATAAAAAAAGGGATGGACTGTGCCCGTCACTCTTCAATTGTGCCCTTGAAAAAGTCGTCAGAGAATGGACAGAAACAGGTGCACCAACATATAGCCCGAGACCAAAACATAAGAGTCCAGAATCAGACTGTTTATCATTTGATGACGACATGCCACTGATTGCCCAAGACATCACTGATGGACGAATCAACTATTACAATAGACTGTAGTAAAAATTGGAATAAAAAGTTTCATTTGAAATAACAAAATTTGTGACAGACATCAAAGGTGTACCTTATGATCTCGAATTTGAGAATACCTACATCTGTAGAGTGAAAGAATTTAAGTAATTGAGTGAAATAGAGAAAGTTGTAATAAAAGAAATCTATCAAATCGAGACTGCAAAAAATGGAGGCGGCTTCTCAGTTAAAAAAAAAATACTTACACAAAAAAGAGTTACTCTCCTGGAACCGCAAAAGCGGACACAACTGTAAACTCGAAGCTCTCTGCGCAAATGAGGCACTAAAATTTTCAACACAAAACACTAAAAGGAAAATCAGAAGTGAAGAATCCAGTTCATGGGGCATTTACAAAGAATTGACTCAAACAGGTTAAAGAACAAAATGAACTCGTTGTTAAGGAACAAAAATAGGAAACCAAACTGGTACAAGCAAACAGAAAAAGACCTAATGGAATTACGTTATCCAAATGTACAGGATCGAAATGAAATAACAAAACTCGCAAAAACACGGGGAGGAAGAAGAGAGAAAAGATAACTAGCATACGTTAAAAAAGTTTCCATCAAAAAAATTAATAATTATCAATATTAATGTAATGAGGCCACTTAAAATTCGGAATCTTAAAGTTCTTTATAAATACGAATGAAAGTAAACCTTTGTGAATTATTATTTACCAAGATTGAGGTAAGGCGTTGCGCAACAGTTTTGAAGTAAAGTTGAAATTATTCTGTAACACTGAAATAAAGCAGATTTGTGCTAGAGAAAAAAAAATCGTATTCTTTAGAAATCAGATTGAAATTAATTTGGATTCGACGAATATTATTGACTTCGGCCCGTGTCTTTTGGCACTTAACGTCGTGGATAGTAGGAAGTAACTGAACTTATGCACAATTACTACGTGAATTTTAAAAGACGAAAATGTCCTAATGCTTTTGAGTAAATTGAACTGTATTCTGCCAAAAGACCCACAAGCATGACTGACGTTGTTGGTAGGATTCATTTACAAATTTTACAGAAAACAAACTTGAACTTTAAAACAGATATCGAAATCAAATTGAAAAACTTTTTTGCCATCTGCAAAATTGCGGCACTCAAATATATTAGACAGATGTCAAAACGTTCAAATGTTTGTTAATCTTAAGGGACTAAACTGCGGAGTCATCAGTCCCTAAAATTACAAACTACTTATGAACTACCTTATACTAACGTCGGCACAAACATCCATGCCCGAGGGGGCATTCGAACCCCCGACGGGGAGCTGCCTCGCGCATCGCAGCATAGCGCCTCAATGCGCTCGGCCGCTCCGCCGCGGCCGACAGATGTCACACTTAGCATAATACGAAGACGATACTTTATAGTGACACATCGAAGAGCATATTACAATGACGTATCAAATAAAATAGCTTATAGGATACACCTAAAAAACTCATTTCATATAGGTACCTTACAACGTTGTCAGTGCGACGTAAAGAAACAGATGCGCTGCTTGTGAACAAATTCTGGGAAAAAAGGAAGGGTCACAAATGTCGATTCCGCGTGGTCTTAGCGATTCATCCGCGAAGAAGAGTGACGAAGTTTGACAAATTGTTAATTAATGAATGAACCGATGTGGGTTTTCTAGGAGTTTACTCGAAACTTTCTTTACTGTTGGAATCTGTGGGCAGAAATTTTGGGCGTACATCGAATCGGTAAACGGGTCGATACCAGTCTAGATCTAGAAGCTCTTTGACAATAAGGAAGTCGAAACATAGGATGTCACACTGAAGGCCGAAATATTAAATGCCTTTTTTCAAAGCTGTTTCGCAAGAGAATATTGCCGAGGTGCTATTCCGCTGCATGCACCCCGTTTACATGGGTTCCCAAAACCGGATTTCGTAAACCGATTTTCTAATTCCGCTTTTTGTTGATCATGTAAACACTCCAAAATCTGTTCTGGAAATCCGCTTCTCTAAAGCGGCTTTCCAGTTCCATAATCGATTTTCGTGCCCATGTAAACGCAACCGTTTTTCAAGCGTTCTTGGCTTGTCAGATTGTGTTTTCTTGTTAACAATTTTCGGCACATATAAGGAGAGTGATATTCTCTAATGTGAAATAAAATTATAAATATTAGAATGAACATAAATCCGTGTATTTAAGATAAATAGCGATTGTGCTGACTAAATCAGGCACTGAATCAGCTGTTTTTCAGCCGCCATATTAAGTGGGTTAGGAAATGCGATTCAGGCTGTGCCATGTAAACACGACAGCGAAAAACGGTTTACGAAAATCGGTTTTCGTCTTCCGGAAGATGTGTTGCATGTAAACGTAGTGATGGAGAGCCTTGGCAGTAGTGGCAATATTCTATGGGAACACAGAAGCTGAATTAAAGTTTGTGACGTGAAGGAAATCCTGGTTAGACTATTCCGAGGCGCATTAGTCGCTAGTCATGCGGTGGTTTAGCGGTAAGACGTCTGCCTAGTAAGCATGGAGGTCGGGGTTCGATTCCTGGTCGCATCACAACTTTTAATGTAATGCTTGATATATATCTTTAATGTCTTATAAATAATTTCGCACGAAATTTTCTTTGGTGTTCGAAACTGATGGCAAAACCAAAGGATTACGTTTACTTGTCCCTCTTGTTGCGATTCATAGGAACTTTCAATATTAGTAACGTAAGAAAATCGCGCATATATTCGCGTGTTTTATGTGGACTGTCACTACCACAATTATCTTTATAGGTTGAACTTACCTTAGACTGGACATAAATGTTAAGTATATTTTTGTAATCGGAAATCGCAGGCAAAGCATGTATGAGATTGACATTTGTTTTGATTTGTCATAAGAACTGTGCCAAAGACCTTAAACATAGAAGACGATCTTATCAGCATTTGTACGTAGTGATTGTAACTTGCTACTAAAATGTTATTTTGTATAAAAGCCATTGGTAGGCACAAAGAATCAAATAATAATGCAATTACATAAATATCTGTTATTTAAAAATTAAAATATTTGTTTGTACCTTTAAAAGAAAAGTGCGTAGGAGTTGTAACTGTTACTTTCAATCTCATTTGTATAAAAATGTTTACTAAACACTAAAAGATAATTTATATTGTAATTTGAAGTATATTTTCTATTTAAAAATCTAAAATAATTTTAATAGAAACTTTTAAATGAAAATTGAACGTCACGTGAGGTCACATGTCGTAACGAAACATGACTTAGCCGCCTTATTGAATGGTATTTAAACCCTGTTGGAAGATGCCAAAGGCAGAAGGAAAATGTGTGCTGTATTGGTAGTACTGGTGGTAGTGGCAGCAGTGAAACCAAGCTATGTAATATGTATGGTACGAGTATACACAGTGTAAAAGAATTGTACGTACAAGTGACTTTTGTGTTTTTGACTGTGGTTCAAATAAATTTGTTTGTCTTCTCAACAACGTAGTGATATGTAGAGAACCTGTTAGACTATCCCGTTAATTTGGACTTATGTATGGAGAAATTTTTGAGGATTTGCAGTGAAGTGTCGTTTTAAGTGCTTAACTTAGATACTGAGCACCTCTGCGACATATCACTCTTCGTTTGCGACGTGGACAGGTCCGCAGATACTGTAGCGTCGCTTGACGGAGTAACTGCGAACTAGCCTCGCGGATGACGACAGTCGTAAAGCAGTGTGTTTCTGGACGTGTGTCACTGCGGCCCCGTGTCATCGATTCCCGCCGACCGCCCGCACTTGGGCAGACGCTTTCCGAGAAGCGAGGCGACCGCAGCGGATGCGGCGCGGCGCCAGCCAGCAGCGAGCATCGTGCAGCCGGACAGCGCAGGACGCAACCGCGGGCCGCCTGCTGGGGAAGCGGAACCGCGCCCAGACCGCAGCCGCTGCGTCCGCTTCCTGCCTGGCCAGCTGCATGTCGCACAAACAGCCTCTGTCTGACATCAGTCTACGTCTATAACGTCTCACTGCACAGTGGCAAATGGTAAAACAAAGGATATAGGGTAAGGTGGTACAATTCCGATCATTTCGGACAAATGTTATTATAACTGGAAATAAATTGAGAAAAGGAATAATTTTAACTATGGAACTTGTTTTTGGATGAAACTTCCTGTCAGATTAAAATTGTGTGCCGGAACCGGGACTCCAACCTGAGACCTTTGCCTTTCGCGGGCAAGCGCACTACCGACTGTGCTATCCCGACACGACTCACGATGCCGCACCACAACTTTACTTCCGCCAGTACCTCGCCTCCTACTTTCCAAACTTCACAGAAGCTCTCCTGCAAACACGCAAGACTAGCACACCTGGAAGAAAGGATATGGTGGAGACATGGCTTAGACACAATTTTAATCTGCCAGGAAGTTTCATATCAGCGAACACTGCGCTGCAGAGTGAAAGTTTCATTCTGGAAACATCCCTTAGACTGTGGCTAAGCCATGTCTCCACCAAAAAATGTTCAAATGTTTGTATAGTCTATGGGACTTAACTACGGGGTCATCAGTCCCTAAACTTACAAATTCCTTATGAACTACTTACGAACTAGGACGGCACAAATATCCATGCCCGAGGAGGGATTCGAACCCCCGACCGTAGTGGTCGTGCAGACCGTGACTGGAGCGCCTCAGTCTCCTCGGCCACCGCGGCCGGCATGTCTCCACCATATCCTTTCTTCCAGGAGTGCTAGTCTTGCGTGTTTGCAGGAGAGCTTCTGTGAAGTTTGGAAAGTAGGAGGCGAAGTACTGGCGGAAGTAAAGTTGTGGTGCGGCATCGTGAGTCGTGTCGGGATAGCACAGTCGGTAGTGCGCTTGCCCGCGAAAGGCAAAGGTCTCAGGTTCGAGTCCCGGTTCCGGCACACAATTTTAATCTGCCAGGAAGATTCATATCAGCGCACACGCCGCTGCAGAGTGAAAGTTTCATTATTGTTTTTGGATGTTTACTGAATATGTAACACAAATATTATACAGTTACAAATGTTGGTATAAACAAACAAAAAAAAGGATACGGAATTGAGAAAAAAATCGATCGAAAATGTACCACACTAGGTACAATTGTGATCACTTCCTCGTACAATTTTGATTACGGGCATCTTGCACATAAAAAGCACTTTTTCTGTCATGCACCAACGCATACTTCGTGGTACCAAACGTTGCATTTTTGGCAGCGAATCCAGTCACCCTTAACTAGATGATTTATAAGAGCGCGTCAGACTAAGTAGCTTCACTTACCTCTTTAAAAGGAAAAAAAATTATATCTCCTTACCGCAAAGCGGTGTATTCTTGGAAATGACAGGAGGAGCTGTAGAAACCTGCTACTCTACAACGCGACACAACGACACGCTACGAGACAGAAAAATGGCACGAAAAATTACGTTGATCGGAATTGTACCTATATCGAAATTATACCACCTTACCCTAGTACAGCCTTTAGATTTGACCCTAAAGGCTCTATTTTCCATCTGGTTTAGTACAAAAGTAAGTCTCCCGGTCCAGATTGTATACCAATTACTTTTCTTTCAGAGTATGCTGATGCAATAGCCGCACGCCTAGTTAACATATACCTAGTTACCATATACAGCCTCCATGAACCACAGACATTGCCGAGGTGGGGTGGCTTGCGTGCCTCTACGATACAGATAGCCGCACTGTAGGTGCAACCACAGCGGAGGGGTATCTGTGGAGAGGCCAGACAAACGTGTGGTTCCTGAAGAGGGGCAGCAGCCTTTTCAGTAGTTACAGGGGCAACAGTCTGCTTGATTGACTGAGCTGGCCTTGAAACATCAGCTAACATGGCTTTGTTTGTTAAGCTGATGGGACTTAACTACGGGGTCATGTCCCTAAACTTACAAACTACTTATCAACTACCTTATACTAAGGACGGCACAAATTTACATGCAGTGAAGGCTTTCACGACCGGCTGAAATAATTGCTGTTGAATCTTCCGGGTTATGTGGTCGTGATCGAAGAAACATATCTGCTCCTGACGTTTCGTCCAGAGTTGCGCTGGACATCCTCAGAGGTGTTACTGGTAGCGGTGAGTCTTGCGGCAAGACTCACCGCTACCAGTAGCACCTCTGAGGATGTCCAGCGCAGCTTTGGGCGAAACGTCAGGAGCAGATATGTTTCTTCGACCACGACTACATAACCCGGAAGATTCAACAACAAATATCCATGCCCGAGGGGGGATTCGATCCCCCGACCGTAGTGGCCGTGCAGACCGTGACTGGAGCGCCTCAGTCTCCTCGGCCACCGCGGCTGGCAACATGTCTTTGCCATGCAGTTACTGCGAACGACTGAAAGCAAGGGGAAACTACAGCCGTTACCTTTCCCGAGGACATGCAGCTCTACTGTATGAACATACGATGATGGCATCCTCTCGGGTAAAATATTCCGGAGATAAAATAGTCCCCCATTCGGATCTCCGGGCGGGGACTACTCAGGAGGATGTGATCATCAAGAAAGGCATTCTACGGATCGGAGCGTGGAATGTTCTAACCCTTAATCGCGTAGGTAAATTAGAAAATCTGGAAAGAGAAATGGATAGGTTAAAGTTAGATATGGTAGGTATTAGTGACGTTCGGTGGCAGGATTTCCGGTCAGGTGAGTACAGGGTTATAAATACAAAATCAGTTGGTGGTAACGCAGGAATAGGTCTAATAATGAATAAGAAAATAGGAATGCAAGGAGAAATTTGGAGAGGAAATTAAAGTTCAGGGACAACAAATAAAAACTTTGCAGTTTGCTGATGACATAGTAATCCTGTCAGAGACTGCAAAGGATCTGGAAGAGCAATTTGAATGGAATGGACAATGTCTTGAAAAGAGGTTATAACATGAACATCAACAAGAGTAAAACAAGGATAATGGAATGTAACGTCAGAAAATCAGGCGATGCTGAAGGAATTAAAGAAGGTAATGGGGCAATAAAAGTAGTAGACGAGTTTTGTTACTTGGGTAGCAAGATAACTTCTGATGGCCGAAGTAAAGAAGATATAAAATGCAGAATGGCTATGGGAAGAAAAGTGTTTTTGAAGAAGCGAAACTTGTTGACATCCAATCTGACTAAGAGAAGGGATGTGTTTGTGGGGCACATCAAGGAATCGTCAACTTACATTAGAAGGAAGTGTGTGGGGTAAAAATCGTAGAGGGAGACCGAGGGACGAATACAGTAAGCAGATTCAACGGGATCTAGGTTGCCGAAAGTATTCTCAGATGAAGATACTTGCTCAAGACAGGTTAGCGTGGAGAGCTGCATCAAACCAGTCTGCGGACTGAAGACCACAACAACAACAGGGTCTAGTTCCAAAAGAGAAGAGTGTTAGAAGTCTAATATGGGGCAGGGATGTACCCCAAAGCACTAAAAAATATATATACCGGTCATATTATGTCCCGTACCTGACATATGAATCCGAAACCTGGGTTATGAAAGGCAAAGTAAATTACAAGCTAATGAGATGAAATTCTTTAGGAACAGTATTGGAGTCACAAAGATAGAGAGGTTAAGAAATGAGAGGATCAGAGAGTTAATGAAGGTGGAACCGTTACAAGAGGAGACTGAGAAATCAAAGATGAAATATGAGCATGTTAAGCGAATGGAGTTGAAGAGGAGGGAAAGAGACCAACATGAAGACCGAGAGACAGATGACTGAAAGGAGTGGAGTATCAGGAAGAAAGGAGAAGACTGGACCGAGGTGAAGACGGAGAGACGGTGGCAAGACAGAAAACGATGGAGAGGCTTATGTTCGAAGCAGACCCGACCAGAGGCTGGAAACTGTCCAAGATGATGGTGATGATGATGATTCCACTACGGTAAATATGCTCAGAAACACGATAGTTTCAATTTACTATCGTTAGTATTAGACTACGGTTTTTAGATCATAATAAGAGCATTTTAGGCATCTAAAATAGGCTCTTCTAGACCAAAAACTCTAAAACAGGTCACGAAAGGCTGAAACGAGTCCGTACAAAATGTGTATTGCTGAATTTGTAAGAAAATGTCTTATATTGTGCCTCCTGTTTTGTGTCGAGTAACTTGCTTGCAAGAAAATGTATAATATTGTTTCTACTGTGTGTATCGATGTGTGTACATAAATCTGCGAAGTTTCATCTTTGGCAAAATGTATGTATCGCATAGCATTGTATCTCGTGCAGAGAGACAGAGAGTGAGATTTTTGGCCGGTCGCGGTGGCCGAGGGGACTGAGGCGCTCCAGTCACGGTCTGCACGGCTACTACCGTCGGGGGTTCGAATCCCCCCTTCGGGCATGGATATTTGTGCCGTCCTTAGTATAAGCTAGTTCATAAGTAGTTTGTAAGTTTAGGGACTGTTGACCCCGTAGTTAAGTCCCATAGACTCTACAAACATTTGAACATTTGAAAGGTCAAAGATAAAAATGTAACGCTTACGACACGCCATATATTAAAATACATGTAATATATAATGTAATAATCAATGAATGAATCGTTGGTTTCAGTCACTTATACAAAAAAAAAAAAAAAAAAAAAAAAAAAAAAAAAAAAAAAAAAAAAAGAGAAGAAAAGAATAAATAAATAAAAAAATAAGTGAGTTCTTTTATAGGTTTTCCAGAGAAAAATCAATGCGCTCGTCGGTAAGTATCAATTAGTATGCCGAAAATGAACTTTCCTACATCAATGGATGTGACAGGGGCGTAATTCACTTTCCGCACAAGATAGGCAGGAATGCTGCCATCACTGGAACTGGATTTTTCCCGCTAAGGAATGGATGTTGCCACGCTAAGGTCATTCAGGCCGGAGTTGTTCTAGAAAACCTGCTGCATTTTTCCCGTACTTTTTCTGCCAATTGATCCGGCACTTCATTAATTTTCATTTTTACTTCCACTAGCAAAGTAATGGTCTCGTAGATAGGTTTACCTGAGCCTTCTAATTCATAAATAACACTCGCCATAAAAATGTAGTTCGCTCTAATATAAGCAAATCCAGGTGAAATAAAGGACGTTTCAGTAATTGTGTTGCGTAAGTTACAGAAACAGCAACCTCCGGTAGATTTGGAGTTATCTTCTGGACCCTTTTCAGTAGTCTGTGAATTCTGACACTGGCCTCACAATGCGTATTTTCTTTAATGTCGTTTGCTGTTAACAATATCAGCTGATTCCCACGAGTTAGTAGCTTTCACTCGGTGAATACTAGACAGAAGTCGAATTTACATTTGCATCTCACCAGCTTGACACTTGTGCAGAAAGGTGTGCAGTATTGTGCAGCATCCATCAATAAGCTGCCACAAGAACTCAATAATCTTAGTTCTAACTCACGCACTCACTCCTTTTATTCCGTCGAGGAAAATCATGTAAAAGTTCAACAATTAAGCTAATTCCTGTTTTTTTTTTCGTTATTGATTCTTTTCACTTAAGATTGCCATGTGCAAAGGAGTACTTAAAGTTTTTATATTACAATTCTTCTGTTAAACTTCACATATTGACTTGTTCCATCAGCAAGGAGTCTTACTCCTCAATTACGTCCTGCGGAACTGAAAGCCATATTATTATAATCACTGCGCTACCTTGGTCGATCGGTGTGTGTTTATGTGTGTGTGTGTGTGTGTGTGTGTGTGTGTGAGAGAGAGAGAGAGAGAGAGAGAGAGAGAGAGAGAGAGAGAGAGAGAGAGAGAGAGAGAGAGAGTATGTCGTGGACACTTTCCCTTCTCGCCCCATACGCAAATTACTATCTCGTTCCCCGTGTAGAACAGCTTGCAGAGAAAATACGCAAATGAGCTTTCCTCCATGTCCCAGAGCACAGTGGCATAAAGTCCCGCTGTCGGTTTGGCGTTTATTGGGCCGCAAACTATAATCTCGCCTCTAGGGTCGCTAAATACCTTCGCGATTGCCTCGTAAGCGAGTGGGATAGGACAATCGACCTTGGAAGTTGCCGCCTGGCTGCGGAACACTCGGGCCGAGAGAGCGTCGGTTACGGCGGCAATTACAACGCGGCCAGCCACTATCGCTCCGGAATCTCCACGGCGACGTGCTCCATCGCGCTCGGTGGGGGAGGGGGTTGAAGAGCGAGAGGGCGAGCTTCCGCGTGCGCCGTGGCTGCGTTCATTTCGAAATGCGAAACTGCCGGCGAGGCGTGAACTCATGTACCACAGGCGGCAGTTATCGTCGCCAAGAACAGCTCGCGCGCATGCCCGAGTTAAGCAGTGCCAGTACTCCCATCTCTAGCGATATGTGGGGCTTTAGCTCGGCGGTTACATGCACACATCGCAGCAATATAATAGTTAGCATGCAGTATATGTTGACAGTCATTGCAGTTTAACTCATCGTATCATTTCTTTTGCAAAACAGTTTTCGACCAGGTGGAAACGATTGAAAAATAAGAACTCGACATCGGTATAATTACTAAAACGACAAGCGTTTTACTAGGGACGTTTGAAAAGTCCGTGCAAAAATAAAAACTACCAACGTGTTTGGGGAAACTAATGTTATTTTTCGACATAGTCTCCTTTCAGACTTATAAACTTCGTCCAACGCTATTCTAATTTGTTGATCCCTTGCGAATAATGGAAATTTCCAAGCCTGCAGAATAGCTATTAGCTTGTGCAATCACTTCTTTGTTTAAATGAAATCTTCGTCACGCCAGCCATTTCTTCAAATCGGGGAACAAATCCGTTGGAGCCAAGTCTGGAGAATAGGGGGGCACGTGAAACGAGTTGGAATACTATTTCTAATAATTTTGCGACTTACCTAAAATGTTCAAATGTTTGTAGAGCTTATGGCACTTAACTAAAAGGTCATCAGACCCTAAACTTACAAACTACTTATGGACTAGATTATACTAAAGACGGCACAAACAGCCATGCCCAAGGGGGGTATTCTAACCCCCGACCGCAGCGGCAGTGCAGACCGTGTCTGGTACGCCGCAGACCGCTCGGCCACTGTGACCGGCCGACGATAACTGTTGAGGTGTGTGCTGGTGCCTTGTCGTGATGGAAAAGAACATTTTTACGGGCCAATCACTGGCCTTCTCTTGCAACTCGGTTTTTGAACGGTCCAATGACGATGCACCTGTAATAGTTTTACCCTGTTCCAGGTAGTCTATGAGGATTACTCCTTGCAAATCCCAAAAGACAGAAGCCATTAACTTTCCGGCCGAAGTACTGGTCTTCGCCTTTTTTGGTGCGGATTCTCCCTAGGCAACCCATTGTTTAGATTGTTTCTTTCACAGCGACAAAACGACGCTTAAAGTCCTGCGGATTCTTTCTGAACAGATGCAAACCTTCGTTGCAACACTTCACCGATTCCGTTTTCGGTCAAACGTGATCAATCGCGGCATACATCTCGCAGATAGCGTTCTCATGTCCAAACGTTTATATAGAATATTATGAAACTGTTCATTCGAGATGCCCTCAGCACTAGCAATCTCACTCACTTTAACGCTTCTGTCATCCGTCGCCATATCATAGATTTTTATCAATGATTTGTCGAGTCGTAGCCGCGGTTGAGTAGCCGAGCGGTCTAAAGCACCTCGCTGCGGAGCGCGCGGTTGCTCGCCGTGGAGGTTCGAGTCCTCCTTGGGGCATGGTTGTGTGTGTTTGTCCTTAGGTTAGTTTACCTAGGTTTAAGTAGTTTGTAAGCTACGGACTGATGACCACGCAGTTTGGTCCGATAAATTTACAGACATTTGAACATTTTGTCGAGTCGTAACCTCCACAGGGCGTCCATAACGTTCAGCGTCACTAATGCCCATATGGCCACTCCGAAAACTTTGAAACTACTTATAAACTGTTCTAATCAAAGGTGCAGAGTCATCATAATGTCTATCAAGCTTCTATTTATTCTTCTGTGGCGTTTTGACTTACATAAATTAATGTTTAATCACCACACGAAATTCTTTTTCGTCCATTCTTTAACAATCGCTCCTCTTCTTTTATTCACATGAGTGCCAAACACTAAAAAATAGCAATAGCAATAGCAAGACCTACAATGCCTAGCAACCAGTCGTCGACTTACCTCTGCAGACAGAAATAAAAAGAGTCCAGATCTCAAAATTGTTGGTCTTATATCATTACCGGTTTCTGAAGGGGAGGCCACCATTGAAAAGCCAGAACGCTAGCCACTGGACCACCGCTTTCTCCTGCTTATGGCTTACAGCTGCAACACATGGTTACATGTTCGACGCGTCAAACTACTGCGATTTTCTGGAAATCGTATTGCGCCTTAGTCGTTGTACATTATGTTGTGCTAACGGTCTGCTAAAATGGTACAAAGGTTGAAGAAAATCCGTGATCCGAACGTCGTGATCTCCCATTGCCAGTGTGTTGCAGATCATCTTCAGAGGTAAACCACCAGGATGGCAGCTGGTAGCGGTGGACACAGCAGGTCGACATCGCCAACCATCCTGTTGGTATACATCTGAAGATGGTGTACGAGGGAGTGAAACTGTCAGTCAGCTGATAAACACTTCGCCGGTCGCGGTGGCCGAGCGTACTGCGGCGCGCCAGTCACGGTCTGCACGGCCACTACGGTCGGGAGTTCGAATCCCCCCTCGGTCATGGATATTTGTGCCGTCCTTAGTTGTAGCTAGTTCATAAGTAGTTTGTAAGTTTACGGACTGATGACCCCGTAGTTAAGTCCCATAAGCTCTACAAACATTTGAACATTATTTATTATTATTATTATTATTAATTTAATATTTATATTTTTAATTATTATTATTTTTTTAAGCAGGTGAACACCAAGCTAAAGATAATATACCTTAAATATATTAAAAGACAGATGGAGAAAATTCTATCTCCTACCTTGGTCTCAGTGCGAAAGAAAGTTTAGCAGCTATATTGAAAATGAGCCTCTTCACGTTATCGCTATGGCTACTGTGATGCTTTATCGTGCGCGACCTTGCAGTTAATCGTCCTAGCAGTGGACGGCAGAGGGCAGACTCACTCATTGTTTCGAGAGCGATGTAAGCGCTCGGCTGTCATTAAATGGTACTGAGTAGAGTCTTCAAAACTAATTTGGACAATAGGAGCATAGTTACGGGAATTTACGGTATGCTTTCCAAAATTACCTCTGAGGACGTTGCCCGCAGTAGGCTACGAAACGTCGGAAGAAACAAGTTTTACAGCTGGACCACGGCATCTCAGCCCCTGAAGTTTTATTTAATGAGTAGTGGTTTAATGGTAGTGTGTTATGTTTCAAACTTGTCGGAGGTATGTCGCAAGGTAGAGAATGCAGTGGAGCAGACCTCGGGCGGATGTAGAGTCCTGGATATGTGACGGTCGTGGGTCGTGTCCCGCGCACGCTAATGTGGGAGCGGCGGGTCCGGGTAGCCGTGGCCGGCGGAGCGGAAAGCGGCGGCGCTGAGCTGCGTCTGCCTCGGCCTGCGTGCGCTCGCGAATAACAAGCAGCCAGCAAGGCGCATGCGCAGGAGCGCGCCGCCGCATCTGGCCAGGCACAGCGGGCAGCCCACCGCCAACAAACTGCTCCGAACCGTTTTCTGTACAGGAGAGCTGCGTTTGAACACGACTCCAACTGTTTCAACAATTTACGTCACAGTTCCAGAAATCTCGGCACACGTTAGAGCATTCGATCACACGCTGTCTATCAATCTTAAATGTTCAGATGTTTGTTAAGCTTATGGGACTTAACTGCGGGGTCGTCAGTCAATAATGTTCAAATGTTTGTAGAGCGTATAGGACTTAACTACGGGGTCATCAGTCCCTAAACTTACAAACTACTTATGAACTAGCTATTACTAAGGACGGCACAAATACCCATGCCTGAGGGGGGATTCGAACCCCCACCATAGTGGCCGTGCAGAACGTGACTGGCGCGCCGCAGACCGCTTGGCCACCGTGGCCGACGATCATCAGTCCCTAAACTTACAAACTACTTATGAACCAGCTAATACTAAGGAGGGAGGATTCGAACATCTGACGCGGGAGGCATCACGAACCTCAACATGGTGCTCCAGACCGCTCGGCTACACCCGCGCGGCTATCAATCTCAGGAGGTACTATCTCTATGGTTTACAGCGCCAATATTCACAAATCCTTCCGGCGCTGAGAAGTAAACTACTTATAAGGAAGATAGTAATCCCCATAGTATATTAGTGACACTAACTGTGAAATTCAGACTTTAGTAGCTTCTAGGATTCAGATCATAACTAAAAAAAATAATAATAATAACAAATATTTGCTATACGTAAGCGATAGCGATCGCGATTTAAATTTCTAGTGCCGCGGTGGAGTAGCCGAGCGGTCTAAAGCACTTCTCTGCGGAGCGAGCGGTTGCTCGCCGTCGGAGGTTCGAGACCTCCTTGGAGCATGGGCGCGTGTATTGTCCTTAGGTTAGTTTAACTTAGTTGAAGTAGTTTGTAAGGTACGGACTAATGACCACGCAGTTTGGTCCGCTAGATTTACTAACATTTGAATTTAAGTTTCTAGTGCTGCGATCTAATAACACCTGTTGGTACTACGTGCGGTACATTTCGTGCACTGTCTATTCCGTGGTCGCAATTACAGTTTATTTCCATGTGAGTTATTTCCGTTATTGGGTATTACATAGCTAGTGGTTCCCCTATTTCAAATCTTTTAATCTTGTTTTCAAGGGAATTAAAAAGGTGGAGACATTTTATCTATTACTGTACCGCATGTACAGGGAATGGAATGCTCATTTGAAACCTATGTGTTATAATGACATTACACGTAATTTCTACTTGTGAAGGATTCACAGTCATATAATATACTCCCAGAAATAACATTTCTGCTTTGAGTGTTACCTTTGAAGTAGTTTAATGCAGTAGTTCTGTTATAGTAGCTGATATTTTGTTTATCAATAGATCATATCTTGTAGTGATATCAGACATATCAGTTATATACTGATTTAAGCGAAATATACAGTTTTTCATAGTGATGCTTTTCTATTCTTTTATGTGTAATTCCTATGAAATTAGTTCTGAGCAAAGCGATAAGCCGGTAACTTCAAAATCGTATACTAAGTGACTTAGTGACTCTTGTGTAACTAGTGTGGACAAGTATACTGTAGATCCAACTTCACCATCCGTTTGTATACAACTAATCCATGACACATGTAATGAAAGGATGTAGGTAAAACCATAAAGGTATGACATTGTAAAATATAGGAGATCAGAAGATGACGTCTGTGATCGTCGAAACCGGTCATCCATAAATTAAAAAAAAAAAAAAAAAAAAAAAAAAAAAAAAAAAAAAAAAAAAAAAAAAAATCGTGATTTTGCCTGGAAACATTTATAAATTGATTTAGATCGCCCCAAAGAACAATGAGTTCCATACAAAAAGTATTGCTACCCCAGGCTGTTGGGATTCTACTTGTTGGGTGACGGTCACGTCGAGTTATTGCGCTTCGACGGCGAAGACGATCCCAGACACGATATACGTGATACAGTCAATAACGTGGTGTTCCGTTTACGATCCGGAACTGAAACGGACATCAGCCACCTGGAACGAGACAGCGTGTGATACACACAGTCGAGTGGCAGCCTATCCTCCAAGCGTAAAGTCTCAGAACTTATTGACTGTACCAAGTATTAGGAGGTTCTGACTTTCGTTACTTCAGTGTAAGATTGCAGGATCTACAAGGGACTATAAGAGCGGTCACCGGAGAACTGTAGCAGTTGATAAGAACAGGAGTGCAGAGGAGTGCGCTCGCGCGCGCGCGCGCGCGCGCGCGCGCGCGTATGTGTGAGAGAGAGAGAGAGAGAGAGAGAGAGAGAGAGAGAGAGAGACGATGCCTGGGTCGTAGTTAGTTACCTCTTGTACATTTTAGTGGATCGGCAAACTAACGACTAGCTGAAAAATCATTGGCCAAAACTAGTTTACTAAAAATAATGTAGGCGACACGTAGAATTGAAGTTTACCTGAGCCTTCTAATTCATAAATAACACTCGCCATAAAAATGTAGTTCGCTCTAATATAAGCAAATCCAGGTGAAATAAAGGACGTTTCAGTAATTGTGTTGCGTAAGTTACAGAAACAGCAACCTCCGGTAGATTTGGAGTTATCTTCTGGACCCTTTTCAGTAGTCTGTGAATTCTGACACTGGCCTCACAATGCGTATTTTCTTTAATGTCGTTTGCTGTTAACAATATCAGCTGATTCCCACGAGTTAGTAGCTTTCACTCGGTGAATACTAGACAGAAGTCGAATTTACATTTGCATCTCACCAGCTTGACACTTGTGCAGAAAGGTGTGCAGTATTGTGCAGCATCCATCAATAAGCTGCCACAAGAACTCAATAATCTTAGTTCTAACTCACGCACTCACTCCTTTTATTCCGTCGAGGAAAATCATGTAAAAGTTCAACAATTAAGCTAATTCCTGTTTTTTTTTTCGTTATTGATTCTTTTCACTTAAGATTGCCATGTGCAAAGGAGTACTTAAAGTTTTTATATTACAATTCTTCTGTTAAACTTCACATATTGACTTGTTCCATCAGCAAGGAGTCTTACTCCTCAATTACGTCCTGCGGAACTGAAAGCCATATTATTATAATCACTGCGCTACCTTGGTCGATCGGTGTGTGTTTATGTGTGTGTGAGAGAGAGAGAGAGAGAGAGAGAGAGAGAGAGAGAGAGAGAGAGAGAGAGAGAGAGAGAGACGATGCCTGGGTCGTAGTTAGTTACCTCTTGTACATTTTAGTGGATCGGCAAACTAACGACTAGCTGAAAAATCATTGGCCAAAACTAGTTTACTAAAAATAATGTAGGCGACACGTAGAATTGAAGTTCTAAGTAAAATATAGAGAGCGAAGAGTTATATTCAACTTGTACAAAAACCAGACAGCAGTTATTAGACTGAAAAGGACGCAGAGGTTGGGAAGGGGTTAAGACAGGGTTGTAGCCTTTCCCCAATGTTGTTGAATCTGTACACTGAGCGAGCTGTGAAGGAATGCAAGGAGAAATTTGGAGAGGAAACTGAAGTTCAGGGAGAATATATAAAAACTTTGCGGTTTGCCGATGACATAGTAATTCTATCAGAGACCGCAAAATAATGATATTATTATAAATTTGACTTCTGTTTGTAAGTATCTTGTTGAATAGATTTCATTTAAGAAGAATAGATTTATTGTTTTGAATATAAAAATAATGATTTTATTTAATGTTGAGTAAATGATAAAATAGAATTCTCAAAAATTTTCTCTGATGATTATTGGATGTGGAAGAGCAATTGAATGGAATGAACAGTGTATTGAAAGGAGCATTAACAAGAGTAAAACAAGAATAATGTAATGTAGCATTTTTAAAAATCAGGCGATGCTGAAGGAATTAGGTTAGTAAGGAGGCAATAAAAGTAGTAGATGAATTTTGTTATTTGGGTAGCAAAATAACTTCTGATGGCCAAGATAAATAAGAGTAGACTGGCTATGGGAAGAAAAGCTTTTCTGAAGCAGTGGAACTTGTTAACCTCCAATATTAATTTAAATTTTAGGAAGTCTTTTCAGAAAGCATTTGTCTGGAGTGTAGCACTGTATGGGAGTGAAACGTGGACGATAAGGAGTTGAGACAAAAAGATGATAGAAGCTCTTGAAATGTGATACACAGACGAATGATGAAAATTACATGGGTAGCTGACATAACTGGTGAGGTGGTTAACCGAATTGGGAAGAAAAGGAGTTTATGGCATATCCTGACGGGACAGGTAGAAGGAATAGGTTGGTGGGACACATTCTGAGACACCAAGGAATCGCCAGATTAGCATTATAAGGAAGTGTGTGGGGTAAAAATCGTTGAGGGAGACCGAGGGAGGAATACAGTAGGCAGATTCAAAAGAATGTAGGTTGTTGTTCTTATTCGCAGATGAAGAGGCTTGCACAGGACAGGGTAGCGTGGAGAACTGAATCAAACAAATCTGCGGACTGAAGACCGCAACAACAACAACTAAATATTTGTGCCATACTAAATATACACTTTGAGATCTTAGGTTAGGAGTATTCCACGCACGAACTGTGTAAATTGTATTATTGACGTGTGGAATGTGCGTACTGGGTTGTAGTGACTAATTGATGAGACTTTCATGCTGACCATAAAAAGGACGATTGGGCACTAAAATTCATTAAAGTGACAATGAGATACATTTCTACGAGTCGCCTATATTATTTGTTAAAACTGTAACAACCAGTTTTGGCCGCACTGAAAACTTTATTTTTTATATATTACAGATCGATTTCGGTCAGTGACTATCTTCAGTGCTAGAGTCCAAGCCACTGACCGTAATCGATCTGTAATATATAAAATATAAAAAATAAAAGCTGGTTCTTCCAATTCTAATAATTTTAATGTGTTCGCTCTGCACCAGAATCCAGATGGAGTCGTCCACATGTATACAAGGCGCGTCCAGAAAGTAAGTTCCGTTTGGTAATAAAATGAAATTGTACACAGATACAGAAGAAATTTTTATTGCACTAAATTCTACAACTCTTGAACTACTTTTCCACATAACTGCCGAAATTTTGTGGGCAATTGTCATAGCGTGCCAGAAATTTTTGCATGCATCCTTCACAGAAGGTTGCCGCCTGTGTATTCAACCATGTGGTAACAGCTCTTTATCATTGTTGAAGTGTTGACCACCAAGGACAGATTTTAGGTGTAAGAAGAGATGAAAGTCGCTAGGAGAGAGGTCCGAGCT
Organism: Locusta migratoria; assembly: GCA_026315105.1. NCBI lineage: Eukaryota > Metazoa > Arthropoda > Insecta > Orthoptera > Acrididae > Locusta > Locusta migratoria. The sequence continues at coordinate 324,993,304 of CM048745.1, read as the reverse complement.
GTTCGGAGGATGATCAAACAGGTCCCATTGAAATTTCCGTAATAATTATTTGGTCACATTCGGTGTGTGAGGTCAGGGATTATCGTAAAAAAAAAAAAAAAAAAAAAAAAAAAAAAATTGACAGTAATCCTCTTCTTACACCTAAAATCTGTCCTTGGTGGACAACACTTCAACAATGATGACGAGCTGAAATAACATGTTACCACATGGATGAATACACAGGCGGCAACATTCTATGAAAAAGGCACACAAAACCTTGTGCCATGTTACGACAATTGCCTACAAAATTTCATAAGCTATGTAGAAAAGTAGTTTAACAGTTGTAGATTTTTGTACAATCAATATTTTTTCTGTATCTGTACCCGTTCGTTTTATTTAACCAAACGGAACTTACTTTCTGGACTCGCCTCGTATTATTTATAGTAGATTAGTTTTACCGAATGATTTTACAGCTAGTAGTTACCGAGGTGGGTGTATTGTCTTTGGAAGGAACTCGGGACTGTAGTTTACTCTCCTCAAAACCCCGAAAACTGCAAGTTACCGAGAGCGCCGATCTACAAAAGGCAACGAGCTACGACCCAGGCACGCGACAAGTGGCGTGGACAGGCAGAGACGCCCGGCCTCGGCGGTCGCGCAAAGCGCCTTGAGAATGTGTGCCGGACCACCTGGCCGGGACGACGGCTACGGCTACGGCGAGCAATTACCAGCTGCGCTTCAGCGGCCCCATTACCGGCTGTTCGCAGGACGCACTCGCGCGGGGTAGCAATCAGCTTCTCCTGCCACAGGGGGTTTACGACCCTCGCGTACCCTACTTACTTCACACAGCGCCGCAGGTACCGCCGTGGCGTTATGACCCAGCTGACCTAAATACGGACGAATGGGAAAGTAATGCCTGCTCTCAGACGACTGTGAAATTGGCATCGAGTTGTCGCGAGCTGCTGCATTTCAGTGCTGTACTGTACTGCACACACAGTCAGGGGATCACTGAGGTACACAATATACACAAAAATGTTCAAATGTTTCTAAATTATCGAACCAAGCTGCGTGGTCGTCAGTCCGTAGCTTACAAACTACTTAAACTAAGGTAAACTAACCTAAGGACAACACACACACCCATGCCCCAGGGAGGACTCGAATCTCCGACGGCGAGCAACCGCGCGCTCCGCACCGAGGCGCCTTAGAATGCTCGGCTACTGCACCGCGGAAATATAAATATGCTAACTTATTTTATTCAGATATTGGTTACATCTGTAATTTTTATGTGTTACATTACAAATGTGCGGTCCGCGGTGGAGTAGCCGAGCGGTCTAAGGCGCCTGGCTGCGGAGCGCGCGGTTGCTCGCCATCGGAGGTTCGAGTCCTCCCTGGGGCATGTGTGTGTTTGTGTGTGTGTGTGTGTGTGTGTGTGTGTGTGTGTGTCCTTAGGTTAGTTTACCTAGGTGTAAGTAGTTTGTAAGCTACGGACTGATGACCACGCAGTTTGGTCCTATAGATTTACAAAATTTTGAAAATTTTCGAACCTGGGACCTTTACCTTTCGCGGGCAAGCGCTCTACCGACTGAGCTATCCCGACAATGGCGGAAGTAAAGTTATGAGGCGGCTTAGTGAGTCGTGTCGGGATAGCTCAATCGGTAGGGCGCTTGCTCGCGAAAGGCAAAGGTCCGAGGTTCGAGTCCCGGTTCCGGCACACAATTTTAATCTGCCAGGAAGTTTCATATCAGCGCACATTCCGCTGCAGCGTGAAAGATTCATTCTGGATACGTAATATTTCTTTGTGCACACTCTCTATCTGCTGGGGGTTGGGCTATTTCAGTTTGAATGATTTTACTGAATGGACTTTCATACAGTCTTGGTCCTGCAAGGAGACTAGTTACTATTTCTATATTTGATTACAGAAGTAACCGTCTTTAAATGTGTAACAGGCTACCTCACATTCGTCTTGCTTAAAGGGACAATGGAGACAATTATACCAGGTAAACTTGATTGATTACTTGGTCTGTAACTGCTGTCCTATTACTAATACCAATAGCAGTGAAACCCTGCTAGATGAGACGGAGTTCGATGCCAGCCACGGTCAGGCAGCAGCAGAAGTTCAGGTGAGGTGTTGATCGCCACTTCTCCAGGGAGAGCAAGTAGCAAGCAGCCACTTCCATAGAAGCGAACATTGCCACTAGACAACCAAGGGCTACAAGTGGGTATGTGCATAAGTGTGTGTGTGTGTGTGTGTGTGTGTGTGTGTGTGTGTGAGTGAGGCAGAGAGAGAGAGAGAGAGAGAGAGAGAGAGAGAGAGAGTGGTACCTTTTCCCCTGGGAAAGTCCGCAGAGTTGGGAGATATTGCGAAAGGAAGCGGCAAGTTTAATATTTTTCCGGTGCGATACGGCGCGCCGCCGTCAGACGTGGCGCCGGCCCTATTCCCCGAGCGGCTCCGTTGAGCCGGCAACGAATTTCGGGGGCGTCTGGCGAAATGTGGCGGCCCTGATCAATAAGCCATTACCGTCCAGCCGGACCGCGCGATTGGAACAGCGCCGGGCCGGGCTAGCGCCACCGCCGAAATGGCCAGGGGGCAGCTCTTTGTGTCGGAACGTAGCCAACTTCTGACAACACGAAAAATGTTCAAATGTTTGTAAATCTATCGGACCAAATTATGTGGTCATCAGTCCGTAGCTTACAAACTAGTTAAACCTAGGTAAACTAACCGAAGGACAAACACACACACCCATGCCCCAGGGAGGCCTCGAACCTCCACGGCGAGCAACCGCGCGCTCCGCAGCGAGACGCTTTAGACCGCTCGACTACTCCACCGCGGCCTGCCAACACGTCTAATCTCCACTGTGCCACTGCCGACAAAACCATTCGCAGGTGTTTACTTCTGATAAACCCGTTTTGGACTGACGAGGACGTCTACACCTATTTCCCACGTTCGTCGAAATTTGTGGTACATAGTGAAACTAGGAAGTGTCCCAAGTGGGGACGCCATGGAGTATTGATAATTCCTAAAGGAGTATAATTCCTTTTACTTCCTAAACTCCATGGCGTCCCCACTTGGGACGCTTCCTAGTTTCACCATGCCCTACATGTACCACAAATATATATTTATCACGACATTACAGCGCTCATTTAATGAAATAAATAGCAATTTGCGATCACATATTGTTTCACTGTACTACGTTTAGATGGAATACCAAACTGCGGCGAATGACCTAGTACCGTGAAGCCGTAAGTGATCGCAAATTGCGATTTATTTCATTAAATAAAAGTTGTAATGTCGTGAAAAATATATAATTGTATACAAGGCGAGGATGGGCTCTTGGCAACAATTAATTGTATCTCGAAACCTCATGGTCTGTCCTCCCTGATACGGGAATACAGTACTGTGGCTGCCAGCATTACAGAACAAATAGGCCGTCATAAAAGGAAAGAGACAGCATGGAGAATGGAGATTTGGGTATGGCGGGAGACGTGCAGGGAAGAGTCCTTATAGTCAGGCTGGTCACTGTGTCCTCGGTGGCGGAGTGGTCAACGCGTCTGTCTAATAAGCAGGAGATCCCGAGTTCGAATCCCGGCCGGGCACAAATTTTCGTTCGCCACAGTTTGGTATTCCATCTAAACCTAGTACAGTGAAGCCATAAGTGATCGCAAATTGCGATTTATTTCATTAAAAGTAATTTTGACATTACCTGACATTGCAGGCGGTGGAGGCGATTTGATAAATTGATTATTTTCAAAAGTAGAAAGCCAAAAGTCGCAGAATAATTATTTATTTTACTAGATGCACGTACCCGGCTTTGCCTTGATTTAAAATAAGGTTTTCTGTATAAGCGTAGAAAACCGTTTATTTGCATGTAATAAAAGGGTACATTTTATGTTAAAGCAGTCTGATAAACAACATTTTTGGCAGTTCTATTTGGATGATGTACAAAAAGATTTTTTTTCTTTGTCCACTCTGGAGCAGGAGGAAGCTTAGGGTTTAACGTCCCGTCGAAAACTTGGTCATAAGTGACGGAGCTAACGCTCGGAGTTTTGGGTAAGGATCGGGAATGAAATCGGCCGTGCCCTTTGAAAGGAACCATCCAGGCATTTGTATGGAGTGATTTAGGGAAATCACGGAAAACCTAATGTGGATGGCCGGAGGTGGGTTTGAGCCACAGTCCTCTGTAGAGGCCACATACAACTGTCCATGAGTCAAGCATAGTGTCACATGGTCAGAGTGAGATTGGGATGGAACGAAACCTATTTAAAAACCTTCCGCATGTAATTTTGTGTACGTGTACCAAATTTCACGTTATTTGGCTGTGATTACAATCGAAGTCTGTAAGTAAAATACTCTCCCCCAAGCATCGCACGAAATTTTATGTAGACAGCAACCTTCACCTTGTTTTCAAGGTCAAGGGTATAAAATTTCATCAAGAACGGAGCAAAAATGTGGATTTTGGCGAAATCCATAAGTACCCTCCGCCATGCACTGAACGAAATTTTATGTAGACAGTGCCCTTCCTCCTGTTTTGAAGGTCAATTGTGAAAAATTTCATCAAGATCAGTGCGAAGATATAGATTTACACGGACACATTGTAAACGCACTTCCACTTTTTCTCAAATTTTCCGGTTGGTTTTCCAAAACATGGAACGAATCCTATTTAAGAACCTTCCCCATGTCATTTTGTGTACGGGTACCAAATTTCACGTTATTTGGTTGTCTGAATCTTGAGTTATAAGAGAACAGACAGACAGACAACAAATGCGTCTTATTAGTATAGAGATGACTGGTTTGATTGGGCTATGCCACCATTACCTGATCATATAAAATTATACAATTTGGTCATCTTCGAGTCTCTTACAACCTGTTGATGATTTAACTTACGTATTTTATATTTCTACTAAGTCGTATGTTGCACATTATTTTTTATATAACGTAAGATGAATTTTTCAACTTCTGGAATTCAGTGAGATTTCGTGATGTGTAAAATCGTTTGGTTTCTTTATGTAAAGCGATAAATAGTGTATAGCCAAAATGCTTTCTTTTCTAAATTCTTTCATCTTCATCTTACGTACCTTATTTGTGTTTGCTGAAGTACCTGATGTAGTCGTCTGAATTTAACTATCAGACATGTAATATTACTATGTAATGGGGCTTGTCAAATAAATAATTAGAATCGAGCACATGTTTAATTTCATATGACCTATGATGGAGGCATAGCCTATTGAAACCGGTCATCATAAAATAAATAATTACATTGTGATATGGCTTTCTACTTTTGAAGATAATTAAAAGGAATTTTGATACAGATCCATCACATCTACATACATATCGCGCAATCCACCGTAAGGTGCGTGGCGGAGGGTACACTGTACCAGTACTAGGAACTTCCTTTCCTATTCAACTCCCAAATAGAACGAGGAAAAAAAATGCCGATATGCCTCCGTACGAGCCCTAATTTCTCTTATCTTGTCTTTGTGATCACTACGCGAAATGTAAGTAGGCGGCAGCAAGATCGTACCGGTCCTCTAAATTTCCTCAACAATTCTTCGTATAGATGTGATTTAGATATCATTTTACGTAATTTTATCGATACTTTACGGATCCTTCGTTGATGATTTTGGAGGTATTTCTTGTCAGATAGGCTCCTTTTATGTTCGTAAACGAATTCTCACTAGGGGCACCTGTACGCACTTACATCCCCCACATCTCTCCATCGGGTGTCCCTGCTGATAAGCACAGTGCTTGAAGTGGGCTATACTGATTAACTTTTGTGCCTCATTGGGAATAAAGTTTCATCACCGAGCCGACTTCATCAAGTACAATGCGGAAGTTAAAATAATTACTTTTCGCCTAGACAGTTCGTCACTGTAATAGTTATTCTAGCCACACAAAGCTGTCACCAAATATCAGTTTAATTTCTTTTCTGCTAGAGCGTCGAGGACGTGTTGGTCTAAGAGCAGAGCACTTCCTGTAGCTGTGCTGTGTGGCAGAGGCGGACTTCCGCGTGGGGCGGTGGGCGTTGGTTGCTAGGCAACCGGAAGGGCGCATCTGCGCCGCTCCCATTCGTCCCACGCGACGCCCGCAGAAAGCGTGGTCGCAATAGGAAGCACTCTACAGCAGGATGCACTCCCGTACTCTTCTCATACAAAAGCAAGCTATTGCTCTAAGCAGACGAATACGCTACAAAGATAGGAAAAAATGAGAATACACCTGCACTGCCATTTGCCCAGCAAGTTTCGCGCAACTCTTGATATTTCATCTTAACGGCTCGATGTTACCTTTGTGACAACTGAGAACGAAAGAACAAATGACGTAACTAGTTTCAAATAAATGTTTTTAGTACAGGCTGAAGATGTAGAGGAGCAATCATAATATCCTACATCTACATACATACTCCGAAATCCACCCAAAGGTGCATGGCGGAGGGTACTCCGTACCACTACTGTTTACTTGCTTTCCTGTTCAAAATATTCAAATGTTTGTATAGCTTATGGGACTTAACTACGGGGTCATCAGTCCCTAAACTTACAAACTACTTATGAACTAGCTAATCCTAAGGACGGCACAAATATCCATGCCCGAAGGGGGATTCGAACCCTTGGCCGTGCAGACCGTGACTGGAGCGCCTCAGTCCCCTCGGCCACCGCGGCCGGCGCTTTCCTGTTCCACTCCCACATAGAACGAGGGAAAAACGAAGTATCCATCAGTACGAACCCTAGTGTCTCTGATCTTATCCTTGTGATCTTTACGCGAAATGCAGGTCGACAGCAGTAGGAATCATTCGACAGTCCGCTTCAAATTTCGCCCCCTCTAAATTTCTTCAGCTGTGTTGCTAAAAGAACGTCTCTTCCCCTCCAGCGACTCCCATTTGAGTTCCAGAGGCATTTCAGACACACTCCCGCACTGATCGAATCTACGAGGTACAAACCTCGCCGCACGCCTCTGAACCGCCTCTATGTCCTCCTTTAAACCGATCTGGTGGTGACCCCAAACAATTTAGCAACATTCAAGACGGGATCGTACAAGCGTTTTATACGCGGTCTCCTTTAAGGACGAATGACACCTTCGCAAAATTCACCCAAGTCGACCATTTGCAGTCCCCTCGACTGTCATAAACTTGTTCCATTTCATATCACGGTGCAACGTTACACGTAAGTCTTTTAATGGACGCGACGTTGTCAAGCAGCACACAACTATTGCTGTATTCGAATATTACGGGATTGTTTCTCCTACTCATCTGCAGCACCTTACATTTTTCTACATTTAGCACTAGTTGCCATTCCTCACTAGAATATGGTAATTCCAACTGCTAAGAAAGCAATGTGAAAATTACAGAAATATTAGTTTTATGAGTTGGAATCCGATGTAAGGGAATATCAGTTTTGGTTTAGAATAAATGTAGGAACACGCGATAAAATGCTTTACGACTTATTTTAGAAAATAAGTTAAAGAATGGGAAACCTATGTTTTTAGCATTTGTAGATCTAGAGTAAGCTTTCGACAACGTTGACTGGAATACACTCTTACAAATTCTGAAGGTAGCAGGAATAAAATGTGGGGCGCGAACAATTATACTGAACTTGTACAAAAACCAACAACAGTTATTAGAGTCGAAGGTCATGTATGGGTAGCAATGATTGATAAGGGAGTAAACAGGACTGTAGCCTTTCCCCAATGTTGTTCAACATATACATGGAGCAAACTGTGAAGGAATGCAAGAGGAAATTTGGAGAATGAATCAAAGTTCACGAAAAACATAAATAAATAAATTAAATCCTTGCGGTCTGCAGACGACATAGTAACAGCAAAGGACCTGGAAGGACAATTAAACGGAACGGAAAGTGTGTTGAAATGAAGGTATAAGATGACCATTAACAAGAGTAAAACAAGAGAACTGGAATTTAGTGTCAGAAAATCAGGCAATGCTGAAGGAATTAGATCAGGTAATGACACAATAAAAGTAGTAGATGACTTTTGTTATTTGGGTAGTAAAATAACTTCTGATGGCCAAAGTTAAGAAGATGTAAAATTCAGAATAGCCATGGGTAGAAAAGCGTTTCTGAAGAAGCGAAATTTATTGTTATCCAACATTAATTTAAATGTTGTGAAATCCTTTCTGATAGCATTTGTCTGGAGTGTGTCATTGTATGGGAGTGAAACATGGCCGATAAGGAGTTCAGACAAAAATATGATAGAAGATTTTGAAATGTGGTGCTACAGACGAATGATGAAAATTAGATGCGTAGATCACGTAACTAATGAGGAGGTGTCAACAGAATTGGGGAGAAAAGGAGTTTCTAGCATATCTTGACTAAGAGAAGGGTGGGATACATTCTGAGACATCAAGGAATCGTCAGCATCAGAAGGAACAGTGTGGGGTAAAATCGTAGAGGAAGACCGACGGACGAATACAGTAAGAATGTTGGTTGTCGCGGGTAGCGTGGAGAGCTGCATCAAATCAGTTTGCGCCGCGGTGGAGTAGCCGAGCTGTCTAAAGCGTCTCGCTGTGGAGCGCACGGTTGTTCGCCGTGGAGGTTCGAGTCCTCCCTGGGGCATGGGTGTGTGTGTTTGTCCTTAGGTTAGTTTACCTAGGTTTAAGTCGTTTGTAAGCTACGGATTGATGACCACGCAGTTTGATCCGATAGATTTACAGACATTTGAACATTTGAAATCAGTTTGCGGACTGAAGATCACAACAACAACAAAAAGAAAAAATATACTATCCAATACTTTAAGCATTCACAAGAGCGTTAAATAAATATATGTATTTCTTCGCGTTAACGAGCGTGAATTTGTGGTAATAACGTCCGACCTCGTGCAGTAATCCCAAATCGCAAGCACGAGAGGGCACGCACAATAGGGCCGCTACAGCCGTAGGGTGCAACTTGGAATTTGGGGTGAAATTACGAATGTTACGCTAGTTTTTGAACAGACTTCCTAAGCTGCAGGAACGGCCTCACACGGAAACTTAAGAGAGTTGTTCAATACTCGCCATAGTGAAACATGTCTAGCAAGAGAAAGAATTAAGGCCACAGTGGTTTTTGTAGCTTTTTCGAGTCACTTTACTTCCGCGTACAGTTTCCTTTCACAGCGACAAATAAAGCACCAAACACATTCAGTAACGAAACTATTCAAGTAGTCTCTGCTGTTATTCAGAGCAGGTACGAGCCGTTGCAAGTGTGAGGAAACAGCTGGGTAGTTATACCGACACTTACGTGAGACACCAGTTGAAAAGCAGTCCTTGATAGAGACCTAAAAACTCGTAACCCCCCTTTTTTTTTGTCTCGGGTACCTATTACAGCGAGGAAATGGCTTTGATTACCGTTACCTCTGTACGTACTGGTAAGTTGCTGTCAAGTAGGCGTGTTCAGTTCATGCCTAGAGAACTAGTCAACTCCTAGGGATGCATCGTTGTGTGCCGAGGTTCGCTGCATCCAGTCGCATGACTGCGTACCGTGAGTCTAATCCATTTCAGTGATGGTAATGAATGTCATCAGATTTTAGCTAACGGAACTATATTGAGACTTCTTTAATGTAGTATGTTGTTGACAACGCTCTCTTTGCCCATAAGGAAATACTTTAGACTTCGTATTCCTCCATAATTCGGACAAATTCTCAATATACCGAACATCGTTTCCTAAAGACAAAGTATAGATTATCTCATTTCAGAATTCATACACTTAATAAAAATTACAAAAGCACCATTGATCCTAGAGGTACTTATTTTAAGAGATGGTGACTATCGTAGACCATAATCAGATCATACTTCAAAGGTGGCAGGCAAAGTCAGTGACATGGAGTATAGAAGAAAAAAATATATATATATGTTCAAATGTTTGTAAATCTATCGAATCAAACTGCGTGGTCATCAGTCCGTAGCTTACAAACTACTTAAACCTAGGTAAACTAACCTAAGGACAAACACACACACCCATGCCCCAGGGAGGACTCGAACCTCCGCAGCGAGACGCTTTAGACCGCTCGGCTACTCCACCGCGGCGGCGTATAGACACTGGTTGTAGCAGACAAAGAATTCAAATGCTGTTCGTATAATATTCGTTAGTATGCCAGATAGTATCGTGTGGATTAGTGAAGTTCGGTGGCAGGATGAACATTATTTCTGGTAAGGTGCGCACAGTTATAAATTCAAATGTTCAAAAGTTTGTTAAGCTTATGGAACTTAACTACGGGGTCATCAGTCCCTAAGCTTACAAACTACTTATGAACTATCTTATACTAAAGACGGCACAAATATCCATATCCAAGGGGGGGATTCGAACCCCCGACCGTAGTGGCCGTGCAGACCGTGACTGGAGCGCCTCAATCCCCTCGGCCACCGAGGTCGGCTGAACATTATTTCTGGTAAGGTGAGCACAGTTATAAATAAAAAATCAGTTGGGGGAAACGCAGGAGTGGCTCTAATAATGAATAAGAAAATAGGAATGCAGGTGAGACGTTACGAACAGCATTGTGAATGCATCATCGCAACAAAGATAGACACAGAAGTACAAGTTTAAATGTTAACTAACTCTGCAGATGATAAGATTGAAAAAACTGTATGATGAGGTAAAAAAAGTTATTCAGAAAGTTAAGGGGGACGAAAAATTGATGGTCATGGGAGAATGGAATTAGGTAGTAGGAAAAGGAAGAGAAGAAAAGTAGTAGGTGATATGGTGTGGGGAAAAGGAATGACAAAGAAGAAAGCACAATTTAATCAGCACAAACACTTCGTTTATTAATTGAATGTTCCGTTGGTGCTTGGTGGAATATTTGATACATGATCACTAAAAACACACGACACTGGTGTAACATTCTACAATGTTTATTGATTTATAAAACCCAGTTTTCGTCTGATACATCACCAGGTACAAAGATTACTGTAAACTATATAATGTCAAAGATTTTACAAAATGTGGATCAAATAATTACATGAACAGGCAAAAGATAAGCGTACTATAGGAAGGTGAACAGAGAAGTGATACGAAATTAAGTACTGTAGTAAGTCATGAGCATATAATTTTAAATGCCTGGAAAATGGGACACTCGCAAAACCGGTAGCACAATAAATTAAATTTTACATGACAGCAAAGTGTACAATGCATTTCCTGAAATATATCGCTGTCGACGATCGCCATAAACAAATGTATGACTGTAGTAAGTGGCTAAGAAAGGTATGCGATAATTTGAAATAATTAATTACATGACTACTGTTACAAAAGTGTCAATTAGATAAAAAAATACATTGTTTGTTTGCGAAAAAGGGGGTCACGTAGAATAATTATAGTGACTTGGGTAAGAATATGGGAAGAGGTGGTAAATAAATGTGTGTCAATCGTAAAACAATTACAACATAAGTTAAATGATTAGGTGAGAGTGTGGGTACTATCTGCAGTTAGAATCGTAGAATAAAGGAACTCTGTCTGGTCATTGAGTATCAAAAATGTTCAAATGTTTGTAAATCTATCGGAACAAAATGCGTGGTCATTGCGTATCAGACTTGTGTAAGTAGATATGTGTTTACTGATTTTCAACCTTTCTACATAGTTCATCTTCTCACCTGACCATATTATGACCTGGAGATTAAATCCAGAGAAACTGCAAATGGTAGAAAAGTAAGGAGCTGGAACCTGACTAAATTGAAAGAATCAGAGGTTGTTGAGATTTACAGACGGAGCATTAGGCAAGGATTTATCGAAACGGGGGAAAGTAATACAATAGAAAAAATAGCTATATGACGGTCGCAGAAAAACATATAGGTAGAAGAACAAGGCCTAATAGAAATCCTTGGATAATAGAGGAAATACGAAGATAATTTATGAAAGGAGAAAATATAAAAATGTAACATGCGAAGCAGCCAAAAGGGAGTACAGACGGCTAAAAAATGAGGTTGACAGTAAGTGCAGACTGGCTTCGCAGGAGTGGCTACAGAACAAATGCAAGTATGGTAAAGGTAAATACCGAATACAGGAAAATGAAAGAGACGTATGGAGACAAGAAAAGCAGCTGCGTGTATATCAAGCGCTCAGATGGGAAACCTGTGCTAAGCAAAGAAGAGAAAGCTCAAAGGTGGAATAAACGTATTGAGGGCTTCTGCAAGGGAAGTGAACTTGGTAGCAGTATTGCAGAAATGGAATTTGAAGTAGATGAAGATGAGATAGGAGATGCGATACTTCGAGATGAGTTCCACAGGGCGCTGGAGTAGATGATATTACCGATGAACTGTAACATAATTGGGATAACAAATTATGAAGAAGCTGTTCCACCTTGCGTACAAAATGTATGAGACAAGGGAAATACCTACAGACTTTAAGAAGAATATAAGAATTTTAATTGAAAAGAAAGCAAGTGCAGACAAGTGTGACACTTACAAAATTATCAGTCGAATAAGTCATGGCTGAAAAATACTAACACGAATTTTTTACAGACGGCTGGAAAAACTTGAATCCAAACTCGAGGAAAATCAGAGCGGATTTAAAAGAAATGTTTAAACACGGGAGGCAATAGTCGAATAGCTTGGAGAATGTTTGATGGAATACACTCTTTCAAATTGTGTAGGTAGCATGACTAAGATTTAAACAATGAAAAGTTTTTCTAACTTATAGAAAATCAAGCAGCAGTTGTTAAGAGTCACAGGGCATGGAATATCGCAGGAAGTACGACAGGATTGTAGACTTTCCCCATTGTTATTAAATCTGTACATTGAGCAAGCTTTGAAATTATGTATAGAGTAATTTGGAGACGAAATTAAAGTACAGGGAGAAGATATAAAAAACTTTGCGGTTTGATTACGATATATTGTCAGAGATAGAAAAGAACCTAGAGGAAATGAACGGAATGGACAATGTCTGAAATGGAGGGTGTAAGCTGAACAAAATAAAGAATAACATAATGTAGTCTAAAAAAGGTCAGGCGGTGCTCAAGGAATTAGATGAGTTCGTTACTTGAATAGCAAAATAATTTCTACTGGCGATAGGAAGAAAAAACATTTATGAAGAAGATAAATTTACTGTTATCTAATATTAATTTATGTGTTTCCAGTCTCGACAAAATACCAAATTGAGTTGCAGATGAAGGTAGTCAATTTCCATTCTCAAGTTGTGAAAAAACATTTGCATTTTCTCGCAGTGTGTTAGTTGCTCGTAGGACACAAAAATGAATCTGTAAGGATTAATGATGTGATTTACAAATCCACTACACTGCCCAATTGTACATTGGACTGTTGATGTAGATGCCTTCAACGTAAATTGTTATTAATAGGTTGTTACTGCCTTTTCAAAATGATAGTTGAGTCTGAGGCATGAAGTTGGAAACCTGGTGACAAGGTTTTTAGAAGAAAGGTTGGGCCCTTAGCGAGGAGTGCTGCGGTTAGCTGGCGCTGTGACGTCCCTGTAGAAGCAAACCGAGGCAGCGGCAAGCGAGCAAGCTACTCACAAACACAAATCACCAGTTATGACTGCTATACGTTATCATAAAATGATTTTAAATAGTTGATTTACTTGTTTAGATGTTTGTAGAGGATGAAGAGTGCCACTGCCGTGATTTCCGCTTTTGTGCTGCTGATGCTTTTTATATTTTCAGTTTCGTATTGAGAAACTTCATGCGAATGAGCAGTCTAGTTTTGACAAAGTTCTATAATGTCCAAGGAAATGTGTGGATATTTAGCTTTGATAGAGGCAAAGATTTTTTTACGTTTTTTTCCCCTTAGAAATAGTGTTCATACAGTTCATTGAAAATCATTTCAAGCTGAGACACTTTGTGAAGCCACTCAACTGTCGGTACTGTAAGTCCACCGCGAGACAGAACTTCAGTCCAACCAAGATGTCCAGGATCTGTTGGAGAACTTAAACTATCATTATAAGGTGTCTCCAGAGTGTTTTCCGTATTATTTGCACGATGTGTGATGTAGCCCAGCCGGATACCGAAGTCCTTCTGCAGTCAGCATATTCTTGTGGTAGTTTGAACAGGAAAGTTAATACTCAAATTTGAAATCAACACTGAAAACATAAGATCAATACATCTCATAAAATGAAGGCACAGAACTGTTGAGCTATGTCTTATGAATGTAGGTATAGCTCGTGTAAGAAGTCGTGGCCCTTGCCTTCTCAGCTTCGGCGTCGGACGAGTCCATTGCGTTGTTTAAGAGGGGCGGTCAACCTCAGTTGCGTGTTGCCTATGGCAACACCACGTAGGAGACAAGGCCTCACAAGTGGCGGTGCCTACGTCACACTTACAGGCCGCGGCCGCCATCTGACTGGCCGGCCGCTACCAACACCACCTAGAGACAAGACCTCACAACTGGCCGTGCCTACGTCACACTGACCAGGCAGTGGCCGCCAGCTGACTGGCTGGTCGCTACGAGGCAGTGGGCGTGCCCCAGCGGCCAAGAATTCAGCTGGCGGTGGCAGATGTTACTTATTATTATAGTTTACGGCAGCACATATAACGAATTATATAGAAGTTTCGGCTGATACCCTATCAATATACAACGTATGGTACCGATCTGTCTGGCATCTTAAAATTTGGGTGTTGGCCCTTGCGGGCAGCACTGTGTCTCGGGCACTCAGGCTGGGACACCTGTTTGGAGCGCGGGGCAAAGCTGGTATGCCTCCGCCACGGCGTGGCTTCCGCTTGCTTTTAAATTCTACATTGTGAATAATTTCTACATTAACCAAACGGGTAATGTAGAAATTACTCTGTCCCTTCCAATCAATCATTCTGCGATCCTCCTTGGTTGGCGAAAATTAATAAAACGTCCTACATTAATTGATTTAATTTTGCTACTTTTTAATTAAGGATTCGTCCAGTCCGTTATTGGTATCCAGGAGTTCGTAATTTTACTGGCAACTCGAATGTGTGGTCGGAATAACATGATTAATTTTATTTTGCTTTGATTTCTTGTTGCGGCACAGCCGTTGCAGCCGTGATTATGTGCCCTCAAAAGGTCTGTGCGTTACAAGTGTCTACATCTACATCTACATCTACATATATACTCTGCAAATCACATTTAAGTGCCTGGCAGAGGGTTCATTAACCACTTTCATAACTTTTCTCTACCGTTCCATTGTCTAATAGCGCGCGGGAAGGAAGAACTTCCGATCCGTTTTCGATCTGATTTCTCTTATTTAATTGGGATGGTCATGTCTCTCTTAAGTAGGTACAAAATATTTTCACATTCAGAAGTAAAAGTCGGTAATTGAAACTTCACAAACAGATCACGCCGCAATGAATAATGCCTTTGTTTTCATGATTTCCACGCCAATTCGTGCAACATTTCCGTTACGCTTTCCCCCCCGTAACATGATAAAACAAAACGAGCTGCCCTTCGCTGAACCTACTGAATGTCTTCCGTCAGTCCCACCTGGTGAGGGTCCCACAAGGGGAAACAGTACTTCAGTGTCCGGACAAGTGTCTCTCGCGCAACTGTCACAAACTCCATAGCCGCGCTCCCACTGGTTGTGCTAGTAGCCACACAACCGCAGAAGTTACAGTGGAACCCCTGATATCCGACCTTCACGGGACCGGGCCCTGATCGGAACGGCCAAAAGGTCGGATATACCGAGGAGCAATAAAACACGTTTTTTCGGGTCAAAGCAGCCGTATACGGCACTAAATTATAAGTATTGTACAAAATACAAACTCAATACACACAGTGCTGCTTAAACGTAATTACTGTATTCAAATTATTTTACAGTACATATTCTAATAAAAAGTAACAGTTTCTTTTATAAAATGGAAAAGTTTTATTTTTTTATATTAATTAACGAAAATATTAAAAATACAGTACTGTACTGTTTAATCAAAAAGACAAACAATTACATACAGTGTGTACAGAACCTCATTTGAAGAAGTCCTTAATATTCTTATGCTTCATTTTACCCAATCTTGATTTCGCTGAAAAATCCCATTTCTTTGCCCACAACATGTCCATAGGGGTGGCTCTCGGGTTCTTCTCCAAATACTTTAACACAATGTCATGTGCATCTTTAGCCTCTGAATGCATCACACTAATATCTTGACAAAACCAAAACCAAAGAGCTTCATCTACAAGTTCTAGCTTAGGATTTTTAACATTTTCCGATTTTTTAAAGCATCTTTCCTGTCAACTGTCAACTTTCAAAGTCTTCACGGTTTTTTCTCCAGTCTTTTACAGTTGTCACGCCAACCCCTAGCTCTGCGACTAATTTGACTAGTGACTCACCAAGGTCCAAACGCTGAAGCACTTGACGTTTTTGTTGAAGGGAAACGCACACACGCTTACGTTTTTGAGAAGCCATACCGAACTTGCACTCATCGCACAACACAGTTTATCACCAAAGGAACAGTTATCACGAAAACGAAAAACAATAAAGTAGAACAACGTTCACGTCGACAATCAGAACATTACTGGCAGTTTAACAGAGATAATACGCACAGCATTGTTTAGTCAGTTTGACTCGTCACCGGCAGAAGACAGTCGGGCTCATGGTCGGATATCCCGAGGAGTCGGATATGAGGGGTTCTACTGTACGGTAGCACATATACAGAGGAGAAGCCCCCCCCCCCCTAAACCACTGTCCGACGCTCCCCTCGTAGTTCCGTAAGATGCTAGCAGGTGTCACGTGGTTCCCTGGCTTACTACCGGTAGAAGACACTAGAGGCGCTTCTGAGGGTAGCGTGGAGGGGAGGTTGAGGGGAGAGCTCGTGCCGAGTGCCACGAGGCCACGGCTGTGTCCGGCTTGCTGGCGTTTGAGGGGAGGTGGTGGTGGGGACAGCCGCTACCTGCCACCTGCTCTGTACAGTTTAAAGGGCTGCTTCTGACCGCAGCGCCATTATGAGACATCTTACGGAATTGCTGGAAACCCTCCCTCCCCGCACCCCTGAGCGTGTGACCGGGCCCTTACGGAGGTTTTCCGTCTGCATATATTTGATTTGTCTGTCACGTTAGACAACGGTTCGGGCTCTGCAGTGGGGAGTCTGACGGTATCGGCGAGTGTCTCGTGCTGGGTGTTTGCTTGCTTTTCTTGCCCCTGCCCCCCCCCCCCTCGCGTGTCCGGAAGCTGGTCGTCCTTGCACGGTGCCGGCGTGCGTGCTACGCTGCGCAGACTTCCGGCCGCGGCTTGCTGCTGCTGGCGCTCATCACTAAACACGCCGCTGACGCGTGCGCGCTACACGCCAGCCCGTGCCGTCACCTCCGCTTTACGACGGCGCGTTATAGCGCCATCGACTTTCGTTACGCACATTTCACGTCGTCCTCCTCCATTAAGCATCTACCACGCCGTTGTGAGTCGAGGAAAGCGCGAACGTGTATGAAGGTAAATATCTCTGTACGCGTTCAAGGGAAAATACAGTTACCATGCGTAATTAAATCTGATATCTCCGATTGGTTTTCGTTGCCAATGTTCAGGTGTTTAAGGTTGCCGGTGCGGATGCTCAGCGTGTTAGATCAGAGAAATAATGTAAATAAAAAATAAAGGAATAAAAAGCCATTAAAGCAATTGTCAGTAATATGAAAACAGCATACTACCTCACTAAGGACGTATATAATAAGAAGTCGATATCCATTCATGCTAAACTGGCTCACTACTCTGCAGCAGTTCCCCCAGAAGCACTCTACGTAGCAGAGTGTTTGAACAAAAAGGCAATGATGCAATCACTGCAAATTACTGAAAGAAAAATATTAAGTAAAATCTTGAGGCCAGTCAAAGAGCAGACACATTACATAGTGCATCATAATATTGAAATCTATACACGTATTGAAAAAATCACTGGTGTAATTACGAAAAGAGGAATAGCTTCCTACGCTACATACAAAGGATGGATCCCTATAGACTGACAAAGAGACTGTTCTGTTACTTCAGTAAATTACAAATGGATAATACATGGTGCCAAGAAGTTAGAAGGGACATGGACGAGCTCAAAATTAGCCAACAAGATATTGAGAAATGACTACCAATCAGAAAGAAATTAAAGAAATGTTTCCAGGAAAAACCGAAGAAAAAGACTGGAGAATGAACCGAAGAAAGAAGAGAGAAACATCGGAAAGTGATAAGAGAAATATGGAGGAAAAGAAACAGTTGAAACAATCGTTGTTCATAGTGGCTCATACGTAAAAGAAGAAGAACAAAAAAGAAAAAAAAATCACAAAATAGAACCAGTAACTCTGGGAAGGAAACCAAATGTAATTAAATTGCTTGGCTTTTGTGGATGATTTTGCAATCTACATCTTCATGGGATACTCTACAAATCACATTTAAGTGCCTGGAAGATGGTTAATTGAACGACCGTTACACTATTTTATCTCCCATTCCATTCTCGAACAGCGCGCGGGAAGAAAGAACACCTGAATATCTACGTTCGAGGTCTGGTTTCTTGTATTTTATTCTGATGATCGTTTCTACCTATGTAGGTGGGAGTCAACAATATATTTTCGAATTCGGAGGAGAATGTTGGCGATTGGAGTTTCGTAAGTAGTCCACGCCGCAGCGATAAGCGCCGTTGATGTAATGAT
This sequence comes from Locusta migratoria, assembly GCA_026315105.1. Lineage (NCBI taxonomy): Eukaryota > Metazoa > Arthropoda > Insecta > Orthoptera > Acrididae > Locusta > Locusta migratoria. The sequence continues at coordinate 324,974,840 of CM048745.1, read as the reverse complement.
TCCCATCCCAGATCCTGTATCATTTCCGTAACGCTGTTTCCCCTGTATTGTGACAGTACCAAACGAGCTGCCCTTCTTTGGACTCTTTCCATGTCCTCTGCCAAAGCCACCTCATATGGATCCCACACTGAGCAGCAATTCTCCAAAAAAGGACGGACAAGCGTAGTGTATGCAGTTTCTATTGTAGTTCTGTTGCATCTTTTAAGAGTTCTATCCATGAAACGAAGTCTCTGGTTCGCCTTTCCGACGACATTATCTACGTGTTCTTTCCAGTTTAAGTCTGAAGTAATAGTAATTCCTGTGCAATAATGGCCTTCATTTTTGATTAATTTATCTTGTAAACAAACTTTAACAGATTTCTTTTCGTATTCATATGGACGACTTCACACTTCACACTATTTAGAGTCAATTGCCAATTTTTACACCATACTGACATCTTATTCAGATCGTTCTGCAGTTGGTTTTGATCTTCAGATGATTATACTAGACGGTAAATGACGGCGTCATCTGCAAACAACCTAAGAGAGCTGGTTAGTTTTTCTCCCAAATCGTTTATGTATTAAGGAAAAGCAGAGGACCAATAAACTGAGGCGCTCCAGTCACGGGCTGCACGGCCACTACGGTCGGGGGTTCGAATCCCCCCTCGGGCATGGATATTTGTGCCGTCCTTAGTATTAGCTAGTTCATAAGTAGTTTGTAAGTTTAGGGACTGATGAACCCGTACTTAAGTTCCATAAGCTCTACAAACATTTGCACATTTGAGGACCAATGACACTACCCTGTGGAACGCCCGATATCACCTCTGTTTTAGTCGATGATTTACCATCGATTACTACAAACTGTGTCCTATCTGACAGGAAATCCCCTATCCAGTCGCAAATTTGGGGCGATATACCATAACCACGCGATTTAATTAAAAGCCATTTGTGAGGTAAGGTGTCAAAAGCCTTCTGGAAATCAAGAAATACGGAATCGATTTGCGAATCCTTGTCAATAGTACTCATCACTTCGTGTGAGTAAAGAGCTGCTAGTTGTGCTTCGCATGAACGATATTTTCTAAATCCGTGTTGACCTTGGGTCAATAGATCATTCTGTTCGAGATAATTCGTAATATTTGAATACAGGATGTGTGGTGTGGCGTCGGTTGCGTTGTTACCGCGGCGGCAGGCTGTGGGAGGGACGTGGCTTGGCTTTTCGCGGCTCGCGGCTGCAGCCGCACCACGGCCGTCGCGCTGGCCGGCTGTCGCCTGACACGGTTTATGGCGCCGAGGGAGCTGGCGACACGTCGCGAGGTGTGGCCCTCTACACACTCCGCAGCTGCCGAACCGATTTATAGCCGCCTCTGCTGCAGTAGCTCCGCTGTGCCGCTCCCATTGTTGCGACGCACACCCTTTGTCGGACCGGCGGGTCAGCCGAGGCATCAGCCTCAACTAGGGATGGCGGTTTTTGCTGAAACAACCGGTTTTCGGTTACAACGGTTCTTTTCATCTCCAGTTTAACCGCACCGCAAAAATTGCTCAAGATAGCCGGTTTTTTAAATAACCGGTTTTCGGTTTTTTTTATTGCTATTAGTTCCACTAGAGTTCGACCGAATCATATTTTGCGGCCGAAACAGGAACCGTAATCGAATTTTCGGTTCTTCCAGTTTCGGCCGAAATCGAAACTTGCGAAATTTAGTTAAAATTTAGGTAAATTTACGTTATACGACACATCATTAGTCTTTCCATATTTTGCAAGATCCCCCTCCGAATACTACGCCTTCTTGAGTGTGTATAAGCCTAGCCAGGAGTCCGTAGAAGACGATATACGAAGCATACAGATTTACTGGCCTAGTATTTCCATCCGGTAGTTGCGAATATTGAGCCAACCACTCCGTAAGTTGGACTTGTCAGCCAGCGCATACGAATGTTACAGTCATTAAATGAATTTAAATCAGTGCTGCAAAAGTATTTCGAGAAGTAAAGTCACAGTTCCGACTAACAATATGATTGTTGTCAGTGTTTAAATGGGTGTGAGTTCTTATGAGACCTAACTGCTTAGGTCATCGGTTTTTTTTACTCGGTTCTTGGTAATAACTAAAAAAAAAAACCGGTTACAACCGACGCCAAGTAAATACCGAAACAAACCGGTTATTCAAAACTAAAATACCGGTATCGGTTTTAACCGGTCGGTTTTTCCCATCCCTAGCCTCAACGCGACTGGTTGAGGAAACTCCCGAAAAAGTTAAAATAAAAAAGCTGACCGTATTAAAAAAGACTATTGTGTATTCAAGCTTATCAGCCTTTTTTTCATTGTCGTATCAGATCATTTAATCGGAATTTTCATTTTTTTAACTGCACGAGAAAGTTGTAAGTCGTGCCGGTAACACTGATACGTATCATAGCATTGCATTGGCAGTGCTCCTGTTCAGAGTCTACTTTTCAGTAGGGAGGGGCGAGAGGATACGTCGTTAGTAAGCTTCTAAGTTAAATGTTCAAATGTTTGTTAAGCTTATGGAACTTAACTACGGGGTCATCAGTCCCTAAACTTACAAACTACTCATCAACTACCTTATACTAAGGACGGCACAAATATCCATGCCCGAGGGGGGATTCGAACCCCCGTCCGTAGTGGCCGTACAGACCGTGACTGGAGCGCCTCAGTCCCCTTGGCCACCGCGGCCGGCCTTCTAAGTTAGTTGGACCTCCAATTAGCCGTCCCGCACCGCACCTTGCAGGTGGTGAAGGAAAGCAAGGAAAAATTTGGAATAGGGATTAAAGTTCAGGGTGAAGAAATAAAAACATTGCGTTTTGCTGATAACATTGTAATTCTGTCAGACACAGCAAAAGACCTGCAAGAACAGTTGAATGGAATTGACAGTATGTTGAAGAGCAAAACAAAGATAATGGAACTAGATCGAAATCATAGTTGTCCCTGGTCTCAAACTGGCTGGCTGTCCTGGCAGACTGACGAATGGATAATCTGACAGCCGGCCGCGGTGGCCGAGGGGACTGAGGCGCTTCAGTCACGGTCTGCGCGGCCACTACGGTCGGGGGTTCGAATCCTCCCTCGGGCATGGATATTTGTGCCGCTCTAGTTCGTAAGTAATTGATAAGTAGTTTGTAAGTTTAGGGACTGATGACCCCGTAGTTAAGTCCCATAAGCTTTACAAACAATTGACAATTGATAACCTGACACAATTACAAGTAATTTTGCATATTATCCTTCATATTAACCTGACTTACTATAAGATGACGTAAGACGATAAATACTTACCTGTGTTAGTGTAATATTTTTTTAAAGGGACTTGTGCTTTATTTTTGTGGTCGCACTAGGGAAAGTATTCCTAAATTTCGCCGTGTGGTAGCAGAGTTAAGTAGGCAGAAGGAAGGGCGAGTGGGCGGACAAGGATTCATTAGGCGGGATGGGAGCAGAGGCCTGCGACAATAGCCCGTTCAGCAGCCGCCTCCTTTCCCAGAGACAGACGCCAATTACGTAACAGAGCGAGCGCCATCTGTAACAGCGTTACCGCGAGGCCCTCGACGGTACGGCGGTGTACCGGCGTGTACCGAACGTGTGTCACGCACAACTCTCTGCTGTCCAAACGGGGACAGAGCTGCCGGAAGCAGCCGTCGCTTCTCAGAGGCGGCAGTTCTGCCCGGAGACTGTTTCCCACGATTCACACACAGAGGCACAGGCGGGCTTCGCACTGGATTGGTCGATTTACGGCCGGCCGGGGCGCTACGGCGTCGTAATAATTAAACACTCGCAGCAGTGTCACTATTTCATAATTATACGCAGCCAGTGGCGCAATTAAGTTTACGGCCTCTTAATTGCGAGAGGGCCAGCTTTTTCCTTCTGCGAATGACATCAAAGAAACGTCTAACAGGTGGATAAAAAAAAGGAAGGATGAGAGAGCAGAGATAGACGCACTTCGAGCGCGGTGCCGCGGTAACCGTGTTGTCGAGAGCTCTCACTTCACAGCCAATGCTGTCTTCTACCCAAACAGCTTCGAAACAGCGTACTTTCTGTTGTGATTGTTCTGTTCAAATGTTTGTAAAGCTTAAGGGGTTAACCTGCGGCGTCGTTCCTAAACTTATAGACTACTTATGATTCTGTTCAAATGTTCAACTGTTTGTAAAGCTTAAGGGACTTAACTTCGGGGTCATCATTCCCTAAACTTATAGACTACTTAAGAACTAGCTAGTATGGCACAAACATACATGCCGGCGAGGGGATTCGAACCCCCGACGGGCAACGGCCTCGCGCATCGTAGCATAGCGCCTCAATGCGCTCGGCCGTTTCGCCGCGGCATTGTTCTGGTTTTTTTCCCCTAGCGATACATACCAATGAGGTTAGAATAAAGGGAGATGGCATTATCTATGCCAAGCACATATGTCAATTGAAGCCTCTCCGCCATCTTGGTAGCAACCATTTTAGGAACATTATCCAAATGATTGAATATATAGCTATATTGTTAGCAATATTGAGGGTTCGAGCTACTCATAACAGACGAAGCCTAACGAATTTAGTGTTTCTCGCGACATAATAATGCAATGGGCAACAAACAGTTTTAGTAAAAACGCAACCCACCTGTTGTAGTCAGTTATTTAGTAGATGCCTCCCTAGATAAAAATTCCCTGACTTTGAAAGTTTAGTTTTACAAATAAATGTATACGTGTACTGACAGCAACGAGCCTAAGGTAGCATGAATAAGTCATCCCGTAACACAAAGTTTGCAAGTTATTCATAAAGTAGGGGAAGGAAGAAGGATTAAGAAAGGAAGGAATGACAGTGGTTGCATTAGGACATTGAAAAGAAACAACGGCGACAAGTGAAAATGACAGCCGGGCCGGGAATCGAACCGGGGTCTCCCGCTTCGGGCCAGCGGTCGCCTTAACCACTTGGCTACCCGTGCTCGCCTCCTGGCTGTCTCAAATTACCACATGTCGCACGCTATGGCTGTAGCGCCCCTATCGTTCATGCCCTCTTACACTCACCGTTGCGGATTCCCGTGCGAGGTCGAACGTATGACATCTGCAGTGATGTAATTGAAGCTGACGCCGACTTCGCGTGTTTATACTTATTATATTGGCGTGGTGTCTGTTCTTTCGGACATCTTCAAATTGATTTTACAAAACAAGTGACAAATTTATACGAAGACGGAAGGACACTGTATACATTAACAGATTCGAGAGTTTTTAACTGCAAGCTACAAGAAAACCCTTTGATAAAAAGTATATGGCATGTTGAATAAAACTCTACAAATGTATTACCTCAATAATAACAATAAAATAACTTTCGTAGTTCAAACATGAAAGAAAAAGAAATTTTTAACAATTAAAGAGAAAATATTTGTAGTCCTGGGGAATCTAACACACGACCATTACGCACGCCAGTCGTAAACGCTAGTGACTACACTATAGCGCACCGAACATGCAGTCAGCCGAATGAAACTTTTCATTCTGCAGCGGAGTGTGTACTGATATGAAACTTCCTGGCAGATTGAAATTGTATGCCAGACCGGGACCCGCCTTTCGCGGGTAAGCGCTCTACCGACTGAGCTATCCCGACACGACTCACGATGCCGCCTCACAACTTTACTTCCGCCAGTACCTCACCTCCTACTTTCCAAACTTCACAGAAGCTCTCCTGCAAACCATGCAAGACTAGCACTCCTGGAAGAAAGGATATGGTGGAGACATGGCTTAGCCACAGCCTAAGGGATGTTCACTGGTTCGAGTCCCAGTTCCGGCCCACAATTTTAATCTGCCATGAAGTTTCATATCAGCGCCAACTCCGCTGCAGAGTGAAAAGTTTCATTCTGGAAACATCCCTTAGGCTGTGGCTAAGCCATGTCTCCACCATATCCTTCCTTCCAGGAGTGCTAGTCTTGCATGGTTCGCAGGAGAGCTTCTGTGAAGTTTGGAAAGTAGGAGGCGAGGTACTGGCGGAAGTGAAGTTGTGGGGCGGCATCGTGAGTCGTGTAGGGATAGCTCAGTCGGTAAAGCGCTTGCCCGCGAAATGCAAAAGTCCCAGGTTCGAGTCCCGGTTCCGGCACAAAGTTTTAATCTGCCAGGAAGTTTCATGCAGTGAGCTAATTATTTGTATGTCATCATTCTTATACGGTCATCGTGAAAATTTTATCACTAATTTTACCGTTACAAAACTTTTATTATAACAAACTCGTATTAGAATACTTCGATCTTGGATTTTGATCATAGAATTGATGCCCGGAAACAGCATGTTTTCGCCCTAAGCAAAATCCACAGACAAATCAAATACGCCAAGATTCATCTCCAAAATGGCGCGTGTGCAAGCAGCGCTCCACAGATAAAATATCTTCCGATTTTTTACCGGCCGTACAAAGTGGGTGTATGGCAACCAACGTAAGAGGGTGTAGAAGTTTAATTTCGGGCAGTGTACGTTTTACGTTGGTAATACTGCAGCACAGTGGCGCAGTCGTGCCCCCGCGGCAGAGGTCGCGTCGTGCTGCGGCGCGGCGCTGGCAGGGCAGCCAACTGTGCGCGGGCGTCGACCCTGGCCGTCAGCTGAGCCGCGTGTGGCGTGGGTGGGGCGCGCCGCAGATGCTATCTGCTGCCCGCGGCCCGGAAGCATCGCTCACTCACGCTGCCCCCTCCCCCTCCCCTCTCCGCGCCCGCAATGGTCGTGCAAATCAACTCCCCTCCCTCCCCCCTCCACTTGTTGCTACTACGTGGGCTCTCGCTGGCTCCACATCACACGCCACAGTCAGTTTAGTGCTATTTTTTATTTTTTTACACTGTTTAGATCCACAGAGGATCACTTAAAGCAAATTATGTACTTTAGTAAGAGGTTTTCATTCAAGATCGCTTTCTTCTTTTAATTATATGACCGGTTTCGGCGTGCTAGACACTATCTTCAGACCTGTCGTAATTTTTTTACCTCTCTGCTATAACAACAATTTCTAATGTAGCACATTGGTATACATCCATATTGATGTGTCACGCAAATAAAATTTACATGTCAATAATAATAAATAATCAAGCCTTGATTCTGAAGTGCCTCTAATGTTAACTTTGAGAAGGATGGATTCTGTCATTTTTTTATTGACATGTAAATTTTATTTGCGTGACACATCAATATGGATGTATACCAATGTGTTATATTAGAAATTGTTGTTAAAGCAGTGATGTAAAAAATTACGACAGGTCTGAAGATGGCGTCTAGCACGCCGAAACCGGTCATATAATTAAAGCAAGAAAGCGATCTTGGCTGGAAACCTCTTACTAAACAATGTGTTTCTAATATAAATTATGTACTATTGCTGCTATTTTTCTTCTTCTAGAACTCTTTCATCATCTCCCTATGTTTGGCTCGAAGTTCTGTGTCAGTTATCTCCTGGATGTGTCGGGTTTATCTTCTGGTAAAAATATCCCAGCTGTGGATTTTATGTCTGAAGGTTTTTCGATCTTCAATGCCTGTGGTTTGATATCTTTTGATGACCGTCATCTCCTATTTCCCGTCGAGATAGGAGACTGAATGCAACTCACCTGCAACGCACCCTCCAGGCAGCAAGAGGAGCCGGCCGCGGTGGCCGAGGGGACTGAGGCGCTCCAGTCACGTTCAGCACGGCCACTACGGTCGGGGGTTCGAATCCCCCCTCGGGCATGGATATTTGTGCCGTCCTAGTTCGTAAGTAGTTCATAAGTAGTTTGTAAGTTTAGGGACTGATGACCCCGTAGTTAAGTCCCATAAGCTTAACAAACATTTGAACATTTGAGCAAGAGGACGCGAATACCAACTCAAAAATTTTGCAAATCATAGTTTCCTTGTTTATCTGCATTTGCACGCAAAGTGATTCCTCACTTAGGTCTTTATTCGTAGCTCTTCGATGCTCCTGAGTACTAAGATACTGACGTTTGCTTTTTTCTTCTTCTATGACGGCAGCTGTGCATGTACATGCAGCATTTTATTACATTGCATTCCTATTTTGTCTCTGTGAACATTTCTTATGATAATTACCATCAGCAGCCATTATATTTGTTAGTAATTAGTGAAGCTAATGCTAATACTTATGCAAATGTTGAATTTCTGAAAGTAGTATAGAATTCCGGTTGAGAAATACTGACGAGAGACGTTCCTAGCATCATCTATGGTTTAGCAGTGAGCTGAAGCTCCACGAAGGGGTAGACATTGTGTTTCAAGAAATTGAAGAAGGTCCCTCATAGTAAAAAAATCGTTGCAGGTCCCTTCTGGTTTCGCCGAACTTATTATTCAGTAGTAACGGGAATTTTAGTTTATATAGTGCTTTCATGCTTGCCACAAAGTTTACTGAAACCAGGGACTATAGACCGTAAAAAAACACAATCAGCATCTTCGGTTTATGAATCTCGGTGTCTTTCTATTTCAGTAAGTTGTTCGTTTCCAGCTTGGGTCTGTATCGGCAGCGTACAAAGAAAACAAGAGGCAGCTCCGCACTCGGCACAGCAGCGGCAACAACAGCCGCGCGTGTGCCGCGTAGCTGCCGACCGCAGCGCGTCAAACGTGTATCTCACGTATTTTCTCGAGAATCGAAAGAGATATAGCTCTCATTCCACCGTTAAAAACAATTTCGATATGTTAGCTACATTTCGTTCGCAGTAATGTATGGTGTAAAACGCAGCAAACGCAAACTAGCCAGCGACTACTTTTTTCATTGCAAACTCTTCAAAATATGCGCGGCGTTGTACTTTAGTTTTTACTATAACAATAACTATGTACAATAACGGAAAGAAAACCTCCCCAACGTCATGCGGTGGTTTTTGCCTATATGATACAGAAAAATAATTTTTTTCTAGTGAGTAGTTTCTGCAAAATCGATTGTGGAAGCTGCGTTAGCGCAAAACACGCACAAATCGGAAAATAGTATTTTTAATTTTTTTACGCAGAAAGTAAAAGTGTTACAAAGAAACTAAATACAGAGAAGGATGAAGCTTATATTCGCCTACATAAAACAATTTTTTGCGAAGCATATCCGATGACTTGAAATTTCACTTTGCGACAGAGGTGGAGAAGAGGCGCAGGAAAACTGTGCGCCTCGGACAACCGGACAGAGGCGTGACCGAGGAAACGCCTGCCCTCCGCCTGGGCTGCGTTAAGTGTGCGGCAGGCTGCCCCATTAGAAAGCATGCGTTACAGGTGGACGGAGGCCTCTCCTCTGCCTCTGCTGCGTCAAGTGTGCGCCGGGCCTTAGGCAGCTGTAACAGCTGCAGAGGAAAGCCTGTTGGGGTCGCAGGTGTTGCGGCCTTAAGCCGAGCGGCAAGTTTTGCAGAGGCAAGAAGTGGGCCGAGACCCTAGGGACGGCGACGCCCGCCACCCAAGACGGATGGCCCCGACACACTTCTTGTCGCCGCGCCGCGCCGCCGGGAATCGATCACGCGTCCACCTCAGGCTCACAGCAACACCACACACAATCCCGTGCAATTCAGGGAAACGCTGCAGGCTTTTAAGCCTCTCCTCCGGTGCAACTACGCCACAATTGCAATTTTCCTGTGATTGAGATTAGAGGTCTGCAAATCGCCGGTTTCGCTCGCTCGTACTCGGTCGAGTGCCCAACGCTCGACGGTGGCGCGCCGAGTGTGTTTCGCTCGCAGCGAGCGTATTGATACTCGAACGAGGCTACGTGGGGCAGCGCGGCCACAGGCCGCACAGCGTAGTGCTGCCGCTGTACTCACAAGGAAACCTACCCAAGTGTCACTCTCCGTCTTTTATGAAATTTGCATATAATGCATGAAAAACTATGGGACACGTATTTTTTTAGCGGCCGAAAAACATATTTAAGGGGTGAAACGGTCCCTCCAAAATTGTCGCTAAAATAGAAACATGGCGATAACTTAGACACTAGTGAAGCGATTTTAATAATTTTTGGTATGAAAGTATATTTTGGTAAAAGACAAATTTCATAGATTCAACTTCGATCAAATAAAAATAACACCGATATCACTGAAACAGCACCATAAAATCGTACAGCTGTGTAAAATAAACAATTGGAATAAGATGATTTAAAACAGTTCTATGAGCGAGCATTAGACCGGCATATGACCCTGACACGAAAGGCGCAGCAATCACGCACAGTGCCAAAATGCTACGGGGTGCAACAGAGATTCACAAACCTAACCTAACGACTGTACATCAATATCGTGTATTTAATATCAATATAAAAGACGGACAAAGTATTTCAGGACTTGAGAGTGATAAGAGGAATGGATATAAAATACAATCACTTCCTCATTAAGACGGCAAGTAACACCTACCACTAAACAGGCACTAACAGTCCACAAAATGGGAACAAGAAAGAATGAAAGATGCTGGAAAACTCATTTACTAAATGATCTTAGCACAGAAACTTTATATTAATCGCGTATAATAACCTGTATGGTAATGTATAAAATGCGAAACTGAATGGCTAGTTCAACTGGATCGACAGAACAGCTTTCGAAGCACCAGGGAGAGGAAACAATTCCAAATTTCGCAGTCAGGATTTATTCTCAAGCGTGTAGTTTGCTCCCGACACTCGCCTTGGACTCGAGTGGCGCTGCGGTGGGCGACCGAGTGGCGAGCGGGCAGTGTGGACGGTCGGGCCAGTCGAGCGTGCCCCGCTCGAACGATCGTGGAGGAAGTCGAGCGCAGCCACACGCCTTGCCGCAAGCTGCAGTACCGACACCTGTCGGACTGTCAGAGAACGACATGCATCACGCGATTCGAGCGACGTGCAGACCTCTAATTGAGATTCTTAATCTCCCGGACAAGACAGATTAGTTGTGAACTACCGATCTGGTCCTCTCTATGACACAGCTAGAGCTTTTCTTACGGAGGTGCTGGTCTTACAATGTTATGACCCAGCATCCGCGATGTTTGTGACGTGCCAGTGTACGGGTAAATCTGTGGTTGACTCTCTGGCGGCAATCGGCCGTGCCGTAATGCATACTCTGGTTCCGCTACATATCCGAAGTTAAGGACTGTCGGGTTTGGTTACCAACTGGATAGGTCATCATCCGTGTTTACCGAGAGTTGTTGCAAGTGAGTTGTACGTAGCTCTTGTGAAGAAAATGAGGAGCTACTTGATTGAGAAGTAGCGCCTCCAGTCACGAAGACCGATACAACGGACGTCGGTTGACGCCTACAGGAAGAGGATTGCACGACGGCTGGTAGGTACCTGTTGGACCTCTTGAAGTCTTCAGGGCAGAGTTAACAAATTCATATGTTTGTAATTTGGTTATCAGTCCCTAAGCTTAGAAACTACTTAAACTAACCTAAGGACAACACACCCATACACGAGGGAGGACTCGAACTTCCTACGGGGAGTAACTGCTTGCTCAACAGCATAGAGCCTTGGAGCGCTCGGCCATTCCACAGCGACTACAGTTTACAGCTCCATGATGTGTGGCCTAATTGGTGGAATGTACTGTCCTGACAGCGAAAGGAGGTTAAGGGTACGATTCAAGAACTTAGATTTTTGTAAGGGATTCGACAAGAGTATTCAATTAGTAATACTGAAGGGTCTACAAACATCTTTATTCTTTGCAAAACAAGTGTCTTGATCGTAATAAAACATAAAATTACGATTTACTATTACCGGTTTCGGTTCATGAATAACCATCTTCAGGTCACGCTTATAAGGGAATGCTATGTACTATGAAAGGACCATCGATAGTAAGTTTAACTCGGACCAGGAACATAAATGATTCTTCTGCAGGAGGATGGGCGACAGTTGATATGTGCTGTAGCCGTTTCAGCTTTTAAAACTGGAGCACAGACTGCATTGTAAGTGACAAAAAAAGTATTGTGGATATGATTCTGGGAGGCGGTGGGAGTGACGGTGGGTCTCAGTAATTTCGAGCATACTTACGACAATTACATTGCTATTGGCGTTTACCGATCGGACTGATCTGCAATCTGACATTATAGTTACAATAACAAGCACAGAAATGAATGATGGACAGGTCTAAAGATGAAACACATTGAAATAGTTATTATTTTTAACTTTTTTCCTACAAAATAAACGTGAATAAAATTTACATGCATACCATATTCCTACAAGATGACTTTAAATCTAATAATATGACGAGAGCCATGTGGTGTACAACTTAAAAAGTTGCCATAAAAATCAATTCTTTTAAAATTCTGAAGATGATTGTATCGTTGAAACCGGTAATTAAATAATTATTTGGGATCTAGGCTTAACAGTTGTTTACATCAGGTTTACATATTAATTACTTCGGGAATATGTAAAAATAGCATGACCTGCTATTACCAGAGTCTCCTGTGATATTTGTGCCACGTGCTTTCTCCAAAGTTTGGCAACGAAACATCCCGTCCGTCTTCTTGTTGCATTTCGGATGGTCAGGAATATAGATTACATATAATTTAATTCGAATGTTTTTTGAGCAATCATAATATTGATTTTCATTTATGCACCAAGAAGCTTTACTCTAAATCAGTGTTTTTCAACCTTTTAGAGTTCGCGACCACCTTACAAGTAAAAATATTCTGGCAACCCATCTCACCAACCCCGCCCACACCGTACTATGTGTGTGAATTCAGAGGCAGCGAATTTTAAATTTTCTCCTGCTGCTAAAACATTCTTGTAAAAATTAACGGGGTACAGTATTCTACTTTACAGGGGGACGTTTTTAGTCTATTTTTCGTGATGGAACACATTATCCTATTTTCATATTAAATTCGACAGAAAAATGTGTTGCATGACGAATGTTTCGCGTTACAGATAAGACTCGAAAGAGAATTATGCTTGGTAAGTCCCACTATAAAAGCAATTTCTAAAGAAGTTGAGGTGTTTTCGAATTTTTCAAAGTTACTTATTGCCTCTCGTTAATTTAGCTATCGATAGGGATCTGAAAACAAGGTACAGGCTTTTCGTCTATTCATCGTTAACTTGGAGTATTTATCGTAAAAAACTTCTTTTCGGTTCAAATCAAAACTGATAAAAAGGAATTACCTAATTTTCGTACAAAATTTCACTTTCCTCAAGCAATTGTTGTATTGCGGAAACCCAAATACTCAGTGTGGTGTCGCACAAGTACAAAGTGCGCGCCACCTACTTTCGCCGCGCGCCGCCATGCACGCACGGCGCGGCGTTCTCACGACGACAGCCACGAGCGCCCTCTGCGACAACTCCGCTCGTGGCCACCACTGAAGGACATCGGCACTTCGGACGGAGGTAGCAACGAGTTAGGACCTTCGTAATCAGATAGGCACCATTGAAGACTTTGCTATCGTACAGGCACTAGGCAGGCCTCTAACAACCATGTATCAACATTCTGCAGTACTATGTAAAAGTTAAGTATTGTTACATTCTGTGCAATATATATCTTTTTCTAATTTACTCTAGTGTTTATAGTTTCTGGCTGCTCCCCTCCGTACCTGCACCAGCGTGCTGTCTATATTCCTGTGTCGGTCTCATCCACTCGGCCACCGACACCTACGACGAGGCTGGGACACAAAAGCGGCGACGAAGTTGGGACACAAAACTCAGACGGGCACTAGTCTGATTGTTTTACTGTGCAAGTACTCCCTTCCTTGACCGTGATACCCCGAAGAAAGGGAGGTGGGAGGGTCGGGACCCACACGTTGAAAAACACTGCTCTAAAACATTTAATAAACCCGTACTTTAACGCGGAATATTCAGTGCGAGCGACTGAAGAATTTCCTGCGTTCGATCAGCAAAAGCTTCGCCACAGAGAAAACTCTTGTGCCTTCGCTTGCCTATCCTCAGAAAACGTGGCCGACATTGTCGGGCGATCGGATTTACGGAAGCGGAGCGGCGAGGCAATCTGGCCTGTAGGAGCCGCTGTGTTCTTCTGCGAAAGGCTGCCGGCTGGAGCGATAAGAGCTGCGGGGGCGGAGGGGGCGTGGCGGGCGGAGGCGGGCCGGCTTTGTGTTGCGTCGAAAGCCTCTCCCACCTGCTAAACCAAGCGGCGGCGCTTCGAGAGCCCTCCATCAGCAGAGTTAACGCCCGCGCTGTGTTCCGCTGCACGACGCCTACTCCACCTAGACGCGTGTAGTTGCAAACATCACTGACCGGTTTGTTTATTTATCGTCAGGCTTCATAACAAACCAGTAAGGAGCCTCTGACGACACCAGTCTCGTTGACATAACGCACCTGATGTCGCCACGCCAATGTAAGCGGAAGGTAGTAGTGACAAAGCGTCTGTGTCGTCATAACTGCTGGATCTCTTCGACTGTGAATCGTACAGCAGACCAGGGTGCTGTTCCAGACGTTACTCCCAAGGGGTGTCAGAAGGTTTCAGGTGCGGCTGAGGTGGTATTGGACAAAGCAAAGAGACGCCTAGAGGATCGGGAGGGGGCAACTTTTAAAGAGCACAAGAAGGTACTGCAAAAGGTTCAGTTAATACCTCGCTCGCATTAGGCAACTCCACGCACAGTAGACTTGCGCATAATAGTTCGCGATCGGGAGCGCTCACTTTAGATCGTCCGCTCCCGGTGACGGCTGAGCGGCGTGGTCTGCGCATGCAGGTGGAGGGAGAAGTTCCCCCACCTAGCTGCTTTTTGCTTTTGCAGCTTGAGCCGCTAACGATATCACGAAAATCAAAAGAAACAGTTTGTGGATAATTTCTCGCGTTTAAGTTTAGAGTTATCTCTATATCTTGGCACTATGGAATTTATAACATATTGCAGAATACTTCAAAGCAGAAATTTTGTAGCACAGAACTATGTAATCTAGCAGGCAGACGCTAACCTCGAAATGGCTCTCATCATCAGAAGGCAAACACGTGATTTTTAATTCTGTTCGTGACTTATCGCGCATATTTTAGTTCGCGACATATCACGCATACTTTAGTTCGCGACCTATCACGCATATGCTAGTTCGCGACCTACCGCGCATATTTTAGTTCGCGACCGGTAGCCTTCCTTTTAGTTCGCAGCTCGACCGGGAAGTAGGTCGCTCTTTTTAGTTCGTCCGCTCGTTTCGGCTTTTGCTACCGCTACTAAAACTGCAACTGAACTGCATCTCAGCTCAAAATGACGGCAACTGGCAGAAGGAAATCACGCGATTCTGCGCGCTCTCGCGTCATCTCGCTGTTCCCCGTCAGTCTTCGGAAAAGGAGCGGACGAACTAAGAGATGGGGGATCTACGAACTAGTTCCCGTCGTTCGCGAACTACGCAAGACTAGCGTACAGGTAGCAGAACGGTCGGGCCTAGTGAGTCACTAGGGGGCCGCCCGCATTGGCCGAGCGGTCTGCGGCGCGCCAGTCACAGTCAGCACGGCCGCTACGGTCGGGGTTTCGAATCCCCCCCTCGGGCATGGATGTTTGTGTCGTCTATAGTATAAGGTAGTTTATAAGTAGTTTGTAAGTTAGGGACTGATGACCTCTCAGTTAAGTCCCTTAACCTTAACAACAAAAAGTCACTAGGGATGGTATTTGTGGCTGACACGTTCTCACCGACTGACTAGTCTCTGTGTAGGCTTTTACAGTGTTTCATTGTGTTCTTTAAGCCAAGGTTATATTACAGTAACGTAATGAAGAGGTACGAGACGTCTTAACAACCAGACCGGCTGAAGCTTGAATGTGCTGATTCGGGATAAGGTAATGTGACATTTTGGGACGCGAAGCATGCGTCGTCACCTCCACCTAAAACATTCAACGCTGTGCCCTCAGCAGGCGAGGTGACGCTCACGGTCTGTTTCGACCTCCGAGGTCCGATACTTATCGAATTCCTCGAGCACAAAAAACCCTTTAACAGTGACGCGTACTGTGAGACACTCGGTAGCCTACGCGAGTCCACCAAAAGCAAACGGGCTGGCTCCTGTAGGAGGAAGACTACTCCACGACATCCTGCGTCCACACGTATCCAGGGTCAGACGAAGCGTACTGCCCAAGTTCAAGTGGGAGGAGTTTGAGCATCAGCCCTACTCCCGAATATGTAGCCCTGTGACTTCCATCTGGTCCGCTATAAAGGTGTCTCAAAGGGGATGCGCTTCAACTAGGACGAAGGTCACAGTAGAAGACTGGCTCTTGTTACAGGTACAGAAATTCTGTGAACAGAGAATCCTAAGTCTCGTTAAAAAGCGGGATAGTTGTGCTCAGGTCTCTGCTGATTACTTTTCAATAAAGCAATTATACCCACAGTGTCTTTTCGTACTTTTTAATTTGAACGGCCTCCGTAGTTTGCTACGGCTACAAAAGAAAACTTGCAGAAGCGTTTTAGAATTTGTAGAAATTGGTTGCAGATGCTGCAGTAATAATCTACGGTCTCTTTAAAATTACTTACTAAATGGTGTAAAAACCCACTATCATGATTGAAAGGTCAAATTTACCACACATCGTTCCTGAATATTAATAAGCAGAGACTTTTATCAAATTTTGTTAAATGAAGAGTCGAAATTTTGGATGAAAGGCTATCCACGCTCAAACGTATAGAAATAAATGACTATGAACCGTGAGCACTTTAACTGTAAAATGTACACAGCATAATTACAAGTGAGGCAGGAGTCAGTACTGACAGACGGACTGACTTCTGTGTGGTTCAGAATGACGCTTTGACCGCTCAGACCTTTTGTTTGCCCTACGCTGGTGCCACAGGGGATGGGTTCCTTCTGGTGGACGATAACGCTCATCTTCGCAGAGCTGCACTGGTGGACGACATGCTTGAAGCCGAGGGAATTGGACGGATGGACTGGCCAGCTAGCTTAAAACCGATTGAGCTTGTCTGAGATGCACTTGGTAGACGCATTGCAGCACCTCCCACAATGGATGTAGTTCTAGATATCGCTCTCATGGAAGAATGGCGCAGTATCCCTCAAGAGCTGATTGATAACTTCATACTGTCTATGCCACGCAGGTGTGCAACTTTACTGGTGGTCAGAGGTGAACACACATCACATTAGAGCAGGCCCCTGCCCTGCGTACTGTGCGCAGCGGCGTGTAGGGCAAGGTGACGAGCAGGAAGAGGAAGAACGATATGTATTTCTGCTAATCACGTGAATACTGCGTAATGTGCTTATTTCATTAAAGAATACATTGCTTTGGAGTCGCGCGAGAGTAGCCGAGCGGTCTGGAGTGACACTTTACGGATAGCGCTGCCTCCCACCTCGGGGGTTCGAATCCCCCCCCCCCCCCCCACCCCTCGGACATGGATGTGTGTGTGTTGTCCTTAGATTAGTTTAACTTATTTTAAGTAGTTAACCTAGCAGTTAAGTTCCATAGAATTAAAAACATTTGATTTCATTTTTATTGCTTTGGCGAGTGACAAAAGATAGCAAATATATATTTATGCTAAAATCCCGATTATGAAAGTACTCTACGACATTGCCGTCTCCACTTAGTAGCCTCACTGTTGCAAAAACTGCGTTCCTTGGTTTCCCCCTTGCAGCGTTTGGCATGTAGCCGTCTCACTCCCACACATTCTGCAGTCACTGCAGTGGTGGGGGAAGTAGTGCGCCCGTCAGAACGTCTCGCGCGCTGGCATCTTTTCAGAGGAACTGAGTGGGAAGGGCGGGAGGGGGTATTGCACCTAAAAAACCAATCCTGTGTGTCAGTTTTTTTATGTTTTAACAAAAAATGTTTACTTATAAGAATGAGACTCTATAGCCCTTAACTAAAATTATTTTTAAAATAGAATATTTATGATACTAGTTTATTTAAGAAACATGTATTTCAGAAGAAGCCTACTGCATATATGACGAGTGTGCATGTACAATAATAATAGAATCAAATTTAGGTCACAAAATTATTAAGTTTTTCTTCGATTCGTGCTTTGGAAAATGTTCAAATGTTTGTATAGTTTATGGGACTTAACTACGGGGTCATCAGTCCCTAAACTTACAAACTACTTATCAACTAGCTTATCCTAAGGACGTCACAAATATCCATGCCCGAGGGGGGATTCGAACCCCCGACCACAGTGGCCATGCAGGCCGTGACCGTGCTTTGGATATTTGCTAAAGCTTCGCGTAGTGATTCAGTCATATAAATACTAATTGTTACCTAAACAGTAAATGGTTTGCTTGTTTTACTGTTCTTAGAGCACATTAGAGAACTGCGCTTCCTCTTGTTACTTCCTCCCTCTGTTCCCGCTTCCTCTGTTACCGCGAGACAGTCCAGCGCAGAGCAGTGCTGTGCGGTCTCACTCTTTTCCGCCGGGCGGAAATGTTGACAATGCCTGAACTAGAGGGCAACGAGAAATGAATTTTTCACCATTATGGTAGCCCCACGGTGCCGCGCTCTAAGTAAACGCTATGTAATCCTCAAGTAACGGCTTCATACAACAAAATATCGTACTTCATCACACAATGTAACCGATATCTGAATAAAATACGCTACCATACGCATAATGCATCTGATTCCCTAATATTTTGAGCAATGTAGTGACTTAAAAAAACTACGATGTTGGCTCTGTGACCTTCTCATTTGCGTGTGACAGCTCCTGTTCATGTCAGGTAATTATAATCATAGTTTTCTACGGTCCGGCGTTATTCAAAGCATGGTTCGGAGTGTTGGATTTCAGCGTCGCCCTGGTCAGTGTTAGCGACTTCGCTCGTCGCCTGGCGCTGCTAGTAGCGTGGTCGAGGCGGCTGTCAGCCTTAATGGTCGGCCAGTGAAGACGTAATGGGAGCGGAGAACGTGGCCAGACAGGCGAGCCTAACACTGCCGGCGTCCAATTGGACGGCCGGCCGTGGGACAGGCAGCGGCCGCGCACGACTCTCCGTTCAGACACTACTTCCACACACGCTCCACTGCCTCTCAGTGTTTCCCCCCATAGTCACTCTGGACAGCTTCCACAGACCTTTAAATGTTTGTATAGCTTATGGGACTTAACTACGGGGTCATCAGTCCCTAAACTTACAAACTACTTATGAACTACTTACAAACTAGGACGGCACAAATATCCATGCCCGAGGGGGGATTCGAACCCCCGACCGCAGTGGCCGTGCTGACCGTGACTGGAGCGCCTCAGTCACCTCGGCCACTGCGGGCGGCCAGCTTCCACAGACCTTTAAATGTTTGTATAGCTTATGGGACTTAACTACGGGGTCATCAGTCCCACTACTTACAAACTACCTACAACTAAGGACGGCACAAATATCCATGCCCCAGGGGGGATTCGAACCCCCGACCATAGTGGCCGTGCAGACCGTGACTGGAGCGCCTCAGTCTCCTCGGCCACCGCGGTCGGCGGGGATTTTTTTTTTTTTTTTTTTTTTTTTTTTTTTTTTGACTAAAGATATTGTTTCTACCTTAAATGAAAAGTGCTATTCTGCTGTTCTATCGTAGAATTACGAATTATGTATCAGTAACATATCCGATCACAAATACATAAACACTGTCTGCTGACTTTAAAAGAACAGGAATTTTTTAATACAATCTTATCAGAATACATTTAAAATAGCCGGCTGCGGTGGCCGAGCAGGCTGCGGCGCGTCAGTTACGGTCTGCACGGCCACTACGGTCGGGGGTTCGAATCCCTCCTGGGCCATGGATATTTGTGTCGTCTTTAGTATAAGGTAGTTCATAAGTAATTTGTAAGTTTAGGGACTGATGAGCCCGCAGTTAAGACCCTTAAGCTTAACAAACATTTGAGCATTTAGATGGAAGAAAGGAAATTTATTCAACATTTTCTGCCTCCAGTGGAGGTGCCAAATAGTGTTTTAAATATACAGAGTCTTTGCATCAACCGTCTAGTAATGCTGAACGATAATTCAGCTGAATGAAGTTTGTATACACATCGAACGCAACTCACTATTTACACAACGCTTCTGTCAAAAGTATACATTTGTACTTAAATGATTCCTAGTTACCCTACTGAGACGACATAGGTCAATTTTATGCTTTTCGGCAGTGACCTCCTTCCAATTTTTGTGCCTTCACTTTCGACGACAGCCAATACAAACGAATGAATGTTCGAGTTCTGGCGTAAATTCGAATAAAATCTAGATGAAAATTAGGGAACCGCTAAATGTTGCACACAATTTGCTAATGACGTTCTTTTCTCGAGACAAATCTCACTTCCATGAATCGCAGCAAAAAAAAAAAAAAAAAAAAAAAAAAAAAAAAAAAAAAAGTTTGAATTGGCTTATTGTCTCAAGCGACATTTCTGATGGTACAAATGAACGTCGGTGGCGTGGGACAGGCGAGTCCATTTGCTCGGAGGTAAGATAGGTATATTAAGAACGTGTGCTATTATTTCTATACTTGCGACGTTTTACAATAGCTCTCTCCCTCTCCCACAATTTTTTCCGCGGGCCGGAATGACACCAATCGCTGGGTGAATGTTTTCCGTGGGCTGCCGGTTGCCCACTCACGGCTTAAGGAAAGGAATGCAGGATGCATAGCCGATATCTATGGATGTTTAGCTTTAGATTTATTTATGTGATTCCACAAGGCACAAAATAATACAATTGCAAATATAAACGTAGTATAAATGAAAATGAAATGTTAGTAAATCCATCGGACTTAACTTCTAGGTTGTTAGTCCGTAGCTCACAAACTACTTAAACTAAGGTAAACTAACCTAAGGACAACACAAACACTCATGCCCTAGGAGGGACTCGAAGCCCCGACGGCGAACGGCCGCAACATGACTCTCCGGTAGGCACGGCTAATCCGCCGCGGTCATACTATAAATGATCAGAATAATGTCACACTCTGCCGCCAGAATGGCACTGTTATTTTCGGTGAACAAGTCTTATTCGTCGCAAGGTGCGCTGAGGTTCCTGCAGACGATCAAGTGTTCTGTCTTACACCAGTTTCAATCATTGCGGACACTCCACTTCTTCGTCACTCGTCGTCACTCTAGTTCTCAGCCGTTGAGGGTCTTCCAGGTCCCGTTCTGGAGGTGGCCTCCTGTTGGTAGCTTTTCTGCTGTCTGTAATCCACCTGGAGACCTGGCTCTCCGCAGCTCATTACGACGTGCTTCTGCTGAAGTTGCAATGGACGCTTAAGTGACGAGCAAACTTTTTCTTGATTTCGAAAGCGGAGCCTCGATTCCAAGCAATGGGGATGCCTTGGATCTGTTTAACTTGAGATAATGACAAGTTTCCTTCAACACGCTAGTGATTAATCAATAACAAGATCCTATGCAGTAAAGGGCTGTGTGTTCAGCTACACGATACACTGCGCCACTCTTGCAGCAGTCAGATTTGCAGACTTATTCACTGCACCGGCACAGACTGTCGCCCGCGAAGCTCAGGAAGTTAACTAGCTTATAATGAACGACTGGGCGCCTCTCCTCCGGTTGCTGAGGGGAAGTAGCGAAAGTGCTGCGTTTGCTTCCGGTGAAGAAGAGGAGCTTCCGAGACGGGGGGAGGGGAGTTGGTGCGAGGAAATTTACAAGAGGGGGGGGCAAATAGCGGGGACCGCGACTGCTGGGGTGGATCTGCTTCCTCCCCCTCCTACTGACAGCGCGGGCGGCACTCGAGTTCTGCGACTGCGGGGGCGCCTTTGTGGCGGCTTCAAACTTGGCTTCGGCTGCCTCTGGTGGCAGGTCTTATGCATGCAGAGGAGGCGAGGCGAGGGCAGGCGGCTGCCAGATTCCGCATTCATGGGCCGCTGAGATGCCAATGACGGCCAGCTCCAAGACTCTGCCAAAGGGGGCGAGGATTGAATGTCGCAGAGGAAGACGGCGCTGTCTCGAGGCACACTGCAGGAGACACCAACAGGGTAATATGCTACTGTGTTGAAACGGACACACTGTGTCGAGTTCTCACACCGGGCTATTAAAATACTGCTGTGAGAACCCGAGTCGCGAGGGAATGACCGAGCGCTCTAAGGCGCCATGCTGCAAAGCGCGCGTTTGCTCCCCGTAGGAGATTCATGTCCTCTCAAAAATCAAATGTTTGTAAATCTATCGCACCAAATTGCGTGGTCATCAGTCCGCAGCTTACAAACTACTCAAACTAAGGTAAACTAACCTAAGGACAACACACACACACACACCCATGCCCCAGGGAGGACTCGAACCTCCGACGGCGAGCAACCGCGCGCTCCGCAGAGAGGCGCTTTAGACCGCTCGTCTACTCCGCCGCGGCTACATCACTCTTGTGCGTTCTCTCCTAGAGTACTGTTGCCCAGTATGGGACCCTCACCTGGTGGGACTGACGGAGGACGTTGAGAAGGTCCAGAGAAGGGCTACTCCACTGCGGCTGTCCTCTCTCGAGCGCGTATATATATTACAGGGTGTTTCACTAAGTGTGTTTGCCTCTGTAACTTATAAAATAATAGGTGACGGGAAATTTTAATGCGGTAGGTCAACACAAGAAATGTTACACTTTCTACGGAGCTATGAACGTAGTTCATTGTATCATTTTCCAAAGAGTTACAGCACAAATATATACTTTTTTTTTAACGGAACAATAGTTTTTTCTATCGTACATTGGATTCGTTGAACTAGCTGCGTCCAAATCAATTTAAACTACATTCGTATCACTGTTAGTTTGGGAGCTACAACCCTTCAAAGTTTCAGGGGTAGATACCATAAGCGCTGCGTATAATGCAATGCACCTTCTAAATGTGCTGCGGCCGAATTGTAACGTCGCCGGTTTCACGGAGCGAGAAGCTTCCTCGATGCGCTGTTGTTCGTGTATGCCATCGTCATCCGATGTCAGTAACTGTGGTATATTGAGCCCCGGGTGTTTGTGTGGCTCCAAATGTCGGGTATACGGCCGTGTGCGGCGACAGTCGGCAGTCTAACAGCGCATCGAGGAAGCTTCTCCCTTCGTGACACCGGCGACGTTACAACTCGGCAGCACCACATTTAGAAGGCGCATTGCATTATGCGCAGCGTTTGTGATATCAGCCGCTGAAACTTTGAAGGGATGTAGCTCCCAAACTAACAGTGATAGGAATGTAGTTTAAATTGATTTGGACGCAGCTGGTTTCAACGATTCCAATGCACGATAGAAAAAACTATTGTTATATCTTTGTGCTGTAACTCTGTGGAAAATGATACAACAAACTACGTTCATAGCTCTGCAGAAAGTGTAACATTTCTTGTGTTGACCTACCGCATTAAAATTTCCTGTCACCTATTATTATATAAGTTACAGAGGCAAACACAGTGAAACACCCTGTATATATTTAGTCAGCACAATCGCGATTTTCCTTTATTTAAATACACAGATTTATGTTCACTCTAATGTTTATACTTTTATTTCACATTAGAAAATATCACTTTTTTCATATGTTCAGAAAATTCTTAACAAGAAAACACAATCTGACATCCCAAGAACGCTTCAAAAACGGTAGCGTTTACATGGGCACGAAAATCGATTAGAGAAGCGGACCTCCAGAATCGATTTTGGAGTATTTACATGACCGACCAAAGGCGGAATTGGGAAATCGGTTTACGAAAACCGGTTTTGGGAGCCCATGTAAACGGAGTGAATGGGTATGCTGCGGGTACCTCATTCTCAGCGCAGTTTGTGATATGTGGGATCATTCACAGAACTTTTTACATATTCCTTCAGTAAAAAACCGTCTTGATTGCAAATTGTTTTATTATTTAATGACGCGTTTCGCCCTTTAGCAGGGCATTTTCGGATTATCTGCGTGACAGATTACACAAAATTACAAGGCGGAATTACAATACAGGTATAATGGTATATATGCTTATTTTGTGTTAAGAAGAGAGTATAAATGGTAAACACAGCTTACAATGCGCTTTCCGTGGTGTGACACCGTAAGTTGTTTTTCGGTTTTTTGTATTTTTCGAGAATTTTTTGATTTCCTTGTAGCGCTACAAATGATTGGGTAACAACTAATTACAGTTGGAACGTACTCGGTAAAGATGTGAGAAACATAAATCGATTTTTAAGATTACCTTAATAGAAGCGGTGTTCTCTGGTGATCACTATTAAGCTAATCTTAAAAATTAAGGTAATCCGATCATTTGTAGGGCTACAAGGAAATAAAAAAATTCCAGGAAAATAGAAATACAGAAAAGCAACTTACGGTCACACCATGTAGAACGCATTGTAAGCTTTGTTTACCATTTATACTCTCTTCTTAACACAAAATAAGCCCATGTACCATTATACCCGTTTTGTAATTCCACCTTGTAATTTTGTGTAAATTTTGCCCGCAGATAATCTGAAGATGCCCTGCTAAAGGGCGAAACGCGTCATTAATTAATAAAACAATTTGCAGTCAAGACGATTTTTTACTGAAGGAATATTTATCCTCACTGATCGCTGTACACCATGGACTGGAAAACATTTTATATGAACTTTTTACACGTACCTTGTCATATAAAGCATTCTGCACATGTCAGAGTGTATATATATATATATATGAACGATTATGGAGTTGGCTAGAATTCATATTACCGCAGGGGACTTCGAACAACTAGTTGCGTACATTCCACGTCAAGATACATGACTTTGCAGGACAAAAGGAAGACCGACACGTCACTCAGGGTTATTACAGGGCGTGTACTGTAAATTACATGTGTAAGGTACTTCGGCTGTGGTGTATAGTGGTAAAGTCATAATTCCCAGTGCTGAAGTTCGTGGATCGGAACCTCGCTGTATGCAGTTATTTTAATTTTAAATCAAAATTAGTTTGATTGTTGTTTTTATTAAATTAAATGAATTGTTAAAGTTTTAATTTGTTGTTAAGTATTTTTCATAATGGTATTTACGTCTCTATTCGCTCTTATTTTTCATCATATGATTCATTTTTTCGATTGGGATTGTGGTGTCGCACAAGTCCAAAGTGCGCGCCACCATGCACGCACGGCGCGGCGTTCTTACGACGTCAGCCACGAGCGCCCTCTGCTGCAACTCTGCTCGTGGCCACTACTGAACGACATCGTTCACTTGGGACAGAGAGAGGAACCAGTTAACACTTCGGAATCAGATAGGCACCAGTGAAGAGTTGTCTATCGGATAGGCACTAGGCAGGCCTCTAGCTCAACTATGTATCAGCATTCTGCAGTACTGAGCTATGTAAAAGTTAAGTATTGTATAAATTCTGTGCAATATATATCTCGTTCTAATTTACTCTAGTGTTTCTAGTTTCTGCTGCCCCACTGGCTGCTCACCTCCTACCTGCACAAGCGTGCATCCTTTATTCCTGTCGGTGGCCGAGGGGACTGAGGCGCTCCAGTCACGGTCAGCACGGCCACTACGGTCGGGGGTTCGAATCCCCCCTCGGGCATGGATATTTGTGCCGTCCTAGTTCGTAAGTAGTTCATAAGTAGTTTGTAAGTTTAGGGACTGATGACCCCGTAGTTAAGTCCCATAAGCTTAACAAACATTTGAACATTTTTTTTTTATTCCTGTGTCGGTCTCATTCTACTCGGCCACCGACACCTACGACGGAAACGAGACACAAAAGCGGCGACGAGGCTGGGACACAAAAGGGATCTGTTGTTTGTGTCGTTGATAACGTGTAATTAAGTTCAAAGCAGGATTGCTGAGTAGTTCGTAACAAGCCAGCTCGTGTAACCAGTAGCCAGTGTGAGGATATATCCCATTATATATGAAGCCGACCTCGGGGAAGATCAGTTTGGGTTCAGGAGAAATGTAGGAACTCGGGAGGCAATACTCACGTTACGGCTTATCCTACAAGATAGATTAAGAAAAGGCAAACCTACATTTCTAGCTTTTGTAGATTTGGAGAAGGCTTTTGACAATGTTGATTGGAATAAACTCTTTCAAGTTCTGAAGCAAGCAGGAGTAAAATATAGGGAGCGTAAAGTTATTTACAACTTGTACAAAAACCAGACAGCGGTTGTCAGAGTTGAAGGGCATGAAAGGGATGCAGTGGTTGGGAAGGGAGTGAGACAGGGTTGTAGCCTTTCTCCAATGTTATTCAATTTGTACATTGAACAAGCTATAAAGAAAAGCAAGGAGAAATTTGGTGAAGGAATAAAAGTTCAGGGGGAAGAATTAAAAACATTGCGTTTTGCCGACGACATAGTAATTCTGTCAGATACAGCAAAGGACCTGGAAGAGCAATTGAACGGAATGGATAGTGTGCTTAAAGGTGCATATAAGATGAACATTAACAAGAGTAAAACTAGGGTAATGGAGTGCAGTGTAAGAAAATCAGGTGATGCTGAAGGAATTAGATTAGGTAACGAAACAATAAAGGAGGTAGATGAGTTTTGTTACTTGGGCAGTAAAATAACAAATAATGGTCGCAGTACAGAGAATGTAAAATGCATAATGGCAATAGGTAGAAAAGCGTTCTTGAAAAAGGGAAATTTGTTAACATCGAATATTGATTTGAGCCTAAGAAAGTCCTTTCTGAAGTCATTTGTATGGAGTGTTGCCTTGTATGGGAGTGAGACATGGACGATAAACAGTGCGGACAGGAAGAGGATTGAGGCTTTTGAGAATGCTGAAGATTAGGTGGGTGGATCGCGTAACTAATTAGGAGGTACTGAACAGAATTGGGGAGAAAACAAAATTCTGGCATACCTTGACTAAAAGAAGGGATAGATTGGTGGGACACATTCTTAGACATCAAGGAATTGTGAATTTAGCATTAGAGGGAAGTGTGTGGGGTAAAAATCGCAGAGGAAAACCAAGAGATGGATACAATAAGCAGATTCAGACAGATGTAGGATGCCGTTCTTATGCAGAGATGAAGAGGCTTGCTCAGGATAGGGTATTGTGGAGAGCTGCATCAAACCAGCATCCGGACTGAAGACCACAACAACACAACAACATATATATATATATATATATATATATATATATATATATATATATATGTGTGTGTGTGTGTGTTTCCAGAAATGATTTTGTAAAAAGCTGATTTCACTTATTTATAGCTACAATAGGCACGCCAGCTGGCGTTATTTCATGGTTGATGGTTTGCAGAGAGAGAGCAGAGCAGAGCATGGTGGTACGCACCTTGATCTTGTCGTGCTGTCCGGTGTCTGGCGGGTCGCTGGGGGGGCTGGGCACGTGGCTCTGGCAGTACAGCTGGCCCTCCATCTGCTGCCGCCTGCAACACACCCACGAGCGTCAGAAGGGCTGCTGGCTGCTGCTTATCTGCCGCTACCTGCACTCGGCTTTTTACAGCCGCCGCCTGCCTGATGCTTCCACTCACGGGCTCGCCAGCTACACCGCCTTCGCTAACACACTAGTTCCTCACTGTTTTCCTGCATAATGGTGACGCTACTTGAGGAAATAAAGACCACGGCAACGACCTGTGCAGTGTTTGCATACTGTTGACAGTACTAACTGAGAGATTTATACCAAATAAATTACCATAATATGGGGTTGCCCCTCTGGTACATAAAACAGGTCACAACACTGTAACTTCGTAGGCTTTCCCGGCGTGACAAATCTTCAAAGTCTCTGCGGGTTTTATGCCGGATAATAAAATCAAATTGATTCAATATTTCGACGGTACAGCTGTCCGCCATCTTCAGGATGCTGCTGCTGAGTCCCGTTGAATACTGGTGCAAGATGGAAGTACCGCGTCCTATATATGCGTCGGTCGCGTGCACGGCGCATGTGCCGGCCGTCACAGTTGCTACCTCCTAAACAGGGCTGGTGGCGCCGCCCCTAGTGGAACAAGGATGATTAGTGCAAGGTGCGATATATCGTTGTGCCCTGTTCCACTAGGGGCGGCGCCACCAGCCCTGTCTAGGAGGCAGCAACTCTGATGGCCGGCGCATGCGCCGTGCACGCGACCGACGCCTATATAGGACGCGGTACTTCGATCTTGCACCAGTATTCGACGGGACTCAGCAGCAGCAGTTTCCTGAAGATGGCGGACAGCTGTACCGTCGAAATATTGAATCAATTTGATTTTATTATCCGGCAGAAAACCCGCAGACACTTCGAAGGTCAAAACACTGTTGCAGAAAGAACGGATAAAGGCATGCCAAATTTAAACGATCATAAAATCTCTGACAAGGAAAGTACTTGGGCTGTAACAAACACAGATACGCTAAAATCCTATGAGAGAGAGTATAAAAGTCCCTTATTTCATCAGTGATACTCCTGCATCATCAAAATCCTGCAGTCGTTCGTTAGAGGCCACTGCGTGTGTCATATACGGCACTGCACATTGACCTGGCGGTACACTGATCGGGACCAGTAGGGACAGAGCAGTGTGCCTCTGTGTATTGTGACGTTATTTGTGTAGTGAAGCGTCAGATGGGTGGCGAATCGTAATCACTCCTGCTAATATATAAACATTGGTTGAGATAAAGGTACAAAGAACCCTTCTCCGTGAATATGGTGTTGGTGTAGGCAATGGCATATAAACTGGGAGGACAAGACATGGTTTCTGTTCTTCCCCCCCCCCCCCCCCGCCATGTTTTTGATGGCAACCATTTTTACCTTTGTCTGAAGCGTCTTGTAACAACTACTAATACTCCTTCCGTCCTATTTCTAAATCAGTGACTGCTTATAGGGGACATCTCTACTGATGGGATGCTCAAGGTCGCTGTTACATCTAAACGAGACGCAAGCGCAACTTGACGAGTCATCCCCCTCTAAATAAATAATTGATACGCCAGTGGATGTAGAAGACGAATCATTCGCATTTTTTGGTATCTCTTATAGTGGAAAAATATTAGCATAAGTTATAAAAAGATACCAACATATAATGATAGGGATGATAATGATATTGGTGAACACTGGACAACTTCAAGAGTATTGACGAGGCGTTCAAAACATATTATAGTATGTGCGTTTTGCAGTAATTCGCATTGCTCGGAGCATTTTATTAACATTCCCCATTTATATTTATAGTTAAGATTTCTGCATTGCGTATGGCGTCTACACTACTATGTAGAGCATGGTTGCAGAGTCTTGCAGCACATTTAGGGGTACATAATGATTCTGTAACTAAACATTTATACAGATATGTTTGTTCGAGACCAAGTACTTTCCTTGTGAGATTGGCGATCTTTTACTGAAACTCGAAATTTAGTGTGGGTTTCAATGCGAGAAACTTATTGCGTAAACTGATTAAAATTACTTGCTAGCTGACCGTTCACTTGCTGCAGCTTTTTTCAGAGCGTTCAGCGTTATGGCCGAACTGTTCTTCGTTGCAAGACTATTACAAGAACTGGTCAATTCAACTCAGTTTACGTTCAGAGAAGCTTTGTATGATTTACGGGAAACGAACTTTCCGTAGGACACAATTCAGAGTTATTATAGGGTGTATACTGTAAGGTAATCCCCAGCACTGGGAACTGATTTAACACGAGATCACCAAACAGAGATACGTTCTCATATTGATGATTGAAACCATACCGTGAAACATGAAATATTGGAAATTGTGGGATATATGCTGATGATTTTTAAATAAATTTATCACAGAGCGCTGTATTTTCCAGTAATATTTAGAAAAATTATCCAGCATATTATTTAGTACTCCAGATCGCCAGACACGAATCTCAAGGATCATTTAGGGGAAATAATCGAGAGGTCATATTGTGCACAAAATAGAACCCCGTAACACTTTCTCAATTATGGACGGTTATGGAGTCGGCTAGAATTCATAATACCGCAGGGGACTTCCAACAACTAGTTGCGTACATTCCACGTCGAGATACTTGTAAGAGGTCATGTTTTTAACGTATGATTTTTCTATATAGTGACTAAGTGCAATGTTGCACTTGTTATTTTATACCCAATGTTTTAACAAGATGACCAGATTATAAGATATATATGACCAGATGATGGTGACACAGTGCACCGAAACCGGTCGTCACTTAATAAATTGTTAGTTTGCGATCTTGGCTTGTCATTTGGAAACTATCGAGATACTTCACTTTGCAGGGTTATTACAGGTGTGTACTGTAAATCAGATGTGCAAGGTACTGTGGCTGTGTAGTGTAATGGTAAAGTCACAATTCCCAGTGCTGAAGTTCGTGGATCGGAACCTCGCCGTATGCAGTTATTTTAATTTTAAATCAAAATTAGTTTGATTGTTGTTTTTATTAAATTAATTGCATTGTTAAAGTTTTAATTTGTTGTTAACCGTGTTTCATAATGGTATTTACGTCTCTATTCGCTCTTATTTTTCATCATACGATTCCTGTTTTCGATTGGGATCTGTTTGGGTCGTTGATAAGTGTAATTAAGTTCTAAGCAGGATTACTTATTGGTTCGTAACAAGCTAGCTCGTGTAATCACTAGCCAGTGTTAGGATACATCCCATGCCTATTGTCACATCAGTGTAAATATTAATTTACTGCCAGTGGCAGACTTTCACTTGCCATTGTGACGTGAGAATTTGAGATGGAAATGCAGGATTAGACTACTGTTCACCATTTTAATGTTTTTCAGTACAGCACGACCGTTTAAAGTGAATCAAAGAACCATAGCAACGTAGCTCTCTGGGGACTCATAAGAACTATCAAACAAGTTTGATTAGGCAATAAGACTGACATGATAATCCGAAAACCATAAATACTACGGAGACACATATGGGTATTTTACTGCGAAAGAAACGGGAATGTGTCTGACGATTGTATCAGAACTCACAAATCATTTCTCCGACTGGGCAAGAGATGTCAGAAAACTTTCCTATATATCTGGTGGCTGCACGCCCCAGTGAACGGAGACTATGACGACTTGTGTAATAGCGCAAACACACGGGTCCGGTGGTTTACATACCGCGAGATGAATCTGGCGATAAGGTAACGTCTGCGGACGCCGGTTACTGGCCGTAAACGTCGCCGTGAAATGCGACGACAGGGAAACAGAATCAGCACGCGGTAACTCACCGCTCGCCGTACTGAATGCATAATCACGAATTAGCCCGACGTCACGGTTCGCCGAACCTCAGGAACGTTCCGGACATCAGTTCAATTGATATGCAAATTTAATTGTTCCAAGGCTGTTACTGGCTCGCTCGCTTCGATCGTTGGAAGGTGGAATTATCGCATTAATTTCGTGGCTGCGTTTATCCTGGTATGAAAACTGACTGCCCCCTTTGTGTGTGTGTGAGTGTGTGTGTGTGTGTGTGTGTGTGTGTGTGTGTGTGTGTTACCTGTGCTAGAAAAGCGTCTTTGGAGCAGAGATCTGAGTTTCGAGCCGGATTACACGCCGAGGTAACAGTGCTGGTCCCGCCCTAGAGTAAACATGAACGTCTCTTGCAGGAGCAGACAGCGACGTAAATCTTATCCTGGAATATGTTTACTTGCAATGTCATTAATAGGAAACCATGTCTTTCCTAAACGATCGTTGCTACATTTTACTTTACTCCTATTTTATTGTAAAATATTCAAATGTTCAAATGTTTTATAGCTTATGGGACTCGACTACGGGGCCATCAGTTCCTAAACTTACAAACTACCTATGAACTAATTAGTACTAAGGACGTCACAAATATCCATGCCCGAGGGGGGATTCGAACCCCCGACCGTAGTGGCCGTGCAGACCGTGACTGGAGCGCTTCAGTCTCCTCGGCCACCGCGGCCGGCTGTAAAATATTTTTCGAACCCGCTATTAAGGTAACAAGGATTCCAGAGTACAACTCCGAAATAAACAAAATCATATGCAACACTTGCTCAATGTACTGGGGTAACTGTCAGGTAAGGATGCCTAATTGCCGGCCGCGGTGGCCGAGGTGACTGAGGCGCTCCAGTCACGGTCAGCACGGCCACTACGGTCGGGGGTTCGAATCCCCCCTCGGGCATGGATATTTGTGCCGTCCTAGTTCGTAAGTAGTTCATAAGTAGTTTGTAAGTTTAGGGACTGATGACCCCGTAGTTAAGTCCCATAAGCTTAACAAACATTTGAACATTTTTTGATGCCTAATCCGTGATATTTTCCAGATTGTGTTGCACAGTGTCCATAAATGATAATAAATCATGTAAATAACATGTCATATAGACAGTTTAAGAATTATATGCACAGTGTCCATAAATGATAATAAATCATGTAAATAACATGTCATATAGACAGTTTCAGAATCATATAACCTTTTATATTGCTAGTTCTTGTTAAGTTTTACATATATAACAAAAAAGTATAGAAATAAATTAAGTGACAGAGGCTCCTAAATGCGTTACAAGATTCCTATGTCTGTGATAGTGATATCGTAATTCCTTTAGTTCAAGAAAAAAAAATTCAAAACTAGTACTTGTTAACATTCCATCGTGATCCATTGCACTGTATAATATTGCAACATATTAGCATGTTGAAAAAGGCCTACATGTTTGCGTTGCAAACAAAATGTTCAGTAGCTTCCATGGCATTAACTTTTAAAGTTGTCCAAGGGAATGAATAGAACTACGATGTTTCGTAAACACCGGTCTACCTGTAAAACTATCTTACAGCCATTTCAAGCATTCCTCCATCTTAATATGATTTTATCTCTTTGTTGAGTTTTCCCATTATGACAGCGGAACAAACTTATTAGTAAGAATATAGAAATCACTCATCTATAAACGTGAATGTCTGTTCGGTGTACGCTTATAACGTTTGAACCACAAGACATAAAGAGCTAAAAATTTGTACAGTTACTAATGTCTACCAGGGGAAGGCTTTAGGCACGATTTGATAGCTATTTACCTATATATATTAATGTGAATGTCTGTTCGGTGTACGCTTATCACGTCCAAACAACAAGACGCAGAGACTTAAATATTTGTACAAATACTAATTTGGAAAGTTATCGGTGTATATAAAATTGTTCGCGTGTGTGTCTGTGTGTGTTAATATTTCGCTCTGCAGCGAAAACTACAGACCGCTAACGAATGGGCTGTGTGTAATTGTTGTCCGAGGTCTCCCGTTGTACACTATAGCAGTTCCATACCGATAGCTATAAATAGTATATATATCTTTGGTCTGTGTGTGCTATAATGTCTTCAGCTCTTTCTCTGTAAGGATAAGCATACGAATAAGGAAATATAAGAATAAATAAATACAGCAGTAAAAAAGAAATTTCTTTTAATACGTCTATTTTAAAAAAATCGATTTGACGTTTCGCGCATTACATCAAGTGATCCATAATATTACAATCATTATTGGATTCTTCGAAACGAGTGCATTTTTACGTGTGATTTCTTATTTCTTATATATTCTCTGATAAATGTAACGTGTTTTTATAAAAAATGAGATGGACAGACAGAGTGTGGATAGGAAAAGTACTAACTCAAGGTTCGAATAAATAAATAAATACCCGGGCAACGCCGGGTTTTCAGCTAGTATTCTATATAATTAGCATAGTATCCCCAGAAAATAAATATAAAAAAGCGTTGTACTCATTATTTCATAATAACGTTGACTTGAAAATACTTCTCTCATGGCATTATAATGTTAAAAATTATATATTTATTTGTTGTACACTCTTCAGACATATATGTATGCATAGCATCCCTTTCATCTATAATTCTAATGGTAGTCCTGTTTAAGTAAGAGGCCATGAAACAGAAAATGTGAAAATAAGATATGAAACGGGAGAAGTGTTCCAGGACTGTGTAAGCACGAGATCATTATAATACTGACATGCAGTGACTCCCTGTACGTATATGTTACGAAGCATTTTCAACGTTTCGTCACAGACATTTACCTGTCAAATCAGTATTTCGTCAGCAGCTGTAGCAAAGCACAGCAATTATCGAGCCTTTGATCAACGCTCACTGCACCAACAGTGTTGCAGTTATACGACTGTTCTTACGGACATGTCCGAAAGAACATACGCAACTTTTGAACCTACAGTTATTATCCATTCATATTCACGGAATGTATGACATAAACTGTAGATGGGTACAGTTGAAGATGTCTACCGAGACTGGACTCGAACCCGGGTCTCCTGCTTTATAGGCACCACTGGGTAAACAGCGATCAGAACACATGCACGAAATTATTCAAGTACGCCTCCTGCCAGATACAAATTATCAACCTTACCCTTGCCCACTAGAACTCGTAGTTATTGTAAACTAATTCCCAAAAGTGTCAGGGCCTAGGAAAGCCCCCGCACTGAAGAAAGTATTATTGACCGACATCGACATATATATGTGGCGTCTGTTCTTTCGGATATTAGAATCGAAATTTGGTAAAGATTTTATCTTCACGTATTCCATCACATTCTCCCACTTTCTCTGTCATCATAATGCCTTTTTCCTGTATCACCATCTCCTGTCCCCTCTCTACGCTCAACCATGCCCATCTGCGTGTGTAAATCACAAATATATACATTTCCTCATGACTTCATACATCTCATCCTCCCTTAATCTATAACCATCTCATCCTCACTCCCCTCTCTGTGTGTCTCTAACCTCCATTCCCGCCTTCCCTCCTGTCTTCATCCAATCTGCCAGTTTTCTCCCGGAAACACCATCTCCTCTCTGTACATCTCTTCCTTCAAATAACTCTTCCTATCCACTCTACGTTGCCCAGTCTCCTCCTCCTCCCTCTGTTCCATCTCATCCTCTCATTTATATCTATCTCTTACTTTCCATGCTGTCTCCTCGTCCGTCCTATGGCTATCTCCTACACCCAAGTCTATGTCTGTAGGCCATCTCTTTGAATCCATCTCTTCCTATCCTTTCACTCATTCCACCTGTCCAACATCTCGACGCATCTCTTGCTGCCCACCCTTTCCTCTCCACTCTTTCTCCCCCTCTCTATTTGAATATTCTCTCCTTCATCCCAACCATCCTCTGTATATCTCCTCCTCTCGACTGTCTCTGGCCATTTCTTCATAACCCTCTTCTCTCATTTCTTCTCCTGCTGCTCCCTCACTGTCCAAGTTTTTCTCTCCTGTCCACCTGATCCTCCTCATTTTCTCTCTCTGTCCATTTCCTCTCACTGTTTATTGCCCTTAACATTTCGATAGATCTGGGGAACTGTTCGATGAGGCATACTGATACTACTATTCCCACACAATAGACCGGTTATGTAGGGCAGTCTCTATGACAGGGACCAGTAAACACGTTTCTGCCTGTATCTCCGCTCTTATGAGAGCTACGATGTTATAAATCGCACAGTGCTGATTTTCGTATTGCAGCAGCATACGTACCAAATCCAGTAATTTCGGAGGAAATGTGAAAGGTCCTGTGGATACACTTAGCCATTTTTGCAAGTCTTCAACGGCCTCATTACATCATTTAAAGTTTAAAGTTTTGCCGCCGCCTAAAACCTCCTGCCGTGGACCACGGCAGTTATCCCCCCTCCCCCTCCCACTTGTGTGTCACCGCCCTCACCTAGAGCCACCGCCCTGTCCCGTTCCTGCCCCGCGACTAAAGTTTCGCTTCCAGAATGCGGTCGCCTTACACGGCCCCTAATTCCGTATGCCATTGTCAGATGGGAGCTGGGCGCAGCTGTGCGATTACGCCAGTGGCGTACGGGCACGAGTTTATTTCGCTTGTCAATGGCCACGCAATCGGTAGTGTCCCCGCGGTGGCCGCTTTCTCCTGCTGCCGCCAGGTAATCGCTGCGTTTCTCCCAGCTGCTGCGCTATTGTCGCGCCAGCTCTGCTCTGGGGTCACCTACTGCACAGTACCGCCTCGGCACTGTCGTATTACGTCACACACAGTAGGCCGCGACCGCGTACCTCACTCACTGGATGCTGGGTTACAGCCCATTGTCTCGCAGCGGCTCTGTGATTGCCGCCTACTATCTGTGATGTGACACGTCAGAGCACAGGCCTTCTCATTAGCCGGTGTTGGCTCTACACAACGAGAACATCACATTCTAGTATGGCTGTGATGAAATTTCAGCGAATTGTGTGTTCTTGTGTTTTTAGTACAATCTTAAGTTACCTACATCTACATGAGATACTCTGCAAATCACATTTAAGTGCCTGGCAGAGGGTTCATCGAACCACATTTATACAATTTATCTCCCATTCCATTATCGAATAGAGCGCGGGAAAAAAAAAAAAAAAAAAAAAAAAGAATACCTGAATCTCTCCGCTCGAACTCTGATGTCTCGTATTTTATTCTGATGATCATTTCTACCTATGTAAGCGGGAGTTAACAATATATTATCGCATTCGGAGAAGAATATTGCCGGTTGGAGTTTCGTAAGTAGCGCCGTTGTTGTAATGATTCCCAACCCAGATCCTGTATCATTTCCGTAACGCTGTGTCTCCTGTATCGCGACAATACGAAACGAGCTGCCCTTCTTTGGTCTCTTTCGATGTCCTCCGTCAAACCCACCTGATAAGGATCCCACACTGGGCAGCAATACACCAAAAAAGGACGGACAAGCATAGTATAGGCAGTTTCTTTAGTAGTTCTGTTGTACCTCTTAAGCTTTCTGCCAATAAAACGCAGTCTTTGGTTCGCCTTTCCCACGACATTATCTAAGTGTTCTTTTCAGTTTAAGTCTGAAGTAATAGTAATTCCTAGGTATTCTGAGGAGTTTACGGCATTCACTTTTGATTGATTTATCTTGTAAACAAAGTTTAACGGATTTCTTTTCGTACGCATGTGGACTAATTCACACTTCTCGTTATTTAGAGTCAATTGCCAATTTTTACACCATAGTAATATCTTATACAGATCGTTCTGCAGTTGCTTTTGATCTTCAGATGATTTTACTAGACGGTAAATGACGGCGTCTTCTGCAAACAACCTAAGAGATTTGCTTAGATTTTCTCCTAAATCGTTTATGTAAATAAGGAATAGCAGATGACACTGTGGAACGCCCGATATCACCTCTGTTTTAGTCGATGCCTTACCATCGATTACTACGAACTGTGTCCTCTCTGTCAGGAAATCCCTTATCCAGTCGCAAATTTGGGGCGATTTGATTAAAAGCCGTTTTAGAGGTACGGTTTCAAAAGCCTTCTGGAAATCAAGAAATAAGGTATCGATTTGCGAATCC
The DNA here is from genome assembly GCA_026315105.1 of Locusta migratoria. NCBI lineage: Eukaryota > Metazoa > Arthropoda > Insecta > Orthoptera > Acrididae > Locusta > Locusta migratoria. The sequence continues at coordinate 324,938,103 of CM048745.1, read as the reverse complement.
TTGACGGTAAAATAAGTCACTTCGGGTGAGTATAGAACAGTTGTGTTTCGCATGAAAGATATTTTCTAAATCGGTGTTCTGTAGGCATTCTATTATAACAGGGACATTTCCCGATTGGCTAAAATATGCTGATATTAAACATCCAAGAGGATAAAGTCAGACTTTGAAACTGCGAACCGATTTAACTTTTGCCAAAATTCTCGATAACTCTAGTAAAGGTAATGTACAGGCAACTTCTCAGATGCCTCGATAAATATTTCCCTGAACACAGTTTGGATTTATGAAGGGTTACAATATCGAGGAGGCTGTACTTAATTGATTAGGTAACACATTACATGCAGGAGGCGATTTATCAAACGCATCTGATTGTGTGAACTACAACATCCTTTTAAGTAAATTCCCATTCTGTGGTGTGATGGGCAATGCTGCTAGATGTTTCAAGTCACACCTCGCAAAGAGGGAACAAGTTAGTTAATGAATTACGTCATCAGTCATCATCAGATTAGCAATAAATTACATGTGATGTCCCACAAGGATCCATCTCAGGACCATTGCTTTTTTGTGTACCTTAAAGTCTTCTCATCAGTTGCACTACCAGAAGCAGAGTTCGTTTTGTTTGCAGATGATACAAGTATTGCAATAAATAGCTTGTCGAGCACACTTCTAGAAATGTCTGCTAACGACCTTTTCATATACATTAATGAATAATTTAAAGTCAACATTACTCGTAAACTATGAAAACACTCACTACATGCAATTCACAACATATAAGAGGTTTCCATTCAGCATATGCATTAAGTTTGAAGAAGAACAGATACAAGATGTTGACAAAATTTAATTCCTGAGATTACACCACGATGACCATCACCCGGCGTGATGGTCACCTCTTGTTCTCATCGACGGCACTTTGAACAGTGGCCGTTATATTTCAGATGTGTTACGATCCGTGGCTCTACCCTTCATTCGATCCCTACGAAACCCTACATTTCAGCAGGATAATGCACGACCGCATGTTGTAGGTTTTGTACGGGCCTTTCTGGATACGGAAAATGTTCGACTGCTGCCCTGGCCGGCACATTCTCCAGTTCTCTCACCAGCTGAAAACGTCTGGTCAACGGTTGTCGAGCAACTGGCTCGTAACGTTACGCCAGGCACTACTGTTGATGACCTGTGGTATGATGTTGAAGCTGCATGGGCATCTGTACCTGTACACGCCTTCCAAGCTCTGTTTGACTCAATGACAGACCTATCAAGGCTGTTATTATGGCCAGAGGTGGTTGTTCTGGGTACTGATTTCTCAGGATCTATGCACCCAAATTGTATGAAAATGTAATCACATGTCAGTTCTAGTATAATATAATACCCGTTTATCATCTGCATTTCTTCTTGACGTAGCTATTTTAATGGCCAGCAGTGTATATACTGACGTGTTCAATATACAGGACGATCTCCTCAGTACGGATCTATGGAACGAAGCACTAATCTAATCGAAGAGGGTAAAGCCCATATAACACGATGCACCTGAGGTGTTCACTAGACGTGTGCGTGCCTGGGATTACGCTCGCTCGACTGCACCGCTTAGGGATTGTACGTGCGATGCTCGGAGTGGGCAAGCAGCGCTTGATAGAGACGAGCAGTACAGAGTACAGCAGTACACATTCGCCGATCTGCTGTTGTGGCCGACACAGCAGCTTTGCTAACTTCACTTTCAAAACAATAGGACCATCACTGTCTGCCTGGGATCCGGGATTCGGAAACCAAGTCTAATCTTATACCACCAACCAGGTTGAATGAAGATGTAGACAAAACGAGGGTGATACTGAAAAGGGTCACTGCCTTTTGTATGGTGCTTGGTAGAGAGCACCTTACTCCAGGTTGCGGTACAGTGTAACCGATTACCATGAAATTTTAGAGATAGTGTACGATTATGTAATCAACAAAAGAGTACTTATATAAACTTTTTAAAGAGGACTATAAAGATGGAAAATAACTACCGACAGATTTGCTTAACAGCAAAACAGTAATAATCCCAAAAAAGGAAAATGCTCTGAACTGTGAGAACAGTAGAACCATCTCCTTACTATCCCACACTTTCAAAATAATGTTAAATATAATAAAAAATCGAACAAAAAAGAAAATTGAGGCAAATCTTGGAGAAGAACAATTTGGTTTCAGATCTGGAAAGGGAACTAGACAGGCAATACTAGCTCTGAGGATAGTATTAGAAAGACGAATGGGGAGTTAATAGAAAACATGCTTGACCTTTATAGATTTGCAAAAAAGCATTTGACATGGTTAATTGGAAATTGTTATTCCGAACAATGAAGGATAGAAATCTTGATTGGAGGGACAGAAGATTAATCTGGAACTTGTATAAAAGACAGGAAGAAGAGATAGAAGTGAATGGTGTGAAAAAGAAAGAAGAAATAAAGAGGGGAGTAAGGCAGGGGTGTCCATTATCACCATATTTGTTCAATTTATTTATTGAAAAAGCCATTGAAAAGTTGAAAAGAATAATCAAAGGAATTAAAAGTAACGGGGAACAAATACACTCTATCCGTTTTGCTTATGATATAGTAGTACCTTCTGACTCAGTAATTGGAATGTAGTTTACGTTTCTAAAATTTGCCAAAATCCTTAGAGAAATTATCGAAAAATTAATAAGAAGAAAACAAAAACTATGGTAGTAGGGAAGACAAAACAATGGTACAATTAATATTAAACTAGAAGATGATGATCTAGAGCAGGTTGAGAACGTCTGTTGGTTGGGGAGCACTATCACTGACGACAATAAATGTACCACAGATATAAAGAGAAGAACTGCCCTGGCAAAGCAAGCTTTCCAAAATAAAAGGAATTTACTAGCAGACAATCATATAAGCCTAGAAAGTAAATAAAGTTTCCAAAAACTATTTTTTTTTACGAGACTTAACTACGGGGTCATCAGTCCCTAAACTTAAAAACTAATTAAGAACTAGCTAATACTAAGGACGGCACAAATATCCATGCCCAAGGGGGGATTTGAACCCTCGAACGTAGTGGCCCTACAGACCGTGACTGAAGCGCCTCAGTCCCCTCGACGGCGCAAAAACTTTTGTTTGGAGTGTCTTAACATAGGGATGTGAAGCGTGGACTCTGGGAAAGGCAGAGAAAAAAAGACTGAAAGGAATGGAAATGTGGATATGGATAAGAATAACGAAAGCAAACTGGGTAGATAGAAAAAGTAATGAACAGGTAAGAGAAGTGAATGAGAACAGAACGCTGCTAATTTTTATAAGAAGAAGAAAATAAAATTGATAGGGCACAACCACTCGCTACAGAATTTATTTTTATGGGCATAAAATCGTATGCAGAATTGAAGAGGATGACAATGGAGAGAGGGACGTGGTTAAATTGACAAGGCATAGTTTTTAGTTTATGGTGATGATATGTAATTGTTCATATACAGGGGTGAGAGGATATGGGGATATGAGGAGACCATTATTTCTGTGCCGGCTGCTATTACATCCCCCAGTTGCCAACACAATAGCTATAAACAAATAACCGAGTTGCAAACCTCTGAATTTCCTACTAGGACAATAGTAAGAAACAGGCAGATAAAGGTAAAATTCCCACGCATATTTAGCAATTGAAATTGCTGGGTTTGCTTGTCAGCAATACATAATTGCTAAAGAAATAAAATGTAGCGTACTACTTTCCGCGCAACAATCGTGTTTTGCTAAGCACGTGCGCAGCCACGAGGAATCTAGTAACTAGTGAAGCGGAGTTCTTGTGCCCGAGGTACGGCGGCAAAAAATAAAGTCTGCGCGCGGGGCGCGTTTCTGGTATCAGCAGCTGTTACCTGCGGCGCATTTACAATGTCGGCTAGATGTGCGGCAGCCCATAAGCGGCCGCGGGGGCATCGGCGATTGCCGGGTCCTGTTAAGGCTGACAGCTGATTGCGGCGGCCGGGGGCACCATCCGCGGCGGCCGCTATTGTGTGGCGGACGTGCGTGGAATATGCGGCGCGCGCACAGGTGCCTGAGTCAGGGGGCGGGGACACGTGAGTCAGCCAGCCAGCGTCTGCTGACGACGCGCTAGGCTTTGTTGCCTCGCGGCGCAGACACTGCGCTTCCGCTGCTTAAGACAACACCACCGTGTGTTGATATTTCCACTCTGTACATTAAAATTATTCGGGCTGTTACGCCGTGTTAGGTTGAATTTGATGTAAAGACCCAACATTCCGTCCCCGCCTGTGGATGACATCTTCAGGGGGTCTGTAGGTTTGCAGGACCCAACGTTTCGTCCCCGTCTGGGGAAGACATCTGCATGGGGGTCTGTAGGATTGCAGGTCCCACCATTTCGTCCCCATCTGCGGAGGACATCTTCAGCGAGGTCTGTAGGATTGCATGACCCATCGTTTCGTCCCCATCTGCAGAGGACATCTCCAGAGAGGTCTGTAGGATTGGAGGACCCATCGTTTCGTCCCCATCTGCGGAGGATATCTTCAGTGGGGTCTGTAGGATTGCAGGATCCAACGTTTCGTCCCTGTCTGGGGAGGACATCTTCAGGGGGGTCTGTAGGATTGCAGGGCCCAACTTTTCGTCCCGGTCTGGGGAGGACATCTTCAGAGGGGTCTGTAGGATTGCAGGACCCAACTTTTCGTCCCGGTCTGGGGAGGACATCTTCAGGGTGTCTGTAGGATTGCAGGACCCACCGTTTCGTCCCTATCTGCGGAGGACATCTTCAGAGGGGGGGGGGGTCTGTAGGATTGCAGGTCCCACCGTTTCATCCCCATCTGCGGAGGACATCTTCAGGGGGGTCTGTAGGATTGCAGGACCCAACGCTTCATCCCTGTATGGGGAGGACATCTTCAGGGGGGTCTCTAGGATTGCAGGACCCAACGTTTCGCTCCTGTCTGCGGAGGACATCTTCAGGGGAGGTCTGTAGGATTGCAGAACCTGCAATTCTACAGACCTTCCTGAAGATGTCCCCACAGACGGGGACGAAACGTTGGGTTCTGACAAATTCAACCGACCATAGCATAGCAGCCCAGATGCTTTTAATGGACATTACATTTCCGGCAGTGAAAGTGAACATTTTGTTATTTCCACTCTACAATGCGTGTACGCTTAAATGAGTGACAGCTCCTGGTCTTATCAACTATGGGAAGTTTACACAAACTAGTGTTGAAACTTCCTGACAGATTGAAAAATTGTGCCGGAACGGGATTCGAACCCAGTACATTGTCCTTTATTTTCTTTCTATGGGACTAAAGTGCTGAGGTCACTGGCTCTACTACACTAATCATGAAGATATTAAACTGAAGTAGAGCCATTGAATTAAAATTTATGCCGTGGCTGGGATTCGAACCAGGGACCTCCTGCTTACTAGGCAGACGCCATAAATATTTAAAAAAATAATCAACTTTATTGGTTTACATATATAACCTTTACATATTTTAAAACTAATAATTACTAGTTATCCTCCATAAAGTCTGAATGTAATTGTCACTGCAACAACCAATCTTGTTTAAAATCTTTCTTCGAATTTTGATAATGCATGTACTCTCTTGATATTATTCGTTTCTTGATTTAAAAAAGGCAGTTTAAAATCTCTGAAAATTCTGTTTATATTTATAATGCTTCTTCAAAGAAAAATACTCTTCCTTGATAAATTGTATGTAGACTTCTAAATTTGGAATTTTTAATTTCGTGAAATACATACTGCCCAACGAGCCAATTATAGCTATTATGTTTTGCATTACGAAATAAATTGTATTCTTGCTGAAGTACATAATTCTCAGATGTTCTACTGATGACGGCGAGTTTTTTCCCTCGTCCACTTCCAAACCAAAATCTTTTCTTTACAGGTTAGAACCCGTTCTAAAGTATCCATCAGCTGCCATGAATCACAAAAAGAAGCTAGTCGTAAATTTTTCCTGTGTAACTTTTTCCCCATGGTAACTTTCTCGTTAACTTCATCATACCAGACATGGCGAGCATTTGATCTTAACATTCGATTATTAATAATAGGCCTAATTTGTTTCCAATTCTTACCTACATACTTCAACTCGATATTATTTTTGTGGTGACCTTTCGTAAGTGCACAGTACAATTGACTAGTTTTAAATTTTTTAAATATTTTCATGTATTTAAGTAATTTCAACGAAGTATTTACGAACATAATCCAATTCTAGGTTTATTTGTCCAGCATTTATAAGTGCACATCGTCCAGTAGCCCACCGAGGATTAATGGATACAGCGACTGCAGGGACGGTCTTCAGGCACGTCCTACTCCAATACATAAACATCAGCTCTGCCTCGTGTTCCCTTATAAATACGTATCAATGTTGCCAAGGCTCTCCAGCAACGGAATAGCACGCCAGCGAAGAACGTTAACAGGCATATTTCAGTCGCGGCGAAAATTTTAATTCAATGCTTCTATTTCGGTTTTATATCTTTAATAGCTATGAGACAAAATATATTTCGGGGTAACATTATTTGATATTTATATACGGGGCACTGATGATCTCTGCAGTTCTGTGCCCCTAAAATACCAAAACAACAACAATATATATATAACTTCCGTTAATGTCAATACACACACATACACCCATGTTCGAAGGACGATTCGAATGTCCGTCAGGAGCGGCCGCGAAACTCGTGACATGACGCCCCAAATCACGCAGACATATTCCCGCGGCAATTTGCATTTTGTGGGCAAGCAGCTCCTAAGGTGTGGCTAAGCGATATACGGGAGTGCCGGTCCTGAAAAATTCACTCGAGTATCTATGTGAAATTTGGAAGGGGGCGAATATGTGAGGACTAGTCGAGAGACGTGCCAGGATAGTTCAGTAGACAGAGCGGTTGCACGTGAAAGGTAAAGATCCCTCGTTCAACTCCTAGTCTGCCACAGTTTCAATCTTCCAGGAAATTTCAACGCTACTTTGGAAAACTTCCCTTCGGTGCTGTGATTATGGTATATAGTCCCAAATTTGCGAGTGGATAGGGGATTTCCTGTCAGAGAGGATACAGTTCGTAGTAATCGATGGTAAAGCATCGACTAAAACAGAAGTGATATCAGGCGTTCCACAGGGTAGTGTTATTCGTCCTCTGCTGTTCCTTATTTACATAAACGATTTAGGGAAAAATCTAAGTAGCTCTCTTAGGTTGTTTGCAGATGACGCCGCCATTTACCGTCTAGTAAAATCATCTGAAGGTCAAAACCAACTGCAGAACGATCTGAATAAGATATCACTATGGTGTAAAAACTGGCAATTGACTGAGTACGAAAAGAAATCCCTTAAACTTTGTTTATAAAGTAAATGAAACAAAAGAGAAGACCGCAAACTCCACTAAATACCCAGGAAATACTATTACTTCAGACTTAAACTGGAAAGAACACGTAGATAATGTCGTTGGTAAGATGAACCAGAGACTGCGTTTTATTGGCAGAACCCTTACACAAAATGCAACAGAACTACTAAAGAAACTGCATACACTGCCCAGTGTGGGATCCTCATCACGTGGGTTTGACGGAGGACAGCGAAAGAGTCCAAAGAAGGGCAGCTCGTTTTGCGTTCTCTCGATACAGGGGAGACAGCGTTACGGAAATGATACAGGATCTGGGATGGAAATCATTACAACAACGGCGCTTATCGCTGTGGCGTGGGCTACTTACGAAACTCCAATCGCCATCGTTCTCCGCCCAATGCGAAAATATATTGTTGACTCTCAAATCAGAACTCGAACGGAGAGATTCAGGTGTTCTTTCTTCACGCGCGCAATTCGGGAATGGAATGGGAGATATATAGTATAAAGGTGGTTCGATGAACCCTCTGCCAGGCAATTAAATGTGATTTCCAGAGTATCCCATGTTTCTGTACATGTAGATAACCGGTTTTATTGTATTGTAGACCATCTTCAGATGGATAACACCATGATGGTAGACGGTGTAGGCTTCGTGTGTCCACCACTACCGCCTAAAATATGGTGTTATCCATCTGAAGATGGTCTACAATTCACTGAAACCGGTAATAAAATAAAAATTATAATTTTGCGATCTTGTCGGTTTTTTAATTTTAATTTCAACTATTAATCAACATCGCTGTTGATCTCCAGTATGCTTCATAAAATTACAGTTTAAGTTATCCACCTCTGGTGGACCAGTGCCCTACTTATACTGTCGACGTTCCCTCTTGTCGTCTAGCTCCCTGACTGGTGTCGACGATGGACGATACCGAAGAATTTCCTTCCTTTAGACCTTTCAGACCCAGGGTTGTAGGTGATGACATTAATAGACAGAGGTACGTTTATGATACAAAATACATACAGTAATTCATTACAAAAATGAAAATGAATTTATTTTCAAAAATTTTGTACCCACAAAATTGTCTGTTTTGGGCCTTCACTACAAATTTTTATGATCTGCACCACCTTACAGTAACAAGCTTTTGAAAGAAGTAATACAATAACATCACAGGATCACATAAAATCAACTGGCTGTCAGATATGACAGCTTCATGTGTCAAAACAAGGATATCAACAAGCCTTTCTTGTCGCCATGTAAGAGTACACCTATCGCTGTATCTTACAATTTGATTTAACGTAATGTATATATCGTCTTAAATTTGTTTATTTCATGTATTTTTCATTTCTTGTACGCTAGATATTAGTTCTGATTGCAGCAACATTCAATAACGAAATTATTATTACTAGAGTATATTATTACGCATTCTGAATTTTGAGATTTTTTGACGACCTCCAACGGGCAATTTCCTTACAGCCATTGTAAGTGTACTGGAAATTTGCCGATTGATGTTGCTACACAGTGTAGAAACATGGAGCTAAAACACGTTGCGCACGTTACCACAGTCCATCTAAGATTGTGTGATGCAGACCCGAAGTTGCTAGCGTGACTCACAAAGAAGTAAAGCGATCAAAACCAGAAACGCACAATAGTGCGTGTAGGGCCTGAATGGGTTAGGACTGGGAAGAGCGACCTTACTCCGCGTCGAACGACGTCCCCTGGTGGGGTTGGCCAGAGCGTCCGTCTGTTTTGCTGCGGCCGTATTGGATTTCGCGTGGTCTCCGCGAGCTCAATATACCCGCAGGCACGGGGAGGCCCCACCTCGGCAGACAATATCCGGCCACGGCGCAGGCAAACACTCGCGCCGCTTGTTGACGGCGGGACCGTCTTGCGTGGGCGGCGGAGTAAAGCAGTGGTAGGGGGGGGGGGGGGCACAGTGAGACACCGCGCCGCGCCGCGCCCCACTTGCCAAACTTCGGCAACATAAACATCCCGAGACAGGGCCGCACTTCCGAGACTGCGCTGCGGTGGCAAACACAGCCGCAACTCCCCGCTAAGTGGTTCCTCCGTAAGAAAAAGTACACTGCACTGACGTCGACGTTCTCGATCTTTACTGCCCGTAGCGCAATGGCCGAGATCCCTTTTCCCGTTCCTTTTGTTGTCGAGAGGTCCACAAGTCTTACATAATGGTACTGACTGCAGAAAACCGAGGCGGCCTCACTTGTTTTGAGATGAAAACAGAAGTGGCGCTAGGGAAGTTCAGGTTTCACTTGTGTTTTTCAGTTTCTTGTGAAGTAGGTTGAAATGTAATCTTCAAACCTATTGGGTTCCCAAAACCATATCGCTTACGACATCATTTGTTTGGATTGTGAGTATTCTCTAGGAGAGGCACCACAGGACACTTTAATTTAAATTTTCTCTACTTTTACAAATAAATTTCTAAAACATTGTCGGCAAACCAAGGCACGGTTCAGCATTTACACGCGTAGCAGTGGAAAATCAAAAACATTGTGAAATATGATCATTCATTTTCATTTGTTGCTACAGGTACACTTTTCTTCATGTTGTTGTTGTTGTTGATGTTGTTGTTGTTATGGTCTTCAGTCCGGAGATTTGATGCAGCTCTTCATATTACTCTATCCTGGGCAATGCCTTTCATCTCCTCATAACAACGCCAACCTACATCTGTTTGGATCTGCTTACTGTATCTTGGTCTCCCTTTGCGGTTTTTTACCTCCAATGCTAAATTCACGATTCCTTCATGTCTAAGAATGTGTCCTACCAAGCGATCTCCTCTATTAGTGCCGGCCGCGGTGGCCGAGGGGACTGAGGCGCTCCAGTCACGGTCTGCACGGCCACTACGGTCGGGGGTTCGAATCCCCCTCGGGCATGGATATTTGTGCCGTCCTTAGTATAAGGTAGTTGATAAGTAGTTTATAAGTTTAGGGACTGATGACCCCGTAGTTAAGTCCCATAAGCTTAAACATTTGAACATTTTCCTCTCTTAGTCAAGGTATGCCAAAAATTCCTTTTCTCCCTAATTCTGTTCAGTACCTTTTCATTAGTTACGCAATCTACCCATCTAATCTTCAGCATTCTTCTGTAGCACCACATTTCAAAAGCCTCTATTCTCTTACCGTCCACACTGTTTATCGTCCATGTTTCACTTCCGTACAAGGCAACACTCCACACAAATGCCTTGAGAAAATTTCTTACACTTAAATTAAAATTTATATCCTCTGTACTGCGACCGCCATATTTTCTTTTACTACCCTTACCTAATCTAATCCTTCAGAATCGCCTGATTTTCTAAACTTGCATTCCATTATCTTTTGTTTTTCTCTTGTTAATGTTCACTTTATACGCTTCTTCAACACACTGTCCATTCCATTCAGCTGCTCTTCCAGGTCCTTTGCTGTCTCTGACAGAATTACAATGTCATCAACAAAACGCAATGTTTTTATTTCTTCACCCCGAGCTTTAATCCCTATTCCAAATTTTTGCTTGCTTTCCTTCACCGCCTGCTAGATGTACAAATTCAATAATATAGGAGAAACGCTACAACCCTGTCTTACTCCCTTCCTAACTAATTCTTCCCTTTCATGCCCTTCGAGTCTAATAACTGCGGTCTGGCCTTTGCTCAAGTTGTAAATAACTCTCCGTTCCCTGTATTTTACCCCTGCTGACTTCAGAATTTGAAAGAGTGTATTCCAATCAACATTGTCAAAAGCTTTCTCCAAATCTACAAAAGCTAGAAATGTAGGTTTGCCTTTCCTTAATCTATCTTCTAAGATAAGTCGTGAAGTGAGTACTACCTCCCGTGTTCCTACGTTCTTCGTGAATCCAAACTGGTCTTCCCCAGGTCAGCTTCTGCCACCTATTCATTCTCCTGTAGATAATTCGTGTTAAAATTTTGCAACTATTATACTGATGGTTCTGTCATTTTCACACCTGTCTGCACCTGATTTCTTTGGAATGGGGATTATCACGTTTTTCTTCAAGTCTGAGGGTATTTCCACTGTCTCATACACACTATATTTACTGAGCAACAATATTGTGTCCATATATTAAGCTAAAATACGAAGCAAAGAACCGAAGAATATTGATGCACATTTTTTATACTCGGGACGTCTCCGTTAGACATCACACTCATTGGGTATTCTTGGGACTTTCTAAAATGCTGCTTTCTAAAATGCTGTAAGGAACAAAGTGCTCAAATACGACTTCCACAAATAAGAAAGTGGCATGTACTATATCAGTATGCCGTAAAGAATAAAGAACAATGATTTCTTTCTCAGAGATGAATATTATTTGAATCGTACATGACGTATTAAACGGATGCGTGGTTTTTCATCAGAGGAGTTTCGTATTAGTAAATGATCTTCAGTGGTGTATAACGACAGAAAAATTCAATTTATTTCTTGGATTGAAAACCGTTCGCAAAACTTGTAAACCAAGACGAAATTTCCGTAAGTAGCAAACGAGTTCTTTACATGTTTTGTCGCGCGGAGCGGCCGAGAGCATTGAGACGCTATGTTCCGATGCGCGAGACCGTTCCCCGTCCGGGGTTCGAATCCCCCCTCGAGTATGGATATTTGTGCTGTCTGTAGTATAAGATGGTTCATAAGTAGTTCGTAAGTTTAGGGAGTGATGATCCCACAGTTAAGTCCCATAAGCTTTACAAACGTTTGAACATTATGAACATTTTTTACTTGTTTTGCTAAAGAACTATTTTCGATCCAAGAAATATACATTTATTTTGCATATATCTGTAAATCACAGTGCCTGGAAGAGGGTTTATTAACCACTTTCATAACCTTTCTCTACCTTTCCATTCTCTAATAGCGCGCGGAAAGAAAGAACATCTAGATCGTTCCGTTTTCGTTCTGATATTTCTTACTTTATTGGGATGGTCATGTCTCCCTATGTAGGTGGATGCTAGCAAAGTATTTTCACATTCCAAAGTAAAAGTCGATGATTGGAATTTAGCAAATAGATCTCGCCGCAACGAATAACGTCGTTCTTTTAATGATTTCGACCTCAAATCGTGTAACATTTCCGTGACGCTTACCCTCCTGTAACGTGATAAAACAAAACGAGCTGCCCTTCTCTATACCTTCTCAATGTCTTCCGTCAGTCCCACCTGGTGAGGGCCCCACAGTGGATAACAGTACTCCAGGAGAAGACGCACAATGGTGATGTAGGCAGTCTCTTTGGTGGAGCTGTTGCATCTTCGAAGCGTTCTGCCAATAAAACGTAACCTTTGGATCGCCTTCCCCACAATATTTTCTGTGTGTTCTCTCCAGTCTAAGTTGTTCGTAATTGTAACTCCTAGGTATTTGGTAGAGTTTACGACCGTATGGTTTGACTGATTTATCGTGTAATTGAAGTTCAGCGGATTTCTTTTAATGGTCATGTGTACTACTTCCCAGTTTTCATTATTTAGTGTTAATTGCCAATTTTCGCACCATGTAGAAATTTGAAGTTGCATAGACGAACAAAAAATTCCTATCGTAATTAAAATAGAAGGGTTATTAATGGTGCGCTTGAAAACGACGCAAAGTTTAAATTGGCCAATAGCGCAAATTAGTGATTTAATTTTAGAGCCTCAAACAGATGTTTTTAATGGTGGCTATGGACCCGTAAACAATTAAGTCGCCGATTATGGAGAAAGGGAACATTTACAAGAATTACCTCTCTCGCGTACTGTCAAATAGGAAACGTACGGTCATCACTCATCTATTGAGGACTAGATACGGACTTCCAAAATTATTGTTTCCTTTCGGGATACCGACAGCCTATTTCCGGGTACTGTACCTCGCATAATGGTGACCAAGCAAATTTGTATGTACGTGAATTTAGTGCAGACGTAGGATGAGCAGAAGGTAAATCCACGGTTATTCAAGAAACAAGGTTCCTTTTTTTATATAATTTTTTGCGAAGTATGCAAATCGAATAGCCGGCGAATGAATTTTAATATATTTTAGGGCCCGGAACGAGATCAAGTTAATCACAACGGACGAAAAGAAAAAAAAAGGATAGGTTTGTCCCCTCAACGAGTGCAGTTCGGCGAATCGTCGCCAGGGAATATAAAGCAGACGATATTTGAATTTCAATTTATCGGCGCGACTCTGCAGATTACATCTGTCGCGGCGGGCGCGTTCGTTCAACCGTTATACGGAGGTGGTCGGCTGTCAAGGGACGGAATCCATCAGCACGTCACGCCGAAGGCGTGACTGACGGAGTATTTGCTGCGACACGCAGAAGAAAGCATATAAAGCGTGTGCGACAAGTCGTTCAATTCGTAGTAATGGGAAAATACGCTGGTAGCCGCCAAAGGAAAGACTCTGAGGAAATCATCCAAATGAAGGGAAATTTGCAGCATTTGTTTTCGACGTCGAGATATGAACACGATCAGCACTGTAAATACAAATAAACACGGATTTGCGTCTCGAATATGTCAAAGGCATTAATGATAAATCTGAAGCATTGAATGAAAATTTGTGATGCGACCTGGAATCGAACCCGGACCTCCATGCTTACTAGGCAGACGTCTTACCGCTACATCATCGCACCACTAGCGATTAAGGCGCCTCGGAATAGACTAAGCACGATTTCCTTCACATCACAAACTAATTCAGCTTCTGTATTCCATAGAATATTGCCACTACTGCCAAGGCTCTCCATGCAGCGGAATAGCACCTCGGCAATGGACATACTGGAACATTTCTTAATCGCTAGTGATGAGGTGGTCTAGCGGCAAGACGTCTGCCTAGTAAGTTTGGAGGTCCGGGTTCGATTCCAGATCCCATCACAAATTGTAATTGAATGCTTCAGATTTATCATGAATGTCTTTGGCATATTCGAGACGAAAATTCGTCTTAGGAATTATTTATTTGTATTTACATTGATATTTACATCACCTTAAAAAACAGGAAAGTTCTAATATATCCATTGCCGAGGAAATCGTGTTTAGACTATTCTGAGGCGCCTTAATCGCTAGTGGTGCGGTGGTCTAGCGGTAAGACGTCTGTGTAGTAAGCATGGAGGTCCGGGGTCGATTCCAAGTTGCACCACAAATTTTAATTCAATGGTTCAGCTTTATCATTAATGATTAGCACTGTATCACGTACGCCTGTAGCGCCCTTGCAAGCGCTATATGAAAAGGAAACAGATGGTCGTGTGGAGGTACTGGGATTGTTCATTTGTGCTTTTGTTCTGCGAAGGCGGTTTCAATATGCCTCCTACAGAACAGAGAGAGCGTTTCGGAGTTTGAGCCGCGGCGGAGCGGCCGAGCGCGTTGAGACGCTATGCTACGATGTGCGAGGCCGTTTTCCCCGTCGGGGGTTCGAATTCCCCCTCGGGCATGGATTTTTGTGTCGTCTTTAGTGTAAGCTAGCTCATAAGTAGTTTGTAAGTTTAGGGACGTATGACCCCGTAGTTAAGTCTCATAAGCTCTACAAACATTTGGACATTTTCGGAGTTCGACGACCAGGGCACGAAACGAATTTCCTCTTGAGTGCACCATCATCATTTTCTGTCCATTTCAATAAAATCGTCTAAATCCCTAAAATCGTCTTTATTTTTAAGTCCTGAATATTTGTGTGCTTTTCCGCAACTACAAATTGCATGATATGCATTGTAATTAAGTGTACACCAGAGCTGTGTCAGTTACATTTAATTCAATGCTTCAGATTTATCATTAATGTTTTTGACATATTCGAGACGAAAATCCGACTGAGAGATTATTTATTTGTATTTACATTGATATTTATATCACCTTAAACAGGAATGTTCCAATATGTCCATTGCTGAGGTGCCATTCCGCTGCATGGAGAGCCTTGGCAGTAGTGGCAATGTTCTGTGGAACACAGAAGCTGAATTAAAGTTTGTGACGTGAAGGAAATCGTGCTTAGACTATTCCGAGGCGCCTTAATCGCTAGTGATACGGTGGTCTAGCCAGGTAAATACATTTGGAGACGGTATCTGTTGTGTCTATCTGGGATCAAAAGACAAAAGTAAGACAGAAGAATGGATGAAGGACAATAAATAGTAAAGGGAATTTTAAGTGAATTGTGTGCTGGAACGATTGTTAGCGAAGAAAAGTTTTTTTTTTCGAATTCACTACAGAGAGAAAAGTCAGCTGCCCCGAAGCCTGCAGTAGAAGTTGAACTAGAAGATGAACATCCATTCCTAGAAAGGACGTTGGCATTGGTAAAGCCAGAGGCAGTGCAGCACATACAGACGATCAGAAAGCTGATTTTGCATGATGGGTTCAACGTAATGCAGGAAAGAAAAGTGCGTCTCACTCGAGAGCAAGTAAGTGAACTATTTTTTGAACATTATGGGAATCTATACTTCCCACTACTAGTTGCACACATGTCTAGCAGCCCAGTCATTGCTCTTTGCTTAACAAAAGTGAATTCTATAGAAGACTGGAAGCTCCTTTTGGGTACAAAATGTGTTAAAGTGACAAAAGTGGAGTACCCGAAATCACTTCGAGCAAAAGTTGGAGATCCAGATGAAGAAATCAGAAATGCACTACACGGGAGTGAGTCAGAAGAGATGGCGGAGAAAGAGCTACATTTCTTTTTTCCTGAAATGATGCTGGAAAATACACATTCTTCTTAGCAGAGAAAGTAAACCCTACCTTGGTTGAAGGATTGACTGCTGTGTCCAAAGTGAAACCAGTAGGTCCTGTGATATGGCTTGCTGATTGGTTGCTCATAAATAATCCCAACAGACCCAAAACAAATGAAAATTTGTCTAATTTACCAACCTAAGCCATAACTGAATAAATAAATTTTTGTAACATAAAAAAATCAGTAAGACGTCTGCCTAGTAAGCATGGAGGTCCGGCTTCGATTCCCGGTCGCATCTCAAGTTTTAATTCAGTGCTTCAGATTTATCATTAATGTCATTGACATATTCGAGACGAAAATCCGTCTCAGGTATTATTTATTTGTATTTACATTGATATTTATATCTGTTAAATTTATTATTGATTGCGTTATCGGTATTAACCTTTGCTCATTTCCAGGCGGTGCCAATGAACAAGCTGTTATCAGTGCGTTAATCTATATGAAAATTATAAAAAATATTATATTAGGCCTTATTATAGTCTTTAATTACGCAACAGGATGGTAAATATTATTTATTAATTACGTGGTGCTATATATAGTTTGTGTACTATAATATCGATTTGTGTCATAGATGAGCAGTTATTACATTTTATCTTTGCTCTAAATCGATTTATACCTTACGAAAAAATTGGAACTGACCTTTGTTCTGATCAGTGAGCTCAAAGATAATCTGGAGTTAGTGCTGCGTATTACGAAGTCGTGACGCTTGACGCCATATTGATGAACGTATATCTGACACTCTGTTCCCATTTATCAATATTATGTACTTACAAAGAATTTAACATTCTGAAATAGAGCACTACCTGTTCTCAAAATTTGAATGCTTTTTACAAAATATTCGAGATATGTAATTAACCGTACTCCTGCAACGAAACAACAGAAAAAGACACGAATTGTGTAAAACGTCTACTTAAGTTATATTTTGATTCAACAGTAATGTTTCTCCCACATGGCATTTAATGAATAAATCACGTTGTTGTAAAAATATAAATATAGATGTAATAACAAGAGATTTGAGACGTATGAACTAAGCATGATTTTCCACACAGCGTGCATATCCAGCCTGTGAGCTCAAACGGAACACAGCATAGACAAAAGGCAAATATTAAACTGAACGTGAGAAATACCGTAGACAGCAATGTAATTTATTCTTTAAATGAAGTGTGATTGAAACACTAGTTCTGTATAAAAATATAACGCACATATGGATGTGAACACAAGAGCCTTTCCTGTTTTACTTCTCTACAATCATAAGCGACACAAAGTTCACCATTAAGTATTTATTAAACAAATCAACTTATTTTCAGAGGACACAATGGTCGTAATAACAAGAGAACCTATAAGTTCGGAGTCGGTAACATAACTATAAAAGACCGTCACGATTTTCACAGATCCTGATCACTACATTTGTGTATCCAGTGTTAATAATTGAGTTCACTGGATCTCATTCATTTATGATCTATAAGAATTTTGTCGAAGGTTTGAGTGTACTTTATATTTCTGAGTTTCGTTCGTTCGTTAAGGATTTTATCTGCATATTTTTCTACAGCTGTATAAATTTATATTTCCTCGAAAATGCTAACGTAACTTCCTTTTTCGGTTCCATGAAAAATGGACGATATTGCTGTTTATATCTCCTGAAGAGGGCTCATTTTATCGTAGATGCATACGAAATATTGAGAGATTTCACTTATTTATTCTTTGTATCTTGTAAGTTCTTGTAAGGTTTCGCCTTGTCTGCCCTGTATAGAACATGTTACAAGTACTACATTTAATTTTTATTATACCTGGTTGATCGTATTTTTATGTATGTCTGTGTGTTCTCTTCATTCCTAATTTGTTCTCAGTGCAGTCCTGCTTATTATTTGAGAGGTATTTCCCAAAAATGTTCAAATGTTTGTATAGTCTGTGGAACTTAACTACGGGGTTATCAGTCCCTAAACTTACAAACTACTTATGAACTACTTACGAACTATGACGGCACAAATATCCATGCCTGAGGGGGGATTCGAACCCCAGACCGTAGTGGCCGTGCAGACCGTGACTGAAGCGCCTCAGTCCCTTCGGCCACCGCGGCCGGCGGTATTTCCCAGGTACAGTAGTGTAACGAATTTTACTTTCTACTCTCTTTCAGTTTTTGTCAAAGTTATTTTTTCTTTTTCGTTTTCACAATTTGTCCTCATTTTCTTTATATATAATTAATTTACTCTATTCGGATTATAGCCTTTATTAGCAGCTATGGTTTCAATTGTATCTGTTTTCATACTTTCTTTCGTAAACCAACCACAAGTGACCGTATACAGGGTGTTACAGAAAAGTACGGCCAAACTTTCAGGAAACATTCCTCATACACAAAGAAAGAAAATATGTTACGTGTACATGTGTCCGGAAACGCTTAATTTCCATGTTAGAGCTCATTTTATTACTTCTCTTAAACTCACATTAATCATGGAATGGAAACACACAGCAACAGAACGTACCAGCGTGACTTCAAACACTTTGTTACAGGAAATGTTCAAAATGTCCTCCGCTAGGGAGGATACATGCATCCACCCTCCGTCGCATGGAATCCCTGATGCGCTGATGCAGCCCTGGAGAATGGTGTATTGTATCACAGCCGTCCACAATACGAGCACGAAGAGTCTCTACATTTGGTACCGGGATTGCGTAGAGCAGAGCTTTCAAATGCCCTCATAAATGAAAGTCAATAGGGTTGAGGTCAGGAGAGCGTGGAGGCCATGGAATTGGTCCGCCTCTACCAATCCATCGGTCACCGAATCTGTTTTAGAGAAGCGTACAAACACGTCATGTGCAGAAATGTGCAGGAGCTCCATCGTGTATGAACCAAATGTTGTGTCGTACTTGTAAAGGCACATGTTCTAGCAGCAGTGCTCCAGTGAGCGTAGGTGAAAGAACATGAGGCCCAATCAAGACTTCACCAACAATTCCTGCCCAAACGTTCACAGAAAATCTGTGTTGATGACGTGATTGCACAATTGCGTGCGGATTCTCGTCAGCCCACACATGCTGATTGTGAAAATTTACAATCTGATCACGCTGGAATGAAGCCTCATCCGTCGCATGTCAACACAAGCACGGAAGTCAACATTACCTTCCTTCAAATGGGCCAACTGGCGGTGAATCGAGGAAGTACAGTACATACTAACGAAACAATTGGGTATTTTGACAATTGTCTGCACGAATTATTTCAATTTACATTTAAAGAGAAATACTAAAATGAGCTCTAACATGAAAATTATGTCCACATATTTTCTTTCTTTGTGCGTGAGGAATGTTTCCTGAAAATTTGGCCGTACCTTTTTGTAACACCTTGTATATTACGTAACTCATCATGCCACTGTCTAACACATAAAACAGCATACTTTCACACCATGATAGATCGTGCAATTAGAATTCCGCTCACGACAGAAGAAATAATTACAATGCATTTCACTTATTTATACCGTTTTTTTAAATTTTTATTTATTTATTTATTTATTTATTTTTTGAATTGGTACACTTGTTTTGAATTCGACGAAAAGATTTGAAAACGAAAGTATTTACAGCTATGTTTGCGTATGGATCCCCTGGCGATCAGACGGAGCAGCGAGTTGGCCGCTTGCCAGGCTTTTCAATTGCAGCCTCTCGCTCTAGAGAGCGGGTCACACGCGGTCGCTAAAGGTTATTTGTCAGACCCGCCCCGCCAATATAACGGTATGTAAATACAGTCACTGTATGCGCAGGCGCACAAAATACGACTGAGGGAGGTATATTTTGGTGTGAGTACCACACAACAGAACCGGACAGTGTAAAAGAGGAGGTACCACTCAGGCGTTTTGCAGACTCCTCCATCCAGAATGCGTAGCAGCAATTCGGTTCATGGAGCAACAGACTCTGGTTTGAAGAACAGAACTGTTCACTGCTGCGCTTTTTAACGCCCAAGTTTTTGTCAGTACAGCTGGTCGTCGTAGCTGTATCGCTTTGACACATACTGTAACGAGACGTTAGTCTCCATGTTTTCCATGCTGCTAACAGAAGCATAGCAGCTGGTCGGTCAATGGGCGTCGTGTGTTAATAACGCAATTAGCTATGAAGTGTTTCCTCTCCTACTACTTTTGGTAAGGACTAAAATTTTCTGCAATATTCGCGGTATTGTAGAACTATACTTGTCAGAACACTGCCATTTAAACAGAATCTCACAAAGACTGCATATAAATTTAGATCAAGGAATAACATTCTTGGAAAATTTTGTGGTGTAACTAAGGGTTCTGCAGGTTTTACTTTATATTACATCACGAATACGACATACCGTAGTGATGTGCAACATGTCAAATGTTGAAATGTTTCTAAAGCTATGGGACGAAACTGCAGTGGCCATCAATCTCTAAACTACTTATACTAACTTACCCTAAGAACTAATTTAACCTATGAACTACACATACACCCACGCCTGAGAGCCACGGCGTAGCGGCCGAGCGCATTGAGGCGCTATGCTCCAATTTGCGAAGCCGTTTCAGTAGAACTAGCTGCCACCCTCAGATGCTTTCTACAATGTACACATAATAGAAAATTAGGCCGCGTGGTTTAAGGCGCCATGCTTCGGACTAGGCGACCGTTCCCGCCAGAGGTTAGAGTCCTCCCTCGAGCATTTTCTTTGTGTGTGTATGTGTGTGTGTGTGTGTGTGTGTGTGTTATGTCCTTAGTGTAAGTTAGTTTAAGTAGTTTGTAAGTCTAGGGTCTTATGACCATAGCAGTTTGATGCAGTAGGTTTAGAAACATTTGCTAGACAAATAAATTAACCAGCTTGTACTTATGTAGACGGAGCACGATCTGCATATAAATAATACTGCCGCGAGAGACAATGTACACCGACTGGCGGCGTGGCGCAGCGGATAGCGTCACGGACTGCGGTGCTGAAGGTCGCCGGTTCAATCCCACCCACCGGCAAAAATTTATTTACTTGTAATTAACAATTCCAGAATGCTCTACATCTTTCTTATGTTCACTTGTAAATTCTACTTGTTTCTTATGTTAACTGTTGTTCTAATTTCTGGAAAATTCTGTCTGTGTATAAATAGCAGAGCACTTTGCCCGAGAGGCAGTCAGTGCTGCGTGTATGATAAGTTCGTAATAAACGTGCTTTAAGTGTAAGTGTTGTGTTCAGGTGCCTTCGAAGTCAAGCCTGCTTCCATTGCAACCACTTCATAAAACTGGGCTCAGCGTCGTCGTTAAGATGTGATTTACAATACTACAAAGTGGAATGTACTGTTTTAATGTGGGTATACGGGTTAACGGACACACCATAAAGACGAAATCAAGGTTAAAAAAACGGTGCCCACAGCTGTGTTTCGGCTTGGCAGGTTCATTGCCCGACTCCGGAGGAGGTCTGAAAGGAGCAATTAGCCGAATCACGCGACAAACGTGCTATCGTGTTTTTATTCGCGCCGCACCAAAGTCGACAGTCAGCGCGCTATTACCGATCACAATCGCCGACCCACGCCGGTTTTCGGACGGTCGGTCATTGCCCATAGGTTTCCCTTGCTCCTTCCACCTACCAGCGGTAAGAAGTGGTCATCCTGTAAGAGTTCACTGCAGAATCCGAAAACTAATACTATGTGATTACTAATATTTAAATACTATTCTCCTACTCGAGCATTAACGTTCCATCAATATTATTTGTTGAATGAAATTGCCAGCATTTGACTGTTTTCTATTGTACATGCCACAGTATCATGATTTCCACTTTGTAAGAAGTTGAAGTGGAACAATAAGCGAGGATTAACCGTTAATACTATGACCTCGTTGCATACAAATGACTTTAAACTATGTATTTAGATTACAAAAGATATCAATAGGAAGCACAAACGTCTCACAATAATATCGCCTCGTATAAGAAATGCTACTCCACCTTGGGGAAGATCAATTTGGATTTAGGAGAAATGTAGAAACACGCCAGGCAATACTCACATTACGACTTAGAATATAGATTAAGGAAAGGAAAATTTAAGTTTTTAGCATTTGTAGATCTAGAGAAAGCCTTTGACAATGTCAACTGGAATACATTTTTTTCATATTCTGAAGGTAGCAGGGGTAAAATATAGGGAGCGAAGAGCTGTATTCAAAAATCAAATGTTCAAATGTTTGTAGAGCTCATGGGACTTAACTACGGGGTCATCAGTCCCTAAACTTACAAACTACTTATGAACTAGCTAATACTAAGGACGGCACAAATATCCATGCCCGAGGGGGGATTCGAACCCCCGACCGTAGTGGCCGTGCAGAACGTGACTGGCGCGCCGCAGACGGCTCGGCCACTGCGGCCGGCAGGGCTATATTCAACTTATACAAAAACCAGACAGCAATTATTAGAGTGGAAGGGCTTGAAAGGCTCGCAGTGGTTGTGAAGGAAGTAAAACAGGGTTGTAGCAATTGCCCAATATTGTTCAATCTGTACATTGAGAAAGCTGTGAAGGAATGCAAGGAGAAATTTGGAGAGGGAATTAAAGTCCATGGAGAGAGAATAAAAACCTTGCAGTTTCCTGACGACGTTGTAATTCTGTCAGAGACAGCAAAAGAACTGGAAGAGCAATAAGCGGAATGACAGTGTCTTGAAAGGAAGATATAAGATGAACATTAGAAAGAGTAAAACAATGGAACGTAGCGCCAGAAAATCAGGCGATGCTGAAAGAATTAGATTAGGTAATGAGAAAATTAAAGTAGTAGATGAAATTTGTTATTTGGCTAGCAAGATAACTTGTGATGGGCGACGAAAAGAGGTTTAACATATAGAATGGCGTTTCTGAAGGAGCGAAATTTATTGACATTCAATATTAGTTTAAATGTTAGCATCGTGTGGGAATGAAACGTGGACTATAAGGGATTCAGACAATAAAGAAGCTTTTAAAGTGTGATAATACAGTCAAATGATGAAGATCAGATGGGTAGATCACGTAACTAATGAGGAGGTGTTCGACAGAATTGGGGAGAAAAGGTGTTTTTGGCATATCCTGACTAAGAGGATGGATAGCTTGGTGGGACACATTCTGAGACATTAAGGAATCGTCAGCTTTGTATCAGAAGGAAAATTGGATGGGTGAGGGGTAAAAATTGTAGCGGGAAACCGAATACAGTCAGCAGTTTGAAAAGGATGTAGGTTGCCGTAAGTATTGTCACTTGGAAAGGCTTGCTCAAGTCAACGTGGAGAGCTGCATCAAATCAGCCTGTCGACTGAAGACCACAACAATTCATTTGAGCAGTGTTGTTCAAAACCGTGGAACTGAGACGAGACGTACACATGGGTTCAACGCCTTCGAAACAGTCTTTAACCCAAAAGGATTTCTACGGGATTTGACAGCGGTAGCGAAAATGTAGAAACTGACACTTCAAGGCCACGTGAGAAAGCCTTGCACGAGTACAGCCTAAAAGTAAAGTCGTATGGCATGAATGGTTGAGAGACCCCGATGGGCAGGTTCAGCCCCCCTCGAACCCTGCCCGCAGACACCTCTCCTCCACGAAGTGAGAGACTGTGTGCTGAAGTGTCTATGATAAATGTAGGTGACTGTAATGGGTTCGTGTGTAGTGTAGTGTCGTGTTTGTGTTGGAGATGATGGGAGAAGATGAAACCCGATGCCGGCACACAGCCTAGTCCTCTCGAAAAGCACCAAGGTGGCCACCGAGCTTAACGTCCCCAACCGAAGGACGGATCACCGTCAACAGTATCCCAGACAAAATGTTCAAATGTTTGTAAGTCTTATTGGACTTAACTACGGGGTCATCAGTCCATAAACTTACAAACTACTTATGAACTACTTACGAACTAGGACGGCACAAATATCCATGCCCGAGGGGGGATTCGAACCCCCGACCGTAGTGGCCGTGCAGACCGTGACTGAAGCGCCTCAGTCCCCTCGGCCAGTATCCCAGACCCTCACTCCATGAGACACTGCGAAGAGGTTTGAAATTTAATCCAGGACATTGGTGCAAAGACTGGTGATCAAGGACTGTGCGCTACCATCCCTCCTATCCCCTCCGCCGTAAGGCAAAGGCAAAATTATCAACAGTGCGAGGCGTACCCGGACGGTTACCCTTACAAGTACCGGCCATGCCCGCCGGGAACCGACGTATCCACCGGTACACGGTTGTTGACGAGTGTAGCCTGAGCTACGACACGGATTTGCCAGAGGGCCGCGGTGGCAGCTGGTAGTGGGTGGAGAGGCCATTACTGGCGGCTGGGGACGCAGTGCCAACTGGCGGCCGCAGCGGTAATTACCCGGCCGCTGATTGGCTCGTGGGCAATCTTACATATTCATGGCGGACCACCAGACGCGGGGTCGAGGAACCCACCTCTGCGCGGGAGCGGACTACATGACCCTGCCGGCAGCGGACGGGCCACTGGGTTCAAAGTGCGCACCGGCTACTTGTCTGATGGCCACTGTGCACTGATGGACTTTGATGAAGAAATTTTTTCAACGTCAGGCAGTCAGCGATCTTCAGTACTCAAAACGAAGTCTACATCAATATAGAAATACGACATAGTGATGGTCTATTGCCCATTCTGTTTAATCTGGTGCTTGATAAAGTCATACAGACCTGGGAATGTACCAGTGGCGGCGATCAAATGTTCAAATGTTTGTTAAGCTTATGGGACTTAACTACGTGGTCATCAGTCCCTAAAAGTGGCGGCGCGTCCAGTGTCTTCACTGAACTCCCGCAAAACAAAACAAAGAAAAAAATTAAATAAATAAAATTAAATGGCTGTAATGAGATATTAAAAGCCAAGATCATCAATTTTTATTTACGACGACCGGTTTCGCTGAACTATGTCAGCATCATCTGGTCAAATAAAATATTTTACAAGGCCATAATCTTGTAATGTCAATCAGTTGTTATATAACAATTTACAGTGCATAGGTGCACTATGTCATTATAATGATATAGTGCACCTATGCACTGTAAATTGTTATATAACAACTGATTGACATTGCATGATTATGTCCTTGTAAAATATTTTATTTGACCAGATGATCCTGACATAGTAAAGCGAAACCGGTCGTCGTAAATAAAAATTGATGTTCAGCGATCTTGGCTTTTGTTATATCTTTTTACAATATTATAAGCGGATCGCCTCCTAGAACGTAAACCAACTCAAAATTAAAAGGATTTTCAACTACCATTCTTCCTTCTATTCTTCTATCAGATTATTTTGTATGCACATTAAATTTTTATCCTATGAGAAACGTTTTACATCGTGGAGACAGCACGTATACGAGTCGTAGCGCGGCAGTGGCCGCAACGTTGCAACGCGCATGCGCGGTTGAGGCTAATTTCTGGACCCCCTGCAGGCACCAAACGGACGATCACGTGGCAGGGAGGGGCGAGGGGAAACGCCGCTCTTAACATTGGCGTTGGAGCTGGTAGAGACACCAGCTCCTGGCTATTCGAGCGGTGGCGGCTACGCACGAATTGCCCCGAAGCGAAGACAATGAAGCTATCGCGCACCTCGCTTTGCACATGGGTAAATCCTCAATGAAGGCAACATGCGTCCTTCATATATTATTATTATTATTATTATTATTATTATTATTATTGTGCATTGAAGATTTATAAAAAACACGTAATATTTATTTACTAAAATATCTTATAACGGCCGGACGCGGTGGCCGAGGAGACTGAGGCGCTCCAGTCACGGTCTGCACGGCAACACCGGTTGGGGGTTGAATCCCCCCTCGGGCATGGATATTTGTGCCGTCCTAGTTCGTACGTAGTTCATAAGTAGTTTGTAAGTTTAGGGACTAATAACCCCGTAGTTAAGTCCCATATTC
The DNA here is from genome assembly GCA_026315105.1 of Locusta migratoria. Taxonomy (NCBI): domain Eukaryota; kingdom Metazoa; phylum Arthropoda; class Insecta; order Orthoptera; family Acrididae; genus Locusta; species Locusta migratoria. Next base: position 324,912,350 of record CM048745.1, on the reverse strand, counting down.
TATACAAACATTTGAACATCTTATAACGATCAAGAACGCATCAACTGTAAAATCCTTCAGATCCGATCATGAATAACCAGCTGAAAAATGCTCCTGCCGGAGCACAGAAAAGGCGAATATGTTCTCTGACACAAAAGTGTGGAACCAGCTGCCACAATCCTCATTCCGACTTCCTCATCAAAAATTTTGGCATGCGAACATATTCGGGCACTTTTAGCGCATAACTTTGTAAAAACTGTTGCCCAGTTAAAGCCGTCATAGTCAGCAATGTTGTCTCACTGTCAGTTTGTTTGCTGTCTCTCCCACTGCCGCTTTCTGTCTGTGTCAAACGTCCAATGTCTTCTTCCCTTTCTCTCGTGATTCCTCAGTCTGGCATTTGTCTTCCCTAAGATTTAATGTATGTGTGTCCACTTCAAGCATTTCCAAGATGATTGATGATTATTTCGTGTGGCATTTTTGGGCGTTAGACCCCAGCTTGGATCATATTCGACCTGCCAGGTGCAGGTCTTTAGTTGACGCCACATGGCCAATTTGCGCGTCGATGATGATGTCGAGGACGATGCAACACCCAGTCCCCAAGTGGAGAACAACCCGTCCGGGAATCGAACCGAGGCCCCCTGTGTGGCAATCTACCGCGCTGTCCACTGGCACAGAGTGACATATACAGAGGAGCAGCCCCCCTAAACCACTGTCCTACGCTCCCCTCGTAGTTCCGTAAGATGCTAGCAGGTGTCAGGCGGATCGCTGGCTTAGGGTGCCTCTCGCACGTCAGAGGGTAGCTTGGAGGGGAGGTTGAGGGGAGAGCTTGTGCCTCCTGCCACGAGGCCACGGCTGTGTCCAGCTTGCTGGCGTTTGAGGGGAGGTGGTGGTGGGGTGAGCTGCTACCTGCCGCCTGCTCTGGCCAGTTTAAAGGCCTGCTTCTGACCGCAGCGCCATCATGGGACATCTTACGGAACCTTCCCTCCCCGCACCCCTGAGCGTAGGACTGGGCCCTTACGGAGGTTTCCCGTCTGTATATATTTGTCTGTGCCACTGGGCTACGGAGGCGAACTATTCTCCAAGAGATCGTCAGACGGTGCCGGTCGAGCCGCGTACGACGGAGACCGAGGTATTAAAGGGACATTATAGAAGGAAACGCTGCGGAAAAGTGAATAACTAAGGACTTACGAACTGTGGTCAAATGTTCAAATGCTTGTTAAGCTTATGGGACTTAACTGCGGGGTCATTAGTCGCTAACATTACAAATTACTTTTAAACAAAAATGAAAATTTCACATCGCAGCGGAGTGTGCGCTGATATGAAACTTCCTGGCAGATTAAAATTCTATGCCGCAACCGGGACTCGAACCTGGGAACCTTGCGCTCTACCGACTCAGCTATCCCGACACGACTCACGATGCCGCCTCACAACTTTACTTCCGCCAGTACCTCGTCTCCTACTTTCCTGTCGGGATAGCTCGGTCGGTAGAGCGCTTGCCCGCGAAACGCAAAGGTCCCAGGTTCGAGTCCCGGTTTCGGCACACAATTTTAGTCTGCCAGGAAGTTTCATATCAGCACACATTCCGCTGCAGAGTGAAAGTTTCATTCTGGAAAAATCCCTTAGGCTGTGGCTAAGCCATGTCTCCACCATATCCTTTGTTCCAGGAGTGCTAGTCTTGCAAGGTTCGCAGGAGAGCTTCTGTGAAGTTTGGAAAGTAGGAGCCGAAGTACTGGTGGAAGAAAAGTTGTGAGGCGGCATCGTCAGTCGGTTCGGGATAACTCAGTCGGTAGCGCGCTTACCTGCGAAAAGCAAAGGTCCCAGGTTCGAGTTCCGGTTCCGGCACGCAATTTTAATATGCCAGGAAGTTACTTTTAAACTAACTTACACTATAGACACCACAGACATTTATACCCGAGGGAGGATTCGAACCCCTGACGGGAAACGGCCTCGCGCATCGGAGCATAGCAGCCTTAATGGGCTTGACCATCCGCCGCGACAACTGTAGTCTGCAGGCGAAATACTGTAGATCCAATGGTATCACATGTGTACGTTCTCTTTCCTTAGAAGAACTTGTGGTAGCTGCACGGAAAACTGGCGATAAAACCCCGTCGATTAGCCGGACGAACTAATCAGCTAAATGGTCGCCGTCGTCGCAATATGCCACCACTTCGTAATGAAACGCGATATGGAATTATTCATGCTGAAAAATAGCTTTGTGCCGGCCTAATCGGCAATCTCGCGATAAACACGGTTCGTTACGATCGACATCGACTAACGAGCAATTACCCGAAAAGCACTCGCGATAAATTAAGCCGGAAACTGTCCGCGTAGTTTGTGCAATTTCTGGCGAACACGTTCGATTAATCGAGTAGTACGTTAACTGGAAACAGCGTTGCGGGCGCACGTGTTGACGTTAATCACGCGTGTGAAGCGGAAACTTCGGCACGGCTTTCGTTAAAGAGTCAGTAAGGCCGACATTACACTGTCATATTATTGGACAAAGAATTGGGCAAAGAAATATTGGACTTAGTGTAATGGGAATGTCATCCAATATTTGATCAAATCCAAGGCCTCCTTGCCACTTCAGCTGTTTGATCTTAACCTCCAAGAATATTATTTGTAGGGTAAGGTTTGACATAACGTTCTTATTCGTAAATATGGCTACTAGCGGCATGTTTGTGTAGTGTGTTTCAGCAACAACAAAACTGATACGAATGTATAAATCAGATGGGGCGTTGTATAACCCGCGACAATGCCAATTCACACCGTCCGTCACGTCAATTCGCTTACGTTTAGCCCAGTACTCTGCGGTGAAAGTGAAGCTATGAGTTACAATCCGTGATATAAAAAATCATAATATATTATCGGAATTAAAGAAGTAACACCCTTAAATCTTATTTATCAACTTAGTGAGGTAACTGGTGGGAAGAAAAGCAACGTTCATAATCTCGACATCTGTTTGCAAGCAAAAAAGAAATGTTGATATATAAACACATCAAACAATTCTTGCAAGGGAAGAAGTAGACACTATTTACTTTATCAGCTATGTTTTTTTTTTTTCTTGCAGTGTTAATACCATCATAAACAAATTAGATTTTCCCCTTTTTCAGTCCTGATATTTTCCATTTAAAACGTCATTTAATTAAACTTCCTTTTCCAAATTGCAATGTTATTCATATACGCTGTTTGCGTCAGCGTTTTCTGTTATTCTATTGCAAATCGTGAAGATCGGGGAGCCACAATATGGCATGTGTCACAAATCTTTAGGTGACTAGTCCGAAAACTAACTCAAACATTGTTCTACCTACTGCCAATACAGTTTTTCATGTAACTTTGTTGACTTCTTTTTAAAAACATTGGAAAACTTACTTCCTGTATACGTCTACATCTACGTATTTACCCGATAAGTCACATGAAGGTGCCTAGTGTACTGTTGATTTAATACTGTTTTGTACGCTTCGATAATCACGAAAAGCCATATATTGTCGTTTTTCCAATGAGTAAAAACTGTTTCGGTGATTCTGAAACAGTTATTATGTCTGTAATTGTAACTAATGAATGGCATTCGACCAAGAAGTCGGCTTCATTCAACAACACCAGAGCCATGTAGTTATAGCTTGTTTATTAATAAGATTCTTGATTTCTTAAACTAGGCCCAATAATGAAAATACATTGCGAATGAGTCCAGATCACAGAGATATTTACTAACTGGTGACCGGTTTCGATTCTTTTTACAGGGAAATCTTCAGAGCTCTAGCAGAGCACATTATCACAGACTGTCAGCGGTCCTATTCGAAAATGTTCAAATGTTTGTGAAGCTTATGGGACTTAACTGCGAGGTCATCAGTCCCCAAACTTACAAAATATTTATGAACTACTTTATACTAAAGACAGCACAAACATCCATGCCCGAGGGGGGGGGGAGGGATTCGAACGCCCGAAGGGGAACGGCATCGCGTATCGCAGCATAGCGCCTCAATGCGCTCGGCCGCTCCGCCGCGGCAGTCCTGTTCAGCCGCGATGGTCCGAGGATGATTCTGTAAAAGTATCGAAAGCGGTCTCCAATTAGTAAATACCTCTGCGATCTGAACTGACTCTCCAATTAATCTTCATTACTTGTAAAGGTTGCTGATATATTTTCAAAAATTGGTCCAGCAAAACTAATTTTGCTCCCAGAGTAACAGAAATTACAGAAAACGATAACTCTTATCTTAATTGATTTGCCTGCTATCTTTGTAAGAACTCTCAATTGGAGATGCTGCTTTAACAGAGCTAAATCGGTTGTGCTGATAAGTTATCAGTTAACAGTTTTTTTTTAAATTAAATCAGCCAATGCTACATGGTTATTCTTCTTTATTATAGATACGACAATCCATTTATCCACACATGCGAGGAGCTGTCATTCGTTACACTAAGTAAAAACATCAAGATAAGACTCAGCACACAGCACTCAAGGCAATAATATGGGTGAAAAAGGTTTGAAGATGGCTTGCAAAAAAGCTGAAACTGGTTATCACATTTCATAAATATTATCGCGACCTTGAATAATAACAATCTGTATTTTTATTTACATGTAAAAAGTTGTCCAAATCCAAGTCTCGGATTGTTGTGGAGTGCAGTTACGACAGTAAGGATATAATAATTTCCGGGATATGAGTTGGTCCTGCGGAACAGTTAACATAATGCTGGTTTCCCTTGTCGTGAGGCATTGACCTACGCAAAGTGGCTTGCTCTCACCGGTCACGCAACGACGGCAGCTCTGCACAGCGGGGACTGCCGTATATTAAGTAGCGAGCGGAAGACGGGCGCGTCCGGTGCCGCTGTGACGTCACACGGCTCGCCAGTGGCTGCGCTCCAAGGCTGTAACTTTAGAAGGGTTCCATCTTGCTCCTCTGCACCAAGGTCACAACCAATAACACAAGCCTTCATTTCCCGTACATAGTCACCTAACTCTTCGGTGTATATTTTTGCAATCGAAGCCTGTTCTTCTCGTGATACCTTCTTCACCTGACTAATCTTTTGTACTTATAAGTGATCCACAATGATGCTCGTTTGCACTAAGCACCACACAGTCTTAAGGCTTCCTGGACAGTGCGTTGTTCTATGTTTTCAACAGCACCAAATCACTGTTCTGTATGCTTTGGTTCGGTTTATAATGAAAGAGTAGCCTTCATAGTGGCCACCCTTGTTGGTCATTGATATCTCCATATCGAACCTGTAAGCTCACAAACACACAAGCCGCACGAACTGAACACTACGACATTCATAATCGTACTGACAGCAGTCATTCGCTGAAGTGGACAAGGACCTCGGGACTGCAGGCAGACAGTGGCGAGAGAAGTGTTCAAACGTTTGTATAGTCTATGGGACTCAACTACGGGGTCATCAGTCCCTAAACTTACAAACTACTTATGAACTACTTACGAACTAGGACGGCACAAATATCCATGCCCGAGGGGAGATTCGAACCCCCGACCGTAGTGGCCGTGCAGACCGTGACTGGAGTGCCTTAGTAGTGGCGAGAGAGCGTTTCCGGTGTGCGAGGACTGGGCGGCGTGGAATTACCGCAGGCACAGGAGCGGCTTACCGAGGGTAGGGCGTGACGTAGTAAACAGGTAATTTCCAGTCTGACTGGGTGCAAATGTTACAGATTTGTGGTTGGCTGCAAATGTCACTGAGTGCAATTGTCACATATCCGTGCACACGATCATCACCAAACGCCGCGCGCAGGAGATCTTTCACGCGTCTAGCAATACTTTTGTTGTTATTAATAAAACCCCGTGTCATTCCAAGCATGTGTGTTAATTTTTACCTCTCTATCTACATTGTTCCGTGATTTATTAAGATTTCAGTTACCCAGAAGTAACTGACTTTTTGATCACCCGGTATATCTATACAGGTTTCCAGCCAAGATCTCGATTTATTCATTAGGATGACGTGTTTTAGGCGTCATTTTTTGATCTCCTGTGCCTCTCAGTGTCACATCTCATGAAGGCCTTAGCTATTTCCTCTCATCATAAATTCTTTGCTACAATTGCATGCATCTATACATATAAAATGTCTGTATACGTGAATATAACTGTAGCAAGAAATTTGTAATGAGAGGAAATAGCAAAGGCCTACATGAGATGTGACACTGAGAGGTACAGGAGATCAAAAGATGACGTGTAAGACACGTCGAAACCATACTAATGAATAAATAGCGATGTTGGCTGGAAACCTTTATAAATCGATCTAGATCGCCACAACTAACCTTAAGTTCCATACATAAAATAGCGAAGCCTTCACACTTAGATTACAGCGCGGTCCGCGGACAAGTCCACACTAAAAAGCCTCAAACAAGAGAGTGTGTGATCGCGGTTCCGTCCTCTCGACTGCAGACACAACGCAACTGCAGTATAAGCAACAGCTGGGCTTAACACCGTCATTTTGAAGCAACTCTGTCAAAATATTGGACGAAAGTGTTGTGTTGTTATGGTCTTCAATCCGGAGACTGGTTTGATGCAGCTCTCCACCCTACTCTATCCTGAGCAAGCCTTTTCATCTCCTCATAAGAACGGCAACCCACATCCACTTGAATCTGCTTACTATACGCGTCTCTTGGTCTCCCTCTGCGATTTTTACCCCACACACTTCCCTCCAATGCTAAATTTACAATTCCTCGATGTCTAAGAATGTGTCCTACCAAGCGATCCCTCCTTTTAGCCAGGGTATGCCAAAAATTCCTTTTCTCACCAATTCTGTTCAGTACTTCTTCATTGGTTATGCGATCTACCCACCTAATCTTCAGCATTCTTCTGTAGCACCACATTTCAAAAGCCTCTATTCTCTTCCTGTCTGCACTGCTTATCGTCCATGTTTCACTCCCGTACAAGGCAACACTCCACACAAATGCCTTCAGAAAAGACTTCCTTACACTTTAATGTTCGATGTTAGCAAATTTCTCTTTTTCAAAAATGCTTTTCTTCCCATTGCCATTCTGCATTTTATATCCTCTGTACTGCGACCATCACATGTTATTTTACTACCCAAGTAACAAAACTCATCTACCACCTTCATTGTTTCGTTACCTAATCTAATTCCTTCAGCATCGCCCGATTTTCTAAGACCGCATTCCATTATTTTTGTTTTGCTCTTGTTAATGTTCATTTTATACGCTCTCTTCAACACACTGTCCATTCCATTCAACTGCTCTTCCAGGTCCTTTGCTGTCTCTGACAGAATTACAATGTCATCAGCAAAACGCAATGTTTTTATTTCTTCCCCCTGAACTTTAATCCCTATTCCAAATTTTTCCTTGCTTTCCTTCACCGCCTGCTCGATAGTGTAATACTCCCTTTAGCGTTTCATCCAATATCTTTGTCAAATCCACGCGGCGCTTATCTGGCAGGACGCGAAGTGTGTCACTAGTGTGTCGTTTATGGAGGAGAGAGAGAGAGAGAGAGAGAGAGAGAGAGAGAGAGAGAGAGAAAAGAAGAAGAAAACTAATGTAAACATCCACAAGGAAGATGCTCGCGACAGACAGAAAGAGTCACAGATAGTCAATGAAAGTGAGGGAAAACCATTTAACTCCTGAAATTGTGTCATAATTAAAATGTTCAACTGTTTGTATAGCTTATGGGACTTAACTACGGGGTCATCAGTCCCTAAACTTACAAACTATTTATCAACTAGCCTATCCTAAGGACGGCACAAACATCCATGTCCGAGGGGGAATTCGAACCCCCGACCGCAGTGGCCGTGCAGACCGTGACTGGAGCGCCTCAGTCCCCTCGGCCACCGCGGCCGGCGTGTCATACGTACTCTGGCAGAGTCGAGCACACTAGTAGTGATATAGAGGTGGTAATATTTTATCGAAGAACAGTTCTGAAGCACCAAAACATTTCGCACTCCAGTTTATATGAAGCGCATACAGAAAAGTAACTTTCCCAATTTTTTTGAAAAACGAAGAGGGGATCCGTTCACGGAAAACTTTATTGGCAACAATTGAGCTATTTTTGACATAGTCACTATAAGAACTAATGCACTTGTCATATTGTTGGATTAACTTTTGTATTCCTTTGTAGTACCTGTGTGTCGCCTGTGGAAAGAACCAGAATGTGGCAGTCGTCTTACTGTGAAGCAATGCGGAAACTAAGATGAGCCGTTTCTGAACGAGAGGTGTGGAATGCTTATTGCAGGTCATATCCGAGGAATGTAAGACATTAACCGCGAATTCGTAAAGTTGCAAATGTGTACCCAGCCGGGACTAGAACCCGGATCTCCTGCTTTCTAGGCAGCCTCAAACAAGAGACTGTGTGATCGCGGTCCCGTCGACTCGCCGGAAGAACCGAAAGACGAGCGAAACAAACTTTTTCACAGATAAAATAGTACCAGAAGGAGGGAACCACAGCCAAAAGTGTTGCTGATTGATAAAAAAAATATGTATTTATTCAATTATGTATCGTTACAAGAACTTCCATGTGGGGGCACAAATGTGCTGACATGAATGATCATGTAGTGCAGGGGTCGGCAACTGGCGGACTGCGGTCCAAATCCGGACCGCGGAAGGCCAAAACCTAGACTGCCAAAAATATTTTGAAAGTATAAGTCACGTAATCTATTTTTTAAATCATTTTTCTGTTGATAACAATTCATATAGGAGCCACCTTTATATATTTAAATTTTACAATTAACTGCTGAATAATTAGAACCCTTCATGATTGTTACAGGTAGATTAAAAGAATAGTTGTCATAATGTGCAACGCCGGGGAGCACCAGGAAGTGTACGGTGATACTGTTATGAGTGAAAGGAAGGTGCGGAAGTGGGTACGAGAATTCAAAGTTGACCGTGACAACGTTATGATGAGAACCTCTCCGTCGCCTTTCTTCGATTGCAAACGATTTGGTGGCTTCAGTTGAAGCGACGATTCGTGAGAACAGGCGCTTCACAATAACAGGTCTCTCGAACGAATTTCCTGACCGTTACAATGACGACGACGTCAAAACGGCAGTGAAGTCTCGGTTATCGGAGCAAGCGGCAAGTTTTTATGAAGAGGGTATTTTTAATTTGGTTACTGTAAGTGTTTGAACAAACTTGGCAAGTATGTCGAAAAATGGAGTAAAGTAAGTACTTTCTGAAAATAAATTTACTTCTTTGAAATAACTTTTCGTTGTGTATTTATGTACAAACGGTACTAAAAAAAAGAGTCTAGTATAAATCGATTTCGTACCAACACTGACAAACTCTGAAACCTCTACTTAAGCGGTCAGGGCATATCCATTTAAACACCATCTTTGTGCTCCTAACGAACGAAAGCCTGAAGCTGCTTTGCAAAATAATATAAGTTTATTTTATATATATCACATCTATTGTATTTCATATTAGTTTGAGAGAGAAAATTAAAATAAAAAAATTAGTGAACAATATTACTTTTTCTGGATTTTTGAATATAAATATGCCTGCCTGTTCTATTTCATGTTATTTGTGAATGAAAATTAAAATAATAAATTAATAAGGAGTATGAGATTTTCCTTGTGGACCTCGACAAAAATTTTCAAATGTATCTGGACCCCATCTAAGATTACTTGCCGTCCTCTGACATAGTGCATTCGACACGTACGAACAAATAGCGGTTTATCATACAATGTAAACTTTCACGGCAAGCGTTGTCTTCAGGTAAAATTTCCGGGCTGATGGGCCGTCGTCCAGAAGTAAAACTTCCTCCTGACGTTTCGTCTCCAACTGCAGGAGACATCTTCAAGGGTCTTCCGGCTACTGCCACTGTGGGCCGATGGGCTCTCGCATGTATAGAGGGCATAGAGGGCGTCACGGGTTGTTTTTTAATTGGTGTCACCAATGTGGTTTGTAAACATTTCGTACAAACTGGCGAGCATGTAGACGTACGCGAGCACAGTACTAACGCAGAGGGGCCAGTAAATTGCGACCAGCTGAGTGAGTCACGCGCGCGCGCATACGGAACGGCTGGGCCCGCCAGCTCCACGCCTGTCTGCGAAATACCGAGTGTGTGTGTGTGTGTGTGTGTGTGTGAGCGCCACGCCCGCCTGACTGATAGCGGCGCGCCGCTTGTCCCAGAGAAGGGGGGGGGGGGCACGTCTCGCTGTGCTGGGTCCCTGTTCTCTACTCCACCAACAAGTGGTCGCCCGGTACGGAGGCAAATTTTCAAACGACACGACCACCATTACAATGCGCTTTCTACAGTTTACTGATGAAAACCGTGACTGGCGACTCTACTCATCCAGTATTGAACGTCGATAAAGCTTATTTTAGTCTTGATAGAGGTATGCAACCGCCACGATAAAAATTTTAATTGACCCTTTAATTTTGAAATGTTTGTACACGTTATGGGACTTAGCTACGGGGTCATCAGTCCCTAAACTGCCGCGGTGGAGTAGCCGAGCGGTCTCAAGCGTCTCACTGCGGAGCGCGCGGTTGCTCGCCGTGGAGGTTCGAGTCCTCCCTGGGGCATGTGTGTGTGTGTGTGTGTGTGTGTGTGTGTGTGTGTGTGTGTTTGTCCTTAGGTTAGTTTACCTATGTTTAAGTAGTTTGTAAGCTACGGACTGATGACCACGCAGTTTGGTCCGATAGATTTACATTCATTTGAACATTTAGTCCCTAAACTTACAAATTACTTATGAACTAGCTAACATTAAAGACAGCACAAATACCCATGCCCGAGGGAGGATTCGAACCCCCGACCGTAGTGGCCGTGCAGACCGTGACTGACGCGCCTCAGTCCCCTCGGCCACCGCGGCCAGCTACTCCTTTAATGCATAGGGTAGCTGATCAGCTACATACATACATTACTTTTTTTTTTTTTTTTTTTGCATTACCACCAATTCATTTGTAGCTGCTTGAATATATAGTGTTACATATGCTAGTAGCTCGTCATAGAAATTATAAATTGCAGAGTCATTTCGACAGTTAGCTGCATTGAGTTACTCCTAACATGTGCGTATTCCTTATTTGCCACGTAAAAGTAGTCAATCACATACTACTGTTGCATCATGAGTTACTTTCTGGAAAGGTGAGACCCCTAATAGTGACATTTACTACCTCGAGTTCATCATGGAAGCACTATATAGCTCTCCAGCTACGAACTTTTTGTTGCTAGTATTACATAATAATTTTAAGGATTTTTTCAATATTTTTCTCATTATATATGCACTATATATCGGGTGATCAGAAAGTCAGTATAAATTTGAAACCTTAATAAATCACGGAATAATGTAGATAGGTAAAAATTGACACACATGCTTGGGATGACACGGGGTTTTATTAGGAAAAGAAAAGTTCAAAAAGGCAATAGGAGTGACCCGCATAATTACAGGCCTACATTATTGACATGGGCTTGCAGCAGGAGTTTAGAACATATACGTTCCTCAAATATTCTGAACTATCTCTACGAGAAAGACCAATTGTCCCATAGCCAACACGGAAGCAGAAAGTTTCGTTCTTGTGAAACACAGCTAGCTAAAAAAAAAAAAAAAAAGAAAAAAAATGTTCAAATGTTTGTCAAGCTTATGGAGCGGGTTCATCAGCCCCTAAACTTACAAACTACTTATGAACTACTTACGAACTAGGACGGCACAAATATCCATGCCCGTGGGGGGATTCGATCCCCCGACCGTAGTGGCCGTGCGGACCTTGATTGAAGCGCCTTAGTCCCCTCGGCCACCGCGGCCGGCGCAGCTAGCTCTTTAGTCACATGATGTGATGAGTGCTATCGACAAGGGATGTCAAATAGATTCCGTATTTCTATATATCCGGCAGGCTTTTGACACTGTACCTCACAAGCGTCTTCTAATCAAATTGCGTGCTTACGGAATATCACAATAGTTGTGCGATTGGATTCCTTATTTCCTGTCAGAAACGACACAGAACGATGTAATTGATGGTAAGTCATCAATTAGAACAGAAGTGATATCCGGCATTCCACAGGGTAGTGTTATAGTGCCGCTACTATTCCTTATTTAGCCGCTGCGGATTAGCCGTGCGCTCTGGGGCGCCGTGCTGCGGTGCGCGCGGCTGTTAACTATCGGGGGTTTCGAGCCCCCCCCCCCCCCCCCGCTCACGCGGATATGGGTGTCTGTGTTGTCCTTAGGTTAGTTCGTAAGCTTTGGTCTAATAGCCAAGCAGTTGAGTCCCATAGATTTACAAGCATTTGAACATTTCCTTATTTTTTGCAAATGATTTTGGAGACAACCTGAGTAGCTGACTGTTCGCGGATGATGCTGTCATTTATCGGTTAGTAAAGTCACCAAAAGATCAAAAGCCACTGTACAGTGATTTAGATATCTGCATGGTGCAAAAAACGGTAATTGACCCTTAATAATGAGAAGTGTGAAGACATCCATATGAACACAAAAAGAAGCCCGTTAAACTTCATTTATAAGATAAATCAGTCAAAACTACAGGCCGTAAATTCAACTAAATACCTAGGAGTAACAATTACAAACAACTTGAATTGGAAATAACACACAGAAAATATAGTAGGGAAGTCGAACCGAAAACTTAGTTTCATTGGCATAAGTCTCAGAAGATGTAACAGTTCCAATAAAGAAATTGCCTACACCAGACTTGTGCGTCCTATTTTGGAGTACTGCTGCGCATTGTGGGATCCACACCAGGTGGGACTGACGGAGGATGTAGAGAAAATTCAGATAAGGGAAGCTCGTTTTGTGTAATACGGGAGAGAGTGTCACGGAAATGATGCAAGATTAGGGGTGGAAATCATTTGAAGAAAGGCGTTACTCGTTGCGGCAAGATCTATTCGAGAAATTTCTTTCGACAACTTTCTCTTCCAAGTGGGAAAATATTTTGTTAGCACCCACCTACATAGGGAGGCATGATTATCAGAATAAAATAAGAGAAATCAGATCGAAAACAAAAAGATTTAGGTGTTCCTTTTTCCCGCGAGCTATTTGAGAATAGAACTATAGAGAATTATCATAAGAGTCAATGTAAATACAAATAAACAATCCCTGAGACGGATTTTCGTCTCAAATATATCAAAGACATTAATGTTAAATATGAAGCAATGAATTAAAATTTGTGATGCGACCGGAAATCGAACCCGGACCTCCATGCTTACTACGCAGACGTCTTACCGCTTTTTTTTTTTTTTTTTCTTTCTTCTAGATCAGTTTATTGCGGTCGTTGTACATTTTTGCTCGTTGTCGTTCGAGGAGTTCTTGGCTCAGATTTTTTATTAGAGAGAGGCGTTCAGCCCTCTGACCGGGCGCGCTGAGCCACGGCGCCCGGCGATTTTTGATGCGACCGGGAATCGAACCCGGACCTCCGTGCTTACTAGGCAGATGTCTTACCGCTAGACCACCGCATCACTAGCGATTAAGACGCCTCGAAATAGTCTGAGCACGATTTCCTTCACGTCACAATGTTCCGTGGGACACTGAAGCTGAATTAAAGTTTGTGACGTGAAGGAAATCGTGCTTAGACTATTCCGAGGAGCCTTGATCGCTAGTGATGCGGTGGTCTAGCGGTAAGACATCTGCCTAGTAAGCACGGAGGTCCGGGTTCGATTCCCGGTCGCATCACAAATTTTAATTCATTGCTTCATATTTATCATTAATATCATAAAAGTGGATCGATGAACCGTCTGACATGCACTCCATTGTGACTTGCAGAGTATCTATGTAGATGTAGAACACCCACGAATGAGTGGTCACTGTCTTACAATCAAATGGGTCGTTCGGAAAAGAAGGTAGCATGTTGTCGCTGTCAAACTGACATCCATAGATACACTGGCTGTCTGTAGCTGGCTGTCATGTTACTTGCACTCGACACGGAGCGAGTTGTGTCTGATTTCAGGTGTCCAATCCGCGAAAGGAGCGAGAGATTTAGCGGCCGGTCTAGGCGCACTTGTTTGTAGCACGGTGTGGACGGCGAGCGGACAAAGTGCAAAGGAGGCGTGCGCGGGCAGCAGAGTGCGCAGCCACGCCCGTCGTGGGCACTACAGCTGGTCACCTCGCCCTACAGCCACCAACCAGAGAGCCGCACAAGTAAAGTCGCTGCCAGCCGCTGCACAGGGAGCCCAGCACCAAGCGAGGTGGCGCAGTGGTAACGCATTGGACTCGCATTCGGGAGGACGGTGGTTCAAATCCACCTCCGGCCATCCACATTTAGGTCATTTAGGATTTCCCTAAATCACTCCAGGCAAATGCTGGAATGGTTCCTTTCAACCGGCACGGCCGATTTCATTCACCATCCTTACCCAAAACTCCGAGCGTTAGCTCCGTCTCTAATGACCAAGTTGTCGACGCGACGTTAAACCCTAAGCTTCCTTCCTTCCTTCCTTCCGTAGCCGACCACCTCAGCCAGGGCGAGCGCTACTGTCACACGCCGAGGTGACATCAGTCGCGGGGTCGCCGTGTGCAGAGATACACATGCCGCTAGTATCGCCAACACAAGGTGGGACACGGTGATGCCCCGCCAAAGTTGTCATTTGTTCTACGGCGATTCGGGTGAAGAGGTTTTCGGTGTTATTATAGACGCAAGACCTCAGTTCTACATCTACATACATACTCCGCAATCCAAGGTAAGGTGCGTGGCGGAGGGTACACTGTACCACTACTAGGCATTTCCTTTAATATTCCATTCCCAAATAGAACGAGGAAAAAAAAAAAAAAAAAAAAAACAATGCCTGTATACCTCCACAAGAGCCGTAATTTCTCTTATCTGTTCTTTGTGATCACTACGCGAAATGTAAGCAGGCGGCAGCAAGATCGTACTACGCTCAGCTTCAAATTCCGGCTCTCTAAATTTCCTCAACGGAATTTCACGAAAAGAACGTCGTCTTTCCTCCAACGACCCCAATTGAGTTGCCGGAGCATTTCCGTGACACTCGCGCATTGGTGGAACCTACCAGTAACAAACCTAGCTGCTCGCCTCTGAACTGCTTCTATGTCTTCCTTTAAACTGACTTTGAAAGCGGGATGGTGGTTTTAGAAACTTTAGACATTTTATTTCGAAAATCGTTAGGTAATTCGTCATACCGAGATGCAGAGTTCCAATTTTATATACAAAAAAACAGTCTATAGTGCAATGCTTTTTATTTATATCAACTAGTTTCGGTCCTTTTTTGGACCATCTTCAGCATTGCAACTTCACTGATGTCGTGGAGCTGGGCAGGTGCTTGGGAGCCTGAAGGTGGTAAAAAAAAAAAAAATACGCAACTAGTTGATACAAATATACTACAATGGTATAAAAATTGGCAATTGACTCTGATGATAAGTGAGAAGTACGCGAAGAAATCCGTTAAACGTTGTTTACAAGTTAAATCAATAAATCAAAAGTAAAGGCCGTAAAATCTACAAAGTACCTAGGAATTACTGTTACTTCAGACTTAAACTGAAAAGAACACGTAGATAATGTCGTGGGAAAGGCGAACCAGAGACTGCATTTCATTGGTAGAACCCTTAAAAGATGCAACAGCTCTACTAAAGAAACTGCCTACACTAGTACTTCCTAGTTTGGACTATTGCTGCGCATTGTGGAATCCACACCAGGTGGGTCTGACAGAAGATTTAGAGAAAGTTCAGAGAAGGGCGCCTCGTTTTGTATTATCGCGTGATAGGAGAGAGAGTGTCACTGCTACGGTCGGGGGTTCGAATCCCCCCTCGGGCATGGATATTTGTGCCGTCCTAGTTCGTAAGTAGTTCATAAGTAGTTTGTAAGTTTAGGGACTGATGACCCCGTAGTTAAGTCCCATAGACTCTACAAACATTTGAACATTTTTAGAGTGTCACGGAAATGATGCACGAGTTGCGATGGAAATCATTGAAAGAAAGGCGTTATTCCTTGCAATGGGATCTATTTGCGGTAATTTTTTCACCAACTTTCTCTTCCGAAATCGAATATATATTATTAGCACCCACCTACATAGGAAGACATGATCATCAAAATAAAATATAATAAATCTGGTCCAAAACGGAAAGATTTAGGTGTTCCTTTTTTCCGCGAGCTATTAGAGAATGGAACTGTAAAGATATGTCATAAAAGTGTTTCGATGAACTCTCTGGCATCCACTTTATTGTGACTTGCAATGTTTTATGTAGATGTAGGCAGATGTAGAAAGTCCTTTTCTCCCCAATTCTTTTAAGCAGCTTTACATTAGTTACGTGATCAATCCATCTAGTCTTCATCACTCGTCTGCAGCGCCACATTTCAAAAGCTTCTATCATATTTTTGTCTAGCTCCTTATCATTCACGTTTCACTTCCGTAGAATGCTACACTCCAGACAAATGCTTTCAGAAAGGACTTCCAAATTTCGCTTCCTCCGAATCGCTTTTGTTCCCTTAGCCATTCTTCATTTTATATCACTTTTTCACCCATTAACAACCAGCAACAAGCCTCAATTATAGCCTTCGGAGACGTCGGTTTCATGTGAGTAATTCGCAGCTTCTATAAATGTAAAATGATATCTGTGATATAATATTTTGATATTTGAAGTTAAATCACGGCTTGTACGAAAGGATTTGATAGCTTGTGCTTAGTGCTGCCCATGAGTACGAGTCACACCGTTGTTCGTGCCTTTATTTTATTATTTATTTATTTATTTATTTATTTTTTGCGTGGTTATCACTAAGTGATGAAGTACGAAATAGAAACGGCAGCCCTATGACTCGGCAACCAAGAAAATCAAGAAATAGAGCCAATAAGGAAATGAATTTGATTTGGCTAGCTCTAGAGAGTGAACTGTCAACTAGCAAGTGATTTTAATCAGACTATAGTGAAGACAACCTAATTCAATGCTAAATCAATCTCTATGGTTTCACACACACTTACATGGTAAGAGCCGGTGTTGACCAATCACGAGAGGCGCAGGTCCCTTTTCCATCCATCTCTGACACAGATGCCTGTCTCCGACGCTACCATTACGGTTGTACTCTAAAGAGTAACTCGTAATACAAAAACAGTCTCGATCGCAAAAATTAATAGTTTTTATTGACCGGTTTCGACCTGAGATAGGTCATCTTCGGAATAAAATGTAGCCCATGTGGCCATTGCTGGACTCGGCTGGGCTGGGCTGTCCTGGCTGTTCTGCTGCCAGCAGGTGCTGACCAGCGATTCCGAAACCAGCAATGGCCACATAGGCTACATATTATTCCGAAGATGACCTATCTCAGGTCGAAACCGGCCAATAAAAACTATTATTTTTTGTGATAAAGACTGTTTTTGTGTTATTAATTGTACCAAATAGATCGTTGTTCTTCTCCATCGACAATGTTGTCTAAATTAACAAGGTTATATTAATGAAATGTTGGTAAACGTAGATTTACGAGGGCTATTTAAATGAAAAGGTACGAGATGTCTTAACAACCAAACCGGTTGAAGCTTGAATGTGCTGCCTTGGGATAAGGTAATGTGTCATTCAGGGACGCGAAGCATGTGTCGTCACCTCTCTCTAAAACATTGAACGTTGTGCCCTCAGCAGGAGAGGTGATGCTCGCCGTCTTTATCGACGTCCGAGGTCCGATACTTATGGAATTCCTCGAGCACGAAAAACCCATTAACGGTGACGCGTACTGAGAGACACTCGGTAGCCTACGCGAGTCCACCGAAAGCAAACGGGCTGGCTCCTGAAGGAGGAAGACTACTCCACGACATCCTGCGTCCATACGTCTCCAGGGTCATACGAAGCCTACTGGCCAAATTCAAGTGGGAGCAGTTTGAGCATCCGCCTTACTTCCTGACCGGACACTTCACTGTGTGACTTTCATCTGGTCCGCTATAAAGGCATCTCAAAGGGGATGCGCTTCATCTACATCTACATAGATACTCTGCAAATCACATTCAAGTGCCTGGCAGAGGGTTCATTAACCACTTTCATAACTTTTCTCTACCATTTCATTCTCTAATAGCGCGCGGGAAGAAAGAACACCTAAATCGTTCCGTTTTCAATCTGATTTCTCTTATTTTATTGGGATGGTCATGTCTCCCTAAGCAGGTGGGTGCTAGCAAAATATTTTCACATTCAGAAGTAAAAGTCGGTGATTGAAACTTCGCAAACACCCCAATTCGTGCAACATTTCCGTGACGCTTCCCCCCCCCCCCCCCAACCCCCGTAACGTGATAAAACAAAACGAGCTGCTCTTCTCTGAACCTTCTCAATGTCTTCCGTCAGTCCCACCTGGTGAGGGTCCCACAAGGGGCAACAGTACTCCAGGAGAGGACGCACAAGTGTGATGTAGGCAGTCTCTTTGGTGGAGCTGGTGCATCTTCGAAGCGTTCCGCCAATGAAACGTAACCTTTGGTTCGCCTTCCCCACAATATTTTCTTTGTGTTCTCTCCAGTCAAAATTGTTCGTAATTGTAACTCCTAGGTATTTGGTAGAATTTACGACCTTAAGGTTTGACTGATTTATCGCGTAATTGAAGTTCAGCGCATTTCTTTTAGTGGTCATGTGTATTTCTTCACACTTTTCTTTGTTTAGTGTCAATTGCCAATTTTGGCATCATGTAGAAATTTTGTCTAAATCGCTTTGCAGTTGCTTTTGATCCTTTGTTGACTTCGCTAACCGATAAACGACAGCATCATCCGCGAACAATTTAAGGGAGCTATTCAGATTGTCTCCTAAATCGTTTATAAACACGACGAAGAGTAGGGGACCTATAACGCTTCCCTGTGGAATGCCAGATATCACTTCTGTTTTACTCGATGACTTACCGTCAATTACAACGAACTGTGTCCTTTCTGATAGGAAATCGTGAATCCAATCGCACAATTGGGAAGATATTGCATAAGCACGCATTTTCATTAGAAGCCGCTTATGGGGTACAGTGTCAAAAGCCTTCCAGAAATCCAGAAATATGGAATCGATTTGAGATCCCTAGGATCATTTAGGACGACGAAGTGAAGGACACAGCGGAGGACTGACATTTGTCACAGGCACAGGAATTCTGGTGCCAGGGAATCCTTAGTCTCGTTAAACAGCGGAATAGTTGAATAGTTGTGCTCAGGCCTGTGATGGCGCTACGCACTTGGCGTGCCACAAGGCCGCTGGTAGCTGTCGGACATCCTCCGCAGCAGCCAACGTCAGCTGCCGGCGCCCACACGCTGGTTTCTTGTCCTGATTCCGCGGGAAAGTCCGCGCTGCGCACTCATCTCTTCCACTGCACTCTCATCACCACCGAGAAACCTACAGCCTTTTTGTTTGAAGCACGTGACGCTGCTCCATCCTGTTTGTGTCATTGCACCATTTTACGTAACGTACTATGAGGCCACAAATTAATCAGTGTGGCCAAGTCAATTTATAGGTATTCTTAGTTGCGCTCGCTTGCAGGGTCATTTTCTTACACTGTGTACGAAGTCTAGGGATTTATCGAGGATGTTGTTGTTGTGGTCTTCAGTCCGGAGACTGGTTTGATGCAGCTCTCCACAATACCCTATCCTGAGCAAGCCTCTTCATCTCCTCATAAGAACGGCAACCTACATCTGTCTGAATCTGCTTACTGTATCCATCTCTTGGTCTTCCTCTGCGATTTTTACCCCACACACTTCCCTCTAATGCTAAATTCACAATTCCTTGATGTCTAAGAATGTGTCCCACCAATCTATCCCTTCTTTTAGTCAAGGTATGCCAGAAATTTCTTTTCTCCCCAATTCTGTTCAGTACCTCCTCATTAGTTACGCGATCCACCCATCTAATCTTCAGCATTCTTCTGTAGCACCATATTTCAAAAGCCTCAATCCTCTTCCTGTCCGCACTGTTTATCGTCCATGTCTCACTCCCATACAAGGCAACACTCCATACAAATGCCCTCAGAAAGGACTTCCTTAGGCTTAAATCAATATTCGATGTTAACAAATTTCCCTTTTTCAAAAACGCTTTTCTACCCATTGCCATTCTGCATTTTATATCCTCTGTACTGCGACCATCATTTGTTATTTTACTGCCCAAGTAACAAAACTCATCTACCTCCTTTATTGCTTCGTTTCCCAATCTAATTCCTTTAGCATCACCTGATTTTCTTACACTGCACTCCATTACCCTAGTTTTGCTCTTGTTAATGTTCATCTTATATGCACCTTTCAGCACACTGTCCATTCCGTTCAATTGCTCTTCCAGGTCCTTTGCTGTATCTGACAGAATTACTATGTCGTCGGCAAAACGCAATGTTTTTAATTCTTCCCCCTGAACTTTTATTCCTTCACCAAATTTCTCCTTGCTTTCCTTTATAGCTTGTTCAATGTACAAATTGAATAACATTGGAGAAAGGCTACAACCCTGTCTCACTCCCTTCCCAACCACTGCATCCCTTTCATGCCCTTCAACTCTGACAACCGCTCTCTGGTTTTTGTACAAGTTGTAAATAACCTTACGCTCCCTATATTTTACTCCTGCTTGCTTCAGAACTTTAAAGAGTTTATTCCAATCAACATTGTCAAAAGCCTTCTCCAAATCTACAAAAGCTAGAAATGTAGGTTTGCCTTTTCTTAATCTATCTTCTAGGATAAGCCGTAAAGTGAGTATTGCCTCCCGAGTTCCTACATTTCTCCTGAACCCAAACTGATCTTCCCCGAGGTCGGCTTCTACCAGCTTTTCCATCCGTCTGTATATAATTCGTGTTAATATTTTGCAACCATGACTTATTAAACTGATGGTTCTGTAGTTTTCACACTTGTCTGCACATGCTTTCTTTGGAATGGGGATTATAACATTTTTCTTGAAGTCTGAGGGTACTTCACCTGTTTCATATATCTTACACACCAGGTGAAACAGGTTTGTCATGGCTGGTTCTCCCAGAGACTTCAGTAGCTCTGAGGGAATATCATCTACTCCAGGGGCCTTGTTTCGACTTAGGTCTTTCAGGGCTCTGTCAAATTCTTCTCTCAATACAGTATCTCCTATTTCATCTTCATCTACATCCTCCTCCCTTCCTACAATATTGTCTCTGAGTTCATTTCCTTTGTAGAGCCCCTCTATATACTCTTTCCACCTATCAGCTTTCCCTTCTTTGCTGAGAACTGGTTTCCCATCTGAGTTCTTGATATTAGTAGTGTTGCTTTTCTTCTCCCCAAATGTTTCTTTTATTTTCCTGTAAGCAGTATCTATTTTTCCCCTATTTATACATTCTTCTACATCCTTGCATTTGCCTTCTAGCCACTCCTGCTTAGCCATTTTGCACTTCCTGTCAATCTCATTTCTTAGTCGTCTGTACTCCATTTTGCCTGTTTCATTTACTGCATTTTTATATTTTCTCCTTTCATCGATTAAATTTAGTATCTCCTGTGATATCCAAGGATTTTTTGTAGGTCTTGCCTTCCTACCTACTTTGTCCTCTGCTACTTTCACTATTTCATCTCTCAATTTTACCCATTCCTCCTCTACTGTTTTATTTTCCCTTGTTTCTGTCAATTGTTGCGTAAAGCTCCCTCTGAAATTCTTAAGAACCTCAGGTTCCTTCAATTTATCCAGGTCCCATCTCCTTATTTTCCTACCTTTTTGTAGTTTCTTTAGTTTCAGCCGACAGTTCATAACCAACAAGTTATGGTCAGAGTCTATATCTGCCCCTGGGTATGTCTTACACTGTAGAACCTGGTTCCGAAATCTATGTCTTACCATTATAAAATCTATCTGGTATCTCCCGGTGTCTCCTGGTCTCTTCCACGTATACAACCTTCTTTTGTTATTCTTGAACCAGGTGTTTGTTATAACTAAATTATGTTCCGTGCAAAATTCTACCAGGCGGCTCCCTCTTTCATTCCTTTTGCCCAGACCATATTCTCCTACTATCTTCCCTTCCCTTCCTTGTCCTACTACCGAATTCCAGTCTCCCATAACAATTAAGTTTTCCTCTCCTTAATTGTCTGAATAATTTCCTTTAGCTCCTCATATATTTCTTCGATTTCCTCATCATCGGCAGAGCTAGTTGGCATATAAACCTGTACTACTGTTGTCGGTGTTGGCTTCGTATCTATCTTGACAATGATAATGCGATCACTGTGCAGCTCATAGTAGTTTACCCGCATTCCTGTTTTCTTATTCATTATCAATCCTACTCCTGTGATACCCCCAATTGATTTTGTATTTATAATTCTGTACTCACCTGACCAGAAATCCTGTTCATCCTGCCACCGAACTTCACTAATCCCCACTATATCTAACTTCAACCTATCCATTTCCCTTTTTAAATTTTCTAATTTTCCTACTCTATTAAGGGATCTAACATTCCACGCTCCGACCCGTAGAATGCCAGTACTGTCTTTCCTGATGATCACATCCTCCTGAGTAGTCCCCGCCCGGAGATCCGAATGGGGGACTATTTTACCTCCGGAATATTTTACCCGAGAGGATGCCATCATCATATGTTCATACAGTAGAGCTGCATGTCCTCAGGAAAGGTAACGGCTGTAGTTTCCCCTTGCTTTCAGCCGTTCGCAGTAGCTGTGTGGCAAAGCCACATTAGCTGATGTTACAAGGCCAGCTCAGTCAATCATCCAGACTGTTGCCCCTGTAACTACTGAAAAGGCTGCTGCCCCTCTTCAGGAACCACACGTTTGTCTGGCCTCTCCACAGATACCCCTCCGCTGTGGTTGCACCTACGGTACGGCTATCTGCATCGTTGAGGCACGCAAGCCACCCCACCTCGGCAATGTCTGTGGTTCATGGGAGTGGTTATCGAGGATACAGAACAGAAAATATATAGTGAAAATATGTCTGGAAATGCATGGTTTCCATTTTAGAGACAGATCTTTCGGTCATACTCTCTAACAGAGACTGAGGTATCTATATTTTCATTTTGTTCCACTGAAGCACCACTGGGCTTTGCCCGTCTGACTTCTATTTATAGCTGAATTAATGTGCATAAATTAGCTTGATGGTTTTATCTAAATTGTTTGCATGTATGACTGTTTGTCTGTAATGTGTTAATCCCTAAATGGTCAGTTGAGTGTGGAGAATGGTCTTTTCATCCAAGTGTTGGGATATGGTGTAGCTAACTGTTGGATAAGGTGATGGGTCGAAGTTGAAGCTCTCTGATAGAGAACTTCTGATTTTCTCTTAATTTAGCAGTCACGTTCACCACGAAACTAAAAGACCCGGACAGGAAAATATCTGTTGTAGGCAGGGAGATCAACTGGAGCGACTCAGCGACGAACCTTGGCCTGCAACTGGATAAAAGGCGACGTTCGGGAAACAACTAGTTAGATCGAGGGGGAAGGGTTGTGCTGCTTTTAACCAACTCTATCCGCTCCTTAAAGGAAAGGGGCTCCCAGTAAAAAAAGAAGCTCCAGACATACAAAGCCTGCATACTCCCAGGCATATGGTCGATGGCAGCAGACTCGCACCTGTCCAAGCTGCAAACGCTTCAGAACAGAATCCTCTGAGTCATACCGGACGCTGACAGGTACATAGCAAACAGACACATAAAACAGAGACTGCAGTCCAATATATATCTTTGGGATTTAACTACAGCGGTTATTAGTCCCTAGGCTAACAAAGTACTTAAACTAAAACTTCCTGGCAGATTGAAATTGCGTGCCGGAACCGGGACTCGAACCTCGGACCTTTGCCATTCGCGGGCAAGCGCTGTACGGACTGAGCTATCCCGACACGACTCACGATGCCGCCTCACAACTTTACTTCCGCCAGTACGTCGCCTCTTGCTAACCTAAGGACAATCACAGACCACATGCCCGATGGAGGACTCGAACCGTCGACATCGAGCAACCGCGCGCTTCGCAGCAAGGCGCCTTAGACATCTGGCCACACCACCGCGGCAATATGCGCTGTTCCATGCAGTCCCCGTTACCGTACGCATATGTGGTACTGATTCTCATTCTGTGCTATTTATATACCTTTTTCGTTTAAGCCTTCGAAATTTTTGAAGGTGTCTGCCAAATGTTTACTTAGGTTTAAGAAATTTTTTTGCCAAAAGAGAATGTATGCACTGAAAGAGAGTAGCATCCTTTCTTTTCCAGTTTAATTCATGTTGTATTTGGGAGGCTATGTTTCCAGTCAATTCATTAGGGAGATTTAATGTCCCGTCGACAGCGTGATCATTAGAAACGAAGATCAGCGGCGGATTAGCCGTGCGCATTGGGCGCCATACTGCGGTGTGCGTGGCAATTCGCCTTGGGGGTTTCGAGTCCCCCCTCGGGCATGAGTGTTTGTGTTGTCCTTATGTGAAAATACTCCATATGTCATCGCTTGAAGATGGGTAGCATGACACTTGCCGAAACGTCGCGATCCATCAACGCTGCCACCCGGCTGGAGACCCGAGAGATCTTCAGTGTTTTCATTGTTCTTCATCTCGTCAGTATTTTAGTGTCATAATGTATGTTTGTAACACCACCGTGGCTTATTGTTTTTACTGACTACGTCTGTTTTTATCATCTGTCCGATCTGTAATGTCATAATTATCGCCTTGTCCATGTTTCACATCTCCATTGCTTTAACATCCATGCATATGTCTTTCATTCTTCCTGTTCATTTGTACCGGGCGATCAAAAAGTCAGTATACATTTAAAAACGTAATAAATCACGGAATAATGTAGATAGGAAGGTAAAAATTGACACACATGCTTGGAATGACACGCGGTTTAATTAGAATATATATATATAAGCTCTCACTACTAAAATCCTCCTAGGTCATAGGTTTCACCCTCGATTAATCTGGAATTCAATGTTTCGGTAACCGTGCATGCACCGGTGCTGTAATACAGCTGATTAAACAAGACTGGCATTCAAGTGAATCTTTCGATCGGAACTGATAGTGCTTCACCGTAACTCCGGACATGCATTAAAGTGCTGTTCGCAACATTATTCCACGACTACAGCTATTGTTGAGGATTGATAGTGAATATATTGAGCATTTCCTGTAAAGAACACCATCTTTGTCTTAATTTGTTACGCTAATTATTGCTTTTCTGATCAGATGAAGCCCATCTGTCGTACATTTTTTGAACATTTTTTTGTTCTAATATAACCCCCTGTCATTCCAAGCATGTGTGTCAATTTTTACCTTTCTATCTACATTATTCCGTAATTTATCAAGTTTTCAAATGTATGCAGACTTTTTCATCACCCGATACGAGGCGCGTCCAGAAAGTAAGTTCCGTTTGCTAATAAAATGAAATTGTACACAGACACAGAAGAAATTTTTATTGCACAAAATTCTACAACTCTTAAACTACTTTTCCACATAACTGCCGAAATTTTGCAGGCACTTGTCATAGCGTGCTACAAGTTTTTGCATGCATCCTTCACAGAAGGTTGCCGCCTGTGTATTCAACCATGTGGTAACAGCTCTTTATCATCTTTGAAGTGTTGACCACCAAGGACAGATTTTAGATATAAGAAGAGAGAGGTCCGAGCTGTATGGAGGATGATCAAATTGGTCCCATTGAACTTTCCGTAAGAACTGTTTGGTCACATTTGGTGTGTGAGGCATTATCGTGAAAAAAATCTTTTGACAGTAATCTTCTTCGTACCTAAAATCTGTCCTTGGTGGACAACACTTCAACGATGATGACGAACTGAAAGAACATGTTACCACATGGTTGAATACACAAGCGGCAACATTATATGAAAAAGGCACACAAAACCTTGTGCCATGCTATGAAAATTGCCTACAAAATTTCGGAAGCTATGTAGAAAAGTAGTTTAACAGTTGTAGATTTTTGTACAATCAGTATTTTTTCTGTATCTGTACCCGTTCGTTTTATATAACCAAACGGAACTTACTTTGTGGACGCGCTTCGTATATTGTCTCTCGGCTGAAGAGCAGCACTTTATGCTGCTCCCAGCCTACTGGCTTGTACTGTGTCGGTGTGAAATTACAATAACGAAAGACCAGTACCACAGTACAGCAATTAGAACGCGGCTCGCCTTACTGACCGCTAGGCCTCTAAAGGAGGCAGGAAAACCGGCCAGTGCCTGCCGACGAGGATGGGGCAAGGAGAGCGCGCTAGGCGGTGGGCGTGTGACTCAGCGCCGACACGCCGCAGCCCGTAGCCCGGCCGCTACTGCTATCCGGTTACCTGTTACCTGGCGGTCACGCACAGCTTGCGGTGCCGCCTCACCAGCTAATGGGTCGACAAATCGCTGCCTACACTCACCTACTTGCCTTACACGCGCTCCTGCTGTGTCCAACAGCCACGACCTACGATGACGAGAAATTTTTGTCAGTGCATGCTAACCCCACGGCTACTTCATCTCAAACGGTAAACTGCACTACAATTATTCACGTGAAAACTACCATAACTATTCGGAGTTTTACAGTTATGTAAGACCATCTCCTTCTTCAGAGCGATATGAAATGGAACGAACATATAAGGACAGTTGTGAGGAAGGTGGACAGCCGACTTCGGTTAATTGGGAGAATTTTGGGAAGATGTACTTCATCTGCAAAGCAGACCGCGTATAAGACGCTTGTATGAACGCGTCTTGAGTATTGATCAAGTATTTGGGAAGACACAGAAGCAGTTCAGAGGCGAGCGGCTGGGTTTGCTACTGGTAGGTTCAACCAATGAGCGAGTGTCACGGGAATGTTCCAGGAACTCAACTGGGGATCGCTGGAGGAAAGACGACGTTCTTTTCATGAATTTCTGTTAAGGAAATTTAGAGGACAGGAATTTGAAGCTGATTGTAGTACGATATTGCTGCCACCTACTTACATTCCGCGTAGTGATCACAATGACAAATTAGGGCTCATACGGAGGCATATAGGCATTCTTTTTTTCCTCGTTTTTCCACCTTACGGAGGATTGCGGAGTATGTATGTAGATGTAGCCCTCCCCCTCCCCTACTGAAAGAGGTGGCGCAGTGGTAACACACTGGACTCGCGCTATTTTACAGAATTTGCATCATACTGGCACATACAGGAAATAAATATTATAACCTGGTTAAAAACTAAAGACGCCAGACAGGCAATCGACATCGCCCTATAGAAGCTGGGCACACCCGACAGACTTCACAAGAATACGAGGTTTGTTCACAAAGTATGTTCCGTTTGGTTATATAAAACAAACGTGTGCAGATACAGAAAAAATATTTATTGTACAAAAATATACAACTATTAAACTACTTTTCTACACAGCTTCCGAAATTTTGTAGGCATTTGTCATCACGTGGCAGAAATCTTTGTATGCCTTCTTAGTAGAAGGTTGCCGCCTGTGTATTCAACCATGTGGTAACATGTTCATTCAGCTCATCATAATCGCTGAAGTGTTGACCACCATGGACAGGTGGTTTTAGGTGTAAGAAGAAAGTCGCCAGGAGCGAGACTGTACGGAGGATGATCAAACACGTCTCACTGAAATTCCCGTAAGAGTTGTTTGGTCACATTCGCCTTGTGAGGTCGGGCGGCAACGTGAAGGGAAGAAGAAGACTCCTTTCATCTCTTCTTACACCTAAAATCTGTCCTTGGTGGTCAAGACTTCAACGATGATGAGCTGAAAGAACATGTTGCCACGTGGTTGAACAAACAGCAAGGCACACAAAAGCTATGACAAGTGCCTACAAAATTTCGGAAACTTAGTTGAACAGTTGCATATTTTTATACAATAAATATTTTTTCTTTGTCTGTTCACGTTTGGTTTGTATAACCAAACGGAAATTACTTTGTGGACATACCTCGTAATTGAGAAGGACTCAAGCAACACTACCCTGTTGAAGTATACACAGACGGAAGTAAGACGACAGAATGGGTTCCAAATAGCAATATTTACGAAATAGCAATATTTGTTCATATACCAGATACAGCTTAAACTGTCTAATGAATGCTCATTGAGGCGGAACAAGTTGCCATTCTCAATTCCCATGAGCCAATACGCAATATTGATACAGCTGCTGTAATTCACTCCGATAGCAGAATTACTTTCTATTCGTTACGAGATCCGAAGAACCACAACTTCTTGAATGAAGAAATACGACGTAAAATCAGAACGTTTCAGACACACAACTGACCGGCCGCAGTGGCCGAGCGGTCTGGGGCGCGCCAGTCACAGTCGAATCCCCCCTCGGGCATGGATGTTTGCAGTTCATAAGTAGTTTGTAAGTTTAGAGACTGATGTCCCCGCAGTTAAAATCCGTTAAGCTTAACAAAAATTTGAACAAACAAGTGGCAGGTGGATTGTGAATGGGTTAAAGCACATCGAGGGATATGGGCAAACGAACTAGCTGACAATCTCGCTGAAAGGGCGGCTCGATCACGACAGTCGATAACCTACCGTAAAATACCTACAAGTGCTCTGAGGAAGAAACGTCGACAGGAGTTTAGTGACAAATGGGAGATTGAGTGGCAACGAACTAAAAAGGGGGATTGCACTAAACCGTATCTTCCTGCTATCCGACAACGTTTAATGATTAGTCTCCCAATATCTCCGAATTTTACAGCAAATAATAAATGAAAAAGGAACGTGCACATGTAACAAAGCTGTACAAACTATTGACCACCTGCTTTTCGACTGAAAGTGAGGGACTAGCTCAGGTAAAAAATAGCTGTCAAAGGAGGAGGATGGCCCGTCAGTAAATTTGATTTGGTACATGAATTCACTACACACTTTTACAAATTCTGTAATTCAATAATATTTCATGCTATTTGAAATTCATTTGGTTTCTTTATGTAAAGCGATAAATCTTTTATAACCAAAATGCATTCTTTTGTAAATCCTTCCATCTTATGTACTGTGTTTGTTAAGGTACCTGATGTAAAGTCTGAATTTAACCTTCAAACATGTAATATTACTCTGTAACGGGACATGTCAAATAATAAATAAATCATACTGGCACGATTAATATATTAAAAAATACTGAAATTGGACTATCGATTAAGAAGTGCGGTGTCCGTGAGAACAGACCCAGCAGTTATTAATGCGAGTATGTCCCAAAGAACTAGCGCCACAGTTCTTATATGTAATCAACCTCGACGGCTTTCGTGCTTCTTTCAGTGCGGACGCAGAAGAGGACATGACTGCTGGCGGTAATACGGGGCCTGCAGCGAATACAGTGGTCGATGTAGGAGAACACATGGGAGTCTGGGTCGGGCGGGTGCGTGCTTGGGTGGTCCTCCACGGTGTGTTGAGCCCGTGTTCCTGCGGTGGAGCAGGAGTGTAGCGGAACAGCCTTGAAAGCAGGAGGTGCAAGAAATACTGCAGGTGAAAGTGAATGCAAGTGGAAAAAGGCGGGGGCAAAATGTTCCTTTAGTCACACGCCCCCGTAGTACGGTTCGTTGATCAACTGTGTACTCCCAATTTCTTGTTTAAATTGCCTTTTGTAATTTCTTATGGAGTATTTCGGGAATTTTTCTTATTTTCTAGTGCTGTAGCAGTGATTTCTTGTTTATAACTGTACACTGTATTGACATAAAATTGGAAGGAATTGCACCCGTGTTTCGAATATGAATTCAATATGGAATGCACATTGCTAGAAGCATTTGCTGCTCAAATGCGAACCTTGCTAGACTAGCACTCCTGAAAGAAAGGATATGGTGGAGGACATGGCTTAGCCACAGCCTAAGGGACGTTTCCAGAATGAAACTTTCAATCTGCTGTCGGGTGTGCGCTGATATGAAACTTCCTGACAGATTAAAATTCTGTGCCGGAACCGGGACTCGAACCTGGGACCTTGCCTTTCGGGGGGCAAGCGCACTACCGACTGTGCTATCCCGACACGACTCGCGATGCCGTCGGTATTGCGCTTGTCCGCGAAAGGCAAAGGTCCCAGGTTCAAGTCAAGGTTCCGGCACACGATTTCAATTGCCAGGAAGTATCAATGTTTTAAAAGTTTTTTGAAGATTAAAAGGTTTCTTATAGTCGAAAATGTTTTAAAAAGTAATACAAAACTCATACATATAAGAGCGACTTGCTTTTACCCCAAACTTATTCGAATTACATTTTCTAATGAAGTTCTGTATTAACGCAGCGTAGCGTCTGTTGAAACAATCTTTTATCTTTTGTGACTGCTTGCCATTTCGATCTGACCTTCTTTGTAGTGGTTGTTCATGTTCCATTGCTTTGCTTTCAGAAATGTTTGGTAAGTACTCAGGTTATAAATTTAGTTTCATTCTACTTCACCTCTATTGTTATTATTATTATTTATTTAATTGGACCCGTTGTTGTTTCAAGGACTATTAATATTACAAACGTCCAGAGAGATAGTAAAATTAAGACAATATTAATAATAATAATAATAATAATAAATACACAAAAATTCTCTGTATCGTTATTCTTACAGTAATTTTATACATTACTTACAAAGTCACTACGTCGTAAGAACTGGTCACTGTAAATGCACTCACCTGAAACAAAAGAAATAGTTTTTTTCAGTTACATAAATAAGAGGGCAAAGTACAAATGTTAATTTGCTGTGTAAACAGGATAGAAAAATGCAAAGAAGAAACATTTTTGTAAGTCAACGTCTTTGTATTTTTAACGACTATTTATGAATGAAAAATAAATTTCTGTTTAAATAGGTTTCTTATCTCTTGGTCTGCTGGAAACATAAATGCTTAAGCTGTGGAACAGGCTCACTACGAAGTGTTTCCATGGTCTTTTCCATTTAATCACCTAACATACCATGTCGACATTTTTAGATTTTCTTAGGTCCAAATGCGTTAGGCTTTTCTTTCGCCGATGGTTGCCATCAAAGAATCAATCTAGCTACCCCTATTTCTACGGAATCGTGACATGTACCTTTGTGGAGATACAATCACAGCAAGTGAAACATTTTTTGTCTAAGCCTTCTCACCAGACGCTACCAGACGGTACCACCAAACCACTGTCAACTTGACAGTGTGTACCACCAGTAGGTGAGATTGTCATCTGAATAGTCACCTGGTTTTCTGCTAGGTCATGGGAAAGTGAAAGCCTATTATCAACGTTTCATAATAACTGAAGACGGAACGTTCACATGTAACAGAGATATCGAAGCCGTTGTCACCTGCTTTTAAAATGCTGAAACTTACTGAAGGAGAGGGACCATCTCAGGAATTCAAATGTTTGTAAATCTATCGGACCAAACTGCGTGGTAATCAGTCCGTAGCTTACAAACTACTTAAAACTAGGTAAACTAACCTAAGGACAACACACACACACACACACACACACACACACACACACACACACACACACACGCCCCAGGGAGGACTCGAACCTCAGGAATATATAGCTGTCAAAGGAGGAGGATAGCCTGTCAGTAGATTTGATTTGGTACATGAATTCACCACAGAATTATACAACTATTGTAATTCAGTAAGACTTACTGGTGTCTACAACTCGTTTGTTTTCTTTACATAAAGTGATAATTCTTGTTTTCCTTTGTACATCCTTTAATGTACTGTGTTTGTGTTTGCCAAAATTCGTGATGTCACCCACCTAAATTTAACATTCAAATGTGTAATATTACTTTGTAGTGGGGTATGTCGAATAATAAATAATAATAAAAAAACTGCAACATAGACGTAAGTTTTTGATTTGAAAAACCGAATTTGTGCTTAAACTAATAGCCAATATGGCGTCTTCATATTTGTACCGAAAAGCGCTGCCCCCTCCCCCGGATTGCCTGGGGTGACGTAGGTGGTGCTCTTCTCTCTTATTGGCGAACGTTAAGACGCACGTTGGCCTGCAGGTCGGGAAAGCTTCCCCAACGTGAATGCTATGACGTCAGAAACTTGGCGCGTTGACCATACACGTTCAGAAACACTCTCCGGCATTATCAATAAAATTCTTCTGGGTATGATACCGCGTCGTCATTTTGTAAACTTTGCCGAAGTTTCGGCCACTGTTTCAGGCGGCCTTCATCAGGGTCATCAGGGTCTGTGTCAGACACAGACCCTGATGAAGGCCGCCTGCAACAGTGGCCGAAACGTCGGCAAAGTTTACAAAATGACGACGCGGTATCATACCCAGAAGAATTTTACTGATAGTGACAACTGCCGCGGAAGCCTACGTTTGCACTGTCCGGCATTATTCGGAGATCTCCACGCGCATCCTTCGCGAGCAGGTTGTGACCACCTGTTGGTTGCGCGTCGGCTGCGCGTGACGCCACAGTGCAACTGTGCGATGTCGGCGTCGCCCGAGACAGTATCCAACTGGGCGGGAGCGGTCCCCGCCGTTGGGTCGTGGCACCGCCGTCTGGCTCGCGTTTCAAAGGCCACCGCCGCCGCCGCCGCCCCCGCTGCTGGCAGAATACCTCGCTGCTGCTGCTGCCGCCTGGCAAAAAGTGGGTCCAGCTAGCTGGCGTGCTTTCCGCGCGCCCAGAATCACTCGTGTCTCTGACGCCCGCGCTTTTTACAAGTCTGCATACCTCTGCTTATGAATGCTCGCCGGCCGCAAGAAAAGGCCTGGTGGTAAACTTGGCCACGGAGTGTGTAGGAGCCACCAGCACAGGCAGGTACCTCCCCGCCTCCTTACATCATCCCCCTCTTATTGTTTTCTCGAGTCACCAGTCTCATGACCGAATGAAATAAATCGCAATTTGCGATCAGTTATGGCTTCGCTGTACTAGGTTTAGATGGAATACCAAACCGCAACGAATTAAAAAATTTGTGCCCGGCCGGGATTCAAATCCGGGATCTCCTGCTTACGAGGCAGATGCGTTGACCACTCCGCCACCGAGGACACAGTGACCAGCCCGACTGCAGAGGACTATTCCCTGCACGTCTCCCGCCACACTCATATCTCCGTTCGACACGCTGTCTCTTTTCTATTACCACAGCCTATTTGTTCTGTTATGCTCGCAGCCTGAAACCTGTATTCCCGCATCATGGAGAACAGACCATGAGGTATCGAGATACACTTACTTCTCGTCATGAGCCCAGCCTCGGCTTGTTTACAATTATATATTTTTGACGACGTTGAATGAATGAAATAAATCATAATTTGCGATCAGTTATGGCTTCCTTGTACTAGGTTTAGATGGAATACCAAACCGCGGCGAATGAAAATTTGGGCCCGACCGGGATTCGAACCTGGGATCTCCTGCTTAGTAGGCATTCGCGTTGACCACTCCGCCACCGAGGACACAGTGACCGGTTTGACACAGTGCGCCAGCCACCTCATTACAAAGCAGCACTTGCACCCTAAACCCTCAATTATCATCTGCATGTATTCCATTATTGGTCTTCTCCGGTTTTTCCCCCCTCTACTCCTTCCTCAGACCCCATGGAGCTAGTTCACTGATGCACTATCATCCTTCTTCTCGTCAGTGTGTTCCATATGGTCCTTACTTCGAAGATTCTATGGAGAACCACCTAATTTGTAATCTTATCGATACATCAACCTACAAAGAGGAAATTCGTCCTTCTCGCTTTAACTACGAGGGCGATAATCAACATCTAAAGGTGTAATTACAAAATTTCGTAATTCGACCTCCGGGATTATCAATTTGGATTTAGGAGAACTATAGAAGACGGGAGGTAATACATTACGACCTACCTTAGAAGATAGTTTCAGGAAAATTAAACCTACTTTTATAGCTTTTGTAAATATGGAGAAAGCATTTTAACAACTTTGACAGCAATACACTGTTTCAAATTCCCAAGGGAGCAGGGGGAAATATAGGCAGCGACGAGTTATATTGAAGTTGTACAAAAAACATACAGTAGTTATTAGAGTCGAAGAGCGTGAAAGGGACCCAGTGGTTAGAAAGTGAGTGAAACAGGATTGTAACCTTTCCCCAATGTTGTTCAGTCTGCACATTGAGCAAACTGTGATGCAATTTGGAGCGGGAATTAAAGTTCAGGGAGGAGATACAAAAACTTTGCGGTTTGCCGATAGCATAGTAATTCTATCAAAAGACGACCTGGAGGAGTAATGGAATAGAATAGTGCCTTGAAACGAGGGTATGAGATGAACATTAATATGAGTAAAAAAAATTAATTCAATGTAGTGTCAAAAAATCAGGCGATACTGAAGGAATTAGATTAGCTAATGAGTATCAGATAAGTTTTGCTATTTTGATAGGCCGGCCGCGGTGGCTGTAAAATGCAGAATGGCTATGGGAATGGCTATGTAGAATGGCTATGGGATGAAACTCGTTTCTGAAGAAGCGAAATTTGTTGACATCCAATATTACTTTAAACGTTAGGAAGTTCTTTCTGACATTTTTATGGAGTGTAGCATTGTACGGCAGTGATACGTGGATGATAAGCAGCTTTTGAAATGTGGTCCTACAGGAAACGAAATACCTGCTTTGAGAAACGATGTCCAAGATCTGCTAGTGGTTGTCGGCGCTTCTTTGATAATTTTTCCATTTTTCACTGATTCATACTCTTAAGACGAGGCCGTTGCCTTCATCAACATTCACAGGCTACAACCAGTCTTATCACTGATTTGACGCAGCCCGACAAGAGTTACTGCGCCTATCTCTTCGTTTCAGAGTGGCTCTTTCTGGATGTATTACAATGTCTTCCCCTACAGGTTTTACCCTCTTATCGTGCTGTCCTTTCGTCATGTCAGCGTCGTTTACTTGGATGACACAAAAGACAACTACATCGTTACCGATACGGCCACAGGAGGATGGTTACAGACTTCCGGCACCCTAGCTGCCAACAGACAGCGTTACGAGACGGCAGCGAAAAAGCATTTTACGCAGGCGTGTGGGAGACCACAGCGGCCGTTCATACACAATTACTTCAGACTTAAATTAGAAAGAACACGTAGATAATGTCGTGGGAAAGGCGAACCAGAGACTGCGTTTTATTGGCAGAACCCTTAAAACATGCAGCAGAACTACAAAAGAAACACTACACTTGTCCGTAGTAGGATCCTTATCAGGTGGGTTTGACGGAGGACATCGAAAGAATCCAAAGAAGGGCAGCTCGTTTCGTATCGTCACGATACAGGGGAGACAGCGTTACGGAAATGATACAGAATCTGGGATGGGAATCATTACATCAACAGCGCTTATCGCTGCGGCGTGGGCAACTTACGAAACTACAATCGCCAACATTCTCCTCCGAATGCGAAAATATATTGTTGACTCCCACTTACATAGGTAGAAAGGATCATCTGAATAAAATACGAGAAATCAGAGCTCGAACAAAGAGATTCAGGTGTTCTTTTTTCACGCGCGCTATTCGAGTATGGAATGGGAGATAAATAGTATAATGGTGGCTCGATGAACCCTCTGCCAGGCACTTAAATGCGATTTGCAGAGTATCCCATGTAGATGTAGATGTACACACAGCACAGGCTCGTCGCTGCCCGCAACAAGCAGATAGCAGCAGTACGTCGCCTCCTACTTCCCAAACTTCACAGAAGTTCCCCTGCGAAACTTGCTCTCCTGGAAGAATGGATATGGTGGAGACATGGCTTAGCCACATCCTAAGGAATGTTTCCAGAACGAAACTTTCACTCCGCAGCGGAGTGTGCGGTGATATGGAACTTCCAGGCAGATTAGAATTATGTGTCGGAACCGGGACTCGAACCTGGAACCTTTGCCTTTCGCGGACAAGCGCTCTATCACTGAGCTATTCCGACACTACTCACGGTCCGTCCTCACAACTTCAGTTCTGCCAGTACCTCG
Source organism: Locusta migratoria (assembly GCA_026315105.1). Classification (NCBI taxonomy): domain Eukaryota; kingdom Metazoa; phylum Arthropoda; class Insecta; order Orthoptera; family Acrididae; genus Locusta; species Locusta migratoria. Next base: position 324,876,878 of record CM048745.1, on the reverse strand, counting down.
CCTCCTACTTTTCAAACTTCAGAGAAGTTCTCTTAGTCTGTTGCTGTGGCTAAGCGATGCCTCCACCATATCCTTTTTTCCAGGAGTGCTAGCCTTGCCAGTTTCGCAGGAGAACTTCTGAGAAGTTTGCAAAGTAGGAGACGAGGTGCTGGCAGAATTGAAGTTGTGAGGACGGACCGTAAATCGTGTCAGGATAGCTCAGTGGTAGAGTGCTTGTCCACAAAAGGCAAAGGTCCCAGGTTCGAGTCCCGGTTCCGACACACAATTTCAATCTGCCTGGAAGTTTCATATCAGCGCACACTCCGCTGCAGAGTGAAAGATTCATTCTAGATACCACCACGTCACAACAATAAATATGTGATATATTTTAACCATTTGATCTAGGTCGCTGTTTTACTCCAGTATGCTCCCAGAAATTACTGTTCTGTTGACTTCATCTTACTGACGACCGCTTTATCCAAGTTTGTCCTCGTATCAGAACCGCGGAGAATATTTCCAACACTGGTATGCGATGACAAACGTACATCTTTCATTTTTAACTGCACCATCGTCGTCTGGGGAAGCACCGAAGTATCGTAGCACCGAAGTATCGTAGCCGACTGCGTACCTGCGCAATGAGGAGATTCTTCTGGCGAGAAGCTATTAGCGAGGATGGAGAAGTGACCGCGTAATTGCTCGGGGCTGTTTACAGCTGCCCTGGGGACGCGTCACGTTATTGGCAAGGAATAAATCATCGCCAGTCTTAATTAACCTGCTCGCCAATTAAGGCAGCCGGCTGCTCCCGCCGTGGAAATTAAATGTCTGCCCTGGCCGGACACGTCTGGCTAATGCGGACAAGAGCCAGAGATTCCCGACACGGCCGTCGCATAGGGAGCAGCGGCAGCTAGAACAGCGAGCACAAGTTCAGGTTCCACGACGTAGTCAGCGCCGTGGACGAGCTAGGTCAAACTTCTAGGCGGCAGTTCCATGAGGCACTGAACAAGGTGCGCTACATGTAACGGAAGTTGTTATATCGGAACCGAATTCGGATGCGGAGTTTTTAAATTTGGTTTATCGAAACCGGAATCTGAACCAAAATCGGAACTGGAGACAGAAGAGAGCTATGTTAAACTGTCTAGGGTAGGTTTAATAAATTAAAATTACTCACGTTATTCATCAGTTATACAGGTTGTTACAAAAAGGTACGGCCAAACTTTCAGAAAACATTCCTCACACACAAAGAAAGAAAATATGTGGACACGTGTCCGGAAACGCTTAATTTCCATGTTAGAGCTCATTTTATTACTTCTCTTCAAATCACATTAATCATGGAATGGAAACACACAGCAACAGAACGTACCAGCGTGCCTTCAAACACTTTGTTACAGGAAATGTTCAAAATGTCTTCCGTTAGCGAGGATACATACATCCACCCTCCGTCGCATGGAAACCCTGAAGCACTGATGCAGCCCTGGAGAATGGCGTATTGTATCACAGCCGTCCACAATACGAGCACGAAGAGTCTCTACATTTGGTACCGGGGTTGCGTGGACAAGAGCTTTCAAATGCCCCCATAAATGAAAGTCAAGAGGGATGAGGTCAGGAGAGCGTGGAGGCCATGGAATTGCTCCGCCTCTACCAATCCATCGGTCACCGAATCTGTTGTTGAGCTAATCCATAAATCAAATGGGCATCTGCCAACTCCGCATTTGTAAACCTTGCAATGACTGCCACGTTCGTGATGAACACTAACCAGTTGATGCTACGTACTGATGTGCTTGATGCTAGTACTGTAGAGCAATGAGTCGCATGTCAACACAAGCACTGAAGTCAACCTTACCTTCCTTCATTTGGGCCAACTGGCGGTGAATCGAGGAAGTACAGTACATACTAACGAAACAATTGGGTATTTTGACTATTGTCTGCACGAATTATTTCAATTTACATTGAAAGATAAATACTAAAATGAGCTTTAACGTGGAAATTAAGCGTTTCCGGACACATGTCCACATATTTTCTTTCTTTGTGTGTGAGGAATGTTTCCTGAAAGTTTGGCCGTACCTTTTTGTAACACCCTATATACTTATTATTAGTTATACAGGTAGGTTCATACAGTATACCTGGGAGTTTAAAAGAAAAACAAAACTCTTAAACAGTAATAATAAATCGACACATGACTCCATAAGAACTAAATTATATTTTATAAACAAAACCTTCGCAACTTTTTCTCCGTCAAATTCAAATGTTCAAATGTTTGTAAATCTTATGGGACTTAACTACGGGGTCATCAGTCCCTAAACTTACAAACTACTTATGAACTACTTACGAACTAGGACGGCACAAATATCCATGCCCGAGGGGGGATTCGAACCCCCGACCTTAGTGGCTGTGCAGACCGTGACTGAAGCGCCTCAGTCCCCTCGGCCACCGCGGCCGGCTTTTCTCCGTCCAATCTACTGTTCAACGGTTCCACAGATTAGGCCAGCACCAATAAAGTTGTTTGCTGGTTACTGATCTTGGTGGAGACGACAAATATTGGCGGACAATCTAGTACAGGGATTGAAATATGAAATTCACTTTCCACCATAACAAAGGAACGTCACTCATTGGAATACGTTTTTCTCTGTCGTACTCATTATGTAAATTATTCAATAGGAAAAACTCTCCAAAACAGCACAGCATGTTTGCCGGATGTAGTATTATCGATATCATCACCATCGCTACTCAGTGATCTATATCTATAAATGTGAATGTCTGTTCGGTGTACGCTTATCACGTCCGAACGACAAGACGCAGAGACTTAAATATTTGTACAATTACTAATTTATACATGATGAAGGTTTTTAGGCACAGTTTTATAGCGATCTGATATATATTAATTTGAAGAATATAACGCGAAATACGGAACAATAATTACTCTCTGTAAATTATATTTACTCTTTTGAAAATGGTTTTATTAGGTGCATTGTTGCTTGAGGGTTAATAATGATAAAAGTGTGGAGTATATTGGGATGGAAAGTTATCGGTGTAAATAAAATTCTACGTGTGTGTGTATGTATGTATGTATGTGTGTGTGTGTGTGTGTGTGTGTGTGTTACTATTTCGCTCTGCAGCGAAAACTACAGAACGCGAACGAATGATTTGTTTGTAATTGTTGTCCGAAGACTCCTGTTGTACACCATAGCAGTTCCATGCCGATAGCTATAAGGCGGTGGAAGATATGGTGGTTGAAAGTCGTCAGATTATTAAAAAAATTCGGACTGAAGGCCAGCGATGATGTTTGCGACTCTATAGCAAGGAGGTTACATACAGCGTGATGCTACAAACCATATCTTTGGTCTATGCGTGCTACAATGTCTTCAGCTCTTTCTCTGTAAGGATAAGCATACGAATAAGGAAATATAAGAATAAATAAATAGCACACTACTGAAAGAAAACTTATCTACCATAATCAACCAACACGCGAGCGGAGCCGCGGGTTTAAGCTAGTATATTCGATAAAATCGCTTGTACATTGCGATAATTACTTGTAGATGGACGAGCTGATGGTGATGCCAACCTTGCCCATCTCTTCTTCCACGGCTGGTCACTATTGTGATCAACTCATTGTATAAACCAAGATCGACCAAATGCTGCACACAGCGGAAAAGTGCCGAAGTGCCGCACAGGTGCGCATTCCTCAACCAGCGGGCAACAGCGACATCTGTGATTAGACACGTGTACCAACTGCACACTAGAACGCTGTAGTTAGTGTAATGCGTAAAGCGAGAGCAGTGACATCTGTGCATAGACACACTAAGTGAGCGGAGACGGTTTCGGGTTCACACTTGGACCCGGAAGTTGCACATGTGCAGCAGCACTGCTCGTGTGCAGAATTTCTGGCCGGCCCTGGTACAAACCAGTGCATTCTGAGTGACAAATAATGGAATTCCAGCGTTAGTCCTAGGTGTCATTACTGATGACACAACAGTCTGAAAATTTAATTTAGACTGCCTCGGACAAGAAAATGGTTCTGCGATGACTGCGGTCGCCGACGCCGCTGCTACTGTACATGTTCAAATGTTTGTAACGTCTATGGACTTAACTACGGGGTCATCAGCCCCTTAACTTACAAACTACTTATGAACTACCTAAGACTAAGGACGGCACAAATATCCATGCCCGAGGGGGGATTCGAACCCCCGACCGTAGTGGCCGTGCAAACCGTGACTCGAGCGCCTCAGTCTCCTCGGCCACCGCGGCCGGCTACTGTACATAATATCCGATAAAACTTCCGTCTGAAATTTATCGGAACCTAAATCGGAATCAAAGGAGCAAAATGAATCGAAAGAACTTCGCCGGCCGCGGTGGCCGCGGGGACTGAGGCGCTCCAGTCACGGTCTGCACGGCCACTACGGTCGGGAGTTCGAATCCCTCCTCGGGCATGGATATTTGTGCCGTCCTTAGTTCATAAGTAGTTTGTAAGTTTAGGGACTGATGACCCCGTAGTTAAGTCCCATAAGCTTACCAACCATTTGAACATTTTGGAAGAACTTCGGGGTCGAACCTCCGTAGCATCCCTGCTGTAGACTACGGACCGCGGTGGAGTGACCGAGCGGTCTAATAAGCCGTCCTCACACAGGACGTGTTGTGACAACGTGGCGCAGGCCAGACGCACTGTCTAACTAGCTACAGCACGCTCTGAAACGACAGGCTACGTCCCACGAAACGTGCAGTTACTCGTGATTTGCGACCACAGCGCTCTCCAGCGCCCGTTGTGGGGTTTACAAAGATGTGCGTAAAATTACATGATATGTCTGTTAGCGATTGTCGAAGAAAAAAAAAAAGTTTTAAAACTGTAGCTTTTTTATGCTTGCACGTGGTATCTGGTATACAATACTTTTCAAAAAATTATAATTTTTTTTTCAAGAAACAAAGACGGTACATTTAACTGTCCGCAGATGAGAATGATGGAAAAAAAAAACCATACGTTGAAATCACTTTCGGCTAAAAATCATAAAAGAAATTGTCAGCTGCGAAGTACATCATCAGTACCAGCTCCACTTGTCTTGATTTGATTTTCTCAGGGAAGCCAAAACAGTCTTGGTTCAACCTGCCACTTCCCGCACCGAAACTAAGTTTATTGTGCGGTATCGCTCCCTGTATAGTAAAGCGAACCAATGCCTTTGAACAGTGCAAGGAGTCCCTTTACCAGTTCTTTATTAGACACAATTTCTTCGAGTCTGGTTGTCCCAAATGTTCTGTGCCTTTTACTCTCCAATGCAATTCATTCGAAGATTAGATGTGATGCAGTTTCATAACCGTCATCACAGATCCTACATTTAGGGTCCGCTTCTGTTATTCCCATTGTATGTAGGTGTTTTTTGAAATTCCCATGGCCTGTCAGCAATCCAACCATGAGTCTAATCTCTCTCCTGTTCAGGCCCAGGATTGCAGAGCTTCTTTTAAAACATGGCTTTGGCATAATTACCTTGCGATGTTTTTGTGGATGGACTTTGGTCCAATATTCTACGTGCTGTCTTCTGAACCAGTTACGTAGATCCAATTTGATCATTGCCTTGGTGATTGTCAGGACAGGTTCCGGTCCAATAAATGGAGACTCTGCCCCCATCCTGGCTAAATCTGTCGGCATGTTCGTTGCCACTGATCCCCGAGTGGCCAGGGACCCCACAATAGATTTACTCTATTGCTTTCCCCTAGCTCCACCAGAGCCCTGTGACATTCTGCTACAATTTTAGACCTTGTTTCAGGAGCTGCCAGTGATCTCAGAGCTGCCTGGCTGTCTGAATAGATGCTACGATCTTTGTAGCACCTACGCAAATTCTCCTCCAAACACGCCCTGATGGCAGTGATTTCGGCCTGGAATACTGAGGCCAGTTTCCCTAGAAAGATGACGCCCTCCAGTCTTGGCTGCACCCCGTATACCCCGGCCCCAACGCCTTGGTCTGATTTCGACCCGTCAGTGAACCAGACAATATCCCCTGTACGGTGTCGAACTATTGTCTCCCACTGCTCCCTACTTCCAATTGTTATACTGAAAGGCTTGTTGAAGCAGTATGGAGTTATAATATAGTCGGCTGGCATTTCCCCAAACTTTCCTATATTTACCTCACTCACTATTTTAGTGTGAGATTCTGGATATCCCAAAGAGTTCCAGTTGTTACCAGTTTTGAGCCTGTATGCACCAGCTGCTGCCTCTATCTTGACCCAAAGGTGTTATGGGGGCATATCCAGCATCGTTTCCATCCCAGCAGTTGGTGTGCTGCTAATTCCGCCTGTTATGGCTAAGCAGGCTAGTCTATGCACCTTACCAAGCTCCTTAGCAGCGACCGCCCCATAGGTGATCCTGGGTCTAATCACTGTGGTGTTTTACTACCGTATTTTTTGTCCGAAAAAGGTTCTGGTCTCTGGCGGTCTACAATCATGTCTGTAAAATTTGGTGCTGATTGGTTGAACGGTTCGTCTTAAAAACAGGGAACACGGACAGACAGACATATATCCCAAAATCGCAGTTATTTTTGCAAATATCTTTGAAACACTAAGAGATATGAAAAAAAAACCACACAAGAGAGCAAAGTTGTAGAGAATTTTCTCCTCTACAAATTAGGTTATTCAATTTTCGTGTCAGATGAACAGTTAATCAGTTATTTTCATTTAAATTTCGAGCTGTCGAAAGACGATCGCAAAGGCCTACTTTTAGTGTTACTACCGTAACCTAAAGTGGGCCAATATACGATGAAATCACTTTCGGCAAAAAAATCATAAAATAAATAGTCAACTGCCAAATATATCATCTGTACCAGCTCCACTTGTCTTACTCTCTTATATTCCCATTTGCCTCGTTGTACATATCCTGCACACTGAAATGATTACCTTAATTAATCGCAGTGTAGTTGTGTTTTCTGTGTTCTACATGATGCTTCCCGTGACAAACCTATGCGAGGAGACAGAGGCAAGCCCCTAGTCCCTTGCTGCCTCTCGGAGAGCCAGTGCTATCCGTGCACGGCTCTCCTGGCCCTCGCGGCGCCGCGCTCACTGCAATCTGCTGGCAGCGAGTGTCGAGGGCCCTTGACGCCTTTGCCCTTGGGACTGGACCGGCGGCCGAGTGACTCAGAACGCAACGGGGGCACATCTCAATTGAAGCTCTTTCAATCTGCTGCGAAGCGCGTGAAACGAACGACCCCTCCGTTTTTAGGTGAGTCATCTCCGTAATAGCGTTCCTCCCTGGCGCGTCCGCCCGCCGATCGGACTGGAAATGTACACATGTGGGATTTTATCAACAGGTACACGTATGTTCATAGAGATTTCGGTATGTTGTAAAATACTAATCTGAATATATCAGATATGTCCGCAAAGTAACTTCCGTATGTTCATTTAAAATTTCCGAGCTCATAAGCCGTGGTCGATTTGTAAAACTTTGCCGCGGTGGAATAGCCGAGCGGTCTAAAGCACCTCGCTGAGGAGCGCGCTGTTGCTCGCCCTGGAGGTTCGAGTCCTCCCTCGGGCATAGGTGTTTGTGTGTGTGTGTGTGTGTGTGTGTGTGTGTGTGTGTGTGTGTGTGTGTGTGTGTGTGGTCCTTAGATTAGTTTACCTAGGTTTAAGTAGTTTGTAAGCTACGGACTGATGACCACGCAGTTTGGCCGATAGATTTGCAGACATTTGAACATTTGATTTTCTAAAACTTTTCCCGTAACGTTTAGTCTTCGGCTGCGGAAGATATCTCTACCTCTGAAGAAGTCTTCCGCAGCCGAAGACGAAACGTTACGGGAAAAGTTTTACAAATCCACCACGGCTTATGAGCCCGGAAGTTTTAAATGAAGTTGACACCGACTTTGAAATCTTACATTGTATGATTAAGTTCCGTATTGTTACATAAAACAAATATGTAAAATAAGAAAAAAATTATTGATCAAAAATCTACAACTGTTAAACTACTTTTCTAGATAGCTTCCGAAATTTTGTAGGCACTTGTCACAGCGAGGCACAAGTTTTTGTATGTCTCCTTCATAGAAGCTTGCCGCCTGTTTACTTAACCATGTGGGAACATGTTCTTCCACCTTATCATCGTTGAAGTGCTGAACACCAGGGTAAGATTTTTAGTCCCACTGAAATTCCCGTAAGAGTTGTTTGGTCATATTCGCCGTGTAAAGTCGGGCATTATCGCGAGGAAAAAAACCTCGCCTTCTTCAGTGTAGCGTGTCAAGAACTGAAGTGCCCATCCTTTGTTTTTTTATGTTGTTCAGTAAGAATTTTGGGTACCCAACGTGAGCAATGTTTTAGAAATTTCAGTAATAATTTCATGAACTAGTGATCATGAGATTTGTGGAACTTCCATAGCTAGGGCACTAAGTGTAAACTAACCGTTGTACTTCTCTTCAATTGTGTGAACGAGTTCACAAACGAGCGTCCACTTCGTTCTTCATCGTGCTCTTGATCACGTCCTTCACTGAACTGAACTGAGTACGTAACTGATATACTATATTTTTAAGGACAAATACAGGCCTTCCAAATAATGAACTGTGATTTATTAACGCAAAATCTCATTGTATAAGAAACATTTAAATATAGGGATTATGCACAAAATGCTTTACAAGAACTGAAATTGTCAATTGTTGTAGTTCACACGAAATGCAGAACAAGATTGTTCCAATAATTACAGAACGAAGCTGTATCATTTTCGTAAGTTCAAGTTGAATACATACGAAAATTCTTTCTACAGGTTCCACGTCATTAAATATTCATACTAAAATTTTGTAGCACCAGATCTTTGAAGTTTGAAGGGAACCTATAACCGTGAAATTGAAAATTAGAAGTTATTGAGGGGAAAAAAAAACCACTGAAACAAATAGGAAGTATTAATTTAGTAATAAAATTTTTCTTTGTAAAATAGTATATAAATATTTTGTTCTGCTTGCATATCGATAGGTAATGCAGGTATTCTTTTTTTTTCCTTTTTAGTTAAAATGCCATTTTCAGTTCAGAATTCAATAAATACACGCCCGTCACCACAAATGTTATTGCCTCCGCGATATGGCGACAATGGGTTCACTTCTGTGGCATTAAGGGCTTCAAATGTGTGTGAGGTCTTATGCGACCAAACTGCGTGATCATCAGTCGCTAGAGTTACACACTAATTACTAAACTAACTCTAAGGACAACACAAACACCCATGCCCGAGGGGGGATTCGAACCTCCGACCGCAACGGCCGTGCAGACCGTGATTGGCGCGCGGCAGACCACTCGGCCACCGCGGCCGGACGTTAAGGGCTTCTTCCTCCCCTATTATAACCTCCTTGAGTGATTTGATTCCATTTCCAGGATGGTGCTCAACGACCACACAATGATGAACACACCAGATGTATTAAGCAGCATTGGCCGTTAATGTTTTATTTATAAACAACAGATCGATTTCAATCACATAGTGACCATCTTCAGTGTCCTTCCAAACAATGTGAATGCCCTGAATTCACAATGCTTGTTTGAAGATCACTGAAGATGGTCACTATGTGATTGAAATCGATCTGTTGTTTATAAATAAAACAATGTCCAATGCTGCTCAATACATCTGGTGTGTTCACATTGAGTGAAGCATTGTGGTAATTAAAATCAATCTTCGGATTGAAGACAGCATTTACATTGGATTAAAAAATTATTATTATTAGTATTTTTTTTTTTTATTTTTTTTTTATTTTTTTATTTATTTATTTATTTTTTTTTTTTTTTTTGCATTCCAACATGGACCTTACGTGAGATTGAACAGACGACGAGTTTTCCACCGTTTGTAGTGCCCCGGCAACAGATTCCTCTTAACCCTGCGTTACTAACATCAGGTTTTAATGTTCGCTACAAATCCCATGTTTCAGGAGGTTTGACCTTCTGTTAGCGACACCCATCAATTCGGCGAGTGTGATTCCAAACCAACACTCTAACCCGTATACACTTGTTGATCAATTGTTCCTCTAAACGTCACATCTCACTCACAATTTGAACGTAGCCGTCATTTTGACGGATGTTAGTTAGCTAGGGTTAAGGCCGAGCGCGTCCTGTATAGAGTAACACCGTGCAAAAGAGGCAGACGGCATGCTCGTCACGTGGAGAGCCCGCGACCGGCGGCCCCAGAAACCCGACACTGTGCAGCCGGAGCTGCCCCACGGTACGGCGCGCTTGTACTGCTTCTCAAGGTGCCGGCGTACGCGCATGCGCTCCAGCGACCTGTGTAATATTCCTCGCTTTGGAGCCATCATGTTCAGTAGCAAGAAAATATCATTAGACCAGTTCAGAACGCAGCAGTATGCATATGAGGTAGCGGTGCCGCAAGGGAATGACCGTGCGCTCTAAGGCGCCTTGCTGTGGAGTGCGCCGCTGCTCCCAGTCGAAAGTTAGAGTCCTCCTCCGTGTGTATGTTGTTTTTAGCCTAAGTCAGTTTAATTAATTTGCATGTGTTGGGGCCAATGACCACTGCAGTTTAATCCCTTAGCTTCAGAAACATTTGAATTCTTTCTTCTTTTTTTAGGTACCGGTAAAAAGTGGTCCAGTAGCAGCAGAGGATGACCAGAAAACTACTCTTTCAAGATATTACGCGAAACAGCGATACAAAGACGTAAGTTTATTTCGTTACCAATAAATTCTTACTTTCACCGCCGAAGACACTGTGGACCTCGTAGGCGCCGCGGTGGAGTAGCCGAGCGGTCTAAAGCGTCTCGCTGCGGAGCGCGCGGTTGCTCGCCGTCGTTGGTTAGAGTCCTCCCTGGGGCATGGGTGTGTGTGTGTGTGTTTGTCCTTAGGTTAGTTTACCTAGGTTTAAGTAGTTTGTAAGCTACGGACTGATGACTACGCAGTTTGGTCCGATACATTTACAAACAAAAACCTCGTGGCTCCATCCGTTCTACCGCTAGATGACAGCTGCGCAAGAGGCCTCTACCTCTCGCAGCGGATCGTTGTCTAACGTCGTCCACACGACTTAACGGCTGCGTACACACACGATTTTTGTTTGCACATCTATGGCAAAGTATCTTTCGAATTATATTTCGCCGGCCGCGGTGGCCCAGGGGACTGCGGCGCGCCAATCACGGTCTGCACGACCACTACGGTCGGGGGTTCGAATCCCCCCACGGGCATGGATATTTGTGCCGTCCTTAGTGTTAGCTAGTTCATAAGTAGTTCGTAAGTTTAGGGACTGATGACCCAGGGTGAAGTCCCATAAGCTATACAAACATTTGAACATTTTTTAATTATATTTCACTGGCCTCCTTGCATAATTGATATTACAATTCGATACTTGAACTTTCGTATTCGTATATGTATAGTGACGCCTTTCAGTGATAATTAGCGGATGAAGCTCAGCTGCCAACACAGCATTCAAGCCATCATAAAGGCTACTGGTGGACGCATAATGTATACCAGATGGTAGAATGTATATTCCAAGACAGATGCTAGCTCAGTTTCTCTGTTCGGTACTCATTTAAGATTAAATTTTCAAATGTTGTGATTCTAACATAGCAAACTAGTCTGGTGATCGTTCTCTAGATTTAACAAATTAGTTTATTGATATTAAGCGTATAGCCCATCACTTTAATGGGTCCTAGTGTGATTGTTTATAGTGGCAAGTTATTCTGCAAGGAATCCACTGGCCAAACTATTCTACTTCTATATTTAGATTATCCCTTACGGTTATTTTTAGAATACGTCACTGTTAATTTCAATATGATTTAAGAAAAGTGCTGCCAGTTGTTTTTGACTTGAAATGATACTGTTTTATTCCATTATCTCCAGAAAGCGCACTGGTCCATTTTAAGCGTCATGTTTGGTGCTGGCTTGCGGCTGTATGGCCAGCTTTTTGTAATTAATTTCCATTTCACGGGTTTCCTCGTGAGTAGGTGACAGTATCACATCACTCGATTTTTCACTGTTGATCTCTATAATAAATTGTCAAAACGACACCACGCCATGAAGTGCTGTCATCTACTCACGAAGAAACCCATGAAATGAAAATTAATTATAAAAAGCTGGCCATACAGCAGCAACCAACATTACGCTTAAAATGAACCTGTAACACATGTGCTGTCTGAAGATAATGAAAAAAAAAAGTATCAAGTCAAAGTGACTGGTAGCCCTTTTCTTAGATAATATTCTACTTCTACTTAATCTACTTACAACAGTTAGTTACTATTGCGGTGGTACAATTGTGCCACCTGGATATAAACTTAGCATGGGGCCACCTCACCGAGCTAAACCCAATGATAGTGCCATGGCACTGGGTAGGCCTTGAACATCACTGCAGCCGCCCCCGGCAAATATTTTTTTTTTCCTTTTTGTGGTATTAACCTAATAACTAAGCTACATCTAACTTACGTCTAACTCCGGTGTGATACACCTATCCCCAATACCAGAAGATGGAAGTTCCGCCATTGCTGGCGACCGGTCCATCCGCGGCGGCATGGAAGATGCTGTCGTCATTGGTTTTGTGATTCATATTTCAGGTTTAGTTATTGTGCAAGAAGTTTTCAAGCACTTTACGCGAGTTTGCAATGAGCAGTCATTGGAATAACACATTTAGGAAGTCCAGTAAAATGCAAAATATTTATTTTAAATATTTTCAAGATTGTAACATGTAACGATAAGCAACTGGTTAAGTTCTGCTGGCGCTTGATAATGGATAAACCGAAACCGGTAGCTTTGGGCTAATAAATATGCAGTTGTGATCAACATGACATTCTAGAAAAACTTTAGGCGATATGACATTGGTTGGTGGTTTGTGTTGAAGGTTTGTTTGTGAAGTATGACTGTTCGAATATTTGTTAAGCTTAAGGGACTTCACTGAGGGGTCATCAGTCCCTAAACTTACAAACTACTTATGAACTACCTTATACTAAAGACGACACAAACATCAATGCCCGAGGGAATATTCGAACTCCCTACCGTAGTGGCCGTGCAGACTGTGACTGGCGCGCCGCAGACTGCTCGGCTACTGAGGCCGTCTGTGACGTATGAGCTCGAAGGTGATATTACTGGGCAGTTGTCTTAGTTCTGCGGCGAAGTTGTCGATTGCAGGGCATTCAAAGACGACATGCTCCGAGGTACATTCTTCAGCTTCCCATATACACTCTGGTGTATGTCGGATGTGTTTGTAAACGTAAGGGACTTAACTACGTTGGTCATCAGTTCCTAGGCTTATTAACTACGTAAACTAACTTAAAGAAACTTATGCTAAGGACATCACAAACGCTGATACCCACGGAAGGACTCAAACCTTCGACGGTGATCATCCACGCGCTCCGCAGCAAGGCACCTTCGAACGCTCGACCACTCCATCGCGGCATACGTAACTAAGAGACAACTAACATAGTGAACTGCGATAGTGCCTCACGTAGCCCCCGAGACCAGAGGAAGGCGGATTCCGTCATTGCTAGCCACTGTTTCATCGCCGGCGGCACAGCAGATGTGGCTGTCGTCGCTGGTTGGTGATTCACATTTCAGGTTTAGTTACTGCGCAAGAAGTCGTCAAGCATTTTGCGCGATATGACATTGCTTGATTGAATTACTGAAGGTTTGTTAAAAGTATAAATGTTTGTATAGTCTATGGGACTTAACTACGGGGTCATCAGTCCCTAAACTTACAAACTACTTATGAACTACTTACGAACTAGGACGGCACTAATACACCGCCCGAGGGGGGATTCCAAACCCCGACCGTAGTGGCCGTGCAAACCGTAACTGGAGCGCCTTAGTCCCCTCAGCCACCGCGGCCGTCCTGAAGGTTTGTTCTTCACATATGAGCTCGAAGGTGTTATTACTAGGCAGTTGTATTGAAGTCGGGCCGAAACAGCCCACCGGGCTGTCAGACCGCACCTGTCGCAGAAACGGAATGCAACCGTGTTGCCAAATAGTTAGTTTGCTGCCGGACAGTACAGCTAACATTTGCGATGGCTAGTGGTGGACAGCAGACGGAACTGGCAAAATTGCACAGCGCAACCGAAACATTCGCGTTTGACTTACTTACTCCAATGGTGTGAAGCCGCAGCTGGCGCTCAGAGCCGATTAGCACAAGTACCAGGGATCATAGTATTTCGTCTCGACCATAGTTAAACGCCCATATTGTTGAATGCAGGGCACTAAAAGACGACAATGTCCGGGGTATCCTGTTCAGCTCCACAGACACACTCTCGCCTATCCTGTTTTCGAAACCGACATGGGAATGCCGAATATTCTCCATACTCCGTGAGGAAGTACAGCATTCCTCTGGATTATTGAATCCATCATTGCTGGTGGAACCGGGACTGCGGCTGGTCAGCCGGCCGCGGTGGCCGAGGGGACTGAGGCGCTTCAGTCACGGTCTGCACGGCCACTACGGTCGGGGGTTCGAATCACCCCTCGGGCATGGATATTTGTGCCGTCCTAGTTCGTAAGTAGTTCATAAGTAGTTTATAAGTTTAGGGACTGATGACCCCAAAGTTAAGTCCCATAGACTATACAAACATTTGAACACTTTTTTTTTTCTTTTTTGCTGCTGGTCAAGAGTATGTAGGATGTGGGATAACAACAGCCGTATGTTTAATAGAAACGTTTATTCTTTCACTACCAGATGGCATAACGGAATGCCGAAACTGGTAGTGAAAGAATAAATGTTTCTATTAAACATACGGCTGTTGCTATCCCACTTCCTACATACTTCCTCTGGATAGTTGAAAATGTCTCATCTTTAATCTCTCTTGAATGTCCCGCCATAGATGTAACCCCCCCTCCCCCCCCCCCGTCCAGAGGGCTTACAGCTAATGCAGTATGCAGTCTTGCCGGCCGCGGTGGCCGAGGGGACTGAGGCGCTCCAGTCACGGTCTGCACGGCCACTACGGTCGGGGGTTCGAATCCCCCCTCGGGCATGGATATTTGTGCTGTCCTTAGTTGTAGCTAGTTCATAAGTAGTTTATAAGTTTAGGGACTGATGACCCCGTAGTTAAGTCCCATAGACTATACAAACATTTGAACATTTTTTAATGCAGTCTACCTTCCTTCTTTACTTCCCGGAATGCATTTCCTTTACCCCCTCCCCTCCATTCCTGTCCTCACTCCTTCCCCTCCCCACTGGGAGGACTGATAACTTTAGCAGTTTAGTCCGCCTGTCCCAAACAAACAACCCAATCCCCAACCCCAATAGGTGTAATCGGCCATCTTACTTTTGGTTTTAGCCTAACTTTTAGCTTATAGTAAGGAAAACACAAACACCCATGACCAAAGACTCGAAACTCCGACGCTAGTCGCCGCGCGATCCGTAACGTGACGTCCCAAACCGTATGGCCATACCCGCTCGAGACGTTTTTAAAGCCCTTTCTATACGAGACGTGCAACACGCACAAGGAAGTCGTTGTCAGCTGCAGCGCCCCTTGCGATAGACCGTCGAACTACAAAGAAACGTTCAAACGCTAAGCATCTGTCGAGTCGCCTGCTTCACGGGTCTACTTCGTTTGTTGTCAACTTACAGCAAATGAATCGCCACGTTAAAATCACTTTTCGAAAATGTATGATATATTGTGGTGATGAAAACATTTATTTGTGTCTTAGACTGCCACTGTGAAACTGTGTTTAATTGTTGTCGTGCAGTTCATGCGTAACTACGTTGCTCGCATGTTTTAACGTCCTCATTATAAAGTGCGATTACATACTTCCAGCCCCTGCGGTTTGAGGCAACTATGTATATGTTGAACAAGCTTCAAATAATGCTCACCATAAACAAATATTTCATCTGTTTACTACAGCATGTTTCACGAAAAATAGCAAATATTTTAGAAAATGGTAATAAAGACGATTTGCAGTTAAAGTTTCATATAATGTGTGTCCATTTTTTATTGGGTACAGAGATACAGCTCTTGGTATGTACAACGAACTGATTTGGATATTTTGACTGATTCTTTTGTCGGTTCTTAGTAGATCACCATACTGACTTTTATTTAAATAACCGATTTTCGACGCAGTTTAAAGTCTGAGTATGTCCTAGTAAGCCGAAAACAGGGTAACTAAGTGGAAATGAACGTGTAAAAGATACACAAAATTCTACTTTTAAGTAAGTGTGATGTTGTACTACCAAGAACTGACGGATAAATCAGTGAAAATTTCTTGATTTACATTTGCTCTACGTTTGTTTGGATTTCATATTAAAAGCTATATCTCTGTATTCAATAAAAATTGTACACATGCTATATTAAATTTTTAATGCAATTCCTCTATAGTATCACCTCCTCGCCTTGGTTGCACAGTGGTAGATTGCCAGACTACAAATCCAGAGGACGCGGGTTCGATCCCCGCCAGGTTATAGGATTTTTATCTGTCACTTTCCACTTCGTTCACCTCTGGCATTATTGCTCATGCGAAAAATACCGAGTAGCACCGTGGTTCGGAACCCACGTTAAACTGTAGCTCCCCCTATAACTGGCTGGGTAAGTCAGCTCAAAGGTCGGAGGAAGGCAACGGCATACCACCTCCAAACAGGACCATGCCCAGTAAAGAACTGTGGTGTTCAAGCCAATCTTCGGATTGTTGACTGCTGTACTTTTTTTTTATCACCTCCTAAAATACTTACGACTGAGTCGAAAAACTACGTTGCTCTGAGCAGGATACAAGTATACATTCTCAAACAAAATCCTGACTCTGCTTCGTTTGTCAGCTGAGTTCCCCATTCGGTCGTCGGCGCATGCGCGAAGCACTTCCATACGCGTGAGAATAGGATCCATCCTGTACCGTCTACTAGCGATCGTATGCGTGCATCTTGTGCAAGTGGGCGCGTCTACACTGTACGCGGACGGCGTGACCTGTGCATCGCGGGTAATCTCGCAAGCTCTCAATTCCCGCTTAGAAAGGGCTTAAGAGAGCGAAGTTTTGTTGACGTTCCGTCCGGTGAGATCAGACCGGCTGACGTGAGTGACTCGAGGCAGTACTGGGTGCCCGCTAGAGGCGTGACTCACCATCCAAGGCTGCCGAAGGCCGTCTGGCAGTTGCGGTAGCGGTGCCCCGCCAGCTAGTGCTCTCCGCTCGCGGGTGGGCCCACACAGCGAGCGACATTCGCTGTCGTCATTGTGTCCGTGCCATTGTCATTGTCCGGCCCCCGCACAATAGGCTGGCCAATTGTGAGCCGGCGGCAGGAAGCGCTGCTGTCATCGCTGTGGAGGCCACCGCGGGGCGCCGCTGTACCACAGAGGGAAAAAACAGAGACGCAAGCCTGGCTGTGTGCCACTGTGCGGAGGCGTTGACCAGGTAACGGCGCCGCCGCGGACCACGCGGTTCCGCCAGCGAGCGCAAACCTGCCGCTTCTCCACTTGTCTCCGTGCAGACGAGATAGCGCAGGCTCGTCCACTCCGAACGTGCTCTAGCTCACTTCCTGGACTGCTGCGTCGCTTACTGCACGCTTCCCTCAGAGGCGACGCGAGGAAAAAACTTGTCAAGTCGGCTCTGAGGATTCCGGACAAACATCATTTTGGATTTTCGGAATGCGTTTGACACTGTACCTAACAAGCGTTCTTATAGAATATCGCCCCAATTGTGCGATTGGATTCGCAATTTCCTATCACAAAGGACACAATTCGTAGTAACTGACGGTAAGTCATCGAGTAAAACAGAAGTGATGTCTGGCGTTCCCCAGGGAAGTGTTATAGGTCCCCTACTCTTCCTTGTGTTTATAAACAAATATGGAGAAAATCTGAATAGCTCTCTTCGAGGATGATGCTGTCGTTTATCGGTTAGTGAACTCAACAGAGGATCAACTGCAAAGCGATTTAGACAAAATTTCTACATGGTGCGAAAATTGGCAATTAACACTAAATAATGAAAAGTATGAAGTAATACACATGACCACTAAAACGAATCCGCTGAACTTCAATTACACGATAAATCAGTCAAAACTTAAGGTAGTAAATTCTACCAAATACCTAGGAGTTACAATTACGAACAAATTAGGCTGGAGGGAACACAAAGAAAATATTGTGTGGAAGGCGAACTAAAGGTTACGTTTCATTCGCAGAACGCTTCGAAGATGCACCAGCTCCTCCAAAGAGACTGCCTAAATCACAGTGGTGCGTCTTCTCCTGGAGTACTGTTGCCCAGTGTGGGACCATCACTAGGTGGGCCTGACGGAGTACATTGAGAAGGTTCAGAGAAGAGCAGCTCGTTTAGTTTTATCACGTTACAGGGGGAAAGCGTCACGGAAATGTTACACAATTTGAGATGGAAATCATTAAAAGAATGACGTTATTCGTTGCGGCGAGATCTATTTGGAGAAATTTGAATCATCGACTTTTACTTCTGAATGTGAAAATATTTTGCTAGCACCCAGCTACATAGGGAGACATGACCTAAAATAAGAGAAATCAGATCGAAAACGGAACGATTTAGGTGTTCTTTCTTCCCGCGCGCTATAAGAGAATGGAACGGCAGAGAAAGTGGTTAATGAACCCTCTGCCAGGCACCCTAATGTCATTTGCAGAATATCTACGTAGATGTAGATATTCTGGGTATGAGGTCCACCCAAGTAGGTTAGAAAACAGGGAGATACCTTACGCTGAAAAAGTGAAGACTATCTCTGCCCTATTGTTAAGTTTTGGAGAAGTGTTCCTATTGTAGAGCTGAAGTTTTACGTCACTTAAAAATGGAATAAAAGGTCCGACGGTTTTGCAGTATTGTACAACCTGTTAAAAGTGTGCAAATTACCCGTTAAATTAAGTTTTCAAATATATTATGATTATTTATTACTATTTATCCAAGAAAGTATATTGTTTGAAAGTACATACTTCGCACTGACTGTCAGTTCAATGCATTAACAGTAACGGGTCGACTAAACGCATAGTTTTAACGGAGAAGTGGCATTCCAAAACTGACCAACATGGCGGACAGGCTTCAACTGTGCTCGACATAGATATTGTCATCTCCCTTTATTCTAAACCTTCTTGGGTCCACCTGATATGCAAAACACTGTTTTCACTCTTCTTATACATGTTTTGCACCTCTACACCATCATCAGTGGGTTTTCTCTAGTGATTTATAGCTTGGATTTTACATTTCGAGATTATGTAGGAATGTAAAAACAGGGTATAAACACAAAAAACCTACCGATGATGAGACGGAGGTGCCGAAACATGTTTGGGTGCAAATTAAAAACAACGTTTTGCATATCAGGCGCACCTCGTACCTCGTGTAGTAAACCTTGTACACAATTGAGAACGTAAATTTTCCCGAAGAAAATTTATACTGGCGAGGTACTAGCAGACTTGAAGTTGTGAGAACGTACTGTGAGTCGTGTTGGGATAGCTCAGTGGCAGAGCGCTTTCCCGCGAAAGGCAAAGGTCTCAGGTTCGAGTCCCGATTCCGGCACACAGTTTTAATCTGCCAGGAAGTTTCACATCAAACAATATCGAAAATGCAGTAAAAAGCGACTATTTCCTTTAGTTTTGCATATCTTGTTATCTAACGGTCAAAATAACGCCGAAAATACTCGTAATTTTCTCACCTAATAATTCTGACTCTTTACTGTTGAAATAATTTTATTTAAAAAACGTTAATTTATTTACCTTCGCATTTATACACAGTCAGGCTTTTCCCCTGTAAAACGAAAATATCTTTCTGCTTGCCGATATTTAGTCTCTTTTGTTGAAGAACACTAATAGAAAAAGAATACTAGGCTCTGGTGCAACATTTTTGGTGTGATAAAAGCAACCGAATAAAGTTAAAGAAGGTGCGAAAGCACATCTGTGATACGAATGAACTCGACCAGAACAGGTTAAAATCAAATGTTCTTGCTTCTGCGCATGCGCATGCTGCAACACACTCGAAAACTTACATCTTCCTACTCGGCAGGACTAAAGATCTTGACGTCATAAACGCTCTCGTGATTGGCGTGGCTGTTCATTTGCACTCATGCACGAAAGGCGCATGCACTTCGACTAGTTAATTTTCGCCGCGAAGTCTATCGTGTAAAACGGGCTTACAACTTCACGTAGCTGTACATGTAGATTCCGTGCTGTGCCCCTTACTTTTTATACTTGAAGAATGAATGTTACATATCCCTAGTTCATTTAATGCGCATATTACTGGCGAATGACGGAGGAAGTTTATTCCTCGCCGTATTTTATGCAATCTGATGCTGCTGCACAAGGGTACAATGCGATAAAATGTTAAATCTATGGAACCGTGGACAACTTTTTTTTTAACCGGCAATTGTGATATAGTCTGTATTTAGCTTTATATAATCAGTAATTTTAAGATATTATCATGAACATATGTTTTCATTTTTTTCTTCTGAGATTGCCTGTATGTCGTTTTATTTAGACAATTTTTATTTCCAATCACAGGTCTTTATCTCTATTCAGGTGTCTACTTGAGGTTGTAATTAAAGGCACGTGATCGATACTGTACTTTAAATAAACTATTTACACAGCTGCAGCGGTATGTTCTTCTACCACCAGTTTTTTTTTTTTTTTTTTTTTTTTTTTTTTTTTTTTTTTTTTTTTTTTTTTTTGCTGTTTATATCCAGCCTATAAACCTTTGTGGCGTATAAATCAGTTTGTACGAGTGCGAACTTTTAAGTTATTTGCAACAAGTTTCACAGACATCTGTACGTCAGTTATTTGCGAGACAACAGAAGAAATCTCTAGTAACTTTATACCTTTGTTTCTGAGCAACAGGATGTCGAAAGTTCTCAGTCAATTTTGATTTAGGTCTGTCAAAAAGCATAATTTTTCCATCTTTCTATATGTAAACTACAATTTTGATCTAGGTTTATCAGTAAAAAGGATAATTTTGCTATCTTTATATACGTAAGTTACATGACTTTCCTTGAACACCCGATGCAAATCTCGTACTTGATTTTTTTTTTTTAAATAACTGTATTGAAAGTTATGGGAGTGTTATTCAATATCTGTGTTATGTGCATCAGAAAGTAACTTGTAACCTTTAGTAAATAAGACTAATATATACCGCAATTTATTTGACAATCGTTGCACAGTGCTTCTCAGAACCATCCGGGTTTGTGAGTACGTAATACTGCATATGAGAAGAAGTTTATGCTGAAGATATAAGCACTGCCTCAAAGCAGCTCTTCACTTTGAGTGGGATATTCCACTTCGAAGGATCAGCCCTGTTAATATTACAAACGCGTGCAATTCTGCGGTTGCCATTCCCGATAAAAGCCTCACTTTTTTCGCCTTCCTCTCCCCCGGAGAGCAATATTCGTGAAGTCTGCTGGATCTACATACATTAGGCATTCCTTGGCGGTACGCAGGCACCGTTGCACAGGAAGACGGAGGAGGATCTGAGAGAGAAAAATAGGAGAAACCGCCGGGCTACTTTTTCCCCCTCGAGTTAAATAGCGGTGTCTGTTAACAACCGAGGGAGGGGGTGGGTTAATTTAATTTTTTCTGCTCCGCAGGCAGGCTGAACTCGCGCTTGTACCGAGGGAGCGAAGAGAACGAAACATTTTACCGTAGCAGAAACGGAATCCATTTCTTTCTGCGGAACAACTTACTTATGCATGTGATAAAAGGAAGTTCAGACCCTTGAGTATTTTTCTTACTGCTATGGTGTCAAGGTGGACCTCTTGACACTTTTAATGTGCCCTATATTTTCCCACTGTGTCGTCAGATTTTTCTTTGGACCCGCCCGTAAATAAGAGAACGTCATTACACACTTGTTATTCCGAGTTCAGTTTATAGATTCAATAGCTAAAAGCAACTGAAGAAAACAAACAGGTCTGATGATGTACGCAATCAACACATAACTCAGAATCAGATGCTAAGATTTTAAGATGAGTATTCGGAAAACCTAGTCCCTAGAAGATTATGATGCTGTGTACTCGTCGATTCCCATACTAGTTTCATAAAACTTCCTTTCCACTTTAAGAGTGTCCATATAGCTTGATCGGTGTTACACACACCTGAAAATAATTACTACATTAAAGTCTTGTTCTACCTCCTACCTGCCATCGTCAATATAGCTTTTCAATTAATGCCCGAGGAAGTGTCCTATCAAATTGTCAAGTTTTGCCATAAACGTCTTCTCTCCCTTCTATTTCTCTCTCTTCATTAGAATTACCCACTCAATCTACAGCATTCTTCTGTATCCATTAAAACCTGCATACCATCCACTTGCATATACCGCTAACTCGAAGGTAAATAACAACGGAAGTGTTACAAAAACGATGGTCGCTAATAGCTTCCCAAACTGTAATTAAATGCAGGTAAAGATGGCAATGAGAGTGAAGGATGCTGAAATGACGATGTAAATTAGTGACGTTACCACTAGAGACAGAACGATAATTGTACAGATGATGTAGTATCTGCAAGTTTCTGTATCATCGGCATCTCTATTGACATCATATGACGATCTGTTATGGCTGTGAAGTGGTTACGGCGAGACAACATAAACAAAGTATGAGAAATCACGGGTTCCAGAACAACGACACTTCATTAATGGAACAGTGGACATACAGAGCGCCGGGTATACAGTAGCCTATCCTTCCATACGTCCGAGGGAGATTATAAATTAATCATATCGTGTCTAGCAAAGGTATTGTATCTGAGGACATAACTCTTACCCTACGGAATCGAAGGAAAATAATAATAATAATAAAAAAAACTATCAGCATATGCGATCCCCTGATCATGAGGCATTCCGATGCTCACTTCAAGTGGAAGCTAGAAGACATGAGGCTCCGCAGGGCCAAACGCGGTTCCTAATTAGCAATGGTGACACATTCCAGTTTCTGAATCTAGTAACGAACAATATAGCTAGGAATGAAGTAAAACAAATTTACAACAACCACCAGAAACAGGTATACGTGCTTAAGAAACACTAATAGAATAGTGGGAATCAGTGAGCAGCAAGGAAAGCGCTACTGCCGATGGTGGTGAAGAATAAATACTGTGTGATCACTAAACGGTTATGTGATGAATATTAATAACAGCATAATAATTCGTAATTTAGTGTTAATAGAGTCATTCGCAACATAAAACTAAGGAAGATGATGTTCTTCCGAGTTACTAAAAACCTGGACAATTAATCACACAAGGCTGAATAGCTGGCTGTTTTCCCACTCTGTGCAGAAGAACTAAAAGATGAACAGTGGCAGCCACAAACCGAAATTAGTTACAGCAATTTTCCATAAGAAGTAACATAGTAAAATTTTCTAACATCTTATTTTTCCCAAACCTATTACTGCTTTTATTTATGCGCGTACATATTATTAACTTGCTTAAAATAATTAAAATGTAAACTGTAATATACTGATATATAATCTGCTTTAGGTTTCTTATGTGGCAATAAATAAATAAATCTTACGAGAACATATTATAGAAACAGAAGGTTGAAGTATGAACAGAGTATGCCTGAAAAAAATTACGTAAATCACCATCTCACCATCTTCGATAAAGAAGTAATAATATCATGTAGCAGGCTACAATTTGGTCCAAGAGTTGCGAACTGAATCGCGATAAAATATAGGATCCAAGTCAAATTGCTTGGTGGGTTAACAGAATAGTAGGAAACCAATTTCGAGTGCTGTGGTACACCGTAGTTACATGTAATCAATATGTGCTTTCAAACTCCTTTGGTGTGTACTGCCTCGTACAATTGAAAAGGTAAAGGAACTAAGGGACACCGTTTCGACCCACTTTCAGCAACCTTTCGTTTCCAACTACTTCGATATCGGCGGAACGTTAGATCCTTATCTTTCTTCCTTCCTCCTTTTCTTCCTTGCAAAGGCCTTCATGCGGATGTCGAAACAGACCGTTTCAAGTTGGTCGGAAGACGTACCTTTGAACCATCTCACAGAATGAGGCGGCGTTTATTCAAATGGAACGAATGCTGTCGTGCTTGTTGGTTGTTGACTTAGGTTGTTATCTGTGTATCTCCAGAACAAAGGCGTGTGAACTACGCGGCCGGGTCTCAAACAAGAGGAAGTGCACACAGACGTAATTAGTCTTATCACTGAGAAACGTACCGCAAGAACTCGGCCGTGTAATGTTCCTGCGCCTGCTGCTTCCTCCCATATTAAGAAAGGTACATCACTTCTTGGTGGTTTTTTTAGAAGATTTTTACATGACTTTGGTTCCACAAGCAGCAAAAATCATAAGGTTATTGGTGCGCTCGCGAAATAATACATCACACAATTGAAATAGTATCTCCACAAATTCTACTCTCTTTACCGGGATTGCATTATCTACTAGAAGATTTTCCGTTACAGCATCTGCATCCTCCTCCTCTTCCTCCTTCGTGGAATCTCGCTCTTTAATGTTTTTCTGTGAATCTTGTGATTTTTGTCGAGTGCTTCCTTTTTCTCATACATTATCCCGTTATCAGTTTTGCATCTTACGACGTATTTGCATAGCGTTTGTTCATCATAAATATTAATGCTTTTCCTTGCATACTCAGAGATGCAGCAGAAACTTGCAGAAATTTCTCCAGAGTCATGACTTCAAATCAAAGACGACTACCGCTAGGGAAACTTATGTATGTGCAGGTAACGAACGACTTGTCGCGGTTACGTCGACCACACGAGTGAAACAACCACGAGGAACACATGCCTTCGACAGATTCACAAACAACACAGAAAAATATTGTAATTGAATTTTTGCTGATTTTCTGAAGCGAGAGAAATAACTAGAGTGGGAGGGATATGTGAATATATAAAAAAAGTAATTTTCTAAGAGTTCTCAACAGAAAACAGTTGGGATTATCGGAAGCTCTCAGATCGTGCAATTCCGTGACTATTAAAGTTGATGTTACGTGACAAGAAAAAGTATGTTGCACAGTAGCCTCTACTATAGATACTCACTGGAGGCTCTTAGTTCAATCAAATGAAAACAACACGATTTTCCTTGTGTCTTCGAGTAGATGTTGACATTACGCAGTAGCCCTATGTGGAATACAGTTTACAAAAAAAAAAAAAAAAAAAAAACACCGCTTAAAAGGTATGCGAATAGCAAAGCGCCGTAATGAAGAAGTGTTTTCATTGTTCGGTTACTTCTTTCCTACAATTGTTAAATTGGAAGTGTCATTTTTAAAGTAAGCAACGATTTTGGTGCAAGAGAAACTGTATCACAAACTACGATATGTTCATTTTTCACTTTTCAACGTACTCACCAGGCACATCTAAATATTTTCTTGGATCACAGCATGAAAGAACTCTGCCACCTGACTGTCACATGTTTTTGTAGTGAAGTTTGTCAGTAACAATGGTAGAAAACGTGTGATGCAGCTCGTGAAATCTGAAGCGCCTCTTTTGATCTGGACGGTACACTATCATGAATGAGGCTAGACATGAGAAGTTGACGAGGCAATTTGCCAAACAGGCATGTGCATATTGTAGTATTCGATATAATTTACATATTCATAAATAAATAATTTACGTATTCATAAATAAATTTTCACTTATTCCATTACAAATCGGTTCACTTTTTAAAAATGACGCTCATAAGTGTAACATAGCTAGCTGTTCGATTGTGAGAGGGTTTTAGTAGACGAAATATTACAAAAAATAATTTGACCTAGTACGTAGAATAATCTTGCTACGCGAGATCATTTAAAGAATTCTCCGCACGATGTCAGTAAACATTTGTTGATATTCTCAAATAACATGGACTGGTCGTGTGCTGCGAAGCAGGCTGAAGGAACTCGTATGTGAAATACTGTCAATAATTTTTTTTTGTCCATAAATCTCATGCACTCATATTATGAAAACTACTTCTGCGGTAAAAGCATAAAATATTCCTGTAAAAGCTCTAGAGTTATGCTTCTGCTCCCAAAAAAGAACTGCGTGTAAGTGCTACATTTTTACGTTCGGAGTTTATGACGCTCAGGAAGGTGCTGAAATACAGAGCAAGAGAGTCCTAGTAGGTCAATAAACAGCCAGTTTTTCCTTATCGGTTTAATTCTGTGTTTGCGGAAGAACTGGTACATTCATTCGCCTTCAGCAAACATACTTATTTCGTCACCGATAACGTTACGGTCGCAGAAACGCGTATGTTCGCGGTTCGGTGCAGGAACGAATCTCAACTGTTGCTTTGTACATACAGAAAGGATGGAACCATAAATATGCATTCTTTTTGTTCTGGTCAGTAGGCCTACACCACAGAACAGTTTAGCTCACATCCGACGCATTATAATTCAGATTTGAAAGGGAAATACTATTCAGAACTCAGGCAGTTACTAGTGAGCTAGGAAGTGAGGAATAGGACAGTACTAAGTCAGAACGCGGCTACGAACAGCAGTAACTAGGTCTCACCGCAGCTAGCATCATACGGAAGACACCGCGAGAAGCAAGAAGAAACGATGTTATAAAGTTGAGTATTATAATTTTCAGTCAATAAAACTTGTATTATTAATCTGAAAAGTTGTTACATTTGACATCGATTCCAGCACCAGAATCTTTACTGACAACTAGAAAGGAACGAGGAAACAACAAAAGGCGACGAGGTCACAAAACATCCAGACGGCCTCACGTGATTATGTTGGCAATAACAGCAACACGGTAGAAAATCTTTGCCAAGATGTTAATATTCTTAGCAATCCACGTAGAATGACCTGCTTAGTGTTTCTTACAGACCATGAAGTAAATAGGTAATGCAGTTCCTGCTCTACGGTTGACAGGTTCTTGTATGTACTCTCGTCCGCTCAGTATAACTGTCCTCGTAAAACGTAGATTCCTTAACCAAACATATGCATTCTCACGTGACGGGCTAAAGCAAACTTCAGATGATTGCGAATATTATGATGCGAGGCCCGCAAGACAGTATGCAGAATTTAACGTACCGTGTAATACTGATCAATAAGCCGAAAGCTCCAAAATTTGTTTTCAGAAAGCAGTCGATAGGTAAAAGAACATGATACACTAAGTAAGTCTACAAAGTACGAAAAATATCGACTTTTTTACAAATTGTATCTCTTTATGGTACCTGCAGGTAGGGCTGAGCTAACGATACTCGCGTTCGAACACGTTCTAGTTTTCCCGATAGAGCGCAGAGCTCGATACATAATCGAACTGTTCGAACACTCAACTGACAAATGACTCGCGAGGCGCATGTGCAAACGATACACTGGTATTTAAGTAACCGGGCTGCCGCTTTGCTGAGAACTAATTTCAAAGGAAGCACATGTAAAAAAGACGTCACAATGAAAAAACATTTTATTTTGATTAAAACCGTGCCTAATCGATCTAGCTGATACCAATAAAAGACATGATGCATTGATAAAATACATATTTGTGCGACGAATGAAAATTTGTGCCCGCCGGGATTCGAACCCTCGATCTCCTGCTTACAAGGCAGACGCGTTGACCACTCCGCCACCGAGGATACAGTGGCCAACCCGACTGCAGCGGACTCTTCACTGCACGTCTCCCGCCACACCCAAATCTCCATTCGCCACACTGTCTCTTTCCTGTACCAAAGCCGGGAAGACTCCTCTGCAGTGGGGGTACTCACTGTGTCCTCGGTGGCGCAGTGGTCAACGCGTCTGCCTAGTAAGCAGGAGAACCCGGGTTCGAATCCCGATCGCGCAAAAAGTTTCATTCGCCGCACATTGGTTTTCCATCTAAACCTAGTACAGTGAAGCCATACAGATAGCAAATTGCGATTTATTTCATTCGTTGAACGCTGTAATGTCGTCAAAAATATATAATAGTAATAAAATTAAAACTCTATAATGTACTCCCTATTTGTTTCGAATAAATATTTTCACAAAATCTATCTCTACTATTGCAGACCACTTGACAGTGCCAAATACGACGAAAAAAAAAAAAAAAAAAAAAAAAAAATTCAAATGTTTGTTAAGCTTATGGGACTTAACTACGGGGTCATCAGTCCCTAAACTTACAAACTACTTATGAACTACTTACGAACTAGGACGGCACAAATATCCATGCCCGACCGTAGGGGCCGTGCTGACCGTGACTGGAGCGCCTCAGTCACCTCGGCCACCGCGGCCGGCACGGCGAAACAGCTGTAGTGTATAAATAAATAAGTAAAGGTAATCATACTTATTAAAAATGTCATCTTACGATATATTCACTGCTGCAGACCCCTTAATGAAAAGAGTTTTATGATGTAAATTATTCAAACAGTTCGAGTCTTGTTCAAGTCCAGCTCTACCTGCAGGCCACTGTGCAAGATCGGGAGGAATGATTCCCGTCCCCCATATCATCATACATTTTTGAACGGAGTGAGGAAATTTAATACAAATAAACAATCCCCGAGACGGATTTTCGTCTCAAATATGTCAAAGACATTATTGATAAATCTGAAGTATTGAATTAAAATTTGTGGTGCGGTCGGGAATCGAACCCGGACCTCCATGCTTACTAGGCAGACGTCTTAACCGGTAGACTTCCACACCACTAACGATTAAGGCGCCTTGGAATAGTCTAAGTACGATTTCCCTCCACGTCACAAACTTTAATTCAGCTTCTGTGTTCCAAAGATAATGGCCACTATTGCCAAGGCTCTCCATGCAGCGAAATAGCATCTCAGCAATGGACATATTGGAACAATCCTGTTAAGGTGATATAAATATCAATTTAATACAAATAAACACTCTCTGTGTAGGATTTTCGTCTCAAATATGTCAAAGACATTATTGATAAATCTGCAGAATTGAATTAAAATTTGTAGTGCGGCCGGGAATCGTACCCGGACCTCCATGCTTACTAGGCACCACAAATTTTAACCCTGTGATGTATGAATTACCAACAAACGAGGAGAATGTTTTGAAATGGTGTCTATACAGAAAAGAACAATGTCTATTACCATAAAATATAATTTTTTTTTTAGCAATTTGCCATCTACATCGAAAGATTCAGTTATGTCCACTGAAGTGGACATTGCGCACTTGAAACCTTAAGAGTTCTTTCTGTGAGTTTTTTTCCTTTTCCTATGAAAACATTAGAAGAAATTTAGACGTGAAGCAAACTTCCTTTGCCTCTTCTATGTGCAACTGGTGAAATGCATTTGGAAACCGCTCGCTGCCACTTCGCGTTCTCCATCTTGACACGTACTGCCTTCGGGTGAAAAACTGGCGCTTGTCTGTTTATCTGGCGACACCTACAACGCAGCACCCAGCGTTAGGGTTCCCTGGAGTGGACTCCATGCTTTATGAGTTCTAAAAGGTAACAGACGTCCACTATATTGGACGCTATGCGCCACAGGGTTAATTCAATGCTTCAGATTTATCAATAATGGAGTGAGGGAAGCTTGGAAATGTTGCGTGAGTGTTCTCACCAAAGGCTGCAGCGGGTGTGTTCAGGAGGCGGTACGTCGCAGCTCAGACGCCGGGAGGAACTCACGATCACTGAGTACACGAGTCGCCATTCACCACACGCACTGGTCACTAGTCACTACACTGGTCACTTCTCACTACACTGGTCTCTGATCACCACACCGTTCAGTTGGCACGCAGCAGCAGGTGTTGGCTCCGCGGCCGTGTCCACTGACTGTCGGCTGGAGAAGGCGCTGAGCGCTGAGCGACCGGCGTACCTTCAAGGAAACGACGCTGACGTCCGCGCGGAAGCGGCAAGCGCCCTGTTGCGACACGCGACCGCAGGCGGCAGGAGGCAGACGCGGGATAACGCTACGCAACGCCGCTCTCCATCCA
The DNA here is from genome assembly GCA_026315105.1 of Locusta migratoria. Taxonomy (NCBI): domain Eukaryota; kingdom Metazoa; phylum Arthropoda; class Insecta; order Orthoptera; family Acrididae; genus Locusta; species Locusta migratoria. Next base: position 324,847,283 of record CM048745.1, on the reverse strand, counting down.
CAAACACCTGCACACGTTCCCACCCGCCGGCCAGTAACGTAACCCAACGCTGATTCACACTGTCGGCACCACTCTTCTGCAGATGCCCTAATGATTAGTCACGGCTGATTCGATGGCCATTGGATCACAGCGGATATATACTCCGTACCTCGCGTAATATTTCAAATTGCGTGGGTTGCAGGGCGGCATATGTGCAAGCGGACGAGACGGGCAGCTTCCGTTTCGGCATGGCCAGGCAAGTGATTAACGTAGCTTGGGTTTCTCCCCAGCAAACGATTAGGGCCTGGCGCACACTTGACACAGCACAGGCAGAGGAGAGGCAGAGAAGAGGCATACGGCCTCTGCTGGTCAGCGCACACTTCACGCAGCACGGCCAGAAGAGGGCAGCGAGTAGCACTCTCATTTTATTTATCTATTCGTGTCAAAAGCTTTGCACACAAAAGGTCAAAGGCAAGAGTACGACTATAATACAAAACAAAAGAGATTATTTTTGTAATAATAACAGTCTCTGTTGCAGAATAATACTGTTTATTAACGCGTTTCGCGCTTTTGCCGCGTCATTAGAATATTGTTGTTGTTGTTATGGTCTTCAGTCCGGAGACTGGTTTGATGCAGCTCTCCACCCTACTCTATCCTGAGCAAGCCTTTTCATCTCCTCATAAGAACGGCAACCCACATCCACTTGAATCTGCTTACTATACGCGTCTCTTGGCCTCCCTCTGCGATTTTTACCCCACACACTTCCCTCCAATGCTAAATTTACGATTCCTCGATGTCTAAGAATATGTCCTACCAAGCGATCCCTTCTTTTAGTTAGGGTATGCCAAAAATTCCTTTTCTCACCAATTCTGTTCAGTACCTCTTCATTAGTTATGTGATCTACCCACCTAATCTTCAGCATTCTTTTGTAGCACCACATTTCAAAAGCCTCTATTCTCTTCCTGTCCGCACTGCTTATCGTCCATGTTTCACTCCCGTACAAGGCAACACTCCACACAAATGCCTTCAGAAAAGACTTCCTTACACTTAGATTAATATTAGATGTTAGCAAATTTCTCTTTTTCAAAAATGCTTTTCTTCCCATTGCCATTCTGCATTTTATATCCTCTGTACTGCGACCATTGCAAGTTATTTTACTACCCAAGTAACAAAACTCATCTACCACCTTCATTGTTTCATTACCTAATCTAATTCCTTCAGCATCGCCTGTTTTTCTAAGACCGCATTCCATTATTTTTGTTTTGCTCTTGTTAATGTTCATTTTGTACGCTCTCTTCAACACACTGTCCATTCCATTCAATTGCTCTTCCAGGTCGTTCGCTGTCTCTGAGAAAAAAAAAAAAATAAATAAATAAAGCAGTCAATAATCCGAAGATTGGTTTGAACACCACAGTGCTTTACTAGGCATGGTCCTATTTGGAGGTGGTATGCCGTTGCCTTCCTCCGACCTTCGTACTGACTTACCCAGCCAGTTATGGGGGGACCTACAGTTTAACGTGGGTTCCGAACCACGGTGCTACTCGGTATTTTTCACATGAGCAATACTGACAGAGGTGAAAGAAGTGGAAAGTGACAGATAAAAATCCTAGGAACGGGCGGGGATCGAACCCGTGACCTTTGGATATATAAACGAACCATGACAGGTTTAGGGCGTGAACCTATCCACATCTTTAAAAACAAAACAAATACGGGAGTCGGGACCTACCTAACGGACAGTAAGATTGCATTCCTTAGTAAAATACACGATGGTAACCATCGTTAGTCATAAATAAAACTTAAACGCTTGGGCATAACCTGCTGATAAAACGTCAACATGAAAGGAAATCCTGAAACAACAGCGAAGTAAAGGCGAACGTGGAAATTGTTGACAGCGGTGGACATGGTCGGTGAGGAAGAAGTAACTCACCACATAAACAGCACTGCAGTGGATAGGTCCGCGTTCACATTTGAAACACATTACATGCACTGCGTTAGCCAGACAGGTGCTGGTGCGCGGACGGCTGGAGGCAAAGTGGTGCAAGGAGTTGCGGCCGATACGAAGCGCCAAAAATTAGCAAGCTCGACGGCATTCTCCTTGTCCTGCAATAGGTCCTCCAGCGTGCATTATACTGGGCACTGAGGACAGTTGTACAAGTGCTTGGTGGTTTGTTCGGATCCACATTCGCACATCCCCGAGGAGTTCCATCTGGCCATGTTGTCCTTTGTACTACCCACCCCACTTCTTAGACAGTTGAGGGACTTTAACGTTTTCCACGGCAGATTTTCGCCTGGGGGGGGGGAGGGGGGCTCCAGTGGTGGAATCCATGTTGCGACATCAACATTTCTCGTTGTTCACAGGTTTTGTCGTGCCGTTGAAGGTGATGTACTACAGTTGACAGTAGTTTTCATAAAACTCTTCCTGGTTTTCAGCCTGCTTGTGGAAGTTTGGTGTCCATGTAGCGAGTGAGCAGCGTTTTGTTCCTCTTTGCTTCTCTCTATATTTGCGGCAACATCCAGTCTTATATCTCTCGTAACACAGCACAAGCCGCATGTGTAGGCCTACTGCAAATCTCTCGATGCGGTTAGACGTAATTCCTGAGATTTATTTTAATTTAATGTGTGCGTGTGCGAGCGTGTTTAAGTGAGTCATATATGAGCAGTGGAAGGTCTGTTGATCAACAGGCAAAGTGACTATATATGGCGAACTTGTGTAGTCTGTGGAAGTTTCTTATCAACTATCCAGGGAACACTTCTTACTAAACAGATGGCAGTTCAAACAGATTCACATGCTGATAGAGAAACAATATTAGCTTCTGAGACGCCATACCTAATAATGAAAAATTAGGTATATGTTTTACGTGTTGTGCCGATATGATATCGACACTGTTCAAATTCCCGTGGAGGGGAGGGGGGGGGGCGTCCTGAGAGCGCTGCGGCTGGTTGCCGTGAGTGCTGACTGCGTTTGGGAGTAGCCGTCTGTCGGGACTGAGCCTTCGCCGAGTACGTGGCCCCTGGGCGCAAATCCAAACTGACAACACGACGCCGCCGCAGCAGCGAACACTTGGTCGCTACCGTCACATACGAGGCGGCTAAGTTGTACTGTGTACGGACAGTTATAATTCTGGAAGTTTTCTCGTTGATGAGGGGCAAAAGGTGTTCCGCCTTTTCTCAATGAACTATTACCGATACGCAGGCGAATGCTGTTGTGCTTTTGAACATAAACGAGGTTTCGATACCAATGGAGTGCATGTAGCAGGCCCATGTCGCGAGAAAAACTTGAGGCGCTGGTGAAGTGACGTTAATGCCCTTGGCACGTAACAGTGGGCAAATGGTCAGACTTATTTCAATCGTTGGTATTTCCTGTTATTGGTTCTTGTCTTTTAGTTACAAGATTGCGAGACTTAATTTTCTACTATTTTTCTGTTACCACTTGTATGTTAGTTACTATTAAGAAAGAAGTGCACTTCCTAAAATTTGGAATTAATCTGGGTAAATTTAATATAAACCTCAAGCCTAGTTCATGTTTTGTCATAAATTGCAATGCAGGGATGGTTCGAGCCTTACTGTGTCAAAAGGATATGTTAAGTGATTTCACAGTTTGTCTAAGAGTTGTTTCATAACTATCACTTGAGGAAACTGTTTCTTAAAGGTATATTAATTTGGTGAATTGATTCAATTTGGTTGAAAAGCACATTCTATTGAACAACATGACGTTGAGGCATATTTGACTGGTGATGTGCATACCATTTATAGCTTACCACTGTAGCGTCAGGTTACCTGAAACATATGTCTTACCATGCCTGGACAATTAAGATTTGATAATGAATCTTTAACCAGTCGAAACTAGTCATCAATGTAAAATAAGTGTACTAGGTGACCAAACGTCAGTATAAATTTGAAAACTTAATAAATCGCGGAATAATCTAGATACAGACACATGCATGGAATGACATGGGGTTTTATTAGAAGAAAAAAAAAAAGTTCAAAAATGTCAGAGAGATGGCGCTTCATCTGATCAGAAAAGCAATAATTAGCATAACAAATTAAGACAAAGCAAAGATGGTGTTCTTTACAGGAAATACTCAATATGTTGTACATCATTCCGCAACAATAGCTGTAGTCGAGAAATAATGTTGTGAACAGCACTGTAAAGCATGTCCGGAGTTATGGTGAGGTATTGGCGTTGGATATTGTCTTTCAACATCCCTAGAGATGTCTGTCGATCAAGATACACTTGCGACTTCAGGTAACCCCAAAGCCGATAATCGCAAGGACTGAGGTCTGCGGTCCTGGGAGACCAAGCATGACGAAAGTGGCGTCTGAGCACACGATCATCACCAAACGACGCGCGCAAGAGATCTTTCACGCGTCTAGCAATATGGGGTGGAGCGCCATCCTGCACAAAAATCGTACGTTCTAGCAGGTGTTTATCAGCCAGGCTGGGGATGATGCGATTCTGTAACATATCGGCGAACCTCTCACCCATCACGGTAGCAGTTACAAAACCAGAATCACGCAGTTTTTCGAAAAAAAGAGGTCCGATAACGGTAGATGTGGTTCCTAATAAAACCTCATGTGATTCCAACCATGTGTGTCAATTTTTACCCAACTATCTACATTATTCCGTGATTTATAAAGTTTTCAAATTTATACTGACTTTTTTGTACACCCGGTACAACAAACTGGGGATTTCCTGCAGTTGTAATATATTTTATTAGTAAATAGATTATTTACTGGTGTTCTTCAGACTGCATATATAAATGAACTAGCTTAAATCCGCGGCTCCGCTCGCGTGTTGATTGATTATGATAGATAATGCGCGAAACGTCAATTCGATTTTTTTAAAGATATGTATTAAAAGCAATTTCTTTTTTACGGCTTTATTTTTATATTTCCTTATTCGTATGCTTATCCTTACAGAGAAAGAGCTGAAGACATTGTAGCACGCATAAACCAAAGATATGGTCTGTGGCATCACGTTTCGCTGTATGTAACCTCCTTGCTATAGAGTCACTAGCGTCATCGCTGGCTTTCAGTCCGAATTTTTTTATAATTTGACGACTTTCAACCACCATATCTTCCACCCCCTTACAGCTATCGGCATGGGACTGCTATGGTGTACAACGGGAGACTTCGGACAACAATTATACACAGACCATTCGTTTGCGTTTTGTTGTTTAACACACACACACACACACACACACACACACACACACACACACACACACGTAGAATTTTGTATACAGCTATAATTTTCCATCCCAATATACTCCACCCTTTTATCATTATTAACCTTCAAGCAACAATGCAACCAATAAAACCAGTTTCAAATGTTCAAATGTTTGTTAAGCTTATGGGACTTAACTACGAGGTCATCAGTCCCTAAACCTACAAACTACTTATGAACTGAAACTTCCTGGCAGATTAAAATTGTCTGCCGGAACCGGGACTCGAACCTGGGACCTTTGCCTTTCGCGGGCAAGCGCTCTACCGACTGAGCTACCCCGACACGACTCACGATGCCGCCCCACAACTTTACTTCCGCCAGTACCTCGCCTCCTACTTTCCAAACTTCACAGAAGCTCTCTTGCAAACACGCAAGACTAGCACTCCTGGAAGAAAGGATATGGTGGAGACATGGCTTAGCTACAGCCTAAGGGATGTTTCCAGAATGAAACTTTCACTCTGCAGCGGAGTGTGCTTATGAATTACTTACGAACTAGGACGGCACCGTACTGGCTGTGCTGACCGTGACTGGAGCGCCTCAGTCCCCTCGGCCACCGCGGCCGGCAAAACCAGTTTCAAAGAGTAAATATAATTTTCAAAGAGTAATTATTGTTCCGCATTGTGCGTTATATTCTTCAAATTACTAAATATCTATCAGATCACTACGAAAACGTGCCTAAAACCTTCCTCAGGTATAAATTAGTAACTGTGCAAATATTTAAGTCTCTGCGTCTTGTCGTTCGGACGTGATAAGCGTACACCGAACAGACATTCCCATTTATATATATATATATATATATATATATATATATATATATATATATATATATATATATATATATATATATATATAAATAAATAAATAACTATCCGATCGCCATATAACCGTGCCTAAAGCCTTCCCCGGGTAGACATTAGTAACTGTGACTGTGGTTCAGACGTGATAAACGTGTAGCGAACAGACATTCCCATTTATAGATATATATTGAGGATTTACAAGAATATATCTTTCTGTGTCTACCGCTTTCCACGCGAGAAATTGTTTCTATTTGGAGCAAAATTGCGTATCACAAGGTCACTACATTCATACACACTACAACTGAACGGGAGACCCTAGAGGCAACTTGTCTGCTCACATCTGTCTCGCGCACGCCTCCGTACAGACACGGCGTGGCTTTGGACAAGGCATGCGCGCTTCAGGCGCGTCAGAGCGAGGGACGAAACTTTATACGCGAACGCGGGCAGAGCGGCCCCCATTATGACGCGCGGTCGCCACAAAAATTATTGTCCGCCGCGTTTTTTCGGCGCCGCTGCCGGTTTAGCAGCCCCGGTGCTTTCTGCCGCCGCACTGCGCATGCGCAGCAAGGGGGGGGGGAGGGGAAAAAAAGGCAGCAGCTTTTTGGGCGCCCTCTGGCGGCTGCTGGCGAAACTAGTGAGCGGCTCCCACACAGCTCGGGTTGCCGCGCGCTCGCGGGGTTTCCGCCGCGTGTGTGATTTGGACCGGAAAGCCGGCCGCTTCCTCCCTGTAGCAGCGGGAGCGGGGTTCGAATCCCGAGACTAGAACTTACTTTCTGCTATATGAGTTCCTGGAAAGGAGGGGTTTGAGAGGCGACGCGAGGGGAAAGGGAGGAGGCATTTGGTCGAAAATCGAAAAACACCGCGTACAAGCTCATGTTTTTTCTCCACAATACAAGATGGCGAGCCGCGGTGGAGTAGCCAAGCGGTCTAAGGCGCCTCGCTGCGGAGCGCGCAGTTGCTCGCCGTCGGAGGTTCGAGTCCTCTCTGGAGCATGGGTGTGTATGTTGTCCTTAGGTTAGTTTACCTAGGTTTAAGTAGTTTGTAAGCTACGGACTGATGAACACGCAGTTTGGTCCGATAGATTAACAAACATTTGAACAACGTGGCGACTGTTAAAAATTCTCTATTGAGAACACACGACTGGTTTCGCAAAATTAATTTGCATCATCAGGTGCTTATTGCATTCAAGTCATACACGGAATTAGAACAAGCTCATCCCCATCATTTATCTCTAGATGTAACCAACTTTGCATTTAAAACCATCTATAAAATCCCTTTTGTCGAAAAAGTGTGGCTCAGTGAACTATGAATTAAAAACAGTAAAATCCATCCCGTACCTCCGGAGGAGACAGCAAGCGTTATGTTGCCGGCCCCACGTTTTGAACAAAAGGGATTTTATAGATGGTTTTAAATGAAAAGTTGCTTACACCTCGAGATAAATGATGGGGACCAGCGAGTTCCAACTCCGTGTAATATATGGTTATGACTTGAATGAAATTAGCACCTGAGGATGCAAATTCATTTTGCGAAACATGTCGTGTGTTCTCAATAAAGTCCCAGCGGTGTATTGTGAAGATAATGTATCTTTTCGACTCTGGTTGTCCGATCAATAAAGTATTGTGTTCGTATTTTAGGTTCACTCTCCATACCGACAATGTCGGCTAATATTTTTTAAAAGTGATAACTTCAATAAGAATACAAAGCCAAAATCGTATATATAAATAAATATACTATACTATATATATACTATACTATATGTCATTACTAGTTTTGGCAAGCATTTTGTAATAAGTATTTTATTAGTTTAATGAAGCAAAGTTTTATCATTTGATAATGGCAACATAGCTTGCCGAAACTAGTAATGACATACAGAAAATAAGAAATTTATTTGTGTGTTCTTGGCTTTGTCTCGTTATTGAAGACATAACATTAAAAAAAATGTCATTTTTTAAATGCGGATACTAAGCAATTCTCCAAGAAGAGTGGAATAAGTCAATACACCGGGTACTAAGGCAAGTATGCTGATACGGTAGCCGCTACCTCGCTATGATATACGAGGGGCGTTTAAAATGAAACGGTACGAAACGACACATTTAGACCTCCGTGTTGGAGGTTCAGTTCATACTGATGCAGCATTGATAGTGACCACACAGCGGTCGAAATCTTGATCTGTGAAGAAATTAATATTTATGACTGATTGCTGAAAAATATCCTACAAATCAAATAAACTGACGTTGAGCTCAAGTGCCACTATGAAATCAAACCTGACGAAGGCCATGTTAAAACGCAGAACTATAAATGCGCACTATCCGCGCGGGCTACGAACCCAAGACTTTTCGCTTTTCTATTGCGCTCTTTACCGCAAGTCCACACTTGAAGCCTAAGCACGGCTCAGCTGCTGGATACTTACCCATCATAGATATTAACATTGCAAATACAATAAAAATATATAGATGTCATTAATCGTGATAAGACGTCGAACCAAATCGCACATAGTATTCAAAATTTCAGTAACACAGCTAAGTAGTTTCGGAGCTCATCACGGACAAAAATCGTGACACGGAATTTATAGAGTGTATAACGCGATGACGGGTAAAAAACGTTTTAGCTTCCACTGCAAATGCAGTGCACGGGAGTCGGCTAACCATGGCCACGAGTAAACGAGAAGAATACTTGGAAAGGGATACTACGATAGTACGGTAGAATTTGAGTCGTCTGGCTGAGAGCGTGCCAGAGTAGTTCCTGTGGCTGCGACATCCACCGAACACAGATGCCCAAGTGGATGGATCATCTGTCTAGTATGCAGGAGACCCAGGTTCGATGTCGGGTCTGGACACAAATTTTCAGTTGCTTCATTGAATTTAATTGAATACCACAAAAAAGAGCTAAATCATCACTGACATCCTTGATTGTAAAATTATTAGACCCTGTCCACGGTAAAAGACGGCTTAAAACGAGTTTTGCTGTTTTGTGCAAAAGTAGTATAAATATTGAAGCTATGGGTTTCGGTAACGGATAAAGATATGAAAAAATGTTTTAGAATCAAATCTTAAAAATAAACTCAAATGTTTCTTAAGCTTATGGGACTTAGCTGTGGGGTCATCCTAAACTTACAAACTACTTATTATCTAACTTATACCAAAAACAGCACAAACATCCATGCCCGAGGAAGGATTCGAACGTCCACCGGGGAACTGCATCTTAAGAACGAATGACAAAAAAATTGGCCAATTTTAATCAAATAAAGTATAGCAGTGGCCATCCCACAGTTCGAAGTTTTTGTGCCGAACTGAACTATGAACAAGCAGTGTCGTTATAAGCTGTATAAGTCAACTCTAGACCACACGTAAAGTGTAAAAACCAAGTCATTTTCAGAATGAACTTTTCACTCTGCAGCGGACTGTGGGCTGATATGAAAATTCCTGGGGTATTAAAATTGTGAGTCGGAACCGAGATTCGAACCTGGGACCTTTGCTTATCGCGGTCAAGCCATCCACCGTCTGATGTATCCCGGCACGCTTCACGGTCTGTCGTCACACCTTTACTCCCACCAGAACCTCGCCTCTTTCCTAACTTCACTGAATTTCTCTTGCGAACCTCGAAGGACTAGCATTCGTGGAAGAAAGGATATCGTGGAGATATGGCTTAACCACAGACTAAGGGATGTTTCCAGAATGAAATTTTCTCTCTGCACCGGACTGTGCTCTGATATGGAACTTCCTGGCAAATTAAAATTGTGTGCCGGAATCGGGATTCGAACCTGGGACCTTTGCGAGGTACTGGCAGAAGAATGAGGACGGCCCATGAAACGTGCCGGGATAGCTAAGACGGTAGAGCGCTGGCTCGAGAAAGGCAAAGATCCCAAGTTCCAATCTCGGTTCCGGCACAAAATTTTAATCTGCCAGGAAGTTTCATATCAGCGCACACTTCGCTGCAGAGTGAAAGTTTCATTCTGGCAACATTACGTAGGCTGTGGCTAAGCCATGTCTCCACCATACCCTTTCTTCCAGGACAGACTTGCAAGGTTCGCAGGAGAGCTTCTGTGAAGTTTGGAAAGTAGGAGGCGAGGTACTGGCGGAAGTAAAGTTGTGAGGCGGTGTCATGAGTCGTGTTGGGATAGCTCAGTCGGTAGAGCGCTTGCCCGCGAAAGACAAAGGTCCCAGGTTCGAGTCCCGGTTCCGGCACACAATTTTAATCTGCCAGGAAGTTTCATATCAGCACACACTCCGCTGCACAGTGAAGTTTCATTCTTTCACCAAGCTATTTGCTCAATCTGGCTGAGCTGCAAGGGGTGTGTAATGTTTAAATTTTGTCATAGCACGGTAGGATAGCTATAGTTTGTTAGTTCTTCTGATGAGTATACAAATGATCACTACACAAAGGTTTATACAAGACCCTTCATCCCTTATCTCTGTGGCCATTAGAATCCGAGCTATCACTTCCTGAAGAATCGCAATTCCGCATGCCGCGGCTTATTAAAACCGTGCTACGAGTCGGTCCATCTGCGTGCGGGACTGCATAGTTGCAGCCAGCAGTATCGACCGATCGACTGTCGCACGAGCGCGAGCGGTCGGCGTGCAGTGGCATGCAAATGGCTAGTGAAGAGGGGGAAACCCCTCCCCCTGGCCGTAACCGGAGCCTCGCCGCGGGTGGACACGGGACCGCCGTGCCGGCTGCAACCGTAGCCGCGGGTTTGATTTACTGGCCAGTAATGGCGTCTAAATGCCGCCTCATTACCGAAGGGGCCAGTGTGTGTACGTGTGTACGGGGGGTCTGCAAGCTGCCACCTCCAGCATGCAGGGCGTTTGTCAATACCACCCTCCCATTCTGTACTGACCCACGTGGCTGGATGCCTCTCCTGTGCCAGCCTCAACATCTCTCACAAGTAAACGTCAATCACTAGCCTTAGTAGCTTAATGAGGAGATAAATAAACAAATATATAATAAAAAGAAAACAGAACCATAGAAATTGATTACGCGTGTCTGCCAACAGTAGGGTCACCAGATTTTGGAATGCAGAAAAGACGACACTTCATGTACTTTAGAATAAAAAATGAGGATAGTTTCCCTACTGTAGGAAGGCAAGAGCTATAAAAAATCTTGGATATCACAGGAAATACTAAACTTAATCGATGAAATGAGAAAATATAAAAATGCTTTAAATGAAACGGGCAAAAGGGAGTACAGACGACTAAGGAATGAAATTGACAGGAAGTGCAAAATGGCTAAGCAGGAGTGGCTAGAAGGCAAATGCAAGTCTGAAGAAGAATGTATAAATAGGGGGAAATAGATACCGCCTTCAGGGAAATAGAAGACATTTGGAGACAAGAAGAACAGTTCTATGAATATCAACAACTCATATGGGAAACCAGATCTCAACAAAGAAGGGAAAGCTGAAAAAATGTTCAGATGTTTGTAAATCTATCGGACCAAACTGCGTGTTCATCTGTCCGTAGCTTACAAACTACTTAAACTAAGGTAAACTAACCTAAGGACAACACATACACCCATGCCCCAGGGGGGGACTCGAACTCCCGGCGGCGAGCAACCGCGCGCTTCGCAGCGAGGCGCCTTAGACCGCTCGACTACTCCACCGCGGCTATCATCTCCCCCCCCCCATCCCTTTCTGCAGTACTGCCTTCAAATAGACCCTCTATATATTCCTTCAAAAATGTTGAAATGTTTATTAAGTGTAAACGAAGGCTTCCGCGGCCGTTGTCATTGTTTATAAAACTCTTCTGGGTGTTGGACCGCATCGTCAAATACTTCACCGACGTTTCGGCCACTATTGCAAGTGGCCATCTTCTGGGTGTTACTTTACTGCTGGGTGACGGAAACCTGGTGTCTTAAAATACTAAATGTTGCTAGTTCTTATTGGTGGTTTCAGCTCTCTTTCATTAGTGTTTACTTTATTTCTTCCTATTGGTGGAAAAGGAAGTCCGGGATTGGTGTTTATATTAATGTTTGTCATTGGTTGAACCTGGCGAATGAGGAGCGGTGGTAGCAGTGACGTAGCAGTGATACCTAGCGCCGGCTAGAGCGTGCTGTTTGCTCTGTGTACGCGCGGCCGCTGTTGTCTGCGGGAGGGCCCCTATGGACTGCACTGCGCGCGGTGTCGTCGCGAAGCGCTGCTACTGCTGGCAACCAAGACGCGGGAAGTCTGTACCCGTCTTCCCTGTTCATATTTCCGGGTCGCTTAGCTATTTCTATTGCTTCCCTGATTTTCCTCTTCAAAGTATAGGGTTGTTTTGCCAGTACAGCGACTTTCCGAAAATCCATATGTTTGCCGCACTCTTCTTGGTGTTCAGCTACTGCCGACTTTGTATGCTGTCCTAGCCGAATGTACCTCTCGTGCTCGGCTATCCTTGTTTTAATCGGCCGCCCAGTTTCTCCAATGTACACCTGGCCTGGCTGCGATATGTAGACGACACGTTTGTCATCTGGCCTCATGGAGAAGAGGAGCTGCGGAATTTCCATCAACACCTCAATCAACAGCACAACAAGATCCAGTTCACCATGGAGATTGAGAAGAATGGTGTGCTCCCTTTCCTCGATGTAGAGGTTTATCGGAAACCAGAGGGCAAACTGGGCCATCGGGTATTTAGAAAAGCTACCAGCACAGGCAGGTACCTTCACGCAACTTCCCACCATCATCCTACGCAAAAGAAGTCCGTGCTCCACACTCTAACTAAGAGGGCTTACCGGATTAGTGATGAACACCACCTGAAAGCAGAATTAAAAAACATCAGGTCCACCTTCGAAGCAAACGGTTATGGGAAGAGGATGATTGAGCAAACTATGACACCTAATGATAGAAACAAAAGGGAAGAGCCAAAGGAAGGACAAACCATCGCCCTATTGCCATACGTGAAAGGAGTCACCGAACGAGTAGGCAAAATTCTTCGTCGAGAGGGCATCACACCTATATTTCGCAGCAACAATAAAATAAGAGATGTCCTAGGCTCACTGAAGGACAAAACGGATAAGCTGCACACAGCCGGAGTCTACGAAATCGGCTGTGAGTGCGGCCAGGTGTACATTGGAGAAACTGGGCGGCCGATTAAAACAAGGATAGCCGAGCACGAGAGGTACATTCGGCTAGGACAGCATACAAAGTCGGCAGTAGCTGAACACCAAGAAGAGTGCGGCAAACATATGGATTTTCGGAAAGTCGCTGTACTGGCAAAACAACCCTATACTTTGAAGAGGAAAATCAGGGAAGCAATAGAAATAGCTAAGCGACCCGGAAATATGAACAGGGAAGACGGGTACAGACTTCCCGCGTCTTGGTTGCCAGCAGTAGCAGCGCTTCGCGACGACACCGCGCGCAGTGCAGTCCATAGGGGCCCGCCCGCAGACAACAGCGGCCGCGCGTACACAGAGCAAACAGCACGCTCTAGCCGGCGCTAGGTATCACTGCTACGTCACTGCTACCACCGCTCCTCATTCGCCAGGTTCAACCAATGGCAAACATTGGTGTTTATATTAATCCCGGACTTCCTTTTCCACCAATAGGAAGAAATAAACACCAATGAAAGAGAGCTGAAACCACCAATAAGAACTAGCAACATTTAGTATTGAAGACACCAGGTTTCCGTCACCCAGCAGTAAAGTAAAACCCAGAAGATGGCCACTTGCAATAGTGGCCGAAACGTCGGTGAAGTATTTGATATTTTGACGATGCGGTCCAACACCCAAAAGAGTTTTATAAACAATGTTTATTAAGCTTTGGGACTTAACTGCGAGGTCATCAGTCCCTAAACTTACAAAATAATTACACTAACTTATGGTAAACATCCATACCCGAGGGAGGATTCGAACCCCCGACGGGTAAAGGCCTCGCGCATCGCAGCATACCCCTGGAAAACGTTCGGACACTCCGCCGCGGCTATACTTTCATATTTCTACTTTCCCTTCTTCGCTTATCATCTAGCTACATTTTTATATTTTTTTTCCTTATCACTGGAAACATATTCGAGCATCTATTCCATCTCTAACGACCACGACATCGACAGGATGTTAAACCGTAATGTTCCTTCCTTCAGTTTATGGTTTCACAACCTCTCTTACACTGTAAACGAAAATATTTCGCGAGCGTTTCTTCTTCTCCTATGGGTCATTCAGGCGGGATATTTCACGAACTTGAAAGATCCATCTACGTGCACTGATACCTATCCCAAGTTCTCGCCTTGTGAGCCGCAGACAATCAGACGTTATCCTTCTAGTTCTGTGCGCAGGTGCTGCAGTGTGTGTGTGTGTGTGTGTGTGTGTGTGTGTGTGTGTGTGTACGCTCGACTGGTCGCCGGCCGTCGGTTGGCGTCCCGCCAGGCGACCCGGTCACGCGGCTCGGCCGCGAGGAAACGAACCTATTCCCGGCCGTAATTGGCAGAAAATTGGGTTGAGTCGCGCCGCTGTCCCGGCCCGTTCTTTCGCCCGCTGCCCGCCTCGGCTCGGCTCGACTGGTCACCGAGTCAGCCCGGCCGCATCCCCACACTAAATTAACCGCCGAGCCGGTCACGCACTGCTACGGCGCTCTCCAGCTTAGCCTCGCGCTCGTTCTTCAACCTAGGTGCAAGGTAGGGATGGGATAAACCGACCGGTTAAAACCGATACCGGTATTTTAGTTTTGAATAACCGGTTTTTTCGGTATTTATTTGGTGTCGGTTGTAACCGGTTTTTTTAGTTATTGTCAAGAACCGGGTAAAAACAACAACAACAAAAAAAAACAAAAAACAAAAAAACAAAAAAAAAAACAAAAAAAACTGGTACGACTCCTTCCTGTAGCAGTGATTCAAAATGGTTGAGTACGACTCCTTCCTGTAGCAGTGATTCAAATTGGTTGAGTGTTTTTTTTAAGTAATAATCTGATGAAGACTGACTAAATGTGCCGAAAGCGGCCATTTTCATAAATGAGTTTTCTTGACTGCTTTTACTATTGGATATTAAAGAACAGAGTGTTGTTAGCTCCTCAACACATTGGTTAAAATTTTAAATGTATTATAACCAATATGGGTTTAGGTAACATTAATCATGTGGTGCCTCGCGAGGTAGCCGTGCGGTCTGAGGCTCCATGTCATGGACTGCGCGGCTGCTCCAGTCGGAGGTTCGAGTCCTCCCTCCTCCCTCGGTCATGGGTGTGTATGTTGTCCTTAGCGTAAGTTAGTTTAAGTTAGATTAAGTAGTTTATACGTCTAGCGACCGATGACCTAAGCAGTTAGGTCTCATAAGAAATCTCCCATTTGAATATTCTTTGGCATGTGGTGTACAGTAGTGGTCTGCAAATCGGCGGTTTCGCTCGCTCGTACTCGGTCGAGTGCGCAACGCTCGGCGGTGGCGCGCCAAGTGTGTTACGCTCGCAGCGAGCGTGTTGACACTCGAACGAGGCTGCGTGGGGCGGGGCGGGCAGAGGCCGCACAGCGTAGTGCTGCCGCTGTACTCACAAGGAAACCTACCGCTCTCCGATTTTTATGAAATTTGCATATGTTCTAATACAAGAAAAACAATGGGACAGGTATATATATATATATAGCGGCGGAGAAACATATTTAAGAGGTGATTTTAATAATGTTTGGTATGAAAATATCTTTTGATGAAAGACAAATTCCATAGATTCAACATCGATAAAATCAAAATAACTTTTTGAACTATCCACCTAATTGTCACTCCCCCTACAATGTACTTAGGCCGATCTCTTATCAAGACACGGAAGAAAGCGAGCATCCTATGTATTGCACAACAGCTTGCATACGTTCTTTATTATGTAGATAAGAAAGACGACAGTGGCAGTGGGGCATATATGAATGTTGCAATTGGAAAAATTCCCGTTAAGGACTCAGTCGGAAAAGGTAGAGGCGCAGCAACCACGCACATTGCCAAAATGCTACGGGAATATATATATTAACGGGGTGCAACAGAGAGAGATGCATAAACCTAACCTAACGGTTGTACATCAATATAGTGTATTTAGTATCAATATAAAAGACGGACAAAGTATTCCAGGACTTGAGAGTGATAAGAGGAATCGATATAAAATACAATCACGTACTCGTTAAGACGGCAAGTAACACCTACCACTAAACAGGCACTAACAGTCCACAAAATAGGAACAAGAAAGAAAGAAAGATGCTGGAAAACTCATTTACTAAATTATCTTAGCACAGAAACTTTATGTTAATCACGTATAATAACCTGTATGGTAAAGTAGTAAATGCAAAACTGAATGGCTAGTTCAACTGGATTGAGAGAAAAGCTTTCGAAGCACCCGGTAAAGGAAACAATTCCAAATTTCGAGGTCAGGATGTATTCTCAAGCATCTAGTTTGCTCCCGACACTCGCCTTGGATTCGAGTGGCGCTGCGGTGGGCGACCGAGTGGCGAGCGGGCAGTGTGGACGGTCGGGCCAGTCGAGCGTGCGCCGCTCGAACGAGCGTGCAAGAAGTCGAGCGCAGCCACACGCCTTGCCGCAAGCTGCAGTACCGACACCTGTCGGACTGTCAGAGAACGACATGTATCTCGCGATTCGAGCGAGCAACCGAGCGAGGTGCAGACCTCTAGTGTACAGCTTTTCTAGTTCAATTTGCGTAAATTTACACCGACAACAATCATACTGTTAGCCGAAACTGTGACTTTATTTTTCAAAATACTTCTGCAGCGCTGAATGAAGTTCATTTACTGACTATAACTTATGTAACTAGCTATTCATATGCGATGGCTCACAACTCTAACATAAGGAGTGGTTGGCTCAGTATTGGCAACTGCCGGATGGAAATACTAGGCCAGTAAATCTGTATGCTTCATATATCGTCTTCTACGGACTCCTGGCTAGGCTTACACACACTCAAGAAGGCGTAATATTGGGAGGGGGATCTTGCAACATATGGAAAGACTAGTGATTTGTCGTATAACGTAAATTTACCTAAATTTTAACTCAACTTCCTAAGTTTCGTTTTCGGCCGAAACTAGAAGAACCGAAAATTCGATTACAGTTTCTGTTTCGGCTGCCAGTTAAGTTTCGGTCGAACTTTGCTGGAAATAAAAGCAATAAAAAAACCGAAAACCGGTTATTTAAAAAACCGGTTATCTTGAGCAGTTTTTACAGTGCGGTGACGAAAAGAACGGTTGTAACCGAAAACCGGTTGTTTCAGCGATAACCGCCATCTCTAGTGCAAGGTCGAGCGTTTGTAGGCGAAGGCCAAACTTCCCAAACGTTGAGCTGTCACGTGCTTCAACAGACACCTGTCGTTGTTCTGTTAGGCTTACCATCTACGTAACTCCTACAATGATAACTATAACCTTTTCTTATAAAGTCGTTTTTTTAAAATAATTTTTAATGTAATGACTTTCTTACTTGACAGCTGTTTTGATGATATGTGTTTACAAATATCTTATATTGCATTATATCTTTGGTAATGATCCAGCTTCTCTGAGATGATTAATTTCGAATTTTGTGATATCTTTGAATGTCAATGTATTTACAAATGTTTTATACTCTGGATTTTTTAGTGTCTCTGAGTATGTCTCTTTGGTCTCTGAGGTATTGCTAGCCATTTGGAATTTTGTAATATCTTTGAGTATGAAAATACGTTTCTCTGGTGTCTGAGATATTGTATGTTAATCGAAATTTTGCGTTATCCTTGACTGTAGAACATTACATCTCTGATTTTAGCCGTTGTCAAGCATAATTAGATCGGTAAAGAGTTATAAATAAATGTTGTGTTTAAAATCTATGGGTTCATTGAGAATTTCGTTAGGTGAAGCTTCCATGTGAATGCCTTTCGAAATTTTATATAATATTTAAAGCTCTCTCGATGTTTGTAGTGGTGTGGTTTTCAATTTTCAAATGCATTTAATAACATGTATGACGATTGAAAAGAACGCAGTCATCTGTAGAATTATCAATTTATTTACTGGCAACCATTTTCGGCGGATCACGCCGCCATCTTCAGGCCGTTTATAGAAATGGGTGACAGAATCAGCCTATGACACATTGTCATTGGGGTGATAATTAGTCAGCAAATGTTCAAATGTTTGTGTAGCTCAAGGGACTTAACTACGGGCTCATCAGTCCCTAAACTTACAAACTACTTATGAACTAGCTAATACTAAGGTCGGCACAAATATCTATGCCCGACGGGGGGAGTCGAAGCCCCGACCGTAGTGGCCGTGCAGACCGGGACTGGAGCGCCTCAGTCCCCTCGGCCACCGCGGCCGGCAATTAGCAGCGTACTAACTATTTCTTTAGATCGGGTCCAAGAAAACCTTTATTTACTGACCTCGCCTTCCACAGTGACATTCTCTAAAAAATTAAAAACAAAAAATGATAGTAGTTGTTCCAAGATGATCCGAGATGCTTCAGGCAAAGGCCTACCATACTGTCCCGTAATCCATAATTGCTGGCGGCAGCATAGTTTATTCAACTAGCTCCCTCTAAAAATCAAATAAAACCAAGTAAATATACAAAGATTACCTGACACAGTCGGGTTTGGAGGCGATCTGATCGTTTTTTATAGTTATCAAAATGAAAAGCCAAGATTTATTAAATGACGACCGGTTTTGGTGCACTGTGTCACCATCATCTGGTCACATATGTGTTATAAGCTGGTCATCTTTTTACAAAAAAAGTTTGGTATAAAATAACAAGTGCAACATTGCACTTAGTCACTATGTAAAAAATACAGTGACTAAGTCCAATGTTGCACTTGTTATTTTATACCCAATTTTTTTTAACAAGATGACCAGCTTATAACACATATGTGATCAGATGATGGTGACACAGTGCACCAAAACCGGTCGTCATTTAATAAATTATTAATGTGCGATCTTGGCTTTTCATTTTTAAAACTATAAGTAAGTATATGTCGGGGGGGGGGGGGGGGGCAGAAAGCGTGTCTTGCCTCTCCAAAATTTGAAGTGGGGAGCGACTGCTACTCCTGCCCCCCCCCCCTTCCCGGTTGATCCCGGTTGATACGCCATTGTAAATTTGTACACGTACAATGTTACGAAACATTAAGTGTACTACGTAGCCCGAAGTCTACATGCCTACTTGATTTATATATTATTTCCTTGTCACAATTGTATTATACTGTTTTCTGTGACTGGAAGTTCTATCCACACTTAATATAATTCCATATTCTCTTAACTAAATAACTTTACACATAAAAAAATGTTGAAATATTTGTAATGTTATGGGACCTAACTACAGTGGTCATCGTTTCATAAACTTAAAAACTCGTTAAACTAACTTAGCCTAAAAACAATACACATACACTAATACCCAAGGGACGACTCAAACCTCCGACGGCAACGTACCAAGGCGTCTTAGACAATTTGTACACGTACAATCGTGTGAACATTAAATGTTCTACTTAACGCAAGGTCTACATGCCTACGTCGCTCACTTGTGTTCTCGACACGATTGTATGATATTATTTTATGTGAATGAAAGTTGTATCCCCACTTAATATAATTTCGTACACCTCTAACTATAAAACTGTATACATCCTTCCGCCTTTACACTTTACCAATTGTATTACTTAGCCCAAGGTCTACATGTGTACTCCATTCAAATGTTTCAAAATGTTCAAATGCTTGTATAGTCTATGGGACTTAACTACGGGGTCATCAGTCCCTAAATTTACAAACTACTTACGAACTAACTAAGACTAAGGATGGCACAAATATCCATGCCCGAGGGGGGATTAGAACCCCCGACCGTAGTGGCCGTGCAGGCCGTGACTGGAGCGCCTCAGTCCCCTCGGCCACCGCGGCCGGCCCACATGACTTCTTTCGCTCCTTGTTCTCGCAGAGATTATTTCTTTGCAGTGTGTTCTCATTTAGCAAACTTATCTTGTAAAATGTAATGAAACCGGACAAAAAATTGGAACATATTGCTAGGGAGAACTCTCCGATTAGCACTGTGCAATTTAAAAGTCACGAGAGAGAGAGAGAGAGAGAGAGAGAGAGAGAGAGAGAGAGAGAGAGAGAGAGAGAGAGAGAGAGAGAGAGGAGGGGGGAGGCAGAAAGAGGGGGATGGGGTAAAATGATTATGAACAAGATTACTAACTTCTTTCTCTGGAACAAGTGAAGGTTAGAATCGTAGGGACTGAGGGAATACAGATGACTAATATATCAAATATGGTGATGTCAACAGTAAAACCTGTTAAGCTGACATTTAACTCGACAGAAGAGCATCTAATGGCGCGTTTTTCCTTGACAACGGTTACGTCAGCGTAAATCAGAGCTCGTGGCTGCTAGCGTCCTCATGCAGCCTCTGTGTAAACAAACAACACGACTTGAATCAGACACGGGATTGCAGATGTACGCAAGCGGGGAAAAACACACATTAGTCTACATTCAACTCTTTCTCTTTTGAAAGGCACGATGCAGAAGCAGAAACGGTGGGAGGTTTTCGAGGAAAACTGCAGCACAACACAAGGTATTATTACGGTTTCAGTAACACACGAATATTTCCAACAGTAATTTAGTTCACCAATCTCCCTGTGATGCTACCAGCGTTCGAAAGACAATTTAGAGTCTCTCTCTGAAAAGCTAATAGCGTTAACTTCCACTGCCTCAACAATTCCGAAAACTGTTCATACTTCAATATAAGGAGAGGCATTGAATTAAAATTTGTGCTGTGGTCGGAACTCGAAGCCGGAACCTCCTGCTTACTAGAACGTGCTTTCGAACACTTTTTTCCCCCTTCAGGTAGATCTATGTTTTGCGGTCGTTGTTTCAGGTCGTTCTTGGTTGTTCGGACCACTCAGCTAACACAGCTTTACATACAAAGCGACTACACGGATAGTCTTTAAGGACGTCTCCCTCCACACCACGTACTTCAATTCTGTCTCAATGTTCCCTGTGAAAATCGTAAGAAATTGGCAAGGCTCTCCTATACTGGAGTAGCACCCCAGCAAATAACATGAGTGGGAACGATTCCGCATTGTTCCTCAGGCAGAGTTGATATAAATATCAACAATAATTCAGTTCCTTGAGACAAATATTGTTTCGTTGTACCAAAGACATATATATGGAGACACACTAAATTAAAATCTGTGCTGTAACCGGGATTCATACAAAAGACCTTGTGCTGAGTATTCAGGTGCTAACACAGCTTTACGGCCACGGCACAAATTTTAATTGAGTGCCTCTCCTTATATTTCATATCTTTGGTATAACGAGACAATGTTTGTCTCAAGGAACTGAATTATTGTTGATATTTATACTATTCTTAAGCTTGACCTCAAGACTACAGGGAAAGCATTGTGCAAGGAGGAAAAGTTTCTTACAATTCAGAGACAGCCCTTTCTAAGAAGAGTTAGGCGGTGTATTACTTCTTGCAAGTCACAAGTCGCTGAGTGCCAAGACGGGAAAATAAGAGAAAGCCACGGTCATGAGGAGAGTACCTGCCGCTGTTACCGCTCACCGTTCAACAATTGCGGGGGGGGGGGGGGGGGGTGGTACGTAGCGGGCTGTCGGCCACTCACTGTAGAGCACCTTGTTTTGTCTAGATGTGTACGTGCGTGCAGGCAGATGCAGATTACAATATTTGCCTCCCATTTTATAATGTATCTAACGTAATTCTGACGGACTTTGGTACACAAATTTTCCTCAGCGTTAATCCCGTCTAGCAGAGAGAAACGTAAAAATTAACCCACGCAATCAAACTGCTCAGGTCATCGGTCCATAGATTTAACGTACTACTTAAATCGGGTTTATGTATCAAAAACCGCAAAATTAACTTACGACGTGGCAAACCTGTTTTTTTACAGTCTAACAAGGGGGAGTTACGTCATATTTTGGGCACCTATGTCGTGGTTTTGAACTATCATTACCGTCACCATTAGGACAACTGTAAATGAATATCTCACCATTCTCAACAACACACTTCTTACTGTGACTAATATATTGCAAACAAACACTAGCATATTCCAATATAACACTGTACCAACACACACCGTCAAAGAGTTTGTTGAATCTGGATAAGGATCTGCCTTGAGTAAAAAAGTTTTTTATTATTTTTTATTTATTTTTTTACATGTTGGATTGGTCAGTTTTCCTACATTATCCCTTAGATATCTGTGTACAGTTTGTTATCTACAACGCAATGTATGGGCACACAAAAACAAAAACAGTATTTTGCTCAAGGTAGATCCTTATACCGAACCACCTAACTTAAATATTTATAAAGCAAAAACGGACCAAAAAGGGCGTCACACAAGATGATTTTACAACGAAAAAGGTTCGGGCGTGGTTTATGGAGCATCAGAAAATCATCAAATATCTCCCCCAGCAGAGAAATCGCTATGTTTCAACTGAGTCGTTATGGGGATTTTTAGAGCAGAGATCGTGGACCAAACTTACATCTCGAACATCGTTAAATCAATCGACGAATGTTTTGGTACAAGACCGCCAGAGGGTGATGAAATTTCATTTGATTTTGGAAGAGGAATTTTGTATAAAGAGGACGAGAATATTTGTATGGAACGGTACTGTACAAATCCACTGTAATCACCATCATTGACAATTCAACAACAAAGGCACGTTTATTTAGCAAAAATAAATAATTTAATGATTACTAATTTTCTTATTTCATCTCAACCTCGTCCCTCATTTTCCTGATTGAGGTATTTTTCTGTTCTTGTTGCATGGTACGTGTCGAGTTTGAGATTTTCATTATATGTAAATGTTCACGTGCCAGTAAAGTAATCAGTTCTTGCCACTGAAATCTAATTTCCAAACTAGTGCCCACTTTCAATTAGTCACTATAAATGAGAAACTTTCACTCACTTGCAATTCGTCACTATAAATTAGAAACTTTCACCTAAATAGCCGTTGTGCTTTCAATCAGTTTAAACACACTGTTTCTTAATTAACGGTGCAAGTATTAATATTAGGGCATAACTAAACTGAGTTCTGGCCACTGAAAACTAATTTCCAAACCAGTGCTCGCTCATTTTCAATTAGTCAATAGAAATTAGAAACTTTCACCTCTAATGCATGACTTTTTATTCGAAGCTATGAAAACTACCACGATTAATGTATAGCGCGCATCTACTGAGAAAAATATTGAAAAAAAAATTGCTTTAAATTATTATGCACTGTTAGCAACAAAAAGTTCATAGGTGGTCAGCTGTATAGTTCTTCCACGATGTACTCGACGCAGTAAATGTCGCTACCGTGCCTCTCTCCTTTCCAGAAAAGTAACTCATAATGCAACAGTAGTATGTGATTGATTACTTTTACATGGTAAAGGAGGAATATTAAAGTAAACAAACTTACATGTTAGGAGTAACTCAATGAAACAAACTGTCGAAATCATTCAGTAGCGCTCTGCGATTTATAATTTCTAGGACGAGCTACTAGCAAATGTATACAAGCAGCTACCCATGAATTTATGGTAAAATGTTGATCTGTTTGAGAGATAATGGAAAAAATAAGGTATTTAGCTGATCAGTTACATATGCATTAAGCCGGCCGCGGTGGCCGAGGGGACTGAGGCGCTCCAGTCACGGTCTGCACGGCCACTACGGTCGGGGGTTCGAATCCCCCCTCGGGCATGGATATTTGTGCCGTCCTTACTTGCAGCTAGTTCATAAGTAGTTTGTAAGTTTAAGGACTGATGACCCCGTAGCTAAGTCCCATAGACTCTACAAACAAACAAACAAACATATGCATTAAATGGTTAATGGTTTAAGAAGTGGACCTACAGCAATAAGTGGAGTATGAAGATGAGTCTGTTATGAAATCTGACAACAGTACCCGAAGTTAGAGAGGAAAATCTACTTGCTTTCGCAGAGTACAAGATAAGACTTGGCGGCCTTCCACCTTGAGCAACTTGATTACAGCTCCGGACTGGAGCAAGGTGGTTGACTGTCAGCCACTTCCGGAGGGGTTGCGTGCGCGCGGTAAGCGCACGGATAAAATTTTCAGGAGCGCCAACTCCCGGGAACAAACTTTCCCCCGTGTTCGCTGAGTGCAGAGACGGCGCCGCCAGAAACTAAATCAGTGGGAGAGCACCGCCCAACTTCCAAACTTTGCCACCAGAGGCGCCGGTGGTCATCTCTCCAGCGCTTACTGCCCCGCGATGTGCCTACTGCGGCCGTCCAATTTCTTATCGCGACTCCCCCATCCCCTGCACTCTGAGATGTGAGAGAGTACAACTAAAAGGAAAGACGAGTGACTTTTCTTTTTAATCAGTGTAACATCCTTGCTTCACTGCGCTAACTTGTCTGGTGTATCACAGATAATAAACGTGTCTGATCTGGAGACGGATCGCTCATTCATCGGGTGAATTTTATGCATAATGGATGCAGTAGAGTTTCGCAACTGGTCCTTTTATACTGTGTAGAATAATTGCGGCTGTCAGTCACACTTTAAGATGTTTTATTTAAGCCACGACTGGTTTAGTGGCTTATGGCCATTTTCAGGTGGTCATTCATACATTAAGTTGCGTATTTATTAATTCTGGTTATGTTGTTTGAGTAACAAAAAAAAAGTTGACATTCTGTGAATATGAAAGAATAACACCTGCAGGATTAGAAGTGACATCTATTCTTTCAGAACAGACGCCACACACACACACACACACACACACACACACACACACACACACACACATATGCTATCTGCTCGTTTGTAACTACGGGTCGGGGTTTCGAATCCCGCCCTCGGGCATGGATATTTGTGCCGTCCTTAGTAGTAGTTAGTTCATAAGTAGTTTGTAAGTTTAGGGACTGATGACCCCGTAGTTAAGTCCCATAAGCTCTACAAACATTTGATTTTTTTGTAACTATGGTAAGATTTTGAATATCCATATTGCACATTAGAATTACGAATTCTAAATATTGAAACATTTAGTCCGTTTGGTGCGTTGAAATAAATTCAACGGCGAAGTTAAAAATTTGTGCCGGACCGGGATACGAACCCGATTTACCGCTTCGGGGCAGCGGTCGCCTTAACCAGTTTGGCTATCCAGGCAGCTTCCTTACCAGACTCTCAGCTTCTAGCCCCCCTGCCCATTGATTCCTCTTGCTCGCAGCCTATACTGGAGTTTGGTTGACAAACTGGCCGCGGACTGATAGAATGATCAAAGTTTGTGTTTCATTCGATTGCGGGAGATGTCACGAGATAGCATTAACAGAAACATGAAAAACTGTACTCTGATTTTAATGATGTGATGTGTATCTGATGTGTTTTTGTGTGAGAAATTACCGTTTTTCAATAATTTCCACATTTTTAGTTTTGCTTATTACAGCGCCATCTCTCATAAAACGAAAAAGATGTTTTATACAATTTATATATTTATGCACGAACAATCCGAATAATAGTTTAATTACACGTTTTCCATCCATTGCGTTTATTGTCGTGACCACGACATAAGAAAACCTGTCTGACAACTTTTTTCACTTTAGAGTGGCCTAAGGCTGAAACCTGGTTATGAAAATAGATATAAAATTATCAGCCAAATGGCGGTCAATTTTATTGTACTTAGAAAAGCAGGAAAAGAATAAAAGAAAAAAAAAAACAGCTGTTGTGAAACGTAACAAACACACAAATACGCTCTTTGTTGCTTTAAACTGATGCGGAGTTCGCTAAGAGCGAGTCCTGTCCGTTCGGCACATTTCGGAAGCAGTCGTGCTTGTGTTGCGACGGGGGCGATTCCGAAGCCTTGGCCTGTGCTGTTGGCCGTACTATCCCACCCCACCCCTCCCTTCCCCTCACCATAGCGAAGGCTGCGGCAGTGAGCGTCCGAAGCTCTGCTCTCTCACTGTGGGAATGAAGCGAAAGAGACATATTTCACACTACGCGCTAATTCTTGAAAACTGCCATCTATTGCTATTTTGCTCAATGTTTGTTCTTCATATTTCTGGTTTGCTTTAGGTACGGTATGAGCTTCAGTTGTAGCGTACAATACACGCCACTGAAAATAAGACTACTTGACACATTTTAATTATCCAATGAGAATCGGGACAGTAGCGCCATGCTTGCGGAAACTTGTCCCCAAGGAGACGCACGCGTAGTTCTCTGCGACTGTGAATACGAGAGAGAGTCCCTGTCGCTTTACTGGCGCATAATCAGCAGTAACGACAGTCAGGTGGATCCCAGCCGTGGGCCGTATTCTTTCACTGCGCCGAGCCGCTGGGATCCCCCACTGGCAAATTATTCTGCACTCGGCCTCACGAGCGCATGCAAACACACACACACACACACACACACACACACGAGTGTAAGTGCTCACAAATCGTTCCGCCGCCCTTTGTTCTGCAAGGCGTCGCGTACACGCAGATGGCGGATAGCGATAGAACGCCTTCCCCCCCTTCCTCTCTCTCTCTCTCTCTCTCTCTCTCTCTCTCTCTCTCTCTCTCTCTCTCAGCAAGGCTCTTATCCGCAGGCAGGTAGGGCGGGGGGGTCTCCAGATGGCGCAGATAGCGAAGCCTGGAGTCTGCAGCGTCTAGAACCGACTCCGCCGTTACCCGGCCGGAACCTAGCAAGCACACACACACACACACACACACACACAAAAGCGGTAAACATGACAGTTCGCACACAACGCACCAACAGTGACGCCTAGTTAGCCTTTTTATGTCTAAATCTAGCATATTTAGAGTACCGTTTACCCATACAAAATGACAAAATACTTGTAGCCTGAAATCTAGCCTATTTGACAAACCCTCCTAGCCAAAAGAGCTTATTTTTAACACGTTCGGGTCGATTGACTGTCGACTTCACTTCGTTATATACCAAGGAGAAAAAATTGATACCACGATATCAGTATAATCTTGACGCCACGCCACAGTGGCATGGAAGGCCGGTGGGATAGATAGCAGCCTACCGCGGTGGCCGAGGGGACTGTGGCGCTCCAGTCACGCTCTGCACGGCCACTACGGGCGGGGGTTCGAATGCCCCCTCGGGCATTGATATTTGTGCCGTTCTTAGTCTTAGCTAGTTTCTAAGGGGTTTGTAAGTTTAGGGACTGATGACCCCGTAGTTAAGTCCCATAAGTTCTACAAACATTTGAACATTTGATTTTGATAGATAGTAGCGTTATGGTTGGCAAACCCGCATAACAAACAACCAGCAACAAACCTCTGTCTAT
This sequence comes from Locusta migratoria, assembly GCA_026315105.1. Lineage (NCBI taxonomy): Eukaryota > Metazoa > Arthropoda > Insecta > Orthoptera > Acrididae > Locusta > Locusta migratoria. The sequence goes on along the minus strand of CM048745.1, from coordinate 324,820,184 downwards.
ATCGCAAATTGTTGTTTCCCGGATTTGAATTCATATTTTGAACGGTACATTTCAAATTCTGACGTATTTTGTAACATTAAAGATAAAGGTGACGCAATGAATTAAAATTTGTGATGCGGCCGGAAATCGAACCCGGACCTCCATGCTTACTAGGCAGACGTCTTAGACCACCACACCACACCACACCACACCACACCACACCACCGACCGCATCACAAATTTTAATTCAGTGCTTCACCTTTAATGTCTTGGACATATTAGAGACGAAAAACCGTCTCAGGGTTTCTGAATCGATTTTGTAACTATACTGACTTTTATTTTTACTTTTCATGGGATATTTCCCGTTGAAATTTAGACACAAGAGTTTAAGAAAATTTGGAACAAGTAATAATCGATGTTAAAGAATCCATTATACAAAAAAAATAGTTGTATATAAATCAGTTGTAAATAAATGAAACAAACAGTAATTGAAAATCTCTTCCATTTGGAGAGTAATCCCATTAGTGATCATTTGTCCCCTAATGGAAGAAATATGTTTTATTTTTCACAACTTATTACGTCGATCGCGGACTATGCCCGAAGAACTCTGTGATTCGACGTTAGGAAACATCCATAAAATGAAAAGAGAGACGTGAACTGACTATGTGTTGTACATACCTCGAACAGACCAGAACGTAGCCAGAGGTGTTTCGATCCCCTCCCTAATTTCGTCAAAAAGCCCAGACCCAGGGTACCTCTGAAAAAAATCTTCGATATGTCCCTGGGAAAGTGGTCTTATAACTTCCAAACTGAAATGAATATTCGAAGAGCTCGATAAAACCAGTGACAACTCACAGAGGAACCAGCCTCAATGACAGCAAGCTGTCTACTGAGGGCCTGGCCGGAGTGTTCCCTTTAATCTACAAGCCGGACCGAGCCTGTGAGCCTTGTTCACGTGAGGAATCGGTGACGCCATACTGGCGTGCGCCGTTCGAGAGGCAAGGAGGCCCGCACGCCCCAGTGGCGTGAGCCGTCACCAACGTGTTAACTAAGCTTTGACTATGCTACATGAAATACTGACAACGTTTATTCACTGTGGTTGTTTCTCTGATCTTTTACTCCACTTACATATTACACTACAGACGAACCTAACAAATCTGTCGCGGGAGGGGGGGGGGGGCGGTACGGTGTGGGAAGGGGCAGCGTTTGCTGGGGGAAAGGCGAGATGATGGGCTCAGGGCTCAGTGCATGAGTGCAGCCGACACTGGCCTGTTTTTCAGCTTGCAACGAAAGTAACAATGCGTACTTTCGACTTCACGTAGCTCAATGCTTATGACGTTATATCTCCTGAACACTGTGTCCAAATGTTCAAATGTTTGTAGAGCTTATGGGACTTAACAACGGGGTCATCAGTCCCTTAAACTTACCAACTACTTATGGACCAGCTTATTATAAAGACGGCACAGACATCCATGCCCGATGATTCGAACCCCCGACCGCAGCGGCCGTGCAGACCGTGACTGGCACGGCGCAGACCGCTCGGCCACTGCGGCCGGCAACACTGTGTCCTACGGTAATACAATTTTCCTGGTATATACAACGAAACATAAGGAAACTGTCTGCGAAATGTGTTGTAAATAGAGTTAGTAGTGAATGCATCATAAATCAATGCGTCATCTGTGATAGGCCGGTTTTTCATGAACCTTATTGTTTATGAGCACATATCTCAAATGTTCAAATGTTTGTAAATCTATCGGACCAAACTGCGTGGTCATCAGTCCGTAGCTTACAAACTACTTAAACCTAGGTAAACTAACATAAGGACAACACACACACACACACACACACACACACACACACACACACACACACACACCCATGCTCCAGGGAGGACTCGAACTTCCACGGCGAGCAACCGGGCGCTCCGCAGCGAGGCGCTTTAGACCTCTCAGCTACTCGACCGCGGCGCACATATCTCCTGAACTGTGTGTCCTACTATGATAGATTACGCGGTGCACGTGCATGCTGTCTGTAACATGGCTTGCGAATACAGTTTGTAGCGTAGAAGTACTATATTGTAACGTAGCGTCGAATGCTGTACTTATAATGCATGAACAGCGGAAAAGTAGTGAGTGATAAACTTATTTTCTTTCATCAATTTGCTGTGGCTGTCAGCGAGAAAAGTTTCATAGATGTTTGAAATTATATGTAGAGTTTGTTACAAGTGCTGTCATTCTCGAATAGTCGATTAATAAAGAGTCGTTATTCACGCGTCCCATGATACGGCAGGTTTTCACGTATCTTTGTTTTACAAATGTTTGTAAATCTATCAGACCAAACTGCGTGGTCATCAGTCCGTAGCTTAGAAACTACTTAAACCTAGGTAAACTAACCTAAGGACAAACACACACACCCATGCCCAGGGAGGACTCGAACCTCCACGGCGAGCAACCGGCGAGCTCCGCAGCGAGACGCTTTAGACCGCTCGGCTACTCCACCGCGGCTTACGTATCTCATTGTTTATGAGGTCATAGTCCCAGAACTATGTGTCATAGGAGGTTCTCGCCAGTGGTTATTCCCTGACGGTAGAGAATATATGTACAAAGTTTGGTTGAATTCAGTCCAGTAGTTTAGGAGGAGATGTCGAACACCGACACACACACACACACACACACACACACACACACACACACATACACACACACACAGTAAATTAGTGGTAAAGCGAGGATAGGAGGAGATGTCGAACACCGACACACACACACACACACACACACACACACACACACAGTAAATTAGTGGTAAAGCGAGGATGTTTCTGCTGTTCAACCACTCCAGTCCCACACAAAAGGTGCAGCTATTTTTTATTGAGTTGAATAAACCCTTATTTAATGCTGGTGTAACATTGGTTGCTTGTAACATTTCTAAGAGTAAGAGAAGATCTATAGTAATACATTATGGAACTTAAATAATGTGAAGATCTAAACCACAACACGAATCTTGACTGTCGTATGTGACTTATCATTATACAATATTAGAGAATGGTTATCTTGTCTTGGTTATAACGTCTTGGTAGGCTTTTAACCTCTGCAAACAAAATATTAGTAATGTTAGAGATGTCTATTAATTCCAGCATTTTTTGCTACAAAAGCGCCTTTTTTAAGATGCTATCTAGCCATTTTTTGAAAGTAAGAGTTGGCACCAGTGCGCATCCACAGTTGGCCTCGGCATAACCTGCCTCAGTGAGACCTTTTTGCTACTCTCAAGTCTCACAGAGTGCTGACCAACCGTCGGACGCCTCCTCGCGTCATTACACGATCGGCCCTAAACGACGGCTTTTTCTGTCGGAGAAGCTGGATGGTTGGTTGCCTGCGGGATAAGGGACGGAAACAGCGAGGTGATCGACGCCTCGATTAACAGCAAGTTCGCCGCGGCGGAGCAGCCGAGCGCATTGAGGCGCTATGCTACGATGCGCGAGGCCGTTCCCCGTCGGGCATGGATATTGGTGCTGCCTTTAGTATAAGGTAGTTCATAAGTAGTTTGTAAGTTTAGGGACTGATGACCCCGCAGTTAAGTCCCATAAACTTTACAAACATTTGAACATTTTTGAACTGCTAGTTCATCTGCAGTTACTGACGACTGTTTGAAATTTGGTCCAATTATGAACGTGTGTAGGTGTTGCTTAGTTGGATACAATCCTGGCATCCAACACAGATGACCTCAAACGCTGCGAACAGCACGAACCCATGGTTTTAATATTACTCGATCATATAACCAAATATTGGTCTTAATAAATGTTTTTGCAAAAACTGTTTTGGTTGCACAAATACAACTTTTTACTTTTTCATATGTGACGCTTTTCGCCTGTTACAAGCATCAGAGGTTCAGAGGAAAATACAAACTGGTTTAAGTAACAGCGAGTTCTTTCAAATGCCCACAGAGGTCAGTTAGCTAACCAAATTGATAAAATAGTTTTTATTTTTATTTAAAACAAATTTTCCCTAAATTATCATTCTTACTAATGTAATTATCTGTATGCTCTAGTATATCTGTCTCTTTTTTCATATCACAACTGTCGCCTTTACAAGGTAACAAAGAAAAAAATTATTAATAAGTACATGATTGACTCCAATGATGTAATGCCGCATGTGGGGGGGGGGGGCGATGCTTACTATATACAGGGCGGTCCATTGATAGTAACCGGGCCAAATAACTCTCGAAATAAGCATCAAAGGAAAAAAACTACAAAGAACTTTTCTAGCGTGAAGGGGGAAAACAGATAACGCTATGCATGGCCCGCTAGATAGCGCTGCCATAGGTCAAACGGATAACAACTGAATTTTTTTTAAATAGGTAAACAACAATAACAACTCCCATTTATTTTATTACATATTCGTCTAGGACGTAAATAAATATAAACCTTTTATTTGGGACACTTTTCTTCCTTTGTAATGGATGGCACTGTAATATTCACAAATATATTGCTAACAATTTTACACGAACATTGCATAACAGGTAGGTTTTTTTTAATTAAAACACAAAACGTAGGCACGTTTGAACTTTATTTCTGTTGTTCCATTGTGATACATGTATGTTTGTGAAATTATCATACACTATGAGAACGCATGCAGTTACTGCGTGATTACCTGTAATTACCTCGTGACTTCAATACGCGTAACGAAATTCCTCTCTACAGCGAGTAGTTCGCCTTCAGTAATGTTCTCACATGCATTGACAATGCGCTGACGCACGTTTTCAGGCTTTGTCGGTGAATCACGATAACAAATATCCTTCAGTGTTCCCCACAGAAAGAAATCCGCGGACGTAAGGTCCGGTAAACGTGCGGGCCATGGTGTGCTTCTACGACCAATCCACCTGTCATTAAATATTCCATTTAAGACCGCTTCAAATGCACGCGAGCCATGTGCCGGACATCCATCATGTTGAAAGTACATCGCCGTTCTGTCATGCAGTAGAACATTTGTAGCAAAATCTGTAGGACATTACGTAAGAAATCAGCATACATTGCACCATTTAGATTAGGGGCCAATTATCCTTCCTCCCATAATGCCGCACCGTACATTAACCCGCTAAGGTCGCTGATGTTCCACTTCTCGCAGCCATCGTGGATCTTCCGTTATCCAATAGTGCATATTATGCTGGTTTACGTTACCTCTGATTGTAAATGACGTTTCGTCACTAAACAGAACGCGTGAAAAAATTTGTTATTGTCCAGTAATTTATTTTGTGTCCAGTGGCAAAACTGTACAAACGTACAAAGTCTTCGCCATGCCAAACCTAGTGCATAGAAATTTGGTACGTGTGAAATTTATGTTGATGTATAATTCTCAACACCGACGTTTTTGAGATACCCGATTCTGCTGCTGATGTGCGGATTAGACGCAACAGCAGACTTGGGCATCATCATTTGTTGCGGACCGTAGTTGACGCTTCACTTGTGGCTGACACTTCCTGTCTCTTTAAATAACCTAACTATCCGACGAAATGTCCAGGCCGGTCGCGGCGGCCGAGGGGACTGAGGCGCTCCAGTCACGGTCTGCACGGCCACTACGGTCGGGGGTTCGAATCCCCCCTTGAGCATGGGTATTTGTGCCGTCCTTAGAATTAGCTAGTTCATAAGTAGGTTGTAAGTTTAGGGACTGATGACCTCGTAGTTAAGTCCCATAAACTCTACAAACAGTTGAAAGGTCCGGACACTTGAATGATGTCTTCCAGATTGACAATCAACATACATAGCACAGGCCCGTTGGGCATTTTGATCACAAAAAAAAAAAAAAAAAAAAAAAAAAAAAAAAAAAAAAAAAAAAAAAAAAAAAATCTTCTCTTTTCATTCTCCCCTCCGAGGAGTGGAGCGGGCTGTTTGAGATCCGGCCCATAAAGAGTCGCGGTTCTATTCAGCCAATATCAGACAAGCTGATAGTGGGGCAAAGGGGGATCCCAATTGGGAATAAGTGGGAGGGGCTTACCAGCTCCGGCATACGCCTTACAACCAAGGAAAACCTCCCGAAAACCTTGGTCGGAGCCGGGGGATTGGGACCAATTTAATTTAGCTCCGGGACTTGCCCCGGTCAAAAATGGATTATCGAGAGAACACGAATGCACTCACAACAATCAAGGATCGGACGCACGAGTTACTCTCGTAATCTCGTAGAGATCAGCTCGACCAACAGTGGACAAGCATCTCCCTACAGGAACCGCACCCGTGGGCACGGTATCCTGTGCGTCGTTTTTGATCACAATAGCCATACATAAATACCATATCGACATTTTCTGCAATTGGTAAACGGTCCATTTTAACACGAGTAATCTATCACGAAGTAAATCCCGTCCGCACTGGCGAAATGTTACACGATACCACGTACTTAGACGTTTGTGATTATTACAGCGCCATCTATCACAAAGCGAAAAAAGTGTTCCAAATAAAACATTCATATTTATTTATGTACTAGACGAGTATGCAATAAATATAGGGGATACCTATTTAAAAAAAGCAGTCGACGGCCGTTCGACCTATGGCAGCGCCATCTAGCGGGCCAACCATAGTGCCTTCTGTTTTCCCCTTCAAGCTAGAAAAGTTTTGTTCTTTGTAGTTTTTTTAAAACTGCAGGACACATGCCCACATTCATGTTTGAGGGGGAGGTGTGAAGTATAAAATTCGTCTTATAAAATACCACTGAAAGCCGTGGCTTAACGAATAACGTACTTGTCACGCACGTAGCAATGTTTCAAACTTATTTAAAAATTTAAATAACGTACATATCTCTATACTTATAAGACGCATTTCTCTGTCAGTCTGTTCTCATATACCTCAAGATCCAGACAACCAAATAACGTGAAATTTGGTACACGTACACAAAATTACATGGGGAAGGTTCTTAAACAGGTTTCGTTCCAATTTTCTTTTTGGAAAACCAACAGAAAAATTTGAGAAAAAGTGAAAGTGCGTTTCAATGTGTCCGTGTAAATCTATATTTTCGCACTGATCTTTATGAAATTTTGCACAACTGACCTTCAAAACAAGAGGAAGGGCACTGTCTACATAAAATTTAGTTCAGTGCATGGCGAAGGGTACTTATGGATTTCCTTAAAAATCCACAGTTTTGCTCCGATCTTGATGAAATTTGACACGCCCATGCCCGAGAGAGAACTCGAAGCTTCAACGTTAGTGGCCGCACAATACGTAACAATGTGCCTCAGACCACAAAAAAATGTTCAAATGTTTGTAGAACTTATGGGACTTAACTACGGGGTCATCAGTCCCTAAGGTTACAAACTACATATGAACTACTTACGAACTAGGACAGCACAAATATCGATGCCCGAGGGGGGGATTCGAACCCCCGACCGTAGTGGCCGTGCAGACCGTGACTGGAGCGCCTCAGTCCCCTCGGCCACCGCGGCCGGCCCTCAGACCACACAGCAATTCCCGTGCTCTAATCGATTTAGCACAACGCATGTGAAGACAGGCAGTTGGATAAACCTTTTAAAATCCTAAAATAACTCGTCTGAGTGGACCGTAGAAAAAAGAAAATGCTCGACAAAGATTTCCGATTACAGAATAAACGAAGTTAAATGTTGGCGTAGCGTCGCGAATAAGCGAACATCGTGTTGACTTTTCGGTGCGAGGCTTATTTGCGCTACATCGTAATTGTTTTGTATGTTATTATTTGTAAAGTAAATCTTTCAATTATGAAATTTAAATTTATTTAAGCATTTCAGTTTATACACGTAAAATTAACAAGTTTCCTTTTAATGAAATTAATTAATATATCGTATTTAAACGGGTAATTTTCATAATTAGGTAAAACTCTGAATGAAAAAACATTCGCGGAAATTCTTGCAGTTATATGCTTTTTTTGTTTTTGTTTTAAATATTTACCGGCAATTGTAACTGTGGTGCTCAGCAACACAAAACACTATTGAAGATGATATCGCGAAATATTTTCTGTAATTAACTCCATTCGGACTCTTATGTCAGAGATAATTAATTTAACCAAAATTAAAAATGCATTTGATATTGCTGAAAAAGAAAACGCGAGTTCAATCTCATTTTAAGAAGATGTGACAGCCATTTCAAAATCCAAATTAAGTTATTTACGATTTAATCGATAATACTTTAGGTAATAAAAAATACTTAAAATCATCATAAGTAAAAGAATGCATCTTCAGGTTGTTTGGCCCGTTTTGCGCATGTTTGTTCGCTTCATTTCGTGATTTATCGTTGTGTTTTTAGCTCAGTACACACACACACACACACACACACACTTGCACCGCAAATATTGCGGAAACGGAAAGTGCGACAGATGTGCGGTTTTCACAGAATGGATTGGTAGTCAAGGGCTCGTATTATTAGCCAATAAACAGGTTGTAAAAATACTTACAAAGTGTATTTTTTATGCAAACACACAGTTGTTTTAATGGAACAATGGTTGTTTCTATCATGCACTGTAACTTTTGACGCGGCTGTGTACAAAAAGTTTTGAATGACGTTTTTATCACGTTTAGTTTGGCAGCTACAACCGTTCAAAGTTTCGGGGGCGGATGCTGCGATAGCGTAGCTACCTGGCCGAGTGGCCAGCCCCAACACCTTCTAAATACTCTAGATGCTAGCCCACTGTCTCACGAGTCATGACCACCAGCCAGTGAGCTACGCTGTCGTAGTCGCCGCCCCCAAAAAAATTGAATGGTTGTAGCTGCCGAACTAAACGTGATAAAAAGATCATTAAAAATACTTTGAACACAGACGGTGGCAAAAATTACAGTGCGTTATACAAACTACCATTGTTCCATTAAAAACTGTATGTTTGTATAAGAAATATACTTTCTAGATATTTTTACAATCTGTTTATTGGCTAACAATACGAGTCTTTGACTACCAATGCAGTCTGTGAAAACCGCACATCAATCGCACCTTCCGTTTCCGCAATATTTGCGGTATATATATATATATATATATATATATATATATATATATATGAGAGAGACACGAAACGCGCGGCAACGGTACCACCGGAGCTATTCAACCGTGCTGCAAGCAGGCGTTATCAGCCAAGTCTCTGTGGTATGTGTGTTGCGGTTAAAACTGTTTTTCACGGAACTGTCTGGATAGCGCGCTTTAAAACTTCCGTCAGTGGAACCCTTGACGTCTACCACTAACATGCGAAGTCCTGTCCCAAACTGAATTTACGAGACCGGAGTGTCGCCTCTTCTGTCGAACTTACACTATAATCTAAAATCTGTCCCGAACGTTTGCTCTTTCCCTATTCCCCACTCAGGAGAGATATTTCATGAATTTAAATGGTTTCTGCGCCTCGGTATCACAGTGGTAGAGTGCCAGACTATAAATCAAAATGTCGCGGGTTCGATCTCTGCCAGGTATTAAGATTTTTATCTGTCGCTTTCCAATTCTTTCATCTCTCGCAATATTGCTGATTTGAAAAAATATCAAGTAGCACCGTAGTTCGTAACCTACGTTTAACTGTAGGTCATCCTATAACTGGCTGGGTAAGTCAGTTCGAAGGTCGGAGGAAGGCAGCGGCGTACTACCTCCAAAGGAGATATTTTTAAGCTATACAGATTTATTGGTACGTTTCTTCTGAATACATTTATCATACACATTTAAAGTTTAGATTTGTCAAAACACTTAGTGTCCATAAATGTCCTTGATACAGACCAGCTGCCTTTAGGTATCTACCTGGTCGTAATTGCTTTGTGTTGTCTTTTACATTTTAATAGCGTTAAGTTTAAATAAATAATGGTAGTAACAATTAGGTAAGTTAATGGTGAAATTCATGGTGTTACATCTTTAGTTATTTATACAATTTAAAATTACTATCTATGAATAATGGATATAACAAATTAGAAGGAAAAGGAAGGGCAACTCAAAAAAAAATGTTCAAATGTTTGTTAAGCTTACGGGACTTAACTACGGGGTCATCAGTCCCTAAACTTACAAACTACTTATGAACTACCCACGAACTAGGACGTCACAAATATCCATGCCCGAGGGGGGATTCGAACCCCCGACCGCAGTGGCCGTGCAGACCGTGACTGGAGCGCCTCAGTCCCCTCGGCCACCACGGCCGGCGGCAACTCAAAAATCATTATTATTAAAAAGGATAAATAAAAGGAGATAGAAAAGGGTAGGTAATGTAAAAGTTGTTGAGGAGAGTGTACACCAAGGTGGAAGGCCTCGGAATGAACATCGAGCCGTGCCATCCTGGAATTCCCTCCATAGGTGGTAGTCATTCATTTCATGTACATTAAGAGCTAACGATGATTTTGACTCTAGGGATTTTAGTGCTTAATTTTTCAGGAATAAGTCATCTTCTGTGCTGGGGTTGTCATCTGTTTCGTTATCCATGTCGCTTGTACTTACACTGCTTGTCTCGTTCCATGTGTTCTGTGTTATGATGTTGATGTTACGTCTGACCGTTTTCGCGTATTCTTCCCGCTTTAGTGATGAGACCTCATTCGTCAAAATGTTCAAATGATTGTAGATCTATCGGACCAAACTGCGTGGTCATCAGTCTGTGGCTTACAAACTACTTAAAACTAGGTAAACTAACCTAAGAACAACACAGACACCCATGCGCCAGGGAGGACTCGAACCTCCAAGGAGAGCAACCGCGCGCTCCGCAGCGAGATGCTTTAGACCGCTCGGCTACTCTACCGCGGCGGACCTCATTCGTCAATTTAGTGTGTCCCGGCCATTCTTATCTCTTATCAGTATGTTTAAGTCTTGTGTGTTGTTTAACATACAGTGTGTGTGTGTTCTGTATAACTGACAATGTAATACCGTGTGTTCTGGGGACCCAGTCTCTGCACATGTACAGTTTGGATTGTTGCTGAGTCCCATTCGTGTCAGGTGTGTTGGGTACGGGCCATTTCCTGTCAGAAAATGGATCATATCCCGGCTGGGATTAATATGACTTATCCTCAGACGTCCCCTTATGTCCGGAACGAATCAGTATAATCGACGTCCTTTTTCACTATTGTTCCATTCCCTTTACCAGGTGTCCATTCGCCATTTGGGTAGTTGGCGTCTGTCGGTTATTGCTTGGCGCACTATTTCTTGGACTTTGTCAAGCTTCCCCGCCTTTAGCCAGTACATGGCAGCCCTTTGTCTTATGGTGAGATCTACAAGTGGTACCCCAAGTACCACGCACAGTGCTTCAACCGATGTTGTGTTAAATGCTACCGTCCCTAGTAAAGCACTGTGGCGTTCAAACCAATCTTCTGATTCTGGACTGCTTTACCTTTTTATCATCAATACGAGTAGGCGGCAGGAAGTTCGTTTTACACTGAGCTTCAGATTCCGGCCCTCTAAATGTCATCGACAGAATTTTCTCCAGTGATTACCATTTGAGTTCCCGGAGCATTTCTGTGACACTCGAGCAATGGTCGAACATACCAGCTGCTCGCCTCTGAACTGCTTCTATGTCTTCATATGAACTGATCTGCTGCGGGTCCCAAACACTAGATCAATACTCAAGACGTGGTCGCACAAGCGTTTTATACGCGGTCTCCTTTACAGATAAAGTACATCGTCCCAGAATTCTCCCAATAAATCGAAGTCGGCTGTCTGCCTTACTCACAACTGTCCTTACATGTTCGTTCCATTTCATATCGCTCTGCAATGTTACGCCTAGATATTTGAACGACGCGACAGCATCAAGAAGTTCACTACTAATGCTGTATTCGAACATTATAGGATTGTTTTTCTTACTCAAGCGCATCATTTTACATTTTTCTACATTAACGGCTAGCTGCCATTCTTCGCACCAACTAGAAATGTTGTCTAAGTCATCCTGTATGCTATTACAGTCAGTTAGATTAGATTAATGCTTGTTCCATAATTATATATACATTTCGTCATGATATGGAATGAGTCAGTCTAGTAAATGTTGTCTACACTTGACAGTCGCCGGCCGCGGTGGCCGAGGAGACTAAGGCGCTCCAGTCACGGTCTGCACGGTCACTACGGTCGGGGGTTCGAATCCCCCCTCGGGCATGGATATTTGTGCCGTCCTAGTTCGTAAGTAGTTCATAAGTAGTTTGTAAGTTTAGGGACTGATGACCCCGTAGTTAAGTCCCATAGACTATACAAACATTTGAACATTTGAACTTGACAGTCAATATTTTAAGGATTTTTTATTATATTCTTTTTTTTAAATTTTTTAAAGTTTTACCTAAAAATTCATCTACATTGTAAAAGGAGTTGCCATTCAGAAATTTCTTTAATTTCTTTTTAAGTACTAGTTGACTGTCTGTCAGACTTTTAATGCTACTTGGTAAGTGACCAAAGACTTTGTGGCAGGATAATTCACCACTTTCTGAGCCAAAGTTAGATTTAACCTTGAATAGTGAATATCACCCTTTCTCCTAGTGTTGTAGCTATGCACGCTGCTATTACTTTTGAATTGGCTCGGATTGTTAATAACAAATTTCATGAGTGAATATATGTACTGTGAAGCTACAGTTAAGATCCCTAGATCCCTAAATAAATGTCTGCAGTATGCTCTTGGGTGGGCTCCAGCAATTAAACTGATTATACGCTTTTGTACAATGAATACTTTTTTACTCAGTGTTGAATTGCCCCAGAATATAATCCCATATGAAAGTAATGAATGAAAATGGCCGTTGTAAGCTAATTTACTGCGATGTATATCACCCAATTTTGCGATGACTCTGATAGCATAAGTAGCTGAACTCCAACGTTTCAGGAGATCTTCATTATGTTTCTTCCAATTCAGTCCCTCGTCAATGCAAACACCTAAAAATTTTGGATATTCTACCTTAGCTACAGATTTATGTTCAAAGTCTAAATTTATTAATGGTGTCATGCCACTTACTGTATGAAACAACACCCTCCCATACACCACAGCATCATTAGCAAACAGCCGCAAATTACAAGTTAGCCTGTCCATCAGATCATTTATATAGATATGGTCCCTGGGGCACGCCTGACGATACACTTGTCTCTGATGAACACTCGCCGTCGAGAACAACGTAACGCGTTCTATTACCTAGGAAGTCTTCCAGCCATTCACAAATCTGTGAGCCTATTCCGTAAGCTCGCATCTTCGTTAGCAGTGTCATGCCAGTGTGGCACCGAGTCAAATGCCTTTTTGAAGTCGAGACTGCGTTACCTTTAATCTACATCTTTCTCCCGTTATAGCCATCCGCGACCTCCCCTCGGAAGTCGACTACATTCCCTGCGCCGAACGAGACTGCGATTCGTGTCACTCGGCAGCGGTGCGGGACAGAGCGCGTACAGATCTCGTTCAGAACCGGAGTGGAGCAGCGGGGGTTCCCATAGAGACGTCAGACGGCCTGGGGGAGGGGTGGTAGCGGCATCTGGCCTGTTCGCGTGCCCGGCATTCACACCTCCCTCGGCCACGCGCCATTAAGTCACTTTGTGACAAGAGCGCATGCGCGCGGAGGGTCCCGGCCACAATTGTCGGCACCTAGCCGCCTAAGTGGACTGACTGCCGTGTTACGCGAGGGGCGGACTCCACTCGCCGCCGCCATTGTCCGCCGCCGATCGCAGACTGTTTCGAATAAACTGCGCCGGTGTCCCCAGCACTTTCACGCCCCAGATGCACCGCCCGGCCGCCACAGCTGCCGCCAGACGAGCTGTTTGCTTTGGCAGCGCGTTGACAACATGGAAGAGGCTGTATCAGCAAAAGGCCAATGTCCGACTACAAATACAGGGAGAACTGGTGCAGTTGGTAAGACTCGGGACTAGAATTACACTCCTGGCCATTAAAATTGCTACACCACGAAGATGACGTGCTACAGATGCGAAATTTAACCGGCAGGAAGAAGATGCTGTGATATGCAAATGATTAGCTAATATTCACAGAATATATGACATCAACTGCGATTGGGCAAAGCTGAAATTGCGCACCCAGCCGGGATTCAAAATGTTCAAATATTTGTTAAGATTATGGGACTTAACTACGGGGTCATCAGTCCCTAAACTTACAAACTACTTATCAACTACCTTATACTAATGACGGCACAAATATAGATGCCCGAGGGGGGATTCGAACCCCCGAACGTAGTGGCCGTGCATACCGTGACTGAAGCGCCTCAGTCTCCTTGGCCACCACGGCCGGCGCATCAGGGATTCGAACCCGGGTGGGTGCACATTTTCAGCTTTGCCCAATCACAGTTGATGTCATATATTCTGTGAATATTAAATAATAACAACTGCAGGATCGGAAGTGACGTCTGTTCTTTCGAGACAGACGCCACATGTATATAAATGATTAGCTTTTTCGATGCATTCACACAAGGTTGCCGCCGGTGGTGACACCTACCACGTGCTGACATGAGAGAAGTATCCAACCGACTTCTCATACACAAACAGCAGTTTGTAACGATACACTTTTTTTTTATTTTTTTTATTTATTTATTTATTATTATTTTTTTTTTTTTTTTTTTTTTTTTTTTTTTTTTTTTTTTTTTTTTTATCAGCGATGCTTATTGCCTCCGGTTCCCTCTGACTCGCAATGCAACCAATTTGATTTCGTTCGTCATTTTTCACTTCCGAACAAGCGAGAAGACGGAACCGTGATAGTAGTTTTACTCACTCTCTTGTTTGTATCTGAAGCGTGTAGACGTTTTTCATACCTGTATCCACTCATGTAAGTAAGAATAATCCAAGTTGTTGCTGAAAATATATTATTTAAATTTAAAAGCATTCCCTCTCCTTGGTTTTCTTTTAAATCAAACTCCTCCCCGTCAAATATTTAATTTATTAATGTTTTCAGCTCCTCTACATCCGTAATAGTTTAATCTTCAGACGCCATTAAAATCGCTTCGCATTGCCTGCAACATTTTCAATCAATCAGTCACCCTTATACAATACTTTGCTTGATTTTAGAACCTGCAGTCATTTCTTTTGTAATTTCACGAAATCCGATCATTTTTTATTATTATTCTCTCATTACCAGTAACTTCATGGTCCACCCTCGGTCACACACAACAATGAAAAGCGAAGTGAACAGTCTGAACATTGATCTCCTACGGAAAGTATCTCGAACATTCACGTATTAAATAAGTAAAAGTTATCATTTCCAGATTCTACAATACGAAGCGTAGGATCCAGCTAGATGCTTTCCGTAAGTCCTATAACGTGCTGTTGCTTGTATGATGCCTGACTTTAATATGCAACCCGCGGTTTATTTACTTTAATGTTCATTTTGTGCTGTACTTTAACTAAATTATTTCAAATTAAAAAATTCGGTACCCTTAATTCTTTGTCCAAAATATAATCGCGGAATCTACTTTAACAATTATGGCATCATACGAAGCAAGGGCAACGTTATAAGTTGACCGGCGTTGCCTGGTGAAACGTTGTTGTGATGTCTCGTTTAAGGAGGAGAAATGCGTACCATCACGTTTCCGACTTTGATAATGGTCGGATTGTAGCCTATTGGAATTGCGGTTTATCGCATCGCGACATTGCTGCTCGCGTTGGTCGCGATCCAATGACTTAGCAAAATATGGATTCGGTGGGTTGAGGAGAGCAATGCGAAACGCCGTGCTGGATCCCAACGGCCTCGTGTCACTAACAGCCGAGATGCCAGGCATCTTATGCGCATGGCTGTAACGGATCGTGCAGTCACGTCTCGATCCCTGAGTCAAAAGATGGGGACGTTTGCAAGACTACAACCATCTGCACGATCAGTTCGACGTTTGCAGCAGCATGGACTCTCAGCTCGGAGACCATGGCTGGGGTTACCCTTGACATTGCATCACAGACAGGAGAGCCTGCGATGGTGTACGCAACGACGAACCTGGGTGCACGAATGGCAAATCGTCATTTTTTCGGTTTAAACGGTTCCTGTTGTCTGAAATCGCGTCCAGGTCCTGGAAATTACAGTTTGGGACACTCCAGTAGCTGCAGCCACCTTCCTCTGTGTCTGTACCCTTTCCAACCTTCCTATGGGTATCCATACCATACCTTCGAGTAAGTCACGTTGTTGTTGAGTTGCACTAGTTGCTCACTACGTTCTCTGAACCCAACTGCTTGTGTAATTCGTTTGGTGGAGTAAACACAAGTCGATACTAACCTCCTTTGCCGCTACTTTCTGTTATCACTATCTCGGCTGCTGTAATGTTCATGTCTCCAGTCCGTAGAATCTACAGAAATTCGTCGAACCGTTTTTACTTCGTTTTGCCGATGATAGTACTTCAGAACGAAGATACTTCAACTGATTCCGTATTTGTTTTGACCAGTGGGAGATATATTAAAATATAGTGGATCGTATTCTACTATGTGATGAGTTTGATTCATGACGATTAATAAAAACTACAATATCTGGAAATGCACTATAGATGGCTTTGTATTTTATAAGGCATGTAGCTTCTGAGACAGTATCAAACAAACCGTAAGCAAGGCAGCTGGGCGCGGATGGTACCGAACGCAAGGGTTAATGGTAAAGTATAATAAATCTGTTCTTAGGCGCTAAAAACCAGCACTTAGGCAAATGGTTTGTGCCTACTAAGCATATCAGTGTACAGGCACACAAAACGCGCGGCTCCAAACGAGGTAATTAAATGACTCTCTGTGAGTACCGTCGCCCGCTACAAATCATCTAGGCAAGGGCGCCGCACGAAAGCAGATTTGACTAACGATGGCACAGGAATGTTCTTCCTGCAGCAGCGAGCGCAGCGGAGGTGAAAAATAAATATGGGCGCATGCGTGGCTTCTGGTCCTCTTCCGCATTCCGACTGGCTCCCATTGTGGCGGGAACTGAAGTTACGAGGAAAAGATTGCAGCCGCACATGTAAATTGTCACCCGCCGTGTGTGAATAAGCAGTGAGGGAGAAGGAGAAGGAAGGGAGAGAGATGACCGGCTTCGGTCCTCGGCTCGTTTGTCACTGTCCGAGGGCCTCACAACGCGAGATGATAAATAGGGGAAAAAAGGGAGCGAGGGTGGAGGGAGAGAATAAAAAGAGGCACAATGAGGCTAAACGAACAGCTTGGCAGGGCCAACAAGGCACGCAGTGGCCCACTGACGTCTTCCTCCAGAGGCAGACCAGTAGCTGTCCGGCAGTCCACTCTTCACGTCGCCGGAGTTTTACGGAGAAAGTCAACTGACAATTACATTTTTTATTATTATAGTCGACATGATAGACTAGAGAGTGTCCGCAACTGCACTGTGTTATTTTTAAATAAGTTCATTTCCGTCAACAGTTGCAATATAATTATTTAATTAGATATTTCGATTACTTGGATCATCTTCAGATCTTATAGTTGCGTCCGCAACTCTTCTGGCTGAGTATAATTGTTTAATTACATGTTTCGATCTCTTGGATCATCTTCAGATCTTATAGTTGCGTCCGCAACTCGTCTGGCAGAGTACCAATTGGTACCAATTAGTACTCAGCCAGACGAGTTGCGGACGCAACTATAAGATCTGAAGATAATCCAAGAGATCGAAACATGTAATTAAACAATTATATTGCAACCGTTGACGGAAATAAACTTATTTAAAAAAATACATATTTTTTTCTTTATTGGGTTTTGAAGCCCCAGGGGGGGGGGCAGGCTGTCAGCTGCATACTGGGCTGCTCTTCAGCCGAGCGATTGGCAAAAATAAAGAAACATATTTTAACCAAAAAAAAGCGGTGCTAAAACGCTGAATTTATACAATTAAACGGTGCTAAAATTGCTGAATTTTCACACTTAAAACCGGATGAAACATAATGGATGACAAGAACGAAGTTTAAAAGTAGGCATACACATATTCGTTGAGATTAAAAGAGCCACGGTGGTCAAAAGAACGTAGAAAACACTGGAATGACAAATGGTGAAAAATGAAGGACATTTAAAGTACATGGCAACACTATTGTTTCGCCTATTTGGCGGTTGGTCTCACCTGTAGACGGGGATAGCACCCGTCAGCTTTGACGCGTGCCGTCATCGCAGCGCGGTAGTTTTGAGGTGCGTGCGTGTTTATAGAAGGCGTGAGTGATTATGTGGTGGTTGAATTAAAGACGATAGTTTGTTTACAAACAAAACAGAGTAATATTGTGTGTTTAAAAAGTGATCTGTAGCCTCTTTCTGATGGTTAGGTGTAGGTTAACCAAGTTTTTTTTTTTTTTTTTTTTTTCTCTTTTTTTTTTTTTCTTTCTGTATGTGAGCGCCGAAGGCACGAATTTTTTGGGCTAAGACCCGTGGTCGATGGTACATTCTGTTATCTATAGTAACTACAGATTATTTGTATCTACAGTACAGAAGTATTAAGATATCCCGTATACTGGTTTTCAGACATCTTGATGACGTCATGGATCAAAGCAGATGGGTTGTATCCCAGTCTACAGTTACGCCGGCGGTTGGTCGTAAGTCTTAAAATCACACGCATAAGCACCGAGTACTAAATACTGACACAACACTGATATTAAAAGTTAGTTGTCGGAGCCCAGAGGGGATGGGGGAGGAGAGGGGGGGGAGAAGCGCGGGGACAGGAGTAGGAGGGGGAGGGGAGGGGGGAGGGGGATAGGAAGGCCTCTGGAGAATGGGGTGGGAAGAGGATAGCCAAGCGGGGGCGGGAAAAGAAGGGGCGGGGTAGGGGGTGGCCATGATCTACAGGGAAGGACTATGCTTGGAAGGAGGGGTACATGTCGAGACGGAGAGCGTCATCTGGGAGGGGAAGGTGACGGAAGCCACCCTCGGAGAGGATGTGGAGAGTGTGGGGGTGAAGGGAGAGAGGGGAGGGAGGGAGACAACTAAGTCGCAACTGAGCAAATACAGAGCTGCAAGCTACTGGTCACAAATGGGAAGATTACACGAGGTACACACAATAACTGGTGTGCTGTTACAGAGAACGAGCCAACGTAGAGGATGGCGTTTGGCAGTGGCGTCTAGTGCTTCAGTGCTTTCAGTGCCGGATTTACGCATCAGATGTGATTTCGACTTGACCTTTTCCGCAGTGGTTGTTCATTTTGAGATGCTTTGCTTTCAGATAAGTTTGAAAAGTACTCTGATAATTAAATTTATTTTCACTTTCCTTCAACGAAATTTTTAATATCTAAGATTACAATCGTCTTAGTCAAGTTCGTAACAATTATTTTTTAAATATTTCATATGATAATCGCTTGCAGCCTCATCTAGCCATCTTCAGAACAGTAACAAGGCTTATCGACTCAACACAGTTTTATTTAAATATAATTGTGGTATCCATACAGAATGCGCTAATAAAACAATCGTTTGTCGTTCGTACCCATCACATGAAACGAATGTTACCCAAGGTTCTCATAAAAATAATGCAGTTTGGGTTGGCTCACGGGACGTACTAACTGTGAAGTTCTTTACTAGGAGAGGCGCAAATTGCATCACTTCTATCACGGTCCGTGTAACGAGTAGGAAGGATAAACAATTATTTTATTGCTGCTGTATTGATGTTACTAAAAGGAAATTTTAACAATGCTTGAAGTCGTTAAGGCTTTCTGTGATGGAGTAGCCGAGCAATTTAAGGGGTCTCGCTGCGGAACGTCCGGTTGCTCGCCGTCGTAGGTTCGAGCCCTTCCTATGGCATGGGTGTGTCTTGTTCTTAGGTTAGTTTACCTTAGTTTAAGTAGTTTGTAAGCTACGGACTGATGACGACGCAGTTTGGTCCGATACATTTACAAATATTTGAACATTTCGTTATGGCTTTTTACTTATCTGAAAACGACCCGATGGTAAAACTAGGAAATTTAAATAATTTTGTTGCAAAATTGACACATTTTAATGTTGAATATAAAAATAATGATCGATATTATTATGATGATGAAGAAGTGAAGTTAATGTTATTCATACTACAGCATACTTTTAAAAAATTAAAACCATCAAGAACTATATTTTTGAAGAATTTTAAATACTGTATTGTTGTATGGGATGAGCATATTGTCTTAGTAAGATTAAATAAAGAAATAAACAAAAATTTTCTGTAGCATTATCTTTATAGCAATACTTTCGACTACTTACGAATCAGTAACTCGTATGAACTGGTCACAGTAAATGCACTCACCTGGAACAGAATGAAATAATGTTTGTCAGGTAAGGTAAGTTACAGCTGATCATAAAGTACAACTGTAAACTTGTTATTTAAGCAGGATAGAAAAATTAAAAAATTAAACAGTTATATTAAGCAAACTGTGTTCAAAGAAACTATTTATTAATGAAAACGTCACAAGTAATTTTGTTCATATCAGCTTCTTGCCTCTTGGATTTTTATTTATGGCAATAATAAATGTATTTCCTTTATAAGGAACTAGCTTAATTCCCGTTGCTTTGCACGCGTAGAGTGGATGGTCTGCATTGCTTGTTTCTACTTCAAAATATACATTTTCATAGATTTAGCTTTAAACATGCTTTCCTAATCAAGTATTTTGATACAAATTGTCACCCCTTATTGTGCCATTGATGGCAGAATTCAAAACATCCCGAAACAAATTTTTTTCTTAATTCTAACCATGGTTCTGAATCAAAATTTTCGTATTTCTGACATCAAAACAGTCTTAGTAGCACCCTTAAAAGATTTTCTCTTATTTCACCCGCTTAATGGTTGAATTTCCAAAAATATCGAAATACGTGTTTTTAAATTCCAATCAAAAATCTAAATCAGAAATTTTTGTATTTCTTGCTTCAAAATTTCCTGAATAACAACGTATTTTCAAAGATAGTTCAACCCCCTTAGGGATGAGAATATAGAAAAATCGCTGATGCCCACATTGTAAGATAAACAACGTCTACAAGTTTCAAGTTTCTATCGTCTGTAGAATCAATTTGCAGCGCCGTTTTCTGTCTTTTAGAAACGAATCGAGAAAGAGAAATTTCTTTCTTACGCTTTAGCATCTGTCTTGGTAGTTTTACTTTTCAAACTGCAATATGCACTTATTTTTCTTTATTCGTATGCTTGTTGCAGAGAAAAAAGCTGAAGAATGTGCATCACGTTTCGCTGTAGAGAACCTCTTTGCTATTATGGTGTCAAATGTCATCACTGGTTTTCACTCCGTGTTTTATATAAGCTGACGACTTTCAGCCACTATATCTTCCACCAAAATCAAATGTTTGTAGAACGTATGGGACATAACTACGGGGTCATCAGTCCCTAAGCTTACAAACTACTTATGAACTAGCAAAGACTAAGGACGGCACAAATATCCATGCCCGAGGGGGGATTCGAACCCCCGACCGTAGTGGCCGTGCAGACCGTGACTGTAGCCCCTCAGACCCCTCGACCACCGCTGCCGGCTTTCTTCCACCCTCTTATAGTTAACTGCAATGGTGAATAACGGCACACTTTGTGCTACAACAACACAATGAGATCGTTCGTCTCCTCTGTGTAGTTTTTGCTGAAGAGCAAAATATTGACACGCACACGTACAATTTTATATAAGTCGGTAATTTTCAACTCCCATATTTTTCAACCTCTTATTGTTATGAACCCTCAATGTATAGTGAACAATGGGATACTGATACCTACTACAACATAAAAACACGATTTATCATTTTCTCTATTTGCAGCTCTTGTTTTTTTTGCCGCGTTTGCAGTAAAACTTTGGATGTATAATAAATCAGTGTTTTGCATATCAGCGGTGTGTAACTTTGGCTGCAGAGTGATATATAGGCACAAACACCTGAATTTTTATTTGTGTTAAGATATCCTCATGCAGTGCGCCTAGGTCGCACAGTGCTAGAGCGTCAGACTACACGACCAAAGGTCGCGGGTTCGATCCCCGCCGGGTCCTAGGATTTTTATCTGTCAGTTTCCACGTCTTTCACCTCTGGCAGTATTGCTAATGTGAAAAATACGGAGTAGCACCGTGGTTCGGAACCCACGTTAAACTGTAGGTCCCCCTATAACTGGCTGGGTAAGACACTTCCGAAGGTCGGACAAAGGCATCGGTATACCATCTCCAAATAGGACCATGCCTAGTAAAGCACTGTGGTGTTCAAACCAATCTTCGGATTGTTGACCTTTACCTTTTTTTATCTTCATGCTAAGCAGGTCGGTTACCACCATATGGCAGTCCGCTTTGTAAGGGTATGGCAGATTATGGGAACAGGCTCATTCCAAAAATTTTCTTGTATATATATAAAATATATATATATAACATGGAAATATATATAATCACCTAACATAGCATATGTACAATTTTAGCTCTTCTGTGTAGCTGTGTGTAAGGTGGATCGTTGTGTGCCACGTCATTTTGAGACGTTACGGGGCAGAAGAGCGTCTAGTTTTTTACGGCCGTCGCTCTTCGGCTGTTGCGCCGAGCCGCAGCTCATTCGGCGGCCATTGTCTAGTGGGCGAAGCTATTTGTCTGCTCCTTCCTTTTTCTGCGTGGCTGAGGTGACACATGGCGGCGATAAGAGGAGCCGGAAGCGAGGTAGAGAGGCCGAAATGAGGTCGCCGCTGGCGGCGGCTTATCTGGGGGTGCGACCACCCCCGCCAGTCCTATCTAAACAGCCCCACACTCGCTTCCGGGGACCGAGCACTGTGCCGCGCGCTCTTGTTTATGTCGGGGCAGTAAAACACTGTCAGAAAGTTGCCCGCTGCTGCTTGACACTATTCGTCTGTTGAACATGTCGCTACGGAAACTTTCTGTTTGCCCTGCGTAAACATCGTTCCTATACGACGGGGAAGAAACTCATAATAGCAATACTGTGCCGATTAATGTGCAGAAATTTGTTTATAAGTCCGTCTAAAGTAAAAAGGTAAAGCAGTCAATAATCCGAAGATTGGTTTGAACCCCACAGTGCTTTACTAGGCATGGTCCTCTTTTGGAGGTGGTATGCCGTTGCCTCCCTCCGACCTTCGAACTGACTTACCCAGCCAGTTATAGGGGGACCTACTGTTTAAAGTGGATTCCGAACCACGGTTCTACTCGGTATTTTTCACATGTTCAATACTACCAGACGTGAAAGAAGTGGAAAGTGACAGATAAAAATCCAAGGACCTGGCTGGGATCGAACCCGCGACCTTTGGATTTATAGTCTGGCACTCTACCACTGTGCAACCGAGGCGTGCAACTGAAATGAAACAAGTTTTCCTGTCGTACACGTTTCGCTTACAAGGCTTCTTCAGTGGCCTGGACAACTTACGGGTATGCTGCCGGGTGACGTCGTCGACAAACGCCGATATTTCGTCAGGAGGACACCCTGCCATTCTCAAGGCACAACTGCACTTAAGGAAGCAATGTGGAAGCTTGTTTAATGCCTCGGTTGCTTCCTTAAGTGCAGTTGTGCCTTGAGAATGGCAGGGTGTCCTCCTGACGAAATATCAGCGTTTGTCGACGACGTCACACGGCAGCATACCCGTAAGTTGTTTGAACTTTCATTACACCGTGAAAAGTTAAGGTTTCACACACATATATATATATTTACGTTTTAAATTATTTCATCGTTTATCGTCTCTGTCAGTTTAGGCTATTCAGAGTTATAGTGGTATTTCTATTTATGACTAACGATATTTTGATTTTATTAGAGTTGCAGTACTTATAGATGTTGTTCTACATGTATTGATGCCTCTGGTTGGCTTTCCTATTTTCTATACGTAATTAGAATGTCTTGTCACAGCACTAGGCACAACCCAATTTGTTTGTGTTATGTTTTTGTTTCTGATGTTGTCGTCATTTGTTTAATTTATATTGTTATTACCATCTGCTGTATAAGTGTTTGTGGTATCTTTCCTTTATATCAATGTGTGTTTCCATTCCATGATTAATGTGATTTGAGGAGAAGTAATAAAATGAGCTCTAACATGGAAATTAAGCGTTTCCGGAAACATGCCCACATAACACATTTTCTTTCTTTTTGTGTTAGGAAAGTTTCCTGAAAGTTTGGCCGTACCTTTTTGTAACACTTTGTATCAAAAGTTATCCTAAGGGCGTTATTTTTCCAAAGTAAACAAAAATGTTTCTAAAAACATATAACATTTCCAGAATGCCTTTAGTTTTCATATATAACATCAGTTTTTTGCGCTATTGTATACTTACTTTAATCATAATGGTTTTCCAGTGTTGTTGAAAATAAAACACTGACGTCAGAGAATTACAAATACTTTCTGTCCTATGGTACTGATAACTTGCTGTTTTGTTTGTCTCTATTAAAATGTCACTTGTGGTCACTTGAGACACGTCACTGCGGTTTTTATGATGTTTGTAAATCTATGGGAAGTAACTGCTGTGGTTGTCAGCCCCTAAGCTTACAAACTACTTTCAGTTACACTAACCTAAGGTCAACACACACACACACACACACACACACACACACACACACACACAAGCGCGCGCGCGTCCGAGGGAGGACTGGAACCTCTGACGGGGACCAACCACGTGTTCCGTAGCAAAGCGCATTAGATCACTCGGCCACTCCACAGCGGCTATATGTACTGCTTTATCGTGTAAATGAAGTGTAACATATTCCTTCTAGTGCTCATGTAAGTGAATTGATACCCGTCATTGACAATTTTCGCGTTATGCAGATATCTAAATCGTTTAGCAGTTTCTAAGCATATTTTCATACGGTTCCGACCTTTCGAGGTCAGAGATGTCTCTCGTATTAGGGACACAGCGGAAACTCCACACAGCTATCCTGCACAACACACCATGACGTACCGCGTCGTCTTTCACTGCTCCCCGACCTCGAGTCATAAACTACATCTGGCGCGTACATTACTCGCCTACCGAGGCAAATATTTAGACGCGACAGACGAAACAAGCAAGCATGACAAGAGCAGAGAGCAAGGATACGCCAGGCGACACCAATCTACACCTCCTCACTCTCGAAACTGAAGCGTCGAAGTTGCAGACACACACAACGACACCTTATTCACCAGACCTTGACGAGGCACGAGCAATACCGTACAAGCAGTGCACAATTTGTTACGCCGAGAGAAGAAAAAAACAAGGGGGGGGGAGAGAGGAAATAAAAAAAGAAAGTGGCGCCATGTTTATGGCGGTAATTAGGCTGGGTATATATCGGGCCAAGGGGCGATGCCAATTTATCTCGGGGAGGGTAATTAGTACTCTCTCCACGGATCACGACCGCGGCCTGCTCGCCGCGATGATGAATGTGCCGCAAAAGCTAACGGCTCCGAGCAGATCTCATCGCGAGCAAGTAGTGGGCTGGCTGGCTAGCGTGCGCGGCCGCGTTCCTTCGACAGGTGAGTAATAGGCGGCCGTGAAGTCCCGTATCGCGTATCGCAGAGGCAGCAGCGGAGCAGGTGCCAACTAGACTTGCGCGTAATAGTTCGCGATCGGGAGCGCTCACTTTAGTTCGTCCGCTCCCAGTGACGGCTGAGCCATAGACTTACTAAATAAACACTATAGTCGAGCCGTCGAAAGAACGACTCTGACAGCTAGCGGCTATGTTGCCAATACTGCTACGCGGCTGTTCGTTGTTACGCCGTGACGGTCGCCGGCATACGAATATCACGTCCGAAAATTTTGGTACCGTTGCTATGTACTACTAAAGCATGAACGAACGAGAACAATCACGAAGTAATGAAAAACACTCTTTTGCAGTTAAAAAGAAAAGGTTTAGAAATATATGTCGAGTTAAAGGAAAGCTTCATATGTTCCAGTATTCCATTGAATATAATGTATCATTTAGTCTTCAGCCAAAGGTCACTAGTAGAAGAATTTTGTTTATGTATTTCATTTTCTATAACCATTTTCCACAGAGTCGCTGTTATCACTCGGTCACTGTATTGTGGCAGTCGGCCAAGAGGGTAAACAAATAAGGACTACCATTTTACAAGTAGTAAAACAGCCTCTTCCAGTGAAATGATTTGTCTTCTTGCATAAAAAGAACTGTTTTTTGTTTTGTTTTTTTTTTCGACTTTTTCGTTATTTCGTTTACGGGCGCTGTTGACTGCCTTAGTATTAATGTCCGTGTAATATCATCAGATCAGTTTCGACAGCTAGTCTATTGGTCACAGAAGAAGAAATAAAATAACGTAATTTTTCAGTAAACGATCTTTGGCTGCGAAGCAAGCTATACATTAAAAATCAGTCGCGGCCAGCATCATGTGCAATTTATACATATTATAATGCATTGATTGATCTCTTACCTGTATTTCACGGAAGACTGATAACCCAGCCGTTTAGTCCCCTTTAAAAACAACAATAATTACACGAAAGAGGGTAGACTCCACAGTCTGCAAAAAGAGTGTCACACTCGTCAGTAACCACATCTCCTGCGTTGCTGTCACTGTCTTCATCAGCAGCGCTGCTACTGCTATTACCTTCCCCTAACCTTATTAATTCTTCTACCCGTTCATCTAGTGCATCTTCTCGTTCCCATGCCTCTTCTAAGATGTGTCACATATGTGTGACAACATTGTTCCATTTTGTGCGAGTAATACTGCCCAATGCTTCACGAACTAAGAATTCTACTTCTTTCAATGAAAAAACTTATATTTCTTTCTGCAACGTACGATTTCACCTGTCCACACGGGTTCAATTGCATTCAAATGGCAATGATATGGTGGAAGGCGCAACACTCTATGACCACTTTCTTCAGAAATTGTATCAATTTCATAAATGATTTTTCGGCTTTTGTTTTTGTAACACAACGAGACAAACGATGAACACGCGACAGATGCCTTGCAGCAACTGAAGCATGCCAACCCGCGCGACCTCGAGTGGCAGGGTGGCAACACAGCGGCACCGTTACCCCGGCAACGTTTACGAATTCCAGAGCTCAGGTTGGTGCTCGAGTGTCCCCCCCCCCCCCCCCCCCCCAACCCTCTGCGGCCCACGTGCGCGAACTGTCAGGGTCGTGCTTTCAGCGGCCCGACTATAGACCGCTCGCTGGCGCTAGTGTCGCGTCCCCACATTGAACGTGACAGAAGCCTCCATTTGCAGGGCAATCTTGCGTAAACATGGTTCGTTAGTGTGCTGCTTTTAATTGTAACAGTGAGAACAGAAGCAAAGATGAAGACCGAAACAATGTTACATTTCACACATCAGCCATTACTTGAATACCGTATTCATGGAGAAATAATAAATCATGAGCATTTGTTTTTGTTCAGGTTTCCTCTTACACATCATTCTCTAAAAATGAGAAACATACTTTGGTGCATTTCAAGAACTTATATTTTATTTGCATATAAATTACTAAAAATACTAACTTGAGCTGAATGAATAACTAGGCGTATAAAAGGTATTTATCACATATAAGTATGATGCAGAAGTAGGCCGAATAACTGCTTTTAGACACTTGAACAGGTGGTGATTTTACTTCGTAAATGGTCATTTCTTGATCGAATGTTGCATACTCAATCACTTTGAGAAGTACCATCTCTGTTAAATAGTAATGTGCGAATGAAATGCGCATTTAAAATTTAATGAGTTATTACAACTATTCATACCCAAATTCGAGGAAGTTGAGAGAAAAATTGTATGTAATATGGAAAAGAATCTAGACAAAAGTGTGATGTACAAAAAATAAGCTTGCAAAACGTATAGATTAGTCGGCAAAAAGTAAACAGATCCTGATAGAAAATTACGTGAATTAAAAAAAAAAAAAATAAATAAATAAATAAAAAATAAAATAAATAAATAATAATAAAAAAATAATTGCACTCTCTGATACTTTACAAGTTTCATGGAATCATCTTATGCAAATATCTCGAGGAAAAGTCGCTCCACCTTTTTAGAAAAGTGCCTTACATCCTTAAACTTTGTGTCTCTCTATGCAGACGTACTTCGGAAATTGGGAAACATTTCTTAAGAAAACTTTTTAAACAGACTGCAGTACTCAGTGTTTTAACAAGCATGCGTTTATTTTGGGCTTCATTTTGCTCCTGTTGCGTCTCTTACACTTGAAATCACAACCCCAGTACTAGGATTCTTCCCTGCAAATGGCGGCTGTCAGCCGCTTCAATTCGGGGACAGTTGCCTCGCTTCTCCGCTACGGCGTGATAGAGGCTTGGGCTGAACGGCGTGGTCTGCGCATGCAGGTGGAGGGAGAAGTTCCCCCACCTAGCTGCTTCATGCGCTTGCTGCCTGAGCCGCTAACGATATCACGCAAACCAAAAGAAACAGTTTCTGGATAATTTCTCGCGTTTAAGTTTAGAATTATCTTTATATCTTGGCATTATGGAATTTATTAGTCAGATATTGCAGAGTGCAGAATACTTCAAAGCAGAAATTTTGTAGCACTGAACTATGTAATCTAGCAGGCAGACGCTAACCTCGAAATGGCTCTCATCAGCAGAAGGCAAGCACGTGATTTTTAATTCTGTTCGTACCTATCGCGCATATTTTAGTTCGCGACCTATCGCGTATCTTTCAGCTCGCGACCTATCCAGTTCGCGACCTATCGCGCATATTTTAGTTCAAGACTGGTAGCTCTCCTTTTAGTTCGCAGCTCGTCCGCGAAGTAGGCCGCTCTTTTTAGTTCGTCCGCTCGTTTTAGCTTTTTGCTACCGCTACTAAAACTACAGCTGAGTTGCATCTCAGCTCGAAATGACGGCAACTGGCAGACGGGAATCACGCGATTCTGCACGCTCTCCCGTCCTCTCGCTGTTACCCGTCAGTCTTAGGAAAAGGAGCGGACGAACTAAGAGGCGAGGGATCTGCGAACTTGTTCGCCTGTGGAAGCGCTCTTCCGAACTAGTTCGTTCGCGAACTACACAAGACTAGTGTCAACACGCCGCCTGACCACTCTCCATGTCACAATCGCCTCCTATGAACTAGCTTATACTAAGGATGACATAAACATCCATTCCCGAGGGAGGATTCGAAGCCTCGACGGGGAACAGCCTTGCGCATCGCAGAATAGCGCCTCGGCCACTCCGCCGCGGCGGAAACTATGTAAAAATGGGATAATGTTTTTCATTCCGAAAAATACACACAAAAGGATTCGTCCAACAATTTAAAAGAAAGCTGAAGCAATCACAGTTCTGTTACGATTCGTGAGGACGGGAGGGGCGTCACCAGCATATTTTCATTTGGAACGAATTCGCCAGATAATTTCTACTGGGAATGGGGTGGTGTGTATTCCAAAAGACTGAAAAACACTGCACTATACGAAGTTAATTTTATTATGCCTATACAATTTATGAGAGGGCAAGCAATGAGTTGCCAAAGTTTTATCGTAATCGGATGTACTGCAAGGCTGTGCACAAAATACGAACAAAAAGACAAACAATCGAACGTTAATTTATATATATTATATTGACATACTGCTGACGATTGCCTGAAGAAGACATTCACGTTCTGAAGCTACTTACGCAAAACAACCGAAAGAATTAACCATTCTAGTAAGCCCGCACGGGCGTATGTTACCCCTAGATTAGACTAGATTAGATTCATACTTGTTCCATAGATCATATATACGACATTTCGTAATGATGTGGAACGTGTCTGTTTAGTAAATGTTGTCTACACTTGACAATATTTCAAGGATTTTTATTACATTTTTTTAAAAAGTTTTACCTAAAAAGTCATCTTCATTGTAGAAGGAGTTGGCATTCAGAAATTCCTTTTATTTCTTTTTAAATACTAGTTGGCTATCTGTCAGACTTTTGATGCTACTTGGTAAGTGACCAAAGACTTTTGTGGCAGCATACTTCACCCCTCTCTGAGCTAAAGTTAGATTTAACTTTGTATAGTGAATATCATCCTTTCTCCTAGTGTTGTAGCTATGCACACAGCTATTACTTTTGAATTTCATTGGATTGTTAATAACAAATTTCATGAGTGAGTATATATATATATATATATATATATATATATATATATATATATATATATATATATTGTGAAGCTACAGAGAAAATACCTAGATCCCTAAATAAACGTCTGCAGGATGCTCTTGGGTGGGCATCAGCAATTATTCTGATTACACGTTTTTGTGCAAAGAATCCTTTTTTACTCGATGTTGAATTGCCTCATAATATGACCCCATATGAAAGCAATGAATGAAAATAGGCGTGTAAGCTAATTTACTGAGATGTATATCACCAAATTTTGCAATGACTCTGATAGCATAAGTAGCTGAAGTCAAACGTTTCAGGAGATCTTCAATATGTATCTTCCAATTCAGTCCCTCGTCAATGCAAACACCTAAAAATTTTGAATATTCTACCTTAGCCACAGATTTAAGTTCAAAGTCTAAATTTATTACTGTATGAAACTGTGTATACTGGGTTTTATGAAAGTTTAATACGAGTTCATTTGTAGAGAACCACATAATAACTTTCTGAAATATATCATTTACAATTTCATCAGTTAATTCCTGTTTGTCAAGTATGATAGCTATACTTGTATCATCAGCAAAAAGTACTAGCTTAGCATCTTCGTGAATGTAGAATAGCAAGTAATTAATATATATTAAGATCAGCAAAGGACCCAAGATCGAACCTTGTAGGACCCCATTTTTGATAACTCCTTAGACGAATTAATTGTTTCATCTATATCATGTGAACTGCTTATTTCAACTTTCTGCACTCTTCCAGTTAAGTATGATTTAAACCAACCATACCACAATACAAAAGCTTATGTAGAAGAATCCCATGATTTACACAATCAACACTTACACACCCTCGCTTGCAACTGGTGTTACTGGCACCCTTGATGAGTGCATGCGCTGCATGTGCTTCTCTTGTCGCCGTAAC
Organism: Locusta migratoria; assembly: GCA_026315105.1. Classification (NCBI taxonomy): domain Eukaryota; kingdom Metazoa; phylum Arthropoda; class Insecta; order Orthoptera; family Acrididae; genus Locusta; species Locusta migratoria. The sequence continues at coordinate 324,789,549 of CM048745.1, read as the reverse complement.
GCATTTTGCAAATGTTACCCGATTTCAGGGTGTTACATTTTTAGTTGCCAGGAGTAAGGTGCAGTGACGGTGTCTGACAATTTCCAGGAAAGGACGAAAATTGTAGGCTACTCGAAGCAGTTTCGTCCCGCCGTAGTGACGTCGGGTGTTAATTCCTTCCTTCTGTGTGTGTACGTAAGAGGTTCCGGTGTGTGATGGGCAGGAGGTGGCATTATTTGCCCGCGGAAGCACGCCGCCTGAGCATTGGTGTGCGCGGGCAGCTGCCTGCGCCCGTTCTCCACGTCCCTGACACTGGCCGGCCCTAGCCCAGCTGCCCAGGAGACAGGAAGGCGCGTGGGCGGCGGTGGCGGTGGCTCTACTTCTGACCGCGCCGCTCGTTAAGATGCTCATCCAGGCCCATCGCCAGCAGCAGCGGCAGGCTATTAGCCGCGCTCCTTCCATTAATAGCGCCAGCGGTCGCTTTCCCATTTCCTGCCCTTTCATTCCTTACCTGCCGACCGCAGCACCTGGCGCCAATTCGCAACGGTCTCTTTTATAAAGGCCTGTAGTAAAGCTACGTGGTGTCGTATAGGCACGCTATCGTCCGCATTTCCCTAAAGGGCTTCTTCTGCTGATGCTTCATCTCGAGGTTTAGGAACGTGCGTATTCCGTCTTTCAATACCTCGCTACATTCCATCTTGAAGAGCACCAATATGATTGTTTTTAGGGAAGCCGGGGAAAAAGGGGGTTGCTGCAGCTGAGAGCATGGAGTATCAGTATCTATACATCTTACAAAACAGACTGTATGTGGGTATGTATGAATGAATGTTCCACATCTCCTCCTAAATTACTGGACTGATTTCAACCAAACTTGGCACACATGTTGCTTACTATCACGCAACAATCGCTGTCTGAATAAGAACCACATACTACAAAAACGAAAGGAGTTACGATGTCATAAACAATGACAGTGATGTAAAACGGCCGCATCGTGCGATGATATTCTACTTCTGCTCCTAAACTAATGAACCGACGCAAACGTAGGCTTCCGCGGCAGTTGTCACTATCAATAAAATTCTTTTGAGTATGATACCGCGTCGTCATTTTATAAACTCTACCGACGTTTCGGCCACTGTTGCAGGCGGCCTTCATCAGGGTCTGTCTGACTGACCCTGATGAAGGCCGCCTGCAACAGTGGCGGAAACATCGTTACAGTATAAAATGACGACGCGGTATCGTACCCAGAAGAATTTTATTGATAATGAACCGATTTGCCGGCCGCGGTGGCCGAGGAGACTGAGGCGCTCCAGTCACGGTCTGCACGGCCACTACGGTCGGGGATTCGAATCCCCCCCTCGGGCATGGATATTTGTGCCGTCCTTAGTTGTAAGTAGTTGATAAGTAGTTTGTAAGTTTAGGGACTGATAACCCCGTAGTTAAGTCCCATAGACTCTACAAACATTTGAATGAACCGATATCAACCAAATTTGGTACAACTATTCTTTAAAGTCAGGAATAATTTTCTATGGCAGCAAAACCCATCTACGATATAAATTTCATACGATATCACGTCTTAAACACTGAGAATATCAATGTTATTTCTATCATTACGTCAGAAGCAGCAGAACCTGTCTCAGCAGTACAGATAGTATTAATCTTACTAGAGTTAAGTCAATAATGTTTATTTACATCCTTTTTACAAGTAGTCAATCTGTCTGTACTATGTTATTAATATCTTATTAATCGTATATTCATTAAAATCATTTTATAGGTAGCTCAGATGTAAAATGTATGTGTAAGACCCTGGTCCGATGTAAGAAACTGTATGAGTACCCTAATCTGACCAGGCAAAATAAATAAATAAGTAAATAAATGTCTCAACTTGTCCACTAAGAAATACAGCCGGCCGCAGTGGCCGAGCGCTCTGCGGCGCGCCGGTCACGGTCGGCACGGCCATTGCGGTCGGGGGTTCGAGTTCCCCCTAAGGCATGGATGTTTGTGCCGTCCTTAGCGTTAGCTAGTTCATAAATAGTTTGTAAGTTTAGGGACTGATGACCCCGTAGTTAAGTCTCATAAGCTCTACAAACATTTGAACATTTTGAAGAAATACAGAGGTATGGAAACTAAGAAGTAAGGCAGGAGTTTATCGCAACACAGAAAACAGCCGAAACACTTCGGAAGAGGCGACTGCCTTTGGTTTTTTTTTTTTTTTTTGGACATTTATACGGAATGAACAGCAACAGGTTAACCAAACAGATTTTTAAATATCTCTGGGACAAGAAGTCAGCTATAGCATGGATTCAAGAAGTTTGGAAACATTCGGAAAGAAACAATATAAGTGAAAAAGATGCAATAGAAAGAGAAACTTTTAAGAAGAAAGTGTTAAAAATGGAAGGATTCCAATGAAGGAAGGAGACGAAGACAGGAGTAAAGTGGTCTGAGGAGAGATAAAGGATGCATAGTGAAAAGATGAAAGAATACTGGAGGAAAAAGAAAGAAGAATAAAGGAGGAAACATTGAAATTGTTGCGTGGTCCTTAGATGGCCGAAACGAAGAAAGAAAGAAGATGTTCAAATGTTTGTCTAGCTTATGGGACATAACTACGTGGTCATCAGTCCTTAAATTTACAAGCTACTTATGAACTAGCTACTACTAAGGACGGCACAAATATCGATGCCCGAGGGGGGATTCGAATCCCCGACCGTAGTAGTCGTGCAGACCATGACTGGAGCGCCTCAGTCCCCTTCGGCCACCGCGGCCGGCCATAATATTTTACAAATATTTGTTTCCATTTAATCTGAAACTTGAGTAGATGTTTAGTTAACATTGCCCTTTATGTTAGGTGTTACACTTACTCAAATAGAGTACTCAAGGTGTTCGTCAGTCAAACATGTCTGCGTAAGTGCAACATTAACTAAGGCAGAGTATTTGTCCTGGTGAATTAGAGCCAAACAATTTTTGGGTTCTGCAATACTTTTGAGAAACAAGTATTTTTTGCTGGTGTTATTTCCAGCTCTTGGTACAGGAAACCTTTTGAATACCTTAGTCTCAAAATATACCGTCCACACACTATAAAATTCGGAAGTTGATAGTTTACTGCACAACATGAGTTAATATTGTAATCTTCTTGAATGGCACGAGTTATGGAACTCGACCCCTTCTCCAAATAGTACCTAACCAATACTACATATTGCATATGATTAATCAATTAGTGTAGTAACAAATGGCGTGCAGGTAGCGTCTGATTGAATCAATGCGGGAAAACACAGTTATAAAGTTCAAATGTTCAAATGTCTGTAAACCTACCGGACCAAACTGCGTGGTCATCAGTCCGTAGCTTACAAACTACTTAAACCTAGGTAAACTCACCTAAGGACAACACCAACACACACACACACACACACACACACACACACACACACACACACACACACACACCCATGCCCCAGGGAGGACTCGAACCTCCACGGCGAGGAACCGCGCGCTCCGCAGCGAGGCGCCTTAGACCGCTCGGCTACTCCACCGCGGCCAGTTATAAAGGTTCAAGGTCGATGTTGATAACAGTTCTACGCGATTGTTAAAGAGTAAAATAAACTTGGTTGTCAAACAACCACACCTTTTCACTGCTGCGAAAAACAATTGTCAATTTTATCTAGCAATTTTTCCCCGCTGCCAATACTGACACGATCCACCCAATAAGCACTGGATCGCGATCGACGTGTTGCCGACCCCTGCTAGTGCGATGTAAGACAGGGCCTGACGGCTAATCTGATCGGGCTAAATAAACAAATAAATGTCTCAAGTGATGCCCTAATTGGTTTGACTAGTGTAATTGCCGCGGTGGAGTAGCCGAGCGGGCTAAAGCGTGTCGCTGCGGAGCGCGCGGTTGCTCGCCGTGGAGGTTCGAGTCCTCCCTGGGGCATGGGTGTGTGTGTGTTGTCCTTAGGTTAGTTTACCTAGGTTTAAGTAGTTTGTAAACTACTGACTGATGACCACGCAGTTTGGTCCGATAGATTTACAAACATTTGAACATTTACAAACCAGTGTAGTTAGTAAGTATGGTGCCTTACGTTCTCAAACGTTTTAACGTTAGCACTTTCTCTTTCTTATTCCTCTCAAAAGCGCGAAGGAAACAGTGGAAACCGAGGCGCGAACAATAGGAGGCACAGTGCGAGTTACGGCTCCCCATAAAGCGGAGCGGCCGGCCATAAGGCGCGCGCTTTCATCTGTATGCTAATGGCGACCTGCCGGAAGCCTGGGAGGTGACTTTCGCCCGCGCGCCCGCGCCTTATGACTGATCGCGACGAGCCCGGCGTTGGCGTCGCGGCGCTGTGACGTATGCGCATGCGCGTGCGTCGCCTGACGACGATACAATCGCGACAGCGCAGTAAACTTGTAATACACGCGTTTACATTACCCCCGGCCGACTGCACTCACGTAATGGTTTGGCGTACAAGGCGACAGCCGACAGCATAAACACACACACACACACACACACACACACACACACACACACACACACACAGTAGGTGACGAAGTGGATCGTTCGGCATTGTTTTTAGCGAACGTGTCGCTTTTAAAACTACCTCAGAGTCCTAAGCTTCAGCGCCGAAAAGTAAACAAGTAAATTAATAATTAAATAAATAAAAAATAGGGTAAGGTGGTACAATTTCGATCATTTCGGAGAAATGTTGTTGTTACTGGAAATATGTCGAGAAAAGAAATAATTTTAACTATGGCACTTGTTCTTGGATGTTAAACGAATATGTAACACAAATATTAGACCATTAGAAAGGTTAGTGTAAACACAAAAAAAGGTTACAGAACTGTGAAAAATAGATCGAAAATGTACCACACTAGGTACAATTATGATCACTTCCTCGTAAAATTTTTATCACTGGCTTCTTGCACATAAAAAGCACTTGTTCCCTCTTGCACCAACGCATACTACGTAGTACCAAACATTGCAATAACATAAAATTTGCAAGCGCGTGGAAACTAGAAAGTGGTTGTATTCTTGGAAAAGACTGGAGGAGCTGTAGAAACCTGCTACACTACAACGCCAAACAAAGTTAACTACTACCAACACTAAGAGACTGACAAATTATGTTGATCGGAATTGTACCTATATCAAATTTGTACCACCTTACCCTAATGACTTTGTTTATATTGTAAGGAGATCAAATATTATGATAGGTTCCAAAAAGTATAAAGCCAATATCGCTAGTAGTTAATTTCATTTCGACGACCGATTACGATGGCCATCATCTTCTGGTCTAATTTTTTAATTATTTTCATATATATATATATCATCTTGTGGTGTCAACAAACAGTTGTTGTATAAAATAATTTGAAGTGCATATATTGTAGTTAAAGTTTACATATCAGTATAATTGACAGTACGATACTCATTAAAAAAAAATTGACCAGAAGATGATGGCAGAGTATCCAAACCGGTCGTCGAAATAAAATTATCTACTAGCGATTTTGGCTTTATCCTTTTTGGAACCTATCATAATATTGAATCTCCCTCTTACAATATAAAAAAGTACACCATTTTGATACATGGTACTACTTGCTGCTCAGAGGCTGCGGAATCCGTCACATCTCGCCCCAGACCGCTCGGTCATTCGCGCGCTAGGAGGAAGTGCCTACAACGAAGAATCCGCAATCGTAGATCCCCCTCCACCCCCACCCCCACCCTCAATTCCTCAGATCAGGCATGAATACAGGCAGAAGCTATACTGGGCTATAGGAAAAAAGAAACAATGAATCGTCCAAGTGTGTAACATATGCCTGTCGCTATGATGTTGGACTGACTCCAACATATAGAATTCCTGTAGACAATCCATCGTGCTATATTCATTTTTCCCCCACAAAGTATGAAGTGTCCGTCTGCTCTTTGACATTTCTCTTCTGTTTGTAGCCTTGAAATTTTTCATATTATGTATTAGCTACTGAATATGAGTCCTTCGATATCATACAATCCTGGACAACTGACAAATCAATCCAGACTCGCCTCAAGATCAAGCACCAAGAAATCGAATGGGCTAACTCAACCAAATACTTTGGCGTTACTCCATCTGGTACTTCAGTGACGTTTGAACTATCCAGGCTCGATTCAGGATGTGTCTTTGTTGATCCGATTTCTTCTCCACGTGCCGAAAATAATTTTAGTCTGTCCGAAAGTTTGACCTATCCTTGGCTTCGCTCTAAGCAGTGCCTCTTAGTAGTACTGACGTAATTAACTCTCTGTATAATGGATGTCAATAGTGCGTATGTAATGTTGTGAACCTTTTCGTAAGGTGTAGTACCTGCATTCTAAACTAACGTTTGAGAGGCACCCTTACCCACTAAACCTGTAATCTATAAAATGAAATAAATGATTCCATTCGTCTCGGTTTAATTTTTCAGGTCTGATTTCATATATGGCTGCAACTCCAGTTTGGATATTAAAAAAATAAAAGCAAACACTATGAAAACCCAGAGCCTTTGTGCAAGGCTTAATTGGTGTTGTCAGGTATAAAAGCCGGGCGCTAAATTTTCTCAATATTTTTCGTGAAGGTACGTCGTGTTCCTTCTGTTTCGAGTTCACGGGTCGTTTTCGTGGTACTCCCGAACCCACCAGTAACACATCTAGCTTTGATGTCTTCCTCTAATCTGACCCACTGGAGATCCCAAACACAGCAGCAGTATTCAAGAATGGGTAACGCTAGTGTTCGATGCGGGGTCTCGTTCACGAACTACACGTTTAGAGAATCCTCCCGTTAAGCCCAAAAGGACTGTTTGCCTTCTTCATTATCGAACTTACCGCGTTCTATTTCGTATCGCACTGAAGCATGACCGCCTATTTCAGTGGTTCCCAAACTTTTACTCTGACGGAACACTGAGAATGCCAGTACTTAGGTGAAACTTTTATTATTTTGAAGATTCATAAAATAATAAAAATTTTAGTAAATTAAAATATCGTACTTCACTCATTCGTCGCTTCAATTTGAAATCACAACTAGTAAAACATAAAAATATCCGTTAAATTTGTATCGTCACTTGTCTTCAAGAAAGGCTCATGTTTTTAATAATTGTCACAGATCACTTATTCACTTCCCACGCAACACTTGTGATCCATAGAGCAAAATTTGGGAAGCCCTAGCCTAGATATTTAATCGATGTGACTGAGGCAAGCAGTGCACGTCTAACACGCTATTCGATCATTACAGTATTGTTTTTTTCCCCTTTTCTACATTAATATATTTTCCACAATTCTGTTTTGAAAGGTATATTAGAAATGTAAATGCTAAGTTGCCTTATACATATCTGCAACTACACACACTTTCTATCGGCTAAGACTGTAACTTACCTTTTCTATATGAATGGATTTATTTGATCTGGATTTCAATCCAAACATCATGGTAGCTGGGACTACTTACCCAGCATACGGTACTGGGAGAGTTTGACGTGTGTTAATTGGAACTGTTCTGGTCGTTAGCTTATCAGTTTGGGTCAAGTGTGCGATTGTATTCACCACAGAGAGGGCTGTACTTGCTAGTATTCACCACTGCTTCGTTACAAGAACGATTATCGGCGATCTTCGATTTTCCGTGACTTGCAGGTGCAGATTTGCCCTCTATTTTTGGTAATGACGAAGCTTGTGTGCGCAAAGTTTTAAAATTTTGTGATGTCCCAACTCTGGAATAAACTTTTAGGCTGGAAGTTTTAATACGTTGCTGCGTGCTGGCTCAACCTTTTATATCGCTATGGTCAGCCGGCCACGTTCCTCGGGTTAGTAATTGTCACTCTTTCTCCAGCTTTGGTATTGGGATACTTCCACCAGCTTCAAGTCTACGGTTCATCTATGTATTTCACTTCAGCTGCACGTGTTCCTTGCTGGATCGCTGTCCTTTGTCTCCTTACTGTTCACACTTGTTAGTCCTTATATTCTTTAATTTGATAGGGCGCTGAAGACCTAGATGTCGAGCGCCCAAAAAAACCCCTATCATCATTATCATCATCATAGTGACTTGCAGCTGACTCTTCAGGAAACGTACGCTTTAGAAATTTCAATGGCAAGGTGCCATCTTCTGTAGCGTCTAAATGTGGTGTTTGTTCACCGCCCCCGAAAAGTTTTCATGCCTACAAAACGAACTCGATTTGAAGTGGAACTATCTTCATCGTGTCTCCTCTATCTCTTCTATTACCCAGGCTTGGTGAAGCTTGCAGCCTGTTTAGAGGCACTTCGGCCTCTGGCGGAAGGTGTTCCGTAATCCACTTTGAAATACGTCGGCGGCATGTACTCCGACCTCCTTCATAATTCATACACTCCGCGCAAGCGCACTCTGCGAGAGTAATTTTTCATGAAGTTACCGTGCCCCATCGGTCGATAGGCAAGTGGCAAATACCTCTGCGTCCTCTCGAGTTTCATCTCTTGGTGAGGTCAGACACTTAGACCGGAGCGAACTAATCACAGAGCAGACAGACAAAACCTGTTTCCCGGCGTGCTCTTAAGAAGTGAATGAAATACTTGCTGTCGGTTCCCGTTTACGTTTAGTTATGGCGATGTTTAAGTGTTTCACATAGTTTTTGGGTAAGACTACCGTAAACTGCAAGTAGTAATCGTGTGTTTCATTTGCGATCACCCATGGTTCTCATGTTTGAATTTCGAATAATATTTATCAGAGACTTATTATATACATGTGGCGTCTGTTCCGAAATAACAGACGTCTCTTCTGATCCTGCAGTTGTTATTTTTTGTTCGAGTACTGTGGGCAGGGTAAAGCTGGTAATTTGTATCTGACGGGAGGCGTGCTTAGGTAGTCCTTGCAGGTGCGGTGATCACTGTATCCCCAGTGGTGTAGAGGTCAGCGCAACTGCCTAGAAAGCGGGCGACCTGGGTTCGAATCCCGGCTGGGTACACATTTTCAGCTTTGCCCATTCGTAGTTAATGTCATATATTCTGTGAATATGAGAGAACTATTGGAATACATTTGCACATAGGAGTGCCGAATTCCATTGGACGTAGATAGCAATTTGGGGGGGGGGGGGGCGACAAGAGGTCAAAACCACCCCAGAACAATATCCATGAAGTTCATTTTTCGCTTACAGTGCAACATGTATTCCAACTGTAAACGTTGAAACAGTTATACAGTTTAGCTCATCTGCCGATATGATCTAAATGAACACCATGTACATAAAAAAATACTGTAATTCCTCTTCCCCCCTCCCCTATGTCCGAAAGAACGCAGATGTGGTAATGTAGTTCTACATCGAGCAGGAATTCCGTTTGGCGAGCATAAAAGTATACGAAGGACAGGGACGATACTTGTGTAGTAAGCTACTTGCGGCGTCCAGATAGCTATGGGTTTGAGGTTGGCCAAAAGTGGGAAATCGGAGTTCGAGTCCCGGTCGGGCACAAATTTTCACTTGTCTCCATTTGTTTATTTCGGTGTCTTAATATATCCAGGGAGTAAATGTAAGTAATATGCCGAATTCCATTACCTTACAAATTACTCTTATGTAAATTCCATGTGTTAAGTGAGAACTGAAATACACCATTTTCTAGATTTGTCACTTTTAGAGATGACCTTTGCAGTATGTGAAGCGTTAGATCTATGTAATAATATCTTTGAGCGTCTCAACTGTGTGCTTTGTGTCTCTGAAACTTCGACGGTAACAGTCACACTAGCAGCGATTTGTTGAGCAGATGTTGGAGAGTGAAGACCAGTGAAGGTATAATTTAATCTTTTGTTGCTATCGGTGCAGTTGCTGCAATCTTTGTTTACTATTTGTTAGTAACAGGAAGTCTTTGTCATTTAAGGCTTTTTTTATAGTGAAGATATTGGTTCTAAAAATTAAAGTTTGTTTCAGTGAAATTGATAAATCAACCCTACCAAAAAATGTTATGATTGTAGACTTTTTGTCACAATATAGTGAATATAGAAAAGCCTACGTTCGTACATTCATTCATAGCTGTGGGTCAGCACCTCAGTTTGTATTCGTCAGTTTACGGATGATGCTGTTCTTAGTGCTGAACTTTTTCTTAGTGTCTAAACAGTGTTGTTAGAGTTCTATCCAACTTCACCCCTAAGTATTTGGAAGCGTAGCGGTACTCCAGCTCTTGCCCGTTCCAGCTTACATGGAGTTTTGTCTTAGCTTCCTTATTCCTCAAATGCAAACTGCAGACTTGCGTCTTAAGTGGGTTGAGTTTCAAATGGTTCTGGTGTTAGTAATTACCAAGTAATTCCAGAGATCTCGCTAATTTCTCCTCCGCTTCCTCGTAGGTTTTTTTTTGTGGTTTTAGGGCGCTCAACTGCAGTGGTCATTAGCGCCCGATACTGACCCTTGACTTAAAACAAGGTTAAAAAAGGTGCCGATAAGGAGAATTTCAGAATATCACTAAAACGAGGAATAAAAAACATCATTAGAAGGGATTAAATGCCCTTGGACAAATTTGTCATACGTATAAAACGCAAAACTCCTAGCAGCTGCCCGTGCGTCATCAGCTAAAAAAAACCTCCAAAGTGGACGGCAGATTTACTGCAACACAAACATCATTAAAATGGAGGCAGAACATTAAAACATGGCGCACCGTCATCGGGTGACCGCAGGAACAGACTGGTGGGGGTTGCCTGTTAATGGGTGTCGGTGGCTGAACCGGCAATGACCGATTCTCAGCCGGGCCAAGATGACCTCCTCCCGCCGGGAGGGGCGGGATTGATTTTATTGTCAGTTGTCCAGGATTATATGATATCGAAGGACTCATATTCAGTAGCTAATACATAATATGAAAAATTCCAAGGCTACAAACAGGAGAAATGTCAAAGAGCTGACGGACACTTCATACTTTGTGGGGAAAAAATGAATATAGCACGATGGAGTGGATACAGGAATGCTATATGTCGGAGTCAGTCCAACATCATAACGACAGGCATATGTTACACACTTGGACGATTCATTGTTTCCTGTCGGGATCGGTTTTATGGTTCTTAGCTTATTGCACTGCAGCGAGGACCACAGCCGATGCCTGATGCCTTGGGCGGTTGCAGCCGTGTCGTCAACATACATGAACTGCCTCTCATCGGCGTGCATTGGCTGGTCATTTGTGTATCTGAGTAGCGATGGGAGAAAGGGAGGAGGTTGGAGTGGCTGGTATCCCAAGCAGAGCCTGCCGGTCCGAGGAAAACGTGCGCGATGATGCACTAAATGTTGCCACTGCACTTTCCTCCAGTCATCAGCATCCTCGGCTTTCCCAGAGAGCACAGGTTTGAGGTGAGCAGGTCTCGCTGGCCGCGGGGGCCGCAGTAGAAACCGGAGTCGCATCCGCGGCGAGCTTTCGTCGCTTTCCGGCGCTGTATCGCGACACACATTCCGCGCAGATAAGGCGCCGGTTTCGCCGCGCTGTCAGCTGTCCTCGAGGGACGGCATTCCAGAAACGCCGTGCAAGCGTCCTCGCCTAGTAATGCTCTCTGTACAAGTCAGCCACTTACTCTCCAAGACACTATATAATTCTGAAACTACCTGCAAAGTAGTTTGACAGACAGGGAGTCGAACCCGGGATTTCTGCATTTCGCGGCCGAGCAGTAAAGCGCTTTCCCGCGAAATTCAGAGGTCCTGGGCTCGACTCCTAGTATTAATCTGCCAGAAAATTTCATATCAGCGCACAGTCCGCGGGACAGTGAAAAATATCATTATAGACTACATTAGATTAGTTGAAACTTCCTGGCAGATTAAAATTGTGTGCCGGAACCGGGACTCGAACCTGGGACCTTTGCCTTTCGCGGGCAAGCTGCAGAGTGAAAGTTTCATTCTGGAAACATTCCTTATGCTGTGGCTAAGCCATGTATCCACCCTATCCTTTCTTCCAGGAGTGCTAGTCTTGCATGGTTCGCAGGAGAGCTTCTGTGAAGTTTCAAAAGTAGGAGGCGAGGTACTGGCGGAAGTAAAGTTGTGAGGCGGCATCGTGAGTCGTGTTGGGATAGCACAGTCGATGGTGTGTTTGCCCGCGAGAGGCAAAGGTCCCAGGTTCGAATCCCGGTTCTGGCACACAATTTTAAGCTGCCAGGAAGTTTCATATCAGCGCACACTCCGCTGCAGAGTGAAAGTTTCATTATTAGATTAGTTGTTCGTTCCATAGATCAATCTTGAGAACATCCTTGTGGATGTGGAATATGTCATTTTTTCTTTTGCAAGCTTATAATAACACTAATAGTATGAATACAGATACATACATCATTTGGTCCTATTTAAAAATTCGTCAGTGGAGTAGCAGGAGTTGGCCGCTAGGAAGTCTGTTAGACTCCTCTGAAACTGATCTTTATTTTTAGATATATTTTTGTGACTGCTAGTAAATTACTGAATATATGTATTCCTGAGTAGCGGACCCATTTTTGAACTAAAGTAAGTGCTTTTAAGTCGTTGTGTAGATCGTTGTCGTCTTGCAAACGTTCCCATCTGTTGACTCAGGAATCGAGACGTGGCTGCACGAACTTTTACAGCCATGCGGATGTCTGTCATCTCGACTGTTAGTGATATGAGGCCGTTGGGATCCAGCACGTCGTCCGTATTGCCCTCCTGAAGCCACCGATTCCATATTCTGTTAACGGTCACTGAATCGTGACCAACGCGAGCAGCAGTGTCGCGATACCATAAACCGCAATCGCGATAGGCTACAAACCGACCTTTATCAAAGTCAGAAACGTGATGGTACACATTTCTCCTCCTTACACAAGGCATCGCAACAACTTTTCACCAGGCAACGCCGGTCAACTGCTATTTGTGTATAATAAATCGGTTGGAAGCTTTCCTCGTGTCAGCACGTTTTAGGTGTAGCTACCGGCGCCAACATTGTGTTAATTCTCTGAAAAGCTCATCATCTGCATATCACAGCATCTTCTTCCTGTCGGTTAAATTTCCGTCTGTAGCGCGTCATCTTCGTGGTGTAGCAATTTTAACGGCCAGGAGTGTACATACCGTGCAATACCAACAGATGATGTGTACGTGGATGTCCTAAGCAAAGGTGATAATATAATCTTAAGAAAGACACGCCGTTCGTAATAATGCGTATTTATCTTCTGTCTCAAAATGATTTTCTGTATATTATGCCCTGTGTCACTTCGAATCTTCCACTGACTCTTTTCTGCTTTTGCCAATAGGTAACACTGTAAACCGGTTTCGTAAATATCTTATTAATCCGATGTCGTATAGTCCGATTGTCCGGACAACCACAGCTGAAAATCATATTGTACAGGAAATAAAAACTGCTTCAGCAGTCAATTCTTGAGACGATCGGTTTTGCAACCTTTACGCTGCATATTTCAGTACAATGTGAATCAATTGCTAATGGGATATGGATGTATTGGGACGACCTAGCGTTCATGGCCAGTACCTTGTAGAAAAAGTATCAGCAAAACCAGTAAAATATCACAGATACATTATTCGACTCCATCTATGATATTTTACAGGTTTTTCGGATAGTTTTTTCTACAATGAACAGATAATGAACGCTGGGTTTTCTAAGTACATCCATGTCACGTTGTGTGTTCTACATCTACATACATACTCGGCAATCCACCGTAAGATTCGAACCACTACTAGGAATTTCCTTTCCTATTCCACTCCCAAATAGAACGATGAAAAAAAAAAAAAAATTCCTATATTCCTCCGTACGAGCCCTAATTTCTCTTGTCTTTGTGATCACTAAGCTAAATGTAAGTAAGCGGCAGGAAGATCATACTACACTCAGCTTCAAATTCCGGCCCTCTAAATTTTCTCAACAGAAATTCACTAAAAGAACGTCGTCTTTTCTCCAGCGATCCCCAATTGAGTTTCCGGAGCATTTCCGTGACACTCGCACATTGTTCGAACCTACCAGTAACAAACCTAGCTGCTCGACTCTGAACTGCTTCCTTTAAACTGATCTGCTGCAGGTCCCGAATTCTTGAGCAATACTAAAGACGCGGTCGTACAAGCGTTTTATACGCGCTCTCCTTTGCAGATGAAGTACATCTTCCCAAAATTTTCCCAATAAACCGAAGTCGGCAGTCCTTACTCATAACTGTCCTGTTCATTCACATTGCACCTGAAAATACAGCACAAAGTGCCGAAGGAATAGAGGAATTTTACAGCTCAAGTTGTTTTATATCGTATACCAATCCGGCGTCATACATAAGAGAAAAAAAGGATTTACTCTCTTCAGCGGAAGTGTTTGTTATGGAACGAGCGTAAAGTAGGTCTTGGAAAACGGAAAGTGGTACAAGCTAACATTATAACATGACGTCAACTCAAACAGCATGCAGCGTAAACAGCGCATATCAATAAACGAGACGAGTTTATTTACCAAGTTGCTCAGATAGAGATGTACAATGTATTTAAAGATATAAATGTAAGAGAAGATACTTGCTTATTCCCCTCCCCCCCCCCCCCTTTATAGGGGGCTCACGGTTCTTTCGCACGAAAAATCACCTCAGCCAATTCTGTAGCAGCTTCAGTTAATGGAAATAAAATGTGTAGTTCTTTTAGGCAGTTAAAACGCTACGAAGAAGAGGATGTATTAGTAGTTTCTTTTTCAATTATATTTCTCCGTGTTAATACTCTCAATTTAATAAGATACTGTTTCCTCCATTTAATAATTGGATCATCTTATGAGAAACATCACATGTGATAGTGATGTAAAAATGGCGGCACTAACAGCTTTCTCAGAAATTGACAGCATCGAGCGAAGGCCAAGTTTCTTCCTCGCAGCGGCTTACGCCTTCCGTTCTGCGCGATCCCCTTCATTAAAGAAAGATAAAAGAGCCTGCCAAGTACTTGAGCTCCTCCTTAATTGGCTCGTTTTCCTCGCGTCAAGCCGGAACACGCGGAAGCTGCAGCAAAGAGAGCTAATTTTTTGGCCAGCTACCAAAAAGGAAGATTGTTCTGCACGGCTTAGACGGCCGTCGAACTGAGCAAACAACATGGGGGAGGGGGTGTTTGTAGAGTCGGCGCTAAGCACTTTAGTGGCGGGCGTCTTTTCATTAAGGGGGCGTTGCCTGGCGAAGACGGGCGCACGCGTTCTGAAAGGAAGGACCCAGGGAGCTCTTCAAACGCCTGCAGCAGCGTAACCCAGTCTCTGTCGCCAGAGATTGCATTTCTTCCTCGGCCGTTATCCACTCTTTGTCTGTACCGGTTCCAGAAAAACTGACGTTAAGGAAAACCTGCCGCAATTTCTTTATCAAGTTATGAATTTCATTATATGTCCAACTACGCTAGTTTGTAAGGATCTTCTTCTTCTGATGCTGCTGCTCTACAACTCATGATGAGTCTTGACCTCTTCAAGTAAGCTATTCCATTTGCCCTAGCACCTTGATGGCGTTTTCCTGCTCCTGTAGCCCATCTTCAGCATGAATTGGGGAAAAAGGAGCTTCTGGTACATCCTAACTAAGAGAAGGGATAGCTTGGGACGAATACAGTAAGTAGCTTCAAAAGGATATAGGTTGCCGTACATATCCTCAGATGAAGAGGCTTGCACAGAACAGGGTATCTTGGAGAGTTACATCAAACCAGGCCAGAACGACCACCACCCTCGAATAATTACAATATGCTTCTCCGAATACTTTATGAGACCTAACTGCAGTGGTCTTCAGTCCCTAAACGTACAAACTACTTTAACTTATCCTAAGAACAAAACACACACACACACACACACCCACACACACACACACACACACACACACACACACACACACACACACACGCATATATATACCCGATGAAAGTATCCAACCGCCGACGGCGAACGGCAGCGCGCACCACAGCGAGGCGCCTTAGAGCGCACGGGTATTTCGCCGCGGCGTCCGAATAATTAAGCGGATAATTAAGCGAGCACTGTAGCTTAGTCAAAGCAATAAAATAAGCTATTGCCCCTTCTCTTGTTAAATTAATCATTCTGCTCTTTGGGGAGAGAACATATAGGAGAGAAGAAAATCAACCGAATGTGGGTTAGCAGATTAATCTTTCAAACCTGTGTTGCGTGTTAACCATTTCAGTATCTCGCTCTGTTGCGGAAGCTATACAGAACGGTAAGTGGCACAAGCCTGAAGTTTAACTCGCGTTACAAGCAGCTCGGCTGCCTGATGCCAGGAGAAGATATCTGTACGCACGCGCCTGTGTTGCAAGCACTGGCCCGCTCTACTGTAGCTGCGCGACCGCAGTCGGCCTATAAACAAAACGCAGGGATGGAGCAACGGCAGGCTGCGTGTTTAATGGCGGCCTGGAGTATGAGTTAATGCAGGGGCCGCGGTGCGCCTGCGTAACTCGGCCGCCGCCTGTTAGGTAACGCCGCAGGAGAGCCCTTGGCGCTAGCGGCAGTTCCTAATGGATCGACGCCAAGGGCAGCTGCTCTTCGCTTTCCCCGGCGCACGGCTATTTGCGGACGGAGACGGCCCCACGCCAGGAGTGGACGCACTTCACCGATGGCTCACTTCTGCGGCCGCCGGGACTCTGACGATGGCACTGGAGCGACATCGACGTGTCACACTCACCTCCATCCCCCAGTACTCGTATACATTCGGTGTGATACATCTACATCGATACTCTGCAAATCACATTTAAGTGCCTGGCAGAGGGTTCATTAACCACTTTCATAACTTTTCTCTACCGTTCCATTCTCTAAGAGCGCGCGGGAAGAAAGAACACCTAAATCGTTCCGTTTTCGATCTGATTTCTCTTATTTTATTGGGATGGTCATGTCTCCCGAAGTAGGTGGGTGCTAGGAAAATATTTTCACATTCAGAATTAAAATTCGGTGATTCAATCTTGGCAAACAGATCACGCCGCAATGAATAACGTCTTTCTTTTAATGATTTCCACCCCAATTCGTGCAACATTTCCATGACGCTCCCCCCCCCCCCCGTAACGTGATAAAACAAAACGAGCTGCCCTTCTCTGAACCTTCTCAATATTTTCCGTCAGTTCCACCTGGTGAGGGTCCCACAAGGGGCAACAGTACTCCAAGAGAGGACGCACAAGTGATGTAGGCAGTCTCTTTGGTGGAGCTGGTGCATCTTCTAAGCGTTCTGCCAATGAAACGTAACCTTATTACCCGCAAGAAGGACAGACACACATATGAGCGTGTAACTTAAATAGTGGCAAAATTACTAAAAATTTCCGGGCTGTTATGCCGTGGTCTAGTGGATTTACTATTAAAACCCAACGTTTCGTCCCCGACTGCGGAGGACATTCTCAAGGGGGATCGTGGCACTTTTGGATGTCCGATTCACACCCTGGCTCGCTGGTCTTTCAAACCTGTGTTGCGTGTTGACCACTTCAGTATCTAGTAGCGAGCCAGGGTGTGAATCGGACATCCAAAAGTGCCACGATCCCCCTTGAGAATGACCTCCGCAGTCGGGGACGAAACGTTGGGTTTTAATAGTAAATTCACTAGACCACGGCATAACAGCCCGAAAAGTTTTAGTAATTTTGACCATTCCGGCCGTGAAAGTTTACATTTTAAATAGTGGCAACACTGGTGTGGATCATTAAGCGTATTGTATCAGGTGATCAAATTATAGCCGGCCGCGGTGGCCGCGGGGACTGAGGCGCTTCAGTCAGGGTCTGCACGGCCACTACGGTCGGGGGTTCGAATCCCCCCCTTCGGGCATGGATATTTGTGCCGGCCTTAGAATTAGTTAGTTCATAAGTAGTTTGTAAGTTTAGGGACTGATGACCCCGTACTTAAAACCCATAGACTATACAAACAAACAAACAAAATCAAAGTATAGAATCTGAAGTTCAACAAGAGATTGACCCAGCCACCAGGGTACAGACCCAGAAACAAGCGTGCAGTCATACGACAGAAAGTTTGTGCAACTACGAAATGGATCTTCAACCCTGTTACAGCCAACTTTCACTAAGTAGTGAAAGGCAGTTCACAGCAGCCAAAATCAACGAAGCAAAATACTTCAGAGAAGAAAACTGGGAATGTGATTTCGAGGAAAAAAACTCTAAATATCCCAGAACAGCGAAAGAAGATTTTTGGTTGTAGAGATAATCTGAGTTTTTACAAGAACTTCATCCCCCATTTAAGATTTTCAAGTACTTCTTTAGCAATGAACTAATGCAGAAAATTATTACCGAGCGAGGTGGCGCAGTGGTAACACACTGGACTCGCATTCGGAAGGATGGTGGTCCAAATCCACTTCCGGCTATCCAGATTTAGGTTTTCCGTGATTTCCCTAAATCGCTCCACGCAAATGCTGGGATGGTTCCTTTCAAAGGGTACGGCCGATTTACTCCCCCATCCTTTCCCGAAAATCCGAGCGTAAGCTCCGTCTCTAATGACCACGCTGTAGACGGGACGTTAAACCCTAAGCTTCCTTCCTTCCAGAAAATTATTGATGGATCTCGCCGTTACAGTATTTTGAAGGACCCAAGCCAACCACTGGAAATATCAGATGATCAGAAGTACCTGCAGTGCCAAAACGAGTGAGACCTCCTTCTGGAGTACAGAATAATTATGTTGCAAAGAATTCCTTCACTAGATGTGCAATTTGACAACATTCATCATTTTCCAACATGAAATCCTACAACATTACTATGCAATTTTCCGACATGTGCAAAGCAAGCATTCATGGTGTGCAATAAATGTAGCGTTCCACTTTGCTTTAATAAGGGCACAAATTGTTATATACAGATTTGCACCATGTAAATTACAAGGAAACAAGTTATGTTACTAGTGCTGAATACTGATGTTAAACGATTTCAAAATTAATTAAGGTTTAGAAATGGAATACTTGTGTATTTCTGCACACATTGAATGATAACGAAATCTAATTATCTTTTATTATCTATACCTTGTGTTTTAAGGTAATGAGTAAAACTTCTATGACACAAAATACTAAGATCAACTGATATATGTATCATATGTCTCGATACCCAATCATTCATTTATGAATCAAACCAATGAAATACTCTAGAAAAATTATAAAAATGAACAATAGAATTTTTAAATATTTTTCCATTACTTAGTTTGTATGTCCCTATCTGTGAAGATTTTTTATTTTAAGAAAGAAAAAGTCATGCACCAGAGGGATAATTAGATATTAGTTCGGAATTTGCGAAAACTTTGGATGCTCTTCTTATGGTTGTCTAATAAAATTTGTTCCGGACCGAGACTCGAACCCGGATTTGGCGAGCGGTCGGTTTAGACAGTCAGCTATCCGAGCACTAGCGCATATTGGCAAGTGTGAGACATGGAAATTTGGGTCTGGGCGGGGAACATGCTCGGATATCCGAGAGCCTAATACGATCGCGGGAGATCAGGGTTTGAGTTCCGGTCATCACAAATTAATAAACCATCTTAAGAAGAGCAGCTGAAGACTGCGATTTAATATCTCATCGTTTCCCTTAAACAGCTTTTCAATTTTATAGTTGGAAGGACGGAAGAAAGAAAGATTAAATGTCCCGTCGACAGCGTGATCATTGGAGCATAGGTCCTGCTTGCTTTTCTTTTAAGGATGGGTTTCAAAGGAACTATCCGGTAATTGCCTATTGTGATTTAAGGAATCCACGGAAAATCTAAATAAGGATGGCAAGAGGCGGATTTGAATCGACGTACTCCCGAATATGAGTCCAGTGTCCTAACTACTGCACCACCTCGCTGGGTCCGTTCTACAGGTGCATCTATTGTCAGATGCCACCTTGAGGTGTGTGGGGTAGGGATTTTGTGTACCACTGTCACTTCTAGTTCCAGTTCACGGTATGAACAATTTCTGGTGAGTCTCCGAATCTTATGTAATTTTACCGTCATGGCGTTTACGCGACCTAGCGAGCAAGATGGCGGAGTGGTAACACACTGGACTCGCGTAAGGGAGGTCGCAGGTTCATACACAAGTCCAGCCATACTGATGTAGGTTTTCCGTGATTTCCCGAAATCACTCCAAGAAAATGCTGTGATGGATCCTTTGAAACGGCACGAGCGATTTCCTTCTCCGTCACTCACAAAAGCAACCCGGTCGTTTGCTCTAATGACCACGATGAGGATCTTCCGTCCTCCGTTTTTTGACTAGCCCATACCGCTGCTCTTGCATCCACAACAGGAATTGGTGACGCTTTTGGGCTAACTACAAGAATCTCTAATGATGCGAGTGATTCTAGTTTGTATCTTCTGTTTCTCCTTTTTGTCAAGTGTTGCTCGGGCGAGTGTTTTGTTCTACGCACATCCTACGAATATGAAAAGCAAACCTTGCTCCTATTCAAAAATGTACAATACCATACAGGGATACCACAACGACCACAGTAAACTACCTCAGAAATGGGAGAAGTTACCAGTACACCACTGCTGTCGTAAGACAGATCGGTGTAAGAAGAAGCGCTCTTATGATACGTTGGCATCCGACGCTTTCTGGGAAGAGTTATTCACTGGAGACCAGGCAGTCATTGCTGAATTGACCTCAGGGCGCCGAGTCGGTGCGTCTAAAAGGCTGATGACTCAGTGCCTGTTGACATCTGTGTGTCACTAATAGTCGCCTGCCCTCTCAGATATTCTACACGACCAACGCAAATGCTGACTGACATCATCGAAATGTCACGGTTGCATTCCTAACGTTACCTCTAGTTCTAAACACCATTGTAGTCAGACCGTCGTAAGAAGCCAGAAACTAAAATTACCGTTTATCGTATTTGGGGTAAAAGTACGGTCTTCATGTATAATGTTGAGGTAGGAGGAAGCGGCACCCATCAACTAGTTTCACACCAAACCACGATGTCACTTGTTATTTTTCCTAGGGATGAAGTCGTAATTAATGTTCGTGTGAGGGGATGTGTCCGTTACGTGTAATGCGATAGCTATGAGAATAATGGAAAACCGAAAAGCGCTGTGCTAATTACAAGGAATAATGTTGTATTAAAACATATTGTATGCAATATTATAGTTGTTATTAAAATCCTATCAGTATGGAGTACGTTAATGTGGACTTCATGGTCTGTACTACTTGGTGGTGGTGGAGATGGAGAGACGTGGGTGGCGGGAAATGACAGTGGAAAACTGCATTCATACCCCGCTCCCCAAGAGTAAACCACCCGACCTATCAGTGAATTAATTGCCCGACATCAATGAGGTAAACGTTTCAAGCTGCTTTACTACTGAAGTTATTGTCCACACCCAGAGTGTTTTCATGAGGTGTAATAAATATTTTATGAGCTGGTAGTATAGACTTCCAATAAAAATGCCAAGTGACCTACGTTTAATTTTTACTGAGAAAAGAAATACCGCTGTTAGTATGTAAGACAAAGAAACTTAGAGCAAATGCAAAGTAGGATATTTTTTACTGATTCTTCCGTCAGTTCTTGGTAAAACATCGTCATATTGAATTAAAAACACAATTTACTACAATTTTCTACAAGTTTATTTTTATTTAGTTAAATGGTTTTTGGATTTTAACGTCTGAAGATGTTCCTGTAAGCCAAAACGAAAACATGAGCCTATTAGCGTCGTTCGGATTATGACTAGTGCAGCGCTCAAAAAGAAACCGCAGAAGAGCTACGCATCGTGTTATAAAATGTTCAAATGTTTGTTAAGCTTATGGGACTTAACTGCGGGGTCATCAGTCCATACAAACTACTAAAGATAGCATAGTCTTCCATGCCGCCGCTGCGGTGCGGCCGAGCGCATTGAGGCGCTATGCTACGATGCACGAGACCGTTCCCCATCGGGGGATCGAATACCCCATCGGGAATGGATGTTTGTGCCGTCATTAGTATAAGCTAGTTCATAAGTAGTTTGTAAGTTTAGGGACTGGTGACCCTGCAATTAAGTCCCATAAGCTTTATAAACATTTGAACATCTTTCATGCCAGAGAGCGGATTCGAAGCCTCGAC
Organism: Locusta migratoria; assembly: GCA_026315105.1. Classification (NCBI taxonomy): domain Eukaryota; kingdom Metazoa; phylum Arthropoda; class Insecta; order Orthoptera; family Acrididae; genus Locusta; species Locusta migratoria. Next base: position 324,767,724 of record CM048745.1, on the reverse strand, counting down.
GGGGAAAGCCTCGCGCATTGGAGCATAGCGCCTCAATGCGCTCGGCCACTCCGTCGCGGGCACGGTGTTATCAAGGGAAGTCAAAGGTGCATTGAAGTTGGTGGTGGAACGTTTTAAAGTAAGCTTTGAATGTCGTCACTTGCCTCTGCTTCAAATTTGCTTAGGTTATATACTGACAGCTGTATCTCTGAAGTCAGGAAAATTGCACACTTTTATAAACCTTTTTCATGCAATTCGTCTACACTACCAGTTCCTAAATCAGCGTACCATGTTGAACGTGCGGTTGCTGTGTGGGACGGTGAGTTGCGAAGCAGCTACCAACCATAGACTAACTTAGAGGCTGCTATATGTTTCACAGCTTATCCTACATAGTCTGTGTATGTCTTACAAGGAGACCACATCGGTTTTTAGAATTGTTTTTTATATTTATGGTGCGTGAAGTTCAGTACTCAAATAGCAATCATCTAAAGCCATTCGACGCAATTTTCCAAAATTATTGAGAAAATTCTCGTGTTTTGCAAGTAAGTGTAAGTACCAATCATTAAATGAACTGCATCATCTCTCGGTGTAGCTAACGACGTGGCGTAAAGTCAGCGCCACACGCCAGACGCACGAGAACGATCGTGAAGAAGGCAGCGGATGACCGGCAGCCAATCACACGCCTGCGCCGCGCTTCCTGGAGGGAGCAGCAGACAAGTGCGCCCTCTACAAGCGGCTGTATCTAGGCCGACATGCGTCTGGAAGGGCACTCCGAACTCGACTCCGAAATAGGCAGTAACTACGAGTGTGCGCAGCTAGAATCGAGGAAGAAGACCGCCGCGAGACCAGATTAACTTTCTCATAAGTTGAGTATTTGGTGTAAACATTAGTAAAAAAAAACTTGTATTACAAATCTATATAGCTGTTTTAGCTGTCCACGCATCCCACGCATCCTGAGCTGATCCTTTCCTGAAAGATAGGCCGAGTAGGACAAAACACATGGTCTCGAGGACTAAGCACGTTTTGGCCTGCCAACCCTGGAGTCTGTGGTTCAAATCCTGCTGTGACATTTTTTATGTATTTTCGTTGTGTTCGAATACTTACACAATTTTAATATCTAATGGTAATATTTACGAATAGTGCACGTATTTTTATTTATTCGTAATTTTCTACATTTTATAGAAGGTTGTTAAAAATGACGACTTCCATAAAAAGAAAAGAAAAAAACCATGAGTTACAGTTTTTACGGTATTGGCTTCATTATTAGTTGACGACGGTGTTCATTGTTCAGTTTGTGAAGAGCTACGACACTGTTTTTTTGGAAAGTCATCTCTATAGCTACTAATGGCTTTCCAAACATCTAAGCTACTCAACATCGTTTTACGTGACGACAAGGTTTTCAGCTCGTCTACATACACATAAAAAGAACTGACATAACACGTGGGTTTAGAGATCCCAAAATGTTTTATATAACAGAAAAGGCATCAACAACAAAAATCTATGGGATTCCAACTACCGACTTGTGAGGTCAGAACGCTACCACCTGAGCTACACCGACAGATGCTACAACTGTTTTAATTGTTAAACTCGCGTGTATTTTGCTAAACTTCAATGGCGATTTACTCGAGAATTTTTTAGAGTTGCGTCGAATGGCTTTGGGTGATTGTTATTTGTGTAGTGAACTTCACGTACCATACATATATAGAAATTCTAAAATCCGATACCCATGTGGTCTCCTTGTTAAAATTTTTTATTCCGTTTGCATAAGAAACAACATGTCACGGAACATTGTTTTTGTTTTTATTAATTTTTTACCCATCTTCACACTAATCGTAAAACAAAGGCAGCTCGTAGTTTGAACAAGTATCGCATGACAACGGGTCACACGAGATTTTCTCTGAATTAATTTCCCTGAGTGGAAAATAGAGTATATGTTACATGTAATGCTCCAGAGACTCATAAGTACTGATAGATGTCGCTCCATCTGCAGATTAATGGCTAAGCCAACCCATTCCCCCACTCATCCCCCATGTGGTGCATCAAAACAGTGTATATCGCGCTCTAATTGAGAAATAAATAACAGAGAAAATATTGTTCTCAGTAGGGAAGGGGAAGCAAAAGGCTAATTTAATACCCAAGAAAGTTGTGTGTGTGTGTGTGTGTGTGTGTGTGTGTGTGTGTGTGTGTGTAACAATAAGGATAAATAAAAATCAGTATTTCGCGTTACTAACGGAATAATTTAGTTGATGTCGTGTTCTAAGCGAAATAGATCTGTTGTTATTTCGGTACAACGTAGCGTATGTTCACAAAGTTGCTTCAATTTGTTTGATAAACACCGGCGCCGTACGTAGTCAAATATTATGAGTTTAAAGTAAGTGTAGCGTAACATTAGTCGTGAACAATTTTATATGGATGTTTTCTAACTGACAGACCTGTCTGAGAGTTACTTCTTTAGTCAAGGACTCAGCAGATGTCTCTAAAAAAAGCGAGCTCAACGAATTGAGGCACACTCTAGTTGTCTGATTAGTATCCGAATTAAGAATTTTCCGCCTCGTGTTTTTCGAAGGAAAAGTTGTATCTCATTGCTTTGCGCAATGACTCAATTTATTGCATGACAAAGCGGCAATTTTTTTATGCAAGAAGATAGAAATCGCCCAAGACAATAAACTGGTGAGGTTTTACTTTGCGTTGCTCAGCCACCTCCGTCCTACGCGGGCTGAAATACCACTTTCCACCTGAAGTACTGGACTCGTTTTATTGACTAGGTTACGGTCGTACTGCTTCATTTAGTTCTTAGTCTGCCAGGACAATCGCTCGCGCTCTTTGTTACAACCTGAACTGTCTGGTGACTTTCAAGTATACTGTGTTTGTTGTTCAAGTTAGTTAATACGTTACTTGTTATTTACGATTTTCCGTAGGTGGTAAACCGCGGACAATGTGAATTATAGTACAAGACTAGTCAACATTGCAGAAAAGCAATTTAGTGTTGTCATTTATTTTCTATAAACACATTAAACAAGTCTAAGGTCCCTGCCTGACACGACGACGTTCTTTTATCGTTTTTATGACATTTCCGAGCGATAAAATAGTCACTTCTGATAGGTTCTTCAAACGTAGCAAAATACATGTGACGTTAATTTTGTTAGCAACCTGAACTGTTCAGCCTAATAGACACAACACTTCGCAGAACTGCATTATGAAGCACTGCCACATTTACAGTCGAGACAAATTCGTCACATTTCTCTTTCTTCATTGGACACTGTACTGTTTGTTTGCATAAAGGCAAAGTAAAGTTCCCTTCAACGGCAGCTGCGCAGTTTTGAGACAAATTTACGCCGTTTGCATTGTCACTACAGTGAGGTGAACCATTATTTCAGAGTACGCGATATTTTACGCCTCCGCAGGTTTTGGGCCACGGGTCTTTTTTTCATTCCCACGCGAATTCCTTCGCCATGTCTTGAGCAGTTTCACGAGACGGTGGCAACTTGTTTAGGAGAGGTTACGAGATTTTAATCGCTTCGCTGCAGGAAGTTCCTCATTCCTGATGTTCCGACGTTATTTCCAGCTACTAGTTAGCTGTTTTCGTTTATGCACAACAGATAAGCCAGCCGTAATGCAGTCTTGTTAACAAGTGCAAAGTTTTTAACTGCTTCACTACAGTAATTACTTGCTTCCTGATGTCTCAATGAGTGTTAATTCTAGCTGATATTTGGCCTCGTTTACGCGAAGGTGATGGGGGAGCCATGTCGTGATCTTGTTGACATGTATGGAGGACATGGACTTAACGAATTTTTACGGAAGTTATCAACAGGATTTGGATACAGTTCTAGTTTGGAGACTTAATTTCAATTACAGAGTAGTGACAATTGATCAGAAAGTAATCCTCCACTTCTTTTCTACAACAATTTTTTTCTAACACGTAATGAGAATCACATACACGAAATAATGATGTTCACATGGATTCCGTATTTCTAGATTTCCAGAAGGCTTGATACCGTACCTCAAAAACAGCTTTTACTCATAGATGATGGTGACACAGTGCACCGAAACCGGTCGTCATTTAATAAACTATTAATGTGCAATCTTGGCTTTTCATTTTGAAAACTATAAAACGATCAAATAGCCTCCAAACCCGACAATGTCAGGTAATCTTAGCTTTTACTCAAATTGCGTGCTTATGGAATATCACCCAAGATTTGTGACTGGATAGGGGATTTACTGTCAAAGAGGACACAGTTCGTAGTAACAGAAGGTAAGGCATCGACTAAAAGAGAGGTGATTTCCGGCGTTTCACAGGGTAGAGTTATTGGTCCTCTGCTGTTCCTTATTTACATAGATTTGGGAGAAAATCTAAGCAGCTCTCTTAGGTTGTTTGCAGATGACGCCGTCATTTACCGTCTAGTATAATCGTCTGAAGATCAAAAGCAACTGCAGAACGATTTAAATAAGATATTAGTATGGTGCAAAATTGGCAATTGACTCTAAATAATGAGAAGTGTGAAGTCGTCCACATGAGTACGAAAAGAAATCCGTTAAACTTTGTTTGCAAGATAAACCAATCAAAAGTGAAGACCATAAACTCCACAAAATACCTAGTAATTGCTATTAGTTCACACTTAAACTGGAAAGAACACGTAGATAATGTCGTAGGAACGGCAAACAAGAGACTGCTTTTTATTGGCAGAACGCTTAAGAAATGCAACAGAACGACTAAAGAAACTGCAAACACTACGATTATCCGACCTCATTTGGAGTATTGCTGCCCAGTGTGAGATCCTTATCAGATGGGTTTGACATCGAAAGAGTCCAAAGAAGGGCAGCTCGTTTTGTATTATCACGATACAGGGGAGACAGCGACACGGAAATGATACAGAACCTGGGATGGGAATCATTACAACAACGGCGCTTATCGCAGCGGCGTAGTCTACTTACGAAACTCCAATCACCAACATTGTCCTCCGAATGCGAAAATGTGTTGTTGACTCTCACCTACATAGGTAGAAATGATCATCAGAATAAAATACGAGAAATCAGAGCCCGAACGGAGAGATTCAGATGTTCTTTCTTCCCGCGAGCTATTCGAGAATGGAATGGGAGATGAATAGTATAAATGTGGTTCGATGAACCCTCTGCCAGGCACTTAAATGTGATTTGCAGAGTATCCCATGTAGATATAATTTCCTCCACGTAATCTCTGTACCGTTTTATGTTCTTCCTTCAGCGCGGAACAAGGGTGAGGTGCCTAGCGACTAACTGCACTCTCTGTCGACAGCAGATGATTCCTAGACATTGTATAAACGGTTGTCAATATTCCCTACAGTTTCTTTCCCTTCAGTGAGAAATTCCATGGCGACACGTTGCTTGTAAAGTACATTTCTTATAGACCCGATCTGTAGGAAGAGCCAGAAATGTTGCACGTACGATGAGTAAAACAGAACTGATATCTGGCGTTCCCCAGGGAAGCGTTATAGGTCCCCTACTCTTCCTTGTGTTTATAAACGATTTAGGAGACAATCTGAACAGCTCCCTTAGGCTGTTCGCGGATGATACTGTCGTTTATCGGTTAGTGAAGTCAACAGAGGATGAAAAGCAACTGAAAAGCGATTTAAACAAAATTTCTACACGGTGCGAAAATTGGCAATTGACACTAAATAAAGAAAAGTGTGAAGTAATACACATGACCACTAAAAGAAATCCGCTGAACTTCAATTACGCGATAAATCAGTCAAACCTTAAGGTCGTAAATTCTACCAAATACCTAGGAGTTACAATTACGAACAACTTTGACTGGAGAGAACACATAGAAACTATTGTGGGGGAGGCGAAACAAAGGTTACGTTTCATCGACAGAACGCTTCTAAGATGCACCAGCTCCACCAAAGAGACTGGCTACATCACACTTGTGCGTCCTCTCCTGGAGTACTGTTGCCGCTTGTGGCACCCTCACCAGGTGGGACTGACGGAAGACATTGAGAAGGTTCAGAGATGGGCCGCTCGTTTTGTTTTATCGCGTTACCGGAGGAAAAGCGTCACGGAAATGTTGCACGAATTGGGGTGGAAATCATTTAAAAAGACGTTATTAATTGCGGCGTGATCCGTTTACAAAGTTTCAATCACCGACTTTTACTTCTAAATGTGAAAATATTTTGCTAGCACCCACCAACTTAGGGAGCCATGGCCACCTAATAAAATAAGAGAAATCAGATCGAAAACGGAACGATTTAGGTGTTCTTTCTTTCCGCGCGCTATTAGAGAATGGAACGGTAAAGTTATGAAAGTGGTTAATGAACCCTCTGCCAGGCACTTAAATGTTATTTGCAGAGTATCTATGTACATGTAGATGTAGAAAGTAATCCTTAAGTAACGTTTCAAATTGGAGAAATCGTTTTTGGATGAAAAAAAGGAAAAAAAAAGTGCAACATTACTTTATGGGTAACCCTTGCAACATAGTCTTGTTCCTTAGTAACTTGGATTCAGTTTTGACTTTCGATGATTGTGCTCATTACCAAAATAATTTGTCAGAAATGATAGGATGGTCCTTCTCCAAGTGACTCCACCAATGACACTAATGTTTCTTCCTTATCTTCCATCCACTTCACTTTCAAATATGACAGTTTAAAAATATCAAATAAAAAGAGGAATCAAATATTTGTAAATCTAAGGGACTTTACTGCTGCGGTTATCAGTCCCAAGGCAGACAAACTGCATACTTACGCAAAGAACAAAACACACACACACACACACACACACACACACACACACACACACACACACACACACACACACATGCACGAGGAAAAAAAAAAACTTCGTAGCTCTTCTAAATACGGGCGCTATGAATGATACGAATTTGCAGCGGAAGTAAGTGCGAGTTATAATCAGTCCAGCAACTATAATCTGTCGATATATATCTCTTTCCCGCTGCCATCACCATTGAGCAGAAGTAGAGGGATTGTGGTAACCGGATAATCAACGTATGAGAGCTTTTAAGATGTAATGTTACGAAAATATGTTGAAATTTAAGCTGATTGATAAGAACTGTTATTCACTGAATGGTCGAGGAGAAATATGTGCTGATATCTAACTAGATGGGCGGATAAGATGATAGCGCTAGAGATCTACAGACAGCAAAAATTGGGAATGACAGTGGGTGGAAAATTACAAAGGACGTACAGCTCAGAGACGAAGAGGAGTGGTATAAGAGAGATAAAGGAAAAGTCTAGCATGTTCCGAGCATGCCGAATGACCTGGAAAGTTTGGTAAAACATCCCTAGGAGGCACCTGTAGAGATCTGGCAGTTTCCTAGCGGTAACTGCAGATAAGTGGTATTCATGTCGTAGCATGCTAACAAATATTTTCAAATTATTCAACAAATTATGGAGAAGCGAATTTTAACTTGAGTAATGAGCAGACAAGTGTGGATAGAGAAACCTGTTGAGAGTAGTGCGAATAAGGAAAGGTGGTGGGAAGTCAAGGAAATCTAGGTTGGCGCCTAGACTCTCGCTAATTTAGTGGACTGAAAGTTTCACACTTGGAAAATTAATAATGTCGCACTGAGAGGAATATATGACCTGACTAGTCACCTCCAAGAGCAACAAGCAACACGAACGGTGCTACTGATTCACTGCAACCAGTGGTGTTATTTATTACGACGCACAGGAGGAGCGGCATTTAATACACGAAAGCAGGGGAATTAGAAAGTGGAAATGTGGGAAGGAAGAAAGAAAGCATTTGGGATTCCAGGATACAAACTCTGTTTCAACGAAGCTATTCGAGTAACATAGGACTAAATACTTTATCCGCTATGAAACATAGTGTCGTGTATTAATGGAAAAATCGTTCAATGTAAGTGCTTGTTAGACAAAAAAATGTTCAAATGTTTGTACAACTTATGGGACTTAACTACGGGGTCATCAGTCCCTAAGCTTACAAACTACTTATGAACTAGCTAAGACTAAAGACGTCACAAATATCCATGCCCGAGGGGGCATTCGAACCCCCGACCGTAGTGGCCGTGCTGACCGTGACTGCAGCGCCTCAATCACCTCGGCCACCGCGGCCGGCGCTTGTTAGACAGTCACTGGACACTGTCATGGGCGACCAGCAAAGAGAAATCACTGATCGAAAGTTTGACAGCGACGTTTAGTTACATTCCGTCTAATAAGGAAACAAGTTACTGGCATATCGGCAACACGTGTTCACTAGCACAGCACTAGATGCCATTTACGACGGAATGTTAGCCCAAAGATACCGGTTTCCTAAAAAGTACGGCATCGCGGGACTAGCAAATTTTTCAAAGATTAAATATTCAAATCATTTATTGAAACTAAACGTCCCTGTTGTCAGTTATGAAGTATTTAAATAAGGTATTAAAAATAATGAGAGGCAGTGAATTGAAATTTGTGCTGTGGCTGGGATTCAAATTCGGAACTTTCTACTTACTAGGTAGGCGTTTTAGACCACTGAGCTAACACATCATTGCAGCCCCAGCGACTACACAGTCTTGAAGCACGTCTCCCTCCACACCACATACTTCTGCTTCACGTTCCCTGTGAAATGGGTATCAAAGTGCCTTGGCTCTCCTATAATGGAATAGCACCCCAGCAAAGAACGCAAATGGGATCTCGCCTTGTTCCTCAGGCCGAGGTGACATAAATATCAACAATAATACACTTGCTTGATGCAAATGCATATCTCGGATTAGTTGCTATATCGTCGTATGTGGGGCACTCACACACGACATGTTCGTGTGTTCCCACTTCAGCTCCACAGTCGCATTCAGGTGTAAAAAGGTACTGTACAAAAGCAGAAGGAAACTTACCATGGAGAAAGCAACGTCAAGTGATTACAACAATAGAACTCAGAGAATTTAAAACTTTTGTTGCCCAATGACGACATGAGAAAAATGGGCGTGTCGTATTTAACATTCCAAAACATTATAATCGGCATGTTCTGATGTGTTCTGATATAAACATTACATCATTACAAGCATGAAATTCTAAACATTAGTTGATAAAATGTAAAGGTCGACCTTCTCCTAAATTGGCATAAGTACGCCGGATAGGGGCTATGGCCTGTGATAAGATGTATAAGCCCTCGGGTAGATTCAAAGTGCTTCATTATCAATCTTTCCCACACACTCGGCAGTAGCTCACAGGTCCTTCTGCCAGTTTCCTCTGCTTCCCAGCCGGCCGCGGTGGCCGAGGGGACTGAGGCGCTCCAGTCACGGTCTACGGTCGGGGGCTCGATTCCCCCCTCGGGCATGGATGTTTAGGGACTGATGACCCCGTAGTTAAGTCCCATAAGCTATACAAACATTTGAACATTTTTTTATCTGCTTCCCCATTGTTCCTGCCACAGTTCTTCACTTCTCCGCGTGATAGAGGCCCGGTCTCAAAGAGGGGTCCCCAACATTTCGTCGACCTTATCTCGGTTCGCTTTCTTGGTCCAGTACCATGCGGTCTGTTGTCTGATCTTGGTATCCAGGGGCAGACCCCATCAGCACACGGAGAGCTCCACCTGGCGTAGTTCTATAAGCCCCTATGCTTCGTTGTACCCTTCTCACAGCCAAGACGGATGCCACTCGGATGAGCATGTGAACCCTACTTTTTTCTTTTATTTCCAGATTTGTAAACCTCGTTGAAAAGATGAAGATCTGCGATGACTGACAAGATAAAATTTTCGGACGGCGTTTCGCGCGACCCAATAGGAGGTGTGTCATCAAGGGGGTTAAAAACAGGAGAGACGTCGTTACTATGAAAAGCTTATCTATCAATTGAAACCAGTCTGCTATATTGTGGAGTCAACCTAATATGATTCAGATTAAAGCACTGTGTGGTTCTTGCCCTATTAACTTTCATACATTTAAATAACTGTTATATCTAGTACTTGTTTGATGTAGTACACTTCTGCGAAGAAAAAACAGACCTTCCAGATAGGTGAATGTGATTTATTAACGCAAAGTTTAGAATGAAACACTTCTAAATGAAGAGTAGCCTAGATCATATTTAAAGCAAAATTACTTTATTTCACTACTAGTTTCGGCAATACTTGTTGCCATTATCAAGTGACAGGCCTACATTAAAAACTACAGTGCACATGTGCAGGAAAAGATTTCTCGAATTCGTGGTTTACCAAATGGCCGACCTAAAGCAAAGGGGGAGGGATGAGACAACTGTTGGACATGTCGTACAATTGCTGCTGGCAACTTCAAATCAGCTGTTGTTACATGTTCAGTGGTGGTTCTCTTGATGTTAAGTGAAAGACACACAATAATGTGTGTTGTCTAAAATAAATTGGTGACACAACACTGCGTTAGTGCCAAGTAAGAACTCATTGACAGACAGCGAGCAACTGTACACAGTAAATGCAACAACATGCCAGAAGCGGTTCCATTCGAATAAAAGTCGATGGGACATTGCGACAGGTAAAAACATTTTTCCGGCCGCGGTGGCCGAGGGGACTGAGGCGCTCCAGTCACGGTCTGCACGACCACTACGGTCGGGGGTTCGAATCCCGCCCCCCTCTGGCATGGATATTTGTGCCGTCCTTAGTATAAGGTAATTGATAAGTAGTTTGTAAGTTTAGGGACCGATGACCCCGTAGTTAAGTCCCATAAGCTTAACAAACATTTAAAAACATTTAACATTGAAAAAACATGTTCGCTGCTGTTATGTCCAACAGTTGTCTCATCCCCCCTCCCCTTTGCTATTGGTCGGCCGTTTGGTAAACCACGAATTCGAGAAGTCTTTTCCTGGACATGTGCACTGTAGCGTTTAACCCATTTCTTCCCAAAAATAGAAATCGTGAAAAAGTGTTACATTTAGTCGTCAGGTTCTCTTTAAAATAATTGAAACAACATTACAAATATTACAAACTAGGAGTATGTGTTGTAATTTGCACCACCCATAATGTTGCGCTGTTTCCTAGTTTAAAAAAAAAAAAAATAAAAAATAAATAAATAAATAAATAAATAGAAAAATTTATTTTTTGTGATCACATTCTTCTATATGTTCAAACTGTGCAATATTGTCTATTATATGATAACTCTGACTTACATTGATGATATTACTCATGAAATATTGAAAAACACTCGGTGTGAAGCTGAACTTGACATTTCTTGTGTATGTAGATCGTCTGACGTTTGTAAATCTTGCATCTTTTTACGAAGTGTTAAGGTAATTGTGAAACTTTAACACTTATACAGAGAGCTCGTGACTGCCTTTTAACACATGTGTGGTGAGTTTTGTATAGTAAGTCCATTTCGACTGCATTTTGTAAGGCCAAATTTTGTGTTGCGTGTACGCAACACTGGGAAGAAATGGGTTATGGAGGCCTGTCACTTGATAATGGCAACAAGTATTGCCGAAAGTAGTCGTAAAATAAAGTAATTTTTGCTTTAAATGTGATCTAGGCTACTCTTCTTTTACGTTTCATTTTAACAATTTAAGACCACTCTCCTACCGACAAATGTCGGCTGTTATTAATGACACAAAATTATTGACTCCACAATATGGCGACAACGGCCTCACTTCTGTAGCTTAGCGTGTCCCCCTATTCTAACCTCCTTGCGTGACATGACTGCCTCCGGAAGTGGAAAGGGCGTTGGAGCTTTAGTGAACCATGCACAATAAAGGGCAAGCTAAAAAAAAAAAAAAAAAAAAAAAAAAAAGCTGTGGACAAAGTCCCGGTATTTTCTGAACAGACCTCGTATTTCGGAAATGCGGTTCCAGTTGTTGAACGACTGCCCCGTTGTTTTCTCTGGAACGCCAGTAGTCCTGGAATAATTACGCGAGCGCGTGTAAACAAGGGCTCGTGGTTTCAAAGGGCTGGGCGGGGCGAAGGCGTGCGTGCCGTGGGCACCTGCTTCCTGCGGTGGCCGCTAGGGGCGCCAGGTGGCGCGTATCGCGGCTAATGGAGCGCCACTCAGCCAGACACTTGCCGGCTTCAAAGGCGTGTTTACGCGATAGTTTTAGGGCCAGCCGCTCCTCTGACAAAACACTGGCGCACGCGCGCGCGCCCAAAGGAAAGAGCCCCGCCTCCTCTGTTTGTGCAGCAGGCGGCGCATTTAAATTCCTCCGCGCCGCTGCGCTCCTCTTCCAGAGCCGGGTGGCGACCTCCAGAAAACAGACGTGAAGTGCCGATCATTACCAGCAGCCCGTTTTGGCTCCTTTGCAGTGTACAGACTGGCTCCAAACATTTCGGATCTCAGTCCAGAAGTACTCCCTTTCCCCCCTCTCCCCATTCCCTCCTCATGTCTACTATTTGGCCACGATAACTTGACGATTCGCGCGGTGGCTGCTGGGAGCTTGTCTTACACGAACGGAAGGCAGCATCGACTGCTTGCTGCAGTGCTGGAACCGTTACCCTAACAATGAGTACATTTATTCTTCGCGTCAGGGACCATTCTCAGGTTGGCAGTTCATGTAAATAAAATAATAACTTTCAACTGGTGTCTATTTTCTCCGCTTGTGGCAGCACCAACAAAATAGTCAAGTTATCGTGGCCAAATAGTAGACATGAGGATGGAGTGGGGAGAGGGTGGAGTACTTCTGGGCTGAGATCCGAGATGTTTGGAGCCAGTGGTGAACACTGCAAAGGGGCCAAAACGGGCCGGTAATAAGGAATAGGAGCGTAGCGGCACGGAAGAATTTAAATGCGTCGCCTGCTGAACAAACAGAGTGGCTATCCCCTGGGGCACGGCCCACTGTCTCATGACCACCAGCCAGTCAGCAACGCTCCCAGAGTGACAGTGATAGGAATGTGGTTTAAATTGATTTGGATGCAGCTAGTTTCAACGAATCCAATGCAAGATAGAAAAAAATTATTGTTCCATTTAAAATATTATATCTTTGTGCTGTTACTCTTTGGAAAATGATACAATAAACTATGTTCATAGCTCTGCAGAAAGTGTAACATTTCTTGTGTTGACCTACCGCATTAAAAGTTCCCGTCACCTATTATTTTATAAGTTACAGAGGCAAACACACTTAGTGAAACACACTGGCCCTAAAAATTGCTACACCATGAAGATGACGTGCTACAGACACGAAATTTAACCAACAGGAAGAAGATGCTGTGATATGCAAATTATTAGCTTTTCAGAACAGTCACACAAGGTTGGCGCCGGTGGCGACACCTAAAGCCTGCCGACATGAGGAAAGTTTCCAACCGATTTCTCATACACAAACAGCAGTTGACCGGCCTTGCCTGGTGAAACGTTGATGTCATGCATCGTGTAAGAAGGATAAATGCGTACAATCATGTTTCCGACTTTGATAAAGGTCGGCTTGTAGCCTATCGCGATTGCGGTTTATCTCGTAACGCGACATTGCTGCTCGCGTTGGTCGCGATCCAATGACTGTTCGCAGAACATGGAATCGGTGGGTTCAGGAGGGCTATACGGAACTACGTGCTGGATCCCAACGGCCTCGTATCACTTAGCAGTCGAGGCGACGGGCATCTTATCCGCATGGCTGTAACGGATCGTGCAGCCACGTATCGATCCATGAGTCAGCAGATGGGAACATTTGCAAGACAACAACCATCTGCCGAACAGTTCGACGGCGGTTGCAGCAGCATGGACTATCAGCTCGAAGACCATGTCTGTGGTTACCCTTAACGCTGCATCACAGACAGGAGCGCCTGCGATGGTGTACGCATCGACGAACCTGGGTGTACGAATGGCAATATTTTTTTTTTTTTTTTTTTTTTTTTTTTTTTTTTTTTTTTTTTTTTTTTCCGGATGAATCTTTCTGTTTACAGCACCATGATGGTCGCATCCGTGTTTGGCGACATCGCGGTGAATACACATTGGAAGCATGCATTCATCATCGCCGAACCGGCGTATCACCCGGCGTGATGGTATGAGGCGCCATTCGTCACACATCTCGGTCACCTCTTGTTCGCATCGACGACACTTGGAACAGTGGCCGTTACATCTCAGATGTGTTACGACCCGTGGTTCTACCCTTTATTCGATCACTGCGAAACCCTACATTTCAGCAGGATAATGCACGACCGCCTGTTGCAGGTCCTGTACGGGCCTTTCTGTATACGGAAGATGTTCGACTGATGCTCTGGCCAGCACATTCTCCAGATCTCTCACCAATTGAAAACGTCTTGTCAATGGTGGCCGAGCAAGTGGCTCGTCACAATACGCCAGTCACTACTCTTGATGAACTATGGTATCGTATTGAAGCTGCATGGGCATCTGTACCTGTACACGCCATCCAAGCTCTGTTTGACTCAATGCCAGGCGTATCAATGCCGTTATTACGGCCAGAGGTGGTTGTTCTGGGTACTGATTTCTCAGGATCTCTGCACCCACATTGCGTGACAATGTAATCACATATCAGCTTCAGTATATTTGTCCGATGAATACTCGTTTATCATCTGCATTTCTTCTTGGTGTAGCAATTTTAATGGCTAGTAGTGTGTATATAAGTATACAGAGGATGACTTGAGGAACAAAATGACGTAGGGAACCTATGTCCGGAAACGGCGCTACCGAGCGTGAAAATATATAGGTGATGGCGCACGGCAATAGAGCATTGCATCTTCTCCACCGGCGATCGTTGCAGTTACTCGCACACTCCGACTACCAAAAACCACATATTACAGAACTGCCACCGGTCTGTGTGTGCAAGGAACGACGCGTTCGGCGCCCGAGGGGTGGTCTAGCGCAGACGCCAGCACCTATACTTTTGACGCTCGGTAGAGCCGTTGGGTGACATTTCCGGAGACGGGTTCCCTACCTCATTTTGTTCCTCAAGCCATCATCTATCACCCCACGAACGTTGTCAGTATCATTTAGAAACACCCCGAATATAATGTGTGTGTGTGTGTGTGTGTGTGTGTGTGTGTGTGTGTGTGTGTCTTTCTCATTTTCTGGTAAAAAGTACAAAATGCACGCTCGGACAACTAAGTAGCCATGGATGCCATTAACTTCTTCCAAGCTCTATTTCTGAACTCCGCATCTCCCACTCGATAAGGGACGATGCAATCAACGCGCACTCAGTGAATTAAATACATGGTAGAAACATAGTACAAAATGAAACAAATTGCCATAGTAAACACGCATACACGCAGTAAACAACAAGCAAATAAGGTACGATCTTACAGTCAGAGAATGAATTAATCATTGGAATCATCGGATGACACTGACCGCAACTGGAAGAGGACGCAGCGTTGCCATAGAGCAATTAGGAACGTATGTTACGATTGCATTGTCCTCGTATGGCTCTGATTTTGGTATTATCCTCATTGGTTTCTTGTTTAGAACGGCTTTTACACGTAAACTAGCTGAAAATCCGGCGTTGCCATGATATTTATTTATTCTTGCCATTTTTCAGGCATATATTCATTTGTCTGTAAAATCTCTTGGGAATACAATTAGTAGTATAGACGTAATAGATTAAAACTTGGTGCGTAATGGAGCGGTTTTCCATGAATGTTACTGTTCATGTGTTCCTATCTCATGAACTACGTGACGTACTGTAATACAAGTTAGAAGCCAAATTCAAGTACACGTGTGTATACTGCCTGTAAAATTTGTCGATACAATTTGTAGTGTTCAAATTATAGATTGTAACGTCATACCGAGAGCCATAGTTTTACTCCATAAACAGCGGAAAAGAAGTAAGCGAGAAACTTTTTTCCTTTCATCATTTTACTGTGGTTGCCAGCGAGAAAAAGTTTAATAAAGGTTTGAAATTGTGTTTAAAGTTTGTTGCAAAGTCGCTAAGTACTGTCATTCTCATACAGTGTGTTTCGAAAGTCTCACCGCATTATATGGCAATTTTTGCGATTTCTATTGGTTATGACGTAATATCTTGTGAATCATGTGCCGTATGTGATTCTTAACCACGCAGAAATTGTTACCTCACAGTAAGAAACGTGTGTTCCAAATTTGATTGAAATCGGTCCAATGATTTAGAAGAAAATGAGAAGCAGTGTCGCAAAATGCAGCAGTTTTTCGCGCATCTCAATGTTTATGATGTCATATCTCGTGAACTATGTATCGTATGTGATTCTTACACTTACAGCGACCGTCCTCATGGACTAAAGCTTACGTGTTCAAAATGTTCAAATGTCTGTAAATCTATCGGACCAAACTGCGTGGTCATCAGTCCGTAGCTTACAAACTACTTAAACCTAGGTAAACTAACCTACGGACAAACACACACCCATGCCCCAGGGAGGACTCGAACCTCCACGGCGAGCAACCGCGCGCTCCGCAGCGAGGTGCTTTAGACCGCTCGGCTACTCCACCGCGGCGAAGCTTACGTGTACAAAATTTCATAAAGATTGGAACAAAACTGTAAATTTGTATGCAACACGTACACACATACGGAAACTCTGCTTTATATATTAGACTTTCAGATTATAAAAAGTTTTCTTCGGAAATATCAGTTCATATTTTTCAGTTGGTAACATATTTTACTCAGGTATTTTAAAGTCGTGCGGCACCCCACCTGAATAGACCCCCGCCCACAGTTTAGGGCACCAAGATTATATTCGTCGGCTTACAACGTCCAACCCGCTGGGAAGCGATGACTCAGGCGTCGGTGCTGTACGCAGGCAGTGAAAGTCGTTAACACGAGTCAAAAAATTTTCCCCACAGCGCAGCTCATGCCCGCGAGGGACGTGGCGCTTATGAAAGCGTGTCGGGCAAAGCGGTTCTTATTTGGCGATTAAATTACGCTCTACGCGGCCCGACGGCTGTCCGCCGCTTTTCGCAGACAGATACGGATCAAGAGCCAGCGCCCGAATATGGGCGTCGCCACCGCTTAAGCCCCTGGTTGGGACGTGAGGGGCTTTCATAATAATTTGTGCCCCAAAAGCATCAAGTGTGCAGAAAATCTGCTCACCGACTACGCTTTCGAGCACGCAATAAAGTGGGATTTTTTTTTTTTTCCGGCAGCACCAGCTCGCGAAATGGTCCTAATTAGTTACTTTTTCAAATAGGAACATCACTCACTTTTGCGGTGTGTTTAGTGCTTCAGTGTTCACATCTTTAATTGATAGGGTTAGGTAACGCAAAAAAAAAACCGAGCCGGCCGAGGAGACTGAGGCGCTCCAGTCACGGTCTGCACGGCCACTACGGTCGGGGGTTCGAATCCCTCCTCGGGCATGGATATTTGTGCTGTCCTTAGGATTAGCTAGTTCATAAGTAGTTTCTAAGTTTAGGGACTGATGACCCCGTAGTTAAGTCCCATAGATTCGACAAACATTAGAACATTTTTTGAAAAAAAAAAAAAAAAAAAACGAAGAATCGAGATTATTAGCGTAAACATATACGTACAGAAATTTTCTGTTCAAACACTGGTGGGTCATTTTTTTTATTTATTTTTTTTTTTCTGTGGGTCAGTGCTTGATTGTCGTTTACGGAGAAACTGGCTGTGTGGAAAGACTGCCAGTGCACTTTGTGAGAAATACGTAAAATATGTTACGTCGTGATCAGAACTGGGAGCTAACTGGCAAAAGACAAATTCATTCTTGGTCTACTGGAGCTACACCTGTAACATCAGGAAATTCTTAAAGAAAGCAAGGAAAACCTACAAAACAATGCTAGGACGTCAGTTTGAATTCCATGCCTACCGAATAACTTGTTGTTGTGGTCGTTACGTTAAACAGCAAGTTGCCTTCCTAACTTGCTACATAATCAGCCGGGAACGCTGTGTTCAAAACAACAACGGAGTGTGATTCAACTGTGTCATTCTTGTAAATGTGGTACTACAAACACAGCCGTTCCGATTCTGTACAAACGACTCTTTCCAGGATGATTGCAGCGGAACTGGATCCAATTCCTGAAGTTTCCTTATTCCATATTACATCGAATGAAACAGTGAACATTCATCGTCAGCCGTTTCTGCTTTCAGAATATTCATCATAACCCTTTCTGATCCACTATCTGCAATTGTGCACATAACTTTTATTGAGTCTAAGCTACAGCAGAAACATTTTTTCTCTGTTGAAATGACACATATGCTACTGTGAGTGTTCAATCTTTTCATCATTCACACGTATTGTCACCTGTGGTGGATCAGTATAAAAACACCATCAAGTGAGTGCTGCATTGTGCAGCAATCTGTGAACTGCAAAGTACACGGAAGTTGCGAGATATTGCACTGAATAACAACGGTTGTAGTTGTTTCGCGGGTCATTATAGAACGATCGGTTCAGTAAGTAAAACATTTAGTACACTTTAAAATAATTATTTAGAGGAATAAAAATAAACGTTTTTCATTTTACACAACTGTGTAGTACAAATAATTGTATAAATTTTGCTTCTAAAATCATTAAAAATATACCATAATTTAGAGGATTAGAGCATAAAAAAATAATTTCCTCCCAACAGAAGAATTATCAGGTCTGAAAAGGATGATCAAAGGAAATAATCTTCATAACTCGAGGGACTTGAATTAAATTTCGAAGCAAATGTCTGTAAAGCTTATGGGACTGAATTGCGGTGTCATCATTCCCTAAACTTACAAACTACTTATAACCTACCTTATACTAAAGTCGGCACAAACACCCATGCCAGAGCGGGGTTCCGAACCGCCGATGTGGAACGGCCTCGCGCATCGCAGCATAGTGCCTCAATGCGCTCGGCAACACCACCGCGGCAATTAAATTTCAACATATTTTAAATGTTTTGATAAAAAAAATTTGACTTACCTCGTTGTGACTAAAATACAATAATACTTGCTTTAAACAGGATACTTGAGTGAAATCATAACTACTTACATCATAGGCCATGATTTGAAGATGAACATAACAATCAAGAAAAAAAAATAATTTTTCGCGTCTTAAGTACAGCGTATCCCGTACTGGATGGGGTTAACGATGTTGAGAAGGCTAAGAAGAAGAAGACGGGCCGAACTTGAAACCACTTCCGACTGGAATCGAAAACTAGCTGAGGTCACCACAACACACAGACGTGGGCACGAAAACTCGTGGTACACTGATTGTTCACTATTTGATATAGTTTATAATATTACTGGAATAATAATTTAGTGACAGTTAATTAAATTTAACGCTAACTATAAATACAAAAACTAAAGCAGATTGACAGCAAATTATATTGTTATTTAAATAATTTGACAACGCCGAAGGGAAAGAACTATTTTAACTAATCAGAAAGTAGAGGCGATAAGAAAAGGAATATTTGCAGTTGTCAATTGTCTTGAGCTCGCGCCAAGATAGCGGACAGAAAGATAGCACTCTCTTCTTTAGGACCTTGTACTGATGGGGCGTATTAGTTAACTTCTCTTGACTTAACAGATTTTCATGTGGAGAACATTCTGTGGTAAATGAGTTTGTTTGTAAAAGATGATTTTGCAATAATTCACTAAAACATTACTATGCGTTGTGATGATTTACACAACTTTGATCTTCTTTTCATAAGTTTACAATAATTTTAATATCATTTGATGTCATACAATGTAAACTTTCACGGTCGGCGTCTGAAGTTAAATAAAATATGGATGTCGGCACTGCACCAGTAAAACGACAATCGATTATTTTTAATCGAGAATGACGACGTCATCCAGAGATAGTTACAAAGTCAGCATCACGTGACGTATGGTGGCGCCCTCTATGCCCTCTATAAATGCGAGAGCTCCTCGGCCCTCAGTGGCAGTAGCCGAAAGACCTTTGAAGTTGGAGACGAAACGTCGGGAGGTAGTTTTACATCTGGACCACGGCCCATCAGCCCGGAAATTTTATCAGAAGATCATGTGATGTTCTATTTCAGCAATACGCTGACTTCCATCTTGGCGCGGAACGGATGCAATTGTTGGAGATGCGTACGGTGCTAAAACCGATTCCTTTCGCGGAATATGTAAGTGAAATAACTTTCCATGTTTTATCACGTCCCTGAGATCTGCCGATTTACTTAAATTTTATCAGATTTATGATTTTAAGCTGGCCGTGGGTTACGTTTAATAAATCGGCATTCTGTGCTCCAACAGTTGGATTCTTTCGCAAAAGCCAACTACTACCGATCTTTAAATTATGGTTCACTGCCTGCTATCATATGGCATCAGCATTACAATTTTGAAGCTAACAATGTAATTAAATTTACGCTGGTACATATTTTACACTTTGTGGGAGACTCTCTATCCACATTCCTTTAGTCAGTCTGTACAAGTCGGCGGAGCAGCACACTACACCCGCCCACCGCTCGTGAGCGCAATTGTAAACACGGGCTTATCTTGTATCATCAGAGACCACCGCTTCTATTACGGTAATCTTAAAGATCGTTTTGACGTTTCTCACATCTTTACCAGTATGTTCCAACTGTAATTCGTTGTTACCCGATCATTTGTAGGGGAACAAGGAAATCCACAATTCCAAAAACATGGAAACACCTCAAAACAACTTACGGTGTCACACCACGGAGAGCGCATTGTAAGCTTTGTTTAACGTTTATACTGTCTTCCTAACACAAAATGAGCCCATTTCCCATTATCCCCGTTTTGTAATTCCGCCTTGTAATTTTTTGTAAGTTCTGTCACGCAGATAATCTGAAGATGCCTTGCTAAATGGGGAAGCGCGTCATTAATTAAAGAATAAAACAATCTGCAATCAAGACGGTTTTTTACTCAAAAATGTTTGTAAATCTATCGGACCAAACTGCGTGGTCTTCAGTCCGTGGCTCACAAACTACTTAAACCTAGGTAAACTAACCTAAGGACAAACACACACATCCATGCCCCAGGGAGGACTCGAACCTCCACGGCGAGCAACCGCGCGCTCCGCAGCGAGACGCTTTAGACCGCTCGGCTACTCTACCGCGGCGGTTTTTTACTGAAGAAATATTTATTCTCACTGATTGCTGTACACCATGGACTGTAAATTATTTTATATAAATAATCTACCGAACAGGAATTGCGATTAACTAAAATCACATTTTCAGTCTGATAGTAAATGAACAGCAATAATGTTAAAATGTTTGTTAAGACTATGGGAGCCGGCCGGTGTGGCCGAGGAGACTGAGGCGCTCCAGTCACGTTCTGCACGGCCACTACGGTCGGGGGTTCGAATCCCCCCTCGGGCATGGATATTTATGCCGTCCTTAGTCTTAGCTAGTTCATAAGTAGTTTGTAAGTTTAGGAACTGATGACACCGTAGTTAAGTCCCATAAGTTCTACAAACATTTGAACATTTGAGATTATGGGACTTAACTACGGGGTCATCAGTCCCTAAACTTACAAACTACTTATCAACTACCTTATACTAAAGACGGCACAAATATCCATGCCTGAGGGGGGATTCGAACCCCCGATCGTAGTGTCCGTGCAGACCGTGACTGGAGCGCCTCAGTCCCCTCGGCCACCGCGGCCGGCAGCAATAATGATTTTCTTTAATAGGTTGCTCTTGCTTGCAGTACATAGGAGATAAAAATAGAATTATTTTTTATTTATCTCCCTCCAAAAAAAAAAAAAAAAAAAAAAAAAAAAAAAAAAAAAAAAAAAAAATCGAAAACATAATAATGTCTCATTTCAAGGTACATTTGCATTTGGCGGACTACATAATACGAATAAGCATTATAAGTAACCTGTGTCGTTTTGTATGCAGCTCAATTTGCTCGAGATCTCATTTGGTACATGCCGATAGCATGCTGATCGTAATGGGGCCTCACTGCCACGAGCTACGCGCACTTCCGCTAAGAGGCAGGGAGAGTGCGTTGGTAAGCGCTGCCTGTGGTGTATGTGGCTGCATGCGCGGACGACGCGCCCGCGGCAAAAAACGCCGCCTCTGACGTCTGCCACTTGCCGCGCCGTGACGTCACGCCGACCTCGCTTCCGGTCAGGGCTGTGGCGCCTCGGTGCACGGCCGCCAGCCTGCCTGTCTGCTGCTCCAGACACGTACTGTATCACCCACATTTGTCCAGTCGCCTCCGGAGAACAAAACACAGCTGAGACGCTGCACAATTGACACTTGCCAGTAGGAATGGGGCACATGTGGTAAGGGTCGGAGGGTCCATTCATTCTTTCCCTTCATAGCGGAGAGACTAAGAATGAAACGTGACGACCCCAGCCGCGGTATGCTCCAAGTCCTGACGGGACGCCACGGACGTGCGTAGCATTTGCTTAGGGGTGGGACAAAACTAAGAAAACTTGATAAGTGGCACGATTTAAAAAAAGGTTAATGTAAGTTATTACGTAATTTTCAGCTTGCCCCGGCTTCACATAGACGGAATTTGTATTCTGTACTAGCTTTAACCCGCGGCTTCGCTCGTTCTTGGTTACTTACGATAGATAAACCATCTTACAGTAGTGTGCTATGAGACTGCTTTATTTATTTATTTATTTATTGTTATATTTCCTTATCGGTAAGCTTATCCCTACAGAGAAAGAGCTGAAGACATTGTAGCACGCATAGACCAAAGATATGGTCTGTAGCATCACCTTTCGCAGTACGTAACCTCTTTGCTATAGAGTCGCAAACGTCATCGCTGGCCTTCAGTCCGAATTTTTTTAATAATTTGACGACTTTCAACCATCATATCTTCCACCCCCTTATAGCTATCGGCATGGAACTGCTACGGTGTATAATGGGAGACTTCCGACAATTACACACAGACCATTCGTTTGCGTTCTGTAGATTTCGACACACACACACACACACACACACACACACACACACACACACAGAATTTTATATACACCGAAAACTTTCCATCCCACTATACTCCACCCTTTTATCATTATCAATCGTCAAGCAACAATGCAACCAATAAAACCATTTTCAAAGAGTAAATATAACTTTCAAAGAGTAATTTTTGTTCCGCATTTCGCGTTATATTATTATTAAATTATATTATTACTAAATATCTATCAGATCGCTATAAAACCGTGCCTAAAACCTTCCTCAGGTATAAATTAGTAACTGTATAAATATTTAAGTCTCTGCGTCTTGTCGTTCGGGCGTGATAAGCGTACACCGAACCGACATTCACGTTAATAAATAAAGATAAATAGCTATCCGATCGCCATAAAACCGTCCCTAAAGCATTCCCCGGGTAGACATTAGTAACTGTACAAACTTTGAGCTCTTTATGTCTTGTGGTGCTGACGTGATAAACGTACACCGAACAGACATTCACATTTATAGATATAGATCTGTAAGAAATAGTGCGTGAATGTATTTTATTAGTTGCTATATTCTACATAATATGATAAAACACAATGGATACCAATCTTATATTTACATATTAATATCGCAACCTGAGGTATATGTAAACGTTTACGTCTGGCACTTTGAACCACAAAAATCGCCCTAGCGGAGAAGGAGTTAACAGTATCGGCACTCTCAATGTACACAGGGTGTACACGCGGACAACAACAAAAATTCCCGCATTTTCCCCGGATATAAATTAATGATTTTCCTGGAAGAAAGGATATGGTGGAGACATGGCTTAGCGACAGCCTAAGGGGTGTTTCCAGCGCAGTCGGTAGTGTGCTTGCCCCGAAAGGCAAAGGTCCCTGCCGGCCGCGGTGGCCGAGGTGACTGAGGCGCTCCAGCCACGGTCAGCACGGCCACTACGGTCGGGGGTTCGAATCCCCCCTCGGGCATGGATATTTGTGCCGTCCTAGTTCGTAAGTAGTTCATAAGTAGTTTGTAAGTTTAGGGACTGATGACCCCGTAGTTAAGTCACATAAGCTTAACAAACATTTGAACATTTTATCGGACATAGTTCCGACACAGTAACTGACAACTTGATGGCTGCTGTGTCTGTTCCATCCCGAACGGACACCGCTGGAGCAGCAGACTTCTTCCAGGAGACCCAACAATACAGACTGGCCACTATCAATATCAATACTATTCGCGCGCACCATAAACTAAGGATGTTACAAGAGATGCTGAATGCGGCGGATATAGATATTGCCCTTCTTCAGGAGGTCTATGTTGCTGAGTTCGTCGGCCCTTATGGATATACCACTCATGTCTCTCACGCTTCTGACACAGGCAGCGGCGTGGCAATCCTTCTCCGTGACGGCTTAATTGCACAAGACATCACTTTCACACCTGATGCAAGAGGCATGGCACTCACCCTACATGACGTCAGAATCATTAACATCTACGCACCATCTGGATCTGGTCGTCGCCGTGAACGGACTGCTTTCTTCGCTGAAACCGTCACGCCCCTATTTTTGGGTCGTCAGGATGCCTTAATCATCGGTGGAGACTTCAATTCCACCCAGGCGCCCAAGGACCAACTACCACACCATGTTCCATGTGCGGCGCTCGCTGCCATCATCACCAACCTACGTCTAGTGGACACGTGGGAGTACATACATGGCGATCGGCCGGGTTTTACACACTACACCAGCCACTCATCCAGCCGTATCGATCGCATCTATCTCTCGCGACCCTTCGTTCAGGGCACACAGGCCGCAGAAATATGGCCTGTAAGTTTCTCCAATCATGCAGCATATATATGCACTCTTACCATGCGCCGACAGAAGACGTGGCATGGGCGGGGCCCCTGGAAGCTGAACATTGCACACTTACATTCGCCAGAATGCCGAGAGATCGTGGAGGCCACGTGGACACAATGCACACGCCGGAAAAGAGCTTACCCAACAACAATCTCTTGGTGGGTAAAATGTGCCAAGCCTGCTTTGAGGAAAGCGTTGATTGGACATGCAAGGGAGGCAGCCGCATGGCGACGACACACAATGGACTTTTATTACCGCATCCTACGTGATTGTTCAACAATGATGCACTCGCCTGCCCGCCAGCAAGCAATGAATCACGCGAAAGCGCAGATCACATTACTTACGAAGCGTCACCTTGAGGGAACAATTGTTCGTGCACGCACCATAGACAGAATGGACCACGAAGGGCCGTCAATGTACCATATCCTCGATGAGCGACGACGACGGAGGCGGGCCCTGATTCAGAGTATAACTTTAGATGATGGTCGCTGTATCGAAACGCAACGTGAAATAGGCCTTGCTCTCCACGCTCACTATCGTCAACTATACGCAGCTCAGTATCATTCAACAGAAGTGATAGAGGAAATCTCTCGCCTAACATACGGAGTACTACCCCAGGATAAACAATTGGGTCTACTTGAGAATGTCACTGAGGAAGAGGTCACTGCAGCAATATTGGCTGGCGCACCACACAAGTCACCAGGACCTGACGGCCTCCCGTTAGAGTTTTACAAGACCTATCGCCAGCTGCTAACACCGGCCTGGATAGACATATGTCGCGAATTAATGACGACGACAGTACAAATTCCTGATGAATACCTTGAAGGACTGCTTGTTCCCGTCCACAAACCGAACGGTGGAACACGCCTCACAGACTACCGTCCCCTATCACTCCTGAATTGCGACATGAAGATATTTACGCGGCTCTTGGCAGCACGTCTCCGGAAGGTCACCTGCTACGTGATATCCCACGATCAAGTGTCCTTAGGAGGCGATCACAACATACGGACTGCGTTAAATCGATACCGAGACATGATCGCACTAGCGCGGACACGGCGCATGGAAGGGGTCTTAGCCTCCCTCGATTTCAGTCAGGCCTTCGACAGGGTCGATCACACATATCTGGCTGCGGTGATGCGGAATATGAGATTCCCAGACAACATAGTGGAGATAACGATGCGCCTGCTTCGAGGTGCGACATCGCGGATTCTATACAACGGCCGACTAACACCACTGATCACGGTACAACGGTCAGTACGACAGGGATGCCCTCTGTCAACAATACTCTACGCTATTGCCATGGAACCGCTCCTATGTGGCCTCCGCCAACGCCTCATGGGGATAACCTATGAGGGCCACACCTTCTGTTGCACAGCCTATGCGGACGATCTGGTCCTCTTCTTGAGAAACCACAACGACGTCCAAGACGCGCTGGCGTGGGTGGAGTCCTACGGCGCTGCGTCAGGCAGCATCCTTAACATTCGCAAATCACGCGCACTGCCAATAGGATGCGGACAGCCTGACGTCGCTCCCCTGCCGGTCCACGACACAATAAGATGTTTGGGCATTGATTTCACAGCCGACTTGCGGCGATCTGTGGCTCTCAACAGTAGGCATCTTCTACGACGGATCCGGGTGGAACTTGTAGATCACCGCCTTCGAGCCCTGAACATGCTGCAACGCACCCAGTACGCTAATGTTTATGTCGCATCCCGTATCCCACACGTGGCACAGACGTTCCCCATACCTTCGACGATGGCCAAGCGCATGTTGGCGGCATTGGGCTCGTTTGTGAGCCACGGTATGTTATTCAAGGTCAGCTATGAATCCCTAACCCTCCCAAGGAGCAAAGGAGGCCTTCACCTCTGTCATGTACCGCATCGAGCGACGGCCCTCTTTGTAAGCACTCATATCAAGATGTGGCGACGTACTCCGACTTGCCTTTCCAGCCTACTAATGAGGGCCCTTGCCCCAAGCTCGCTAATCGCACCAGTGCAGGTGACCGCCGTCCCAGCGCCCTTTTTCTACTTGAGATACCTCTTCCTAGAGTACAGTTATCTTCGAACCACACTTACACGTCCACGTATGTCAACGGCTCGGCTGGTGTACTCAGCGATGCAATCGAGACTTCCGCCGAATGCGATTGAACGCAAACATCCGCATGTTCGCTGGACAGCAGTGTGGCGAGCAGTGCATGATCCTACGCTTACATCAGATGCCCAGTCCAGCTGGTACCTCACGGTCAATGGGAAGCAGATCTGCCAGACGCGCCTCCACAGGATCCACCTAGCAGCATCGCCACTATGTGCCACGTGTGGCGTGCAAGACGACGACGGCCATCGACTTGTCTGCGGCGAGGCAGACAATGTTTGGCTTTTGGTCCGCCAGATGTTGGCCTTCTTTACACGAACAACCCCTGACAATATCACTGCCGAAATGCTTCTCTTCCCCGATAAGGACTATTTCCCACGAGCGAAGACCCACACAGTGACATGGATTAGCGGTTTCGCTGTCCACTACCTGTTTGGAAATGGTGACAAATCAGTTCTCGATTTCTGGCAATACATCAATGAACGACACTGCGCAGTTGTCAAGAACCCGAAGTACCGGCAACACTTTTCGAACTTCCTCCAGAGTGCATTCCGCGACCCCCCTCGCAGCTGGATCATCCATGCAGGGAGAAGCTGACTTACGTTCCCTATTACCAGTTTATGATGGATCTTTACACCGGTAATCCTCAAATAATTTCGAGAAGACGTGTATGGATGATCTAATGATGTATCGCAGCCGTGCGGTTTTTATTCTCGTGCGGCTAATCACAGCGATCGCCAGTCTTGTGAGGATGTGCAGGTCCGACGGAGTCATTCATTTCATTACAAAGAAGTCAGAGATAATCTTTTGTTTATGCTTGAAAGGCTCTTTCGTTTTGATTATATTGTATTCTTTCTCCTTTTTCCTTTTCCCCTAATTTGTTTCAATAAAGATAAATTTGAAAAAGGGTCGAGGCGACCAGTGAAGACAACCATCAATATATAAATAATTAAAAAAAAAAAAAAAAAAAAAAAAAAAGTGTGTTTCCAGCGCAGTCGGTAGTGTGCTTGCCCCGAAAGGCAAAGGTCCCAGGTTCGAATCGCGGTTCCGGCACACAATTTTAATCTGCCAGGAAGTTTCATATCAGCGCACAATCCGCTGCAGAGTGAAGGTTTCATTCTGGGAATGACAGTTGATGGGAAGTAAGAACGGTCAATCATGAGTCAGGTAAAATCATCCAGTGAGATTGATGTTTTTGTTTCACTACTACTGTTTTGTAAATGTAGCTCGCGTGGATTTCAGTTTTTTTCAGTTGTTTATCATTTATTTTGTTTTGCAGAATAGTTTGCTGTTTTGTACGAATATGTAAAGATTCTCGTGTATGTTGTTACGCTGTAAAGCAATGGAACAGTTTTAATTGCTTATCAGAAATATTTCGCTATTTTATTTGAATGTGTCACTATTTTAGACATGCTTAAATTGTTATGCATGAAACTAATAAAACAACGGAAGTACGGCCAGAACGCGTAATTATTTATTTATTACCACCTTCACTTCCCACAATTTGAAGGTTAATTTCACTGTTTGACATCGTTACTACATAATTTATAATCTAGCTATTAAACAACTGAAAGAAATATGATAAACTAACGTTGAAGATTTATCTTCTTTAGCGTGTGTTATCCTTTAAGATATATCGAACACAAATGAGCCGTAATTTAAAAAAAAAATGGCATAAATGGCTAGTCTTGAGGTCCTAAATTTGTTTTAAGTGTAGGTTATGAAAGTGTTAACGCCGCGGCATAGTGGCCGAGCGCATTGAGGCGTTACGCTCCGATGCGAAAGGCCGTTCCGTGTCGAAGGTTCCAATCCTCTCTCCAGAATGGATGTTTGCGTTGTTTTTAGTATACGTTTGTAAGTTTCGGGACTGATGACCCCACAGTTAAGTCCCATAAGCTTAACAAACAACAACAAAAGTGTTTAGATACGAACGGGAGTTAAATGTTTCGAGATTTAAGAAATTTATAGCACGTTCTGATTACAGACGTAATTGATTTTGCGTAAACGGACATATACTCTGAAAGTAACGCTGCTCAATCTGCTATTCCCAATTTTTGCCTGCGACCTGCTAGATGTGTAAACAGGCGAGACATCACGTTCATCTAAAGAGTTTGTTGTGAAATATTGCATACTCTCCATCCTAAAGCCTTTGACACGTCATGAAATCGGTAGATGCTTCTTACACGGTACATAAATTCTAACACTAACACATGTTAAATACAACAGCCTTTAAACCTATAAACGAACAGTTTGCATTAATTTTATTGTCACAAATGACATCTAAAATGCGTTTTTAAAAGTTAGTCAATTTTCTGGCGCTATAAAAAGATTATCTTGATATTTTGTGAGCTACAAAGAAAGGAGGCACGAACTACGGAATTCAGTTTGCAATATGGCGGCTCAAAAATTCCGCTTGTTACGTGAAGTTAAGAGTGATGTCAGGAGTGCCAAAGGGGAGTGTCGTGGGTCCGTTGCTGTTCATAATATATATAAATGACCTTGTGGATAACATCGGAAGTCCACTGAGGCTTTTAGCGGACGATGTTGTAGTATATAGACAGGTTGTAACAATGGAAAATTGCACTGAAATGCAGGACGATTTGCAACGAATTTACGCATGGTGCAGGGAATGGCAATTGAATCTCAATGTTGACAAGTGTAATGTGCTACAAATACATAGAAAGAAAGCTCCTTTATCATTTAGCTACACTATTACAGGTCAGCAACTGGAAGCAGTTAATTCCGTACATTATCTGGGAGTAGGCATTAGGAGTGATTTAAAATGGAAAGACTATATAAAATTAACCGTCGGTAAAGCAGATGCCAGAGTTAGATTCATTGGAAGAATCCTAAGGAAATGCACTAGGAAAACAAAGGTAGTAGGTTACAGTACACTTGTTCGCCCACTGCTTGAATACTGCTCACCGGTGTGGGATCCGTAACAGGTGGGATTGATAGAGGAAGTAGAAAAGATCCAATTGAGCGCAGCGGGCTTCGCTAAAGGATGATTTAGTAATCTTGAAAGCGTTACGGAGATGATCGATAAACTCCAGTGGAAGACTCTGCAGGAGAGAAATGGTTGTTAAGCTTATGGGACTTAACTACGGGGTCATCAGTCCCTAAACTTACAAACTACTTATGAACTACTTACGAACTAGGACGGCACAAATATCCATGCCCGAGGGGGGATTCGAAACCCCGACCGTAGTGGCCGTGCTGACCATGACTGGAGCGCCTCAGTCACCTCGGCCACCGCGGCCGGCTCTGCAGGAGAGACGGTCTGTCCATCGGCAAGGGCTTTTGTGGAAGTTTAGAGACGATACCTTTACCGAAGAGTCTTGCAGTATATTGCTCCCTCCTATATATATCTCTCGAAGAGATCGCGAGGATAAGATCAGAGAGATTAGAGCCCACACAGAGGCATACTGACAATCTTTCTTTCCGCGAACAATACGGGACTGGAATAGGAGGGAGAACCGATAGTGGTACTCAAGGTACCCTCCGCCACACACCGTCAGGTGGCTTACGGAATATGAATGTAGATGAAATCCAAGTCTCATCTCACAGGCCAAGTTCTACTTAACGAAGGAAAAATCCATCATGCCAGATCCTTCGTTTCGCGATTTGCAGAGTAGTAGAACGTGAATTCCACGCTATGACGTCACCAGTTCGTAGTCCACGTGCGTTTCTACGTCCCGTGAGAGGACGGCATACGCGTCCACACATTGGTACCAACGCTGGCGCCAACGTTGGCCAATATTTTTGAGACGGCGTCCACACATTGGAGCCAACATTCAGTTGAATTCGTCGAGAGCCAACGTAAACATATCTGACACACAAATCGTGGACGATGCATTAACGGTTGTGAGAGTGAACAATTACATTTTGCAACTGAAAACCAAACAAGAAAACATACGTAAAAGATGATGGGGTGTGTTGTATCACTTCCTGCCGAACATTAATTACGAAATCAGTACGTTTTAAAATATGTTACAAGTAATCTATACACATTATTAAAATTTAGACCTGCGCTTTAAGTGATTGAACTTAAAATAAAAAAGAAGGATACCGATACGTTTTGGAGGGACACTACACTTGCTAAAGTTCTTTTGGTATTGAAGGTTGACTCTTCGTTTTCTTGCCACAGGAGACAGTTTTAGAAGTCTACAGTTCCTTTCTAAAATAACCATGTCATTCATATCACTGATAGTGCTTGAAGTTTGCAAAGCAATATGTGGAACTTAAAAGTGTTAATTTTAAAAATTACATTCAGTAATTATGTAAAAATTAAACAAAAAAATATTTCACTGATCGCGCCTAAGTTTAGCCGTGGCATTTCGATTTTTGTGGTTGCTTTCACAAATGAATCACTTTCTGGTACAGTTATATTATTTACAATGAGATTTTAAAACTTTAAAATAAACGGCGTCGAAGAACGAACGATGAAAGAAACAGTTTTGAGACGAGCAGACGACAAAAATAGAATGAAACGTTGGCGCCAATGTGTGGACGACGTACCCACGTTGGCCCAACGTCGTTTGATGTTTGGTCGAAATACCGACAAGCAACGGAGCCGTACCAACGTTGGCGCCAACGTTGGTTCCAATGCTATTTCACCGATCCACACATTGGACGAACACAGTTGGTGCCAACGTTGGTTCCAATGTGTGGATCCGGCCTAAGGGTAGTCCTCAGAGCGTAGAGAGCTTGCAGTTGTCGCGCCGAGCTCGCTCCCCAGCGCCCCACGCGGAGCTGGCGGTAACTACAATGAGGAGGAAGCAGGCGCCTACGGACAGCTCTTGTGCGTGGTAGGGTGATTCGGAGCTTCCGCGCCGCGCCACGCACTCGGAGAAAGCGACGCAATTGGCCCACCAGTCGCTCTCCTCAGCCCCGTCTAAACACGCCGTCGCATTCCGTTCCTGATGACGCTCTTGCATACTGGACGTCTTGCTCTTACAGACTGGCCGGCAACTAGAGTTTTGCCTCTAGCTCGCTCTAGCGTCAGCGACTCTGAAACATGCGTGTTATTTCAGATATGTAGACGACACTTTTGTCGTTTGGCCTCATGGTAGTGAGAATTTAAACGGTTTTTGGAACACCTAAATTCAATCCACCGGAATATTCAGTTCACTATGGAGGTGGGAAAGAATGGCTAGAATGGCTGTCTTCCTTTCCTTGATGTGTTGATCAGAAAGAAGGTTGATGATACATTTGGACATTCTGTTTATAGGAAGCCTACTTACACTGATTTGTATCTGCGAGCTGATAGTTGTCGCCATCCAGCTCAGCGTGAAGGAGTACTTCATACCTTGGCTCAAAGGACACATATCATTTCAGACCATGAAAGTTTGTCAGCTGAGTTGTCCCATCTCGAGGTCACATTTCGTCAGAATGGTTATAATGCCAGGTAGATAAAACGTGCGTTGCGCTATTAGCCTACTGTCCAACGAGTGAGTAATGATAGTAACGAAGTGGCACCTAAGTCTATGACTTTTTTTTTCCCTTACGCAGGAAGCATTTCCAACAGGTTGGGTCCTATTTTGTTGAAATATGATGTGTTTTTCGACCACCTTCTGAGATAAAGGCCGTGTTGGGGTCCGTAAAGGATGATCTTTGTTTGCGTAAGGCAGGTGTATATCACATTCCTTGCAGTTGTGGCATGTTATATATTGGTAGACAATCAGGACTGTGTAAGACCAGTGTATTGAACACAGACGTTACACGCGCTTACAACAGCCAAACAAATCCGCTGTTGCAGAACACTGTCTTAGCACCGGTCATCCTATGGAATACAACAACACGGAGATTCTGGCATTCACTTCCACCTATTGGAATAGTTATTAAGGAAGCTTTTGACATTAAACTAGCAAGCGATCTTATAAACAGAAATGGTGGTTTTTGTTTAAATTATGCTTGGAATCCGACACTGTGTCTCGTCATAAATAGAGAGACAAAATTAATGCTGCCTCACATGTTGATTAAGTCACTATCGATGATTTTGATGTTTGGTCATCTTTGGTTGTGTTGACTCTGCAGTGACTTGTACTGTGTGTGTTATCTTCCTTGTTTACCCTATGCAAGGCGAGAGATTAAATACGCTTGCACATTGCTTCCTTAAGTGCAGTTGTCCCTTGAGAATGGCAGGGTGTCCTGCCGAAATATCGGCGGTTCTCGACGACGTCACCCGGCAGCATACCGGTAAGTTGTTTGAACAACATCTATATGGTTCCTCCTTGTGTACCCGTGCTGAATGCACGACGCAAAGCTTCACGCCTCGCACGCGCCCGTCAACACCAATTTTGTACTGTTGGTGACAAGAAACATGTGCCTGATCTGAGGAGTCTCGTTTCCCACTGTATACTGTTTAAATTGTAGTTCAACCACTCCCATTGTTGTAATCATTACGGCCGTAAACCGTTTTCGTTTTGTATTTTTTGAAGTACATATCTCGTTCTGGTTAAACTATGTCTTCCCTCATCTCTCACATTTATGGCAAATGTTTATAATTTATTGCGCTGCATAGTTTCTGTATTACCTGTTTGTGATATTATTTTTGAGAATTTCTGATCAATGTCATGAATTATCAAACTATTTGTCATGGCTATTCTTTTCAGACCCCCCACGGGGCACACGGTTCTTTCATGAGAACGATTGTGGCGAGCACGGGGCCCCGAGCTAATGCAGTCTTCTTTCCTTCCCAGGCTGCATTTCCTTCCCCCCTCCCCTCCTTTCCTATCCTCACTCCGTCCCCTCCCCACGGGGGGACTGATAACCTTAGTAGTTTAGTTCCCCTATCCCAGACAAACAACCCAACCCCCTATTCTTTTCAGACATTTGTCATATTTTCTGCAAGTACAGCAAAATAATACGCAAGAACTAGTCTGTTTGCCTTTTTTCCAATTGATTTAATGTAGAATTATTGGTTTCATTTGCTATTCTGTTGGCCTTAAATTTGTTGAAACATGTAGGGTCATAGAAGAGAATTTATATTTTTTTTTATTTAAGTTTTTTTTTTCTCCGGTAGTTTTATTCCTTTAAAATACATGGTCTGAATTTGGAGCACATATACATCATAGGAATTGAAACGCATAATTTCTTGTTAAATCTAGTAATGAAGAACTTCTTGTAAGTTGGTTTAGGAAAAAAAAAAACTGCTACAAAGCGATTACCTTGAACGTGTTATGGCTTTACTACCTGCAAGCTGTAACATGCAAATCATCTACTCAACGATTAGCTTTCTCTTACGAAGAGAGGCCATAAACATTTATTCCCTTGGGAACTAGTTACTGGACACTTCCAACACAAACCTACTGCGTATTAGACTACGACCCACTGAGTGCCACACTCTGACATTGACTTTTCAATTATCTGCTCTTTACACAGATTCATTTCGTTGATCTATTTCTGAGGGCTAGTGTAACATGGGGAAATTAGAAACGGAAGAATGTTAAATCCTAAATGAGACAGTCGTGTAATCAGTTGGACTTTCCTTCTGAGACTTGGATCAAGTTTCTACAACCTGATCCTTCAAAAATAATAATAACTGGATCACGGTTGAATCAAGGATTTTACAGAATGCTTTTTAATCTATCCTTCACTTCTCAACGATGTCAGGAAAAGGCAGAAAGAACACCTATTTTGTATTTCACGTTAAACTGTAGCTCCCGGTTGGATAACGGGGGGATTTTAAATTAAATTATTATTCAAGAGAGATAGATTGGCTGGCCAGTACTTACCTTTCAGCTGTACTGCCGATAGTTAGAAAAAAGGAGGAAAATAACAAGCTTTCAGAACTGTGTTACTTCTTCAGGTGGAGAGAAAGGATGAAAAAAGAAAAAAGGAATGGGAAAGGAAGGGAAAGGTAATACACGACCTAGCTCATGAGGATGGCGTTAGGATTGTGGAAGTCAGAGATACTGTATGTTAAAGTAAGGCAAGTAGCTGAAGTGGAGACCAGTTAAATGACTTAAACCTTGCCATACTGAGCCAAAAATGTTCAAATATTTGTAAAGATATAGGACCTAACAGCAGTGGTCTTCGGTCCCTAAAATTACAAACTACTTTAACGAACTTATCCTAACAACAACACCACACACACACACACACACACACACACACACACACACACACACACACACACACGCCGAAGGAAGGACTCGAACATCCGACGTGGAACGGCCGCGCGCACCGTAACAAGGCATATTAGTGCGCACGGCTATTCCTCCGCGGCCCCATACTGAACCAAAAGAAATTATTTATATTATTGACTGGCTGCGACATTGTTTATTAGCGAGAACTGTAGGTTTCTTCCGTTGCATATTCATCAAAGAGTAGTACGATAGCACTAGAACATACAACAGTGCTGATTGGCGATAATTCTCCAAGAACGGTTACAGTGCGAGGGAACTGTCAAATCAAATGTCAAATGTTTGTTGAGTCTATGGGACTTAACTACGGGGTCATCAGTCCCTAAACTTACAAACTACTTATGAACTACTTACAACTAAGGACGGCACAAATATCCATGCCCGAGGGGGGATTCGAACCCCCGACCGTAGTGGCCGTGCAGACCGTGACTGGAGCGCCTCAGTCTCCTCGGCCACCGCGGCCGGCAGGGAACTGTTTGCATATTAAACGTGTGGTTACGTTTTCTGTCTCTGGAACTTACTGTGGCTTCGAAGAGGAGTCAAAAAGTTTCTTCAGTTCTCTCTCACACTCTGTGTAATTGGCGAGTATCTCTCTCTCTCTCTCTCTCTCTCTCTCTCTGTGTGTGTGTGTGTGTGTGTGTGTTATTTGAGACGGTGTTACGTACTTGTGGACTTAAGAAATTGAGGAGAACAGGAAGTCCTCGACCGACATCCAACGGCGTAAGCCGTCGCCTTACTTGGCGTTATAGCTGGTACGGGAAAGTCATTTTCGCGAATCGTCTGACGAAAATGGACGTCAACCAGTCAAAGCCAAAATGACATGGTAATTGCCCGCCGGCGCGAGGGAAAAGTTCTGCTTGTTGTTATTCAACGGGAGACGTGACGGCGAAATTGCTCGGTAAACGCTGAAAGTTTAAATACTCTGACTAGATTCTGTTTGCCTTGCAACATTCCTTAATGAAAGTCCTTTTTTGCACAGGGCAACAATCCGTGTGCGATTAACGTTGATATTCTTATTCTGTCCGTCGGAGAATGTACATACACTGTCTACGAACACCCTATAATGTTCTTACACTGTATATCGAATGGAGGTACAAATGTTACTGATTCACCTACATTCAACGACATGGCTATTTTAATTCTCGAAAGACAGGACAAAAGAAAAGTATGTTCGTATTTTGTGACAGTTCAAAGGATCAAGGTGTTCGAATTATGTCAATGAAGATACAGAAGGAAAGTGTTTGCGGTCTGCAGCCTGGACATTGGTTTGATACAGCTCTCCACCCTACTCTGTCCTGAACAAGCCTCTTCATCTCAAGAACGGTGTGACGTCAGCGTCCAGATGTGTATTTCAAATATGTGTTAAATTTTAAACGTATATAGCTTTTCTTGAAGTTTATCATATGTATATTGTAGTATTGTTTAGTTTGTTTATGTAATTTATTATTTATGCATCTGGGTAATCGTCGATAGGAAAAGTAGGAAAAAACTTTGGCGTGTGTGGTATGTGATCTTTGGAGCAACAGAACGGGAGCAGTTATTTTAATCACTCATATACCACACTTATTGTCTCAATTCCTAATGTGATTCCTTCAGTATCGTCAGCTTTCTTCGACAACATTTCATACCCTTGCTTTGATGTTGTTAAAGTTATTCGTAAACCGCCCTTATAGAACAGTGTCCATTTCGTTAAATTGTTTTTCTAGGGCCTTTGGTGTTTCTTGTCAAATTGACACTGTCACTGGCAAATCGCTGAGTTCTTACTGCTTCTCCTTGAACTTTATTTCCCATTCCAACTTTCTCCTAGCTGTATTTCACAACCTGCTCAATGAACAGCCTGAATAACACTAAGGAGAGGCTACGATAAATACTGTCTCGTTTTTGTCAAGTTGTAAATAACCTTCCGTTACCTAGCTTTTTACCCCTGATTACTTCCGATTTTGAAAGAGTATGTTATAGTCACCTACAAAAAACTTTCTGCAGATGTAGAAACCTAGAAAAGAAGGCTTGCCTTTCCGATACCTGTGCTTCAGGTGTTCCTACTTTTTTCCGAAACCCAAACTGATCTTTTTAATATCTTTATTTCCGCCAATGATCACAAATTACTCGTTTTTTTGACGACCGGTTTCGGTCAGTGATGGCCATTTTCAAGTCTACAGCAAACCAGGAACAGAAGGACACACTTAATAGTAGACTACCTTCTAAAACATAAATAATATATTACAGTCATCAATACATAAAACGTTTTAAAAAATATTATACCGCATACCGGTTGTTAATTCCTTAATGTAATACAGACATAACGGCATCGTCACAACATAAGAGTATCTTCAGGAATGAGTCGTGGTATAAGTTTAAAACAAACATCGAAAAGGACAATAGAGCTGGTGACAACATGTTTACTACGCTACTGTGCGGAACACACTGGCGTAGCGTTATAAATTCGCGACCATGTCGCAGCCTGCCAAACTGATCTTCCGCGTGGTCTGCCTTTACCAGTTTTGTGCATCGTTTTGCCTATAATTCGTGCCAGAATTTTGGTATACGTAGGTCGTGAAAAACATGTGCCGAAGCGTGTGTTAGAATCCGGCAATACGTCCTGTAGCTTGTCCTACGAAACGAAATTATCGCTTATATTATGTCAACAAACCGGGACGCACAGTGTTCATAGCTTACAGTACTGTGGTGCTATTTTAGTTTGCAATTTGTATTCCTCAGATCACGCCACGCGCCTCAGCGAGGCCGTACGTAGCTTCCTCTAGCTGCGACCCTGATGAGTCACACATCGCACCTAAACAGCTGTCTGAATAGGCGGGGCAGCACGTGTTATGCAAGTCAGCATTGCAGACGGGGCGCGGCGCGCGCTGTTTAGAGACCACTCAATAAACCTCACAGCCCATTGCTGCACGTGCACTGGCCGTAACGTGCGCGCACACAGCTATATCTCAACAGCGCAAAATACCACTCAATAAATATTTCATATATATTACACCAGCGTCGTTCGAAATGTCGGTACGGTCGAGGTAGTGCGTAGACGAGAGCCAATTACATTTCACAGAGGGTGGGCGAAGTAATACGAATACCAGGCACTGTACTCCAGGATACTAGCTGCGAGTCGTGGAGTGCAATGGTCGAAGTGGGGCGTATGGTAATTTGGGTCGGATGGTGTGGATGCATTAGCAGACCGTGCAGGTGCGTGAGACGCTTGTGCTTGGTTGCTGCAAGGGTTAGCACAACGGACTAGTAGCAGAAGACCCGGGTTCGAGTCTCAGTCCCAGCACATATTATCATACGACCATGTTGTTTTATTACAATACCTGCCACCAGCGGAGACTAAAATACCGCAACTAAATTCAGAGTGAGTCAGTAGTAGAGGTACATGCTTTGAGGGGTGATACTAATTGTGATTCTGAACACGAAGCTCCTAATAAAAGTATGGACTTTTCATAACCGTTTCCTGTGAACCAATGAAAACTAGGGACGAGCAAAGTTTAAGTGACTATAAATTAAGATACTGATATGTTTTGTTTGATTGTGTACTTCCTGACAGATTAAAGTGGTGTGCCGGAACCGGTACTCGAACCCGAGACCTTTGCCTTTCGGGGGCAAGCGCTCAACCACGTTTTTTTTTTTTTTTTGTTCCATGCAGACCCTGCATTCTGAATGATCATGTCGCGCCCAAGGTGCCAACAGTACCTCCCGGCTTGCTGGAGGTAGCAGGGACTTACTCTTTTAATTTATTGCTACTTGTGACAGTTTATGGAGTCACTAATTACGTATACTCCCTTTGTTCTGAACCATTGTAGTACAAATGTAGGATAGGGATTTTATTACATGACAGACGTCACTATTTTATTTGATTGTCTGTAAATCTATGGGACCAAACTGCGTGGTCATCAGTCCGTAGCTTACAACCTACTTAAACCTAGGTAAACTAATCTAAGGACAAACACACACACCCAGGCCCCAGGGAGGACTCGAACCTCCACGGCGAGCAACCGCGCGCTCCGCAGCGAGGCGCTTTAGACCGCTCGGCTACTCCACCGCGGCTATTTGATTGTAATTTGCAGATGCACCTGATGATGATATATATATCTCTAAACTCAGGTAGTGTATACAAATAAAAAAATAATAATTTCACAACTGTCGCGGATTATATCATTATTAATCTTTTCATTCCTATTGCTGTTCCTCGACAACAACATATTAAAAGCTTATTTATACCGTAAGTTGTGTATCAGTCCTTAAAGTTGCATCGCTGTTGATGAACAACATGATTGTAGTACAACATTTTGCCGCTTGGTACGGCGTGTAGCCACTTCTGAGGCATTAATCTATCCGTCTTGGAGGTTGTGTTACGTTGCCGCCTGTACGTGGCTGCGAGTGTGAGCGTGAGTGTGGTTCATGTTATTTTATTTCAGCAGTGAACTGTCTTGTCCTTTTTCTTCACCTTGGGGAATATGTCGTTGAGTGTCATAAATGACGTTTATACGTTTCACACTGCTGTTGTAATGCTTTATGTATTTATTTATTTACTATGAGCTCATTTCGGCTTTATATTGTCATCGTTAGGTTTTCTGTAATATAAACGAGGTAATTTATAACAATATATCATCGCCTACAAACCGATAAACACAAAATAAGGGACATAAATGAAACGTTGAAAAGTCTTCACATCACGGGAAAGGGACCAATCATGAATATCCTTGAAGAAATCAAATTATATTCACATGGCTACACAGCTCACATAAATTTACTCAATGAGCAAACAGAGTTAAAACACAAAAAATACATTGAAAATTGTATTTATATTTTCAGCCACGAAAATGGATAGCCACAAACATACCATAGATATTCACTCCATTGTAACAACAGAAACATCAACCACCAAAGCTATAATATCAAGGAAAATAAATTAGCCGATAACTACAGTGATCTCTGGGTAACTATGTAAACATATAATGTTGTTGAAACATTCTGAATATAGCTGTGTTTTTATTCAGTCAGAAAAAAAAGTCTGTTACAGCCATATAAGCCAGTCATAATTAAATGAAATCAATATCATCTTAAACAGAAAGGACAGAAACAAAAACGACATTAAATGTATTAGCCACAAAAAAATTATATATGCCAGCTTACGTAACTGTTGGTATAAATTACCTCGTTTATATTACAGAAAACTTGATGATGGCAATATAAAGACAAAATGAGCTCATAGTAAATAAATAAAGCATTACAAGAGTAGTGTGAAAGGTATAAACGTTATTTTTAAGTCCTGTCTTTGGTGCTGTGGCGTAGATTACACCAGCGTTATTGACCTGACAGTGTTCATATCAACAAAATAACGTTGTAAGTAATAAAATACCTCGATACCAACGTCTGAGTTGTGCATGAAATATACAAAAAAAAAAAAAAAAAAAAAAAGGAAAAACAGTTGATCAAAAATTTTTAAACACATTTTTTGATGTTTAGTGCACTGTATTAATACAAAAAACACTGAATTTTAATTTTTTCAAAGCTGAATTTATAATATGGGAATAATAATATCGTGTGGCTCATCGGCCTGGTGCAAGTCTTTGAATTGGACGCCACTTCGGCGACTTGCGTGTCCCTAGCCTACCCCAGTTATCCAATTGGGGTAAGGGGACCTACAGCTTAACGTGGAATCCGAACCACGTGTCGTTTCTGGCGACTCCTCACATCGTTGAGAGGTGAAGGACTGAAAAAATCTGAGCTCCTACCGGATTTCGAACCCGCGACCTTTAGGTTTCCTGTCGAGCGCTTTACTCCAAGACCACCGGGCACGACAGTATGGGAATAAAAGGTTTAAAGATGAAGATGAAGAGTTGTGGATGTACGGAAGGCAGAAAATTGTGCATCTACAGAAATTCCGGAAGTACGAAATATAAATTTTACGAGTAAGTCGTCCCGATCTCGTTACTGCAGTGCAGAGTACCTAGCCTCGTTTGTGGACGCGCGGTCTGAAACGGGTTGTGATTCGCGGAATCGTGGCCTGTGAGCGCATCAGATGGGGAACGCGGCCGTAACTTGGAGGCGGTAGTTAGCCGGTGTCGCAGCGGCTGGTATCTGGCTGGCAGCATCGTGACTGCGGAAGCCGCGCCCTGCACGCGCTCACGAGTGCCTCGCCTCTGCCTCTGCCTGTGCCGCCCAGCACACACTTGATGGTGCCCGGCAACTGCCGTCCTACACTGCAGGGCGTTCTGCTCCGCGAGCCTACTTGCTACCGGCAGTCAACGGCACCACACACGGCAGGCTAACTCACCTGTTAGAATAGCATAGGACAGTGTTTTTCAACCTTTTGAATATGCGACCCCCTTGCAAATAAAAAATATTTTGGCGACTCCCCCCCCCCCCCCCGCAACCATAACACAACTACGTATGTATTTTCAAAGGCAACGAATTTAATTTTCTTCTGTTAATACAACATTCTTTTAAAAAATTAAATAAATAAATGCTCTCACGAACCATAATGCTTGGACTTAGCCAGAAAACACGTAAGCTCATTGTTCAGACACTCTCCAACACAACCTCTAAAGTAAAATTCATGGGGGAAATCTCGAAATGATTTGAGATCAGAACTGGAGTAAGACAAGGAGACGGACTATCTCCAGTTCTATTCAATATAATTTTGCATAAAAACATAAGGGAAAGGGAGAGTAAGCTTAGAAAATGTGGCCTATGGAAGCCAGTGAAGATTGGAAGGCAAGCTGAAGTCACCTGCCCAGCCTTTGCCGATGACCTTGCAATATTGTCACACAATGAACAAAATGCGACACGTCAGATAGAAATACTCAAGGAATGCGCCGAGATGGTTGGCCTGCAAATTTCTTTTGAAAAAAAAAAAAAAAAAAAAAAAAAACGCAATACATGTGCACGCTCTTAAACATAGATCATCTCACCACAAAATATGGACGGATGAACAGAGTTCCACATTTTAAATGCCTAGGGAAAATTTTTGAATCAACTGGACTAGAAAAAAAATCCAGGAAACTTACGAAGAAACTAAAGAGAGCCGAGCAACTGGCCAGTCACTAGTCTTGATGGACTATTGTATCGTTTTGAAGCTGCATGGACATCTGAATCTGTACACGCTATCCAAGGACTGCTTGACTCAATGCCCAGGCTTATCAAGGCCCTTATTACGGCCAGAGGTGGTTGTTCTCGGTACTGATTTCTCGGGATCTATGCACCTAAATTGCGCGAAAATGTAACAAATGCCAGTTCTAGTACATATTTCCAATGAATACCTGTTTATCATCTGCATTTCTTCTTGGTGTAGCAATTTTAATGGCCAGTAGTGTATTCACGAATGTGACACGATTTCAGAGAGTGCCTATCTGCAGGGACACGAGAGCGTAAAAATGTTTGTAAATCTATCGGACCCAACTGCGTGGTCATCAGTCCGTAGCTTACAAACTACTTAAACCTAGGTAAACTAACCTGAGGACAACACACACACACACACCATGCCCCAGGGAGGACTGGAACCTCCACAGCGAGCAACCGCGCGCTCCGCAGCGAGACGCTATAGAGCGCTCGGCTACTCCACCGCGGCACACGAGAGCGTAGCGAACGCCTTCGCCCACGGCCTGGTGCCACTTGGAGCCCGCTTGCCGGCAAGTGTCTAGGAGTCTGGCGGCAGGCAGCTAGGAGGGCGTGCCTCTGGCGTCTGCAAATATGTGCGCGCGAGGCCAGCGCGTGGGCGGCGCGCGGCCGCCTTCCATTGGCCGAGGGCGGCAGGTGGCTCGCCAGTGGGCCGCGGCTCTCCATTAACGCGACCGGCACCAGCGCCAGAGTTTCGCAATACCGCCGACGCCTGCCCGAGCACTCTCTTCCGTTTTCCTGGCTCGACGAGCCGCTAATCCGCAGGTTTGTTCCTCCTGGAGGCAATCCGCACGAACACCTCTCCAGGGAGAAGGCTTCGTCTCTAATAATTCCCCAGGGAAATATCACAACATATCTACGGCTGCTTGTCTTTATGAACGACTAGCTTAAACCAGCGGCTCCGCTCGCGTGTTTGTTGATTATGATGGATAAGCTATCTTTCAGTGGTGTGCTGTGAGACTGGTTTTGAAAGATGAAATGAAATACAATACCTTCTTTAGAAACAAACATTTTTATCGACATTATCAAGAAAGTAAGTAGTGTAGATCAAATAACACGTAACAATGCACTCGTTTCCAACCACGAAATTCAACAATAGTGATTGTAATATCACAGATCGATTACTTGATGTAATGCGCGAAACGTCAAATCGATGTTTTTAAAGAGATGTATTAAAAGAAATTTCTTTTTTACTGCTTTATTTACTTATTCTTATATTCCCTTATTCGTATGCTTATCCTTACAGAGAAACAGTTGAAGACATTGTAGCAAGCACAGAACAAAGATATGGTGTGTGGCATCACGTTTCGTTGTATGTCAACTCCTTGATAGAGTCACAACGTCAGCTCTGGCCTTCAGTCCGATTTTTTAAAATAATTTGACGACTTCCAATGACCATATCTTCCACCCCCTTATAGCTATCGGTATATAAATGCTATGGTGTACAACGGGAGACTTCGGACAACAGTTACACACAGACCATTCGTTCGCGTTCTCTAGTTTTCGCTGCAGAACGAAATATTAACACACATACACGTACAATTTTATATACACCGATAACTTTCCATCCCAATTTACTCCACCCTTTCATCATTATCAACCCTCAAGCAACAATGCAACCAATACAACCATTTTCAAAGAGTAAATATAATTTTCAAATAATAATTATTGTTCCGCATTTCGCGTTATATTCTTCAGATTACTAAATAGCTATCCGGTCGCCACAAAACCGTGCCTAAAGCCTTCCCCGGGTCGATATTAGTAACTGTACAAATTTTTAGCTCTTTATAGATATAGATTTAGGAGACAATTTGAGTAGCTACCTTTAACTGTTGGAGGATGCGGCTGTACCTCTACGGTTAGTAAAGTCACCAGATCAGAAGCAACTGCGAAACGATTAAGAAAAGATATCAGCATGGTGCCAAAATTAACA
Organism: Locusta migratoria; assembly: GCA_026315105.1. Taxonomy (NCBI): domain Eukaryota; kingdom Metazoa; phylum Arthropoda; class Insecta; order Orthoptera; family Acrididae; genus Locusta; species Locusta migratoria. The sequence continues at coordinate 324,723,997 of CM048745.1, read as the reverse complement.
ATGCACCCTAAATCATGAAAGGTGTGACTTCATCCCTATGATCATTAAAAGAAATGCTTTACACTCCATTTACACTATAAACCAGTCAAATATGAAGAACTCAAATGCAACTAAATAGGAAGGCAGGTATTGTAAGTCTCGTCGACTGCGTGGTTATTAGAGACGGAGCTTAGGGTCGGATTGTTTTGGGTAAGGGTGTGGAAGGAAATCGGCCGTGCCCTTTCAAAGGAACCATCCCGACATTTGCCTGGAGTGATTTAGGGTTATCACGGAAAAATCTGGTTGGCCGGAGGTGGATTTGAACCACCGTTCTTCCGAATGAGAATCCAGTGTGTTACCATTGCACCACCTCGTTCGGCCAACAACTAAACATCTGTAGCTGTTGTAGTTGTGGTTTTCAATCCGCAGACTGGTTTGATGCAGCTCTCCATGCTACCCTGTCCTGTGCAAGCCTCTTCATCTGCGAATAAGAACGACAACGTACATTTCTCTGAATCTGCTTGCTGTATTCGTCTCTCTCTGTCTCCCTCTACGATTTTTACCCCATACATTTCCTTCTCATACTACGTTAACGATACTGAGAATGTGTCCCACCAATCTATTTCTTCTCTTAGTTAGGATATGCCCGGAACTACTTTTCTCCCCAGTTGGGTTAAGCACCTCCTAATTAGTTACGTGATCTACCCATCTAATTTTCATCATTCGTCTGAAGCATCACATTTCACAAAAAGCTTCTATCATATTATTGTCTGAACTCCTTACCGTCCACGTTTCACTTACATACAATGCTACACTCCACTCTTGTTAATGTTTATCTTATACCCTACTTTCAAGATACCGTCCATTTCGTTTCACTGGTCTTCCAGGTACTTTGCTATCACTGAAAAAATTACTATATGAATGGCAAACCACAGTTTTTATTCCTTCTCACTGGAGTTTAATTCTTCTGCAAGTTTCTCCTTGCTTTGCTTCACAGCTTGCTCATTGTAAATACTGAAAAACATTGGGGAAATGCTACAACCCTGTCTTACTTCCTTCGCAACTATTGCGTCCCTTTCATGCCCTTACACACTAATAACTGTTGTCCGATTTTTCTACACGTGGAATGTAACTCTTCGCTCCCTATATTTTAAAGCTACTTCCCGTGTTCCTACATTTCTCCTAAATCCAATCTGATCTTCCATTCGCCTGTATATAAAACGCGTTAGTATTTTGCAACCATGACTTATTAAACTGATAGTTCTGTAATTTTCAATAAATATCTAGGAATTACAATTACGAACTTCTTTTATTGAAAATAAGACATAGTAAATATCGTAAGGAAATGAAACAAAGACTTCGTTTCATTGGTGCAACACTAAGAAATGCAATAGTTCTACTAAAGAAACTGCTTACACTTGTCGGACCTATTTTGGAGTACTGCTGTCCACTGTGCGATTCCTTCAAGTGCGAATAGAGGAGGATATAGAAAAAGTACAGAGAAGGGCACCTCGCTTTGTGTTATCACGATGAATGGGAGACAGACAGTCTTCACGAAAATGATGCACGAGCTTGGGTAGAAATTATTAAAAGAAAGGCGTTATTCGTTGCAACGACATCTATTTGCGAAATTTCTTTCACCAACTTAGGGTTGTTATTCATACTTAAAATAACAACATTCTTAGTACATGAACAGCGTATGATCATTAGTTTCATCCATTTGCCACCGATTGAAATTCATCGCTAATTGGGTAAGGCACGTGACGATGGTGTCACGGATGTACCCAATATACGTTCATTCGCTGTCATTCGCGTCATTGTTAGGACAGTTCAAAGATTTATCGTGTGATAGACACCAAGACAATCTTGGTCTCGCATATTCTATAAAATGTTAAATGATCAAGAGAGTTGAAAAAATTGTTTTTGACGATCGCCGAAGAACTGTGAAACACGTCGCCTCCAAAGTTAGTTTTAACGTGGGATCTGTGCAAACGATCTTGCTTGAGGACCAGGAAATGCGAAAAATGCCAAAAATGTCCTGCAGACGGCAGTCGCGAATGCTAACGGATGGCCGGCCGTGGTGGCCAAGCGGTCTGCGGCGCGCCAGTCACGGTCTGCACGGCCACTACGGTCGGGGGTTCGAATCCCCCCTCGGGCATGGATATTTGTGCCGTCCTCAGTATTAGCTAGTTCATAAGTAGTTTGCAAGCTTAGGGACTGATGACCCCGTAGTTAAATCCCTGAAGTTCTACAAATATTTAACATTTATTTTAGCTAACGGATGAGCACAAAGCTACGTGTTTGTGACATTTTGTCAGGCAATGTTGACGGTTGATTAAGGAAAGAATAGTACTTTCTTTTCACAGATTGTGAGATTGGATGAGACACGAATGCAATTTTTCAGTTCTGAAACGAAGCACCAGGAAGACCAATGACAATCTACACGGTTTAATTCCCTAAGTGTCCAAATTTGTGCTGGAACTTCCTCAATGCTTCGATATCAGTTACATTTGTGAAACTAGTGAAGCAAAGTATCGACAGCTGGCCCATCAGTAGAGAGTGCAGACACAAATGAAACGAAATGCTTTATGTTTTAAATTAGACGTACTGTCTTGGAGAATAGGGAACCTTAAATTCTTCTTTACAGCTGCAATGTTTTTGCCCATGGCTGTGAGACCGTGTGCTCCACTTATAATCCACAAACTATAAAAAAAGGCACTCGTCAATCAGTGTTTTACACTGGAGAGCGAACCATATAGTTCATTTTAAACTAGATGTACTCTTAGTACTCGTACACCCACACGAGCATTTATCATGCAATAGCTACCTACGTCAGTTAGCCGCTAATTAACTGAATGTAACAGATTTCATCAAATAAGCAATAAATATTGTTAGGCTTGATTCCATGGTGGAATTGTTAGATCCAAGAGAAAAGCACAGGTGAACTGAGGCTGGATATAAATTTTCATTTGGCGGCTTAACAGTCCTGTCATCAGTAAGTGAACAACAGCGTCAATAACAGTTAGCGTCATGTGGAGAACAAACTCATGTTTTATCTTCAGTAACTGTCGCTGTTCATTTCAGCACTGTGAAAAAAGAGTCTGCTGTTTGTTTCGATAAGACTTGTAACAAATATTCATTGGAGTTCACTATTGTTAACAACGTTTTCGATGTCTCTAATGCACTGATCGTTGTCTGCCGAAGAAAAAAAAGCAGATGTGGTATTAAGTTCCGAATCTCCATTAGCTACATTTAACGCGTAGAGTCTCGGAAATTGCATGTCACATCACTGTGGAAATGCAATCTGATAAAAAGAAACCAGATTCGCACCACGAACGTGCCGAGCTGGTTCTCGTATGAAGTAAACGCCAGGCGATAAAGCGATAATAATCATTCTTGCTGTCTGGCCAGCACAAGTGGATGGGAATTTCCGTAATGCGCGTGTAACACTTTGACAGCTGCTAAATTACACGGCGGTTTAAAGCTTATTGGCTGATCTCGTTCCTGCAACAGCGTTGCAAATTGCTGGTAAATGTATGCGAGGGTTGTCTCAACTTGAGATATGACTCTGCTTCGTGTGTTTGGCGAAGACCGGGGATAACGAGAGAGCAGCGACTTAAATTAAATCAGGCTGACATTTGTCGCGAGTAGAAAGAACGAAAGTGTCGCTGTAAAATTTGAAAGTACAGGTTTCATCACAATGTTGGCACAGAAACAGCAGTTTAGATGAAACAACTAATATAACTTTAGTTAAAGAAATGTCACATAACATCATTTTGAGGCTGTTTCAATTTAAAAATATGTATCATTTATTACATTTGTATAATAAAGTCGGAGAATAAAGGAACGACCACGATTGACAAAGCAGCTATAACGTAGACTGCTACTGCAGTCAATGAAGACATTTGACTCTGTCTTAATGTGGGAATACTAAACTCTTTTTTACTGGTACTCACATTTCTTGTTTTGTAACCTTTTCAGCCTTGCATAATACTGTATAGTGCACTGATCATTACTTCATCCTGTTCCTACGTCATGTTCAGTGGTAATAGACACTAGCTTTTTTTTAGAAAAATGTGACACTGAACGAGAACGATTATACAACAAGCGAAAATAAGGGAAAGCTCATTAAAGGCGTGCTCACTACATAACAAGTTTTCGTGGACGTGATAATTGAAGTAAAAATTTGCTTCGTTTTTAGGCGGCATGTTATTCGTTTTCAGACTACAGCTACGATAGACCACGTTTCGATGTCTCTAATGTGGACTTCTTCAGGATTCTGCTGGTGTTCCTGGTTCACTTAATATACAGGGTGTCCCACTTAACTGTATCATACCAGATTTCTCTGGAACTACAACAGATATTGAAAAACGACTTTGACAGTCATGAACGTACCGCAGGGGCTTATGAAAGTAGGTACTATGAGACAGTCTAAAACATAAATAAATATTATTTTCAACAGAGACTTACCTTTTTTCTTAAATGGATAACCTGTATTATTTCTAAGCAATCAATACCATGAAAAATCACAGAAAGAAAGGCGTTGGTTTCATCGCAATGCGTCAGTTACATCCGGAGAAACTGCGAAGCGAATTTGAGTTTTGGACCCGCGCTAGCAGCACGCCTCACGTGTTTCAAACGTCAACTGGCAGCTCAATTTGTTTCCTGTATTGAGTGCGATACACTCACCTGGACGACTTTGTGTACGCTTCAGTGGCAGTCATTTGTTTTACAAGGTTTCGACCAATGCCAGTTTAGTGTGCAAGAGTGTAAGTTTGATGTGTGAACATTACGGAGTATAAATACGAGTCTGGGGGCGAAGAAGCGAAAACAAAAGTTCAAATGTTTGTAGAGCTTATGGCGATGTAAATAGTGCTGTTTTACAACAAAAAATCGCACTGAAGAGCATAAAACATAAGAACACGCCACAAAAAAACAAGCAGCAACACCACACCTCAAATATGACAGGTTGTCAAAATTCGTCATTCCACAATTAAGGTACATGAAAATCCTGCGAATGACACAATAAAATAAACAACAGAAACCCACGGAAGATGGCACAATAAGTCCCGAAACTAGTTTGGGTATTTAAACAAAACAAAAAGTGTCTTGCATAAGGCGGAATCAACCACAAATCTGTGAAGATATTCTAAAACTCAATATGTTACAATATTTTACAACAGCTGTCTGACATTCGCCAGTTCAGGAGCCTGGGTCTCACAAGGCCCTGGTCCCCCGCAAGGCCCCCGGGTATTTTGTCCTTCCCCCTCCCCCCCTTCTCTTCGGCCCTGCGCGGGAGTACACGTAAACGCAATGTATTCAGGAGGTGCAGCTAGCCTGTCCAGCGACGTCAGCCGCACACCCCCAGACATTCCGCCGGCCACTCGAGGAAGTCGGCCAAGGCAGCGGGCAGCGGACAGGCGGCGTGGGCGGCGCTGCGCATGCGCGGCTCGGCATCCATCACTGCGCCGGCTTCCGGCGCGCTACAAATCGCGGCCTCAGTCGCTGCCCGCTGCCCGCTGCCGCTGCCCCATCAATCACGCCTGTTTGCCCCGCAGGTAGCGGCAAGCGGGAAGCCGACACGCCAAGTGGCGGGCCGTTCGGCCTGCTCGCGATAGCTCTCTCGAGCGCCACATTTCCAGTCCCGAGGCTCGCCACTCCGCTCGCCTATCTCTCTTTTTCCACCCGAACCCACACGATCCTGCAGGTTCGCTTTTCCCTTTTCTTATACTGCAGCACTGGGCTTCTTTGCCTCGCTTTCATCAGGCCTGCAGCTCTTTGTGCACTGTGTGTTTCTCTTGTTTACGCCGTCATTCGGTTCTACAGATCGCGGCTAATGAACCTGAAATTAACCACAATATTAGCAAAGACATAAATGATAAATCTGAAGAACTGAATTAATATTTGTGATGCGACCGGGAATCGAACCTGGACCTCCATGCTTACTAGTCAGACATCTTACCGCTTTTATTTTTGGCCCACTTTAGGTTACCGTAGTAACACTAAAAGTGGGCCTTTGCGATCGTCTTTTGACAGCTCGAAATTTAAATGAAAATAACGGCTTAACTATTCACCTGACACGAAAATAGAATAACCTAATTTGTAGAGGAGAAAATTCTCTACAAGTTTGCTCTCTTGGGGTTTTTTTTTTTCATATCGCGTAGCGTTTCAAAGATATTTGCAAAAATAACGGCGATTTTGGGATGTATGTCTGTCTGTGTCTGTCTGTCTGTCCGTCCGTCTGTCTCTCTGTCCGTAACGTGTTCCCTGTTTTTAAGACAAACCGTTCAACCGTTCAGCACCAAATTTTACAGACATGGCTGTAGGCCGCCAGAGACCAGAACCTCCCTTTTTCAAATGTTTCGGACAAAAAATACGGTAGTAATACCTAAGAAAGTCGTTTGTAATATAATTGTAATTGCAAACGAACTGTTCATCTGATACGAAAATTGAATAACCTAATTGTTCAAATGTTTGTACAGCTTATGGGACTTAACTACGGGGTCATCAGTCCCCAAACTTAAAAACTACTTACGAACTAGGACGGCACAAATATCCATGCCCGACGGGGGATTCGAATCCCCGACCGTAGTGGCCGTGCAGACCGTGACTGAAGCGCCTCAGTCCCCTCGGCCACCGCGGCCGGCTAACCTAATTGGTAGAGGAGAAAATTCTCTACAACTTAGCTCTCTTATGTTTTTTTCATATCTCGTATCGTTTGAGACATATTTCCAAAAGTAACGGGGATTTGACACCCTCCATTGAATTAATGGAAACCAGCCGTTAGGAGATGTGACATTCCTCGCGCAGAACTCTCTGTGGCATACCCCATCTTGCGCGTATTTGATGATTTTCTTATTGTAACTTACACGTTGTCATTTCAAAGCAATGGCGCACTGAAGAATTAACAAAGCCACGTCGTTCTTCGTACGATAAATGATAATCTAGTGTCTACAAATGCCATATTAGCATCAGATAACAACTGCTATCAATAGTATGAGATTATAAGACTTATCATCTGATTGATAACCGTAGCGTAGTGGGCAACGCGTAAGACTGTGATGCCAATGCCAAAGGTCGGTGGTTCGCAACCCGTCACTACCTAATTTTTTTCCTAAAAGGGTTTCAGACACTCTTATTAATTAATTTTTATTATTTAGATTATTATTTTCGTCCAAAATGTTTGCAAAAACTTATAAAAATATAAATCTAAAGTGGGCCGTAAAACACGTCTTCTTCATAAGTAAATAGGACTTCTTCTTATAAAGAAATTGACAAAATTAACATCTTATTGAAGACTCCTTCTTCTAGAGTTTCCATGAAAGGAAGAAAAATTTTCTGTATCAACTAGTTTGAAAGCTTTGTCTTCGAAGCTACATAGTCTTCTTCTTCTTCTTCTTCTTCTTCTTCTTCTTCTAAGACACAATGAAATTGAAGCACTCTCTTCGCTTCTCCTGTACTTCCGTGAAAGAACATGGGTTAATTTGCGTTCCGAGTACTTCAAGGTTGTCTTCTCGTATTTGCTGCTAGTGCAGTTGCTTCCGTTTGTCTTATGTTTCTTCATCTTCCAATAAATTTTTCCTTTCATTTGACTTCTCGTGGACCATGAAGTATCAATCAGCAACGTCTCTGTATCACCCTTCGAAAATTACAGGAGTTTAAGCCATTTTTAGAATGTAAAAATAGAAATAAAAAAAAGAAATAAACAAAATAAACAATAAAACTTCACTGTGTGGTACCCAAGTTATATTTCTATATTAGGATCCTGAGTAGAAAATTCGCGTATTTTTCTCTATATTTATTCATTCGTTTTAATTTTTCATGTTCTGTCAGAAGATGCACCCAATAGTCTTCTTTACTCTTGTTTTTCTCTGAGAAAATGTAATACACTGCTTGTCCTTTAAGCCAATTGACTGCCCGTCTTTTCCTGATTGGGTAGGGAACTTCATCTGGATAGAGAAGTCGAGCTGGTGTAATCGTTCTCGGAGATGTTCCAAGTATCCTTGCTAGTTTTGTTGTACTGAGGAGCCAAATGTCGTAGCATGTGAAAGGATGTTCCTCTGTGTCGATTAAGTCACAGTTAATGCAGTTTGGAGTCTCTACCAGGTGAATGGCATGTAATTTTGAATTGGTCCGCTAGACCACCGTATTACTAGCGATTAAGGCGCCTCGGAATATTCCAGACGAAAATCCATCTCAGGGATTGTATTTACATTGATATCACCTTAAACAGGAATGTTCCAATTATGTCCATTGCCGAGGTGCTATTCCGCTGTATGTAGAGCCTTGGCAGTAGTGGCAATGTTCTATGTAACACAGAAGCTGAATTAAAGTTTGTGACGTGAGGTAAATAGTACTTAGACTATTCCGAGAAGTCTTAATCGCTAGTGATGTCTAGGGGTAGTAAGCATAGAAGTCCGAGTTCGATTCCCGCTCGCATCACAAATTTTAATTCAATGTTTCAGTTTTATCATTAATGTCTTTGACATATTCGAGACGAAAATCCGTCTCAGGGATTGTATATTTGTATTTACACAATGTATTTACACAATTAGCGTTAATTCCCGGGTCTGTATTTATCCATTTCTTTCGCAAGTCGAACACCTGCTTCTCTGTCTGCCCAATGCTTTCTATCCTGCTCTCTATCCACTTTAGTTTCATTTCTACGCGGCTCAATCCTTATGACGTCATTTCTCCTTAACTATATGTCTTACAAAAATATAATTTTGTATGTTCATGGGCTGCAGTATTAGGAAAAATTGTCTACGAAATGTGTTGCAAAATGAGTTGGTACTGAAGAAGTCATACAGTATAACATCATGTATATTATTGTAGCAAATTTGTTAACATCGAATATTGATTTAAGCCTAAGGAAGTCCTTTCTGAAGGCATTTGTATGGAGTGTTGCCTTGTACGGGAGTGAGACATGTACGATAAACAGTGCGGACAGGAAGAGGATAGAGGCTTTCGAAATATGGTGCTACAGAAGAATGCTGAAGATTACGTGGGTGGATCGCGTAACTAATGAGCAGGTACTGAACAGAAATGGGGAGAAAAGAAATTTCTGGCATACCTTGACTAAAAGAAGGGATAGATTGGTAGGACACATTCTTAGACATCAAGGAATTGTGAATTTAGCATTAGAGGGAAGTGTGTGGGGTAAAAATCGCAGAGGAAGACCAAGAGATGGATACAGTAAGCAGATTCAGACAGATGTAGGTTGCCGTTCTTATGTGGAGATGAAGAGGCTTGCTCAGGATAGGGTATTGTGGAGAGCTGCATCAAACCAGTCTCCGGACTGAAGACCACAACAACAACAACATTATTGTAGCAGATTAAATGCATTTCGTTGCTTGTGACGTCGTATCTCCTAGACAACATGTAGTACAATTTAGAAGGTAAATTCGGCAGTTTACGTGAACACTTTCTTCAAACCATCCGCTGATGGCGTTAGTAATAAAGACGTAGTAAATAGATTACTCGTGCGTGATGGTCTGATAAACCAAACTCTTCATGACCTCGTATCTCATCAACTTTGTGTCGTACTATAATTTCCGCGCTACAATATCTAACACATGTGCACACTCTCTGTAAAATATCTTGCGAATACAATTAATAGTATAGATATAAAACTTCCTGGCAGTAAAAAATTGTGCGCCGGAATCGGGACTCTAACTTAGGACTTTTGTCTTTCGCGGGCAAGAGCGATAAAACCTTAAACTTGTGTACAAAAGTTTGCTATAAGTCGCTAAGTGCTAACATTCTCAAGTAGTGGATGAATAAAGCGTCATTATTTGAGCGTCATATGTTTATGACATATCTTCTCCCCTACTATGCGTGGTATGTGGTTTTTACCTCACAGCGATTGTTTCGTGATGTTGAATAACATTTGTTTTCCTCAAATTGGTCCCTGGAAATCAAATGTTTGTAAAGCTTACGGGACTTAACTACGGGGTCATCAGTCCCTAAACTTACAAACTACTTATGAACTACTTACGAACTAGGACGGCACAAATATCCATGCCCGAGGGGGGATTCGAACCCCCGACCGTAGTGGCTGTGCTGACCGTGACTGGAGCGCCTGAGTCACCTCGGCCACCGCGGCCGGCTGGTCCCTGGCGAGGGGATGTAGGTTACATTAGTGTTTCACGAATTTCATTGCTTATGACGTCATACCCCAGTGATTGTTGTCTGGCCGGCCGCGGTGGCCGAGCGGTCTGCGACGCGTCAGTCACGGTCTGCACGGCCACTACGGTCGGGGGTTCGAATCCCCCACAGGCATGGATATTTGTGTCGCCCTTGGTATTACTAGTTCATAAGTAGTTTGTAAGCTTAGGGACTGATGACCCCGTAGTTAAGTCCTATAAGCTCTAAAAACATTTGTATATTATTTTTCATTGTTGTCTGATAGTAAGGAATATGGGTATATACTTTGGTTGAAATCGGACCAGTAGTTTATGAGAAGACGTAGAAAACACCCCCCCCCCTGCCCGCACACATACATTTTTATAATATCTATATTTATTGTGGAACAGACGGTATATACGGTGAAATCTACCAGGTGTCAGTATAAATTTGAAAACATAAAACACGGAATAACGTAGACAGTGAGGTAGAAATTGACACACATACTTGGAATGACATAGGGTTTTATTAGAACCAAAAAAGAAACAAAGTATTGCTATACGCGTGAAAGATCACTTGCGCGCGTCGTTTGGGTGTGATCGTGTGCTCAGCCCCACTTTCGTCAAGCTTAGCCTCCCAGGTCCCCAGACCTCAGTCCGTGCGATTATTGGCTTTGGGTTACCTGAAGTCGCAAGTGTATCATGATCGACCGACATCTCTAGGGATGCTGAAAGCCGGCCGCAGTGGCCGAGGGGACTGAGGCGCTTCAGTCACGGTCTGCACGGCGACTACGGTCGGAGGTTCGAATCCCCCCTCGGGCATGGATATTTGTGCCGTCCTTAGTTGTAGGTAGTTCATAAGTAGTTTGTAAGTTTAGGGACTGATGACCCCGTAGTTAAGTCCCATAAGCTATACAAACAAAACAAAAAACATAAAAAGCAAACAAAGGTTCGTGATAAACACAAGCTAAGTAAGAGGTCAATGCCGCCGAGTACTCTTACAGGAGAACTCACTATCAAGTTAGCTAGGCCTTCAGTACACATACTCAGTAAAGAGGCTACAATCACAAAAGACATAGTTTTGTAACAAATTCTGTGTGTCTTTCTCGACACATACGATTGCAATCAGTGAATCAATGAAATGTTGTCCAACTCAAATTACCTGTATTCAGTCTGGTGTGGCGACAAAGTCGTAAAGAACTCATTTGATAAGGTTACCAAGCTGTCGATGGTAGCTTCTGTAGCAGATGGCCACCGTACTGGGCAAATGCCACCGCACTCGATGCGGATGACAACTTCGGGGAAAAAATAAATAAGTACCGAGTGGAACGCACAAAAAATTACTCCCAGCGATTTAATATGACCCATGGTCACATCGAGGTCCAATAGTTGAGTACACTTTCAAATCGTGTAAATCTGGGCTCCGTAAAAAGCAGCTGGTTACGTAAAGGAGCGATGCTCGGCGCTGACCAGCAGGCGCGGCGGAGATAAAATGTTAATATTTTGCTCCGACATAAAATCGGCGATCAGACGACCCGTTCCAGCAACCGTTTCCACGGCAACGGCCACTGCGACCTCCTACGTCGCCGCACATTATTGCGAGCATCGAGTGCGGCCGTGGAGAATCGCGCACATCGGCCGGCGGCTGCTCCGCCAGCCCTCTAAAACCGAAACCCAACGACCGCGGCACACCGTCTCCGGGGGAGCAAAAAACTTAGTTAGGTCGAAAAGCGACGTGCACAATTTTGCCGATCAGAAAAAGAAAAAAAGTCGCAGGAGTCGGTGCGCCGTCTAGGGAAGACGCGAGAAGCGCCAGGAGGGACTGAATTTATGTATGTTCGGAGCTCACGGCCTTGGGGACTCACCGGTTCGCAGCGCCGTTTCGGTCGCAGACGAGACAAACATCCTCATGACGCATGGCCCCGCCTTCTGCGGGCAGGTTATCGGCTATCTATATCGGGAACCGTAAACTTCGCGGCACGACGCGGCTCAGTTTCAAGACATTTGGAACCGACGACCCTGGGCGTTGGCCGGTTGAGGCGGCTATTAACCAATGCTCCGGACACGGGACCTTCGCTCGATATTTTTTTTTTTCCTTGGTGTCGCGAACTTGTTCTAGGTTGTAACGAGAAGAATGACAACACGACCGTCGTGTGCGGTTCGGTAAGCTTTGATTCTTCGCTCCTGTTATGCGTATCTACAACAACATCTACATGGGATACTCTGCAAATCACACTTAAGTGCCTGGCAGAGGATTCATCGAACCACCGTTATACTATTTATCTCCCATTCTATTCTCGAAAAGCGCGCGGAAAGAAAGAACACCTGAATCTCTCCGTTCGAGCTTTGATTTCTCGTATTTTATTCTGATGATTATTTCTACCTATGTAAGTGGGAGTCAACAATATATTTTCGCATTCGGAGGAGAATGTTGGCGATTGCAGTTTCGTAAGTAGCCTACGCCGCAGCGATAGGCGCCGTTGTTGTAATGATTTCCATCCCAGATCCTGTCTCATTTCCGTAACGCTGTCTCCCCTGTATCGTGACAATACGAAACGAGCTGCCCTTCTTTGGACTCCGTCCTCCGTCAAACCCACCTAATAAGAATCCCACACTGGGCAACAATACTCCAAAAATGGACGGACAAGCGTGGTGTACGCAGTTTCTTTAGTAGTTCTGTTATATCTTTTAAGGGTTCTGCCTATAAAACGCAGTCTCTGATTCGCCTCTCCTACGACATTATCTACGTGTTCTTTCCAGTTTATCTCTGAAGTAATAATAATTCCTAGGTATTTTATGTAGTTAACGGCCTTCACTTTTGATTGATTTATCTTGTAAACAAAGTTTAACGGATTTCTGTTCGTACTCATGTGGACTACTTCACACTTCTCATTATTTAGAGTCAGTTGCCAATTTTTACACCATAGTGATATCTTATTCAGATAGTTCTGTAGTTGGTTTTGATCTTCAGATGATTTTACTAGACGGTAAATGACGGCGTCATCTGCAAACAACCTAAGAGTGCTACTTTGATTTTCCCATAAATCGTTAATGTAAATAAGGTACAGCAGAGGACCAATAACACTACCCTGCGGAACGCCCGATATCACCTCTCTTTTAGTCGATGTCTTACCATCGATTACTACGAAGTGTGTCCTCTCATACTTAATGAGTAAAGCTACGTGAAATTAGTAAATAAACTTAGGAAATTTAGCATTCATATTTTTAAATATGTTTCTATTGTTATTCTCTCAGTTCAGTTTCACATTACTAAAGTAGCACCCCGGATTGTTTTGTCATGAACATAAAAGGTATCGCCGCGGCGGAGTGGTCAAGCGCATTGAGGCGCTCTGCTACGATGCGCGAGGCAGCTTCCCGTCGGGGGTTCGAATCCCCCCTAGGGCATGGATGTTTGTGCTGTCTTTAGTATAAGGTAGTTCATAATTAGTCCAATAAGCTTAACAAACATTTGAACATAAAAGCTATCTTTCAGATAGGCACTGCATCAGTCCTACAAACTCAGTTTATTCGTACCCATTTTTAACAAACTTCAATCAGTGTTAGCTTAGGATTCTGTGGCCATTGTCACTGTCAGTAAAAAACAAATTCACGCTATGTCACTACATTTTAAATTATTTGGGCAACTATTGAAGTGGCCCGCCCCAGGGTGTGGAGGAAGCCAAGGCAACTTGTAATAGTGGTTGAAATGCCATGAAATTTTATGAACTGACAATAGGGAAAAACAGCAGCCAGTTTAAAATTTTAGGCGACTGGTATATATTTACCACTTTGCTAACAAATATTTCTGTATTTCGTGTAACGATGCTGAATTTATATCTGTGTAGGGAATGAAGCAGATAATCAATAAGTAAAATAATTAGCTTCTAATTATAAAAGTCTACAATATATATTCACAAGCAACGAAGCAAGAAACGATGCTCTTCAAAGTCTACCAGTAAAGGTTTGTGAGTTTATATCGACCTTAATGCTTCTTTATACTTCCAGGTTTTTAGGTCTTTCGGTGATGTTAAATGTCACTGAGACTTATCTACGATGTGGCAGCTCGGTAGAGCTTAAATGTGTCTGGCATAGTTTAGCAGAACAACCATATACAGCAAATATAAATAGCTATTTGTTAACAGGGCGTAACTCAAAACTTTTTCCAAAATCCACTTTGACGATTTGCGTTCCTCTACCGTAACATATCGTTTTATGTTAACAGGGCTTTGAAAATCCCATTGCAAATGGTTAAATTCTTATATCAAACTTGAGCGTCTATGTTAAAAACGCGAAAGTGTTAGACTGATAATTCAAAGTAGCGCATCTCTTCAATTTACAGTAGTCGAAGTTGGTACCACCAACCCAATAATATATAATGTCAAGTACTAGTGGCCAAATATTACCGAAAAAATCCTGCATCTGTTGAAAGTGTCCATGAGCAGGACCCTGCTACGAGAGCACACTTTGGAATTAGTAATTTCTACCATTTTGTTTACGATAATCAGCATTCAGGGACTTTTCTTACAAGACATTTCATTAATGGGTTAATTGCCAACACGTTCGTTCTTCATCACAATTCCCACATCACGATTCAGCTCCCGGATTTAGTGGCCTACCCTGAAAGAAAAGTGCCATTGAAGAGAAAAAAATGAAGGAACTGAAGAAAATTCTACCATATGTTGAAGACAGGTACAATAACTTTTATGAACAATTAATCAATTAACATTCTGAGCTCGGGAAAATTGTATCTTGACAGAAGCTATATTAAAATTGACCGCAGAGTGTGTGTTCTATGTACGATTATTTTCTTATGGATAATAAAATTGCAATTTACAAATTCTATTAACAATAACTGTCAGTGTTCCCAATCCGTAATATGTTACTCATTATTCATTAAATTTTAGCAATAAAATGCGGTTTATGACAGTTTCCAAGAAAACATATTTTCGTAAACTCCATTATTTGTTAAAATTGCGTAACTCCAGTAGCTAATTAAGATTGTATTTCATACGTACATTATTGATAAATGTTTAAAAAATGTTTCAACGACAAACTATAGGCCAAAATAAAATTTTAAGACCAAAAACAGAGGTCCAGTATCCAAGGTATTTGGCAAAACAGTTTTTTGCCTCTACTGTAAAATTAGGGTTTCTGGAGTTACGCCCTTTTTACAAACACATATATATATATACTTATGCAACAAGTATTTATTACCAATCTTTATGTTCATTATTTTGGTTTCTTTATCTGGTGATCTCGCATACAATTATGGGCATATTAGAATCTGTAAAAGTCTGCTGTCTGTACATTAACATGTTAGCAGTTTAACAATAAATTTCGCTGAAATAGCGTAACTCAAATTTACTTATTTATCATTTATAGCACTTATGTAGCTTCTACAGCATTTATTTAAGGTTTATAGCATACTAGCTTAAACCCCCGACTCCGCTCGCGTGTTGGTTATTATGATAGGTAAGCCATCTTTCAGTAGTGTGCTATGAGATCAAATCACACGTAAAAATGCACTCGTTTCGAAGAATCCAATCACGAAATTCAACAATAATGATTGTAAAAATATCACAGATCGATAACTTGATGTAATGCGCGAAACGTCAAATCGATATTTTTAAAAGAGATGTATTAAAAGGAATTTCTTTTTTACGGCTTAATTTATTTATTCTTATATTTCCTTATTCGTATGCTTATGCTTACAGAGAAAGAGCTGAAGACATTGTAGCACGCTTAGACCAAAGATATGGTCTGTGGCATCACGTTTCGCTGTATGTAACCTCCTTGCTATAGAGTCGCAAACGTCATCGCTGGCCATCAGTCCGATTCTTTTATAATTTGACGACTTTCAACCACCATATCTTCCACCCCCTTATAGCTATCGGCATGGAACAGCTATGGTGTACAACGGGAGACTTCGGACAACAATTACACACAGACCATTCGTTTGCATTCTGTAGTTTTCGCTGCAGAGCGAAATATTAACACACACACACACGTAGAATTTTATATACACCGATAACTTTCCATCCCAATTTACTCCACCCTTTTATCATTATCAACCCTCAAGCAACACTGCAACCAATAAAACCGTTCTCAAAGAGTAAATATAATTTTCAAAGAGTAATTATTGTTCCGCATTTCGCGTTATATTCTTCAAATTACTAAATATCTATCAGATCGCTATAAAACCGTTCCTAAAACCTTCCTCATGTACAAATTAGTAACTGTACAAATATTTAAGTCTCTGCGTCTTGTCGTTCGGACGTCATAAGCGTACACCGAACAGACATTCACATACATATATATATATATACGAATTTCACGTGGCACTGTTTATGAACCTGTAGCGCGTGCTCTTCTGGTGGTTGGTTGGGGGAAGAAACAAATTGAACGACGCTGTGGAATTAATTAGCCTGCCTGGCTTCCGCTTCCCAGTTAACATCTGACTTATCTGTTTGCTGCGACTATTGCCAGCATAGGATATCGTCTCTTCTAGCAGGTGTTTCTGTTAATTAATATAAGTGAATAAAATGGTAGCAACAGGGGAAGGTCGTAAGTCGGACGGTTCAGTGATATAATCAGTATATTCCGAAACTAGCACACAGAATTACGTCTTACAAAACAGTTACTAATTCTTACTGCAAAACACGACAAAGAGAGAAAACATGGGGAAGAATGAACATGTAAATAATTCGAGCAGCCTTGAGAGAGTTAGTACTGAGAGTGTTTCAAGCAATTATCCGTTAGTTATGAGTACAACAGACTGAGCTCAAAGCAGGGGCAGCACGAACACTAGAGCAAGAGCATTTTAGTGTTCATGACGCCTATCGTCCGATATGTAAATCATTGCTTATTTAAATAGTAAATACTATTACTTTACCTTAATCGCGAAAACCTGCTCGGCGGAACTGTGTAGTCCATGCCGGTTAACGCTAATTATCTCCAAGAGCGAACATGGCACTTACGTCCGTACAATAGACGATCACAAACCTATCCTCCTAAGAACTGGAAGCAACTGAGATAGGCCACGTCGCTCACGCCAGTTTTGTTAACGCGAGTATCGCATAGCTGGTTCTTCTGCCAGCAAAACTAGTGACGTGCTACCAACCTCACCCAGAGTACTGTTAGACTCAGTTCCGGCCCGCAAGGTCCAGTTTCACGGCTCCTAGGGTGGCAACAATGAAAGTTCTTTGTACATAAGTGGCATTGGGGAGGCAGGATGGTTGTCATGCTTTGTGAACGATATGTGCTATGGCTATGTACAATAAAAGTGTTTACGGCAGGTGTTAACAATATGTGGAAGATTCGCAACCACCAAAGGCAACGATGCCATGAATTCCTCCGAGAGATCAAAATAAATACGACCAATAGAATACTGACTTTAGTAACTGAAGCAGGCTCTACCTTCGAAAACTTTATAAGCGTAATACAAGAACTCTGGTTCATAAAGCTCATTCTAAAGAAAGTGAACGATTTATGGACATTAATTAGAAGGGCTGTTGTTTCTGTGTGCAGCGACCGTTGAAATTCGTGATGAACGGGAAAAGCTATGAGCCGCGAGCAGTGTGATTTTTTTCTTCTTTTTTTTTTTCAAAACATTGTCGATTATAGTTACTAGAGACAATATAAAAACACTGGTCAATAAAGTTACAGTACATATAAAACAGTACAACATCGTCAAATAAGTATAAAAGCCGATATAGAGATAAACTGGAAACTGTTTTATACGTGAGTTTCACAACATGCAAATGTAAAGTTTCTGTTTACATTTCACGTCTAGTTGACAGCAGGCAACGCCTACTGCTAAATCTCCAAGGTGATCTATGGACCAAGTTCATTACGTAATTACGTAACACCATTTTCCCTTCTCCTGTGTTTGTTAATGCAAACGAATGTCTATATCTTTATCTGCATATACGCAAGGCTATTGTTTAATGAAGGGAACATTCTTTCACTTCTATTAGTCGAGTTTATGTAAATTAATCCCTGATATTAGCAGAAAGTCACACCAGCTCCAAGCGCCTGCTGTAACGAGACGTCTCATGCAGTTTTTTTTAATTTGTATCTATGGCAACGCCACATATAGTTTCCGCCTGAAGCCGACTGCCCTTCAGTGTTAAAGGCTTGCAGGTGAATTTGAAGTAGTCAGGAATGAACTTACGCCAAACCAACTGTAGACTTATTCCTAGTGGACGAGAGGGCAGATTATGAACCAGATGAATAAAATCCCGATCATTTATTAAGAACGTTAACTTTCACGTGAATGAACACGTAGAGAATATAGTACGGAAGGCGAACCAAAGACTTACGTTTCATTGGCAGTGCACTCAGAAGATGCGACAGTATAGAGAAAGTTCAGAAAAGTTTAGCACATTTTTTATTATCACGATACAGGGGTGAGATTGTCATGTTAATGATGAACAGGTTGGGATGGAAATCATTAAAGCAAGGGCGTTATTCATTGCGACGAGATCTATTTGCGAAATTTGCCGCTATGCTTCGATGCGCGAGGCCGCTCCCCGTTCAAAATGTTCAAATGTTTGTTAAGCTTTAGGGACTTACCTGCGTGGTCATCAGTCCCTAAACTTACGAACTACTTATGAACTAGCTTGTACTAAAGACGGCAGAAACATTAATGCCCAGGGGGGGGGGGATTCGAACCCCCGACGGGGAACGGCCTCGCGCATCTTAGCATAGCGCCTCAATGCGCTCGGCCGCTCCGCCACGGCAATTTTGCCTTCTACAGAAGATTTACAAATTAGCTCAACAATGAAGTTGTTAAATAAAACAGAATCAAGTGTCCAAATGTTCAAATGTTTGTAAATCTATCGGACCAAACTGCGTGGTCATCAGTCCGTAGCTTTAAACTACTTAAACCTAGGTAAACTAACCTAAGGAGAACACACACACACCCATGCCCCAGGGAGGACTCGAACCTCCACGGCGAGCAACCGTGCGCTCCGCAGCTAGACGCTTTAGACCGCTCGGCTACTCCACCGCGGCACTCAAGTGTCCATATGTGGCTACCTCTATGTCCTTGAATAAAATATAAAATATTATAACTGTAATGTCTACAAGGTTGAAAAAAATAATAATTTGTGGAGCAACTCCACACACACGTCGAGTGAGCACTGTGTATTCACTTGCTCCACATAGTGTATACAATTATTTAACTGTGTACTCACTTGCTCCACAATTTTTGATTTTTTTTATCTTGTAGACATAATTTACAAAAGGAACTACCTGTAGCAGTCCCACCAATTTTCGTATTAAAAACAAATGACAGCAGTTATGAATAGCAATTTAATTATACACCACAAGGATTATTTCTTAAACTCAGAGCCTCGCTAACGGTGGCCTTCTGAGACACTTATTGTAGCTGGACTGCAACGGAAGCAGGAAATTGGAGGAGGTATACACCTGCACGAGAAGAGGCAAATTCCAGCGCGAAGTGTATCGTGGCTCGTAGCTGCTCGACGGCCAAGCGATTTTTGTTAACACGGAGAGACGATCGTTACATACGCGGTGCAACTTTTTTAACGCATTAAAATTGACCGTATAACTTTACAGCCTGTTTTTGAGCTCCCAAAAAGACGTACGGCAACGGTAGTTTTCTTGTGCTGCTCGAATAATTGGTCGTTAATCACCGGCCCTCTTAGAGCCCGGGATGAGTGGCCAACCAGTTCGTATAATGGGTTTCTATGAGGCCGCGCTGCGCTGCCGCCCGCCGTCAACATACAGCCGAGCACGCACACGGACCAACAGTTCCCTGACTAAGCTTAGAGGTTTTTTGTGATTGGATAGGGGATTTCTTGTCAGAGAGGACACAGTTCGTAGTAATCGATGGTAAGGCATCGACTAAAACTGAGGTGATATCGGGCGTTCCACAGGGTAGTGTTATTGGTCCTCTGCTATTCCTTATTTACATAAACGATTTAGGGAAAAATCTAAGTAGCTCTCTTAGGTTGTTTGCAGATGACGCCGTCACCTACCGTCTAGTAAAATCATCTGAAGATCAAAACCAACTGCAGAACGATCTGAATAAGATATCACTACGGTGTAGAAATTGGCAATTGGCTCTAAATAATGAGAAGTGTGAAGTCGTCCACATGAGTACGAAACGAAATCCGTTAAACTTTGTTTACAACGTAAATCAGTCAAATGTGAAGGCCGTAAACTGCACAAAATACCTAGGAATCACTATTACTTCAGACTTAAACTGGAAAGAACACGTAGATAATATCGTGGGAAAGGCGAACCAGAGACTGCGTTTTATTGGCAGAACCCTTAAAAGATGCAACAGAACTACTAAAGAAACTGAATACACTGCGCTTGTCCGTCCATTTTTGGAGTATTGCAGCCCAGTGTGGGATCCTTATCAGGTGGGTTTGACGGAGGACATCGAAAGAGTCCAAAGAAGGGGAGCTCGTTTCGTACTGTCACGATACAGGGGAGACAGCGTTACGGAAATGATACAGGATCTGGGATGGGAATCATTACAACAACGGCGCTTATCGCTGCGGCGTGGGCTACTTGCGAAACTCCAATCGCCAACATTCTCCTCCGAATGCGAAAATATATTGTTGACTCCCACTTACATAGATAGAAATGATCATCAGAATAAAATAAGAGAAATCAGAGCTCGAACGGAGAGATTCAGGTGTTCTTTCTTCCCGCGCGCTATTCGAGAATGGAATGGGAGATAAATAGTATAATTGGGGTTCGATGAACCCTCTGCCAGGCACTTAAATGTGATTTGCAGAGTATCCCATGTAGATACAGTTCAACAATCTGCATACAGCATCCGGTGCCCAGGAGTACACTCCCGATAACCGTGGATTATCCCTGAACCGTATTAGCTTCGAATGACGTTCACAATTTTAGTCAGCGTAAATGAAACATCGACGCTCTGACAGTAATATTACTTGGTAAACGTTAGTGTAGCAAAAGAAGAAGAAGGGACAAAAAGCCTTCAGATGACAGATCTGGAAGTGAAAGTAAATCAATAACGAGGTGCATCTAGATAGTCCACCTCCGGCCATCCAGATTGAGGTTTTCCGTGATTTCCCTAAATCCCTCCAGGCAAATGCCGGGATGGTTCCTTTCAAAGGGCATGGCCGATTTCCTCCCCATCCTTCCCCGAAAATCCGAGCGTAAGCTCCGTCTCTAATGACCATGCTGTCGACGGGACGTTAAACCCTAAGCTTCCCTCCTTCCTTCCTCCATCTAGAAAATGAAGCCCTTTCTATACGAGACGTGCAACACGCACAAGAAAGTCGTCAGCTGCACAGCTCCTTGCGATAGACCGTCGAACACTCGAACTACAAAGACGTATTCAAACGGTTCGCATTTCTCGAGTCGTCTGCTTCATATGTCTACTTAGTTTGTTGTCAACTTACAGCAAATGAATCGCCGAGTGAAGATCACTTTTCGAAACGTCAGATATATTGTGATGATTAATACATTTATTTGTGTTTTAGACTGGCACTGTAAAAGTATTTGTTTTCGTGCAGTTCATGCATATCTACGTCGCTCAAATGTGTTAACGTCCTCATTATAAAATGCGATTACATATTTTCAGCCCCTGCGGTTTGAGGCGCCTATGTATATGATGAACAAGCTCAGGTGTCTATGCATAGACCTATCACTGTGGTACAGTTTCAATTAATGCTCACAAAAAACAAATATTTCATCTGTTAACTACAGCATGTTTCAGGAAAAATAGCAAATATTTTAGAAGATGATGATAAAGATCATTTGCAGTCGAACGTCGATTCCGCTACAGGAGGCAGACTTCTACGACACAGGAATGCTCTAGTTCATCGCACAATGTGAGAAGTGTCAATTCTCTTTATCACTATGTCGAAAAATGTATCAAAATTTGCTGCACTACCTACCTACATCTACATGGGATACTCTGCAAATCACATTCAAGTGCCTGGCAGAGGGTTCATCGAACCACTTTTATACTATTTTTCTCCCATTCCATTCTCGAATAAAGCGCGGGATGAAAGAACACCTGAATATCTCCGTTCGAGCTCTGATTTCTCGTATTTTATTCTGATGATCATTTCTACCTATGTAAGTGGGAGTCGTCAATATATTTTCGCATTCGGAGGAGAATATTGGTGATTGGAGTTTCGTAAGTAACCCACGCCGCAGCGATAAGCGCCGTTGTTATAATGATTTCTATCCCAGATTCTGCATCATTTCCGTAACTCCGTCTCACACATTGGGCAGCAATACTCCAAAAAGGAAGTAAAAGAGTAGTGTATCCAGTTTCTTTAGCTCTGTTGCACCTTTTAAGGGTTCTACCAATAAAACACAGTGTCAGGTTCGCCTTTCCCACGATATTATCTACGTATTCTTTCAAGTTGAAGTCTGAAGTAATAGTAATTCCCTGGTATTTTGTGGAGTTAATGGCCTTCACTTTTGATTGATTTATCTTGAAAACAAAGTTTAACGGATTTCTTTTCGTACTCATGTGGACGACTTCACACTTCTCATTATTTAGAGGCAATTGTCAATTTTTACACCACAGTGATCTCTTATTCAAGTCGTTTAGCAGTTGGTTTTGATCTTCAGATGATTTTACTAGACGGTAAATGATGGCGTCATCTGCAAACAACCTAAGAGAGCTACTTAGATTTTCTCCCAAATCGTTTTTGTAAATAAGGAACAGCAGAAGACCAATAACACAACCCTGTGGAACGCCAGATATTCCCTCTGTTTTAGTCGATGCTTTACCATCGATTATTGTGAACTGTGTCCTCTCTGACAGGGAATCCCGTATCCAGTCGCAGATTTGGGGTGATATACCATAACCACGCAATTCACCTGATGATGTCTAAAATTCGTTCGTAACGTTTTCTATTTGAGCATTGGCAGAGGGTAGCCTTGCGTATGTGCGGAAGGAGTGAAGTACAGCACGTGGCAGCAGGGCGAATAATCGCCAGTCACTTGGTTCACTCTGAGGCCCAGCTGGGTGGAGCGTGGCGTCTGCAGGCCGTAACGGGCCGGTTCCGGGCCAAATCCTATTAGCCCGGCTCGTCTCCTCTCGTGCTCGAAAAAGACGAGCAGGAGGCGGCGCGAGTGACAGCGCGTTCGCTACCGCGCGTGACTCAGCGCGCGCGGCCATCCATCTCTTTGTGCGCGATCACGACTCCATTTACCCCGCCGGCTGTCGGCCTTACCGGCAAAAGCCGCGCCGCTCCACGTTCTAGATCACCGGCCACGAGTCTCTGCCCTGTGCGTACAGGCACTGCGCTCCGCGATAGGGCTCTCGGATATTATAGTCGCGCCGAAATACGGTGATCCATTGCTCCGCCTACTGGGTTGGTAGACCGCCCCGGTTGGAGAAACGGAATGAAACCGTGTTGCCAAATAATTCGCTGCCGGCGGGTATAGCTAACGGTCGCTGTTGTGTCGACTGGCAGAACTGCACAGCGCAGCCGGACGCGCGCATGCGCAAAGCCAAGTTCGCGTTTGACTTACTCCAATGGTCTGCGGGCTCAGCCAGCACTTAAAGGTGATTGGCGTAAGCCCCAGGGATCATCGTATTTCGTCTCAACTATAGAATAGATGGCAGGGGTCACGCGCAGGGGGGGGGGGGGGTGCAGTCCGTGCGCTGTGACGTCACCTGGTGTCCGCGGCCACAGGACAAATATATACAGACGGGAAACCTCCGTAAGGGCCCGGTCCTACGCTCAGGGGTGAGGGCGGGAGGATTTCCAGCAGTTCCGTAAGATGTCCCATGATGACGCTGCGGTCAGAAGCAGCTCTTTAAACTGGCCAGAGCAGGCGGCAGGTAGCAGCTGCCCCCACCACCACCTCCCCTCAAACGCCAGCAAGCTGGACACAGCCGTGGCCTCGTGGCAGGCGCCATGAGCTCTCTCCTTAGCCTCCCCTCCACGCTACCCTCTGACGTGCGAGAGGCACCCTAAGCCAGAGAACCGCCTGACACCTGCTAGCATCTTACGGAACTACGTGGCGAGCGTAGGACAGTGGTTTGGGGGGGGGGGCTTCTTCTCTGTATATGTTACTCTGTGCCACGGCCATCACGAACGGCCGCCAGGTAAAACTTATCAAACGATTGCACAGGAAAACCATTTGGTGAAAAAAAAAAAAAATATATATATATATATATATATATATATATATATATATATATATATATATATATATATATATCATCCTTCTGTCTGTAGTGGTTCGTATAGCACAACACACCATCGTCACTAATAAGTCATCACTTATCACTTACAACTACTGAATTCATGCACAAAATATAAAGAGCCAGTGGGAAAACATTTCTGTGGAGATACACTTATAATAACAAAGCTATGGTCGCGTGGGAATACTGTGTAGGTCTCTGGTGGCGTCAGTGGCGCGGCAAACAACTGCGCATCTGGCAGTAGCCCCCTACCGTTTATTCTGGTATCCGTGATAGAGCTCTTAGTAACTGCCACATCGATAATTTTCTTGTGGAATATCCCATATGCAAAGAGAAATTTGGAGATGGATTTGAAGTTCGGGGAGAAGAAATAAAAACTTTGCGATACTAAACTGAATTAGGGGCACTGAATTAAAATTTATGGCGCGGCCGGGATTCGAACCTGGAACCTCCTGCTTACTAGGCAGACGCCATAACCACTTACTACTTCTTTTTTTACAGAAAAGAAATTCAGACAAATTTACTATTTCGTATACATCAGACACACACATTGTACTCAATATCACAATGAAATGTAAGCAGCAAATGGTTTTCTTATACAAGGTGAATCACCTTTGTACCGTGAATATTGCGGAAACGAAAAGTGCGATTGATGTGCGGTTTTCACAGAATGGATTGGTAGTCAATGACCCGTATTGATATCCAATAAACAGATTGTAAAAATACCTAGAAAGCGTATTTTTAATGCAAACATACAATTTTTCAAATGGAAAACTGGTTGTTTCTATCATGCACTGGAATTTTTGACACCAGCTGTGTACAAAGAATTTTTAGTGACATTTTTATCGCGTTCAGTTTGGCAGCTACAACCGTTCAAGTTTTGGGGGCGGATGCTACGACAGCGTAGCTGGTAGTCATGAGACAGTGGGCCGTTCCCCAGGAGCTAGCCACTCGGCCAATCAGCTACGCCAGTTTGCGGGCTAAAAATACGAGCCCCCAACTACCAATCCATTCTGTGAAAACCGCACATCAATCGCACTTTCCGTTTCTGCAATATTCACGGGGCAAGTGTTAGGTGATTCACCCTGTATAAAACTACCAGAGTCCCTTTCATGATGCTCGTATTCGTTTTGCAGTCAATTTAAATAATATTCTTCTCTTGAACAAAAAGAAAATTCAAAACATGAAATAAACAGCAACACCAGGTAAGCTGCAAGACTACCTGCCTTCACAGCATGATCGATGTCAATTTGTTATTTATATCTCCTTGTATACTAATCATTGTGTTCTAAATTTACACGTAAAAATTCTGCTTTCTCAAAACAAATGAAGATTCTGTAATATATTAGTCACTATTTGCGGAGAACTTTTGCATGCACTCAGTTGATTTATTAATGCTTAACCGATACCCAACCTCTCGAACGCAATTTTCAGCATGTTTCCGTACTGTTTTTTTATTATCTCTGTAGTTTTTGGTTCTATGAAATTCACATGATGCTTTGTCAGATCCATTTACAACTGTCCAAGTGGCCCGCACACGTGAATCTGTGTTGATCCGTGTCCACAAGTTGGCATTTGGAGCAAAGATTGGCGACGCTTATACCCACTGCGGGACAACACCAACATCCATGCCCGAGGGAGGATTCGAACCTCCGACGCGGGAGGCCGCGCGATCCGTAACGTGCCAACCCAGACCCCTCGCCGACTCCCCCAAGTTAGGAATACGACATGTTCCGTTTTCAATGCTAAAATGTGCTAAAGCATTTAATATGGTGCCTGACAGCGTTTTTCTGACAAATGTTTCGCTGAGCTTCAGTTTGGAAAATGACCTTTGTTCTGTAGAACAATTAAGCGGCATAGACAAGCATAGCTGAAGAACTGTGCATACATCGTGCGCACTACTTACTAGAAAGTACAGCCTGCAAAGAAAATTTTTGTGAAATCTTCAACTGAAATCAGGTTCTCGGGTCTGCCGCCTGATAACATCGTCATCTTGACACAATATTTCAGAAGACCAACTGGCTGTCACAGCTTCAGGTGATTAAACCGAATCCCCTCCTCGTCCGACGCATTAAGAAAGTCGCATACCAACACTGCTCGACTCTTTGGAACAGTTCGACTACGGACGTTCCAAGCACTCTGTAAGCATCACTTTGGAGTAAGTACTGAGCTCCCAGGAAATCGTGGATCAAGCGCTCTTGACACGCTGCTGACAACGCGGTCGCTATCCAAGCCGATAACCAGCCCAGAGTTATTGGCCGTCACTAATAAATCAGATTACCTCATCTTAGCTTCAGTTTCGGTGACCTCACGCTGCATGAGAAGCTATTCTTGGCTCTCCGCATACGGCGCAAAACAGGGACGTCTCGGTAGCTGTGGTTCGCCATTAAACTTGCCTAGCCCCTTCTACATCGAAATATAACCTCTTCCACAGTTGCTAACGTCAAGTACCGTTTTTCGTGTGCTCTTGAGTAATCACCTCCACGAAGGATTACGGTGTCGCAAAGGACGTACGTATAAGGCCCGGTCGTAACTATTTGTACGTTCCTCAGCCTCGCCCGAAAAACGAAGGAGATTTCTTCATCGGTAATTGTCTGTCAAGTTGAGCGGCTACCGGTGAAACTGCTGTTAAAAGAGTTTTGTCTTCTTTTTTACTGACAAATGTGACGCAACACCGTCCGTTTCTTCATTCCACTTTCTCTCCTGTATCCGTGTCGTTCACCAGTAGTGTCACGTCAAATGATTAATGACCCGATATTATGACCGGCCGATGTGAAGCATTGGTAAGACGTTAGAGTCATTTTCAGGAGGAGGGCGGTTCAGACCTCGTTCCATTCATTCACTCATAGGCGCCGACATTTGAAAATCTTGGGATACGCTCTGTGGCGTTTCCAGGAGGCCGGGGGGGGGGGGCAGGTAAGAAGAAAAAAATCTCTTACAAAAATCTTTATTTTAACGGCTACATTTTTCCGATTCCAAATACAAAGATAAGTTTAAAACACATTTTATTTTTTTATTTTAAGGATCTTGACCAGGTGTTGTTAACTGCTTGTAAATATTGGAAGAATGTCATGTAGACCACCACAGCTGCTTAATTTATTATCTCAAAGTTACCGGTTTTGGTTAATGAACCATTATCAAGCACCAGCAGAGCTTAACCAGTTGATTAATGTGACATGTTACAATATTGAAAAACTTTAAAATAAATATTTGGCATCATGCTTCACTTCCTATATGTGTTTTTCCAGTAATTGATTGTTACAAGTCACTGGAAAAACATATGTGGGAAGTGAAGCATGGTGCCACATATTTATCTTGAAGTTTTTCAATATTGTAAAATGTCATATTAATCAACTGACTAAGCTCTGCTGCTTGATAATAGTACATTAACTGAAACCGGTAGCTTTGAGATAATAAATTAAACAGCTGTGGTCTACATGACATTCTCCCAGGACATTTGTCTCGCAGGACTTTTGTCAGCCGATGCTGACATTTTTATATCCGCCAGTAACTTGAAGACGTGTATCTATTGTCTCTGGTTGGAAAGTAATACTTTGAAAAATAATAGTTTTCATTATTTTTATACAATCCTTGCTCGCGAAAGGCAAAGGCACTGCGCGCTCAACTCCCTGTCTGGAACATATTTTTAATCTATCAGGAGGTTTCATACCAGAATGAAGGAATATTAGTGTTTAACGCTCCGTCTACATCGTGGTCATTAGAGGCGGAGCTTACGCTCGAGTTGTTTGAGTAAGGATGGGAAATCGGCCGTGCTCTCTGAAAGGAAACATCCCGGGATTTGCCTGGAGTGATTTTAGGGAAAACACGGAGAACCTAAATCAGGATGGCTGGAGGTGGATTTGAACCACTTTCCTCCCGAATGCGAGTCCAGTGCGTTACCACTGCGCCACCTCGGACGGTAGTTTCATATCAGTACACACTCCGCTTCAGAGTGCAAAATTTCGTTCACGTACAAAGTCATAAATGAATCCACCACTTGATGTAATTCAGTTATTATGTAACTACAACGCGGTAGGTCGTAAACTGCATAATTACTAATATCACGTATTCGTGTAATTCCCATTCAATGAAACTACGATATAACCACCCACTAAACAGTAATCTCGTTAGATACTTTCGATGCAGCGCCCTTGTCCATGGATGTGGATGAAGAGAGAAAATGGAATCTTTTGGCCTCTGATCGATGGGAAACAAGGTGGAAGTAGGATACTTCCAGCAAGTTTCATAGCTGATGGACAAGGATCGTTCAAGTACACTGAGATTTTATTGACGACAGACAGACATACAGTTAAAAGACTGAAATCCTCCTGTTATTATAGGCATAGCCATTTCAGAGCAGAGCGTAAGTAATTACTTTAACAAAAATCTGCTGATGTACTCATAGAAGTGACGGCAGAGTCAAATAATCATCATGAATCCAAACCAATCTGTGAAATCTTAGCCGCGCGTGAGTAGTCGAGCGGTCTGGAGCGTCACGTTACGGATCGCGCGGCCTCCCGCATCGGAGGTTCGAGTCCTCCCTCGGGCATGGTTGTGTGTGTTGTCCTTAGGTTAGCTTAACTTAGTTTAAGTTGTTTGTACAACGTAGTTTGGTCCCATTGGAATACAAACATTTGAACATTTGAAATCCTAGATTGAAAAGCCTAAGTCACCGAACCCACGAAACCAGTGAAATGTGAATATCTCGTAATTGGGGCACAAATTAACGTTTATAGTACGATGATTACAATGACGTCAGTGGCTGCTTGGAACCATACATTAGAAACTATCTCACAACAGCTCGTTTGCTGCGGACCCATGTTTACTTTCACGCTTGTAAGATTGCGCCATCCTTTCAAAAATGTTCAAATGTCTGTAGAGCTTATGGGACTTAACTACGGGGTCATCAGTCCCTAAACTTACTAACTACTTATGAACTAGCTACTACTAAGGATGGCACAAATATCCTTGCCCGAGGGGGGATTCGAACCCCCGACCGTAGCTGTGCAGACCGTGACTTGGCTCCGCAGTCCCCACGGCCACCGCGGCCGGCTAGAGAGAGAGAGAGAGAGAGAGAGAGAGAGAGAGAGAGAGAGTGTTAGATAGAGAAGCCTTTTTGGACAAAAAATGGCACAATGGTATTCCTCGTATACGATGTTTTCCAGACATTTGACGGAAGTCCATAAAGGACAGGAGTGACTATATTGAAGATGTGTAAGTTCCATCGTCTATAAGGTCATTTCTGATAAAACTAATAGCTGTCACAACTTTTTATTCAGCACTTATAGTTAATTGGACCGTAGCTTACGTAAAACGCGAATAACGTTGGTCCCAGTACAGTGCCGTGAGGCACAGCCGGTGCGAGCCTCGGCCAGGGACAGTGGCGCGGTCAGGGCTGGACTCGTGAGGCGTGCGTTTAGAGGCGTGTTTATGCGGTGGCAGGCGCGTGGGCGGCCAAGGCTGCCGCTACAGACTGCGGACACACCTGCTGCTCACCGACACATCGGCGATCCCCACAGGTAGGCCTGGAAATACTGCTCAGCTTCCTCTAGTACTGCCGCTCCCAGCGTTCTACAACTCTTTCCTAACCTATTTTAATTATATCAGTCTTGACAGAATTTTTTTTTTTTATTTTTTCGCTGTTGGTTTTGATCTACGAGGCGCAACCAGAAAGTAAGTTCCGTTTCAATTTATCTCCGCTGCAGCGCTGCGACTGCAGTTCCGCACATGCGCTGTAGACGATATGTATCAAGGAGAAGAACGTGCGCCATTTGGAGATCGCTGTCAGTTACGTACGCTTTGTTGTGCTTGTTTGAAATGTCGGCGTTGATTGAAAATGCCGCCGCCTGTGAAATCAGGTCAGTTGTTCGGTTTCTGAATGCGAGGAAAGTGAAACCAAGTGAAATTTATCGGCAAATTTGCGATGTTTACGGACCAAATGGGATGAGTGATTCGATGGTGAGAAGATGGGTCCGACAGTTCAGTGGCGGGCGTAGTGATGTGCACGATGAAGCACGAAGTGGGCGTCCACCTTTGGTTACAGAAGAACTTTCATCTGTTCTCACATCTCAAGTCTTTCCTTGGCGGTCATCGCTTCACCAATGACGACGAGCTGAAAGAAACTGTTTCCAACTGGTTGAAGACACAGGTGGCAGATTTCTATGAAGAAGGTGTACAACACCTGGTGCCACGCTATGAAAAATGCCTGCAAAATTTTGGCAGTTGTGTGGAAAAGTAAGCGTTGTAGAATTTTGTGCAATAAAAATTTCTTCTGTATCTGTGTACAATTTCATTTTGTTAGCAAACGGAACTTACTTCCTGGACGCGCCTTGTATATACAGACCATCGACAGACACATTTTAGCAGTAGGTGTGTTGCCCCGCCTTATCCATAATGACGTTGAACCCGCTGGCGAACATGGCTCAAATACCAGTCATTTCTGCAGAATAAACTAACATACGTGTACTGTTAATATGAACTTCCTCTCTCTAGCTCCATGTAAACATGGAATGGACAGTGTCTTGAAAGGAAGATATGAATATTAACAAGAATAAAACGAGGGCAATGGAATTAGTAGATTAGGTAATAAGACGATGCAAGTAGTAAATGAGTTTTGTTATTTGGTTAGCAAAATAACTGCTGATGGACGAAGTAAAGAAGATATAAAATGCAGAATGGCTATGAGAAGAAAAACGTTTTTGAAGAAGAGAAATTTTTTGACATCCAATCCTAGTTTGTTAGGAAGTCCTTTCATAAAGCATTTGAGTGTATCGCTGTATGGGAGTGAAACGTGGTCGATAAGGATTTTAGACAAAAAGATGATAGAAGCTTTTGAAATGTGGTGCTACACACGAATGATGAGTAGATCACATAAGGAGGTGCTCAAGAGAATTGGGGAGAAAATGAGTTATATTGCAAGAGAAGGGATAGGTTGGTGGGACACATTCTGAGACACCAAGGAATCGTCAACTTAGTGTGGGGTAAAAATCGTACAGGTAGACCGACGAACGAATGCAGTAAGCAGATTCAAAAGAATGTAAGCTGGCGTTCGTATTCTCAGATGAGAGGCTTACACACGACAAAGTAGCGTGGAGAGAGATCTGCATTAAACCAGTCAGCGGACTGAAGACCACAACAACAACGAACATCTCTAGTCTCTGGTGTTCTGATTTTTCCTGAAGACGAGTGGATATCATGCACCTTAAAATAGACAATCCCACTTGTAGGGTGACAATTATTGAACATGAAAGAGAAGCATCATAACGTTTGAACGGTTTGCGTTATGACGTTCAAACTGCGGGGGTGGCCACGAGGCTTGTTGGGAATTAATATGCACATGCCTGTGTTCTGCGATGTCGCTAACTTTCACTTGGATGGGTCCGTCAGTAAGTGGCGCATTTAGGGGACGGAGAATCCTCATTTCGCCATCGATATGTCTGTTCACCTTCTTCGGGTGACAGTACGGTGTGCAGTGTCCATTCTTAGTATAATCGGTCCGATATTCCTTGGTGAAACGGAGACTACCGAACGGTACATGAAGGATTTGGAAGATGATTTCATCCCCATTCTCGAATGTGTACCTGTTTCCGACGATATGTGGATCACGCAAGGCGCTGCTCGACCCCATCAAACCAGGAGTGTGTCTGATGTCCTGGAGGAGCACTTTGGGGACCGCATTTTGGTTCTGGGGTAGACAGAGGGCACTGCCATGGGCCTCGATTGGCCAGTAAATTCTTCGGATCTGAACAGTTGCGACTCCTTGTTGGTGGGGCTACATTAAAATCAGGTGTTCTAATGTTGATAGTTTTGTCGAGTCATCTGGACACAATATTTCTAAGAAAAACCTGGTCGCAACCTTCAGGTGAGAGTGCTGATGCTGAAGGGACTGATGACCCCGTAGTTAAGTCCCATAAGCTTAACAAACATTTGAACAACATGCTGATGCTGAGTCTAGTCATAAAGTGCTCCCCCTACCGTAAAGCAGTCGGTGCAGCGCGTCATTGGAGAAAACTAGCAGGAGCGATATATCGCAGTTGATGCGCTAGTTGGCACAGGTGAGTGAAGAGTGTTTTTTATTTTACTTATTTATTTTACCATAGACGCAGCCGCATTCCACATTTCACTTAGAGGGAAACCCTTGTCTTGATTTATCAAATCATCAGCCAACCTAATGTCAATCGATTCCTTTAAAACCTACTTCCAAAAGCGAGATGCAAGAGCAAGTAAACGGTTTTCTCATACTTCATACTGTGTCCCTCAGTTAGGCAATGCTCAGCTACTACAGACTTGTCAGGTTGTAACATACGTGTATGTCTGTGGTGCTCGATGAATCGGTCTTTAACGTTGCGAATCGTTTGTCCGATATACGCTTTCCCACAATGGCAAGGAATCCTATAAACACCAAGCTTTCTCATCCCCAAATAATTCGCACCGTTACTGACATGCATCGAACACCACAGACATAAAAGTTTGTTGCCAACCTGATAAGTCTGCAGTAACTGAACATTGCCCAACTGAAGGTCACAGATCGAAGTATGATGAAACACGTGTACTTGCTCCTGCATCTTGCTACTGGGAATCTAGGAATCTATTGGGATTAGGTTTGCGGACGATTTGATACATCGAGACAAGGGTTTCCCTCTAAGTAACGTGTGGAATCCGGTTTTGTCTAATTTTAAAAACAATACATCTTTTCTTCACCTGTTCCAGCTAGCGTTCGACCACTCCGGCGAGGCGCTTCATTAAAGCATTAAAGATTAGGTGTACAACAATAGCCCCAAAACCACTGCTGCGCTGAAATCAGCCATTCAGGAGGTCATCGAAAACATCGATGACCAGACACTGCAACGGGTCATTCAGAATTTCGCAATTCGTCGGAGCCTCTTCATCACCACGGGTGGCAGGTACATAGAACATCTCATAACCTACATCCGTATATCTGTACTGATGATTACAAGTTGAATAAATTGTGTGCACGTCGTACTTTGTAACTAATTTAGGTTTTTTTTCGTATAGTTCATTAATTGTAACTTCCTGGCAGATTAAAACTGTGTGCCAGAACCGGTATTCGAACCTGGGAACATTGTCTTTCGCGGGCCCCCAGTTCGTAATTTGCATGCCGGGCAGATTATGCCGCGTGGGTTGCCTATTTCAACACACGGCATCGTACGTTTATCCCAGAGAGTGAATGTGTCTGGTGCGAGATATTGTGATACTATTCCTAGTTACACGAGCTGAATTGATTGGTTCGCAGATATCTTCACATTTCTGCAGTTCGTTCCATGGAAGATTTCTCCTGATCAGCACAATTAGTACTACTTAGTTCCTTCTCGCAGAACGGAAGCATGCCACAAAGTTTCAGGAGGAAGTTGACAAATGCGACAATACAGTACATCTCGAGGACAATAGTACGTGACACGTGTGTAGTCAACAAGACCCCTCGCGCTCCTGATGGCATGTCCTACAACATCATTCTTACAGCCGCGATATCTTCCGACAGTGCTAATTATTTTCGGTCCTTTAAAACCATGCCGAAAAGTTAAAATAGCATAGCACTGGAAGACTGGATCCATTAGCAACCGAGGAGCTTCAACAATAACAAAGAAGGTACTTGGGCTCGAACAAACATATATACACCAAAATCGTATGAGAGATAATGTAAAGATCCCTTATTGCACTAGTGACACTCCCGCATCTGCAAAACTCTGCAGCCGTCCGTTAGAGGCCTCTGCGTGTGCCATGCCACATTGCACTTTGACCTGTCGGTTCGCCAGTAGGAACGGTGCAGTGTGCTTCCGAAGTTGCGTTTTGTAACATTATTTGTGTCGTGAAGCGTCAGATGGGGCGGCGATTGGTAATCAATCCTGCTAATGTATTGCGATTGGTTGAGATGAATTTACGAAGAACCCTTCTTCGTGAAGATGGTATTAGTGTAGAAGATGAATCATATACATGCTTTCTCGTATCTGTTATGGTACATAAATATGAGCATAAGTTGCTGTTGTAACACTAACACATAATGATGATAATAGGGATGATAATGACGAACAAATCTTTGCAAGCGGTAGTGCTACAGTAAGTGCGAGAAGAGGCGATGGAAGCAGTGGCAGTGAATACCAACAGTCTTTCGGGAAGAAGGTTAAAGTTGCAACTACCATCACGGCATTTGATGACAATTCGCTAGAGAACATGTACGATGATTATTACATAAGTTATAGTTAAGATATCTGCATTGCGTATGGCGTCAACAATTACATCTACAGTGCTATCTAGAGCATGGTTGCAGAGCTTTGCAGAAAAACGACACCCACCAGCACATTGAGGTGTACGTAGAGATCCTGGATTTGATTTGTGTATCAGTTGTAAATAGTTCTAGTCTGCCATATTTACTTTAGAATGTAAACTTTCATGGCTGGGAATGCCATAATTAATCGAAGATTTCAGGCTAATCTGCTTTGCTCGGCAGGTTGTCACATAAAAACCAATGGTTCGTCCCAACCTGCGGAAAAGATTGCTAAAGAACAGTTTCTCATTAGCTGTGGTAGAAGAAGTGAATTACGACCGCCGCGTGAAAATGACTGGGATACAAATACGCCATTGAAATCGATAGATTTCTTCCCATTCATTAAGGAACTTACTGATCGCACATGAAAAATCTTACAAAAAGTGGATATGGTTGCAATCTGCAAAGCCACTAGGTATATAAGGATCAGCTAGAAATGTCGAACAATGGTTGCAAACAACTGCAAAAAGCAGGAATTTACAATATTCTTTGAAATGGTGGTGAGGTGTACGTAAGTACTACTAAACGAAAAATTAGAACTCGACTAACTGTAGAAAAGAAGAGATTGATGTAATTTTTTTTTAATTTTTTTTTTTTTTACAGAGTACGTTTTGGAGCAAGCGGACAATCAAATCTATTTTGACAGGACCCAAGTAATGGCAGGCGCAAGCGAATTCCGTGAAAGACTGCCCAGATAGGCCATACAGATTTCAAATTGAAGGCGTGAAATTGAATGACATTTGGATCCGGCGCTGAAGAAGTGTGCCAGTCTTCCTACCCAGAGCGGCAGTAACGGCCGCCGGCGCCGACCCACAATGGCCGATTGGACTCGGGTATTCACAGCACGTGACGTCACGGAAGCGCGCAAAAAGCCAATTTTGCTGCAGTCAGTAACGGCCCAGGGTGTGATTCAGACACTCGAAGAAGCCGCGAATCCTCTCGAAACTGTTCTCTGTAGATGGGGACAGAATCGTATATTTTTAATATGAAACCCATCCAACCAGGGGTTATATTCGGTAATATTTTAATGCGTCGAAATGAAATGCAATTAAAAAAATATTAAATTTTTTACATAAAGAATGACAATTACTGAACTATGAGTAACAATACATAAAGTAGTATATTCAACATACAGACGTGGCTGCAGATATTCGGATTTAGCCTTCCGTGACGGTGACGGCGATGTAGCGCAGACGAATAGCCAAATTCTGCGTGACCCCTGAAGTGTCTGAACATCGATGCAGTCAATGACCTCCTGAACGGGTGTTTTTCAGCTCCGCAACGGTTTTCAAAAATGTTTGTAAATCTATCGGATCAAACCGCTATGGTAATCAGTCCCTAGATTTATAAACTACTTTAACCTACACTAGAGACAAAACACACACACACACACACACACACACACACACACACACACACATACTGTAGCAGCCGTTCTCCTGCGTGGTACCGCGAACTACCGGCGATTGGAATGTTGCCATTTTCAGTGGCAGACGACGTTCTTGACAGTCGAGCACTAACTAAGAGTAGGAGTGTCTCTGCCTTCGTAAATACACCTTTATTAACAGTATGTCTAACCATAGAATGAAGGCTTTCACGGCAGGTATCGTCATTACTTAAAGCTTCCGGGCTGAGATGCCGTGGTCCATATATGAAACTTTCCCCTGACGTTTCGCCCTCGTCTGTGGGAGGCTTCCTCGGAGGTAAAGCGGCGTACTGCAACGAGAGCGCTAGTAAGCGTCGTATATATAGGCAAAACAGAGGGCGCTGCTGTCAGTCATGTGTTGTCAGCTGTGCTGTGGTCTCTGCTATTGCCAACCTCCTCGATTGAAATTAATCGATTGTCATGCTGTTGCTGCAGTGTTGACTTCCCTATCTTATCAAGTTTGAGACCTTCCCCTTTTTTGTTAAAATTATTTCGATGTTTAAAAATCTCAATGGCCTCTCTGTACAAACGCGCATAATAATGCGACGTCTTTGCTATAACGGACGTCTCGTTAAATTTTATTTCGTGGTCACCTTCTTGATACACGTGTTCCGCTACAGCCGATTTATCAGTATGTCCGAAGCGGCAGTTCCTTTTGTGTTCGTCCAGACGAGTGTTGACACTTCTTTTAGTTGTACCTATATAAACTTGTCCACAACTGCAGGGGATTTTATAGACACCTGGTGTAGCCAGGGGGTGTCGCGTATCTTTTGCAGATCTTAAAAAAAATTTTATTTTCGTGGTTGGTCTGATAACAGTTTCCACATCGTACTTGCTTAAAATTTTTCCAATACGATCAGTGACGTTACTGATAAATGGTAGAAAAATCTTTCCCCTTGGGTTCTTGTCGTTCCTCGTCCGTCCTGGTTGTCAGTCTAGGGCGTAGTTTACGATGTATCTCCCTGTCTGGATAGCCATTCTTCTTAAATATCACTCTAAGATGGCCAATCTCATCGTCTAAGAGCGCTAGTTCAGTGCACCCTGTCTACTAATGTCTTAATCACGCCTCTTTTTTTTTTTTTTTTTTTGTCGTGGGTGGTGGTTAGAATCTTTTTGAAGATAACGATCAGTGTGAGTGTGTGTGTGTCTTTCCTCGCCAGTCTCTTGTGTAAGAGGTGCAGTGCTGGAGGGGTGACAGGACGAAGTGTGATAACCGGGAGCGGAGAAAGTAGCCGCAGTTCCCACCGGTGGATGTCTCTTCCGGCTGCGCTTGGGAACCCGCTGCCCGCTGCTGCAACCAGGAACTCGGCGGTAGCTCGCGCTCTCAAATCACCGCCACTGGCGCGCGTCTACACGTGCAACTTTTTTCACAGCCCAACTTCCACACTCGGAAGGGCGATGCTGATGAATGGCAGCACTTAACGACTCGGCGATACTCGAGTTGCTACGCAACGAACCCGTAAACGAATTTTGACAGCGCGTGGAGGGAAGGACGCTAACAGCACTTCTCAACCGGGTGATAACCAGGTTTCACCGGAACAGAGGAAGCTCCGCGGTTTGGAACAGGATGACGTATTTAGGATAGCCTCATTCGGGAGTGCTCTTTCTGTGTTTGACGTAGTTCAACTGCAAGAAACTGGGAAGTGAAACTGAAGTCTGTCCACAGTACTTCATTTTATGTTTTTCTGAAGAAATCAGTTTATAGGTCACCATTAATGCAAAACATTTGTGTTTGCTATAATTAATAACTTCATTTAACTTCTTTCCACATTTCTCTCTTAAAACACGACATGCATCAACAAAACTTTGTCGAAACATGTTCGAGTTAAATGAGGAAAAAAAATAATTAAAAATCTGTTTTTTAAAGCAGAAAGGACTACACAGTGGTATTTTGATAATGACTTAACTAGTAACTTCCTCGCTTTTAGGAATGTAATGATCCCACTTTTAGTAACAGAGCTTTATGGAGAAGTTCAGTTAGCAACTGAGGTCATTACGATTAGGAGTATGAAAAGGTGTTGCTGAAATCTTTGTGTGTCATAACTTTCAACTTCTAAAGTGAGTAAAGACACCAGTATAAAATTTACTACTCCATCCACATTGACACAATCAACAATAGAGAATTCGTTTGGTCATAGGATTCAAAGAAAAAAAAAATGGTTGGCGTTGGATCACAACTACTGTTCAACTGTTCAACTGTTTGTTAAGCTTAAGGGACTTAACTACGGGGTTATCAGTCCCTAAACTCACAAACTACTTATGAACTACCTTATACTAAAGACGGCACAAATATCCATGCCCGAGGGGGGATTCGAACCCCCGACCGTAGTAGCCGTGCAGACCGTGACTGAAGCGCCTTAGTCCCCTCGGCCACCGCGGCCGGCTCACAACTACTATTTTCGACTTTATATATATCAGTAAGACATTCTTGAGGAAGCGGGGAATTCAGAAAATGTGACAGTGTACCAAGTAATACAATGCAAATACAGAAATAATAAGAAAGAAAAAAAATATGAACAGCAATTTTACATGACTGAACATGAAATTTTCGTCGGTTGGTTTTTTTAATACAGTAAAAGAAGGTTGTTGGATTGGTCAGAGTTTGGCGACATCTATGACACAAAACCCCAGCAAAGATTTCACCCAGAATGCTTTACAAAAATGCACCTGCTTAACGAAAGTACTGTATAACACTGAAGAAATTATCGTACAACATTTAGTTGACTATCGTAGCCCAATATGATGCTTGAACCTTAGTTGTTCGTACTGTAGAAACGTATTTACAGTGCTTTGTACTGGAACAAAACGGATCAACGCGGTATACTCGTTGGGGCAGAGGATGCGATAAAAATAAGATGGTCTTTTCGAACTAGGAACGGAATGAGATAAAATTGTAACCAAACTTCGCGGTTACTCAACTCGTACACTGCACATGCTGTGATGGAAATCTTTTATATGTACAGGGTGATAAAGCTGAGCTGTTCACTTCATATATTTCTGAAATTGTTTAAGATATCGTAACTCTGTTTTCACCCAGATGAATTGTAAAAAGTCTTCACAAAAACGAAGTATAAATTCTTGTCATAGCTATATTAATTAGATATCAATGTCAACTTAGTTTTATATATATATATATATATATATATATATATATATATATATATATATATATATAATGGAACTATAGTAATTTCTGTTGCTAGTGCCGTATATCTCAAAGACAGCAATTCATCGGCGTTTCCCATATCGAAATCCGGTAAGTAGTTTCGGTGAAATTACAATATTTAGGTCTTAGCATTTATCTGTTTTTAACATCAAAGCAATTGTTGTCTTAAGCGGAAGTACGTGACTTCATACCCAAATAGGAAAATAAGTCGCATTGGGTAAGGAGGTTGTATTCTGCGTAGTTGACGTGTGACGAGTGCTGGGTAGTTTGAAAAAAAAAAAAAATGTTTTTTTACAAGCCAACATCAAGTAGATTTTCAAATGTGGAAATGTTTGTTAAGCTTTTGGGACTTAACTGCACGGTCATCAGTCCCTAAACTTGCAAAATACTTATGAACTAACTTATACTAAATACATCACAAACATCCATGTCCGAGGGAGGATTCTAACCCCCGACGGGGAGCGGCCTCGCGCATCAGAGCAAAGCACGTCAATGCGCTCGGTCACTCCGCTGCGGCAACAAGTAGATATTCTAATTTCTCTTGGTTTATAACAAACATTTTTTTTTTTTTCAAACTACTCTGCGCTCGTCACACGTGAACACGTGATACAAACTCCTTATCCTCTCTCTCACTTTGATACAAGCTCCTTATCCTCTCTCGCACTTTGATACCAGCATCGTGGCGGTGCAACACTGTTTCCTACTTATCCGACGTGACTCTTTTCCTTATTTGGATATGAAGTCACTGACTTCCACATGAGATGTTTGATGTTAAAAACACATAAATCAAATGTTCAAATGTTTGTATAGCTTATGGGACTTAACTACGGGGTCATCAGTCCCTAAACTGACAAACTACTTATGAACTAGCGTACACTAAGGACGACACAAATATCCATGCCCGAGGGACCGTGCAGACCGTGATGTTACTCTGTGCCGTGACTGACGCGCCTGAGTCCCCTCGGCCAACGCGGCCGGCAAGAAACAGATAAATCCTAGGCTCTAAATATTGTAATTTCTCCGAAACTAATTTTCGGATTTCGATTTGTGAAATGCCGTTGAATTCGTATCTTTGAGATCTACGCTACTAACCGCAGAAATTACTATAGATCCCTTTGAAAAAAAATCGAAGTTGACATCAATACCTATCTAATTAATATAGTTGTCTGTCTGTAAATCTATTGGACCAAATTGCGTTGTCATCAGTCCGTAGCTTACAAACTACTTAAACTTAGGTAAACTAACCTACGGACAAACACACACACCCATGCCCCAGGGAGGAGTCGAACCTCCGACGGCGAGCAACCGCGCGCTCCGCAGCTAGGGGCCTTAAACCGCTCGGCTTAATATAGTTATGACAAGAGTCTGTACTTCGTTTAGTGAAGACTACCTTACAATTTATCTGGGTGAAAACAGAATTACGATACCTTAAACGGTTCCAGAAATATCTGAGGTGAGCAGCTTAGCTGAATCACCCTGAGGATGATAAAAATTCGAAACCTTTTATCCGCATTATCGCCTGTAGCCAGTATATTCTAACAACAGCGTCCTTACTAAAACTGATTAAATATTCTGAAATGAGCGCATACCTCCAGATAGACTCTGTGTCACGTTTGAAATCTCTCTTTCTCATGTAATTATACCGATATGCTGCTTTAAAGGTTTTTATTACAATGTTGTTTTGGATCCATTTCGTCACAATTAGCCATCTTCAGAAAATCTGCGAAATACACAAAATTTTTATATAATAATCATTTAAGTTAGGCCTGTTTTTTCGATATAAAGATTTTTACTTACGACCATGTGACATCCTTGGCAACGTCTTGTTGCTTATTCAACAATAATGTGAACTTTTGTGCCACACGTATGTAGTATTACACAGATATCGTTAAATAAAATTTTAATAATTTTTTTATCGTGATGTTCTGACAGTTGCCCAAAGATGTTACATGTTTACAATTGGCAGTTGCTACGATAAATTTATACTGTGGTTTAAATGTCTGTGATCTGTGAGTTATGATTATTCGATACCTATGTTAAAAATTTTTAGTAGGCGTGCAAAGATATCGAATAATCATAACCCACTCATCACAGACATTTAAACCACAGTATAAATTTACCGTAGTAACTGTCAACTGTAAACATGTAACTTCTTTGGCCAACTGTCAGAACATCACGATAAAATATATATATATATATATATTAAAATTTTATTTAACGATATCTGTATAATACTACATACGTGTGACACAAAAGTTCACATTATTGTTGAATAAACAACAAGACGTTGCCAAGGATGTCACATGGTCGTAAATAAAAATCTTTATATCGAAAAAACAGGCCTAACTTAAAATATATTACGATGATTATTATATAAAAATTTTGTGTATTGCGCAGATTGTCTGACGATGGCTAATTGTGCCGAAATCGATCCATAACAACATTATAATAAGAACCTCTAAAGCAGCATATTGGTATAATTACATGATGTCTCTTAGAGATATATATTCTGAGCTGCGGGCCCATTGGATAGAAAGTTATCCCTTCCTCGTTACTATATGCAAATTGTTTAAATGTTTGTATAGCTTTTGGGACTTAACTACGGGGTCATCAGTCCCTAAGCTTACAAACTACTTATGAACTAGCTAA
This sequence comes from Locusta migratoria, assembly GCA_026315105.1. Classification (NCBI taxonomy): domain Eukaryota; kingdom Metazoa; phylum Arthropoda; class Insecta; order Orthoptera; family Acrididae; genus Locusta; species Locusta migratoria. Next base: position 324,682,186 of record CM048745.1, on the reverse strand, counting down.
GTCTAAGGACGGTACAAATATCCATGCCCGAAGGGGGATTCGAACCCCCGACCGTAGTGGCCGTGCAGACCGTGACTGGAGCGCCTCAGTCCCCTCGGCCACCGCGGCCGGCTTTCTTTCTTCTTTCAGCCTATAACAGAAGTGCAGACTGCTGGCAAAAAAACAAACTGGTTCTATTAATGTGTCTGTGTACATTACAACACATTATACAAAATTACAATTAGAACAGTACTATTATAACCGTGATGGTGATAAAAATTCGAAACGCCTCAATAAACTTTTATCCGTATTGCCGCCTGTATCCAGTATATTGTAACAACAGCGTCCTTATTAAAACTGATTAACTATTTGAAATGCGCGCATGACTTTGTGTCACGTTTGAAATATTCCTTTCTCGTTACTATATTTTGCAGCCGACATTACCGCTCAGAGCGCATTCCGGCGTTTATCTCTGGCGACGCGAACAGCGGCGAAGCTTCGAACGCGGAAGAGGGCAGAGGCGGCGGGCGGATCGCCGCGGGAGAGCAAGTGGCACCCCGCCCTGCAGAGCGCGGGGAAAGCCCGCCCCGCCTAGCCGCCCCCTCATTACGGGGGAGCAGCACATCGGCCAGCTGCGGACAAGGCTCGCCGGTCGGCTCCTCGGCTTTCTCCCGCGGCTACGCCCCTCCTGCTCCACTGCCAGATAAGTCGCAGTGAGCCCAGCGGTCCGACAACCAGAGCCGGCGCATTCATTACAGTTGGCAGTTTTACTCGCCGTATTCGGAACGCGCTTTTCCCCGTTGGCAGGAACTTTCGTTGCCCCGTAAGTACCTGTCACTGCATTAGAATGGAGCTGTTGAAACGGATCAGGCCATTATGCGCCTTACCCCCCGAATAATAGCTTTCCCTTCCGTCCGTGTGTCGTCGGCAAACAGGTCATTGTGGGACAGTGGATACAAACCTGTGGACCGAGAACTGTCAGTAGTAGTCCAGAACAGCCAAAGTATCGTCCGTGAAAGATGTAAACTTTCAACTATTATTCGTTTTAATAAATTCGCTTACTTATTCGTGTACGAACTACAGGGTGATCAAAAAGTCAGCATAAATTTGAAAACTTAATACATAACGGAATAGTGTGTACACAGAGGTAAAAATTAACATACATGCTTGGAATGACATGGGGTTTTATTAGAACAAAAAAAGATCTCTTGCTCGCCTCGTTTTGTGATGATCGTGTGCTCAGACGCCACTTTCGTCATGCTTGGCCCCCCAGGTCCCCAGACCTCAGTCCGCGCGATTATTGGCTTTGGGGTTAACTGAAGTCGCAAGTGTATCGTGATCGACCGACGTCTCTAGGGATGCTAAAAGACAAAATCCGACGCCAGTGCTTCACCATAACTCCGGACATGCTTTACAGTGTTGTTCACAACATTATTCATCGTCTACAGCTATTGTTGATGAATGATGGTAGACATATTGAGCATTTCCTGTAACGAACATCATCTTTGCTTTGTCTTAATTTGTTAAGCTAATTATTGCTTTTCTGATCAGATGAAGCGCCATCTGTCGGACATTTTTGTTCTAATAAAATCCCATGTCATTCCAAGCACGTGTGTCAATTTTTCCCTCTCTATCTACATTATTCCGTGATTTATTAAGTTTTCAAATTTATACTGACTTTTTGATCAGGAGGTACTTTCGAAATTGTGACAGACTAGGAGACACAGTTCATGAGACAGGAGAACATAAGGAGTAACGTTCATGGAAAACCGCCCTATGAAGCATCAGTTTTTAATCTATTCTTTACTAATAAATGTATTCGCAAAAGATTTTACCGGCATAAAGCACAAATAAATATATAACTGCAAAATTATACATATCATTATACATATAATTCAGCCATCGGAAAAAATATGAACAGGATAACCATGAAATTTATACCGATTTAGTCATACCGGTAGCAACCGAGCCCATCTTGCAGAACTGAAATTCTTCACTGCACTACCAAAATATTCACTCACAAACCGAGAGTAACTTCGCCTTGCTTTCAAAGAGCCGCGTGTGCTCTCTAAGAAGGTCACTTTTGAACTGACGTAACTCGACAGCTATCGAAGGTGGACACCTCTCCTCCTGGAATGAAAACCATCAATTCTAACTCTATCCAAGCATCCATCACAAATTCCGAGAATAGAAAATTCATTTTTCGAGGTTTTGTCCACGTTTTGGGGATTCCGTCCCACTGTGTGTGTGTATGTGGGGGGGGGGGGGGGGGTGTCAAAAAACAAACATAAATATTAATAAACAGTTACAGAGATGTTCTAAGCTTTACCAATATTGTGTATGATGTGTCACATGTGTGAAATCTGCCACAGATGGACCAGACGAAAACTGTAAGTAAAAAGCTTTCAAAACATTCCGCCATTAACTCCATGTAAAAATAACCAAAAAGTAAAATCGGCCGTATTTATATATTGCAGCAACGACAGCAGAATGAAGCAGGCACTCACACACTCAAAACATCATAAATAATACGAAACAGCACACAAAAGTCGCACTTGAAGATAGGAATTATTTCTCGCAACGTGTGGTGTTAAATAAATTTAAAAAAAATCGTACTGACGTGTTTTACGGCCCACTTTAGATTTGTAGTTTTATAAGTTTTTGCAAACATTTTGGACCAAAATAATAATCTAAATAATAATTAATTAATAAGAGTGTCTGAAAACCTTTTAGGAAAAAAAATTAGGTAGTAGCGGGTTTCGAACCACCGACCTTTCGCGTCATAGTCTAGCACCTTCCCCACTACGCTACGTCTATAAATCAAAACAGGAGTTATTTAATCTCATACTATTGATGGCCGTTGTTAACTGATGTTAATATGGCATTTGTAGACATTAGATTATCATTTATCGTACGAAGAACGATGTGTTTTTGTTAATTCCTCAGTGTGCCGTTGATTTGAAATGACAACATGTAAGTTAAAATAAGAAAATCATCAAATACGTGAGCAATGTCACGTGACATCTTCGAACGGCTGGTTTTCGTTAATTCAATGGAGGGTGTCAAATCTCCGTTATTTTTGCAAATATGTCTGGAACGATACGAGATATGAAAAAAAGATAAGGGAGCTAAGTTGTAGGGAATTTTATCCTCTACCAATTAGGTTATTCTATTTTCGTGTCAGATGAATGGTTCGTTTGCAATTACAATTATATTACAAACGGCTTTTTTTTATTACTACCGTATTTTTGTCCGAAAAATTTGAAAAGGGGAAGTTCTGGTCTCTGGCGGCCTACAATCATGTCTGTAAGATTTGGTGCTGATCGGTTGAACGGTTCGTCTTAAAAACAGGGAACACGTTACGGTCAGACAGACAGACAGACAGACAGACAGACTTCCCAAAATCGCAGTGATTTTTGCAAATATCTTTGAAACGCTATGATACATGAAAAAAACATAAGAGAGCAAAGTTGTAGAGAATGTTCTCCTCTACAAATTCGGTTATTCAGTTTTCGTGTAAGGTGAATAGTTAAGCCGTTATTTTCATTTAAATTTCGAGCTGTCAAAAGACGATTGCAAAGGCCCACTTTTAGTGTTACTACTGTAACCTAAAGTGGGCGAAAAAAAAAAAATCGTGACTGGTAGCAGTAATTATAAACAAACCTATTTATCTCACAGTCGCAGACTTTCAAAAAACCCATTTTCTAATAAATAAAATCAACTTGTACTAAGATTTCATCGTGATCGCGCGCCCAAATTCGGGTGTGGTTGCACAGAGTAACATATACAGGGAAGCAGCCCCCTCTAAAACACTGTCCTACTCTCCCCTCGTAGTTCCGTAAGATGCTAGCAGGTGTCAGGTGGTTCCCTGGCTTAGTACCGGTAGACCACACTAGAGGCGCTTCTGAGGGTAGCGTGGAGGGGAGGCTGAGGGGAGAGCTCGTGCCGCTGGCGTTTGAGGGGAGGTGGTGGTGGGGGCAGTTGCTACCTGCCACCTGCTATGGCCAGTTTAAAGGGCTGCTTCTGACCGCAGCGCCATCATGGGACATCGTACGGAACTGCTTCAGAACCCCCCGCCCCGCACCCCTGAGCAACAGACAGATATATACAGACGGGAAACCTCCGTTAAAGGTGGTATTACACGACTATCCACCGCGAAAGGTCTAGCGCGACAGCCATCTAGCGGCGAAACACGTGCAACTACCGCGGAACCATGATTTTTAGCAGACACTTTATCCGCGCGCCGGAAGAGAGACCAGTTCTAAACTCCCGTGAATCCGCGCATGCGCACTAGGCAGCGCTAACCTGCGCATGCGCAGAAGCGGCGATTTTAGTTGCTTTCTGCTTGTATGGTGTGTTATTGTGTATACGTAGCTGGTGCCGATTTCGTGTTGCGAATTGTCTGAGTCACGCATGAACATAATTCAGATTGTAAAATATAGTGCTGCAAATTGCACTGCATACTTCCACAACTACTTTCGATATGGAGGGCTGTGAAATTCTGTGACTAAACGCCAGGCTCTTAAATGATTCACCAGTGGCTAAAAAACGTAATGTGATGACCAGCCTGCAACATAACAAGAGTATATACCGGTATTTTATAGCTGATTTAGGCATTATGATCACAAAATATATAAGCATAAAATATAAATCTTACTTTCGAGAAGGTGAAATAGCTTCCCTCATGACTGAGCCACACTTCCTAATTCCATCACCTATTAGAGATAGCAGCTTGTCGAAACAAGCCACGTCCATCCTCACAAAATTTCGAAATTCTCGTGGATCTTCTGGTCTGAGCTCTTTCATAAGCAGTGAATAAATGCCCCGTCTTCGTTTCTTCTTTGTAGCCAGCGTCGAACCCAACAACGTCTGGCTTTACGACTTTGTGCTCTAATCTGGAGGTTAACTGTTACTGCCAGGGCAACAGCTCCAAAAATAATTGGGGCATCCATTTTCAGAATGCTGTATAAACGTAAATTTAGATGAGGATAGTGGTAGAGTGCCATACTACAAATCCAAAGGTCTCGGGTTCGATCCCCGCCAGGTCCTAGGATTTTTATCTGTCACTTTCCATTTCTTTCACCTCTGGCAGTATTGCTCATGTGAAAAATACCGAGTAGCACCGTGATTCGGAATCCACGTTAAACTGTACGTCCCCCTATAACTGACTGGGTAAGTCAGTTCGAAGGTCGGAGGAAGGCAACGGCATACCACCTCCAAACAGGACCATGCCTAGTAAAGCATTGTTGTGTTCAAACCAATCTTCGGATCGTTGACAGCTTTACCTTTTTTATACTTGTGTAATCAAGTGGCGTAATATAAAACAAACTTTCGTGTCTGTAATTCGAAGTAGTGGTAACACAATTTCGTGGTAGCTACATATGACTTAAGAAGTGACTAAATCAACTTTTCATAAAATAAAACCTTGAGCTCACAGAATTAATTTTAACGAATTATTACATGCCAAGAAACGTTTCCCTCTGGTTCTTCTGTGGTATGAATTAATGTCTGCTAAAGATCTGACAGTTCCCTTCACGTTTGGCGCGTTTATTGACGTTAGTGCGCATGCGCGGATTCGTGCCAAGGAATATCTGCCATGCATCGTGTTAATAGGTCTACGTGAAGCAGTACGTAGTTCCAGATAATCACGCTTGGGGCGTTGCTGCATAGACGTACGCCTCAGGTGTATCGTGTAATAGGGCCTTAAGGGCCCGTTCCTACGCTCAGGGGTGCGGGGAGGGAGGGTTTCCAGCAGTTCCGTAAGATGTCCCATGATGGCGCTGCGGTCAGCAGCAGTCCTTTAAACTGGCCAGAGCAGGCGGCAGGTAGCGGCTGCCCCCACCACCACCTCCCCTCAAACGCCGGCACGCCGGACACAGCCGTGGCCTCGTGGAAGGCGGCACGAGCTCTCCCCTCAGCCTCCCCTCCACGCTACTCTCTGACGTGCGAGAGGCACCCTAAGACAGCGATCCGCCTGACACCTGCTAGCATCATACTACAGATGGGCCAAACCGCGATTTTTCGATAACAGTGATTTCCGTGACTGCTACTTTTGAATCACTGTGATTCTTAACCGTGATTAATCAAGGTTAGAATCGTTATTTGAGAAATGTATCCCTCCGCGATTTCTGCTCTTCGCGCTATTCCGTGATTTCTGCTCTTTGCGCTATTCCGCGATCGAATCGCAGCGATTCCTGGATTTCCTGCTACTTATGCAATGCCCGTGACTTCCGTGATTTACTATGGAACTGACAAAAATTGAGTTTGTTAATACTGTTGTAATGTTTCATCCGCCAGCAACTATCGTCTCTTCGTTGTAATGAAAGTTGTGCTTGTGAACAGAGAAAATGTCAACAAATCAGTTAATAGTAGCCTAAGAATAGTTTACAATTTGCCGACGATATTAATTTCCAGACAAATACAATGAATTCGTTCCTACAAAACGTTTTTGATAGAAATTTACCTTCAGATTATACTGTTTGCTTTCATACATTGCAACTAATTTATCGTCTCTTCGCTCATCGGCGGTACCTGCTCTTCGCTTATAGGTGATTCGCTGCTATATCCGTTCTTCGCTTAACGGTGATCGCTCCTATACCCGCTATTGTGCTATGATATTAGTACAGATTTCGGCAACAGATGGCTCTCTCTTAGCCTTTGCTGCTCTAGAGCTTTATTGCTGCTCTCTATTGCTGCTTAGCTTCTCCTCGCTAATCTGCTCTTCGCTTTTCTACTATTCGCTGCTACACCTGCCATTCGCTGCTGCATTTAGCACACATTTCGGTCGACAGATGGCTCTTACTGCAGTTAGCTGCTGTTCGCTACTATACCTGTTCTTAAGCTGATATTCGCTGCTCTACGTGCTCTTCGCTACTCAACCGTGACTGAAATCACGGTCAGACTCCAGATCGCAGCGACCGAGAAAGCAGCGACTTCTCAATCACCGTGACTTCTAAGGAATACGTGATTACTTGCCCATCCTTACATCATACGGAACTACGTGGCGAGTGTAGGACAGTGGTTTAGGGAGGGGTGCTCCTCTGTGTAAGTGCGCCTCGGTTGCACAGTGGTAGAGTGCCAGACTACAAATCCAAAGCGCGCGGGTTCGATCCCCGCCAGGTCCTTTATCTGTCACTTTCCACTTCTTTCACCTCTGGCAGTACTGCTCATGTGAAAAATACCGAGTAGCACCGTGGTTCGGAACCCACGTTAAACTGTAGGTCCCCCTATAACTGGCTGGGTAAGTCAGTTCGAAGGTCGGAGGAAGGCAACGGCATACCACCTCCAAACAGGACCATGCCTAGTAAAGCACTGTGGTGTTCAAACCAATCTTCGGATTGTTGACTGCTTTACCTTTGCTCCTCTGTGTATGTTACTCTGTACCTGAGCATAGAACCGGGCCCTTACGGAGGTTTCCCGTCTGTATATATTTGTCTGTGGTGGTTGGCAACACCGGTGCCATTGTTGTAACGGTACTGTGGGGTAGGGCTGGGCATATTAACTGGCCGGGTGATTGATCTTCCCCGGGGCCGTGCGGCTCCTAATTTGCCGGCGGCGGTTCCATCTCGCGCTCGCGGACGTCCCCATAACTCAGGCGAGACGAGCTAATCCGCGTTACGAAACGCGGACAAAAGACTGGCGCGCGCATACATCATCGGCTAGGCGGTAGAAAGCTGCGTGGCGCATACGCCGGCCAGCGATAAGCCGGCCAGAGCCGCGACCGCGAGTAGACCAGGCGGGCTTTGTGCTCGCGGTCTCGCGTGAAAGTGTGTACACACGCCCGCAACTGGGCGCTGGCGCCACGCCGCGCCGGTTTGATCGATTGGCTTGTTATGACGGCGCTTTCACGCTCCTCTGTGCACGCGGCCGCCTCAATTACGTCCCGAGGTTCGTTTCAATTTCTTTTCCGACGACGACAAAAGGGCGTGACTAATGCGGTGCGCGCGAGATAGCCCTCGTTTGCTTTTCTTGCGAGCTGACGTACAAGAAACGGCCTGTGAAGAAGAGGTTATTGGTTCTTTGCAACGCGAGAGGGGCAGAGCTTCTGTCGTACGTGAAAGAGTCTGAATGAGTTATTAATCTAGTAAACACGTTCTCTGGAGTCCAAATATTGAATTTCTGCACGGCAATAAATTTGTTCTTCACTGTTATGTCTCTTGTAAAACTGAGTGCCTTAGTGTAGCGAAGATGGTGGAAATGACAATCAAAATAGCACTGACCCAGCTCACAGTTGTTATTAAATCAATTTTCAGTTTTTGCATAACTAGACACTATTATAAATGACGTTTATATCTTTCACACTGCTATTATAATGCTTTATTTATTTATTTATCTATCTACTATGAGCTCTTTTCGGCTTTATATTGCCATCATAAGGTTTTCTATTATATAAACGAAGTAATTTTATAATAACAGTTACATAAGCTGGCATATATAAATTTTATATGCCTCTTGTTGTTGTGGTCTTCAGTCTGCAGACTGGTTTGATGCACCTCTCCACGCTACCCTGACCTCTGCAAGTCTCTTCATCTGAGAATATGTTCGGCAACCTACATCCTTTTGAATCTGCTTACTGTATTCGTCCCTCGATCTCCCTCTACGATTTTTACCCCTCACGCTTCCTTCTAATGCTAAGTTCACAATTCCTTGATGTCTCAGACTGTGTCCCACCAATCTATCCCTTCTCTTAGTCACGATATGCCAGAAACTCCTATTCTCCCATCTAATTTTCATCATTCGTCTGTAGCACCTCATTTTGAACGCTTCTATCATCTTTTTATCTGAACTCCTTATGGTCCACTTTTCACTTCCATACAATGCTACACATCAGATAAATGCTTTCAGAAAGAACTTCCTAAAATTTACATTAATATTAGATGTTAACAAGTTTCGCTTCTTTAGAAATGTTTTTCTTCCCATAGTCATTCTGAATTTTATATATTCTCTACTTCGGCCATCACAGGTTAATTTGCTACCCAAATAACAGAACACATCTATAACTTTTATTACCTCATTACCTGATCTAATTCCTTCAGCATCACCTGATTTTCTGATATTACATCCCATTACCTTCGTTTTACTGTTGTTAATGTTCATCTTATATCTTCCTCTCAAGACACTGTCCATTCCATTCAATTGCTCTTCCAGATCCTTTGCAGTCTCTGACAAAATTACTATGTCGTCGGCAAACCGCAAACTTTTTATTTCTTTTCCCTCTCCAAATTTCTCCTTTCATTCTTTCACTGCTTGCTCAATGTATAGAGTGAACAACATGGGGAAAAGGCTACAACCCTGTCTTACTCCCTTCCCAACCTCCACGTCCCTTTCTTGCCCTTCGACTCGAATAACCGCTATCTGGTTTTTGTACAGGTTGAATATAACTCTTCGCTCCCTACATTTTACCCCTGCTACCTTCAGAATTTGGAAGAGTGTACCGTAATTGTCAAAAGCTTTTTTCTTATGCTTAATACATTTAATTTACTTACATTTAATGTCGTTCTTATTGCTGTCCTTTCTCTTTAAGATGATATTGATTTTATTTAATTATGACTGGCTTATATGCCTGTGACAGACTTTTTATTTTCTGCCTGAATAAAAGGACAGCTATATTCAAAGTGTTTCAACGATATTATATGTTTACATAGTTACCCAGAGATCACTGTAGTTATCTGCTAATTTATTTTCCTTGATATTATAGCTTTGGTGGTGGTTGATGTTTATGTTGTTACTATGGAGTGAATATATATGACATGTTTGTGGCTATCCATTTTCGTGGCTGAAAGTATGAATACAATTTTCAATGTATTTTTTGTGTTTTAGCTCTGTTTGCTCATTGAGTAAATTTATGGTATCTATGTAGGCATGTGAATATAATTCGTTTTCTTCAAGGATATTCATGATTGCCGGCCGCGGTGGTCGAGGGGACTGAGGCGCTCCAGTCACGTTCTGCACGGCCACTACGGTCGGGGGTTCGAATCCCCCTCGGGCATGGATATTTGTGCCGTCCTTAGTTGTAAGTAGTTGATAAGTAGTTTGTAAGCTTAGGGACTGATAACCCCGTAGTTAAGTCCCATAAGTTCTACAAACATTTCTATATTCATGATTGGTCTCTTTTCCGTGATGTGAAGAATTTTGAACGTTTCATTTATGGCCCTTATTAATAAATCATCAGATAACTACAGTGATCTCTGGGTAACTATGTAAACATATAATGTCGTTGAAACACTTTGAATATAACTGTGTTTTTATTCAGGCAGAAAATAAAAAGTCTGTTATAGGCATATAAGCCAATCATAATTAAATAAAATCAATATCATCTTAAACAGGACAACAATACAAACGACATTAAATGTATTAGGAATTAAAAAATTTATATATGCCAGCTTATGTAACTGTTATTATAAATTACCTCGTTTATATTATAGAAAACCTGACGATGGCAATATAACGCCGAAATGAGCTCATAGTAAATAAAGCATTATAATGGCTGTACCTCCGCTTCACTGCAGTGCATTGCACAATAGGGGGCGCTTCTTAACATGTCCCTCAATGTGAATTCGCGGACACCTCATCCTCGCCAACGCTGCTTGTAAGATATGGGACCATCCACCGAAGTTTTCGCACGCACCTTGTATATTACATCATTTTCTCATCAATCATGTTGTGACAAATGGTTTTTAATAACTGGGTCGTCTGTATGTTTGGCAGTCACATGACTCGTGTGTTTGCACAAAATACAATTAAGTGTTAGTACTTCTCTGTAGAACTCTTTTCATTTACAGTAAATGAACATGAAATCAGTCACTTTCTTATAACAGTTTGTTGGTGGCTGCGGTAAACTGTTTAAGACTGATAGGTGGGTTGTTGAACTCAAAGAGACGCCATTTGCAATTCAGATGGCAGAAAATAGAAGTGGACGGAAATTTAAAACCAGTTGGAGATTATTGCAGGACATTTATTGTTGTGGGGAAATGTGCCAAAAGTGTGCGCAGGCGATAGTTTGTCACAGCGAGGCTGGTCACGACAGCTCATTTGTTTCATCTCGTACGTGTATTTTTTTTTCCTTTCTTTTCCTTCAAATTATTGCCCAAACGGATACACATCCATTACTTGCTACTTCAAAACGTTACTACATCTGCTTCTTTCGCACGGGAGGCATCTATTCCTCCAAGTCTGTATTTTGGCACTGTCTGTTCCCCATGCTTTGCTCGTGCATCTTGAAAATGCGTGGTTTCTGAAACTTTGTTCTTTTTACTTACTGGTTGTCTCTAAAGTAGTTGTTCTATAAAAATTTGTAACAAAAACTCTGTCGGCTTTAAATTCAATGTGTTTAGTAGCAAGATGTCCCACAAATCGTGATCCCATACTTTTTTTTCTGTAGTATTAATGTGAAAACATATTCGCCTGACAGTGAAATTTTAATTAACTCATCCTACAGGCACGGAAATACCGGAATATCCATTTAGTAGCATTCGGTTAAAGAGTCGATTTCCATCTATTTTATTCGCGTAGTCAAGAATGCAGTAAAGTCAAGAAGCATAAAATGGCCAGTGGATACCTTACACAACCTGTAACGGATGGTTGCTAGGTATACTACCAAAATGTGCTTCAGACATGCATGTATGTACGTATTGTGGCGACTACAGCAGTTTATGGAAACACAAGAACTGTGTTCGCAATTGCAAATATAAATCAGCGTCAGCTGTATGATGTAATGGTGTTATGCGAAAATTTTGTGCCGGCCCAGGATTCGAACCACGGAGAGTGCGATGCCTCGGTTTTTCTCCGTGTGCCTGCTCTTTCTGGTTTTGCGTTGTAATATTACTTGTCCCTTCACGTACCAAAAGTTTCTTTTTTTCGATATTTTAAAATTAATTTATTTTCATATTTGCATATTATGTTAAAATTTTTATTAAACATTAATTTATAAGTCACAGTGATATGGACTTAATATTCTTCGAAGATTGATTTATGTATGTAACTTCTGTGCAAAGAATACAAAGACAATTATCACGTTCAACGTTTCTCATCTAAAAAGACAGGAGATGCGTCTCCATTTTTCTCTCTTGTTGTACGAACATTGAGACAGTAAAGACGTAAATGACTTGAGCTCTGTAATTATTACGAAATTTTCCAGGTTAGAAATTTCTGCAGATGTTCGAGAATGGACTATGTAACTGATGTAAATTTTTAATGTAGATATGCTGCTTTTTTAATTCAATTATAAGCTCTACAGCTTAACCGAACTTCCAATGTGTTCTCACTTAACAGGAAATTTATTCCTTTATTTTTCCTCCTCGCATTTTATTAAGTGTGATGCAATCTATTTTTCAGGACAACGGATTCCGCCATTACATCTAATTACGAAAAAATATATTGGAGTTGTGATCATTCCATTCTTTTACTGAATAATTGTTCTGAATACGATCCTGAGATTTTGTGCCGACTTATTAAAAAATTTCAATTTTAATAATTTGAGCTAGTCGTCGACTTTGTTAGTAAAACGGTGATAGTGATTTCTCTAACATTCAGATTTGAAAAAAGAAAAGAGGTTTTTACTTAATTTCTTAGTGCGTAGCTTGCCTTTTCTTTAACAGTGACGCATTTTTCCATTATTTAAAAAAAAAAGATTTTTTAGGCACTCTTAAATGTTACGACACCGATTTGAAATATTTCTACCGTTCAGTCTTTATAATACCGTCAGTAAAAGCTTTCTAAAATGTAATCTGGCTTTTACAGTGATTTCATTCAAATTAATATTTCTTCCATTTTTTATTATTAAAATGGCGTAACAGTTTCATTTGCAGGAGCTATTCCATTTCAAGGTTACTTACATACAGATATTATTTAAATAAAAGTTATTTCTAAAATTTTAACGAACTGGCAGGAATGTTACAGCGTACTTGAAGCGTGTTTGGAGCCCAAGAGTATACTTAGCACCACATCCTTGAATGGGCTAGCCATTGAAATATCTTGCAGACAAAGGAATAAACTGTTGCTATTGAATCTTCCGGATTGTATCGTCGTGGTCGAAGAAACATTTCTGCTCCTGGCGTTTCGTCCAGAGCAGCGCAGGACATCTTCAGTGGTGCTACTGGTAGCGGTGAGTCTTGCCGACTGACGTGACGGGCGTCGGAGAGCGGTATAAATGCTGTCTAAATGGGGCGTAGTAAAGTGTTCACATGTTCACCAGAGATAAGCCTTGACAAAGATAAAACCATAACTATCGATAGTCGATGGTCAAAGATAAATGTGTAACTACCTGCTCTGAAGAGCCACTGTCCATATGTGACTATCTTTCATAGCTTCTTCCCTTCTATTAAAATTATCCCCATGTTTTTATACTTCGATTGCTTCTCTGTACGGTTGTGGATACTAGTACGACGTTGTAGATAAAATTTCCGTTTCGGAAAAATTCATGATTTCCTGATTGAAAAGCATGTCAGCTGTATCTGATTTCTCAGTTTTACCTAGTCAGCAAACACTTTTGTGTTCTTTCAGTCTTGTATTCACACTCGTTTTTGTAGTAACAATATACACTTTTCAACAAGAACATGGAATTCTGTACACCCCACGTGATGATACAGGGCGTTTATCCTTTACTGATCGGAGTGCCTGACCTTTTTTGTTGGTTTAAAAACCTGATATCGTGTTTTCGTAAAATCTTTCCTATCTGATCCGTAACAGTTTTAATAAAGGGGAGAGAAACCGTGTTCTTCGGTCGCTGTGTTTTATTGCTGTTTTTTTGTCTACCGTTCCTTGGTCCCAGATCCCCATTTACTTCTTTCCGTGTGTATCCATTCTTCTCAAGAGCCTGCATCAGATGCTGTAACTCAGCATTCAGGTGTTCTGGCGTGCAAATTCGTTTTGCTCTGTCTATAAGACTTTTAATGACACCTCTCTTTTGCAGTGGATGATGGGTGGAATCCTTGTGCAAGTATCTTTCCGTATGCGTGGCTTTCCGGAAAACCTTATGTTTCAAACTTTCATCAGTCTGTTGCATAACTGAAACATCCAAGAAAGATATTTCGTTGTCATTTTCCAAGTCCATGGTGAACCAGCTCTTTGGATTTACATTATTCAGATAATTAAAGAAGGCTTCCAAGGCTTTTTTACCGTGTGACCAAACAACGAATGTGTCATCCACGTATCGAAACCACCGACTCAGATTCTTATTTGCTTTTTACAGAGCTAACTCTTCGAATTTTCCCATGTAAAAATTAGCGGTTGCAGGACCTAGCTGTTTACTATTGCGACACCGTCAACTTGCTCATAAAATTCATCATCCCACTGGAACTGACTCGAAGTAAGGTAGCGTCGAAAAAAGAGCAGTCCACTGCTCCTCTGAAGATGTCCTGCGTAGTTCTGCACGAAACGTCACGAGCAGAAATGTTTCTTCGGCCACGCCATACAACCCTGAAGACTGAACAGCAACTATTTCAGCCTGTCGTGAAAGCCTTCACTGCATGAGACAAAGGAATCTTCGACCCGAACATCCAGCAACACTATTAAACACTGAGGATAGACAAAATACGAGGCGCGTCCAGAAAGTAAGTTCCGTCTGGTAATAAAATGACACTGTACACAGATACAGAAGTAATTATTATTGCACAAAATTCTACAACTCTTACACTACTTTCCCACATAACTGCCGAAATTTTTCAGGCATTTGTCATAGCGTGGCACCAGGTTTTGTATACCTTCTTCATAGTAATCTGCCGCCTGTGTCGTCAACCAGTTAGTTTCTTTCAGCTCGTCGTCATTGGTGAAGTGACGACCGCCAAGGAAAGACTTGCGATGTAAGAACAGATGAAAGTCGCTAGGAGCGAGGTCAGGGCTGTACGAAGGATGGACAAACACGTCCCAGGCAAATCCCTGTAGGATTTGCATTTGGTCCGTAAACATCGCAAATTTGCCGATAAATTTCACTTGGTTTCACTTTCCTCGCATTCAGAAACCGAATCACCGGCCTGATTGCACAGGCGGCGGGATTTTCAATCCACGCCGACATTTAAAACAAGCACATCAAAGCGCACGTAACTGACTGCGAGCTCCAAATGGCGCAATTTCTTCTCCTTGATACACATCGTCTACAGCGCATGTGCGGAACTGCAATCGCAACGCTGCAGCGGAGATAAATTGAAACGGAACTTACTTTCTGGACGCGCCAAGTTCATAGGAAAGAGGCACTTCATAATCCCCTGTACCAATGTAGCTGCCGCACTGAACATGGAGCAGTTTCGAACTTTCGGAACGCGGTCTCCGGCAGCAGCGCTTCGGTAAGTCGGACGGACGTTTCCGGCGGCTGCGCTGGTCCAGTTTCTTCGCTCGGCCCGAGAACAGCGGCCACGTTTTCACTCTGGCAGGCCGTTTTTGTTGCGGCGATGAAAGAACTGCACTGACTTAGTCATGCCTGAAATTCTCTCGCCGCGCCCGCGGCTGGGCAGGCGGGCGGAATCGACCGATCGCAAGAACGACTGCAGTCGACCCTGCTACTCGACGACCCGCCGGTAGTCGGGAGGAAAGTACTGCTGGCTTGGAAGCTGCTTAGAACATATCTCATGCAACCGGAGATATTTTATGGCCGTCAAAAGTCGTCCGAAATTAAGGAAAAATTTCAGACAGTTTAGTGAGTGGTTTGTAAGAAAGCGCCGCGGCAGAATAGCCGTGCGCACTACGGTGCCTTGCTGCGGTGCGAGCGGCCGTTCGCCGCCGGGGGTGCGAGTCCTCCCTCGGGCACGGATGTTTGTGTTGTCCTTAACATAAGTTACTTTAAGTTAGTGTAAGTAGCTGGTAAGCGCAGGGACTAATCACCAACGTACTGCCGCGGTGCAGTAGCCGTGCGGTCTAAAGCATCTCGCTGCGGAGCGCGCGGTTGCTCGCCGTGGAGGTTCGAGTCCTCCCTGGGGCATGGGTGTGTGTGTTGTCCTTAGGTTAGTTTACCTAGGTTTAAGTAGTATGTAAGCTACGGACTGATGACCACGCAGTTTGGTCCGATAGATTTACAAACATTTGAACATTTTTTTGAACCAACGTACTTAAGCAACACCGCTTAGAAGACAAGGCCTCACAACTGGCCGTGCCTACGTCACACCGATAGGCGGCGGCTGCCAGTTGACTGGCTGGCCACTGGGGCGTAGCGGCCAGCCAGTCAGCTTGCGTTCGCGGCCTCTCCGTGTAACATAGACACGGCCACTTGTGAGGCCTTGTCTTCTAGGCGGTGTTGACTTGAGTCCTTTAGATTTACAAACTTCTGAACATTTTTTGTAAGAAAGCGAGTCATAGTTGAGGGGAGAAAAGGTATTTTAGAATCGATTGTAGGTGACATAACAGGCGCCGGCCACGGTGGCCAAGCCGTCTGCGGCACGCCAGTCATAGTCTGCACGGCCACTACGGTCGGGGGTTCGAATCCCCCTTCGGGCATGGATATTTATGCCGTCCTTAGTTTTAGCTAGTTCATAAGTAGTTTGTAAGTTTAGGGACTGATGACCGGGTAGTTAAGTCCCATAAGCTCTACAATCATTTGAATATTTTTGAAAGAACAGGCAACCACTTGCGAAAATTAGGTTTATTACTCTTAACCAATGATTTAGACAAAATTAATTTTGTGTTCCTCAGGAGGACTCGTGATATTACATGACAATAAAAAATTTTCAAATGTTTGTAAATCTATCGGATTCATCTGCTTGGTCATTAGTCCGTAGCTTACAAAGTACTTAAACTAATATCAAGTAACCCAAGGACAACACAAACACCGAAGCCCGAGGGGGGACTCGAACCCCCGAGGGCAAGCGGCCGCGCGCACCGCAGCACGGCGCTCCAGTACGCACGGCTGATCCGCCGAGGTACACGAGACTCAAACATTCTCAAAATAGAGCCAAAATGTAGAGTGACTCATGTTAATATGAAGAGAAATGCCAAGATCGCAGTTTTTATGTTTTCGGTTTAGACACTCGGGGGTTTCATCTTCTGGTCTCCTACAATTGGCATTTAAATGTTTATTAAAGCGCTCCACATATAATTTGTAAGGTGTTCTGATTGATAGATATAAAATCATGTGCTCTTAGATAATCAGATATAAAACGGATGGGTGGTCAAAATTAAAACAGTGAAATAGACATAAAAAAAGCAGAACGTTAGTGCACATTACTGGCTGAGGTATTCCATAGGAGCGCTTTAATAAGCAGTTAAATGCCAATTGTAGCAGAACAGAAGATGATACTGTTGAGTGTTGAAATCGATCGCCTTAAAGATAAAAATTGCGATCTTGGCATTTTATATATATATATACAATAAGATCGCTCCCTATGATGAGTAAATTAAGTGATTCTCATGTAATTTCACGGGTCCGACAAGTGCTTCTGAGTAAGACAACATTAATGTTGTCGAAACCATTACGTAAGGGTAGTAAACGAAATTTCCCCAACTGGTTGGCTGTTTATTCACCAACAACTTATTAACGGAGCCGCGGTGGAGTAGCCGAGCGGTCTAAAGCACCTCGCTGCGGAGCGCGCGGTTGCTCACCGTGGGGGTTCGAGTCCTCCCTGGGGCATGGGTGTGTGTGTGTTGTTCTAAGGTTAGTTTACCTAGGTTTAAGTAGTTTGTAAGCTACGGACTGATGACCACGCAATTTGGTCCGATAGATTTACAGACATTTTTTATTTTTGTTAACGGAAAAGCAGAAATGTTTTTAAGAATTTATGTTTAGGAATAGTAAGTAAAATTATAGAAGTATTGAACGCTAGCGTAAAGAAAAAATATTCATTAAAACAGCTAGACCATCTAGTGGTACCTTGAAGAACGGTATCAGATGAACATAAACAAAACAAGGATAATAGAAGATAGTCGAATAAAATCTAGCAATTCTTAGGGAGTAAGTTT
The DNA here is from genome assembly GCA_026315105.1 of Locusta migratoria. NCBI lineage: Eukaryota > Metazoa > Arthropoda > Insecta > Orthoptera > Acrididae > Locusta > Locusta migratoria. The sequence goes on along the minus strand of CM048745.1, from coordinate 324,664,327 downwards.
ACGAAACAAGATAATAAAAGTAGTTTAACGAGTTTTCTTATTTTGGCAGTTAAAAAAATCGACGTCTGCGTTTCACTAAAGTGATCTGAAGATCTTTAAAAAACAATAATAAATAAAAAATTCATACATTTTAAATTTCAGAATAAAGAAAGTGGCTTTTCATACATAAAAAACTAACGAAGATAAGGGTGGAAGAGAGAAGGGTTGGATCGAAAATTAAAACATTAAAACATAATCGAGAAACGTCGAAAGGGGAGGGAGGGTGGGTGAGAGGGTTCAATTGGAATTTTGCTCCTGGCGTCACTTAGCACGGTTTAACACCAATGAACACATTAGCGCATGATTCATTGTTTCAAAATACTGGTTAGCTGACACGATAAGGCATCGTGAGTTATTGCAGTTCGCGGCTTTCTAAAGACCATCGGCTCCCACGTACCACCAAATGTCGGTCCTCGATTTTCAAGCTTCAGTGCCCACGGACGGAGCACGGCTGCGTTAGAGATTATCTGCGGTCTTCCGTTGCTTAAGTATCGAACAGGGGGCGGGCGAAAGCCGTTGAGTTAAAAGCAGGTAGTGCCGAAGTGAAATATTGGCTCCTAAAAGCTGCTGATAGCACCACCAAGGACGTTCGGTTTCTCCTTCCGAAGGACGCTTTAAATTACGGTTGATTTGCCACTTCAGTCAACAGCTACGATACAGCAGCATAATAAAACGCGTATCTTTTTTCTTCTTTTGCAAATAGTTTAGTAAAATAAAATGTATTTTATTGTGAGGAAAATAAGTGTTCTTTTCTGCGTACAGATTAATCACATTGAATGTTTATACAGTACTGTGGCAAGTATGTGAGAATGATACACCACTGAAAGTTTCTATAGCTAGGTTTGTCTCTTAGAATGTTTTTGAATTATAATATGCTCAATGTATGTATTGGCTGAAATAATTGGGTAGAACGATATTAATTCAGCATCACTTCCACATAGTAAATGGCTTAGAAAAAATCACGAAAAACAGCGTGAGCCTGGAGAGTAATATTTTTATGCTGTTTAGACCTCGAAGTGACCATCAGTATCTAGAATAATATTGTAATGTGCTTTCTGGAGTATTTGGTTCGCGTTGTTTTTCCAAGCAAGCTACTGGCGGTGAATTTCGGCCACTGGCGTATCTATCGTGCTATGAGTACCACCTAGTATGACCATAAATTACTATTCCCGTCAAGTGTCACTGTAGTAATTCAAAGTATTTTTGGGGCACTCAAAGTCTGACAGTGGATTAAGAGCACTCAACTATCTGGACAACATTTTCATGACAGAGATCACACAAAAATTTCTAAATTTCGCTGTACCTAGAACATTCCAGCAGAGTGTAGATATTTATAATCACGTATTTCACTGGAGGGTTCGCAATAGATTTCGAGCCATCACGCATTTGGTCAACTATGCATACCAGAAAAGACATGGGCTATTCTTTGTCTCCATACATCTAGAATATCATTCGAGTGTTGTCTTTTTGTTTGTTTTTGTTTGTGTAGCTTATGGGACTTAACTACGGGGTTATCAGTCCGTAAACTTACAAACTACTTATCAACTAGCTTATCCTAAGGACGGCACAAATATCCATGTCCGAGGGGGGATTCGAACCCCCGACCGTAGTGGCCGTGCAGACCGCGACTGGAGCGCCTCAGTCTCCTCGGCCACCGTGGCCGGCATCACATTCCATTTGATAAAATAAAGATACTGGTAGCGATAAACGGGTACCATGATAGGCTCTACAGTGAGGCGATGGAATCAGTTGAACACCCCAAGAATTTCATAAGGAAGGAGGAGGCTGTCAAACTAAACGACATCTGTATTCCAGTGCTCAAGAAGAGGTATACATAGCGCTATAGCAACCAGACAAAAGCGCATGGCGCTCCAATTTTCAAAATACGGAATTTGGTTGCAGTATGTAGCAAGCCAGCCAAAAACACCACAACCCCCCTCGAAAATGCCCTCCGCAGATGGGGCGAAACGCTGGAGTTGAATAATTAATCCATCCGGCACTGGTACAAGAGGATTGGTACAGGATTTTCAACGGAATATTTCAATAACTTTAACATTTCAGACTGTGAAAGTTTACATTTTAGAAATGATAATTTGAAGAAAGTTTTGTGATTTATTTTATTTATTTGTTTGCGATTCATTTCAAAACACAGTACACACTTAACGAAACGATGGATGTGTTGCATTTTTTTTCTTTTTTTTTTTCCCACAAATTTATACTTGTTTCACATTCTGATTTTTACTGGTCTAGCGACTCTCTAGATACGGGTACTGGACTTTATTAACTGTCGCGACACCCAGTTTGGAAGGCTCTGACGTGTTCTCAGACTTTTGGACATTCTTGTGTCTATCAGATCGGATCGCCACTAGGCGCTACCATGAAGGTCAGACTGGCCACGTGAGATTCTCCAGCTGCCTTAGCTGAGTTCAGAATGCCCGCACACCATGGCGTAATCGAATTTTGAGTTATGGGCCAGGCGGGCAGCTGTGCAGACAGTCGACCACCTCCAGCAGGTGCGGAGGCGTTCGCGGGACCCGGAGGTGTACGCCGGCAGAGGCGGCGCGTAAATTTTGCGGGAAGCCGCGTGCCGTACAGCGCTTCGGCTCTCGCGAATAAATAAGCGTTTCTGAAATACGCCCCTCTCCCCCCACCCTCCAACCACTCCGCATACCGGCGTGCCGAGGCTGAGGCTCAGGGTCGAGGTTACGACCGAGTCGTTAGCTGGCCGCGTCGGCGGAGGGCCATTCTCTCGGAAGTGCCTGACGCACAACCTTCCGTTCGAACTGTGCGTGAGCCTCGATAACAACCAGACTCCAGCCGTACCCGCGCGTCTCCTGTCTGAAGAGTCCAGAAGCAAACTGACGATCTTTGTGGCACGCAGTCAGACCGGTGGTTTATATTTTTTAAGAGTGGATAGGAGAAAATATAAAAATGCAGTAAATGAAACAGGCAAAGTGGAGTACAGACGACTAAAAAATGAGATTGACAGGAAGTGCAAAATGGCTAAGCAGGAGTGGCTAGAAGCAAAGTGCAAATCTGTAGAAGAAAGTATAAGAAGGGGACAAGTAGATACCGCCTACAGGAAAATAAAAGAGACATTTGGGGACAAGAAAGACAACTCTACGTATATCAGGAACTCGGATGGGAAACCAGGTCTCACCAAAGAAGAGAAAGCTGAAAGGTGGAAAGAGTACATAGAACAGCTCTACAAAGGAAATGAACTTAGAGACGATGTTGTAGCAAGGGAAGAGGAAGTAGATCAAGATGAAATAGGAGATGCTATACTGAGAGATGAATTTGACAGAGCCCTAAAAGACCTAGGATGGAACAAGGCCCCAGGAGTAGATGACATACCCTCAGAGCTACTAAAGTCTCTGGGAGAGCCAGCAATGACAAGACTATTTGAACTGGTGTGTAGGATGTATGAGACAGGCGAAATACCCTCAGACTTTAAGAAAAATGTAATAATCCCCATTCCAAAGAAATCAGGTGCAGACAGGTGTGAAAATTACAGAACCATCAGTTTGATAAGTCATAGTTGCAAAATTTTAACACGAATCATCTACAGGAGAATGGAAAAACTGGTAGAAGCTGACCTCGGGGAAGATCAGTTTGGATTCAGGAGGACCGTAGGAACCCGGGAGGCAATACTCACTTTACGTCTTATCTTAGAAGATAGATTAAGGATAGGCAAACCTACATTTTTAGCTTTTGTAGATTTGGAGAAAGCTTTTGACAATGTTGACTGGAATACACTCTTCCAAATTCTGAAGTCGGCAGGGGTAAAATACAGGGAAAGGAGAGTTATTTACAACTTGTACAAAAGCCAGACCGCAGTTATTAGACTCAAAGGGCATGAAAGGGAAGCATCAGTTGGGAAGAGAGTAAGACAGGGTTGTTGCCTTTCTCCAATGTTGTTCAATTTGTACATTGAGCAAGCTATAAAGGAAAGTAAGGAGAAATTTGGTGAAGGAATTAAAGTTCAGGGGGAATAATTAAAAACATTGCGTTTTGCCGACGACATAGTAATTCTGTCAGATACAGCAAAGCACCTGGAAGAGCAATTGAACGGAATGGACAGTGTGCTGAAAGGTGCTTATAAGATGAACATTAACAAGAGCAAAATTAGGGTAATGGAGTGCAGTCTAAGAAAATCAGGTGATGCTGAAGGAATTAGATTAGGTAACGAAGCAATAAAGGGGGTAGATGAGTTTTGTTACTTGGGCAGTAAAATAACAAATGATGGTTGCAGTACAGAGGATATAAAATGCTGAATGGCAATGGGAAGAAAAGCATTTTTGAAAAAGAGAAATTTGCTAACATCGAATATTAATTTAAGTGTAAGGAAGTCTTTTCTGAAGGCATTTGTGTGGAGTGTTGCCTTGTATGGGAGTGAAACATGGGCGACAAGCAGTGCGGACAGGAAGAGGATAGAGGCTTTTGAAATGTGGTGCTACAGAAGAATGCTGAAGATTAGGTGGGTAGATCGCATAACTAATGAAGAGGTACTGAACAGAATTGGCGAGAAAAGGTATTTTTGGCATACCCTAACTAAAAGAAGGGATCGCTTGGTAGGACACATTCTTAGACATCGGGGAATCGTAAATTTAGCATTGGAGGGAAGTGTGTGGGGTAAAAATCGCAGAGGGAGACCAAGAGACGCGTATAGTAAGCAGATTCAAGTGGATGTGGGTTGCCGTTCTTATGAGGAGATGAAAAGGCTTGCTCAGGATAGAGTAGGGTGGAGAGCTGCATCAAACCAGTCTCCGGACTGAATACCATAACAACAATTGTCCAATTGTTGAGTTGTTGACCAGTGCCGCTGCCACGGGAAGGGAGGGGCGGGGGGGGGGGGTTGATGGGTGGGCTGAAGCCCCCTCCCCAGAACCTCCCAAAGATTTTTTAATTTTATTATTTTGTAAACAGGTCGGCACCGAAAATTTGAAGTAGTATACATGTAATACATTACAGCGTAACTTCGGACAGCCTTTTCCCAAAGGTACATGAAGATTGGTTTAGTTAGTCTATTGTCAACCTTTTGTAAATGTGTCCAAGAAATACGAGTCTCATTTTTCTTATTGTTTGTGATATGTTTTAAGTATTCTGGTAAATTTCATTGTTACTTGTTAATTTCCAAAAACTCTGCAATTCATAGAGGAGCTAATATTTTCCTTATAATTCTTCTTTATAATATTTCTAATTTATCAAGCTTGTTGTTCAGTGCAAGATATTCAGTGGCATACAGGCATTCTGGTTTCACTACTGTGTAGTAGTGCTCTAAGTATTGCTGATTACCAGTTTTTGTTGTAAGTATTCTTAGTTACACCGTACGCTCTTTCCATCTTTTGTATCCTTTCCTCTATAGCGGATTTTTCCAAACCCTTTTTTTAAATTGTCTCTCCCAAATATTTGAATTTCTTTATCTTTTCTATACGACCAATATTTGTAACTAAAAATTTTGGGGCACTTTTTATATTTGTCGAAACATTTTTTTCTCGGCAGAGATTCTCAAATTCTCTAGCCGGTCACGCTGCCTTTCTTTTCAAGGAGATTGACTTGCATTTCTGCATCTATAAAGCCTCCTGAAGGTATGGCAAAGTGATCTGTAAATGTTAGACAATTTATACAATACCTTTATTCTTCTCCCCAGCACGAGTGGGAATATTTTGGATTCTTTCAGCTTTTCGTTCCAAATTCTTACAGTTTTCTCCATAACACAGCAATGTGAATAACCCATCGCCCTGTCTGACATGTATTATTTCGAAATGTCATTTCACCCATATAAGTTACTTTCGAAATAGTGTCTTTGAGGGTTTCACGAATTAAGTTTGCAAATTTAAACTCCAAATTCACGGTCACGGATTACTTTATCTAGGGTTTCCCTATCAACTGAGTCAAAAGTTTCTTTAAAAGTCAATAACTGTTACAACTATGTCCTTAGAGTTTATTAATCTTTGTCGATATAGATTTCGGGTTGAAAATCTGTTCGGAGCAAGATCTTCCATCTCTAAATCCACCTTGATATTCATCCAGTTGACTCTACTGTGTCGATTTTACTCTGTTGAGTAGTATAGTTCAAAATATATTTTCTATTGTTTTCATGAAACTTTTAATGGCTACAGTTTGAGATGCAGCAAAACTACAAATACAGATACAGTTCTCTCGGGCTTACTGCTGGGTCAAGTGGTTTGAAATCGACGAGTTTTGGTCCGAGAACTCCTCGGCCATTGTCAAGTGGTGCCTGTCAAACCACTGCTGCCGGCGTCCTTATATAGCTGCGCGGCTTCCTGTGACGTCACTGGTGTTCACGGCATCGCAATACAGGCTATGGTATTGTCTTGGTCTTAGCCTGCCGCGCCCACTTCATCCGATGGCCGGCTTCCAAGCTGTGCTTCCTCTCTTATTACCATATCCCAGAAAGTATTTGTTCTTGTACTTGATGTCCCGTCGAACGCAATGCGATGTTTGGTTTCCAGAGCATGCCCCGTAATTGCCAATTTCTCGGGATAAAGTAAACGGAAACGTCTTTCATGTTCAACACAGCGCTGTTCAATAGTACGCCCTGTCTGCCAGTTGTAAAACTGTCCACACCCTGGCGTTTTAAGGCCTACATCATGTTTCACAGGTCTCATCAGCTGTCGTAATTTTGTAAGAGGCCTTAAGACGGAGATGATCTTGCAACTCTTAAGGAGCCGGCTAATTTTTCCCATCACCGAGCTACAAAACGGCAAAAATGCAAGTTTCTTTTTTTTTCTCCTCAGTGGTCTCCTGCATGCCTGTCTTCGGATGGATGGCTTGTGAAATCAGGCAATTTTGTAGCTGTTTTTTTTCTAAATACTTCTCGTAATTGGCTCAGTTTCTTCTGTAGATTATATATTTTTGACGACGTTACAGGGTTCAGTAACTGAAATAAATCGCAATTTGCGATCAGTTATGTCTTCACTGTACTAGGTTTATATGGAATCCCAGAGTGCGGCAATGAAAATTTGTGCCCGGCCGGGATTCGAACCCGGGATTTCCTGCTTACTAGGCAGACGCGCTGATCACTCCGCCACAGAGGACCACACAGTGACTGCAGTCAAAAAAAAAAAAAAAAAAAAAAAAATTCAAATGTTTGTAGAACTTATGGGACTTAACTACGGGGTCATCAGTCCCTAAACTTACAAACTACTTATGAACCACTTACGAACTAAGACGGCACAAATATCCATGCCCGAGGGGGGATTCGAACCCCCGACCGTAGTGGCCGTGCAGACCGTGACTGGAGCGTCTCAGTCCCCTCGGCCACCGCGGCCGGCAGTGACTGCAGTCGAGCTGGTCACTGTGTCCTCGGTGGCGGTCAACCGTCTGCCTAGTAAGCAGGAGATCCCGGGTTCGAATCCCGGCCGGGCACAAATTTTCATTCCCCGCACTTTGGTATTCCATCTAAACCCAGTACAGTGAAGCCGTAACTGATCACAAATCTTCTGTAGATGTTCAGTGTCATTCTACTTTCGGTGCACGAACAGATAGTTTCTCCTTTGGGTGGTGGTGGTTCGTGGTGTTCAGTTACAATTCCGCGTGGGTGGTTTTCCTTTAAACACTATGGCTCTTGGACCCATTTTCTTTACATCTGACAAGTACGTCAAATAACGGCAAAGTACAATCCGTCTCTACCTCCTCCAGGAATTTCATTTAGTCATCGATGTTGTTGATGTGGTGAAGAATTCGCCCAGTTTTTCACGTCCATGAGGCAAGGCAACGAACGTATCGCCAACTTAATGATCAAAACAGTTAGGCTTTGCAGGAAGCGTGTCAGGGCGATGTCCTCAAAGTATTGCATAAACAGACTGGCTATAAATGGAGCTAAACCGGCTTCCCATCGCGATACCGTCCTTCTCATTAAAGTATTCTCCGCCATATAAAAAAATACGAGGACAGAGTATGCGACCATCGGACGCCTGAAGATGGCGTGGCAGGCACGTGACAAAAACACGACCATATATGGCCATGCCGCAAATGACGCCACAGGAAGCCGCGCAGCTACAGAACGACGGCGGAAGCAGTGGTTTGACAGTCAACACTTAAAAATGGCCGGGAAGATCTCGGCCGAAAGGTCGTGGATTTCAAACCACTTGACGCAGCTGAAAGTCCGAGTGAATTTTATCAGTAAAACTCGCAACAGAAAATATGAGGTTTGTAATTCATTTGAAACAACGGCCATGTAAGTGGATAATAGACAGGGTGTAACGAAAATGTAGGACACATTCCTCATACATCGACGAAGCCTTCATGTTATATGAACATGGCTCCATAATCGGTTTGGTTCCGTGTTACACGTCATAAATATTGACGACATGGTTGGTGGATTTTACACGAGGACCAGCTGATTCTCCTTCACGGGTTTTCTATGAATGGTTTCTTCGACTAGGTGTCAACCTCAATTTTGGTGCAATGGCGCTGTTGGCACATTAAGGGTCATTTCAACGAGATCAAGTTGTTAGTTTTCACACTCGGTAAGTATGGGCTGACATCAAGCTTCACGAAACTGTTGAAGCAAGCAGTCAACAACGATTTTTTGACATTGTTTGGGCCGCCACTGTTCTTTACTATTCGATAGGGTCTTACGATCTTCCATCCACGCTCAACGTACACATGATACTATCGTAGAGGAAGTTCTATCTGCCCTTTTAGAAAACAAGCATTCAGTTGTGGAACAAAATTTGTACTCCATAAACGATGGAGCACCCTCTTCTGGTTGTTACTAACACATTCGGTGACGGATAGGTAGATTGGCCTCTATGCTACTCAAACCGTAAAACTATTAATGAAAATAAATCGGTCAACAGCCTAGTAAACGAAGTAGTTTACCGACGTTAAACAAATATTTTGTTAACTCCCTTGCGAGTGGCGAAGAGAAGTAAGAGTAAGCTTCATAAAGTGTACGTACCACGGCGTTCATGCGACAGCACTTGGAAAACAGTCGAGTCTTTGCGACAGGTACTCACCTGAAAATAAGAGAAACACATGTTAGTACATAGCAGGTAAACTGGTTTCAGAACAGATTTGACGGTACTAGGAACAAGATAAGAACAATATTCTGCATGATTTGTGTAGATTAGATTACCCTCTTTTGCAACTGTAAAAATTAGTCTCATTCAGACCAGACACGTTTCACTTTATTATTATTATTATTATTATTATTATTATTATTATTATTATTATTATTATTTTCCAAAGCATCTTCTGTGTTTTGCACTGAAATCGATCATGAACAGTTCTGATGCTATGGATTTATTTCATTTTCATTAAAATGAACTATTGAGTTTACTCACGATTTTTTATGTTAAAATTATTGAAAATTCGTCCGCCGATCGCTTTTACTTTCTATAACATAACCGGTATCGGGACAGCTGCCCATCTTCAGATCAATTCTATGAAGTTACAGAGTAACCTGTCGCGTGATGAACGAGTGGTCACAATCGTAAATAATAACGATCTGAAAACGGATTTTCAATAATTTTATTAATATAACGATCGAAGAAAATCCCTCAAGACTCATAAGTCCAGTTTTGATTTATTATGTTGCCCTCTTCATATGTTTTTTGTACCATTCATATTGCTACTTTGGCTGTCACTATTTTCTATTAAACTTGTTATTGAAAGTTGCCAAGAACTCGCCATTTCAGTAGCCTGGCGAGATACTTTTGTCTTTTGTTTCGTTATTATTTATCGTCTGTATGTGTGTGTCGTAACTTGCTTTTGACTTCTTTGGCTCGGTTTGTGTTTTCTGTCAAAATGGTCGTCTGCTAGCAATGTGTTCGCGATGTTTTGACTATATTGTGTATTTTTATAAACATGGTCTTAATTCATCATTTTTAGCGTCGTTCATTCATATTTACAGGAAATCTAACTGCTTGTTGCCCGACAGTAATAAAAATGATGCCTGAACTCATAAAAATACTGGGGTAATACTGAAATTTGGAGACAACACGAAAAATCTGACATGGATGGTTTCTCGAAACACGTCTTCTTCGTTATGGACATTCAGAAACGCCTTTTACGGAATAGATATATCTTAACTCTAGAACGCTCGCTCGAAAAATAGTTTCGGGAACGGTCGGCTGGGTCTGTGGAGCAAAATAATTAAAACATTTATAACAAGTGCCAAACAGAATACTTTAATGAAATGATGACTTTATTTTGTTTACGTCGTACTGAACGCTGTAGGGACATTATTTCAACGTTCTAAATTACACAAGAATTACTGTAAAAACACTACAAAACATATTTTTTCTGGTAATAAATGTAAGTACAAAGGAAATACAAGTAAATTGGAGTGAAATACAAATATAAATGAGAATAATTTGTAGAAGGGAGAAACAGCCATGATGAATTTTCCTCATACAAATCAAAATTGTGAATGTAATGAACAGTTTGTATGATGCCGTCCTCTAAAATCATCACTTTTTGTAATAGCTGCCGTACCTTAGTCATTTAGAGAAGATTTACTTGAATTATAAACTGTAGGTGCATCGGTGCTGGCAGAAGGCTCAAAAATTTCTTCACCCTCACTTATTTCACTTTTTCTGTCGTGATCAATTTCGAAATCTGGATCCGTGTCACTATCAAAATCGTAGAAAATTTAGCGAATTTCACTGTATGAAAGACTCACTCGTAGCATTTTATATTGCAAACACCTGACACTGATAATGAGGTGTTACAACATCGGAAATAGTTCACAAAGTAACTAGAAATTGAATGAAACACCAAATAAAAATCGACGCGGACTGGCAGAAAATAGTAATATAAACAGTCGGACTGGGTCTGATAGAACCGCGCGCTTTTCGAAGGACTGCCAAACAAAGACTAATCAATGGAAAACCTTGTTCAATACATGGACGCTTTCTCTCGTACGTTTCAGAAAGCTAGCAAAGAGCTCGATTCAAATCAGCAACTGTAAGCATAAAATTTCAATCTCACAGACCCAGCGCGACCGTTCTAGAGTTAATTCCCAAAAGTTTCGGCAACTTGTTCCCATCATCAGCGGTACTCTGACCTGACTAAACTATCGCAAGATAAGATCAGATGGGCTGCTAGACGCTCGAAAGTGTCTAGAGGGGGAACCTATTAGCAGGGATGTGGCCAACAAAGGAATGGAAGGACCGTCTCGTTAGGGACGGGGACAGGGTTGGACCACTTTGACTCAGCTGATGGACATTTAATGTATTTTCACGTGGTGTAGGATGTTTTGTTACAGCATTTGATAACCCATTCCTGGGCTCGACACTTACTCATTTCATAACACATGCAGATTTCATATTCAGTTTCTGCTCATGTCATGTAACTAAAATGTTCTAAATATAAATTGATATATTTTTTTTTTTTTTTACAAACATGCTTTCTCAGTGCAACACATCGAAAATAAAGCGCCGGCGAGAGAAAGGCAGGTGGGAGGGGGCGTTATACTATAGGACGCAGAAAGCATTGCTCGTAATTTTCTTTTTGGCGCTTCCCCCCAATACGTGAAAGTCGAATATTATAGACGTCCCTTCTCGGAAATTTAATGTACTTTCCCGTGGTGTAGGGATTTTGTTGATAATATGTATATTTCTCGAGTTGTAGGGCGTGCAAGTGTGCGTTTTTGACGTTTTCACAGAAGGGTCAAAAATTTGCTCTTTTTCATTGAGTTCTAGCGCCTACACTGCTAGTCATAGAATCAAACATTACTAGTGCATTTTGTAGGAAATTTTATCTACTTTAATTTTGCTCAGAATGAACATCTTGGAGAAACGCATAGTTTTCTAGATATAAGCAAGAAACGGGAAAAAGTGCGAAAAAAAAAGTTCAAATGTTTGTATAGTCTATGGGACTTAACTACGGGGTCATCAAGTCCCTAAACTTACAAACTACTTATGAACTACTTACGAACTAGGACGGCACAAATATCCATGCCCGAGGGGGGATTCGAACCCCCGAGCGTAGTGGCCGTGCGGACCGTGACTGTAGCGCCTCAGTCCCCTCGGCAGAGAATTAAGTAAATTTCACTGTATGAAAGACTTTCTCATACCATTTTATATTGCTAACGATTGACAATGGTACTGTAGTGTTAGGACATCTCAAATAGTTAACAAAGTAACTAGAAATTGAATGATACACCAAATAAAAATCGGCGCGGACTGGTAGAAATTAGTAACATAAAGAGTTGGGCTGGGTCTGACAGACACGTACACTTTTCGAAGGACTGCCAAACAAACACTAATCAATGGTTAACCTTGTTCAATGCATGGACGCTTTCTCTCGTCTGTTTCAGGAAGCTAGAAAGGCGCTCCATTCAAATCAGCAACAGTAAGCATAGTACATCAGTGAAACAGAAACCAGTGGGTGTCACAGACTCGGCGCGACCGTTCTAGAGTTCATTACCAAAAGTTTCGGCAACTTGTTCCTATCATCAGCGATACGTCTATTTATGATTCAGTCCTGTAGGGTAAAATTATGTTGCTGAGCCTCGGTCAGAGGTCAACGTCAAATATTGGCGCCGACACGTCCGCAGACGATCATATAGCAAAATGTTTGTCGTTGCGGCCTCAACAATTGTCACGACAGGTGAACGCGATGACCGCGCAGCCCACGTCCGGCCGCGCACAAAACGCAGGAAGCAGCCCTGACACGGCGTCCGGCGTGTATCCGGACAAACGCCCTGAACGCTCTGACCTCTTGCACGCAGGTATCCGGTCCTTTCACCGCAACACTATTTTTACACACTGAAATAACAGCATTCGTTTTATATCATCAATATTTCACAATACCTGCATTTGAATCCAGGCTTGGTACACATTTTAAACTTTACCCCCTCGCAGTTAATGTCATACATTCCGCGATTTTGAATACACACAGAATGTGATCGAAAGTATCCGGACACCAGGCTGAAACTGACTTACAAATTAAGTCTTATTGAATCCAACATTGCTGGTGGGAACGGGACAGCGGCTAGTCAAGAGTATGAAGGAAGTGAGATACCAACAGCCGTATGTATAATAAAATATTTATTGTATCACCACCAGTTTCGGCATTCCACTATGACATCTTCAGGTCCCTACATCGGAGCATAATATCCATTAAGTAGGGATATCAAAACTGGTTTCGTGGACTGCTGTTGTTGGTTTCCACTAACAAGGAAAGTACATGGGCTCGAACAAACATATATGTATGAACGTTTGGTTACAGGATCTCTACGCACACCTCAATGTGCTGGTGGGTGTCGTTTTTCTGCAAAGCGCTGCAACCATTCTCTAGATAGCACTGTAGATGTAATTGTAGACGCCATACGTAATGCAGATATCTTAACTATTACTTATGTAATAATCATCGTACATGTTTTCTAGCGAATTGTCATCAAAAGCCGTGATGATAGATTTGTGTCCCAGCCCCGTCGTCGCTTTTGTGTCCCAGCCTCGTCGCCGCTTTTGTGTCTCGTTTCAGTGGTAGGTGTCGGTGGCCGAGTAGAAAGTGACCGATACAGGAATAAAGGATGCACGCTTGTGCAGGTAGGAGGTGACCAGCCAGTGGGACAGCAGGAACTGGAAACACTAGAGTAAATTAGAACGAGATATATATATTGCACAGAATTTATACAATACTTAACTTTTACATACTGCAGAATGCTGATACATAGTTGAGCTAGAGGCCTGCCTAGTGCCTATCCGAAAGCCAAGTCTTCACTGGTGCCTATCTGATTCCGAAGTGTTGGCTGGTTCCTATCTCAGTGCCAGTGGTGGCCACGAGCGGAGTTTTAGCAGAGAGCGCTCGTGGCTGACGTCATAAGAACGCCGCGCCGTGCGTGCATGGCGGCGCGCGGCGAAAGAAGGTGGCGCGCACTTTAGACTAGTGCGACACCACAGATAGTTGCAACTCTAACCTTCTTCTCGGAAGACTGTTGGTATTCACTGCCACTGCTTCCATCGCGTCTTCCCCCACTTTCCGTTGCACTACCGCTTGCAATGAGTTGTTCGTCATTATCATCCCTTTCATCATTATTATGAGTTTGTAACAACAGTATCTAACTTATGCTCATATTTATGTACTATAACAGATACGAGAAAGCATGCAAATGATTCATCTTCTACACTAATACCATATTCACGAAGAAGGGTTCTTCGTAAATTCATCTCAACCAATCGCAATACATTAGCAGGATCGATTAGCAATCGCCGCCCCATCTGACGCTTTACATTATCTCTCATACGATTTTGGTGAATATGTGTTCGAGCCCTTGTACTTTCGTTGTAAGAGAGAGAATTCCACGAAACCAGTTTTAATATCCCTACTTAATGGATATTATGCTCCGATGTAGGGACCTGAAGATGACATAGTGGAATGCCGAAACTGGTTGTGATACAATAAATATTTTATTGTACATATGGCTGTTGGTATCTCACTTCCTTCAGACTTACAACTTCGTGGCGCACTCCATCGGTAATGCTAGAAGTCAATATGGTGTTGGCTCACAGCCCTGATGACGGCTTCCACTCTCGCAGGCATACGTTCAGTCAGGTGCTGGAAAGTTTTTTTGTGGACTGGCAGCCATTCTACACGAGTGCTGCACTGAGAAGAGGTATCGATGTAAGTCGGCGACGCCTGGCACGAAATCGGCGATCCACAAGGTGTTCAATAGCATTCAAGTCATGTCTGTGCAGGCCAGTCCATTACAGGGATTTTTTGTCATGTAACTACACCACCACAGGTCGTTCATGTTGAAAAATGAAGTCGCCATCCCCGAAATGCTATTGAACAGTGAGTAGCAAGAGGAAACATGAATATCGGCCTGTGCTGTGATAGTGCCACGCAAAACAACAAGGGGTACAAGCCCCCTCCACTTAATTTACTGTTGTCTCCGATATTGTTTTCTCTTCCCCTTTTCTTTATATATTATCACACTGTTTCAGTTTTCAATTTGTTTCTATCGTATTTGACGTATTGTATCTAACTTACTATTTTTCTTTATCAATTTAGGAACAGTTGTCACTTACTTTCATTTGTAGTTAAATTATTACTATTTCACACCAGATGGTACGATGTATCATGTCCACGTCATAGCATCCATGGCATGTTTACCTGTCAGATGCCACCTACAGTGCTGGCCACAAACGCATTTTATTTACATATTTTCTGCTTTTTAAACCTCGACACATGTAATTTACATTTTTAACTTAAACGTGAGCTGCGTTGCACAAGAACCACTGGGGACACAGTGATCACCGCACCTGCAAGGTCTACCTAAGCACGCCTTCCGTCAGACACAAATTTCTAGCTTTACCCTGCCCACAGTACTCAAACTCGTAATGTACTAATTCCCGTAAGACTAAGGGTTTCAAACTTGTACACCCCTCCCCACTAACGAATGGATCTTTGCTTGTCGCTGGTGTATTACATATATATATACATGTGGTGTCTATTTCGAAAGAACAGACGTCACTTCTGATCCTGCAGTTGAAAAAAAAAGTTCAAATGTTTGTAGATCTTATGGGACTTATGAACTAGCTACTACTAAGGAGGGGGGATCCGAACCCCCGACCGTAGTGGCCGTGCAGACCATGACGGGCGCGCCGCAGACCGCTTGGCCACCGCGGCCGGCTGCAGTTGAATATTCTGTGAATATGAAAACAATAACAACTGGATAAAGCTGGAAACTTGTGTCTGACGGGAGGCGTGCTTAGGTAGTCCTTGCAGGTGCGGTGATCACTGTGTCCCCAGTCGTATAGAGGTCAGCGCAACTGCATAGAAAGCAGGAGACCCGGGTTCGAATCCAGGCTGGGTATGCATTTTCAGCTTTGCCCATTAGCAGTTGAATCGTATATTCTGTGAATATGAAAATTTTTATTTAATTTATAGGTAACATGCTTTTTTTCTGATGAACGCTTCCTTAGTTGAAGCCGAAACCTTGGTTCTAATCAACCTCTAGCTTCGCAACCGATGTGCTGTATTTCTGAGTGTTAGCCTTCGTTTGCTGTAGACGATTTTGGAAAGGTACGATGACTCAAAAATGTCAATGAGCTCAGCGCATCTCTTGTTCCATATGAAAAAAACCTGGATTTGCCATTGGTTATATGCAAATAATTCACGTGCAGGCTGAGTTACTTTTGTATTTTAAACAAAGAATGCAATATTAATCCTAGGCAGCAAAATAAAGACGCGATTCCGCTATGTGCTCCACAAACACGCGGAAAAACAGTAATCATTTAATTACTTCCTGTGGTGATTCCGCTGGCATTTCAGTGGACACATATGAGAAGAAATCGAGAGCTGACTGATAGCGCGAACAAAAAACTCCTTTCATCGGCTAATCCGCCTCCCCGAGCACGTAATTAATTATTAAGTTGTGATATCAGCCGTCGTTAATTTGGGAGCACGTATCGTCGGAGTGGGCGGTCATCAGCCCGCCATTGTTTTCCATTCATCAGGAGGGCGGCAGTCGGCGGCGTCTCATTACGGCTTTTTTAATGGCCGTCAGTTTCCCATTCTCTGCGAGAAACATAACGACGTGCCGGCACAGTCGCGACTCCCACTGATTAAAGGCGCCGAAAACTGGAGGAAGTGCCGACTGGTTATCGCGCCGACTTCACTGGTTGAGCAAGCGGCTCTCGCGCTGATAAAATATTTGCTTACGCGAGAGTATTGTCGCTTACTAGAAGCGCCGACGTCGGGGTGACCGTTAGGAGCAGTCAACACGCTACTGTGTACCATACGATCAAGCTTTGCCTGCCCAAACCTTCATATTCCGTACTGAAACGTTTAAATTGCATTCACGGGCTGCTCCGTCACTTTTGGGTAGAATATTCGATAAATTTTGAATGAAAGACATAAGACAATAATTATATAACACTAGCTATGAACCCGGCGTTGCCTACCGGGTGATAAAAAAAGACAGTATAAATTTGAAAACTTAATAAATCACGAAATAATGTAGACAGCGAGGTAAAAACTGACAGACATGCTTGGAATGACATGGGGTTTCATTAGAACACAAAAAAAGTCCAACAGATGGTGCTGGACAGCAAAACGTCAGTGACTGCTACCCTGATGAGTGAGTTACAGAATCGCATCATCTGCATTCTGGCTGATAAACACTTATTTTGTCAAGTAGGCTCAACCACAGGAATCGTGTAAAAACACTACATTATGACGCGTTTCAAGGGTCAAACCCTCATCATCAGATAATCTTTACAAGAATCTTGAAACCTGAGACAATAAAGATTATCTGATGATGAAAAGCATCATATTTTAGTGTTTTTACACGATGTCTGTGGTTGAGCCTACTTGACAAAATAACTGAGTAATACAACCGCGACATCCATTATGGATATAATTAAGTGGTGAACACTTGCTGGAACGTACGAGTTTTATGCAGGATGGCGCTCCACCCCAAATTAGTAGACGCGTGAAAGATACCTTGCGCGTGTCGTTTGGTGATGATCATGTGCTCAGCCGCCACTTTCGTCATGCTTGGCCTCCCAAGTCCCCAGACCTCAGTCCACGCGATTATTGGCTTTGGAGTTACCTGAAGTCGCAAGTGTATCGTGATCGACCGACATCTCTAGGGATGCTAAAAGACAACGTCCGACGCCAATGCCTAACCATAACTTCGGACATGCTTTACAGTGCTGTTCACAAAATCATTCCTCGACTACAGCTGTTTTTTAAGAATGATGGTGAACATATTGAGCATTTCATGTAAAGAACATCGTCTTTGCTTTGTCTTAATTTGTTATGCTAATTATTGCTTTTCTGATCAGTTGAAGCGCCATCTGTCAGACATTTTTTGAACATTTTGTTGTTGTAATAAAATCCGTATGTCATTCCAAGCATGTGTGTCAATTTTTACCTCTCTATCAACGTTATTCTGTAATTTATTAAGTTTTCAAATTTATACTGACCTTTTAACAATTCGGAATTCCTCTTAAATATCTCTGTTCATTTCTACCTTTACCTCTCTCGGCACAATTTTTTGCAAGGTATCCTCTGACATGTACCATACAAACCAAGTGACCTTCCTCTTGGTTTAAAGGTCATGCGTGCAAAAATTCATCAAGATCGGAACAAAACTATGCATTTTGTCAAAGTCCGTATGTTAAGTACCACCCACCATGCACCGAACGAAATTTTATACTGATAGTGACATTCCTCTTGTTTTTAAGGTCAAGTGTACAAAATTTCAGCAGCATCGGAACAAAGCTATAGGTTTGTTTGCAACAGAAACACAGGATCACAATCAAAAACGCACTTTGTTGTTCTAAAATTTTCCAGTTTTGTTTCCTACAACCCTTGTTCTGAGAATAACGGAAACAACAATAAAAGGCTCTGTCAAATCAATCAAGCAATTCTCAAGTTAAAGAGTTACGTATTTAAGCATCCATTTTTATGTTGCAAGGTACTAAGGTAACCTCCCACATACACTGCATGAAACTTTAAGCAGACGTTCCTCTTGTTTTGAAGGACAAATGTGAAAAATTTCGTGAAGATCGGAATGAGACTGTAGATTTCGTCAGTATGTAGGGAATATATCCTCCGCCATGCACCTTAATTCTTTCCTATCGCAAAAACGTTCTTAGCTACGTCTTTCTAAGTATAAACTACACACTGGCAAAATTTCAGCTTCATAAGTGCAGTAGTTTTCGAGCTTTCGTGTTTAGTCATTGAGTGAGTGAGTGTCCTTTCGCTTTTATATACATACAGATTCTATAATATTTATTAGTCAACAGCCGAGCGCTCTGAGGCTTCTTGCTGCGAAGCGCGCGATTGCTCGCCGTCGAAGGTTCGAGTCCTCCCTGGGGCATGGGTGTGTGCGTTGTCCTTAAGTGAGTTTCAGTTAGTTTAAGCAGTTTGTAAGTCTAGGGACTGATGACCATAGCAGTTTGTTCCAATAGGTTTACAACCATTTGAACATTTTTATTATTCAATGAACCGGTTTTTGGCTCTCACGCCATCATCAGGTATAGCGATATAAACATGTTGCTGTGAAAGTTTGTGCGTTCGGAGGTCTTAAACCGGTATCTACGGAGTATCTCTGTTCATTTACAAAGATGCAAGATGTTTAGGTTTAGCACTAAACTGTGGGGAATTAAACAACTGTAATTGTGTGGAACATGGATAAAGCATGTTACACATTAAATATCAACTATACAGGGTGTACAAACTCTAGCGACTGATCGAGGAGAGGATAATGAACTTATGTCCGAAAATGCGGTTTAATACGCTCTGTACCATGCAGACACAGTTACAGAGACGTACTTTTATCGCTTAGTAGTTGTTTATGGCGATGACTGCTTCAGTGACACCATTGATACTGCATCGGGTATTGCCAGTCTAGTTAATGTATGTATATATGTCTGTGTAGTCTCCATTTTTCTGTAATCTATTCCAGTCACATAGTTTACGTGTTACAGCAGAGGGACAGATCCGTTTTGACAGCACTCATATGCAACATTTCAACCCCTTTCTCTATTGTGACGCTAGAAAGACAGGAAAGGGTTACAGTAACCAGAACTGTCATCATAAGGATATTTTCGAATCTTCTCTTCCAAAACTTGGTTTTTTTTAAACATAAATAGACTGAAAATAATTGTGGTGACAATTGTTTTTCACTGTATGTAGTCACAGTTCCCTGGACACGTGTTTGCCACTAGCAAACCACGTGCACTACACGTGAGTTGGATGTGCAGAGACGCCGCAATTGACTCTCGTATAGATCGGAGTCCTCGAGGTCAATGAAGCTGTTAGCTCCATGGGGACGTCGTTGCACTTTATAAAGACATGCCGCACGAACTCGGCAAAGCGTGCTTTGTGCGTCAACAAAGATATAAAGCAGACAGCCAAATTTACCACGACTGTTTTTGATGGTACAGTCTTGATTGTGGTCCAAGGCGATTTCCAGGGAAACCACAGAAAAACGTACTGTATATCGAGAATGCACTTTACAAATACGAGTCCTAATCGCTGGCTCTTCTCTCCCAAAAAAAGTTAAAAATGAGAGTTAAAAATTTTGTAATTTAACTAGGAAACTACTTAACAATTCAACTGCCGTTTAAGAATAAGGTGTCAGTCGTTTGCCATAGTGCTTTACTGCATGTATCCTGCATCGATTTTCCTTGCATTTCCGTAACCAATAAACAGCTTTGCGCTAAAGTAGAATGGAATTTTCCTTATAACGCACTCATGGCGGAAAGGGCCACATTATAAGGAAAGAAAAAACAATAAGTCAGTTACAAATAACAATACCTGTAATTTTTTGTTAAACAGTTACTATCAAATACGACCATGGCCAATCAGTATTTTATGAAATCATATTCGATGAAATAATAGATCGTGACTCTACACTAACATTGACAGGTAATTATAATATTGTTGTATAACTTCGACGATCATATCAGCAAAGGACCTACAAAGTCATTGCCACAACTGGTGTAGCCACAGCTCGAATGTCCACGGTTTGTCGCTTTACAACGCAACCAATCATTACCATTTTTGTATGTTAAATTGGTTACATATCTTAGAGATCAATTTTGGTCTTAACATATAGCGGCCAAGTTCTTTGTCTCTTCAAATTCTGTTACTTTTGTATAGAACTGTATACAATATGTATGTGTGTGTGTGTGTGTGTGTGTGTGTGTGTGTGTGTGTGTGTGTGTGTGTGAGAGAGAGAGAGAGAGAGAGAGAGAGAGAGAGAATGAATTATCGAAGGATCAGGCGCCAAATCCATTCAATAGTCTCTAATAAACGATCGCATTCGATATGGACTGATCAGATGACGAAAGACGTAGAAGGAAAGATAAGAGAGAATGACGTTTAGTACAGATTCATATACTTAGGAAGACTCCAACGGTGGTAGTATCAGCAACACGCCCCCTCAACAAATGGACGGAAGAAAGAAAACAGACACAGTCACTGAAAATGAAAGCATTCTGGAGAAAACAGAAAACTAAATAGACTAGAAAACACTGTGATCCTCAGGCGACAGAAAGGAAAGAAAAAATAAAAGATAGGCGTACTTGCACGGAAATTGATTTGTCACATAAAAATATGGTTTTAAAGGTGTGGACATTCACTTTGTTTTAACAACTCAATCGAAATCTCGCATCTGTTCCTTGGTGACTAATACAAGCAGTATCGGGTGCGCAGATGTGTGTGTTTTGCTGTATTACTTTGTTTCTCTGCAGTGTCACTTGTACAATGCAAAATTTTGATGTGAATGATACAGAACACAACCTTTTTATTTCTTATTTTGATAGTTATTCTGATTACTGTTTCATGCGTTTCCGAGAGTTCTAGGACAAAAGTGTCCCCACATGAGTTGATTTTTCAAGCCGAAGGTACGCTACGAGCAGATACGATAACACAACCTATTGTGTACACCTGTGAAGTACCGCAAGCCGTGTAGTAAGTTTGTGGAGCAACGTCTATGACTCTCGCCACTGGATTCAATGGATCGTTGTTTTGTCTCGATTCCGCATCCCACCGACTCATTTGCGTGCCCGGTAGCGCCTAACCACGGATTTCCATTGCTAATTACGTCCTTTTATTTCCCGCGAAACGTGACGAACAGGACACAGCTACAATCGCAGCTGGTACATTTCATTTGAGTAAATCGATTGGACGTTCCAGTCAATAAAAAAAAAATGTAACTCGTTTTAAAGAGCACATCGCCACAGCTTTTAATTAGTTTAGCATTTGAATCAGCTGAAAAGCTTGAAGTTTTGTCAATGTTCGTCACAGGGCTACTTAACACTGAGTTAATCTGTATTGAACAAGCTGACTCTCTATAGCCCAAGCGTTAACATTTATCTCTCAGTCAATGGGAAAACATATTGTTTATTCGTTTAATGGGTTTCTGTACTATTCCCGCAAAACGTGACTAATAGGGGCCCAACTTCTTTTTAATAGTTACTTATCTCAAGTAATCAAACTAAATAGATACCGGCTTGCTTCAAATACAATTATTTTTCAAATGTTTGTAAATCTCAGGTACTTAACTGCAGAGGTTATGTCCCTAGGCTTACAAACTATTTAAACTAAATCATACTAAGGACAACACACACACACACACACACACACACACACACACACACAGAGAGAGAGAGAGAGAGAGAGAGAGAGACACAGACATACATATTCATGCCCGAAGGAGGACTCGAAGCTCCGACGGCGAGTAACCGCGCGCTTCGCGGCAAGGCGCCTTAGAGCGCTCGGCCACTCCACCGCCCAAATTACACCAAAAAACTGGGGGGGGGGGGGGGTAGGCATTGTAATTTGAAACTTATGTTGATTCACATCTGCATTACAAATGTGGAATTGTGTGTCGGACCTAATGCAAAATGTAACTCTTTATGATCATACGCAAACTAGTTTCAGCAGAAATTCCGCCATCATCAGTGAGTTTATTTATTCAATAAACATGCAGAAATAGTATCATTACAAAAATTACGAAAAAACATAATTACATATATACTCTCTTTTCAGTTATTTTGTTGTATAAATAGCTGTACCTTTATATTATTTAGTTATTGCATATTTTGCCTGTTTTTTTTATTGTTTTTCCCCAGCATACAGCATCTCATCTACAACAGTATAAGCGGCTGTTGTTAGCAAAAGTGAATATTACGAACGATCGTATATCGCTGTTCGGGTGGTGACAGGTTATGTGGCCACTAGGCTGTACATATTTTAAAAATGCTCACGTTATTGGCAGGTCTGCGGACACACTCGAGACGCAGAAAACACTACTTTCACCTTTGGCAGTGGTTCGACATTTACGCCATTTTGGTGTTAATGTGTGTCGCGATATCTACTGCGCATCTGCATCCACATGTTTACTGTGCAGTTCCCATTGAACTGGCTGGCGGAGGGTTTATCAAACCGCTTTGATAATATTTATCTAGCGTTCTGTTCTCTAATATCGCGATTTTACCATTTCGATATGATTTCTCTTACCATCTTATGATGACAATGTCTCCCGTTGTAGGTGGGTTCCTACAAAATTTGTTCGCAGTTGGCACAGATTTCGCCGCAACGAATAACGCCTTTCTTTTAATGATTTCTACCCCAACTCGTGCATCATTTCTATGAGACTCTCCCCATGTATCGTGAAATTAACGAGTTGCCCTACTCTGAAATTTCTCTATATCTTCCGTTAGTCCTATTTGGTTGGATTCTAAAATGCATAGCAGTTCTCCAAAATAGGTTGGAAAAGTGTAGTTAATTTCTTTAGTAGTTAGTAGAATTGTTGCAGCTTCTATTATGCCAATAAATCATATCCTCTGCTTCCCCTTCCCTACGATATTTTTTTCTTTACAATTAAAGCTCTATGGTCAAATAATATTCTTTATTCTGTTACAGGAACCAATTATAGTATTAAGAACTTTCTATCACTGTTCACTGCATTAGTACGCTAATACATTGGTTTCCACCCTACCAACAGAGTTAGGATTTATTAAGCAGAAACTTCACGATTATTAGTGCTTAGTTACCATCAAGAACAACAGAAGCCAAGTACTTGGAGATTGCACAACAGGGCCAAATCTTCTAAAAATTCGGTAAAAAATAGTGAACTCAGTATTCATAATTCAGAGTTCAACACTTACTGCGATGAGATAACTGAACCTAAAGATACATGTAAATAAGTACATATTCTTTTTATAGCAGGGAAAACTTCGCGACAAACTTTTCTTTCAGTCAAATAAAGACCACTGGTCCGTTTTTTGAGCGACAGAAGTTACAAATTCAACAAGCACTGAAGAAGAGGGTTTAATACCCTGTCTATGACAAGATTTTTTTTTTTTTTTAGCGAGAGAGCACACGCTTGTGTAAGTACCGGAAGCCCTGCAAACCTGACTTCTAGCATTACCGATGGAGTGCGCCAATTCTCTCTCTTACAACGAAAGTACAAGGGCTCGAACACATATTCACCAAAATCGTATGAGAGATAATGTAAAGCGTCAGATGGGGCGGCGATTGCTAATCGATCCTGCTAATGTATTGCGATTGGTTGAGATGAATTTACGAAGAACCCTTCTTCGTGAATATGGTATTAGTGTAGAAGATGAATCATTTGCATGCTTTCTCGTATCTGTTATAGTACATAAATATGAGCATAAGTTAGATACTGTTGTTACAAACTCATAATAATGATGAAAGGGATGATAATGACGAACAACTCATTGCAAGCGGTAGTGCTACGGAAAGTGGGGGAAGACGCGATGGAAGCAGTGGCAGTGAATACCAACAGTCTTCCGAGAAGAAGGTTAGAGTTGCAACTATCTGTGGTGTCGCACAAGTCTAAAGTGCGCGCCACCTACTTTCGCCGCGCGCCGCCATCCACGCACGGCGCGGCGTTCTTATGACGTCAACCACGAGCGCCCTCTGCTAAAACTCCGCTCGTGGCCACCACTGAACGACGACATCGTTCACTTGGGACTGAGATAGGAACCAGCCAACACTTCGGAATCAGATAGGGAGGATATGGTTTTCAACCTCCGTCATCGACGATAAGATCCTAAGAATGAATATTGTGTGAACTAACACAGTACTAAAATTAGTGACAACAGACGATAGAGTAGCTCCTAGTTTTTCTTAAGAGTATTTTTTTTTTTTTTTTTTTTTTTTTTTTTTTTTTTTTTTTTTCGAAACTGTACGTTTGGAATAAGACGTATAGGTAGCCGAAAGGCACTGGAAATTGGTATACCCACTTTTGCTTCCCTCTCAGTACTTCTGCAGTACCTGAAACTTTATCCTGCCCTAAACTCTTCTTCTTCTCCACCCTTCTCTCTTTTATATGCGATTATTAGAGTCTCGTCATTTTTGGGGAAATTATACGTACGTCACCAATTTAAACGTGCGCCTGTTCTCACTCTTCCTTCTAGTACTTTAAACGACGACTTACTTTCTAACACCTTCACGTTCGTACAGTGACATGCATCATTCAAGTAGACTCGGAAAAGATATGGTAAATAACAACGCACTGAATTTAACGCTGCCTAGATTCAAATGTCAGCTAACCCACTTCCATTACAAAACAGCGCGTTATCCGTAATTGTAACAGGTCTCAAGTACCCTTGATTAGTATAACAATGACAAGCAATTGCGTTTTTAATTTCACCTTTTACAGTCCAAAAGGGATCAATATTGCGCCTGTCGAACACCTACACGCATGTATTCTGCTTTCAAACTCTGTAGCTTGCAGTAGACGCTGGCATCGGGTAATGAAATACTAGCGAAAAGATGACTCGAACGGCCTATCGCGCTAGAGTCGTAAAATCGGGCCTTAAACTCACGCAGCCATAAAGTAGCCAGTGACCGTCATTCGTAAAGCCAAACGGTATTCTGTCTACTTCAGCCCGTCCGGCAAACCACATTACAACGTTACAGCAAAGTGCTTCTATCGTCTTCTGGACCTCTACAACCATATGTTTTCTACCGACATATATCCAGCTAATTAATTTGAAAAACATTAGTGTTCGGCAGCTAAGTCGAGATCAACGAGATCATAGAGACCGACATAAGACATGGTACTTCGGCGCTGAGACATTACGACGCGGTTGAGTTGTGTAAGGCTTTCTTGCAGGCGGACACTTTCGCTCGCATGCGAAACAGCGAACGCGTTTCTTTCGTGCCTCGTAAGTCTAGTGCGTTCCCAAGGAATTATGCTGTTGACCGGCCGTTGTTACGGGGAAATATGTTTTCCCGTCTTGGGAAAGACGGCGGCATTGCTTTCTGCAGCCGGTGGAAAAGTGGCCGCTATTCATTAGTGCTTTCTAGTGAAACAGACAACCTGCTAACGTAGTTTAGGACACAAAGAGCCACAACAGATACAACAGAATACAACAATTGTATTTTCAATCGCAAATATTAATCAGCATAAGCTGTCTGATTTAAGGGGGGCCTTACCGCCCATAATGACGAAATGTCACATTTTTATGCAAAGTATGAAAATATGGATGTTTATGCTTTCTTTGGTGTTGGTTTTATTGAAATATTCGATTACTTGCTATTTTAAATAAATATTTGAAAATAATCATGCACTGACATTTCTGTGAATTTAGTTTTCCATCATTTCGCATATTGGCATTTTCTATGGAATTATATAGTCTAGAGGGTTGTGGTTTCTTTCGTTTTGTAGAGAACTGTCCGTTTAGTAAGTTGCCTACACTAGCGGTACTTGACAGTAAACTCTTTGAACTATACATTTGTTTGTGTTTGAGAACAAGCTGTATTTTAGTTTATGTGTTTGTGGAAAGGTCAGTCTTTGAACTTTATGTTTTTGACGTTGGCGCCTCGGTTGCAGAATGGTATAGTAGCAGATTGTGAATCCGAAGGTCGCGTGTTCGATCCCCGTCAGGCCCTAGGATTCTTTCACCTCTGGCAATATTGCTCATGTGAAACATACCGAGTAGCACCGTAGTTCGGAACCCAAGTTAAACTGTAAGGCCGGCCTCGGTGGCCGAGGGGACTGAGGCGCAAGTCACGGTCTGCACGGCCACTACGGTCGGGGGTTCGAATCCCCGCTCGGGCATGTATATTTGTGCCGTCCTTAGTGTTAGCTAGTTCATAAGTAGTTTGTAAGCTTAGGGACTGATGACCCCGTAGTTAAGTCCCATAAGTTCTACAAACATTTCATTTGAATCTAACATTTTTATGTATCAGTTGGCTGTATATTAAATTTTTTCTATGAAGGCAATTTTCTCAAAATGACATTTTTCAATAAAAATGTCCGTTTTTCTCAGAAACTTGTGAATCTACATCGATGAATTATTTACTACTTACATACATCGTACAATGATATTGCTCTACTTAAGTAGTATTTACTGTAGGATAATAGTTAAAATTCAAGAAATTAAAATTGTAAATATTTACACCCAAAAATTATATGTTTAGGGGAAAAGTGATTGTACAGGAATGCAGTCACAAAACATTCGAGAACATGTGATAGAAACACCACGTTTATATACTCAACCGTTCCTGAGAAAACGGGGCATTTATATAGCCAATTACCATTAACCCGCGGCTCAGCTCGCGTGTTGGTTGACTATGATAGATAAGCTTTCAGTAGTGTGCTATGAGACTGGTTTTGAACGATGAAATAAAATACAATACCGTCTTTAGAAACAAACATTTTAAATCAATATTCAAATAAAAAAATAATATGTGAAGTGCTTAGTGATTTACAATAGCATTCGTTTCGAAGCATCCAAATACAAAATTCGACAATAATGATTGTAATAATATCACAGATCGATCACTTGATGTAATGCGCGGAACGTCAAATCGATTTTTTTAAAGAGATGTATTAAACGAAATTTCTTTTTTACTGCTTTATTTATTTATTCTTATATTTCCTTATTCGTACGTTTACCCTTACAGAGAAAGAGCTGAAATTGTAGCACGCATAGATCAAAGATATGGTCTGTGGCATCACGTTTCGCTGTATGTAACCTCCTTTCTATAAAGTCGCAAACGTCATCGCTGGCCTTCAGTCCGATAATTTGACGACTTTCAACCACCATATCTTCCATCCCCTTTAGGTTTTCGGCATGGAACTGCTAGGGTGTACAACGGGAGACTTCTGACAACAATTACACACAGACCATTCGTTTGCATTCTGTAGTTTTCCCTGCAGAGCGAAATATTAACGCACACACACACACACACACACACACACACACACACACACACACACGTAGAAATTTATATACACCGGTAACTTTCCATCCCAATATACTCCACCCTTTTATCATTATCAACCCTCAAGCAACAATGCAACCAATAAAACATTTTCAAATAGTAAATATAATTTTCAAATAGTACTATTGTTCTGCATTTCGCGTTATATTCTTCAAATTACTAAATATCTATCAGATCGCTATAAAACCGTGCCTGAACTCTTCCTCAGGTATACATTAGAAACTGTACAAATATTTAAGTCTCTGCGTCTTCTCGTTCGGAGTTGATAAGCGTACACCGAACATTCACATTAATATACATAGATAAATAGCTACCCGATCGCCATAAAATCGTGCCTAAAGCCTTCCCCGGGTAGACATTAGTAACTGACAAATTTTTAGCTCTTTATGTCTTGTGGTTCAGACGTGATAAAGTACACCGAACAAACATTCAAATTTATAGATATAGATATAGAGTAGGGTGGTACGACTCCACTTAACGGTGACGTATGAAAATTTCTTCGGAACCTGGACGCGAACCCGGATCTCTGGTTTTTCGTGAGTCGCGTTAGTTAGTGCTGCCACATGACACTAATTGCCTAGCACGTCACAACTGCCGATAGCCTTGCTATGGCTCATTTAAATATGCATGCGTGTCTGAAGCAGATTTGCATTGGCTCCACCGCCGTACTTACAGTACTGCTGGAAGAAGCATTGCTTATTATACAACACGAGGTGGTCACAGTGAAAGTAACGCAACAGCTTTACGCGCTTATTACTTGTGGTAATTGAAAGAAAAAGACCGTAATCTACGATTGTACGTAATGTGAAAGAACTTGGTATTCTTTTATATGCAATTTTAGAAATGGCTTCAAAGCATTCTGTTTTTCAAGTAGAGTCGTTGAATATGGGCATTATTACAGGAACCATATGACAGGCGTTTGTCATATAATTTTGGAACACCTTTTGAACCCAGCTGTTATGACTTTTTGGAGAGCTATTGGATTCCGTAAACAGGTACCATCTTAAATTTGCAATTAATTTCTTCAAGTGTAGGTGTACAGGATGTAAGTATTTTAAATAAAAGATACCATCTTAAGCTGTAAATTTAATATAATACTCCCTTTTTTTCTCAATGTCAGAACAATTTTCGGAGGTTTGAGTCAGTGGCAGAACTAAGACCGCAATATTATCTTTGCAAATACAAACTAACTCTGACTTGGGAAAGATATACGGATTGTGTACTAAAAATTAAGGTAATTGCCTTGTTTCTTTCCATAGTTTTCACATCTTAGCTTCAAAAAAGAATTCAGAGACAGATGCTATATGATTTCCATTCTTACACACTTGCGTATGTGAGGCTAAAGAAAAATTATGTTGTGAAGGACGGTCGTGTAGCTAATATCGCTGGTCAGTTTCGACGTAAGACTAAATCAACAACACACTAGAGCTGAATGGGCACAGGGTAACCCTGTTGACAACATTCTATTCTTTTTTAATGGTTCATTCTGAAAGTTCGCTCTCTTTGTTGAGATGTAGAGAGCGGTATACCAAGGTGACGTCTTCTATTTAGATAATGGGAAAAATCGCCGCGTAAAAGGATAGTTACTTAAACATCCTGAGGAACTGCTAATGGAACAACAACTTGTTCTTTTCATTATCCACTCCGAGGAGTGGAGCGGGCTGTTTGAGATCCGGCCCATAAAGAGTCGCGGTTCTATTCAGCCAATATCAGACAAGCTGATAGTGGGGCAAAGGGGGATCCCAATTGGGAATAAGTGGGAGGGGCTTACCAGCTCCGGCATACGCCTTACAACCAAGGAAAACCTTGGTCGGAACCGGGGGATTGGGACCAGCCGGCCGCGGTGGCCGAGGGGACTGAGGCGCTCCAGTCACGGTCTGCACGGCCACTACGGTCGGGGGTTCGAATCCCCCCCTCGGGCATGGATATTTGTGCCGTCCTTAGTATTAGCTAGTTCATAAGTAGTTTGTAAATTTAGGGACTCATGTTCCCGCAGTTAAGTCTCTTAAGCTTCACAAACGTTTAAACATTTTGTAGCAGGCTTCTGAAATAGGAAGCCTGATCTCCTGCTGTAAAACTTGGAGAACCTGCAGGAGGTATGTACGAAATTTGCTTGAAAAAATGTCGTTAGCCTTGTTTTAAGAGAATCGTTTGTTTAAATGAGAAGACCGGTATATCAGTGCCACCACTCAAGAAGATGCCTACTCTTATCGCATCCACACGCCAATAACTGAACCACGCCGCGCGAGGATGGCCGTATGGTCTGAGGCATCGTATTTCCCGCCGGAGGTTTGAGTCCTCCCTCCGGTGTGTGTGTGTGTGTGTGTGTGTGTGTGTGTGTGTGTGTGTGTGTGTGTGTGTGTGTGTGTCTGCGTGCGCTTTTGTGTGTATAGTCCTTAGCATCAGTTAGTAGAGGGACCGATGACCTCAGCAGTTTGAAAAAACACCTAAAATATAGAACAACAATTGTGGACTCTCCATGATGATTTCTACGACAATTTTCGCCACTGTAACCAAATCGTTTGCTTCTCCTGGGAATTGACATATTACGTAACAAGGGTAAAGTAAGAAATACAAAAATGTTCTCAATTACAACAAGTAAAAAATTTGATCATCACAAAAAAACTTCGAGGCTGCAGTACATAACCAACAAATGTGGAATCGATTTGTTTATAAAGAACCACTACAATTTTAACAGGAAAGACGGAAACATGAAAGGAAAGGAAGAATGGAATGTCGAAGAAACATCCCTCAGTATTCTATGTTTTAAGTAAACCTAGCTGCGGTAGATTAGCCGTGCGCATTGGGGCGCCATGCTCCGGTGCGTGCGGCCGTTTGCCGTCGGGGGTTCGAGTCCCCCCTTGGGCATGGGTGTGTGCTGTCCTTAGGTTAGTTTACCTTATTTTAAGTAGTTTGTAAGCTACGGACTAATGATCACGTTACCTAACACTTTGAAAGAATTTTAGGCCCCAGAACTGATCCATATAGCCGTCAGTGGGCACGAAAACATAGATTGAAAAAAAAAAAAAATGTTATTTTGGGACTACTGCCTGTGATGACAATGACGTGTTCTGCTTATCAGACGCATCTGATACACTTCAATTCAGAACAAGAGGCCTGAAATGCATACTGCAGTTTTTGTGTCGATTCATGCAAAAGCTTTTCCTCATACCGCTCAGCGCATAGCAACTGTTTACCAAACGTTCACCTGGAAGATGTTAGATCATCCATCATACAGTCCTGGTCTTACTCTCAGTGATTTTCGGATTTTCTTGCACCTTGACCATCGTTTTCACAACGACAAAGACCTGAAAACGACCGTCTCACGCCTGTTTCCATTCACACGTGACAGACTTCTACTTGCCGCGATGTGGCAAGTGCTTCAATTATTTTGCTAAGTCGACAAATAGCTCAAACACTACTCGACCTGTTGCCAACAAAGTTTTCCATGTAACTATACTCTTTTTTTTAATTATTTTCATTGTAAATCGGAAAACTTACTTTTTGGACGCACCTTTTATTTTATTTTCGCTGTCACATTGGTTATCAGATTTGGCACCATTTTATTGCAGTCGACTCACAGCGTTTCGAGTGATTTTTAGCACCGTGGTTTGCTGTTGGAGCCACGACTGCAGGCTGCATAGCGCGTTTAACCCGGGTGTGTGACCACTAGTTACTCCCACAATCGCGCATGTGCATTTCATTCGCTGTTCTGGTGGTACCAGCGTAACTGGGACGAGTCGATAAAAGCTGGCGTGAGATAATCGGCGGGTGTAACGGGATCCACCCACCACTGTGTCGCTTCTTGCGACAGCGCAACCAGCCACCACAACACGCTGCCCTTTTTGTGCCTCGCCGCTTACTCTTCGTACACCGTTTTTTACAGCGTTTGTTTAGTGGAGAGATGTCCCGACCATTGCACTTCATTATAACGTGCCACCTATTGCGGTGTCGTATTTCGTATTTCTTTTGTTCTGGATTCTACGGCATGGGAGATATCTAGATATAAATACACAGTTTACGACTTTAACCCGACGACTGTTAGAAATACATTAGTGCTTCAGAAGTCGTCACTTACGAAGTCTGAATGATATAGTGATTCCCAAATAGTGGGTCATTCAGGTGGGTCGCTAGACGACTGTAGAATATTGATGTAATATACCTTACGGAATGAAAAAAAGCTCTAAGTAGGCTTTATAAAATTTATTAGGTTCATGATATTTTTCATCCTATAATGAAAAGTAACTACTATACCCCTTTTTATTTAAAATGATAATGAGATGGAATGGACAGCGTGTTGAAAGGTGAAAATAACATGAACATCTACAAGAGCAAAACAAGGGTAATGGAGTTCAGTCTAAGAAAATCAGGCGTTGCTGAAGGAATTAGATTAGGTAACGAAACAATAAAGGAGGTAGATGAGTTTTGTTACTTGGGCAGTAAAATAACAAATGATAGTCGCAGTACAGAGGATATAAAGTGCAGAATGGCAATGGGAAGAGAAGAGTTTTTGAAAAAGAGAAATGTGTTAATATCGAATTTTAATTTAAGCGTAAGGAAGTCGTTTCTGAAGGCGTTTGTGTGGAGTGTTGCCTTTTACGGGAGTGAAACATGGACGATAAGCAGTGCGGACAGGAAGAGATTGGAGGCTTTTGAAATGTGGTGCTACAGAAGAATGCTGAAGATTAGGTGGGTGGATCACGTAACTAACGAGCAGGTACTGAACAGAATTGGGGAGAAAAGGAACGTCTGGCATAGCTTGACTAAAAGAAGGGATCGATTAGTTGGACACATTCTTAGACATCAAGGAATTGTGAATTTAGCGTGTGTGGGATAAAAACCGCAGAGGAAGACCAAGAGATCCTTGTGAGCAACTACATGTGACAAGGCGCGTTGTCGCGATGCAGCAGCCAGTTCCTTTGACGCCTTAGTTCGGGCCGTCGTCACCGCACGTTTTCACGGAGCCGTCGCAAAACGTCACAGTAGTACACGGTATCAACTGCTTCGTTAGGTCGGACGAATTCTTTGTACCCAGTTCCCTTGGTAGCAAAGAAAACGATGATCATGCTCTTCACTTTGCTCTTCGCTTTTTTGGCTCTTGGGGAGCCCGGGATATTCCACTGGGACTATTGTTGCTTTGTCTCTGGATCATAACCATAAATCCAGCCCTCGTCGCCGGTGACAGTCCGTGACAAGTATGTTGGATCATCAGATGCCGTCTGATGAACGTTCATGCACACTGCAACACGCTGTGCCTTGTGCTCGGCAGTCAAGATCATTGGCACAAATTTTATGGCGACAAGATGCGTAATTAATACATCAGTCAACATTCATTGACATATCCCATTACAGTTACCCATTTCATCCGCAAGGTCTTCAATGGTTCGACATCGATCCGCACGAACCATCTGTTGAAATTTAGCAACAGTGTCTGGCGTTGTGCGGCTAACGGGCCTTCCAGTGTAAGCATCATCTTCGACGTCTGCACGGCCGGCCCTGAACCGAGCATGCCACTCAAACACACGGCTCGTGCTCTGCCCCCAAACACTTGTTGAATCATTGAAAAAGTCACGGTAGCACTTTTCCCGAGATTCGCACAAAATTTGATACACACGCGCTGTTCTGCTCGCAGATCCATCGTAAAATCCCCACATACCAACCACAGAGTATTATGGAAATCACTGTTGGCGCGCAACACGTCCTTCCAGCTGAATGCCACTCTGCACACTAACTCATCAGATTTGAAGCTCTCGCCAACCAGCGGGCAAAGATCTACTTTCCAGATGGCAACACCAGTCCCTTAAGTTTTGTATTCCACACTTTCTGTTAGAGGCGGGCAAGAATTCCCGAACATGTTATAAATAACAGGGGAATGAGAAGTAGCAATTTTCACATAGCAGCTTCACAGAATTTAGCTGGGATTTCAGTAACAGTTAAGGCAGCAACTCGGATCCAACGACGCGTGCCATCTGGTGGCCGTCTGCGTCTTAACTGGGACTGAGTCTGGGATTTCTGTGACAAGCAGCAGTTTAAAGTCTCAAATAACAACTAAAAATAGCAGTTTAGAGGCATCTGTTGGCGAAAGTTTGCACTTCTTTCTTATTGTAAAGGAACTTTGAGGACGAGGAGGGGTCCATTTCGCCTCAGGTCATCTAAGGGTGTATACCTTGTTTCTGCCGAGATGAAGCGATCGCGGACGAGCGAGATATGGATTCATTTCACCGCTCTTGATGACGTCTATGCGAAATGTACATTTTGCGCCAAGAAGTTGGCGTATAAAAGTAGTATGACGAACTTGAAAAAGAACATTGAGAGATCGCATATAGGTGTGAGCATTGCGACAACTTCGACTTCGAGATTTGTTGAACTTGAACATGTGCCTGTGGTGCCAGAGCAAGGTATGTTGCAGTGACATTGTATTGTGTGGCTTATGTAATTAACTTTTATCGATGTTTTACCCGATTCTTTTTTTTTTTCTTTTTTTTTTAAGAGCTATAGTAATACCAAGAAGTTACTTGGTATTAAGTTTAAACCCTCCGTTGGTGTGTCTAGGCTTTACTGTAAGATTCCTTCAGCATCACTGAGTATTTATCTCGCAATAACTGCAATACAGTTCGTATATTACTTTGTTAGAAAAAGTTATTTATAGTATTGAAGAACTGTGAGAACGGTTAACACTAGCGAAAGATTAAGTAGTTGATATGGAAGTGTTGTACTCCCTATCGGTATTAATGGAAATTTGAATGAGATACTCGCCATGATTCGCGACTGGAAATTGTGACAAATCCCAACTAAGGTTAACAGTTATTGAAAAGTAGCAGTAACAAAAATCATTGCCGGCCGCGGTGGCCGAGGGGGCTGAGGCGCTCCAATCATGGTCTGCACGGACACTACGGTCGGGGATTCGAATCCCCCCCCCCCCTCGGGCATGGATATTTGTGCCGTCCTTAGTATTAGCTAGTTCAAAACTAGTTTGTAAGTTTAGGGACTGATGACCCCATAGTTAAGTCCCATAAGCTTAACAAACATTTGAACATTTTTTTGAACAGAAATTTATGTTATTGGAAAATCACAGTTTTGTCCACCTCTACTTTCTGTGTTGTAGACGTGTGGCGAATCTTTCACAACTCATCCGGGCACTCCAGTTTGCAAGGTCGGTGTGACACATCCTGCTGGTCGTGCGTCGGACGTAATAACAGGTATCGCGCAACGAGTCTCCACCCAGCA
The DNA here is from genome assembly GCA_026315105.1 of Locusta migratoria. Lineage (NCBI taxonomy): Eukaryota > Metazoa > Arthropoda > Insecta > Orthoptera > Acrididae > Locusta > Locusta migratoria. The sequence goes on along the minus strand of CM048745.1, from coordinate 324,629,353 downwards.
CGGGCAGGTACGGCAACAACCGCTAGGCCAGCAGCCAGCTGCGGCAGAGATAGCGGCCCGCTAATCCGCAGCCAGCGACGCGAGACGGCAGACAGCGACGCGCTGACGGCCGGAGCCGCGTGACGTCATCGGTGTCGTGAGCCGGGGTCGGCGCGCCGGGCGGTCCCCGCTGCACTGTGGCCGCGCCTCGCGCAGTTGCCGCCCAGGCCGCAGACACCGGCCGAGCGCTGGTGGTCCTCGCAGATACGGGGCGTGACGGCGAAAGGGATTGGCACGACGGAAGCGTGTCTCAATAAAATCCTCGTACTTTACCGCGTCATTCGTCAAACATAAATATGCTGATATGAAACTTTCTGGAAGATAAAAATTGTGTGCCGGAACCGGGACTCGAACCTGGCGGAAGTAAAGTTGTGAGACGGTATCGTGAGTCGTGTCGGGATAGTTCAGTTGGTGGAGCGCTTGTCCGCATAAGGCAAAGGCCCCATGTTCGAGTCACAGTTCCGACACACAATTTTAATATGCCAGGAAGTTTCATATCAGCGCACACTCCGCTGCAGAGTGGAAGTTTCATTCTGGTTAAATATGCTGGTCAAAACAATTACGGTATCATTTGAGATATGTAGATTCTGTAGTCATCGTCAGAATAAAGTGAAATGGTTCGTTGTATTTCTATCGGTTTGCAGAATGGAGACAACTTTGTGGCAACCGATGTAGTTTGCAATAACAGAAAGTTCCTGCAGAAGGGGTGGGTATTGACTTGCGAATTACAAGAGCAGTTGGGAGTAAGCTTGGAGTTTAACGTCCCGTCAACAGTGTGGTCATTAGAGACGGAGCTTATGCTCGGAATGTTTGGGTAAGGATGTGGAAGGAAATCGGCCGTGCCCTTTCAAAGGAACCATCCAGACATTTGCCTGGAGTGATTTAGGGAAATCACGGAAAACCTAAATCTGGATGCCCGGAGGTGGGTTTGAACCACCATCCTTCCGAATGCGAGGGAGCAGTTGGGTGCAGACAGTCTAGTGAGCAGGTAGTGCAATGCAACAACAACGTGAGTTACCCAAAGCTGTGGCATGGAAAGGTTGGAAGTGGAACAGACACAGAGGGAGGTGGGTGCAGTTACTGGAGTGCCCCAAGTGTAATTTCCAGGGTCTGAAAGTGGTTTCAGGCAACTGGAAACGTTACAAGAATCCAAGGCCAAGATCGCTCACTTGTATCATCAGCAGAAGATGAGCGTTATCTCGGTTAACAGCTCGTCGAGACAGGAGGCTGAATGCTACGCGGCCTGCATGTAGATACAGGAAGCGCAATATCAACATAAACACTCTGAAATCGACTTCAGGAATGTTACCTCTATGGACGGAGGCCTATGGTGTGTGTCCCATTAAAACCACGACACCGTTTAACCCGCAGAATCTCGGCGGAGGAACATCAGAATTGGATTTTTAAGGAATAGTGCCGGGTACTGCTCACAGGTCTATCTAGGTTTTGTGTTTAAAAGTTTCAAATGTTCAAATATTTGTAGAGCTTATGGGACTTAACTGCGGGGTCATCAGTCCCTAAACTTACAAACTACTTATGAACTACTTACGAACTAGGACGGCACAAATATCCATGCCCGAGGGGGGATTCGAACCCCCGACCGTAGTGGCCGTGCAGACCGTGACTGTAGCGCCTTAGTCACCTCGGCCACCGCGGCCGGCTTGGCCACTCCGCCGCGGCTTGTGTGTTCAGCCAGTCATTCGTCGTTGTCTTATCTGGAAAGAACGTGGAACTCGTAACAATCCTGCTTATGAGCAGGAAACACCTCCATATCGTGGTGGTGGACAAATGGTGTGGGAGGAGTCAGTATTGGCGGACGTAAGGAGCTCTATGTCGTTCAGAATGGCGCTGTGACAGCTCAGAGGTACAGAGACGAGATCCTTAGACATTTTGTTGTGCCCTACGTTGGTGTTATAATAAGATTACGTGATGTAATCGGGTTTGGAGGCGATCTGATCGTTGCACTTGTAAACCTCAAACAGACATGGCAAAATGCTGTACTGTATCACACAAACTTAACAATTGTAACCAATATCTGAATGAAGTACGTCGCCACATGTATTCTGTGTATGATATCTCACCAGAGCCCCCAACTGTTTTATGCAGTGTGTTTCACTCCAGACACCTTTTTCTTTCTGTTTATCAAGTTGTTACGCCACAGAACAGTATGGGCTAACAAAATATAAACTTCTGAAAATCCAGCATTATGGGTGGTAAGGGAACAGTAACTCCTTTACTATTTATACTGACAATTTCAAATCAGGCGATATCCCAGTTTTTTTTTCTTTTCTTTTTGACGACTAGATTCGGGTTTACCTGAGCCCATTATGAAGTCAGACGAGAAAGTCCCACACTACAAAAGCTAACATTGATTTACATAATATGATCATCCTTTTTTTATTCATAACAGTTCACAACATATATAAGTGACTGTCTTGGTATGTCACTTCAATACACATAAGTCATATCACCAAAATTGCAGAATATAGAATATTCTTCCTCTTAAGGCATATCATGAAATTTACAGAACAAAGAGTATTACTCTCTACAAAACCAGGCATCAACTAATAGTACCATCGTGTATCGTTTAATCAGGAAGGATTTGGGCAACGCTTCGCAGTACCTAATGAGTGTGGGATATATACCTTAGTCTCTTCTCTTTTTCTCGCTATGTCTACCCCTCCCTCCATCCTCTATTTCTCCATCACCTTGTTCTCCTTACTTTGTCCACCTCCTCTCCCTATCTTTTTCCATCACCTTCACACCACTCCCTCTTATCCCACACCATATCCATCTCCTCCCCCCTCCTATCGACGTCTGTATCACCCCCCCCCCCCCCTTTTAAACCCATTTCATTACCCCATTCTCTATCTCGTCTTCCCCATTTGTCTGATCTTATTTATTGTTATTGCAATCGGAACGTTGCTTCTGAACGGAAATCAAAATGTGTGGCTAAATCAATTAGAAACAGCTTATTAGAGAGACCTTTCGAGTTGCTCTATCTGTGAGATTGCCGCACTTTTAATAGTTTTATTACACGAACAGGTATGATTATAAATGTGTGCTCAAGACAACTTCCCTGTATTATGTTAAAAATGACTGGGAGAAGGAAAACGAAACCGCACATTTTTACTGCACAGCTTAGCATGTTTTTCTCGCAGCGAAGAGAATAGAGATGCTTTTTATAATACTCGGAACTGGAGGAAGTCTAGTAAAATCATATATCACAATCTGTTCTCAATTTGATATCAATATTCTAAGTTATCGTGAACTGACGTCAATTCTATCCTTGCGACGCTCCAAAGAGAAGGTTACCACCGGTAACACAATGGAGGTAAGAATAATACGAAAGGGTTTCTTAAGAAACAACGTTTTGTCTAAAATACGTCTGATTGCTTTAACTTTGTGTGCTTAATGTCATCTCCTCTTATTCTAACCTCCCTGGCGATTTTCTTTCATACAAACCTTATCCTGAGAATTACGAACAGGACAAAGAAAAGACCAGCCAAATCGGTGAAGCCATTCTCAAGTGATGAGCTTTCATACATGCTGCAATTCATTTTTATTAATTTAGAAGAGAAAAAAAATGTTTCTTGGTTTGACGTTACAATTTTTGTAAAAGTTTCGTTTTGTAGTATGTCATGTAGTAAAAATAAGTAATGGTGATATATGAAAATTTATACCGCACCGGAACGCGAACCCGGCTTTCTGGGGTTTTGTGCGCGGTCGCGTTAACCGTTACGCAAATAGCCTCCTGGGCCGACCCAAACCTCCATGTGACAAACATCGCCTATTGGACAGAGGATGCTGAATCATATTCGCAATCGCGAATATATTTCTCGTATTAATTTGACGTTCGCTCTTTCACACTCTGAAGTATGTCCCTATATTGGTGCCTTCAATAATCACTGGCAGTGCACATTAGGGTTGGCCAGATCTCCGGGCGCCGCCCGGAGTGCCCGGGCTTGTAATGAATTCTCCGGGTCTACGGGCCAATGACCCTCATCTCCGGGCTTCAATGTAACCTTCATCTTAACTTTTTTTTTCGACGCTTTTTAAGTACTATGCTCATGTAGCGACGATCTACATCGAACTTAACGTAACTTAAACTAAGGACGAACACAACGTCCATGCCCTAGGGGGGGGGGATTCGAATCTCTGGCGGGAGCAGCCTCGCGCGCCGTGGCAAGACGCCTCAGTGCGCTGGGCTATTCCCGGCCGGCTCCTCTCTAGTAATTATGAATAACTTTATATAATTGTCAATTTCTTATTGCAACAAAACGCTACTTTTCTGTTCTTCCTGTGAAAACTTTTTATTGTTGCGTCGGTAGTAATCGGCTAGCGCATTATTAAGCAAACACTGTTGCGGCAACGTGTCAACTGGCGACGTCTATTATTTGTGTTCGTTCGTTCATTGTTTATTATCAGTTTACCGGCAATTTTTGGAATAGTCGGATCGCGTGAGAACAGACAAGCTTACATTAACTCAGATTAGTGAGTAATAACAGTGAAATGAAGAGACGATATCTTCTTTCGTTCCGCGAAGAATGGTTGCAGAAAGAAAATTATAAAGAGTGGCTACAAAAAGTCGATACTGATCAGTGTATGTGTAAGTGCAGAATATGCACTATCTCATTTACTTGCTGGGAGGGAGGAGATGATTAGGTTTTATTATTATTATTATATGTAGAATTCACGTGTAATCCTGGTTGGGGGGAGGGAGTTGGTCGCAGTTGGGGGGGGGGGGGGAGGCGGTGAGTCATTGGCCAAGGGGGAGGGGGGCACGTCTGGTCTCCGGGCCTGCCTTGAGTTCAATCTGGCAACCCTAGTGCACATATTTAAATTTTGCGTGGGTTACTTCTTACTGTACTTACTTACACATCTCTGCCGCAGACACACTACAATAGAACTATTGATGCACCTTAGCTCTATAAAGCCCCTTTCAAACGACGAACTTCAATGTCTCAGTTGACTACTGAAGACGATTGTGTGTACTGCAGCGCCCATGGTATCTGATTCCCATAATGCGTCTCGCTAATCTCGAGTAGTCATCTGTGTTTAGACGTAAATACCAAAACTGTTGTGGAGCTGGCTGGTGCGTAGTTTCGCCCCCGAATGAAGAAATGATGACGACACTTATTATGTAGGAGAAGAACAAGGATAATTGAGTTTATTAATAACGAAATGGTAAATCGTAGTTGATTTTCTCCTCAAATGTCACGTAGAAAATTTTGCAAACAACGGAGAACCTAAATAATAGGAAAAGTGTCATCCAAACATTTCAAAACTAACACGTTTATTTGCTGATTAAGATTTATTTATTTATTTATTTATTTATTTATTTATTTATTTATTTATTTATTTATTTATTTATTTATTTTTTTTTTTTTTTGCAAACACATCAAGCCACATTTAAAATTATTTTCTTATCTAATAATTCTGACTCTTTCACTGTTGAAATAATTTTCGTTGAAACACGTTTATATATTTACGTTAGTATTTATACATACTGTAAGCTTCTTCCCCATAAATCGAAAACATTTTTCTGCTTGTGGATATTTCGTCTCTTTCTTAGCGAACACTAGTAACTAAAAAAAAAAGAAAAAAGAAAAAAAGAAACAGTAAACTCTGGCGCACCATTTTTGGTGGGACGAAAACAAAGCCGGCCGCGGTGGCCGAGGGGACTGAGGCGCTTCAGTCACGGTCTGCACGGCCACTACGGTTGGGGGTTCGAATCCACCCTCGGGCATGGATATCTCTACCGTCCTTAGTCTTAGCTAGTTCATAAGTAGTTTGTAAGTTTAGGGACTGATGACCCCGTAGTTAAGTCCCATAGACTATACAAACATTTAAACATAAAACAATGAAAACAAAAAGCAAACAACAGAATAAAGTTAAAGAAGTTGCGAAAGCATTTCTGTAACACGAACGAGATCGTCCAGAATTGGTTAACTTCCGATGTTAGCAGACACCACTACAGTTCCTTGCTTCTGCGCATGCGCATTGTGCCGCAAACACTAAACTTTAGAACTCCACACTCGGCACCATCTGTAGATCATTGACGTCACAGACGCAGTCGCGATGGGGTTGGCTACTGATTTATACGCAGACACGAAAGGCGCACGCACTTCGAGTAGTCAGTTTTCACCATAAGTCGATCGTGTAAAACGGGCTTGAACTCTGTATTTGAGAGCAGCAAAAAACTTTATTTCTCTCTGATCGCCGGAGAAAGTAATGTACGTCGTTCCCCATACATCTTCCCGAAAATGTGAGAGGGGCCTTAACTTATTCGCCATTAGCTTATCGCAGCGCACAGGTAGGCGGGCGAGAGTGAAAGAGGAAGAGAGCGAAAGGGCGCGGACGACAGCCGCTGCCCGCGCGGCGGTAACTCACCCTGTGACGTCACGGCACGCCCGCGCATGCGCGCTGCCTCGCTGACTTACGGCGCAGCCTGCGTCCTACATCACGCCGACACACCACCTTACGCGCAGACACCTCGCACTTTTTTGGCGGCAGTTTTTGTGTTGTTTATCTCTCCTAATACAGCCACGTGGAAAAAGGGAAAGAAAAAAAAAAAAAAAAAAAAAAAAGGAAGCCATGCACGAAAAGTGGACAAAAGGGCGATATTTCACCAACGTGCTGCCCGGTCCCTTGTTCTGCAGCCCGCTCGTGTGCATTATGTCCGCGGATAAACCGAGGCAGGATTCCTATCTAACTCAAAATGTCCCTAATTCCGACAGTCTCTGCACTGGTAATAAATTTTCCTGCAGTTCTTGCGTTTCCAGACAAACGTTACGGCGTGATGCTATTGACCGTATCACATATATCATATATTGGCAGGGAGTATAGTTTTGAGGATTTCCTAAATCCTACAGGCAACTGTAGATGTATACATATATACATGTGGCGTCTGTTCCGAAAGAACAGACGTCACTTCTGATCCTGCAGTTATTTTTTCATATTCACAGAATACTTGACTTCAACTGCGAATGGGCAAAGCAGAAAATGTGTATCCAGGATCTCCTGCTTTCTAGGCATTTGCGCTAACGCCTACACCACTGGGGACACAGTGATCACCGCACCTGCAAAGACTACCTAAGCACGCCTCCCGTTAGACACAAATTCCCAGCTTCACCCTGCCCACAGTACTCAAACTCGTAGTTATGAAACTAATTCCCGTAAGAGTAAGTGGGACAAAATTGCCCACCCCTCCCCACTAACGAAAGGATCATTGCCCGTCAGCTGAATATTATATATATGTAAAGTCTGTTCCGAAAGAACAAACTAATACATTGAGAATGTCTAATTACCAGTGGAAATCTGTATTTGCTATAATAAAAGACTGTATTTTAATGACAGTTTGCTGATGATCATATTCCCAGAATATTATGACTTCAACTGCTAGTGGGCAAAGCTGAAAATGTGTACCCAGTTTCATAACTACGAGTTTGAGTAATGTGGGCAGGGTGAAGCTGGGAATTTGTGCCTAGTGGGAGGCGTACTTAGGTAGTCCTTGCAGGTGCGGTGATCACTTTGACTCCAGTGGTGTAGGGGTCAGCTCAACTGCCTAGAAAGCAGGAGATCCGGGTTAGAATCCCGGCTGGGTAGACATTTTCAGCTTTGCCCATTCACAGTTGAAGTCATATATTCTGTGAATATGAAATTTTAGATGTGACTAAGTGAAACTCATCTCTCTGTCATTGTCTAGCAGCACTAATAAACACGGTGTCCCCTTCACACGGAGCGACGTCGCTCCGAAACTAAATGCAAAACGCTCATAATTTTCAATGAGGACGAAACGAATAGGAGCTGTCATCTAGTGAATGGGGGAAGCAGTGTTCAAATAATCAAAGTCACAAATATTTAAATGTTTGTACAGCTAAGGGACCAAACTTCTGAGGTTATCCACTCTCTGACTTACGCTAAGAATAACATGCACACCCATGCTAGAGGGAGGACTCTTAACTCCGACGGGGAGCGGCCGCGCAAATTGTGAGCGGGAGTAGCCGAGCGGTCTGGAGCGCGTCGGAGGTTAGAGTCCTCCCACGGGCATGGATGTGTGTGTTGTCCTTAGGTTAGTTTAAGTTAGTTTAATACTTTGTAAGACTAGGGACTGATGACCAACGTAGTTTGCTCCCATAGGATTATAAACATTTGAACATTTTTGACCAAACCGTCCCAAGGCGGCTTACACCACGCGGCCATCCATTCCTGCGCGGCCCACTCTGGTTAAATAAATTGCCTGAGAGAGAAGCCAACAAGCAATGTATCAACCTAATGCCAACGAAAGCCTAACAATTCTGTTTTCTGATTAAATTCTTCTGTGTGTAAAGGGGAAAAAATTAATATGAAACATGAATTTCTAATTTTTATAAGCGTGTTGCATCAAACTACTATGGTTATCAGTCCCCAGACATACAAACGAACTAACTAATACTAAGGACAAAACACATAGCCGTGCTGGAGGGAGGACTAGAACCTCCGGCGGGAACGACTGCCCAGCCCATAGCACGAAGCGTTAAAAGGCTAGAACCATGAAGCAGGAATAAGCTTATTTCGTATGCAATGATTTTTTAAAATCTTCGTGGGCGATCCTATTACATTAATATAAACGGCAATGCCATGATCGCAATTTTTATTTTGTTTTTAATTTTTTATGCAAGACGGCCGGTTCAACACTCAAGGATGTCATCTTCTGATCGCAGCTACAATTGCACTTAAACTGCTTATTAAAGCGCCCGACCAGCACATTTTCAAAATAATGTTTGGAGCGCTCTAATAAGCAGTTAAATGCAGTTGTAGCAGTGATCAAAAGCTGACGCCCTTGAGTGTCGAAACCGATCGTCTTGCATAAAAAAATAAAAATTATAAACTGTGATCTTGGCAATCCTGTTCATACTAATGTAATGGTTTTGTGCTCTGGCAGGGGTTGGTGCATAAGTTTGTAGCATCAATAAAAACAACTGTCGCAAGATGTTGGAACGATCACAGCTCTAGAAAACACTGACGTAGGTCATTGCGGATTAATGCCTTTAACGTTCTTTAACGGACCTGCCGTACTCTGTCTAATGGCATCATCGGCATAGACGACGAAAACATCTCTCTTTCCCTCTGCTATCACCATCCACTGAACTCAAACAAAATAATTTGCCGGAAATGTTTTGAGTTCTTCCATAACGCACTCTAACCTATCTCCAAATGACAGAATGTAAAGTTAAATAGATACAGTGAACTATGTTTGAACTGGGAAAATTTTGCGCCAACATGTCAAAGGTGAACCATGAAATATTAAAAACATCTCGCTGAATCAAATACATTGAGAATGGCTAATTACCAGCGGAAATCTGTATTTGCTATAATATTAGACTGTATTTTAATGGCAGTTTGTTGATGACCACCTCGTTTAAAATTGACTACTGTGCGTTCCATATTCAAGGAAATTTGATGAAATAAAAAAAAAATCGATAAATAAGTAATATCAACGGGAAGACCAATATAAAAATCAAAAATGCATCAACGTAATAATTTTGCTTTTTACTAGAGTCGTCTAGCATTAAAATCTTCTGGTAGACAACTCCCCTGTCTGCGAAAGCCTAATAAAGTTACACAGCTTCCGACGGAAACCACTTTTCATTTACATAGGTTTGTAACCAGAGCCGTGCAGCGCGCCACATTTACCCGCCCGAGCTCGCCTGCGCCCGGCCGCTGCGCTCTGCTGCCCGCACCGCGGGTAGTCGGGCCGCAGTGTACCGCTGTACACAGCGAGCGAGCTGCGATGCGCCGTCGAGTCCCGACACTCGCCGGGCGAGCGGGTACCCGCCGGGCTCGGTGCAACAGCGCTACAGGCGGCGCTGCGAGCGGGGGAATGCAGACAGTTCTGAGCAAGGCGTAATACTTGCAGCGTAGGCTTCACGCACCTTGTATGTTATCTACATAGCAATATATAAGTTATCTATCGTTATGTCTAAAATAAATAGCGAAAAGGGCAGATCGTACCAACGTGCAAGGAATAGACGATCCGAGGAAGAAAAAAAAAAAAAAAAAACGACGTTTCCACGAAACTCGCGGAGAGAATCTACTAGCGTTTAAAGATATCTGGAGACAGCATTGTATGAGAGCGTTTTATGTTGATTATAGGTAATGAAAATATACCTGTGGGATTTGCAGAGTGTAATGGCTGCCGTAAATTATTGTTGTTCCGTGATGGCAGTACCACTACGCTGTTACGGCACCTGAATAGCTGCAAAGCTTATCTGAATACTGATTTGAACGGTTGTAGCAATATTCCAGGGTCAGCAAAATCTTTTATGCTGGAGAAATGTGTAAGAATGTGTGCAATAGATTTGCGGCCCTTCAGCATAGTTGTGGGAGAAGCATTTCGAGACCTCGCACAGACTCTGATGGGGATAGGAGCACAGTACCCCACTGCAAGTGCCAAAGGCGTTCTTCCTCATCCTTCAACAGTTTCTAGGAATGTAAAAAGAATAGCATACGAATACCGTGTTCGACAAACTACTGACTTTTTAAAGATTTCCTGTTCACCTTGGCAGAATTTAGATAATTAGTTGGACAACCTTGAACAAAATTAAATATCACATCATCGTAGGGCATATAATTTTTTGTTACATACATGAAATATGTAGACTTACTAGCAACAAGGAACTCAAGAGACTTAAGGAATAATCGTGTTCTTTATATTAGAGGCATCACTTAGTTTAATATGAAGTGAAACACTGTGTAAGTAAATGCAGAGCAAAGTATAAAACTACCTACAAATTTGCTGGAGCCGGCTAACGCGAAGCCAAAGACTTTCAACATGTTTAATATTTCCGGCGCGAGCCGATTCGGCTACCGTTTTGCTTCTGCACCACAAAAATTGAACGTTCTACTTTTACCAGGTTCATTACTGCGCACGTCATTTTTTTTCCCTCGCAACTGACAATTCCGTCAGTGAGGAAAAATCCCAAGTGTTTTCAAGATACATGAAAGACTGTCCAGCGATACAAAACTGATAACTGCGACCTTGAATGTCACTTCTCGAATAGTGGTGACTCCCTTGGGGTTTCAGCTACCCCCAGCCAGAGGGAAAAGGGGGAAATATAAAATAAAATAAAACAACAACAATGGTATCCTGTATCGAAGAACAGTAATTAGTTTACTTCCCTTGGAGTGGTTAAGCGTAAGCTGTACCTTCCAACATTCTACCAGTTAATCGTTTCTAATGACCTCGATTGCAACTGAACGTTTATTCTTATTTATATTTATTTACTTATTTTTTCTTAGCAGCAAGGAAACATTAAGCAATTTAGCGAAATGTCCACAGAAACGCTGTTCGAACACACGCTGAATGCGTATACTTGCTATCGCAGCACTGATGCTGCTCATTAACTCGCAATTACTCATGGCCGGCCGCGGTGGCCGAGGGGACTAAGGCGCTCCAGTCACGGTCTGCACGGCCACTACGGTCGGGGTTTCGAATCCCCCCTCGGGCATGAATATTGTGCCGTCCTAGTTCGTAAGTAGTTTGTAAGTTTAGGGACTGATGACCCCGTAGTTAAGTCCCATAGACTATACAAACATTTGAAAATTTGAATTACTCATGATTTGAGACAGGTCTATTACACTCGCGTTAATGTGTCTTCTAAAATGCGTCGGTCAGTAAGCTGCCCGCTACCTAACTTTTTCAATACATGATTTTTAAATGAAAAGTTGAATGCTTTGTTAGAAAGATAAGTTGCTGTATTATCAGATGTCCAATAATCAGATTTTTTAACCCCATAGTTTCTTTAGAATCGAGTGAAAAGCATTATGAAACTAAAAACTCACGCGGAATGAAAAGCAGACCTGTTATTTTTCCAAGGAAAGTAAAAGCTTGTAAGAAAAAACTAAGTTAATAAACTGATGTGGGATTGTCGTTTGTAACGTGTACAGTTTTCACAGTGTGAAAATCGGAACACTGTATTTCCCGCTAAGAGTGTAGCGGCTGGCGGGCGCCTGCCCCGGCTAGCAGCAGAGCGCGAGCGGCACGGGCGGCCGGGCGGACCGACGCTCGGCGGGTAGTCCGGGTACCCGCGCTGCCCGCCGCCGTCCGGTGGGGCTGGTGCCGGCAGGCCGGGCAGCGCGTGGCCAGGCCCGCCCGGGAGGCGCGGCTACGAGCCCGGGCGGGTAGCGCAGGCCCGCTGCACGCCTCTGTTTGTAACACTCCATTAAGCACTGGGGAATTTACCTCCATATCTGTCAGTCTCTTTAAAAGTACCTTTTTGAGGTCTACACCTCATAAAGTCACGAATTCAGTCAAAAATATGGTCCGATACTTGGTAAAATGGCATTTTGTTCGCTATACGACAATGCGAAACTATTCTCAAGTTGGAACCTTCATTATCCAAATCATAATAGAGCTACCGAAGTAAACTAACAAGTAAACCTACAGAAGTATCAGTCTCGAATTATTAACCGAATTCAAAAAAGGAGTAGTTTCTCAATTCGACTGTTTCTTTTATGTTTGTTATCTCAGAAATTTCGACCGTGTGAACCGATTTCGAATTTTTTTTTTTTTTTTTTTTTTTTGTAAAGGATGTACTTTAAGGGTAGTTTGTCGAGAGTTTGGTTAGGTTCTGATTATGGGATCCCTGACGAAGTAACGGAACTCTTCAATTTTTAGGAGTAAATTAACGATACTTGGCCGAGTCTTTTATAGGCTGTCGGATATTTGAGCCACCTACCGTAACGTCGACATGATCAAGTAATTCCCTGTTCAAAACGTTTTTCATGTAAATCCGCATTTTTGAAAGTGTATTTTTGCGCTTTTCGTAAGTCTCTTTCGAAATTGTCAACGAGGTTGATTTCCTCTGTTGACATAGGCATTTCTCCTTGACTTCGTTTGTTTCATTTAAACGTCGCTGCCTCATGTGAGCACCACTTTTAGTAGGTCTAGCCATGTTAACAAAAATTAGCTAGCGTATTTCAGATTCATTATAAATAAAAAAATAAACAAAAAAATTAACAAAGAACGGCTATTACAAACCAAAATAATATACACTAAAAATAAAATAAACAAAAAATTGCATATTGTTCTACAACTTAATAAGCAAATTATTTTTCTACACGTCAGTACGTAGGTAAGATGTCCTTACCACGCAAGAAGATAAGTATCTGCCCACTTTAATTCACCACACGCCTATGAATAACAAACAATGATCAAAATACTTTTTTAGAAAATGTTCAAATGTTTGTTAAGCTTATGGGACTTAACTACGGGGCTATCAGTCCCTAAACTTACAAACTACTTATGAACTACTTACGAACTACGACGGCACAAATATCCATGCCCGAGGGGGGATTCGAACCCCCGACCGTAGTGCCCGTGCTGACCGTGACTGGAGCGCCTCAGTCACCTCGGCCACCGCGGCCGGCATACTTTTTTAGAGTTCTCATAAGTAAAATGAAATGAAAAATATTAGACTACTTAAAAGCCAATCAAATTATTACGATAATATAATGTAGTTACAATTATTGTTGTTTTTGGAGTCGGTGTCAGCCAAGGAAACACTACAATATACCTAGCAAAAATAATACGAGAATACTGAGACCGAAGTCGGATCGGAGTGTGAACGTTTACGTCATGTTAACGTATGCCCTTGACGAAGAGCAGCAGGGGTAGCAATGCTCGTACATCGCACGCTAATCGCTGTATTCCTCTATCCTACACTCGGACCCTACATTATTTTCTCTATATTCATTTACCTTCTACATCTACATAAATACTCCGCAATCCACCGTTAGGTGCATGGTGGAGGGTACACTGCACCACCACTAGGCATTTCCTTTCCTATTCCACTCCCAAATAGAACGAGGAAAAAAAGAATTCCTATATGCCTCCCTACGAGCCCTAATTTCTCTTATTTTCTCTTTGTGATAACTACGCGAAATTTAGAGAGGCGGCAGCAAGATCGTACTGCACTCAGCTTCAAATTCCGGCCCTCTAAATTTCCTCAACAGAAATTCACCAAAAGATTGACGTCTTTCCTCCAGCGATCCCCAAATGAGTTGCCGGAGCATTTCCGTGGCACTCGCGCATTGGTCGAACCTACAAGTAACAAACCAAGCTGCTCCCTTTAAACTGATCTGCTGTGGCGTCCCAAACACTTGAGCAATACACAAGACGTGGTCGTACAAGCGTTTTATACGCGGTCTCCTTTACAGATGAAGTACATCTACCCAAAATTCTTCCAATAAACCAAAATCGGCTGTCCGCCTTACTCACAACTGTCCTTACATGTTCGTTCCACTTCATATCGCTCTGCAATGTTACGCCTAACTATTTGAACGACGCGACAGCATCAAGAAGCTCACTACTAATGCTGTATTCGAACATTATGGGATTGTTTTTCCTACTCATGCACATCACCTTACATTTTTCTACATTGAGAGCTAGCTGCTATTCTTCGTACCAACTAGAAAAATCAAATGTTCAAAAATGTTTGTATAGTCTATGGGACTTAACTACGGGGTCATAAGTCCCTAAACTTACAAACTACTTATGAACTACTTACGAACTACGACGGCACAAATATCCATGCCCGAGGGGGAATTCGAACCCCCGACCGTAGTGGCCGTGCAGACCGTGACAGAAGCGCCTCAGTCCCCGCAGCCACCGCGGCCGGCCTCGCACCAACTAGAAATTTTGTCTTATATACATCTAAATTATGAAAAGTCTCAGGTTATTCTTACAACTTTAAGACTTCTCTAGCTGCTACAGCGTTTTGTTGGAGTGGTGAATTACTCAGTCACGGCGAACAATGTGAAGTATTTGAGGAACTGGTGACGAACAGTGTAAATGAGATTGTGAAGGAATTCTACAAAGGTACACTGTGCGAAGGCGTCTTAGCGACGAGAGCCTAAGAAGGCTGTCTGTAAGTGTGCCGTGAGGAACCGGACGTTGGGTCATCACGACTCGTCACGACGTCGGCGCCAGCTCTGGTGAGGTCGATCTTAAAAGCGGCCGGCCACGAGACCGGAAGTGAGTCGCTGGTCACGTGGTCTATGGACAGCCACACGACGTCGTGACGGCGGACCTCCTACTCTGTCACACACACACACACACACACACACACACACAGAGAGAGAGAGAGAGAGAGAGAGAGAGAGAGAGAGAGAGAGAGAGAGAGAGAGAGAGAGACGAGTCCACAATACTTAGAGGCAATCAAGTTGCTGACAGTTCCTTATCGGAGTCACTTGAGGCGTATAAAAGTGCTTTAATCGACAGATTAGTATGCCTTGGACGAAGACTGATGTACCAACCAGCGATAGGATAGGTGGACAAATGTTCAAATGCTTGTGAAGCTTATGGGACTTAACTGCGGGGTCATCAGACAGTAATGATACATTGAACATTTTATTTTGTAAAAAAAAAAAAAAAAAGAATCTGCGACGCTTGTTGCTGACCACCGCTTTCTCTGACAGCTAATTAAGCTTTTCATATATTTTTGATGTTCATCTATCTTTTACGAGCTGCCCAGAACGCAGTTGTGCACTTCGTCTTTCATGTTTTACCCTTCGCTAAGATCAAACGTACATCAGGGACTTTCTTACTACCAAATGTAAGAGCTCGCTTTTGTCTTTAAATATGATAAAAATATAGTTAGTTCAATTCAAATTTCGTACTTATTTAGACTGATCCACCTTTTAATAATTCATGAATTGACTTCATTTTTTCCAGCAGTAATCTTTATTATGTAACATAATGCTTGGAGCCATTGTTGGACTTGTATCTATAATTTACTAGAAACTTCTAGAAGTCTTTATATGTAACCTTCATGAGTGTGACTTTATAGTAATGCCTGACACGAAACTTGACGAGGCTTTTGAACACCACCCCAAAGGAAGACTTCGTGCAAAGTATGGACAGGACACGTATCGCAGAGCTCAGTGGTGCATAGTTATGAGAGGTGACTATTTCGAATGACAGTAAGGCAACTGTAGCTCAAAGTTCATCTACGTTAATGTTACAGTTTTCACCAAACTTTACCGACAGAGGTTCTATGTCAACCTATCGCCGCAGCGGAGTGGCCGAGCGCATTGCGGCGCTATGCTCCGATACGAGAGACCAATCTCCATCGGAGGTTCGAACCCTCCATCGGGCATGGATGTTTGTGTTGTCTTTTAGTATAAGTTAGTTCGTAAATTATTTTGTAAATTTAGGGACTTGTAATACTGCACTTTTTTAAAGTCACCAAGTGTTGGAGTGGTTGTTAATGTTCGGGGCCGCTTTTAAAGTGTCACTAGCGTTGTAATAGTACAGGGAAGTACCTTGGTGAATATGACACATTTAAGTAACTTTATAAACAGTAGACTCAAAAAAGGAGGCGGAATCTGACTTTAAAGTTTAGCGGCGGTAGTAATTTGGAATAAAAGCAACACGCCGGCCGCGGTGGCCGAGGGGACTGAGGCGCTCCAGTCACGGTCTGCACGGCCAATACGGTCGGGGGTTCGAATCCCTCCTCGGGCATGGATATTTGAGTCGTTCAGTCTTAGCTAGTTCATAAGTAGTTTGTAAGCTTAGGGACTGATGACCCCGTAGTTAAGTCCCATAAGTTCTACAAACATTTGAACATTTGAAAAGCAACGTCCGAGCACAATACTACACAAAGAAACTAACAGATTCCACGATGACCTTTTTTACCAACATGTTTCAAAAATGTTCAAATTTTTGTAAAGCTTATGGGACTTAACTACGGGGTCGTCAGTCCCTAAACTTACAAACTACTTATGAACTACTTACGAACTAGGACGGCACAAATATCCATGCCCGAGAGGGGATTCGAACCCCCGACCGTAGTGGCCGTGCAGACCGTGACTGAAGCGCCTCAGTCCCCTCGGCCACCGCGGCCGGCCCAACATGTTTGCTTGAAGTTGATTGGATCGTAGCAGATGAGGCTGTAAAACTCTTTTTGCATTATGTAATATGATACTTGATTTACTTAGACCGGATTATGCTAACTGAATGACCGTGAAAAACTATTAACTTTCGTGACAAAAGGCTGTTTAAATCGATCGGATTGGCAATGGAAGAAACAGCGGGCTAAAAATTATACCAGATCGGAGTACAGTAAGTGGGTCTCAAATGCAGTCTTGCAACGGGTAAGCTACATCACATTCTGAGCCTGGCAATGCGGTACGCGCGTTTTATTTTTTATGCCAGTCTGCGAGACGAGGCTCGATCCTTTCCCCTCCTCCCCGTCCCCCACCCCAACCATCTGCTATAGCATAAATATAGAAATAAAAACAGCGACAGGGACCACGCTGCCTCGGGCGAGGTACCAATTTCCTAAAACGGCCGTGAGCGTGGGACAACGTCGCTTTCCGAGAAGCAATCATCACCACCACCATCATCATCATCCTCATCATCAGCATCAGCAGCAGCGGTGGCGGCGCCTGGGCAGAGCAGGTTGCGGGCGACACGCCCACCTGCCCGTTCGCCCGCGGCGCTTCCCAGCAGACGGGCACGCAACGGCAACGGCAGCGTCAGCGTCAACGCAACGGCAGACGGCGCGTTGGCCGTGGGAAGGTCGCGGCGACGCGCGCCCGGCCTTGGACACCTCGCGCTCTGGCCGGCAAGTGAAAATCGGGTCGACCGGAGAACCTGTTCCTCGACCCGACGTACGGCAGCAGAGCCTATATGCCGCCCTCACCTGATCCAATCTCGCATGATACACACACTGACCCCGTCCGGCTGTCGTCGACTGGCGAAAGAAACCAATTACAACACTTGCCCCTCCCACCTCTCGCCATTTAGCTCTGACCACAAGGTCCGTATATATCAGTACGCTTGCCAACCTCTCCTTATTGGGTACCATGCAGCCAGTAACCACATAATTTCTCCCTTACTCCCTCGCCGTTGCTGTTGTTTGACTTTAATTAACCGCAAATATACAACGAATAATGTGTCTGCCGAGAGGCAGTTAGATTTTAATTCATTTGGCCTCTGTTTCCATATCGGCATTTGCCTTTTTTTATCGAGATCGAACGATGCAGCACTGGCAGGGAGGGGCCCACACGGGGAATAATTTAACAGAGGCGGATTGCGCCAATTCGATGGGAAATTTAATTTCGTTTCGGATCGACGAAAAAAGCATTAATGACGAATGCCAATCCCCCTCCCCGCTTCACTAGGCACCACCCTCTATCAAAACTCTCCCCCCTCTGACCCGCTCCTGCGTGCTCGTTGTCTTTGTGTTTTACCGAGAGGGGTGGAGGGAAAAAATGCAATTATTCCTGTTGATTGGCAGCAAACCGGCATCAGCGGGAAGGTAGAAACGCCATCAAAACGAGAACCTGCTGCCACGTGAAAACATCAGGGCTCTATACAGGACGGTGAAACATCGGTATCACGGGTGGCCCGATTGATTCGTGATTCACCGCTCGCGGCCGAAGCGTACGTTAAGTACGCCGATTAGCTTTAAAAATGGGATCCGAGATTCATTCAAGTAATTACTCAACTACCCTCACAATGCGAAATCGCTTCGGACGCAAGGTGGAATAATAAAAACATAAAATTAAAAAAAAAACTGGCGATGCCACAGACTGAACAACACTGGTTATATGATAGCGGTCATACTAGTACCAAAAGCATCTACTGGATCGTCGCATACATTTTGTAAGGAAACGTGTAAGAGGAAGGTGGGAAGTTTAGGGTTTAACGTCCCGTCGACAGCGTGATCATTAGGGACAAAGCTCACGCTCGGATTTTGTGGGAAGGAACGAGGAAGGAAACAGGCCGTGCCCTTTGAAAGTAGCCATCCCGGCACTTGCCTCCAGTGATTTAGGAAAATCTCGGAAAACCTAAAACTGGATGGTCGGAGGTGGATATGAATGTATAAGAAATACGTCTCTGGGTGAGTAGAAACCAACATTTACAAGGAGACCACATAGGTATCGAATTTTTTTATATTTATGGTACGTGAAGTTTAGAACAAAATAGTAGCCTGCCAAAGCCATTCGAAGCAACTCCAGAAATTCTCGAGAAAATCGACTTTGAAGTTCTGCAAGTACACGTAAGTACCGGTAATTAAAACACATGCAGCGCCAGTCGGCGTCACTCAGGTGGTAGCATTAACTCAAGGTTTATTGCCAAGAATGCTTGCTATCGAATTAGCTCGGACTGTAACGATATATATCGAACTTTTAACTCTAAATCGATTACGCGGATATTCATACGTGACTTATGAAGTATGTTTTGTTCATAGTTATTGATACGTATTTTAATGGTTTCTATGGTCTTGAGAGACGGTGAAGTTTTATATAATTTATTGTGATTTAAAAAACTTCATGGCTAAAGCTACGCAAAGGAAAACTGGCACCCCCATTAGTTTCCCAAATACTTTTCTGAAGATATTCTGCTGCGATTTACTATCTGTTGAAAGTCGTATCGATAACTGTCATTTATTTATACAAATAAAATAGCTGAACTTTTGTCCTTCCGCATCTAAAAAAATTTTCAAATGTTTGTTAAGCTTATGGGACTTAACTACGGGGTCATCAGTCCCTAAACTTACAAACTACTTATGAACTACTTACGAACTAGGACGGCACAAATATCCATGCCCGAGGGGGGATTCGAACCCCCGACCGTAGTGGCCGTGCAGACCGTGACTGGAGCGCCTCAGTCACCTCGGCCGGCCTTCCGCATCTCAGAAACATATACTGTCTAGCTACCTAACACATATGTAACATTAAATTACAATGTGTACAATTCTACGAAAATTCCTATGAATGTGTCACGAATCTGCTGTAAAAATATTCACGCAGATTTACGTTACTACTTGTTAAAGTAATTATTATGTACACATTCATATTTTGTCATCTCGCGCTTTAATGCCCACGTAATCGATTTAAGAGTTCCACGTTCGATATATATCATTTCAGGCCGAGCTACTTCGATTGCAAGCATTCTTGGAAATTACTAGTTCAAGTTTTATTAAAGATAATTTCTGTGTTTGACAAGCGACCTGGGGTCATAAACACGTACCAATAAGAAAGGTGAAGTGAAGACAACAAATTATTCTAAGCGATTGCAGGCGTGTGATGCTATATTATTTAACACAAAAGGAACTGTAGCTCCAAGTGAATATTTTGTAATATTTGATCCAGCCGATGCTCAGTACATAGGCTAAGTATCAGACGTAATAAATAAATAAATTGGCGGAGGAGTTGGGTTCTTGTTTTCCTTATGCCTTTGGTAATTCACATCTTGTGTATCTTATGTTAAAAGTCCGTACATAAATTTTTGTATTCACCTATTATCATGATGACAGATACAAATAAAAAAATTGTTGAAAATTTCCTTTCATTGATTTTATGCGCATCACTGAAGTTCGATTGTAGAATTCGTAGCACAAATCACAGCGTCGCTACTACTCATTAGAGTGCAGATGTTGCTACGGACGTTCCACAAGGAAATGTACTCAGAGCGTTACTGTGTATAAACGATACTAGTGAGAAATTCATTGGAACCTATTATACATTTTGTGTGTATGACCGCGACGCTGCACTGTGTAGTTCGTATTATAAATCCAAACTTCCTTAGTATTGCGAATGAAAATGTAGCTGCAGGTATTCCAGTATTTGACCAGTACTGTTTTCAATGGAAAACTGTAATTTGTCGGGAACGCGAAAAACTGATAAACAGCAGTTTTCAAAACTTTTCATTTAAATATTTCAAGTATTGATTGAAAACTGTGATTTCTGTAATTGTGCCCACGAATCTTAATTGAGGATTTAGTTCTAGGTATACAGGTACATCACAGCCGGCTAATGTTTCTGTTTTAGTGTGGCTCAGTAAATTATGCTAAGCAGTGAGCTCTCTTGGATAAATGTGACTTACATTCTCGACTAACACATACGTAGTTGACACAGGCAACAGCGTGCTTTCACAAGAAAATAAGATGGAGCCATTGCTATATCCTAAATAGTTCACAACAGAACTGTTTTTTCTGTATTTCCGTATGTGTAAACGTATATTAACTGCTGGTAGATTCAACCAGATGCGTGATCCTCGTTGAAGAAAAGTCATAATTGAGTATAATAGTTTCCACCTCCGCGTCAATCATTTAGGTCCCGAGCGAGTGTTTCCATCCCCATCACTGTGATCGTTTATTATCGTGTTGGGAAGAGCCCTGTGTATTTTCCTTAGCTTGAGACGTTGTCAGGGATATTTCGTACAAAATAGGCTAAGGAATCCAGCTATCGAAGCCCTTGTAAACAGCGCACTCACCAGCGCTACCGACTCAAGGCGTCATTACCGACCACACATCCCTAAACGAAATCTGCTTATTTCGGACCCCCGCAACATCCCGTTTAATTTTGATGTATATTTTAGGACCACCGTGTATTAGTAGTCCAAGAAAGAGCCTTGTAGGACTATAATTTATACAACATTGTCAAAGGAGAAGAACAGCGATCTATTTGGTATGATTAATATTACAAAAAACAGTCTTGATCGCAAAAAGTAACAGTTTTTATTGACTGGTTTCGACCTAATGTAGGTCATCTTCGGAACAGTGCTGGACTCGGCTGGGCTGTTCTCCTGTCAGTTGGTAATTGTTACCAGTTACCAGCTGGTAGGAGAACAGCCAGGACAGCCCAGCCCATTCGAGTCCAGCACGGGCCAAATGGGCTACAGTTTGTTCCGAAGATGATCTACATCAGATCGAAACCGGTCAACAAAAACAATTTTTTGCGATCAAGACTGCTTTTGTAATATTAGCCTTGTAGGACGCCTGATGCAGACGTCCACATTACCCTTAACACCTGACAGAGAGTACAGGAAACCCGCGAAAGCTGCAGGCATTCCACAAGGCACTGTATTTGGACAAATACTATTTCCAACAGAAATCTGTAATTTATCGAGAATATGGAAAATTAAAAACAGCTCTTCATTTGAATAATTATATGAGTTTATTGGAAACACCGCTGTCTGTGGTTGTGCCTAGCAATTTTAATTGCCTAAATAGCCTAATGAATGCTCTTGTAAACAGCGCACTGTACTGACTCAAGGCATCATTGCCGACAACACATTCCTATACGAAATCTGCTTATTTCGGACCCCTCAACAGCTCGTTTAACTTTTCACGTATATTTTAGGACCACCGTGTATTAACAGTCCAAAGACAGTGCCTTGTAGGACGCCTGGTGCAGACGTCCACGTTACCCTTACCAATTGACGAAATCCGTGAAAGCTGCAGGCAGTCCACAAGGCACTGTGTTTGGACCGGTACTATTTCCAATTTATTTGTAATTTATGGAAAATATGGAAAATTAAAAACAGCTCTTCACTTATATAATTATATGAGTAACATTGCTGTCTGTGGTTGTGTCTAGCAATCTTAATTGCCTAAATAGCCTTGTAAACAGCGCATTCTACTGACTCAAGGCGTCAATGCCGATGACACATTCCTATACGAAATCTTCCTATTTCGGACCCCTCAACTGGCCGTTCAATTTTTGACGCATATTTTACAATCACCGAGTAATAAAGGTCCAAACACTGTTCCTTGTAGGTCACCTGGTGCAGACGTCCACGTTACCCTTACCAACTGACAGGAAATCCGTGAAAGCTGTAGGCAGTCCACCAGGCACTGTGTTTGGACCAGTACTATTTCCAACAGGAATCTGTTATTTATCGAGAATACGGAAAATTAAAAACAGCTCTTCATTTAAATAGTTATATGAGTTTATTGGAAACACTGCTGTCTGTGCTTGTGCCTAGCAATATTAATTGCCTAAATAGGCTAATGAATGCTCTTGTAAACAGCGCACTTTACCGACTAAAGGCGTCATTGCCGACGACTCAGTCCTATACGAAATCTGCCTATTTTGGACCCCTCGACACCCCGTTTAACTTTTGACGTATATTTTACGATCACCTTACCCTCACCACCTGACAGGAAATCCGTGAAAGCTGCAGGCAGCTCTTCATTTATACAATTATGTGAGTTTATTGAAAACACTGCTGTCTGTACTTGTGCCTAGCAATCTTAAGTGCCTAAATAGCCTAATGAATGCTCTTGTAAACAGAGCACTCTACCGACTCAAGGTCTCATTACGGACGACACAGTCCTATACGAAGTCTGCTTATTTCGGACGTCTCAATTTTTGTCGTATATTTTACGATCACGGAGTACTAATGGTCCAAACACTGTGCCTTGTAGGCTTAAGTCTACGTTACCCGTACCACTTGAGAGAGTGTACATGAAATGCGTGACACGGTGGTTATTGGTGACGCCGCCGAGTACTCACCGCTTTCGCGTAAGCGTGTAGGACTCCCGGCGGCCGCTGGTGGAGAAGCGCATCGCGCACGCGTACAGCAGCGCCGTGGCGGCGGCGTGCGCGCGCCCCCGCTGGATTCCTCAGGCCGGCACTCTCTCTCACTGACACTCGCGCACTCTGACACGGCGGTCCCGCCCACCTCTCGCCACTGACACGACACGCGCGGCGGCCCGGAGCGCACTGACGCCTCGCCGGCTACCGCGCCGCGGCGCGCGCCAGCCGCGACGCCAGCGCCGGCTGTCGGCGGCGGGCGCAACCGGCGCGGTCTCTCCGCGGCTTCATTCAGCGCGCCGCCAGTGAATGGGAGGGGCCGCTACGCGCAGGGCCGCTCTTCTCCTGGCAACGGCTACACGCTTCCGGGGGGTCCCGTGCCAACCTGCCGCGGCGGAATCTTAAAGCCCTTTCTACGTGGAAAGTGAGAGCTTCATGATGCACCGGTCACGCTAGCCACGTACAGTGTCGACGCGTCCTCTTGCACAAGATGCACGCATACGATCGCTAGTAGACGGAATAGGATGGAACCTATTGTATCGCGTCACAGAAGTGATATCAGGCGATCCACAGGGAAGCGTTATAGGTCCTCTACTCTTCCTTCTGTTTATAAACGATTTGATTGTTCGCGGATGTGCTGTCGTTTATCGGTTAGTGAAGTCAACAGAGGATCAAAAGCGATTTAGAGAAAATTTCCACTTACTTTATTTTATTTTCTCCCCTCAGCCGGCCGCGGTGGCCGAGGAGACTGAGTCGCTCCAGTCACGGTCTGCACGGCGACTACGGTCGGGGGGTTCGAATCCCCCCCCCCCGGGCATGGATATTTGTGCCGTCCTTACTCTTAGTTAGTTCATAAGTAGTTTGTAAGTTTAGGGACTGATGACCCCGTAGTTAAGTCCCATAGATTTTACAAACATTTTATTTTTTCCCCTCACCCTCCTCCCCACTCCATTCCTAAGCTGCATCTCGTTATTCCCATCTAACCCATCCCCACCACCATGACGTAACCTTCCTATCCCCTCTCCCCTCCCATCTCCTCCCGTCCCCGATTCGCTGCAGAGCGTGATTCGAAGTGCGCCAGTCAGAGGTGATGGTTGTATGCAGTGGCGTAGCTATGTCACTAAGGGCCCCGGGGCAGAAATGACATTGGGGCCCTCTTTAAAACTAGACAGGTGCAAAACTACTTTATCAGCAGGTCCTTACCGCACACTGTTCGACATAATAAGGCAAACCTAAATAATACTAAGGAAATTATTATGTGTCATGCAGAAGATAGTATTTAATCCTAGTGTCTAATATAATTACAACTGTGAAACTTTATCATGCTTTCACGCAAAAATTACTGAGTGGATTTGGATAAAATTTTGCAGAGGGATAGAGTTGGACCTGCGTAGGACATATAGATAAAATTTTGCAGAGGGATAGAGCTGCTCCATACTAGGTGAATGAAGTCCCAAGCAGAAGCTAGTAAAAAAATGAACAACGAAGAAATATTACTTAACCACGGAAACATAATAATAATAATTTCGTGTGGCTCATTGGTCTGGTGCAAGTCTTTCAATTGGATGCCACTTTTGGCCCTAACCAATCCCAGTTATCCAACCGGGGAAAGGGGACCTACAGCTTTACGTGAAAGCCGAACCGCATTCGTTTCTGGCGACTCCTTACATCGTTGGGAGGTGAAGGATGGTTTAAAGCGCAGGCTGAAAAAAATTCAAGGTTCAACCGAGTTCAGAACCCGCGACTCTTCACTTTCCAGTCACACATACATTTTTATGCTTATAAATTAGTACTACACTGCGGCTTTTCTTATTAATAAAAATACTTCGAATACATACGATTGAGATAACACCTGTCTGGAAAGAAGAAAGTGGCGAGGATTGTGTACTGTCCTCAGTTATTACTACTCCCAAACAAAGGAGAAATTTCTGTCACTTACTTGCGATATTTCGTGGTGTGATTGACAAGCGTTATTACAGTTTTGCTGAATTTATTTGAAGTTGTGCAGACATACAGCAGTTAACCTCAATGCTTTAAATAATGAGAAACTACACCAGTTAGGGAAGTTATTGCGTATCACTACGAGTTTCGGGGATTTATTTGCATTTTCTAGTGCATTTGTTTACATAAGTACTTTTTCGACGTTTCAATGTGTGATTTCCTGACACACTTGTACTGCAGTTGCCTCTTTTAGGTTAGCTACTGAAGTTCGGGTAAAATCGGACAGAATAAATATTGAGGTGTGTGTTTTATCCTAATGTTACAAACCATAACTTTTTCTGTCTGCTTAAAGATAATGTGCCTTCCATTACTCAGAAAATGCAACATAATAATCTTGACTTAGGCCTACTGTAACCTCCCTGAGTACAAAAACCAGTGCAAGTGACTATTTTTGTATTGTGACACCCAGTTTAATGGAGCAGACATAATACCTGAAAGTATTGACAGACGTAGTAGTTAGTATGTAAAAAAGTTGCCAAGATTTTATTATGTAGGCCTATGGCTACGATTTCCCTCATTAAAGTAATCTCAGAAAATTACATCAGTGCAAGAGATGCATAATATCACACATGGAAACGTATCGACGTATTTATGTAAACAAATGCACTAACAGCGAGAAAAACTCTCGAAATGCGTTGTGCTGAGCATAAAAATACATAATGGATACAGTTTTTCAGTATTTAAATACATGATAAACACAGTTATAGGCATTCCAGAAACATCCGATTATGATGAACGAAATGAAGTTACGGTACACTGAACTTAAATGACTGTCATTCAATATATTTGTGAAAGACAAGTGTGAAATTAAGAATAATATTGAACACAAAAACCACTGAACAGGGGATGCACACGTAGGCCTGCACCACATTTGCAGGTCACTTCATAGAACAGAATATCCCGAACTGAACACATTTTTTAGATTATAATTTACGCCTAAAATTTCTGACAAAGGATTTAACTAACTTGGAGTTTCCAATAAACTGTAATATCAGACCATAGTCTCCGAACAAACTGATTTGAATTTCACCGACTATCGTCCGAAGTCTCTATGGTCGGGCGATGAGATCGGCTACACTGTGACCGTGCCCATAGTGGAGTACTGATTTGAAACGATCGGCCGTTTTCCGCCGATGTCTGTCGTCGGTAAAACGCACCGATATCGGAGCCACTATGACCACAGCCTTAGCTCATTGCTCCGTATCGATCAACGTAACTTCGTTGATGGTCCAATCAAAGAAGGAAAATAGGAGAAATATTCGTTAGGGTGGTTTCAGCAAAAAGTACGATGCCGTACCCTACCAGGCCTCATAAAGCATACGTTAGTGTCTGGCCAGGAAAACGTAATAGGTCAAAGTAAGTCGACTTCTTCGGTTATTATCGTCACATTATAATAGAGGGCAGCGTCATGAATGCTCAATTCACTATTGTGACAAAGTAACCATATTTTCTTTTCTTCTTGCTCGAATTTCAGAGTGCAGTTGCTTACAGCACTTCATTGGGATCTATGATTAAGGAGCACTCCCTTGGGGAAATTCACTACACAAACAGTTGAGTTACCATAATAACACCAATCTGTAGTAATAAATTGTAGATACTTCAAATGTGGTCACGTCGTGTAATCTCAGACACACTGCTAGTAATTCAGCGCCATTGACAGTTATTTCGCAAAGATTGGCAGCAATGGCAACTCTGACTTCAACCGACAGCACGCTAACGGTGGCAGGGTCCATGTCTTAGCGGACAAGCAATCGACTTTGTTATGTTTATATTCTGAGGTGGGAATAATTTTTTGATTTCTCTTGGTGCGTTTGAGATTTGTTGGTAGGGTTCAAAAAAGTTAAAAGTGGAAAATCCTTCGTTCAACTAAAATATTATATACAAAGGATGTCGATTATCCGAAGTAACTGGAGGACATAGATGTTCGGAAAACCGATTATTCGGATAATCGAACTGTACACTTCTAAATATATTATTTATACAGTATTCGGAGGCGCGCGATCCTTCAGGAGTGGCATCGTGTGAAGGCCGCATTAGAAGCAGAGTTCCGCCACCCGGTGGCCCAGTGCGGCTACTGTGGGAAACTTGGTTTGAGGGGAGGAGAGGTCATGGACGCTAGGATGGGAGAGTAAAAAAGTAAAATAAAAAATTCGCGCTCTTCTGTAACTGTTTTCGAACGTCTCTCACGGAGGCCGAGGGGCCCCTAGAGCTTGGGGGCCCCGGGGCACTGCCCCGCCTAGCCCTATGATAGCTACGCCACTGGTTGTATGACTGTGTTGTGTGTCTGGGTGATTGCGTGAGTGTTCTATTTTCTGAAGAAGGCCATGGCCGATAGCTGAATGTATTGTATGTGTGTGTCTTTTGTATGTGCCTGTCGCAGCTCGTCACCACGTCTTTGCGGTGAGTTGTAAACCGTCCTCAGCAAAATAAACGCATTTAGCATATTTTGTAGGTAATGATTATTCAATGACCTAATGTCAAGTCATACACATGACCACTAAAAGAAATCCGCTGAACTTCAATTACGCGATAAATCAGTCAAACCTTAAGGTCGTAAATTATACCAAATACCTAGCAGTTACAATTACGAACAACTTTGACTGGAGAGAACACATAGAAGATATTATGGAGAAGGCGAACCAAAGGTTACGTTTCATTGGCAGAACGCTTCGAAGATGCACCAGCTCCACATCACACTTGTGCGTCATCTCCTGGAGTACAGTTGCCCCTTGTGGGACCCTCACCAGGTGGGACTGACGGAAGACATTGAGAAGGTTCAGAGAACGGCAGCTCGTTTTGTTTTATCACGTTACGGGGGGGAAAGCGTCACGGAAATGTTGCACGAATTGGGGTGGAAATCATTAAAAGAAAGACGTTATTCATTGCGGCGTGATCTATTTTCGAAGTTTCAATCACCGACTTTTAGTTCTGAATGTGAAAATATTTTGCTAGCACCCACTTACTTAGGGAGACATGACCACCCCAATAAAGTAAGAGAAATCAGATCGAAAACTGAACGATTTAGGTGTTCTTTCTTCCCGCGCGCTATTAGAGAAGGGAACGGTAGAGAAAAGTTATGAAAGTGGGTAATGAACCCTCTGCCAGGCACTTAAATGTGATTTGCAGAGTATCTATGTAGATTTATGGAAGAGTTTCGCGCATGCGTAGACGACTGAATGGGTAACCCAGCGGACAAACGAAGACAAGCCCCGAAATTGTTTGCGACTGTCTACTTGTCTCCTGCTCAGAGGATCGTAGTTCTTCGACTCAGTCGTAACTTAGGAAGTGATATTATGGAGGAATTGCATCAAAATTTTAATATAATATGTGTACAACTTTTATTGATTACAGAGATATACGAGGTACGTCCACAAAGTACGTTCCGTTTGGTTATATAAAACAAACGTGTACAGATACAGAAAAAATATTTATTGTACAAAAATATACAACTATTAAACTACTTTTCTACATAGCTTCCGAAATTTTGTAGGCATTGGTCATAGCGTGGCGGAAGTCTTTGTATGCCTTCTTCGTAGAAGGTTGCCACCTGTGTATTCAACCATGTGGTAACATGTTCTTTCAGCTCGTCATCATCGCTGAAGTGTTGACCACCATGGACAGATTTTAGATGTAAGAAGAAATTCGCTAGCTGCGACACTGTACGGATGATGATCAAACACGTCCCAGTGAAATTCCCATAAGAGTTGTTTGGTCACATTCCCCTTGTGAGGTCGGGCGGCAACGTGAAGGGAAGAAGACTCCTTTCATCTCTTCTTACACTTAAAATCTGTCCTTGGTGATCAACACTTGAACGATGATGAGCTGAAAGAACCTGTTTGCCACATGGTTGAATACACATGCGGCAACCCTCTATGAAGAAGGCACACAAAAACTTGTCCCACGCTTGACAAGTGCCTACAAGATTTCGGAAGTTATGTAGAAAAGTAGTTGAACAGTTGCAGATTTTTATACAATAAATATTTTTTCTGTATCTGTTCACGTTTGGTTTATATAACCAAACGGAACTTACTTTGTGGACATACCTAGTAGCTGTTAACATGAAAGCCAAACAAACTTAGAGCAAATGTAAATCAAGACATTTTCACTGATCCATCCGTCGGTTCTTGGTACTGACATCACACTACAATTTTGTGTATTTTCTACTCGTTCATTTCCACTTAGTTACCCTATTTTCGACTTACTAGTGCATATTCAGACTTTAAAGCACGTCGAAAACCGGTTATTTAAATAAAAGTTAATATGGTGATCTACCAATAACCGACGAAAGATTCAGTCAAAATATCCAAATTTCCATGTGCTTTAAGTTTGTTGTACATACCAAGAGCTGTATCTCTGTACCCAACAAAATTTGGACTCGCATTATATGACATTTTAACTGCAACTCGTCTAATACCATCTTCTAAAATCTTTGCTGTTTTTCCTGAAACATACTGTAGTTAACCGATAGAATATCTGTTTTTGGTGAGCATTATTCGAAGCTTTATCACAGTGAAAGGTCTACGTATAGATACCTGAGCTTGATATACTTAAGCGCCTCCAACCGCAGGTGCTGGAAGTATGTAATCGCATTTTATACTGAGGACGTTAACACACTTGAGCGACGTAGTTACGCATGAACTGCACGAAAAACAATGAAATACAGTTTCACAGTGGCAATCTATAACACAAATAAATGTTTTAATCGTCACAATATATCTTACAGTTTCGAAAAGTGATCTTAATTCGGCGATTCATTTGCTGTAAATTGACAACAAACCAAGTAGACACGTGAAACAGACGATCCGAAAGATGCGCACAGTTTGAACGCTTCTTTGGAGTTCAACGGTCTACCGCAAGGAGCGCTGCAGCTGACAATGACTTGCATGTTGCCCGTCACGTATTGAAAGGGCTTAAGACGACATGCCGCAGGTACACCTCGCCTCGCTGCCCTTTAAGACCACTACACACGTTCAGATTTGTCGGAACCAATTTATCGGGAGTCCGATAAATTGGACATGTGGAGGTGCTTGCGACCAACTTATCTTATCGGATGGTTGGTCGGACGGTCAGGCCGACATCCTACACCACCCCACTGCCCCCACTCACCCACTCCAGCCGACAAATTGTACCTTGTGTATCGTTACCCGACCAACTTCCTGCCTGCGATCGTCTGATTTCTGCACAGCGAACACGCAAAAAACAGTTCGGCAACCAGTCACCAGAACAGGGAGGCGTTGCAACCGCTGTGTGTAGTTGGTCGGAATGGGTACTACGAATTTGGTTGGTTCGTTGGTCAGTTGGTGGGTCGGACGATAAATCGGAGCCTTTAAGGAGACCTGAACGTGAACGGTCTGCATTTTCGTACCTTGCTTTCGGTGCGCATTACTCTTGATCCTCAATGCGGACATAGTTGCAATTTTGTACGAAAACTGAATGACATTAACTTAAGCCGTAATAGGATATTTATTGAATTATGTGTTATAGTTTAAGAACTACAATATTTTGCCTAATAGATGTTTTTATAATACACTTTCGCATTCTGAAAACATTTTCTGGTGCACCGTCAGTCTAGTAACTTTTAAAATGTGGCAGGCTGCTGTCAACATTCGTAGAAACATAGAAGGCCTTAGCCGGCCGCAGTGGCCGAGCGGTCTGCGGCGCGCCAGTCACAGTCTGCATGGCCGCTACGGTCGGGGGTTCGAATCCCCCTTGGGCATGGATATTTGTGCCGTTCTTAGTGTAAGCTAGTAGATAAGTAGTTTGTAAGTTTAGGGACTGATGATCCCGTAGTTAAGTCCCATAAGCTTAACAAACATTTGTCATTTTTTTATGACAACCACAGACCTTTTGTGCAATGTATTAGCCATAATACAAAGATCCCATTCTTCAATAGGGAGAAATTTGGTGAACATAGCTGAAACCGTTATGAAGATATATGTACCTAATGTTCTGAAAATTTAGTTTCGCGTGTTCACTGTGTTTTCGAATCACCGTATGTCTCTTCAGAATATACCAGTGGCATAATGTTTCTGGCCGGCTGCTAGTTTATCCTCTGCAGACTTTTTCGGAAGTTATTCCCTTACTCTGGACTCTTTAGTGATGCTTCCGCAGCCCTTTTAGCTTCAACTAGTCGCTGATAATCTATGGCAGTCAGAGCAGCTGTCTTATTATTTTCTGGTAGGATGCCTAATTTGTCCATTACTTTAGTTCCGTTAAATAAACCATCATGGAAACAGAAAACAGTATCCATCACAACTATTTTGAGTACTGTCCATTCAACAAACATTGTTTTCGATACTCATTGCGACACGCATCTGTTGAAACTATCATTAGGATTTTGTGTACGGCTGTGTAGACATTTCATAGATAATTTTTTATCTGCAATGTCCCTGTAAATTGGCTTTATTATTTCCATGACTGTTGCATGGAATATTTGTGATGATATTCCTTGCCTGAAGCATCAGCGTGACCAGTGTGGAGCCATTTGTTCAAAGAGCGTTTAAAACTGTAATCATTATTTAAAAGTTAATAAACCATAAATTTTTGGAAACGGGAGAATTTTTTCTTTCTGATGGAGGCATTTTTTTTTCGATTTTTCAGTCATTTTCACGTCCAGACGAGTCACCGCAGGTACATCACGCCTCGCCGCTCTTTACCGTTCTGGCCGTTGCTTACTGCGCCCGACTGGTTATTCGGCGTCAAACTTCTGATTATCGCGTTCACTTACAACGGAATAAGGTACTACCATCGAATGATGGTGAGTTCAGGCAGACCGTCGTCGTCACGTCACTTTATCACCGCCGATTCTGGGCTCTACAGAAACAAGACACAGCTTGGGGACGTCAAAGGCACGACAACTATAGCGTGTTGGTGGGAATGGAAAACTATCCTTGAAAATCGACATCTTAGTAAACGAAAATTAAACGAAATACACGGTAAAGTCACGCTCTGATGCCAAAAGACCTCCTTAACATCTAAATATACCGACAAAATAGATAAATAAATTTTAAAAAAACTCCTAGAAACAACGCAGAATTTGGTTACATAACGACAGCATGTATAAATAAGGGAAAAATAGATATCGCCTACAGGAAAATTAAAGAGATATTTGGAAACAAGAAAAGCGGATGTATGTATATCAAGAACTCAGTGGAAAACCAGTTATCAGTAAAGGTGGGAAAGCTGAAAGATGGAAACATTATATAGAGGGTCTCTCCAAAGAAAATGAACTTCGATACAATATTGTGGGAAGTGAAGAGGAAGTAGATGAAGATTAAATAGGACAAACTAAGCTGAGAGAAGGATTCGACAGAGCACTGCAAGATCTGTCGAAACATGGTCTTTGGGTAAGCGACATTCCCTCGGAAGTCTCTGGGAGAGTCAGTCAAGTGAAAACTATTTCTGTTGTGGCGTAAAGTCACCGCCAGATGCACGAGAACTATCGTGTAGAAGGCAGCGGACGACCGGCAGCCAATCACACGCCGGCGCCGCGAATCCTGTAGGGAGCAACCTAGAAGCGCGCCCTCTACAAGCTACTGTATCTAGGCCGACCTGCGACTGGACGAGCCCGTCTGAACTCGGCTCCGAAATAGGCAGTCACTACGACTCAGCGCAGCTAGCATCGAGGACGAAGACGACGCCGCGAGAACATACTTTATAGAAGCTGAGTAAAAATGTTCAAATGTTTGTGTAGTCTATGGGACTTAACTACAGGGTCATCAGCCCCTAAACTTACAAACTTCTTATGAATTACTTACGAACTAGGACGGCACAAATATCCATGCCCGAGGGGGGATTCGAACCCTGACCGTAGTGACCGTGCAGACCGTGTCTGGAGCGCTTCAGTCCCCTCGGCCACCGCGGCCGGCGAAGTTGAGTATTTGGTGTAAACATTAGTAAATGAAACTTGTACTACTAATCTGTATAGCTGTCAACGCATCTCAAGCGTCCTGATAGAAACTTTCCAGAAAGACAGGCCGGGAACGACGAAACACATGGCGACAGGAACGACTAAACAATTTCACTTGGTGTGTAAGATGTATGAGACAGGCGAAATACCGTTACACTTCAAGAAAAATGTAACAATCCCCATTCTAAAGAAAGCAGACGCAGACAGGTGTGAAAATTACTGAACCATCTATTTAACAAGTCATGGTTGCAAAATTTTTGCACGAATTATTTACAGAAGGATGGAAAGGCTGATACATGCTGACCTCGAGGAAGATCAATTCGGATTCAAGAGAATTGTAGGAAGATAGACTCTGGAAAGGCAAACCTACATTTGAAGCTTTTGTAGATTTGGAGTTTTGACAATGTTGATTGGAATAAACTCTTTCAAATTCAAGTAAGCAGAAGTAAAATATATGGAACGGAAGGTTACTTGCAACTTATACAGAAGGCAGTTATTAGAGTCGAAGGGAAGGGAGTAAGATAGAGCTGTAGTCTTTCCATACATCTACATGGGATACTCTTCAAATCACATTTAAGTGCCTGACAGAGGTTTCATCGAACCACCATTATACTATTTATCTCCCATTCCATTCTCGAATAGCGCGTGGGAAGAAAGAACACCCGAATCTCGCCGTTCGAGCTCTGATTTCTCGTATTTTATTCTGATGATCATTTTTACCTATGTAAGTGGGAGTCAAAAATATATTTTTCCAATGTTGGCGATTGGAGTTTCGTAAATAGCCCACACCGCAGCGATAATCGCCGTTGTTGTTATGATTCCTATCCCAGATCCTGTATCATTTCCGTAACGCTGTCTCCCCTGTATCGTGACAATACGAAACGAGCTGCCCTTCTTTGGACTCTTTCGATGTTCTCAGTCAAACCCACCTGATAAGGATCCCACACTGGGCAGCAATATTCCCAAAATGGACGGACAAGCGTAGTGTATGCAGTTTCTTTTGTAGTTCTGTTGCATGTTTTAAGGGTTCTGCCAATAAAACGCAGTCTCTGGTTCGCCTTTCCCACGCTGTTATCTACGTGTTCTTTCCAATTTAATCTATACTTTAAGCAAGATATGAAGGAAAGCAAGCAGAAATGTGCAGAAGGAATTAATGTTCAGGGTGAATAAATAAAGACTTTGCCCTTTGCACTACGACGTTGTCATTCTGGTAGAAACAGCAAAGGACCTGAAAGAGCAGCGACAGTT
The DNA here is from genome assembly GCA_026315105.1 of Locusta migratoria. Lineage (NCBI taxonomy): Eukaryota > Metazoa > Arthropoda > Insecta > Orthoptera > Acrididae > Locusta > Locusta migratoria. The sequence goes on along the minus strand of CM048745.1, from coordinate 324,594,840 downwards.
GTGCGCATGCGCGAATCCGGCAGTTTGAGAGCGCCAGAAATATTTTTCCGGGTAGCGTCAGACTGTTTGCTCTTACTGCCGAGGCAACAAACAGCCACTTTACAAATAGCCAAGAAGTGGGCGAACGTGCTGCTGCAGCTTGATTTCGGCTCTGCGCATGCGCGTGAGCCTGATGGTACGTACTGGAACTAAACTAGCTCATTGTATGAGCTAAAGATATCTGTCCAAGCAGTTATATTCAGGCAGAGGGAAGGCAAAAGTGTGGGGCAAACAACCGTCAGCTGCATAACAGACGAGATGATGAAACGTTGTGAAGTACGCAGGCACCTAAACAGCACAGCTTTGCCTGATGTTTTCAAAACATGCTTCTTCCAGGATAAAAAAAATCAAATGTTTATAAAGCTTATGGAACTTAACTACGGGGTCATCAGTCCCTAAACTTACAAACTACTTATGAACTACTTACGAACTAGGACGGCACAAATATCCATGCCCGAGGGGGGATTCGAACCCCCGACCGTAGTGGCCGTGCTGACCGTGACTGGAGCGCCTCAGTCACCTCGGCCACCGCGGCCGGCTCTTCCAGAATAGAGAAACCTTTTATCGATGACGTTATGTCTGCGACATGTGGTCCCACGGCGATATCTCGTTCGTAGTTGCCCTTGTAGATGATGTCTGCTATTTATTTATTTGACATGCCCCAATACATAGTAATATTACATGTATGAAGGTTAAATTCAGGCGGTTACATCAGGCACTTTGGCAAATAGAAACACAGTACATAAGATGGAAGGATTTACAAAAGATTTATAGCTTTACAGAAAAGAAGCAAACGAGTCTTACACAGCAGAAAATCTAATTGAATTACAGAAGTTGTAAAAGTCTGTAGCGAATTTATGTACGAAATTACATTTACTGACGGGCCATCCTCCTCCTTTGTCAGTTAATTTTTCCGGAGATGGTCCCTCTCTTTCAGTAAGTTGCAGCAGTAGAAGATCAGGTGGTCAATACTTTGCATATCTCTGTTACTATTTGAATAACAGAGTGGATTTCAAGGTAGCGAAGATTATTTGTTAGTAATAAATAAGTAAGAATTATCAAGAACACATGAATCTATCAATGACACTAAATCCACACAAGTAATTGTGATTAGCAAAGCTGATGGACAACGAGAATATGATGATTCCGAAGACAAAATAACGAGAAAAAAATCTACTATCAGTTGGGCGCTTGCCCGCGAAAGACAAAGATTCCGGCTTGGAATCCCGGTTCCGTCACAAAGTTTTAATTTCACAGGAGGTTTCACTGTGCACAAGCATTGAGAGAATAGCTTACTGCTGAATAAATGACTCGAATTAATGTTAAACTGATGAGTGATAGAAATTAAAGTGCGATGCAACGGATACCCCCTAGTTAATAAGCTATTTGGTTCGAAGCTAGTGCTCAGCTCTGACATCACAGGCAGGAGTGCCAACGGAACCTGGACACCTCGACCGATGTCTGCTTTCCAGAGCCAAGACACCAAGACGTCCGCTCTCCTCAGAGGCAGAACACAAACTCTCGCAATTTCCTTTCTCCTGTACCGTCCACGCGAGTTTCACGAGGAGTTCGCGCCGAAAATTAATCTTCACAATATTGTACGATGAAGAAGATTATAACAGGTTTCCAGCCAAGATCGCTTTCTTCATTTAATTACCTTACTGGTAAAGAAAGAAAAAACGACTGTCTCAAAGACAAAAACCAATATGTAATATATTGTGCTGTACATGTAACATCTTTGTCTCTCTCCGCTGCAGAGTGAAAGTTTCATTCTAGTATTGTACTTGTCTTCGGTCAGTAATGAACTTGGATTCTGAAGTGCCTCTGGTTAAGACCATAAGAAAGAATGTTTCAGACGTTTTATTATTGACTTGTAAACTTTATGTTGATGACACATCAATGTGGATGTACACCGTTTTACTATGTAAAAATTTGTTGTAATAGCAGTGAATTCATGTAAAATTACTACAGGTATGTAACCATGTAATTGTAGATAGATAAGTTTTTTTTGCTATTATGTGTTGCAGCTCAATTTGTAAAAGAAAAAACTTTGCGTATTAGGTCTGAAGATGGCGTCTAGGCCATGGCCTCCACAAGGGTGGGGCTGGGTGGACCCATGGGTCTAGGGCCCGGTGCTTAAGGGGACCCGCGCCCAGAACCTAAATGATTCAGGTTTTTGGTTACCGCAATTTTTTTTAAAAAAAAAAGAAAAAAAAATATTGAATATTTTTCATCCAACGAAATTTATGATAAACCGCTTATCTTAAACGATTACTTCGATGGATGCTCTTAGTTATTGCCATTGGATGGTATTGTGTGTGTGTATTAACTAAGGAGACCAATCGTATCGATTTTTTCGCGACAGTCACGATTTTTGTCTGTCTGTCTGTCTGTCTGGATTTTTTTCAAAGGTAATTCGGTACATCTATTTGTCCGGGTTTTAACAATTATGTCCCGATTTAGAAATTTATCATACCTGTATCCGTCTATTTTATTATGATGGGGAATTGATTGACGCAAGTTACAATAAACGTCATAATTCGCTGCCCGCCCTCCGAAATCAAAATCTGACTATGGGCCTCCTGTGGCCATTTAAGTACAGTCTCAAGTAAAAGAATTTTATAAATGAAGCTTACCGTATCAAATTTACACCGCCGGCCGAGGGGACTGAGGCGCTCCAGTCACGCTCTGCACGGCCACTACGGTCGGGGGTTCGAACTACCCCACGGGAATGGATATTTGTGCCACCTTAGTATTAGTTAGTTAGTTCATAAGCAGCTTGTAAGTTTAGGGGCTGATGACCCCGTAGTTGAGTCCCATAAACTATACAAACATTTGAACATTTGATTTGGACTGTAGTTTCCGCTCGAGTCACCGTAGCCGCAGTGCTCAACCAGTGCTGCCTAGCAAACAAAGTGTCTATCACAAAAAAAAAAAAAAAAAAAAAAAAAAGTTCAAATGTTTGTACAGCTTATAGGACTTAACTAACGGGGTCATCAGTCCCTAAACATACAAACTACTTATGAAATACTTACGAACTAGGACGGCACAAATATCCATGCCCGAGGGGGGATTCGAACCTCCGACCGTAGTGGCCGTGTAGACCGTGACTGGAGCGCCTCCGTCTCCTCGGCCACCACGGCCGGCTGTCTGTCACAGCTTGTACAATTACCTTCATGTAACTCCCAAAATAATCATAACCAACGTCAACTGAGGAATCAGATCCACACAGTTGAACGCTCAATAATTATTGCCCCCACCTAGTACCATAGCAAATCGATCAAAATTAATAACAGCTTTCCAGCCAAGATCGCTTTCTTCATTTAATTACCATTTAAAGAAAAAAAAAAGAAAAGAAAAAAAAAACGACTGCCTCAAAGGCAAAGACCAATATGTAATATATTCTATTGTACATCTAACACCTTTTTCTATGGCTTCCCGCGTAGTAGTCAGTATTGTACTTGTCTTCAGTCAGTAGTGAACTTGGATTCATGTAAAATTACTACTCATATGTAACCATGTAATTGTAGGTAGATAGGTTCCTTTTGCTATTATGTGTTGCAGCTCAATTTGTAAAAGAAAAAACTTTGTATATTAGGTCTGAAGATGGCGTCTAGCACGCCGAAACCGGTAATGTAATTAAATGACGAAAGCGATCTTGGCTGGAAACCTGTTATTAAAGAATTCTATATCGCCCCAATAATGAGTTCCTTACACATCAAAATTAATATGGCGAAAGACATTGCCGAGTAGGCTTGCAGTCTATCAACCTCGTCGAGACCGACAACGACCGCTGCTTTCGGACCCGCTGTCCTCGAAAGCGAGAGCGTCGCTACCAAACGGGTCAGCCTCCGCGGCGGCACTCGGTGCGTGCGGGCGCCGTGACTCACCGCCGCTGGCCCTGTCCCGGCACTTTAACACCTGTTTGCGAAAGGCGCCCGCCTTTAATAAGCGGCTTAATTAGAAGTGATGTGGTGTCAGCCGCTCGCCTCGCAGCGATTCGTTCACCGCCGCCAGCCTCTGCACATGGCAGACACTCGTTTGTTTATCGGCGGCGGTGGCCGTGGCCACACTCGTACGTCGCCGTCCGGCTCAAATACGTGCGCGTTTACGCCAGGGACGCCCGCCCAACTGCCGCGTATTAGGGATACTAACGAGCACACTCTTTTAGGAGAACGCCGTTATCCACCTCCGCAGGATCACTGTGGTCCGCTGACGGCCGACCCGGAGGTCGCCTGTGGTTTTTCTGGCATTTAAGGCGTCTTGTTCAGAAGCAACAAAGTCTCATTGGCCGGCCGCGGTGGCCAAGGGGACTGAGGCGCGTCAGTCACGGTCTGCACGGCCACTATGGTCGGGGGTTCGAATTCCCCCCCCCCTCGGGCATGGATATTTGTGCCGTCCTTAGTGTTAGCTAGTTCATAAGTAGTGTGTAAGTTTAGGGACTGATAACCCCGTAGTTAAGTTTGAACTTTCGAAAGTCTCATTGTAGAATGAAACTTTCAATCTGCAGCGGAGTGTGCGCTGATATGAAACAACCTGGCAGATTAAAATTGTGTGCCGGAACCGGGACTCGAACCTGGGACCTTTGCCTTTCGCGGGCAAGCGTTCTACCACTGAGCTATCCCGACACGATTCACGGTGAAGCCCCACAACTTCAATTCTGCCAGTACCTCCCCTCCTACTTTCCAAACTTCACAGAAGTTCTCCTGCGAAAGTTGCAAGAGTAGCACTCCTGGAAGAAAGGACATGGTGGACACTGCTAGTCTGTCCTTCCTGACATGTCCGAAAGGACAGACGTCACACAGACAGACACACACACACACACACACACACACACACACACACACACACACACACACACACATTTATAATCTATATCTGTAAATGTGAATGTCTGTTCGCTCTACGTTTATCGTCTGAACCACAACACATAAAGAGCTAAAAATTTGTATAGTTACTAATGTCTACCCGGGAAGGTTTTAGTCACGGTTTTATAGCGGTCGGATAAATATATATATATATATATATATATATATATATATATATATGTGTGTGTGTGTGTGTGTGTGTGTGTGTGTGTGTGTGTGTGCGTTGTACAGTTACTAATTTAAACCTGAGGAAGGTTTTAGGCACGGTTTTATAGCGATCTGGTAGATATTTAGTAATTGAAGAATATAACGGGAATGGCGGAACAATAAAAAAATCGATTTGTTTCGCGCATTACATAAGGTGGTCAATCTCTGACATTAGAATCATTATTGTTGAATTTCCTGATTGGATTTTACAAACGAGTGCATTTTTACGTACGATTTGATCTACACTACTTACTTTCTTGATAAACAGTAAGAACATGGACTTCTTCAATCTGATAGGAATATTTTTCAGTTCCTTCAAAACCAGTTTCATAGCACACTACTGAAAGATAGCTTACCATAATCAACCAACAGGCGAGCGGAGCCGCTGGTTTAAGATGTCGATGACGGGCAATGATCCATTTTTTAGTGCGGAGGCACTCCTAGACCGTTACTTTTAGGGGAATTAGTTTACATTAACTACGAGTTTGAGTTCTAGAGATCAGGTAAAGTTCAGTATTCCCGACGGCAGGAGGCATACTTGAGTCATTCCGTGCAGGTGTAGTGATCGCTGTGTTCCCTGTGGTGTAGAGGTCAGCACAAATTCCTAGCAAGCAGGAGACCCGGATTCGAGTCCCGGCTGGGTACACATTTTCGCCTTTACTTATTCGCAGTTAACGTCATACATTCCATAAATATGAATAATAGTAGTTAAAATATTACATTAGAATGGCAATCTAAAATAAAACGAAAACAGCATGTTCTCGAACCAAAAATAATAGTTAAAATAATTACTAATTACATGGAACAATAGTGTGCCGGCGGTACCTTGGAAATGCCGCAATGTACTCCGCGGTTGCAAAGTGTCACGTAAAACAAAGCCAACCTGACGGACGTAATGAGGCGGTACATCACGCGGAAGTGAAACCTCGCTCGATGAACTCTCTGCGGGCAGACGGCTGGAGAGATGTTTCATTTCAGATTATAGGGACACGCCCGAGGCGAGGGGGGTATCGAATCCTAATCTCGGCCCGAGATCGGTCGTGATCCGCGCCTTTTTTATGGAAAGTGTGCGGGGATCGATCCATCGCGGGCGTTACGACCGCGTTACTGACCCTCGAGCGCGCCCACCCGAGATATTGGCAACTTTATTGAACATTGTTGTTAGCGGAGGGGGAGGGGGCGGGGAGGATAGCAAGTAGAGGAGGGGGGGTAATGCAGAACCCGGCTTGTTTTATCGACGGCAGCGGCGGAGATGGCTTTCCGCGTCACGACGAGACAGCCAGCTCCTAATTGATGCCGGGGCTTGACGACGCAACCCGACGAGGCGAAGTAGGCCCAAACGGAGGACGCTGATATTCTGCTACACAACACTCGACTTACTTAGCCCTCGTGTATAAACTAGAGGCTACTGCGGTGGAATGGCCGAGCGCTCTAATGCGCCTTGCTGCGGAGCGAGCGGTTGCGCCCCGTCAGAGGTTCGAAACCTCGCTCGGGAAAGTGTTAGTTTGTGAAATGTAAACTTTCACGGCCGGAATGGTCAAAATTACTAAAAATTTCCGGGCTGTTATGCCGTGGTCTAGTGGATTTATTATTAAAACCCAACGTTTCGTCCCCGACTGCGGAGGACATTTTCAAGGGGGATCGTGGCACTTTTGGATGTCCGATTAACACCCTGGCTCGCTAGTGACTGACTGAAGTCAGTAGCGAGCCAGGGTGTGAATCGGACATCCAAAAGTGCCACGATCCCCCTTGAGAATGTCCTCCGCAGTCGGGGACGAAACGTTGGGTTTTAATAATAAATCCACTAGACCACGGCATAACAGCCCGGAAAGTTTTAGTAATTTTGAAAGTGTTAGTTTAACTTACAAGGAAAGCACTTGGGCTCGAACAAACACATATACACCAAAATCGTATGAGAGATAATGTAAAGATCCCTTATTGCACTAGTGATACTCCCGCATCTGCAAAACTCTGCAGTCGTCCGTTACAGGCCTCTGCGTGTGCCATGCCGCAATGCACTCTGACCTGTCGGTTCGCCAGTAGGGACGGTGCAGTGTGCCTCCGAAGCTGCGTTTTGTGATGTTTGTGAAGCGTGAGATAATTCTGCTAATGTATTGCGATTAGTTGAGATGAAGTTACGAAGAACCCTTCTTCGTGAAGATGGTATTAGTGTAGAAGATGAATCATATACATGCTTTCTCGTATCTGTTATGGTACAGAAATATGAGCATAAGTTGCTGTTGTAACACTAACACATAATGATGATAATAGGGATGATAATGACGAACAAATCTTTGCAAGCGGTAGTGCTACAGTAAGTGCGAGAAGAGGCGATGGAAGCAGTGGCAGTGAATACCAACAGTCTTTCGGGAAGAAGGTTAAAGTTGCAACTATAATCACGGCTTTTGATGACAATTCGCTAGAGAACATGTACGATGATTATCACATAAGTAATAGTAAAGATATCTGCATTACGTATGGCGTCTACAATTACATCTACAGTGCTATCTAGAGAATGGTTGCAGAGCTTTGCAGAAAAACGACACCCACCAGCACATTGAGGTGTACGTAGAGATCCTGTAACCAAACGTTCATACAGATATGTTTGTTCGAGCCCATGTACTTCCCTTGTCAGTTTAAGTATAGTGTGTCCGCAAAGACTCTCCGCAGAGGCTATCTCCGCGTGTCTCGCGTTTCGGAGCGTGTAAAAGTTTGGCAACACAGACAAGGCGCACCTGCACGTGTTCCGTGGACCTGCTGTCGTAGTAGGGTGGGGGTAGCGTTGCATGTGCGCTACAGCTGTTATTGTCTTCTTCTCGTAAACGCTGAATATTGTGAGAATGCTTTCTGTTGCAGACAGTGCCAATTTAGTGATGTTGTAGTTTGTTAAGCTTAAGGGACTTAACTGTGGGGTCATCAGTCCTTAAACTTACAAACTATCTTATACTAAAGACGACACAAACATCCATGACCGAGGGGGATTCGAACCCCCGACCGTAGCGGCCGTGCAGACTGACTGGCGCGCTGCAGACCGCTCGGCCACTTAGGCTGGCCCTATTTAATGGAAGATGTTTTCCGGGTAGGAGGAAACTTCACGGAGCACGTCAGATGACAATTTAGATTGCGTTTTCCTACGTCGAGGTGTCCACGTCGCGACACTGTACGTGATTTAAATCGAACATTCCGGACAACAGGTTCAGTTTGTGATGCACAACGAATTGGTAGCCCTCGGTTTTAAAAGAGCGGAAGTTCGACGAGATTTCGGACATCGTGTTGAGGTGTCTAATAAAATCAGTAAGGAAATTATCACAGGAGGCTAAAGTCTCTAATACGACAGCACATGAGGCCGTAACTAAACAACTGGAGCTGTCTCCGTATAAAATAACTGCAGTGCAATAATTACATTGTATGGACCACACGAAAAGAATAGCATATTGTGAATGGTTTTAGCGATTTATTAACAGACGTAGAGTTGGTGTTTAAGATCGAATATTTGCCACTGATGAAGCTTGATTACATTAATTCTAAAAGTTCATGCTTTTGGTCACCCGGAAATCCACATGCCTTAAGAGAAACGCCATCGGAAATACCGTCACGTCCGAAATGTATTGTTCCCAGATAATTTATCCATTTATTTCGCTGCTGAAAAGATTAGTTCAATCATTCATTTTTTCCAGCAAGACAACGCTACTGCTTATATAGCAGACCAATCCCTACGACTTTTAAATGAAATATTTGGAGACAGAATAATTACAAAAGGTCTCTGGTTTCCTCACTCATCGGATGTTTTCTCCAGACTAATTAGTAGTGAGCTTCTTGATGCAGTCGCGTCGTTAAAATATCTAGGCGTAACATTGCAGAGCGATATGAAATGGATCGAACATGCAAGGACAGTTGTAAGGCGGATAGCCGACATCGGTTTATTGGGAGAATTTTGGGAAGATGTACTTCACCTGTAAAGGTGACCGCGTATAAAACGCTTATACGACCACGTCTTGAGTATTGCTCAAGAGCTTGGGACCTGCAGCAGATCAGTTTAAAGGAAGACATAGAAGCAGTTCAAAGGCGAGCAGCTAGGTTTGTTACTGGTAGGTTCGACCAATGCGCGAGTGTCACGGAAATGATTCGCCAACTCAGTTGGAGATCACTGGAGGAAAGACGACGTTCTTTTCGTGAATTTCTGTTGAGGAAATTTAGAGGACCAGAATTTGAGGCTCACTGTAGAACGATCTTGCTGCCACCTACTTACATTTCGCGTAGTGATCACAAAGACAAGATAAGAGAAATTATGGCTGATAAGGAGGCATATAGGCATTCGTTTTTTTCCTCGTTCTATTTGGGAGTGGAATAGGGAAGGGAATGCCTAGTAGTGGTACAGTTTACCCTCCGCCACGCACCTTACGATGGATTGCGGAGTATGTATGTAGATGTAGAATTCCTTTGGGGTGCGCATAAAACATTTGTTTATCAAAATAACCTAAAGACAATACATAAACCTAGCGATAACTGAATATCTGCGTTCGATTACACCTAAAACATCGGTAAAGGAAGGTATTCGAAAATAAATGTAAATGCCTTCAAAAAAGAGGAAATCACTTCCATCACTTACTGTCATAAAGGCGAGTAAGCGTATTTTCTTCTAATTAATACAAGAAATTAATTTCATTGTTTTAATTGTAATAATGCTGAATCCTATCTCGCAACATCTCGGGCCCGGTGGTCTTGGGGTAAAGTGCTCCACTGGAAATCGTAGGGTCGCGGGTTCGAAATCGGTCGAACCACGGATTTTTTTCTGTCTGCGCTTTAAACCATCCTTCATCTTTCAACGATATGAGCAGTCGCCGGAAACGACACGTGGTTCGGATTGCACGTTAAGCTGTTAGGTCCCCTTTCCCCGGCTGGATAACTAGGGACACGCAAGTCGCGGAAGTGGCGTCCAATTGAAAGACTTGCACCAGGCCAATGAACCACACGAAATTATCATCATCTGGCAACATAACTGCAGCCAGTAGCAGTGAAACCCGGCAGCTAGCTATACGACGACATGAATGTGCTGCCACCCTTACACGCCCCGCAAGGCTATGACTGATAACCTCAGTAGTTCCATTGATCTGCAAACATTTGAAAATATTTTGAACAAACTAGAGGTTAGGAATGAACATTATGTACTCACGTACGTTTCTCATATATTCGACCAGTATATCTCGCAGGCTGACCATGGGAATAAAATCAGAGGTATTAGAGACTACACACAGACTTAATGGCATTCGTTTCTTCCGCGAAGAAAAGACGACTGGCAATTGACGTAGGTAATTTACTCTTCTTGAGGGAGGATGAGGGATGAGACAGACTCCTGAAATCAGTTTAGTTATCTAAGCTAAATTCTTTCGTAATGTGGCGTTTTCGACGCATGCTGGAAATAAAATCGATTGACAAAGCTACGAATGATGCGGTCTTGGAAAGTGTGGGAGAGAAGAGTAGCGTTTGGAGTGATTGTTACAAGAAGAGTTCCACTTACAGGCCATCAAATGAGACAGGAAAGACTACTGAAAACAGAGGGATATATCGGAGGAAAAAGACCGAGAGGAAGACCACGCCTGAGGTACATGGACCAAATCATGAAAGATGTCGGATGCAAGACCTATGAAGAAATGAAGAGGAAAGTGGAAAGATGTTCAGAATGGGCACTTGCTGACATCATTACTGCTGCAAAGCAGTGGATTGACCACTACAGAGGAGGAGGAGCCATAGAACTTAGTGGTGGAAAGTATAAAAAACCAACCTTCAATGTCCCAATTTTGCTTTGCTCTCCGCTTGGATTACATAGTAACGTCTTTATCTGAATCTGAATGAAAATTGGACACGTGTCTGACATCTCTTGAACACATTTGCGAACATTCGACTAATTTCGGCTGCCAAAATCTGGGAAATATCTAGTCGAATCTTTTTCCACGAAACAATAAATTCTGACAGGTATGTGAACAATATCCTGCATCCATTTTTTCAAGAGCTTTCACCCACCGAAAAGCTGTACGGTTATTTCATGCAGGACAATGCAAGACCACACATTGCCAATGCTTCTATGGCAGCAATACGAAGTGTTTTTGATGATAGTTGACTGGTCTCCTCGTTCTCCAGATCTAAATCCCAGTGAATTTATCTTTGGTGAATGTTAAGGTGCATGCAAGCAATCCCCATACACTCGAAGAGTTGGAAGACAGGATTCGACTAGTCATTTCCCAGATTTCCGCAGCCGAAATTCGTAGTGTGTTCTCAAATGTGTTCAAGAGATGCCAGGCCGCTTTTTCCATAGAGGGATATCAGTCTGAACATCTACGGTAAATAAAGGTAAGCTTAGGTTACTCAGATGGCAATGTTTTCTAGACTTTAACTCAGTGTATGCGCCCGCGGCACAACAGAGTGCGAGAATCGGGCGCTGCCGTTTCCGGCGGATGCGATGCTGGTGGCCGGGAGCCGTACCGCGCGATCAGCGGACGCCTGACAGGCGTCTTTCGTGAGACACCCTGTATATACATTTACAGCGGGATTCGAACCACCGCCTCTGTGGTTGTTACCTCGATAATTTTTTAGGGCTGCGTCGAATGACTTTGGCTGATTCTTATTTGAGTTCTGAACTTCATGTAGCAAAAATTATCAAAAAATCTAAAATCCGATACCCATGTGCTCTTCTTGTCAGTGTTAGTGACAGTGTGTTGGCTTTTAAATGTTCAAATGTTTGTAGAGCTTTTGCGACTTATGTACGGGGTCATCAGTCCCAAAACTTACAAACTACTTATGAACTAACTTATACTAAAAACGGCATAAACATCCTTGCCCGAGGGGGGATTCGAATCCCCGATGGGGAACGGCCTCGCGCATCGTAGCAGAGCGCCTCAATGCGCTCGGCCGCTCCACCGAGGCTGTGTTGGCTTTAATACTGTTTATTGTTATGTTAGATGGTCAATAAGATTGAAAAGTGTGTCGTTTGCTAGATTGTTTTGGTAATTTATCAGATGTTTCTTTTCTGTTATCTTCTATTTTGTTTTATTTTTTGTATTTTTTATTTATTACTTGTGTTTCTTGTTGTTTATTCTTATGATTTCCATGTCACCTCCGAAAAATTTACTATTACACCAGAGACACCCTGTGTTATACACTCCCTCCCCTGCACAAGTCCTCAAAGTTCGAAACGTCCTGTTTACTGACAACAACATTCGGACGCGCGGACAGACATACCCTTCAAGAAGCACTCCCGCGCAGATGGCGCCAGTTTGCTGGCGACAGTGTGCTCCTGCAGCTGCCGCCGCTGCGGCCACACGGCGAGGCCGGGCGTGCAGCTCCGTGGCCGCAAATTATTGATCGGGCCACGGCCCCGCTCCAGTAATGAGGGCCGTACCGTAGCGTAGCAGCCGCAGGAATGCGGTAATTGCGGCGTGGCCAGCCTGCGCGCTGTTTCCGTAAACAAACTCTGCCCGCCGTTCGCTGCCGACCGGGGGACTGACATCGCAGCAGAGCCACAGTCCTCCGAAACAACCCAGCAGTGGAGCTCGACATACACTCCATACGCTATGCGATGAAAAACATCAGGACAATTGCCTGAAATGACTTACAAGTTCGTGGTACCCAGCGTCGTTAATGCCGGAATTCAATACGCTGTTGGCCCACGTTTAGCCTTGATGACAGCTTCCACTCTCACAGGCATCTGTTCAATAGCGTTCTGGATTACTTCTTGGAGATGGCAGCCCATTCTCCTCGGAGTGATGTTCTGAAGAGGGAGATCGATGTACGTCGTTGAGCACTGGCACGAACTCGGCATTCCAAACCTTCCAAAAGGGGTTCTATAGGATTCGAAACAGGACTCTGTGCAGGCCAGCCAAATACAATGATGTTATTGTCGTGTAACCACTCCGCCAGAGGCCGTAAATTGTTAACAGGTGCTCGATCGTGTTGAAAGATGCAATCCCCATTCCAGAATTATTCAACAGTGGGAAGCAAGAAGGGTCTTAAAACATCAATATAGCCCTCTCCTGTGATAGTGCCACGCAGAATAACAACAATTGGTGTGTCCCCATCCCATGAAAAACACGAGCACACTATAACACCACCGCCTCTGAATTTTACTGTTGGCACTACACACGCTGGCAGATGACGTTCACCAGGCATTGGACATACCCACACACCGTGCCATCGGATCGCCACATTATGTGCCCCGATTCTTCACCCCTCACAACGTTTTACCACTGTTCAGTTGTCCAATGTTTACGCTCCTTTCAACAGGCGAGGCGTCATTTGGCATTGACGTGCGTGTTTTGTGGCTCATGGGCAGTCGCTCGAACTTTTCTCACCTCCCGCCTGTCGTCGTACTGGATGCAGTCTGGAATGCCAGTCTGATGGTCTGGATAGATGCCTGCCTATTACAGTGTGCGACCCTCTTCAACGTCGGCGGTCTCTTTCAGTTTTTTTTTTTTTTTTTTTTTTTTTTTTTTGTCTATGGGACTTAACTACGGGGTCATTAGTCCCTAAACTTACAAACTACTTATGAACTACTTACGAACTAAGACGGCACAAATATCCATGCCCGAGGGGGGATTCGAACCCCCGACCGTAGTGGCCGCGCAGACCATGACTGAAGCGCCTCAGTCTCTCTTTCAGTCAACAGACGAATTCGGCATGTACTCCTTCATGCTGTACGTATCCTTCACGTTTCCACTTCACTGTCACATCAGAAACAGTGCACCTTGTATGTAAATCTAGCGTACATACGTCTGACATAAGCGACCCAATCACCTGACCACGTTCGAAGCCCTGAGTTCCGCGGAGCGCCCCATTCTTCTCTCTCACGATGTCTGATGACTACTGAGGTCGCTGATGTGGAGTGACTGGCAGTAGGTGGCAGCACAATGCACCTAATATGAAAAACGTACGATTTGGGGTGTTCGGTTACTTTTCATCACATACTGTAACTAAACTGACTCAGGAAATGTCAGGAAATAGTTGGCCACAGTTGTTTTCCCACCACACACCCCCTGTGACAGTTGCAGTTTTATACGACACCTTGGTTAATTGATTGATAGATTTTGTGTGAATGATTCGAGATATAAACAGAAGGGTCAAACACTAAAAACAATTGCCGCGTGGGAGTAGCCGAGCGGTCTGCAACGTCACTATATGGATCAAAATGTTGAAATGTTTGTAAATCTATCGGACCAAACTGCGTGGTCATCAGTCCGTAGCTTACAAACTACTTAACCCTAGGTAAACTAACCTAAGGACAAACACACACACCCATGCCCCAGGGAGGACTCGAACCTCCACGGCGAGCAAACGCGCGCTCCGCAGCGAGACGCTTTAGACCGCTCGGCTACTCCACCGCGGCTTTTATCGATCGCGCGGCCTTTTGCGTTCGAATCCTCCCTTGGGCATGGATGTGTTTGTTGTCACTAGTTTAAGTAGTCTGTAAGTCTAGGGACTCATGACCAAAGTAGATTGGTCCCACAGAATTACAAACATTTGAATATTTTTAAACTAAAAAGAACTGAAATTTCGGTTTCACTTGCAAGGCATCTTCAGTGGCCGGGAATATATACATGATTATGATTTACAAAATTTCTTTTTTCTTTTTAGTAGTTTAGGTTAGAAACAGTTCTGGGGTGTTTTCTAAGTAAGACTAATGATATTTTGAGTATATTCAAATTTACAGTTTTCGTAGGTGCTGTTGTATATGTGTTATTTGCTGCCTCAGGTTGCTCTTTATCTTGCTTATTTTACCTCATTGCGATCTTTCATACCAGAACTCCAGCATTACGCATGTGCCGTTTTGGTTGTGTGGTGTTTTCTTTTGGATGGGGCTACTAACTGTTAAATGTCCTTTTGTTACCAACTGTTTAAATATGTGTTTATGCTATCTTTGCTCTATTTCAATGTGTATTTGTGTTTTCGATTGATTGTGGAAAATACTGAAACACCAATATTTTGTTATTACAATGAATAGTTCATTTGTTTTACCCCTGCGACCGTGCGTAACCGAGCAGGTTGCTTGTTGCATATAGAGTGAAGTGGTCACTGCCAGTCTGTTTCATTAGCCTGCATAGTTTAATGTGGGTTGTTGCAGATGCAGAATTATGGTTCAGTCATCCAAGAGAAGTCACGTTGATGACAAGGTGTTGTCTCAGCAAGACACTGCACGATTTTAATTTTTGGTCTAGAACTGGCTTTAAAGTAAGCCGAAACTTCTTATCACATAAAAACTGTTTCGATCTTTACCACCAGATAGCGTTGACGTCCTCTTAAAAGGAGGAGAATTGTGGCTTATTTTTTCATACCTGTAGTTACGGATTAGCGCACAGTGTCGTATTTCATGTATTTCAATCGTTTGCTTCAATTTCAGATCAATTTTAGTTGTATTGCTGATTGCAAAGTTTGTGGGATACGGCTGCAATAATGAGGTTCATGCAGAAGATATTGAAAACTTTATCGTAGTTAGGTTTGTATTTGTTGAACATTCCTTAATTTTAGGACACCTATATGTATATATTTCATCTTAAACAGTGTTTTAGTGATAATGAATCATCAGATGAAATTTCTGAAACATTCATTTTGATGTCAATCCAGAAAGACTGGCAATATCCCGAAGTTAATGGTGTGTTTGTGAAAAAAGCACGTATAACGGTTTTGTGCTGTCATATGAACGTAATTTATAAATTTTGAGATAAAATTAAAACCAGAAATAATTACGCGCTATCTGCATTAATTGGTTTTAATTAAAATGTTCATTTTATAAAATTCAAATAGATTGGTGCTGTCCAAGATGAATATGCCTGGAAATAATAGATTCAAATAAACCACTGGTACAAAAATGAAATATTAGAAAAATATAAACAAAGGGGCAGTAAAGCCGCATTCCGAATATGTTAGGAAGCAAGTTGACCGAAGAGAATGAAATAGCCGAAGGAAAGAAAATGAGTGCCATGTAGAAGAGACCAATGGCGAATCAAAAAAATGTTCAAATGTTTGTTAAGCTTATGGGTCTTACCTGCGGGCCGGCCGCGGTGGCCGAGGGGACTGAGGCGCTCCAGTCACGGTCTGCACGGCCACTACGGTCGGGGGGTTCGAATCCTCCCCTCGGACATGGATATTTGTGCCGTCCTTCGGATTAGCTAGTTCATAAGTAGTTTGTAAGTTTAGGGACCCTGTAGTTAAGTCCCATAAGCTCGACAGACATTTGAACATTTGAACTGAACTGCATGGCCATCAGTCCCTAAACTTACAAACTCCTTACGAACTGTTGTTGTTATGGTCTTCAGTCCGGAGACTGGTTTGATGCAGCTCTCCACCCTACTCTATCCTGAGCAAGCCTTTTCATCTCCTCATAAGAACGGCAACCCACATCCACTTGAATCTGCTTACTATACGCGTCTCTTGGTCTCCCTCTGCGATTTTTACCCCACACACTTCCCTCCAATGCTAAATTTACGATTCCCCGATGTCTAAGAATGTGTCCTACCAAGCGATCCCTTCTTTTAGTCAGGGTATGCCAAAAATTCCTTTTCTCACCAATTCTGTTCAGTACCTCTTCATTAGTTATGCGATCTACCCACCTAATCTTCAGCATTCTTCTGTAGCACCACATTTCAAAAGCCTCTATTCTCTTCCTGTCCGCACTGCTTATCGTCCATGTTTCACTCCCGTACAAGGCAACACTCCACACAAATGCCTTCAGAAAAGACTTCCTTACCCTTAAATTAATATTCGATGTTAGCAAATTTCTCTTTTTCAAAAATGCTTTTCTTCCCATTGCCATTCTGCATTTTATATCCTCTGAACTGCGACCATCGCATGTTATTTTACTACCCAAGTAACAAAACTCATCTACCACCTTCATTGTTTCGTTACCTAATCTAATTCCTTCAGCATCGCCTGATTTTCTAAGACCGCATTCCATTATTTTTGTTTTGCTCTTGTTAATGTTCATTTTATATGCCCTCTTCAACACGCTGTCCATTCCATTCAACTGCTCTTCCAGGTCCTTTGCTGTCTCTGACAGAATTACAATGTCATCAGCAAAACGCAATGTTTTTATTTCTTCCCCCTGAACTTTAATCCCTATTCCAAATTTTTCCTTGCTTTCCTTCACCGCCTGCTCGATGTACAAATTGAATAACATTGGAGAAAGGCTACAACCCTGTCTTACTCCCTTCCCAACTGATGCTTCCCTTTCATGTCCTTCGAGTCTAATAACTGCGGTCTGGCTTTTGTACAAGTTGTAAATAACTCTCCTTTCCCTGTATTTTATCCCTGCTGACTTCAGAATTTGAAAGAGTGTATTCCAATCAACATTGTCAAATGCTTTCTGCAAATCTACAAAAGCTAAAAATGTAGGTTTGCCTTTCCTTAATCTATCTTCTAAGATAAGACGTAAAGTGAGTATTGCCTCCCGGGTTCCTATGTTCCTCCTGAATCCAAACTGATCTTCCCCGAGATCAGCTTCTACCAGCTTTTCCATTCTCCTGTAGATAATTCGTGTTAAAATTTTGCAACCATGACTTATCAAACTGATGGTTCTGTAATTTTCACACCTGTCTGCGCCTGATTTCTTTGGAATGGGGATTATTACATTTTTCTTAAAGTCTGAGGGCATTTCGCCGGTCTCATACATCCTACACACCAGTTCAAATAGTCTTGTCATGGCTGGCTCTCCCAGAGACTTTAGTAGCTCTGAGGGTATGTCATCTACTCCTGGGGCCTTGTTCTGACCTAGGTCTTTCAGGGATCTGTCAAATTCATCTCTCAGTATAGTATCTCCTATTTCATCTTGATCTACTTCCTCTTCCCTTCCTACAACATCGTCTCCAAGTTCATTTCCTTTGTAGAGCTGCTCTATGTACTCTTTCCACCTTTCAGCTTTCCCTTCTTTGCTGAGAACTGGTTTCCCATCTGAGTTCTTGATATTCGTAGAGCTGTTTTTCTTATCTCCAAATGTTTCTTTTATTTTCCTGTAGGCGGTATCTACTTTTCCCCCTTGCTATACATTCTTCTACAGATTTACATTTGGCTTCTAGCCACTCCTGCTTAGCCGTTTTGCACTTCCTGTCAATCTCATTTTTTAGTCGTCTGTACTCCATTTTGCCTGTTTCATTTACAGCATTTTTATATTTTCTCCTTTCATCAATTAACTGTAGTATTTCCTGTGATATCCATGGATTTTTTGAAGGTCTTGCCTTTCTACCTATTTTGTCCTCCGCTGCCTTCATTATTTCATCTCTCAATGCTACCCATTCCTCTTCTACTGTTTTATTTCCCCCTGTTTCTGTCAATTGTTGCCTAAATCTCCCTCTGAAATTCTCCAGAACTTCACTTTCCTTCAATCTATCTACGTCCCATCTCCTTATTTTCCTACCTTTCTGCAGTTTTTTCAGCTTCAGCCTACAGTTCATGACTAACAAGTTATGGTCAGAGTCTATATCTGCCCCTGGGTATGTCCTGCAGTTTATAACCTGGTTCCGGTACCTATGTCGTACCATTATAAAATCTATCTGATACCTTCCGGTGTCTCCTGGTCTCTTCCACGTATACAACCTTCTTTTGTGATTCTTAAACCACGTGTTTGTTACGATTAAATCATGTTCCGTGCAAAATTCTACCAGGCGACTTCCTCTTTCATTCCTCCTGCCCAGTCCATATTCACCTATTATTTTTCCTTCTCTTCCTTTTCCTACTACCGAATTCCAGTCTCCCATCACAATTAAGTTTTCCTCTCCCTTAACTGTCTGAATAATTTCCTTTAGCTCCTCATATATTTCTTCGATCTCCTCATCATCGGCAGAGCTAGTTGGCATATAAACCTGTACTACTGTTGTCGGTGTTGGCTTCGTATCTATCTTGACAATGATAATGCGGTCACTGTGCTGCTCATAGTAGTTTACCCGCATTCCTATTTTCTTATTCATTATCAGTCCTACTCCTGTGATACCCCCAACTGATTTTGTGTTTATAATCCTGTACTCACCTGACCAGAAATCCTGTTCATCCTGCCACCGAACTTCACTAATCCCCACTATATCTAACTTCAACCTATCCATTTCCCTTTTCAAATTTTCTAATTTTCCTACTCGATTAAGGGATCTAACATTCCACGCTCCGACTCGTAGAATGCCAGTATTGTCTTTCCTGATGATCACATCCTCCTGGGTAGTCCCCGCCCGGAGATCCGAATGGGGGACTATTTTACCTCCGGAATATTTTACCCGAGAGGATGCCATCATCATATGTTCATACAGTAGAGCTGCATGTCCTCGGGAAAAGTAACGGCTGTAGTTTCCCCTTGCTTTCAGCCGTTCGCAGTAGCTGTGTGGCAAAGCCACATTAGCTGATGTTACAAGGCCAGCTCAGTCAATCATCCAGACTGTTGCCCCTGTAACTACTGAAAAGGCTGCTGCCCCTCTTCAGGAACCACACGTTTGTCTGGCCTCTCCACAGATACCCCTCCGCTGTGGTTGCACCTACGGTACGGCTATCTGCATCGTTGAGGCACGCAAGCCACCCCACCTCGGCAATGTCTGTGGTTCATGGGGGTGGCCTTTAGTATAAGGTAACCTTACGAACTACCTTATACTAAAGACGACACAAACATCCAGGCCCCAGGGGAGATTCGAACCACCGACCGTAGCGGCAGTGCAGACTGTGACTGGCGCGCCGCAGATCGCTCGGCCACTGCGGCCGGCAAAGTGCGAATCACTAACACACTGCGGTTTTGATAGGACATGCAGGCAGACAACAATAACTAGAACGTCTGTGTTGTGGAATTACACTTTGACCTTGCCCGGCTGAAGCTTTGAATCGTTATTGGATTACTGTGGTCAGCATCGGAAAGAAATGACAGCTGTGTTGAGAGGAGCTCTCAAACAGAGGGATGCTATTAAATCGGGGCAGCGAAAATTCGTTAAAGAGCGTTGATTGTCCAGCCTCTCGTTAGAGTAGCCAGTCCCCGGCTGTTGTCAGCTGTAATCGAATCTCTCATCAGAGCGGCGAGCGACGTGTCGACTGCAGTGGAGCAGGAGATTGCCTTCCGGCAGGGCTCCGTCGTGTGCGAAGGCCGAAGGGACCGGCGCTTTAAAAATAAAAAACTGGACTCCCTGTGAATGCAGCCCTAAACGCTCTGATGGCGAATTCCATTAATCTTCATCTGCACTCTGCAAATAGCTGTGACGTGCGAGCTACAGGGTACGTAATTTTGTAGCAGTTATTAGGGCTCCTTACGTTCCATTTTAGCAATGACTACGGGGAGAAAGCTTTAATATTGTTCCGTATATGGAGTACTACAGCGTCGCGCAAATCAATGACCACGTTTAAACTGCCCGCCACACAATAATCACCAAAGATATTGTTTAACAATACAGTGAAGCAACCTCAGAGATACCCCGGGGGTGCCACACACCACAGACATATATTAATAGACTGGCAATGCCGTATACAGTATCACTGGTGTCAGTGAAATCTCGCCGCCATATTTCTATACTATAAACTAGTAAGCAGTCGTGTGTGTTATTACAGAAAACAGTCGTAAAATATTAATGAACTGACGTAACTACACTGTCTTTAGAGTTTTGACATATGGCAAATTCGTGTGTTGTATAAGACTGTAAATTTTTCATCTGCAGTAAGCTTCGACACATACAGTAATGAGGTTCCATTGATTTGCTGTTATTATTAAACTGTTACCAATTTAATTCAACTTCGGATTTTATTTCAGTTGTGTGGTCATTAGAAAAGTGTTGTTTATCGTGGATAACCCGTATCATTATTTTGAGAGTCCTTTCGAAATATTTGACACATACACTAATAAATTGCGTCGCGTTTTCTGTTTTTGTTAGGCCTATCTGTTATCACATTCTATCAATTTCGGGTTTTCTTTTAATGGTACGACCGTTATAAATGTGCTATTTGTCGTGGATAAGACAATCGTTATTCTTCATCGTGTTTTTTCGATTACTACGGTCTGCTTTAAAATGTACTGATCCGTAACGGTAAGATTTTATTTAGCTCCCGATGGCCTCGTATGAGTATGTTGGCAACATCAACAGAACGGTAGAAAGCCCTCAACAAGATGTTGATGTTCTTAGAAATCACCACAGTGATACTTAATTAGCATTTTGTACAGAGGAAGAAGTAAATAAATAACGCTGTTCCTAATCTATGGTTGACAGGTTCTTGTATGTACCCTCGTTCATTCTGTAAATGTAATTGCCCTTGTAAAACCAAGATTTCTTGAATAAAAATTTGTGTTGTCAAGCAATTGGCTAATGCCAAAGTAACACAATTGACAACATAATCACGCGAAGCCGCCAGGACGGAATGTAAAATTTAACCGTACGTAACATTTCTTCTCGTAACACGATTCGACAATGTAGGCCTGTATGTTAAATTCAACTATTGCGGAAGTATTAGCTTAAATGCAAATCGTGTTCAAACGAACTCGTAAAGCTTACGGCGTCATATCGTGTCAGAAGATCACAGTAGTACCGTACGGAAACTTTTTGACGTGAGGTGAGGCAAGATGGCGGCTTCCGGCTTCAGTGACAGAGGCACGTTTGCCAGTCTAGTAATGTATGTTTGTGCCTCACACAGAGTCAATCCATTGATCTCAATGATTATCACTGAATACACAACTGTAATGGTTATGATCTGTGAAAATCGTGACGATCTATTATAGTTATAGTGGCAACTCCTTACGTATGGATCGTGTTGTTCTTATGACCCTTGTTGTCTCATTTTCAGAGTTATGAACGATTGATTAATTTAATAAATACATAATGCTGAACTTTGTGTCGGTTATGGTTGCAGAGAAGATAAAGGAAAGGATGTAGAGTTCAGATGCAAATCTGAGTTTTGTTTTTTATCGGAACTAGTGTTACTCTCATATTTCGTTTAATGAATTAGTTGCACTGCTGTAGACGATGATTCGCATGTTTTATATTTATCCCTTATCTATACTGTTTTCCGTTGTAGCTCACAGACTACATATGCGCGCTGTGTGGAAAATCATGCTTGTAACTAGATTCCAACTTGTGCCAGCCCACCACAGAATTATAATGAAATGAAATAAAAGGTTTTCGCTTGGTAGGCGATGTGAGATGTTTCTTTTATTTAACTTCAAAACATATCGATTTCGTCCCTATGATGGGACATCATCACTGCAGAATTGCAAGTCATGATGACCTATGTGCTCTGCTTAAAAACATTTTTATCAGTCATGTCATAAAAAACATTTAAAAGGTCTTGCCGGTACAAGTCACAACAATAAAAAAATAAAAATCAGATTTTTTATTGTTGTGACTTGTACCGGCAAGACCTTTTAAATGTTTTTTATGACATGACTGATAAAAATGTTTTTAAGCAGAGCACATAGGTCATCATGACTTGCAATTCTGCAGTGATGATGTCCCATCATAGGGACGAAATCGATATGTTTTGAAGTTAAATAAAAGAAACATCTCACATCGCCTACCAAGTGAAATCCATTATAAATCATGCTTGTATCATACTCCTTGAATCTGTCGTTATTAATCTTTATTTATTTGCCTACAACAGCATAATTTATTCATTAAATACAACGAGGATGAAACGCTAGTTCTGAATCAAAATATAACTTAAGTGTAACGTTTTATACAACTCGTATCTTTTTCTACTGTTTCGTTGCAGATGTGCGTTTAATTAATTACAAGTCATGAATATTTTGTAAATTGTATTAAAATTTTCAGAAAAGGTAGTGCCCGTTGTACATGAGTTACTTTCTACGAAAGCAAGGAGTAGGAGCCATTAGAAATTTAAGAATGTTAAATTTTTTGTAAGAATATTAATAACTAGGAAGAGTGTTACCACTATACGTACTCCAATATGGCGTCGAGCGCCACGGCTTCATAATACACAGCAGAACTAACTGCCTGTTATTTTTGAGTCAATCCCATAGTGTCCCTGAGAGTTACAACACCAGGCCGTATACACTTTAATTTTACTCCAGGAGATGAAGTCACAACACGACTGAGAAGGATGTTTTAAGTGGCCTCATTACGTTTGTTGGACCTGTTTTTAATTCTAGTATAAAAACCACTGAAGTTTTCGGTGGTTATGAATAGATGACGGCCACTCTTGTTAGGACCGATGATGCTAAAAAAGGGTGGCCTTCAATCTTTCAGCGAGAGAGAGACAATGCCTACCGTACTTCGAGTATCGGAGAAGTGCCGAACCGCGCTTATGGTACTTCTTATCTTGATGTCGATAAAGCGAAGTGTTTGAGGAACGGGAATTGTCGGAAAGTTGATTAAAATGAATTTATTTATTACCCCCAACAATTAAGTAAAAATTTAAAAGACAGTACAATGAAAGCATTCCCTGTACCATCAATCAAATTCCTTACGACCTATCTTATCATCTCAGTCGACAGTCTCTACCGCCACCGAGCAACCATTACAAGAGATCACTTGGGTTCTTTACATCACGGGACCAGGTCGACACTCACGATACCACAATATATATATATATATATATATATATATATATATATATATATATATTGGCATCTTTCTATGTTTTGCTTGATATTCAGTGTCCTTCAACCGTGTTCAGACAACATACAAAGTCGATGACGTATATATGTTCAACGACGATTAGTGCATGAAGCCGATTATAAGTGCAAAGTTTGCATGACTAAGGGATAAAATTATTAAGGTCATAGGTCCATAGACTTGCACACTCTTTTAACTTAAACTGACATGTTCCGCCTTTAATCGTCAAGAGAGTATTCCGAACGCAACCACATGATTTCTATTTGGATCACACGAGGCGCACTGTGCTACGTGACTGACAGTAAATGCCTTTAAATAAAATAATGTTCTGCTGACTGCAGTACAGATATTTTAGTACTTTTATTTCTTAGCACACATAAAAACCAAGATTTTTGTATGTAGTGGGAAGAGGAAGGTAAGTTGCAACAGGGGGTTCGAATCCCCCCTCGGGCATGGATATTTGTGCCGTCCTTAGTTGTAAGTAGTTCATAAGTAGTTTGTAAGTTTAGGGACTGATGACTCCGTAGTTAAGTCCCATAAACTCTACAAACATTTGAACATTTTTTAAGTTGCAACTGCGACATAAATAAACCAGTGGCTAATCCGAGATTTTGGACTCGAGGGATTTAGGAGGCAGTTCATATAATTTATTTCTCTCCCAATTTTCTAGAGTAAATCATCACCATCATTATTATTACAGGCTGATTATGCCTTTCAGCGTTCAGTCTGGAGCATAGTCCGCCTGATAAAATTCCTCCATTATTGCCTATTAAATGCTAAGATTTATGCCTCGTCTGATTTAAGCCTTTTACTTCGAAATCATTGTTCCCTGAATATAAGTACGTTCTTGCTGGTATACCTCGACTCCTCCTACCCTCCGTTCTGAGCCCATGAGTCTCTTAAATAACCTTGCTTCTCCCATGCGTGTAACATGATCCCACCATCTCAGCCTGTTCACTCTAACTGCTTCATCTATTGTGTTCAATACCAGTTTTCCTTTTAATTTCCTCCTTCCATTGTTTCTATCTATTAGTACCCGCAATCATTCTTGCTAGTTTCATATCTGTAACATCTACCTTATGAATAAGGTACCCTATATCAACCTTCACTCCCTTACAACAAAGTTAGACGAAAGATAGAGCGGTGCACTGCTAACTTAGTCTTGGTACTTACTTCCTTCTTGCAGAAGAGAGTATATCTTAGCTGAACACTCAATGCATTAGCTTTGCTGCACTTTGATTCCAGTTCTTTCACTATGTTGCCATCCTGTGAGAAAACACATCCCAGGTACTTGAAACTGTCTACCTGTTCTTTGTTCCTCCTCTTTGGCACTCAATCTGTTTAAATCTCTTTCCCACAGACATGACTTTTGTTTTGGACATAATGATCTGCATATCACAACCCTTACCCCTATGATGGCGCTCTGAAATATTACGTTGGAACCATTCAATCGGATCTGCCATCACAACTAAGTCATATACATATGCGAGACTGCTAATTTAATTTCCAACTATTTTAATCCTGCCCTGCCAGTCTACTGTTTTCAACTTACGATCAATAAATAGTATGAACAACAGTGGTGACAGTTATAGCCTTGTCTTACTTCTGAAACTGCCCTGAACAATGTACTGAATTTGCCGTCCACTTGCTTTAGCTTTACTTGTTTTCAATTTATATTCTTCCACAATAACTTGATACATTCTATTTATCAGGGTTACAAGGTCTTCTTCCCTATCAGCTAGGAAATCAATGTCATCAACATGTAGTAACATATCTAGTTTTGCACATGAATTAGAATACCTGGCTGTGAATTTCTCCTGATTTTTTAAACCGCTTTTATATGCATAAATTGAAAATTATTGGGAGGAATGCACACCGCTGTCGTGCACATTTTCGTATCTTAGCCTGTTCATGTCATATGTACATCTGTTGTGACACCAAATCAACTGTTCAAATGTTTGTAAATCTATGGGACTCAACTAAGGTGTTATGACCCTTGGCTTACAAAGTACTGAAATAACTTAAACTAACCTAAGGTCAACACAATAAAAGAGGACAATTTACAGCTCACCGCGAAGACATGACGAGGAACTGCAACATGCACATAAAAAGATACGTACATATAACACTTAAGCTATCGGCTATTGCCTTCTTCGAAAAATATAACATTCCCGCACTCAAACAGGCACACAATACAGTCACGTAACCGTCGTCTCCGACTGCCGCACTCCTACAACACATACACGTATTCCTGAGGGAGGACCTCAATCTCCGACGGTGAGCAACCGCGCTCTCCGCAGGAAGGCGGCTTAGAGCGCTCACCCATTCCACCGGGGCTCCACCTTTATGAGAGCTTCACTATTCAAAGTCCGAATGTTCAAATCGGCTCTTGTTTTAATTTTTTTCCTTACATTGCCTTCCAGCCACCCCAAAAAAAAAAAAAAAAAAAAAAAAAAAACGAAAGAGGTAACATCTGATCTCGGTGGAGTGGTCGAGAGTTCCAAGGCGCCTCCCTGCGGAGCGGGCCGCTGCTCGTCTTCGGAGATTCGCGTCCTCCTTCGGTCACGGGTGTGTGTGTGTGTGTGTGTGTGTGTGTGTGTGTGTGTGTGTGTGTGTGTGTTTTGTCCTTAGAGTAAGATAAAGTTAGCTTAAGTAGTTTGTAAAAATATTCAAATGTTTTGTAAGACTTGAGGGACTTAACCGCGGGGTCATCAGTCCCTAAACTTACAAACTACTTACGAACTAACTTATACTAAAGACGCCACAAACATCCATGCCCGAGACGGGATTCCCCGACGGCGGCCTGCCGCGTGCACTGCAACACGGCTAATCAGCCGCGGCTAGTTCGTAAATCTAGGGACTGATAACCGCAGACGTTAGGTCCCTTTGATTTAAAATCATTTGAATATTTTAATATGAAAAAATATGTTCATTTATTCGAAAGTGAGACGGTAGAGAAATATTTTGAAAATGATTCGACAAACTCTCTGCCAAGTACTTAAATGTTAATAGGAGAGTAATCACATCGACATTCCGTTTGGTGACCGCGCTTTGTTCAAGAATGTTCAAATGTTTGTAAATCTATCGGACCAAACTGCGTGGTCATCAGTCCATAGCTTACAAACTACTTCAACCTAGGTAAACTAACCTAAGGACAACACACACACCCATGCCCCAGGGAGGACTCGAAACTCCACGGCGAGCAACCGCGCGCTCCGCAGCGAGACGCTTTAGACCGCTCGGCTACTCCACCGCGGCTACCGCGCTTTGGGCAGGCAATCAATCTTGGAAATTAATTTGTTCTGAAAACTAAGTAATTAAAATGCCTACTTCGATGGAGGAGCAGGGAGTAAAAATAATGTCTTAACTACCACGTCTCTAGCGTGGTGTCTAGCATTGACACGGTTTCGCCTTCCTTCTCTCCAGAACACTGCTGTGCACGACACTCGAGCCCCTTCGGCCTTGGCAGTAACGTCCTGTCCTCCTAACCGAAAACTTGCCCCGCGTCTCATTAAAAACTTAAACAATCTGAAATGTAAAAGAGGCGGGTGGAAGTTGCGCCGATGTAATCTACAGGAAGCGGTGCGCGGTGGTGCTTTTGTATGGAAATCTGTGCGGGCGCAGGGAAGAAGACAGCAATCGGCGCCACGCAACGCGCCGGGGGTGCGCAGTCCGTGAATGGGAGGGCAGTCACTCTCCGGAAGCCCGCCACACGCACTTTACGCACCGCGAGCGCGCGCACGCACTTTGACAGAGTCGTCCTCAACGGCCGCCTAGGGGCGTCACTTCCTTTACTCGATGTAGATACTCGTCCGTAATAGAGGATGGTGATGTTCCAGAATTAAAACAGCTAACGAAAGTCTATACGTCTTTATCGGAAAGTATCACAGTAAATCTTCAAATGTTTGTAGAGCTTATGGGACTTAACTACGAGGTCATCAGTCCCTAATCTTACAAACTACTTGCGAACTAGCTAATACTAAAGACGGCACAAATATCCATGCCCGAGGGGGCATTCGAATTCCCTACCGTAGTGGCCGTGCAGAGCGTCACTGGCACGCCGCAGACCGCTCGGTCTCTGAGGCCGGCGAATCACAGTAACGAAGTCTTGTATGTTATTTTGTTTACTTTTTTGTAAGAGTAACTTCTTATCACTTTCAGCCATTACCACAAAATTTAAGGAAAGTTGATTTCGTCACTTTGAATAGGTACGAACGAGGGGGGGGGGAGGAGAAGGAAATGAACAGAGATAGAAGCGAATGAACGAGGGATGGATGGGTTCTTGACCTGGCTTTTTCATTAAGTTACCCTGTATTGTAAGTTACCCTTTGATGACGAAACCAGGTCAAAAACCATAAAATTTACGAAACCGGTTGGCTGTATTAAGTAATTTTTTTTAATCTGGATATACGGTTCGTGTTATTCAGCCATGTTTAAAATTGAAGTGGTCGTAAATACGCGGAGGAGACAGGAGGAGGAGAATATACTAAACAATTTCTCAATGCTAGTTACCCCTTGCATGCTTCAGAGTGAATTAAATGTTTGGGCTTATAAAAAGCTGGCTGCGGTGGCCGAGGGGACTGAGGCGCTCCAGTCACGGTCTGCCCGGCCACTACGGTCAGGTGTTCGAATCCCCCATCGGGTATGGATATTTGTGCCGTTCTTAATATTAGCTAGTTCGTAAGTAGTTCGTAAGTTTAGGGACTGATGACCCCTGAGTTAAGTCCCATAAACTATACAAACATTTTAATTTGCTTATGAAAACGGAAGAACAAAAACTTTAAACCACTGCTTATACAATATTTTTAATATGTAAGCTTCATGTAAATGATCGTTAGACTTTGTTCACAAGTAATAATTTTGATTACCTATTTCAACGATATAAATCGCCATCTTCAAATATTTAAAAAAATATGGACATCATATGGGAACTTTTGATGCTTTGTACAAAGTCCCTCGTCACATTATAAAGGTAAAAGGTCATCTTGTAAAAATATGGTTGCAAGATGAACTTTTATTTTCATAATAATACTAGTTACCTGTTGCACGAAACTTTAAAGTTCCCATATGATGTCAATTTTATACAAATCTGAAGAAGACGATTTATGTCGTTGAAACCGATAATTAAAGTAAATAATAAGGTTTAGGTATTAAGAATTATATGATTGCTCTACACGTGGTAAAATATACTCCTTCAATAATTACTGGCTTTCTGAAAAAAAATCTAACTTTACGTTGATTGCACATAGCAC
This sequence comes from Locusta migratoria, assembly GCA_026315105.1. Lineage (NCBI taxonomy): Eukaryota > Metazoa > Arthropoda > Insecta > Orthoptera > Acrididae > Locusta > Locusta migratoria. Next base: position 324,565,914 of record CM048745.1, on the reverse strand, counting down.
AGTACAGTCACACAGTGTATTGTATCGATTTCATGGATATATTTCCTCATTGATTTTGCATCCACAAGAAATTTTGTATCAGACAGCCACAGCGAAGCACGGCCCAGTTTAGCTTGTCATAATATTAACACGTGAACAGGAAGAGTGAAGTACCACCACATCTACATCTACATAGATACTCTGCAAATCACATTCAAGTGCCTGGCAGAGGGTTCATTAACCACTTTCATAACTTTTCTCTACCGTTCCATTCTCTAACAGCGCGCGGGAAGAAAGAACACCTAAATCGTTCCATTTTCGATCTGATTTCTCTTATTTTATTGGGATGGTCATGTCTCCCTAAGTATGTGGCTGCTAGCAAAATATTTTCACATTAAGAACTAAAAGTCGGTGATTGAAACTTCGCAAACAGATCACTAACGAGTTATAATCCGATTTATAAAAGTCGGCGAATGATACATAAAGGCACTTTGCGTAGTGTTGTATCGTCGCTATTAGCCACAAGGCCGGCTGTCCACACACGTCACCGCGCCACTTCCAGAAGAGGCGATAAGTCGCCCCATGGTACTGCGGCCGACGGGGGCGCCTCCAATCGCGTTACCTCTCTGCCTTGCTTCTTGCACAGGCCAATCACAAGAAGAGGTCTCGGCTAGATATGCGGTGCACAACAGTCACGAGTTGACCAGTCTACGGGAGAGTATTGCAGAGTACAAAGCAGAGCTAGCAGTCCAGCGACAAGCCGGAACACTTATTGACCGTAGCTAGTAAAAGATCATTGCTGTGTACTATGTGTACCACCAGCTCACCTAAAGTTGCGTATTACCTTCAATTGTAATAGAAGTACATGTGAACTAATCAATTCTTTCCATTGCAGACCTTGCCCACAATCCTTGCTAGTCACAGGAGAACTTCGTTCGCAGTAGCGCATCCCGGAGATACAAAATGTAGTTGATGAAATCTTCTCTGGCTTCCATCCGAGTAACTGCGATAAAATTTCACGACGTTTCGATGAGAGTCGCTAAATTTTATCACACTTCCCGGATGGAAGCCCGAGAAGATTTCATCAACTGTATACTCCGGAAAAGACTACAGTTACAAATCACAATGTAGTTTTCTATGAAATAAATATCATCTGCATCTACATCAAAACTCCACAAGCCACACGACGGAGTGTGGCGGAGGGTACCTTGAGTACCGGTTCTCCCTCCTATTTCAGTCACGTATTGTTCGCGGAAAGAAAGATTGTCGGTATGCCTCTGTGTGGGCTCTAATCTCTCTGATTTTATCTTCATCATCTCTTCGGGAGATATACGAAGGAGGGAGAAATACACTGTTAGACACCTCGGTAAAAGTATTTTCTCGAAACTTCGACAAAAGCCCGAACCGACCTAAAGAGCGTCTCTCTTGCAGAGTTTTCCAATGGAATTTATCGATCATCCCCGTAACACTTTCACGATTACCAAATGATCATGTAACGAAGAGCGCTGCTCTGCGTTGGATCTTCTCTATCAACCTCACCTGGTACGGATCCCACAACTGGTGAGCAGTATTCAAGCAGTGGGCAAACAAGTGTACTGTATCCTACTTCCCTTGTTTTCGGACTGGTCATTTCCAATGAATCTCAGTCTGGCACCTGCTTCACCGACGATTAATTTTCTATGGTCGTTCCATTTTAAATCACTTCTAATGCCTACTTCCAGATAATTTATGGAATTAACTGCTTCCAGTTGCTGACCTGTTATAGTGTAGCTAAATGATGAAGGATCTTTCTCTTTATGTATTCGTAACACATTACACTTGTCTACATTGAGATTCAATTGACATTCCCTGCACCATGCGTCAATTCGATGCAGATCCTCCTGTATTTCAATACAATTTTTCATTTTTACCACCTCTGGATATACTACAGCATAATCCGCAAAAAGCATTACTTGACTTCCGATGTTATCCACAAGGTCATTTATATATATTGTGAATAGCAACGGTCCCACGACACTCCCCTGTGGCACTCCTGACATTCTTACTTTGGAAGACTTCTCTCCATTGAGAATGACATGCTGATTCTGATATCTAGGAACTCCTCAATCCAAACACACAATTGGTCTGATAGACCATATGCTCTTACTTTGTTCATTAAACGACTGTGGGGAACTGTAACAAACGCCTTGCGGAAGTCGAGAAACATAGCATCTACCTGAGATCCCGTGTCTATGGCCCTCTGAGTCTCGTGGTCGAATAGCGCGAGCTGGGTTTCACTTGATTGCCATTTTCGAAACCCATGCTGATTCCTACAGAGTAGATTTCTAGTCTCCAGAAAAGTCATTATACTCTAACATAAAACGTGTTCCAAAATTCTACAACTGACCGACGTTAGAGATACAGCCTATCGTTCTGCACGCCTGTTCGACGGCCCTACTTGAAAACGGGTATGACCTGCGCCATTTTCCAATTTTTGAAACGCTACACCGCTACAACGCTGCAAATGTTCAAATGTTTGTAGAGCTTATGGAACTATGTTACGGGGTAATCAGTCCCTAAACTTACAAACTACCTACGAACTAGGTAACACTAAGGACGGCACAAATATCCAAGCCCGAGGGGGGGATTCGAACCCCCGACCGTATTGGCCGTGCAGAACGTGACTGGCGCGCCCCAGACCGCTCGGCCGCCGCGGCCGGCACACTGCTACAAGAAGTAGGGCACGTTCCTTCGCGTATTCTGCGTAAAATCGAACTGGTATCCCATGAGGTGTAGCGGCCTTTCCTCTTTTGAGTGATTTTAATTGTTTTTCTATCCCTCTGTATTTCGATATCTGCCATTTTGTCATCTGTACGACAATTTAGAGAAGGAACTACAGTGCTTAGGTAACGAAGTAGAGGCTTTCATATCAATGTCATGATGTCGCCTTCGCTATCACACAATGAAATCGACGATGCAAATAGGTGAACATCGAGCAATTGAAGCGCTACCGACAAGCCCATGTACCTATGCTGTGGCGCCGTCCTTTTATCTTTACTTCCCCCGTGAATGTAAAATTTTTCCCCCTTGGAGTGTAATTTATCCAAAGTGAGGAAACTGAGATTGCATCCCGTAATTTTAAGGCTGTGTTATCGTCAGCCGTCTGTCTCTCGCTCTGGCGAGTTTCTTCGTAGCATTTGAGCGTTTGATGTGACAACTACCGTTGCGAAAATCTGCGCTGTGGCGGTCTATCAGGTGTCAGGTCGATCATCCTCAAAGCGGAGAGGTGTTCCGGCTGAGGCGTCGCCCCATCAGGTGGAGAGGGGTTGCGATATTGAAAGGCCACCCCCTACCCCTGGCGACGCAATATCGCCCCCTCCCCCTGACCCGGGGCGGCGCCTTAAGCGGGTTCCGCCGCCTCCGACGACCTCGTTACCGATCGCATCACCGCCGGCGGCAGATGACAAGCCGGGGCGAACCGATACGCCCTCAGCTCCGGAGACTGCCGACATCCGCCAAGCCTCCGTTTGTCTTTGATAACGTCAGTGTGCTACAGAGGAGAAAACCATCTTCTTTGGTAAGGTGAAAATCAGCGGATATGCGGACATTGCTCCATCTTCATGCCATTTTGCATCTAGACGAACTCGTGAACAAAAGTTCAGTAGTTAGGTGCAGACGGAAGATAGTGAACAACGAAAAGTTAGAAATTCCTGTAAATAATCGATTTAATGGTAAAAAAGATGAGGACACCATGTTTATAGAGGATGTTACAAAAAGGTACGGCCAAATTTTCAGGAAACATTCCACACACACAATGCAAGAATGTGTTATGTGGACGCTTAATTTCCATGTTAGAGCTCATTTTAGTATTTCTCTTTAAATGTAAATTGAAATAATTCATGCAGACAATTGTAAAAATACCCAATTGTTTCGTTAGTATGTACTGTACATCCTCGATTCACCGCCAGTTGGCCCTATTGAAGGAAGGTAATGTTGACTTCAGTGCTTGTTTTAACAAGCGACTCATTGCTCTACAGTACTAGCATCAAGCACATCAGTACGGAGCGTCAACTGGTTGGTGTTCAACACGAACGTGGTTTTGCAGCCAGGGAAATGTTTACAAATGCGGAGTTGGCAAATGACCATTTGATGTATGGATTGCTTCGAACGTCTTCCTGTCGGGACACCATCGTTCTCGAAATCTGTCTCGATACAAACGTACCGCGCCACGGCAATTGCCCCGTGCTAACCCATACATCAAATGGGCATCTGCCAACTCCGCATTTGTAAACATTGCACTGACTGCAAAACCACGTTCGTGATGAACACTAACCAGTTAATGTTACGTACTGATGTGCTTGATGCTAGTACTGTAGAGCAATGAGTCGCATGTCAACACAAGCACGGAAGTCAACATTACCTTCCTTCAATTGGGCCAACTGGCGCTGAATCGAGGAAGTACAGTACATTCTAACGAAACAGTTGGGTATTTTGACTATTGTCTGCACGAATTATTTCAATTTACATTTAAAGATAAATACTAAAATGAGCTTTAACATGGAAATTAAGCGTTTCCGGACCATGTCCACATAACATAATTTCTTTCTTTGTGTGTGAGGAATGTTTCATGAAAGTTTGGCCGTACCTTTTTGTAACACCCTGTATTTAAGTGAATTTCTGAAATAAACGTTTACATATTTCCGGATGAACACACAGAAAATATTGTACGAAAGGGGAACGAAAGATTGCGTTTCATTGGTAGAACACTTAGAAGATGCAACAGTGTGTAAAGCAGAGCGTCCGTATGTTTGTGTGTGTACATATTGCATACAAATCTACAGTTCCAATCTTTATGAAATTTTGTACACATAAGCTTCAATACACGAAGATGTCGCCGTAAGTGTAAGAATCACGTACAGCACATTGTTCAGGCGATACGACGTCATAAACAATGAGATGCGGGAAATAGTGCTACGTTACGCGACAATGCTGCTCATTTTATCCTAAACTGATGCACCGATTCCAACCAGATTTGGTACACATATTCATTACGTAAAATAAAAAATACATAGATAAATACCCGAGCAACGCCTGGTTTTCAGGTAGAATTAAAGAAACTGCCTACACTATACTATTTTGGAGTATTGCTGCACATTGTGGGATCTTCACCAAATGGAACTGCCAGAGGATGTATAGGAAATAGGGAGAGACGTCAGATCGAAAACGGAGATATGTATACAACACTTTCATAGTGTGAACTCACTGCAAAGAAGAGCTGTCATGATTCGAGCCACGGAAATATCACATTTTTAATGGAAGTCGAGCCTTTGTGTGGACGACTTGGCCAATTGCAAAGTGGATGGAGCACTGGAGCAGGCCGTATACCAGTCTCGTGTAGTTCGCGAACGAACTAGTTCGGAAGAGCGCTCTCACAGGCGAACTACGCGAACTAGTTCGCAGATCCCTCGCCTCTTAGTTCGTCCGCTCCTTTTCCGAAGACTGACGGGGAACAGCGAGAAGGCGCTAGAGCGCACAGAATCGCGTGATTCGTGGTTTATTTGCTTAAGTATTTGATGTCTAATTGCTTAAAAATACGGCTAATAGCACACGCTTGGGCAACACTGATCATTATATAAAAAAGTTGTCGTAACAAAAGAAAGAGCTTTTAGTAGCGGTAGCGAAAGCCAAAAAGAGCGGACGAACTAAAAAGAGCTAGCTACTTCGCGGCCAAGCTGCGAACTAAGAGAGCTACCGGTCGCGAACTAAAATATGCGCGGTCGGTCGCGAACTTTAATATGTGCGATCTGTGGCGAACTAAAATAGGCGCGATCGATCGCGAACTAAAATATGTGCAATTGGTAGCGAACTAAAACATGCGAAAAGTATCTCGCTACTTAGTTCGTTGGATTCTTATCCGAAGACCGACAGACAATAGCGAGAGGGCAAGCAGCAGAATTAAAAATCAAGTGTTTACCTTCTGCTGATAAGAGCCATTTTGACGTGAGCGTCGGCCTGCTAGATTACATAGTTCAGTGCTACAAAATTTCTAAGTATTCTGCACGCTGCAATATCTGACTAATAAATTCCATAATCCCGAGATATAGAGATTAAACTTCAACGCGAGAAATTATCCACAAACTGTTTCTTTTGGTTTGCGGCTCAAGCAGCAAGCGCAAGCAGCAAGCGCAGGAAGAAGCTAGGTGGGGGAACTTCTCCCTCCACCTGTATGCGCAGACCAAGCCGCTCAGCCGTCACTGGGAGCGGACGAACTAAAACAACGAACTAGTTCGCGGCTCTGCCGCGAACTAAATTGAGCGCTCCCGATCGCGAAATATTATGCGTGTCTACCGTATACCGTAAGCCACACAAAGATTTGTATATGCGCGAGTCTAGCTCCCACCACCCATCACAAAGTGTGGGTGTGCTTCGAACGCTGGTGTGTCTCGCAAATGCTGTATCTGACAAATACAGACTTGCAAAGGAACTTGAACATCACGGTGTTACTCCTGGGAGTATATCGCGCTAACTTTTGTGTAAAATAGGGAGAATTCTCTGGAAACATTTAGTTAAATCAACCTTTCGGCCATCTTCAACAACTGGTGATCTTTTCCGTAAAGGACGATCTGGGATTGTAGAAATCTAGGATACAGAAAATTCCATGTCAGTGTGGAAAGCCTACAGCGAGTAGACCACATCAGTAATACGGGTAGGTGCGTCGAACTCGCGCGCTGCAGTCGTCGTCTGAAACCCAGAATATCAGCCATAGCCGGGCATTGAGTCTTCACAGGAATTGTTCTGCCGCGGAAATCTGAGTCTCGACAAGGTACTAGGGAAATTTAAGGAATCAGTGGAAATACGTTTGGCGGAAGGTATTAATCGTGGTGGTCGTATTGACCTAGGCAAGGCGTGGGAACCAACGATTTCTGTAATTTCTACAGAAAGGAAATATTTTATGTGGGGAGTGACCGAATATTCGAGTTCGAGTTCGGTTACGGCCAGTTTTGGCCAAAATATTCGTTTCGGCTTGGGCCAGAAATCATTCGAATATTCGGCTTGGCCGAAATTAGGTTACTCGAACTTGGAGTCCGGTTGCGTTCTGGATGAATTCAGTCAATAATAATGCTTTACTTTAGTTGACTGTGCTCCGTTTAACTCCTACGAGTCTCTCCCCACGCGTAAAAAATGTGGATATTTTGTTGTTAAGCACAATATTACGCAATCGTATCTAATATTGATATTCTCCTACTATGTTAGTAACAATTTAACTTATTGTAAGTAATGGAACGGGTTATCATATTTTTTTATGATGTCAAATTTTATTAATGAGTTCCCTTGAAAGCGAGAGGCTTTTCTTAAATAATTAATATGGGTTTAGGAAACATTGATCATGTGGTACACACATTTTCCTGCTCACTTTACGTAAATTTATACTTACAACAATCATATTGTTACTCGGAACTGCGACTTTATATTTCGATATACTGCAGCACTGATTGAACGTGCTATTTATTCATGAATGCCAAAGTGGAGATATGTGAAGTTGTTTGTCGATTGCAGAAAAAGGAACTGAAGATGGAAACATAAAGCTAGCTCTCTCTCAAGAACAAAATCGTAAAGGCTAGTTATGGAAGGAAACAAATGATTACTTTGTGCGTATTTTGTACTGTGATAATCATGTTGAGGTTCTGGCATTTCGTCGCATCTATTTGGCGTTTATTGTGTACCTAAAGACTATAGACTATCTTCCTACAATAAGGTGTTTGGGACTGTGGAATTTGTGATAGCTATACAGTAGTCTCGTTAAATCGAGGTAAACGGGATTACATCGACTATCGAAATTTACGTGTGAAAAAGAAGAAAATCTACCTTGAAAAGAATACACGTGTAAAAAAATATGACCTTTTTTTAAACAAAGTTTTTAAAAAGACATTTACTTTGGCAGAGTAAATGTTTAGAAAAAAATACAAATGTTTGTTAAGCTTAAGAGACGTAAATGCGGGGTCATCAGTTCCTGAACTTAAAAACTACTTATGAACTACCTGATACTAAAGACGACACAAACATCCATATCCGAGGGTGGATTCGAACCCCCGACCGTAGTCGCCGGAGGTTTTAAAATCTTTTCACTATTTACTTCGCTTTATAATGGTGGAGTGCCATTTTCTGTGATGATAAAATGTACCCCCAGTTGTTTGACAGCTCGTATATAAATGGAAACTCGTATTCCGAGACTCAACTGTATTGAGTTCAGTCTAGCTTCCTTTAATTTTTTCTTTTTTAGGGAGAAACAGTGACAATGAGGCGAAAAGCATCCAATGTGGAAGTACGTACTTTAAAAGTACCGTCGTTCGGACTCCTGATTAGGCTTAAACACTCTGAAGAGCGCTTAGTACAGGGAGGGGATCTTCAAAAATGTGGAAAATCTAGTGATTCGTAGTGTAACGTAAATATACAGAAAGTTTAACTTAATTACACAAGTTTCGGTTACGATTTTGGCCGAAACTAGAAGGGGAGCCGAATATTCGATTACGGTTTCGGCGACAAAACATGTTTCGTTCTGACTCTAGTTTTATGCCTAGTAGCAAGCTACAGTTTTTATTAATTTGACATCGGAATTCTAGCTTCCTAGCGCAGCCCGATGGTACCATCAGTGTACTGTCGGTTAAATACTTTATTTGCAGGCGTGCTTATTAGGAGTGGTTGGGAAACATGTGATGTATTCATATGTAGCTTACAGCGCTATTACGACGTTAGACTGAAAACACCATTCAATGAACATGCAGGGCTTCTCCTGAAGACGGCAGGGGTACCTTCCAGCTTGCCCTGCAGGTTCTGCACGCCTGTCGTCGACGGGACGTTTACTGCCTGTGGCCGCTCGGAAACTACCTCATCAGTCTCTCCTGGTTGTAAAATGTCAGCACACAATGGACAGAAATAAAGAAGCATCGAACGCAGTCTGGCAGACACTCATAAAAAGCTTTTCTTGGCAGCAAAAAACACTAATTTCCACTGATTATGGGTGTAATCGCCGCTTGTACCCTATCAGAGATAAGAGGTATTCTTTTTAGATATTTATGGCAGTATATTTGCTATGGTTGGTAAGTTTTTGCTGGAGAGAGAGGAGGAGGAAGAGAGGAAGAGGAGAAGGTGGGCAGAGAGAAAAGAGGCCGCGGTGGAGTAGCCGAGCGGTCTAAAGCGTCTCGCTGCGGAGCGCGCGGTTGCTCGCCGTGGAGGTTCGAGTCCTCCTTGGGGCATGGGTGTGTTGTCCTTAGGTTAGTTTACCTAGGTTTAAGTAGTTTGAAAGCTACGGACTGATGACCACGCAGTTTGGTCCGATAGATTTACAAACATTTGAACATTTTTGAGAGAAAAGAGGAGGTAAACTAAGAGAGGACGATTGATAAACCAAAAATAGTCCGCGATAAAAGAATCTCCGGACAACGTATATTTCAACGTGTTTTTTTCCTCTAAAATATAGTCAGTATGCAGGTTAGGGTAAAGTGGAACATAGTTGTCTCTCTTTCTCCATTGTTTCTCCATTCTCGTTATGCTCATGCCACAAAACGTTGAGGGTTCCAACGTCGAACTACGTGGTGGTGTTTAGTAGCAAGGAGACCAAGGTAATCGGATTTTGTTTCCTTTTATATTTATGATACGTGTAGTTGAGAAATCAAACACCAGTTTCCCAAAGCAGTTCTACGTAATTCTGAAATCATTCTGGAGAAACCTGAAGGATTTCGAGCATATTTAATATACTAAAGTATGTGATAATTTTTGTGTCTCGTCGCCGCCGGTTATCCTAGATGTCGGTGGCCAAGTGGAGAGAGACCGACACAGGGAAGTAGGATGCACGCGTGTGCAGGTACGGAGTCTGACGTGACCAACCAGTAGAACAGCAGAAACTACAAACACTAAGCTAGATTAGAACAAGATATATATATTTCGTAGAAGTATTACAATACCTAACTTTGATAAGTTTCATAGTTGCAGACTAGTATAATGCTGGTACATCGTTTATCTAAAACTAGATAGAAGCCTGCCTATTGATGAGAGTCGTATCTAGTGCCTGTCCTATTGCCAAGTGGCCGATACAGTTCAGTGGTGGCCTACCAAGCTTCTTTATTTCACACTTTTGTTCGAAGCTTAAAGCTAAGAAATTTGTTTCTAAAAGATACTGGCCGTAGTTCATTTTTCCTTGATAATAAACGCCACGAACATATGAATATACACATGACTATTAAAACACAGTAAGTAACTAATTACGCTGTTAAGATGAAGAAACAAGCTACATTCGGGTAATGTGACACTGTAAGCAGCACCTTACGCATGCTCAAAGGCTGCTCTCCACCACATCTTTTGAAACAGTTCAATATTTATTACAAGCAAGAGTATAAATGTCATTTACCCTCAAAATCGCGACACATTTGCTAAAACGTCCAAAGGTATGTGGCAAGTAACAACACAAAGTCATTCCTGTTCCTGTATCTGTTAAAAAGAAGATTGGGTTTAGAAAGATTGCTTGCAGTCTGTCTCGAACTTACTGCCTTCGACGGTGCTACAAGATGCCGCTAACCACACGACCTAGCTAGGTGGATAGTAGTGACTTCATTATTATTTAACATCGGACCTTTCGAAGGCTTTCACAGTTGATGCATCTTTAATTTATAGTTATAAGATATTTTACCAAATATGACGTTTTTTATGAAACAAATGTGAAGGTCGGATATTGCCTTAATGGAGGATTCGCCCGTGCGCAAGGCGAGGTGTGCAGTAGCTCCATTGTCTTTGCTTCGGGACCAATCGTGCGTAACCGCAAGGGCTAGAGTAGCCAGGAGCTGGCGTCTCTACCAGCTACAACGCTAATGTTAAAAGCGGCGTTTCCCATCGCTCCTACCTGCCGCGGGAGCGCCCATATCCTGCATCCAGGGGGGTTCAGAAGAGAATCTGAATCTAAGCCGCGCATGCGCATTGCAGCGATGCGGTCACTGCTGCTTATATCAAGCGGCCACGCTACAACTCGTATACCTGCTGCCTCTGCGGCCTAAAACGTTTCTCATGCGATGAAAATACTTTGAATGTGCATATAAAACTAAGAATGAAAAAATTTGTATATAAACAACAGTCTAGAGTGCATTTATATATTTTTGACTAGTTTAGGTTCTATTGAAACTATCTTCAGGAAATTAAGCTCCATTGAATTTGTAGAGTTGGCAGGAGACTTGGAGCCTTCTAGTGCGACACTAGAAGGCTTCAAGTCTCCTGCCAGCTCCACAACATCAATGGAGCTTAATTTCCTGAAGATGGTTTAAATAAAACCGAAACTAGTCGAAAGAAATAAATTAAAAAAAAATTGCACTTTAGACTGTAGTTTATATACAAATTTAAATTAAGAGTGCTGTTTCCCGTAAGTGGAACAAAAATGTTTCCAAAAATATCTAAGAATGACAGTTTAAAAACACTTTTCATTTGATTTATTTATTTCCTTTTTTTCGGCGATCTTTTTTTCCGGGGGTTCACTGAAGCAGTGACGCGCCGCCACTGGGTGTCATGCTGCAGGTGCTGTCAGGTAGAAGACAGCGTCACGCTTGACGGGTTAATTAGAATTTGCTTGTGAGGTACAGTGTCAAAAGCCTTCCGGTTATGTAGCAATATGCAACCGATTTGAGATCCGTTGTCAGCAGCACACGGCTCCGAAAGGCACCAACGAATGTTGTGGAGGAGTGGCTGGTACCACCCGGCAGGCTGCTGACACGGCTCCTGATGGGATTGGTGGGTCTGGGGCTCCCTGTGGGCTGCTGGCAGGGAGTGGAGCGGCCGTAACAGACGCCCCGCAGAGCCGCCTGGAATAGCCGGCCGCTCCCAGTCGCTGCGGACCAGATACCATCGCAGACACCCACCAGCCAACAGACTGTCAGCTCCTACCTGCCAAGCTGCCCTCGCGTGCCATACGACCCACTGGCGCGCCGGAGGATTCGCGTTTCTACTGCTTCGCCACCACTACGACATGCGTTTGAAAAGTCCATGCAAAGTCTGAGAGATGTCACCACCTGCAGATATCGTCATGTTTTTCTCAGGGAAGCCAAAACAGTCTTGGTCCAACCCGCCACTGCCCGCACCTAATCTAAGTTTATTGTGCGGAGAGGTCATGTTTAGTAAGTAGCATCTTTGGAAAGAACGCACACCGAGTTTCAGTCATATTGGTGTGTTTCTTTGTCTTTGACATTCGTATGGGGGGAGTCAAGAAACCGAGTGATTATCAAAGTATGAACGAAAAAGAATTTCGTGGAGTGATTAAACATTATGAAAGGAAAAATGCATCAGGAGACTACACAGAAGCTTGATAAACGTAAATGGTTTCAAACTTTTCGGAGTGGCCATATTGGCAAAAGTGAAGCTGAAGCGTTGTGGACGCCATGTGGAGGTTAAGTCTCCAGAAATCGTTGATAAAATCCATGAAATGATGGTGGATGACACAAGAGTTATCAAATGTTCAAATGTTTGTGAGGCTTATGGCACTTAACTGCTGGGTCAACAGTCCCTAAACTTACAAACTATGTATGAACTATGAACTATTATTAACGTTAAAATTCTTCTGAGCTATTTGCCGCGTCATAATAAGAAAATCTTTCCAACGTTTCGGATCCGTTGCAGGATCCTTCCTCAGGGAATACTGACTTGTTACCTCCTTGTGCTGGTCTTATAAAGCGTGTACTGTCCTAACAGTTTAGTTTTGATTGGAGTTTGCGTTGGTGTTTCTGATAGGTGGAAATAGGAAAGGAAGATGCGCTTTATTGGTGTTTGCATCGGTGATTCCTATTGGTGGAAAACATGAATCACCGATGCAAACACCAATAAAGCGCATCTTCCTTACCTATTTCCACCTATGAGAAACACCAACGCAAACACCAATCAACACTAAACTGTGAGGAAAGTACACGCTTTACAAGACCAGTACAAGGAGGAATCAAGTCAGTATTCCCTGAGGAAGGCTCCTGCAACGAATCCGAAACGTTGGAAACATTTTATTATCATGACGCGGCAAATAGCTCAGAAGAATGTTAACGTTACGTATGAACTAACTTATACTAAAGACAACACAAACATCCATGCCCGAGGGATGATTCGAACCTCCGACGCGTGAGGGCGCGTGATCCGTAACGTGGCGTTCCAGACCACTCTGCTAGTCCCGCACGGCGAAAGAAGTGTTAAGATAGGTGAGATTTCTAGTGCTATGGGTATCTCGAATGAACGGGTATATAATATTCTTCATAAAAATTGTGACATGAGAAAGCTATCCGCATGGTGGGTGCCTAGATTGCTCACGCTTGACCAAAAACGGAATCGTGTGGTTGCAACGAAGGATTTCAGCTGTTCAGGAAGATTCCGCTGGGTGTAAGCGTCGTTTCGTCACTGTGGATGAAACATGGATACATTGCTACACTCCTGAGACCAAAGAACAGTCTAAACAATGGGTTACCAAGGGAGAATCTGCACAAAAAAAAAGAAAGAAAAGAAAAAAAGCAATGCTGGCCCTTCGGCCGGAAAGGTTATGGCGACGAAATTTTGGGATCCGCAAGCGATAATCATAATCGAATATCTGCAACAGGGTCGAACTATTACAGGTGCATATTATTCATCATTATTGGACTGTTTTTGAAAACAGATCTGCAAGAAAAACGCCGACAATTGGCCCACAAAAAGGTCTGTTTTCTATCACGACAATGCACCAGCACACACCTCAGCAACTGTGGTCGCAAAATTATTGGAAATAGGATTCCAACTCGTTTCACATCCCCCCTATTCTCCAGACTTGGTACCCTCGGACTACTATTTGTTCCCCAATATGAGAAATGGCTCGCGGGACGAAGATTTCATTCAAACAAGGAGGTGATCGTAGAAACTAATAGCTATTTTCAGAATGAAACTTTCACTCTGCACCTGAGTGTGCGCTGATATGAAACTTCCTGGCAGATTAAAATTGTGTGCCGAAACCGGGACTCGAACCTAGGACTTTTGTCTTTCGCGGGCAAGCGCTCTTCGGACTGAGTTATCCTCACACGACACACGATCCCGCGTCACATCTTTACTTCCGCCAGTACCTCGCCTCCTACTTTCCAAACTTCACAGAAGCTCTCCTGCGAACCATGCAAGACTAGCACTCCTGGAAGAAAGGCTGTCGGTAAGCCATGTCTCCACCAAATCCTTTCTTCCGGTTATGCTAGTCTTGCAAGTTTCGTGGGAGAACTCTTGTGAAGTTTGGAAAGTAGGAAGCGAGGTACTGGCGGAAGTAAAGTTGTGAGGCGGGATCGTGAGTCGTGTCGGGATAGATCAGTCGGTAGAGCGCTTGCCCGCGAAAGGCAAAGGTCCCAGGTTCGAGTCCCGGTTCCGGCACACAAGAATGTTTCAAATGTTTGTTAAGCTTATGGGACTTAAATACGGGGTCATCAGTCCCTAAACTTACAAACTACTTATGAACTATCTAATCCTAAGGACGGCACAAATATCCAGGCCCGAGGGGGGATTCGAACCCCCGACCGCCGGCCGCGGTGGTCGAGGGGACTGAGGCGCTTCAGTCACGGTCTGCACGGCCACTACGGTCGGGGGTTCGAATCCCCCCTCGGGCATGGATATTTGTGCCGTCTTAGTTCGTAAGTAGTTCATAAGTAGTTTGTAAGTTTAGGGACTGATGACCCCGTAGTTAAGTCCCATAAGCTGTACAAACATTTGAACAGTTTGAACCCCCACCGTAGTGGCCGTACAGACCGTGACTGAAGCGCCTCAGTCCCCTCGGTCACCGGGGCCGGCGGACAATTCCTGTTATTGGGAAGGGCTCAACAAATTAGAACAGCGTTGGACGAAGTGTATAAGTTTAAAATGAGACTATATTGAAAAATAAAAATGGTTTTCGCACAAACACGTTAGTTTTGTTTTTTGCACGGACTTTTCACACGCTCATCGTACTAGTGCGTCCCTTGTATGAATGTCGCTCAGGATCGACATCTCCATGCTTACTCCAGAGGCCACCTCATGGTGTGAGGCGGAGGGTCACTTCCTCCTATTCCAGTCGTGTATGGTTGGCGGCTGAAACGACTGCCGATAAGCCTCCGTGAGGGCTTCAATCTCTGTAATTTTATCGTTGTGGTCGTTTCGCGAGATGTACGTAGGAGGAAGCAATATTGAGACGTCGACGAGCTCTCTAAAGTTTGACAAAGCCCGTACCGAGATACAAAAGGCCTCTCTTATAGCGTCTGCCAGTGGAGTTTCCTTAGCAACTCTGTGACGCTTCCGCGCTCACTAAATGATCCCGTAACGAACCGTGCAGCTCTTTGTTGGATCTCCTCTACGTCCTCTATTAGCCCTACCTGGTACGGATCTCACACTAATGAGCAATTCTCAAGCGTTGACACAACGCAAGTGTTGTAATTTACTCTCCTTTCTTGACGGACTACACTTCCTGAAGATTTGTTGTTAAATATGTATGTTAAGATCGCTGTTCAACACTGTATTTATTTACTAGCTGCTGAACTCGGCATTGCCCGGCTATATATGCATTTTTCCAGTCTTGTATTATAAATGAAAATAAAAATTCGAAAAAGATTTCATCTTCATGTATCCATGCAAACAGCTTTGAAATTATGAAACAGTAAAACAAAGAAATTTGCATAATGTACAAACTTTTAAGTGCAGTATCAAATGAAAGAAACATGGTAATACACTACAAACGATGTACAACATTAATTTAGTCCAAAACTTGACTATAAACAATATTTATTGATACTTCTGATGGTGCGGGAGTGAAGGTCGGGGTGAGAGTTTAAAATATGGAAAGTTTAATTTTTAAAACTCACAACCACCAACTGCGAACCAAATTCCTGAACATGCAAAAAAACCTGGATCTGTGATTGCTACTGTTTGACTCGTTTTCTAGGGGATGATATCACACATTCGCAGGTTTCCTTCCCTGCATATGATTAACAAAAATATTTATAATAAAGTCAAGTTCATGAGATAAAGGGGTGTACTAACTACTATTTTTGAAAACAGGTAAAAGTTCACTTTATGTTGTTTATTTCACAATATTAGAACCCTGTGGCTGATACGTCTGTACGTCGACACATTTATCAAATAAAGTTATAGCTCGTGAGCCCCCAGACAAAATGAATATTTGTCGAAAATTGTTTTCACACCATGTGGCTGTCTCAAACACCGTTCATGTTCATGCCTATGCGACGACACGTGTTACATTAATAAATCACAGTCACTTTAATTCAATGCGATGCACACCTTGTTCCACCGGCTAAATATTCACAAACACACAGTAGCACTCGATTTAACTTGGTGCAGTCTACGACGAACGTGGCGATTGCTACACACCAATCTATAACCTCCACCTTGAGGTCCACATACCGACTGATGCAGCGTGACGCCGCCCGGCCAGCTACCCCACGTGCTCCAGTCTCGTCACTTCCTGCCCTCGCGCGCGTGCACGCCAAAAATTCAACTGCCGGGGTTTTTTCCCCTACGTCATCAACTTCCCAATGTGAGCTGTTCTAACCGATTTGCCAACGTACAGCGCTCAGCCAATACATTTCTAAAACTTTACACAAAATCAAAATAATTACACTACACATTAAACAAATATTTTCTTACGTTTTTATATTAGTATAAACATCCTTTGTACTATTTATTATAATCGTGCAATTTCTTATATCACAGATAAGTGATTTAACTGAATATTTCAAGGTAAAATACACAAGATTAATTGAAAATAAAATGAGAAATAGTTAATATATTATTTTTATAAACAAACATTGCCATGCTAGTTGTGTAACTGTCTTGTATTCATTGGTAATTTATTAGTTTTCATTGTCAAACATATTACGCCAGATGTGACTATATCAGCTAATGTCTTGTTTATTTATCAACAGGCTATTTTGTAATGAGGGCCTTAAAGGTTCCTAACTGCATCGTATAACTTCAAATGCCAGTAGTATTAGAATATTTTATTTCACGCTGTGTACTGCACTGTGCCTGGCACTCGGCATTGTCCCTCTCCCCCCTCACCGGAAACGAACTGGAAAATCCTAAGCTGGAACAAGCCACCAACGTCGGCCTGCTCGCTGGCCTCCCGTCAGCTACAAGCACACAGCAAATCTCAACGTGGAGAATTTCTGCCTATGGCCTAACTATAAATGTTGTCACCCAACTGTGTACATACATTGCTACCGTAATTAATAAGATTAAAATTGTGTAACATTTAGTGCATTGGCATGGTCTATGTTTGAAGTGAACTTCATACTGTTTAATTATCAAATGCTATTAATTACCAATATTTCTATTGGGCAGTAATCTTCCAATGGGAAAGTTTATGTGACTTATTGTTTACAATGTCACATCTTCTGAACTATACGTCTTCGGTAGGTATAACCCAACAGCGATTGTTGTCTGATAGTATGCAATATGTAGACGAAGTTTAGTTTAAATCGATTCATTATTTTACTAGATGTGAAAAAATAATGCATGACGTAGCAGTTATTCGGAAATTTCATTGTTTATGATGTCATATTTCCTGACATACGTCTCGTAATATGATGTAAATTCAAAAGTACATTCAGTGGTGTAAGTGCCTAATGCCTGCAAAATATGTCG
Organism: Locusta migratoria; assembly: GCA_026315105.1. Classification (NCBI taxonomy): domain Eukaryota; kingdom Metazoa; phylum Arthropoda; class Insecta; order Orthoptera; family Acrididae; genus Locusta; species Locusta migratoria. Next base: position 324,548,307 of record CM048745.1, on the reverse strand, counting down.
TCAATGGTGTTAGCAGTAAAGACGTAATAAATCAAAACCTCATGCTTGATGATGCCGTTTATGACTTCATATCTCACAAACTCTGCTGTTTCCAATGTTTGTCGTGTCATTGCGTAGTTGTAGAATAAATAATCTTCATTTCTATATAACTGCAGCACTCTGCATTGGTTTATATTAAGCCTCAAGTTCCAATCCCTGTCCAAACGTCGATACGCCACAGATTAGATTAGTTGTTCGTTCCATAGATCCCTTTTGACGAGATCCTCGTGATGTGTAACATGTCAATATATAAATTACTATCTGAAAACCCAGCCTCGAGTTAGTACTTCTCCTATCCCTACCTCTATCTCTCTGTGAATCTCTTTTTTCTTCTAAAAGCATGTTTATTTATGGGAAAATGTTTTAAGAAGTAAGACAGTCGTGCATAACGCACAAAATTATAAGTGCAGTATCCAAACAAAGAACGATAGTAATTAAAATACAAATGATGTATAAAATTCGTACCATCTCATATTTATTGAGTTATATGTTGTATTTTTCCAGGTATATATTCATTTGTAGAAGTGCTATATGTCTGTAAAACATGTTGCGAATACAATAAGTAGTAAAGAAGTAACAGATTAAAACTTGGTGCGTGATGGGGCGGCTTTCCACGAACGTTACTGTTTACGTGCTCATGTCACATGAAGTACGTGCCGTACTGTGGTAGAATATCGAAGGTACATTTACCTACATGTGTGCATACTGTCTGTAAAATTTCCTGTGCCAACAGTTTGTAGTGTAGAGATCATAAATTGTAACGTCATACCGGATGCCGTAGCTTTAGTCCATGAACAGCGGGAAAGTAGTAACCGAGAAACGTTTTTCCTTTCATCATTTTACTGTGGTTGTCATTGAAAAAAAATGCAATAAAGGTTTGAAATTAAGTTTAAAGTTGGTTGCAAGTCGCTGAGTACCCTCATTCTCATACAGTGTATGAAGAAAGTCTCGTCGCAGTATGTGGCAGTTTTTTTTTGTGATTCCCATTGTTTATGACGTCATATCTCCTAAACAATGTGTCGTATGTGATTCTTAACCCTGCAACAACTGTTATCTCACGGTAAGGAACACGTATGTTAAATTTGGTTGAATTCGGTCCAGTGGTTTAGGAGGAAATGTGCAATATTGTCGCGTGATGCAACAGTTTTTCTCGCATCTCATTGTTTATGACTTCATACCTCGTGAACTGAGTGTCGTACTATGGTAAAATTTCAAGCTTACGTTCAGTGGTATGTGTGTATACTGTGTGTAACATTTCTCGCGAATACAATAATAGTTTACGAGTAATAAATTGTAACGTCGTTCCAAATGCTGTAATTTTACGACATGAACGCCGTGAAAGTAGTAAGCGACGAACTTTTTTCCGTTCATTATTTTGCTGTGGTAGTCAGCAAGAAAAAGTTTCCTAAAGGTTTGAAATTATGTTTACAGTTGGTTGTAAGTCGCTAAGCGCTCTCCTTCTCAAATAGTGAACTGGTAAAGTCACACTATCACGTGCCGCAAGACGGGGAAGTTTTCATTTATTACGTCATATCTCCTGAACTATCAGCCCTAACGCAAAATCATTTCTTATTTGACGTGTTCTACCTATAAACTACATTCCTGCCAAATATTATTTATTATAGGTGAAGTAGTTTTTGAGATTTCGTGTTTAGTCAGCGAGTGTGTGAATGAGTGTCCTTTCGCTTTTATATAGATAGAGGTTATTATCATGATTATTTTTACGTCCTCAACTAATAATACTAATAGCACGAATACATACAATACATTGGGTTCTATTAAAAAATTCGTCATTAGAGCAGAAGGAGTTGGCCAGATCTTCCTGCATTTCGTTGCCCTTTACGAGTGTTGTGGCTTCTAGAGAAACTATAGCATCATCCGCAAAAAAAAAAAAAAAAAAAAAAAAAAAAAAAAAAAAAAAAAAAGCCTCACCAAAGTTCCGATGTTCTCTATGAGATCATTTATATATGTTTGAAAAGCAAGGGTCCTATAACACTCACCTGGGGCACCCCTGAAATCACTGCAATGTCTGATGACTTTTCGCCGTTGAGAATAACATGCTGCGTTCTGTTAGTTAGAAACATCTGAATCACACAGCCGGTCTGATACTCCATATGCTCGCCCTCTGTTCTTCAGCCGACGGTGCGGAACGGTATCGAACGCATTGCGGAAGTCAAGAAGCACGGCGTCTACCTGCGAGCCTCTACCTCTATGGGTCTCGTAGATGAAACGCTCGAGCTGGAATCCATATCGATTCCTACAAAGCGGGACATGGCACAAGGACAACTGTTTCTTTCAGAAACACAAGGGTGTATCCTGGCTTTCAATGAAGTAGCACCTAAGAGTTGTTCAGATACGATGACTAACTGCAACCGTTTCGTCTGCTCTGGACCAAACAATCAATTTTGCTGACCCACACTATTGTATCAGCAGACCTATTCTGCCCTTGTAACATATCTCGCTGCATTCCCGCACCTCTCTTTACTAGGAACACTTGCGAACAACTACACCAACTACCTATCCACTCCTCTCTACTAGCAGTACGCGGAGCACCTTATCACCAGGTTATACACGCAATATTGTGCCGTGCGCATTACTGGGGAGAGTGATTGGAAAGAGACGCGACTTTTCCTATTTGGTCGTGCCAAGACTCCTAAGCAGTCGTTGGCAGCTCATGACGTATTGGTGTCTATGGATAGGTTCCTCGGCCTGTTCCTCTCTTAACCATACGCTTAACATTTCAATTTCCTGACAGACTGTCGATTTGCCTGACCTGCTTGTTTACGACCTGCTGATTCACGACACACTATGATTCTGGGGGTTGTAAAATCCTGAATTCTTGTAACTTTCGTAGTAGGGCTTGGCTGTATCCACCAGTCGCTACAGTATCACCGGGTATCATTGGATCCCAGTGCTAACGAGCACGTTAAAAGAGAACTGAAGTGAGATTGCAGTCTTTACTTATTTATTAGTTACTGTTGTCACGTGTGAACTACACTCAACGAAATACTGCAATTCGTTTTACATCTATTTTCATAATTAGTTCCACAGCTGCAAGATGATAGCCAAGCGGTCTAAGGGGCTTTGCTGCGGAGTGCGCGTTTGCTCCCCGTCGGAGGTTCGAGCCCTCCCTCGGGCATGGATGTGTGTGGGTCCTTAGCACCTTAGTTTACGTTGTTTGGAAGTCCAGCGACTGAAGACCACTGCAGGTTGCCCCCATAGCTTTGCAAACATTTGAACATAAAATCCATAGTATTACACGGACACTGTATTGTGACTGTCAACCGCAAACGTTAACAAAAGAGGAATACAAACAAATACTCTTATTTTTTATGTAGGAAGACAAACCATTACAGCCGGCCGCGGTGGCCGTGGGGACTGAGGCGCTTCAGTCACGGTCTGCAAGGCCACTACGGTCGGGGGTTCGAATCCCCCCTCGGACATGGATATTTGTGCCGTCCTTAGGATAAGCTAGTTTTTTTTTTTTTTTTTTTTTTTTTGTGTGGTCTTAGGGCGCACAACTTCTATGGTCATTAGCGCCCAGTCAAAAAACATAGATTCGCTATGATCTAAAAAAAATGGTGACTGTCAGAACATCAAGAAGAGGCTAAAAACGAAAGATAAAAGACAATTAAAAGGGTTAAATATCCTTGGACAAGTTGGCCAAGTTGATAAAACGCAAAGCTCTAGCAGCTGCTCGTGTGTCATCAGCTAAAATTTCCTCCAGAGTAGACGGAAAGTGAACGGCTACACGGAGATGATTAAAAAGTACGCAAGACAGTAAAACATGTCGCACGGTCAGCAGTTCACCGCAGGAGCACAGCGGTGCAGGGTCGGCGGACAGCAAGTGACGGTGGCTGAAACGGCAGTGACCGATCCGTAACCGGGCCAGGATGACCTCCTCCCGCCGAGAGTGGCGTGAGGAGGTCCTCCAAGCGGTCGGGATCGGTTTTACAGTTCGCAATTTGTTGTTGGACATTGAAAACCACGCACTGTGCCATTGCGACACGATACTCCGGCGGAGAGCCCGTTGGACATCGTCAGATGGGACGCAAAAGGTAGCCACGCGAGGTAAAAGGGCTGCGGCCGCTATGTCGGCCGTCTCATTCCCGGGCACACCTACGTGGCCAGGGACCCACAGGAAAGAAACGTGACAGCTGTCATCTGCTAGCAACTGGAGGGAGCGTTGGATCCGATAGACGAGAGGATGGTGCAACAAAGGGTCCTTAAGACTCTGCAGGGCACTAAGGGAGTTCGAACAGATGGCATAGAAAGGTTGGCGGTGGCGGTAGGTGTACAAAACGGCCTGGTGGAGGGCAAAAAGCTCAGCCGTGAAGTTAGAGCACCAGTCAGGGAGCTTGTATTGGAAACGGTTGTCCTCGACGACGAAGGCAGATCCGACACCGGCAGTGCTCTTGGAACCATCAGTGTAAATAAATATGGCGTTATCGAACCGCGAACGGAGTTCGACAAGCCTCGAGCGGTATACCAAATCCGGAGTGCTCTCCTTGGGGAGCGAACTAAGGTCGAGGTGAGTGTGAACCGGGGCCTTATGCCACGGTGGCAATGGGCTTTCGCTCAACCGAAAGGTGGAAGGAAGGGTAAAATCGAGCCGCTGTAGTAGGCGGCGAAACCGAACTCCAGGTGGAAGCAAGGCAATCGCAGACAACTGATATTGGCGATCGAGTGAGTCATCAAAAAATAATCGGTAAGATGGATGGTTGGGCATCGACCGCAGGCGGCATGCGTACCGAGACAAAAGTATGTCACGCCGAGTGGTCAAGGGTAATACAGCAGCCTCGGCATACAGACTTTCAACAGGGCTAGTATAAAATGCACCGGTCGCCAGACGTAATCCCCGATGGTGGATAGAGTTGAGACGGCGGAGAATCGACGGCCGTGCAGAAGAGTATACAAGGCTTCCGTAGTCGAGCTTCGACTGAACAATGGCCTGGTAAAGGTGAAGCAGGACGGTACGGTCCGCTCCCCATGACGTGCCACTGAGGACACGAAGGACGTTAAGGGATCGGGCACAACGGGCAGCCAGGTAGGACACGTGCGTGGACCAGCAAAGTTTACGATCCAACATGAGTCCCAAGAATTTCGTAGTCTCCACGAAAGGGAGAGTAACAGGGCCGAGATGTAGAGAGGGTGGAAGAAATTCCTTGTATCTCCAGAAGTTTATACACACAGTTTTCTCAGTGGAGAATCGGAAGCCGTTTGCGATGCTCCAGGAATATAAACGGTCAAGACAGCGTTGAAGAGAACGCTCCAAGAGGCACGTCCGCTGGGCGCTACAATAAATTGCGAAATCGTCAACAAAAAGAGATCCGGAGACGTCGGCTGAAAGGCAATCCACGATCGGATTGATTGCAATGGCAAAGAGCGCCACACTCAAGACCGAGCCCTGTGGTACCCCATTCTCCTGGCAATAGGTATCTGACAAAACAGAACCCACCCGTACCCGGAACTTGCGATCCGCCAAAAACTCTTGAATGAAAAGAGGAAGGCGGCCCCGAAGGCCCCATCTGTGCAATGTGCGGAGAATTCCCGCTCTCCAACAGGTATCGTATGCCTTCTCCAAGTCGAAGAACACTGCCACTGTTTGACGCTTCCTTAGAAAGTTGTTCATAATGAAGGTCGACAACGTAACGAGGTGATCAGCAGCAGAGCGGTGTCTACGAAAACCGCATTGGATATTAGTCAGGAGGCGGCGAGATTCGAGGAGCCAGACCAACCGAGCGTTAACCATGCGTTCCATCACCTTACAGACACAGCTCGTCAGAGAAATAGGACGATAGCTGGAAGGAAGATGTTTGTCCTTCCCTGGTTTGGGGATGGGGACAACAGTGGCTTCACGCCAACTTGTGGGAACATGACCTTCAGTCCATATGCGATTGTAGGTATTGAGAAGAAAGCACTTGCCCGCAGGAGAGAGGTTCTTCAGCATTTCAATGTGAATGGAATCGGGCCCAGGAGCAGAAGATCGGGACAGGGCGAGAGCACGGTCTAGCTCCTGCATGGTGAAGGCGACGTTATAATTTTCACGATTAGAAGACTGGAAAGAAGGCGGCCGGGCCTCCTCTACCTGTTTGCGAGGGAGAAAGGCAGGTTGGTAATGGGCAGAGCTCGAAACCTCCGCAAAGAAACGGCCCAATGCGTTGGAAACGTCAGAGGGGTCCACGAGGACTGCGTTCTCCACGGTCAGGCCAGGAATCGGGGAGTGGACCTTGATGCCGGATAGACGGCGTAGGCCACGCCAAACAAACGTGGAGGGAGTAAAACGGTTAAAAGAACTAGTAAAAGCAGTCCAGCAAGCTTTCTTGCTGTCGTTCATGATACGACATTGCGCTCTCATACGTTTATAATGTATGCAATTCTCCAAGGTCGGGTGGCGGCGGAAGGTGCGTAGAGCACGGCGCCGGGCTCTAAGCGCGTCGCGGCAGGCTGCAGTCCACCAAGGGACCTGGACACGACGTGGAGAAGAGGAAGTACGAGGTATGGAACGTTCGGCAGCTGTGAGAATAACCTCTGTGAGGTAGTCGACCTGACTGTCACAGGTGGGAAAATCCCGATCGTGAAAAACAGCCATGGTAGAATAAAGCCCCCAGTCGGCTTTAGAAATGTTCCAACTGGTGGGACGAGGAGATGGGGAATGATGCAGAATGTGGATGATACAGGGGAAATGGTCACTCGAGTACGTGTCAGAAAGTGCATACCACTCAAACCGACCGGCAAGCTGAGGAGTGCATATTGCGAGGTCTATATGGGAATAAGTGTGTGTTGTGTCAGAAAGGAAGGTTGGTGCACCGGTGTTGATGCAGACAAGATCGAGGTGATGGAGAAGGTCCACCAAAAGGGAGCCTCTTGGACAAGGTGCCGGAGAGCCCCATAAGGGGTGGTGGGCATTAAAGTCGCCTATCAACACGAAAGGTGAAGGGAGCTGATCAACAAGGTGTAGCACATCTGCCCTAGTAAGGGCAGATGACGATGTCGAATAAATATTACAGAGGGAAAAGGTAAATGTGGATAGGGTGATGCGGACGGCAACTACCTGTAGGTGAGTATGCAATGAAATGGGATGGTAATAGACATCGTCTCGAAGGAGCATTAGAACCCCTCCATGGGCTGGGATACCTTCCATGGGTGGCAAGTCGAACCGCACAGAGGTGTAGTGTGGAAAGTCTGCACGATCACGGGGACGCAACTTAGTTCCTGGAGGCAGACTAGAAGCGGGCAGTGCAACCAAAGGAGTAGTTTTAACTCCTCCCGATTAGAACGAATGCCGCGAATATTCCATTGAAGGAGCGCCATGATAAAAATGAGAGAAGAAATAAGGATAAAAACCAACTAGCAAGCGGGGTCACCTCGACGGCCGCTGAGGACCCGATTTCGAGGGAGCACTGCTACCGCTGTCCAGGGGCAAAGGGTCGTGGTCCATAGGTTCGACCAACGCGCCTGCCACCTCCCGGAGTTGATCAGGAGGGACAGTTTCCGCCGCCGGTAGAGGGCCGGGTGCCCGGCAGACGGAGCGACCCGGTGAAACAGAAGACGGCCGAGGCCGGCAACTGTTGGACGGCGTGACGGATGGGTCACGCCTCGGCGGGGAAGGAGAGGAACTCTTTTTCTTGTCAGCTCTTCTGGAAGAGTGACGGCGGGAAGAGGCAGTTGACTGTTGGGAAGCCTGGGAACGCAGAAAATCCTCACGGACAGGTTCCTTTTTCAAGGTCCGGGCATCTTGTTTAGGTGCTCGCGGTTTACTAGAGTTTGACGAAGACTGTACCCTATAAGCAGCAGGAGGAAGCGGGGACGTGGAACGGGCAATCTTCGGGCTGGCGGATCGCACAACTGTGTCAGCGAAAGTCAAGTCACATGTCTGGGTACTGGAATCCTTGGTAGGTCGAGTTGAGGTGAGTACCTTACTGTATGTACCCGCTGGGAGGACAGTGGGCTTTCGACTCGCCAACAACTTAAGAGCGGCAGATGTTGATACCTTCTCCGTAACCCGAATTTGCTGGATTACCTTCTCATCCTTGTATACAGGGCATTCGCGAGAGGAAGCCGCATGGTCACCGTTGCAGTTTAGGCAGTGAGGGGACGGAGGTGGGCAATCCCCCTCATGGGCGTCCCTACCACAAGTGACACACTTTGCTGCATTTGGGCAATGTTCACGGGTATGGTTGTACCTGTGGCATTGAAAACAGCGCGTTGGGTTAGGCACATAAGGGCGGACAGAGATGACTTCATACCCTGCTTTGACCTTCGACGGGAGGTCAACTCTGTCGAACGTCAAAAACACAGTACGAGTCGGTGTCAATTGGTTATCGACCTTTCTCATCACCCTGTGGACGGCTGTCACACCCTGATCGGACATATACGATTGGATGTCTTCATCAGACAACCCGTCAAGGGATCTCGTAAAAACTACCCCCCGTGACGAGTTGAGTGTGCGGTGCGCTTCTACCTTAACTGGAAACGTGTGCAACAACGTAGTACGTATCAGTTTTTGGGCTTGGAAGGCACTTTCCACTTCCAGCAACAATGTGCCATTGCGCTGACGTGAACAGGTTTTAACAGGGCCAGCAATTGCATCTACACCTTTCTGTATAACGAAAGGATTGACAGAATTGAAATCCTTTCCGTCGGTGCGAGAGACAACCAGAAATTTAGGTACATTAGGCAGAGTCTTTTTAGGCTGAGGCGAGTCTAACTTACGTTTTTGGGTCAACGTCGCGAAAGAAGATAAGGAAGTCATCGCGGAAGTGTCCCCCGTGATTACCGGCGTCTCCGATGGCGCGCTCCTTCCTAGTGGGGGCCCTCTCCGAGGGCTTACCCGCCTTAGGTGATTGTTCACACCTCAGGTCACACCTCCCGAGAACTGACGGAGGGACCAATCGGCACGTTCGGAAGGTACCAGCTCGGGTAATCACCCCTCCCTGGGCCTGGCCTTTACCAGGGGGTACGTACGTGCCCTACTTGTCTACCCGGGGCGGGGAATTACGCGTTACCCCGTCACCTGCTACGCACGATAATGCGTGGGTCGGCCTTCAGACACGCACAGGGAGGAAAGAAGAAAAAGATAGGAAATGAAGAGAAAGAAGGAAGAAGTGTCTCAAACGCCGAAGCGGAGACCAATGAGGAGAAGAAGGCTAGGAGAGTTCAAGGAGAGAAAGACAGAAAACAAAGGGTAAGAAAGGAAGGAACGAAGGAAGAAAAACCACAACAAGAACCACCGTAGCTCACGAAATATGCCCGTCTCCGGGCGAAGGCATAAACCGGGAGGGAAAGTGAAGCAGCCTGGGGCAGAAGAAAGGCTGCTCCGGCTCGGGGCCCCGTGCGCGCCACACACGTACCCACAAAAGAACTGTGGGCCCCCTGGGGGGGGGGATAAGCTAGTTGATAAGTAGTTCGTAAGTTTAGGGACTGATAACCCCGTAGTTAAGTCCCATAAGCTTAACAAAAAAAAAAAACCATTACACAGAACGTAAAAGTTCCTACTTCAAACCAGAACACTCTAGCAGAGGAAGTTTTACCACTTGTAAAGTGGTACATGGATCATTTATTTACGCTTGCTGCTGACTACCACGATACAGTTTCCGAGTTAGACACATCGAAAGGATTCTACCACCAGAAGTTGCTAGATCGCGGACCGATCGAAAGCTCGTACGAACTACTGAAACTAAGGTCAACACTAACATCCATGCTCGAGGGAGGACTCGAACCTCAGACCGCGAGCAACCGCGCGCTGTGCAGCAAGGCGCCTTAGACCGCTGGGCTACTCCACACGGTGCGAAAATTGGTAATTAACAGTAAATAATGAAAAGTGTGAAGTAATACAGATGACCACTAAAAGAAATCGCTGAACTTCAGTTACTCGATAAATCACTCAAACCTTAAGGTCGTAAATTCTACCAAATACCTAGGAGTTACAATCACGAACAACTTAGACTGGAGAGAACACACAGAAAATACTGTGGGGAAGGCGAACCAAAGGTTACGTTTCATTGGCAGAACGCTTAGACGATGCACCAGCTCCACCAAAGAGACTGCCTACATCACACTTGTGCGTCCTCTTCTGGAGTACTGTTGCCCCTTGTGGGACCCTCACCAGGTGGGACTGACGGAGGACATTGAGAAGGTTCAGAGAAGGGCAGCTGGTTTTGTTTTATCACGTTACGGGGTGTGTGTGTGTGGGGGGGGGGGGGGGGGAGCGTCACGGAAATGTTGCACGAATTGGCGTGGAAATCATTAAATGAAAAACGTTATTCATTGCGGCGTGATCTGTTTGCGAAGTTTCAATCACCGACTTTTACTTCTGAATGTGAAAATATTTTGCTAGCAGCCACCTACTTAGGGAGACATGACCATCCCAATAAAATAAAAGAATCCAGATCGAAAACGGAACGATTTAGTTGTTGTTTCTTCCCGCGCGCTATTAGAGAATGGAACGGTAGAGAAAACTTATGAAAGTGGTTAATGAACCCTCTGCCAGGCACTAAAATGTGATTTGCAGAGTATCGATGTAGAAGTAGATTCACTGGGGACAACATAGACTCTCCTAGCAAATATCCAGAAAACATCACTCAACATTCTCCGGTAGCGTGCGGATTCACTCCGTATAATGAGAGGCGACGTTTCGTCTTACTTTGACACCGTCTTCATCAGGTCCTAAAGGAAAGTAAACATCACTCACGGAATGCTGCAACCTCAACACTGTGCAGTAATGTGTATTCCCAGTAACACCCGCTGTGTGCCAGGGAAATATTCCAAGAAGGGAACACAACTCGAGACTTTGCATTTATTTTTTTCCTTTAGGTCGGGCTGCCAAGACAATTTGCGAAAGTGGTGCGATGCTGTCGGGGCGTAGGAAGCGCCTCGGCGTCAGCCCTCGCCCCCTAGCCCGGCGCCAGCCACTGTGCCTGGCACCGCTCCACGCTCGACGCGCTGATTCATTTCCTTTGTCTGCGCGACCCCTCGCCTTCGTTAGGCGATATCAACTGCAGCGCGCCGATTGCTTTGGTAATTGACCCCTCCCGGCGGCGGCAATGGGAAGCTTCCGCGCGCCGTCGCCCGTTTCCGCTCAGGAGTGTCTGCCACCGCTAGAAGTAGGAGGGGCGCGTGCAATGGCAAGTCGCGCGCGGCTCAAGGTAACGTTCCTCCCCACTGCACGCGCACTGCGTGGCTGGTGAATAGTGGCACTTTGTTAGTCGCGATAAAAACACGAGCAAATGAATCAGTTGTGACGTCTTACATGAAATTAGTCCAAGTAGCTGCAGTGATACTTTATTTGATTGCATTTTAAGAGTTCGCACTACAAGTCTGCCTGTTTCGGCATATTGACGATATCAAGTTATAATATCAAATGTTCAAATGTTTGTAAAGTCTATGGGACTTAAATACGGGGTCATCAGTCCCTAAACTTACAAACTACTTATGAACTACTCACAACTAAGACTGCACAAATATCAATGCCCGAGGGGGGGGATTCGAACCCCCGACCTTAGGGGCCGTGCAGACCGTGACTGGAGCACCTCAGTCCCCTCGGCCACCGCGGCCGGCTTTAATGTTCAAATGTTTGTAAATCTATCGGACCAAACTGCGTTGTCATGAGTCCGTAGCTTACAAACTACTTAAACCTAGGTAAACTAACCTACGGACAAACACACACACCCATGCCCCAGGGAGGACTCGAACCTCCACGGCGAGCAACCGCGCGCTCCGCAGCGAGACGCTTTAGACCGCTCGGCTACTCCAACGCGGCTAAGTTATAATAGTTTTTTTATATAATAATAATACTACTATTATACTAAAACCATTATTTTAGAATACTTCACCTTCGGTTGTTCAGTGATAGATATTGTTTCAATAGCTCGCCTGCCTTTAAATCATCATGAAAATAATAGGACGTCGGATTCTTAGGCGTTTTATGGAAATTCACGTTTCATGACACGCCTTTATTTTTCATTCTTGATTAAACACATATACAGAAGTAATACATCGTTAAGACTGCCTGTTACATAATAACAAAAGTAAGACTGCATGTTAACTACATAATGACTACACTTTGACTCCATACTGACTCAAACTGACTGACTCAAAACTTATTACTGATTGCATTCGCGCCAATTCGCGTGCGCTAATACACATCATAATTTCGAGAACATTCTAGAACACGGAAGCTACAATGTTTTACATTAAATAATTCATGAAACATAAATAAATCTTGCTTTACGTGAAGATACACAAAATTATGACAAATGTAATAATAAGTTTTTCATATCAAAACAAAACAATGCAAAAGATCGTAAGTAAATAACAGTTAGTGCAGTATTAATATATGTTTAACTTAACAATTTTAAATAATTAATTAACTTGTCGGTCAGCAAAGTATTACATTGCGGTCAATACACTACAGAGGACCTCAGATATTGTTAGTTATTAATTTCATTAACAAACACATTATTATCCAACATTAAGCTTACGACTTTCAATAATTAATTAATTTAGCTTACAATATCACGATCATATGTGGTATCGTACATTTATCCAAACAAACGAGACGGTCCAGGCCATATGCATTACAAAGTGCGCCTGTACCATCCGTTGACTTTCAAAGATATAAAAGTGTAAATACTGACAACGAAAATCACAACACCTACTAAAATTCGAAATATCGAAACATTTCGACCGTTTCAAGAAATTGGAAAGAACAGACATCAATAATTTGTAATGAATAACAACACCGTCAGCTGTATCCTCATTCTATTATTTATTGGCAACCAGTTTCAATGGATCAAGCCATTATCTTCAGGACTGATAATAGGGCAATTAGCATTTTGCTGTATTACAAAATAACTGGTGTCGCACATTCATGGAACATTATAGCAACATCAACTATTAATCCTCTTGCTATAATATTACATAAACGTGCGATATCAGTTATTTTTGCCCTTTTTAACACAGCAAAATGCAGATTACATTATAAGGGCCTGAAGGTGATGGCTTCGTCCAATGGAACAGGTTGACAATAAATAATAAAATGAGAATACAGCTGACGGTGTTATTATACATTACTACGTATACGACTGAAGGTCCAGCGTCCATACATAAACGGACAAAATCAACCTATCAATAACTGTAAATGTCCCATCAACAGGCAATTGATAATTTCAATGCGGACACTTTATCCCTTTCAAATATTCAAATGTTTGAAGAGCGTATGGGACTTAACTAAGGGTCATCAGTCTCTAAACTTACAAACTACTTATGAACTAGCTAATACTAACGACGGCACAAATATCAATGCCCGAAGGGGGATTCGAACCCGAGACTGCGACTGGCGCGCCACAGTAAGCTCGGCCACCGCGGCCGGCTAACCCTTTCATTCCCAATGTTGTTCCTGGACAACAACGTATTAAAAGTTAATTTATACCGTATTTTTTGCATCAATCCTTAAACTTTCAATTTTGTTGATGAACAACATGCTTCTAGTACGACATTTGCCGCTTGGTACGGCTTGTAGGCACTTCTGAGGCATTAATCTGTCCATCTTGGAGGTTGTGTTGCGTTGCCGTCTGTACGTGGCTGAGAGTGTGAGCGTGAGTGTGATTCCTCTAATTTTATTCCAGCACTGAAATGTCTTGTCTTTAGTGCTGTGGCGACGATTATGCTAGCATTATTGATCTGGCGGTGTTGACTGTCAACAAAATAACGTCCAAGTAATGAAATATCTCGATACAAACGTCTGTGTTGTGCATGAAATACATGACATAAAAAATCAATAGTTCGATCAAAAATTTTAAAACATATTTTGATGTTTACTGCACTGTATTAATAAAGAAAACTAATTTCATAATGTGGGAATGAAAGGGTTAACACTTTGCGGTCTGACTGCGAGCTATGCCAACACCGACTAGAGTCAGGACATCACAACAGCCCCTGTCACAGCACACCAACCAGGCCGAGGTCAACGAGAGAGACAGGCCGCGGTGTACAAGTCGTGTCACGTCATTAAGTGAGGCTGATACGGCACGATCGCTAGCTGACTGGCTGTCTGATGCGGCATAGCCCACTGTCTCATAGCGGCCAGCCACTCAGCTAGCAATCGAGCAGGCTCAGGCCTCACTTGATCATGTGACATGACGTGCGCGCCGCAGCTTGTTCTTCTCGTTGGCCTCGGACCAAGTCGAGGCCACTAGCCGACTGGCTGGCCCCTACGAGGCAGTAGTCTGTGCCTCAGCGGCCAGCCACTCAGCTAGCAATCGAGCAGGCTCAGGCCTCACTTGATCATGTGACATGACGTGCGCGCCGCAGCCTGTTCTTCTCGTTGGCCTCGGACCAAGTCGAGGCCACTAGCCGACTGGCTGGCCCCTACGAGGCAGTGGTCTGTGCCTCAGCGGCCAGCCACTCAGCTAGCAATCGAGCAGGCTCAGGCCTCACTTGATCATGTGACATGACGTGCGCGCCGCAGCCTGTTTTTCTCGTTGGCCTCGGACCAAGTCGAGGCCACTAGCCGACTGGCTGGCCCCTACGAGGCAGTGGTCTGTGCCTCAGCGGCCAGCCACTCAGCTAGCAATCAAGCAGGCTCAGGCCTCACTTGATCATGTGACATGACGTGCGCGCCGCAGCCTGTTTTTCTCGTTGGCCTCGGACCAAGTCGAGGCCACTAGCCGACTGGCTGGCCCCTACGAGGCAGTGGTCTGTGCCTCAGCGGTCAGCCAGTCAGCTGGCGGTCTCGGCCTGGCCGGTGTGAGGCCTTGACTCCTGGTGGCGTTGACTGTGCTCGTAGACAATGTTCTAAGCATTGCCGACGAGCGACGAGATATGCTCGCAGTGAAATAAAAAAATCTACAGAAAATGAACTACGGGCTATATTCGCAGTTCGTGCGTTTCGTTATACAACTTGATGATTTAGTTATGCAAAAAAATCCTCTAGAAGGTAGCACCAGCAAGAGAAATGTTCTGACACATCCATGCGTAAGCAGTGCCGCCAAGACGTCGCTGTACAAACGATCACTTAGATGGGGGAGTCTAAAGGAGAATTTACTGACGATTCTGAAGATGACAGAGATATTGCAGGAGATTGTAACATATTTACCGTATTTTCTACGTTTGATGTTTTGAAATATGCAAGAAATAGTTGGCTTCTTACAGACGGTTTCTGTGTTTATTTCGTGTAATGTATTCAAATCAAATCAAATGTTTGGTTATTAGTCCCTAGCTTACAAACTACTTAACCTAAGGTAAACTAAACTAATGACAACACAAACACCTATGCCCGAGGGGGGGGGGGGAATCGAACCCCCGACGGCGGACGGCCGCGCGCAGCACAACACGGCGCTCCAGTACGCGCGGCTATTCCGCCGCGGCGTATAATATATTCTAGACTTCTAATGATAATACAGTTTATAGAGTTCTACATATATCTTATTTATTTACAGAAGAAGAGCTACATGAGATATGACGTCTGAACAGGAAACGCGTAAAATAAAATGTTCAAATGTTTGTTAAGCTTATGGGACTTAACTACGAGGTCATCAGTCCCTAAACTTACAAACTACTTATGAACAACTTACGAACTAGCACAGCACAAATATCCATGC
The DNA here is from genome assembly GCA_026315105.1 of Locusta migratoria. Lineage (NCBI taxonomy): Eukaryota > Metazoa > Arthropoda > Insecta > Orthoptera > Acrididae > Locusta > Locusta migratoria. The sequence goes on along the minus strand of CM048745.1, from coordinate 324,532,666 downwards.
CCGAGGGGGGATTCGAACCCCCGACCGTAGTGGCCGTGCTGACCGTGACTGGAGCGCATCAGTCACCTCGGCCACCGCGGCCGGCGCGTAAAATACATTGCGAATTTTGGCGTGGTAATTACATTTGATTATATAAAATAGTTAAATTTATTTGTTTCATGATAATTTTGTAAATAAATATCTTTCAGTTTGTTTTTATAAAACAAACAATTGCAATTTTCTTTCTACCTACAATAAATCATACTATAAAACTTTTTTATTTTCCTTATTTCTGCTAGAAAATTGTGATAACAGCACAAGTATAAATGAATTTGGTAACTACAACATGTTACTTCATTTTAAGGTTTACAGTTCAATCGTAAACCAGAAAACACTGCAACGATTTACCTGTAACCGTTCCTAAACTATAGTTTGAAAAAGCATACTGTATATCATGCTCTTGATCTTTTTCCGAGTTTTTTTCTTCTTTCTGGACTCCCTAGTGGCCAACTGTGCTGCACACTCTGCTTTATTAATGCGAAGCCGCGGCGGATTAGCTGTGCACACCGGGACGCCGTGCTGCGGTGCGCATGGCCGTTCGCCGCCCTTCCTCGGGCATGTATGTGTGCTGTCCTTAGGTTAGTTTACCTTAGTTTAAGTAGTTTGTAAGCTAGGGACTAATAACCAAGCAATTCAGTCCCACAGATTTACAAACATATGAAAGTAATGAGAACCTTTTGCAACGTTTCAAGTGCTCTGGTGCAGTTTGATCCAGGATTAATCGGTATATGCTGCAGCACTTTCATCCTTTTGAAGTTGTCATCATTAAAAACAATAACAGCATCACTGTCCCTCCACTTTAGTGTGTTCATTCCAACAAATAACATTTTTTGGTAAGCGAGTCCATGTAAGATCGTTGAACGACTCATTGGGATTTTTAGTCTGACCCTGCACTTCTTCGTTAATTCAGAATTTGACAGGTGTCCGTAAACAGGTTTTATGATACTCATGACTGCTGCTAGGATGAAATGTTTATGAACTGTTCGAGTACTGGCATTTGCAAAAATACAAATGTTCAAATGTTTGTATTGGTCATAAGTCCGTAGACATACAAACTGCTTAAAGTTAAACCAAAAAAATACAACCATGCCCGAGGGGGAATTCGGACCCCCGATGCGGGAGGCCGCGCGATCCGTGGGGCTGCAGACCGCTCGGCTACTCCCGTGCGGAGGGTAAAGATTGTGTACTGGTTTCTCACCAGTTGAAAGTCCGTGTTAGAAGATGGCCCATACAGAATGCTTCATTTTCATCCAAGTTCCTTAAACGAACTTTGTTTTGGCGTCATACTTTACTTTTTGAGAGATTTACCAATTTATTAGTCACTTTTCATCAGAAAAATACTTCGACATGCGATGCGTGTTTGTACTATGAAACGGTACGATAGTTTTTTTTATTTTTATCTTTATTTTTATTTATTTACTTATTTTTTACAGTGCTACCAATACAAACACGTAACTGAACCTCTATAACACAGCAATCTACACCCTTGTATTTAAAAAGTTGACGATTTTGTTAGATCTTGAAGTAATGCATATAAAATTTATTATCATTTTCGACCGCTGTCGATTATCTTTAATAATAAAAAAATGTGAGTTTATATATGACATTTTCTTCGGAAAATTGTAAATTTTATAATGAGATCATAATGCGAAAATGTGGAAAAAATTCCGCCCGTAAGGTGACCGCTCGCTTAAGCGGTGAGAGATCAGTTTCCAGTCCCACAAGGAGTCCACATGGGTCTTTGATGTTAGATTTTTTAGGTTGAGAACGTAAACAACAATCAACCAAAGCCAGTCTACGTAACTCTAAAAAATTCTCGAGAAAATCGACTGTGAAGTTTTGCAAGTAAACGTAATTACTAATAATTAAATCAATTGCAGTAACTGTCGGTGTAGCTCAGGTGTTAGCGTACTGGCCTCACAATGATATAGTCGGTGGTTCGAATCCTGATGTGGCAGATTTTTTTTTTTTTTTTTTTTTTTTTTTTTTAATTTTATTATGGAGACAACTTTCCAAATACAGCGTCGAAGCTCTTCACAAGTAGGACAATCAAAGACAACCCTCGTCCACTAATAGTGAAGGCAATACCGTAAAATATGTAACTTTTGATTTTTGTAATTGAAGCCATCATTATTTATACATTTCAATGCGATACTGAGAACTGGAAAACTACCAAAGTTTTTCAAACGGGCTAAGATAATTGCCATCTTGAAACAAGGTAACGATGGAACAGATGCTTCTTACAATCGACCTGTATAGCTACTCATCATGACCTATGAGCTACTTAAAAGGCTCGTACTAAACCGCAAACGAGAGACCATCGACCAAATCATCCCTGCTGAACAAGGTGGCTTTAGGAAACATCGGAGCTGCTGTGATCAGATCTTAACATTGACAACATTAGTAGGAACTGGGTTCCAACGTGGTCTTAAATCAGCTGCAGTTTTTGTGGACCTCACAGCAGCTTATGACACAGTGTGGAGGGAAGGAAATGTTGAAGCTTATCCAAATCATCCCATGCCAAAGGCTTGCATTCCTAGTGAACAACATGCTCTCGGACAGACGTTTTAAGGTATTCCTGAACGGACAATCTAGCAGATGGAGGACGCTAAATAAGGGCCTACCCCAGGGCTCAGTTCTGGCCCCCATCCTATTTAACCTATATATACATGACATGCCAGACACGAACACCACGAAAATACAGTATGCACATGACCTAGCATTAGTCTTCCGGAGTAAAGACCTCAAGCACTGTGAGCAGGTACTGACGAGTGACCTGATTAAATTAAGTGATTACTTTCATAAATGGAGACTTCAACCAAACCCAAATAAAACTGAGGTTAATGCATTCCACCTGAATAATAAAGAAGCTCAAAGGAAGCTACATATGACTTTTGACGGAACATAACCACAATCTGGTATACCTAGGTATCACTCTAGTTTAGATTAGATTAATACTTGTTCAAATGTTTGTAAATCTATCGGACCAAAGTGCGACGTCATCAGTTCGTAGCTTACAAACTACTTAAACCTAGGTAAACTAACCTAAGGACAACACACACACCCCTGCCCCAGGGGGGAATCGAACCTCCACGGCGAGCAACCGCGCGCTCCGCAGCGAGACGCTTTAGACCGCACAGCTACTCCACCGCGGCGATTAATACTTGTTCCATATATCATATATACAACATTTCGTAATGATGTGGAACGTGTCGGTTTAGTAAATGTTGTCTACACTTGACAATCAATATTTTAAGGATTTTATTTTTATTTTTTTTTTAAGTTTTATCTAAAAATTCATCTACATTGTAGGAGTTGCCATTCAAAAATTCCTTTAATTTCTTTTTAAATACTAGTTGGCTATCTGTCAGACTTTTGATGCTACTTGGTAAGTGACCAAAGACATTTGTGGCAGCATAATGCACCCCTTTCTGAGTCAAAGTTAGATTTAACCTTGAATAGTGAATATCATCCTTTCTCCTAGAAATTTTCCTCAAGAGTGAACTTGCTTCCCAAGATTGCTAGCAGCAATTGGGGTGCGGAAGCTAATACCCTACGCTCTGCTGCGCTCGCTCCTGTGTATTCTTCTGGGAATACTGCTCGTCAGTGTGGGAAAACAGCGCTCACACAACAAAGATTGATGTCCAACTTAATGAAGCCATGAGTATTATCAATGGTACTATTAAGATCTACGCCCATTCAGTGGTTACCTGTTCTGGCTAACATTGCTCCGCAAGATCTAAGATGGAAAGCATCTAAGATAAAATTGTTCAACATTATCAAGGCTCACAAGAACACTCGGTTGTATGATGCTCTACACGATCCCACATCATGTCGTCTCAAATCACGGAAACATCCCTGGTGTTACACAGAAAGCACCAGTTCCTTCTATGTGACCTCCAAGTTGGAAGCACGCTGGAACGAACATCCATTGCATAACGCCCACCTCGTGCAAGATCCATCAAAGAAGGTTGAGGGATTCCATCTACCACGCCAAACCTGGTCGAGGCTGAACCGCATCAGGACTGGTCAAGGGAGGTATCTTACAACATGAAGAACTGGGGGTTCCTTCCATCTTCTGAATGTGACTGCGGAGCTGAGGAGCAAACCGTAGATCATCAAGCAGTGCCCGAGCATTTAATGGTGACTTGGAGAGTTTACATCAAGTGACAGAAGTGACAGAAAGTGCTCTGGACTGGTTGTCAAATTCGTACATTTCCATTTAATTATTATATATATTGTTGTATACTTGTAAAACCATACGATAAATAAATAATAACTATAGAAAATTACGAATAAACAATAATGGGTGGATTTTATTACAGAGCCACGGCGCCCGGCTCCTACCTAAGCTACACCGACAGATACTGCAACTGTTTTAATTATTGGTACTTACGTGTACTTGCAAAATTTCAAAGTCGATTTTCTCGACAATTTGTGAGATGTGCTTCGAATGGCTTTGGCTGATTGTTACTTCAGTTCTGAACCTCACGCACAATAAATATAAAAAATCCGATACCTATTGGGTCTCCTTGTCAGTTCGAGATAAATTTTTAACTGATCCCAATACATATATTTTAATGACCTGCAGCAGATACTCTCGAAAATTTCTCCTTTTTATCAGTATGTGTATATCTTCCGCGGAACACATTTTGTAAACCGTGACTTAGCTACGGATATGGAAAACTGTACCGAAGTCATGAAAAGATGCAAATTTTAAATCTGAATTTTTGAATCAGGTAGAAAAGAAAGTAAGAGTCTTGTAAATGTTGCGGACGTTTTGCAAAATCTGTGGTACTCTCCGTAGAGCTGGCAGTGCGGTGCGGGGTATTGGTGTGGTGTAATTAACATGGACAAGCAGAGGCGCAGGAAGAGCCTGGGTGGGTGCGTTCCCACGCGCGTTTTAATTACTTTAAGCTGAGTGGCACCTCGCCAGGTGGCGGTGCGCTTTGATCTCGAGCGCCTTAAGCCCAGCCTACCACACACTGCCGGCGGCCGGCGCACTTCCCTGCTAATTACTTCTCGCATACCCGCCGCTAGGAAAAGCGACGCCTAGTACGGAAAAGCGAGCCACACTTACCATTCGCAGACTCTCTACAGTCGCAGATACTCTGCAGGTAAATTCCGCTGCGAATTGCACCTGCGATTAGGGTTAAAATTCAAAGTGAAAAGCTGAGACGAACACTGCGTCAACTGAGGTTATAAAAATAGCCCCATGTTTTAACTAGGGATGGCGGTTATCGCGGCAGACCGCTCGGCCACCGCGGCCGGCTTCAGTATTATGCTTTGAAGCTAATACCTGTGCTCATAGATTGAGACTAGCAGCCGACAAAACAATTGTGGGCAGAGAAGTGTATTATTACAACCTACAGGTGCTTTCAAATCAACACCGATAGAAACGCTATGCTTCCTTGTCGGTATCTGCAGCGTACTGGCTTAAAATGGGGACTGCACAAAATGTATGAAATAACGAGCACACATATCGTAACAAATCGGTTTTAGGTTATACCGGTTCTTTTCATCTCCAGTTTAACCGCACCGTAAAAATTGCTCTAGATAACCGGTTTTTTAAATAGCCGGTTTTTGGTTTTTATTGCTATTATTTCCAGTAGAGTTCGAACGAAACATATTTTGCGGCCGAAACAGAAACCGTAATCGTCGGTTCTAGTTTCGGCCGAAACCGAAACTTGCGAAATTTAGTTAATATTTAGGTAAATTTACGTTATACCATAAATGACTAGTCTTTCCATATTTTGCAAGATCCCCTCCCAATACTACGCCTTCTTGAGTGTGTGTAAGCCTAACCACGAGTCCGTAGAAGACGATATATGAAGCATGAAGCATACAGATTTACTGGCCTAGTATTTCTATCCTGCAGTGCCGGCCGCGCTGGCCGAGGGGACTGAGGCGCTTCAGTCACGGTCTGCACGGCCACTACGGTCGGGGGTTCGAATCCCCCCTCGGGCATGGATATTTGTGCCGTCCTAGTTCGTAAGTAGTTCATAAGTAGTTTCTAAGTTTAGGGACTGATGACCCCGTAGTTAAGTCCCATAAGACTTTCAAACATTTGAACATTTATCCTGCAGTTGCGAATATTGAGCCGACCACTCCGTAAGTTGGACTTGTGAGCCAGCGCATATAAGTTACAGTCAGTAAATAAACTTCGATCAGTGCTGCAGAAGTATTTCAAAAAATAAAGTCACAGTTCCGACTAACAGTATGATTGTTGTCAGTGTAAATTTACGCAAATTGAACTAGGAAACACATGATCAAAGAATGTTCAAATGGGTGTGAGTTCTTATGAGACCTAAATGCTTAGGTCATCAGACCCCAGACTTACAAATTATTTAATCTAACTTAAACTAACTTACGCTAAGCACAACATATACATCCATGACCGAGGGAGGAGGGAGGACTCGAACCTCCGACTGGAGCAGCCACGCAGTTCGTAACATGGAGCCTCAGACCGCACGGCTACCTCGCGAGGCACCACATGATCAATGTCACCTAAACCCATATTGGCTATTAAAGAAGCCCCACGCTTTCAAAAAATCACATTAATAAAACTTGTTAGCAGAAACATTTTGGATGCTCTCTCCTTAAATGACACAGCATGTTTGCAGTACCTCCACCCGTTTTCAGCTTTTTAAAGCAAATGGAGCATTGTATCTCACTGCTCCCGTACTCCGTGAAGTATTTCCATACTCGGGATGGTGCCATTTAAGCCACAACCGATGTCTGGCGACGACAGCAAGGAACTGCCGCATGACCAGACGGAGGCAAGTCTTGTACACTGCCGGTGCACGTGCGTCGTCTAATAGGCCACGCCACAAGACAACAGGTGCATCGATGCCTCAACAGCTGCACCAGTCCTTAAGTTCTTACGCCACGCGTTTGTTGCGCGTTTCTGACTGCCGGGATTATTCGTAAGTTAACACATCAATTTTCTTAGTTTCTGCGATGACCTAATATTTCACAGCAGTGGAAATTTTAGGAATAGCCCTAAATATTAGTGTCTACTAGTTGTAATTTATTTTCATTATTTACAAAAAATATATCTTGATCCACTACTACGGGAAGTAGTCGTATCGGTTTTTTTTACCCGGTTATTGGCAATAACTAAAATAAACCGGTTACAACCGACACCAAATAAATACCGAAAAAACCGGTTATTCAAAACTAAAATACCGGTATCGTTTTTAACCGGTCGGTTTTTCCCATCCCTAGTTTTAACTGGCTTAATGTTAGTAATATTTATTTATTCATTTGTTATACCTGGCAAGATTAGAGCCTTCAAGCTGACTCTCATATATCTTACTTAGATTGAACAATTACAGTTAGTGTTGTACATTACAAACACAGCACTTGTAAAATGTTAAAAATAAAGATTATTGCTAGGTGTAGTTGTAACAGTAGTACAAAGGGAATAATAATCATAAGAACAATAATGACTGTCCTATTACCATTTACGGATTTCCACGTCCATGCAGATATTGAGTTATTCACATCGAGCAGTTGTAGGATGGTAGACTGTGGTGAAAGTGATATAGAAGAAGTAGATTGGTTAGAGGAATTTCTATACCTAACATATAATCGCGCAAAACGCATATATTCCTCACATCTACTTACTTTAGTCAAGGTGCAGATGAGTGATGTAGAAGTAGTTCATCAGACAAGGAAAAAATAGAACAATTTGCACACTACGCAGCTTACTAAAGCCACGTCTTTACATTGAAAACCACTCATTGTAGCAAAGCAGTATCACAAAAGCCAGACAAATTACAATTTCAAATGCATTTTCGCTGCCTGCAAAAGTCAATGTGTACTCTGAAAGATGTGTAGCAACTTCTCTGTCCAGCATGATCTCCAGACTTGTCTCAAATTGAGCATATAAGTGATATGCTGGGATGACAACTGACATGTGACTCATTAATCCACAACTCTTGCAGAACTAAGTAGATTGTGCAGGTGTGGAATAAAGTATCCATAGACAGTATTCGCCATCGGTATTATGAACAGGATGCCAGAACCAGCACCTACATTGGCACCAGTGGAGACTACAGCACATAATAATACGGGTGTTCCAGCATGAATCAACACCAGGTACCTCAGTTCTGCTTGAGCCATCTATTGATCTATAAACATAATCATTTCATATGTTCAATATCCACTATTTACACAATAAATCGAGTAAATTTGAAAACCCTTAAGAGGGTGTACTAATTTTTATTTCTGGCAATGTATCTTAATGTGGAAGTGAAAGTGTTAAATAATAAATTCCCCTCACACAATCCCAGTCCCCCTAATTCCTTTTCCTAATTACTTTTATGGACTTCTATTTTCAAACAGAAAACAAAATAGTCATTGTCAAGGACTGATCCAGGTGAATAAAACAAGGAAGACTTTAAATTGGGTGATAATTAAATTTGATATTCTTTGACCTTTTGATTACAACATGCAGAAGTTCTCTCAAACACATTAAAGGACATTTGAACAACTGTAAGTGTAATGGAGATTAGGTTTCAATAGAGCACAAAATAGTTTATGTGCAGTACATAGAGTGTACAAAGCTCGGGAGAAGCCGAGCGGTCTGGAGCGCACGGCCTCCCGCGTCGGAGATTCGAATCCTCCCTCGGGAATGGATGTGTCCTTAGGTTAGTTTAATTTGGTTTAAGTAGTCTGTAAGTCTAGAGACTGATGACCAACGTAGTTTGGTCCCATAGAATTACAGACTTTTTTATATGATACAGGTATGTCAGTGCCACAACCTGCCTTTCGCGAAGCATACGAAGTCGTAGGCTTATACTTTGATAAAGCAAATTGATTCTAAATAACAGAGTGAAATTAGATGATGAAATAACGATCCCGGCATGTAGCTGAAATGATTTAGGGAAATCATGTGAAACCTAAATCTGGATGATCGGTGGTGGATTTGAACTTCTGTCCTTCTGAATGCAAGGCAAGTGGTTCCGAAGTCTGGCACGAAGCTTCGGGACCACAACGGCATGATACTTGGTTTGGGATGCTCAGGTGGGACACACCCATCCGCTGTACGCGCCTCATCGTATGTCTTCTAGTTACGTCACATCTGCAACATGTGCCATCTGCATTTCGAGTAATTTCAAGCATTGGCATCCCCATGTGTTTTTCTTCAAATAATTTTTCTCGGCGTCATTTACGATACTCCAGAGTTTTTTTTATTTAAGTTAATAAAAATATCCTGTACATACAAATTACGAAACCCGTCAGTAAAATTAAACAACAGAAATATGAAAGGAACAGTAGTTACACGCTATCTTGGTGCCCACATTGATGAAAGACAACTTTTCCATCAACACATTAAGATGACCACAGACAAAGCAGAGAAAATGTTATACAACTTGGCAAGGCTTAATTCAACCACTTACAGACTTCCTCTGTCAACTATACGAACACAGCACTGCCCTCTCTTCGAATCAGTATTATGTTGTTTGATGTTTGTAGAGCTTATAGGACTTAACAGCTGGGTCATCAGTTCCTAAACTTACCAACTACTTATGAACTAACTTATATTAAAGACGTCACAAACATCCACGCCCGAGGGGGGATTCAAACCCCCGCTCGCAGCGGCCGTGCAGACCGTGACTGACGCGGCAGACCGCTCGGCCACCGCGGCCGGCTTCAGTATTATGCTTTGAAGCTAATACCTGTGCTCATAGATTGAGACTAGCAGCCGACAAAACAATTGTGGGCAGAGAAGTGTATTATTACAACCTACAGGTGCTTTCAAATCAACACCGATAGAAACGCTATGCTTCCTTGTCGGTATCTGCAGCGTACTGGCTTAAAATGGGGACTGCACAAAATGTATGAAATAACGAGCACACATATCGTAACAAATCGCCAACTGAGAACATGGCGAACGGACACATGGCAACAGCAATGGGAGGCTTGTGACAAGGGTCGTAGACTACGTACACAGCCATCAGACATTAGAGAAAGGAAAAGATGAAGCATATAGACCCCATCAGCGGTATGGTTCACTTCCTTACAGGACATGGTCCATATCCTACTCACCTGTTCCGAATGGGACTGGGCGACACCAACACTTGCACCTGCGTAAACACCGAAGGCTCCCCTGAACACATCGTCTTACTCTGCAGACGATTCACACAGATACACACAGTAGCTTGCCTTTACAACAGACGATAATATATAATAAGAGACGAACAAAAATGGACGCAAGTAGACAAGATAGCCAATGCGACACAAAAGGACAAGGACCTACAGGGGTCGTGTCCGTATATCCCTCGGAGTGGACAGTATTGTTGGGAACAAACAGACAGGGAAGAAGACGATTAAACTTTCACAAATGAGGTGACACCGATGAGACTCAACATTGACATCTCCCACTGTCATCATTCCAAACCAGACGTACTTTAATATGGGAACTAACAACTGAGACACAAGAAAGAATAAACATATAAATAAAAGAGATTGATATCACCAAAACCATGAAGACTGCGTTGGGCGATCGGTGGCTTGAAGGAAACATTCCAAGGTACTGAACCCCTGGCACAGTGCAATATAACTAGCCACCAGGACAGAAAACCTCGTTATTTCTAGATATATTTCCTTTCTTTTCTATACATAGTTTTATCCCATGATTACAATTAACAAATTTCAGAATACATTGAATTTAAGCATGTGTATAATAACCATTTATCTAATCATCATTTCATGTTCTCCACTACAACTAATTTATCGTAAATTGCATGAATTGTAATTTGTTGTAACTAGTTGACCCGTCCGAATAATTATCACTCTATCCCGATCAGTCACAGATAGGTAAGATGGTAATGGAGAAAAGGTAGATGCAAGTACATATGTAAAAATATAATGAACTTCGTATAGAAGTAACAAACAGTCTCATTGTAAGAAAAGTCAAGCAATTAAGTACAATATGAGTAATTGTGAAACATATAAAAAAATCTGATATTGAATTTTTCATGTTTATTTTATTTTTTGAAAACTTGTTTATTTTACCATACTTCTTTGAAAAAATTGTGTCTTTAGCGCAAACATAAATATCACTGAATGAGCAAACTCGTGAAGAAGCCACATGCGAAAAACAGATTCTGGTAAATATAATCCTGCCCTTGAAGCGTCTGACCTTGTGATTTATTTATGGTCATAGCGGAGGCTACTTTTATTGAGAATTGTCTTCTTATCTTTTGGAAAGGCATGGTTGGATCAGAAGGTGTGATGTCAACGCTGGGTATTAGCACAGTTTTATCGGAGTCAATGAATTTAGCAGTGACGATGTACTCGCCTAAGTGAGTCACCACTAATCTTGCACCATTAATTAATCCCTGATTAGCGTCAAGATTTCCCATTAACATAATTATACACGGCGCGGTGGCTGATGGGAGCAACCGTAAATACTTGTCTCATTTATGATCGTTCGCCGGGTATCAACTTAGATGATACGAACGGTAAAATTTTTTTCAAAGTAAAGTTTTTCGTGAAAACTATAACTCTAAACTATCTGTGTATTTTTCGTCATTAGTGAAGAACGAAACCTTGAAAGTGACACCTCAATCATTAATTTTGGGTAGGTAATACGGGAGATATCGCGTACCCACAAAAAAAAATGAGAAATAATATATATGATTGTAGCAACAAATGTAAGCAATTGTGTCTATATATATTTTCTCTTTGTTTTTAATTTTTCTTCTTATTTCCATCTATTTCAAATGCTTAAAATATGTAACATCAAAGAACTAGTCTTGTGTAGCTCGCGAACGAACTAGTTCGGAAGAGCGCTCCCACAGGTGAACTACGCGAACTAGATCGCAGATCCCTCGCCTCTTAGTTCGTCCGCTCGTTTTCCGAAGACTGACGGGGAACGGCAAGAGGGCGCGAGAGCGCGCATAATCGCGTGATTGCCTTCTGCCAGTTACCGTCATTTCGAGCTGAGATGCAGCTCAGCCATAGTTTCATAGTTCACTGCCACAAATTTATTTTCTAAGGTATTCATCAGTGTCTAAATATAACCCAGAACCCTCATTCGATAGTGTAAAGAAGTAAAAAGAACTTAAAAGTGCATTTTTATTCACAAAAGAAGACGCATTTAGCATATTTTGTAGCCAATGTTCCTTCAATGACCTATTAAATAAATAAATAAATTCATTTTGAAAATAAAATACTACGAGTAATTTGTATGCAAAGTAGTTGAATACCATCACTCATTCGTGTAAATAACTGGGTTATTTGCTTAAGTATTTGATGTCGAACTGCTCAAGAATACGGGTAATAGCACACGCTTGGGCAACACTGATCATCACATGAAAAAGCTGTCATAACAAAAGAAAGAGCTCTTTTAGTAGCGGTAGAAAAAGCCAAAAAGAGCGGACGAACTAAAAAGAGCGACCTACTTCGCGAGCTGCGAACTAGAGAGCTACCGGTCGCGAACTAAAATATGCTCAATCGGTCGCGAACTAAAACGTGCGTTACCGGTCGCGAACTATTAAGCCAAACGTATCTCGCTTCTTAGTTCGTTGGATTCTTTTCCGAAGACCGACGGGCAATAGCGATAGGTCGCGCAGCAGAATTAAACATCACGTGTTTGCCTTCTGCTGATGAGAACCATTTCGAGGTGAGCGTCTGCCTGTTAGATTACATAGTTTAGTGCTACAAAATTTCTGCTTTCAAGTATTCTGCACTCTGCAATATCCGACTAATAAATTCCATAATGCCAAGATATACTCTAAACTTAAACGCGAGAAATTATCCACAAACTGTTTCTTTTGGTTTGCGTGATCTCGTTAGCGGCTCAAGCAGCAAGCGCATGAACCAGCTAGGTGGGGGAACTTCTCCCTCCACCTGCATGCGCAGACCATGTCGCTCAGCCGTCACTGGGAGCGGACGAACTAAAAGAACGAACTAGTTCGTGGCAGAGCCGCGTCTCGTTCGTACTTAATTTAAAAAATAAAAATTAACGACTTTTAAGCACTTTTTGGCCCATTTTAGGTTACGGTAGTAACACTAAAAGTGGGCTTTCGTGATTGCGTTTCGACAGCTCGAAATTTAAATGAAAATAACAGCTTAACCGTTCATCTGACACGAAAATTGAATAAACGAGTTTGGAGAAGTGAAAATTTTCTACAAATTTGCTCTCTTATATGTGTGTTCTTTTTTTCCATAATTCCCATAGTTTCCAGAGGTATTTGCAAAAATAACGGCGATTTGACGATGTCTGTCTGCCTTTCTGTCCGTAATGTGATCCTACTTTTTTTAGGTTGAAAAGTTCAACCGATCAGCACCAAATTTTACAGACATAAGTGTTGGCCGCGAGTGACCAGAACCTCTTTTTCATTCTTTTCATTAGTTCTTCGGTTTGATCGATCCTTTGTGGACGCTTGTTTGTTTTGTTTTATTTTGGTCGTTTCGACTTTAAGTCAGTATTTTTGTTACATAGCGCGTCAAGCCCTCTGACCGAACACGCTGAGCTACCACGCCGGCAACGCTCTGATCGAGCGTGCTGAGCCCCCACCCTCGGCTGGCTAGTTTCCAACCACCGTCTAAGATATTTGTGTATCACAACCTAATTCGTTGTCCATTATACTACGCCGAACTTCTGCGAGAGTAATCCGTAATTCTCATACCATCGATGGCAGGTGTTATCTCCTAACATGGCATTTTTAGACATTAGATTACAATTCTTTAAAACCGTGACGGGTAAGCTGTATTAGCCATCAGAAATTTCCTTTGTGGATGTCTTTAGATGGCACTAACCATTCTTTGAATGTCTCTTTTTGCAGCTATAGTTTGCTAAATGCACACTTCCCGGGTATTTCGACACAATTTTAAAAGTACACCTAATTAGCAAATGTTACAACCAGACTTATAAGAGTAGCAATGGCCGATAAATCGCAGATGGTTCTTCTCACATGTGTTCTAGGTTCCCGCGCTCCTTAAAAAAATGTTTGTAAATTTATCGGACAAAACTGCGTGGTCATCAGACCGTAGCTTACAAACTACTTAAACCTAGGTAAACTAACCTAAGGACAAACACACACACCCATGCCCCAGGGAGGACTCGAACCTCCACGGCGAGCAACCGCGCGCTCCGCAGCGAGACGCTTTAGATCGCTCGGCTACTCCACCGCGGCGATGACGTTCCATCTTGTGAACGAAATACATATGTGATTTTTAAATGAATATTTACCTTTGCTGCCAACGTATACTGTGGTATCGCCACTAAAGCCATTGCCTGTCACGCAATTCTTTTCCCCAACCTTTTTAATTTAGCCAGTTTAGCTGATTTATGTGTGAACATAATTGCTGAGCCAAAAATAAGGACTTTTCAAGACCATTATTAACAATTAAGCACTTTTAAGGACAGTTAAGACACCATATGAAAATTAAGCACTTTTAAGAAACGTACGAACCCTGCGCGAACTAAAGTGAGCGCTCCCGATTGCGAACTATTATGCGCAAGTCTACGAAGAACTAATGTATAATATAACGTGTAAAACTAGAAATGTACGTCCTGCTTTATATTAAAAGGTAGCAGGATTATAAATTAAAAATGTAGATAAAAGTTGGTGTGAGTGCATCTACTGGTGACCCCCTTCGCCTCACTCCCGCCCTCAGCGGTGTCGGTTGGCGCAGACGCAGGGCGGCCGGGTACCTGTAGCAGGATCGGGTGTCTCCAGGAAGTGGGCGTGTCGTCTTTTCACTCGGCCCCGGCGTTCTGCTCGGTGGCTCCACGCCCTCGACCGATGTATGCCTGCAACTGCTTGCCCGTCGCGGCCGAAACACCATGTGCTCTTTTGTTGCACGGTCCGATGGAGTTCCAAACGGCCGCCCAGTGAACGAGTTCTCACGTATTCCAAACACCTGCTCGCGCCCCAGTGCCGCAGTTTTATTCAGTTGTCTCCGCCTCGGTGGAGTAGCCGTACTTGTCGAGGAACATCACTGGGAATGAAAGGGTTAATGTGAACTCTATCATATATACATGTGGCGTCTGTTCCGAAAGAACAGACGTCACTTCTGATCCTGCAGTTGTTATTCTTTAATATTCACAGAATATATGACATCAACTGCGATTGGGCAAAGCTGAAAATGTGTATCCAGCCAGGATTCGAACCCGGGTCTCCCGCTTCTGCCTAGAATGCGGGAGACCCGGCTTCGAATCCCGGCTGGGTACACATTTTCAGCTTTGCCCAATCGCAGTTGATGTCATATATTCTGTGAATATTATGAACTCTATCAGTTGCCAAGGAAATCGTTTACTTCAAGGTAAAGCGACTGATCAGAACTGGATTACACACTCAAGGAATCTTTAGACAAAAGGTGAAAGTAAACCGCGTGATCCGCATTAATCACTAGCAACATTTCATCTTAACCACTACACTATTAGGTATCGTACGACACCGCTGAAACAAAACGGCAATCACTGCAATGGGGGCACACTTCATCCCCAACGAAGGTTAAGCCTAATCAAATCTTGACACCCCGAAAAGTCATGTGTACCGTTTTTCGGGACAGAAAATGCATTTTGACTGATTTCTTACCACGAAGCCAAACAATCGATACACATGGTTACAGAGAGAGCCTTAAGAAATGCGCCGCGCAATACAGAAGAAGCCCGGAGGATTACTGTCAAAGGGTGTTGTTTTTTACAACGATGATGCCCGACCTCATACGGTGAATGTCATCAAACAACTCTTACGGGAACTTCACTGAGGCAAGTTTGATCATCCTCCGTATAGCCCGGACCTCGCTCCTAGTGACTTCCATCTCTTCTAACGCCTAAAAATCTGTCCTTGGTACTCAACACTTTAACGACGATGACGATCTGGAAGAACATGTTAGCAGATGGTTGAATATAAAGACGGCAACCTTCTATGAAGAAGACATACAAAAACTTGTGCCACGCTATAAGTGCCTACAAAATTTCGGACGCTATGTAGAAAAGACATTTATCACTTGTAGATATTTGTGCAATACATATTTTTTTCAGTATCTGTATGCGTTTGTTTTAAATAACCAAACGGAGTTTACTTTGTGTACATACATCGTATTACGCGAACACCCGTATCTGTGCATTCAAAATAAATTTTCAAACGTTTGTATATCTATTAGACAAAACTGCAGTTGCCATCAGTCCCTACACTTGCAAATTATTTAATCTAACTTAATCTCACTCACACACACACACACACACACACACACACACACACACACACACACACACATATTCCCAATGCGACCGGCCACTCTGTCATTGCGCCTACAACCACACGGCAGTTCGCGCACGGCTAGCCAATGTTGTTTTTTAGTTCTTAAAACTAAGTAGTGAAATACAAAATTAGGGTGACGAAAGCAAAGAAATGAATGACATTACCTGACATCGTAGGTTGTAGAGGCGATCTGATAGATTAATTATATTCAATAGTAGAGAGCCAAGATCGCAATATAATTATTTTATGACGGCCGGTTTCAATTGGCTATGCCTCCAACGTCTAGTCATATAAAATTTTAGAAGGTGGTCGTGATACGTTATTAAAAATGGAGGGACTTACAAGCTGCTGATTTAACTTTTTTATATTTCGACTAAAAAGGAAAGTACATGGGCTCGAACAAACGTATCTGTATGAAGTTTGGATACAGAATCTCTACGTACACCTCATTGTGCTGGTGAGTGTCGTTTTTCTGCAAAGCTCTGCAATGATGCTCTAGATAGCATTGTACATGTAATTGTAGACGCCATACGTAATGCAGATATCTTAACTACAACTTATGCAATAATCATCGTACATATTCTCTAGCGTATTGTCATCAAAAGCCGTGATGATAGTTGAAACTTTAACCTACTTCTCGGAAGATTGTTCGTATTCACTGCCACTGCTTCCATCGCCTCTTCCCGCACTTACCGTAGCACTACCGATTGCAATGACTTGTTTGTCATTATCATCCCTATTATCATCATTATGTGTTAGTGTTACAAAAGTATCTAACTTATGCTCAGATTTCTGTACCACAACAGATACGAGAAAGCATGCGAATGATTCATCTTCTACACTAATACCATCTTCACGAAGAAGGGTTCTTCGTAACTTCATCTCAACTAATCGCAATATATGAGCAGGATTGATTAGCAATCGCCGCCCCATCTGACGCTTCACCACACAAATAACATCACAAAACGCAACTTCGGAGGCACACTGCACCGTCCCTACTGGCGAACCGACAGGTCAAAGTGCAATGTGGCATGGCACACGCAGAGGCCTCTAACGGACGACTGCAGAGTTTTGCAGATGCGGGAGTATCACTAGTGCAATAAGGGACTTTTACATTATCTCTAACACGATTTTGGTGTATATGTGTTTGTTCGAGCCCAAGTACTTTTCTTGTAAGTGCTATGTTGCACATACTACTTTAAATAACGAAAGATGACCATATTGTAAAATTTGAGATGACCACATGATGGTGGCATAGCACACTGAAACCGGTCGTCATAAATTAAAATAATAATATAGTAATCTTGGCTTTCTACGCCGCGGTGGAGTAGCCGAGCTGTCTAAGGCGTCTCGCTGCGGAGCGCGCGGTTGCTCGCCGTCGGAGGTTCGAGTCCTCCCTGGAGCATGAGTGTGTGTGTTGTCCTTAGGTTTACCTTTGTTTCAGTAGTTTGTAAGCTACGGACTGATGATCACAAACATTTGAACATATTTTGGCTTTCTACTTTTGAAGATAATTAAAGAAAAGATTCGGTGATAAATTGCCAGCCTCAGAGAAAGTGTATGTTGAATAAAATGAATAGTAAAATTGAGAGTAAATGAAAATAGGGAGAAAATTTTACATCAGGAGTGGTGATCAAAAAGAAGATGAAGGAAATCTGACACCTTGGAACGCCAAATAACTCACAACGAACGAAGCGAGGAGGTCATTAAAAAAAGGTCATTAACACAGGCAAAGAGAGCATTCATGGGCAAGAGCTTTAATGTGAGCAATAGCTTTAATGTGAAGGAGAAGTTTCTGAGAATGATCAAGTGAAACACGGATAGTGTGAAAACAGGAGTATAAGAGGATCGATTTTAGATGTGAGGCTACAGAGAATAGTGAGAATTACGACAGAGCGCGTACAGGTATCTGCTGTTACCATTACGCATACGGCTGCGCGTCACAGATGAAGCCGTATTCGCAGAGAGCGCTCTTGTAGCGGTTGCCTCGGGACATGTGTCTCCTGGGAAAGTCGCGGTATAAAATTAGCTACGTGAACCAGCTTTTTGCAATGTATAACGCTAACCTGAAGATGTCTAAATGTCGTGACAAGAAGTCGACGTTATCCGACAGCAATCATGGAATGGAATACAGCTTACACAAGGAAACAGAAAAAAAGTAAAAGAAAAAAAAAATGTAAGACACGCAATTGACCTCTCAAAATGTTCAAATGTTTGTGAATCCAAGGGACCAAGCTACTGAGGGGGAAGTCGCCACTCAGTCGCCACGTCGAAAGTGGTCAGAACCCCAGTATGGTGAAAGTTACGGTGATTCTCGTGTGCGACTGTGAAGTTGTTATCCTAACGCATTACGTTCCTCCACGGCAGACCGTCAGTGTACAGTATTTCTGTTCAGTTTTGGAGCATCAGCTGCGATCAGCTTTGCGAAAGAAGCGGCAACACGTTCTGCGTAACCCCACAATACAAGGGCACATACAGCGCAGGCTGTGATTGTTCGGTTGATGGGACTGGGAAGTACTGTACCATCCACTATACTCCCCGGACTTAAGCCCTAATGTGATATGATTCCGAAGGTGAAGTAACCACTTCGTGGCATTCGTTTCAGAACTGTTCCAGACATTCGACATGCAGTAGACCGCTCCATTCGCACCATCAGCAGAACAGGATCTGCTAACGGTGTACTACGCCTTCCACATAGCTGGAAAAGGGTTTTACACAACGCCGGTGACTACTTTGAAGGACAGTAACAGGTGCAAACATGTAACGCATTTGTATCGGTTGCGATTAAATAGTTAACACTATTTAAGTTCCCAACCTCGTATTTTTATTGAGCAGCGGCGTATACACTGAAATTGAACTTCCTGGCTGATTAGAAGTGTTTGCCGAAACTGGGAGCTTTGCCTTTCGCGGGGAGGTGACGTACGACTGAAGGAAGTTTCATATCAGAGCAAACTCCGCTGCAGTGTGGAAATATCATTCTGGAAACATCCCCTAGTCGGCGGCTAAGCCATATGTCCACCATACCCCTTCTTCCAGGAGGGCTAGTTCTGCAAGATTCGTAGGAGAACTTCTGCGAAGTCTGAAAAGTAGGAGACGATGTACTGGCGGAAGTAAAGGTATGAGAACGAGCCGCGAAGTGTGCCGGGATAGCTCAGTTGGTAGAGCGCTGCCCCGCGAAAGGCAACGGTACCTCAGGGTGAAGCACTTTAGGGCAATTCCTCACTGAGTACTACCAAACCATTACCGCATTATGGCATCATTTAGAAAGAATGTATCGACAGCACATAAACGAGCAACCTGAGCATTACGTGGTTTTCACGTACAGTCATATTACATGGGATTCGTCAAACAAGTGTAGCCTCACAATCACAATATATTCATTCGTCAACTACATAAAGAGTCCAGCACAATCTGAGAACAGCAATTTCCGAAGAAACAAAGCTATCTTTATCATTCGCTAGTAAATTCCCTGTACAACATGCAGCTTGAAATAAAGTATTCATAATATAAGATCGGTATCACTATCATATTTGTAATTATGTGAAAATGCAAGCAAGCTGGGGTAGAAAAATGCGTGAGTAGATGACATCGCTTTCATGAAGCTTTTTACTGAATTTTATTAAAAAGCCTCTAATCAATAATTTAAACTTCAAGAGCTTCATTGTTACATAGTAATATGCCGTCATTTCACAATTACAATCTGGGCTTGTATATACTACTACTAACATCACACTGACATATCGTGTATTAAAGGCCAAGAACGTCGTCGTAAAGTTCTATAAATGATGTTGTTCGTTAGTTGCAAGAGCTTATGCGGTCTGTTTTTGTCGACTGTGCTGTTAGCACTGTGTTTCGAACGCCTAGAATTCGTATCTCGTTGAATAAACGGTTGAAGTAAGTGCGTAAGGAGATTGTACATGCATAACAACTATGCAACCAGTCGAGAAGGTGTGTTTGCAGGGCTGCATACACTGCAGGCAAAGGAACGTCACTACTTCCGTGAGTATCGTTGTGTCTCGCTGTTCATCTGATGAGTCAATTACGATTACCTTTTTTTTTTTTAATTTTGCGTCACCCATTTTCAGAAATGTATTTTGCTGTTTTAAACACATATCAATAACACATTTTGTATCACCGGTGTACGATACGAACATATTACGTGGCAAGGTTGGCCTAAAGAAGAGGGATTTTTGTTTTTTATACAAAGGAAAATATATTAGGATAAACGCCTCGTCGACATCGTGGTCATATGAAATGAGAATGGGGAAAGAAATTGACGGTGCTCTTTTAAAGGAATCATCGCGGGATTTGCCTAGAGAGACTTAGGTAAATACGAAAAACCTAAATCTGGATGGGTGGACGACGGAGCCACCGCCCTTCCGAATAAAAAGTTACTTTACTTTCAGTTTGAATAGAAATATTTGATATTTTTGTTCGACCTTGGGCGGAGGATGACACGGCGGCCGGTAAGTACCCAGTAGGCTTTCAGAAGCCTGTCGGAAGGAGTTTAGTTTGGTTAGTTTAGACATGAATACGATGTCACTGTCAGTCGCTTGGTCTCCGGATCGTGTTGCTAGCACCACATCTCTTCTCCTGTATGATGGTGCAAAAAACTGCGGATTCTGCTCATACATGTAGATGAAATCTTCAGATGCTTCCATCCGAGTTTTCTTCTGCTGATCTGTCGGTCTGTGCAAAACAAGAGATCCTGAGAAGCGAGAACACAATGCCATAGCATTCGCTAGTACATGTTTCATTTCACATGAGATGAATTACACGGCCACTGCAAGTCGTCAGTTTGGTTATGTATGACAAAGCGCTCGCCAGCAACTAATAGTGGTTGCATCAGGTTCTGCAAAATAGTGGGATTGTGTAGTTAGGAAAATCAACCCTACACTGATATTCCGGTTCAATTATTCCGTTACGAATATTGTATCAATTCATCATAGGGGTTTTTTGACTTGTCAGTCGGTGTTAAATTCAAGTTTCATAATGATCAGTGTAACGTCATCATCATATAGATATTCTCTCATATTTGTGATAATTGTAAACTAGGATGTACAATGTAGTTTGTGTTTTGTATTGGATTTTCATTGTGAGTCTTTTTTCTGCTTAACGGTAATAATAAACGTAGAACCTTTCGGTTCGTGGCGACTTCCTGTCCTTCGACTTTCGATTAGACCTCATGTGGTTTATTATCCTTGGGCTTCCATATTTAAATTGGCGGTTGTCCTTTTCGTTTTGTTTTTGGTTTTGGGAAGTTTCCGTAGCGGTTACTAGTGGTCGTTATCGGTCGCGGCTCGCGCCTCGTGCGCTGCTCGGCGTGTGTGTGGACGGACGCATGTTTGTATAGTTTATGGGACTTAACTACGGGGTCATCAGTCCATAAACTTACAAACTACTTATCAACTACTTACAAACTAGGACGGCACAAATATCCATGCCCGAGGGGGGATTCGAACTCCCGACCGTAGTAGCCGTGCTGACCGTGACTGGAGCGCCTCAGTCTCCTCGCCCACCGCGGCCGGCCGGACGGACGCAGGCGGCTTGCTTGTTTTGGTTGACTGCCAGGCGGTGACCCATGGTGATGAAATGGAAGTCTACGTGAATTACTTACTAGTGCTTGTGTCTATTCCACCAGTCTTTGGTAAAGGGAGTTTGAATTCAGTGAAGATTTATATGTGGAATTGGCGTCAATGTCTGATCAGTGGCTGAGTGACTTGGCCGATATTATTCAGATTATATATATATATATATATATATATATATATATATATATATATATTGAAGCAGCCTTGTATGTCGGCCTTATGTGTGGATGCTTTTTAATTTTCTAATTTGAGGCACTTGAGGTAATGGAACTTGCTATTATGTTTTGAGTGTTAGTTGGTTTGCAAACAGTGAGTAATTTACTGTATTGAAGTGATTTTCACGTAAGCGCGATTTATTCGACTTGTGTCACGAATACTTTAACTGTGATTTGTAACCAACTGTACTTTCTGTTGCAGGCAGTTGTTTATTCTTAAATTATTGAGACGCTTCGTGTAAGCAGATATGTTGTTTAGATATTTGTGTGTGTCGCTTTCTGGGGTGCTGAATTTCAATGTGGTTCTGTTAAAGCGACGCAGTCGTATGGATGTCATTAATCTTACCAGTGGATTGTATATTTTTTTTTATTGTGAGTATTAAGGGCAAGTAGTGATGGTTGTTGTACCCTATGGGTAGGTATGTGCCTGGTTTCCTCTTTGCATATGCTTTCGTGTCAAATCTACGTATTTTCAGCATTTTAAGGTTCTGATCTTATTAGTTTCTTATTTCTACTAATTTTATGCGTATTGGTGTATTATTATATATATATATATATATATATATATATATATATATATATATATATATATATATATATATATATATATATTGTATATTTTAAAGGTTTGTTGTCTTAGCATGTATGATTAATCTCCCCTTTTATTTATGTTTTGCAGTTGTACGCCTTATCTGTTGTACCTGGTTGACTGGCGTTGGGCACCGGGCCTGTGGTTTGCCCGTTTGAGCGGTTTGTTGCTTTGGCTTCTGCCTGAAGTTGAGTATATTCTATCTACCTGCTTTATTTTGGCCGGGCTCTGCCTACCGTGGTTCTGAGGCAGTCGCCTTTAAAACGGAATATTTTATTTTATTTTATTTATTTATTTATTTATTTATTTATTTTTTTTTTTTTTTTTTTTTTTTTTTTTTTGTCTGTCAGTTTGTGAATAGTCGGGTGTGATCTTTGACCAATTGTATTTTGCTATCTCGGAAGCTTGCAAGCTTTGACTTATAAGGTTAGGCCTAATATTGTTAACGTGGTTATATTTTTATGCTTAATTATTTGTCAGCAGTTTCGCTCCATTTATATGTGTTATTCCATTCCTTTACTGCAAATGTTTGATCATTGTTAAGCGAAGTTCCTTGGTTAGGGATATCTGGCTAGTGTAAAAACGGAGCCACTCCCTGCTTATTTGTTAATCATATATTACATGTTGTATTTTTTTTCCTTAAAGGAAAGGAGTATGAGAGTGCGTGTTCGTTTGTTATGATTGTGAAATTTTAAGATTAAAATTGTTATTCAATAAATTGTTTTCTTTTACTGGCAGAAGGTGTTCAATGGGGCGCAGTCCTACCTATGTTTTTTATTTCCCTTCCAAACGTATCGTTAAAAAAGGAAGGATATTTTTCTAATATTAATAGTTGTCAGATTCTAGCTAGCTTATTGGATTTTTGGTGGGAAGAAATTATTAATTTATATTTCATGCCGCTTGCAGGAAATGGAAGAGAGATTGTCAATTAGTATTGAATCAAATGTTTGTATAGTCTATGGGACTTAACTACGGGGTCACCAGTCCCTGAACTTACAAACTTCTTATGAACTACTTACGAAGTAGGACGGCACAAATATCCATGCCCGAGGGGGGATTCGAACCCCGGACTGTAGTGGCCGTGCAGACCGTGACTGGATCGCCTCAGTCTCCTCGGCCACCGCGGCCGGCAGTATTGAATCAGGGCCATATTCTATCAATCAAATAACTTTTAATATCATGATTTATTATCACAGTTATTAATTCAGGGTCAGCCGCTCCTGTCATTCCAATTTAATTCACATTCCCACCTTATATATTTAGTGTCCCCTGCCAGTTTCCGTTCCCCCTCTTTTTTCCCCCCCAAAATCCCACACACCCTACACACTTCACAGAAGTAGTAATTGTAACTTCCGTCAATGCAGACAGAATACCGTCACGCGTTTCGTTTGGCAGCCCGTACCTCCTGACGCTGTGGAAGCCAGTGTCGGGCGCCGCAAACGCCAGAGAGGTGGACGAACGGCACAGCCTGCGGGCGTACGCACTGCGTGTGGCTGCGTCATGCGTGCCCCAAACCGCCGGTGCCAGACCGCCCGCCCGCTGCCGCGCATGAAACAGGAGCGAACGCCCGCGAGCAATCCCGCAGTCGGCGCAATCCAAAGGCCCGCGGCGGCTGCTGGCTGTATTTACACTCCGTGCTGCCACTGGCAGGGCGATCCGGACGTTTGAAGCAGTCCCTAACGGTCCCTTTTACGTAGCCGATACCAGTCGGTCCAATTCGTGCGTTCGTTCGATGCCGGACACTGTGACATAATCTGGCAGTACCATGCGTGGGCAATGCGACACAGGTCCAGTTTTATTTATTTATATTTTTAGTATTTTAATTTACTGTTAGCAGACTTAAAGCTGTTTACCATTGACGTATATTCTAAGTTAGCAGATTTGCACTCTGTTTAGCCACACACACACACACACACACACACACACACACACACACACACAAACTATTCATTACTAGTTGAAAACCCGGCGTTGCCCGGGCATTTATTTATTTATTCCTTGCCATTTTTCAGGTGTATAAGGTCTGTATGTCTGTAAAATCTCTTGGGAATACAATTAGTATTAATGAAGTAATAGATTAAAATTTGGTGCGTGATAGGGCGGTTTTCCATGAACGTTACTGTTTATCTGCTCATATCTCACCAACTCCGTGTCATACTGTGATACAATTTAGAAGCTTCATTCAACTGTATATGTGTATACTGGCTGTAAAATTTTCTGTCGCTACAATCTGTAGTGTTCAAATTATAAATTGTAACGTTATACCGAGTAGTTTTACTCCATAAACAGCGGAAAAGTAGTAACCGAGAAAGTTTTTTCCTTTAAGCATTTTACTGTGGTTGCCAGCGAGAAAAAGTTCAATAAAGGTTTGAAATTACGTTTAAAGTTTGTTGCAAGTCGCCAAGTACTGTCATTCTCATACAGTGTATTTAGAAAGTCTCGCCGCATTATATGGCATTTTTTGCGATTTCTATTGGTTATGACGTAATATCTTTTGAACCGTGTACCGTATGTGATTCGTAACCATGCAGCAATTGTTACCTCACGGTATCGAATGTGTGTACCAAATTTGCTTGAAATCGGTCCAATGGTTTAGGAGAAAATGAGCAGCATTGTCGCAAAATGCAGCAGTTTTTCGCTCATCTCATTGTTTACGACGTCATATCTCGCGAACTATATATCGTATGTGATTCTTAACACTTACGGCGACCGTCCTCGTGGATTGAAGCTTACGTGTACAAAATTTCATAAAGATTGAAAAAAACTGTAGATTTGTATGCAACATGTACAAATATACGGACACTCTGTTTTATATATTAGATTACAATCTGTTTATTGGGTAACTGCGAGGGTTGCAACTTAAATAGTGGCAACTATTTATTCATGAGTCGAGATCACTGGTATTTGCAGATGATGATGTAAAATGAGGAGAAACAGAAAAAGATGTGCAGAATTTAAAGAATTGAACCTGAAAATCAGCAAGACCAAGACGGTTTCGATGACCGTAAACAGAGAGGGAACAAGTTCAAAGTTCAAACGTCTACTTGGAGGGAACAAAAATTAAATAAATTTCCCACTTTCAGTATTTTCTCCAAGGACAACACCATCTGGCAAGAAATCCTGAACAGAACACAAAAAAGCATCGAATTACTACATTCAAGTTCGGAATCTACTCTGGGACAAAAAAGTACTCCAGGCAGAAAAGTTAACTTTGTATAACACTTACTTTACTCCAATCATTATATAGAGCATGGAAACTTGTACACTGTTAAAAAAGGATTACAGCAGAATCGAAGCATTAGAAATGAGGTTTATCAGGACTATGAATCAAAGTACCAGGAGAGACAAGATCAGAAGTGAGGTACACAGAGAAACAGCTGGGATCAGGGTCCCTATTGCGAACATCTTGGGAAAACGAAGACTGCAGTGGTATGGTCATGTAATGAGAATGGATAGCACAAGAACAGCTAGAAAGTACTTCAGAATGAGAGTGGAGGAAGAAGACCAAGAGGAAGGCCAAGGAAACGATGGATAGAGCCAGTAAAATCAATTGTAGAGAAGAACGGTAATAGCTGGGTTGATGTCCAAGACGAAATGTTATATCAAGTTCGAATGAGATGGATAGCGCTTGTTAGCCACACCAAGAAACTGGAGATGGAAAATAATGATGATGATGATTTATTCACAACCGATACATGTTTGCACCTCTGTCCTTCAAAGCAGTCACCAGCGTGGTGTAGAACCCGTTGCCAGCGATGTGGAAGGCTTAGTATACCGTCAGCGGAGCCTGTTCTGTTAATAGTGCGAATACAGCGGTCTACTGCCTGTAGAATCTCTGCAACAGTTCTGAAGCGAATCCACGAAGTGGTTCCTTCATCAAATCAAAGTCACAAGAACGTTGATGAAATTGACCAAAAATGTCAAATTTAGATTTAATTTTTATTTGTTAGTACATCTCATGAACAATAAGTTCCCAAAGTTTCAATGTTGAAATCGCATCCGAAGTGCCTGAAAATTAATTAAAAGTGGACGCGGCCTCTCTGCCACGCCCACGTTTTGAAGCAGGATTTCAGTCCCAGATCAGTGAATAACTTTCAACCAACTTTCAACCAAATATGTGCGTGATACATTTAGAACGCCGTGATACATACTCTTTCGTTTTATAGATCATCTTTGACATTGTTCAGTATCTTATAAACAACAACAAACTAGCTACATCGTTTATGGCGAAGCAATTCTTTTTTGCCTTGTGATACTAACGGAGATTTGTGCTAGTGTTAGATTCTTTCTTCATCACTTATGTCACATTCACAAAGAGTGTATATAAACTGGATAAATGCGTTTGAAAAACTTAGAAGTGAGAACGAAAAGCCAGCGATGAGGCTATGTTCAAAGTAAGAACATTTGCTGGAAATGTGAACTCGTCTCCTAGCAGCTCAAAGCGA
Source organism: Locusta migratoria (assembly GCA_026315105.1). Classification (NCBI taxonomy): domain Eukaryota; kingdom Metazoa; phylum Arthropoda; class Insecta; order Orthoptera; family Acrididae; genus Locusta; species Locusta migratoria. The sequence continues at coordinate 324,505,558 of CM048745.1, read as the reverse complement.
AAATTACTGACGTGAATCATGCATACTACAGTGATGAATCTCGGTACACTGGATTTAGATTAATTGACGTTGAACTCTCAAAAACTTGCGGAACTAAAGTTGTGAGGCGGGATCGTCAGTCGTGTCGCGATAGCTCAGTCGGTAGAGCGCTTGCCCGCGAAAGGCAAAGGTCTCACTTTCGAGTCCCGGTTCCAATTTTAATCTGCCAGGAAGTTTCATATCAGCGCACACTCCGCTGCAGAGTGAAAGTTTCATTCTGGTAACGTCAAGTGTCTTATGCCACAACAAAAATTAACAGACTGGAAACCTCCATAAGAGCCGGTCACACGCGCAGGGGTGTGGCGGGGGGGGGGGGGGAGGGGGTGTTTCAGCAGTTCCGTAAGATGTCCTATGATGGCGCTGTGGTCAGAAGCAGCCCTTTAAACTAGCCAGGGAAGGCGGCAGGTAGCGGCTGCCCCCACCACCACTTCTCCTCAATCGCCGGCAAGCCGGACACAGCCGTGGCCTCGTGGCAGGCGGCACGAGCTCTCCCATCAGCCTTCCCTCCACGCTACCCTCAGTAGCGCCTCTAGTGTCGTCTACCGGTACTAAGCCAGGGAACCGCCTGACACCTGCTAGCATCTTACGGAACTACGAGGGGAGCTTATAGGGTATAGGCTACTCTGTGACGCTACCCACTGATGTGCGAGAGGCACCCTCAGAAGCGCCCCTACTGTGGTCTGCCAGTACTAAGTCAGGGAACGGCCTGACATCTGCTAGCACCTTACAGAACTACGAGGAGAGCGTTGGACAGTGGTTTAGGGGGGGGGCTGCTTATCTGTATATTTACTCTGTCCTTATGCTAAGAACAACACAAACTGGAGCACCCGACGTCGCGCAACCGCGCGCTATGCGTCAAGGTGCCTTAGAACGCTCGGCCATTCCACCGTGGTACTAATTGTATACGTCCCTGACTACCAATACATTCCGTGACTACATCATATCAATAGCAATTTGCATTTCCGTAATATTTGCGGTGGAAATTTTCGGTAATTTCTCCTGTTTTCACCTTGTATAACAAGAGAGTTTATCCTATCATTTTAAACAAGAAAATATCTCTAAAGGAAAAAGTTTCACTCACTTCCACAAAACATAGCGGCGAGCTGTACACAGACAGGAGACGAACTAACCCTGGTTAGTCAATGTGCTGTTCAGCGACCAGCAAACAATTAGCGTCGCAAATCCGGCGTCGTCCTGTCGCTTTCGCTGGGACTGGGTGACTGTACTGCGGCAACAGGCGGCGCAATTAGTCGCCGCCGCTAATGAAATACATCCGGCCGCGACACAGCACCACCGGCAATATCCGCCTTTTGTCTCCGCGCTCCCGGTCCACGCCAGGAAATTAACGCTCTGGATTCGCGTAATGGATTCTGCGACCGCCGGCCCGTTATTACCGCTCGAGGTGGAGGTGCGGCTGGCTCTGGAGCAGCAGGTGTCACGACAAGGCGCGCGGCTCTTACCATCAAATCAAATAAGAGGATTTGATCAACGTTATCTAATATACAGGGTATAAACTATGTCCGCGAACACTTACAATTATTTATTGCAGAAGAGCAAAACGTTGTACAGATATCATAGGGGAGAAGTTTGGAAAGTAGGAGGCGAGGTACTGGCGGAAGTAAAGTTGTGTGGCGGCATCGTGAGTCGTGTCGGGATAGCACAGTCGGTAGTGCGCTTGCCCGCGAAAGGCAAAGGTCCCAGGTTCGAGTCCCGGTTCCGGCACGCAATTTTAATATGCCAGGAAGTTTCATATCAGCGCACACTCCGCTGCAGAGTGAAAGTTTCATTCTGGAATCATAGGGGAGGTTTCTAGAATGATAAATTCGCTCCGCCGGCCGCGGTGGCCAAGGGCCTGATGCGCTCCAGTCACGGTCTGCACGGCCACTACGTTCGGGGGTTCGAATGCCCCCCCCCCTCGGGCATGGATATTTTGCCGTCCTTAGTATAAGGTAGTTGATAAGTAGTTTGTAAGTTTAGCAAACATTTGAACATTTTTGTTCGCTCTGCAGCGGAGTGTGCATTCATTAAACTGTGTGTCGGAAACAGAATTCAAATCGTTCCGGCAGATGTCAGAGCCGGGGTACAGCGTCAAATGGCTCCTACATACGACTCACAAGCAACGTGCTGTAGTTGAATTCTTGTGTGCAGAAAAAGTAACCGTAGTGAACATCCACCAAACATTTGTGTGCAGTGTATGGCGATGCTGCCGTTGATGGGCGATGGGTAAAGAAACTTATAGTCTCAGGAAAAGCAGAAACAGACTTCTTACAATTTTAAACGTTGAAGTTTTTTTAACAGCAACCATTCGTGGAGGATTAACATTTAAAAATACAGCTCATCGGTTGCAAATAGGTTAATTACTTAACCTTGGTTTTGAACTAAGGAAGCCTTCATCAAAAGTAAAAAAAAAAAAAAAAATTGTTACATAAATGGACAAAGGTTCTTGAGGAATAGAGATGACATTCAAATTACAAATCTAAGGTTAGAAGCGTCAAGATTAAAACGAATGCATTTCATGTAACTAAAACTCGCCGTACGGGTCAGGTATGTGGCCAGCACTGTAGGTGCGTTTTAGTCACATGAAATTTGTTCGTTTTAATCTTGACGCTTGTAACTTTACATTTGTAATTTGAACTTGAGCTCTGTTGCTCAAGAACCTTTGTCCATTTCATGTAAATTTTTTTTTTTTTTTTTTTTTTTTTTTTTTTTTTTTTTTTTTTTTTTTTTTTTTTTTGCTTCTGATAAAGGCTTCCTTAATTGAAACCGAAACCATGGTTAAATAATTAAACTATAAATTCCCAACCGATGATCTGTATTCTTTAATGTTAAGAAACAGAGCTGGAAATGTTTCTGCATTGATCAAGAACGCAAGCCCACACACTAGTCTGTGAACCCGGGAACACATCGTCAGATGGGTTGGACATCATTGCCTCATCCACTCTACAGTCCAGACCTGGTACCTTCGCACTTTCGTCACTTTGGGCCACTAAAAAATTTCTCCACGAGAGCATAATTTCGAGATGACGAAAGTGTCAGTCATGTAGAGAAAACAGGATAAGATCTTTTTCCAGTAGTGAATGCATGATATCCCACTACGTTGGCGTACAGCAACAGAGCGCAATGGAGACAATGCAAAAACGTAGGAAACGGACGAGACACATTGATGTACATTGCCTCCAAAGTCTGACTCTTAACAATAAATAGGTTATATAGAAATTGTGGGGCATAACCTACTACACGTTTTACATCATTCACCCTGTATAGTAGTATCTGAAATCCTGACGTTCTCCGAGTATATATTCGTTCGAATCTTCCATTCTCCATTTCCTTCCTCTCTATCGCCTTCCCGTCTCTTTCTTCTCTTCCTACTCTCTCTGTGCATTTGTTCCTCAGCCTCTCACGGTCCATTTCATCTGCCCCCGGTCTATAAAAAGTTTCATGTATATCCCTATTTTCACGGTAGCGACTGCAAGGTGCCGAACTGTAGATAGGTGTCGACGTCTGTACGCAATACACAACAGTTTATATAGACAGTAATTTTCCTCTCGTTTCGAAGGCTCAGCATTCAAAATTTCTTCAAGATTGGAACCAAACTGTAGATTTGTATACAATACAAACACACAGATACTCTTATACAGGGTGTCCCATTTATCTTGACCACCCAAAATATATCTAGGACAACAACAGCTGTTGTAAAATAAGTTTTACCTGTATGAATGTAAGGCAGGGGCTCATGAATGTAAATATTTTTAAACATTCTAAAACAAAAGTATTTTTAAACACAGAACTAATGTGTTTATAAATGGACACCCTATTACATTCATGAGCCCTGCCTTACACTGATTCCGGTGAAATTGGTTTTAGAATAGCTGTTGTTGTCCCAGAGATATTCTGATTGGTATATAAACCCGGTATACAAAAGACGAAGAAAAGTTGGTAGAGTTCTGCGAAACACACACACACACACACACACACACACACACACACACAGTAATACCCCATTTTCTATACAGGGTGGTTCTAAAATATATGTTAAGAAATAAACGACCGATATAGGAAACCGAAAGAAGCGGATTTAGTATAGAAATGACAAATTCTCAAGGTACAGTAATTAATTATTTTTCACTGGACAATTTCAACAATGTATCAGTACTGAAACTAGAAAGTATGGAGATTACAATAAGTTAGCCACTCACATCAATAATTACGGCCGAGGGGGGGGGGAGACTGAGGCGCTCCAGTCACGGTCTGCACGGCCACTACGATCGGGGGTTCGAATTCCCCCTCGGGCATGGATATTTGTGCCGTCCTTAGGATTAGCTAGTTCATAGCTAGTTGTAAGTTTAGGGACTGATGACCCCGTAGTTAAGTCCCATAGACTATACAAACATTTGAACATTTTTTTTTCAATAATTACGACGATGAGTCAATAAATAAGTCGCAAACTGAGGTAGACACGTAAGTAGTGCGCGCTGAGTAGGCAGTATTTCTGTACAACTACGACACATCCGTCTTGTAGGTTGCAGCAGTTTATTTACTTCCTTAAAGTTAAGGCACAAGAGCGTCACTTACAGGATGCAAACGCTGCCACAAAAATTCCAAATTCCAGGCTTTTAAAGTCTTCCCGAACGATGGGAAGAGTGTTGAAATTTACAGGCGGAGTCAGCTGAAAAGTAAAGCAATTTCAGGTTTGTAAACGCAGTACTGGCGTGTCTCCATTATCTTTTCATCCTACACGTGAGCCATAACGCACTATAACGTAATCATCACTTGAGCTCATGTTTGTAACTGAAGTATTGAAAATTGTGATCCTATAACATTTTTATCGCCCATGTGGCTCCGATTTATCGTCTACTGTTGTGAACCTTGCTAGCGATATATCGTCGCGATATATTCCTTGCTATACAGGGTTAATCACCTAACACTTGCACCGCAAATATTGCGGAAACGGAAAATGTGCGATTAATTAGATTAGATTCACAGAATAGATTGGTAGTCAAGGACTCGTATTGTTAGCCAATAAACAGGTTGTAAAAATACCTAGAAAGTGTATTTCTTATGCAGACGTACAATTTTTCAAATAGAACAATGGTTGTTTCTATCATGCAGTAGAATTTTTGACACCAGCTGTGTACAAAGAATTTTGAATGACAATTGTATCATGTTTAGTTTGGCAGCTACAATCATTAAAAGTTTTGGGGGCAGAGGCAACGACAGCGTAGCTCACTGGCTGGTGGTTATGAGACAGTGTGCCGTGCCCCAGCGGCTAGCCACTCGGGTAGTCAGCTACGCTGTCGCAGCCTCCGCCCCCGAAACTTTGAACGGTTGTAGCTGCCAAAACAAACATAAAAATGTCACTCAATATTCTTTGTACACAGCTGGTGTCAAAAATTCGAGTGCTTGATACAAGCAACCATTGTTCTATTTTTTTAAAAAAATCTCACTGACGTGTTTTACGGCCCAGTATATATTTGTAGTTTCATAAGTTTTTGCAAACATTTTGGATCAAAATAATAATTTAAATAATAAAAAATTAATAAGAGTGTCTGAAATACTTGTAGATAAAATAAGAAGATTCTAGGTACTGGCAGGTTCCCAACCACTGACCTTCAGCGTGACAGTCCAACCAACATATTGCCCACTACACTACAGCTAACAGTTAGGAACTGAGTTCTTTAATCTCATACTATTGATGGCCGTTGTTAACTGATACTAATATGGCATTTGTAGACACTAGATTATCATTTATCATACGAAGAACGACGTTTTTTTGTTAATTCTTCAGTACGTCGTTGCTTTGAAATGACAACGCCTAAGTTACAATAAGAAAATCATCAAATACGCAACACAAGATGGCGTATGCCAAAGAGTTCTGGTCGAGTAATGTCACGTAACATCTGCAAACTGGCTGGTTTTCGTTAATGCAATGGAGGGTGTCAAAACTCCATTATTTTTGCAAATATCTCTCAAACGATACGAGATATGAAAAAACAAACATAAGGGAACAAAATTGTAGAGAATTTTCTCCTCTACCAATTAGGTTATTCAATTTTCGTGACCGATGAACGGTTCGTTTACAATTGCAATTATATTACAAAGGGCTTTTTTACTACTACCGTATTTTTTCATTATAGTCGACATGGTCGATTGGAGAGTGTCCGCAACCGCACTATTTTTTTTTATATGTGTTTATTTCCGTCAACAGTTGCAATATAATTGTTTAATAACATGTTTCGACCACTTGGGTCATCTTCAGATCTTATAGTTGCGTCCGCAACTCGTCTGGCTGAGTACTAATTTGTACTCAAGTACCCAAGTACTTCAGTGCACCATTGCTTTGAAATGCTTTTATTAAACAATTATATTGCAACTGTTGACGGAAAGATACACATTTAAAATAACCATATTTTTTGCCAGAAAAATTTGAAAAAAGGAGGTTTTGGTCTCTGGCAGCCTACAATTATGTCTGTAAAATTTGGTTCTGATCGATTGAACGGTTCGTCTTAAAAACAAGGAACACGTTACGGACAGACAGACATAATCCCAAAATAGCCGTTATTTTTGCATATATGTCTGAAACTATACAAGATATGATAAAAACATAAGACAGCAAAGTTGTAGAGAATTTTCTCCTCTACAAATTCGGTTATTCAAATTTCGTCTCAGATGCATGGTTAAGCAGTTATTTTCACTTAAATTTCGAGCTGTCAAAAGACGATCGCAAAGGCCCAAAGTGGGCAAAAACTGTATGTTTGCATAAAAAATATACTTTCTGAGTAACATAATCTGTTTGTTGGCTAAAAATACGAGCCGCTGACTACCAATCCACTTTGTGAAAACAGCACATCAATCGCACTTTCCGTTTCCGCAATGTTTGCGGTGCAAGTGTTCAAATGTTCAAATGTTTGTAAATATATTGGACCAAACTGCGTGGTCATCGGTCCGTAGCTTATATAACTACTTAAACCTAGGTAAACTAACCTACGGACAAACACACACACACACACACACACACACACACACACACACACCAGGGAGGAACCTCCACGGCGAGCAACCGCACGCTCCGCAGCGAGACGCTTTAGACCGCTCGGCTACTCCACCGTGGCATGCCAAGTGTTAGGTGATTTACCCTGAATATCGCTTATCTTACATGGCCTTAGTGTGAACGGCGCCCAACACAACACGTGCTAGGTGGCGCGACGGCTACTGCGACTTGGCGCCCTCGGAGGCGAAGCTGGACGGAGGCAGTGTGGCGGCCTTTTTGCACCTGTTCCGGAACTGGGAACTGGGCAGGGGGGCGGCCGGGATTGCCGGCGAGTGTGAAGGCGGAGGCTGGGGGCGGCGGGGGCGGCATCGGGGGCGGCTAATGAATTATGCATGCCCGCCTCCGGCCCCCGAGACTCGCTGCCTCAATTAGAACCGCCGCGCCACTTGCAATTAGACCAGGCCGCGGCCTGTGGACACTCGATGGGGTAGGGGGAGGGGGGGGCGGAACTGTGCGGGAGGAGGGGGGGCGAGTCTTACGTACAGGAGGGCAGCAGGGAGTGGCCGCGTGGAGCCGACCTCGCAAGGCCAGGGTTCTAACTGCGACATATATAGGCGGCAGGCGACCATAATTACACTACACAGTACTACTGCAAGAACTCCTATACAAGAATGGACTGCATACTGAGAGTGCTGCTGCAGATGATGATTATGTTACTGTTATTTTAGAATTAGAGTCAGATATTTTTGAGAGCAAAGTCCAGAGGGCCCTTGGAAATATAGCTTGTAACAAAACTTGAGACATGATGGAATACCAGCAGAATTGTTTAAAGTCATTGGAAAGAACGCAGTGAAAGTGCTGCACTCTATATATGTGAAACGAATATTGTAGAAGAAGACTTTCCTGGTGGGAAAAATATGTAAAAAAATAAAGATTGTTTGACTTACCCAAAGCACAGGCTCGTCGATAGACACAAAAAACACATAATAAAAACAGAAACAAACATTCAAGCTTTCGCAACCGTTGGTTGCTTCGTCAGGAAAAGAGGAAGGAAGGAGGGGGAAAAGGAAGGGATGCGGGTTTCAAGGGAGTGGATGAGGGGTCATTCCAATCCCGGTCCGGGATTATATATATCCCATTCCGGGATTGGAATGACCCCTCATCCACTCCCTTGAAACCCGCATCCCTTCCTTTTTCCTTCCTCTTTTCATGACGATGCAACCAACGGTTGCTAAAGCTTCAATGTTTGTCTGTGTCTTTATTATGTGTTTTTTGTGATTCACTGCATATATTGCGGAAACGGAAAGTGTTATTGATGTGCGGTTTTCACAGAATGGATTGGTAGTTAGGGGCTCGTATTTTTAGCCAACAAGCAGATTGTAATATTACTTAGAAAGTATTTTTTATGGAAACATACAGTTTTTTTAAAGGAACAATGGTTGTTTCGATCAGGCACCGGGAATTTTGATACCAGCTGTGTACAAATAATTTTGAATGTCATTTTTATCACGTTTAGTATGGCAGCTACAACCGTTCAAAGATTCGGAGGTGAAGGTTGCGATAGCGTAGCTAACTGACCGAGTGGCTAGCCCCTGGGGCACGGCCCACTGTCTCATGACCACCAGCCAGTTAGCTACACTGTCGTAGCCTCCGCCCCCAAAATTTTGAATGGTTGTAGCTGGCAAACTAAACCTGATAAAAATGTCATTAATTTTTTTTATACGCAGCTGGTGTCAAAAATTCCAGTGCATGATAAAAACAAGCATTGTTCCATTTGAAAAATTGTATGTTTGCATTAAAAAATGCACTTACTAGGTATTTTTAATCTGTTTATTGGCTAACAATACGATTCCTTGACTACCAATCCATTCTGTGAAAAGCGCAATCAATCGCACATTCCCTTTCCGCAATATTTGAGGTTAAAGTATGAGGTGATTCACACTGTATGCCACGAAACAGTGGCCAGAAGACGGGAAAACATCAGTATTCATCCCAATTCCAAAGAGGGGAATTTCTAAAAAATGTCCAGATCACAGAGCAATCTCACTTATCTATCATGTAAGCAAAAGCAACAGAATTCTAGAAATAGGTCAAAACATATGCAGTACGAAGCAGTGGCCAGAAGATGGGTGAAGCTCACTATTCATCCCAATTCCAAAGAACGGAATCTTTAAAAAAATGCCCAGATCTCCGAGCAATCGCACTTGTCTCTCAAGCTAGCAAAAGCAAGAGAGTTTTAGAAAGACGTGTACCTGTGCTTTATTGATTATGCGAAAGCATTTCACTGAGTCGATCTCAACAAATTATGGGACGCACTAAAAAACTTGGAATTACCAGTTCACCTCATTCATCTGATACGGAGTTTATACCTTGACTAAGAAGCCACGCTAAGAACTTTGTACGGAACAAAGAAATCGATAAAGATTGAGACTCTGCCATGTTCTAGTAGAAATGTAGAGCCTGTCAGGTCGAGCGCTGCTAACCAACCGTTCCAGCCGTTATTCTTTCGTTATAGCGTCAACAGATTTAAACGTATTTAATAGGAAGTGAGCATTTCCTTTTGGTTCGAGACTCACCACCTGCCGCCATTTAAAGCTGTTGATCACAAACAGCTGGTCAGTTGGAGGTTTCCAGACTCACCTGAAACAAGAAGAAAGATGGCTATTAGAATCCGATATACGCAGCTTTCTGAAAAAAAGATACAAGTCAAATAATTTAAAGGAGGGGAGATACTTATTGTGAACCTCTATTCTCATTAAAACACTGGATTGCAAAAGTACCGTATGCTATCGAAAAGAAAGATGAAATCAGGAATCAGGAATTGTAAGATATGGAAAAAAATGATAAGAGTCAGCGCCCGAGAGGGGAAAGCAAGACATACACTTTATTTTTCTTTAATTTTTATCATAAATTCAAAAGAAAACACTTAATTGTTACATTAACACAGAAGCTGTAATTTAAACAAAGTGGTGAAGAAACTTGTAGCCAGGAAACACGATTTTACGTACATTCCACAGGACAGCTGTATTTGTAAAAGCAGCTGCTCTTTTCTGCATCATCTAGTTGGAACGAACCTGACTACTGAATTTACGCCGCGGTGGAGAGGCGCATTGCTGCGGAGGGGTTGTGAGTGTGTGTGTGTGTGTGTGTGTGTGTGTGTGTGTGTGTGTGTGTGTGTGTGTTGTCCATAGCAGAAGTTAGTTTACGTAGTTAAGTCCCTTAGATTTAGAAACATTTGATTTTAATTGAATTTCCATCGTTCTTTAATCGACTATTCGCTTAAATTTGTGTTCAGTGAGAATTCTTTGGAAACGTAAACGCAGCACTTGGAGCTGAGTCTCATGCTCTGTAAATTAATCGAAGAATAGGAACTGTAAACAATTCGTCGCTATCTTACTGGGTTCGAGTCCATAAACTGCGCACTATTTGCCGTTTCTAATTAATTTCTATGTTGACAATAGGTTGACTTCCACCTATAGACGACTTGCTAAAGGCTGAGAGTAATGTTAGTGGAGAACGCTACTGACGGCTTCTCTAGGCATATCGGAGTGCCCACAGCGGTGCAAAGGGGGAGACTCCAGACGTGAAGAGATACACTGAACCAATAAATGCTTTTAATTACAAAAAAAGTCAAGAAAAATCTTTATGGAGTAGTTCCTACCCGGAAAAGGTACAAGCAGCCAGACGCCAGGAAACTTATCAGTAACTAGCTCAAAACCCGGCGTTGCCCGGATATTTATTTATTCCAGTCTTGAGTTATTATACCACCTCTATTCTCTTGTTTTCCATTTCGTCCGCTACCTCCTGCCTCTATCTCAGTCCAACTCCCCGCCTCTCTCTATGTCTTCATCCTTCGTCCCTTTCTCTCTCTCTCTCTCTCTCTCTCTCTCTGTTTACCTGCTCCTTTGCCCGTCTCCTCCTGTCCCTTTCTCTGTCCATTTCCTCGCCTCTCCTTCTGTTCATCTCGTTTCAACTGCCTATCACCATCTCTTCTCATTCTCCTCCTGTACTCTCTCTCTGTCTGTTTCTTCCCTCCCCTTTCTGCCCGTCTACTCCTTCACCTACTCCTCTCGCTAATATATATATGAAAACATACATATATGCGCCAAATTTCACGGTGACTGGTCAAACGGTGTCAAAGTCGCAAGGTATCCTCAGCCATGCTAGTTTGACACGATTGCTAATTTACATGGTGACCAGTCTAAAAAATTTGATGTTTGTTGTAAGTTGTAACGTACCCTCCGCCATGCACCTACAGGGAGACTTGCGAAAGGTAGCCCATCTATTAATTCAAGGTATAAGATATCTTTGCCAGCCGCAGTGGCCGAGCGGTCTGCGCCGCGCTAGTCACAGTCTGCATGGCCGCTACGGTCGGGGATTCGAATGCCCCCTCGGGCATGGATATTTGTGTCGTCTTTAGTGTAAGTTAGTTCATAAGTAGTTTGTACGTTTAGGGACTGATGACCCCGCAGTTAAGTCCCTTAAGCTTAAGAAACATTTGAACATTTTATAAGACATCTTCATTCCACATTTCATTCAATTCCGTCTATCCGTTTCAGAGTGAATAGTAAAAAACGTGTTAACCCACTATAAGGTACTTTCCACTACGCACCGTACGGTTAATTTCTAAAGATAGCTCATGCGTTTGTAAGCTATCGGCATTCAAAATTTCAATCAAATCCGTCCAGACGTTTTAGCGTGAAGAGAAACAAACGTATTAATCAATTGTAAGATGTTCTCTGCCATGCAGCGTACGGTGACTTATGAAAGGTAGCCCATATAATAGTGCACAGCCTATGTATTAATTAGGATATAAGCTCTTCCAAACTTCAGTCCGTTTAATCATTTCAGCCTGAGGGCGTAAGAAACGAATGAAACAAATGTATAGCGTCTTCCGCCATGCAACATACGAAGTTAATTTTAATGTGCCTATAACCTTCGCCGCGGCGTAGCGGCCGAATGCATTGAAGCGCTATGCTACGATGCGAGAGATCGTTCCCCGTCGGGGGTTCGAATCCCCCTTCGGGAATGGCTGTATGTCTCGTCTTTAGTATAAGGTAGTTCATAAGTGGTTTGTACGTTTAGGGACTGATGACCCCGCAGTTAAGTCCCTTAAGCTTGACAAACATTTGAACATTTTGAACATATAACCTTCGCATGAGTGCAAGCAATGAATTGACAAAGTTTTATTGCAATCGGATGTACGGTATGGCTGTGCATATAATAGGAACAAAATGAGAAACAAATATTATTGTTATATATTAGATAAAAAATAACACATTTTAAAACTAGTCAAAAAGCATAAAATAATTTCTTCCTTTCCCAAAGGGATACCTATCTCAATAGAGACAGTCCTAAAAATTTATAATTTACCCAGTGGGATTACATATATTTTGTACTTTAGTAAAATCCTGTAACATTGAGTTTCGTGTTTACGTACGTGCGTGTCAAATGGGGGGGGGGGGGGGGGCTTAGAGGTGGCTTTGAGTTGGGAATGAGCGTGTAAAAATCCTGTAACGCAGTTCTGGTGCGCGCGCGCGCGCACACACACACACACACACACACACACACACACACACACACACACACACACAGAGACATAAAGCAGTCATAGGACAAACAAGCATTCAAAAGTTGGCAACACCAATCAAAACAAAAACACAACACAAACAATATGGCATGTGCCTAGTGGTGCTAGCTGTGAAGTGCTGAAAAACAAAAACGCAAAAGGAACATAACTGAAGCAAAACAACTGGAAGATGCCAATCAGCAGGATCCACGAAATACTGTAGGTAATAACATCCAAATATTAGTAACTACATTAGATAACACACGAGAACTGTTTATAAGCTAAAATACTAAGAAACATAAATACCAAATATTGTAAAACATAATCATGTATATTTTACAGGCCACTGATGATGCCTTCCAAATAAAGGCGAAATGCATATGGCAAATACCTTGACCAAGAAGCCACAGTGAGAACTGTATGGCACAACAAAATGGATAAAGATTCAGAAAGGGGTCCGGCAAGGGTGCATATTGTCTCCGTTCTTATTCAATCTGTTTGCAGAGCAAGTTATGAGGAATGCCAGGATAGGTGAAGAAGAGACAGGAATTAAAATAGCTGGAATAAATGTAAACAACTTCAGATGTGCAGATGATACCGTACTGCTGGCAGAAAGTGAAGAAGAGTTAAAGACTCTGTTGCTGGAGGTAAAAAATGAAAGTGAAAAGGCCGGTCTCAGGCTAAGTGTAAAGAAAACCAACATTATGGCAAGTAAACCTATTAATTCATGGGATATAGGAGGAGAATCCATGGAGGTGGTGTCCACATTCAATTATCTCGGTTCCCAGATCTCTGATGATGGCGACTGCAGCAACGAAATTAGGAGACGCTTGCTGCTCGGAAGAAAGGCGATGTCAAACCTTGAAAAGATTATAAGGTCCAGAGACATAACTTTAACAACAAAGATACGCACTGTGAAGGCTATGTTCTTCCCAGTTGTAATCTATGGATGCGAGTCCTGGACCATTAGAAAGGCTGAACGGCGAAAAATTGACTCCTTTGAATTGTGGTGCTGGAGGAAAATTCTTAGGATTCCATGGATGGCAAAAACAACCCAAATAGCAAATAAAACCAGATTGCTCTCTGGAAGGTCTAATACTAAAACAAAAGCTGACCTACTTTAGACACTTTATGCATAGACATGCCTCACTAGGAAAAACATTAATGCTGGGGAAGATCGAAGGCACTAGAAAAAGAGGACGGCAGAGGATGAGGTGGATCGATGGCATCACAGAAGCAACGTGTTCCAACCTGGAAGATCTACGGGAGAAAGTGCAGGACAGAGGGAAGTGGCGGGCTGTGGTTCATGGGGTCACGAAGAGTTGGAATCGACTAAACGAATAGAGAGAGAGAGAGAGAGAGAGAGAGAGAGAGAGAGAGAGAGAGAGAGAGAGAGAGAGAGAGAGAGAATAAAATCTGTTATTAATCAGTTGCATAGATGGATAACCTAAATATCTACACTATAATACAGCAACTGTGGGAAAAACAGGACAAAAAGTGTGAGATTACCGCCCAATAGAAATACTGGTAATTAATAGCATTTGATAATTAAACAGTATGAAGTTCACTGCAAACATTGAGCATGCCAATGCACTAAATGTTACAGGACAAAAAGTGTGAGATTACCGCCCAATAGAAATACTGGTAATTAATAGCATTTGATAATTAAACAGTATGAAGTTCACTGCAAACATTGAGCATGCCAATGCACTAAATGTTACAGGACAAAAAGTGTGAGATTACCGCCCAATAGAAATACTGGTAATTAATAGCATTTGATAATTAAACAGTATGAAGTTCACTGCAAACATTGAGCATGCCAATGCACTAAATGTTACACAATTTTAATCTTATTGATTATGGTAGCAATGTATGTACGCAGTTGGAGGACAACATTTATAGCTAGGCCAAAGGTAAAAATTCTCCACGCTGAGAGTTGCTGTGTGCTTGTAGCTGACGGGAGGCCAGCGAGCAGGCCGACGTTGGTGGCTTGTTCCAGCTTAGGATTTTCCAGTTTCGTTTCCGGTGAGGGGAGAGAGGGACAATGGAGAGTGCCAGGTGCAGTGCAGTGCACAGCGTGAAATAAAATATTCTAATACTACTTGCATTGAAGTAATACGATGCAGTTAGGAACCTTTAAGGCCCTCATTACAAAATAGCCTGTTGACAAATAATATATTAGCTGATATAGTCACTTCTGACGTAATATGTTTAATTGACAATGAAAACTAATAAATTACCAATGAATACAAGACAGTTACACAACTGGCATGGCAATGTTTGTTTATAAGAATAATATATTAACTATTTCTCATTTTATTTTCAATTAATCTTGTGTATTTTACCTTGAAATATTCAGTTAAATCACTTATCTGTGGTATAAGAAATTGCACGATTATGATAAATAGTATAAAGGAAGTTTATACCAATATAAAAACCTAAGAAGACATTTATTTAATGTGTAGTGTAATTATTTTGATTTTAAGTAAAGTTTTAGAAATGTATTGGCTGAGCGCTGTACGTTGGCAAATCGGTTAGGACAGCTCACATGGGGAAGTTGATGACGTAGGGAAAAAACCCCTGCAGTTGAGCTTTTGAAGCACACGTGTGGGCAGGAAGTGACGAGTCGGGAGCAAGTGGGGTAGCTGGCCGGGCGGCGTCGCTCTGGATACAGTCGGCATGTGAATCGCCAGGTGGAGGTTATAGATTTGTGTGTGGCAATTGCCACGTGTGGTTGCTCGTCGTAGACTGCACCAAGTTGTATCGAGTGCTACTGTGTGTTGTGAATATTTAGCCGGTGGAACAAGGTGTGCATCGCATTGAATTAAAGTGACTGTGATTTGTTAATGTAACACGTGTCGTCGCATAGGCATGAACGTAGACGGTGTTTGAGACAGCCACATGGTGTGAAAACAATTTGCGACAAATATTCATTTTGTCTGGGGGCTCACGAGCTATAACTTTATTTGATAAATGTGTCGACGTACAGACGTATCAGCCACAGGGTTCTAATATTGTGAAATAAACAACATAAAGTGAACTTTTACGTGGTTTCAAAAATAGTAGTTAGTATACCCTTTTCTCTCATGAACTTGACTTTATTATGAATTGTTTTGTTAATCATATACAGGGAAGGAAAGCTGCGAACGTGTGATATCATCCCCTAGAAAACGAGTCAAACAGTAGCAATCACAGATCCAGTGTTTTTGCAGGTTTAGGAATTTGGTTCACAGTTGGTGGTTGTGAGTTTTAAAAATTAAACTTTCCCAAATTAAACTCTCACCCCCGACCTTCACTCTCGCAAAAGGAACTAACAAATTTATTCGCTAAAATTACTGGTGAAGACGGACGCGAGAAGCCTGCCGAGTTAGGAGAACTTGGCACAGAGCTTTATAACAGCGTCGTTATCGCAAGTTGTGGCCGTCAGGCGCCTTTCTATTAGCCTCGTTGGCGGGGTCTGCCCCCGCTGTAGGCGGATGTGAGTCTGGTGCTCACAAGCTGCGAATAGCGGGTCGCTGACGCCACACACTGCGGGCTCGGAGCGTGCATCGCTTCGCGCACGTGGTTGCACCAACAGCACATTCCTGTCAGGCTAAACAAACTGTCCTCGTGGGGATTAATTTCATTCCGCCTAGCAGCGCCGCGCTGCCCGGCGCCCAACGCGATCATGATTGCAGCCTGAGAAATTAATTCCGGCGTGGGACGGGGCAGGGGTGTTTGGGTCGATGCGGTGCTCGGCGGGTTTTTGGCAGTATCGACTGCCAGCAGATTCCCTTCGGCGTGGCTGATGCAGCGCAGGTCTGTTGGCTGGCGTGCAGACGAGGGACGGTAGCAGGTTTCACGGCGTGGTAACACAGGGCTGGTGGTGAAAGCGGTGCCGTAAGAAGACCGTCTGCATCTAAACATTCACACTGTACAACAGTGACTGTGTACTTCTAATCTATATCTCTAAATGTGAATGTCTGTTCGGTGTACGTTTATCACGTCTGAACCACAAGACATAAAGAGCTAAAAATTTGTACAGTTACTAATGTCTACCCGAGGAAGGCTTTAGGCCCGGTTTTATGGCGATCGGATAGCTATTTATCTATGTGTATTAATGTGAATGTCTGTTCGGTGTAGACTTATCACGTCCAAACGACAAGACGCAGAGATTTAAATATTTATACAGTTACTAATTTATAACTGAGCAAGGTTTTAGGTACGGTTTTATAGGGATCTGATAGATATTTAGTAATTTGAAGAATATAACGCGGAATGCGAAACAATACTTACTCTTTGAAAATTATATTTACTCTTTGAAAATAGTTTTATTGGTTGCATTGTTGCTTGACGGTTGGTAATGATAAAAGGGTGGATTATATTGGGATGGAAAGTTATCGGTGTGTATAAAATTCTACGTGTGTGTGTGTTAATATTTCGCTCTGCAGCGAAAACTACAGAACGCAAACGAATGGTCTGTAATTGTTGTCCGAAGTCTCCCGTTGTACAGCATAGCAGTTCCATGCCGATATCTATAAGGGGGTGGAAGATATGGTGGTTGAAAGTCGTCAAATTATTAAAAAAATTCGGACTGAAGGTCAGCGACTCTATAGCAAGGAGGTTACGTACAGCGAAACGTGATGCCACAGACCATATCTTTGGTCTACGCGTGCTACAATGTCTTCAGCTCTTTCTCTATTAGGATAAGCATACGAAAAAGGAAATATAAGAATAAATAAATACAGCAGTAAAAAAGACATTTCTTTTAATACACCTCATTAAAAAATCGATTTGACGTTTCGCGCATTACATCAAGTGATCGATTAGTGATATTATTACAATCATTATTGTTGAATTTCGTGATTGTGTTCTTCGAAACGAGTGCATTTTTACGTGTGACTTGATCTACACTGCTTACTTTCCTGATAATTTTGACTAAAGTGTTTATTTCTAAAGAAGGTATTGTATTTCATTTCATCCTTCTCTCATAGCACACCAATGAAAGATAGCTTATCTATCATAATCAACCATCACGCGAACGGAGCCGCGTGTTTAACCTAGTACGTAATATTTGTGAAGTAAATTCACGGGCATCTTGTAGAAGCCTCTTCGAGGAAGGGTATGCTATCTGCTGCCTCTCTGTGTAGTTATTCGTTTATGATATTTGTCACAAATAATATATCCCTTTTTGCAACAAATAGCTCAGTTCATACATACAATAGTAGGAAAAAACGATATAAACAAGGACTTGAAAGGAATTTAGTTCAAAAAGAGGTTCACTGCTCAAAAACATACATTTTCAACAATTTACCAGAAAACAAAAACAAAGTTAGCTACAAATAAAATTCAGTTTAAGAGGAGCTTGAAAGACCTACTAGTGGCCAAATGATTCTACTCCATTGGCGCTGCGGCAGAATCGCTGAGCGCGCTAAGGTGCCTTGTTGCGCTGCGTGCGGCCGTTCGCCGTCGGAGGTTCGAGTCCTACTTTGGCCATGTGTGTGTGTGTGTGTGTGTGTGTGTGTGTGTGTGTGTGTTGTTCATAGGATACGTTAGTTTAAGTAGTTTGCAAATTTAGGGACCGATTACCACTGCAATTAGATCCCGTAACGTTACAAACATTTCAACATTTCACTCCATTAACAATTTTTAATGGAACCAAATGATGTATGTATTCATACTATTAGCATGTCTGTTGGGAAAGAACAGACATCACTTCTGATCCTGCAGTTGTTATTCTTTCATATTCACAGAATATATGACGTCAACTGCGTATAGGCGAAGATGAAAATGTGTATCCAGCCGGGAATCGAAGCCGAATCTCCCGCTTTCTATGCAATTGAGCTGACCATACACCACCATATAGTACCTGCAAGGACTACCTAAGCACGCCTCCCGTCAGATACAAACTTCCAGCTTCACCCTGCCCACAGTACTCAAACTCGCAGTTTTGAAACTAATTCCCGTAAGAGGAAGGGCCACAATCTCACCAAAACACATTTTCAGCTTCGCCCAAATGCAGTTGATGTCATATATTCCGTGAATATAAAAGAATAACAACTGCAGGATCAGAAATGACGTCTGTTCTTTCCGAACAGACGCAACATTTATTTATATAATATGCCGGTGACGGGCAATGATCCTTTCGTTAGTCGGGAGAGGTGGGAAAGTTTTTGGCCCTTACTCTTACGGGAATTAGTTGAAAACTACGAGTTTGAGTACTGTGGCCAGGGTGAAACTGGAAGTTTGTATCTGACGGGAGGCGTGCTTAGATAGTCCTTGCAGGTGCTGCGATCACTATGCCCTAGAGGTGTAGTGATCAGCGTAACTGCCTAGAAAGCGGGAGACCCGGATTCGAGTCCCGGATGGGTACATGTTTTCAGCTTCGCCCATACGCTGTTGATGTCATATTCTGTAAATATTATTATATATGCTTGGCAAAAAATTATATGTTCCACATCCACGAGGTGGAGTACCCGAGTGGTCTAAGACGCCTCGCTACGGAGCGCGCGATTGCTTGCTGTCAGACGTTCCAGTCTTCCCTGTAGTTTGTAAGCCTAGGGACTAATAACCAAAGCAGTTAAGTACCACATGTTTTTCAAACAAACATAACGCAGACGAGATTGCTTTCGGTCGCAACTGCAAGATTATCTAAAAACATTGAAATATGCAAAAGGAACAAAAACGATTCTCAATCATCATGGACAATACGAGATAATAAATTGTTTTAAATTCTCTGACAGAATTACAATCTCATCGGTAAAACGCAAGTTTTTATTCCTTCACATTGAACAGTAATACCTTCATGAACCACAGACATTGCCGAGGTGGGGTGGCTTGCGTGCCTCAACGATGCAGATAGCCGTACCGTAGGTGCAACCACAGCGGAGGGGTATCTGTGGAGAGGCCAGACAAACGTGTGGTTCCTGAAGAGGGGCAGCAGCCTTTTCAGTATTTACAGGGGCAACAGTCTGGATGATTGCCTGAGCTGGCCTTGTAACATCAGCTAATGTGGCATTGCCACACAGCTACTGCGAACGGCTGAAAGCAAGGGGAAACTACAGCCGTTACTTTTCCCGAGGACATGCAGCTCTACTGTATGAACATATGATGATGGCATCCTCTCGGGTAAAATATTCCGGAGGTAAAATAGTCCCCCATTCGGATTCCGGGCGGGGACTACTCAGGAGGATGTTATCATCAGGAAAGACAATACTGGCATTCTACGGATCGGAGCGTGGAATGTTAGATCCCTTAATCGGGTAGGAAAATTAGAAAATTTAAAAAGGGAAATGGATAGGTTGAAGTTAGATATAGTGGGGATTAGTGAAGTTCGGTGGCAGGATGAACAGGATTTCTGGTCAGGTGAGTACAGGATTATAAATACAAAATCAGTTGGGGGTATCACAGGAGTAGGACTGATAATGAATAAGAAAATAGGAATGCGGGAAACTACTATGAGCAGCACAGTGATCGCATTATCATTGTCAAGATAGATACGAAGCCAACACCGACAACAGTAGTACAGGTTTATATGCCAACTAGCTCTGCCGATGATGAGGATATAGAAGAAATATATGAGGAGCTAAAGGAAATTATTCAGACAGTTAAGGGAGAGGAAAACTTAATTGTGATGGGAGACTGGAATTCGGTTGTAGGAAAAGGAAGATAAGGAAAAATAGTAGGTGAATATGGACTGGGCAGAAGGAATGAAAGAGGAAGTCGCCTGGTAGAATTTTGCACGGAACATAATTTAATCATAACAAACACGAGGTTTAAGAATCACAAAAGAAGGTTGTATACGTGGAAGAGACCAGGAGACACTGGAAGGTATCAGATAGATTTTATAATGGTAAAACATAGATTCCGGAATCAGGTTATTAACTGCAAGACATACCCAGGGGCAGATATAGACTCTGACCATAACTTGTTAGTCATGAACTGTAGGCTGAAACTGGAAAAACTGCAGAAAGGTAGGAAAATAAGGAGATGGGACCTAAATTGAAGGAAAGTGAAGTTTTGGTGAATTTCAGAGGGAGATTTAGGCAACAATTGACAGAAACAGGGGGAAATAAAACAGTAGAAGAGGAATAGATAGCATTGAGAGATGAAATAGTGAAGGCAGCAGAGGACAAAATAGGTAGAAAGGCAAGACCTGCAAAAAATCCTTGGATAACACAGGAAATACTAAATTTAATTGATGAAAGGAGAAAATATAAAAATGCAGAAAAAGAAACAGGCAAAATGGAGTACAGACGACTAAGAAATGAGATTGATAGAAAGTGCAAAATGGCTAAGCAGGAGTGGCTAGAAGCCAAATGCAAATATGTAGAAGAATGTATAAGAAGGGGAAAAGTAGATACCGCCTACAGGAAAATCAGAGAGACATATGGGGACAAGAAAAGCAATTCTACAAATATCAAGAACTCAGATGGGAAACCAGTTCTCAGCAAAGAAGGGAAGGCTGAAAGGTGGAAAGAGTACATAGAGCAGCTCTACAAAGGAAATGAACTGAGAGACGATGTTGTAGGAAGGGAAGAGGAAGTAGATCAAGATGAAATAGGAGATATTATACTGAGAGATGAATTTGACAGAGCCCTGAAAGACCTAGGTCGGAACAAGGCCCCAGGAGTGGATGACATACCCTCAGAGCTACTAAAGTCTCTGGGAGAGCCAGCCATGAAAAAACTATTTGAACTGGTGTGTAGGATGTATGAGACAGGCAAAATACCCTCAGACTTTAAGAAAAATGTAATAATCCCCATTCCAAAGAAATCAGGCGCAGACAGGTGTGAAAATTACAGAACCATCAGTTTGATAAGTCATGGTTGCAAAATTTTAACACGAATTATCTACAAGAGAATGGGAAAGCTGGTAGAAGCTGACGTCGGGGAAGATCAGTTTGGATTCAGGAGGAACGTAGGAACCCGGGAGGCAATACGCACTTTACGGCTTATCTTAGAAGATAGATTAAGGAAAGGCAAGCCTACATTTTTAGCCTTTGTAGATTTGGAGAAAGCGTTTGACAATGTTGACTGGACTACACTCTTTCAAATTCTGAAGTCAGCAGGGGTAAAATACAGGGAAAGGAGAGTTATCTACAACTTGTACAAAATCCAGACCGCAGTTATTAGACTCGAAGAGCATGAAAGGGAAGCATCAGTTGGGAAGGGAGTAAGGCAGGGTTGTACCCTTTCTCCAATGTTATTCAATTTGTACATTGAGCAGGCGATGAAGGAAAGCAAGGAAAATTTTGGAATAGGGATTAAAGTTCAGAGGGAAGAAATAAAAACATTGCGTTTTGCTGATGACATTGTAATTCTGGCAGAGACAGCGAACGACCTGGAAGAGCAGTTGAATGGAATGGACAGTGTGTTGAAGAGAGCGTACAAAATGAACATTAACAAGAGCAAAACAAAAATAATGGAATGCTGTCTTAGAAAATCAGGCGATGGTGAAGGAATTAGATTAGGTAACGAAACAATGAAGGTGGTAGATGAGTTTTGTTACTTGGGTAGTAAAATAACATGCGATGTTCGCAGTATAGAGGATATAAAATGCAGAATGGCAATGGGAAGAAAAGCATTTTTGAAAAAGAGAAATTTGCTAACATCGAATATTAATTTAAGGGTAAGGAAGTCTTTTCTGAAGGCATTTGTGTGGAGTGTTGCCTTGTACGGGAGTGAAACATGGACGATAAGCAGTGCGGACAGGAAGAGAATAGAGGCTTTTGAAATGTGGTGCTACAGAAGAATGCTGAAGATTAGGTGGGTAGATCACATTACTAATGAAGAGGTACTGAACAGAATTGGCGAGAAAAGGAGTTTTTGGCATACCCTGACTAAAAGAAGGGATCGCTTGGTAGAACACATTCTTAGACATCGAGGAATCGTAAATTTAGCATTGGAGGGAAGTGTGTGGGGTAAAAATCGCAGAGGGAGGCCAAGAGACGCGTATAGTAAGCAGATTCAAATAGATGTGGGTTGTCGTTCTTATGAGGAGATGAAAAGGCTTGCTCAGGATAGAGTAGGGTGGAGAGCTGCATCAAACCAGTCTCCGGACTGAAGACCATAACATAACAACCTTCTCGAAACTTCTCCTTGCTTTCCTGCACAGATTGCTCAGTGTACAGATTGAATAACTTTTTTTTTTCCTAGTTGTTGGGCCTGCGGCATCATATATGTCGTAAAAAGACATTGTAATGAAGTTCCAGATTGCTGCTTATGTTTTATTTAATATTGCTACAGCTGTTTCGACAGTTTGTCATTCTCAAGCGCCTGCGTGTATAAGAATTATATTAATTATAAATCAAACAATAGGAAAATATGCATATATATGTTGTTAATTAATGTTGACATCTGGCGTGACTGTTCCTTTAACTGTCAGGTGTTATGCAGCTTTTTACATTACAACTTTAAATTAAAGAAACTTTTATATTTTTTCGTAATTAGCAACAGCTTTGCCAAAGATGTTTACATATACAGTAATCAACTAAGTTATGAGATACTTTTTTGACTTTAACATTGGTCAGAGAGGTTTATTTTGTTTTTTCCTCTGTTCATTTAGTATATCTTTGCTTTTCAGCCTTTTTTCATCGATAAAGTCAATAAAATTAACCAGATAATTTTTATGTTTGAAATCAGTGTGTTCATTAAGTATTTCGTTCGGATAATTTTTAGTGTGAATATATATATTTCAAATTCCTCCAAAATATTCATTTCTATTCCCTTTGGTATTTTATGCAAAATCGTAAGTGCGTTTTCGAATGGTTTTCGTTTCTGAGATGTAAATAGAAACTAGATTGGTTGTTTTCACTTATTCTTACGTGTTCACGATATCATGTGAGGAAATTACGTCCATCAGTAATTCCCCATACTTAGAGCCAGGTATTTACAAAATCGCATGTGACAACTGTAACAGCTTTTACATTGGTCAGACTGGACGTGATTTCCTCCCAAGATATGACAAACTGTCGAAACAGCTGTAGCAATATTATATAAAACATAAGCAGCAATCTGGAACTTTATTACAAAGATTGAATAACAATGGGATAGGCAACAGCCCAATCTTATACTTCCTTCCCTGTCACTACTTACTAAAAACTAGGACAATTTTATATGGCATCTGTATCCGCATACTCTAGCACCCCCTAAAGTATTTACGGCTGCTCCTGGAACACGCTGGACGGCTGGTGACTGCACCGGCTCCTGCAGCGGCGGCTCTTTCGCTGGCGTGACGTCAGCATCGCGTGCCGCCGCCGCGACAACACTTTGCCTACAAGGTCCTCGTTTACGATCCTCGGTCCCCTGTCCCCGCAGACTCTAACCGTTGGCGACGCTGCCGCGCGTCTAGTTTTATTGCCGCCTTTTATTGCCGCCTCGTCCCGTTATAAGAGGCCACACGCTTTCCGATTTCGTCGCCATCAAATTTTACTTTATACGACCGCGTTCCAGCGTCGTAACTTTTTTTTTCTCACCACGAGCCGCAACCGATAAGTTGCCCGAAAGTCATCCCGTATGAAACGAGTTTTCTATAACCAGAGCTAGTGATTCGGGCGATAATATAATGATTGAACTTTATAACGGTTTATTTGTTTGTGAATTGTCCGCGTTGTAGGGCAGTAGTGCATGCATTTCCGTTGTTGACGTTTCGTCCAGAGCTGTGCACGATATCTTCAGAGGTGCTTCTGGCGGCGCAAAGTAGTCGGACATGAATTCCGGGGAAAACGGGCGCGGACAGGTTTTCACATATAGCAGAGATAAAACTAAACTCCGTCCCACAGGGGTCGGCCGCGGTGGCCGAGGGGACTGCGGCACGCCAGTCACGGTCTGCACGGCCACTACGGCCGGGGTTTCGAATCCCCCCTCGGGCGTGGATACTTGTGCCGTCCTTAGGATTAGCTAGTTCATAAGTAGTATGTAAGTTTAGGGACTGATGACCCCGTAGTTACGTCCCATAAGCTATACAAACATTTGAACATTTTTCCGTCCCACAGGCCTCGAGAGGGTACTGACCGGCCGCCGTGTCATCCTCTGCCCGAAGGCGTCAATGGATGCGGATGGAGGGCCGGCCGCGGTGGCCGAGGGGACTAAGGCGCTCCAGTCACGGTCTGCACGGCCACTACGGTCGGGGTTTCGAATCCCCCCTCGAGCCTGGATTTTTTGCCGTCCTTAGGATTAGCTAGTTCATAAGTACTTTGTATGTTTAGGGACAGATGACCCCGTAGTTAAGTCCCATAAGCTATACAAACTTTGAACTTTTTTGGGGATGGAGGGAGACGTGGTCAGCGCCCCGCACTCCCGGCCGTTGTGTCAGTTTTCCTGACCGGAGCCGCTGATTCTCAATCAAGCAGCTCCTCAGTTGGCCTCACAAGGGCTGACTGCAGACCGAGCGAGGTGGCGCAGTGGTAACACACTGGACTTGCATTCGGGAGGGTGGTGGTTAAAATCCACCTCCGGCCATCCAGATTTAGGTTTTCCGTGATTTCCCTAAATCCCTCCAGGTAAATGCCGGGATGGTTCCTTTCAAAGGGCACGGCTGATTTCCATCCCCATCCTTCCCCGAAAATCCGACCTTAAGTTCCGTCTCTAATAACCACGCAGTCGACGGGACGTTAAGCCCTAAGCTTCCTTCCTTCCAGTGAACTAGAAGGAGGGCTGAGTGCACCCCGCTTGCCAACAGCATTCGGCAGACCCGGACGGTAGCCCATCCAAGTGCTAGCCAATCCCGACCTTCGGTGATGTAACAGGAACCTGTTCATCCACTGCAGCACGGCCTTTGGCGTAGCAGAGATAAACCTCGTCAAAACTTATCGGTTGTCGCCAGTCAAGGACCAAACAAATATATTCTTAAGAACCACAGTCCATAACGTTTCACCGCTTCTGCCTTTCGTTAACTTTCAACACTGACCCCTTTCCTATCCCATAATTTGCTGTGAACTGCGATATTTTGTAGCTCTTCTAAACGAAATTGCAAATGCAGAAATTTGTTAGGAATATGATTGTTAAATCATTTAAGAAGGAAACGTATGCTGAATAAGTTTTTAATTTAGAATACGCAGTACAGATAGAAGGGAAAAATAAGAAAAAAATTCTAAGGACCACGAAGAAGAAAAGTTTAACATGTCCTCCCTGTCGATTGATATAATATTTACCCATATTTAATAATGATGAACGGTTGTGGATGTTCATAAGGAATAAAATTGTGCCAAATTATTACTCATTCTATACTCACAGAAATAGAACAAGAAGATCTGTGTGTCTGCAACTAAGGATATTTTCTGTGGTTCACATGTAATTAATTTTGGTTTGGTCAACCTGCGATGCAAAGGTCGACGTTGTAGTTGTTGCACCACCATCTGCTGTCCTTCCTTATGCGATTACCCTTTTCGTTTTCCTCTCTGTCGCAACAGACTTCGCAATATCTAGTAGTCTGTCTGTCTGTCTGTCTGTCTCTCTCTGGCCCTTTTCCCGCACATGCAGGGTCGGCACTGTGTTAATATCGGATTTGGCACGTGTTAATATTTACAGGGTGGCCGGATGCTCTTCCTTCCGGCACCCCAGGCAGGCAAACGTCTGCGTATAGTGTGATGTGCGTGAAAGTGTAAAGTGTTACGAAGTGTTTGCGAATCGTGTAACTGAGGCGGGACTTGGGGACCAGCCCGGTATTCACCTAGGGGGATGTGGAAAACCACCTAAAAACCACATACAGGGTGGCCGGCACTCCGACCCCTTACGTTAATTCGCCGGACGGATTCGAACCGGGACCGGTACGCCTCGGAAAGCGGTGCGTTACACCACACGGCTAACCGAGAGGGTTTTGCAGTATATAGTAGTAGTCATCTTATTTGCAGTGTGAGGAACACTTTTATAAAAATGGAATGGAAATGTCTTTTCAGTTTGTGAGAATATAGTTGACAATACGTGGTCTGTAACACCGTCTACATGAAGTAAATACGTACATCAACATTCAAACTTCACAAATGAAAAGTAGTCAACACGGCTTACAGTGCAAAATCCGGGAATAACTTACATTTCAGGAAAGTGGAACAGAGTCGTACGTAAATTATCCTCCCCATACTCTCACGTAGAGAATATGAATCGCCTCCGTCAGTATCTTTAATTAATGAGACTCAATCTCTATATTCCGTTAGCTTGGTATGTGCCATTTTTACCTTCATAAACGCGCGCAAATGGACTACAAAACAATCGCATCTTGCACTGCACTCAAGTTACCACTTGGTTAAATTAGTCGGTAAATGATGAGCACTGGCGAAAGAACAATGAAATAGCTTCGTACTAAGTTTGGAAATATGTTCCGCGAAACCAAAAAAATAAGGCCAGTAGAAATACGCCTGTTGCCGTCGGCATAGCGTAAGTGCTATGGGCACCGTGCTCAGAGGATAAAATTTTCCCCGTTGTTATAGTGAAAAATGTAATTATTCTTAAGTTTTGATAATCATATAAATTTGCGTAACATTTGTGCCATAGTGCAGCAGTTTTATTTCTACAATGGCGTATCTTCTTCTAACCTGATTAGTGAGAATAATGTGTTGAATTTACAGAAACGAACACAGTCGTCTTTCTTCGCTGCCGTGGATATAGAGTTTTCGCTTTCCCACATTTCTTGAGTTAAGGACTTGAAATATATCAGCGAAATTTAAATATGTCTAAGTACACCCTGAGTAGTTTGGCAGATAATTAAGTATTGTTCACTGCAACGTGAAGTACTCACATATAAATTGCAGCACATCACTCTTTGCCTCTTATGGCATTTGTATTGATGTTCAGTGTTGAGATGTTCAGTATTAGTTTTCTGAAATCTTGAACACAGCTTTAGTCAGAAACTGTAGGAATTATCACATTAATAAGTTCACAGCTATCAGTAGCAGGTACTCTTTACATTCTTCACCTAGATATCGACACTACACTATTAATACAAACTATTTAATAACATTACCGTTGGTTCGACTGAGGAGTGGACAGCCCGCAATGCAAGGTACCAGCGCATGGACGCATACCAGTGAGGCGATCCACAGACGCGGTTCCCAAGTCATCAGAAGACGCAACGAGCACCTGTAGAGAGCGCACTAAACCGGGACTATTTTCCTCAGCACAGTTACGTGAGACCAACTCGAGACTGCCACGTATCACTGCTCGGCGACTATTTAGGCGGGAAGCAGTGCAACACGACTCCACTTCTGCGCCGACCGCCTACGAGAACCGTGGCTGAGGGATCGCGACCGACGCCTCCGTCTCTGCCAGCGACGCCGCACCTCCAGGACTTCCCGCAACGGAATACGTCGTTTGGCTCCCCGGCCGTTCTCTCAAGGCTGTTGTTATCTCCCTGGCTTGTATCTAATTGCTGAAGAAGAAAACTTTTAGTTGATGTTTGTTGTTTTGCCTTAATTTCAGAAGTTTGTTTTTGTTTCCCGAAGACGAATTTTTTTTTCTTTTCAATAAATACAACTTCCGTATCAGACAGTGCCTTTCATTTGTCTTCTGAGGTGAGATATAGAACATAGAACAGTTTTACTCACGCAGAGTACATGCACTGTAATACAGGTTATTGAGAACGTAAGTAAGGAGAAATTTGGTGAAGGAATTAAAGTTCAGGGGGAAGAATTAAAAACATTGCGTTTTGCCGATGACATAGTAATTCTGTCAGATACAGCAAAGGACCTGGAAGAGCAATTGAACGGAATGGACAGTGTGCTGAAAGGTGCATATAAGATGAACATTAACAAGAGCAAAACTAGGGTAATGGAATGCGGTCTTAGAAAATCAGGTGATGCTGAAGGAATTAGATTGGGAAACGAAGCAATAAAGGAGGTAGATGAGTTTTGTTACTTGGGCAGTAAAATAACAAATGATGGTCGCAGTACAGAGGATATAAAATGCAGAATGGCAATGGGTAGAAAAGCGTTCTTGAAAAAGAGAAATTTGTTAACATGGAATATTGATTTAAACCTAAGGAAGTCCTTTCTGAAGGCATTTGTATGGAGTGTTGCCTTGTATGGGAGTAAGACATGGACGATAAACAGTGCGGACAGGAAGAGGATTGAGGCTTTTGAAATATGGTGCTACAGAAGAATGCTGAAGATTAGGTGGGTGGATCGCGTAATTAATGAGGTACTGAACAGAATTGGGGAGAAAAGGAATTTCTGGCATACCTTGACTAAAAGAAGGGATAGATTGGTAGGACACGTTCTTAGACTTCAAGGAATTGTGAATTTAGCGTTGGAGGGAAGTGTAAGGGGAAAAAATCGCAGGGGAAGACCAAGAGATGGATACAGTAAGCAGATTCAGACAGATGTAGGTTGTCGCTCTTATGTGGACATAGGGTATTGTGGAGAGCTGCATCAAACCAGTCTCCGGACTGAAGACCACAACAACAACGCTTACTTTGTAAATTAACAAGAATGAAGCAATATATCACTGGATGAAGGTAGGATAGAATGATTGTCGAGGTCAGACTGAACCTGTGACAGTAGTGAACATAGTTCAACGTGGTGCGCGTCTCATGTGCCCGTTTGAATTGTACAATTCACACAAGAGTGCAATAATAATAATAATGTAACATAAAATTAAATAGAAAAATGTATATTGAACAGAAATAACGTAGAAGATGTGGGCACTCGTAATATTTTGCAAAATAATGGCGCTGTGAAGAGACAGTGCCGGCCGCGGGTTCGTATCCCCCCTCGGGCATGGATATTTGTGCCATCCTAGTTCGTAAATAGTTTATAAGCTTAGGGACTGATGACCCCGTAGTTAAGTTCCATACGAAAAAAAAGGACAGTAATTTAATAACAAATCATTGGCAGTAAAAAGTAGCAAATAACTATCTTCGAAAATAGTGCATAGACAAACGTTTTCTTTAGTACAGTGGGAATTTTTGCTTTTTGTAATGTTATTTAATGATCTATATTAATACATTTTATTTAATATCTCGTTTAGGTTACATTTACCTTCCGATGAAAACACCCTTAGTAGTGTCGAAACCTAGGCAAGAATTTCAGAGGTACCTGCAACTGATTGCCTCTATGCATATTTATATATTAATTTTCTATTTAGCATCGACTGAATTCAGCGTGCTTTTTTTAATGTGATTTACCTATGAGTCATTAGACAAAAATGTAATGCGATCCGTTGAGAATAATGAGTGTAAGCGCTAGTCGTGAGGACAGTAGAATCCATTTGTCCTGCAGGGGAGTCAAATTATCTTTATCCATTTGTCTGGCCTGACATTCCAGTCGTGCAGATGGGTCGTCAGAAGCATTGCGAACCCTGTTAGACTGCGCCTGCTGGAAGCCCGATGCTTCCCACCTGGCAGATGAGGTATGCGGGTAAGCTTGTTCAGGCGCAATGTTGGGTCACAGTTCGAGCATACGTGCGGCCACAGACAAATATATACAGACGGGAAACCTGCGTAAGGGCCCGGTCCCACGCGCGGTGGTGCGGGGCGGGGGGTATAGATGCAGTTCCGTAAGATGTCCCATGATGGCGCTGAGGTCAGAAGCAGCCCTTTAAACTGGCCAGAGCAGGCTGCAGGTAGCAGCTGCCCCCACCACCACCTCCCCTCAAACGCCAGCAAGCCGGAAACAGCCGTGGCCTCTTGGCATGCGGCACGAGCTCTCCCCCCAGTCCCCCTCCACGCTACCCTGTGATGTGCGAGAGAGATCCTTAGAAGCGCCTCTAGTGTGGTCTACCGGTACTAAGCCGGGGGACCGCCTGACATCTGCTAGCACCTTACAGAACTACGCGGACAGCAGCGTAGTACAGTGGTTTAGGGCAGGGCTTCCTCTCTGTATGTCTCTCTGTGGTGTGGCTATCGAAATATCTGATACTGTGGCTAGGTACGTGCTGCGTTGTTGATGTTTCTGAATATAGACAATGAAGAACAACCGATTATAAAAGTTCGGAAGTTAAATTTTTTCTTCGTAATTTTTTCTTTTGGTGAAAAAAAATTTATGTATTGAATTAAGGCTACAGTACCATAATGATAAACAATTTTAAGATGGATATTGTTTTTGTTTTTTAAGTTCCTTACGTGCTTTGGATCGCGTTTTTTTTCTCTCCAAAAGATTGTGTGTCGAACTACAAAAAAGATAGGGACCCACTGGTATTAGCAGTACAATGTAACACCTTCAGGTATTCTTTGCAGAATTTGGATGGCATTTTATTTTGTATCAAGATTACCTGACATAGACGGGTTTGGTGGCAATCTGATCGTTTTATGGTTTTCAAAATAAAATGCCAACATCACACATTAATTATTTATTCAATGACGAGCAGTTTCCGTGGACTGTGTTACCATCATCTCGTCACACACACACACACACACACACACACACACACACACACATATATATATATATATATATATATATATATATATATATATATATATATATATATATATTTTAAAAGCTGGCCATCTTGTTAAAAATGGGTATAACATAGTAAGTGCGACATTGCACTTAGTCACGTTAAAAACATGACAGCTTACAAAATACTGTATCAGGTACGTAGTTTTGATTTTTTAAATGTGGAAACGCGTCCAAAACGGACCAACGTGGTGATATTATTATGTAGGGTGCCAAAGCACAAACATCGGCGAACATCCATGCAAGAAAGAAAAAACATGGGTGAGTGGTTGTAGTAGGACGAAATATTATATCAGCTCTGTTATGCAGGTAAAATCTTGTTTATTTATGTTGTTATTAATGATTTGTAGTGTTAATGAATACTATTACATTATTGTTAGAACAATGTGTTGTTTTCTTATGTTTCATGTGCGGTGACAACGGTGCAACCCACGAGAACAACATCATCCCTGCCGGTGCAGTAGATGATATAGCTGGCCATAAAACGTCGACAGCTACGGAGCAAGAGAAGATCTTGTGAAGGGAAGCAGTTGCGAACCGTCATAATGAAATAAAAGGGGAAAAAAGTTTATTAGCTTTATAAGAAAAGTTTTTCTAGTTATCACAAATAGTTTCTATTACAATCTTGAGTCACTTAAAGAATATTCTAAGACGGTGTACATTTTATTATACTGATTTGTGTGAAAGGTAATAAAATTGAAAATTTTACTTCAAGTGTCAATGTGTTGAAGACAGTAATTTTAGCCCTGAAGATACCAGAAATTTTAAATATTGTGCTGAATTATATAAGATCATTACAGGACTTATTCAAGACTATACAGTTTTATTCACTCATCATCAATTTCTATAACTTGTAAGCTGTGCGTTCGAGTTTGTGAATCAATATCTTATTTTACTTCTGATTCATAAACTATATCTGCGCCTCAGTTGCACAGTGGTAGAGTGCCAGATTACAAATCCAAAGGTTGTGGGGTCGATCCCCGCCAGGCCCTAGGATTTTTATCTGTCACTTTCCACTTCTTTCACCTCTGGCAGTATTGCTCATGTGAAAAAAACCGAGTAGCGCCGTGGTTCGGAACCCACGTTAAACTGTAGGTCCCCCTATAACTGGCTGGGTAAGTCAGTTTGAAGGTCGGAGGAAGGCAACGGCATACCACCTCCAAACAGGACGATGCTTAGTAAAGCACTGTGGTGTTCAAGCCAATCTTCGGATTGTTGACTGCTTTGATTTTATCTGTGGTTTATAAAGCAAGGGAGAATTTCCAACGAAACATTTTGAAGAAATACTAACGAATAGACAATCACAGTCTGATTTATCGTGACAGCTCAGTTGAAATTCGAATTCCTATTTCGTACAAGAACTTTCTTCCTTCTTCAGATAGTTTTGAAAAAAAAAAAAAAAAAAAAAAAAAAAAAAAAAAAAAAAAAAAAAAATTCGTTTATACACGGATGGCGTGGTGACGAAGTCGCGATAGTGAATAGCTGTCATTCACAATTACTAGCAATCCATTTAACAGACGTCATTCTTGCACGGTCTTGGGTGCCATGTTAAGGATTGCGTGACCGTTCCCATCGGGCGTGTGTGTGTGTGTGTGTGTGTGTGTGTGTGTGTGATTTGTCCTTAATATAAGTTAGTTTTAACAGTTTCTAAGTCTAGGAACCGATGACGTTAGCTATTTGGTGTATCAGGATTACAAGCATTTATTCTGTGGTCGTTGCGATTCGACCACATAAAGCGGAAATAACCAGGCCAATCTCACTCATCAAGGATGCCATCACTGGAGTTCTCGTGTTCCCTTAAGCCACTATCTCGCCTTCGGCCCTTACAAAAGGAGGCTCAAGATTTCTTTCGAAGCAAGATCTACAGCTGGCGTTACGGAATTTTTCACGCGGCAGAAGATGATACACTGAGTTGACATGAAACGCCTCATAACATCGTATCCGACTACCTTTTCCTTAAGCAATACTACCTATCGTGGACTCAAGAAGCCGTTCCGAATACCCTGCAGGAATATAGACCTTCCGTTCATAATTTTGAAGGTGTTGCCGGTGCAAGATTTTTTTTCACGAATGAACCTGTCACTTTTGTTCCATAGATGGACGGGGTGGACAGATAATTCTATGCACTGGGGTCCTGTGAACTCATGCATAATACGAGGGTTGGAACTTAATAGTGGCAACTATTTATTAATAAACGATACAAAAGCGTTTGCATGTGTTACTATCGCTCAAAGTACTCACCAGCGTTGCGTACAACCCGTTGCCAGCGATGTGGAAGGCGTACTATACCATTAGCAGCAGTAATCATTTTGCGAATGCGTGGGTGCATACAGCGCAAGCTGTGGCTGCTCTATTCAGTCAACTGGACTTTGAAGTACTGTACCACCCACCATACTCCTTGGACGTAAGTCCTTGTGACTTTCATTTGATTCCGAACATGAAGGAACCACTTCGTAGTATTCGCTTCAGAACTGTTCCAGAGATTCGACAGGCAGTAGACCGCTCCATTCGCACCATCAACAGAACAGGCTCTGCTAACGGTATACTACGTCTTCCATATCTATGGCAACATGTTCTACACAACGCCGGTGACTACTTCGAAGGACAGTAACAGGTGGAAACATGTAACGCTTTTGTATCGGTTGTGAATAAATAGTTGCCACTAGTTAAGTTCCAACTCTCGTGTGATTGGAAATGATGAGATAATCGGCGCCCGGAGCTGGCGACAAAAACTGTAAGGTCGCTGACGCTGGCATCAAGGAGCAAGCGACGGACTCTCTGGTCATCGTTGTTGTGTCATTGTTAGCAAATTGGTGATCATGTCGTTTGCAGCGCATTCGTCTGTAGTGTGGAAGTTTCTTTCGTCAAGCAAGTGTTCCCTTGTCAAACAAGTGTTTCCTGCAACTTACACTCATGGCCATTAAAATTTCTAAACCACGAATATGACGTGCTATACACACGAAATTTAACCAACAGGAAGAAGATGCTGTGATATGCAAATGATTAGCTTTTCAGATCATTCAAACAAGATTGGCGCCGGTGGTGACACCTACAACGTACTGACATGAGGAAAGTATTCAACCGATTTCTCATACACAAACGGCAGTTGACCGACGTTGCCTTGTGAAAAGTTGTTCTGATACCTCGTGTAAGGAGGAGATATGCGTACCATCACGTTTCTGACCCTTTTATCATTTGCAATTCTCCTTGGTGTAGCAACTTTAATGGCCAATAGTGTTTATTTTGTTTATCATTGAACAAATATATTATATTAGAACTGACATGTGATTACATTTTCACGCAATTTGGGTGCATAGATCCTGAGAAATCAGTACCCACGACAACCATCTCTGGCCGTAATAACGGCCTTAATACTACTGGGCATTGAGTCAAACAGAGCTTGGATGGCGTGTACAGCTACAGATGCCCATGCAGCTTCAACACGATACCACAGTTCATAAAGAGTAGTGACTGGTGTATTGTGACGAGCCAGTTGCTCGGCCACCATTGACCAAACGTTTTCAATTGGTGAGAGATCTGGAGAAGGTGCTGGCCAGGGCAGCAGTCGAACATTTTCCGTAACCAGAAAGGCTCGTACAGGACCTGCAACATGCGGTCGTGCATTATCCTGCTGAAATATACAGAGTGAATGAGGGGTAGGGCCACGGGTCGTAACACATCTGAAATGTAACGGCCAGTGTTCAAAGTGCCGTCAATGCGAACAAGAGGTGACCGAGACATGTAACCAATGGCACCACATACCATCACGCCGGGTGATACGCCAGTGTGCGAGCACGAATACACACTTCCAATATGCGTTCACGCGATGTCGCCAAACACGGATGCGACCATCATGATGCTGTAAATAGACCTTGCATTCATCCGAAAACATGACGTTTTGCCATTCGTGCAACCACGTTCGTCGTTGCGTACACCATCGCTGGCGCTCCTGTCTGTGATGCAGCGTCAAGGGTAACCGCAGCCATGGTCTCAGAGCTGATAGTCCGTGCTGCTGCAGACGTCATCTAACCGCAAACGTCCCCAACTGTTGCTATGGGTCAAGACGTGGCTGCACGATCCGTTGCAGCCATGCGGATAAGATGCCTGTCATTTCGACTGCTAGTAATACGAGGCTGACTCTGCTAACAGTAATTGGATTGCGACCAACGCGGGCAGCAATGTCGCGATACGATAAACCGCAATCGTGATAGGCTACAATCCGACCAAAGCCGGATACGTGATGGAACGCATTTCTCCTTTTTACATGAGAACGTTTCACTAGGCAACGCCGGTCAGCTGCTGTTTGTGTATGAGAAATCGGTTGGAAACTTTCCTCGTGACTGCACGTTGTAGGTGTCGCCACCGGCGCCAAACTTGTGTGAATATTCTGAAAAGCTAATCATTTGCATATCACATTATCTTCTTCCTATCGGTTAAATATCGCGTCATCTTCGTGGTGTAGCAATTTTAATGACCAGGAATGTACAATCAAATGTTTTTCTTGCCTTTCAAAATAGGCGCCACCCTTTACAACAGTTTTGAGGATGTTGTTACTGCTCCTGGAAAACTATCAGCAAAGACCTCCTTTGGAATCTATCGCAGAACGGCTCTCATATGCTATTCACGTTCCCAAAACTCTCACCTTTCATGTGCACCTTCAAGCAGGGAAACAGGAGCCAGATCAGGGGAGTTACAGAGGCTGTTCAAGAATAGTTGCAATCTTCTGCGCCATAATTTTGCGCTCGCAAATAGCGCAGTGTGCAGGGGCATTGTCATAGAGTGGCATCCACTTTTGAGTAGTGTGCAACTCTGGGCGAAACCGCGGAAACGTCTTCCCCAATTTGTGTCAGAACTCGATGTTTACACGTTGCTCCATTGCGCTGTAACACTCTCTCACAATGACTTCGCTCTACTGATCGCAGGCTGTTTACACTGCCAGTCACAAGTCTGTGAAGACCCATGCACGCGCACGCAAACATGTGTCAAGTTGCTGTTCAGATACGATTTCGTTCACCGAAATTCTTAGAGCAACCGAGTATTTTATTAATGGCGTTGCGTAGCGCCTGATGGATTTTATAGAGCTTGATAATGGGTTAATTTTGCCCCGAAACACGTCGTGCTGACATAAAATTTCCACACCTGACAACTGGTGCTTGATTTGCCTCAATACTCAAAATTCTTTGTCCTCTAAAACCGGCAGTATATTTACAATGTGAAGCCAGTACTTTTATGGGGCGGTATATTGACATACATATTTGTACGTGTTGCATACAAATCTACAACTGTGTTCCTATCTTTATGACACGTTGTACACGTAACCTACAATCCATGAGGACGGTCGCCGCAAGTGTAAGAATCACGTACGATATACAGTTCATGAGATATGAAGTCAAACAATGAAATGTGCGAAAAACTGCTGCATTTAGCGACAATGCTGCTCATTTGCTCCTAAATCAGTGGACCGATTTCAACCAAATTTGGTACACACATTCCTTACCGTGAGTTAACAATCGCCGCACGGTTAAGAATCACATACGACGCATGGTGGAAGAGATACAGCGTCATAAACAATGGGCCACATGATGCGGCGAGACTTTAGAAATATACTGCATGAGAATGAGAATACTTGGCGACTTGAAACAAACTTTAAACATAATTTCAAACCTTTATTAAACTTTTTCTCGCTGACAACGATAGCAACATGGAAAGGAAAAAAGTTTCTCGCTTACTACTTTTCCGCTGTTTATGGAATAAAACTACGGCATATGGTACGACGTTACAATTTATAATTTGTACACTACAAATTATAACATCAGTAAATTGTACAGACAGTATAAAACATATTGTTGAATGTACCTTCTAAATTATATCATAGTACGACACGTAGTTCATGAGATATGATCGCAAACACAGTAAAGTTCATGGAAAACCGCCCCATCACGCAACAAGTTTTAAAATGTTACTTTTTTCCTACTAATATTATTCGCAAGAGATATTACAGACAAATAGCTCTTATACAAAAGAATTTTTCGATGGGGCTATCTGTAATTGTTTAATAATGATTTTGCAGCCAAGATCGTATTTTTCATTTATTATGTTACCGGTTTCGGCGTGCTCGACGCCATCTTCAGACCTGTCGTAATTTACATAACTGCATAACATTTTTATATACTAAAAGAGTACATCCATATTGAGGCGTCACCAAACCTGGATGTACTCTTTTAGTATATAAAAAATGTTATGCAGTTATGTAAATTACGGCAGGTCTGAAGATGGCGTCGAGCACGCCGAAACCGGTAACATAATAATTGAAAAATGCTATCTTGGCTGCAAAATCAATAGTAAAAGAATATATACGTGAAACATGGCAGGAATAAATAAATAAATACCCGGGAAACACCGGGTTTTCAGCTAGTAGCTTATATTCGTTACTGTTTTAAATTATGGCCTGCACCCTAAAAGCTACTACAGTCGGCATTTAACACTTATTAATCCCCATAGTAAATTGATGACACCGTATCTTCACTCCACAGCACAGAAAAAAAATGTTCAAATGTTTGTTAAGCTTATGGGACTTAACTATGGGGTCATCAGTCCCTAAACTTACAAACTACTTATGAACTACCTTATACTAAAGACGGCACAAATATCCATGCCCGAGGGGGGATTCGAACCCCCGACCGTAGTGGCCGTGCAGACCGTGACTGAAGCGCCTCAGTCCCCTCGGCCACCGCGGCCGGCTACACAGAAAAGATTTATAAATATCATCGTTGTAAATCGTAGAGATAGTACCTCCTGACACTGCTAGATAGCGTCGTGAATGAATGTTCGAACATTTCCCAAGATTTCCCGAACTGTGACGTAAGATGTTCGAACAGTTGGTAAGATGTTCGAACAGTTGGAGTCACGTTCAAACCCAGCTGTAGCAGTTAGCCAGTGAGTGGACTGGGCGCATGCGCAGTAGGCGTCGCCTGCCAGACGGCGAGCAGCTGAGCCACGTCCGGGAGCGGCGCCTGTGACCGGTCGGCCGTGCTTAACGCGACACACCAGCCAACAGCCGCCTCTCAGCTGCCACCGACCGCAGGCCAGCTCTTACAACACACGCTAACACACGCGCCGGGCATCTGCCGGATACGCGCGCGAGCTGAGAGGCACGCCGTTTCACTTATGTCGGGCACTGCGTTGAAGACTGAATACGACCAAGCCGATTTTGATCCGACGAAGGGAGATGTAACATGGTGGATAGTACATGTACTGACAATTAAAATGACAAATTCCCAGCTTGGTGCTGTGATACTAAATATTTATATAAAAATCACATATATAGATTTCGTTCACAAGATGGAACATCATCAGTGCAGATTTCGAGTCATGACGACTCATGTACTTTGCATATTTTAACAGTCAGATCCATAAAATATACCAATTAAAGGTTTTTTACACCTGAAAAATGCACTAGAAAAAGTTTTTTTATAAGTTTTATATACCGGGTGATCAATAAGACACTATAAATTTGAAAACTTAATAAATCACGGAATAATGTAGATAGAGAGGTAAAACTTGACACACGTGCTTGCAATGACATGGGGTTTAGTTAGAACCGAAAAATCCAAAATTTTGCGAGACTCGTGAAAGATCTCTTGCCCGCGACGTTTGCTGTTGATCGTGTTCTCAGCCGCCACATTCGTCATGCTTGGCTTCCCAGGTTCTTAGACATCAGTCCGTGAGATTATTGGCTTTGGGGTCACCTGAAGTCGCGAGTGTATGTATGTTTGTTTGTAAATCTATCGGACCAAACTGCGTGGTCATCAGTCCGTAGCTTACAAACTACTTACACTAAGGTAAACTAACCTAAGGACAACACATACACGCATGCCCCAGAGAGAACTCGAACCTCCAACGGCGAGCAACTGCGCGCTCCGCAGCGAGGCGCTAAGACCGCTCGGCTACTCCACCGCGGCGTAGCGAGTGTATCGTGATCGACCGACATCTCTAGGCATGCTGAAAGTCAACATCCGACGCCAATGCCTCACCATAACTCCGGAAATGCTTTACAGTGTGTTCACAACATTATTTCTCGACTACAGCTATTGTTGAGGAATGATGGTGAACATATTGAGCATTTCCTGTAAAGATCGTCATCTTTGCTATGTCTTAATTTGTTAAGCTAATTATTGCTTTTCTGATCAGATGAAGCGCTTCTTTCGGACATCTTTTGTACTTTGTTTCGTTTTTTATTCTAATTAAACCCCATGTCATCCCAAGCACGTGTGTCAATTTTTATCTCTCTATCTACATTATTCCGTCATTTATTAAGTCTTCAAATTTATACTGACTTTTTGATCACTCGGTATATGTGGCGTCTCTTCTTTTGGACATGCCCGAAAAACACTACCTATACAGGATTAATCTAAATTCGCGCACTCAGGCTTCGCAGCGCGGTTCCTAACATGCTAGCAATAAAAAAATGTCTCACAAAATTTCGTGATTTTTTTTTTTAATAAATGTTTCGTAGCACATGAAGAATCTTGAAATTTCTTATCTTTATTTTTATTCTAATATTGTTTTGGTATAGCACATTATCCTTCATGGAATCGACGTACTGAAATTATTTCAACATCTTCTGCAATCAGACCCCCATCTACGTGTACCCTTCATTAGGACATCAACTTACGAAGTAAACAGGCGTGACGTGCTTCCTACAGCCCAAATTTGAAAGGAGTTAAATTGTGGCCTTCAACTTGAAACTGATGCACTTTTCAGTCACAGATCATTACTCGTGAAGAATTAATGTGATACGGTTACCACTCAGAAACAAAGCAATACTCGAGCCACTGGAAGACATCTTTACCCCGCCGAAATCAACTGTCAAGTCAATTTAAACGTATAAACAACGCCGATTTGCCGTTTTGATGCCAGGAGTTTGTGTCACCCCGTTCAGATCGTCACTCAGATCTTTTATATGGGTTTTAAGAAAATTGCGCATCAGCGTTCGTGAAAAATCACCCTTTTTTGCGGAAGACTCTTTCTTCCATCACGACAACGCACCTGCACACACAACTATCTCTATCAGTCTTTGGCTAAAAGTGGAATGGTTCCGCTGCCCCACGTACCTTACTCGCCTGATCTGGACCCTTACGACTTTTTCTTATTTCCGTTCAAGCAAATAGGCACGAAAAGACAGCGTTATGATAACATTTAAGAATTCAAGAAAAAATTAAGGCTGACAAGCCATTTAGATCGCTAAAATAAACTTCTCCAATAGTGGACGCACCGTTAGGATAAATGTATTACTTATAATAGAGAGCATCGTGAAGGGGAGCTGGTTGTGTTTGGAAACAAATTGAAAATGTAGCTTTTGAAAAATAATTAAGCTTATCTATTCGCCTTTTTTTTGGGAGGGGGGGGGGGGTGGACCACCTGCTAAGTTGCCCAATTCCTCCTCAATCTGCAGTAAACGCGACACCGAGGACAAGGCCGGTGGCAATATTGGCCGAAACTTCGGTAGATTTTAAAACTCTGATGACGCTATCCACCGTCCACAACAATTTCATTGAGAGTTCTACAAATTTTGAAAAGCAGAAAAAAGTAAATAAATAAAAATTAATAATAATAATAATAATAATAATAATATGAAAAATTCAAACGTTTGTAACTTGGCCATCAGGCCCTGAGCTTACAAAATACTTACACTAACCTAAGGCGCGCGCGCACACACAAACACACACACACACACACACACACACACACACACACACACACACACACGAGCGCGCGCGCGCGGTAGTGGGACGGATTTGCTAGCCTCTAGCCTCCCATATCAGCTTTGTTTTGCAGGAGATGGAATTATAAAAATGTTCATATGTTTGTAAATCTATCGGACTGAACAGCATGGTCATCAGTCCATATCTTACAAACTACTTAACCTAAGGTTAACTCAAATGTTCAAATGTTTGTTAAGCTTATGGGACTTAACTACGAGGTTATCAGCCCCTAAACTTACAAACTACTTATCAACTAGCTAACACTAAGGACAGCACAAATATCCATGCCCGAGGGGGGATTCGAACCCCCGACCGTAGTAGCCGTGCAGACCGCGACTGGAGCGCCTCAGTCCCCTCGGCCACCACGGCCAGCTAAGGTTAACTAACCTAAGGACAACGCACACACCCATGCCCCAGGGAGAACTCGAACCTCCGACGTTGAGCAACCGCGTGCTGCGCAGCAGGACGCCTTAGAGATTTCGGCCATTTCATCGCGGCGAAGTAGAGTCAAACTACTGGCTGTGAGAACGTGTCCGGAATA
The DNA here is from genome assembly GCA_026315105.1 of Locusta migratoria. Lineage (NCBI taxonomy): Eukaryota > Metazoa > Arthropoda > Insecta > Orthoptera > Acrididae > Locusta > Locusta migratoria. Next base: position 324,464,290 of record CM048745.1, on the reverse strand, counting down.
GTGCCTGGTCAGAGCACTGTCCGTGTTGGCCGGGAAAGGCATGATTGCGGGTTCGAGCCATGGTCTGACTGCCGAAGTAATCTGCTAACAGGTTTTATGTTACAAATTGTTGATGATCAGTTAAAGTGGATGACAGAAGGCTCCTGTGTGTTGCAGTCGGTACTTGCCGAAAGTGGCTGCGTTCGCGTAAGCACAGCCCGTAAGCTGTAAACTGTAGAGCTAGGCGGCGCGGGTTTCGCTTCCCGTTACGGCGCTGGGCGTGTCCAAGCGTGAGCGAGCAGTGGAACGCACGCCAGCCTCAGCTGCACTCAGTTCCGACTCAACTGGCTCTCCTCGCTGTGCAGCTTCTAGCCGCCGACGCTTTGCTCCTGAGTGCTGTGCAGGATTAGTGTCTTTATTCACATTCACTGTTTGGTTGAGTTTTTGTCAAATCTGCAATTAAAATCTTTCTTTATGATGGGCATTGAAGCATGCCGGGACAGCTTATTAGACGTCGGTGTGGCAGCTCAGTGCGTTCGTTAGAGGGCTAAGAGCCGTCTGTAAAAGACGAGGGGGGACCCAAAAAAAAAAAAAAAAAAAAAAAAAAAAAAAAAACGGATTTTTGTCATAAAAATTTATTGATGAACCTTTTTACAAAATTACTTCAGTCACCTTCCAAATACTCTCCATTACATGCGATGCACTTGTCAAGTCTTTTTCCCACTGTTGGAAGCATGTTTGGAACTCTTCAAGTTTGATATTGTCCAGTGCCCTTTGCGAAGCTGTTTTTACCGCCTCCACATCATCATTTCCCTTTTAGCGTTTTTTTTCTTTCGTGGAAATAGGGAAAAGTCGCACGGGGCTAGGTCCGGCGAATACGGAGCGTGGGGAACGACAGACCACCTCTGAGATGCCAAACAGTGGGTCACTCGTAAGGCCGTGTGTGCTGGAGCGTTGTCGCCTTAAAACATCCAAGTTCTGGTTAACATGCTGGCCAGGGGGGTACGAATTTCCGATGCACAATTCTACGAACATCTAAAAAAGACAATGATCATCATCTCCACATTTGACCCAACTTGCCTTGCTTTTTTTGGTCTGGGAGAGTTCGGAGTCCTTCACAGACTTGACACTTGCTTGGTTTCTGGGTCATACCCGTAACACCAACTGTCATCCCCTGTAATGACTTTGTTCAAGAAGTTGCCGTAACGACTTCGCAGGAGTAACCCGCCAACAGTCAGAGAAACACAATACCACACTTGCACGTTCAGCTCTACACTGACGCCGTCTGCACAGCTGTTTCATGAAGGTCTCTACTAACGCCATCTAGCGTGAGAACCCTGTACTACGTCTACGAATGACAGCGCCCTCGGAGTCCAGTTTCTTTTGGTCCCCCCCCCCCCCCTTGCAGATAAATAAAAACAGAGCCAAATATTCATCAATGCGCGACGAACGAAAGAAGGTATACGACCGCAATGTTACGAACTATCTAAAGAATAAACGGCCACGGCGGAGGGGCCGAGCACACTGAGGCACTATTCTCCGATACGAGATCCCGTTCCCGTCGGAGGTTCAATCCCCCCCACGGGCATGGATGTTTCAGTCCTTCTGTCTTATCTTCAGACTCTTGTAGTTGCGACTGCAACTCATGTCGTATACGTTATGACAAAGATCTATTTGCGAAATTTGTTTTAGCAACTTTCTGCTTTTAATACGACATATTTTGTTGGCATCCACCTACATAAGGAGACATGTTCATCATAATAAATTAAGAGAGACCGGAAACGGAAAAATTTAAGTGTTCATTTTTCCCCGCGCGCTATTAGGGAATGAAACGGTGGAGAAATACCATAAAAGCGGTTCGATGAACCCTCCGCCATGCACTTAAATTTGATAACAGAATAGGTCTATTCATGTAGATGTACATGTGGCATGCGATGGATGACATCACGGTGGAATGCGACACGTGATATCGTATTATCTTCCATGATGTATCGAAATACGAGAAAAACACAGTGCATCAAATACAATATAATGAATGAATAAGTCCGTTTCACATAGTCATCATGTTGTTTCATGCCATCCGACACACATCATTTCACGTAACATTATACATTGGGTCAACTAGGTCATATCAGATGATACATGGCATAATGTTAACCAACACTGCAACATGTAGCGCACTTCATGTCATCGCAGTTTAAAATACATGCATTCCCACACAGGGGTATTTGCTATTACACATCCTTCCACCTCAGTCAACCCATTCGGGAGGTTATTGGGGAATCAGGGTTAACTTGTAAAAAAAACGAATTGGCAGAAAAGAAAACAACGTTTTTGAAGTCAACGCTTCTCTTTTACACTTTTCACTCTAGGTAGAACATATTGTGTTGCTATGATAGCAGTATTATTCATTCGGGTACACTATATTTAAAGAAGAGTTTTCGCTTGTTTGTTTAGTTTGTATCTACAGTTTTATTCCCTTCTTATTAAAACTTTGGACATTTGACCTTCAAAATACGTTAGGAAGGCTACAACTACATGAAATTTGACCCGGTGCATAGCGGGAAATACTTCAAAAGAAACAAGTTTTACTCCGACCGTGAAGGAATTTTGTACAATAGACCAACAAGATTTCACAACGTGCGTGCGGAATAGTACCTTGCAAAAGACACCGTTTGACCATAATGAAAGTTGGCACGTGTATTTATACTTTCATGGAGGACATTTTAGGATTCCCCAAGCCAACGTGTGATGCATTGAAGAGGGTACATTGCAGTAATTGTCGACAGCCTTTTTACGATCACCATCAAAGTTGATAGATATATGTAATTTTGCATAGGCATGGGATGCAGGTGAGAGAAAGGGGTGGGGTGAAGAGTAACGGCTGTAGAGAAAGGGGATGAAGAGATGGACAGAGAGGGAGATGAAAAGAAGATTGGAATAATTGGAATATACATAAGCAGAAGAGCCGAGATCATTTGTTTAAAATTCCTTTATTGACACCGATTTCGGCAAATCCATGTTTCCAAGTCTATCAATATATTTCACATACTAATGTATCGTCATGTTTTCCTTCTCTGCTAGGTCATGGTTATGTCGAAAATAAAATGTTTTTATTTCTATGGTAAAATATGTTGCACGTATTTTGCAAAGCCATCACTGACGATATATTACTATGTGATATTTAAATATTAATAGACTTGAAGATGGCGACATAAATTTGCCAAAGCCGGTCTCAATAAAAGAATTTTAAACAAGGGATTTATTTAATTGGATTTAAAATGTAACTGATTCAAAAAATTGTTCAATACACACATATTTGCGGACTGGTAGTCTGTCGTTGTTCATTACACTACCAGTCTGCAAATATGTGAGTATTGAACAACTTTTTCCGAATCCATTTATTTTCAAAAGTGTGACTACGTCAGGAAGCAGATGGTAATATCGAAACGCGTTATTCAAGTCGCATTATACAAGAAGTGTGAACTGCAATAAAATTTTTGCGACCTAACCATTTTTTCGCAGCACTATCAAATCACAATACCCAAAATTTTACCAGACATAGAGCGCATACGTATGGTCAGAGTATGCAAACAGCTTCATAATTGACACTATTATGATTCATACAACAAGAGTGGACTATCGAGTACAATTAATATATTCATTCTTACTTAATCCACCACATCTGTGTAAATCGCGTCGTCATTGGAAGTGGTTTTCGCCTTAGTGTGTTACGCTGTAGTGGTACGACTGCATCAACACAGTTAGTGTGCACAGTTACATACTACAGGGCTGTTCTCGCTGAACAGAAATTTGCTTGCCTGTTAAAAGCATCGAGACATTACGAGTTCAGTATTTGGAGCGGAATATTTTTCATGAAGGTAAACCTCCTTGCAAGACACCTTTTACGGACCTAGTCGGGTTTTATACATGCAACAACTGAGGAAGTGAATGAAATGGCAGTATAAGTGATTGTATTACGCGGCTGCTTGGAGCTGCTCGCCAGGCAGGTAACGGAATGGTCGATGTGCCACATAAAAAGAACATGTCTCGCAAGAGGTGAAAGCTATGTGCGTAATCAAATCTGGTGCGTATTTTTATAGGAGGTTTATTATATAGTAGAACGTGTAGTGTAGCTCATGAAACTTATTAAACTGTTTCGTTTACAAGGCTTTAAATAACTGAAAAAGTGTGCCGTACACGTTTATGTCACAGTAAAAATAAATTTTAAAAATGAAATGTGTTGAGTTGAAGGAAGAAAGTGAGATCATGTTCAAAACGATATGATACTTTAATTTTAAAAATAGCTGTGCGCATACTGTAAAGAAACGAAGAACAATGCTAATGAACAAACCTTACTTTCTTTGCTCATTGTAACTGTTAATTACATTAACAAGTATGTTGTTGTTACCTTGTAAACGAACATGTCAAGTAGATCGTACTCAGTATGGAGTAAAGTCGTGCATTACGTTTGCGAGACGTACAAGAGACATCGTTATTAAAAACTTCTCAAACAAAATATTTATTCCTTCTGATACGACGTTCACAATTGTAGAACTTACCTGGACAAAAATATTACAAATTTGGGAATAAAAGTTGCAAACTGCTGTTGTAGAAATTGTCCTCTGAAAGATTCCACAGTCGTTTTTGTAGTGACACACAGAAATAACGTTATATAGAAAATTTACGGGAAGTACCTACTGATGCTTCTTTCTGGAGATCTTGTTGAATGGTTTAGATAAATTTTATGATACTTTACGCAATATGTTAATGTTCAGACTGTTCACTTCGCAAGTCATTATTGCCGGACCGTGTACTAACGTTTTGATAAAGAAAACAATAAAAGAAAAATTTATCGGACTTTCGAAACTATTAATACGGATGTAGGTCCTAAAAGAAAAAAGGTGATGATTTAAAGTAACTGATCGGGATTTAATCATGGAAATACGCGAAGCGAAAGTGATGGCGTGTACACATCATGTTCAAATGTTTGTTAAGCTTAAGGGACTTAACTGCGGGTTCATCAGTCCCGAAACTTACAAACTACTCGTGAACTAGCTTATACTGAAGACAACACAAACATCCATGCCGGAGGGGTGATTCGAACCCCCGACAGCAGCGACCGTGCACACCGCTAGGCCACTGCGGCCACCACATCATGTTAAGACGGAATATCGAAGAGCTGAAAACGTAAAAGAAAATGAATAATTAAGAAAGGACGGGACATTATTAAATGAAAACAAAGTGGTGGCATTGCTCTTAACAAAATGAGGGTATATTTCAAAATAAAATGTAACAGCACTTACATTAAAGAGCAGTCTACGGACACATCCACAATGAATACCCTCAAACAAGACATCGCGTTTCCGTCCTCTCGGCTCGCCGGAAGAAACGAAAGACGAGCGAAACAAACTTTATCACAGATAAAATATTACGAGAAGGAGGGAACCAATGCTACAAGCGTCGCAGATCGATAAAAAAAATTAAATTATGTATCGTTTCAAGCATCTGCTTTCATGCCTCCGTAAGGCCCCTAATTTCTCTCATCTCTTAGTCATTTGCGCCTGCACTGTGTTTACATATCTGCCAAGGACGCCACCTGTTCTGCTGTACAGTTAAAGACTCCGATTTCAGTGTCCTGTTACACCCGTCACAATACGCCCGTCGCTACTCTCGATTATCTGTGGTATCGTGTTGAAGCTGCTTGGGCTTCTGTACCTGAACACGCCATCCAAGCTCTGTTTGACACGTTTTGGGGATTCCGTCCCACTGTACGACGGACGGATTACCTCCAACAGTGTCCCGTGCCCTCACGCCATGAGAGACTGCGGAGAGGTTTGGAATTTAATCCAGGACATTGGTGCAAAGACTGGTCATCAGGGACTTTGCACCACTACCGCTCCTGTCCCCTCTGCCGTAAGGTAAAGGGAAAATTGTCAACCCGGACGGTTACCCATCCAAATAATGGCCAACGGGAAACGGTGTATCCACCGTGGCACGCTATATTAAGGCTTTACTGCTAAATCTAAGACATTTCGCAGACAGTTTCTTAATATCCCACTAAACGTACCTGTAAAATTATGTTGTTGTTGGGCAGATGGTTCAGTAGATATGAATCATAAAGATTGCGTCGCGTGATAACGAAATTCACTGCAGATACGGGCGATATGGACAGGGTGTAAGGTACGACGTGATGGGGCTGAAGTGCAGTTTATGAGTCCGCGAGTGGTATTTCATGTGTCGACGTTGGCAACGGCGCCGCAGCCAATCAGGAGTCGCGTTTGCGCGGCCAATAAGAAATGTTTTGCTCTTTATGGTTTGTAAACAAATCGGCGTTGTGGATGTAAAGATCTTCAACTAATTGCAGTTCCATAAATGTGATATTTACATTTATATTCTGTAATGCAGAGTGAACGTAAGATTATGACAGAAAACCTCTCTTTGGGTATCGTTTCAGAGAGTTTTTCCCGTGAAAGCTGCATTTTGGTCGTACAATGTAGTCAAAATTATTTCCACTAGTGATTTGAACTGTAGTGGTTGGATGAATTCTGCAGCCTTTTCGCGTGGACATCGTGTTGAATGTTACAAATCTGTTTCTTTCTTAGGGAAGTGAACACTAATTTTAATAAGATTCATTATTCACGTATTGCAAGACACTGGAAAAATTATAGTCAATCTTATTATTTGAGAGAGAGAGAGAGAGAGAGAGAGAGAGAGAGAGAGAGACGTATTTCAATTTACTTTGGCAGAAAGTATTAAGTCTGAACGAAAAGTAGTGCATGTGAATAAACGTCATCGAAGAGTGTGTTATGTTCCCCATACAAATCGTGCGATTCCTTTTGAAAATAAATGTTAACGCGTTTTTTTCACATCTTGTGCGAATGTCGAAGTCGACATGCTGTAAAAAAACACGGATTGGTTAAATTTTACTGTATGTAATTAGCACTTCTAGGTACTCTACCTCAACATGTCTTAAAATGCTGATTTATTGACCGGACAAGGGTACATACAAGAACCTGTCAACCATAGAGCAGAAACAACATTTTGCGTATTACTCAGTGTCATTATGAATATTCCGATATTTCTATCAAATTTTCTGCTGTACTCTTCACGAAGGTTTCAGTTAATCACACCGAAGATAACCGATTCAGTCTATTCGGAATTGTCGGCTGTTTAGTTCTTTTCCAGTTTCATAAGTACGCGATGTTATTACCGGAAATATTTAACTCTGTTACTGGCCTTGCAAAACTACGAATTTATTTTTCCAGCACGTTTTTGAGATCGTCAGTGAGTCCTGTTTTCTTAGTATTTCTTTTTTATTTCGTTATTTTGGGACACTATGGAGATTATTGGATAATTAAATTCCGCAAATTTGTCGCGAAATCCGAGGGCAATGTTACACGAGGATAGCTGATTTATTGACCGGACAAGGGTACATCGAGAACCTGTTAACCATAGGACAGTAACAGCATTAATTAATTTCTGCAAATTTGTCGCGAATTCCAAACATCAACGAAATGCGTTACGTTACAAAACATTTAAAATAGCACAAAATATTGAATACCAAAAACCTTATAATCTTCAATGACGAGGTCAGTGAAATTCATTGCGAAATGACTGGCAAAAACGCTGCACACAAATGCCAGACAAAAATTTTTAAATTGACGCCATATTCACTACACATGAAAAATAGAATCTCATTGGCCACCCCTGATTGGCCGCCTTCACCTGCACCATTGCCAACGTCTACACATGAAACACCACTCGCATACTCATAAACTGCACTTTTACCAGTGATGGACACGGAGGAAAGGAAGAAATGCCAGAGCAACTCCAGGTATGATACTGTTAAGTAATAAAATACTCTACAATGTTTTCGTAAGAAGTTACGTCGATTTCTAGTTGAAGAAAGGCCCGCAATAGTTTCATAAATTATCCAAGACACATTTGAATGGTGCGGTTTGTAAAATGTGTACGTAATTAACATTCTAATAAATTTATTTACAAAGCAGTACTCTCTGTAATGCAGCTATGAACGAAGTGGCTATATAAAACAGGGAGTTGGAATGCCAACTACCAACACGAGTCCTTGCTCGATGTACTCTTTAAGAACGCAAAAAATATTTGCCATATATTAATCAACTTCGATTATTTACACGCTATGAGAAGTACGTTATTATATAAATATCGTAAACGGTAGTATGAGTAAAAGGAATTTCATTGCCTTTCCATACTGCCTGCGAGTTCAGTTTTATTAGGCCATATTGGTTTTTACGCGGACAGCGTCTGTGGAAGTGATCGAGAGGTCATAGAAAAGATTTTACTGCGCCATTGGTGGGGCAGGATATTTACTTCCCGAGTATTAGATGGTGGCAGATAGTGTGATCCGTTGCGAAATGAAGGCATACAAGAACCTCAAGTATTTCGTCGACTGAGCGAGGTGGCGCAGTGGTAATACACTGGACTCGCATTAGGGAGGGCGGGGGTTCAAATCCCCCTCCGGCCAACGATTTTTTTCGTGATTGCAAAACTGACCTGTTGTTTAATGGAGGAATAGTTCCTCTGAAAGGGTACGGCTGATTTCATTCCTCATCCACCCTGAAAATTCTTAAGAGGTTTGAATGTGATAAAAGAGCCACATAAAAATTTGATCACCTCGCAAATGAATTAAAGTGATAACAGACAATATTCAAATGTTTGTATAGCTTATTGGACTTAACGACGGGTTCATCAGTCCCTAAACTTACAAACTACTTATGAACTATACTAGGGACGGCACAAAGATCCATGCCCGAGGGGGATTCGAACCCCCGACCGTAGTGGCCTACAGACCGCGGCCGGCGTAATGTATTCCATAGGTCATGAAAGTGATATTTTGCATGTCCAAAGAATGTTGTTTCCTCTTCTCTGCACCCAGTATGCTTTGACGTATGCTTCCTTCAGTTTTTAGGTGATTCTTGTCAATCTTTTTTCCTGGAAGTAAAATGAGTAGACAGACGTCTCAATACGTCTAATTTTTCAAAAACAGTTCGAAATTATTTCTGCAAGACAGTGCCTATTTTTCATAAATAATAGCTGTGTTTAGTTATGTTTGTTACAATTCATTGTAGTCTAAGCATACGAGTAAAGTGAAAATCAAATTAGCTTTATAGAAAATTTTTTGTTGTTTGTAAACTAGAAAGTTCTATATCAAAGCGAGTTGTCGCAAAGATGACGCACCGAATTCACAAAGAACTACCAGCTAACTCTGAATCAGAATGACAAATAATTCATAATTTGGTTTTGAAGCAATTTCAGTAATCGTGTTTGTGCGCAAACAAGTGTTCTATCATATAGACGCAAATATGTTCTGCACTTCGAATTAAATCATTTTGCGTATAAAGCAGTGTCATTATGAACATTCCGACATTTCTATCAAATTTTCTGCTGTACTTTTCACGGAGGTTTCAGTTAATCACACCGCAGGTAACCACTGTAGACTATTCAGAATTGTCGGTTCTTTACTTCGTTTACAGTTTCATAATTACGCGATGTTAATCCCAGAAATATTTAACTCTATTATTGGCCTGGAAAAACTACAAATTAATTTTTCCAGCACGTTCGTGACATCGTCATTGAATACTGTTTTCTTAATATTTCTTGTTTATTACGTTATTTTTGGACACTATGTAAAATAATTGAATACTGGGATTCGTAACAAGTTTCAAAAAACATTTCACGTTTTATGGAACATCAGTTGTAAATAAAACTGTGTTTTGTGAAGTAATAAGTTTCATGTATCAGTGAAGTTACACTAAATGCTTTTGAACGTTATTAGTGTTTTCCTTACGTTGTTTTCTTCGTTCTGCACAGAATCACCTAATATCCCAATTGCCAATATTGAACTTCCCTTTATAGAACTTCTTAAATAACTCCATTATCTTCAAGTTTTCTCATACTTCATGCTTCACGGATATACTATTATGTGATTTAAAAGCACTATTTAGCAATTTATTCCTGAAACTGAAGTTGTATTTGTCTTTTTTGTACTCTTGCCTAGGCACTTACGACCTATTTTGCTTCTTAGGTAGCAGCATTTCCTCGCTTCGCGTACTTCGTTGTGCCCTATCTTATGTCTTCATTACTTTCGCCTTTATTTTCTAATATTCATCAGCAATACAGTGCTATTGCTTTAATACGCTGCAATGTTGACGACAATCATCTTTTGAGTATTCACTTTTAGTTTTCGTATTGCCCTACGTACGCCTCTGCAAACAAGCATAGTTAATTTAATTATCTGCAGTATTATTTCGAGACTTTTCTTTGTCAAATATCAACTGGGCCGATATTCTGAGCTGCGCCGTATAGATTTAGTTGTGTTACACAGGACAATATGTTTGCGTTTAGTACAAGTGAAAGAAAAGTCTCTGAAATTTGGTCGCAAGCTTCTTCTATGGGTATAGGCACTGAGATATGGGGCAAAGTGCTTGGAATTTTGCATAAATTTAAAATTGTACTTGTGGAATTACAATTAAAAAAATTATAAAAATTCTCCTATTTTCCCTATTCCAAAAACATCGTGCAGAAGCTTAAACATATAAAAAGATGAAACAGAGAAAGTTTTTCAGAAATTTCGCGAATACTTTGTGAGAAAAAGAACATACATTATTTTTTGGAAATAAAACTTCTAAAGTCATTTTAAAAAGTTGAATACATATAATGAAAGGATTTTATAGGTAAATGTGTTACTTTCATGTAAAGCGTAGTACAAAATTTCATTGCCATATCTCTAAAACTGTGGATTTGGTGCAGTTTTAAAATAGTGTTTTTCATCAATGTCCCCCCCCCCCTCTTAACCACTGACGCAAACTTCGATTTGGAACGCCATTTTTACCGGTTGCGAAAACCGGGAGACCTGTGTATTTATTCCTGTTTTATGTTAGTACACCACCTCCTTTTCTCTCTGTTGTTCACCTTCTACCCTACGCTCTATACATCTGTTTCGGTTTTTATTCGACTTAGTTTTTATAGCGTCATATCTCCTGAACTATGTGTACTACAATAATATAATTTTGAAAGTTCGTTGAGTGGAATATTAGCAAACTGTCTGCGAAATGGATTACGGATGGAGTTTATAGTAAAGACTTAATAGGTTAGGAATTCATCCTTGACGGGACCGAGTTTCATAGATTTGTTAGTTTTTGACTCATATATTCTGACCTGCGTGTCGTGCTATGTGTCAGTGGTATATTTGCATACTGACTGCAAAATATATCGCGAACAATGTTGGTAATAAAAACGTAATAATTCGAAAAACATGCATGACGGGGTACTTTTTTCTGAACTTTATTGTTTATGATTGTGAGTATCATGAACTTTGTGTCATACTATGATATAATTCTGAAGGTACATTCAGTGGTATGTGTGTTTGGTCAGTTAGCTGTGTAAAAGTAATGAATTATAACGTCGATCTTGATCTGCATGATGATCGGTATAGTAGTAGACGAGAAACTTCTTCCCTTTTATTATTTTTCAGAAGTAGTGAGCGAGGAAAAGTTTCGTAAAGGTTGAAATTACGTGTATTGTGAGTTGAAAGTTGTTAGGTGCTCTCATTCTCAATTTGTGGATGAATAAATCATAGTCTTATGATGGCGCAGTCAGTTTCCTATTATATATGACATCGTTTCTCCTGAACTGTGTGTCGTAAGTGGATTTTACCCTGTATCGACTGTTTCCTTACCGTAAAGAATATTTTTTTCAAAATGTAGATGAAAGCAGTCCGTTAGTTTAGGAGGATTTAGCAAGAGTTGTGAAACAATGCCGCTTGATGTGGCATTTGGTTTGATTGTTTGTTGTTTATGAAGTTATATTTCCGGAAGTATCTGGCGTATGTGGTTCTTATCTTTACAACGATTGTTGTCGAATAGTAAGACAATATATACAAATAATATTCATAGAATATATGACTTCAACTGCTATTGGGCAAAGGTGAAAATGTGTACCCAGCCGGGATTCGATTGGGGAGGGGTGGGCAAGTTTGAAGCCCTTACTCTTACGGGAGTAATTAAACTACGAGTTTGAGTACTATGGGCAGGGCGAAGCTGAGAATTTGTATCTGACGGGAGACGTGCATGGGTAGTCCTTGCAGGTGCGGTGATCACTGTGTCCCCAATGGTGTAGGGGTCAGCGCAACTGCCTAGAAAGCAGGAGACCCGGGTTCGAATCCCGGCTGGGTACACATTTTCAGCTTTGCCCAATAGCAGTTGAAGTCATATATTCTATGAATATTAAATAATAACAGCTGCAGGATCAGAATGTGACGTCTGTTCTTTCCGAACAGACGCCACATGTGTATATATAAATATATACAAAGTTTGGATGAAGTCCGTTAAATAGTTTAAGAGACGTGTAACACACACTATATATATAATTCTCTTCTGATGTAGCTACTGGCTAATAGAGGTTAGAGTAAAGTACATCAATTTGTCAAAAAACTTATATGTCAAATACAGCAACATTGAGAACATAATATCCTAATTGTGACGATGATTGTGTCATTAAACAGTAGTAATATTACGTGACTGAAATTTGGTAACAGGCACAGTCTCGATCATGACAGAAGTACTCATACAGTCTCACACAGAACACGTATTCTGTAGCAGACCGTGCTATATAGAAAACAAATACCAATTTTTAAGATATGGTAAAAGCTGAAAGCACCTATATTGCGCACAATTCCCTTGTTCACGTCACTGAAGCCGTTTTTAAGTGACCGAATATCGAATTACTAAATGTGTCAGGAAAGCGAATAAAAAAATTGTTCGACCGTTTGCGGTTCTCTGTCCATCCCCTCCTCCCCCATTATTTACGTCGTCGTCGTCATCGTCATTCTCCTCCTCCTCCTCCTCCTCATACCACCGTTTATCCATCCTCCCCATCTGTTAACGCTTCTTCTCTTGTTGAAAACAAAATTATCTATTAATTAGAACCCTTTCGTTAGTCTACCTTTGCACTGGCGCCTCCCAGCATAACTCAATGATACTAGATAACTACGAAGACTGTAATGAATTACTAACACATCGAAAAAATCAATCTACGGCCATGACATTTGTACATGAGGACAGTCCTCTACATATTCACTCTTCAGTGCCGAAACGTCGGAGAAATATTTGATATATTGACGATGCGGTAGAATATCCAGAAGAGTTTTATCAGAATTAAGTATCTCCATATTTTATTTTTATTCAAACGAGGTATCCTTCTGTCCTTTCATTGAATATTTTAATCTGTTTGTTTTACGATATCGTTTTGACCTAACAACATACAGCGGATGAAGCTCCTTCATTTGAACTTTTGAACACCTGCATTGATTTAATTACGTAGGCTTCCGCGGCCAGAGTCAGATGACATAAAAGTTTTCTGGGTGTTGTACCGCGTCATGATGTAAGAAGGCTATTACTTATTTAAGCGGTACGCACCCAGAAAACTTTTGTCACTTGCATTGATTGATGCTAAACAAAGCTGTGTGTGAACATTCAACTTTACTTCCATTTTTTCCCCAACTTTTTTGTCATTTAACTGACTGGCAGCGGATTCCCTAGTTATTTTTTTTACAAGAAAGAAAATTACGTTGGTTTTTAGATCTCACAAATAGTGGCGTCAAAAAACTTCCTGACAGTTTAAAATTGTGTGCCGGAACCAGGACTCGATCCTGGGACCTTTGACTTTCGCGGGCAAGCGCTCTACCGACTGAGCTATCCCGACACGACTCACGACTCACGCCTCATAACTTTACTTCCGCCAGTACCTCGCCTTCTACTTTCCAAACTTCACAGATGTTCTCCTGCGAAACTTGCAAGGCTCAGTCGGTAGTGCGCTTGCCCACGAAAGGCAAAGGTCGCTGGTTCGAGTCCCGGTCCCGACACACAATTTTAAATGTTCACATGTTTGTATAGTTTATGGGACTTAACTAGGGGGTCATCAGTCCCTAAACTTACAAATTACTTATGAACTAGCTAATCTTAAGGACGGCACAAATATCCATGCCCGAGGGGGGATTCGAACCCCCGACCGTAGTGGCCGTGCAGACAATGACTGGAGCGCCTCAGTCCCCTCGAACAGCACACAATTTTAATCTGCCAGGAAGTTTCATATAAGCGGACACTCCGCTGCAGAGTGAAAGTTGCATTCTGGAGTAACGTCATGGTTTGGATGGTCGCCGAATACTTTTTTCTTGTAACTGCGGTCGCTTAATTAAAAACGTTGTGAACCACTGGCGTACAGCAGCCAGCTGCGACATTAGGGCTCTAGCAGCTCGTCACAGGACGCTAGTGTTTCCTGCGCGCCGCTGTTGTCGCTGGTGCGGCCATTGTTGTGTGGCTGAGCCCGTCCCTAGAGGAGGGCCCGCAGGCGGGCACAATGCCCTTTGGCGGTCGCTGGAGTGCCCTCTGGGCAGGGCAGCTCCCTCACAAGGCGGATACTGTTACGCGCCACGCCGTATTCCCGACCCGCAGCCCGGGATACCGCTCGCCCGCACGGCGTGCCGCCAGTGCGTAGAGCGTAGTGCGTGCTGGCGCGTAACGCAACTGCGTGACCGAGAGCCCGCCTGTCGCTGTCCCCTTGCCTACCCCTGTCGCGGCTTCCCTCCCCCCAGTATTTGCGCCTGTGTTGACTCATCCGTTGCCATTCACCGAGGCACGCGGCGCTACGCCGCGCCGTGCCGCGTCGACGCCTTTCCTGTCGTCTTCACTCACCCCGTTTACATGGGCTTCCAAAGCCGGATTTCGTAAACCGATCTACCAATTCCGTTTTTGGTTGGTCATGTAAACACTCCAAAATCGATTCTGGAAATCCACTTCTCTAAAGCAGTTTTCCAGTTCCACAATCGATTTTCGTGCCCATGTAAACACAACCGTTTTTTGAAGCGTTCTTGGCTTGTCAGATTGTGTTTTCTTGTTAAGAATTTTCGGCACATATGGAAAGAGTGATATTTTCTAATGTGAAAGAAAAGTATAAATATTAGAGAGAATATAAACTTGTGTATTTAAATAAAGAAAAATACCGATTGTGCAGACTAAATAAGGAACTGAATCAGCTGTTTTCCAGCTGCCATGTTAAGTGAGCTAGGAAATCCGATTCAGGCTATGCCACGTAAACACGACAGCGAAAAACGGTTTACGAAAATCGGTTTTCGTCTTCCGGAAGATGTGTTGCATGTAAACGTAGTGACTAAGGCCGCTTCCACACTACACGATTTCGACCGTACTACGTCTGGGCCACAACATAGGCCTCAGAGGCCCACACGATATACAGGGTGTTACAAAAAGGTACGGCCAAACTCTGCCTTATAGCAGCAGTATGGTTTCTTTAGCGACGTGTTTATTATCTGCAAAGAATCTATGCTGCGTGTATGTTATTCATGACGTTTCCTAATGGCAGATTATTTTTTAAGGTATGTTATTCTGTGAAGTGTGTATTGCTTATGCTGTCGTCAAAAGTTGCGCGAGACAAGTATGTAGAGGGGTCTCAGCTAACATTAATTGGAACAAAAGTTTTATTTTTTTTTTTTTTTTTTTTTTTATCTAGGATCGTTTGGTGTGGTGTGGGTATGCCAAATCTAAGTTTTTGATGTCGAAAGTGCGGCGGACAACTTTCGGTGACCGAAAACCTCGAAATTTTCGGACTTTCTCGGGTTTCTCGCTTATAGCTCGAAAATGGTCGAAATTTAGGAAAACACTGATCAGCAGTAAAATAAAGACGACAAAATTCTGTGTCGATTAAAAGAAAAAAATGAAAATCGATGGAATAGTTCGATTTTTATAGCGTTTCAAAAAACAACAATTTTTTCCATCTTTGCCCAATGCTGTAATGTTATCAATACCTCATTACTTTAAAGTTGTAGAGTATCAATCAATGTAATTAAAAAGCACATTTTTTTCCAATTTGGGCAGAGTTTGAATTTTTTTAGCCATAAACTACAATATAGAGAAACCTTAATTTCACACTTTGTTGTTTTTTAAAACGCCATAAAAATCGAACTATTCCATCGATTTTCAATTTTTTTCTTTTAATTGACGCAGAATTTTGTCGTCTTTATTTCACTTCTGATCAATTTGTTTCTCCTAAATTTCGACCGTTTTCGATTTATAAGCGAGAAACCCGAAAAAGTCCGAAAAATTCGAGGTTTTTCGGCCACCAAAAGTTGTCACCCGCACACCATACCAAACGATCCTAGAAAAAAAAAATATTTTGTTCCAATTAATGTTAGCTGAGGCACTGTTTGGATCCTCTATACAGGGTGTTACAAAAAGGTACGGCCAAACTTTGAGGAAACATTCCCCACACACAAAGAAAGAAAATATCTTATGTGGACATGTGTCCGGAAACGCTTACTTTCCATGTTAGAGCTCATCTTATTACTTCTCTTCAAATCACATTAATTATGGAATGGAAACACACAGCAACAGAACGTACCAGCGTGCCTTCAAACACTTTGTTACAGGAAATGTTCAAAATGTCCTCCGTTAGCGAAGATACATGCATCCACCCTCGGTGGAATCCCTGATGCGATGATGCAGCCCTGGAGAATGGCGTGTTGTATCACAGCCGTCCACGATACGGGCACGAAGAGTGTCTACAATTGGTAACGGGCTTGCGAAGACAAGAGCTTTCAAATGCCCCAATAAATGAAAGTCAAGAGGGTTGAAGTCAGAAGAGCGTGGAGGCCATGGAATTGGTCCACCTCTACCAATCCATCGGTCACCGAATCTGTTGTTAAGAAGCGTACGAACACGTCGACTGATGAAATGTGCAGGAGCTCCATCGTGCATGAACCATATGTTCTGTCGTACTTGTAAATGCACATGTTCTAGCAGCACAGGTAGAGTATCCCGTATGAAATCATGATAACGTGCTCCAGTGAGCGTAGGTGGAAGATCATGAGGCCCAATCAAGACATCACCAACAATTCCTGCCCAAAAGTTCACAGAAAATCTGTGTTGATGACGTGAATCGAGGACGTACAGTACGTACTAACGAAACATTTGGGTATTTTGATAATTGTCTGCACGAATTATTTCAATTTACATTTAAAGAGAAATAATAAAATGAGCTCTAACATGGAAATTAAGCGTTTCCGGACACATACCCTCATAACATATTTTCTTTCTTTGTGTTGAGCAACATTTCCTGAAAGTTTGGCCGTACCTTTTTGTAACACCGTGTTTTACATTGAAAAACTGTTTAAGAAATTCAATGTCATGTTAAAGATGAGGTTTAATACATTAAATAACCTTGAATAACGCGAAAGGAATATATATTTCTTCAAGAAACCACACTCTCATAAATTAAACAATAGTAGTCTAAACTTCATATAACGCAAAAAAAATCCATCATATTCTAATACCACGTACAATGAATAAGGTTTAAAACTAAAATCGGTATCACAAAATTCTGCGGAGTTTCTCATTTTTACCGATACAATTTGGACAAATTTTCTTGTGGTGCTGACCACACACTGGCAACTTACAGAAATCACACTGCATTTTTGATTTCCATTGCTTTTTGTAGTCACAAAACTTACAATAAGTTCTTTTGGGAATAGCTCCTTGCTCACGCGCTGTCTCTGCAGGTGGAGTAATGTTTAGGCATCTGTAAATACTGTCCCGTAGGTCACGGGGAATTGGTGTGTCAAGCCTAGCCTTCATCCAAGGTGCTGTAAGGTGTTCAGAAAGCGTCAACATAAACTCAGATCGGGACAATGGTTTTGTTTGAACGTCGTGTCTCCCTTTCCCTTGGTTTTTGTAACGTTATGTAAGTCTCGGAGGCCCAGTTGTTTACCTGAACGGGCCGACAGGGGCGGAAGTGTTGTGAACTGTGCACTAGCTCAGAGAATACTATCTAGAGGAGGCTTACATGCAAGTCACGTCCCCTCCAACTGTGTTCGAGCAGGATTAGACAGGTCTGAGTGAGCATCTGGGCCGCAGAGGCCCATGTTGTGGCCGGCAGGGTTAAATCGTAGGTGATTTTCCACACAAGAACATCAGATCCCTTGAAAGTGTGGCCTGGTGCAGTTACGGATCGTGAACAAGTCATTGCGTTGTGGATACTATATCGATGTCGGAGAAGACGAAGACGCAGTCGTCTTCACTGGGTTCATCCAATTAATATGATGCGTGATGAAGTCGGGGCTTTCAACGTATTATTTGCATACCTGAGAAACGACGACCGAAAGTTTTTTAAATACTTCTGTATGTCAGTTGGATCCTTCGATGAATTGCATGGGAAACTGAAGAATGTTCTGCAACGCAAAACACGCAATTCAGAAATTGTATACAACCTATTGAAATGCTGTTATTTATTTTTGACGACGTTACAGCGTTCATTTTTAATGAAATAAATCGCAATTTGCAATCAGTTATGGCTTCACTGTACTAGGTTTAGATGAACAACCAAAGTGCGGCGAATGAAAATTTGTGCCCGGCCAGGCTTCGAACCCGGGATCTCCTGCTTACTAGGCAGACGCATTGACCACTCCGGAACCGAGGACACAGTGACCAGCCCGACTGCAGAGAAATCTTCTCTGCACGTCTCCAGCCACACCCAAATCTCCATTCGCCACGCTGTGTATTTCCTGTAAGCACATCCTATTTTGTTCTGTAATGCTCGCAGCCACAATACTGTATTCCCGCATCAGGGAGAACAGACAATGAGGTATCGAGACACAATTAATTACCGTCAGGAGCCCAGCTTCGGCTTGTATACCATTATGTATTTTTGACGACATTACAGCGTTCAAATTACTGAAATAAATCGCAATTTGCGATCAGTTATGGCTTCACTGTACTAGGTTTATATGAAATACCAAAGTGCGGCTGGGCACAAATTTTCATTCGCCGCACTTTGGTATTCCATCTAAACCTAGTACAGTGAAGCCATAACTGATCGCAAATTGCGATTTATTTCAGTAATTTGAACGCTGTAATGTCGTCAAAAATACATAATCAAATAACAATCACCAAAAGGCACTCTCAAAAATTTTCGAGAAAATCGACTTTAAAGTTTTGTATGTAAATCTTAAATGACTTGCTCTATCTGTCAGTGTAGCTGGGCTTACATCGCTGGGGGCGGTGATTCAAATCCTGTTATGAGAGATTTTTTATGTTTCTCGTTGTATTCGAATACTTACACAATTTTAATATCTAATAGTAATTTTTATGACAAGTGCACGTATTTTTGTTTCGTTCGTAATTTTCTATATTCTATAGTAGTTGCTAATAATGATGGTATCAATAAAAGAAAACAATTTAATTTACATTTTTACAGTATTGGCTTCATTGTTACTTGACGATTGTAGTCTTTTATTGTTCAGTTCGAGAAGAGTCACGACACTGTTTTTGAAAAGTCACCTCCATAGCCACTAATGCATTTCCATACAGCTGACCTACCCAACAACTACGACATAGTATTCAGCTCGTCTACAAACGCATAAATAAAAACTGACGCAACACGTGGAATTAGAACTCCCTAAGTGTTTTATACGACTGAATTCGAAAACGAACAAAAAATTGTTACAATGGGATTCGAACCACCGACTCTAGGGGTTTTGAGCTCCGAACGATACCACCAGAGCTACACCAACAGATGCTGTAACTGTTTTAATTGTTGGTACTCACGTGTAATTTGCAACATTTCAATGTAGATTTTCTCCAGAATATTTGAGAGTTGCGTCGAATGCTTTGGCTGATTGTTATTTAAGTTCTGAACTATAAGTACCATAAACAAAAGCAAATTCTAAAATCCAATACCCATATTGTCTCCTTGAGAGACAAAAATTGTCTCTTTATACCAAAGGTATTGAATATAAGAAAGTCATTGAATTAAAATTTGTACTGAAGCCGGGATTCGATCCCGGGGCATCCTGCTTACTAGGGAGGCTCTGTAGACCGCTCAGCTAACACATCGTTACGGACAGAGCGACTACGCGGACTGTCTTCAAGCACGTGTCCCTCCATACCACGTACTTGATTTCTGCCTCAACTCCTTGTGAATGTGTATGAAACTGCCAACGCTCTCCTATATTGGAATAGCAATCCAGCAAAGTAGGTAAATAGGAACAACCCCGCTTTCTTCCTCAGGCAGAGGTGATATAAACATCAACAATAATTTTAATTTAGTGTCTCTCCTTATACTTAATACCTTCGGTATAACGAGACAATGTCTGTGTCAAGGAAATTTACTGTTGATATTCATGTCACCTCTGCATAAATTTAACATACAACAGACACACTAGTTGCGTCATAAAAGTATTATAGTGAGTATGTTGGTTCGCACTACTTCTCAATGTAAAAACAGTTTTGTCTGTGCACTATTAAAAATGTTAAATGTTTGTACAGCTTATGGGACTTAACTACGGGGTCGTCAGTCCCTAAACTTACAAACTACTTATGAACTAGCTAAGACTAAGGACGGCACAAATATCCATGCCCGAGGGGGATTCGAACCCCCGACCGCAGTGGCCGTGCAGACCGTGACTGGAGCGCCTCAGTCCCCTCGGCCACCGCGGCCGGCTACTATTAAAAGGAAACGATTGACTTCCACTGTTATCTGTTTATTATGCAAAAGACAGCATTACAACATTATAGTACACGTCAGATTGACATGAATTAACAACAATTTTCCCTAAATCATGTACACTGCATAAAAACTTCTGTATAGTCAAAATATGTAAAAAGGACTGTCAAGAATGTGTTACACACTAACTTACGTAATAACCATGCATAAATGCTCACTGGCTGTACGTTGAACGCTCAGCAACGACGACAATTATACATTGCGTTTCGCATTTATTTACGCTTTGAAGGCCCATTACGGAGTCGTCATACAAATATGTTAATTGTGGTACGTATACAAGAGACTTCAGTGAAAGGAAGCAAAAGATGAAAGTGAGGATATATGTTCGTTACTAAATGACGGTGTGATTATGCATGTTTGCCTGTTTATGTGGCACTCGTGTGAAATTAAAATGTACTCGCTAAGAATTACGTTCAAAGCGTAAATAAATGCGAAACGCAATGTATAATTAGCAGCGTTGTTGAGCGTTCGAGGTACAGCCAGTGAGCGTTTACGCGAGGTTATTACGTAACACATTCTTGACTGTCCTTTTTACATATTTTGACTATAGAAAAGTTTTTATGTGGTGCACATTAGTCCTCAGGACTGGAAACTAAAGTGATGATGTTGAGTCACCGAATGAAATCCATACGGAATATTTTTAAATAAATATTTTGAGCTGGTTTATGTTCTAGGAGGCGATCCAATTATGATATTGTAGAAAGATATAAAAAATCCAAGATCGCTGATCATCAATTTTTATTTAAGACGACCGGTTTCGCTGAACTATGTCAGCATCATATGGTCAACAAAATCATTTTACAAGGCCATAATCTTGTAATGTGATTGTGATTGACATTACAAGATTATGGTCTTGTACAATGATGCCGCGGTGGAGTAGCCGAGCGGTCTAAAGCGTCTCGCTGCGGAGCGCGCGGTTGCTCGCCGTGGAGGTTCGAGTCCTCCCTGGGGCATGGCTGTGTGTGTTTGTCCTTAGGTTAGTTTACCTAGGTTTAAGTAGTTTGTAAGCTACGGACCGATGACCACGCAGTTTGGTCCGATAGACTTACAGACATTTCAACATTTGTAAAATGATTTTATTGGACCAGATGATGACATAGTTCAGCGAAACCGGTCGTCTTAAATAAAAATTGAGGATCAGCGATCTTGGCTTTTTTTTTATATCTTTCTACAGTAAATAAATATTTTGTGTCATACCACCAAGCGGAAAATTTATTAGTAATAATATTTGGTGGTAGAACACGCAACCCATTAAGGACAAGTTTTAGTAATAGGTTGATCGCTGGTGCGTAAAGAAGAGAGACTAGTGAAAGGAAGTAAAAGTTGAAATTGAAGATACATGTTCGTTACTAAAAGACGGTGTGATTATGCATGTTTTCCTGTTTGTGTGGCACTCGTGTGAAATTAAAATGTACTAGTTAGGAATTAAAGTGGAATTTCTACGGTCAAAGCGTAAATAAATGTGAAACGCAATGTATAATTACCGCCGTCGTTGAGCGTTCGAGGTGCAGCCAGTGAGCGTTTACGCGAGCTTATTACGTAAGGCAAACGCCACTAATCGCAGTAACTACCGGCACAGACGCACGTTCCCGCTCCGCTGCCCTCTCGGCGTACAGTGGAGAGGTCGCAGATTCAGTGGCGGGCAGTATTTCATTAACATTTCCGCCACCGCCGCCACTCTTGGCCGCTCGGAATTTCCCGAGGGCCCACGGGTCGGCGGGAACAAAAGCTGTTTGTTAATTACTGCTGGCCGGCGGAAGGCAGAGAGGGAACTTTAAATTAGCGCGCATCCTTCAACTCTAACACTCGCCGCCTAGTTCCGGCGCGACTACAAACCCACGTTAGGGCCACAGTGGGCGGCTGGCTAAGCACAAGTTGGGCTCACGCCGCTTTACCGCTTTGAGGCGGCGCGTTGCCTCGTATATCGAGTCCCTGCGCTGAATTCGGACTACCTGTCAGAGAGAGAGAGAAATAAAGGGGTGAGAGAGAGGGGGGAGAGAGGGAGAAAGCGCGCGCGCGCGCGCGCGAGAGAGACAGATTGAGAGAGAGAGAGGTAGAGAGAGAGAGAGAGAGATTGAGAGAGAGAGAGAGAGAGAGAGAGAGAGAGAGAGAGAGAGAGACAGAGAGGGATGGAGCTGTAGTGAATAGCACGCAGTTGGAAGTGAGATAGCGTTCGCGCGCAGTTTGTAAGTTTAGGGACTGATGACCACATAGTTAACTCCCATAATTTCTACAAACATTTGAACATTTGAATCATTAGTATGTACACTAATTAAACTGGAGTTTGTGACACTTGCGGGGAGTGACACTTGCGAGGAAAGGGAATGTGTAGACACTTGCGGGGAGACCCGGACGCTGCAGGTAGAGAACAGGGTGTTCCAGAAGTAGGGACACACCAACCCTACTCAACGCACTCCAGCCACTACCTGTGCCGTATTCAGGGAAAGGCCAACCGGATCGGCCGCGCAATTTGTGACACAAATTACATGTTTGAAAATATCAATTTAATGCATAGAAGTATGAAATCACATCAAGACTACATCCTGCAAACATTTCGACAAAAAAAGTTGGCACTGAGTTTAGAAAAACAAAATTCTGGTATATTGGATTTTAACTTTTTATCAAAAAATGAATGTTACTACAAGAGATACAGCCATTCAAATTTACGGGCACCATAACATTTTCCCTTCCTGAGTAAATGAGCTGCTTCTTGTAGTTTCAACATCACAGTAGCCTTTTTCTTGAATGTTCTGAGTATAAATCTTCACACAGACTTCTTGAGGAGAGAGTGATATGGCTATCTGTAAACCACTACCTATTACCTTAGACCTTTTTGACTGTACTGGAGTTCCGCATATTCCGTAATTTATATTTATACAGTTAACAGGCAATGTAATTTATAACCAACTATTGGCTGCCAATTTCGCTTCATTTTTCCTGGAAGTCTTGCAACTTGTTTCTCCCTGTTGGTTTATGCCAAGTTCGGAATAAAAATAGTTTTATATGACGGTGATAGTAAATAGAATTTATCTTTGTCATTTTTCGGTGTGTGATATTCCCTTACACATTACGTACTTCATACATTTGTTAGATGTATTTGTAATTGGAATACAGCCAAATCGTTTTGGGGTCTACGAATAAACGCTTCAAGTATGTAAAATATTCATTGACTTATTATTAACGTTTTTTAATTGAAGGTTTAAGGTTGCGTCTCCTATTAAAAAGCGTAGTACTTATTTTTAAAGAGATGGAAGTTGCGTGATAGTGGGGTTAACTACACAGCGGTCAATTACATCAACGTATCTGTGCAGGATGCCTAATATATTTATTGCTTGCGCAGGTGTCTTGATATGCTTTGTGTTGTGAATAATATGCTTTTACGAGGTATGACTGTGGAAAGTGATCGTCTTGTAGTAGCAGAGAATGTCTTAATAACTCTCAAAACATTATCACTGTTAAAATACCATTTTGTTTTCAGGAGGAACACTCAACGAATTAACACGTAATTAGAACAAGTTACTATATTGCTCTTCAGCTTGCAAAGGGTTGTGCAATTTCACAGAGTTTCGTGTTATGTTGACAGTGTGGAAACTTGACAACAGCAGTGCTAGACTTCTTGGTGTGCCTGTACCCAGGAAAAGCCGTTAGCCGCCCCAAGGGCCCCAGGTTCCCTGCAAGTGTCACTCCCCGCAAGTGTTCAAACCCCCTAAACTGACTTACACTAAGAACAAAAGACACCCATGCTCGAGGGAGGACACAAACCTCCGTCAGGGAACAATTGCGCAATCCGTGTCAAAACCATTTCGGCGCGGCTAGTTAGGTTCTGACTGCAAGGAGAACTAGATATATTTCTTTTAAAGTGGCGACCGTGCCAGGACGCAATATTACAATGCCCTCTATTTCTTACCACCATCAGCAAGTATAAAATTTTCTTTACCACTTTCCACAACCTCGATTCCAGTCAAAATGCGTTGTGTATCAAATTGGTGATACTGTGGTTTTCTGTCACCACTTGCCCAATGTCCAGAATTTCTCTACAAACATTTGAATCATTAGTATCTACACTAACTAAACTGACTTACGCTAAGGACAAAAGATACCCACGCTCGGGGGAGGACACAAACCTCCGTCAGGGAACAACCGAGCAATCCGTATAAAGACCATTTCGGCGCGGCTAGAAGAACTGCAAGAAGAAGTATATATATTCTTTTAAAGTGGCGACCGTGTCAGGACGCAATATTACAAATGTTCAAATGTTTGTAGAACTTATCGGACATAACTACGGTGTCATCAGTCCCTAAGCTTACAAACTACTTATGAACTAGCTAAGACTAAGGACGGCACAAATATCCATGCCCGAGGGGGGATTCGAACCCCCGACCGTAGTGGCCGTGCAGACCGTGACTGGAGCGCCTCAGTCCCCTTGACCACCGCAGCCGGCGCAATATTACAATGCCCTCTATTTCTTACCACCATCAGCAAGTATAAAATTTTCTTTACCACTTTCCACAACCTCGATTCCAGTCAAAATGCGTTGTGTATCAAATTGGTGATACTGTGGTTTTCTGTCACCACTTGCCCAATCTCCAGAATTTTACTTCTAACCGACTTATACTTTCGGATACTGCACGTCTTGAGACAGTGTCCACGTTGAAACTTGGCTAATGGCGAGTAGCTGAGCAGGTAAATTAACGAGTGAGTGTCTCTGAGAGTGGAGCGAGGAGTGACGGAGAGGGGGCGGACGTTGAGTGAGAGCGGCCGGCTGCCTTCCGTGTCCGCCTGGGGCGACCAGACTCTCTGGGCTGGTCTGGGCTGTGCTGGCAGGCTCGTTAGACGCGTGGCGTGAGCCCAGCCCAGGGCACAGCAGCCAGGCCGTAAAGTGGCCGGCGCGTGCACCTCCCCAGGGCACCAAGCGGCTGCAGCTGCGGCGGTCGCTGCAAACCCAGAGCACCTATTAAGCGGCTCTGTCCGCAGTCACTGCACCAACTGTCCAACACGATCGAGGGGCGCCGCGGTGGAGTAGACGAGTGGTCTAAAGCGCCTCGCTGCGGAGCGCTCGGTTGCTCGCCGTGGAGGTTCGAGTCCTCCCTGGGGCATGTGTGTGTGTGTGTGTGTGTGTGTGTGTGTGTGTGTGTGTTGTCCTTAGGTTAGTTCACCTAGGTTTAAGTAGTTTGTACGTAGGGACTGATGACCACGCAGTTTGGTCCAATAGATTTACAAACATCTGAACATTTGAAAAAAACAACAGTCCAACTGGCCCATCCAGGGTCACTTATGCCAGTCTTGAATGTGTTAAGCACTACCGGGCTTAGCAGCTAGATGGATCATAGTCCGGCCGCGCGGGAGTAGACGAGCGGTCTGGAGCGCCACGTTACGGATCGCGCGGCCTCCCGCGCCGGGAGTTCGAATCCCCCCTCGGGAATGGATGTGTGTGTGTGTGTGTGTGTGTGTGTGTGTGTGTGTTGTCCTTAGGTTAGTTTACCTTACATTAAGTAGTAAGGGCTAATAACCAAGCAGTTGATAGATTTAGAAACATTTGATCACCGTCCGGGTTTGCCTAGTGCTGATACCCAGTAGCATACACTCAGTCAATTGAGGAGTTACTTGTTTGACAAACAGCGCATTCGGTCAAGTAATCTCCTACTTGGGCCTCTCAAGGGCTGTAAGGTAGGAAAAAAAATCCAGAAAGCCTTCAAAGTCATCGGAAGTTGATATTCACAGGACATCTTTATTCGTATCCTCTTAAAGATACAGTAGCCTTTGTGTTACCGTGGTTTCTCTTACCTCAATTCAACGTGTATCGTTTTTCTCAGTAGGCAGAAGGTTCGCCATGGTCCCTGATAATGTTTCCCCTGTATTAATGGCATTGACGCATATAAAACAAGTATAATTTCAGAATTTGTGACTTTTTTTTTTAACGATCGCCGATATTTCGACAGGAGCACACCCTGCCATTCAAATGTTCAAATGTTTGTAAATCTTATGGGACTTAACTACGGGGTCATCAGTCCCTAAACTTACAAACTACTTATGAACTACGTACAAACTAGGACGGCACAAATATCCATGCCCGAGGGGGGAATCGAACCCCCGACCGTAGTGGCCGTGCAGACCATGACTGAAGCGCCTCAGTCCCATCGGCCACCGCGGCCGGCACACCCTGCCATTCTCAAGGCACACCTGCACTCAGAAAGCAATGTGCAAGCGTATTTAATACCTCGGATAGCAAAGGGTAAACAAGGAAGATAACATACACACAGTGCAAGTGACTACATAGTCAATACAACCATAGGTGAGTAAACATCAAAAATATCGATAGTGACTATTAATCAACAGGTGAGCTAGCATTTATTCTGTCTCTGTTTTTTGAAGAGAGACAGGGCCGGATACAAAAAAAAAAAAAAAAAAAAAAAAAAAATGTTCAAATGTTTGTTAAGCTTATGGGATTTAACTGCCGGCTCATCAGTTCCTAAACTTACAAACTAATTATGAACTTCGAAAAACTTACAGGTATGCTGCCAGGTATGAAAATCGACGACGGCCGATATTTCGGCAGGAGACCACCCTGCCATTTTCAAGGCGAAACTGCAGTGAGGAAGCAATGTGCAACGATCTTTGAAAATCGATGTTTTAATGAGTTAAGTCAATACACACCGAGCAAACAAGCGCCGACATGACCAAAGATGAAACTGGTCAAAATATCGATAACATCAGTTCTCGACGGGATCCGTTAAGGATGATCTCGGTTTGCGCAAGGCGGGTGGCTACCGTATCCCATGTAGCTGTGGCATGTCATACGTTGGTCAAACTATTAGGACTGTTGAGGACCGTTGTATTGATCATAAACGTCACACACGTTTACTACAGCCAAACAAATCTGTTGTGGCCGAACACTATAATGTATAATGTTTGTTAAGCTTATGGGACTTAACTACGGGGTCATCAGTCCCTAAACTTACAAACTACTTATGAACTGCCTTATACTAAAGATGACATAAACATCCATGCCCCAGGGGAGATTCGAACCACCGACTTCAGTGGCCGTGCAGACCGTTACTGGAGCGCCTCAGTCCCCTCGGACAACGCGGCCGGCGGCCGAACACTGTCTTGACACAGGTCACCCTATGGAATACAACAAAATGGAAATTCTGGCATGCCCTTCCAACTACTAGGACTGTGTTATCAAGGAAGTGATATAAATAAACTAGGTGACAACATTATGAATAGAGATGGAGGCTTCTGCTTAAATTCCACTTGCCATTCTGCTCTCTCACTTGTCAAAAAGCAGAAAGACAAAACTAATGCGACCTCATCCGTCGAGAACAGATGTTTATTATCGATATTTTGACCGGTTTCGTCTTTTGTCGTGTCGGAGCTGTGTGCTAGCTTTCTCGGTGTGTGTTGTCTTTCCTGTTTACTCATTGAAAATCGATGTTTTAAAGATCGTTGCACATTGCTTCCTCACTGCAGTTTCGCCTTGAAAATGGCAGGGTGGTCTCCTGCCGAAATATCGGCCGTCGTCGATTTTCATACCTGGCAGCATACCCGTAAGTTTTTCGAAGTTGTTATTCGTTAGAAGAAATTAAGGAATCACATTACTTACAAACTAACTTACACAAAAGACAGTACAAACCTCCGTGCCCGAAGGAGGATTCTAACCCCCGACGGGGAACGGCCTCGCGCATCGGAGGATAGCGCCTCAATGCGCTCGGCCGCACCGCCGCGGCGTGCCGGATTCGAAGCAGAATTTAAACAAAAACCATCATCTCTATTTATAAGGTCGCTTGCTATTTTAATTTCAACAGCTTCCTTAATAACAATATCCCAATAGCTGGAAGTGTATGTCAGAATCTCTGTGTTGTATTCCATAGGACGACCGGTGCCAAGACAAGTTCTGCAACAGCGGGTTTGTTTGGCTGTCGCAAGCGTGTGTGACGTTTGTCTTCAATACACCAGTCTTCCACGGTCCTGATTGTCTGACCAGTTTCGGACACGCCACAACTGCGAGGAATACGATACCAACCAGTATTACAAAAAACAAGATCACCATTTACGGACCCCAACAGGTCCTTTGTCTTAGAAGGTGGTCGAAAAGCACATCATATTTACGTAGAATACGACCCATCTTCTTGGAAATGCTTCCTGCGTAAAGCATAAACGCCATAGATTTAGGTGTCACTTCGGTACTACCGTCACTCATCCTTTGCATATTAAGCTCATACAGCAACGCTCGTTTTATCTCTCACTATAATCACGAAAGGTGACCTCTAGATGTGACAACACAGGTGACAAACTTTCATGGTCTAAAATGACATGGGCCCTCTGAACCAAGGTAAGAAGTACTCTTTCACTCTGAGCTAGATGGTGAACAGGGGACTTCCTGCTTAGCAGGTAAGCGCTATAACTAAGCCACCGAGACCTAATGGTAATGGTGATTCCACAGACAGTGTTAAATCACGTCTCCCTCCACATTCGGAACAGGAAAAGTAATGTCTTTCACGAAACTTTCACTCATTCATTCCCTTACAGGTTGGATTTCCAAAATCTTTGAAAACGCATTTTTAATGCCTGAAAAACCACACACCAATTTTCTTAGTTCTAGTTGCAAAACTGTGTTAATAACTGTACTTTTCATCCCCTTTACATATGCAGATTAATAGAAAAGTATTCGACTGACATACACTCTCCTTGTATGTGTACTAATAGAAGTTTGTCGACCTCCAGAGCTGACGCAGTGTGCGCAGTTCGCCACCTGAACTAAGCGAAGTAAGTGAACTATTTCGGTCTTACGATAAGATGTAGTTTACGCAGTTACAAGTTAGGACTTCTGAAATATACGTACTTTTAGGTCTTGGAGGTGGGGTGTATTCAGCATAAGAAGGATATCTGAGAATACGCCTTCTAATTTCCAGTACATCGAGAAGGCAAGGAGTGATAGAACATTAGTTCACCATAGTGAACAAAAATGAAATATACTTCATTTCACAGAGTAGTTCAATTGAACTAATTCCTCCACGAACGACACATCCATACTCTACATTACAGACGTATTTATGTAGCAGAACATGACGCAGAATTAAGTTTTTTTGTTGTTGATTGAGACGTGATTTAAGACAGTATGTCCAATCACCTTACCAATCATGTCGCGGTGGCTTAGTGGTTATAGCGCTTTCCTAGCAAGCAAGAGGTTTCGGGTTCGAATCCCCGCCGCGGCACAAATTTTAATTGAATGCCCGTCCTTCTCTTCAACATCATTTATACAGTGCGTAAGACGATTCGAAGGGATCTACATCTACATGGGATACTCTGCAAATGACATTTAAGTGCCTGGCAGAGGGTTCATCGAATCACGGTTATACTATTCCATTATCGAATAGCGCGCGGGAAGAAAGAACACCTGAATCTCTCCGTTCGAGTTCTGATTTCCCGTATTTTATTCAGATGGTGATTTTACCTATGTAAGTGGGAGTCAACAATATATTTTCGCATTCGGAGGAGAATGTTGGCGATTGGAGTTTCGTAAGTATCCCACGCCGCAGCGATAAGCGGCGTTGTTGTAATGATTCCCATCCCAGATCCTGTACCATTTCCGTAAGGCTGTCTCCCCTCTATCGCGACAATACGAAACGAGCTGCCCTTCTCTGGACTCTTTCGATGTTCTCCGTCAAACCCAGCTGATATGGATCCCACACTGGGCAGCAATACTCCAAAAAAAAGGACGGACAAGCGGAGTGTATGCAGTTTCTTTAGTAGTTCTGTTACATCTTTCAAGGGTTCTGCCAATAAAACGCAGTCTCTGGTTCTCCTTTCCCACGACATTATCTACGTGTTCTTTCCAGTTTAAGTCTGAAGTAATAGTAATTCCTAGGAATTTAGTGGAGGTTACGGCTTTCACCTCTGATTGATTTACCTTGTAAACAAAGTTTAACGGGTTTCTTTTCGTACTCATGTGGACGACTGAACACTTCTCATTATTTAGTGTCAATTGCCAATTTTTACACCATACTGATATCTTATTCAGATCGGTCTACAGTTCGTTTTGATCTTCAGATGATTTTACTACACGGTAAATGACGGCGTCATCTGCAAACAACCTAAGAGAGCTACTTAGATTTTCTTCCAAATCGTTTATGTAAATAAGGAACAGCAGAGGACCAATAACATTACCCTGTGGAACGCCCGATATCACCTCTGTTTAGTCGATGCCTTACCATCGATTTCTACAAACTGTGTCCTCTCTGACAGGAAATCCCCTATCCAGTCGCAAATTTGGGGCGATATACCAC
Source organism: Locusta migratoria (assembly GCA_026315105.1). Classification (NCBI taxonomy): domain Eukaryota; kingdom Metazoa; phylum Arthropoda; class Insecta; order Orthoptera; family Acrididae; genus Locusta; species Locusta migratoria. The sequence goes on along the minus strand of CM048745.1, from coordinate 324,433,415 downwards.
AACCACGCAATTTAATTAAAAGCCGTTGTGAGGTACGGTGTCAAAAGTCTTTGAAACAAGTAACTGAAAGAAATTTAGCAACTGTTGTCGGACAACAAATGATAATACGGTAAAGTTGCTGGACTCTCCGAAGTCAATTAAGTCGGCAGTAGTAAAAACTGCGCTACAGTTAGAGTTGGGGGAAGGAAACGGGAAAGGGATGGCCGAGCCAAGGAACGTAGTACAATAGTGGCGCTGCGGAGTATAAAGTGCAGCGCTGGCTGGGACTAGCTTTACGGCCCACTTTGCCGGCTGTCCGACCGCTAGCAAGTGGTGCGGTGGATTTAGTGCGGCGCAGGCAGGTGTGGCGAGGACGCAATATCGCTGAGAGCGCGCTGCACTACAATATAATGAGAGCCCAGCCATTAGCGGCGCAAACCACCCACCAGCACTAGTCAGGCGTTGCGTTCACACCGTGTGCTCCCAAATTACGAGGTATGTCCGCGAAGTAAGTTCCGTTTGGTTACATAAAACAAACGTTTACAGATACAGAAAGAATATTTATTGTACAAAAAATACAGCTACTAAACTACTACATAGCTTCGTATATATGTCGACTGGAATACACTCTTCCAAATTCTGAAGGTATCAGGCGTAAAATATAGGGAGCGAAGAGTTATATTCAACCTGTACAAAAAACCAGACAGCGGTTATTAGAGTCGAAGGGCAAGAAAGGGACTCAGAGGTTGGGAAGCGAGTAAGACAGGGTTGTAGCCTTTCCCCAATGTTGTTCAATCTGTACATTGAGCAGGCAGTGAAGGAATGGAAGGAGAAGTTTGGAGAGGGCATTAAAGTGCAGGGAAAAGAAATATAAACATTGCGGTTTGCCGATGACATAGTAATTCTGTCAGAGACCGGAAAAGATCTGGAAGAGCAATTCAATGCGACGGACAGTGACTTGAAAGGAAGATATAAGATGAACATTAACAAGAGTAAAACGAAGGTAATGGAATGCAATGTCAGAAAATCAGGCGATGCTGAAGGAATTGGATTAGGTAATGAGACAATAAAAGTAGTAGATGAATTTTGTTATTTGGGTAGCAAGATAACTTCTGATGGCCGAAGTAAAGAAGATATAAAATGCAGAATGGCTATGGGAAGAAAAGCGTTTCTAAAGAAGCGAAACTTTTTAACATACAATATTGATTTAAATGTTAGGAAGTCCTTTCTCAAGGATTTGTCTGGAGTGTAGCATTGTATGGCAGTGAAACGTGGACGATAAGGAGTTCAGATGAAAAGATGATAGAACCATTTGAAATGTGGTGCTACAGACGCATGATGAAAATTAGATGGGTAGATCAGGTAACTAATGAGGAGGTTCTTAACCGAATCGGGGAGAAAAGGAGTTTCTGGAATATCTTAAGAGAAGGGATAGATTCTGAGACATCAAGGAATTGTCAACTTAGCTTTAGAAGGAAGCGTGTGGGGTAAAAACCGTAGAGGCAGACCGAGGGACGAATATAGTAAGCATATTCAAAAGGATGTAAGTTGCCGAACGTATTCTCAGATGAAGAGACTTGCACAAGACAGGGTAGCGTGGAGAGCTGCATCAAACCAGTCTGCGGACTGAAGACCACAACAACAACAACAACAACACATAGCTTCCGAAATTTTGTAGGCATTTGTCATAGCGTGGCAGAAGTCTTTGTATGCCTTCTTCGTAGAAGGTTGCCGTCTGTGTATTCAACCATGTGGTAACATGTTCTTTCAGCTCGTCATCATCGCTGAAGTGTTGATCACCATGGAAAAGCTTTTAGGTGTAAGAAGAAAGTCGCTAGGAGCGAGATTGTACGGAGGATGGTCAAACAAGTCCCAGTGAAATTCCCGTAAGAGTTGTTTGGTCACATTCGCCTTGTGAGGTCGGGCGGCAACGTGAAGGGAAGAATAAGACTCCTTTCATCTCTTCTTACACCTAAAATCTGTCCTTGGTGGTCAACACTTCAACGATGATGAGCTGAAGTAGCATGTTTGACACATCGTTGAATACACCTAGCAACCTTCTATGAAGAAGGCACACAAAAACATGTGCCTACAAAATTTCGGAAGTTATGTAGAAAAGTAGTTGAACAGTTGCAGATTTTTATACAATAGATATTTTTCTGTATCTGTTCACTTTTGGTTTCTATAACCAAACGGAACTTACTTTGTGGATATACCTCGTATAACACCAACGATTTTTTTTCCTCATGACTGGCTACTGATAGAAACACGTGGTGTGTTTTAAAATACATGCGCGCTCTCTGTAAACGCGGATAGAGGTGACGGGAAGCTTCAAAACTCTAGCGGTAGCGGCGAGAGTTAGTCCTCATTCACAGCGGAGTCTAACATTAAATAATAATAATATACATATATAAGGAAGTCGTGTTAGTTACACTACTAATAACTAAAGAACGTCTGAACCGATTTGGCTCAAAATTGGTGGGGAGGTAGCTTAGAAGCAGGAGATGGAGATAGGAAGGTTTTTAGATACCTACTTATTTAATATTTTATGTATAACATCTATCTATATTAATAAAAATGAATTGACGCATGTATGAAAATGTATCACTTGAGAATGGCTTCACCAATTTGGCTGATGTTTTCTTTGTTCTGTTCGTAATTCTCAGGACAAAGTATGAATGAAAAAAAAAAAATTTTTTTTTGAATATCTTGAGAATGTACGCTTCCACCTCGGATCATTTTCTAGATTCTCTAGCAATGAGATTATTCATTCGCTACTCGTCTAGCGACCAAATACGCTGTAAGGGAGGAAACAAATCCACCAAGGATGTTAGAAGAAAGAGGGGGCATTGCTTGAAGCGAAGGATTAACTGGTATGAAGGTTTAATTTTACATCCGCTACTCAGACCTAGCGGGCAACGTTGGCAACAACCGTTGATTCCGGGAAATTGCATTACATCGCTGTTAGCCAATCGGGTGATAGTATACAATATCCAATGATATTTGCCGATTTCTTACCAGTGCTACGTTTTTCGTACATGGAAACACAACTGATTGTTCTCGTGGTTATAAGTGATTAACATTTGTATAACTGTTCACATAAGGGAAGTCCATTTCATTCTTATACATGAAATACATCTTCCTCGGTAAGTTTAATGTGTCTGAAACTACATTATTTTGCGGATTCTCAAAATAATATCATGTAGTATAAAGAGAAAACAACTGTCGCCAACTAACATTTCATTGGCTGTCTAAAGTTTTGCCACGATTGGCCGGCTTCATTCCCTCAATGCAGCAGCGGTTGCCTGTGTCGAGGAATGTAAAATTTTACTGATATGTAGCAATGTCGTTAATGTGTTTCAATTAGATTCCCAATTATTCATTATTCACTTACAGGTAAAGTAACTAACAAGAAGGTCAACTGTATGACTTTTTAAGCCTACCGTTTGACGATTCACCGAAACGAGGACAATCACACACTGAGATGCCGCAGATTGTTTCATCAGTTCGCCGTTGATATGTATGTTCGTGGAATAAAACCATTAAGAGTACGGACATTGAAGCTACTAACCTCAGAACAGCTCGAAAGTTCTCTCTGATAATCCGTTTTCAATTCTTTTACCCATCCTTTTTCACTTCTATTCCCAATCCGGGTCCCGATTGCAATAATAATAAATAAGATCAGAGAGAGGGAGAGGAGGAGATAGAGAATGGGGGAATGAAATGGATTTAAAAAGGGAGGATGATAGGAGGGGGGATGAGATGGATATGGTGTGGGGTAAGACGGTGTGAAGAAACGGAGAGGAGGAGATGGACAAATGAAGGTGGGAGTAGGCGATTGAGAAGTAGAGGAGGGAGCAAGGGATAGACATCGGGAGAAGAAGAGAAGAGATTACAGTGTATATCCCATATACATTAGCGACTGCGATGCGTTTCCGGGTTTGCTAGTAATAATAATAATAATAATAATAATAATAATAACACGAACTGTTCAATCAATTTACGTCACAAAAAATGTTCAAATGTTTGTAAAGCTTAAAAGGACTTTACTACGGGGTCGTCAGTCCCTAAACTTACAAACTACTTACGACCTAGGACGGCACAAATATCCATGCCCGAGGGGGGGATTCGAACCCCCGACCGTAGTGGCCGTGCAGACCGTGACTGAAGCGTCTCAGTCCCCTCAGCCACCGCGGCCGGCTTTACGTTACATTTCGGAAAATCTAGGGATATCTTCGAACCTTCGATGACGAAGCTATCTAGCAGTGTCAGGAGGTAGCCTACTATCTCTACGATTTACAGCGATGATATTCATAAATGTTTTCGGAGTTGTGCAGCAACTATGTATAACGAAGATAGTGTCATTAATGGGGGTTAATAAGTGTGAAATAGTAGCTTCTAGGGCGCAGGTCATATCTGAAAACAGTAACGAATTTATGCAATACTTAAACGATAGCCGCACGGGAGTGCCCGAGCGGTCTGGAGAGCCACGTTACGGATCGCGACAAAAATGTTCAAATGTTTGTAAATCTATCGGACCAAACTGCGTGCTCATCAGTCAGTAGCTACAAACTACTTAAACTAAGGTAAACTAACCTAAGGACAACACACACACACACACACACACACACACACACACACACACACACACACACACACCCATGCCCCAGGGAGGACTCGAACCTCCGACGGCGAGCCACCGTGCGCTCCGCAGCGGGGCGCCTTATACCGCTCGGCTACTCCACCGCAGCCCTCCCGCGTTCAAGGTTCGAATCCTCCCTCGGGCATGGATCTGTGTGTTAGTTTAACCCAGTTTAAGAAGTTTGCAAGTCTAGGGACTGACGACCAACGTAGTTTGGTACCTTGGAATTACAAACATTTGAACATTTTTTCGAATGTAAACGATAGCAATCGCGATTTAAAATTCTAGTGCTGCGATCTAGTGACACATGTTTGTACTACGTATACAGCAGCTCATGTACTGTTTATTCCGTGGACGCAATTACAGTTTATTCTTGTACGTCTTATTTCCGTAATTGGGTATTCAGTTTCATCTCTGTTACTCTTATTTTCAAGGCGCTTTTTATCTGTTACTGTACCGTATCAATAGAGAATGCAATGGTCATTTACAACCTATATCTTATAATCACATTAAATGTAATTGCTACTTATGAAGGATTCATAGTCATGTAACATACTACCAAATACAACTTTTTTCTTCATTTTAGTGTTAGCTTTACGTAATTTGACGCAGCAGTTCTGTTATAGTAGCAGATACTTTGTTTCTGAATAGATCATGTGACATTAGACAGGTCACGTATGCACAGTTTTAAACAAAATATACAGTTTTTCATAGTGAAGCCCTTTTTTTCTTTTACATGTACTTCCGATGAAGACAGTTCTGAGGAAAGCGATAGCCCAATATCTTCAAAATTCCCCTCGTCGTTTAAAAATAAGCAGCGGGAGTCATTTATCATCTAAGTATTACAACAGGTCGATACTGTATCGAATTCTCCGCTGTATCGTTTGCCCAGCCCTAATAATAATTATTATAATAGTCATCCATTGTAAACTTGATCCAACAGGCCTCGAGAGGCCTACTGGGTAGGGTCAAACATAAGTCACCAGACTGCAACTTTTCAATTGCTACATAGTCGCATAACAAAAATAGGTTCACATGTACATAATAAAATAATCAAACATCTCTCAGGGACAGCACAATGTATATGTCTCAACGTAGTTGACCCGGAGTGTGGAGTTTACAGCTTCTACATCGTTTAAGTAATTGATGGACGCTTTGTTACAAAAACGGACTTTTTTTTGCAAACTATAAAGAATATAAAGAAACTTTGCGTAACTGAAAAAAATACTTTAAATAACTGACGAAAGAATATGGATCCAGTTATAGGAACAGAATTTAAAAGAACTCTGGTAGACTTGAAATCAAATAAGGTAGAAGGCACAGATAAAATTCCTTCGAATTTTGTGGGATAAATAAATGAAGCGCACATAAACGAGTATTCAAGTGGGCGTGTAGAATCACTGATACCGGTGACGTACCATCAGACTTTCGGAGAAATATCATTCCCACAATTACCAAGACAACAAAGAAACGTGTGACACCAACTGCACAATCATTTTAATTGGTCATACATCCATGTTTCTGACGACCACAACACAGGATAATTAGCGAGCACGGCAGTGCTTCGCAATTTATAAATATAGATAAGAGTTTTAGTGCGCCTCGGTTGCACAGTGGTAGAGTGCCAGACTACAAATCCAAAGGTCGCAGGTTCGATCCCCGCGAGGTCCTAGGATTTTTATGTCACTTTCCACTTCTTTCACCTCTGGCAGTATTGCTCATGTGAAAAATACCGAGTAGCACCGTGGTTCGGAACCCACGTTAAACTGTAGGTCCCCCTATAATTGGCTGGGTAAGTCAGTTCAAAGGTCGGAGGAAGGCAACGGCATACCACCTCCAAATAGGACCATGCCTAGTAAAGCACTGTGGTGTTCAAACCAATCTTCGGATTGTTGACTGCTTTACCTTAGATAAGAGTTCGTTATACATCTTACACCCGTCTCCTAATTTCTCTGACAATTAGGTCAAGTATCTCAATGCATATTTATTACCTTTTTCTTTGTGCTATTAGACCTCTATCTGTATTAGCTACCTAAAATCCCGCCGGTGATCGGGTACTTATCCAATATCATTTAGTCCATGTACTCTTCTCTACTCTCTGTGTCCATATTCTCCTACCTATTCTGTCTGTCTAAGGACCACTAAATTCTCCTACTCTCCTCTGCCTACCTGGCCATCCCCTACCTTCATCATTATCTACCCCGCTCTCTCTCTCTCTCTCTCTCTCTCTCTCTCTCTCTCTCTCTCTCTCTCTCTCTCTCTTCCTCCGTCCATTGTATATGAAAAATTACAATGCCTGCCAAATTTATGGGGATCGGTTAATCGTTGTCAAAGTCTACTATGCCCTCCACAATGCACTATACGAATTATTAACTATACGGTACCGTTCCTCTTGTTTTGAAGCTAAGTGTGCAAAATTTCATAGCAGCTGGATGAACAGTATGGCAGCGAATCTAATCCGAAGTGGAGATGCCTTCCTTACAAAATTATCAGTTTCGATTCTTTCAGTTTTTCAACTGTTCCTTTGTGTTTCTCTATTTTATTATAATAAATTATTTCTAATTGAGTGGAAGATATATTACTGTTATTATATTATTACTAATAAACCATCCCTGTATTACAGCGAGCAATATATGTAATTAAAATCGGTGAAGCCATTTCTGAGTTTCAGAGAGACTAACAAACAGGAATTTATTTTCATATATACAGATAGTACACAGAAATAGCACGGTTATGGCTTACGTAAATTTGGAAAGTAATGTGTAATGTGAAATAAATTGTACTACCAAGGAAACGTCATAAAATTGAATGTTATAATAATTTCGTGTGGCTCTGTAACCTGATGTAAGCCTTTCGATTGGACGTCACTTTAGCGCCTATCATGCCCCCAACCTACCCAGTTACCCAACCGGGAAAAAGGGACCTACATTTTGACGTGGAATCTGAATCACATATCGTTTCTGGTGACTCCTCATGGAGTTGAGAGCTTAAAGCCAGGCGAAAAATCTGAGGTCCAGCGAATTACGACGACATCACTTATCCCTCTCCTATTGAGAACTTTGCCGCTAGCCCAGTCTGCACGTGAAAAAATGGTGTGTATTAGTGGACACGCATCCGAGCTAGATACAAACATTAAATATGCAATAAAAGTAATATTGAGGTTATTGACGAAGATAACAAATCATCCTATCTTTTAAGTTAGACAAAATCGCGTACATTATGAAAATTTTCATTAAGATCAGTTGAATAGTTCATCGTGACATACGTCGTGACACGGGATTCTTATATATATCAAGATGGAAAGGAAAATCGAGGATATGTCATAACGATCAGTTGGGCTTTACAAAATGTAAACGAATGTGATAGGCAGTTCTGGCAGTGGTCGTGATAATGGAAGCAAGAGCGAAGAATAATGAGGACCTGTTGATACGGTTTCTCGATCTCGAAAAAGCGTACAACATGCTCAAGATTCTCATAAAAATATGAATCAGCTATACAAGTACGCAGAAGAGCCAATAACATTGGAATACCAAGAACGAAGAGCTCGGATTAAATAGGGCGTTAGGCAGAGATGAGTCTTTCTTCCGCCTTTTCGACATATACGTCGAAGAAACAGTGACGCAAATGAAAGGTTCTAGAGTGGTATCAAAATTCAGGGTGAACGGATATGAAGATGCGCTGATCACATTGCTACCCTCAGTGAGAGTGAGACAGTGTTACAGGATTTCTTGAATGTAGATCATAGTTAATGAACACAGGCTGAGAATAAAAGTCAAAGTTGATGTAAAGAAGAGAGAAACTTTACATCAAAAGTGGTGATCACGACGTTGACAAAGTTAATGATTTTTTTAAGCAAGGGGGCATAAAAAAATACATCATCAGAGGAAATATGGAAATTTGCGGAGAACACTACAGATATCAAACATTGGCCTTAATTTGAGAAAGACATTACTACAAACGTACCTTTGGAGCATATATTTGTGGATGCGAAACATATAAACCGGGAAAAACGTCACAGAAGGAAATCGAAGTGTTTGCTGCTACATAATTCTCAACATAAATTGGAATGACATGGTAACGAATGAAGTAGTTTTTCACAGAATCTACAAAGAAAGAAACATCTAGAAAATAAAGAGAAGAAGAATGGGATGGATGGTAGGATGTGTCGTAAGACATCAAGAAATCTTTCCCTTGGTGGTAGTACAGGAAGTTGTAGAGTGTAAACACAGGGGACGAATGTAATGAATTCGTTAGGTTGTGCATGTCTAAAGAACGTTGTTTCCTCCTCTCTGGACCCAGTATGCTTTGACGCACGCTTCCTTCAGTTTTTAGATGATTCTTGTTAATCTTTTTTCCAGGAAGTAAAATGAGTAGGCAGACGTCTCAATACGTCTAATTTTTTGTTTTGTTATTTTGTCATCCGTCTTTAGCATCTGTTGTCCAGTGACGACGTCTCCTCCACAGCCTACTTTTTCGATTGATTATTGGGAAAACTGAAAGAAAAACGGAAGTGACAGTTAACCTACGAATTACAAAATACGCTGTCACACTACTGAGTAGCTGAATTTATGAGCGTAATGAAACAGATTATTGGAAACTGTCAGTAACACCCGCACAGCTTCGTTATTGAAGGATGAATTACAGAGCTTGATAAGAACCAAGTGAGAGAGATAACACCTTAGTAATTAGATTTTGACGTTTAATAACTCTTTAGACTCTTGTTATCAAAAGGCTACCACTCTCCGAAAAATGCATTCAGAAAGGGATTTCTAAGAGAAAAATAGAGAAAGCGCTTAAATGGACTTTCTTAACTGATCAGAACTGCTGTCCTTCTCAGGAGAACTGGTCGATTTCAATAATGAGACGACTTCTTGCGAATTTATCTTCGGAGAGCCAAGATCGGTATAGACAGCTCAGATCTCCGTATTCGTTGCAACAGAAATTCAGAGCTGTATCAAAACACATTTTTCCTGTTACCTAAAACTGATGCTATTGTTGAAAGTACAGTATCAAAAAGACAAAGAATTAATGGTACGGTAATGGATTTCCAGATTCGAGGAATTCTCTCTCTCTTTTTTTTTTCCACTGACTCTCTATTACGCGCCATCTCTCGGTCATTTTTGAGCTTTTTTTCCCTAATAAAACCCCATGTCATTCCAAGCATGTGTGTCTATTTTCACCTCTCTATCTATATTATTCCGTGCTTTATTAAGTTTTCAAATTTATCCTAACTTTTTGTTCACCCGGTGCTATATTCGCAAATAATTTTTAAAGCTAAATCTATGAAAATTTATATTTAGAAGTAGAAACAACCAGTGCCGCCCACACAGCCTACGCGTGCGAAGTAGCGGGAATTAAAGTAATATATGTATATTCCCATCCTGCAATGTCCAGTAATTTTAATCCTTAACTGCCCTGGCGAATGTAGATAACTCTCATACCCTGGCGGGGTTATTTTTGACCCAAATTCTTGGGGGTAAATGATCGTCAGTAGAATTGGCACCAAATATTTCTGATCCAGTATCATGGTCGGTTTCTTTTAAACCATCATTATGATTGGAACAGTCACTATCTCGAAAACTTTCATTCAAAATATTCGCTATTTCTTCAGACGATAAGCCCTGTGACCTGCCAGCCGTGTTACATCGCTCTGTAAAACATTTGTACGATTGACATGGAAAATAAGTGTCAAAGGACGTTTATCACTCAAAATATGAAGTACGGTACTGCAGCAACGTAAAACGTTTACACTCTGAAACGTTTGTATACTATATAAGTAACTATGGTTTCATTCTACCGATACTCAGCTTTTTAAGATTACGACGTATGGGGGTTCTGCTCGCTGCAACATTATTCTCCTGGGACGTCGTGGTAGAAATAAATAGTCGATATGTACAATTTTTCACTACTTTTTTAATTTAAATCAAACTTCTCGCCACCAAAACAATACAAATACAATACATCAGAAGTTAGAGAAAACAGTACTTCCACTTTAAAATGCAGACTGACGTAGCTTCCAGAGCACTTCACAAATGACTAAAACTCTAACTCCCCACGCAAGGCGGTGAGGCAAATATATAACATCGGCAATAATGACTTTACATTAAGCATTGTTCATAGCAATAGAATATACTGATATACAATTAAACATAGCAGAAGAACATTTCATATATACAAAAATAATCGCAATAAAAAATGAAAACTATACATACAATAATTTTAGATGAAGCAAATATTTTTAAGTCATAATTTCCGATCTTTCTGTTGACAACAAAGTGCGATGTTAAAAATCAATTAATTTGTTAACGAGTACATCACACATGTTCTTAACATATATTGAGCTATCAATTATCTTGGGAATTCTCAAAATAGGTTCCAAGTGAGTCAATATATACAAAGAAACACAATATTCAAATCTCGAGTACATCATTAATTACACAATTAGCTGGTCTACACCAGAGCCTAACGTATATACAATGCTACTTATTTTCATTTCTTTATGTTTTTCACAAAAGTTTTTACAATTCGCCTGTGTAAGTCTTTAAATAACATACAATGACGAAACTATTGTTTATGGAACTGTCTGGAAAGAAAATATATGAATCTCTTAATTAATGAAAACTATCACTCGTTTTAATCACAGTATCACCGAGACACTGTCCTACACTGATTCCTAGGCTGGCCATTACGTTTTTAACTTCACACGCAACATATATCACAACTGAACCACACGATTCCGGATACGACGCAGACGGTATCGTAGGATGACATTGAGATGAGAGGACCAGGCAGACGGTATCGTACGATAAAATTGAGATGAGGGGGTCAGCAGTATCGTCACAACTCTCACCCAGGGTCCACTGGGCATTGAACAGCATGGATATGGGCAAACTAACCATACACTTATCACTGAATAGGGCGAAATGAGATAACATGAACGGGAAGCTCCCCACCATGTCACCTAGCCAATATATTTTAAAATCAAATTCTTGGGGTCAAATATAACCCCGCCAGGGCAGTTAAGGGTTAAAATGTACATGAATAAGAAGCAGTGTTTACCTTGTCCAGTGGCTCTTGGAGAATGTATACAGATCTAGACGCATTTAAAGTGCAGAATGCTGAAGGAAACGTAATTACCCGTGAGCAGAGGCGAGGAGAGAAATCTTTGTTATGGTAGGCCGGAGCCGCGACAGGTTGCCGGCGGCGCTAAAGGATTGCCGCTACCTTCCTGGAAGGCCTGGCGCCTGATTAGCTGGCTGACACGTGAATAATGGAGGCCCATTCTTCGGCAGACCAGACACTGTTTACGGACAACCTGGGAGGCATGCGTCAGGATCGCGCCAGACGCCCACAGTAAACAAACCGGCAGATAACGGCCGCCTTGTGCCGGCTTCTGCTGCTGCTGCTGCTGGTAACTCGACGCGTCAAAGTCGGCGCCGGCCAAAACACCCCGCAAGTGGTGCTCGAGTGAGCCAGCTACCGCCGCCGTTTCCATTATGCGTCGTTATTCATGCCTCTGACAACGCAGGAATTACACGAGCAGCGGCACCTTTTCACTGATCGTCCGTGTACTCGGAACACAGGGGGTAAGAACTGCGTGGAGCTCATAAATCAGGCGGTACTGCGTGAAAAAGTGGCGCTAAGATTACTTGTTGTTTGACCACTCTCCTGCCTAACATGGAGCATGAGCATCGGATTTTAGAATTTCTTGGTATTTATGGTACGTGAAGTTCACAAATAACAATTGAATGAAATAAATCGCAATTTGCGATCAGTTATGGCTTCGATATATAAGGTTTAGATCGAATACAAAAGAGCGGCGAATGAAAATTTGTGCCCGGCCGGGATTCGAACCCGGGATCTCCTGCTTACTAGGCAGACGCGTTGACCACTTCGCCACCGAGGGCACAGTAACCAGTTCTAATGCAGAGGACTCTTCCCTGCAGGTCTCGCGCCACGCCCAAATCTCCATTCGCCACGCTGCCGTCAAAAATATATATTTGTATACAAGCCGAGGCTGGACTCCTGACAACAATTAATTGTGTCTCGATACCTCATGGTCTGTTCTCCCTGATGCGGGAATACAGGTTTCAGGCTGCGAGCATAACATAACAAATAGGCTGTGGTAATAGGAAAGAGACAGTGCGGCGAATGTAGATTTGGTCGTGGCGGGAGACATGCAGGGGAGAGTCCTCTGCAGTCGGGCTGGTCACTGTGTCCTCGGTGGCGTGCCGGGCGCCGTGGCTCAGCGTCCGCAACGAAGAGAACTACCGATAGAGGTGTAATATATATATATATATATATATATATATATATATATATATATATATATATATATATGTGTGTGTGTGTGTGTGTGTGTGTGTGTGTGTGTGTGTGGCCGGGTGTGCCTAGTAACCAGGAGATCCCGGGTTCGAATCCCGGCCGGGCCCAAATTTTCATTCGCCGCACTTTCGTATTCCATCTAAACCTAGTACAGGGAAGCCATAACTGATCGCAAATTGCGATTTATTTCATTCATTGAAAATTGTAAATAACAATTAGCCAAAGCTATTCGACGCAACTCTCAAAATTTCTCGAGTAAATCGACTTTGAAGTTTTGCAAAGTACACGTAACTACGAATAATTCAGTGAAGTTCGTTATCTGTTGGTGTAGCTCCGGTCGTATTACTATCGTAGGGTCTCTCGTTCTAATCCCACTGTGACAAATAGTTTTTCGTTTTCGAACAAAATATTTTAGTATCTCGAATTCCACGTGTTTATATTTGTGTATGTAGACGAGGTGAAAACCGTGCCGTCAAGTAAAACAATGGTTGAATAAGGTGTTTCGAAAGCCATTAGTAGTTATGGAGACGACTTTCCAAAAACAGGGTCGTAGCTCTTCACAAACAAGTAATATTTAAACCAATACATTAAAACGTGTAACTTATGGTGTTTTATTTTTATTTATTTTCAATTGAATCCATCATTATTAACACGAAATGTTCAAATGTTTGTAAAGCTTGTAGTACTTAACTGCGGGCTCATCAGTCCCTAAACTCACAATCTACTTAGGAACTAATTTATACTGAAGACAACACAAATACATCCATGCCCGAAGGAGGATTGGAACCTCTGACGCGGGAGGCCGCGCAATCCGCAACGTGGTGCTCCAGACCTGACTTTCCGTCAATTACAACTTACTGTGTCCTTTCTGTCAGGAAATCACATCTGCGGACATAGGTCAACCTTTCTCAGTCTACATGAATGCGCGGCCCCTTTCCAAGTAAAGATATTCTTGCGAACTTCCCGCTACCCTTTCTCCACCGAAACTATGTAATTCCAAAGGACAATGGATTTAATTTCCTATCTGTTACTGCAATAAATATACAATATTATACAGAGTTGGACTATATAATAAATATCTTAGTATATCTTTCGAAATGGAACATATCCTATTTTACATGAATTCCTACAGAAAGATTTATTTTGTGTATATACATGTGGCGCATGTTCCAAAACAACAGAAGTCACTTCTGATCCCGCAGTTGTTACGCTTTCATATTCACAAAATATAGACATCAACTGCGAATGGGCACAGCTGAAAATGTGTACCCAGCCGGGATTCGAACCCAAATTTTCAGCTTTGCCCATTCGCAGTTGATGTTATATATTCTGGGAATTTGAAAGAGTAACAACTGTAGGATCAGAAGTGACGCCGGTTCTTTCGGAACAGACGCCATATATAATATGCCGGAGTTTGGGGCCCTTACTCTTACGAAATAACCGTTGCCGTTTAGTCCCTTCCAAAAAGCAGCCAACCAACGTTACGGGAATTAGTATCTGAAACTACGAGTTTTAGTAATGTGGGCAGGGTAGAGCTGGGAATTTGTGTCTGACGTGAGGCGTGCTTAGGTAGTCCTTGCAGGTGCTATGATCACTGTGTCCAAATTGGTGTAATGGGCAGCGCAACTGCATTGAAAGTGGGAGACCCGGGTTCGAATCCCGGGTAGGTACAATTTTCAGCTTTGCCATTCGCAGTTGTCATATATTCTATGAAAAAGAAAATATATCATGCATGACGAACATTGCATGTAAGGCTCAGAAACAATTTAGGCATTTCAAGCAAGGTATGTAGTAATTTTGTAATGAAGTAGATCGCCGGCCGCGGTGGCCGAGGGGACTGAGGCGCTCCAGTCACGGTCTGCACGGCCACTACGGTCGGATTAGCTAGTTCATAAGTAGTTTGTAAGTTTAGGGACTGATGACCCCGTAGTCCCATAAGCTAAACAAACATTTGAACGTTTTCAATGAAGTAGATCGTATTTTTCGTAATTGCTCATCGTTTACTGCGACTTGTTGCAGGCTTTAAGTCTGTATATCATTGACACAGCGTAAGAGGTGTGTAAGGTTAAGTAATGAGGCAATGTGTTGGCACCGTTGATTCTCATACACTTGCAACTGTAAACTGACCCCTTCAAAGCAACTGTTCTCGGAAGCCACACAGCACTGCAGACGTTTCTTCCACTCCTCAAAGCAGTAGCGGAACGCGTGTATGGAAATCGCATTCAACTGTTCGGGTACAGCCTTCTGAATGTCGTCTGAAAACGATGTCAACGATGTCTCTTCAGTTGCTTCTACAACCTCTGGAAGAGGAAAATTCTGGCGAGTAAGGAGGCTGTGGAAATGTTCTTACTGACCAAAAAAATGGGTCGCTGAAGTTGTTGGGTGACAAGGCGCATTGCAATGGTGCTACATCCCCCCCCCCCCCCTGTTTTTTTTTTTTTTAAATATTTGGTCGCCTATGTATTTTGGGAAGTCCTTCATCCGCGCGAAATTGCTTCGTGGTCTAAGGCGTCACGCTACGAACTGGGTGTCCATTGTCGCCGTAGGTTCCAGTCCTCCCTCGGGCATGGGTGTATGTACTGTCCTTAATGAAAGTTAGTTTAAGTAGTTTCTAAGTTTACGGACCGATTACCAAAGTAGTTTCATCCGACAGGTTTACAAACATTTTTGAACTCTTTCAAGAACCTGTTGGTAAAGTTGTTGATTAACCGAATGGCGAGGAGCCACAAACTTTTGTGAAAGATGCCCGGACTGCCGAAAAAGCAAATACTTGATCTGACCTAATAAACATTCAAACGTTTGTTAAGCTTATGGGACTTAACTACGTGGTCATCAGTCCCTAAACTTACAAACTACTTATGAACTACCTTATACTAAAGACGGCACAAATATCCATGCCCGAGGGGGGGATTCGAACCCCCGACCGTAGTGGCCGTGCAGACCGTGACTGAAGCGCCTCAGTCTCCTCGGCCACCGCGGCCGGCGATCTGACCTAATACCTAAACTAACTGCATCTAATGTACACTTGTTTCTTTTGTGGCTATTAGCCTATTATTATTATTATTATTATTATTATTATTATTATTATTCTTTATATAAGTCCAAAAATCACAGGTTTCCTAAGAGCGCTTCAAAACCTTTCTTAACCGTTTCGGCAGATCTAGGTTATCATCAGATTGCTTATTATTAACAGATTATGAGTCACACGTCAAACATTGGTCTTGCGTAATAATAGCGAGGTGCTGGTAGTATTATAGTGGCAAGGGAAAAAAAAAACCCTCTGAAGAAGAAGGAAACTCTCCTTATCCAAAAAGAATAAATTATCTATAGACTGTTATGAAAAAAAAAATGAAAAAAAAACGGAGCTTTAGTAATAGGGAACGAAATGAAAATGTTCCGTTCTGTTTGTTTTCGTTACCGATTACGAAAGTGAAGCCATTTTTGTCAGAACCACTACCACACCATCTATCTACACTTGATGCAAGAAACTATAATACGAGGTATGTCCACAAAGTAAGTTCCGTTTGGTTATATAAAACAAACGTGTATAGATACCAAAAAAGTATTTATTGTACAAAAATATACCACTATTAAACTACTTTTATACACAGCTTCTGAAATTTTGTAGGCGTTTGTCATAGCGTGACAGAAGTCTTTGTATGCCTTCTTCGTAGAAAGTTGCCGCCTTTGTATTCAACCATGTGGCAAATTGCTTTTTCAGCTCGTCATCATCGCTGAAGTGTTGACCACCATGGACAGGTTTTAGGTGTAAGAAGAAAGTCGCTAGGAACGAGACTGTACGGAGGATGATCAAACACGTCCCAGTGAAATTTCCGTAAGAGTTGTTTGGTCACATTCGCCTTGTGAGGTCGGGCGGCAACGTGAAGGGAAGAAGAAGACTCCTTTCATCTCTTGTTACATCTAAAAATCTGTCCTTGATGGTCAACACTTCAACAATGATGAGCTGAAAGAACATGTTTGCCACATGGTTGAATACACAAGCGGCAACCTTCTATGAAAAGGCACACAAAAACTTGTACCACGCTAAGACAAGAGCCTACAAAATTTCGGACGTTATGTAGAAAAGTAGTTGAACAGTTGCAGATTTTTATAGAATAAATATTTTTTCTGTATCTGTTCACGTTTGGTTTATATAAACAAACGGATCTTACTTTGTGGACACACCTCGTATTTCTGTAACATCACCATTGATGACGAGTCCTTAGTAGCTAGTAAACGTTTTATAAGATGATAAAAAATTTCATAAATGGTTGCATATTTAAACCAAAATAAATCACTAATTTTACACTACAACTGCAACCTATATTCCGAAATGGATGTACTGAATTACACTGGCACATCATTCCTCGTGAAGCATCCTATATTGTTAGTAGTACTCACATAAATGAATCGGATTCGTGGGTGGTGTTATTAATGATGCAGTAGGCAGTAGGGATTTTTTTTGTACAGTAGTCATTCAGCAGGTCTGCTGAACACTTGATAGAAGCGTCTCCTCTCCTCGACGTCCACGTGTATATATGACAGTCTGGCACGCGCCCCAGTCCCGAGGGGTTGTGTGGGGGCGGGGAGGGGGGAGCGACCCGAGGGTGGAATAAATAAATATGCACACAGCGGGGTGGAGGGCCGGGGGCGCCTCGCATGGAAACAAAAATTTCCCTCATATCGCCGTCTCCTGTGGCGCCGTAATGAGAATTACAAACGGGCTGCACTTCCCCCACGATCGAAGCGCACGTCCTGCTAACGACATGAACGACCCTTTGTTCTGCGAGCTGCCGAAGGGGATAGCAGGGCTGCATCACGCGTGAAACTCGGTTGCGCCTGGTTCCTTTCCTGATACCTGTTCTCTGCGACCAGGAGGTGGAGCGTTGTTCTACCCACCACGAAAAGTTGCGCAATATTTATTTATTATTAAGATTTTCTTCATTACAGAGGTTTACCTCTAACATAATAATTCGCCCAGAAATGAATACACCTAGTACATAAGGTTTTACACTAATTATTCACTCTAATTATTCACTATATTTCTCCATGTGTGTCTATCTTGTGTGTCTTCAAGACTGCGCCCAGTCTATCCATTGTGAGCTGCACATTTTCGATCCAGGTGGTCACAGGTCGTCGTCTTCTTCTTCTCCCCTCAGGTTGCCACTCCAGTACCAGTTTCGGTATTCTGATGTCCTCCATTCTTCTTACATGCCCGTGCCACCGTAATTTCTTTCTATACATCACCTCATCTATTCTTTCTATTATTTCCATCTTCTTTGTTACTTCGGCGTTTCTTCTTTTTCTTTCCTGGAAATTCTGGCCGATCTTCTCCAGAAATCCATCTCTAAAGCTTGTAGTTTCTTAGTGTGCTTCTGGTTAATGGTCCAGGTTTCCACTCCTTACAGAACTGCACTCTCAAATATAGATTTATATATGATTTTTTTTGTTCTGTACATTACATTTCTGCTCCTTAGGACTGAGTTGAGCATTCCAATGATCTTTCGTCCACTGCTAATTCTTTTATAAATCTCTGAGTCGGATTTTCCCCTCAATTTCTAAAATGGACCCCAAAAAACAGAAACTGTTAACTTTTTTGATTTTCTTTCTTTCTATGGATTACCTATGTAAATACTGTTGTAGAAGTTGAAACATCATGGACTAAGGAGAGTGACTACCGATTGGTTCATCTCTTAATAGACAGCATAGGTTGCAGGGTTGTAAATGGCTATGATACGCACTCACAATGGGACAAAAAGGGTGTGTGGTGAGGTACTCCAGGGCTATGTTCCGGGCTCGCTGTTTTTTCTTATTTATGTAAATGATATGCTTTATAGCAGTGTTTCACAATACGCGACACCCAACTAAAAATATTTTGGCGACTCAACCCCCTCACCGCGAACCATAACACAACTATGTTTGTATTTTATTCTGTTGATACAACTTTCTTGTCAAAAGCAATAAAAATTCATTATTGTACATTATAGGATAAATTTTTAGTCCATTTTTCTGAATGGAACACATCCATATTATTACGTGAATTCCGACAGAAAAATATATGTTGCATAACGAAGTTTCGCATTGCAGGTAAAGTTCAGAAGCGAATTGTGATCTTTGAGCAAGGTCCCATTGTATGGTCAATTTGTAAACAACTGAATGCCTCAAAATTAATTACTGTTAGTGGAGGTGTATAACGGTTTAATGCAACTAAATCAATGGCGTTTTTTGTGTCATACTTTTTGTATTGGTAAATTTAGCTATCGCGTGGTACCTTAAAATAAGTTTTCGGGCCTTTCGGTTATTCTTTGTTAACCCGGCATATTTATTATAAAACAATCTTTGTCTTATTCAACTGAGAACTGACGATAAACAACGAATCGAGTCATTTTGATTTAAAATACTAGCAGAAAACCCGGCGTTGCTCGGTATTTATTTATTTATTCCTGCCATTTTCCAGGTATACATTCATTTGTATAAGGGCTCTATGTTTGTAAAATCTCGTGGAAATACAATTAGTAGTAAAGAAGTAATAGATTAAAACTTGGTGCGTGATGGGCCGGTTTTCCAAGAACGTTACTGTTTATGTGCTCATATCTCATAAACTACGTGTCGTTCTGTGATACAATTTAGAAGGTACAGTCAACAAAATGCGTGTATACTGTTTGTAAAATTTCCTGCGGCTACTATTTGTAGTGTAGAAATTGTAAATTGTAACGTCATACCGAATATCGTAGGTTTAGTCCATGAACAGCGGAACGTTACTGTTTGGGTGACAAATTATAAATTGTAACGTCATACCGAGAGCCGTAGTTTTACTCCATAAACAGCGGAAAAGTAGTAAGCGAGAAAGTTTTTTCTTTTCACCATTTTACTATGGTTGCCAGCGAGAAAAAGTTTAATAGAGGTATGAAATTATGTTAAATGTTTGTTGCAAGTCGCTGAGTACTGTTATTCTCATACAGTGAATTTCGAAAGTCTCGCCGCATTATATGGCATTTTTTGCGATTTCTATTGGTTATGACGTAATATCTTTTGAACAATGTGCCGTATGTGATTCTTAACCATGCAGCAATTGTTACCTCACGGTAAGGAATGTGTGTACCAAATTTGGCTGAAATCGGTCCAATGGTTTAGAAGAAAATGAGCAGCATTGTCGCAAAATGCAGCAGTTTTTCGCGCATCTCATGACGTCATATCTCGTGAACTATATATCGTATGTGATTCTTACACTTACGGCGACCGTCCTCATGGATTGAAACTTACGTGTACAAAATTTCGTAAAGATTGGAAACAAACATACGGACAGTCTGCTTTCTATATTAGAAATTTCAGTTTTAACTGTTTTGACGCCATCACACAACTGTTTCGCAATTGGTAGTGTATTTCACACACCAGTTGTCAATAATAAAATATAAATGTCAACACGACATATTTCGGGACGACATTATCCCATTATCAAGTTTATAAAACTTATCTGCTGCTGGGAAGCTTCGTTAAACACTACAGCTGCGTATATACATTGTCAAAAATAAAACTTTGTGCAGTACCACATGTTTCTTAGATGGCAGCAAGTTGTGCAGTTTTCTTAGGTATGTGGTTTTGCATTTCGGAACCCCAGTATTCAGACATGCTCCTGGCAGGTTGTTATATGGTGCAAGTACTGCGTCCTGTGGCGACGACCGTCAGAGTATGACTTGGCGACATCCCCCCCCCCTCCCCAGGTTGAAAAACACTGATTTATAGTAAAAGGTAAAGCAGTCAACAATCCGAGGATTGGTTTGAACACCACAGTGCTTTACTAGGCATGGTCCTGTTTGGAGGTGGTATGCCGTTGCCTTCGTCCGACCTTCGAACTGACTTACCCAGCCAGTTATAGGGGGACCTACAGTTTAACGGGGGTTCCTAACTTTATAGTATAACAGGTAATTCTCAAATTTCTGTTTGCTGATGTCACCAAAGTGGTAGTAAAGAATGTTATTTGCAACAGTGGTTGAATATCAAATAATTCAGTTAAAGAAATAAGTCCGTGGCTTGCAGAAAATAAATTGATGCTCAACCACTTCTATCTAACACACAATTGAACAAAAACTAACATTTTGAATACACAGAATGGGCATACGATATGTGAGATTGAACAGTTCGAATTTCTACTCGTTCCCAGGAATGACTGCAAATGGTCACCAAGTAACCAAACATAACCATTTCCAGTCACTCATTCGTTCAGTTAGACCACAAGAAGCACGACTAAACAACTTCCACATATAACGTACGTACTTTGCGTGTGAACTATTCCATTTTTCACTAGAAGTAGGTGTTCTCTGACTGGGAAAAACTCTTCTTGGACTGCTCAGGCCGATTATATAAATGGAATCTGAAGACTTTGACGATCAAGTACACCAAAACATAATGTAAAAGGATTCAGATTCACAGAATCTCCTAAGAATAGGAGAACTGCAGACTTTCAAAGAGGGTATGAATTGTGGAAAGGGGGGGCGGGGTTCCAAACAAGGTTTATTCAAATATAAACGGATACGATTTTTTTTGTTATACAAAGTGTGCTGCACATTATGAATTAGTACCCACCAGGGTTAATGTAAATAAGCGATTATCCAAATTTATTAAGAATGTGCACATACGTAAACAACACGACATGAATGGAATTGTGAATCATTTCATTATGTTGAAAATACGTACGCCACAGCAGCACCGATCCGTAATTGAAATGTGATGGCGACACTCACCTGAAAAAGAGCAAAAGGAACTCTGATTAAGAAACATTCAAAACATACACTCTTTAAAATACATTCATAAGACAGCAATAAACTTTCAAGTACAGAGAAACGTACAACAGACTTCATAATAAACTCATACTACTTACGAAAGTACGCACTATTACATATGAAGTTTTAGAATATAAAGAGCGATCAGTATTTTCAGATTTAGGTTTTACACAGTAATTTGCTAAATTGACACGTTCGTGGTTGAAGTCATCCAGAATTTCAATACTTTTAAAATAACTATGAGAGTATTGTGCAATTTTGCCTACAACACAAGACTGTTCGATTTACACCTGGACGGAGTACTACTCTAAAACGAAAGTGCATATTGTTCTGTATAACGAATGTATTACCGTGGACCTGCCGGGGAATATCACCAGTACGTCATTTCTTTAGCATTTTCACTTACTTAAAGGTAAAGGTAATTTAAACTCTATGAATTCATAATGATTATGCACTAAATACATCGGTTGAAAAGGCAAACCATCTCAATTGTGTGGTGGAGCGAGATTCCGCTCTCGTTAAACTCGTTTGTAAGAACAGTTTTTGGGAATGTTTGAAAGCGTAAAAAATGATTTGAAAATTGACTTGTTAAAGGTTGGAAAAACGTATTTTTCATAGTAATTCTCATATTTTACCAAGTAGCTACGACGCGCGAGGCTGTCTCCCTCTGGTGTTCGAGTCCTTCCTCAGGCATGGGTGATTGTTTTGCCCTTAGGTTAATTTACCTTAGTTTAAGTACAATGATACTTTCACTCTGCAGCGGAGGGTACGCTGAAATGAACTTCCTAGCAGATTAAAATTGCATGCCGGAACCGGGACTCGAACCTGGTACCTTTACCTTACGCGGGCAAGCGCTCTACAAAGCTATCCCGACACGACTCACGATGCCGCCTCACAACTTTACTTCCGCTAGTCTTGCAAGGTTCGCAGGAAAGCTTCTGTGAAGTTTGGAAAGTAGGAGGCGAGGTACTGGCGGAAGTAAACGGCATCGTGAGTCGTGTCGGGATAGCTCAGTCGGTAGAGCGCATTCCCGCGAAAGGCAAACGCCCCAGGTTCGAGTCCCGGTTCCGGCACGCAATTTTAATCTGCCAGGAAGTTTCGTAATTTAAGTAGTTTGTAAGCTACGGACTAATAACCACGCAGTTGAGTCCGATAGATTTACAAACATTTGAACGCTTTTGGCTCCGAAAATTTCCCACTCTTTCATACAAATTTACCAGACTTATCAGAACACCCTCGTATATAAAGATAACAATTCAAATCATACCATTAATAGGGAATAGCGTACTGGCCGTAAAGTGCTTATTCTGCGAGGTCTATAAAGTAGAGACTGCACTTTCACCGCCGGTAACTGCCTGTGTCGCGAGTAGATAGTTGCCAGACTGGCTTAATCCACTGCCAACAGCTGCGATGCGAGCGCCGATAAACAGGGAGCGCGAAGAAAGGTGGTTAGCGCTTTGCAGTGTGTCGTCGGCAATTTGGCCGTGCAGAGCCTCGACCGCTTTCCAGCCTGCCCGGCCTCCCATACGCAGCCACGCCGACTCGTTATGCCCATTTGCGCCGACACTTAACCCGCAGGCCGGCCGATACCCGTATTCCGCTCTCACACTCCCTGCCTTAAAGGCAGCGCAGTGGAAAGCCGTTCGCGCCGACCCCCTCGCATAGTACGTACCGCGGGAGGAGCTTTTCATTCGCGACAACAGCCCACTTCCCCGCTATTAAGTTTCCCGGTGACGTAACTTCCGCGTTGCCAGTTGGTGTAGGCCATGACACGCCACCGCGTTTCTCCCGCTGTTTGCGGAAAGTCAACACCCCGGGCCCCGAGGGCAATAAAATTCCATAACATCCCGAGTGTGGTGGCGTGAGGGGGGGGGGGGGGGGGGGGAAGAGAGGAAAAGAGCAGAGGCTTCGTTTCCGGATGGGTGCGCCAGCGGCAGGCAGAGCGCGCACCACAAAAGGCGAGCGGCGTATGGCGCGTAGCTGCTACTGACCCAGTATACGGGGAGTTACAAAAAGGTACGGCCAAACTTTCAGGAAACAATTCCTCACACACAAAGAAAGACAATATGTTATGAGGTCATCTGCCCGGAAACGCTTAATTTCCATGTTAGAGCTCATTTTGGGATTTCTCTTTAAATGTACATTGAAATAATTCGTGCAGACAATTGTCAAAATACCCAATTGTTTCGTTAGTATGTACTGTACTTCCTCGATTCACCGCCAGTTCGCCCAATTGAAGGAAGGTAATGTTGACATGCGACTCATTGCAGTACTAGCATCAAGTACATCAGTACGTCGCACCAACTGGTTTCTGTTCATCACGAATGGTTTTGCAGTCAGTGCAATGTTTACAAATGCGGAGTTTGCAGATGCCCATTTGATGTATGGATTAGCACGGGGCAATAGCCAAAATGTTCAAATGTTTTTACAACTTATGGGACTTAACTACGGGGTCATCAGTCCCTAAGCTTACAAACTACTTATGAACTACCTATGACTAAGGACGGCACAAATATCCATGCCCGAGGGGGGATTCGAACCCCCGACCGTAGTGGCCGTGCAGACCGTGACTGGAGCGCCTCAGTCCCCTCGGCCACCGCGGCCGGCGGGCAATAGCCGTGGCGCGGTACGTTTGTATCTAGACAGATTTCCAAATTGTAAATTTTCACAATCAACATGTGTAGACTGACGAGAATCCGCACGCAATTGTTCAATCACATCAACACACATTTTGTGTGAACGTTTGGGCAAGAATTGTTGGTGATGTCTTGATTGGGCCTCATGTTGTTCCACCTACGCTCACTGCAGCACGTTATCATGATTTCATACGGGATACTCTACCTGTGCTGTTAGAACATGTGCCTTTACAAGTACGACACAACGACAGATTCGGTGATCGATGGATTGGTAGAGGCGGACCAATTCCATGGCCTCCACGCTCTCCTGACCTCAACCCTGTTGACTTTCCTTTATGGGGGCATTTGAAAGCTCTTGTCTACGCAATCCCGGTACCAAATGTAGAGACTCTTCGTGCTCGCATTGTGGACGTCTGTGATACAATACGCCATTCTCTAGGGCTGCATCAGCGCATCAGGGATTCCATGCGACGGAGGGTGGATGCATGTATCCTCGCTAACGGAGGACATTTTGAACACTTCCTGTAACAAAGTGTTTGAAGTCATGTTAGTACGTTCTCTTGCTGTGTGTTTCCGTTCCATGATTAATGTGATTTGAAGAGAAGTAATAAAATGAGGTCTAACATGGAAATTAAGAGTTTCCGGTCACATGTCCACATAAAATATTTTCTTTCTTTCTGTGTGCGGAAAGTTTCCTGAAAGTTTGGCCGTACCTTTTTGTAACACCCTGTATAGAGGATCCAAACAGTGCATCAGCTAACATTAATTGGAACAAAAGAGTTTTCTCTAGGATCGTTTGGTATTGTGTGGGTATGCCAAATCTAAGTTTTCGACCTCTAAAGAGCGGGGGACAACTTTTGGTGGCCGAAAAACCTCGACATTTTCGGACTTTTTCCGGTTTCTCGCTTATAACTCGAAAACGGTCGAAATTTAGGAAAAGCCTGATCAGCAGTGAAATAAAGACGACATAATTCTGCATCGATTAAAAGAAAAAATTGAAAATCGATCGAATAGTTCGATGTTTATGGCGTTTCAAAAAACATTTTTCCAACTTTCCCAAAAACTGTATTTTTCAATTTTAAATGTGATGTTATGTCCCAGCATCAAGTGTTATGAATACCCCATCACTTTAAAGTTGTACAGCGGCAATCAATGTATTTGAAACCACATTTTTTCCCAATTTGGGCAGAGTTTGAATTTTTTTAGCCATAAACTACAATATAGAGAAACCTAAATTTCACACTTTGCTTTTAGCAAATTTTGATGTTTTTTAGTAGAGGACTTAATTCTAATTTTATTCAAAGACTATTTTATGTAATCTGCACTTTAAATTGGTTTAAGGAATTAAGGCGCAATGGTCACAAACGCGTGGAACCGGCTACCTGCTCATCCCTGTAGAAATAAATACTCGGCGGAAATAATCAAAAAATTATATCTTTAAAAAATTTTCAAAATTTCCTTTCCACATGAAATAGCCTTAGAATAAAATTAGAACTAAGTCCTCTACTAAGAAACATTAACAATTGCTAAAACCCATGTGTGAATTTAAGGTTTATGTCTCAAAAGAAAAGAAAAATTTCAAAATCTGCCGTAATTCCAACAATTTTGCTTTTTAAGTACATGAATTGATGCTCTACAACTTTAAAGTAATTGGGTATTGATACCAACTGATGCTGAGACATTACAGCACATTTAAAATTGAAAAACACAGTTTTTGGCAAAGTTGGAAAAATTGCTGTTTTTGAAACGCCATAAACATCGAACTATTCGATCGATTTTCAATTTTTTCTTTTAATCGACGCAGAATTATGTCGTCTTTATTTCACTGCTGATCAGGCTTTTCCTAAATTTCGACCGTTTTCGAATTATAAGCGAGGAAAACGGAAAAAGTCCGAAAATGTCGAGGTTTTTCGGCCACCAAAAGTTGTCCCCCGCTCTTTAGAGGTCGAAAACTTAGATTTGGCATACCCACACCATACCAAACGACCCTAGAAAAAATATATTTTGTTCCAATTAATGTTAGCTGAGCCCCCTTGTTGGCAGCCGCAAAACGCGCGTACATTCTGGCGCTGCCTCGCCCTTTCCACAGTCCAGACGAATGCAATCATTCGTTGCAAAGGAAAGGCGTTAAGAAATAAAAGTACATTTCTGGTAGAAGTGGACTGTATTTGTCAGAAGTGCTACATTTTGAGGCAGATACACGTGCGTCCGAACAGGTTGGCGGTCATCGGCCGAGTCCCCCACCGGCCCTGTGCCGGCCGTTTCATTGTGCGAGGGCCGGGCAGCAGCAGGTAGTTCTAGCGGCCGCCCTTACCTGCAGCCACAGCGTCCGGTCGCTGCTGCGCCCTTGTGGCGCCTCGCACCGGTACGGAACACCCCTCTATATACTGAGCTATACTTGCGCGCATCTTTTGACGACAGCATAACCAATACATACTTCACAGAATAACATACCTTAAAAATAATCTGCCATTAGGAAACGTCATGAATAACATACACGCAGCATAGATTTTTTGCAGATAATAAACACCTCGCTAAAGAAACCATACTGCTACTATAAGGCAGAGTTATGTTCAAAAAATGTTCAAATGTCTGTAAATCTATCGGACCAAACTGCGTGGTCATCAGTCCGTAGCTTACAAACTACTTAAACCTAGGTAAACTAACCTAAGGACAACACACACACCCATGCCCCAGGCAGGACTCGAACCTCCACGGCGAGCAACCGCGCGCTCCGCAGCGAGACGCTTTCGACCGCTCGGCTACTCCACCGCGGCGCAGAGTTATGGACTACATATGAAAGACTAGGTGAAAACCCAAGTTTATTTATTCTACACTATCACTAGCTGCAAGTACCCGGCTTTGCCCGGGTATAAAATAAGGTTTTCTGTAGAAGCGTACAAAAATGTGTCTTATATTTATAGAAATTGCAATCGAAGTCCGTAAGTAAAGTACTTTCCCCCATGCACCGAACGAAATTTTATGTAGACAGTAACCTTCATCTTGTTTTCAAGGTTAAGTGCACACAATTTTATAAAGATCGGAGCAAAACTGTGGATTTTGGCGAAATCCATAAGTACCCTCCACCATGCACTGAACGAAATTTTATGTAGACGGTGCCCTTCCTCTTGTTTTGAAGGTCAATTGTGCAAAAATTTCAGCAAGATCAGTGCGAAGATGTAGATCTACACGGACACATTGAAACGCACTTTTTCTCAAATTTTCCGGTCCGTTTTCCAAATAATAGAACGAAACCTGTTTAAGAACCTTCCCTACGTAATTTTGTGTACATGTACCAAATTTCACGTTATTTGGTTGTCTGGATCATGAGTTATAAGAGAACAGACAGACAACAAATGCGTCTTATAAGTATAGAGATAGTCAGTATTCCCTCACCTTCTCTTTCTCCATCTCTCTGTTCCTCTCCCATCTCTCTGTACAGCTTCCCCTCTCTCGGCCTAATTTCTTCCTCCCCTCCACAGTCTCATTTCCTTGGTTCATCAGCTGCCCCCCTTCCACCACACATCTAGGAAAACTCATACATGCCAACTTTTGTAGGGATCAGTGAACAGAGTCAAAGTTTCCTGCAATGTACCTTTCCAGGCACAGCACAAAATTTATGTAATTAATGACCTTTATTTAGGTATAAAGGTGAAGTGTGAAACAATTTATCAAAATATTCGGGTCTTCCATCGGGCATGGGAGTATTTGTTGTCCTTAGCATAAATTACTGTAAGTAGTTTGTAAGCCTAGGGAATGATTACCAGAGTAGTTAACACCCATAAATTTAGAAACATTTGAATTTGAACATAAATGTCGGACTGAAGGTATCCTCAGAATTATGATCAATAAAATAAAATAAAATAAAAAGATCTGCCAAATCGGTTGAGCTGTTCTGAAGTAATGGCGTGACCAAGGAAAACAGGAGATCATTTTTATATATATGAACCAGCTGAAAACCCGGCATTGCTCGAGTATTTATTTATTCAAGCCTTGAGTTAGTACTCCTATTCCTTCTCTCTCTGTCCATCTTCTCCTTTCTAATATATTTATCGGAGAATATGTAAGAAATAAGACAGTCTTGCGTAATACACAAAATTTTAAGTACAGTATCCAAAAAAAAAAAAAGAAATATAGTAATCGAAATACAAATATGTAACAATCATACATTCATTTTCTTCACGACTTTACTATAAACAATATTTTAAACATAGCAGTTATTGTCAACGACCGTTACAACGTTAATGGATAAACAAGCAACCCTCGGTCGCAAATTAAAAATTATTTTACCAGATGTCGGCAGTGACTAAGAGTGCTTTCATCAGAAAATATAAAACAAAACAAGTCACATAATAAAATATACTATTCAGCTGTATAGCTTACGTCACAAAGTTTAAAAAGAAATTTTTGGAAAAAAATAGCCACTATGGGCTGCACACTTTTAACTTTTATTTCACGTTTTGTGAATTGTTTTAGAAAGCCCCCTCCCAGGCCGACAAAAAGTACCAATTTCTCTCCCCCTCCCCAGAAATTTCAATGACGCCCCCCCTGTGGGCACCTCTGCTACTGTCAGCTTTACAGGAATTTCCTTAAACTGACAAATACGTGTTGCATGATGTGACAGGTTTTTACCCATCGCAGTATATACGATTTCGTATTTATTGAATTATATGTTGCACAGTTGTATATTTTTGTAGGTATATATTAATTTAATATTCATAGAATATATGACTTCAACTGCGATTGGGCAAAGCTGAAAATGTGTACCCAGCCGGGATTCGAACACGGGTCTCCTGCTTTCTAGGCAGTTGCGCTGACCCCTACACCACTGGGGACACAGTGATCACCGCACCTGCAAGGACTACCCATGCACGCCTCCCGTCAGATACAAATTCCCAGCTTCGCCCTGCCCATGGTACTCAAACTCGTAGTTTAACTAATTCCCGTAAGAGTAAGGGCTTCAAACTTGCCCACCCCTCCCCACTAACGATAGGATCATTGCCCGTCACCGGCATATTATATATATACATGTGGCGTCTGTTCGGAAAGAACAGACGTCACATTCTGATCCTGCAGCTGTTATTATTTAATATTCATAGAATATATGACTTCAACTGCGATTGGGCAAAGCTGAAAATGTGAAGTCATATATTCTATGAATATTAAATAATAACAGCTGCAGGATCAGAATGTGACGTCTGTTCCTTCCGAACAGACGCCACATGTATATATATAATATGCCGGTGACGGGCAATGATCCTATCGTTAGTGGGGAGGGGTGGGCAAGTTTGAAGCCCTTACTCTTACGGGAATTAGTTAAACTACGAGTTTGAGTACCATGGGCAGGGCGAAGCTGGGAATTTGTATCTGACGGGAGGCGTGCATGGGTAGTCCTTGCAGGTGCGGTGATCACTGTGTCCCCAGTGGTGTAGGGGTCAGCGCACTGCCTAGAAAGCAGGAGACCCGTGTTCGAATCCCGGCTGGGTACACATTTTCAGCTTTGCCCAATCGCAGTTGAAGTCATATATTCTATGAATATTAAATAATTACAGCTGCAGGATCAGAATGTGACGTCTGTTCCTTCCGAACAGACGCCACATATATATATATATATATATATATATATATATATATATATATATATATATATATTAATTTGTGTAAGTGCTGTATGTCGGTAAAATCCGCTGCGAACAGAGTTAATTGTAAAGTAGTAATGCATTAAAACCTGGAGCGTAATGGGGAGGCTTTCCATGAACATTACTATTAATATCCTTTTATCTCGAGAACTACGTGGCGTTCTGTGATACAATTTCCAAAGTACTTTCACCTGTATATGTGTATACTGTCTGTAAAATTTCCTCCGTCTACAATTTGTAGTGTACTGCAACGTCATCCCGAATGCCGTAGTTTTGCTCCATAAAAGCGGAAAGGTAGTAAGCGAGAAACTTTTTTCCTTTCCCTATTTCCATGTGGTTGTCAGCAAGAAAAACCATGATAAAGGTTTGAAATTATGTTTAAAGTTTGTTGAAAACCGCCAAGTAGTGGGATTCTCATATAGTGTATTTATAAAGTCTCGTCGCATTATGTGGCAGTTTCGTATGTGGTTCTTACTCCTACAGCAATTGTTATCTCATGTAAGGAATATGTGTACCAAATTTGGTTGAAATCAGTCCATTGGTTTATGAGACAATTAAGCAGCATTTTCGCTTAATGCAGCAGTTTTTCGCGCATCTCATTATTTATGACGTCATATATTGTGAACAATGTAACGTACGTGATTCTTACACTTACGGAGACCGTTCTCAAGGATTAAAGCTTACGTGTGCAAAATTTCATAAAGACTGGAACAAAACTGTAGATTTGTATGCAACACGTACACAGAAACATACAAACATACGGACACTCTGCTTTATAAATTAGAAAAAACCTTCCATTACACACATAACTTCAGCATTCAGAGCAAAGGGAGGTGTAAAAAGTTTGGATACAGGTAGTTTCTACCGCCAGACCTCGCCTCTGCAGGGCATTCTTTTACCGCTATACCACAGACGCTGTCGCCCTATCTTACTTCTATGCATTTTGTCAAATTCCGTAAGTAAATTATCCTCCGCCAAGCAGAAAACCATATTTTATGTAGACAGTAAGATTCCCCTTCCTGTGCAAAATTTCATCAACTTCGGAACAAAACTATAGATTTGCATGCAGCAGACACACACTGAGACATGGAAAAACCGATACACACGTTTTCAGTTTTTTTGAAATATTTCCAATTTTCCATTATTTTCAAAAAATTTCAAATGTTCCGAAAGTTATTGGACCAAACTGCTATGGTCATCAGTCCGTAAAGTTTACTTAGACTAAGTGAAACTAATATAACGACAACACATACACCCATGCCGGAGGGAGGATTAGAATCTCTGACTTCGAGCAACCGCATGCTGCGCAGCAAGGCGCCTTAGCCCGCTCGGCCACTCCACCGCGGCCCATTATTTCCCAAAAAATTTATTTCTAAAAACTCCGTCATGAGAAGGATGAGCCATTTCTGAAACCATTCTGAAGCTATGGCGTGAAGAAGAGAAATAGGGATTCATTTTCATATTTAATATAACGCACATGGACCGAAACGGTCATGGTAAAGTACAATATTAGTATCTTGACAAGTGTGATACAGTGTCTAATTCATCTTAATAAAATATAAACCGTAACATACAGCATATGTTCCTTCAGTAAAAAACCGTCTTGATTGCAGATTGTTTTATTATTTAATTAATGACGCGTTTCTCTCTTTAGCAGCGCATCCTCAGATTATCTCCGTAACACTTGTTGCTGTGGTCTTCAGTTCGCAGACTGGTTTGATGCAGCTCTCCATGCTAACCTGTCCTCCGCAAGCCTCTTCATCTGAGAATACTTTCGGCAACCTACATCCCTTTGAATCTGCTTACTGTATTCGTCCCTCGGTCTTCCTCTACGATTTTTACCCCACACACTTCCTTGCAATGCTAAGTTGATGATTCCTTGATGTCTCACGATGTGTCCCACCAACGTATCCCTTCTCTTATTTAGAATACGCCAGAAATTCCTTTTCTCCCCAATTCTGTTGAGTAACTCCTCATTAGTTACGTGATCTATCCATCTAGCCGGCCTTGGTGGCCGAGGGGACTGAGGCGCTCCAGTCAAGGTCTGCACGGCCGCTACGGTCGGGGGTTCGAATCCCCCCCTCGGGCATGGATATTTGTGCCGTCCTTAGTCTTAGCTAGTTCATAAATAGTTTTTAAGCTTAGGGACTAATGACCCCGTAGTTAAGTCCCATAAGTTCTACAAACATTTGAACATTTTTTATCCATCTAATTTTCATCATTCGTCTGTAGCACCATATTTCAAAAGCTTCTATCACCTTTTTGTCTGAACTCCTTAGTGTCCACGCTTCACTTCCATACAATGCTACACTCCAGACACATGCCTTCAGAAAGGACTTCCTAACATTTAAACCAATATTGGATATCAACAAGTTTCGCTTCTTCAGAAACGCTTTTCTTCCCGTAGCCATTCTGCATTTTATATCTTCTTTACTTTGGCTACCCAAGTAACAAAACTCGACTACTACTTTTATTGCCTCATTAACTAATTTAATTCCTTCAGCATCGCCCGATTTTATGACGCTACATTCCGTTATCCTTGTTTTACTCTTGTTGGTGTTCATCTTATAATAACCTCTTATCGGGACATAGTCAATTCCGTGACAGAATATACACAAAATTACAAGGCGGATTTACAAAACGTGGATAGTGCGACATGGGCTTATTTTGTGCTAAGGGAATGTGTAGCAATTAACAAAAATGGCACAATTGGTGAATGGTGAGTTGATGCTAAAAGCTTCGCCCTCTAATTGCTGAGAAATTCTTTCTGCCACCGACCTCCATTCATGAGCTCTAAACGCAGAGACGGACACAGTCAGCTCCAGCTACAATTTGAGGCGAGCGTGCGGCAGAGAACCTTTCGGGGCGACAAAACACTGTGGCTTCATTCGCCAGCGCCCGAAACGAGGCCACGCGAGCTGTGGGGACAATTCGTCTGGTCGGATTAGCTGCGGCCGACGGGAGAGCTAGCGACGATAAGCCGGCTGGCGCACGCGTGCCTGGCGCCAAATTGGATGAGGCGCCAGTGGCGCTGGCGCCAGTGGGCGTGACCGCGCAAAACTGCCGCCTCTCGCTTCCCGTCTGTTCCGCAACGCGTTGACCACCGAGCTATACGGGCGCGCTCTGCTGCCCGAACACCCGCTTGGGCGGAAGTTGTCACCTTTGAAGTTCACAAGTCTGAGATTACCACTGTAATACACTGTGACGAACTCAGTAAATTGTAAGCAGTTTCTGCCAACAGACCATTTAAAGTTCATATACCTGTGGCGTCTGTTCCGAAAGAAACAGACGTCACTTCTGATCCTGCAGCTGTTATTATTTAATATTCATAGAATATATGACATCAACTGCGATTGGGCAAAGCTGAAAATGTATACCCAGCCGGGATTCGAACCCGGGTCTCCTGCTTTCTAGGCAGTTGCGCTGACCCCTACACCACTGGGGACACAGTGATCACCGCACCTGCAAGGACTACCCATGCACGCCTCCCGTCAGATACAAATTCCCAGCTTCGCCCTGCCCATAGTATTCAAACTCGTAGTTTAACTAATTCCCGTAAGAGTAAGGGCGTCAAACTTGCCCACCCCTCCCCACTAACGATAAGAAAGCAGGAGACCCGGGTTCGAATCCCGGATGAGTACACATTTTCAGCTTTGCCCAATCGTAGTTGATGTCATATATTCTATGAATATTAAATAATAACAGCTGCAGGATCAGAAGTGGCGTCTGTTCTTTCGGAACAGACGCCACAGGTATATATATAATGCCGGTGACGGACAATGATCCTATCGTTAGTGGGGAGGGGAGGGCAAGTTTGAAGCCCTTACTCTTACGGGAATTAGTTTCATAACTACAAGTTTGAGTACTATGGGCAGGGCGAAGCTGGGAATTTGTGTCTGACGGGAGATGTGCATGGGTAGTCCTTGCAGGTGCGGTGATCACTGTGTCCCCAGTGGTGTAGGGGTCAGCGCAACTGCCTAGAAAGCAGGAGACCCGGGTTCGAATCCCGGCTGGATATACATTTTCAGCTTTTCCCAATCGCAGTTGATGTCATATATTCTATGAATATTTCATTTAAAGTTCCCCAACGCGACGTATTTCGAGTACTACACACCCGCCTCCTTTGTTTGAACGCATACATACCGATCATGGCGGAAGGGTGGATTAGCGTAATTTCATAACTTCGTCTAGCGATAGGCAACGTATACGATAAAAATCCGTTTTCCACATCATTCTAGATCGAATAATGAAAAAAGTTGAGATGCCGATACCGATCTATCAAAAATTTAATTTAATTAGGTAATCTAAATTTTTTCATCATATTTCTAAACTGATATACAAAAGCGTCCGTTTAGTACTTTTAAAAACTGCCGCCCGCGGTGGCCGAGGGGACTGAGGCGCTCCAGTCACGGTCTATACGGCCACTACGGTCGGGGGTTCGAATCCCCACCCTCGGGCATGGATATTTGTGCAGTCCTTAGTATAAGGTAGTTTGTAAGTTTAGGGACTCATGACCCCGTACTTAAGTCCCATAAGCTTAAACATTTGAACATTTGTTTAAAAACTGATTTGTAATTTCTTTTCGCGTGGAAAATTAGAAACTGACTCTACAGCGATACACAAGTTTTTGCTTATTTATTTAAAGATGATGATCAACATGCTTCCTTTACATATGCGATGCAGAAATGTTGGATTCATTTAATTTTAAATAATTTTGTCCGTAATATCATCAAAGACGTAGTTAAAAATTTGAGTGCTAAGCGTATTACTGTGCGTGTCCAGATGACATTACCCTTATCCAAGAAATGGAGCGTTTGCAGGTAACAGCTTCTATATGACACCTTATCTTGGTGTAATTTCGAACTGCTGATGTGGTCTTTACTCCGCATACTGGTTTGATGCAGCTCCTCACGCTACCCTGTCTTGTGCAAGCCCCTTCATCTGAGGATACGAACGGCAACAGACATCCTTTTCAATCTGCTTTCTGTTTTCGTCCCTCGGTCTCCCACTACGACTTTTACCCAACACACTTCCCTCCAGTGCTAAATTGACGATTCCTTGATGTCTCAGAAAGTTTTACACCAATTGATCCTTCCTCTTTGTGCCGTGCCGGAGCCTTCTTGCAGTTACGTGTCGCCGGCCGGACTGGTATCGCTGGTGGTATCGATAGCGAATTCGACCTAAAGGCCAGAGGGCGTAAGTGGCGGCGCGCTGTTTTCCTGGAGGCGAAAAGGTCGGAGCGGATGAACAGTAACGTTTTGGACGGTGGCGCCGGAGTGAGTGAAGTGTCCACAACGAACGATCATGGTCGGAGCTATACACGAGGGCGTGTGTGTGTGTGCTCGACGCGGAAATGATCTGAAAAGTCTAGTCAGTTCTCAGGGACCGCTGGTGGAGGAGCCAACGTGAGGAAAGGTCAAAAATTGTGGCCACACTGTTCCGAAACTTCGGGATATACAAGGATTGTGTCACTTGTTATTGTGCTGTCTGTGCTCCCTACGGACGGAAATGGTTTGATGCCTGTGTACA
Source organism: Locusta migratoria (assembly GCA_026315105.1). NCBI lineage: Eukaryota > Metazoa > Arthropoda > Insecta > Orthoptera > Acrididae > Locusta > Locusta migratoria. The sequence continues at coordinate 324,397,885 of CM048745.1, read as the reverse complement.
GCCGTCCCTCCGAGAGACTTGCGCTGCTAACATGTCATGTCACATTTTGCTGCGATTGTTTCAATTTGACATTTACTCGGTGTTTGGCCTATAGGTGGCTAACCTTATGTTTTTTGTGTATGTGTGGTAACAGTTCCTGTGTTTCAGGTGTTTCACCCAAGTTGGTTCCTTGTGCCTTGTAACTAAATATAAGTGGCAGAACATTTAAGGCCTAGAAAAGGGGCAATGTCTTACTGTTGGATGGCAGTGCGTCAGGAGGACGTAAAATATAGCTCTTGTGATGATGACTCAATTAAAGCCAACCTTTCAAGTTGAGTAATCCCTTCATACTATGTAATTACGTAATGCCTTCAGACAAAAACTGACTGATTTGTTTGCTTTCAGGTACCGTCTGAGCAAGGCTACGTTTACTATTATTAATTCATTGATTTCATTTTGTTAAAGGTTGTCGGTAGTTAAGGTACATTCTCTGTTGATATTTGATTGTTGATGAAAATTCTGTGTCATGAGATATGTGTTTAGTAACCAAAGGAGGCCTCTAAGTTTTGTGGTATGTAAATAATTGCTGTAATAAATTGGCTATATTTTATAACAGTTTATTTAGGCTCAGTACCTTACCACTTCCTCACCTCCCCTATCATATCACTCTTGATTAATTAAATAAAATTTAATTGTTTGATACAATAAAGAATTACAATAATATTCTGATCCGTTATATTGTTAAATTTTTAGATTTTAACACAGCATTTCATGTTAGCAACAAATAGTAGGCCTGGTCATTAAAATTGCTACACTAAGAAGAATTGCAGATGATAAACGTGTATTCATTGGACTAGAACTGATTACATTTTCACGCAATTTAGTGCATAGATCCTGAGAAATCAGTACCCAGAGCAACCACCTTTGGCCGTAATAACGGCCTTAATACTACTGGGCATTGAGTCAAACAGAGCTTGGATGGCGTGTACAGATGCCCATGCAGCTTCAACAGGATACCACAGTTCATCAAGAGTAGTGACTGGCGTATTGTGACGAGCCAGTTGCTCGGACACCATTAACCAGAACTTTTCAATACGTGAGAGATCTGGAGAATGTGCTGGCCAGGGCAGCAGTCGAACACTTTCCGTATCTAGAAAGGCCCATACAGGACCTGCAACAAGCAGTCGTGCATTATCCTGCTGAAATGTAGGATTTCGCAGGGATCGAATGAAGGAGAGAGCCGCGGGTCATAACACATCTGAAATGTAACGGCCACTGTTCAAAGTGCCGTCGATGCGAACAAGACGTGACCGATCGTGTAACAAATAGCATCCCATACCATCACGCCGGCTGATACGCCAGTATGGCGATGACGAACAGACGCTTCCAATGTGCGTTCACCGCGATGTCGCCAAACACGGATGCGACCATTATGATGCTTAATCAGAACCTGGATTCATCCGAAAAAATTACGTTTTGCCATTCGTGCACCCGGGTTCGTCGTTGCGTACACCATCGCAGGCGCTCCTGGTTGTGATGCAGCGTCAAGGGTAACCGCAGTCAAGGTCTCCGAGCTGATATTCCATGCTGCTGTAAACGTCGTCGAACTGTTGCAAACGTCCCCATCTGGTGATTCAGGGATCGAGACGTGGCTGTACGACCCGTTACAGCCATGTGTATAAGATGCCTGTCATCTCGACTGCTAGTGATACGAGGCCGTTGGAATCCAGCACGGCGTTCCGTATTGTCCTCCTCAACCCACCGATTCCATTTTCTGCTGTCATTGGATCGCGACGAAAGCGAACAGTAATGTCCGCGATGCGATAAACCGCAATCGCGATAGACTACAATCCGACCTTCATGAGGTACGCATTTCTCCTCCTTACACGAGACATCACAACAACGTTTCACCAGGCAACGGCAGGCAACTGCTGTTTGTGTATGAGAAATGTCAGCACGTTGTAGGTGTCGCCACCGGTGCCAACCTTGTGTGAATGCTCTGACAAGCTATCATTTGCACATCACTGCAGCTTCCTCCTCTGAGTTAAATTTTTCCGTCTGTAGCACGTCATCTTCGTGGTGTAGCAATTTATTTGCCAGAAGTGTACAAGGCTTTAATTTAAGTAAATTATTTATATTGAATACAAATTTAGATCATTTATATTTATAAGTGGCATATTTTTTCTTGAAGATCTTCGTCTCTATGACTTAGTAAACAACATAGAGTTCTCGCCTGAGAATTTTAAAAATTCGTGAAATGATTTGATCACACTTGTTTTTGTGTTATAAAGACAACAAATCCTGATATACAGATTTTGAAGCCGCGAGTTTAAAAAAATTACATCAAGAGTACGCTTAGCTATTTCAAGAGCAAATAGGAAAGTGCAGATTCGATATGTATATATCATTGACACGTTAGATATTTAACAGTTATTTTATTCGAGATGAATACGTATCATGCTTATAAATTTAAACGTGATACAAATTTCGTAATAGTTTTTCTTTCATCGTCACTTTTGCTTCCTGCTTCGGCACGAATACCAATCTTTGAAAGAGAGGGTCTGACATAAGGGCCACAGATTTCGATCGAATTTTGCATCGACGTTCTGTAGCGAATATAAAGCAATACGTGTTTCGGCTATTTTCTAGACAGCATTTTGAAAAAAATCAATGTCAAAGTTGATGGTCTTAAATCGCGTTTTCCATTATATACGTTGAAAGATCGTGTGAAGATGAACATTTTACTGAGAAATATATATGGAGTCAAATGTAAATTACGCTCGAGTAATTAATGTTTGTTTCCGAGCCGTAGATCGGGTGCTCATAAATATGAGCAACTTTCCGAGCATCGTCAAAAAAATCTTCAAATGTTTGTTAAGCTTATGGGACTTAACTACGGCGTCATCGGTCCCTAAACTTACAAACTACTTAAGTACTAGTTAGCACTAAGGACGGCACAAACATCCATGCCCGAGGGGGGATTCGAACCCCCGACCGTAGTGGCTGTGCAGACCGTGACTGGAGCGCCTCAGTCCCCTCCAGAGTTTCGTCGCCGGTCGAAACTGAGCCCAGAATTGAACGATCACTACAGAACGAAAACGAACAAACGACCACAATGGATGGAAATCCCCCCACCCCCTCCCAAAAATATATAAATAAATAAAAATAAAATAAAGAGAAAAGCCTTCCAGGCCTTGGGCTGTCAAACCGTGGATCCTGATCCATCATGACAATTTTTTGTAAATTTTTTCGGTGTTTTTGATAATATTCTCGTATATTTAATATCTTATCTTGCCTTCTTTTGAAGTAGAGCATCGAGAATTGAGATTAATATTCAAATAAGTGTATTGCCAGTTTAGAGATATTTTGTATTTGATATGAAGTGCAGAAACAATGATAAAAGATATAAAAGTACGATAAAAAATTCTATATTGTTTTATCACGTAATTACAATTACTGGTCGTCTATTCGTCAACGTTCTCACAGCTTGTAGGTTGAAATGTATCGTAAAAACAACGAAAACACAAAGATTTATCACACCATGCACAACACACGGACGACATATGTCCGAGATGTCGTCCCTGGAAAACATATTTGTGTTTCGGTTGTTTTTATGATAAGTTTTCCCCTCTGGCTGTGAGAACCCTGATGAATAGACGACCAGTAATTGGATTGACGTTGTACTTTAAAAGTTTTTACTTTATTTCATAACTAGTTTTTATAGTTTTTGGAGAGTGTATCACAAAACAGCTGTAAGCAGATAACATATTTAAATGAATATTAATCATACTTTCCGATTCTCTTCTTAAATATAAGAAAGAAAAGGTTACAATTTTAAGCATGGCTGTTTAAGCAGCAACCGCTCGTGAAGAATTAACTTTCAAAAATCCAGCTCATCGATTGCAAATTTACAGGTTAATTACTTAACCATGGTTTCAGCTTCAACTAAGGAAACCTTCATCAAAAGTAAATCTTTTGTTACATTAAATGGAAAAAGGTTCTTGAGCTACAGTGCCCACGTTCAAACTACAAATGTAAAGTTACAAGCGTCAAGATTAAAACGAACACATATCATGTAACTAAAACGTGCCGCTATGGTCGCGTATGTGGCCTGCACTGTAGATAGCATCTAACTGACATCATTTTGTCCATTTCACCATTTCATGTAACGAATAAAAATAAATAAATATAATAAATTCTTCTGATGAAGGCTTCCTGCAACCGAGGAGCTGTATTAATACAAGAATAGGTATTACAAAAATAAGAATATTATTAAATACACCGAAAAAATGTAACAAACTTTCCATGATGAAGGTTCGAACTTAGATGCGCAGTTTGATAGACCAACCCCTGGACCGCTCGACCGGCGACGGCGCTCGGAAAGTCGCTCCTTTTTACCAGTACCAAAGCTACAGCAAGAAAACACAGAAATGTTAATTACTCGAATGTCTTTCAACTTTGAACTTGGTTTATCCAAAGACTGCTGAGTGGCTAGCAAGTAACCGAAACACGTCTCTTTACATTCAATATAGAACGTCCATGCAAAATTCGATCGAAGTCGGTGACCCAGATTCCAGAGCCTTTCCATGTTACATCAGAAGGACCACTGTCAGCGCTCTCTTACTGCGCCTGCCGGAAGCTCGATGCTACCGACGTGGCATGCGTGTTGTGCGGGTCTGCCTGTCCTGACTACCTAGTTGGGTCGTAGACATGTCGAGAGCGGCATTGTGGGTATACGTGAGGCTAGGCTGGTGCTAAGTGCAATTCGAGGCGCTTAAAACACGTCTGAAATGAGTTCACATTGCGAGACGTCGTCTTGGTCCTCCGCATGTTGGTGTAAGACGAGTGTGGGTTACGGGCAATGTGACAGACACCAATGAAATACGTGGTTCCTGAAAGGGCATAGAAAACGACAAGGTAAATCACGTGCCGGCCGCGGTGGCCGAGGGGACTGAGGCGCTTCAGTCACGGTCTGCACGGCCACTACGGTCGGGTGTTCGAATCCCCCCTCGGGCATGGATATTTGTGCCGTCCTAGTTCGTAAGTAGTCCATAAGTAGTTTGTAAGTTTAGGGACTGATGACCCCATAGTTAATGTCCCATAAGCTTTACAAACATTTGAACGTTTTTTTGTAAATCACGTCGCACCAACCACACCAACCTCCGCGAAGTTCGACACATGACTGCATTGCATAGCAGGAGACATGATCGATGTCATGGGCTCTAGCATAACAATGGAACACATCGTACACTATAAGTCATTCTACATCTACATACATATTCCGCAATCCACAGTAAGGTGTGTGAGGCGGAGGATACACTGTACCACTACTAGGCATTTCCTTTCCTATTCCACTCCCAAATAGATCGAGGAAAAAAGAATGCCTATATGCTTCCGTACGAGCCCTAATTTCTCTTATCTTTTCTTTGTGATCACTACGCGAAATGTAAGTAGGCGGCAGCAAGATCGTGCTACACTCAGCTTCAAATTCCGGCCCTCTAAATTTCCTCAACAGAATATCACGAAAAGAACGTCGTCTTTCCTCCAACGATCCCAAATTGAGTTGCCAGAGCATTTCCGTGACACTCGCGCATTGGTCGAATCTACCGGTAACAAATCTAGCTGCACGTCTCTGAACCGCCTCTATTTAAACTGATCTGCTGCGGGTCCCAAACACTTGAGCAATACTCAAGACGTGGTCGTACAAGCATATTATACGCGGCCTCCTTTCCAGATGAAGTACATCTTCCCAAAATTCTCCCAATAAACCGAAGTCGGCTGTCCGCCTTACTCACAACTGTCCTTACATGTTCGTTCCATTTCATTCGCTCTGCTATGTTACGCCTAGATATTTGAACGAGACGACTGCATCAAGAAGCTCACTACTAATGCTGTATTCGAACATTATGGGATTATTTTTCCTACTCATGCGCATCGCCTTACATTTTTCTACATTCAGAGCTAGCTGCCATTCTTCGCACCAACTAGAAATTTTGTCTAAATCATCCTGTATGCTATTACTGTCGATTAAAGACGATACCCTCCCATACACCACAGCATCATCAGGAAACAGCCGCAAATTACAAGTTACTCTGTCCATCAGATCATTTATATAGATAGAAAATAATAGCGGTCCTATCACACTTCCCTGGGGCACGCCTGACGATGCACTTGTCTCTGATGAACACTCGCCTTCGAGAACAACGTACTGCGTTCACGTTACGGCATGAGTTATGTGCGAGAAATTCTCTTCTCTAACGTCCTTTGCCTAAAGGGACGACGTCACTGGGGGGACAGGAATGGCATCAGACATCAGATTGGACGAATACAGGATCTTTCTGAAAATTACCGCAGCTCCTTGGTTCACCGCAGTGAGAGGAAGCGGCGTTACAGTGACTACGTTCGCACGAGACATACAGCGCCAACCCGTCAGTATACTTGAGCTAAACGAGCAATGAATATTTTACGTTAGTCAAATGCTGTGAGCGGTTACCTGATGTCAGTATTCAATATGAAAACTATTGTGGACTTTGTAACGGAGGTAATATCTGCTTGAAAGGGAGACAATTTAAAATTGTAATTTGGACCAACCAAAGAAGATAATTTTGATTTGTGTACTACTTATGTTTAAATAAAAGTTGTTTGTCTTCCGAAGAACATATTTGAGTGCAGTATGGTTAGAAGAACCTGGTAGTTTTATCCCGATTTGTAAACATTTCTTAATAGTTCACTTTTTATGAATATTTACATGTCTCTTTGCACAAAGTGTTGTACTTACACGCTGAGACATTTAACTTTATAATTTTAATGATTCCAAATCGCTGCGTAATATTTTATTTTTATTTAACAATGGCCATTTCGGCTATAAAGCCGTCATCGGGTTAACTGCAATCGTGTAATATAAAAGTCGTGAGATAACATAAGTCACATGGTACGATATTTACATAAATTTTGATTGTACATACTTCTTGTAATGTTGTTTTCCACATAAAATCGATGTCATGCCACCAATATGGTACAGTTATAATAAATTGCTGTAGCTAGATGTAATAAATTGCTGTAGCTGCATTTGCTGGTGTATGTCAACGACATTGTATGGTTACAATAGCTTGTGTATACTTATACCAAGCAATATATTAAACAAGTCAAAATTTGTATTAAATTTATTTGTCTATTCTTATGATAAGCAACGATATTGCATGCCTCCAATGGTTTATTTCAAACGAAATGTTCAAATGTTTGTAACTCTATCGGACCAAACTGCGTGGTCATCAGTCTGTAGCTTACAAACTACTTAAACCTAGGTAAACTAAACCTACGGACAAACACATAAACACCCATGCCCCAGGGAGGACTCGAACCTCCACGGCGAGCAACCGCGCGCTCCACAGCGATGTGCTTTATTTTGCGACAATGCTGCTCATTTTCTCCTAAACCATGGACCGATTTCAACCAAATTTGATACACACATTCCTTACCGTGAGGTAACAATTTCTGCATGGTTAAGAATCAGATACGGCACATGGTTCAAAAGATATTACGTCATTACCAAAAGAAATCGCAAAAATGCCATATAATGCGGCGAGACTTTCGAAATACACTGTATGAGAATGACAGTACTTAGCGACTTGCAACAAACTTTAAACATAATTACAAACCTTTATTAAACTTTTTCTCGCTGGCAACCATAGTAAAATGATGAAAGGAAAAAAGTTTCTCGCTTACTACTTTTCCGCTGTTTATGGAGTAAAACTACGGGTCTCGGTATGATGTTACAATTTATGATTTGAACACTACAAATTGTAGCGACAGGAAATTTTACAGACAGTATAGCCGGCCGTGGTGGCCGAGGAGACTGAGGCGCTCCAGTCACACGGTCTGCACGGCCACTACGGTCGGGGGTTCGAATCCCCCCTCGGGCATGGATATTTGTGCCGTCCTAGTTCGTAAGTAGTTCATAAGTATCCAGAATGAAACTTCACTCTGCAGCGGAGTGTGCGCTGATATGAAACTTCCTGGCAGATTAAAATTATGTGCCGGAACCGGGACTTGAACCTGGGACCCTTGCCTTTCGCGGGCAAACGCACTACCGACTGTGCTATCCCGACACGACTCACGATGCCGCCTCACAACTTTACTTCTGCCAGTACCTCGCCTCCTACTTTCCAAACTTCACAGAAGCTCTCCTGCAAACACGCAAGACTAACACTCCTGGAAGAAAGGATATGGTGGAGACATGGCTTAGCCACAGCCTAAGGGATGTTTCCAGAATGAAACTTCACTCTGCAGCGGAGTGTGCGCTGATATGAAACTTCCTGGCAGATTAAAATTGTGTGCCGAAACCGGGACTCGAACCTGGGGCGGCATCGTGAGTCGTGTCGGGATAGCACAGTCGGTAGTGCGTTTGCCCGCGAAAGGCAAAGGTCCCTGGTTCGAGTCCCGGTTCCGGCACACAATTTTAATCTGCCAGGAAGTTTCAGTTCATAAGTAGTTTGTAAGTTTAGGGACTGATGACACCGTAGTTAAGTCCCATAAGCTATACAAACATTTGAACATTTTGAACAGACAGTATACACGCATGTAGTTGAGTGTCACTTCTAAATTGTTTCACAGTACGACAAGTAGTTCATGAGATATGAGCACATGAATAGTAACGTTCATGGAAAACCGCCCCATCACGCACCGAGTTTTAATCTATTACTTCCTTACTACTAATTGTATTTCCAAGAGATTTTACGGACATACAGCCATTATACAAATGAATATATACCTGCAAAATGGCAGGAATAAATAAACAAATAAATAACCGGGCAACGCCGGGTTTTCAGCTAGTTGTTAGATAAAAATAAAATATTACACAGCGATTTGGAATCACTGAAAATTATATTACGTCTTTAAGCGACATATTTAACGCTGCAGGACCCAAATATTACAATATTTCACTGTACTTTTAGGAGCTCCAGTAAGGTGTACCTGGCGCATGCGCGGGCCGCGTCACCTTCGCGTCGTGACCCAGTACGCAGAGGCTTGCAGCAGAACCTGTTAGCTGCAAAAGACGCGGTCTGCGCTACGCCTCGTCACTCACGCTATGCGAGTCGCAATTTGCGCCTAGCGTAACGGGAGGACATTAATAATGCGGAGGGGGGGGGGGGGTACCAGGAAGTGGTAGGCGGTCAGTGGGACGGGCGAGCGACCGCCTGTTACGGCACAGCAGAAGACAGCCGCAGGCCGAGGGCGCTGCAAGTGTGTCGCCGCCGTGGCTGCCACTGGCAACTACCCACTCCAGCACCCCGTCCACGAAGGAAAGCTCACCCTACAACAGTTGGGGCGCCGCGAAATGGCAAACTGACAGTTGCAGTGCATGGCCTGCCTACCTTAACCAAGAAGTAACTCGACATTTCTCTCTGACAGCACCTCAGTACATGCCTGTTGTTTTCGTATGCAGTCCTAATACGAGGGTCACTCAATTCAAACGTGTTATATGTTTTAATTGTTTCTTTTAAGTATCGATAATGGTCACACAGTATTCGAAATCTAGATCTCGTGAATAAACAAAATATTTACATCTCATTGCTGAGAAATTTCTACTAAAAGTGACTTATTCCTTTACAGAAGGAATTTAAACGTAGGAAATTAGATTTGTGGGTATAGCTTCCGATTTTTAAAAATGTTGCTCTTAATGATGGAAATGTTCTTGATTCCTAATGACCAACACCAGATCGCAAGTAGGCAGAACGTAGTAGGCTTCAAACCTGTATTATTTTGTGACATTTTGCTAGTCAACATTGGTTCCTGCGCGATATCCCACTTCTGAAGCGAACAAAATTAATGTTTTCGAAACCTAGGTAAAGGTTTTAATTAAACCCATTTTAACACAACTGGTCACCTGCTGTTTCTCTCCACCACACACCAAGAGGTGCTTGCGGAGTATGCAACGTTCTTTTCTAGAAGCGCTGTTGAAGAAATTTAGAGGGCCGGAATTTGAGACGGACTGCAGAAAGATTCTACTGCCGCCAACCTGCATTTCGCGTAAAGACCAGAAGGATAAGATTAGAGAGATAAGGGTTGTAACAGCACATCGCGACCATAGCATTAGAATCACGGTATTCCGACCTTTTTCATCGTTACGTAATTTTAATAATTTGTTAAGAGGCTAAATTTTCTCATTTTTCAAAATTTTTAGTAAATTCAAATTATATCAGTGTAATTCAGAGTAACTGTATTCAGGGAATACTTAGGTCAAAACATCTCCTATATCAGGGATAATTTGTCAGATTGCTATTATAAATAGTACCCGCAGTTGAGTTTCTCTCTCTCTCTCTCTCTCTCTCTCTCTCTCTCTCTCTCTCTCTCTCTCTCTCTCTATGTGTGTGTGTTTAGCGCTCTATGTGCTCAGCTCTCTGCGGGACTATCAGTATTTAGCTTAAAGTATTATACGCGGTGTCATTCCAAGTTAGGAAACAACCCGAAGAAATATTTAAAATTTAATGTAAACTCTTATATCGTGATCATACGCGAAAGCGGACATTATCTTTGACTTTTATCGGGATAGGCTAGACCGGAAGAACTATAAACTTCAGCCTCCCGTAATAAATTGATGAACATTCCAGAGAGATTAATACAAACAAACACTGACGAAAATAATCACGAATTGTGAACTTATAAAGTGTGTACTGTGAAGGTGTTATGAATGTAACTATTGATTTTAGAATAGAGAATCTATGAACCTTAAAAAAGTCTTAAATAGTTATTCGAGTATTTAGTTCCCTAATATTGTCCCAGCATATTCCAAAACTGAAGGAATATATCTAACTGTTTTGGTCAGGAGAAACGTATGGCGAAATTTTCTGAAGAATAATTCTATAAAGGAAAAGGATCACGCAAAAACAGTATCTTTGTGACGGGCGTCTAATTATATGGACTACCGGGACTCAATGATTCAAATTTTTATTCTTTGGTTTATTAAACCAAACGGCTTTTCATGCTCAAACATTACAAAAAAAGAAAAAATTCAACGAAGACATAAATTTTATTAACTGCGAAGTACCAGGTCTATCAACTTAATTTTCATACTGAGCTGAATTTTTAACCTATACATCCCATACAACTGTGAAAATCAAGATGTAATCTACAGCTAAAAAGTCGCAAGCTAAGGCTAAATATAAAACGAAGTCAGCACAACTGTCGCCCCAGTCACCAAACCAAACCATATCGCCACCTAGTCACAGGGTTCGTACAGATGTATACAACTACTCGTTTCCCTTGTTCTCTATGGGAGTGGAACAGGAAAGCAAGTAACTACTAGTGGTACTAGTCGATTGCAAAATATGGATGTAGATGTAAATTGCCGGCCGCGGTGGCCGAGGGGACTGAGGCGCTCCAGTCAGTCACGGTTTGCACGACCACAACGGTCGGGGGGTTCGAATCCCCCCCCCCCCGGGCATAGAGATTTGTGCCGTCCTAGTTCGTAAGTAGTTCGTAAGTAGTTCGTAAGTAGTTCGTAAGTAGTTCGTAAGTAGTTCGTAAGTAGTTCGTAAGTAGTTCGTAAGTAGTTCGTAAGTAGTTCGTAAGTAGTTCGTAAGTAGTTCGTAAGTAGTTCGTAAGTAGTTCGTAAGTTTAGGGACTGGTGACCCCGTAGTTAAGTCCCATAAGCTTAACAAACATTTGAACATTTTTTTGAATATTGAAATTGGTCATTAGAACGATATAGAAGCGGTTTATAACAAAGTATAAATAATACTGATTATTTTTGTTTCGAGTACTCATACCTAAGCAATTTACAAATATCGTTAGCATGTTTCTCTTGTTTCAGTTCTTATCATTCCGAAGTGCTTGCTAGTTGTATTACTCTATCAATATTTCAAAGCTATAATGTGATGTTAAATAGATATGAATAGTCTTCAGTTAGTTATACAGCGAGCACGACATTACTAAACTCCGTGTATACTTCGAGGGTTAAATAAAAAGAAAAATCAGTACAATCTATCATTGATAGAAATTTTATCCAATAGATTTACGATTCAATATTACATCCTCTCATCTAAATTGATATTTGAATGTAAGTGAACTTACGTGTGTAAAGATTTATTCGGAATTTTATCTTTGGACTCTGAACCTAACATGTGTAGATATGCTGTATAGTTTTGTTCAATAAATGAATTCCAAACGCACGTTTACAACTGAGAATAACAACTTCTGTGACTTTATTTAAATAGAGTTAGTGGAAATATTAAAGATCACGTATGATCTAAAAGACACATAATTAAATCGAACTGTCTAGCGGCTGTTAAATATCCTTAGACAACGAACTACGTAATTTCTGACTTTCAATACTGTTCGTAGTGACCCATACAAACTTTAAAAACTAATTCTCTCGAATTAAGTCGGTGAAACTTTTACAAAAACTAATTGATTTTTCCGTCGGTATTTGACAGAACATGATAATAATATCAAAAAGGAACAACTTCCTGATGTTCTGCAAAACTTATTTATTGGTCACTAACCGGCTTTCAGCTTCTTAGGCCATCTTCAGGTGACAACAATGTAGTACACATGTTTTCAAAGATGTTAAGATTTACAGAGATGTTATCACAGACAATCGATACTTCACAGGAAAGTTCATCGCGCCGGCCGCGGTGGCCGAGGAGACTGAGGCGCTCCAGTCACGGTCTGCACAGCCACTACGGTCGGGGGTTCGGATCCCCCCTCGGGCATGGATATTTGTGCCGTCCTTAGTATAAGGTAGTTCGTAAGTAGTTTGTAAGTTTAGGGACTGATGACCCCGTAGTTAAGTCCCTTAAGCTTAACAAACATTTGAACATTTGAAAGTTCATCGCGAAAACTTATTTATGAGACTTATTAACATTTATATAAAAATATAATAAATATGTGTAAAGAATCAAAACTAATCGGATTATTTTTGTTGAAAAGGAAGGTTGAAAATAAAACTTATTTCAGTAGAGGTGTAGAGGGGAACTGGATCTGTTTTATAAAAACTGGATCTGTTTTATAAAAACTGGATCTGTTTTATAAAAACATTTAAGGACGTTTATGAAGAAATAGGTACAGTAAATCAGCACCAGTGTTCCCACAAAATAGAATCAAAACAAATCAGCCAGGTACGAATGAGCATTGAAGCATTCGTATGTGCCATACGTCGTCGGGGGAATTTACTAATATTTAAAACCTTCCAAACTTTCAGCCAAGTTTCCAGTTGCCGTAAGTGGGACAGTTTTAAAGACGGAAAGTGCGTCTCACATCATCTACATCTACATCCACATGAATACCCTGCAAGTCACTTTGAAATGCGTGGCAGAGGGTCTATCGAACCACGTTTATGATATCTCTCTGTAGTTCCATTCTGTAAAAGCTCGCGGGGAAAAGGAACACCTACATCTTTCTGTTTCCAATCTGATTTCTCTTATTTTATTACTAGCTTAAACCCGCGGCTCCGCTCGCGCGTTGGTTGATTATGATAGATAAGCTATCTTTCAGTAGTGTGCTATTCGTATGCTTATCCTTACAGAGGAAAAGGTGAAGACATTGTAGATATGGTCTGTGGCCTCACGTTACGCTGCATGTAACCTCCTTGCTATAGAGTGACAAACGTCATCGCTGGCCTTCAGTCTGAACTTTTTTTTATAATTTGTCGACTTTCAACTACCATATCTTCCACCCCCTTATAGCTATCGGCGTTAAACTGCTATGATGTACAACGGGAGACTTCAGACAACAATTACACACAGACCATTTGTTTGCGTTCTGTAGTTTCAGAGCGAAATATTAATACACACACACACACACACACACACACACGTAGAATTTTATATACACCGATAACTTTCCAGCCCAATATACTCCACTCTTTTATAGTTATCAACCCTCAGGCAACAATGCAACCAATAAAACCATTTTCAAAGAGTAAATATAATTTCCAAAGAGTAATTTCGCGTTATATTCTTCAAATTACTGAATATCAATCAGATCAGTATAAATCCGTACCTAAAACCTTCCTCAGGTATAAATTAGTAACTGTACAAATATTTAAGTCTCTGCGTCTTGTCGTTCGGACGTGCTAAGCGTACACCAAACAAACATTCACATTAATATATATATATAGATAAATCCGATCGCCATAAAACCGTGCCTAAAGCCTTCCCCGGGCAGACATTAGTAACTGTACAAATTTTAGCTCTTTATGTCTTGTGATTCAGACGTGATAAATGTACAACGAACAGACATTCACATTTATAGATATAGATGATGGTTATGTCTCCCTATGTACAAGGGTGCTAACAATATACCGGCTGATCAAAAAGTCAGTATAAATTTAAAAACTTAATAAATCACGGAATAATGTAGATAGAGAGGTAAAAAATTTATACACATGCTTGGAATGACATTAAAAAATTCAAAAAATGTGCGACAGATGGCGCTGGACAGCAGAACGTCAGTGACCGCTACTGTGACGGGTGAGAGGTACGCTGATATGTTACACAATTGCATCATTCCCACCCTGACTGATAAACACCTGCTGGAACGTACGATTTTTATGCAGGATGGCGATCAAGCCCATATTGCTAGACGCTTGAAAGATTACTTGCGCGCGTCGTTTGGTGATGATCGTGTGCTCAGCCGCCACTTTCGTCATGCTTGGCCTCCCAGGTCCCCAGATCTCAGTGCGTGCGATTATTGGCTTTATCGTGATCGACCGACATCTCTAGGGATGCTGAAAGACAACATCCGACGCCAATGCCTCACCATAACTCCGGACATGCTTCACAGTGCTGTTCGACTACAACTATTGTTGAGGAATGATGGAGAACATATTGAGCATTTTCTGTAAAGAACATCATCTTTGCTCTGTCTTAATTTGTTATACTAATTTTGCTTTTCTGATCAGATGAAGCGCCATCTGTCGGACATTTTTTGTTCTAATAAAACCCCATGTCATTCCAAGCATGCGTGTCAATTTTTACCCCTCTACATTATTCCGTGATTTATTAAGTTTTCAAATTTATACTGACTTTTTGATCACCTGGTATGTTCGCATTCGGAAAAGAAGGTTGGTGAAAGAAACTTCGCAAATAGATCTCGCCGCAGCAAATAACGCCTTTTTTTAATGATTTCCCTCGTTTGAATGATTACCTTGGACAGTTGTCAGATAGTCGTTCTTTTACATAGAGGAAAGAAGACATGCTCAGAGTCGCGGAGGAGGAGGAAGAGAAGGGAACGCAGAGAGAGAGAGAGAGAGAGAGAGAGAGAGAGAGAGAGAGAGAGAGAGAGATGAAAGACGAGACAGAGAGCGGAAGAGCGGAGGGAATAAAAGGTGGATGGATAGGACAAGGGTGGAGGGGGGGTGAGAGAGGGGGATGCTACGAGTACCGTCTCTTTAATTTTCCGACAGTAATTTTAAAGATGGCGCCCATCCATGCCCACAATAACGTGGCGACCAATTCAAAACTTCCGTGTTTGTTAGTTCTTAATTAAGTGGTTCATCTGATGTAATGACTGCGATTATATCGGTAGGTGTAGGCACGATAACCCGTTAATATGTGCGCAGTGGGGATGAAAGTGGTTGAAAGATAAACAAAGGCAGATGGTAGGTATGAGAGGAAGAAAAGTGCCGGCTAAAGCGGAGGGAAAGCTTAGATAAAGTGAAGAGCGCGTAGTAAGCGTATAACGGTTTGCTTGCTATCTGTGAGTTATCATGGAAGGATGAAGTAGTTCTGTAGAGATAAGTCTGCGTGATAAGTCGCAGAGAGCGAGGAAGCAGCTCCTGCAATTACCAACCACTCCTGACTGTCGTGATGAAGAGTCGGGAACCTTGCTGTCACACTGTGACCGGAGATACCTCAACCTTCCATCTGTCATAGATACGAAAAAAACCGTTACTGCCCTTACTACACCCTTGGGAATATTTTTTTGCCTTCACATACCTATTATTGTTTACCTTTCGAACACGCTTCTCCTGATGCAACCGTGGTAATGAGGGATACATTACAGTCTATAGTAATATATTAATGAATTTTTTTAAATAACTTGTGCGATGATTGTCGCTGACTTCTGCCCTCTCTCTGCCAGCTTATCGTGAAACATTTAATATTTGTCACGTTCGACGTTTTTTTGCAAAAAGCTGAAGGGAGAGAGTGGAACTATTCGTCACTTACTGTCTTCTCCTCGATATATTAGGACGTGTTCCAGGATTTTGCCTGTGAGCTTAGTTCCTTTTTTTTATTAATTTCATTAAAACCCGAAAGTTAATTTGAAGTATCTTTCTTACTTATAATCCCTTCCCCATTCTCACTAATTTTAAAGTTATTTATTTTCAGCAGATCCAGTACTTCATCGTTGCGACTTGTTTCGCGATTGTACTTGAATATTCTCTGTGCAACTTTTATTTATTTCGTGTCTATGAATGGTTTATTACATTTTAATGCCTGCATAAAAATCTTCGCGATGTTTATGAAGTGCGATAATTTTGCAATTTTTGGCGACTATCATGATTAATTTTCAACACCGTCATAGAACAACAGTAAACGAAACGCACAATCCCAGCATCAATTTATCGAAGTTATATTCCAGTCATCTCAGTTAGAATCACTACATAATATGAAGGAAATATTAGTACCAGCTCTCAATAAGGTAAAATTTAGATTCCGCCGACTTCTTCTGTAATGTTGCATTCTGGTGTTGTATTTGCTACCGAAGTCACGACCACTACCATTTAATGGCGGAATCCAATAATTTTGTTTAAATTGTCCCTTCCTTGTCAAAATTGCTCAGTAATCTGATTTAAAAATATTTCACTACCTGGTAAAATTTCATGTGCGGTTCCCAACCTTAACTTTAATACGCAACACCCCTTTTCATACGAAAGCAGCATTACAAGTTTAGTACTAATCAAACTAACAGTGGGGGTAACATTAGAAAACTCAGCAACTGTCGCTTATGGCACGGCTGGCAGTGGGATTGGTGCGGCTTCTCCCGTCTTTGGCAGCCTTAAGGCGGGGACGGCTTAAAAATAGGGTGTCTGCGCCCGGGTAATCCGCGAGGCGGGGCCGTAAGCGGCTCTTCTGGCGCAGATGAATAGCAGCGCCCGGCCGGGAGGTGCGGACGGCGCCAGTACTACAGCCGCCTTTCCGGGGAATCCACTGGCAGTGGGGCTGCGCGGCTTCTTTGGAGGGCGGGCACGCACGCGCTGAACTGCACCTCGAGGGCTATAATTGCGCCTCGTGCACCCCTTTCACGGAATATCCCCAGTGGCACATAAAGGCGGGAATGCCCTTTTGAAGATATTAGCCACCATAGTGGGAGTTTTGACTTTGCGCTTTGAAGTGAGACTGAGGAAAAATATTCATAAGATTTTTCGACTTAGAATAGAAGTTCGACAATGTGAAATAGTGCAAGATCTTCGAAATTGAGGAAAATATAAGTAGAGGAAGGTAATACGAAAATTTTTCCGTAAGTGGATTCACATCCACATCTACGCCCATACTCCGCAAGCACCTCACGGTGTGTGGTGGAGGGTACTGATTCCTATATAAACTTTTTTTTAGAATAAATAGCAGGCAACCAGTTGTGTTAAAATGGGTTTAATTAAAACGTTTACCTAGGTTCCGAAAACATTAATTTGGTCAGCTTCAGAAGTCGGACATCGTTCAGGAATCAATGTTGACTATCAAAATGTCACACAAATAATAAAACAGGTTTGAAGCCTTCTAGGTACTGCCTACTTGCGATCTGGAGTTGGTCATTAGGAATCAAGAATATTGTCATCATTAAGAGCAAGATTCTTAAAAATGTCCTCCATTTAACCTCCTTGTGTCAAGGTATAAGTCACTTTTAGTAGAAATTTGTCAGCAATGAGATGTAAATATTTTGTTTATTCACCAGATCTAGATTTCGAACACTGTATGACCATTATCAATACTTAAAAGAAACAGTTAAAACATATAACACGTTTTGACCTCCATGTTGGAGGTTACGTCGATGAACGTATGACCGAAACCTCTAACATGGAGGTAAAAAAAAATGTTTATTTGTTTTAACCGGTTGTTTTAAGCCTTGATTATGGCCACACGGTGATCTAAATCTATATCTGATGAATAAACTAAAGATTAATGACTGATTGCTGACAATTTTCTACAAATCGAAAGACAGTTGTTGAGAACAAGAGCCATAATGCAAACAAGGCTGATTAAGTCACTGTTTTAGTTCAAACTAACAATGAATGTCCGGTAATTATTTGGATCTACTGGGTTATCACTGCTATTTCATCATTACTTAACGCTGCAAAAGCGCGGTAAAGAAATCAGGAAAACAACACAAATTGTCATCAATAATGACTATAAATGAACCACAAATCATTAATCATCGTTTCCTTTCAAAGAAATATTAAGATTCTGATACACTCTCTGGTTCTCACCAGCCAGTTTACGCGGCCCCAACACTGTTATCCCCGACGATTACACACACACACACACACACACACACACACACACACACACACACACACACACACACACACATTATACCGAGTGACCGAAGTAGTTGTCTTAGCAGTGGTAACCCTTCAATACCCAAGAATCGAAACAGTGCCTGACGGCTTTCATGGCCCTATGAACTCATGAAATGAGGGTGATTCTTACAATAACCAACCAATTTTGATTATGCTAGTTATTAACTAAATAGCGCCGTTACCGGTTTCGAACAATTCAGTTCATCATCAGGCAGCTGTTTACGTAAACACAGAAATGTCACTTACATTTTTCTTTTATGGACATAATTTTTCTTTAGTTGTGTGGTGCCCTACAATACAAAACCTGATTGTAATTACTTACTGTAGCGTAAATGTGACTCATGATACCGACAAATATTGTGAACAAACTTTTGTAACAGAATTTTTCTTGTTATTTATTTACTTACGTAGAAAAGTAAAATGAATTTCTAAGCAGGTGAAATATGTCCACTGGTCATGGCAGACAGATAGACAACAAAAGTATGCCTTGCTGTCTGCATTAGACATATGTGAGACGTGGTGGCCATTTTGATGCTCTTGAAATAAGTTTGACTATCTTAACCGCAACTGCACTTTATTAAGGTGTTACGTGTTTTTACATACGTCATAATCAAAGGCTACGAAAAGACAATGGCATTAATATGCTATCCAACACGGATAAAAGATAACGAACAAGTAACACACTACCTGAAATTATTAAAAAATTAAAAAAAAATCCTTAAAACTATTACTGTCATAGACATGTGTCATACATAAAAGATGTTTACAATTCGCTCCAGAACATCTCTGTAGCATGGTCAAGTGCATACTGAAGTCAGCTCAACAGTCAGTTATTACGCGGGAAACCCGCCAGATGGCGATAATGTCTTTCTTCTTCCTTCTCTCTACACACACGCGCAGAATGAGTGTGCATATAATATATACCCCCAGAGAGAGAGAGAGAGAGAGAGAGAGAGAGAGAGAGAGAGAGAGAGAGAGAGAGAGAGAGAGAGAGAGAGAGAGAGAGATCTGGGATGAATCGTATATATCTTTTGTATATGACATATGGCTATGACAGTAACAATTAAAAAAAAATGGTTTCTGTGAGTGTGTTACTTGTTTGTTATGTTTTATGGAAGTGTTGTATGGGATATTAATGCGTCTTTCTGTAGCCTTTGATAATGACGTATGTAGAAACGAGTGACAACTTCATAAAGTGAAAATGTGGTCATTTAAAATGCAACATGGTCTGGAGCGCCACGTTGCGGATCGCACGGTCTCCCGCGTCAGAGGATTTTATCCTCCTTCGGGCACGGATGTTTGTGCTGTCTTTACTATAAGTTAGTTCATGAGTAGTATGTAAGTTTAGAGACTGATGACCCCGCATTTAAGTTCCATAAGCCTAACAAAAATTTGAACATTAATAATAATAATAATAATAATAATAATAATAATAATAATAATTTCGTGTGGCTCATTGGCCTGGTGCAAGTCTTCCAATTGGACGCCACTTCGGCGACTTGCATGTCCTTAGCCTACCCCAGTTATCCAACCTGGAAAAGGGGACCTACAGCTTAATGTGGAATCCGAACCACGTGTCGTTTCTGGCGACTCCTCACATCGTTGAGAGGTGAAGAATGGGTTAAAGTGCAGACTGAAAAATATCCAAGGCCCGACCGGGTTTCGAACCCGTGACCCTTCGGTTTCCAGACGAGCACTTTACCCCAAGACCAACGGGCCCGACATTTAAGTGAAACAACGATACGATGTTGTAATGGTTCCGTATCCACAAATGAGATACGGAATCCTGAAAAGTGAGCTTTCATTTGCATTTGTGTGGGGCAATGAAGAGCGTTAGTTCCCGCGCGGGTTGACAGAGGTAGGAGGTAGCGGGCGGTGAACGGCTGCGGCGTGGCCCGCGGCGTCAGTGATTGGCGCCCTCGAGGCTGGGAGAGTCGGTAATCTGCATCGACTACCAGCTACCAGCCACCAGGCGGCAGCCGCTGGAGCACCGCCGCAGGCTCGAGGGCCGGCCACAAAGCTGCCTTTGTTCTGCCTGGGGGCCCGCCACAGCCTCTTTGACGACCACCGCGCTCCCTCACTGATTTGGCCGCCTCGTCACCGGCCGTCTCCTACCGTAGACGGCCAACTACTTGTCACTGTCAATAGGAGCGTCTATATCGCTTAAAGTATCTTTATTCATTGCGACACTTTGACATCTGCCGGTATCAATTTCTAAATGAAATGAAAACGCACGTGTTTGTAGTACGATGTCAAGATGCAAAGATATTAAAATACACACGTGAAGGAAATTATTCCGCGATCGAATTGTAGGAGTTCGGTTTTACAAAGAGTCTCCTGCGGTATTGGCACACTACCTAGGTTACATTTCTCTTGAGTCTATGATTCAAATGTTCAAATGTTTGTAAATCTATGGAACCAAACTGGGTGGTCATCAGTCCGTAGCTTACTAGGTACATAAACTAAGGTTAACTAACCTAAGGACAACACACACACACCCATGCCCCAGGGAGGGCTCGAACCTCCGACAGTGAGCAACCGCGCGCTCCGCAGCGAGGCGCTTCACACCGATCGACTACTCCACCGCGGCACTGTATAATTCAGCGATAAGTTCCTAGTGATTGGAAAATCTACAGGTCACTCACGTTTATAAGAAAGGAAAGATAACTGGCCCACATAATTACAGGCCAATATGGTTGACATCGGTTTCATGTAAAAATTTGGAGAATATTCTCAGTTCGAATATAGTAATTTTCCTTGAGATCGAAAAGATTCTTTCTTTGAAACAGCACAGGTTTAGAAAACATCCTTTTCTCACATGATATCTTACGAGCCATGGATGAAGGGCAACCAGCAAATTGTATTTTTCTCGATTTCAAAAAGGCGTTTGACGTGGTGCCACATTTCAGACTGCTAACGAAGTTACGAGCATATGGGATACTTTCACAGACTTGTGATTCGCTATAAGACTTCCTATGTAATAGAACGCAGTACGTTCTTCTCGACGGCGAATGTTCATAAGAGAGGAATGTATCGTCAGGCGTGCCCCAAGGGAGTGTGATAGGACCGCTATTATTTTCGATCTATATAAATGATTTAATGGACAGAGTAACTTGTAATTTGCGGCTGTCTGCTGACGATGCTGTGGCGTATCGGAGGGTGTAGTCTTTAACTGACTGTAATAGCATTCAGGATGACTTAGACAAAATTTCTGATGGTGTAAAGAAAGGCAGCTAGCTCTAAATGTAGAAAAATGTAAGGTGACGCGCCTGACTAGGAAAAACGATCCCATAATGTTCGAATACAGCATTAGTAGTGAGCTTCTTGATGCTGTCGCGTCGTTCTTATATCTAGGCGTAACATTGCAGAGCGATATGAAATAGGACTACCATGTAAGGACAGTTGTAAGTAAGGTGGACAGCCGACTTCGGTTTATTGGGAGAATTTTGGGAAGATGTACTTCACCTGTAAAGGAGACCGCGTATAAAACTCTTGTACGACCACGTCTTGAGTATTGCTCAAGTGTTTGGGACCCGCAGCAGATCGGTTTGAAGGAAGACATAGAGGCGGTTCAGAGACGAGCAGCTAGATTTGTTACCGGTAGGTTCGACCAATGCGCGAGTGTCACGGAAATGCTCCGGCAACTTAATTGGGGATCGCTGGAAGAAAGACGACGTTCTTTTCGATAAATTTTGTTGAGAAAATTTAGAGCACTGGAATTTGAAGCTGAGTGTAGTACGATCTTCCTGTCGCCTACATACATTTTGTGTTCTGATCACAAACGCAAAATAAGAGAAATTAGGGCTCGTACAGAGGCAAATATACCTTCTTTTTTCTCTCGTTCCATTTGGGACTGGAACAGCAAAGGAAATGCCTAGCAGTGGTACAGTGTACCCTCCGCCACGCACTTTACGGTGGATTGCAGAGTACATATGTAGATGGAGAGTTCAAACCCCTTGACATAAAAATGGAACAGAGATATACAAAACCAGTACTTCTTGAGATCAGAAATTAACAACTGACCTAGACATCCTGCACTTGTATTCCAGACTGCACAAAAAAACTGTATCCCTAATACCTGGTAACACGTCGTCTTGCTCTGATGCCTACCTGTATTAGTCGTGGCACGATGTACACTAGATCAGTGTTTTTCAAACTATGCGACGCGACCCCCAAGAGGGATCACAAAGTCCTGTTCGGTAGCCCCCTGGCATGAAAATGTCAAGCACATACAAAATTATTTATAAAAAAAATTACGGTCACTGATTCCATTTAACATACTTCCGACAAGCGCAGTAAACGCACTATATTAATGATGCATCAAATAAAAATGATTTTCAGCCTTCGGACAACTCCAAAAACTGCTGCAGTCAGTAACAAGGTATAGTCTTGAACATGATACTTGGAAGCCTAGGAAAGGCCGCTGGACCTGGTGGGAAACCAGTACGACATTACACAGAGTACGCGTAAAAACTTGCCTCCTCTTAGCGGCAGGGTACCGTATATCTCTAGAGCAACGAAGCGTTCCTAATGATTGAGAAAAGCTGCTCGTAATTCCCGTTTCAAGACGGGTCGTCGAACGGATGCGCAAAACTAAACTCGTTTATGTCTAGTTCTAGACCGGAAATATCCTCTGTATTAGTTAACATGGGTTCCGGAACCATGATCATGCCACACGCAATCCACGAGACCCGGAAGGCATATATATACGCACCCAAGTAGATTTTGTGTTTCTTGACCTGCAAGGCGTTCGATATCGTACCGCACCGTCACCTGATGAACAATATCAGATCAACTGTGTAACTAGATTGAAGAGCTTATATCTAACATAATGTTAAACTGATTCTACAATTATTGATATAGCAATAGTTGTAAAATATGCCTCCAAAGGGAAATTGACAATTTCCTAGTGTGCTAGAAATTGAGAATTTTGGTTGGAAGGGAAGCGTGTGTCTGGATAGCCTAGTTTGTTAACCCTTTCAGTCCCACATTATGAAATCAGCTTTGGAAAAATTAAAATCAGTGTTTTCTTTATTAAGGCAGTGTAGTAGACAAAACCATCTTTGTATACAAACAACAGTCTATAGTGAAATTTTATTTTTATTTTTTACGACTAGTTTCGATTTTATTTAAACCATCTTCAGGAAATTAAGCTCCATTGATGTTGTGGAGCTTAATTTCCTGAAGATGGTTTAAATAAAACCGAAACTAGCCGGAAAAATGCACTCTAGACTGTTGTTTACATACAAATTTAAATTTTAAATTTCCCATAAGTGAAACAAAAATGTTTCCAAAAATATGTCAGCGTAACATGTGTTTTAAATTTTTGGTCAAACTATTGATTTTGTGTCATGTATTTCGTGCACAACACAGACAGACGTTTGTATCGAGGGATTTTATTACTTGGACGTTATTTTGTTCATAGTTAACACTGCTAGATCAACAATGCCACAGCACCAAAGACAAGATTGTGGCAAAGACACTGCTGGAATAAAATAAAAGGAACCACACTCACGCTTACACTCTCAGACGGCAACGCAACACAACCTCCAAGATGGACAGATTAATGCCTCAGAAGTGGCTACACGCCGTACCAAGCGACAAAACGTCGTACTAGAAGGACGGTGTTCATACACAAAAATGCAACTTTAAGGATTGATGCACAAAATACGGTATAAATCAACTTTTAAAACGTTGTTGTCCAGGAATGACACTGGGAATGGATGAAGGCGACCGTTTGGCCAACAGGGGAAATCCGGGTTCATATTCCGCTCCAGCACAAATTTTTACCTTCGCCGTTAGGTTTATTTCATTGCCCAGTACTGTCGAAATATTCCAATATTTCGAAGTCGCGAAAGAGATTTCTGGCGTATCCAAGGGGAGTATTCGCTGTTTTTCAAAATACGTTTAAAGAATCTAGTAAATAGCTTCCGAACTTCATTGAGTATTTTTGCGGATGAAGCTGTAGTACTGTATCTCGAGGAGTAACAACGTAAGAAGAAGATAGGGAAATGCAGGATGATCTGAAACGTACCGATGTATATTCTAGGGAATGGCATTTGAGCCTTAACGTAAACAAATGTAAATTGCTACATTTAAACTGAAAAAAGACCATAATACATTTACTGAATAGGAAGACAAATACTGGAAGCAGTTACTTCCACAAAATATCTGAGACTAGATGAAAGGAGAATTTAGAAAAAGAACTACGATATTAATTAATCATAGTTAAGGCATAAGCCAAACAGATTGATTAGAAGAATCAAAAAAAATGTTTGTTAAGCTTATGGGACTTAACTACGGGGTCATCAGTCCCTAAACTTATGAACTACTTACGAACTAGGACGGCACAAATATCCATGCCCGAGGGGCGATTCGAACCCCGGACCGTAGTGGCCGTGTTGACCGTGACTGGAGCGCCTCAGTCACCTCGGCCACCGCGGCCGGCGATTAGAAGAATCCTCAGGAAGTGTAGTCCGTCGACAAAGGAAGTAGTTTGTATAACACTCGTTCGGTCAACATGTGGTATCCGTATAAGAGTAAATAGTAGACATAGAGGAGATCCAACAAAGAGCAGCACGCTTCATTTCAGGCTCATTTAGTAAGCCTGAAAGCATCCAGAGGTGATCGGGAAACTATAGTGACAGTCGCTACAAGTGTGACGTTCTGTATCGCGGTATGGACTCCGGTCAAATTTCCGAGAGGGTACGTTTCCACATCTTACTATCTGAATGCCTAGAAATTTAAACTGTTCCGTCTCACTTATCATGTGTCCATTCTGTGTTATTGAAATGTTTGTTTTTGTTTAATTGTGTGTTAGAACGTGTAAAAACTTAATTTTCCTCTGATTTAGCATTAATTTCTTTTCTATAAGCCATGAACTTATATCTTTTATTGCTTTACATGATAATGCATGAACATTGCCTTGGTAGTGAAGGATATTGTTGACAATGTCATAAGCTAACAGAAATGTTTTAGAAATTGCTTTTACGCTAGACTGTTCTGCGCCAGTTTCTTGATGTCAGTCCAGGTCTTCCGTCCTTTCTCGGTCCCTTCTGCTATTACACGTGTATTCCTTGGTCTGCCTCTTCTACTGCTGCCTTGTGGATTCCATTCTAGGGCTTGTCTTGCCACGTTCTCTTTGCCACGCCTTAATATATGCTCAATCCAATTCCATTCCCTATGGCGTATCTCAATATCAACGGGTGTTTGATTAGTTCTACTCCACATTTCTTCGTTGGAGATTACTTGTGGCCACCATATCCTCAAGATATTCTTCAAGATTCTATTCACAAATAACTGAAGTCTGCTAATCAACTGCCGGTCGCAGTGGCCGAGCGGTCTGCGGCGTGCCAGTCACGGTCTGCACGGCCGCTGCTGTCGGGGGTTCGAATCCCCCCTCGGGCATTGACGTTTGTGCCGTCTTTAGTATAAGCACGTACGTAAGTAGTTTGTAGGTTTAGGGACTGATGACTCCATAGTTAAGTCCTATAAGCTCTACAAGCATTTTAACATTTGCTAATCAGCTGTTTGTTGGTTTTCCGTGATTCACATCCACAGAGCAGTACCGACTTGACGTTTGTACTGAATATGCGTAGCTTTGTATAGCTGTTAAGTTCCCTAGAAGACATATCATAAGAGAGAAACAACATTGGCGCCAGAACAGAACCCTGGGGCACCCTCCACTTAACCGTGCCCCATTGTGAGTACACATCACTGACGTTTTCAACACTGCAGAGAATTACCTTCTGCTGTCTGTTACTAAAGCTGCATCACCACTTGTGGCTCGTATACTGTAAACAACGGCGTCCTTATTAGCACCAAAATCAAATCAAATGTTTGTTAAGCTTATGGGACTTAACTACAGGGTTATCAGTCCCTAAACTTACAAACTACTCATCAACTAGCTTATTCTAAGGACGGCACAAATATCCATGCCCGAGGGGGGAATCGAACCCCCGACCGTAGTGGCCGTGCAGACCGTGACTGAAGCGCCTCAGTCCCCTCGGCCACCGCGGCCGGCTTATTAGCACCGATTAACGAGGGGACTGGAGGCAGGCACCCTCCACTTAACTGTGCCCCATTGTGAGTGCACATCACTGACGTTTTCAACACTGCAGAGAATCACCTTCTGCTGCCTGTTATCGAAGCTTCATCACCGCTTGAGGCCCGTATATTGTAAACAACGGCGTCCTTATTAGCACCGATTAAGGAGGGGACTGAGGCGCTCCAGTCACGGTCTGCACGGCCACTATGGCCGGGGGTTCGAATCCCCCCTCAGGCGTGGATATTTGTGCCGTCCTTAGTGTTAGCTAGTTCTTAAATAGTTTGTAAGTTTAGGGACTGATGACCCGGTAGGTAATTCCCATAAGCTATACGAACATTTGAACTTTTTTTTTTTTTAATATTTGAAATTCCTCATAACGGGCGCATACCTCTTGAAGGACTTTATGTCACGTCTGAAACTTAGAGAGAGCAAAGCCAGCACCCAGACGCACGTTCGCCACCGGGTCTTGCGGTGTTGGCGCGTGACGGTGTAACGAGGCCGTTGCAGCGGTGTCGGTAATGGCCACCTGACGCCGCGGCGGGCTCGCATGGCCGCCACTAATACCGCACGGCCACAGATCGCGCGCCGCGGTGTTTAACGACTCACGGCCGCGGCCGATCCCGACAGGTGCCTGGCGCTCACGTTCACGTTCACGCCTAACGAGCCGCCAGCCATGACTGACGAGCTCCTGCGCTCACTTTTTCTTCCCTCCGCCGCCCTGAGGCCCGTAATGATTTACCGTAATGAGCTGCGAGATTCGTAATGTGGGAAAGAGACGCGGACAGGTCTCGCCACCGAGACCTCGTTATGCGCGCCCGTTTCACGTGCAGAAGGCGGGACCACTGCGGCTGTCCGTCTGTTCAGGCGAGCGTTACAGCGCGACCGCGACACTAAACGAGACGCAATCGGCGGTACAGGGAGCGTCGGCCGCAGGCAGCACGTCTGCATACACACGTCTTTGCCGCGCGTGGCCGGGAGATGCACGAGACGGACAAAATATCAACACTGCGCAGTATGCTACGTCCTTATGCAAGTTAGCACCACTGCGCACGTGTTAAAACTGTGACTCGACCGCAGTACGTAATTATCGTGCGGAGTCCTGGACGTTACCTTGCTTCTACATCTGCACAGAAACTCTGCAAATCACATGTAAGTGCCTGGTAGAGTGTTCGTTAACACCTGTCATCACCTTTCTCTTCCGTTTCATTCTCTAATAGTGCGCGGGAAGAAAGAACACCCTAATCGTTCCGTTTTCGATGTGATTTCTCTTATTTTATTGCGATTCCCATGTCTCCTTATGTAGGTGGGTACTAGCAAAAAAAAAAACAAATGTTTGTATAGTCTATGGGACAAATACGGGGGTCATCAGTCCCTAAACTTACAAACTACTTATGAACTAGCTAATACTAACGACGGCACAAATATCCATGCCCGAGCAGGATTCGAACCCCCGACCGTAGTGGTCGTGCAGACCGTGACTGGAGCGCCTCAGTCACCTCGGTCACCGCGGCCGGCTGGGTAGTACCAAAATATTTTCACATTCATAAGTAAAAGTAGGTGATTGAAATTTCACAAATAGATCTCGTCGCAACGAATAATGTCTTTCTTTTAATGATTTACATTCCAAAACGTGTAACATTTCCTAGACGCTTTCCTCCAATCCCCCCCCCCTCCCTGTAGCGTGATAAAACTAAACGAGCTGCCCTTCTCTGACCCTTCTCAATGTCTTCCGTCAGTCCCACCTGGTGAGGGTCCCACACTGGGCAACAGTACTCCAGGAGAGGATGCACAAGTGTGATGTAGCCAGTCTCTTTGGTAGAGCTGTTGTATCTTCGAAGTGTTCTGCCAATGAAACGTAACCTTTGGTTCGCCTTCCCCACAGTATGAGGTGGGGACAATTATTTATTTGATGCAGCTCCACGTTGTAATGGAATCGCAACTGTGGCTGGTCGAGTTTTAATTAAAATTACGGGGATAATCAAAAAGAAAGATTTTCAAATATTTATTTCTTCTAAACTACAAAAGACAGTAACATGATTCCGAAGTTAACCGCTTACGAAAAGTTCACAATTTAAACGACCCTGGTAGAAATTCCAATCACGGCCGCATTGGCGACGTCGTTGTTTTTGTTGGTTGTATGTTGCGAAATGGTGGCGATACACAGGAGAAATCATTTTGTGTGCTACAACTGGCAAAACTAGAGTCCATTGTTGCAGTTCAGTGAGCATTTGGCCGTCAATTTAATAGGTAACAACCACTTTCATAAGAAATTTTACGAGTGGCATCAAAAATTTGTATAAAATGGTGGCATCTGGAAAGGGAAAAGCAACGGGTCGTTCACACACATAGAGAACGAGAATGTCGAGCGTATTCTTACACGTTACGAAAGGAGCCCGAAGAATTGCACATCACGAGCAAGCAAAGATCTTAACATTCCTCAACCAACGGTACGGCGAGTTCTAGAACATCGTTTGCACATGAAGTCATACAAACTGCAAGCATTGCATCCTGAATCTCTGATGTCGCCTTGATCTGCTGGCACATCGGCATCTCCTTAGCGGCTTGCCACTACGTTAAAAATTTTTATATGTTCAGACTGCTAGCTATTAAATGAAGTATGGTTTTTTAATCTTTTATACAACAAGAGCATTCCTTACTTCTGTAAAAGTCTCATGTGGTAATTTTACATTCTGATGATGAATTACGTAGCGTTGATGAAATCTAGATAAATTTTTGTAATTACTTTAAAGCAACTTGTGGGACTGCAGTTGTCATAATTATGTTACATTAAATGTTAGGAGACTTTCTGAAAGCATTTGTCTCTAGTGTAGCACTGTATGCGATAAGGAGATCAAATAAAAAGATGATGGAAGCTTTTGAAATGTGGTGCTATAGACGAATGATGTAAATTAGATGGGTAGTCATGTAACTAATGAGGAGACGCTGAACAGAGTTGGAGAGAAAAGGAGTTGCTGGCATATCAAGAATTTTATTTTTATTTATTTTTTATTTTAGGGCGCTCAACTACAGTGGTAATTAGTGCCCGAGTCTGACCCTTGATTGATTTAAAACAAGGTTAAAAAGGTGCCGAGAAGGAGAAGTTTAGTTTATCACTAAAACAAGGAATAAAAATATCGTTAGAAGGAATTAAATGTCCTTGGACAGATTTGTCAAGTGTATAAAACGCAAAACTCTAGCAGCTGCCCGTGCGTCATCAGCTAAAAAAAAAAAAAAAAAAAAAAAAAAAACTCCAAAGTGGACGGCAAGATTTACTGCAACACGAACATCATTAAAATTGGGGCAGAACATAAAAACATGGCGAACCGTCATCGGGAGATCGCAGGAACAGACAGGTGGGGGGGAGGGGTCGCCTGTTAATAAGTGTCGCTGGCTGAACCGGCAATGAGCGATTCTCAGCCGGGGGCATATCTTTACTAAGAGAAGGGATAGGTTAGTGGGAAACATTCTGAGACATCAAGGAATCGTATACTTAGCATTAGAGGGAATTATTTGGGGTAAAATAATACAGGGAGACTGAAAGACGAATATAGTAAGCAGTAAGGTGACTCCCGTTTATAAGAAAGGCAAGAGAACTGACCCACACAATTACAGGCCAATATCGTTGACATCAGTTTCATGTAGAATTTTGGAGCATATTCTCAATTCGAATACAGTAACTTTCCTTGAAACGGAAAAGCATCTTTCTGTGAATCAGCACGGTTTTAGGTAACATCGTTCGTGTGAAACTCAGCTTGCCCTTTTCTCACATGACATCGTGCGAGCCATGGATGAAGGGCAACAGGCGGATTGTGTTTTTCTCGACTTCAAAAAGACGTTCGACACGGTGCCACACTGCAGACTGCTAACGAAGATACGAGCTTATGGAATAGCTTGTGACAGATTTGTGACAGGCTGGAAGATTTCTTAAGTAATAGAACGCAGTACGTTGTTCTCGACGGTAACTGTTCATCAGAGACGAGTGTATCGTCAGGCGTGCCCCAGGGGAGTGTGATAGGACCGCTATTGTTTTCTATCTATATAAATGATCTGATGGACCGAGTAACTTTTAATTTGCGGCTGTTTTCTGATGATGCTGAGGTGTATGGGAGGATATCGTCTTGAACTGACTGTAATGACATACAAGATGACTTAGACAAAATTCCTAGTTGGTGCGAAGAATAGCAGCTAGCTCTCAATGTAGAAAAATGTAAGGTGGTGCGCATGAGTGGGAAGAACAATCCCATAATGTTCGAATACAGCATTAGTAGTGAGCTTCTTGATGTTGTCGCGTCGTCCCTATATCTAGGCGTAACATTGCAGAGCGATATGAAATGGAACGAACATGTAAGGACAGTTGTGAGTAAGGCGGACAGCCGACTTCGGTTTATTGGGAGTATTTTGGGAACATGTACTTCATCTGCAAAGGAGACCACGTATATAGCGCTTGTACGATCACGTCTTGATTATTGCGCAAGTGTTTGGGACCCGCAGCAGATCTGTTTAAAGGAAGAAATAGAAGCAGTTTAGAGGCGAGCAGCTAGGTTTGCTACTGGTTGGTTCGACCAATGCGCGAGTGTCACGGAAATGCTCCGGCAACTCAATTGGGGGTCGTTGGAGGAAAGACGACGTTCTTTTCATGAAGCCGGCCGCGGTGGCCGAGGAGACTGAGGCGCTCCAGTCACGGTCTGCACGGCCACTACGGTCGGGGGTTCGAATCCCCCCTCGGGCATGGATATTTGTGCCGTCCTAGTTCGTAAGTAGTTCATAAGTAGTTTGTACGTTTAGGGACTGATGAACCCGTAGTTAAGTCTCATACACTATACAAACATTTGAACATTTGAACTTTTCATGAAATTCTGTTGAGGAAGTTTAGAGGGCCGAAATTTGAAGCTGAGTGTAGCACGATCTTGATGCCGCCTACTTACATTTCTCGTAGTGATCACAAAGACAAAATAAATTAGGGCTCATACGGAGGCAAGTAAACATTCATTTTTTTCCTAGTTCCATTTGGGAGTGGAAATCCCTAGTAGTGGTACAGTGTACCCTCCGCCACGCACCTTACGGTGGATTGCGGAGGATGTATGTAGCTGTAGAGATTCAAAAGGATGTAGGCTGCCGTTATTTTTTTTTTCCTCAGATAAAGAGGTTTGCACAGGACAGAGTAGAATGGGGAGTTGCAAGAAACCACACCATAACAACAACAGAATCAGCATGGCTCTCCTTATCCATGTTGGCACTGTTAACGGGTTGTCGAGTCCTTGGCAGGTTGGGTTGTAACACTTCGCTGGGAGACAGGAGAGCCAATACGAAATCAGATAGCCCTTGACGGTTGCCACGTCCCGGTAAACACAGAGGTCGGTGTGTCCCCTCCAACAGCCGCGTGGCGGGGACACAGAGCTAGCTGCCGGCAGCGCAGCCCAGAGGCTGGACGCGGCGATGACGACGGCGGCAAACAGTGTATCTTATCTGTCGGGCGGCGCCGGCCACCGCGCACACAAACGCCGCCCACTGTTGATGCCAGCGCCTGTGTTTGTAATCGGCCGGTAGCCCGATATAGACCGACCGAAATAATTCACTGCGCGCCGATGAGGGAGGCGTGTGTACGCCGTGCGCACCGCGCTGCGCGTTGACCGTGACACAAGGCAGGCCAGGCCAGCCGCGACTCGGCGCGTGCGATCGGGACCGCGAGTCCAGCAGTCTGGCTAGCGAAATGCGTATTCGCCAACAACACCTACCACGCGAGCGTCGTAATACGTGCTGCCTCTACCTCTACATACACACTCCGCAACCTACCGTAAGATGCGTGGCGGAGGGTACACAACTAGGCATTTCCTTTCCTATTCCACTCCCAAATACGAGGCGCGTCCAGAAAGCAAGTTCCGTTTCAGTTTATCTCCGCTGCAGCGCTGCGATTGCAGTTCCGCACATGCGCTGTAGGCGATGTTTATCAAGGAGAAGAACGTACGCCATTTGGAGATCGCTGTCAGTTACGTACGCTTTGTTGTGCTCCTTTGAAATGTCGGCGTTGATTGAAAATCCCGCCGCCTGTGAAATCAGGTCAGGTCAGGTCAGCGAGGAAACTGAAACAAAGTGAAACCTGTCGGCAAATTTGCGATTTTTACGGACCAAATGCGATGAGTGATTCGATGGTGAGAAGATGGGTCCGACAGTTCAATAGCGGGCGTAGTGATGTGCACGATGAAGAACGAAGTGGGCGTCCACCTTTGGTTACAGAGGAACTGGTTCACGCGATTGATGACAAGATGCAGGAAAACTGTAGGTTTACAATTACTGCTCTCGCTATGGACTTCCCCCAAATTTCACTGTTTCCAACTGGTTGAAGACACAGGCGGCAGATTTCTTTGAAGAAAGTATACAAAACCTGATGCCACGCTATGGCAAATGCCTGCAAAATTTCGGCAGTTATGTGGAAAATTAATTTGAGAGTTGTAGAATTTTGTGCAATAAAAATTTCTTCTGTATCTGTGTACAATTTTATTTTATTGCCGAACGGAACTTACATTCTGGACGCGCCTCGTAGAACGAGAGAAAACAGAATTATATACCTCCGTACGAGCACTAATTTCTCTTATCTCGTCTTTGTGATTATTACTCGAAATATAAGTAGGCGACAGGAAGATCGTTCTACACTCAGCTTCAAATTCCGTCCCTCTAAATTTGCTCAATATAATTTCTCGAAAAGAACGTCTTGTTTCCTCCAGCGATCCCCATTTCAGTTCCCGGAGCATATTCGTGACGCTCGCGCATTGGTCGAACCTACCAGTAACGAAAATAGCTGCTCGCCTCTGAACTGCTTCTATCTCTTCTTTTAAACTGATCTGCTGCGGGTCCCAAACACTTGAGCAATACTCAAGACGTGATCGTACCAGCGCTTTATACACGGTCTCCTTTACAGATGGAATACATCTTCCGAAAATTCTCCCAATAAACCGAAGTCTGCTGTCCTCCTTACAACTGTCCTTACATGTTCGTTCTATTTCATATCTCCTTGCTTGTTACGCCTAGATATTTGAACGACGCGACTGTATCAAGAAGCTCACTACTAATGCTGTATTCGAACATTATTGGATTGTTTTTCCTAGTCATGCGCATCACCTTACATTTGTCTACATTAAGAGCTAGCCGCCATTCTTCGCACCAACTAGAAATTTTGTATAAGTCATACTGTATGCTATTACAGTCAATTAAAGACGACAACCTTCTATACACCACAGTATCGCCAGAAAACAGCCGCAAATTACAAGTTACTCTGTCCATCAGATCATTTATGTAGATAGAAAATAATAGCGGTCCTATCACACTCTCCTGTGGCACGCCTACAATGTACTCGTCTCTGATGAACACTCGCCGTCGAGAACAACATACTGCTTTCTATTACTTTGAAAGTCTTCACAAATCTGTGAACCTATTCCACACGCTCGTATCTTCGTTAGTAGTCTGCAGTGTGGCACCGCGTCAATCGCCTTTTTGAAATCGTGTCAATAAATCCTGAGACGCCTATGTACGTTGCACATGCTACCGCATACCAGGTGGCTGATACTTGTTTCAGTTGTGGTTCATAAGGGAAACATCATGTTTCTAAAAATATTCAAATGTTTGTAATCCTAAGGGACTCGACTTAGGTTATCAGTCCTTACTTACAAACTTCGTAAGCTAATTTAAACTAAGTGCGAGAAATTTACCCACGCCCTAGGGAGGACTCGGTCGATCGCAGCGCAGCAAGGCGCCTTGGTGCGCTCGGATATTCCGCCGCGGCCCCATGTTTCTTCTCCAGTTATTATCCTGCTGAGAAACGTCGGAACATTTTGTTTTCAAGGTTATACAATTCCTTAACTTACTGTCCTTCTTTTCACCATTCTTTATGTTAAGTTTATTGATAGTTTACTTCCTGCACCTTCTCATTACTTCTGCCTTTTCTGGCTTACTACCAATCCATACAAGGTTTTCATTAGATTATCCGGTTGCTCCACGTCGGACGTTCGAGTCCTCCCCCAGGCGTGGTGTATGTTAGGTTAGTTTAAATTAGTTTGTGCCTAGGGAATGATAACCACAATAGTTAAGTCCCATAGATATACAAACTATTTTATATAGATAGTAAATAACGACGGCCCTTTCACAATTTACTGGGACACTGGTGACGATACCCTTGTCTCTAATGAACACTCACCGTAAAGATCGTTCTATTGCTCTACCCATTCAGTCCAGAAATATTTTTAAAATAGTACAAAAATACTGTTACAGTTTTTCATCTCTATAAAGCCCTATTTACTGTATATTTGAGCACAATAAACATTTGTCATACTTGGTTTCAAAAATAAACTCGTCACTTGGTGAGCAAAGCAGTTAAGGATGCGAAATAAGATGACAAATAATAACATATTTCACAGCGTATTTTTGTGATGGAATTTGTTTCTTAAAGTGGAATTCGTAAAAACATGGAAATGAATGTGTAAAGTAAATGAATGTTTTATCCATCGCAACAATCTTGGTCTATGTGTTAAATAAAAAACAACCACCAGTTGCAGGGTTGCAGATTCATTAACGACCCGTTTCAGGCAATTATTGCCCCTCTTCAAGCATATTAATATTGCCCTGTTTGTTCACTCGGATCATTGTGTTTGTTTGTTTGTATAGTCTATGGGACTTAACTACGGGGTCATCAGTCCCTGCCGGCCGCGGTGGCCGAGGTGACTGAGGCGCTCCAGTCACGGTCAGCACGGCCACTACGGTCGGGGGTTCGAATCCCCCCTCGGGCATGGATATTTGTGCCGTCCTAGTTCGTAAGTAGTTCATAAGTAGTTTGTAAGTTTAGGGACTGATGACCCCGTAGTTAAGTCCCATAAGCTTAACAAACATTTGAACATTGAACATCAGTCCCTAAACTTACAAACTACTTATGAACTACTTACGGACTAAGACGCCACAAATATCCATGCCCGAGGGGGGACTCTAACGCCCAACCGTAGTGGCCGCGCAGACCGTGACTGGAGCGCTTTAGTCCCCTCGGCCACCGCACCGGCGATCATTGTGTAATAACAGTAAACATCAAGTCAACTTAATATTTAGTGGTATTACACAATGATCTGAGTGAACATGTAAGGCACAATTAACATGCCAGAAGAGGGGCAATAATTGCCTGAAACCGGTTGTTAATGAATCTACAACCGTGCAACTGTTGACCAGTTACTGATATTTTGTCTGTTGCGCTTCGTAATGGGTCCTCCACCGTCGCTGTTTTTCATCGTACTGCACTATTTCGGTGACTGAGGGTACCGTGAAGCACGAAACTAAAAGCGACAAATATCCAATAAACAGGCCACTGCATCTTAAAACTGGACGAAATCGTACAGTGTTATAAAGTGCTGTCAAGTCCGTGTTCAAAATTTTGGACTCCAAATCTGAAAGAGTTAAGAAATCTTCGAGTGACTCACATATCTGATAAACTATATGTTTGTACTTTCTTTGTAGTATGGCACCATCTGAAACGCCTTCCGGAAAACGAGGAACTTACCCAGATGAAGGCCACTGTAACGTTGGCCGAAACGTTGGTTATTTAAGTAATAGCCTTACATCATGACGCGGTACCATACCCAGAAAACTTTTATGTCATGGAACTTACAGTCTGCCCGATGCTCTTCATGTCTGGCTCGCAAGATGACTGAATTTCACAACAGCGGTGCTTTTTAAAGCCATACTGGTGCATGGACAGTTTTCCGCCTCAAGGGTACTACATTCTAACTAAGAATATACAACGTTGAGCAAAGACATTGCTACATTGTTGACTAATAGCATGTTGCTCCTGCTTTAGAGCGCAATGCGCCAGCGACTCTTACTCGGTATGATTTCGTCAAGGGATTGTTAGGAATGTTGCTGCAGCTTGTCTACGGAGCGGTGATTTGTGGCGGAAAACTATCACTTTCCTCTGTCCCACATAGGATACGTTTTGTTGCGGCATCGGTCTCACACAGGCAGTAGCTGGACACACAAGCCAACCACCTGCGTAATTTTGCGGTGCAGTAAAACTGGCGTAGCGTCCTTCACTGCAGCCGTTCACCAGATTGCTACGTGCTGTAACGCGGAGCTCCGCACCCAGCTGTGTTATGGGAACCTGGCCCCTGTCACAACGCCCCAGACAGTAGCGACTATATATATATATATATATATATATATATATATATATATATATACACACACACACAAGTGTGGAGCAGTTACGACAACGCCGTGCGTGGCTGTAGTTCTGCCCCCTCACCATCATCAGTCAATGCGTGACCGAACAGTACATTCAGTAGCATCACCAACTAGCTGAAAAATTCTACTGCTGGAGCATGGAAAGGCGAATACGCGCCTTCTGTTAAACAGGGACAAAACAGCAAAATCAAACGTTTGTAAATCTATCTGACCAAACTGCCTCGTCATCAGTCCGTAGCTTACATACTTAAACTAACAAGGGGAGGCCGCCAATTGTGAAATTCAGATTCGATTCATACTGCGCATAATTAAAGCTCATGGCCAGAGGTGTAATTTGGCGAAGCACCAAGATGCACTTCTCAGCCGTTGTCGAGAAAATAGTCAATTTAAAAAAAGCCGTTGCGGTGAAGTACTCGGGTTCGTAATCCGAAGGTCGCCGGATCGAATATCGCGTTATGTAACTTTTTATTATTATTATAATTATTATTATTTATTATTATTATTAATTGAAATATATATACATCGCACGAACCAGAGTGATAGTTATCATAGAAATACGGAAAGCAGAAAGCAGCACGACATCGAGCACATATGATAAACGATGCGTTTTTACAAGAACTATTGTTTTTCAAATTATCTGTTGGGAAACAAACCCGATTGACATTCTGAAAAATTGTTCTATCGTTCGTCAGGTTTTACACTATACGTATTCGTTTCGGAATATCGTTTATACTTCTTCTGTTAACTATACGTGGTAAACATTATGAAGGCAATTAATAACATTTGTGAAATACAACTTTGTTAGCAGAAAACAATGATGTTCGAAGCCGCCCGTTGCATATAATAAGTTGTTTGAAAGTCGTTTGTCGTGGAAAACTGCCGACTTGGAACATCAAATGTTATTAATTGTCATCAAATGTACACACACACACACACACACACACACACACACACACACACACACCACACACACACACTCCCACACGTACGTACGTACGTACGTACGTGTGTGTGTGTGTGTGTGTGTGTGTGTGTGTGTGTGCATTTGAATGACAAAAAACAAATAATAAAAAAATTGCATGCCGCAAGATTCGATCCGGGGACCTTCGGATTACGAACCCGGGCGCTTACCGCTACGGCACGCCTCGGTCCAATATTACTAATCGTAGAGATTGTAGAGAGTATTTCACCTCAAAGGCTTATTTTAATTGTCGATTTTCTCGACAACGGCTGAGTAGTGCTTTGCCAAATTACACCTCTGGCCATGAGCTTTCATTAAGCGCAGTATGAATCGGATCTGAATTTCACAAATGGCGGCCTCCCCTTGTAAGATAAACAAACCTAAGGACAACACACACACCCATGCCCCGGGAAGGACTCGAACCTCCGACGGCGAGCAACCGCACACTCCCCAGCAAGGCGCCTGAACCGCGGTAGTGCAGTTGCCTTAGTCTTCATTTCGTCTGCCTCACCAGAAATTTTAACATTGGACATAATCCAAAAACGGCTTAACGTCGTATGTGAAGTATGTGACCAGTTTTCGTTAAGACAATTCTATCAAACAATGCTGATAGGTCGTTCAAGGTTTAATTAATGAAACTTATTAGTAGTTTAGCGTTTGGCCCATCATCAGATAACAATTTACATTGTTTACAATGTTACAATGTTTGCAAATCTAAGGGATTTAACTACGCTGGTCATGAAGTCCCTTGGCTTACAAACTACTTACACTAACTTAAAGTAACTTACGCTAAGGACAACACAAACACCCATGTCCGAGGGAGGACTCGAACCTCCGACGGCGAACGGCACCTCAGTACGCACAGCTATTATGCCGCGGCACATTGTTTATAATATAAAATGCAGGCACATCAGTATCCTAATATAGCAGCCACCTGAATACAAGTGACTGATGTCTCAGCATTTTAAATTGTAAGCGGGCTAACAAGGAGAGGAGGCCTAGTCGTCATCGCCGTATTCGTCCAAATTTATGGTACATGTATGGTGTGGTGGACACCAAGTGGGAACTCCAGATGGCCAAGCGTTTAGGAAATAAAAGGAAGTTTGATACGAATCTCTCACCATATGTATCTTATCAACTGTCCCTGTGACGGCGTGTTTAGGAAGCGGTGTTTGGCTCAGCGGTAAAAGATCGGATTCGTATTGAGAAGGTCTTGGGTTCAACTTCACCCCGCGGCAAATGAATTTCTGCTCCTTGACAATTAGAGCGCAACGTAATGCTGACCTACGTAAGGCAAGTTTGGGCACGTCGAAACTTACGCTATCTGTCTGAAATATTAGAAGGATTAAAAAGGTGCAAAATCTTGGCTGGCTGATAGTCACTTTACGAGAACAATAAAAGAATGTCGTACTGTATTGTACTTGTTGGCCGTGTCTTAGAGTTACTATACAATCAGTCTGCATACACAAATAATGAATGCGTGCAAGAAATATTATTTTGTTGTAAAAGGGAAGTTATACCTCGCTTCACACCAACTCACATTCTTCACTTCATATCGTTCATGTCACCCAGTTACTATAATGTATTTAATTACCATTAACTTACAATCACTTACAGCATCAAGAATAATCACAAACAAAATTACACCAATCAAACTGATAAATGTATATTAAAGAAAATTAGCAATCAGCAAATTCGACACGAATAACACAAACAATAAAAATGAAGAATGTGCATAATTATTGCGAAGTCGTGTAATGAGGCAGTTTCTAAAACAGGGATGCAACCCTACCCTCAGGAAAGGATTAATTATAAAAAATAAAACTTTCAAAAAGTGAAAGGAACTGCTTTTTTATTATTACGTTTGGTTAATGCCCTATCCTCGTTATTACAACAATTACAGTGACGAGCCACAAATTAATCAAGGTTGTGTATAGGTTCCTACCGAGTGGAAAGTGATATAAAATAAAATGAAATGAGCGACCTTGCGCAATGCGAAAAACATTTAAAGTAAATTACCAAAAGATTAGCAGCATCATGAAGAACTCCGTGCTGTGTCCACCGCGAGCTCCAGTGCAAGCGCCACGCTCCGCTACTACTCTCCGACTCCACGCAGTAACACCGAGCAAACCCCGCCTACCGGCCGCCAAAGATAATCCTTGCGGACCCAACAAAGGTGTAATATATATGTTACCATCATATATAATCCCAAAACTTAAAGTAGGAAATTTCCATTCAGTAGCCACATTACAACGTGAATGGAATGGGAAAAAATCCTACAGTGGGACGTACCCTCTGCCATGCAATTCATAGTGGTTTGCAGAGTATTATTGTAGATTTAGACTGACCTCACAATTAATCGCAACATCATCAGCGCCACCACGGTCAAATTAAACTCACGATTATTCGTGTTTGCAACTTATGGACCATTCACAACCGCAGTTTGCAAGATAATATGCTTGTTTTAAAGAATGACGTCCCATGCTGATGTTCACATATAAATACAAAATAATATACTAAGTTGCGGTTAACTGTGACGTCTGTAGTGTTCGCATTGCCAAGGAGCAAAAAGCATTTGCCGCCGGACGGAATCGAGCCTGCGAACCTTTCGTTACAAATCCGATCTCTTAGCATTTTCTCTCTCTCTCTCTCTCTCTCTCTCTCTCTCTCTCTCTCTCTCTCTCTCTCTCTCTCTCTCTTTTACCGCTCTTTATGTTTTGCTTATAACATTGTTACGTTCTGCGACAAGACATAACAATTTCAAAGCACTTACAACAAACTTAATGCCAATTATGCTTTAAAAACACAACATAAATACAGAAAAGAATTTCACACAAAATACACTATTTTTCATGATGCTCGTATTTGTTTTTCAGTCAATTTGAATAACATTCTTCTCTTGAACAAAAAGAAAAATTCAAACACCGCTTTCTAAACAGACTCTCAGGGGCGGTTGATAAGGTGCATGTGGTGATAGATCCGCATCGAAATTAATTATATATCCTAAACACTTAGCCATCTGGAGTTCCCACTTGGTGCACTTTCATATGTCACCATTCCCTACTTGTGCCAAAATTTTGACGAATTCGGCGATGACGAGTAGGCCTTCTCTTCTTTTAAATTGGTTATCTGATTATGGGCCACGCCCGAAACTAATAATAAAGAAGTTGCATTAAT
This sequence comes from Locusta migratoria, assembly GCA_026315105.1. Lineage (NCBI taxonomy): Eukaryota > Metazoa > Arthropoda > Insecta > Orthoptera > Acrididae > Locusta > Locusta migratoria. Next base: position 324,356,989 of record CM048745.1, on the reverse strand, counting down.
TAAAACCTCAGCGACTTATCGGCATTGTTAGTTCATTTTTGTACTGTGTTCCCACAGTTGCTTTTTATAGTTGTAATGTAGATACTCGTGTAATCCGTCTAGGCAACTGAATAGTGAAAGTTATATATTGCCATATGCAGTGTGCCTTTATTCCTAAGGCATCATCAGTGGCAATTTTTGGTGGATGCTGGTCTACATGAAGTGCTAACTGGTGACTTTACGTTGTTTTGTTTCCAATTTTATTCCCTTGCCTTGGCATTTTCGTTTTTAACACTTCACCAACCACTAGCACCACTAGGCACATGCCATTTTGTACAAAGTGGCATGTGCCTAGTGGTGCTAGCGGTGAAGTGCTAAAAACGAAAACGCCAAGGGAATAAAATGGGAAACGAAACAACCTAAAGTCACCAATCAGCACTTCATGTAGACCAGTATCCACCAAAAATTGCCACTGATGATGCCTTAGAAATAAAGGCGAAATGCATATGGCAATGTATAACTTTGTTTATTCAGTTGCATAGACGGATTACATAGATATCAACATTATAACCTATCAGCATTGTTTAACATACTGTCTTAATGCGACATATTCGCGCTTTTGTAGCACACACACTTGCTTCTCGCAGTCTCTCCTCTGACAAGGAGAGGATGCCTACACGACATCACCGAATTTGTTCAAATTTATGTTACATGTAGAGCCTGGTGAACATGAAACTGTGCCAAGTGGGAGCTCCAGTTGGCCAAGCGTTAAGTGGAATAAAAGGAATTTTGATAGACATGTATCACCGTATCAATTTCCGTGTGGGAGTGCGTTTAGAAAGCTATGTTTGGATCAGCGGTAAGAGATCGTATTCGAATTGAAAGTATCGTGCGTTCGACTGCGCCCGGCGGTAAATAATTTTGTGCTCCTTTGCAATACGTGAACTACTGACGTAACACTAAACCGCAACATGATGTAGGGATTTATATGTGCACAACATGAGCATGGGACGTCATTATTTAAAACAAGCTCTCTGAAAAGTGCGCAAGACGTGGTCAGAGTTATTGCTTTTCCTGTTTCATCGATGGATATCACCCTGTTTCATGTAACCAACTTCAAAAGAATGGCAGTATCAATTTACGTACACGATGTTCCCGTGTACAATTTTCTAAATGTTTGCAGTTACGAATTACATCCTATGGCTATATTGTTTGTGATCATATAAATTAATGAAATAAACTATATGATGTTGCGGTTAATTCTGACCTCAGTACTGTACGCATCGTCAAGAAGAACAAAAATATTGAACCCTGGCCAGAGGCGAGACCGCGACCCTTTCAATACGAATACGATCTGTTACCGCTGCGCAAAACACTGCTTCCTAAACACACTCTCACAGGGGCAAATCGATACGGTGCATTTGGTGATAGATCTGTACCATAATTACTGTTATTTCCTAACCGCTTGGTCATCGTTTGTCGCCGTCATGGGGGTTCGAGTCCTCTATCGGGCATGGTTGTTTGTGTTGCCCTTAGCATACGTTACTTTAAGTTAATCTAATTAGTTTATAAGCCTAGGGACTAATGACCAACTTAGTTAAGTCCCTTAGATTAATAAACATTTGAACTTTTTTTATTTTGCCATCGTTTGTATTCTATGTTCCCGTTGTTCAGAAAAATGAAACGAAGTCGTGTGCAGTTCCACGGCAACGCCACTGAAATGCGACACGATCGCCGTTTTCCCCTGTACGACACCTAACGGCAAACAGCGAAACTTGCCAGCGATTGAAGTATGCACCTAGGCTCAATGCAATGACACGCATTCCAGGTAACCATCTACTGTAGCCAGCCCGATAGAGACCTGGATTCGACAGCACAACTCGGCCGTCAACCTTGGGCCAGGCAGCCTATCTACGAAGCTTGCTGCATAGCGGACTGCCGTCTTGCTTCAGCAAGGACGTGACCTCGCCAGCGGCTGACAGTCACGACATACCTCTGCGTGAGGGTCGACCTAGCCCATGAATGAATCGTTTAATAAATGACCCGCTCACTCCGGCGTGACTACGATGGAAATTACGTTGGTTTGGCCGTGTATGAGACTAGTATTGTGTGTCAGCAATGTTTACTTTGGCTGCTGCCAAACAAGCATTGTGAGTGCAGCTTCAAAAGGCTGACTTGAGATTTTACGACGTCCTGCCCAAAATGTTGGTGGAAATGCGTTAACGATGAACTGAAAGATTCCTCCCCACACCTGCTGCACAAGTCATTGTAGTAGAATGTTAGTAACGGATGACAGGTAACAACTCACTGTAAAGAGGCTCGTTGAGCTGCTGACAGGTACGAAAACTAGACAATCACAGTCACACAACTTAAGTTTTCCTCCATGACCTTCGTCAAAAAAAGAATCACATACATTCACACAATCACTCAGACAACTATACACACAATCACCATATCCGGACTTTCCAGCACCACAAACAACTAGATTGTGAGTGAGGTGGGGAGTGGAAGGGGAATGTGAGATGCGGCATTGTCTACAACCGGCCGCGGTGGCCGAGGGGACTGAGGCGCTTCAGTCACGGTCTGCACGGCCACTACGGTCGGGGGTTCGAATCCCCCCTCGGGCATGGATATTTGTGCCGTCCTAGTTCGTAAGTAGTTCATAAGTAGTTTGTAAGTTTAGGGACTGATGACCCCGTAGTTAAGTCCCATGAGATTTACAAACATTTGAACATTTTAACATTGTCTACACTGATGGTAAGGGACGGGAGAGGATAAAGGGAAAGTGTAGAGGAGTTTGGGGAGGGAGTGTGGAGAACTGAAACGATAAAAATAATAAGGAAAAAGGGACGACCAGACGGCTCCTCTCCACCACCAGCTCTTCAGAATTGCGCAGATGGGAGTTGTCCCTTCAACACATTCTACGGCCTTAAACTAACCTAAGGACACACACACACACACACACACACACACACACACACACACACACACACACACACACACACACACATCCATGCCCGAGGGAGGAGTCGAACCTCTGATGGTGCGCAACCGCTCGTCCGCACCAAGGCGGCTTAGTGCGCTCGGCAACTGCATTGCGGCAACAGTATCTATGTGACCTAATAGATGTAACAGGGGTTCAAGCCTGTGATCCCAAGAGAACATATGCGGAGCCTTGAGGACAGTCCTCGCTAATCTATCTCAACACCTTGGTCTTTCCCGTTGGAGAGCTCGAATAGATGCGATCGCTATTCGTCCGGGAACAAGTCGATATGTCAGAGCTTAAGGACACGGTTCGAGGTCACAGCAGTGACACAAGACGACAAGCAGTGTGTTGGTACGGCGCGCAGCCTAGTGGACGGGTGGTAATGAGCACCGTGTTGTTGCTGGAGCCGGCTAGTGCTGGCTGGCTGGTCTGATGTACGGAGAGCGCCAGCTGGCGGTGCGGCCGCACTTGTCGCTGTTTACGGCGGCTGCGAACACGACACCACGCCAGCCGTAAACGCAGCACATGCCGCGCCACCATGTGCACACGTGCTCGGCGCTGCGCGCCAAAACCAGGCGCCGCCGCTGCCGCTGCCGCGCTTTGCAACCCGTGTCATTCACTGACACCGCGTACAGAATAGGTTGCTTGGTTGGTCGATGGGTGGATGGGACCAAACAGCTAGGTCATCAGTCCCGGCGTACAAAAACGTTTCAACACTTTGACTGTGCACGGAGGGATGATTCAAGAGTTGGAAATCATGCTTGCAACGGTTTCGTAATTAAAAAGAAAAATTTTCGAGTCGTTTGGGTATGGATGAAGCTACAACACTCTCCTTGTGTTAGCAAGACGTGCTTCAGACAGAGCACTGTACACGCAGGGATGCACTTTGAGACGTGCAAATCCGACACGTGTTTTCTCCAAGCCAGTAACTTTGCGTCTTCAGACGTGTGTCAAAATAATTGTAGTGCATGCGCTGGTCATCTACATCTACGTCTACATGCATACTCCGCAAGCCACCCGACAGGTGTGTGGCGGTTGGTACCTTGAGTACCACTATCGGTTCTCCCTCCTATTCCAGTCTCTTATTCACTGAAAGAAAGATTGTCGGTATGCCTCTGTGTGGGCTCTAATCTCTCTGATTTTATCTACACGAACTCTTCGCGAGATATACGTACAAGGGAGTAATATACTGCTTCACTCCTCGGTAAAGGTATGTTCTCGAAACTTCGACAAAAGCCCGTACCGAGCGACAGAGCGTCTCTCCTGCAGAGTCTTCCACTGGAGTTTATCGATTATCTCCGTAACGCTTTCACGATTACCAAATGATCCTGTAACGAAGCGCGCTGCTCTCCGTTGAATCTTTTTTACTTCCTCTCTCAACCCCACCTGGTACTGATCCGACACCGGTGAGCAGTATTCAAGCTGTGGGCAAACAAATGTACTGTAACCTACTTCCTTTGTTTTCGGACTGAATTTCCTTAGGATTCTTCCAATGAATCTAAGTCTGGCATCTGCTTTACCTACGATTGATTTTATATAGTCGTTCGATTATAAATCGCTTCTAATGACTACTCCCATATAATTTATGGAATTAACTGGTTCCAGTTGCTGATTCGCTCGTTGACTCGTTGAGAATAGATGGACGAGACTAAGTTTGATGGCTCGGAACTCATCTATTCAGATTGCAGTAAAGATAACACTTTTTATATTTAGGGATCCCGCTTATTGCCATTGATATTCCTACACTGCAGTAAAAGATTATCCAGAAGCACTTATCACACTTATTGAGTATTTAAAACATTTAAAGTATGGAATCATATTCACTTGGCTTAGAGCAAGTCAAAAATGTTCATATGTTTGTAAATCTAAGGGACTTAACTACGTTTGTCATCAGACCCTACGCTTACAAACTACTTACACTAACTTAAAGTAACTTGTCCTAAGAACAACATCCATACTCGAGGGAGGACTCGAACCCTCGACGGCGTCAGAGCAAGTCACAACAGAGCTGTATGCAGCACTTATAGCGTCATGTGAGATATTAATAACTATAATACCAATCTATAATGGGTATTTACACGCGAAGACGGCTTTTTGTTCATTTACTTCACAGCGGATGCGGTCGTATGTTCGAGGTTCTATGGGAATCCGTAAGAGCGAGTGTAAGAAGGCACACACGATGGGGCTGCTACAGCCGTAGCGGTCGACTTGTGGAAGTCTGAGACGGTCAGGAGGTGAGCACTAATAGTGGTTAAGGCGGCTACTGGTTCCTTCACTCAATGGGAGATTTACTTCTATTTTTTTCTTCTACTTTGTATTTCCTTTTCGTTTACATAAGAAAATTAAAAAATTAAAAAAGTATATATAATCAGCGTGATTTGTACGGCTGCTGCCGTCTCTCACATCCCAATTTCCATCGCTTACGGTTGTTCCAGTCTCTTCCTTCAGACCTCTTGTCACCATTGCTTCGCTGATGTAATCTTTCTAGCATCTCGCAGGTCTGCCACGCCTTCTTCTTTGACCAGGAGTCCCTTGCCATAGTATTTTTGGCCATCTTGTGTCTGGCATATGTTGTAAATGACCATACCAGAGCAGGCGCTTTCTCTCGATGCAGTGTAGGATCGTGCTTTCCACTCCCCTGTCATTTCTAAGATGACCAAGCCTGGAATGTCCACACCTCCGTCTCCAGAAATCCAGTTCAACTGCCTGTAGCCGTTATTTTTACCTTTACTTCCCACATCTCTGCATCGTACGTGGTTATACTTTCAATAACTCAATGGTAGATGATACGTTTTGTTTTGCGCGTTATGTTGTTGTTCCAGAGAATACCATTTAGTTGTTTTATGGCTCGCTTGCACTGGCCAATTTTATTGTTTATATCATCCATATTCCTACCATTGGACGACAGTGTCACTCCCAAGTACTTGAAGTTAGGACACCCTTTAACAATATCAGCGCCGTGTTGTACATCATTAACCATATTCTCTCTCACCTTCAGATATTCTGTTTTACCTACGTTGATGACGATACCACAATTTCGTATTCTTCTTTTAATTTGCGGAGCATGTAATCAGCATGTTTCTCATCCCCAGCTACTAACACTTGGTCGTCAGCAAAAAATAAAGTGAACAAGATCTCATCGTTTATGGCGATACCTATTCCTCCGCATTTCCTTTTCCAGGATTTAAGTGCCTTCTCTAGGTAGATCTGAAACAACGTAGGTGAGAGTGTGCATCCCTGGTGTAGTCCCTTTGTCACGTCAAACTCCTGAGATAACTGATTTTTCATTTTTAGCGTTGCCGTACAGCCTTTGCAAAACTGTCTGACCGCTTTCACCTAACTCGGTGAAACGCCATTATTGATCAAACTCGTTCTGTGGAACTGTGGCATAAGCCTTTTGCAGGTCTACAGAGACAAGTTGGGTGACAAGGCCTATTGCTGTCCTTTCCTGCAAGAGGATTTTGAATGTAAATACTCCGTCAGTACGGGAGCGACCAGATCTGAGATCTTAATCTATTTCGCTCTTCAGATTCAGTTATTTCTGCCTCTATCCTCCTGGGAGACCCCGTGTTCCCTGCCAGAGTCACATTTTCACTTGTCACCATAGTATATTTTAATGCCCCAAATCAGATAAAGTCAATCATTCCTTTCCTAGTCCTCCTTCCTTCCCTTCCTAATAACCAACTGTCGGTACTACTCCACTGGGAAAGGCTGCACAAAGCTCGAGTACTCTGCTATGATTGGCCAGTGTATCTGGAGACGTGGCGCCAAATCTAATTTCTTCGTTCGTCAAAATTAGATACATTTTTTATTAAAATTACTTGCGTGTCATAAGAAGTCATCTCCCAATAGCAACCTACCACTGAGTCACTTCAGATAATTTAATAACTCTTAAAAATAATAAACGAAAACAATATAAAAAGGCAGACAAAACACTTCGACCATGTTTTGGCGAAAGTTAGCGGGCAGACCGAGGTGGATCGCGTTGTCTCCTCATTCCGCCGGCCGCGGTGGCCGCGGGGAATGAGGCGCTTCAGTCACGGTCTGCACGGGCACTACGGTCGGGGGTTCGAATCCCCCCTCGGACATGGATATTTGTGCCGTCCTTAGTCTTAGTTAGTTCATAAGCAGTTGACCCCGAGGTTAAATCCCATAGACTACACAAACATTTTTTTCTTCTCATTCCGGGTTCGGCAGTCATTACGGGCAGACCCGCTGTCCGATACGATCGGTCGTAGGCTAGGGAGGAACTGATGAGATAAAAGTGTGAACAATGTAAAGGCAACAATAAGTCACAAAGTTAATTAGGTACAGTTAATGAAAAGATTCATAATTGCGCATTTTTTCTGTTTCTGCGTGAATAGTGGTAGCCCCTTTATAAAGATCTTAGTTCATTATTTATTTCACCAAACTAGTTCCTGACAAATTAACATAACAACCTTTAGGTCAAGAACCAACGATCTTGCGCCTTTTACGGCACTGCGGACACAACACTAGAAGATGACAGCAACTAGGCACCTCGCCAGAGGTGCTCACCCCTCCCTTGGCGAAAGACTCACTCTCCCCCTCCAAACGGCAAACCCCACACCCGAGATACTCCTATTTGGATTCCTAGTTTATTACCTAATAAATATGGTTTTGACCTTTAACATTTTTATTTCAGGTGTTGTTAATTGTTTTTTAGAGCACCCAGGCTGGCCAAAAGTACTAATTTGTCATTCCCTCATTTCCCCCTCTGCACCTCGCAAGTACTGCACTTTCGTTACAATCGATGGCAGATACTCGTCTTCACCCAAATTATTTCAAATTTCGCATCTGTAGTAATTTTACTCAATATTATCGTATTTTGTCCTTTATGAATACGTCCACCCCATCAGTGTTTCCCTGTCTCAGAGGCGTACGTTCCAGACTTTCCGAGTTTCATTACAGTTGCCATCTGCTTTCATCTACCTTTTCATCAGTAGCACTACGTTGGCCCTGTGACTATTAATTTGGACACATTTCCTCAGCATTAGTTATTTTTGGTCTTCAGTCCGGAGATTGGTTTCATGCAGCTCTACATCCCCATTCAATACTGAGCAATGCTCTTCATCCCCTCATACGAACGGCAACCCACATCCATTTGAACCAGGTTACTGTTTTCGTCTCTTTGTCTCCCTCTTCGATTTTTAATCCACACACTATATTAACACTTCATTCATGTTTAAGATTGTGTCCTACCTATTGATCCCTTTTGTTAGTGAGGATAAGCCAAAATTATTTTTATCCCCAATTGTGTTCAGTATCTCCTTTTAGTTACGCGATCTACCCACGTAACCTTTACCATTCGTCAATAGCACCACAATTCAAAAGCTTCTTGTCTGAACTATTTATCATCCACGTTTCACTCGCTTACAACACTCCACACAAATGTCTTCAGTAAAGACTTCTTTACATTTAAGTTATTATTCGATGTTAACAAATTTCTCTTTCTGGGAAACATTTCTTTCTATTGCCATTCTGCATTTTTATCAAATGTACTGCGAATATCGGATGTTATTTTACTGCACAAGTAAGAAAACTCATCCACAACCGTTATTGTTTCGTCATCTAATGTGATCCCTTCACTATCGCGTGATTTTCTTTGAGTACATTCCATTACTCTTGTTTTGCTATTGTTAACCATCTTACACTCTCCTTTTGAAACAATGTCCATCCGATCAATTGCTCCTTCAAGTGCTTTGCCGTGTCTGACGAAAATTACGATGGCATCACACCGAAAAGTTTTTATTTCTTCTCCCTGAAATGTATTTAGTACTTGCCTTCCTTTACCGCTTGCTCAGTGTACAGATGGAGCAACATTGAGGAAATGCTATAAACTGTCTTAAGTCCCATCCCAACCAATGATTCCCTTTCATACCCTTCGACTCTGAAATTTGCTGTCTGGTTTTTGTACAATTTGTTCAACTTTTCACTCCCTACATTTTACTCCTACTACTTACTGAAATCGAAAGAGTGCATTCCAGTCAACATTGCCTATCTTAATCTATCTTCTAAGATAAGTCGTAAGGTGAGTATTGAGCCAAAAGTTCCTACATTTCTCCTTGACCGAAACTGAACTACTTAACATAATTCGTGTTAGAATTTTGCAACTATGATTTATTATAAGCGTGAAGCAACGAATTAAAATTTGTGGTGCGGCCGGGAATCCAACCCGGACCTCCATGCTTACTAGGCAGACGTCTTACTGTTAGACCACCGTACCTCTAACGACTAAGGCGCCTCGGAATAGTCTAAGTACGACTTCCCCCCCACGTCCCAAATTTTAATTCAGCTTCCTTGTTCCATAGATAATTGTCACTACTGCCAAGGCTCTCCATGCAGCGGAATAGCACCTCGGCAATGGACATAGTGGACGATATAAATATCAATTTTAAATATAGATTGAGAAACCCTGAGACGGTTTTTTTCTCGAGTATGTCCAAGACATGAAAAATGTGAAGCAACGAATTAAAATTTGTGGTGCTGCCGGGAATCGAACCCGAATCACCATGCTTTCTAGGCAGACGTCCATTGCGGAGGTGTTATTCCGCTGCATGGAGAGCCTTGGCAGTAGTGACAATTATCTATGGAACACAGACGCAGAATTAAAATTTGTGACGTGGAGATAAGTCGTACTTAGACTATTCCGAGGCGCCTCAGTCATTAGAGGTGCGGTGGTCTAACGTTGTACTCGCTTCGGCGGTACATATACTAAAATTGGAACGATACAGAGAAGATTAGCATGGCCCCTGCAAGGATGACACGCAAAATCGTGTCGCGTTCCACATTTTTAAAGATAGATATACAGAATAAGTAAGAAAGAAAGAGAATAAGTAAGAGAATAAAAAAGAAAAATAAACAAAAAACAGTTAAAAATTTAAAAAAATCGGTAAGACGTCTGCCTAGTAAGCATGAAGGTCCGGGTTCAATTCCCGCCCGCACCACAAATTTTAATTCGTTGCTTCACGTTTATCTTTCATGTCTTGGACATATTCGAGAAGAAAAACCGTCTCAGGGTTTCTCAATCTATATTTAAAATTGATATTTATATGAGTTATTAAATTGATGGCTCTGTAATTTTCACGCCAGCCTGCCTCACCATTAGTTTTCGATACGCTGTCTAGTGGACTGTTTTACATATTTGTAGCTGGACGCAGAAAAGCTTTCTTATGTGGGTGGTCGCGTGCCCGAGGTTCGCACGTAAGGTTGTAGCGAGAAGCAGGAGTGAGGTGGAGGTAGCGGTCGAGTGGGCAGTGGACGACCCAGGGCCGCAGTTGAACGACCGCTGCGGCCGCCGGCTGTCGACCGCGTGACCCAGTGCCACGCAACAGCAGCGCGGCAAGTGGCAAGTGGGTGGCTCAGCCGCGGGGGCCTTCATTACCAGCAATCAGCGCAACTATTTGGATACCAGAGGGGACGTCAACGTCAGCTAGTGTGGTTTCTCCGTCCATTTAAGATGCGAGGGGAGTTGGTAAAATCATCTGAAGATCAAAACCAACTGCAGAATCTGAATGTCACTATGGTGTAAAAAATTGGCAATTCACTCTACATAATGAGAAGTGTGAAGTCGTCCACATGAGTACGAAAAGAAATCCGTTAAACTTTGTTTACAAGATAAATCAATAAAAAGTGAAGGCCGTAAACTCCACAAAATATCTAGGAATTACTATTACTTCAGACTTAAACTGGAAAGAACATGTAGATAATGTCGTGGGAAAGGCGAACCAGAGACTACGTTTTATTGGCAGAACCCTTAAAAGATGCAACAGAACTACAAAAGAAAGTGCATACGCTACGCTTGTCCGTCCATTTTTTGGAGTATTGCTGCTCAGTGTGGGATCCTTATCAGGTGGGTTTGACGGAGGACATCGAAAGAGTCCAAGAAGGGCAGCTCGTTTCGTATTGTCGCGATAGAGGGGAGACAGCGTTACGGAAATGATACAGGATCTGGGATGGGAATCATTACAACAACGCCGCTTATCGCTGCGGCGTGGGCTACTTACGAAACTCTAATCGCCAACATTCTCCTCCGAATGCGAAAATATATTGTTGACTCAAACTTACATAGGTAGTGTAGTGTCGCACAAGTATGAAGTGCGCGCCACCTACTTTCGCCGCGCGCCGCCATGCACGCACGGTGCGGCGTTCTTACGACGTCGGCCACGAGCGCCCTCTGCTGCAACTCCGCTCGTGGCAACGACTGAACTGCATCGTCACTTGGGAATGAGATAGGCACCCGTTAAGACTTCGGAATCAGATAGGCACCAGTTAAGTCTTGGCTATCGGATAGGCACTAGGACTCATAAGTAGGCAGGCCTTTATCTAATCTATGTATCAGCATTCTGCAGTCAAGAACTATGTAAAAGTTAAGTATTACTAAGTCTCTATGAAATATATATCTCGTTCTAATTTACTTTAGTGTTTCCAGTTTCTGCTGTCCCACTGGCTGGTCACGTCCGTACCTGCACACGCGTGCATCCTTTATTCCTGTGTCGGTCTCTTTCTACTCGGCCACCGACACCGACAACCGGCGGAAACGAGACACAAAAGTGGCGACGGGGCTGGGACACAAAAGGTAGTTATGATCATCAGAATAAAATTCGAGAAATCAGAGCTCGAACGGAGATATTCAGGTGTTCTTTCTTCCCGCGCGCTATTCGAGAATGGAATGGGAGATAAATAGTATAAAGGTGGTTCGATGAAACCTCTGCCGGGCACTTAAATGTGATTTACAGAGTATCCCATGTAGATGTAGATGTAGAACCAACACGTTTTTTCTCTCCAATTTCTGTTTTAAGGGGAAAAAAATTAAAAACAGGTTCTTGCGGAACATCTTCAAATATTTCCGCTCCGTCTTGTATAGTTTCATTTAGTTCCGAAAGGTGACAGCGCCATACGGAGCTGTTAAACTGGCATCTGTACCGGTGTTGTGTTCCAAACAATGAACAGTGATTGATTTTCTTTTGGAGGAAAATCTGGGGATCTCAGATATTCATAGGCGTGTGCAGAATTTCTGCGGTGGGGGACTTCAGATATTCATAGGCGCTACGGTGATCTGACAGTGGACAAAAGTACGATAGGACGTTGGCAAAAGCGTTTTTTACTATCACCACAGGTCCAAGCACACCGATTTCCTGCGTGCTGGTCGGCCGTGCACAGCTGTGTCTCCTTCAAAGTGCATTTGTGGCTGTTAGACTCCAGATGGGATCGCATTGGCCTGCCTCGTGCAAGTCCTTAGGTGACGCCTCATGGACGACTTGCACGTCGGTGATGATGAAATGATTGTCAAAACGCAACACCCAGTCTCCGAGTAGAGAAAATCCCCGACCCGATCGGTAATCGATTCCGGGCCCCCGGCATGGCAATCTAAAAATGTTCAATGTTCGTATAGCTTATGGGACTTAACTACGGGGTCATCAGTCCCTAAACTTACAAACTACTTATGACCTAGCTAACACTAAGGACGGCACAAATATCCATGCCCGAGGGGGGATTCGAACCCCCGACCGTAGTGGCCGTGCAGACCGTGACTGGCGCGCCTCAGTCCCCTCGGCCCGCGGCCGGCCATGGCAATCTAGCACGCTGTCCATTGGACTACTGACAAGGGAGCATCATCAACTTGACCTCATATTTACTTGAGAAAAAAAAAGTACATGAGCTAGATATCAACTCCATAAATCGACATCACGTGAAAACTTCGGCCATTATTTAGATACTACCCAGTTACGGCCTCCTCAAAGTACAGCTTTTAAACATTCGCGTGCCCGCGTTGTTCCTCACTCAACCCGCTTCACTGCGGCCGCTTAGTGCCCGAACATCTAGTACTGTGAGCGGAGTCTAGTAAGAGGTCTGTGTTCACGATGTAAACTAACCCACAGGCTGTCGTGCGACATAGCCAGGAACTGTAAGGAATGATGACTACTCTGGAAAGATTAAATGTCAAAGAATTAGAGCTCTATAGCGTCGTCACTGGTAACCATAATCATTTGCGGTTATAAGACGTACTATACACGGCAAAAGAAAATACATGCCGCTTTCTTTATGCTTTTTCCTTATATCTTTCAACTGCGTTGCAAATATCATAGACAGCTGCACTGATGAAGACGTGTTGGATATAGAAGAAAATACCGGGATGATTTCAACACCATCAGATTCGTCGAGCACTTTCATTGCTTCAGCGGAGCTTGGGCGTGGAATTGAGGTCGTCAGTGATGGTGAAAGATGCTTTGATGATATTAAAGCGTCGAATACTACTTTGCCCGTCTCCGTAACAGAAGAATATGTGCAACAAGCCGTTTGCGTTTTATACAGCGCATCACAACTGCAGTGGAAACGAATGAGTCGGTTTTTCAACAAGCAGTGTAACGTAATTCAATTCTCAACACCTTTTATGCACATCATTTTGTTATATGTAATGCCGACACTATTGGAGTAAATTTGAAATAGTTAAAGTACGTATGTTTCATTTTGCAAAATTATTTCTTCCTCTACTTTCCTATCTCTTCAAATCTTACATTTCGGGGGACTCGCTGTTGTTCCTTCATTGCACAGTGCTAGACGTTCGGGCATTAAGCGGCCGCAGTGAAGCGGGCCGAGTGAGGAAGGAACAACCCGAGCGCGCGAATGTTTAAAAGCTGTACTTTGCGGAGACCGTAACTGCGTAGTATCTGAATAGTGGCCCAAATTTTCACGTGATATCGATTTCTGGGGGTGATATTTAGCTCATATATTTTTTTCTTAAGAAAATATGAGGTCGAGTTGATGATGTTCTCTTGTGAGGCGCACTCATTCGAGATGATCGGATCACAAACAAACATCTCGCTGCTAAGCTTGACGTCTCTGTTGGTAGTGCCGCCAGAATTGTGCACGAGTTGGAATATGAAAACATTTGTACCCGCTGAGTTCCTCAGTGTCTAACCAAACATTGGTTGGTTGGTTAATTGGGACAGGTCATCAGTCCCCAGGTGGGGAGGAGAAGAGGGGAAGGAGTGAGGATAGAAAGGAGGGGGAGGGAAAAGAAAACCAGTCCAGGGGGGAAAGACATAAAGAAGAAAGGTTGTATTAGCTCCATATATACTTCAGAAAGTATACTGCACTCATTTGCTCTCATTACAACTGGGCCTCGCTCGCTGATTGCGGCGTCCAAATAGAAAAAAGTTCTCTAGCCGAAAGATAATTTTCAGTAAAAGAGGAAAAAAAATGCTTCTGAAAATTTAAACGTATCCATGAAAAATTTTTTGTAAGAAAATGTCTAATATTGTGCCTCCCGTTTTGTGTCGAATAACTTTCTTGCAAGAAAATGTATATTGTTGCTTCTACTGTGTGTAACGATGTGTGTACTTAAGTTTGTGAAGTTTCATCTTTGCCAAAGATCATGTATTGCATAGCATTGTACCTCGCGCAGAGAGAGAGAGAGAGAGAGAGAGAGAGAGAGAGAGAGAGAGGACTTGTGGTTTAGCTCGCTTAGAGAGCTGTTGAGTTGTGTGTATGGCTTCGATATATAGCAGAGGCTGCCAGCAAGTTGATTTGATTGTATTTAGAATATATATTGTATTTTTATTACTATGAAAACGTTGTACCACCGCTGCAATGAAGGTAATTACATTTAATGTCATTATAAAAGGTTGTATTATGTAAGTAATGTAATGGTGATTATTAATAATAAGTAACAAAGTTGACGTTTCTTTCCTGTTTCATTTACGTAGTTGGAAGATTAACCTACTTCCTTCATTCGATAATTAATTATTTGTGAATTGAAATTGCAGTATTGATTTTGAGAATCTTGTTGAACAGATTTCGTTATTTGTGCCATAGTAAATGATTGTTATGCAACACTGCAGTTAATTGATTATGATACTGAATTTTGATAATCAGGTACTGATCTGCATAAAATTCTCGCAGTCAAATATTAAGAAAGTGGTCTGTGGTTTTTTAATATCTTTCTCGCAGTCAAATTTTTTTTAGTATAATCAGTGTCTGTTTCATATAGTGACTTGCCACAGTTGTTTTGTTAAAAGATCCGTTGCGCACATAATCAGTTTAATGCACTATTTCTTATTTAACAATATATACATCAATATCAGGGCCATAATTAAACTAAATTGCAGTGTTAATGAACAATTTGTTGTCTGATTTAACGATAGGTTCAACATATTACAACACACACAAAGCTTTTAAAGTATTCTGAATGTCAGTGCTTAACCCAGGTAGCGCTGACGTCCTTCCAGAAGGCCGAGAACGGCTGCTTACATTTTTATTCTTGTCTATAAGAATTCGTGTACAGGGTCATATTTTATTTCTTTCCATCTCGTGCTCCCATTTCAGATTATTGTCGAAAGTAAAGTGGTTGGATACAGCTGCGAAGTTGAGGTACACGCAGAAGATACTGAAGACTTCCTCGTAGTAGGGTGTATATTTCTTGAACTATCTTCAATTTTTGAGACATTTATCTGTGTGTATTTGATCTTAAATGTTGTTTTAATAATAATGATCCAACAGATTAAAAATATGAAACATTCACTCTGACGTCATTCCAAAAAGAAGGGCAGTATTACAAAACTAAATGACGTGTTTGTGAAAAAAAAAATCACTTATAACGATCTTGTGCAGCCATTTGAATGTAATTAATAGCTCCTGAGAAGAAAAATTGATAAAAAAAATTCCGCGCTATCTGGGTTAAGCACATGAGCATTTTCTGCGGAGATTACTGGAAGAACGCTGGAATTACGACGCCACACAATGCTCTGCAACCAGTAAAATGTGTTTATTATACACGCTTGAGGGAAAAACAAGCGCTTTATTCATATTGGCAGCCAGATGTTCGGGAGAGCTCCTACGTGCCCGCTCGACGTAATAATACATTGCCTCCAATATTGCACGCCCCAACTAATTGGATGTGAAATGCGTTAATTAACGAGAATGACATCGTTTGTGGAATGGATCAGTGACGCACAATGGGTAATCACTGGCACTTGCAATAAAAAAAAGGATAAAAAAGGGGTAGAAAATATGAGACAGGCCAGCTGCAAAGACACACACAGAATAGAGTATAATTATTATTATTCTAACACTGTCACTCTTATTAACGTTGTTATAAGTACAATGCGAAAAAAATTTAAATTCTGGTTTCAAAAAATAATGGTGTTTGTGGAAAGGCTTGAGTCAGGCATCCTTTAAACACCAGAAGCCGCAAATGCATTTGGAAGACTATAAAAATTGTAGCGGAGATTTTCAGAGAATTTTGAGGTGACTGTTAGGTAATAGTGGATACCGGTATTGAGGGGAACGATGCCGACTGTTTCTGCTGCTTTCGCCGCGGCGGAGTGACCGAGCGCGTTGAGGCGCTATGTTCCAATGCGCGAGGCCGTTCCCCGTCGGAGGTTCGAATCCTCCCTCAGACACGGATGTTTGTGTTGTCTTTAGTAAGTTAATAAGTAATTTGCAAGTTTAGGGACTGATGACTCTGCAGTTAAGTCCCATAGGCTTAACCAACATTTGAACATCTGATGTTTCATCGTATAGAACATGTGTATGTGTATCTATAACAGGCAAATGACACTTTTGTGGAGATGCACAAAACGCCCCATCTAGTTAAAGCTGCGAGTATGAGGAAAATTTGCAGTCCTAAATTGAGGATTACTTGGTGCCTCAGAATATGTTCTACGAAACGAGCCCTTCTTTTAGACAAACTATGCCAGAAATTTCTATTCTCCTCTATTTTGTTCAGTACCTTCTCAGTAGTTACGTGATCTACCCATCTCATCTACAGCATTCTTCTACATCACCACATTCCAAAGCTTCCATTCTCTTCTTCTTTTAACTATTTATCGTCCCGTACAAGGCAACACTCAACAAAAAGCCTTAAAAATGACTTTCTACCAATTAATATGTTAACAAATTTCTCTTTTTCAGAAACACTTTTATTCCGATTGCCCTTCTGCGTTTTATATCATATGAACTGCGACCATCGTATGTTATTTCACTGCCCAAATAACAAAACTCATGTAACACCTGTATTGTATAGTTACCTAATCTAATTCCTTCAAAATCACCTGGATTTCTTACACTACATTACATTACCCTTGTTTTACTCCTGTTAATATTCATCTTATTCTCTCCTTCATGATAATGTGCATTCCATTTATAGCGTTGCATGGGCCGCCTGGACATTATTTCAATATTTATATATTTATTCTGCATAATTAATCTCTTGTATTTGTTACGATTATTCTGTGTTTATTTCAAGCAAATTATTATATATTGGAAACACACATATACAAAGAAAGTATAATGTTTTACTTAATATGAATGAGCAGCAGTCTCCAATCTTTCTTTCTTTTCGCCTGGCTTTCATAGGCTTCGGACGCAATAGCGCATGGCTCCGTTTAATTTGTCTGAATTATAAATTCATTTCGAGTACAGAATGGATGTAGGAAATTATTGTAAGTGTTCAGTAATTTCAAAATATATACCAATTAATTTCGTTTAATAAAAATTTGCAGTTCTCAATGTTTTTTATTTAAAAGCCACCTCATTATTCCTTATGGTACAATATATTAATAGGGTGTGAACTTTTACTACAGATTACCACCGGACGCCATTTTCTTGCGGTGTGCGAAATTAAATGTTGGAACGATGCACAATAATTATCTTAGAATCTTTTGTTCCGCACTGAACGTCCCTGATATATACGCCAGTTTATCGAAATTTAACTATTTTTAATTTTTTTCAGCTAGCCGTGGACATGATAAATTGGTGTTTTACGAGTGCGTTCCAACAGTTAGTTTCTGTGAAATGTATACGTGGCGAGCTGCTCTTCTACGTAATCAGACAGGATGTTGCTAAAATTAAATATTTTTGTGCCATTTACAAGCTCTATTAAGATGCAGAAAATTTTTTCAGGCACAGTTTTTTAATAACCCAGCCACTGACTTGAGATATTTCTCTCGCCGTAATTTTATCGCCATAATTTTTATTTAAAAAATTATTATTTAAAAAATTACGATCAATTTCGAACTTTATTTGCTTTCGTTGCAATCTTTCTTTTCGCGAAACATTATTTTCTCAGGCGCTACCTTTTCTAAATTTACATCATTACAATGAACCATTACTTTGATTTTATCATTTTAAATAATTTTATTATTATTATTTACCAATCAATTAGGGAGGAATATTTCACGTTCAATTGTTTTTACAGGTCCTTTGCTGTCTATGTGATAAACAGTCATCGGCAAACTGCCAAAATTTTATTTCTTCTCCTTTAATTACTTCTCCAAATTTTACCTTGCTTTCTTTCACAGATTGCTCAATGTACAGATCACATACGATTGCGAAAAGGTTACAACCCTGTCTTCCTCTTTTTCCAACCACACTTCCAACGGATGGCTGTATAATTTTCGCACCTACCCGCGCTTTCTTTATTTGGAACTGGGTTATTATATTCTTCCTGAAGTCAGAGTATTTCGCATGTCTCAGTCATCTTGAACACCAGATGAAATACTTTTGTTATGAATGGGTCTCACAGAGACTTCAGTAGCTCTGACGCAATGTCATCTAACAGAAGGAACTTGTTTCGACTTACGACTCTCAGTGCTTTCACAAATTCTTCTCTCAGTATAATGTCTTTTAGTCTCATCTTCATGTATTTCCTATATCTTTCTACAATATTGTCTCGAACTTCATTTCCCTTAAAGAGCCCCTCTGTATATTTTTTCCGCCTTTCAGCTTTCCCTTCTTTGCTCAGAATTGTTTTCCATGTGAGGTCTTACACGACCGTGGAATCGGGGATTTGTCAGTTAAAATATATGGCGCTTCAGTCACGATCTGCACGGCTACTACGGTCGGGGGTTCGAATCCCCCCTCGGGCATGGATATTTGTGCCGTCCTTAGTTGTAGCTAGTTCGTAAGTAGTTTGTAAGTTTAGGGACTGATGAACGCGTCGTTAAGTCCCATAAGCTCTACAAACATTTGAACATTTTGTTAAAATATAAGGACGCACTACTCGAAAAATACCGAGAAAAATCGATCCGAAGTTTCTTAGGTGCCTTGTGAGTACGAAATGTTAGTGCATTGCCGAGCAGACGTGTGGCCTAGATGGTTAAGTCTCGGACTCTTACGACAGAGTCTCGGGTTCGATTCCTCCTCTGGTACTTTTACTTTTCTTCTGTTTAATTTTCTTTTGTTATTCCACCAAGTATTCAGAAAGTTTTCCAAACCTACATTATCTTTAAAAAATTAGTTACATTATTAAATAAAAGTTATTTTATTTTTGTGGGTTTTCCATATTTCATTGTAACATATATGAGGAGAATCATTGGGTTTTGAATCAGAATAACAAAGTCGATTGGGAAACAATTTTTTCACATTTAATAATATTATTAATAGTAATAAACAAGAAACGCAGTGGTAATTACCGTAAAAACAAACAAAGCAATAATTTATGCAACATGTGAAAGCGGATTTTTTACAGTCACAGGGCGTTTGCAATAAATCTGAACAAAAACGTGCCCATTAACATTTAGAAAATGTTTCAATTTTTTGATAATTTTGAGGCAAACCAGGCGTACTGAATCATGTCTCGGAATATTGGTGACGACAATTGATGGTGAATTATAGAATGAATTTTAATACAATCTTCCCAGGTATTAATGTCACGATTCTCTTGTAACAATGCGCTGCAAATTTGCAAGCGCTTTATAGAATTTTTAACTTGCCTGTAAAAGTAAACTTCACAAGGTTGCATCAAAGAAGTGCATTTTGGAGGTATGACTTTTACAGACCAAGTTGCCATATTTTCGTCATCTTGAAAAATTCCATCATGTATCTCCGGATTCGTTTGACCTCCCCAAGAGTCAATGAGAAGTAAAAATTAATTCTCCCCGACGTAAGATTTTAAAAATTTCCAGAGAAAATTCTGTATAAAACTTTTTGTTAATTTTCCGGACTTCGATGATGTTACGATGACGTTCATATAAGTATTGGTGTAGCAATCTATTAATTTGTGAATATGAGGTCCGAAATGACCGGCCGCTTCTTGTAAGCAAAAGGAAAAAGATAGTGCCGGAGGAGGAATCGAAAGACTGACATTTTATACTCATTAGGGGTCCTCTTTCACCACACAAAATTTCGGACAAATCCCCGACCCCACGGTCGTCCCATCTGCTTGTTAGTATTCATAGAGCTGCTTTCTAGTCTCTTTTATTACTTTTGCATTATGTTCTTAAAAGAACTATAGGTAACCACGGAATGTCAACTGTGTTGTCCTAAGTGGAAGTTCGTTTAGTTTAGATTATGTAGTTTGTAAGTTTGGAAACCGATAACCAGCCGGCCGCGGTGGCCGAGGGGACTGAGGCGCTCCAGTCACGGTCTGCACAGCCACTACAGTCGGGTGTTCGAATCCCCCCTCGGGCATGGATATTTGTGCCGTCATAATTCGTAAGTAGTTCATAAGTAGTTTGTAAGTTTAGGGACTGATGACCCCGTAGTTAAGTCCCACAGACTATACAAACATTTTTGAATGGATAACCACTGTGCCGCGGCAGAATAGCCGTGCGCACTGAGGCGCCATGTTGCGGTGCGCGCGACCGTTCGCCGTCGGGGATTCGAGTCCTCCCTCGGGTATGGGTGTATGTGTTGACCTCAGGTTAGTCTAACTTAGTTGAAGCAGTTTGTAAGCTACGAACTAATAACTAAGCAGTTAAGCCCCATAGATTTACAAACATTTAAACATTTTTGATAACCACTGCAGTTTGGACTCAATTTTACTAACATTTGGACATTTATCAACAGAACGAGGCCAGATATATGTTACGACCAGAGTGCTTACATCGAAATAGTACAACTGAACTTCCCGGAGAGCTACCACCACTAATTTGGCTTTAGTTTTCAGTTTCCAGAACTTGAAAGATAATTGTATAAATATAATAATAATAATAATAATAATAATAATAATAATAAACGTGATCAGCAGCTTGCATGGAAACACGCTTACAAAATCAGACGCCTTCCGTATACGAATATGGGATCACGATGAAATTATTGAAATTACAACTGACACTCCACGGAAAGGTTTCGAAAACTGAAGCATCTCCATCTGAAAATGAAATCAAAGTCAGTAATGAAAATAATTCCACGTCCTTTTACAGATTCAGCTGTCGAGTGAGTAACGGATATTTAACAGCAGAAATATGACATCGAAGCGAATTACTCACATGTATTAACAGGATATTCTCTGAAACCGAATGCGAGTCGATTCGTTTAATTAGGCTCCAAAAGCGCGTTTCCCGAAAAGCGACCGCTTCGCGTATTTTATCTAATTATTTATTTTACTTCGTTAACATGAAAGTGTTTGAACACTGAGATTCCTCGCATATTTTATTTATTTCGTTCCAGTTCCAGTTGTGCTTGTTTAATTCCACGGAGGATGCCAGCGAAATGAATTAAAAATATCTGGCTTTCGTGCGAATTAATGCAGCGGGCTTCGGTTAGTTACATCGAATAATGAAAGGAAGATTCGGATCTCTTCATCCACCACACCTTAAAATACAAAATACACAAATATGAAGTACATTCGTTCTGTACTTCAAAGCTAGTAAGTTTTAAATGGAACACTCTCTCTAAATAATGCCTTGAACGACGTTTATAGAGCTCGTTATTTTTCTTTCTTTTTGAGTCTACTTTGCTTGATATAATCTGCAGTGCACAAAGTTACACATTACTCTCATTTAAGCTACTGGAGAAATAATAATCGCTTCGTAAAATAACGACCCAACTGTAACGCCACCACTGGAATTTAATGAATTTTCCTTGAATAAATTTAATAAAACTTCGATCATATAAATGATTAATATTTCTGAATGTATTTAGTAATTTTTCATACATTTTATTCAAAATATATACCTTGTAAAGATACATTAGTTTGTCAGTGGCGAAGTAACTGTGAGCGATATCTCTATTAAGTTACTGATTTCTGTGAAGTGTAATCTCTGACAATTAGGTTCTAGCATAATGCCCAAAACAAAAGTCTCGACCCCGTTTGTTCTTAGCCGCCCCGGTGGGAAAGGCATAAATGTAATGTATTGCTAATTACCATTAAAATTCATTGATTACAGTCGTATTATTTCATTTCAGAGTAGAACTAATTACTATAGTTTTCATTTCAAGTTTATTTACCACAATTAATTAATAACGAGTATTTTATTTGTGGAAGTGATTTTCGAGACACAACTATCTGAATCTAAAATATTACGGTCGAAATTACTGAAACGTATTGTATTCTTAAATCGAAATACTTTTTCACTTTTTTGTGACGATTGCATACAAAATAGAACTAAGAATAACTAAGCAAATCTTTCAGTACTTTTTTACGTCGAACTCACTGTTATAGATGTCATCATCATGTTTCATGAAGTAATTGTTTGAAAGCTTTTCAGTAGTCCAAGCAAGCAAATAACTTTTAAAAGAGGTCCAATTTGTAAAGATATAAATCAGTTAAAGTGATTATATAGACAAATAGAATATTGGGACTTGAGAAATTTTTGATAATAACCTTTTTCTTCTAGCCGGGAAAATTGCAAAACTAAATTTAACTCAAACAGGGTAAGGGCAGCTATTAAACTTTTTATTGGCACTGTGTAATTACCTGAAACCTCTCACCTATTACTCAGTAAGCCTGACTGCATTCAAAAAGTGTGTACATTCCTCATTCCTGCAGAATTCTCTCAATTACTCAATGATCCCACAATGAAATGTGGCTTAGAAGTCAAGAACCTCATTAAAAATTGCCAGTCCATATTTTCTGACAGTGATTACAAATACTTACAAACATGAATCGCTTAGCACCAAAGTTGTACGAGTTACTAAAGCTCCACAAACAAGGGATTTCAGAGAGACATGTAGTTTCTTCGGTTTCATTATCCTGCCACATATTAGCCAGAGAGGTAGTTTCGCTGTAAAACAAAAGCAGCCGCGGCGGATTAGCCGCGCGTACTGGAGCGCCGTGTTGCGGTGCGCGCGGCCGTCCGCCGTCGGGGGTTCGATTCCCCCCCTCGGGCATGGGTGTTTGTGTTGTCCTTAGTTTAGTTTACCTTAGATTAAGTAGTTTGTAAGCTAGGGACTAATAACCAAGCAAATGAGTCCCATAGATTTACAAACATTTGAACATTTAAAACAAAAACTAAAGTACCGTCAAACTTTGAAATCCCTAATTCACTTAGCATTAGTCAACAAACTAAAATATTTACCAATTCCACCTAGTGCGAAGTTAGTCTCATTTGTTGCCAGCAGCCTGTTGTCAAATATTCCAGTTGTTCAAATGTTTGTTAAGCTTATGGGACATAACTACGGGGTCATCAGTCCCTAAACTTACAAACTACTTATGAACTAATTACGAACTAGGACGGCACAAATATTCATACCCGAAGGGGGATTCGAACCCCCGACCGTAGTGGCCGTGCTGACCGTGACTGGAGCGCCTCAGTCACCTCGGCCACCGCGGCCGGCAGTCTTCGGCAAAGGAGCGAACAAATTCAGAGGCGATGGATCTGCGAACTAGTTCGCGTAGTTCGCCTGTGGGGAACGCTCATCCGAAGTAGTTCGTTCGCGAACTACAGAAGACTACTGACCGCGTCTCGCGTAGCGGCCAGCAGACGGCCTGCAGCAACAGCAGTACGCTTGCTACACCTGCAGGCGGTAAACTGAAAGTGGATCCTCCAGGTTTACGACTCGCCGGCTGCTGCAGCAGAGAACACAGAGGCCCTGTGGCGCGGGCGCTACCCACTGAAAGACGGCGCCGCTCCAGCCAGCTGTTTAGTCTGCACGCGTGTCGGCACCATGGCCAGTTTTCTTACACGCAACAGAGCGCGCCTTGTGTCCGATCGCCTCGCGTTCCTTACGTCCTCCACCATTCTACCGTGTATCTGCGTCCTTCACCCCTTCCAACCCTCCCACAAAGCTTATCGTTGTCTGCACCCCCTCCCCCCCTCCCGCACAGTCATAACGTTAGCAACTCTCATGAACGGACCCGGGAGAGCGGCGAACGGAGTAGCCATTCGGCTCGTAGCACCTTCCCACGGAAGGCCGAGGTGTCTCGAGCTGAGAGAACAGATGCATCGTATGTATGAACGCCGGGGTACAGGGGTGTTCCCGAGGGAGACCTTGGAAGCCGTGGGTGGCTTTCGTGCGCCCTCCGAGAGCGGCGTCATGTTTTTTGGATGTCGCGCTGAGTGTCGCGTTGTGGTGCGTATGCCGAGGGAAGGAAATCGTCCAGCTCTGCGCGACGGCTCTCTCATGAATATTTTCGGGCCCTTTTCTGGGAGGAAAAGTACACGAGTTGTTCCTCAAGAAAGGTGATACCTTCGCGAGCCTTTTGAAAGGGGGAATCTCGCCACTGAATAATCTATCCGCTCTCTGATGTGCGACAGTTGGGACGCAGGAGCCACCGTTTTGACCGTTCAGCATTCTTAGACAAGGTCTCATAATCGCAAAATATACCAATGACAGCTGAACAGGCCACGTGTTGATGTGACTTCTTATGGATTAAATGGAGAAGAAAGACGAGAGAAGACAGAGGTGAGTTATAAGTGTACAAGTTACGGTGACTCCGGGTAAAGCTCCGGGACACAGTACGAGACGTGCTTTACTTACTCGTCATAGTGTGGCGATGTTGGCAGCAGTAGCGCGGTATGCTGCGACGTAGCAGCGTGAGTCGCTTGTTTGTGTGGCAAGTCAGGAACCGGATAATATCGTAATACTTACGTACTGTAGATAATAAATAATCTGTTATTATCTTCGTAAATTACATACCTACACCTTACCTTCACAGTGGAGCTACAACGTGCCTTTTATTTTTATTTAATGTTTGTATAGTCTATGGGACTTAACTACGGGGTCATCAGTCCCTAAACTTACAAACTACTTATGAACTGCCGGTTGCGGTGGCCGAGGGGACTGAGGCACTTCAGTCACGGTCTGCACGGCCACTACGGTCGAGGGTTCGAATCCCCCCTCGGGCATGGATATTTGTGCCGTCCTAGTTCGTAAGTAGTTCATGAGTAGTTTGTAAGTTTAGGGACTGATGACCCCGCGGTTAAGTCCCTTAAGCTTAACAAACATTTGAACATTTTACTTATAAACTACTTACGAACTAGGACGGCACAAATATCCATGCCCGAGAGGGGATTCGAACCCCCGACCGTAGTGGCCGTGAACGTGCCTTTATTCAGGTGTATCGTATAATAAGTCGTAATATTAGATATTTGTATAAAAGGATGAAGTACTTTTGACAAGTTAGACTGTACATATCATCGCTGTTTGTTTACTCGGAACAATTTAAGCTGTACTCCTAGGTTCCTGCCTAACCACATCCTTTAAAATCATGACATATGCTTAAAAAATAGTAAAGTACTTTTGTCAATCAGAATAGACATCTACAGTGTATATAGAACTGGGTAAGACTCGAGAATAAGTGGTCATCGCACTTACCTTTAAGCGTATTTTACGTTTCGTAAATAACACATCTCCACGAAAATTCACTATACTATAATTTCCATCGAAAATGATCAGTGTTGTAAATGATTAGTGTTTTTTGATTAAAACATGGAGCTCGGTAGGTGGATGTGCGAATTTAAATGGATAAGTTTTAACATGGCACTCGGAATATGCGGTATACGCGACATGCACCATTTAATTAGGTCCCCGCGAAGTATTATGTCACTTTAGTCCAACCATGTAATAGAATTGCCTGGCATGCCGACTCAATATTTCAAAACACACTCGAAACACAACAAACCACAAACCGACTTCAAATTCGACGCTGTTATATTAATTCATCGTTCCTCGCCTCTCATTGGTTACATGAAAGTGCTACTCCATTGGCTGCACGAAATATACTGCGTAGCCAACGTAAGAAAATATTCACAGAATATATGACATCAACTACGATTGGGCAAAGCTGAAAATGTGTACCCAGCCGGGATTCGAACCCGGGTCTCCTGCTTTCTAGGCAGTAGCGCTGACCCCTACACCACTGGGGACACAGTGATCACCGCACCTGCAAGGACTACCCATGCACGCCTCCCGTCAGATACAAATTCCCAGCTTCGCCCTGCCCATGGTAGTCAAACTCGTAGTTTAACTAATTCCCGTAAGAGTAAGGGTTTCAAACTTGCCCACCCCTCCCCACTAACGATAGGATCATTGCCCTTCACCGGCATATTATATATATACATGTGGCGTCTGTTCCGAGAGAACAGACGTCACTTCCGATCCTGCAGTTGTTGTTATTTAATATACATAGAATATATGACATCAACTGCAGGACAGAGGTGACGTCTGTTCTTTCTGAACAGACGCCACATGTATATACATAATATGCCGGTGACGGGCAATGATCCTATCGTTAGTGGGGAGGGGTGGGCAAGTTTGAAGCCCTTACTCTTACGGGAATTAGTTCATAACTACGAGTTTCAGTACTGTGGGCAGGGCGAAGCTGGGAATTTGTATCTGACGGGAGGCGTGCATGGGTAGTCCTTGCAGGTGCGGTGATCACTGTGTCCCCAGTGGTGTAGGGGGTCAGCGCAACTGCCTAGAAAGCAGGAGACCCGGGTTCGAATCCCGGCTGGGAACTCATTTTCAGCTTTGCCCAATCGTAGTTGATGTCATATATTCTGTGAATATTAAATAATAACTGCAGGATCAGAAGTGACGTCTGTTCTTTCGGAACAGACGCCACATGTATATACAACGTAAGAAACTTGTGAACTCTCTCTCGGACTGCGTCCCGGACTTTAGCCGTGATTCCGTGGTTAGTGTGTCTTTTCGAAGGGCGTTTGACTCGGTACCGCACTACAGACTGCTAACGAAGGTACGAGCATATGGAATAGGAACCCAAGTATGTGACACGGAGACTACTTAAGTAACAGAACCCATTTCGTTGTCCTCGATCGCGAGAGTTTATCTACGGTATGGTCAGGGATGCCCCAGGGAAGTGTGATAGAACCGCTATTATTTTTCTGTCTACATATATGATCTGCCGGACCGATTGAGTTGCAATCTGTGGCTGTTTGCTGATGTCACTGTGGTGTACAAGAGTCTGTCGTCATTGAATGACTGTAGTAGGATGCAGGAGAACTTGGACTAAATTTCTAGGTGATGTGAGGAACGGCAACTAGCGCTGAATGTAGAAAAATATAAGGTGATGCAGATGAGTAGGAGAAACAATCCCGTAATGTTGGAATACAGCTTTAGTAGTGTGCTGCTTGACAGAGTCGCGTCCATTAAATACCTAGGCATAACGCTGCACAGCGATATGGAATGGAGCGAGCATATAAAGGACAGTCATGGGGAAGGCAAATGGTCGACTTCTTTTTATTGGGAGAATTTTGGGAAAATGTGATTCCTATCCACGGAAGACCTCAACTAAAACGCTTGTACCACCCAGTCTCGAATATTGCTCAAGTGTTAAGGGTCCCCACCAGTTCGGTTTAAAGGGGGACATAGAAGCAGTTCAGAGGCGGGCGGCGAGGTTTCTAACTGGTAGATTCGATCAATGCGCGAGTGTTACTGAAATACTCTGGGAACTTGACTGGGAGTTGCTGGAGGGAAGGCGACGTTCTTTTCGAGAAGCACTGTTGAAGAAATTTAGAGGGCCGAAATTTGAGTCGGAGTGCAGAACGATTCTACTGGCGGCAACCTACATTTCGCGTAAAGACCACAAGGATAAGATCAGAGAGATTAGGACTCGTACGGATGCATACAAGCACTCGTTTTATACTCGTGCTATATGTGAGTGGAACAGGGATGCAAGTAACTGTACTGACTACTCTCCGCAAGATTGGGTGGATTGCGGAATATGTATGTTGATATAGACACTGTTTTGTGTGGTAGAACAGTTGTTCCAGTTTTGGAATAAGCCTGAGAAAACTTCGAAAATTCATTTTGCATTTCATTCCTTCACCATTTAATGGTTTCTTTTGAAATGTGACCATCAGCCATTGACTTTCCATTATACACTTTTTTTTTTTTACTTAACCCAGGTCGATAAATATGCTGCGACGTTGATTGAAGGTTGAAGAACCAGAAATAAAGTTGTTAGAAAATTTCCAGATGTCATAACTGGCCGGTAATATAAAATAAATATATGGAGCAACAAGGCGCTTTGTATAATCAAAATAACTGTTTATTTTGATTTGGAATGGTTTCATTTAGAAGTAAAATGATAGAAATGTTGGTTTGCCCCGGTAAACAGAAAACGGAGCTCTCAATCAGCGTTTTCACTGACAAGTGTTATCGAGGGAGCACGGTGGGTGTTGACAAGGTCGTAAGCCGACGGCGTATCGTGTCGTTGACACAGGGACCGATAAGAAAAGCTCTGTTTACTGTATGACTTCGACGGGTGCAATGGGGTCTCTACTTGTGTCAACTTTCGTCAAGTGTGTCGGTTGTTGCCTTCGATGATGAAATTCTTCTCGGTTCTTATTCCGGACATCATCTCCAACTAGACACAATATTTCGGCAGACCGGCTGCTATCTTCAGGTGAGTACGCCAAATGCACTTACTCGCCACAAAGTTCAAATGTTCAAATGTTTGATAAGCTTAAGGGACTTTAAAACTGGAATGTTGTTTGGTGGGATATAGATAAGGCTGTTCTACTGATTGGAAAAACAGGGTCGCTATAAGGGTTTGGCAATAGTGAGCCAGCTAAAGGAGGTCTGTTTCAACAGCTACTCATTCAAAACTGATCTGGTGTTAAATGTAGCATTAATAATTCTCATCAGCTGGTAGTTAACACTCACAATAACTTTCCAATTAAGCTGATTAAAGATTAGTTGAACACATTTTTTATTCATTAACACTATAATTCTGTTTAGTAATGGCCCTAATATTAATACCTACACAGTTAATTAGGAAACAGTGGGTTTAAACTGATTGAAAGCGCAACGGATATTTTGAACACAGCAAGAACGATACGTAGTCTGCATAAGGCTCACTGACTACAGAATAAATTAGGCTGCGAAAGAAATCTGGAAAAACACAAACCACTTTCTAATAATGCAACTGCAAGAATTTATTTCGCTGACTGACTGATTGCAGAAACTTAGTATCTTGTTCATCTGTGAATTATTGTACAACAATCACTATTATTATTAAACGTCATACCAATAAATAAATATGTTAATCCGACTCAGCTTAGTCAATATTATGCTTTGATTTTAATAACCAATAACTTTCAATGAAAGGAAGTGGGTTAGCTTTCTAACAAAAGTGAAACAGCTAAAGAGGTTCTACTTTCTCAATTATTATTAACAATGATGATTACATTACCATATGATTGAAGAACAACAAAAATCCTCTCAGATTGATACATATATGAATGATACAAAATCTTATAAAGACAGAACTGTGTCTGTGAAAATCAGATTTCAAAATTATTCCATCAGCACGTACAAAAGCGGCTAACCAAAGCACGTCCGATCAATACCAGAGCTACACACCGACTGACTCTTTCAGTTCAGCTACTACTCACATACATAGTCTTTGACAGAGATGTTATACAACAGAGTAAACCATAGACGTAGTTACTCAAAGAAGTTCATATAACATTTTACATCGAAATATCGATACACGACAGACGAAACAATATTATTGATTTTGTACAGACATGTTTCAACTTAAATGCGGAGTCATCAGTCCCTATACTTACAAATTACTTATGAACTACCTTATACTAAAGACGGCACAAACTTCCCTGCCCGAGAGGGGATTCGAACCTCCGACCGTAGTGGCCGTGCTGACTGACTGGCGCGCCGCTGACCGCTCGGACACTGCGGCCGGCGCTACTGAGAGCATTTGCCTTACTCTCCTGACGATGGCAGCCGGTTGGTCTGTCCGAAATGTGTGTCTAGTTGACGATACTCTCCGGATGCAGGCACGAGAAGAATATTATCAATTATTACGCCGGAAAGTCTAAAATGTTCAAATGTTTGTGAAGTTTAAGGGACTTAACTACGGGGTCATGAGTCCTTAAACTAACAAACTACTTATAAATTAACTTATACTAGACACCACAAAAAGAGCCATGCCTGAGGGGGAATTCGAACCCCCGACGGGAAACGGCTTCGCGCATCGGAGCATAGCGTCTCAATGCGCTTGGCCACTCCGCCGCGGCCGGGAAAGACATATGCTATCGAAGTTAGGACGATTCAAGGATCAGTGCATCTGGAACGGAGTAAATGTTAGGTACTTATAAGAAATAAATTAAGTAAAATATAAAGTTTATAAATCCCTGAGAACAGATATGAATATGCAGACTTTCATGGCGTGTGACGGACATACAGAAGGACCGAATAAGAGATGGAGACATACAGAACAGGTTTAAGCCTAAAACGTGAAGAAGACTTAGAGCAGACAAATACACTTACGATAAATTCACATCGTGAGGTACTTGATACTGGTAAAATTCATGCTATTTATGCGAGACAAAATATTCAAATGTTTGTAATTCTATCGGACCAAACTGCGTGGTCATCAGTCCGTAGCTTACGAACTACTTAGCCGGCCACGGTGGCCGAGGGGACTGAGGCGCTCCAATCACGGTCTGCACGGCCACTACGGTCGGAGGTTCAAATCGATTGATCTTCAATGCGCCAAAAACAAACATGAAGGGTGGGTATTGCCTTTATAGAGAATTTGCGTGTGCGCATGCTGAGGTGCGCAGTATCTCCATTGTCCTGCTTCGGGACCATTCGCGCGTAACCGTCAGAGCTGGAATAACCATGATCTGGTGTCTCTGCCAGCTCCAACTCCTACGTTAAAAGCGGCGTTTCCCTCGCCCCTCCCTGCCGCGGGAGCGCCCACATGCTGCCTCCGGGAGGTTCAGAAGAGAATCTGAACCTGAGCCGGGCATGCGCATTGCAACGCTACTGCCACTGCCGTCTATATAAAGCGGCCGCGCTACGACTCGTATACGTGCTGTCTCCGCGACGCAAAGCGTTTGTCATGCAATAAAAATACTTTGAATGCGCATATAGAATGATCTGATAGAAGATTTATTATCATTTTATTTATTTATTTTACTCGTCGAGCTTCTTTCTGGGGGGTTCACTGAACTAGTGAACACACAGGACGCGCTACCACTTGTTTTATTCGTTGCCTTTTCATCACTTACTGTAATACTGACAGTGGTGGACTAAGAGGGGGGGGGGGGGTTGGAAGGGGCGGACTGCCCGGGGCCTCCGGTCTTTGGGGGCCTACTTTTTTTTTAATTTTTTTTTAGCGCGTTTGGGGGCCTCCAAATTTCTAAAACTATTTTTTCAGATTGTCCTGTGCCCCTCGTCCTGGAAGGGGCCTCGAACTCTTAATTATAGTAATACATGTATTTCCAAGTGGACGGGGGCCTCCTTTCGTTTTGCCGCCGCCCCGGGCCTCTAACAGCCTTAGTCCGCCACTGATTACTGATAATTGTCAAAAGAAAGTCGCCCCTTATCTTTAATGCTAGGGTGTCGTATTGTCTATCCGTCCACGGAGAACAGTGTTGTGTGGGGAAAATATTCAGTTAGCAGCAACGAGGTCGGGCCGCGGCGCTCCTATCGCCTCCGTGAGAGCTGTCGACGGCACCGTTTGACCTCGGCGCGATACGAGTGACACTCAATTATCTCATTATTTCACATTTACAGGATTTAGTGAGGCCGGACCCATTAGAACACGAGGAAGAGGCGATAGCCTTGAAAATAAATCACCGGCATTAATAACGGTCGCGTAGACACCACGGCTCGTAAAGTCCGTCTCGCGTGGGTAGTAAGTGCGCAGCGCAGTCCTCGTGTCTTGCTACAAAAGAAACACTCTCAAAGAGAAGCCCTCCACGATGAAAGTATATCCACGTGTCGCATAACCACCAGCTGAAAGCCCCTTGTAAACAGGCACCTCCGAAACAACTGTCCTTTGTATTTTGCCTATACAGTAGATGTGGTGTTGCACAAGTACAAAGTGCGCGCCACCTACTTTCGCCGCGCGCCGCCATGCACGCACGGCGCGGCGTTCTCACGACGACGGCCACGAGCGCCCTCTGCTGCAACTCCGCTCGTGGCCACCACTGAACGACATCGTTCACTTGGGACTGAGTTAGGAACCAGTGAAGACTTCGGAATCCGATAGGCACCAGTGAAGACTTGGCTATCAGTTAGGCACTAGGCAGACCTCTAGCTCAACTATGTATCAGCATTCTGCCGTACTAAACTATGTAAAAGTTAAGTATTGTATAAATTCTGTGCAACATATATCTCGTTCGTTTCTAGTTTCTGGCTGCTCCCCTCCGTACCTGCACCAGCGTGTTATCTATATTCCTGTGTCGGTCTCATTCCACTCGGCCACCGACACCTACGACGGAACGGGACACAAAAGCGGCGACAAGGCTGGGACACAAAAGTAGAATCTTGAAAACTCTGTCTAATGTCGACCGAAGGTTGGTCGAGTTTGTGAAAATGCCGGGTTTTCGGGAACGGTGTTGCAAAAGTATAGGTAATTTTTTTGTTATTAAATACTTTCTATTGTCATTTTAGAATACAATACAAATTTTGGAGTGCAGTAACATAAAAGAAATTTAAGAAAATATCTAACAAATGATATTCTTTATTTACGAATGCGAACTTTCTTACATTTAGAAAACGACTTTAAGAAGGCGTATAGCCTTGAACAATGAAAAGTATGGACAATAGTGATTTACTTCATAAAACATATTCCACTAAAATTCCCTCCACGCCTAAGGTGATTTGAAAAGGAACTGTGAAAAAATGCACTCCCATTATTTTGATCACGACTGTTTCTTACAATGAAGACGCACCTACATACTGTATTAATGAAACTCAAGGGATTTTTAAATTGGGCGTAGGTGCCACAAGAAAAGATTACGCCTAGGCCAATTTATAGCATAGCCTGTAACTGCTACACGCTACGATATCAATTCTATGTTGCATTCTGCGAGCAGGGAATGATTCCAGAGAGTGTGCAGGTGGTGGCTGAGTTACCCCGACTGTCGGGTTACCGAGTGCTGAGTTTTCGGGACTCTACTGCACTTAATTTCGTAAAAAGAATTCCGTTGTAATCGTGTCATGCTTGTGTATTCCATTTTACGTCTCTACAAGTCTTCCTCGATATGTTTCTCTGAGCTGCCGTGTCAAGTATTTCCCGACGCCTTAGGGTAATGCTATCATCTTTAAAATTACAATTGCATTTAGAAAACGAATCACAAAAATGATTTCACATGCGGCGGCAAATTAAGGGCTGACATTATAAAGAAGCACTACAAAGCACACGTCGGCAGAAGCGATCTAGAAATGGTGTACATGTCCTCTCCTTGAGTCAAGAGTAACTGCCGCGCATGCACGGAACTGCGATATATTGCAGCGGATATACATAGAAACGGATCTTAGTTTGTACCATTAGAGACAGATCGGCTGAATGTAGTGGCCACGTAATCGGTGCACGTTCGTCCCTGTTATCTAGCGGACAGCCTGGTGGGTTTCCACGCAGGGGGGCCGGTTTCGATTCCTGGTCCGGTCGGACTTTTTTTCCTTGGCTCCGGGACTGAGTCGTCATCACTGAAACGCAAGTCGCCGCAGTGACGACAGCTAAAAAGAATTGCACCAGGCATGTTGAAGACGACCCCAGTTTGGATCTCACAGCTATAAATGTCACACGATCATGATCACCACCATCATCCTCATCCTCAACTGGTCCACGACGATCAGCCCAGCTACCTGTAGATGTGCCATCCCTTATCTTCTGAAAAGCGCGGGGGCTCCGTCAACACGAAATCGAATATGGCGACGAATAAAGCACGGGAACATAATTTAGCATGTCCTGCAGAACCTCTCGCTGGAATACGAGATAACGTGCGACATCAAGTGGGTTCGGCACAATTTACGACCCAATTAAACGGGCGTTAGACCCTCATCTTTCTCCTGCCTTCCCTCTGACGATGCCAATGACCGTAGCGCCCTCTCCTGGCGTTTGCGACCTTCAGTACCAGTGTGGTTGCTGATCCTTGTTGAATGCAGGATGTACAATGTCAGATTGTAAACTTTTTTTCTAATAACCCTAAGTTTCTTTGTGATATTTTACCAGTTGGCAGTAATTAATACAAAGAATTATTATTATTATTATTATTATTATTATTATTATTATTATTTTGGTAAAGCCAAAGGTTAGTCTTTAACGGCAGTAGCACGTCAATGCCAAGAAGCTCTAACAAACAGGTGGAAATGAAACTAATACGAAATACTGTTTTAAAGACAATTGCTGATTGAAAGGCGTCTTCTTTGCGACAGGTTGCACGATTTCCTCTTTATGTTGTTAAATCCCAGCCTAGACTTTCCATGGGTCAAGCACAGTTACGTAATTCCCTACTTTTTGATAAATCAAGAAAACAATACGACATGAAACTTAACAAAAATTTTGGGAGAATGCAGGTATTTTTTTAATGGCCGCGTCAGTGCACAGACAGGATTTACTTCTGGAGGAAAGAGGGGGGTCATTAAAAAAAGCCTATTGAATTTATTAATCTATGACTTATTTTTACACTTTTTATAATTTAACGAATTATAATACGAAAACAATTGCACAAGAAATAAAATGAATAGGCTCGGGTTGATTTGAAAGCGGAAGAGAAGCGAATGTTCGAATGTTTGTAGAGTCTATGGGACTTAACTACGGGGTCATCAGTCCCTAAACTTACAAACTACTTATGAACTACTTACAACTAAGGACGACACAAATATCCATGCCCGAGGGGGGATTCGAACCCCCGACCGTAGTGGTCGTGCAGACCGTGACTGGAGCGCCTCAGTCTCCTCGGCCACCGCGGCCGGCGGAAGAGAAGCTACGTGGCGGAAATAGTGTGTATATAATCAGGTCTTAAAATAATTAAGTACCTTCTATGTTACTAGCCAAAGAGAAAGGTTTTTACAGATTAATTAACATGAGACCCTTTGTGTAAAAACTGAACTAAAATAACACTTCCTCATAAGATTCCACTCGGTGGCGCCGCTGACCAGCTAAGCAGCGGATCGCTGCATGTGAACGATCGGCTTGAAACTTAAGCGTAGCAGTAACAATAGCGGCAGCATCAAAGATGATCGCGGCGGCATTAAAACCGCTCACAGTAACAGCAGCACACGTTCTCCATGGCGGCATCACGTTGGCGACCCATTGTCACGTTCACTTGTGTTTGGCAAATTATAGGTATGTTGTGATGTATTCCATGTGTATTATTTCAAGTTTCCGGTGCCGACCTGTTTAAAAAAATAAAAAATGAAAACAACAAAAGACGATAATCTTTGGGAGCTGCTGCGGTGGGCTTCAGCCTCATTAACCTTCGCCCCCCCCCCCCCCCCTTTCGTGCTTGCGCCTCTGGGTCACTTCATTTAACTACTGGTGCTCGCTATTAAGATCCGTTTCCGGGATTTGAAGACCTAACTGTCTTAACACGCTCGCTGCCGTTCACGCTCTGGCGAGATGATGCTAGGTGCCACTTCACGCTCTGGCGCGTGATCGTATTTCGACAGTATCTTTTCGTGGTTTTGAGGCACTGAATGTTTTGGTTTTAGTTTTCAGTTTATTTGCATTTGTATTTTCGTCAAAACAACAAATGAACAATATAAACAGTACATACAAGGTATATCATAAAACATATGCATATAGGATGGTAGGTCGCAGCACGCGCCACCGCGTGAGAGGCACCTGACTCAAGTAACGTTTACACGCGCCATAGCGTGAACAGCAGCGAACGTGTTAAGATGCGATTCTTGTAAACCTTTTAAATAACTTGATTGTCAAAATGTTTCAAATGTTTGTTCAGCTTATGGGACTTAACTTCGGGGTCATCAGTCTCAAGACTTACAAACTAACTTATACTAAAGACAATACAAACATCCGTACCCGGGGGAGGATTCGAATCTCTGACGAGGGGAGGCCGCGTGATTCGTAACGTGACAGCTCCAGACCGCTCGGCTACTACCGCGCAAAAATTGATTGTCAATAGATGAGGATAAAACTAAGACTTAATTCACAATAGTAAACTTAACCAGAACTCCACATAGCAAGGTACGATGTATTGTCATTACAGCTACAAGGAAACATTGCAATTTCAAATAGGATATGACAATGACTTTTCAGTAGCACTAAAATTAAAATGCTTACTTTGCAATTCACTTCCCATACGCACGACTATAATAATTTTTCACTTCAGCTAATGCCACGGGATTTTTTTTTCTCAAGTCAACGTGGTCGGCTATAGCACCGCGCAGATAAACAACATTGCACTACGTCGGAGGAAACTCACCCATTAGTAGATTTTCTGCGAATAAAGTCAACGAGATGCGACGCCCGGCGGTGCATGTTGCGTCTGGCCGAGACTATCGGCTTATCACAGGTGACGTACCTTAACTCAGCTGCCAGTTTCCCGATAAGAAATCCACCAGAGATTGCTCAATCGCCGTCGCGCGGTCTTACGCCGACATGTCGGTTTCCAAGTGGCAGCTGCGAACTCAAATTTCTGATTATTATCTGGCGTGCTGTGTACCCCGCACTGCGTCAACAGAAAGCAAAAATTGATCGATTGATAAATTATTTGCGAGGAAGGCGCTATTTTATTTTTTTTTTTTTTTTTTTTTTTTTTTTTTTTGCGTTTGCTTGCTGGCAAATAAATGTTTGTGATATTGATGTGATGTCCGAAACAACAGACACCCCACCAATATCGTAAGTATTTACACGCAAAGACAGCAATAGCTTCATATATTTCACGACAGGTGTCGAAGGTGGTGACCTCTCCTCCTGGAATGAGATGCACCATTCCTTCCTCTACCCAACCTGCTATGAAAATTCCGAGAATCGAAAATTCATTTTTTGGTGTTTTGACCACGTTTTGAGGATTCCGTCCCACTGTGTGGCGCTGCGCTATCAGCTAAGAGTGGGAAACACCCATGGTCGCTTCGGGAGTTTCCGTAAGGCTGCTGCTGTCTTCGGCTCTGTTCGTCATCCAACTCGACCCTATTGCTGGCGAAGGCGAAGGGACACCAGTTGCGAAGGTACTCTCTGCCAATCGCCTTACAATGCCTTGCGAAGTAGATAATAACTTACTCCATGAAAATATATACGAGTCAGGGTCGACGTTTTTTGCAACTTACACTCTGCGGCATTAGGATTTAAAATAATTACTTCTTGGTGATCCTCGATCAAGCTTTGAGTGGCATGAGATCGAATATAAAGAACTCACAGTTATTCCGAATACTTTGGATTTCTCTTTCACCCGTTCATCCTTGATGACATGCAAAATGAGAAGGTTGAAATTTGTTGTAAGAAATTAGCGACTTATCTGCAAGATGGGGAACTGGTGGATGTAAAAACATCTGACCTCTTTTCATAAGTAAAACTGCTACGGTTTACGATACCTTCTATAGTGAATACAGCGTTGGACACGCTTAAGTATTTAGGCCCAATCAAGGAATCATGTGCCAACAGCACCACAACGTATCGCATTTTGCTGACACACCTATCACCGTGAGGTCTACAAATAGAAGTTTTTCAAAATTAAAACTTATTAAGAATTTCATAAAATGCATTTTTAAAATCCTCGGCTGTTTATTAAAAACCTTATATATCAACCAGTCCTCTTCATCTTCATCTATGAAGATGGTCTATTGACCGAAACTGGTTGATATAAAAGGTTTTTAATATACAGCCGATAGTTTTAAAAACGCATTTTATGAAATATATGACGGCTGTTGACACTCGTCTTTTCAAAGCAATATTAAGAATTCTTAAGAATTATTAAGAATTCATCTACCATGACACATGACTGCCTTGACGGGCTCCCTATTCTTTCAATAGAAAGCGACGAAGCAATTCAGATGAAGAAAGAAGAGATGATTCGAGAGTTTGCTTTGCGCAAGGCACGCAAAGCTTCGTGTTTGTAAGGATATGCAGGGACAATTGCGTAATTTCCGAATGTGAAGATTTAACATGCTGATTTCCAAATATTTTCCATACTTTATATTATCCTGTGTTCGCCGCGACCTTAGTGTGATTTCAGATGCGGTTATTGATATTGACAAGACTTCCACATACTTAAAATTAAACAGTATTACAACGTTAAGGTAGCCAAAAATGTCAGTTTCCGTCTGCTTTGTTTAACTTGCTGTTTCCCATTACTTTGCAAACGTGTTGCTATGTTTTGATATTTTAAGTGTTTAAAATATGGTAATCGATATTTTATTTGAAGTTGTGTTTATTTTTGTTAATATAAAGACGAGTTGTTTTAACGCAAGTTTTTCGGTTTTTGCGTTTGATCCCCTTCTCCTCCGCCCCCCCCTCCCTCCACCTTTCAATGCGGCTTCGC
Source organism: Locusta migratoria (assembly GCA_026315105.1). Taxonomy (NCBI): domain Eukaryota; kingdom Metazoa; phylum Arthropoda; class Insecta; order Orthoptera; family Acrididae; genus Locusta; species Locusta migratoria. The sequence goes on along the minus strand of CM048745.1, from coordinate 324,318,616 downwards.
TACAGGCCTTGCAACGGGCCTGAAAGTATCCCACGTATTAATTCGGAGTGTAAGCTATCTTCATTCCACATTTCATTCAATTCCGTCCACCCGTTTCATCGTGAAGAGTAACAAACGTGTTAACTCAGCTAGTCACAATGAAGTGCATGGCAGAGGGTTCAGCGAACCACTTTCATGATATTTATCTACAGTTCCATTCTCAAAATAGCTCGCGGGAAAAAGGAACAACTGAATCTTTCTGTTCTCGATCTCATTTCTCTTATTTTATTATGATGATCATGTCTCCCTATGTAGGTGGGTGGTAACAATATATGTTAGCATTCTGAAGAGAAAGTTGATGAATGAAATTTCGCAAATAGACCTCGCCGCAACAAATAACGCCTTTCTTTTAATGATTTCCACCCCAACTCGTGCATAATTTTCTTGACACTCTCTTCCATATATCGCAATAATAGAAAACGAACAACGTTCGGTGGCTTTCTGAAGGTATCTCATGAGTTAATTGACGACATAAGCTAAATTATTTCCACATTCCATACAATTCCTTCCAGCAGTTTCAGCACGAAGAGTAACAAACGTGTTAACCAATTGTAAGGTACCTTCCGCCATGCACCGTACGGTGACTTACGAAAGGTAGCCCATGTATTAATCAGGGTATAACTTACCTCTGTTCCAAATTTCATTCATATACATCCATCCATTTCAGCGTGAATGCGTAAGAAGCGAATTAACTAATTGTAAAGCACCCTTCGGCATGCACCATACAAAGTTAATTTTAGTATGCCTATGCCTATAACATTTGCTCGAGTGCAAGCATTAAGTTAACAAAGTTTTATATGCCGGCCGAGGTGGCCAAGCGGTCTGCGGCGCGCCAGTCACGGTCTGCACGGCCACTACGGTAGGGGGTTCGAAACCACTCAGGGGCATGGATATTTGTGCCATACTTAGTATTAGCTACTTCATAAGTAGTTTGTACGTTTAGGGACTGATGACCCCGTAGTTAAGTCCCATAAGCTTAACAAACATTTAAACATTTTTTGCTTCTAGCAATCTACACATCGCCACTTCTGTATTCGATGTATGCTAACGATACTGTCGTGATCCTCGAAGGGATCTCCAACACGGTCGAATTCCGAAGCTTCAGTGAACTGTACCAACATTAAACCGCTAAGTTTCTCTCTCGTGCGCGCTTTTTTTTCTGGAGGATCTTAACCATCCAAGAGGGGAAGAGAAAAACATCATAGACCCGTGGATACTGCGGCATATAGGCATGACTCACGATGGGAGAACAGAAAGCAGCAGGCACTCCCGCGGTTTCGCACGGAGGACTCCGTCGCCGCGGTCGTGGCTTCGCGACCCGCGTGATGCAGTTCTGCTTCGGAGCGACCGTTCCGGCGTCCCCGTCGCGGTAACAGCTTCCCGCCGGCCGTACCGAATGGCCGGGTAATCCTCTTAGCGGCCAGCGGCTTCGAGCCGACGTTCCGTGAAATGAACGGCCACGAGCGCAACGCGCTACGGCGCCCTCTGCAGTCTGCACTGTCGCTAGTCGAAGCCACAGGCTCGGATGGTTTGCCGCCATCTGCCGCGCCAGTCAGCTGTTGCTGCTCAAAGCGAGGTGGCGCGGCGGACGGCACAGTGGACTCCCGTTTCGAAATACGTTTGTTCCACACAGTGGCGGCGCAAGGCGTCGGCGACGTCGGCAACCGCCGATGGCCTCGCGCTTGTGGAGGCCTCGCAAAACATTGTTAAAATTTTAGTTTTTTCTCCAATATTTGTTGTTTAACGGCACTTTTCAACTGCTAGGTGATGTAGTGACGACCTACATCTAACTTCACTAGTTTAACCAAAGGACGAACACAACATCCGTACCCACGGGTGGGATCGACCCCAGACAAGAGCGATGTCGCTCACCGTGGTATGACGCCTTAGTGCGCTCGGCCATTTCCACCTGGCAGCCATTCAGTTGTCCGTATTTATTTCCGTGTGCGTTCAGCAGTGATAAAATTTTCAGTTAAATACCTGGAAACAACTTCTTCAGTACATTTTAGAAAACAATTTGGAGGAAGTATATCCAGACGTTTATATAACAATCAGAATCATGCGTACAGTTCCAGTCAGTACAGCTTCGACCGAGAGAAACTTCTCAAAGTTAAAATTGATTAAGACTTACTTGAGAAGCACAATGGGCCAAGATACACAATTTGCGTTTTCGTTACTATTAATTGAAGCTGAAATAGCGGCTAGTATTAATTAAGATGTGATCTTAAAATATTCAGTGAGGCGAAAAGCCGAAAAGTTTCTCTATTTTAATTTGCGTTTGTTTATTGTAATTTTTGCGATTGCAAAAATACTTGTATATTAAAGGTTGAAAACAAATTGTTTTTGTTCTACTAAATTTTTTTATTTACTAATTAGTTTTCGGCTTATTTAGGCCATCATCAGTTTACCAGTTTGTTTTCAACCTTAAATATGGAAGTGTTCTACCAAGAAGCGACGGAAGAATCCATTTACTTGTATATTACATTAATAATATTTTAGTATAATGATTATTGATGTATAATTCAGCTCATTTCATTTACCATTTTCCTCCTCATGAAAACATGAAAGGGGGCCTCACAAAGACGAGTTCGCCGACGTCCAGTTTTCGTCTAGCACCGCCACTGGTTCCACACCAACGAGCTATATAAACTACACAGAGAGGCTATCTCTGGGTTAACAGCGCTCCTTGTGGCAGCAACCAGGAACTGTGGCAGCCATTTTTTTTTTCAACGTCTAGTGCGCCGAATACGAAAGTTAGACCGACGCTATTTACGTGTTTTCGTTTCATAATGTACGTATCAGAGTAAGTTTGAAATGTTATTTATTAAGCTGAAATCATGCCGAGTGTATGCGCAGCGTATAACTGTACAAATCGCAGTAGTAAGACTGTTGCTATATCGTATTTCCAGTATTAATATGTTTTCGTTTCTAACATTTCGTGTACTCGTCTTTTGTTCTTACGACATTTCTGCATACAATAGTCCTATAGGTGGTGTATATGTTTAACTGTAACTAAAGTAAGCTTCAATTATTTTTTTCAGTCTTTGAAAAATGAGGAACTGACAAAACTGTAGTTAGCCAATATGAGGAGAGATATTCCATACAGTTACATTTTTTCAACCCTTTTTAAGAATACAAAGCGGCTTCTGGCTAATGCGATTCCGACGATATTTTCCTTTCCTGAACATCTTCAAACAACAAAAAGCCACAAAAAAAAAAAAAAAAAAAAAAAAAAAAAAAAAAAAAAAGTCAGCTTCATTTGAAGCTATGTCATGTAGCCAAGCAGGAGACATGGATCCTCTTTAGTTAACTATTGCAAATCATGATTTAAGTCATTCAGAAAGCAGTAGGCCTATTCAGTTTGACCATGACTATGTGCCAGAATACGAAATGCTGAGATTATATTCCGAAATAGTTTAATATATTTCTGGAAGCATAATTAGGGGAGTCAAAAAAAGTTGAAAGGATAGTGAAAAGGCATGAATGAGACGATGTTTAGCCGATCCAGTGTGTGTGACATTTGTAATTAAACTTTCCGATTTGTCTACCACACGCTTATTGTCTATCACTTATCCTTTATCCATATTAGCTCGGCTATAAAAATAACACTAATGAGGTAGAGAATGGTTTGTCATTCCATAAAGTGAAAGTGTTACGATTTAATGCTATAGCAGAGGACTGTTTACAGCCGGCCGCGGTGGCCGAGGAGACTAAGGCGCTCCAGTCACGGTCTGCACGGCCACTACGGGCGGGGGTTCGAATCCCCCCTCGGGCATGGATATTTGTGCCGTCCTACTTCGTAAGTAGTTCATAAGTAGTTTGTAAGTTTAGGTACTGATGATCCCGTAGTTAAGTCCCATAGACTTTACAAACATTTGAACATTTTGACTTTACGCTACGTGACGTTGTAAAACAAGGCGGCCGAGCTTTCAATTTGCTTCAAGTATGGCAGCACCGTAGCCAGTCTATGTTGTTTATATAGGTCGTTGTTCCACACCCTGTCTAGTCATTCCGATATAGTTTTTCCGCGATTTACTGAATACACTATCGCTCGAAAGTAAAATGAAAAACTATACTACTCAAAACAATTATAGGATCATGTACAATATACATATGGTAACGTATTTTATTCAGATATTGGTGTTACAGTTCTAATTTCTGTGTGATACAGTACAATATTTTGCTTGAAGAGTTGAGGTCTACATGCTCTTACTTAGAGTTAGGCACCATGGGGCTACCATAATAGTGGAAAGTAATTACCGTTATCTTGTATGGCGTGTGATCACATCGGACGGCCAGTACAGTTGCACACCTGCTTTGCATGGACGGAACGAGGTTATCAATCAGCTGTTGAGGGATATTTGGCCATTCTTCCATGATTGAAATAGCCAGCTAGGCAACAAAAATGCTCAAATGTTTTATAGCTTATGGGACTTAACTACGGGGGTCATCAGTTTCTAAACTTACAAACTACTTACGAACTAGCTAACACTAAGGACGGCACAAATATCCATGCCGGTGGGGGGATTCGAACACCCGACCGTAGTGGCCGTGCAGACCGTGACTGGAGCGCCTCAGTCACCTCGGCAACCGAGGCCGGCAGCTAGGCAACCATTGTGGGAGATGATGGTCTGGCTACAATGCGTCCGCCAAGTGCATCACAGACATGCTCATCAGGGTTTAAGTCTGATGAAGAAGCTGGCCACTCCTTCGTTCAGTTCCCTCAGTTCTAGCATGTTGGCCACCAGTGCATCTCTGTGGTGACGAGCGTTATCGCCCACCATCTCCTATGGTACCAGCCTACGCCACAACAAACGATCCAAGAATATCGTCTCTCTACCACAGAGCAGTCAAAGCGCCATTCTGAACGACATAGAGGTCCGTACTTCCGCGAATACTTTTGTCCACAGCATTCGTCCACCACCATGATATGGTGATATTTCCTGAATGTAATCAGGATTGTTCGGAGTTTTTCTCCAACTGAGGAAACGACGATGTTGTAGTTATGGTCTTCAGTCCGGAGACTGGTTTGATGCAGCTCTCCACCCTACTCTATCCTGAGCAAGCCTTTTCATCTCCTCATAAGAACGGCAACCCACATCCACTTGAATCTGCTTACTATACGCGTCTCTTGGTCTCCCTCTGCGATTTTTACCCCACACACTTCCCTCCAATGCTAAATTTACGATTCCTCGATGTCTAAGAATGTGTCCTACCAAGCGATCCCTTCTTTTAGTTAGGATATGCCAAAAATTCCTTTTCTCGCCAATTCTGTTCAGTACCTCTTCATTAGTTATGTGATCTACCCACCTGATCTTCAGCATTCTTCTGTAGCACCACATTTCAAAAGCCTCTATTCTCTTCCTGTCCGCACTGCTTATCGTCCATGTTTCACTCCCATACAAGGCAACACTCCACACAAATGCCTTCAGAAAAGACTTCCTTACACTTAAATTAATATTCGATGTTAGTAAATTTCTCTTTTTCAAAAATGCTTTTCTGCCCATTGCCATTCTGCATTTTATATCCTCTGTACTGCGACCATCACATGTTATTTTACTACCCAAGTAACAAAACTCATCTACCACCTTCAATGTTTCGTCACCTAATCCAATTCCTTCAGCATCGCCTGATTTTCTAAGCCCGCATTCCATTATTTTTGTTTTGCTCTTGTTAATGTTCATTTTGTACGCTCTCTTCAACACACTGTCCATTCCATTCAACTGCTGTTCCAGGTCGTTCGCTATCTCTGACAGAATTACAATGTCATCAGCAAAACGCAATGTTTTTATTTCTTCCCCCTTAACTTTAATCCCTATTCCAAAATTTTCCTTGCTTTCCTTCATCGCCTGCTCAATGTACAAATTGAATAACATCGGAGAAAGGCTACAACCCTGTCTTACTCCCTTCCCAACTGATGCTTCCATTTCATGCCCTTCGAGTCTAATAACTGCGGTCTGGCTTTTGTACAAGTTGTAGATAACTCTCCTTTCCCTGTATTTTACCCCTGCTGACTTCAGAATCTGAAAGAGTGTAGTCCAGTCAACATTGTCAAACGCTTTCTCCAAATCTACAAAGGCTAAAAATGTAGATTTGTCTTTCCTTAATCTATCTTCTAAGATAAAACGTAAGGTAAGTATTGCCTCCCGGGTTCCTACGTTCCTCCTGAATCCAAACTGATCTTCCCCTAGGTCAGCTTCTACCAGCTTTTCCATTCTCCTGTAGACGACAGGCCTCCTAAACTCAAAATTTTGACTCATCTGTGAACAGAACCCGGGAGCCACTCGTCCAAACCAGATATTTCTCCACCCAGTTGTGCGGGCTGAACGGTGTCGTGGTTTTAATGGGGCACACCATAGGTGTCCGTGGTTAGAGGACACATTACGAAGGTGATTTCAGACTGTTTGTGTCGATATTGCGCGTACTCTTGCTGCCTGGAGGAAGCGTTGCAGATGAGTTACATTCAGCCTCCTGTCTAGACGGTCTCTTAATCGGAGATAAGTATCTCTTGCTGGTGTTACCCATGGACGACCTTGCACACCTTCTTTCAATGGTTTCTGTTGTCTGAAAACACGTCCAAGGCCAGGAACTTACACTTTGGGACATTCCAGTACCTACAGCCATCTCACTCTCTCTGTCCCGCTTCCAACCTTCCTGTGGCTGTCCATGCCATAGCATCGGGTCACCAACGTTGTAGTTGCATTGCACTACCTGCTCACTTCACTAAACCCAATTGCTTGTGTAATTCGTTGGGAAACAGAAGTTAACACCAACCCCCTTTGCAACCACTGTTATTTACATTATCTCGGTTGCCGGAATGTTGTTCTCTGCACTCAGTAAAACCGACTGAAAAACGTCGAAACATTTTAGTGCATCCTGCTGATGACAATACTTCAGAACCTACGTATCTCAACTGATTCCCTAATTTTTTTTGACCAGTGTATTTATGAGATTCAAATACGAATTAGCTATATCATTTTTATGCACAATGTTCCACGTCTTCGAAAATGAAATTGTTCAAAACATAACTTTTCGTGTTTTCCTGATCTTTACTCACTAGATGGCGTTCAAGAGACGTTAACGAATCTGTAAAAACGGTTACAGCTAAAACAGGGACGCGAGGTATCAAAGAGCTCAGTATCAACATAGAGAATGGGACGAAGAAAGGATATTTCAACTGAAAAACATTCTGAAACTGTTTCCTTTCGCGCAGCACATAAAGAAAATATTTTCTCTGGATGTGTACCGACATCGCGACGCAGAGAATACCGTGCTCACGGAATAATCCATTTGTAGTCTGGGGCAACGTCTCAGAGATAAATTAAATTGGTCCCAATCCCCCGGTTCCGAACAAGGTTTACAGAGGCTTTCCTTGGTTTTAAAGCGTATTCAAAATGTTCAAATGTTTGTTAAGCTTATGGCACTTAACTATGGGGTCATCAGTTCCTAAGCTTACAAACTACTTGTCAACTAGCTAAGACTAAAGACGGCACAAATATCTATGCCCGAGGGGGGATTCGAACCCCCGACCGTAGTGGCCGTGCAGACCGTGACTGGAGCCCCTCAGTCCCCTCGGCCACCGCGGCCGGCTGTAAGGCGTATGCTGGAACTGGTAAGCATCTCCGACTTATTACCAATTGGGATTGGGATTCCCCCTTTGCCCCACTATCCGGTTGACTGATAATTGGCTGAATAGAACCGTGTCCACCTCGTGAGAACGGCTGCGCGGTATAGTCAAGAGTATGTTCAAGTGTCAAGTGTTCATAGGAACAAAGCTTCAAATCTTTTGTGTCCCAGCCTCGTCCCCGCTTGTGTGTCCCGTTTCCGTCGTAGGTGTCGGTGGCCGAGTGGAATGAGACCGACACAGGAATAAAGATAGCACGCTGGTGCAGGTACGGGGGGGAGCAGCCAGAAACTAGAAACACTAGAGTAAATTAGAACAGATATATATTGCACAGAATTTATACAATACATAACTTTTACATAGTACTGCAGAACGCTGATACATAGTTGAGCTAGAGGTCTGCCTAGTGCCTGTCTGATAGCCAAGTCTTCACTGGTGCCTATCTGATTCCGAAGCCTTTACTGGTTCCTATCTCAGTCCCAAGTGAACGATGACGTTCAGTGGTGGCCACGAGTGGTGTTGCAGCAGAGGGCGCTCGTGGCTGTCGTCGTAAGAACGCCGCGCCGTGCGTGCATGGCGGCGCGCGGCGAATGTAGGTGGCGCGCACTTTGTACTTGTGCGACACCACATAATATTTGAGCCCAGACCCATTCTCCTATTACAGGAATGATGTAACAACCTGATGTAGGAATCCACATTTTAGCAGGATGATATTTTATTTTTATTAGTTATAATTACTTGTATTACTGCAGAGTCAGTACTTTAATTTTGTGAAGGAGGTTTTTTTATAGGTTAAAAAAGCCGTGCACTTCAGTGTGAGTTGCAACTTATGAAGATATATATGTTGTGAAAAAGTTTTAGTTGCAGGGAGATTACATCAAGAAGCGACAAAAGTTTCAAATTTTGCGTGGGATCAGTTTGCGCGAAAAAATCGGATGTGTTACACCATGAATGCACCTCTTATTAAGATGTGCACACCGGGTGCTAATCACAATCAGTGCTGCCACCACTGCAGCGTCGGCGTCTCGGCCAGCGCGCCCCCTCGTGGCTCACTCAGCGCGCCAGCGACGCCGCCACCAACTGGGAGGCCTACGAGAAAGACAGGCCCCAGCTCAGTCGTCATGCCACGTAAGCGAGGTACTTCCGAGTAGACTTGCGCATAATAGTTCCCGATCGGGAGCGCTCACTTTAGTTCGTTCTTTTAGTTTGTCCGCTCCCAGTGACGGCTGAGCGGCGTGGTCTGCGCGTGCAGGTGGAGGGAGAAGTTCCTCCACCTGGCTGCCTCATGCGGTTGCTGCTTGAGCCGCTAACGATTTCACGCAAACCAAATGAAACAGTTTGTGGATAATTTCTCGCGTTTAAGTTTAGAGTTATCTCTATATCTTGGCCTTATGGAATTTATAGTCAGATATTGCACAGTGCAGAACACATCAGAACAGAAATTTTGTAGCACTGAACTAGGTGATCTAGCAGGCAGACGCTCACCTCGAAATGACTCATCAGCAGAAGGCAAACACGTGCTTTTTAATTCTGCTGCGCGCCCTCTTGTTATTGCCCGCCGGTCTTCGTAAAAGAATGCAACGAAGAAGCGAGATACGTTTGGCATAATAGTTCGCGAGCAGTAACGCATGTTTTAGTACGCGACCGATTTCACAATTTTAGTACGCGACCGATTTCACATATTTTAGTACGCGACCGATTTCACAATTTTAGTACGCGACCGATTTCACAATTTTAGTACGCGACCGATTTCACAATTTTAGTACGCGACCGAGGCGCACATTTTAGTACGCGACCGAGGCGCACATTTTAGTACGCGACCGAGGCGCACATTTTAGTTCGCGACCGAGGCGCACATTTTAGTTCGCGAGCGATGGCGCACATTTTAGTTCGCGAGCGATGGCGCACATTTTAGTTCGCGAGCGATGGCGCACATTTTAGTTCGCGAGCGATGGCGCACATTGTAGTTCGCGAGCGATGGCGCACATTGTAGTTCGCGAGCGATGGCGCACATTGTAGTTCGCGAGCGATGGCGCACATTGTAGTTCGCGAGCGATGGCGCACATTGTAGTTCGCGAGCGATGGCGCACATTGTAGTTCGCGAGCGATGGCGCACATTGTAGTTCGCGAGCGATGGCGCACATTTTAGTTCGCGAGCGATGGCGCACATTTTAGTTCGCGAGCGACTGCGCATATTTTAGTTCGCGAGCGACTGCGCATATTTTAGTTCGCGAGCGACTGCGCATATTTTAGTTCGCGAGCGACTGCGCATATTTTAGTTCGCGACCGACCGCGCATATTTTAGTTCGCGACCGACCGCGCATATTTTAGTTCGCGACCGACCGCGCATATTTTAGTTCGCGACCGACCGCGCATATTTTAGTTCGCGACCGACCGCGCATATTTTAGTTCGCGACCGACCGCGCATATTTTAGTTCGCGACCGACCGCGAAGTAGGTCGCTCTTTTTGGTTCGTTCGCTCCTCTTTGGCTTTTGTTACCGCTACTAAAATAGCTCTTTCTTTTGTTATGACAGCTTTTTTATATAACGATCAGTGTTGCCCAAGCGTATGCTATTACCCGTATTTTGGGCAATCTAGTGAATACCTTAGATAATTTGTGGCAGTGAACTATGAAACTACAGCTGAGCTGCATCTCAGTTCGAAATGACTGTAACTGGCAGAAGAAAATCACGCAATTCTGCGCGCTCTCGCATTCTCTCGCTGTTCCCCGTCAGTGTTCGGAAAACGAGCGGACGAACTAAGAGGCGAGGGATCTGCGAACTAGTTCCTGTGGGAGTGCTCTTTCATACTAGTTCGTTCGCGAACTACACAAGACTACTTCCGAGCCGGCGCGATCACTAGTTCAGTGGCTGCCCGCTATGACGCAGTGGGCAGTGCCCCAGCGGCCGGCCAATCGGCTAGCGGCTCGGAGCTACCTTGCTTACGTGGCATGACGACTGCGCTGGGGCCTGTCTTTCTCGTAGGCCTCGCGCCTACTGTTGATGACGCCACCAGCCGCGCACAGCAGCGGCTGCAGTGTACGGCGCCGCCACGCATTCGTAGCTCCTCGGAGCGCAGACTGCAGGTCTTTCTCCTCTGTGAATAGCGCCGTAAATCTCTTCTGCGGCCGCGAGCTGTCTCTCTCCCCCCCCCCCCTCCTCTCCTCCCCAGATTACGGCGCGTCGCGTGAAACTGCGGCCCGCCTTCCGCGCTGAGATACGCGCCATTCACTCTACGCCGCCTTTCATCGCGACCCTCCTTCATCGCGAAGCAGGCTCCGCAAATGCCTTTCACCTTAGCGTCGTTACTCCTGTCTTTGCAGTTACGTTCACGTTTAGCGGCGTTCTAGGCTTCGTATTTCTGTGCTGGTCGACGACATAATACAGTCGGTATGCAGTAAACTACATCTTGTTGCACGCTGGCATCACTGCGTACACTGACAAGGAGAGGACGCCTACTCGTTATCGCCGAATTCGTCCAAATTTATGGCACATGCAGAGCGTGGTGAAATATGAACACCAATCGTTTGGGAAATAAAAAGAATTTTGATACGGATATATCACCATATTCACCCTATCAAATCCCCCGACATAATGTGTTTAGAAAGTGGTGTTTCGCTACGCGGTAAGAGATCGCATTTTTATTGAAAGGTTCGCGGGTTCGATTTCGCCCGGCGACCTTTTTTTTTTTTTTTTTTTTTTTTTTTTTTTGCTCTTTGCCAATGAGTACGCTACTAGACTGTGCGCGATGAAAGAAGCTGCTTTCAGAATGTCAATCAAGATTGTTGTTCTATGGAGACATTAAAGAGAAAAAAAACCATGTAACTGCAAAAGGGCGGCGTACATAACGTGAGCAAGAAACGGTAAAAATTATTGCTCCCACCGTTTCTTCGAATAATATCACCACAGTACATGTAATTGATCAATTGTAAAATAATGGAAGTATCTGTTTACATTGACGAAGTCTCTCTTTAAATGTTTATATTCCCGAATTTCATCTAATGCCCTTCCTTTTCTTGCTTGTATAAATTAATAAAACAAACTATATGATTTTGTGGCTAATCGTTACGTCAGTCTGCATCTACATCAATACTCCACTGTCAAGTGCTTGGCAGAGGGTGCGTCCCACTGTACCAGTTATTAGGTTTTTTCCCATTCCTTTCACGTATTGAGCGTGGGAAGAATGATAGTTTAAATGCCTTCGTGCGTGCTGTAATTAATCTAATCTTGTCCTCACGATCCCTACTGGAACAATATGTAGGTGTAGGCATTTCCAAGGAGCAGAAAAAAATTGCTGCCGGGTGGAATCGAATCCGCGAACCTTTCAATAAAAATACGATATTTTACAGATGAGCCAAAAACCGCTTCCTAAACTCGCCGTAACAGGGACAGTTGATAAGATGCATATGGTGATAGATCCGTATCAAACTTCCTTTTATTACCTAAACGCTTGGCCATTTGGAGTTCCCACTTGGTGCACTTTCGCGTCTCACATGTACCATACATTTGGGCGAATTCGGCGATGACGAGTAGGTGTCCTCTCCTTGTGAGACGCAACCGCAGTACACAACTGACGTCTTTAGTCTTGGACTTAACCGGTACTGCTGCCGAAAAGCTGGCTAGGTCGCAAATTTTTGGCCCGCTTTAGGTTACGATAGGAACACTAGAAGTGGGCCTTTGCGATCGCCTTTTGACAACACGAAATTTAAATCAAAATATCGGCTTAGCCGTAACTCTGAAACGAAGTAACAGCCATTTGACGTCTGTCTGTCAGTAACGTGTACCGACTTTTTAGATCACGCCGTTCAACCGATCGGTACCAAATTTTAGACGTAATTGTGGGCCGCCAGCGAACAGAGCCACACGTTTTCAAATATTTCGCACAAAGAATACGTTAGTAACACTAAAAAATGGGCAGTTTGTGATGGCCTATTGACAACAGAAAATTTAATTGCAAATAACGCCTTGACCGTTCATCTAAGACGAAGACTGAATAACCGTATTTGTAGTGGAGAAAATTTGCTACAACTCTGCTCTTTTAGGTTATTTCCCTAACTCAAACCGTTTCAGAGATACATGCAAAAATAACAGCGATTTGACACTGTCATTTGATTTTACGTAAGGCAAGGAATATGTAATTAAAAAAGAGAACAAACTACCACAGAAGACAGGCGATAACATGAAAATTTGGAAGAGGTATTAAGATAATATTTTAAAGAGGTAAAAGTTTTTTAGCGCTAAACTAAAATATCAAATAATGTTGTTTGTTAAAATACGATGAGAGAATATTACGTGTTCATTCCATACGTATTGTCACAGTAGTCGTAATTGTATCATCCATAATTGCTTATTATTTTTATTTCCCTTATTTTTGTCAGCTATATTTGAAAAAAAATTAAAACTTTGAAATACCTAAAGTGGGCCTTAAAACACGTCAGTGAGATTATTATTATTTTTTTTTCTTTTAATTACAGGTCCCACTTCAAGTACAGTATGAATTCAACGACTCTTTTCACACATGTCCGTCATCAGCTTTCTATCTAAAAAAAAGGAAAACATTTTTCATATGGCACACAGCAACAGAAGGGTATCAGAATATTAAAAATACGTTGATGTACATTATGTTATACATGTTACATGACTACATCCACGAGTATGCAGATACATGGATGTTTAATAAGATGTTTGTCACACACACACACACCCACACACACACACACACACACACACACACTACAATTTTCATTACCTCAAGGAGCTGACCAGGGAGACCTTTTTTTCTTTTTCTTTCTTTTTTTTTGCACCAGGTGGCTTTACAAAGCGTATAGTGACGCCATACCGCCAACGTTGTTGTTGTTATCGTGATCTTCAGTCCGGAGACTGGTTTGATGCAGCTCTCCACCCTACTCTGTCCTGAGCAAGCTTCTTCATATCCTCGTAAGAACGGCAACCTACATCCATTTGAATCTGCTTACTGTATTCATCTCTTGGTCTCTCTTCAATGCTAAATTTACGGTTCCTCGATGTCTAAGAATGTGTCCTAGCAATCGATCCCTTCTTTTAGTCAAGTTATGCCTAAAACTCTTTTTCTCTCTAATTCTGTTGAGTACCTCTTCATCAGTTACGCGATCTACCCCCCTTAATCGTCAGCATTCTTCTGTAGCACCACATTTCTAAAGCCTGTATTCTCTTCCTGCTTGAATTATTTATCGTCCATGTTTCACTTCCGTACATGGCAACACTCCTTCAGGAAAGACTTCCTTACATTTCAATTAATATTCGATGTTAGAAAATCTCTCATTGTCAAAAACGCTTTCATTCCCATTGCCTCTCTGCGTTTTATATGCTCTATACTGCGACTATCGTATTTTATTTTACTGCCCAAGTAACAAAACTCATGTACCAACGTTATTGCTTCGTTATCACACATTAGATAACGAAACAATATCGGTGGATCGTTCCTCCTGATATGCTTCTGTGAGTTCAAACAATTGTCCTACACATCGGTACGCCTTTCCGCCACCTTCCGGCCGAAATATATGCCTAGCAGAAGGGAAAAGTAACAGAGGGGCCTTAATTTGGAAAGTATGCAAGCCGCTGTGTTACTTTCTTCTGCTACGTTTGAGCAACCCCAGTCTTCACTCGGTGTAATCTTGATGAGGTTCAAGTATTGGTGGCGCCTATGCTGCCTCTGCCCCCCCCCCCCCTGTCTGGATGGATAGGCAGACAGCGGGTCGAGACTGACTGCAGGGCCCCATCCATCACCCGGGCCGACCTGTGTGGTCCCCTGGCCTTGACACAGACAGCTCCCCCAATACCAGACTCCCAGCGGCCGAGCTCAATACATCCACACACGGGCCGCTGAAATACGATACTCTTCTAATCCGCTAGTCCGCTGAATAGGTCAAGAGTCCACTATACGCAGGAAGCAACTACATGGGTAGCGGGGGCTGTGGGGCGTGGACTGGACTTTTTTTTTTTTTTTTTTTTTTTTTTTTTTTTAAGATAGAGGCCTTTGGCGAAAAACAACATGGGCAATTTCAAAGGGAGCGGGTTGATCACAGGAGAAATGTAGATCTAGGAACTCTCGGTATAACAAGAAGGAAGGAAGCTTAGGGTTTAACGTCCCGTCGACAGCGTGGTCATTAGAGACGGAGCTCACGCTCGGAGTTTTGGGTAAGGATGAGGATGGAAATCGGCCGAGCCCTTTGAAACGAACCATCCCAGCATTTGCCGGAGTGATTTAGGGAAATCACGGAAAACCTAAATCTGTATGGTTGGAGGTGGATTTGAACCACCATCCTCCCGAATGTGAGTCCAGTGTGTTACCACTGCGCCACCCCGCTCGGTTCGGTATAACAGGTGTAAATTGTCGTAGCTGTGTCGGGAAAGTACCAGAACTCCAAGAGTTAATAGAAAGCACATCATTGTAGACAGTGACAGTTGGCTCAAACCGGAAATAAGTTCAGCAGAAGTATTTGCAAAAGTTCTGTGTTCAGAAAGAATAGATTAAACAAAATAGGTGGAGGCGTGTTTGTCGCAGTCAAAAGTAGTCTTTCGTGTAGCGTAGTTGAAGTTGATAGTTCCTGTGAGCTATTATGGGGAGAGGTTGTACCTGAAAATCCTAAGAAATTAATAATTGGTTCCTTTTACCGGCCTCCCGACTCTGACAATACAATAGCAGAAAGGTACAAAGATAACCTGAGTCTAATTACAAAAACGTACCCGACTCCCACGATAGTAATAGGCAGTGATTTTAATTTACCCTCAATCTGTTGGCGAAATTATATTTTCAAATCAGGAGGTATGCATGAAACATCGTGTGAAATTGAACTCAACGTATTCTCTGAGAATTACTTCGAACAATTAGTTCATGAGCCAACTAGAATTGTAAATGGATGTGAAAACACTCTTGATCTCTTAGCAACAAACAATCCTGAGCTCATAACGAACATCAAAACGGATACAGGTATTAGCGAACACAAAGCGGTCGTAGCGAGGTTGAATATTGAAAGTTCCCAAATTACCAAAAATAAACGAAAAGTATATTTGTTCAGGGAAGCATATAGAAATTAAATACATTGCTTCTTGAAAGACAGATTCCACTCGCTTCTAACACTAAACGTAGGTGTAGACGAGATGTGGCTCAAAATCAAAGAAATGGCATCGACAGTAATTGACAGTTTTATACCGAATAAATTAATAAAGGAAGGAGGCGACCCCCCCCCCCCCCCTTGGTACACAAAACAGGTCAGGACACTGATGCAAAAGCAAAAGAAAAGACATGCTAAATTTAAATGCACACAAAATCCCCATGTTTGGCAGTCCTACATAGATGTTCGAAATTTATCGAGGACTTCAATGCGAGATGCCTACAATACTTATCACAACGAAACCACTTCCCGAAATTTGATAGAAAACCCAAAGAGATTTTGGTCATATTTTAAATATACTAGGGGCAAAACACAAACAATAACCTCACTACGCGACTGTAATGGCGATTCTGCCGATGACAGCGCTACTAAAGCAGAGTTACTAAACTTAGCTTTTAGAAACTCATTCACCAAAGAAGACGAAACCAATATTCCAGATTTGGCATTACGAGCAGAGGCCGTAATGAGTAACGTGGAAGTAGGTATCATCGGAGTAGTGAAGCAACTAAAATCACTTAACAAGAACAAGTCTTCTCGTCCGGACTGTATACCCATTAGATTTCTATCTGATTATGCTGAAGCGAAAGCTCCTTACTTAACAGCCATATACAACCGCTCTATCAAAGAAGGATCTGTACCAAAAGATTGGAAAGTTGCACAGGTCACACCTACCTTCAAGAAAGGCAGTAGGAGTAACCCACTCAACTGCAGGCCTATTTCATTGACGTCAATTTGCAGCAGGGTTTTGGAACATATCCTGTATTCAAATATTATGAATTATCTCGAACAGAATGATCTATTGACCCAAGGTCAGCACGGATGTAGAAAATATTGTTAATGCGAAACACAACTAGCTCTTTACTCACACGAAGTGATGGGTGCTATCGACAAGGATTCTGATATTGATTCCGTATTTCTTGATTTCCAGAAGGCTTTTGACACGGTACCTCACAAACGGCTTTTAATCAAGTTGCATAGTTATGGTATATCACCCCAAATTTGCGACTGAATAGGGGATTTCCTGTCCGATTATTTATTTAGTACTGTAACACTCTGAATGAATCTTAAGTGGTTAATGTGCAGAGGAGCAATTATCCTATTAACGAAATAGCACTTCCCGAATATATTTGCTGTTACAGGCTATCGAATTAAATTTAATGGCGACAATGAAGATTTGTTCAGGGGCCGGGACTTGAACCCGGTTTGACCGCTTTTAAGTCGCCCGAAGAGGTTTTGCCTCATCCAAAATTTCGTAATTTTGTCCTGCTATTGCAGTGTCTTCTGCCCATCGACCCACAGAGGTAAGTATGTAAATCGAATTCCAGTGTTGTGTACTAAGTACTTTATTGTGTATCTACTGCACAGTCTGACTGGGGGAAAGCAGCTATCACATCAGTATTCAAACATGGAAACAGGAAAGACTGTGGTGTCTCTCTAATTAACGTTGTGGGCAAGTTATTCCAGGTACTGTTGAAAGGAGAGTGCTAGTATTAGTTGAAGGAGTGCTTAGACCCCTAACAAATTCTTCTCACTATTTGCGAAGTACTTGAATCAGCACATTAGCTACATTAGGCGACACTTATGCGGGAATAAAAGGAGAAAAAGGGGATGAGGAGTGTGAAGATACCTTCATATGAAGAGCGCAAAACGCACTTCTTAGCTGTGACATAGCAACGATCGTGACAATATAATAGGCGATTTCCACTATCGGTGGTAGTGCAGTATTACATGAAGCTACCACTGGCTTTTGCACAAATCTGCGCGTTTCTCTGTGGTATCGGATTAGACGAGACTATAGAGCACCCAAATCTATTTAGAAATAACTTCCCCCCCCCCCCTCACAACATCGACGAATCAGTCTAGGGTATGCCCTCAATCCTTAATAATTTCTTTGTCGACGAAATGTAGAAGATTTCTGAACATAAATACATCGCTATCTATAGATTTTGTGTAAATAATCACCGTACAGAGGAAAGCTGTCTATCACTGCGAGAATCTGAAGTTTCGTTGCCAATAGCAACGTCATACCCTCCCACGATTCTTTCACGAATTGTTTCAAGTGGAGGGCCAGGAAAAAGAATATCTGCATTAATCGGATGTATGTCCATAAAAACGGAAATCTGCTGCCAGCTCATCGCGTGGGTGGACAATTCCAGCCGCTTCGGCCCCCCTTAATCCCCCTCCACCGTCCCCAAACCACATTTCAATACATCTCTCTCTCTCTCTCTCTCTCTCTCTCTCTCTCTCTCTCTCTCTCTCTCTCTCTCTCTCTCTCTCCCCTGTTTCCACCCTCCTTTTATCTCTTGGCGTCGAAACAGCGGCAACCGTGCATAATCTCTAGCGAATATTCTATTCATGGCTGAATTGCAATGCAAACGACTTTGAATTTTTGCAGTGATATCGTAACCGGCTAAATAAAAGCGACCGGCGCAGGATGCCAAAACTTCAATTCCCCTTTTTTGTCACAAAAGCAAACTGCATTTGCTGTATGGTAATTATTTTTTTCATTTTCGCTTTTCGTTGCGTCAATCTATTATTGTGAAAAAATATCGTGTATTTCCTCTGGATTAAAGTTGAATATTTCTCTCAATATCCGCTGCTTTTGTCATTGCTTAACAAAATCTCGCTTCTCTTCCCTCGTACGGTGATACATTTTTTTTTTATGACAGAAGATCACGGTGACAAAAGCGGGTGTGATAACCTCTGGCGTAAGTAGGCGGTTTATCAAAGCCTACTCCTTGTTTATGACGTCGTATCTCCTGAACAATATGCCGTAGTTGGTTCTTCCCCTTACAGAAATTATTACCTGGCAGTACGGAATATGTGCACAAAATTTGGTTGAAATCATTCCGGTGGTTTAGGAGGAGATATGCAACACTGTCGTGTGATGCAGCATTTTTTCGCACATTCCATTGTTTATCACGTCATATCTCTTTGTATTCTACTCGATCCGTACATTCAGTGACGTCCTCTTCATTTGAAGGACAAATGAGCCATATTACATCAAGACTGGAGCAAAATTGTGCATTTCGTTGAAATTCATTAGTAACGAACGAGATTTTATGCAAACAGAGACCTTCTTCATGTTTTGATGGTCAAGTGTGCAATTTTTTCCCCCTTTCAACATCGGAACAAAATTATATATTTTTATGCTAGGGAAGCACACTGCACATTGAGAAACGAACTTTCAGTTTTTCAAAAAATTTTCTATTTTCCGCTAGATTTACCAAGAATTCATAATACTTATGTGAAAAATAAGAACACACCCCACGCACATACACAAAAAAATCAGCAGATCGGTCGAGCCGTTTTCAAGTTATGGCGTGACCAAGGGAAATACGATACAAATTTTTACACATATAGATTATGCGCTGTTGTGACTATTACATCTGATGTTCTAAAGGAATATTTGAATTAACAGGTACCTTACCAGTAACTTCTTACGCATGTCACGAACATCTACTGCTAGCAAAGCTGACAATAACTGCTGCGGAGATTTTTACCCACCTGAAAGAAAGAAAGAAACAGTTCAAATTAATTGAATGCTTGTAGCTATTTGTATTATCAGATACAGATTAAAGTCAAATATTAAAAGTAAAGGAGATAGCGGGCTCCCATCCATTATTTTGTCTCTAATATAACTAAAAGTACATCTACATTCTGGACAGCACCTTAAAATTTATGGTAGGAATAACTGTTGTACCACTGGTAAGTGGCACCATAGTCTAACATAGCAGTTCGTGTAAAATCTGTTACCCGCTCCAAGCGGTGAGCACGGGAGCCATCTGTTATCATCATATGCATCGTATAGATAAAATTCATTTTCGCCCCCTTTTCTAAGTAATTTACGATTTTCGACTCGAGAGCGTTAATCTAATATCATAGGAAGAGGATGATGCTAAAAATAAATAGTAGTGGAACTAAAACATGCATTAAATGACGAAATGTGGTACGTACTAACGCAGTAATACATGCCGATCCTAATATTTTTGCAACTTTCCCCATTGAAATCGAAATAATTTACATCAAGATACGTAAGCAGTTTTAAGCGTAATAAGTGTGGCCGTATAGCTTCGAAGTTAACGGATATCACACACAGTTTCCTTTTTGTTTCGTTCTGTGTT
Source organism: Locusta migratoria (assembly GCA_026315105.1). Lineage (NCBI taxonomy): Eukaryota > Metazoa > Arthropoda > Insecta > Orthoptera > Acrididae > Locusta > Locusta migratoria. Next base: position 324,298,676 of record CM048745.1, on the reverse strand, counting down.
TTAGATTTTAGGACACCTGTTAACAAAACTACGTCTTTCGTCGTTATTATTGTCCTGTGTCGGGTAAGACGCTTGCAACTAACAGTTGGAATACGTTGTAAAGTATTGGCCTTGTTACGTTAATGAGCAATTTTTCCGAGAAAAAAAAAAAAAAAAAGACGCCCGGATTTAAATTTGGTGTTAATATTTTCTACAGCTATCGGATATTTGCGCGTCTCACCGGACGATTTTCTTCTTATTTTACGAACTTTCAAGAATCTTATTATTATCTTAAGATTATTATACGCATTTTTCTGTACTTTTGGATATACAAACTGCAGTATATAGTTCTCTACAGACATGAGCCATTTTTCTACTTCTAAAAAGATTTTGAAAAAACCTTATAATATTTCAATATATGCAGTATTCGAGTGAATCGTAACAGAAAAATTTCAGCTGTATGATTGTGTTACATTCCTCTCTGATTCCTTGAAAAAAAAAGGCAGAGGAGGTAGCTTTCTCTGGTTGATGCTATATTTCATTGCGCTATAAGCATGCCCCATTCCAAAAATCATCACGAATATAAGCTATGAGTAAGACGATTTACAGTGTATGAAACACCACCAACTCCACTGCTGGCCGCTTGGCGCGCTGCTACCGCGGTGGGTAACAAAAGATCGCTAGAGTGTCGTGACTGGTGTGTTATACTGTGGTTGCACCCTTACTTATTTCGTCAGAAAATGAATGGTGCGAGGAACGTACTATTTCTGGTAGCGCTCGTGTGAACTTCATATTCTGAAGTTTTGGTCGTTCTTACTTTGCAATTTGTCCCAAGATTATAATATGTTTTCAGAATGAAACTTCACTCTGCAGCGGAGTGTGCGCTGATGGCGAGGTACTGGCGGAAGTACAGTTGTGAGGCGGCATCGTAAGTCGTGTCGGGATAGCACAGTCGGTAGCCGGGCGCCGTGGCTCAGCGCGCCCGGTCAGGGGACTCAACGCCCTCTGTAATAAAAAAGCTGAGCCAACAACACATCGAACAAGAACGAACAATAACGATCAGCGTCCGCAACAAAGAGAACTACCCATAGGATAAAAAAAAAAAAAAAAGTTGTGCGCTTGCCCGCGAAAGCAAAGGTCCCATGTTCGAGTCCCGGTTCCGGCACACAATTTTAATCTGCCAGGAAGTTTTTATAATATGTTGTTCGACTTTCTAAGCAAGAAAGGATGGAAGGTCAGGGTCTAATATGGCGTCGACATTTGTTCATTACAGACGGAGCACAATCTCAGATAATTTTTAGATTGAGATCAGGCTGTGGCCTTTAAAAGGAACCATCCCAGCGTTTGCCTACAGTGATGTAGCAATATCACGCGAAACGTACATCTGGGTGGCCGGAGGTAGATTTCAAGCGCCGCGACGTCCTGTCGAATGGTCCACTTTCTGGATTTTGCGTACTCGTAGTTCTTAAAGTAAAACGCTAAAACATAGTACAGATAAAGCTAAAAGTTCATTGTAACCATGACGGCTAAGTTTAGAAATCGTGAACGTGTAAAACAAAAAATAAATATTCGTATTTATGCTTTATTTGTTAGTGTTTAACAAAGCACAATACGTTTCGAACATGTTTTGCTCATCATCAGGCGCTTATTATAAGTAAAGAAATGTTAATGTTACTTATAATTTACTTAAACTCCATTTGTTATTATTGGTGGTTGGGTGTACCAATAATAACAAAATAGACTTAAAATAAGTGAATTAGAAGTAAAATAAGCATTTCTGTATGTATAATAAACACCTGATGATGAGCAAAACATGCTCGAAACGTGTTGTGCTATGTTAAACACTGGCAAATAAAGTGACTGGTAGCAGATATACGAATATTTTTTTATAAAGCTAAAAGACTGAGCAAAGATCAAAATATTACCTACACATCCGTGTAATACGAAACCATAACAACGTTATAACAAAATAACATAGCTTGTGTTAGCTTTCAAAGCTAATAAATCTATATACGCAAGAAAACGGCCATAGGACAAGAAAGGTTCTCGTCTATAACATGATTAACATATGGCAGTATAGATGCCACAATCATGAAAGTATATTACAGTGACATCATTCGATGTGTTACTGGCGTGAAAGACGTAATACCAATGTGTTATTACAATGAATTTTTAGTATATATTTATATACAACAAAAGAAATGAAGGCTGGAGAAGTTATGCATTCGTAGGTAGCTAGAAAATGACAAAATAGCGTCGCGGTGGAGTAGCCGAGTGGTCTAAGGCACCTCGCTGCAGAGCGCGCGGTTTCTCGACGTCGGAAGTTCGAGTCCTCCCTGGGGCGTGTGTGTGTGTGTGTGTGTGTGTGTGTGTGTGTGTGTGTGTGTGTGTGTGTTGTCCTTAGGTTAGTTTACCTTAGGTTAAGTAGTTTTTTAGCTACGGACTGATGGCCACGTAATTTGGTCCGATAGATTTACAAACATTTGAATTTTGACAAAATAGCCGAAATAGGCCTATTGCTAACAATAAAACACTGAATATTTTAAACAGCAGGGATTCCAATTTATCTGTTTCCAATAAGGAAAGGACACGTTTCTGGTCGATTTCTGCCCAAGAAATATTTACAGGGATGAACTTCAGCTAAACTGATAGAGGGGCTCTTTCAGATACGTGAGCTTGTAAAATCATAACAACCTTGCAGAAACATTAACAACGTAACAAGAATAATGTAAAATTAATCTTTTAAAATGAAAACGGACTATCACTTCCGTGCCTAAAACATCCGAATAAAGAGTCTACAGAATCTTTATTGGAAACATTATTAGACGTCAAGCCACAGTGACGGAAAGAAAAGTACAAAGATCAGAGTTAAACGATTCGTTAACGACGAAGTGGCACGAGTGCTACGTGCAGTGTTGCGGAAGGCATGTCCCTGAAGTAAAAACACGAAAAGCTTACAGATATTTCGGTAGGCAAGTACGATAATTTGGATTTAGGAGAAATGTAGGAACACGGGAGGCAATACACACATTACGACTTATCTTAGAATATAGGCTAACGAAAGGCAAACCTACGTTTTTAGCATTTATAGATTTGGAGGAAGCTTTTCACAATGTCGAATGGAATACACTCTTTCAAATTCTGAAGGTAGCAGGGATAAAATATAGGGAGCGAAGGGTTATATTCGACTTATACAAAAACCAGACAGTCGTTATTAGTGCCGAAGGGCATTCAAGGGACGCAGAGGTTGGGAAGGGAGTAAGACAGCGTTGTAGCATTTCCTCACCGTTGTTCAATCTGTAGATTAAGCAAGCTGTGAAGGACTGCAAGGAGAAATTTGGAGAGGGAATTAAAGTTCAGGGAGAAGAAATAAAAACTTTGCGGTTTGCCGATGACATTGTAATTCTGTGAGAGACCGCACAGGATCTGGAAGAGCAATTGAATGGAATGGACAGTGTCTTGAAAATAGGGAATAAGAAGAGCAAAAAAGGATATTGCAATATAGCATCAGAAAATCAGGCGGTGCTGAAGGAATTAGATTAGGTAATGAGAGAATAAAAGTAGTAGATGAGTTTTGTTGTTTGGGTAGCAAGACAACTTGATGCCCGTAGTAAAGAAGATAAAAAATGCAGAATGGCTATGGGAAGAAAAGCATTTCTAAAGAAGCCAAATTTGTTAACATCAAATATTGATTTAAATATTAGGAAGTCCTTTCTGAAAGCATTTGTCTGGAGCGTAGCATTGTATGGGAGTAAAACGTGGACGATAAGGAATCCAGACAAAAAGATGACCGAAGCTTTCGCAATATGGTCCTACAGAAGATTAGATGGGTAGCTCGCGTAACTATCAAGGAGGTGCTCAATCAAATTGCGGAGAAAAGGAGTTTCTGCCGTCTCGTGATTAAGAGGATAGATTGGTTGGACACATTCTGAGACATCAAGGAATTGTCACCTTAGCTATATATACATGTGGCGTCTGTTCCGAAAGAACAGACGTCACTTCTGATCCTGCAGTTGTTATTTAATATTCACAGAATATATGTGAAGCTGGGTATTTGTTTCTGACGGGAGGCGTGCTTAGGTAGTCCTTGCAGGTGCGGTGATCACTGTGTCCCCAGTGGTGTAGGGGTCGGCGAAACTGCCTAGAAAGCAGGAGACCCGGGTTCGAATCCTGGCTGGGTACACATTTTCAGCTTTGCCCAATCGCAGTTTATGTCATATATTCTGTGAATATTGTCACCTTAGCATTAGAGGGAAGTGTGTGGGGTAAAAATCGCAGAGGAAGACCGAAGGACGAATAAATTAAGCAGATTCAAAAGTTGCCGAACTCATTCTCAGATGAAGAGGCTTGCACAGGACAGGGTAGCGTGGAGAGCTGCATCAAACCAGTCTGCGGACTAAAGACCATAACAACAACAACAATACTATAAACTATTTCCATATTTGATATACATCGCAAGGATCTTCGTGTAAGCGCAAGAAGTTCACCGTGACGCGTCTTGCGACACTCGTGGCTGCTCGGAGACAGACGAACCGCCGCTGAAGACTGAACCGCAGCCGGGCAGCCGTGTGGCGGCGCTATCTCGTTTGTCAAGCGCTAATGAACTGACACCGCTGCCTGGCGCCCACAAAAACATCCCGCGGTTGCATCACGAGCCCTAAACCCCGCGTTTATTAATAACGCTGCCCGTGAGACATAAATTGTTCTCGAAGCGTTGTCATTTATATCTCTATATGTGAACGCTTCCGACCGTAGCCTCGTTTCTTAATACGAGTGCTGACAGCCAATTTCCATCTTATCTCACTAGCCGTTTAGGATACCGAACCCGTCATCACGTCATTCACCACCCTCTACTGTCTCAGTATTATTCCAAACCAAATAAGTGAATATTTAAAGATCACAAAAAGCTGGTGCAATGTGATGTGTGGCTGATACTATGTAAATATGTCGGTGTAATTTCCACTATGTCTACAGTCTTCCATACGGTGCACAGGAAGAACGAGCCAGTAAGCTTTCACGTGACAGAAACATTACGTTTTACCGCATAGGATATTATACGGGAAATGTGTGACGAGAAATAATGTGCTTTCTTTTTTGTGGATCACCAGTCTTCGGACATATGATGTGGCACATCAGGAGTTCTTATACAGTGACTACATCTTCGACGCACAGCTCCAATTGCTCCCAAGTTATTTGTGTGTTTGATACAAAGAGTGTTCCGAAAATTCCTTTACGAACTTTGTGGACAGCTTATCACATCTGAACAACAAAAAACGTTCGATTAGCGTATGAGGAGCCTAGTATCAAAGACGGCGGGGTCCTTTAGATTCTTTGATGAATCGAATGTTAGCCTCACTGTAAAAACGAACGAAAATGATTTAAAAGGCCGGTAAAATACTTTGTTTTTGGTTCCAAAACGGTTAAATCCAAGCACTTGTTCTTTCAAAGGTGGCTTAGTCCATCAGTAGCGTATCTTAACACAGGAATTGGCACGTAGCACCCATTATTTCCGTTTGCTAAATATGTGTCAGTGGCGTTTACTCTTTTATTTTTGTTCATTTTCGTATCTTTTTTTCTGAAAAATGAAATTTTCCTAAAAACAAGACAGGATGAACTTTTTGTTTGTGTGAGTATAAACAAAATGAAGTTTTATTACTCAGTTCATAGCGTCTAGTGTAATTTATTATTTTACGTATGTTTGGAACATGGTTCTCGTTTTTTGTTCTAGAGTAGCAAGTGCTGAAATCATTAACGAGGCTGTTTTTGTCGAATTAGTCAATAAACGTTTCGATTTGGTCATTAAGTTACACGCTTCTCTGTTGTATGTTTATTTTATATTATCTGCCACTTGGGCCATTCTTAAAAGAAGAGTACGTAAAGTAGTAACATCTAACCAATGAATTACATGAATACACTTTCTTTTACTTTTAAAAACGTAAAAACGCAATACTTAACGTCAAAGACGGTGAAATCCAGCTTTTAAACCATTTTCAAGACTTAATTAATGCTTTTTGCCATGTTTTCGTTAGAGAAAGTCATCTCACGACATAAAAGAAAGCAGGCAAAAAGAAAATCTCACGAATGGGGGTATTTTAATAGGTCTCTCTGACTCTCCTCATCTTTTGATATTAGGCTACTCACAAGACCGGAACTAATTCGTTTTCGAATTATTACTGAAAGTTTACAATATTAACAGATGCTCAACATTTCCTCACCTTACTTCTAAACATAGATCAACTTTCGAATCATGACTTGTCTCATTATTCCTCCCGGACTTTTTCAAACCGTTTCACAAGTCTCCGTAACACTTCAAAGTGTTTTTTTCACGCGGTTGGTCTGCTACTTAGACCAATATTGTTTAAAGTGCCCCTCAAAGAGGTTTTTTTAATATTGAATATTGTTGTCAGTGGCAACTTGACCTACTTCAAACTAAAAGACAGACCTAAAAATTAAAAAATAGACGCTTAATATTGATATGCAGTGTGACCGTATTTTCATGATGGCCACAGAAAGGCAACGAAACTAGGTACAAATTTTAAAAAACCTAGGTCGAAATTTGAAAGAAAATCATTTACGTTTATATTACGTAATTTTTTCAATGTTGTGCACGCGTCCGTAACGACGCAACAATGTAAAGAATCAAATTACGTAGCTGGAGCAGGTCAGTTCATTCCTTTGTGTATATGGACAGTAGAGGAAAGTTCAGAACACGACGACATTCACGCTGAACACGTGTCAGTCACGGTTTCAAATTTAGAATGCCACAGAACAGAGACTACTGGGATGCTCAATGACTTTGAAGCTACACTTCTTACAAACGCACCTTGAATTTTTGTTCTCTAAACAGGATATCTCATCGGAACATTAAGGACGTGGAACGACGATACCAAGCGGCTTGGGATGCTCGGATGATGAGCGACCCTGCTGAGCACTTCACAGTAAGCACACGGAAATGAAGACGAAAATCGGAGGGCACGCCGTCACTATTAGGAAACCACGGAATGAGTTTGGCTCTTGGTTGCTTTGTTCCACATTCTCTTTATGCAGGTCTTTACTGTGTTGGCGGCATAAGTATTCTATCATTTCCCATTATAAGGTCACATTCAATACTTTTATTCCCCGAAAACAATTCCGGGTATAACTCTCCCCTTGTGTTTGGAATACGTGCCCCAGTCACTGGTTGAGACAGAGCAACTGTACACTTGAGGGTGAGGTTGAGGACGTCCAGATACATGTGGTATTGGTTTATGAAAGCTACTAAAGTTGCGTCTTCAGAAGTGCGTCCCTGTAGCTGCAGTAGGTGCGTTTGGCTCGTTTAATATAGGTGTATTAAGCTGTAATTGCAATAACTGGATACACTTGTCTATTCACTTTGCGATATAGAGCATACATTAAAATTGTTTAGCGATGTCGTCGTTTATTTTGATTTTTACACTGCTGTACAGGAACACTTATCACACCTATTAAATACGTAACATACTGTCGTCATGGGGCCCGGATTCGATTTCCGATCACGTCTGAGATTTCCCCCGCTCGGGGACTTTGTGTTATCCAAAGTTCGTTGTGTCATCATCGACACGCAAGTCTCCGAATCGGCGTCACCTAACAGACTTGCGCCAGGTAGGCCGAAGATTATTCCAGCTGGAGCCTAACAGGCCAAAATACCACGCTATGGTCATTTAACATTCTTCATTTTGCTTACGAGCCTCCTTCGATCGATTACGTCATCCCAACTGCTTAACATGACTACCTTCGATCACTTCCAACAAATGTTTTAAGGCCAATTCACACTGTCCGTCACGTCACGTCACCGTCTGTCGTTCCACAATGTATTTCTAATGGCGGCATTCACATTGTCCGTCGTCGGCGCGTCACGTCCGTCAACGTCACGTCAAGCTCTCTCGAGAAGAATTTTTTGTCGGAACTATCGTCTGCTATCATCGAAAGTTGTTTTCGTTATGCGATGTTCATGTTGTAGTCGCCGAACACAGTTTTCACGCAGATGTGTCTTATTAATCTTTATTTTATTATTATACTTGGTTTTGGGGTAGAGTGCCAGACTACAAATCCAAAGGTCGCGGGTACGATCCCCGCCAGCTCCTAGGATTTTTATCTGTCACTTTCCACTTCTTACACCTTTGGAAGTATTGCTCGTGTGGAAAATACCGAGTAGCACCGTGGTTCGGAACCCACGTTAAACTGTAGGTTCCCCTATAACTGCCTGGGTAAGTCAGTTCGAAGGTCGGAGGAAGGCAACGGCATACCACCTCCAACATGACCATGCCTAGTAAAGCAGTGTGGTGTTCAAACCAATCTTCGGATTGTTGACTGCTTTACTTTTTAACCTTACTTTTTATGGTTGATGCCAAATATTTCAGGACGACTTAAATTTTGTTCTGAATTGAGCGTCCTCCTAAAAATGAGGTCGGGTATCTGAAACCGAAAAATGGTTTATGTTTTGTAATACTGGAACAGAAAAGGCAAGCATATCGTTCATTTGAATAAGATTGTAATTTGATGACGCAATTTTTTTTCATTAAATAACATTTTAAATGAAAAATGAAGGACAAACATTTCAGTTGTTTACGACGACATTAACAATGTCGTCGGGTAAGTCGTAATGGTTAAAGCAAACAGGCCCTATTTATTTTCTAAAAAATATTGTTTGATATGTCGGTATGATTATTTTTTCATATATTTTGAAATGTTTCACTTTTCAACACTTTACCATCCCAAGTTGACCAAAAACATACAATGTAAAGTTATCTTTGGCCGTCAATAACATTTAGCGTTGTTGTAGTTTCCTCAATTCCAGTATTAAACTATGACTTTGTACATAACAGATTGCCACTCATAAACCCAGTTTCAACAAGGAGTTTTGGGATAGCGGATTGACGCGACGGACAGTATGAATACAACTTGACGCAGACGGTGACGTGACGTTGACGTGATGTCCAATGTGAATTCGCCTATAGATGACCGTTTTCGATCTCTTTCCACGTCTCTGCAGACGACATGTACGTAAGTTCCGAAGTCTGACTTTTATTTATTCACCCTGAAAGAAGCATGGAGTCTAACCTATCGGCCAATCCTGTGCCTGTCTATATGCAAGTCCCTTTCGTATTCCCTTATTGTACCACATTACTAACTTAAATATTACACCGATTTAACTGTGTTACATATTCAGGTATTACGAGCCACTGTTACTGCTCCAAAAATATGTGTCATGAGCCCTACTGTCCTCTGTCCCACTCTTACACGAATCACGGAATTCTAAGCTTAATATGGTGTTTTTCGTGAATGTCAATCGGTTACACTAACTGGAAATGGATGCGATTTGTGCAAAACCTGTGCCTCGCGTGATGTGGTTGAGTGTATTTTTGAGTTATGGAGGTCGAAATTCATAATGAACAACTACATTTTCGGAAATAAGCTTTTGTAACCTTTCAATTTGCTCCACAGCGTAACAGACATGTAGGGCCGGTATTACGCCCACGATAAATGAAAGTAATCCCCACTTCGGCGCCGGATAAGCCGATTTGCGCCTTGCTCCAGTCGGCGGGCCTGTGCCCACACACAACCCTCTCGGGCCTGGGTCCGGCCGGCGTCATAAATTGTGCACGGCCCATTTCGTGGCCTCCCCTCCCTCGAGGGCGCGTCGTCTGTGTTTCTTCCTCGGCTCAGCCCTTCGCCCTTTCTCGTCCTTGCCGCCGCGGAAGAGGAAGGACGCCACTGTTCGCAGTGTGTTCGGCTCTCTCTTTTCACCATCTTGCGTCTCTGTGAATTACGCAGTACTGAGACAGTGCTGCTAAAGCAGCATTGTTAAACACAACTTACCGAAATTCAAAGACAATAATGATAAATCTGAAGCAGAGAATTAGTATTTGTGATGCGGCCGGGAATCGAACCCGGACCTCCATGCTTAGTAGGCAGACGTCTTACCGTTAGACCATCACACCACTAACGATTAAGACGCCTTGGAATAGTCTAAGTACGCCGGCCGCAGTAGCCGAGCGTTCTGCGGCGCGCCAGTCACAGTCCGCACGGCCACTACGGTCAGGGGTTCGAAGCCCCCCCTCGGGTATGGATATTTGTGCCGTCTTTAGTATAAGCTAGTTCATAAGTAGTTTGTAAGTTTAGGGACTGATGACCCCGTAGTTAAATCCCATAAGCTCTACAAACATTTGAACATTTAATAGTCTAAGTACGATTTAATATTCACAGAATGTATGACAACTGCGATTGGGCAAAGCTGAAAATGTGGACCCAGCCGGGATTCGAACCCGGGTCTCCCGCTTTCTAGGCAGTTGCGCTGACCACTACACCACTGGGGACACAGTGATCACCGCACCTGCAAGGACTACCTAAGCACGCCTCCCGTCAAATACAAATTCCCAGCTTCTGACGGGAGGCGTGCTTAGGTAGTCCTTGCAGGTGCGGTGATCACTGCTGTGTGACGTGGAGGGAAATCGTACTTAGACTATTCCAAGGCACCTCAATCGTTAGTGGTGTGGTGGTCTAACGGTAAGACGTCTGCTTAGTAAGCATGGAGGTCCGGGTTCGATTCCCGGCCTCATCACATATTTTAATTTTATGCTTCAGATTTATCATTATTGTCTTTCAAATATTCGAGATGAAAATCCATGTCATAGATTGTTTATATGTATTAAATTGACATTTCCGAAATTCGTTCACGAAAAAAGACGAAGTAAATACTCTATAATTCGAATCAAATGTTCAAATGCTTGTTAAGCTTGTGGCACTTAACTGTGGGGTCATCAGTCCCTAAACTTACAAACTACTTATAAACTAACTTGTACTAAAGACAGTAGAAATAGTCATGTCCGAGGGAGAATTCGAAGCCTCGGCGGGTAACGGCCTCGGAGCATAGTGCCTAAATGCGCTCGGCCACAATGCTTAATTTATCAGTAGTTATTCTTGGAATAGAAAATCAACTTAAATCACATGACGAATACCCGTATTTCGATCCAAATTGTACGAAGGCTGAATGAAAAGTAATGCCTCCACCTTCGTTAATTGGGCAGAAATAATCCGTAGAATGTGATCTTTAATTACATGTAGGCGACTCCATCGGGAATCTGGTGCAGAGCGACCACATTAAAATTATAACAATGGAAAGAACCAGATTTGGCCGCACTGATGTAATATATATATACAGATCGATTTCGGTCAGTGTCTGAGCATCCTCAGTGCTAGAACCCGAGCCCTGTGGGCCCACAAAAACTTTCATTGAGAATATTAACATCAAGTAGGCAGTACGTAAGTAGAATGTCAAAGATAAAGTTTATGTTTGACATTCTACTAATGAACTGCCTACTTCAAAATGTTTATGTTTGACATTCTACTTATGTACTGCCTTCTTTATGTTAATATGCAAAGTGCAAGATTTTGTGGACTCACAGGGCTTGCATTCTTGCACTGAGGATGGCCAGACACTGACCGAAATCGATTTGTATCGTATATAAAAAAATAAAGGTTTCATTGCGGCCAAAGCTGGTCCTTCCAATTTTAATAATCTTCAATTGCCAATATTTACTTTTCCACAATAGTCACCAGCCAACTGGATACATTTCAGCCGTCACGGAAGAGGTAGACACACTGTTTCCGCAACCAGTCTAACAGTTCTCTGAACGTCTTCGTCAGAAGCATAATGATGTCCCCGTGGATCGTCTTTCATTATAGCGAAAAGATGGAAGTCAGACGGTACTAAATATGGACTGTATGGAGGAAGCCGTACTGTGGTGAGATTCAGTCTTTGAAATTCTGCTGAAAATCACAGTGTATTTTTCTTTTTTTGGCATTGTCATGCTGCAGGAAAACACTTCTCCTTTCCTTTCGGACCCTTGTTAGCCGTCCTGAATCAATCTGTCAATATTTTCTTTGTGAAAATCTGCGGTTGCTGTCACAGGACGGCCAACTCTCGTGTCACGTAGTTCAGAACTTCCCGTCTTAACAGTTTTAAACTTACTCGCCCAACGATGCACAGCACTCACTCACTCAACACAAGCACCATAAACTGCTTTGGGGTGACACCTTCTGCTGTCAAGAATTCAATGACTGCACTTTGCTTAAATCGCATTGACCGACCGTCTGCGCGGGGTTCCATACTATACACTGCAACAACACAACCGTTCAGTGATAAGACTTCCCGGCAGTGGCGTAACTAGGACTTGGCTTGGGGGAGGGGAGATAGATCTGCTTGACGAGCAAAATTTTAGTCAGTTTCCAGACAGACTACCATCTACCACTCCCGTTGAAGAAACTAATTCACTCCCTTCCACTGAAAGCTTATGATTAAACACCCCAAGTTTCCAATCTTTACCTTTACCAGATTGCTGTTATAGGATTTTTTTCTTTGCTTTTTTTTCCGTTTTCGGGTTCTGGGGGGGGGGGGGGTTCTACCCCCCCTCACCCCCCCCTCCCATAGTTACGCTACTGCTTCCCGGCAACTGGAGCTCTAGAGAAGAGGTTACGGCACAAGCCAGTACCCACCGCATACCAATGCTGCCAACTGTTGAAGAATTATGAAGGTAAAGGCATTACTTTTCAGTCAACTTGCCGATGCAATAGCTCCATACATAGCTATCAGACACAGCCACTCGCTCAGCGAAAGATTCCTACCCAAAGGCTGGAAATTTACTCTGATTACTCCAATAAGCACAGGTCCATCTCATTGACATCGATTTGACCCACAGTCAACACGGATTCAGAAAGTTTCGTTCTTGTGAAACACAGCTACCTCTTTACTCACGTGAAGTGATGAGTGCTATCGACAAAGCATGTCGAGTCCGGAAGGCTTTTGACACTGCACCGCACAAGCGGCTTCTAATCAAATTGTATGATAATGGAATATCGTTACAGATGTACGATCCCATTTATTATTTCTTGACAGAAAGGGCACAAAACGGAGTAATTGACGAAAACAGAAGTGATATTTTGTGCTTCCCAGAGAAGCTGTTCCTTGTGTTCATAAACGATTTAGGAGACAATCTGAGCAGCTATCTTAGACTTCGCGGATGATGTCGTTTATCGGTTATGAAGTCACCAGAAGATCAAAAACAACCGCAAAACGATTTACATAAGGTTTCAATATGATGCTACAAGTTGTAAATTGGCCTTAAATAATGAAAAGTGGTACGCCATTCACATGAGCACTAAAAACGTTTACACGATAAATCAGTCAAATTTAAAGGTCGGATTTCAGCTAAATGCCCGGGAATTACAGATACGATAAAAATTTAACTGGAAAGAACACACAGAAATTGTCCCGAGGAAAGCAAATCAAAGGCTGCGTTTTTCTGGCAGAACACTTACGAGATGCAACAGTTCTATTAAAGAAAGTGTCTACACTCCACTAGTCCGTGCTGTTTTCGAGTATTGCTGAGCAATATGGGAGCCTCTTCACTTGGGACTCTCGATGGACAGAGAAGACAATTCAGTTTGGGAAAGTGTCACGGAAATGATGCAGAGTTGGAGTGGAAATCATTAAAAGAAAGGCGTTATTTATTGCGGCCACTTCTGTTTGCTAAATTTCCTTTAGCAAAAGTTTCCATCGAATATGATATTTGTTAGTAGCCACCTACATAGGGAGACATGAGCATCACAATAAAATAAGAGAAGTCAAATAAAAAACGGAAAGATTTAGATATTTCTCTTTCCCGCGCGCTACTGGTGAATATAACGGTAGAGAAATATCATGAAAGCGGTTCGATGAATCTTGTGCCAGGTACTTAAATGTGAGTTGCAAAGTTAATACTTAGATTTAGGCATGTCGATATACAACAGAAAAGAATTAGGAGTTATGTCTTGAAGTCTACTTCAAACGACGCTTGCATGTCAATGAGGAAGTGGATGTGAAGGCCAGTTCCAGCTTAGTTTATCAGCTAACACTTGCTGCTGGCTGCTACGCGATGGATACGGAGCACAGCGTTCTCCAACATCCACTGCGGATATCAAGTTGATTTTGTATGCCGGCCGCGGTGGCCGAGGAGACTGAGGCGCTTCAGTCACGGTCTGCACGGCCACTACGGTCGGGGTTTCGAATCCCCCCCTCGGGCATGGATATTTGTGCCGTCTTTAATACAAGGTAGTTCATAAGTAGTTTGTAAGTTTAGGGACTGATTACCCCGTAGTTAAGTCCCATAAGCTTAACAAACATTTGAACATTTTGATTTTGTATCCGGAAAAGACACATGCCTAAACACAGATTCTTTCGGTATTAGGGCAATCACATCTTCAATAGCAAGTTTTTCTTAGGAAACTTTCAAAACATCTTGCAAAAATTCTTAAAAATTTCATATTGTTTTCTAAAATAAATGAAAATTCATTCGTGCTCATTAACTACATTATAATCGTTTATTAGGCGCACTGCAAGATTCACATCGTTATAAGTGAATAATCAAGTCGATGTTTGTTATTTCACAAGACCTAAGTAATTTACGTAGCACCAACGTTCTAACTGTAAGCTCTTTTTAAGTCAATAAATAAATTTAGTAATAGACTTTGGTGTCGGTCAGAAACCGACAATGGATACAACAATCAGGATCTCAGTTAAAATTGTGCTGTCACACGAGCAAGAGTAATGATAACATAAAAGCGAGAGTCAAAATACGTGACGTAAATGGCCTTAGTTTCTATTGTAGGGACCTAAAGCTAAGAAAATTCTTACATCTGGAAAGGAACTAGTTCACGGGATGTACCTTACAGGTTTTGATGAATTACTTTACGATTATTAAACTGTGTGACTTATGTGGCTGTATCTTTTGATTGCAGTGACAAAGAAGTTTCCATATTTTTAACTGCCAAGGGATGGTAGGCCTTAGTCTGCGAACAACATTTCAAACTGATAGATCTTCCCGTTCCTGAAGAAGTAATGGGGAGCGGGTCTGAACAGTCGAAAAGACAGGCAGACAAGAAATTCATACTGTAATGGCTGCATTTATCCGAATTATGTATGGGAATAACTTTATTTTTTTGCCAGTCCTATAACGTAGTACAATGTTAGACTGAATTACGAAGATTAATTGAAAACAGGAAAAATATGTGAATGATATGTAGTAGATAAATATGTAATTTTTTGTTATAATCACAGAGATCCGATAATTCAATATTCCCTAAATTAAGAAAAATTGATGGTTTAATGCTAGTTCCTGATCCCGCAGGGGGAGGGGGGCGACGGGGGTGTATCACTAATAGTAATTTTGAGTAATGTTACAAATGCATATGTTTATATTATTTATAAGCCACTGCAGTGTCACGTTATCTGTAGATGGGCAACTTGCAGCCGCAATGGAGTGTCCGAGCGCTTTAAGGCGTCTTACTGCGGGTCGCGCGGGTACTCCCTGTCGGAGGTTCGAGTCCTCCCTCGATCATTTTGTGTGTGTGTGTGTGTGTGTGTGTGTGTGTGTGTGTGTGTGTGTGTGTGTGTTGTCCTCTGTTAGTTTGAGTAATTTTTAAGCTGGGGCCTGTAACTTCAGCAGCTAAGCCCTTACATCTACAATCATTTTAATTTTTTTTTTTTTTTTTTGGCAGGTTCTAACAAATTCACATGAATACACCAGACGCACAGTCGTAAAATGTTTCGCCCTGCTTGCTTTTGACAGAAATAGTACCAACAGTTCACTGACAAAATAACTAATATCTCGTAAAACTGAGATACATTTTCCGGTCGCATCATACTTATGTTGTTAGGGATTCACGCTTTCTGACATTCCGACACGTACTGTCCCAAAGAAAGTGAGTCGACGATAGCAGCAGGCGGCACTGAACACAGTGTGGCACGTAATGACTGGGAGGAAGATTCCGGTGTGTCTAATGAAGGCATCCTCAGGAGCTACTTTCATACAGGAAGCCAAGTAAAGCCTTGCAGGAGAGCTTTCGTAAAAGAATGACGCAAGCAGATTCAATGAGCATTGTTCGAGCCTGCAGAACGTTACTTATCCGGCTGTCAATGACGTCAACAATTTTCTACGAATGTTTCCAAGTACTTATGGTAAAGGAAGTGCCCCGGGAGAATTTTAAATAGCTTTGGCAAAAGAACTGACGACCAAGCAACCTAGCCCAACAACCTTCGTGATTAATAATTACACCAGTGGTACAACGCTCTGTGGCAAAGTTTGTGCCCATATTACTTTTTTTGTATTTTTCATTAGTTTTTTATCGTCTATGCCACTCACCTATTGCCTCTTCAGACGCGAGAATTCTCAGATATCCATTGACCTGGTGAAAACTCGTAAGAAAAGAGAGAAAATCATTGTCTCACCCAATACTCATCAAAAACAATTACATACCGAACATACTTTGCACCAAATGTTTTTCTGAACGAAGTTCGACGAAATTATGCGAGGCGGGCAAGAAAAGGATAGATTAACTTATCATTCTCTTTAGATAAAAATATCTTTGTTTTTAAATGATCATGGAAGTACATTACGTAGTTTATGTTTCTTCTATTTATATCAGTCCAATTATTTTCAATTTATATTAAATAAAATCTATATTTTGCTTTCTACAGCCAGCCTAACATCTCTGACACACACACACACACACACACACACACACACACACACACACACACACACACAGAGCCGGCCGCGGTGGCCGAGGAGACTGAGGCGCGCCAGTCATGGTCTGCACGGCCACTACGGCGGGGGTTCGAATCCCCCGCCCCCTGGGGGATGGATATTTGTGTCGTCCTTAGTATTAGCTAGTTCGTAAGTAGTTTGTACGTTTATGGACTAATGACCCCGTAGTTAAGTTCCATAAGCTATATAAACATTTTAACATTTTTAGCATAAGGAAGTCCTTTCTGAAGGCATTTGTGTTGAGTGTTGCCTAGTATGGGAGTGAAACATGGATGATAAACAGTGCGGACAGGAATAAGGCAGAGGCTTTTGGAATGTGGTGCTACAGAAGAATGCTGAAGATTAGGTGGGTGGATCGCGTAACTAACAGAATTGCCGAAAAAAGCAATTTCTGGCATACTTTGACTAGAGGAAGGGATCGCTTGGTAGGACACATTCTTAGACATCGAGGAATCGTAAATTTAGCTTTGGAGGGAAGTGTGTGGGGTAAACACCGCAGAGGGAGACCAAGAGCCGCATATAGTAAGCAGATTCAAATGGATGTGGGTTGCCGTTCTTATGAGGAGATGAAAAGGCTTGCTCAGGATAGAGTAAGGTGGAGAGCTGCATCAAACCAGACTCCGGACTGAAGACCATAACAACAACAGGTCTGTAATTTGCTGTTTAGCTGGCCATGTCCAGCGCTGTTTGTATGTTAAGTATTGAGCTCATACTTTTTTTCTTGAAATATCTTGGTCACAATGTACTTCATTTTAACATTAGACGTTTCGACACATCATCATCAGTTCTATGGCACAAATAATAGAAGTACTTTACATTTCAGATATTTACAGATTGAAGTAACAATACTCCCAAGGAGAACAAACACATTAAATGCAAAAAATATACTTACAATTTTTGAGTATTGTGATTTCAGTCTGTAAACATCCGAAATGTAATGTACTTCTATTATTCGTACCAAATATCTGATGATGGTGTCTAGAAACGCGTAACGTTAAAGTATTTTGCGATCAACACAATTCAAAAGGAAAAAAAAATGGTTTTATGAGCCAAGTGGGAAAGTACTGTTTTCTCACATAGTTGTAGACGCCATATATATATATATATATATATATATATATATATATATATATATATATATATATATAATGAGAGGCCACAGCGTGAGAATATCCAGATTTATGCATCATTTATGCACATTTCCTCCTAAACCACTGGACCGATTGTAACAAAACTTGGTACATTTTTTCCTTGCCGTGAGGTAGTAATTCTGTAATGGCAAGAAACAACTACGACACATGGTTCAGGAGATATAAGGTCATAAACAGCAGGAGTTGCAAGAAACTGTCACATAATGCGACGAGAATTTATGAATATAGTATATGAAAACTAGATTACTTACCGACTTACAACAAGCTTTAAAAATAATTTCGAACCTTTACTCAACTATTTCTCGCTGACCATAGCAAAATTATGAAAGGAAAAAAAGTTCCTCGCTTACTACTTTTCCCCTGTTC
Source organism: Locusta migratoria (assembly GCA_026315105.1). Lineage (NCBI taxonomy): Eukaryota > Metazoa > Arthropoda > Insecta > Orthoptera > Acrididae > Locusta > Locusta migratoria. Next base: position 324,280,579 of record CM048745.1, on the reverse strand, counting down.
ATGGACTAAAACTACGGCTACGTTCCAATTTATAATTTCTACTCTGCAAATTTTAGCCGCAGGAAATTTTACAGACAGTATACAGACTTATATTTGAATGTACCTTCTAAATTGTATAGCAGTACGACACGTAGTTCATGAGATATAAGGACATACACAGTAACGTTCACGGAAAACCGCCCCATCATGCACGAAGTTTTTTAATCTGTTACTTTGTTACTACTAATTGTATTCCCAAGATATTTTACAAACATACAGCACTTATACGAATGAATGTATACCTGAAAAATTATACAATTGTACAACGTGTAATACAATGAATATGAGATCGTACGAATTTTATATATTTGTTTTTTGACTGCTAGCACTCTGTGTTTGGATACTGCACTTACAATTTTGCACATTATGCAAGAGAGCGTTATTTCTTGCATATTCTCCGATAAGTATAACACGAGTTTAGGGAAAAAAGAGATGGACAGAGATAGAAAGGATAGGAGAAGTACTAACTCAAGGCAGGAATAAATAAAAAAATACAGTAGAGTCCCGAAAACTCGGTCTAATGTGGACACAACGTTGGCCGAGTTTGTGAAAATGCCGGGTTATCGGGAATGGTGTTAAAAAAGAATAGGTGTGATTTTATTATGAAATAGTTTGTATTGCTACTTTAGAATACAATAAAAACGATGGAATACAGTAGAACAAAATAAATTTAAGACAATGTCTAATAAATTATATTCGTGACTTACTGAGATGGACTTCACAAAACGCGCCTAAGAAATGACAAAGGCTGTAGGCAGACTGAGCGGCAGCCACGTCAAATGTCATCGTTGTCTGCTGTAACCGAGTATTTGTCCATCACGCCTAAGCTGATTTTAAACGACTCCGCGAAAAAATGCACTCCAGCAGTTTTGATCACGACTGTTTTTAGTATGAAAACACATCTACATACTGCACGAAACACAAAGGATTCTTAAATAGAGTGGACGTGGCACAAGAAAAGATGTCTTGGCCTGTAACTGCTGTGCGCTACCATTTCAGTTGTATCATGCACTAGCTGAAAACCCCGCTTTGCCCGGGTATTTATTTATTGCTATTTTTGAAGTCTATATTTATTTGTAGAAGTGCTGTATGTCTGAAAATCTCCTGGGAATATATTTAGTAGTAAAGGAGTAATAGATTATAACTTGGTGCGTGATGGGACGGTTTACCATGAACCTTATTGTTTATGTGCCCGTATCTCATGAACTACGTGTCGGAATGAGATACAATTTAGAAGCTACATTCAACTATATATGTGTATACCGACTGTAAAATTTCCTGTCGCTACAATTTGTAGTGTTCAAATTGTAAATTGTACCGTCATACCGAGAGCCGTAGTTTTACTCCATAAACAGTGGAAAAGTAGTCAGCGAGAAATTTTTTTCCTTTCCTCATTTTACTATGGTTGCCAGCGAGAAAAAGTTTAATAAAGGTTTGAAATTATGTTTCAAGTTTGTTGCCAAGTCGTTAAGTACTGTCATTCTCATACAGTGTATTTCGTAAGTCTCGCCGCATTATATGGCTTTTTTTTGTGCTGTTTCTATTGGTTATGACGTAATATCTTTTGAACCATGTGCCGTATGTGATTCTTAATCATGGAGCAATTGTTACCTCACGGTAAGAAATGTGTGTACCAAATATGGTTGAAATCGGTCCAATGGTTTGGCACAAAATGAGCTGCATTGTCGCAAAATGCAGCAGTTTTTCGCGCATCTCATTGTTTATGACGTCATATCTCGTGAACTATATATCGTACGTGATTCTTACACTTACGGCGACCGTCGTCGTGGATTGAAGCGTACGTGTACAAAATTTCATAAAGATTGGAACAAAACTGTAGATTTGTATGCAACATGTACAAACATACGGACACTCTGCTTTATATATTAGAAAAGAAGATTATGCGAGCACGAAATAATTCCAGGGCGTATGCCGGGGTGTGGCCGAGTTATCCGGACTGCCGGGTTACCCAGTGCCTAGTTTTCGGTACTCTACTGTAAATAAATACCCGGGCAACGCCGGGTTTTCAAATGTTCAAATGTTTGTAAAGCTTATGGGACTTAACTACGGGATCATCAGTCCCTAAACTAACAAACTACTTATGAACTAATTACGAACTAGGACGGCACAAATATCTATGCCCGAGGGGGGATTCGAACCCCCGACCGTAGTGGCCGTGCAGACCGCGACTGAAGCGCCTCAGTCCGGGTTTTCAGCTAGTCTATATCTAAAGTGTGAATGTCTGTTCGGTGTACGTTTATCACGTCTGAACGACAAGACATAGAGAGCTAAAAAATTGTACAGTTACTAATGTCTACCTGGGGAAGGCTTTAGCCACGGTTTTATGGCGATCGGATAGCTATTTTTCCATATATATTAATGTGAATGTCTGTTCGGTGTACGCTTATCATGTCCGAACGACAAGACGCAGAGACTTAAATATTTGTACAGTTACTAATTTATACCTGAGGAAGGTTTTAGGCACGGTTTTATAGCGATCCGATAGATATTAGGTAATTTGAAGAATAATGCGAAATGCGGAACAGTAATTAATCTTTGAAAATTATATTTAGTCTTTGAAAATGGTTTTATTGGTTGCATTGTTGCTTGAGGGTGGAGTATATTGCGATGAAAACTTAACGGTGTATATAAAATACGCGCGCGCGCACGTTTGTGTGTGTGTGTGTGTGTGTGTGTGTGTGTGTGTGTGTGTGTGCGACTCTATAGCAAGGAGCTTACATACAGCGAAATGTGATGCCATAGACCATATCTTTGGTCTATGCGTGCTCCAATGTTGATTACAATTCATTTCACCCTTCAAAACCACTCTCATGGCAGACTACTGAAAGATATCTAACATAATCAACCATAGCTTATCTATCATAATCAACGCAATAAATCTCTACATTTACGCGCCAAACAATACTACAAATAATGTAGTTTACCGGAATGCCCTAAAATGAAATTAAAATGAATGTGGACATTACTCTCACCATACGTGTTGAGATTTTGCAGCACAGGCTATAAGGAATAATCTATGTATTATTTATTGTAAATCATTAATCACAGAATTTAATTTTTATATTTGAATGTTAATTAAAAATGTTTGTTTCTGAAGAAGGTATTGTATTTCATTTCATGCTTCAAAACCAGTCTCAGCACAGTACTGAAAGATAGCTTATATAATCAACCAACACGCGAGCGGAGCCGCGGGTTTAAGCTAGTGTTAAATAAACAAGTAACAGAAACTAGAAAGTCGACATAACGCACAGTATCAACAAGTATAATGGCACTCACAAGGAAAGCACATGGGCTCGAACATACATATCTGTATGGACGTTTGGTTACAGAATCTCTACGTATACTTCTATGTGCTGGTGGGTGTCGTTTTTATGTAAAACTCTGCAATGATGCTCTAGATGGCACTGTAGATGTAATTATAGACGCCATACGTAATGCAAATAACTTATGTAATAATCATCCAACATGTTCTCTACCGTATTGTTATCAAAAGCCGTGATGATAGTTGCAACTTTAACCTCCTTCTCGGAAGACTGTTGGTATTCACTACCACTGCTTCCATCGCCTCTTCCCGCAGTTACCGTAGCACTACCGGTTGCAATGAGTTGTTCGTCATTATCATCCCTTTTATCATTATTATGAGTTTTTAACAACAGTATCTAACGTATGCTAATATTTCTGTACCATGAGAGATACGAGAAAGCGTGCGAATGATTCATCTTCTACACTAATACCATCTTCACGAAGAAGGGCCGGCCGCGGTGGCCGAGCGTTCTGCGGGCACGTCAGTCACAGTCTGCACGGCCACTACGGTCGGGGGTTCGAATCCCCCCTAGGGGATGAATATTTGTGCCGTCCTTAGTAGCAGCTAGTTCATAAGTAGTTTTTAAGTTTAGGGACTGATGACCAGGTAGTTAAGTCACGTAAGCTCTACAAACATTTGAACATTTTTGAACACGGAGAAGGGTTCTTCGTAACTTCATCTCAACCAATCGCAATACATTAGAAGGATTGATTACCAATCACCGCCCCATCTAACGCTTCACCACACCAATAACGTCACTAAACGCAACTTCGGAGGCACACTGCACACTGCAGCATGGCACACGCAGAGGCCTCTAACGGACGACTGCAGAGTTTTGCAGATGCGGGAGTATCACCGGTGCAATAAGGGAACTTTACATTATCTCTCATACGATTTTTGTGTATATGTGTTTGTTCGAGCCCAAGTACATTCATTGTGAGACAGTGGCGTAACTATGGGGGGATGGGGGGATGAGCCGAAAAGAGAGAGAGAGAGAGAGAGAGAGAGAGAGAGAGAGAGAGAGAGAGAGAGAGAGAGAGAGAGAGAGGTAAAGAAAAAGAAATCATAGAACAGCAATCTGGTCAAGGTCAAGATTGGCAACTTGGGGTGTGTTACCATAAGCCGAGGGGTCTGAGGCGCTCCAGTCACGGTCTGCACGGCCACTACGGTCGGGGATTCGAATCCCACCTCGGGCATGGATATTTGTGCCGTCCTAGTTCGTAAGTAGTACATAGGTAGTTTGTAAGTTTAGGGACTGATGACCCCGTAGTTAAGTCCCATAGACTATACAGACATTTGAACATTTTGAAGGGAGTGAATTAGTTTCTTCAACAGGAGTGGTAGATAGTAGTCTGTCTGGAAACTGACTAAAATTTTGCTCGTCAAACAAATCTATCCCCCCCCCCCCCCTACAAAGCCAAGTCCTAGTTACGCCACTGTTGACAGAGATGAGTTGGGAGGGGTCCGGTGTAACACGGCGGTCGTGTTCTCGTCACACAGACCAGACGACTGTGCAGCCGCCACTCTGGTCTTGACGGCAGGAGTGGTGGGGTGCGTTTGCCTGGCTGTGAAAGCCGCCCTCTCAGCTGTCCTGCCTGTGCCTCTGCCACCGCTTTGCGCGGAGGCAGCGACTCGGGCACATCCGCGTCGGGCGTCCCCGCTGCTCTGGAATTCTGCGGCCGCTGCGACGCGGGGGACACAAAGCGACATCAAAGGCGGCCGCCGCGCCGCAGCCACTATGCGGGGGTGGCCGACGTCAGCCATCACCAGGGGGTCGCCTCTTCAGCCGCTGATGACGCGCGCCACCGGCATCCCGATTCCTATTCCTCTCTCTCTCTCTCTCTCTCTCTCTCTCTCTCTCTCTCTCCCCTCTTGTCACCAAATCTTCTCGGCATAACGGCATCGTAATCGTTTGCTTTCATTGGCTTGCCGAATAAAATGTTGAGACACTTAACCATGCAATAGTAGCGCGACTTTTAACACCGCCAGTACTCCCGAGCGGACTGGCAGTCCGCATAGCATTTGTAAGATACCTGTCAGCACTATGCGTCACATACGTATATTTCTTAATCACGTAACTATCAATAAAAGATTTTGTTATGTTGTGAATTAAATTCAAAACTAATTAAAAACGATAAATCTGAAGTGTGGTAAAGATAAAGCAGTCAACAATCCGAAGATTGGTTTGAACACCACAGTGCTTTACTAGGCATGGTCCTGTTTGGAGGTGGTATGCCGTTGCCTTTCTCCGACCTTGGAACTGACTTACCCAGTCAGTTATAGGGGGACCTAAAGTTTAACGTGGGTTCCGAACCACGGTGCTACTCGGTATTTTTCACATGAGCAATACTGCGAGAGGTGAAAGAAGTGGAAAGTGACAGATAAAAATCCTAGGACCTGGTGGGGATCGAACCCGCGACATTTGGGTTTGTAGTCTGGCACTATCAATAAAAGATTTTGTTATGTTGTGAATTAAATTCAAAACTAATTAAAAACGATAAATCTGAAGTGTGGTAAAGATAAAGCAGTCAACAATCCGAAGATTGGTTTGAACACCACAGTGCTTTACTAGGCATGGTCCTGTTTGGAGGTGGTATGCCGTTGCCTTTCTCCGACCTTGGAACTGACTTACCCAGTCAGTTATAGGGGGACCTAAAGTTTAACGTGGGTTCCGAACCACGGTGCTACTCGGTATTTTTCACATGAGCAATACTGCGAGAGGTGAAAGAAGTGGAAAGTGACAGATAAAAATCCTAGGACCTGGTGGGGATCGAACCCGCGACATTTGGGTTTGTAGTCTGGCACTCTACCACTGTGCAACTGTGTACCACAAATCTGAAGTATAGAATTAAAATTTCTTATGCGGCCGGGAATCGAACCCGGACCTCCATGCTTACTAGTCAGACGTCTTAAGCGTTGTTTTTTTTTTTTTTTTTTTTTTTTGTCCTCTATGGGTAGCTCTCTTCGTTGCAGACACTAATCGTTTTTGTTCGTTATTGTTCGGTCTGTTGTTGGTTCAGCTTTTTTTATTACAGAGGGCGTTGAGCCCTCTGACCCGGCGCGCTGAGCCACGGCGCCCGGCGGCCGTTAAACCACCACACCACTAACGTTTAAGGCGCCTCGGAATAGTCGAAGTTCGATTTTCCTCCACGTCACAGATTCTAATTCAGCTTCTGTGTTCCAAAGAAAAATGCCGCTACTGCCAAGGCTCTCCATGCAGCGGAATAGCACCTCGGCAATGGACACATTGGAACAATCCTGTTAAGGTGAAATAAATATCCATTTAACACAAATAAACAGACGCTGAGACGGATTTTCGTCTCGAATTTGTCACAGACAATAACTATAAATCTGAAGCATAGAATTAATTTTGTGATGCGGGCGGAAATCGAACACGGACCTCCTTGCTTACTAGACCACCACACAGAAGCTGATTTAAAATCTGTGACGTGGAGGACTTAGAACTTAGACTATTCCGAGGAGCCTTAAACGTTAGTCGTGTGGTCGTCTAACGGATAAAACGTCTACCACTTAGTAAGCATGGAGGTCTAGGTTCGATTCCAGGCCGCATCACAAATTTTAATTCTATGCTTCAGATTTATCGTTATTTTCTATGACAAATTCGAACGAAAATCCGTCTGAGGGTCTGTTTATTTTTTAAATTAATTAAGAAGTTTGCAGTACTCAATATGTATCAAAAATCTGATCATTAATCACAAATTTAATGTATTTTTCGAAACACATAAAATCTCTATGTAACGGCTAGAAAGAGGATTGTCATATTGGGTTATGGAATTATTGGATGTATGACGAACGCTCAATATACGTATGTTTCTAAGTTCTGCATTTGTCTACAGGTAATTAATTGCACAAGCAATTTTTGTTAAGTAGAAAGGTAGCCTACGGAACTGCCTCATCTGGGATTAAGAACCTGCAGATTATACACATGGGACTTTATCTAAATTGATCGTAAAATATTTGTTACATTAGACACAGAACAGCTAGCAATTCCAGATTGGGTAGTGGATTATCCGTTCAGGCAGAGATACTCAATTCCGTGACTCTCTCTCTCTTATGTAAAAATAAATTCAAGTTTTACAGCTTCACACAATGAATCGAGTATCTATGACCTACATTGACGCCACAACGTCTAGCCTGTGGTGGTGAGAAACACACAAAAATGTTTTCTTTCAGAATTTTTTTGCAGCTTCTCATCAGAACATAACCAGAGATAGTTAATTTCAACTGATTTATTATCTCAGACATATTTATTTTATTTATTTATATATTTACATATTAAATAATTTTAATAGCGAGAGTCGCCACAGTAATGGAGACTATGATATGTAATGTATTTTTTACGTCAATACCTTTGACTGAGCTCTAAATTCTGACCAATTTCACTGAAATAGTAAGTTTCGCTATACGCCATTTCTCTTGTATTTCGTGTAAAAAAAAATTGTGTATTTGTATCGTAATCACGATGATATGCACACACTGGTTGCCGGCCGCGGTGGCCGAGGTGACTGAGGCGCTCCAGTCACGGTCAGCACGGCCGCTACGGTCGGGGGTTCGAATCCCCCCTCGGGCATGGATATTTGTGCCGTCGTAGTTCGTAAGTAGTTCATAAGTAGTTTGTAACTTTAGGGACTGATGACCCCGTAGTTAAGTCCCATAGACTATACAAACATTTGAACATTTGAACACACTGGTTACTGCAGTTTCAGAGTTTGTACAGTACAGTCACATTCTTCCATTTTTATAGTTTCAGTGCCAACGACACCTTCATGCTCCAAAGAGAAGCAATAATTTGCTTCATTTGCATCAACTGTCATAGTGTGAATAACGTCCTCTCTGTATGTTAAGCCGTACTAACCACCTTTCCGGTTCTTTCTCTCTCTGAGTGAAAAATTGCAAAAAGTGTCTGGCATATAGCGGAATTCTTCTCCAGAGTTTTTCTTATAGATCCATGTCATATAAAGAGAAGAAAACGTAAGTATAAGAAATATATAAGACAAACCTAAAAAGATTATACAACTAATACGAAACAACTCAGCAATAAAAGGAAGACACCTTGAGAATATGGGAATAATGGGTAACCATGAACGCGAATTATATGGAACGCCGATAGTCGCGCGCAACTCTCAGTCCGCAACTATTGAGCATTCCACCGCTGCTTCTCTGATGCACGTGAAACGACGGAATAACGTACTACTTCTCATTACAGCAAGGTGCTCAAATTATGTAATTTTTAGGTGCACCGAGATGAACAGGACAGTCCGCGCGCGACTACTGCAAAGTTTATGTCTGAAAGTATCATATGTGGACATTGTTATGCATTTCTAGACCGAGCGCCAAAATGTCATAAGCAAGACAATGACCTCGTTAGTTACCGTCTACTTAAAAATGTATTTATAGTTGAAGTTTCTTAATTAGTTGTACAGACGAAGGATTATTATCGTTACACTTACAAGGAGACCACGTGGGTATCGGATTTCAGAATTTCTTCATATTTATGGTACGTGAAGTTCAGAACTTCAATAACAATCAGCCAAAGTGAATCGACGAAACTCTCAAAAATTCTTGAGAAAATCGACTTTGAGATTTTGCAAAGCGCACATAAGTATCGGTAATAAAAAGGGTTGTAGTATCTGTCGGTTTAGCTCAGGCGGTAGCGTCGTAACGTCGTAACCATGGAGTCGGAGGTTTGAATCCCACTGTGGCATTTTTTTTTTTCCGTTTTCTTCTTTTTGTTTTTCATTCAGTTATATAAAACATTTGGAACGTCTAATTCCACTTATTGTGTCAGTTTTTGTTTATGTGTATGTAGACGAGCTGAAATCCTTGTCACGTAAAACGATGATTGATAGCGTAGCTTCTTGGAAAGCCATTAGTAGCTAGGGAGATGACTTTCCAAATATAGTAACTCTTCACAAACTGAACAATCAATGACTACCGTCGTCAACTAATAGTGAAGCAAATACTGTGAAAAATGTAACTTACGATTTCTGATTGACTATCATTATTAACAACCTTCCATAAAATATAGAAAATTACGAATAAACATAAACATGTGCACTTTTCGTAAAAATTACCATTAGGTGTTAAAAATGTGTAAGTGTTCGAACACAACAACAACAAAAAATCTCCTATGACAGGATTCGAACCACCGACACCAGGGTAGGAAGGCCAGAACGCTACACGAACAGATGCGGTCACTCTTTTACTTATTGGCACTTAGTCCATACGTGTACTTTGCGAAACTTTATAAAGTCGAAAATATTTAAGAGTTGCGTCGAATGGCTTTGCTTCGTTATTATTTAAGTTGTGAACTTCACGTACCATAAATATAAAGAAATTCTGTAATCCGGTGGTCTCTTTCTTAGTAATGGAAGATCAACGTAATTAAATAACAACAACAAAAAAATAACACAAATGGTCGACAGACTACTAATGCAGAATTGCTGCTCGTGCACTTTTTTTACGAATCAGTCAACCATAAGCCTTTAACATCCTTTGGTCTCATTATGCGTAACTGAATTTTGCCTTAGGAAGCCTTTTGTCTGTCAGATCCTGAAACAACTTGATGAGTTAACGTTACTGGACAAGAAGCTTAAAGGAAGAACAAATCGCGTTTTGTAATCATTGTCGGAAAACATGCTGAAGATATTAAACATGTAGTTCTTGTATCATTGACATTTCATTTACGGAACACTATGCCACAGAAACCAATAATTGTAACAATGCAAATAACGTTACAGACACTTCATGGATTCTTTACGAATGTCACGGATAGCATTCCATACATTCGAAATGGAAGCCATGTAAAAGTAGTCAATCACATACTACTGTTGCATTGTGAGTTACTTTCTGGAAAGATAAGGGGCGTAATAGTGGCATTTACTGCATCGGGTATATCATGGAAGCAATATACAGATGACCAGCAATGAACTTTTTGTTGCTAGTAGTGCTTAATAATTTTAAGGAATTTTTTTTTACATATTTTTCTCAGTATATACGCACTATACATTAATAGTGATAGTTTTTATAGATTCTAATAAAAAGTCATGCATTAAAGGGTTCTGGAACCTAACTGCAGTGGTCATCAGTCCCTAAACTTACAAACTACTTATGAACTAACTAATACTAAGGACGTCACAAATATCCATGCCCGAGGGGGGATTCGAAAGCCCGACCGTAGTGGCCGTGCAGACCGTGACTGAAGCGCCTCAGTCCCCTCGGCCACCGCGGCCGGCGAAAATTAATCTCTCGCCTTGTAGGTTTATGATGTGTCATAAATGCCATCTTATTTAGAATTGTACACAGTGAAACATACTTAATATTATTTCATTCTAAGCTATGGTAACATTTTTGAAGTTGTTACATATGTGGAGATCGTCACTTTTTGCGTGCTTTAAATATGCTGTGAGCTGCAGTGCCTCTTGCATATTCAACAGCAAGGTTACAAGAGATGTTTTCAGTAATAGTGGGGTTTACAAAATCACTTGTAGTGACTGCAGAAAGCTGTATAAAGGTCAAACAGGCAGGGATATAGAAAATAGGCTGATTAAACATGAGTGCAGCTGGAGATCACAGAGGTCAGACTCCACCTTTGCAGATCATATGTTGAAACACCGACACAGCTACCACGTCTAAACAGGAGCGCTACATTAGCCAATAAAGGTAGGAAACTAAACCTGTTGGAATCACTGGAATTAACATTTAGCCAAAACTCTCAACCTAGTTATAAATGACCAATTACAGCTCAACACATCCCCATTATTAAGCTTCACATAATGTAACCAACCAACCGTTTGCCACAAACCACTCTAACCATCCCATTGCTACATAAGACTGTAACATAATATAATATTCTTCACGGGTTTCCTGCCGGATCAATACGTCAACTGGACACAATATTTCGGCGGTCCACCTGGCCGCCATCCTCAGGTGACAGTGCTGGTACACCGACTCGCCGAGACTGAGTACAAGCCTTTTTTTTTTTTTTTTTTTTTTTTTTGTTTTTTGTTTTTTTCAGTTGAACAAGGTAGATGAAGTCCCATCGCCAACTGGCGACTTACACTTCCTGGGATAACAGAGGTATGTGGGTTAATGATGACTTCATTGTGCAATAAACTTTGGGGGTAGGCTTCTAAGGGCCAGTATGTCGGTCCGTAAGGTACCCCACTTGATTTTAGTACGTAGTTCCATTGTAGAGCAATTCACATAAAGGTTACAAGGTAAATTACGTTACCACATCTTCTTACTAACGCATTTTGTTCAGGTAACTAACGATCGTGGCACCTTGTACCTATGCCACGGGCGTGGAGCTGTCATTCCTAAGGTTTGGATGTTATGGACTGTTGCCCTAAGATGATCTATTTTATTATGTATCTTCGTCGTTCTCTTCTTAATTGCCTCCATGAGAGTGTCCATATGGAGTTCCTGGTGGATGTCCACATTTCTCGTGTAACGGCCAGTCCTGAGGATCCATCGTAACGTCTTATTCTGGATAACTTGCAGTCTTGAGATTTGGGTCGCACTAGCTAGGCCCCAGACTGAGCTGCCATATAACATTTTGGATAGCACTGTTGCTTTGTATAGTCGCAGTTTGGTACTGGTATTCAACTCTGCGCTGAGAAAGAACGGCATTAAGTTTTTGGCCATTGCATAGACCTTAGATCGCAAGTTATCAATATGTTTGTGGAGAAAAAAGTGCTTATCGAGGGTAACTCCCAGGTAAGTGACCGCCGCCCCCCATGGGATGACCTGTCCATGAAGTCGTAAGTTAGTTGGCATCTGTGGTCGTTTCCTGGAGAAATAGATCGCCGTGGTTTTTGCTGCATTGAGTTGTACTTTATTCAGCCTACACCATTCAGCAGTTCTATCTAGTTGTCGTTGGAGCCGTGTTATGTTAGCTTGAACATGCCTTCCGCTGGTTATAAAAGCCGTGTCATCGGCGAATTGTGCAATTTGCACTCCTTCCACCGTTGGAATGTCGTTAGCGTATATATTAAACAGGATCGGCGATAACACCGAACCTTGGGGTAGCCCAGCTGCTGCGGGTCTGGTTGATGATGTCTTCCCCTCCACCGTCACCATCATAGTTCTGTCTTGAAGATAACTCGCGATAAGCTTGATGTAACAATCCTGTATGGGCGTTTGCTCGTGTAACTTCCGAATGAGGAGTTCCCTCCACACCTTGTCGTAAGCTTTCTCTATATCCAAAAATACGGCGGCCGTTGCTTTGGTTACGTTCATGTTCCTGGTGATGTGCTCTGCCAAACGTAGTAATTGGAGTTCCGCCGACAGTTTTCTCTGGAAACCGTATTGTCCCGCTCTTATAGTTCCGTCCTCTACTAGTGGTTCCAGTATCCGCTTTTGTATTACCCTCTCAAAGGTCTTCCCCATACCACTGAGAAGGCTGATGGGGCGATGGTTGGCTGGTTGCGTCGTGTCTTTCCTCGGTTTAGGTATTGGCACTACCTTAGCTAGCTTCCATGCCACAGGAAAGTATCTTGTCAGCATGCAACCGTTGAATATTCTAGTCAACAGTACCAGTGGCTTCCTCGGAAGGTTTTTGAGGTGTTGGTTGCTGATTTTGTCTGCTCCTGGTGTCTTATTGGGATGTAATTTCCTGATGATACTCCGCACTTCGCTAGGTGTTGCCAGTCTTGGAAGTGATTGATCTTCTGACGTGATGAATTGATTGACTATCTGCACTGTAGCGGCCTCATGCTCCCGTTGGGCAGGGTTTAGATGTTCTTGTAGCAGGGTTGTTTGTTGTTCGTAGGTGGTGACGAATGTTTCAGCTTTGGTTAATGGGTCTTCCGTTAACCCCTGTGGAGTTTGCAACGGTCTTTTTGGCGTGGGCTCTTCCCTGATGTTCTTCACCAGTCGCCACTCATCTTTCGTCTGGAGCAGGAAGTTCGACATTTTATCCTCCCACCTCTCTATTTTCCATTCCTGTAGTCGTCTTCGTAGTTGTCGCTGAAGTCGGTGGGATTGTCTGCGGTACACTGGATTTCTTGTGTGTTGCCAGAGTTTCCTGTACCTGTTCTTCTGATGCCGAAGTTCTTCTAGCAGCGGTGGTAATGTTTCCATGTGGTGCGCCTCTTCCGAAATCGTAAGTAGAGACAAGTTATGGGCTTTGCGGATCTTCTTCGTTAAGACGTCTACGGCAGAGTCTATCTGCTGTGGTGTTTGTATTGCCATAGTTGGGTCTATGTTGTTATTTAAGTATCTTTTAAATTGTGTCCAGTTGTTCTCCTGATATGTCCTGCGCCGGCGTATGGTCCCCGTCCGTGGCAGTACTGCAAGGACCGGGTCGTGGTTTGACGACAAGTCGTTGACCGTAATCAGCCGGGGGTCGATCCCGAGTCCTTGAGTGATAGCGATGTCCAATACGTCCGGCCGTTGGTTCGGTAGGTTTGGTGTGTGTGTGGGTTCGGTTGGTCCCCACACTTCAAGCTCCAGTTCTTGTTCCAGCTGGTGGAGTTGGGTGCCTCTTGGATTTGTTACTCGGGAATTCCAAGTGGGATGTTTTGCATTCCAATCTCCTGCGATAAATGTCTTCCCATGAGGCGCAAGGATGTTTTCCAGGTCTTGTGGAACCAGCCGCGCCCGAGGACGAAGATACGTAGCTACTAGAGTGACCTCTCCAAGTTCTGTCCGGATTGAGACTGCCGTTGCTTCTAGTTCTTGAAGTTGTGGTAGATCGATAGGTCTGTGGGTGATCGATCGACGGAGGAAAATTGCAGTTCCGCCACCTCTAGCTGGTCTGTCCGTGCGGTATCCCACCATACTTCTTAATTTGAAGGTTTGGTGCGGTCGTAAGTGGGTTTCAGATAACATCACAATGTCAATCTTGTGCCTGAAGATGAAATCCTGTAATTCGTTTTTCTTGTTCCGAACCCCAGTGGCGTTCCAGATACATATTCTCAGATCTGTCGTATTGACCTCCATGGTGTTACTCGGCTGCTTCCAGTAACGCTAACGTTTCAACCAGTATCACAATTTTTGATAGTTTGTCCTTAGCTGCCAGCATTCTCCTGCCAGCTGTGACAAGCTTAGTAAGAAAATTCTGGCTACTGAGGAACTTCAAGACCGTGGTGACTTCTGTAAGCGCCGCATCTGCGTCTCTGTCTCTTGGCGCCCTGGTTCGGCTGGTGTCTCTTCTGCGTCCTTGTAGTGCAGATGCGTAAGTCTGCTCTTCCTGCAGTCGGTGTAATGTGTCCTGTTCCCGTTGAATCGTCTGAGTTGGTGATGCTGTTCCTGCGGTGTCTGCCACAACCAGCTTGACGGTTGTGTTGTTCTTCGGTGTTTCCTTTTGTTGTTTGACAGGTGTCTTAATTGGAGCGCGGAACCTCTTCAAAGTCTTTTGATATTCTGGGCACCCTTTCCATGAAGCTGCATGTTGTCCGTTGCAATTTGCACACTTAGGGTCCGCGGTCTGTGTAAGCGCGCACTCTTTGCTGGGGTGCATATCCCCACATTTAACACAACGAGCCGGCAACCAGCAATAGTTGGTGGTATGCGTCCATCTCTGGCATTTTTTACATTGTGTGGGCTCGTTCCGCGAGCGATAATCCTCGACTCGCACCTTTGTCGATAGTACGTACTTCACTCCATATATTTCGTCTGTCTTGTCATTCTGCGGTAGAGTAACTGCATATACAGGTAGTGGGTACAACTTCCCTTGCTTCTTCCTTTTGTATTGATGTACCTGTCTAATAGTGAAACCTTGATCTTCTAAGTCAAGCTTGACCTCATCCTCAGTGACCGTAGGTGGTAGGTCTTTTACTACCACTTTTAAATCTCTGGTGTTGCTGTCCTGGTATGTATGAAATGGTATTTTCCTAGTTTTACAATAGGCGAGAAGTTTGTTGTAGTCATCCATGGTGTCTACGAAAAACTTGACGCCATCTCCCATATACGCTGCCCTGAGCCCGCCATCAATCTGGTCCTTCAGTTCTCGGCACAGTTTAACGTGGTTTGTGCTGTCGTAGATGACTATTGGTGGTATCTTAGGTGGTCTCTGTTGTGGTGTCGTCGACGGTATGTCAGCTGCCGGTGGCGTGTCCTGATTGGATGGTCCTGCTAAAACGTCGAACTTGTTTGACGTTTGCAGGGGTTGTGGCGCTGTTGTTGTAACCTTCTTCGTTGTCCGGCGCCGCGACGACTTCTTACTTTTGACTTGTCGGAACCCTTCCTCGTCTCTGACGCCATCAGCAGTTTGGCACTCCATGGTGTCTCCTCCCGTATTGGTCAAGGTGTCTTCGTTGAAGTCTGATGTCAGTGTGTCGTCGTACTCATCGTCGGAGTCGTGTAAATATTTCTGTTTAATTCTTCTATTTCCGTCTAGTGCCTGTTTCCGACGTCTGCTACGTTCGGCCAGTTTTTCTTCCCGATGTTTAAGTTTGGTGTCTGGTAGCGTCAAGGCTTTAACGCCTTGTTTGTTGGTGTCACCTTGTTGTTGTTGCTGTTGATGTAGGTCCTTTGTAGTGCTATCCATGCCGAAGTCCGTGACGTGAGCCATGTCGTCATCCGTAGCAGTCCAGTGGCTAGTAGTGGTGCCTACTCGCGGTACTATTCCAGAGTACCTCGCCTAATAAGCGCCCTATACCACCGCGAAGCGCTAAACAAAACAAAGTTGGCGTATACTGCAGATACAACTGTAATAAATAACACGTGCACACTCTTCGCTGTTCAGCAGAACTGTGTGAACTACTGACTGAGAGTACAAGCCGCGAGCGGCGGCCCCTATATACGCCGCGGAAGGCCGAGGGCGCGTGCGCAAAAATTGACAGTTCTGCCCTCTACGTTTCAGCGCCGCCAGTGGTGGAAGCCGGCGTTAACGATAGATCGCTATTCAGCAGAGACCGTTCTTTTTTGGTGTCAAATAATAAAGGGTTCCACATTCTACTCAAAGGAAAACCCTTATCTCTGTTTATATTATTGTCAGAAGGACGAATAGCGATCGATTCTTTTCAAATGCAGTCCCAATAGCGAGACGCAGAAGCAACGATTTTTGTTTCATGATTTTCATTTTATGTCCCTCAGTAAGACAGTGCTTAGCTACTGCAGATTTCTCTGGTTGAAGCAATCTTGTGTGTCGATTGTGTTCAGTACATCGATCTTGAATTGTACGGATTGTCTGGCCGATGTAAACTTTTCAACAGTGACAAGGACTGTAACAGTTTGTAAACTAACAAAATCAGTCCCTTTCATTAGACAAATCACTTTATTTTTTAATGTTGCTAAATTGGAATTTTGACAAGTGCTGTTTCGTATTTTACTCATAAACAAAAAATATTTCGATCTAGTGTGACATGTATTTCCAACTTACTGGTAGTATACACTCTGAATTTATGTTAGCATCAATTATTTCAGTCATGAGGCAATTTAATTAACACTGAAAATAAAAGCATTGTTTTAAAATATGTTTAAAGCTATTTTGTTGTAAAAATTGTTTTGTACAGAATTATTATTATAAACAAATGTCGTAAAACATAGACTTCACTTTATAACTTGAATTGCTGTAAATTAAAATTTATTGATTGTAAGTCTGATAAAATTAATTTTAACAATGAATTAGTCAAACTTCTGATTGTTGAAATATATATATAAGCGACTAGGGGAGAAGGATTGGGAAGTCAGTTTTCGATGAGTTTTCGGAAGTAAGGTCTGTAACATTTTGTGCAATAAACCTGATTATAAAGCAAAAGTTGTGTGTGGAGTTTAATTATGAGCGAGTTGAACCCGTTTTCACACTAATTTTACCACAGCAGTTATAGTTTGGATCCGGCATGACTGAAATGGACCACGACAGAAGCGAGCAGACCCAGCGAAATTTAAGTACTGAGTCAAACACCAACCTTTACAAACAAGGAATATTTTTTACAAGTTCCCTTTACTACCTTTTATAACTTGTAGACTTTAGTTCCAAGCAATACCTATAAAAAATTGTAATATGAAACGTAATACAAATAGGTAAACGGTATCAGAAGTTGTCCAAAAAGTAACGTAAACACAGTGTGAGAAACGTGCTTAATACACACAAAGAATGATTATCTCAACATGACACGACTTCAATAATTTCACCGTAGCTCAGAAATATGTAATAGTAAGCTTGTAACGTGTTTTACTGAGTACAATTCTAAACCAGATTGCATTTATCACACAGCGTAAACAACATACACCGCGAAGAGATGAACTTTGACTCTTCACAAAGAACAATAGTTTTGTGTCTTCTATCTTTATTTGACATGTTTGCAACATAAGCACAAGTGTTTCTTGTAGATTTCTGTCAAATATTTACCTGAAGATGCCCTAATAAATTGAAAACTAGTTCGTAAATAAACAACAATTAGTAGAACAAAAACAAATTGTTCGTTTTCAACCTGAAACATGAAATTGTTGGACCAAGAACTGACGGAAGAATCCATTCATAAGGTTGAAATAAAGGATTGAGAAAAAATAATTGCGATGTTGGAAACAATACAATAACTCACTGTGCAGATCCAGTCACTTAAAACACATTGACCTGTAAAAACACAATTATTTGTGTATCAGCGAAGTTGTAGCTAGTGCGAAAAATATTGATGCAGAAGGAAGAATCTGCAGTACAGCATGAGACAGATCGGTGCTCCATGATGTGAGCCGAAAAGCCAAGACGAAACTGCCGTAAGTAGCAAATCATCACTTTACATGGTTTGCTAACGAATTCTTTTAGGTGCAAAGAAGCAAAACAAAATGTAGAAATCTAACATTACAGACCACTGAGCCGGCCGCGGTGGCCGAGGGGACTGAGGCGCTCCAGTCACGGCCTGCACGGCCACTACGGTCGGGGGTTCGAATCCCCCCTCGGGCATGGATATTTGTGCCGTCCTTAGTATTAGCTAGTTCATAAGTAGTTTGTAAGTTTAGGGACTGATGACCCCGTAGTTAAGTCCCATAAGCTATACAAACATTTGAAGATGTCATTAAAATTAAACGCGTCTGATGAAAAAGGTAGTATTGTAGTTGCATAGACGGACATGAAATACGCATCATCATCGTTGAAAGAGAAATTTGCTAACACCGAAGGCAATTTTAGCGATAAGGACGCCTTTTACGAGAGAATTCATCTTGAATATCTCTTCGGAAATTAGATAACCAAATCAGGAGAGAAGTAAATAGCTTTTAAAATGTCGAGGTTCAGTTCGATGTGTGCATCAGAACCCTCACCCTCTTCTGCGGTCATGTCATTTAACTACTTTTTTCCACTCGCATTATTAGTCTTGTAGGCAGGTGGGTTATTACAGGCCGACTGCAGAACGAGCTGCCGATATCATTTGCTCATTAATTAGTAGACACACAGAGATGGCTAGCGCGAGAAAAACTGCTGAGAGATAATCATTTTGGACATCAGGTGTATTTACCGCTGCCTCCGAAGGACTACTTGTATGGCTAGAATTACACTAATGTGCTGGAAAGAAAGGTCATCTTCAAGGAGAGGATGTTGGTATTCAAATGACATGTACTGCAAAAATGATTAGCATTGAACCTTGTGGGCTCAAGGGTTTAAGGTCTACATCGATGTAACGGCGTAACACCACCTCCGGCAAAATGTGCCTGCTGTTCTCGTTATCGCTACAAACCGAAGGTTATAGATCAGTGCTGGATGCTTCGTAGACGTGGGCGAGAGGCCAACGTCATATCAGTTTGAAAGAGAAAAATTTGTTCAAATGTTTGTAGTGCTTATGGGACTTAAATACGGGATCATCAGTCCCTAAACGTACTTATGAACTAGCTGATACTAAAGACGGCACAAACATCCCACCGTGACTGGCACGCCGCAGACCGCTCGGCCACTGCGGCCGGCAGTTTGAAAGATGGCGAATTATTGGCATGAGAGAGTGTGATGCATACGTCCCGGAAATAACTGCTCGCGTAGGACGAAGAATTTCGGCAATGCAAAACGTGTGAAAAGAATATTTTACCTAAGGCCGTAGAACTCGAATCTGTGACACTTCTGAGAAGACAAGTTTGTGAGAAGATGGAATGTGTAGACAGTTGTGAGAAATCCGGGACGCTCAGGAAAAGGCACAGGCTGTCTCGCAAGTAGCAAAACTTGCCCTTTAGCCGTACCTGCAATTGCATCGAACCGGCTAAGGAAAAGTGACTACCGTCAAATTATAAAACGCAACTTTCTTCTGTACCGTGTTGAAAGGATTGCTTACAGCTATCGTGATATAGAAGTTAATAGTCTTTTCATTGCAAGGCCGTTCGTTTTCTACACGCATTTGACATCTCATAGGAAAAGAAGTACAACTTGAGTAATATCCACCCTACTAAGAAAGTTCCCGTATATAACAAACATAAAAATGAAGTAAATGCAACATAAAAGTATGCCATCACATTTCTGCCAGTTTGAATGCATTCTTAACCGCTGCCTGACCACCAGTATACAGAATGAAATATCATGCCTAACGAACTCTAAATTTTCACCAAGCATATTTGAATGTACTTTTTGTCTTCATTGGCATCACAAGACCTTGGAAGGCAAGATACACATTATACCGCTGTTGCACCTTTCTGTCGTACCGAAATCGAGAAACATAAAACGTTTTTCAAACTTACGCGCCTTGGTGGATAGCTATTCAAATGTTTGTTAAGCTTACGGGACATAACTGCGGGATCATCAGTCCCTAAACTTACAAACTACTTATGAACTAACTTATACTAAAGACAGCACAAACATCCATGCCCGTGAAGAGGATTCGAAACCCCGACGGGGAACGGCCTCGCGCATCGGAGCATAGCGCCTCATTCTGCTCGGCCGCTCCGCTACGGCATGGAAAGATGCAGTTACAAGTTTCTTTCCTGAAAGAGATGTTACAAGTTTCAGTTATCACGTTATCGTCTTTGTGTAAACTTTGTTCATCATTGTGGCTTTGTTTCATTCTGGACGGAAACGAACAAATTCGTTAAGTTTGTTGACATCTAACAAATTTTTCCCTGGGAATATTCAATAATTGTCAGTCCGTTTTCTGGAGAGCGAACCTAAAAGCCATATCCTTCAAGACAGACGTTTTCGGCTGTTTTCTAGACTAAAGGCTCAATAAGAAATATAAGCGAACGGATACGTAGAATTGCAGTCAACGGCATCGCCGCATTAACAACGATTGTAAAAGCTAAGAGCAAAACTTAATCAAAAACTTTACTGATAATCAAAAAGTCGTGGAGAAGATGCAGAATACTAAAAGAAGTTAAAATTAAATATCGATGAGAAAGAAAAAAAAATCAGTGAGACGGTAGAGTCTACTAAAAGACCTCCAAATAATCTCGACGTTGATGTGAACCCAAAATCTTTTCTGCGCTACGGCCAAAAATCGTAATGAAGAAGACATTGTCAAAAGCGTTGACTGGCATTTAAATACTAAAACTGCATAATGCACGGCATTATCACTGGAGATTTTGTAAATAAACATAATAGAGGCAAAGATAACACAATGACGACTAAACGTGTCTAAAGACGAGTCATTCCGTACATATGTACCCCGCCTGAAAATACCACAGTTTCAGCCAAATATCGCTAAATTGATATTCTGGACGAAGCTGCAAATTAATTGCATAACATTTTGTAAGCGGCAAAAGGCGCACAAACAAGTAGATAATCTTAGATTTAATAACATCGTCATCATTACACGAATGTGAGAAATAACCGCATTATCGCATCGTAGTAAGCGTAGAACAATTAGGCCTGCACAACATCTGCAGGAAGGTATAGAAACCGAGAGCAAGTGCGGGGTGGGTAACAGGTTCTGGGTGTTCTCGTAGAGGCGTAGACTGCCTGCTGTCTGCTCACCGAGGCTTCTCATAAGTGTGACTCCTCACAAGTGTGTCTTCTCACAGGCGCGCTGGAGTAGCCGAGCGGTCTAAAGCGTCTCGCTGCGGAGCGCGCGGTTGCTCGCCGTGGAGGTTCGAGTCCTCCCTGGGGCATGGATGTGTGTGCGTGTGTGTGTGTGTGTGTGTGTGTGTGTGTGTGTGTGTGTTGTCCTTAGGTTAGTTTACCTAGGTTTAAGTAGTTTGTAAGCTACGGACTGATGACCACGCAGTTTGGTCCGATAGATTTACAAACATTTGTTGTTTCTTGTCCTCTAATCACAGTAAACGCGCAAATCGGTAACTCTGTCGCCAAAAATGTCTTTTCTGTATTACAAACTTTTATTTTATATAATAATCCAATTGTCATTTAAGTGCACATGAGTCTTATTATATAAGAACTCTAGACATTGAAAATTTTGGTACTGGACGGTGATTCTAATTCGGATACCCTCTTACGCGGTACACAACTTTCTCAGATCGTATAGTTAGATCATTTCGTCGCTTTTTCCAAGATTACAGACTCCTCTATGACTCCAAGAAAGCACGTATGTAAATTATAATCATGGTCTGGCAGAAAAGAATTCATAACTTCATTTGTATCCTTTGCAAATTCACACTGGACTACTAGTGAAAAATAACATCTACTTGTGGGTTGAGTAGAAAGTAATAAGTTTCAGGTAATTTTCGCAAGAGTAATAACTATATCCGTATTTCATATTCAAACATCTCGCTACTGGTGAAAATAATTCTATTACTGACATTTTATTTTACTCATTAAAGAATCCCATATGTCTTTGGGGTCGAATCTTCGTCTCTGAACATTATATCCCAGTACATCGTTGCTTGTGTAACTTCAGGTTTTTCGTAGTTTCTTAACGACGACATAACGGCATCGATAGGTTTACCGTTCATAAATAAAACATTAATTTTCAAGTTCAGACCTGCGAATTGATATTCTGAACATTTCTCTTCTGTAATCTTGTGGGTAGTCAGCTGTGACGATCTAGTTGTAAGGCAGTGACAGTGACTTAGCATTGGCTGTAGGTGCTCTGTTCAATTCTAGAACCAGTACAATATGGTGTGTCATGTCATTCCAAGTTTAAACATGTGCACAAATATCTGTTCAATCATAAGTACAGGTAAATGACTAGCGATACACTGCTAAAATTGCTGGTTCCATAATTTGTCGCTGTTAATTGCGTTATTTTTAAATTGTTAAAACCACTAGCGACAGGAACGACTGTGAGGAAACCATTCAGAGAGGAGTCTGCCGTGGTATTTATTGTAAAATCTCTTGTTCATAACAATATTTAATTTTGTGTAGTCATTACGATTTTGTATACTTGACAGACTTTGTGGTAATGCTTTTGAAATGTCACTTATTCTAATAAAGTTGCCTTCTCATAAGTGTTCCAACCCAGAAGAAGACTACAAGGTTGGTCAGGTCGCACCCCTCCCGAAAAGTTCGACACCTCATCTGAATGCCATTACAGGGTCCGTCTGCGCTCTGCGCTTCTCTCGTGCGACATTGGAACACATCATACACTGTTTTATTAAGCGTGCGTCGTCCACTTCTCCGCCTGCCTTTGACTGATGTGCAAAAACATGCTACACGACCATGGTGAGTATAGCTGGGAACTGGAATGGCATCACATCGTGTTTTCCGAAGAATCTAGGTTCGCTCATTATGATGTGGGGTGCTATTGGGGACATCCACACATCGCGGATGATGCTGTCGTTTATCGGTTAGTGAAGTCAACAGAGGATCAGAAGCAACTGCAAAGCGATTTAGACAAAATTTCTGCATGGTGCGAAAATTGGCATTTGACACTAAATAAAGGAAAGTGTGAAGTAATACACATGACCACTAAAAGAAATCCGCTGAACTTCAATTACGCGATAAATCAGTCAAACCTTAAGGTCGTAAATTCTACCAAATACCTAGGAGTTACAATTACGAACAACTTTGACTGGAGAGAACACACAGAAAATATTGTGGGGAGGCGAACCAGACGTTACGTTTCATCGGCAGAACGCTTCGAAGATGCACCAGCTCCAACAAAGAGACTACCTACATCACACTTGTGCGTCCTCTCCTGGAGTACTGTTGCCCCTTGTGCGACCCTCACGCCGGCCGCGGTGGCTGAGGGGACTGAGGCGCTTCAGTCACGGTCTACACGGTCACTACGGTCGGGGGTTCGAATCCCCCCTCGGGCATGGATATTTGTGCCGTCCTTAGTCTTAGCTAGTTCATAACTAGTTAGTAAGCTTAGGGACTGATAACCCCGTAGTTAAGTCCCATAGACTATACAAACATTTGAACATTTGAACATTTTGGGACCCTCACCAGGTGGGATTGATGGAAGACATTGAGAAGGTTCAGAGAAGGGCAGCTCGTTTTGTTCTATCACGTTACGGGGGGGGGGGGGGGGGGAGCGTCACGGAAATGTTGCACGAATTGCGGTGGAAATCATTAAAAAAAAAAAAAAGACGTTATTCATTGCGGCGTGATCTATTTGCGAAGTTTCAATCACCGACTTTTAGTTCTGAATGTGAAAATATTTTGCTAGCACCCACCTACTTAGGGAGACATGACCATCCCAATAAAGTAAGAGAAATCAGATCGAAAACGGAACGATTTAGGTGTTCTTTCTTCCCGTGCGCTATTAGAGAATGGAACGGTACAGGAAAGTTATGAAAGTAGTTAATAAACCCTCTGCCAGGCACTTGAATGTGATTTGTAGAGTATCTATGTAGATGTAGATGTAGATCACAGTTGGCATATTCGATAACAAATTTCTCTTTTTCAGATACACTTTTCTTCCCATTCCAGTTCTGAATATTATCCTCTGTACTGTGACCATCATATGTTATTTTAAATCTCAAGTAACAAAACTCATATACTACCTTCATTGTTTCTTCGTCTAATCTAATTCCTCCGGATCACCTGATTTTCTTACGTTCAATTCCATTACACTAGTTTTACCCTTGATACTGTTCATCTTATACGCCATGGAAACCATATCAAACATAACTTTTATAGCAACAGGCGAGAGCAGTATTGTCACCAAATCAGCCACCGACATGCACGATGATGTAACAGTAAGTGTTTCTCATTATTACGTGGTGAAATACTACTATGTGCAACTGGAAACATCCGAAGATGGCATCAGAGGAGACTCCAGTGAATAAAGTTCTATAAAAAGTTTCACATACACCATTTTTAAAGCAATATTGGTTCACTAGGTCACGCAGGATTTCACTATCATAACGCTCTTTAAGATCTGATGATTGAGAATTGGATGCCATCAAGACGACCAACTATGAATAAACTGCGAAATATTAAGGGCGATTATTTACAAACTGTGTCTTGAGTTGATCTATCAACAAATTAAAAATGTACCATAAGATAATCGGTTACTGTTGTTTGTCTATATAAGAATCAAATTGCAGAGATTGGTTACTTACTGGTAAGGTTGGTGAAGAGCACTTTTATGTCACTAATGTACACACCTGTATGATGAGATGGTGTGAAAAAACTAGCACGTGAACCAATACATTGGAATTAATTTCAGTTGTTTAATCAAATATAGTCTTAACTGCTTAAATTTAAGAGAAAAGCCAAATACTTTCTGCAGAAAATGAAGCAAAAACACATGCAAATGTAAGTGAGGACCTACTCGTAAATTAAGTATAAATGCAAATTTACTATTCTCGGAAACTTGAAACTATACTTCAAAACTTTTCGTTAATTATTGCAATATTACATTTGACCCACGTACAACATCTGACTTAGAAAACAGTGCGAATTTGGATAACTTTACACAGCACTGCATCCAACTGATGTAGTGAATAACGAACACGAACTGAACAACGGTATCAGGCAAAATGAGGGGGAAAAAATCGATTTTCGGCTATTTACGGAAACTGTTTCATACGTAAACCGAGCGAGGTGGCGCAGTTGTAAGACAGTGGGCTCGTATTCGGAAGGACGGTGGTTCAAATCCACTACCGGCCACGCAGATTTAGGTTTTCAGTGATTCCCTAATTCACTCCCGGCAGATGTGGCGTTAGTTCCTTTCAAAGGGCACGGCCGATTTCCTTTCCCATCCTTACCCACACAAACTGAGCCTCTAATGATCAATCTGGCGACTGGGTGTTAAACACTAATCTTCCTTCTTCATACGTGAATGCGCCTTATCAGACAGGAGTTTGAATTCAGTTCTGCAGCATGAAATGACGGCTCCAAATCCCAATTCCGAGCAGAATTTCAGTTTATTAGGACGTTGTGCTCTACAATTTTACGTACGATTGTATGGACAAATTGTGGGAATAATGGAGTAGTAATGATTACGAAATATTAAATATTGATCGTATGAGATATTAGCAAATTATATATTTTTAACAGAATGAAGGTTTGTACCACACATTCAGAACGGGCTGTAGCATTGCTCACACAACGACGGACACTTGTGTTCGACGCATATAAACAGCAGTGAAATTCAGTTTGAATAAGCTTGACAGTTGGAAATTCCGTTCTGTTTAGACACAACATACAACGAACCGAAGGGAATGGCTTTTGAGTAAACTTGTTTTAGCAGTTAGCTCTGTTTCGCTCCGTAATATTGGAGAATAAAACGCATGAAATGGAACGGAAATAATACTGAACCATACAGCAAACAATTAGCCTCAAATTTATTAACTCGCCACGTCAACATTTGCCCACCGATCCCACGTTATGATTCCAAGGAAGGTAGGAAACAAAAGCGTAATAAAAGCGAAATACGTAGAGGCGACATCTGTTTCCAGTTCTAGTATGAAACTGTATTGAGAGATGCTCCTTGACACAACAACATTTTCCAATCGCAAACAAGCAGACCACAGAACATTCAGAATTACCCCGAGAGAATTATTTTTTCAGCACTCCTAAAAACAGTACTGTCTGAACCGGGATAGAGATCGAACAACGTGAGTTTTGATAGTGTTATTTTTATTTTTACAAATATATTTCTTGAGAAAGTACCGAACATGTGTAAGTCTGACCAGAATTTGGTCTAAAAATTAACAGCGATAAAACTACCATCATGATAACTGAACAGACACCGACGATAACCACGTGAGTTGGAAGTACGCAAGTGCAAACTGTCACAAAATACGGTTAAACTCGTAAGTATAAAAGGAGACCCACAAATCAAAAATTTTTTTTGCGCATGTAGCTTACGAAAGATTTTTTCACGATGTATTATGGCTTCTTGACATAAGGACATCTTATAAAAGTAACAGGTATGCTCTATTAGGACATTATGAAAATAAAACGTATGCTGTATTAAGTATTTTAAAAGTATTCTTACGTATGTACACTATTAATTTTCAGAATGACATTAGCAATGTTTTAACATGTAGACTGCCCACTAGTGTATCTGTTTTTTATTCATTTTCTGCTGTACATCTGAAGATTGTCATCACTGACTGAAACCGCTAGTTTAATGACAAATCATTGATGGAATTAAATTTTTTTTTTAAATTGCTACAGAAAATACTCCTCAGTTTTAAAGTCTCGACTGAGCTAAAGAAAATGGTGTACACTGTCAGTCATTACATATTTAGTTGCTTGAAAATTGATAGTAATGGAATAATGAATATTCGGCTAAACGAGGAAGGATACTAATAGAGCAGTTGACACAAGACGGGAGAAGACAATGATATACCGGGAAGAGTTAATAGGCGCCGTGATGTTGTCGAGCGTTGTAAGGCGCCTAGTGCGGAGCGCACCGCTGCTCTCCGTCGGAGGTTCGGCTCCTCCATCGGGCATAGGTGTTGTCCTTAGCGTTAGTCAGTTTAAGCGGTTTGTAAGCCTAGGGACAAATGATAAGAGAAGTTAAGTCCCATAGGTTTACAAACATTTTAACATTTGAAAGAGTTAACACCTTGAAATGGCAGTGTGGGTTGGTCTATTCACTAGAAGATAAGATAGCATATGTCAAAACAAGTACCAGATTCGAACCCGATTTACGAATAATTATTTAAATTTTTTATACAACACTTTTTTATCGGAACGAAAAGTGTAAAATAATTTTTCTTTCCTAATACACTTCGTCCGGAAAAATTGTATTTGCGAATTTTTGGTAACCATTAAAGCAATTTTAAGTGTACAGCACTTATCTTTACCCCACGGATGATAGGAAAATTATACAACCCATTCCAGTGCTGCATAAATAAGATGGGTTGGAAGCGTTGTCAGGATGGAAGGCAGAGCGGTGAAGGCTTGTGGGCGCCCTAGGAAAGGGTGGCTCACTGGCAAATAAAAATAGGCTCTAAGTTAATATTTGGTATATTCTAAAGTACGGAATACATGGCGGGACTCGCTCTGGGTCGGATGCAACGAATGAGTGCAAGTCTAAGAGGATTAGAAAATGGAAAAGGTTACGGTAATGGTTGTGGTTCACACAGTTGGTGGCTGATATCGAACAGCTGCTAGGCGGGAGCGGACGGCATGCGGCCGTTCGCCCCACACAGACGCTGAGCCTCTGGAGTGCGTCTGTTCTGTACGAGAACTCAAACTGAAGAGAGCGAAGGAACTGATTCTCGCACTTCTCAGTCCTCCAGCAGTGGCACAAGTGATCAAACGTGGGTGTCTGCTATTTGCTCCACGGTAGCATGGAAACGTCAGTAGTTACAGCACGGACGCCAGAAGGGTGGCGTGATTTTACAATCAGCATTCAATACTGGTTCTGGCCGGCTCTGTCCTGCAAGGTGGACAGGCTTGGTCACGTTGTAAAGGCGTATGTCGCAGTGGAAGAACACTTGTAAAACTTAGGCAAAGTTTAGAAATAAAATTTTTGAATTTTTTCCTAACCTATTTTAGACTGGCTGGTCATCCTGTACATAAGATTGATGACAAAAACATTTGTCACATTCCATAAATAATAATTGGGAGATGAGCCATTCATGCATCAAATATCTATTCCATGCTTGAAAGACAATGAAATGTAGGCGTGTAACGCACAGACTTTTTGAGAGCACACAATGCACGACCGCAACGGCTGTGCCATAAGAAAGAAATCAGAGCACAATAAAATTAAATATGTTATTCCGACCACGGATTAAAGTTGCCAGTAAAATTACGCACTCCCGGATGCCAATAACAGACCGGTCGGATTCTTAATTACAAATAAGCATAATTAAATCAATTAATTTATGGCGGTTTATTAATTTTCACCAACCAAGGAGCATCACAGAATGATTGCTTACTTAGAGGACAATCGAATGGAAGGGACAGAGTAATTTCTACATTATGTGTTTGGTTAATCTAGAAATTGCTCAAAATGATTTCCTGTAGCAGTAAAATTTAAAAGCCGTGGCGGAGGCATACCCGCGCTCTAACAGGTGTCCCAACCTGAGTGTCCGAGACATAGGGCCGCCCGCAAGGGCTAAGCTTCGCCAACGGTTTCTCTCCCCTACCTGTACGTTGGCTACAGGGACTACTTTAAACAGAACAGCGGAAGCACACTGCGGTGCCGTGCCCGGCGAACAGACACGCACTGCCATTCGGTTGCAGAGCTCACAAGTATCCACCTCGCGGACAGTCTAGGGCGGTAGTTACCGCCGTATTAGTAGTTACTTTGAGGACCGTCCGCGTCTGTTACAATGATGGGCAGAGTGGAAGCATCCGGTGCACTTACCATTCAGTTTATAGTGAGGTAAGCTTGACCGTTTGGCCCCTGCTCTGATTTTAGTATTTCGACTTCATGGCTAGCAACTTTCTCAACCACTCTCAGCTCTCTCTAGGGATTACAAATGTATCCGTATAAAATGTGCTTATTTCTTGACTATTGTTAGTAATTCCTTGATCTACAGCAAGATGTTTTCGTGGCAAAATAGTCTTGGTTGTGAAATAATATTAAATATGCAACAGGGCTACCTCACATTCGTCATATCTTTATGAATACAGATTTCACCACAATTCTGACTATTTGTTCAGTAAATGTCCTACTGTCCTCTTTTCAATTAATGAATCTTCAATAAGAGAAGAAGTCCGACCCCTTTTCGGCCCAAGGACAACAGATCAGCAGG
This sequence comes from Locusta migratoria, assembly GCA_026315105.1. NCBI lineage: Eukaryota > Metazoa > Arthropoda > Insecta > Orthoptera > Acrididae > Locusta > Locusta migratoria. The sequence goes on along the minus strand of CM048745.1, from coordinate 324,251,271 downwards.
TGAGTGTAATTTCCTGTCTGGGAGGAAAGGCGATAGCAGCAACCCTTCTTGCTTAATCTTCTTTACCAAAGATAGTCATCACTTGTTGGATAAATGAAATTTACTATCAATAGTCATTAGAGGAAGATTCAGTAAAATTTTCTTGTAAAAGGGGGGGGCAATAAGTAATTTTCACTAACTTGAAATGAGTAAGTTAAATTACGCATCAAGGCCCAAAGTAGAACTTTAAATAATACAAAAAAAAAAAAAAAACAGTTCTTGAAGCTTAGAATCACTGAGCAAGATTTAAGATTACATAAAATTACTAAAACATACGAGAAACCATTACACTTATCCACAAATTGGATAGGTTTAGAAATCAGAATCAAGTAGTGGATCTGACTGGACAAAGTTGCAACAACATGAAACAAATTAAAGCACCAACTGGAGAATGAATTTTAATTAACAGGCTTGATATCAGTCGAGGAATCAATGTTGGCATCATATACGAGATTGTGGAGGAGTTCTGTAAGTGGAACTGAACGCTGAAAGGCATTTTTTATCAGTCTTAAATGACGATGACGATGCTGGTGCTATTTGTCATCACATTGTCCATATCTCTGCTGTGTAGATGTCTTTCAGAGTATATATAATATTTTGTCGATTTTATATAGACGTCCTTTGAAAAACTACGAAAAAATGTGTGATGCGCCATCTTTTTTATTAAAGCAACCCAAAGATTATAGGGAAGACAGATACTTTCGTAATTATGCATCAACATCTTCATTTAAAGTACGTCGCCTAAGCGCAAGATGAGAACAGCCTTCGATTTCGTTGCGGTAGGTTTTTATCATTTATTTAAGTATATCCATAATGGATGTGAGGTCGCGGTTGTATTAATTATTTTGTCAAGTAGGCTCAACCACAGAAATCGTGTAAAAACACTAAAATATGACGCATTTCAAGGGTCAAGCCCTCATCATCAGATAATCTGTACAAGAATCTTAAAACCTGAGTCAATAAAAATCTAAAACTTAATAAAATAAAACGTGGTTACTTCCCTTGTAACCGTGTCTACGCAGAAAGCTCCTCAACATACTGTGCTTCGTCAGGATTCAAATCAGACCCCAGCACTGGCGGCGCATAAAACTACCGAAATGCACGGAGTCAACATCAGGACTGGGGCGCACGTATGCACATCAAGACAAAGACCTCTAAATTCCAAAGATCATCCACAAGCTAGTGGGTACATTCCGGTGTCACAATATCATTTGCACAGTAAGACAGAGGTTGAAATTTAAAATAAACGACTTTTGTTATAATATTTCCACAAAGTTTTTAAAAAAGCTGTACGTATTACCTTGAACTTATTCATTTAATCAAACGTCGCTTTTAGCGTGCTGTATTATAATCTCCAGCTGTTCTAGCAGATCTAACTTCCTTCCCTTATCCTGTCTATGCAAAATCTTAAGGTCATCTTCAATCCGCTTTAATGGGTGGCCAGTTTCGCGGATATGCGTACCTACAGCAGACTTGTCGAAATTATTAAATCGGAAGGCGTCCATATGTTCTTTGTTCTTAACTTAAAACGAGCTACCGGTCAGACCAATGTAGGTGGCATTGCAACTACTACACTGTATCTTATAAACCCCTGCTTTGTCATATTTATCAGTCTCTTGGTTTAAGTTATTCTGTAACTTTGTATCAGCATTAAGTGTAGAGCAGTCTACATCTACATAGATACTCTGCAAACCACATTTAAGTGCATGGCAGAGGGTTCATTAACCACTTTCACAACCTTTCTCTACCGTTCCATTCTCTAATAGCGCGCGGGTAGAAAGAAAACCTAAATCGTTCCGTTTTCGATCTGATTTATTTTATTCGGATGGTCATGGCTCCCTAAGTAGGTGGGTGCTAGTAAAATATTTTCACTTTCAGAAGTAAAAGTCGGTGAATGAAACTTCGCAAACAGATCACGCCGCAATGAATAACGTCTTTATTTTAATGATTTCCACCCCAATTCGTGCAACATTTCCGTGACGCTTCCCTCCCCCCTTAACGTAATAAAACAAAACGAGGTGCCCTTCTCTGAACCTTCTCAATATCTTCCGTCAGTCCCACCTGGTGAGGGCCCCCCAAGGGGCAACAGTACTCCAGGAGAGGACGCACAAGTGTAATGTAGGCAGTCTCTTTGGTGGAGCTGGTGCATCTTCGAAGCGTTCTGCCAATGAAACGTAACCTTTGGTTCGCCTTCCCCACAATGTTTTCTGTGTGTTCTCTCCAGTCTAATTTGTTCGTAATTGTAACTCCTAGGTATTTGGTAGAATTTACGACCTTAAGGTTTGACTGCTTTACCGCGTAAATGAAGTTCAACGGATTTCTTTTAGTGGTCATGTGTATTACTTCACACTTTTCTTTATTTAGTGAAAAATTGCGAATTTTCGAACCGTGTAGAAAATTTGTCTAAATCGCTTTGCAGTTGCTTTTGATGCTCTGTTGACTTCACTAACCGATAAACGACAGCATCATCCACGAACAGTCTAAGGGAGCTATTCAGATTGTCTTATATCTTAAATGAGCTGTGATTATTGTTATTGTAAGTCGAAAATTTTTAATTTAATTAATTAATTTATTTTTTTTGCAATACAATAATTGATCCATAAATGTTACTTATTTTCTTTATACTTCAAAATACGGGCAAGGAAATAGTCCATATTATATTTACGTCGTTTGGCGCTTATTAATTACGTCTCTGGTCTAGGCGACGTTAAGTATCGCAGTTTTCACTTTATCCACATTTTCTTCGCTTCACTCATCGTCCACAGAAACCTCTGCAGTAGACTTGAAAGAGGTTACAGGATTGCAGTGCAGTATATGATCCTTCTAAGAGGACGAGTCTCTTTTCAAAGAGTCTTTTGACGCGTGGCCAAACAGAGGGACAAACCTTATTTCGCTCCCGCGTCGTTTAGCGTCCGCCACAAGCACAGTAGTTCCCGAAACGGCTGCTCTCGGCAGTATTACGTCTGCACAGACGCTCAACAGGTCGCCTGGCTTTGTGCGCAGCGGTATATAGCGCGGCGCTGTTGACTCGCCAGTGTAAATAGCCGCGAACCGCAGCGGATAGTGGTCGGGGGACAGAGCCACAGAGGATAGCGCCGTCGTGTTCAACGCTCTGCTGAAAGCAGCGCGCCGCTGACGGCTCGCTTCGCGTCTCTGTTTGCTCTTCGCCTTGGCCCTCTTTCATATCGAGCCGGAGTCTGTGCGGCATATCGCGATTCACTGAGGGAGCGCCACCAACTCGTAGGCGGTCGACCGCTGAAGAGTGACGTCACGGTGATTCGCTGGCCAAGGTCGCCTTATGCAGCTGCGAATTGTGGTCGAGTATCATAAATGATATCTACAGAGACCGACATAAGTATTCCAACACTATAATACCAAACATTGTATGTACTTTGCATATCGGACTTAAAGTCCTAGGCAGCCATTATTAATGACAACACAAAGGATTCTAAAAAGCAGCCGGCCGCGGTGGCCGAGGGGACTGAGGCGCTTCAGTCATGGTCTGCACGGCCACTACGGTCGGGGGTTAGAATTCCCCCTCGGACATGGATATTTGTGCCGTCCTATTTCGTAAGTAGTTCATAAGTAGTTTCTAAGTTAAGGGACTGATGATCCCGTAGCTAAGTCCCATAAGCTTTACAAACATTTGAACATTTGAAAAAAGCAGATTGGCTGCAGTAATGAAGGAGTTGTAGATGTTGTAAAATCCTTTAGTTTTCTCTTTACGCTGACGCGTTCGGGCCCAGCCCATCATCGGAGCGCCTCTCCTGAATGGAGAACGGAAAAAGATGCATGTAAATACTCCTAATTTTTCATGTGATCCATCGAGCTAGCAACTTATGCTACAAGAACAGCTGATGTTGACTGTTAATGTATTATGAGTAGCCGGCCACGGTGGCCGAATTCACTTGCAGGGATCAAACGGAGATATGGCACTGGACAAGAAAAAAGTTGTATCTCATAACACGAACTAGTATAATGAATATCACGACTATGCACATATTACACCCAGACTGGAAATTCTTTCCTAATGCCAAAAATAACGTTTACGGCTGGCTCATTGGATATTATGTGCACCACAGCATCAACTATAAAAAGAAATCCTTACCCGACTTTTTACAATTGTTATTAACGGAACATCACAAGTTACTAAGTCGACCTAGATACAAAGATTTGTTTCAACGATTCCTCATTGTACTGTCATCGACTTGAAATAATACGTCAAACAATGTTATGCGACGAAATCGAAAATAAAATTTTAAACTCATTATTTTTCATAACTATTTATTATGTTTGTTTTCCACTACAGTTAGGCACTTACGACTGGTAGCTAATGAAGTAGTGCGGTTAAGTGGATTGTCAAAAGTGTCAAAAAAAAGCAAGAAGAAGAATAACAACAATAATTAAATTCAATTTATATTAATTTAAAATCAATAATGCCAATGAGGGCGTATTTCGAAGCCAAAAATGGAGAAATATTATCAACAAAAGCCTCACGCAGGAAGAAGGCGATAGAAAAGTAATATGGAAGAAAACTTTGATTTACATAAAGGACTGCGCCGAAGAAGGCGACATATGGAGGTGAAATCCTTTGTGCTGTCATTGTATGTACTGTAAACAGTGGCAAGGATTTGGATCGGAGGGGGGGGGGGGAGGAGGAGCAAATTAAAGAAAAAGAAAAAAAGAAAAAGCCTATTGAATTTATTAATGTATGACTTATTTTTAAACCTTTTATAATTTAACAAATTATACTACGAAAAAACTGCACAAGAAATAAAATGAGTAGGCTCGCATTAATTTCAAAGTGGAAGACGAACAACATGGTGGAAGTTGAGTGTATATGAGTAGCTTGTAATCAAAGGCGGACATCTGTCGTTTGCAAATAACTGAGATAAATGCCATTTTTATTACGAAAACGTGGAGTTAATACGTTTGCGCTAGGTTGGTCATCATTTAGTTGTAAATGATCACCAAACTAGCATGTATTCGTATTACTTTCACATTTTCGTAATAAAAATGGCGTTTATCTCAGTTATTTGCAAACGACAGATGTCCGCCTTTGATAACAAGCTACTCATATATTCAGTTCGTTAAATAATTAAGCAGTTTCTTTACCAAAGAGGAAGGTTTTTGCAGTTTGATTAACATGAGACTCAAATGTTCAAATGTTTGTTAAGCTTATGGGACTTAACTGCGGGGTCATCAGTCCCTAACCTTACAAACTACTTATGAACTGAAAGTTCCTGGCAGATTAAAATTGTGTGCCGGAACCGGGATTCGAACCTGGGAAGTTTGAAAAGTAGGAGGCGAGGTACTGGCGGAAGTAGAGTTGTGAGACGGCATCGTGAGTCGTGTCGGGATGGCTCAGTCGGTAGAGCGCTTGCCCGCGAACGGCAAAGGTCCCAGGTTCGAGTCCCGGTTCCAGCACACAATTTTAATCTGCCAGGAAGTTTCATATTAGCGCACACTCCGCTGCAGAGTGAATGTTTCATTATTCTTATGAACTAGCTTATACAGGAGACAGCACAGAAACAGGGGGGGGGGGGGGGGGGGATTCAAACCCCCGACGGGCAACGACCGCCCACACCGCAGTATGGCGCCCCAATGCACACGGCCATTCCGCCGCGGCACATGAGACTCTACGTGTAAAAATTGAACCAAAATAACAGTATTGTTGTTCATAAGATTTCACTCGGTGGCGCTGCTGACCTGCTAAGCAGCGGGTTGCCGCATATGAACAATCGACTCCTAACTTCTGCATAGCAGTAACAATAGCGGCAGCATCAAAGCTGGTCGCGGCGGCATTAAAACCGACCACAGTAACAGCAGCACACGTTCTCGGTGATGGCATCACGTAGGTGACCTATTGTCCAATAGGCAAACTGTAGTTTCGTTGTGATTTATTCAAATGTCTGTAAATCTATCGCACCAAACTGCGTGGTCATCAGTCCGTAGCTTACAAACTACTTAAACCTAGGTAAACTAACCTACGGACAAACACACACACACACACACACACACACACACACACACACACACACACACACACACACACACACACACACGCCCAGGGAGGACTCGAACCTCCACGGCGAGCTACCGCGCGCTCCGCAACGAGGTGCTTTAGACCGCTCGGCTACTCCACCACGGCTGTGATTTATTACATATGTACTATTTCAAATTAAAGAAATCAGAAAATAACAGCAACCAGTCACCTTTCTTGAGTTGGTGAACTCCAGAGTTCCACAATGTTATGAGCAACATATAAAACATGTATACCGCCTGATGATGAAATGCCAGGCAGTTCGGGACCGGTAGTGGTAAATAAATATCAAGAAAGGTGACAGGTCGCTGGTATTTCCTGATTTCTTCAATCAACAGAGTCGCAGGTTCCACACTCCCAGAATGGATACTAGTTCTATTTCAAATTTCCGTGTGCCGACCTGTTAAAAAAATAATTAAAACAATAAAAATAATATAACTAAAGAAAATTTTGGGATGTGTTGGGGGGGGGAGGTACTTCAGCCTCCTTAGCTTCGGACAAATCCCCGACCCCACGGTCATGCCGTCTCCTTGTGAATCAGTTAAATTCGGCTGTTTTTACATTAATTTCCCTATTATTTACGTCTCTTTATGTTTTACTAAAGCTTGCAACGCAAAAATTATACTATTTCGTTAAAATATTTCTAGACTAACATCACTCCTTTGGTAGCTTGCCCACCTCTAGGGGCGCTAGTGCCGCTTGCAACTGTTCGTTGGTAACAACTTTCACACCAGTGTGTCTCACGACTGTATATGTTGAGATCGTGGTTAGGCTTCAGTCAAACGCACTTCCAAAGTCTAACATATACAGACAGTCACGACACTTCCGCAGATTTTTCTTATACCCTGCGACAGTAGCGCTCCAAGAGGCCGGAAACCTACATTTCTGAATACGCCATTGGATGAGTGCGAAGAGTATCATGTATATTGATTTTAACGTACTTTTTACATTAGGAAACGTATTTAATACCTTAAAATAGGTAATAACTTAAAAACAGATCTACATTTGTCTTACCCTCGCAAGATGCGAAACGGTACATTACAGGATAGTTTATTTACCGCTATCTTGTAACCTACAGGCTTCTGCTAAATAATTTAATTTTATATTAAAAATAAAAAATGGCTAGTAAACACCAGAAGACTTTTCCTTTGGCAGAAAGACGTCGCTTTTCTACTAACCAACGTTAAGGTTTTTCACTATAACTCCAGTCTAATCAGTGAGTTTGAACGTAGCAAACGTATATAGAATGCCAAACTACAGTATGTAACGTACCAAATCAGCTACAATAGTTGTAGCCGAAGGAAACATCACAAACGTGGCAATAAAACGGCAAAAGCAATGAAACTGTTTTCCAACAGACACGAAGACAATTGCCTGCCTTTCACAGTAAGAAAAGACCATAATAGAAATTTATTATTCTATTATTTTTATAGTCTACTTACTTTCAGCGGAATAAGATTGAAATACACACATATTTCAAAGTATTTGTTCAAGACGAAGTTGACGTTTATGCAACTGAATCAGTAAAATTGACTATTTTTACATTAATTTCCGTAGTAATTTACGTCTCTTGATATTTTACTAATGCTTGTAACGCAAAATTTGTACTAAATATTTCGTTAATTACGTACACAAGTAATTATAAACTAACATCACAATTGTGGTGACTTTCCCACCGCTAGGAGCGCTAGTGTCGTTGCAGCTGTCAGTTGGTAACAACTTTTACAGCAGTTAGTGTCGCGACTGTTTATGTTAGACTTTTGCACTTCTAAGAACAGGGTATATAGTTGCGCGGAGATTCTGTCCGTGCAGAAAATTAGGAGCAAATGTAAGCTCATACATTATTCCTTTCCATTTGGCGCCTACTAAAATTTTTTATGACAAAATTATTGTGTACTTCTTCCCTGTGTGCAGATTAGCAAAATTTATTGGCCCACGTAATCCGTCGCCGGCGGACCGAAGTTTGAGCTATCTGGAGGCGAACTCCGCAAAGCAGATAAAACAGTAATTTCCCGTAAACTCGGCTATTCGCCGGGACCCAATTAAAGTTTCGATGTGACGTAATTTGCAAGGGCCTGAAACAAACGCTAATGAATCGAGTAATTAAATGACGGCGCTTGTGAAGTGCCCCGGAAAGGAAGCTGCGCGGAAAATTAGTTTCTCTGCGAGCAATAGCGGCCAAGGAGGGGGTGGTGGCCGGACGGCATTGAAGGCCTAGCGACGTTCTGAAGCCGTCCTCAGGGCGCAGATTCGACTGCATTAAGGGATAGCAGCTGCAGCCGCTTGAGGTAGTGCATGTACATTTCTGTCTTTAATTAAATGATTCTGTAATTCTTTAGAGGTTGCTTGAATAACCACTGAGATGTTGTTAGTAGATTATTTATTGTCAAAACACGTTTTGGGCTTAGCTCATCATCTGTTGACCTGTCGGTGAAATACATATACAACCTACAAGTATATACAAAATTATTTGCAATTTTTAATTTCTATACAAATGTATAATTTTACAAAATTTGGAATTACATAACGATGTAATGTATATTGAGCTTTGAAGCATTCAAATTTGTCATTTAAAATACTGCTGTTATGTATTTGAAACAAGAATAAACAACAATAGTGATTCAAATAATATTTATATAAATTACTATATGGTGACGAATTACAGTGATGATAATACTGTCAATGTTTTCTCGCAATAGCGAATTTCTTTTGGCGTCACTGTATAATGTATGGATGTTCTACCAAATGGTGACATATGAAAATTTGTGCCGGGCCGGGACTCGAACCCGGGATTCCCGCTTTTCGCCAGCTGTCGCTTTCACCACTAGGCTACCCGAACACGACTCCAGGAACGACCCAAACTACCATATTCCACACTAACTCCACATATGAGCCAACTGCATGCATCTCTTAGCAACTTAATCTGTATTCCCGCACCAGGGAGAATGAAAACAACGAGGCATTAACCTACGTTGTTATCGTCATTGCCTCGCTTAGGCATCTGTTAAATTACTGTACGATGACGATTTACAATGTTAATATATTTATCAATATTTTTTTCGCAATAGCGAATTTCACTTGGCGTCACTGTATAAGGTATAATGTTGAATCATAAGTGCAGTCAATGTGGCATATGGAAGTTTGGGTCGGACCTGGAGTCGTGATCAGTGACGATATTAGGAAGTAATTCAGGCTGTATAAACATGAAAAGATAAATAATTTTATGACATACATTTTGCAGATTAATACGTTAAATAGTGTGTGACTGTTAGGTAACGATAGAATCACCACGCAGCGAACTGTTTGATCTTTGAAATATGTAACAAAGTGCTAGAGACTAATTTAGATTTACGCGAAATTATATATTCTTAACAAAAATCATGGTATTCAGTGAGATTTTACTACCAGGGAGTAGTCAGACAGTTTTCAGCGCTAGAGTGTGTTATGACCCCGAAAGTCAGTGTCGCCACACTAAACATAAAGCTTGAACATTAACAGCCGGGTATATGATACTGGAACATTGTTTGACAAGGTGACCACATGGGTATCCGATTTTAGAATTTCATTATAATTATCGTACATGAAGTACATGGTACTTACGCCAGAGGTAATATTCGGCGTATGAATACAGCCACGGCGTATGAATATTACCACTGGCGTAATGCATAGCAGGAAAAAAAACGTGTAAAACGAGTGACATCCACATTACAAAAAAAAAAAAAAAAAAATAACAGCAACAACCAGATTCTAAAGAGAAAGAAAAGAATCGTAAGTACTAAACAGAAATGACGCGTTTCTCTCGAAACGAAAATTAGAAAGTAAGAAAATTTTAAACTGTTTGTTATGTATGTAGATGACAAGTTTGCAAAAAAAAAAAAAAAAAAAAAAAAAAAAAAAAAAAAAAAAAAAAAAAAAAAAAAAAAAAAAAAAACAAATAAGTAGGCTACTTAACGCGTTTTAGGTAGCCTAATGTAAAAGGTACGTAAGAAAATGTGATACTCGTATATCCAGGCCTAATTTTCACTAAAATGAAATAATTATATGTCAGATAACCTAACTAAAATTAAAAACGAATGAACCTACAAAAAACATTTTAGAAGTACCTGAAAAGACTATAGTACAGTAACTTTAATTTTTCAGAACAAAAATAAACATATTTGGGAAAAATTAAAAATCAGGTGTCTTGCATACGGCGGAATATCCTCTTTATCCAAGCAAGCACGGAAGAAAGAAGAACAGCAACATCCAAAAATTATTATATCACATTTCAGTTCCACAAATACCAGTCCGGATCCTTTTGATGACGCAGCGCCGGCCGCGGTGGCCGGGGGGACTGAGGCGCTCCAGTCACGGTCTGCACGGCCACTACGGTCGGGGGTTCGAATCCCCCCTCGGGCATGGATATTTGTACCGTCCTTAGGATTAGCTAGTTCATAAGTAGTTTGTAAGTTTAGGGACTAATGACCCCGTAGTTAAGTCCCATAGACTCTACAAACATTTGAACTTTTTTTCGTATTGGTGATAGTTTATGTTTCTCCAGTTTTTGTTTCGATTCTCATTCTCTATTCCTTTTACCTATTTTTATCTTCTTCTTGTATTCTTTTAACATACCGGGACTGCCTTTAGACTACGCTACTCGGAGCAGAAATCGGCTGCCCTTCGTCCCGAGGAGGGCCATATTTTTTCAAAATGACAGTTGCTTCAGGTCCTGTTTGTACAGTCACTCGTAAGCGCAGCCACGTCGTACCAGCTATCAAACAGTGTAGATGTGTGAATGGGATCATTTTTATGTATAAATGCGCACCTCTGCACATTGCAAATCCAGTTAAACAACTGCTTACGCGCCATTTCAGAAATCCTAGGATTATCACTCGCCATTACCTTGAAATGTGTCCATAAAAAATTATTTTTGTAAGAAAATGTCTAATATTGTGCCTCCTGTTTTGTATCGAGTAACTTGCTTGCAAGAAAATGTATAATATCGCTTCTACTGTATGTATCGATATGTGTACTTAACTCTGTGAAGTTTCATCTTTGGCAAAGATCATGTATTGCATAGCATTGTAGCTCGCACTGAGAGAGAGTAGCACTTGTGGTTCAGCTCGCTTAGAGAGCGGTTGAGTTGTGTGTATGGCTCCGATGTAGAGCAGAGGCTGCTTTGCCAGCAAGTCAGGAGTTGTATTATGTAGGTAATGTAATGCTGATTATTAATAATAAGTAACAAAGTTGACCTTTCTTTCCTGTTTCATTTACGTAGTTAGAAAATTAACCTACTTCCTTCATTTGATAATTAGTTATTAGTGGATTTAAAGTGCAGTATTGATTTGAATAATATTGTTGAACAGATTTCGTTATTGGTGCCATAGTAAATGTTAGTTAATTGACTATGATACTAAATTTCAATAATGAGAAACTGATCTGCATAAAAATTCTCACAGTCAAGCATTAAGAAAGTGGTTTGTGGTTTTCTAATATCTTTCTTGCAGTCAAAATTTTTGAGTATAGTCAGTGTCTGTTTCAAATGGTGACTTGTCACAGTTGTTTTGTGTTTAAAAAAATCGTTGCGCACATAATCAGTTTAATGCACTGTTTCTTATTTAATGGTATATACATCAATATCAGGGCCATAATTAAACCAAATTGCTGTGTTAATGAACAATTTGTTGTCTGATTTAACGATAGGTTCAACATCCACAACACACGCACAGCTTTTAACCTTACAAATTGGCCGTCCCGATCACCCGATCTTAACCCGTGTGATGTCTGACTCTGGGGCTGTCTGAAAAACGTTCTGTTCAGTGTTCCTATTGCGAACGTAGCTCCACCAGTACCAGTCCGGATCCTTTTGATCACGCAGCACGTGTGTACCTGCATGTTTTGGTACGCGGGGGTTGAAAACACTTGCTGGTAGGCGGACAGCGGAGGAATCCCGCCCCGGGGCTGAAGGAGCGGTTTTCCCGCGGGACAGGTGCGCGCCCCACAAACCTGCTCCCGCGTCTCCCACGCGACATCCCCGTAATTGGCATACCTACCTAATAAAACCATTCCTTACGGATTTACAGCCCGTATCAAAAATAAAGCGGGGAAAAAGAAATGCCTAAACTAGAAATAATAATACGTTGCGGGACGGAAAAAGGAAGACGGACTGGTCCCGGCCGGGAGAGCAATCACAGCGGAAGCATCCCAAACAGGTCTCACGACTGGCGGACGAGCTGGCGGCGTCTGATACCCTCACACTTCTGTTCGCGGTTTACTACTGGTCCCGTGGCTGTTTCGACTGTGGCGTTTCACATCTCTATATGTAAATAGAGATGTGTTAATATTTTGTTAATATATGAACACGGAAGGCAATACTCACTTTACGGCTTATCCTAGAAGATAGATTAAGGAAAGGCAAACCTACATTTCTAGCTTTTGTAGATTTGGAGAAGGTTTTTGACAATGTTGATTGGAATAAACTCTTTCAAGTTCTGAAGCAAGCAGGAGTAAAATATAGGGAGTGCAAGGTTATTTACAACTTGTACAAAAACCAGACAGCAGTTGTCAAAGTTGAAGGGCATGAAAGGGATGCAGTGGTTGGAAAGGGAGTAAGACAGGGTTGTAGCCTTTCCCCAATGTTGTTCAATTTATACATTGAGCAAGCTATAAAGGAAAGCAATGAAAAATTTGGAGAAGGAATTAAAGTTCAGGGTGAAGAATTGAAAACATTGCGTTTTGCCGACGACATAGTAATTCTGTCAGATACAGCAAAGGACCTGGAAGAGCAATTGAACGGAATGGACAGTGTGCTGAAAGGTGCATATAAGATGAACATTAACAAGAGTAAAACTAGGGTAATGGAGTGCAGTGTAAGAAAATCAGGTGATGCTGAAGGAATTAGATTAGGTAACGAAGCAATAAAGGAGGTAGATGAGTTTCGTTACTTGGGCAGTAAAATAACAAATGATGGTCGCAGTACAGAGGATATAAAATGCAGAATGGCAATGGGTAGAAAAGCGTTCTTGAAAAAGAGAAATTTGTTAACATCGAATATTGATTTAAGCCTAAGGAAGTCCTTTCTGAAGGCATTTGTATGGAGTGTCGCCTAGTATGGGAGTGAGACATGGACGATAAACAGTGCGGACAGGAAGAGGATTGAGTCTTTTTGAAATGTGGTGCTACAGAAGAATGCTGAAGATTAGGTGGGTGGATCGCGTAACTAATGAGGAGGTACTAAACAGAATTGGGGAGAAAAGAAATTTCTGGCATACCTTGACTAAAAGAAGGGATAGATTGGTAGGACACATTCTTAGACATCAAGGAATTGTGAATTTAGCGTTGGAGGGAAGTGTGTGGGGGCAAAAACCGCAGAGGAAGACCAAGAGATGGATACAGTAAGCAGCTTCATACAGATGTAGATTGCCGTTCTTATTTGGAGATGAAGAGGCTTGCTCAGGATAGGGTACTGTGGAGAGATGCATCAGACCAGTCTCCGGACTGAAGACCACAACAACAACAACATATATAAATAACAATGTTTGTATGTCTATCCGTTCCCAAACCATTCATCCGATTGCGATGGAACTTGGGTGAGTACACCTGCTTAGGTTCCTGGCCCAAAAACAGAAATGTAACCAAGAAATGGTATTACCATAACGTTCCTGCAGAGTACGTGTTGACCTCTGTTTAATCTACCAAACGAATTACACAAGCAGTTGCGTTCAGGTAGTTCAGTTGCAATGCTACACCTACGTGAAGCTATGACATGGGGAGCTATAGGAGTGTTTGAAGCTTGACAGGCAGATGTGGGGGGGAGGGGGGAAGGGGGGCCAATTTCCAAGAACTGTACGCGATTTCAGACAACAGTAGCCGTTAAAGGAGGCACTTGCACTATATATGGTTGAGGAGATATGACGTTATAAGCAATGGCACGCCATAGCACAAAAATAATTTAAACATAGATTTTATGGTGGCAGAAACCGCAATAATTATTTATCGTAGAGAAATTTAGCGTTGACAAGTTGCTTAGTAAAATTTATCAACACTCCACTAAAGTTTCGACATTTATTAGGAACGCCTTCATCAGAAGCATCTATAAAAATTTAATGAAAGTCCAGCTCCAGTTGCAATTATTGGTGCTTTATTTAAGCCCACACTACCGGTTTCGCCCTCTATGTTAGGCCATTTTCAAGTGTGACAGACCTACATATAATGTGTAGCAATAAGTTTACAAAAATTACATGGTACAAGATACAATGTTACATATGTAAAAAGGTACTGTACAGAAGCAGAAGGAAACTTACGTTATGCCGTAGAGAAAGCAACGTCAAGTAATTAAAACAATAGAACTCAGAGAATTTAAAACTTTTGGCGCCCAATGGCGACATGAGAAAAATGGGCGTGTCATTTTTAACATTCCAAAACATTATAATCGGCATGTTTTGATGTGTTCTGATATAAACATTACATCATTGCAAGCTTAAAATTATAAACATTAGTTGATAAAATGTAAAGGTCAATAGTAAAATATTACAATTGTCAGTTAGGATAAAAAACCGAACAAGTAGCGGCCAATGAGGCTATGTGAAAAGTGGGCGTGTCGTCAATTTAAAATTTTAAAACAGGAAGTATAATAATTTAGCTTAAGGCCAATTGTATTCAATTTAGTTTACATTGAAATTGGATGTATTGTTTAAACAAGGTACAAATATTTTTAGGTTGTAAAATGTAAAATGATTGCAACAAACGAGGCGTCCAAGCCGATAGTTGAAGGGCGGCCTCTAGCGAGCGAAATTTGAACCACATGACGTGTTACATTAGAACACGAAGTGCTCATCTCACGTAACATTTATATCAGGTACCGCCAGGAACTGCATCTGCTCTTAGCAGTCTTTAGCGGCTTGCCATAGTTAAACAATCTACAGGCAAACTAGCAGTTTTCTATGAATAATGTTGCATTATTAAACATCTAATATTAATTTAAGGGATATGAGCATTTCTTGCTCGAATGTAACACGTCTTATGTACTTTTTTTTTTTCGTTATAACTAAAACCTCTACGAAAACCTAACGTTGTAGCAACTGACCTTGCGCATTAAGGCACCTTGCAGTGATGCACGCGGCCGTTTGCCGTGGGGGTTCGAGTCCTTCCTCGTGCATGGGTGTTTGTGTTGTCCTTAGCCTAAGTTAGTGCAAGTAGTTTGTAAGCCTAGGGACTAATGATTAACGTAGTTAAGCGCCTTAGATTTACAAACATTTCAACATTTTTGAAAACTTTTCTCGCCGACCCCTTCCACGAATGTTTCCTAAAAGTTTGGCCGTACCTTTTTGTAATATATGCAATATTTTTTCAAACGCGAAAGAAAAAACTTTATTCTTTAATGAAATATGCACATTATGAAGTGTTCATGAGCTTATCAGAAATACATATTTATTTATTTATTCTGCTGTCTTTTACAATTACCTGTTATCAGTATGCTAAAACAGGTCGTATTTTGCACAGTTAATTGGTTTTTTACACTGAATAATTTCTTCTTATATCTAGTTAAATTTGACAATATACAGCTTAACTAACTTATGAAATAAAACTAAAAATAACAATTAGAAAAATTAAGTAAATATTGCATATCCATTTAGGAAGAAAAATTAACAAATAAGAGCAAGTAAGACGTTTATGTTGAAAAAGATAGGGAAAGAATAACATGAATTTATAGTTACAGAAGAAGATGATAGGAGAGAGAAATTATGAGAAGATGGAGTCCGACACCTTGTGATGTTTGAGGGTCGAATGTTGTGACCTCGTCGCCTTTTTTTGTTTCATTCTTTCTGCCATTAGTTGAGTACTCGTCCTGTTCTAGTTGTCAGGAAAGGTACCGGTGGAGGAATCGATGGTCAGCTAAAATATTCCTATACAGATTAGTATTACAAGTTTTATTGTCTGAAAATTACAATGATACTCAACTTTAGTACATATGTCTGTTTCTTCTCTCTTCTTGCTTATCGCGGCGTATTCTGTAAGATGCTAGCTGCGCTGAGACCTAGTGACTGCTAAGTTCGTAGCCGCGTTCTGACTTATTACTGTCCTATTTGTGAGTTCATAGCTGACTAGTAACTGACGGGCCATCCAGACGTATGTCGGCCCAGATATAGCCGCTTGTAGAGGGCGCGCATCTTCGGTTTCTCCGCCCAGAATGCGCAGCGCCTGCTTGCGATTAGCTTTGGGTCGATCGTTGCCTTCTCCACTATCGTTCTCTTACGTCTAGCGTGTGGCGCTGACATTGCGCCACAACGTGGAGGACTTGGCATTCCCAAGTTCGTATTATCTGTATGTTACGCTAACGACTAATTCAGATTACATTGGTCTTCTGTTTTGTCATGATCTATTAACAGGTTAAAGGGTATATAGTTCCATTTTGCAGGTGACAAAAAGTGACAATTTCCTGACATTTTCATATTTGTTCTTACTACCATATTTACACTAATTATTTTCTGTTAATGGTGATCACTGTCGGCGTCCGTGTTGGGCTACGTGTTGTCCCTGTCGTGTTCCCTATTCCGGTTCCTTTGCTGGTATACACCGTGCACTGTGTTTGCTCGCTGCATACGTTGTTGTCTTCTTCATAGTATATTTCGTTTGTATTCGTCATATGTCGCTTGTGAGATTTTATCTGTTAATATTCCGAGTGTTGTCCATTGGTCCTCTTGCCTTCTGGCCTCATATATTTATTGTTCTGCGTCAGCATGTAGTGCTGGTAATGTGTCTCTGAGGTGATTGTAGGTCCCGCAGAAGAGGACAACGTGTTCGGGAGATCCCCCATCCCCACATGTGCTGTATGGTGTCTCTCTAAGACTGCGGTGTAAGTGCGTAGGATAAGGGTCGTATCCTGTCAAGAAGTGAACCATGCTGCGGCTGGGATCGACATGTTTCATTCTTAGTCTCTCCGCTTCTTGAAAAACAAAACCATTTGCATTAAGCTGTTTAACATATATAGAATTATTGAATTCTGAATTAAACTCTGCTCCGTAGCGGAGAAGCGAGGCTAGTGTCCGCCAATTGAAGTAGCTGACCGCCGCCATTTGCAGGGAAGAATCCCAGTACTGGGGTTTCGATTTCAAGTGTATGGAGACGCAACAGGAGCAAAATGAAGCACAAAATAACAGATGTTTGTTTTAAAAATATTACTCTGTACTGCAGTCTATTTAAACAGTATCCCTGAATGAATGAAGTTTCCTAATTTTCGAAATAACGTCTGCCTAGAGACACGAAATTTAAGAATGTAAGGCCCTTTTCTGATAAGGGGGAGCAACTTTTCATCGAGATATTTGTTTAAGATGTTTCCATGAAAGTCGTAAAGTAGCAGAAAATGCGATTATTTTTACTTTTCGCCGACTACTCTGTACGTTTTCGACGCTTATTTTTGTACATCACATTTTTGTCTACATTCCTCTCCATATTACATAGAATTTTCTTTTCAACTTCCTCGAATTTGGATATGAATAATTGTAATAACTCATAAAATTTTATAAAAACGCATTTCATTCACACATTTCTTTTTAACAGATATGGTACTTCTCAAAGGGGTTGAGTATGCAACATTCGATCAAGTAATGACCATTTACGAAGTACAATCACCACCTGTTAAGTGTCTAAAAAGATTTATTCGACCTACTTCTGCATCATACTTATATGTGATAAAAACTTCTAATACGCCTAGGTATTCATTCAGCTCAAATTAGTATTTTTAGTAATTTATATGCAAATAGAATATGAGTACTTGACATGCACCAAAGTACGTTTCTCAGTTTTAGAGAATAATTTGTAAGAGGAAACCTCAACAAAAATAAACGCTCATGATTTATTATTTCTCCATGAAAATACTACACGGTGTACAAGTAATGAATGATCTGCGAGATTTAACATTGTTTCCGTCTTCGTCTTTGCTTCCGTTCTCACAATTAAAAGCAGCACACGAACGAACCATGTTTACACACGATTGCCCTGCAAATGGCGACTTATGTCACGTTCAATGTGGGGACGCGCCAGCGAGCGGTCTAGTTTTTATTTACTAACAAGGGGAGGCCGCCAATTGTGAAATTCAGATTCTATTCATACTGCGCATAATGAAAGCCCATGGCCAGGGGTGTAATTTGGCAAAGCACCAAGATGCACTTCTCAGCCGTTGCCGAGAAAATCGACAGTTAAAAAAAAGCCGTTGCGGTGAAATACTCTTTACAATCAGCAATATTGTACAGAGGCGTCGCGTAGCGGTAAGCGTTCGGGTTGGTAATCTGAAGGTCGCCGGATCGAATCTCACGGCATGCAACTTTTTTTTTCTTCTTTTTTTGTATCGCACGAAACAAAATGATAGTTATCATAGAAATATGGAAAGCAGAAAACAGCACGACATCGAGCCCATCTGATAAACGATACGTTTTTACAAGAACAATTGTTTTTTTTTTAAATTATCTGTTGGGAAACACACCTGATTCACATTCTGAAAAATTGTTCTATCGTTCGTCAGGTTTGACTTACACTATACGTATTCGTTTCGGAATATCGTTTATACTTCTTCCGTTAACTATACGTGGTAAACATTTTGAAGACAATTAATAACATTTGTAAAATATAACTTTGTTTCCGGAAAACATAATGATGTTCGACATATGTTTCGAAATGGGAGCAGGCTTTACTTCGAAGGCAACTGAACACAGCACTTATACTCAAAGCACGCTTATTACGAACTCAACATACACGCAGTACTGACTGCCTCTCAGGCAGAGTGCTCTATTTATACAGAAAGAATTTACAGAAATTAGAAGGACAGTTAACATAAGAAACAAATAGAAATTACAAGTGAACATAAGAAATATGTAGAACATTCTGGAATTGTTAATTACAAAGAAATAAGTTTTTGGCGGTGGGCGGGAGTGAACCGGCGACCTTCAGCACCGCAGTCCGTGACGCTATCTCCTGAACCACGCCGGCAGGCAGTGTTCGTGGTCTCTCGCGGGTGTGTGTGTGTGTGTGTGTGTGTGTGTGTGTGTGTGTGTGTGTGTGTGTGTGTGTACATTTGAATTAAAAAAAAAAAAAAATGCATGTCGCGACCTTCGGATTACGAACCCGAGCGCTTACCGCTACGCCACGCCTCTGTCCAATATTACTACTTGTAGAGATCGTAGAGAGTATTTCACCGCAACGGCGCCGGCCGCAGTGGCCGAGGGGACTGAGGCGCTCCAGTGACGGTTTGCACGGCCACTACGGTCGGGGGTTCGAATCTCCCCTCGGGTATGGATATTTGTGCCGTCTTTAGTATAAGGTAGTAGATAAGTGGTTTGTAAGTTTAGGGACTGATGAACCCGTAGTTAAGTCCCATAAGCCATGAGCTTTCATTATGCGCAGTATGAATCGAATCTGAATTTCACAATTGGCGGCCTCCCCTTGTAAGTCTATGGTTTGGCAAGCCTAGCTAAAATGTACAATACTTTTTTTTTTTTTTTTTTTTTTTTTTTTTTTTTTTTTTTTTTTTTTGGTTGCACGATCAGCTTTTTTCTGCGGTGATTAACCAGAGAACACCACGGACGTGGCGGCACTGGTAACAGCAGTTGGGCAACCTTGTAGTATAGGTAGACAGTGGGCCCTTGATGCGCGCCCTGCCCGGCCTGGAAGTTGATTCCCAGGGGTTGGCTGCCTCGGAGGCCGCTCCGCCACGTCCGGTGTACGGGGAGTCACGCCGGCGTGTGAAGGGTAGGCGGGGGCGATATTTCACGCGAGCCCCACGCGGGCCGGGCCAGATTTTAATGGGCCCTGCCGCGTACGCCCTTCCCTCAGATTTAGCTGGCGCCATATAACACCGACGCCACTGCATAAATACACGACGAACGGTCGAGGGGTGCGCAGCTTACCCTCTCGTTCGCTTAGTCCGCGCTATTAATACCTTTCTCCCCCACCCCCTTCCGATAATCGACCCGAAGCACGCCGCTGTGGAGAAAAGGGGAGGTGATTTGCGAACAAATTTTCGCTGTTCCCAAAAGAAGCTTTAATAGCAACGGGTTCCCCCTCCAAAAGGTTTGATATGATTCATTAGGTTCGTTAATAACCTTTCTCGATCTGGCATCAGTCGCAGTGAATCTACTTGGATGTTCGTAGCAATGAAAACATGGTAAATAGCATATATTTTATGCGGGCCATGTTCGACAACTTTAAAGTAGTTAATGAATTTCATTATTATCTTTGTACAAGGTGCGTCTGAAAAGTTCGGAAATGGACTCATAGTTTACGGTCCACTCTGGCGAGGAAGAGATTGTCGTGCATACAGATTGAGCGACAGCTGTCACACAAATCTCAGGGTTTTAGCATATTACGCTTCATATAATCTCTATATATAAAAGGAAGTGTCCCGATTGACTCATTGACTGATTGATTGACTGACTGACTGACTCATCATCGCCCAGCCCAAACCACTGAAGATAGAAACTTGAAATTTGTGGAGGGTGTTGATCTTAATCTGTCATTTAAGAAGCGATTTTTCAATATTCCGTCCGTAATAGGGTGAAATAGGGGATGAAACGTTTTTTTTTAAAATACGTAGCTATTTAGGCAATTTTGAAGCTATAATTACAAAATTTCGGATTTTAATTCAGGGTTCGAATTTAAAAGACGTGTTTCGGCTTTTTTTGAAATTCGACAAATAAGGGGATAAAATAGGTGAGGCAAAAAATTGATTTTTAAAAATATGTTGCTGTTAACTCAAATTTTAAGCTACAACTAGGAAACTTCTAGTATGGAATCTCGATCAGGATTAAATATCCATGATTTTTAGTATTTTTGGAAATTCAACAAGTAAAAAGGGTTAAATAGAGGATA
Organism: Locusta migratoria; assembly: GCA_026315105.1. NCBI lineage: Eukaryota > Metazoa > Arthropoda > Insecta > Orthoptera > Acrididae > Locusta > Locusta migratoria. The sequence continues at coordinate 324,230,348 of CM048745.1, read as the reverse complement.
AAAAATTCTTTTTGAAAACACGTTGCTATTGATACAATTTTGAAGCTAGAGCTGCAAAAATTGATATTTGTATAGTTGGTTAGACTTTAAAAAATACGTGTTTCGGTGTTTGTGGAAATTCAACCATCAACGGGGTTAAATTGGAGAGGGGGTGTTTTTCGAAAATCTGCTGCTATTTAGGCAATTATGAAGTTAGAACTATAAATTTTCGGATTTGGAATCGGGGTTCGAATTTAAAAGACACGTGTTTCGGCATTTTTTGAAATTCAATCAATAAGGGGGTAAAACAGAGAACGCAAAAATTGATTTTCAAAAATATGGTGCTGTTAACTCAAATTTCAAGCTATAACTACGAAACTTAAAATATGGATTCTACATCAGGGTTAAAAAGAAACAACTGGTGGAGACCAACCAGCCTACGCACGCGAAGCAGCGGGGGTTCAGCTAGTACCTATATATAATTATTTGTGTTGAACTGAGGCATTCCAAGTATTTTCTGAATACAGTTACTCTTAATCATAAAAAATTGTTGATATCATTAGAAGTTGACGATTGGCAAACATATGCCAATCAATAGCCATTTCTTCTTAAGAATCTTTCAAATATGTCGGCTGTAATAGTAAGCAAATTACAACATGGGCCGATTCCGACCTGAAGTGTAATTTTGTACTACATTTCAGGACACATTCGACCTGTAATGCACATCAATAACAGTAATAAAGTGAGCTGGAGTACATTTCATTCTTTAACTACAAAACAAATATTTAGTTAAAAATTTCAAAACAATTATGTATCGTCACAATTTGAACCACTTCGGTCAGTGGGTACAGTATCGCGACGCAACAATAGCTGCCGGCCGCGGTGGCCGAGGGGACTGAGGCGCTCCAGTCACGGTCTGCACGGCCACTACGGTCGAGGGTTCGAATCCCCCTCGGGCATGGATATTTGTGCCGTCCTTAGGATTAGCTAGTTCATAAGTAGTTTGTAAGTTTAGGGACTGATGACCCCGTAGTTAAGTCTCTTAAGCTGTACAAACATTTGAACATTGAACACTAGCTACCTGTGTCGCCTAAGCAGACTTGCTTGATGCTTCGCACATATACAGAGTGGTGGTCCATTGATAGTGACCAGGCCAAATATCTCACGAAATAACCATCGAACGAAAAAATTACAAAGAACAAAACTTTTCTGGCTTGGAGGGGGAAAACAGATGGCGCTATGGGTGGCCCGCTAGATGGCGTTGCCATAGATCAAACGGATATCGACTGCATTTTTCTTAAATAGGTACCCCCATTTTTATTACATATTCCTCTAGTAAGTAAATAAATATGAATGCTTTATTTGGAACACTTTTGTCGCTTTGTGTTAGATGGCGCTGTAATAGTCAGAAACAAATTGCTCACGATTTTAGACGACCGGTGGGTAACAGGTAGGGTTTTTTTTTTTTTCCTTCGGTTGTTTCAGTGTGGTACATGTACTTTTGTAAAATTTGTGGTGTCGCACAAGTCCAAGGTGCGCGCCACCTACTTTCGCCGCGCGCCGCCATGCACGCACGGCGCGGCGTTCTTACGAAGTCTGCCACGAGCGCCCTCTGCTACAATTCCGCTCGTGGCCACCACTGAACGACATCGTTCACTTGGGACTGAATAGGAACCAGCTAACACTTCGGAATCAGATAAGCACCAGTGAAGACTTGGCTATCGGACAGGCATTAGGCAGGCCTCTAGCTCAACTACGTATCAGCATTCTGCAGTACTGAGCTATGTAAAAGTTAAGTATTGTATAAATTTACTCTAGTGTTTCTAGTTTCTGCTGTCCCACTGGCTGCTCACCTCCGTACCTGCACAAGCGTGCATCCTTTATTCCTGTGACGGTCTTTCTACTCGGCCACCGACACCTACGACGGAAACGAGACACAAAAGCGGCGACGAGGCTGGGACACAAAAAAATTATCATACGTTATGAGAACGCATGCTGTTACAGCTTGATTATCTGCCATTACCTCATGACTTCAAGGCTCCAAATGATGTCCTACAACTGTCATTCATTTGGCAATACGCGTAAAGAAATTCCTATCAACACCGAGTAGTTCGCCTTCAGTAATGTTCCCACATGCATTGAAAATGCGCTGACGCATCTTTTCAGGCGTTGTCGGTGAATCACGATAACAAATATCCGTCAATTTTCCCCACAGAAATAAATCCGGCGATGTCAGATCCGGTGAACGTGCAGGACATGGTTTGGTGCTTCTACGACCAACCCACCTGTCATTAAATAATCCATTTAATACCGCTTCAACTGCACGCGAGCCATATGTCGGACATCCATCATGTTGGAAGTACATCGCCATTGTCATAAAGTGAAACATCTTGTAGTAAAATCGGTAGAACATTACGTAAGAAATCAGCATACATTGCACTATTCAGACTGGCATCGATAGAATAGGGGCCAATTATCCTTCTTCCAATAATACCGACACATACTTTAACCCGCCAAGGTCGTTGATGTTCCACTTGCAGCCATCGTGGATTTTCTGTTGCCAAAAAATGCATATTATGACGGTTTACGCTACCTCTGTTTGTGAATGACGCTTCGTCACTAAACAGAATGCTTTAAAAAAATCTGGTATCGTCTCGTAATTTATTTTGTGCCCAGTGGCAAAAGTGTACACGGCTTCAAAGTCTTCGCCTTTCAAATCCTGGTGCACGGGTGAAATTTATGTTGATGTTTATGTTTTGGGATTCCCGATTCTCGTTCAATTTGTCTGCTACTGATGTACGAACTAGCCGCAACTGCAGCTAGAACTGTTACTTGGGCATCATCATTTGTCAGGTTACTTTCCATGGTTTGCGCTCAAGGACTGTGATATGTTTCCAATACTCTGAGACTTTTCAGCTATCAGTCGATCTTTTTTAAAAATTCTTTATTAGCAAATCACTGGCCGAAATCATGATTTGCTAATAAGGATTTTTTAAAGAAGATCGACTGATAGCTGAAAATTCTGAGAGTATTGGATCATCATTTGTTGCAGATCGTGTTCGACGTTTCACTTAAGGCTGAACACTTCCTGTCTCTCTAAAAAAACGTAACTATCCGAACACTTGGATGATGTCTTCCACGATCACAGTAGCCATACGTAAATACCATATCGACCTTTTCTGCAGTTGGTAAACGGTCCATTTTAACTCGAGTAATGTATCACGAAACAAATACCGTCCGCACTGGCGGAATGTTACGCGATACCACGTACTTGTACGTTTTTGACTATTACGACGCCATCTATCACAAAACAAAAAAAGTGTTCGAAATAAAACATTCATATTTATTTACGTACTAGACGAATAGGTAATTGGGGTACCTATTTTTAAAAATGCAGTTGAAATCCGTTTGACCTATGGCAGCGCCATCTACCAGACCAAAATATAGCGCCATCTGTTTTCCCCCTTCAAGCTAGAAAAGATTTAGTCTTTGTAGTTTTTTCGTTTGATGCTTATTTCTTGAGATATTTGGTCCAGTCACTATCAATGGACCACCCTGTGTAATAACCACCATAAGAGGGATCATTAGTGTCACTTCTACTTGAGTTAGGGTAATGATTATATTGCTCTTTCCTAATTTCTTAATTTCGCAATAGATCAGCTCTTGTGCATCCTTTTACAGCTCTTATGAATCTCTGTTGCTTCCTTGGCGCTTGGATATAACCCACGATTCTGTTCCATAAAGAAGCACATATACTTCCCAACCTTACTAATTTCTTCTCTACCTTTTTTGGCATACATATTAGTATGTGACATAACAACCTAAATACAGTAGAATTTCTGAATAACGGACACCAATGGTGAAAATAAAACTGTCCGCTTTTAAGAAGTGTCCGCTGTTAGGAAAAGAATTAAATACAAAATAGTAAACTACCGTTTATCCGAAATGATCGGTATGGCGGTCAGTTCGGATAACGAAAATCTCGGATGAAACCAAAGTCTTCTGTTTTTCACGCGTGAATCACACCGAATTGCGTCAATACCGCTAAGTATGATCGTAAAACGCGCGAATGCCACGCCGCTTCTTGAACCGATACAGCCAGCCATAATTTCCGAGGAATTCTTTCCTTCAATGAGCTCATAAAAAGTCATCGCTTTTGACGAATTAGATGACCTGAAACCGGTATGCCTTTGGCTCCTATTTGTTCATGCCACAAAAACAAAACTTCTGAGGATGTGAACCTTTTCTTATTCTTTTTCAAGATTTCATTGCGCTGCATCACGTTTGAATGGAACAAAACGTTTAAATTTCTGATCAGTTTGTTTTTCAATCCGTAATCGCACTCATACCGACGTTCAAATCCGCAGCAACTTTCGCTGGTGGCTCACCAGTATCAATTTTCTGCTAAGTGCGAAGCTTTTGTTAAAACGATATCACATTCTTTTTTTCGCACCAGTAGTAAGCGTTTTTTTTAATTCTTTATGGTATTGGCCACTTTTATCTCAGGGCATTTTAAAGCATGCATCGCAAGCACGAAACTTCAAATCGAAAACACACAGACGAACGACAAGAAAGCACTGAAGACGCATTAGACAAAGCTTTTGACTTTTGAAACCAGGCAGTGATAGCCATCGAATGAAAACATTGGATACACCTTTCGCCTCTCCCCTGTCCTACCCAAGCCCACGCTGCAACACAACAGTGCGTTTACTATTGAACGCTTGATGTACCAACAGCAGGCGGAAAGTGATTGGTGTCGCACTCTCACTGTCTGTTTCTGCGCGACATGAACCAATACTGTACGTACTGTACTTTCAAGAAGTTCCAATAGATGGCAATGTCATGAAAACACGCAATACGAACAAGAAACACGCTAGATCTTCAAACAACACACGGCAGAATTGACGACACTCAGACTTTTGACACGCAAGAGCGCGCTGTCCGTTATTTGGAAGTTTTGATTGTTGTTGGGCGACATATTACGGTGTCCGTTATTGAGAATGTCCGCTATTCGGAATAATTATGCAATGTTGTTTTGCAGGGGAATTTTAAAATGTACGCTATTGAGAGGAGTCCGCTATTGGGAAGTGTCCGTTAAGGGAAGTTTTACTATAGTTGAAACGATAGATCTGTTCTCGTACTCTGTTGTTAACAGCATTTTTCGTCCGCTTAGGATATTGATTTTGCTTTTCCATAATTATCAAATGGTGTGCCCATTCTTTACTTATCTAATATATATATACATACTCCCCCTTATCTTCGTTCTCTTCTTGTTATCTAGTGTCGTCTACATATAAGAGGCAAATGAAGCAGAAATTTATGTTGCTCATAAGTCCCCCACTAAAGGTCTCTTTCCATTTTAGGCTTGCATGATCTAAATAATGCTAAAAAGTGTGACTTAACTGCTGCACCCTTGTCAAACTCCTTTGTTTGTGGGCATAGTACCCGGCATTACAGATGTGTGTTAGAAGTACCCTATATTTATTGGAACTTCATGAAGGTCATATTACTGTACTCTAAGACTCCTACGTCATACGAAGTACACCACAGCTTCAGTCGTTGTGTGATAGTTGTTTCTGAGGCTCTTGATTCCTGTTCAAACTTTCACTCCACACAGTATTAGCTAGTCTCTGGAACATGTCTACTCAGCTTACTACCCTCTAAAAACGTAAATTAGTCGCCCCACCCAAGCAGTAACATTTCGTGTGCGTAGGAAGCGTCTAAAAGAACTGCAAATACCGTGACAAATGCTGTGGAGTCAGGGTCAGTACGCATAATGCCTATTGTTTCCTCTAATGTGCCATTGTCTGCGCCGCCCTTGCGAATGAACCGTTGACATACTGACCACTTTAAGAAGTCTTCCGACTGAGTTGCAAATCTAGTCTGCCAGAGTACAACTAATTCTAGGTTTATTGTCCAATGAAACGTACGTCGAATAGGTAAGCTACAATCTGAATATCTTTATTCGCTGTTTTTACTTAGCAGTTGATATGGATGCCCGGTATTACCAAAAATAACTTTTATAAAAGCTGTTGATCTATAAAAAGTGTTAAGTATACTTATTCTAAAACGATGGCCTAAACATGTATCCAGTCCTACAGAAAGACAGGTAGTGGACAATAGCTACAGAAATGAAGAGGGGAGATTGAGAGACCAAGAGAAATGTAGTCGCATTAAAAAAGGGACGCAAGGAAAGAATGTAATTCTTCTTTCTTCCTTATTCATGCCAGAGTGGGGATTCGAACCCCCGACCGTAGTGGCTGTGCGGACCGTGACTGGAGCGCCTCAGTTCCCTCGGCTATCGCGGCCGGCCTTGTCAGATCTCTGACTCTGGAGAGTTACAATGCAATTTATATCCGTCACGTTGGTATAAAGTGGCACCACTGCCTGACAACGTAATATCTTTGTGTAGACCGCGCCAGTAGTGTGGAGAATAAGTCAGTCAGTGTTTCGCTTTCGTCTGGAAGGTTGTCTGATGCGCGAGCTGCGGCCGACACGAGACTGCTTGCTGTGGGAATAATTTCATATTACTTCCAACAGATGATATCAGCATTGATAAGGTACAACGAAGTTATCGAAATTCTCGGTATATTTGTATCTGAGTTTGTGCATAATTAACAAAAGCCATTGTTGTAGCACAATATCATAATTAATACCGATTGATATAATCATTTTGTTGGTAATATTTGTAGTTGTATTGTTGAAGTTTCAATAGACAACTTACAGTAAAGATTTATCTTCACCTTGTATGGTTGAAGTAGTTAGAGAATCTCCTACCACTGTTCTTGAATGAAATGTCATATTGTTGCATAACCAGAGTAGCGTTAGTACGAAAGGATCTCAAGTGTATCAGAAATTTGGTGTAATGTATGAAAAGATAGCAAAGTTTAGAAAGAGATATTTTTGTCTTAGGATTATTGCCACGAGAAAGTTAAGGTAAGAAAGTTACAAGAAGACCAACATATCTACCAACAATGTATCTAGGTAACATATCGAACAAAATTAACGAAATATTTATGAAAACGAACATAAAACTAACATTTCGCACAAACAATATCCTAAGGTCAAAATTAAGATCAGGATAGACAATAATCGACATTTATTCCTACCCTGGCGTTTACAAAATTTCGTGTAAAGATTGCACTAAGTTTTATATTGGGCAAACAGGAAGAAACTTTAAAATTCGATTTAAGGAACACGAAAGAGACTTTTACTTACACCTAAAAAGCCAAAATGACAAAGCTGAAAACATCTAAACTGTTTTAAAAATTCTACACACAGTTCCTGAAGGCCATATTCTAAATATTCTGGAACAACTAGAAATTTTCACACACACGAAAAAATACGCATTTCATATTTTCAACAAACAAACAGATTTAAAGGATAAAAATTATTTAGTGAACTTTATTGAAGTTTTGGAAAAGGAAAGGGATAAAAATTTTAGACAAGAAAAAGAAACGATGTTTTTCTCTGCTATTGTATTATCCATGACATACGAGTACACCCTAGGGTTGCCAGATTGAACTCGAGGCAGGCCCGGAGACCAGAGGTGCCCCCTCCCCCTTGGCCAATGACTCACCGCCCCCCCCCCAACTGAGACCAACTCCCCCCCAACTAGGATTACACGTGAATTAAAAAAAAAAAAAAAAAAAAAAAAAAAAAAAAAAAAAAAAAAAAAAAAAAAAAAAAAGAACCTAATCATCTCATCCCTCCCAGCAATTCTGCATATTCTGCACTTACACATACACTGATCAGTATCGACTTTTTGTAGCCACTCTTTGGAGTTTTCTTTCTGCAACCATTCTTCACGGAACGAACTTAGATATCGTCTCTTCATTTCACTGTGATTAATTAAAAAATGCTCAGTCTGTGTTGCAGTATTTTATTCTCCAATAACGCGTTTCGCGCTGTTGCTGTTAGCGCATCGTCAGACTGGAAAAAGACAAATGTTTTGTTACAGTCCGTGTACCTGGCGGGCAGCGAATCTAATGTGGCTAAGGTGAGTAAATTTGAAAATTCAGACTTACAGAACTATCTATTTGTTATTACTCACTAATCTGAGTTAATGTAAGCTTGTCTGTTCTCAAACGATCCGAGTATTCCAAAAATTGCCGGTAAACTGATAAACAATGAACGAACGAACACAAATAATAGACGTCGCCAGCTGACACGTTGCCGCAACAGTGTTTGCTAAATAATGCGCTAGCCGATTACTACCAACGCAACAATGAAAAGTTTTCACAGGAAGAACAGAAAAGTTGCAATAAGAAATTGACATTTTATATAAAGTTATTCATAATTAGTAGAGAGGAGCCGGCCGGGAACGGCCCAGCGCACTGAGGCGTCTTGCCACGGTGCGAGAGGTTGCTACCGCCAGAGGTTCGACTCTCCCCCCCCCCCCCTCCTAGGGCATGGACGTTGTGTTCGTCCTTAGTTTAAGTTACGTTAAGTTCGATGTAGATCGTCGCTACATAAGCATAGTACTTAAAAAGCGTCGAAAAAAAAGTTATGATGGTTACATTCAAGCCCGGAGATGAGAGTCATTGGCCCGTAGACCCGGAGAATTCATTCCAAGCCCGAGCACTCCGGGCGCCCCCCGGAGATCTGGCAATCCTAGTACACACTCTGACTGGCACAGATATGTTTATTGTAAACAGAAAGCATCAACAGAGTAAACAGTGTCTATATCTGTCAAATAAAAAAATTAACGAGATAAAACGTGGCTACACCATCTTGTCACAAAAAGACAGTAACTCTAATAATGCTTTATGGACGTCAGTCCAACTTAAACGTAATGAAAATTTTTTAACATTATTTATACAAAATTGTATATTGCAAATGTAGGTAATTATTTTATTATACATCACCAGGTCGACTTGAAAATGGCATAAGCCGAAACAAGCTTGTAGTGCAGTCAATTTGCACAAGCTAAATAAATATTGTTAGCAGCAAACTTGGATTTCTATATTACGATAATGTCATATTTTGATCTCGTTTATGCTGCCGGCCCAGTAGAGTAGAAACTAATATCAGATAATTTGTAACAAATTCCTTTGGTGTAAAGATTATTTCAAAGGTTTGGAATTACTGGCAGAGCACGATCGCAGTTGTCCGGAGTAGGCGGCGTGGAAGGCGCTTCCCTCCGTCTAGGCCAGCAGACAGCCTTGGCGGCGGTAAAACTGTCAGTCAGGTTGCGGGGAGGAGCGTTTCGCCGGCGGGCGGCGCGACGTCATCAGAGGCGGCGATAAACCTGTAATGGCGCCATTGGGGCGGATAACGGGCCCTGGTTCACGATATATCGCCGGCTGACAGGTGGCCAAGGGCGCCGCAGCGCCCCAAGGCGGCGGGACTGCGCACTACACCACCGACACACACTGAAACAGTGGTGCCTAGTCTTCTATGAAGTGCGAGCCACATTCTTTCTGGAAGGAATTCGAGACCCAATAGCTCACTATATGACAATATAGAATTATCTATATCTATAAATGTGAATGTCTGTTCAGTGTACGTTTATCACGTCTGAACCACGAGACATAAAGAGCTAAAAATTTGTACAGTTACTAATGTCTACCCGGGGAAGACTTTAGGCATGGTTTTATGGCAATCGGATATTAATGTGAATGTCTGTTCGGTGTACGCTTATCACGTCCGAACAAGACTTAAATATTTGTACAGTTACTAATTTATACCTGAGGAAGGTTTTAGGCACGCTTTTATAGTGATCTGATAGATATTTAGTTATTTGAAGATATAACGTGAAATGCGGAACAATAATTACTCTTTGAAAATGGTTTTATTGGTTGCATTGTTGCTTCAGGGTTGATAATGATAAAAGGGTGGAGTATATTGGGATGGAAAGTTATCGGTGTATATAAAATTATACGCGCGCGCGTGTGTGTGTGTGTGTGTGTGTGTGTGTGTGTTAATATTTCGCTCTGCAGCGAAAACTACGGAAAGCAAACGAATGGTCTGTGTGTAATTGTTGTCCGAAGTCTCCCGTTGTACACCATAGCAGTTTCATGCCGATAGTTATAAGGGGGTGGAGAATAGGTTGATTGAAAGTCGTCAAATTATAAAAACAATCGGACTGAATGCCAGCGATGACGTTTGCGACTCTATAGCAAGGAGGTTACATACAAGGAGGTTAGAATATCTGGAGATGCCCCAACACTGAAAAAGTGAAGCCAGCAAAATTCAGCGGGCCGCGGTGGCCGAGGGGACTGAGACGCTCCAGTCACGGTCTGCACGGCCACTACGGTCGGGGATTCGAATCCCCCCTCGGGCATGGATATTTGTGCCGTCCTTAGTCTTAGCTAGTTCGTAAGTAGTTTGTAAGCTTAGGGACTGATAACCCCGTAGTTAAGTCCCATAAGTTCTAAAAACATTTGAACATTTGAACTTATTTACAGATAGACTTATGGAGATCCTTACAAAGAAGTACTATCAAAGTGACGAAAGTTGCTTGACTATTTTCCTAGACTGGAACATTGCGATTTCTGAGTGATTTTAATTTCTGACTCTTATCCAGAATTTTAAATATATGTAAAAAAGGGGTATTTTAAAAATATGACTGTGCATTACCAGTTAAATAATAGAAGGAAAGATAGCACAGAATTTATTTTATTTTTAGGTTGAATAGGACTAACCATCTTTCTCAAGCACAGACTTCTGTACAACTTGGTCCTAAAACAACTGCTGGCAAGAAATTTATCTTTTTTGTCAGAACTTTGTACTTTTATAAAAAATTTCCTTATTGTGGAGCACTTGAAAATGATGTCATACTCCATCGAAAGTAGTTGGCAGATTAAAACTGCGTGCGTGGTTCGAGTCCCGGTTCCGGCACGCAATTTTAATCAGCCAGGAAGTTTCAAATCAGCGCACACTCCGCTGCAGAGTAAAAGATTCATTCTGGTTGTGCATTACATATGAAGTATAAATTTTTTTTCAACAACCAACTGCGGCGTGGAATACAATTGTCTTCACTATTACATAAATTATTCCAATTGCACTGCTGACATTATGTCAGATTATATTAACATCAAAAATAAAAGTAGCAAATCAAAACAAAGAAAGGGTAAAATAGTTTAAAGACAATACTGGAGTGTTTTGGATGGGTGATCACAGAAATGAAAGCAGGACATCCAGCCACTGTTACTGGTTAAAACCACCTACCTAATAGTTTTAGACAAGCAGATAACAGATGGATAAGAGACACTCAATATATATATTAGTGGTAAAATCCATTCGCAAGAATAAAATTTAAAACGGAGTCAACCATGGAGGCATTTTTAGCTACAACAAGGTTCAAGGCGTGAGGGATATTAAAACTCCGCCTCTCGGCAGCTGAATTTGGGCAATCCAGTAAGAAATGAATTACCACATTGTGGTCGTAGCATTAGGATCGCCATTTTCCGTCATTTGTAAATATTTCATTATTTTTACGAGGCATAAATTACGTATTACTCTTAATTTTAAAGAAATTAATTACTATCTATGTAAATCAAAGTATTAAAGGTCATAGAATAAGTCAAAAAATCTTCAATTACAATAATCTTTTGTCAAAATACTAATATCAATAGTACTCGCAGTCGGGTTACTCGGTCTTTTTGAATTCTGCTCTCTCTGCGTTTTTGTTCAAGTGCATTTATTGTAAACTGTGTTATTTTGGAGAATATAGAAAGGAGTGAGATTTTAAAATTGTCTTAACAAAGTCATTCAGTAATTAGAACCCTTCATCGCATTTGTGATTATTGTGGACAGTGGATATAGGTAAAATCTTTGACTTTCAATAGATCGCAAAATGTATGTGGCAAAAATAATTTATCAGGTACGTAGTGAAAGGAACTTTACCTAAAATCTAATCAGCAAGGTCAATCCCATGATAAAAAGGAGGCATAAACTATTTCTTTTGTAACTAGATTTGACATAAATGAACTACCGGGACGTTAAGATATATACACATTTCAAATACCATCTTATCAAAGTAGAAGCCCCTGAGAAAAAGAATCTTCATGTTTAATCATTATAATAAGTCTTAAATTAACAAACAGGCTCAGAAAAAAGATAAACACAACGCATTCCATCAAGTTGGATAAGAGACAGTATTTTAACACTAAAGATTATCAAATGTTCAAATGTTTGTATAGTCTATGGGACTCAACTACGGGGTCAGCAGTCCCTAAACTTACAAACTATTTATGAACTAACTAAGACTAAGGACGGCACAAATATCCATGCCCGAGGGGGGATTCGAGCCCCCGACGGTAGTGACCGTGCAGACCGTGACTGAAGCGCCTCAATCCCCTCGGCCACCGCGGCCGGCCAAAGATTATCAAGCATTCCAACCTACATTTCATACAGGCAAGCCAAGTAAAATTTAGAGCCTTTCCATCCATGACGAAATACCACCATACCAAAACCAATATAAAGAAGCCGAGTTACAGATGTGGGCGACTGGTAAATGTGCACCACAGCGACATTGAGGGAGGGCCCTCGCAACGGAGGTGACCGTGCGTCATCCAGGTATGGCCAATAAGGAGCCGGGAAAGGACAACCGACTCCCTACGAGAGGCCCTCAGTGAGGACTTCCATACAGCGGTGGAAGACTTGACAACGTGGAGCTTGTCTGGTTGAGTCGAGACCACGGAGACCTTGCAGGAGACTGGGATCGGAGGTCCGTTTCCATGAGGCCAGTATCCAGGGACCGTTTAATAGTGGCCCGCTTTGCCAACTGATCTACGCGTTCATTGCCTGATACACTTAAGTGGCCTGGTATACAAACAGAAGCGACAGAACGGTCTGACTTGCCAAGGTCGAAGACGGCGACTTGGATTACGTGTCGAGAACCAGCGGGCGACAGGTGTCTGCCGACTGGACACCGGGCCGCTGAGGAATTCCCCACCCTACCGGTTCCAGTGGCAGACGAACGCTAATGGGGCCTTAGGAGAACTCGGCTTTTGGCGAGCCCGAGATATCTTTATCGCCGGCTCCTTCGATAGGCCGCGGGGCCCTCAGATGTAGCTGGAAATAGGCGCCTCAATTATTCTAATGAGGCTGCCGTCTCGTCTTCTGCTGCTGTTCCAGTAGTCGAGCGTCACCGTATCTCCAGACGACGAAAAGAAGCCAAAAAATGCGCTTTCTCGTGTCTGGGGATGGCGACTAACCTACTGTTAGCTGAAAGGTGAATGGCCATTCAGACCAAGATGCAGAAATTTTAGCGATAAATAGTTTTAGTTATATACATGTGGCGTCTGTTCCGAAAGAACAGACGTCGTTTCTGATCCTGCAGTTGTTATTATTTAATATTCATAGAATATATGACATCAACTGCGATTGAGCAAAGCTGGGTACACATTTTCAGCTTTGCCCAATCGCAGTTGATGTCATATATTCTATGAATATTAAATAGTTTTAGTGCTCAAAAACACATTCTAAACCTTTATGCAACCCCTTTCAATAATCCGTATAGTGTGCACATCAGGGCGCGATCTTCTTTGGTCGTGCAAATAATGCCAAAGGTAATTTCGTTGTAATTTTTTATTGTTACATAACTAGTTTCGGCAGTCTAGCTGCCATCCTCTCTACAAAGAGTAACGTAGCATTTGCATACAACATTTTTAGGAGGTATTATTTGCCTAATTTACATGCATGTCATTAACATAAATTATACTAATTTGATACAGATTTTCACTAAGTGATTCAAAATAATGTTTACTGTTATGTTCCAATAGGTCTTAGGATGCCAATATAATTACTTCCATGGACATTAGGGTTTACTGTATCACAATATTACCGTAACAATTTTGCTTATGTTATTTATAACAGTTTAAGGATTTCCTCTCATAATAGATGTTCAAAAATATTCTAATTACAATCTGGAGATCACAACTTTTTCAATATTTTTGAAGATCTATTATGAGAAGAAATCCTTAAACGCCTATAACTAACATAATCAAAATTGTTACAGTAATATTATGTTATCCCTAATGTCAATGGAAGTAATTGTATTGTCAGCCTAGCACCTATTGTAACATTACAGTGAACACTATCTTGATTCACTTAGTGAAAAACTGTATCAAATTAGTGTGCTATACGTAAATGGTTTGTATATAAATTGCGCAAACAAGACCTCCTGAACATTTTTGTATGCAGATGTTATATTCTTCTTTGTATTTTTTGTAGAGACATCTGAGGATGGCAGCTAGACTGCCGAAACTAGTTAAGTAACATTATTTTCACTATCTTTGAAAATAAAGTTTGGTGAATAGTCCTGTAACATTCACGTAGATAAACCATGAACTACAGTTACGTTACTGAAATATTTTATATTTTATAGATTTATTTATTTATATTTTTTGCAGGGAAATTTGGGATGACTCAATACGGCGTCTTTGTGCAGGATATGTTTCGTTAATGGTAACTAACATCACTTTCAAACTGTTTACTACTAATTTAGACATCTGACAATAATTGCGCCAGGATATTTTCAATTACTTTGTTACCTCCTCGTCGGAGGTTCGAGTCCTTCCTCTCTCTCTCTCTCTCTCTCTCTCTCTCTCTCTCTCTCTCTCTCTCTCTCTCTCTCTCTCTGTGTGTGTGTGTGTGTGTGTGTGTGTGTGTGTGTGTGTGTGTTGGAACATTTGTATGCTGTATAAGTAATTACAGATCATTTCTATCACTTCCCAACATAATACTCATCTTTTTAACATTTAAATGTATGGGGGTTCTGCTCGCTGCAACATTATTCTCCTGGGGTGTCGTGGCAGAAATAAATACTGGTAGATACAATTTTTCACTTCTTGTTTAATTTGAAATCAAACTTCTCTTCTCCACCAAAACATAACTTCAAAACATATACAAATTACAAAGCATCAGCTCTCTTCCATTTAGAAACACAGAGTGACATAGATTCCAGTGCACTTTAGAAAAGGCAAAACTCGAACTCCCCCACGCAAGGCGGTGAGGCAAATATATAACATTCACAATAATGGCATTACATTATGCATTGTTTATAACAACTGAATAACTGATTTACAATTACTGAACATACAAATAAAACATTTCATGTACACAAGAATAATCACAGTATAAAATGAAAACTATGCATACAATAATTTTAGATGGAACATATATTTTAAGACGAAATCTCCGATCTTTCTGTTGACAACAAAGTGCGATCTTAAATATCAATTAATTTGATAACGAGTACATCACACATGTTCCTAACATATATTGAACTATCAAATCTCATGGTCATTTACAAAATATACTCAAAATTTCACGTAAGTCAATATATACAAAGAATTCAATATTGACAATTAATGTAATAGTCGAAATAACACAATTAGCTGGTCTACACACCTTGTTTATGAGCCTGACATATATACAATGCTATTAATTTTCATTTCTTTTTATTTTTTACAAAAGATTTTACAATTCGTCTGATTAAGTCTTGAAATAACATACAATGACGCAACAATTGTTTATAGAACTGCCTGGAAAGAAAATATATGAATCTCTTAATTAATGAAATCTATCACTTGTTTTAATCACAGTATCACCGAGACACTGTCCTACACTGATTCTTAAGCTGGCTATATCGTTTTTAACTAACTTCACACGCAACTTTTATCATTATTTAACCACACGATTCCGGGTCCGAGGCAGATGGTATCGTACGGTAACATTGAGATGAGAGGACCAAGCAGACGGTATCGTACGATAACATTGAGATGAGGGGGTCAGCAGTATCGTTACAGTGTGTGTTCCAAATTGTAAGCTTAGGGACTGATAACCACAGTAGTTAACGCCATAGATATACAAAATGTTTCCTTTACCTTGATATAATTATTTATTAGACACGAGACGACACAACATACACTGACTGTAAAAAGCATGAAAATGTGTGAATGGAAATAATACTTCCAATGGTATTAGCATAGAATATGGCAACCGACAACGGTGAATGGCGCTCCACTGTTCAAAACCCGTGACGTCAGGCCTCTACGTGGATACACGCGGAAGCGGAACTTGGCTGCAGTCAGCAGCGAGGCAGGGTATGATGCGGACATCGAATAAAGACACTATCCCCTTTGAAAATGCCCTGCGCAGATGGGGACGAAATGTTGGGTTTTAATAATAAATCTATCCGAGCACGGTACAATGGGTAGGAAAATTTTAGTAATTTTAACGGAATATTGTAGTAATTTTAAGATTTGTCACCGTGAAAGTTCAAATTTTACAAATGATAGTCTACTTTAAAAAATATTAAGTTTTGTGATTCATTTATAAGTACATCACACGATGATGAGCAGGATGTTTTGTATTTTTCCCCAAAATCTATACTTGTTTTACACTCTGATTTTACTAGTCTGGCGACACCCTCGATGCAGCTACTCTACACACTGGCGTGACGTAACACACGGTTTGGAAAAGGAGAATCTGGCTTTAGGACCACCGAAAAAATACCGGACTTCTCCAGTATTACGGGGCTGGAACTAAAGAAAGAGCCACGAGGTAGAATCGGTCAGTTCCCAATATGAATAGTGGTCTACTGGTCTTCCTCAAAAAGTGTGCTACCTGCAGTCCTGTTCAATATATATGTATACAAATGACAATGCCATAGCCCACAACAGCAGACGTTTCTTATATGCTGATGATCTCGCTCTTGCCACATAGAGCAAAAACTTTGAATCATTGGAGAATGTCCTTGTAGATCTGTCAAGATACTACACTACAAACCAGCTTAAGCAAGATCCATACAAGACTAAAGATGTGCTTTTCATCTGAGGAACAAGAAAGTCTCTCATAGGTTACTGGTAGTATGGTCAGGAGTCGAATTGTAACACTGTGATAATCCGAAATACCTAGAAATGACACTCGACGGATCTCTTACATACAAGAAGCATTACAAGAACACCAAGTCGAAAGTTTCCACAAGAAATAATCTCCTTAGAAAACCCAAAGAGTTAGTCAATCTGAAACCATCAGAACTTCTGCAATGGCATTGTGTTATTTTACTGCAGAGTACGCCTGCCCCGTGTGGTGTAACTCAACTCATGCCAAACAGGTAGATACAACTCTTAAGGAAACATGCAGCATTATAACGGGATTATGATTAAAGAAACATGCAACCAGTCACTTTCACTTGAAATGATGCAGTTTATTCCATGAACCGGTTTTCGAACCTTTTCAGGTCCATCTTCAGATGGAGCATGTTACAATATCATTTTAAGCGTCATGTTGGGTGCTGGCTTGCGAAAACCGGTTCATGGAATAAACTGCATCATCTCAAGTGGAAGTGACTGGTCGCATTTATCTGTAATCATATTGAAATTAACAGCCACGGGTTCTGAAATATCCGTAATGAATAATCTAAATAATTATTACGGGATGTTTAAAATCCACTTCAACCGAGTGGCCTTTCCACCTCGTATGAATAGCTCCACGCCGGCCGCGGTGGCCGAGGGGACTGAGGCGCTCCAGTCACGGTCTGCACGGCCACTACGGTCGGGGGTTCGAATCCCCCCTCGGGCATGGATATTTGTGCCGTCCTTAGTATAAGGTAGTAGATAAGTAGTTTGTAAGTTTAGGGACTGATGACCCCGTAGTTAAGTTCCATAGACTATACAAACATTTGAACATTTGAATAGCTCCACCTTCTGT
Organism: Locusta migratoria; assembly: GCA_026315105.1. Classification (NCBI taxonomy): domain Eukaryota; kingdom Metazoa; phylum Arthropoda; class Insecta; order Orthoptera; family Acrididae; genus Locusta; species Locusta migratoria. The sequence goes on along the minus strand of CM048745.1, from coordinate 324,212,705 downwards.
TCGAAGAGAAATAATAGCGAGCAAGGAAAGGAAGAAAGTGGAGCAGGAAAAAACTTACCCTTTATGTGGACATGAACTGCATGTGCAAAGACTTAAGTCCCGAAAGTGTTTCTTGAGAAAATCAACAGAACTTACAACCACAAATTAAAAACTCAGATTGTAATTGTGGAAAGGTAAGGCCACTTTTCCATCTAGGTGGAAAAGAAGTTTCAGAATTTTACCACCCGGTCATGACAAGCGATGACTGACATAGAAGTTCTTGAATATCTTGAGATCCTGAGTGGGCAACTCCAGAGTTAATCTAGCAAGATGGGGCTGCGCTGAGAAAGATACCATCAAGTGCGAGGGCGGACGAGACCAGACCTTGAAACACATACTTGAATGTCGACTTTGTCCAACCATCTGCACGGAAGACGATCTTTATCAGGCGTCGGAAAACGCATTCAAAAAATGTTCAAATGTTTGTATAGCCTATGGGACTTAACTACGGGGTCATCAGTCCCTAAACTTACAAACTACTTATGAACTAGCCAATACTAAGGACGACACAAATATCCATGCCCGAGGGGGATTCGAACCCCCGACCGTAGTGGGCGTGCAGACCGTGACTGGAGCGCCTCAGTCCCCTCGGCCACTGCGGCCGGCGGATAACGCATTGGAAGTGGCTAAGTTTTGGTCACAAGTAATATAATGTGTATAATGGTATTAATAACAAAGTTAATAACTGTGTAAGTATTATGATTCTCACACGAGAATAATAATAATAGTGATCTGCAATCAAACTAGGATCTCTCTGAAAAAATATATATCAATCGTGTAGAGGAATAAGGTCTCGACGATTGAATTGTATTAATCGACTCTTAAAGATGTGTGAATGGAAGTAATACTGACAATTTTATTACCATGCAAACCAAATGAATTTGAACAAATTACATAGGATTTTAAGATTACCTGACACAGTCGGGTTTGGAGGCGATCTGATCGTTTTATAGTTTTCAAAATGAAAAACCAAGATGGCACATTAATGATTTATTAAATGACGACCGGTTTCGGTGCGCTGTGTCACCATCATCTGGTCTCACATATGATATAAGCTGGTCATCTTGTTAAAAAAATTGGGTGTAAAATAACAAGTGCAACATTGCACTTAGTCATTATATAAAAAATACACAAGTTAAAAACATGACAGCTTACAAAATATTTTATAAGCTGTCATGTTTTTTTTAACACATATGTGACCAGATGATGGTAACACGGTGCACCGAAATCGGTCGTCATTTAATAAATTATTAATGTGCGATCTTGGCTTTTCATTTTGAAAACTATAAACCATAGGGCTCGTCAAAAAAATGACACCGAGATCGTCACAAAATAAAACTGTCAAAAGTAACACCGAACGAATTTGGTCATAAAATAAAACGACTTCTCCTATCCCTAACTATAGGCTTATGCTCCCACGAATTCTCGTTCTCCGTGAGTGAAGCCGCTACGTGACGAAGCTTAGTGTGTAGTACGCTGTGTTAGTTCCTGGAGCAAAATGAGCGTTATGGCCCTGTCAGCAAGCGGCATCCGACACCCCAGCAACCCTCCGTCGCTTTCCTACAGGCGCACCCTTCCGTTCTTAATGTACACAACGGCCCCCGCCCGGCACCACTTAAAACGATACTGCGCGTGTAAAACATAGTTTAGACTAAACATCGCCATGTGTCATGTCGATGAGGACAAAGGGGTTGTAACAAAAAATTTGGTAGCCCCTTTTGAAGTTTAGCCGCACACACACACACAGTTCTGCTGCAAAAAGTCAGGCATTCTAGACCTTAAGTGAAAAAAGAAAGAACAAGAACAGGACAGCGTCACAAAGAAGTTTCAATCGCACTCTAACGCTGCGACACATTCATCGAAGTCAGTCATGTCTTTGGTATAGTACGACCGATTTATAAAAGTGGTACTCTAGCGCTGATCCACAGAAGAGCAACGACAAGTTCCTGCGTAGTCCCACAAAACTCGACATGAATAAATATTTTCAGGAGTACGAAGAAAGGATTCAGATGACTGAACCTTCAGTGGAGCTTACTTACAAGACGGTCTTCCCTAATTGAACGCTAATGTGCACTAATTTACTCCATTAATTTCATTTTCCTATTTTCTTCTGTTCTCCAAAGAAGGCAAGTGCACACAAGTGTGAAAATTACAGAACTATCAGTTTAATAAGTCATGGTTGCAAATTACTAACACGAATTATTTACAGACGAATGGAAAAACTTGTGGAATCCGACCTCAGGGAAGATCAGTTTGGATTTAGGAGAAATGTAGGAACACGGGAGGCAATACTCACATTACGACTTATCTTAGAAGATAGGCTAAGGAAAGGGAAACCTACGTTTTAAGCGTTTGTCCATTTGAAAAAAGCTATTGACAATGTCGACTGGAATACACTCTTCCAAATTCTGAAGGTATCAGGGGTAAAATACAGGGAGCGAAGAGTTATATTCAACCTATACAAAAACCAGAAGGCGGTTATTAGAGTCGAAGGGCAAGAAAGAGACGCAGAGGTTGGGAAGGGAGTAAGACAGGGTTGTAGCCTTTCCCCAATGTTGTTCAATCTGTACATTGAGCAGGCAGTGAAGGAATGGAAGGAGAAATTTGGAGAGGGCATTAAAGTGCAGGGAGAAGAAATAAAAACATTTCGGTTTGCCGATGACATAGTAATTCTGTCAGAGACCGCAAAGGATCTGGAGGAGCAATTGAATGGAATGGACAGTGTCTTGAGAGGAAGATATAAGATGAACATTAACAAGAGTAAAATGAAGGTAATGGAATGCAATGTCAGAAAATCAGGCGATACTGAAGGAATTAGATTAGGTAATGAGACAATAAAAGTAGTAGATGAATTTTGTTATTTGGTAGCAAGGTAACTTCTGATGGCCAAAGTAAAGAAGATATAAAATGCAGAATGGCTTTGGGAAGAAAAGCCTTTCTAAAGAAGCGAAACGTCTTAACATCCAATATTAATTTAAATGTTAGGAAGTCCTTTATGAAAGCATTTGTCTGGAGTGTAGCATTGTATGGGAGTTCAGATAAGAAGATGATAGAAGCTTTTGAAATGTGGTGCGCTACAGACGAATGATGAAATTAGATGGGTAGCTCACGTAACTAATGAGGAGGTGCTTAACCGAATCGGGGAGAAAAGGAGTTCCTGGCTGACATATCCTGACTAAGAGAAGGGATAGATTGGTTGGACACATTAAATGTTTAAATGTTTGTATAGCTTATGGGACTTAACTACGGGGTCATCAGTCCCTAAACTTACAAACTACTTATCAACTAGCTTATTCTAAGGACGGCACAAATATCCATACCCGATGGGGAATCGAACCCCCAACCGTAGTGGCCGTGCAGACCGTGACTGGAGCGCCTCAGTCCCCTCGGCCACCGCAGCCGGCGGTTGGACACATTCTGAGACACCAAGGAATTGTCAACTTAGCATTAGAAGAAAGCGTGTGGGGTAAAAATCGTAGAGGGAGACAGAGGGACGATACAGTAAGCAGATTCAAAAGGATGTAGGTTGCCGAACGCTTGCACAGGATAGGGTAGCTTTGAGAGCTGTATCAAACCAGTCTGCGGACTGAAGACCACAACAACAACAGTTGCTAATACGGTGGAAATACTAAAATATCAGAAAAAAATTTAAAATTTCGGCATTTTCCAGTTATTGTCGAGAGAAATAAATATCATACCTAAAACAAATTTAAGAGTTAATTATTCAGACAGAAAGGACATGTGTACGTGTTGTGATCGCCACTATTTGCATCACAATATTCGCGATTCCACAAACACGTAAGCTTTTCGTTCTCCACTAAATTCGTCGGCAAATTTATTACGAAATGCATAGGTAGCATTTGCAGAATGATCAACAACATCCAGATTGAGATCGTTCTGGGTGTATAGTAGTGAAGATCGCTTTCCTCTTAGTATTCATTTCTCTTTTGTATTTCTAAACTTCTTGAAGGCTCATTGGATGTGTTTGAGCCTCTAGAAGCATAAAAGGTTTCCAAGGAGAGGTGTCAATACAACGACCTCACACACTTTCGTTTGTGAGATACTGCTTGACATTTTAGTACAGCTTTTGTCTCGTTTGGTGAGACTACAGGAAGATGGAAGGAGATGAGGTAATGGATTAAGAAAAATCATTTTAAGAAGAAAGTAAGCTTGCGAAATCTGTAAGGAGGACTGGTTAACAAAAATAGATCACCTGCGGAGGGAGGGAGCGATATTAGGATCCAATCGATGGGTGATAAGAACACGGTTCGATCAATACACCCATACACATGACAGTGCTTCAAAACGGATTTTATCTCTATGAATAATACCACTGGAATCCTTATTTGCCGGCCGCGGTGGCCGAGGTGACTGAGGCGCTCCAGTCACGGTCAGCACGGCCACTACGGTCGGGGGTTCGAATCCCCCCTCGGGCATGGATATTTGTGCCGTCCTAGTTCGTAAGTAGTTCATAAGTAGTTTGTAAGTTTAGGGACTGATGACCCCGTAGTTAAGTCCCATAAGCTTAACAAACATTTTTTAATCCTTATTTAACATAGTTTATAGTGGTATAAACAAAGTTACTATAAGTAAACCTAACCTTGATTCACTGAAGGCAGTAAAATCGATTGACACAACGTCCTACACTTCATATGCCATACAGTTTCAGCTATAGCTCTTAAGAACTTTGTACTATTGCTGGCTGTGGCAAACCCATAAAAACTCTAGCTTACTATAGAAATTCATAGTTGGCGTGCGTAGCATTTGGGAATACGAGGAAACGATCTTACGTATAGGGGCGATATTTGAGGCACCGGCTCGTCACATGGAATAATATGGCTTACTGTTACTTCTATTTCAGTAGTCCCAACAGAAGGACTCTTGAATTATAAAATACTATAAACTGCAGACATTGCAACATAACTAATTAAAACTACAGGCACACGTCCAGAAACATATAAGAGCTGAGAAGGAATAATAGAAAACCGCAAAATTAATTATAAGAGACCGAGAGTGCTGTTCGATGTCTTGTGATAATAATGAGCTTCTTTCCCAGTAGAGATAAGCCATTTTGATCTTTACATTATTAGACGATAGAATCGTATTCAGAAACTAACATGGAGGTTGAAAAAAGGATGTTTTAGTTACACATGTACGATGTGTGGAAAATTCACTACATGTAACTTAGATGACGTGCAAGTTTACGTCGGTGTTTTTGTGACTTCGTTCGCCATTGGCACTCCGATAAAGTCCGTTATCGCTTTGTGTTGGCCTTGTCTGCTGAATACCTGTATGCTGTGTAAACAAACACTGATAGAAAACTACTTTGCATACACTATTACCACAGAAACACAGATAGTAAAGTGAAGCAAGGCTGTGACTTTGCAGAAATTCATCATAGGCTAATGTATACATACTATACATAGCTTATAGTGACAACTCACACAGGGAATCTTTATATAGTGTGTTTTTCAGTAACTTTTAAAAACCTCGAAGCGACGTAAAAGCGCAAATAATTTAATACGAGCTATATGGGACCTCAAAATGAAAACGTCTCAAAAGCGTAATATAAATTTTAAGTTGTGAAGTTAACATACGACGTATCTTGCCACGTATGCATGAATTGGGCTTGCGAGACCAGGGGATAAATGGCAGAAAATCACACAATGCACACACATATTTGTTTAACGCAGTGAAAAAAATAATAGTTTGCCAACCACAGGGCTCGCACCAAAATCACGCACGTAGGCCCGGAGTCACAGGAATGTGAATAGTACATTTGGATTGGAATAGTCAGGTACGACAGACCGACAGGCTCATCCGCTCCATGTACGACGAGTTACGTCAACTAGTGACGTCACAGGTTCAACGTTTGTCAAAATATTCAAATGTTTGTGAAGCTAAAAAAGGTAAAGCAGTCAACAATCCGAAGATTGGTTGGTCCTGTTTGGAGGTGTATGCCGTTGCCTTCCTCCGTCCTTCGAACTGACTTACCCAGCCAATTATAGGGGGACCTAAAGTTTAACGTGCGTTCCGCACCACGGTGCTACTCGGTATTTTTCACATCAGCAACCCTGTCAGAGGTGAAAGAAGTATTGGACCAAAATGCTATGGTTATCAGTTCGTAGACTTACTCAAACTAACTTGCACTAAGGGCAACACACACACACACACACACACACACACACACACACACACACACACACACACATATGCCCGATGGAGGACTCGAAACTTCGTTGGGGGAGACGGCCCATTCCTTAGCAAGAGGCCTTAGATCACGCTGCCAGACCCGCGCGGAACAACTTTTGACAACCAATTTTGGGATTTCTGCGGACATTTGCGGTCCCGTGTGTCTTACATGAAGTTACCTACACTGGCATAAATCTATGAAGTTTTTAAACGTTAGTAAGAAACACCTTGTGTACGTGTGTGTGTGTGTGTGTGTGTGTGTGTGTGTGTGTGTGTGTGTGTGTGTGTGTGTGAGAGAGAGAGAGAGAGAGAGAGAGAGAGAGAGAGAGAGAGAGACTCATTTCCTTCTAAACTATTAGACCAATTTGAACAAAAGTTGGTACATATATACTCATCATCGCCAAGCAGGAGATATGTCATAACCCATGAGTTGCATGAATTTACATCTTCTTTGAATACTCCCCATAACACGTTTCGTAGACAGTTTCCTGTTATTACACTGAGCGTACTTGGAAATTTGTATTATTGTATTAAAATATTATTTCGGAGTTATGAGCTGCGCGGAAGCGAAACTCAGGAAATGATTAACGTCGCGATCTGACCCCAGCAAAGAATAAAGTGGAGAGATTCAATAAACACACGGGGAACGCTAGGCTAAAGATATTAAAGTATTTGTATTTCGATGATAGTCTTTCTCTGTCAACAGGACACATACGAACATTATTTAGTCACAGTTAATAAAATGAGTTCGAAGTATTGAAACATCTCGACCGTTTTAAGGCAATGAAATAAATTCAACGGCAAAGTTGAAAATTTGTGCTACACCGATATCGAACCTGGATTTCCCGCTTCGGATCAGGGGTCGACTTAACCGCTTATTCAGACATACGCTTCCCTTCCAACCAAAATTCTGACTTTATAGCACACTAGGATGGTTGTGCCCATTGCCTATTAGTTCCTCTGGCTCGTAGCCTATAATGGATCAGGCGTTTTTAATCGTCTGCTTGGAAATTGTCAATTGCCTGTTGGGGGCATGTGTATACGAGGATTGAAACTTAAATAGTGGCAACTATTTACTGACAACCAATACAAAAGCATTACATGTTTGCGCCTTTTACTGTCCTTCAAAGTACTCACCAGCTTTGTGTAGAATCCTTTGCCAGCGATGTGTAAGGCATAGTATACCGTTACCAGAGCCTGTTCTGTTGATGGCGCGAATGGAATCAAATCAAAGTCACAAGGACTTAAGTCCGGGGAGTGTGGTGGATGGTAAGGAACTTCCCAGTCCCATCGACCGAACTGAGCACGCGCATTGTCGTGCAAAGTGATGGGTGGGTTCCGAAGAAAGTGTTGCCGATTTTTTCGCAAAACTGGTCGCAGGTAATGGTAAAAAAAAAAAAAAAATAAAAAAAAAAAAAACAAAAAAAAAAAAAACAAAAAAAAAAACAGTAATACCGTGCTTTGACGGTCTGACGTGGAGGAACGTAATGCGTTAGGATACTGGGGCTATGACGCACTTTCGCGGTGTCCCATAATGACAGCATTCGTTGGATTGCGTTTCAGTTTTGGCTCGTAAGATGTGACCAGTGTTTCGAAACGGCGTAAGAAAGCGTGTCCTTCGCGCTCATAGCACTCCCAGTGCGTCTGAGCATCGACGTAATGTATACATTTCTGCATTTTCGTCAGTTCATGCGGAACCCGTCGTGATGCAATTTTTCGCATGCCCAGGCGTTTCGTCAGGATGCGAAGCACAGTCGTATGCGCTAATCCGGTTTCGTCGGCTACCTTAAAAATTGTCTGGCGTCGATCACTGTCCACTAACGCGACAACAGTATGTTTATTTTCTACAGAGACGCTAGGACGACCTACCCGGTGCATGTCTACCACAGTTAGCCGAACTATGCTGTAGGCTTTTACCCAACGTGCCACTGCCGATTCCCTACACTCTTCTTGAAGACCTTGCTGATACTGTCAGGCTATACTACCTCTGGCACATAACGCTTGATCCAATTCCAAAAAAGAAAATCACATATTTGTAAATCTAAGGGACTTGGTCATTAGTCAAAAAAATGTTTGTATAGCTTATGGGACTTAACTACGGGGTCATCAGTCCCTAAACTTACAAACTACTTATGAACTATCTAATACTAAGGACAGCACAAATATCCATGCCCGAGGGGGGATTCGAACCCCCCCGACCGTAGTGGCCGTGCAGACCGTGACTAGAGCGCCTTAGTCCCCTCGGCCACCGCGGCCGGCTGGTCATTAGTCCCTAACGTTACAAATTACTTATACTAACGTAAAGTAACATATACTAAGAACAACACAAACACCCATGCGCGAATGATAACTCGAACCCCACGACGACGAACGGCCGCGCGCGCTGCAGCAGGGAATTTTAGTGCGCACGGCTATTTGCAACTCCGTTGTTCCTGTTTTGAAAACAGTGACACGCTTACGTTAGACCACTCGTTCACAGTGACGTGGAATGGGCGAGTCCATTTGAACGGAAGTAAGGTAGGTATATCAAAAAGTGTGGTATACGCAACAATAGTAGTTTCCATTGCACAGTGTGTCCACAGCAGTGTTGCCACTATTTAACTTCGAACCCTCATAGTTTTTGATGTCGTGTATGTTCTTTTCGGACATGTCCGAAGGAAACAGACACCGTACCAATAATCTTTATCTATAAATGTGAATGAGACAAAGAGCTAAAAATTTGTACAGTTACTGTCTACCCTGGGGAGGCTTTAGGCACGGTTTTATGGCAATCGGATTGCTATTTATCCATATATATTAATGTGAATGTCTGTTCGGTGTACGCTTATCACGTCCGAACAACAAGACGCGGAGACTTAAATATTTGTACAGTTACTAATTTATATTTGAGGAAGGTTTTAGGCACGGTTTTATAGCGATATGATAAATATTTAAAAATTTTAAGAATATAACGCGAAATGCGGAACAATAATTACTCTTTGAAAATTATATTTACTTTTTGAAAATGGTTTTATTGGTTGCATTGTTGCTCAAGGGTTGATAATGATAAAAGGGTGGAGTATATTGGTATGGAAACTTATCGGTGTATATAAAATTCTACGTCTGTGTGTGTGTTAATATTTCGCTCTGCAGCGAAAATTACAGAACGGATACGAATGGTCTGTGTGTAATAGTTGTCCGAAGTGTCCCGTTGTACATCATAGCGGTTCCATGCCGATAGCTATAACGGGGTGGAAGATATGGTGGTTGAAAGTCGTCAAATTATTAAAAAAAAAAAATTCGGAATGAAGTCCAGCGATGAGGTTTGCGACTCTATAGCAAGGAGGTTACATACAGCGAAACGTCATGCCACAGACCATATCTTTGGCCTATGCGTGCTACAGTATCTTCAGCTCTTCCTCTGTAAGGATAAGCATAGGAATAAGGAAATATAAGAGTAAATAAATAAAGCATTAAAAAGGGAATTTCTTTTAATACATATCTTTAAAAAAATAGATTTGACGCTTCGCGCATTATCTATCATAATCAACCAACACGTGACTGGAGCCGCGGGTTTAAGCTAGTAGGAAATAATATCCCCGGAGATTCGTGTTTGACACGCTGTCAGGCTACATCAAAACTCCTGGTGTTTCTGAGGGACATAAAGGTGAAAGGTCGTTGTCTTAAAAGTTTATCGACATACTGTCTAAACTAATTACATTTGTATAGAGATTAATAGTTGCCTCCTTTGTACGAGTACTTAGTTAGGGACTTGGAGAAGCAAGGTATTTATTGTTGTAATGCTGCTTTCGTATGAAAATGGGTGTTGCGTATTAAAGTTAAGGTTGGGGACCGCAAATGAAATTTTACCAGGTAGTGAAATATTTTTAAATGAGATTACTACGCAATTTTGACAAGGAAGGGACAATTTAAACAAAATTATTGGATTCCGCCATTAAATGGTAGCGGTCGTAATTTCGGTGGTAAATACAACACCAGAAAGCAACATTACAGAAGAAGTCGGTGGAATCTAAATTTTACCTCATTGAGAGCTGGTACAAATATTTCGGTCATGTTCTGTAGTGATTCTAGCTGTGATGAATGGAATATTACTTCGATAAATTGATGCTGGGATTGTGCGTTTCGGTTACTATTGTTCTATGACCGTGTGGAAAATTAATCATGATAGTCGCCAAAAATTGCAAAATTATCGGACTTCATAAACATTACGAAGATTTTTCTGCAGGCATTAAAATGTAATAAACCATTCATAGACACGAAATAAATAAGTTACACAGATAATGTTTTAGTACAATCGCGAAACAAATCGCAACAATACCCGAGCATCACTTTATCTTCATCTGCTGAAAATAAATAACTTTAAAATTAGTGAGAATGGGGAAGGGATTGTAAGTAAGTAAGATATTTCAAATTAACTGTGGGGTTTTACTGAAATTAATAAAAAAACTTAGCTCACACTTATATGACACGTTCTAGCACATGAAGCAGAAGAAAGTAAGTGACGAACAGTTCCGCTCTCTCCCTTCAGTTTGTTGCAAAAAAGTTGAACGTGACGAATGTCATATGTTTATCGATACGCTGTCAGAGAGAGAGCAGAAGTCAGCGACAAGCATCGCACAAGTTATAAAAAATATCATTAATGTATTACTACATTGTTCACTGACTTACCTACGTTTTTCCCAAAAAATGAAGAATATGTGTCAGGGCGTCCATGTGAAGTGGAAGTACGCCTGTCGCGTAGAACGTGTCCAGAAACACTTTGAGCGAAGGCGAAGAAGCCCTTGGCGTGTGACACCGACGGAAGGCGCCTGGGACCAGTGGGCAGCGGTCGCTATCACTGGCCCACCGCCGCCTGATAAGCCCCTGCCTTCACATCACACAGCGGGCGGTGCCACGGGCGTGCGTTCGAAGCACAGACCAGACACCACCGGCCGGCCGGATTCCAGGTTTACACATTATCCACGTCCTCAGCACGCGGCGCTCGTACATGGGTTTTAGAAAGTGCTTGGAAACTGACATGCACATGTGAAATTTCAGCAGTATGTGCTCTTCCACTGTTAACATTACGACCTTTCTTATGGTCGTCATCTATACTAATAATAAATCTGTAAATGTAGGCCTGTCGCTGTTCCCTTCAATCTTCAAAACTACTGTACGAATCTTCATGCTTCAATCCTTTTTGAGAAAAACGGTCACCTATAATAAGGGGAATAATTCTTAGTGTTGATAATTTGAAATAAATAATTACTGTTGTCCCGATCAGTAAATTAATGATCCCCATAAAGCGAATATTTCGTTCCCAACATTAACGTTCTAAACCGCTGCCGCTGCAAGTAAATAGAGGCCCCGTTAGTTACGTAGTGCACCCAAGAAATAACAGTTGGCGATGCTGCAATTTTTAATTTTTTTTTTTTTTTTTTTTTTTTTATTTCTTTTCGATGGTTATGTCATAGAACAGCAACGAACCACTAAAGGTGCTGTTGGTTTTGTAGTTCTGCATAGAAACAATAGATGATCGTGTTGTGCTTATTCCCTCAGTAACAGAAGTATTTTGAATTAAGAGCCACAGTCATATCTCTGCAAATACAAACATTGAACAGCGAGTTGCTGATTACACTTTGTATATTCACAGCTTAACGACATCTCTGATTCCTTTGACAGGGGACATTTAAATTTAAAACATAGAGACAATCCTTATCATCTATCCATTCTCTAATTTATATAAGAATTCTTTGCAAGGAAAATGGAATTTATGTAATTCCTTTTCTGATTTCGGTGTATCCTCATTGCATTTTGAGTCCTGTTTCGGGACGCCTCGAAAACGCCATAGTACAGGAGAGGACAATGTGAGGCGACGTTAGTTACGTATTACACCAAATAACTAATCATGGCGTTGCTGTTTCTTTCTTTCTCTCTCTTTTTTTTCTTTCTTTTTTTTCATTCTCATAAGTATGGTGTAATACAGTACAATTTTACTTACGGCGGCGGCGTTGTGCACTGATGTTGGCAACGGCCGTTGAATGCTGTTTCAAAAATCAGTCACGTAGAATAAGGGGAATAATTCTTTATGTTCACGATAAAATAAATAATTTATGCTGTTCTGGTCAGTAAATTAATCATCCTCCTAAAGCGAATAGTTCGTTGCCAACGATAGCAAACTATACTGCTGCCACTGCAAGTAAAACTTCGCCAAGGAATGACATTTGTTTTTCTTCCTAGCTGCATCCCATGTGCTTTCCAATGTCATGGAAAGAAAAAAAAGTGCATCTTTTGACGGGTATAACCACTAAATTATACATAGAGTAGAAATATCTATAGAGTGAGGATTGGATTCTGAGCATCTTCTCAACTTTAAGCTGCAGTTACCGAGTGATCCACTTTTTCCACACATTTACTTGCTCATACGATTGGTTTGTACCGCATTGGCTGCAAAGAAGCCCCACCTCCTTTTAGCAGAGCAACCACGTAACATGAAATAATATCTAAATAAATGTGTCACAGAAGCAAAACGAAATTCGAGGAAGCGTCGCTAAAAGGGCCAATTACACATAGTCATCCTTCTTAACCGAACAAAAAAGCGTCATTGATAAAAGGGTCCGCTGCAGCTGTTTGTAAACATCTGCAGCGGACCCTTTTATCAATAATGCATCATCTCGGCTATGGATGTCCGTCTACAAAGGTTTTATGAACAAAAAAGAACCAAGGTAAAGTCATCTATTTATAGATGTTTCCCAATATCAGGTGATATTTCCACCTTAATGTTGAGGACAGAAAATCTGCGCATCTTAATGTTCTCTCCACAGATTTTTCTGCTCTGTGCCTGCCACTGGAGATAACATACACACGCGAGTGACAAACTCATCAGAAACCTCCCTGCTTTCGGTATAATATTGTGATTAAAATGTGTAATTACTTACTTTTGGTGCGGACTACATTAAGATAGATAAAGACGTTTTCTTTTGCAGACAGAATTGTACTCATAGTTATAATCCGACTTCTGAATATATATACTTCTATTACACAACCATTGATTTCAACTTCGTGCTGTACAAAGTAATCACTGCAGGACGTGGGGACATGTATTAGCTGAAAGAGTGGTCGATTCTGCTAACACAGTCAAAACAATTCACTGGAAATACCCTAATTAATTGAAAGTTATTTACAGACGATCAGCTGACGCCATTCCTTCAACAATTACCCAGACTTACTTTATCGCACATTGACACGACCATGACGTGAACTCTGTCAGTATTCGTCGACTTTTCGATAACATGGAGCCCGACATACAGAATAACTACATTGTCCCCAGTGCAACAGATGTTCAGATGTTTGTAAGTCTTATGGGACTTAACTACGGGGTCATCAGTCCCTAAACTTACAAACTACTTATGAACTACTTACGAACTAGGACGGCACAAATATCCATGCCCGAGGGGGGATTCGAACCCCCGACCGTAGTGGCCGTGCAGACCGTGACTGAAGCGCCTCAGTCCCCTCGGCCACCGTGGCCGGCCCAGTCAACACTGCAACATTCTAAAACTTCAGCATACACTTACTGTGAGAGATAGTGTAATACTACACCATAGAACCAATACATGGCGGTGTTATTATTATTATCATTATTATTACTATTTCTCATCTCAACGATGGAAGTGTTTTCGGAAGTTTACGCCAAACAGACAATTACACACTGCAGTCTTAACTTTATGAATACAACATAACATTGATTTACATCGTTCCCGACTACCGACTGAAATTAATTTCACTTTTTGCATGAAAACCTTAATGAACATTCACTGTTTTCGACAATGAATTCAACTTAACTTTGACATCTTGGCTAGAAGAACTGAGTTATTGACAGAGAAAACCAACAAGGATTCGGTTTTATCTGACCTAGGTCCGGAACCCTAAAAAAAAACATGATATACAACAGGTCCCTGTTTAACAACCGTCGCGAAGCACGGGCATATAGGCTAGTACACAATACCTTCCTACCTCTCGATGATCGTACTCTGAGCACGATTTCCTCACGAGGTCAATGGTTTTCGTTCACCAGGAGCGGGTGCCTGGGTGTGGCTTTCTTTCTTTTGAAGTTTGAAGTCACTGGTGACACACTTGATTTTCGTATCTTTTCTGTCTTTTCTTAAGAGCTGTTATGTTGCGACACAATTAGGCCTTGACATTTTCGCCACACGCCTCTCTACTCGTCAAAGGAGAGCATTATAGATGCTTTTCTCTTTCTGTTCTACCATTTTGCTAAATCTTTTTTCATTTTTCCAATGTTTTTGAAATATGTCATTTTCTAATTTCAGCATACTTTCGCCGATCACAGAGAGGCCATGAAAAAGTGCGTGACCTGTACAGTCTGATTCTTCCTAGTTTACGTTGTGTACTGAGTGTTTAAGATACTTCCAATAATCATGGGTCCCGCCGACTGTGAAGTACGGGCTGTCTAAGATTTCTTAGTGCTAAAGGCCTAAAAACGATCGATATTCATCGTGAGATCTGTGCAGTTTACGGAGAAAACGTTACTAGTGATGGAACGGTTAGAAAGTGTTTGATAGCATGTAAAGATAACCGCACAAATGTGCATGATGTACAACGGAGTGGGCGCCCTTCGGTCGTTAATGAAAGTTTGGTGTAGGAAGTGGACAATAAGGTGAGAGATAACAGACGCTTTACGATTTCCTCCTTGCGGAATGACTTTCCTAATTTTTCTCGTAGTGTCAGCGTCTTCAAGACGATGACGAAGTCAAAACAGTTGTAATGTAGTGGTTTACAAGTCAGGTAATAGACTTCTATGAAGGTATTCAAAAACTGGTATAAGTGTATGACAAGTGCCTCAATATTCACGGAAATTATGTAAAAGAGTAGAATAAGGCACAAGCTTTCATGTAAAAATAAAATTAGCATGTCCTTTTTTAAATTTCAAAACGGTACTTTCTTAAAAACACGCTTCGTATCTGATCTAACCACAGTCGTCTATGGTCTAAACCAGTGTTTTTCTCCCTTCTTTTCGAATGTGCGACCCCTTGAAAGCAATAACATTCCGGCCACTCCCTACCAAGAATAAACTTTCTCAGAACCCCCCCCCCCCCAACATCTCCCAACTCTGTAGTGGGACGTGTATTGAGACGTCCACTCTTCTCCTCATAAAGCTCAATTTTGCAGTTATTTATCAGATAATTAATGAATATATTATTTTGAATATTATTAAGATTTGAGAACACATACTTGTCTGAATTTGATTTGTCTTTGTTTCGTGTATTACGGCGGTGCTGCAGTAGTACACCGTGACGAGTTCTCCGCCGACAACAATTATTATTAAAGAAATGTAATAGAAAGATATTTAAAAAAAATGACTGGTCTGTTTTTGTGAGGAGTATTGACAAGATGTCAGCTTTCAGTTGTGAGTTTTGTGACTAATTACGTCACATTTAAATGAATAAAATGTTTATAAATGAATTCGCTGCTGATTATACAAGATTACGAAACATCAAATAAAGATATACACATTTTTTTTTCTAAAATGAAGAATTATTTTGATGTGAATTTTGAGTGTGACCAGGACGACTTATGATAAAAGCGTGTGTCACTAAAGTTGCACGGAATTTGACATTGTTTCATTGATTGAATATATACGAGTGCTGTGAAACAAAAAAACGCTCGTAGGGCCCGCAACTAACGTTTTACTCGGGGTTTGCGAACTTATAGAATCTGTTTGTAGAAAGCAAACCTGAAATATTTTAAATATTCAAGTGAAAATATTAATATGAATAATTCGGAAGCTAATATTATCGTCAGTGATAATTATTGTGAGTTGGTGCTAGTTAACTTCGGGTTCGAAGTCACGGTCATTTAAAGAGTTGTTTGTTAATGAAATCAGATTTCATTAAAAACTAGTACCACCACAACCCCAACCCCCGTCACTTTTAACCACTATAAGAAAACAATTTTGTAGTCTCAAAGGCAATGAATTTTATGTTCTTTCTGTTGATACAAACTTCCTTGCAAATTGTTAGACGTTGTTGTGTGTATTTTTCGTAATAGAAGGTAATATACCTATTTTAATTGATTACCGACATAAATACATATTAGTCACAACGGACCATTTCACGCATGAATTATGCTTGGCCGCGGCGAATTAGCCGCGCTTGCTGGAGCGCCGTGTTGCGCTGTCGTCGTTAGTATAAGGTAGTTCGTAAGTAGTTTGTAAGTTTAGGGGCTGATGACCCCCGCAGTTAAGTCAGAATTGTGGTGTCGCACAAGTACAAAGTGCGCGCCACCTGCTTTCGCCGCGCGCCGCCATGCACGCACGGCGCGGCGTTCTTATGACGACAGCCACGAGCGCCCTCTGCTACAACTCCGCTCGTGGACAATACTGAACGTCATCGTTCACTTGGGACTGAGATAGCAACCAGTTAGGGCCTTCGTAATCAGATAGGCACCAGTGAAGACTTGGCTAACAGTTAGGCACTAGGCAGGACTCTAGCTCAACTATGTATCAACATTCTGCAGTACTATGTAAAAGTTAAGTATTGTATAAATTCTGTGCAATATATATCTCGTTCTAATTTACTCTAGTGTTTCTAGTTTCTGGCTGCTCCCCTCCGTACCTGCACCAGCGTGCTATCTTTATTCCTGTGTCGGTCTCATTCCACTCGGCCACCGACACATACGACGGAAACAAGACACAAAAGCGGCGACGAGGCTGGGACACAAAAAGAATGTTTGTATAGCTTATGGGACTTAACTACGTGGTCATCAGTCCCTAAACTTACGAACTACTTATGAACTACTTACGAACTAGGACGGCACAAATATCCATGCCCGAGGGGGGATTCGTACCCCCGACCTTAGTGGCCGTGCAGACCGTGACTGGAGCGCCTCAGTCCCCTCGGCCACCGCGGCCGGCAATTAACGCACTGTATTTAGTGTGCAACAGCTAAATTCTGTTCATTTCATAATTAATTTTAAACAAGGAATATCGTAATTTTAATGCAGAATAAAGTTTTCTTAGGCCTGTGTTTTTTATTACGGAGTCCATAGTGTTCGGACATCACTGGTCTGGTTGTTCTGAGGTACAACTGTTGCCCCCCTGTGACGGCGACGCCCGACTGAGTCTTTCCGCCCCCCCCCCCCCCCAAGGGTCGCGACCCACAGGATGAAAAATACTGCTCTACACGATATGATGACCTTCGGCAGCTGTTAGCGGAAGCATTCGAGTCGATCGTCTGTTGCCAAACATCTTTAACGCCAAATTGTGTCGCAACGTACATCGCACACTGATTTCCGCTGTTATTTCCCGCATCGCCGCCCTCCGTAATTAAATCATCGCCGGCCGCGGTGGCCGAGGTGACTGAGGCGCTCCAGTCACGGTCAGCTCGGCCACTACGGTCGGGGGTTCGAATCCCCCCTCGGGCATGGATATTTGTGCCGTCCTAGTGCGCCACGGTTGCACAGTGGTAGAGTGCCAGACTACAAATCCAAAGGTTGCGGGTTCGATCCCCGCCAGGTCCTAGGATTTTTATCTGTCACTTTCCACTTCTTTCACCTCTGGCAGTATTGCTCAAGTGAAAAATACCGAGTAGCACCGTGGTTCGGAACCCACGTTAAACTGTAGGTCCCCCTATAACTGGCTGGGTAAGTCAGTTCGAAGGTCGGAGGAAGGCAACGGCATACCACCTCCAAACAGGACCATGCCTAGTAAAGCACTGTGGTGTTCAAACCAATCTTCGGATTGTTGACTGCTTTACCTTTACCTTTTTTAGTTCGTAAGTAGTTCATAAGTAGTTTGTAAGTTTAGGGACTGATGACCCCGTAGTTAAGTCCCATAAGCTTAACAAACATTTGAATATTAAATAATCAAATGCAGAGCGTCCACGGCTTCTTATGCCGCCAAGTGTCCCGCGTGTGGGACCTCCCGCGCGGCATGGTGGCAGTGATTCATGGGATTACGTCACGCGAGGTGACGCGAGGCCAGACGCGAAACCAAGACAGCGTACTAAACGTAATTCCACTGTCTGGCTGCTTGGACATACGGCATATGCTATTATCGAACTCCAGCTGGTGGATGGAGTGGATTATATGGCCTACCTATGAGCGGCTCATGAGCGGACCAAGTCCTACAGCCAGTATTAGCAACGGTCTGCCAATTACCTATCAGTGGCACTTGGTCATGGATGTCATAAAGCTCCCAGTCGTTTACGAAACACTTATCATCCCGTGACTCCAGTACTAATGAACACTATGGATTTTATGAAAAATTGGTCTTACACATGTCAATAATGTATTCCTGTCTCACTCGTTTTTCTTTCATTCCCCTCCCCTCTCCGCCCCTTTTAATTCGTTCCACTCCTTGCCCACTGGCGTATATAGGCGGCAAAAGCTTTCTTTTTGATTCCTTCTATTCTTCTAGAAGCAGTTATTTTCCCCCTTCTCCTCACTAGGAATCCTGTATTACTTTGCGGTTCATAGTGTGGCTGATGGCCAGCCGCGGTGGCCAAGGTGACTGAGGCGCTCCAGTCACGGTCAGCACGGCCACTACGGTCGGGGGTTCGAATCCCCCCTCGGGCATGGATATTTGTGCCGTCCTAGTTCGTAAGTAGTTCATAAGTAGTTTGTAAGTTTAGGGACTGATGACCCCGTAGTTAAGTCCCATAAGCTTAACACACATTTGAACATTTTTGTAGCAACATGGGTCGCATTACTCACCTTCGACTTACCTTAGAAGATACATTAAGGGAAGGCACACCTACATTTATAGCTTTTGTCGATTTAGAGAAACGTTTTGACAATGTTGATTCCAATACACTATTTCAAATTATGAGGCCAGCAGGGGTAAAATATGAAGGACGGAAGATTATTTACAACTTCCACAAAAACGATACAGAAGTTATTCAAAGTCGAAGGGCATGAATGGGTAGCATTGTCTGGGAAGTCTGTAAGACAGGGTTGCAGTCTTTCTCCAATGTTATTCAATTTGTACAATGAGTAAGCTGTGAAGGAAAGCAAAGAGATATTTGGAAATGGCATTAGAGTTCAGGGTGAAGAAATAAAAACGTTGCGGTTTGCTGATGGAATTTCAGTTCTGACGGGGACGGCAAAGGACGTGGAGGAGAAATTGTACAGAATGGATAGTGATGAAAGGAGCTTATAAGATTAACATTAACAAGAGCAAAATAAGGGTAATGGAGTTTAGTCTAAGAAAATGAGGCGATGCTGAGGGAATTAGATTAGGAAATGGAATAGTAAAGGTGGTAGATGAGTCTTGTTACTTGGGCAGTGAAGTAACATATATGACGGTCGCAGACAGAGGATATAACAAACATAATGGCACTGGGAAGAAAATAGTTTCTGAAAAAGAGAAATTTGTTATCATGGATATTACATTAAGTATAAGGCATCTGTGTGGAGAGTTTCCTTGCATCTTGCCCATAAGTAGTTCAGTCAGGAAGAGGATAGAGGCTTCTGAAATGCGGTGCTACAGAAGAATGGTAAATATTGGTTGGTAGATCGCGTAACTAATCAGGACGTACTTAACAGCATTGGGAAAAAGTATTTCTGGCATACATTAACTGAAAGAAGGAACCGATTGGTAGGACCCAATGTTAGACACCATGGGATCGCTAGTTCAGCTTAAAAGTTGTACGTGATGTTTAATGTTGAATCTATCGTTTAATCAGACAATAAAAGTAGTTTATTTTAACGTTACTCAATCAAAACATGATCTGGTATTAGTTGCAATCCAAATAGTTGTCATATATTGATGTTTAACACTCAAGATTACTAAGTCATCAGATAACTTCAACAACATTTAACTGAACACGTACATTGTTCATTAACACAGTAATTTGATTTAATTATGGTCCTGATATTGACGTATATACTGTTAAATGAGAAACAGTGCATTTAACTGATTATATGCGCAACGGATCTTTTAACAAGACAACTGTGACATAGAACCTGCATGAAACACACATTGACTACACTCAAAAAATTTGACCGCGAGAAAGATATTAAAAACACAAACCACTTTCTTAATGTTTGACTACGAGAATTTTATGCAGATCAGTACCTGATTATCAAAACGCAGTATCATACTCAATTAACTGCAGTGTTGCCTAACAATCATTTCGAATGGTACCAATAAATAAGTCTGTTCAACAAGATTACAAAAATCAATACTGCACTTCAAATCCACAAATAACTAATTATCAAATAAAGGAAGTAGGTTAATCTTCTAACTACGTAAATGAAACAAGAAAGAAATGTCAATTTCGTTACTTATTATTAATAATCACCATTGCATTACCTTAATGATACAACCTTTTCATAATTACATGAAATGCTATTATCTCCATTCCAGGGGAGCTACAACCTTTTTCATAATTATATGAAATGCAATATATACTTGCTGGCACTGCAGCCTCTGCTCTACATCTCTCTGCACGAGCTACAATGCTGTGCGATACATAATCTTTGCCAAAGATGAAACTTCACAGATTTATGTACACATATCGACACACACAGCAGAAGCAATATTATACATTTTCTTGCAAGCACGTTACTCTACACAAAACAGGAGTCACAATATTAGACATTTTCTTACAAATTCAGCAATATACATTTTCTGTGGTCA
The DNA here is from genome assembly GCA_026315105.1 of Locusta migratoria. Lineage (NCBI taxonomy): Eukaryota > Metazoa > Arthropoda > Insecta > Orthoptera > Acrididae > Locusta > Locusta migratoria. The sequence continues at coordinate 324,191,833 of CM048745.1, read as the reverse complement.
CGTTTCAAGCTTTGGAGAGAAGTGTGTGGGGTAAAGATGGCAGAGGGAGACTAAGAGATGAATACAGTAGGCAGATTCAAATTGGTGTGGGTGGCCATTTTATGACGAGAGGAAGGGGCTTGCTCAGGACAGAGCAGGGTGGAGAGCTGCAAGATAGCAGACTCCGGACTGAAGACCACAACAACAACATTACCGCCGTTTGTCATTGCCACTGTCCACGTTTGATCAGTCGTTCGTCTAATTTCGACCGCCGAACACGACCATCGATCTGGTGTAACGAGAAACGTAATTCAGCCGCCCATCCTACCAGAAAGTGAGAGCGTAGGCAAATCCGTAAGCTGCCAGTGAAGACAGTAAGAGTATCCCGTAAAGCTGCTCTTTTGACAGATGCTCGCCGTTCCGGTGACAGCGAAATCCGGCGAGTAAGTCCTCCGGTAGGGACGCGTGGACGTGGAAGTCGGCGCTGCGAGGGCTTTAATAACAATAGCGCCACTTGCGGGGCTTAGCCTGAGAGGATTACGTCCGGAAGCGCGCCCCGCCCGAAATCGACTCCAAACTGGCCAGCACGTGGAGCGCGCCAGCGTCGCTCTCCAGTGACGTCATCTCTCTCCGAGAACCACCAACGGGACACCGAAAAACGGGAACATGTCCGCAATCCAATAAAACTGCAAGTATATACATGCATATATTCCGAAAGAACAAACGTCACTTCTGATCCTGCAGTTCTTCCATACTCACAGAATATATGACGTCAACTGCGCATGGGCATAGCGGAAAATGTGTACACATACGGCACTCGAACCCGGGTCTCCCGCTCTCTAGGCATTTATGCCGACTACCAGACCATTATTTTTTTTTTTTTTTTTTTTTTGCTCTATGGGTAGTTCTTGTCCTTGCGGACGCTGATCTTGTATGTTCGTTTTGGTCCTACGTGTTCTTTGGCTCAGTTTTTTTATTACACAGAGCTTTCAGCACTCTTTACCCAGCTTTAACCTGCCCACAGTACTCAAACTCGTATATATATGTACTAATTCCCGTAAGAGTAAGGGGTTCAAACTTGCCCACCCCTCCCCACTAACGAAAGGATCAAATGTTCAAATGTTTGTAAAACTATCGGACCAAACTCCGTGGTCATCCGTCCATAGCTTACAAACTACTTAAACCTAGGTAAACTAACCTAAGGACAACACACACACCCATGCCCCAGGGAGGACTCGAACCTCCACGGCGAGCAACCGCGCACTCCGCAGCGAGACGCTTTAGATCGCTCGGCTACTCCACCGCGGCTAACGAAAGCATCATTGCCTGTCACTGGCATATTATCTACATCTATAAATGTGAATGTCTATTCGGTGTACGCTTATCACGTCTGAACCACAAGACATAAAGAGCTAAAAATTTGTACAGTTACTAATGTCTATCCGGGGAAGGCTTTGAACACGGTATTATGGCAATCGGATAGCTATTTGTCTATTACACACACACACACAACACACACACATTTTATATATATTAATGTGAGCCGGCCGCGGTGGCCGAGGAGACTAAGGCGCTTCAGTCACGGTCTGCACGGCCTCTACGGTCGGGGGTTCGAATCCCCCCTCGGGCATGGATATTTGTGCCGTCCTAGTTCGTAATAGTTCATAAGTAGTTTGTAAGTTTAGGGACTGATGACCCCGTAGTTAAGTCCCATAGAAAAAAAAATTATTGTTAGTATCTGTTCGGTGTACACTTATCACGTCTGAACGACAAGAGGCAGAGACTTAAATACCTGAGGAAGGTTTTAGGCACGGTTTTATAGCGTTTCGATACATATTTAGCAATTTGAAGAATATAACGCGAAATACGGAACAATAATTTCTCTTTGAAAATCATATTTACTCTTTGAAAATGGTTTTATTGGTTGCATTGTTGCTTGAGGGTTGTTAAGGATAAACAGGTGGAGTATATTGGGATGGAAAATTATCGGTGTATAGAAAATTCTACGTGTGTGTGTGTGTGTGTGTGTGTGTGTGTGTGTGTGTGTGTGTGAATATTTCGCTCTGCAGCAAAAACTACTAAACGCAAACGAATGGTCAATGTGTAATTGTTGTCCGAAGTCTTCTGTTGTACCCAATAGCAGTTCCATGCCGAAGGCTATAATGGAGTGGAAGATATGGTGGTTGAAAGTTGTCAAATTATAAAAAAAAAAATTCGACCGAAGGTCAGCGATGACGTTTGCGACTCTTTAGCACTGAGGTTACATACAGCGAAACGTCATGCCACAGACCATATCTGTGGTCTACGCGTGCTACAATGTCTTCAGCTCTTTCTCTGTAAGGATAAGCATACAAATAAGGAAATATAAGAATAAATAAAGCAGTAAAAATGAATTTCTTTTAATACATCTATTTAAAATAATCGATTTGATGTTTCGCGCATTATCTATCATAATCAACCAACACGCGAGCGGAGCCGCGGGTTTAAGCTAGTATATATATTTGGCGTCTATTCCGAAAGAACAGACGTCACTTCTGATCCTGCAGTTGTTATTCTTTCATAGTCACAGAATACGTGACATCAACTATATACACTGAAGATTGGCGCGGCGGCGCCTGCGCAGTGAGGTTGAACTAAGCTTCCGCAATATGAGTACAGACGTGTGAGAAAAAGTCTTTGAAGGTGGATGAATCATTGTTGCATCGCAGTGAAGCGCAATTCGTAGTCGCATTATCCAAAATGCATTTCAAAGCTATGCAGCTCCACGTCATTGCTGTTATTGTTCAGGTTACTGATTGCATATCGTGTCGTTGAGTTTGTATGCGAAATACTGTGTAAATAAAAAGAAGAAAACGAAATCTATTCATCAGCTAATCAACTGATTGTGTTTAATAGGGATTTGTTAATTGAAGTGAACCAGTTGCGTTATTGTTCAGATAATAGGTTCGTTACGACAGAGATCAATACAAAAAAAAAAAAAAAAAAAAAAAAAAAAAACTCCAGTCAAAGTGATATATTTTTTTAAATTTACAAATTGAGTTGTTGTCAGATTACTTTGTAACGGCCATCAGCGTTTAATTATTAGTCTGTAATTTGTATTGATTTTTTAAATCACACCGTCCGCTTTTTCACTGCAACATGCTCGACCACAAAATCCAACGCAATTACATCAGTGTATCCCGAAATTTTATCCTCGCAAAAATCCTTTTTTTTTTTTAGTAATTATGTATGAAAGCTTAATCTCCCCCTAATCAAGCGCCCACAATACACTAATCCTTGAACTGTAGTACAATTGTTGGACATTCATTTATAACTAAATTGACTGTACGGTAATCTTTTAGGATGTATGACTCGATTTCTGAACTATGTCTGGTTCGCTAAAATAAGCTACTTTAGAAAGCGATATACCGTATTTAGCACCAGCCGCCCATGAAATGGCGGCACAGGAAACACCCATAGATCCCCTCGACGCAGAGGATAGCGGGTTCCGCGTCCATTGATATTTGGACGACCTGATCCCTGCGAGTTTACGAGTGCTCGACTGATAATCGGAAGAGAAAAGAAAAACGGCGCGAAGCGCTAGTGAACTGCACAAATGGAAGTTGCCTCTACAACACGTTCTGCGGTCCCACAACCACCCTGGTTTTAACCTAAAGTAACCTAGCATCCCTACATCGTATACCAACAGCCCCCCGCCCCCCCGCTCTCTCTACCCCATCCTTCGCATATCATCTTTTCCTATTGTGTGCCACCTATTGCGGTAGTAAAGTGAGTCTTTTGACAGCTCGAAATTTAAATGAAAATAACGGCTTAACCATTCATCTGTCACGAAAACTGAATAACCGAATTTGTAGAGGAGAAAATTATCTACAACTTTGCTCTGTTATGTTTTTTCGTATCTCGTATCGTTTCAGAGATAATTACAAAATAACGGCGATTTTGGGATGTCTGTCTGTCTGTCTGTCTGTCTGTCCGTAACGTGTACCCTGTTTTTAAGACGAACCGTTCAACCAATTAGCACCAAATTTTAGTCATAATTGTTGGCTACCAGAGACCAGAAACTCGCATTTTGAAATATTTTGGACAAGAAATACGTTAGTAATACGAAAAAAGTTGTTTGTAATGTAATTTTAATTGTAAATAAACCTTTCATCTGACAAGAAGATTGAATAAATGAATTTGTAGAGAAGAAAATTCTCTACAACTTTGTTCCCTTATGTTTTTTTTTTCTTTTTTTTTCATATCTTGTATCGTTTGAGAGATATTTGCAAAAGTAACGGAGTTTTGACACCCTAAAGCAGCCGTTCGCAGATGTCACGTGATATTCCTCGCCCAGAACTCTTTCTGGCAAACGCCATTTTGCGTTACGTAGTTGATGATATCCTTATTGTAACTTACACGTTGTCATTTCAAAGCATTGGCGCACTGAAGAAACAACAAAAACACTTCGTTCTTCGTACGATAAATGATAATCTAGTGTCTACAAATGCCATATTAGCATCAGTTAACAACGACCCTCAATAATAAAAGATTATTGTTAGCCATAGCGTAGTGGGCAATGCGTAAGACTGTGACGCTGAAGGTCAGTGGTTCGTAACCCGCCACAACTTAATTTTTTTTTTCCTAAAAAGGTTGCAGACACTCTTAGTAATTAATTTTTTATTATTTAGATTACTATTTTGTCCAAAATGTTTGCAAAAACTTATAAAACTACAAATCTAGAGTAGACCGTAAAACACGTCACTGATTTTTTTTGTATTATTTTTTAATATTTCGTTGTATGTACAAATATTCCACCCCTCTGCCCTTCTCGTAGTTATCCTAAGAAAGGTAGGTAGATAGAGGTAGGTTTTTGTAAATTTCGAAATTTCTCTGTCAACACAACACGCTTTCAGTTAATATAGTACTTAAAATAATGGCAGTGTGCTTTTCTCAATATTTCTAAAACATCCAGAAATATAAGTCGATTTATCAATTTTCATAGCCATGATTTGTTAACGTCGTTGCTTTCGCGTGTGAACTTCGATGTCACCAGATCAATGTTTCTAGCAGCGGTGTTTCATTCCTACTCCCCTCCCCTCTTCATACACTGTTAAGATACGAGTTTAGCAGTGCGAGATACAGAGGAGGGTAACGTGCCGTGGTATCCAAATGGGAGTTTTGCTGCAGTTAGTCATTATTTGTAAGAAACTGCTTTATTTTGCAGGTCTAGATTTCGGCAAGTGACTTGCCATTATTAACGCATACTTTCCTTCTATGGTTCACGGGCGTCGCGTCGGATCGAATTGTCGAAACTGCACAATATTTCCACGAGGCAGCTGCTCGTCATCATCATCAGGTGCTAACTAAACTGCTGATTGCTGTCGTCTCGCCTATATACTGTGGCTGGCTAGAAAAGCGCGCGCGTGAAGACGGTGGTGGGGGACAATGACATCATTGTAGACGAATCATAGATAAAAACATATAGAGCCCTCTGGTGGCGTCCGCGTACACGACGCGGGAAAGCGCGGGTACTGTGGCGCGCAGTTTAAACGCTCTCGCTTCGGTGACCCGTCTGCGGCGACTCGCTGGATACGTCTGAATGCGGCCGACGATGCCTTAGCACCGCCAGTGCTGGTTCCCATGCCTTGCTGAGCTGAAAGCCCGTGTCTCTATTAACCAGCTCGTTCGAAATACGTATTTCGACTAGACTTGCTCATAATAGTTCGAGATCGGAAGCGCTCACTTTAGTTCGCGGCTCTGCCGCGAACTTGATCGCTCTTTTAGTTCGTCCGCTCCCAGTGACGGCTGAGCGGCGTGGTCTGCGCGTGCAGGTGGAGGGAGAAGTTCCCCCACCTAGCTGCTTCATGCGCTTGCTGCTTGAGCCGCTAACGATATCACGCAAACCAAAAGAAACAGTTTGTGGATAATTTCTCGCGCTTAAGTTTACAGTTATCTCTATATCTTGGCATTATGGAATTTATTAGTCAGATATTGCACAGTGCAGAACACATCAGAACAGAAATTTTGTAGCACTGAACTAGGTAATCTAGCAGGCAGACGCTCACCTTGAAATGACTCATCAGCAGAAGGCAAACACGTGATTTTTAATTCTAGTAAGCGCCCTCTCGCTATTGCCCGTCGGTCTTCGGAAAAGAATGCAACGAACTATGAAGCCAGATACGCTTGGCACTTGGCATAATCGTCCGCGCCGGCCGCGGTGGCCGAGGTGACTGAGGCGCTCCAGTCACGGTCAGCACGGCCACTACGGTCGGAGGTTCGAATCCCCCTCCGGGCATGGATATTTGTGCCGTCCTAGTTAGTAAGTAGTTCATAAGTAGTTTGTAAGTTTAGAGACTGATGACCCCGTAGTTAAGTCCCATAAGCTTAACAAACATTTGAACATTAATCGTCCGCTGCTCCTAGTTCGTCCGCTCTTTTTGGCTTTTGCTACCGCTGCTAAAAGAGCTCTTTTTATGCCGGTGTTTATATATAATGAATTAGTGCTGCCAAATCGTGTGCTATTACCCGTATTTTTGGGAATTTGACATCAAATACTTAGGCAGATAAACCAGTTATTTACACGTTTGGGTGATACAATGGTATTCAACTATTACAAAGTACTATTAGTACTTTATTTTGAAGATAGACTTATTGCGGCAGTGAACGATGAAACTACAGCTGAGCTGCATCTCAGTTACAAATGAAGGTAATTTCAGTTACAAATGAAGGTAATTGGCAGAAGGAAATCACGCGATTCTGCGCGCTCTCGCTGTGCCCCGTCAGTCTTCGGAAAAGGATCGGATGAACTAAGAGGCGAATGATCTGCGAACTAGTTCGCGTAGTTCGCCTGTGGGAGCGCTCTACCGAACTACACAAGAAATACCCAAGACTAATTTCGATTGTTTCTTTGTAGATGGAGTCCCAGTACATAGATGCAGACGAGAGGATCTTTGTCTCTTCAAAATGCATGCTATCCCCCGTGTCCGTGTTTATAAGACGTCATGGTGGAGTCAATGTGCGATAAAGTAAGTCTGGCTAATCATTGAAGGAATGGTGTCAGCTGATCGTCTGAATAGAACTTTCCATTAAATATAGTATTTCCAGAGAGTTGTTTTGACTGTGTTAGCAGCGTCGACCACTCTTTCAGCTAATATACGTCCCCACGTCCTGCAGTGATTACTTTGTAAAACACGAAGTTGAAATCAATCTTCTGAAATAGAACTTTATATTCAGAAATCGGATTATAACTCATAGTACAATTGTCTCTCCAAAAGAAGACGTCTTTCTCTATCTTAATTTATTCCGCACCAAAAGTAAGTAATTACAAATTTTAATCACAATATTGTACCGAACAATTATGAAAGCAGAGAGTTTTCTGATGATTTTTTCGCTCGCGTGTTTATATTACCTCTAGTGACAGGCAGAGTGCAGAAATATCTCTGGAGTAAGCATTCAGATGACCAGAACAATTTTGTGTCCTCAACATTAAGGTGGAAATGTCAACCGATATAGGGAAAAATCTACTAATCGCTGACTTTACCTTGGTCCTTTTTTGTTCGGTGTAAATTCCATTTCAGCGATGCTTCCTCAACTCTCCTGTTGCTTCTGTGACACATTTATTTAGATATTATGTGGTTGCTCTGCGAAAAGGAGGTGGGGCTTCTTTGCATCCAATGCGGTACAGACGAATGAGAAGAGCAAATAAATGTGTGGAAAGAGTGGATTTGTTTCAATATCACGTGGTAATTCCAGCTTAATGCTGAGAAGAGCACAGAACGCATTGCTCACTCCATAGATATGTGCACTCTATGTATAATTTAGTGGTTATACCCATCGATAAATGCACTTACTTTCTTTCCATGACATTGCAAAGCATATGGAATACAGCTAGGAAGAAAAAACTTCTTTTTTTGTGTACTACCTGTGTTAAATTTTACATGCAGTGGCAGCGGTTTAGATTGCTATCGTTGGTAACTAAATATTCGCTTTAGGAGGATGGTTAATTTACTGACCAGAACAGCATATATTATTCATTTCATCGTGAACATAAAGATTTATTCCCCTCATTCTACGTGACTGATACTTAAAAAGCATTCAACTGCCGTTGCCAAAATCAGCACACAACGCTCCCGCCATAAGTAAAATTGTGCCCCTTCTTGTAGTTATGAGAACGAAAAAATGCAGCAACACCGTAATTGGTGTACTATGTAACTAACGTAGCCTCACATTGTCCTTTCTTGTACCATGGCGTTTTCGAGACATTCCTAAAGAGAACTCACTCAAAATGTCACCGAAATTAGAAAGGGAACTACATAAATTCCATTTTCCTTGCAAAGAATTCTTACATAAATTAGATCATCGATAGACGCGAAGGAATGTCGTTGTTTTAAATTCAAATGTCCCCTGTCAAAAGAAAGAAAGTGAATATACAAAGTGTATTCAGTGTATTTGCAGAGATAAAAATTACGGCTCTTAATTCAAAATACTTCTGTTACTGAGGGAATACGCACTACACGATCATGTAATGTTTCTTTTTTGAGAAAGGAAACTACATAAATCGTGTTTTCTTGCAAAGAGTTTTTAGTAAATGAAAACGTTGATAGACGCGAAGGAACGTCGTTATGTTTAAATTCGATACCGGCACCCGTGACGACAATCTTTCAGCAAATATTCATCTCTTTTATTTGTAGTCTATGGGACTTAACTACGGGGTCATCAGTCCCTAAAGCCGGCCGCGGTGGCCGAGGGGACTGAGGCGCTTCAGTCACGGTCTGCACGGCCTCTACGGTCGGGGGTTCGAATCCCCCCTCGGGCATGGATATTTGTGCCGTCCTAGTTCGTAAGTAGTTCATAAGTAGTTTGTAAGTTTAGGGACTAATGACTCAGTAGTTAAGTCCCATAAGATTTACAAACATTTGAACATTTGAACAGTCCCTAAACTTACAAACTACTTATGAACTATTTACGAACTAGGACGGCACAAATATCCTTCCCCGAGGGGGGATTCGAACCCCCGACCGTAGTGGCCCTGCAGACCGTGACTGGAGCGCCTTAGTCCTCTCGGCCACCGCGGCCGGCTATTCATCTCTCAACCGGCAGATAGAGTTCAGCCGAAAAGTGGATAATTCCATTCTGTGACCTTAATGTCCACGATGCGAAAATGGGTAAAGTGTCCGCAGCATATTGCAGGAAAGTGGATTGTGTCTCCGCCGAAGCATCAGTCGTAATCTGATTTCACTAAAAGCTTTGACACAGCGGCGATAAATCCGATATAGAAGTAATCATGGCGTGCACCTGGTGCAGGAATTTCCATACGCAGGTCAGCGCGATTCTGGGGTTAACTAGTTTACTGCTGGGGCTAACGAGGCTTTAACCCCGAAGCGTGAAAAGGCCCAGTCGCGGATCAGTGCCCGCAGAGTGAATGCAGTCGTTAGCCGGGCCCCCTCAATAGGAACGCCGCGAAACAAACCCGTTTTCAATGTCGCCCGTTAATGGCTGCCGCTCTGGGATTTTCTGTGCAGTTACGGACGAAATACGAGCGCTTGGAAATTCATGTTCGCCGTAGTGTAAAGGCAGCGTCATAAAAAAAGGGCCAATAATCCTGTAACCGCATAAATGTACCTATGGAAGGGCCCAAATCCATCAGTTAGTAGGGATTGGACCAATCGACAGCCGAAGATGGCGTACATAATTGCGAACAAAAATAACCACAGGATCCACAAATCTGGTTACGATTACATTGCTATATATGCAATGGATGGATATAGAACACGGTTCCACAATCCTAAGCTCGTTTTACTTTACAGTCTAAGTGGTTTTGTTCACTTTGTGCGAACTGAAATTGTGGTTTCTCTCTGGATCTAGCATTACATCATTAATCTACACAGCGATCTAGCGGCAAAACTGGAAATACGAGCTCAATTCGGATGCAGTGCTACTTCAAACAAACCAAAACGGAGGAAAAGTTAATGGTCCTCCGGGTAATTGTCTATTTACTCGGTAATTATGTTTATTCTTAGGTACGACTTTTTCAGATCAAATGTTCAAAGCTCTGTAAATCTACAGGACCAAAGTGCTATGGTCATCAGTCCGTAGACTTACGAACCACTTGAAACTAACATAACTAAGAATAAGAATAACACACACACACACACACACACACACACACACACACACACACACACACACAAGCGCGCGCGCACGCACGCCCGAGGGAAGACTCGAAACTAAGGCGGGAACGGCCGCCCAGTCCTTAGCATGACGCCTTAGACCATGCAGCCATTTTACATCATCAGCTGTAGTGATAATTGGGAAATTTACCAAATTTCAGTATATGCAGTCTATACCGAACAACAGTACATAATCTGGAGAATAATGAGGGTGTGGAAGTACAGTGACTTTACGTTTAGCGGAAAAGTTGAGCATGTGAATCGCAGTATGGGAACGGGAATTGTCTAACAGGAAATTCCACGGACTATTCCGGTACAGTTCTGGTCGAACCTACCAGATGAGCTGAAGCAGCCGTTTCAAAACTCCCAACATCGCCTGTATTTTGGATTTTTTCAGTCGACCTTTTTGGGAGGCGGCGATGATGATGAACATAATGCCGTTGACTTTCTCTTGGTTGAGACGAACTCATCTCCTGTAGTGATGGTTCCCAAAAATTGCTGATTCCGGTCAGACTGTCGATGAAATCTCCAGATGCTTCCATTAGAGTTAGCTTCTGCTCGTCTGTCAGTATGTGCGTTACGAACCGGTTGCAAATCATCTGCTTTCTCAAATGTTCGTGAACAATAGTGCTTTCACTGTCTGTACTGATCGTCGACTCCTCTGCTTTCATTCTCAAAGACAGCCGCCGATCATCCGCAAGCATCCGTCGCATTGGTTCCATGTTCCCAGAATGAAACTTAGGCTGTGGCAAGCCATGTCTCCACCATATCCTTTCTTCCAGGAGTGCTAGTCTTGCAAGGTTCGCTGGAGAGCTTTTGTGAAGTCGGAGGCGAGGTACTGGCGGAAGTAAAGTTGTGGGGCGGGATCGTGAGTTGTGTCGGGAAAGCTCATTGGTAGAGCGCTTGCTCGCGAAAGGCAAAGGTCCCAGGTTCGAGTCCCAGTTCCGGCAAACAATTTTAATATGCCAGGAAGTTTCGTTCCATGTTGCCTGTATACGGTCGACACGAACGTGGCTCATTCTCGACACCTTCCTTTCCGTCTCAAAAGCGTTTAACCCTTAACTACTATCTGCGGTCTCTCAGACCGCTACGACTTTTTGAGCCGAGATATTTCACACACCCCTGCCAAGCTAAAAGGACTCTTCCGTGTACCTTCCTAGTGGCCGACAAGGTCCACGTGCCAACATTCTTGCAGTGTTGCTGCTCTCTGTTCCGTGTTTATGAGCGATGCGCGGCCTCAGTGTTAGCGTGCCGCTGGCGCAGGCTCTGCCTCATAGCGCCTGGTCAGTCGGCTTCGTGAGCGCGGGCTGCTAAGCGACAGCACTGTGGCTGTGGCCTCTCTCTCGCATACAATTTACTATGGGATTTTTGTATCTAATCACGCTGTGAATTTGTAATATAATCTCTATAATGATAATCTGTGGGTGTTTAGGGAAATAATGACTAGCTGTTTTTTTCGTAGCACAAAAAATGAAAATGTACTTCTAATTGCGCTGTGTTTTACTTGTCATGTTACCCATACTACATGGTTTAAAATAGAAAAATTTCAACTAATGCCACCTCTAACAAGTATAATGAACGACAGGGAGTCATGAAAATATATATTTAGCAGAACACTAGTTTAATATATGAAAAATAAGAGAGCGGTCTGAGAGACCCCTCCGTAGTAGTTGCGTTCCTGTCAACGTCTATAGTAGTTAAGGGTTAAGTCACTTAAACACACACACTTTTAGCTCACTGCTTCAACACCATGGACTTGCAATATCGTACCACGGGTCTCCGTCGCCGTTTTGCCTAGTTGGAAACAAAATTTGATGTTAACGCGTTGCTCTATTTTGCGCTCCATTTTGCAATGACACGAGTTCTCACACTGACCCTGTTAGCTGGATCACAGCGTGTACCACCGCTTCACTGCAGAGCTTTGCACGATAGGGGGCGCTTGTTGACACGTCCCTCAACGTGTATGAGCGGAGACCTCATTCTCGGCAGGTCGGTTTGTAAAATATGGGACTTAATCGAACATTCCAGACGCACCTTGTATTTGACTTAGCAGGCACGCTGCCAATGTTTAGAATGCAGAGATGTATGTCCGCGTTATATAGAAATCATTGTAAATGTCTTAACTGTGAGCAGGATTGGGAAAGTTACTTTTTTTTAAGTAACAATTACAGTTACTTTTTAAGTAACAATTACAGTTCCTTCCCTGAAAGGTAACTTAGTTACAGTTATAGTTACTATACATCGAAAGTAACGGTATCAATTACAAGTAACTTTATAGTTATTTTATAGTTAAAAATTGTATTTGTAACTCGGTTGTAAAACCGTAATAGACCTTACTCGTGTAGAAACAGGGTTTAGTGTCAATCAATAATTGAATATATTAGCCGAGCGGTCTAAAGCACCTCGCTGCGGAGCACGCGGTTGCTCGCCGTCGAGGTTCGAGTCCTCCTTGAAGCATGGGTGTGTGTTTGTCCGTAGGTTAATTTACCTAGGTTTAAGTAGTTTCTAAGCTACTGACTGATGACCACGCAGTTTGGTCCGATAGGTTTACAGACATTTAAACATTTTTGAATATATTAAGTCATACATAATTAATGCATTATTAAATAAATTGTCCACAGAATTTTCAATCTCGTTACATCTCAATTTAAATGTTGGTTCATTTTCACCAAATGTAGTTTCTCTAACGTTCAATCTAATGAAAGCTACGTTTCATCTTGTTCGCGTCTCCGTGAAAACTGCCGAATTTGTTGTCTACTATGTATTCGTAGTGTCTGTTACGCTGAAATGGTAGCAGTGAGCAAACATTTCAAACTGTGCATTGGCACCGAGAGCTACGCTATGACAGATGAAGAGGAAGAATTAGTGATATGGGGTGCTGCAAGCAAAAAACTAATCGTAAATAAATACCCAAGTTCGCCTTGGAGTTTCGACTGCTTTGAATTATACTCCAAACGCGAGACAGTTTGCAGCAAAGGAATCATTTTTTTCCATCCAACGTCAAAAATTTTAACGCTGGTCAAGATATGCGTGTATCTTCTTCCGTCTCTATGTCTTAATGCGTGGAAAATAATCGGAGACTCTTTAGGTGTGACGCATCAAAAAAATTTTCAAATGTTTGTAGAGTCTATGGGACTTAACTACGGGGTCATCAGTCCCTAAACTTACAAACTACTTATGAACTACTTACGAACTAGGACGGCACAAACATCCATGCCCGAGGGGGGATTCGAACCCCCGTCCGTAGTGGCCGTGCAGACCGTGACTGGAGCGCCTCAGTCCCCTCGGCCACCGCGACCGGCTGTGACGCATCAGGAGATTGTTCTATACTCGTTGTTGCGAACATAATTATAAAATAAAAATGTTATGAATGAAACGATACTACACTCCTGGCCATTAAAATTGCTACACCAAGAAGAAATGCAGATGATAAACGGGTATTTATTGGACCAATATATTATACTAGAACTGACATGTGATTACATTTTCGCGCAATTTGGGTGCTAGATCCTGAGAAATCAGTACCCAGAACAACCACCTCTGGCCGTAATAAATGCCTTGACACGCCTGGGCTTTGGGTCAAACAGAGCTTGGATGGCGTGAACAGGTACAGATACCCATGCAGCTTCAACACGAAACTACAGTTCATCAAGAGTAGTGACTGGTGTATTGTGACGAGACAGTTGCTCGGCCACCATTGACCAGACGTTTTCAATTGGTCAGAGATATGGGGAATGTGATGACCAGTCTAACATTTTCCGTATCCAGAAAGGCCCGTACAGGACCTGGAACATGCGGTCGTGCATTACCCTGCTAAAATGTAGGGTTTCGCAGGTATTAAATGAAGGGTAGAAGGAATCATAGGGTTTAACATCCCATCGACAGTGTGGTCATGGGAGTATACTCTCGGATTTCTGGGGAAGGATTAGATGAGGAAATTCGTCCGTGGCCTTTGAAAGGACCCATCCTGGCATTTGCCTACAGCGATTTATGGAAATCACGGAAAACCTAAATTTGGGTGGCCGGAGGTGGATTTCAACCACCATCCTCCCAAATGCTAGTCCAGTGTCGTACCACTGCGCCACCTCGCTCGATGAAGGGTAGAGCCACGAGTCTTAACACATCTGAAATATAACGGGCACTGTTTAAAGTGCCAACAATGCGAACAAGAGATGACCGAGACGTGTAACCAATGGCACCCCATACCATCATGCCAAGTGATACGCCAGTATGGCGATGACGAATACACACTTCCCATAGTCCGCTGCGATGTCGCCGTCATGATTGTGTAAACAGAACCTGGATTCATCCGAAAAAATGACGTTACCCAGGTGCGTCGTTGCGTACACCATCGCAGGCGCTCCTGTCTATGATACAGCGTCTAACCGCAGCCATGGTCTCCGAGCTGATAGTCAATGCTGCTGCAAACGTAGTAGAACTGTTTGTGCAGATGGTGGTTATCTTGCAAACGACCCCATATGTTGACTCAGGGATCGAGACGTGGCTGCACGATTTGTTACAGCTATACGGATAAGATGCACTCATCTCGACTGCTTGTGATAGAAGGCCGTTGGGATCGAGCACGGCGTTCTGTACTGTCCTCCTGAACCCCTCCGATTTCATATTCACTACGGTCGGGGGTTGGAATCCCCCCTCGGGCATGGATATTTGTGCCGTCCTAGTTCGTAAGTAGTTCATAAGTAGTTTGTAAGTTTAGGGCCTGAACCCCGTAGTTAAGTCCCATAGACTATACAAACATTTGAACATTTGATTTTTGATTTCATATTCTGCTAATGGTCACTGGATCGCGACCAACGCGAGCAGCAATGTTGCGATACGTTAAACCGGAATCGCGATAGGTCACAATCAGACCTTTAACAAAGTCGTGATGGAATGCATTTCTCCTCTTTACACGAGGCATCACATCAACGTTTCACCAAAACAACGCCGGTCAACTGCTGTTTGTGTATGAGAAATCGATTGGAAACTTTCCTCATGTCAGCGTGCTGTAGGTGTCGCCACCGGCGCCAACCTTGTGTGAATGCTCTAAAAAGTTGAATATTTGCATATCACAGCTTCTTATTCCTGTCAGTTAAATTTCGCTTCTGTAGCACGCTATCTTCGTGGTAAGGCAATTTTATGGCCTGGAGTGTATTAAATGTTACAAAGATACTAAAATATATAATTCATACATTTCCAATGTACGTTGTTGAAAACATGTAATTTAGAAATAAATATTGTTTCTTTTCTCCTCTTCATTAATATCGAAGTCTGGTATTCTTCAGTCTTGAGATCTTTCCAAAAAATGCTTTACACGGCTAGCGTTAAAAGAAAAAAAAATACCGACACTTCCGTTAAATCGTTAACCGTTAAAAGTAACTTAGTTACAGTTAAAGTTACTTTAGGCAAATAATAACGCCGTTACCGTCCGTTACCTTTGAAAAGTAACTGTTACTAATAACGGCGTTACAAGTAACACGTTACTCCCGAAACCTGACTGTAAGGTATGTGGCAGTGAAGGGAACTCGTCCTTGTTGCTAATGCCGTCGGGTCGCTTTCCAGTAACGCTACTTCGTTACGCGCCCGTCTGCAGGACTACTCGTGAGGAAACCCGCTCCTCATTTGTATAACGCGACCGTTTCTTCGGACGCGAGAGAAATGTGCGCCGGGGCCGACGCACCAGAGACCAGATAGCGATCGCTTCCTCTACGGTTGTCCCAAACTGACCGTTAAACATGCAGATGAGCGTGGAAAATAAATAAATAAAAACGGCAGGGGGAGGGGGCAGAGGTGGGGGTGGGTGTCAGTGAGACGAGAGCTATAAATCTGTTAGCGCGGCCGTATCGATCAGCGAGATTGGAATGATCGACTACAAATTAGAGCACAGCGGCCGGGATCGACTCTAATGAATTCCGCGGCCAGAGTTATTAACGTGGGCAGGGCACGGCGAGGCGCACCAGGGTGTGGCCGACGCGTGTGTGTGTGTGCGTGTGTGCGTGTGCGTTCCCGGACTGACTGATGCCCCCCGCGCGCTTTCTGCCTCTGTGAAGCACTTCATCCGGGGAAAGCGGAACTGAGTCCATCACGCGACACAGCAGTGCATCTGGTAGCACCCCTAACACGTGCTGCAGCAGGTGTCCGCTAGATACGATTTACGTCACGTTGTTAGTTCTCGTGTGTCCTTTCTTTACCCCACAGTTTCTTTTTTATATTGATATGCAAAAAGAAAAAAAAAAAGAAAAAAAAAAAAAAAGGAAGGAAGCTTGATGTCCCGTCGACAGCGTGGTCATTAGAGACGGAGCTTACGCTGGTTATGTTTGGGGCAAGGACGTGGAAGGAAATCGGCGGTGCCCTTTCAAAGGAACCATCCCGGCATTTACCTGGAGTGATTTAGGGAAATCAAGGAAACTCTAAATCTGAATGGCCGGAGCTGGATTTGGACCACCATCCTTCCGAATGCCAGTCCAGTGCGTTACCACTGCGCCACCTCGCTCGGTATATTCAGGAAGTTACATAAAGATACGGCCAAACTTTCAGGAAACATTCCTTAGACACAAAGAAAGAAAATACGATATGTGAACATGTGTCTGGAAACGCTTAATTTCCACGTTAGAGCTCATTTTATTACTTCTCTTCAAATCACATTAATCATGGAATGGAAACACATAGCAACAGAACGTACCAGCTTGACTTCAAACACTTTGTTACAGGAAATGTTCAAAATGACCTCCGATGCATGCATCCTCCTCTGTCGCATGGAATCCCTGATGCGCTGATGCAGCCCTGGAGAATGGCGTATTGTATCACAGCCGTCCACAATACGAGCACGAAGAGTCTCTACAATTGGTAACGGGCTTGCGTAGACAAGCGCTTTCAAATGCCCCCATAAATGAAAGTCAAGAGGGTTGAGGTCAGGAGAGCGTGGAGGCCATGGAATTGGTCCGCCTCTACCAATCCATCGGTCACCGAACCTGTTGTTGAGAAGCGTACGAACAAGTCGACTGAAATGTGCAGGAGCTACATCGTGCATGAACCACATGTTGTATCGTACTTCTAAAGGCACATGTTCTAGCACCACAGGTAGAGTATCCCGTATGAAATCATGATAACGTGCTGTAGTGAGCGTAGTTGGAAGAACATGAGGCCCAATCAAGACATCACCAACAATTCCTGCCCAAACGTTCACAGAAAATCTGTGTTGTTGACGTGATTGCACAATTGCGTGCGCATTCTCGTCAGCCCACACGTGATTGTCAAAATTTACAATTTGATCATGTTGGAAGGAAATTTACATTTAGGGAGACATACTAAAATGAGCTCTAACTTGGAATTAAGCGTTCCCGGACACATGTCCACATAAAGTATTTTCTTTCTTTGTGTGTGAGGAATGTTTCCTGAACGTTTGGCCGTACCTTTTTGTAACACCCAGTTGATACACAATATATTTATATAAGCGGTTCATACAACTAAAATTGACGAAGTTATTTCCCATACCCGTTTCTCATTTATTGGCAAATGTATACATGTATTACACTACCAGGATCGAGAATATACAAACTTGAATGCCAAAGCTGCGATGCCCAGTTCATAGTAATTTCAATCAGAGATTTCAAAACAGGATACAAAGAACGCATCAGATACTGAAGATATGAAACAAACCACTCTGCATTTGCCGAACACTTAAGACAACACAACCATTACCCAACCAGTATAGACTAAGACATGAAAATCACCAGTAACAATGTGATATTACAGATACAGTGGGAAGCTGATTGTTTCTATGTGAAAGGCGGCAGGTTTTGCCAGGATGTTGGGTTCCCCAGCCAGTCGGCTACCAGTTTGGGCCAAGTGAATGGGATAAAACAGGTAGTTAGGTTTTCTCTAATGTGCTCGGAAACCGGAAACGCTTGGCTGAGCGAAGGCGGCTATTCCACATTGCAACTGAAATACAATATCGCCACACACATTCTAAAAATTCATATAAAATAGGGAATGATCATATGGCAAATATAATTATATGAATGGATTCAGGAGACATGAGAGAATCAAATTAGAATTTCAATATCCCTTACAGATAAAAAGCCGATAAATTTCAATACTATAATAATAATATAATAATAATATTGTAAGATTTATATTTACAATTATTGATACGTAGTGTTTATCAGTAACAATTTAAGAAGCAAATGGGTAGCACTGTAACACGCTACCTATCTTAAAAGACGTACGACGTTATTTTCGTATTCTTGCAATAACCTTTATTTTACTCTCTTGTTCTGCTTTTCGTTGAGGTAATAATATTCTTGTGGCAGAACATTGATTCCACCATAGAAACACAAAACATGAACCCAGCAAAGCGCATTACATTTATATATGTATTTCTTAATATTTAATATTATCTATAGTAACGTTGGTGTTTTTTATATTGTAAACTAAATATTTCATGCCCGACTAAAAATGGTATGTATATGCAACAGGTAATTTATATATAAAGAAATAAGTATTTGTGGACAATAACTGAATATATTTGTATACAAAGCCATGAAAAATTAAATATTAATTGTGTAACTATATTTCGACGGCGGTATATTTGAACAGTGAGATGCCATGCTTAAAGGCTATCTGACCAAAGAGCTTCAGTCTCAACCGTTTTTTAGTATTGTTAAATATATATTTGTTTGTTAAATATAAACAATGTGTGTAGGGAAGTGGTCAAAGCATTTAATTCTCTGATATTCAAAAGTATAACACTTTGGAAGAAAAATTGTATTTTAAAGATGGGGCGTTAGGATGCGCGGAAGGATACAATTTTGGGAGCAGAGAGAGCACTCTTTTGAACGCTTGGGAAGGGACTCGTAACTTGGACGTGGTGGTGAAAGGTTGTGACGCTGGGCGGTCTGAAGCCGCGTTACGAACTTGTGATTTTAGGAGATAGGCATGTGTGAGCTTAGAAACTTTACGGGACTGTAACTGCGGAACTTAGTCTCTGCTTCAAAAGTGATAAACTATGCACGGTAGTAGGGCTTTGGAACTGTGATAATTCAGCAATCTTGTACTTGTATGTTTACAAACTGTGTTTTATAACAAATACTGTAATCACGGATTAATTTCGAACTGCAGTGTTCAATGGACTACACTAATTTACGAGTGACAATTTGAAACTTTTACCATCTAGTGCGTGTGATACTTACAGTGCCTGTCATGAACAATAATTGGGGAAATATTCAGTTATTTACCTATATATAAAGTAGGACCACCTTCGCAGTTTCATGTCCAGAAAGAGAAATAAACTTTATTTATAAAGAATTACTTTGCGAGTGAATGTCTTCTCTATCTTAGAATCCATTTTGTGGTTATTCAGAAGTTAAATTTATGTTTGTTTAAATATATTTTCAAAATGTTCAAATGTTTGTATAGTCTATGGGACTTAACTACGGGGTCATCAGTCCCTAAACTTACAAACTACTTATGAACTACTTACGAACTAGGACGGCACAAATATCCATGCCCGAGGGGGGATTCGTACCCCCGACCGTAGTGGCCGTGCTGACCGTGACTGAAGCGCCTCAGTCCCCGCGGCCGGCAAATATATTTTCACGTGATCATATGCAGAGTAATAGACTGGCTAAACTACAGATTAATTATTGATCTTGTTTAAACAGATTGGGTAGCTGTTTAGGGCATAGAAGCTGACAAACATAACTCACCCCTGTGTACAGAGACAACGAGCCATAAACTTTTACTACCCAGAGTTATGTATTGCCCAAGTTTATTGGTGAGAACCGATAGGAAGGTCGCAACAACAACCACAACAAATACCTCTTACAAACACAAGAAAACTGGCTTGATTTTATGTTGGACTTGGTGCTCCACGACTGTATTTGATTTGTGGTAATTATTTCAGCAATCAGTCGTAAATGTTATTTGTTTGCAAATCCAGATTTCGACCACTGTATGGTCATTATCAATGCTTAAAACCAATTAAAATACTTAAAATATCTCGACGAAGTACAAACGCAACCTCCAACATGGAGGTCGAGATATTTTAAGTATTTTAATCGGTTTTAAGCATTGATAATGACCACACAGTGGAAAATCTGGATTTGCAAACAAATAAAATTTACGACTGATTGCTGAAATAATTACCACAACACAAGAAAAATGCCATATCCAGAAAGCTATAGTCGAGAACAACCAATAAATCAGCAGACAAACAATGAAAACTTACTACTGAACCTAATCAAAGAAATGAGACAGTAATTATAAAGAAACATTCATGCACGCGCACGCACACACACACACACACACACACACACACACACACACACGATGTAGCGAGACGGATTATTGTCTCCGCTACTACCTTATGTTATTATGTTAGTTCAGTTTCGCAGGTTATTATACTTATGTTTATGTTGATTAATAATTTCAAATGTTAGTACTGTCACGTTGAAATGGGAGCAGGCTTGACTTCGAATGCAACTAAACACAGTACTTATACTGAAAGAACGTTTATTACGAACTTAACATACACGCAGCACTGACTGCCTCTCGGGCAGCGTGCTCAAAAAATTCAAATGTTTGTAAAGTCTATGGGACTTAACTACGGGGTTATCAGTCCCTAAACTTACAAACTACTTATGAACTAACTAAGACTAAGGACGGCACAAATATCCATGCCCGAGGGGGGATTCGAACGCCCGACCGTAGTAGCCTTGCGGACCGTGACTGGAGCGCCTCAGTCCCCCTCGGCCACCGCGGCCGGCGGGCAGAGTGCTCTGCTATTTATACACACACAGAATTTACCAGAAATTAGAAGAACAGTTAACATAAGAAACAAGTAGAATTTACAAGTGAACTTAAGAAAGATGTAGAAACTTCTTGAATTGTTAATTACAAAGAAATTTGCCGATGGGTGGGATTGAACCGGCGACCTTTAGCACACCAGTCGGTGACGCTATCCCCTGCTCCACGCCGGCAGTCGGTGTACGGGGCGTCTCGCGGCAATACTTTATGTCAGGTGATTCTTAAGAAAGTTTTGTGTCTTTCTTATGTTTCAAGTGCTGTGACGGCGATTCAACCTACGAGAGCAACATCTTCACCGCCGAGCTCAAGGAGTAAACATCATGCCACTTCAAGTCGCGGGTCGACGGCCAGGAGGCAAGAAGATGCTGGTCTCTGCGGTTGCCGCCGAAAATATTTATTTTTATTTACATTATTAACCGAATGACTTGTAAAATTGAAATGAGTCAAAAATTTTGTTTAGCTCTTGCCGAGTGATGACCTGTGAGAGTAATAAAATGTTATAACACCTTGAACTTTAATAGGGTGTTGAAGATTATTCTTTCAACTTTTTACAGAATTTTCAAGATATATTCACAGGTATATTATACATCGTCGATGGCCTTTTTTTTCCCCAGGTAGATCTATGATCTGCGGTCGTTGTTATTGTTTGTACTTGGTCGTTGTTGATCATTTGGCTCAGCGTTTTAGTTACAGAGGACGTTCAGCATTCTGACCGGGCGCGCTGAGCCACGGCGCCCGGCAACCAGTTGGCTATCCGTGCTCGCCTCCCGTCCGTCTCAAAGTCCCACAAGTCGCAAGCTATGGCTGTAGCGTCCTCTTTCAGTCGCCATTACGGCTTCCCGTGCGATTTAGAACGTAAGAGAGCATCTGCGGTGAAGTAATTGAAGCTAACGACGTCTTCGCGAGTAAATACTTATTATATTGGTGTGGTGTGTCCATTAATTAAAGCTTCCGGCCTAAGATGCCGTGGTCCATCAATAAAACGTTTTACTCCCAACGTTTCGTTGCCTACTGCGGGCAACATCTTCAAGGGTGAGTCGACGACTTGAAGATGTTGCCCGCAGTAGGCAAAGAAAGGTCGGGAGTAAAGTTTTATTGATGAACCACGGCATCTTAGCACGGAAGCTTTAATTAATGAAGACGCCGCCCGTGAATGCCTACATGTTATGAACGTACACCACACGAATATAATTCTTTAATTCTTCGCACCCTGTATTTTACCCTGCTGCATTCAGAATTCGAAAGAGCGTTTTAATGGCAGAACCCTTAAAAGATGCAACAGAACTACAAACGAAACTGCATACATTACGCTTGTCCGTCCATTTTTGGAATATTGCTGCTCAGTGTAGGATCTACATCACATCGGATACTCTGCAAATCACATTTAAGTGCCTGGCAGAGGGTTCATCGAACCACCATTATACTATTTATCTCCCGTTCCATTCTCAAATAGCGCGCGGGATCCTTATCAGGTGGGTTTGACGTAGGACATCGAGAGAGTCCAAAGAAGGGCAGGTAGTGGGAGCTAACAGCACTGCGTGTAGATATGAGCTGTTTCGCACGCCACAATTCCGAGATGATAATCTATTTAGCGGATACGGCGACATGCAGCTGTTTGCTAATAACACGTGTCGCAATGTAAACAAACGTTCCGAGTTTGCGAGAACAATACCGAACCAAAAGCGTACTTTCCGAATTCATTAGCATGGAGATTATTAGTCGGCGTTTTCTTTTTGGCCATCAACAAGCGCGCCGCCGCCTGCCCGCTATTGTTCGCCGTCTGACGACCAGAGCGCCGTGCCATGCCGTGTCGCCAGAGGTCGAGCAGCAGAGGGCCGGATGCGCCCGTCTGGACTCGTGAGCTACTGCCGGAGGCCGTACTTTCACTCCTAAAAAAGAAGTCTTAAAAGTGGGGTGCGTCTTTTACGCCGGTGCGTCTTATATGGCGGCAAATACGGCATATAAAGCTCCTGAAATGCAAAAAGGAATCTATGACAGAGTGGATGAAGACCTGAGCACCGGCAATACCGCCGTCGGAAAGGGAATTCGATAAGGAGACACCATATCACTGAAACTGTTCACCCTTGACGCGATGGAATGGCCGAGCGCTCTAATGCGCCTTGCTGCGGAGCGCGCGGTTTCTCCCCGACGGAGGTTCAAGCCCTTCCTCGGGGATGGGCTTGTGTGTTATCCTTAGCTTACTTTAAGTAGTTTGTAAGCCTAGGGGCTGACGAACAACGTAGTTAAGTCCCTTATATATACAAACATTTGAACTTTCTTTTTGGTTCACCCTTGCATTGGAGGATGTCTTCAAGGCACTAGACGAATGAGAAAGCACTAAAAATCAATGGCTCATACCTCAACCATCTGCGATTTGCTGATGATGTTTTACTCGTAAGTGAAGATCTAGGAGAACTAGAGGAAATGATCCAAGGATTTGAATCCGCCTCCGCATAAATGGCTTAGAAAGGTACACCAGTAAAACAGAAATACTGGGTCCAGACAACCAGCCATTTTTTAGTCTGACGCCAGACTATTGAAGCCGTTGACGATTACGTCTACCTTGGTCACAAAATTAAAATAGGGAAAAACAATGAAACAGCAGAAATTCCTCGCAGAACGTTGGCAGCATTTCAGAAACTTAAGTTTTATTCTGGCATACAAGGAAGTCCAAAATAATCTGAAGACTGAGGTCTATAATACGTGGTTATTACCAGTTACAACCTACTATCTGGAAACTATGACTGTGACGAAGGCAAGTATTCTCAAACTACAGCGCACACAACGAGCCAAGGAGCAGCAACTGTGATTCAGCACATCAACTAGAAATATCATGAAAGTCGTAGCCAATTACACTCACTCAACGACGACAATTTTCCATACACCACGGCAACATCAGCAAACTATGCGTAACTCTAAATCTGTATCTAGGTACGATAACATAGTTACGACTATTCTGTTTCTGCAGCTGCGTCTGAGAGTAAAGCTTTACGACAGCCTGAACTCGCTTTTAGTGAAGTGAGTTCTTTTTGTGTGAGAATGGCACTCCAGTCTTCTTTTAGTGCCTAAACCAAAGATATTGGTGAAAACCTGCTGTCTACGTTTATAAAAATAGGTCCACTATTTGCCATTCTGCATTAAATATGAAACATTACTCCACTATAAGATTATTTTGATAAACCGAGAACGAATTCGGGAGTACTGGGCAAACATCTGGAAAAACGTGGTCCAAAGTTGTCCGATACGAAATGGATGAATGAATACGAAGATAGCAATTAGTTACAGAAAAAAAGGAATTAGTTTAAAGAAGGAGTATGTTACACTATGCATATTTCAGTCCCATTACATGGACATCATTTCCATAACCTCTAGTACAATATGTGCGACAATACTCATCCTAATAGTGTGCCTAAAACTAATTATGAATCTAGGTATGATACTATGCTTATGCTTTTGTGTTATTATTTTGTTCCTGCTGTTATGTACGCATATTATGTTCACTGTTTGCAACCTTAGTTCGGCATATTGTGTTATGTAGGATCCGAGTTCGAAGTACGTTTTGGGTCTTTGTTCTTCTTGTTCACTTGACTCAAACTCGCTGTGAAAGGAAAGAGATTTGACGTTATTTCTAACATCAAACGAAACGTAACGTAACGACGCTTTTGAACACCATGTCAAAGGAAGACTTCGAGCAAAGTTTCCACGACATTTATTGCAGAGCTCAGCAGTGCATTATTATGGGACGTGACTTATTCGAAGGACAGTAAGGTAACTGCAGTTCATAGTTCCTCTACGCTAAAGTTACAGGACAGTTCACCTAACTTTTTTACAGAGGCTGTATAATTAAATATACTTGACAAAAATACACGGATTTCAGCTTTCCAGTACAAACCAAGCGAAACTGCTTTGTTTCCTTCGATAGGTCTCACGTGTACATGGTGTATAAAAAAGGATAATGTAAACCTGCGCGGTTGAAAGTACACGATAATACAAACTGAAATGTCCCTAGTAAAGACGGGTCAGCAAACGATCTGTTTGCGCTATAATTACGAATGTATGGTACACAGTCACCACTTTCGACATTGTAAACAACATCCCAGTTCCTACACATTAATTTGAAATTTACACTTTACTATTAAGATTTACATCGCATTTAGTTCAGATTCCACTGACATTATTGCAACCATCTTCCTAGTTAGTTAGATGGAGCTTAGGCAAATTTTGATGCCGCTGTGAGACGGAATCTCACGCGCAGATACGGCCAAGGATGGATAGGTCGAGGCGGACCTGTACCTTGACGTCCAAGATCACCTGAATTAAATATTCATTACTGGTCCCTTTGGAAAATAGTCAGTGCACTCTCAATGTTTTGAGACCTTTAACTACCAATACGAAGAACGATATTAAAGCGTGTAAAAATACAAATTTTGGTATAAAATACCACTTTATTGCTTCATCAGGCATGCGTACGTAAGGGAACGTATTAATAGTAGAACAAATAAGAGGAGGAAGAAGAAGGGTGTGTGGAAAAATGACAGCAAGATGCCGCGTGTCGTTGAGACAAGCAAAAACAGGCGAGCTAATTGGATTGTGTGGCTGGGGAGTCGCTAGTATTAACGACCGTGTCCTCTGATGTTTGCCGTACAAGGCGCATGGCGGTTCTAGCCTGCATGAAGAACCTGCGACTCGGCTGGGAGCATCTAATTTTTATGCCGTGGGTGTAGTTACGCAACGAGCAGGGAGACCACACACGTGTTCAGCTTGTGATCTTACTGCTCGTCTCATATTGCGATTTGTGACTATCTAGGACTATACGATTCCGGTTTCCTTTATATATGAAGCAGTGTACTCGTGTGTTTGTTTGCATGTGCGTATTGCATAGAAATCTACAGTTTTGTCTCTCAATCTTTATGACAATTTGCACACGTAAGCTTCTATCCATAAGGACAGTCGCCGTAAGTGCACGAATCCCGCAAAACACACAGTTCGCGAGATATGACGTCATAAACCATGAGATGCGTGAAAACCTGCTGCATCTAGTTACGTTGTTGCACATTTCCCACTAAACCACTGGACCGATTTAAAGCAAATTTAGTACACATGTTCCTTACCGTGAGGTACTAATTGTGTCTATGGTTACAACCACATACGAGACGTGGTTCAGGAGACATAACATCATAAATAATAGGAGTTGCAAGAAACTGCCACATAATGCCGCCCCGTCACGCGTCAGGTTTCAATCTATTACTTCTTTACTATGAATTGTATTCGTAACAGATTTTACAGACGTACAGCACTTATACAAATGAATACATATCTGCAAAATTATACAATTGTACAACAAGCAGGGCACATCTAAATTCGCGCACTCGGCCTTCGCAGCGCGATTCCTCACGTGCTAGTAATAATAATAATAATAATAAATAAATAAATTTAAAAAAAATGTCTCTCACAAAATTTCGTCCTGCGCGTATTTCCGGCGGTAAATAGACGTCGATGATTGAGATGGGTGTGTGTCCCATACGTCAGGGCTGTCGGAGGTGTCTTGAGGAACAAAGTAAGCATAGAAAGCCATGCGCGGAAACGTCATCTAATGACGCTACAGAGCGTTGAAGTTGCTGGAGGGGATGTCTAGTGGCAGGAGCTGGTGCCTGTAACTTGGACTCTTCGTAGCGTAGTTGAATGGCGTTTCCGGGCATGGCTTTCCATGCTCAAGGCGCCTAATACATCCCTTACAAGTTATTTGGTGTGGACGTGTGGAACACACAGCCATCTCAGTCTTTTACGTCCCCGCGTAAGGCAAAGGTCCCAGGTTCGAGACCCTGTTCCGGCACATAATTTTAACCTGCCAGGAAGTTTCATGTACGAAAAGATTAGGCGGACGCGTATATTGTAATTACAACCAATTGCTTTTTGTTGTTTTACGAAACGCTCTAAGGAAGAGTACCAAGGACCATTCGCCAGGACAAATTCAAAACAATTCATACAAGGAAAATAGGGCGTCCTTGGATTCTTTTGTTAATTTTTATCTTTATTATGTTTTTCTTCGAAACTGAGATTTCTAAATGCTTAAATATTGCAATGCACATACCTATGTGCCTGACGAAAATAGTACTTAATAAAGATCATCTTGTGATGGAGCATCAAATAAAATCCAAAACCCACGGAAGATAGCACAATAAGTGCCGAAACATATTTGAGCATTAAAACAAAACAAGATGTCTTGCATAAGGCGGATTTAACCACAAATCTGGTACCTATTTATTTATTTTACTTCGAAAGAGATGCTCTGGTTCACTATCTTATCAAGTGTGCATTGTGGGGTTTTCTTTTAACACCAAAAGACGAGTAGATAGTAAAAAAACCTTCTTGGATAGGGAGGGAACTACTCAGTCCTTCTGTAACTTTGTTTACAAGATAAATCAATCAAAAGTGAAGGCCGTAAAGTCCACAAAATACCTAAGAATTACTATTACTTCAGACTTAAAACAACAACAACAATCGGACTTAAAATGGAAAGAACAAGTAGACGTCGTGGGAAAGGCGAACCAGAGACTGCGTTTTATTGGCAGAACCCTTAAGAACATGCAACAGAACTACTAAAGACACTGCATACACTACGCTTGTCCGTCCTTTTTTGGAGTATTGCTGCCCAGTGTGGGATCCTTATCAGGTGGGTTTAACGGAGGACATCGCAAGAGTCCAAAGAAGGGCAGCTCGTTTCGTATTGTCACGGTACAGGGGAGACAGCTTTACGGAAGTGATACAGGATCTGGGATGGGAATCATTGTAACAACGGCGCTTATCGCTGCGGCGTGGGTTACTTGCGAAACTCCAAACGCCAACATTCTCCTCCAAATGCGAAAATATATTGTTGACTCCCACTTACATAGGTATAAATGATCATCAGAATAAACTACGAGAAATCAGAGCTCGAACGGAGAGATTCGGGTGTTGTTTCTCGCCGCGTGCTATTCGAGGATGGAATAGTAGATGAATAGTATAAAAGTGGTTCGATGAGCCCTCTGCCAGGCACTTAAATGTGATTCGCATGTAGATGTACTTCACCCATTTTCAGAGCAAATTTGCCTGGGCAAGAGTGATTTCAGAAGATGAATCCAAGATGATTCAGAGCGAGGTTCTCGAATATTGCAGCGTTAATTTGAAGTGACTGACGATAATGCAGGCGTGCATATCTTCGTATTATCATAACATTTCTACCGTCGCCAATATTTCCTTTAATTTCCAGGGAAACGTAGACTAATATTAAAATTTTTATAGAGCAAAGAAAATGTGACGTGAAAATTACCTTTCGTCTTTCATTGCTTGCAGCAAATCATAGAGAATGGTCCTTAATTTAATAAAAACGTTTAGTTATCGCCTTTACATTAAAATTTATTAGGGAAAAGTCAAAAGTGGACGAAAGTAATCCAGTTTACGGTATGCGGACTGATTTTGGGTTCCTCTCAACCGTAGCTGCGAAAGCGTTTCCACGTCCTCGCGTGACGGCACAGCCCGGAGAAGCGGAAAGGCTGCGGCTCGGAGGTGGCCCCGTGTGGCAGCCTCTAACGACTGACGCCTTTAACAGCCCGCACTAAAACCGGCCGCAGCACTCCATTTAATATTTTCGCTCCTTTCATTAAGCGGCGTAAACTGCCGCCGTTACTCCTCGGCCAAACGACACCTTATCGTTCCCCTTAAAGAACTCCGTTTCTGTTTTTCCGCTTCCCGAGTGCGAAATGTCGCTGGAATACGCCGGCAGAAATTTGCGGTTTCCTCGCGGGACGAAAGTTAACGCCGCTATTTCGAAATGGTGATCCCGTGTTCGGTGGGCGAAATGCGGGCCGTTTGTCGCTCGTGGACAGTGGAACGGCTGTGGCGTAGGCAGGCATCGCTCAGCGTAACTGACTAGGGTTTTTCTGACCTTCGACACTCGGGACCCCACCAAACAACACACGCCTGAGTGACGCGTGACGTTACACAAAGTAGTAAATCTCTAGATATATCGAGCTGAATCCGCCTATTTTGAATCCAAATCCAGCGACAGTGTTGTATGCTTTGTGTGGTGTTGCGCAAAGACCTTGTTAAAAATAATTAGACTCACTAACGGCGCTGCTGTCGCGGGATAATTTGAACCTTCGCCCGGCCGCCATAATAGTGGCAAGTGTCAAATAAATACAAGTGCTGTTAGGAGATACATCGTATGTTACATAGCTACTGTGCTATATATACTCAGTTTGTAGTCACGTCTGTACTGTTTGACTATTGCAGTATACATGAAACTGGATGTTGAAGTGCATAAATCGATTTAAGAAAGGAATAAAAAGAACGAATACTGTCTTCCCATTTATACTTCTCAGGAATACAAGTAGCCCTAATAGTTGTGTTCAGAAATAGTTACTCTTGCTTAACGGGCTCTTAGTCAAGATTGAGATTTTGAATGTAACAAATGATAGGTTTTTACGATACTGGTAGCCCTTAAAACGAGCTACTTTATGCAGTACAAGTATAAATTTAAAAAGTTTCATTTTATGATAGTGTGAAATAACTATTGCGGTCACGAGATCAAGTTGCCTCACTGCAGTTCGAATTGTGGGGCCTTGAGTGTTGCGAGTATCAGCAAATGTTTTGTAATTGTATTGTATGCTCGATGTGCAGCTCCAAACAGCTCAAATAATAGCAGACATGGTCACTATAACATTTATCGGCGTCCGTCAAACTTAGATCGGCGTAAAAGGTGGCTTGTAAATTCCAGACGCCAAGTATGGACGCCAAAAATCGAGTAATTATCTGTGTAAAGTTAAGAACAAAACCTGTTTTTTTTTTAATTTCGGTTAGAAACAATTATCCTTACACAGAGGTAGTAATGAAAATATACGCCCATAAATGTAAGCAATTGTTAATTTATAGCCGGCCGCGGTGGCCGAGGTGACTGAGGCGCTTCAGTCACGGTCAGCACGGCCACTACGATCGGGGGTTCGAATTCCTCCTCGGGCATGGATATTTGTGCCGTCTTTAGTCTTAGCTAGTTCATAAGTAGTTTGTAAGCTTAGGGACTGATGACCCCGTAGTTAAGTCCCATAAGTTGTACAAACATTTGAACATTTTGTTAATTTATATTTGCATCGGATTGTTAACCCTTTCATTCCGAGTGTTGTTCCTGGACAACAACGTATTAAAAGCTAATTTATACCTTATTTTGTGTATCAGTCTTTAAAGTCGCATGACTGTTGATGAACAACATGCTTCTTGTAAAACATTTTGCCACTTGGTATGGCATGTAGCCATTTCTGAGGCATTAATCTGTCAATCTTGGAGGTTGTGTTACGTTGTCGTCTGTATGTGGCTGTGAGTGTGACCGTGAGTGTGGTTAGTGTTATTTTATTTCATCAATCAACTGTCTTGTCTTTGGTGCTGTGGAGAAGATAATTCTAGCATTATTGATCTGACAGTGTTATCTATCAACAAAATAACGTGCCAAATAAAAAAGGCTCTCTTGCGCGTGAAATACATGACAGAAAAAACAATAGTTCTATCAAAAATTTTAAAACACATAATTTATTTTTATACATGTGGGTCTGTTCCTGCAGTTGTGATTTTTTCATATTCACAGAATATATGACATCAACTGGAAATGGTCAATGCTGAAAATGTGTACACAGCCGAGATTCGAACCCGAATCTCCTGCTTTCTAGGCAGTTGCGCTGACTCCTACACTGCTGGGGACACAGTGATCACCGCACCTGCAAGGACTACCTAAGCAGATTCTGCCTAACAGCCGTAAACGAGCGAATTTAAAGATGTATTTTTCATCTAAAAATTTCCACTCAGCGTTTGTCGCTTTACGAACTGGAAATGTGTCACTGCTTTCATAGTAACTGTGCAGAGTTACTGTTCTCCTTCATAAAGTAAAAACAGAAGTAACAATTACTATGATGATAAAAATAATATAATAAATATTAAACTTACGTATTTCTGCTACATGCGGTAATAGCAGAATATCTAATACCATTTGTTCTGTGTAACAATATTTACGCTTGATTCACTCCTGTTTAGCTTCTTGGTTTCTCGAGTTTAACAAGAAAGCGTTTCACCCACCTGAAACAAAAATAAACGACGTATGGTTACACCTCTTTACCAGTAATCGACATATCATATTGTAATATTAGAACAAACATCTAACACATTTCACATAAATGAAGAGCAAATCTTAGTTTCCCTAGGTTTAAAAAAGTGACGTGATGCATAAAAGCTTTACCTAAATCTGTGGTGCCACGGATCGGGTAAGCAACTGAACATTGCTAAATTTAACGTTTGTAACGTTTTGCCTACACAGGTTTCTCATAGGGAATTTCGTAGCGAGATAAAACTAAAGCACTAATTTCGTATACTAATTGCGGATGTATGTGTTTTAACTCGTCTAGTGACTTTTTAATGCGAAACCTCTGATCAGTGTCATTAGAGAGTAATTAGAATGTATATTCAGTAAGCAGTTTAGAAATATTCGGCGTATCTTTTTGTTAATCTCGAAAAATCTGTCGCACAGGTACATTATTTACTGTCCTAAGTCTGCACAGTAAGTTTCAATAGGAAACTTATCGTAAGAATGGTATTTTAGAATCAAGGACTAAGAAACCAATTATAATTAGCAGAATTGCGGACAATACTTAAATTATGTGGTCTCATGTTCATAAAGAAGACAATATAAAAAGATGGAACACTTTTTAGACACTGGAGATAATTTAAACACTAGTCAAAACAATTATTGTATGAGCTATCTAGGTAGTGAGAATAAACTATAATGTTCGAGTACTTGTGTCGGTTCTACGGAGTGGAGAGAACATAATTACGGCAATCGAGATAGTTGCAATAACATGAACTTATTGACTTGCGTTTACACTATCAAACGAATTACACAAGCAGTTGGGTTCAGATAGGCTAGTGAGCAGGTAGTGAAATGCAATAACAACGTGATTTAGCCGAAACTATGACATTGAGAGCCATACAAAGGTTGGAAGAGGGATAGACACAGAAGGAGGTGGCTGCAGGTATTGGAGTGTAATTTGCGAGACCTGGACGCGATTTCAGACCACAGGAGAAGAACGCAAGGCCAAAGTCGCCCACGGGTAACATCAGCAAGAGATGAGCGTTATTTTCGGTTAACATCTCGTTGACACAGGAGGCTGAATGCAACTCAGCTGCAACACATCCTCCAGCCAGCAAGACGACGGGAAATATCAACACAAACAGTCCGAAAAAGTCTTCGGGAATGTGGCCTTATCGTCCGGAGGCCTATGGTGTGTGTCCCATTAAAACCACGACACCGTTTAGCACACAAAAACTGGGCGGAGGAACATCAGGATCGGAGTTGTAACGAATGGCGACGGGTTCTGTCCACAGGTGAGACAAGATTTGTGTTCAACCGGACAATCGTCGTTCCCTCACCTGGAGAGAACGTGTAACTCAGAACAATCCTGCTAATGTGCAGAAAACATCACCATATCGTGGTGGTGGACGAGTGGTGTGGGCAGGAGTCATTATTGGCGGACGTACGGACCTCTATGTAGTTCATAATTTGGCTTTTACTGCTCTGAGGTATTGAGACGATATGCTTCGACCTTTTGATGTGACCTACGCTGGTGCCATACGAGATGGATTCCATGTGGTGGACGATAACGCTCGTTCCAACGAAGCTGCATTGGTGGTCAACATGCTTGAACTTGAGGGAATCGAACAAATGGAGTGGCCAACTTCTTCACCGGTCTTATATCCGATTCAGCATGTCTGGGATGAACTTGCCACACGCATTGCAGCCACGTCAGCACCTTCCACAACGGTTGCACAGCTGGATATTGCTCTCATGGAAGAATGGCGACATATTCCAGAAGATCTGATAGATAAATTCATGCTGTTGGTGCCATTAAGTGGTAAGTAATCACACTCATATTAAAGGGCAACGAGAATGACACTTTCACTATTATGGTAGCCCCATGGTTCCTCGCTCTAAGTAAATGCCGTGTAAGTCACAAGTAAAGTGTTGAGACAGAACAATATCGTTCTCTATCACACACATATTACAACTGTAACCAATACCTGAATAAAGTAGGTTTCTAGACGTGTATTGTGTATGGTATCTCACCCGATACTCTCTGTTTTGAGCAGCATGTGGAAAATATATTAAAAAATGATTTGTATTTATAGGCGCGTAGATAACCGGCAGAGGGTCCTTTTTATTGTTGTCATTCACAATGCAACCTCTGTTCCAGTTTTAAACCACGAAACGGTTTGCCAGTTCAGCTGCAGATCTTGTATATACTGTTCTGAAAAAGCTTCTTGTACCTGACAAATGACACTTCAGGCTCACTGTGCAAATCGACAGAAAATATAAATAAGCTGCAAATATATTAACATAATGTATCCTTTTATCTCGCCTCTAGCGCGAACAGCAAGAAGAAGAGTGGTGGAGCAGACCGACACCTACAGATTAAATCGAGCGTCGCCGTTGCTTGCAAAGCCGTTTATGCCTTTGGATTCCTCAAAACATATTCAATTATAAGTGTGGAGTGTTTGGTGGTTGTGGTTCAAAGTGGAACCTGAATCTCGTCTCTTGTTTTACAGTTTAACACTACGTTGTCTCGAGTGAATAGGGTAAAATGGATAAACTCCATATGGAGCCACTGTAAATTCTGGTAATGAAATACTTAGAACTACCTAGCACTGATACGAATCCTCACAGATATAAGCAGTATACTCAGCAAAATTCAGTTAAAATGGAAAAAGAAAGAGAGAAAACTACATGCGGATACACTAATAGGTCATAACAATAATGGGTATCTATAATAAGCACACTTTCAACATCTTCGGAAAACCAACAGCAACAATCATACATACTATATCTAGCAGCCCTATGGCAAATGTTACATAGACTGCACTGCGTCCCACTAAGCAAAGAAAACCGTGAAAAAGAATTAAACGCAATACAACTCTCAGCTAAAATCAATGGCTACAACACCCGAGCAGTCGAGAAACTCAACCAAAAAATCAAAATTGTAACACAAAACACGAAAAAATCTAACAAATACAGACAACACACAGAGACACAGAAATCAGCAACACACGACACAAACAGCAAAAACAAATTGTACACTTTGAACTTTAATTTTGAACAATTATGTAACAGTTCTTCGATGTTAAGCGTGTAGAAAGTGTATCTGCAGTAATTAATCCTTCATATTTGTGCCACATTGTATACATCGGACTTTAATATTCTACACACGAACTGTGTAAATCTGTATTATTGAACGTGTGGAATGTACGTACTGGATTTTAATTAATGAGACTTGTACACTAGCCATTAATGGGGATAAGTGGGCACTAATGAATCATTGGGCAATGGAATAAAATTCTACGTCTTGCCTACATTATTTGTAGCAGATTAGTTCTGTCCCAGCAGCTACCGAGAGCGGCGATCTGCCGGCCGCGGTGGCCGAGGTGACTGAGGCGCTCCAGTCACGGTCAGCACGGCCACTACGGTCGGGGGTTCGAATCCCCCCTCGGGCATGGATATTTGTGCCGTCCTAGTTCGTAAGTAGTTCATAAGTAGTTTGTAAGTTTAGGGACTGATGACACCGTAGTTAAGTCCCATAAGCTTAAACATTTTTAAAAAAATATAAAATAAATAAATATAGCGGCGATCTACGAGAACTTCAAGAACCAACGATCTACGTCCCGGTACGTTACACTGTGTTCATCAAGGACCACAAATATTCACCTATCTGGAGCATATACATGTACAGCTCGATGAAGACACATATGGAGTAACACCAACAAAACGTTAGTAGGCTCTAATATGAAAAAAAAAATAACTTCGCAAACAATTGTGCTACAGAAATTATTACGAAGTTAGTAGGTTGGAATTTGAGAAATTGTAACATAGCAAAGATTTATAGCTATTATATTGCGAAACGTAACAAAATATTTATAATTGTTTTGCAATGAAATGTTTTACACAAAAAATCATTGTGTGTTACACGCCACAGGCCACTGATGATGCTTCCAAAGTTAAGTAGCAAAACGCGTTTGGCAGAAAAAAGCCATTCATTTCGTTGCAATAGACGGAAATACTCTACCAAAAATTAAATAAAAATATATTTTACCACAATTTCGACGCTTTTAAAACTTTTTCGTATTCGTAAACTTGACTATCAATTATTGTCCGAGTGAATAGCTTCCTGCGCACATGCAGTCCTTTTAGGCACATCTGGCTTATGAATTGAGACGAATACACACGATTTAGATGTCATAGCTTCTCGATTCACTTAGCCGTGGCGGTCAGCGGCTGGTGGTTGTTTCCATACGTCATGCCGGCAGCAGGTATTTATGGTCCTATTCCAAAGCCGGTAATTATCTTGCGTCGTGAACAGGCGTCTGATTTATACCGTTTCTGAAAGGCCGCGTGGGGGGATAACTTACTGTATTCTTGCCGCAAGTGCTCCATACTTCATGCGCTCGGCTGGACTGTTTGCGTGTGGATAAACACACAATTTATTTAGAGGCAGTCAATTAGAATTCTGGCAATACGTTACTAGGCGGTCACCGCCATGCCGCCATGAAGACGTAATGCTTTTATTCAAACGATAACTGTGTTAGATCCAGTCGTATACGCACGCTCAGTGGCCTAATTTAAACGCACTACATCTTTCTAACATATGGCTCACTTCACGATCAATTGTTCAAATATTCATTTCTTGCAACCGTAAATTTGATATTAATAGCACTGTCTGTTGCAAAACATCAAATAATCATCATTTGATTATATGAACATCTACGTGTTTTCCACGTAACGTGGTCATCCAATAGATACGGTATCAGATTCTTTCCTGTGCTCAACTTTTCTAGGCAAAAGAGTTCTATTTTCACTATTATTTTTATATCGTGCACTGACGACACTTCTGCGAACCTTAAAACGTATTTGGATGGAAGAAGACAATTCAAATAAGAATAGCTGCTTGGAGAAAGTGCTTCAGTTCACTACACCAAGTTTTGACAATAATAATAGTAATTCTTTTCACAACAGTATAAGTTCAAAGCTAAGAGAAAAAAATTGACGTTTATTGACCGAATATCATGGTTCTTACAGAATTTCGAGCATTTGCACTGTATTATTATTATTATTATTTAATGATGTTGGAGGGAAGCAATTTTTGTAAGTACCCACACAGATTTTCACATTTTTTGTTTTTACTTCGAGGATAAGTTTGTAATTTAGGAATGTGAAAGGATCATGAGCATTACATAAAGTAAAACAACTGGTTTTCAATCACTATTTATTAAGAAAATAACCAAGAAGAAAAAATCAATACATGATTTCGAGTTTCTTTTGTCATCTTGTTCATCTGTACTCTTCACTCTTGCACAAATATGTAAGCTAGTGGAAGAAGTCGTGATGTTCATTAGGTACATAAATCGATATTCTAGTCATGTCACTTATTTGTGATGTTTTAATCGGAATTTTCCCCACGGGATTTGCGCATTTAGGCGGAAAAGTAACTGTGAAAAATGCCCAGTTTGAGAACGTTCGAACGTGTGTTTCATTCAAAATGTTCAAATGTTTGTATAGCTCATGGGACTTAACTATGGGGTCATCAGCTCCTGAACGTACAAACTATTTCTGAACTAGATAACACTAAGGACGGCACAAATATCCATGCCCGAGGGTGGATTCGAATCCCCTTAGTGGCCGTGCAGACCGTGACTGGCGCGTCGCAGTTCCCTCGGCCACCGCGGCCGGCTGTGTGTTTCATGATAGCATCAATAAAAACTGGCACATTATAATACCTCCACGAATTTGGATACTGTATGAAAACTGTATCATTGTACTGACGCCAAAAACAACTTTCTTGTGGTACTGACTTCGATACAATTTCTTTCAAAATGTTCAAATGTTTGTAGAACTTATGTGACTTAACTACGGGGTCATCAGTCCCTAAGCATACAAACTACTTATGAACTAGGTAAGACTAAGGACGGCATAAATATCCATGCCAGAGGGGGGATTCGAACCTCCGACCGTAGTGGCCGTGCAGACCGTGACTGGAGCGCCTCAGTCCCCTCGGCCACCGCAGCTGGCACAATTTCTTTATACTGGGCATTGTCTGCCCTGCACACTTATCGCAAAACAAATGAACGTAATTTGCACAGGAATGCATTGCAGGTACTTACAAATGACGGAATATTTAATCCGTTCTTAGCAATTTCAACGTGGTAAATATATATTGTAGCTTTATTGTGCAGCTTAGCTATCATACACATTCAGTGAAGTCCTCTGTTAAGTGTTCAATTTCGTTGATAAGAATCAGTACCGAGCGAGGTGGCGTAGTGGTAAAGCACTGGACTCGCATTCGGGAGGACTGTAGTTCAAATCCACCTCCAGCCATACAGATTTAGGTTTTCCATTATTTTCCTAAATCTCTCCAGGCAAACGGCGGGATGGTTCCTTTCAGATGGTACGGCCGATTTACTTCCCCATCCTCACCCAAAACTCCAAGCGTTAGCTTCGTCTCTAATGACTAAGTTGTCGATGGGACGTTAAACACTAAAGTTTCTTTCCTCCTTCCTAAAAATCAGTTTCTTAGCAAGAAGTGCTTCACTCCTGGACTGAAGCGATTTCTACACATAACCTTAAACAAGAAGTTTATGTTTGCTTATTTGCAAACACTGGACTGAATACCTTTTGGATAAGAACGATGGGAACACTTATAAAAATATCATGATTTCCATAGAAATCCCAATTTGAAAAATTTTCGACGGATGTCATTTCTGCACTGACCGATGCAATTTTTCCATTTATCCAACCTAAAAATAACGCTAGGAATTCCAGTCCGTCCAAGTTATCGCGGTGTACCAAACGCCTGTTGAAAGCCCTACTAGGACAAGTTTTAACATGATGAATTGAATTGGAGAATTTACGTTCAGCAAACACTATTTTATTTCGAAGGGGACCAGGTTAAACAGTTTTTTCTGACTTGAATTCTGAAAATCTTAAAGCATTCAACAGTAGACAATCTCTTGCACTTTTTAATACGTTTATGTTATGATAATATACTAATCTCAGTTCTACTACTGAAACAAAGAATCGAAATAAGCATTCCAAAAAATTTCATAAATAGTATACAACAATTGATAGGGAACAGAACCATTTAAGATTCCAAAACAAAATAGCAGTAGTTCGTCTGTTTAGTTTCACTGGCAGAACGCTTCGAAGATGCATCATCTCCACCAAAGAGTCCTTGTACGTCCTCTCCTGGAGTACCATTGCCCACTGTGGGACACTCATCTGGTGGGACTGAGAAGGTCCAGAGAAGGACAGCTCGTTTTGTTGCAGGGGAAATGTACGATTTTCATTAAAAGAAAGACGTTATTCGTTGCGGGGAGATCTATTGGCGAAATGTCAATCAACGACCTTTACTTATTAATGTGAAAATATTTTGGTAGCACCCATCTACATATGGAGACATGATCAACCCAATAAAATAAGAGAAATCAGATCGAAAACGGAACGATTTAGGTGTTCTTTCTTCCCGCGCGCTATTAGAGAATGGAACGGCACAGAAAGGTTATGAAAGTGGTTAATGAACCTTCTGCCAGGCACTTAAATGTGGTTTTGCAGAGTATCTATGTAGATGTAGATCCACAGAGTCCACTTACCACCAAGAGATGAGGTGGCTGCAACGATAATTTTCCCTTTTTAGAACATCAGTGCACCAAATCGTCGACATATCGTGCACGTTGGAAGCTAGCAACCGATTATGATGATGCAACTGATGACAGTGCTGCCAAAGCAGAATAGCTAGCCACAGCATTCCAAACTAATACTTAAAAATTCGAATCAAGACCAGCTGCCGGCTTGCGTAATTTAGAAGTAGGTATCCTTGGAGTAGTAAAGCAACTTAAGCCACTTAACGAGTCCAGATTGCATACCAATTATGTTCCTTGCAGAGTTATCGAGTACTGTACCGTACTCAAAGACCGGAAAGTTGCACATGTCACTCCAATACTCAAGAAAGTTGATAGCAGTGATACGCAAAATTACAGGCCTACATCGTTCATATCAATGTGCGGCAGGATTTTAGAACATATATTTTTCGAACTACCTGGAAGAGAACGATCTATTGATTTGTAGTGCACACGGATTCGGAAATTATCGTTTTTGTGATGCGCAGCTACCTATTAATTCACATAAAATGATGAGTGCTATCGACAAGGGATCTCATATTGATTCTATTTTTCCAGATTTCCGGTAGGCTTTTGCCACTGTACCTCACAAGCGACTTCTGATGAAATTCAATCAACGACCTTTACTTATTAATGTGAAAATATTTTTTTTAAACAGGTCGGCACAGGAAATTTGAAATATTACAGATGCAACAAATCACAACGCAACTATAATTTGACATGCACAAGTGAACGTGACAGTGGCTCGCCAACGTGATGGCGTGCTTATGGAATATCGTGAATGTATTCGCCATTTCCTGTCAAAAAGGACACAGTTCAAAGTGACAGAAGGTCATCAAGTAAAACGGAAGTGATAACTGACATACCCCAGGGAAGTGCTACAGGGTCCCTACTGTTCCTTATCTTTATAAACGATTTAGCAGACAATCTAAGCAGTTCTCTCTTCGCGAATCGTGCTGCCATTTACCCGTTAGTAAAGTCACCAGAAGATCAACATCAGCTGCAAAATGATTTAGATATTTGCCTGGTACAAAAATTGGCAGTTGATCATAAATAATGAAGAGTGAAGTCATCCATAAGAGCACTAAAAGAAGTTGTTTAAACTTCATTTACACAATAAAGCAGTGAAATGTACAGGCCGTCAATTCAATTAAATGCCTAGGAATAACAATGACAAACAACTTTAAATGGAGGGAAGACATAGAAGATATGGTGGGGCAAGGCGAACCAAAAGCTACTTTTCATTGACAGAACACTTGGAAGATGCAACGGTTCTACTAAAGCAGTGTTTTTCAACGTTTTCGATTATGTGACCCCCTTACAAGTAAAAATATTCCGGCGATATCCTTCAAAAAATAAATAAAAATATCATAATACCTATCATCCACGAAAAGTCTAAGAGAACTACCCAGATTGCCTCCTAAATCGCTTATAAAAATAAGGAACAGTAGGGGAACGCCAGCAATAGGGAAACATCCGCCAAAACCATACATAATGAGTGCGGAATGCCGTATTTGGTACTGAGTGCCAAGAGGAGCGGCATTTTACTAACATGTGGGTCACATTATCGGAGAGGCTCATTGCGAAAATAAAACTGTGGGTCTGCCTGGAATGTCCGGTGCGGAGACGGCAAAGTACAGTGGACTCTCTCCGAGAAGGGTGTAAGGAAGTACTCCAATCTGGTACTTAAATGTGATTAGTAGGTTATATATGCTGCTGTTGATACTACACCACAATTGTGTGAATAAATTTACGCCGGGAGAAACTGAAGAAATGTTCAAATGCTTGTAGAGCTTATGGCACTTAACTACGGGGTCACCAATCCGTAAACTTACAAAATACTTATGAACTAACTAACACTAAGGACGGCACAAATATCCATGCCCGAGGGGGGTTCGAAACCCCGGCGGGAAAAGGCCTCGCGCCAATGCGTAGCGCCTTAACGCGCTCGGCCGCAGCGCCGCAGCAGCGAAGTTGAAGAACCGCAAGAGAACGTGTGGTTTACAGTGGCGCAGCCATGGAGGGGGGGGGGCCTAATGGTGCTGAAGTACCCCCCCCCCCCCCGCACCTCCCAAGGATTTTTTAAGTTTATTATTTTCATTTTTTTTAAACAGGTCGGCACCGGAAATTTGAAATAGTACAGATGTAGCAAATCACAACGTAACAACAATTTTACATGCACAAGTAAATGTGACAGTGGGTCATCTACGTGATGCCGTCACTGACAAAATGTGCTGCTGTTACTGTGAGCAGTTTTAAAGTCGCCGCGACCAGCTTTGATGCTGCCGCTATTGTTTATGCTATGCTGAAGTTACGAGCCGATTGTTCATATGCGGCGAACCCAAGCTTAGCAAGTCAGCGGCGCCACCGAGTGGAATCTTATGAACAACAATAGTGTTGTTTTAGTTAAACTTTTACGCATTGAGTTTCATGTTGAAATTCCCTGGCAGATTAAAATTGTGTGTCGGAACCGGGACTCGTACCTGGGCCTTTTGTCTTTCGCGGGCAAGCGCTCTACCAACTGTGCTATCCCGACACGACTCACGATGCCGCCTCACACCTTTACTTCCGCCAGTACCTCGCCTCCTACTTTCCAAACTTCACAGAAGCTCTCCTGCGAACCATGCAAGACTAGCACTCCTGGAAGAAAGGCTATGGTGGAGACTTGAAGTTTGGAAAGTAGGATGCGAGGTACTGGCGAAAGGTCCCAGGTTCGAGTCCTGGTTCCGGCACACAATTTTAATCTGCCAGGAAATTTCATATCAGCGTACACTCCGCTGCAGAGTGAAAGTTTCATTCTAGAGTTTCATATTAATTATACTGTAAATACCTTTCTCTTTGGCTTGTACCATAGGAGCTGTTTATTTTACGAGCTGATTATTCACACTCCATTTCCTATCACGTTGCTCCTCTTCCACTTTCAAATTAATGCGAGGCTACTCGTTTTATTTATTGTGCAATTGTTTATTAGTATTATTCGTTAAATCATTAAAAAAGTATAAAAATACGACATAGATTAATTCATTCAATAGGCTGTATTTTTAA
Source organism: Locusta migratoria (assembly GCA_026315105.1). Lineage (NCBI taxonomy): Eukaryota > Metazoa > Arthropoda > Insecta > Orthoptera > Acrididae > Locusta > Locusta migratoria. The sequence continues at coordinate 324,150,119 of CM048745.1, read as the reverse complement.
ATAATTAGCCCTCCCCCCAGAACCAAATACTGGATGCGCCACTGGTTGTTTACGCGTCGAGGACTGACTAGAAGAGGAAGTGCACCCTATTGTTGAGGCGTTTGGGGAGTGAGCAGTCAAGTGTCCGTCTGTGTGGTTCTCAGGGGCAGACTTTATTGGCGACGACTGACGATGGAGGCGGGAAACCGCCAAAAGGGACCCCAGGGAGTCTGCAAGGGGAGGCAAGAAAGCGGCCCAAGGAGGGGTGAGCCGAGCCGAGCAGGGGATGAATTATGTCAGGGGGAGGGGGCGTGCTCCTGCTGGAATTGAGCCGCGGACCACGAAATATGGCGGTGTGCGGTAATTTGCCGAGAACCGCGCCGCCAGAGATTACTCCTCTTTTCAGGGCCAGCTCGCGCTCTGAGTACCGCCCTAACGAACCGCCGTCTCACTCCCAAGTGATACCGAGCGTCTGCTCGCCCCAGAAGCCACGGTGGCCCTGCTGAGTAAATTGCGTTACACGTTGCCGCTTCTGCAAATAACTAACTCTCCATGAACTGGAGACCCCGTTTCTGACAGTCTTAGAAAAAAAAAAAAAAAAATCGCAAAGACTTGTTTTACGGCCCACTTTAGATTTGTAGTTTTAAAAGTTTTTGCCAACGTTTTGGACCAAAGTAATAATCTAAATAATAAAAAATCAATTAATAAGAGTGTCTGAAACCCTTTTAAGAAAAATAAAATATATATATAGTGGCGGGTTCCGAACCACTGACCTTCAGCGTCACAGTCCAACGCATTGTCCACTACGCTACAGCTAACAATTAGAGGTTACGTTCTTTAATATCATACTATTGATGGCTGTTGTTGACTGATGCTAATACGGCGTCTTTAGACATTAGATTATCATTTATCGTAGGAAGAACGACGTTGTTAATTCTTCAGTGCTGCATTGATTTGAAATGACAACTTGTAAGTTACGATAAGAAAATTATCAAATACGCGTATGCCAAGGAGTTCTGGGCGAGGAACGTCACTTGACATCTGCGAACGGCTGGTTTTCGTTAATTCAATGGAGGGTGTCAAAACTCCGTTATTTTTGTAAATATCTCTCAAACGATATAAACGTAAGGGAACCAAGTTGTACAAAATTTTCTCCTCTACAAATTCGGTTATTTCATTTTCGTGTCAGATGATGGTTAAGCCGTTATTTTCATTTAAATTTCGAGCTGTCAAAAGACGATCGCAAAGGCCCACTTTTAGTGTTACTACCGTAACCTAAAGTGAGCCAAAAGGTTATGATATTTGGGCTTTAATCTTCAGTTCAGTTCATTAGAAGTGTTAGAGATAAGAACGATTTTCTATAATCGTATTCAACATATTCACAGTTTTGCCAACCTAGAATATGTGAAAATCTGTTTCGAATATACTCAAATTCCGTTACAAAATGGGACATAACACATACTAATAGCAAAAATGCGAAAGAAGCTCTGTCTTTTACGTTTCACGTCTAAGCCGCTTAACCCCCAGAGGCAAAGATGATCTATAAAACCAAAGAGTATGTATCACGGCCTTCTAGAGGTATTTCACACATGTTGGTTGAAAGTAATACACAGAATCTTTGTTCACTGAGCTGATATTGAAGTGTTGCTTCAAAACATTGACGTGGCAGCAAGGCAGCGACACGCTTTTCATTAATTTTCAGGCACTTCGAATGCAATTTCAACTTTGGGAACATTTCCATGATTTGTACTAACAAATAAAACATAAATCGAAAACTGAAATTGATCAAAAATGTCGATTCTGTGTATTACTTTCAACCAATCATGTGTGGAATACATCTAGAAGGCCGTGATACATACTCTTTTGTTTTATAGGTCATCTTTGGTATCGTATAAACAATAACAAACTACAGTAGGTGCATCGTTTATGATGAAGCAATTCTTTTTTTGCTCTGTGATACTGAGGGAGAATCTTTCTTCATTCTGTTATGCCTCCATCACAAAGAGTGTATAAAAAACTGAATAAACAGCGTTTGAGTAAGTTAGTGAATGGAAGACGTGAGAGACAACGACAAACCAGCAATGAGGCTATGTCCTTAGTGAGAACATCTGCTCAAAATGTGGTCTTCCAGCAGCTCCAAGTGAAAAATTAGTGAGGTGAGTGGTGCATAATACAGTGCTGCCCGATCCTGCACTTCTCAAAAAGTTTGTTCATGGCAAAACCCCGAATCAAAATGAGTCTCTGAATTCACTCATATGGAAACGATGACATAAAACCACATTTGCATCTGCTACAGTTGTCATTATTGCAACTTATGATGCAATTCTTGTATTTAATTATGGGAACGTCTGGAGGATGACGGTATTACAAATAATGGCCTTCAAGACAGGATATATTTACTCAACACATCATGAGAAAAAGAGAAAGTCCGTTGAAGGCCTGGTAAAGGAAATAAGGCAGACAACAAGAAACCAGAATAGAAGCCTTGAAGACAAAGACAACTCAGAATACAAATCTAGTTCGTTCTGAAGAAGTGACATAAGGAAAAATGTTAGGTTGAACTTTAAACTGCTTTTACTGAGAAATTTGTTTTTTAAAGTTTATTTACCTTTTCCTCAGATTCTAAGAATGTTATAATTACGAAATTTTGTACACACATTTCTGTAAACCTAATAAAAGTTGTCTCAAGATCAAATTTTGAAATTCTGATTGCAAGTTGAGATATGGTGCTAAGGGTTTGGAATGTTGCATGAATTTAAAATTGTACATGTGCAATTATAAATAAAAAAAATATTAATATACTCCTATTTGACCTATTCCTAAAACATCAAGAGAAAAGATTGCAACAGAGATGAAACAGAGAAATTTACGTATAAATCTCTTGAATACTTGAAAAAGGAACATTCAATATTTTCTGAAAATAAAAATGTGTTACTTTTATGTAAATCGTGGTACAAAATTTCATTGCCATATCTCCAAAACTGTGGATGTGGTGCATTTTTGAAATAGTGTGTGTTTTTCATAAACGTCCTCCCTTAAACGATTTTGATGAAATTGAGCGTGGAGATAGCTTGAAATCTGAAGAACATGGCTACTTTATTGGGTCTGTAATTTCAGATACTTATTCGGTTGTAACACGCTTACAACAGCCGAGTTAATCCGCTATTGCAGAACATTGTCTTGACAACGATCATCTTATGGAATACAACAACACAGAGATTCTGGCATGCACTTCCAGGTACTGGGATAGTTTTATTAAGAAAGCTGTTGAAATTAAACTAGCAAGCGACTTTATAAATAGAGTTGGTGGTTTTTGTTTCAAGTCTGCTTGGAATCTGGCTCTGTCTCTCGTCAAAAAAACAGAAGGTCAGAATGAATACTGTGTCACTTGTTGATTAATATTCACTATCGGTATTTCTGAAGTTGGTCACCTTTGGTTGTATTGACTCTGCGGTTACTTGTACTGTGCCTGTTATTTATGCAAACCGAGGTATTAAATTCCCTTGCACATTACTTCGTGGGTGCAGTTGTGCCTTGCGAATGGCAGGGTGTGACCCTGTCGAAATATCGGCGGTGGTCGACGACATCACACGGCAGCATACCCGTAAGTTGCTTGAACCCCTCGTATTATCTTAGTGTGCGATCCTATATCGAATCCCTGGAGGTTCCCCCACACATTTAGATACATCCTGTATTGGACGCCAGGTCTGAAAGGGTTAACTGCAGTGGTCATCGGTCCCTAAACTGACAAAATACTTTAACTTATATAATTACGTAGGCTTCCGCGGCCAGAGTCAGATGACATAAAAGTCCCCGAGGGAGGACTCGAACCTCCGACGAGTGGCCACGCGAACCGTAGCAGGGCGCCTCAGAGCGCGCGGCTATTCGCCGCGGCGTTAAAAAAGAAAATTGGTTAGCGTAGATGTAAGATCTGTTAGCGCCTTTTTTTCGATTGTGTGGCTCCGTAGTATAGTTGTAGAGTGAGACTACAAATCTAAAGGTCGCGGGTTCGATCCCCGCCAGGTCCACTTTCCACTTATTTCACCTCTCGCAGTATTGCTATGTAAAAAATACCGAGTACTCCCGTGGTTCGGAACCCACGTTAAACTGTAGGTCCCCCTGTAACTGGCTGGGTAAATCAGCTCGAAGGTCGGAGGAAGGCAACGGCATACCACCTCCAAACAGGACCATGCCTAGTAACACACTGTAGTGTTCAAACCTATCTTCGAATTGTTGACTGCTTAACCTTTTTTCGATTGCGACTGGTGGTGAATATCTGGAGCTCGTTATAGTGATGTCCTTAAAGCTGCTAACGTAGGGTGCCGTCGAAGCAGCGACAGCAGATGCCGCTGGCCTCGGGAGACGTCCGCCCATCATCTGTCGCCACTTGGCTGATACACACATACACACGAACGCGGTGCTGAGGAGAGAGGCGTCCACGGAGACTGGGTGTCTGCCACCTCTCTCAAAGGTCGATGACCCGTCCCGGTGTGTAGTCGAGGTGCTGATGATACTCTGCAGGCACATTTCCGCTACCAGTGCCAACAGCAGAGGGAGTTACTGACAAGGGCCGATCTCATTTCCTGTAAGCTGTAAGGTACGATGCGAGTGATGGGCAGTTTACCATTAGCTCCCAGAGTAGATAAAATTAAATCCGATATTACGGGACGATCTGTTCCGGCACTGAGTTGGCAGGGACTTTGACTACTGCGACTCAGGACTGATACTGATAGTCTTGCATGGTTCGCAGGAGAGCTTGTGTGAATTTTGGAAAGTAGGAGGTGAAGTACTGGCGGAAGTTGTGAGGCGGCATCGTGAGTCGTATCGGGATAGCTCAGTCGGTAGAGCGCTTGCCCGCGAAAGGCAAAGATCCCAGGTTCGAGTCCTGGTTCCGGCACAAAATTTTAATTTGCCACGAAGTTTCATAACAGCGCACACTCCGCTGCAGAGTGAAAGTTTCATTCTGATGACAAATCTTATTACTACAGTTTTATTGGTGGCTTTGAGGAATATCATTAATTTTAATCTTTTTAAATGGTGACAAACAACTCTGTAGACACAATGGTTTAGTTACTGTCCGTATATCGTACAAGTGCAAATTTTCTCTGGTGCTCAATATTTTAACCGTTGGTGTATGGAAGAAACGTGCAGAGGAACATTTGCAGTTGTATTTTGTATTAAGGCGTAATTACACGATGTATCCTTCACTCCACTCCGTCTGCAGTGGCATTCCATTTGCAGACGTCAAGTGCGGGCACCGCTGGTATCCTTCAGCAGAAAAACTGATTGATCTGCCCTCGAGTTTGCCAGTAAGTAGTTCTCCAATTCGCAACGCCTTTCAAAATGTTCAAATGTTTGTAAATCTTACGGGACTTAACTACGGGGTCATCAGTCCCTAAGCTTACAAACTACTTATGAACTACTTACGAACTAGGACGGCACAAATATCCATGCCCCAGGGGGGATTCGAACCCCCGACCGTTGTGGCCGTGCTGACCGTGACTGGAGCGCCTCAGTCACCTCGGCCACCGCGGCGCAACGAGTATTGACAGCACTTTCGACGAATCATGATGCTCTCTCTCTCTCTCTCTCTCTCTCTCTCTCTCTCTCTCTCTCTCTCTCTCTCTCTCTCTCTCTGTGTGTGTGTGTGTGTGTGTGTGTGTGTGTGTGTGTGTGTGTGTGTGTAAGCGCTTGCGGTCGTGCGTGCCTATTGAATAAACAGGAAGCCGTAACTCAAGTGTTTTCGAGGAAAAAAAATGTACAAATGTTTGTGAAGCTTATTGTACTTAACTGCGTGGTCATCAGTCTCTAAACATACAAACTGCTTATGAACTAGCTTAAAGTGAAGACGCCGAGGCGCAGCGGCCGAGCATTGAGGCGCTGTGCCGTTCCCCGTCGGGGGTTCGAATTCCCTCTCGGACCTGGATGTTTGTGCCGTCTTTAGCATAAGCTAGTTTCATAAGTAGTTTGTAAGTTTAGGGACTGATGACCACTGCAGTTAAGTTCCATAATTTTATGAAAACAGCTTGTATAACTAAGAGCGCTAATTTCTCTTTTCGTTGTGATTTTCATGCGAAATGTAAGTTGTGGGTAGTCAGCTGTAAATGCTAACCCTTTAAATTTCTTCAGTAATTTTCGTAGAAAATAAGGTCGGATTGCCTTCAGAATCATCCATGGAACACAAGCCTATGGTATAAGGTAGTTGATAAGTGGTTTGTAAGTTTAGGGACTGATAACTCCGTAGTTAAGTCCCACAAGCTTAATAAACATTTGAACATTTTGAGATTCCGTAAGTTCATGAACATTTGAACATTTAGATTCAATCATTTCGCGAACCATTCTACTGCCGCCAACCTACATGTCGCTTAAAGACCACAAGGATAAGATGAGAGAGGTTAGGGCTTGTATGAATGCATACAAGAATTCGTTTTTCACTCGTTGTATATGGGAGTGGAAGAGGAAAGCAAGTAACTGGTAGTGGTACTCAGTACCCTCCGCCACGCACCTTTGGGTGGAATGCGGAGTATGCATGTAGATATAGAACTGGATGGTGTGCCATTGGTGGGAGCATCTGTGACGAAAACGACTGCACTGTTTAACGTTTCAATACCGATATTGTTCTCAGTATGGAGAGCGTACACAGAACAAGGTGTGTGTTACATCATAACAAGCGAAACATGAACAGACAACGATCTACGATCATTAAGAATGATTGTGGCCAATAGCATGTAACTGCAGAACTCGACACTCACCTCATTAATATTGTTTTGATAAAAACAGTATGATTGGAGTTTAACATTTATGGAAGAGCAGCAGTTCCTAAGCCAATGATTGTATGAAGGGACAAATCCGTTGTACATTTGTTTAAATGTTTAAAGTTTAATATTTGTCATTTAAAAACTAGATATTTCCAGCTTGGTGGTACGATATAAAATATTTATTTAAAAAAATAAATGCTTTTGCATCATTGTCCTGACCTGTTTTCTGTACCAAGGGGGATCGCTTCCTTCTTTTATTAATTTATTTGGTATAAAACTGTCAATTTCTGTCGATACCACTTCTTTGAATTTGAGCCACATCTGGTCTACATATTTCAGAAGATATGACGTCCAACAATGAAATTTCAGAAAAACTGCTACGTCATGCACTATTTTTCCACATCTTCTCCTAGACTAGTGAACCGATTTCAAATAAACTTACTATACATATTGCTTATTACAAGACAACGGTCGCTGTGAGGTTGAAACTACCTACGACATATAGCTTAGGAGATGTGACGTCGTAAACAAAGAGTCACAAAACTTTTCCATCACAATAAATATTGCTTATAGTGAAGTTTTGAATTAATGTTCTACATCATTTGTATGTTATTACTATTTTTCTTTCTTTGGGTACTGCACTGAGAACTTTGTACATTATGCATATTTATTTATTTTACTATTTCATAATGTCTAAGCTGGTTTCATGGATAGATGAAGATGAAATCTGTATTGAGGTTTTATTTTCGTTTCTAATATAAAACTAGAAAGATGCATACAAAATGTTCAAATGTTTGTAAAGGTTATGGGACTTAACTACGGGGTCATCAGTCCATAAACTTACAAACAAATTATGAACTACTTACAAACTAGGACGGCACAAATATCCATGCCCGAGGGGAGATTCGAACCCCCGACCGTAGTGGCCCTGTAGACCGTGACTGAAGCGCCTCAAGTCTCCTCGGCCACCGCGGCCGGCGAGATGCATACATATCCGGGCAATGCCTGGTTTTGCAGCTACTTTATTATAAAACGTAGGCAAAAGGAAAGGAAGTCGCGTTCGGAATAGTTTTTGTATTGCAGCAAAGGTCGACAATGGATTTTTTTTTCTAACGATTGAGAGTAATATACGTAGCTAACCGGATGTACTACACTTTGCTTCCTGTTTTCTACAACTCATGCAAGATTGGATGAGCTTATCAAACATCGCCCTTGGACAGTAGAATCTGCCTGTCTCTAAGTAAATCGTTACGGGGATCAAGTCAGACCAAATCTACAGCTCCAACACTATTGAAGTAATTGGCGAATGCTGTGATATGAAAATAGATAACATTCTGTTTGAATCTATAAATACACTTTACAGATGTGTTTACCAAAGCCAGTGGTGAGCCAAGTGTTTACTATTAAATAAGTAGTAATTTTTTCCCCACTTCCTGTACCTGGGCTCCTCATACCTTTGCCAGCAGTCCGTAGTGAAAGAAACTGTAGCCTACTGATGCTACTCCCCCCCCCCTCCCGAACTCAGGCGAGAAAAGGGGAGAGCGATGAACAGTTGAACAGTGCACGAGAGCAGTAAATCAACAGTGCTACTGGACGCCGGCGAGAGCAGTGGAGCGCAAAGTGACGCCCCTAGAGGGGTGCTTCCCCTCGGCGCACTAGCTATGCATTAACCACAGGCCGGTAGCGCCGGCTGTCGCAGGGGTGCTGCCACGCGCCCGTGTTAAAGGGGTTGGCCGCGTGGATCCACCCACGCCGTGGGCGTCAGCGAACGCACGGCAAAGCAGGATTTTACAGTCACCATTTGCAGAGATTCTGCACTTCAAGCACAATATCTCTACTGTAGTGAAACTGTGTAGTCGGCGTTTCTGTCGTTAATGACTTTTATTTACTTATTCCATAGACCATGACTACGACGTTTCAGTTTAATGAAGTATGTCCATACACGACCCTCAATTTTTAAGGATTTTTTTTATTACTAGTATTGCCGGACGCAGGACGGAATCCTTCCAACGGCAGGTAGGCGAGAAGTGGACAGGACTGAATCCTCCCGAACTAGCACAATGGCACCTTCTGCAGGCACCAGGCCCCAACCCCTACCCCCACAACCAGTGTTCAGTGTTCATTCATACTGTCATCCGGTATGGTAAGTATTGATTACATAACAAGCGTTGAAGTTTGCCATTATAAATCTCGTCTCCATGAGTAAGTGCGTCCTCTCTTGGAGTACTGTTGCCCCTTGTGGGACCCTCACCAGCTGGGACTGACGGAAGATATTGAAAACGTTTAGAGAAGGGCAGCTCGTTTTGTTTTATCACGTTACGGGGGGAAAGCGTCACGGAAATGTTGCTCGAATTGGGGTGGAAATCATTAAAAGAAAGACGTTCTTCATTGCGGCGTGATCTGTTTGCGAGGTTTCAGTCACCGACTTTTAGTTCTGAATGTGAAAATATTTTGCTAGCACCCACCTACTTAGGGAGACATGACCATCCCAATAAAATAAGAGAAATCAGATCGAAAACGGAACGATGTAGGTGTTCTTTCTTCCCGCGCGCTATTAGAGACTGGAATGGTAGAGAAAGGTTATGAAAGTGGTTAATGAACCCTCTGCCAGGCACTTAAATGTGATTTGCAGAGTATCTATGTAGATGTAAATGTAGAAGTTCTCTGCTGCTCCTACCGTTTCTTCCAAAGTTGCAGCATCATTCGTGCTAACGAATTTGGTGAGTTTTTTGTTGTTGTTGTTGTTTTATGGAATGTTTACGTTGGAAGCTTTTTATCCAGGTACCACTATCAATAAACAAATTTTTGTGAAAAATACGCGAATACAACTGTCATTCTCCATTGTTGTAATGTTTTCGTTGTACTTGTTTATAACGGCTTCATGCTCCCTTATATCTCTTCCACGTTTCGGCGTTGATTAATGGAATTTTTTTTCTCGTGTTACCTTTTTCTACTTATTACCTCCAAATTTGAAGATAGTCTGTTTATTAATTTTATAATTAAAAGTTTAATATTGCAAGAAATTTAATAAATGAAATTAAGCTTCTAGTGCGAATCGAACCCGAATCGCAAAAATAGCAGTCTGTTCGCTTAGCTACTATGCCCCAGCACCACATTTAAGAGTATTGCTCATAATACATACAACATCCGTGAAAGTCTTTCAGGAGTATTTCCTATTTTCCGATTTCCTATTAAGGCAAGTTTTATTAGAAAGTACAGATGTTCATAACTTGCTTCTACTCACGTTAAGTCAAGCCAGTTCAACGAGACTGGTGTCCCGCCCTCCCGTGGAAAGCAGAATTTCTTCTTCCTTAGGAAAAAATTAGCCTGCCTTGTCCTCTGTTTATAATTCGACGCTGTATCAAATAAACTTGTATACCAACTACTGAAAATGTTACACAGATTTATCAATTGCGAGTAAAACGTAATCTTTAGATTGTAAGAACCAAAGTGATATTACTGTACGTTTACTCTGACTCTAAAGTTAACTGCGGCTTAATTCTCACTCTTACTTTACTGTACAATGTAGGAACATACACTGGAACATATGCTAGGTAGATTTGCTTGCCTGGAATATTCATAAAGATCTGGCCACACTCTCTGGTCTTGGGCCACCACCAACTACCTGCTTAAACAGGTTATGGGAGGATTCAGTCCCGACCTTTTCTACGCACTTGCAGGCTCGGGAGGATTCAGTCCTATTTTTCTGACCGCGGGAGGAATGGATCAAAAATGTTCAAATGTTCGTTAAGCTTAAGGGACTTAACTACGGGGTCATCAGTCCCTAAACTTACATACTACTTATGAACTAGCTAATCCTAAGGACGGCACAAATATCCATGCCCGAGGGGGGATTCGAACCCCCGACCGTAGTGGCCGTGCAGACCGTGACTGGAGCGCCTCAGTCCCATCGGCTACCGCGGCCGGCAGGAATGGATCCTGCGCCCGTATTGCCTGTGGTCGAAAATCGACCAATTGTGTTTACAATGGTCACTGGGGGTAAAATTTGACGTATAATGTCGGCTGCCTCGCGTAATTATGTTGGCAACATCAACAACACGATAGAAAATCTTTGCCCATTTGTTCGAACCACATAGAATGACTCGATTAGAGTATCGTAAAGACCATGAAGTAAACAAATAATGCTGTTCCTGCTTTATGGTTGACAGGTTCTTGTATGTACCCTCGTCTGCTCAGTAAAAATAATTGCCCTCGTAAAGCGAAGATTCCACGAGAAAACATCGGCGTTGTCAAGCGATTGGCTAAAATGAAGACCCACAGGATTATCACTATTCAGCATCTGTTGCCAACATCATCATAGGAGGCCGTTGGGATATTTGGTAAAATTTAACCGACACTGGGAGGTATGAAACGGTATCTTTTACGTGTTAAGGAAAATGCCTAACACAATAACCACAAATAGAAACGGAAGTGTATACTTCTCAAGCCATTTTCGAATTATATAACTTTCATTAGCCTAATATGTGAAATGGAACTACAATTTCGATGTTCGTATATTTATACAACGCCAAGAAATAATGTTATTTCGATACTTCGATATTCAGAAATTCCAGAGCTGACAACATGTCGACTTCGTAGTTCCACCCTTGCACCACTACGTGCCTCTCCCAGCGCATCATCATTTAGCTATTCGGCATTCTCGACTTCGTAGTTCCACCCTTGCACCACTACGTGCCTCTCCCGGCGCATCATCATTTAGCTATTCGGCATTCTCGATTTCGTAGTTCCATCCGAGCACCGCTAGATGCCTCTTCCGGCGCATCATCCTTTATATCGGCATTCATACGAAAACATCAATTTCCTTTAACCACTCTTAATCACTGCGAAAATGAAGCACTTTAACGGCACAAGAAAGTGAGTTGGCAACCCTCCATGTTTCGATATTCACTTATTGTTATATATTATTTTAAAACTGCAGATGCGCAGCATTACAGCGTCTTTGGTCGAGGCGAATAGCCAATCAGTGAGCTGATTGTTGGAGAATGTAGAACTTGATCCAAGCTGTAGATAGGAAAATTTCTACTTCCATTTACCACTTTTAATGGCTAAATGCACACATAATATTTATATTCATGAAATCTACGACAAACAATCTTTCGAATTATGTAACTTTCATTGGCCTTCTTGTACGAATAAATTAGTAATCTGTACCACAATTTTCGTATTAGCGTATTTATATAATGATTACTTTATTCATTTATTTATTTTTAACGAAATTACTCATTTTATCTAAAACTTCATTTACTGTATAGAAGAAGTTACCTTTCAAAAATTCTTTAACCCTTTCCTGCTCGACGGGACTTCCAAGTCCCTGCCCATTTCCAGCGCCATGTTCCTGGCCAAGATTGTTCGATATCTCTGCTCACAGAGAGCTGTAAACGAAGGACTGTCTCATGTCTGCGTGTATGATTTCGTCAGGGGAGTTTTGTTGTCACAAGAAGACGCTATGGTGTGTTCTCACGTTCGTAATTTGGTTGTATATTGTTGTAGCTAATGGAAACTGATATTCAAGGAATAGAGTTTTTTATTTATATAGTGTTCAAAACTGTGCGTGGAAGTTTTTAGTATTGACAGTGTGTCAAACGCATTTTGTGCATGTTATTTTTGTAGTTGTCTTCGTTTCTGGTTGTTAGTAAGAAATGGTTGTAGTTTTGTTCTTCTTTCTTCTTTTTCTTTTACGAATATTTTTCTTTTTTAGATCAATAACTAAAATAGAATTTCGATACAGCAATTTTGTTAGCTGTTTGTTGCTGGTAAATTCTTATGTCAACAGAGATAAGTATTTCATAATGTCTCCCAATTGCATTTTATCCTATTGGACTTTGAAGGCACATATTTTAATTTATAATTTAAATTTTTTGCGTCCAACAAGAAAAAAGGCTGAATATACCAATCTGTTTTATTCACTTAGGTAGTAAAGTAACCAAGTATGTAGTTATGTGCTCGAATATGTAATAGCTTGGGCAAAAAAGGGTTAATATATTTTTAAATACTAGTTGTCTATCTGTCAGACTTTTAATGGTACTTGGGAAGTGACCGAAGACTTTTGTGACAGCATAATTCAAGCCTTTCTGTGCCAAACCTTGAATAGCGAAGATCACTCTTTCTCCTAGTAGCGTAGCTATTTTTGAATTGGGTCGTATTGTTAATAACAAATTTTATAAAATGCTCAAATGTTTGTAAAGCTTATGGGAATTAACTGCGGGGTCATCAGTCCCTATACTTACAAACTACTTATGAACTAACTTATACTAAAGACAGCACAAACATTCATGCCCGAGGGAGGATTCGAACCCCCGACGGGGAACGGCCTCGCCCATCGGAGCATAGGACCTCAATACACTCGGCCGCTCCGCTGCTGCTCCAATTGTATAAGTGAATACATATATTGTGAAACTACTGTGAATATCCATAGATCCTTAAAAATGGGTGGGATCTAGTAATTATCCTGATTACACGCTTTTGTGCAATGTATATTTTTTTACCCATGTTGAAATGCCCCAAAATGTGTTGTTGTTGTTGTGGTCTTCAGTCCCGAGACTGGTTTGATGCAGCTCTCCACAATACCCTATCCTGAGCAAGCCTCTTCATCTCCACATAAGAACGGCAACCTACATCTGTCTGAATCTGCTTACTGTATCCATCTCTTGGTCTTCCTCTGCGATTTTTACCCCACACACTTCCCTCCAATGCTAAATTCACAATTCCTTAATGTCTAAGAATGTGTCCTACCAATCTATCCCTTCTTTTAGTCAAGGTATGCCAGAAATTACTTTTCTCCCCAATTCTGTTCAATACCTCCTCATTAGTTATGCGATCAACCCACCTAATCTTCAGCATTCTTCTGTAACACCATATTTCAAAAGCCTCAATCCTCTTCCTGTCCGCACTGTTTATCGTCCATGTCTCACTCCCATACAAGGCAACACTCCATACAAATGCCTTCAGAAAAGACTTCTTAGGCTTAAATCAATATTCGATGTTAACAAATTTCTCTTTTTCAAGAACGCTTTTCTACCCATTGCCATTCTGCATTTTATATCCTCTGTACTGCGACAATCATTTGTTATTTTACTGCCCAAATAACAAAACTCATCTACCTCCTTTATTGCTTCGTTTCCCAATCTAATTCCTTCAGGATCACTTGATTTTCTTACACTGCACTCCATTACCTAGTTTTGCTCTTGTTAATCTTCATCTTATATGCACCTTTAAGCACACTGTCCATTTCGTTTAACTACTCTTCCAGGTCTTTTGCTGTCTCTGAGATTATTGGCAAAACGTAATGTTTTTAATTCTTCACCCTGAACTTTAATTCCTTCACCAAATTTCTTCTTGCTTTCCTTTATAGCTTTCTCAAAGTACAAATTGAATAACATTGGGGAAAGGCTACAACCCTGTCTTACTCCCTTTCCAACCACTGCATCCCTTTCATGCCCTTCAACTCTGACAACCGCTGTCTGGTTTTTGTACAAGTTGTAAATAACCTTGCGCTCCCTATATTTTACTCCTGCTTGCTTCAGAACTTGAAAGAGTTTATTCCAATCAACATTGTCATAAGCCTTCTCCAAATCTACAAAAGCTAGAAATGTAGGTTTGCCTTTTCTTAATCTATCTTCTACGATAAGCCGTAACGTGAGTATTGCCTCCCCCAGAATGTGATACCATACGAAATGAAAATAGGCAGATGTAAGATAATTTCCTCAGATGTATATCATCAAACATTACACTGAGTCTGATAGCATATTGGAATATTTAGTCATGTAACAAGAATCACACAATCTCCGGAACGTTTTTTTACAACTAACGGTGGAAACTGACGCCAACATCCTGCGATGTACTCACGGTGCTTATCACGACGTTGGCTAATTCAGAAAGAATTATGACACACGAAATTCGGTTAATGAAGCGCTACTAAATGATTCCCGAGGAAACTATAGAAAACAGTAATTCTTTTTTCATAATTATACCCGTGAAATATTAATGTGGGTATTAGCAGAGGATTTAAACCTTAAACAATTTTGTGCTAGGTCAGTGCCGTTTTATCAGAGCAAGAACATAAGTCTAACTCATTCCGTAAATTATTGAAGTTGCGTCTAAATACCTCATTAAGGCCACACCGTTTATTACGGTACATAAATTTCGTAAGTCTCTGCAAAGTGCGCTTTAAAACTCGAGGAGGTGCAGCTTCGAGCTGTGTTGTACAGCAAGTAGCTTAGCAGGTAATATACTGCTCAAACTTCTCAGGCACTCGCGAAAAGAATATATCGGTGCGAAAACAAGTGCTTTCTTTCGCACAGCAAAAGGTCTACCTATGCAACGGCAATGATATTTCAGTGGCTATTGAACGTCAGCTCTTCAGTGCAATGAGCTTAGTCCAGTTTGTAAGTGCGTGGCGTTCCTTCGTCGGCAAGTGTAAAAACTCCACCTGTATATCCAGAGGCGTAAGAAAGGTAATAATCCACCTGTATATCCAGAGGCGTAAGAAAGGTGATAAATATTGAATGTAATCATCTTCATCCCCGGTTAGGCTTCCAGCCTCTTTAAGATTTCTTTAGTCGCTTATATGGAGGACAGTAAACCCGAGGTAATCTCTCTCGTCGACATCCTCACATGTCGTCTTTCAGAAAAAGTTAAAACATCATGAGCTGCTGCTGATGAGTGTCAGAAAAGAGTCCTGAATTCAACATAAAAAAATATTCCCTACCATAATTTTTACACAGCAGTTTACAATAATTTTCTCATTCCCGTAGTGTCCTTGTGTTATTTCCAGATAAAAAAAAGAGTAAAATCATCGTCCCACTTCACCTCCATAGTCTTCTAGAAGGTTGTAAAAACAACAATAAATATCTGACCCACTGTATTCCCTATGGGGGTGACGTGAGCATTTCTTCAGACTAAATCAAGAATGATAGAGTGAAGGATTTCAAGACCGGTTGACATTGTAGGTATTATATTTTCTGGGTTGTAAGGGGTGTTTGTGGAATATTGCAGCTTTCTAACGTTTTGTCCAATGCTGCGTCGAACTTCTTCGGAGGTTGTCCGAATGACGGGTCGGAGGTCTGAGAGCTTCTTAAATACCGTCTAAAAGGGGCGTGGCGAAATTCCATGTAATAAGCAGAGATAATCCTTGTCAGAGATAAAGCTATACTATCGAACCATGTCAATCATCGATTCTGCAGAGCCACAATCAAAATGTTCAAATGTTTGTATAGCTTATGGGACTTAACTACGGGGTCATGAGTCCCTAAACTTACAAACTACTTACGAACTAGCTAATACTAAGGACGGCACAAATATCCATGCCCGAGGGAGGATTCAAATCTTCGACCCTTGTGGCCGTGCAGACAGTGACTGGCGCGCCTCAGTCCCCTCGGCCACCGCGTCCGGCGAGACACAATCCATATATCGTTGAGTTTCATAGTCAATTCTTTTCGATTGAAATCATCATTATCTTTATATATTTCAATCGCTTCTCTATACAACCTTGGATAATAATTCGTCATAAAACATAAAATTTCCGACTCAGAACTTTACTACTGTATATGATTTCCCGATTCTAAGCAGTGTTCCGCCACAGCCGATTATTCGGTTTTTCCAAGTCGGCATAGAATACATCAAGAATATAAATGTGGTCTCCCACATTTCACGCCAAATATCTGTAACAAAAACACATACTGAAACACAACTTTCGCAGGCATGTGCGAACGGCAAGGGCTTATCAAAGTAAGTACTATGAGAAGTTCTTAAAACGTAAACAAATGTTATTTTCAACCCATCACGTTTTGTTAAATAGACATCCCACATTACTTTTAAGCAATAAACACCGTGGTAAATCACAAATAGAATGTCGTTGGTAACATCGCAATAAGTCAATATTATCTCGAGAAATTGTGAATTTGACGCTTGAGCTCACGAATACGGGCTCCGTGAGGTTGCCGCTCGAATTTCGGAACGTGAGCTAGCTGCGCGCTGCCTTTATTTTAAGCGTCAACTTCCATTCACAATTTCTCGTCATATAATTCACGTATTTCGATGATATCAACACCAGTTCTAATTCTTCCAGCTACTGATTACATAGGAAATCTTAAACAGGGAACTCAACAACAATCAGTCATCGCCGTTCAAAATACAACCTTTATTTACCGCGAATGCAGATTTCGGCTAGTATCTAGATATTTTCAATTCATGGTACGACTCAAACATGTGTTGATTTATACTTTTCACAGTTCGACCATACAGTTTAATTCAAACAGACTGGTCAGTGGTTTCTATTTATTATGACTACACTGTCGTAAAGAAAAACGCATACACGTGGAAGACAATGTGCAAACTATGGAAAGAGTACACCAACATGTCTGGAGGCGTACAATGCACTTTAAATGGCTGGTTACTAGCCGAAATCTGGATCTGCACTGTTGGTCAACGTTCTTTAACCTTAGAGAATTGAACGTATGTAGTGGTCACCTTGTTCACCGGACTTTTGTTTGTCGTTTTGGTATGCCTGAGATGCACTGCATCAGACCAGTAGGTCCCACAACAGATGCAGTGAAGGATGTTTCACTCATGAAAGAATGGCCAAATATCCTTTACGAACTGATGGATAACTTCATACTGTTGATGCCCCACAGGTGTGCAACTGTACTGGCCGTCTCAGGTGATCACACAACATATTAGACGGCAACGACTTTTTCGTTATTATGGTAGCCTCATGGTGCGCCGCTCCAAGTAAACGCAATGTTAACCTCAAGTAAAGAGTTGAGACAGTAAAATTTCGTACTGTATCACACACAAATTACGATCGTAACCAATATCAGAATAAAATACCATATATTGTGTATCGTATCCCACCTATATTCCCTAATTGTTTTGTGCAGTGTATAGTAACGTATCTTTCTTTCTGCGTAAACGCAGCATTTTAGGTTTATGTTGAGGGTCAAATGCTATTGGCCGCCGCGGAGCAGCCGAGCGCATTGAGGCGCTATGCTACGATGCTTTATAAAAATTAAATATTTAAATCAGTGAGATTTGTTAAATTTAAATATCAACAAATAATACAATTCCTTGAGAAAACATTGTCTCATTATACCAAATGTATTAAATATAAGGAGAAGCATTGAATTAAAATTTATGCTGTGGCCGGTCCTTAACTTCAGATTATTTGCACAGAAGTACAGAAAATTACATTGAGTTTAGACAAAGACTAAAAAAAATAGTGAACTTTTCAATGAATCAACTCCGCAGTTACCTTAAGCAACTGTGCTTTTGAATGTCACATTATTTTGAGTCTATTCATCAACACTATACTTCCACACTGTACTACTTTTTCTTCCGTATTGTATTATCCCGTTCTACATAATGGTCTTGCTCAAAAAGTTAGTAAAATCTTTCTTATAGTTCATTGTATTCTCAATCTTGTGGTTCTCTATGTCCTGTACATCACGAATGCCTCTTTCATCCTTCCTTCTGTGCTGAGTAAGTAGTACACAGTGTGGCCCATCAACCAGGTGACTGCAGTGTAGCTAATGCAGCTACACGGACTGTCTTGAAGCATGTCTCCCTGCACACCACATACTTTAATTCGGTCTCATGTTCCCTGTGAAATGTAGGAGAGCACTGGCAATTTGATATCTAGTAAGTAGGAGGTCCCGGGTTCGAATCTCGGCCACAGCATAAATTTTAATTCAATGCCTCTCCTTATATTTGTTAAATTGTTTACTCCTGGTATTAATAATAGCCGGCCGCGGTGGCCGAGGTGACTGAGGCGCTCCAGTCACGGTCAGCACGGCCACTACGGTCGGGGGTTCGAATCCCCCCTCGGGCATGGATATTTGTGCCGTCCTAGTTCGTAAGTAGTTCATAAGTAGTTTGTAAGTTTAGGGACTGCTGACCCCGTAGTTAAGTCCCATAAGCTTAACAAACATTTGAACATTTATTAATAATATTTCCGGGAAAGATTTCAGCCGCGCCAGAGCGGCCGAGCGCACTGAGGCGCTATGTTCCGATGTGCGAAGCCGTTCCACGTCGGGGGTTTGAATCCACCCTCGGGTATGGATGTATGTGTCGTCCTTAGTATAAGTTAGTTCATAAGTAGTTTGTACATTTAGGGACTGATGACCCGTAGTTAAGTCCTATAAACTTCATCAACATTTGAACATTTCAACTGCTATTCCCTACACCAAACGTGTACTCCTCCTTTATCGCGTCTTCTCTATATACTACAGCAGTGCTTTTCAACGTGTGGGTCGCGACCCCCAGGGGTGTTGCAAAGTCTTTCTCGGTCGCCGTCGCAAGAGGAAGTAGTTGCACCATGAAATAACTAGGGGTCCAGTAATACCAAAACGTATGCCCAAGTGAATTTTATGTCAAAATTACGGAATTCCTTGTGTAACATTAATATTATAAATTAAATTTAAGTTAAAGTTAAAAGTTTGGAAAGTAGGAGGCGAGGTACTGGCAGAAGTAAAGTTGTGAGGCGGCATCGTGAGTCGTGTCGGGATAGCACAGTCGGTAGTGCGCTTGCCCGCGAAAGGCAAAGGTCCCAGGTTCGAGTCCCGGTTCCGGCACACAATTTTAATCTGCCAGGAAGTTTCATAAATTAAATAGATCACAGATTCTGTTATAACGCAGTGTGTTAATGATGAATAAGCGCAAGATCTGGAAAATGTTTTCAGGAATCAATCGATTGGTAAAAGAATTTGATACAGTAAGTAATTCTGAACTATTCGAAAAAATATGTACTTGATTACAAACTGTCTATACAGTGAAACCTTCTTTAATGTACATTATTCACTTCTGAGTCTTGCCTGAAGTGAGAAACTCTCGTTAAGCAAGATATATTTTTCTGTCGCGATTATGTTATACTAGGATAATGTATTTCATTCCGAAAAACACACACAAAAGGCGTTTTTGGTAAAAGAAAAAGACTGTCTTCGTTGCACAAAGGCTACCTTTCATTTATTTATACATGACGCGTTTCGCCGCTTCTGGGCATCATCAGACGTTGAAATGGAGAAAATTTACAAATATTTCTTGCTTAGGAACGATTTTACATATTTTTAGTTGATTTTTTTAACAAGTTTGTAAATTTTCCCCATTTCAACGTCTGATGACGCCCAGCAGAGGCGAAACGCGTCATGTATAAATAAATGAAACGTCGCTTTTTGTGCAACAAAGACTGTTTTTTCCCCCAAAATATCTATTACGGTTGTTGTGCCAGTGCCACAAAAATATGGAGTAGAGTGATTTTAGTCACAAAAGACTTGGTCCAGCGCTTTAAAAGAAAACTGTAGCAAAAGCAAGAAGGTTAAATTTGTTTCGTTTGAGCTAACATAGTTTTGTTACGATTCGTAAAGGGACGGGTTGGGGAAGGTCGCCAGATTGTTTTTATTTGTAAGAGGGTCGCTAGAAAATTTTTACTTGCAAGGGGGTCGCATATTCGAAAAGATTGAAAAACACTGTACTACAGACAGCATCATCCTTCAAAATCGTCAATGATGTTCTGATGTTATTTAGCAGGTAATTTATATATACAGTGAAAAGTAACGAGCCTGTAACACTCCCTTCGAATATACTAGTAATAAGAGGTAATAAGAGGTTTTCAGCCAAGATCGCTTTCTTCTTTTAATTATATGACCGGTTTCGGCTTGCTAGACGCCATCTTCAGACATAATACATCAAGTTTTTTTACAATATGAGTTGCATTATATATAGCAAATAATCTTATCTATCTACAATTACATACCTGTCGTAATTTTTTACATCACTGCTATAACAACAATTTCTAATATAGCACATTGTTATACATCCATATTGATTTGTCATGCAAATAAAATTTACATGTCAATAATAAAATGACTGAATCCATCTTTCTCAAGGTTTACGTTAGAGGCACTTCAGAATCAAGCTCAGTACTGACTGAAGTGAAGCACAATATTGACTATTATGCAGGAAGTTATATATAGAGATGTTACATGTACAATAGATTATGTACTACCTATGGTCTTTGCCTGTGAGGAAAGTTTTTTTTCCTTCCTTTCTTTTTTTTTTAACTTGAAATATGGTATATACTTATTTTCCATATAAAAAAAACCTCACAGGCAAAGACAATAGGTAGTACATAATCTACTGTACAGGTAACATCTCTGTATATAATTTCCCGCCGGCCGCGGTGGCCGAGGAGACTGAGACGCTCCAGTCACGGTCTGTACGGCCACTACGGTCGGGGGTTCGAATCCCCCCCTCGGGCATGGATATTTGTGCCGTCCTAGTTCGTAAGTAGTTCAAAAGTAGTTTGTAAGTTTAGGACTGATGACCCCGTAGTTGAGTCCCATAGACTCTACAAACATTTGAACATTTTATAATTTCCCGCCTAACAGTCAATATTGTGCTTCACTTCAGTCAGTACTGAGCTTGATTCTGAAGTGCCTCTAACGTAAACCTTGAGAAAGATGGATTCAGTCATTTTATTATTGACATGTAAATTTTGTTTGCATGACACATCAATATGGATGTATACCAATGTGCTATATTAGAAATTATTGTTATAACAGTGGTGTAAAAATTACGACAGGTATGGAATTATGTAATTGTAGATATATAATATTTTTTGCTATATATAATGCAACTCATAATGTAAAAAAAAAACCACCGAACAAACTTGATGTATTAAGTCTGAAGATGGCGTCCAGCACGCCGAAACCGGTCATACAATTAAAAGAAGAAAGCGATCTTGGCTGAAAACCTCTTATTAAACAATTCTAGATCGCCCCATCAACGTGTTATTTATATAATAAAGATTGTATTATCTACGATGACTGATGGTTGCGACTACCTTATTGAAAATTTACTGAAGGAGCGTGTATAATGTTGGTGCGGTAGGCAGCTTCGTGTACACTATTCGTGTACACGGCAGCACGGCACAGAGGGCCGCATCGATCATTAAGGAGCCCACGCACAGCGGCGCGTAATGGGTCAGTGGGAGCAGAGCTGGCGGTTCGCCAACGCCAGCCGGCAGCCGGCAGTGCTCGTAACGGGCCCGGCGAACGCTTCGGCACGCCGGCTCATACCGTTGTGAAAGCTACCTGCCGATGCCGACCGCGGCTATTAATCCTCTACACGACGACAACCTTCAGCACCGAGTATGAGCCGCTGCAACACTCTTGTTGTGTGTTCAGAGGTATCTTTACGTATAAAGCAGAGTGACCGTGTGTTTGTGTGTACTAGTCTTGTATAGTTCGCGAACGAACTAGTTCGCAAGAGCGCTCCCACAGGCGAACTACGCGAACTAGTTCGCAGATCCCTCGCCTCTCAGTTCGTCCGCTCCTTTTCCGAAGACTGGCGGGCAACAGCGAGAGGACTCGAGAGCGCACAGAATCGCGTGATTTCCTTCTGCCAGTTGCCGTCAATTCGAGCTGAGATGCAGCCCAGCTGTAGTTTTAGTAGCGATAGCAAAAGCCAAAACGAGCGGACGAACTAAACAGAGCGACCTACTTCGCGGCCGAGCTGCGAACTAAAAGGGGAGCTACCGGTCGCGAACTAAAATATGCGCGATAGGTCGCGAACTAAGATATGCGCGATAGGTCGCGAACAGAATTAAAAATCACGTGTTTTCTTCTTCTGATGAGAGCCATTTCAAGGTTAGCGTCTGCCCGCTAGATTACATAGTTCAGTGCTTTGAAGTATTCTGCACTCTGCAATATCTGACTAATAAATTCCATAATGCCAAGATATACAGCTAACTGAAGTACTTTATCCATTTCAGCAACTGTTCAGGTTATAAATTAATAAAATTCAGCAACCAGTTGCTTGTTATTATTTATTTTAGACGACCCATTTCGGACGCTTGAGTGCCCTTCTTCTGGTCTCTATACAGACAAACAAGTGGATTGGTATACAGTAAAGGCTATAAATGTACAAAAGTCGGTTACAGAAATTTGAAGCAGTTTGGAACTAAATCTATTGTAATAAGATATGTTCATATAATGGGATAAAATTAACACATTTTAGTATTGTAGCATTAAGCTACAATACTAAAATGTAAGTGTGGTCTTATTACAATCGATTTAGTTCCAAAATGCTTCAAATTTCTGTAACCGACTTTTGTACATTTATAGCCTTAACTGTATACCAATCCACTTGTTTGTCTGTATAGAGACCAGAAAAAGGGCACACAAGCGTCCGAAACCGGTCGTCTAAAATAAATAATAACAAGCAACTGGTTGCTGAATTTTATTAATTTATATACAGATAACTCTGAACTTAAACGTGAGAAATTATCCACAAACTGTTTCTTTTGGTTTTCGTGATATCGTTAGCGGCTCAAGCAGCAAGCGCATGAAGCAGCTAGGTGGGGGAACTTCTCCCTCCACCTGAATGCGCAGACCACGCCGCTCAGCCTTCACTGGGAGCGGACGAACTAAACGAAAGAACTAGTTCACCAACTAAAGTGAGCGTTCCCGATCGCGAACTATTATGTACAAGTCTAGTGTGTACGTAATGCATACAAATCTATAGTTTCGTTCCAATCTTTTTCATATTTTGTACACGTAAGCCACAATCTATGAGGACGGTCGCCTTAAGTGTAAGAATTAAGTTCAACACACAGTTCACGAGCTATAACGTCGTAAACAATGTGATATACGTAAAACTGCTCCTTCAAGCGACAATGCTGCACATTTTCTCGTAAACTACTGCAACGATTTCAACCAAATCTGGTACACATATTCCTTACCTGAGATAACAATTCAAGGGTTTTGTGCAAGTAGGAGGCTGCTCTATATTTGCCATGTTGTGGCAAATTGGAAAAAAAGACCTAAAAAATTCATTTTTCACCAAAACGAAAAAATGTCAGCCTAGTTTTAGGCTATGGGGCATCTAATACTGCTGACGAGAATACACAAGTGCATCCACTCAGGTACGTGCAATAGAGTTTTTAGAGTTTTGAATTTTGGAGCTGCCTTCGTTTTGCTCCAAAGTGTTCAGAAGTTTGTTACGCTTAAGGGACTTAACCGCGGGTCATCAGTCCCTAATCTTACAAACTACTTATATACTACCTTATACTAAAGACGACACAAACATCCATGCCCGAGGGGGCGAGATTCGAACCCCCGTAGCGGCTGTGCAGACTGTGACTGGCGCGTCGCAGACCGCTCGGCCACTGCGGCCGGCCCAAAGTGTATGAAAAGCTGTTTGTACGACCATTATCTTCGTAATTAGCCATATTTCAGTTTAAAAAACGTGTATTAAGAAAGACAGTACAACATTATTGGCATAATAAATAAATTCTACAGTTCTCCCTCAGCCTTCAAGCTCCCCTTCAGTCTCCTCAGGATTGTTTGAAGCATCTGACGTCAACTGGTCGCAAAACCACATTTAGTTTTGTCCAACATACGTTCTGGCCAGATCTTTGACATCTTTAAACTTTTGGCCTTTAAGTGGTTGCAAATTTGCACATTGTTGAAGACAGTCATCCCT
Source organism: Locusta migratoria (assembly GCA_026315105.1). NCBI lineage: Eukaryota > Metazoa > Arthropoda > Insecta > Orthoptera > Acrididae > Locusta > Locusta migratoria. The sequence goes on along the minus strand of CM048745.1, from coordinate 324,125,886 downwards.
ATGGTCGCACTGCATTGAATAATCCCTTTACCGATGAATGGCTGTTCATAGAGGAATATTTTGTACTGTGATTAAATAGTTTCCCCTTTTGTTTTTCGATAATGATACGTAAGAGTTCTTTACAAAAAAAATTCTTCAACGTGTCAACCAAGTTGAAAATAAATTTCTGGTTCACTTTAGTGACATGAAATTTGGGGCTGGTTCTTCTGATAATGCGAGCTTAGTCCACTGGAAGAAAAACTCTTTCCATCTTCCTCAAACAGTTTTCTATATTACCGAACGCTCTGTCGCAATGGCATAAAGTTATAGCCCTGTTCTGTGAATCTATGAACGATCTGTTGGATTTCTCTGAAACTAGTGGGTGGAGCTGACTCATTCTTGCAACAAACGAAGAGGCTTTTTTTTTTTTTTTTTTTTTTTTTGTATGTGATGAAACGGTCAACTCAATAAAACCGAACAATTTTTTTACGTGAGATAAAGTGCAATGAAGCTCGACATACAGGGTGGTCGGAAATTCCTGTTACAATCTTTTATGGCTTGTAGTGAGTACATAACTTTTTGAATGGGAACCTATGTCCGGAAACGTATCGTTCCGTTCTACGACAGTTTCAAATCAGATGTATAACTCGTCAAAGTCTGATAAGGGGCAGAGAAAAGCCTCAGAGTTTCCAGTCCTGGTATGAAACAGGGTAGACACGATGAAGTGAACTACGTCAAACAATCGCCACATGTTACTTATCGTCTGAAGAACCTAATTTGTAAGACACCTGTAGAGACAGAGGAAGATCTGCTGGCACGAATTCAGGCCGCTGCACAAGACACTGAAGAGACATCAAGCGGGATGGACAGAATGTACCAGAACATGCTTCGGAGGTACCATGTGTCTAACGACGGTGGTGGTGGTCACAATGACCCGCTGTTGTAATGCATCTGTGCGCTGAGGCTGCTGCCGTAGATGCTGGGTTCTTGTTGTCGTCGACAGTTGTTGCTATGGTCTTCAGTCCGGAGACTTGTTTGATGCAGGTCTCCACCCTACTGTATCCTGAGCAACCCACATCCATTTGAATCTGCTTACTATATGCGTCTCTTGGTCTTCCTCTACGATTTTCACCCCACACACTTCCCACTAATACTAAATTTACGATTCCTCAATGTCCAAGAACGTTTCCTACCGAGCGATCCCTTCTTTTAGTCAAGGCATGCCAAAAATTCCTTGTCCCCCAATTCTGTTCAGTACCTCGTCATTCGTTATGCGATCTACCCACCTAATCTTCAGCATTCTTCTGTAGCACCACATTTCAAAATCCTCTATTCTCTTCCTGTTTATCGTCCATGTTTCACTCCCGTATAAGGCAACACTTCACACAAATGCCTTCAGAAAAGACTTCCTTAAACTTAAATTAATATTCGATGTTAGCAAATTTCTCTTTTTCAAGAGTTATTTTCTTCCCATTCTTTGTTTTGCTCTTGTTAATGTTCATTTTATACGTTCTCTTCAACACACTGTCCTTTCCATTCAACAGCCCTTCCAGAACCTTTGCTGTCTCTGATAGAATTACAATGTCATCAGCAAAAGCCGCGGTGGAGTAGCCGAGCGGCCTAAAGCACCTCGCTGCGGAGCGCGCGGTTGCTCGCCGTGGAGGTTCGAGTCCTCCCTGGGGCATGGATCTGTGTGTTGTCCTTAGGTTAGTTTATCTTAGTTTAAGTAGTTTGTAAGCTACGGACTGATGACCACGCAGTTTGGTGCGACAGATTTACAAACATTTGAACATTTCAACATTTCATCAGCAAAACACAATGTTTTTATTTCTTCACCCTGAACTTTAATCCCTATTCCAAAATTTTCCTTGCGTTCCTTCACCGCCAGCTCGATTCACAAATTGAATAACATCGGAGACAGGCTACAACACTGTCTTACTCCCTAATTAATGTTTCTCTTTTTATTGCCCTTCGAGTCTGGCTTTTGTACAAGTTGTAAAGAAATTTCCTTTCCCTGTATTTTACCCCCTGCTAGCTTCAGAATTTAAAAGAGCGTATTCCAATCAACATTGTCAAAAGCTTTCTCCAAATCTACAAAAGCTTAAAATTTCGGTTTCCCTTTCCTTAATCTATCTTGTAAGATAAGTCTTAAAGAGAGAATTGCCTCCCGGGTTCCTACGTTCCTTCTGTATCCAAACTGATCTTCCCCGTGGTCAGCTTCTACCAGCTTGTCCATGTTCAAGAACAAAGTTCAAATGTTTGTAAATCTATCGGACCAAACTGTGTGGTCATCAGTCCATAGCTTACAAACTACTTAAAGCTAGGTAAACTAACCTAAGGACAACACACACACCCATGCCCAAGGGAGGACTCGATCCTCCACGGCGAGCAACCGCGCGCTCCGCAGCGAGACGCTTTAGACCGCTCGGCTACTCCACCGCGGCAGCTTTTCCATTCTCCTGTAGATAATTCGTGTTAAAATTTTGCAAACATGACTTATCACACTCCACTTATTAAACTGATGGTTTTGTAATTTTCATAGCTGTCTGCGTCTGATTTCTTTGGAATTTGGATTATTAATTTTTTTAAGTCTGAGGGTAATAAGGTGTAATTTGTAATGAAAATGCGTAAATAATAATGAAACGATTCAGTATTCTTTTGAAACTGTTTGCAACTATTGTAATGGGTAACGCCTAATTACATTCCTCAAGAAGGAGTGGATGAGATAATCATCTGAATTCAAACCGCCGTGAAACGGAAACGATACGTTTCTAGAGATGGGTTCCTATTCAATATATTATGTACTTACAACCCTCTACAATTCCTAGAAGGTTGTAACGGGAATTTCCGACACCCTGTACGCTGTGTCTTAACTATTGCATTGCTTCTATTTGACGACGTCATTTACCGTCTAGTAAAATCATCTGAAGAACAAAACCAACTGCGTAACGATATGAATACGATATCAATAATATGGTGTAAAAATTGTCAATTGACTCTAAACAATGCGAAGTGTGAAGTCGTCCACATGAGTACGAAAAGAAATTCGTTAAACTTTGTTCACAACATAAATCAATCAAACGTGAATGCCGTAAACTCCACAAAATACCTAGGAATTACTATTACTTCACACTTAAACTGGAAAGAACACGTAGATAATGTCGTGGGAAAGGCGAACCAGAGACTGAGTTTTATTGGCAGAACCATTAAAACATGCAACTTCAAAAGAAACTGCATACACTGCGCTTGTCCGTCCATTTTTGGAGTATTGCAGCCCAGTGTGGGACCCTCATTAGGTGAGTTTGACGGAGGACATCGAAAGAGTTCAAAGAACGGCAGCTCGTTTTGTATTGTCACGATACAGAGGAGAAAGCTCACGGAAATGATACAGGACCTGGGATGGGAATCATTACAACAACGGCGTTTATCGCTGCGGCGTGGGCTACTTACGAAACTCCAGTCACCAACATTCTCTTTCGAATGCGAAAATATATTGTTGACTCCCGCTTACATAGGTAGAAATGATCATCAGAATAAAATACGAGAAGTCAGAGCTGGAACGGAGAGATTCAGATGTTCTTTCTCCCGTGCGCTATTCGAGAGTGGAATGGGAGATGAATAGTATAAAGGTGGTTCGATGAACCCTCTGCCAAGAACTTAAATGTGATTTGCAGAGTATCCCATGTAGATGTAGAAACGTAAGCTGCAGAGACCGCTGGAGTTGGCAACCTTCGCGCGTATGAGCTTGCGCATGCGCAATGCTCTGTTCTTGGACTTGAAATTAATCTGGCCGGGCAGTCATTCTGTCCGCCATTGTACCGTGAGCACGCTCCGTTATTAGTGTCGTTTGCCGCTTACAGTGCCATGTATTGATAACGTTAGGAACTAATTTTTTGTTTTTTTGTTTTTTTTGTTTTGTTTTTGTTTATGTCATATGCAGTCATTCTGCCCCGGCGTTTCATTTGCACAGCATTTAATTACGGACACCTTGCGCATAAGCAACGCAACGCTTGGTAGAATTTATCACCTTTCAGTTACCCCACGTAATTTGTTTGCCACGATGAGTATAAAAGAAAGTCACAGGCATATCTGCCAATGACGGGTGTAATGTACCGTGAATAACAGAAAGCGTACATTCACTTCAAGTTCCGCAGAATTCATCGCCGCGAATTATTCATTTCGCGATGTCTTCTTCTGGCAGAAGTCCAATGCAGCGGATCTGCGAGCACTATCTGCACCAGGCTTTCACCACTAATGACGAGAATTTCCGACGACAGGTCTATGGCAGTGAAGCCGAACCCAATTCCGACGCTTCTGACAGCCACAGACTTGCAGGCCTGACGGCTTTTTTGACGATGCTCTGCCGAACGCGACTTTCTCGCCAGCAGTGTCAATAACAGCGCTCCGACTTGCTTTTTCTCTGATTAATTAAATTCGAAATGAATTAGGATGTGCAGATTACAGCGAAAGCTTTCAAATAAATCAAAAGCAAAGGGGCGGCAATAAATTAGTTTTCTCCTCTGCGTCGCCTTTCGTGATAATCAATAGCGGGTCGCATAAAAAAGCTGGCAATGAGAAAAGCACGTAAACTGTACCAAAAAAAAAAAAAAATAATAATAAAAAAAAAAAAAAAAATCAGAGAGTATTTTTTTTTATCCACGTGAAGTATGACCAGATCATTAGCGTGTCTGTAAACAGGGGCGGTGTTTGAAGGAAAACGGAAGCTTTATCGTTTTTTCTTACATTATTGAGTTGCGTCAGTATATTTTACGTAACATATTTCTCCTCTTAATCTGTATTTGGGTGCCACGCAAGTCGGCGTAAATTTTGTGATACATTTCGCCACCTAAAAACTGTTTATAGCGATTTCGTTAACGATAATTTCGAAACTCAATTTCCAAGTGACTAATTCGTTCACCCATTCATACGACTAAACGTTTTCTCTGTACTTGTCATATATTTCTTCTCGTCATCGTGCTGAGATAACCATAGAACAAATACGTCCTTTCAATAGTTTTAAAAGTGTTTTTAGTAAATGTAACTAGGTATTTTAATGGTATCTTCTTTCTTTCTTTTCTTTTGTAAATCTATCGGACCAAACTGCGTGGTCATCAGTCCGTAGCTTACAAGCTACTTAAACCCAGGTAAACTAACCTAAGGACGACACACACATCCATGCCCCAGGGAGGACTCGAACCTCCACGGCGAGCAACCGCGCGTTTCGCAGCGAGACGCTTTAGACCGCTCGGCTACTCCACCGCGACTTAATGGTATCATGTTTTACAACTACTGACACTACTGAATGGGATGTTTAGTGCCCATTTACGTTAATGTTATTGCTGATCAAGTGTTCCTGTTCAGTGTACATTTTTGCTTGCAATATCAAAATGTTCAAATGTTTGTGAAGCTTATGAGACTTATCTGCGGTGTCATCAGTTCCTAAACTTACAAACTGCTTATGAACTAGTTTATACTAAAGACGGCACAAACCTTCCTGCCCGAGGGGGGATTCGAACCCCTGACCGTAGTGGCCGTGCAGACCGTGACTGAAGCGCCTCAGTCCCCTCGGCCATCGCGGCCGGCTGCAATATCCCTATAATAATGATATCTGGCACCGACCTGATGGAGTGTAAAGAAACATTACGTCAATATAGGCCACTGACTCTCACTTGAACGTACTTGTGATAACAGAGGGCGTTGATACACTCGAACTGCATTTCATCTTGCCAAATGTGGGAAATATTTAATAACTTGTATCATTTATACTGTTTTCCCTGACCCTATAGACTTTATTGCCAATTGTATACATAATGCCTGTGAGATAATGCTGTACTGTCATTAGTTTCGTTCTGAATACGTTGAATAAATATTGCAGAGAGAATCTTCGCTTGGTATTTGGCTTACATTATGAAGATTTTGGTTAAATTATTTTATTGTTCACTGTTATTTTATGGTCTGTAACCTGTTCCCTATTCTGTTTTAAAATTTTAAATTTGATTTTTTTTTTTTTTTCAGTTTTAATATTCTAACTAAAGGCTAGTTTAAACGACGACACTACGGTTCACGAACCTGCGCTACTGGCGAGTGCGCATGCGCGGCAGGCGTTCGCGCTACTCTTTGGCGAAACTAAACAGTTTCGGCACCTTCCAACTTTGGCGAAACTGATTGCTGGTGTTTTGAGGTTGGGCGATAACCAATACAGAACAAAACACAACATAAAGGCGGGGGGGGGGAGGGGGTAGGAAGAAATAATTCGGTTTTTGAACACATGTGTGATGCAAAGGTGTTTGTGCCATTTTAACGATGAAAATTTCAGGAAGAAGCAGCGGCGTGTTAGTCCTCTTGAAGCTATTATTCGTGAATTAAATATTGATGTGTTGACGATTAGTGAATTGCGGACTAAAATACATTCAATTCCAAATAACTATACAAACGAACTATGGTTATTATGGATTTCGGAACACGGTACAGGTACTGTAGAGACGAATATCTACTTGACAAAAAACGTAATGCAGTTCGTAATTTCCGTTCTGGTAACAATGCTTCACGCATAACGGTATGTTGTTTCTTTATTGAATTACTAACTCTGTTTAAAAGGAACGTAATCTGCTCTGGTGACATTCTGAGTTGATTAAAATAGCTAGGGTCTTCGATCACAATTTCTTTCAGCAAGATCGCTAAGCAACCGAGCTGACATCTTTTTTAAATCCAGTCACAAACCCAAACAGGTTTCTTATTTTTTTATGTTTAGTCTTATGCAGCGACTTCACACAGAGAAGCAATAGCTCTGCCACAACTCTTACAGCTACCAAAACTTTCATTTTACGGCGAATACGGCACTCACAAAACAACGAAACTGAAATGTATAGTTTTGGCACCGTGTCTACAGACACACAAGAAACCAGTTGCGCGCAACTCATTTCATGAAACGAGTGTCGCAACCCAGTGTCGTCTTGTAGACGAGTCTTAAGACCGTAATCAGTAATTCATGTAGAGGGCGCTAGAAGTCACTGCACACGCACAGCTAACGTAGTAATCTTGTTACTAATCACTTTTGCTTGGACCATGATAACATTCTGTTATGAATTTTGTTATTGATGAATGGTGCTAGTTATGTGGGCCCACAGGTTCTAGGTATGTCATTAGAAGCTTTCTTCATGCTATTTGATTGTAAAAAAGGTTGATTTCTATTTTCTGTACACTTTGTTAGTTTAACTGGTTCTACTGATATATCTGTTTTGGTCCGCAACGAGGTCGGCAGCCACTGCAGGCCGCGTTCTACATGGCCACTCTGTGCTGTGCACAACAAGTTTGGTGTCGTCTAACGTGAAAATTAAAAAAAAAAAATAAACAATCATGACGATAGGTTTTCTTCCTGGATGGTTTATTTTATGACGATGACAAATCGCTCACCATTTTGTTGTGGTCTTCAGTCCGGAGACTGGTTTGATGCAGCTCTCCATCCTACTCTATCCTGAGCAACCCACATCCATTTGAATCTACTTACTATATGCGTCTCTTGGTCTCCCTCTTCGATTTTTACCCCACACACTTCTCTCCAATGCTACATTCACAATTGATGTTTAAGAATTTGTCCTACAAATCGATCCCTTCTTTTAGTCAAGGTATGCCAGAAATTCCTTTTCTCCCCAATTCTGTTCAGTACCTCCTCATTAGTTACGCGATCCACCCACCTAATCTTCACCGTTCTTCTGTAGCACCACATTTCAAAACCCTCTATTCTCTTCCTGTCCCGACTGTTTATCATCCATGTTTCAGTCCCATACAAAGCAACATTCCACACAAATGCCTTCAGAAAGGACTTCCTTATGCTTAAATTAATATTCTATGTTAAGAAATTTCTCTTTTTCAAAAACGCTTTTCTTCTCATTGCCATTCTGAATTTTATATCCTCAGTACTGCGATCATCATATGTTACTTTACAGCTCAAGTAAGAAAATTTATTTACCTAATTTAATTCCTTCAGCATCGCCTGATTTTCTAAGACTGCATTCCATTACCCTTGTTTTGCTCTTGTTAATGTTCATCTTATATGCTCCTTTCAACAAACCGTCCATTCCGTTCAAATGCTCTTCCAAGGTCCTTTGCTGTCTCTGACAAAATTACAGTGACATCAGCAAAACGCAATGATTTTATTTCTTCGCCCTGAACTTTAATTCCTTCCCCAAATTTCTCCTTGCTTGGTAGATTTGGAGAAAGCTTTTGACAATGTTGATAGGAATTCACTCTTTCAAATTCTGAAATCAGAACGAGTAAAATATAGGGAGCGGAATGTTATTTACAACTTGTACAAAAACCAGACAGCAGTTATCAGAGTTGAAGGGCATGAAAGGGATGCAGAGGTTGGGAAGGATGTAAGACAGGGTTGTAGCCTTTCCCCAATGTTATTCAATTTGTACATTGAGCAAGCTATAAAGCTCACGATATATTTACGTAATGTGATGATGCCTCCAGAGGACGAAACGCCTGAGACTTTTAGTGTTACATGCGCCTCCACATGCAAAACAATATTTATTTGCCCATATTTAAATTAATTATGCTTATATTTGTGTATATATATTTTGTAATTTAGAGTCATTTTCAATGTGTCACTAAATTCTTAAAGACGCAATATTCCTTGAAAAACTTAAGTCAAAGACTAACTCTGAACAAAGAGCAATTAGAATAATACATAGATTTAACTGTTGTTTCTTTTAAAAGAAAGGAGTAGTGACGCCATGTTTTCTTCTGTATTATGCTCTCGTCTAGTAAACATCTCTTCCATATTACGCTTGTATATGACCTGATGAATTGCGAAAATGTCTGTACGATATATCTTGATGAGAAAGTTGTAATTGAAATGATGTACTGAATTTATGACATGATCTCGACTGTATCAATTTAATGAGATTTCACAAAGGTAACTGAACTTTGAATGTGATGTGTATGTAGACTTGCTTTATTTATTTGAATAATAATTGTTTCGTGAGTTTACCGAAATTTGTCCGAGTACTTATTTTTAGTGAGATTGGAACCTTATTTTTTCCTTTCACATTTTTCATTTAATTGTGATGCAATTTATTTTTCAGGACAAAAGAATAATGAATTACACTGATTTACGAATCTAATTGTTGGAGATGTGTACAATAGGACCCATTTTTATCACGTTTTTTATTGAATAAGTATTCTAACTGCGACCCTGAGATTACGAGCGACTTACCATTTTCGATTAGTAACAGATCAACTAGCCGCAAACTTAGTTACAAAATCAGCAATAGTGATGTCTCCAACAGTTAGGTTCACGTTGCTTATCAGTATCAGCCAGGTTAGAAAAGGATTTTAAATACTTTCTGGGTGCGTAGCTCATTATTTTCTCTAAAAGTACAGCATAGTAGATTTACTTCAATAGGTAGATGGTTTTGCTACGTAACCAGTATTGAAATATTTCTCCCAACCACTCTTTACAGTTATTCTATTTCTTGCTCACATTTACTTGCAGAATTGTATACTGACTTAAAAATTTAAATTAAAATAATAAAATTAAGGGAGGAATGTTTCAGACTGACTTTTGAGATTTCCTTTGTTAGTTTCTTTTTTGCTGTATTTTCTGCACTGTGGATGGCCAGTCAGTGACCGAAATCGATTAGCAGAAATAAAATCAATTAAGATTTCATGTGACCAAAGATTTTTTTTTTCGTGTCCACGACATGGAATAAGTACAAACCAGCTAGGTATTTAATCACAGCACAAATTTGCAAAATTAATATATAAAAGGGATGGTAAGATGATTATATTTTTGGCTGAGCCCAGTATTCAGCGGTTTTCACGGCAGTCTCACTGGCTACCGCTAAGTCATCAGTTGTACACGCGGCCGGTAGATTCTTGCAGACGAGTAGATGATGTTCATCCTGCACGGCACCACACGAACACATTTCATCCTCACTGCTGAAACCCCACTTCTTCAGGTTGGTTTTGCATCTTGACACTCCAAATCGCAACCTGTTTAAGGTCTTCCAGGTCCGATATGGCAGGTGTGAACCTTCGGCTAGTTCCTCCTTGACCTTTATTTGATTTCCTTCAGAGAGTGAGTCTCGCCAGAGCTCCACTCTGCGAGTTCTAGGGGGTACACGAATTGCTGTAGTTTTCTGCAGTATACTTTTCCTTGACCTCAGTCTTGGCCGTTGAGGCACATGTCCGAACAAAGGATGTCTTGGATCTGTTTCCTGTCTCTTCTTCTCCGCTTCTGCTGCAGCTTGTCTACGAATACCTGGTGGTGCTGTACCCATAATTTGGCTCAATTTATTGACAGGAGTAGGTCGTAAGCAACCTGTCACAATTCGTCCTGTCTCGTTTAAAGCTGTATCTACCTGTCTAGCATGTGCAGAGTTTTGCCAGGTAGGTGCTGCATATTCTGCGGCGGAGAAACGTAATGACAAGGCAGATGTTCTAAGCACTTGTGGTTGGGCACCCCAGGCGGTTCCTGTAAGTTTGCGGATGTTGTTGTTTCGCGCGGCTACTTTGAGCTTCGTTTCTTCACAGTGGGCTTTAAAAGTGAGGGACCGGTCCAGCTTCACCCGAAGGTATTTAGGAGTTTCGCAGTTAAGTAGCTGTTCTTCTCTCCAAGTGATGTTCAATTTCCTCTTGGCATCCCTATTTCTAAGATGAAATGCACAGACCTGAGTCTTTCCAGGATTTGGTTTCAACTCGTTTTCGTCATAATACTTGGCCAGGCTTTCAAGAGTTGTTGTCAGCTCCCCCTCTACTTCCTCAATGGTCCTACCTGGGGCAGCGAGTGCTGTATCATCAGCGTATATAAATGCCTTAGTTGAAGAGTTAATTGGTTTATCATTTGTATATACAGGGTGGTTCACTGTGTTTGCCTCTGTAACTTATAAAATAATAGGTGACGGGAAATTTTAATGCGGTAGGTCAACACAAGAAATGTTACACTTTCTGCGGAGCTATGAACATAGTTTATTGTATCATTTTCCAAAGAGTTACAGCACAAAGATATAATTTTTTAAATAGAATAATAGTTTTTTCTATCGTGCATTGGATTAGTTGAAACCAGCTGCGTACAAATCAATTTAAACTACATTCCTATCACTGTTAGTTTGGGAGCTACAACCCTTCAAAGTTTCAGGGGCAGATACCACACACTGTACGTAATACATGGCTGTGTGGTGGGGTTGGGGCGCCATGGTCCTCATTCATGGCCCACAAGGTCGCCCGATTTAACACCAGTAGATTTCCTTTTGTGGGGATATCTAAAGGATCGTGTTTATGCCACTGAGCCCACATCCCTAGATGATCTAAAACGGCGCATCGAGGACGCATGTCACTCCGTCACACCGGCGATATTACATCTCCTCCGCAGATCCTTTCGACGGCGCATTGCATTATGATTAAGGAACATGGACACACATTTGAATATCTCATGTAAATCAACTTCTCACCGCCATAACATCCATCACCCACCACACAGCCATGTATTATGTACAGCGTGTGGTATCTGTCCCTGAAACTTTGAAGGGTTGTAGCTTCCAAATTAACAGTGATAGGAATGTAGCTTAAATTGATTTGGACGCAGCTGGTTTCAACGAATCCAATGCACGATTGAAAAAACTATTGTTCCATTAAAAAAATTATATCTTTGTGATACAATAAACTATGTTCATAGCTCCGCAGAAAGTGTAACATTTCTTGTGTTGACATACCACATTAAAATTTCCCGTCACTTATTATTTTATAAGTTACAGAGGCAAACACACTTAATGAAACACCCTGTATATTATATAGCAGTGGGGACAGCACGCTTCCTTGGGGAAGACCATTTCTTTGTATTCTCCATCGACTCTTCTTGTTCTTTAGAGATACGAAACACCTGTTTTGCAGCAGACATTGGATGATCTGGGTTAGTTGGTAATCCATTGTAGCTAAATATACTTTCCTAAGTAGCTTTTTGTGGTTGACTGTATCATATGCCGCAGTGAGGTCGATAAAAGCCACTCCCGTTATTTCTCACATCCGTCCTCAATATGACCAAAGCTGTTCCCTCCATTGCTCATAATTTTATCTGTGTGGCCGCTCCGCACCTGGCTCTTGATAGAGTCGTCTGCATAAAGATTTATAGTCACTTACTTTGGCTCAGAAAGGTGTCCAATATTCAGCAATACACATTTTCAATAACATGCCAGCAGCCATAAAAAATTTAACTCACAATAAAGTACAGTTTGAAAAGAGTCTAAAGGATTATTTTGGTGGCCAACTCCTTCTACTCCAATGATGAATTTCTTACCGGAAGTGATTGATTGTAGCTTATTGTATATAATATTCACAAATATGAAAACTGTGTTCAGTTTGACTTCAGTACAAGTCTTGTGCAGTAATGTAATCATTGCAAATCAGTGCAATTTTTTTTTAAAAAATAACAAAAAAATAAAAAAAAGTAATTGCTAAGAATTTTAATATGCACCTAGTAAATTAGTAAGTAGTAATAAGTTTTTGTGTCCTTTAAAATGTAAATATTTTTAAGATAATTCTTTTTCCTGACCAATTCCACATACACAAGGGCAATTAGAAAATGTTCAAATGTTTGTAAAGTCTATGGGACTTAACTACGGCGTCATCAGTCCCTAAATTTACAAACTACTTATGAACTAACTAAGACTAAGGACGGCACAAATATCCATGCCCGAGGGGGGATTCGAACCCCAGAACGTAGTGGCCGTGCAGACCGTGACTGAAGCGCCTCAGTCTCCTCGGCTACCGCGGTCGGCAGGGCAATTACATTTGGGGTCTGTGGAAGGTACATTAACACATATGCTCTCTTTTTGTAAGTATATATTGTGTATTTTGTTCTGACATGTTCTACATCCAAGAGGATTCCCTCATTTCGGATCTACTGGAACGAAAATTACATCTAATCAACTAATCTAATCTGTTGTGAGGGGGCTGACATGGAGCCATTTATTTCGCATATCAATATATTACGTGTTACGTTTTCTTGGTCGGAGAACTGTGTGACGCAATAGTAGAAAGGGTGAGGGAGAGAGACAGTAGATGAGCTTGTATTCCGTGGGAAAGCTCCGCCTCTATTACAAGTTGAAATCTGATTGGCTCCCGCCTATACTAGTTGTCCGCCAAAACTTTAAGCTTCTTTTATTAATATTTAACTTTTCTATGTTTATTAAAAATTATCTATATACTTTCTGTAATGCTTTTGTGCTAAGCTATATTTTGGTTAATTCAAAGATTTAATTATTTGAATATTTTGTAATAAGTTGAACAATGTTAGTCTAGAAGTTTCGCTTGGCGCCAAAACGGTGGCTTGTGGCGCGCAGCGAGAGGCGGCGGCAGTCAGTCGAGCGCCGACCGCGATACCTTGCACATTCATGTCAGTTCAGTGCGCCCCAGGTACAGTTTATAAGTTATGCAACATTTATATTTGTAACATTACTCAGTCTGTATATTTGTGCTTGGATATACACTCACATTTCTTCAATAAAAACAAGCACTGGCATCCTACAAAAGTAAAAGTTATTCGTAGTGCAGTACTTCCTAGCCACATATCAACACCTCTTTTAGCATCACTTCAAGTACAACGGACGTGCGACCTGTGTGCTTCACTTGCGCAACGGGACATCAACTACGACTGAAGACACAAGGTTAGTAAAGAGTGAATTCAGTCATGCACTGAAGTTGCATGTCGACACGGCACCTCACGTGCAGTGCTGCCCCGTTTACAAAGCAGGGCACTGGCACGAAGTGTGTTGGTAACAACACCGAGGATAGGCATGAAAGAGGGGAGGTGTTTAGGAACTTTGTCAACTATGCACTGACCTTCCCTCCCTGTCTTGATTTTTTAATAGAAGCCCCGCCGTACTGTATGTAAATGTTTACGTGATTCACTTCAACCTATCAATAAAATTCTTCTGGGTATGAAACCGCGTCGTCATTTAATAAATTCCACCGACGTTTCGGCCGCTGTTGCAGGCGGCCTTCATCAGGGTCTGTGTCTGACTGCTGAATATACGATATCTTGTGATTTATATAGTTGCGGATGAGGGAAAGGAAGGGGAACGTTGGTTTGCCTTTATTGGTGGTTATATTATTTCACGCCATTGGTGGAAATCGGCAATGATGATTGGTGTTTTAGAGGCTAGTTCTCCATGTGATTGGGGGTTACATTCTTCCCCCTTATTGGTCAAAACGGACGCTTCCGATTGGCTTTTGTATTAGTAGTTGCTATTGGCGGAATGGACCTGAGAGAACGGACGGCGGTTGTGGCGTGCCGCTGTTGACTTGTCGCCTGGCGCAGACGGCGGCGGGCCGGTGCTCTGCGTGTTCGCTGCCGCTGTGGTCTCCGGGGCAGTCTGCGCGAGTCATTCCGCGCGCGGTGCCGTCACGTAGCGTTGCGACTGCTGGCAGCCAAGACGCCGGCAGCCTGTAGCCATCCTCCCTGTTCATATTGGCGGGACGCTTCGCTATTTCTATAGCCTCTCTAATCTTCCTCCTCGCTGAGAATGGTTGTTTCGCCAGCACGCGGGCCTCGCTGAAAGATAACTGTTTTCCGCACTGTGATGCTCAGAAACCGCTGACTTTGTGTGCTGTCCAAGCCGTATGTATCTTTCATGTTCTGAAAGCCTCGTGGAGATTGCTCGCCCGGTCTCTCCTATATAAACGAGCCCACACTCGCAGCTTATTTCATACACGCCGGCATTGCTCAGTTTGTCAACTGCGTCCTCAGTTGAACCTAGGACATCCTTGGTCTTATTGGTGCTGCGGAAAGCCAATCGGAAACGTCCGTTTTGACCAATAAGGGGGAAGAATGTAACCCCCAATCACATGGAAAACTAGCCTCTAAAACACCAATCATCATTGCCGATTTCCACCAATGGCGTGAAATAATATAACCACCAATAAAGGCAAACCAACGTTCCCCTTCCTTTCCCTCATCGGCAGCTATATAAATCCCAAGATATCGTATATTCAGCAGTCAGACGCAGACCCTGATGAAGGCCGCCTGCAACAGCGGCCGAAACGTCGGTGGAATTTATAAAATGACGACGCGGTTTCATACCCAGAAGAATTTTATTGATAGTGACAACAGCCGCGGAAGCCTACGTTTGAATTCACTTCAAACTGTTCAGTGTAATGTGCCCACTGACGCAGTTTGCCCCCGCGTTCGCACCAGCACCAGTTGCGCTCGCGGCGTATCCCGAAATCCGCGCCCCCTGACCGCGGCGCGACAGGGCCCGGCCGTGTCGCGGCCGTGGGCGCCATGTTTATTCATGGCTCCCCCTGGCGGTAATGGACTGGTAATGGCGCTGACTGCCCCGACACCAGCACCAGCGAGCGGACAACCCCCCCCCCCCCCGCCTCTCACACACGGGACGCCTGTAGGCCGCGCCCACTTAACCCCTGCGTGTGCGATCGCCTCGCTTTGATCTCGCTCTTTTCCTTCCTGGTTTCGGCGCTTTCGCGCTCCATTGTCATCTCGTGAGTGTCTCGACCCTGCCGGCGCGTGGGCTGCCTTCGTAACGCCGCCGTGTCCGCCGTAGTAATCCCGGTCTCTGCACACCCACTGTGATTCAAGTCCAGGTAAACACTGCGAGAGTGAAGGTCGGGGTCTATATTAAAATATAGGGAAAGTTTAATTTTTAAACTCACAACCACCAACTGCGAACCAAATTCCTAAACATGCAAAAACACTGGAACTGTGATTGCGACTGTTTGACTCGTTTTCTAGGGGATGATATCACACGTTAGCAGCTTTCCTTCCCTGCATATGATTAACAAAACAAATTCACAATAAAATCAAGTTCATGAGAGAAAAGGGTGTACTAACTACTATTTTTGAAAACACGTGAAAGTTCACTTTATGTTGTTTATTTCACAATATTAGAACCCTGTGGCTGATATGTCTGTACGTCGACACATTTATCAAATGAAGTTATAGCTCATGAGCCCCCAGACAAAAATGAATATTTGTCGCAAATTGTTTTCACACCATGTGCCTGTCTCGAACACCGTTTATGTTCGTGCCTATGCGACAACACGTGTTACATTAACAAATCAGTCACTTTAAGTCAATGCGATGCACACCTTATTCCACCGGCTAAATATTCACCAACACACAGTAGCACTCGATTTAGCTTGGTGCAGTCTACGACGAGCAACCCCACGTGGCGATTGCCACACACAAATCTAAAGTCTTCACCTGGCCATCCACATGCCGACTGATGCAGCGCGACGCCGCCCGGCCAGCCACCCCACGTGCTCCCGACTCGTCACTTCCTGCCCTCGCACGTGCGTGCGCGCCAAAAGCTCAACTGCCGGGGTTTTATCCCTACGTCATCAACTTCCCAATGTGAGCTGTTCTAACCGATTTGCCAACGTACAGCGCTCAGCCAATACATTTCTAAAACTTTACATAAAATCAAAATAATTACACTACACATTAAACAAATATTTTCTTACGTTTTTATATTAGTATAAACATCCTTTGTACTATTTATTAAAATCGTGCAATTTCTTATATCACAGATAAGTGGTTTAACTGAATATTTCAAGGTAATATGCACAAGATTAATTGAAAATAAAATGAGTAATAGTTAATATATTATTTTTATAAACAAACATTGCCATGCTAGTTGTGTAACTGTCTTGTCTTCGTTGGTAATTTATTACTTTTCATTGTCAATTAAACATATTACGCCAGATGTGACTATATCAGCTAATGTCTTGTTTATTTATCAACAGGCTATTTTGTAATGAGGGCCTTAAAGGTTCCTAACTGCATCGTATTACTTCAAATGTCAGTAGTATTAGAATATTTTATTTCACGCTGTGCTCTGCACTGTGCCTGGCACTCGCCATTGTCCCTCTCTCCCCTCATCGGAAACGAACTCGAAAATCCTAAGCTGGAACAAGCCACCAACGTCGGCCTGCTCGCTGGCCTCCCGTCAGCTACAAGCACACAGCAAATCTCAACGTGGAGAATTTCTACCTATGGCCTAACCATAAATGTTGTCACCCAACTGCGTACATACATTGCTACCATAATTAATAAGATTAAAATTGTGTAACATTTAGTGCATTGGCATGGTCAATGTTTGCAGTGAACTTCATACTGTTTAATTATCAAATGCTATTAATTACCAATATTTCTATTGGGCGGTAATCTTACAACACCGCGGCGCGTTCGCCGCGCACTCTTCTGCGAAACAAACACCGCGCGGTATACGCCTTAATTTGACTGCGGACTACGGTCGTTAGCGTTGACGCGAAATCTCGGCTGCTTACAGTGCCGTAATCTTTTCTCGCTTATAATTCGACAAGAGAAATCGATAGGTTAAAGTTATATATGGTAGGGATTAGTGAAGTTCGGTGGCAGGATGAACAGGATTTCTGGTCAGGTGAGTACAGGGTTATCAATACAAAATCAGTTGGTGGTAACGTAGGAGAAGGTCTGATAATGAATAAGAAAATAGGAATGCGGGTAAGTTACTACGAACAGCATAGTGAATGCATTATCGTAGTAAAGATAGACACGAAGCCAACTGGCGATTCTGAAGAAATTAGATTAGGTAATGAGTCAGTAAAAGTAGTAGATTATTTTTTGTTATTTGGGTAGCAAGATAACTTCTGATGGCCGAAGTAAAGAAGATATAAAATGCAGAATAGCTATGGGAAGAAAAGCGTTTCTAAGGAAGCGAAACTTGTTAACATCCAATATTGATGTAAATGTCAGGAAGTTCTTTCTGAAAGCATTTGTCTGGAGTGTAGCATTGTATGGGACTGAAACGTGGATGATAAGGAGTTCAGATAAAAAGATGATAGAAGTTTTTGAAATGTGGTGGTACAGACGAATAATGAAAATTATCACGTAACTAATGAGAAGGTGCTTAACCGAATCGGGGAGAAAAGGAGTCTCTAAGCATATCCTGACTAAGAGTAGGGATTGGTGGGGCACATTCTGAGACATCAAGGAATCGTCAACGTAGCATTAGAAGGAAGTGTGTGGGGTAAAAATCGTAGAGGGAGACCGAGAGACGAATACAGTAGGCAGATTCAAAAGGATGTAGGTTGCTAAACGTATTCTCAGATGAAGAGACTTGCACAGGACAGGGTAGCGTGGTGATCTGCATCAAACCACAACAACAACAACAACAACAACTACAAATTTTCATGAAGCAATAAATAATCTTGTACATTTAATTACCGTTAGTTAACCAGCGTTCTCGGATGCATTTTTATCTCTCTGTTAGTCCATCTTCGTGGGGCTTGGTGTCCCGGAGTAAATCGCTTGATTGGAAATCGAAGGGGCGCGGGTACGAAACCTGGTCAGTCACTGTATTTTTCTGTCTGCGTTTTAACCTAGGCTTTCAACGCTGTGAAGAGTCGCCATAAACGACACATGGTTGTGGACGCGTCGGGAAATTGATCACAAAGGGGTGCCCTCAGGGCTCTGTCCTGGAGCCTCTCTTTAGGGATCTGAACATGGAGCCTCTCTTGAGAGACTTGAAGAACTGGACGACATTCTAGAGGTGGTATCCTTCGCAGACGATCTCCTCCTGCTGATAGGCGGCTGTAGCCATGGAGACCTGGAGCCCAAAGTTGAGATGGCAATACAAGGGCTTTTGTCATGGTGCACATCCACAAAACTACACATTGCACCAAATAAGACAGTTTGAAACGAAACTGTCAGTTCGTTTCATTGCTCTGATGTCTCATTATGTCAACGAAAGAAATTTGAATTGATTCACTTGGGAATGGCTTGCAGCACTTTGTGGCAGGTGTTGCAGCCTGTAAAAGCAATTGTAGAAACAGAGATGGAAAAGGTGTACACTCTATTTTATATCTTTCCTGTTATAAGTCACTCTCCTATTTCCCCCCAATCCTTGACTGCTAGGGAGTGCGACTGGAATGTAATAACATTTCTTTGGGTGTTGGTAACATGGGCAATACTGTAATCTTTGGTTGTGGCTATACAGTTACTGGTGGCAAGGACTGCCTAGCAGCAAATATTTTGTTTAAGCTTTGAAGTAGACGGTCGATCTGGTCAAGCCAGAGGTTTGCGAAGGCCGTGGAGTAACGGACACTCGGTGTCCAGCCAATCAGCATTACCATTGACGAGAAGTGGAATAGCACAGCTCATGTGGACGCGATTGCTGATCCCTAGCAGAAGTGCACAATTTGGTGTAGATCGGGCATCGGAGGTTCCACCTCCCGCCCGACGTCATCAAACTGTACCACAATACCATCCTCGCGTCCATCGTGAATTATGGATCTCCAGTCTGAGCTCACGGGCTCACGAGAGTGTCACCCGCCGTGTCCGTCATACGGGTGAGAGTAACATTCTGCTACACTCATTCGGGGCATACCGAACAACACCTAGAGGAGCATTCCTCGACATCAAGATCAGGGAACAAGCAGCCTGGCAGTGGGTTAAAAATGGTAAGCAAGACAGAGTGGAGGCCATAACAACATGCAGATCAAAGAGCAAATCTGCCATCAAAAGCAAAGGGTTGGAGTTCTGGCACGACCTGTCAGATACCGACGACACTGGTAGGAGAACTCGTCAGCTTTGCCCAGCAAACAGGAAAGGCCCTCTGTGAGCTATTTCCAACCAACAAGAGGCTTAGCGCACTTTCTGACTGGACACAGGCCCCATCCGACATATCTACGACGGTTTGGGTTACTGGTGTTGCCTGCGCGTGAATGTGGAGCCAGGGAAGGCAATCCTGAACACATAGTTTTCGAGTGCCCCATCTTCGACGACGTGGCGCAAGGTTTACGTGAATAACTGCCCAGCAATGTCATATGAACTGCTGAGATCTGAAGACAGTTTCAATATCCTCAACAAAATCGCAGAGGCAATCTCAAACAAAGTAAGGCCGCTACGGCCGGGGATTCGAATCCTCCCTTGGGCATGGATGTTTATGTCGTCTTTAGTTAAGGTAGTTCATAAGTAGTCTAAAGACTGATGACACAGCAGCTAAGTCCCTTAAGCCTAACAAACATTTGAACAAGTATAATGCCAAATATTTATTTTCAATTTTTTCAAGATTCTAACATTTCACGTTAATCAATTGGATAATCCCTGTAAGTATTTCTACATGTAATTTGCCACAATATTCCATCAATGTTGCATATAATTGAGAACTATTGCACTTGATAAAGCCAGTCTTCCGCAGCACCAATAATACTATGGATTTCCTAGATTCAACTAAGGTCGCAGCTAAGTCTCAACTAAGTAAGCCGGCGTTTATGAAATAGGCTGCGAGTGTGGGCTGGTCTGTATAGGAGAGACCGGACGAGCAATCTCCACGAGGCTTTCTGAACATGAAATGTACATACGGCTTGGACAGCACACAAAGTCAGCGGTTTCTGAGCACCACAATCAGTGCGGAAAACAGCTATCTTTCAGTGAGGCCCGCATGCTGGCGAACCAACCATTCTCAATAAGGAGGAAGATTAGAGAGGCTATAGAAAAGGCCAAGCGTCCCGTCAATATGAAGGGGGAGGATGGCTACAGGCTGCCGGCGTCTTGGCTGCCAGCAGTTGCAACGCTACGTGACGGCACCGCGCGCGGAATGACTCGCGCAGACTGCTCCGGAGACCACAGCGGCCGCGAACACGCAGAGCACCGGCCCGCCGCCGTCTGCGCCAGGCGACAAGCCAACAGCGATACGCCACAACCGCTGTCCGATCTCTCAGGTCCATTCCGCCAATAGCAACTTCTAATGCAA
This sequence comes from Locusta migratoria, assembly GCA_026315105.1. Classification (NCBI taxonomy): domain Eukaryota; kingdom Metazoa; phylum Arthropoda; class Insecta; order Orthoptera; family Acrididae; genus Locusta; species Locusta migratoria. Next base: position 324,105,151 of record CM048745.1, on the reverse strand, counting down.
AAGCCAATCGGAAACGTCCATTTTGACGAATAAGAGGGGAGAAGGCAACCTCCAATCATGCAAAACAAGCCATTGAAACACCAATCATCAACGCCCCTATCCACCAACGGCGAGCAATAATATAACCACCAATAAAGGAAAACCAACGTCCCCCTTCCTCTCCCTCATCCGCTGATTGTACATTCAGAAGTCGGACACAGACCCTGATGAAGGCCACGTGCAACAGTGGCCAAAACAACAGTAGAGTTTATAAAATGACGACGCGGTCTCATACCCGGAAGAATTTTATTGATAGTGATAACTTTCGTCTATATCGGGCTGGCGCTTGATAATGGTGTATTGACCTAAACCGGTAGCTTTGGGCTAATAAATTAAGCAGCTGTCGTCAACATGATATTCTACAAGTATTTAAAATCTGGTAACCTACACCTTTCCACTTTCCTAAATACACTCCTGGAAAAGAAAAAAAGAATACCATGAATTCATCGACCCAGCAGAGCGAAATTTTATTGACACATTCGTTAGCATGTTCAAATGTTTGTAAAGCTCAAGGGACTTAACTGCGGGGTTATCAGTCCTTAAACTTACAAACTACTTATGAACTACCTATACATGATCACACAGACGGAGCCATACGCACGCCAGCACAGTCACCAGAACGTGCCTAATGTAGTCGCTAGTACCCTGTATACCTAGCAATACAAGCTGAAATTCTCCCTTGGAGATCAACGTAGAGGTGCCGAATGTAGACTTGCTGAATGGCCTGCCATGTCGTTTCCTCCTGATGCTTCAGTTGGGCTAGATTTCGTGCTGGTCGTGCTGACTTCTCAAGACAACCGTTCATCCGGTCCCAAACATTCCCAATGGAGAAGGGATCTGTGGATTGTTCGGGGCAGCGTAGTTCATGTCGAAGAGTACGTTGGTTGATACAGGATACATGTAGACGTGCATTGCCCTGTCGGAAAAGCATATCGCCTTATTGGTGCTTGAACGGTATCAAGACGGGTTCAATGATGGTTTCAATGTGCAGTACACTGTTCAATATTCCTTCGACGATCACCAGTGGAGAACGGCCAGTGTAGGGCATGAATCACGACACCATGATTCACGACCATGCGTACTGCTAGGGCGTCTTCCGCTCTCACACCAACCCCGCCTCCACGGGTGTCGTGATAGGCGCTTGTGGTAGGACGAATGGAGACGTATCGCCTTCAGTGCTGTCACTTCTGCCTTGGTGCCAATGGTGGTCGTACGCCTGTGTGCCATCGTGCAGAGGAGCGCGAAAATCTATAGTGTATACGACAAAGGCACACGGGTCTGACACCTGGAATCATGGTGTACGGAGCCATACCCTATACTTGCCATTCTCCTCAGGTGATCGGCGAGGGAACATTCAACAGTTCAAGCATCAATTACGCGGTATCCTCCTGCGACAGGACAATTCACCTACTCTAGTATACCGTACCACCGAATGTGCTCTTGAAGGTGTACGTCAAGTGCCCTGACCAGCACGATCCCCAGATATGTCCCCCACTGAGCATGCTTGAGACTGGATGAAATGTCATCTTGCGTGGTCTGCACAACCGGCACCAAATCTGACCCACCCGAGGCACCAGGTGAAAACTGCTTGGCAGGCCTTTCCAAATAACAGCATTCGGTACCCCTACGATCGTCTCCACAGGGAAATTGAAGCTTGCATCGCTGCAAAAGGTAGGTGTGTATACACGGTACTAGCCTCGATATTGCGCACGCTCTGGTCACTGCAATCACGTGCGTATGGATCTGTCTGTGTGATCGTGTGTTGTATACATCCTCAAGGATGCGTCAATAAAATTTCCCTCTGCGACGAATTCATGTCCTGTTTTCTTGTTCCAGGAGTGTCTTCATCTACATCTACATGGGATACTCTTCAAATCATATTTACGTGATTGGCAGTGTGTTCATCGAACCACCGTTATACTGTGATTCTTGAGTTTCTCCCGGCGTATTTCATAAAATATCCACAGGTGTACTGTCGGTCTGCAGTGTAAAACGTGCCCGATGGACACTGTAGACCGGCAGTACACCCGTGGATATTTTGATCACCGTTACACTATTTATCTCCCATTCCATTCTCGAATATCGCGGAAAGAAAGAACACCTGAATCTCTCCGTTTGAGCTCTGATTTCTCGTATGATTTTCTGATGGTCATTTTTACCTATGTAAGTGGTAGTCAACAATATATTTTCGTATTCGGAGGAGAATGTTGGCAATAAGAGTTTCGTAAGTAGCTCACGCCGCACCGATAAGCGCCGTTGTTGTAAAGGTTTCCGTAACGCTGTCTCCCCTGTATCGTGACACTACGAAACGAGCTGCTCTTCTTTGGACTCTTTCGATATCCTCCGTCAAACCTACCTGATAAGGATCCCACGCTGGGCAGCAATACTCCAAAAATGGACGGACAAGCGTAGTGTATGCAGCCTCTTTAGTAGTTCTGTTGCATCTTTTAAGGGTTCTGCCAATAAAACGCAGTCGCTGGTTCGCCTTTCCCACGACATTATCTACATGTTCTTTCCAGTTTAAGTCTGAAGTAATAGTAATTCCTAGGTATTTTGTGGAATTTACGGCCTTCACTTTTGATTGATTTATCTCGTAAATAAAGTGTAACGGATTTCTTTTCGTACTCATGTAGACGACTTCACACTTCTCATTATTTAGAGTCAATAGCCAATTTTACACCATAGTGATATCTTGTTCAGATCGTTCTGCAGTTGGTTTTGATCTTCAGATGATTTTACTAGACGGTAAATGACGATGTCATCTGCAAACAAACTTAATTCGCTTATGTCAACAAGGAACAGCAGAGGACCAATAACACTACCCTGTGGAACGCCCGACATCACCGCCGTTTTAGTGTATGCCTTACCATCGATTACTACGACTGGGAGAATTTCGCTAATGCGAGTAAAATTTCGATCTAAATTACGGTGTAACACTACCTTGAAAGCGGGGTGTGTCCACCTGCAGTATCTGTTGGCTGGAGAGGGGTGGGTGCCTGCGCCTCGCCCCTGTGAAGCGGCACACCCCTGCGCGTCAGCTGTCAGGTTGTCAGGCCATTAACGCGTGCCACGCACTGGCCGTGGACTGCTGGGGCGAGGGGCGCGTAACGCACACACGGCGTGCACCCCCTCCTGCATAGGTAAACACGCGCAATCTGCGCTCGCTACTCTGCTTCACGCCGCAGCCGCATGCCGATCGCGCCCTTCTGCACATGCACAGAGTCTTCACGCAACAACAGGCGATCCAAAAGTTACTGTCTCATATTTCCCCTAGGCCGGTATTACACTGTCTATTGCAGGAGTGTCCAACCTTTCAACTTATCTGGCTACAACGCACAATGGAAGAAGACGATGAATTTGGGTCCCAATGCACATAGCAATAAATACAAGGCTACTTAAAATGAAGGTACAGTTTACAAAGATTGATATCTTCCAAACTGCAAAAGGTAGAAGTATAATTCCAAAATTCCTGGACAGACAACAGAGTAAAATTTAAAACAACTTACGGGTATGCTGCCCATGTCATTTCAGACCCTGAAAGTTTGCCAGCTGATTTGTCCCATCTCGAGGTGGCCTTTCGTCAGAATGGTTATAGTGAGAGAGACAGATAAAACGTGCGCTGCGCTATCAGCCTACTGTGCAACGGGTGAGTGACGATAGTAATGAAGTGGCACCTAAATCTATGGCCTCTCTTTTTTTTTTCTCCTTACGCAGGAAGCGTTTCCAACTAGATTGGTCGTTTTTTGCGGAGATATGATGTGAAATGTGTGTTTCGACCACCTTCTAAGATAAAGGCCGTGTTGTGGTCTGTAAAGGATGCAGGTGTATCTCGTATAATGGTGTTAACAGCACTGTAAAGCATGTCCGGAGTTATGGTGAGGCATTGGCGTCGTATGTTGTCTTTCAGCATCCCTAGAGATGTCGGTCGATCACGACACACTTGCTACTTCAAGTAACCTCAAAGCCAATAATCGCACGCACTGAGGTCTGGGGACCTGGGAGGCCAAGCATGACGAAGGTGGCGGCTGAGTACACGATCATCACCAAACGATGCGCGCAAGAGATCTTTCACGCGTCTAGCAATATGGGGTGGAGCGCCATCCTGCACAAAAATCGTACGTTCTAGCAGGTGTTTATCAGCCAGGCTGGGGATGATGCGATTCTGTAACATATCTGCTTACCTCTCACCTGCCACGGTAGCAGTTACAAAACTAGAGTCACGCAGTTCCTCGAAGAAAAAAGGCCGAACAATGGTAGATGTGGTAAATCCAACGCATACCGTGACTTTCTCGTCGTGCAATGGAGTTTCCACGACAGTTCTAGGATATTCGGTAGCCGAAATTCTGCAGTTGTGGACGTTGATAGACCGTCGGAGCGTGAAATGAGCTTCGTCGGTCCACAACACGTTACTCAACCAATCTTCATCTTCCGCCATCTTTAGAAACACCCACACTGTAAATGCCCCCCGCTTCACTAAATCGCCAGTTAACAGTTCATGATGCCGATGGATTTTGTAAGGATAGCATCGGAGGGTACGCCTAAGTGCCAACCAAACAGTAATGTATGGAATGCCGGTGCGATGTGCTACTGCACGAGCGCTGACTTCCCCGTGCATAGACGAATCCGCAACAGTCTCAATTTCTTCCTGAACTGTCTCAGCAGCATTACGCTCGGTCAGCCACTATGGGGTCTATCGTCTACACAACCCGTGGATTCGAACATCGAAATCATTGTCGCCACAGCTGCATTTCTCAACAGACATTTACCCGTTCGAATTCCCTTCCTATGGCGATAGGATCGTAACGCTGAACTAGTACATTTCCCATTCCGATAATATAGGTTCACTAAAAGCGCCTTTTCAGGTAACGTCAACATGCTGCGTTTTCTGGCGCATCTGATTCTCTCACTCACTACAGCTTCTTTTGTAGACGATTTTCATCTGCAGTCACTGTCGCTTTGCTGTTCAGCGCTATGTGTCGAACATGTTTTGAACTTTTTTTCCCTAGTAAAACCCCACGTCATTCCAAGCATGTATATAAATTTTTACCTCTCTTTCTACATTATTACGTGATTTATCAAGTTTTCAAATTTTTACTGACTTTTTGATCACCCGGTACTTTCTGTTTGTGATGCATTATGATTGTCTGCAAACAGCTGCTTAAAGTGTTAAGGAAATTACCACTACCGCGAAAGTTAGTATTTTATCATGCTAAAGAAAGAATTTGGCCCATACATATGAAAGAGAAAGCTTTCGTATTGCAACAGTGATGTAATTTCGATTTGGAAAACACGTTGCGGACGTTGGAAAGCAACATTTTCATAATGGACTGCTATCCGAGCAAACCCAATTATCACCTTGCTTCTCTAGATAAACGTATTCCTGTTCCTCCGCAAGAAGAAATGGTGCACGTGGGCAAGCGTTGCAGCATGTATGTGACGGGCTCCGGACAAGGGGCCGAGTACATGACGTGGCCATTGCCCTCGGCCGGTGCGTGCATTACCACTTAAAGTTCGCAAATGGAAATTAACTGCACCTGAAAGCCGCTGCCCAGAGGCCACTTAACGCCGAGCGTCCACTTCACGGAAGAAACAGACCGGTCGTTAGGGGCAATTATCTTCTCAGGCCACCGTAACGGCGTCCTCCTCTGGCTCCACTCCTCGCCATTCCTCAGCAATGATGGGGAGGGAGAGAGAGAGAGAGAGAGAGAGAGAGAGAGAGAGAGAGAGAGAGAGAGAGAGAGAGAGAGCGAGAGAAGGGGCAGGGCACAACTACGTGTAACTATGGTTTGCTTTGACCTTCAGTTGTTGGTTAGATCACAGGTGAATTTGATGAAAGCCTGAGGAATAGATTTATTACGATGCTTGACTGTCATAAAGTTGATCGCGTACACTACCAGATAAGATGTGTACGTATGGAAACACGACGTCAGTTTTGATCCAAGACGGCAAGTTCCAACAGTGGGTATAGTATTGCGCGGGCAAGTACTCTACCGACTGAGCTATCCCGGCACGCTTCGCGGTCCGTCCTCACAACTTTACTTTCATCGTCTTCTATTTTCCAAGGATCCATCTTAGGGCCATTGCTCTTTCTTGTGTACATTAATGACCTCTCATCAGTTATACTACCAGAAGCAGAGCCGGCCGCGGTGGCCGAGCGGACTGAGGCGCTCCAGTCACGGTCTGCACGGCCACTACGGTCGGGGGTTCGAATTCCCCCTCGGGCATGGATATCTGTGCTATCCTTAGTACTAGTTAGTTCATAAGTAGTTTGTAAGCTTAGGGACTGATGACCCCGTAGTTAAGTCCCATAAGCTATACAAACGTTTGAACATTTGATTTGAACCAGAAGCAGAGTTCGTTTTGTTTGCAGATGTTACAAGTATTTCAATAAAAAGTACGTCAAGCATAGTTATAGAAAGGTCTGCTAATAATATTTTCATGAACATTAATAAATGGTTTAAAGCCAACTCATTGTCATTAAACTTTGAAAAGACTCACTACATGCAGTTCAGAACATGTAAGAGATTTCCCGCCAGCATATGCATTAAGTATGAGCAGATACTAGGGTTGACAGTATTAAATTTATGGGCTTACAGCTTGATAATAAATTAAGTTGGGAGGAGCACACCATGGAACTGCAGTAACGACTCAACGCGTCTGTATTTTCAGTACGAGTGTTATCAGACATAAGGTAAAGCAGTCAACAATCCGAAGATTGGTTTGAACACCACAGTGCTTTACTAGGCATGGTCCTGTTTGGAGGTGGTATGCCGTTGCCTTCCTCCGACCTTCGAACTGACTTACCCAGCCAGTTATAGGGGGACAATAGGAGACATAAAAGTAGAAAAGCTTGCATAATTTGCTTACTTTCATTCAAATCAAATGTTCAAATGTTTGTAAATCTATCGGACCAAACGGCGTGGTCATCAGTCCGTAGCTTACAAACTACTTAGACCTAGGTAAACTAACTTAAGGACAACACATACACCCATGCCCCAGGGAGGACTCGAACCTCCACGGCGAGCAACCGTGCGCTCCGCAGCGAGACGCTTTAGACCGCTCGGCTACTCCACCGCGGCTTACTTTCATTCCATAATGTCATATGGTATAATATTTTGGGATAACTCTTCAGGTCAGTCAAAAGTCTTCAGAGTCCAGAAGCGTGTAATACGTATTATTTGTGAAGAAAATTCACGGACGTCCTGTAGAAGCCTCTTCAAAGACGTGGGTATATTAACTACTGCCTCTCAGTATATTTATTCCTTAATGAAATTTGTTATAAATAATCCCTTTTCCCAACAAACAGGTCAGTTCATACGTACAATACTAGGAACAAAAATGATCTACACAAGGACTTCAAAGCGCTTACTTTAATTCAAAAATGGGTCCACTACTCAGTAACACACATTGTCAATAATTTACCACCAAATATAAAATTTTTTGCTAGAAATTAAGATCAGTTAAAGAGGAGCCTAAAAGACTTTCTAGAGGTCAACTCCTCCAACTCCATTAGTGAATTTCTAAATTGTATCAAATGGTGCATGTATCGGTATTCATACTATATTAGTATTATATTATCAGCTCAAAAAATTGTATGTATCTATATTTATGTTATTATTATTATTCAGGTTGTAAATTTTGTTTCTTGACATGTTCCATATCCACGAGGATCTCCTCAACATGGATCTACGGAACTAAAAAGTAATCTAATCTAATCCAAACTTCTCAGAACCCTACAGGACTAGCACCCCTGGAAGAAAGGTTACGATAGAGACATGGCTTAGACACACTCTAGGGGATGTTTCCAAGGATGTTATTTTCACTCTGCAGCGGAATGTGCGCTTTTATGAAACTCCGGAACTGTGGTACGAACCTGGGAACTACGCCTTTTGCGTGAAAGCGCTCTACATACTGAGCTATCCCGGCTTAGCCATAGCCTATGGGATGTTAGCCGGAATGATATTTTCACTCTGCAGCGAAGTGTCCACTGGTAAGAAACTTCCTGTTGTGAGGTTATTTAAAGGCTGTCTGTGGATAATCTTATATAGTTAACACAATCAAGTTCACTGCCTCAATGAGTTCTGCTCTGTCTACGGGATGATAAAAATTCGTCCACAGTCCCCACCTGCACGTGGTTAATAAAACAGAAATGAGAAGAAGGGTACATTGCATAGAAATAACTTTCACAACACTTTCGTTTAAACTTTTACGTATTCTTTTTATCTATAAATTCAAAGCAATATTTACTGGTAATAGCATTGTCCGTTGGCGTATCTAGTATAGCTCGTGAGTCTCCAGACATAATTTACTTTGCCGAAAATATTTCGAATTAGTCTACCAGGCTACTGTTCATTGCATGAAACAGTTCCACTAGCCTGTGCCTGACCCCAATACTTTGTCTTTAGATTCAATCGAATCACAGTTCCGTTGACAAAAACAATGTTCTTCAACAGATATCTGTACAATTCAGTGGAATGAATGAATGTTTATGAAACTCAGCTAACACTTCTTGACGAGATGCACTTTTACAACCAGTTTCCTAACGTAAATTTATCAAAGTCACAGATCCTGAACATCACACGCTGCAATCTTCGACGTCTCAAAAAGAAACCTTGCAAGTTTAAACAGTAACTCGCAACACTTCGAAGTTCGACTGCACTTTCTGCGCTCTGAAAACTTTTAAAGTTTTACTCTTCCGAAAGCCGTGACACAGACCGGCATAGCTTCGCCACACACACTGCCCCATCTGTGTCTACCGCCCAGCCTTTTATATCTGTCCTCCACAGGAACCTCGACATCATTAAAATCCCCAGTTGGCACCCCTGGACAACGTACAACGATTTGCCATGTGAACTGTACATTCATACATATACATCTTTTAACACTTATACTAAAAACAAATAAACATGAACCTGATTAACATTTCATTTCATTTCTCTTATGGAGCGATTCAGATATCAATATCGACTCTCCCCCCGTTTGCAGTAATGTTTTCCTGTTTTAAACTTATTTATGTGATAAACTCTGTTGCATAAATCTGTATGAACATGTTTCTGCATTATTTGGCATGCCATTTACAGGAGAACAGGCCGTTTCGGCGTACCATTTCAAGTTAAACAATTATGACGATTATATACAAAATAAATATTTAAACAAAGAAAACATAAATAAGTAAATTTGAACAATGTGATTTTGTGGTACAATCATTTCTATTATGATACCTGCAAACAACCACTGCCATGATAGTGATGTATCTGTCTTGCACTTTATGTTATTAGCAAATTTATACAAGCGTATTAGTGAATTAGGTATCCTTTGATTAATATTTATCTTATGTCGAATATAAGCATATCAGATGATGTACAGGACTGAGGTCTTTTATATGAGCACTTGCTCACCTCTGTATCTTAAATTGTTTAAAGGTTACTAATTTTAACTAATTACTAAATTGCCGTATTTTAATTAAATTAAATTATATGTAATTAATAGGAAGGATGCCTGTGCGTCACCAGATGTGTTATACGAAACCATTTCAGAAACTGTGCCACACTTCTCTGCCTTAATTATGTTTCATTCTTAAATTTAACTTTATCATATACAATACACAGCCACCTCCCTGTCCACGCAGAGAATTCCCCTGACACAGCTTTTCCAAGCGCACAGCTCCCCCCCCCCCCTCTTCCAGTCGGCCGTTTCCGCTTTACACCAACACCACCCAGAGACAAGGCCTCACAACTGCCCGTGCTACGTCACAATGACCCGGCCGAGGCCTACGAGAAAGACAGGCCCCAGCGCAGTCGTCACACAAGCAACGTACTTCCGAGCCAACGCGACCGCTAGCCGATTGGCCGGCCGCTAGGGCACGGCCCACTGCGTCATAGCTAGTGATGGAAACAATCGAATGAAAACAATCGATTCATTCGGTTGTTGGAAAAAAAATCGATCATTCGGTTGTAGTTTCTCGTATCGGTTGAATTATTCATTCGTTCTTCTGAGTGAAACCAGTCGGTGGGATCAACCGAATGAAACAACCGATTCAGTCGGTTGGACTATTCATTCGTTCTTCTGAGTGAAACCAGTCGGTGGGACCAACCGAATGAAACAACCGATTCAGTCGGTTGGACTTTTCATTCGTTCTTTTGAGTTAAACTAGTCGGTGGTATCAACCGAATGAAAAAATCGACGCAGTCGGTTGGACCACTCATTCCTTTTCTTTTGAGTTAATTCAGTCGATGGGGCCAACCGAATGAAAAAATTTACACATTACGTTGGCCTTTTCATTATTTCTTTTGAGTGAAACCTGTCAGTGGGAGCAACCGAATGAAAGAGTCAGTCGGTCGTAGTTTTACTTTATTTTTTTTTTTCGAATGAAAGTAGTCTGTGGGAACAACCGAATGAAAACATGCGACACTTTTGCAGTTTTGTACATTGACTAAATTATCATTCTTTCTTTTAAAGTGGAAAGAGGCAGTACGTTTTTCGCGGGGAGCGGGGACTCGAGAGGGGGTGCTGCCTCGCTTGCGTTTTCACTGCTGACAGCGCCAGCAGGCGCGCGCCAAACTCCACACAACAGTGTCTGGCGTCGTCGCAGGGCGTGCCATCGCCGATTGTTGTCGGTTACTTACTGTCTCAATAAAGAAGCGTCGAAATTACAGGGTGTTCCAAAATGATCGCTACAAGTTTAATCTCGCATACTGTATCTCCGAAGTGGGAACAGGTAGAAACGTGCGGTTTGCGGCTTATTGTTCATACATATCTAAGGTACTAGTAGGACAGAGTTAAGTATTTTAACTTTGAGCATATTTGCTAGATCCAAATTCGAAGATCACTAAAACATTAGATATTGTAAAAAAAAGGTTTATTAAAGTATTTTGTATAAAAATGTTTCTTATAAAAATATTTTTGTTAATTCCATCTAATTTGAAGGAGTATGAGAAGACATACAACATTTATCAGTGCTGTAAATTTCCTTCAGCGCGTCTGTATTCGTCAACGGTGTATGAAAACATTCATCTCAAGTTTCATAATTATTCACTCTTGTCACAGATATTTCTGTGGTTATCGGTGAAACGGTGTGCAGGTTTATTTCATCCCTCGCCATGTACCATACAAAATCTTAGATGCCACTTGTTTTGAAAGTCAAGTGTGATAAATTTCATCAGGATCGGAATAAACTCTATATTGGCGTCGAATTCTGGAATACCTTCTCTCATGCATCGAACTAAAGTAGATGTAGACGGTGACCATTCTCTTTCTTTGAAGGTGAAGAGTGAATTATATCATTAAAATTCGAATACAAACGGAATTTGTTGAAGTTAGTAGGTAAAGTACCCTCCGCCATGCACCTACGAAATTTATTGTACACAGTTACCTTCGCCTTGTTTTAAAGGTCTAGTGTGCAAAATTTCATCAAGATCGCAGCCAAATTGTGTTTTTTGTCGAAGTTAGTATGTAAAGTACCCTCCGCCATGCACCGAATTAAATTTGATGCAGGGAGTGACGTTTCTCTTGCTTTGAAGGTCAAGTGTGCAAAATTTCATCAAGATTGGAACAAAACTGCAGATTTGCATGCAATAGAAACAGACACACGGACACACTGCTATATTCTTAAAATTTGTCTTTAAGAATGTTTCATGCTGAATCACGGTTCATTTATACCCGAAAAGGCTGAAGGAGTATGCAAATAAAGTCACACAAAGTTGATGAATTAATAAAAACATCCATATAACTGCAGAAACCGACAAAGACTTTTTCCAGTCGGTTGTATCGCATCAAGTGAAACCACTCAATGCCGAGAACATTCATATAAAGGACAGAGACTTGTTTCATTCGGTGCTCCCGCATCGACTGAAACCACTCAAACCCACTGAATGAGTGAAAACATTCATATAGCGGCTGCAATCGACAGAGGCTGGTTTCATTCGATTGTTTCGCATCGACTGAAACCCCACCAGTGAGTGAAAACATTCATACAGCCACAGAGACTATTTTCATTCGGTTGTTTCAATCGACTGAAAAAACCGACTGAACGAAAAAACAACCGATTGACCAATCGGTTGTTAAAAACAGTCGGTTGTCCCATCACTAGTCATAGCAGGCAGCCACTGAGCTAGCGGTCGCGCCGGCTCGGAACTACCTTGCTTACGTGGCATGACGACTGCCCTGGGGCCTGTCTTTCCCGTAGGCCACTGCCTCGTAGCTGCCAGCCATTCAGCTGGCGGCCGCGGACTGGTCAGATGTCCACATAGATATAATGCTACCAAAATTAATAAAAGTAAAAAAGTATAACAATTTTGTGCATTGACAAGAATAGTGTTAGCGATGCGTTGATCTTTGAGTGCAAAAACGCCGGCCGCAGTGGCCGAGGGGACTGAGGCGCTCCAGTCACGGTCTGCACGGCCACTACGGTCGGGGGTTCGAATCCTCTCTCGGGCATGGATATTTGTGCCGTCCTTAGCATCAGCTAGTTCGTAATTAGTTTGTAAGTTTAGGGACTGATGACCCCGTAGTTAAGTTCCATAAGCTATATAAACATATGAACATTTTTTTTACTGCAAACGGTCTACATATTGAGCTAAAAGGTCCATTCTGCTTCGGAAAGCAAGGGAAGAGGTACTGTCGGAAGCTTTGAGGACGAACTATGAAGCGTGCCGAGATGGCCGAGTCGGTAGATCGCTCGCCCACGATGGGCAAAGGTCCCAGTTTCGAATCACGGTTACAGCACACAGTTTTAATCCGCCGGGATGTTTCGTATCAGCGCACATTCCGATGCAGAATGAAAATATCATTCACGGAGAAAGGAAGTAAGTTTAGGGTTTAACGTCTCATCGACAAAGTGGGCATTACAAACGGAGCACACGATCTGATTTTTAATTAAGAACGGGGAATCAGAGCAGCCGTGCCCTCTGGAAGGAGCCATCCCGGGATTTGCCTGGAGAGATTTAGGGAAATCACGGAGAACCTAAATCTGGATGGTCGCAGGTGGATTTGAACCACCGTCCTCCAATATGCGCCACCTCGCTCGGTGGAGAGTAACAGCGTAGTGATATAGCTGCCACGGCGCTGTATTTGCAGTCACAATGATGTTCAGTGTGATATCAACGTGTGAAGCAAAAGGTTGCCGGCCGCGGTTGCCGAGGGGACTGAGGCGCTCCAGTCACGGTCTGCACGGCCACTACGGTCGGGGGTTCGAATCCCCCCCCTCGGGCATGGATATTTGTGCCGTCCTTAGTCTTAGCTAGTTCATAAGTAGTTTGTAAGTTTAGGGACTGATGACCCCGTAGTTAAGTCCCATAAGCTGTACAAACATTTGAACATTTGCAAAAGGTCGCCTTTTCTGTGAAATAAAATCAATCGGTCAGGCCGTTCCATCCGACAGATTTCCTTCATTTTTGTTTTAAACGAAAGGTGTTCATTCGCAGATTTGTCATCAAGTATCAGAATTCACTTAAGTCTCTCCATCGTTTACTTTTTATTCAAACACTGTATCCATTTGTCCTTGAATTGAATATTTTAATCGGTTTGTTTTGAATTTCACTTTGTTATTTTTATATTATTATTATTATTATTATTATTATTATTTGTAAAATCGAAATTTTCAAAAATAAATATATATTTATCAAAAAAATAATTTCGTGTTTTTCGGATCATAGAAGATATGTCAGCCTAGAAAACGCGGTAAGTAGCAACACAGCCACTGGGGCACTAGCTGCACAGCCGGGAGCTAATAAAACAGTTAATGGATCTTTTATATCTTGAAGTTTTCCCGGCGTATTGACTGGTCCACCATATTTCAGGCTTGCAGCCGGATCATGTTGACGTCTTCCTAGGATATCTTTGTATTAAGCGATGTTTCTCATGGTAATTTTTAAACTAGAACAAAATATATGTGCCGATAAAGAGTCATGAGAATTTGTTCATTATTTACTTAAGTTATGTAGCGGTGAACTGTCATTAAATACGATGGAAGAAATTGAATTGCCAGAAAATATCGTTTCAAATGACAATGTAATTGATGAAATGTTTAGTAACTGCTTTGCATATGCAAATTTTGAGGGAATGAAGAGGGAGAAATACTCGCTCCAGTCAATAAGAAGGATGATGGTTCTAAGGATATGCATAAAATTTTCCACATAGATTTGGTTTCGCTTATTTAATTTACCTATATTGACCTCATTCCTGAAACAAGAGCATTTTCCAAAATAAGAATACGTTATACATTTTTATTTCGCGTTCAATGTCCAAATGTTTGTAAATATATCGGACCAAACTGCGTGGTCATCAGTCCGTAGCTTACATACTACTTAAACCTAGGTAACCTAACCCAAGGACAACACACACACCCATGCCCCAGGGAGGAGTCGAACCTCCACTGCGAGCTACCGCGCGCTCCGCAGCGAGACGCTTTAGACCGCTCGGCTCCTCCACCGCGGCTTTATTTCTGTGCCTCTGATACCACTAACGTTTTGCATTAAAAGTTTGTATCACGTTTTGCATTTTTATATTAAATGTTAGATACGGGTTTCTTCGGCTACACTAACGAAATACACCAGTTTCTGCATGTGGCCAACCACTTCGAAATATCTAGGAATTTTTGAACAAAAATATTACTGTGACATTGAACTATGTATGTTTATGTTTTTTTTTTTCATGTACCGATTGTGAGTCCTGCGCAGGTAGTGTTGTAAAATATTTATGTAACAATACCACTAATTAACCAAAAATATTCCCGAGCAACGCTCGGTCACCCGATGTTATTCCTTATCTGTCAACATCAGGGTTCAAGAAATGGAGGAATCACAGGAACAGTATCATACCGCTCTAGGGCCTGAAGTGAGTGATGAGAGGAAAAACAGGTGCCCCATCAGCACAAGTGAGCGGCGAGTCGTGGGCAGTGGCCGAGTGATTCACAGCTGACCGGGTCAACCGCATGACCACCGCTCGTTAGCTGGTGTTTCCGGTGGCGTCCGAACACTAAGAGGACTCGACAGCCGCTGTGTAACGATTGAGACCGCATCAGTCACAACGCCCGCAACCACTGCCAGATTCCATCTGCATATTCTGTGTCGAGTGGCAGAATGATCTTGTAACCAAAGAGGAGCGGTGCGATGAACGTCTAAAAAAAAAAAAAAAAAAAAAAAAAAACAGCATGTTGTAAGAAAGGAAGGAAAGGTTTTGCGTCCAGTCGATATAGTGATCATTAGAAAATAAGCACACCCTCCGATAGTTTTTGGCTGGGATTGGTAAGGTAGTCGGCCGCGTCCTTTGAAAGGAATCATCCTGCCATTTGCCTGGAGTACTTCCGAAGGCGAGTCCAGTGTGTTACCACTGAGCCACCTCACTCGGTTCTGCTGTGTGAGTCACAGGGGCTTACGTCACATTAAATAATTGCGAATAAAGCTATTTATAGGGAACTTATGGCTGTCCTTTACCCCGCCGCTTGGTGCCATCTGCAATTCGTGATTGGCTGAAATGTAGACACATTACATTTTTCGCCATCTTGATCCAATACGTTGCTCGTGAACTATAGGAAGTGTTATTTTCGTATGTGTCACTCTGAATGATGCAGCGATGCTAAACGTCTTCCGAAGCAAGAATGAAGGGACTTCTTTATGTACTTCCTTTTGGAATGAGATGTGCAAGAAGAAGGGTCTGCTGTTATATTGTACGTTTACTGCTTAAAATTCGTGAATTCCAGTTTCAAGGTACTGATTTAACTCACCAATAATCAAAGAATGAAGGAAGCTTATGGTTTAACGTGCCGTCGACAAATAGACGGAGTTCACAGTCGAATTTTTGGATAAGGAATAAGGAAGGAAATTGGCCGTGCCCTGTGAAAGGAACTATCCAAGCATTTCCTTCGAGTGATTTAGGGAAATCACGGAAAACCTAAATCGGGATGGCTGGAGGAGAAATTGAACCACCGTCCTCACGAATACGACTCGAGGCGTTACCAAGCAATATCGCTGCGGTGGAGTAGCCGAACGGTCTAAGGCGCCTCGCTGCGGAGCATGCGGATACTTGCCGTCTGAGGTTCGAGTCCTCCCTGGGGTGTGTGTGTGTGTGTGTGTGTGTGTGTGTTTTGTCCTTAGGTTAGTTTACCTTAGTTTAAGTAGTTTGTAAGCTCCGGACTGATGACCACGCAGATTTACAAACATTTGAACAAGCAATATTCAAGACACCTAAGTTCAATTCTTGGATAATTACTGGGCTAAGCTATCCAACTTGATGCTGCATACCACATGTGGCGAACGTCGAAAATAAACTGAGGCTCTTATCGAGTGTAGATATCTGACGGTCCGACGAGCAATTGTCTTACCGTTTTCTGAAAATTGGACAATAACTTTTCATATTCAAATGTTTGTAGCCGTATTGGACCAAACTTGCAGTGGTCATCAGTCTCGACTTACAAACTACTTAAACTAACTTACTCTAAGAACAACACACGCACTCCAAGCGCCAGTCCGTAACATTGTGCCTTAGACCACGTGGCCATTCCCGCGCGGCTAACCTTTTATAGTAGTTGCCAAATACATACGGATGGAAGGTGCTTGATCGTCGAATGTAAAGCGCTTTATATCGAGAATGAAAAGAGCGTTCTACTCTACATTTTAAATACGAGGCGCATCCAGGAAATAAGTTTTCATAATTTTATTTTTAAAGTAAATGTACATAGTTACATAAAAAACTGTATTGCAACAGGCACAACAATTTTTGAGCTATCGTTCGACATAGTTACCAAAAGGTTTGAGGTACTGTGATATAGAGCGATCAATATTTCTATGTTTTAGAATGGCTATGGGAAGTAAAGCGTTTCTGAAGAAGGGTGTTGACATCCAGTATTAGTTTAAATGTTAGGAAGTCCTTTCTGAAAGCACTTGTCTGGAGCTGAGGGTTTCAACCTATGGGTCGCGACCTCCAAGGGGGTTGCCAAGTATTGCTCGGCGGGTTGCTCCCACAGTAGACAGTACTTGCACCGTACAACAACCAGCCAGGAGCATGACTGAATACTGCGGTTCCGAAATGCAAAAACATAAGCCTAAGAAAATTGAAATGTTTTTTTATATTAAAATTACGCGATCCCTGTTGATCATCAGTTGTTAATTGAATAGGTCATACATTGTTTTATAAAAAATACACCGGGTTAAGAACAAAGAAACGAAAGGACCGAAAACTATTTTAAGGTACCAGGCGACAGCTAAATTTACCAATACAATAAGTAATTTTGAGAAATTCGATTGTTTACAAATTGACTATATAGTAGGGCCTTGCTCAGCGATCGTAATTCGCTTCTGAGCTTTACCTGCAATACGATACTTCCTTATGGGACACACATTTTTCTGTAGGAATTCACGTAATAATAGGATGTGTTCCATTCAGAAAGGTGGACTAAAATTTACCCTATAATGTACAGTACTGAATTTTTAAGAAAGTAGTATCAACAGAAAAAAATTTAATTCTTTGCCTTTAAAAATATACACATAGTTGCGTGACCGTTCGGGGATGGGGCTGGAGGGTCGACAAAATATTTTTAGTTGAAAAAGGTTGAGATTCATTCGTTTGGAGTGCTGTGCGTCAGGCCTTATGGAAAATAGCGTCGTCATGGAACTGCACAACACCTGCGGTAAGCATTCCATGCCTCTTGTTACGAATGGCTCGTCGTTGACAATAAGAGGTGAAGACTACTGTCACTCACTGGTTACTCTCACAGGCAGCATTCTACCACACAGGAGTACAAAAGTTGATCTCATAATATGACAAGTGTCTTACCTTTTTTTGGTGACTATGTCAAAAAATAGTTCTAACACTGCTGTATATTTTGCCAATAAAGTTTTTCATGTAAATATGATATCTTCGTTAATTTTTTTTTTTTAAGGAGAGAAACTTTCTGGACCCACCTCGTTAAAGTTCATTATACTACACACACACACACACACACACACACACACACACACACACACACACACACACTGCATGCGCTATGTATGTCATAAAATCAGTCATATGAACAGTCTACAAGAAATGTTTTAAAGTCTGCAAACCCTTTAAAATTTAGCACAGTACCTAATTTTTATCAGCACAGTATGAAAATGCCGAAAATAAAACTGTTTAACGAAGGAATACATAAAACTTGAAGATGTGCAGAAATAATTTCTTTTTCACTGAAAGCTTTTCTCAGGATCGACTGGTAAGTGTTCAGCAGGGGAATATTTCGAGCACACCCCCCGTTGGCAAGCTTGCCACACATTCTCGATACAAAAAGGTGACGAAAGTCATCGGGTAATGATGTACACAGATACAGATGACGGCACTAACGCATACACAAGACAAACTGTCATTTTCACATCGGTGATTCATGCGAAAACGTTTCCGACGTGATTATGCCTGCAGGGCATGAATTATTAGACATTGAACGAAGAATTACACTTCGAACTAGACGCATGAGCCTTTCCTTTTCGGAAAACGTTAGAGAACTGAATATTTCGAGAAACACAATCTGAATAGTGTACCGAGAATATCAAATTCCAACGTTTCCCCTTACCACGTACAACTCAGTCGCCTATGCCTGCACATAATGCAAAAGAGTAGCTGCGATTGTGTGGAGTTGTCAGAGCGAAAAAACAAGAAACACTGTTTGAAATAACTGCATTCATCAATGACTGACTTACGATGAATCTGCCAAGTCAGTGCGGCTTTATTTCGGTTACATGAGGGCGTTACTGGATAGTAATCGAGAATGCATTCTGGTTTCCGTTAAAGCAGCCATGTAGGAGGTATCGCAGAACTGGGCGGTTGCCTCTAGACCTGCTGCAATCGAAAGGGTTTTTGGTAAAAAAAAAAATACTCAGATCGACCATGTCAGTTAATAATAGTAGCCTTTTACTTAGAAAGATTGATATCCTTCTGTACAAAGCTTATAACGAGACATTAATAAAATTTCAACAGCGTTCTTGTCTACAACTGATCAAGTCGCCCACCATGGAGAGAGAAAAAAGAGAGACCAAATTTTGACGAATATAAAAATGGCAGGCTTTCTTAACCTGGCATATAGAGCGAATTGATGTTGGAGACTAAGCAGTCTTGCTGTTATAGAATATGGGTTGTACGAAATTTCGATTTATTTCAAGAATTAAATATGCTATAATATGTCCTTGTTAATTTCAAGGTCCTTAATGACGGAATTCCTTGTGAAACAAGTGTCACCGCAGTTTTATTTACCGTGACTTCATACGGGAACAACGCAGATAAACGCTCGAAAAATGGCCTTGGACGGGCGACGCCATGGCACTCATTTTGCATGACAACGCTCACCGGCGCGTGAGAAAAGCCGTAGTCGAAATACGCGTGGGAAGTGTTGCGTCACGCTTCCTACAGTGCGGATATGAGTTCACCAGACCCCAAGTTATTCTCACAGTTCAAGCAACTTACACTTGAACATAGTTTCCCTTCACTGTATTATCCCCGTCGCTGGCATTCGACAGGTGAGTAAAAGGAATAGTAAAGGTCGCAGACTGGGCCACTTCGCATCTACGTGTACACTAAAGAGCCGAACACAAACCGGTATAGGCACGAGTATTCAAACACAGATATGTAAACATGAAGAGGACAGCGCTGCGGTCTGGTACGCCTAATAAACAGATGTCTGACGCAGGTGTTTGATTGGTAGCTACAACTACAATGGCAAGTTATCACGATTTGAGTTTGAACGCACGAGAGATAGGGATCAGCATTGCCGGGATATCGATGAGGGGTTTTCCCGTATATTTCATGCATGGACCATGAATATCGGGACTCTAGGAAAATATCAAATCTTCGGCATCGCTGCGGCCGGAGAAGATTCAACAAGAACATGGCCAACGACGACTGGAGAGAATGGTTCAGAGTAACAGATGTGCAACGCTCCAGAAAATTGCTGCGGATTTCTATGCTAGACCATTAGAAGTGTCAGCGACCAAACCAATCAACGAAACATCATCGAAGGCCCTCTCGTGTAGCCTTGCTGACTGCACTACGCAAAGCTTTATACCTCGCCTGGGCCCGTCAACACCGACATTGGACTCTTGACGACTTTAAACATGTTTCCTGGTCTCACGATTCTCGTTTCCAATTTTATCGAGCGGATGAAGTATACGGAGACAACCTTATGAATTCATTGACCCTGCATGTCAACTGAGAACTGTTCACACTGGTGAAGTCTGTGTAATGGCGTGGGGCGTGAGCAGCTGATGTACGACCCCTGATACTTCTAAATGCTACTCTGGCAGATGACACGTACGTACGAATCCTGGCTGATCACCTGCATCCATTCATATCCGTTGTGGATACCGACGGACGCGTAAATTCCAGTAGGACAATGCGCCTCCCAAACGCCCAGAATTGTGTGTTTAAACACTACCGCTATCACAGAACTCCTCAGACCTATTAACCAATACTCAACACGGATTGAGAAAGTATCGCATTTGCGAAACACAGCTTGCCATTTATTCACATGAAGTGATATGTGCCACCGACAAGGGATCTCAATTCGATTCCATATTTCTGGATATCCGGAAGGCTTTTTACACTGTACTTCACAAGCGACTTCTAATAAAATTGCGTGCTTGTGGAATATCGCTGCAATTGTGCTGTTGGATTCATGATTTCCTTTGAGAAAGGACACAGTTCCTAGTAATTGACAGCAAGTCATCGAATAAAACAGAAGTGATATCTGGCGTTCCCCAAGGAAGCGTTTTAGGTCCCCTAGTCTTCCTTGTATTTATAAACGAATTATGAGACAATCTGAATAGCTCTCATAGTCTGTTAGCGGATGATGCTGTCGTTTATCAGTTAGTGAAGTCAACAGACGATCAGAACCGACTGCAAAGCGATTTAGACAAAATTTCAACATGGTGCGAAAATTTGAAATTAACACTAAATAATGAGAAGTGTAAAGTAATACACATGGCCACTAAAACAAATCCGCTGATCTTCAATTACACGATAAATCAGTCAAACCTTAAGGTCGTAAATTCTACCTAATACCTAGGAGTTACAATTACGAACAACATAGACTGGAGAGAACATACAGAAAATATTGTGAGGAAGGCAGAACGATTCGAAGATGCTATAGCTCCACCAAAGAGACTGCCTACATCACACTTATGCGTCCTCTCCTGGAGTTCTGTTGCCCAGTGTGGGACCCTCACCAGGTGGGACTGACGGAAAACATTGAGAAGGATCAGAGAAGGGCAGCTCGTTTTATCACGTTACAGGGAGGAAAGCGTCACAGAAATGTTGCACGATTTGAGGTGTAAATCATTAAAAGAAAGATGTTATTAGTTGCGGCTAGACATAAAGAAAAGTTCAAATGTTTGTATAGCTTATGGGCCTTAACTACTGGGTCATCAGCCCCTAAACTTACAAACTACTTATGAACTAGCTGTTACTAAGGACGGCACAAATATCCATACCCAAAGGGAGACTTGAACGCCCGACCGTAGTGGCCGTGCAGACCGTGACTGGCGCGTCTCAGACCGCTTGGCCACCGCGACCGGCGGCTAGACATATTTACGAAATTTTAATAACCGACTTTTACTTCTGAATGTGAAAATATTTTGCTAGCACCCACCTACATAGGGAGACATGACCATCGTAATAAAATAAGAGAAAACAGATCGAAAACGGGACGATTTAGTTATTCCTTCTTCCCGCGCGCTATTAGAGAATGGGACGATAGATAAAGGTTATGAAAGTGGTTAATGAACCCTATGTCAGGCACTTAAATGTGATTTGCAGAGTATATATGTAGATGTAGAAATTAACATTGATGATCATAGTGGGATGTCTTGCAACCTGCTTAACAGATGAGATTACTACCCTCGTCGTACTCTTCTGGATTAATGGACAGCCCTGTACGTTGCATGGTGTCATGTCAATTCCGTCCTGCACATCAGTCCTTGCCATGTCGTGTTGTCGTCCGCGGAGGCCCTACAATGTATCAGGCAGGTGTTCCAGTTTCTTTGGCTCTCTAGTGTATTTTCCACAAGTTATAGTATTTTGAGTGGTGCATATTTCCAGTTCCATTCCGCTGGAATGTTAAACGAGAGTCTTCGTTAATTGCATAGTTGCCACACAACCTTTTTTGGAATATGATGTCTCAAAACATGTCCCAACTTGTTCTGTCGAATAACGTCATTTTTCCAAGGAACTCATGAAGGTGAAAAAAAGTCATGGAATATCTATTCTTCCAGCAATACTGAATTACGCCCTAACTAGCTGTTGCAAATGCGAAACTGTTGCCTTTGTAGGATTTTTGAGAACGAACTGGCCATGTTACACGAATGTTCCGTAACTTCGTCGAGTCTGCCCCGCACTTAAAACCTATCAACAGCTATTAACAACTGAAATCGGGACCAAGTGACGGTTTCCAAGTCGTCTGTGGTCGAGCCGATACGGTCACGAACTCTGAAGAGGTGCTACAGGCGATGTCTTGCCACACGAGTCGGTCGTCTGATACCACAACCAATTAACGCCAAATTGCGCCACACTGTCCCCACATACACGTTCCTCGTAAGTCCAACTTTTATTTCCGCAGTTATTTCACGCATTGTTACATAATTTTCTATAATATTTAAGCCACAATAGTGTTCCCACAGTACTTACAAAGTTATATTATTTTTGATTATTAATACTGTTAGTCATTCTACAGCGTACATGAGTTATTTTGTACATATTTTACAGTAAATATAGACAAGGTAATGGATTTTGTGAACTGTCTACGAATATATATTGTAAGTGACGCAGTAATCTTCGGAAGTTGGATTGTAGACTAAGCGCTCTGACTGCGAGAGCGCAGTGAGGTGCCAGTTGCGAGGGGTAGCGCCAGAGAGTCAGTAGCGGTAAGGAGAAGCTGTTGGCGAGGGCAGTCGTCAGGTACGCCATTATTGTAATGCATGATGTTAATTTAATTTGCTGTAATACTTTTTCTACTTTATGTCTCTTTCAGAATATACAATTTCTTATCTTAAATATGCTTTCTGCGTTGTCATTTTTGTAGTTAGTTTTCCCTCCCTTTTATTTTCTTCATTTGTGATTATTGCTTCACTTCATTATTACCTATCAATAATTTCGGCATATTTCAATACGTTAATCGATCAAGTTATAATCTTGCATTCTGAGAGATACTTGTTGTCTACTGTTTTGTAATAAGAATATACAAGGTAAGGTTTTTTAATATCTGTGTCGCAGTCAGATTGTCTCCCCCTTTCATTGTTCAAGTTAATCAGTTTCGTTGTACCCTTAGGGAGTACTTTCGACAGGGTCATAATTGTTAGTAATTGTCTTTGCCCCAATTTCCCTGGCGTGTCCGTTGCGTATATTAATTTATGTTTCTTAGGATTACCTCAGTGGTCGAAATCACCACACTGTTCGGTTTTAAAAGTTCAGTTTTGCACATACGTAGTACGCAGTATTGGTCAATTTACATTAAACTTTTTAAATATTTGGGACACCTTGCACTATTATCACTGTCAATGCCAACGCAGGTAATCTTATTCAGTAACTGGGAGACCTTCGGCCACTACGTTCTCCGTCGTGTGAAGCCTGATTTTTTAATTTTCGTTTCGATTATCACGTTCCGCAGAGTCAAATTGAGGAGCAAGTCCCCATGGTAATGAAAACATCAGTACATGAAATTTTAACTGAATAGTACTAATAGATAAATTTAAGCGTATAGGAATCCTATACAGCCGACAAGCCTAAACAAACACAATCAATAACATAACGCAGAAATTAGCTTAATTTAAAAGTAAAAAGTCCAGGCATTTCTGACGCTAATAACACTGCATAGATAATTGCAACGGGATCATCTTCATCATTATCATCATCATAATCATTTAAGCTGATTGTGCCTTCCATTGATCAATCTGGAGTATAGTATCTCTTCCAAAATTTTATCTAAGATACCCTATTTTCATTTTTAAAATGTTGATGTAAACCTGTTGGACCAAACTGCAGTGGTCGTCTTTCCATAGACTACTTAAACTAACGTATACTGAAGACAATACACAGCCGTGCCTGAGTGAGGAACAACAAAGGGGATTAGCCACGCACTCTGCAACAAAGCGTCTTAACCCTTAAAAGCCCACATTATTAAATCAGCTTTCGAAAAATTAAAATTCAGTGTTTTCTGTATTAATACTGTGTAGTAAACATCGAAATATGTGTGTTAAAATTTTTGGTCGAACTCTCGATTTCTTATGTCATGTATTTCATGCACAAAACAGACGTTTGTATCGAGGTATTTTATTACTTGGACGTTATTTTGTTGATACTTAACAGATCAAGACTGTCTGCATTATCTTCACCGCAATACCAAAGACAAGAAAATTCATTGCGGGAATAAAATAAAAGGAACCACACTCACGCTCACACTCTCAGCCATGTGCAGACGGCAACGCAACACGACCTCCAAGATGGACAGATTAATGCCTCAGAAGTGGCAAAATGTCGTACTAGAAGCGTGTTGCTCATCAACAAAAATGCAACTTTAAGAATTGATGTATAAATTACAGTATAAATCAACTTTTACTGCATTGTTGTCCAGGAAGAACACTGGGAATGAAAGGGTTAAGAGAGCACGGCCATTCCACAGCGGCGATCCCCTATTCGTCTCCTTCTACCCTTTACTGCCGAACCCATGAGTCTCTTAGGTAACCTTGCTTCTCCCATGCTTGTAACATGACCCACCATCTCAGCCTATTCTCTCTGCTTCAACTGTTATGGTCATTCCCAGTTTGATTTCCTCATTATGGACACCCTCCCATCTACAATCATTCTTGCCAATTTCATATCTTATTAACAACGTAGCCTGTACCCCTTGCTTTCACTCCAATACAACAAGGTTGGTCGAGAAATTGAATGGCCAACTGCTAACTTAGTCTTGGTACTGACTGAATTCTTGCAGAAGAGAACAGATCGCAGCTGAGCGCTCACTGCATTAGCTTTGCTACATCTTCACGAAAGTTCTTTCGCTATGTTTCCATCATGTGCGAAGTGTACATTCTAAGTACTTGAAACGGTCCACCTGTTTTTCCTCCTACTTGGCACCCAACCTGTTTCAATCTCTTCCACACCAACATTAATTTCGTTTTGGAGATGGTAGCATGTTAAGAATAAATGACAGCTCTTTTTTTCTACAGTAATCCTTAGTAATCCGTACCATATGGTTTAATACAGTTGTGGTGGAATGGCTAAGTTCTCTAAGGCGTCTTGCTGCGAAGCGCTCGGTCTCTCCCGTCGGCGGTTCAAGTCTTCCCTCCGGTGTGTGTGTGTGTGTGTGTGTGTGTGTGTGTGTGTGTGTGTGTGTGTACGCGCGCGCGCGTGCGCGCGCGCTTTGTCCTCAGGTTAGTTTAAGTAGTTTGTAAGCCTAGGGACTGATAACCATAGTAGTTGAGTTTCAGAGAGTTACAAACATTTTTCCGTTTTCTTTAATACGTTGATGAATAGCCGTGGCGGAGCGGCCGAGCGCATTGAGGCGCTATGCTACGAAGCGCGAGGCCGTTCCCTGTCGGGAGTTCGAATTCCC
The DNA here is from genome assembly GCA_026315105.1 of Locusta migratoria. Classification (NCBI taxonomy): domain Eukaryota; kingdom Metazoa; phylum Arthropoda; class Insecta; order Orthoptera; family Acrididae; genus Locusta; species Locusta migratoria. The sequence continues at coordinate 324,079,548 of CM048745.1, read as the reverse complement.
CCTAGGGCATGGATGTTTGTGCCGTCTTTAGTATAAGGTAGTTCACAAGTAGTCTGTAAGTTTAGAGACTGATGGCCTCGCATTTAAGTTCCATAAGCTTTCTCAAACATTTGAACATTTTTGTTGATGAATACTTTACTTTTCTCCGTTCGTCAGTGTTTGGTAATCATATCCCTAGCAGCAAGTGGCTCTAAGATGCGACAGTGTGGCTTGTGTGTCCAAACGTCTGAATGGAGATTGATACTGACGACTTTGGTGAATTTACAGCAGAATGTTCCATTGGAAAGTTCTTTTAGTTAACAATAGACATTGTTTCTATTGTTGAATCTTAACCAAGACTGCGACGGTGGGTGTCACCCTGCTTATTTTATGGTGCAAATACTTCCTCTTGAAACGGCGATCCCCCGTACAAGAATTGGCGATCCCCTAGGGGTTGCAACCTATAAGTTGAAAAACACTGCTATAAAGCGCGATTTCATTGTGTAGAAAAAGCCTAGTTTGCTTCTGTAGAGCACCACAGACAACTGCGTAATTGCGAATGTACTAGTTTCCCGCATCCGTTGTTGTAGGGCCAACGAAATGTAGTGATCGGGAAGCCGATACGTAGTCTTCCAGCTCTGCCATTAAACACCGTACTGTGAAGCGTGACATTTGAATGTGGTTCGCTCTCCAAACTTGGTTTGTAACCAAACGTTACATTTCTGGATGTAGATTTCTTGCCTTCAGCACTAAGTCTCCTCCATAACTCTTAGAAGATTTTAGTAGGAATTGTGAGAGCCTTCTGCATTAGCTGAGTAACATGGTCTTCCCCAACAAATTTATCAATTTTTTTTAAATTTTATTTTATTTTATTTATTTATTTTTTGCAATAGCAAATTTCACTTTGCGTCAGTGTATACGGTATAGTTGTTGAATCATAAGTGCAGTCATTGTGGCATATGGAAGTTTGGGACGGGCCTGGAATCGTGTTCTGGTAGCCTAGTGGTTAAGGCAACCGTTCGCGAAAAGCGGGAAACCCGGGTTCGAGTCCCGCCCTTGCACAAATTTTCATGTCACCATTTGGTAGAAAGTCTGTACCTTATACAGAGACGCAAAGTGAAATTCGCTATTGTGAAAAAAAGTTGATAAATATATATCAGCAGTGTAAATCGTCACCATACAGTCATTCCCCAACAAATTTGTAACGGGTTATTTCTTGTAGGTCCACCGTTACGTGACGGGAGATAATGACGTCCTTATCGAGAAACGTTTCTGGCAGTTTGTTAAAGTAAAACCTACAGTAACGCACGATGGTGCACGCGTCCCGGCTGTTCACTCTCTTCCGCTAAAGCATAGGGAATTAGCACCTCTCCTGAGTCGACAACAACTGTTCTTCCTTAGCACCTAACCGCTTTCCTCTCAGAGGTGATATGCAAACATTCGCTGCTTAGACTGACCTCACAGCCCCATTGGTGCAGCACTTGGGTTACCTGATAGGGGATATTAGGCAGCTGACTAAAGAAAAACAAGAATATTGATTGGCTACTGACATATCTAATTTGCCTAGTTATGACACGTATTCCACAGTTCAAGGAGGTTTATGAGAAAGTCGAAAATTTACGCTTCCTAAATTAGTATCCCGTGTTTTAGCACGGGTCCTCCTTTATTGGTCAAATATGTAAATGTACACATTAAATTCCACCTAAGAAGCGACGGATTTGTGGAACTGAAATACTCTGTACGTATGTCTAGTTAGACAAACCACTATTCCCTATCGGCAAAAGTTATATTGTCTTCGACTGCAGAACTATCCCGTTTCAGAATTATTTGGTTGTGCGGAAAACTATTTAATTGGCCTATTACATCGAAGGCGTTGCATTATGATGGCTTAACATTAGATTGTAGTTGCATGAGGCAAACCGTTTGCACTCCACCCTGTGGATGGTAACAGAGACTGCACTCTGTAATTGGCTATTAAGCTAAACGAAATTGCGGCAAATATTACCAGCAAACTCTAATTTTTGGACAGTAATGCTATTAGCTGCAGAGATTACACAGCGAGAAAATTTGGTGGGATATAAGGTTATCTTGGAAAAGCAATCAATTATTTGTAATCTGTCACGTACGCGGCACAGAGCGACGTATATGCGTGAATCCATGCAACATTGCCTTTAATTCTTTTACTGTTTCAGGTGTTGTTAAAAAGGCGTTTAAGCGAACTAACCCAATTGATTCACTAAAACTGCAGCTTCCGCCCTCTTAAGAGAGCTCCTATTCCTCACGTTTCATTTATGTCCATTTATGTCTCTGCCTTGCTTTCTATAATATTCGTTACCACAACCCATATTTACAATGACACTGTTTTCATTCGGAATATTCTGGCAGTAATTACTAACATCGAACTGACGAGTGAAACGTCTTTTCATTGCCCTACTCGGAGCTGAATTCCGCCTGGTGGCCCTGTAAGAAAAGTATATACAGTACTTTGGCAGTAGCGAATGAAAGGTGATGCTAGTGGAGATAGTGGCCGCAAATGGGATAGTTTTTAACATAAGTAACTTTGAGAAATAGTAGATCGTTACGGCCGGCGCTGAAGCTCAATCATTCAAAAACCGAGGAAGCTGGTGTATTATTGCTGTACTACTTTCCTGACCATCTGCGGAAAGTGAGTGAAAAACAGTGAAAACAGCAGTAGGGAACAAGGTGTTAGATGTCTAGATTTCAACACTCATCACGGGTGTCTGTGCTATGCAAAAATGGATAGCCGGCGAACTATAGCAGATGTCACGATTTTATAATGCTGTTCGTGGCTAGGTTTAGCATGCCTGTCACACAAGAAGGACGTCTACTCGTCACTGCCAAATTAGTCTATGAAAGTGCCCCAAGTGATAACTCCAGATAGCCAAGCGTTTAGGATACAGATCTATCACCAGATGCATCAATTGTCCCTGTGACAGTGTGTTTGGAGAGCGATGTTTGCCTCAGGCATAAGAGATCGGATTCGTGTTAAAAGGGGTCGTGGTTTCAACCCCGCCCGACGGCAAATATTTTTCTGCCCTTCGTCAATGCGTACATTGCTGACGTCACAATTAACCGCAAGTAGTGTCGGACGGGAAATTAAACCCTAAAATTGCTTTTTCTTTTCATAACTTGAGCCAAGCAATAAACTGTATTTTGCAAAGTCAGGACAAAATTGAGTCTTGTCGGGCCTATAAAGTCCATAACTATGACGGTTGTAATACATCGGGACGAATGGAAACCCTATTCGCCGCACAATGTTTAGGACACGTTGTTGAGCATGGAGCCCCAGAGCAGACCACACCTACGATGTTGCAACCTGATGAAATTACATTGTCACCCGGATTCGCAATTGTCACGGGATGTTAGAGCAGAAGTACAGTATTTCCATTTCCTATAGTGCCAAAAGTACGAAAACTTTGTGACAAATTTCGCATCGATATCTCTATCCTCTTCTGAGAAAAAAGCCTTTTAATAGTCGGATAAAGACAAACGAATAACAAAACAGTCATGCAAGGGATATTTGTGCCGTCCTTAGTCTTAGCTAGATCATAAGTAGTTTGTAAGCTCAGGGACTGATGAGCCCGTAGTTAAGTCCCATAAGTTCTACAAACATTTGAAAATTTGAACAGACAGTCATTTTCTCTTGACGATGGCGGTAATCGAGGAAATCTTGAGGTTTTTCACAGTATTGACGCGACAAGAAGACTTCGTTCTCATGTAAGGGTCATGTGTCTTACAGAAATAGGTAAAGGAAAACAAAATCTGCAATGTAAAGCTTGAAACTGGAGCTACATTACCGAAATGCATAGGACTAAACCACCTAGACAGAACTTTTCCACTGAATTACATTTACTTTTTAAATTACGTGCTGTGAAAAGGGCATCACAAAATGACTATTTTTAGTGTTACTAAACTATTTTCTTCCCTAAATATTTGCAAAAGGGAGTTTCTGGTCGCTGGCGGTCAAAATACGTCTGTAATTTGGTACCGTTCAAATGAACGGCGCTACCTAAAAAGTAGGAACTTGTTAGATACACAAAGAGACAGAGTTATTTTTGCAAATATCTCTGATGCGATGCCAGATACGGAAAAACATTACAAAGGAAAGTTGTTGATATTTCCTCAATTCGTTTATTCAATTTCAGTCTCAGATGAATAGTTAAGCCGTTATTTTCAGGTAACTATCGATCTGTCAAAGAGACGATCGCCAACGCCTACTTTTAGTGTTATTACCGTGGGGTAAAAACGCCTTTGTTTGCTGCAATTAATTTATTTCTCCCAGACGCGTTTTGGAGGAGTAAAATCAACTGAAGCAAATAAAAGGCGGTCTTTATTTTTATTTTATTATTTATTTTTACCTTGAAAGCGAAGAATTTCGACGTTTGACTCTGAAGATGGTCACCCAAGCAAACTTGAGATATATCTGTGTTTACTAGACAGCTAAGGGAGAGGTCGGCAAGAAATCATAGACGGGGTCAGGAGACATTTGAAAATTTTTTCGAGGTCCGCAACTAAAATCTCATATTCCTTATTAATTTTTTATTTTAATTTTTATTCACAAAATAATATAAAATACAACAAACACGCATTTTTTATTAAAAAATCCTGAAAAAGTAAAATTCTTCACTTTTTTTAATTTTCACTCTGAAACTTATATGAAGTACAATAGATATAAGACAGAAATGTATAAAAATAAGTAAAAAACTTATATTATTTTGCAAAGTATCTTCAGGCTATCAAATGTTCAAATTTTTGTAAATGTATCGGACCAAACTGCGTGGTCATCAGTCCGTAGCTTACAAACTACTTAAACTAAGGTAAACTAATCTAAGGACAACACACACACACACACACACACACACACACACACACACACACACACACGCGCGCGCGCGCGCGCGCGCGCGCGCGCGCGCCCACACACACACACGCCCATTCCCCAGGGAGAACTCGAACCTCCACGGCGAGCAACCGCGCGCTCCGCAGCGAGGGGCCTTAGACCGCTCGGCTTCTCCACCGCGGCTTCAGGCTATCGTTCGTTATGAGCACAAAAATGGTGTTCACATGGATAAGCCTTGCCGCTGAAGTAGAGGTTTCGAGTATGAAGTCGATTTATAGAATTTCATTGTTCATTATATAAAGGTCCGGTACTGCATTCGTGTGTACTGAGCTTTTATGCGGATCACCTGCCACCAGCTTGCTCCGTTCTGCCGCCGCTCGTCAGTATACTCTCAGGCGTTGCACATCCTGATAATTATTTATTTAATCTACCTGCAATCATCATTAAGGGTTCTAATTATTCAGCAGTTAAATGTAAAATTCAAATAACAGTATAAGGGTGGCCCTCATACGAAATGTTTATAGAAAAAAGACATTTTTTTAAAATAATTTGAGTTCTTATGTAACATATTTTCAAAATATTTTTGACGGGTCAGCTTCTGACCTGCCGTGGTCCGCCAGTTACCGACTGCTGGCTTAGGAGGTGATTTTTTAAAAAAAAAATTCCCCCCGACTGCGAGTAATGCTAATTGCTGGCAGACTGGGCTGTGGTCCAGTATTGTTGCAGTACTGTTCAAATGTTTGTAAATCCGTCGGACCAAACTGCGTGGTCATTAGTCCGCAGCTTACGAAATACTTAAACTAAGGTAAACTAACCTAAGGACAACACACACACCCATGCCCCATGCAGTTATGTTCAAATGTTCAAATGTTTGTTAAGCTTGTGGGACTTAACTACGGGGTCATCAGTGCCTAAACTTACAAACTACTTATGAACTACTTACGAACTAGGACGGCACAAATATCCATACCCGAGGGGGGATTCGAACCCCCGACCGTAGTGGCCGTGCAGACCGTGACTGGAGCGCCTTAGTCCCCTCGGCCACCGCGGCCGGCCAGCCATGTTCTTCTGCTGTCCAGTTTTAGGTGAGATCCCGACTTCGTTTTAACTATTGTGTGTCTTCGTTTTGTGTTGTCCAACGTCAGCTTACCCCATTTGTGAGTTTTCATCTTTAGAGCTGTGTTTTATTTTTTACGCTCTTGACAGAGGACTCTTAGCTAGGAACAGGGGACTGATTACCTAGCTGTTTAGTCCCCTCAAAAACCCAACAACAACAGCAATCCGCCAGTTGTCGACAGCTGGCTTAGGAGGTGCTTCTCTTTTTCGACTGCGAGTAGCGGTATTGCATGCAGACTGGGCAGTGGTCGAGTATAATGTTGCAGTTCTGTCTTAGTGGAGACGATACAGCTGGCGTAGCAGTTAGCGATACGTGCCGCGTGAGTCAAGGCAAATGGGGAGGGACGGTGTGGATGTGAAGCGAGGATAGGCGAGGCGACTGTGGCGTTAATGGCTAATCGCTGGCTGCTGGCTGGGGAGCTGTGGCACGTGGGGAACGCGGGCGCGGCAGGATTCCAGGCAGCAGACAGCTTGGGTTTCACACAGGGGTGGCTGGAGGCGGAGGGTGGAGGCGTCTGTACGGCTTCACGGCTCTGGGGCGCTACCCGGGGTCTGCCGGCGCCGCTGGTGTCTGCCAGTCTGCGCTGCTGCCTGCCAAGGACTGCCTTCACACCACATTTCCCACTACCAGTATCCCCTACATATGTACAGACAGTGAAACCATATTCATCGCACTAAACACATACAAACCTAAACAGTCCCGCACACTTAGCCAGTTCTATGACCGAACTGCCTAACTACCATGACATACTTGGCTATGTTACAGGTATTCTGCCACAGCCGATGTTAACGGGTAAACTGCCGCAGCCGACCCAGGAGACTTCATTGGAGCTCAGCTGCAGCAGAACCTCGCATCAAAACGGACTGATTCTTTATGACGAACCTAGCAAAGTTAACAGTACTCAGAAAATACCCATTACTAACATCACCAAACCTTGCATGATCTGTCGCAGATAGCATACCGCTACTGCCCTTCATACCTACCCCACTGTCGCAGGTTTTTTTCCCTTGGCACTTTTTTCCTCTGCCCTTACATACCTTTACCCTTCGCATACCTTTCGACCAATTCTATCTCCAGATGCACCGTATTAATGGGTGATCGCGCCCACACGTACGGATAACATCGCGGTTCCCACATCCCGTGATCCACCTTAGCAAACTAACTTAATTACGGAGGTGACAGTAGAACTTTTGTGATGGTCACCACGTTGGTGTGGACGTGGAGGGGCCCCATCCATCTTCCACGGACGCTCGTACCAAGAACGAACTAACAGATCATGAGTCTAAACTAAATGACGACAAGAACAAGTTCGAAGACAATTATGAACGGCTATGTCTGCCTATGCCTTAATTATACGAGCCGCGTCCAGAAAGTAAGTTCCGTTTGGTAATAAAATTGTACACAGATACAGAAGAAATTTTTATTGCAAAAAGTTCTACAACTCTTTAACTACTTTTCCACATAACTGCCGAAATTTTGTAGGCACTTGTCATAGCGTGCCACAACTTTTTGCATGCATCCTTCACAGAAGGTTGCCGCCTATATATTCAACCATGCGGTAACATCTCTTTACCATCGTTGAAGTGTTGAACACCAAGGACAGATTTTAGGTGTAAGAAGAGATGAAAGTCGCTAGGAGAGAGGTCCGATCTGTATGGAGGCTGATCAAACAGGCCCCACTGAAATTTCCGTAAGAAGGTCACATTCGGTGTGTGAGGTCAGGCATTATCGTGAAAAAAATCTTTTGACAGTAATCCCCTTCTTACACCTAAAATCTGTCCTTGGTGGACAACACTTCAACGATGATGAACTGAAAGAACATGTAACTACATGGTTGAACAGACAGGCGGCAACGTTCTATGTTCAAATGTTTGTAAAGTCTATGGGACTTGACTACGGGGTCATCAGTCCCTAAACTTACAAACTACTTCTGAACTAACTAAGACTAAGGACGGCACAAATATCTATGCCCGAGGGGGGATTCGAACCCCCGCCGTAGTGGAAGTGCAGACCGCGACTGGAGCGCCTCAGTCTCCTCGGCCACCGCGGCCGGCAACATTCTATGAAAAACGCGTACAAAACCTTATGCCATGCTAGGACAATTGCCTACAAAATTTCGGAAGCTACGTAGAAAAGTAGTTTAACAGTTGTAGATTTTTGTACAATCAATATTTTTTCTGTATCTGTACCCGTTCGTTTTATATAACCAAACGGAACTTACTTTCTGGATGCGCCTCGTATAAAGAAAGGTTCGAAGACAACTATGAACAACGGCTATGCCTCTCTCTCTCTCTCTCTCTCTCTCTCTCTCTCTCTCTCTCTCTCTCTTTCTCAATCCAAAGATTGGTTGGCAGCAATTCTTCTCCTCCACACTTCTCTGTTCTCGGATAGCCTCTTCATTTCCTGATATGATTCCACTCCTATATCTCTTTGAATCTGTTTCAAGTACTGCAATCTGGATCTTCCTCTGCCTCTTTTCCCTTCTACCATCCCTTCCATAATATTAATTATAAACTCATTGTGCCTATACAGATGACCAATTAACTTGTCCCTTCTCTTCATTATCGTTTTCACAAGTGCTCTTTTTTCGCCGATTCTTCTAAAAACTTCTTCGTTTGTCATCTTGGCCATCCAAGGGATTTTCTGCAACCTCCTCCAACACCACAATTCAAATGCTTCTAATCTTCTCTTGTCGCAAACGCCGAGTGTCCAAGTTCCGGAGCCATACAATGCCACACTCCACACAAAGCATTTTATAAATGCTTTTTTGGTCACTTATATTTCTTGATGTAAGAAGCATCCGTTTATTGCTGAAGGCTAGTTTAGCTCGCGCAATTACTGCATTCGTTAGCCGCTTGCTATGTAAACGTTCCCGCCCCCCCCCCCTCTCTACCCCGTGGAGGTGAATATCAGGATTTTCCTTTCATTGATTCTAGGCATATTCAGTACTTTCAGAGAGGATGTCTGCTTATGCCTCAATTATATAAAGAAAGGTTATGCATCACCTGTGTATACCATGAACCCATTCCTACTGTACCTATAAAAATACCTATAAAACATGGCAGAACAATCAATAAAAACACCACAGGTTAGCGAAGATGGCTCCGTAAAACTATTATAAAAGCTGATGGTAGCCTCCATGAACCATAGACATTGCCGAGATGGGGTGGCGTACGTGACTCAAGATACAAATAGCCGTACTGTAGGTGCAACAGCAGCGAAGGAGTACACTACTGGCCATTAAAATTGCTACACCAAGAAGAAATGCAGATGATAAACGGGTATTCATTGGACATATATATTATACTAGAACTGACATGTGATTACATTTTCACGCAATTTGGGTGCTTAGATCATGAGGAATCAGTACCCAGAACAACCACTTCTGACCGCAGTAACGACTTTGATACGTCTAGCCATTCAGTCAAATACAGCTTGGATGGCGTGTACAGGTACTAATACCAATACAGCTTCAACACGATACAACAGTTCATCAAGAGTAGTGACTGACGTATTGTGACGAGCCAGTTGCTCGGCCACCATTGACCAAACGGTTTCAGTTGGTGAGAGATCTGAAGAATGTTCTGGACAGAGTAACTTGTAATTTGCGGCTGTTTGCTGATGATGCTGTGGGAGAGTGTCGTCTTTAATTGACTGTAATAGCATACAGGATGACAAACTTTTCTTACTCTCCTTTTTTGTAAACCTTTTACCAGGCGTTGAAACCCCTGCTGTAGAGACGAAGTCCGACCGCCTGGGATAGAAGATCTGCAGGTGAGTTGCCGGTCAGGGAAACCGTAATAGTCGGAGACACTTTTCTTTATTCATCCACAGTTACAGCTTCAGCCAACATCCCTACGCTACACTTTGAAAGGTCACGACCGATCTCCTTACACATTAAAAAAAAACCGAGCGTGATGTGCGCCTGGAATGACCAAGCTATTGGCGGGATGTTAAACGCTAATCTCCGTTATTCCTTTTCGTATAAAACTGCAGCCGGCATAGGAGCACTTTGGTGCAGGAACAAAACGCCACACGAGCAGCACTATAGCATGACGTCTGCGAAGCAACCTGTGCAACAGTGAGGGGTAGATATAGTCTTTAATCACATCTTATTGGTTATGAACTGCAGACTGAAATTGAAGAAACTGCAGAAAGGTAGGAAATTGGGGAGACGGGACCTGCATAAATTGAAGGAACCTGAAGGTGTCGGCAACGGAGCCGTGTGTCTGAACGTGTGTGGTCAACGTGCCGAGTCCAACGTGCGGCTGAACGGTCAGAGACGGCGCGACTTGTGCATACGAGACGTGTGCCTCAACGAGCTACACGCGACCACAGCGCGCTCCAGCGACAGTTGTCGGGGGCATCAGGTTCTGAAATCACACTGTTTACGAAATCAAAAGAGTGGAATTCCTGTTTTACCTCTATCAGGTCGCATATTTCCGCGCTTGTGCGTATGTCAGTGCCGGATTAAGCAAGCGTGCGGCACGTAGCAAAATCTGACATAGGGCCCTTGAGTTGTTTAGGACTTTAGGTCATTTGGTTTAGGATATAAAATAAAACAAGATTATTACAAATAAACATTTCTCGATTTAATTTCGGCAAATTTAGAAATAATACATCAATTTTTCTGAGTAAATCGTATTCAATGTTCATTATACTTAGGTCATTTAGATGTTCCTGTCCCATCGTATTTCTTAATTCATTTTTAATGCGCTATTACGTTGAAATAGAACGTTATCCAGGTTGGTGATCATTAACGATAAGTAAATGCCTAAGACTATTTCTACATTTGAACAACACGATCCTAATGAATTTTCAATTAGCAATTTGTAATTTATTATTTAAACTTTGGGGTATATGTGAATAGAAAAGCACCTAATCTTATGCTTCTGTGGTTCCCTCTTTTCAGTCAGCAACTTTGAAATCACTATATAAAATCGATGCAAGTTACACACTTAGTAATCATGTACTTTGTAAAAGAATTTCACGATTGGCCTCCAAGCACCGACTGTTAGATGGACGGTGTGAGATTACCGCCTAATAGAAATACCGGTAATCAATAGCATTTGATAATTAAACAGTATGAAGTTCACTGCAAACATTGATCATGCCAATGCACTAAATGTTACACAATTTTAATCTTATTAATTATGGTAGCAATGTATGTACACAGTTGGGTGACAACATTTATAGTTAGGCCATAGGTAGAAATTCTCCACGTTGAGATTTGCTGTGTGCTTGTAGCTGACGGGAGGCCAGCGAGCAGGCCGACGTTGGTGGCTTGTTCCAACTTAGGATTTTACATTTCGTTTCCGGTGAGGGGAGAGAGGGACAATGGTGAGTGCCAGGCACAGTGCAATGCACAAATATTGTAATACTACTGGCATTTGAAGTAATACGATGCAGTTAGGAACCTCATTACAAAATAGCCTGTTGATAAATAAACAATACATTAGCTGATATAGTCACATCTAACGTAATATGTTTAACTGACAATGAAAAGTAATAAATTACCAACGAAGACAAGACAGTTACACAACTAGCATGGCAATGTTTGTTTATAATAAATAATATATTAACTATTTCTCATTTTATTTTCAATTAATCTTTTGTATTTTATCTTGAAGTATTCAGTTAAATCACTTATCTGTGGTATAAGAAACTGCACGATTATGATAAACAGTACAAAGGATATTAATACTAATATAAAAACGTAAGAAAATATTTGTTTAATGTGTAGTGTAATTATTTTGATTTTAAGTGAAGTTTTCGAAATGTATTGGCTGAGCGCTGTACGTTGGCAAATCGGTTGGAACAGTTCACATGGAGAAGTTGATGACGTAGGGGAAAAACCCCGGCAGTTGAGCTTTTGGCACGCGAGGGCAGGAAGTGAGGACTCCGGAGCACGTGGTGAGCTGGCCGGGCGGCGTCGCTCTGCATCAGTCGGCATGTGGATCTCGAGGTGGTGACTTTAGATTTGTGTGTGGCAATCGCCACGTGTGGTTGCTCGTCGTAGACTGTACCAAGTTAAATCGAGTGCTACTGTGTGTTTGTGATATTTTAGCCGGTGGAACAAGGTGTGCATCGCATTGCATTAAAGTGACTGTGATTTGTTAATGTAACACGTGTCGTCGCATAGGCATGAATATAAACGGTGTTTGGGACAGCCACGTGGTGTGAAAACAATTCGCGACAAATATTCATTTTGTCTGGGGGCTCACGAGTTATAACTTTATTTGGTAAATGTGTCAACGTACAGACGTATCAGCCACAGGGTTCAAATATTGTGAAATAAACAACATAAAGTGAACTTTCACATGTTTTCAAAAATAGTAGTTAGTATACCGTTTTCTCTCATGAACTTTATTTTATTATGAATTTGTTTTGTTAATCATATTCAGGGAAGGAAAGCTGCGAACGTGTGATATCATCCCCTAGAAAACGAGTCAAACAGTTGAAATCACATTTCCAGTGTTTTTGCATGTTTAGGAATTTGGTTCGCAACTGGTGGTTGTGAGTTTTAAAAATTAAACTTTCTCTATTTTAAACTCGCACACCGACCTTCACGCTCGCAACGGTGTTATGCAACACTAGACCAAGCGCCATTTATTGATATTTTCTGGTTTGAGCAAATTCTATTGAGAAGCATCGTAATCTATGTGGATAAAAATCACCGTTATCTTCGTAGCAACGGTTGCCATGATATATTAAAAATACTAAGTCGACATGCTACAAACCGAACAGTAGTTCTGCAACAGTAGACCAAGCGCCCGCCACCTGCCTGGCTTTAGTCTAGTGTTGGTAACGGAACTTGCGGTAGCCTTGGTTCACAACATCGGCTGTGTGCACCGATCTAGCAAAACGCCTTGTTACCTTGCTCTGTGAACTGTTTAGTGTTTGCTGGCGCAATAGTAGGTTTTGTGTTGTAATGTCGTGAGGTTTCTAGTTAACAGGTGTGATAACTGACGCGTTAAATCAAGTACACGACGTATTACTGAAAGTGCAACAAGTATGTCGAATGGATCTGGAACTCTAAAGGTAGGAAATAGTCAGTTACCTTTCGAGGTTAAGTTCAAAACTACTTCATAAGGTCCTAAACACAATGTCGTAATATAAGGAACTCATAGTTCTATGGGGCGATCTATAATTGTTTAATAATGATTTTGCAGCCAAGATCGCATTTTTCAATTTATTATGTTACCGGTTTCGGCGTGTTCGACGCCATCTTCAGACCTGTCGTAATTTACATCACGACATTTTTATATACTAAAAGAGTACATCCAGGTTGAGGCATCACTAAACATAAGATTATATAGAGTGTTATACTGGAGTTCAATTAGTATTGAACTTAGACTTTGAAGTACCTCGCTTCAGAACCATTAGAAGATGGATGTATATATTTTATTTGTGACTACTAATTTTATGCTTAGTAATGCCTCAACATGGATGTACTCTTTTAGTATATAAAAATGTGAAGTTATTTAAATTACGACAGATCTGAAGATGGCGTCGAGCACGCCGAAACCGGTAACATAATAAATGAAAAATGCGATCTTGGCTGCAATATCATTATTAAAACAATGTCGTAAACTTTACGCATACCGCTTTTTTTACGGTTAATATGCATCTCCCAGCACGGACATTCAAACCAGGGATTCTTCACTGAATGCAAATAACCATAACAATGATGTAACATCAAATGCAGTAGTGTGTAAGCAAATCGATGATGGGTTCTGTAACTTGTAATGAAGGCGAGAACTGCAAATCTGGAAGTAGCCACGTAGAGAATGACGGGAAGCCAGTAATGTTGGAAAAACAAGTAACAAACCACAAATGTGACAAAGAAAACCGCGAAATGAATTGGCTGAAGACTACAGAAATTGGATGAGAAAGAACAAACCTGTATTTATTTTTATGACAAGCGAATTTGACCAGGAGACTGCAGCTGAAATATACATTCAGAAATCGGGATGAAGAGGGTGACCTTCTCAGCCGTTGAAATTAACACTTAATACCATTGTGGCCAGGAGGAAAACCAGTTTCTAAAGAAACACTGGAAGTTGAAATCTCTTCTTCCGCTGATTCCGAAAGATGCAAGACAAATGTAACGGTCGTTTCGAAGTGATCCCAACATGGAAGACGACATCGATGGTTTCATTAGACACGTTGACTTCGAAATTGAATCCGATTAATGACAATAACCTCTAATTTTGTTTCATTATGTTTCATTTTATTGGGTTTGTACAATAGGGCCATTGTGATGTACATTTGGTTACACTTACTTCCATTTCGAATATCTGTAGTGCTGTCATAGACATTCGTAGAATGTAATGTCATTTGCTTTATTACAATTGATTTGTCTCTCATACGATTTCATAACTAAAATGTCAGTGATAACAAAAAGATACAACAATGTCAGTATTGATACATTCTGCATGTTCTTCACAATGCTTAGTTTACAAAATGTAATTTGTTCTCTATTTAAGTTTCGATTTCAGTAACGTGACTGTATTAAGTTCAAAATGTTCAAATGTTTGTAAAGTCTATGGGACTTAACTACGGGGTCATCAGTCCCTAAACTTACAAACTACTTCTGAACTACTTACGAACTAGGACGGCACAAATATCCATGCCCGAGGGGGGATTCGAACCCCCGACCGTAGTGGCCGTGCAGACCGTGACTGGAGCGCCTCAGTCTCCTCGGCCACCGCGGCCGGCAGTATTAAGTTGTTTCAGGATATTAATGACATATGGCTTCCTAAAGCTTAATTTTTGTAATAGGTCTAATGCACAGTTCAGTTACGCATAATGAGAACAAAAGTGATTTAGTCTAGTGATGCATAACAGAACTGCACTAGCAGCAATTAAGCATTAGTAGTCTAACGACCAGTTGAGTTATTTTTTCATGTTGTTTAGTTTTGAATTACGGTGATCTTCCATTAATAAGTGAAACAATAACAACTCTTCGTCTGTACAAACAGAAAAAATGAGAAACTTCAACAGTACATACTTTTTAAGGGAATAGTAACTTTGGACGCCATTATCTCGCTTATGACATTTTGGCGCTTGGTCTAGTAATACATGACCACCGTACAGATTTCGGTACCTCTCGGGACTTGTCTCGACTGGCCTTTTTTAATCGCTGTCGCACCTACACTCGTGCGCTTTTACAAGGCCTCGTAACGCGACAGCAGCGGCCAGCTTTCCACAGTGCAGACAAATGGGGCGTCTACACACTAGAGGACTGCACCTCGCTCGGTTGCTCGCTCGAATCGCGTGATACACGTCGTTCTATGACAGTCCGACAGGTGTCGGTACTGCAGTTTGCGGCATGGCGTGTGGCTGCGCTCGACTTTTTCCTCGCTCGTTCGAGCAGCGCACGCTCGACTGGCCCGACCGTCCACACTGCCCGCTCGCCACTCGGTCGCCCACCGCAGCGCCACTCGAGTCCAAGGAGAGTGTCGGGAGCAAACTAGATGCTTGAGAATACATCTTGACTGAGAAATTTGGAATTTTTTTCTTTCCCGGGTGCTTCGAAAGCTGTTCTCTCTCCAGTTGAACTAGCCATTCAGTTTCGCATTTTATACTTTACCATACATGTTATTATGCGTAATTAACATAAAGTTTCTGTGCTAAGATCATTTTCTAAATGAGTTTTCCAGGATCTTTCTTTCTTTCTTGCTCCCATTTTGCGGACTGTTAGTGCCTGTTTAGTGGTAGGTGTTACTTGCCGGCTTAACGAGGACGTGATTGTATTTTATATCCATTCCTCTTATCACTCTCAAGTCCTGGAATACTTTTTCCGTCTTTTATATTGATATTAAATACACGATACTGATGTACACCCTTTAGGTTAGTTTTGTGCATCTCTCTCTCTCTCTCTCTCTCTCTCTCTCTCTCTCTCTCTCTCTCTCTCTCTCTCACTCTCTCTCTCACTCTCTCTCTCTGTTGCACCTCGTTAATATATATTTCCGTAGTATTTTGGCACTGTGCGTGGTTGCTGCGCCTCTACCTTTTTTCGAGTGAGTCCTTAACGGAAATTTTTCCAGTTGCAATATTCATATACCTCCCACTGCCACTGTCGTCTTTCTTATCTACATAACAAAGAACGTATGCATGCTTTTGTGCAATATATAGGATCCTCACTTTCTTCCGTGTCTTGATAAGAGATCGGCCTAGGTACATTGCAGGGGGAGTGAGAATTATGGGGACAGCTCAAAAAAATATTTTGATTTTATCGAAGTTGAATCTATGGAATTTGTCTTTTATCAAAGATACTTTCATACCAAACATAATTAAAATCGCTTCTCTAGTCTCTAAGTTTTCGCCATGTTTCTATTTTAGCGACAATTTTGGAGGGACCGTTTCACCCCTTAAATATGCTTCTCCGCCGCTAGAAAATAATTCGTGTCCCATAGTTATTCATGTATTATGAAATATGCAAATTACATAAAAATCGGAGAGTGACACTTGGGTAGGTTTCCTTGTGAGTACAGCGGCAGCGGCCTCTGCCCGCCCCGCCCCACGCAGCCTCGTTCGAGTGTCAACACGCTCGCTGCGAGCGTAACACACTCGGCGCGCCACCGCCGAGCGTTGCGCACTCGACCGAGCACGAGCGAGCGAAAACGGCGATTTGCAGACCTCTAACATACACGCGGCTACTCACACGCCAGCGGCGGTGGCGCGACCATCTGTGCACGAGCGGCTGTCACCTTTCACACGTGGCGTTTCGGTAGCGTAGCAGCTGTTCTCACGGCACCGTGAGTTTTGATACCGCTATTTGAGACTAAAGATACAGCGAATACAGCAACAGGATTGCATGAGCTAAATGTCACTGAGAAGCTACTGCTGGCCATCGAAGTTAACTCCGACGCACCGACTACCTTGTTCATCATCGTGACGCCAGAAACATTATTAATCAGTTGGCAGAATTTTGAGAACTTAACCAAATAGTGAGATAATTCACCTTTTTCACAAGTCTGCTTGCAATAAATAAATGCTATACCTCAAATAACTGGAAAAAAAAAGAAGAAAAAGTCGACAAGAGTATTTGCGTCCATGTGCGGGGCCCCCCAAATGCACGGGGCATTTGCTAACTCTTGCTACGTAGCTAATCCGGCACTGGCATATGTTCGTTATGGTTTTTGATATACGCCTACATAAGAAACAACAAAACATCTATGAACACAAGACGCTTAGAAAAGTTGCATGTTATGTCAATAAGTGCAGTGAATTATAAAAGTTTCATGACAAACTGTGAGATATAAAATTAGAAAAGGCCTTCACATGAGCAAGCATTATTTCAACAGTCTCGCTTTTTAGTAAAACTTAAACGTCATTCTACCACGGTCAATGTTACTATTCAGTAGAAGAATGTTAAGAACGTGTAAAATGCAATACGTGAAATACTAAAGTGCGTATTTTACTCTAAGTAAGGTGCAAACTGTCCTGTTCATAAAAAGAATCCAACAAAGTCATCCTCATGTTTACATAGTAGCACTGAATATTGTGCAGTATACTTCTGTGAAATGTATCGGAAAGTCTTTTGAGTCTATCAGAAAGCCCGAATAAAAGAAAAAAAATTGTTTCCGAGGAACTTTGAACCACAGCCGTGGGACATCGTCCGTTTCACAAGCTACGATTTTGCTGCCTACGCTACGGCCTCTGACGTATCTGGCTATCATCGACGAATGTATTAGACGTATTTTATATACACTACTAGTATGCCGGTTGCTGACATGTAATTACAACAAATGATGTAAAGAACAGTTTGTGTTGATAAATTTTCTTAACCACGTATAAGACGTTTCCAGTCATTTATTCCAACGAATAGTACCTCTAATGACCGGTTTTAGAGAGATTCTCAATTTACTCAGTTAGTTTTACTTGCTTTGAAAAGCCAGACATTCATAAGACCTGTTTTATACATAAAACCCATTAAATACGACGGCCATTATAGCGACATCGTCTCTCTATCGAAAAGAGCTGCCCCGACATATGGCTACCTTTACGTGATGAGGACCCACTGAATTACCGTTGTCGAAATTTGTTGACAGTGGTCCACATCCTGCCGGACTGTCCGTCTTGAGGCACTCTTTTAATCTGCCTACTGCGCCTGCCTTCATTTTAGCTGACAATGCCTCAATGGCTGACCGAGTTTTAGGTTTTATATACGCGCAGCTGGATTTTATCAAATGTTCAAATGTTTGTAGAACTTATGGGACTTAACTATGTGGTCATCAGTCCCTAAACTTACAAACTACTTATGAACTAGCTAACACTAAGGACGGCACAAATATCCATGCCCGAGGGGGGCCGTGCAGACCGTGACTGGAGTGCCTCAGTCCCCTCGGCCACCGCAGCCGGCTGGATTTTATCATTCTATTTAGTGGTGGGCTCGTGTCTGGTGTTTCAGGTCCCCACCCCTCACCTTTCAGTCTGATGTTTTTCTTACGTCTACCCTGCTTTTTACCCGCAGGTCTGTGCAGAGTGACTGGCTAATCTTGTATTTGTTTGTGATCGGCCAGCCACTGTTCCCTGCTCTATTTCAGCTTAGTTCAACACTTGGCCTCTCCTATTCCTGTCTTCTTCAGTGGTGTTGAGAGTCTCAAGTTCCTTGGCACTGTGTGCCCCCTTATGCCTCTCTACTGGGTGTCGAGCTCTGCTTTATCTTTTTCCTACTAGGATGTATTGTCTTCGGTAGGAACAGGGGACTGATAACCATGTAGTTTAGTCCCCTCAAAACCCCACAACGCCGGCCGCGGTGGCCGAGGTGACTGAGGCGCTCCAGTCACGGTCAGCACGGCCACTACGGTCGGGGGTTCGAATCCCCCCTCGGGCATGGATATTTGTTCCGTCCTAGTTCGTAAGTAGTTCATAAGTAGTTTGTAAGTTTAGGGACTGATGACCCCGTAGTTAAGTCCCATAAGCCTTACAAACATTTGAACATTTTTTGAACCCCACAACAACAACAACAACACTGGATAGCCACGTGGCGTGACGTCGGTGGCGAACTGCCACCTTATTGGTTATCGTTCAGACTCACATTGAGAATATCTGCCATGCTTGATTCTGCCCCATATGTTGGGAAAGCCTCGCCAACGTGCGGTTCGCACATTGTGACGTCAGAAACTCGCCACGATGGCCAAATGTTTGTATTGTCTATGCGACTTAACTACGGGGTCATCAGTCCCTAAAGTTACAAACTACTTATGAACTAGCTAATCCTAAGGACGTCACAAATATCCATGCCCGAGGGGGGATTCGAACCCCGACCGTAGTGGCCGTGCAGACCGGGACTGTAGCGCCTCAGTCCCCCCGGCCACCGCGGCCGGCCACGATGGCCACACTCGTTCAGATGCACGCTCCGTTTGCCGACGGCTTTACCCAAAAATCCTAGAGTGAGCTTCCCCTCGAATGACGAAGCTATCGGCCCTGAGCTTCCTTTATTCCTTTCCGTATAAAACTGCAGGCGACAAAGGAGCACTGCAGTGCGGAAACATAACACCAGCGCCACGCGAGGTACAGTATCGCATGGCGCCTGCTAAGTTAAGTGTGAAAGCAGCCCGTGCAGCGGTGAGTGTGATAGACGTCAGTCGTGTGCGCGGCTAATTAGCTGAGCGGGTAAATACCGAAGTTGGCTATCGCAGACAGCAGACAGCACAAAGGCCGCAGCTTGCACCGCCGCTGGCGTGACGCCTCGCAGGCCACGTGGGGCCGCAGCCCACGCCCGCATCTGCAATCGGAGCCGCAGGCGCCCCGCCCCCGCCTACCCCACCCCCAGCAGCCGGCGTTAAAGCCCCGCCGGCGCCTGGCTCTCACTAGCATCACAAACCAACACCACGGCTCAACGCAGACAGCCTTCTGCAGACCTGCCACGCCGACAAGAGTCGACGCCGACAGCCGAGTCCACCGTGGGCGTTTCAGCTCTAAAATGTTATCCAGAAGCTACCACTGGCAAGGTCGCCGAAGCTGTGTCAGGAGTGAGGAAATGTCTTCCTGTTACTGATGTTTTCTGTCACTGCACAGACATACTTTTATGATGTACTTGTTGAGAACCAATCTCTCATTCCGTTTCCTCTTTCTGTCCACCTTCTGTTTCCTTCTGTCTGTCCATCTCGTTCTCTCCTTTCTTTCTCTCTCTTTTACTCATTTCATCTCACTCTGTTCATATCCTGCCACCCCCCCCCCCCCTTTGTGCCCACTTACACCTCTCCCTTTCTATCTCAATCACCTCTTCGTCTGTCAAACTCCTCCTCCATCTACATATATATTACGCAGTCCACCGTAAGGTACCACTACTAGGCATTTCCTTTCCTATTCAACTCCCAAACAGAACGAGGGAAAAATAACATCTATATGCTGTTGTTGTTGGGGTCTTTAGTTTGGAGATTGGTTTGATGCAGCTCTCCACAATAAATGTTCAAATGATTGTATAGTCTATGGGAGTTATCTACGGGGTCATCAGTCCCTAAACTTAAAAACTACTTATGAACTACTTACGAACTAGGACGGCACAAATATTCATGCCCGAGGGGGGATTCGAACCCCCGACCGTAGTGGCCGTGCAGACCGTGACTGGAGCGCCTTAGTCCCCTCGGCCACCGCGGCCGGCTCTCCACAATACCCTACTCCACAAAAGAACAGCAACCTACATCTGTCTGAATCTGCTTACTGTATCCATCTCTTCCTCTGCGCTTTTTACCCCACACACTTCCCTCCAACGCTAAATTCGAATTCCTTAATGTCTAAGAATGTGTCCTACCAATCTATCCCTTCTTTTAGTCAAGGTATGCCAGAAATTTCTTTTCTCTCCAATTCTGTTCAATACCTCCTCATTAGTTACGCGATCTACCCACCTAATCTTCTGCATTCTTCTGTAGTACCACATTTCAAAAGCCTCTATCCTCTTCCTGTCCGCACTGTGTATCGACCATGTTTCACTCCTATACAAGGCAACACTCCCCACAAATGCCTTAGGAAAGGACTTCCTTAGGCTTAAATCAATATTCGATGCTAACTTATTTGTTATTCCACTAACGGTACGAAGTGTTCATTCGATTTCTCTAGTGTATCTTTATTTTCTTCAATTTTAAACACCACCTTAATCATTCAAATGTACTTATTATGCAAAATTATTCAAAGATAATTATTGTTGAAGTGGTAATTTTTCTATTCATTGCTCCGTTTATATAAAAAGGATTACAGAATCCTCATACTTGTTACTGTTTGGGAAAGTCAAATATCAAATGCAAAAAAATTACATGCGCATGAAATGAACTACAAAATTTGAACTTCAACTTTTTGTGTGGGTAACGAAGCTTACACGAAGTGGTGTAAATAACTGTCAAGGGGGGAGGGGGAACACATTGGATCCAAAGCCACCCTCCTCTCAGTCTTATCGATAACCTGTAATATTGACACACAACATCGTGATTCCAGTCTAATACAATATTCATTTATTTCTTACAGAATAATATACTTCTTGGTATACGTAAGTCGTGAAACATCAATATAACATTCGAATAAATTTCTGGAGAAACAGCGATCGTTAATGAAATTATGTATTTTTTAAAACATAGTCTCGATCGCTAGAGAATTTTTATTGTTCTTAGGCAAGCGGTTTCAGTCTGCTTGTGAGACCATCTTCAGGCCGACCGCAATGCAGTAATGTTACAAATATTAAGAAGGATGGCAATAAACAGTAAAATAATAACAATGTGAAAAGTTATACCCATGGTTGCCGATTGTGGGCGGGTCGAGAATCGTTGGCTGTGGAAATCAACTGCGGAATGCTGCAGTAACGGTCGAGTTCATATATGGCCAGCTCATCCCTACCCCCCCCCCCCACATGCGGCATTACATTATTGAGAATCAATCATGTACTTATTAATAATTTTGTTGTTTAGAGGCTACAGTTACGATATTATAAGTATACAAGAACATACAGACTATTACACTCATTGTGACTGGTAACAATATAGAGAAAATCGTTTTGAATAAAGATTAAAAACATTTGGTTTTATCAATTTTGTTACTAGCTGTCCTTTATGGGCATTTGAAGATTCTCGCTGGGCATATTTGTGCCACAGAAAGTACAACTTCGTTACTACTGCAATGACTTGCACGTATTGACGGTTGCAATCGGCTACCATGGGTATAACTTTTCACATTGTTATTATTTTACTGTTTGTTGCCATAATATCGTATTCTGTACATACTTCTTAATATTTGTAACGTTATTGTATTGCAGTCGGCTTGAAGATGGTTTCACAGGCAGACTGAAAGCGGTTGCCTTTGAACAATAAAAATTCTCTTACGACCGAGAATGCTTATATATAAACAGTCTGTATTTGCGAAAGTCACCCCGCAACATCCCACACAACTTACTCAACTTTAATGGGAAATGCAGATGATTAGAACGTGAGACAATATGAGGCACCGTAATGTTGGGTTTTCTGGGTAAAGAAACCACTGTCTTGTCTTCATTGCAAGGAGATTTTGAGAAATCTTCGGACTCAGAGTTATTGTTCGTCCTTCAGTGATCCAAATTGTTCCAAAATCCCAGAAACGCCGTAGAATATCGCTTGTAAACTAACATAGTTTGTTATCACAGGGTTTACAATCTTGCACCCACCAAGAATCCAACCCATAGTTGAAGGTAATCAGTACAATGGATGGTGTTAATCGAATCGGAAGGGGGGGGGGGATCTTTAACGATTTTCCAGTAGTGATATGGTCCGATAAGGATCACAAAAGGAAGATCTGTGTCATTATTTGGGTACGCTAACTGGTTTCTGAGTGCTCGCTTGCTTTCCGATTTCGGATGTAGCAGTTGGGTGGATAGCAAATATCTTCTTTCAAATGCTGTCAGAAATGTCGTGGAATTTTTCCATATTCCTTTTGCAGTGAATACTATGGCTCTACGACACGTTCAAGTTACATATGGCAGTTCTAAAGTCGTTGAAAGATAGGTCACGATAGTTTATCTACTAGGAACTTGGAAATGAAACCTGACAATATGCTGCTGTTTAGCACACAGCAAGTGCGCTTAATCCTGTGGGTCCACTGACCCCAATTGTAGCTGTAGGTAAAATCTGCTGAATTTACCTCGATTTTCCTAGCAGAAGTGCAGGTAACAGTGGTATTACAAATCGATGTGTGATGACGGATCTTGTACTTAGAACACGAGACCTTCCCCTTCTTATTGCAGATTATATCAGTATGAGACACGTAAAACATCGATTACTTTTCTTTAACTTGTCAATACGTATTAGCTCTCAATCGCTCTATTGCAGTCTCGAGTCCAATGAGTGCGAGCCTCCCAAAATATGTAATATGGTTTTACTTTAATTTTTCGAGACTTATCAGCCTGTTTTGAATTTAAGAGAAATTTCGCTTCAGTGGGCATGAAGTTGGAAGACGGAATCTGTTCATTTTTGTGCAGAAAGAGCCTGGATCTTCTTCCTCTAAAAAGTTAAGTACTTTTAGTTCTTCTCCTTCCAATACTTCGGTCCTTCTAGCACGAATAATCCATCTCTGACACATTTCGGCAGGAAATGCTCGCAGAATTTTCGGTGTCAGAAGTTTATAGTATGCTACAACAGCTTCTCCTGGGGGAACGTAGTACTTGCCGACATTACATTCTTCGAATGTACAGGTCAGCTTTATGACTTTGCTGGCCTCAGCGCATCCAAATAATCGAGGCACGCTTCCAGAATGCTGTTATTATCTAAGTACCGAGACGTAAAATTTAGTTTCCACTTAGGTGTAAACTGGAATAGGTAGTCCATCTAACAACGCCTTTGGTTTGCCTGATAGGTACCCTCGAAGAAAGCGTTGCAATCAATAGTTGATGCAATTTGTTCCCTGAAGTGGGACCATATACGATATCGCCACAAAGTGATCCAACGTTAATGGCAGGTAGCTTGACAGTTTGGTGTACGGTTATTGTAGGTGACGTGGTATTCATTTTTTAGAGTAAAGCTTGAAAGCTTGCGATTGCTTGCTATTGTAGCTTTGTGTATTGCACGTTTAATTTCGTCTACCTATTCCTCACTGTTCTGC
Organism: Locusta migratoria; assembly: GCA_026315105.1. Taxonomy (NCBI): domain Eukaryota; kingdom Metazoa; phylum Arthropoda; class Insecta; order Orthoptera; family Acrididae; genus Locusta; species Locusta migratoria. The sequence goes on along the minus strand of CM048745.1, from coordinate 324,055,522 downwards.
GTCGTATTTATCGTCACATGAAAGATGGCGAATACCTTTATCTAAGGAAACGAATTTCTTTAAGGAACTTGAAGTTTCCTGCAGTGTTGAAAACCCTTAATAGTCGTACGAGTAGCATTATTACTCTTCATAGCTCGCTTTCTTTTGAAGTGTGTTAGGTGTTTTCTATGTCGTCTGGCATTATTATGGAAGCACTATGAATTGCTTGTGCGTCAGACAGGGATCGAAAGCGTAAATGAAATTTTTCTATCTAATTAGCTATTCAACATGTAAGATCTCACATTTTAATACGAGCCAAGTTTCTGAATCATGTCGTTACCGGTAATATTCTTCTGCGGCAACTTGTTCACGAAATGGCATTATATTAGAATGGACTTGTGATTCTGTAGTCCGACGTGGTAACTCATTTCCTGAAGTGTGTAGTAAGCCTTGAATCGTCTAAATTACACAAGACTATTTTTGCACAGATTTCGGCGCCCGAATATTACGAACACTCACCACCGTAATTCCAGTACAACGTAATATTCGTTTATTCCTCAGACAATAATACACATCATGGAATACGTAAGTGATGGAATATCAATATAACAAAGGGTGTGCAATTACGAAAGTCAGCCCGTAACAACATAAGAGTTGAAGTTTATAATAAAATGGCACTTTTGTAGAAATTTCAACTGAGGTAGTGAGTTATAACCTATTTTTTCTCAATGTTTTCTCAGTACGCGATTTTTTTGTTTTGTTTTGTTTTGTTTTGTTTATGAGTGCCCAAAACTATTTAAGTCTAGTATAACTGACATATTTATTTCACTACATCTCCGAAGATATTCCCCAACAATAGTTGGATTTGAAATGTAGCAACAACTTCTGTTATTATTTTATCTGAAACAGTAACTCAACACAATTCAAACAGTGTACTTAAAAACACTTAGAACAGTAAAACTTGCTGTCAGTATTATGATAACATGACATGCTCGGCAGAAAATATCGTTCTCTCGATCACTCTACAGTTTAAAGATCATTTACTTTATATCCGATAGGATCAGTGCTCAATTTCTCATACATAGATTTAGATTTTCCACAGCTTTCCTAATCCGAATACTAGGAGTTTTCCTTTGAAAAGTTCTTGACTGATTTGTTTTCCCACTTCTTGCTCGATTTAGAACTTGCACCCCGTGTAGGCAGATATTACTGTCGAACAGAAGTTACTCTAATATTACTTATGAAAGATAAATGACGACTACGAAGGCGTCAAATCACGAAGTTAACGATTTTAGTATTCTCATGGGATCAGAAGACTAATCCACAATGCAAATATTGCTATCTATTGTACTCTGTCTCTTCCTATGTGGACGGCTTTACAGTCTGTCATAAAATGCATTTTTAAAACCATCGGCTGTTTGTTAAGAAACCTTATATATCAACCAGTTTCGGACAATAGACCATCTTCATGGATAAAGAGATGTTAAAACTGAATGGTAAAATGCATCAAATAAAATACATCTAGTTGAGACAAACAGGAGTCAGTATCTAAGATGACCACTGTATTTTTAATATTTTTAGTTATACTGACTCCTGTTTGTCTCAACTAGATGTATTTTATTTGATGCATTTTACCATTCTGTTTTAACACCTTTTTATCCATGAAGATGGTCTACTGACCGGGACTGGTTGATATATAAGTTTTTTTTTTTTTTTTTTTTTTTTTTTTTTTTTTTTTTTTTTTAGTAAACAGCCGATGGTGCATGCATTTTATGAAATATATTACGGCTGTTTACACTCGCCTCACCAAAGCATTTACAGTCTGTCTTACATAATAGCTTTCAGACAAACAGGCTAAGCCCTTCTGAATTTATCCATTATTTTTGTGCTGCAGTTTCTTATTTGAACTTAAATTTAGTTACAATTTCATAAATGAAGATACTGAGTACCTCAGAGTCTTACATTTGAAAGTAGTTATAAACTGTAATGTCTTACAGTAAACTACAGCGGCGTTTTCTTCCATGTGCAAGTCTTACGTGCGTCAGGTGCTAAAGCGAAACTTCGTGGGATTTCCTCAGTCGACTCGTAGTGACGAAGACAAAGAGACAGCAGACTCACCTGTAACATACAGAAACACCGCGATTAGAAACTGTTTATTGTGTCATATTCAAATCAAATCAGAAAAATTAATTAGGAGTACCAGTCTGTATTGTAGATAATATGTTGACTGCTTTTGAAAAATCGAATTATTTTGTTCGTTTTGGATAGGGAGACAGCCTCATGCTTGCCTCATTAAATGTCTCTTACTCTTGTATGATCTTCGATAGAACTTCTGGTTTGTGCATCGAACTAGGAATAAAATTTGAGAAAACCAGGCGACGCTAAGAGAATTAGATAAGGAGACGAGGCAATTAAAGAAGGAGTTTGTTATTTGGGTAGCAAAATAACTAACAATGGCTGAAGTAGAGAAATTGTAAAATTCAGAATAGCCGTGGAAGAAAAGCATTTCTGAATAAGACAAATTTGTTGACATCTAATATTAATTTAAAAGTTAGGAAGTATTTTCTGAAGGTATTTGTTTATAAAAAAGCATTGTACGGGAGTGAAAAACGGACGATAAATAGTTTAGACAGAAAAGACGATTGAAGCTATTGAAATTTGATGTTACAGGAGGAAAGTTTAGATGGGGAGGTCAGGTAACTATTGAGAAAGTACTGAACAGAGAAATATCTGGAATATCTGGACTAAAAGACTAATTTTAATGTGGCAGTGTGTAGTTAGATAGGAAAGAAAGCATAAATTCTCAAAAATTTTGTGAAGATGCATACAGGTATCCTTTTTCGATTTACTTCAAGAAGATTCTTTCAAGTATGACACATGACGTCTGGGTAAACGGTATAACGTGTTCCCGGATTTTCATTTTAAAAATGTTTACACGTTTAGTCAATGTAACAAAATATTTAAATCATTTTGGTGTATACTGAGTTTTTCTGTTTTTCATTGTAACACAATTACAACATTTCAAAATGACAGCTTAGTGTATCGAAAATAGTCATGTTTTCTTAACAAAGATAATGACTGAGGCTTTTATAAGTATTTAATATTTAAAGGTTTTAAATTTTTGCTATCAAAATTAATCAATTTTTGTAAAAGGATAGAATTTGGCTGAAAATGAATGTACTGTGCCACACTTGCTTAAGTTTAGCACAATGTTTGCAAACAGAATATCTGCAGATAGTGTTTGTTGATACAGGTAAACATATCCATTGTTTTGCAGTCAAAAAGTTTACCTCAGACACAGATAGAAATTGTATTTTACTGTTAGTGAGATATTAATTATTAGGTAGCTTATTTATCTATGGACGGCGTTCTCTTTGGTATGCAAATACTTGTGATAAAAAAGTGTATCTATGGGGGAGAGATTGTTTCTCTTTAGCGTTTCCAAAGACATTTCTAGAGACACAATATTCAAATCATTTTTATTTTATTTTTTGACAAGTGACTGACCACTTAGGAGAACGTTGCTGCTTTATCTTCTTTTCTTCTTTTATCTGGAATTTCCTCAGTCACTAGTACTACAGCAATTCCCTGCTTCCTTTGATCTTCTGTGCAAGATTATTATGGAACCCTTCTAGATTATCTATGTTGTTTATAAAAATACTTTTACTAAGCATTTAGGTCTCTGTCATGTTCCGTTTCACTAAATCCTTACCAACTCCCTTTAATCCACCTCGTAGTGGTTTTCGTCTTCCAATAGTATTCAAATATTTGTTTTCTTAATCTATCTTTATCCATTGTGTATAGATGTCTGAGAAACGTCAGTCCTCCATAAGTCTCTGACATTCTTTCCACGTTCTGGTAGACTTCATCCGAACTGCAGTCAAATTTCTTCTAATAATTCTTATTTCCATGAATTCTAGTGTTTCAAGGGTAAATTTTTACCGATATTCAACATTCGCTCTATAAGTATCTACGATTTTTTTTTGATTTTTTTTTGTTTGGTACTGGACGAACATATTCACGGTCTTTAATGAAACCGAAAAGAAAAAAAATCAAGTTATGTCAGGTCTGGGTAGTGTGGTGACCATACGATTGGCCCTTAACGGGCAATCCACCGATGTGGAAAACGACTTATCCTCGAACTTCGTGAGGAAATGGGATTCTGTAACGTGTTGTTGATAGTAAAACACCCCACCTCGGTAATCACCACCGATCTATGGAACTAAAGCTCCTTTCCATAAAAAAAATAGTAAGACAGATTCATGATGGACGATTTCAAGATGTCGCCCAAATTTGGTAAATGCCTATACCTTACTGTATTATCTAGGTCATGACTCACCCTGTATATCACTCCAAAGATTTTCCCCCTCACCTTGTGCAGTTTAAGAAAGAAATCGTGTCCTTATGAACTAAACAAGTGAAACTGGGGCAGCGCATTCTGAAGTGGGAAATCTGCAAAAGATCTCATTTTGTGCCTCCATTGGCTGCTCAATATCTCGAGCGGAAATACCTTGCAGATTCCTATTCTGTGCAGTATCGCATTCCTCGTAGCTTCTACTTCTTTGTTGCCGCGTATTGACTTTGTGCGCTACATAATCTATCTCAGATTCTCAGAGGCACGCTTCCACTCCTTGTCATGCAAAGCGCAGGAGAAAGAAGCGGGGAGGGTAGGGGTTGTTGGAGACGTATTGGGGCTGCTGGCTGCTTGAGGAACTAATAAAAGTCGAGCCGGCCACGGCGTACTGATGGAGGCGTCCCTTTATTGGACGGAGCCGACTCCATCGGAGTCGGAATTTCCATGTGAATGCGCCGCCAGCACTGCGCATTCGCGAGAGTTCCGCTACCCCCTGGATGCCACGCGGGTACGGAAGCGTCTACCGGGGACAGCCGAAAGCCGTCGGCACACGGAGCGTGTATCTGAACGATTGTGGTCAACGTGCCGAGTTTCTGACGTCACAACGTGCGAACCACACGTTGGGACGGCTTTCCCAACGCAGGGGGCAATATCAAGCATGTCAGAAATTCTTAACGTGCGTCAACATTCACCAATAAGAAGGGGAAACGCCACCGACGTCACTCCATCGGGCTGTCTGGAGGAGGGAGGCAGTATTTATCGATCGAAAGATAAAGATGTTATATTGGTCGATAGTAAAAGCCCTTAACTGATGTTTTTCTTTGATTATAACTCAGGCCTTATAAATTTCAAAACACGAAAACGTAACTGAATAAAAACTTTTTTTCATAAATGGATCTGCAGCAGTGAGTATATCGTAATATGACACTTTTACTAAGTATAATAGCCTTTACTGCTGCTTACTAGCTTTATTTATTTGTCCACTACAGCTGTTTCGCCGTATTTGGCATTGTCAAGTGGTCTGCAATAATTGAAATAAATTTTGTGAAAATATTTTTTCGAAGCAAATATGGAGTACATAATACAGTTTTAAATTTATTACTTACGTTCCATTTGTTGGTAACACACACACACACACACACACACACACACACACACACACACACACACACACACACCATCTGTTCCTCTATATGATTTTTATAGGTACCTTTCCTAGAAAGTCGTTTTTTATCATTTTTAATGTAATGACATTCAAAGATATCACAAAATTCGAAATTAATCATCTCAGAGAAGCTAGATCATTACCAAAGATATTGTGCAATATATAATCTTTATAAACACACAGCATCAAAACAGCTGTCAAATAAGAAAGTCATTACATTAAAAATTATTTTTTAAAAAGCGACTTTGTAAGAAAGTTACCTATAAAAATCATATAGAGGTACAGATGCCGTGTGTGTGTTTTACCAACAAATGGGATGTAAGTAATAAATTTAAAACTGTACTATGTATTCCCTATTTGTTTCGAAAAAATATTTACACAAAATTTATGTCAACTATTGCAGACCACTTGACAATGCCAAATTCGTCGAAACAGCTGTAGTGGAGAAATAAATAAAGCTAATAAGCAGCAGTAAAGGATATTATACTTATTAAAAATGTCATATTACGGTAACTGAATAAATTCGGGATCTCTAAAGAAACGGTCATTATAGGTACTATTGAAATTTCCTGGCAGATTAAAATTGTTTGTCGGAACCTGGACTCGAACCAGGGACCTTTGACTTCGCGGGCATGCGTTGTACTACTTTTTTCCAGTTTTTATTCGTATGAACTGAATAATGTGTAATGTCGGTACGTAACATACACACGATAAAAAAAAGAAGTTAATTTAAGTTTCAGTGTGTTCAAACAGAGCATCAAAAGAAATTTCTACATAGAAACAATGAAGTGATTATTTATTCTCCACATAAACCATGCAAACTTCATTTTATAGTATTCAAAATGAAATGCCAAGATCGCACATTAATAATTTATTCAATGATGATCGCTTTCGGTAAATTGTGTCACCATCAATTGATCACATATATATATTTTACAAGCTGGTCATCTTGTTAAAAAGATGGGTATAAAATAATAAGCTTGCAATTGTAAGCTGTCATGTTTTTAAATTGTGATTTTCTATATAGTGACTAAGTGCAATGATGCACTTTTTATTTTATACCCATTTTTTAACAAGATGACCAGCTTGTAAAAAATATATGTGACCAGATGATGGTGACACAGTTCACCGAAACCGGTCGTCATTGAATAAATTATTAATGTGCGATCTTGGCATTTCATTTTGAATACTATAAAACGATTAGATCGCCTCCAAACGCGACTATGTCAGGTAATCTTCAAACATTATTTGTTGCAACTTTTACTAGCCGCTGTGGACAATGAAGTTCGTGCGGTGCGTTCAGGGTACACGAGTGGTATCGCTGATACACACCACTGAGCTATCCCGACACGACCCACGGTCCGTCCTCACAACTTTACTTCTGCCAGTACTTCGCCTGCCCGCGAAAGGCAGAGGTCCGAGGTTCGAGTCCCGGTTCCGGCACACAATTTTAATCTGCCAGGAAGTTTTATATCAGCGCACACTCCGCTGCAGAGTGAAAGTTTTATTTTATATGTGCTATTGTTGGAATGAATGACTGGAAACGTCTTATATGTGTTAAACGTTTTCCGGATTACGGAAATCTGCCGTTTCAAAGCAATGGCGCACTGAAGAGCCGTCAAAACGAATTGTTCTTTGAGATATTTTGTAATTACCTGTCAATATTCGACATATCTACATTTAGTATATTCAACACGTCTAAATTTGTTGGAGAACTGTAGCAAAGATAAATGGCCTGGACTAGGCAGTACAGTCCCGGGCTGTGAAACTGAAGATTTTAGGTGGACCTGGTTCGAGGCTCTTCATATGCAAATATTTTTTATCATATTCGGGCTTTCTAATACTCTCAAAGACTTTCTTATTAATTTGATACAACTATACTGTATAATATTCGATGTTGTCGGATTCGTTTTATGAACAGGATAGTTCGCATCTTACTCAGAGTAAAATACGCACTTTATTTATGATCATCTTGTGATGGTGCAGCTCCTATATCGTCCGCGCTTAGATTAGAGGTTAAATCCGCCTTATGCAAGACACCTTGTTTTATATATATATATATATATATATATATATATATATATATATATATATATATATATATATATATATATATATATATATCTCCAAACATGTTTCAGCACTTATTCCGTGGGTTTTTGCTTTTATTTTCTAGAATACGAGTTACAGAATTTCGTTATACACTGTTTTGGACGAGTTATTTGATTTGACAACTTTGTTAGATCATCATCATCATCATCATCATCATCATTATCATTAGAGACTGATTATGCCTTTCAGCGTTCAGTCTGGAGCATAGTAACTCTAATAATATTCCTCCATGATCCCCGATTCAATGCTAACACTGATCCTTCGTCTGATGTTATGCCTTTTACTTCAAAATCATTCTGCACCGAATCTAAGTACTTTCTTCTTGGTCTACCTCGACTCCTCTTACCCTCCACTGACGAGCTCATGAGTCTCTTAGGTAACCTTGCTTCTCCCATGCTTGTAACATGACCCGACTTATCTTACCCTCCGCTGCCGAGCCCATGAGTCTCTTAGGTAACCTTGCTTCTCCCATGCATGTAACATGACCCCACCATCTCAGTCTGTTCGCTCTAACTGCTTCATCTATGGTGTTCATTCCCAGCTTTTCTTTGTTTTCCTCATTATGGACACCCTCCTGTCATTGTTCCCATCTATTGGTACCTGCAATCATTCTTGCTACTTTCATATCTGTAACCTCTATCTTATGAATAAGGTAACCTGTATCCACTCAACTTTCACTCCCATACAACAAAGTTGGTCGAAAGATAGAGCGGTGCACTGCTAACTTAGTCTTGGTACTTAGTTCCTTCTTGCAGAAGAGAGTATATCTTAGCCGAGCACTCACTGCATTAGCTTTGCTGCACCCCGATTCCAGTTCTTTCACTACGTTGCCATCCTGTGAGAAAATACATCCCAGGTACTTGAAACTGTCTAACTTTCTTCCTCATATTTGGCACTCAATCTGTTTAAATCTCTTTCCAACAGACATGACTTTCGCTATGGAGATCTTGATTTTCATACCATAATCCTTGCATCTCTGATCGAGCTCTGAAATATTAGTTTGCAACCTTTCAATCGAATCGGCCATTACAACTAAGTCATCCGCATATGCGAGACTGCTTATTTTGTTTTCACCTATTTTAATCCCGCCCTGCCAGTCTACTGTTTTCAACATATGATCCATGAATAGTATGAACAACAGTGGTGACAGGTTACAGCCTTGTCTTACTCCTGAAACTACCCTGAACCATGAGCTTAATTTGCCATCTACTCTAACTGCTGCCTGATAGTCTACGTACAGCCTTTTAATTGCCTGCAGAAGTTTGCCTCCTATACCATATCTTGAAGAACCGACAGCAGCTTCCTCCTAGGAACACGGTCATGCATTTTCCAGATCTATGAAACATAGATACAATACCCTGTTCCACTCATAGCACTTTTCCATTACCTGCCGTAAGCTAAAGATCTGGTCCTGACAGCCTCTAAGAGGCCTAAACCCACACTGATTTTCATCTAATTTGTTAGATATATTAAGCCTAATTTATTTACGATACTTACATTGTAACAGTGATCGAGAAAGACATTTAAAATATTTCTAAAAAGCGAGACCTTTACAATAACGTTTGTGTTATGTGAAGACGTATTCCAGTTTTAAACTCGCTGCCCTTAATGACAAATGCAGCTTTTCTAAGAGTTTTATGTTCATAATTTCGTTGTAACTTACGTCGGCCATATCAGACACTCTATGCTAAACATACACACAAGCGTGGAAATATGCGAGGTAAAGCAGGAATTCCACGCATTTCATGCGATAAACATTGTGATTCCAGGACCTGATGCCGCCGACAACTGTCGCTGAAGCGCGCTGCGATTGTTGTAGCTCTTTGAAGCACAAAAAATGTTCAGATGTTTGTAAATCTATCGGACCAAACTGCGTGGTCATCAGTCTGTAGCCCACAAACTACTTAAACCTAGGTAAACTAACCTAAGGACAACACATACACCCATGCCCCAGGGAGGACTCGAACCTCCACGGCGAGCAACCGCGCGCTCCGCAGCGAGACGGTTTAGACCGCTCGGCTACTCCACCGCGGCGTCCAAGCACACGTCTCTTATGCCGTCCTCTCACGGGACGTGGAAACGCACGCGGAGGAGGACGTGGTGCCGTTGCGGCGTGGAATTCCACGTTCCACTGCCCTACGAAGCGTGGAATGAAGGATCCGGCAATGTTAGATTTTTGCTTCGTGGAGTGGAACGTGGCCAATGAAAAGCGACCTGGTATTCACGTGACATGCACTTCTTTTGATCCGCCATATTGCAAACGGAACTCCATATTTCGTTCCTTCTTTCGTTTTAGCGTACGATGGATGAATATAATCTTTTTAAAGCGCCAGAAAATTAAATAGCTTTTGAAAACGCATCATTTTAGGTATGATTTGTTACAATAAATTACCGGAAACTATATATTCATAGCTTTAAAGGATATCGTATTTAACGTTAGTCAGTGTTATGATTTGTATACCGTGGAAGAATATAGTTCCTGTGCTAATATACATTAATCAGAATTGCCCGACATTTTTCATTTCCTTTTATACAATAGCAACAAACAGCGTACACTGTGAAAAAAAAAATCAGTAAGAAATAGTCAATTTTGTGGTAATAATTTTCACGTAATTATTACAAAATCTTACTCGCTATCGCCTGCATCCATTGTTGTGCCACAACAGAAATATGGATGGTATTTGTCGTAAAAGCAACCGAAACGCAGTAGTTTACAGCACCAAGCACATTTCATAAAAGCTGCTGTCTTGAAGGTGCACGGAGTTTGTAAGAGCGACAATGGGAAACATTGTTAATTTACATTCATCAAGAGCATAGCAAGGGATGCAGGGGATAGCAAGGAAGATTTTGTAGTAACGACGTGAAAAGTAAATTACTACGACAAAATTGAATATTTCTTACTAATTTCACACGATGTACACTGTTTGCTGATATTCTGTAAAAGAAATAAAAAATAAGTGATTATTCTGAAATAAATAAAAAAGCAAATACACGGAGAGTATCCGAACACAGACAGTATGGTAGCTACGCTGCGTCATGCTCATTTTTTTGGAACAGGCTAACGTGGCGTCTTACAGCACAGTGAACTTTAACATCAATTTTCTCGAAAGTCGAGGCCTGTCGTTAAAAAAAAGCGAATAGCCTTATACTCAGGGTATGTCCCTCTACAACATATCTGACACCCATCAAAATCAGTTATTTACTCTTTCAGCGGTTCCCATCTTAGAGCATATTATGCTCATGTCATATAAAATAACATTAAGTTTAATGATTTTTTCGTCAGTGCTTGAAAGAACATCATAATAATATCAAAAAGGAAAAACTTCCTGATATTCTGCAAGAAATTATTTATTAATCACAAATCTGCTTTCGGCTTCTTAGGCCATCATCAGGTGACATATTATTAACATTAAGTTTGTTTATAAAATTATATGCTGGTTAAATACTAGCGGCTTAAAGAAATTAAAAGTGCAGTGGCTGGCCGTTCTGAGCTGCCGACGTGCTAGCTTTCAGAAGCAGAGGTTTGTGTAGCACATATTTACAACAGAACAAATTCAAATGTTTAAATGTTTGTGTAGCTTATGGGACTTAACTACGGGGTCATCAGTCCCTAAACTTACAAACTACTTATCAACTAGCTTAGCCTAAAGACGGCTCAAATATCCATGCCCGAGGGGGGATTCGAACTCCCGACCGTAGTGGCCGTGCAGACCGTGACTGGAGCGCCTCAGTCCCCTCGGCCACCGCGGCCGGCTACAACAGAACAAATTATGAAAAGAAATCTGCCTATAGAAGCACATAATGCTGACGTTATATCCTGGCAACCGATCATGTTTGTCGGGTTGTTACCGAGATATATTAATCACGAGAATCAAGAATCGCAATGGATGGAACAATAATTATTCTCAATACGGTTAACGCGATTACAGTTAGTATACAAATTTTCTAATATAATGCATCAAATTACAGGTTGGAAAACATTGTTTCCTAGTTTGGAATAAACAGCGAACTTATTATTTAATGATAAAAATAACAGTCCAGTTCGCAAATATTTTAACAATTTATTAATATAGGTGACCGGTTTCGATCTAGGTTTAGATCATCTTCAGACCGCGCTATAGATGTTCAGGCGGTGACCGTGTGGCCATACGCTCACCGCCTGAACATTTATAGCGCGGTCTGAAGATGATCTAAACCTAGATCGAAACCGGTCACCTATATTAATAAATTGTTAAAATATTTGCGAACTGGACTGTTATTTTTATCATCAGTGCATCAAATATCTACAGTGTACGTCAGTGGAGTGGAAAACCCCGTCTAGCCGCTCGATTCTTCATTTTTTTTTTTTCAGTAGATCAGTAAAGATGTCCTCAAATTCCTTTCACAATGGATCGATAAATTCCTTTACAATCACATGTACGCAGATACGACAGTGATCATGCTGGAAGAGGCAAAAACGCAATTATATTTCGCGTTTTAATAAAATGAGCAAAATCCTTAAATTCCTCATTAGCACAACCAATAAGTAATTATTGTATTTTGTGGATGAAGGAAAAAAAAGCTACAGAAACTTGATGGTAAATGAATCTTGTGTATATTTTGTTGAGGACTCAATCACGGTGGCGTTATTTTTACACTTAAATGCCCGCACCGTACACATATCAAGCTTAGAACGAAGCAACGTGCATACACACGCCTGAAATTATTTTCTTGTTTCGATGACACATTATGTGTGCATCGATGCTTACTTGAATTCTTTAAAAGGTTGCTGACCTTGTTATTCCTATTTGAGTCAAAGAAAAAAATTAATATTTCTTAACTGGCTTGTTATTCACGGCACATATGGTCGTAAAGACACTTCCACACAAGTTCGTTTTAAGTACTGCTGGTGTAAAAATTGTCCACACGTGTTATTAAGGAAACATCCGAGTATTAGCTTCCCTTGATTTACGGCCTCATAATTTGAGGATGTGGTATACGACTCTGTAATTTTACGTCGGCCACAGTGGAGCTTGACCATAACTACTGGAGTCAAAAGATATTAACCAACGGAAAATTAACGTCGTTTTTTCAGAAGAATGTAGGATGGGAGAGACATATTACCAAGAGCCTTTCTTCTAACAGATGAGCTGAGTTTTCAGTGTCTAAAAGTATTTCACTTTAGTATAAGACAACAACAGAAATTTTGCTGAGCTTCTGGAGGGCAGCGGTGCAAGTAGTTAATCCATAATTAGAGTTATAAAAAGAGATACATAGCCTCAAAACCAAGTCATCTGACAGAGGAAAACTTGCTCGTAAAAGTTTAGAAACACGCAGACGTTAAATATTTTGCCGGCGGCGGTGGCCGAGGGGACTGAGGCGCTCCAGTCACTGTCTGCATGGCCTCTACGGTCGGGGGTTCGAATCCCCCCTCGGGCATGGATATTTTTGACGTCCTTAGTATTAGCTAGTTTATAAGTAATTTGTAAGTTTAGGGACTGATGACCCAGTAGTTGAGTCCCATAAGCTATACAAACATTTGAACATTTTTTGTTAAATATTTTCTGCAAATGATACTGTCCAGAAGGAATGTATTTAAAGGGGGAGGGTTTATTATACAGCGAAACTGTACGATCTGTTTTCCGTTAAGGAGGTTCGTTTTAAAAATTTACATTGTGTTTTATGATATTATTATCCTAATCTTTCTAAGTTGCTGCTTACAACTGTTCGTGCAAACGGTTACTAGTATAATCTTGTAATTTTTTCAATATGTAAAGAAAAGTAATAAAGTTGTATTTTGTCATCCATTTAGGCCAAATATTTCATGTATACATATACGAGGCATGTCCACAAAGTAAGTTCCGTTTGGTTATATAAACCAAACGTGAACAGATACAGAAAAAAATATTTATTGTATTCAAATGTTCAAATGTTTGTATAGCTTATGGGACTTAACTACGGGGTCATCAGTCCCTAAACTTACAAACTACGTATCAACTAGCTAACACTTAGGACGGCACAAATATCCATGCCCGAGGGGGGATTCGAACCCCCGAGCGTAGTGGCCGAACAGACCGTGACTGACGCGCCTCAGTCCCCTCTGCCACCGCGGCCGGCATTTATTGTATAAAAATCTGCAACTGTTCAAATACTTTTCTACATTACTTCCGAAATTTTGTAGGCACTTGTCATAGCGTGGGACAAGTATTTGTATGCCTTCTTCACAGAAGGTTGCCGCCTGTGTATTCAACCATGTGGCAAACATGTTCTTTCAGCTCATCATCGTTGAAGTGTTGACCACCAAGGACAGATTTTAGGTGTAAGAAGAGATGAAAGGAGTCTTCTTCCCTTCACGTTGCTGCCCGACCTCACAAGGCGAATGTGAGCAAACAACTCTTACGGAAATTTCACTGGGACGTGTTTGATCATCCGGCGTACAGTCTCGGTCCTAGCGACTTTCTTCTTACACCTAAAACCTGTCCATGATGCTCAACACTTCAGCGATGACGACGAGCTGAAAGAACATGTTACCACACGGTTGAATACACGAGCGGCAACCTTCTACGAAGAAGGTGTAGAAAGACTTTTGCCACGCTATGACAAAATTTCAGAAGCTATGTAGAAAAGTAGTTTAATAGTTGTATATTTTTGTACAACAATTTTTTTTTCTGTATCTATACACGTTTGTTTTATATCACCAAACGGAAATAACTTTGTGGACATACCTCGTAGTAAGAGAGAATGGTGAAATATGTATCAAAGAATGTCATATTTACTTTATAATGTTATGCAGCATTTACTTTTTCAAATATATACGCTTAGTAAATAGAATTTTAATTTATAACGATGTCGTGGCCAGCCTGACAGTAAATGGGAGTTGACTCCTTCCTCTACCTTGGAAGTACAGGGTGAGGAAAAATATTTCGTGCAAATTGTCACACACTGAGCTACAAACATAAATCCGTTTTCCGCATGTTCCTACGCCAATAAATTACGATGCAGTTGAATGGTAAAAATCTGGAAATATGAAGTGGACTCAGGCCTCTCCACCTCAGGTGCTTCGCGAGCACCGGCGGGCTCTGGGAAAAGCACCGGTGCTGTGCTGCAGCACTCGGTGGTATGGAGCACGTGACGTCATCGAGGTAGGCACAGCGCTGCCACGGCACTGGTAGCAGGGGGACGTATTGTCGCAGCGCTTAACACAGCGAGAGTCATGTGCTTGTTTGTGAATTATTGAAACGAATAGTAATAATAATGCCACTTTTTGTTACGTACAGAAAGTATAGTTTCATTTCGCTCCTTATTTTGTACGAATTTTCAACACTAATTTTAAACACTAATCTTCTCTATATATAAAAGGAAGTGTCCCGATTGACTGACTGACTGACTCATCATCGCCCAGCCCAAATCACTGAAGATAGAAACTTGAAATTTGTAGAGGGTGTTGATCTTACTCTGTAGGCGTCACTTAAGAAGCGAATTTTCGATATTCCGTCCGTAAGGGGGTGAAATAGGGGATGAAACGTTTTTTGAAAATACGTAGCTATTTAGGCAATTTTGAAGCTAGAACTACAAAATTTCGGATTAAAAAGACACGTGTTTCTGCATTTTTTGAAAGTCGACGAATAAGGGGGTAAAATAAGTGATGCAAAAAATTGATTTTCAAAAATATGTTGCTGTTAACTCAAATTTTAAGCTACAACTACGAAACTTAAGATTGGATTCTTCATCAGGATTAAAAAGAAGCAACTGGTTCAGACCAACCAGCCTAAGCATGAGAAGCAGCGGGGGTTCAGCTAGTTTTCTCATATTAGGCACAATCGTTTTGGCAGTTGCAATTCGAAATACCGCTTGCAATGATGCAATAAACTTGAGCTTGTTTTTGTTTTGTTAATGTTCGTAACTGAAAACATTTGTTTGAATGTTGTTCAGAACATTGCAACGCATTTTAGGATAAAGGGCATGAATCGTCGCGAATTCTTCTTGATCAACGCCTTTATGAAAAGGAATTGACATCAATATTGTAATTGTCAAAACTGAATTGTTCTGTAGTTTTATCAGTTCAATTTGGAGACATGATGGACACCCTTTGCGAGCACCGAAAAAGGCATCATAAAAACTTTTGAATGTAAGTTTAGTTATTATATCGACCTGTGTGTGGACGTGCTCCACAATTTTACGATGTAGACATTGTTTTAAATTTTACTTTTTATTCTATTGACATGGAGTAAGCCACATTTTACTTAACAAATATTTTAATGTGAGCCTTATGTAATACTTCTGAAGAAGGCAAAATTACTTTTGCCAAAACCTAGGTCAAGGTTTATGGATGTAAACCATTTTTATGCAACTGGTCGGCTGAAACTGTGTTGACTTTTGAATTGTGTTCCACCGTTGCTGAACTGCAGCCATGTTTAAAATTTTCTAGGTAGAATGGACAACATTCTGTCGAAACACCTAATGCCTAACCAAATGGCTACTCAGACTCTTTAAGACTGGAAAATCTGACTAGAAATCTGATAGCGTTGGAAAAAAACATCGAGGAAAGGTAACAAAAGGTGTGTGGCTATTCGATCGGTGGCTGTTCAAATGTTTGCATAGTCTATGGGACTTAACTACGGGGTCATCAGTCCCTAAACCTACAAACTACTTATGAACTACTTACAAACTAGGACGGCACAAATATCCATACCCGAGGGGGGATTCGAAACCCCGACCGTAGTGGCCGTGCAGACCGAGACTGAAGCGCCTTAGTCTCCTCGCCCACCGCGGCCGGCGGTGGCTGTGCAGACGTCCACTGTGGCTGATTCTCCGTCGCCTCGTGTCAGCGCGGAGTGCCACGCTGTCGGCGTTCTCTTTCTTCTAAAAGTGTTCTCGTGGCGGGCAGCTACCAGTTAGCGGCACGGAAAGAGCCGAGAAGCGCCGCGGTCGCCGTCGCATTATGTAAATTACTGTGACTACACGAGCGCAGGGGAAGCGGCCGGTACCCGACTCATAATGGGGCACCTACAATCCATTAACTCTGTAGGGCACGCGACACCGCCTACCTTGCTCTTTCCCTGTTTCTCTACATTCAGCATTCTGTCTGACGTTAGGCGTTTTCAGAACTAAATACATTCGCACGTGGCACGTGTAATGAGTAATCCATCTCAAAACAACTCGTCAGGACTAGAATCCGGTTTTACAAAGAGTACTCGGCGGCGTTCGCCGCTTACTTAGCTTGCACTTATCGCGAATCTTTGATCCAGCACAAAGTACCAAGACACTGGAAAAACATATATATATATATATATATATATATATATATATATATATATATATATATTTTTGAAATGTCTTGGTCGCACTATATTTTATTTTATCATTACGCGTTTCGATACATCATCATCAGATAAACTTCTTTAAAAACGATGGTAATTGAAACACATCGTATTGAAGATAACTAACTAAAATGTACACCAACATCGTGGATATGACACATTTTGGCATGAGAAACTAGTTGAACACCTTCACTAGACATCCACGATGTTGGTATATATTTTAGTTACTTATCTCCAATAAGATGTATTTTAATTACCATCGTTTAAAAAGAAAGTTTATCTGATGATGATGTATCGAAACGCGTAATGATAAAATGAAATACATTGCGACCAAGACATTTAAAAAAAATGTTTATGCACGCCGACCTATGGGCGCTTGTCCGCAAAAAATGGAAGGTTTTATGAACCAAGTGATAAACAATGGAAAAAGGCACAGGTAACTCGCGAGTTTAAGAAAGGCAACAAATAGAACGGACCCACGAAATAACAGACCTATACATTAACATGAGTTTGCTTTAGAATTATTGAACATATATTCAGTTCTGTTATAGAAAATTTCCTTGAGACCGAAAAGCTTCTGTCCATGCATCAACACGACTTTAGGAAGCATCGGGCGTGCGAAACCCAGCTTGCCCTTTTCTCCCATGATATCTTACGTGCTATGGATGAAGGGCAATAAGCAGACTGAACATTACTTTTTGAAAGGCGTTTGGCACGGTACCTAACGACAGTCTGCTAACGAAAATACCAACGTATGGAATAGGTACCCAAATATTGAGTAGATCGAAGACTGCTTAAGTAATAGAACCCAGTTCGTTGTCCTCGATGGCAAAACTTCAGAGAATAGGGCATCGCCAGGGGTGCCTCAGAGAAGTGTGATAGGACCGCTGTTATTTTTTATCTATATAAATGATCTGACGAACACAGTGGGTTGGAGTCTACGGCTGTTTGCTGACGATGCTGTTGTGTACAGAAGGGTCGTAACTGGATGACTGAAATAGGATACAGAATGACATGTACCAAATTTCTAGGGGATGAGGAGCTAGCTTTAAATGCAGAAAAATGTAATGTAATGCAGATGAGTAGGAGAAACGATCTCACAATGTTCGAATACAGCATCAGTAGTGTGCAGATTGACAGAGTCGCGTCAATTAAATGTCTAGGTGTAACGCTGCACAGCGGAATGAAATAGGAGGAGCATATAAGGACAGTCGCGAGGAAGGCGAATGGTCAACTTCGGTTTATTGGGAGAATTTTGGTCTGTAAAGGAGAGCATATATAACGATTGTACGATTCCGTCTTTATTATTGCTCAGGTGTTTGGGATTCGCGCCAGGTACAGTTCAAACAAGTACATAGAGACAATTCAGAGGCGGGTGTCTAGGTTTGTAACCGGTAGATTAAATCAGTGCGACAGTGTTACTGAAACGCTTCGGGAACAAATTGGGGTTGCTGGAAGAAAAGCGACGTTCCTTTCTAGAAGCGCTGTTGAAGAAACTTAGAGGGCCGCAATTTGAGACGTACTGCAGAATGATTCCACTGCCGCCAACCTACATTTCGCGTGAAGCCCACAAAGATCAGAGAGATTAGGGCTCGTACAGGTGCATATAAGCATTCGTTTTTACCTCGTTCTGTATGGGAGTGGAACAGGAAAGCAAGTAACTAGTAGTTACGCACTTTTGGGTGGATTGCGTAGTATGTATGAAGAAGTATATGAATGCGCGGATAACGTAATGGTAACGCGACCCTTCGCGAAAAGCGGGAAAAACGCGTTCCAATTCCGGTTGGCTGAAGCTTTTCATATGTCACCATCAGATCCTACAGGCTCATGCTAATCCATATTCGTAACCGCGAATGAATTTCTTGTAATTATTATTTATAAATAAACCAATTCGCTGCTATTCTGTATTCTTTATTTTCACGACAGACCTGTTTCGGCTTATAATGTCATTGTCAAGTAACCTGCGGTATAAATGCGTAACATTAAGATCAGACCAATGGTATGTAGTATTATACTATTACAGTATACAGTAATGATCTTTACAACTACTTACGTATGTGTCTAGATGTTCAGACATATTTTTATTAACTGTCAAAAAGATTTTAATAATATTGTGTATTTTGAAAACGAAGTTTGACAGTTACAGCTAAGATGTAAGCAGATATTTATGTTGTTATGCTTTTATATATCTTTGGCGTATTTGACATCTGTGTTAATAAATTATACATTCTATATTATGGTCATGTTTTGAAGTACATGTTGTATACTTAAAATTTTTATGTTTTACCTTTTACCTCTATAATCGATTTTCGTAAGCTCCGTATATGTTTCCAGAGATTGTTTGGTACAGATGTTCGACTGTTGGTTTACGTTATCTCTTTATTTTCGTTAAACAGGGCCTAACCTTTTTCATTGACGAAAAATTCAATAAAATTTCTTAAATAATTTTGATGTTTAAGGTCAATTTGCTCATTTAGTACATTTTGAGAATTGTACCGTATGTGTATATAGATTTCAATTTCTTCAAGGATAGTCGTAGTAGGCCTTTCGGAATTTTATGGAGTACATGCAGTGCGTGTTCAATGGTATCAACCGTGTGCTGACGTTCTTTTAGGTGGAAAAAATTTTGATTGGTTGTTTTCTGGATGTCTAATGTGTTCTTTAAACCGCGTGTGGAAATTTCGTCCAGTTTGGCCAATGCAGAAGTTGTCACAATCAGCACAAGTGATTTTATATACCCCTGGGTTATTGTATATGGGAATTTTCGTGTTACCTGAACGTGAGTATGATTGTTCATGGTTCGGAAAGCAAAACGTACATTTGTAGATCTGAAAAATGTGTGTATTTTGTCGGATACTGGGTCCATATAAACAGCTGCTACGTACAGTATTTTCTTTTCTTTTTTAGTAGTTGTTTCTTTGGTAAGAATAATTTCACTGTGTATAGTGTTGGGTCTGGCTGCCGTGTATTTGCCCTAGGGAACATAAAATTCTTGTAATTAATTCGATAGCTGTAGTTGCAGTAGTATTCCTTCCTTTAGACATGCATCCAAGTCTGAAGGACATTTTCTTAGTTCCGTCGATGAACAACACAGAACATTGTATTTAATTTAGTGATTCTCAGCTAGAGTTTTTGCTGTTACGTTCGAACAAGACACTAGTGTTACGGAGATGAATAAGGAACTCAAATGGGATGTTCAAGGGAAGGCGAAGTTCTTTCTCATTATCCAGAAAACTTAAAGAGCTATAATTTAAAAAAGAATTCTGTACGATCTACTAACGCCATGTTACTTAAGAATCAGTAAGGGAAAAAAGAAGAGATATTTTCCCTCCGTACGAGTCATAATATTTGCCTTGCTTTGTTTGGGAGTCGAACAGGTAATGCATTAATTGTGACAGGTTTGATTCCATGCTGAAATATTTGTCCTTGGAGAATGTTTTCTAAAGTATGGCCGCGGTTGAGTAGCCGAGCGGTCTAAAGCGTCTCGCTGCGGAGCGCGCGGTTGCTCGCCGTGGAGGTTCGAACCCTCCCTGGGGCATGGGTGTGTGTGTTTGTCCTTAGGTTAGTTTACCTAGGTTTATGTAGTTTGTAAGCTACGGACTGATGACCACGCAGTTTGGTGCGATAGATTTACAGACAGACCTTCAGTATGGCAGATCTAGATTCCGGTCACTGTGGGCCATTATCGAAGCCTAATATGTACACTTCTGGAAAATGAAGAAATAACACTATGAATTCGTGCAACCAGCATAGGGAAATTTTATTGAGACATTCTTGAAGTTGTATACAACACACGATCACACAGGCAGAGCCGTACACACTTGAGTACAGTCACCAGAGCGTCCGCAATGTTGGCGTTAGTACCGTATATAAACTCCTTTTGCAGCAATGCAAGATGTAATTCTATCATGGAAACATATTCGTTAAAATCAAAAGTAATGTGTATTGAGAGTACCGGTACTATTAGATTAGAAACTTTTAGTATAATGTTAAATTCTGATTATAGCAATGAGATTTTGCCGTTTTCCTTTTATTTTCAAGTTTGGTAATCCTAGGCTTAATACTGTTGCTCAAAACTATAGGAGTGGCATCACTTCCTTTAATTCGCTTACTGGATTTGTTTCTAAGCATGAAATCCTTCTTCACATAAATCAAATGTTTGTATAGCTTATGGGACTAGACTACGGGGTCATCAGTCCCTTAACTTACAAACTACTTATGAACTAGCTAATACTAAGGACGCCACAAATATCCATGCCCGAGGGGGGATTCGAACCCCCGACCGTAGTGGCCATGCAGACCGTGACTGGCGCGCCGCAGTCCCCTCGGCCACCGCGGCACGGCTTCTTCGCGTAACTAAGTCGTGGAGAAAATCCAACGATAACGGAAGGCGATTTTCTGAATGTCATTACATGATTTGACCGTTTTACAACAATACTGCACAAGAGGGTGGATTCAAATGCTTTCTTACATATTCAATGTTCTTCTGGTGCAACTACTGCATATCGGATACACGATGTGTCCTGTGCTCCAAAGTCTTGAGAACGCGCTGTTTATGAAGATTGATGACGGCAAAACAAGGGTAATGGGGTGCAGTCTAGGAAAATCGGGTGTTGCTGTAGGAATTAGATTAGGTAACGAAAGAATAAAGGAGGTAGATGAGTTCTGTTACTTAGGCAGTAAAATAACAAGTGATTGTCGCATTACTGAGGATATAAAATGCATAATGGCAATGGGTAGAAAAGCCTTCTTGAAAAAGAGAAATTTGTTAACATCGAATATTGATTTAAGCCTAAGGAAGTCCTTTCTGAAGGCATTTGTATGGAGTGTTGCCTTGTATGGGAGTGAGACATGGACGATAAACAGTGCGGACAGGAAGAGGATAGAGGCTTTTGAAATGTGGTGCTACACAAGAATGAGGAGATACTGATCAGAATTGCGGAGAAAAGGAATTTCTGGCATACCGTGACTAAAAGAAGGGATCGATTGGTAGGACACATTCTTAGACATCAAGGAATCGTGAATTTAGCATTGGAGGGAAGTGTGTGGGGTAAAAACCGCAGAGGAAGACCGAGTAAGTAGATTCAGACAGACGTCGTATGCCGTTCGTATGTGAAGAGGTTTGCTCAGGATAGGGTATGGAGGAGAGCTGCATCAAACCAGTCTCCGGACTGAAGACCACAATGACAACAACAATGGCAGCTACTGGCACGTAAATACAAATTTGTGTGTAGCTTTGCGGTACACAGCATGCCCTAATGTATCATCATTTTTACTTTGAACGAGAACATCTAAAAACGGCAGGGAGCCATCCTTTTCTATTTCCATTGTAAAGATAGCGTGGGTGGAATTTAGATGGTCTAGAAATCGATGCAATTCATCCTTCCCGTGAAGCCATATTAGAAAAGTGTCATCAACATAACTCCGGATGGACGAACGTTACTTGACAGAAATATTGGAAAAAAACTCAATTCGCGCGGCTGCATGCCAGAAATTTATTGGATTTTACAATACGCCGCGAAAATCTGAAAATGAACAATATCAGAAGTTTCTGCAACCGACGGTGCAGTTTATAAAACTTCCTCCTCTTTAATCGATATTTATTTGGCTTATTCGTCTGTAAGGTAACCCTTAAGGTAAGCCTTACATTATAACGAGGAATGAGCTTCATTTTGAAACATATTATTCGTTTGAACCTGTTTATAGTGAATATGTAGTAATTAACTTCTTATGTGACTTAATTAATTATCGTGATGTACGATGTATGTAGGTAACTGTCCTGTGAACATTTTCTGTCATTTATTTGTTATCTGTATTGTAATTGTTTATGTATATATTATTTAATTTTATTTGTACTTTGTATGTTTTCTATATGACTGTGATTACTTATTATGTTTAATTTGTCAATGTAAAATATGTCTCTGTGAACAGTTATCGATATGGCTCTTGAAGTCAGAGACTTTATCGTATAGCACGCTCGCCTGTGGGAGAACAGGCAAGCAGCAGTATCTGCCGACCCGTGACGTACATCAGACGTTCGTACGCGGTACACGGAGTGCTCAAACAATATAAGTAATAAAGTTAAAACAAAGTGAAAGTTCTGATATGTTACAAGTGCAACGATATGAAAGTTTATTTGAAACCAGTGAACATAAGTGAAGTAAGAATTGATCTTAATGAAACATTTATTCGTTCGTTCTGCTGAGGCAGAAATTCGTTACGTGTTCGGTAACCGTCCCAGACGTCCGAAACGCGGTAGCGTCATCGCGGACGCTAACGGTCGTGATTAATTACGCGATTCGCGAAGCATCACGGCGAACTGCTAGCAAGCTGCCAAAGGAGGAGCCACCATCAAAATGATTTCTGTATGAATTTATGTACCATTTATATGAATGCAGAGTACCACGTCGCTGGACTGATAAATAAGTTAAATGCTATTGGTTGTAATTTATTGTGAATGTATGTTTAAGTTGTGTTAAAATACAAGAACATTAGACAATACTTTTGCTATCTTATTTGAACAACTAATTAACCACTCATGATTAGTATGACAATCCTCAATAAGGCATGAATAATATTTCTACACATTTTTACAATCAAGTGAGCGTCATTGATTGTTAGAGACTGTGATAATCATTCAGTAGAGACAATTTTGCTAAAATTGATAGTAGAAGATAAGACAGTTGAATTAATGAATAATTTTTCTATTTCGTTTTGCACTGAGTTCAACAATAATAGCCACCGCCACATCTATCCTATAAAGAACCAAACTCTTACTAATGTCGTATGCATAGCATTAATTAAGACTGATTTACTTAAATTTCCTATTTGCTTGAGTGAATTAATTTTATCAGATACTGACTTTAGTGGTTGGACTGCACCCACTTGCCAATCACTTGATGTTAAAAATCCTACTATTCATAATTTTCTAAATTATCATAACCATTACCGTACTAATTGAGTCGTGCGCTTTGCACAGACGGAGTAAGTTAATTTCTGCTATATGTGTGTGCACAGCCTCTGTGGGAGATTTTGTAAGGAAAGGAAAGGTGAGTGATCTCGAAACGTTTGTTAGATAGGACCATAGTATTTGTTAATTACACTAATTGTCTTGTTTAATATTTTCAAAATTTAACTACACCACTTGCATTAATCACGGGTTTAACGTAACCAACCACGAAATTAAGGTCAGGTTTGTTATGTTGCTCAAATATTACAACAACAGTCACCACAGTTAATAACACGTAAATCAAAATTTATATATTTTTTTACCTCCACTCACTTTTCTGTAATTAAACTCCTTTCTCCTATTCTATAATTTTAAAATTTTTTCTTTCCTTACACGTCTATTAAAAACACTGGTCACCGCCTTGCTGCAGAGGCGCGTATGATACCCGTCGGCGGACTGTTGTGTATGGAGCGCAGTTACGGGGATGAACTGGCTCGCCCACCCCCTACACGCTCCGCTGCGTCATAAATCGTATCACCCTCCGCACGGTCGCCCTCGGTAAGGGCTCGCTCGGATGGTTTACGTTCCGATGACGTGGGCAGTGCGTTGTCCGTATAAGCGAAAATCCAATTTCCAGTTTCCAAACGTATACAGGGGGTGGAGAAAATATAAACACCAAACAGTAGACTACATCTTGTTGCCAGATTGGCACCACTGCGCTCGTGTTGATACAAACGCAAAAGCAGTGAGCAATTGACGTACCAAGTCTTCGAAATTACCATGTCGTATACAGGGTGTACATTAAGTCCGGAAACAAGTTCATTTATTTATTGCCCAAGAACAAATATTGTACAGATATCATAAATATGTCATTTTGAAGAGTACTCCTAAAGTTTTTATTACTTTCTTTTATTCATGTATATCGCCACAGCGTAGTTTGGTAATTTGCCGATAGTCAGCGCTAGTCGCCAACACAGCGAGTTCAGGTGCTATACCGACCATGGAACGGCGCCTGTAGTTAGGCAACACTCATGGCACAGTGGTATACCTCGAAACACAGTGAACAGGCTGCAGTATGTCCAAGTAGGAACATCCAGTGACAGTGCTCTCGGCGAAGAAGAATGGCCCGTACAGTTTTCGACGTGCCAAGGCACAAAAAATATTTCGTTACCTATTGGCTGAAGTTTACGTTAAGTTCCTGACGTTCGTATTTATCAAAATACTAGCTGAAAACCCGGCGTTGCCCGATTATTTATTTATTCGAGCCTTGAGTTAGTACTTTTCCTATCCACTCTCTCTGTGTCTCTCTCTCTGTCTCTGTCTCTCTCTCCTTTCCTCTAAAAACATGGTACATTTATCAGACAAAATGTAAGAAATAAGAAATCGCAAGTAAAAATGCACTCGTTTCGAAGAATCCAATCTTTCAATTCAACAATAATGATTGTAATAAGATCACAGATCGATCACTTGATGTAATGAGCGAAACGTCAAATCGATTTTTTTAAAGAGATGCCGGCCGCGGTGGCCGAGGGGACTGAGGCGCTCCAGTCTGCACGGCCACTACGGTCGGGGGTTCGAATGCCCCCTCGGGTATGGATATTTGTGCCGTCCTTAGTGTTAGCTAGTTCATAAGTAGTTTGTAAGTTTAGGGACTGATGACCCCGTAGTTAAGTCCCATAAGCTTAACAAACATTTGAATTTTAACTCGTTGCCAGCGATGATTTAATGCGTAGTATACCGTTAGCAGAGCCTGTTCTATGGAGACATCTACTGTCTGTAGAATCTCTGGAACAGTTCTGAACAAATGCCACGAAGTGGCTCCTTCATCTTCGGAATCAAATCTAAGTGACAAGGAGGTAAGTACGGGGAGTCCGGTGGATGGTACAGTAGTATCCAGTCCCATCGACCGAACAGAGCAGCCAGAGCGTGCACTGAATGCGCCCTCGCATTGTCGTGCAAAATAATGGCTGGGTTGCGGAGACCTTGATGAAACTGCCGTACTCTACTACCCCGGGCACATCCAATCTTATTCCAACTACGTTGTTCCTGTTTCGAAAACATATTGACACTGTTGCGTTTGACCGCTCGCTCACAAGGGAATGTTTCCCTCGATTGTGCGCACGCCGGTGACGTGGGACGGGGGACGGGGAAGTATATTTGCTCGGAGGTAAAGCCGTCGGCACACGGAGCGTGTGTCTGAACGTGTGTGGTCAACGTGGCGAGTCCACCGTGCGGCTGAACGCTCGGAGACGGCGCGACTTGAGCACACGAGACGTGTGCCTCAACGAGCTACACGCGACCACAGCGCGCTCCAGTTGTCGGCGGTATCAGTTGCTGGAATCACACTGTTTACCAATCAAAAGAGTGGAATTCCTGCTTTACCTCTATTGAACCGCTTATTTCCGCGGTTGTGCTTATGTTCTGTGATAATCCTAAATAAATAACAACAAAATACCTTTGAGCATAAGACTCTTATAAAAGTTGCATTTTATGTCAATAAGTGCAGCGAATAATAAAAGTTTCATGACAAACTGTGCGATATAAAACTAGAATAGGCCTTCACAATACGAAGATTATTGCAAGAGTCTCGCTTTTTAGTAAATCTTAAAAGATCATGCTTCCACGGTCAACGTTACTATTCAGTAGAAGAATGTTAAGAACGTATAAAATGCAATACTGGAATCAATAAGCGCATATTTTACTCTAAGTGAGGTGCAAACTGTCTTGTTCATAAAACGAATCCAACAAACTGACTGCCGCGGTGGAGTAGCCGAGCGGTCTAAAGCACCTTGCTGCGGAGCGCGCGGTTGCTCGCCGTGGAGGTTCGAGTCCTCCCTGGGGCATGGGTGTGTATGTTTGTTCGTAGGTTAGTTTACCTAGGTTTAAGTAGTTTGTAAGCTACGGACGCAGTTTGGTCCGATAGATTTACGGACATTTGAACATTTTGAACAAACTCACTCCTCAGAGGGTACGCACGAGTCTATCAGAAAACCAAATAAAAGAAGAAAAAAGATTTCTTTACGTGGAGCTTTGAACCAACACCGCTACCTCTTAAATTCGCGGTGTACGACTTACCCCCTACGCTACGGCCAGTTACGTTACCAATGAATCCTCTCCTACGGTATTAGACTTGTCGTATATGCAAAAAATGTTCAAATGTTTGTAAAGTCTATGGGACTCAACTACGGGGTCATCAGTCCCTAAGCTTACAAACTTATGAACTAGCTAAGACTAAGGACGGCACAAATATCCATGCCCGAGGGGGGATTCGAACCCCCAACCGAACTGGCCGTGCAGACCGTGACTGGAGCGTCTCAGTCCCCTCGCCCACCGCGACCGGCTGTCGTATATGCTACTGGGTGATATGTCGGTTGTTGATATATAATTACAACAAATGATTCAAAGAACTATTCGTGTTGATCTTCAGTCCGCCTTGCCTTGAAACCGCAGATTACTGTAATCCGGAAATTTTTCAACCACGTATAAGACGTTTCCAGTCATTTATTCCAACAAATAGTACCTTAGTGGCCGGCTTCCGAGATATTCTCAATTTACTCAGTTAGTTGTACTTGCTTTGAAATGTCATACATTCATAAGACCTAAGTTACATACATAAAACCCACGAAATACGACTGCCAAAATGGCGTCTTCGTCTCTACCGGAAAGAGCTGCCCCCCCCCCTCCCCGGATAGCCACGTAGTGTGACGTCGGGGGCGTTCTCCCATCTTATTGGTGATCGTTCGGACGCTCGTTGAGAATATCTGGCATGCTTGATACTGCCCCACACGTTGGGAAAGCCTCGCCAACGTGCGGATCGCACGGTGTGTCGTCAGAAACTCGCCACGTTGGCCACACTGGTTCAGATACATGCTCCGTGTGCCAACGGCATAAGGCAGGTATGTCAACAACTTGTGCTATCAGCCACTATAGTACATTCCACTGCATAGTGTCTCAACAATTGTTTTTCCACTATTTAAGTTCAAACCCTCGTATAAATATGTTGGTAAAGACGAACATAAATGACTTAACGTAAAGGTAAAGCAGTCAACAATCCAAAGATTGGTTTGAACACCACAGTGCTTTACTAGGCGCGGTCCTGTTTGGAGGTGGTATGCCGTTGTCTCCTCCGACCTTCAAACTGACTTACCCAGACACATAGGGGGGGGACCAAGAGTTTAACGTGGGTTCCGAACCACGGTGCTACTTGATATTTTTCACATTAGCAACACTGCCAGAGCGGAAAAAAGTGGAAAGTGGCAAATAAAAATCCTAGGACGAAGAGGGGGGGGGGGGGGGGATCGAACCCGCGACCTTTGCATTTTTAGTCTGGCACTCTACCACTGTGCTATCTTCTTCTTCTTCTTTCTTCTTTTTTTTTTAATAAACTTTTATTTACTCTATTCCTTGTACATTCTACTGTATACAGTGAACATCAATTATAACATATTGGGATACATATGCACAAGTAAAATACTTTACACAGGTACTCATAATGATATACACACATATAAACAATCTAAAAAAAGAAAACATGTTGATTACTCCTATTTTACAGTTCAATTTTTAAATAATTTAACCTTAGCATGTAGGCTTGTCAAACACTTTCAGTTTTTTTCTTGTAGTCATCAATACAAACTTATATTCAATTAGTCCATGTATATATATTAACCTATCCCCATTCGTTCAAATACGATAATAAACATGTTTCCATAATTGGATTTCTGGTCCATATACTTGCTAAGTTTTTTATATTCATCCTGCAAGTACAGTTTGAAGTCAATGGTGGTGTCCGGTCCAAGATTGTTAACGACGTAGCTCACGTACTTTCCCAATAACCAGTATGCTGCGTTATTTTTTTTCTCTGGAAAATATCTTGCATCTGGTCTACATAGTATGGATGGAGATACGTATTCCGGTGAAGTTCTTGTGAGGAGTGCTATTTGCGCTCTCACCCATTTCCAGTTATTTAAGTTTCCCCCACAGGTAAATCTGTGTATAACTGTATCTACAAGATTACATCTTTGGCACAGATCTGTCTGATTTATACCGATTCCACAGAGTCGTTCGTTGGTGGGAATTATATTATTGACGACTTTGTACCAAGCTGTAATTACGCCCGAAGCGTGTCCTTTTAGATTAATATTTCGCCATACAGCATCCCAGTCCACATTTCTTGACCTATCTTCTATTTTATTCCTTCTTTCACATTTCTTCCTTTCTTTCATAATAGCCCTTGCTGTTAGGTGACTTGACCACAAAAGTGTATGGTTGACATAACTCATTTCGATATAAAAGGTCCTCACGTGTTGTAAGCAAACATTGATGTTTCTTACATCGATTGGAGGTTGAAGACTTGACGGTTTAAGAACATCGAAAAGTTTCCTTATAATGCTTCCATGTTGCTGCTGCATAATGTTCATCGTCCGTTTAACGAAGAGTGCTGATGCTTTGGTAGTTATGTCTACAAGGCCTAATCCACCGTGACTGGGATCTAGAGTGGCTACTTTAGCAGTGACTCTAAATACTTCTCCTCTCCACAGAAAGTTTGTAACTTTTGACATAATTTTTTTAGCTATCATTTTCGGGAGCGGAAATACTTGTGCCGTATAATAAGCTTTTGATAGTATCCACAAATTTATATATTTTACTCTCTGAACTTGATTTATGTGACGTGATAAGTTATCCATTATGGCCCCTTGTACTTTATTCGCTGCGTCCTTCCAGTTTCTACCTGCCATTTTCATCACATTGGCCATGAGCACTATTCCTAATGTTTTTTGTTGGCTGACCGAGGTTGCCTAATCGACATTTATATGGTCGAAGCCTCTCAGTTTCAGAATTTTACTTTTGTTATCATTTATATTAGCTCCCGAAGCCTGACAGTATGTTCTAGTCATGTTTTCTAATGTACTTATTTCATTGCAACTTCGGACGACAACTCCTATATCATCAGCGTAAGCTCTGATTACTGTCTTAAGGCCAGCCATTGTTATGCCTGTCAAATTTGCATGCACATTGCGAAGCAAGGGATCAAGTGAAATAGCGAATAAAAGCATGGAAAGAGGACTTCCCTGTGGAACACCTCTTTTTATTTCTATTTGTTTAGTTGTTTGTCCATATACCACTATTCTTGCATGTATCCCTGTTGCAATGTTTTTGATCACGCGGAGAGACAGTTCATGAAAACCCAGTTTGTGCATATTTTTAAGCAGATACGTGTGATTGACAAGGTCAAATGCTTTATGGAAATCTAAAAAGATCAATGCACATTTGATTCCAGTCACATCAGTTATTGAAATGATATCTCGATATTCAGCTATGTTTTGAAATATAGTCCTACCAACTACACAGTTTTGATGCACACTTATGATTTTGTTTGCAAGCGAAGAAATTCTCCTATTCAGAAGCCTGGCGATTATTTTATAATCTGTATTAAGCAAAGAAATAGGTCGAAAATTATTTAACATTTTATTTTCTTTAGTTTTTGGGACAAGAACAATTTTAGCTTCTTTACATTCTGAAGAACCTCGTTTGCAATGGCTGTTATTTTCTGTCCTATAAGTGACCAATAACGTGCATAAAACTCGATAGGCAGCCCATCAGGTCCAGGAGATTTCCTTGGAGGTGAGGTTTTCACAACGTCATGGACTTCGTCTTCACTGACTTCTGAAAGAATTTCCTCATTGTCATTTTCGGTAAGCTGTGACGTGATAATTCCCAAGCAGTCAAGAAGAGAGTCTTCATTTACAGGGTTGTCAGCATAGAGTTCTTCATAATAGTGATGAATCTCATTAATTATGTCCTTTTGTGATCTAAGGATCATTCCATTTGTAGTTCGGATTTCTTCAGTAAGGGTACTCCTATTTCTGGCGTGCTTTAGCAAATGATATAAAGAGCTCATTTCGTCTTCTGAAGCGGTTTTAGCCTTATATTTTATTTTCAGCCCTTCCATCTGTTTGCGTTTTATGGTTAATAATTTAGCTTTAACTTTTTTTATATCCACCAAACGAAAGGACGACTCTGATGCTTGATCATAAAGGTTCCTCAACAGGCTGTAGTAATATTCTATACTTTGTTTTATATCCTTGGTCCTTTGTTCGCTGTATTGCATAAGGACTCTTCTCAACTTTGGCTTCGCCATTCTGTTCCACCACTCTAATATTGTGGAATATCTACCTATAACTCGCAGACATATCACCCATGCATGTGTTAACATTTCTTCTAATTCAGTTTCTTGTAACAATGAGACATACAGATGCCACTGATTTCTAAAACGATGAATCGGTTGTACTATTAGATTGAAGCAAGCCTTTACACTGGAGTGATTTGAAAAATATACAGGAACAGTTTCAACAGTTAACAAAGATGATTCAAGATTCTTCGAAATGTAAAATCTATCAAGTCTACTGCAGGAATTATGAGAAATATATGTATACTGTACAAATGCGGGATGTTTGATCTCCCACACATCCTGTAAATTCATGTGTTTGACTAGTTGTTTTAATTCAGCAGAATAATTAAAATTTGGTTGCTTGTCCCTCTTATTAAGAACGCAATTGAAATCACCACCCATTATCAAATTCTGTGGATTTTTTCGTAACAGATATATAAGTTCCTCACTAAAAAACTGCGTTCGGTCTGTTCTATGGGCACTGCCTGAAGGGGCATATATGCTGATTAAAGCTAAATCAAATAACTGTATGCTTATTCCTCTTCCTGATTCTAGACGTTCTACTGTTGTGACTGGAATACCTTCTCGTACCAAAATGGCAGTCCCAACACTCGTGTCACACGACACATTCATATATTCAACAAACCCTGTAATTGTCAGTTTGGGAATCACTACTTCCTGCAGAAGGGCAATATCGGTCCCTGTTTCATATAAAAATTCCCTAAGTGCTGCTATTTTTAAATCTGATTGATTTCTGTTTATATTTATACTGGTGATAGTATAGGCCTGAGGCATGACGTACTCACTTTTGTATCTGTTAGCAACTTACTGATTTTTAACCTGGTCTCTTTATCAGTTATGCAATCAAAAACAAAACAAAAACAGAAAAACTAACAGTTCTATGCATTATTCGCTGGATTCGCTGGATCTGGAGATTTGTCATGTGTATCAAAACAGCATTGAGTTTCGTTAGGTTCATCAGCTAAGTCATTTTGTGATCCACGTCTGACGATATCATGTCTCACATTCTTTGATTTGGTTGTGTCTTTCCCAGGTTTAGATTTCACATGAGTGCGTTGAACATTGAGATTAGACTGAGGCTTTATTTTACGACGTGTGGCATCGTGAGGTTGCAATTCTACTTTGAGATATTCTGTTTTTGAAATCTTCTCTTTGCCATTGTCAATTGTTATGCCCTGTTTATCAACTAATGATTGATGTACCACTAATGATGATGTACCACTGACATATATCTCCTGAGGGCAAATTTCAGGAGTAGGGGGGCACGTCAGGAAAACTTTGCTGAACAGTTTTATAGACAATTGAATGTTGTTCTGTACGACCCACTGCTTCTGCAGTTGGTTCGGGCATGTTACTTGATATAACCTAACTTGCGGACTCGCTTTCTAACATAGTTTTCGAGACTTTAGTGTCGATTTCCATCGACACTACCTCTTTCTGAACCTCTTGCTGAATCTCTTGCTGAATCACCTCATCGCACTGTTTTTGCTTACGTACTGAATGAGGTGTGTCGGATAATTCCGCGTCTGAACAGCTGTCAGTATTCGCATGCGGTCTTTTTTTCGACTGAACATCACTATCATGACCAGAGTCAATAATAGGATTCTTAACTAATGGTGGAAACTGAGACTTATCTTCGAGAGGGACATCAGAACAGCTTGCTATATTTGCTACGTTTTCAGTCTCATCCGATTGCGCCAGAAGAGAAGGCTGTAACACATCACTAACAGTAAGCCTCTGGCGTTGTTTTAAATTACTTTTTAACACAAAAACTCGCCGAGGACAGTCCTGTCTGAAATGTCCAGACTCATTACATATGTGACACGTAGGTTCCTGTCCTGAGTACACTACTTGTTCTCTATAACCACCCACAACGATGTGTGATGGAATATTTGCTTTAACTTCCATCTCCACCGAACGAATGCCAATGAAACACTGTAATTTATAATGCCTCGACCAACGATCATTTGTAATAGACTTGATGGTGCCATATTGACTAAGTACATCCTTGATTACTTCATTATCAAGTTCAATTGGGAGGTTCAACACTCTTACGGTTGTATAAACTACATCGGCTCTCCAAATAGATACTTTGCTTTTCCTGTTATCTCTGAGTAAACTCGGCTTCATTACCCCACTTCAGTAACAGTTTATCAATATAAACGGGGCTCAAAAACTTGACAAATATACAGTATTTATGGTTGTCTAATTGAAAAGTATGGACAGATTCATCAGTAACACCGATTACCTCAGTTATCCAATCGTGAATTTCCAGCGACGTCGGCTGCACATTGCGGGTTTCCTTGTCAAATGAAAAAACCAATGTATTCTTCCGTAGATTAGTAGACATGATACCAGTAACAGGAGAACTCCGGTTAAAAATAAACCGAAATCCTGTTAATCACCAGCAGAATGAAAAACACCACACGTAAACACGAAGCAAAACACGTGTTTTAGCAGAACTAAACACTGTTTAAATACTAGTTATTCCTATACTTTTAATTATTTTTAAAGCTATCCGAAATCCGTGTTGTTTATTTTGCTCACAACACACAAACGAAATATTGTTGTTTTTTTTTCTATCCTGGGGCTGCAATAAGACATCTGATGCAAAACGAGGGTCCAGCTGAAAAGCATGAAAAACCATCTGAAGATGGATTTATAAAAAGAAATCCGAAACCGGTCATGTTTTACGAAAATAAAAATATTATACGATACGTGTGGCTCGTCGCTGTTTTAATAACATTTTAATACCACAGCTTCGGTTCTCACAATGTCAGATTTTGACAAAATGATGTACTACTACGATTTTCTACATCTACATGGGTACTCTGCAAATAGAGCCTTTCTTTTAATAATTTCCACCCGAAGTCGTGCATCATTTCCGTGACACTCTCTCTACCCTATATCGCGACAATAAAAAACGAGCGGTTCTTCTCTGAACTTTCTCTAAATCATCCGTCAGTCCCGCCTAGTGTGTATCCCACAATGCGCAGCGATAGTCCAAAATAGGACGCAGGAGTGTAGTATAGGCAGTTTCTCTAGTAGAACTGTTTCATCTTCTTAGTGCAGTCTTTGGTTCGCCATCCCTACAATATTAACTACATGTTTTTTCCCAATTTAAGTTCCTAATTTTTATTCCTATGTCTTTAATTGATCTGACGGCTTGTAGATTTGACTGATTTATCGTGTAACTGCAGTAAATGGATTTGTTTTAGTGGTGATATGGATGACTAAACACTTACCATTTTAACGATCAATTGCCATTTTTTTGCACCACGCTGGTATCTTATTTAAATCATTTTGCTGTTGCTTTTGATGTTTGATGACTTTACTAACCGATAAATGACAGCATCCACCACGAACAATCTAAGACCATCTCATAAATCGTTTATAAAGAACGCCGGCCCCGGTGGCAGAGGGGACTGAGGCGCTCCAGTCACGGTCTGCACGGCCACTACCGTCGGGGGTTCGAATCCCCCCCTCGGGCATGGATGTTTGTGCCGTCCTTAATATTAGGTAGTTCATAAGTAGTTTGTAAGCTTAGGGACTGATGACCCCGTAGTTAAGTCCCATAAGTTCTACAAACATTTGAACATTTTGAAATAAAGAACATAGG
The DNA here is from genome assembly GCA_026315105.1 of Locusta migratoria. Classification (NCBI taxonomy): domain Eukaryota; kingdom Metazoa; phylum Arthropoda; class Insecta; order Orthoptera; family Acrididae; genus Locusta; species Locusta migratoria. The sequence continues at coordinate 324,020,853 of CM048745.1, read as the reverse complement.
TGCCCTATAAGACTTAGCTGGGGAACGCCAGATATCATTTAAGTTCATCTCGATGCCTTTCCGTCAATTACAACGTGCCGTGTACTTTCTTACAGGAAATCACGAATCCAATCGCACAACTTAAGCGATATTCCATAAGCAGGCCATTTTATTATATATATTATATATATATATCGTATGGTATAATGTCAGCTACATATAATACTTTAGTAAGATATACTAGTGTCTAGTTAATAAGATAAAACATATCTCTGTCACAGAGCCAAGTCCAACTCCTTTAACCACTGGACAGCTTCCTGACTGACTATATGGAGTTCGGTCATCCCTCCTGAGAATGATCGTAATGGGCAATTAGTAATTATATGGGTCATCGTTTGAATGTCTGCTCCACAGTCACATGACTGGTCGTCTGTCTGTCCCCATTTGAATTTCCAATAGTTACAGCGACCAACACCAGTTCGGAAACGGTTGATCAAAGACCATTCTCTCCTGGGAAGGTCCATTCCTTGGAGCTGCTTAGAGGGATCGTCTATCCAGATGCTGTTTTTTCCATCATGCAAAAAAAAATAAAGAACGGCTCTGGAAAAGAACCCACTTGGGATAATGAGATTGTTTATGCCGTGTAGCGGGTATTCGTGAGGTCAAGAAGTATATCTCGCGATGCCCAAAGTGGAAGTTTTAAGAGACAGCGATGTTTTAGCACCGGCGCGGCGGGGGCCTTACGTCACGGGGCCGCATTCTCGGAAGGCACATAAAACTGGTACAGCGCGCCGCCGCCAGGGGGGAGCGGGCGCCGAGTAAGTCATCCGCGGGCAAACCCCACACCACGGAGAGAAAAAAATAAAAAAGAAGGCGATAGGCCGCCAAAGTGCGGGGGCGTTCATGGCGTCCCCGGAGGCCTTTCAGCGGCCTGGGATTGCGCCGCAGCAGAAGAATGGCGCGCCGCGGGCACGCCTCATTAATCTAGCCGACAAGTGAATTATGGAATTATCGCGGGGGGAAAAAGAAAGTGTGCCTCCGAGGGGAAAACCCGAGCCACGTTTCCAAACAAGGCGGCACGCGAGGTAGCCACTCGCTCGCAGGTGAATGTATCTTACTGTTTACACCTTAAATGATCGGTCTTGCCGGCCGAGATGGCCGAGGGGACTGAGGCGCTCCAGTCACGGTCTGCACGGCCACTACGGTCGGGGTTTCGAATCCCCCCCTCGAGCATGGGTATTTGTGCCGTCCTAGTTCGTAAGTAGTTTGTAAGTTTAGGGACTGATGACCCCGTAGTTGAGTCCCATAAGCTATACAAACATTTGATAAGTGGTAGCCTAGAAACTGTACTTACATATGCTCTTCTCATTTTCAAGAAAAGTTATGGATACTACCACCGATCGAAAGCGGCTACTGGCAAATGCCATTCTAACAATATTTTCGTTTCCTGATCACCTACAGAAACCAAAACCTGTAAGGAGAGTACCAAGGAAACGTCAAATTGTAGGGAGCTTGATAAATACGTAAAGCACTTCAAAGTATGAAACATCACATGAACCACAGGCATAATAAAGGTAATTATAGAGTTTAAAGAATTTCTCCTGTATTTATGGGGAAGATATGTCGGCAAATACAAACGATTATTGACATTATAGTAACATCAAATAATGCAACAGTTCGACGATTGTAAACATTGCGAGGGTGAAAGTTCGGGGTGGGTGTGTAAATATGGAAAGATTAATTTTTAAAACTCACAGCCACCAACTGCGAACCAAATTCCTAAACATGCAAAAACACTGGAACTGTGATTGCTACTGTTTGCCTCGTTTTCTAGGGGATGATATCAGACGTTCGCAACTTTCCTTCCCTGCATATGATTAACAAAAAAATTCATAATAAGTAAGTTCACGTGATAAAAGGGTGTACTAACTACTATATGTGGACGCTGTGGAGTGGTAGAGCCAAAGACCAATGTAAACAACACAGACTGGCCACAGCGCCGCCATAGTTGAAGCCAATTGGAAAGGTTGCCGCCATCTTTGAGAACGTCAGTGTCCCGCCAGGTGATACTTGGCGTCTGCTAACACTGAACCATACGTTTTATATTAATCACTGCCAGTCTCGATTTTTCCTTAATTTCTGGGCGACGCATTTCCGAAATCAATTCCCACTACGAATAGCATTTCCCGTTTACTACTGCATTCTAAGTGTAATGTTTACAAACGTCGAACTGCTGTATTATTTGATGTTACTATAACGTCGCAAGCTATAAAGCAAGCTATAATAGGAAAGCAAGGAGAAATTTGGAGAAGGAATTAAAGTTCAGGGGGAAGAATTAAAAACATTGCGTTTTGCCGATGACATAGTAATTCGGTCAGATACAGCAAAGGACCTGGAAGAGCAACTGAACGGAATGGACAGTGTGCTGAAAGATGCATATAAGATGAACATTAGAAAGAGCAAAACTAGGGTAATGGAGTGCAGTCTAAGAAAATCAGGTGATGCTGAAGGAATTAGATTAGGTAACTTCGCAATAAAGGAGGTAGATGAGTTTTGTTACTTGGGCAGTAAAATAACAAATGATGGTCGCAGTACAGAGGATATAAAATGCAGAATGGCAATGGGTAGAAAAGCGTTCTTGAAGAAGAGAAATTTGTTAACATCGAATATTGATTTAAGCCTAAGGAAGTTCTTTCTGAAGGCATTTGTATGGAGTGCTGCCTTGTATGGGAGTGAGACATGGACGATAAACAGTGCGGTCAGGAAGAGGATTGAGGCTTTTGAAATATGGTGCTACAGGAGAATGTTGAAGATTAGGTGGGTGGATCGCGTAACTAATGAGGAGGTACTGAACAGAATTGGGGAGAAATTTCTGGCATACCTTGACTAAAAGAAGGTATAGATTGGTAGGGCACATTCTTAGACATCAAGAAATTGTGAATTTAGCGTTGGAGGGGAGTGTGTGGGGTAAAAACCATAGAGGAGGACCAAGAGATGGATACAGTAAGAAGATTCAGACAGATGTAGGTTGCCGTTCTTATGTGGAGATGAAGAGGCTTGCTCAGGATAGGGTATTGTGGAGAGCTGCATCAAACCGGTCTCCGGACTGAAGACCACAACAACAACAACTTTAATGTCAATAATAGTTTGTATTTGCCGACATATCTTTCCTACAAACACAAGCGAATTTCTTTAAACTCTATAATTACCTTTATTATGCCTGTGGTTCATATGATGTTTCACACTTTGAAGTACCTTACGTATTTATCAAGCTCCCCACAATTTGACGTTTCCTTGCTTCTCTCCTTACAGGTTTTGGTTTCTGCAGGTGCTCAGGAAACGAAAATATTTTTGGAATGGCATTTGCCAGTAGTCGCTTTCGATCGGTGGTAGCATCCGTAACTTTTCTTCAAAATGACAAGAGCATATTATGTAACTATCGAGGCTGCCACTTATCACGCTTCATACTGGTTAGCAACTCCTCATTTTTCAAATGAAATCTGTATAAAGAATAGCTTAATTACAGTTAATATACCTAGGCTACTTACTTCATGATTAATACGCTTTTGTACACTATGTAAACAACTGTCTTTACATTAAAACTCACCAAATACATCCCTTCTCTGCCTAGCTTTTTTATGGTCGTGAAGTAAACATAACTTTGAAACTTTGTAAATGCTAAAGTTAAGTATAATGAATGATTATAGACGAATACACGCTGATACACAACGACCTACGTTAGTTTAGATTACAAACAGAAGCGTCTGCTCACGCTGCTGCTTCAAACTGACGTTCTCAAATATGGCGGCCAGTGTTGCTTAGTGCTGCCACCCTGAGCGCTTTAGCTTGCCTGTAGCCTCTCTATGTTGTTTATATACCTCTTTGGGTAGAGCGCTCAAAGGCGCCTCGCTGTGGAGCGTGTGCGGGCTCCCCGTCGGAGGCTCGAGTCCTCACTCGGACACGGGTTCAAATCAAATGTTTGAAAATCCAAGAATCATTACTCCCTAGGCTTACAAACTACTTACGCTGACTTAAAGTAACTATGCGAAGGACAACACAAACACCCATGCCCAAGGGAAGACTCAAACCCCCGACAGCGAACTGCCGCACGCACCGCAACAGGGCGCCTCAGTCCACATGGCTATTCTGCCGCGGCAGGGTACGGCTTGTGCAGTGTCCTTAGGTTAGTTTCACTTATAAATATCAGACAATCAGATACGTATTTTGTATCGATATATATCAAAGCTATGAATCTGAAGGATTTGTGGTTCGATATTTATAACATTTCTCCCTGATATACAGGGAGATCAAAAAGTCAGCATAAATTTGAAAACTTAATAAATCACGGAAAAATGTAGATAGAGAGGTAAAAATTTTCACACATGCTTATAATGACATGGGGTTTTATTAGAACAAAGAAAAAAAGGTTAAGAAAAGGACGGAGTAAAAACATGAATGAGAGTCGCAGCAAATGACAAACTCTCTACTAAAATCCTTCAAGGTCATAGATTTTTACCCTCGATTAATCTGGTGTTAAATGTTTCGGTAACAGTGTACGAACCGGTGCTGTAATACAAATGTTTAAACAAGACTGGCATTCAAGTGAATCTTCCGATCGGAACTGATAGTGCCTCATCATAACTCCGGACATGCTTTACAGTGCTGTACACAACATTATTCCTCGACTACAGCTATTGTTGAGGAATGATGGAGAACATATTGTGCATTTCCTATAAAGATCATCATCTTTGCTTTCTCTTGTTATGCTAATTATTGCTTTTCTGGTCAGATGAAGCGCCATCCGCTTGTATGACAATCTTTACCTCTCTATCTACATTTTTCCGTGATTTATTAAGTTTTCTAATTTATACTGACTTTTTGATCACCCGGTACAAAGGTTGCCATTAACTTTCATTGCTGGGATGCTTTTCTGCTGTTGGAGAGTCTTGTCAAAATGGTTACGTATTTATATAGGGGAACAAGAGGCAGAATTATTCTTTTGTGGAGGGAGACGTGCATCGGGCCAGCCTTGACCGCCCGGGCCTGTAGCATGCACAAGGTTTGGTCCGATAGATTTACAAACAAACAAGGATGAGGTGCTGTTCCGACATGTCTTTGCTTCCGCCTGAGCGTTTGAGGAAAGCGGTGTTGAAATTTCAGGCAGCAGCGCCTCATCATTCGGAATGTTTGTGCACGATGGTATACGGCGCCTTCTGCACATTCGTCCACGTTTTAAGCCAATAACTGATACGATTGGATTTAGAGTTAATGAATCTGGTTTTACCCGGGTGATTTTTTAAGAGTTTGAATTGAAGGTGTTGAATCAATATTCTTATATACAAAAGAGGATTGTGAAATATCGTAAAGTTCATATTAAGAAGGATTAAAAAGAAGGGGGCAGGTATGGACAATGAGCATCGTCGGCTGGTAATGTTTGTTAGTAATGAACTGGCTGTTGCGGATGAAGGCTTGCTGTCGAGGTTAAACGTAGTTCACGCTGATTGCCATATTATTCATTGTAAGATGCATGGACCGATTGAGGCGACGTTCGAGTCTGAAGAAGACAATGATGGGTTTCGTGATTCCTTCATCGGAGTCTCAGGAAGAGGAAGGCGAGGAAATGTATTCCAGCAAACACAAGAGCCGCTGTTGGGCAACTACAAGGAGGAATGAACGTGATTTTGCAGGCAGAATGAACTATTTGATGTTCAAGCCATAGATGAAATCCAAGATTGCTCTAAAATTTTATTACGAGAACAAAACCTACGACAGCTGAGGTAAGCCGTCCACTTCCTGCTTGACTAGCACCGTTCTTCACTAGAGTGAAATTCAACGTAGCTCATACACACATAGAGCACGTAAACCAACTACTGCTTGAAACTCTAATCCATTACCCTTAAATCATTAATTTAAATAGCATCACTACTAGTGAAACTAATATTGTCACCTCAAAACGCTAAAAGACAATTATCACATCCAAAAAACGAAAACAAACAACCGTTAAATAATCAAGTACATATATCAAACAATTAACTGCTTACACTAATAAATGAAACACAAAAGAGAGAAAGGTTCACTTTCATCACTCTCCCATTAACATCCTCCTACACCACACGCACCCCAGACATAATCGAAATCGAGGTTCAAGTTATCAAAAGACAAAAAAATCTATTACTATGTGAGATGACAACCCTCCCCCCTGCCACACACGCGCGCGCGCAGTCTACATGTATATACACACAAAACAGATAAACCTAACTCACGTAGTCAACAAACACACCGTTAAGTTGGCAACACATGGGAAACAAATGAATTCCAAAATAAATAACAGCTACAAGACAGTGAAATGGAAAAAAAATATAAAACATCAAAAAAGTATCTTTAGAAAGCATACTGGAGATGAACAGCGATATTCATACAATTGTTATAATTAAAATTAAAAAAGCCCAGATCGCAAAATAGTTGTTTCTATTTCATAATCGGTTTCGGTCTATTGCAGACCATTTTCAGATGGATACCACCATGATGACAGGCGGTGGCGGTGACACACCAAGCAGCACAGACGTGAACTACTATAAATAGAAACAGTAATTTTGCGATATGGGCTGTTTTTAAAATTGTGATCGCAAACTCTAGAGATGAGCGACTGTGACCTGGTGGAAGGAGCAGCAAAGCTGAAACTCGCAGACTATGAACCGTGAAAAGCCTTTATTTATTCCGACTAAACGAATGCAAGATTTAAACGAAAGCAAAATATACATAAAAACTGGCACTCTTTAACTGCAACAAGAAATTTAGCTCGTATTTCAATGAGAGACGCTCACAATACTTACCACAACGAAACCCTGTCACGTAATGTAGCAGAGAATCCTAAGAAATTCTGGTCGTTTGTACAGTATCGGGTGATCAAAAAGTCAGTATAAATTTCAAAACTTACTAAATCACGGAATAATGTAGATAGAGAGGTAAAAATTGACACACATGCTTGGAATGACATGGGCTTTATTAAAAAAAGTATTGCTGGACGCGTGAAAGATCTCTTGCGCGCGTCGTTTGGTGGTGATCGTGTGCTCAGCCGCCACTTTCTTCATGCTTGGCATCCCAGGTACCCAGACCTCAGTCTGAGCGATTATTGGTTTTTGGGTTACCAGAAGTCGCAAGTGTATCATGACCGACCGACATCTCTAGGGATGCTGAAAGACAACATCCGACGCCAATGCCTCACCATAACTCCGGACATGCTTTACAGTGCTGTTCACAACATTATTCCTCGACTACAGCTATTGGTGAGGAATGATGGGGAACATGTTGAGCATTTCCTGTAAAGAACATCATCTTTGCTTTGTCTTAATTTGTTATGCTACTTATTGCTTTTCTGGTCAGATGAAGTGGCATCTGTCGGACATTTTTTTTTGTTTGGTTCTAATAAAACCCCATGTCATTCCAAGCATGTGCGTCAATTTTTAACCTCTCTATCTACATTATTCCGTGATTTGTTAAGATTTCAAATTTATACTGACTTTTTTATCAGCTGGTATACTAGCGATAGAAATGGTGATGGTACTGATGACAGTTCTACTAAATCAGAATTGCTTAACACAGCTTTCCGAAATTCTTTCACTAGAGAAGACGAAGCAAATACTCCAGAATTCCTATCAAGAATTTAGAAGTAAATATCCCAATCACTTAACAAAAGAAAGTCTTCCGGTCCCGAATGTATAGCAACTATGTTTCTTTCAGAGTATGCTGTTGCAATAGCCCCATACCTAACTAGCATATACAACCGTTCGGTTAGCGCAAGTTCCGTACCCAAGACTGGAAAGATGCACAGGTTCCGACAGTATTCAATAAAGGCAATAGGAGTGATCCGCAAAATTACAGGCCTATATCATTGAAGTAGGTTTGCAGTAGGATTTTCCACAAATATTTCCCTCAAATATTATGAACTACATCGAAGAGAACGACCTATTGACCCATAGTCAACACGGATTCAGAAAGTATCGTTCTTATAAAATACAGCTAGCTCTTTACTCACGTGATGTGTTGAGTGCTATCTATAAGGAATGTCAAATAGTTTCCGTATTTCTAGATTTTGCGGAAGGCTTTCGACACTAGAGAAGAGCAACTCGTTTGTTATTATCGCGATACTGGGGAGTGTCTCGGAAATGTTGCACGAGTTGGGATGGAAATCATTAAAAGAATGGCGTTATTTGTTGCGGCGAAATCTATTGGGATATTTCTTTCCCCAACTTTCTCTTCAGAATGGGGACATATAATGTCAGCACCCAACTACATAGGGAGACATGATCATCGTAATAAAATAAGAGAAACAGAAAGATTTAGGTGTTCCTTTTTTCCGTCAGCTATTAGAGATTGGAACTATAGAGAAATATCACTAAACAAGTTCGATGAACCCTTTGATAAATTCTGATTTGCAGAGTATCCATGTAGACATAGACAGACAGAAACTAAATGATCCGTTTATAATCTGTTAATGCTGGTGATACCCTGGAACAGAAGACGCCGCAACGCATCTGAGCGAAATTTAGTTATTGCAGAAGAAAACAAAAGCTGTTTATTTTCGGAAAACGCATAACGTTGTCGATGCGCAGGGCTGGTCCGCGGCCACTAGTTTTTATTGGCTGCGGTCGGGAAGAAATTTAGGGACCGGAAGCGGATATGAGCGATAATGGTTGAGGTTATGTAAGCAGGAGCGACTTCCGGACTCACTGCCAATTTGGATAGGGCTGCTGCACTGGACCGCTTACGAGATGCCACGTTATTTTTGTCGTAAGAGGTCGATATTATTGGAGGTATGCAACCGTAAGTACCTCTGTAACATCCTGAAGAGGTGTCCTTGAGACTTCGAGGGAGTAGACTAGAGATCTCTTACGAACATAAACATTCCAGGCATCCGAGATATGTTCAATAACATGAATTTATCCGCGTTATGCGGAATGGCGTAAGGTCTACGACTATATTATGAACTTTTTGAAATAATTTATACTGCAGCAGTCACTTTTTACTAATATTTTAATTAGCACGACGCGTTTCGGCAGCAAGCTGTCATCATCAGGTGTATCTTACAGTTACAGGTTCATTACTGTTTTCTTATTTTTTGTGTTATGGGTGCCAGTGAGGTTATAGTTGGGCGTTTTAACCTGTTCAGGAAGATAGTTATTTTAGTGCGTATGTTTTGTGATTATAGATTCTGGGTTATTATATTGTTGTATTTACTTACAGTTTTGTCGATAATCTTGTTATCTGGCACACACAACACAAGAACACAGTAATGTTCACACCACATGTAGACATTTTGTATTAGACGTTTACACTGTGCCAAAGATTCTTGAATGTGTCATAGAATGTGCATATGTAGATAGCATGTGTTGATACAGATGTTGCTAGAGACATACTTTTACATTTTAAAGAAATATTCAATCAAAATTATATTATTAATTTTACTTTTTAATGAAATATACATTCAACACTGTACAAATTTTTAAAGAAATATCTATTATTGCTTTGACGTTTGTCATTTAGCAGAAGGTTACCTTGTACCACGCATGAAGATTTCTAATTCTTCACAGTGGTCCATTAAATGCCCCTTATCCATTTTATGCAGTATACGAATATCCATGAAAAATTTCTTTAACAATTTCTCCAGTGTTGAATGTATGTTTCATTAAAATGTAATATTAATAATGTAACTTTGATTTAATATTTCTTTAAAATGTAAAAACTAATATCATTCCGCAAATTGCTGCGGTATTTAATGCTGGGCCGTCAGCAAGTTTCATCGTGTGAACCATTCAGTGCGACTTCGGCAGCCAAATACCGGCGACTGAAGAACATCATCAGCCTTCACAACCGAAAAAAGACCATCACGAAGCACTCTCTCTACCAAGTCTGAAAAAACCACTCTTGAAAGAAACCAACCGACTCAGAAAGAAAACAAGAAGAGGCTTGAAGAAGAAAACGAGAATCTACAAAACCGTCCAAAACTTCCTTAATCTGAGTCAACCGATGAGCCCGACACAACGAGACACCGGCCAACCAGATATGCCGAAACCAACGTAAGCAATGTTGACAGCAACCAAAGTTATGCTGCCACTAACCAAAGGTATCCACCCACTATTCAACGAGATATTAAACTAAGCTATCCGCCCACTATCCAATGAGATAATGAAGTCAGTTACTTCTCTTATAGAATAACGATGAAGAGAAGTCCAAACAAAAGAAACAAGGTACCTTCCACAAAAAGTGCTAACACCAAATACCAACAGCTCTGGTTCACGTTTCCGTGGTTTCCTGTTGGCTGTAAGGTGAATACCGGAACTGCCCCCATGCCCACGGAATGTTCCCAATTGGGAAAAAAACAAGTCCCTCCCCTCCCACCCCCCTCCATACCCGACCCAGTAATTTTAAACATAGCTTGTCGATTGCAGCAACTGTAGGTTTACAAATATTTAACATAGTTCAGCCCAACCAGTAGCAAAATTTGATAAAATACCTTGATCTAGATTTCGGCACCATCTAAGGGTGCCTTCATCAGAAGAATAAAAATTAAAACATAAGACGTGCAATTACGAGCAGTGTGCTCTAGTCCAAACTTATAAAATTATGCAAGATGTTAGCGATAGGCTAGCAAGTCACAAATAAAATAAAGGCAGCTCGCCTGTGTTAGGCTTACAGTGCTGCTTAACAGTGTGCCGACTAGATCACCAAACTCACTTAAATCGTTTTAACTTGTCATTGTGATAGCAGCAACCTGTTACACAGGCATTGCTCACTGCAACGTCTTCCTCTGTTTACATATGTCCGTGTTTGCACACGGATAGCTGAACCAGTTTCTGTTGCTCTTTAGTGTCTCATTACTTTTCATCGAACCCTTGCATTACCAGCTAGCTCACCGTCTCTCCCTTCTGTAAGATTACCCCATTTTTCCACGATTTCCTCAACCCTTCCATGCATAATCCCCTTTATTTACTACAACTCTTTCCTTATCTCTACCCCCTCTCGCTTCCCCACTATCCCTACGTTTCGCCCCATCATCTCCAAAAATGTTCAAATGTTTGTAAAGTCTATGGGACTTAACTACGGGGTCATCAGTCCCTAAACTTACAAACTAATTATGAACTACTTACGAACTAGGACGGTACAAATATCCATGCCCGAGGGGGGATTCGAACCCCCGACCGTAGTGGCCGTGTAGACCATGACTGGAGCGCCTTAGTCCCCTCGGCCACTGCGGCCGGCCGGGGTCATCAGTCCCTAAACTTACAAACTACTTAGGAACTAGCTAAGACTAAGGACGGCACAAATATCCAGGGGGGATTCGAACCCTCGACCGCAGTGGCCGTGCAGACCGTGACTGGAGCGCCTCAGTCCCCTCGGCCACCGCGGTCGGCCATCATCTCCCATATGGACTTTAATGTAAAAAAATACAAAAGAGACGGGCGCACGCGTGCCGCTTATTTCCGTAACGCGATCTCCGTGCGTATGACAGTGTTTCACAGTGGCTCGTTACACTTCCGCGTCCAGAGTTATTTATTCACGCCGGGGTTTAGAATTCAGTCGGCCGCGTTTCAATTTGTCCTGCGGGCCTCGCATACAGACAGGCCGTCGCGCGGTCTCCCCTGTGTTCTGCGACTGGGCTGCCCTCTGCATACCAAGTGGCTGCCGCTCTTCCGACAGCTGGTAGGGTAGCCTGGCCAGCCATTTAAAATGTCCAAATGTTTGTAAATCTATGGGACTTAAGTACAGTGGTTACGTCACTAGGCTTACAAACTACTTAGCCTGACCTAAGCCAGCACTCGCACACACACACACACACACACACACACACACACACTCGCACACACACACTCGCACACGTTAAAGGATGGACTCGATCCGCGCCCCTCCGCAGAGGGCGCCTTAGAGCGGCAGGTATGTGTATATCTGTAGAACACCACCATTCCGAAAGCAATTTTCTAATACTTTATGAGGCTGCCAGATTTCAGAAAACGTGATATGCGTGACATACAGCATTTCATAGTTTTCAAAATGACAAGCCAAGATCGCACACTAACAATTTATTAAATGATGACCGGTTTCGGTGCACTGTGTCACCATCACCTGGTCACATATATGTTATAATCTGGTCATCTTGTTAAAAAAATTGGGTATAAAATAACAAGTGCAACATTGCACTTAGTCACTATATTTAAAAAAATAAAAAATAAAAACATGACAGCTTGAGTATTTTGTAAGCTGTCACGTTTTAACTTGTGTATTTTTTTATATCGTGACTGCCGGCCGCGGTGGCCGAGGGGACTGAGGCGCTCCAGTCACGGTCTGCACGGCCACTACGGTCGGCGGTTCGAATCCCCCCTCGGGCATGGATATTAGGATTAGCTAGTTCATAAGAAGTTTGTAAGTTTAGACTGATGACCCCGTAGTTAAGTCCCATAAGCTATGCAAACATTTGAACATTTTCATTTTTATATCGTGACTAAGTGCAATGTTGCACTTGTTATTTTATACCCAATTTTTTAACAAGACGACCAGTTTAGAACACATGTGTGTCCAGATGATGGTGACACAGTGCACCGGCCGTCATTTAATAAATTGTTAGTGTGCGATCTTGGCTTGTCATTTTGAAAACTAGAATACGATTAGACTGCCGCCAGACCAGACTATGTCAGGTAATCTTAATACAGCATTTCATCAATAAGAATAAAAACCGTCTAGATCGCTAAAATTGTAATAATTCATTCCAACGTTTCGGCAAGTGCCAGCATCAGATCTAAAAACAGCCCCGCGGGTGTAGCCGAACGGTCTGGATCGCCATTTTGCTGATTGCGCGGCCTCCCGTGTCAGAGGTTCGAATCCTCCCTCGGGCATGGATGTCTGTGTATGTCCTTAGGTTAATTTAACTTAGTTTAAGTAGTTTGTAAGCTACGGACTGATGACCTAAGTAGTTTGGTCCCATAGAATTACAAACATTTGATCTAAAAACCTGTGAACTTGAAAACTGAAGTCAATGAGTTGACACACGTATTAGGTGACATTTAATTACTGACGCTGAGCATTACTTTGAAAGTTCAGAGGTTTTTAGACTGATTATGGCAGTTACCGAAATGTCGTAATCAATCAATACAATTTTAGCGATCTAGACTTTTTTTTTTCTTATTTAAAAAAAAAAAAAAAAAAAAAAAAAAAAAAAAAAAAAAAAAAAAAAGAAAGAAAGAAAGAAAAGGAAATCGCAGACTGGTTCAGGAAATTCGTTTCCTTCCTACAAAAATGCAGCATGTCGTCAAATTCTTTCTGCCTGTATTAGACTCCAGTGTGACTTAAGGGTCATTTTGGATGTACTTGAAAACAATGCAAATTCCTTAACCACTCTTACTGTAGCAATTTATTTATGCCTTACGCGCTACGATTTATGTCATATTCACAGGCTTCCAAAATGACATTGGTATCAGTATTTCATCACAAATTTTGTTAAAACATAACAAGCCACTTACAATAACGTTACATTTAAATAATTTGTGACATTACATACAAAACAGATCTGTAAAATACGTATCGTTGTCCTTACGTTAGTTTACCTTAGTTTAAGTAGTTTGGAAGCTAGGAACTAGTAAACCAAGCAGTTGAGTCCCTTAGATTTACAAATATTTCAAAATTTCTTCTTTCTCTCACTCAATATTTTGTCCTGTCTTTTACATAATATTCTAGCAAACAATTTTACAATGGACAGTGATTATTTATTACATTGTACTGTTCAATCTCTTGGTTCAAATAATATTTACTAAAAGACGAATTCTCAGAAATATTAAAATTACAAGCTCTTAAACTAAACTGGAATTAAATCCAGATGAACGGAAAAGGGACGGCAAGGAAATGAAAAGGGATTAGTATACTTACAGTTTTGTGACAGGAGAAAAAAAATTCAAATGTTTGTATAGCTTATGGGACTAAACTACGGGGTCATCAGTCCCTAAACTAACAAACAACTTATGAACTAGCTAACACCTAAGGACGGCACAAATATCCATGCCCGAAGGGGGATTCGAGCTCCCGAGCGTAGTGGCCGTGCAGACCGTGACTAGAGCGCCTCCAGTCCCCTCGGCCACCGCGGCCGGCTGAGACAGGACAGGAGCCACCACTACAGCTTGCATAGGTGGTTCCCACAACATGCAAGACTGCATTGAACTTCCACATTTATCACACAACGACTTTCTATTACATAAAAAATAATTTTCATTGCTATTGGCATTGGTAGTGTTTTTCAACCTTTATAAATATGCATCTTTCAACGCGATCATAACGCAGGGCCTGTGCGGACTGGTTACACGACAGTAATATCCCTGTAGTTGGCTGGCCTGCACAAAGTCCTGATTTGGATCCTATAGAACAAGTTTTGGACGGTTTGGAACACCCAGTTCGTGCCAGGCTTCAACGAGCTGCATCGGTACCACTCCTCCGTGAAGAATGGGCTGCCATTCCCCAAGCAACCTTCCAGCACCTGATTGAACGTATGACCTAGAGAATGGAAGCTGTCATCAAGCTTAAGGGTGGGCAAACACCCTACTGAATTCCAGCATTACCTCTGGAGGTGCGCCACGAACTTCTGATTTTCAGCCAGTTGTCCGGATACTTTTGATCACATGTATATATGTGCAGCTCGGTTGCAGAGTGGTAGAGTGTCAGACTACAAATTCGAAGGTCGCGGGTTCGATCCCTGCCAGGTCCTAGGATTTTTATCTGTCACTTTCCACTTCTATCACCTCTGGCAGTATTGCTCATGTGAAAAATAGCGAATAGCACCGTGGTTCGGAAGCCACGTTAAACTGTAGGTCCCCCTATAACTGACTGGGTAAGTCAGTTCGAAGGTCGGAGGAAGGCAAGGGCATACCACCTCCGAACAGGAGCATGCCTAGTAAAGCACTGTAGTGTTCAAACCAATCTTCGGATTGTTGACTGCTTTACCCTTTTAGTGTATATATCGTATGGTAGAGTGTCAGTTACATAAAAACTTTAGTAAAATTTAATGAGTCACTAATAAGATAATCTCCGTTAACACAGCTAAAACTGTCTCCTCTAACCACTGAACAGCTTCCTGACTGACGATGCAATTCGGCCATTCCTCCTGAAAAGACTGTAATGGACAGTAGAACATTACTAAAGTCCATGCTACGTGTGTTAAGGAACTTCTGCCTACACGATTTCAGGCAGGTGTACAAGTTTCTTCGGATCTTCAGTGTACTTTATAGATAAGTTTCGTTTTCCGGAGATACTGAAGAAAAAAATCACACTGGTGTTTCAATAAACACGATTTAACAATCGTTAAATTTTGAAATATGATTCTCACAAAATAAGTTACAGCTCTAGAGCCATCTTAACGAAAATATTTTTGTAGTTTATATTAATCACAGTCGAGGACACAACTAATACCTTACCTAATCAGGGTATCGTGAAAGTGAATTTTCTCGTAATATTGACACCGTATCAAATAATGCAGTTCAAGAGATAAGTTCATGACTTGTAGAAAAAAGTTGATGTTAAATCACAGTAAAACTCAGTTTTTACAATTTCTAACACATAATTTGACGAAAGCTGACATTCTGATTACACATAATGGGCATATGATAAGTGAGACTGAACAATTCAAATTTCTAGGTATTCAGATAGACAGTAAGCAGTCGTGGAAAGCCCATGTTCAGGATCTTGATCCAAAACTAAATTCTGCTATATTTACCATTAGAACAATATCTGAAGTAAGTGATTTTTCAACACGAAAATAGTCTATTACGCTTACTTTTACTCACTCATGACGTACGGCATTATTTTTTGAGGTAACTCGCCTGATGAAAAAAGAATATTTCTGGCTCAGAAACGGGCGGTTCGAGCAATATGTGGTGTAAGTTCACGAACGTCATGTCGACCTATTTCAGTAGTCTGGGAATATTGACACTGGCATCACAACATGTTTTTTCTTTAATGTCGTTTGTTGTTAGTAATATCAGCATAATCCGACGAGTTTGTAGCTTTCACTCGGTGAATACTAGACAGAAGTCGAATCTACATTTGCAACACACCACCTTTACACTTGTGCAGAAAGGTGTACAGTATTCTGCGGCATCCATTTTCACTAAGCTGACACAAGAACTAAAAGCCGGCCGCGGTGGCCGAGGGGACTGAGGCGCTTCAGTCTCGGTCTGCACGGCCACTACGGTCGGGGGTTCGAATCCCCCCTCGGGCATGGATATTTGTGACGTCCTACTTCGTAAGTAGTTCATAAGTAGTTTGTAAGTTTAGGGACTGATGACCCCGTAGTTAACTCCTAGAAAAGTTAAACAATTAAGCTAATTCATTTTTTTTTCTTTACTGATTCTTTTCACTTTGTCTTAAGATTATCGTGTGCATAGGACTACTTAAAAATTTTATATTACCATTCTTGTGTAAAAATTCATGTATTGACAAGTTCCATGACCATGGAGTCTCGCTTCTCAATTGGGTCCTATGGAACAGAAAACCATAAATAAAAATAAATAAATAAATAAATAAATAAAGGGAAACTAGGTGTGTTGTCATTCAGGAGATAGGCACGGAGGCGCTTCCACTACCGTGCGGAAGAGGTTTCTCGTCGGTTAGTACACACGCAGCTACTCCTGGAAGGCTTTCGCAGACCGCCCTTCACTAGCGGAAAGGAATCGTGAGATGGCTCAGACACTTATTAGCCAGGGGCTTCTACATCCGCAGCTGATGCCCGACTCGTTACAGCAAAAGCCCGCCCAATTAAATCCGACACAGAGCACTTCCTGAAAAGTTAAGATGAGTGTAGATAGGAGGGGGTCGATGCCACCGTCTACTTTCTGAGGTTGTTGACCACAATCAAGAAATGACACGTTGTTATTAACCGTTTGAACACCAGACGTTACTGCCTGAAATCGTCATTTCATTAATTACAAGGGGGAGAGGGAAAATAAGTTTCCCCTGACGACTGTGGTCAGACTTGCGCATGAAAGGAAAAAAAATAGTATGAGACAAAGATAAAACATATCTTTATTTTTCTATAAAGGACATAGTATGAAGAGGTCCAGATCACCGCTATAATTAATATTTTTATTTATTAAGAAACAGCTGTTTCAGCAGTTCGCCATTTTCAAGTGCCTGCGATTACGTAAGAATAACAAATTACTTTTTGTGTATATTTATAGTATTATGTTACTTGCATTTAGCTGCTGTAATCTTTGCAGCCTGAGATGTTAATTAGATTTTAATTTTATTTTTTGTATAAACACGTCTTTTAAATGTAACAGTTTGCCAAAGATGTTTTACAATGTAAATAACTATGATACCAGAGGTGCTTAATAGGTCATAAATTCTCCATACCAGGCATCAAGAATCTACAAAATCATGTGTAAGAATTGCAATAGCTTTTATGTGGGTTAGACGGGGCGTAATTTCGGCACACGATTTCGCAAACACATCAGAATAAGCGAAAACACCCTGTCAAGTTTTTATATACACCTTAAAAATGAAAAACCATTCAACTCAAAACATCGAAAGTGCACTGACAATTTTACATAAAGTTCCAAAGGGACCAGTAATGAATATTTTGGAAGAGGTCGAGATATATATTCACACTAAAAATTATCCAGACAAAGTGCTTAATGAACACACGGATTTTAAACATAAAAATTGTTTAGTTAACTTTATTGACTTCATCGACGAAAAAGGCTGAGTACATAACAAC
Organism: Locusta migratoria; assembly: GCA_026315105.1. Taxonomy (NCBI): domain Eukaryota; kingdom Metazoa; phylum Arthropoda; class Insecta; order Orthoptera; family Acrididae; genus Locusta; species Locusta migratoria. The sequence goes on along the minus strand of CM048745.1, from coordinate 324,003,125 downwards.
AAACCAACGACAGCTATTATAAATAGATAATAAAATAACCAAAAAAATGTTCAAATGTTTGTATAGTCTATGGGACGGCTACGGGGTCATCAGTCCCTAAACTTACAAACTATTTATGAACTAGATAACACTAAGGACGGCACAAATATCCATGCCTGAGGGGGGATTCGAACCCCCGACCGTAGTGGCCGTGCAGACCGTGACTGGAGCGCCGCGGCCACCGCGGCCGGCATCTCAACTATGTATCAGCATTCTGCAGTACTGAGCTATGTAAAAGTTAAGTATTACTAAGTCTCTAAGAAATATAGATCTCGTTCTAATTTACTCTAGTGTTTCTAGTTTCTGCTGTCCCACTGGCTGGTCACCTCCTACCTGCATCCTTTATTCCTGTGTAGGTCTTTCTACTCGGCCACCGACACCTTCGATGGAAACGAGACACAAAAGCGGCGACGAGGCTGGGACACAAAAAAACCTTCCCCGCGGTGGAGTAGCCGAGCGGTCTAAGGCGCCTCGCTGCGGAGCGCTCGGTTGCTCGCCGTCGGAGGTTCCAGTCCTCTCTGGGGCGCGCGTGTAGTTTGCAAGCTATGGACTGATGACCACGCATTTTGGTCCGATAGATTTACAAACATTTGAACATTTTTGAAAAGCCTTCCAGGAAAAACTGACGGCGTTGCATACGGAAGAAACGTTGAACGGCTTGTTTGACGTCAGCATTGCTTCCAAAGCGCCTTCCGCCGAGTCTTCTTCAAAGCTGGAAACAGATGTCACTTAGTGCGAGATGAGGACTGTATGACAGTAGGTGTAGGCGCTCCCAACCAAGAGTTCCAACATTGTTTTGCTTTGCTGTCGCCGAGAGTGGTCTCGCATTGTCATCCGACAGCAGATCTGAAAAGACCAGGCCGCTTTTTCCGAATCACCTCTGTCAATTTCGACAGAGTGGCACAGTACCGCGCTGCATTGATGGTTGCTTCCCCCAAAAAGTCCAGCACAAAATTGCTTGGGCGTTCCAGAAAACGGTGAGTACCACTTTAACTGCAGACGGAGTGGTTTTGAACTTCTTTCGGACAGGTGATGACTGATCCGGACCATAACCGTTCAACGCTTCTTCCGTATGCAACGCCCCGATTTTTTCCTGGACGGCTTTTTGAAGCTTATAAAGCTGTTTGACAAATGTCTCTATGTACTTGGAAATTATGTAGAAAAGTAAAGATATGTCTTATCTTTAACGTCTCATTCTGTTTTATTTTTTTCCTTTCAAACACAACTCCCACATTCGACAGGGGAAATTTATTTTCCAATTCCCCCTCGTATTCCGAAATGACCAATAGCTTTCGCGTCAAACCACCGATGCTAACGCAAAGCGGAGACATGTAGTGAATACTGGTAAAAGTCCAGGAAAACAATAAGGTCGAAGGGCATTGGAGTAATACACAAATGGCGAAAAAACAATAATATTTACTTTCACAGTTTTTTTCACTTCTGTTAGCATAACGAAAAATCTTCATGCCGCGGCAGAATAGCCGTGCGCACTAAGACATCCGTCCTGCCGCGATATGCGCGGCCGTTCGCCATTGGCGGTTCGAGTCCTCCCTCGGGCATGGGAGTATGTGTTGTCCTTAGCGTAAGTTACTTTAAGTTAGTGTAAGTAGTTTATAAGCCCAGGGACTGATGGACTGATGACCAACGTAGCTATTTAAGTCCCTTAGATTTACAAACATTTGAGCATTTTGAAATCTTCATTATCATGGTGTGTATGTTTTTGAGACAGTAAAACGAGGTCAAAAAGACTTGCCCAAAGATTATAATCCTGAGAAACGACTTCAGCGTGGAGAATATGAATACAGGTGCACAGTAATTGATATCTCATGTTCCCTTACTCTTGAAAAACTACACCATGCAAATGGGCTACACCGGTAAAGCAGCTTGCTGAAATATCTGCAGAGTGTCCTACCCATGTTTCTCACCCAAAATATCTCTGGAACAACAACAGCTATTGTAAAACGGTCAGGGGTTCGAATCCCCCCCCCCCCCTCGGGCATGGATGTTTGTGTCGTCTTCAGTATAAGGTAGTTCATAAGTAGTTTGTAAGTTTAGGGACTGATGACCCCGTAGTTAAGTCCCTTGAGCTTGACAAACATTTGAACATTTTTTATTGTAAAACGACTTTCATCGGTATCAGCGTAAGACTGGGGCTCACGAATGTACATATTTCGAAACATTTTAATACGAAAGCATATGTGTTTAACACATGGTTATGTTTTTATTTATTTATTTATATATTTTTTAAACGGGCATTCTATATTATTTCTTCAGCAATCTATAACATGACAAATCACATAAGAAATGGAGTTGATTGCATCGCAGTACACCAATCACATCCAGAGATATTGCGACGCGAAGCTGACGCTCTAAATACGCGAAATCCTAGCGCACGTCCAGAGCAGCGTGGGGTTCTCGCCTGTCTCAGGACATTTCGCGTATTTCAAGCGTCAACTTCGCGTCGCAGTATCTCTGGATGTAACTGGCGTATTGCGATGTAACCAATCACATTGTTTATGTGAAGAAATAATACAGAGTATCCATAAAAAGAAAGACAAAAACAGATATACGTAAAAACATTGTGTTAAAAAGCACTTTTTGCTTTCGTTTTAGAATGTTTCAAAATATGTACATTCAAGAGCCCCATTCTTACATTGATACCGGTAATAATAATTTCGTGTGGCTCATTGGCCTGGTGCAAGTCTTCCAATTGGACGCCACTTCGGCGACTTGCATGTCGCTAGCCTACCCCAGTTATCCAACCGGGGAAAGGGGACCTACAGCTTAACGTGGAATCCAAACCACGTGTAGTTTCTGGCGACTCCTCACATCGTTGAGAGGTGAAGGATGGGTTAAAGCACGGACTGAAAAAATCCGAGGTCTGACCGGGGTTTCGAACCCGCGACCTTTCGGTTTCCGGTCGACCCTTTACCTCAAGAGCACCGGGCCCGACATTGATACCAGTGAAAGTCGTTTTACAATATCTGTTGTTGTTCCAGAGATATTTTGGGTGATGTTCAAATGTTTTTAGAGCTTATGGGACTTAACTACGGGGTCATCAGTCCCTAGCACAAACTAATGAACTAGCTAATACTAAGGACGGCACAAATATCCATGCCCGAGGGGGGATTCGAACCCCCGACCGTAGTGGCCGTGCAGACCGTGACTGAAGCGCCTCAGTCCCCTCGGCCACCGCGGCCGGCATTTTGGGTGAGCAAGATAGCTGGGACACACTGTATATGAGATTCATAGAAAAAGCAAAACATGGATGAGAAATTTGTGCCATACGCTGGATGCCTCCATTGTAATGGGGCAACAATGTCACAGAAGGTGTTCCTGATTGCGGTAGTTTATGGATTTATTGGCACAACAAACAGTACATCATCAAGAAGGTGCAATAATCGAAGTGCAAACAAATACAAAATGACGGCGCCTCAAGAACTGAGAGACACCGAACCTTAATAAATTCCAATAAATAATGATTTCGTCGTTGTCCACATAGCAGCACTAAAGCTGAAACTCGCAGAACAACACGGCACTGTAACGGTATGCTGTGGAAGTGTGCCCGGGGAAAGTCAGAAATTGTTTTAAAAATACATCTTGAAATCATAGATGTTTCAAGACCGCTTGTCCCAGTGATTCAGCAAGAAATTTTTTTTTAAATTTATAACAATTTCGCCGGCCGCGGTGGCTGAGCGGTCTGCGGCGTGCTAGTCACGGTCTGCACGGCCGCTGTGGTCGGGGGTTCGAATCCCCCCTCGGGCAGGGATGTATGTGCCGTCTTTAGTATAAGCTAGTTCATAAGTAGTTTGTAAGAGTAGGGACTGATGTCCCCGTAGCTAAGTCTCATAAGCTCTACAAACATTTGTACATTTTTTGAACATTTGAAAACAATTTCCTCGTATTCATCACTTATGAGATTAATAAACGTTCTGTAAAAATTATTGGGGACGCAAAGGATTAAAGCATATACTAGTGACCCACCTTTCACTGAATTCATTGTTTGGAGTTCTGGACCTACGTACACCTGGTGTATTAAATTTAAGGAACTTTTTTTTTAAGCCAATGGCACTGGTGATGATGGCTTTGTTGCAATGATGCCGGACGCTAACTGGGGTCGTGTTCATTCTGCCTGGTGCAAGTCTTTTTAGTTGACGACACGTCGGCGACTTGCGTGTCAATGGTGACGACGCGAGGGCACAAAACCTCCAACCGGTCTTCGAATCGAACCCGGGCCCTTGCGTGTAACCCGCCACGTCGTTCACTAGATTATGGACGCGGACCCACTAGCACTACAGTGAGGTGACAGCCATGTACGTTACCTCCAAATATCGAGACGAACCTCCTTCCTTCCAGCGAAGTACATCACCTATGTAGGAGGATGCTAACAAATTCGCGTTCGCAAGTAGATCTCGCTGGAACGAATAACGCCTTCGTTTCAAATTCAAATGTTCGCAAATCCGAGGGACTTCACTGTTGCGGTTATAAGTCTCTAGGCTTACAAACTATTTAAACTAACTTATGCTAAGGACAACACACACAGAGGACTCGAACCTCCGACGGCGAGCAGCCTCGCGCTCCGCAGCAAGGTGCCTTAGATCTGTCGGCCACTCCACCGCGGCTTTCTCGTTCCTTGTTGTTTTGATTGATTTACCCGGAAACGATTAAGGAAAGGCCATATGTTTATTAGAAGATTTTTTAAATTCAGAATCACCTGTAGTATCATCATTCAAAGCATGAGGTCATGAGGTGCTGAGTAGCAAGACAATTTAATGCGGCTGAAAATAAATAAATAAATCTGCGACACAATTCTATCTACAGTTACGGATCAATTAACAATGACATGGCCGCGCAGGAGTAGCCGAGTGGTCTGGAGCGCACCGTTACGGATCGAGCGGCCTTCCGCTTCGGGGATTCGAATCCTCCTTCGGGCATGAATGTGTGTGTTGTCCTTAGGTTAGTTTAACATAGTTGAAGTAGTTAGTAAGTCTAGTACTGATGACCGACGTAGTTTGGTCCCATAGAATTACAAACATTTGGACCATGATAAGTTTAATCTATAGCTTCAAGTCAAAGGAGGCTGGCATCAGCCACAAAAAAATAAAAGATCTAAACATATCAAACTGTGTGACTCGAACGTCCCCTAACCGTTTGTTATCACCCCAGTAACATATCCACAGAGATATGTCAAAGCTTCTATGACTGCCTAAGACGTAGCTGATGACTTAGCACAAATTGTCTGACCGAATGTGGACTGCTCCACAGACATCGTTGCTCGCCTATTATTTTCGGCAGTTTCAGTTCCTTCACAATCCGACACGCAGTTTTAATTATATAATAATAATAATTTCGTGTGGCTCGTTGGCCTGGTGCAAGTCTTTCAATTGGACGCCACTTCGGCGACTTGCGTGTCCCTAGCCTACCCCAGTTTTCCAACAGGCGAAAGGGGACTACAGCTTAACGTGGAATCCAAACTACGTGTCGTTTCTGGCGACTCCTCACATCGTTGAGAGGTGAAGAATGGGTTAAAACGCAGACTGAAAAAATCCGAGGTCCGACCGGGTATCGAACCCGCGACCCTTCGGTTTTCAGTCGAGCGCTTTACCCCCAAGACCATCGGGCCCGACTTAATTAAGGAAGTTGCAACTCTGCGCACACTCCATTTTTTTAACATTCGTTCTAAGCGGTTGAGGAACCCAAAGGGCCCCGTCGTTTTCGAAGATTCTATCGCCACATGTTGCGTTGACGTAATTGTGTCACACGTGGAATACATAGAGTTGGGACAGATATTTTAGGGAGCGCAGCTACTTAGTTGACTGATGAGGCTGTGGCGAGACTGCCGCCTACCAGCACGGTAATGCGACCCGCTCACGGCGCAGTTAGCGGGTGTCGACATCAGCTGTTAACAGAGCGCTCACGATGGGCGCTAAACACGGCGGGCTCAGTGAGTGGGTTCACTGAGCGACAGCGCAACGGAGGCTGCTCTCACAAGCAAGGCGGAACACTCCCTGCGAGGAATTTGCATTGCCTACCGGGGGGCATTACAATTAAATCAACTGGGGATGTTGACAAAAGTTTGACCTGAAGAGATTCGAACCTGGGCCATCCTGCTGAAGAGGGCGTGCATTAATTACAAGAGGCGATTCTGGCGTTTTGTTCAAGGCTTCCCATCTCGACCCTCCCGTTGGTGATGTACCATATTTGGCTACACCCCCTTTCCTTACCACCAAATATCATGCGAGATACGGGGTGATCAAGAAGTCAGTATAAATTTGAAAACTTAATAAATCACGGAATAATGTAGAAAGAGAGGTAAAAATTGACACACATGCTTGGAATGACACATGTTTTATTGGAACAAAAAAAAAGTTCTAAAAATGTTAGACAGATGGCGCTTCATCTGACCAGAAAAGCAATAATTAGCATAACAAATTAAGACAAAGCAAAGATGATGTCATTTACAGGAAATGTTCGCTGCGAAACTACTTCGTTGGCAGAAAAAAAGGCACATTCTCCACCTTCATGGCCTAAGGAAACCTCAAGAGTTGTGTAATCGGTACATAATGTAAGCACCATAAGAAAGCAAGAAGTAGTTCTGCGTCTGCTTATCCACAAGCCAACTTTCGGTGTGTGGCAGAAGGTACTTTGTGAACGTCCCCCATCCCACCGACACTTCCCCCTTTTAGACGCGAAAAGTGCCCGGGAGAAATAATTGGGTGTACATATTGCAACCTCTAATCTATCTGATTTTACTTTCATGATCTTGTCGCACTTTGGGAGGAAGTAATACGAGGCCTGTTCAAAAAAATTCAGATCATTAGTAATTTCGTTCCATTGGAGTGTTAGTGAGAACTGCGGTTGGCATCCCCGCATACGACTATCTTGAATGTGTTTGTAACTGCCGGAAGTTTCATTATTGTTTAAAGGTTGGCTCTTACATAGTGGCAACTATTTATTCACAACCGATACAAAACGTTACATGTTGGCACCTGTCACTGCCAGCGTTGTGTAGAACCCGTTGCGAGCGAGTTTTGAACTTAATGCCTTTTTAATGTACGACTTCTTTCCTGTTCCCATTCTTTGCGAAGTTCAATTTATTATTATTTATTTTTTCAGACATCCTGTTCACAGCCCTACATATTCCCGCGTTGAGAGTCATTTAAACACTGAACTAATGCTGCCATCTCCACTCGCGCATGACTTAAAATACAATTAACAGTCCTTACTTGGTCTAAATAAAATCAAGGAAAGTAGCTTATTTTAAACAAACTTTATGTCGTGTTATGTTAACAATCTGTAGCAAAATTAAACCATTAGTACCTCTCTGTGAGCATAACTATTTCTAATACAAATGGAATAAAAGGTTTTGTTGTTAACGTTACACAGACAGTTTCTCGAGCTTGGCGTCCATTCTTGGCGTCTGCAATTTACAAGGCACCTTTTACGCCGATCTACTTGGCATCATTAAGTCAGTATAAATCTGAAAACTTAATAAATCACAGAATAATGTAGATAGAAAGGTAAAAATTGACACACGTGCTTGGAATGACATGGGGTTTTATTAGAACAAAAAAAAATACTAAAAATGTCCGACAGATGGCGCTTCATCTGATCAGAAAAGCAATAATTAGCATAACAAATTAAGACAAAGCAAAGATGATGTCCTTTACAGGAAATGCTTAATATGTTCACCATCATTCCTCAACAATAGCTGTAGTCGAGGAATAATGTTGTGAACAGCACTGTAAAGCATGTCCGGAGTTATGGTGAGGCATTGGAGTCGGATTTTGTCTTTCAGCATCCCTAGAGATGTCGATCGATCACGATACACTTGCGCCTTCAGGTAGCCCCAAAGCCAATAATTGCACGGACTGAGGTCTGGGGGACGTGGAAGGCCAAGCATGACAAAAGTGGCGGCTGAGCACATGATCATTATCAAACGACGCGCGCAAGAGATCTTTTACGCGCCTAGCAATACATTTTTTTTTGTTCTAATAAAACCCCATGTCATTCCAAGCATGTGTGTCAATTTTTACCTCTCTATCTACATTATTCCGTGATTTATTAAGTTTTCAAATTTATACTGACTTTTTGATCACCCGGTATATCTACATGATTAATTTTAGTGAAAATTCGATAATCTGCGCTTTACTGTTTTGGATTCATTTCATCATAATCATCTTAGACCGTTTCCATCCTCAGGCGGTGTCTGCTTCGAACATAATCCTCTCCATCGTCTTCTGTCCTGCCACACATCTTTCCGTCTTCACCTTGCTCTATACCAATCTTCTCCTTTCTTCCTGAAACATTCATCCACTTCTTTCAACCATCACGCGGTCTTCCTCTTGGGCTATTTCCCTTGAATTTCATCTCCTGTATCCTTCTTGGTATCCTCTTCTCCTCCATTCGCTTAACATGCCTATACCATTTAAGCCTTGATTTATGTATCTCCTCTTGTAATGCTACCACCTTCATTAACTCTCTGATCTTCTCATTTCTTAATCTATCTTTGTCTACATCTACATGGGATACTCTGCAAATCACATTTAAGTGTCTGGCAGAGGGTTCATCGTTATACCATTTATCTCCCACTCCATTCTCGAATAGCGCGCGGGAAGAAAGAACACCTCAATCCCTCTGTTCGGGCTCTGATTTCTCGGATTTTATTCTAATGATCTTTTTTACCTATGTAAGTAGGAGTCAACAATATATTTTCACATTCGAAAGAGAATTTTGGTGATTGGAGTTTCGTAAGTAGCCCACGCCGCAGCGATAAACGCTGTTGTTGTAATGATTCCCATCCCAGATCTTGTATCATTTCCGTAACGCAGTCTTCCGTGTATCGTGACAATACGAAACGAGCTGCCCTTCTTTGGACTCTTTCGATGTCTTCCGTCAAACCCACGTGATGAGGATCCCACACTGGGCAGTAATACTCCAAAAATGGTCGGACAAGCGTAGTGTATGCAATTCCTTTGTAGTTCTGTTGCATCTTTTAAGTGTTCTGCCAATAAAACGCGGTCTCTGGTTCGCCATTCCTACGACATTATCTACGTGTTCTTTTCAGTTTAAGACTGAAGTAATAGTAATTCCTAGGTATTTGGTGGAGTTCACGGCCGTCACATTTTATTGATTTATCTTGTAAACAAAGTTTAACGGATTTCTTTTCGTACTCATGTGGACGACTTCACACTTCTCATTATTTAGATTCAATTGCTAATTTTTACAACATGCTGATATCTTATTTAGATCGTTCTGTTTTTTACTACAGATGACTTTACTAGATGATAAATGACGGCGTCATCTGCAAAGAACCTAAGAAAGTTGGTCAGATTTGCTCCCAGATCGATTATGGAAATAAGGAAAAATAGAGGACCCGTAATACTACACTGTGGAATGCCGGATATCACCTATGTTTTAGTCGATGCCTTACAATCAGTTACTATAAACTGTGTCCTCTCTGACAGGAAATCTCCTATCCAGTCACAAATCTGTGGCGATATTCACGCAATTTGATTAAGAGGCGTTTGTGACGTGCGATGTCAAAAGCCTTTTGGAAATCTAGAAATATGGAATCAATTTGAGATCCTTTGTCGATAACACTCATTACTTCGTTTGAGTAAAGAGCTAGTTGAGTTTGACACTGCTCATGCATAGTAAGTTTCTTTTCTTTTAGGCTTTTGTGACACCTATGGAAAATCTCAGGAACTGTGTTCTGTATGCAATATACACATTCGGTGTCTGTATTTAGAAGATGTTGGAACCAACGCTATCCGACACGTGTGTGTGTGTGTGTGTGTGTGTGTGTGTGTGTGTGTGTGTGTGTGCCTGAATGTCTAGTTTCGATAAAACAGGAATGTGTTTATAGGCCAAGTATCTGCACGGGCCAACTGCAGTAAAGGACACGACATTCTTAAATAATCTGTCGGGAATGTTTTCGCTTTTTCTGCAGCATGAACTGTACCGATAGCCCAGTTACGCCCCGATTAGTCATTGTGTAATAATTTACTTCTCTGAGAAAAGTTGAAACTAACTTTCAAAGAAGAAGAAGAAGAAGAAGTGACATTCAAAATGGTGGTATCAGTTTTAAACAGATTCAGCTACCGTTAGCAATATCTGATGACTAGATAACTAACGACTTTCTACTGCTGTCACTGTGTTCCCTAGCGAATTTACTGTTTTAAGCAGACGATATTGTAGATTAGTTCACATCTTGACAACGGAGTTAAACTTTTATGTGTACCTTGTTAGCTGATTCTTTCAACCTCTTCTGCTTTACTACCTTTATTTTTTATTTATTTATTTATTATTTAACATGCCCCATTACATAGTAATATTACATGTTTGATGGTTAGATTCAGGCGATTACATGAAATATTTTTGCAAACACAAGTACAGTATGTAAGTTGACAGGGTTTACAAAGGAACAAACAATTTTATACATCAGGAAATTTTATTGAATTACAAAAATTGTAAAAGTCTGTAGTGAATTTATGTACTAAGTCATATTTACTGGCGGGCCATCCTCCTCCTTTGGCAGCTATTTTTTTCCTGAGATGATCCCTCTCTTTCAATAAATTGCAGCAGTCAAAAAGCACGTGGTCAATAGTTTTGACAGCACTGTTACATGTGCACGTTCCGTCTTCAATTATTTTGAACCGCTGATAGTAGGCTTTCAGTTTCCCATGACCCGTTAACATAGCTCTAAAATTCGGAGATGTTGGAAGTTCCATCATTAAACGTTGTCGGATCGTAGGAAAATACGGTTTAGTGCTTCCCCCGTTTCTTGTTCTGCGCCACTCAATGTCCCATTTGTTTCTAAGCTCTTCTCGAAGTTTCTTCTTTACGGCACTTTTAGGTATTTTGTTGTAGCCTATTGATTGTCGTGATCAAGATGCTCTTTTAGCAAGGTTGTCCGCTAGTTCATTTCCCCATATCCCTTGATGTGCCTTAACCCATTCGAAATGCACCAGCCAGTTTACCTTGCATTTTGTGAACTGTAGTAACGTTTTTCCGTTTTGTCTCAAGTAAGTCCTACCTCGGAAGCGCGCGCGCATGTCTAAATGTTCAAATGTTTGTTAAGCTTATGGGACTTAACTACGTGGTCATCAGTCCCTAAACTTACAAACTACTTATGAACTACTTACGAACTAGGACGGCACAAATATCCATGCCCGAAGGGGGGTTCGAACCCCCGACCGTAGTGGCCGTGCTGACCGTGACTGGAGCGCCTCAGTCACCTCGGCCACCGCGGCCGGCGCGCGCATGTCTATATGTGTGTGTGTGTGTGTGTGTGTGTGTGTTTTTTGGCCTTGCATGAACTACTTAGTTGTAGGCCTAGGGACCGATGACCAAGGCCGTTTGGCCCTATCGATTCTCGAATATTTCAATTATTAGAACAATATTTTAGATTAGGATGCGTGAACATTTTTCTTCCAATACTATATACGAAAAAGAGAAATGCTTTTCGCAATTACTTTTTTCAGTTCCCAGTCTCTCACCGCGGTGCTATGTATTAACTACAGTATTTAACGTACCAAATCAGCCACCACAGCTGTAACTAAAGGAAAAACGTAAGAGACGCAAGCAATCAAACTGTTTCCCGACAAAGGAGAAATCAATTCCGCAATTATTGTTGCAGCAGAACCACAAACGGCAAGAATCTTAAAAGTATTGTCTTTTAAGGCTGCATTAATTACACTCAAAAGCATATGCGCGTATAAGACGAGTGAAGTTTAAAAATTTGCGAATCATTGGACACCATAAAAAATTATACGCGGAAAAAAAAAAGAAATTACAACAACAACTGCCTGTCGTAGCATCTCACAGACCATAATATAAATTTATTTTTCTCTAATTTCCTGATTCTTCTTACTTCAGCGAAATAAGCTGCAAAAAAAAAAAATTACATATTCGTAAACATTGCCTCATAAATAAGTGTTTTTTATACCATTGAATCAGTGAAATTCAGCTCTTTACATTAATTTCCCGATTCAGTATGTCTCTTGATATAACTGCGAAGCAAATATAATAGTAAACTTTGCTATTTCGTTAACGACGTAGAAAATAATTATAAACGAACATTATCCTTCGTCGGCTTGCCGAATCGCTAGGACTGCTAGTGCCGTTGCAATTGTCAGTTGGTAACAGCTTTCTCAGCAGTGAGTGTCGCGACTGTATACGTTAGACTGTGCTGTCGTCTTATCAGTTTAAAAATCTATCGTTTCTGATATCACTTACTGATGGCAACAAATCGTTGTAATTAATTACACATTTGTGATTATATTGAAAGGGCACATTTGTGGTTCCTTCTGACGTAGTGTTGAATCCTTAATATTTATATATACATATACTAGACTATATACATATACTATACAATATGCATCTACTATATATATATATATATATATATATATATATATATATATATATATATATATATATATATATATATACTAATAGCTTTCTCAGTAAAGATGACAGAACTATGTGTTACACTGATGTGTTGTAAGCATGTTTGTTTTGTTTTCTGATATTTTCTACACCTACAAGGATCTATCAGTAATGGTTCTTTCCAAGCATTGCGAAATGTTGTGTAAGTCAACTGAGAAACGCTTCAGTTTAAACATCAACATGTGTCTAGCCTAATCCGCTCTCGGGAGTAATTACTTCCGAGTGTTGTTAACGATATAGGTAAATATGTTAAATGCTGATCAGTATGAAGCGAACGCATACTTAAGTTGGCAGTATTGACCACTGCCGCATGCATTACAAAGATAGTAAAGGCAGAGTCACAGTGGTAGAGTCACGAAACTCCCAGGGAATTTTTGCAAATTCGCAACTGCAGTGCTGCCAAGCGGCTGGTTCGTAAAAACATACTGTGAAACGGTAGAGTAATGAATGTGTATTTAGAGTGAAGCAGCACATATAAAATACCTTCGTATTTACGAGCTTTTGTGACGCTACAAATTCTAACAACTATCAAAATTATATTTCAGAAATCTCTCATTTGCAAAGGATGCTCAGAAGAGAATATAGTACCAATAACAAGTGTTCATTTGCGGTGATTAGTTATACTTTTAGGTATAGAAGTAAATCTTTAACAATTCATTCACGTTCAAACTTCTGCTTTTAATCAGAATCACAAATACTTAACTACTATTTCATAATACTACTGCTGTATAAGTAATGTCTGAATGCTTCAATAGAGCCTGCTTCGTTTTGCATCTCACTTTCACAAAAATCATAAGCCTGTATAGCAACTAATTTTGCCAGTTACCTACTAGTTTGATAAAGTGAATGCGTAGCTACAAATAAATAATATGTCCATACATAAACTGTTAATAGTAGCACGTCACATTCTTGAAGATATTCAGTTTGATACCTACCAAGTAGCTGAAAAAATTAGGATACGTACATGACAGGCACAGAAGCAAGGCCAAGGTGAAAAGAACGTTTAAAGTCGATTAAGAGTCTAGTTTCCTACAATGTAAAAATCGTGTGTAGTTTTGAAAATATTAAAATGTCCGAAATCCGCTAAAACAGAACTCATGCAACATGTTAGTATGCACCGAGGATGCGAACATAATCATAATCAGTTACTTTTATACTTGAACACATCAGGTTGCGAATTATTTCTGCTTTCAAAAAAAGTTTTTGGGCGATATGATTACGACTCAGGTATTGTGAATTGTGTGACTTACACTGCACTGGCAATTTGTTATTATAGACTGCCATTAACAGAAGCAGTAGACTCTGAAATCTGAAAGTAACAGCATTATAAACGGCAACTTCTAAGTTTGTGCCATGTCATTCCTATGTTATTCCCCACTGAGCGCTTGGAGCGTTGATATCGCTTGAATTTTTATCCCCCCTAGAGAGTTTTGCGACTGTCTGTGATAGACTGTGATAAAGGGAAGAACAAGAATCGAAAATATTGTCGATTATTATTACAGACGACACATACACTTGCAAGAGTTAGCAACTGCACTAATATCTGAAAATGATTTACTGTAGTGGTGGACTAACGAGGGGGGGGGGCGGAGATGGCGGACCGCTCCGGGCCTCTCGGTTCGGGGGAGGGGGACCTCCAAATACCTCCAAATTCATTTCTTTATTTTTTCTTTTTTTCTTATATTTGTTTATTTTTTGGGAGCTATGTTTTTTAGAGTCCCGTGCCTCCAAATCTCAAAAGTTTCTTTTTTTATGTTAGTACAATACCGTACATCTATTTCCAAGTAGACGGGGGGGGGGGGGGGGCTTATTTTGTTTCGCCGCCGCCCCGGCCCTTCGGCAGACGTAGTCCGCCAGTGACTGATTATCAGTCAACAGTTGTAACTGTTGACTGATAATCGGATAGTATATCAATTCAATTATCGATTATTATTATTATTATTATTATTATTGTTATTATAAGAAAGATATTTCGATGAGAGTTCCAAGTATCGATAGTACCTCGCGGGTTTCCGATTACAACAGCGATCTTTGACGAATACACGGGAGAAACAGGCGGGCAATAAGCGAGAGGGAAGAATTAGGAAAAAGTGCTAAACACGGAGAACGCGTATGATATGGGTGAGTTGGTCGCCCGAACTGTAAGAGAAGAGAAACAAGGCAAACTGAGGGGAGAGAGAGAGAGAGAGAGAGAGAGAGAGAGAGAGAGAGAGAGAGAGAGAGAGAAGTCAGATAAGAAGGAAGTGGAAGAGAGAATGTAAGAGAGGAGACGTTACTGCAATATCGTTTAATGCCGCCTTGGAAACTTGGCAACGCGGCAGAGGCAAGGAGATAAGCGAAGTGCACAGAGCCGCCCTGATAGACGTTTCGCGGTGGCAGCTAATTAATTTGTGGCCGAGCCGCCGGAGGCGCCACCTCCGCCTCCGTCATCTGTTATCGCCACCGCGGAGGGGCGGCTGCCGATTGCCCCCACCACAGCCTACTTCCCCTCCCCTCCGCAGTGCCACCAAAGCCGAGTTCTGCTTACTGTCGACTGCGCTCCGTGCAGTCCACACAAGAGCTTCACTCTCTCTCTCTCTCTCTCTCTCTCTCTCTCTCTCTCTCTCTCTCTCTCTCTCTCGCACCAAGCGCTTCCGTGGTTTCTCCTCCATGTACACTTCCCACTTGCAGAAATACGTCTGAAATCTTTATATTTAACCATGGAACGAACGGACGACAAAAATAACGCTTTATTTACGTTCTAAAACGCGTAAAAAATAAGTTTTCAACAAAAGTACCAAAAATACTTCTTTATTGTTTATTAGTATTTTAATGCAGCAAAATTTCTTTACAAATAAGTGTAGTCCCCACTCCCATGAACCACAGACATTGGCGAGGTGGGGTGGCTTGCGTGCCTCAATGATACAGATAGCCGTACCGTAGGTGCAACCACAGCGGAGGGGTATCTGTGGAGAGGCCAGACAAACGTGTAGTTCCTGAAGAGGGGCAGCAGCCTCTTCAGTAGTTACAGGGGCAACAGTCTGGATGATTGACTCAGCTGGCCTTGTGACATCAGCTAACGTGGCTTTGCCACACAGTTACTGCGAACGGCTGAAAGCAAGGGGAAACTACAGCCGTTACCTTTCCCGAGGACATGCAGCTCTACTGTATGAACATATGATGATGGCATCCTCTCGGGTAAAATATTCCGGAGGTAAAATAGTCCCCCATTCGGATCTCCGGGCGGGGACTACCCAGGAGGATGTGATCATCAGGAAAGACAATACTGGCATTCTACGGGTCGGAGCGTGGAATGTTAGATCCCTTAATCGGGTAGGAAAATTAGAAAATTTAAAAAGGGAAATGGATAGGTTGAAGTTAGATATAGTGGGGATTAGTGAAGTTCGGTGGCAGGATGAACAGGATTTCTGGTCAGGTGAGTACAGGATTATAAATACAAAATCAGTTGGGGGTATCACAGGAGTAGGATTGATAATGAATAAGAAAATAGGAATGCGGGTAAACTACTATGACCAGCACAGTGATCGCATTATCATTGACAAGATAGATACGAAGCCAACACCGACAACAGTAGTACAGGTTTATATGCCAACTAGCTCTGCCGATGATGAGAAAATCGAAGAAATATATGAGGAGCTAAAGGAAATTATTCAGACAATTAAGGGAGAGGAAAATTTAATTGTTATGGGAGACTGGAATTCGGTAGTAGGACAAGGAAGTGAAGGGAAGATAGTATGTGAATATGGTCTGGGCAAAAGGAATGAAAGAGGAAGCCGCCTGGTAGAATTTTGCACAGAATATAATTTAGTTATAACAAACACCTGGTTCAAGAATCACAAAAGAAGGTTGTATACGTGGAAGAGACCAGGAGACACCGGAAGATATCAGATAGATTTTATAATGGTAAGACATAGATTTCGGAATCAGGTTCTACAGTGTAAGACATACCCAGGGGCAGATATAGACTCTGACCATAACTTGTTGGTTATGAACTGTAGGCTGAAACTAAAGAAACTACAAAAAGGTAGGAAAATAAGGAGATGGGACCTGGATAAATTGAAGGTACCTGAAGTCCTTAAGAATTTCAGAGGGAGCTTTAGGCAACAATTGACAGAAACGGGGGGAAATAAAACAGTAGAGGAGGAATGGGTAAAATTGAGAGATGAAATAGTGAAGGTAGCAGAGGACAAAATAGGTAGGAAGGAAAGACCTACAAAAAATCCTTGGATATCACAAGAGATACTAAATTTAATCGATGAAAGGAGAAAATATAAAAATGCAGTAAATGAAACAGGCAAAATGGAGTACAGACGACTAAGAAATGAGATTGAGAGGAAGTGCAAAATGGCTAAGCTGGAGTAGCTAGAAGGCAAATGCAAGGATGTAGAAGAATGTATAAATAGGGGAAAAATAGATACAGCCTACAGGAAAATAAAAGAAACATTTGGAGATAATAAAAACAGCTCTATGAATATCAAGGACACTGATGGAAAACCAGTTCTCAGCAAAGAAGGCAAAGCTGAAAGGTGGAAAGAATATATAGAGGGGCTCTACAAAGGAAATGAACTTCGAGACAATATTGTAGGAAGGGAAGAGGATGTAGATGAAGATGAAATAGGAGATACTGTACTGAGAGAAGAATTTGACAGAGCCCTGAAAGACCTAAGTCGAAACAAGGCCCCTGGAATAGATGATATTCCCTCAGAGCTACTGAAGTCTCTGGGAGAACCAGCCATGACAAAATTGTTTCACCTGGTGTGTAAGATGTATGAGACAGGTGAAGTACCCTCAGACTTTAAGAAAAATGTAATAATCCCCATTCCAAAGAAATCAGGTGCAGACAGGTGTGAAAACTACAGAACCATCAGTTTAATAAGTCATGGCTGCAAAATATTAACGCGAATTATATACAGAAGGATGGAAAAGCTGGTAGAAGCCGACCTCGGGGAAGATCAGTTTGGGTTCAGGAGAAATGTAGGAACACGGGAGGCAATACTCACTTTACGGCTTATCCTAGAAGATAGATTAAGAAAAGGCAAATCTACATTTCTAGCTTTTGTAGATTTGGAGAAGGCTTTTGACAATGTTGATTGGAATAAACTCTTTAAAGTTCTGAAAAAAACAGGAGTAAATTATAGGGAGCGTAAGGTTATTTACAACTTGTACAAAAACCAGACAGCGGTTGTCAGAGTTGAGGGGCATGAAAGGGATGCAGTGGTTGGGAAGGGAGTGAGACAGGGTTGTAGCCTTTCTCCAATGTTATTCAATTTGTACATTGAACAAGCTATAAAGCAAAGCAAGGAGAAATTTGGTGAAGGAATAAAAGATCAGGGGGAAGAATTAAAAACATTGCGTTTTGCCGATGACATAGTAATTCTGTCAGATACAGCAAAGGACCTGGAAGAGCAATTGAATGGAATGGACAGTGTGTTGAAAGGTGCATATAAGATGAACATTAACAAGAGCAAAACTAGGGTAATGGAGTGCAGTGTAAGAAAATGAAGTGATGCTGAAGGAATTAGATTGGGAAACGAAGCAATAAAGGAGGTAGATGAGTTTTGTTACTTGGGCAGTAAAATAACAAATGATGGGCGCAGTACAGAGGATATAAAATGTAGAATGGCAATGGGTAGAAAAGCGTTTTTGAAAAAGAGAAATTTGTTAACATCGAATATTGATTTAAGCCTAAGGAAGTCCTTTCTGAAGGCATTTGTATGGAGTGTCGCCTAGTATGGGAGTGAGACATGGACGATAAACAGTGCGGACAGGAAGAGGATTGAGTCTTTTTGAAATGTGGTGCTACAGAAGAATGCTGAAGATTAGGTGGGTGGATCGCGTAACTAATGAGGAGGTACTGAACAGAATTGGGGACAAAAGGAATTTCTGGCATACCTTGACTAAAAGAAGGGATAGATTGGTAGGACACATTCTTAGACATCAAGGAATTGTTAATTTAGCGTTGGAGGGAAGTGTGTGGGGAAAAAATCGCAGGGGAAGGCCAAGAGATGGATACAGTAAGCAGATTCAGACAGATGTAGGTTGTCGTTCTTATGTGGAGATGAAGAGGCTTGCTCAGGATAGGGTATTGTGGAGAGCTGCATCAAACCAGTCTCCGGACTGAAGACCACAACAACAAGTGTAGTCCATCAAAAATCTGAAAATCTTATTATGCTTTATTTACGTATCTTCCTGAACACTGAGTAAAAAATCGATCAATGTTCATATTCTTATACGTAGTGAATTTAGAATTATTACACACATTGTTACACCATATTGCACATTTAGTCCGTAGTATGATGAAATAAATGTCCAGATGCTCCAGATGCTCATCACTCATTGTGATCACTATCAGGAAGAAAATCAGGATCTATATCCGAATCGTCATTGTCGCTTACCAATAACAAATGATCAAATGTTTGTAGAACTTATGGGACTTAACTACGGGTCATCAGTCCCTAAGCTTACAAACTACTTATGAACTACCTAAGACTAAGGGCGGCACAAATATCCATGCCCGAGGGGGGGATTCGAACCCCCGACCGGAGTGGCCGTGCTGACCGTGACTGGAGCGCCTCAGTCACCTCGACCACCGCGGCCGGCGCTTACCAATAACAGTTTTTCAATTTCTTCCACTCTATCACGCCATTTTCGGGCACTTCTATTGTTCATGTTCAATATAAAAATAACTCTATGCAAGCAAATAAAAGCTAACGTAAGCGGACGGGCTGGGTCTGTCAGACCCACAACACGTTTTTCCCGCGCCAACAATCAGATGGCGAACATAGAGGAATAATAAAACAAGTAGTAGCCTCTAGCAACGTTAACTGAAAGCTACAATAAGTGGATCGCTCGTAGTGTACTCTTGCAGATTATATATACTTGGGTCTGACAGACCCAGTCCGTCCGTTCTAGGGTTAAAGCAGAGTATCCGTGTGTTTGTGTGTACGATTTCAAAATGTTTGTACATCTATCGGACCAAACTGCGTGGTCATCAGTCCGTAGCTTACGAACACACCCATGCCCCAGGGAGGACTCGAACCTCCCACGGCGAACACCGTGCGCTCCGCAGCGAGGCGCTTAGACCGCTCGGCTACTCCACCGCGGTAATAGGGTATCTTACAGAGACAATAATATGTAAACTATTAATCTCCGGTAACAATTACCATTGAAAACAGATTGATACACTGTTTAACTGATTGGATATTGCCAGATTTCCCTTGTATGATGTCCGTGTACCTTAAGTCGTCAACATATTAATACGACTTGCGTCGGTAAACGTACTGGTACTGCCTGGGGCAGAGTTCAAATTTGTACTGCGAGTAACCGCCAATAAAGCTTAGTGCTCCACAACACTGTAGGTTTTGGGTCGGTCGGGTAACAGTTTCCTAACTCTAGTAACGATTATTTTGCGAATTAACATACCCACTTAAGTGGAACCATGACTCGTCTGAAAGAATGCCTAAAAACAATACACGAACAAAAAATCCAAAGATATTACTCTACAATCGATATGCAAGTTCCTACATGAAAAGTAGACGTCCTTGACAAGTATGACGTCACCTACATTGAAATCCCGTACTGAATCCACTTGTAATACTAGAGTGAATGCATTGCACAATGACCAAAGATAATAATGTACAACAAAGATATTCCTATTCGCTTTTACCACCCTTCCCGCCCCCTACACCTACCATACAACATATATCTATTATCCTACTTTATTCACCTTATTACTTAGGAGGTGTCCTTACCCATCACACCATTTTCTAGGATGGCCTACGACTGTGTGTCTGAGGAAAGACTTTAGTAATATTCTATTGAGGTTCTAATTTTCCTTATTTGACTAAAAACAATAGGCGAACAAAAATTGAAGGATATTACTCTACAATCGATATGCAAGTTTCTACATGAAAAGGAGACGTCCTTGACAAGGTATGCGTCACAAAGTGAAATCCCGTACTGCATCCACTTGTAATACTAGTGTGGATGAATGGCAAGTTTCGCTTCTTTAGAAACCCTTTTCTTCCCATAGCCATTCTGCATTTTATATCTTCTTTACTTCGGCCATCAGAAGTAATCTTGCTACCCAAATAGAAAATTCATCTACTACTCTTATTGTCTCATTACCTAATCTAATTCCTTCAGCATCACCTGATTTTCTGACATTCCATTCCATTACCTTCTTTTTACTCATGTTAATGTTCATCTTATATCTTCCTTTCAAGACACTGTCCATTCCATTCAATTGCTCTTCCAGATCTTTTCCGGTCTCTGACAGAATCACTGTATCATCTGCAAACCGCAAACTTTTTATTTTTTTTTTTTTGTCCCTGCACTAATGCCCTCTCCAAAATTCTCCTTCCGTTCCTTCACTGCCTGGTCAATATACAGATTGAACAACATTAAGGAAAGGTTACAACCCTGTCTTACTCCCTACCCAACCTCTGCGTCCCTTTCATGCCTCTAATAACCGCTGTTTGGTTTTTGTATAGGTTGAATATAACTCTTCGCTCCCTATATTTTACCCCTGCTACCTTCAGAATTTGGAAGAGTATATTTAAAAAGTTGTAGATGTTGAACCTATCGTTAAATCAGACAACAAATTGTTCATTAACACAGCAATTTGGTTTAATTATGGCCCTGATATTGATGTATATACTATTAAATAAGAAACAGAGCATTAGACTGATAATGTGCGCAACGGATATTTTAAACACAAAACAACTGTGGCAAGTCACCATTTAAAACAGACACTGACTATAGTCAAAAATTTTGACTGCGAGAAAGATATTAAAAAACCACAAACCACTTTCTTAATGTTTGACTGTGAGAATTTTATGCAGATCAGTTTCTGATTATTGAAATTTAGTATCATAGTCAATTACCTATCATTTACTATGGCACCAATAACGAAATCTGTTCAACAATATTATCAAAATCAATACTGCACTTTAAATCCACTAATAACTAATTATCAAATGAAGGAAGTAGGTTAATCTTCTAACTGCGTAAATGAAACAGGAAAGAAATGTCAACTTTGTTACTTATTATTAATAATCAGCATTACATTACCTACATAATACAACTTCTGACTTGCTGGCAAAGCAGCCTCTGCTCTACATCGGAGCCATACACACAACTCAACCGCTCTCTAAGCGAGCTGAACCACAAGTGCTACTCTCTCTCTCTCTCTCTCAGCGCAAGCTACAACGCTATGCGATACATGATCTTTGCCAAAGATGAAACTTCACAAAGTACACATATCGATACACACAGTAGAAGCGATATTATACATTTCTTGGAAGCAAGTTACTCGACATAAAACAGGAGGTACAATATTAAACATTTTCTTACAAAAATATTTTTTATGGGCACGTTTCATATTCTAGTCGACATTATCAAGCCTATGTTTAATTACGGAACCGCTAGTATTTGTACTGGTCTAGTTTTTTTATAGTGCAAGTACTTGTTCCCGTGACGCCGATTCCCGCTCAAGACTCTGCGATCCTCCTGGGAGTCGCGTCCCTCAGGTTGAAAAACACTGTACTAGGACACTTTTGAGCAGGCGACTTGAGGGAGAGCCACGCTGGCGAGTGCCGGCAGCTGACGAAAGTAAATCGGTGGCGCGGTGTGGAGCTATGCAGGCTCTGATTAACCGGGGCGTCCGCGGCGCCTTAATGGAATATCTGCGGCCGCGGCTGCGGAGTAATCGACTGCTGGGATCCAAGGAATGCCGACTCCCCGTCCCGTCCACCGCCTTCTCACCTCTCGTTCCCCATCCCGTGTCAGTCAGAAACGCGAAATCTCGCCACATTGACGGGAATACTCAAGTCTCCGAGCGACTGAGATATTTATTTATTTATTATTCATTTTGCTTTCTTTTACAATAACCTTTCATCTAGATGCTAAAACAGGTCGTATTTTGCACAGATAATTGATTTTTTACAGTGAATAATTTGTTCTTAAAACTAGTTAAATTTAACAATATACAGCTTAACTATGGTCCTATGGAACAGAAAACATTATTGTTGGTTATAGAGGTAATCTGTCTTATGCTGACTGCAATTAAAAGGTTTATTTTTAAACCAGACGCGTTTCGCTTTTTTATTTTAAAGCATCTTCTGTGGTGGTGTTGATGTCTCTTCTCTACATGTAACTACTGCTTCTCCGTCTTGTTGGCTGGAGTTCGTTTTCTCCTGGCGAGTGTTTCAGGGATGTGTACAGCACTTTTCGTGTGTTTTTGTTACGTTTCTTCCTTTTCATCTCCGCACATCACAGCACTTCACTTTTAAATGTATACTGATTAAATATCGCCTGCTATATGTGGAATGCCTGTCTTAATTTCACATATAGCAGGCGATATTTAATCAGTATACATTTAAAAGTGAAGTGCTGTGATGTGCGGAGATGAAAAGGAAAAAAACGTAACAAAAACACACGAAAAGTGCTGTACACAGCCCTGAAACACTCGCCAGGAGAAAACGAACTCCAGCCAACAAGACGGAGAAGCAGTAGTTACATGTAGAGAAGAGACATCAACACCACCACAGAAGATGCTTTAAAATAAAAAAGCGAAACGCGTCTGGTTTAAAAATAAACCTCTTAATTGCAGTCAGCATAAGACAGATTACCTCTATAATCAATTTTAACAGCTGCTGCGGAATATGGCCATACAACCAAACATTGAAAACATTATTATTGTGTGCCGGAACCAGGACTCGAACCTGGGACCTGTGCCTTTCGCGGGCAAGCGCACTACCGATTGTGCTATCCCGACACGACTCACGATGCCGCCTCACAACCGGGATAGCACAGTCGGTAGTGCGCTTGCCCGCGAAAGGCACAGGTCCCAGGTTCGAGTCCCGGTTCCGGCACACAATTTTAATCTGCCAGGAAGTTTCATATCAGCGCACACTCCGCTGCAGAGTGAAAGTTTCATTATTATTATTATTATTATTTGCTAATTACAGCGCCATCTGTGGCGAAATGGAAAAATGTTCAGGACGAAATCTGTGTAGTTTTTGGCCTACAATCGTAATCTGCGATAAAAACCGAGAGTTCCCATTGAAGATTTAAAAGTTGCCTTTCTCGATAGCGTCGCACGGGGCGACATGGGGGAGCGAGTGTAGTATCATTGATTGTCTCGTTCGATTCAAATGAATGTTTTGTAAATCGTTGTTCCGAGGAGTGGTTTCCCAAATAACTCTGAAACTACAACTCGGAATCAAGTAAATGCAACACAGGGGATGTCTAGCGGTAGGCGTCGGTGTCTGTAACTTAGACTCTCCGTAGCGTCTTTCAGTAGCGTTTCCTAGCATAGGTTTCTATTAGTGTTGTTTAGCTCGCGAACGAACTAGTTCGGAAGAGCGCTCCCAGAGGCGAACTACGCGAACTAGTTCGCAGATCCCTCGCCTCTTAGTTCGTCCGCTCCTTTTCCGAAGAGTGACGGGGAACTGCGAGAGGACGCAGAATCGCGTGATTCCCTTCTGTCAGTTACCGTCATTTAGAGATGAGATGCAGCTCACTTGTAGTTTCACAGTTCACTTCCACAAATTTTCTTTTCTAAGGTATTCAGTGTTGAACACTGTCACAACAAAAGAAAGAGCTCTTTTAGTAGCGGTAGCAAAAGCCAAAAAAGAGCGGACGAACTAAAAAGAGCGACATTCTTCGCGGCCGGGCTGTGAACTAAAATATGCGCGATCGGTCTCTAACTAAAATATGCGCGATCGGTCGAACTAAAACATGCGTTACCAGTCGCGAACTATTATGCCAAACGTATGTCGCTTCTTAGTTCATTGGCTTCTATTCCGAAGACCGACGGCCAATAGCGAGAGGGTGCGCAGCAGAATTAAATATCACGTGTTTGCCTTCTGCTGATGAGAGCCATTTCGAGGTGAGGGTCTGACTGCTAGATTACTCAATTCAGTGCTACAAAATTTCTGTTTTGAAGTATTCTGTACTCTGTAATATCTAACTAATAAATTCCATAATGCCAAGATAACTCTACACTTTAAACGCGAGAAATTATCCACAAACTGTTTCTTTTGGTTTGCGAGATTTTGTTAGCGGCTCTAGCAGCAAGCGCATGAAGCAGCTAGGTGGGGGAACTTCTCCCTCCACCTGCATGCGCAGACCACGCGGCTCAGCCGTCACTGGGTGCGGACGAACTACAAGAACGAACTAGTTCGCGGCAGACCTGCGAACTAAAGTGAGCGCTCCCGATCGCGAACTAATATGCGCAAGTCTAGTTTCTATGCTCATGTAACCTACATTACCTGTATCGCTTGACCCGTCTGTATCTATTAATAAGCACGTCTCTCTTCATGGTACAATGTTATCATGTACGAAACAACTTACTTCAATTACGACTGTAGCCGTTTGAGAACTGCAGTAGTGTACGAAGCAAATTATTTCAATCAGGACTGTAACCGTTCAGGCTGACTTCGAGAACAGCAGTGGTAATACAACACCGCAGTCTCACAGTCGACCTTTCCCCTAGTATTAGTCTCGCTATTGGACGTAACAGCTGTTCGATAGCCGCGAGCCTAGTAGACCGCTACTGCAGAGCTGACTCAAGTCAATTTATAGGCGAGCGAGGTCAGGGCAATGTGGCTCGTAACGCGATAGCAGACACTTAGCTGTGCAAAACAAGCGACGCCGGAGCGAGCCCTGCGTTGACCCGTGCGTCCTGGGGGCGGTGCGTTACACATGTGCATGGCGCCGTGATAGCACCGCGCCGCGCCGCGCCGTCACATGAGACGTCTCTGTTCACGCCATGTCTGGTCCGTATCGGCCTCCCTGTCACGCGAATACAGATACGGTGTTGCAACGTTTGAGCCTGTGGTACACAGGTCCCACTGTGGTGGACGGCTGTTATTGGGTACACGTCTGTTTAATCAAAATGTTCAAACGTTTGTTAAGTCTATGGGACGTAACTACGGAGCTATCAGTCCCTAAATTTACAAACTACTTATAAACTAATTAAGACTAAGGACGGCACAAATATCCATGCCCGAGGGGGGATTCGAACACCCGACCGTAGTGGCCGTGCAGACCGTGACTGGAGCGCCTCAGTCTCCTCGGCCACCGCGGCCGGCTCTGTTTAATCTGTGATCGTTTTTCAACTCGTAAACGCATGGAGTCCATCCAAAGAGGTCCATTCCGTAGATTCTGCACTATAGGTGCCGCCATATGTGTAGTAGCGTAAAGTCAGCGCCACACGCCAGACGTAAGAGAACGATCATGGAGAAGGCAGCGATCGACCGAAAGCCAATCGCAAGCAGCCGCCGCGCATCCTGGAGGGAGTAACCGAAGATGAGCGCCCTCTGCAAGCGGCTATATCTAGGCCGACATACGTCTGGACGGCCCGACAGTTATGAGTCAAAGTCAGAAAAAGGACAGTTACTAGTCGGAACTCAGGCAGTTACTAACAAGGAAAGTACTTGGGCTCGAACAAACATATACACCAAAATCGTATGAGAGATAATGTAAAGGTCCCTTATTGCACTAGTGATGCTCCCGCATCTGCAAAACTCTGCAGTCGTCCGTTAGAGACCTCTGCGTGTGCCTTGCCACATTGCACTTTGACCTGTCGGTTCGTCAGTAGGGACGGTGCATTGTGCCTCCGAAATTTTCAAACACACAATGGGTAGCTAGAAGCACATTCATTCATTCACAGACACGCGCATAAAGCTAGGCGGTACATTACAAGCTGGAACCTATGAAAGCAGCGGCGAAACGAAACGTCAGCGGCGTCTTGACGAGATGGCGGGTGTCTATCACAAATTTTAAAACTTTCAATTATTTAAGGCAAAACATCCAAACATTGATCAGAT
Source organism: Locusta migratoria (assembly GCA_026315105.1). NCBI lineage: Eukaryota > Metazoa > Arthropoda > Insecta > Orthoptera > Acrididae > Locusta > Locusta migratoria. The sequence goes on along the minus strand of CM048745.1, from coordinate 323,976,798 downwards.
ATCACACATATGTCATTATAAAGAGAAGTCCTGAAAGCTTTTGGCCCACTTTAGGTTACGGTAGTAACATTAAAGTGGGCCTTTGCGATCGACTTTTGACAGCTCGAAATTTAAATGAAAACAACGGCTTAACCACGCATCTGACGCGAAAATTGAATAACCGAATTTGTAGAGGAGACAATTCTCTACAACTTTGTTCCCTTATGTTTTATTCATATCTCGTATCGTTTGAGAGATATTTGCAAAAATAACGGCGTTTTGACACCCTGCCGTTCGCAGATGTCACGTGACATTCCTCGCCCAGAACTGTCTCTGGCACACGCCATCTTGCGTTGCGTATTTGATGATTTTCTTATTGTAACTTACACGTTGTCACTTCAAAGCAATAGCGCACTGAAGAATTCACAAAAACACGTCGTTCTTCGTACGATAAATGATAATATAGTGTCTACAAATGCCATATTAGCATCACTTAACAGCGGCCATTAATAGTATGAGATTAAAGAACGTAATTCCTGTTAGCTGTAGCGTAGTGGGCAATGCATTGGACTGTGACGCTGAAGGTCAGTCGTTCGGAACGCGCCAGTACCTAAAATTTTTTTCCCTACAAGCGTTTCAGACACCCTTACAAATTAATTATTTATTATTTAGATTATTATTTTGGTCCAAAATGTTTGCAAAAACTTATAAAACTACAAATCTAAAGTGGGCCGTAAAACACGTCAGTGTGATTTTATTTTTCCTTTCTTTTATGGCCACTGCCACAGCGTAGTTTGGTAATTTGCCTATAGTCAGCGCTAGTCGCAAAGATGGCGAGTTCAGGTACTATACCGGCCATGGAGCGGCCCCTATCGTGAGGCAACACTCATGGCTCATTGGTGTACCGGGAGACACACTTGACAGGCTGCAACATGTACAAGTAGGAATATACAGTGACAGCGCTCTCGGCGAAGAAGAATGGTCCGTACAGTTTTCGACGTGAACAAGGTACAAAAAACATTTAACTTTGGGAAATCACGCTTCGATTCAATTATTTAATGTGGATTCTTTGTACTCCAGATAACAATTATGCTTGTTCATTTTCCCAATAGTGTGAAAAGTAGCTTCGTCGCTAACAATTATGCGATTAACAATGCCATCACTAGACTCATTCAATTGTTGCAACTGTTGCTTCTGCACTAGGTCCAATTTGAATGGTTTCATAGACAGCTCTGTCGCACGATTTCTTGTGACTCCTTATGAATGTCCCTCCTACGTGCACTACACTAATTTCAGTTACACTAGGACGTCCGCTTCTCTTTGTCAGGCACAAGCAACCCATCGTAACGAATTTGATGTGCCAGTGGTCAATGACCTTCGTAGTTGGTGGCCTCTTATCGTACTTGATTCTAAACATCCGTTGAACAGCTGTAGCACAGTTGTTTTTGACGAACTTCAACACACAGAAAGCTGGCTAAGCACCTGAACTTGTAATCTGTCCGACCAGCGTTGACTGTCAGCAAATTTCCAACTACGTTGTGGCGGTATACACGAAAAAGTCTTTCAGGGTTTCTCTATAAAATGACATACGTATGACATCTGTACAACATTTGTTTCTTGCACAGTAAATAATTGAAAGTGTTCCAGGATTTATGACAACTTGCATATTCTCGAAACATCTGATAAGAGTAATTGATTCACTTTGTAATCTTTTGTTTAACATTTTATCTTCAAATTTCCTGTTATGTAAACATACTTCCGGTTCTTCAAACAAATCCATTTTAGGTCATTTATTTAGTCGGTGGAGTACTTTGATGTTTTGCTCGACTTTACTAAATGGGTGGTCTGTATTCTGTTTATGAGATTCTACTGCTTTTGAGGTGTATCTGTTTTGTGCGTAGGTTTCGCCGTGTGCATCAACAGCAACGCCTTTCGAAAATCGATTAATATTCAGTCTTCCTTTTTCCCTTCAACCATGGCATGAAAGAAGAAATGTGATAAAAGGGCAACTTGCGTTTCACAAGGGCGATGTTTTCTAAAGCCATAATGGTGCATGGAGAGAAGCTGTCTCAATGAAATATACTATATTCGAACCGAGTATCTGTTCAATAATTATACAGCAAACTACTGTTAATGGTATTGGCCTGTAATTATGTGGATTCTCTCTCTCTCTCTTTTTTTTTTTTTTTTTTTTTTTTTTTTTTTTTTTTTTTTTTTTTTTTTTTTACCTTGCGCTTTTCTTCCAGTCGCATGGGACTTTGTGCTGGATCAAAGATTTGCGATAAATGGGTTAACGGTATAAACCGAATTGGAATCCCGTCCGGACCTGGTGACATTCTTGTTTACATCTCTCTAAGCTGTTTGTCTGCATCCAGGAATGCCTATTTCTCTGTTCTCCATTAGGGAGTTTCAACGAATGATTGTATGTGGCGTAAGGTCAGCGTCACACGCCAGACGTAAGAGAACGATCGTGGAGAAGGCAGCGATCGACCGAAAGCCAGTCGCAAGCAGGCGCCGCGCATCCTGGAGGAAATAACCGAAGATGCGCGCCCTCTACAAGCGGCTATATCTAGGCCGACATAGGTCTACGTATGGACGGCACCGACAGTTACCAGTGATCTGCGAAGGCAGTTACTAGTGAGAACTCAGGACAGTTACTAGGCAGCTACGACGACAGGAGTAGGACAGTACTATGTAGAACGCGGCTACGAACTTACCAGTAACTAGGATTTAGCGCAGCTAGCATCATACGGACGACGCCACGAGAAGCAAGAAGAAACAGACAAATGTTCTAAAGATGAGTATTGTAAATTTCAGTCAATAAATATCTTGTAATCCTAACTGTATCAATGTTTTAGGTATCAAAGGGTCCTGCACCAATACCTTTATTGACAACTAGACCGGGACGAGTAAACAAGAAAAGGCGACGAGGTCACAACATTATGTTTGTAAGGTCTTCCTAAGTGAATGATTATTTATATGTTAAATTGAGCATTTATTTTGCTGTCGTCACGAACCGACAATGTTCAAGGGGTACCTTGATAGAGGCCTTTGAACCGGTTGTAGATTTCACGTAGTACCATTTTTTTTTTCGGATTCTAGGCAAAATGTGAAATACGCAGAACTGTGGAAAGCATGCGAGGAACTTTTGATATAGTGGATTGACTGATGGAAGGACATCCCACTGATGTTATTTTTGGGCAATTTAGTTCAGTCTCAAACTATGAAAGAAAGAAATATACTATACAGGAAGCCCAAGGTTATTCGCAGGTTGACGGAAACCAACATACAATTTGAAGAATCGAACTACATAAACAGAGGCAATAGTTGAGAAGCGAATTAATGCTGTAACTTATATGTTTTCCAATATGCACATGGAGCACAACCTATGCAAACATATTACGATAAGTATTGTAGTATAGGGAGAAGATTTTGAAATGTGTTGGGGGATAAACAATGTGAGGGCTAGACCTTCAGTTCAGAAATGTATTGGACATAGGTGGCAGCAGCTACGTACAAACGGGAGGCCTTGCGCAGTATGATGTGTAGAGCTGCATCAAATATTTGCTGGACTAATGACCTGACACACATTTGACAAAACAGTTGATTCAGTGGACATGTCTCATGTTCCTGTCAAGCTTTCTGTATGGTAAATGATTGGACAACGCGATCAAGATTGATTATTTATGAAACGTACGGATGAAATTACTTTTACTCTTTCACCAGCTTAAAGCAGTGTTTTTCTAATTTTATTCAGTCATCTTCAGAGGGGAAAAACTTGTTATAGAAATCATATACTCTCTTCGTAGTGAGAAATATCCAATAAATATGATAGTTGCAAAGAAAGCATAATATTAAGATTTCCACATACCGAAGTAATAAGGCCCCACATAGCTAATTGGAAGCAATAAAGCTGGTTTGCTCGTACGTACCTGCGAACATAAAGTAATTTTTTACTTGTAATAATTCTATGAAAACATGTCATCAGATAAAAATATCGGAAATTCTGCAATAATACTTAGAGTTAATGTTAGTATTGGTACAGGTTAATGATTAACGTTTAACATTAATATACTTGAGTCAACACCATAAAACAAACGGGCAATCGTAAGTTGATCTATTACTACTGATAAAATTACATAATTTCTGTGCGCTAGTCTCGCTAATACCTAAATACGGTTTGACCGATTTCAATGTTTCATTGTTTTTTTTCCTCGTGTTTAAAGAGATGCAAAATTTTAAACATGGCTACAATCCAGCAACGGTGGAACACAATCCAAAAGTCAACACAGTTTCAGCCGACCAGTTGCATAAAAATGGTTTACATCCATAAACCTTGACCTAGGATTCGGCAAAAGTAATTTTGCCTTCTTTAGAAGTATTACCTAATACAATACACAAATCATATGAATAATACAAAAGTGTTTCTAAAATAAGAAATTAAAATTACAGCATAGGTGAGAATGTACTTACATAAGGCTCACATTAAAATAGTTGTTAAATATAATGTGGCTGACTCCATGTCAATTGTATGATAAAAATTTAAAACAATGCCTACTTAGTAAAATTGTGGAGCACGTCCGCAGACGCGAATGAATTCAAAGAGAAGAAAACTATGTGTAATATAATACTGACAGAAAACAGATAAGGCAAAGAAATATGGGAAATCAGATGAGAAGTAACGTGCAAAGAAATCTGGAGCCGAGTCATGTGCATGGCAGAATACATATGCATGCAGACACGCAAAAATTGAAGATAGAAAAGTTAGGAAATATTCAGCGGACAGACATAGTGCATGAAACACAAACTAAGAATAAATAGCACGCACCCAGCGGGAGGGAACGGGATAAACATTATGCATCATAACATTAGAAAACTATAAACAAGTGCACCACTAGAATTCTGAGGACAATAAACACCATGCAGGAACAAGTATTGCATAACAAATGTCTAAAACAGTATAGGTTTGAAACCTTTTAGGTATTGTCTACTTGCAAGTTGCAGTTGGTCATTCAGCATATTACCATCGTTGATGATAAGGTGTTTGAAAATTTCATATTCTTCCCATAAATCTAGTTTTCTTCCCTTGGACTCCCTATACAAAAAAGGAAACTGTTTTCTGTTAGTATTATATTACACACAGTTTCTTCTCTTCAAATTCTTTCTTGTCCGCGACTGCGCGCACGCCCATCAGCCCTCTTGGCGCCACCTAGTGCGGGCGCACGTCACTAGGGCTCCTACGCCTCTGCCAGTACGCAGTGCTCACTCGACCTTTGTGTGGTCATGCTCCACAGTTTTACGATGCAGACATTAGTTTTAAATTTTACTTTTTATACTACTGACATGGAGTCAGCCACATTATATTTAACAACTATTTTAATGTGAGCCTTATGTAAGTACATTCTCACCTATGCTGTAATTTTAATTTCTTATTTTAGAAACACTTTTGTATTTCACTATTATTCATATGATTTGTATACTTTATTAGGTAATACTTCTACTTTTGCCGAAATCTAGGTCAAGGTTTATGCATGTAAACCATTTTTATGCCACAGGTCAGCTGAAACTGTGTTGACTTTTTAGAATAAAGAGATATTTTGAGAAAATCCATAGGAAAATCTGAAAAATTTAAAAACATCGAAAATGGCATTTTTATGCGTTGCCATTCCATTCCTCCGAATGCACATTGAAAATTTGCCCTTCCAAATAAGTGGCTGCATTATCCATTTATGCATTACACTACTTACATGTTAGCCGGGCGCGTTGACCCACTGGATACAATATTGGAAACGTCAGCAGAGTTCATGCTAATACAATGTTAAAACACACCTAGATGTGACAATATAGCCTCAATTCTGTGAATTATTTTCGGATAAACCGTATAAAGATGAAACCACAAAGATCTATGCCTTAAGACAGGAAAGTGCCAGCGTTCGCACCAATTGTGAAGAAAGGAAACACGAGTAGTGCAATGAATTATAAATCCATACCACTGACTTCGATTTGCAGTAGGATTTTGGGGAATTTTCTGTACACTAACGTTAAAAATTGCCTTGAAGAAAACAGACACAGAAGGAAAACGAGCTCGCCAAATATGCTTCTTGTACTACACTAATGGCTCTTTATTGTCATGAAGTAATTTGTGCTGTCGACAGTGTATCTGAAACTCATTCCACATTACTAGATTGCCAGAAGGCTTTTAACGTCGTCCCTAATAAGCGAATCAAAATGTTTGCCTATGGAGTGTCGTTTCGGTGCTGCGACTGATATCGTGTCAGAAAGGTCACAGTTCATACAAGGTGAATCATTGAATAAAACCGAAGTTCACCAATGTCAGAGGACGTCTGCTATTCGCGATCTATATAAAGAGAAAATCTGAGAACTGCTCTTAAGTTTTCTGCCTTCTGCCATTTATCTTTTAGCGAAGTCATCAGAAAATCAAAAACAACTGCAAAACGATCCACAGATCTAGTCATGTGCAGCACTGAGTAAGGCGTTTTTCTACAAAATGTACTACAGATTATTTATAAACAGTTACTGCGAAAAACCGGTATGTGCAAGCTTTTTAATTTTTATGACTCATACGTCTGCTAACAATCGAACTGCAAATACAGATTTTTTAAAGCGTTTCTGCAGTTCTGTGGTGTAGGTCCTCCCAATTTGATGCTGTCAATCTCTTCCATCTGTTGTTCTTCATACTTTGTACATATGCTGGATGGAAACCTCTTAATGTTCTGAACTGCAAGTAATGAGTCTTATCAAAGTTTAATGTCAATGAAATGGATTAAACCATTTATTAATATACACGAAAATATCATTAGCAGACTTTCCGAGAACTATGCTCGACATGCTATTTATTGCAATAGTTGTATCATCCGCAAACAAACCCGAACTCTGCTTCGGGTAGTGTATCTTATAGGAGGTCGTTAATGCACAAAAGAAAATCAAGGGTCCTAAGATAGATCCTTGTGGGCCACCACATGTAATTTCTTACCAATCTGGTGATGACTGATGGTTTAATTCACTGGTCGGTTTCACTGACACCCTTTGTTTCCTGTTAGCGAGGTCCTTCTCGAATCATTTTGCAACATTCCACCTGACATTATAGAATTCTAATTTACTTAAAAGGACGTTGTGGTTCAAACAATCAAATACCTTTGACAAATGGCAGAACATGTTTGCTGCTTGTAAATTAATATCTAACGAATTAAGTACATTCTCAGTGCTGGTGTAAATAGCATTCTCGATATCGGAACACTTCAGAAATACAAACTGTGCTCTGGACGATTTGTTATTTGTGGTCAGGTGATTGAGAAACTGCCTATATATATATGAAAACATCCTCCGCAGATAGAGACGAAACGTTGGGTTTTAGTAATAAAACCATGCCACCACGGTACAATATAGCGGAATGTTTTGCTAATATGAACATGTTCGGGCGCGGAAGTTTACATTTTACAAGCACTGCATTTTGCCAGGTCCAACTAACGCCGAACTAACTATATACTTCCGTATTTGTCCTTAATAGCCAGTTAAAATTAATCATTACGCCATATTAATTCTTTCGGCATAACTCGTCTAGCACATTCACTCTTAATGATAAAGCTCACCACATAATGAGATCCGTAACAGCGGCAGAATAATGACATCATAATCGCCTCGTCCAGAAATTGAAGCTTTCCAACTCGATGAATGTGTCAGTTACGTAGCTTATGCGTGAGACCGTATTTCGGTGCGGACATGAACACCAATTACAAAGGCAATACTGCGCAGCAAAGAGATTGAACTGGACCTCAATACACCAGGGGCCAAAAGCCAATCGGTTCACTTGCTGAACTAATAATTCCCTACTGGCACAGAGCCCGAAGTTGGACGATTCGATTACCTGTGACACGAGACTACTGCGTCACATATGCAATGATTAATCGACATCTGGGCCAACAATAATAGAGTGGTTACAGTTCAACTGACTGCCAATGACAGCAGCGAAATTCCAGGAGGGACTTCACAGCGATGATAGTGATGTCGCGCTGCTGTTCGTATCTCTTGATTACGAATGCAGTTAAAGCGGTACTGATACTTATTATTCCAGCCGAAAGTTCGATTCAGTCCAGATAGTAGGCTGAATGCAACGCACCCTCCAGGCAGCAACACGAAGCGCAATATCAAAACAAAAAGTCCGAAACCAATTTCGGAAATGTGACCTCTACTGATGGAGGCCTATGGCGGTGCGTGCGTGTTTGTAAAAGTGGCGTGTGTTTGTTTGAAATGAAAAGTAGTATGTGTTTGTGGGACGAGCGTGTCACTGCTTTTGTTAAGAGACCGTCCCCAAAAAAAAATTGTTCTGTTGCGGTTTTGGTTACAAAACGCCGGCCGCGGTGGCCGAGGAGACTAAGGCGCTCCAGTCACGGTCTGCACGACCACTACGGTCGGGGGTTCGAATCCCCCCTCGGGCATGGATATTTGTGCCGTCCTAGTTCGTAAGTAGTTCATAAGTAGTTTGTAAGTTTGAACATTTTTTTGGTTACAAAATAATTTGACTAAGCAATGAGACTTAGTAAGTACATTCCTTTGTCCTGTTAGAATAAATTGCAACTGACACGGGATGCAATGATCTTACGTAAATGTGGTTTAGTTTGATGCGCAACGGATAACACTTTAATTGTACAGTAGTTAATAAGTTAACAGTAATTAAACTCGTAATTGATCTACACATTAAGCTCGTGTGTGAGAAGCAATGCGAGCAAATGAAATGTTCAGATCTGTTAGTGTGCACCTGTAGCCAGACTAAACAAGCATAATTCGACTGCGAAAGCCAACACAAAGAGCGTGCTACTACAGTGATAATTTTGTTACTTTAATTAACAGGATGTCAAACAAAGATATTTGACATTAATTAGATACCAAAATCACTGCACTTGATAATGTGCCTATCTGAACAGCAATTACCATACTGATTCAACGTAATAAAAAATGTCCTACAAATCTGGAAATGGTTTCAAGTCTCACTCACTGCAAATATTTCTCATCTCTTTACGTGATCTACTTCTCTTCTGATCAGACAAATCACTTTAACTATTACTAACATTAACTGACTTAATAATCTGAACTTTCATTAAGACTGAGAAAATCTCTAACTATGAATTTTACTGGATGTATGAACAAACTACTTTCTGCTCTCATTTATCATGACAAAATGCCTACACTGAACTGTTATAATTAACAAATAAATTTACAAACACAATAATTATGCAACACTATCATAAGAAACAATTATCAGAACGGACAGCAATACAAATTGGTGAAAGGAACGAGGAACTGGAAAATGACTCAGGGTTAAATAATAAATGCAAGCTGCATTAAACAGTATTCATTAGCAAAAAGACAAACACCAACTACAATAGTTCAAATACAGACTAGCAGACATAACAATAGAAAAGTACACATTACTTATTTGAGACAGATTAATTTCCATACAAAAATTACAATCTGCAGAGTTGGCTGCGTTTCTTCAAAACTCTGAATTTTTTTACTCTTCGAGTCTAACTCACAGACAAACTAACCCAACAGTTTCACGACTACAACTCTACCATAATTAGACATCGACTCGCCTTCACGAAGGTCACACACCGACTCTTTAACCGTAACAACTGTGTGTAAGATACACTCCAAAGATAAAACAAAGTCTTTTGGTTTACAGCAAAGATATGAAATTAAGTACAGTATGTTATATCGATTAGTGAAATGGTACAAAATATTACATAAATTTGTTTTCTACAGAATTGTAGCTTAGATTTTTGCAACAAAACATGCTCAAGGCTGTATGACAGGCAAAAATTAAGTGAAAATTATATTGCGTACACCTTTCACGTGTTGTGGCGTTACCTCACTTTTCTGATATACTTTATTACGATTTATTTTTAATTTTATTTTATTGCTGTACGGGCAGCCGTTTACCGCCAAAGTTAAGATACACTAGGCAGCGGTTTCAGGCAGTGGCTGAATCGTTGCGACAGCGACAGATGGTCATCCCAACCGTGGGAAGCCAGCGGTTAGCAGCATTGCAAGTAGCGCGGGAATCCACCGTGTTTTCTATGGCGGGAACTGACATTATTTTATGTTAACATTTATGTTTAAAAAGGCTGGACAATAACGTTACCAGTGATTACATTTATGTTGGCAGTTGTCATAAGTAACAATATAATTATTAAACAGACTAGGTTAATAATAATTAGGTTGTGTGTTTCAAAGGGATTTTCATTGGACGCTGGCATTCAGCCAATAGTGTGCTAGGTAAACTAACCTAAGAACAACACACACACCCATGCCCGAGGAGGACTCGAACCTCCACGGCGAGCAACCGCGCGCTCCGCAGCGAGACGCTTTAGGCCGCTGGGCAACTCCACCGCGGCTGTTGTCGGCCGCGAGTATAAGTATGCAGTGAAAGAATAGTACTGTGCCGACTAATATTGAGCCAATGACGCTCTGTCAAAGTGTAATATCTATATCTACGAATTTTTGGTAAACTGTGCGAGTTGAGGCAGGTTAATACTTACGAGAAAGCGACTGCAAGATTTGAGTGTAAATGGTAAGACAATAATTTGATTTCACAATTCAGAAAAGTGCTCAGCAAAGCTAATAATTCATTACCGCCTATTTCGTAGGACAAATGGAATCTGACTTCACACTAATAATCTCTTAAAGAAAAAAAAAAAAAAAAAAACTAAACCGAGTAGACAGAACCATACCTTTATTAACTTACAGTTTTTCAACGGATATTGTGACCTTCACATCGTTAGAGTCCACGACCAGAGGAGAAGATTAACCAATGGGACATGTAAATCTGAGGTAAGCAACATTAAACTGTTTATTGAGAGACTGGGTGGAAATGGGCACACGACACTGAGAGGTGGACAGTTCTACTGTACAAAGTAGTGTGTGTGTGTGTGTGTGTGTGTGTGTGTGTGTGTGTGTGTGTGTGTGTGTGTGTGTGTCTGCGTGTGTGTTTGAAATGCAACTAATTCCGACGAGTATTTAGTTACTATACACTGCAAGTATAGGTGGCATCCCTTGACGAACTGACATTTATAGTTAACAGGTCTGTAAGTGGGACTCAGCATTTAATTAACACATCTCATCCCGCGTGAAGTTAAGTGCCGGAATGTTGTGTGTGTGTGTGTGTGTGTGTGTGTGTGTGTGTGTGTGTGTGTGTGTTTTTGTGGGCCATTAAAACCACAACACAGTAGAGGAATATCAGGTTAGGAGTCGTAACGTATGGCGCCGTTTTCTTTTCATGTACGAGTCAAGATTTTGTGTCCAGCCGGATAATCGTCTTTCCCTCATCTAGAGAGAACGTGCGCAGGAAACAGCACCATATCATGGTGGTAGAGGAAGTATGTGGACGTACTATCTTATGTCGGCCAGTATGGGTCTTTCACTGCTCAGAGGTAGAGAGACGAGATCGTTGGACAATTTTTTGTGCCCTACGCTGGTGCCATAAGAGATGAGTTCTGATGGACGATAACGCTCGTCCCCACAGAGCTGCACTGGTGAAAAACATGCTTGATGTTGAGGGAACTGAACGTATAGAGTGACTTGTTCACCGTGTCTGGGATGCACTTGGCAGAAACACTACAATTCCCACAGCGGTCGCAGAGCTTGATATTGCACTCATGGCCAAATATCCCTCAAAAGCCGATTGGTAACCTCATACTGTCCTTGCCACGCAGGTGTACAACTGCCCTGGCCATCCCAGATGATCACGTACCGTATTAGAGGGCAACGATAATGGCTTTCTCACTATTATGGTAGCCTCATGGTACCACACTCTAAGCAAACGCCATGCAAGTCTCAATAAAAGCGTTGAGACAGCAAAATACCGTACTGTACTACACAGAAATTACAGCTGTAATCAGTGGCGACTGGTGCTTCGGATGACTGGGGGTTCACTTTTTTCAGTCGGCCTACCAAGTTTCTTTGTTTCACACCTTTGTTCCAAGCTTAAAACTGAGTAATTGTTTCTATAAAATATTGAACGTTATTTTTCTCTTGATAATAAACACCAAGAATATATGAATATGCACATGCACACTAAAACACAATAAGTAACTGATAACACTGTGAAGTGACTGTAACAAAATAAATCTGTTACCATGAAGAGACAAGCTGCTTTCGCGTCACGTGACACTGTAAGCGGTAATGGAAGGAAGCTTAGGATTTAACGTCGACAGAGTGGTCACTAGAGACGGAGTTCACGCTCGGTTTTTTTTTGTTAAGGATGGGGAAGGAAATCGGCCGTGCCCTTTGAAAGGAGACATCACGGCATTTGCCTGGAGTGATTTAGGGAAACCACGTAAAACCTAAATCTGGATGGCCGGCGGTGGATTTTAAGCACCATCGTCCCGAATACAAGTCCAGTGTCTTACCACTGCTTCACCTCACTCGGTAAACTGCAAACAGGACCCCATCCTAACGTTATGCATGCGCAAAGGCTGCTGCCCCCACCTCTTTCAAAATAGTTAAATATTTGTTAGAAGGAAGAATATAAATGTCATTTACTCTCAAAATCGCGACCACATTTTAAAAATCGTCCAAAGATATGTGATAAGTAACAATAAAAAAGTCAATGTTATTCCCGTATCTGTTAAAAGAAGGTAGGATTTAAAAAGAAACAAAATGCATTCAGACTGTCTCGAACCCAGTACCTTCAACGGCGCAGCGTTATCTGCTAAGCACACGGCTATTCTTGCTGGGTGGAGAATAGTGACTTCATTATTATTCATGATCGGATCTTTTGAAACCTGTAACAGTTGATGTGTCTTTAATTTATAGTTATATTTTACCAAAAGTGACGTTTTTGAATAATCTTCAATGCGCCAAAAACAAATATGAAGGAGAAAGGCGAACCAGAGATTGCGCTTTATTGGCAGAACCCTTAAAAGATGCAACAGAACTACAAAAGAAACTGCATACACTACGCTTGTCCGTCCATTTTTGGATTATTGCTGCCTAGTATGGGATCCTTATCAGGTGGGTTTGACGGAGGACATCGAAAGAGTTCAAAGTAGGGCAGACAGCGTTACGGAAATGATACAGGATCTGGGATGGGAATCATTACAACAACGACGCTTATCGCTGCGGCGTGGGATACTTACGAAACTCTAATCGCCAACATTCTCCTCCGAATGCAAAAATATATTGTTGACTCCCACTTTCATAGGTAGAAATGATCATCAGAATAAAATACGAGAAATAACGAGCTCGAACGGAGAGATTCAGGTGTCCTTTCTTCCCGCGCGCTATTCGAGCATGGGATGGGAGATAAATAGTATAACGGTGGTTCGATTAACACTCTGCCAGGCACTTAAATGTGATTTGCAGAGTATCCCATGTAGATGTAGGGCGGATGTTGTCTTCATGGAGGATTTGCGCAAGCGCAAGGCGAGATGCACAGTAGCTCTGTTGTCTTCAAATGTTCAAATGTTTGTAGAGGTTATGGGACTTAACTACGGGGTCATCAGTCCCTAAACTTACAAACTACTTATGAACTAGCTAATACTAAGGACGGCACAGATATCCATGCCCGAGGAGGATTCGAACCCCCGACCGTAATTCTGTTGTCTTGCTTCGGAACTATTCGCGCGTAACTGCCAGAGCTCGAGCTGCCAACGCCAATGTTAAAAGCGGCGTTTCCCCTCGCCCCTCCCTGCCGCGAGAGCGTCCATATACTACTTCCAAGGGGTGCAGAAGACAATTTGAACCTCAGCCGCGCATGCGCATTACAACGCTGCGGCTAGCGCCTCGTGTATTAAGCGGCCGCGCTACGACTCGTATACGCGCTGTCTCCGCGATGTAAACGTTTCTCATGCGATAAAAATGCTTTGAATGTGCGTATAAAATGATCTGATAGAAGAACGAAAGGTAGAATGATAGTTCAAAAACACTTTATTTTATTTACTTTCACTGAACCAGTGAACCCACAGAATGCGCGGGCACCGGTTGTAATAAAGATCTGAATAAAATACGTTCCGATCAAGGACGTTAGAATATAGGGAGACGCTTTTTCACTGAAAAAGTGAAAACTGCCTTCGCCATATTGCTGAGTCTTTGAGAAGTCTTCATATTATACAGGGTGTTACAAAAAGGTACGGCCAAACTTTCAGGAAACATTCCTCACACACAAAGAAAGAAAATTTGTTACGTAGACATGTGTCCGGAAACGCTTAATTTCCATGTTAGAGCTCATTTTATTAACTTCTCTTCTAATGACATTAATCATGGAATGGGGACACACAGCAACAGAACGTACCAGCGTGACTTCCAACACTTTGTTACAGGAAATGTTCAAAATGTCCTCCGTTAGCGAGGATACATGCATCCACCCTCCGTCGCATGGAATCCATGATGCGATGATGCAGCCCTGGAGAATGGCGTATTGTATCACAGCCGTCCACAATACGAGCACGAAGAGTCTCTACAATTGGTAACGGGCTTGCGTAGACAAGAGCTTTCAAATGCCACAATAAATGTAAGTCAAGAGGGTTGAAGTCAGGAGAGCGTGGAGGCCATGGAATTGGTCCACCTCTACCAATCTATCGGTCACCGAATCTGTCGTTAAGAAGCGTATGAACACGTGCGACTGATGAAATGTGCAGGAGCTCCATCGTGCATGAACCATATGTTGTGTCGTACTTGTAAAGGCACATGTTCTAGCAGCACAGGTAGAGTATCCCGTATGAAATCATGATAACGTGCTCCAGTGAGCGTAGGTGGAAGAACATGAGGCCCAATCAAGACATCACCAACAATTCCTGCCCAAACGTTCACAGAAAATCTGTGTTGATGACGTGATTGCACAATTGCGTGCGGATTCTCGTCAGTCCACACATGTCGATTGTGAAAATTTACAATGTGATCTCGTTGGAAAGGCATTTACATTTAAAGAGAAATTCTAAAATGAGCTCTAACATGGAAATTAAGCGTTTCCGGACACATGTCCACATAACATATTTTCTTTCTTTGTGTGTGAGGAATCTTTCCTGAAAGTTTGGCCGTACCTTTTTGTAACACCCTGTATAGTTGCAGCCTTATGTCAATTAAAACAGGAATAAAACGTCCCGCGGATTTGCTGTGGTGGAGAAAGTGTTAAATGAGAGAAAATTAGCGTTAAAATTATGTTTTGAAATATCTTATGATGAGTAAAAATTACTGTTTATTCAAGATTGTTTGAAAGTACAGTCCTTGCACTGTCAGTCTGTCCAATGCATTAAAAATATGCGGATCCATTTAACGTATAGTTTTAACGAAGAAATAGCATCCCACAACTCACCAAGATGGCGGAAAAGCTTCAACTGACATATATGCTCGGTATAGATAACGCCATTTCCCTTTATTTTAACCTGCTTGGTTTGTGATATTCCTGGCCTATGGTCACTTCATATTTCTGCCCGCTGGCCTTTTCTTTGCTAGCATCATACGTGTCTTTAACGCGGAAGAAAGAAGTGCAGCATATGTTGAAATGTGGGGTGGGAAGCAGTAGCATATGGCACAGTAGGTGCTGGTTCCCATGGTAAAGCCCGCCTATGTTACTGGTACTCTCCTCGCATTGGCTGCTGCATTTCACGTCACGTGATTTCTTTTGAAATTACGTTTTGTTTATTATATACTAAATATTAATTATGCGGAACTGAGAATTTGTGATAAATATCTCTCAAGGACAGGCTAGGTTTTGACAGTTTAAAAAGTTTAAGGTGCCTTCTCTTATTGTAACAAGAGAAGAGCGATTTAGCAGAAGGCGCGCGACGACCCTATTTTGGCGCGAAATAGAGCGTCAGGTGTCCTCTCGCAACGCGCCGCAGTATCAGTCTCGAGCTGACCAATATACGCGCCGGTCATGAGTATAGTTTTGTGTAATTGTGATAACAGTCGAGGTCTCAACATGAACTACAGGCAGCATAGGCCGTGTCGTATTAACAATAGTTGTTCATATCTTATTATTCTGAATCTAGACGTAATAAATGGCATCCCCGAGAAAAAAATTCCCTAGTCGCTTCTTATGCTTCCATCCTACCGAACTTATTTTAGCCTCACTTGTATGCTGTAGAAGAATCAACGACCTGTGTGCTGTCTTCTGCGCTGGGGATACAACTATAGAAGACAACAGGTTAGTTAGAACTCTATGTTTTCCATAAAGTCTTGGCAGCAACTACGGCACCTCGTGCGTACTGTAGGGCGGTACAAACGCACACTGTTACGCAACAGCATTCGCAAGGATGCGGAGGTTTTAGGGGACTTGTGGGAGGGAGCAGTACTACCTTCTCCGCCCACAAATAAAACCCTAGGAAGCTTGTAGGTTCCGCTATATATATATTAGCTGCACCCCCGCTGCTTCGCATGCGCAGACTGGTTGGTCTGCACCAGTTGTTTCTTTTTAATCCTGATGAAGAGTCCATATCTTAAGTTTCGTAGTTATAGCTTGAAATTTGAGTTAACAGCACCATATTTTTGAAAATCAATTTTTGCATCCCGTATTTCACCCCCTTATTAGTACAATTTCCAAAAATACCGAAACACGTGTCTTTTAAATTCGAACCCCAAATCCAAATCCGAAAATTTATAGTTCTAACTTCAAAATTGCCTAAATAGCAACATGTTTTCGAAAAACATCCCCTCTCCAATTTAAACCCGTTGATGGTTGAATTTCCAAAAAAAAAAAAAACAACCGAAACACGTGTTTTTTAATGTCTAACTAACTATACAAATATCAATTTTTGCAGCTCTAGCTTCAAAATTGTATCAATAGCTACGTATTTTCAAAAAAACGTTTCATCCCCTATTTCACCCCCTTACGGACGGAATATCGAAAAATCGCTTCTTAAATGACGCCTACAGAGTAAGATCAACAGCCTCCACAAATTTCAAGTTTCTATCTTCAGTGGTTTGGGCTGGGCGATGATGAGTCAGTCAGTCAGTCAATCGGGACACTTCCTTATATATATATATATAGAAGATTATATCTGACCTAATTGTGTTGAGCGGTGTAGGAACATCCCGGCCTCTTGGGTTAGTGTCACGCCTCTTAGTGATGTCAGCCCCCACCCCCGGGGCAGCAAATTTCTTGCTCGGGCAGACGCGCATCGTAATCACGGGGACGCTTCGGCGCGGCGTTTTCGATCAGGGCGTCGCGAGGCACAGCCCCCAACCCCTCCCCGTGCCACCCCCCCCCCCCCCCCCCCCCCAATATTCCATTAGGGGAGGCTGCGTCGCCCGCCCTGATATATGCGTGGCTCAGGGCAGCAGGCCTCTCGCGTGTTCACTACATGGGGACACCGTGCTGCGATCGGCACTGCGTTCCGTCAGACCAAATTCCCCCCCCCCCCCCTCCTCTTCGGTGATGCTAATCTGCGCTTCGCGACGAACTCCCGGCTACTCTGCGTGGTAACTACAAATTACACTGCCAGAGAAAAAAAAGAGTAAAGCTCGAAACACGACGTCGATTTCGATCTGATGGTAGAAAATGCCTCGTGGGGGATAATACGAGGTATGTCCACAAAGTTATTTCCGTTTGGTTATATAAAACAAACGTGTACCGATACAGAAAAAAAATTATTGTACAAAAATATACAACTATTAAACTACTTTTCTACATAGCTTCCGGAATTTTGTAGGCATTTGTCATAGCGTGACAGAAGTCTTTGTATGCCTTCTTCGTTGAAGGTTGCCGCTTGTGTATTCAACCATGTGGTAACATGTTCTTTCAGCTCGTCATCATCGCTGAAGTGTTGACCACCATGGACAGGTTTTAGGTTTAAGAAGAAAGTCGCTAGGAGCGAGACTGTACGGAGGATGATCAAACAAGTCCCAGTGAAATTCCCGTAAGCCGGCCGCGGTGGCCGAGGGGACTGAGGCGCTTCAGTCATGGTCTGCACGGCCACTACGGTCGGTGGTTCGAATCCCCCCTCGGGCATGGATATTTGTTCCGTCCTAGTTCGTAAGTAGTTCATAAGTAGTTTGTAAGTTTAGGGACTGATGACCCCGTAGTTAAATCCCATAAGCTTAACATACATTTGAAATTCCCGTAAGAGTTGTTTGGTCACATTCGCGTTGTGAGGTCGGGCGGCAACGTGAAGGGAAGAAGACTCCTTTCATCTCTTCTCACACCTAAAATCTGTCCTTGGTGGTCAACACTTCAACGATGATGAGCCGAAAGAACATGTTTGCCACATGGTTGAATACACAGGCGGCAACCTTCTATGAAGGAGGCACACAAAAACTTGCCCCACGCTACGACAAGTGCCTACAAAATTTCGGAAGTTATGTAGAAAAGTAGTTGAACAGTTGCAGATTTTTATACAATAAATATTTTTCCTATATCTGTTCACGTTTGGTTGATATAACCAAACAGAACTTAGTTTGTAGACATACCTCGTATGAGTAATTCGGAAAGTATTGCCTCCTATGGTCCTCTATATACTGTTAATATAAATTTAATCATGGTATGTGGATTGATGAGATCTTGCCGACAAAAGATGAACTTTACCATCGTAGAATTACTTGAAATGAAGGTTTAATTTTAACTACGGCAGCTGCGGCATTCCGTGTTATTGTAATTCATGGTAGACGCGGCAGATCATTAACTTCATTGTGTGTTACCGAGTTTCCAAAGAGCAGTCAAGAGATTTTGGCAACATCAGCCGCTGTCGCAAGTGAATTTTTACCGAAATCATCAATATGAAAAATGACTTATGGATTTACGATTGTAATTATAAAAGAATGCCAATGAAACTCACATAGATTCGTGCAAAACGAAAATCAAGTGTATACGTAGCCATTAAGAGAGGCAAAAGGAAGCAGATGTTTCATATCTATAGTTCTGATCACGCTTTAAATTTTCCACCTGCAAGTAAGTGAGGTTCGAAAATTGAAGTGGTACCAACGTCTGCCTTGCGTATTGGTCAGCTGCTATGGTAAAAATGTGACACTAAAGTAACTACTTTTCGAGGAAACGTATATTAGGTATGTTTATGTCTCATGGTTAATTATCAGTTACATCGATCATATTAGCAGTGGAAATAAGAACACCATAGAAACAAATTCTGAACAAATCGTTGTTTATGGGCGTCGTTATTTAATTTTATGTAACAGTAACTGTGTGATAGTTTCCAACAGATAACACATTATTTGAAGCAATTACCTGATTTTTAATTTCTTCATTTTATATAGGCCTAGGTACGACGAGCGAAAGACAATAAGGGCATAGAGATAGATGGAGAAGGAGATGGAAGATGGGTGGAAGGAGAGGGAGTGATGAACAGAGGCCGGAATTAGATAGAGGGAGGATGAAGATAGTGGGGAAGCAGGAGATAGACATAGCGGATGCGAAATAGATGGAAAGAATGTAAAACAAAAACTTTTTACTAAGGAGAATTATACGTCACATGGTTCAGAGTTGGAGAACTTATCTGTATGTTTGCGGAGAAAACGAACAACAAAAGATGTAATCTATCTTATGAGGTTCTGCAAAACTATATTTTGTTATATAACTTTCGTTTCACATAGCCACAGTAGCACAACGAAATGTATTGATTTGATTAAAGATTTCTCTCTATTTTCACACGAATTATAGTAATTCCTTTTCTATTTATTGCGAGTATCGAAAACTTGACGTGTCTCCTGATAGCATTGATTTAAAGGCTTTAACTTTTTTCACCACAGAGAGTCGGTAGAACTTAGACAAGGGGGACGATTGAGCTGGAAGACATAATAATCACTTTTGTGAAGATGAAAAATGGCGTGTGTTAAAAGCTGAGGGTATAACCTTAGAGGGGGAGCTGTCGAGGATAACAGCTGCAGGGGAAGAGATAACGACGCAGGGTGCAAGGGGGGGGGGAGATTGTGGCGGGAAATCAATCATAACAATGATGACTATAAAACCTTGGGATGGATGGGTGGAAGGTGTGTGTAGAGAATCGACAAACGAAAAGGGAGTTCAGAAAATTTTTCAAATTCGGGAAATAAATGCTATGGGTCCAGATCGTAATTAAATTTTAATTTCTTTGATGATGTGAAAAATATCGAGTAGCACCGTGGTTCGGTACCCATGGTTAAACTGTAGGTTCCCCTACAATTAGCTGGTTAAGTCAGTTCGAAGGTCGGAGGAAGGCAAAGGCATACCACCTCCAAACAGGACAATGCCTAGTAAAGCACTGTCGTGTTTAAATCTATCTTCGGATTGTTGACTGCTTTACCTTTTTTACTTCTTTACTGATGACCTGTTGAACACATTATTCAACATTTAATTAATGTACACTTCATACATTGCAATGATAAAATTATTGTTATCGTTCCTCGTATGGAATCGGACGTCAGATGAAATTGATGCACTTTTCTTTGTCACACGATATAAAAATTTCATCGTCCAATGCGGCACGGTAATCTAAGAATTTTTCGTCGGTGTATAAATTTTACCTTGACAGAGGTTCGTTAGTATATTCCAGATACTACCGTTTGTCAACAGTTTTCGACAGATTTTTATTTTTGCCGATTACAGCGTCATTTATCAGGAAACGAAAAATAAAAGTTTGATACAAAACTAATACTTTTTCACGAAATATGCAATAAAAAATAGGACTTCCTAATTAAGATTTGAAAGTTACTCCCTCTCCCGCCTCCGGAGGTGGTACCCCTTTGAGGTGAACGACTTTTATTACAATATTTTTAAATTCGATTTTTACTTTTGTAAATATTCCCAGAAACAGTTTTGCGTGTCTCATCTTCTATATACGAAAGCTGCAAGTTAAATAATGGCTACACTGCTGTGGATTTACTATGCGGTGGAATCTGCTATTGTCGCTGATAGCACACGTTGTTGACATACCTACCTTACCTCCGAGCAAATGGACTCGTCCGTCCCACGTCTCCGGCGTGCGTACAATCGAGGGAAACAAAGTCACTTGTGAGCGAGGGGTCTAACGTAAAGGTGTCCCTATGTTTCTCTACGGCAGACCGTCACTGTACAGTATTACTGTTCATTTTTGAAGCATGACCTGCGATCAGCTTTGCGAAAGAAGCGGCAACATTTTCTGCGCAACACACCCATCGTTTTGAACGACAAAGCGCAGGCGCATACAGAGTAGGGGAGACCGGGGCATGTCGGCCATATTTTTTATTTTTGTGAATATCAATTTATTTTACATATTATATTTATGAAATTATTGTTAAAAAGAACTACATTCGTGATGTTGGCAACACTCCAGTAACACACTGTACAGACTCACTCAAAACAGAAACAAACACGTCTGATCTGTGAAAACAATTATGGGTAGTGCAAAAGTGACAGTGGAAGTAGTGGAAAAAACGACACAGCATGAAGAACCGGCGGTACTCCATGAAACAGACCGACATTCCATGATAAGCGAAAACAAGACAAAATTTCCGTAAGTAACAAAACGTTAGGCCTAATTTTCATGTTCCGTTAACGAACTGTTTTCAATCT
The DNA here is from genome assembly GCA_026315105.1 of Locusta migratoria. NCBI lineage: Eukaryota > Metazoa > Arthropoda > Insecta > Orthoptera > Acrididae > Locusta > Locusta migratoria. Next base: position 323,955,326 of record CM048745.1, on the reverse strand, counting down.
AAAAACAAAACAAACTGTAGATTTCTTTTATTACAGCCCACTGAAGATGTTTTACTATCATTAAAACGAAACGCGTCTGGTAAGAAAAATCGCATTTTTAATTACTGGAAATATGCCGAGTGGGCCAATCTGCCCCTACCTCGGGGTAAGTTGGCCCAGAGGCTGGGGCACGTTGACCCATGTAGTCTATTGGTAAGTATAACTAGGAAATCAAAATAAACCTAACAGTTATCAAGAAATACACTTTAATGTACATAATATGAAGTTGAATATTGAGTTAAATGCTTAACATCGAGGACTACGACAATAGGACAGGTTAAACTTACTACGATTTATGGTGTCTTAATACAAACCAGTCAACTTTAATCAATGTCAGCTCCAAAGGATCAGCACAAACTCTCATAAAATAATTTTTATTGAGATGTGGTTCAACAGCCGTAAGATATTTGAGGAAATGCATACTGTAAACTATCAGCTGCTTATTATTTTTCAATCTTCTACCGGTTTCGGTGATAAACCATCTTCACGGAAGAGAACTACACAGACTGATCTAACATGAGGCATATAATGCACCTGTGTAGTTCTCTTCCGTGAAGATGGTTTATAACCATGCCTCCTGTTTGATCAGTCTGTGTAGTTCTCTTCCGTGAAGATGGTTTATAACCATGCCTCCTGTTTGATCAGTCTGTGTAGTTCTCTTCCGTGAAGATGGTTCATAACCGAAACCGGTAGAAGATTGATAAATAATAAACAGCTGATGGTTTACAGTATGCATTTCCTCAAACTCATAAAATAGTACACGGATATCATTTTCACGCATCTTTAATGAGCCCAATTCCTTGTTCTCCAGTTGACTGTTACAGAAAGCACTTTGACTCTTCCTCATCATCATCATCATCATCTTGTCTTGTTTTTATTATTATTATTTTATTATTATTATTTTCTGCAGTCGATATGGTTAATTTCGTTATACTATTCCTTGGACTTACTTTTTTAAAAAGGGCTTTTATAGCCTGTGATCTAATTTTTCACCAGTACTTCTTTCCAATTCTTTGGTCTAATGGGAAGGACTGAAATTCAATTTCTGTTTCCTGAGTTTCAATTACATGTGCTAACTGACAAGAGATCTATCTGTAATTAAAAAAATGTTCAAATGTTTGTAGAGTCTATGGGACTTAACTACGGGGTCATCAGTCCCTAAACTTACAAACTACTTATGAACTACTTACGAACTAGGACGGCACAAATATCCATGCCCAAGGGGGGATTCGAACCCCCGACCGTAGTGGCCGTGCTGACCGTGACTGGAGCGCCTCAGTCACCTCGGCCACCGCGACCGGCTATCTGTAATTAGCACAGTACCTCCAGTACGATTTTCTTGGAATCCCAAAATCTTCGCCAACAGTCCTCACAGATCTTTTCTTTTCTTCTACTTCTAAAACTGCGCTTAGCATCGTATCTACAGAAATCATTCCCCTTTCATTCTTTTATCATTTCGGACCATTTTTATGCTACTTCAAGTAAAACAAAGTTTTAAACCAGAGCCGTAACTAATGTTTTGAAAATAAGGAAATGAACGATTTTCTGACTTCTCAGCTCACTGTTTAAGATTAAAACGATATTTACTGGTTGGCGTTTATTCAACGCTTTTTATCTCGCGAATAAGATCTTTTGACCTCTGAAATACATCAAAATATGTTTAACTACGACAATAATGTTGATAATTTAATAAAATCTAAGAATTATAAACGTTATTATCATTAAAAGTACAGCTCCTATAGGACGTGACAGGTTGTCTCGGCTGGCCATCATGCCCTGCCCTCTCTGGGCCAAACTGCGCCGTCGCCATATTTACAATAAATCCTGTTCTTTAAAAACCTCACTGAAGCAATTAAGTCTGTATGCCTTATATAATTAATCCTTGAACTACGACTCACCCCGTTGCGCCTAAGGCAAGCGATAACACATTAATTTTACTGAAACACGCACAAAATCAAAAGACTACAGCTTGTCCAAAACTTCGCCGTCTGCGATATTGGCTCTGTATAAGCAGAGGGACAGTGCAACCTATTTTGTGATAGTCTTAAGACAATCTAGAGTTTATTGTATGAACTAATTCGATTTGGCCATCCTGCCCCTATGGCCAACGTGTCCCGGACCTCCCCTAAGCTGTGGCTGTCCTGTCCGTTCGATGGGACTGCAACGTACTGTACCATTCACCATACTCCCCGCACTTACGCCCTCGTGACTTTGATTTGATTCCAAAGATGAAGGGTTCCAGAGATTCGACAGGCAGTAGATCGCTCCATTCACACCATCAACAGAACAGGCTTTGTTAACGGTATACTACGCCTTCCACATCGCTGGAACGGGTTCTACACAACGCTAATGACTACTTTGTAGGACAGTAACAGGTGAAAACATCTTATATTTTTGTGTCAGTTGTGAATAAATAGTTGCCAACATTTCAGTTACAAACCTTGTACAAGGTGTCTCACGAAAGACGCCTGCCAGGCGTCCACGGATCGCGCGGTACGGCTCCCGGCCGTCGCCACCGCAACCGCCGGCCGCGGCAGCGCCCGATTCTCGAACTCTATTGTACCGCGGGCGCATACACTGAGTTGAAGTCTAAGAAAACATTGCCATGTGAGTAATCTAAGCTTATCTTCATTTACAGTAGATATTCAAAATGATGTCCTTCTATGGAAAGAGCGGCCTGACATCTCTTGAACACATTTGCGAACACTCTACGAGTTTCGGCTGCCGAAATCTGAGAAAAGACTAGTCGGATCTTTTTTCTCGAAAAAATAAAGTCTGACAGGTATGTGAACAATATACTGCATCCATTTCTTCAAGAACTTTCACCCAATGTATAGATTTACGATTATTTCATGCAGGACAACAAGACCACACATTGCCAGTGCTTCTATGGCAGCAATACAAAGTGTTTTTGATGATAGGATAGTTGACTGGCCTACTCGTCCTCCAGATCTAAACCTCTGTGACTTTTATCTTTGGGGAATGTTAAAAGAGAAGGTGTATGCAAGCAATTCCCATACACTCGAAGAGTTGGAAGGCAGAATTCCATTAGTCATTTCCCGAATTTCAGCAGCCGAAATTCGTCGAGTGTACGTAAATGTGTTCAAGAGACGTCAGGTCGCTCTTTCCATACAGGGACATCATTTTGAACATCTATTGTAGTTAAAGGTAAGCTTAGGTTACTCAGATGGCAACGTTTTTTAGAATTTAACTCAGTGTATGCACTGGCGGCACAATAGAGTCCGAGAATCGGAAGCTGCCGTGGCCGGCGGATGCGATGGCAGCGGCCGGGAGCCGTACCGCGCGATCCGCGGACGCCTGGCAGGCGTCTTTCGCGAGACACCCTGTATATTAGATACACACATCAATTATTGTAGATACATATTCAAGAAATCTGCTTTTAGTAAGAAACAAGACCCCTTTGTACATGAACAAGTAGCGCTATTACGCAGTGTGGGTTGACATCCCACCAGCAGTATTTTTAAAGTGGTGTGAGGAGAAGAAAAAAAAAATTGTTGATGAGGACAGCAGCACTTGTAGAGCCGTTGTGTACTGCAACGTACGGACACGCAGCCGGCCCCTCGTCACCGGGCGGGAGCGCTAAGAGACGCCGCCGCTAATTAAAAGATTAACATCTGGCGTCGTAACCACGCGCTCTGAAAAACCGCAACAGCCCAGCCCAGCCCCGCTGTGGTCGCGGCAGGGAGCCGGCGTGCACCACAACCTTGCGGCTCCATTACTCTGCCCGCCGCGCCGCACCCACCAGTTCCCGTCTCACTTCTTCCCCACCGTCCATAAATTACCCGCGAGAGCTATTATCAGTTTCTTGTCCAAGTGAGAAAGTAATTCTTGGATGGCAAAGTTTCTCAAAGTGACAGCCAAAGTTTTACACGGCAGCTGTCAATTTTTCAAGCGGCAGTGGGAAAGAGGTTATCGGCTTACTTCCGTAACGCCGTCATATCTGGTAATTGGGTGTTTTAATACGACGTGCAGTGACCGTGTGTATCGATAGATGCCGCGCGGGAATGGCCGTGCGATTCTAGACGCCTTGTCAGAGACTGCACAGTTGCTACCGCTTGGAGTTCGAGTCTTTCCTCGGGCATTATTTTTTTTTAATATTATTTTTTATATGAGCTGCCGCATTAAATAGTAATATTACAAAATTCAAGGTTAAATTCAGCTACTTTAGTAACCACAATCACCATAGTAATTATATATGTTTTAAGGTCAAATGTTCAAAATGGTTGCAAAGCCTATGGGACTCAACTACGGGGCTATCAGTCCCTAAACTACCAAACTACTTATCAGTTACTTACGGACTAGGACGGCACAAATATCCATGCCCGAGGGGGGATTCGAACCCCCGACCGTAGTGGCCGTGCGGACCGTGACTGAAGCGCCTCAGTCCCCTCGGCCACCGCGGCCGGCAAGGTCAAATTCAGCTATTGTGGCAAACACGAACACAATATGTAAGTTGATGATTCTCCTGCGAGATTTCTTTATTTGCCCAGATCGCTTATTTACATAATTGCTTGATGCCTAGATTCACCTCATTAAAGAGCCATTTTCGAATCTTAATTGTCCAGGCATAATAAAATGTTAGTGCGCCCGGTTGCACAGTGGTAGAGTGCCAGACTGCAAATCCAAAGGTCGCGGGTTCGATCCTCGCCAAGTCCTAAGATTTTTATCTGTCACTTTCCACTTCTTTCAGCTCTGGCAATATTGCTCATGTGAAAAATACCGAGTAGCACCGTGGTTAGGAACCCACGTTAAACTGTAGGTCCCCCTATAGGTCAGTTCGAAGGTCGGAGGAAGGCAACGGCATACCACCTCCAAACAGGACCATGCCTAGTAAAGCACTGTGGTGTTCAAACCAATCTTCGGATTGTTGACTACTTTACCTTTTTAATAAAATGTTTAAAAGATGCAACACTGTGGCATGATATGAATGGTATGCACGTATTTATCCATCCAATGTACCTTGGTCTCACGTTCTATTCTTGCATACAGTTCGCTTTCCCACATCAATAAGCAGCGTGCCATGACTGCAAACGTTGCTGACAGACTGATAGATTCAGTTTTAAAGACTTGCGTGTGCACGTCTATGTCCCACAGATGGCACTTCATCTGATCAGAAAAGCAATAATTAGCATAACAAATTAAGACGAAGCAAAGATGATGTTCTTTGTAGGACATGCTCAATACGTTCCTCAACAATAGCTGCTGTCGAGGAATAATGTTGTGAACAGCAGTGCAAAGCATGTCCGGAGCTATGGTGAGGCACTATCAGTTTCGATCGGAAGATTCACTTGAATGCCAGTCTTGTTTAAACAACTGTATTACAGCACCGGTGCATACACTGATACCGAAATATTCAATACCAGATTAATCGAGGGTAAAACCTATAACCTAGAAGGATATTACTAATGAGAGCTTGTTATCTGCTGCAACTCTCATTAATGTTTTTACTTCGTCATTTCTTGTTTTTGGACCTTTTTTTTTTTTTTTTTCGTCATGCCTCCCAGGTCCCCAGACCTCAGTCCGTGCGATTATTGGGGTTACCTGAAGTCGCAAGTGTATCGTGATCGACCGACATTTCTAAGGATGCTGAAAGACAACATCCGACTTCAATGCCTCACCATAACTCCGGACATGCTTTACAGTGGTGTTCACAACATTATTCCTCGACTACAGCTATTTTTGAGGAATAATGGTGAACATACTGAGCATTTCCTGAAGAGAACATCATCTCTGCTTTGTCTTAATTTGTTATGCTAATTATTGTTTTTCTGATCAGATGAAGCGCCATCAGTCGGACATTTGTTGAACTTTTTAACTTTTTATACATTTATTTACTTTTTTCCTAATAAAACTCCATATCATTCCAAGCACGTGTGTCAATTTTTAACTGGCTATCTACATTATTCCGTGATTTATTAAGTTTTCAAATTTATACTGACTTTTTCATCACCCGGTATATAAATGTTAATTAAAACACACCTGTTATGCCAAGTTCGCTAATCAGTTTATTTTCATTGACCGGTTAAGGTCGTCACTTTGGAGAACATGTCAAATAAAAATGTTGCTGTCGAGATATAAAATGAATAACAAAGGATGGTCGACACGTTAAAAATACGCCACCAAAATGAATGGTCATAATAGATTGAAAAATAAAATGTGACTATTTCTGACTAAGACAGACGATCTTGTATCACAAATCATACAGCTGGTACTGAATCAGATGGAAAATTCGAATACATTCTGGGTGTTCTGTTGTTTCGGTTCCATACACATGACCACAATTATGTATCCCAGTACGATACTGCAGCAGGACTGTTTACACATAATGAAGAAACTATTACTGAAGTATTGGATTCCATATTTAAAAGCTGTCATTTACGTAAAAGAGCTGTTTTAAACATATTGTTACAAATATCAGCATGATTACACAACTTACGAAACATGAGTGTGGTCATATAGTTTGAAAAGTTATAGAAATTAATTGTTTATTATGTTTACCGCATACGTGCAAACTGCCATCACTAATATTAGTTAAAAACAACTCAAAACTCACAATTACGACTCACATATTTACAAAATCCATATGATTTGTTAAAAGCTGATGAAACCTGATTATACACAAAGTAAATTTCGATGCACTGATTCATAAATCCATTGATAGTACGATGTAAACGATGCCTCGGTGGAGTCGCCGGGTAGCCTAATGTGCCTTACTGTGGAGTGCGCGGTTGCTCGCCGTCGGAGGTTCGAGTCCTCCATCAGGAATGAGTGTACGTGTCGTCCTTAACATAAGTTAGTTTAATTAGTTTTTTTTTAAATGTTTGCGAATCTATGGGACTTAAGGCCCCTAGGCTTACAGACTAATTAAACGAAGTTAAACTAATCTAAGGACACATACACACGTCCGGAGGACGACTCGAACCTCCGACGGCGAGCAATTACACGCTCGCAGCAAGGCGCCTTAGACCTCTCGGCCACTCCTCCACGGGAAGTACTATTTATGCCTGGTGACTGATAACGGCATCAGTTTGATTTGCAAACATCTGAACATCTGAATTTGATTAATTACAGAAAACACACTTTGTAAGCCAACACCACTAGAAACAGTGTCACGACCTTTTAAAAGTCTGTATTACAATGTCAATACTTTCTGTGAATTTTATCATGCGCACACGCTGTTTCGGACGTTCAACACATACCTTCATTCGATCATATTGATGTATTTCCATAAATGTACTGTATATCTGTATTTACCTCGACGTTACACACATTTTTCCTTGGAGTACAAAAGTAAAAGCCAAATGTTTATATAGACAGTCGCTTGAAATACTTGATTATAATAAACCCGTATTAAAGCATGTTGCTCCGAGAAAAGTGGAGTGTTTGCGTCGTGTAAGCGCTTTGTACATGTTGGAAGCTGGAAAACAACATGGACGTCAGTTTAGTTTACTCGAAACAAACAAAGTGCAATTAAGAGTCGTCAAGGAAACTTCTTGCGTCTTTACTTACTGTTTATGACCTCGCGAAAGCACTTGAACTACATATTACACAATCTAGACAACGAAGCCTTCATATTCGTCAAGAGGAAGATAAGTTCCTTTTTTACAATATTTTCCAATGAGGACTGTCGCGATCCGTAGATCGTAGACCTATGTGAAACTGAAATTTCATTCATGTATGTTTCAGAAACATTAGACACGATCGGATTCTATGCTAGTTTTTAGATCATCTTCAAATCTAGATTTACAATTAACCTATTAGATGGAAATGTAGATCCGAATATGATGAAAAACGTAACAGCAAAACCGGTCGTCTAGGAGGTTTTTCAAAAATCCATGAAAAAATTAGAGTTTCAGGTAACTTCTTCTTGGAAAACAGTGCAAAAACCGTAAGATTTTTGTGTCTCCACTTCTGACCATATCAGGCTTTACAAATAAGTTTTTCGTTTTTTTTTGTGTTTTTTTACAACATGAGCAGCTTCTCTTTTCGGGAAGTATAATACACTAAAAGTTAGTTTCGTTTCGTCAAGTGTATTCAACGCGAGTGAAGTGGGATTGTTTCAACCGGCTGATTAAGTTGCCTAGACGCAACGAGGCTATGCACACGAGTTTATATTACGAATAGACCGTAGTACGTTGTAAAAAAAATACAGGCCTGAGTGCAGGGCTATTTGTTGACCGTAGAGTAGATCCCTATAGCGTCAAACGTGAAGTTATTATGACCTATGCACGCAGTCTGAAAGACGACAGAATCGGTTTATCGACTGTAGTAACCGCTGGACACGCTTAATTGCCGTAACTATTCCTACAGACGAGAAAACCGAAAAAAATATCTGTCACATCGTGATTCGAACCAACGCCTTTATGGTTGTGGGGCCAGAACGCTTCCACCTGAGCTACACCGACAGAGACTGCAACTGTTTACATTATTGGTACTTAGAGGTACTTGAAAAACTTATCAAAATTATAAAATTCTATACCCCTGTAGTCTCCTTTTGAGTAGCCATATAATACTGTACAATAAGGGCTTGAAAATTACTTGAAGGTAAAGCATTCAACAATCCGAAGATTGTTTTGTACACCACAGAGCTTTACTAGGCATGGTGGTGTTTGGAGGTCGTATGCCGTTGCCTTCCTCCGAAAATTTCTTACGGAAGAATAAAAATCGCACTGGCATGTTTTACGGCCCACTTTAGATTTGTAGTTTTATAAGTTTTTGTAAATATTTTGGACAAATAATAATAAAAGTAAATAATAAGAGTGACTGAAACCCTTTTAGGAAAAAAAAAATATATATGGAATTCTCTACACAATCACCACAAAAATAAAGATTGAAAATTAAAATTCACTTCGATGATGTCTTAGGTGGAGGTGTGTAAAGAATGAAATCCCAACAACTGTCAACATGTGTTTATTCCGACACTACCGGTTTCTCATCAGTAAAGATGCATCTTCATGTGGATGACATAAGAAAATGATTATTACGTAATAATTGGAACAGCATTCAGCTTTCAGGGTACCTTGTTAAAACATTCCCACAACAGGGTGTTAAGAAAATTGTTTGTGAAAAAAAAAAAAAAAATGGTAGTGGCGGGTTCCGAATCACCGACCTCAAACGTCATAGTCCTACGCCTTGCCCACTACGCTACGGTTATCAAAGGATCAAAGGAAATACGTGTCCTTAAATCTTATACTATTGATGGCCGTTCTTAATTGATGCTAGTATTGCATTTGTAGACACTAGATTATCATTTATCGCACGAGAAACGATGTGTTTTGGTTAATTCTTCAGTGCTCCATTGCTTTGAAATGACAACGTGTAAGTTACAAGAAGAAAATCATCAAATACGCAACGCAAGATGGCGTATGCCAGAGAGAGTTCTGGGCGAGGAATGTCACGTGACATCTCCGAAGGGCTGGTTTTCGTTAATTCAATGGAGGGTGTGAAATCTCCGTTATTTTTGCAAATATGTCTCAAACGATACGAGATATGAAAAAAACATAAGGGAACAAAGTTGTAGAGAATTTTCTCCTCTACCAATTAGGTTATTCAATTTTCGTGTCATATGAATAGTTAAGCCGTTATTTTCACTTAAATTTCGAGCTGTCAAAAGACGATCGTGTTAGTACCGTAACCTAAAGTGGGCCAAAAAACATTCATAAAGGCAACCGGGTGCTTACTTATACGAAAATAAATCGTCAGCGAACCCAAGAACCTCACTTGACAGCCTACCGCGCTGACCACAGACCTGTGGAGGTGGATCAGCTGCTGCATATCAAGCGCGAAATTCTCGATTACTCCCGAAGAAATTTTGGTGTTGATGGAACGACCGTGCTTCGCTTCTTCCGGTGCATAGAGAGCGGCTGGACGCGGCCGGCGTGCTATGGTGGCCGGAGTGCAGTGTGGATGACGCGCAGGAAGCGACAGGTAAGGCGGCGCGCTTCCTGCCCACCCGGAAGGCCGGCGAAAGCGCCGATATCCGGCCAGGGCGGGGCGGGGCACGGGAACAGCGCAGACCACGCTGCCACGACTCGCTTCAAAACATCGACATTATAGGAAAATGGGCTTCAAATCTCGCAAGGCTACTGCGTTATATTTGGGGTCGCAGATTACGAATCCGATGTCGGAATTAATAATTTAGTGTAACATGAGACATTGTCTAAGACTGGAATTTCTTTTTAAATAATGACATTTATACAATCTACTTATGTGCCACAGTCGCTATATGACTTATAATATTTCTTTATTATGTACAGTGGTGTGGTAGTCTAACGGTCACCGAGCCTGGTGGGTGAGAGGTAGTGTTCGGGCCTGGCATTCGGAAGGACGCGGGTTCAAATCCCGGTCCGGCAGTCCTGACTCAGGTTTCCGTAGTTTCCTTGGTCTCTCCAGGCAAATGCGGGGACTGTTCCCTAAAGATGGCCACGGCCGATATTCCTACCAAATCCTTGCCCCACATAAAAAAAAAAAAAAAAAAAAAAAAAAAAAAAAAAAAAAAAAAAACGGTTAAGACGTCTGCCTAGTAAGCATGGAGGTCCGCGTTCGATTCCCGGCCGCACCACAAATTTTGCCGGCCGCAGTGGCCGAGGGGACTAAGGCGCTCCAGTCAAGTTCTGCACGGCCACTACGGTCGGGGGTTCGAATCCCCCCACGGGCATGGATATTTGTGCCGTCCTTAGTTCATAAGTAGTTTATAAGTTTAGGGACTGATGACCCCGTAGTTAAGTCCCATAATCTATACAAACATTTGAAACATTTATTATGTACAACTAGTTTCAGTGAAGCTATGTCACCATTTTCAAGTACTTCCGTATCAAAGATATTTTTTAATCCTCTAAAAAAAAAACCTCTTCACAAAATGAAACTAAAGTGCTGACGTGAATATGAAAATAATAATAAATTATTATAAACTTCGTTCCCATGAAACAGATTTGCAGTCAGGAGAAATAACAAGTGTTCGTAGGAACAAAGTGTATAATAATTCAGCCAAGACATGTTCTCTTTCTTACATGGATGATGTAACAACCTGATGTAGGAATCCATTATTTTAGACAAGATGTTTAATTTTTATTATTTTTGTAATCAAGTCAGCACTTGAATTTTGTGAAGGCTTTTTGTGTGAAGGACCTGTTCTCTTATTACAACAATGATGTAACACCTGATGTAGGAATGCATTACTTTAGTCAGGATGTTTCATTTTTATTAGTTTTATAATCATTTGTATCAGTATAGAGTCGGTACCTTAATTTTGGGAAGAGGTTTTTTTGTAGAGGATTAAAAAATGTCTTTGATACAGAAGTATTTGAAAATGGTGACATAGCTTCACTGAAACTAGTTGTAAAAAAAATAGTTTACGTAACTTATACTAAAGACAACACAAAAATTCATGCCCGAGAGAGGATTCGAACCTCCGACGCTGGAGGCCGCAACGTTGCGCTCCAGACCGCTCGGCTTCTCCCGCGTGACTAGTTGTACACAACAGAGAAATATTATGAATACTATTGCGACTGTAGCAGAAAAGTACATTGCTTAAAAGTCTTCACTTTAAAAAGTAAGTGGGGATTCAAAAATGGTCTGTGAAACTTTACAAACCAGCTAGAAAGCCCGGTGTCGCGCGGGAATGGCCGTGCGGTCTGGAACATCACGTTACGCTTCGCGTGGCCCGTCGCGTCGGAGGTTCGAGTCCTCCCTTGGGAATGGGTGTGTGTGCTGTTCTTATTATAGGTAACTTTAAGTAATAATAATATGGTTTTCTGTTGCGCACGACCTAATTGATAAACAAGACTGCATGGTCATGGAACAAGTCAATACATGAAGTTTATGCACATGACAATCTTAAGCCTAAGTAAAATAGATCAATAACGAAAAAAAAGGAATTAGCTTAATTTTTTTCCAGGAGTTCCTCGGCAGAATAAAAGGAGTGAGCTATGAGGTAACTCTTCAATTTAGATTTGACAGCGTGTGGGTTAGTACTAAGATTCTTGAGTTCTTGTGGCAGCTTATTGAAAATGGATGCTGCAGGTACTGCACACCTTTCTGCCCAAGTTTTCAAGGAGCGTGATGCAAATGTAGTTTCGACTTCTGTGTACCGAGTGGAAGATGCTAACACATGGGAATAAGCTGATATTATTAACAACAAACGACATTCTAGACATTACGTATTGTGATGCCAGTGTCAGAATTCTGAGACTACTGAAAAGGGGTCGACACGACGTTCGTGAATTTTACACCACATATTGTTCGAACCGCCCGTTTCTGAGCCAGAAATATCCTTTTTGTATAAGTTGAGTTACCCAAAAAAATAACACCTAACGTCATAAGTGAATGAAAGTAAGCATAGTAAACTACTTTTCGTGTTGAAAAATTACTTATTTCTCATATTGTTCCAATGGGAAATGAGGCAGAATTTAGTTTGTAAGTCTAAGCTCCGATGATCAGAACAGTTTGTTCCCTTAGAATAACAAATATTTGAACAATTTTTTTTAAAATCTAGTTATTAACTTCTCCCAAACTTCCGTTAGTCCATCTCATTTTCCCTCTTCTATCTATCCAACTTCTCCTCTCCTTTTCCTTTTTCTACCTCTCCCTTCTCCTCCTCCTCCTCCTCCTCCTCCTGTTCTTCTTCTTCTTCTTCTTCTTCTTCTTCTTCTCCTTCTTCTTCTTCTTCTTCTCCTCCTCGTTCTTCTACCCATCCATATTGTCTATGCCTTCTGATGTAAGCTATGGTACATGTAATTCACATTAACATTGCCTCCCTTAGTTATTTATTACAACTTTTCATCTCCCCATCTTCCTGTTTAACTACTCCTATCACTTGTCCATACTTTCCTCTCGATTCTCTCCGAAAATTTCCTGTACTCCCCTCTCTGTGTCATTTCTTCCTATCCCTTCCCTCTGTAAGGAAGCAAATAATGAAGTAAGTTTGATCTGCCGTTGACATCGTGATCATTAGAGAAGGCTCCCTCTCGACCTTTCTGCTCCTCCTCCATCCATCAACTCAGCTGTCTCTCTATTCATCTCTGGCTTTCCCTGTGAAAAATTACATACACCTACCAACTTTCATACTGATCGCTAGTACGGTGTAGAAGTATATTGTAATATACTATCTGCCTTGCACTATAGTGTGGCTTGCGAAGAATAAAAACCTACTCCATGATAATGAACGTACTATTGCCAACTTTCATGGTCACCTATCAAACGTTGTCGGTCTGTTATAAGGTATTCGCCATTATCCTTTGAAATCTGATGTAAACAGTGCCCTTCCCCTTGTTTTGAAAGATCAAATGTGCAAAAAATTCCAGATTGAAATAAAACTGTAGATTGGTGTAAATTGCAAACGAAACTATATATACAGGATGTATCATTTATCTTCACCGCCAAAATATCTCTGGAACAACAACAGTTATTGTAAAACAATTTTCACCGGTAAGGCTGGGACTAATGGATGTAAATAGTTTGAAACATTCTAAAACGAAAGCTTATGTGTTTTTTAACACAAACGTAAGCGTTTTTAAGTGGACAAACTATGTGATTTCATCTGCAATCTACAGAATCCCTAATGCAACTATAACATCACTTGTACAAAAATTTAAGTAGTGTGTATGTCTAGTGGAATGATGGCCTCAGCAAAAACACTAGATTTTAATGTTTCCATCTTCGGTGTTATTTAGAAGAATTGTTTATTTTAACTCTTACACTATTGACCAATTTCGGCATTAAAGACGTTTCAAGAGCAGTTTGTGTCGATTTATTACAACATTATTCAGCTATAAACGATGGACATTGTCGAACGCGAAAGCCATACAGCCGACAATCGACGTCATTACAACTATGAAAATCACTGCCTGCAAGCATGCAGTAACAGTCAACATATACGCTAATGCCACGTATTAAGACAATACAAGTTTGCTTTCCAGACCAGTTTTAATGTTTTAACGATGTGTTTTAACGACGTCGCTTGTTCGCTAGATGCTAGCTTTCCGAACGGCTATGATCACTTTTTATCGCTCGATAACGCTATTATACAAGGGCCTACTGCCCTTGGAAATGGCCTGTAGAGCAGGAATTGCCCATCTGGGCAATGGTTGCAGTAAAATGAATTCTTCTAACAACATCCGAGGTGGCAACTTTCTAAACGTCCTGTTACTGACATCTATGATTTTCAGTTCAGTATCGCTTTAAAAAAAATTACCGTAATGGAAGATCTGAAGCTGTTCTGTATCCTTTGTTTCTTTTTTTACTTCTACCTGACTACTACACCCAACACCCTCTGCAATTAATTTTACTTATTCTCTGTCAACCCATTACTAGTTTGCGCGTCAAATTAACAAATACTTAATTAGCCCTTACACAGAAGGTATTTCACTAACCTGACCTTGTGCTTTGCGTGCATCTGTTGTGACAGTATCACAAAATTACCTGGTTTTCAGTTTTTTTCTACTGATTTCAGATTATCCAAGTTTCACTCATCCATTATAAAATCTATGAGCAGCTCGGATTCCTTGTTGGAAGGTTTAATGTTCACCTTGTTCATTGTACAGAAATACTGTATTTGACACCTATGACAAGATCTGATACAAAATATCTTATAAACTGTTATATAGTGATTCATCGTCTCTAATATGCACGATGTCGACAAGACGTTCAAATCTAAGCCTCCTTTTACAGTGATTCAGCTGCTACACAAATACTGATGACAGTAAAATCTTCAAATAATTATCAATTCAGTTATATCCGTTCGAAAACTAGGCATACTAAGATAAAGACATTTGACCACCGACTTACTGGTGAAGAGGCAAAATATTCCACTCGCCCTTAGAGTTACTAAAACGAAACGCTGTTTCTGACTGCAATGACCGGATTTTACAGGATGAATCACCTAACACCTGGAAAAATGGAAAAATGGTTGTTTCTATCATTAACTGGAATTTTTCACACCGGCTGTGTACAAAGCATTTTGAATGGCATTTTTAACACGTTTAGTTTGGCAGCTACAACCGGGGGCGGAGGCTGCGATTGCGTACGTGGCTAGCCCCTGGGGACACATTGCGTGGTTATAGTATACCATCCAAAATTTGCACCTGGTTAGGTCATTTCCTGTCAGAGAGGACACAGTTTGTAGTAATTGATGGTAAAGCATCAACTAAAACAGGTAATATCTGGCGTTCCACAGGGTAGTGTTATTGGTCCTCTAATGTTCCTTTGTTACATAAACGGTTTCGGAGAAAATGTAAGTAGCTCTCTTAAGGTTGTTTGCAGATGACGCCGTCATTTACCGTCTAGTAAAATCATCTGAAGATCAAAACCAACTGCAGAACGATTTGAATAAGAAATCACTATGGTGTAAAAATTGGCAATAATGAGAAGTGTGAAGTCGTCCACATGAGTACGAAAAGAAATCCGTTAAACTTTGTTTGCAAGATAAATCAATCAAAAGTGAAGGCCGTAAACTCCACTATTTAATTACTATTACTTCAGACTTAAATTGGAAAGAACACGTAGATAATGTCGTGGGAAAGGCGAACCAGAGAGTGCGTTTTATTGGCAGATCCCTTACAAGATGCAACAGTACTACAAAAGAAACTGCATACACTAAGCTTGTTTTTGAAGTATTGCTGCCCAGTGTGGGATCCTTATCGGGTGGGTTTGACGGAGGACATCGAAAGAGTCCACAGAATGGCAGCTCATTTCGTATTGTCACGATACAGGGGAGAAAGCGTTACGGAAATGATGCAGGATCTGGAATTTAAATCATTACAACAACGGCTGCTTATCACTGCGACGTGGGCTACTTACGAAACTCCAATGGCAAACATTCTCCTCCGAATGCGAAAATATATTGTTGACTCCCACTTAATAGGTAGAAATTATCATCAGAATAAAATACGAGACATCAGAGCTCGAACGGAGTGATCGGGTGTTCTTTCTTCCCGCGCGCTGTTCGAGAATGGAATGGGAGATAGGCCGCGGTGGCCGAGGAGACTGAGGCGCTCCAGTCGCGGTCTGCACGGCCACTAAGATCGGGGGTTCGAGTCCCCCCTCGCGCATGGATATTTGTGCCGTCCTTAGTCTTTGAACATTTTGAATGGGAGATAAATAGTATAACGGTGGTTCGATGAGCCCTCTGCCAGGCACTTAAATGTGGGTTCGAAAAACTTACGGATATGCTGCCAGGTATCAAAATCGACGACGGCCGATATTTCGGCAGGAGACCACCCTGCCGTTTTCAAGGCGAAACTGTAGTGATGAAGCAATGTGGAACGATCTTTAAAACCCCTGTTTTCAATGAGTAAACAGGAAAGAAACACAGCGAGCAAGCAAGCACACTGCTTCGACATTATCAAAGATGAAACCGGTCAGAATATCGATAATACAAATCAGATCCAGACGGATTAGGTCGGATTAGTTTTGTCCATCTGTTTTTGACAAGAGAGAGAGAGAGAGAGAGAGAGAGAGAGAGAGAGAGAGAGAGAGAGAGAGAGAGAGAGCAGGATCCCAAGCTTAATGTAAACAGAACCCTCCATCCCTAGTTTTATTTCTACCGCTTACTTGATAATACAGTCCCAGTAATTAGACGTGCACGCCAGAATTTCCGTTTTGTTGTATTCCATGAGGTGACCTGTGTCAAGACAGTGTTCGGCCACAGCAGATTTGTTTGGCTGTTGTAAACGTGTGTGTTGTTTATGCTCAATACAACGGTCCTCAACAGTACTAATAGTTTGACCAACATATGACATGCCACAGCTACACGGGATACGGTAGACACCCGCCTTGCGCAAATCGAGATCATCCTTAACGGATCCCAACAGTGCCTTAATTTTAGAAAGTTCACGAAACACACATTTTACATTGTTTTTACGCAAAATGCGTAAGTTTTTCATAGTTGTTTTTCGTCAGGAAAAATAAAGGGCCGGCCGCGGTGGCCGAGGGGACTGAGGCGCTCCAGTCACGGTATGCACGGCCACTACGATCGGGGGTTCGAATCCCCCCTCGGGCATGGATATTTGTGCCGTCCTTAGCTAGATCGTAAGTAGTCTAAGTTTAGGGACTGATGACCCCGCAGTTAAGTCCCATAAGCTATATAAACATTTGATAAAAAAATTTAAGGAATGACGACTTAAATGTGACTGCAGAGTATCCCAAGCAGATGTAGATGGAGTCAAATTATCAAATTTTTATTTCTTCTGTTACCTAGAAAGGCTTGTCTTTTGTAGAATCCAGATTATTTTTTTTCCGAATACAAAATTGTATCATGGGTACACAGTAATGAATACGCAATTAGTTATCTGGAAACTGTACTTCGGATGAAAAATACCCGCTGAACTCTTCCTGGAAGGCGAGAGCGTGGAAAGCCCTGACGGGCAGCGACGATTTGGAGGGAGCAATTATAGCAGCAGCCGAGCTGCGGAGGCGACGCCTATAATAACCAGTAGGGGGAAAGGGCGCAGCGGGTCGCTGTCGACACTCGAGTGCCCAACAGGGAGCGCCTTGGGTCGGCCGGACACAGGAAACACTGTGCAGGGACCAACCCCTGGGGTGGGTCAGGGGAAAAAATAAATAAACAGCAGGCCGCGGAGGCGCGGGATTCCAGCGGGGGAAAAAGGAAGAGGGCGGTGGTCGGTCGAGGACACCCGGAGCAGCGGCAATTTGGACCGAGAGGCGCCTACCACGGCGGCCGCGGCACACACGCCTGCGCTGCTGCCGGTGAGTGCAGCCAAAGCCACCTAGGTACAAGGCCTGTGCGCTACCTGCCAAGAGTAGTCGTAACTTTTATATCCCATCCTCGTCGCCACTTTTGTGTCTCAGCCTCGTCGCCGCTATTGTGTCTAGTTTCCGTCGTAGGTGTCGGTGGCCGAGTAGAAAAGTACCAACAAAGGAATAAAGGATGCACGCTTGTGCAGGTAGTAGGTGACCATCCAGTGGGACAGCAGAAACTAGAAACACTAGAGTAAATTAGTACGAGATATATATTGCACATAATTTATACAATACTTAACTTTTACGTAGCTCAGTACTGCAGAATGCTGATACATAGTTGAGGCCTGCCTAGTGCCTGTCCGATAGCCAAGTCTTCACTGGTGCCTACCTGATTTCGAAGTGTTAACTGGTTCCTATCTCAGTCCCAAGTGAACGATGTCGTTCAGTGGTGGCCACGAGCGGAGTTGAAGCAGAGGGCGCTCGTGGCTGACGTCGTAAGAACGCCGCGCCGTGCGTGCATGGCGGCGCGCGGCGAAAGTAGGTGGCGCGCAATTTGGACTTGTGCGACACCACAGTAACACAAGCAAAAAATGTTAAAATGTTTGTAAATCTATCGGACCAAACTGCGTGGTTATCAGCTTACAAACTACTTAAACCTAGGTAAACTAATCTACGGACAAACACACCCATGCCCCAGGGAGGACTCGAACTTCCACGGCGAGCAACCACGCGCTCCGCAGCGAGACGCTTTAGACCGGTCGGCTACTCCACCGCGGCGAAAACGGACCTCAACCTTCATTTATGGGACATTTAAAAGCTCTTGTCTACGCAATCCCGGTACCAAATGTAGAGAATCTTTGTGCTCGTATTGTGGACGGCTGTGGTACAATACGCCATTCTCCAGGGCTACATCAACGCGTCAGGGATTCCATGCGACGGAGGATAGACGCATGTACCCTCGCTAACGGAGGACATTTTGAACATTTCCTGTAAGAAAGTGTTTGAAGTCACGCTGGTACGTTCTGTTGCTGTGTGTTTCCATTCCATGATTAATATGATTTGAAGAGAAGTAATAAAATGAGCTCTAACAGGGAAATTAAGCGTTTCCGGACTCATGTCGACATAACATATTTTCTTTCTTTGTGTGTGAGGAATGTTTCCTGAAAGTTTGGCCGTAATTTTTTGTAACACCCTGTATATAAAGAAGCAGCCTACACGCTCTCATCTCCTAACAACGCCCCCCCCCCTCTCTGCAAGTTGGTGTTGGCGGTTGTTACTTTGCACTAGGGCAATGATTTTAACCTTTTCGATTGTGCGACCCAACTAAAATGATTCCGGCGACCCCTTGCCTCCCACCTCATCAACAAGTCTAACAAAACTACGTTTGTTATCTCAATGTAATGTTCTTTCTGTTGATGCAGCTTTCGCGTTAATTGTTGGACGTTTTTTTAATGTGTATTTTTCGGAATAGATGACATTGTGCTTTTACAGGGTTTACTAAAGAAATACATATTTTGCGTGTTTCGTAGTTTATGCAAGATTCAGAAGCGAATTATTGTGATCAACGAAGATCCCACTGTTTAGACAATTTTTAAAGAAGTAGATTTTAAAAAAATAAAATAAATAAAAAACAAAATTAGAATTTTTGCAGCATGTTCATTTATCTATCGAGTGGTTCCCGATAACAGTAGTTGTCAGGCTATGTCGTTATTAATCGCTAACACACGGTCTATTCAATTCAGAATTAATGTTAAACAAGGACATAAATATCAATTTGCCGGCCGCAGTGGCCGAGGAGACTGAGGCGCTTCAGTCACGGTCTGCACGGCCACTACGGTCGGGGGTTCGAATCCCCCCTCGGGCTTGGATATTTGTGCCGTCCTTAGGATAAGCTAGTTGATAAATAGTTTGTAAGTTTAGGGACTGATAACCCCGTAGTAAAGTCCCATAAGCTTAACAAACATTTGAACATTTTTCAGCACAACGCTACATAAGACAAATAGTTTGCTTGTGTTATGACAACTCATGGCAGGCAGCGCATAGGCCTTACATCTGGGTGGCGTTCGTACAGCGCCTCCACTGCTCTCTAGCGCTCCGTAAACACGCCGAGCTAGGAACTAGCCTTGCATGGTGACTAATTATACGGCTAGAAACCTTAATATACACTACTTGCCATTAAAACTGCTACATCAGGAAGAAATGCAGATGATAAACGGGTTTTCATAGGACAAATATATGTTATACTAGAACTGACATGTGATTACATTTTCACGCAATTTGGGTGCATCGATCTTGAGAAATCAGTACCCAGAACAACCACCTCTGGCCGTAATAAGATTACATTTTCACGCAATTTGGGTGCATCGATCTTGAGAAATCAGTACCCAGAACAACCACCTCTGGCCGTAATAACGGCCTTGATACGCCTGGGCATTGAGTCAAACGGAACTTGGATGGCGTGTGCAGCTACAGATACCCAGGCAGCTTCAACACGACACCACAGTTCATCAAGAGTAGTGACTGGCGTATTGTGACGAGTCAGTTGCTCTGCCACCACTGACCAGACATTTTCAGCTGTTGAGAGATGTGGAGAATGTGAAAGCCAGGGCAGCAGTCGAACATTTTCCGTATCCAGAAAAGCCCACACAGGACCTGCAACATGCAGTCATGCATTATCCTGCTGAAACGTCGGATTTCGCAGGGATCGAATGAAACAGAGCCACGGGTCGTAGCACATCTGAAATGTAACGGCCACTGTTCAAAGTGCCGTCGCTGTGGTGACGAGACGTGTAACCAATGGCATCCCATACAATCACGCCGGGTGATACGCCAGTATGGCGATGACGAATACTCGCTTCCAATGTGCGCTCACCGTGATGTCGCCCAACACGGATCCGACCATCATGATGCTGTAAACAGAACTTGGATTCATACGAAAAAAAATGACGTTTCGCAATTCGTGCACCCAGGTTCGTCGTTGCGTACACCATCGCAGGCGCTCCTGTCTGTGATGCAGCCAGCGTCAAGGGTAACCGCAGCCATGGTCTCCAAGCTGATAGTCCATGCTGCTGCAAGCGTCACCGAACTGTTCGTGCAGATAGTTGTGGTCTTGCAAACGTCCCCATCTGATGACTCAGGGATCGAGACGTAGGTGCACGATCCGTTACAGCCATGCGGATAAGATGCCTGTCTTCTCGACTGCTAGTGATAAGAGGCCGTTGGGATCCAGCACGGCGTTCCGTATCGATCTCCTGAACCCACCGATTCCGTATTCTGCTAACAGTGATTGGATCGCGCGAGCAGCAATGTCGCGATACGATAAACCGCAATCGCGATAGTCTACAATCCGACCTTTATCAAAGTCGGAAACGTGATGGTAGTCATTTCTCCTCCTTACACGAGGCATCACAGCAACGTATCACCAGGCAACGTCGGTCAACTGCTGTTTGTTTAGGAGAAATCGGTTGGAAACTTCCCTCATGTCAGCACGTTGTAGGAGTTGCCACCGGCGCCAGCCTTGTTTGAATGCTCTGAAAAGCTTATCATTTGCATATCTCAGCGTCGTCTTCCTGTTGGTTAAATGTCGCGTCTGTACCACGTCATTTTCGTGGTTTAGCAATTTTAATGGCCAAGAGTGCACAGAAAAAGTGAGTTGTTTGTGCCTATATTTCACTCTGCAGCCAAAACTACACATCGCAACGAATAGTGTTCGCATGTGGAGGTAGGTATCAGTCTCCCGTTGTGCACTATGATGGTAAAGGTAAATGGATATTGTTTGCAACATATGTTACGAATACATTTAGTAGCAAAGAAGTAATATATTTAAACATAATCAATCATAGGGCAGCTTTTTACGCATTTCAATGTTAAGTGACGTCATATCTCCTGAACTGTGTACGCTAGATGTTTCAACTGTATTTTCCACATAGTTTCTATTTTATTGTTTAAACTTTTCGGGAGCAAAATATACGAAATCTTGGAAAATATCCGTTTGTTGCTTTAATTTTGGATACCAATGCAAATTTAGATGATAGAAAAGAAGTATAAATTCAACACGATAGAAAAGATGATGAAAAAAATTACAGCACTGAGATCACACATCTACAAAATGTATATTACTATGACTGTAACATTTCAGAATACCAAATTGAAGTCTTGAAATTTTTTCAAATCTATGGGGCTTAACTACTGCGGTTATCAGTCCCTACACTTACGAACTACTTAAAACCACAAAATATGGCACAAGAGTGCCGAAACATGTTTGTGTAATAGGAACAGAAAAGTTGTCTTCGCATGAAGTGGAAATCCTGTCCACTGCGGTAGAAGGTGGGAGAAGGCCTGACGTTGTCAGTATGGGAGAGTAGGCTGCTCATAAAAGGGCAGCAGGGAATCCAGAACGAGGTTATCCCGGCAGCGCGGTTTATGGTGGCACGACGCGGTTCCAGCACGCAACCCCCATAAATCGCGGCTTGTTTGTTGAATCTGCGACGCGCCCTGACATCATTTATTTCCGCCCGCCAGTGTCTCTTTACGACTTGTCTGCTGTCTCCCTCCATCCTGCTCTCTCTCTCTCTCTCTCTCTCTCTCTCTCCCTCCCTCCCTCCCTCCCTCTCTCTCTCTCTCCGTAGTTGTGTGCAGCGACGCGCCGTCTCCTGAATGTGTTCTGTATGGACTACACCAGTTAGAGGGAAGAACAAGTAGGTGAACATGAGATAGGAGATACAGTACTGTGAGAAGTAAACACATAAAAAAGTGTTGTATCACAAGCGCTTCATGACTCTTTACATATAAATGGAGTGCACATACACAAAAATCGGAGCCCTTTATTTCTAATGAAAACAGAAATTGAAATAAAAGTATTTTGAAAAACAGCACTTTCAACTTTACATATATGAGGAAAAACATTTCGTGCAAATTGTCACACACTGAGCTACAAACATAAATTCGTTTTCCGAATTTTCCTATGTCAGTAAATGACAATGAAATTGAATGTTAAAAATCTGGAAATATGAGGTGGACTTTTGGGTGTTACTGTGTACCGACATTGGCCGAGGGGACAGATCGGCAACAGGGCACAACATGGAAGTGTTGTAGGTAGTCTAGCCGCTCACGATAAGGCGAGGCACGCGGCAAGCGACGGTCTGCGTGACACTGCGAGCAATGACAGCGCTCACGTCTATTTCATAATGTTTGAAATGGCCGGTATTATGTATCGTGGCTAGTTGGTAAAGGGGAAAGGAACTTGTGCCTTGTTTCCCTGTTGCCGATCTGTCTCCTTGGCCTATGTCGGCACACAGTAACACTCAAAAGTCCACTTAATATTTCCAGACTTTTATCATTCAATTGCATTGTCATTTATTGACATAGGAAAATGCGGAAAACAAATTTATGCTTGTAGCTCAGTGTGTGACAATTCGCACGAAATATTTTTCCTCATTTATGACTCACCCTACATATATATATATGAGAGAACCCGCCCGGTTAGCCTGTGGTCTAACGCACTGCTTTCCGGGACGGGGAAGCGTACCGGCCCCGGTTCGAATCTGCCCGGCGGATGAACGAAATGGGTCGGAGTGTCGGCCAGCCTGGATGTGGTTTTTATGCGGTTTTCCACGTCCCCTAGGGGAATACCCGGCTGGTCCCCAGGTCCCGCATCAGTTACACAATTCGCAAACATTTCGTAACGCCTTCACACACATCTCACACCGAACGCAGACATTTGGGGTACACATTTCCTCCTGGGAGGGGAGCATGGATGGCGGCAGGAAGGGCATCCGGCCACCCTGTCAATATTAACACATGCCAAATCCGTGTTTAATACAGTGCCGACCCTGCATGTGCGGGAGAAGGGCCAAAAATTGTATATATATGAGAGAGAGAGAGAGAGAGAGAGAGAGAGAGAGAGAGAGAGAGAGAGAGAGAGAGAGAGAGAGAGACATTTGTGTGTTGCCTGTTCTTTAAACATTGAGTCTACAGCAGTGTGCATGGTGATAAACATGTATGTACGATATTCATAAAAAATGTAACGACATGATTGCGAATTATTTATTTATTGAGGACCATCATCATCTGGTCATATTACATTTTGTAAATTGGTCATAACCAGATGATGGTGGCACAATCCTCCGAAATCGGTCGTCATGAAATAAATAACTAATTCGCGATCGTGGCGTTTCATTTTTGAAGAAGAATAAAATATCGGATCGCTTCCAAAACCTAAAAGTCAATAAATAAATAAATAAATAAATAAATAAATGTTTGCAGAGCTTATGGGACTTAACTATGGGGTCATCAGTCCCTAAACTTACAAACTACTTATGACCTAGCTAATACTAAGGACGGCACAAATATCCATGCCCGAGGGAGGATTCGAACCCCCGACCGTAGTGGCTGTGCAGAATGTGACTGGCGCGCTGCAATCCGCTCAGCCACCGCGGCCGGCCTGCAATGTCAGGTAGTCATTTACGTATGAAGTGTTGTCTCAGGTCTTAATTTCGAAAACGAGTTACTCGAAACGCACGAATAAAAGTTCTATTTACATCACCACATGTTACTTATATTCCAACCATAGTGTCCCCTTGTCAGTGATAACATATTTGTAAGAGGATGGTCACCGTTTACGTAAGATTTCGTATGGTGGATGACGGGAGGTACCTTACTGGAGTACAATACCGTTTGACCTGTCAGCAAAAAATTTGGCAACTGGGGATGGGCAAAGCTGAAAATGTGCACCCAGCCAGGATTCGAAATCCGGGACTCCCGCTTTCTAGGCAGCTGCGCTGACCTCTACACCACTGGGGACACAGTGATCACCGCACCTGCAAGGACTACCTAAGCACGCCTCCCGTCAGATACAAATTCCCAGCTTTACCTGTCCACAGTACTCAAAGTTGTAGTCACTAATTCCCGTTAAAGTAGGAGCCTCAAACTTTGCCCACCCCTCCCCACTAACGAAAGGATTATTTCCCATCACCGGCATATTATATACATTCAAGACGTCACTTCTGATCCTAGAGGAAAAAAAATACTTATTCTTTTCATTCTCCACTCCGAGGAGTGGAGCGGGCTGTTTGAGATCCGGCCCATAAAGAGTCGCGGTTCTTCATTTAAAAACTTCCGGGCTCATAAGCCGTGATCGATTTATAAAACTTTCCCCTAACGTTTCATCTTCGGCTGCGAAAGACATCTTCAGAGATAGATTGGCGAACTGCGGTTCTATTCAGCCAATTATCAGGCAAAGGGGGAATCCCAATTGTGAATAGGTAGGAGGGGCTTGCCAGTTCCGGCACACGCCTTACACCCAAGGAAAACCTTCCGAAAACCTTGGTCGGAACCGGGGGATTGGGACCAATTGATCTCTGGGACGTTGCCAAGAGTACAAAAGTGCACTCACGACAATCAAGGATCGGACGCCCGAGTTACTCTCATAAACTCGTAGAGATCAGCTCAATCAACAGTGGACAAGCATCTCCCTAGAGCCCGTGAGCACGGTACCCTCTGCGTCCGAAGTATTTTCTTGTGATACTATAGTTGTTATTATTTTATATTCACAGAATATATGACATCAACTGCGGGAATTAGTGACTGAGTTTGAATACTGTAAGCAGGGTTAAGTTGGGAATTTGTATCTGACGGGAGGAGTGTGTAGGTTTTGTTTGTATAGCTTATGGGACTTAACTACGGGGTCATCAGTCCCTAAACTTACAAACTACTTATGAACTACTAGCCGGCACAAATATCCATGCCCGAGGGGGGATTCGAACCCGCCGACCGTAGTAGCCGTGCAGACCATTACTGGCGCGCCGCAGAGCGCCACCGCGGCCGGCGCGTGTAGGTAGTCCTTGCAGTGCGGTGATCACTGTGTCCCCACTGGTGTAGGGGGTCACCGCAACTGTCTAGAAAACGGGAGACCCGGGATCGAATCCCGACTGGGTACACATTTTCAGCTTTGCCCATTCGCAATGCATGTCATATATTCTGTGACTATGATAGTACGGTCGGGGGTTCGAATCCTCCCTCGGGCATGGATATTTGTGCCGTCTTTAGTATTAGCTAGTTCGTAAGTACTTTGTAAGTTTAGGGATAGCTGACCTCGTAGCTAAGTCCCATAATCTTAAAAAACATTTGAACATTTTTTTGACTGTGAAAGAATAACAACTTCAGGATGAGAAGTGAAGTCTGTTCTTTCGGAACAGACGCCACATGTATAACAATAATAATAATAATAATAATAATCTCTTCCAAACCGTCCTGTAAAAGCAAAAAGTAAAGGATACAGATGCGTTCATATGGTTTACACACACACACACTTTTAAAGGGGGTGTTCGCAGTGTCCAGGCGTCAGGATCTCTCTGTCGTCTACTCATCACGAAAAGGGTATGCCTCCTATTGTTACCCTGGAGCTTTCTTGTCAACACATTTCTTAAATTTCATCTCACACCCGGTACACCCCCAACGCTCCGGTGGACGGTTAAAAGGGATCTGTACGATGAGTTGCGTCTTATATGGGACCAAACTGCTTGGTCATCAGTCCGTAGCTTACAAACTACTTAAACCTAGGTAAACTAACCTAAGGACAACAGACACACCCATGCCCCAGGGAGTACTTGAACCTCCACGTCGAGCAACCGCGCGCTCCGCAGCGAGACGCTTTAGGCTACTCCACCGCGGCAGTTGCGTCGTAAAACCGTGAACCTGGTCGTTAAATAGTACCAAAAATCCAACAACTCCATCTCTCCCTCACGAAATAAGTATGACCCGAACTATGGTAGTACGTCTTGTGCTTGGGAAATAAATAACTGGCTTGGCTGTTGTGGCCGCCAGAGGAGAGAGTTACGGAGTCGGCAGCGGACGCACAGAAAGGCAGGCGGGTCCACGTGCGGCGCGGCGCGGCGTCCGCAGTGCGGTGTGGTGCGTGGCGTTGCGTTGATGCGTGGCACGCAGCGCGCTCCATCAGGGGGAGTGGGCGGGGCCGCAGCACGCACCGCCCCCAGGGCCCGCAATTTGTGGTCAGCCTGGGATAAGCCAAGCACACCTGCCGCATTCCGCACCGCCGAGGCGCCTCTGCTGCCGGCTGCGGCAGCACCGAGCGCCGAGGAAGACGAGCCGCTCCGTGTGACGTCACAAGGGGAAGGCCCACACGCTAGCACAGACAGTCGCGGCGCTCTAGACGGGATACAGTGCAGCTGAAGCGATGCTAGCGCTGCAAACGGCCAGCATTGAGTAATGGCATGACACAAATTTTGAAGTTGCTATATTTAATGTTATTACTTCGATATTTAATAGTTACCAAAACTGATGGGGAACTTTCTAAATCAAAATTCGAAAAGTCTTTAAATAAATGTAATTACTTCTATACTCTCTTATGAGAACTTTATTTGCCATAGAACGCTTACACACACTGATTTTTGGCCCACTATATGTTACGGTAGTAACACTAAAAGTGGTCCTTTGCGATCGTCTTTTGACAGCTCGAAATTCAAATGAAAATAACGGCTCAATCATTCGACACGAAAATTGAATAACCGAATTTGTAGAGGAGAAATTCTCTACAACTTTGTGTCCATATGTTTTTTTCATATCTCGTATAGTTTGAGAGATATTTGCAAAAATAACGGAGATCTGACACCCTCCATTGAATTAACGAAACCCAGCCGTTCGGAGATGTCACGTGACATTCCTCGCCCAGAACTCTGTGGCATACGCCATCTTGCGTTGCGTATTTGATGATTTTCTTATTGTAACTTACACGTTGTCATTTCAAAGCAATGGCGCACTGAAGAATTAACAAAACACGTCGTTCTTCGTACAATAAATGATAATCTGGTATCTACAAATGCCATATTAGCATCCGTTAACAACGGCCATCAATAGTAAGAGATTGAAGAACGCAACTTCTGATTGTTAGCCGTAGTGCAGTGTGCAATGCGTTGGACTGTGACGTTGCAGGTCACTGTTTCGGAACCCACCACTACCTAATTTTTTCTCCTAAAACGGTTTCAGCCACTCTTATTAATTAATTTTTTATTATTTACAATATTATTTTGGTCCAAAATGTTTGCAAAAACTTATAAAAGTGACCCTTACCACGTCATTGAGAGTTTTTACATTGATGACTGCTTTCGACTAAAAGAGTCATTATCAAATCTTAATTGTCCAGACATGGTAACACATATTTCAGATGAGCTGACACTATAGAGGTATGCTATTTATAGCATACTACTAGTATATACTACAGCATATACAGGATGAATCACCTAACACTTGCACCGCAAATATTGCGGAAACGGAAAGTGCGATTGATGTGCGGTTTCCACACAATGGATTCGTAGTCAAAGATTCGTATTGTTAACCAATAAACAGATTGTAAAAATACCTAGAAAGTGTATTTTTTATGCAAACATACAATTTTTCAAATGGAACAATGGTTGTTTCTATCATGCACTGGAAGTTTTTGACACCAGCTGTGTACAAAGAATTTTGAATGACATTTCTGTCACCTTTAGTTTGGCAGCTACAACCAGTCAAAGTTTTGGGGGCGGAGGCTATGACAGCGTGGCTGACTGGCTGGTAGTCATGAGACAATGGGCAGTGCCCCAGGGGCTAGCCACTCGGCAAGTTAGCTATGCTATCACAGCCTCCGTCCCCGAAACTATGAACGGTTGTAGCTGCCAAACTAAACGCGATAAAAACGTCATTCAAATTTCTCTGTACACAGCTGGTGTCAAAAATTCCAATACACGATAGAAACAGCCATTGTTCCATAAAAAACTGTACGTTTGCATAAAAAACACACTTTCTAAGTAACATTAAAATCTGTTTGTTCGCTAAACATACGAGTCCCTGACTACCAATCTATTCTGTGAAAACCGCTCATCAATCGCACTTTCCGTTTCCGCAATGTTTGCGGTGCAATTGTTATGTGATTCACCGTGTATACTAACACAAATAATTTACACACGAATGGAAAAACCGGTGGAATCCGAGCTCGGGGAAGATCAGTTTGGATTTAGGAGAATTGTACAACCCGGGAGGCAATACTCACATTACGCCGTATTTTATAAAATAGGCTAAGAAAAGGCAAACCTACGTTTTTAGCGTTTGTATATTTGGAAAAAGCTTTTGACAATGTCGATTGGAATAAACTCTTTCAAATTCTGAAGGTATCAGGGGTAAAATATAGGGATCGCAGAGTTATATTCAATCTACACAAAAACCAGTCAGCGGTTATTAGAGTCGAAGGGCAAGAAAGGGACATAGGAAGGGAGTAGGTCAGGGTTGTAGTCTTTCCCCAATGTTGTTCAATCTGTACATTGAACAAGTAGTAAAGGAATGGAAAGAGAAATTTGAAGAGGGAATTAAAGTGCAGGCAGAATAAATAAAAACATTGCGGTTTGCCGATGATATAGTAATTCTGTCAGAGACTGCAAAGGATCTGGAAGAGCAATTGAATGGAATGGACAGTATCTTGAAAGAAAGATGTAAGATGGACATTAACAAGAGTAAAACTAGGGTAATGGAATGGAATGTCAAAAATCAGGCGCTTCTGAAGGAATTAGATTACGTGATGACATTATAAAAGTAGTAGATGAGTTTTGTTATTAGGGTAGCAAGATAACTTCTGATGGCAAAATTAAAGATGATATAAAATGCAGAATGGCTGTGGAAAGAAATGCGTTTATAAAGAAGCGAAATTTGTTAACATATAATATTAGTTTAAATGTTAGTAAGTCCTTTCTGAAAGCATTCTTCTGAAGTGTAGCATTAGAGGGAGTGAAACGTGTACAATAAGGAGTTCAGACAAAAAGATGATAGAAACTTTCGAAATGTGGTGCTACAGACGAATGATGGAGATTAGATAGGTAGCTCTCGTAACTAATGAGGATGTGCTCAACCGAATTTGGGAGAAAAGGATTTTCTGGCATATCCTGATTAAGAAAAGGAATAGGTTGGTCAGACACATTCTGCGTCATCAAGGATCCTCAACTTAGAATTAGAAGGAAGTGTGTGGGGTAAAAATCTTAGAGGGAGATCGACGGAAGAATACAGTAAGCAGATTCAAAAGGATGTAGGATGCCTAACGTATTATCACACGAAGAGATTTGCACAGGACAGGGTGGCGTCGAGAGCTGCAGCAAACCAGTCTGCGGATTGAAGACCACAACAACAAAACAACAACAGCAACCATGCCTGGAAAATTAAGATTTGATAATGACTCTTTAATGAGTCGAAACTAGTTTATCAGTGTAAAATAAATGTATATAAGCAATCTATGGCAAATAAAGATCTCGTAAGACATTCAGAAGTATCATATTAAGATCGCATGCAATATAAATCCTGAATAACGTGTCAATCAATTCTTATTACTTCTGTAAATTACGGTATATAATATCGTCAGTGCAGTCTTAATATACCGCTCACAATAGCGCAATCATCCAAAAACGTTCGAAGAATGAAAATTAACTGCAACCTGAAGTTATAATGATCAGCATCCTCCCAGCGTAAAGTGAACAACCTGTTAGCACAATCTCCGGAAACATTATTCAAGTTCTTCATATTGAGATATATGATACTAGCGCTTGTTTTAAACGGGAACAGTCGTAACGCTCTTTGATGTGTATCAGTTCACAATATTTATGAAGTGATTTGTATAGTTAATTGAGTGACAATTAAGCACTGGGGATTATCATGTGTAATGAGATAAGTGATTAGTGTCATCACATCCATATGTTTTACAGATCTAACAGGACAGATATGACGATGGTTGTAAAATGCATTAAAGAGACTAATACTCACATGTAGTTAAGCAGAAAGGACTGCTATTTCTAATTAACGACTTTATAAACAATGCATGATCGATCTACAACATTACGGCAATGTACAAAACATTGTTTGACAAATATCGTTATAATTTGGTAATATGATCTATTTCTGAACGTTATCAGAGAATTGCTAGTCTGGTTGTCATAATTAATTGATGGAATCATATACAGACAATTTCCATAACGTCGCACAATTATGTAATCATAAACTCCTGCAAAGTACTAACCCCATGGTCATGTAAAACTATGTAAACAGAACCTGTGTGTATATTAGTAATAATTTTCATAATCTCTATAATGAGTTTAATTAGTTCTTCTAGTGGGTATTGTTGGTTAGTTCCTCTTGATGTGATACAGAGAGACTCTGAAAAGAGATGTACAATTTATCATATATAAGTAACATGCTTTTTATAACAAATGTATTTATTGTTATAATTTATCTTACTTTGCTAATTTTTGATTGTAATTAATATTTCGTGTATTGTTCGATAATATCGTCTATTGTACCACTGTTGCGAGTACATGTGTCCTGTAGCGACGATTTAGTTGATATTTTAGTGACTTATTGGCCTTTGGTTCGTATAGCCTCGGTAGTCGTGGAAGATGTTTGCAGCAATATTGTCAATCTTCTGGAATCAATGGCATGAAATGGAAATTATACGAAGAGTTGTTTGAAGTATTCATTTCTTCTTATGAAAATCTCCCCAGGATAATTATTATTGCACGAAAGCAGATACCTCAAAAGCTTCAACAAGATCAGTGCTAAATGTTATAATTTCTAGTTGGTATTATGAAGTGTAGGTATTATGAAGTGTAGGTATTATGAAGTGTAGGTATTTATATTTACAATCACTCAGAAAAATTCAGCGTACCATAAGCAAAAAACCTTTACAATGTGCTCAAATTCAAAAGAAATTAATTGTAATTGTATTCGCGTGCTCGTCGGGTATTTTCACGTTGCACGACGGTTTGATTTTCTCTCTTTTTTGTGGATTTCGGACGCTGTAATATATTCGAAACTAGACACGATTTTCACATTCTTGAACGCTAAGAGCTACATCTCCTTACAAAAGCCCTTTTCGCCTTGTCCTTCCTTCTATGCCTCTATGATTTTATTAGCTACTTGCCAGGTATCAAGCTGTGCATCTTCGAGAGTGTGAAATGCTAATATCCTAAGAAGTTTATATGCGGACGTAACCACCAAACTATTTTAGTATATCGGGCTATAATTTTTGGCAAACTGAAGTATGAAAGTAAGTAACACTATCAAAATGTTAAACACTATCGGAACGTTCAAACAGCACTTTTATAGAACAGTAATATTACGAAGCAGTGATTAAGCTTTCGTGATTCTCATAAAGAGTCGGAGTTTCGAGGTGAATGAATTGAAAAAATATAACTAACCACAGTGAATGAACACTTTTTAGTCGTAGCACTATTCTCTTACTTGTCGGCATCGTTTGCAATTCGAAATGAGAAATTTCTCGATTATATTTTTTGATAGCTCTTACAATTTATAGCGCCACAAAAGCTTTGAAATACGGCATTTTGCTTCTCCAGCCGATATAAGAGCCCAGTCGATTGGGGGCGTTGCAATTGCGAAGTTGCTGAAATTACCTGGGAGTTTCGTATGTTACGCTCTAACAGGCACAGCCCACTGTCTCAAATGTTGAAATCTTTGTAAATCTATTGTATCAAATTGCTACAGTCATCAGTCCCTAGAGTTACAAACTACTTAAACTAACTTACACTAAGAACAAAACAAACAAACACACACACACACACACACACACACACACACACACACACACACACACACACTACTTAAGCCGGAGTGAGGACTCGAACCTCAGGCGGGAGCGGCCGCCCAGTCCGTAGCAAGATGCCTTAGACCACGCCACTACTCCCGCGTGGCACACTGTCTCATTGCGGCCAGCAAGTCAGATAAGCGATCTCGGCCTACACTGTGTGACGTCACTTGACATCGCCCAGACCTTCTTGTTAGTCGGTGTTGGCTGGAGTCTGTCAGGGGGAGAAACAGTCACAGATCAAGTACTAATGCGCTATTCCGCTTCTGCACGTAAGTCAGTTAAAAGGAAATAACGTTTTTGTGATTAGCTGACATTGTCAGTGTAGGAGACGTCCTCAGTTAATATTTATATCTCTTTTGATTAATATCGGCAAAATTGAAACACTTTCTTTGGATCTAACTAAAGCTAAGGACACCACACAACCAAGCCCGAAGGAGGACACGAACCTCCGACGGGAAGATGCTACGGAATCGGTGGCAAGGTGCCTTAGACACGTGGCCATTCACCATAAGCTCTCTAGGAAAGCCATCACCCCGTATGAGACACAAATAGCCCGGCGAGCGAAGGGAGTTAGTGACTTGACAGAACCTCGCAGCTGCTCGTGCTCGGTGGATCAAAAACACGCGAATTCCGCAAATGACCAAAGTTTTAAAGACCACCACGAAAATAGGGTGAACGTGGGACAGAACAACTTTCTACAAGCGCGGGTTACCATTCGTAGTTCTCAAAAAACTGGTCAAGGAATCAGCTATCATTTCATATCAGAACGAGTTTACAAGTGCCGGACGTTAATACACTACTGGCCATTAAAATTGCTGCACCAAGAAGAAATGCAGATGATAAACGGGTATTCATTGGACAAATATATGTTATACTGGAACTGACATGTGATTACATTTTCACGCAATTTGGGTACATAGATCCTGAGAAATCAGTACCCAGACAACCACCTCTGGCCGTAATAACAGCCTTGATACGCCTGGGCATTCAGTCAAACAGAGCTTGGATGGCGTGTATAGCCCATACGGCTTCAACACGATACCACAGTTTATCAAGAGGAGTGACTGGCGCATCGTGGTGATCCAGTTGCTCGCCCACCATTGACCAGACGTTTTCAATTAGTGCTGGCCAGGGCAGCAGGGAACATTTTTCGTATCCAGAAAGGCCCGTACAGGACCTGGAACATGCGGTCGTTCATTATCCTGCTAAAATATAGGGCTTCGCTGGAATCGAATGAAGGGTAGGGCCACGGGTCGTAACACATCTGAAATGTAACGTCCACTGTTCAAGTGCAGTCGATGCGAACAAAAGGTGACCGAGACGTGTAACCAATGGCACCCCATATCATCACGCCAGGTGTATGGCGATGACAAATACACGCTTCCAATGTGGGTTCACCGCGATGTCACCAAACACGGATGCGAAAATCATGATACTGTAAACAGAACCTTGATTCATCCGAAAAATGATGTTTTGCCATTCGTGCACCCAGGTTCGTCGTTGCGTACACCATCGCAGGCGCTTCTGTCTCTGATGTAGCGTCAAGGGTAACCGCAGCTTCAGTCTCCGAGCTGATAGTCCATGCTGCTGCAAAAATCGTCGAACTGTTCGTGCAGATGGTTGTTGTCTTGCAAACGTCCCCATTTGTTGACTCAGGGATCGAGACGTGGCTGCACGATCCGTTACAGCCATGCGGATAAGATGCTTGTCATCTTGACTGCTAGTGTACGAGGCCGTTGGGATCCAGCACGGCGTTCCGTATTACCCTCCTGAACCCACCCATTCCATATTCTGCTAAAAGTCTTTGGATCGCGACCAACGCGAGCAGCAATGTAGCTATACGATAAACCGCAATCAAGATAGGCTACAATCCTAACTTTATCACAGTCGGAAACGTGATGGTACGCATTTCTCCTCCTTACACGAGGCATCTCCACAACGTTTCACCAGGCAAGGCCGGTCAACTGCTGTTTGTGTATGAGAAATCGGTTGGAAATTTTCCTCATGTCAGCGCGTTGTAGGTGTCGCCATCGGCGCCAACCTTGAATGAATGCTCTGAAAAGCTGATCATTTACACACCACAGCATCTTCTTCCTGTCTTAAATTTTTCGTTTGTAGCACGTTATCTTCGTGATGTAGCAATTTCAATGGCCAGTAGTGTGTATTTTGTTTTCAGAAATTTGTGTTTAGTAAGCTGGTTACTACAGAAACCAATATGAAGTGATAGAAATACGGATTGAGGAGCGAGGTGTAGCACGTTCACTTGTTATAGGCTACTGTGCCATTTGCTAAGGCGTGAGTCAGAATCGCTGCAAAACTTTATTGCTAAGTTACAGCCTACAATGAGAACAGCGATTATGACTCTATTAATACAACATTTAATTAGGTTGGTTAGGCTTGATTTACAGTAGGTGTGTTTCTGTGTGTTGCAGTCACGCAAGCCGATTCTCACGCAAACGGAATAAACGCGCAGTTACAATCATGCCTTCGCCGTCTGCTACGATCATAGACTTTCACAACCATGCTGAAATTATTTGAAACCAAACCGAATGCAATGGCCACGCTTTAAAAATGTGTTAACGTTTCCTTGTCAGGAGTTACAACTACTAACCAAAACCAAAGTGCACTTTCATGTTTTACGGCCCACTTAAGGCTTTCTTGTAGTTTAATTTATTTATTTTTGCAAACATTTCCGCCAAAAATAATAATAAGGCGCTGATGACGCTTATAAGGAGATGTAATACGTAGTCTCCAACAATGTAAAAAACCGCGTATAGGTTTGAATATTATGAAGTGTCCGCAATCCGCTAAAAATTTAACGGAGCATTCGTGAAATTCTTCCCGAGCATCCCGATTTAATCATAATGAATTCCTTTTCAACAAATTAAGTTGTCTGGTCTTAAAACGTTGATGGACGATATAATTATGATTCGACTATGGTGGTAAAATCTATTTACGCAACATGTAACATTCTCTCAGAACGCATTATTTGATATTTCAGAGTTTAGCTTTGACAAACATACTCCTTTTTTGAACTTTTACCTCTTTTAAATATTATTTCAATATCTTTTCCATGTTTTAATTTTCCGTTAAAACATTATCACGTGAGTTGCCGCGGTACTTTATCCTCTTTTTCAGGTTTATTATCTTTGTTCTGGTTTTCGTAAAATCAATTTTTTAACATGTCTCTGAAACGGCGCGAGTTATGGAAGAAAGATACAGAGCAAAGTTTTGGAGAATTTTCTCCTCTACAAATACGTTTATTCTATTTTCATCTCAGATGACCGGGTAATCCGTTATTATCATTTAAAATTCGAGCTGTCGAAACGAGATCGCAAAGGCTCACTTTTACTGTTAATACCGTAACCTAAACTGGGCCAAAAGGTAGAAATGTGTTTAATGTACGAAGTAATCACAAGGTGGAGGCCCTGAAGCCACATATGTAAAATTATCGAAATTGCTCACAAACCTCAGTTTTTCTCCGTAGTTTAGTGGAACCATCGTTGACTAATAATAATAGTGTTTTGCGTGTCGGTATCGATCCCACTCAAACTTTATTCTGATCAAATATCTGTGTGCTACAAGTAACTGCAAATGACTATAAACAGTAGTGCGAGGCGTTGAACTCTTGCTATTCGGTTCCATAATAAAACTCACACATTTAAATGTTCTCAATTCCGCTTAAGTCTTAGGACTTACAATTACGAATAAAATAAACTGAACTACCACAGACAATGTTGTGGACACGGCGAAACAAAGCCTGCGTTATATTGGCACAACACTTAGAAGATGTAACAGATATACTAAAAAGACTGCCTGCGCTATACTTACGTGTGATCTGCTAGAGTATGGTATCGATCGAGGTGGGGTTCCTACCAGATAAGATTGACGGAGGTTGTCGTAAATGTTGGTATTATTACGAAATACGTTTGACAGTTTAATGAATTCTGTATCGTAGTTAAAGTGGCAACCATTTTTCATTGCAACAGGATGACAAATTTTCACTCACCATCTTTCTGTTGACTCCAGTCTAGTTCTACGCTAAGTTTACCGACGAAATGTGCATTAAGACTGTATAGAATTCGTCAGTGGATTTGAGAGTCTCGCAAAAACGAAGGAAGACGACGAAAACAGTTCCTAACTCTCAGGTGAAGAAGAATATTGAGGCTTTCGTAAAGAAGTGTATATAGAGACATCAACGACAACTCTTAAAAGTGGGCAATCTGATCGGCCCGGTCATGAGTCTCACAGGAAACGCTGCTGGTCGAATCGCCTTGAGGAAAATGCAAGGACTGCCAACAGGTAAATGCACAGGTATCGGCACTGACGAAAGCGACTTTATGGTTTCTCGAGCACAAGGAGCAGTTACGGATATCCAGTTAAGAGGCCTAGAATGCATTGCGGACGTCTTGTTTCAGTCATCACTTAAACAAGTTTCTTTCTTCTTCGACTAAAATACCCCAAATGGTGTTGGCGCAATCAAAATTGCAGCAACCTTTTTCTCAGAAACACTCATAACGACAGCTATCAAAGTTAGTTACTTCTCTGCCAACTATCCGCGAAGACAGGTGAGCAGAACGTCATGAAGCAGTGAACAAATTTTCTGAAGTCCTGGATGTAGTGGTGGAAATATTAGACACATGTAGAAACACAAAAAGATATAGAAAAACATCATGTTTATTCCTGTCATTAAACGATTATTACATCACTGATTGTTGTAGATGATGTGTTTTCTTACTTCTCCTCTAAGTAAGTCGTTGCAAGTAAAGTCAAATGATCTGAAGCAGGCCTGAAGTGTTCTGTCGTCTCTCATCTTAGTTCCGGTTTCCAGACGTGATAACGGGAATTTCTATTCAATCTGTCTATAACAGAGCAGGAAGGAAAACTACTCTCGGAGCGGTAATCACGGCACCTCGTCGTTTCAGTGAACAGAACCAGGACTATCATCACTCGTTTCCAGTGTCTTCGCAATAATGAGCAACAACGGCGTTTTGGAATCCCAGTTCGAGGATTAAGGTATCGGTTGGTGACATAAATGGATCCACTGGATGAACAGTCATCCCGGCAAAAAGGTTCCGTTGTCAGCCGTAGGATCGCTACAGTCTTGCAGCAAAGATGCTTGCCACCTTGTTCACGATCTGCTCCATTTGTGAGCAACTATTCAGCTAAGAGATTATTTTCTTCTCTCCACGGGCTGAAGACTTACCGTAGGTCCAACATGAGCCAATATCGACAGACAGGCTTAGCTTTCTTCTACATTCACAGAGATCATGGAATTGAAAGATCCGGTCAAAAAATAAAATAAAATAAAAATAATTAAAATAAAATAAAAAGGGAAAGTGCCGCATTAGATTGTAAGGGAATATACGATCGATTTTTTTCTACTTCAAGTAAGAGAAATTTCATATATTTGTATTTACCTATTTATCAATTTACTTTACCTGGCAAGATCAGGCCCTCTCTTACACATAAGCAGGCTTACTTAGATTGAACAATTTCTGTAGTACTTTACCATGTGTAATACAAGAATTAAAGTTAGAAAATATAAAGATTATTACTATAATAACTGTAACAATAATATAAAGATAATTTTAAGAATACAGAAGGATAATAATAACAATTTTAATTATGATTTTGTAAAGGACAGTAACCGTGTCTCACATTGTTATCGTTTAGGAATTTCCTCGTTATGTCCTACCAGATTGTGGGTAATTCATATCGAGCAGAGACGTAAGACGATATATATAAAATCGTGTAACGAACTACACATTGATAATTAAATACAATCATACTTAAGATTACCTGACATCGTCTGGTCTGGAGGCGATCAATTCGTTTTATGGTTTCCAAATGACAAGCCAAGATCGCAAACTAACAATTTATTAAGTGACGACTGGTTTCGGTGCACCGTGTCACCATCATATAATCTGGTTATCTTGTTAAAATTGTGTATAAAATAAGAAGTGCAACATTGAGTATTTTGTAAGCTGTCATGTTTGTAACTTAAGTTGTTTTTTTATATATATATATATATAGTGACAAAGTGCAATGTTGCACTTCTTATTTTATATCCAATTTTTTTAACAAGATGACCAGATTATATCAGATGATGGTGACACAGTGCACCGAAACCGGTCGTCACTTAATAAATTGGTAGTTTCCGATCTTGGATTATCATTTGGAAAATATAAATCATACTTCAATTAGTAGATACAGGAGCGTAATAATGTGGTAAAAGAGATATCGAAGAGGTAGATTGGTTAGAGGAAGAGAAGTGGAATAGTAAGATTCAAGTTGTGATGAGGAGAAGAACGAAAAAACTTAAAGGAGGGTAACAATGGAGGCTACGCCGTCCTTAATATGAAAATTTTGAGTTTCCTCTTGTAAGTCGAGTGGTTTATGGGACTTAACTACGGGGTCATCAGTCCCTAAACTTACAAATTACTTAGGAACTAGGACGGCACAA
The DNA here is from genome assembly GCA_026315105.1 of Locusta migratoria. Taxonomy (NCBI): domain Eukaryota; kingdom Metazoa; phylum Arthropoda; class Insecta; order Orthoptera; family Acrididae; genus Locusta; species Locusta migratoria. The sequence continues at coordinate 323,916,471 of CM048745.1, read as the reverse complement.
ATATCCATGCCCGAGGGGGGATTCGAACCCCCGGCCGTAGTGGCCGTGCAGACCGTGAATGGAGCGCCTCAGTCCTCTCGGCCATCGCGGCCGGCGCGGCACTGTGTTCCATAGTCGTATGGCTTAGATAGAGAACGACACGGAGAAAGATTTAGTGTTGTATAAAGGTACAAATAAGATCCAGACGTATCGAATATTTTATGAAAACTGTGAAGAACGTTGATTTTTCAAATCAAAAATTTTATCATCAAAAAGAAACAATTTCTTCGATTTTTCTAAAATCCCTAAATGTTCTAAACCAACTTACTAGTAACGAAAATTGTCATTATCGCTTTTATTAAGCAGATACATACAAATGCTTTAGATTGTGGGAAAAAATTTTTCACCACTCCCCTACCCCTTGGAGTTCTACGTGGATCCACCCCTAGTACAAAATAAGGTGTTGAACGATGCTGACCTTCATTCAAACCTTTCACTTTGTGGTATATGACATTCGTAGTGTTTAAAACTCGATTTTAAATTTAAGGAATGATGATCTTTTTTCATTCTAAGTAAGTGGGTATTTGAAGTTATTGACATGCAGAAAATCCATTCCCCAGACGCATTAAAACGCTGAGTAGCCGTCAGAGAACTTCGGTCCACTGCAGGCACGCTGACAGCGCGAAGTGGTGACACCCACAATCCTGAGATTCCTACTTTCCGCGCCAGAGAATACTGACGCCTTTTCCATCTCGATTTATGTACGTGTCAACTCAAGGTGTTTGTGCGACTCAAATGTGATTGTAAATCAGCTGCAGCTAGCGCGAGAAACGTATCTCCACGATGGCATTTCTCATTATTTAATGGCCTTTGTTCTGCGAGGACAGTCCATAGACTCCTGACGGGATGAACTCTCCCATAAAACATACACGGAATTCATACAAATGCTAATTCACTCGCACACGAGCTTAAGCGTTAAAAGAGATTTAAATATGAAATTGCCATTTTAGTTCTTGAAGCTTTCCCGTGTGAAAGTCATTTTCTTGAAAATGTATTGAATGTTATCAGCCGGAACATCAAGACCGCATTATGCAGTACTAATTCAAATTATCTACTTATCCACCAAAAAAGCTTTAGGTATTACATTAATTCTATCTTCAGACCATGTCATAACATACATCCAAGTGCTCAGTTGAAATCGCAATATACCGGTTTCTTAATAATATTTCACATTCTTAGCATCTGTAGATTTGGAGAAAGCTTTTACAATGTCGACTGGCATACACTCTTTCAAATTCTGGAGGTATCAGGGGTAAAATATAGGGAGCGAAGAGTTATATTCAACCTATACAAAAACTAGACAGCAGTTATTAGAATCGAAGGGCAAGAAAGGGAAACAAAGGTTGGCAATGGAGTAAGACGGGGTTGGAGCCTTACCCCAATGTTCTTCAATCTGTACATTGAGCAAGCAATGAAGGAATTCAAAGAGAAATTTGGAGAGGGAATTAAAGTTCAGGTAGAAGAAATAAAAACTTTGCGGTTTGCCGATAACATAGTAATTCTGTCAGAGACTGCAAAAGATCTGGAAGAGCAACTGAATGGAATGGACAGTGTCTTGAAAGGAAGATATAAGATGAAAATTAACAACAGTAGAACGACGGTAATGGAATGGAATGTCAGAAAATCAGGTGATGCTGAAGGAATTACATTAGTAGTAGATGAGTTTTGTTATTTGGGTAGCAAGATAACTTCTGATGGCCGAAGTAAAGAAGATATAAAGTGCAGAATGGCTATGGGAAGAAAAGCGTTTCTAAAAGAGCGAAACTTGTTAACATTCAGTATTAATTTAAATGTTAGGAAGTCCTTTCTGAAAGCATTTGTCTGGAGTGTAGCATTGTATGGCAGTGAAACGTGGACTATAAGGAGTTCAGACAAAAAGATGATATAAGCTTTTGAAATGTGGTACTGCAGAGGAAAATTAGATGGGTAGATCACGTAACTAATGAGGTGGTGCTCAACAGAATTGGGGAGAAATGGAGTTTCTGGCATATCCTAACAAAGAGAAGGGACAGATTGGTTGGACACATTCTGAGACATCAAGGAATTGTCAACTTAGCATTATAAGGAAGTGTGTGGGGTAAAAATCGTAGAGGGAGACCGAGGGACGAATACAGTAAGCAGATTCAAAAGGATGTAGGTTGCCGAACTTATTCTCAAATGAAGTGGCTTGCACAGGACAGGGTACCGTGGAGAGCTGCATCAAACCAGTGAGCGCACTGAAGACCAGAACAAGAACAACAACAACAACAACCTGATCAAACATGTGTCATCTCACAGCGTGACCATGCTGCCTCTAAAAAGTCTCCGTTGATTGTCTACTTGAAGGAATCTAAGAGTCTCGTCTGTGAATAGTACTTGATGCCAATTCTGACGAGTCCATTCACCATGCTCATGGATCCATTTGTACTGTGTTGCGTGGTGTCTAGGTATCAAACCTGGAGCTCGCCATGGTGGCCGGGATTGAAGTTAGATAGCATGCAGCTTATTACGTACAGTTTGCGTCGATACACGACATACTGTGTCTGCACGAAAATCATTATTCAGCATGGTGGCGTTCGTCTCAGGGTTCCACTGACCTGAAATCCGAGAGTAGCGGTCATTAGCTGCTGTGATAGCCTTTGGGTGGCCTGAGAGAGGCAAGTTACTGGCAGTTCTTCTTCAAATAATAATAATTTCGTGTGGCTCATTAGCCTGATGCAAGTATTTCGATTGGACGCCACTTCGGCGACTTGCATGTCCCTAGCCCATCCGAGCTTAACGTGGAATCAGAACCACGTGTCGTTTCTGGCGACTCATCACATTGTAGAGAGGCGAAGGATGAGCTAAAATGCAGACTTAAAAACAAAAACAAAACAAAAAAATATCAAAAAAAATCAGAGGTCCGACCGGGTTTCGAACCAGCGCCCCTTCGGTGTCCAGTTGAGCGCTTTACTCCAAGACCACCGGGGCCGACGACAGTTCTCTCGGTGTAGCTTCACGTCCGAAGAAAATCACTTTGGTTCTCTCTGAGACGTCTGGAAACTTCCCTTGGTGCGAGCCCCTCCTGACACAAAGGAACAATGCGGACACGACCAAACTTCGGAATCGTCCTCGTAGACATATCAGAACTACAGTCAACACAGTGCACTTCCTTCTTGGTGTTACGACTGGAACTGACAGGGCATCATACCACTTCGTCTCATTCGCACAGTTCGTTCGTGGTTGTTTACATCTTTGAGTGGGAGGACGTATATTAACAATCTAAGGAACTGTGTTCTCGATACAATGTACACATTTTTTGAGGAGGGGGGGGAGGAGTGTGTAACTCCATTCTGGTAATGATCCGACAATGAAGAGCAACATTCAAGTACTTGACGAACGGGTGTATGTCTGTTACTGATTCTCTGCTGACAACGCAAGTACCGACCACCTTTTGTAGTGGTTCGTTTACTTATCGCGACTTTTAGAGGTCAGTTCCACATTGAATAAGGATGTCGAAATATTTTTTTATAAAGAGGCGACCGCTAATTATGCTGTAAGGTGAAGCCATTTCATCAACAGCTTTCTTTTGGTGTCGAAAGCTCTCTGAAACAAAAACTTCGTTTTTTATCGTTCCTGAATTTAGTGGTGCACTCTTTCACTGTCATTTATAACCTGTAGTAGAACTTTATGTTTACGTGCTGCTTCTTTCCATGTTACCATGACCCTTCACCAATTCGTCTGGCCACGAGAGATAAATAATGAAGCGTAGTTTCTCAGAGGGCACACACTGTTGCTGAACGTATCTTCCTGCGCATACGGCAGCTTACTTTTCTGTCCACATGACACTCTAGCACCAAACTCTTTACTCAGTAGCTTATCTAATTCAACTACCGTATCTAAGCGTAACTGAGCTTAAACGAGTAGTACATTTGGTAAAATTAGGCCTGGTCTCTGACCGCCTCGCGAATAAACCAACTTTAAATAAAAACCCAGAATCAGTGCGGAAGACTAAGACTGGTTGATGCCGTGAGTGACTGAGCGTCTCCATTAATATCTGTTGCGGCGCTGAAGATAACGAGCGGTCGCCATGTTTGTGAGTTGGCTGACTTTGGGCGCGGCCATCCATCACGGCCGCCGGCGTCCGCCATCTCTCTCTCTGTCTGCTCGCCGTATATCTCGGATTAAATTGGATGGACCTGTGCGCCCGATGTAACAAGAAACTGCGGAAAAATATCTAGTCCGTCCTTCGAGTAATGTAAGCCCCTCAGTGAGGCGAATTTACAGGTATTCAGAGCAGAGCATCGATCCTCGACATTGGTTTCGTGTCCATCTACCATCTATTTCAAACTGTTACGGTCCTCACGTCTGCAACTACATTGCCTGACAAAAAATCCCAAACCAGGAGGAGTCAAATGGAAATCGAGCACCCCTCTAAACGGGACAATGGAATGGTTACATTTAACAGTATCCATCGCAGTCGTCAAGACATTTACCCTCGTGGGACGGTGTCTTGTTGACAGATCCACAACTGCATCGACTCATTCATATCTTCCTCTGGCCAAAACCTACGTCTGCGCGTGTCTTTCTCCACGTGTGTTGCGTACGGGCTGGTGTCGTCATTGAACTACCTAAACCTAGGTAAACTAACCTAAGGACAACACACACACCCATGCCCCAGGGAGGACTCGAACCTCCACGGCGAGCAACCACGCGCTCCGCTGCGAGACGCTTTAGACCGCTCGGCTACTCACATTCGAATGTCTGTAAATCTATCGGACCGAACTGCGTGGTCATCAGTCCGTAGCTTACAAAGTACTTAAACCTAGGTAAACTAACCTAAGGACAAACACACACATCCATGCCCCAGGGAGGACTCGAACCTCCACGACGAGCAACCGCGCACTTCGCAGCGAGGCGCTTTACACCGCCCGGCTACTCCGCCGTGGCACTCGGCTACTCCACCACGGCTTCGAGAAACAGTGTTGAAGATATTCAGAGGGCCGGAATTTGAATTGGACTGCAGAATGATTCTACTGCCGCGAACTTATAATTCGCGTAAAGACCATAAAGGTAAGAGCAGAAAGATTTGGACTCATACAGATGCATACAAGCATTCGTTTTAGCCTCGTTCTATATGGGAGAGGAACAGGAAAGCTAGTTACTAGTAGTGGTACCATAAATCTTCCGCCACGCACCTTTGGGTGAATTTTGGAGTGTGTCTGCAGATGTGAAAACTCTCATTGTGGGACATGAAGCGAAGGAAGTTACAGTGTATACCTACCAAATCGCTGAAACGTTGACTTCCTCCAGACGGCAGTGTAGGGTCAGGAGTTATCGTGCAAGAACATACTTCTGTCTGGAAGCATTCCTCGCCGTTTATATTTTTTTGGCTCTTCTCATTTTCTCTAAACTCTGCAAATCACGTTTAATTTTCATCTAGGGAATTCGTCGAACTGCCTTCATAATGTTTCTATACCGTTCCATCATCCAATATCACGTTGTAAAAAGCAACGCCTTCGTTTTTTCTTTTCCGATCTCATTTCTATTATTTTATTATGATGATCATGTTTCCCTACGTGGATTGATACTAACAAAGTATTATAATTGGGAGGAGTAAGTTGGTGAAAGGAATTTCACCAATAGATCTCAATGTAGGCAATAACGTCTTTCTTTTAACGACTTACACCTTAATTCGTTCATTTCCATGACACTTTCTCCCCTGTATTGCGATAATACGAAACGAGCTGCCCTTCTCTTAACTTTTTCTATGTCATTCAACAGTCCCACCTGGTAACGACCCCACGATGCGCAGTCCAAAACAGGACGGACAACTGTAGTATAGGAAGTGCCTTTAGTAGAACTGCCGCATCTTCCAAGTGTTGTAACAGTGAAGCGAAGCTTCAGATTCATCTTCGTCACTATATTTTGTGTGTGTTCTTTGCAATTTAAGTTTTCTTAGTAGTAATTCCTTGGAATTTATTTGAATTTTCGGCCTTTAGAATTGACTCATTTTGTTGTGTAAATATAGTTTAACGGATATCTGTTAGTGCTCATAAGGAGGACTTCAACTTTGCTTTATTTAATGTTATCTTGCAATCTTTGTATCATGTAAATATCAGGAACCCAGTCGCACTACAGAGACAATATTCCACAGCCACGGAATGTCATGAAAAGACGATTTAAGGTTCAGAAAAAGAACGTTCCGGACATCTAGAAATATGGAACAATTTTAAGATCCCTTGTCGATAGCACTCATCACTTCATGTGAGTAATCAGCTAGTTATGTTTCACAAGAACGATACTTTCTGAATCCGTGTTGACTATGGGTAAATAGCCGTTATCTTACAAGGAGACCACATGGGTATCGGATTTTAGAATTGTTTGATATTTATGGTACGTGAAGTTTGGAACTCAAATAATCAGCCAAAACATTCGACGCAGCTCTCAATAATTCGCGAAAAAATCATCTTTGAACTTTTGCAAGTAACTCTAAGTACCAATCATTAAATGTATTGACGCATCTGTCGGTGTAGCAAAGGTCGTAGAATCCTGGCCTTAAAACCCTAAGGCCCATGGTTTGATTCCTGTTGTGATAAATTTTTTAAAATTCTTCTCATTGTGTTCGGATACTTGCACAGTTTTCATACCCAATGGTAATTTTTACGAAAAGAGCACATATTTTTTGTTTATTCGTAATTTTCTATATTTTATAGAAGGTTGTTAATAATGATAGTTTCTATCAAAAAAAATTAAAGTTACTTTCTTTTACAGTTTTGGGTTCACTATTAGTTGACGACAGTAGTCTGATTGTTCAGTTTGTGAAGAACTACGACACTGTTTCTGGAAAGTCATCTGCATAGGAACTATTCGCCTTCCAAACAGCTGACCTACTGAACCATCGTTTTACATGATAAGGTTTTCAGCTCGTTTACATACACACAAACAAAAACTGACACAACACGTGGAATTAGAGATACCATAAAGTTTTATATAATTCGAAAACGAAAAAAAAAAAAAATGCGTGTCATTGGGATTCGAACCAGCGACCCTATGGTTGTGAGGCCGGAACGCTACCACAGGAACTACACCAATATATGCTATAACTGTTTTAATAATGGTACTTACGTGCACTTTGCAAAACTTCAAAGTCGATTTTCTCGAGAATTTTTTAGAGCTGCGTCGAATGGTTTTGGCTGATTGTTTCCTAAGTTCTGAACTTCACGTACCATAAATATAAAAAAAAAAAAAAATTCTAAATTCCGATACCCATGTGATCTCCTTATTAGAGTATTAGAGGTAGTTCATAATATCCGAGCGAAGTATATGATCCAAAATCGTGTTGGAAATCGACGGGATTAAATCCTGTAATTTTACAGATTTTCTTTGTTGTATATTGTAATGACGTATACAACTTTCTAGTCTTCGATTACGGATCTTTGTCAGAGCGTGTGGTTGTATATTATTTGTATGGAGCTACTGTATCAGCATATTCTTAAAGGAAACTAATCTGGACGGAAATATTTGCTTTTGTTAAGTGAGTTTTAGTTGTTTTACTGCTTGGAAATTACGAATGCTGGCAGCTGTTCTTGAGGGTCCCTGCATTCGCATATCAATGTCAACATACCCTTACTGTAACTTGCATGAACACGTTTGTATTTCTACAGCGTTATCTTGACCTTTCGTCTTTGTACTTAAATTTCACGTACCTACGTTGTTTTAGTACGGCAACAAGGAAACTTATTATTTGTTGTCAGTTTCGGTTTGTACGCAAATTTCTTGCACCGAAGTTAACAAGACACTTTAACAGCAGCTTTTCAAGTTTTTAGACTTAATAGGTTTAGTAAACACAAGATAAATGTATGCTAGACTTTATGAAAGCAGTTGTTACAACACATTACCAACAGATATAAATCCTTAGTCATGATCTACATCTACATGGGATACTCTGCAAATCACATTTAAGTGCCTGGCAGAGGGTTCATCGAACCACCTTTATACTATTCATCTCCCATTCCATTCTCGAATAGCGCGCGGGAAGAAAGAACACCTGAATCTCTCCGTTCGAGCTCTGATTTCTCGTATTTTATTCTGATGATCATTTCTACCTACGTAAGTAGGAGTCAACGATATATTTTCGCATTCGGAGAATGTTGGCGATTGGAGTTTCGCAAGTAGCCCACGCCGCAACGATAAATGCCGTTGTTGTAATGATTCCCATCCCAGATCCTGTATCATTTCCGTAACGCTGTCTCCCCTGTATCGTGACAATACGAAACGCGCTGCCCTTCTTTGTACTCTTTCGATGTTCGTCATAACAAGTACTACTCACCGTATGTTTCAAATCAAATGTTTCAAATGTTTGTATAGCTTATGGGACTGAACTACGGGGTCATCAGTCCCTAAACTTACAAACTACTTATGAACTACCTACAACTAAGGACGGCACAAATATCCATGCCCGAAGGGGGATTCGAACCCCCGACCGTAGTGGCCGTGCAGACCGTGACTGGAGCGCCTCAGTCCCCTCGGCCACCGTGGCCGGCACACCGTATGTTTAGCAGCTCGTTTAGACCATGTGTTTGCTTTAAAATCTACACCAATATTTTCACTGCGGCACTTTCGTTGTTATTGCAAAACTGTATCTGTTATACTTCGATTGGGTGTGGCATACGAGATGTCAGCCGATACCCCAAATAACGTGGCCGACGCCGGTTCAATTAGCCTCAAACATTGCGGACCTATCGCCACTCTATGAAATTTAAGCTGTTTGGGTGTAGAGGTCGAGGAACCATAATTGCTGCGGACTTTCTAGCTGGGCTCGCGTGTGTTTATCAGAGCGACTAGCGTCAAGGAAGCCCGCCATGCGGATCGCTGGGGCTCGCTCGTCACGTCGACGCGCCGACCGCTGGTGTGCCGACATGCCAGCAGCCAGACACGGGATGTAGCAGGCACAGGAGCTGCTCTCCACACGCTACATTCCAAGTCCACGAAGAGGCACCACTACGCAAATTGCGACAGAAATTCACTTCATCATAAGTCGTTCTGCTCATTGCTGAGCGTCGTGACCCCATGAACCAAGCGTCTCCATCCCGCCGGCCGCGGTGGCCGAGGGGACTGAGGCGCTCCAGTCACGGTCTGCACGGCCACTACGGTCGGGGATTCGAATCCCTCCTCGGGCATGGATATTTGTGGCGTCCTTAGTTGTAGCTAGTTCATAAGTAGTTTGTAAGTTTCGGGACTGATGATCTCGTAGTTAAGTCCCATAAGCTATACAAACATTTGAATTTCAATCAGCTGTTTTTTAGCCGCACATACTGAGTGGACTAGGAAATCCGATTCAGGCTGTAACATGTAAATACGGCATCGAAAAACGGTTTACGAAATTCGGTTTTCGTCTTCCGGCAGACGTTTTGCATGTACGAACAGCTCGATAGTGGCTGCCAACAGCCGTATCTGTTGGTATAGTTAGTGAGTGAAGAGAAGCTGTGTAGTGTTATGGCGCGTTTCATGGTGTATGAGGGCGAATGGCGGTGTAAGAGTAACTGTTCTAACGAAACTACCTGATGGTGTGTATATGTCCCCAGCCATCGTGTGTTGAGCACTCAACGTAAAACGATTGTGACGAGTTTATTTAGCACTGTGGATGTGTTGTAAAAATAAGGATCAGATTCTTCGCTTGAACTGCGCCGGTGATATTTTGGATTACACTATGGGTGTTTTATCTGGGTATGAGGTCCGCCTAATATGCAAAACACAGTTTTATTATACACCCAAACTAGTTTCCGTACCTCTGTGACATCATTTAATTCTGTGAAAATAAAATACATTGATTTTACTACTGTAAAAAGTGTAAATTTAGGCCTAAGAAGTCGTGAGTCTTATTTCAGTTTTTACCCTCTTTTTACATTTTGTGGTCATGTGAGACCGTTTGTACATAGTTTATGTACTGGTAGCGTTGCCATCTGCTACCAGTACATAACTATGTACAAAACTATGTACAAACGGTCCCACATGAGCACAAAATGTAAAACAAGGTAAAAACCGAAATAAGACTCACTACTGTTTAGGCCTAAATTCACACTTAGTACAGTAGTAAATCCAATGTATTTTGTTTTCTCAGAATTAAATGATGGCACAGAGGTGCTGAAACTAGTTTGGGTGTATAATAAAACTGTGTTTTGCATATTAGGTGGACCTGATACTCATAAAATGTTTTTACTGCAAACACGGCAAAAATAAGAGCTGCAAATCGAGGAAATGATGAACACCATCCATTGTTGAAATGAATGGTGTTACAAACATGACATTTATACTCCGTTCGCAGAAAAGAGAGATTGTAAACACACCGAGGCACGTGACCAGGGGTGGACAAAACGGGGGCACTCGTTCAGTGTCGCCACATCCGTTTCAGAAGTGAGGTCGTGTGTGTTCTTATATAGCAGTACTATTAGAACTTCACTGTGAACTTCAACTGTGAAAGGATCGGTTGTTGAATAGTAACGTGTCAGTGTTTGGCAATTGGTTACGGAAAAATGTAATAAGAAATAAAATAATGAATCGTGTACATTTCCTTGCATCGTATTTCTGTCAGGATTTCAAAGAATATGTGGCCTTGTACTCGCCACCCGATACACTGTATGACGGCTAACACACAACTGTTTCCAGAACAATATCTGTCATTGACTGCTCTGGACAAAACAGTTTCGTTTTAGACAGATTAAGAAGGGTGTGTTTCTTTGAAGAACTTAACGATTTCTTCGTTGATCACTTCGTGGGTCGACTAAAAACGCACGTCGACCTCGCTCGCTGTACCCTAGGAGGATGACATAATAAGTTCACTCGCACGTGGTACACATACTACAGGGTGGGTACAAGGAATGCTAATACTTACGCTACCATTCAGCAACCGGACCTTTAATTTTAAATTTACAGTCAGCTTCTAACATCATTGCTGTACAAGGAAGACACAGCCTTCTTACTCCTGAAACGGTTGCGGTGACAGAGGTCGCAGCGGAGCGGCCGAGCGCATTGAGGCGCTATGGTCCGATGCGCGAGGCCGTTCCTCGTCGGGATTTTGAATCCCCCGTCGGGCGTGGATTTTTGTGCCGTCTTTACTACAGTTAGTGCATAAGTAGTTTGTAAGCTTAGGGACTGATGATCCCGCAGTTCATAAATTTTACCAACATTTGAACTTTTGACAATGGCCGGCCGCGGTGGCCGAGGAGACTAAGGCGCTCCAGTCACGGTCTGCAAGGCCACTACGGTCGGGGGTTCGAATCCCCTCTCGGGCATGGATATCTGTGCCGTCCTTAGTGTAAGATAGTTGATAAGTAGTTTGTAAGGTTAGGGACTGATAACCCCGTAGTTAAGTCCCATAGACTATACAAACATTTGAACATTTTTTTGACAATGAGTCACCGTCCCTGATTGGTCCACCCCTGGTCACACCGCGAGTTTACAGCCCGTCTCTCATTCTATGAACGGAGTATAGTACGGAGTGAAGACTAATCAGTTTTAGGGCTGTAAGGCAAGGCAGTGAACGTCTATTTGTGTTATATAGAAAGTATGAAATTTTACTTGCGATGTTTCCAACACTCACTTCACTATTAGAAAATTGGGTTACCATTTTTCAGTAAAACTATTTTCTTATGCAAACTCAACGGAGACACTTGAAATGTATTATTTAAAACAACTGCTTTTTAAACACATTAATTGAAATTATTGTAATGGATCTGAATAATTTAACACTGCGTTCATAAACTGAATTGTTTAATTATATTTAAAAACTATGTTTAAAAGTTAAGAATTGAACATTACGAAGACTTTTAAAAAATAGGGGCAGTGGGAATCTAACCAAAGACCTTAAAATTGTAACTCCAAGCGCTAACTAACTAAGCTAATTTAACTGCACCAATACGTTAGTTACAACGAGTTATAATATAGTTGCAAAACTTATATAAAATTTGGAGTATCATCGTAAAATTTCTTTTTCTTTTTACCACTATTCTACGTGCATACATAATTTTTATATTCGCAACATCTATGACGAACCACCTTTTGAATTATGTACGTTTCATTGGCCTTCTTATATGATTAATATTAAAAATCTGTAGCCTCAGTTTCATGTTAGTGTATTTATATAATCATGTTCTTGTTGAAACGAGCTCTGAACGAACTGCAAACGGAACCTCTACAAAAATTATCGAGAAAACAAGATTGCATGTTCCACCGATGAAAGAGTGTGTGGAAATGCATAGCAGGACATAGAAAATTTAATTTAAAAATGAAAATAAGTAAATAACAAAAAATAAAGTAATACAATAAACATAAAAAATTGAAAATAATCGTTCCCATACTCTATATTTTCCTCCTCCCCCTTCTACCATCTAGGTTTGTTTGTTTCGGGATACGCATAGAGGACCCAACGGCCCAGGTAGCACAGTTTTTTCTCCCTTAGTGGAAAAGTAGCGGAGGCGAGTATGACTTTTTTTTTTGGTAACCCCATCTTCCTGTCCAGGGGAGAAAAAATAAAAATATAAGCGAGAAAGCGTCAAAAAACATGTTTAGGAAACTCCAGTGGCAAACGCTGGAAGAGAGACGTCTTCTGTCAAACTAACGAGAGCGTACGTTTCATGAAGAGTCAACCAATACAATGCTTCCTCCTACTTGTATCTCGCAAAGCGACCACAAGGATACCATCAGAGAAGAGTCATGTCAGGTGTGCCACAGGGGAGTGTCGTGGGTCCGTTGCTACTCACCATATATATAAATGACCTTGGGGATAACATCCGAAGATCACTGAGGCTTTTTGCGGATGATGCTGTACTATATAGAGAGTTTGAAGCAATGGAAAATTGCACTGACATGCAGGAGGATCTACAACGACGCATGGTGCAGGGAATGGCAATTGAATCCCAATGTAGACAAGTTCAAATTCAAAAATGTTCAAATGTTTGTTAAGCTTATGGGACTTAAATACTGGGTCATCAGTCCCTAAACTTACAAACTACTTATGAACTACCCTATACTGAGGACGGCACAAATATCCATGCTCGATGGGGCATTCGAACCCCCGACCGTAGTAATGTAGACAAGTGCTACGAATACACAGAAAGATAGATCCTTTATCATTTAGCTACACTAAAGCAGGTCAACAAATGGAAGCAATTAATTCCATCAAGTATATGGGAGTAGGCATTAGGAGTGATTTAAAACGGAACGACCCTATAAAATTAATCGTCGGTAAAGCAGATGCCAGACAGATTCATTGGAAGAATGCTAAGGAAATGCAGCCCGAAAACAAAGGAAGTTGATTACAATACACCTCCAGAATGAAACTTCACTCTGCAGCGTTGTGTGCGCTGATATGAAATATATCGCACACTCCGCTGCAGAGTGAAGTTTCATTCTGGAAACATCCCTTAGGCTGTGGCTAAGCCATGTGTCCACCATATCCTTTCTTTCAGAAATGCTAGACTTGCGTGTCTGCAGGAGAGCTTCTGTGAAGTTTGGAATGTAGGAGGCGAGGTACTGGCGGAAGTAAAGTTGTGAGGCGGCATCGTGAGTCGTGTCGGGATAGCACAGTCGGTAGTGTGCTTGCCCGCGAAAGGCAAAGGTCCCAGGTTCGAGTCCCGGTTCCGGCACACAATTTTAATCTGCCAGGAAGGTACAGTACACTTGTTCGCCCACTGCTTGAATACTGCTCACCGGTGTGGGATCCGTACCAGGTGGGGTTGATAGAGGAAGTAGAAAAGATGCAACGGAGAGCAGCGCGCTTCGTTACAGGATCATTTGGTAATCGTGAAAGCGTTACGGAGCTGATCGACGAACTCCAGTGGAAGACTCTGCAAGAGAGACGATCTGTGGCTCGGTACAGGCTTTTGTTGAAGTTTCGAGAACATACCTTTACCGAGGAGTCTAGCAGTATATTGCTCCCTCCTATATATATCTCGCGAAGAGTTCAAGAGATTAGAGCCCACACAGAGCGCAACAATACGAAACTGGAATAGGAAGGAGAACTGTTAGTGGTACTCAAGTGGTACCCTCCGCCATACACCGTCAGGTGACTTGCGGAGTATGGATGTACATGTAGGCGTAGAGAGAAACACTTTTCCCGCAAACCATACGCGACTGGAATAGGGACGAAGTGACAGAGGTACGTAAAATACCCTCCGCCACACACCGTGGGTGGCCTACTGAGTATGTATGTAGTCGTGCATTGCTGCAGAACACTGTAATGGTGTACAAGGAACGTCATTACAGTTTGGCGTGAAGCAGTAAGAGAAAAATAAAACCTCTTGTCGCGTTCTCTGTAAACAAAGTTATAGCCTGTTTGGCGATGTTAATGCCTGCTCGCGGGACGCGGCCAGATCGAGTTACCATTGGAAACGACGGCCTGTAACGGCAGCCAGAGTGTCGCGTATCCAGTGTTAAGCGGACGGCCGTCGTAATCAGCGATCCCGGCGCCGCCCCCAAAAGAGCCCCACTGATGTGTGATTAAAACTTGTGATTACTAATGGCCCCCACATCTGACGGATTACGCGCTCCAGTGGTCACCAAATTAGCGCAGTTCGCGCTCTGCCACTCGCCGAATATCAGCGCCGGGTCCGGCCGTTCCATTGTTGCGTGATCAACATAATAACAAGTACGGTTCACTGTGCACGGACCTCGGCCGCTGATAATGGCACTCCAGCACTCTGCGACGGTAATGTTTAGCTAACGTGCAAAACCAGAGCCTCTAGTGCCGTTATATTCCCCAATATCCTATTACGTACCGGGTAAGTATTCGTATTACCAGCAACGATGCTGAATGGTGTTATTACAGAATTAGGGTTACCAGAAAAGAGGACATATCTAGATTCATAAAAGATCTCTCTCTCTCTCTCTCTCTCTCTCTCTCTCTCTCTCTCTCTCTCTCTCTCTCTCTCTAAGGTATTAGCAACTCAAGTACTACTGATGTGTCTACTGTATTATCACAGTCTTACTTCTAATACATCTTACGCATCTTACGAAATTTGTTCATCTTCTTACAAATTAAGAAGCATGAAATGTTGACTCCTGTAGAAAGAATTACATGACTACATAGCAGTGAAGCCCTAATATTTCATCACTTCACTACTTGTAATTATAGTCTTAAGTGCTGACCATTTTTTCCCAACTTATAAGATACCTTGCCGATTACCCCTGTTTTCAACAAATGTTTTACGTTGCATCACTTACGGAAACCATAGTACTGTTGACTGTAAAATCGTTAAGAAAAAAGTAACTCTAAAAATTATGCGAGGCAGGTAACGCACTAGGCAGCCAGGCTGCGGCAGCCAAAGTACTGAGCAGCCAGTTGGTGGCAGCCAGCGATGGCAGCCAGCTGACGGCCAGCTGTGCCCCAAAATCTTCCAGAAATCCAGGATTATGGAATGGATCTGAGATTCCTTGTCGATGGCACTTATCACTTCATGTGAATAAAGGGCAAGTTGTGTTTCGCAAAATCGGTACTTTCTGAATCCGTGTTGGTTATTGATTAAATAGATCGTTCTATTCGAGGTAGTTCATAATGTTCGAACAAAATCTTACTGCAAATCGACGTCAATGAGATGGGTCTGTAATTTTGGGAATCATTCCTATTGCCTTTCTTGAATATTGGAGTGACCTGGGCAACGCAGTCTTTGGGTACGGATCTTTCGCAGAATAATCGGATGTATATGATAGCTACGTATGGAGCTATTGAATCAGCATACGCTACGATTCCCAGTCGCATCACAAATTTTAATTCATTGCTTCCGACTGATCATTTACTAGAAATTTTGTTTAAGTCGTCCTGTACGCTCTTTAAGTCAATTAAAGACGACGCCCATATACCACGGCATCATCAGCAAACAGCCGCAAATTACAAGTTACTCTGTCCATCAGATCATTTACATAGATAGAAAATAAATCTCACTCTCCTGGGGCACGCCTGACGATACACTCGTCTCTGATGAACACTCGCCGTCGAGAACAACGTACTGCGTTCTATTACTGAGTAAGTCTTCCAGCCAGTCACGAATCTGTGAAGCTACTCCTTAAGCTCGTATCTTCGTTGGCAGTCTACAGTGTGGCACCGCGTCAAATGCCTTTTTGAAAACTGCCTGTTGCCCTTCATCCGTGGCTCGCAAGATGTCATGTGAGAAAAGGGCAAGCTGAGTTTCACATGAACGGTGTTTCCTAAACCCGTGCTGACTCATAGAAAGAAGCTTTTCCGTCTCAAGGAAATTTACTATATTCGAACTGAGAATATGCACCAAAATTGTACAGGAAACTGATGTCAACGATATTGGCTTGTAATTATGTGGGTCCGTTCTCTTTCCTTTCTTATAAACGGAATTCACCTGCGCTTTTTTTCCAATCACTAGGAACTTTGCGCTGAATTAAAGATTCGCAATAAATGCAAGGTAAGTAAGGGGCCAATGCGACAGAATACTCTTTGTAAAACCGAACTGGTGTTCCATCTGGTCCAGCAGACTTTTTCGTATTTAGCTCTCTCAGCTGTTTCTCTACACCGACAATACCTATTACTATGCCCTCCATTTCGTAATTAGTACGTTGACCAAATGATGGTCCTCCTGCGTGAAAGATTTCTTAAATGTTAAATTTAGAACTTCAGCTTTCCGTTTGCTTTCTTCTATTACTGCCCCGGAATGATCAACTAGTGACTGGACAGTGGGCTTTGACCCGCTTATCGATTTTACATAGGACCAGAATTTTTTTCGGGTTTTCGGAAAGATCTTTTGCTAAGACTGTGATAATTATTGTATGCTTCGCGAATCTATCTTTTTATAGACGCACGAATCTCTACTAACTTTTGCCTGTCATCATTTGCGTGTTCTTTCTTGAACCGAGAGTGCAACATTCTTTATGTTCTCAGTAGCTTTCTAACATTATTATTATACCACGGTGGAAATTTTCCATACTTAATCGACTTATTTTTGTTGCGTAATTTCTGTTTGACCGATGTAGAAATTATTACAATTTTAGCATGATATTTTATAAACATTTCAGCCTCTGGTTCAGAGTTGGGCCCTATGGAAGTAACGAGACGTTTTATTGGATGGCGCAGGCTCTTGCTTTTGGCGGGAAATTACTGATTGTCAGCGAGGCGCAGGACTGGGAAATGGCGTCTACGTCGCTCCACCCTGGCCGGACGTCAATTTCCGGCGATCAGATTACGGGAAGCGCCGCCGTGTGGCGCCACTTGCACAGCGGAGAACGCCGCCAGCAATTATTGCAGCGCTCCGACATTCATCCGCTACCAATATTTTCGTACCAGAGGGGCGCGCACGGTTCCCCCTGATAATTACCATCTCACATTTCGATACTACTCCGCTGCACAAATTTTAACCAACTGAGTGGAGGAAAAAAGACCTAAGTATTGCGATAACGCAGTCGTGATACAGAGACCGCGAAGCTAAATTTACTGGCGTGCGTCGAAACAAATACCTAACGAGTTTTTAGAGCCTAGTTAGCCGTTGATAGATTTCGTGTGGCCTTTTTGGCCGTTACACCCCATGGGGTTGTGTTCGGCCTGCCTGGTACAAGTCTTTAGGTGACGCCACTTGGTGGACTTCCTTGTCGATCATGATCAAATGATGACGACGACAACGCAACTCCCAATACCGAACGAAGAAAAATTACGACCCCATCGGGTATTGAACCCGGCCCCCTTCGTGGCAATATGCCATGCTGTCCACTGGACTACAAAATCATATGTTTGCATAGTCTATGGGACTTAACTACGGGGTCATCAGTCCCTAAACTTACAAACTACTTATGAACTAACTAAGACTAAGGACGGCACAAATATCCATGCCCGAGGGGAGATTCGAACCCCCGACCTTAGTGGCCGTGCAGATCGTGACTGAAGCGCCTGTCCCCGCGGCCACCGTTGCCGGCCACTGGACTACAGAGGCGGGCAGATAGCCGTTATGACACATGAACGCCTATGTAGCGACATATCCGAATCGTCATTTGAAAATACAGTAAGTATAGCTTTTCATACTGCACTACTTCAACAACGAAGTTCAAAAATCAAATGTTTGTAAATCTATCGGACCAAACTGCGTGGTCATCAGTCAATAGCTTACAAACTACTTAAGCCTAGGTAAACTAACCTACGGACAAACACACACACACACACACACGCCCCAGGGAGGACTCGAAGCTCCAAGGTGAGCAACCGCGCGCTCCGCAGCGAGACGCTTTAGACCGCTCGGCTACTCCACTGCGGCAACAACCCAGTGGTTTTCTCTACAAACATTTGAATTTTGAATCTATCTTATTTAAATATATATATAAAAATTGAGGTGTTTGTGCCTATATTTAACTCTGCAGGCAAAACTACACGTCGAAAACTAATAGTGTTTGCATGTGGTGGTAGGTATCAGTCTGCCATTGTGCACTATGGTGGCAGAGGGTTGATAACGATAAGGAGGTCGAAAATATGGGAGTTGAAAGTTACCGACTTATATAAAATTCTACGTGTGGGTGTCAATATTTTGCTCTTCAGCAAAAACTACACAATGGAGACGAGCTCTTTGTGTTGTAGTAGTTCGAAGTCTCCCGTTGTACACCAAGGCAGTTCCGTGTCGATAGCTATAAGCGGGTGGAAGATATAATGGTTGAAAGTCGTCAGCTTATATAAAATTCGGACTGGAGACCAGCGATGACTTTTGACACTATAACAGCGAAGAGGTTATATACAGCGAAACGTGATGCACATTCTTCAGTTGTTTTTCTGTAACAAGCGTACGAATAAAGAAAAATAAGCGCATATTGCAGTTTGAAAAGTAAACCAAGAAAGAAGCCATAGCGTAAAAAAGAAATTTCGTCTTCTCGGTCCGTTTCTAAAAACCAGAAAACGGCACTGAAAAGTGAATGTACAGGCGACAGAAACTTGAAATTTGTAGTCGCTGTTTATCGTACGCTGTAGGCATCAGCGATTTTTCGGTATTCCCATCCAATACGTGTTTCGATAATCTTGGAAATTCAACCATTAAGCGGGTGAAATAAGTGAAAAATTTTAATGGTGCTACTGAGACTATTTTGATGCTACAAAACCGTAAATTTGGATTTGGATTTCGAACTACGGTTAGAACAACAACAAAAAATATGTTTCGTCATGCTTTAAAATTCTGCCATCAATGGTGCAATAGTGGGTGAGGCAAATTGTATCAAAATACTCTATTAGGAAAGCATCTATGAAAATGAAAATTTATACTTAGAAGTAGAAACAACAAATGCGTGCCAAACAGCGGTAATTCAGGTAGTATATATTATAAAATTGGTTGTGTGTGTGCGCGCGCGCGCGCGCAAGTGTTTATGTATGTTCCACATCTCCTTCCAACCAAATCACAAAAGACAAAAATCAGCACATTGGGGGTTATAATCCTCTAGCTCCCATAAGAACGGAGATACAGGCAAACGTTTACAACCCCTGCCGTATCGGTTTCCCTGCTAACAGTTGTCGTGTGGGAATAGGATCAGGCTGCCTTTTCGACCTGCTCGCAAGGCTAGTCTAAATGGCAGGGGCAGAAATCAGTATGGGAAGTGGAGGACGAGGTGGACAGAGGGAATGAGGAGAACGAGGTGGAAAGGAGTGGGGCTCAAGAAGAGAAGGAAATAAGAGAGATGGTATGAAGAAATGACTAGAGACAGTCGACAGGAGGAGTTATACAGGGGAAGGACCGAGGGGAATTGGTCTGAGAGGTTAGAGTGGACCGGTCAGAGAGAGAGAGAGAGAGAGAGAGAGAGAGAAAGGGGGGGGCGAGAAAGTGTTAGAGGGCGGAGCAAGGGATGGAAAGAGCGAGGTATGACGAGAAGATTGACAAATATAAGAAGGAGGAGTTGGGAGTTGGAATGAGAGAAACGATAGGAAGAAATGGATACGAAAAGATGTGTACGGACATATGCTTGGGTGTAGGAGATGGGCACACTCACTTATGAGGTGATGGAGGAAGAGATTACCAGATATAAATAAGAGTATGAAATGGGACAGAAAGATTGGACGAGGAGATTGGCAAACATAGAGAGGGTAGGATGAGACAGGTGGGAGGAGGGGGTCTTGGCACGAAATGTTGGGAAGAGAGAGAGAGAGAGAGAGAGAGAGAGAGAGAGAGAGAGAGAGAGAGAGAGAGAAAGGAGCGAATGGAGAATTGGAGAGAGAGAGAAAGGGGAGATGAAGAGGTGTGGGTAAAAGCTCATAGATTAAGGAAGGACGATATGGATGAAGAGATGGGATAGAGGAAATGCGTACATAGTGTAGGATACATTAATTCCATTTCTAACACATGATTGGGAAAATATACACTTGGGCAATGCCAGATTTCGCAGCTAAATTTTCCTCCTATGCCGCTGATACTTTCTGCAGAGCTGCTGGCAAACCTTTGATGGTGGTCAGTGGAAAGTGACGTGGTGCAACGTGTCTCTCTATTGTCTCCCAGACATACTTTATGAGATCCAAATCAGTACAGCGAGAAAAAAAAAACGATAACATATAATAATAAATCAATTTCGAGAGACATATTTGCCTCATATGGCAAAGACACTGAACAGAAGAAGAGGCATTGAATTAAGTGCCACTGCCATTATTTGAGCCTCTTGCTTACTAGGCAAACACTTAAACCATTGAGCCGCAGCGGAAATATGGATACTGAGACTGAACGGACTGCTGTGGACGGAGACGTGCCTTAAGACCGTGAGAAGCGGCAGCACTTTCTGCGCAACCCACCCATTATTTTGCACGACAACGCGCGGCCGCATACAGTGCAGGCTGTGGCTGCTCTGTTCGGTCGATGAGACTGGGAAGTACTGTACCGTCAACCATACTACCAGGACTTAAGTCCTTGTGACTTTGATTTGGTATCGAAGATGAAGGAATCACTTTGTGGCATTCGCTTTAGAACTGTTTCAGATTTGACAGGCATTAGACCGCTCCATTCGCACCATCCACAGAACAGGCTCTGTGAACGCCTTCCACATCGCTTTCAACGGGCTCTACACAACGCTGGTGACTACTTTAAAGGCAGTAACAGGTGCAAACATATAACGCTTTTGTATCGGTTGTGAATAAATACGAGGGATGATTCAAAAACTCCGCGCAAAAATAACAACTACTGACGTGTTTGGGGAAAACGATTTTTATCTTTCGACATAGTCTCCTTTTTGACTTATACACGTCATCCAATGCGGTTCTTATTTGTTGATCGCTTCCGAATAATAGGAATTGCCGAAACCTGCAAAATAGCTATTACTGTAGTTTCTGCAATGACCTCCTCGTTTGATGGATTCGTCGTCCCACCTGCCATTTCTTCAAATTGGGTAACAAATAGTAGTCCGAGGGAGCAACGTCTGGGGAATAGGGAGGGGGGGGGGGGGGCTGTGGAAACAGTTGTAATCCTATTTGCAATAATTTTGCGAGCACAACTGCTGAGGTGTGTGCTGGTGCATTGTCGTGATGGAAAAGGACTTAGTTGTAGGCTAATCGCCGGAGATTTACAGCTCGGTTTTCAAACGATCCAATAATGATGAATGATATTGCACCTGTAATAGTTTTAACCTGTTCCAGATAGTCAATGAGAATTATCCTTTTGAGATTCGCAAAGACCGTCACCATAACCTTTCCGGCCGAAGGACCGGTCATCGCCTTTTTTTGGTGCAGGTTCTCCTTTGGAAACCCATTGTTTAGATTGTTCTTTCGTCTCAGGAATATAGTAATATATCCGTGTTTCACCCACAGTGACGAAACGACGCTTTAAGTCCTGCGGATTTTTCCTGAACAGCGGCAAACCTTCCTTGCAACACTTCACACGATTCCGTTTTTGGTCAAGCGTGAGCAATCGCAGCACCCATCCTGCGAATAACTTTCTCATGTCGAAACGTTTATGCAAAATATTATGTACCCGTTCATTCGAGATGCCCACATCACTAGCAATCTCACGCACTTTAACTGTTCTGTCACTCATCGACATATCATGGATCTTATCAATGATTTCTCCAGTCGTAACCTCCACAGGGCGTCCACAACGTTCAGATTCACTTCTGCTCATATGGACACTCCGAAAATTTTGAAACCACTTATAAACTGTTCTAATAGAAGGTTGAAGCACCATAATGTTTATCAAGCTTCTCTTTAGTCTCCTGAGGCGTTTTTTTTTTCCTTTTATAATGTTTAATCACCACACGAAATTATTTTTCGTGCTTTCCTTGACTATCACTCGACTTTCTTGATTCACACGAATGTCAAACACAAAGAAATAGACCAATATTGCTGAAACTTGGTGTGAGCTCTTTCCATAGACGCTACTAACAAAAATTATCCTCGATACGTACCGGTGGTATGATTTCTCTGACTTTGCACGGACGTTTCAAATGTCCCTCGTAGTTGCCTCCATTTAAGTTCCAGCCATCGTAAATTAAGCGTTCGCGTCAGTTATTCGATAGTGGCAGTAGAGTATCTCATTTCATTGTTTTGTTCATGCGAAACACAACTAGCTCTTTACTCACACTAAGTGTTCGCAAATCGATTCCGTATTTCTTGATTTCCAGAAGGCTTTTGACACCGTACCTCACAAAAGGCTTTTAATCAAATTGCGTGGTTATGGTATATCGCCCCAAATTTGCGACTGGATAGGGATTTTCCTGTCAGAGAGGACACAGTTTGTAGAAATCGATGGTAAAGCATCGAGTAAAACAAATGTGATATCGGGCGTTCCACAGGGTAGTGTTATTCGTCCTCTGCTGTTCCTTATTTACATAAAGGATTTAGGGGAAAATCTAAGTAGCTATCCTAGGTTGTTTGCAGATGACGCCGTCATTTACCGTCTAGTAAAATCATTTGAAGATCAAAACCAACTGCAGAGCAATCTGAATAAGATATCACTATGGTGTAAAAATTGGCAATTGACTCTAAATAATGAAGTCTCAAGTCGTCCATAAGATTACGAAAAGAAATCCGTTAAACTTTGTTTACAATATAAATCAATCAAAAGTAAAGGCCATAAACTCCACAAAATACCTAGGAATTACTATTATATCAATCTGGGTAGAACACGTAGATAATGTCGTGGGAAAGGAGAACCAGAGACTGCGTTTTATTGGCAGAACTCATAAAAGATGCAACAGATGTATTAAAGAAACTGAAGACACTACGCTTGTCCGTCGTTTTTTGGAGTATTGCTGTCCAGTGTGATTCTTATCAGGTGGGTTTGACGGAGGACATCGAAAGATTCCAAAGAACAACAACTCCATTGTATTGTCACGATACAGGGGAGACAGCGTTACGGAAATGATACAGGATTTGGGATGGGAATCATTACAACAACTGCGCTTATAGCTGCGATGTCGGCTGATTACGAAACTCCAATCGCCAATATTCTCCTCCGAATGTGAAAATATATTGTTGACTCCCACTTACATAGGTAGAAATGATCATCAGAATAAAATTCGAGAAATTAGAGCTCGAATGGAGAGATTCGGGTGTTCTTTCTACCCGCGCGCTATTCGATAATGGAATGGAAGATAAATAGTATAAAGGTGGTTCGATGTAGATAGATGTAGCTGTTAGAGTAGAATGGAATAAAAGCCAACATACGGCTGTTTTGTATCAAGGGCAGCTGCATTATTTGACCGTAAAACAACAGTTTTTCAGTCCTGTTGTTCATTTGGATTGTTCTTCTGAACGAGAATGAATTAACAGAATGTACAATTGTATAAGCTGATGCCTGTATGCAAAGTTCAGTTCAGGAACCGTGTTACATTTTAACCGCTCGTGCGCAATTCGAAACAACCAATAGCATAACACGTCAACAGTTTGCGGCATCTGCCAACTAAAAATAAAGATGTCAATAAACAGATCAACGCTATGTCGTCTTTCTGCTAGAGTTATCCACGCCTGATTATTACGGCGACCTCTCGCCTTTATGACGTTAGTGACGCTTGGACTTTTTTGTTGGGAAAGCAACGCTACATCTGCCGTTGACAACACCTATCAAAGCTCGAGGTGCTATCTATTTAGCTAAGGTTACTAAGAGCTCTAAGGTCGGAGTGTCACAACAGAAATGTAACGAAAGGAATTTATAACTTCGTAGCACTTTCCAGATATTTCTTTCCCGTCGGCTCTGGGAGACGAGGAATTCCTTTTTACTGCCCCGTGAAACAGAATATTACTTCGTTAGCGACGTTCGTGCCGCTTTAGAAGCACGAGCGTCGCGTGTTACGCGCGGTGTGGCTTTCCCAAATGTGCGGCTGTATGCTGATGGGGCTAATGCATGCCCTCGGGCTGGAACCACACGCTGAACAACAAACTCGTATCGAGAAAATTCCACAGCGCGGATTTCTTTGTTGTCGTTACGCGAAGAGACACGCAACCGAGAAATTCCTTGAAATATCTACTCGGAATAGCGCCATTACCATGATGAGTGACGACTTTCAAATTCCACGCACGTACACCTTCAGTGAGGTAATTTAATCGTGCTTTACTGTAAGCTCGTACAGTTTTGCGACGGCTTCATATTAGCGAGGTTGCTAAATTTCAAGAAAATTATTAGCCGTAACTAAAAATATGAGGATCTATGTTTTTATGAACTTTTTTTAGATTTATTTGTAGAGTAACATATTAAAATATTTGAATATAATCGTGAATTACCCTGTATTTCTAGACAGTGAAAATGGCTTATAAGTAATAAAGTCGAAATGCGTAGAAGAATCAAAAGTTTGTTTTGTTCATTTGAAGAAGATAATATCGGAGAACGGCATTTCAAAAACATTAGCAGTTATTCATATTCTTGAAGTGAAATCAAGAATAACATTTAGTTGAATCTTCCAATATTTATAATCTACATCTATATACAACCTCCGTAATCCACCGGAAGGTGCGTGGCGGAGGGTACACTGTACAACTACTAGGCATTTCCTTTCCTATTCCACTCTCAATGCAACGAGGGGAAAAAGAATAATGCCTATATGCCTCCGTACGAGCCCTAATTTCTCTTGTCTTTGTGATCACTACGCGAAATGTAAGTAGGCAGCAGGAAGCTCGTACTACACTCAGCTTCAAAACTCCGACCCTTTAAATTTACTCAACAGAAATTCGTCGTCATTCCTCCAGCGATTCCCATTTTAGTTCCCGGAGCATTTCCGTGACACTCGAACATTGGTCGAACCTACCAGTATAGCTGTTCGCCCCTGAAATGGTTCTATGTCTTCCTTTAAACTGATCTGCTGCGAGTCCGAAACACTTGAGCAATACTCAAGACAAGCGTTCTATACGTGGTCTCCTTCACAGATGAAGTACATCTTCCTAATAAACCGAAGTCGGCTGTCCGCCTTACAACATTCCTTAAATGTTCGTTCCATTTTATATTGCTCTGCAATGTTACGCCTAGATATTTCAACGATGCGACTGCGTCAAGAAGCTCATTACTAATTCTGCATTCGAACATTATGGGATTGTTTTTTCTACTGATGTGTATCACCTTACATTTTTTCTACATTTAGAGCTAGCTGCCTTTCTTCGCACCAACTACAAATTTTGTCCAAGTCAGCCTGTATGCTCTTGCAGTCAATTAAAGACGACACTCTCCCATACACCACAGCATCATCAGCAAAGAGCCGCAAATTACAAGTTACATCAGACAATTTATATAGATAGAAAATAACAACGGTCCTATCACACTCCCCTGGGGTACGCCTGACGATACACTCGTCTCTGATGAACACTCGCCGTCGACAACAACGCCTTTTCGAAATCGAGAAAAACACAGTAATGTTCTACTGGAAGACTATTCCGGTAGAAGTAATAGCCTAAAGGTGTTCATTATCGTTAGTTGAGCAACGTGAAGACAGTATTGTGGCCGTTTTGTGGTTGTAAACGAACGCCGTAACTCTCCCCATAGAGGCTCGGATGAAATGAAATCAGACCTCTGACCGGCATAATCGATTTCATTCGTTCTCATTACCTCAGGCCATTAAGTTGCGGGATCGTTTTATAACGCCAAACATCGCTTTTCACTAGTTTTTATTTTATTTTATTTTTTTATTTCACAACTAATTTCGTCAGTCTAGCTGCCATCTTCAGATGCCACATTTACATAAAATACTTACAAGCTTGTAGTAGCTTATGGTGAGTGCTGTAGTTTAAAAATGATTTATTTCATCTTCAGTTTAAAGAAATATCGCTAATATTGAAAATGACTCGTGAAGTACTCCACGTATTAGCGATATTTATTTAAACTGAAGATGAAACAAGCAATTTTAAATACGCTCGTCCACACACAGCCAATATCGTCAAACAGTTACTGGCAAAAAAAAAAAGGGGGGTGTTGCAAGTTGAACATCCATTACACTCGCCGGATCTCAGTTCTCCAGACTTCTTACTACTCCCTCGACTCAAACTCCCTTTGAAAAGGAAAGAGATTTGACGATATTTCTGACATCCGACGAAACGTGACAAGGCTTTTGAAAACAATCCCAAAGGAAGGCCTTGTGCAAAGTTACCAGGACGTTTATCGCAGAGCTGAAGGATGCACAGTTATGGGAAGTAACTATTTCGAAGGACAATACGGTAACTGTTGTTCATTGTTCATCTACGTTAATGTTACACGATTGTTCACCTAACTTCATTGTCAGAGGTTATATGTTGAAACACTTAATTCGATAGTGCTAAGTAACCGTGACGAAAACCGAAAACAAATTTAAACCATTACCATGCGAAGAAATGGCACTATTATATCTGCGTTAACATTAATAAATGGTTTAAAGCCAACTCATTGACACTAAACTTTGAAAAAACTCACTACATGCAGTTCAGAACATGGAAGAGACTCCCATCCAGTATATGCATGAAGTATGAAGAAGAAAAGATAGACGAGGTTAACACTATTAAATTCCTGGGATTACAGCTTGATAATAAATTCACTTAGGAGGAACACACCACAGAACTGCAGAAACGACTTCACAAATCTGTATTTGCAATACGTGTGGTATCAGACATAGGAGACTTAAAAATAAAAAAAAAAGATTGCTTGCTTACTTTCATTCCATAATGTCATATGGTATATTAGGGTAACTCTTCAAGTCAAGCAAAAGTTTTCAGAGTCAAAAGCGTGTAATACATATTTGTTGTGTAAATTCATGGACATCTTGCAGAAGCCTCTTCAAAGAACTGGGTATATTAACTACTGCCTCTCAGTATATTTATTCCTTAATGAAGTTTGTCATAAATAATATATTCCTTTTCCCAACAAACAGCTCAGTTCATTCTTACAATACTAGGAACAAAAATTATCTACACAAGGACTTAAAAGCACTTACTTTAGTTCAAAAAAGGGGGTCAACTACACAGGAACACATATTTTCAATAATTTACCAACAACCATTAAAAATTTAGCTACAAATAAAGATCAGTTTACGAGGAGCCTAAAAGGCTTTCTAGTGGCCAACTCCTACTGTTCCACTGACGAATTCTTAAATAGAACCAAATGATGCATTTATATGTATTCATACTTTTGTGTCCCAGCCTCGTCGCCGCTTTTGTGTCTCGTCTCCGTCGTAGGTGTCGGTGGCCGAGTGGAATGAGACCGACACAGGAATAAAGATAGCACGCTGGTGCAGGTACGGAGGGGAACAGCCAGAAACTAGAAACGAGATATATGTTGCACAGAATTTATACAATACTTAACTTTTACATAGTTTAGTACGGCAGAATGCTGATACATAGTTGAGCTAGAAGTCTGCCTAGTGCCTATCCGATAGCCAAGTCTTTACTGGTGCCTATCTGATTCCGAAGTGTTAACTGGTTCCTATCTCAGTTCCAAGTGAACGAAGTCGTTCAGTGGTGGCCACGAGCGGAGTTCTAGCAGAGGGCGCTCGTGGCTGACGTCGTAAGACCGCCGCGCCGTGGGTGCATGGCGGCGCGCGGCGAAAGTAGGTGGCGCGCACTTTGGACTTGTGCGACACCACACATACTATTAAAAGTATTACATAATCAACTTGTAAAAAGAAAAAAAGACATGTTCCACATACACGTGGATGGAACGAACCAACTAATCTAATCTAATTTGCAAAACTAATATTTTTCGCCGAGTACGTATCTTAAAATCGGATGGTAAGTTTATAGCTGCCAGAACGCGATCTCCCGGGAAAATTGGTACATTTGGGTAAGCAAACATCGTCCTTTTCCGGCGGGTGCATCTTGATCGTGGAAAAAGATTTTCGAATCGATAAGTTGTTCAAATTTTATCTATTTACTACGGTAAGATATTGCGGTCCACGATGCAAAAACTGCTAAAAATTCTTTTTTGTAAATCTGTAGGTAAGTACGGTAACTTTGAAACTCTGGATCTTATTAATTGATAAATATAGCGAAAAAAATTAAATACAAAATGTTTGAGAATATTGGTTCAGAACATACGTAAAGCTAAACGCCTACAGTACAGCAGGTAAAGAGACCAAAATAAGCGCCCATGCCCTGTCTCATGTCATGTGCGAGATGAATAAAGAGAAAGTCTCCCCCTAATCCTCACACCCAAGTGAGAAAACAGGTAAAAAAAAAGGTAAAATTTTGGCAGGTTTGCGACTATTAAATGGAAGTGGCCAACCCAGCAATTCGTACTTTTGATTTTACTTGGTATGCTTCTGTTACAAGCCGTATAACACTCACGTGCGACATGTCTTATAGAAAAACCAAGCTGTTTGCTCAATTAGGTAGAGCTTCAGGAAGTGCGTAACGTTTAAATTATGATCATATATTAGGATAGATACAGTATGCCATGGGCGCACAATAATTCAATAGGGAAAAGGCTATCCAAAACCACCCCTTATCTCTGTGTTCTATAGCATCCGAGACACTGACCTATAGAGAATCCATTTTGGCATGCCGATTTCCCGGACAGATTAACATTCGGTATTAAAGGGAAGTGTTCAAAACGTACAACTTCACCTGTCATCGCAGAATGCAGGCGATCTGCATGGATTAATTATCTTCAAAAGGAAACCGCCGAGATCGCAGTATAATTAATTAATTAATGCACGACCGGTTTCCATGGACTATACCGTCATCACCTGGTCATATACTTTTTACAGTGTGGTCACGTCTTTCATTGTTTTTGATTTTAAATGGAGGTTTACTAAGTGAAATGTTGCACGTTCTGTTTAACCTTAATTAAAAGTAATAAAAATGTATATTAAAAAAAGAAATGAGCATATTGTATAAATTCTACGACCAGATGGTGATGGCATAGCCGATCGAAACCGGTCGTCCAAACACACACACACACACACACACACACACACACACACACACACACACAAACGCGCCCGAGGAAGGACTCAAACTTCAGATGGGAGCTACCGCCTAGTCCGTAGCAAGATGCCATAAGGCAGAGACCATGCGACCATTCCCAAGCAGCAAAGGACGGTGTGAGGTTAAAAATCTCGGAGGGAGGATGTTGTTAATCGAAAATGAAGAAACAAGGATAGAACAGCGTGTTGGACTACGTGAAACCAGTCTTCGTATCATATCCAATGTCTTTAGGAAATCTATTAATCATAAATGTATTTTGCCCTTGTATTTCCATTTCATTACATCATGTGCTTTCGAAGGTACTATCTGATACGTTACGGATGATCGTACAATGAGCAACTATGTTTTTGCCTCTCCCGACTACAGAAGAAACTCATTTGCCTGGAAATGGAATCGGAAAAATCCAGTGCCTGCCTCACCACATTTCTGAGGATACCTGGACAGCCAAGAAGGACCATGCGGTGCAAAGGATTCGACGGCTCGGAAAATGAGGATGGGAGGTAGAAGCATGTTGAGGGAGGTGGAGGTCGCCGAGGAAGAAATGCGGTTCCCACAGAAGGGAGTGCTGGAGGGTAGGGCTGAATATAAGCCATCACAATTGAGCTAAAATTCGATTGCTATGAAGTTTTCAAATGTCGATTGAGTACGAAAGTGATAAGTTGCAACATAGTGAACATTGTGGCAAATTCCGTGATCCATGTTTTATTTACATCTTTGATCCAAAAACTTAGGACCGGACAGTGATAATCATAATAAGATCTGCAGCAGAAAAAGACAGGAAAAATAGAATAGGATATTATAGTGTTATACTATGTTCACGATCCAAGAGTTGTATTTGGTTTTATTTATTGATTGATTTATTTTGTTGAAGACCTTAAATTGATTGTCACTGCCTACAACTGGTGGTCTTGCGGATCTACGTTTCTGTTCAAAGACGTAAATAAATTATATTTATTCTAGTACGAAAATGCCCGAAACCAATGAACCAATGAAAATATTCCAATGAACAATCAATGAAAATATTCAATGTGATTCATTGGGTTTCAGAACAAACATATTTATTAAATTACCTTTCATTAGGAAAGTATAAATTCTTACAACGACTGTAGTATAACTTTCAGACAAGGTAGGAACAATCCATCAATCACCGTCACAGTTGAAAAACTATTACAGAGAATGAAAATAGGCATAGTAAGCTAATTTACTGCGATGTATATCAGCAAAATTTGCAATTACCGTAATAGCATAAGTAGCTGAACTCAAACGTTTGAGCACATCTTCAGTGTGTTTTTTTCCAGTTCAACCCCCTCATGAATGACTACACCTAAAAATTTTAATATTCTACCTTCGCTACAGATTTCTGATCAAAGTCTATATTTATTAATGGTATCATTTCATTTACTGTATGGTACTGTATGTACTGTATTTTATCAAAATTTAATCATATTCCATTTGCAAAGAACCACTTAAAAATTTTGTGAAAGACGTCGTTTAAAATTTCTTCAATTAGTTTTTTTCTGCCAGGTGTGATAACTATACTTTTATCATCAGTGAAAAGAACCAGCTCTGCATCGTCATGAATATAGAATGGCAAGTCATTAACATATATTAAGAACAGCAAAGGGCCCAAGACCGAACCTTGTGGCACCACATTTTTTATTGTTTCCCAGTTTGAGGAATCGGCTGTTTTTTGCATATTATGTGAACTACTTATGTCAACATTCTGCACTCTTCCTGTTACGTATGATTTAAACCATTTGTACACTATTAAACAGTTCATTGACCCAAGATCGCTAAAAATTTATTTCTGTCACTTAACCGATTTCGGTGAGCTCAGACACCATCTTCAGAAGGTTCAGTACAAACACTTAGCTCACCGAAACCCTAAATAATGAGAAGTGTCCAGTTATCCAAGTAAGCAGTAAAAGAAATCTGTTAAACTTCATTTACACGATAACCAGTAAAACCTACAGTCTGTAAATTAAATTACATACCCAGGAATTACATACAACTTGGATAGATCACAGAAAATATTGTAGGGAAGACGATCTAAGGGTTCGTTTCATTGGAAGAACACTTAGGAGATGCAACTAAAGAAACAACCTACACAAAAAGTTCAGAAAATGGCAGCTCGTTTGGAATTATTGCGATATAGGTGAGAGAGTATCAGAGAAATCATCCGCGAATTGGGATGGACATTATTAAAGAAGGGCGTTATTCATTGTGGCGGTTTTTTTTGCGAAATTTCTTTCGCCAACTTTCTCTTCCGAATGCGAACATTTAGCATCCATCTACATGAAGAGCACTGATCATCGTAATAAAGTAAGAGAGATCACATCGAAATCGGTAATCTTCAGGTGTTCCCGCGCGCTAATAGAGAATGGAATGGTATAGAACCCTCTGCCATGCACTTCACTGTGTTTTGTCAATTCATGTAGATGGTTCTAGTGATTTACGTCATAATAATGTTTTTTCACGTGCTCTTAATATTTATCGATTATGGATTGAACACCAATACATTAAAAAAAATGAGGAGAAATAAAAAAGTGGCATAACTGTAGACTGGGATACCACCCGCCTGCTTTGACCCATGACGTCATCAAGATGTCGTAAAACCAGTATACGGGATATCTTAATACTTCTGTATTGTAGATACAAGTAATTTGCAGTTATTATAGATAACATAATGTATCATCTATCACAGGCCTTAGCCCAAAAATTCGCGCCTTCGGCTCTCACATACGAAAAATAAAACTCGGTTAACCTACACTTAACCATCAGAAAGAAGCTACACAATCCCTTTTTAAACCAAAATATTAATCTGTTTTCTTTGTAAACAAACTATCGCCTTTAACTAAACCACCACATAATCACTCACGCCTTCTACAAACACGCACGCACCTCGAAACTACCGCGCTGCGATGACGTCACGGGTCAAAGCTGACGGGCGGTGTCCCCGTCTACAGGTGAGCCAAAAAAGTTACAAAAAGTAAGAAATAATAGAGAGGAGACCGGAAAAAGAGAGAGTGATGGATTACACGCACGTTTTCGCGCGAAAGCGCCGTTTAATCTCGATGTCTGCGTTGAAAATATTGAGTCAAGTTATGTGCACACCACATTATTATTATTATTATTATTATTATTATTATTATTATTATTATTACATTGACACCACTTTTGTATGGGAACTGTCAGTGAACTGATTATTTTTATTTTCTGATAATAAATTTTTTTCCTTCTTTAGTACTTTCTCATCAACGTAGGTTCGAATCTGTTAACTGTTGTGTATTCGTGTGCTAGAAATTTAGTTAACAGTGAAGCCTATTTTGAAAGACGCTACAACGTGACAATTACCAGCGCTTCATATGTCATCCACTTCTTAGCAACGCAGGTAATTTCCAAAACGGTACTACGTTTGTATTTCCAACTGATTCGTATACTTCCGAATTTCTGGCAGATTTTCCATTGTGTTGACTGATCCATTCGGAACCACTTCAGACTTTAACCCTTCCAAGCCTGATTTTTTCCTCTGTCAAGGAAATGCTGTAATACTCTTAAGTTAAATTTTCAGTGGGTAAAAAAAAAATATTCATGTTTGACCGATACCTAACCTCCTTATAGCTACGCTACAGATCACTTTTTTGTAAGTCAAAGGTAGGTTAGGTATAGGTTAAACAAGATTTTGTTTTTCCTAGTATGTGAGGGCGCGTAGCGCCCGAATCTCCGGTTTAGAAACTATATCGAACATTCTATCTAGGCAATGCCGTTTCTTCGATGTACACAGATTCTACCAAATTATCTTTCAATGATTTTAGAAGCAAGATTTATTCAATTATATTCACCAATTTTCATTCCACTACACTGCGTATACTGAAAAACAAGGCTTTTCATAAAGGACTAAGTTCATTAATTTTGTAGTACCAACTGTTGTATTAAATAAACTGAACGTTCAATAACTACATCGCAAAACAACAACTGCTGCTTTCAGTCGCCTCGCTGCGGAGCGCGCGGATGCTCGCCGTCGGAGGTTCGAGTCCTCCCTGGGGCATGGGTGTGTGTGTGTGTGTCCTTAGGTTAGTTTACCTTAGGTTTAAGTAGTTTGTAAGCTACGGACTGATGACTACGCAGTTTGGTCCGATAGATTTACGAACATTAACTGCTTTCAGTTATACAGTTGACTACAAGTGACCCACAGTCTTCCGCAGATGGCAGTAATTGTGCATGATGAAATGATTGAACACTCAGGTGTCGTATACATGTTTTTTCCATTGAGAAAGAACGCTTCTGAACGATCTTAGACAACGTAGAAGTTATGTTGACATTTGTAGCCAGAGGGTGCGAAGGGGTTAATATTTTGGGCAACAGTCTCGATCAGCGGCATGGGTAGCGTCGCGGTGCGTCCGTAGCAGTGTTAGTACATTTCGAGTAGCCATTGGCGTGTACGATAATTCAATTTCTGACTGTACAAAGGTCATCGACGAATATTACCATTTTTACAAATATGTCATGATTTTAAGGGTTGTGGTTAGGCAGGAACCGAAGAGTACAGCTTCTTCAATTGTTGTGAGAGAAGGTTATTATTTTTACGAATATATCATGATATTAGAGGAAGTGGTTAGGCAGGAACAGAAGAGTACAGATTAAGTTGTTGCAAGCGTTTCACCAAGTTATGAACATTGAAACAAATATTGTTATTTGTATCCTTTGGGAGACAGACACACATGTATTTCGATTTACATAACAGAGTGTCACATCTGAACAGAAATACAGTACATGTGTAGTGTGCGATCTTCCACATTCGAACGCTGTGATTCATTTCGAAAATAAAATCATTCAAACGTGATGTCAACACATTGATTTTCACATTTTGTAAGCAAGCAGTGTGTGCCGCCGTTCACGCCAGCATCCACAGTGAGTGTTGCCGACACTGCCGCTTCTAGTCACATAAATACATCAGGCCATGCCGCTGGTCGAGACTTTCACCGTATTTTGGCGTGGAGGCACGGGTTTTCCCTATTCTAAAACCGACCCTGCGGACACCTTTATAGCAGGTTAGATTAGATTAATACTTGTTCCATAGATCATATATACGACATTTCGTAATGATGTGAAACGTGTCAGTTTAGTAAATGTTGTCTATACTTGGCAATCAATATTTAGGGGACTTTTTTGTTTTTATTTTTATATATTTTTTTATTTTTTTAAGTTTTATCTAAAAAATCATCTACATTGTAGGAGGAGTTGCCATTCAGAAATTCCTTTAATTTCTTTTTAAATACTAGTTGGCTACCTGTCAGACTTTTGATGCTACTTGGTAAGTGACCAAACACTTTTGTGGCAGCATAATTCACTCCTTTCTGAGCCAAGCCGGCCGCGGTGGCCGAGGGGACTGAGGCGCTCCAGTCACGGTCTGCACGGCCACTACGGTCGGGGGGTTCGAATCCCCCCTCGGGCATGGATATTTGTGCCGTCCTTAGTATTAGCTAGTTTGTAAGTAGTTCGTAAGTTTAGGGACTGATGACCCAGTAGTTAAGTCCCATAGACTTTACAAACATTTGAATATTTTTTTTTCTGAGCCAAAGTTAGATTTAACCTTGAATAGTGAATATCATCCTTTCTCCTAGTGTTGTAGGTATGCACACTGCTATTACTTTTGAATTGGGTCGGATT
The DNA here is from genome assembly GCA_026315105.1 of Locusta migratoria. NCBI lineage: Eukaryota > Metazoa > Arthropoda > Insecta > Orthoptera > Acrididae > Locusta > Locusta migratoria. The sequence continues at coordinate 323,881,472 of CM048745.1, read as the reverse complement.
GTCAATAACAAATTTCATGAGTGAATATATATATAAAGCTACAGTGAGTATCCCTAGCAGGTAGCGGTTTAGCCGCCGAAGATAAGCTCGCGCGAGTGTCAGGAACGTGACCGATATGTCAGTGTTGTAGTGTCCTGGTCACCTCGGCAGGGTAGTGTCGCGGCACACGTGCGTCGCGTCGCGTCGCGTGGCACTCACCCCGCTTCGTCGTTGACGAGGTGCTCGAGCATCTGGATCTTGAGCATGGCGGCGGCGACGGCCGCGGCCGGCAGGTGCGCCTTGGCCGTATCCAGACGGGCGGGTGTCAGGGTCCTGCTCGAGGCACTCGCACTCACGCACCGGCGCGCTCGCACGCGCCACACGCACCACACACGCACGCACGACGCGCCGCAGACCGCGACTGGCGCGCCCGCGCCCGCGTGCCTCGGTCGATCCCGCCGAGTCGTATTTACGCGATGGCAGCGCCGCGCCGCGGCGGCGCCACCGAAGCTGCGGGCCGGCGCGCCGGGCAACGGGACCCCGAGTCGCGCTGACCCCGTTCTTATCGCCGGAAGCGGCGGGATAAGACCGGGCGAATTTCTTGCTCGCCTACGGTCGCTGGCGGGCCGCTTCGCCGGTACTCACTGACCACGTCCGACCCAAACATGATCTGTGGCCGAGATCGAAACTTGCGTAATTGAAGACATTATGCAATAAATCCTAAATGCTGCTTTAAATCTAATTATTTTTATTACACCATAGGCCTATTTCGGCTTTTGACGCCATCCGCGAAAAATTTTTCATTATAAATATTGCCGCGAGAGACCACGAACACCAACTCCCAAAGTAACTCTCAAATAGTGAGTGTTAATCGTGTAACGGAGACAGCAGTCCTATCAAGTACTGCTGGCACTCCAGCAGAGGGTGACAAAGAGACAAGAAAAGACAACATTTCAACAGAAAATTTGACTGCTGTCAAAGAGAATAATAAACAGCAGACTGCAAAACCCAAACGGACACGGAAACAGGAGCTTGATGTAAAGCAGGAATTAACAAGAAAACTGGAAAGGACAAAGAAAATACTGAAAACAGAAAGCATAGCAGTGGAAAGTAATGAGAAGAGACTTCATCACGTTGATAATGAATATGTCAAAATGAATTTAGAAGGTGAGATATTGGAACCCATGGACACAATAGATAATAATCTTATAGACAAGTCGACTCTGTGGTCTGACGATACCGGTCAAGAATAGTTGCCTCAAATTCATGCAAGCATATAAAATAGCTTCCATTAATATCAATAGAATTGAATCCGATGTCAAAATTAAATGTCTACAAGATTATTTATATGCAGCTGATGTGGACGTAGCTATGATTCAAGAAGTGGTTACACATAAAATTGTTAATATTTTTGGTTATGATGTTATTTTAAATATTGGTCAGGATTGTGGGACAGCATTAATGTACAAAATGGGAATACCATGCCAAGCACAATCTATACTTGAAAGTGGACGTGGAATAGCGGCAAAAATACAAGATTTGTTATTAGTAAATATATATGCACCGACTGGCTCCAAGGGCAAACGAGGAAGAGGTAATTTGTTTCGTGATGAAATAGTGCATCTGTTAACAGACACTCGACATATTATTCTGGGAGGAGATTTTAATTGTGTTTTGCGTCCAGAAGATCAAGACCCTAATTTTAATTTCTGTGAGGAGCTGAGTGTTTTAACAACTGGATTAGACTTAATAGATACATGGATTCATCTCCGCCCACACTCTATAGGCTATACATACGTTAGTAGTACCTCTAAAAGTAGATTAGACAGAATTTACGTATCTAAAACATTTACACAAAATGTGGTTGAATGCGAGATATGGCCAGTAAGTTTTTCAGATCATTGTGCCTATCACATAACGGCTAACTACATAAAACAACAATGTTTTCTGGGAAGAGGGGTATGGCAACTAAATTTGTCGCTTCTGGATGACAAGGAATTACAAAAAGAAATTATCGAGACATGGACGAGATGCCTTCAAAGTTTAGCAAGACACCCAAAGCGTATTACCTGGTGGCTTCAAGTTGTAAAGCCGCAAATAAGAAGATGCATTATTCGGTTTTCACGAGCAAAGAACTATTGGCGGAGAAGGACACTGGAATATTATTTCCTAAGTCTACGTGACTTGTACAACGAGCCAACGAATCTAACAGCTAATGTTCTTAGAATAAAACATATCAAAGCAAAAATTACTGCTTTGATACGCCAGTCTTTGCAAGGGAAAAAAGTGCGAGCGCGTTCCACAACTGATATCTATCAAGAAAACACTTCGATATACCATATGATAAGGGAAGCAAAAAGAGGCAAACAGAAGATAATCAGCCACCTCCAAGATGAGCAAGGAAACAACTATGACAATCAGAATGCTATTAAGCAACATATTGTACAGTACTATTCGGATCTTTATTCTGAATCTGTGACAGACTTGGTTGTACAGGAAGATTTTTTGTCTAATATACAACCAATAGTTAACCTCAACGAAAATGAAGAGCTTATAGAAACCATATCGGAAGATGAAATACAGAAAACAATCACGGAATCTCCACGAAACAAAGCTGCAGGAATAGATGGAATACCAGTAGAGTTTTATATACGATTTTGGAATGTTATTGGAAGTGAATTAACATTAATGTACAATGAATTGTTGGTAGATAACAGCTTTCCACTAGAATTCACTGAAGGCATGGTCGTGCTTATCCCAAAAAAGTCACGGAGTATTAAAATAGAGGACTTCAGACCAATTACTCTACTCAATTCCGACTTCAAAATTTTTACTCGTCTCATAAATAATAGAATGAAACCACTTCTTGGTAAGATACTTGGGCCATACCAAACAGCAGCTGGTACAGGTAGATCAATGGTGAACATTCTTTCTGAATATAGAGATATTTTATATTTAACATGGTTATGTAATTGTCAAACTGCTATGATTTTCCTAGATTTTAACAAAGCATTCGATAGGATTAACCACTGTTTTCTGCTAAAAGTGTTGAGTAAAATAGGATTTAATGCTCCTTTTTGTAACCTGATACGAAATTGCATAGTTGGAACACATTCCAGAATAAAGATCAATGGGCAGTTAACTAACCAAGTGCCAATCAATCAGTCTGTTAGACAAGGATGTCCTTTATCCATGACGTTGTATAGTATCGCTGTGGAACCATTACTTTTATATTTGCACCTCCGTCTGAAAGGATTAAAACTTTTCAACACCAAAACGGTCTGTCATGCATATGCGGATGACATAAGTATTCTTGTCAACACGAAACAAGAGATTGAAATTGTTCGAGAAATTGTTATGTCTTTTTCCACTGCAAGTGGAGCAAAGCTCAACGAGCATAAGTCGAAGATTTTGGCCATTGGACCCAACAGTGATCATATGCAAACTTCCTGGTTGCAAAGAACAGACAAGGTAAACTGTTTAGGAATGTTCTTAACACCAAACCCACATGAAATGATAAAGGTAAATTGGGAGCATAAGCTGAATACTATAAGAGCCACACTCAAAGAACACACAACCCGATCATTAAATCGTCTGCAAAGGGTGCTGTTTATAAACACTTTTATTATCAGCAAGACACATTATATAGGTGCCGTTTTACCAATTTCTTCTGATATAGCACACAAAATTTTAACTGCCATATACTGGTACGTATGGAGAGGCAACATTTTCAAAGTCTCCCTCCAAACAATGACTTTGCCTCGCATTGATGGAGGCTTGGCAGTCAAGGATGTTCAATCACAGTGCACAGCATTGTTTATTAAGCAAACAACAAAAATATTACAGAGCGCTCAACTCGGTATTACCAAATACCTTTTTACTACCTTGGCCCCGAAAGATCAGAGGGCGCCAGTAAGTGTGGGACACATTAATGCTCAACTGGCCTATGTCTGTAAATATTATACAGAATTAAGTTATTTACAAGAAGCTGCTCACAGATATACCACTTCGAAGTTGTACACTTCACTGATTAGGGGACACCCACGAAACCCTATAGAGCTAAAATATTCAAACAAAAAGTGGGAAAATATCTGGAAAAACATAAATAATAAGATCCTTACGACTGACGAGCAATCTGTGTGGTATGACATTGTTAATGAAAAAGTTCCAACAGGAGAAAAACTGTATAAAATTAAAATGAAGCCTGACCCATATTGTGACCATTGCCAAATGGTAGACACACTAGCACATACCTTTGTTTGCAGAGACCGAAATACCATCTGGAAGTGGACGCGAAAAAAGCTAGCAATTATCAACAGGACGTCAGAAAATGCAATAAAGGTAGAGGATATAATATATCCAGACTGGAATTTATACCCTAGTATGAAACACAACAGCTATATTTGGTTACTTGGAAAATTTATAAACTACATCATTAAAAACAAAACCACAACATTAGAAGAATTTGTTATGTATATTAAAGAAGAACACAACCAATTACAGAAGCTACCAAAATATAAACAACAATTTCAAAATTTCCTCTTTCATACCCTGAAATAAAGACGTAAGGAAGTATCACAAGATGTGCAACAATGATTTCTGAAGCTACAACAAACCAACAGAAGATGAACAACATAATGAAAATATAAAATAAATTTCAGAAGCAATAGTAGATAATTTGTTTTCACATTTTATGTATAAATGCTTTGTATAATAATAATAAAGGTTTAAAAAAAAAAAACTTCCGGCGTGGCGCAGGGGATACCGTCACGGACTGCGGAGCAGAAGGTCGCCGGTTCAATCCCGCCCACCGGCAAAAATTTATTTCTTTGTAATTTACAATTCCAGAAGGTTCTACATCTTTCTTATGTTCACTTGTAAATTCTACTTGTTTCTTACGTTAACTGTTGTTCTAATTTCTGGTAAATTCTGTCTCTGTATAAATAGCAGAGCACTCTGCCTGAGAGGCAGTCAGTGCTGCGTGTATGTTGAGCTCGTAATAAACGTGCCTTCAGTATAAGTGCTGTGTTTAGTTGCGTTCGAAGTCAAGCCTACTTCCATTGCAACGTGACAATATCGTAATTTATATAAAAATATCTGCTCGGTGTACGTTTATCACGTCTGAACCACAAGACATACAGAGCTACAAATTTGTACAGTTACTAATGTCTAGCCGGCCGAGGGGACTGAGGCGCTCCACTCACGGTCTGCACGGCCACTACGGTCGGGGGTTCGAATCCCCCCCCCCCCCCCAGGGCATGGATATTTGTGCCGTCCTTAGTATAAGATAGTTGATAAGTAGTTTGTAAGTTTAGGGACTGGTGACCCCGTAGTTAAGTCCCATAAGCTTAACAAACATTTGAACATTTACTAATGTCTACCCGGGAAGGCTTTAGGCACGCTTTTATGACGATCGGATAGCTATTTAGCTACATATATTAATGTGAATGTCTGTTCGGTGTAGGCATATCACGTCCGAACGACAATACGCAGAGACTTAAATATTTGTACAGTTACTAATATATACCTGAGGAAGGTTTTAGGCACGGTTTTATAGCGATCTGATAGATATTTAGTAATTTCAAGAATATAACGCGAAATGCGGAACAATAATGACTGTTTGAAAATGCGTTGTTGCTTGAGCGTTCATAATGATAATAGGGTGGAGTATTTTGGAATGGAAAATTATCGGTGTATATAAAATTCTACGTGTATGTGTGTGTGTGTGTGTGTGTGTGTGTGTGTATGTGTGTGTGTGTGTTAATATTTCGCTCTGCAGCGAAAACTAGAGAACGCAAACGAATGGTCTGTGTGTAATTGTTGTCCGAAGTCTCCCATTGGCCGTTCTACACCATAGCAGTTCCATGCCGATAGTTATAAGGGGGTGCAAGACATGGTGGTTGAAAGTCGTCAAATCATAAAAAAAAACTTCCGACAGAAGGCCAGCGATGACATTTGCGACTCTATAGCAAGGAGGTTACATACAGCGAAACATGATGCCGCAGACCATATCTTTGGTCTAAGCGTGCTACAATGTCTTCAGCTCTTTCTCTGTAAGGATAAGAATACGAATAAAGAAATATAACAATAAATAAAGCAGTAAAAAAGACATTTCTTTTAATGTATCTCTTTAAAAAAAATCGATTTGACGTTTCGCGCATTACAGCAAGTGATCGATTTCTGATATTATTACAATCATTATTCTTGAATTTCGTGATTGTTTTTAGAAAAAAAGGAGATGGACAGAGAGAGAGAGAGTGGATAGGAAAAGTACTAACTCAAGGCTCGAATAAATGAATACCCGGGCAACGCCGGGTTTTCGGCTAAATACTATTACAAATATTACATACGTCGGTTGGTCCTGACATCCATATAACATCGATGGTTTTATTGCTGTCAGCCATTTATTTATTGCTTTGAATTTTAATTATTGCAATATTTCTGATGACTTATCACTTACGTTGTGATGTGACAGCTTTTTGATAACCAGAGATGTAATATCTTTACATACTGTTTGTTTATTATTATGATAATCATTGCTACCGGTATTTGAGAGGTTGGTTAATGTATGTCACTACACCACCACTCTGAAATACTAAATGAACAAGTCGACTTAAAACACAAAAGCTCCATAGAGAATTTTATTGATTATCGAACACCAAGAATATGGGTAAAAAATATAGCTTATACACGAACGAAATTGCAGTGGCAAACATTTATGATACAAAGATCACACATGTTAATGACGATTCGGCTAAGACAACGAAATTTCTCGACACATGCAAAGACATACATTAACCAACCTCTCAAATAACGGTAGCAAAGATTATCGTAATAATCAAGGAGGTTAAAATTTAGGGAGGTGGCGTTACCTATGCTGAGATCAGGCATTGGTTGAAGCCACAGGAGCCATGCTTGTGTGCCCAAAACAAAGATTTCTCGGTTAAAAACCTGTGTGAATATTGCCTTCTTTATGTAGAGCAACTAAATTGACAGCCACATTGCAGTATTTACTTACATATGACGTACATCTCAACGAATACATCTCCTATCCACAGCCACTATGCCCAATGGTTTGGGCACAAACAAATGCCGGAATACGCATTTCGCCGGCTTCACTTTTTTAGTGTTAGGACGTCTCCAGAGATTCTAACCTCCTTGGTAATAATAAACAAACAGTGTGTAACCATATTACATCTCTGGTTATCAAAAAGCTGTCGCATCACAACGTAAATGATAAGTCATCAGAAATATTGCAAGCCGGCCGCGGTGGCCGATGGGACTGAGGCGCTTCAGTCACGGTCTGCACGGCCACTATGGTCGGGGGTTCGAATCCCCCCTCGGGCATGGATATTTGTGCCGTCCTTAGTTGTAGGTAGTTCATAAGTTGTTTATAAGCTTAGGGAATGATGACCCCGTAGTTAAGTCCCTTAAGCTTAACAAACATTTGAACATTTTTTGAAATATTGCAATAATTAAAATTCAAAAAAAGAAAAGAAAAAGGTAAATGATAAGTCATCAGAAATATTGCAATAATTAAAATTCAAAACAAATAAATGAATGACAGCAATAAAACCATCGATGTATATGTATGTCAGGACCAACAGACGTATGTAATATTACGTAATACTATTTACAATTACGATAATCATAAAATTTGATTTATAATGTAACATTTTTCTCAGATCACCCGAAGATTGCGCTAAAAGCCGAATAGTGTAATAAAAATAATTATATTTAAAGCAGCATTTTGGATTTATTGCATAATCTCTTAAAATGACATTTATGTGCTGCAGGCCCAAGAGAAACCAAATTGCGTAATTAAGTTAAAAATGTGTATTTTTACGTTACACCTCAAAGCACTATTTTTGCACATTTTCCAAGATCTTAAGCCTTCTTGAGTGTGTGTAAGCCTAATCAGAAGTCCGTAGGAGATGACATGGGAGGTGAACAGATTTAGACAAAACGACGGTACTTCTGTTAAGGCTAGTCTACACGATGACACCAGGTTTCGACACTCGTTGCGTGAAATGAAATGCGCGCAACTGGTTTCGTGTGTGTCTGTAGACACGACGCCGATACTATGCTCTTTCGTTGTATTGTGGTGGTGGTGGTGGTGGTGGTGGTGGTGGACATGAGGGACCAAACAACGAGGTCATCAGTCCCTTCAACCCCAAATTTTATACGCCACGGAACCCAACGAAAAATAGGTGAAAGCCAAAAGACCATTACACTAGGAAGTAAAATCGACTCGCCAACAAGACTAAGACCAACCCAGGGCAGCAAATGCTACAGTGTCCGATCCCACAGCTCTGGAAGCGACCTCTAGCCTAAACCACAAGGTACTAATGGCACAGGGGTCAACGTATCATAACTACAGAGCAGGGAGAAATAAAACTACATTAAAATGTAAAAGAGTGGGGGGGGGGGCTGATGGGGATAAGGCTCTAAACCCCACAATCAGCCAAGAATCACAAACCCACTCACCCCGACCAAGCGAGTCCTAGAGCTGACAATAAAATCTACTTTCACGGAGGAAGGCAAGGACGCGATCAACCATCCGTGGGTCATCCGCCAAAACTGAAGGCAATGCAGGCGGTAGGCCATAGTCGCCACGAAGTGTCGAATGGAGAGGACATTCAGTCAGAATATGAGACACGGATTGTACGGCTCCACAATCACAATGTGGTGGATCGTCATTTTGTAAAAGAAATCCATGGGTCAGCCTGCAGTGTCCAAGACGGAGGCGACAGAGGACAATTGATTCTCTCCGGGAAGGGCGTAAAGATGAACTCCAAGCTGCAGTCGTATCTTTGATGGCGCGGAGTTTATTGGAAGGGGCAGTAGCTTTCCAACTGCTATCCCATGAGGAGTGAAGCAAAGATCTGATCTGCACCCGCAGATCCACACCCGGAATTTGAAAGGGAGACGGGCAGCGAGTAATTGCCGATCTAGCCAACTGGTCAGCTACTTCATTCCCTGTAATACCAACATGGCTTGGCACCCAGAGAAAGGTAACGGAGCAGGCAGCACGATGAAGGTCAGCAAGGAGTTCATGGATGGAAATAACTAAAGGATGGGAGGGGAAACAACGATCAATGGCCTGCAGACTGCTCATGGAGTCAGCACAGATTAAACCACGTTCCACGGCAGAATGTTTAATAAAACAGAGGGTTCTATAAATCGCCATCAGCTCTGCCGTAAACACACTGCATGCCTCTGTCAGAGAATGGCATTCCGCCCCAACAGGAGATGTAAAAGCATATCCGGAGTGGCCCGCTGTTTTCGAGCCATCAGTGTAGAAGATAGAGGCTCCCTGAAACTCTTCTAGTACTGGGCGCACCAAACGCCGAAAGACCATGGGGGAAATTAAAGCTTTTGGGCCCTGGAAGAGATCCGTCCGAATTAGTGGTCGCGGCACCATCCACGGAGGTGTGCGTGCAGTAAAATGGGGGGCGCAATCTAGCGAAGGGAAATGGAAATCCCGGCAAAGAGAGGCAAGCCGCAGTCCGACGGGAAGGCCCGCCCGCAGCCGGGTATCAGGGGGTCGAAGCCCTTCATATGCAAAAAGAACCTGGTAAGCGGGATGAGCAGGATATTGCCGGATGGCGATGGCATAAGACGCCAGAAGCTGATGCCGCCTGACCTGAAGAGGGCAGATTCCCACCTCAACAAGGAGACTGTTGACCGGGCTAGTCGGGAATGCACCTGTAGCCAAGCGGACACCATAATGGTGAACCGGGTCTAATAATTTCAGGGCAGAAGGAGCTGCCGAGCCATAAACTTGACACCCATAGTCCAATCGGGACAAGATTAGAGCCCGATAGATACGGAGGATAGTTGTTCGGTCTGCACCCCAAGATGAATGAGCAAGGAAACGTAGGGCATTGAGTTTCCTCATACAACTAATCTTTAGGTGGCGAATATGGGGCACCCAAGTCAATTTTTTGTCAAAGAGAAGACCCAGGAAACGATGCTGTGCTACAACTTCCAGGCGCTGATTACCCAAGAACAGTTCTGGATCAGGGTGAACTGTAGTACGAAGACAAAAGTGCACCACCCTCGATTTGATGAGGAAAACTGGAAACCACGGGACGTAGCCCACACTGAAGCCCGCCGAATGGCGCTCTGGAGCTGACGTTCAGTAGAGGCTAATGAGTAGGAGCTGTACCATATGCAAAAGTCGTCGACATACAATGCCGGGGTTACCAGTGACCCAACAGAGCTCACCAACCCATTGATGGCGATTAGAAAAAGTGTAACACTCAACACTGAGGCCTGGGGGACACCGTTCTCCTGTATCCGAGGGGAGCTAAGGGAAGAGCCAACTCTGACACGGAACAGGCGGTGGGATAAAAACTGACGGATAAAAATTGGTAAGGAGCCTCTGAGGCCCCAGTCATGAAGAGAACGTAAAATATGATGACGCCAAGCAGTGTCGTACGCCTTATGCAGATCGAAGAAGACTGCTACCAGATGATGTCTTTTAGAGAAGGCCTGTCTGATCGCAGTCTCCAGTCGAAGTAAATGGTCAATAGGGGATCGTCCCTCCCGGAACCCACACTGGTAAGGTGAGAGAAGTCCCCGGGATTCAAGAACCCAGCATAATCTGCGGGCTACCATCCGCTCAAGTAGTTTACAGGGGACACTTGTCAGGCTTATTGGTCGATAACTGTCCAGCGCCGACGGGTCCTTGCCAGGCTTGAGGGCAGGGACCACAATACTCTCCTTCCACTGGGAGGGGAACACCCCTTGAAGCCAAATACGGTTAAAAACTTTTAGGAGAAATTGTCGTTGTGGGGGGTTAAGGTGTTTCAGCAATTGATTATGGATATCGTCAGGGCCAGGTGCTGAATCACGAGAAGAGGAGAGGGCCAGCGACAGCTCCCAGTCAGTAAAAGGTTCGTTATATGGTTCCACCTGGTGAGAAGTAAAACCTAATTTGAAGGTTTCGGCCTGGTGTTTCTTAAGGAGAAAGGTCGCCGGATATGAAGTTGTCGCTGATACATTGGCGAAGTGAGTTGCAAGATGTTCTGCAACAACAGATGGCTCCGTGCAGACCACATCAGGCAGGGCAAGACCAGGGACGGAAGACGGCCGCCAGCTACCTTGGATAGATCGAGCATAGCCCACACTCTTGTCAAAGGGACAGAAGAACCCAACGAGGAGACAAAATGCTCCCAGCATGTCCGCTTACTTTGTTTGATTAAGTAACGAGCTCTGGCACGCAGACGTTTGAAATTTATTAGCCCAGCGAGCGATGGGTGGCGCTTAAGGTGTTGCAAGGCCCTACGGCGCTCGCGAATGGCTGCGGCAACAGTTGCATTCCACCAAGGGACAGGCCGGCGAGTAGGAGGGCCTGTCGACCGGGGAACAGCGGCGTTGGCAGCTTGGGTGATCATGTTGGTCATGTGGCTTATAATATCATCTATACAGCCTGAGGGGGAAGATGGGAACACAACCTGGGATGTATATAGCGGCCAATTAGCACGACGGAATACCCAGCGGGGTACCCTGGCTCGTGGTAGGCGTGAGGGAAGTGAAAGGATCAACGGAAAGTGGTCGCTATCGCAGAGGTCGTCATACGCCGACCAGTGAAATAAAGGAAGGAGAGAAGGAGAAGTGAGAGAGAGGTCTATGGCAGAAAAGGTGCCGTGAGCGGCACTAAAATGAGTTGGGGAACCATCGTTGAGAAGGCTCAGATTGTGGTCAGCAAGAAACTGGTCTATGAGGCGGCCCCGGCTAGATGTATAAGCACTGCCCCACAAAGGATGGTGGGCATTGATGTTCCCAAGGATGAGGTAAGGAGGGGGGAGTTGCTGAAGGAGGGCCACTAGGGACGTGAGTGTAGGTGGCCTGTCTGGTGTAAGGTAGAGGTTGCAAATGGTCAATGGAGTGTCCAAGTGAACCCGGACAGCAACCACTTCCAATGGAGTTTGGAGAGGAATCCAGGTACTGACAATATCTGTCCGGACCAAAGTACAAACCCCACCAGACGCCTGGAGGGGACCAACCCGGTTCCGACAAAAAGCACGGAACCCACGGAGGGTCGGTGAATGTGCATCCATAAACCTCGATTCCTGCAGGACGACACAGGCCGCAGAAGAGAGAGAGATTAGCTGTTTAATCTCCAAGAGGTGACGGTAGTAACCATTACAGTTCCATTGGATGATCACATCACGAGGATCTAGGCGGGAAGCGAATGGCATAACGTCTGTCACGCTGCTTTGTCAGCGTCCGTCACCAAAGAAGAAGGAACAACATCCATAAATAGCTGATCAGCCTCGGGCTCAATGGGATGAGCGAGTTGCGAAAGCACAGTCGGCACCTCCGGTGGTACCGGAGGGGCTTTATCTTGTAACTTTGGTTTCTTCTTCTTCTTCTCCTTCTCCTTCTCTTTCTCTTTCTCCTTCTCCTTCTCTCGTGTGGGACGGGCAGGACCCACCCCAGAGAGAGGACTTTTGTCAGTTAGGTCTGGTTCTGACGAGGATCGGGCGACCTTTGAACTCACTGACTGGGAGTCCGATGGCCGGCTGGAGGTCGAACATCTCCGATCTGGGGAACGCCGGGACGGAAGGCCCTGAGATAGGGCACTGTCACCGGCAGGCGACGGAGAAGGTGTGCACTTCTCCGGCTGGGAAGGGGTGGGACACAAAGGGAGGGCTACAGGAGCTACAGGAGAGGGAGATGTGAGGGAGGGGTGTGGACGGGGTGTAGGGGGGAGATGGGAGTGGGAAGGGGAGGGTGAAAGGCTAGACGATAACGTCGTAGTGAAGGTCGTCGCCATTTGCACGGGATGCAGACGTTCAAATTTACTGCGGGCCTCAGGGTACGTCAAACGCTCCAGGGATTTGTACTCTTGTATCTTCTTTTCTTTTTTGAACATAGGGCAATCTGGCGACCGTGAAGAGTGGTGTTGTTGACAGTTGACGCACACCGGCGGAGGAACACAGGGGCTCCCCTCATGTAGTGGGCGTCCACAATCACCGCATACTGGGACTGCTGTACAGCGAGAGGACATATGACCAAACCTCATACATCGATAACACCGCATGGGAGGTGGAATGTAGGGCTTCACTTCACATCGATATATCATTATCTTGACCTTCTCTGGGAGTGTGTCCCCCTCGAAGGCCAAGATAAAGGCCCCAGTATCGACGCGGTTATCTTTAGGTCCCATCTGAACGCGGCGAACAAAATGTACACTATGCCGATCGAGATAGGCCCTAAGCTCCTCATCAGTTTGAAGGAGGAGGTCCCGGTGGAATATCACACCCTGTACCATATTCAAGGATTTGTGCGGGACAATTGTTACTGGAATGTCGCCAAGGGTGGTGCAGGCGAGCAAAGCTTCAGACTGGGCTTCCGAGGCTGTTTTAATGAGTAATGAGCCAGATCTAAGCTTACCCATAGATTCCACTTCACCAAACTTGTCCTCTATGGTCTCGACAAAGAACAGAGGTTTGGTGGAAGTGAAAGTCCCTCCATCAGTCCTTGAGCAAACGAGATAGCGAGGAAAGGGTTTTGCTCCTAACCGGCGAGCCTGGCCTTCCTCCCAAGGGGTAGCAAGGGAGGGAAACATCCTCTTATCCGCAGTAGCAGCATTAAACGATCTCTTCCTGTCTTGAGAGACGGCCGATGCACGACCATTTTGGAGTCTAACTCTTTTCATAGTGCTAGACGTCCGCCCTGGTGTCACCCACTCCGAAACCGGGGCTCTCTCCATGGGCGCCACCCAGCCTCAGCAAAGGCCACCTGGCACGATGGCCATTGCCGGGAGTTCTGATACCCCCGAGGACAGGCATCAACTCCTTGGCTTGCATGGAGAGGTCGCAGCTCAGACACCAGTAGTGTGATCCCTGTGGTGTCAGGGGGCTCAGCCAAAGGGTACATAACAGCCCCCCCCCACACGGACTGGCTACACGTGCTGGGGACCTAGCGGGGGATGGGGGCTACAGCGAGGAGAGGAAGTGGAAAGGAAAGGATAGGACCCGTGCTGTAGGGGCTAGGTCGGGAGTTCTTTCCCAATTGGCTCACACATTATCGGTCAATTTTGGTATGGAAGGTCAAACCCCAAGGGGGACCAAACTGGGCCAAAAACCGGTGTACACAGCAGACAAAACCAAAGTGCAGGACAATCGGTACCATGGGATAGCCAAGCCGTCATCCAGAGTACCACCGAGAGACGGGGTTGGAGAGGGTTGGAAGGAGGAATTGGGATGGGAAGGAGGGGGAACTAGGAGGGGTAATGCAGCCTGAAGAAAGCAGGAAAAAAGGCTGCAATGGCTCGGGGACCCGTGCGCGCCACACACGTACCCACAAAAGAGCTGTGGGCCCCCTGGGGGGTTCGTTGTATTGTGAGTGCTGTAGTCGCCGTAGAATGAAAGTTCTGGTAGCTGTAAGAGTTTTGGCGGTACTATTGCTTCTCTGTATGAAGTCGCTACATAATACTACACATCCAAAGAACAACAAACGTTTAATAACAGGTTTGCAGCCAAGATCGCTTTCTTCATGTAATTACATTACCGGTTCTGGCGTGCTAGGCGCCATCTTCAGACCTGTACTAATCTTGCATGAATTCACTGCTATTATAACAATTTCTTACATAGTATAACGGTGTACATCCACATTGATGTGTCATCAACATAAAATTTACAACTCAAAAATAAAACGTCTGAACCCATCTTTGCCAAAGTGGAGTAGCCGAGCGGTCTAAGGCGCCTCGCTGCGGAGCGCGCGGTTGCTCGCCGTCAGAGGTTCGAGCGCGCGCGCGCGTGTGCGTGTGCGTGTCCTTAGATTCGTTTACCTTAGTTTAAGTAGTTTGTAAGCTACGTACTGATGACCACGCAGTGTGATCCGATAGATTTACAAACATTTGAACCCATCTTTCTTATGGTCTTAACCAGAGGCACTTCAGAATCCAAGTTCACTACTAGGAGTGGTTCTGGTTGAGACCATAAGAAAGATGGGCTCAGACTAGAGCTGGTTTTCAACGTGACTAACTGTTCAAATAATTTACGTCACGGTTCGGGAAATCTCGGGAAATGTTTGAACTTTCGATCACGACGCTATCTAGCAATGTCAGGAGGTCTATCTCTACGATTTACAAATATGATATTCATCTTTGTGCAGTATACGATTTATAACGAAAATACGGTGTCAATGTACTATGGGGATTAACTAGTGTGAAATTCCGACTATAGTAGCTTATAGGGTGCAGGTCATAAGTAAAAACAGTAGGGAATACAGGCAATAAGTAAATGATAGCAATTGCGATTAGAAATTATAGTGCTGCCATCTAGCGAATGCTGTTGATACTACGTACAGAGCAGTTCGTGCAACGTTTATTCCGAAGTTGCAATTACGGTTTATTTTTATATGACTTATTTCCATTATTGGGTATTAAATTTCTAACGTTTTCCCTATTTCATCTTGCTTTCCAGGCGATTGAAAGGTGGTAACATTTTAATCTGTTAATGTACCGTATTAACAGGGAATGAAATGGTCATTTGCAATCCATCTCTTATAATCACATTAAAAGTAATTTGTACTTAGGGGACTGATGATCAAGCAGACTAGTCCCCTCTAAACAACAACAACAATTTCTACTTATGAAGGGTTCACATTTTTTTAGCTTTGAATGTTAGCCGTCAGTAATGAGGTCCAGTAGTTCTAGTAGCAGATATTTTGTTTATCAACGGATCATAGCTTGCATTCTGTATTTTAATTTTCGTGAGGGCCATAGCTACCAGCCACTGTTTCAAGTCCTTCACTTAGCAAACAAGGGCCAAAAACTTAACTTATTGGAAGCCCTTGAAATCATAAAACAGCTAGCCCATAGCCCTGATTTAGTATTAAATGATCAAACACAACTAAACAGTTCACCCCTATTAGATTTCACTTAATTCATCCCTGAGTCACATTACCTCCTACCCTGTCAGTTCCAGTCTCATCATACATTTCCTCATAGTACAATCTATTACCTAAGTTTTCCATCAATTCCCACACTGGCTGTTCCATTCCTCCATTACAAAAAACCTTAAATGTAGACCTAGCATTTTATTTATTTTATTCAAAAACTGAATTCCTTGTTTACCCCCACAGTTCCAAACTCCTGTGTATTTATTTATTATGATTTATTTTTAAGTTTTGAAAAATTTGGTCCCAGTGTAGCTTACAACATAATATTCATTTTCATCTACCTGAATTTTTAGAATATTAATTTCATTAGACAGATTTGTTTAGTTTAATCTAATGCAGTAACTATTCATTTTAGGTTCTTGATTCCACTCCAAACCTGGCCTTACAAGTGTCATATGTAACACCATCTATAATTATAGTGCAGAATTATTAACAAGGCACTTATATATATTTATTTATCAGCATTATCAGTTTGTTTGTAATAGTAGGTAGTTTCAGTTCCCAGGTTATATTCAGATTTATTCCTTGTTTTATCCTCCACACATTGTATATTCTTGTATTACTGTTTAGTTTATAAGTTGATAACTGTAATAACACAATGTCAAAGAAGTGTTATACTATGTATATCGATCTAAGTGTAGTCATTTCTCATCTCCTCCCATAATGTATATAAACAATGTAACCTCTTTGACACAGCAGTAAATACTCTGAAGATGGCCTAATAAGCCGAAAACCGGTTACTTAAGCAAAAATAAACTTGTAGAACATACACAAAATTGTGTTTTTAATTTATTTCGTAATGAACTTGTTCTACCAAGAACCGACGGAAAAATCAGTTAACATATTATTATTGGATTGTAGTAGTTTGCTGCTGGTTAAGAGTTTTCAGTATTCTTTCGAACAAATCCACAGTTTATGAGAATCCTTGAAATATTATGAAGTGATGCATCAGCTTTGATGGTTTCAGCTGCGTCGGAGTGCCCGAGCGCATTGAGGCGCTATGACCGATGAGCAAGGCCGATCCCCGTCGGGGGTTTTACTCCCTCCTCGTGCACGGATATTTTTGTCGTCTTTAGTATGAGGTAGTTTATAATTTGTTTGTAATTTTAGGGACAGATGACCCTGCAGTTAAGTCCCATAAGATTAAAAAATATTTGAATTAAACTTTTAAAGGGCAACCCTCAGTCGCAAAGTATGAATATAATCGTAACCAGGTTTCGATGCCGCTGTGGGCACCTTCTTCAGACGAAGATGAATATGTTAAAACTACATGTCAAGATCTAAAAAATACGAAAAATACCTGACATAATCAGATAGTCATACCTAAAGAGTAAATAATTGTAGCCAGGCGGAGCAGTCACTAGGGGCTGCAATGTCTCCGCTGCTAACGTCGACGTCGACGTCCTTCCGAACGTGAGTCCAGAATCTATGTAATCAGATTTGTCTTAAAAGCAGACTGTAAGAAAAAAATTTGAAAGCTTTTGCGTGTGTCTATGTACATCACAGAGAAGATCATGAACACTTTGTATCTGGATACGGCACATAAGATGAGAGAAGCAGGATCTACAGCATCTCTGTCTTCCTATTCGGCACTAGAAATACAGGAAAATACAGTTCTCAGTGAAGGGGAAAGGGGGGGGGGGAATATGGAGATGTCGGAGACTCAAGCATAACCGAAGTTACAAGGAGCGCGGGAAAACGAGCACTCCCGCTGTGACGACAGCAATAATGGTGAGGGAATTTCGCAGCAGGTTGACACAAGGAAATTAAGTTACATTTAGCGGAAACGCGGATGTTAAACGAGGGACATGACGAAATTAACTTTCGTCATTGTTTCGAAAACAAAGATTCTACAGAAAGTGTCACAAACAAATGCGGTATGAATCTACACGTGTTGCTAGCTAAACGATGGCTGGGTCGTCAGCGGAGGTGACTTGACGCATGCGCAGAGCGCCAAATAATAGTATCAGATTGGTCTGTATGAGCTATGGGTGCCAAGAAAACGTGATTCAACAGCCCACAAATAGGAATCAGCTTCGATCATTTGAGCCGCGGCGGAGCGGAGCGTATTAAGACGCTATGCTACGATGCGTGCGGCCGTTCCCCGTCGGGGTTAGAATCCCCCCTCGGGCATGGCTGTTTGTGTCGTCTTTATTATAAGCTAGTTCATAAGTAGTTAAAAGTTTAGTGACTGATGACCCCGCAGTTAAGTCCCTTAAGCTTGCCAAACATTTGAACTTTTTTTTCGATCATTTGACGCGATTAACTGGATAGGAAAAAGAGTTCCAATTCTTTACCACAAGCGATATGACTTGGATACACCCCTTATCCCAGAATCCAGGGTCATACCTCAAGGACGTGAAACATCCCAGTTCACCAGTGAGGAAAAAATTTTGTGTCATCATCTGGTGAAGTGTTTCGGCTGTAGTGTCGTGGAACGCGAAAGGTGTAGCTGGCGACTATGTTGAAAAATAGTGCGAGGTGCATATTTCATGTAGTCATGGTCTATCTGAATTTGGCAATAAAGTGCTCGTGTGGTAAACAATGACGAAACCTTCCTTTGGAGCCACTTTTGTAGGACTTTCCACTTTCCTATTCTAATCATAACTGATTGGTCAACGGCGTCTATGGTTTTCTAAACGCACCGTTATACAACTAAATATTTCCGTAAAGTCATGGAACGAATTCAACCACGCACACGAAAGCAACGAAACCAAATGGAAGTGTGAAAACTTAATGAAACAAAAACTCCCCAAGCTTGCATACGTGTTCCATGCAGTTCCATTTCACGCTGTACACAATTCTAGACGATGTCTTAGTACATTCCGCACCCGTTGGATGGTATTAGGTTTTACGGAGTAAGTACCGTCTCTGATGTCTCATTTAAGTGGTCAATGTCGTTGATACGAACACAGTATGCACGTTGCTTATTATAACCCCAGACGAAAAAGGTCTAGGGGTGTCAAGTCCGGGAATCGCGATAGCAGTGGCCTAAGTTCACCCCTTCCTATCCATCCTTGCGGAACGTTGTATCCAGGAATTCTAGTACAATTCTGACGATGTGTGGGTTTCGCTGCATTTCATTGTTGCGTCATTACCTCCGTGCGCACAAGAATGAAATTTACGTAACGCACATTTCTATGACGTTTCACTGCCTCTTTGTGACCCATGGAACTGCACCATGACTTCGATAGTGATAGTGATAGTGATAGTGATAGTTTACATTTACGAATCAATAATGAATGAGGAGGAATTTAAAGTAATCGAGGATAAAAATTTTGGGCATACCTTACCTAAAAGAAAGGATCGGTTGGTAGGACACATTCTTAGATAAAAAGGAATCGTGAATTTAGCATTGCGGGGAAGTGTGTGTGGTAAAAATCGCAGAGGAAGGCCAAAAAACAAATACAGTAAGCAGGTTCAAATAGGTGTGGGTTCCCGTTCTTACGAGGAGATGAGGAGGCTTACTGAACAGTCTGTTGGAGAGCTCTATTAATCTCCGGAGTGAGGACCACAATAATAATGTTACTGCTTAATCGTCTTATAGAAGGTGAGTTTCGAGCTCTGGGGAGACATGTTATGGATGATAGAGAAACCCGACTTGGTATACAAACCTGATAGCAAAATTAAGGCGGTTCAAAGTGACTGTGGAACGATTTCTGGTCTAAGTAATGAAGAAGAAATTGTCTTCGAAGAAAAATGCTCTTATTTAGTTCCGAGGAAGCTTCTGTCCTTGGCACAAAAGAGTTGTTTGACATACGCAATAGACTACACGACGTGGGAGTACGTGACAATATACTGCATGCTTAAAAGAAGTATTTAAGGTTCTTACAGATTGCTAGGAACATGGATGCAGGTGTTCAATACGATATGCCTGGAAGCGTATTGCTGTTGAAATATTTACCACTTTGCTTGTGTCGACAATTTTCAGAACATCGTGATACAGGCTTCCTTCCTCTGTAAGTATACTTTATTACTGAATCTCCAAGTGTTTGTAACTAAAGACAATGGTGCTGATGTGAGTGCAGGAGCATTGGTAACACTAGGCTACCGCATTTGTATTATCAGAATATTAGTGATTCTGAGCAATGCTAACAACCTAAATATGAAAGTTGTCATAGTGCTTAATGTGCGTACTGGCACAAAAGGTAGACAGCTTGAAACGTGTCCATAAAAAATTATTTTTGTAAGAAAATGTCTAATATTGTGCCTCCTGTTTTGTATCGAGTAACTTGCTTGCAAGAAAATGTATAATATCGCTTCTACTGTATGTATCGATATGTGTGAAGTTTCATCTTTGGCAAAGATCATGTATTGCATAGCATTGTAGCTCGCGCTGAGAGAGAGTAGCACTGGTGGTTCAGCTCGCTTAGAGAGCGGTTGGGTTGTGTGTATGGCTCCGATGTAGAGCAGAGGCTGCTTTGCCAGCAAGTCAGAAGTTGTATTATGTAGGTAATGTAATGCTGATTATTAATAATAAGTAACTTGACTTTCTTTCCTGTTTTATTTACGTAGTTAGAAAATTAACCCACTTCCTTCATTTGATAATTAATTATTAGTGGATTTAAAGTGTAGTATTGATTTGAACAATATTGTTGAACAGATTTCATTATTGGTGCCATAGTAAATGATAGTTAATTGACTATGATACTAAATTTCAATAATTAAAAACTGATCTGCATAAAATTCTCACAGTCAAGCATTAAGAAAGTGATTTATGGTTTTTTTTATATCTTTCTCGCAGTCAAAATTTTTGAGTATAGTCAGTGTCTGTTTCAAATGGTGACTTGTCACAGTTGTTTTGTGTTTAAAATATCCGTTGCGCACATAATCAGTTTAATGCACTGTTTCTTATTTAATAGTATATACATCAATATCAGGGCCATAATTAAACCAAATTGCTGTGTTAATGAACATTTTTCTGTCTGATTTAACGATAGGTTCAACATCCACAACACACGTAAAGCTTTTAAGCTATTGTTCAGCATCGTCGTGAATCAGTTTTTCGCTAGATTAAATTAGCAACAGAATACACAGAGAAAATATCTGGAGCGATTTATTCCAGAGACTTGCGGATACATGACTACGCAAAGCAAGGACAAGAAATCGAGGTATGCTACGCGAAGGTCATACGCAAGTGGAGCTGTTTGAACTGTGGGATCCGTAAACGATATTAATGAAAACAGGAGTGTGAAGGGTAGCTGCAGCAGAAGGTACTGATTCTGCTTGAGCTGTCAGTTTATTTTTATGACTGCGTACACAAGGTTTCCAGTGTCGAGAACACCGTGCGGAATTACAATTCTATAAATGACTTCTGTGACAGAACGCACTCCACAAACATAACATTTTATTTCATGTGTAAGCAATATTTAGACGGTGAAATTCTAAACTAAAACAAGTCCCATGTCTAGAAATATGCTAATTTTTAAGCTGTAATAGGAGGAATATGTTCGCTCTATAATTCGCAGGAACTGAGGACGACACAGTCGTTGGGTGGTACACTTCATCTGACACAGCAGTAGTTGCAGTTGCCTTTTATGCGACAAATTACGTAAGCGTTTGGCCAGCTTTACTCTCACGGAAAATCTTTCCAATTTCTAAGAGTGTCAGTCATACAACAGATCGCTTTACCTTTCTGTCATTGCTCATAATCTGTATAAAGCAGAGTGTCCCTGTGTTTTTGTGTACGTTTTGCTTACAAATCTACAGTTATGTTCCAATCCTTATAAAGTTTTGTACATGTAAAATTGATTCCATATGGACGATCACCATAAATGTAAGGATCACTCACTACACGTAGTTCAATAGATACGTCAAACAATGAGATGCGCGATAAACTGCTGCGTCAAGCGATAATGCTTCACATTTCCTCCTAAACCACTGGACCGATTTCAACGTAATTTGATACATATATCCCTTACGTAAGATGACAATTGCTGTATAGGTAAAAACCACGTATGACTCATGTTCAGGAGATATAACATCATAAACAAGAAACTGCCTCGTAATGCGACGAGACTTATTAATACACTTATCAGAATGACAGTACTTAGAAACTTGCAACAAACTTTTAACATAATTTCGAACCTTTATTAAACTTTTCCTCCCTGACAACCACATCAAAATACCGAAAGGAAAAAAGTTTGTCGCTAACTACTTTTACGCTGTTAATGGAGCAAAACTACGGCATTTGGTACGACGTCACAGTACATAATTTCTATACTAGAAATTGTAGTCGCAGGAAATTTTACAGATATTATACACACATATAACAGAATGTACTTTCAAAATTGTAAAACAGTACGAAACGGAGTTCATGAGATATACGGACATAAACAGTAACGTTCATGGAAAAACGTCCCATCACGCATCAGGTTTTAATCTATTACTTCTTTAAAACTAACTCTGTTTGCAATGGATTTTACCGACAACAACCACTTATACAAATCAATATATAACTGCAAAATTATACAATTGTACATCATATAGATCAATAAATATGAGATCATATAAACTGCGATAGGTAAAAACCTGTCACATCAATCACCACGTATTAATAAATTTACGTATTTACCACTAAAACACTCATGTATTTCAGTCAGCTTAAGGAAATTCCTGAAAGATGACTACTCCTGAAAACTTTGAACCAACTTTGAACTGTGACGTGCACACGGCTGCAGGTGAAAGCAGTAGACTTCTGTAAAGCTATAGGGAAAAAAGAGAATAAAACACTGTACGTCAAAATAAATGTTCAAATATTTGTTAAGCATAAGGGACTGCGGGGTCATCAGTCCCTTAACTTACAAACTATTTACGAAGTACCTTATACTAAAGACGACACAAACGTACTCGCCCGAGGGGGGATTCGAACCCCGGACCGTAGCGGCCGTGCAGACTGTGACTGGCGCGCCGCAAACAGCTCGGCCACTGCGGCTGGCTCACTGTACATACAACGAATACTCATTATTTCAGATAGATCTGGCTTTCAACTTCAAGAGACTGCAGTTTACAGTGAGACTTGCATTTTATATTACGATTAATAAATCATAGGGCAATGTATTCAATACTGTGGAGTGTATTTGACATATCCATGTTACTCACGCGGACAACTTTATGTCACTTGCTGAAGGGTGGACTCCCCCAAGAATTTATTCATATTAAATCCTCGAAAAGTCACAAGAAATAGTGTTCACAGTAAAGTTGTGAATTAAATGAATATATGAATGTTACATATCATTTATATTTTTATTACAATCTTTCTTTGTTTGGATACTGTACTTAAAAATTTGCGAATTATGCAAGAGCCTTATTTCTTATATATTATCTGATAAATATAAGAGTAGAAAAAGGAGATGGACAGAGAGACAGAGGGACAAGGTATATTCAACTCAAGACTTGAATAAATAAGTAAATAGCCAGGAAAAGCCGAGTTTAGTATAAATGGGGATTATATTGGGAATATTTTCACTGCAGCCTTACTAGTTTTATCTTCAGTAGAGGCAAACGCAGAAATAAGATCACCATTAAAATGTGTGTCCCCCTTCCTTGAGTCTTTTGTGTCCGTGTGACTTTCCCGGTCTTAATCATTTCACAGAAACATTATTCCTACACGCTTTAACAGACTTTCGATTTCTTGTCAAGAGAAGTTTATTTTGCTTAAAAAATAGAATTTAACTTACTTCCTTACATTCATAATCCATATGAACAATGCCATAAAGAGAAATGCCCCAATACAGATTTGCAGAAAATTAATTGCTGAAGCAACAGCTGAGGGATGAGCATGGAAATATGGAAAAACACCGTATTTACTATTTAAGAACAGAGGATAATTTGACTCATTACTCTTAGAGCTGCGTATTTCAAACACCACTTGAAGATCGGTATGATCGCTAAGACCGTTGTCTACAACCTGACGCCAAAGCAATTTCTTTTGATTAGGTGATATTTATGGATCACGAGGTGGGGGTGACTGTCAATTGGCCGCAAGAATGTATGTAACCGAACTCGAATCAGAACAGCAGCATCAGAGCGGAGAGTTATTCTCGCTGTGAGAGAAAACTCGTAAGTGATACGTAGTGAGTATTCGTTTCACGAGTCGAGACATACTGGATTACGAGGGATATTTACAAAGTCAGGTGGACTTGCAAACTACAAGAAATACAACTCAAGAGATTCCTTGTTTCAGTAACGACGCGGTATACCGTGTGCTGGTCGTCCTTCAGGAAAAGCTGTTTAAAAAAGCGAGAAGTTATGGTTCGCACAAATACATTCGCACTCTGCGTTCCCGTGCAACATTCTTGAATCAATTACGAGGTGACATCGGATTTACTGTCGATGGGGAACCTTCATCGAGCGCTATGCGGCAAGCTTCGGAATGTCAGTATGGCTGTAGATGTAAAGACTCTACGTCGCTGTTCTGATACGTATTATGTTTCGCCTCATACAACACGTTGGTTAGGCTTATTACTCTCTGAAAGAAATAGGCATAAATTAAATTTATTGTCTCTTGTGATTGCAAAATCAGCAGTGACTGTTTGCTGACCAGTGAATCCGATGAGAACACCCGGAATGGCTCTTGAAACCATGATTGGTTGCTTAGGTACTGTGAGCTTACCAAATTGTTTAATGTGTGCGGCAAGAGAGCGGGTATTTTCCTGCCGTTGTGGCAGTCACGCAAAGAAGAAGTGCTTATCAGTAAACAAACTCCTGAGTCATCAACACCAGCATCAGCCTTATGGCACGAACTGCTTGATGAATGCCAAATTTCAGCTGGCACTATTGAGGTTAGGTTAGCCATCCATGTATCTGCGATAGGTTTATAATGCACTGTCTGTTCTACAGAAACATTCGTTGGCGGTAATCCGCAACATTGCTGAAGATTCCAATCTTTATTGGCTAAGCCGCGGTGCAGTGACCGAGCGGTCTAAGGCACCTTGCAGCAGAATGCGCGGTTGCTCGCTGTCGGAGGTTCGGATCCTTCCTGGGGCGCGCGAGTGTGTGTGTGTGTGTGTGTGTGTGTGTGTGTGTGTGTGTGTGTGTGTGTGTGTGTTTTGTCCTTAGGCCAGTTTAACTTAAGTAGTTTGAAACCCTACGGACCAATAACCAAAAAGTTGAATCCCATAGATTTATAAACATTTGAACATTTTTACTGGCTATTTTTCGAAATTACCTAACATCTGTTACACCTATTAAGACGGATAACATGGCTTAGCCACAGACTAAGGGATGTTTCCAGAATGATACTTTCACTCTGCAGCGGAGTGTGCGCTGATATGAGACTATCATATTAGCTCACACTCCGCTGCAGAGTGAAAGTTTCATTCTGGAAACATCCCCTAGGCTGAGGCTAAGCCATGTCTCCACCATATCCTTTCTTCCAGGAGTGTTAGTCTTGCGTGTTTCGCAGGAGAGCTTCTGTGAAGATTGGAAAGTGTGAGGCGAGGTACTGGCGGAAGTAAAGTTGTGAGGCGGCATCGTGAGTCGTGTCGGGATAGCTCAGTCGGTAGAGCGCTTGCCCGCGAAAGGCAAAGGTCTTTAATCTGCGAAAAGGCAAAGGTCCCAGGTTCGAGTCACAGTTCCGGCACACAATTTTGATCTGCCAGGAAGTTCATATCAGCGCATACTCCGCTGCAGAGTGAAAGTTTCATTCTGCCTGCGAAATGTCTGCATCTACATGGGATACTCTGCAAATCACATTTAAGTTCCTGGCAGAGGTTTCATCAAACACCTTTATACTATTTATTTCCCATTCCATTCTCGAATAGCGCGCGGGAAGAACAACATCTGAATCTCTCCTTTCGAGCTCTGATTTCTCGTATTTTATTCTGATGATCATTTCTACCTATGTAGTTGGTAGTCAACAATATATTTTCGCATTCGGAGGAGAATGTCGGCGATTGTAGTTTAGTAAGTAGCCCACGGCGCAGCGATAAGCGCCGTTGTTGTTGATGATTATGTATCATTTCCGTAACGCTGTCTCCCCTGTATCGTGACAATACGAAACGAGCTGCCCTTATTTGGACTCTTTCGATGTCCTCCGTCAAACCCACCTGATAAGGATCCCAAATAGTTGGTACTGCTGTCAAATTCAATCGTTTCCAACCATTCGCTCTATTTTTTTTTTTTTTTAAACTGGCTGTTTTCCAAATGAAACTAAAAAATTGTGTTTCTAATAAGTTAATACAAAACCACGCAATGTTTAAAAAGTTTTTCAGTTACAACTTACGGCAGAAAGCACTTAAGTCATTAAAAAGTGACTGCCTCCAATAGGCGAATTACACAGGTCCAATTTGGAGCTAAGACACCTTGTCAGTAAACTACAACATAGCTATGACGTAGACCACAGAAGTTCGTGCATTTTAATATCGCAGTAGTTTCGAACACGGTTTACAATTGCGAGCCGTATGAGCCATTGTAATTAGTAAAAACAGAATGCACCCTTAAAAGTAATTAATGTTCAAATGGTTGTTAACCTTATGGGACTTAACTACGGGGTCATCAGACCCTAAACTTACAAACTACTTATCAACTACCTTATACTAAAGACGGCACAAATATCCATGCCCGAGGGGGGATTCGAACCCCCGACCGTAGTGTCCGTGCAGACCGTGACTGGAGCGCCTCAGTCTCCTCGGCCACCGCGGCCGGCGTAATTAATATTCTTTTAGTCTACATATTGATACTGTAATCGCTAATATATGTATAAATAAAAGACGGCAACCAAAGTTGTTGCTTCGGACCTCTTACTAAAAAACAAATGTTGAAACTGTGGTGAAATCGTGCTTAATTACAATTGATTTAATCCACTTCGCATCGTTTTGAAGTCCTCATTTGTGTCTATTTCTCACGATGACAGTTTATTGTAAATACCGGGTGATCAGAAAGTCAGCATAAATTTGAAAATTCAATAAATCACGGAATAATGTAGATTGAGGGGTAAAAATTGACACACATGCTTGGACTGACGTGGGGTTTTATTAAAATAAAATAAAAACAAAGTATTGCTAGACGCCTTGCATACGTCATTTGGTGATGATCGTGTGCTTAGCGGCCACTTTCGTCATGCTTGGCCTCCCAGGTCCCAAGACCTCAGTCCTTGTGATTATTGGCTTTAGGGTTACCTGAGGTCGCAAGTGTATCGTGATTGGCCGACATCTCTAGGGATGCTGAAGACAACATCCGACGCCAATGCCTCACCATAACTCCGGACATGCTTTACAGTGCTGTTCACAACATTATTCCTCGACTACAGCTATTGTTGAGGAATGATGGTGAACATATTTAGCATTTCCTGTAAAGAACATCATCTTTGCTTTGTCTTAATTTGTTATGCTAATTACTGCTTTTCTTATCAGACGAAGCGCCATCTGTTGGACATTTTTGAACAATTTTTTTCGATTCTAATAAAACCCCTTGTCATTCCAAGCATGTGTGCCAATTTTTACCTCTCTATCTACATTATTCCGTGATTTATTAGTTTTTCAAATTTATGCTGACTTTTTGATCACCCAGTACTTCACGGCTTTCAGGATACACGGAGAAATAAAACCACTTTTTGAACAATTAGCTTTACAGCCAGCATGCTGAAAACATATTGATTTCCCTGTGTCGCCGCCTTGGGTCGACGCGAAGGAACAAAGGTGGCCGAGCTGTCTGCGGCGCGCCAGTCCCGGTCTGCACGGCCACTACGGTCGGGGGTTCGAATATCCCCTCGGCATGGATATTTGTGCCGTCGTGTTAGTTAGTTCATAAGTAGTTTGTAAGTTTAGGGACTGATAACCCCGTAGTTAAGTCCCATAAGCTCTACAAACATTTGAATTTGAATTTTGAACGAAAATAGCAGATTCTCGTGTCCGTCTATATCCAGGTGCCCTAGGCTGCACTCCGTCAAGTTTCGCTATCGTCAGTAATCCGGGTACTGGTTGCATACAGAAAACAAGATTAAACAAAATCGGCGAAGAGGAATAGTGGGCGA
This sequence comes from Locusta migratoria, assembly GCA_026315105.1. Lineage (NCBI taxonomy): Eukaryota > Metazoa > Arthropoda > Insecta > Orthoptera > Acrididae > Locusta > Locusta migratoria. Next base: position 323,853,598 of record CM048745.1, on the reverse strand, counting down.
AACCAGAACTTAGCCAACAACATTGCCACAGAAAGAGAGACTGCAAAACTCTACTCTCACTTGAGTAATACTGTTTCGATATAATCCTTACTGCTGGAGCTTAACATTCATGCATGAATTGCCGTTGCTAAACCCTTAATAGTGGAACTAACGAAAAGCTGCGAAGGAACTGGTGTCACCATCATAAAACCCGGACACATGTCGACTGGACACATTGCTATCTAGAAACGACCGTGTTTATGTATGGAAAATCCCAAACGAAGATTACGATACCGCATCGTCGATCATGAGGAAGGTTCGGTCAAGATTTGGGCAGCTCTATATAGAACATATTAGCGGCATAACACACTCAAGACCTTCACTGCGCGATAGCAACTGTGATGCTACTGATGACAGTTCAGGAGTTCTTTCACCATAGAGGACGAAGCAAATACTACAGAATTCGAATCAAGAACAGCTGTCAGCATTCGTAATTTAAAAGGAGATATCGCTGCAGTATTAAAGAAACTTAAATAACTTAGTAAGTCTTCCGGTATAGATTGTACACTGTGATTCTTGAGTTTCTCCCGGCGTATTTGATAATCAAAATATCCCCGGGTGTACTGCCGGTCTACAGTGTCCGTAGACGGACACTGTAGACGGATACTGTAGACCGGCGGTACACCCACGGATATTTTGATTGAGATTGTACGCTAATTAGGTTCCTTTCAGAGTATGGTGATGCAATAGCCCAATGCCATAATATACTCCTCCGCGAAAGCTCCGTACCGAAAAATTGAAAACTTACACAGGTCAGTCCAGTTTTTAAGAAAGGCAATAGGAGTCATCCGAAAAATTACAAACCTATAATTTTCATTGACATCTGTTTGCAGCAGGATTTTAGAAAATGTACTTCCCTCGAATATTGAGAACTACCTCGAAGAGTATTTGGAAAGTATTCTTGTGAAAAACAGTCAGCTATTTACTCAAACGAAGTTGTGCTACTGACAAGGGATCTCAAATCGATTCCATGTTTCTAGATTTCCGGAAAGCTTTTGACACTATACCTCACAAGTGTCTTCTAATAACATTGCTCATTTATGAAATGTCACGACAGTTGGGCGATTGTATTCGTGATTTCCTGTCAAAAAGTTCACAGTGCGTTGTAATTGACGGTAAGTCATCGCGTAGATTAGAAGTGATATCTGGCCACTTGCGAGTTCAATTTTGGAGTACCCCTGCGCATTGTGGAGTCGGCACAAGTGAGACTGACGGAAAATTTGGAGAAAGTTCAGAGGAGGGCTGCTCGTTTTTTATTATAGCGATATAGCAATGAGAGTATTACGGAAATGATGCACGAGTTGGGATGGAAATCATTAAAAGAAAGGCGTTATTCGTTGCGGCGAGATTTATTTCAGAAATTTCTTACACCAACTTTGTCTTCCAAACCTACATAGGGAGACATGATCATCGCAATAAAATAAGAGAAATCTGATCGAAAAAGGAAAAATTTTGGTGTTCCTTTTTGCCGCTCGCTATTAGAGAAAATCATATAAGCGGTTCGATGAACCCTCTGCCATGCACTTCAAAGTGAGTTGCAGAGAATTTATGTAGATGTAGAATGTCTCAATCATCCTCGACAAAATATGTTTACTCTGACTGACATGCTGGTGTGTGCCCATACACACAACTGAAAACGTTCGCCCCTGAAAAATGGCAATTTAGGAAACGGCTTTTCTGCCAAATTAACGCTATGCAATTTCGTGCACGGTATTATTGCTACAAAGCAATTCCGAAACCCGAACGTCACTCCCATCTGCTGCATGTCAGCTATCTAACGACTTTTAGTACAACTATTTTAGCTCTGTACGTGTCATGTAGTTATTGGTAGATTTAAAATGCTCTCACATTCCACTCATCTGGAGGAAACCAACCCTACGTTAGACCTTTAATGCAATAAAACAAGAATTATATTTAACAGGTGCGTGTCTTCCTAGAGGCAGTATGATTGACAGAGTGCAAACACGTGCCATTTACTGTTCCAGTATTTGAGACTTTGACCATTTATTGACATTAAACAAACTTTGAAATTACGTTTAAACATTTTCCCATGTTACCCATTGCAAAATGATGAAAGGAAAGGAAAATTTCTCGCTTCCTACATTTTCACTGTTCATGCGTATGTTTTCCACATCACAAATTACATTTTAATTCACTACTTCTTGAACAAAGACCCCATTCGCAGCTCAGTCTGCTTAGTAACCACCTGTACAATTTGATCTACTTAGAAAATTGTATCATCATGTGACACCCTGTTCACAGGACATGACTTCATACATATTGATATGCATGAAAAAGTATCTTTTGCATAAAATGATGCACAAATTACACTACATACATTCCGTATTTGCTAAAATCATACAACAACCTCAACCCAGTCTCAGTCTTTTCTAGCCTCTTGCTCCAGTTTTTGATTAAGTTCAAATGCTTAGAACGTTAATTTACTTTTAAAGTATTCGAAAGTATGAAGACGTTCTATATATGGAAATTCGATTCTTTGTGAAATCGGTGATTTTACTAGTAAACAGGCGGTAACCTGAAATCACGATGTGTTCAAGAGCATGTCCGAAAGGACAGCTCCTTTCCTCATGAATTAATGCAGCCAACAGACTCGTACATGTGACGCTATTGCTAAGGACTGATCTAGCGATGGTGTGTCATACTGTACGTCGATTTGTTGCTGCATTGTTGCTTCCGTAGTGTTTTGCGAAATAACAGTGGTGGCCGCAATAAGAAAAAAAATGTTCAAATGTTTGTTAAGCTTATGGGACTTAACTACGGGGTCATCAGTCCCTAAACTTACAAACTACTTACGAACTAGGACGGCACAAATATCCATTCCCGAGGGGGGGATTCGAACCCCCGACCGTGGTGGCCGTGCAGACCGTGATTGGAGCGCCTCAGTCCCCTCGGCCACCGCGGCCGGCGCTGCAATAAGAAACCATTCGTACGCGGCGCGCTGAACAAATAATGCGACGTACTGCTTCGCAGATATAAATGCAAACGTTTACTGGTATCCAGGATCAGTTATTTGCATGTTACATACACCTCTCTGTATGTATTACAAAACTATGTCCTCCCTTAGTCTGACTGTCTGTCTGTCTGTCTGTCTGTCCTCGATAAACTCAAACTATGGAACGGATTTTCGCACTGTTTTCACCAATGGACAATGTGATTCATGACGACAGTTTATGTATACAATTCATTAATGTGCGTGTCAGTGGCTGAGTGTGACGAGAAAAAATCCGCCTAATATGGTACATAAATACTCTTATGAATTACTAAATATGCTGTGACTTACGAACTTCACCATACATATGAAAATGCGTTTATTGTTCCATAATAAGACACTAGCACCATCAACACACAAGGTCTTGTAATACTAACATCAAACACATAACTGTATGATCTCTCAGCGGGTTTTCTCAATCACACTTTACCGATGTCCTACAGAGGAACAAATTTAAGAAAACCATATAGGCTAAAAGATTAAACGATATTCTTTTGTTCCTTCGTGGACTCTCCTTTATTTGGTTAGACTAGAAAAAGTATATTTTCTGACTTAGGAACTTTACCGTACATGTAAAAATGCATTTATTGTTTCATGATACAATGCTTGCACGATAAAGATATGGTGTTGTTTAATATTGATGATTTCCCCTATTAACCGTTATCTCATGATCGATAGAGACAGGCAGACGCCTGAACCGGACTTCCGAACCGATAGATGGTCTCTACACTGACGCTACCATGATCCTTTTGCAAGTACAGGGTGGCCAGTTATTTATGTAGCTCTTGCAGGCAACATGATACTTATTCAACACAAACACATCAGTCTTTGTACTACTGGCCATTAAAATTGCCAACAAGAAGAAACGCAGATCATAAACGGGTATTCATTGGACAAATATATTATACCATAAGTGACATGTGATTACATTTTCCCGCAATTTGGGTGCATAGATCCTGAGAAATCAGTACCCAGAACAAACACCTCTGGCCGTAATAACGGCCTTGATACGCCTTGGCATTGAGTCAAACAGAGCTTAGAGGCGTTTACAGGAACAGATGCCCAGGCAGATTCAACACGATACCACAGTTCATCAAGAGTAGTGACTGGCGTATTGTGACGAGACAATCGCTCGACTTCCATTGACCAGACATTTTCAATTGGTGAGAGATCTGGAGAATGTGATGGCCAGAACAGCAGTCGAACAGTTTCCGTAGCCAGAAAGGCTCGTACAGGACCTACTACATGCAGTCGTGCATTATCCTACTGAAATGTAGGGTTTCGCAGGGATCGAATGAAGGGTAGAGCCACGGGTCGTAACACATCTGAAATGTAACGGCAACTGTTCAAAGTGTCATCGATGTGAACAGGAGGTGACCTAGACGTGTAACCAGTGGCACCCCATACCATCACGCCGGGTGATACGCCAGTATGGCGGTAACGAATACACGCTTCCAATGTGCGTTCACCGCGATGTCGCCAAACACCGATGCGACCATCATGATGCTGTAAACAGAACCTGGATTCATACGAAAACATGACGTTTTGCCATTCGTGCACACAGATTCGTCGTTGCGTACACCATCGCAGGCGCTCCTGTCTATGATGCGGCATTGTTTCATTAATACTATTGAATTGATGGTCTCAGGTCCACAGACATTACTAATGTATTTTCTGTGTAGACCAGCATCAGATGGAGAAAACAAGATAATTTTTGCGTTCCCAAATCAGCTGATATGAGAGGCCCAACATGGCGATATACAGTTCGGTTTCCTGGCCGTTTTCTCAAACCGACGGAAGCAAAAGGTGGTGGAAACGAGTTGCCCGTGGTTTGGGAATTTGCGCCAGTCAAGTACAGCTAACCTGAAGGCCAGAATTCCACCCGTACTAAGCCGTGGCCGGTTTGCTTTTCTTCTTTATAAAATAATAGAAATCTATTCGCACATGTAGGAAACATCATCATATGAGAACTGGTCGACCAATTTAAATCATTTGTTGTTGTTGTTACTGCAGAGTGCCTATATGTCAGGACACAGTCTGTATGGCCGGCCGCGGTGGCCGAGGGGACTGAGGCGCTCCAGTCACGGTCTGCACGGCCACTACGGTCGGGGGTTCGAATCCCCCCCTCGGGCATGGATATTTGTGCCGTCCTAGTTCGTAAGTAGTTCGTAAGTAGTTTGTAAGTTTAGAGACTGATGACCCCGTAGTTAAGTCCCATAAGCTTAACAAACATTTTATTTGACAGTCTGTATGAATGAAAAGTTTGCGCAGAGAATTTGAAAATTCGGAAATAATTAATAGTGGGATTTTATTTAGGAACACAGCAACCGTAATTCAAACTATGGATAAATAATTCCTTGTTTTTGTTCATTAAGGTTTTGGAATAGTATGCAGGGCAATAAAATTCGGAAAAATTACAAATTAAAGTCGGAAAATTTGGAAAAAATGAACTCTCGATCAGATGACATCTTTGACAGACCACCATCATATCTGACCCAGATACCATATTTTGTTCATGGAGTTGGACTTTTGGGCTCTCAAAGATAGTGTACGATGCACGGCAGAGAGTGCTTTGGAACTGATTTCGACAACGTTTAAGTGATTTTAACGCTGTAATTTGGTGAAGCATGAAAGACATGTGGCAAGACCCCAGGATCTGTGTACACCAGTCGTCAGACAAAGAAAGAGAGAATTATACAAATAATTATCTATGTCTGACCACAGATTCTAATTCCAAATTATATTCCGAACAAACTGTTAACAAACACTGATTAATCAATTAATAACCCTTCAAACTTCATTGTGTCATTAATACTATTGAATTCATTGTCTCAGGTCCACAGACATTACTAATATATTTTCTACGTAGACCAGCATCAGATGGAGAAAGCAACATAATTTTTGCATTCCCAAGTCGGCTGATATAAGAGACGCCCAACATGGTGACATACAGTTCGGTTTCCTTGCAGTTTTTTCAAACCGACGTCGGAAGCACAAGGTGGTAGCGACGAGTTGCCTGCGGTTTGGGCATTCGCGCCAGTCAAGGACAGCCAACCTGAAGGTCAGAAGTTATAGTCCACATCATGTAGGAAGGCGACCCAGTTTTCAGCCGTTCTGCGCTTCCCTCCCCATTAGCGCTCTGCCAGCCAATAATATTCATTCCCTAGGCGCACGGCTGGCCGCTAGTAACTATACGGTTCGCTCGCAGGCTCCACCATTGGCGCTCGGCCGTAGCTCCTCCCCTCCACGCTTCCCCTATCGCTCCGCCTCTGTGCGCTGAAGCGCCTTCTTACAGGATGGCAACTATAGTCACCGCCGGCGGACAGGAACAGCAGTGCCGCATATTCCTCCCTCTCTGTGATACGTTGACTACAGGGACCTAATCGCTTGCTGCCGAAGTACACGGAAGTGTGTTGCCCACGTCTTTAAGTAAGCTGGAGAACAGCTCATTAGCCCATTCCGTTGCAGTTTCTAGATGTGTTAACATTGCGGGGACGTCAAGCTTCAGTTTCTGTCATTGTATAGCACGTGTGTCCCGTTACCTTGGGAAGAGACTGTCTTAGCCATCCGTGGTGAACTCGTGATATATCAGGCTTCGATGTGCTTCGCTATTGCATTAGTTGCGTTAGTGCTATCGCTGTATTTCCACCGCAAGATTTGGGAGCTGCTAACCGGTATGTAGCGTGATAGCTTTAACCGACCCATGTTTTCGAGCTCATTCACATAAGCCATGGCCATCTCTCTCTGAGGATTGATCTTCATTCTCTTAATGTGTAGCCGTGATGGAGTAGCCTTGCTGCGGAGCGCACGGTTGCACGCCTTCAGAGCCATGGGTGTGTGTGTTTGTCATTAGGTTAGTTTACCTTAGTTTAAGTAGTTTCTAAGCTACGTACTGCTGACCACGCAGTTTGGTCCGGTAGATTTATAAACATTTAAACATTTTGATTTCTTAATGTGTAAATTATTGTATTACCGACTTACCCTGCAGCAAGTCTATTTCTCACACAGTGGTTATATTCAGTGAGCAATTGTACAGGAAAACTTGTGCCTTATTCTGAATATATGCTTAAACCGACTCTGCCGACTTTCATTATCTGCAGCTTCTCTTACTATCTCATTCTTCAAATTAATCATCTACTAGACAACGGAACACCTGCTGAAGTGACGAAGTCCAGTCGCCTGGGACAGAAGATCTGCAGGTGAGTGATCTGTTAACAATGTTAGTGCATGCTTCTCAAAGGTTAGTTATTCCATCTTTTATTAAGACTCGTAAACGAAAGCTTACAGCTACTGCTACATCCATCAACATTCCTGGGTTCATGATCATTATGAAATTTGGCATATTTTCTAATTTCACTGAGACAGGGGAATGGACAGGTGACCCAGCTAGCCCTTTACTCACATGAAGTGGTGAGTGCTATCGGCAGGGGATGTCAAATATATTCCGTATTTCTAAATTTCCAGAAGGCTTTCGACATTGCATCTCACAAGCGTCTTCTAATCAAACTGCATGCTTATGGAATATTGACAAAATTGTGTGAATGGATTCGTGATTTCCTGTCAGAAAGAACACAGTACGTTATAACTGACATGAAGTCATCAATTAGAACTGAAGTGACATCTGGCGTTCCGGAGGGAAGTGTTATGGGGCCCCTACTTGTGCGTTATATTTTGGAGTACTGCTGCTCATTGTGGGATCGCCACCAGGTGGGACTGACGGCCGATTTAGATAAGTTCAGAGAAGGGCAGCTCGATTTAAGGTGATATAAGGGAGTGAGTGTCACGGAAATGATGCAAGGGTTGGGATAGAAACCAATAAAAGGCGTTACTCGTTGCGACGTGATGTATTTGCGAAATTTCTTTCACCATGTTTCTCTTCCAAATGCGAATATATTTTGTTAGCACCCACCTACATAGAGATGATCATCAAAATAAAATAAGAGAAATCAGAAAACGGAAAGATTTTTTATTCCTTTTTTCCGTGAGCTATTACAGTATGGAACTGTAGAGAAATATCGTAAAAGCGGTTAGATGAACCCTCTGCCATGCACTTCAGTGTGATTTGTAGAGTACCGGGTGATCAAAAAGTCAGTATAAATTTGAAAACAATAAATCACGGAATAATGTAGATAGAGAGGTATGACATGGGGTTTTATTACAACCAGACATCTACCGTTATCGGGCCTTTTTTCTTCGAGGAACTGCGTGATTCTGGTTTGTAACTGCTATCGTGACGGGTGAGGTACGCCGGTAAGAATCGCATCATCCACAGCCTGGATGATAAACACCTGTTGGAACGTACGATTCTTAAGCAGGATGGCGCTCCACCCATATTGCTAGACGCGTGAATGATCTCTTGCGCTCGTCGCTTGGTGATGATCGTGTGCTCATGCTTGGCCTCCCAGGTCCCCAGACCTCAGTGCGTACGATTATTGGCTTTGGGGTTAATTTAAGTCTCAAATGTATCGTGATCGACCGACATCTCCAGGGATGCTGAAAGACAATATCCGACGCCAATGCCTCACCATAACTCCGGACATGCTTTACAGCTATTGTTGAAGAATGATGGTGAACATATTGAGCATTTCCTGTCAAGAACATCATCTTTGCTTTGTCTTAATTTGCTATGGTAATTATTGCTTTTCTGATCAGATGAAGCGCCATCTGTCGGACATTTTTTGAACTTTTTTTGGTTCTAATAAAACCTCATGCCATGTGTGTCAATTTTTACCTCTCTATCTACGTTATTCCATGATTTATTAAGTTTTCAAATTTATACTAACTTTGTGATGTAGACAGATGTAGACGTTACAGTACTTTTTCTCCGTCATCTACACGGCTCCAAAGTGAATATCCTGCTGTTTCAAGGGGGCGTGACTGTTTAAAACGACTGTACTCAGCAGCAGATTTCTCCACGTATCTTCGCTCCCCCTTGTACAACGGCGAGATGAATCCGCTTGTACTTGTTCCAGCCACGTACCGGAGACAATGGGAGCGGCGCAGAGAGCCTCAAGTACGCAGCCATTAATCCCGAGACTGGCAAGTACGTGCAGTACAAACAGGGCCTCCAGCATACGCTCCCAATGTACACGGGGCGGGGGCGGCGAGTGGAAGGGTCAGAGTCCTCGAGGGATCTGTCAGAACTGCTCGCTCTGGTCCCGCGTGATCCGGAAGTTGGCGTACAAAGGGGCAGGACGGGGCCGTGCATGCAGGTAGCCGCTGATCTGCTAGGCCTCCACCGGACACACGGACTCTCACCGCCTTCATGACGGGCAGCCGGCCAGCAAAGAGGATTACTGCCTCTCTGCACGCGGAGCAGCTGCTTACAAAGAGCGCGTGTGGGCAGCGCGCTACGCACTTATGACTGGGAATACACTCGTGTCCAGATGCCCGGCAGAACGCTTATATCTCCGCTTCATCGAGTCCTGCATTTACCGGGTGATCATTATATAAATACGTCAACATGAAAATTGTGGTACAGATTACTAATTTATTCGTACATGAAGGCCAATGAAAGTGACATAATTCGAAAGATTGTTTGTCGTAGATTTCACGAATATAAATATTATGTGTGCATTTAGCCATTAAAAGTGGTAAAAGGAAGTCGAAATTTTCCTATCTACAGCTTCGATCAAGTTCTACATTCTTCAACAATCAGCTCACAAATTGGCTATTCGCCTCGACCAAAAACGCTGTAATACAGCGCATCTGCAGTATTAAAATATTTTTTATTATTGAGATTTTCCTCATTACAGAGGTTTACCTCGAACATAGTAATACGCTCAGAAATGAATACACCTAGTACATAAGGTTTTACACTAATTATTCACTATATTTCTCCACGTGTGTCTATCTTGTGTGTCCTTTTCTTCTGCGCCCAGTCTATTCATTGTGAGCTGTACATTTTTGATCCAGGTGGTCACAGGTCGTCCTCTTCGTCTTCTCTCCTCAGGTTGCCAGTCCAGTACCAGTTTCGGTTTTCTGATGTCCTCCATTCGTCTTACATGCCCGTACCACCGTAATTTCTTTCTATCCATCACCTCATCTATTCTTTCTATTATTTCCATCATCTTTATTACTTCGGCCTTTCTTCTGTTTTCTTTCCTGGAAATTCTGGCCGATCTTCTCCAGAAATCCATCTCTAAAGCTTGTAGTTTCTTGGTGTGCTTCTGGTTAATGGTCCAGGTTTCCGCTCCGTACAGAACTGCACTCTCAAATACAGATTTATATATGATTTTTCTTTTTTTTGTTCTGTTCATTACATTTCTGCTCCATAGGACTGAGTTGATCATTCGAATGACCTTTCGTCCACTGCTAATTCTTTTAATTATCTCCGAGTCGGATTTTCCCTCAGTTTCTAAAATGGACCCCAAATAACAGAAAGTGTTATCTTTTTTTCTGTCCCTCTATGTATAGTTCATGTGGATCATTAGTCAAGTATTCTGTTTTTTGATAATTAATCTTCAGACCCCAATTTTTGTATGCTATTGCTAGTTGATTACACATGTAGTTTGCATCTTCCCCGTATTGTGTGCTATGACAACTTGATGCAGATAAACTCCATCTCTTATTTCTAGTCCCATACTATTCCATTTCTGTGACCACGTTCTAAGACAAATATCTATATAGATTTTGAATAATGTTGGTAACATGGGACAACCTTGCAACAGACCTTTGCTTGTTCTAAATTTCTGTGAAAGTGTATTACCAATTTTCACTTGGCAAATATTATCTTTATACATCTGTTTTTTATATTAATTAAAGAAGAATTTATGTTTGCCATATTTCACGAATATAAATATTATGTGTGCAATTACCCATTACAAGTGGTAAAAGGAAGTAGAATTTTCCTATCTACAGCTTGGATCAAGTTCCTAGATTCTCCAACAATCAGCTCACTGACTGGCTATTCGCCTTGACCAAAGACGCTGTAATGCAGCGCATCTGCAGTATTAAAATAACGTATTAACATAGGTGGATATTGAAACATGGAGTGCTCCCAACTCACTTTCTTGTGCCGTTCAAATGCTTCATTTGCGCAGTGATTAAGAGTGGTTAAAGGAGATGGATGTTTTCATATGAATGCCGATATAAAGGATGATGCGCCGGGAGAGGCATCTAGCGGTGCTCGGGTGGAACTACGAAGTCGATAATGCCGATATAAATGATGATGCGCCAGGAGAGGCATGTAGCGGTGCGCGGGTGGAACTACGAATTCGACATGTTGTTAACTCTATAATTCTGAATATCGCAGTATCGAAATAACATTATTTCGTGGCCTTGTATAAATATACGAACATCGAAATTGTAGTTCCATTTCAAATATTAAGCTAATGAAAGTTTTATAATTTGAAAATGGCATGAGAAATACATACTTTTTTATTTGTTATTGTGTCAGCATTTTTCTTAACACGTAAAAGATACCATTTCATACCTCCCAGTGCCGGTTAAATTTTACCAAATATCCCAGCGGCCTCCTATGATAATGTTGGCAACAGATGGTGAATAGTGACAATCCTGTGAATCCTCATTTTAGCCAATCGCTTGACATCGCTGATGTTTTCTCATGGTATCTTCGCTTTACGAGGGCAATTATTTTTACTGAGCGGACGAGGGTACATACAAGAACCTGTCAACCATAAAGCAGGAACAGCATTATTTGTTTACTTCATGGTCCGTACGATACACTAGTCTTCTATGTGGTTGGAACAAATGGGTAAAGATTTTCTATCGTGTTGCAGACGTTGCCAAAATAATCATGCGAGGCCGCCGACATGTTACGTAAAATTTTACCCCCAGTGACCATTGTAAACACAATTGGTCGATTTTCGACCACAGGCAATACTAGTTATAATTAAAGTTGAACTTTCGAAACGCTGGTTAGAATGTCATATAGCAACGGAATATTATCGGAAAGGGGGGAAAGCTTATCACAGAAAAAAAAGTGTGAAAACTGATCAATAGATGGCGCTGTAAGTATGATACTTTAATAGTGGTCGACTACAAATGACAAATGAACCGTACCACAATGCGTAAGGTGTACGTTAGACGTTAGACAAACTGAACTACTCAGTCTCCATGAGTGTACCACGGCAAGGTTACATCATATCGAATGGGAAAAATGTCTGTTTACCTGTCCTGAGCCCAAAAACCGCCTAAAAAGCACCAGGCACATCGATTTTGGAGCCGGGATTTTTCTGTGTAAATTACTGTGTGGTGACGAATTACCGTGATGATAATATTATCAATATTTTCTTGCAATAGGGAATTTCTTTTAGCGTCACTGTATAAGGTATAGATATTCTACCAAATGTTGACGTGAAAATTTGTGCCGGGCCGGGATTCGAACCCGGCTTTCCCGCTTTTCGAGAGCGGTCGCCTTAAGCACTAGGCTACCCGAACACGACTCCAGGACCGTCTCAAACTTCCATATGCCACACTGACTGCACACATATGAGTCAATAGCCCCACAGCCAGACATCACACGGGTTAAGATCAGGTGATCGAGACAACCAGGCTGTAATGTGATTTCTGGAATGGCTATAAGGTGATTTCTGAAATGGCGCTCAAGCAGCTGCTTAACTGGATTTGCAATTGCAGAGGTACGCAATTATACATAAAAACGATCCCATACACACATCTAAATTGTCTCAGAGCTGGAACGACGTGGTTGCGCAGGAGACCCTCATAACGTTTACGAGTGACTGTACAAACAGGATCTTAAGCAACTGTCACTTAATAAAAATATCGTCCCCCTCAGGAAGAAGGGCAGCCGATTTCCGGTCTGAGTAGCGTAGTCTAATGGCAATCCCGGTATACAAGAAAATTAAAAAAAAATGGAATAGAGCATGAGAATCGAAACAAAAACTGGAGGAACATAAACTACCACAAAGACCTGGGAAGAAAAACAGAGGTATTAAAATTCATTGTCTATAATTTCGCGACGATTTTGCCATTCTTTCTGAAAACTTAACAGAAAGCAGAAATACTAATACTAAAACGTAAGCAGAAATACTAATCAACCTTCGAAAGCAGTGAACCCCAAACTGTGGTTCGCGACCCGCTTCTTTATTTAAAATGATGATAGTTACTGTTTGATGCAACAGTACTACTTAGAATTGGTTATTGCTTCGGGGGTTACTTTCCAAAAATTCCGATGAACTGTTATCGACAAGGATCCGTTGTAGAGGACAACATTATAAGCAAACGTTGTCAGCATCTGAGGAAAAATACCTAATGGAAGTACCATGCAAATCTTCTTTGAAAACTCTGCGTTGGAGCCTCAAGTGTAGTCCCATCTTCGATCAAAATAAATGAATAAATTAATAGAGTTCACAAGAAATCAACTACTTACTGGCACGAGCATGTATTTTTTAATAAATGTAGGAGAAACTGCGTCGAAATTGATTTATGCATGAAACTAACATCATTTGAAACAGAGAAACACTCATTAACACCGTACTATACTGAGTTTACCATTTAATTTTTATAAAATCAATTGTTACTGGACAGAAATATTGTTTCATTTCTTTCAAAATATTCACTTCATCATTTTCAAAATTTTTGTTTAGAAAAGCATTTGCACTTACAATAAATCAGCCTCATATTAAGTAAAATTTTATATTCTATTTATTGCTGTGTAGTGGCTGCACTGGGTCGTGAAAATTCAACCAGAAAGAATGTAGGTTTCATAACAAGAAACATTGGGAACGACTGTCCTACAAGATTCAGTCAAAATAGCAGGTATCGTAGTAACAGTAAAGCGGCTAAATAAATTTATGTATTTGGGAGAAATTAAAGAAAATTGCTTAAAAAAAAAGAATAACGAGGAACATTTATAATAAAAGATCTCTGTTAAAATGTTTTTAATAAAACACCACAACGCAATAGTGAAATCAGAATGTCTTTACGCAAGTGAATGTTTTATATTCAGTTACAGACTACGCAAATTTGAAGTCCGAGATAGGAGCAAGATTCGACAAATACTTGATGCACAAACCGTCAGAGATATGGAAATTAAGAAGTAATGAAGTTTATAGCAACATAGAAAACATAAGGGAAACACTACGAAAGAGGCGACTGCTAATTTTTGGATATTGATATAGGATGAACTGCAGCAGGTTAACGAAACAAATTTTTAGATAACGTTGGGAAACGAAATGAACTATAGCCTGTATTCAAGAAGTTAGGGAAAATTTGAAAAGGAACTACTTAAGTGAAAAAGATGAAACAGATAAAGAGGTTTTTATGCTACTTAAAAATAGGATTTCAAGACAGGAAAGACAAAATATAAATGGTGTGAGGGCAAAAGGAAAAAAGAAAGGGGAGGAAAAAGAACTTAGGAAGAAGCATTGAAATTGGTGCTTAGAATAGAGGAACGGAAGAAGAAAGAAGAAGATAGCGGAATTTAACTCCCTTTGACAGAATACCATAAATTTTATATTCTAATGTACAAATAATGGCTGTTTAATTCATTTCACGTTATCTTTAAAATATCATTTTTAAATTAATTTATATATTTGCTTATTTAGGCAGACCAGGTATTGCAATTTTATGTTTGCCGTTGCAGTTACATCCAGGGCATTCATAATGCTTGTTGAAGGACACTGAAGATGGTCACTATGTGATTGAAATCGATCTGTTGTTTTTAAATAAAACATTAACGGACAATGCCGCTCAATACATCTGGTGCGTTCATCATTGTGTGGTCGTTGAGCACCATCCTGGAAATGGAATCAAACCTCAAATTAGGGATGGTATAGATATGGTTTTATTTTCGTGACAACGAGTATTTCTGCTCTGGTATTCAGAATGTAATGTAAAAGTTAAAGCTAAAAAAGGAGGCGTGCAAAGATTGAAAAAAAGATACAGCAATCATAGGTTACGATAGTTTCGACGTTTCTCTGCATGTAGCGTCGTGTGCTTACATATTTCTTGATTACAGAAGGGCATTCACTCTTCGAACATAAAGTAAATAGCAGATTCCAAATCATTATACTGAGCCGTAGAGTGCTTCTGACTGCAGCGGAGGTGAGGACTAGCAAGAAGTCCCTGCGAAATCGGTGGTTACATCTCGGCTGCCGAGATAAAAAGCTTGTTAAAGTTGCTCTTCCGCCAACGGTCTCGTTAGCAACTCGGGAAGCTGCCGAGGAGTTAAATAAGCTGTGAGCACTGAGAAGGCTTCCTGAGCAAACTAGCGCCGCCAGACAGCCCAGGAATTACGGCGCCGAGCTGCGAGTAACAAAGGACAGAAAGTCGGCCCAGCCAGAGAACTCGTGTCCCTGCAATATTAACGTACGGCCGCAGAGCGCAAGTTCCGCCGCCGGGGCACACTTCAAATTAAAGTTTCAGGCGCCGCGAGTCAATTCGATTCCTTGCTGGAGCAGTTCGCCGGCGTCTGCGCGAGATTCCGCAGAAGCCAGCGAGGGTGTTTGCACCGCTCTGTTTCGTACAGGGTTTCTCTAGCGTTCGCTTCCTTCCGTATGAAACGTTTGTTAGCAGTAACGTCTACGGTACTTCTCCGATACAAGGAGTCTAGCATTAAATTTACTTAGAAAATGGTTTGTAAATGTATATCGCATGTTCTGAGCTTTATTTGCATTCTCTTGTCGTACTTCTTCCTGCAAGAAGAAATATTCTCCTTTCATAATCTGCAAGAACAAAGCTTTCGAAAGATCGGTATAAATCTTTATTTGCTTTCGGTTTGGCTGATCTATGCTGTCATCACCAGAGCTGTTCAATTTTTATGAAGAATATATTCCAAAGTGAAAGTGACTAATATTGACGAAACAAACACTGTATAAAATACATGAACTGTCCAACTTATCTTGTTCATATTTCCGTAAGTTTACAATTCACAAGCTAAACGTTGAAATTCCTTTTTACAGCAATAGGTTGCCAGGTAGATAAGCAAGTCAAGTATAAGAAGGCACCGATGTACAATTTTAATAATTTTTTTGCTTAAGATTACGAATAATTTTCCACTTATGAGATCACTATCGCTATTAAACTGGTATGATGTTAAGCAAAGATGGCACTCTATACGGTTGTTTCTCAGTACTCGATATACGAATACTGGTTATATAAGTTACACCTTCATGTTCCTTCAGTCTCAGTCAATTATCGTTATAATTTGGCGATAAAATATTACATACTACGATGCCATTTTAAGTTGTAAATCTGTAGACATATATAAAACCATGACATCATATGCCGCACCAAACAAGTCACGATCATACCGACTCTTATAAGCGTGTGAGACATGTTCAACATATTGGCGACACGTCAAAATGCTTGAAAAATTACATATGATGTCTCAGAAATATCTTTAAAATCAGCTGGAGGTATAAATGCACGAATATTACAATTGTGAAGTAGACGGATTGTAAAGCATTGAGCCACTGTAAACTAAAGTTCAGTTCTGGTGGATTGAACATGTGATGCGTTTGTCAGACCATTGCATTCCCAAATAAATTATTATGAAATAAGGGGAAGGGGCGGGAGGAAGGGTCAGAGATAGATGTATAAAGACGTATAAATCAAAGCCACCAAGCAGAAATGGAACATCAATACAGTAAACTGGGAGACACACTATGAATCATCTCACCTGGAGAACCCACAATCCACCAATGCGTAGCCGACTTAGTGCTGTGGGAAGATGTACGGAAAGAAATCAAATACAGGCTACGAGAAGAAATGGAAATTCATCAGCAGGCGCCTCAATATTACCTACCACCACCGTGGCAAAAGATGCAATGCACAGATTTGACTGATTGATTAGTCATTTGAAAAGCCATTAGTACGACAAGGAAGACTTTTCAAATTATTGATAAAGGAGCAGAAGGACGGAGGATTAGGAAGTGAAAATGTGAGCCAGTCCGGGAATCGAACCCGGGTCTCCCGCTTCGGGCCAGCGGGTCGCCTTAACCACACTTTTCTTTTTTTCAGGTAGATCTATGCTTTGCGGGCGTTGGTTCAATTCGCTCATGGTTGTTCGTTGAATATTTGGCCCAGCTTTTTTTATTACAGAGGGCGTTTACCCCCTGACCGGGTGCGCTGAGCCACGGCGCCCGGCACCACTCGGCTACCTGTGCTAGCCCCCCCCCCCACCCCACGACACCAATATAATAAGTATTTACACGCAAAGACGGCAGCAGCATCAATTACTTCACCGGAGATGCGGTCATACGTTCGACCTCTAACGAGAATCCGTAATGGCGAGTGTAAGAGGGCATGGACAATAGGAGCGCTACAGCCATAGCGTGCAACTTGTGGGAATTTGAGACGGGCGGGAGGCGAGCAGGGGAAGCCGAGTTGTTAAAGCGACCGCTGACCTGAAGCGGGAGACCCAGGTTCGATTCCCGACCCTGCTCAAATTTTCACATGTCGCCATTGTTTCATTTCAATGCCCTAAATCAACTACTGTCAATCCTGTCCTTCCTAATACTTCTTCATTTATCAATAATTTGCAATCGCAATGTGCCTGTTTACCAGGTGTGGTGTCTGTTCTTTCGAACAGAATATTTGAACGACGAAATGAAGCCGACGTAGACGTAAATTCTGCATAAGATGCCAATTGTAGTTAAATTAATCCTAATCTTATGGCACCAGATTTTTGTATACTGTTAGAATTTAACGTGTAGGAAACTATTCTACTGGAAAGTTTGTAAGCGCGTCACTTCTATTCTTTACACTTGTACGAATCGATTCTAATTTTGCACGAATGTAGATGGAACGGTAAAGCAAAAACTTTTTTTTAATCATTATGCGTTGTCGAGAAACGATTATTTAAAGTCGAGCTACATTTTAGCACGTACTGACGAGATTCGCTGAACGTACCAACGATCGTCGACTTTGTAGTATTTTGTCAGCTGATTGTCGTTTTGTTGTTGGTTTTATTAAGAATTGGTATTATGTAAGAGAGTTGATATTCGTTGTCAGAAACATTTATAGTAAGAAATGTGTCTTTTGAACAGATCATTTGCTCAGGAAACATAGCGCTGATAATCCTGACAGAACACACTATAGCACCGATAGACAATGGTCAATTCCAGTGTTTTTCAACTTTAAGTTCGCTACCCCCCTTCCAATTAAAAAATACTCTGCCGACCGCTTTCCCCATCTCGCCCCCACAATACTGTAAAAACTATATGGGTGAATTCAAAAGTAGCTAATTTTACCTTTTTCTATTGTTGACATAACATTCTTGTGAAATGGGTAAAGTATTCTACAATATAGGGTGAATTTTTAGTCTATTTTCTGGAATTGAACACATTATCCTATTTTTACATTAATTTCGACAGAAAAATCTTTGTTACTTGACGAATGTTTCTCGTTGCAGATAACATTCGGATACGACTTATGCACGAAGTCCCACTATATAGGCAATTTCTAAATTTCCCATAATTTAAGCTATCGACTGGTTCCTGAATATTGTTTTCAAGCTCGTTAAGATGTAGTATTTATTGTAAAAAAAGTCTATTCAAATCAGAATTGATAATAACCAATTAATTTTAATATAAAATAAATTTAAGTTTTTAAAGGCAATTTGGGTATTGCTAACCTAAGTGCTCAGACGTGCACTGGTATGGTTGTTTTATTGTGCAAGTACTTCCTTCTTTGATGGGGAACCCCCCCCCCCTCTCTCTCTCGGAACAAGACTTTGCGACGCCCCCTAGGGATCGCAACCCACAAGTTGAAAAACACTGGTCTAACCGCAAGAAATATCTTTTGAAATATTTGTTCCGATTTTCAAAAGTATTCATTTCAAGTAACCAAACTCTAACTATCAAAACGTCCCCAGATATGTTCAACTGAGTTACGTCCCTCACAAATCAAGAAGGTAAGATTACGTCACTTTGGGGGCACTTTCGGCCATGTGCTGAAGCAGAATATTTTACTCCAAGCTTCCACCTTACCCATCGTAAAGGTTCTTCTTTCAGATAAATCGTGTTTTATATATATGAGGTGTCTATATGCATATGTGTGTGGCTCTTTCGGATCATTTGCGATCCTGCAACATTATCTGTCAACAGACAAAGGAATTAATATGTTGCATCCAGTAGGCTTTAAATTTAATCAGTGGGGGAAGATGAAAATTAGTGCCCAACGGGATTCGAACCTGGGTCCTTCTGCTTGGTTGAGAATTTTACGGTAGGAGTGCAAGGGTAACCCTCACGGCCGTGACAATCAGTGTGTTCTCAATTTCGTAGAAGTCAGCGTGACCGCCTAGAAGGACCCGGGTTCGAATCCTGGCTGGACATAAATTCTCAATTTATTTATTTCAAAGCCCACTGGGAGCTAACGTCGTAAATTTTTTTGTGTGTTTCATGATAGACAAATTGTCCTAGAACAAAACGTAAACACGTCCGGACCGTAGTATTGTAAACAGTTTTACACTAGAGTATATCTCTATTGCGGTTTCGCAAAGGTCACACTTGTCTAAGCTTCAGAATATGTAAATAGTTAGCGATTGGCAATTAAGACTAATCAAGTTTCATTTACGTCTAGAGTAACGGTATATCATTTTAGACAGTGATGGTAGATCTAGATGAAAATTTTGCATAGTATAATTTTAGTTTGCTCCCGCTACTTTCAGTGAGCAATACCATTTCACTGCATTAGTTCACAAGTGCTGTCACACGACTGACCTGAAAAGTGGTGGTTATTCGCAGAACAAACCGCTTTCTTCACTCACGGAGTGATCGTGTAATTGCCGGCCGCGGTGGCCGAGGAGACTGAGGCGCTTCAGTCACGGTCTGCACGACCACTACGGTCGGGGGTTCGAATCCCCCCTCGGGCATGGATATTTGTGCCGTCCTAGTTCGTAAGTAGTCTGTAAGTTTAGGGACTGATGACCCCGTAGTTAAGTCCCATAAGCTTTACAAACATTTGAACATTTGATCGTGTAATTATCCTCGACTCTCGCGGCATTTCATGCTTCTGTAAATAATCTGACATGTTTAGACGTGCTTCTCTGTGATTTTATGTTGCTAATAGTTCTATGCTATTGGCAGCAAAAATGTTTATTGCGAAAACAAGCCCAATTTTAAATAATTTCTAAATTATTATTATTTTTTTTTTTTTGTAATTTATTTTTAATTTGATAGTTTCAAAGACTTTGCTAGACGAGCAAATGGTTGCACAATACTTTTACAAAAATCACCTTTCAGAGTATTTCTTTATTTTAGTAATACATTTCAAAATCTAGTTCCAGAAACACCCATTAGAGAAAAAATGAGTTTGTTATCGAATCATTTACTGCAATTTCCCAGTGTTACATATCTGTAACGAGGGACACTAGAGGGTTAAATAAAAGCTCATTGTAGCCAGAGCGGACTTAATTTCCACGCTATTTGGCGTCCTTTCTACGAAATTTCTTGGAATGGCGCGACTGCTGCGTGTTTCTGTTACTCGCTGTTCGCACGCCCGCCGCGGGCGCGGCACGCCAGCTGAGTGGCTGCGGTTGCTACGGCAACGTGACGTCACGGCGCTCCAGTAACCGGCATCTTAGTTCGGGCGGCAGCCGCGCGATGCCGCGCGTGTGGCGCTAATCTTATTTCGTTCATCGGAAGAGGCCGACCGCCAGTCCACGCCGCAGGGTTCCCGCAGGAAACGCCCTGAGTGCTTTCCGCAGGAAGTGTGGCGCCTGATGAGAACTCTCGCGCCGAAATTTACCAGCGTTTTACCCACCGGAGGTATCCGAATAAAATTCGTTACCATCTTGTGGATGTTGCAGTTCACGTTATTTCCGTGCTTGGTTACATAAACTACACAAGATTCTGCCTTATGAAAGACACCTTTTGCCGCGGTGGAGTAGCCGAGCTGTCTAAAGCGTCTCGCTGCGGAGCGCGCGGTTGCTCGCCGTGGAGGTTCGAGTCCTTGCTGGGGCATGGGGTGTTTGTCCTTAGGTTAGTTTACCTAGGTTTAAGTAGTTTGTAAGCTACGGACTGATGACCACGCAGTTTGGTCCGATAGATTTACAGACATTTGAACATTTTTTGAAAGACACCTTTGATGTATTTTTTTTTTTTTTTTTTTTTTTTTTTCGCAATAACCTAGGTGGATGCTAAATGGCCACATATGCCTCCATTGTAACGTGCAGGCGAAAGAACAATAAACAGAAACAAAAGTAAAGTTTTGTAGCAGTAAACGAAAATCATGTTATTGTGTACTTAACCCACAAAAAAACTCTGCTAATAACTTCTTGTAAGGTACTTAAATACATGTAGGCCAAAAAATTCGATTTAATTCCCAAAATATGCGCTATGGAACTAAAATTCTGCGGACGAGGTAAATGAACAACTCCATGATACACAAAAAAAGTTTAATATCAAAAAGGAATAACTTCCTGATGTTATGCAAAACTTATTTATTCGTCACAAACCGGCTTTCGGCTTCTCAGGCTATCATCAGGTGACAACTGACTGTAATATACATGTTTTCGAAAATGCTACAAACATGTTGCGATTTACAAAGATGTAATCACAGAAAATCGACTAGTTCACAGCAAAGTACGCCACAAGTACATATATATGATAGTTATGAACATTTATATAAAAATATAAGTATATTTTGATATTATAATCATGTTATCAAGCACCGATGAAAATTCAATTAATTTAAAAAATTATTACTTAAAGAAAATTGTTGTAAAAAGTTGTGCAATTTGCTAATTGATTAAAAAATTGTAAACAATTCCGCAATATGTAATACAAATTTTCAGAAATTAAAGACATAATGCTCATTACAGATAGCACATAAGTGCTGTAACATGTTTGGGTAAATAAAGAAGTCCTTAATGAAGCGGTATTCCCCTCCAGTTTAAATACATGTCATTTTAGTACTAGTTCATTGAACTGCGTTGTACGAAGTGTATGTGGAAAACTATTTAAACACAGACGGCGGCGTCTACAAATTATCCAGACTTGGCACGACATTTGTGGGAAAGCTTTTACGGTGTGTACTCGACGTATGAGTTTCGACTAATTTAGAAACGTTATAATAGTATTCCTGAATATATCGATACTTGATTATATGATGCTATACAGGAAATCACTCGTAATACTGTTTCACCTCCTTTATTCGTGCCGTACAGTCAGTGTTTCTTTGTTCTTTCGTTTTAGGTTTTTGAAGTCCTTAGAATCAATTAGTTCCCTGTGTTTTTGTTTTGTTGGTACTTGGTATTTCTTCATTGTCTCTGATCTTCGTTGCCTCTTCTATTTCGAGATAATACGCTTAAATTTTGATGTAGATTTGTTAAAAAAAAGTTCAAATATTTGTAGAGTCTATGGGACTTAACTACGGGGTCATCAGTCCCTAAACTTACAAACTACTTATGAACTACTTACGAACTACTTACGAACTAGGACGGCACAAATATCCATGCCCGAGGGGGGATTCGAACCCCCGACCGTAGTGGCCGTGCAGACCGTGACTGGAGCGCCTCAGTCCCCTCGGCCACCGCGGCCGGCATGTTGATTTGTCTCGCAATCCTATTGTTATCTCTTTACCTGTTCTATTGATTAGTGAATTTTCTGATATTTAGTACTAGCTGAAAACCCGGCGTTGTCCGGGTATTTATTTATTTATTTATTCGAACCCTGAGTTAGTACTTTTCCTATACACTCTCTCTCTGTCCATCTCCTTTTTCCAAAAACATGTTACATTTATCAGAGAAGATATAAGAAATAAGAAATCACACGTAAAAATGCACTCGTTTCGAGAATCCTATCACGAAATTCAACAATAATGATCGTAATAATCGATCACTTGCTGTAATGCACGAAACGTCAAACAGATTCTTTTTAAAGAGATGTATTAAAAGAAATTTCTTTTTTACTGCTTTATTTATTTATTGTTGTATTTCCTTATTCGTATGCTTATCCTTACAGAGAGAGAGAGAGAGCTGAAGGCATTGTAGCACGCATAGACCACAGATATGGTCTGCGGCATCACGTTTCGCTGTATGTAACCTCCTTGCTATAGAGTCGCAAACGTCATCGCTGGCCTTCAGTCCGAATTATTTATAATTTGACGTCTTTCAAACACCATATCTTGCACCCCCTTACAGCTATCGACATGGAACTGCTATGGTGTACAACGGGAGACTTCGGACAACAATTACACACAGACAATTCGTTTTCGTTCTGTAGTTTTCGCTGCAGAGCCAAATATTGACACATACACACACACACACACACACACACACACACACACACACACACACACACACACACACGTAGAATTATATATATACCGAAAACTTTCCATTCCAATATACTCCACCCTTTTATCATTATCAACCCTCAAGCAACAATGCAACCAATAAAAACATTATCAAAGAATAAATATAATTTTCAAAGAGTAATTATTGTTCCGCATTTCGCGTTACATTCTTCAAATTACTAAATATCTTTCAGATCACTATAAAACCGTGCCTAAAACATTACTCAGGTATAAATCAGTAACTGTACAAATATTTAAGTCTCTGTGTCTTGTCTTTCAGACGTGATAAGCGTACACCGAACAGACATTCACATTAACATAGATAAATAGCTATCCGATCGCCATAAAACCGTGCCTAAAGCCTTCCCCGGGTAGACATTAGTAACTGTACAAATTTTTAGTTCTTCATGTCGTGTGGTTCAGAAGTGATAAACGTACACCGAACAGATTTTCACGTTTATAGATATAGATTACACTATGTCGTTTTCCGTTTCTTTAAACCAATATGGTTTTGTTTTAGAATTAAGGAAGAATATTTATTTATTTAGTCTTTTAGAGCTAATTATGAGAAGATAACAATAAAACTTTAGCCTTTTTAGTATAGTATCCGAGAGCTTTCCAGTTATCTTGTAGTTTCATTCTTGGCATATATTACCTTACTATTCCTGAAATTTTGGTCCTTTGATTTTTCTTGAAATGTTCATCTTAGCCGTAGTCTCCCCCCCCCCTCTCTCTCTCTCTCTCTCTCTCTCTCTCTCTCTCTCTCTCTCTCTCTCTCTCTGGCCTTTGGAATTCTTCTTTAGTATTTCCGCTGTGAGTAGTGCCTATGGTTTAATCACAATTTTGTAATGTTTAAATGTTTTAATGTGGTTTTTCACGAAATGGAGGGACTGATGTTCTAGATGTTTAGTCCCCTCAAAACAATAACAACAACAACAACAACAACAACATGAAATGGATTTCTTATTGTATGCATATTGTATTAGTTGGAAGACCAATTCAATTTTGTGTTTCCTGGACTCCACTGTCTTACGTTCGGCAGAATTCTATTCAATCTTCCGTTTTTGGACTATGAAGTATTTATCTGGGAGTTAGTCACTGTTTTGGCTTATCGATGGAGATGGAAGACCTATTTTAGCTGCTTGTTTTTCTAGTTCAAAGATTTACTCCCTTGCCTCGTCCACTGTTTCTGAAACAAGTTCGGAAGAGTCTTCTTTTTGCAACCTAGTCTAATTCCACTTTTTATATTTTGATTCCATTCTCTAGCTACTTTCTCAAGCGCACAGTTAAAAATGATGAAAACCCATCACCTTCGTACCCCATTCTTATTTCGAAGGGATTAAATAACTCACCCTTGAACTTAACTTTCGAAAACGTTGTTGTGATAGTCGTTTATATTATGTTAGTTGTTCTCATATTCAAACCCAAAAATATTATAGAAGCGAGTCACAAATACCTTTACGGAAGTTATTCTTATCACAATGCAGACGTTCAAACTTTTTTTTCAACATGCAGCAGACGTGATACAAACAAATTCAAAACTAAATCTGCTATGAGGAAAATACTGCTGCCAGACTACCTGCAGGCGATGGTTTTAGGGTCATAGTTCAATGCAACAGGAACAACAGGAAGGAAAGAAGCTTAGGGTTTAACGTCCCATCGATAGCTTGGTCATTAGAGACGGACAGGACCAACAGCTGCCCGCTGTTTCTCTTAAGAAGCTATAAGTGAACTACGCAGAAAAAAAGATTAAAAAAAGCCAGCCTTGCTGACTACTTGGTTTTACGAAAAGTGACGCGTTTAGCCCCCTCAGATTGTAAATGTAAGTGTTGTAGTGAACCAACATCCGTCAGTGCCGACGGTGATAAACCACAGCACTTTTATCGTATGCAGCCAATGTGAGTGAGTATTCCAATGCTTATGCCATTCGAACGTCGAAACGTCGCGTATTTAGAAGACCAAATGCTAGATTACATCCACACAAACAACCAAGGACATGGTTATACCGTCATGAAACCGGTAGTGTGTGATCCTGAAATAAAAAGCAATTATTACCGCATTACTAGTGTGCTGTTTGACAGTCACAGCGATATGAAATGGAACGAGCATATGACAGTCGTCGTGAAGGCTGATGTTCGACTTTGGTTTATTGTGACGATTTTGGTAAGATGTTATTCATCTGTAAAGGAGACAGCATATAAAACGCTTGTGGGACGACGTCCCGAGTATTGATAAAGTATCATAGTTTTCATAATGACAAGCCAAGATCGCACACTAACAATTTATTCACTGACGACCGGTTTCGGTGAACTGTGTCACCATCATCAGGTCACATATATGTTATAATCTGGTCACCTTGTTAAGAAAATTTGCAACATTGCGCTTATTCACTATATAAAAAATACACAAGTTAAAAACATGACAGCTTACAAAATACAAAAATTTAATAAATTGTTAGTGTGCGATCTTGGCTTGTCAATTTGAAAACTATAAAACGATTAGATCGCCTCCAGACCAGACTGTGTCAGGTAATCTTATTGATAAAGTATTTGGGATCCCCAACAGATCAGTTTGAAGGAAAACATAGAAGCAATTCAAAGGCTGGATTGTTACTGGTAGGTTACTGAGATGCTTCGGGAACTGAAATGGGAGTCGCTGGAGGGAAGGCGACGTTCTTTCCGGGAAACACTTTTGATGAAATTCAGATGGCCGGAATTTGAAGTCTACTGCAGAACGTTTCTACTGCCGCCAACTTACATTTCGCGTAAAGACCACAAAGATAAGAACCAAGAGATTAGGGCTGGTACAGATTCATACATACATTCGTTTTTCCCTCATTCTATATGGGAGTGGAACAGGAAAGCAACTAATTAGGTACCCTCGGCCACGCACCTTTGGGTGGAATGCAGAGTATGTGTGTGTAGATGTAGAATGCGGACATTGGAAACTGTTTACCAGACTTTATTTTCAATTATTTAACACAATTCCTGACCGATGGCTACGCAATGAAAGTCAAAATCGTAAAATTGAACAAACCTTTTTATACAATCAGAGGATGTACCACAAGGTAAAAAAGGCATAATTTTAATAAACAAAGAATTTATAATCGAGGACTCCTTATTCCAATAAATTAAAAACCGTTTGTTATTTTCCATTTCAACGTGGAATGGAACCAGTATTAGGATGTATCAATGGTCTTTAGAGACATACCAAAGGCTCCTGTCATATCTTTTACATGCTGCGTGATGCAGGCATGGACTCCAAAGGAGACGCCAGTAGTATAAAATGTTTATACAATATCTGACGGAATTGACTGTGGAATGGTATACGTTTGAAATCGTCGCTGTTACAACAGTGAATCAGAGGTACAGACCTCAAGTGAAAGCGTGTGGTTATTACCTGGTGCTACTGAGTTAGCTCTGTCCTGTAACATAAAGTATAGGAGATTACAAACTGAAAATGTATCTAATTGCTTTTGACTCACAGTTCGTTAATCTCGTTCGTAAAATTTCCCCATGAAACAATACTGATTGAGTATGGGTATTATCAGTGGCGTATATGACGGAGGAGGCACAGGGGGCCTGCGCCCCCCCCCTCCCACCAACCGAAATAATGCATATGAGGAAAGAAAAATAAGTACCGATATTTTGGCGATTTATTTTAGCTTAAGAAATGCAACCATCTGCTCTTATACATGTTTTTATTCCATAGTTTTCGAGCCACTGCAGGCTCATCATCAGTCTATAAGTTGCACCATTATTTTTAACCAAGGTAAATCGTCAATTTACGCTACAGCTGCAGTTCGCATCCAACATGGATATTTTGAAAGTACGGTATTGTCCTCTGATTGTGAGCAGAGAAACGGAATTTTTAGTTTTTATCCCGAAAGTCAGTATAAGTTGCAAAATTTTCTTCATTTCAATGACGCGTATAGCCCTTTTGAGGCATCATCAGATAATCTGAAGGGGGAAAAAAAACGATGTGGTGGATAGTACAAATAAGTACAAGAATTTTAAGCAGTTATGAAAAATTTAAAATCACTCAGGGGTGAGGATCGAGATTACCATATTTAGCCTAGTTATATGCTGTGCAAAACATAACGATATTTATAGAAAGTAAAATAGAATAAACTTACGTAAACGATATGTGGTGAGCTAATGTCACCATTGCAAAATAAACCATTTAGGATGGAAACGTATCATAGTCGTTTAAAACTTAGGCCTGAAGCGGGAGAATGCAGACATATGTGAAGTGATATGCCAAGCTGCTAATTAAGAAAATTCTTGCACATATATGTAGTATACACCACATAAGTGTTTTTTGCCTTCAGATTATCAAACGATACCTCAAAAGGGCGAAACGCGTCATTGAAATACAGAAAATTTTGCAACTGAGACTGACTTTCAGAATGGAATGGAACCAGTTTTTTATTTTTATATTTTTCTCTATAAATAAGGTCTATGATTGCACGCCATTTCTGAAAACGACCCCCTCCCCTCCAGACTAAAAGCCTCGATTCGCCACTGTGGCGTGTCTACTAAAAATCAGTTAACTTATCTTTACATTAGCCTTGCCCCCACCCCTCCTCGGAAATATATAACTATTCACCACTATTATGTTTAAAATTAATTAAACGTAAATAAAATGTCCAGTGTCAGCAGATGACAGTACAAATCCTCGTTATTTTTCCTTCTTCTGGAATGTTTTGTGTGAAGTTTGACCATGTGTAACAGAGTAGACCCAAATGTCTGTGTGCTACGGAACACAGAGGAACATAATTCACGCAATACAGGAATATGGTTGTGACACCAATCGACAAATTATATTTGACTACCGATAAGATTTGCATCTACTTTGCTAGAAAACGCACGTATGCTCTCTGTTCGACAATCAATCACCGAAAAATGTAGTAAGCAACAGTGAGGTGGAAAACTGCTAACTAAATAAAGAAAAAAGTGGGCTACAATCTACTTAAATGTTTTCAATCTTAACTGTCATTGTCAAACAGGAAGTCTGTAAAACTCTTAACTAAGAATGGCACATATATTCTTTTGAGAAATCGTCTTTGTTCTACCAACGAAAAATTGAACTATTATTTGCGAAAAAATGAAAATCACTATTTGAAATTAGTTTTGAATGAAGCCACTGACTGCACAGTCTATATTCGTGGAAAATGAGGAAAGGACACAATTAATTCGTCGACTCAGCAGAAGGAAATTTTATTGGCACATTCAAATGCTGAAATGTGAGTAAATCTGTGGGACTTAGCTACTCTGGTTATGTCCCTAGGCTTACGAACTACTTGTTCTAAACTAACCTAAAGACAAACACACACACACACACACACACACACACACACACACACATACACACACACACCCATGCCCGAGGCAGAGCTCGAACCTCCGACGGCGAGCAATCTCGCGCTCCACAGCGGGGCGACTTAGGACGCTCGGCCACTCCACCACGGCACTGACACATTCCTTAGGAAGTATACAACACATGATTACACAGAGCCATACTCACGTGACTACCATCACAGAGCGTGTACAATATCGACGCTAGTACCGAGTATACTCTCCTTTTGCAGCAACGCAAACTGCAAGTCTGCCATGGAGACGATCGTAGAGGTGTCGCATGTGGTCTTGTGGAATAGCCTGCCATCAATTTCCACCTGGTTGTGGCAGATTTCGTAGCGGTCGAAAAGATGAAGTTTCAACTGGTACCAACATACTCAATGGATAATAGATCTGGAGATCATGTTGGCCAGAATAGTTGATGTACACTATGAAAAATACGAATACACGTAGACTTGCTTTGTCTTGATTGAAAAGTATATTGCCATTTTGGTGCATGAACGGTAACAAAACGGGTTGAATGATAGTTTCAATACACCGTGCACTGTTCAATGTGCCTTTGACAATCAGAGGAGGAGAATGGGCAGAGTAAGATATGATTCCCCACACCATGATGCTGGGTGTCGGCCCAGTGTGAATCATAAAAGAGGAAAAATATTTCGTGAAAACATAAATTCGTTTTCCTCATGTTCCTATGTCAATTAGTGACAAGGCAATTGAATGGTAAAAATCTGGAAATATGAAGTGGACTTTTGGGTGTTACTGTGCGTCGACATTGGCCAAGGGGCCTGATCAGCAACAGGGCACAACATGCGAGTGGAGTGTTGTAGGTAGTCTAGCCGCTCACGAGAAGGCGAGGCATGCGGCGGCAATGACGGTCTGCGTGACACTGCGAGCAATGACAGCGCTCACGTCTATCTCGTACCATTTTCGGTGGCCGGTATTATGCATCGTGGCTAGTTGGCATAGTGAGATGAATGTGTGCCCTGTTGCCCTGTTGTCGATCTGGCTCCTTGGTCAATGTCGGTGCACAGTAACACCCAAAAGTCCACTTCATATTTCCATATTTTTACCATTCAGTTGCATTGTTATTTATTGACATAGGAACATGTTTGTAGCTCAGTGTGTAACAATTTGCACGAAATACTTTTCCTCATTTTTGACTCACCCTGTACACCAGATTTTCGCACTCCCCAGCACGATGTTTCACACATGTACTGCCTCATTGGTACCGAAGCAGGACGACATGTCTTCACTCGTCCTTTTATGTAAGTGTCTATAGCGTCACTCCTGGAGGTGGGCTGAACGACTTTGGGGCGCGAGCGGAAGACATCCAACGGCACGCATGATCATGCATTATGGTGTGGGGGGGACCATATCCTGAATTGACCGTTCTTCTCTGGTGATTGTCGAGGAAACATTGAACATGGTACTCTGAAACCATCATTCAACAGTCTTGCTACCGTTCATGAATCAACAAGGAGATTTGCTTTTCCAACAGGACAATGCACGCCCGGCATGTATAACGTACGAACCAACGTGCTCTTCAAGTGTTCGTCAACTAACTTTGCCAGCACTATCTGTCCCCATTTAGACCAGATGAAGCGCCATCTTGCAGACCGCCATGAAATCTGGCGCAACTGAAGCACCAGGTACAAATTGCAAGGCAAGCCAAACCGCAAGACTGCATTCGGCACCTCTGCGATCGACTCCATAGAATTACAGCTTGTATTGCTGGAAAACGAGGGTATACACGGTACTAAAGTCAACATCGCGTACGCTTTTGTGACTGTATTCACGTGTGTTTGGCCCTGTAGCTGTGACAGTATGTTACACATAAGAATGTGTCAATAAAATTTATCTCTTCTGGGTCGACGAATTATGGCGTGGCTGACACCTCTAAAATTCAATACTCAACAACACAAAGGATTCTTACCTGCGTTAAAATCCTAGTGATAAGTTGGTCACAAACTCAAATTGTAAATAATATTTCCTTATGTTCAAGGTATAATAGTGTTTTTATTCGATCATGTTTCTGTATCCATGAACATAAAACTATTTGCTCAATCGCTGCATACCATTTCCCTAGGCCATTACTGCCTCCAACTCTCAGCGCAAATCTTACAAACTTGCTTTCTACATATGCTCTCGCCTCCCTCGAGTGGTACAACAATACCGTCGACAAACTATAACTGTTGTTGCCAATCGCTGAATGGAAAACTAAAGTTTTCAAGGGCAGGCATGCAAACAAGACCTGTGCAGCTACAGACTTCCGACCGAACGACCCTCCGATGCTTTTCCGATCACTACGTTAGTCGTTCATTTGGTTCTAAAGACTAGGAGAATCAGCGCAGAACCGCGGCATCTGCGACTGCCAAACTGGAAAGGCGTTCAGTATGACGTTGGTGATCTCCACAGCGATCATCCAGTCCTCCTGTAGTGTGGACACCGGATGCAGCGCTCTTCCGACTTACGAACCAGTCGACGGCGATCACGGCTTCCGATCGTCCAGTCTTTCTGGTTCGTCTTCTATATCTACATCTGCATAGATACTCTGCAAATCACATTCAAGTGCCTGGCAGGGGGTCATTAACCACTTTCATAACTTTTCTCTACCGTTCCATTCTCTAATAGCGCGCGGGAAGAAAGAACACCTAAATCGTTCCGTTTTCGATCTGATTTCCCTTATTTTATTGGGAGGGTCATGTCTCCCTAAGTAGGTGGGTGCTAGCAAAATATTTTCATATACAGAAATAAACATCGGTGATTGAAACTTCGCTAACAGATAATGCCGCAATGAATAACGTCTTTCTTTTAATGATTTCCACCCCCAATTCGTGCAACATTTCCGTGACGCTCCCCTCCCCCCCCCCCCCGTAACGTGATAAAACGAGTTGCCCTTCTCTGAACCTTCTCAATATCTTTCACCTGGTGAGGGTCCCACAGTGGGTAACAGTACTCCAGGAGAGGACGCACAAGTGTGATGTAGGCAGTCTCTTTGGTGGAGCTGTTGCATCTTCGAAGCGTTCTGCCAATGAAACGTAATCTTTGATTCGCCTCCCCACAATATTTTCTATGCGTTCTCTCCAGTCTAAATTGTTCGTAATTGTAACTCCTAGGTATTTGGTAGAATTTACGACCTTAAGGTTTGACTGATTTATCGCGTAAGTGGATTTATTTTAGAGGTCATGTATATTACTTCACACTTTTCTTTATTTAGTCTATAGCAGTACAGCATGCAATGACGGCTGACCGCGGTGGATTAGCCGTGCGCGCTGAGGCGCCGTGCTGCGGTGCGCGCGGCCGTTCGCCGTCGGGGGTTCGAGTCCCCCCCTCGGACAGGGGTGTTTGTGTTGTCCTTAGATAAGTCTAACTTCAAGTACTTTGTAAGCTATTGACTGATGACCACGCAATTGAGTCCGATAGATTTACAAACGTATGAACGTTTTTGAACATGACGGCTGCCGTGTCAATACCTTATGGTCGTCTTCAAAGCCGGCGACTCTTTGTTATACCAGTCATAATATTAGCTCACTTCTGTTAATCATCGCTTTGTCTTCGCAATATTTGTCAAATCTCGAACACAAGCTTTAAGTAGTAAATTTTACAGGTAATTTCATGAATGACAAACCGTCATGAAGGCATTTACAGACGTTCTGCTGTTCTCATTTATCTGTTCCAGTACAATAAGAGAAACCCGTTCTCCCCTTTAATGTAACTTTCATTCGTTTCGAATAACCAAACGGCAAGTATTTGATGTAAAAAGGTTGCTTTTGTAATCAAACATTTAACCTTTAAACAGACTGTTGAAACTGTAGCTCAGTCGATATACTGTCTAAAGTGTAAAAAATATTCAATGGATCGAGAAAGTAACATGAACTGCGTGCCGTATACTACGTCCCGTTAAAAGTTTTACCCCTACATTCATGATAACCCCTTACACGGCCGTACGACATCTTGGACCTTACCCTGCAGTCTGTTACACGTTTTGATTTGCAGCAAACGACGCAAATAATCGGGGAAAAAAGTCATCTCTCAGACCAACATGCCAACTCGATTTTGCGTAGTTAGTAGAAACATCTGTGACGGAAACGATAGCTCTGTTTAATAGCGATAATAGCCTTCGTAATGACAACGCACACTTAAAAGGTAAAACACACAGCCGGAAATGTTGGGGCGTGCTTTATGCACCATCAGAACGTTTACCTTGAACGACAAAATCGCAATGTATCAACATAACTGTACCGTTACAGTGAGATTTAGAGACGAGAGCGAGTATCAAATTCACAGCTGAAATAATTTCCACATCTACATAAATACTCCGCAATACAGCGTAAGGTGTGTGGCGGGGCGTACACTGTACCACTACTAGTCATTTCCTTTCCTATTGCACGCCCAAATAGAACGAAGAAAAAAAGAATGTCTATATGCCTCCACACGAGCCCTAATTTATCTTGTCTTTGTGATCATCACGTGAAAGGTAAGTAGGCGGACGGAAGATCGTACTACACTCAGCTTCAAATTATGGCCCTCTGAATTTCCTCAACAGAAGTTCTCGAAAAGAACGTCGTCTTTCCTCCAACGATCCCATTCCAGTTTCCAAGTCACTCACGCATTGGTCGAATATTTCAGTAACGAACCTAACTGCTGCCTCTGAACTGATGCTATGTCTTCCTTTAAACTTATCTGCTTGCGGGTCCCAAACACTTGATCAATGCTGAAGCCGTGGTCGAAAAAGCGTTTTATACGTATTCTCCTTTACAGATCATGTACATATTCCCAAAATTCTCCCAATAAACCGATGTCGGCTGTCCGCCTTAATCACACCTGTTGCTGCAGGTTCGTTCCATTTCATATCGCTCTGCAACGTTACGCCTAGATCTTTGAACGACACGACTGCATGAAGAAGCTCACTACTAATGCTGTATTCGAACATTATGGGATTATTTTTCCTACTCATGAGCATTACCTTACATTTTTCTACATTTAGAGCTAGCTGCCATTCTTCACACCAACTAGAAATTTTTTCTGTCATCCTGTGTGCTATTACAGTTATTTAAAGACGACACCCTCCTATACACCATAGCATAATCAGCAAACAGTCGATAATTACAGTTACTCTGTGCAATAGAGATAGAAAATAATACCGGTCTCACCGTACTCCCCTGGGGCACGCCTGACGATACACTCGTCTCTGATACTCGCCGTCGAGAACAACGTACTGCGTTCTATTACTTAGGAAGTCTTTCAACCAATCACAAATCTCTGAATCTATTCCATATGCTCGTATCTTCAGTAACAGTCCGCAGTGTGGCACCGCGTCAATAGGCGGACATTTTGGTGCAAGAATGGACAACATTCTTTCGAAACTGTGAAGACACTTTGCGAATCTGGACCTCAGAGTTTCAGCTGTTCGTCTACATTAGGTGTTAATATTATTCTGTCCACATTCTGTATTTTTTTAATGTTTGGTCAGTTTCGAATCTTCCTTTCTCACAGCGTCCACCCACAGAAATCTTGGCGTCGGAGTGATGGCAAATAAAAATTAAAACGGCATAAATAAGAACAACAACAGTAATAGTTAACAGCGCAACTAGAAATGCATTAATAGCCTTATAGTCACAACGATCAGTACATATTTTTAACAGGCTTCCACCAGAAAGCAATGTTTGGGCTCTATTAACATGGTGAGCGTAGGCTTCTAGTTTGTGACGTCATGAGAAATTCCCCTTGCCCACACCTCCATGTTTGCCGGCAGCCGCTGCAGCGGTGAGTGCTGTTGATCAAGAGGCCTGAGTGGCTGTTAATCGCGAGCACCCTCGACACAAGCCGCTGATAGCGCCGACGTACCCTTCAGGTGCGCAGTTCGCTTAGGCGATGCAACCTCGGTTCCTGAAGGCCGTGGAGGCTCTGTTCCAAGACCTCACTCAGGCACAGCCCGCATCGTATGTGTTTCAAAAATGTTCGAATGTTTGTAGAACTTATGGGACTTAACTACGGGGTCATCAGTCCCTAAGCTTACAAACTACTTATGAACTAGCTTACACTAAGGACGGCACAAATATCCATGCCAGAGGGCGGATTCGACCCCCCGACCGTAGTGGCCGTGCAGACCGTGACTGAAGCGCCTCAGTCCCCTCGGCCACCGCGGCCGGCTGTATGTGTTTTTCGTGAAATTAACAGAAGTAGCGCGGGAGTAGCTGAGCGGTCTGGAGCGCCACGTTTCGGATCGCGCGACCTCCCGCGTCGGAGGTTCGAATCCTCCCTCGGGCATGGTATGACTTAGTTCATAAGTAGTTTGTAAGTTTAGGGACTAGTGACCCCACAGTTAAGTCCCATAAGCTTTGAACATTTTAACCATCTCTGTTGCCTAACCTACCTATGTATCTATATTACTGTATAAAGAGTGCTCGTTTCGTATTGGTGTTAGTAAAAACCTCGAAAAATACTTGACCGACTCTCTTAAAATTTTACACCATAGTCTAAGGAGTAGTCGGATCAAGAATAACTATATGTTTTTTATAATGTGGAATATATAACGATGCATGTAATAAATAATGGATAAATATTGTTACTATGTTTTTCGCAGTGTTCTTGACCAACTTGCACAGTGTTCAGATTACCATTCTGTTGGACGTACGTTATACATAATAGGCTATGTAATAATAAACGGGAAACACTGCTAGCAAAAATCTTTAAAGTAACGCCCAATTTACAACAAATTATTACATGACACACTAATTGCAATTCGGAGTGTCAAAGGCTGCGTGTTCCAAATATCCTGAAAACTGCTTGCAGATTCACTTCAAATTCTGAACATACGGATAGACAGAGGCTGTGTAATATTTGTATGACAATTTCGCTAGATTTCGTCAAACTTAAAAGAGCATTTATTTACAGACTTGTCTATGTAACACCTTCGTGTTTTTGGCACAGAAATCGACAAATTTCACTTCATTGAAATTTATGTTTCCACTTTCGCTGGTTTTATTTTATATTTTTTGTGAATTTACGGATAAATTTTAATACTTGTCGTATCACCAATCTGGGAACTAAAACAATCTTACTATATGAAATAACAGTAACTTAGCTCAGCAGTCTATAACAGCTTGTTCACATGCAGTGATTTTGGTTGATTTTTACGAAAGAGAAGTCGAAGATTAGGTTATTTTCTAAAATTTGACATTCGTTGATTTTTATAATATTTGTTGTAAACTGTTCAAAATGTCCACGTAGGATGTCGAAACTAGTCGTGTGTATAGTAAATATAAATGTGATGTCTTTTTAGGAACATATTAATCATATATCTCACAAATAAATAACCCTAGACAGCTGCACTCCTGGCCGGCAATATGTTTGATTATAAGAATGTAAAGCATAGTGTGCCTGGCTAGCAGTCATTGCTCATCAAGTGATACTGCTATCGACTGGAAGGGTTTATATCGATGGTAGGTAGGTGATCATAATGTAGCTGTAGTTGTTGAAATTGACGTTTGCTCTAGCAGATGGTTTTGACGACGTAGGTGATTGTATTTTAATGCAGATATTAGCACTTCTCCAGAAAACTCACCGCCTCGTAGTGTGAAGTTCAACTTTCAACACTAATCTGTCCGCTGCTGGCAGCTTACCTATAACAGAAAAAAAAAGCCATTTTAACCAGATATTTGTTGGAAAAAGATACTTACCAATAAATTATTATTATGATTTCCAAGACACCGTACATCATCCTCATTCGTAGAAGGATGAGTTAATCGTAAAATTATCTTTATGAAGATATTTTGTTATTATCAGTGACCGATTAGGATATGATACCTGCTAAGAAATATTAATTTTCGTAAAAACACAATTATTCCTTCCAGGTTCGTGCATAGTTATCCGTTGACGGCAGATGCCACCTGAGGATAGTACAAGTAATGATAGTTCCAGTCGGCCGCGGTGGCCGAGGAGACTGAGGCGCTCGAGTCACGGTTTGCACGGCCACTACGGTCGGGGGTTCGAATCCCCCCTCGGGCATGGATATTTGTGTCGTCCTAGTTCGTAAGTAGTTCATAAGTAGTTTGTAAGTTTAGGGACTGATGACCCCGTAGTTAAGTCCCATAAGCTGTACAAACATTTGAATTTGAAAGTTCCAACGTCTTTTTTTTTTAACATGAGGGACCAAACAACGAGGTCATCAGTCCCTTCAACCCCAAATTTTATACGCCACGGAACCCAACGAAAAATAGGTGAAAGCCAAAAGACCATTACACTAGGAAGTAAAATCGACTCGCCAACAAGACTAAGACCAACCCAGGGCAGCAAATGCTACAGTGTCCGATCCCACAGCGCTGGAAGCGACCTCTAGCCTAAACCACAAGGTACTAATGGCACAGTGGTCAACGTATCATAGCTCCAGAGCAGAGAGAAATAAAACTACATTAAAATGTAAAAGGCAAAGAGAGGCAAGCCGCAGTCCGACGGGAAGGCCCGTCCGCGGCCGGGTATCAGGGGGTCGAAGCCATTCATATGCAAAAAGAACCTGGTAAGCGGGATGAGCAGGATATTGCCGGATGGCGATGACATAAGACGCCAGAAGCTGATGCCGCCTGACCTGAAGAGGGCAGATTCCCGCCTCAACAAGGAGACTGTCGACCGGGCTAGTCGGGAATGCACCTGTAGCCAAGCGGACACCATAATGGTGAACCGGGTCTAATAATTTCAGGGCAGAAGGAGCTGCCGAGCCATAAACTTGACACCCATAGTCCAATCGGGACAAGATTAGAGCCCGATAGATACGGAGGATAGTTGTTCGGTCGGCACCCCAAGATGAATGAGCAAGGAAACGTAGGGCATTGAGTTTCCTCATACAACTAATCTTTAGGTGGCGAATATGGGGCACCCAAGTCAATTTTTTGTCAAAGAGAAGACCCAGGAAACGATGCTGTGCTACAACTTCCAGGCGCTGATTACCCAAGAACAGTTCTGGATCAGGGTGAACTGTAGTACGACGACAAAAGTGCACCACCCTCGTTTTTGATGAGGAAAACTGGAAACCATGGGACGTAGCCCACACTGAAGCCCGCCGAATGGCGCTCTGGAGCTGACGTTCAGTAGAGGCTAATGAGTAGGAGCTGTACCATATGCAAAAGTCGTCGACATACAATGCCGGAGTTACCAGTGACCCAACAGAGCTCACCAAACCATTGATGGCGATTAGAAAAAGTGTAACACTCAACACTGAGCCCTGGGGGACACCGTTCTCCTGTATCCGAGGGGAGCTAAAGGAAGAGCCAACTCTGACACGGAACAGGCGGTGGGATAAAAACTGACGGATAAAAATTGGTAAGGAGCCTCTGAGGCCCCAGTCATGAAGAGAACGTAAAATATGATGACGCCAAGCAGTGTCGTACGCCTTATGCAGATCGAAGAAGACTGCTATCAGATGATGTCTTTTAGAGAAGGCCTGTCTGATCGCAGTCTCCAGTCGAAGTAAATGGTCAATAGGGGATCGTCCCTCCCGGAACCCACACTGGTAAGGTGAGAGAAGTCCCCGGGATTCAAGAACCCAGCATAATCTGCGGGCTACCATCCGCTCAAGTAGTTTACGGGGGACACTTGTCAGGCTTATTGGTCGATAACTGTCCAGCGCCGACGGGTCCTTTCCAGGCTTGAGGGCAGGGACCACAATACTCTCCCTCCACTGGGAGGGGAACACCCCTTGAAGCCAAATACGGTTAAAAACTTTTAGGAGAAATTGTCGTTGTGAGGGGTTAAGGTGTTTCAGCAATTGATTATGGATATCGTCAGGGCCAGGTGCTGAATCACGAGAAGAGGAGAGGGCCAGCGACAGCTCCCAGTCAGTAAAAGGTTCGTTATATGGTTCCACCTGGTGAGAAGTAAAGCCTAATTTGAAGGTTTCGGCCTGGTGTTTCTGAAGGAGAAAGGTCGCCGGATATGAAGTTGTCGCTGAGACATTGGCGAAGTGAGTTGCAAGATGTTCTGCAACAACAGATGGTTCCGTGCAGACCCCATCAGGCAGGGCAAGACCAGGGACGGAAGACGGCCGCCAGCTACCTTGGATAGATCGGAGCATAGCCCACACTCTTGTCAAAGGGACAGAAGAACCCAACGAGGAGACAAAATGCTCCCAGCATGTCCGCTTACTTTGTTTGATTAAGTAACGAGCTCTGGCACGCAGACGTCTGAAATTTATTAGACCAGCGAGCGATGGGTGGCGCTTAAGATGTTGCAAGGCCCTACGGCGCTCGCGAATGGCTGCGGCAACAGTTGCATTCCACCAAGGGACAGGCCGGCGAGTAGGAGGGCCTGTCGACCGGGGAACAGCGGCGTTGGTAGCTTGGGTGATCATGTTGGTCATTTGGCTTATAATATCATCTATACAGCCTGAGGGGGAAGATGGGAACACAACCTGGGATGTATATAGCGGCCAATTAGCACGACGGAATACCCAGCGGGGTACCCTGGCTCGTGGTAGGTGTGAGGGAAGTGAAAGGATCAACGGAAAGTGGTCGCTATCGCAGAGGTCGTCATACGCCGACCAGTGAAGTAAAGGAAGGAGAGAAGGAGAAGTGAAAGA
Organism: Locusta migratoria; assembly: GCA_026315105.1. Classification (NCBI taxonomy): domain Eukaryota; kingdom Metazoa; phylum Arthropoda; class Insecta; order Orthoptera; family Acrididae; genus Locusta; species Locusta migratoria. The sequence continues at coordinate 323,814,390 of CM048745.1, read as the reverse complement.
GAGGTCTATGGCAGAAAAGGTGCCGTGAGCGGCACTAAAATGAGTTGGGGAACCATCGTTGAGAAGGCTCAGATTGTGGTCAGCAAGAAACTGGTCTATGAGGCGGCCCCGGCTAGATGTATAAGCACTGCCCCACAAAGGATGGTAGGCATTTAAGTCCCCAAGGATGAGGTAAGGAGGGGGGAGTTGCTGAGGGAGGGCCACTAGGGACGTGGGTGTAGGTGGCCTGTCAGGTGGAAGGTAGAGGTTGCAAATGGTCAATGGAGTGTCCAAGTGAACCCGGACAGCAACCACTTCCAATGGAGTGTGGAGAGGAATCCAGGTACTGACAATATCTATCCGGACCCAGTACAAACCCCACCAGACGCCTGGAGGGGACCAACCCGGTTCCGACAAAAAGCTTGGAACCCACGGAGGGTCGGTGAATGTGCATCCATAAACCTCGATTCCCGCAGGACGACACAGGCCGCAGAAGAGAGAGAGATTAGCTGTTTAATCTCCAAGAGGTGACGGTAGTAACCATTACAGTTCCATTGGATGATCACATCACGAGGATCTAGGCGGGAAGCGAATGGCATAACGTCTGTCACGCTGCTTTGTCAGCGTCCGTCACCAAAGAAGAAGGGACAACATCCATAAATAGCTGATCAGCCTCAGGCTCAATGGGATGAGCGAGTTGCGAAAGCACAGTCGGCACCTCCGGTGGTACCGGAGGGGCTTTATCTTGTAACTTTGGTTTCTTCTTCTTCTTCTCCTTCTCTTTCTCTTTCTCCTTCTCCTTCTCCTTCTCTCGTGTGGGACGGGCAGGACCCACCCCAGAGAGAGGACTTTTGTCAGTTAGGTCTGGTACTGACGAGGATCGGGCGACCTTTGAACTCACTGACTGGGAGTCCTATGGCCGGCTGGAGGTCGAAGATCTCCGATCTGGGGAACGCCGGGACGGAAGGCCCTGAGATAGGGCACTGTCACCGGCAGGCGACGGAGAAGGGGTGCACTTCTCCGACTGGGAAGGGGTGGGACACAAAGGGAGGGCTACAGGAGCTACAGGAGAGGGAGATGTGAGGGAGGGGTGTGGACGGGGTGTAGGGGGGAGATGGGAGTGGGAAGGGGAGGGTGAAAGGCTAGACGATAACGTCGTAGCGAAGGTCGTCGCCATTTGCACGGGATGCAGACGTTCATATTTACTGCGGGCCTCAGGGTACGTCAAACGCTCCAGGGATTTGTACTCTTGTATCTTCTTTTCTTTTTTGAACATAGGGCAATCTGGCGACCGTGAATAGTGGTGTTGTTGACAGTTGACGCACACCGGCGGAGGAACACAGGGGCTCCCCTCGTGTAGTGGGCGTCCACAATCACCGCATACTGGGACTGCTGTACAGCGAGAGGACATATGACCAAACCTCATACATCGAAAACACCGCATGGGAGGTGGAATGTAGGGCTTCACTTCACATCGATATATCATTATCTTGACCTTCTCTGGGAGTGTGTCCTCCTCGAAGGCCAAGATAAAGACCCCAGTATCGACGCGGTTATCTTTAGGTCCCCTCTGAACGCGGCGAACAAAATGTACACCACGCCGATCGAGATAGGCCCTAAGCTCCTCATCAGTTTGAAGGAGGAGGTCCCGGTGGAATATCACACCCTGTACCATATTCAAGGATTTGTGCGGGACAATTGTTACTGGAATGTCGCCAAGGGTGGTGCAGGCGAGCAAAGCTTCAGACTGGGCTTCCGAGGCTGTTTTAATGAGTAATGAGCCAGATCTAAGCTTCCCCAAAGATTCCACTTCACCAAACTTGTCCTCTATGGTCTCGACAAAGAACAGAGGTTTGGTGGAAGTAAAAGTTCCTCCATCAGTCCTTGAGCAAACGAGATAGCGAGGAAAGGGTTTTGCTCCTAACCGGCGAGCCTGGCCTTCCTCCCAAGGGGTAGCAAGGGAGGGAAACATCCTCTTATCCGCAGTAGCAGCATTAAACGATCTCTTCCTGTCTTGAGAGACGGCCGATGCACGACCATTTTGGAGTCTAACTCTTTTCATAGTGCTAGACGTCCGCCCTGGTGTCACCCACTCCGAAACCGGGGCTCTCTCCATGGGCGCCACCCAGCCTCAGCAAAGGCCACCTGGCACGATGGCCATTGCCGGGAGTTCTGATACCCCCGAGGACAGGCATCAACTCCTTGGCTTGCATGGAGAGGTCGCAGCTCAGACACCAGTAGTGTGATCCCTGTGGTGTCAGGGGGCTCAGCCAAAGGGTACATAACAGCCCCCCCCACACGGACTGGCTACACGTGCTGGGGACCTAGCGGGGGATGGGGGCTACAGCGAGGAAAGGAAGTGGAAAGGAAAGGATAGGACCCGCGCTGTAGGGACTAGGTCGGGAGTTCTTCCACAATTGGCTCACACATTTGGTATGGAAGGTCAAACCCCGAGAGGGACCAAACTGGGCCAAAAACCGGTGTACACAGCAGACAAAACCAAAGTGCAGGACAATCGGTACCATGGGATAGCCAAGCCGTCATCCAGAGTACCACCGAGAGACGGGGTTGGAAAGGGTGGGAAGGAGGAATTGGGATGGGAAGGAGGGGGAACTAGGAGGGGTAATGCAGCCTGGGGAAAGCAGAAAGAAAGGCTGCAATGGCTCGGGGACCCGTGCGCGCCACACACGTACCCACAAAAGAGCTGTGGGCCCCCTGGGGGGAAAGTTCCAACGTCGTCCGTCGCAACAGGTAGTGTAGTGGCGTACCCGCCAGAGCTCCTTCTGTGTGTAGCCTTTAATAAAGAATGTTTATAGCTATAGGGCTCACTGTGATACCAACGTTTGAAGCAAACGGACAACATGCTACGAAGATACACTCGTGTTTCCTACCGCCAACTGAGCGAGTTCGAAAGGGGTCGAATTGTGTTCTTGACAGCGACAGGATCGTCCTTTCGGAGAATTAACACGCACGCTTTGCGACAATTGTTGCTGTTTGCAACGATCACGTGTTCTCTTACCCGTAGACGAGGTACTGGAAGTGTACGCAGCTAAGACGTCCATCAACAGTCGTATTGTAACGGCAGCAGTGGCAGATTGTACAGCTACCACGGAAGAGATTAAAGGACTTGTGAGCTCGTAAGTGTCAAACAAGTACTTGCCAACCGATTTCTACCAGTGAGACGACTGACACACACACACACACACACACACACACACACACATACACACACACACACACAAATGTTCAAATGTTTGTAGAGCTTAAGAGACTTAACTCCGGGGTCATCAGTCCCTAAACTTACAAACTACTTATGAACTAGCTAATACTAAGGACGGCACAAATATCCATGCCCGAGGGGGGGGATTCGAACCCCGACCGTAGTGGCCGTGCAGACTGTGACTGATTCGCCGCAGAGCGCTCGGCCACCGCGGCCGGCACACACACACAGACACACACACACACACACAGAGATAGAGAGAGAGAGAGAGAGAGAGAGAGAGAGAGAGAGAGAGAGAGAGAGAGAGAGAGAGAGAGAGAGAGAGATCTAGCCCTTCTTCCATTCAGCTACAGCATCAATTTGTACGGCTCGACTAGGGCGCTCAGAGGTTCACTTGGAAAATAGGTCAACGGCCATCGTCTCTAGCGCTGAAAAGATATTCTGCCTGCACGCAAGTGGTGGTCGCAGGCTCGTAGGACGTAGACCTGCCGAGCGATGTATCGTAGAGTGCATTAGTCCGAGACACGCTGGTTCCTCCCCAGGCCTTATAGTCTATGGCGCGATAACCTACAACTCTTGAAGATATTTGGTGGTTGTGGAGCGAACGCTCACCATCACTTCGTACATACAGAATGTTGTAACGAGGAGGAAGGAAGCTTAGGGTTTAACGTCCCGTCGACAGCTTAGTCATTACAGACGGAGCTAACGCTCGGAGCTTTGGGTAAGGAAGGGTAAGGAGAGGAGCCATCACGGCATTTTCCTGGAATAATTTAGGGAAATCAAGGAAAACCTAAATCAGGGTGGCCGGAGGTGTATTGGAACCACCATCCTCCCAAATGCAAGTCCCGTGTGTTACCACTGCACCACCTAGCTCGACCGTTCATTTGGCATTGTTGCAACAGGACGGTGATGTGTCGTTCAACATGATATCTCGCTCACAAATTGCGTGTGTGATTAATACACAAAGTCGTGCGATACTTTTGCACTGTGTACGGTAATGTAGAAGTGTGCTGCCTCCAATACCAAGTATTGTAAAGTTACTTTAAGGATGCATTTAATGTAATGACTTATCATTAAATCTGGTCACATTTGACATTATTGTTTACAGATATACATACAGCTCAATGTCTAAGGGCACTGAAACCGCTCATAACATCTAAAATCGCCAATAAATAACTAAGAATGAGAAAATGTGTTCAACTTCCTTCAAAGTGAAAGTCCTTTATTATGTAGAACAAAATCTTACAGTGGCCGTCTTTAAGTACATTAAAATGTAAGAGGGCACTACACCCAAATGGAATTTGTTGAGTTTCATGCCGGCAGTGGAAGTTTGACTCCCTGAAAAAGGTCGCCCAAATGCAACTACATACAAGCGACCTTCTATAGAGCTGCATGTCGTCGGGAAAAGTAACGACTTTAGTTTCCCCTTGCTTTCAGTCGTTCGCAGTAGCGACATGGCAAAGAAGGAGTAAAATATAAGGAACGAAAAGCTATATGCAGCTTGCACAAAAACCCTACAGCATGAAAATGACGCATTGGTTGAGGAGTAAGACAAGGTTGTAACGTAACGACATTGTTATTCAATCTGTACATTGAGCGCGCTGTGAAGTAATTCGAGGAGAAATTTGTCGAAGGAATTAAGATTCATAGAGAAGAAATGAAAACATTTGGGTTTGCTTGATGGCGTTGTGATTCTGTCAGGGAAAGCAAGCGACCTGGAAGAGCAATTGAATGGAATGAACAGTGTCTTGAAGTTATAAGAGGAAAATTAGGAAGACCAAAACAAGGGTAATGGAATGCAATGTAAGAAAATCAGGCAACGGTAAAGAAAAAGTAGTAATCATAACGTGTAGGCTTCCACGGCCGGCGTCTTCAGTAATTAAAACTTCCGGGCTGAGACGCCAACAGTAGAAATTCTTTCCCCTGACGTTTCGTTGCCGGCTGCGGGCAACATCTTTCGAGGTGAGGCTACGACTAGCTCTGGGCCGTGGAGGTCCTGCTTATATGGATGCATAGAGGATACAGGGCGCCACCATTCGTCACGTGATGTCAACAATAAAACTATCTCTGACTGACGTCATTACTCTCGATTAAAGGTAATCCATTGTCACATCTTTGGCTCAAAGTCGACCGCCATATCTTATCTAACTTCAAGCCTTCTTCCTTCTCGTTAAAATTATTGTGGTGTTTAAAGATCTCAATAGCCTCTATACATCCGTGCATAATAATGCGATGTCTTAGCTAGCACGCTCGTCTCACTAAATTTTATTTCGTGGTTTTAAAAACATGTCCCGTTATGGCCGATTTATCCGTGTGTCCTAGTCGACAGTTCCTTTTGTGTTTAGTTAGGCGAGTATTGATACCTATTTTCCTTGTTCCAGTATAAACTTTCCCACAACTACATGGAATTTTATACATACCAGGAGTAGCTAAAGGGTGTCGCATATCTTTCGCTGATCATAAGCATTCGCTGATCTTTTTGGTTGGTTTGAATACTGCTATAGTGATCTTTAAACACCACAATAATTTTATCCGGATGGAAGAAGGCTTAAAGTTAGATACGATATGGCGATTGACTTTGTACCAAAGATGTGGCAATCGATTACCTTTAATCGAGAGTAATGACGCCAGCCAGAGATAGTTTTACCGTTGACATCACGTGACGAGTGGTGGCGCCCTCTATATAAGCAGGACCTCCACGGCCAGCCAGTCGTCGACTCACTTCGGAAGGTGTTGCCCGCGGCCAGCAACGAAATGTCAACGGAAAGAATTTCTAGTGTTCGACCACGGCCTCTCAGCCCGGAAGTTTTAATTTCGGATGAAAGTAGTAGTTGAGTTTCGTTATTTGGAAAGCAAAAGAAAGTATAAAATGAAGAATGGCTACGGGAAGAAAAGCAGCTCTGAAGAAGAAAAATTTGTTGACATCAAAAATTAATTTAAATGGTAGAAAGTCGTTTCAGAAGGCATTTGTCTAGTGTAGTATTGTACGGGAGTTAAACGTGGGCGGTAAGTTTAGACAAAAAGTCGGTAGAGGCTTTTGAAATGTGGTGCTACAGACGAATACTGAAGATTGGATGGGCATATCGCGTAACTAATGAGGTGCTGAATAGACTTGGGGAGGAAAGAAGATTCTGGCATATTTTGACTATGGGAAACGATCGATAGGTGGGACATACTCTGAGACATTAGGGAATTGTCAAATTAACATTGGACGGGAGTGTCTGGGAAAAAAAATCGCTGAGGGACGAATGAAGTAATGGAAGTTGAAGGGATGAAGAGCCTTACACATGATAGAGTAGCTGCAACAAACCAGTCTCTGGAGCGAAATCCACAACCTCAACAAGGGACCTGGCTTGGATTTCAGTGTATTTTTATGCCAACAAACAGTTTTTTTTTAAATGGAACAATGCCTGTATACATTAAGTAACTGTAAGTAGGGTGCACTAGAATATCAGTAGTGTTTGTTGCAGGATTCTGGTGCAAGTCGTTCAGGAGATATCGTCTTTTGAAACGTTCCCACACCGACACTTGTACAATACCTATCGTAACACACACTAAAGAACACAAGTGCATACACTAGTTACGTGGATTCCAACCAGTAACGCGACAAATGACGATTATGTTCAAAATGAACACCGACAGCAGAAATACACGTTGGGAGTCTGGTATGGAATGACCACTGCACACGTGCTAGCATTTCAGAGCGGATATGTCCGAACAGGACAATCCCAAGAGGGATTGTCAGCAGACCAATAGTGCATGTTTCTGCGATTTACCTAGCCATGATTCGTAAATGTGACTTCATCACCAAACAAGATACATGATATATCTGGAGTATTCTGTCGTAAAGCCCATCTACAGAACCTAACACGATTCTCAAAATCGTTTCCATTGCACGGGAGCTGACGTGCGGATCAACTGCAGCAGCAGCAGCAAGAACATCAATTTCTCCCTCTTCTGTCGTCACTTGTTTCCTTCTGTTACGTTTTCTCGGTGTTGAAGAGGTTGAGGAATAATTACCGAGATGGGTGACGTCTATTGGGATATCTTACCGCATACACAGTACAAGAACGAATGACATTCTTCCTACACTCTCCACACACCATGAGCATATCGGCTTTTTCTGTATTGGTAAAACCAATCGTACACTCACGACCTACCGGTTGGACTGTTATACGCTAACTGTTCACTCAAGGCAAACACAAGAACGCTGTAAGCAAACGTATCATCGTACTTAGTAACTATGCGGGTTGACTGGCACAAGCAAATGTCAGTGTGGGAACGTTTCAAAAAACGATATAGAATCCTGCAACAAACACTACTGATATTCTATTGCAACCTACTTTTAGTTTCTTAATGTCTACAGTCATTGTTCCATTTTAAAATATCGCATTGATGTGTTTTACGGCCCACTTTAGATTAGTAGTTTTATAAGTTTTTGCAAAAGTTTTGGACCAAAATAATAATGTAAATAATAAAAAATTATGGTGATAAGATTACGACTCTACTATTGTGATAATATCTATGCACCCAACACGTAATATTCTTTCTGACCGTATTTTAACAAACAGCCAAATTTTTATGTTGAGTTTTACAAACCTAGTCTTTTTTTTAAACTTTTACCTCTTTAACTATCATTTGAATATCTCTCCCACATTTTAACTATATTTTTCCGTTAAAATATTATCACCTGTCTTGCCTTGGTAGTTCGAAGTTTATTTTCTTTGCCTGTACTGGTTACCAATGACTATAGGCTGGAACAAACGTAGCGTATCATTTGAATATCTCTCCCACATTTTAACTATATTTTTCCGTTAAAATATTATCACCTGTCTTGCCTTGGTAGTTCGAAGTTTATTTTCTTTGCCTGTACTGGTTACCAATGACTTTAGGCTGGAGCGAACGTAGCGTACATTTGGCGTTCGGACGAGTGACTGTAGCCTGGATGGAACACAGCGTACATTTGGCGTAGATACATTGATTCTAATTTAAGACTTTCAATATATTCCACAAATAGTGAATGTACGCTTAAAAAAAACAAAAAAACAAGGTAATTTGTTGCAATGCATACACTTTCCTTCTGTTTGTTTAAGGAACCACACTCTCCACAGAAATCTGGGACTTCCTTTATATACGAAACTACCTTTATCACCACTTTGTGCATAATGTTCATTATTACAGTATCCTCCCAGTTTACGTGCATATGCTTCAGACGACCCTTGTTCAATTCGTTGTTAAGTATTTCATGCATATTCACGAAATAGAACAAACACGCATTTTAGAGGAAGCATTCTTACATATGCACAATTCTAAACATTGAAAAACATAGCTCTATTTAATTAATAAGAGTGTCTGAAACCCTTTAGGAAAAAAAGATTTAGGTAGTGGCGGGTTTCGAACTACTGCCCTTCTGCATCACAGTCCGACACATTGCCCACTACGCTGCGGCTAACAATTAGTTCTGTTCTTTAATCTCGTATTATTGATGGCAGTTTTTAACTGATGCTAATATGAAATTTTTAGACATTAGATTATCATTTATCGTACGAAAAACAACGTGTTGTAGTTAATTCTTCAGTGCGCCATTGCTTTGAAATGACAACGTGTAAGTTACAATAAGAAAATCATCAAAGGTGCAACGCAAGATGGCGTATGCCAGAAAGAGTTGTGGGAGAGGAATGTCACGTGACATCTCCGAACGGCTGGTCTTCATTAATTCAATGGAGGGTGTCAAATCTCAGTGTTTTTTTTTTTTTTTTTTTTGGCAAATGTATTTCAAAGGATACGAGATATGAAAAGAACATAAGGGAGCAAAGTTGTAGAGAATTTTCTCCTCTAAAAATTCGGTTAATCAATTTTCGTGTCAGATGAATGGTTAAGCCGTTATTTTCATTTAAATTTCGAACTGTCAAAAGACGATCGCAAAGGCCCACTTTTAGTGTTACTACCGTAACCTAAAGTGGGCCAAAACTGTACTTTTGCATAAAAAATACATTTTCTAAGTAATATTACCATCTATTTTTTGGCTAAAAATACGAGTCCCTGACTACCAATCCATTCTGTGAAAACCGCACATCAATCGCACTTTCCGTTTCCGCAATATTTGCAGTGCAAGTTTTAGGTGATTCACCCTGTATATGTAATGTAGATGTAGGTATACTCTATTTTACGTGCAAATAAGGATTGTCTTGCAGTATTAGGTAGTGGGGACGGAAGATAGCATCTTACACGACGTGAATCAGGAGAACAAGAGAGCGAGGGACAAGGAGGAGGTGGGTAGCAGAGTTAGGCGAGTAGACTGCAAACTGAGGGCCCAAGTGGGTCGCTGCCGCGAGACCGGAGTCCCTGGGGCGGGGGATGCGGGCGCCCTGGGCATACAAAGGAGAGCCAACCCAGGCCGGAGTTACGCCGCCAGCCACCGACATGGCCGCCGTAGGCCTCAACTTGTACCCACCAGCCACCAAACACCTCGACACACACTGGGCCAGCAGGCGAAAGCGTTTCCAAAGTAGGGCGAGCCCTGCACCATCCTCCTTATACGAGGTTTGGAACGTAAATAGTGGCAACCACTTATCCATAACCGATACAAAAGCGTTTCAGGTTTGCACCTGTTACTGTCCTTGAAAGCACACACCTGCGTGCCCCAGGTAGGTGTGATAGGACCGCTATTATTTTCTATCTATATAAATGATCTGATGGACAGAGTAAGTTGGAATTTACTGCTGTTTGCTGATGATGCTGTGGTGTATGGGAGGGTGTCGTCTTTAACTGACTGTAATAGCATACAGGATGACTTAGGCAAAATTTCTAGTTGGTGCGAAGAATGGCAGCTAGCTCTCAATGTAGAAAAATGTAAGGTGATGCGCATGAGAAGCAAAAACAATCCCATAATCCAAAACAATCCCGTAGCTTCTTGATGCAGTCGTGTCGTTCAAATATCTAGGTGTAACGTTGCAGAGCGATATAAAATGGAACGAACCTGTAACAACAGTTGTGATTAAGGCGGACAGACGACTTCGGTTTATTGAGAGAATTTTGGGAAGATGTACTTCACCTGTAAAGGAGACCGCGTATAAAACTCTTGTACGACCACGTCTTGAGTATTTCTCAAGTGTTTGGGACGCGTAGCAGATCAGTTTAAAGGAAGACATAGAGACAGTTCAGAGGCGAGCAGCTAGGTTTGTTACCGGTATGTTCGACCAATGCGCGAGTGTCACGAAAAATGCTCCGGGAACTCAATTGGGGATCGCTGGAGGAAAGACGACCTTTTCGTGAATTTCTGGTGAGGAAATTTATAGAGCCGGAATTTGAAGCTGAGTGAAGTACGATCCTGCTGCCGCCTACTTACATTTCGCGTGGTGATCACAAAGACAAGAGAAATTAGAGATCGTACGTAGGCATATAGGCATTCTTATTTTCCTCGTTCTATTTGGGAGTGGAATAGGAAAGGAAATGCCTAGTAGTGGTACAGTGTACCCTCCGCCACGCACCTTACGGTGAATTGCGGAGTATGTATATAGATGTAGAACCCGTTGCCAACGATGTGGTAGGCGTAGTATACCGTTAGCACAGCCTGTGCTGTTGATGTTGCGAATGGAGCGCTCTACTATGGAATCCAGTGTTACAATACGGTGTAAGAAAACCTCTTCTTCCCGCTCATCGCGCTGCAAGTGCGTATTAGCAGAGCAGAAACGTATCCATTTCTGCATTTCCGTCAATTCATCGTGATGCACTTTTTCGCTGGCCCAGGCGTTCCTTCAGGTTGCGAAGCACAATCCGTATGTGCAAATCCGGTTTCGTGGGCGATCTCACGAAACGTCTGGCGTCGATCACTGTCCTTCAACGCGGAAACAGTATGCACTTCTTCAGAGACGCTTTTACCCAACGTGCCACTGTTCTGTACGCTAATGTCAATTCCTCTAATGCCTGTTGAAGCCCTTCATGACACTGTCGTGCTGTGCGACCTTTGACACATTTAATCTTGATCCAACTCCGTTGTTCCTGTTTCGAAAACATAGTGAAACCGTTACGCTAGACTCTTCGCTCACTAGTGACTGCGTTTCCCTCGGTTGTGCGCACGCGGGTACGTGGAGCGTGCAAGTTCATTTGCTCGGAGGTAAGGTAGGAATGTCAACAAAGTGCGCTATCAGTGCTTCAGGGTTAAGAATTGCTTCAGGATTATGAATCACATACGACACATGGTTAAGAAGATATGACGTCATAAACAACAAGAATCTCAAAAAACTTCCACATAATGCGGCGAGAATTTATAATACGCTATATGACAATGAGAGTACTTAGCGACTTGCAACAAACATTAAACATAACTTCACACCTTTATTAAACTTTTTCTCGCTGACACCCATAGCAAAATGATGAAAAAAAAAAGTTTTTTCGCTTACTACTTTTCCGCTGTTTATGGAGTAGAACTACGGCATTCGGTATGACATTACAATCTATAATTTGTACATTACAAATTGTAGCCGCAGGATATTTTACAGACAGCATACACGCATATAGTTGAGTGCACCTTCTAAATTGTATCATAGTACGACTCATAGTTCCTGAAATATGAGCACATAAACAGTAACGTTCATGAAAAACCGCCCCACCATACACCAAGTTTTAATCTATTACTTCTTTACCACTAATGTTATTTCCAAGAGATCTTACAGCACTTATACAAATGAATATATACCTGGAAAATGACCGGAGTAAATAAATAAATATCCGAGAAACGCAGGGTTTTCAGCTAGAACTATAATAAAAATGTCCTTACATATATTACGCTGCAAGCCCAGAAGAACGTAAATTTTCCATGTTAGGTACATTGTACTGCCACCAACTGACGGATAGTCAATGTCAGCAGCCTCAGTAGTCAGAAGACATCTTGAGACAGCTGAATGGGACGTACGGACTGCGAATGTAGTCAGGTGATTGGGTGTCACTTGTGTCTGAAATCTGTACGCGATATTTCCGCATTCGTAAACATCCCTAGGTCCACTATTCGTCTTAGTTATTTTTTGATATATGTCATTCCCTCTTGTCTGTTTGTCACTGTGTATCGTTGAATAGTGTTGCGACATGCCTCCAATTCTATCGAAGTATAACGGAACGCTTACATATTTCTAATTACCAGTGACAAGCAAATTATTAGGGTGATATCGGTGAGGTTTTATGGATCCTGTTTTGGATGAAATGAGGTGCGAGAAAATCAGCTTCCTGTGAAATCGAAATAATTTGAAAATATCAACTTTTACATATTTTTAATTTAGGCGGACTGCTCTAGTGCATTAAACCGAAAACATGATGTTGATTTAGCATAGTTCTAGTTGCAAAACGTAGTTGTGAAATAGATCTATGCTCGTTATGTTCTCATCTAATGTACATAATTCATCTGGTGCGGTCGCTGTTATAAGAAAAACGTCGAAAAACGTTATTTATTTAGACGTTTCCACCGTGATGTTACGAACTGTTTTTCCTTGCTTTTCTTTTTTCTTTCTTTCCTTTCTCTCTCTCTCTCTCTCTCTCTCTCTCTCTCTCTCTCTCTCTCTCTCTCTCTCTCTCTCTCTCTCTCTCTAGATTCACAGTTTAATTATGTATTAAAATGTATTTTTACACCACTGTTTAATTGTGGCTTAAGATTTCTTATTTTTATACGGCATAAAAATACGAAATCTTAATCCACAATTACACACTGAACGATTAAAAACGAAAAAAAAGTTCACAACATCGCAAAAGAAATGAGGTTTTTCGACGTTTTTCTTACGACAGCGACCGCACCAGATGAATTATGTACGTTATATCAGAACATAATGAGCTTGAAAATGGCATTATGCTGAAATATCGATTGCACAATAAAATATAAAAAAACACTAGTTAAGCAGCTACCTGGATTTATTTAATATATCATGTCTGTAAAAGACATCAAACGTGCCGCGGGCCCCAATGCAAGAAAAATAATAGTTTTATTAACAACGAATTTCACCTTATAGTCATCTTCACATTATCTTAAAAAATTTTCGTTTACGTCATTTTAAAAAGTACACTGAACTATCAGCGAAATCAGTTGAGGGCCTCTACTGATCTAATGAGTGTTTCAGAGCAGCACAACGCCTGTTTTATGTTTTTTAAATAATGTAAGGGAAATACCTGCGGCAAGTGGGTGAAACGAATTTTTGATGAATGTGTTCTTTTTTCTCCATTACTTTGTAATTGAGACGGTTAATTAAAATATTCCTCACGCGGTTGCTGCAGAAGATTTCCTAATGGAGTGGAAAATATTTTAACTAAAACATCATTTACTTTTTGTTGCTTCGGATCTTAGGCTGGACTCCCGGTAGTCTGAGCTGAAATACAATTCTGTGTTTGACATATTGACTTCTAATGGTGGACATAAGACTGCCATGGATAGGTCTATTGGACAAGGTAAACTCAATTAAAGATCATGTTTTTTTTTACCATAGGCCTCTGGTGGACGGATTTAAGTACTCTGCCCCTAGCTCTACACTGCATGGTGTTGCCGTTTGGCAATGCAAATTTTTGTTACTTTTTTCATACTTCTTTTCGAGAGATGGCAACACTGTGCATATCGTATACATTGAGGTCTGTTCTAAGCATGTACTTGATCGTTTCTTCCATAGAAGGCAGCGCAGTCATGAATTGAGAAGAAATGCAAAAAAGGGCGCTCCAGCGGATTTTATTCGCTGTTGAACATTAGTGTAATTACAATCTGATGTCAATTCTGTCAAGTAAAAAAATTGTATCATGTTACAAACATCTAAGCGGAGTAGAAAACATGTGAGATACCAATATTTTCCTGCAGAGTGACTTATGTCTAAATGCATGACGTTGACAATAGCAGCATTGAAATAACATCTTCACATTGTTAAAAGAGTTATACAATTTTTTCAAGATTTTTCCCCTACATAGGTGTACATTTTCTACCATATATATATTTTTTTGCGCCAAAATAAAAATTCATGCAGTGTATGGCTAAGGACTCAAATCAGTATAAACAGTTGGAAGTAATAGTTCCCAAGGAAGCTTGATTAACATCTGAGCATACTTCGTTGGCTCACGTGGCAAAATTAATTGGTTTACGGCAAGGGGCAATAAAAAATCGCACTGACGTGTTTTACGGCCTACTTTAGATTTGTAGTTTTATATGTTTTTGCAAACATTTTGGACCAAAATAATATTCTAAATAATAAAAAACTAAATAATAAGATTGTCTGAAACCCTCTTAGTAAAAAAAAATTAGGTCTTCGCGGGTTCCGAACCACTGACCTTCAGCGTCACAGTCCAACGCATTGCCCACTACGCTACAGCTAACAACTAAAAGTCATGATCTGTAATCTCATACTATTGATAGCCGTTGTTAAATGATGCTAATATGGCATTTGTAGACACTAGATTATCATTTATCTTACGAAGAACGGCGTGTTTTTGTTAATTCTTCAGTGCGCCATTGCTTTGAAATGACAACGTGTAAGTTACAATAAGAAAATCATCAAATACGCGACGCAAGATGGCGTATGGCACAGAGTTCTGGGCGAAGAATGTCACGTGCAGTGTTGCCAGACGTAGGGAATTTTTCCTACACGTAGGTACCTTTAAGTGTTAAAATAATGCAGGGAATTTTTATCCAAAAGTCCCCAACGCGTAGGTACTTCGGTAAAATTTTACAATCGCCGACATAGGCCTTGCGGGTAATGTTGGCAAGAAGCAGTTATCAGCACGCGGGAATAAACCGACCAATGGTGGCAAAGTTTGAACTAGCCAATGATATTTTAGACGGCATGGTTGTTTTCTGTTCATGATAAACTATATTAATTTGAAAACCTAGTTACAGACACATTAAAATTGATGCGAATTACGATGATTTTTAATGTATATCAGTGGAATGAAGAGTCGGTCTGGAAATAGTGTTAGAAAATGTCAGCACAAGAAAAATTCATTGTTTCCATGAACAAAAGACGTTTTATTACCTTGACTAGACTTATTTACGTCATGACGATATACTAGTAAGTACTTGTAAATGAAAAGATGCTGACACGAAAACGCTAACACATTTGCGACAGCGAACGTTATAATGAACAAAGCGCTAAATATTCGTTATCAACATAGCATTACTCTTTGAAAATCGAATCAAGTAGAGCGATGGACTACCTTTTTTGTGCTGATTGAACTAATTAATTACTAGTTTTCCTACTCTATGGTTGGTAGTGTCTCGATGTTTTCCTGTTTCCTTGTGCGGTCAATAAATCAGTTATCCTCGTGTAATAGTGTACCTGGAATTAGTGGCATATTCTGGGAAACTAATTAATGCTGTTCCTCCCTGTGGCCACTCCCATGAACCACAGACATTGCCGAGGTGGGGTGGCTTGCATGCCTCAACGATACAGATAGCCGTACCGTAGGTGCAACCACAGCGGAGGGGTATCTATGGAGAGGCCAGACAAACGTGTGATTCCTGAAGAGGGGCAGCAGCCTTTTCAGTAGTTACAGGGGCAACAGTATGGATGATTGACTGAGCTGGCCTTGTAACATCAGCTAATGTGGTTCTGCCACACAGCTACTGCGAACGGTTGAAAGCAAGGGGAAACTACAGCCGTTACCTTTCCCGAGGACATGCAGCTCTACTGTATGAACATATGATGATGGCATCCTCTCGGGTAAAATATTCCGGAGGTAAAATAGTCCCCCATTCGGATCTCCGGGCGGGGACTACACAGGAGGATGTGATCATCAGGAAAGACAATACTGGCATTCTACGGATCGGAGCGTGGAATGTTAGATCCCTTAATCGGGTAGGAAAATTAGAAAATTTAAAAAGGGAAATGGATAGGTTGAAGTTAGATATAGTGGGGATTAGTGAAGTTCGGTGGCAGGATGAACAGGATTTCTGGTCAGGTGAGCACAGGATAATAAATACAAAATCAGTTGGGGGTATCACAGGAGTAGGACTGATAATGAATAAGAAAATAGGAATGCGGGTAAACTACTATGAGCAGCACAGTGATCGCATTATCATTGTCAAGATAGATACGAAGCCAACACCGACAACAGTAGTACAGGTTTATTTGTCAACTAGCTCTGCCGATGATGAGGAAATCGAAGAAATATATGAGGAGCTAAAGGAAATTATTCAGACAATTAAGGGAGAGGACAACTTAATTGTTATGGGAGACTGGAATTCGGTAGTAGGACAAGGAAGGGAAGGGAAGATAGTAGGTGAATATGGTCTGGGCAAAAGGAATGAAAGAGGAATCCGCCTGGTAGAATTTTGCACGGAACATTATTTAGTTATAACAAACACCTGGTTTAAGAATCACAAAAGAAGGTTATATACGTGGAAGAGACCAGGAGACACCGGGAGATACCAGATAGATTTTATAATGGTAAGACATAGATTTCGGAACCAGGTTTTACAGTGTAAGACATACCCAGGGGCAGATATAGACTCTGACCATAACTTGTTGGTTATGAACTGTAGGCTGAAACTAAAGAAACTACATAAAGGTAGGAAAATAAGGAGATGGAACCTGGATAAATTGAAGGAACCTGAGGTTCTTAAGAATTTCAGAGGGAGCTTTAGGCAACAATTGACAGAAACGGGGGAAAATAAAACAATAGAGGAGAAATGGGTAAAATTGAGAGATGAAATAGTGAAGGTAGCAGAGGACAAAATAGGTAGGAAGGCAAGACCTACAAAAAATCCTTGGATATCACAGGAGATACTAAATTTAATCGATGAAAGAAGAAAATATAAAAATGCAGTAAATGAAACAGGCAAAATGGAGTACAGACGACTAAGAAATGAGATTGACAGGAAGTGCAAAATGGCTAAGCAGGAGTGGCTAGAAGGCAAATGGAAGGATGTAGAAGAATGTATAAATAGGGGAAAAATAGATACAGCCTACAGGAAAATAAAAGGAACATTTGGGGACAAGAAAAGCAACTCTACGAATATCAAGAACTCAGATGGGAAACCAGTTCTCAGCAAGGAAGGGAAAGCTGAAAGGTGGAAAGAGTATATAGAGCGGCTCTACAAAGGAAATGAACTTCGAGACAATATTGTAGGAAGGGAAGAGGATGTAGATGAAGATGAAATATGAGATACTGTACTGAGAGAAGAATTTGACAGAGCCCTGAAAGACCTAAGTCGAAACAAGACCCCTGGAGTAGATGATATTCCCTCAGAGCTACTGACGTCTCTGGGAGAACCATCCATGACAAAATTGTAAGATGTATGAGACAGGTGAAGTACCCTCAGACTTTCAGGTGAAAACTACAGAACCATCAGTTTAATAAGTCATGGTTGCAAAATATTAACACGAATTATATACAGAAGGATGGAAAAGCTGGTAGAAGCCGACCTCGGGGAAGATCAGTTTGGGTTCAGGAGAAATGTAGGAACACGGAAGGCAATACTCACTTTACGGCTTATCCTAGAAGATAGATTAAGGAAAGGCAAACCTACATTTCGAGCTTTTGTAGATTTGGAGAAGGCTTTTGACAATGTTGATTGGAATAAACTCTTTCAAGTTCTGAAGCAAGCAGGAGTAAAATATAGGGAGCGTAAGGTTATTTACAACTTGTACAAAAACCAGACAGCGGTTGTCAGAGTTGAAGGGCATGAAAGGGATGCAGTGGTTGGAAAGGGAGTAAGACAGGGTTGCAGTCTTTCTCCATTGTTATTCAATTTGTACATTGAGCAAGCTATAAAGAAAAGCAAGGAGAAATTTGGAGAAGGAATTACAGTTCAGGGTGAAGAATTAAAAGCATTACGTTTTGCCAATAATCTCAGAGACAGCAAAAGACCTGGAAGAGCAGTTGAAGGGAATGGACAGTGTGCTGAAAGGTGCATATAAGATGAACATTAACAAAAGCAAAACTAGGGTAATGGAGTGCAGTGTAAGGAAATCAGGTGATGCTGAAGGAATTAGATTGGGAAACGAAGCAATAAAGGAGGTAGAGGAGTTTTTTTACTTGGGCAGTAAAATAACAAACGATTGTCGCAGTACAGAGGACATAAAATGCAGAATGGCAATGGGTAGAAAAGCGTTCTTGAAAAAGAGAAATTTGTTAACATCGAATATTGATTTAAGCCTAAGGAAGTCCTTTCTGAAGGCATTTGTATGGAGTGTTGCCTTGTATGGGAGTGAGACATGGACGATAAACAGTGCGGACAGGAAGAGGATTGAGGCTTTTGAAATATGGTGCTACAGAAGAATGCTGAAGATTAGGTGGGTGGATCGCGTAACTAATGAGGAGGTACTGAACAGAATTGGGGAGAAAAGAAATTTCTGGCATACCTTGACTAAAAGAAGGGACAGATTGGTAGGGGACATTCTTAGACATCAAGGAATTATGAATTTAGCGTTGGAGGGAAGTGCGTGGGGAAAAAATCGCAGAGGAAGACCGAGAGATGGATACAGTAAGCAGATTCAGACAGATGTAGGTTGCCGTTCTTATGTGGAGATGAAGAGGCTTGCTCAGGATAGGGTATTGTGGAGAGCTGCATCAAACCAGTCTCCGGACTGAAGACCACAACAACAACAACAACCTCCCTGTGGTTGACAGGTTCTTGATGTACCTTTGTTCGATCGATAAATCAGTAATCTTCCTGGAGCACTTTGAATTCGCGGCATAATCTACACTTGACTCAAATCAGTAACAATCAGTCACTGGGAAAACATATCTGGAAGGTGAAGCATGATGTCAAATATTTAAAGTTTTTCAAAACTGTAACATGTCATATTAATGAACTGGTAACCTGTGCTGGCCGGACTCCTGGATTCAGCCCCTCCCAGACCCAAATCCTGGCTTCGACCCTGATGTAGGGGCATTAATGAGGTGGTAGGGAGAAAGTAGGGAAAACTTAGGTACATTTTTGTGTGACTGTAGGTATTTTCTCTCTCTGCCGTATGGCAACACTGGTCACGTGACAGCTGCGAACGGCTGGTTTTCGTTAATTCAATGGAGGGTGTCAAAAGTCCGTTATTTTTGCAAATATCTCTCAAACGATTCGAGATATGAAAAAAAAGTAATGGAAAAATGTTGTAGAGAATTTTTTCCTCTATAAATTTGTTTATTCAATTTTCGCGTCAGATGAACGGTTTACTTGCAATTAAAATTACATTACAAACGGCTTTTTTTATTGCTAAGGTATTTCTTATCCAAAATATTTTTAAAACGCGAGGTTCTGGTCTCTGGTAGCCAACAATTATGTCTGTAAAATTTGGTGCCGATCGTTTGAACGGTTCGACCTAAAAAGTGGGAACACGTTACAGCCAGACAGACATCGCCAAATCGCCACTATTTTTGCAAATATCTCTGCAACGATGCAAGATTTGAAATAAACATAATATATCGAAGTTGTAGAGAATTTTTCCCCTCTACCAATTAGGATATTCAATTTTTGTGTCAGATGAACGGTTCGTTTGCAATTACAGTTATATTACAAACGGCTTTTTTTGGTATTACTACCGTATTTTTGTCCGAAAAATTTGAAAAAGGGAGGTTCTGGTCTCTGGCGACCTACAATTATGTCTGCAAACTTTGGTGCTGATTGGTTGAACGGTTCGTCTTAAAAACAGGGAACACGTTGACATCGCCAAATCGCCACTATTTTTGCAAATATCTCTGCAACGATGCAAGATTTGAAATAAATATAATATAGCGAAGTTGTAGAGAATTTTTCCCCTCTACCAATTAGGATATTCAATTTTTGTGTCAGATGAACGGTTCGTTTGCAATTACAGTTATATTACAAACGGCTTTTTTTGGTATTACTACCGTATTTTTGTCCGAAAAATTTGAAAAAGGGAGGTTCTGGTCTCTGGCGACCTACAATTATGTCTGCAAAGTTTGGTGCTGATTGGTTGAACGGTTCGTCTTAAAAACAGGGAACACGTTACGGACAGACATCCCAAAATCGCCGTTATTTTTGCAAATATCTATGAATCGATACGAGACATGAAAAAAACATAAGAGCTAAGTTGTGGAGAATTTGCTCTTCTACAAATTAGGTTATTCAATTTTCGAGTCAGATGAACGGTTAAGCCGTTATTTTGATTTAAATTTCGGGCTGTCAAAAGACGATCGCAAAGGCCCACTTTTAGTGTTCCTACCGTAACCTAAAGTGGGCCAAAAATACTAATACTTAACGTATTTTCTTTTCATTCCCACTACATCAAGTTACCTTAGAACACGTGTGCCTGGTTGCAGTTGTAATGAAATTGTACACCACGTGAGGGTCTACCTAGTTGCACTGCTTTGAGCAAAATAAAAATCTTCTAAAGAAAAGATTGACCAACTTGTAATCTTCTAAAGTAGTCTCCTCCACCCTTTCAGCGCAGAGGATGGCTCTTACGTCAGTGAATACTGATCTTGAGGCTGTAAAATTTTTTTGCGAGGAACTGATAATGTGAGTAAATAAAATATGTTTATTTTTGTAGAGGTGCGACTAGCCTGTCTACTAATACAGTAGTCGAGAAACTGCACATTTCACAAATTATACTTGCATTTAAACATTTTTTTCTAACACAACAATGATTGTTCACACTTTTCAGAAGTTTATGTGTTTTATTAACACTTTTCCACAACTAATTTATGCACATGACCGACCGCACCGGCGAGCACATCTGCCAGTCATGACTACCGAACCCCATCTGCATAGACAGCGTGATCCACTTCGGTATCTAATGACCACGACGTCGACGAGCTAACTGAGCGCCAAACATGGTCGAAGCTGTAAGTGAGTGTTTTATAGGACCTTGTGTGCTTTTTATCGACTATCGTTGGGAATAAAATAGTTCAGGAAATGCATTGTACACTTCGCTGTCATGTAAAGTATAATTTATTGTGCTACAGGTTTCGGGAGTGACCCATCTTCCAGGCATTTCTATAATAGTACAAAAATTTGTTAAGCTTCAATGTGACACAAATATAAAATATAAAGATCTTGATCCATGGTAGAAGTACTTACAAAATTACATTAGCAGTTTAGTTTTATACATTTTCTGAATAAGCAGACAGTGTAGTCATATATATAAAACCGATTAAAATACAAGAAAAGTGATAGTGATAACGACAACATCAAGGGGTTCCTGCACTTAACGTAAATAAAAACAGTACTATATCGTAATACAACAAGTCAAAGATAAAATGTTGCAGACTCAGTGAACAGGGTATGTCAAAGATGTAACAAATTGCCAATGTGCTCTCTTCTTGTATCTTTAACACATGTGTAACGAAATTTACACAGTAACAGTGTTTTTAGATATATATACAGTTACAACAAATGAAAGCGTACCTCTGTTACAACACGTAGGCTATTTTGTGAATTACATAATGGTGAACAGTGTCGTCAATGAAGAAGTCACAAGTTACAAAAATTCTATATGTTAACAGAATTCATATGTTCGGAAGTTGAATAAGAGGCATTCACCGTCTCTGGTCATTACTTCTACAGGTATGACGCTGTAATCAATTTACAA
Source organism: Locusta migratoria (assembly GCA_026315105.1). NCBI lineage: Eukaryota > Metazoa > Arthropoda > Insecta > Orthoptera > Acrididae > Locusta > Locusta migratoria. Next base: position 323,792,685 of record CM048745.1, on the reverse strand, counting down.
ACATAAAATTATAGGCTCAGTACTACTTTAGATAAAGGTGTTATAATAAAGCTATACAGACGTGTTGATAATAGCACTGAGTCTATTGTGTTGTTTGTAAATTGATTACAGTATCATACCTGTAGTAGGTGATTTTGTTTACTGCTTAGTTTTCTGTTTAATGTTATTTTATTATTTTAATATGACCAATTTTGTCGGACTTTTTATTTTCTTATTTGATGACTTAACATTTGTATCTTAGATGCTTATATTATACTGTAGTAATCAGAGACGGTAAATGCCTCTTGTTCAACTTCCAAATATATGAATCCTGTTAACATAATTAAATAATTTTGGTAACTTTTAACAACTTCATTGAAGACACTGTTCACCATTATGTAATTCACATAATAGCACAGGTGTTGTAACAGAGGTACCTCATACCTACCTGTACATTTTGGAATGTGATTGCTTTCATTTGTTGTAATCGTATATATGTATTATAAAAATGTAATCGCTTTCATTTGTTGTAACTGTGTATATATATATATATATATATATATATATATATATATATATATATATATATATATATATATATATATATGTAAAAAAAACTGTTCCTGTTACTGTTATTGTGTAAATTTCGTTACACATGTGTTAACGATACAAGAACAGAGCACATTGGCAATCTGTTACATCTTTGACATACTCTGTTCTCTGAGTCTGTTACATTTTATATTTTACTTATATTACGAAATAGTACTGTTTTTATTTACGTTAAGTGCAGGAACCCCTTGATATTGTCGTTATCACTATCACTTTTAACTTGTATTTTAATTGGTTTTATAGATATGACGACACTGTCAACATATTCAGAAAATTATAAAACTAAACTGCTCATGTAATTTTGAAAGTACTTCTACCATGGATCAAGATCTTTATATTTTATATTTGTGTCATATTGAATCTTAACTAATTTTTGTACTATTATAGAAATGCCTGGAAGATGGGACACTCCCGAAACCGGTAGTACAATAAATTAAATTTTACATGACAGCAAAGTGTACAATGCATTTCCTGATATATATCGCTGTCGACGATGGCCATAAACAAATGTAAGAATTAATTAGTATTAGTCAATTTTGAAATCTTTGTTAATCATTATTGTCGTTTTGCTCATTAAAAAAGTCATGTGAATAATAAAAATATCGATTATACGAATTGTGTTATTTTTGACACAATACCATTTTAATAACAGTGATACAAAATATATCGATATTTTTAACGATTTCCCCATCCCTATGGGATGCCGACAACAGGTGTTCTACTCCCTTGGGAAAGATCGCTCGAAACTGTAGTTTTTTGCTATGACTGGTCAGTGCATTTGGAAGCTGCACGATGGGACGCTTTTCTTCTGCCATTTTATTTTCTAATTTTAAAGGTGCATGTGTTTCATAATCGGAAGCGTTTCGCCTGCCTTTCCATTTATGGTTTCCTTATTACTTTTCATGATAAGTTATCTTAAATTTAAGAATCAGTTTTCTCAGATGTTTCTGGGGTGTCCAGATACTTTTGATCACATAGTGTATATCAGTGTGTAGTTAGTGACAGAGTATTCAAATCATTGATATGAATATTATTATTATCAAAATCACTAATGGAGAGCCGATGAAAAAATTTATGTAAATTAGTCATATAAATCTAAGGTGCGTGAGAGGGCATCGAAGACTTATGACATTTTCTGGTTCATCTACACCTACAAAGATACTCTGCAAATCACATTTAAGTACCTACCGTTGCATTCTCTAATAGCGCGCGGGAAGAAAGAACACCTAAATCGTTCCGTTTTCGAACTAATTTCTCTTATTTTATTTGGATGGTCATATTTCCCTATGTAGGTGGCTGCTAGTAAAATATTTTCACATTCAGAAGTAAGAGTCGGTGGTTGAAATTAAATAGATCTCGTCACAACGAATGACGTCTTTCTTTTAATAATTTCCACCTCAAATCGTGCTGCATTTCCGTGACGCTTTCCCTCCTGTAATGTGATAACTAAACGAGCTGTCCTCTGAACCTTCTCAACGTATTCCGTCAGACCCACCCGATGAGGGTCACACACTGGGCAACAGTACTCTAGCAGAGCACGTTTTCTATGTGTTCTCTCCGTCTACGTTGTTCGCAATTGTAACTCCTAGGTATTTGGTACAATTTACAACTTTAAGGTTTGACTGATTTATCGTGTAATTGAAGTTCAGCGGATTTCTTACTTCACACTTTTCATTGTTTAGTGTTAATTGCCAATTTTTGCACCTTGTAGAAATTTTGTCTAAATCGCTTTGCAGTTACTGTTGAGATCCTTTGTTGACTTCACTAACCGATAAACGACAGCATCATCCGCGAACAGTCTAAGGGAGCTATTCAGATTGTCTCCTAAATCGTTTATAAACACAAGGAAGAGCAGGGGACCTATAACGTTTCCCTGGGGAACGCCAGATATCACTTCTGTTTTACTCGATGACTTACCGTCAATTACTACCAACTGTGTCCTTTCTGATAGGAAATCGTGAATCCAATGACACAATTGGGGCGATATTACATACGCACGTTGTTGGGGGATATTATATTGTGGCCGTGTGAGACGTGATGACGGGTAGGAGACTTGGAGATGAAGATGGTCATATGAGATGGTAACGTTTGCAATAAAGAAGTGTTGAGAACTGTACAAGAAACCCGATATTTCTGGAAGTAGATCCAAACAGGCTGAGGCAAACTCATACGACGAGCAACAAAAATGTTCACGTGTTTGTATAGCTTATGGGACTTATGACTTATGAACTAGCTAACACTAAGGACGGCACAAATATCCATGTCCGAGGGGGTATTCGAACGCCCGACCGTAGTGGCCGTGCAGACCGTGAGTGGAGCGCCTCAGTCCCCTCGGCCACCGCGGCCGGCGACGAGCAACATAATTGTAACAGTAGCAGGAAGAGCAATAGGACAGAAACTGTTGGGAACGACCTACAATTGCAGACATGCAGCAGATTACGAATCATGCGGAATGTGCTGCGTATGCAGAAATAGAAAGAAAGAAGGGTTTAACTTTGTGTCAACTACGTGGCAATTAGAGAGGGATCAGAACCTCAGTTTGGTTAAGGACGCGAAAAAAGTCGTGTCCTTCCAGAAAACCATCCCGGCATTTGCTTGGAGCGATTCAGGAAACATCACGGGAAACCTAAGGGGATTCAAACCGTCTTCCTACCGAATGCAAGTACAGTGTGTTACCTGTTTGCCATCTCGCTCTGTGCAGAAATGAAGAGGAGCGAAAACACAGTAGAATGAAGTGCTACCAAACTCAGTGCTCAACACTCAAGTAGAAGAAGACTGGTGAAGTTCCTAATGATAGTTTCACCCGCTACCGCCTATTGAGATGCAGCTGGCAATCCTCACCAGTGCCTAAACATCACTGATTTAATATACGTTTTCATACACATTGTACCTCGTATTCGGCCGGTATAAAATTGCTGGCCTGCTTGTATACTGAAGATTTCTTATGCATGCGATCTTGAATAATTTCTAACCCATAAATATGCCATGTGAGAACAATGAGGACATGTTAATGAGCTAACTGCTGCAGGAGCCCCCCCCCCCCCCCCCCCCACACACACACACACACACACGCGCGCGCGCGTCAATTTCTATCAAGAGTTAAAGTAGTAGCTTGTAAAAGCGACTCTGTTCTCATGAGTCAGAGCAACTGTACGCTAATGGAGACCTCCTGTTTCGTTGCGATATATACCGCAATGCCAACCCATTTCGTTTTATGTTTAGCATAAGCGAAGTGCTTCTGATTCGTTTCTCCTACTTCTCTGAAATCACATCCTGTGAACATGTATGTGTTACTTACCGTGGCAAAATTTCAACGTATGTCTTAAGCCAACCGTGTTTCTCTGTACTGCATTAAAGTCTGTAATAACACACGCCTACAGCAAAGGTAAATGCTTTCGCATGTCAGCATTATGCTAGTATAATTTGCACTTCTGTTTTTTAGACGTCCATTGATTATTCCTGCAATTGGAAGGAGAAATCTGGACGGCAATAGTCGTCTCTTTGTTTTTAGCTTTCCTGAATAGAGGATGCTCTCCGTATCTTCCGACAACGTGAGTGTGGGATAAATGTTTTTGTCTTCATTTAATAAATCTCTTTTCATCTAAAAGTTAAATCTCAGTTTTCATTGCAGTATTCAGTTTTCTCCATGCTATTTGTTCAAAAATGTTTTCCGTAAAATAGCTTATTCGAATTATTAGAGACGCCATATTGCTATAATTTCATAAAGTGTGTATCTGTTGCTTCTGTATCTGATAATCTACCAGTGTGTGAATAATGTTGTTCTCCGTAATTGAACCTTCATCCAGTTTAAATGTTTACGAAGTCCGAAACATGCAATTGAAATACCTTTTTTGTGATAATCTGTAGAAAGTAACTGTGAAGTTATCTGGGCGCGTATAACAGGTCTAAAAGAAGTAAAGTTAATAGTTGGGTGTTTTTACCGGACCCCCAGTGCTACTGTAGCAGTTTTAGAATCATTCAAGGAAAGTCTACACCAGGTAGTGCATAGGTATCCGGGCCATGTAATATTAGTCGGAGGAGACTTCAACCTTAAGAGTATAGATTGGGACCTCGCTAGTTACATTTCAGGCGGTACAGACAAGCAGTCTTGCGAGCTACTTTTGGACACATTCTCCGAAAACTGTCTTGAGCAGTTAAACCGGCAACCCACGCGCAATGGAAATATTCTAGACCTTATAGCCACAAACAGGCATGACCTCATTAACGATGTCTGTGTAGAGACAGGAATTAGTGATCATGATATCGTCATAGCGTCGATGGTGACCAAAGTTCATAAACCAGTCAAGAAGGCTAGGAGCGTGTTTTTGTTGGGAAGAACCGTTAAGCAAATGTTAGGATCGCACTTAACAAAAGAATGGGCGTTGTTTAATTCCGGGACTATGGATGTTGAGGAATTGTGGACTAAATTTAAGTGCATTGTTAATGAAGGGTTACAGATATATGTGCCAGTAAAGACGATTAAGGATGGAAAAGATCCACCGTGGTATAATAATAATGTTAGAAAGCTGCTGAGAAAGCAAAGGCTGTTGCACTCTCGATTCAAAAAAGAACACGCAAATGATGACAGACAAAGTTAGTAGAGATTCGTGCGTCTATAAAAAGATCGATGCGTGAAGCACACAACAATTATCACAGCCATACCTTATCAAAAGATCTTTCCGAGAACCCGAAAAAATTCTGGTCCTATGTAAAATCGATAAGCGGGTCAAATCCCACTGTCCAGTCACTCGTTGATCATTCCGGGGCAGTAATAGAAGAAAGCAAACGGAAAACTGAAGTTCTAAATTTAACCTTTAAGAAATCTTTCACGCAGGAGGACCGCACAAATATACCATCATTTGATCAACGTACTAATTCCGAAATGGGGGACATAGCAATAGGCATTTCCGGTGTAGAGAAGCAGCTGAGAGAGCTAAATACGAAAAAGTCTGCTGGTCCGGATGGAATACCAGTTCGGTTTTACAAAGACTATTCTGCGGCGTTGGACCCCTACTTAGCTTGCATTTATAGCGAATCTTTAATTCAGCGCAAAGTTCCTAGTGATTGGAAAAAAGCGCAGGTGACTCCCGTGTATAAGAAAGGAAAGAGAACTGACCCATACAATTATAGGCCAATATCGTTGACATCAGTTTCATGTAGAATTTTGGAGATATTCTCAGTTCGAATATAGTAAATTTCCTTGAAACGGAAAAGCTTCTTTCCATGAATCAGCACGGGTTTAGGAAACATCGTTCATGTGAAACACAGCTTGCCCTTTTCTCACATGACATCTTGCGAGCCATGGACGAAGGGCAACAGGAGGATTGTGTTTTTCTTGACTTCAAAAAGGCGTTCGACGCGGTGCCACACTGCAGACTGCTAACGAAGATAATAGCTTCTGGAATAGGTTCACAGATTTGTGACTGGCTGGAAGACTTCCTAAGTAATACAACGCAGTACGTTGTTCTCGACGGCGAGTGTTCATCAGAGACGAGTGTATCGTCAGGCGTGCCCCAGGGGAGTGTGATAGGACCGCTATTATTTTCTATCTATATAAATGATCTGATGGACAGAGTAAGTTGTAATTTGCGGCTGTTTGCTGATGATGTTGTGGTGTATGGGTGGGTGTCGTCTTTAATTGACTTTAAGGGCGTACAGGACGACTCAGACAAAATTTCTAGTTGGTGCGAAGAATGGCACCAAGCTCTAAATGTAGAAAAATGTAAGGTGATGCTCATGAGGAGGAAAAACAGTCCCATACTGTTCGAATATAGCATTAGTAGTCAGCTTCTTGATGCAGCCGCGTCGTTCAAATATCTAGGCCTAACATTGCAGAGCGATATGAAATGGAACGAAAAGTAAGGACAGTTGTGAGAAAGGCGGACAGCCTACCGGTTTATTGGGAGAATTTTTGAACGATGTACGTCACCTGTAAAGGAAACCGCGTATAAAACGCTTGTACGACCACGTCTTGAGTATTGTTCAAGTGTTTGGGACCCACAGCAGATCAGTTAAAAAGGAAGACATAGAGGCGGTTCAGAGGCGAGCAGCTAGATTTGTTACCGGTAGGTTCGACCAATGCGCGAGTGTCACGGAAATGCTCCGGCAACTCAATTGGGGATCGCTGGAAGAAAGACGACGTTCTTTTCGTGAATTTCTGTTAAGTAAATTTAGAGGGCCGGAATTTGAAGCTGAGTGTAGTACGATCTTGCTGCCGCCTACTTACATTTCGCGTAAAGATCACAAAGACAAGATAAGAGAAATTAGGGCTCGTACGGAGGCATATAGACATTCTTTTTTTCCTCGTTCAATTTGGGAGTGGAATAGGAAAGGAAATGCCTAGTAGTGTACCCTCCGCCACGCACCTTACGGTGAATTGCGGAGTATGTATGTAGATGTAGATGAACTTTAAATCTGAGGTTCACACGGCGAGCTAAACACTATCAATAAACAATTATTACGTTCAAATATATCCTTAGAGCGAGGGAATATATGTGAATAATATTATCCCTAGTTGAGATTAGTAGCCCAGTAGAATGGGACCGACGTATCAAGGTACAAGGTACCTTCCTGCTAATTTCATAACGTTGTCTGTCGCAATATTTTACACTCTTGATTTCGTAGTAAATTTGTTTCAATTTTCTTTGCTTATCTAATTTTTTTCTGAGATTCTCTCACCATTTTCCCCTCTGCTTTACGTTTAAATTTATTCAGTATCTGTATTCCCATATTTTTTCGCGATGTGTTAAGAATATATATGCCAAAACGCTTGTTGAATATTTTATTCTATTTTAGATGATCGGTTTCGACAATCTTACTTGCCATCTTCAGATCTGTTAACTCTTATATTTTTACGAAATAGCACATCATGTGACATGGTTCTTGATATCACACAAATATTTTAAATGTACTGTGTTAACTACATATAAACTAGATGTGTATTTAACACAGTTCTTTTGAAATATGTCACTTTTTTACTGAAACATCAAGCACCATGTCATATGAGGTGCTATTTTGTAAAAAAAGTAGAGTTGCAGATCTGAAGATGACAACTAAGAGTGTCGAAACTGGTCATCTAAAATAAAATGTTCCACAAGCGATCTTGGCACATATATTATTAACAAATAATTTAGATCGCCACCTCGCTTGAAAAATTTCTAGCATATAATACCTTTTGCTGAGTCATAAAAAGAAATAGAAACGAGTATGAGAGGTTGCTTCACTAGCATGGGGGGTTTTGTTCTTCAAGTTATGGAGAACGGGGCACAGATAAATATTCGAAACAGAAACAGTGTGTTTTCTGATGACAGCTCGTAAAACACAGAAATGACGTTGCAGACAAGTCTGAAACAAAGAATGGCTGAGAATATGTAATGTTCTTGTGTTTCTCATTTCTTGACTGCAGTACAAGATGTAGCATAGGCGTAAATTTCTTTGTACTAACTTGGGTTGAATCAACGTCCCATTTAACAGTAGCAGTTATTGATTTTCATAACTAATTAGCACATTTAGGATCCTTTCTGCATCAGCTACAACGTAATAAAGACGGACATCATATTACGCCATACGAAAATATTCGTAACTTATAACTTTAAGTCCGTATTTATCGAGTTACAGTTGTTACAGAAAAGAACCACAACTTGCGATTTAGTTATGAAATACTTAATTGTAATTATGTTGAATGAGAGTCGAAAGCTTTTTATAACATCTATGTTTGCTAGGAAAATGATAAATCATGCTTATTGCTCTTTTCGAAAAATTTTCAAGTGTTGCAAATTATTCATTGAGCTACATGCAATTTTAAACCATACTTCTTTCTTCAGTTGCCTACAATTCCATGTCCTATGAGGGTACTGATAACTTGGTGAATATTTCATAGACTATGTAGTGGCTGCTGAATGTAATTGTTTTCGTATCTTGTCTGTCTTTTTCTTGGTAAGTCGAACAAATGCGGTTTTAAGGAAATTTCCAAAAAAATACAGGGAACTTCAGGAGCAATGGTAAATACTTTTGGACGAGGTAGGGTAGATGAATTGTAATAAAATGCTATATAATATGTGTCCAATTTCTATTGAGTTCAGCTGTTAATATGTACCACAAAAAATGCAAAGCAAAGGGACTTACTCTTCAGTCGTTTCTTGGTAGAACATAATATTGAATTAAAATCACTATTTTGTGTGTGTTCTACTGTATCTGAAGATGGGCTTGCAAACCGAAAACCTGTAGAATATTCAAATATTGTGTTTTTAATTCAACATGATGTTCTACCAAGAAGCGAAGGAATAATAAGTGAAAAGTCCTCATTTGGCTTTGCTTTAAGTTTGTGAAAGGTACATACTAACAGCTTTATCTCTGTAATCAGTAAATATTTACTCGCATTACATGGAATTTTATTGTATTTCGCCTATACTCTTATCTACAAAGATATTTACTATTCCTCCTTCAAGGCGCGTCTGGAAAGTTTAAAAATGTTCAAATGTTTGGGAGCTTATGGGACTTAACTACGGGGTCATCAGTTCCTAAACTAACTACTTATGAACTAGCTAATACTAAAGACGGCTCACCTGTAGACGGGGATACCGCCCGTCAGCTTTGACCCATGACGTCATCGCAGCGCGATAGTTTTGAGGTGCGTGCGTGTTTGTAGAAGGCGTAAGTGATTATATGGTGGTTGAGTTAAAGATAGTTTGTTTACAATCAAAACAGATTAATATTTTGTTTAAAAAGTGATCTGTAGCTTCTCTCTGATGGCTAGGTGTAGGTGACCGGAGAGATATTTTTTCTCGTATGTAAGCGCCGAAGGCACGAATTTTTGGGCAAAGACCCGTGATCGATGTTACATCCTGTTTTCTATGATAACTACAGATTATTTGTATCTATATATCCAGTGCACTGGTTTTCCGACATCTTTATGACGTCATAGATCAAAGCAGACGGGTGGTATCCCAGTCTACAGTTATGCCCTAAGAATGTTCAAATGTTTGTTAAGCTTATGGAACTTAACTACGGGGTCATCAGTCCCTGAACATAAAGTACTTATCAACTAGCTTATACTAAGGACGGCACAAATATCCATGCCCGACGGGGAATTCGAACCCCCGACCGCAGCGGCCGTGCAGACCGTGACTGGAGCGCCTCAGTCCCCTCGGCTACCGCGGCCACAGTTATGCCCTAAAGACGGCACAAGCATCCATGCCCGAAGGGGGATTCAAGCCCCAACCGCAGCGGCCGTGCAGACCGTGACTGTCACGCCGCAGACCACTCGGCCACTGCGGGCGGCCTGAAAAGTTCGGTGAATGGTCTCGGAAAATATAGGAAACAAGAGTTACAATTAAAATACCTTTACTGGTCTTCAGAGTAATCGCCATTGGCCACAATACACTTCTGACATCGGTTGTACAGCTGCTGGAAATTGTCAGCAAACGCTTCTTGTGGAATCGGTCGAAGCACTGATGTCACGCATTGTAGAATCTCCGCAGCCACTCAAACACACACCTTTACTCACTGCTTTAACACTATACATTTGCACTAACATCACATGGGGTTCCGTCGCCGTTTTGCTTAATTAGAAACAAAACTTGATGTTAACGATTTGCTTCATTGCTACATATTGTGCTCAATGGTGTGCAATGACACGAGTTCTCACCCTGACCCTGTTAGCTGTGTCGCAGCGTTTACCACCGCTCTTCTGCAGTGCTCTGTACGATAGAGGTCGCTTGTTATGTCCGGACGCTTGCTGATGTCCCTCAAAGCGTATGCGCAGGTACCTCATCTTCGCCAACACGGTTTGTAAAATATGGGACCATTTACAGAACTTTTAGGACGCACCTTGTGAAAACCTTCTAAAGACCACGTATCAATTTTCTTCTTCATTTATCGTATGTATTATTTCTCATCAGTTTTTTTGTGTGGGTCCGCCATATCTCCGGTATTACTTAACCAAAATTAATGTTCAAAAATGTTCAAATGTTTGTATAGCTTATGGGACTTAACTACGGAGTCATCAGTCCCTAAACTTACAAACTACTTATGAACTAACTAATACTAAGGACGGCACAAATATCCATGCCCGAAGGAGGATTCGAACCCCCGACCGTAGTGGCCGTGCAGACCGTGACTGGTGCGCCGCAGTGCCCTTGGCCACCGCGGTCGGCCCAAAATTAATGACTGTGGTATCATTTTCAAGGTTTCGTTCTCCACTAATAACGAAAAATACATGGATAGTTTAGTGTTTTCAAAATTGCCGGCTGCGGTGGCCGAGCGGTCTGCGGCGTGCCAGTCACGATCTGCACGGCCGCTGCGGTCGGGTATTTGTGTCGTCTTTAGTGTAAGCTAGTTCATAAGTAGTTTGTAAGTTTAGGGACTGATGACCCCTTAGTTAAGTCCCATAAGCTATACAAACATTTGAACATATTTGTTTAAAAATTAAAAAATAATAAAAAAGAAACTTTATTTTGAAGAAATTTGTACTGTTAGTACAATCTAAGTTGATACTCGTCGATACCGAGCCAGGTGGCCCAATGGTAACGCACTGGACTCGTATTCCGGAGGTCGGTAGTTCGAATCCACCCGCGGCTATCCAGATTTAGGTTTTCCGTGATTTCCCTAAATCACTCCAGGCAAATGCCGGGATGGTTCCTTTCAAAGGGCACGGCCGATTTCCTTCCCCGTCCGTACCCAAAACTCCGAGCTTAAGCTCCGTCTCTAATGACCAAGCTGTCGATGGGACATTAAACCCTAAGCTTGCTTGCTTCCTTCCTTCCTTCCTTTGATACTCGTCGAACGATCGCAGATGAGACATGTATTTACGGTTGCTCCCATCAACCAACTCGCCGAGTATCATCTTAGTTTGCGCAGCCGATATGAAAGCACTGTAGCAGGTGCCATCTATCGTTTAACTAACATGAACGACAGCTCTTGCAGTTGGTTAGATTCTTTATACAAGCCAAAGACCTTCTTTGATGCAAGCATAATTTATTACACGATTTCGTTTATACACGTCGATGTAATGCATAATCAACACGATTTCGGTTATTCTTTACACAGGCGTAGGTCCTTTTAAAGAAAAATGCTATAATTATGTTAATTAGAAATCCTAACGCTAATCATGGATTAACTAATGGTGCAAGATTAGTGGTGACTCACTTATCCGAGTACATCATCACTGCTAAATTCATTGACTGAGATAAAACTGTGCTAATACCCAGCATTAACCTCACACTGTCTGATCCAACCATGCCTTTCCAAATGATAAGAGGACAATTCCCAATAAAAAAAACCATCGCTATGAGCACAAATAAAGCAAATGATCGGATGCTTCAAAAGGATGGATTTTATTTACCAGAACCTGTTTTTTTTTTTTTTTTTTTTTTTTTTTCGCGTGGACAGGTATTCCTGGCTTTTTCACGAATTCGCTCTTTCGGTGATATTTATATGTTTGTGCTAAAACATACAGCCAAAAAGTAAATGATGATCATGTTATAACTAGTAACATTATTTTCAAAGAAGTTTTGTAAAATAAGTTTTCAAAAAATAAAATAAACATGAAAAAGCAATATCTGATTTTTTTTATATGTTTTACAATTAATCATATTATATTGAATCATATAAAATTTCTTACAATGAGACTGATATTTGTTACTACTCTTCAAAGTTTATTATTTTTTATACATATGTACTGGCATCTGCCTTTACTCCCTTACTATCTTAAGTGTGATTGATCAGAATAAAGTGCGAATTATTCGCACAGGTCAATTAGTTAAAGAATAGAGACGATAATCTGTCCGAAATAATAGTTAGGCAGACTGAAAAAAAAAGTCCTGCTTCTGTCCAAATACCAATTTGGCAGACACTTCAGCGATATTATACTAGAGTAGTATGTTTCGACGCTCCGGTTGTAACAAATTCTCTCTACTTATAACGCACGTCAACAATGCCTCTGTGTACGCGTCCACAGTTTGCCTTGCGAAACTTTTCTTGGTGTGGTGTCAAGTTTCTGCTTTCCTAAAGTGCACCAATTTCCCTTTTGAATCACTTGCCCGATGTGTTACTGCGGCGCTCTGAATCACTGAAGCTCTCGTTCGATATGCGGCCACTAGATGGCAGGAGCGGCGTAAACTCCACGGAAAGAGACGAGCGTGGTTAATGGGATTACAAAACTCCCAGCAGCACTAATAAAAAAATCTTCTCACAGGACATAATCTGCAATTAGTGTGTTTTGTAAGAGATCGTATGTAGGTAATAAAATTGTATTTTTGTGAATGTTATCGGCCAGTCTAGATCGTAAATGATAATAAGGCAGAGTGTAATATTCGTAGAAATACGCCCTGCTCTCATTTTAATTGTGTGTGTGCCACTGTCCTTCGAGCAGCTGTTTTTATTCACCACTATCGCCGTTCCAAATCTTTTATGACGCCATCGTTTCCCTCCATTTTATATACTTTCTTTTATCTCCATTTTATATCTCCGTTGTATGTCTATGTTATCTCCAACATTTTATCTCTTTTATGTTCGTATGTTTCTCCTGTGTCAAATTTTATTTCTTTAGACTGAAGAGCGCCTGTGAGCGCTGCCAGCCCGCCCCTTTTTAGGGGAATTGAAATCACAACAAAGAGAAAAAAATCGTAGAAATTATGTTTTGAATCAGCTCCGAACACTAAGCAGTCGTGTAATAATGTCTTGTGAACTACGGCTGTTTATACTCAAAAATAAACGCGGTGAATTACGAAGAGCGTTTGAAAAGTCCTTGCAAAAACAGAAACTACTAACGTGTTTGGGTAAAATAATTTTTATTTGTCGACATAGTATCATTTTAGACTTATACACTTCGTCCAACGCTTTTCTAGTTTTTTGATCCCTTATATATAATAGGGAATCGCCCACATTTGCAAAATAGCTACTAATTTCTGCAATCACTCCCTCGTTTGAATGAAATCTTCGTCCCGGTCGCGGGGGAGCGGCCGAGCGCATTGATGTGCTATGCTCCAATGCGCGAGGCTGTTCCCCGACGGGGAGTTCGATTCCCCCCCCCCCCCCCGCCCTCGGGCATGGATGTTTGTGCTGTCTGTAGTATAAGTTAGTTTGAAGGTTTAGGGACTGATGATCCCTTAAGCTTTACAAACATTTTAACATCATTCTTCGTCCCGCCAGCCATTTCTTCAAACTGGGGAATAAATAGTAGTCCGAGGGAGCCAAGTCTGGAGAATAGTGGTACGTAAAAACCCTATTTCCAATAATTTTGCGACCACAACTGTTGAGATGTGTGCTGGTACATTGTCGTGATGAAAAATGACATTTTCGTGGACCAATTGCCGGCGTTAGTCTTGCGGCTCGCTTTTCAAACGGTCCTATAGCGATGTTTCAAATGTTTGTATAGTCTATGGGACTTAAAACTTACAAACTACTTGTGAACTACTTACGAACTAGGACGGCACAAATATCCATGCCCGAGGGGGGATTCGAACCCCCGACCGTAGTGGCCGTGCAGACCGTGACTGGAGCGCCTTAGTCTCCTCGGCCACCGCGGCCGGCCTATAGCGACGAATAATATGCACCTGTAATAGTTGTACCCTGTTAGTCGATGACCATTATCGCTTGCGGATCCCAAAAGACCGTCTCCATAACCTTTCCGGCCGAAGGATCGGTCTTCGCCTTTTTTGGTGCAGATTCCCTCTTGGTAACCCATTGTTTATATTATTCTTTGGTCTCGGGAGTACAGTAATGTATCCATGTTTCATCCACAGTGACGAAAGGACGCTTGAAGTCCCGCGAATTCTTCCTGAACAGCTGCAAGCCTTCTGTGCAACACTTCACCCGTTTCCGTTTTTGGTCAAGCGCAAGCAATCGCGGCACCCATCTTGCGGATAGCTTCCTCAGTGTCCAAATGTTTATACAAAATATTATGTACCCGTTCATTCGAGATGCCCATAGCACTATCAATCTCACGCATCTTAACTCTTCTGTCATCCATCACCGTATCAAGGATCTTATCAATTATTTGTAGAGTCGTAACCTCCACAGGGCGTCCAGAACGTTCAGCGTCACTTATGCCCATATGGCCAATCCGAAAATTTTGAAACAACTAAAAAATTGTTCTAATCGAAGTTTCAGTCACCATACTGTTTATCAAGCTTCTATTTAGTCTCCTAGGGCGTTTTGCCTTTCATAAAATAATGTTTAACCACCACGAATTCTTTGACAATCACTCGACATCCTTAATACACTCGAATGCCGAACACAAAGAAGTAGACCAATATGGCTGAAACTTGGTGTGAGTTTTTTCCAAAGATGCTACTAACTAAACATGACCTCGATACGCACCTCTGGTGCAATCTCTCGGACTTGGCACGGACATTCGAATGCCCCTCGTAGAAGGAAGTTTTATTACGTCATCCTATCAAATGAAGCATGACTAACCAACATGAAGGCGTTGTGCCTGCATCTTGTAAATGCCTCCCCTTTGTTCTATCCGTGGATAGAATTGTAATCCACCATATACCGAGCGGGCTCACGAACTGCAGGGCCTGTTAGGTTCCGGTAAGTACTGTGATGATCGCTGTAAGGTTAGTTTAATGATTCCGTCCGGTTTTAACAAAATATCAGTTATTAATTTTTTAACATCTTGAACTACAAAAATGTTCGCTCTGCACATAATATAATACAAACTGGCACATGACTCACAATAAATGTGCCACACCAGTGCATACTGTAACCGCGCAAGGAAACCTCTCAGATGCATTTCGAACAGCGTCGCTCTGTTAACTCATATACCAAACACTACGCTTGTTGCGTTTTTATTCAGAAACCAATATTCCAGATTTCGATTTGCAAACACAGGCCAGAATGAAAAACACCACAAAGCGTGGTCATCAGTCCCTAAACTTACAAACTACTTATAAACTAACTTATACTAAAGACAACACAAACATCCATGCCCTATGGAGGATTCGAAACCCCGCCGGAAACGGCCTCGCTCATCGGAGCATAGCGCCCAAATGCGCTCGGCCACTTTTTTTTAAGATGATGGTTGCATAGCCCATCGTAACCGGTCGTCAATAAATTAATTAATCGAACTGCGATCTTGACGCTTTTCTTTTGAAGATAATTAAGGAAGCTTGTAGTTAAATTGGCACTGTGATTCCATAGTCGCTGGCAGCAGTCGTTTTGTTTCATCACTCCACTGGGCCGACATCAGTGAAAATACTCTTTACACAGTGGTAGTCCGAGCGGGAATAGATAAATAGTTGCATGATTTATGGCATTTGACCTTTGCATTCAGAATTTTCGATTTCCTTAAGAAAGTAAATCTTCCTTTCTTCCACGCAATATTTATAGTACTATTCAGGGTCGTGCTTAGTTTTTAAAAAGCTCTTCGGATACATATATTCCTCGCGTCATTTCAGTTCTCGAAGCCCGTAACAGTAGTTTGCCAAATCGGTATAAAAGTGAAACTTCTTGGAATGTCTGAAGACGGTCCATTACATCAACGTTCCCGATGTATATGATCCGAAGGCAACCCCAGCGGCAAGGCCGTAGAGCAATCTATCGGCCTTGCGTGTGCTTCAAGCAATTTATTTGACGGTACTGACAATTTTACGGGAGCTAACGTCTGGCACAAATACTCACCACGCCCCTCCGTAGATTGATATTGACAGGCACCAAACGCAGTAATTTTCAACCGGCGTGTTTGATGACGGGGATAAGCTGCAATAAGACGGCGGGATCGGTTCACGAGATGCACTTTTGGCCGTAGATTAGGGGTTACGTCGTCGGTCCCACACTTTGGTGTCGGGTAAGGAACGAGATAACCGCCGTTGCGCACGTAGAGTCGCCATCTGCGACCGCACCACCAGGCTAACTTGAGTTTTGATTGCTGTAAATTACCGAGGAAGCGATCTGAAGTTCTGTGAGACTACTACATAATTCCTCAGGAAGTTTCAAGTCATTTCGAGGCGGCGGTTCGACGCGTCCTTGCATTAGAAGAGAACATAGCGATCTCTACTAGACATTTTCTGTTTGTGCCAGTAGCGAACGTAGATTTTTTTTTTTTTTTTTTTTGGGGGTGGGGTAACAACATTAATGTAACGATACGTTAAGTAATTCTAAGCAAACACACCCCATAATATTTTGTATCGGTTTTTGCTGCTCATATACAGATGATAAAATGCGCTGAAACCCCCTTTACCTATTTTTGTTTTTTAGTTATTATTATTATTGCTATTTTGTATAAAGGAAACGAATTCCCTGAACAGTCCGCGATCTTCAGTTTTTCAACGAGAATAAAAACCGTCAAGACCGCTAAAATTCAGGGTTGGGAAGTATCGCGTTACTTGTAACGCCCTTACTAGAAACAGTTGCCGCACGGGAGCAGCCGAGCGGTCTGGAGGGCCACGTTGCGGATCGCGCGTCCTCACGCGTCGGAGTTTCGAATCCTCCCTCGGGCATGGATGTGCATGTTTGTCCTTAGGTTAGTTTAACTTAGTTTGAGTAGTTTGTAAGGTACGGACTGATGACCCAGTAGTTGAGTCCGATAAATTTACATACATTTGAAAATTATTGAGTAACAGTTACTTTCCAAAGCTAACAGACTATAACAGCGTTATTATTTGTAGAAATAAACTGCAACTTAGTTACTTTTATTGGTTATCGATTTGACGGAAGTATTATTACCTTTTTTGACGCAAGTAGCGTACAGTATTTTTTTGCAACAATCTCAAGACTGCAGAATATCAGGCTTTGATTTTGGTGAAGTGTTATAACTTTTGAAATGATTTAGAGCGGTCAGAACTCCACAGCGAACTTTAAAAAAATACATGTACAATTTAGTTTTTTGTACACTGTTAGCGTTAAGGTGCGTTTACAATGAATATGAAACGTGTTCTGCACGGTGATGGCTGCTAGTTGTGGACTACAGTGCCGATTTTCATAACACGCTGGCAGCATAAAAGCTGTATTCGTGACTTGCTAGCACTAAATGTACCTTTGGAGCGGTAGTGTTCGGTTTTGCTCTGTGTGTCTATAGAGTTACATATTTGCTTTCCGCGTGTTCCTTTACGAAATGAAGCAGACAAGAAGCAACATTTACGAACTCGTCACCTAATATGAGGCAGAGAAATGTCTGTGAAAAGTTCGGCGTCACGAAAATATAAAGATGATGCTGGACTCCTTACAGGAAATTGCTATATAGTTTGACACCAGCCGTAAGTGAAGTAAATGAAAAAATAAAGTCTATCATTTCTCAACATCGCAGCAATAACAGGATCCGTTTTCTTCTTTTGGAAGATAAGTCGTAATCAAGTTACGTTACTAAGTGGCCTATAAAAGGGTGATGATAAACTTTTGTGTTAACAGCGCTTTTTATGAAGCAGAAATGAAAGTGTGTAGGACGCAGCAGTGTGTACTGAACGTGGACGTGGAAACGGGATTGTCACTCCACCGCGGATTATTTTGATGAGTAGCCTATTATTAATGCAGCGCCTCCCATCACTAATTCTTCCTCTTCACCAGTACAGCTATCGATGCGAATACATAGTTTGAAATGTTTGCTCATTGCTGTCATTTCAGCATAACTGACGATGAGAATATATACGTTGTAGACAACAAAGTCAGCGTTATCACGGAGACGCGACAACGAACACAACGAAACGGAACTTTCACGAGATGAAACATTTTAAAATAAGTTTTGTCGGAACTGAACAAACAGTGCAACAGAGATACACTGAGGCGGAAAATGCCCTGGATAATTTATTTACCGACTCATTAATTATATTATTATTAATTACATAGGTATTCATGTATTATTGATTAACATTAAAGCTTGTTTCCTTTACATATGTGTGAGGTTCATTAGGGATTTACAAATGAGTTACAATAACATTTTTGAAAGTAACTGTGTAAATAACTGAAAATTTACTTGCAACTGACAAAAATTATTTTTTATATTAGTAACTATAACTGTAACTAAGTTACTTTAAAAAAGCAACTTTCCAAACACTGCTAAAATTAATTTGGTCACAACGTTTCGGCATCTGCCGTGATCAGATCTGCTAGATGAAGTTCGTTGTACAATCGAGCTACACAGAACGTTTTAAATACAAAAGCATAAAACGTTTTTACAAGGATACAATTGAACATCCAAAAACCACTGAACTCGCATCGTAAAGTTCAGCGTCTGTGACAAAATATCTACCTAGTAGGTACGTTAACTACAGTCTTCAATAAAAATTACACATAATATAAAAACTTTTTTTCTTTATAGAAACTTCTTTCAGGTGGCGCTAGTCCTAGTGTAGAACATTGCCATCAATTCTTACTTTCAATATTCTACCTTTACAATCAAATAATGTTGACAGTTGCAGCCCCACAGGTTGCTTTACGATAATTACAAAATTTATCTAGATTTCGACAACACTATGAAATTCATCGTCAGAATTTAAAATTACCACATGGGACTTTTACAGAAGTAAAAGGAATGTTCATATTGTATTAAAGATTGAAAACAATATGCTAGTTACTGACTAGCAGCCTGAACAAATAAATTTAAACTAGTGGCAAGCCGCTGAGGCCCTGCCGATTTGCCAGCAGATCAAAGCGGCATCAGTCTAAATCTTTATAATCATGTAAAATAAATCAAGACAGATAAATTTTAAATTACACGCAGTAAAATAGTGTTAAAGTAATTAAAATCATTTGCTGTTTTCATTAACTTTAAAAATGGGAGTGTAATTTTTTTAATTTCTTATAACTTTAATTGGAGTTTAAAATAAAAATTTATCTGTGTTTCTTCTTTTTACATGATGGTAAAGGTAGAATATGTAAAATATTAAATGTAAAAATCGATGGCAATGTTCTACACTAACGTCACCTGTCAGCCGAAAAACGTTTTTATACACGTGTAATTTTCATTCAAGACTGCTGTTGACGTAGGTAGATATTTTATCATTGACGCTGAACTTTACTTTGCAAGTACGGAGGTTTTTAGGTGATTGTTCAATCGTATCCTTGTAAAAACGTTTTATATTTTTGTATTTAAAACGTTCCGGGTGACTCGATTGTACAACGAACACTTGTTTCTCCATCTTGCAGATCTGATGATGGCAGATGGCGAAACGTCGTAATCACTAAATATAATTTTAGCGATCTAGACGGTTTTTATCCCTTTACATAGATCAAGTTTTTTCATTGTTGGTTTAAATCATAAAAAATATAGCTGTTTTTTTTCTTTTATATTTATATTTTGACACGCCCATGATTTATACTCATTCAGTTGACAGTGATTGTGATTAGTTTTACGCTGTTCCGTACTTCGTTACTAGGAAGCGTCGCAGTGTCCCAAATGAAACCAATCCAAAACTCTGTAATACATGATTTTCTCGTGGCATCAAACTTTTTTTAATACAGTGCTGAAAGAAATGCAACATCCTCAGAGAAGATCGTTTTTTTATCAGCAGTGAGTTGACAGTTCATTGTTCTAGGAGCGAGTGATAACGTCGGACCAAATAACACACGTCACAGTAAAATGTACGCAAACTGCGGTATCAATACAGAATGTACCCGCCTCTTGGTGTCGAAGTATGCATACATTCTCACCCGTAGAAGAAAATAATTTCGGAATATTCACAATTTCATGCCGATGAAGTGTTGGAGCGAAAGGCAGTTGACATCCCTGTTCACGCTTTTGTAGAATGTGTAATTGACAGAAGTTTCACTGTTGTTCAGTGCAGTATTGAGTACAACGTGGTGTAGCACAATTTGCGAATTTAAAGATGACAGAATAAAAGGTTGAACGCGTCTGCATTAAATTTTGCGTGAAACTAGGAGAAAAAAACACTTTACAGAGACACACTAAGTGATGTAGGAAGCCTAGGGTGAAGAGTGCTTAAGCCGTACGAAAGCTTCACACGGTTTAATCGCAGACTAACATTCCGAAAGTACGAAACAAGTATGAAACATTTCACTTAACGTCATTATATGAAATATATTTAACCAAAACGCTGCTTTAATATTTATATATTGTTAAAATGGTCATTTCGTCTACAAAGCATTCTTCAGGACATCTGCATTTGTATAATACAAATTTCGTGATACATTACAATACAAGAATGGCATTATACGTTGAATTTTATATAAAATTAGATTTTACATACTTCCTGTAACGTGCGTTTCCATGTAACATCGTTACTGTTACGCCATCAGGTCTTGCAGTTACTGTACACTGTAATTTATTGCTTTGTTGACATTTAATGGTCGACGATATTTTAAGGTTACAACAGCTTGTTTATATCTATACCAGCGATGTATTAATCAGTCCGAAAGGTATATCGTCGGTGTTATGTGTACAGTAATCACATAAAGCAAATTCTATTCCTGTTATTTTTCTTCTTCGAGAATTCTTGCATCATCTCGCCGTGTTTTGCTCGGCGTTCTTCCGTCCATTTTCTCTTCTATGTGTTGGCTTTATTTTCGGTAAAATTTCCCACCTGTGGATTTCATGTCTGAAGGCTTATCGATCTTCAATGTCTGTGGTTATGATGTTAACATTTTTAGATCAATATTGATTAGTTTCATCCGGCAATAGTTTTGTTTTCTGTAGCTACATCAAAATTTTCTTAGTTAATTGTTATATAATCTCATGATGCGTCCATAGATTTTCAGACGTCGTTTGCGAAAATAGTTTTCAATCTCGGAGTATTTTTCTGTGATTATGTGAGATTGTATACGATATCCTCTATCTGTGATTTTTGGGCCACGGATTTTTCGGATGATTTTTCATTTAGCTTTCTTGATACTCTCAAGGTCCCCTTTGTAATCTTAAGGTTTAAGTTTTCTCTGGTGTAGAGCGTTTCAGGTTTGATGACAGTCGTGTAGTACCATTCTGTTTTATATAATTTTTAATATTTTAACATTTTAATGACAATTTTAACTAACTGACGTTTAAAAATTTTAAAGTATGACATTTGTAATTTTATACATCTGTTTTACATCTTCAATGTTTTAAAACACCGTATGCATGTTTTAATTATCTCACCATATTTTTATACTTCTATCACATACAGTTTTATAATTTTAATGTCTGGATATATTCAAGAACCCCATTTTTATAAAATATTTATATAACAAACAATTGTGCAGTATAAGACTGACCCTAACTTATTAGGGCTCAATCTATTCACTACAATCCCCCCCCCCCTCACCTACTCTTTCCCTCCCCACCACCACCTGCAACCAAATTAAAAATGCCTACACCAAACTGTAAAACTCAGTACCAATTAGTACTCAGCCAGACGAGTTGCGGACGCAACTACAAGGTAAAGAAAAATCTATCCATTTATGTATAAATTAACTATTGTTCATTTAACCCTTAGTAAATTTAACAAATTGTCATTTCTGTTTTACTTTTGTCTTTTTAGATCTGAAGATGATCCAAGCGATCGAAAAATGTTATTAAACAAATATATTGCAACTGTTGACGGAAATAAATACATTTAAGATAATAACAATGTTGCACGCACTGTGAAGTAGCTGGCAATTAAAAGTTAAATAAACAATTATAACACTAAGTGGTACTTGCCTGTGAATAACGTTGGGGTAATTCAGTCTGTCACGAAATACACAACGGTTGCTCGAACAAAGTGCACAATTCCAACAGCTGTTGTGCATCGACGTGTGAAACAGAAATCTCGCGATAAACTTCGCTTGCGTAAAGAATGTAAACAACTGCAACAGCTGTCGTGCATGTTAGTTAAACAGATTGTCAATAGATGATACCTTCTGTATTGCTTTTATACTGGCCGCGCAAACCAAGTTGATAATCGGCGCGATGGTTGATGGGAGCAGCCCTAAACACATTTCCCATTTACGATCGTTCGCCGGGTATCAACTTATATTGTACGAGCAGTAAAATATTTTTCGAAGTAAAATTTTTTTGTGGAAACAATAGCTTTAGGCTGTGTATTTTTCGTCATTAGGTGGAGAACTAAACCTTCAAAATAATACCTAAATCATTAATTTTGGATAAGTAATACGGGAGATATGGAGCACCCACAAAAAAGATGAAAAATAATACATATGATTATTATTATTATTCTCCTATGTCGTTACATTTGTCATTTCAGAAGGACCCAAGCAAACGAAGTTTTCAGGCACACTTTAATGGTGTTATTTTCAGACATGGGATCCTTCTACGGTTGTTCTTGGGCTTTTAAGTGCGTCTCGGTGGATTACTGTGCTGGAGGAACTTAGCGAGGAGCAGTTAGTGGCGTCGTTCTCATCAGAGATTCTGTTTCTCGGGCCGATGCAGCTTCCTGGAGCCCTGAGGAACGCAAATGAGCCGCGACGCCTCAGTTCTGGCCGGAGGACTCCTCCCGTTCTATACGCTCATTTTCATTACCAGCTGCACTTTGTTCCTCTGCTCTGCAAAGGATCACTGTAACTGAGCTGATCCCGTTTTCCTGAGTGACCTTTTTTTAGATTTCTGACGTACGCTACTTTGACTCATAGGTCCCATAACTCCTGTGCCTACCTCCATGTGAGGAGCATTGCTTCCTACGACCTCAGTTAAGCCCTTTTTCAAACAATGAGTCAAAGTGTACAAATAGATCACAGTCTACTGAATTTCTCCTGGCGTATTAGTCCCGAACTATAAACTCACGCAAGATCCTGCGGCAGTGTGTTTCGACGATAAACGTAAAGAGAGAGTAAAGGCTACTAGCAAATGTGTGGCGAATCTGGCTTCTTGTTTTTTTTTGCGGGCTTGTACACCAGTAGTACATTTTCTGGAAATGCGATCAATACCGGTAAATTTGGCCTTAGCGACGGCTGCGTTTGCATTGGCTTTCGTTGCTGGATGGCGGATACAACGCCAAAGAAAACTTTGGTGCTCAATGCGACCATGGCTTCAGAGAACAGAAGAAGAAAACCGTGACGTATACAGCACGGTAATGAGATAATTAATGCCGGAGGACCCACGTGCATTCAGGAATTATATCTAATTTTTCCTTTGTGGCATGCTGTAAGAAAGCAAAGAAACCCGATGTTGCTATACCTTGAAGCTTTATTAACGAGTATTTACAAGTGTCTATGACTATGAGCGAAACATTTAACTTATTATGGTACAGGCCATTCACTACACCAAAGAGAGCTGGCTCTTCGCTATACGACTCTATTAAAAGTTTAATACCCGTTTGTTCCATTCCATAAATAGAAGAGCAGTAGTAGAGATTTCACATTAGCGCATTATTAAATAATTATGAAATTTACAAAGGTTTAAAAACTTTTCATGAAAATATCTATGAAAAATACAAGACAGTCACTTGCTTAGAAAGTTCCTTACGACGATGAAACGACTACAAACCTTGACAAAAGTCAAAATACACGTAACTAGAAATCATAATGGCAGACTGTTGTTGTTGGGTTTTGGAAGGGACTAAACAGCGACGGTTATGTCCCTTGTTCCTGTCAAAGAGATAAAACATTTTGTTAAGCGATCCGAAGTAAAGGCTTTAACAAGTCAAAGTTTAAAACTTACAGACTAATATGAAGAAAGGATACGATTAAAAACTAAGAAGGGATAAAACAGCTGAAACAATACAAGAGTGTTTCTGCTGGGTGGTCACAAGGATATAAGGAACACACCCAGCCACTCTGGAACACGTTAAAACCACCTACCTAACAGACTTAAGCAGGCGGAGGACAGAGAAATGAAAGACAAACACAAACTTTAAAGTGACTTGTTAAGTCCACACTCACGCATAAAATTTAAAACAGAGTCAACCGTGGAGGTATTGTCAGCTAATGCTAGCTGCAAAGTGTAAGGAAGATTAAAATATCGTCGTGCTGCGGCGAAATTGTGGCATTCAAGTAAGATGGATGGATGGATGGATGCTTAGGGTTTAACGTCCCGTCGACAGCTTGGCCATTAGAGACGGAGCTAACGCTCGGAGTTTTTGGGTAAGGATGAGGAAGGAAATCGGCCGTGCCCTTTGAAAGGAACCATCCCGGCATATGCCTGGAGTGATTTAGGGAAATCACGGAAAACCTAAATCTGGATGGCCGGAGGTGGATTTGAACCACCATCCTCCCGAATGCGAGTCCAGTGCGTTACCACTGCGCCACCTCGCTCGGTTCAAGTAAAGGCGCACCACATCGACACTGAGGAGGGTCCTCGCGACGCAGGAGGTGACCATGCGTAAGCCAAGTATGGCCTATACGGAGTCGGCAAAGGACAACCGACTCCCTGCGAGAAGCCCTCAGGGACGTCTTCCATGCAGCGGTAGACGGCTTGATAGCACGGAGCTTATTTGATTCATTGGTATATGCCCATTCAGAATTCCAAACCCCTAAGACCTTGCGGGTCAACTGGGTTTGGAGGTCGCAAACTGGGAGGCCAATATCCAGGGACCGCGAAGTGGTGGCCTGCTTGGCCAGCTGGTCCACACGTTCATTGCCCGGTATACCTACATGCCCTGGCGTCCAGACAAAAACGACAGAACGGCCTGACTCGCCAAGGGCGAAGACAGCATCTTGAATGGCTCGCACCACTGTGTGTTTCGGTAGAAACTGGTCGAGGGCCTGTAAGCCACTAAGGGAGTCGCTGCAGATGACGAACGACCCCCTGCGGCGAGCTCTGAGGTGTTCAAGAGCTCTCAAAATACCGACCAGTTCTGCAGTGAAGATGCTGCTTCCACAAGGCAATGACCGCTGTTCGATGTGGTCACCATAGATAAAGGCATATCCAGCATGGCCATCGACCAAAGAACCGTCCGTGTAGATGATGTTTGCTCCGTGAAACGAATCAAGCAGTGCATGGAACCGGCGACGGAGAAGCAGTGGTGAAATCGAGGCTTTCGAATCCCGGGACAAGTCCAACTGAAGCTCCAGGCAAGGAATTTTCCAAGGGGGGGGATACGGGGGGAGTAATGGTAAGGCGGAGGAAGCGGTAAGGAATCAAGTGAGGAGAGAAGGGAAAGGACACGGACCGCAATCGGGAGACCCGACCTGGGCCGACGCCGTGGGGAAGGGAGTGCAGAAAGTGGGAAGAGAAGCCTGTGGTTCGGATGGCGGGGTGAAGCATGAACCCGGGCAACGTAGCTCACCAACAGCCGTTGCCGTCGATACCGCAGAGGGGGAACACCAGCTTCAGCTAGAGGGCTCGTTACGGGACTGGTGCCAAAAGCCCCTGTTGCGAGACGCACACCTGTGTGGTGGACGGGGTCTAGGACCCGCAAGGCAGAAGGGGCTGCTGAGTCGTAAACCAAGCTCCCGTAATCAAGCCGAGACAGAATAAGTGACTTGTAGAGCTGAAGAAGGGTGGAACGTGCTGCTCCCCATCCAGTATGGCTGAGGCATCTGAGAACGTTTAAATGCCGCCAACACTTCTGTCTCAGCTGACGCATGTGTGGCACCCAAGTCAGCTGGGCATCGAAGACCATGCCCAGGAAGCGATGTGTTTCCTCGACCTGAAGTAGTTCACCACCCAAGTAGAGCTCTGGGTCAGGGTGAACTACCTGACGGCGACAGAAGTGCATCACGCGGGTTTTCTGCGCGGATAACTGAAATCCGTGAGTAGAGGCCCATGAGTGGGCCTTTCGGATGGCACCCTGCAGCCGTCGTTCAGCTACGCCGATGCTAACGGAGCTGAAATACAGGTAGAAGTCATCAGCGAACAGGGAGCAACTGACCGATGACCCCACAGCCGCAGCAAGACCGTTAATTGCCACTAAAAACAACGGGACACTGAGGACAGAGCCCTGTGGGACACCGTTCTCTTGAATACGGGGGGAGCTAGAAGATGCCCCAACCCTAACCCGGAACAAGCGGTGGGAGAGGAAATTACGAATAAAAATAGGAAGGGCGCCACGTAAGCCCCAGTCATGCAGAGTCGTCAAAATATGGTGGCGCCAGGTGGTGTCATACGCCTTTCGAAGGTCGAAAAATACAGCAATTAAATGCTCACGCCTAGTGAAGGCAGTGCGAATGGCCGACTCCAGTGACACGAGGTTGTCAATGGTACAACGGCCCTGGCGAAAGCCCCCCTGTTGCGGAGCAAGGAGTCCGCGCTCTTCTAGGATCCACATAAGCCGCCGACTCACCATACGTTCGAAGAGCTTGCAGAGAACGTTGGTGAGGCTGATCGGACGGTAATTGTCAGCCACCAGGGAGTCAGCACCGGGATGATAGTGCTTTCCCGCCACTGTGACAGGAAAGTGCCCTCTGCCCATAGATGGTTAAACAGGGCGAGAATGCGGCGTTGAAACTCTGGTGAGAGGTGTCGGAGGAATTGGCCGTGAATCCTATCTGGTCCCGGAGTTGTATCAGGACACGCAGCAAGGGCAGTTCGGAACTCCCACTCGCTAAACG
The DNA here is from genome assembly GCA_026315105.1 of Locusta migratoria. NCBI lineage: Eukaryota > Metazoa > Arthropoda > Insecta > Orthoptera > Acrididae > Locusta > Locusta migratoria. Next base: position 323,765,742 of record CM048745.1, on the reverse strand, counting down.
GGTCGTTGTATATTTCCCGACGACGAGTGCGGAAGGACAACTGTTTCCGCTCGGCCCGCTCTTTGAGGGAGCGGAAGTCGGTACTGTACGAGGCAGTCGCAGAGCATCGTGCGTAGTGCTCTGCCATATGCTCGGCGATAGCTGTCGGGAGCGTGCAGAGCACACCCTGGATGGTGAGGGATGGGATTCCTGTCGGCGGGCGGTATCCAAAGACGCGTCGGACTTGTGTCCATACCTGAGTCAGGGAGGTGCGGGAGCCGATACTGGCTACATACCGCTCCCAGAAATCCTGCTTCCTCTGCTGTATTAGTCGTCGAGCACGCGCACGGAGCCGTTTAAAGGCCACCAAATGCTCCACGGATGGGTGGCGTCGATGGCGCTGGAGCGCTCGCCGACGTTCCCGGATAGCCTCAGCAATCTCCGGTGTCCACCAAGGCACGGACCTACGCCTAATGGAAGCGGTGGTTTGTGGAACTGCTATCTCAGCGGCCATGACAATACTATCAGTCACCTGCTGGACTGCACTGTCAACGTCATCTGGCAGTGGTGCAGCGATGACAGCAGTTGAAGTATAGACTGGCCAGTCAGCCCTACGGAGACACCAACGGGGTAAGCTGTCTGCAGCTTGGTACTGCGGGAGCGACACAAAGATTGGAAAGTGGTCGCTGCCACACAGATCATCACATACGCGCCAACCAAGGTGTGGTCGAAGGCTGGGGCTGCAGACGGAGAGGTCGATCGCTGAATACGTGCCCTGTGCCATGCTAAAATGCGTGGGGGCACCTGTATTCAGGAGGCAAAGGTCTTGTTGCGCCAATAATGTCTCAACATCCCTACCGCGGCCTGTGGTCTGGAGTCCACCCCACAAAGGGTTGTGGGCGTTGAAGTCCCCCAAGAGGAGGAATGGTGGAGGAAGTTGGGAGACCGGAGCAGTAAGGGTGTTGAGAGACACGGCCTCATCCGGAGGAAGGTACAAGCTGCAGACAGTGAATTCTTGCGTTACCCGGATTCTGACAGCCACCGCCTCAAGAGTGGTTGTGAGTGGCACGGGGGCACTGGGGACAGTGTCCAGGATATACAGGCAGACACCGCCAGACACCCTGTCGTAAAGGGTCCTGTTGCGGTAGTAGCCACGATACCCACGGAGGGCAGGGCTGAGCTGTGCTGGAAACCATGTCTCCTGTAGGGCGATACAAAATGCCGGGTAGCGGTACAGTAGTTGTCGCAGCTCAGCCAGGTGATTAAAGAAGCCGCCGCAATTCCACTGGAGAATAATTCGTTCTCCACGCTCTAAGGCCATAAAAGGAAAGAAAAGAAGAAGATCATTCCATAGGAGCGTCTGCTGCCTGATGGTCAGGCTCAACAGAATCTATGACCATAGAATCAGGTGATTCTGGTTGTGCAGATCTCCTATGGTTGGGTGAATCAAGAAGTGCGAGATCCTCAGCGGAAGCGAGGATCTCGACCTCATCCTCTGAGGCAGAGGATGTGGGTGTGGGTGGCTTGGAAGCCACCAAAGAATCCTTTTCCTTCTTCTCTTTATTTTTACCCTCTCGCTGGCCCTTTGGTGTTAAGGGCCTTGGGGGCTTCTCAACAGGGGCTGCAGGTGCCGACGAAGAGGTGGAGGCCCCTCGATCAGCAGCCGCGGGATCCTTCAGCCATTTACCGGGATCCACTTTCCCACGAAGAGAAGCCCCCGGAAGGGAGTGTCCCATGGGACCCCTTCCGGTGGAGAGGAGCCGAAGAAGGCTGTTGTTTCTCCGGCTGTGGGCTGGGGACCGACGTCCCCTGTGATGGCTTATCTGTTGCTCCCAACGTGAATAGTGTGGGAGCAACCGAAGGTGTTGGGCACCCAACTGTCAAGGGGGCAGGTGGAGTGGATCGGGCCTGGTGGCCCACTGGCATTGGTGGTGCACTCTGTGGTTTAGCGACTGTGGGGATCGACAATGAAGCTACTGTCGAGTATGGGGTCGTCATAGTCATACTTGCGCCTGGCCTCTGCATATGTCAGCCGGTCCAGGGTCTTGTACTCCATGATCTTACGCTCCTTGTGAAGTACAGAGCAGTTGGGAGAACACGGAGGATGATGCTGATTGCAATTGACGCAAACTGGAGGCGGGGTACAAGGGGCGTCCGGGTGGGATGGACGCCCGCACTCCCGACATGTTGAGTTGGCGTCACATCTGGAGGACACGTGACCAAACCTCCAGCACTTGAAGCAGCGCATAGGGGGAGGAACATAGGGCTTTACGTCGACCCGGTAGACCATCACCTTGACCTTCTCAGGCAATGAATCGCCCTCGAAAGCCAAGATGAAGGCACCGGTGGCAACCCTCTTGTCCTTCGGATCCCTATAGATACGGCGGATGAAATGCACACCACGCCGCTCCAAGTTAGCTCTCAATTCGTCATCTGATTGCAGCAGCAGATCCCTGTGGAAACTGATACCCTGGACCATGTTTAACGTCTTATGTGGCGTAATAGAAACGGAAACATCACCCAGCTTGTCGCAGGCTAGCAAAGCCCGTGACTGCGCTGGGGATGACGTCGTTATCAGAACCGACCCAGATCTCATCTTTGACAGACCCTCGACCTCTCCATATTTGTCCTCTAAATGTTCGACGAAGAACATTGGCTTCGTCGTCATAAAAGATTCCCCATCATTTCGTGTGCAGACCAGATATTTCGGGGCATAAGCCTCACCCTGAAATTTCGCCCGACGTTCCTCCCATGGTGTGGACAAGGAAGGAAACGTTTGGGGATCATAGCTTGCAGCGTTGTAATCGCCTCGACCACGCTTAGAGACGGCGGTTGTACGTCCGCCAACGTTTCGTGTTCGTTTCATGGTGTTCCCACGAGCAGCTAGGGAAATAAGCGTCCACCCAGACAGAGCCCCGCTTGCCTGGGTAAGCCTTATACAACTGAGGTGCGGCAGGTTCCTCAGAGGTTGCTTGCTAACGGCTGTTCAACCTCAACAGCCATGCATCTCCTCGGCACGTAGCACACCTTGAGATTGAGGTTTTTTTTATAGAGGTTTGTACCGTTCTCGCGACCCGGGCGATTAAACCAAGATCCCCGGGCTCTGAAATGTACAACGTTCCACCGTCGCGCCGAACGATGATCGTTGAAGCACGCACAGAGCTTACGGTGTAGCGGACTGTTGGCGCGACACAGCCCACAGCTCAGGACCCCGGGTTCGCCAAGGCCATACTCAGCAAATTAATGCTGAGCCCCTGAGGGGAATGGCAGACTGATCGTGACTGAATCAGACAATCACTAGCGCAGTGAACCCACTAGTACCGAATTGAGGACTGGCGCTATGTCTTTATCTCTACGATTATCTCGCGTCGATTGCAGCGCGATCGTACTAGTGACTCTGTTCAAACGACAGACGGGCGCTATAAATGCAACTTATTATCAAGCTTTTACAAGTTAGTTCATCGATTAAAAAGGGTTTTACTTGCTGGATATATTCAAATCTCTGACTTCTCCTACAGTATCATGTCTTATATTGTGTCCTGTCAATCTGACCGTTTCTGATTTCAGTTTATTGAAAAAAAAAAATAGTTGAAATATCTGTAAAAGTATTGGAGAAAACTTTCAGTCGCTAGACTTACAAATTATTCACTCAACTTACTTTAATGGCAACATACATACACATACCCAAGAGAGGACTCGAACCTCCGACGTCGAGCGACCGCGCGCTCCGCAGCAAGGCGCCTTAGACCGCTCGGCCACTTCGCCGCAGCGCGAAGGAATATATCCTTCCCTTACACCTGTTTCAGTCCGAACAGCTCTTCACTGGTTTTCCACCCTCACTTTGCGCTCTCGTTTTTATATATATAGTATACCATGCGATTGCACTTCAGGTAACATCTACCTTGTTAGATTATGTATCTAACAAAATGGATGTGGTGGTCTGAAGCGATTCGGAAAGTGTTCTGCCGCGGTGGAGTAGCCGAGCGGTCTAAGGCCTCTCGCTGCGGAGCGCGCGGTTGCTCGCCGTGGAGGTTCGAGTCCTCCCTGGGGCATGGGTGTGCATGTTTGTCCGTAGGTCAGTTTACCTAGGTTTCAGTAGTTTGTAAGCTAAGGACTGATGACCACGCAGTTTGGTCCGATAGATTTACAGACATTTGAACATTTTTGAAAGTGTTCTCAATAAATACGTTGTTCAGTTCTACAGTTACCTACTGTACCATGAAGTACGAGTTTTAACGCGGTCTGTAACCTTACTTTATATTCAGAAAGGTAGAATCTTGGACACAGGCTCTCATATTACAACTTAATCCAATATTATTGTATCCGTCATTAACGTAGAGTTTTGAACCAGGCCGTATATATTCATAAACAATTTATTTTAAAACCAGTTTCACTCTCACACTGAAGTCATTTTCAGGCCCCTAAACCAAAATAAGGTTCTATATCCTTTTAGACAGTATTCAGCTGGTGACGTGGATTCATTCTCACACAGTCCGGAAAGGAATCCACGACATCCTTTGAACTGGTTGCTATGTCAAAAGTTATGGAACCTGAATTTAGTTCGGGGACCTGTTGATGGTTTCAGTTTGATGCTGAAATTGTTTGTAATATTATTTATAAAAATTTACTACTGTTGTTGCCATTTAGCATTGGCGCAGTATGGATTGTGTAATGGGAACCGGAAAGCACCCCATATAAGCATAAAGATATTTTGAAGAATCATCTTAAACATGCAAATTAAAAAATTACATCTTCCATTTTCATTTCTTGTTCTACATCATACACCTGTCTACTTGTTTTTAAGATAAATAGCGTGCACCATTCATGTATTATTTCAAGCGCTTGGCTAATTTACGTTTCATAAATACATTGCAGCGAGACCCCACTTCCGTTCTCTCATCAATAATGTGTCGCAAACATACGTGTGGATTACATTTTGACATCCGATACAACATTTTTAATTTAAATTGAATTCATTGCAATATTATTAATATTAATTTGGAGCCCCAATGTCATATATTAAAGCGACCAATGAAAACCAGAAATAAATTTCAAAAGATAACTTTTATCTGCGAGATGAAGCTTAATATCGACGCGTTTTTTGCATCATTAAGAACAGTTTACCGCAATGGCAATCTAACAAATTTCTATTAACGAGCACACTGCCGCAGTAAATACCTATTGTGGTACAAACTATCTTCGCGTTATACCAAATACTTAATTTAATCAATTTCTGTCACTTTAATAACATTTCCTGAAGAAATATACAACCGAGACGAAAGCATTTTGAATGATTTACGTAATTGAGGAAGGAAATCTTCTACTTCCGCATTTGTACGTGACTCTATATTACTCGTATGTACGCTCAATAATACGGTATTTCCAAGTAAATACATCAGAATAACAAAATCTGTGAAAGGTTACAGCTTCTCTCACAGAACTGCAAGGTTTTCAGAAAGACCTATCTGTCACAATTTGTTTTTATGCCTCAGCCTGTCAACTGGCATGTATGCAACCGGTTTAAGTGTCAGCATTCTAGAAGAAAATTCGAACGTACTTGGTACGAATTCTTCTGAAGGGCAAATAATTTAACAAAATGTAACTTATCCGAGATACCTCGTTATCATTGTAACGTTCCGATGTACCATACGTCAATGTCTTGATTCAGTTAAAAAGCTGTTCCAGAAGAATGAATGTTTATCGTCCGTCCATCTGATCGGAAGTTTGTCGAGCTTCCTTTCTTTTCTCTCTCTTCGACAGCCACACGTTCACAACCCTTCTCTTTCAGTATGCGTAGTCAGCCGCAGGCGTCATATCACTGTGCGATTCACATTCGTTGTACCAATTCATTTTGTAAGTTTTAAAATCTTCAACATGGCTGATGTCAACAACAGTACGAATTATCACAATAATAAGCTTACAGCCATTCCTGTTGAAGGTACGTACGACGAATGTTGCCATTAGGACAGTGGACGCATTTTCCCGTTAATGGGCGATGGTAACAGCCCAAAGACTCGAGTGCTTTCGGTAAAGGAACGTCGACTGCAACGAATCTTTTCGTTACCAAATAGGTCCAGTCCTGAACAATTGGGAAACCTTAACTTGATCAGATGAGTTCCGAATGTAGCTCAGACCTCCATCAAGCTATTGACCAAAATGTTCAACAAGACACTGTGTGAGCTCATGGTGTATCCAAAATGATGTATGCCGTTTGTACATGGAATGGACTGGATCCCGTGATCAAAGTGAACCGTTCGTTGACAGGAAATAGTAATGTTTAGTTACATAGTTTTGAGCCTTTCTTGGACTTCTCAAACGGCAATGGAATTTTAATGGCTTAAATGCTCTATCATCGCCCTACAGCTCTTCTCATAGGTTAAAGAACGTTATGGACAGTTCTACCGAACGCTATTGCCACACGGTTCACACGACATGAATCCAATCTAACGTTTTTGGAACATTAAATGGCTCAGTTTCGTGTAGGGATCATTTGAATATATTGGAAACAATCGGGACCAGCATAAGGTTTATAAAACCAAAGTAAATAAATCGGGTCAGATATGGAACGTTTTATCACAGTAATAATAACTAACAAAGAAAATTGTCAAGAATAGCTAAATATTTCTCACTACTTCTAAACTGCCCACAACGACGTACAAAATTATCCAAATTACACCCAGAACACACGAATGATAGTTCACTACCGCCAACTCAAAAAGAAATTAATGGTCACATTAAAAACCTCTAAAACTGAACCGAAGAAAGAAATAAGGTCTTTTGGGAGAAAATGAGGAAATAAGAACCTTAAAAAATTGAAAATCGTCTGCTTATCGTTCTCCGAAGTGGACATTCGCTAATAATGATAATAATTGAAACCCGTAAGCTATATACATTATTGAATTCATTATTGAATCGGGGTAAATGTTATCGTTTACCTCTTTGTACGCCTGCGGTAGTGTTGAGACCACAGGAGACTTTTTTTTTTTTTTTCGACAAACCATATTACGGAAATTTATAGCTCGGGAATTTGAAGTTCACCGCAGAACAATTTTGCCAATTTACATTTCGCTTATAGACCACCAATGTAAGAAACCTACAATCATTCGTTTTCCCATAATTCAGGAAAGTAAGTGAGTAGTAGTGGTGCGATGTACACCTTGCGTTAGATTGCAATATTTGTATGTAGATGCAGATGTAGAAAAGAAAATCTATGATAGCTGATACGTTTTTAGAGTTCACACTAAAATAACTTTAGTACATTCCTTCCGTCTATTGGTTTTTAATACTCATGTATCTGAACATGTGAATACAAAAACATCAATCACATACTGTTGTTCCTATTGATTTTAATTGCTCTCACCGAGAATAATCTTCAAGGTTTCTAAAAATTTACACGAGCTCGAGATCCAAGTGAACGAAATTACAATCAACAGCTATTTATATAATTAACATAAGCCTAACACGTAATGGAGTAAACCCCGTGTTTCTTTCTGACAAAAAAGTATTACTTCCTGGCAGATTAAAATTGTGTGCCGGAACCGGGACTCGAACCTGGTCCCGGTTCCGGCACACAATTTTAATCTGCCAGGAAGTTTCACATCAGCGCACACTCCGCTGCAGAGTGAAAGTTTCATTCTAAAAAAGTATTAACTTACCTGCATAAAACGCTACTCACAGTTTTTCTTAAATCTTTTTATCGAACACAATATTTGATGTCTGACGCGTATCAGTTAACTGTGCTTTGAATCTACTAATGAAAACAGACCTTCAGTGGAAGAAACACATCTATTCACAAAACGAACGAGATTTTCTAGAATGCGATGATTGCGGAGGCACGTGGCAAAGCGAATGTATCTGACAGTTGTTAGGTACTGAATGAAAAATTTAATTACTTTCACTGCTTGGTGTATCAATTCACTGAATAGAAGGAAAGATTTCTTTCTGCGGACAGCAATTTACGGAATGAGACACTCTTTACCACAGCAGATGCATTAATTTTAATCTGCCAAAAACACTATTATTATTTTTAAATTTTTGCAAGGGATCTTGTTCAGACAGGTTCTTCTCAACATTTCGAAAGGCATCAGTAGCCACAATTTGTACTACATTTGTAGTTCCGTTAAGTGCTGTAACGCATCTCTTAATGTCAATCACAATTTTAAAAATTAGTTTGAAACTGTCTCTATTATTTTTTGCTGTGCTTGTCAATTATCGTGACAAAATTAATTAAATTTCAATAAAAAAGGAAGAAAATTAATCTAAACAGGACAAAGAACTAAGAACTTCTACCTGATACACTTTGTTTGACAATATAATCGCCCATTGCAGATGTTTCCTTCTGCTTTTATCTGGTGCGCCAGTGGTAGTATCAAGGTCAGCTTGTATTTCTCAATTGTGAATTGAGAAAGACGTAGAAATAAAAAGTTGTGAAGATTAACCAGTGTTACTAAATTATTTAACATATGAGATTCAGCCTCTCATGACACTCTAAATGAAATCACTATCATAGCTAAAAGTGAATAATTAATTTATCAGTGTTAAAGTCCAATTTAGTTCAAATAGGAAGGTTTGACAGAACAAAATTTATTTTAACTGTTTTCTCCGGAATTCACTTACTAATATATGCCTTGAAGTGATGTTTAGAAACAAATTGCGTACATATCGCTACACGACAATGTCGTTCAACGATAACGTGAGAAAACAATATAAACTCTCTGGTCTTCAGTTAACTTTTTGTAGCCACACAATTTTCAATCGTTTTAAACTGAAATCGAACCGCAAAACTGAATTCATTCGAACATTTCACCGATATTTGTCCTTTTAAAACAAAAGTTTGCTCATTGTCGTGAATTATGCCCAGTCTAGCTTTTGACAGAAATGTGTCATGTCCAGTGGTCTGTATACAAATGGATGTATAACTCTGGTGTCTGAGCATAGAAGGTCATCGTACATTCATATGTTTTACACACGATTTCGCATTGCCCGCCATGTTTAATTTGGCAAACGAATTTCCATCAGTTATGACGTTACAATTAATTGCTTGCTTACCCCTTGATTTGAAATGTATGTGAATATGTGATGTAATATGGGAGATCACTCGCATAGTACGTTGTTTTAGTTTTCTTATAATACTTCATGACAGCCATATTTGAATTTGGAAACAAAAGAAGTATGAACATTTACGACTGGCACGATGAGACAGCTGTAGTTCAATATGCAGGCACTATAGAGATAAATGGTCAGGCCCAACATAACCTTGTCTATGGTTAGTTAAATGAGATGAAACTCAAAAATAAAATAAATCAACAATAAACCATAAAGTAAAATCAATCCAGAGTGCACCAGTTAAATGTATTGATGACTGGTTTCGATCCTATTGTGGATCGTCTTCTGATCTAGTCAAATGTTAACGGAAATGAACAGGTGCTCGGGTAACCTACAAATACTGTTCGTGCTCTTCTCCATGTCAAGGCTGTAGTACGAAGGCAGATCAAAAAATAAGTGGACTTCCACGTTCTGGCTCTTTATTAAACCAGCTGTACAAAAGCAACAGGGCTATGGCAACATACAATTTAAGTTCACTTTTCCACATAGTCTCCAAGAGACTGTAAACGCACTATTATTGCCTTATGGAACAGCACTCCAGATTAGTTACGATAAGATGTCGTTGTCCAAAGCTGATGGGTGGTATCCTCATCTACACTAAACCCTTGTATACAATAAAAATAAGTTTCAAATCTATAAATTGTAGCTATATTTTGGTGGTTAGTCAAATACCTAAATCATTACTTTCTTAATTTTCTAAAAATGTCCATTTGACACATTTCAAGTGGAATGAGCAGAGCACCGCCTGAAACTTTTTTGGCCCACTTTAGGTTACGGTAGTAACACTAAAAGTGGGCCTTTGTGATCGTCTTTTGACAGCTCGAAATTTAAATGAAAATAACGGCTTAACCATTCATCTGCCACGAAAATTGAATAACCAAATTTGTAGAGGAGAAAATTCTCTACAACTTTGCTCCCTTATGTTTTTCCATATCTCGTATCGTTTCAGAGATATTTGCAAAAATAACGGCGGTTTTGGGATGTCTGTTCGTCCGTCTGTCCGTAACGTTTTCCCTGTTTTTAAGACGAGCCGTTCAACCGATTAGCACCAAATTTTACAGACATAATTGTAGGCCGCCAGAGACCAGAACGTCCCTTTTTCAAAATTTTCGGACAAAAAATACGGTAGTAATACCAAAACACGGCGTTTGTAATATAATTGTAATTGCAAACGGACCATTCATTTGACACGAAAATTGAATAACCTAATTGATAAAGGGGAAAATTCTCAACAACTTTGCTCTATTATGTTTTTTTTTTTCATATCTTGCATTGTTGCAGAGGTATTTGCAAAAATAAATTTGACGATGTCTGTCTGGCTACCAAATTGGCTACCAAAGACCAGAACCTCGCTTTTTGAAATATTTCGAGTAAGAAATACGTTAGTAATACAAAAAATCCGTTTTTAATGTAATGTTAATTGTTCCATTATGTTTTTTCCATATCTCATATCGTTTGAGAGATATTTGTAAAAATAACGGAGTTTTGACACCCTCTATTAAATTAACGAAAACCAGCTGTTCGCCCAGAACTTTCTCTAGCATACGCCATCTTGCGTTGCGTATTTGATTATTTTCTTATTGTAACTTACACGTCGTCATTTCAAAGCAATGGCACAGTGAAAAATTTACAAAAACATATCGTTCTTCGTACGATAAATGATAATCTAGTGTTTACGAATGCCACATTAGTATCAGTTAACAACGGCCATCAATAGTATGAGATTGAAGAACGCTACTCCTGTTAGCTGTAGCGTAGTGGGCAATGTGGTGGACTGTGACACTGAAGGTCAGTGGTTCGGAACCCGCCAATACCTAGATTTTTTTTTCCTAAAATGGTTTCAGACACTCTTATTAATTAATATATTATTATTTAGATTATTATTTTGGTCCAAAATGCTTGCAAAAACTTATAAAACTACAGATCTAAAGTGGGCCGTAAAACACGTCAGTGCGATTTTTTGCCAACTAAAGCACTGCTTACAAACAATAATAAAAGATTTGAGACCTTACTTCAAGTATTTGGGAGTGCAAGCAGAGTTTCAAAGGGGACAAAGCAGCGGATGAGGGTGTAGCGTCATGACGAACAAGCGCTAAAACAGAATTAAAAGTTAACTAAACGTAGAGGCGGTGTAAAAATGGGCGCTGTTCTAGTCCCGAGGCAATCTGCTCTAGTTAACGTCAGACGCTCGCATGCCTGCGAGCTGTGGAACGCTGTGTCGTCAACTTTCGCTGCTATGCGTGTTACAGGGAAATTACGTTAAAAACTTTTCGCGGCAACTCTCTGAAAAACGGCTACCTGGCGTGGAGCAATAGCTGGCAGGCTTCCCAGTTTAAGCACTTTTAAGGTGTGGAGTCCACTGAACCTTCCGTCCACTTTCCGTACATCAACGAAGTGACATAGTGAACGAAAGAACATTATCTTCTTCTTCAGAAACATCTTTTTAATTGAACGACAGTCATGTTTTTACTATGAACCAACATCTGGAACACTGCACCAACCGAATAAAATAATATGGGTGCCGTATTATAAATATGGTGTCCGTTCTCTCGGACTTGTTTGAAATAATGGATACTGTTCGTTGACATTAACAGTTATAAATTTGTATAACAGAGGTATTTGAACTTTGTTAAAAGGGGGTAATGGCGAGAAGAAAATTTGTGCTCGAACGGGACTCAAACCCGGATTCTTCGCTATGGGCCATCTGTCGCCTTAACTGATTTGGCTATCCGGACACGCTTTCTCGACCTGCCAAAATTCACCATTTAAGGTAAAAATAATATGAGAAAAAAAGATAATTCATGCAGCTTTTGTTACAGATATTAGCATTTTACGGCAATTATAGACCACCAAAGCACATCAAAAGTTATAAATAAGTCGTTGTGGTCTTCCGTCTGGCGACTGGTTTGATGGAGGTTTCCCACTCTATACTGAGCAAGACTCTTCATCTCCTTATAAAAACTGCAACCCACATTCATTTGATTCTAGTTATTATACTCTTGGCCTTCCTCTGCGATTTTTACGAAATACTAGCTTAAACCCGCGGCTCCACTCGCGTGTTGGTATATCAAATCACACGTAAAAAATGCACTCGTTTCGAAGAATCCAATCACGAAATTCAACAATAATGATTGTAATAATATCACAGATCAATCACTTGATGTAGTGCACGAAACGTCAAATCGATTTTTTAAGAGCTGTATTAAAAGAATTTTCTTTTTTACTGGTTTATTTATTTTTTCTTATATTTCCTTATTCTTATGCTTATCCTTACAGAGAAAGAGCTGAAGACATTGTAGCACGCATAGACCAAAGATATGGTCTGTGGCATCACGTTTTGCTTTAGTGTCGCAAAAGTCATTGTTGGCCTTCAGTCCGAATTCTTTTTATAATTTGACGACTTTCAACCACCATATCTTCCACTCCCTAATAGCTATCGGCATGGAACTGCTATGGTGTACTACGGGATACTTCGGACAACAATTACACACAGACCATTAGTTTGCCTTCTGTAGTTTTTGCTGCAGAGCGAAATATTAACAAACACACACACACGCACACACACGTAGAATTTTATATACACCGATAACATCCCATCCCAATATACGCCACCCTTTTATCATTATCAACCCTCAAGCAACAGTGCAACCAATAAAATCATTTTCAAAGAGTAAATATCATTTTCAAAGAGTAATTATTGTTCCGAATTTCACGTTATATTCTTCAGATTACTAAATATCTAGCAGATCGCTATAAGACCGTACCTAAAACCTTCGTCAAGTATAAATTAGTAACTGTATAAATATTTAAGTCTCTGCGTATTCTCGTTCGGACGTGATAAGCGTACAGCGGACATACATTCACACACACACACACACACACACACACACACACACACACACACACACATTATATATATATCCGATCGCCATAAAACCGTGCCTAAAGCCTTCCCCGGATAGACATTAGTAACTGTACAAATTTTTAGCTCTTTATGTCTTGTGGTTCAGACGTGATAAACGTACACCGAACAGACATTCACGTTTATAGACATAGATAAGCTCGCTGAATTAAAACGTACGCCAACTTATTAAACTTTACACAATACCCACCGGTGAGATTGACCGGTGCGGGTCTTTCCAGTGCTAAATAGGAAATTTTTCGCTAATAATAATAATTTCGTGTGACTCATTGGCCTGGTGCAAGCGTTTCAATTGGACTCCGCTTCGGCGACTTGCGTGTCCGTAGCCTACCGCAGTTATCCTACCGGTGAAAGGACACCTACAGCTTAACGTGGAATCCGAACCACATGTCGTTTCTAGCGGCTCCTCCTATCTTTGAGAGGTGAAGGATTAGTTAAATGGTAGCTTGAAAAACACCGAGGTCCGACCGAGTCGAGCGCTTTACCCCGAGACCACCGGGCTCATGTTGTAATGGTAAATACTTCTCGGACGTTTTTCCTTTTCCTGTGTCCCTCTCAGAAGAGGTTTTAGGAATTTAAAAGGTTCGTCTTCGTGCTTCTTTTCCCACAGTTGAGTCTAAACGGTGGTACCCGTCCCATAACGTTCCCTGGTGACTGGCACTTTCAAGAAAGACCAATTGAGCTAGACCACGGTCTACGGCGTCACGATACTTATTGCATAGCCACTCCCGTCAGAGTCCTGAGTCATCTCATGGGCGTGGGTGTGTATGTTGTCCTTAGCATTAAGTTACTTTGACTTGTGTGCAAGTCTAGGGACCGATAAACTCAGCAGTGTGGTCTGTTAGGATTTCGTCTGCGCTGGAAATATAACAGAAATATACAAAAGGAGAAACGTCCGCTCCTACCAAGGGAGAAACTCAAATCCTTTGGTTTAAAATTCCATCGGCCAATAAGGTACAAGTATACACTCCATTAGTATAATTCAGAATTGAAAATGAAAACGATTGAAAGAAAGGTCATACTGCACCCCAACGAAGGGGGCAGTGGGGTTCCACGTGGTTTGTAATAGTCTGCAGGTAACAATAATAATAATAATAATAATAATAATAATAATAATAATAATAATAATAACAATAATAATAATATGGTTTTCTGTTCCATAGAACCCAATTTAGGAGTGAGACTCCATGGTCATGAAACAAGTCAATACATGAATTTTTACACAAGAATGGTAATAGAAAATTTTTAAGTAGTCCTATGCACACGACACTCTTAAACCTAAGTCAAAAGAATCAGTAAAGAAAAAAATGAATTAGCTTAATTTGTTAATTTTTCTAGGACTTCCTCGACAGAATAAAAGGAGTGATCCATGAGGTAACTCTTCAATTTAGATTTGAAAACGGGTGGGTTAGTGCTAAGACTCTTTATTTCTTCTGGCAGCTTATTGAAAATGGATTCTGCAGAATACTGTACACCTTTCTGCACAACTGTCAAGGTGGTGTGATGCAAATGTAGATTCGACTTCTGTCTAGTATCCACCGAGTGAGAGCTACTAACTCTTGGGAATAAGCTGATATTATTAACAACAAACGACATTAAAGGAAAAAAAAATATATTGTGACGCCAGTGTCAAAATTCCCAGGCTACTGAAAAGGGCTCGACATGACGTTCGTGAAATTACATCACGTATTTCTCGTACTGCCAGTTTTTGAGCCAGAAATATCCTTTTTGCATCAGGCGAGTTACCCCAAAAAATAGAAGGAGACAAAACAAAGCGACCTACTCCGATGGGTCTGAAAGGAAAATGGAATCAAATTCCCGCAACATGAAGCGAAAAAAAAAAAAAAAAAAAAAAAAAAAAAAAGAAAGAAAGAAAGAAAACGAATGCCTGCATGGTAGTTTGTACACTTCACGCGATTGAATTCAATGACATATTCGCAGTTTCAGTGTCTTAAGGCCCGTTGGTGACCATGGATAAGCGCCACCGTAAGGTAGTTTATGTGGAGTTTGTCGTAAGTGCGGAGTGTTGGCGTGCATTCCACAGATAGGTCATGTACTCCACACTGAGCCAAAGTCAACACGGATTTAGAAAATATCGTTCATGCAAAACACAACTAGCTCTTCATTCACTCGAAGTGAGGGCGCTATCGACAAGGGTTCGCAAATCGATGCCGTATTTCTTGATTTCCAGAAGGCTTTTGACACCGTACCTCACAAACGGCGTACCTCAAATTGCGTGGTTATGGTATATCGTCCCAAATTTGCGATTGGATAGGGCATTTCCTGTCAGAGACAACACAGATCGTAGTTTTCGATGGTAAGGCTTTGACTAAAACAGAAGTGATATCGGTCGTTCCACAGGGTACTGTTATTGGTCCTCTGCAGTTCCTTATTTACATAAACCATTTAGGGGAAAATCTGATTAGCTCTTTTAGGTTGTTTGCAGATGACGCCGTATTTACCGTCTATTAAAATCATCTGAAGATCAAAACCGATTGCAGAACGATCTAAATAAGGAATCAGTATTGTGTAGAAATTGGCAATTGACTCTAAATAATGAGAAGTGTGAAGTCGTCCACATGAGTACGAAAAGAAATCCGTTAAACTTTGTTTACAAGATAAATCAATAAATAGTGAAGGCCGCAAACTCCACAAAATAGCTAGGAATTACCATTACTTCAGACTTAAACTGGAAAGAACACGTAGATAAGGTCGTGGGAAAGGCGAAACAAAGACTGCGTTTTATTGGCAGAACCCTTAAAAGATGCAACAGAACTACAAAAGAAACTGCATACACTATGCTTGTCCGTCCATTTTTGGAGTATTGCTGCTCAGTGTGGGATCCTTATCAGGTGGGTTTGACGGAGGTCATCGAAAGAGTCCAGAGAAGGGCAGCTCGTTTCGTATTGTCACGATACAGGGGATACGGAAATGATACAGGATCTGGGATGGGAATCATTACAAAAACGGTGCTTCTCGCTGCGGCTCGCTGCGCTCCTCCGAATGCGAAAATATATTGTTGACTCCCACTTACATGGGTAGAAATGACCATCAGAATAGTATACAAGAAATCAGTGCTGGAACGGAGAGATTCAGGTGTTCTTTCTTCCCGCGCGCTATTCGAGAATGGAATGGGAGATAAATAGTTTAATGGTGGTTCGATGAACCCTCAGCCAAGCAGTAACATGTGATTTGTAGAGTATCCCATGTAGATGTAGATGTCCCCTAGGTGGAGGGCGATGGTTGCAGAGTGCCCCAGTAACCGCAGAGTAGGATCAGGAGCACCTGATCGCTTGAGCTGGACACAATGTGTACGCAGAGAAGCGGGCGGCCGGAGCGCCGCTTTCTTGGCGATTCTTTGGGCGACCCGCGAGTAGGCGAGGCGAGGGTGGGCAGATAATGGGCGGGGTGGGGCGCAGCGGCTGATGGGCTTTTACTGCCGCCCATCCAGCGGCCGGAGACAATGGCCGGCCAGCAGCGCTGAGCCAGGGCGGCCCGCTCCCGCTATTGTCCGCGCCAGCAACCAGGTCACCAGCCGCCTCAAGGCTCCACCAGCGGCCGCGCTGAGGTGTCCAAGTCCGCTCCCAGTCATCAGTCTCGTGACCAGTTTGATGCAGCCCGTCTCCAAATGCCTCTCCTGCGCCAACTTCTTCGAGGTAGATTGGCTGGGTAGATTCCGTTATCAGTACCTTTTATTAAAGTTACACTGTCAAGACCGCAGAATATTTTAATTAAAACCACGGAAACAGATTGTAAAGAGAATGAATCTTTCACTCTGCAGATTAAAATTGTGTTCGTTCTGGAAACATCCCTTAGGCTGTGGCTAAGACATGTCTCCTCCATATCGTTTCTTCCAGGAGTGCTAGTCTTGCATGGTTCGCAGGAGAGCTTCTGTGAAGTTTGGAAAGTAGGAGGCGAGGTACTGGCGAAAGAGCTTTTTTCAATGGGATATCAATATCATTCCTCTGATTGCGATAAAATGTTGCATATTTGACGTTCAAAGCAACTGTAACGTTTTTATTAAATAAAAATTTGGAAAAGTATCCCCGCAAATTGGAACATTCAGAATAAATAGAAAGATTTTTCTATAAAATATCACTGTCATTCATCTGATTACGATAAAGTTTTTCCATATTTTATTACCGTTTAAACCTTCCCTGAACTTCCACCAATGAAGCACGAACATTATCCTGGACATGTGTGCGTGATTTTCGTACTCTCTCCGCCAACTATCGAGGCGGTACTTGCACTATCTGATGATGCCTTTATACAGCTACTGGATTTAAATTAATATCGTTTATTTTAAGACGTAAGTGATACTAAGTTCACCGGGTCATCTAGTAATGTATAAAAAAAATCCAGAAAGGCTTATATTATTAGCTATTTATTTTCACTCACAGGAAGTATGAAATAAAATGGATAGGCAATCTTTTATTGGAAAGTCCAGAAACAGGTCACTAAGAAAGTATGAAATACAGTAAAAATACGTGGGAAAAATTACATTTGCGGTCTTGAGGAGGTTCTTAAAGTTAGGTTGACATGGAGAATAGTCTCTTCAAAGTCGGTGGCCGTTAGTCCTGAGCGATAATTATTCTCGAAGAAAATAATTTTTGAAAATGAAATTTCAGAGTTATATGTGAAGCCAAACATTTCAGCCAGGTAGATCGATAATTTTGTTGTTGTTGCAATTTTCATATTTTTCCGAGACATGTTGACTCCAAACTTCTTCAGTGGATACAGTTTTATACGTTTGCAAGGAAATGTCTATTAGCTCCATTTGGAGTAAAGGCCTTGAAAGGTGGAACAAATTCGCAGCCACATCCGCCCAGTCTGCCACAGGAAAACATTAAAAGGTGATTTTAAGAATCGTGAAAAGTCGTATATTTTTACCGCAAATTTCTTCCCAAGTTCTGCCAAGAAATTTGATAATATGGAAATGTCTATTTATGGATTATTTTTATATTCAAAAATTGTTGCAAAATGAAGAAATTCTTGACTTAAAAGGTTTGCGACGGAATGATACACTTTGCGCGAAATCACAAATTCTTGTAGCTCGGTATTGTTATCTACAGAAAAAAAATTATAATTAGAGTATGTAACTTACACTTTCAAAATATTTTTGGCGGACCAGTTTTTGGTTTTGCGCGGTCCCGACCTGGACCGCAGTCCACCAGTTGCCGGCCGCTGCCCTAGATTAAGTAGTTTGCAAGTCTAGGGACCGATGACCAGAGTAGGTTAAACGCTTAGAATTACAAACATTTGAAAATTTGATTTGACAACACGTACACAACGTGCCCGGAAGGAAGGAAGCTTCGAGTTTAACGTACCGTCGACAGCGTGGTCATTGGAGACGGAGCTTACGCTCGGAGTGTTTGGGTAAGGATGTGAAAGGAAATCGGCAGTGCCCTTTCAAATGAACCATCCCGGCATTTGCCCGGGGCGATTCAGGGAAATCACGGAAAACCTGAACCTGGATGGCAGGAGATGAATTTGAAACACAGTCTTTCCGAATATGAATCCAGTGACCCGAAACCTTTTAAATGACCAACACGGTCCATCGGTATTCGCTTTCAGTATTGCAGCAGTTTCAAAAGTCGTATTGCCCAATAGGACACACCAGACTGCATATATTAGATAAAAAATCCCGTCATATTAAAAAAAGAAAAAAAGAATAGAAAAGAAAAAAGAAGAGAAATTAAAGGAACACTTTTTATTTAACTGTCTATGAAATTATACGTTTTAAAATTATTATACGGATCGAATGTCAAGGAACAATGGTTAAAAACCACTATCGAGAATTATGTATGTGATAGTCCACTAACAGAAAAAAATTTACCGCTATAGTAGCGGTTTGTCGAATAAAATTGCTGTACAATCTACGGGGTTACGGTTAATATTAAAAAAGACATGGCTTCTGATGCTCAAGATGAACACTCGACTGCCAAGTCAGAATGGAGTATCATTAGTCTGATGATAATTTTTATACTTGAGTATTGATTTGGAAACTACCACACATCATGCGAGTCATATTTCTTGATGGAAAATCTGTAGATAATCACAATAGTTATATCGATGGATAACATTTACAATTTATCTTCATACAATATTTCATTGTAATGATGAATGCACAATCAAGAAATAAAGTATTTATGTACACGTAGATGAAAGTTTACATTTATTAAGAGTTACATCGCGCTTTGAGTGCATGTGTAATTAATATTTAATTCATAATATACTCTCCATTATGGGCCGGCTATTACAGCAACCAATAAGATTGTTTAGTAACAAAAGACAGTTGTAGTTGCAACTTTATTGATTTTTGACGCGTTTCTCCTTTGTGGGGCATCCTCAGAAAGTCTAAAAAGAGCATCAGTGACTGCCACCATTGTGCAATGATAGGAGCACATTCACACTTCTGGTCAACATGCCGATGTCTACAATACTAGTGTTGACGTAGTACTGTAAAAATAAATAAAGTATAACGTTAACAAGCACATTATTATCTGTACATTTACGCTTATCATATGTTTTACTTAATAAGAAGGATCAGTAGTCTCCATTCTTCCATCTTCTTGGGCTAGCAAACATAGGTTTCGGACGCAATAGCGCATTGATCTTTAATTTTATCTGAATTAAAAATTCTTTTCGAGCACAGAATGGATGTAGGAAATTATTTTAAGTGTATGTTCAGTAATCTGAAAATATATACCAACTAATTTCGTTTAATGAAAATTTGCATTTCTCAATATTTTTTATTTAAAAGCCACCTCATTATTCCTTATGGTACAGTATATTAATAGTGCGTGAACTTTTCTTACAGATTACCACCCGCAATTTTCTTGCAGTGTGAGAAATTAAATGTTGGAATGATGTACAATACTTTGTAATTATCTTAGAATCTTTTGTTCCTCACTAAACGTCCCTGAGATATACGCCAGTTTATCAAAATTTAGCGATTACATACTTCCAGGCCGCGCGGTTTGAGGCACCTATGTATATGATCAACAAGAGCAGGTGTGTCTTTTTATACATAGACCTTTCACTACGATAAAACTTCAAATAATGCTCACCAAAAACAAGTGTTTCAGCTGTTAACTACAGCTTGTTTCAGAAAAAGTAGCAAATATTTTAAGAGATGGTAATGAAGACGAATTGCAATTAAAATGCCATATAACGTATTTCCAATTTTTATTGGTTACGCGTAGTATGTAACCCAACAAAATTAAAGCACATGCAAATTTGTATATTTCGACTGATTCTTTCGTCGGTTCTTGGTAGACCATCACGTTGACTTTTATTTAAATAATCGGTTTTCGACGTACTTATAAGTCTGAAGATGACCTACCAGGCCAAAAGCCGGGTAATTAAGTGTATATGAACTTGTAGGACAAACACAAAATTGTACTTTGAAGTCAGTTTGATGTTTTACTTCCAACAGCTACATCTCTGTACTCAATAAAAATTGTAAAAATGTTATATGATATTTATAATGCTATTAGGCTGTAGTATCATCGCTTACAATATTTACGACTACTGTTGGGACAGCCTGTCAAATAGCTACGTTCCTCTCAGGAGGAGACAAGTACACATTCCTCAAACAAATTCGCGACTTGGCTCCGTTAGTCAGCTGGGTTCCCCACTCGGTCGTCTGCGCACGCGCGAAGCACTTCCTATTCCGTCAACAAGCGACCGTATGTATGTATCTTGTGCAGGTGGATGTGTCTACACGGTACGCGGCCGGTGCGACAGGTGCATCATGGATAATCTTGTAAGCTCTCACTTCCACTGTAGAAAGGGCTTTAGATAAGCCTGTCTTGAGCCCTGGTATTGTAACAGCGACCAGCAGCTCTTTTGTTTTGACGAATCCTTGGGCGTCACACCACGCAACATTTTTTGTGTCTGAATACCCGCTCTTAGTTGCATCCTTGAAGCCTAACCGCTCAAGTGTACGAACTGGTCTAGTGGTGAACGGCAGAACTGCGAGGCACTGATTGACAACCATCTCCACCGGGACTCGTGACTATATGAACAAGCCGGCCGCGATGGCCGAGGGGACTGAGGCGCTTCAGTCACGGTCTGCACGGCCACTACAGTCGGGGTTCGAATCCCTCCTCGGACATGGATATTTGTGCCGTCCTAGTTCGTAAGTAGTTCATAGGTAGTTTGTAAGTTTAGGGACTGATGACCCCTTAGTTAAGTCCCATAAGATTTACAAACATTTGAACATTTTTTATATGAACAAAGCATCATCCTTTATGGATGTGCACGACAGAATTATATCGTTTTGCGACGGCCTTCTCAGTCTTAGGCGCAACCTACTTCCTTTTCGGCAGCACCAACACCACGCCGCCTTAACCTGCTGATCACTCACAAGCAGTAATTCAGTTACAAAATAACGATGCCAGCGGTTTGTTGAGGCAGCATTTGTCACAAGTTTCCAGAACTTGCTGATTCAGAATCGAAAATGTGTCCTGTCAAGTCTTAAAGTACCCGAATTATTCGGTAACCCCCGACTGGGAGCCTTGCCTTCCGCCGAGCTCAATATATTAATGATTCTGTAACCTTGTTCAATATCTTACACCAATGAATACCTACATGGGATATACTATTTTTATTTTGGCCACCATCTCATCATCTTCATTCAGTGCAAGTGTATTTGTGTCTTTTTGGAGGGGTTAAATAGGCAGGTAGATTATCTATGCACGGCCACTACGGTCGGGGGTTCGAATCCCCCCTCGGGCATGGATATTTGTGCCGTCCTAGTTTGTAAGTAGTTCATACGTAGTTTGTAAGTTTAGGGACTGATGATCCCGTAGTTAAGTCCCATAGACTATACAAACATTTGAAATTTTTTTTTTAGATTATCTATGATCTTAATATTCCCCTCATATGCAGTTCGTAGTAAGAGATACCATCTGAATCGTAGTCAGATCGTTTATCCAACACAGTGATCACTCCATACGAGTAGCAAGCCGTTTCTAATTTATTTATATGTGAAGTAGAATCATTTCAACAACTTCAGTTTCAGTCACAATGAAATGAATTTTCCATGTCCTTGCTTACGTACACGTTAGGGAATTTAAACAGCTGAAATTGTTTTGTAGATATTAATAACAAACTTATATCACAGCGTCACTGTGCTATAGTAAAAACTTATTTGTGGCAGCACATGCTAAGACCTACCAATTCCTCCTGAGTAGCAACTAGAGAGTCACGGACATCATTCCTGTATACCAATCACCATCAATAAGGTCATACCCCACATTCTACGAAAATCTCAGTATTGAAACCACCAGTAGTCTAGGCTAGATTCTGATAACTGTTTATCTTTAACAGTCAAATTTTGGAATCCACCATTAGAGCGTAACTTTCAGTAAAACCATGCTATCGAGACGCAGTGACGTTAACCGTCTAACATCCTATCTATTCAGTTATTCTGGATAAATAACTGAAGAAATTTAGTTTCTTTTGATTTTAGCCAAAAGCATTATTTCCTTCAGAGGAATTTTTGGTAGTGAATGTAGTTGGTGACGTATTGTGCGGAAGATTGTTAACTTCCCTATTTTCTGGAACCCCCAGGCCACAGAATACTTCATTTGGTTTACTGAAAGATTTATTAACAGTTGTTACACTCCTTTGCGTTTCGACAACACTGCTTTCCACTGTAGATGATATCGATAGCAACTGACCTAAAGGAAAAAGAATCACCTGCTAATTGGAGAATTGGGACTTCTTCTGTGGCTATAAAATACAAATTTTACTTTGCTTGAACCTCAAGTTTACAGAGGTAGAGATTAAGTGACGCAATTATTTCTAGAAATGCCATGTTGTAATAAGTACTGACAAGCTAAACTGAAAATGTTCTGCGTTTATAATGCATTCAAACACGGAAAAGCTTCGTGATTAATGCGGTTGAAAGCAAGAGAGATGCAGCCTTAGCACGCGTGAGCGGGGCCCATTAGGATTTCTACTTCAGGCTGACTCCAGGATGATTGGTAGGTGTCACGGTCATTAGTGTTTGGGAATTTACATTTTCTTCTGGTGTGTGTGTGTGTGTGTGTGTGTGTGTGTGTGTGTGTGTGTGTCAGCACTCAGCTTGGTCAAGTCTGCAAGTGGGAAGCACAGAGATGGATTTGTTGTTTGATTTCTCATCCCATGATTCTCCACGAGTTTTCTTCTATTTGCGAATGAGTCATCTGGTATGTGAGACGTGGAAGTGGAATTTTTTCAGGAGAGCAAACGCTCCTTCGTGTGTTCGTCTCTACTGTCAGAAAGCTTTCAAAGTGTAGGATTTTAATTGCACTAAAATCTAACCCTTGTTATTGTTGTTATTTAAATGTAAAGAACAGTCTGGAATGCGTCAGCAGTGACGCACTAGAAGGCTCCAAGTTTCCTGCCAGCTCCACAACATCAACGGAGCTAAATTTCCTGAAGATCGTCAAAAATAAAACCGAAACTAGTCGAAAAAAATAAATTTTTGCACTCTAGACTGTTTATTATATATAAATTTAAATAAGAGTGCTGTTGCCCAAAAAGTGAAACGAAAATGTTTCCAAAAATATGCGTGTTATTATTATAACAATTTTACCTTTAATACAGTGTTTAAACTTAAATGTTACTAGATTTTTCCACTTTTCATGTTTCAGTTTTCTCTCTTATTTCCTATTTCCTTTGTTGTGTCCATATTTTCCCTGTTTTATTCCTCTCCATATTTTGTGATCACACAAATTTTTCTAGATTGATTTCTTTTTATCAATTTTTTCTTGCTTACAAAATATGTAAGTTGTCATGTTTTAACTTATGTATTTTTATACAGCGACTAAGTGCAATATTGCACTTGTTATTTTATACCCAATTTTTTAACAAGATGACCAGATTATAAAATATCTATGACCAGATAATGGTGACACAGTGCACAGAAACCGGTAGTCACTTAATAAATCGTGCCCTGGTATTCTATTTACACTGCTCAAAACACTTAGGGAATCCGGTGAGATTCAAATGTTTAATGTTTATAAATCTAAGGGATTTAACTGCTAGGGTTATCAGTCTCTAGGCTTACAAACTACTTTAACCTAAGGGCAACACACACACCCATGCCCGAGGGAGGGCTCGAACCTCCGGTGGCGAGCAACCGCGCGCTCCACAGCAAAGCACCTTAGAGCGCTCCATCGCGGCCTAGATATCGTATTTTATTCTGACACTGGTTATAATTGTCATGGTTGCAAAATATTAACACGAATTATATACAGACGGATGGAAAAGCTGGTAGAAGCCGACCTCGGGGAAGATCAGTTTGGGTTCAGGAGAAATGTAGGAACTCGGGAGGCAATACTTACTTTACGGCTTATCCTAGAAGATAGATTAAGAAAAGGCAAACCTACATTTCTAGCTTTTGTAGATTTGGAAAAGGCTTTTGACAATGTTGATTGGAATAAACTCTTTAAAGTTCTGAAGCAAGCAGGAGTAAAATATAGGGAGCGTAAGGTTATTTACAACTTGTACAAAAACCAGAGAGCGGTTGTCAGAGTTGAAGGGCATGAAAGGGATGCAGTGGTTGGGAAGGGAGTGAGACAGGGTTGTAGCCTTTCTCCAATGTTATTCAATTTGTACATTGAACAAGCTATAAAGGAAAGCAAGGAGAAATTTGGTGAAGGAATAAAAGTTCAGGGGGAAGAATTAAAAACATTGCGTTTTGCCGACGACATAGTAATTCTGTCAGATACAGCAAAGGACCTGGAAGAGCAATTGAACGGAATGGACAGTGTGCTGAGAGGTGCATATAAGATGAACATTAACAAGAGCAAAACTAGGGTAATGGAGTGCAGTGTAAGAAAATCAGGTGATGCTCAAGGAATTAGATTGGGAAACGAAGCAATAAAAGAGGTAGATGAGTTTTGTTACTTGGGCAGTAAAATAACAAATGATGGTCGCAGTACAGAGGATATAAAATGCAGAATGGCAATGGGTAGAAAAGCGTTTTTGAAAAAGAGAAATTTGTTAACATCGAATATTGATTTAAGCCTAAGGAAGTCCTTTCTGAGGGCATTTGTATGGAGTGTTGCCTTGTATGGGAGTGAGACATGGACGATAAACAATGCGGACAGGAAGAGAATTGAGGCTTTTGAAATATGGTGCTACAGAAGAATGCTGAAGATTAGGTGGGTGGATCGCGTAACTAATGAGGAGGTACTGAACAGAATTGGTGAGAAAAGAAATTTCTGGCATACCTTGACTAAAAGAAGGGATAGATTGGTGGGACACATTCTTAGACATCAAGGAATTGTGAATTTAGCATTAGAGGGAAGTGTGTGGGGAACACCTGATGAAGACGCCGAGTTACGACGTCGAAATATCGTGTTGGGAAGACACGGACCACCGGCAGTACACCCGATTTTACGAGATGACATGCTCAATCTGGTTTAAGTCCGGTGAACAAGCTGGCCACTCCAATCGTTCAGTTCCCTCAGCGTCAAGCATGTTGTTGACCACCAGTGCAGCTCTCTGGGGACGAGCGTTATCGTTCATCAGAAGGAACCCATGTCCTATGGCACCGCGTAGGGCACAACAGTAGGTCGAAGGATCTTCTCTCTATACCTCTGAGCAGTCACCTCTGAGTAAAACTACGGCTCTCGGTATGACGTTACAATTTATAATTTGAACACTACAAATTGTAGCGACAGGATATTTTACAGACAGTATACACTTATATAGTTGAATATAGCTTCTAAATTGTATCACATTCCAACACGTAGTTCTTGCGATATGAGCACATAAATAGTAAAGTACCGCTGTTCATGGACTAAAACTATGGCTTTCGGTATGTTACAATTTATAAATTCTACAGTACAAATTGTAGGCGCAGGAAATTTTACAGACTGTGTACACGCATTTATTTGAGTGTACCCTCTAAATTGTATCACAGTACGACATGTAGTTCATGAGAAATGAGCACATAAACACTAACGTTCATGGAAAACCGCCCCATCACGCACCAAGTTTTAATCTATTGCTTCTTTACTACTAATTGTATTCCCAAGAGATTTTACAGACATACAGCCCTTATACAAATGAATATATACCTGACAAATGGCAGTTATAAATAAATAAATACACGGGCAACGCCGTGTTTTAAGCTAGTATTAACTAAAAGTAATTATTTTAGTTTTCAGTATACCTTGCAATTATGTGTATGTCACAATTTTTGAGTAGTGACGGAACGTTACGTATAAGAGTTTTTTTTTTTAAGTCGAACTACATACCAGTACGCAGGTATTGTTTGAGTTTGCGTCCACCATATTTGGTAACGTTCTATGGCTATCTCCCCGGCCAATCGGAAGAGACGGCCATATAATCAGCGGTAGTGGTGGTCACCCAAAAAGTGCTCTGTTACCCAAGCCACAATCCACATCTAGATTAAAACTTCATGGCAGATTAAAACTGTGTGCCAGAACCGGGTCTCGAACCTGGAAGCTTTGCCTTTCGCGGGCAAGCGCTCTACCACTAAGCTATCCCGACACAACTCACGGTCCGTCATCACAGCTTCACTTGTACCAGTTCCTCGCCTCCTACTTTCCAAACTGGCAGAAGTGAAGTTGTGATGCAGACCGTCAGTCGTGTCGGGTTAGCTTAGTGGTAGTGCGCTTGCCCGCGAAATGCAAAGGACGCAGGTTCGAGTCCCGGTTCCGTCACACAAATTTAATCTGCCAGAAAGTTTTATATCAGCGGACACTCCGCTGCAGAGTGAAAGTTTCATTCTGTACTCATCTAGATTGATTGACTCCCCTTCAACAGATAAATGTGACCAAAAATCCCTTGAAAGACGAGAAACCCTACCAGGACCTTCTACAAGGGGAAAAAAATCAAATGTTTGTAAATCTAAGGAACTTAAGTACGTTAAATTAAAGTAGCTTATGCTTAGGACAACACAAGCACTCATGCCCGAGGAAGGACTCGAACCTCCGACGGCGAGCATCCACGCGCTCCGCAGCAAGGCGACTTAGAACGCTGGGCTACTCTACCGGGGCTCTTCTACAAGACCAGACAATATTTGGCCTTTGATTTCAAAATGAAACAAACCAAGTCACTTCTAATAAAATCCTGAACAGTATTTCACCTTTACCGGTTAGACCCGAAATCCTAACAAAGAAACGTAGAGAAATTAGAGATACAAACTTAACGTCAAAAGAAAATATTGAAAATTTAAAACTATACTGTCATGGAAAAGGAAAAAGAGCGTGGCATATTGGAAAAAAAAAGTTCGGGTCTAGAAGGTTAAAGAACCTTCTGACAGTTCAGAATCGTGAGAAGAAGTCGAAGCTTGAGCTGAATGCCTATTAGACTACACGAAAACAAAACCTTTGAGTGCATCTGCTGAAACCGTTGATTACACGAATCCTGCGCAGCGTATGTGGATGTGTGACATCGATGTGGCATTGCCATTTTAGAAACAAAATTAAGTCTAAACTGTCAAATTTCCTATTTATAAATTAAGCATAGCTCTAAGGCAAACTAAATGAATAACTGAGGCGTTTTTTTGTTACTTTCTATATAAAAGTAGTATGTTTCAGCGATAAATAAAAAATGTGCTGACAATCACGATTTGTACGATGTTTTTTACGAATGAGGTTTAGTGTAAGCTATAATTTAACTACATTAATAAAATATTTTTTCCATCAAGAGATTTGGGGAAAGATGTTTAATGTGTTACAAGTTGTTAATAATTTGCTCATTGATTTTAAAGTGTGGCCATGTAACCCTGATACTCGGATGAAATAGCCAAGTGTTACATTTTTTATAGTTGTATTTAGCTACCATTAACGTTGAGTATACCATTGTGAAGTAAAAATGGAATTTATGAGATTTATTAGGTTGTTCTTAAGTTTTTGGTTTGTGATACTTTTGAGAAAATCATGGTCATCTATGCCGGTTTTATCCTATAAAAGTTTCTTATGGCGCCTAACCCACCGCTACGGGCGCTAGTATCGTTGCAAGTGTCAGTCGGTTTCAACTTCCACAGCAGTGAGTGTCGCAGCTGCATATGCTAGACTGTGGTAATACTGTAGAGAACACACGTGATATTCCATTTGATAGTGAGCGTAATCGAAAGAAAAGGGAGCTGCTGTCTGGACGAATGTTGGGAAAAGAAATTCTTGGTCGCAATAATGAACCGCCAGCGAGACAAATTCGCCACTTCCTGCTCAGCTTACACACGCAGCAAGCTAGTAGGAAGGTGTTCTACATATTTTTCCCCGCCCTGTTTTCCGTACGGCAGCAGTCTGTGAGGCCGGCGCTTAAATTGGGTGCGGTTTGTAATTAGTGCGGTGGGGAGCGTTCCTTTTGTGGTGGGCGCGCGCGCAGACACAGTGGGTCGAATGGCACAATGGAGCGCACCCTCCCCCTCCCTCCCCCCCAATCTGCTAATCTGCCACCCCTGCCGGCCTCCTCTGTTGCGGCGTGTCGTGTTTTATGCCCTCCCGCTATTAATACTGCGGTCTTACAACGGGGGATTTGCACCAGCTCCGTAAAACGCTACCTGTCCATTAATTCGCCGGCGTTGTATTTGTTTGCTGCCTTAGAGATGAGTACAGCGTATCAAGCGATCATGCATTGTTGTACAAAAGATATAAGCCGACAAAGCCAGTATTCTGCGTTTGTAGAACGTGCGTCAGTATGTACAACTTTCCTTCATGAATGGTCTGTATTATTAGATTAAAAACAGAATGGTCCCCGGAAGAACGTTGTATATAATTTGACGAAGAACGTGTGTAATGTACGGTTTCTGACAAAAAAGGTCATATACAGGTGTTTCACTAAGTCTGTTTGCCTCTGTAACTTATAAAATAATAGGTTACGGGAAATTTGAATGCGGTACGTCAACACAAGAAATGTTACACTTTCTGCGGAGCTATGAACATAGTTTATTGTATCAGTTTCCAAAGAGTGACAGCACAATATATAATTTTTTAAATGGAACAATAGTTTTTTTCTATCGTGCATTGGATTCTTTGAAACCAGCTGCGTCCAAATCAATTTAAACTACATTCCTATCACAGTTTGGGAGCTACAACCCTTCAAAGTTGCAGGGGCAGATACCACACGCTGTACATAATACATGGCTGTGTGGTGGGTGATGGATGTTATGGCGGTGGGAAGTTGATTTACAAGAGATGTTCAAATGTGTGTCCATGTTCCTCAATGCATAATGCAATGCGCCGTCGAAAGGATCTGCGGACGAGATGTAACATCGCCGATGTGACGGAGCGACATGCGTCCTCGATGCGCCGTTTTAGCTCAGTGACATAAACACGACCCTTTAGATATCCCCACAAAAAGAAATCTACTGGTGTTAAATCGGGCGACCTTGCGGGCCATTAATGAGGACCATGGTGCCCCAACCATCTTCCTGCGAACCTGTTCGTTAGATCCTTTCGACGGCGCATTGCATTATGCATTGAGGAACATGGACACACATTTGAACATCTCATGTAAATCAACTTCCCACCGCCATAACATCCATCACCCACCACACAGCCATGTATTATGTACAGCGTGTGGTATCTGCCCCTGAAACTTTGAAGGGTTGTAGCTCCCAAAGTAACAGTGATAGGAATGTAGTTGAAATTGATTTGGACGCAGCTGGTTTCAACGAATCCAATGCACGATAGAAAAAACTATTGTTCCATTTAAAAAAATATATATCTTCGTGCTGTAAATCTTTGGAAAATGATACAATAATCTATGTTCATAGCTCCGCAGAAAGTGTAACATTTCTTGTGTTGACCTACCGCATTAAAATTTCCGCTCGCTTATTATTTTATTACAGAGGCAAACACACTTAGTGAAACACCCTGTATATGTAAAATACGAACTAAAATAGCACATATTTATTTTACGGCAAGGAAAGAAAAAAAGCTTATCTAAATGGCTGTGTGTCTGTGTGTGTGTGTGTGTGTGTGTGTGTGTGTGTGTTCCAAATCTCCTCCGAAACTACTGGATCGGATTCAACCCAATTTGGTACTGCTTGCAACAGAGAATCACTACTGAGGCCGGCCGCGGTGGCCGAGGGGACTGAGGCGCGCCAGTCACGGTCTGCACGGCCACTACGGTCGGGGGTTCGAATTCCCCGTCGGGCATGGATATTTGTGCCGTCCTTAGTATAAGGTAGTTGATAAGTAGTTTGTAAGTTTAGGCACTGATGACCACGTAGTTAAGTCCCGTAAGCTTAACAAACATTTGAACGTTTCACCACTGAGGGGTTTATAGCCTCCCAGCTCCAATAAGAGTAAATCAATTAATGAATTGTTAATAATTTTGATTACTGGGTTTTTAAGTCGACAGATCAACAGAGAGAACAAGGAGGATGAGGTGGACGTGACAGTTATTTTGCGTATAGGTCGTTGATTGATGTTGGTGATTTTAACTACTGTTGTTAATGTAATGAATAGGTAGATTATTCAAATGTTCAAATGTTTGTTAAGCTTATGGGACTTAACTACGGGGTCATCAGTCACTAAACTTACAAACTACTTATCTACTACCTTATACTAAGGACGGCACAAATATCCATGCCTGAGGGGGGATTCGAACCCCCGACCGTAGTGGCCATGCAGACCGTGACTGGAGCGCCTCAGTCTCCTCGGCCACCGCGGCCGGCGGTAGATTATTATTTTTGTAATAACAAGTGTTGGATTATTATATGTTTTGTTAATGAAATTGAGTGGATATATCGGCAGTACCTGCCATATAGGCTGACCTGCATAACATGTGTCTAGTATCGGCCTGCCTTACAGATCAGCTGACCAGGGCAGTCTGCATGTCAGGCCTCAGGGCAAGGAACAGGGGAGTGGGTAAGATCAACAGAGAGAACAAGGAAAATAAGGTGGATTTGACAGCTGGATAGACAGTAGGACATTAGCTGGGGGCAGTAGGAGATGAACAGAGAGAAGGAGACAGGAAAGGGTGTATGAAGAAATGACCAGAAACAGGCGAGGGGCGGAAATATATAGATGAAGTGCTGAGGGGAAATGGTCTGAGATGTTGGGGTAAACCAGGGGATGGTTGGAGGGAGACGGGGAGGAAAAGCTGGAGAGAGCATTGGACAGAAAAAGGACGATAAGGGGATGGACAAACAAAAGGAATGAGAAAAATGATAGGTATAAATGGGTGCAAACAGGTGATGTACAGACAGTGATTTGGATATAGGTCGGCGCATAGGGGGATGAGGAGATAAAGGAAGAGATTGTGAGACATAAATGTGAGGATGAGATGGAACAGAGTAGGGATGGCGAGGAGATGGGCAAACAGAGTAGGTAAGAAGAGACACGTGAGGAAGTGACTGATAAAATGAGAAGGTGGTATTGGCACATACTACGCGGCCGCTCCCGCCGGAGGTTCTAGTCTTCCCTGAGGCATGAGCATGTGTGTTGTTCTCAGGATAGGTTTAACCTACTTCATAAGTTTCACACTTGGTGAGCGATTTACTCAATTATGTGAAACAGTCAAGATCGCCAAATATCTTTATCAAGATAAGGGTAGCGGCAGATTAAACTGCCATTGTCGAATGTGTTAGCACGCACGTAAAATCTTACTCAAAATGCTATAATAAAAAGTCAGATATATTCATATCTTTAAATACATCCACTTTTCAAACCCACCTTCCGCTACGTGCACCTTATCACAAAGGAAACCATTTAGAAATATACTTGTTTTACAACATTACTTTTAGCGTGTCACAATTTATGTTTGTATACACTAGGTCAGATAAATAATATAAGATACGTAAACAGATTTTCACCTATAAAGCACTTGCTTTTTTTACTCTTTCAGACACAAGGTTGATTGTGATGTGACATTAATACAGAGAGGAACGTTTAAGATACAAAATATACACAGTAATTCATTACAAAAAAGAAAATAAATTTATTTAAAACAAATTTGTACCCGCACGATGGACTGTTTTCGGTCTTCACTACAAGTTTTTTATGATCTGCACTATCTTACAGTAACATGTCTGTTAAAGAAATGACGTAGTATCATAGGATCGTTCAAACTCAATTGGCTGTCAGATATGATAGCTTCACATGTCAAAACAAGGATATCAACACCTTTGTCAACAAGTCTTTCTTGCCGCCATTGTAAGTGTACTGGAAGTTTGCCGACTTCTGGTGTCATAGTGTAGAAACATGGAACGAAACCACGTGCGCGCGTTACCACAGACCATCCAAGATTGTGTGATGCCGGCCCTAACTTCCTAGCGCGAATCACAATGGAATAAAGCGAGCAAAACCAGAACCATACAAATGTGCGTGCAGGGCCTAAAAGGGATATCTGTCCCTCGATTTTCTCCTGTGTTCTTTTGATTTTAGATAGCTGACCTACAATCTAAGCAAAAATTATGGTATTGTAAATGTTACATAATTTGCCTACTTTGGATACTATGCATCTAATATAATCATAGTACTGTGAGGGTATTGGATCATCGTGTTTTATATTATTAATTGGGTTACATGTATAAAACGACAACTAATTTCTTTTTCATGTACCGGTATACAAGTTCGTTGTTCTTGGCATCAGAAAATGTGTTACACTGAAAGGTTAGTTCTATAGTGCTGTCTGGTACCATGCTGTGACGTGGACAGCTAATTTAGTTAATTTTGTTTTAACTAAACTGCCACCAAATTATACACAAGCAAGATGTGTTTTAAACTTGTATTGTGCACATCCACGGCAAATAATCTTTCATTGGGCTCCTGATAAAATCATAGATAGTAGAAAATCGGTACTTCTATTTTTTAGTTCGCGTACAATTGCGTCCCCACATCTCTGCCGTGTTGTGGTTTGAAACCAGAGTCTAAAGTTTCTGCTCCCGGTCTAACGTTTCTTCCCCGCGTCATGTGACGGAATTTTTGACATTACGAGCAACAGTTTGCTCATTTATAACTGAAATCAAGCTAGAATGTAGCTGTCATTGGCACTGTTTCCATTTGCAGCAATTTAAGCTATATCGTACCAATTATTCATCATTCTCTAATCAGGTGCCACATGTCATTTCTGACAACTATTCACTTACAGTTAGTAGAAAGGTGGCGGTTATGTTAAAATGAGGAAAAAAGAATTTGATAAGCCACTTGGAATCGAACCCGAGACCGCCAGGACATGAACCCAACGTCTTACCACCAGACCATTACCAATACAATCCTCCTAACCCCTAGATAGCAGATACTCTCCCGTCAAGCAAATGCAAGATGTGAGACTTTTATTTGTATTGTGAGATGCTAACAAAAATATTCCTTCAGAAGTACATTTTAAGATGTTTCTTTTGTGACATGGAGAATAACGCGAAAGGTCGGTTTGAAAAGTGAATGTATTGAAGAATATTTATTTCCCTGGCGTTTTCTTAAAAGCATATTGAGTACAATTTTCAAATGTATGCTTAAAGAGCAGTTTAATCTGCCGAAACTGGTCATTTTAATAAACGTATTAGTGACCTTGGGCATTTAGGGTTAAAGTTGTTTGTGAGTCTGGGGATACAGCTGTGTGGTACTATACGGTTACACACGTTTGAACGAGTGCAGTTCAATTACGAATTTCGAACTCGCTCTCTCTCTCTCTCTCTCTCTCTCTCTCTCTCTCTCTCTCTCTCTCTCTCTCTCTCTCTCTCTCTTTCTTTCTGTCTCTTTTAATTTCTGTCTGTGCCTCGCCTTTAGTACACTCCTGACCATTAAATTGCTACACCACGAAGATGACGTGCTACAGATGCGAAATTTAACCGACAGGAAGAAGATGCTGTGATGTGCAAATGATTAGCTTTTCAGAGCATTCACACAAGGTTGGTGTCTGAGGCGACACCTACAACGTGCTAACAAGAGGAAAGTTTCCAACCGATTTCTCATGCACAAACAGGAGTTGACCGGCGTTGCATGGTGAAACGTTGTTCTGATGCCTCATGTAAAGAGGAGTAATGCGTGCCATCGCATTTCCGACTTTGATAAAGGTCGGATTGTAGCCTATCAAGATTGCGGTTTATCGTATCGCGACATTGCTACTCGCGTTGGTCGCGATCCACTTACTGTTAGCAGGATAAGGAATCGGTGGGTTCAGGAGGGCAATATGGAACACCGTGCTGGATCCCAACGGCCTCGTATCACTAGCAGTCATCCGCATGGCTGTAACGGATCGTGCACCTACGTCTCGATCCCTGAGTCAACAGATGGGGACGTTTGCAAGACAACAATCATCTACACGAACAGTTCGACGACGTTTGCAGCAGCATGAACTATCAACTCGGAAAAAAATCAAATGTTCAAATGTTTGTTAAGCTTATGGGACTTAACTACGGGGTCATCAGTCCCTAAACTTACAAACTACTTATCAACCACCTTATACTAAGAACGGCACAAATACCCATGCCCGAGGGGGGATTCGAACCCCCGACCGCAGTGGCCGTGCAGACCGTGACTGGAGCGCCTCAGTCCCCTCGGCCACACGGCCGGCTATCAGCTCAGAGACCATGGCTGCGGTTACCCTTGACGCTGCATCACAGACAGGAGCGCCTGTAACGGTGTACGCAACGACGAACCTGAGTGCACGAATGGCAAAACGTCATTTTTTTCGGATGAATCCAGGTTCTTTTTACAGCATCATAATTGTCGTATTCGTGTTTGGCGACATCACGGTGAACGCACATTGGAAGAGTGTATTCGTCATCGACATACTGGCGTATCACCCGGCGTGATGACATGGGGTGCCATTGGTTACACGTCTCGGTGACCTTTCGTTCGCATCGACTGCACTTGAACAGGGGACGTTACATTTCAGATGTGTTACGACCCGTGGCTCTACCCTTAATTCGCGCCCTGCGAAACTCTATATTTCAGCAGGATAATGCACGACCGCGTGTTGCAGGTCCTGTACGGGCCTTTCTGGGTACGGAAAATGTTCGATTGCTACCCTGGCCAGCGCATTCTCCAGATCTCTCACCAATTGGCAAACACCTGGCTCGTCACATTAAGCCAGTCACTACTCTTGATGAACTGTGGTATCGTGTTGAAGCTGCATGGGCATCTGTACCTGTACATTCCATCCAAGCTCTGTTTGACTCAATGCCCAGGCGTATCAAGGCAGTTATTACGACCAGAGATGGTTGTTCTGGGTACTGATTTCTCAGGATCTATGCACTGAAATTGTGTGAAAATCACATATCAGTTCTAGTATAATATATTTGTCCAATGAATACCCGTTTATCACCTGCATTGGTGTAGCAATTTTAATGCCCAGTAGTGTATATTAATCGGTCAACATCTGCATTTGCGGGTGCCCGGGATCGAGGGTGGTCTTAAGACTCGGTTTTAATTTAGCAGTTGTCATTATCGTTCACTGTTTTGGGTTTCCTTAAGGAAGCAAATCCACATTTTTTCCTTTGATTCTTTAGACTCACATTCTTCCAAGTCAAGTTTTATTTGTAAAAAGCTGTTCAGATTCACGTATTCCCGAAGACATTGTTGCTTTCACACGATATTAGACAAGAATGCAATAGTGTTTTCAACATACAATGTGGTGTTTCAGAGAGCGTCATCCAATCAAAATCTTGACAATTATAAAAGATAAAGCGCATTTCTCCGAGTAATCAAATGTAGTGATATATCAAACCGTAGTACCTTCCACAAAGTTCGTATAAATTAATTATTGTTCTTATTCTTTAATTTACTCACATTTTTCTTCATTTGCAGGACAATAAAAGTGACAGTCTTCCTTTCATTCAGAAGGTAAACAGTCGACAATAATTTTTGAAAGCATTTTTGGAACAGCGATCTCAAAATAATGAATAATTAAAATGAGACAGCCCAGATCGAAAGTTGCAGATCTTGTTATTGGCAACCGTCAACTGCAATTGACGCCTGCAACGGCCACCAGCACCGTCCACCACAAAGGTGCCAAAGGCGTGATGATGGCCCGGTAGGAACGCAACCGGTTGCCAATAATAAGTTCTGCAACTTGCGATCTAGACTGTCTTATTTTAATTAGTCGACAATAGCACTGTAGCCGTTGAAGTAC
Source organism: Locusta migratoria (assembly GCA_026315105.1). Lineage (NCBI taxonomy): Eukaryota > Metazoa > Arthropoda > Insecta > Orthoptera > Acrididae > Locusta > Locusta migratoria. Next base: position 323,729,681 of record CM048745.1, on the reverse strand, counting down.
ACGTCACTACGCACTTCATGTCCTGTTAGAACACTGGTAAACACTTAAAACATTCCTAATAAACTTCTTGGGTTTACTGTCGAGCGATATTTTCCACTCTCCACAATATTTCATCGACGCAAGCTGACGGCAATCGTGAGGCGACGTCGATATTAATCATGCCGGAAGCAGGAAAGCCGAGGTGACTGAGGCGCTCCAGTCACGGTCAGCACGGCCACTACGGTCGGGAGTTCGAATCCCCCCTCGGGCATGGATATTTGTGCCGTCCTTAGTTGTAAGTAGTTCATAAGTAGTTTGTAAGTTTAGGGACTGATGACCCCGTAGTTAAGTCCCATAAGCTTAACAAACATTTGAACATTTTTGAACATTTGGAAGCAGGAAACACGCATGCGCCAGAAGTCGTCAGTTTTGGATGAGAATGACTCTCATAGGGCCGCCTGCTGCGATTTACTTTTGCCGATTACGGTGCCATCTATCATGAAACGAAAACTATGTTTCCTACAGTAGCTTATTGTTTCGCGGAGAATCCAAATCTCCATTTAAAAATAGCGGATCCTATTTAACATTTCAGTCAGCCCCTTTCCGTCCACCCTCCCCCCCACCTCCGCGAGTTTATGTTTATGCATTGCTCTCTTAGAGATGAACAACTTTTATTACAACTTTTTCAAATCCGATTTGTATTTTTCCATGTATTCCGGAAAACAGTTTTAAATGCCTCACTCAGCGTATAGAGAACGGAAAATTAGTTACAACTTGTACAACAACTAGAGAACAGTTATGGAAGTAAATGGGCACGTAAGGGAAGCTTTGATTGAAAATGAAGTATGTTAGATGGATGGATGGATGCTTAAGGTTTAACGTCCCGTCGACATCTTGGCCATTAGAGACGGAGCTAACGCTCGGAGTTCTTGGGTTAGAATGTGGAAGGAAATCGGCAGTGCCCTTTGAAAGGCATATGCCTGGAGTGATTTAGGGAAATCACGGAAAACCTAAATCTGGATGGCCGGAGGTGGATTTGAACCACCATCCTCCCGAATGCGAGTCCAGTACGTTACCACTGCGCCACCTCGCTCGGTGAAGTATGTTAGAGTTATAGTCTTCCTCCATTAGTCAATCTGTACATCGAGCAAGCTGTGAAGCATTTCAAGGAGAAATTTGAGAAAGGTATTAAATATTCATAGAATATATGACATTAACTGCGATTGGGCAAAGCTGAAAATGTGTACCCAGCCGCGATTCGAACCCGAGTCTCCTGTTTTCTAGGCAGTTGCGCTGACCCCTACACCACTGGGGACACAGTGATCACCGCACCTGCTAGGACTATCTGTATCTGTATCTGACGGGAGGCGTGCCTAGGTAGTCCTTGCAGGTGCGGTGATCACTGTGTCCCCAGTGGTGTAGGGGTCAGCGCAACTGCCTAGAAAGCAGAAGACCCGGGTTCGAATCCCGGCTGGGTACACATTTTCAGCTTTGCCCAATCGCAGTTGATGTCATATATTCTATGAATATTAAATAATAACAACTGCAGGATCAGAAGTGTCGTCCATTCTTTCTGAACAGTCGCCACATGTAAAAGTTCACAGCAAGGAAATAATGATAATAAAAAAACTGGGGTTGGCCGATGACGTAATTCTGTCAGACAGATGAGGACCTTGAAGAGCAATTGAACGGAATGGAAAGTGTCTTGAAAGGAGAGTATAATGTGAACATTTACAAGAGGTAAACAAGGGTAATGGAATGTAGTCTAAGGAAATCAAGAGATGCTGGTGCAATTAGAGTAGGTAACGAAACAATAAAAGTGGTAGATGAGTTTTGTTACTTGGGCAGTAAAATAACATCGTTGTAGCACAGATGTTATAAACTGCAGAATGGTAATAGGAAGAAAGCGTTACTAAAAAAAGAGAAATTTTTCAGCATCGAATATTAAGTGGAAGGAAGTCTTTTATGAAGGAAATTGTGTGGAGTACTGCCTTGTACGGGAGTGTTATTTGGACGATAATAAATAATTCAAACCGGAAGAGGATACAAACTTTTGAAATTTTGTGTACAGGTGACTGATGAAAATTGGTTTGGTAGATCGCGTAACTAATGAGGAAGTACTGAACAGAACTGGGGAGAAAAGGAATTTCTAGCACACATTGTTCTATCCCCCTTTTGGTCACATTTTTAGACATAAAGGAATCATGAATTTAGCACTGGAAGGAAGTATGTAGGGTAAAAATCGCAACTAGAGACGAATAGGCGAATACATTAAGTATGATCAAATAGATGTGTGTCGCGGTTTTTACGAGGAGATTAAGAGGCTTGTTTAGGATAGAGAATATATAACGTCTCCATTTTAACTGGTAGAGCGAGGTGTCACGAGATCCGATATAAAAAGTCGGGGTCATATTCAGCCATTTATGACAAGCTGATGGTGCGACAAAGGGAGATTCCAATTCAGATTAAGTGAGAGGGGCTTACCAGTTCCGGCATACGCCTTACAACCAAGGAAAGCCTCCTGAAAACCTTGTTCCCAACCGGAGATTAAGACCATATTAACTTATTTCTTGAACCTTGTTCCAGTCAAAACATTAACTACCAGGACAGCACGAGTATAGTCGTGAAAACCAAAATTTGAGCGCCTGAGTTGTGTCGATCAGTTTCGGAGATGAAATATTGTGAGAAATGCGCAATATTATCCGACGCCAAACCCCTGAAGTTTATTTGCAAGAAATCTGTCGGGACAACTTGAAACGTCGCCCTTCATATATTACTAATTTTCAGTGGTTGTTCTAATAACGTACCGAAAGAACTGTTTCATCAGATAACTATTCAAATGGGAACTGCCCGATTCTCACACTCTGTGCTGCTTAAATACTTCCAGCACCGTACCGTTAGAGAAGTCTGGTACTGTCTCCAAAGGTGGCGCTAGATCCAGAAGGAGCTTGCATCGTCTATGCAGGATACGCAACATGTAATGCCATCTGTAAGACGGCCTTGTGAACGTAAACTTATAGACACAAAACTGAGGCTGCATTTACATACTGTGCTGTTAGTCTGCATTACTCCAGTACTTGAGCCACACTCTTTATTACGCAAAACCTGGGCCGTATGCCGAGACAAGAAAATCCATTATGGCGACGATCCCGATGTATCTTGACGGATGGCTACCCTAGATAACTCTGACACATGCGGCTGGCGTTTACGAACTGATGAGCGTGTTTACGTGAAATTCTTTGCTCCTTTGCCGAATGCTCGCGGTGCTTTCCCATTACTGACCTCCGTTACTCAATTAAGATGACAGATAAAAGGCACGCTTCTAACCTCACTTTCTACTCATTGTCACGACTGTTTAAAGGTCACCGCCGTGATTCCACCCACGCAGTTCTTCAAATTCTGGCTTCTTTTTCGGTGAATGAAGCGTCGCTGTCTCAACTGTTCAAAGAATCTATCGATCCACTGTTGTGGAATGTCCGACAAAATTAATTTAATTGCAAACGTAGGCTTCCGCGGCTGTTGTCACTGTTAATAAAATAATTCCGGGTATGAGACGGCGTTGTCATTTTATAAACTCTAGGGTCTGTGTCTGTGTCTGACACAGACCGTGATGAAGGCCGCCTGGAACAGTGGCCGAAACGTCGGTACAGTTTAGAAAATGACGACGCGGTCTCATACCCGGAAAAATTTTATTGACAGTAAAATTTAATTTATTAACAACTGCAGCTGAAACAGAGATTCTAGAATACGTTTTTGGTATATTCAATAACAATGGAGTAACAGGACATTCTAAGGAGTATTCGAAAGTGTACGATTCTTGGAGGATTTCTGGGAAATACTGAAACTTTCAGTTTGCCTGTGAAGTTAAGAAGTAATAGGAGTCATACTGCTCAGATCCGTCGAAGTATCCTGTTTACATGTTGGTCCTTCCAGCCCGTGTGTCCGTCCTCTTTTGTTCTACTCTGTGCGTTTGAACTGAATCTGTATCGATTTTCGGCGTGTAGTTTCCTCTACACCCACCTCAGTAGTTCTAATGAAGAACGTGTGCTACAATAACGTAATTCTATAAATATGTAGTGATGGTTAGGAACTGTGTTGGAATTTATTGCGAATCGAGTTAGTAGTAAAGACTTATTAAACTAAAACATCATGTGTGTGGAGTTGTGTATGATGTATCTCATCCAAATATCCATAGTAATATTACGTGGGTTGGAACTTAAATAGTTGCAAACAGTGTTCGTGTAGAGCCCGTTACCAGCGATGTGGAAGGCGTAGAATACCGTTAGCAGAGCCTGTTCTGTTGATGGTGCGAATGGAGCGGTTTATTGCCAGTCGCAGCTCTGGAACAGTTGTAAAGCGAACGCCACAAAGTGATTCCATTATCTCTGGAATAAAATCAAAGTCACAATGACTTAAGTCCGCGAAGTGTGGTGGATGGTACATTACTTCCCAGCCCCATTGACCGAACAGAGCAACCAGAGCTTGTAAGCTGATTACTGAAACTTCCCCCGACCACCCAAGGCAACGCCTTTCAGGAAGCAAGAATCATCCCCCTCCAAACCTGACTCTCCATCCTCAGAGCTAGATATGGTCACCGAATCCTCAATTATCGCCCAGACGTGACACAAATTTGCACACAAAAAAACACAAATAAACCAAAATTCAAGTACACATATCCCCCACGCACCATTCTAAAGAGCACTATTAACGCCTTTCCAGAAACAGTACATAATCACGAACACTCAAATCAACTACAAATGCTCACACAAGGATATCACTGGCACTGGATCCTGCCCCAACCTAAACTTCACTCCATTCCCCCATCCAAAATAAGTGTAAATAAGATTATCAAGTATCATCACTACAAACAAGCAATATACAAACTCTACGTAACCATTGTAAATGATAAGCAATTGTACTCAAATATCACAAAATTTAACTATAAAAGAACCTTTTGCAAAATTAAATGTTAACTGAAAAATAACGAAAAGAATTATGTACATAAAATGATTTATATTGTTAGTATGTAAGTTTACTTATAAGTTAATGACGAAATAAAACTGTTAAATAAATATATGTGAACTCTTTGGCACTCATAGAGCGAAATGCTCTCACGTTGCCCGCCCGTGCCATTCAGGCTCAGAAATGAAAAGTATAAATAACAATAATAATAATAAAATCCACAGCTTGCGTTGTTTGCGTCAGCGCGTTGTCGCGAAAAATGATGGTTGATTAGCGCAGAAAATGTTGCCGCTTCTTTCGCAAACTTGGTCGCAGCTGATGCTCCAAAACTGGTCAGTAATACTGTGCATTGACGGTCTGCCGTGGAGGAAAGTAATGCGTTAGGATAACACCATCACACTCGTACTCGAGAATCACCATAAATTTCGCCATACTGGGGACTCTGACGCACTTTCGACTTTAGCGGCGACCCAAAATGACGCCATCTATTGGATTGGCGTTTCGGTTTCGGGATCTGTGAAGTGATGGGTTGTGTTTGTGTGTCGCCTATAACCGAGCGGCTGTCAGCAACCGATTCGGCAACACTTTGGCGCCATTTGACAAACTTAAACCAGCACGTAACTGTAATCTGACTATAATTGCTTAGATGTGAGGACGTAGTTACCGAGGTAGTTACTAAAGATTAAACAATTTATCAACCAACGTTGCAACACCTTCACAAACAGAGGCGCCGACTTTTGAAAGTAAGGGTGGGAGCTCTATATCACGGTTAACAAATGTTCGAAACCAACCCTCATCAAAATCATGTTCATGCATTTTTGAATGAGCAATACTTGATAAAAGTAAATAGGCACTTGTCTGGCCTTTTAAAGATAGAAGGAAGAAGGAGGAGGAAGAAAAGGAAAGCATGGCTGCATTAGGGCACTACAATAAAGCGATCTCATTGGCTGAAGTGGATATTTCGATATAAGTAACACCACAAAACCTCTACACGACCAATGAAATAATTTTTCACTGTCCACTAATCTAGCACTTTTTGTGCGAAGCTATTCTTTCTGACAAAAGCGTTTGGTAGAACACCGTTACCAAGGTTTAAAGAAATCTTTGAAATATTTTGAGATTTTGAAGTCCGACATCAAATTTTTTTGGTCAGCTCCAAGCAAGAGCTTTATACTTCATCGAAACTTTCATTACTTCGAGATCATGACATCTCTGACAGTATTAATACAGTTTTTTTTTTTAAACCTGAGAGAAGAGGATTACAAATTTCAATTGTATCCATAATTTTAATAACAAGGAAAGTTACAAAGATAAATGAAAAACGATTAACTTTACCATCAACATCAGATTCTTCAAGCTAAATTCCTGAAAGAACACAAATGGATGTTCATAGATACGTACACCTGAAGGGTCAAAAGGACTGACGTGCTTCAGGATGAATAAAGCTAGCGTAGTAACTAAAACACGGACACTCATTACTACTCGCTTGGGGACCCGCGAACAAAACTGATCATTTCTTTCACGTATGAAATATCGTCTCTCTCTCTCTCTCTCTCTCTCTCTCTCTCTATGGTCATGTTTTGCATTGCCTCTTGACTCATAAGGTAGGTTTTGATTTTTCCCGATTTTTTAAAAATTTATATAATTTTATTTTCCACATCAATTTTACGTGAGTGCTCAGCACCCCCAAAAAATTCTTGGGGTTGCACGAGCCCCGAAGCACCCACGGAGTCGGCGTCCCTGTTCTCAATCTCCAGAAACATTATTCGAATGTGCCATTTAGTTTCCAATGTTACAGCCTTGTTCTGCGATCTTGCGCTTACGTTATATAATTTCTTTCGCGTCAAGAGTTGTATTACTCATCTGTGATGATAAAGAAATTATTAATGCACTCTCTGCTGTAACTACCAATGGTCTCTATACTATCTGGGTGTTGAACTTCATCTGTCTGGGGTTTGTCAGACATTGCTGTTCATATTTAGTTTCTGCCCAAATTCAAATATGGATGCTACGAAATATTACTAGAATACGTAAAGAAAATATGTCTCGATTGGGCTGCCACAGTAGCCTGATATGTTGCGTATTGACAAATTCTAAACAAGAAGTAATTAATCAATTCTTATCATGTACAGACTGGCGAAAATTCGTTTACCAAAGATGGCGGACAATGGAATATCGTGTGCGAAACATATATATGTGCAGGTACGCAGCGGTTCTATGCGCAGAGACCAAACATCCAGGTTGTATAGAGATGACATTCAGAATTAGGTACTTGCCGATGCGGCATCATCGCCCTTCAGCAAACATTACGTGGCAGCCACTGATTTTCTATACCTGAAACAAGGAAAAGAAAAATGTTAAAAAAAAGTTCAAATGTTTGTAAATCTTATTGAACTTAACTACGGGGTCATCAGTCCCTAAACTTTCAATTTAATTTGAAATAGCCACAAACTATGTTTAGATGTGCGGAAAAGACCGTGTGATATGGAGTGTCATCTTATGTTTCGCCTGGACGCGGTTCGAGTCCTCCCTCGGGCGTGTGTGTGTGTGTGAGTGTGTGTGTGTGTGTGTGGTCTTTAGTACAGTCACAGACAAAAATATACAGACGGGAAATCTCCGTATGGGCCCGGTCACACGCTCAGGGGTGCGGGGCGGGAGGGCCAGAGCAGTTCCGTAAGATGTCCCATGATGGCGCTGCGGTCAGAAGCAGCCCTTTAAAACTGGCCAGAGCAGGAGGCAGGTAGCGGCTGCCCCCACCACCACCTCCCCTCAAACGCCGGCACGCCGGACACAGCCGTGGCCTCGTGGCAGGCGGCACGAGCTCTCCCCTCAGCCTCCCCCCCCCCCACGCTACCCTCTGATTTGCACCTTCAGAAGCGCCTCTAGTGTCGTCTACCGGTACTAAGCAGGGGAACTGTCTGACATCTGCTGGCATCTTATGGAACTACGAGGGGAGCGTAGGACAAAGGTTTAGGGGGGGGGGGGGGCGTACACTTCTTCTCTGTATATTTTACTCTGTGGTACAGTACAAGTTGGAATGTTTGTACAGCTATGGAATAGAGCTACAGTGTTCATTAGTCCCTAGATTTATAAGCTACTTAAACTAACTTATGATAAGGACAACACACACAACCATTTAGGACCCGATTTAGGACTCGAACCTCCGATGGGGTGTAGACGCGTACCCGCAACAAGGCGCTTTAGAGCGCTCGGCCACTACCCCGCGACAGGATCATCTCCTATAAAATAAAGTTTATGTACAATCATTAACAAATAAATATACGTAACTGAAAAAGTTGTATGTGCAATTTCATCAGTATCTCGCCTTGTTTGAATTAGCATCTTATGTTAAATTACTCTATTCACGGTTCAATGTAGTTACGTCGGTCAGTATTTTGAGAAAGGGGGGGGGGGGGTGGAGAGGAAAGGATGAGTAGGAACGGAAGCAGGGACGAGATGTGGTTGGGGTGTTACGAGTTTCAGAATAGCGACTCTTATTGCAGAAAAAACCCTAGAAATCCACGTTTCAATCTTCTCCATTGCTTCTTTTCCTACTCTCAATATCCCTCGGTCCATTTTATAATTTTCTTATTTGATCCTTCTCCGTTATTCGTACTGTAACAAGTACTTTGCTTAATTCTTGTGTTTGAGCTCTCTTGTTAAACTCGTGAGATATTCTTCATTTTCTTACCCTTATGCTTCATTTCCCAATCACAATCTCTACGCTATTTGTCCTTCTCGCTCTCCCCTCCTCTCGCCTACCTTCCAACAGAAAACTTTTTAAAACATTGACTGTATCTATAAACCTCGTACAATGATATGAGCTTTCTAAAACAGACGGACTGCTGATACAATTAAAACAACAAAGGCAAATTTTACATTTGTGTACAGTCTTTTGTTGATGGTAAGAGAAAAGAAAGACACACAAGAATACGGCTGTGCATTTTAATACTTCGCGTTTTGCAGCTCTCAACTATTCAACAAAAGATATTTTTATACGTAGGTAGACATCTGGTTATTAAGGCGTGCGACTGGAATAATTTATAAAATATTTACCTTATCAATGAGCAAAAACCACTGTCACTACCTTTATTAACAATACATGACTAGTTTCAACAGACATAGCTATCATTTTCAAATGATGTAATTGTATTATAATGAAAGAAAATATTTTTACAGTGGCTAAAGGTATTCACATTTTTAATATGAAAATCAATCCTTAATATAACCAGGAACATGTCATGCCTGACGACTGAGTATAGGACAGCACATGTTCCCGAATAAAATAAGGATTGATTTTCGTAATAAAAATGTATGCACTTTTAGCCACTGTAACAAAATATTGTAACCAGTATGGTGTATACCACAGAGGAAAGCAACTTGGAGACAATATTGTAGAAATGGAAGAGGAAGTAGATGAAGATGAAATAGGACATACTATATTGAGAGAAGAATGACAGAGCACTGAAAGACCGAAGTCGGAACAAGGCCCCTGGTCTAGACGACATTTACTCAGGGGTACTGGTGTGAAAATTACAGGAACATCAGTTTAATAAGAATGGTTGCAAAATTTTAACACGAATTATTTACAGAAGGATGGAAAGGCTGATAGATGCTGACCATGGGGAAGATCAGTTTCGATTCACGAGAAATGTAGGAAAACGGTAGGCAATACTCACCTTACGACGTATCATAAGATACATTAAGGAAAGGCAAACCTACCTTTCTAGCGTTTGAAGATTTGGAGAAAGCTTTTGACAATGTTGATTGGAATGCACTATTTCAAATTATGAAGTCAGCACGGATAAAACACGGGGAAAGCTAGACCGCAGTTATTAGAGTCGAAGAGCATGAAAGGAAAGCATTGGTTGGGAAGGGAGTAAGACAGGGTTGTAGTCTTTCTCCGATGTTACTCATTCGCTACAACGAGCAAGCGGTGAATGAAAGCAAGGAAAAATTTGGAGAAGGGATTAAACTTCAGGATGAAGAAATAGAGACATTGTGTTCTTCTGATGAAGAAACAGTGACATTGTCTTTATCTGACGACACTGTAATGCTGTCGGGGACAGCAAAGGACCTGGAAGAGCAATTCAATGACATAAAAATTGCGTTGAAGGGAGCGTATCAGATGAACATTAACAAGAGCAAAACAAGGGTAATAGAATGCAGTCTAAGAAAGTCAGGCGATACTGAAGGAATTATATTGGTAACAAAACAATAAAGGTGGTTGATGAGTTATCTTTCTTACCCAGTAAAATAACGTACAATGGTCGCAGTACAGAGGATATAAAATGCAGAATGGCAATGGGAAGAAAAGCGTTAAAAAAAAAAAAAAAAACGGGAATTTTTCTGACATGAAATATTAACTTAAGTGTAAGGAAGTCTTTTCTGAAGGCATTTGTGTGGTGTGTTGTCGTCTTGTACTGAAGTAAAAAATGTAGGATAAATAGTTCAAACAGGAAGAGGCTGCTACAGAAGAATGCTGAATATTTGGTGGATAGAACGCGTAACTAGTGAGGAGGTATTGAAATGAATTGGAGAAAAAAAGGTACTTTTGGCATGCTTTGACTAAAAGAATTGATCGATTGGTAGGACACTTTCTTAGACATCAATAAATCGTAAATTTATCATTGGAGGGGTAAAAATCACAGAGAGACCAAGAGACGAATACAGTAAACAAATTCAAATGGATGTAGGTTGCCGTTCTTATAAGGAGATGAAGAGGCTTGCTCAGGCTGGAGAGCTGCATCAAACCAGTCTCCGGACTAAAACAGATGGCAGTACGGGTTCTTACTTCTCTGCCGTCAAAGTTAACCACAGATTATGATTGTGTATAATCTCCATGAAGGACAATAAAGATTTATATAATTTTTGCCGTCGATTTCCCACGCTTGCACAGAAGGTGCATGGGAATACTGTGTCGAGAGTCTGCTAAATTCGCTCCGATGATGGTTGAACGACAGACAGCCAAAATATTCGGAAAAGAAAATAAATGTCTTTGGCTGAGTACCTGTAATTTTGTCATGAAATACACCGGGAAAATATGTAGGTTCACCGCAGACTCTGTGGTTATATTTTCTATATTTTCCAATACTAAAGGTTAACCATGCAGGCACACGAAATGTACTTACACTGTGAAATATTTTCGTGTGGATTACCAAACTTGATATATGATATCAACACTTACTTGTTGTAGCCAAGTCTGATGAATTTAATCGTATCACTTCGAAACGGATTAAGGCCAAGGTCTGGATCGTGACAATAAAGCAACATACTTTCATCAAAAAATTCTACGTGACTGAGGCTTTAAACGAATCTAAAATCATAGGTATTTTTTAATTTTTTTCCCGAAGACTGAGGTATGGTTTAATACCCCTAGATTTAAGGGTGAATGCCTTTGAGTGTAATAGTCCATTTATATCCTCCTCGCATCGTTGTTCATAGTGAGTTGGTTTCTTCTAAGTTAGCAATATTCCATTACTTCGTCTACCTCGTGATCAGAAACTTTGATCTTAAGTTTCTTGCTATTTTCGTTTCTGCTATTTCTCATTATTTTCCTCTTTAAGTGATTTACTCTCACTCCATATTCTGTACTGATTAGACTAATGGTTCGATGAACCCTCTGCCAAGCACTTCATTGTGACTTGCAGAGTATTTACGTAGATGTAAATGACTATTCGTTCCATTCATTAGAGCTTGTTCATTCTTTTTCACCTTCATTCAGGATTACAATGTCATCTGCGACTCATCATTGATATCATTTCACCCTGAATTGTATCCCTCTTTTGAAGCTTAGTTTTATTTCTTTAATTGATTTGTCGACGTATATACATTTACTGTTGCAACCAACTCTATCCTGGCCTAAAAAGCACTATAGAAGTACACTGTAGCCCTGCTAATTGAGACAATTTACTGCGATTTACTTATTTCTGCGTAGTGATACTGAAGTCCGTAGTTATACGAGATAAGTGACGTGAGACATTACGTAACACAATCCCACCGCTAGAATTTGCTGGCGAACTGTCATCGTCTGGCCGTGTAGGCTGACCCGTTTACCTCCGGCGTATGGAGGGAAGTCTACTGCGCCAGGGTTCCAATAGCCGGTCAAAACACTATACACCAGGGGTAGGCAACCGCAAAGTCGTGGCGATCTACTATTTCATACTATTGTATCAGAGTGATGTACTGGTTTTAATAAAACAGTAATTCCTTATTTTTTAATATTAAATACTGCAATACAACTATGTTCCACAATGAACTTTCACATCATCTCTATATGTTCAAAATGTAAAAAACTATCAATTTAACCCGAAACTTCAATAGATGTTTAGTTAACATTGTCCTTGATATTTGGTATATAACGCGTTACACTTACTCAAATACAAGAATCAAGGTGTCAGTCACCGTTGTCTGCGTTTATCTTTAATAAAATTCGTAGTTGAAAAGTAGTTCAACACTGTAACAAGAAGCAAATAAGACCTATATTCGAAGTGCAACATTAACTAATACAGAGTACTTCTCCTGGTGAATTAGAGCCCAAAAGCTTTTGGGTTCTGCAATACTATCGAAAAACTAATAATTTTTAATGTTATTTCATGTTCTTAGTAGAAGAACCTTTCGAATATCAGTCACAAAATGCATCGTCCACACACAGTATAAAACGCAGATGTTCGTAGTTTACTGTACAAAAGAAGTTAATATTCTAATCTTCTAGAATGGCACGAGGTATGAAACTCCACCCCTTCTCCAAAAACATACCTAACCAATACAACACATTGCATAAGATGAACCGAATAGTGTAGCCACGAATGGCGCGCAAGTGACAGCTGATTTAACCAATGCGGGAAAACACAGTTATAAAGTTTCAAGGTAGATGTTGATAATAGTTCTACGTGATTGTTAATGAATAAAATAAACTTGAATGTCGAACAACTACACATTTTGACTACTACGAAAAACAATTGTTAATTTTATTCAACAATTTTTCTCCTGCGCTGTCAGTACTCACACGATCTACCAAATAAGCATTCGCGATCTACCAATAGATCGCGATCGACGTATTGCCGACCCCTACATACGACATTCATCATAAAAGTAATGATGTAAACATTACACTGTGTATTCCTACGCATTTCGTTGAATCTTATTGAATTTCTATTCACATTGGAGCGGAAGCCAAGCTGTCTGGGTTGCATGAAAATAGTTTTAGGTGTTTCTACACCACTTCTCACACTTTCTGGTTTGTAAAAATGTTCGTAAAGCTTATGGGACTTAACTGCGGGGTCATCAGTCCCTAAACGTACAAACTACTTATGACCTAACTTATACTAAAGACGACACAAACATCCATGCCCGAGGTATGATTCGAACCTCCGACGCGGGAGGTCGTGCGATCCGCTACGTGACGCTCCAAACCGCTCGGCTACTTCCACGCTGCACACTTTCTTGTGTGCGACGATATTGTCGTATACAATAAGAGCATTGTTCATATGCTGGGCGTTACTCGCACATCGACTTTGCGTTATTACGGGGCAACTTCTTTACCGGCGCATTGACCTTGGAAAGCAGGTTGTGTTACGAACGTACAGCTCTTTCGACGTTAAAAGAGACGAACAGGTAGATAAATTGTTTCAGGAAGAACAGTACATATGTTAGTAAGTTGTAGTATAACTATGGCAAATGAAGACATTTTAACTAATTCTTCCGTCGGTTCTTGGTAGACCATTATGTAGAAATAAACGGAAAAGTTGGTGTTCTACAAGTTTGTTTTTTAGTTAGTTAACCGGTTTTGGCTTGCAAGGTCATCTTCGGATTTTGAAGTCTCAGTACATTGTTAGTTAGTCTCAGATCCATTCAAATGTTCAAGTGTTTGTAAATCTAAAGGACTTAACTACGTTGGTCATTAGTCCTTAGGCTTACAAACTACTTACACTGGGTTAAAGTTACTTAAGCTAAATATAACACAAACACCCATGTCCTAGGGAGGACTCGAACCCCCGACAACAAACGACCGCGTGCACCCTAGCAGGACGCTTCAATGCGCACGGCTATTCTGCCACGGCCTCAGATCCGTAACAGGTAAAATTGAGAGAGGGAGTGGAGAAGATCCAAAGCAGAGCATAAGTTTTGTTACAAGATTATTTAATACGCTCGAAAGCGTGACGAAAATGCTTAGTCAAATCCAAGGGCAGAAGCTGCTGCAAGAGAAGCATTGTGCATCGTTGTGCGGCGTATTTCTCGTGCAGTTCCGGGAGTGTATTTTGTATTCTTTCACTCTTTAAATTTTTTTCTTCAGAAGAGTCAACCAATATATTGGTTCCCCCCTACGTATATCTCCTGATTAGTCTTGAAAATATACTTAGAGCCGACATGGAGTGCTAACTTCTATCGTTCTCCCTCATCTCTTCCCCCCTCTCCATTCCCCTGCAAACCATTCGGAAATGTAAATGGGCAGTGGGGAGAGGGGAGTGGGAGGGGGTGACAGTGGTAAACAAAAGTACCAAAAAAAAAAAGTTCAAATGTTTGTTAAGCTTATGGGACTTAACTACGGGGTCATCAGTCCCTAAACTTACAAAATACTTATCAGCTACCTACTACTAAGGACGGCACAAATATCCATGCCCGAGGGGGGGATTCGAACCCCCGACCGTAGTGGCCGTGCAGACCGTGACTGGACCGCCTCAGTCTCCTCGGCCACCGCGGCCGGCACAAAAGTACCCTGAGTCACGTGGTATATACTGTACACTCCATTCACGATAAGAATAAACTTTTTCTGCGTCTGCTAGAGTGTCACGTGGAGCGGAAGCTAAGCTGTCTCGAGTAAGTTAAGTACAATAATGAGGATACGTTTTCACTGTTGCGTTACACGCATATCAACTCAGCGATAATACAGGACAACAGGTGTACGGGCGCATTTAACTTTTACACCACTGGGAAGCCAACTGTCCAAATAAACTGCTGCAACGTTAATTACAGATAAAGCCTTGAGAGCGAAGAGCAGAGGACAAACATACCTCTGGGTCCCAAGTAAAACTCTAATAATGCAGTATAGTCGCTTAAATTCCATATAATTACTGTGATCCTCTTTATTATTGTTTCTCATGTCACGTTTTGGGATTTACCCATCTTCTGATGACCTATTATTATACAAAATATAAGCTGCACAGCAGATATTTGGTAATATTCTTAGAAATCAAGCAATCTTACAATAAAAAAATTTATGCACGATGAATAACATGCCAAAATTTACATAGAAGCGACAGGATGTTAACCAGTTTTCCTTATTGTCAGATGTAGTAATGTCCAAAGTTTTATCTGTTATTAACAGTGGACGATTGTGACTCTAACATAGTGTCACTTCTATGTAAAATTTGACATGTCATTTTTCATGTATATATATCTGCAGCTTGTAAAATTGCTTGATTTTATGAGTATTACAAAATGTCTGGTGTGTCACTTGCATTTATTCGATATCTGCATGGTGCAAAATGTGGCATTTGACCTTTAATAATGAAAAGTGTGAAGTCATCCATATGACCACTAAAAGAAGTCTGTTAAACTTCATTTACACGATAATTCAAAACCACAAGCTGTAAATTCAACTAAATTCCTAGAAGTAACAATTAGAAACAATTAAAATTGGAAAGAACACGTAGAAAATATTGTGGGCAAAGCGAACCAAAGACTACGTTTCATTGGAAGAACACTTAGAAGAAGCAACGGTTCTACTAAAGAAACGGCCTACACCACACTTGTGCGTCCTATTTTGGAGTATCGCTGCGCATTGTGGGATCCTCACCAAGTGGAACTGACAGACGATTTAGAGGAAGTTCGGAGTAGAGCAGCTCGTTTCGTTCCAAAAAAAAATGTTTGTTAAGCTTATGGGACTTAACTACGGGGTCATCACTCCCTAAACTTACAAACTACTTATGAACTACCTTATACTAAAGACGGCACAAATATCCATGCCCGAGGGGGGATTCGAACCCCCGACCGTAGTGGCCGAGCAGACCGTGACTGGAGCGCCTTAGTCCCCTCAGCCACCGCGGCCGGCTCGTTTTGTACTATCGCGATATAAGAGATAGAGTGACGCAGAAATGATGCACGAGTTGGGGTGGAAATTATTAAAAGAAAGGCGTTATTTGTTGCGACGAGATCTATTTGCGAAATTTCTTTCTCTTCTGAATGCGAACATATTTTGTTAAAACTCGCCTACATAGCAAGACATGATTATGAAAATAAATTAAGAGAAATCGGATACAAAACGGAAAGATTTAGATCTTCCTTTTTACCGCTAGCTATTAGAGACTGGAATCGTAGAGATACATCACAAAAGCGGTGCGATGAACCCTCTGCCATGCACTTCAATGTGGCTTGCAGAGTATCTGTGGTGTCGCACAAGTACAAAGTGCGCGCCACCTACTTTCGCCGCGCGCCGCCATGCACACACGGCGCGGCGTTCTCACGACAGCCACGAGCGCCCTCTGCTGCAACTCCGCTCGTGGCCACCACGGAAAGACATCGGTCACTTCGGACTGAGCTAGCAACCAGTTACGACCTTCGTAATCAGATAGGCACGATTGAAGACTTCGCTATCGTACAGGCACTAGGCAGGCCTCTAACAACTATGTATCAACATTCTGCAGTACTATGTAAAAGTTAAGTATTGTTACCTTCTGTGCAATATATATATCTCTTTCTAATTTACTCTAGTGTTTATAGTTTCTGGCTGCTCCCCTCCGTACCTGCACCAGCGTGCTATCTTATTCCCGTGTCGGGCTCATTCCACTCGGCCACCGACACCTACGACGAGGCTGGGACACAAAAGTGGCGACGAGGATGGGATAGAACCTTGGACCAGCCCGCTTACAGCAGCCAGACAGCAGCAGTCGGAGCACGCAAAAATTGCTCCCGCCCACCCACCCTTATAATAAGATTTTTGGGGGAACATATTCTGTTACGTATTTTGTGGACTTTTATGTTGCAGAGCGTCCTCTTTCATATTGCATTTGTGTTTTGTTATAAGTTACTTGTATGCGCGGCGCCTAATCGGTCAGCATGGCCACTACCCCGAACCCAAACTTAATGGAAATTATTCAGTTACAGACGGCGCAAATAACACAACTTCTCCAGGCTGTGGCCCAGCTCACAGCGCAAGCAGCTAACCAACAACAACAGCCGCCGCTTCAGCAGCCCACACCAGCCGCCGTACCGCTCCCTACGTTCCGCCAGTACAACGAACGTGAGGAAGAATGGAGCGACTACTTCGCACAGTTTCAAGAACTCGTCGCGGCTCATCAAATTACAGGTCAGAGAGTGAAGAACCTTTTCTTATCGATTGTGGGCCCCCAGACCTTCGTACTATTGCAGAAACTATTCCCTCACGCATCTCCTCGTGATGTAGACTTTGAACAAATTGTAGATGCACTAAATGCTCATTATGAGAGAAAAGTTCTCGTAGCCGCTGCACGGTACCGATTTTTCAGACTTAAAAAATTACCTGAGCAGTCACACCAAGACTGGATCACTGAGTTGAAGGGCTTAACCCGCAAATGTAAATTTACTTGCTCTTGTGGACTTTCTTATAGTAACGTGATGTTGAGAGACGCTATCACTCAGAACATTCAGGACCCCAGAATTAGGGCAGCAATTCTGAAACAGTCTGACCCCTCCTTAGACAGTGTACTGCAGCTTATAGAAGCGCATGATACTTTTGACTTAGCTGATGTAGAAATGCAAAGCCATAGTGCAAATTCCGTGCGCCGCAACGGACGCTTTCCTAGCCGTAGTTCTCAGTATAGCACTAGTGATTCTTATTTTTCTACCGGCCGTGCTGAACAGACAGTGAACAGTAGCCAGTGTAAAAGTGCGACGCAAAGGTCGCCCCATCGTGTTAGAAACAGTAATTTGAATAACGGGCGCCAACGCTCATTTCAGAAAAATGTACGTAAATCTTGCCCCCAGTGTGTGTCTCGCCACAAGCGTGCTCATTGCCCTAGTCGCAACGCAACCTGTTATCAATGTGGCAAATTGGGACATTTGCAGTCTGTGTGTATGCAAATTAAAAACTCAAAGAACAGTAACGTTAGAAACAGTGCTTCGCAGAGTGCGAAAACAGTTCATTCTGTAAATGTTATACGGGCTGTGGAATTGAACACTGCTTTCCTTGGATCTCAATTGCAAGAAAGTAGTTCTGCGCCTATGGCAAATCTATATAGTGCACCACGTAGCAAGCGCCGACGAGCGCGTAAAACAGTGCAACGGAAAAGGGTTCGGGACAAGCAAAATGACTATGAACAGCAGTGCATTCCTGTAGTGAAAATAGTGCCTTCTGCAACTGCTCCTTGTAATAGTGCCCAGTACTGTGTAGCTAGTGACAGTAGACATCAAGTAGCTACTCAAAAGTGTAGTGCAGTAGTTAATAAATCTGGAGTAGCTTCGCAGGCTTGCGCGGACGCCGATCCGGCGGTAGTGTCATCTAGTGACAGTGTTGTTAATCCGCTGCGTGCCGAGTCTGCGCCGCTTCCTTCACTACGCGGCCCGCGCAAGCGCAGTAAACAAACCGTAGCAGACGTTGCCCACATTCGCGCACCTGTCGAGCGCCGAAAGCAAAAACTTTTTGTGAATATTTCCATTGACAATAAGACTGTGCAATTTCAGCTCGACACTGGTTCCGCTGTTACCTTAATTAATAAAGATACTTATGAACTTCTGGGTTCGCCAAAATTATCGCTGTGTCAACAAGTGTTAACAGCTTATACGGGTCAAAATATTCCCGTGCTAGGAACGTGTAGCCTGCCTGCCTCTTTTCAAGGTGTTCAAAAGACAGTTGCTTTTGTAGTTCTTCAGGCCAAATCGACACAGAACATTTTTGGACTAGATGCTTTTGACTTATTTGGTTTATCAATTCAAAGAGATGTGCTTCAAATTTCGTCAATAGTGCCTCAGGATAAAATCAATGCATTGTGTGACAAATATAGTGACTTGTTTTCGCCGGAACTAGGTTGTGCAAAAGACTTCGTGGCACATGTAACTTTAAAAGAATCTGCAGTTCCAAAATTTCGTAAAGCTAGACCAGTACCTATCGCCTTGCGTGATACAGTTGCCGAAGAACTTAAACGTTGGCAAGATAGTGGGGTGATTTCTCCTGTTTCTGCGAGTCAGTGGGCCTCGCCTATAGTAATTATACCCAAGCCGTCAGGAAAACTTCGTCTCTGTGCGGACTTCAAATCAACAGTGAACAGTCAAACAATTGTCGACACTTATCCCCTGCCCAGACCTGAGGAACTGTTGGACAAATTAGGACAGTCTCGTTTCTTTTCTAAGATTGATTTAGCAGAGGCATACTTACAGATTCCACTTGATGACGAGTCAAAAAAGTTTTTCGTCATTAATACTCACATGGGCCTTTTTCAATTTCAACGCCTACCCTTTGGCAGTTCTTCCGGCCCCGCTCTTTTTCAGCGTTTTTTGGAACAGCTGACAGTTTCCGTACCGTGTTGTTCGAACTATTTAGATGACATTGTGGTGTCCGGACGTACAGTTGAAGAACATTTAGCAAACCTGGAGTGCCTTTTCAAAGTGTTGACTGCAGCAGGTCTACGTTGCAATAAAGCAAAGTGTTCGTTTTTTCAAACTGAAATAGAGTACCTAGGCCATGTGATTAATGCCCAAGGAATCCATCCCTTACAGTCACATCTTCGAGCAATCAAAGACTTGCCTCCTCCTAAGAATGTGCACGAATTGCAAACAGTAATGGGGAAGCTGAACTATTATTTCAGATTTATTCCCAATGCCTCTCAGATTGCAGCTCCACTGCATCACTTACGTAGGAAGAATGTTCCTTTTGTATGGTCTAAAGATTGTCAGGTTGCCTTTGACAAACTAAAGTCGGCACTACTCAGTGATGCATTTTTGATTCCCTTTGACCCCCAGAAGCCTGTAGTGTTAGCAGTTGACGCCTCATCGTACGGTCTGGGCGCGGTAATCTCACATCGCATTGGATCTCACGATCGTCCTATTGCCTTTGCATCCAAGCTACTGACGCCAACGCAACAGAATTACGGTCAGATAGAAAAGGAGGCCTTAGCAATCATTTACGGCGTCACAAAGTTTCATCATTATCTGTATGGCAGAAAATTCTATTTGTTGACAGACCACAAGCCTCTCACGTCGTTGTTCTCACCCACAAAGCCAATTCCGCCACGAACGGCACAAAAGCTTCAGAGATGGTCCTTGATATTGTCTAATTATCAATATGAGATTTTGTACCGACCTACCACTAAACATGCTAACGCGGACACACTTTCCCGACTTCCGGTTGGCCAGGATGTATCATTTGATTCTTCAGAAATGGCATGTTGTCAGATAGACTCCAGAGATGCTTCCGCTGTCGCAGACTTTCCGTTGAACTCTCGTCGGGTTGCACAGGAAACAGCTGCGGATGCAGACCTAAGTGTGGTAGCACGTTTTGTTCGCTCAGGGTGGCCTGCCAGAGCCAAAGACATTGATCGGCCTCTGGTTCGACGTTATTTTGCACAACGTCATGCATTATCTTTAAGTCAGGGTGTACTGTTGTTGCATACCGACAACGACCAAGCAAGAGTGATTGTTCCTCGTTCCCTGCAACGAGAAGTGTTGCGCCTCCTGCATCAAGGACATTGGGGCATTGTTAGGACAAAGCAATTGGCCAGACGTCATTGTACCTGGGTTGGTATGGACGCTCAGATAGAGAGCATGACATCACAGTGTACAGTTTGTGCGGAGCATCAGGCGGCTCCTCCACAGCGTTTCTCAGACTGGCCAGGCCCCAAGGGACCATGGCAACGTTTACATATTGACTTTGCCGGACCATTCTGGAATACGCGCTGGTTAATTGTTGTAGACGCTTTCAGCAAGTTTCCTTTTGTGTTTGCCATGAACTCAACGACGGCGTCTAGTACAATCAGTGCCTTAACATCAGTGTTTTGCATCGAAGGCTTGCCTGAAACTATCGTCAGTGACAATGGACCTCAGTTTGTTAGTGCGGAATTTCAACAGTTTTGTCGTGTGAATGGCATTCAGCATATCACCACCGCACCTTTTCACCCTCAGTCCAATGGTGAAGCAGAACGTTTCGTTCGAACATTCAAGTCTCACATGGAGAAGATGAAAGGTCAGCACTCCAGGCAGCAAGCTCTTCAAATTTTCCTGTCTACGTATCGATGCATGCCACGTGACGGCCCGTCTCCTGCCGAGCTGCTACACGGCCGCCGTCACCGCACTCTCCTTCACCTGCTGCAGCCTCCCACGCACCGAGTCGGTTCGTATGGCGCTACGCGTTTTCAGGTTTCTACGCCGGTGCTGTACAGGGTGTTTACTGGCAGCAAGAAGACATGGTTACCGGGCACCATTCAGCGCGTGCTCGGTCGCAATATGTATGTTGTACGTTCTTCCACAGGGTCGGAGCTGCGGCGCCACGCAAACCAATTGCGTCTGGGAAGGCCGCGCGATCCTGTCTCCGGTTTCTTGATTCCAGACCCAGTTCACCGCCAGGGAGCACAACCACATCGTTCGTCCCCGGACTACGAGATCGTCCCGATGGAGATCGACGCGACGCCGCCGCTGTCGCCGCCGCAGATGACAGCGTCACCGAGAGGGACTCCAGGACCGTGCGGGCCCCCCCCAGCTTGGGCCACGCACCTCAGAAGAAGATGACCTGCTCCCTCTGGGCGGGGGCGGGCGCCCTTCCCCAGGTTTCGGCGGGTTCCCTGGAGGATCTCAAGGCGGATGCCGGGTCGCGGACGGCGTCTCGATCCCGGCCTCAGCTACGACGCCCGTCCCACCAGTAACGCCCCCGCCCAGGCCCTCCTCCCAGTGCCGTCGCCGTGGCCCTCAGCCCTATGCCACGACGGCGCGGCGGTTTGGGGGGGAGGGGTGTGGTGTCGCACAAGTACAAAGTGCGCGCCACCTACTTTCGCCGCGCGCCGCCATGCACACACGGCGCGGCGTTCTCACGACAGCCACGAGCGCCCTCTGCTGCAACCCCGCTCGTGGCCACCACGGAAAGACATCGGTCACTTCGGACTGAGCTAGCAACCAGTTACGACCTTCGTAATCAGATAGGCACGATTGAAGACTTCGCTATCGTACAGGCACTAGGCAGGCCTCTAACAACTATGTATCAACATTCTGCAGTACTATGTAAAAGTTAAGTATTGTTACCTTCTGTGCAATATATATCTCTTTCTAATTTACTCTAGTGTTTATAGTTTCTGGCTGCTCCCCTCCGTACCTGCACCAGCGTGCTATCTTATTCCTGTGTCGGGCTCATTCCACTCGGCCACCGACACCTACGACGAGGCTGGGACACAAAAGCGGCGATGAAGTTGGGACACAAAAGTATCTATGTACATGTAGATGTGAATTAAATCGCGTACAGTGTCGCGATGTGAACACCTCCACGTAGGAAAACGCAATCTAAATTGTCTGACATGTTCCGTGAAGTTTCCTCCTGCCTGGAAAACCTCATCCACTAAATAGGCACTGTCTGCAACCAGTGCCGCAGTGGAGCGGCCGAGCGCATTGAGGCTCTATGCTACGATGCGCGTGGTCCTTACTCGTCGGGGGTTCAAATCCTCCCTCGGGCATGGATGTTTGTGTCGTCTTTAGTATAAGTTAGTGCATAAGTATTTTGTAAGTTTAGGGACTGATGACCCCGCAGTTAAGTCCCTTAAGCTTAAAAAACATTTCAACGTTTTTTTTCTGCAACAGTAAGCATTCTCACTACATTCAGCGTATACAAGAGCAAGACACGAGTAACAAAATGTTCAAATGTTTTTATAGTCTATGGGACTTAACTACGGGGTCATCAGTCCCTAAACTTACAAACTACTTATGAACTAGCTACAACTAAGGACGGCACAAATATCCATGTCCGAGGGGGGGGGATTCGAAACCCGGACCGTAGTGGCCGTGCAGACCGTGACTGAAGCGCCTCAGTCTCCTCGGCCACCGCGGCCGGCACACGAGTAACAGCTGTAGGTCCCTACCACTACTACTGCAGGTCCTCGGAACACATGCAGGCCGGCCGCGGTGGCCGAGGGAACTAAGGCGCTCCAGTCACGGTCTGCACGGCCACTACGGTCGGGGGTTCGAATCCCCCCTCGGGCATGGATATTTGTGCCCTGCTAGTTGATAAGTAGTTCATAAGTAGTTTGTAAGTTTAGGGACTGATGACCCCGTAGTTAAGTCCTATAGACTATACAAACATTTGAACACGTGCAGGTGCGCTTTGTCTCTGTTGGCAACGTTACACGCCCCGCAACGCGAGACACACGGATATCGCCACTGCGGTGAGACTTTGCGGACACACGGTATATAAAACAGTTGTTTAAAATACATTTTCCCAGGACATATCTTAGTTACAAGGACAAGTGAGAATGGTACACATAGTACCCTTCACCACACCCCGCGATGTGGCTTGCGGAGTATGGGTGCAGAGATGCATAAATCCTCCGCCAGACCCCATCGCGTCGGCAAAGAATTATAGGGAATTCACCATTAAACGTAGAGAAGCCTATTCCACACAACACAGACGTAGATGACACCAGCTGTTCCAGCTGTGTGAATGCTTAATCACGACTAAATGGAGATCGTGAACCGCCAATAGACGTAATCAGCCGTCGGCTTGCAACTTCGGAACGGTAATGGCGAACGAGTTTCACTGCTTCATCAAAGCCGCGAAACAGAGCAGGGAGTGGGGGTGGCAGTAAAGCAGAGATGTTCAATTAGGGCGCGGATCAGACGGCTACAGAGCAGAGGGGCTGCTTTACGGCCGCAGCACTGCCTGATCCCCACCAGAATGGCACCGTAAAGTCCCCACCAGCGGGCCACGGCAGGCGAGTCATTGACGTACCCTAGGCGGAGGGGTTCGCCGGCCTAGTTAACTGTACCCGAGAGGCAGTCTATGTGTATACAGTTGAAACGATACACTGAAATTTTTATTTATTTTTTGTTTGTGTGTGATCAGCGATACTTATCGCCTCCGGTTCCCTCTGACTCGCAATGCAGCTAATTTAATTTCGTTCGTCATTTTTTTACTCCCAAACAAGCGAGAAGACGGAACCGAGATAGCAGTTTTACTCATTCTCTTATCTATGCTCGTTCCGTACGGACGTCTTCCATTCATGTATCCATTAAATTTAAGTAATTGTGATTCAAGATGTGGTACAAAATATATTACTTAAATTTAAAATCATCCCCTCTCTTTGGCTTTTCTTTAAATGAATCCCTCCACGCCAAATATTTAATTTCTTAAGGTTTTCAGCTCCTCTACATCCGTAATAGTTTAATGTTCAGACGCCATTACAATCGCTTCGCATTGTCTGCAAAATTTCAATCAATCATCCTTATACTATACTTTGCTTGATTTTAGAACCTGCAGTCATTTCTTTTGTAATTTCACGAAGTCCGATCATTTTTTATTTTTTTATCGTTACCAGTAACTTCATGTTCCATCCACGGTCACACAACAATGAAAAGCGAAGTGAACAGTCTGAACATAGATCTCCTACGGAAAGTATCTCGAACATTCACTTATTAAATAAGACATAAAAGTTATCATTTCCAGCTTCTACAATAAGAAGTGCAGGATCCAGCTAGATGCTTTCCGTAAGTTTTATAACGTGCTGTTGCTTGTATGGTGCCCAACTTTAATATGCAATCCGCGGTTTATTTGATTTAATGTTCATTTTGTGCTTTACTTTAACTAACTTATTTCAAAATTCAAACATTCGGTACCATCAATTCTTTGTCCAAAAAAATATAATCGCGGAATCTACTTTTAACAATTATGGCATCATACGAAGCAAGGGCAACGTTATACAGTGACGCAGAAAATGCCATTGGACAGTCGGGCACAGAGGACTCACGCACCAAACAGCCCGTGTGCCAGCCGGCATTCAAGTTGCAACACCTTTCATTTTGGCCCACTTTAGGTTACGGTAGTAACACTAAAAGTGGGCCTTAGCGATCGTCTTTTGACAGCTCGAAATTTAAATGAAAACAAAGGGTTAACCATTCATCTGACACGAAAATGCAATAACCGAATTTGTAGAAGAGAAAATTCTCTACAACTTTGCTATCTTATGGTTTTTTTTTTTTCATATCTCGTAGCGTTTCAAAGATATTTGCAAGAATAACGGCGATTTTGGGATGTCTGTCTGTCTGTCCGTAACGTTTTCCCTGATTTTAAGAAGAACCGTACAACCGATCAACACCAAATTTTACTGACATGATTGTAGGCTGCCAGAGACCAGAACCTCGCTTTTTCAAATTTTTCGGACAAAAAATATGACAGTAATACCTAAAAAAAAAGTCGTTTGTAATATAATTGTAATTGCAAACGAACCGTTCATCTGACACGAAAATTAAATAACCTAATTCGTAGAGGAGAAAATTCTCTGCAACTTAGCTCCCCTATTTTTTCTTTCATATCACGTATCGTTTGTGACATATTTGGAAAAATAACGGAGATTTGACACCCACCATGGAATTAACGAAAACCAGCCGTTCGGAGATGTCACGTGAGATTGCTCGCCCAGAACTCTCTCTGGCATACGCCATCTTGCGTTGCGTATTTGATTATTTTCATATTGCAACTTACACGTTGTCATTTCAAAGCAATCGCGCACTGAAGAATTAACAAAAACACATCGTTCTTCGTACGATAAATGATAATCTAGTGTCTACAAATGCCATATTAGCATCAGTTAACAACAACCATCAATAGTATGAAATTATACGACTTCTCTTTTGATTGATAGCCGTTGCGTAGTGGGCAAGACGTTAGACTGTGACGCTAAAGGTCGGTGGTTCGGAACCCGCCACTACCTAAATTTTTCTCCTGAAGGGTTTCAGACACTCTTATTAATGAATTTTTATTAATTCGGTTATTATTTTGGTCCAAATGTTTGCAAAAACTTATAAAACTACAAATCTAAAGTGGGCCGTAAAACACGTCAGTGCGAGTTTTTCACTACAGGTTACTCAATGAGAAGGCGAGACAGAGATGTCACCACAGCACTGACAAATAGACTTGCGCATAATAGTTCGCGATCGGGAGCGCTCACTTTATTTCGCGGCTCTGTCGCGAACGCCTTTTTTAGTTCGTCCGCTCCCAGTGACGGCTGAGTGGCGTGGTCTGCCATGCAGGTGGTGGGAGAAGTTCCCCCACCCAGCTGCTTCATGCGCTTGCTGCTTGAGACGCTAACGATATCACGCAAACCAAAAGAAACAGTTTGTGGATAACTTCTCGCGTGTAAGTTTAGAGTTACCTGTATATCTTGGCTTTATGGACTTTAATAGTCAGATATTGCAGAGTGCAGAATACTTCAAAGCAGTATTTTGTAGCACTGAACTATGTAATCCAGCAGGCAGACGCTAACCTCGAAATGGCTCTCATCAGCAAAAGGCAAACACGTGATTTTTAATTCTGTTCGCGACCTATCGCGCCTATTTTAGTTCGCGACCGGTAGCTCTCCTTTTAGTTCGCAGCTCGGCCGCGAAGTAGGTCGCTCTTTTTAGTTCGTCCGCTCGTTTTGGCTTTTGCTATCGCCACTAAAACTACAGCTGAGCTGCATCTCAGCCCGAAATGACGGCAACTGGCAGAAAGGAATCACGCGATTCTGCGCGCTCTCGCGTCCTCTCGCTGTTCCCCGTCAGTCTTCGGAAAAGGAGCGGACGAACTAAGAGGCGAGGGATCTGCGAACTAGTTCGCGTAGTTCGCCTGTGGGAGCGCTCTTCTGAACTAGTTCGTTCGCGAACTACACAATACTACTGCCAAGGTCCGCTACTATGCTCCTGCATCCTCGGCGCTTCGCGGGATAAGTGAATAGCTATTTGTTAAAAGGGCGTAACTCACATTTTCCCCCAAAATCCACTTTTTTGGCGATTTGCGTTGCCCTACCCTAGACACATCGTTTTATGTTAAAAGGGCTTCGAAAACCCCATTGCAAATGGTTGAATTCTTATATAAAATTTGAACGTCTATGTTAAAAGGGCGGAAGTATTGATAATTTCAATTAGTGCGTCTCTTAAAGTTACAATGGTCAATGTTGGTACCACCAACCCTATAATATACAATTTCAAGGATTGGTGGCCGAAATATATTACCGAAAAAATCTTGCATCTGTTGAAAGTGTTCATGAGAAGGACCCTGCTAAGAGAGTACACTTTCGAATTAGTAACTTCTACCATTTTTTCCACGATTATCAGCATCCAGGGACTGTTCTTACAAAACACTTCATTAATGAATTAATTGCCAAAAAATTCATTCTTCATCACAATTCCCATATCACGATTCAGCTTCCAGATATAGTGGCCTACCCTCATGGAAAACTGCCACTGAAGAAAGAAAAAGTGAAGGACATGAACAAAATTCTACCATATATTGAAAACACATACAAAAACCTTTATGAAGAATTAATAAATTAACATTCTCAGCTCAGAAAAATTAAAATTACATCTTTACAGACGCTATATCAATATTGACCGTACAGTGTGTGTTCTATGTACGATTTTTCACACGTGTGTGTGTGTGTGTGTGTGTGTGTGTGTGTGTGTGTGTGTGTGTGTTGTAATTAGGTTAGTTTAAGTAGTTTGCAAGCCTAGGGACTAATAACCGCAGTAGTAAAGTCCCATAGATTTGCAAACATTTGGTTTGTTATAAGGCATAGCTAACGCCTGGTCAGCAGGCAACCCATCTGACACTGCAGCAACGCAGGCTGCCCGCTTCACAGGCCGCCAGTGTGATCCAGAACTAGAAACGAGATTATCAGACAAGAAGGATGGGACGCTTCGAAGGAAAAATCTCCCTCGGTAACTCTTGTCTAATCACGGCGCGATTATGTCAGACTACTTTATGTTAGATGCAGAAACGCAGAAACTGCGTCAATAGTGATTCAAGTAAAAAATGTTACTTAATCGCATACGATACTATGTGCGTTGCACAATATATTTCAAACATGTCGCCATTCCTTGTTCTCAATGTATTGTCTCTCTCTCTCTCTCTCTCTCTCTCTCTCTCTCTCTCTCTCTCTCTCTCTCTCTCTCTCTCTCTCTGTGTGTGTGTGTGTGTGTGTGTGTGTGTGTGTGTGTGTATTATAAAGTGAGTCAGAAGATATTTAGTATGTAATTGTATCAATAGCATCTCATTTAAGGCATAACTACTGCGTTAATGCGACAAATTGTGTGCGTTTGAGCAACGAGTGACACCAATATGTTTGTTTCTCCTGTGTGTGAACTACGTGTCTTGTTATTTATTTAGTTGTGTTTCAAACACTTTGCGGTATTTTGATATAAATAACGTGTATGATTGTCAGGTTTAGCGAAGTGTTTTCCAATTTGCAGACAGCCAAAGGCACTCCACCGTGAATGAAATTACCCATAGTGAAATGCTGCGTTCATGATTTCGGCCTCCTCTTGGATGTCGCCTGTTTATTAGCGTAATTACCCTGAAATGGTAAATGAGAGAAGTCTTCCATCCGTACCGTAAATGCCGAATAATTTCTCATTACCTGCTATTCAGTTCATAGCAGCCAGATGTGCTTCGGCATTAATTACGGAAGCTATCGGTGTCTTGATTAAGTAATAAAAAAAACTTCTGAATTTCAAATGTCGCTATTAAAACTTCATAACCTTGAGTGGAACAAATACCTTTCGCAATATGCTTACAGAAATTTGTAAAAAAAAATTCAAATTTTCTCAGTTGCAACGTAACAAGCTTCCAATTAGGGCATTCAGTAATAAATCAAGATGTAATTGTCTACATGATACACAATATTGATGTTTTTCATTGGAGTAATTGAGTTACTCGCATCCATACCATAGCCAAATTACAGAATTTCGAATTACTCCAATTGATACATAGATTATTCCAGGGGAGTCGACACTGAAGAAAGAGTTGTAACTGCGTCACAGTTAAAATGCTGACACTTTTTAAATACTGAAAATCGCAAAACTTTCGCCGTTTTATTATCAGAATATAGATAATTGCCACCAAAGGATAAGGTCACATTAGAAATAAATTATAGAAAATGGGAAATAATACAAAAATATTTGCTCAATGAAGACGGAGTATTCAGTAAAACGAATAATGCCTCATTACTCCTTTCTGTCATTTAGTCCAATTGTTATTAATCAGTTCAGTCCATTTATACCCACATTCTAATTCTACATGAAAAATAACAAAATGTACTCAGTACACTTTTGTTTTGTATGTCACTATTGCCACGGTGGAGTGGCCGAGAGGTCTAAGGAGCCTTGCTGCGAAGCGCGTGGTTGCTCGCCGTCGGAGGTTCGAGTCCTCCCTGGGGCGTGTGTGTGTGTGTGTGTGTGTGTGTGTGTGTTGTCCTTAGGCTAGTTTACCTTAGTTTATGTAGTTTGTAAGCTACGGACTGATGACCACGCAGTTTGATCCGATAGATTTACAAACATTTTAACATTTACAACTGTGTAATTTAAGTAGATATTTTCTCAAGGGAGCTGTTTAATTGTTGATTGGGGAGACATAAAATTTTGTCTTTCAAAGATCTATTAAAGTTGATAAAGCCGCATATAATTGATTATCATAATTTAATTAATGATGGAAGCACAACCACTGAATATGAGACAAACACCTGACAAATGGATAATACCTTAGCTTAGTCCCATAGTTTACGGAAGCTAAGTTCCATTAAAAGAGCCTGTTTCTCTGTTTAACAGCCGCGGCGGATTAGCCGCGCGTGCTGGAGAACCGTGTTGCGGTGCTCGTGGCCGTCCGCCTTTGGGCATAGATGTTTGTGTCGTCTTTAGTATAAGGTAGTGCATAAGTAATTTGTAAGTTTAGGTACTGATGACCCCGCAGGTTAAGGAAACAAATTAATTTGAAAATTTAATTAATAAATTATTGTAAAATGTCTAAACAAGTTTTAAAAAGTTGTCAGGTACGTTAAAGGAAACATATCCGACACAATGATGCCATATGAAGTTATACCAAATTTTGCTGTTCATAAATTAATAAAATTTGGGCTGCAAAGGGTTAATGAGCTGTTCCATTTAGAGCTCCGTGTTGCAGCTACACACCGACCCTGTTATCTGGATAACAGCGTGCATCACTGCTTCACTGATTTGGTGCTTGTTGACATATCCCTCAATGTGTGTGCGCGGGCACCTCAACCTCGCTAGCGCTGGATACAAAATATGGGACCAGTCGCTGAACTTTTCCCATGCACCTTGTATTTAATCTCTCTGTAGCATTTAAGATGAAATTTTCCCCTGCTTTTTTCATCCCACGTCTGTAGAATGGCAGCTACGCATGATCATCATCATCATCATCATCATCATCATTTATATCAACATGTGGCGTCTATTCGGAAAGAACAGACGTCACTTCTGAGCCTGCAGTTGTTGTTATTTCATATTTCAGAATAAATGACATCAACTGCGAATGGGCAAGAAGAAAGAATAACAACTGCAGGATCAGAAGTGACGTCTATTCTTTCGGAACAGACGCCACATGTATATATATAATATGTCGGTGACGGGCAATGATCCTTTGGTTAGTGGGGAGGGGTGGGCAAGTTTCTCGGCCTTACTCTTACGGGAATTAGTTTCAAAACTACGAGTTTGAGTACTGTGGGCATGGTGAAGCTGGGAATTTGTATCTGAAGGGAGGCGTGCTTAGGTAGTCCTTGCAGGTGCGGCGATCACTGTGTCCCCAGTGGTGTAGGGTCAGCGCAACTACCTCGAAAGCGGGAGATCCGGGTTCGAGTCCCGGCTGGTACACATATTCGGCTCTTCCCATTCGCAGTTGATGTCATATATTCTGAAATATCATCATTCATTGCATTCACGGGCCTTTAAAGCCTACAGCAGAATAAAAAAGGGTACAACCATAGCTATAGAGGAATACAGACTGCACATTATAAAAATGGTATACATTACAAAATAAAAACAAAATTAAAAATGAAACATCAGTCAG
Source organism: Locusta migratoria (assembly GCA_026315105.1). NCBI lineage: Eukaryota > Metazoa > Arthropoda > Insecta > Orthoptera > Acrididae > Locusta > Locusta migratoria. The sequence continues at coordinate 323,698,741 of CM048745.1, read as the reverse complement.
TCACAATCTAAATACAGGTGACATTTTTGCAGATGGCGTTCCAGCGTTGTCGGTCCCCAGCTTCATCTTCTGCCGCTTACAACTTGAAAATTATGTAGGGGGTGTGCTAACCTGCCCTATATCATTTTCTTTCCTCCTCCATGTTGCCGTGGATGAAACACAACAGTTTGCGTTTGTACCGCAATAACAGTGTACGCGAGGGTTTTAGTTACTCCCCACTGCACTGTGTGCAGAGTAGAAATTCTAAAGTTCGCCAATCTGACGTCTTCTGTAGATGTCGTCCCCACGTAGGCGGTAGCACGCAGGTCGGAGTTCTTGAAATGAGGCTGAAATTATTGAGTTATCGGCAGGAACTCATCTAATTACGGAATAAAACTGAAGATTCTGGGATACCAGCAAATTTATTTAATTAATGCAGTAAACTAGAAAACCGCATAATAATATGCACTTGACACACATTGTCTTAACTGTTGTTCTTGTGGTCTTCAGTCCGCAGACTGGTTTGATGCAGTTCTCCACGCTACCCTGTCATGTGCAAGTCTCTTCAGCTGAGAATACGTTCGGCAACATACATCCCTTTGAATCCCGCTTTCTGTATTCGTATCTCGGTCTCCCTCTACGATTTTTACCCCACACGCTTCTTCTAATGCTAAGTTGACAATTCCTTGATGTCTCAGTATGTGTCCAACCAATCTATCCCTTCTCTTAGTCAGGATATGCCAGAAACTCCTTTTCTCCCCAATTTGTTTAAGCACCTCCCCATCAGTCACGTGATCTACCAATCTAATCTTCCTCATTCGTCTGTAGCACCACATTTCAAAAGCTTCTATAATCTTTTTATCTGTACTTATCGTACACGTTTCACTGCCATACAATGCTACACGCCAGACAAATGCTTTTAGAAAGGACTTCCTAACATCGAAATTAATATTGGATGTTAACAAGTTTCGCTTCTTTAGAAACGCTTCTCTCCCCAAAGCCATTCTGCTTTTTATATCTTCTTTACTTCGGCCATTAGTAGTTATCTTGCTACCCAAATAACAGAATTCATCTACTACTTTTATTGTATCATTACCTAATCTAATTCCTTCAGCATCACCTGATTTTCTGACATTACATTCCATTACCCTCGTTTTGTTAATGTTCACCTTATATCTTCCTTTCAAGACACTGTCCATCCCATTCAATTACTCTTCCAGATCTTTTGCGGTCTTTCGAGGTAATTCATAATATTTGAATACAGGATATGTTCCAAAACCCTGCTGCAAATTGACGTCAATGAAATAGACCTGTAGTTTAGTGGGTTACTCCTACTACCTTTCGTGAATAGAGGTGTGACTTGTGCAACTTTCCAATCTTTTGGTACAGATCCTTCTTGGCAAACCGCAATGTATTTATTTCTTCTCCCTACACTTTAATGCCCTCTCCAAATTTTTCCTTCCATTCCTTCACTGCTTGCTCAATGTACAGATTGAACAACACTGGGGAGAGGCTACAACCCTGTCTTACTCCCTTCCCAACCTCTGCGTCCCTTTCTTGTCCTTCAACTCTAATAACCGCTATCTTGTTTTTATATAGGTTGAATATAACCCTTCACTCTCTATATTTTACCCCTGCTACCTCCAGAATTTGGAAGAGTGTGTTCCAGTCGACATTGTCAAAAGCTTTCTCCAAATCTTAATTGGAACTTCAATATTACGTCATTTCGCATTGTTCTAAAATTATCTATGTCTTACGACCGCCTACATATGCGAGAGCTACATGTGCGTGTTCTGGACTGAAGTGTGGCGGCTCTATGCAAGGCTGCAATTTGGCCCGCAAACATGACCGCTATGCATATTAGTTGTTTTGTTTATTAATTTTGCAATAGTGAATATATGTTACCTAGTCAGGGCATAGCTTGGCTTTGAGAGGTTCCTGGCTTGAATTTGACACAGAATAAATGATTGGTTTATTAAGTATAAATAAAAATATGATCGCGTTTTGTCGCGTGACCGCCAGTGCCACAGCCAATCGGCGTTCAGTGCCTGCTGCTCGGGGACTTCAAGAATTCGGGGAAACTTGCCAGTACTCTTTCCCATGGGAACCCGACCTGCTGGTAACATCTGTTATGCTTCTCACACTACGTGTGTCGGTTACATGTTCTAAACTGCTGTGCCGAAGCAATTCTCAAATCAGAATATGATTGTTGGCTGTCAGCCAGAAACATTACACGCTATCTCTCCATTTGTTTGAGGACTGCCAAAAATCGATCCTTCAATCGCGTCTTCGGTCGTCCTCTTGGGTGTCTTCCAGCACGTTTGTAACGGAGAGCACGGTTTGGGAGAGATCCGTCGGCTCGGTATATCTGCCCAAACCATTGTAACCTCTTCTACCAAAATACTCGGCCGATTTGCGGCTTTCCATACCGGTGGTAAAGGTATTCTTTTGTTCTTCGGTCTCATTTACCTTCTATGGCATCGTATACGGGTCCATATATTTTCCTGAGTATCTTCCTATAAAACGCACAGATGGCTTCTTCAGTTGTTGCTGAAGTTGCCTTGGTTTCAGAACCAATAACACTACCGGTTCAAAATGTTCAAATGTTTGTTAAGCTTATGGGACTTAACTGCGGGATCATCAGTCCCTAAACTTACAAACTACTTATGAACTAACTTATACTAAAGACAACACAACAATCAATGCCCGAGGGAGGATTCGAACCTCCGACGAGGGAGGCCGCGCGATGCGTAACGTGGCGCTTCAGACCGATCGGCTACTCCCGCACGGCGACGCTACCGGTCGTACTAGTCTCATGTTCAAGCCAATCTTGTTTTTCTGTGATATTAGTCTAATTTGAAAAGGTTGTTTAGGCTGAAGAAGATTCGATTAGCGTTTATTATTCGTTGCTGCACCTCTTTTCGTTACTTCATTTTTTCTGGTCAGTTAGGCTCCCAGGTACTTGAATTCTGTCACTCGTTCGAAAGCACGCCCACCAACTATAATGGAAGGAGGAAGAGCTTAATGTGAGACAACGAGACATTTTGTTTTACTCTCGTTCACTATGAGCCCTATTCGTTTCGCGTTGCGGAGGAAACTAAGTGTCAGCCCTAATTTGCTTCTGGGTGTCACCAAGGATCACAACTGCGTCAGCAAATGTAAGAATTGTGACTGTTCCCACCAGGACCGGCCTTAACCATCCAGGCGAATCACCCACTTGCTGACCTTTATTATATAAACAGCGAACCTGGCAGTGCTTTGCAATAGGTATTTGAATGGTTTCTAGAAATCGTCTTAAACGGTAAATTACGTTATCTTATAACATGATTTTTCATCGTGAATTTGAGGATTTTATAAAATAAAAAAGAAGGAAAGTAAAGAACGGAAATGACCCGGGTTTGATTCTCGGTACGGTACAAATTTTCATGTGTTACAGATCGACTGTCCATGTCTAGAAGAGCAACAAAAGCTGAAAAATTTCGTAATTTTCGAAAGTTTGCGATCGCTTTGTGCGTTTGTTTCTGTGCAGGTAATTTTGATGTTGTTTTAGTTCACTGTTAATAATCATGCACTGCAACAGGAAACGTTTAAAGTACAGATTAGTGAGCTGATGTTTACATTTGCAAAACAGATGTTCACGGTATGACACGCCAACGATTTGTGCCTAAACTCTTTTTCTAATGTATTTGCTGATGGTGCAAATTTCATGTTGGACTCCCATTTTAATATGTTCACCAGTGATGCGGTACTTACAGATACCGGGCTTGTAACACACTGCGCGCCTTTAGCGCCAGTGTCGTTCAAACAGTGAAACCACGGATATTGAAGGAGACTGATCACTATTTTAGTTTCGAAAAGTTTGTGATTGTATACTGTAATACTGATTTTTATAGTACCGGTGTTAATTTTATTTATTTATTTAGCCATGCGTTGTATAATATTTCTGGCTTAAAGCCATCGTATTAAGATCGAAGTATTGCTTCAGAGCAGCCGGTTAGGACCAGTAGGCGACAGATGGTAAAAGCCGGTGTGAACCACGACAGGTGGTACAATAGGCCGGGTTCTCTTGGAAAAGAGCACTGGCAAATCTCCCCGAATTCTAAGAAAGTCCCCGAGCGGCAGGCACTGGACGCCGATTGGCTGTGGCACTGGCGGTCACGCGACAAAACGCATTCATATTTTTATTAATATTTTATAAACTAATAATATATTCAATGTCAAACTCAGTTCATCAAAACCCCTCAAAGCTAAGCCATTCCCTGAGTAAGTAAAATACATTAACAATTGCTAAAAACATAAACAGTCAATATAAGACGGACGATGCACGGCGGTCATGTTTACGCGCCAAATTGCAGAACGAAGGCAGCCTTGCATCGGTGCCGCCACGGCTCAGTTCAGAACAGGCACTCGGAAGACTTCAGTACCCGCACTCGGTGGAGTAACATGCATACGTAGGCAGTCATAAAACATTATTTAAAAATCTTAGATCAAGGGGAATGACTTTATATATAATTTCATTTAAAACAATCTGGGTCAAGTTGATGTCATTGTGCAGTTTGCTGGTTTTCTGCAGTCTTTCAATAAACTAGATGGCATGCCACAAGAAAGTATTATTTCGTAATTAGATCAGTTCCTGTCAATAGTTTGGCAATTTCAGCCTCATTCAAGAACTCCGACCTGCGTGCTATCATCTGCGTGGGGACATCTCATAGAAGACGTCAGGTTGGTGAACTTTCCCCAGTGTTGTTCAATCTGTACATTGAGCAAGCAGTGAAGGAATGGAAGGAGAAATTTGGAGAGGGAATTAAAGTTCAGGTAGAAGAAATGAAAACATTGCGGTTTGCTGCTGACATAGTAATTCTGTCAGAGACTGCAAAAGATGTGGAAGAGCAATTGAATGGAATGGACAGTGTCTTGAAAGGAAAATATAAGATGAACATTAACAAAACGAGAGTAATGGAATGTAATGTCAGAAAATCAGGTGATGCTGAAGGAATTAGATTAGGTTATGAGACAATAAAAGTAGTAGATGAATTTTGTTATTTGGGTAGCCAGATTACTTCTGATGGCCGAAGTAAAGAAGATATAAAATGCAGAATGGCTTTGGGGAGAAAAACGTTTCTAAAGAAGCGAAACTTGTTAACATCCAATATTAATTTCGATGTTAGGAAGTCCTTTCTGAAAGCATTTGTCTGGAGTGTAGCATTTTATGGCAGTGAAACGTGTACGATAAGGAGTTCAGACAAAAAGATTATAGAAGCTTTTGAAATGTGGTGCTACAGACGAATGAGGAAGATTAGATTGGTAGATCACGTGACTGATGGGGAGGTGCTTAAACAAATTGGGGAGAAAAGGAGTTTCTGGCATATCCTAAGAGAAGGGATAGATTGGATGGACACATTCTGAGACATCAAGGAATTGTCAACTTAACATTAGAAGAAGTGGGGGGGGGAGGGGGTAAAAATCGAAGAGGGAGATCGAGATACGAATACAGAAAGCGAGATTCAAAGGGATGTAGGTTGCCGAACGTATTCTCAGCTGAAGAGACTTGCACACGACAGGGTAGCGTGGAGAATGTTTGTTAAGCTTATGGGACTTAACTACGGGGTTATCAGTCCCTAAACTTACAAACTACTTATGAACTACTTACGAACTAGGACGGCACAAATATCCATGCCCGAGGAGGGATTCGAATCCCCGACCGTAGCGGCCGTGCAGACCGTGACTGGATAGCGTGGAGAGCTGCATCAAACCGGTCTGCGGACTGAAGACCACAGGAACAACAGTTAAGACAATGTGTGTCAAGTGCATATTATTATACGGTTTTCTAGTTTTCTGTATTAATTAAATTTGCTGGCATCCCAGAATCTTCAGTTTTATTCCGTAATTAGATGAGTTCCTGCCAATAACTTAATAATTTCAGCCTTACTTCAAGAACTCGGACCTGCGTGCTACCATCTACGTGGGGACGACATCTACAGAAGACGTCATATTGGTGAACTTTAGAATTTCTAGTCTTTACACAGTGCAGTGGGGAGTTCGTACATCCCTCGCGTACACTGTTATTGCGGTACAAACGCAATTGTTGTGCGTCATCCATAGCAACATGGAGGAGGAGAGGAAATGATACAGGACCGGTTAACATAACCCCTGTAGTCATTTTTTCCCGTTGTAGTTGGCGTACGCGGTGCACCTGGATTTCAGCGGCCTGGCCGACCGCCCCGGTTGCCTCACCCTAAAGCCGGCAATGGTTCGCACCATATCCATTTCCCTGTTTCGAACAGTATCGCGGCTGAACTTTTTCTTCCACCACAGTATTAGTCAGGAAAAATTTACGTTTCCCGTGTGATTCACAATGTAATAAGTGCTACGCTTCCCCCACTTTTGCTCTCGTACCAATGAAACAATTACGTAATTCCATTAAAACTTGCTCAAGCCACACAGAGAGAGCTAAATTTCCGAGAATACATTCTGTTCTAAGATTTATCCTGGCGTCCGGACGATTCATTTCGCAGAGAGCCACAATTTTTCCCCCTTTTCCTTCCCCCTACCCCCGAAACATCTGTGCCCTGCGAATCCGTTAACTCTCGCCGTTCGCCACGAGAGCGCGGTCCAGCTTCGTGCTCTTGTTCCTGGTTTTGAATTTACGGCTTTTCTTTCGCCTCCTCTCTCTCTCATCCTCACCTCTTTGCCGTCCACTTTTTTTTTTTTACTCTCCCCGCGGTAGTTCCCCCTCCCCCTTCCGCCATCAACTGTGCCCCTTTGCCGGCAAGAACGTAGCGCGCGCTTTTTGCGGCCGGCAATTAACAAGTTGTAATGAATTTGGCCGCGCGGCCGCGACCACAAAGAAGGCGGCACTTCTTCACGTTCACGCTCACGCTCACGTTCGCCGCCAGCCGGTCGGGAACTTGCGCCGCTCGCCGTGCCCCCTCGACGGAGCGCACCTCGGTCAGAAGTTGGCCGCTGCGCGTCAGGCGGGAGGTGTGAGGTCCGCTGCTGGTGGTGGTGGTAGTGGGGGTCGGAGACCGCCCTCGGCGGGTCGATAGGGCCCTTTAAGGTCGCAGGCAGCGGCCCTTCGCGACTAATTTCCCTGCGGTAATTGGAAGTGGCGCTCTGGCCTGGCAGCGCGCCCACCCGGTAGGCCCTTCGGTCGTCGTGTCTTTCCCCTCCCCCTCCCCCCCCTCCCACTGCCACCTTCCATCCAATCACCTCCTCCTGCTCCTCTTACAAGCACTCACTTTATGTAATCTGGAACCTAGCCGCGACCGCTGCACACCGCAATCAGATATCAGATTGAGCGAGACAACGGGGGTGTGCGACATGCAGTGTCGCTTACGAGATCGATCTTCGCAGGTGGTGATTTTAATTTGGTTTTAACGCGTGGCGCCTAACACTACTGAGACCTACCGAATGAAGTCCTTTTAGTGCTGAAAATTAATTAAGGCCACTCGAAGTGAACAAGACTGCGGTGACATTATTAGCTCTCACATTAAATACAAAAGATTACCTGACATAGTCGGATTTGAAGGCGATCTGATCGTTTTATAGTTTTCGCACGTTAATAATTTATTAAATGACGACCGGTTTCGGTGCACTGTGTCACCATCATTAGGTCACGTATATGTTATAAGGTGGTCAACTTTTTAAAGAAATTGGCTGTAAAATAACAAGTGCAACATTCCACATAGTCACAAGTTTTTAACTTGTATATTGTTTACATAGTGACTAAGTGGAATGTTGCACTATATATTGAATTAAAATGTTTATATAGCTTATGAGACTTAACTACGGGGTCATCAGTCCCTAAACTTACAAACTATTTATCAACTAGCTTATCCTTAGGACGGCACAAATATCCATGCCCGAGGGGCCCGTAGTGGCCGTGCAGACCGTGACTGAAGTGCCTCAGTCTCCTCGGCCACCGCGGCCGGCGAATCGATAGGAAAGGGTGCAGCCTTAATTTAATAAATTACTAACGTGCGATCTTGGCGTTTCATTTTGAAAACTACACATTGAATACACTTGTAACATTAGACTCAGTGCTAGTTGTATTTATTTATGCATTTGTTTTACCTGGGAAGATTAGGACCTTTAGGCCACCTAACCAAGCTTGCTCAGACTGAACAATATATCTAGCACACTACAAACATACCACATTATACTAAAGTATTAAAATAAAAAATAAATATACTGATTATTATTACAATATAATTGTAATAATAATACAAAATAATTATAACAATAAAATAAAAAAAATAATAAGAAGAAGAAGACGATAGTAAGCTTGTTTTACATTATGAACGTCACTCCTATTACCATTGAGAAATTGCCTGGTTTTGTTCTTGCAGATTAAGGTTTTATTTAAGGGCGCGTAACTTCTCAAGTCATTAGCGCCCAGATCGGAACTGAGATTCGCTAGATCTCAAAAAAATTGATAACTGCCAGTAAGGAGAGTATCAAGAGAAAGTTAAAACAGAAAGATAAAAAATATCAAATAGAAAGTTTAAATATCCTTTGATAAATTAGCCATGTTGATAAAACGCAAAACTCGAGCAGCTGCTCGTGTGTCATCACCCCCTGCTCCTCTTGTAAGAGGAGCATTGGTGATTGGATGGAAGGTGGCGGCGGTAGGGGGAGCGGGGGGAGGGGCGGCAGCACTCACTTTATGTAATCTGGAACCTAGCCGCGACCGCTGAACACCCCAATCAGATATCAGATTGCGTGACACAACGGGGGTGTGTGACGTGCGGTGCCGCTTACGAGATCGATCTTCGCAGGTGGTGATTTTAATTTGGTTTTAACGCGTAGCGCCTAAAGGTACCGCCGTTTAATACTAGAACACTGCTGAGACCTACCGAATTAAGTCTTTTAGTGCTGAAAACTAATTAAGGCCACTCGAAGTGAACAAGACTGCGGTGACATTGTTATTAGCATTCACATTGAATACAAAAGATTACCTGACATAGTCGGGTTTGGAGGCGATCTGATCGTTTTATAGTTTTCAAAATGAAAATCCAAGATCTCACGTTGATAATTTATTAAATGACGACCGGTTTCGATGCACTGTGTCACCATCATCTGGTCATATTGTTAAAAAATGGGGTATAAAATAACAAGTGCAACATTGCACTTAGTAAACAATATACAAGTTAAAAACTTGTATATTGTTTGCATAGTGACTTTGACTGGAGAGAACACACAGAAAATATTGTGTGGAAGGCGAACCAAAGGTTATGTTTCATCGGCAGAAGATGCACCAGCTCCACCAAAGAGACTGCCTACATCACACTTGTGCGTCCTCTCCTGGAGTACTGTTGCCCCTTGTGGGACCCTCACCAGGTGGGACTGACGGAAGATATTAAGAAGGTTCAGAGAAGGGCAGCTCGTTTTGTTCTATCACGTTACGGGGGGGGGGGGGGGGAAGCGTCACGGAAATGTTGCACGAATTGGGGTGGAAATTATTAAAAGAAATACGTTATTCATTGCGGCGTGATCTGTTTGCGAAGTTTCAATCACCGACTTTTAGTTCTGAATGTGAAAATATTTTTCTAGCACCCACGTACTTAGGGAGACATGACCATCCCAATAAAATAAGAGAACTGAGATCGAAAACGGAACGATTTAGGTGTTCTTTCTTCCCGCGCGCTATTAGAGAATGGAACGGCAGAGAAAAGTAATGAAAGTGGTTAATGAACCCTCTGCCAGGCAGAGTATATATATATATATATATATATATATATATATATATATATATATATATATATATATATATATATATATATATATATATATTGAATTAAAATGTTTCTATAGCTTATGGGACTCAACTACGGGGTCATCAGTCCCTAAACTTACAAACTACTTACGAAGTAGCTAACATTAAAGACGGCACAAACATCCATGCCAGAGGGGATGATTCGAACCCCGACCGTAGTGGCCGTGGAGACCGTGACTGGCGCGCCGCAGTCCCCTTGGCCACCGCGGCCGCCTGTTATTTTATACCCATCTTTTTTTAACAAGATGACCACCTTATGACATATATGATGATGATGAGACAGTGCACTGAAACCGGTCGTCATTTAATAAATTATTAACGTGCAATCTTGGCTTTTCAGTTTGAAAACTACACATTGAATGCACTTGCAACATTAGACTCAGTGCTAGTTGTATTTATTTATGCATTTATTTTACGTGGCAAGATTAGGGCCTTTAGGCCACCTAACCAGGCCTAGGCAAACTGAACAATATGTGTAGCACACTACAAACATACCACGTGATACTAAAGGATTAAAATGAAAAATACATACACTGATTATTATTACAATATAATTGTAATACTAATATCAAGATAATTATAACAATAAAAAATAATAATAATATAATGTCTATGTAAAATATAGTAAGCTTGTTTTATATTATGAACGTCACTCCTATTACCATTGAGAAATTGCCTGTTTTTGTTCTTGCAGATTTTTTTTTTATTTAGGGCAACTTCTCTGGTCATTAGCGCCCGGATCGGAACAGATTCGCTAGATCTCGAAAAAATTGGTAACTGCCAGTAAGGAGAGTATCAAGAGAAAACTAAAACAGAAGGATAAAAAATATCAAATAGAGAGTTTAAATATCCTTTGATAAATTAGCCATGTTCACAAAACGCAAAACTCGAGCAGCTGCTCGTGTGTCATCAGCTAAACGTTCCTCGAGAGTAGATGGCAAATTAAGGGCTATACGGAGATGGTTAAAATTAAGACAAGACAGTAAAACATGTCGCACCGTCAGAAATTCACCACAGGAGCACAGCGGTGCACGGTCAGCAGTTAGCAAATCACAGTGGCTGAATCGGCAGTGACCGAAAGAGGCGTGCGGAGGTCCTCCAAGCGGGACGACACAATACACCGACGAAGAGCCCGTTGAATATCGTCTGATGCGACGCAAAAGGTAGACATGCGCAGATTATGTATTATTCAAATCGAACAGAGGCATGGAATGGGGTGAAAGAGATTTAGAAGAATTAGATTGTTTAGAGGAAGAGTACTAGAATGGTACGATTTGACGCTATTATGAAGAGAAGAAAGAAATGAAATGTGCATAATAATGAAAGCTATGCCGTCATTAATATGTAAATTAAAAAAAATGTTCCAATGTTCGTATATCTAACTTCGTTGGTCATCAGTTCCTAGACTACTTTAACTTAGGCTAAGGACAACACAAACACCCATCCCCCAGGGAGGACTCTAATTTTGTAAGTGGTTACATTTCCCGTGTTTTGAGATTTTGAACCACTACCACAAGCTACAACGATTCAGTTCCCACCGCCTACATTCATCTTTTTCTCTATTTCATTCCATAACTCACGTTGCATCTATTTATCGATAGTTTCAGCACAATTTAGAATTATTTTCCAGGTATAAAGAAACGTGCGCTTGCATTTGTAAGATGTCTTACACAGCGAGAAAATACTCCCGTACACCACTGGGGCCGCGGTGGAGTAACCGAGCGGTCTAAAGCGCCATGCTGCGGAGCGAGCGGTTGCTCGCCGTCAGAGGTTCGAGTCTTCCCTAGGACATGGATGTGTGTGTGTGTGTGTTTTTTTGTCCTTAGGTTAGTTAGTTTTAGTAGTTTGTAAGTCTAGGGACTGATGACCATAGCAGTTTGGTCCAGTAGATTTACAAACATTTGAACACCACTGGGACACACCTGTCAGCAACACACGAATCTGCTGGATGCTCTGTAGTGGTTGTCTGAACACAAGCCACGGGGCTTTGTCTGGCTTCCGACATCCTATAGATAAGTAGAAGACATACTATAGATAACTGGAAAACTTTGTGTATTGTCGGCCACAAACATGTGCCAGTCTCTGAAATGTGTGCTCCTTACCTTCCTTCTCTTATGAATATGATTTATGAGATTGTGGGGGAAGGGAAAAAATTTATAAAATTTTGTATAATTTTTTTTTATGAATGTCATGTTAGATAGGTCGCTCCTTAATGTGTGTGTGTGTGTGTAGAGAATATAGCGGCAGCGTTTATTATACCTCGATATGCTTTATTTTGTGGATTTTTTAGGTGCTTCAAGAGAATGCGGCCAGCCATTGACCACACATTCTAACCATAGCGCTTAACTGAATGTGTGAATTTCGTATGTTTACAGAAAGAAAAGACTGTCCGATTTGGTGAAAACCTTTCTTATGATGTGTAAGCGAAGTACACACAATTTTGTAGTTTTTCAGTATTTAGCACATATATGGTTATCTCATAAAAAATTAGTCTAGTTTTGATGGTCTTTATAGCGAGTATTTGTAACATCAGTGCCGCTTCTCGCGTCCTAAGCGCCATCGATCCTTGTCCGTCCCGTCTCTTCCTTCCAAAACTCGTTTCCTCTTGAATACTATATACCCACTTTTTATGTGATATCCCTCGGTTATTTCTTTGTGGTGAAATCAAACTCCATGCTTGTAATGGTATCTAAACATGTTCCGTACGTAGTCATATAATGTTAAGCTGCAGCGTCGTCTCCAGTATTACACCTCTGCAGCAAGTTGTTTCCCTTCTCTATTTTTATCTACGACACACACTTCTGACCCATCCGTCGTGACTTCCTCTATTATTGCCTTAAATGCGTTCTTCTTTGTTTGTTTTTAGAATTTATTATTCCACAGTATCGGAGGTGGAGTCTTAATCACGTTCTTTCCTTTCCCTATCTCCTTCCTTCTGTCCTTCAAATCGCTTCCATCTTCACAAGCCGAGGTGGAGTAGCCTAGCGTTCTACCTTAGTTTAAGTAGTTTGTAACCTACGGACTGATGACCACGTAGTTTGGTCCGATATAATTACAAACATTTGAACATCTTCACTCGGTGTAGCTTGTATGTCCACTCAATTTTTTTAGATTCTCTCTCCTCAGTTCTATATCTTCTCCTTTTCCTCCCTTTGCCATATACTTTGTTTTCTCGATATTAACTCACAAACCCCATTAACCATATTCTTCAAACAATGTGTTCAAATGTTTGTTAAGCTTATGGGACTTTCAACCACCGGCCGCGGTGGCCGAGGGGACTGAGGCGCTCCAGTCACGGTCTGCACGGCCACTACGGTCGGGGGTTCGAATCCCCCTCGGGCATGGATATTTGTGCCGTTCTTAGTATTAGCTAGTTTGTAAATTTAGGGACTGATGACCCCGTAGTTAAGTGCCATAGACTTTACAAACATAAATAAATAAATAACTTACAACCTACTTATGAACTACTTTATACTGAAGACAACAAAAACATCCATGCTCGAGGGTGGATTCGAACCCCCGACGGGGAACGGCCTTGCGAATCGCAGCATAGCGGCTCAATACGCTCGGCCGCTCCGCCACCGCCATATTATTCAATTAACTGCTCAAGCATGTAAGTCATATCCTGACATCTGTGTTATTATTATATGGTTATATGAAGAGAGAGTAGCATGTAAATGCCAGCATCTAATATACACTCTCATTGACCCATATTTTCTAATCCAATGCTTCCCACCCACACTCAAGTATGCTTTGGTCCTTCAATAAGCTACACTCCTTTGTCACTATTTCATTGAATATAGGCTAATGAATGTCCTAAGTACTTCTTTTCTTTTTTTGTTTTATTCTGTCAGCGAGAATAAAGCTCTCTGGTTGATAAATCGTACATATAGTTATGCTTACTCTTAAATAATTTCGTTTTTGAAGTACCACAAGAAAAGAGTAATTGAATTTGTCACAGAAAATAGCACGGTGTGTTAGTAACTTCCTGTTTTCCAACCCAACAATGCTAGTTAGAAAAATATTCGAATGTTAGGATGTTTGTAAATCTATGGGACTTAATTACTCTGGTCGTCAGTCCCTAGGCTTACAAACTACTTTAACTTATGCTAAGGGCTTTTTTTTTTTTTTTTTTTTTTTCACTGCTGCCTGCGATTATGGACCCGCTGCCTGTGTAATATAGCGGGTCGGTCTTCCACAACGTTCTCTTAGCCGCCACACCAGTCGTCTAGACACATTTGGTATAGAGGACCAGTGTGCCGTTGCCCGTGTCCGTGGAGGTGGAACTGTGTTGTAAGAAGTCTGCAGTATTTACTCAGCAGCTACTATATACTTTTATTAAATTAATTACAATAATAATGAAATACATATGTTTACAATTATATAAAGAATCATTGAATTGTAAAATGTTTAATTATATAAAATTCATTACATACAAAATGTACTTGATAATATAAGAAGTATAATTTAACATTTACCTACATTAACATAAAGGTACTCTTCTTTATAAGAAAAACAGATACATTACTTTGCTGAAAACATAAAAGCTACAACTCTGATTTGAATTTTTTTCTATTTTCCATGTAGCTTTCTTGTAAATAAATAACAAACAAAATATACTTAGTCATGTAAAAAGTATAATTAAATATTTAGCTACACAAACATAAAGGTACTCTTCGTTATCACAGGAAACAGTCAGATACATTGTTTGCTAGAATCATGGAAAATTACGATTTTGATTTAAAATATATTCCATGCAACTAAATTATATGTAAAGATACAATATAAAACCAGTTTAATTATAATTTCTTACAATGAAGTAGATTAAAATACATTAGAAATGCAAAATGTGTAAAAATGGTAATATCACTTTAACTACAATCAACAGCAAGTTTATAAATGTTCAATTTAACTGTTATGGATATATTTATTTATTTCTTCCAGACAAACTGCTAGTAGCAGTTAAATATCTTAGTTCCTAAGCACATAAAAGATATAGTAAGGAACTTATTTGTAACAGTAGCATATTTTAACAATTAATTACCGTAGATTAATATATATAGTTCATATATAGTAATATATATATATTAATATATATAGATTAAAATACAAAGTTCACATGGTTTTAGTCAAAATCATAATTTATATGTTATGTTTAGATATACAGGATGACATTTCTCATGATATTTTGTATCTGAGAAGTATAATACCAACATAGCTCATAGAAAATCAGAAATTACATTATTAGGACAATAAGTATGAGTGCAGGAAACAACTGTTTCACGCTAAGGACTACAAATACACTCATGCCCGAGGGAGGACTCGAACGTCCGACGGTGACCAGCGGGGCGCTCCGCAGCTACGCGCCTTAACGCTCGGCCACTGCAATAATCTGTATCCAGTTTGAATCAGCTCTTTCTAGAAACGTGCGCTCGCTGTAAAAGTTCTTTTGTATGCAAAGATGGCTGTTATTTGTTGACAATGAGTGTCCGAATTCATTGGAGTGGGGTGCTGATGACCTCGATGTTGAGCGCCCTAAAACACCTATCATCATCATCATCATCATCATCATCATCATCATGGAGTGTTTTTACGAAAACTGGCGCTGCCGTAAATGTGGGCACACGAAACTCAGTGCTCATCTTATAACACGATTCTACAATTTCAGTGTTAAATTAAGTGGGTACGCAATTATTTTCTCAACTTCAGAACCTGTTTAAACCACTGCTACAGAAAAATAGTATTAAAACGTTTGTATAGGTTATAGGACTTAACTACGGGGTCATCAGTCCCTAAACTTACAAACTACTTATGAACTAACTACGACTAAGGACGGCACAAATATCCATGCCCGAAGGGGCATTCGAACCCCCGATCATAGTGGCCGTGCAGACCGTGACTGGAGCGCCTCAGTCCCCTCGGCCACCGCGGCTGGCACTGCTACAGGTTTAAAACTTCATTGTAGTTCAGAAGTTACGGAACTAATGTACCCAAAATTTTTGACGTTTGTGTAGGTAAGATGTCAGCGTCAAGGCTTCACTGACAGCAGGGACTCGGTCTACTTAATGTATGTCTGTAGGCGTGAGCCGGCTCGGCAGCTCCGGCCGGCAGCCGTTGCATTTGCAAAGCACCACCGGTTGTAAATGAAAGCACAGACAAATATATACAGACGGGAAACCTCCGTAAGGGCCCGGTCACACGCTCAGGGGTGCGGGGAGGGAATGTTCCGTAAGATGTCCCATGATGGCGCTGCGGTCAGAAGCAGCCCTTTAAACTGGCCAGAGCAGGCGGCAGGTAGCGGCTTTTTCTATATACCTTGGGTAGCGGCTGCCCCCACCACCACTTCCCCTTAAGGCGGTATTACACGACGATCCGCCACGAAAGGTATAGGTTAAATTTCTATACAGGGAAAGTATGGCCAGCCTGAAAGCGGCAGTCATGTTGGACCTATTCCGCTGCTGCTTACACAACGACCGCTACGAAGTTCCCAGGGCTTAACAATACTTATCACCCAATTTTGAGAAAACCAACCAATAAAAAAATTTAATTTTTTCATGTGTTACAGTGTGATACATTCTTTCGATAATGATCTCAATTTCTGTTCATTATTACTTATAGTTTCCGTGCTACGTCAAATTAAGTGAACTACTGCACAAAATTTTGAAGAGTTTGCAGAGGAAAAGTCGCATTGCTTAGACTGTGCGTATGGTTGATTTTAGCTCATACAATGCTGCAGACGAAATGTAGGTAAGATATCGGAATATTATTTAAGGTTCAGAGCAGAACGATAACTCTTTTCATTCTCGAGATACAGGCTGTTATATCCGACGGACAGATGCGGGGAACTTTGCGTACTATCGTCCGAATTTAAGAAAACTGGTTTGTGGCTCTATATCTAAAGAGTTCACCTATAATTCAAGCTGACCTGTACCGTGGCCAAATATTTCAATAGACCGCGAACATGTCATCATCGGAGCATAGTGTAAATTAAGAAAACAATTTGAGATCATGGAAAAGTCTTTGATGAGTATTTTCTTGGTTATTATGTACTTATATCTTACATGAACTACGAAAAATGCAAGGAGATACCCACCACATGTCTTACCAGAAACAGAAATTAAAGGTGTCTTTACAACGCCAATTACATTTGAATGTCTAATATTTGTCTTGTTTAAATTCTTAGATTCGTGTTATGACACACTCTAACACACGAAAACCAATGAGAAAAGCTTGTTTCAGGAACTGTATGTTAATTTCATATCTAAACGGGAATCTAGTTCACTCACTAATATGTAAAATAAAATTGTGTATTTTCGACAACTACCTGCAGATAAAATCAACGACGCGTGAATAATTTAACCCCACGACATTGTGCAGGAATTTTCTTCACAAATTTATTCAAGTTAAAAATATATAGCTATCTGCTGCGTGATCCATTCGTCAGTGAAGCTTTAATCCATTAATTTACATTATGAATTAAAATCATCACAGCACAAGAACCGAAGTTATAGCCTCCTAGTTTTCTCTGACGACTTTCATCAGCCAGACTGTTCATCTTCCTGCATTTCTGATACCTAATGGAAGTACTATAATGTTTACCTCCCTTCTTCGCTTCTTAAAAACGCCCAAAAGTACAACACTGTGGCATTATTCAAACCAAAACATACGAATATTCACAAGGTTTTCATGGCAGCCAAGCAACGTATAGGACCAAGATGGCGGAAAGAACCACGTGACTTGATTTCAGCCAATCACGAGCTGCAGACGGCGGCAAGCGACGCGGAAAAGGATGGCCATACTTTCCCTATACAGAGCTTTAGTCTAGGTCTAGCGCGACAGCCATCTAGCGGCGAAACAGGTGGAACTACCATGGAGCCACGATTACTAGCAGACACTTCATACGCGCGCCTGAATAGGGACCAGTTCTAAGTCCCGCGAATCCGCGCATGCGCACTAGGCAGCGCTAACTTACGCATGCGCAGAAGCGAATACTGCACGAAGCTTTCTGCTTGTTATTTGTGTATGACATTCGTAGTTAGAAGTGATGTGTGATTTCAGACTTCCGTGTTGCGGTTTCTTCCCGCTTTTTCAGTTAGTATATTTTCGTAAATACAGTAATTAAACAAGAAACATGTTTGCCAGCAGACCTTTATACTAGGTGTTTAAGAAAATGCGTTTTTACATTGTTGCTTCATACTTATAGAAATGAAATGGAACAGCGTGCCGTTGAGTCATTATTCAGGCGTACAGGGACGAAAGTTGATTGTATAACCCACACGATCCCTTTATCATAAGTTATATCAGCAATCGTGTGCTCCTCAATGATATGCGTACAACTTTACAAACAGCAGCTTTTCAAAACAGGTCACGTTTTTCCTCACGAAGTTCCAAATTTGTTGCGGATTTCCGGGACTCAGTTCTTTTATCAGCTATAAGTCTATTCTCCTACCTTCCTTCTTTCCGGCCAAAGTCCAACCCAACGTCTGGTTCTCCTCATTATTGTGTCCTTTGTGTGAAATGCAATATAAATGTAAATTTAGACAGAATATACATTTTCAACGTAGTGTCGTAATATAAAGCTGTCGCGCGGTCTGAGTCTCCTTGCCACGAATTGCGCGGCCGCTCCTGCCGAAGTTAACGAGTCCTCCCTCAGGCATTTGTGTGCATGTTGTCATCGGCGAAAGTCTAGGAACCGATAACCTAAGTAGTTTGGCCATTACCTACACAAACTTAGAACTCTTATATAAAAAGAAAGTGTTGAGTCTGTAATTCAAAGCAATAGTGACTCAATTCTGTGCTAAATACATAAGAAAAAAAGAAATACTTAATAAAAAATGACAACTTCACATTAAACAGGAACCGTAAGCTCACAGAAATTCCAGGACATTACAGCTCCCCTCGGGTTCTTGTGTGGTATGAATGAACGATTAGATGAGCTGTTTTCTTCGTGTTTAAAGCGCGTTATTGCTGTCTACTGCGCTTGGTCGGATTCGCGCGAAGAAATATCCGCCGTGCATCGTGTAATAGCTTTACGTGAAGCAGTACGTAGTTCCAGATAATCACACTTGTGGCGCTAGTGCCTAGGCGTACGCCTCAGGTATATCATGTAATAGGGCCTTGATAAACGCCGGCACACCGGACACGTCAGTGGCCTCATGGCAGGCGGCACGAGATCTCCCCTCAGCCTCCCCTCCACGCTACCCTCAGAAGCGCCTCTAGTGTCGTCTACCAGTACTAAGCCGGGGAACCGCCTGACACCTGCTAGCATCTTACGGAACTACGAGGGGAGCGTAGGACAGTGGTTTAGGGGGGCTTCTCCTCTATATGTGTTACTCTGTGATGAAAGTAGGGTTGCCAGATCTCCGGGCGCCGCCCGGAGTGCCCGGGTTTGGAATGAATTCTCCGGGTCTACAGGCCAATGACTCATCTCCGGGTTTGAATGTAACCTTCATCTTAACATTTTTTTACGACGCTTTTAAGTACTATGCTCATGTAGCGACGATCTACATCGAACTTAACGTAACTTAAACTAAGGACGAACATAACATCCATGCCCTAGGGGGGGATTCGAACCTCTGGCGGGAGCAGCCTCGCGCACCGTGGCAAGACGCCTCAGTGCGCTCGGCCATTCCCGGCCGGCTCCTCTCTAGTAATTATGAATGACGCCAGTTGACACGTTGCCGCAACAGTGTTTGCTTAATAATGCGCTAGCCGATTACTACCGACGCAACAATGAAACGTTTTCAGAGGAAGAATAGAAAAGTAGCGTTTTGTTGCAATAAGAAATTGACATTTATATAAATGTCAATTTCTTATTGCAACAAAACGCTACTTTTCTATTCTTCCTCTGAAAACGTTTCATTGTTGCGTCGGTAGTAATCGGCTAGCGCATTATTAAGCAAACACTGTTGCGGCAACGTGTCAACTGGCGACGTCTATTATTTGTATTCCTTCAAACCGTCTTGATTGCAATTTTTTTACTAGTTAATGACGCGTTTCGCCCTTTAGCAGGGCATCTTCAGATTATCTGCGTGACAGAATTTACACAAAATTACAAGGCGGAATTACAAACGGTTATAATGGTACATGGGATTATTTTGTGTTAAGAAGACAGTATATACGGTAAAAAAAAAGCTTACAATGCGCTCTCCGTGGTGTGACACCTTAAGTTGTTATTGCGGTATTTATATTTTTCTGGAATTTTTTGGATATCCTTGTCGCCCTACAAATGATCGGGTAACAACGAATTACAGTTGGAACATACTCGGTAAAGATGTGAGAAACCGAAGGCCACCCCTAGCAATGTTCCACGGGGGGACGGGGGGGACGGAGGGGGGATACTTGCTGGGAGGGAGGAGATGATTAGTTTTTTTTTTCTTTTAGAATTCACGTGTAATCCTGGTTGGGGGGGGGGTGTTGGTCGCAGTTGGGGGAGGAGTGAGTCATTGGTCAAGGGGGAGGAGGGGCAGGTCTGGTGTCCGGGCCAGCCTCGAGTTCAACCTGGCAACACTAGATGAAAGGCGTCTCCCTGTATGTCGAAGAAGGAATGCCTCCAGGAGTTGCACAGTAGCTCGTAACAGAGGAGAGTATTTTTCGCGGAAACCTCGCCGCAGGGCGAGGAATTTGGTTCCAGTGGGGCGAATCCTCGGTGCAGCTGTGAGGCGGCCGCTTTTTTTCAGAGTGTCGGAGTAATTACTAGCGGCCGTGGCCGCCCTCTGCCGGGCTATGGGCAGCGCCGCCTGCGGAAGTGCGCCGCGCTGCCTGGCAATGCAATTAGCGCCGAGAAAGGCTCTGCAGACAGCGCGTCCGAGCACGGCTCAATCTTACGCCGGTTGTACTACCGTAGTACACGGCCCGGTACTGGACTCAATTCACGAGGATCAGCTACATCAACATCTACACACATACTCCGCAATCCACTGTATGGTACGTGGCGGAGGGTGCACTGTACCACTACTAGGCATTTCCTTTCATATTCCACTCCCAAATAGAACGAGGAAAAAAAGAATGCCTATATGCCTCCGTGTGTTTGTTGTTGTGGTCTTCGGTCCGGAGACTGGTTTGATGCAGCTCTCCACAATACCCTATCCTGAGCAAGCCTCTTCATCTCCACATAAGAACGACAACCTACATCTGTCTGAATCTGCTTACTGTATCCATCTCTTGGTCTTCCTCTGCGATTTTTACCCCACACACTTCCCTCCAATGCTAAATTCACAATTCCTTGATGTCTAAGAATGTCCCCTACCAATCTGTCCCTTCTTTTAGTCAAGGTATGCCAGAAATTTCTTTTCTCCCCAATTCTGTTCAGTACCTCCTCATTAGTTACGCGATCCACCCACCTAATCTTCATCATTCTTCTGTAGCACCATATTTCAAAAGCCTCAATCCTCTTCCTGTCCGCACTGCTTATCGTCCATGTCTCACTCCCATACAAGGCAACACTCCATACAAATGCCTTCAGAAAGGACTTCCTTAGGCTTAAATCAATATTCGATGTTAACAAATTTCTCATTTTCAAAAACGCTTTTCTACCCATTGCCATTCTGCATTTTATATCCTCTGTACTGCGACCATCATTTGTTATTTTACTGCCCAAGTAACAAAACTCATCTACCTCCTTTATTGCTTCGTTTCCCAATCTAATTCCTTCAGAATAACCTGATTTTCTTACACTGCACTCCATTACCCTAGTTTTGCTCTTGTTAATCTTCATCTTATATGCACCTTTCAGCACACTGTCCATTCTGTTCAATTGCTCTGTACGAACCCTAATTTCTCTCGACATTGTGATCACTACGAGAAATGTAAGTAGGTGGCAGCAAGATCGTACTAAAGTCAGCCCTCTGAATTTCCTCAACAGAAATTCACGAAAAGAGCGTCGTCTTTTCTTCAGCGATTCCCAATTGAGTTGCCAGAACATTTCCGTAACACTTGCGCATAGGTCGAACCTACCAGTGACAAATTTAGCTACTCGCCTCTGAACTGCTTCTATGTCTCCCTTAAACTGATCTGCTGCGGGTCCCAAACACTTGAGCAATACTCAAGACGTGGTCGTACAAGTGTTTTATACGCGGTCTCCTTTACAGATGAAGTGCATCTTCCCAAACTTCTCCCATTACACCGAAGTCGGCTGTCCGCCTTACTCACAACTGTCGTTACATGATCGTTCCATTTCATATCACTCTGCAATATTACGCCCACATATTTGAACGACGCGACTGCATCAAGAAGCTCACTACTAATGCTGTATTCGAACATAATGGGATTGTTTTTCCTACTCATGCGCATCACCTTACATTTTTCTACATTGAAGATCAGTTGCCATTCTTCGCATCAACTAGAAATTTTGTCTAACTCATCCTCACTCGCCGTCGAGAACAACGTACTGCGTTCTATTACTTAGGAAGTCTTCCAGCCAGTCACAAATATGTGAACCTGTTCCATAAGCTCGTATCTTCGTTAGGTGTGCTGTGTGGCACTACATCAAACGCCTTTTTGAAGTCGAGAAAAACACAATCCGCCTATTGCCCTTCGTCCACGGCTCGCAAGATGTCATGTGAGAAAAGGGCAAGATGAGTTTCACATAATGTTTCCTGAACTCGTGGTGGTTCGTAGAAAGAAGCTTTTCCGTCTCAAGGAAATTTTTATATTCGAACTGAGAATATACAGGAAACTGATGTCAACGATATTGGCCTGTAATTATGTGGGTCAGTTCTCTTTCCTTTCTTATAAACGGGAATCACCTGCGCTTTTTTTCAATCAAGATTCGCGATAAATGCAAGCTAAGTAAGGGGCCAATGCCGCAGAATGCTCTTTGTAAAACCGAACTGGTATTCTATAAACAAACACAAGTCCAGGTGTACGTTTCGTCAACAGTGCTGCCAGCCGACAAGGAAGGACGTGGGTGGGTAGGGGTGTGGGTAGAGACAGCATCTTTTATATTTTATTTTTTAACCTTTCATTTTCAACCCCTTAGGGGGTAGGGCGGGCCGGATGAGAACTCGCAGGCTCTTTGCGGCCTAAGTTCTAGGGTTTTCCTTTGTTACACTTTTCTAAGCTTTATATTTGTTCTTAAATTCTTATTTTTGTTTACAATTAGGAAAATATAATGTACAATATATACAATTATATAATTTTGTCTGTAATTATGTTTGCAACAAGGGTTAAATATATATACCCATGCCCGAGGGGGGGATTCGAACCCCGACCGTATTGGCCGGGCAGACCGTGACTGGAGCGCCTCAGTCCCCTCGGCCACCGCGGCCGGCTGTTTGCTTGTCTCTTCAGTGTTTTAATACATGTGTGAATTGACTTCTTGGAAGGGTCAAATTTTCGTATGCAAAATACATTTTTCATAGAATTCCCTAACCTACTTATGGCCATGCGGTATCTATTTTACATTCACTTACGACAGTCATCGCTGTACAACCAGGATGTATAGCTTCGGTGCAGCTTATCGCCTGTACACTGATGTTTTTTCTCCGTAATACTACAATTTAGCAAACAAATTTCCATTAAACAATGAATTCATTTCCTACAGAAATATGCAGTCTCAACATATCAAAGAAATGCATATTAATTGTCATATAGGGCACAAATTGTAATTTGACGCATCGCCTTATAATTAATAAATTACCATCAGTCAGTACGTGACAAAGTTTGCTTCCTTATTTCTTATTCTTAAATTTGTCAACATGCAATACACTAGTGTAAACGTACCTTCTTGTCGAATTCTAGCTACATTTCCTAGCTACATTGTAATTCGTTAAGAAACAAAGTATGACCGTATGGTGCGAGTGATCTGTTTGCTACCTGGGTGTTCAGGTGTCTGAAAGTTCATATTCGTTTTCTTTTCAAATTAGAGCGCAGCTGCTCAGAAATGTTACTAGAAAACGATAAGGAAGTATATTTGGATTCCGCTCCCGTACCAGTCTGTTACGTCGCTTATTGACAAACAAAGTTCAGAACTGTAAGCAACCTTTCATTTGTCACAGAGAACTGATGAAATTTTTTTCCCAAAACATACGAATGTGCAGGCCCCGGAGATAGGGGTATTTATGCACGTGCTACGGAGAACAATGCCGTAGTTCTAGCTAATGTGTAAATTGTAATGAAAATGCGTAAGTAATAACGGAACGATTCAGTATTCTTTTCAAACTGATTGCAACAATTGTACTGGGTCACGCCTAACTACATTCCTCAATTAGGAGTGGAAGAGATAATCATGTGAATTGAAACCGTCGTGGGCATGAGTTCCTATTCAAAATGTTATGTACTCGCTACCCTGTGCAAGTCCTAGAAGTTTGTAACGGGAATTTCCCACCACCCTGTATGTACTTACATCCGCTTACAAAACCTCAGACTATTTTCTCGAGAATTGTTGAGCGTGGGATCGAATGGCTTTTGCTTATTATTATTATGAGTCTGAACATAATGCAGCATAAATATTAAAAAATACGATACCTTATTGTGTCCTTTTCGGCATTCTATAAGAATCGTGTGTCGCAAACCCAAAAGAGTCGTTAAGGAATCGTACGAAAAGATTCACAAGTTCAGATTCCAACATCCATGACACATGATGCTGCCATCTATGAGCAGGGATTAGAACGTCAAGGCATATTACCCAAGATTAAATTTCAACATAGCTGCCATCTAAAATTAGTAACAACAAAATAGCCGGCTGCGGTGGCCGAGGAGACTAAGGCGCTTCAGTCACGGTCTGCACGGTCGGAGGTTCGAATCCCCCGTCGGGCATGGATAATTGTGCCGTCCTAGTTCGTAAGTAGTTCATAAGTAGTTTGTAAGTTTAGGGACTGATGTCCCCGTAGTTAAGTCCCATAGACTATACATTTGAACAACAAAATACGAATATCACATTGAGAGCGGATTGGGCGAATTTCACAATAACAGAATAATTGATTTTAATGTTTAAATGCACTGTTTCATTAAAACTAACTGCGAGAAGGAAATAAATAAAGCACGTTTTTCACAGCAGAGCATACATTTCCTTTCTTATAGTAGGTAGCAGCAGAAAACCTGTAGAAAAAACAGTGTAGCCTGCGGACTGAAGAGCATAACAACAACATTTATTATGAACTAGTACTCCTGGAAGAAAGGATATGGTGGAGCCATGGCTTAGCCACAGCCTAAGGGATGTTCCCAGAATGAAACTATCACTTTGCAGCGGAGTGTGCGCTGATATGGAACTTCCTGGCAGATTAAAATTGCGTGCCGGAACCGGGACTCTAACCATTTCGCGGGCAAGCGCTCTACCGACTGAGTTATCCCGACACGACTCATGATGCCGCCTCACAACTTTACTTCCGCTAGACTTGCAAGGTTCCCAGGAGAGCTTCTGTGAAGTTTGGAAAGTAGGTACTGGCGGAAGTAAAGTTGTGGGGCGGCATCGTGAGTCGTGTCGGGATAGCTCAGGCCGGGCGCCGTGGCTCAGCGCGCCCGGTCAGAGAGCTGAACGTCCTCTGTAACAAAAAAGCTGAGCCAAATGATCGACGAACGACCAAGTACGAACAATAAAAACGACCGCAGATCATAGATCTACGTAAGAGCAAAAAAAAAAAAAAAAAAAAAAAAAAAAAAAAAAAAAAAAAAAAAAAAAAAAAAGTCGGTAGAGCGCTTGCCGCGAAAGGCAAAGGTCCCAGGTTCGAGTCCCGGTTCTGGCACACAATTTTAATCTGCCAGGAAGTTTCATATCAGCACACACTCCGCTGCAGAGTGAAAGTTTCATTCTGGGAACATTTATTATATTAAACTTACAATTTCAAATGATACGTCAAGTGAAAGAGCAACTCAAACTGTTTTACCTAGAACCTTATAAATGTTCAATGTGAACACCATTTGTCACACGGCGCACATCAAGGCTATTGCCGAGTTCTACACAAACGTTGATTTGTGTGTCTGTGATTGTAGCAACAGCTGCTCAAACCGGTTTCTTAATTCAGGGAGGTCAGCTGGTAGTGGAGGCACGTACACACGACCCTTTATGAAGCCCCAAAGGAAAAAAATCGCATGGCATTAGGTCAGATGAACGTGGAGGCCATGCAAATCAAGCCCTGTCATTCGGCCCCTTGCGGCCTATCCAGCGCTTGGGTGTGACATTCAACGAATCGCGTACTTCGGTATGCCAATGAGATGGAGCACCATCTTGCTGGAAATGCTCTTCTTCTAACTGAGATAAGAGCCATTGCTCTAGTGTATCAAAGTAAGAAGTGCCGGTTGCAGTAGGTTCACCAAAAAAGAAAGAAAGGCCCATAAACATTCCGCCGGGATACGGCACAAAAAACACTTTAGGGGAAATCGCGTTGTATTACTACCATCTCGTGAGGATTTGCTGAGCCCCAGATGCGCACACTGTGAGTGTTAACAAGTCCATTAAGGTGAAAGGTGGACATATCACTGAAGACAACATGACCCAGGAAATCGTCATCGTCATGGAAACAACATGTCGTTTGCAAAGTTGGCACGTAATCCGTGTTCCGTCGTCTTTAAAGCCTGTAGTAACTGCACACGGTAAGGACGTAGTTGTACGCGTTTTCTTAAAACTTTCCTAACAGTCGTCACAGGAACTAGTATTCGCGACTTGCCTTCCGGAGTGATTTATTTGGGCTACGAGTGAACGACTCTTTCACTCTCTCAACAGTCTCTTCACTACATCTTGGTGGTCCCGTGCTCTTCCCTTTACAAAGGCAGCCGGTATCTCGAAACTGATGACACCATCTGTTGTTGTTGTGGTCTTCAGTCCGGAGACTGGTTTGATGCAGCTCTCCACAATACCCTATCCTGAGCAAGCCTCTTCATCTCCACATAAGAACGGCAACCTACATCTGTCTGAATCTGCTTACTGTATCCATCTCTTGGTCTTCCTCTGCGATTTTTACCCCACACACTTCCCTCGAATGCTAAATTCACAATTCCTTCATGTCTAAGAATGTGTCCCACCAATCTATCCCTTCTTTTAGTCAAGGTATGCCAGAAATTTCTTTTCTCCCCAATTCTGTTCAATACCTCCTCATTAGTTATATGAATGCTATTATCACTGGATGATCACAAACGAACTTCAGCTGGAGCACACGTTCACATTAACAACAGATTCGGTCTTTGCGAACTGCAAAACACAAGGATACATTGCACGCTGCGCATGCGCACTGGTGCAAAACATAACTGAGTTGCTCTTTCATTTGACATATAACTAAGTTTAATATTATAAATATTTTAAAGCGTGAAAACCCCGATATTCATTAAAACACCCTGTATTAGTAGCCCAGTTTACCCGCTAAATGCCTTCAATAGTTTTTCCTTAGGTAGAAGACAGCGGCGCAATACCGTTCAGCGGGTTAATACAATGCACCGCAGTTTCCAGTTTCCTACATAATGTAAAGAGCTGTATAGTGCTTGTGCATGTTTTTGTTGTGGTGTTCAGACCGCAGACTGATTTGGAACAGCTCTCCACACTACCCTGTTCTGTGTAAGCCTCTTCATCTGCGACTAAGAATGGCAATCCACATCCTTCTGAATCTGCTTACTTTAATCGTCCCCCTCTACGAGTTTTACCCCCACACACTTCCTTCTAATGCGATTCCTCGATGTATTCCTTCTCTTAGTCTGGATATGCCAGAAACTCCATTTTTCCACAATTCTGTTGAGCACCTTATTAGTTACGTGATCTACCCATCTAATCTCCATCATTCCACTGCAGCGCCACAGTTGAAAAGGTTCTATCGTCTTTTTGAACTTCTTATCGCCTACGTTTCACTCGCATAGCTTGTTCAATGTTCAAATGTTTGTTAAACATAAGGGACTTAACTACGGGGTCATCAGTCCCTAAACTACTTATGAAGTACTTTATACTAAAGACGACACAAATATCCTTGCCTGAGGGGGATTCGAACCCCCGACCGTAGCGGTTGTGCAGACTGACTGGCGCGCCTCAGACCGCTCGGTCACTTCGGCCGGCTCGCATAGAATGCAACACTCCAGACAACTAATTAAGAAAGGCAGTGGCGGACTAAGGCTATCGGAGGCCCGGGGCGGTGACAAAACAAAATGAGTTTCCCCGTCCATTTGGAAATACATATATTACTATAAGAAAGTAACTTTTGAGATTTGAAGGCCCTCTGGACGAGAGGCACGGAAAAAAAACTTTCGAGAATTGGAGTTTTAAGAACGACAGGCCAAGGGCACCAGAAATGAAGATGAATAAATAGTAATAATAATAAAATAAATAAACGTGCTTTGGAGGTGTTTGTAGCCCCCCCCCCCCCCCCAAGTCCGCCACTGAGAAAGGTCTTCCTAGGAAGGCTTGCGCATAGCCTTCAGACAGGTTGTGAGCTTTTAATGGCACTGTCGTTTTCGACAAGTTGTTTCATTTGATATCGACTGTTTTGTTATAAAACCAGCATCTCACGTGTGTTAAAGTGAGTGAAACATGGTAATACTGACAATATTACAAGTAGCTTGATTGAATTGTGCATTTCTTGCCTTATTTTAAACATGAAATGGTAGTAGATAAACATCGTGATCGTTGGGTTAGAATCAAAAAATGCTGGCTCATATTATCACAGGGCAATATCGCGCGAGATGCAAGATTTGCGGTGGATGGGTTTATTCCCAGTGTAGTGGATGAAACATTGCTGAAAATTGTGTTTGTGACTACTGCCGTTGAAATACGCGCTAAATGTGAACTGATTGTGAGACAAACTGAGTCCATTATGTAATTTTATCAGTAAAATGATGATTAATTCTTAGTTCTCAGTCAGAAAGTTAATAAAGTGTGAAATTAACATTTTTGAAAGGTTTGTAAATTCCAAAGTTCGAATTCTTTCATTGGCTTCATTTTACAGCGCTTTTGTGAGTGAATTGTATGTGCTATATAATGTGATACTTTTACACTTCGCGATATTACCTACCTCTTGGGCTAATACCGTGACACTTAACATTTCTCATAGACACCAGTGGAGTTGTCAATACATTTAATATACCAAATACGGAACTACAAACCAGTAGGGAATTATTGCTTGTCAAAACAAGATTTGTACCTTTTCAGTTCAGTTAGAAAACTAATAATATTTCAAAAATAGCTTAAGTACATGTTATGACACAGCTCTCCCGTACTTAACTTATTACTCTTGGATTAATGCTCAACAGTAACTGTTAGTAATAATCAGCTTTCCAGATATCAGACTAGAGAACCCGTCAATAACAATTAGGATTAATACAAAACCAGTCAACATCGCATTTCTTTCTATCTTATGTTAGTTACCGGTCATCTACAGTTGATCATTTCCAGCATTGTCTGAAGATTATCTTGTAAAAGGTCGAAACAGGTAACCAAGAAATAAATGAATGCAATCTAATTACTTCCAAGGTAGATGACTCTCCAGGAATTTTTTTTTTGCTAAATTAATATTTATCGAGTGATGATACAGAGTCTGGTTCAAGTACATAATTCTAATTGTATACATTACAAAACATGACAAGAAAAATATACGTGCAGGATCAGATGTACAGTGTTATACTAAATTATGTAAACATAAAACAAGTTCTTAGATTCCTAGGTCTAGTCTGTTGATCCAGTTGAGCCCTTCAGCTGATTCATGGTGGATGTCATTTATTGACGGCTCGTCTCGGGCATTCACCAGCGATGTGTTTTATTGTTTGCAGGCCAGGTCCACAGTTACAGTCGGGTGACGTTGCTCTGCCCCATTTGTGCTGTAGATATCCGCAGTTCTCTTGCCCTGTTCGCATGCGGTTGATGATTCTCCACTGGCGTATGGAGAGCGTGAAACTTGGAACTCGCACTGAAGGGTTTTCAACCATATGAACGTTGAACACTGACGATTCTTCCCAATGGCTTTTCCAATGTCAAAGTTGGTAACCTCAAGATGGTGTGCAGTTTTCCAAGATGGTTTTCTTGACTTCAAACGCTGGTGTTCTGCTGTAGATGTGTCACTGTGTGTGGGTAGCTGGGGGTTCTTCTGAATGTTCCTCCAGATATTCAGGACAGCATCTGATCTTCGTAGAAGGTTGGGTGTTACTTAAAACTGGTAGCCATGCAGTTTGAGTGCTATGTATGCAACCTGTGATGAGTCGCATTGTCTGGTTGAGTTGCACATTTATTTTCCTGGACTGAACACTGTTCATCCAAGTTGGACAACAGTATTCAGTGACAGAGTATGACAGTGCCAAAGCAGTTGATCGTAGGGTTTCAGCACTGAAACTCCAGGAGATACCAACATGCTTCTGGATGATATTATTACGGGTCTTCACTTTAGCAGCCACGTTGGAACGTGTTGACGGAAAAGTTACTGCAGTACTGCAAGGTTTGTTCTCTGAATTTTACTTCTGGTTTACATTTAGAGGGCCTATTTCGTAGGTGAAATGCTGAAGTGACAGTTTTCTGGAGGTTTAGGTGGAGCCACCATTCCTGAAGTATGTGTCCAGAATTTCCATGTCGGCAGTTAATGTACTTGCAGCTGTGGGTTACCAGACAGATGTCATCAGCATATACGAATTTCGTTGAGGATGTGGCCGGAAGGTCTTAGACATGTAACTTGAGAGATACAGATCCTTGGGGTAACCCGTCATTGAATTTGAAGACGTTGCTTCTGTCGTTATCAGAGTAGATCTGTGAAAGTCTGTTTCTAAGTAGGTTTGTGAGTTTTCGACACTTAATGATGCTCACAAATTTCAAGAAAAGGCCTTCTCGCGATACGGTTTCACAGGTAGTGGATAGATCCAAGAAAGCAATTATGCTTACCTCATATCCACTTTTTGGCAATAATAATCGGCATTTAGAATTGGAGGTACATAATGAACCCGTTTCTTCCGCCCTCATCTCCTTCTCTCTGACCGAAATTTCCCGACTTCTCTTTGGCCATATTCTTGCCTCCCTGTGTGTGTGATCACTGCCTACCCCTCTCTCACACTCCGCGATATGTCAATTTCCTACCCTCTTCTGCAATATACGTACCCGCCTCTCTCTCTCTCTCTCTCTCTCTCTCTCTCTCTGATTTTAGACTTGTTTATTGTTATTAGAATTTTTTATTATTATTAATCGCCCAAGTTACTTACATTTTTTTTGTTCCGTTACACATTTTTGGACGCAGTGGCAACAACAAAATAGAACCTTTGCGGAAAAAAGAGCTGCTGACCCTTATAAAAAGGAAAACCAAAAGGAGGAACTCTTCGTTCCAGGAGGCCCAATAGTGAAAATAAAGAAATTATCTGCATAACAAAATGAAGCACGTATCGGAAATTCTTCCCTGAAACAAATATGAACATAAGGGAAGACGGGAATACTGAAGAAGGAGCTAAGGTACTCTACATGTGACGTCTAAAATGTAAACGTCTTTTGGCAGCCTTGAATGAGAATGGCTTGAAGAACAGTGGTGAACATCTCCTGGCAGCGAGGTTTTCTCCGTACCTGATGGTATTGTTCCCATAGGTAGGTCAAGTATGGAACAGCGATTTTGATGTGTAGCATAACGATTGCATGTACGGTGTGCCTCAGAAGTCACACAGTGGTGTTCAAATGTTTGTGAATCTATCGGACCAAAATGTGTGGTCATCAGTCCGTACCTTACAAACTACTTAAACTAAGGTAACCTAACCTAAGGACAACACACACACACACACACACACACACACACACACACACCCATGCCCCAGGGAGGACTCGAACCTCCGACGGCGAACAACCGCGCGGTCCGCAGCGAGGCGCCTTAGACCACTCGGCTACTCCACCGCGGCCACAGTGGTGTTGTGCGTGGTTTGCAGTGGTCGGCGATAATCAGGGACCAGAACCCAGCTCACCGGTACAGGCAGTGGGGATCTCGCGTTGATCAATGAAACAATACTGCGACAGAGCAAGGACACCTGCGAGACTTGTCTACCCAGGAAGCAATGTTCACGCGTGTCGGTAGCGTCACAGTCCTCACAAGCGGCGGACGCACCGAGGCGGGTGGCTGCGAGTTGTTCGTTTGTGGCCAGTGCGTCATTTACCGACATATACCTGGTGGACGAGACGTCCGTGGCCAGGGCCGGGAGGTTCACATTTACCCACAGCTGGCGCCAGTTGACCGTGGGCTTCCGTGCAACCAGTCTGTGGATGGGCGGGTGTCCGAGGAGGGCTTCATTCGGGCGACAAACCGTCCTGTTCCTGTCCCTGTCCGCTTCAAGTATGTAACTCCTGGTGGTGAAGTATTCGAGAACAGAAGTCGTCTATAAGGGATTTCCCTGATGTCGATGGGAGCACGTTCTGACAACGGGCCGGCCGCGGTGGCCGAGGGGACTGAGGCGCTCCAGTCACGGTCTGCATGGCCACTACGGTCGGGGTTCGAATCCCCCCTCGGGCATGGATATTTGTGCCCTCCTTAGGATTAGCTAGGTCATAAGTAGTTTGTAAGTTTAGGGACTGATGACCCCGTAGTTGAGTCCCATAAACTATACAAACATTTTCATTTTCTGACCACGGGCGGTATTGGGTAAGTGACGCCGCCGTCGTTCTGCCGGGGTCCTTGGCACGTAATGAGGCAGTACGGTGGATTAAATGTGCCGCACACTTACACGGAAAATCCACCAGTTCACAGGCCACCGTCCGATCGTGAGAGGACACATGCGGTCCCCTTTGACTTTGAAAATCGCGTGGCGCCGGAGAAGCCATGAGACCGCATGTGAAATCGAGTGTGCCAACATCTTGGGAACCGGGAGAATATGCGCAGTACACCATGCCTTAGAAAGGATGGACCCATTTATCAAGGAGACCCTCTGGAGTAGCGTGAGACGACGGATAGCGTGTAGTTTACAGGCACTCTGATACTGCACAAAATGCGTCGCCATATCGGCCTGCATCTTGTACGGTGCAACAATGACGCCTAAAACATTTATGTTCGTCGACCTGACAGAAAGACGGCCGCCTGATGTTCAGAGACCGTCCCAGCGCGCGCAGCGGAGGGTCCACTGCGATGGCAATCAGAAACTTGGACACAGAGCAACCCTGAGGGACAGAACGCTGGTTGGCAATGTGTGCAGTTTGTCAGCCATTAATAGTTACGACCACAGTCTAATATATACAGTCGCGACACTACCGCTGATTTTTGTTATACTAGGCGACTGCAGCGCTCCTTGCGGACGTAAAGCCACGTTGCTCTATATCGTATACGCGACATGTGTTTGTTGTGTGTTTTAGTGTACGAAATGGTTTTTACGAAGGGAAGCGTGTGTAGTGCAATAAATTGCAGCAACAAAAACTAGAATACGTCATATTTATCATTCTTTAGGTTTTCTACAGAGCCTGAGAGGAATGTGACATAAAGTTTCGGTAATGCTTATTTACAATTATGTTGTGAGCAACACACACATATTGAAGATTATTTCTTTTTAGGGTCAAGAAATGGCTTATAAATAGCAGGCGACAAGATCTTTTGAATAAAGCTGCCGCGTATTTACGTGATAAAGTGAAGTCCTGCTCGCTACACTTCGATGCAAACCAGTTCATGAATGATGAACGGAAGAAGCTGGTGTGGAATGTTGTGCCTACATTGTTTTATGTTCCAAACAAACCACCGAAACTGGGAATGAAGAGGAAACTACCGCAAAGACGTGATAATGTAAAGGCGGAAGAAATTAAACTGTGTCCTGAAACAAGTATTAAGACTGTGGTTGCTGCTACATCACAGCTAGAAACATTTTTGTCTGGGCATTCGAAAGTAATTCACTATAGAGGCAAATGTATAAGAAATGTATGGAAATGTGTTCATTGTTACCGTTATTAATGTTTGAAAGGTTAAATGTTTCCCCTTTTATCTAACGGAAACCACAGTCTAATATATAAACCTATTTATCGGAAACCACTGAGCCGTCTTATTTTACAGACGATTGTCGCCCCGCCCCCTCCCACTCCTCCCTCATCTACGAACCATATGACAGACTGTGATAATGACTGAGGATCATCCATATAATATGACATTTAGACTGTCGTGTAATCGACGTAATATTACCTTAAAATAACATATGATTGAAATAATCTCATGCAAAATTATATTAGATGAAAGTTTCATAGCCATAACTAAAAAGCAGGGGGAAAAAATTTCGCACCTTTTAACACCGGGAAGACCAATTACATGCTTCTCGTGTGCGAAATACCAGCAAAGTAAGGAGCAATGTCTGAAGAATTTTGTCATAAATATGTTGCAGTTAGCGTCAGTTTATTCACGAGTTTTTACTAAATTTACATTTTTTTATATTTAACTGTCCCTTAGAAGTTCTATTATAGGCTTGTCTGCACAAAATACTATGTTTGTCTATCACTACCAGCAAGGTAAGCTGCAAGCAATTTCTAAAGAATTATTTCGTAACATATTGCACAATTGCAGTCTGTGTCCGATCACAACGAGTTTTTGCTCGGTTTATGTTTCTTTTACACTCAGTTATGTGTCAAGATACTTAAAGGTTGAAATGCAAGAATATATACAATATTTAGAAAATCACACAAATGTAATTACAAGCGGGCATTATTAATGTGTCGTATACGGCGTTAAGGGACAGCCGGCTTTACGATTGCTTGGAGCGCTAGTGTCGCTACTGTATTTATTAGACTGTGTTACGACTGAGGAGGCGCCCGCCGAAAGATTTGACAGCACCCGCAGGAAACGTTGCCCGAACCTCAACGTGTCCGTGACACTCCACAAAAATTAGTGATTAATGCGGTGAAAGACCTGCGCAATCATGTAAATGGATCCAATACGAGACAGACACGTAACAGGCGTTATAAAAGCCGCGAGAGTATCAAACAAAAATGAATGGAAGAATACTTATTTTAATGATTAAATACACTTTTTCCTTAAAAATAACTGCGAGACGAAAATAAATAAAGTACATTTTCCGTAGTAGAGCATAGAATTTTCACAAATATAGTTGAATTAAATTACACAATTATAACAGGAGCTGATCTGCATTACTCGCACGATAAAACAGAAGTAAGTGAAATCTTTTCTGAATAATGTAAATCTTCTCTCTACAATAATGATCATCGATAGTGTTGTACAAAAAGGAATACTATTTATAACATTTATAACTTTAACGCCCTATTGTTTTTACAGAAAAATTCTAATAAGTGTTTGCTAAGAAGTTTAGTGAAGTTTTTTTATGGGAATCAGTTTTCTTTTTTAATTTCAAGGTACTCTCGAGGGGGAACATATGTCCTCTAAGAATATCGAATGATAAGATGGCGGCGATCTTAACACAGTACCGACTGCGGTTGGAGCGGGACCCAATTTATATACGGGATATCCCTTATAGACCGCCCTTCGTGCGGGATTTCTCCTTTGCACGAAGTTATGCACTAGAGAAGGCCCGTAACAATGACAGTCAGTCGATTGAATGTTGCCTTGCAAGGACGCCCCCGTCCCCCAACCATCAACTGCTCGCCAGGCAGCCTACGATAAACTGGCGCATCGTGTGTAGGGATGCAAATGATACGTCGATGTTTTGAAAACCTCGATGTTTCGTCCATAAACATCGATATTTAGAACAGCGATATATCGCCGATGCATCGACGACAGAAGCCAAAACTATCGACATCGTTCAACAATTGATTGGCAACTCCATTATTACTTTATTTGTTGATCAGCCAGCGTCAGCTCGAGTGCGGTGCTCCTGCTGTCGTCGTTCGTCGCTGTTTTCATACTTTTGAAATAGTAGGTAAGTGAAATATGAAACAATCTTATGATTAATCTGATGTTTGTCCAGCACGGGCTGCTGGCATTACTGAAATTTTACCCTCCAACAGCAGTGGAATCGAATCTTTGACAGTGTTACCCAGTCAGACTGATATCGTACTGTCAAAACGTCAGTTAAAACATCAAACAAAAGTCGACGAAAAATCCGAGACAGAAGCCAACAAGCCAAGTATTACATAGATTTTCATTTCAGGAAGGTACATGATTTGATAAACGTAATTGATGAATATTCATTTTAAAAATACATTATTAAGTAGTAACTGAAAGATGCATAATGTTTAATTTTCTCCACGTCGACAGCTAAGAAAAATGCAATATGTTAACAAAACACAAGTTATTTCGCATGTAATGAACAAATCGATGTAAATCCTAAGTAAAATCAGCGCAATAGGTAGCGAAACCTTATTCCCAACTTCTTTTTCATTCTGATCTGCCATTTCGCTGTGTATTCTTAGCCTAGTGAAAGAACACAAATAAGGCAGATACTTTCTGGCAACACAGCTTCATTTCAGTGTGTTTTTCCTAATATTTCTTAAACGTATGGAAACATCGGAAAAACATCGATGTTTCGTTTTTCAGAGCGATGTTTTTTTAACATCGATATTTTTCCGCAGGAACATCGATGTCTGAACATCGATGTTTTTATCAACGATTTTGCATCCCTAAGGCCGGTAACGCACTAGTCAGCCAGACTGCGGCAGCCAAAATATTGAGCAGCCAGTTGGTGGCAGCTAGCTGACGGACAGCTGTGCCCAATCGGCAGAGCGATATGGAAGATGTGATAATCGTCCACATTTTGTCTCGAAGGAAACGCAAAGCAAAAAACAGATATTGGATTCATTCTCTGCTTGCGGAGCGGCACTAGAAGCGTTTATTTGAAAATTACTTCAAGGATCTTCGGTACTACCCAGATCGCTTTTTTAACTATACAAGGATGTCAGTCGAATCTTTTGATAACCTTCTGGAAAATTGAAGTCTTTTATCCATTACATATGGATCTGTCTTTGCACAATTTCTGCTATACTCCATCCCCCCCATCCCATACAATTATCAGCTATTCCCCTTCTGCTAAAAGCTATCCCTAACAAATAACCATAAACTTTGTGCACACTCACACTCACACCTTACATACCTTATCTCCACAATCACACCATCCTATTCATCAATTACACACACACACACACACACACACACACACACACACACACACACACACACACACACCACTCTACACCTCCTACCTGCTATTTACTTATAAACTTAATATATTCCCCCTCCCCCCACATACTACATTAAGTAACTCTCATAATACCCTTCTTCGTCTGCGGTACAACTACATTAAAATTATCCTAGTTTCCTATTTTCGCAGCCCTAATACCATTTCTTTATGTAACCCTACTCTCTTCTACTTTACTACACAATGCAGTTATGTAGTATACCACCACTTCCTCCCCACCCCTCCCCGCCACCCATTACATCTCACTCCCACCCCTGGCCTTACATACTAATGTCTATCCGTTGTTCCTCAAACTGTCCATGGTTACTTCCTCTTCCTCTTTGTACAGGTTCCTTACCTCTATTCCCTCCCCCCCTTCCCATCTCTACTTCACTTCACTCAGTCATCAACTACTTTCTACCACTCTAACCCCCTCCCACCCCATAAATATTTGGATACATATGCCAGTTGTAACTTTTAGTAACTATTCCCTCCTCTTCCCCTCCCCCCGCCTCATATTAAAGATAGGTTATTTTATGCCCCCACCTTGTTGAACTGCACTATGCAATACTCACTACTATTATTATGATGGTGACTTGTTTATTTTATTTTAAAAACCCAGCCACCACTTACTCTTATTGTATCTTAAAGCACCATGATCGGCTATACATGATTATCCTCTTTGGTATATTCCTAGCAATTTGACTGTTTAACTCTCTTCAGTTGCCTGACTAGATGTACCAATTGTAACACTAGGTTAATATTACTGTAACCCTTCACATTTCTTTGCACATTAGTTCACGCATCTGAAAACTTATAACCCACATCCTTAACTTATTCGTTGTATGATAATCACTTCATCAATCTATCCCCATTAAATTTTGAAGCCATAGACACAATGACAAATTCTTTATATTGACAGATGCCCTGACAGTGACATTCTAAGCATCCTACTACTGTGTCAGCTGCTAGTTCTGAAATATTCCGCCTATGGCGCCACTTATCATTGTACTTGTAGACTACTGAATTTCAATCTGCTAAGGGACTGATTTATCAGTCACTTGCTCCTCTCTTTACGCTTTTCTTCAACTACTTTGAGTATTACTGTTTTCCCATAGCCTTCATTCCCTTTTTTATTGTTACTCCTTTACTATAAGCCTCATCCATAGATACTTTGTTACCAGCTGACTGTTATTCATTCCATAATCTTTGCACTTAGCGTCGATTCCACTAGTAGCATGTTTAATTATTAAACTACAGTACAAAAATGTAAGTGTTAATTTTATCCCATTATATGAACTTATCTTTATTACATTCTATTTGGTTCGTAACTGCTGCATATTTCTGTAATCGACTTTTTACGTTCTATAGCCTTATTGTATACAAATGCACCTGTTTGTCTGTATAGAGACCAGAAGAATGGGCACTCAAGCGCCCGAAACCGGTCGTTAAAGTTCAAAATAAATAACGACAAGCAACTGGTTCCTGCATTTCATTAATTTATACTTCTGGAAATATAAGAAATGCCATTACGGGTACTGATACTCGTATGCGAGCTTGTATAATGCCGGAAGAGAAACTGTTGATTACTCTCAGGTGAGTCGGAAACAAATATGATAAATTTTTGTTAATGATATTTGAAAATAATTGGGCAGGGGGTAATATCGCAATTACATTTGCGATTTCCTCCCATCTCCTTCTCTTCACATCACGATCACTATACTGCTCACAAGACACATCCCAGATTTCTCTTCGTCTTTGAATTTCATGAATAAATTTCTCTGTGTCGAACGTCATTCAAAATGTTCAAATGTTTGTATAACTTATGGGACTTAACTACGGGGTCATCAGTCCCTAAGCTTACAAACTACTTATGAACTAGCTAAGACTAAGGACGTCACAAAGATCCATGCCCGAGGGGGGATTCGAACCCCCGACCGCAGTGGCCGTGCAGACCGTGACTCGAGCGCCTCAATCCCCTCGGCCACCGCGGCCGGCTCGAACGTCATGACAACTTGGAAACAAGGTGTGGCTGCTTGGTCAAGTGCGCGGAGATTGCTGGCAGCCACACGCGTTCACTGCGAGGCTCGCTGTTCATAATTGGTTGCCACTGCCGTGCAGTCGGCCGCGTTTTGATGGCTGCCAGAGCCACCAATTTCTGACTGCCCAGTGCTTATAGCGGCCTGCCGTCTACCACCGTTGTTTCATTGGCTGCCGCAGCCTGGCTGCCTAGTGCGTTACCGGCCTAATCGTGTGAGCTAATATCAACCACGCGGCCTTCCCGACGGGCGCGTCGGAGGTTGGAATGTTCCCTCGGGCATGGATGTTTGTGTCGCCTTTAGTGTAAGATAGTTCATAAGTAGTTTATAATCTTCTGGGCCCGCTGCGTCATGTATGTCATTTAGAGACATTGTGAATTATTGATACCAAAGACGCTGCTTTTTGTATTAAATTATTTAATACGACAGGCCTGTTTCGGAATGAATGCCATCGTCAGGTGTACTGTAAAATACAAAGAGAGTATACTATTTAATTTAAGAAGATAATTGTACTTTGTACATACATTCGTAGCTCTTCTTACCAGTGGCGTAACTAAGGGGGTGGGGGGATAGGACCCCCCCCCAGAACTCAAAAAAAAAAAAAAAAAAAAAAAGTAAAGATTGGAAACTCGGGGTGTTTTACCATAAGCTT
Source organism: Locusta migratoria (assembly GCA_026315105.1). Classification (NCBI taxonomy): domain Eukaryota; kingdom Metazoa; phylum Arthropoda; class Insecta; order Orthoptera; family Acrididae; genus Locusta; species Locusta migratoria. The sequence continues at coordinate 323,659,323 of CM048745.1, read as the reverse complement.
TCATTGGATGGGACTGAATTAGTTTCTTCAACGGGAGTGGTAGATGGTAGTCTGTCTGGAAACTGACTAAAATTTTGCTCGTCAAGCAGATCTATCCTCCCCCAAAGCCAAGTCCTAGTTACGCCACTGCTTCTTACCCTTGTAAGATCGCTGCTTCTCTTATATGATACGTTCTTATTTACATAAGTAAAAGAACTGTTGTTGTTATAGTTCTTATATAGCTGTATATATAATTTTTTAAAATTAATTCTTATGTTGTCGATGTTTCACAGTTATTTTGACAGATATGACAGCGATATTACAAGTTTGCATTGGAATTATTTCTTTGCTATTGTATAGAGCATATCTGGTCTTAATGGTAGGGTAATAGGATGTTTCATTACTAGTATGTAAATGATTAGCCATATATTATTTTGTGGAATTAATTTTGGTGTAATTTTTGGGTTTTTTATGGACTGATGACCCCGCATTTAAGTCCCATAAGCTTTACAAACTTTTGAACATTTGATTGACACGCGGGAACACCGCTTCTTTTGCTTGCATGTCTCACAGGTGTGGTACCTCTGCCGGAGCATGGTCGCGTTGGTCAATGGGACGACCCAATGACAGTTCACGTAAGCTGTGTCCTAACCACTGATTTGCAACGTTCACCACGGACCACCCACAAGACCCCCGTGTGGTCCCTGGGACCCAGCGTGTACACCGTCATTCGCTTGAAGGTTAAAACCTGTGTTCCCTACCTGGTTTACTTATGGGACCAATACCTCCAGGATCAGAGAGACCGACGACACCACGGCATGTTCGCCACTGTCCTTACAGCCACGATAATACACGGCCATCAAAAGGCACTAGGAGTTTGACATTGAGAACATAACTCCTAGGGTTCCTAAGTTTCCTTTTTTTTTCGGTACTCATGTTCCAATCTTACACTCATTTTAAGGGTATATTTTGTTTATTAGTTATTTTCTTTTTGGGGTGAATTCTACATCTACATCTACATCTACATGGGATACTCTGCAAATCACATTTAAGTGCCTGGCAGAGGGTTCATCGAACCACAATTATACTATTTATCTCCCATTCCATTCTCGAATAGCGCGCGGGAAGAAAGAACACCTGAATCTCTCTGTTCGAGCTCTGATTTCTCTTATTTCATTCTGATGATCATTTCTACCTATGTAAGTGGGAGTCAACAATATATTTTCGCATTCGGAGGAGAATGTTGGCGATTGGAGTTTCGCAAGTAACCCACGCCTCACCGATAAGCGCCGTTGTTGTAATGATTCCCACCCCAGATTCTGTATCATTTCCGTAACGCTGTCTCCCCTGTATCGTGACAATACGAAACGAGCTGCCCTTCTTTGGACACTTTCGATGTCCTCCGTCAAACCCACCTGATAAGGATCCCACACTGGGCTGCAATACTCCAAAAATGGACGGACAAGCGCAGTGTATGCAGTTTCTTTAGTAGTTCTGTTGCATCTTTTAAGGATTCTGCCAATAAAACGCAGTCTCTGGTTCGCCTTTCCCACGATATTATCTACGTGTTCTTTCCAGTTTAAGTCTGAAGTAATAGTGATTCCTAGGTATTTTGTGGAGTTTACGGCGTTCACATTTGATTGATTTATGTTGTAAACAAAGTTTAACGGATTTCTTTTCGTACTCATGTGGACGACTTCACACTTCTCATTATTTAGAGTCAATTGCCAATTTTTACACCATACTGATATCTTATTCAGATCGTTCTGCAGTTGGTTTTGATCTTCAGATGATTTTACTAGACGGTAAATGACGGCGTCATCTGCAAACAACCTAAGAGAGCTACTTAGATTTTCCCCTAAATCGTTTATGTATGTCAATTCTATTTTCACTTAATACGTTTAGTAAACACAGGATAAATGTGTAGTAGACTTTATGAAAGCATTTGTTACAACACATTAACAACAAATGCAAATGCATGGTTACGATTGTTCGTAATTACTTAACTGTATGTTTCGCAACTGGTTTAAACCATGTACTTGGCATTAAAATCAACACACATATTTTCACGGCGGTACTTTCGTTGTTATTCCAAACCTCACCTGTTACACTCCGAACTGAAACTGTATTGAGCCATAACGTCCCCGATTTAGTGAGGGATTGCTTCGAGAAAAACATTGGACCGGTCGCGCTGTGGGTGGCTGGGTCACGTGTTAAGAGACGCGTGCGCACGGGGACGGGAGGTTCTGCGCCAGGAGGTCTGGCTGGAGGACAGTGAGTGACATGATACAGCGGCTGTGAGGTATAGGGCCCTCGCACTGGTACGCCTGTGCAGACGGATGTGCTCGACGGTGTGCACGTCGTACGTGGCGCAGTAAGCAGGCTAACTGCCGCGGAACTGGAGGACGCCGCGATGTAGTAGCCGAGCGGTCTAGGCGCCTCGCTGCGAAGCGCGCGGTTGCTCGCCGTCGGAGGTTCGAGTCCTCCCTGGGGCATGGCTGTGTGCGTGTGTGTTTGTCCTTAGGTTAGTTCAACTTAGTTTAAGTAGTTTGTAAGCTACGGACTGATGACCACGCAGTTTGGTCCGATAGATCTACAAACATTTGAACTGGAGGACGCCGTGCTCGGCCAGGGCTCTGTTGATATTAGACGTGCCGTATTGTTGATATTGGGCGAGTCCCTCTGCCCTACAGGCGTGGGCGCCGGTCTGCATTTCTGCTGGAGTATCCGCAGCTATTAGAATTAACGTTGAGCCACCTAACTCCTGCTACCGGAATACACTTGAACATTTGAGGTTCGCCTTACCGTCTCTCCTGAATCAGGTGTGACTCGGTGTTGTGGTACTGACATGTCAATCGTTATTTTGATAAAGGTACACACTGTGAAGCCGATGTCGTGCAATATTGGTTGTTTATTGGGGTCCGATGTGATTTGATTTTTTTTAAATTATTAATTGTCATCAAAACACTGTTTTAATATTTCCCTGCTGGTTTTGAACGTGTAGTTTCCGTTCAGTTAATCTCCACTAACGGGGTGTTGATGTTTGCGTGTTGTGTTTCACCTGTTTGTGACAGTAGTTTGTGTGTTACAGAGGCACTGTTTTGGTTGTGACGAGACGAGTTTATAACTGAAGGCGGCCGTGCGGAAATAGGCACAGGCAGGGGGGTGGATAGAGTGTGAGGAGAGGGTTTAGGTGGCGGAGGAGGAGGAGGAGCAGAAGAAGATGGACGAACATGGAGTGGAGAAGAAGATGAACAAAGGGTTAAGGAGGAGACTGGATGAAATTGACACAGAGAGGAGAAGGGGACTGAGAAAGGGGGGGGGGGGGGTGTATGAGATGAATTGAGAGACGAGTGGGAGAAGATATATTTAGCCGGCCGCGGTGGCCGAGGTGACTGAGGCGCTCCAGTCACGGTCAGCACGGCCACTACGGTCGGGGGTTCGAATCTCCCCTCGGGCAGGGATATTTGTGCCGTCCTAGTTCGTAAGTAGTTCATAAGTAGTTTGTAAGTTTAGGGACTGATGACCCCGTAGTTAAGTCCCATAAGCTTAACAAACATTTGAACATTTGAGATATATTTAAATTAGATGATACAATTACACACCTTATTAGGAGCTGATCTACATTGCTCGAACGATAAAATAGAAGTAAGTGAAAACGTATCCGTAAAATGTTCATCTCCACTCTGTAATAATTACGATCGGTATTTTTGTACAGAAACATTACATTATTTACAACATTACAGTTTATTTTATAAAAAAAATCTTAATGAGTGTTTTAGTAAAGTTTCGTTAACTTTGTTTATTGGTATCAGCTTTTATTTTATTTTAACCCTTTCCGGCCTAGTGGTTTCAGCCTGAAGACTGGAACTTCTTGAAACCACCACAAGAAACTGATTACTGGTGATATCTAGCGTCAGTGCCAGATACTTGTTACAGTAGCGAAGTGATTGCTGTTGGGTAAAAGCCATTTTTGTGTAGCGCTGCGACGAGTACAAGTGCTTTCGACCCAGAATTCAAAATAAAATTAGTTTGTGACTTCTGTAGAGCAGATTATTGGGATTTCATTATTCTTTTAAACCATTTTATGATATTTGGAAGATGTATTCACTGATAACTGTAATGTGAAGTTCAGTTTCTTTATGAAAATGTAGGTGGTTACAGAATGAAACAACTGGGACATAACGACCTTCAATAACGGCAAATCTACAGGTTGCATTTTATTTTATTTTTTACAGCGTGACGGCTTGGATAATAGACCACCATCAAGAGTAAAGCAGCAATTCAGATCTTGTGACCTTAGAACAAATATGCTAATGTATATTTGCTGAAATTCCAAGTGATACTGAGTCAGCTGCTTCGGATATTGGAAGTGAATGAGACGAAATTGACGGACAACTTCGACTTCTTTCACCTGATGAGTATGTAGTTGAATTTGAAGAGGTAGTCAATGAAAGTGTGTGCTGAAAGTGTCTCTTTAAGTCAGTAGTGGCAAAAATGACGACGATGTGATGCGTGTGATGACAATACAAGCTAAAAGAGCATACTTAATGGGTGAAACATATACAGTACTGTCAAATGAAGCAACTGAGTTTTCACAGGACTATGGTTCAATTGTCCCTTCTAACAAATCAAGCACCACTGAAAACTGTCGTAACAGCACAGTGGTTTCATTATGAAACCACCTAGAATATTTTATTGTGAAATACAAATTTTATTGTTATTACACTATATTATTGCTTTTTGAGACAGTAAGATTTTGGAAGAAATTGTTATAGTTTTCTTCTTATGTTTATTCATGGGCCTCAGAGGGTTAACACTTTGACTGCCAATCACGTCAATTGACGGGATATCGAAACTTCTGTAGAATGCCAATTACGTCATTTGACGTGATCTTTGTTTTCGTACATTGAAACACAAAATTAAGTTTATTGAGGGGCTATATCCACCTTAAATGCCTTACTTGATAAATCTAGTGTCTAAAGCAGCCTGTAGATCTTGTAAATTTAGCTTCTAAATCGGCCGACTGGTCGCATCCGAGTATGAAACGGGACAGGTAGGAAGTGGTGCCCGCTCTCTCAGTAGGTAAATGAACAGACATGGCTTCACGCTCTCTCACGCTGGACGAAATTTTACATGAATTTGAGAAACATTTTATTGATAATGACAGTGAGGACGACGAAATCGACAATTCAGATGATGATCCAGTCTTTGTGCAACAAGAACTGCGTCAAATTATTTCGAGTTTGATGAGGCTTCAATCGATTGTTTTATAAGGACAGGGAACCTTAATGCTCATTTCAAAGAGCAAACAATTTTTTTATGCCAGACAGAAAATAAGGAAATCAAGTGCAGCTCGGCTTACTCCTGCAAGCAGAATGTCTGGCATTCTAAGGTATGGAATGATTTACATGGCTGGCAGTCAAGGTGTTAAGGTCCTCTCGAGGAATACATTATAGTCCAAAGATCAAATTCGTCGTCGTTTTTCCATATGTTGTAATTTTCTTTTCACTTCACCCAGCTGTCGTATTGGTTCTGGTAACAGCGCGCCCCGGCTGAGGCATTGGCTGCCTCTTCTCAGTATGGGCAGACGAGGTCGGTGCCCAGGGGAGCTGTCGGCCACGGCCAACGTTTGATTTACGGGGCAGAAGGGAACTAGAGCACTGGCGCGTGCCCCAGCCCCGACCCCTTAAAATAAGGGACGGCCGGAGGCGCTAAAGCCACAAACAGACAAGTGACGAGGCTGCCCTAGCTTACAAAAGCCCGGAGACCGGATAGCAATCTACTGAGGGTTTTATTTATACTAGTATTGCCTGTGGTCAAAAATCGACCAATTGTGTTTACAATGGTCATTGGGAGTAAAATTTTACGTATCATGTCTGCGGCCTCGCGTGGTTATGTTGGCAACATCAACAACACGATAGAAAATCTTTGCCTATTTGTTCGAACCACGTAGAATGACTGGATTAGTGTATCGTACAGACCGTGAAGTAAACAAATAATGCTGTTCCTGCTTTATGGTTGACAGGTTCTTGTATGTATCCTCGTCCGCTCAGTAAAAATAATTGCCCTCGTAAAGCGAAGTTTCCATGAGAAAACATCAGCGTTGTCAAGCGATTGGCTAAAATGAAGACTTACAGGATTCTCACTATTCAGCATGTGTTGCCAACATTATCATAGGACGCCGCTGGGATATTTGGTAAAATTTAACCGGCACTGGGAGGTATGAAACGGTATCTTTTACGTGTTAAGGAAAATGCCTGACACAATAACAACAAATAAAAACGGAAGTATATACTTCTCATACGATTTTCTAATTATATAACTTTCATTAGCCTACTATTTGAAATGGGACTACAATTTCGGTGTTCGTATATTTCTACAACGCCAAGATATAATGTTATTTCGATACTGCGATAGTCAGAATTCCAGAGCTGACAACATGTCAACTTCGCAGTTCCACCCGAGCACCGCTAGATGCCTCTCCCGCCGCATCATCCTTTATATCGGCATTCATATGAAAACATCCATCTCCTTTAACCACTCTTAATCACTGCGAAAATGAAGCACTTGAACGGCACAAGAAAGTGAGTTGGGAGCACTCCATGTTTCGATATTCACTTATTTCAATACGTTATTTTTATACTGCAGACGCGCTGCATTACGGCGTCTTTGGTCGAGGCGAATAACCAATCAGTGAGCTGATTGTTGGAGAATGTAGAACGTGATCCAAGCTGTAGATAGGAAAAATTCTACTTCCTTTTACCAATTTTAATGGCTAAATGCAGACACAATATTTATATTAGTGTAATTTCCGACAAATAATCTTTCTATGTAACTTTCATTGGCCTTCTTGTACGAATAAATTAGTAATCTGTACCACAATTTTCGTGTTAGTGTATTTATATAATGATTACTGACGGAAATGAACATTAGGAGACCTGGAAAGACGTCGTCGATTTTGATCGCAAGTCGAGAAATTCCACCTGGGCCAATGTAGATGTACTCATAAAGGTTTCAACGTCGTCCGCGAACAGACTGGGTAGAGACATAACTACTAGAGCGCCATCATAAAGAATCTTAACAGCCCTGTGAACCAAACAGGGGCCACCAATAAGAACAATAATACTTCACCTGTAAAAGAGACCGCATATAAAACGCTTGTACGACCACGTCTTGAGTATTGCCTAAGTGTTTGGGACCCGCAGCAGTTCGGTTTGAAGGAAGACATAGAGGCGGTTCAGAGGCGAGAAGCTAGATTTGTTACCGGTAGGATCGACCAATGCGCGAATGTCACGGAAATGCTCCGGCAACTCAATTGGGGATCGCTGGAAGAAAGACGATGTTCTTTTCGTGAATTTCTGTTAAGTAAATTTAGAGGGCCGGAATTCGAAGCTGAGTGTAGTACGATCTTGCTGCCGCCTACTTACATTTCGCGTAAAGATCACAAAGACAAGATAAGAGAAATTAGGGATCGTACGGAGGCATATAGGCATTCTTTTTTTCCTCAGTGGAATAGGAAAGGAAATGCCTAGTAGTCGTACAGTGTACCCTCCGCCACGCACCTTACGGTGATTTGCGGAGTATGTATGTAGATGTAGATCGCTAAAATTATATTTATGTATTACGACGTTTCGGCATCTGCCATCATCAGATCTGAAAACCTCCGAACTTGCACAATAAAGTTCAGTGTCAATGATAAAATATCTATGTAGTAAGTACGTCAACTGCGTACTTGGCCGATATTTTATCATTGACGCTGAACTTTACTGGGTAAGTTCAGAGGTTTTCAGATCTGATGATGGCAGATGCCGAAACGTCATGTTAAATAAATATAATTTTAGCAATCTAGACGGTTTTTGTAAGTACTGAAAAAATGAAGATAGCGGACTCGTACAGGAAATTCGTTTCCTTGTTACAAAAACAGTCGCCATGCCACGGAGAAGCACTCGTACTTCCTACACCCAACCTACGAGGGTTGGAGACAAATTGGTCCGGTTAAAACCTTTTGGGAGCCAAGTTTGGTGCTGTTATGTGTTTAAGTTGGCACCACTGTGATGAGCCCTGATCAGCTGATGTATCAACATTGTTTTGTTTACAACTTCAAAAATACATTTCAAAATGGCTAGACGAAAGGTCCATATTAGTTTAACAATGTTATGTTATTCGTTTATTACTTGCTGAAGGCGAGAAACTAGTGAATATATACCGTATAATGCACAAATGTTATGACGAGTTTGTGTAAGAGCAGTTCGAAAATGAGCGACTCTGACAAACACCGTTCTGGTCGACCAATTGCAGTTTTAACTCCCTCACTTGAAAGTCGAGTTGATGACATGCTCGTCGAGCTCTGTGGAACTGTGGAAATGATAGCTGATAAGGTTTAAGTTAGTACTGGTACAGTTCATAACATTATCCGCAAGAAGCTAAAGTACCGCAAAACACGTGCAAGATAGGTCCGAAAGGAGTTGATGGGGCCACAACGAGAACAAGGGGTTTTTTGGTATTTATCTCGAACAGCTGCGTACAGTGACCATTACTACTAGTATTTTCTTTGAAACAAGGTGAAGCCAGTCACGAGACAGAAACGTCGTGAATCTCAGAGGAGAGGCGCAATTCTTCAGCAAGACAATGTGCGACCTCATATTGCTCAACTAACCCGTGAAACCATCGACAAAATGGGCTGGGAAGTACTGGCGAATCCTTAAAGTCCCGATATAGTACCTAGCGATTGGTAGACTGTAGGAGGCATTACATGGAACGGTGTTCCAGGACAACGAGGAAGTGACAAAGTGGTTCAAACATCAATATAAAGTGTTGTTTGCAGCCGGAATGAAAAAGCTTGTAGTCAGTTGGAACAAGTGCATAAATATTCTAGATTATGTTGAAAAGTATCATATAAGGAACACATTGTTGGTGCGATCTAGAATTGCTTAATAAGAGGTTTTCAGCCAAGATCGCTTTCTTCTTTTGATTATATGATCGGTTTCGGCGTGTTAGACGCTATCTTCGGACCTGTCGTAATTTTTTACATCACGGCTATAACCACAATTTCTAACATAGGACATTGGTATACATCCATATTGATGTGTCATGCAAATAAAGTTTACATGTCAATAATAAAATGACTGAATCTATCTTTCTCAAGGTCTACGTTAGAGGCACTTCAGAATCAAGCTCAGTACTGACTGAAGTGAAGCACAATACATCCGGATTCGAACCCGGGACTTCCTACGTACTAGGTAGGCGCTTCAGGCCGCTCAGCTAACACAGCGTTGCAGAGAAAGCGACTACACGGACTGCCTTCAATCACGTATCCCTTCATACCACATAATTTATTCTGCCTCAATGTTCCCTGTGAAATACGTGTGTGGCGTGGAGGGAAACGTGCTTGAAAAAATGTTCAAATGTTTGATAAGTTATAGGACCTAACTCCAGTAGTCACTAAACTTACTAATTACTTTAACGTGTCTTAAGAATAAAACACACACGTATCCATTCCCGAGGGAGGACTCGAACCTCCAACGCGCAACAGTCGCGCGAACCGTAGCAATGCGTCTTAGTGCGCACTGCTATTCCGCAGCTGTACGTGATAGTCCGTGTATCCGCATTATCCGTAAGGCAGTGTTAGCTGATACTACTTCTGGAAAGCGTTTTTATTACTTTATATAAAATGCATTACAATTCAATGACGTCCGCCTCCGTAGTCTAGTGGACAACGTGGGAGATTGCCACGCTGTGGGACCGGGTTCGATTCACGCTCTGGTTGGATATTTTCTCCACTCTAGAACTGGGTGTTGTGTCGTCCTTATCATAATTTTATCTTCATCGACGCTCAAGACTTGCACCAGGCAGTCCAAACACGATCCTAGCTGTCGTCTAACTGCCAAAAATACCACACGATCATCACCATTAAATGACCAAAAAAAAAAAAAAAAACCTTTCTATAATTCGACAATCTATGCCCCAAGAAATTAAATTATTGTTGATTTTAACACGTCCAGATGTTCGACTGCGACGTTTTTAGCCATCCTCCGTCCAGTACCGACGTCGCTCCTAACAATTTTCATCGCTGTCGGCATTAAAATTTGTTAATTGGTGATAAGTGCTTCAACAAATATGAAGAGCTAAAAGAAGATCGTACCACATGGTTGACTACACACGCGGCAACATTCGTGACGAAGAAAAACATATACCACCCTGTGAGAAATGACTGGAGAACTACAGGGCCAATGTTCAACAGTAGTGTAAATGTTATAGATTTTAGTGAAACAAGTAGCTTTCCTTATCTGTACTAGATTCGTTTTTTTATTAAGAAACGGATTTTACTTTCCCAACTACCCTGTTATATTTCCAGATTAAAATTTTATTTCTTTTCACTAATTAATAGATGACCCGTGCGAATAATTCGCACCCTTAGTGATCAGTCACATAAAGTGGAAATAAGTGAATGTAAATATTTATCAAATTGTAGTATTTTATTGTAGATTTTAACAGTTATGCATATTATTTTTGACAATACTTCGTTACAAAGTTACCCGTTCGTGGAACCTTAGGTTTAACGTTTACTCTTACATATTTTGTCCAGGGATAAGGCAACACACAATTGTCCGTGACTAAGAACTGGATCAGGCAGGTAGATTCCATCTCGATAAATTATTTGGCCCTGCGTTTTATTTATCATAATAAAAATGCCAATCTAATTGGAATCTGCCGACCTTTCAAAAGAGATGGGCAGTGTAATGTCAGATCGTGTCCAGTCTATGCGAAGGAACAGAATGAATCAATGCAAGTGTTTAAAATAGCAAAGGAAAGATCTTTATCTGTTTCAAAGACGATCAAAAGTCTGTAATTTTAGTTGTGTGAGTGTTTCATAATGACGTTCATCAACACCCAAAATCGTTTTATTCAAACTGCAGCCTATGAAGATCTACGATGGAATGCTGTAATGACGGAATTAAAACAATGTAAAACGAATGACAACTTCCAATGACAGGGCTGATAGCACAGAAATTGTTGAACAGGAGAAGAAGAACGAGGGGTGACGAATGCTTATTAAGAAGAAAACAAAATTCAGACAATGTTCTCAAATGAATTCATTTACACTCATGCATATGCTGATTCATCATTGTTGCTACTGTGAAAGCAGCCTTTTAACTATATGAAGGAAAAAAATTAAAATGCGATGTAAACTGTTTCGTAGTTGCTATAACCCTTCTCGCCACTTTCCCTAATCATTTCAGTTCTACCGGCTTCAAGTGCGAACCTAACTTTTACAGTGTCTTAGATGGATCAGAAACATTAATTTCACAATGCAAACATAGTTTATACCACTGTGAGTGTTCAGTCTTTTCATCACGCACACTTATTGCCATCTGCGGAAGACCACTATAAAAAGTACCACAAGTGAGTGTTCGACTGCACACAGTTTGTCAACTACACAGAACCCGTAACTTGTGGCTTACTTGTATTCCACTGTATAACTTAAAGTATTCCTTGTTATTTTGCGTGTTATTTATTGAATGATCAGTTTCTTTATTACAACTATTAGTACTACAAAATTAATTTTTTTTCAGTATACGCAGTTTTGTATTATGAAAATGTGTGCATACAACTGCTTAAAGCGTCCTTATAAAACGATTAATAATGTAACTTAAGAGAAAAAAAAATCATTTCTTTCCTCCAGAAAAATCAGGTCTATAAAGGCTAAAGGAAATTTACAGTTACGATACTTTTGGTGCGCTTCGTATTTCTACAGTGGTAACAAAGCAGCGAATGAGTCGTGGAAAAAAGTACTGTAAAAAGTTAATGCGGATGGGGATACAGTTCTCGATCCATGTCTCGAAACTTCGGTGTGTGACTGCAGCTCCGGGATGTTATCGCGATGGACTTCTGGAAGCTGGCAAATCTTTATAACCTCTATCTCTGTTCCTGGACAGCTCGACGGTTCCCTTCAAGTACTTCCACCCAGTGAACTTCTCACATATTGCAGCAAGTTCTACTGTAGTACTATCGCTGCCAGACTGTATCAAGTGCGCTCCTCACTGCTTGCTCTTATATAAGATAAAAGCGCGAAGTACTCGTAGCTTATACCTTTTGGCAGTTTAAAAATTCTTCACCTAGTTCAGTATTGACTTCGTGCTCATTTGACGTAAACCAAACGTCTAGGTGAACATATTTCTTTTCCGTCACAAAACATACATACCACTGGACGTACAGGGGTGGACAATATATGATCAGATTAGATTGATACTTGTTCTATAGATCATGTATACGACATTTCGGAATGATGTGGAACGTGTCAGTTTAAAAAATGGTATCTGTACATGACACTCAATATTTTCAGGATGTTTTTAATGTTATTTTTTAACACAATTACTGTGTTTTATCTGAAAATTACTATGTTTTATCTAGGATTAGCAGGAATACCACGACGATATTCAGACTGCCCTGATGCATACACATCATGTAATTTCAAAAATTGAGTAAAACATTTCAATCATAGGAATCATAATATTTATTTTAATTATATGAGAAAGAAAAATTAAAAACCGAACTGTATTATTAATCTAAAGAATAGGAGTACCATTCCGCAATTATTTTAATTTCTTTTTAAAAACTAGTTGGCTACGAGTATATATGAAGAATGTCCTTTTGTTTGTTTCTTAGGTATTCATAAAAGTATACAGATTTATTCCTATCTTTATAATATTATGCACGCTTGACCTACTAAACAAGAGGAACATCAATGTCTGTATATGATTGCATGCGGTGCATGGAGGAGGGCACCTTACAACAACTAATTTGACATCTCTTGAGCGACCGTCTTGTTAAGTTAGCACACGTATTTTATTTTTCAAGGAGAATGTTTTTACTCTAGACAATCAGACACCGTTTGCTGCATATCGGAGGGTACCTTGCAGAATCTTTGTCACCGTTTCGCCATGAATAAGATTACTCTAGATTGGATTAATACTTGTTTCATAGATCATAAATGCGACACTTCGCAATGATGTGGAACATGTCAGTTTAATAAATGGTGTCTATACATAACACTCAATATTTTAAGAATTTAACTTTTTAATTAGTTATTTTTATGTATTTTACCGAAATTTCTAAGTTCTATCTAATACTTCATCTAGAGTGCAGAAGGAGTTGCCATTCAGAAATTCTTTTAATTCCTTGTTAAGTACTAGTTGGCTATTTGTCAGACTTTTGATGCTGCTTGATAAGTGACGACTTTTGTGGCAGCATAATTCACCCCTTTCTGTGCCAAACCTAGTTTTTAACTTCAATAGTGAATATCACTATTTCTCCTAGTTTTCTAACTATGCACACGGCTATTAATTTTGAATTGGGTCGGATTGTTAGTAACATATTTCATAAGTGAATACATATATTGTGAAGCTACATTCAAGATCCTTAGATCGTTAAATAAATATCTGCAGGATGATGTTGGGTGGGCTCCAGCAATTTTTCTGATTACACGCTTCTGTGCAACGAATACATTTTTACTCAATGTTGAATTGCCCGAGAATATGATCTCATACTAAATCAGTGAATGAAAAAAGGTATAGTAAGCAAATTTACTGAGATGTATATCACCAAACCCTGATAACATAAGTAGCTGAACTCAGACGTTTCAGCACATCTACAATGTGCTTCTTTCAATTTAATACCTCATCAGTGCAAATATCTATAAATTATGAATATTCTACCATAGTTACAGATTTTTGTTCAAAGTCTATATTTATTAATGGTTTCTTGCAGTTTACTGTATGAAACTGTATACGCCGGATTTTATCAATGTTTAATGATAGTCCATTTGTAGAGGATCGCTTAATATTTTTCTGAAAGGAATCATTTACAATTTCATCAGTTTGTCAGGCATGATAGCTATATTTGTATCGTCAGTAAAAAGAACTAGCTTAGTATCTTCGTGAATATAGAATGGCAAGTCGTTAATAGATGTTAAGAACAGCAAAGGACCCAAGACCGAACCTTGTGGGACTTCATTTTTGATAGCTCCCCAGTAGGCTGTTCCTTGCTTCCTTGCTTATTTCAACTTTCTGCATTCTTCCAGGTAAGTATGGTTTAAACCATTTGTGCAGTGTCCCAGTTATACGACAATGCTTAAGCTTAACTAGAGGAATACGATGATTTACCCAATCAAAAGCTGTGAGGGATTACAAAAAAAAAAAAAAAAAAAAAAAAAAAAAAAAAAAAAAAAAAAAAAAAAAAAAATCCGAAAGTGGGATTTCCGATTATTCAGAGCATTTAATATTTCATCAGTGAAGGTATATATAGAATTTTCTGTTGAAAAGCTTTTCTGAAAACCAGACTCATTTTGATAGAATTTATTTTTACTAATATGTATGAAGGTACTCGAAAATACATTACCTTTTCAAAAATACAATATTTATTCATTAGCTTTGAGAAAACTGCATCTCTTCGAGACACCGATTAGTAAAATGTGTTAATAGTTTCCAACAGATTTTTACACGATACTGTACCAAATTATCTGCCATTATCTTCTTGGACCTGAAAATTTGGTTCTCACTCTCTGCTCGAAATCTTCACAAATCTGTTGAATTATGTTGAGACGTGACGATTTTGCCGTCCAGGGGAGATGACTTTATGATGTGCAAATCTGTTTGGCTGTGTGTATGGGTGCGCTATCATTTTGGAATATGGCAGTGTTTGTTAGCGATATATTTGTCATAGTAAGCACTTTGTTGTCGAGGATGGTGAGATATTTATACACACACACACACACACACACACATATTATATATATATATAGTTATCCCATCAGTGAGGATACTGACTGATCGAAACGAATACCTCGATATTTGATTCTAGGAAGCAGGGATGCCGAATCGTAAGATTATATTTGGTTTTTCGACGTATGAAAATTCCCCATTCCACCCACAAACTGCAGCCTCTACATAAGACGTCCATCGGTCCTCTGAAGACGTACTACAGCGAGGCAATGAGAGTGTGGCTACATCAGAATGGGCGGCCTCTCACACTTTATGACGTTATGGAGATTTTTGGTCAAGCCTACTTTGTTGAGGTAGCAATAAATTGGTTAAAATTGAACCGCTGCATCTTCACCGACACTGACATCATGGCTGCTGAGTTGGCTACAGGAAAAACGTGCCCCACAGTAGAAATCAGGTCTAAGTACGTGCTCCTCTACGGACAATCGACATCATCTCCCTGTCCTCCGAGTTATCCTGATAATACAGCCTCTTGCTCTACCGGTTGACGAGCTCGCTGAAAGAGCGCCGAGTACTATGAACTCAATAACAAATGCTGTTTCTAGCATTAAGAAGAGGTCAACCACTCGGGGTCGCAAAGCAGCAACCACCAGCCACATCACTGGAAAGCCATATAAAAATCAAGTGACTGCATAAGAAAAGTGCAGTGAAGAAGAATTCGTTACATTTTTCGAGTGTTAGAGGCCACCCTGCGCGCAGAAGTAGGAAGGACAAAGGCCTTCAGAAAAAGAAAAGTTATTCCAGTAAACAATATGATTCATCATCGGACTCATCAGATTCTTGCAAGATTCACCTTGTCGGCAGTGATAGTGACCTGGACATGGACGATGGGGATATATCAGACTCGGACGATGCAGCATATGCATCTTTTTTATGAAATGTTTTTCCAGGACACAATGGGAGAGGTGTGGATTATATGTGTTAATGTGTCAGATGTGGTCACACTTACATTGAACCGGCTTTGAAGAAGCCACTCACATTAGCGATTACTGTGATCAATTTCAAATTAGATGAATCACTGAAGATGCTTAAATGTACACATGTCTTTTTGTGAACTAATCGACCGTTTTGTATTGTTTTAAACCGTTTTATAAAAATATTTTCAATATTTCATTGCACTTCTTTATAAATGCCCATATTTTTTGTCCAATTTTATAATAGAAATATTGTTGTGGTCTTCAGTCCACAGACTGGTTTGATGCAGCTCTCCACGCTATCCTGTGCAAACCTCTTTATCTGAGAATAAGTATGGCAACCTAAATCCCTTTGAATCTGCTTACTGTATTCGTCCTTCGGTCTACCTCTACGATTTTTATCTCACACACTTCCTTCTAATGCTACGTTGACGATTGCTTGATGTCTCAGAAAGTGTCTCAACAACCTCTCTCTTCTCTTAGTATATGGCATAAATTCCATTTCTCCCGAATTATGTTGAGCACCTCCTCATTAGTTACGTGATCTACCCATCTAATCATCATTCGTCTGTAGCCCCACATTTCAAAGGCTTCTATCATCTTTTCATCTGAACTCCTTATCGTCCACGTTTCACTCCCATACAATGCTACACTACAGACAAATGATTTCAGAACTGACTTCCTAACATCTAAACTAATATTGGAAGTCAACAAATTTCGGCTCTTCAAAAATGCTTTTCTTCCCATAGCCATTCTGCATTATACATCTTCTTTACTTCGGCCATCAGAAATATCCTTGCTACCTAATTAACAAAACTCATGTACTACTTTTATTGTCTCATTATCTAATCTAATTCGTTTAGTATCGCCCGATTTTCTGCCACTACATTCCATTACCCTCGGTTTACTCTTGTTGATGTTCATCTTATACTTCCCTTTCAAGGCACTGTCCATTCCGTTTAGTTGCTCTTGCAGGTCCTTTGATGTCTCTGAAAGAATTACTAAGTCGTCAGCAAAGGAGTTAAACATTATTTCATCACTTATACTTTGTTAAACTTGTTATAATTACTGAAGGCGAAAAATTATAAAATTATTGCAAATTAAGTCAAAACAAAATATGGTGCCCAATGTTACTACCTTTTTATCCTGTCTTCCCACAGTAGCTTTTTTATATTATAATGTATATATTTTGTAAGCCGTCTACAAAACTGAATAATGAAGGTTTTATATTGCCATATGCATTTCGCCGTTACTTGTATCGCATCATCATTGACCTGTAATATGTACATGATTATATTTTACAATATTTCGTTTTGTACGGTTTTTAGTATTTTAGGTTATAAACATTTCTGGTGCGTTATTAAGTATAGTTAAATATATTTGGTTGTTATTACTTGTAATATTTGGTTGTCATTACGTACAATATTTGGTTGATGCTTGTATATAGTACAGGCCACTAATGATGTCCTTCTACATTCTTCTTACTATTCTCATATACAGTGTGTCTTTTTGATTGTAAAGTGGAACTCCACTGCCATCTGGTGGCTGTCTGTGCTGTTGTGTACCCACCTATTCTGACTCCACCTAATATACGTGTAGAGCCAAGATTTTTGTACTCCAGGAAAACAGCATAGCATGTTGGTGCCGATACACTTTTATACCTGCCGCGATCATTTTTTATTTATTTACTTATTTATTTTCAATTTCGTATTATGATGAAAGATTATTTGTTTCTATGAAGTCTCTAAAGTTACGTTTATTGTACTATGAAGAAGTATTTGTTATAAAACAAAGAAATTTCCATTTTGTAAGTATATGTACGTACTTATCGGTTTATCGGGAAACAGGAAATAGTGTAAAAAATCTGAAATCGTTGAAACCGGTAATTTCAATGAAGAAATAAGAATAAGACCTTAAGACAAGGAGTATACAGTAAATAACTGTAACAGTGTTCTCCAGCAGGCATTACATGCTACTTAATTACCATAAGTAGTGTAGAAGTAATAAATTATGTCATGCCGAATGCCGTAATTTTACTATTTGAAGCGATCATTTTTCTGGGAGTGTCCCTGATAAAAGGTTTCGTAGAGGTTTGAAATTATGTATAGCTTTCTGCAAGTGCTTATTGTCATTCTATAATGGTGGATGAATCAAGTTACGTCGCATGAGGCAGCATTTTTCTCTTTCTCTCTCTCTCTTTTTTTTTTTTTTTGGCTCGCTTTGATTTTGACGTCATATCTCCTTCACTATGTATCGTATGTGAATTTTACCCCAAAACAATTGTTACCTTATAGTAAATACTATTTTTAACAAATCTGGTTGCAATCCGTCCATTAGTTTAGGCGATTTTGAACATTGTCGCATAACGAAAAATTTCCGAAAATTGTAATGTTTATTCCATCATATCTCCGTCACTATCTGTCGTAGATGGTTCGTACCCACATAGAGAGTGTTATCTGATAATAAGGAATAAGTGCACCGCGTTTGGTTGACATCGGTGCAGTAGTTTACAAGGAGATGTTGAACACACACGAACAGTTTTTTTTTTTTTTTTTTTTTTTTTTTTTTTTTTTTTTTTTTTTTTTTTTTTTGCAATATGTTTGGATTAAATGTAATTATGTACCGAAAGTGTGCCAACTTACCATTTTCCACCAGTGTGACGTACCTGAGAAAATAATGACTGAATGTTGTAGAATTTTTACGTACATTTGTCGTCAACTTTTGTGCTAAAATGTACTACGAAAACGACAAGAAAAACGTAAAACTAAAGGTTGTGATGAAGTTGGAATGAACTTCCTTATTTCAAACAGTATCTGTAGAATGATCTTACACTGTCAATTGTGTTGCAGTGGAATGCTCGCATAAAATCCGCATACAGTTGGTATTTTTATCTCTTGTATGATGCTAAAAAACGAAGCTCAAAGTGACGTATTTTCTGGGCTATGCAATGAGGTCATCGTAAATAAATCACTGTGCCAATGTTAGAAGCAGAGCGATGTTTTGCGCATTTACCAAGACTGATTCCACCTTAATGGCCCTACTTTCCTACGCAATACGGGGAAAATGCATCGTTAAAGTCAGCATCGCTTCTGCAACAGGCAAGTGCATTTGAGATTTATGACGTGCATGAACCTTAATTGCGCCAGACAGACGCCTACAATTACACGCGTCTCTTTATTGCTTCCGTGTTCACGTGAAATACGACAGTCGCTACTTCTAGGATACGTAGCGGCTAGTTATTGCGCTGGTGGTTTATGTTCTTCATCCTGTATGAATGGACGTAGCCTGTCATTCGTATCCAAGGTTTAGTGTTGTATCAAGAAGACTAAAATCGTAACCTAACCGAAAAATTAAATATTGTTGCATTGTTAGTGTGTTCGTGAATGTGGGGACTGAATTTAGGAAAGGAAATGCGGATTAGTTGTTGTAATGCTGTTTTGTATTATACGCCACTCAAAAATTATTTTCAACGGCTTTTCGAATGAATGTCGGCATCTTAAGGTAGGAGGTCCCCCTCGAATGTTAACTATCGCTGTTCGGTAACGGGCAGTGTGATACGGCGTGAAGTTGACGTCCCACCTAGAATCAATATGCCAGGAATTGACGGGACGTTGACGTGACATGACGTGACATCGGCGTACAGTGTGATCAGACTTTCATCACTTGTTAGCTCCACCTACCAGTCAGCCGTTTGCAATCCAGTTTTCGCGTTCTTACATTATCTAGTTGCTTTATAAAACTTTCGCAGTATTTGAGTGTATTCTACAGTTTTCAAAATAAGACCCATGAAATATTCGTCTTTTGCTCTACAAAACACTGACTACATCATTTGCGACATTTGCTCTTAGAGGTACGCACGTCGTTTGAAAACGCCTCTAATAAAGGAGCAACCTGAATTTCCGTTTGACAAAGACAAAAGCATGCTTGTAACCGTGACAAAGTTTCACCTTTAAACAAGGATTCTGATCTACACAAAATGGTTAGTGATTTTGATGTCATATCCTTTCGGTGTAAGGTCACCCGTTTCCATCCGCTACTTGGATTGGTACTTCCTTTCTTGAGTCATGTGGAAGAACTAAATAAATATACTGCATCAAATTATTGCATGAAGCTGGAGAAGTTTCAGACTAGTAAAAACACGAAGAAGGTATTTGTAATCGCAGCTGCTTTAAGTCAGTTTGCAGTTATGTTATATAAGGAAGTATTGTTCATTTATAACTCAAGAATGGATGGACCGATTTTAATAATCTCAGATTTGTTGGATTAGTCTCTGTCCCCAATGGCATAATAACTACTAAAAATATCGGCAAAATTATATTGGCTCCGGTTATCCTATGGAATACAAAAGCGCAGTGATTCTGGCATGCACGTCCAACTATTCGGAAGGAAGCTGTTGGAATTGAGCTAACAACCGTCCTTATGGATAAATTTGGTGGCTTTTGTTTAAATTCTGCTTGAAATTCGGCTCTGTCTCTCGTCAAAAACAGACGGACAATATTAATGCTGTATCACCTATTGATTAACAGTCACTACTGATATTTCTGATGTTAGTTATCTTTGATTGTATTGAGTTTGCGGTTACTTGTACAGTCTGTGTGTTATCTTCGTTGTTTTCCTTTTGCAAAACGAAGTATTAAATTCCCTTGAACAGTTATACCCGAGTGCAGTTGTGCCTTCAGAAAGGCAGGGTGTGTTCCTGTTAAAATATAGGCGGTGGTCGACGGCGTCACCCGGCACCATACCCGTAAGTTGTTTGTTGTTTGGACATTCAGTACACAGGGAAAAGATAAGGTTTCGCACAGTATCTCCGACTCAACAATGAAAGCTGAGTAATGTTTAGAACCAGTGCTTTAGTTGGAAAAAAATTTAGGCGGTACTCTGCTCACTCCATATGAAATGAGTCAAATAGACATTTATAGAAAATAAAGAACGTAAAGATTTAGGCATGTGAATACACTAACAAAATATAGCTATAATTTACAGATTTGACAATCATTTTTATTGCATTTAATGGTTTAGTGTAGATATGGCTTTGGACAACGAAATCTTATCGCAACTAATCAGGAGTGGCTTTCCAGAAGACAATAAGAGTGCACGTTGCTGCCGGGAATTAAAACTAGCTATTACTGATGGTAAGGTTATGATTACCTGAGGAAAAAAAAAAAAAAAACAACGTAAAAACGTTGATTGTGGTGACTGTGTGGCGTCAGTTGTTTTGATATTTACGTCTCGTTTTAAGATTTAACAAGACGTGATGTCTCACGTTGACTACCTGAATGCAGTCTCAAAGATGGCTGCCTGAACGCCACTCCTCGTTGGCT
Organism: Locusta migratoria; assembly: GCA_026315105.1. Classification (NCBI taxonomy): domain Eukaryota; kingdom Metazoa; phylum Arthropoda; class Insecta; order Orthoptera; family Acrididae; genus Locusta; species Locusta migratoria. The sequence continues at coordinate 323,638,326 of CM048745.1, read as the reverse complement.
GCCTTTATTTGCCTGGTCAAAGCCGACGAGTTGTAGCCTCATCTAGACTAATCCCGAAATGAATTGTCATATTTTATTCCGTGTGGGCATATAGAAGGAAATAATCGATAGTTACGACTGCAGAAAACATTTACGGGAAGTGAACAGTAATATAAAGTTAGCTTGGCATACGCGAAATAATAATTGTGTAACAGGAAGTAAATTTTATACCGATTCGGGACTCCTTTCATTCACTAACATTATCATTTTAAATCAGAAAATACGATTTATAAACTGAATTTATGTGTGCTGAAGGTTCATTTAAATAATATATTTGACGTAATGTGTAGTGTGCTGATATGTGATGTGTTTCAATAACTGATTTAGTATTTGAAAGGAAGAATCTGAAAGTTCAATGGGACTTTTTACTTACGTGTTAAAATAACACTGCAATAAGTTTTAGAAACAGTGTAACTGTTGAACAGCGCTGGGCAACGTGTGTATAATCTCTGGAGTCAACTTCTCAGGCGTCGATTGAATAAAATAAAATAATCTTCTAATGAGATTCACCTATTAATGCCTTGGGTAAAATCTTGTGTGATGTCCCCATCGATGCAGGCAGCACAAATAGAAACGTTAAATGCTAGAAGTCGGGCATAAACATACATCAAAAGCATTGATGTGTTCCACTACACCGTCGGGGGGCTTTACAATAATCGTTAGGTTGGTCCAGGAATGGCTGCAGAATAAGACGTGAACTGACCAATGGAAGATGCGATTATCGGCATCTACATCTACATGGGATATTCTGTAAATCACATTTAAGTGCCTGGAAGAGGGATCATCGACCATTCCACCATTCCATTCTCAAACAGCGCGCGGGCAGAAAGAACTACTGAATCTCTCCATTCGAGCTCTGATTTCTCGTATTTTATTTTGATGATCATATCTACCTGTGTTGGTGGGAGTCAACAACATATCTTAGCATTTCGAGAAGAATGTTGGCGATTGGAGTTTCGTACGTAGACCACGCCGCAGCGACAAACGCCGGTGTTGTATAATCATTCCCATCCCAGATCCTTTATCATATCTGTGACGCTGTCTTCCCTGTATCGTAACAATACAAAACGGGCTGCCCTTCTTTGGACTCTTTCGATGGCTTCCGTCAAACCCTCTTGATAAGGATCCTACACTGGGCAGCAATACTCCAATTGAGGGCGGACAAGTGTCTGTTGTATCTTTTAAGGATTCTGCCAATAAAACTCAGTCTCTGTTTCGCCTTTCCTACGACATTGTCTACATGCTCTTTCCAGTTTAAGTCTGAAGTAATAGTAATTCCTAGGTATTTCCTGGAGTTTACGGCCTTCACATTCGATTGATTTATCTCATAAACAAAGTTTAACGAATTTCTTTTCATACTCACGTGGACGACTTCACACATCTCATTATTTAGAGTCAATTTGCAATTTTTACACCATACTGTATCTTATTTCATTCGTTCTGCAGTTGGTTTTGATCTTCATATGACTTTACTAGACGATAAATGACGGCGTCATCTGCAAACAATCTAAGAGAGCTGCTCATATTTTCTCGCAGATCGTTTATGTAGATAAAGAACAATAGAGGACCAATAACACTAACCTATGGAACGCCGGGTATCACCCCTGCCTTAGTCGATGCCTTACCATCAATTACTACAAACTGTGGCCGCGGTGGAGTAGCCGAACGGTCTAAAGCGTCTCGCCGTGGAGGTTCGAGTCCTCCCTGGGGCATGGTTGTGTGTGTTGTCCTTAGGTTAGTTTACCTAGGTTTAAGTAGTTTGTAAGCTACGCACTTTGGTCCGGTAGATTTACAAACAAAACTCAAACTGTGTCATCTCTGACAAGAAATCCCATATCCAACCACAAATCGACACATTTGTCGCAACTTCCTATACGCAGGGACTTAGGGTGACGTGCACACTAATTCAAATGTTCAAATGTTTGTAGAGTCTATGGGACTTAACTACGAGGTCATCAGTCCCTAAACTTACAAACAATCCTAAGGACGGCACAAATATCCATGCTCGAAGGGGGATTGGAACCCCCGACCGTAATGGCTGTGCAGACCGTAACTGGAACGCCTCAGTTCCCTCGGCCACCGCGGCCGGCACGTGCACACTATTGGTATCTATTGGAAGGTAGAATAAACTAACAGTGTAAGCAATAGGTTTCAGAAATTACTGCAACCAGTCGCCTTTTTTTCTTCTTAATGAAGATTTATTAAACCATGACCGGTTTCAAGCTGCCTAGCAGCTCATAACTGTAAGTAACATCTTGAAGACGAACTTATATTGTAATCAATCAGTGTAACATACCACAATTAGTATTTACTTTTCACGTTTTCTGCCCTACCACAGAAACAAATCTAATTTGCACTAAATATATATTGGCTGCCAGGCAGCTTGAAACCGGTCATGATTTAATCACTCTTCATTAAGAAGAAAAAAAAGGCGACTGGTTGCAGTAAATTCTGAAACCTATTTTAAGAGACAATCGCAGGTCCCAACACAATGGATAAATTGTAAAAAGATATTTAAAAAAAAAGGGCCTAGATCGCTGATAATCAATTTTTATTTACGAAGACCGGTTTCACTGAACTGGTCAAATTAAATATTTTACAAGGCCATAATTTTGTAATCAGTTTGCTATTGTCACTCACTGTGATAATTGTTTTATTATAATGGCATAGTGCACCTGATCGACATTACAAGATTATGACCTTGTAAAATATTTTATTTGACCAGATGATGCTGACATAGTTAAACGAAACTGGTCGTCGTAAATAAAAATTGATTATCAGCGATCTTGGCTTTTTTTTATATCTTTTTACTATATTATAAGTGGATCGCCTCCGAGAACGAAAACCAACTCAACAATGGATAAAAGTTTTAAATAGTGTAAGCAGTTTTAAGTTTCCTTGCACAAATCCTTTCAGAAGAACAACAGCCTCATCTGGGTAATGGAGAGCGTCCTCCACTACTATGATTCACTAAGGTTTGCAAAGTGTGATTGTAGATGCAGCCGGCGAGACGGCAGTACCTGTTGGGCAGGAGGGCGCGGTTCGGCATCGGCGGTCGTCGTCTTCAGCAGCAGCAGCGTCGCCTGCATGCACGTGCCCGGCAGACGCGTTCGCCTCCCACTGCCTGGGTGGGCGTGGCTCGGCTAGACGGCCGTAACGCGCGCTGACTCACCGCCGCCATCTGAGCCGCAGATTCTCGCTACCTCTGCCTACCAGCCCTCGCTATTTCCTCCTGTTTGTCAGCGGGAAATCTCCCGCCGTCACCAACCCGACCCCGTGCAGGACGATCAGCCGACACGGATTGTACAGGATTCCCCTGAAATCTCCAACACCAAAAATAAACTCCAGGAAAACGATAAAAGAACACCACGAATTCGTCGATCCTGCGGAGGGAAATTTTATTGACACGTTCTTGAGGTTGTACACAACACACGGTCACAGTGAGTACAGTCACCAGAGCATGCGCACTATGGAGGCTAGTGCCATATATACGGAACGTTGCAGGAATGAAAGCTGTAATCCTCCCGTGGAGACGATCGTAGACGTACCGAAAGTAGTCTTGCGTAATGGCCAGCCATACAGTTTCTTCCAAGTGCCTCAGTTGGGTCAGATTTCGTTTCGGTCATGCGACGGTACAAGATGACGTTTCATGTTCAAAAAAATGTTCAAATGTTTGTACAGCTTATGGAACTTAACTACGGGGTCATCAGTCCCTAAACTTACAAACTAGCTAATTTTAAATGTGTTTATTTCCGTCAACAGTTGCAATATAAGTGTTTAATAACATGTTTCGACCACTTGGATCATCTTCAGATCTTATAATTGCGTCCGCAACTCGTCTGGCTGAGTACCAATTAGTACTCAGCCAGACGAGTTGCGGACGCGACTATAAGATCTGAAGATGATCCAAGTGGTCGAAACATGTTATTAAACAATTATATTGCAACTGTTGACGGAAATAAACACATTTAAAATAACATCGTGCAGTTGCGGACACTCTCCAGTCGATCATGTCGACTATAATAAAAAACCTAGCTAACGTTAGCTTATGAAGTAGCTACTACTAAGGACGGCACAAATATCCATCACCGAGGGGGGGGGGGATTCGAACCCCCGACCGTAGTGGCCGTGCAGAACGTGACTGGCGCGCCGCAGAACGCTCGGCCGGCGACGTTTCATGCGGTCTCAAACGTGCTCAGTGGGGGACAGATTTGGTTATCCTGCTGGCCTGGGTAGTGTGAGCTACACTTTGAAAAGCACGAACGGTGGTACTGGGTTGTCCTCTTGGAAAAACATATCGCCTTCTTGGTGCATAAACGGTAGCAAGACGCACAGTGGAACGGAATCCCCAAAACGTGGCTAAAACCCCGAGAAATGAATTTTCTATCCTCGTGATTTTGATGTGTGGGTTGGGTAAGGCAAGAAATGGTGCATCTCATTCCAGAAGGATAGGTTGCCACCTTCGGTAACTGTCGAGTTACGTCAGTTCAAAAGTGACCTTCGTCGAGAGGACTCGCGGCGCTGTGAGAGCAAGGAAAATTTACTCTCGGTTTGGGACTGAATATTTTGGTAGTGAAGTGAAGAATTTGTTATTCAAGATGGAAACGGTTACTATAGGTATGTACATAAACTTCGTACAATGAGTAGTATAAATTTCATGGTTATCCTATTTATATAGTATTTTTTCCGATACCTGTGCAAAACGACCATGCTTTGGAGAACTTCCATTTTCAACTAGAGCAATAGTAGCATATACTGCAATATACCGCGGAATTTGAACTCCCACACTGTAGATTGTTTAATTATCTGATGGAATTGACAAGAATCAGCTGCCAAAATCTGCCATTTCTCGTGTATAATGACTATTTACAGGTGCGACCGACATTTCGTAGCACAACATGGTCGATGCATCGCGCGGCACTGTAAGCTACGGAACTACATGTTTTCCGTGCCACACGCTTACGATATCTGACCATTTGTCTACACTTGATGTGATACTAATGCTACTGTAATATTTTTCACACAGGTTCGGATGGTCAATACGTGAAATTCACTAGGCAAGAAATATTCAGCTTGTTAAATATCCTTTGAATGACGGTCTATCTGATCGCCCGTAGAGAATTATGATATGGATTCTGACTCTGAGAACTTCGACAGCGATAATGACTCTGATTGCTAGGTATAAAACCAATCATACCATTTTGTATGCATCAGAACAAAATCTTCAATCATATTAAATTTTGAATGTTAAGAACTATTGTCTTTATTAGCTACACTTATTACTTCTAACACTGATAATACGTTTACATTTATTATTCGTGTTCTGTCACCGACTTTGAAGATTGTTTCATTGTATTATTGAATTACAATGTGTGTGCTATCGAAGAGTTTCTCTCCGATATATTTTCGTCAAATATTCTGTTATTTTGTTATTATAGACAAGTAACGGTGGCATTGTATTATTAGTGTCTAAATACTATATATACGCTATCATTAATAAATTATGGTTTTTCATGGGTCCCGTTGCTACATTAGCTCCGCCATTTTGTTTGACAATTTTTAGCATCAAATTCGTAATTAGCGACCTCAAAAGCCCCAGTCGGATGAGTTTTGTGTGAATTAAACGTTTTTTCGGGGTTTTGGCGACTTTTGATGATTCCGTCCCACTGTGAGACGGGTTGAATGATTGTTTCAGAGTAGGCCTACCGTGCTCTGTTCAATATTACCTCGACTATTACCAAAGGAGAGAGGCCTGTGTAGGCTCGGCTCCCCACATCGTAACACGGGGTGTCGGCCCCGTTTGCCTCTGTCGTATACACTCCATATTTTCGCGCTCCTCTGCAGGACGCCACACAAGCGAAAGACCATCATTGGCATCGAGGCAGAAGCGACTTTGAAAACGACACGTCTCCATACATCCTCCGAAAGCGTTAATCGCGACACCACTGGAGGCAGGCTGAAAAATGTGTTGTGAGCGGAAGACGTCGTAATGGCATGCAACTTGTGCACCATAGTGTGTTCCTTCTCCTCTGGTGATAGTCGAGGGAACCTCCGTTTTCTTTGTTGGACCCTTTTCAAAATACATTATAATCTTTAAAACAAACTACCATCAAATCATTTAACCCTTCCAGAAATAAATGAAAATATTAAAAATTACCATAGAAATATTTGAAAATATATACACAAAAAATTTTCTTTAGCAAGAAGAAAAATCGTTCTTACTGGAGTTGGCAACAAATTAATAAAGAAGTGGGATATGTTTTTAAAGTCCGGTGGACAACGTGGTCTCAGAGACGAACCACAACCTCGATTTGTCGTCTCAGAGACGAACCACAAGGTCAGTTTGTTGTTGTTGTTTTTGTTGTTGTTGTTGTCCCTTTGAAAGTGACTATTCCAGAATTTGCCTGTAGCGACTCAGGAAAACGCTGCATCTGGAGACGAGTTTGTAGCGCCGTCCGCCAAAATGCGAGTCTAGTCTCCAGTGTGCTAAGCACCGTGCCACCTAGCTCGATGTTAAATCCATACCTGGGAAAATTTACACTGGTAGTTTAGCCAATTGGTAGTTTCAGCATAGGGGTGGTGTGGGTAGTATGTTCACCAACGAAGTGATCTGCTCTTCCTTCTTTCATAACAAATTATTACCATAATCATGTTCGAGACACTCCTGGAAAATGAACGAAGGGCACCATGAATTCATTGACCCAGCAGAGGAAAATATTATTGACATATTCTTGAGGATGAATACAATATAAGGTCACACACACAGAACCTAAGTACAGTCACCAGAACGTGCGTAATGTCTACGCTGTGCGCTCACTTTACAGCAATTCAAGCTAAATTCTCTCATGGAGGCGATCGTAGAGGTGCCGAATGTATTCTTGCGGAATGGCCTGACATGCATTTTCCATCTGATGCCTCGGCTGGGGCAGATATCGTGCCGGTCTTCCAGAGCGCACAAGATGACGTTTCATCCCGTTCCAGACAATAGGGGACAGATCTGGGTATCCTGCTGGCCGCGGTAGTTGACGTAAGGCTTGAAGAGCATATTGGATGGTAAGGGTACGTGTGGACGTCATTGTCCTGTTGGAAAACCATATCGCCTTGTTAGTGCAGGAACGGCGTCAACACGGGTTCAATTACGGATTCAATGTATCATGCTCTGTTCAATGTCCCCTCTACGACCACCAGAGGTCAGTGTAGGATGTGGCTCCCTGCACCATTGTGCGCTATCAGGTGTGCCTTTAGGGCGTCTTACATGCACATCTGAACATCGTTCAGGCAGCCTCAAGGGTGTGGCGACAAGTGCTTATGGAAGGACGAATGGAATGTGTCGTCTTCAGTGATGAAAGTCGTTTCTGCCTCGGTAACAGAGATAGTCGCACACATTTGTGGTATCATGCAGAGGAGCGCGAAAATCTCGAGTGTACACCGGGCTGCTATGCGATATAATGACGTGGGAAGCCGTATCATGCACCGCCCGGCCTTTCCCTGTTGGTTATCGTCGAGGAAACATGAACAGTGCACGGTACTTCATCAATCTATCCATCTCGCTACCATTCATGCACCAACAAGGCGATATACTTGTCTAACAGGAAGAGTCCACGGCTACACGTATACCGTAGCACCCAACGCGCTCTTCAAGGTGTACAACCACCGTTACCAGCACGATCACCAGATCTGTAGCCCACTGAGCATGTTTCGGAGCGGATGAAACGACATCTTGCCCAACTGAGGTACCAGTGAAAAGTGCATAGCAGGCCATTTCGCTAGATTTTATTCGGCACCTATACGATTGTCTCCATAGGACAATTGCTGCAAAAGGAAGGTATACACGGTATTAGAATTGACACTGCGCACGCTCTGATGAGTGTACTCACGTGCGTTTGGCTCCGTTTGTTTGATCGGGTGCGCTATAAATCATCAATAATGTGTTAATAAAATTTATCTCTGCTATGACGACGGATTCACACGGTGTTTTTTTAATTATTTATTTTTGTAGCAGTGTATATTAAATTTTATCCCCACATTATCCGTGTCATTCATACTTAACAGTTATACTGAAACGTAAGGAAACCTATTTCTATCAAGACTAGTACGGTTTTACCGTAGTCTCATCACAAACATTGAAACGAATTACGCTTGGTCAACAGAAATGGAATACTGTAATTGTTTCCGCTGTCGTGATGAAACAATTTGAACATTCATTACCCAATATCCTGACTATTTATAATTGTGGTTTTGCGGACGAAGTAGTTTTGGCGACTATGAGAATATGACATATTTAGTGAGATAAGGGTCATTATTGCCACTTCAGTCAAACTAAAAGCCGTGGTGGAATGGCTGAACACTCTAAGCTGCAGAGCGCGCGGTTACTCCCCGTCGGAGATTCCAGTCGTACCTAGGGCATAGGTGTGTGTGTTATCCTTGGAATAAGCTAGTTTGTTTGTAAGCCTTGCTGATAACCACAGTAGTTAAGTCTCATACAATTAGAAACTTTTTTTCACACTGAAAGTTATAAATGTCACATTACTGCGTGTAAAAGGGTAATTACAATACTGATCGTAAGAATCTTATACACACGTAAAACCGGTTCACCCCATCTCAAATTTGCTTTCGATGTGGCGACAGTCTCTCGAAAATCGCCTACCCTGCACTTTTTCCGGAAAGTGTCACCTTGTCAAGTCCTGTATTAAAAAAAGCATGAACGCTCAGATGAGGCCTGGCTGTATTTGTCATATCAAGTAATGTACCAGAATTATAGATACTTGTCACAGGTGGACCCACATATTCTGCATGAACAACCTTTCTACTCAGAGAAGACAGGTGTCTGGTGCGCATTGTCCAGCATAAGTATTATTGACTTCATATTTCTAATTTACACCTTAAACAATGCCAGAGGTCTAGACATTTTTGGCTCTTTATCTCGACAGTTATGGACAGAAGCTGTATGCAATATTCCAGCAAGATGAATCAATCGCTCCAGCGGAAGTATGGAGCTCACGACGTGTACTCTGACTACAGACTTGCCATTTGGGTCCATTGGCTCTAAAGGTCAACAGAGGTAACATCCTGTGACTTTTACTTATGGCAAACGCTAAAAAGCAATGTATATGCCGATAATCCTCGCACAAGGGATGATCTTACACGAATCATTACCAGAAAAATTAGTATCGTGACGTCTGCAGAATTACAGCGTGCATGGATATTTGTGCCGTCGTTAGGAAAAGCTAGTTGATAAGTAGTTTGTAAGTTTAGGAACTGATGACCCCGTAGTTAAGTCCCATAAGCTACACAAACATTTGAACATTTTTTGAATTACGTGTTGCTGGTAACTTCATCATACAAAGTCACTGATGGCTAATTGCCCATGACCTTAACATCCAGCAGCCAATATAAACAGGTAACCTCATATTTTAACGTTAACTTTTTCTGTTATTTTTAGTAGGTTCATTGTTAGTGGTAAAGTGTTACTTGGTTCGCGAGCATGAGTCGTAGCGGTTTTATTTGGAAGAGACTGTACCAGTAAACAAGGGAGTTCTATAATCTGACATATTATCCGCCAGGAGTGTAACTGTATAGGATTAATTTATTTGACAGACATATGATTAATATACTCATAAACCGTCACTTTTGTATTTATTCGACACACGACTAGTTTCGGCGTACTACGTGGCCATTTTCAAGTGTTTACAGTAAACATTACAAAAATTAATCTTCCTGAATTTCAAAATTTTAAAAAGTAAACTAATATTTGACTTCCCATTTGTGAAAAATGACCAAAATTACTGCAAGTGAACAGGTCGTTGTAAATTTGTGTAGCTCAACTAAACTGGTCAGCTAAGTTACTGTTATTTCATATAGTATGGTAGTTTTAGTTTCTAAATTGGTCATTCTTATTCCATCTTAGATGTAGTTCGTGGAAATCTGTATCATTATTCTATCTTCTTTTCTCTCTTTTCTCTTATAACTGCTGTCTAGTTTCTGTATTAGTTGTAAATAACCTTCCATTCCCTATATTCTACGCCATCTGACATCAGAATATTACAGTCAACATTGTCAAAAGCTTTGTCCAAATCTGCCAAACCTAGAGGTCTGCCTTTCGGTATCCATGTGGTGGTTTCCTTGGAAGTGGAGGATTTAGCACCGGTGTGGACAGGAACAAATAAGATTTCCAGGTGATTCAAAAAATGTTCAAATGTTCGTATAGCTTAAGGGACTTAACTGCGGGGTCATCGGTCCCTAAACTTACAAACTACCTACGAACTAGCTAATACTAAAGACGGCACAAATATCCATGTCCGAGGGGGGGATTCGAACCCCCTACCGTAGTGGCCATGCCGACAGTGACTGGCGCGCCGGAGTACGCTCGGCCACCGCGGCCGCCATTTCCGGGTGGAAGTTTTTGTGTCTCGTTTCCGCCGGTTGTAGGTGTCGGTGGCCGAGTAGAAAGAGACCGACACAGGAATAAAGGATGCGCGCTTGTGCAGGTACGGAGGTGACCAGCCAGTGGGACATCAGAAACTAGAAACACTAGAGGAAATTAGAACGAGATATATGTTTCATAGAGACTTAGTAATACTTAACTTTTACATAGTTCTTGACTGCAGAATGCGGATACATAGTTTAGATAGAGGCCTGCCTACTGATGATTCCTAGTGCCGATCCGATAGCCAAGTCTTAACTGGTGCATATCTGATTTCCAAGTGTTAACTGGTTCCTATCAGTCCCAAGTGAACGATGTCGTTCAGTGGTGGCCACGAGCGGAGTTGTAGCACAGTGCGCTCGAGGCTGACGTAAGAACGCCGCGCCGTACGTGCATGGCGGCGCGCGGCGTAAGTACGTAGCGCACACTTCATACTTGTGCGACACCACAGAAGTGACTAAAGGAACTGCTTGCTGTTGTGCGTTTTTGGCAGGAATCAATAAAATTTCCACGGTGATTGTTCTGAAAGCTGTTTTTTGCGCGATCTGTTAGGTAGCAGTGCTTGGCGCCAGCTACAGCGTCGAGGACGAGGCGCTAAGAGGCGCGCACTCATCCCCGTTTCACGCCGGCGTTTGCGTCGCTCGCTCCCGTGTCCAATTTTCTTGAGAGGCGCGGACGGCCTATTTAGCATGTAAATCCGGTAATGGGGTACCGGCCGGGTGATTGAATCGCTTTTGTAGCGCGGACGTCGTAATCCCGCCTACACGAGACGGATTGCAGAACAGGACGGCTGCCTTTGTGAAAGCTGGTCTCCGTCGACAACGCCAGGCCTGTCTGACGCCGCTCCCTGCCTGCGCTGATTCCGATCAGCCGTTCCAGCAGCTCTCGCGGGGCCCTATCCATCACGTGGACCGGTAGCAGTAGCAAAAGAACACCGCTGTTAGGCGGCACCGACGTGTGTTTCGAAAACTAGTTGCGCGAAGGGCATTTCGCAAGTATCCACTTTGCTGGTGTAAACGAAACAGTGCCTGGAATAGAACTCTAACGAGAAGACGACATGGGTATCGCAATTTAGTATTTCTTTATATTTATGGTAGTACGCCAAGTTCAGAACTTAAAGGACAATCAGCCAAAGCTATTCGACGCAACTCTCCAAAATTCTTGAGAAAATCGACATTGAAATTTTGCAAAGTGCATGTAAGTACCAGAAATTAAGAAGGTTACAGGATCTGTCGGTTTAGCTCAGGTGGCAGCGTACTGTGTCGCAACCTCGCAACCGTAGAGTCGGAAGTTCGAATCCCATTGGGATATATATCTTTCGTTTTAGCATTCAGTTATATAAAACATTTTGGGATCTTTAATTTCCCGTGTTTCAGTTTTTGTTTATGTTTATGTAAACGAGTTGAAAACCTTGTCATGTAAAACGGTGGTTGAATATGGTAGCTTCTTGGAAAGTCATTACTATCTAGGGAGACGACTTTCCAAACACAGTGCAGTAGCTCTTCACAAACTGAACAATCAATTTCCCTGATGTTTGTAATTTATCTTTTAGGGTCCCTGTGGTCCCTAATTCATTTTCTGTGATATTTCAGTTTGTATACATTCACTGTTTGACGCAGTAGTGTTTACACGGTACTTCCAAAGTTACTTAAAATTTTCTGTTAATTTATATTATTTCAGATTATTTGTACTATTTGTTATTCTGCATTGTATTTATTTTACGGTAATGATATTCAGTGTACTTGATTTTGTGAACTGGCCACAGTCATTACACATTGTAAGTGGAACTATCGTTCTATTGGAGAGTGAGCGTTCCGACTGGGAGACGGCAGTAGCGCGTCAGAGACAGTGAATAGCAATACGAGAAGCAGTTATGTAGTTGAGTTGTAATGAACAGAGAAATTGTGGCTTGTGTGCAGAAGTTGGAATATATGGAATATGTATATTTGTATTAGGAGAATAATTGTACTTGAAGAATGTCAGGCTTGGAGATATCATCAGATAAACGCTTTATTGATAATTGGATCATCAGGTATGTCTTGCGACGTGCCATTATAGTAATTCATGATAGTTTTTGTAATGTTCCTGTAATGTTTTCCTGCCTTAAATTTTTAATAATATACGATTTATGATTTTAAATTTGCTTTCCGCGTTTTCATTTGTCTAGTTAGTTTCCCCTTCTTTCTCTCAGTTTTCTTGTCTCATTATTCTTTGACTTCATTATTACCTATCAACCATTTTTTCACATCTTACAATACTACTGACAGTATTCATCATCCTGCATTCTGCGAGCTGCTTGCTGTTTCGTATCTCCAGTTTTGTAGTAAGAATATACGAGGAAAGACACGTTTTCATTTTTTTTATTGTGTCAAAGTCACATTGCCTCCCCCTTTCGTTATTCAAGTTTCATTGTTCTTTTCTGGAGTACTATCAATAAGGCCGTACTTTTTCAGTATATTTGTTTCCCCTCTCCCCGGGCGTTTGCATTGCGCACATTAATTAATGTTATTAGACTTACCTCGGTGGTTGGAGTCAACGTGTGTACAGTTCTTTTGTTGGTTCCTTCTCTTTGATCGGCCCATAAATCTTTTTCCCATTTTTTCCTCTCCTGTTTTTCTATCTCCTTGATTTTCGTTCTTCCCTTGATTATTGTTGTTTATGAAGTATACCAGGCCTCTGGCACGACTACTGTGTTATAGTGCATTCATTTAGCACTGGTAGAAATTATCTAGCCTGTAGGCTTTTTGTAGTTTTGTGATCCTTCATTAATTGGATGTTGGGTTCAGTCCTGTTTTCTGTATAATCGCTCCCAGGTATTTGAATATTTTTACGTGTGCTGTACTCCCGTCTGTGGATTGTGTGTCCATTTACTGCGTTTTTTTCGTACGAGATTTGTACTTCTGTTTTGTCGAGATTCCATGTAGTGTCTCTAAGAGATTCTGTTACTATTATTATTGTTCAAAAATGTTCAAATGTTTGTTAAGCTTATGGGACTTAACTACGGGGTCATCAGTCCCTAAACTTACAAACTACTTATGAACTACTTACAAACTAGGACGGCACAAATATCCATGCCCGAGGGGGGATTCGAACCCCCGACCGTAGTGGCTGTGCTGACCGTGACTGGAGCGCCTCAGTCACCTCGGCCACCGCGGCCGGCTATTATTATTGAATGAATGGCTTGTGAAGCTATATGTATTGCAAGTGTGAAGCTTATGAAGAACTGTGGAAATTCTTTTCTCAGATAGATGAGATTTTGGCAATATGAATTTGAAGACTGTACAGAGACATCTCTCAAAAAATCTGTCTCAGTGTTGCGAAATAAATTTTTTCCGTTGTATGACAGAGGGGTTACGTAAATAATGTCGGAGATGACATTTTTTCTCTGAAAGCAGTGCCTGTCTGTGTGTGTGTGTGTGGAGAGCCGCCAGCAGGAAAACACTTTGCGCACGCAGACGCGAGACGAGCGCTCGGTCTGTCGCCTCTTTTGAGTCGTCCGCGGGGTAATTTTCACAACACGCGTAACGTTGGCGCGCCAGGTACTAGATAGAAATTCGTATTTGCAGAGAAATGCAAACATCGGTTACAGGAAATGAAAATATTATGCTGAGCTCACACATGATGAATACGTGCAACAAATTAATTGCTTACGAGATTCGAGCTTGTCTTTGAAAGCTGAGTCGTATGATTACTGTTAAAAGGAATTTTGTAGAAAAAACATTTTGAGCAAACAGAAACTAGTCATATACTGCGTAGTCCTCTTCCAGCGAACGAGATGCCCATCAGTGAGATAGCTAGATTACATAGCCATAGCGTGAAGATGTTTTCAGTCTGCGAAGGCCTGTAATACGTAGTGTGTGTAAAACCGTGTGATGGATGGTGTCATATCTAAACGGCAACTTAGCGTATATGTGCATGCCCGTGGGTCTTCAGAAACATTAGGAAAATGTTCAAATGTTTGTACAACTTATGGGACTTAACTACGGAGTCATCAGTCCCTAAGCTTACAAACTACTTATGAACTAGCTAAGACTAAGGACGGCACAAATATCCATGCCCGAGGCGGGATTCGAACCCCCTACCGTAGTGGCCGTGCTGACCGTGACTGGAGCGCCTCAGTCACCTCGGCCACCGCGGCCGGTAAACATTAGGAGAACCGATGCACGTGACTGTCGGTGTAAACGGGCTACACCCAGGTAAACGAAGTCAGTGTGACAGGAAGTGTCACAGCGCAATGGAGCAACGGCATCATCCACAAGGAGTTTGTCCCTGCAGGTCAAACGATAAATGCTGAATTTTACCAGTCCGCTTTGAATCGATTCTCACAGCGTAACCTGGGGTTCGGGAGTTGCAGAGCACTGGAAAATATATCTGCATGACAATGCCCCTGCACACTGTGCAATCCTTGTGCGCCGATTCTTGGTGCAGAAGATGGTAACTGTTCTTGAACACACTCCGTACTGCCCTGATATGCCTTTTGTGGATTATTTCCCCTTTCCCCGCTTGAAGGTGGACATGAAAGGTGAACATTCTGCGGAAATAAATATCGTTCAGCGATCGAATTCACAGTACGCCTTTGCTGATATTTCCAGAAACTGTATGAACTTTGCCAAATGTATTTTATACAGGATGTCGACTATTTTGGAGGGCAATAAAGAGCATTTGTTTGTATCTGTTGTTGTTTTGTTCGTTTTCTGATATCATTTACCGGACATTTAGACACACCACGCATTAATAAGCAGTTTTTTTTAGATATATATAGAATAAATTTACGATTTTTATATCTATTATCATATTTTGCTGTTTGGCAAACGGTTTGGCGAAATTTATTTTAAGGTGTAATTTAAAAAAAAAAAATGACCACATAACGTCAATATGTTAAGGGCCAGTCGCGTACTTGACTGGCCATGTCAGCCACACATACGTGCGGGAAAAAGCTAGAATAAAGTACAAAACGTCAGATATTCATTTCTCCGGTTTCCCTCATACTGCAATTGTCATCCAACTTAGTGCTGATGACCACATCGTCGAGGGAACTTTTATCATCAATAACGAGTTCCTTAAATTTGTTCACATCATTCAAGGTCAAGAGATGACCTCTTTACAGGTTGAAAGTAGCTTGTTAAGTTTTCTATGTAAGATCTCAGGCAGTTGAGATTGGAAATGCAAGTTAAAACGCTCACTGCTGATCTAAATTACTTTGCGAGTGGCCACAGTACATCTACAGACATACTCCGCAATTCACCGTAAGGTGGGTGGCGGAGGGTACACTGTACTACTACCAGGCATTTCCTTTCCTATTCCACTCCCAAATTGAACGAGGAAAAAAAGAATGCCTATATGCCTCCGTACGAGCCCTGATTTCTCTTATCTTGTCTTTGTGATCTTTACGCGAAATGTAAGTAGGCGGCAGCAAGATCGTACTACACTCAGCTTCAAATTCCGGCCCTCTAAATTTTCTTAACAGAAATTCACGAAAAGAACGTCGTCTTTCTTCCAGCGATCCCCAATTGAGTTGCCGGAGCATTTCGGTGACACTCGCGCATTGGTCGAACCTACCGGTAACAAATCTAGCTGCTCGCCTCTGAACCGCCTCTATGTCTTCCTTCAAACCGATCTGCTGCGGGTCCCAAATACTTGAGCAATACTCAAGACGTGGTCGTACAAGCGTTTTATACGCGGACTCCTTTACAGGTGAAGTACATCTTCCCAAAATTCTTCCAATAAACCTACGTCGGCTGTCTGCCTTACTCACAACTGTCCTTACATGCTCGTTCCATTTCATATCGCTCTTCAATGTTACGCCTAGATATTTGAACGACGCGACCTGTATTCGAACATTATAGGATTTTTTTTTCTACTCAAGCGCATCACCTTACATTTTTCTACATTGAGAGCTTGCTGCCATTCTTCGCACCAACTAGAAATTTTGTCTAAGTCAACCTGTATGCTATTACAGTCAGTTACAGACGACACCCTCCCATACACCACAGCATCATCAGCAAATTACAACTTACTCTGTCCATCAGATCATTTATATAGATAGAAAATAATAGCGGTCCTATCACACTCCCCTGGGGTACGCCTGACGATACACTCGTCTCTGATGAACACTCGCCGTCGAGAACAACTTACTGCGTTCTATTACTTAGGAAGTCTTCCAGCCAGTCACAAATCTGTGAACCTATTCCATAAGCTCGTATCTTCGTTAGCAGTCTGTAGTGTGGCACCGCGTCGAACGCCTTTTTGAAGTCGAGAAAAACACAATCCGCCTGTTACCCTTCGTCCATGGCTCGCAAGATGTCATGTGAGAAAAGGGCAAGCTGAGTTTCACATGAACGATGTTTCCTAAACCCGTGCTGATTCATGGAAAGAAGCTTTTCCATTTCTAGCAAATTTACTATATTCGAACTGAGAATATGCTCCAAAATTCTACATGAAACCGATGTCAACGATATTGGCCTGTAATTGTATGGGTCAGTTCTCTTTCCTTTCTTATACACGGGAGTCACCTGCGCTTTTTTCCAATCACTAGGAACTTTGCGCTGAATTAAAGATTCGCTATAAATGCAAGTTAAGTAGGGGGCCAACGCCGCAGAATAGTCTTTGTAAAACCGAACTGGTATTCCATCCGGACCAGCAGACTTTTTCGTATTTAGCTCTCTCAGCTGCTTCTCTACACCGGAACTTGTGCAACGGAAATTTATCCAACTGCTCACTCCTTAAGGGAGCATCCAACGTTTTAACAAACACAAAATCAATGTTTAAAAAAAGAGGATAGATAATTAAACATGGTATGGAGAGCGTGAAATTATAAAGCAAAGGTTTGATACTTTAAATCATTATCTATTCAATAAAATAAACAAGCAAAAATGTGGGAAGACCATATTAAGCACAATACAGCACACACATTGTACAAAAGTGACTTAAATCATACAGTTACTACCCTTAATAAAAAAAATTTCTGCCCTTTATGAATATGGAGGCAACGAGGGAGGAAATTTGAAGATACACAGTGGATAAAGGAAAGCATATTCATTCATTCACTCATGGGCATGCACATGATGCTTGCAACACATTACTAATGCGGCAACACTTGATAGCAGCAGCGAAACAAAGCGTCGGAAGCGTTTTGACGAGATGGCGGGTGTCTTCAAAGACAATTAAAATTACACTGTGCACCAAACTAACTCGTGTGCAGGGAGACAGAGGCATACTATTCGTAAGTACCAAGTGGTGCACGACCACGGTGAACTACATAGAATTTACAAAAAGAAATTAATTTAGAATAAGCAAGTAAAGCACATGTGAGAATTCATATAGGAAAAAGGTAGTATTAGTAAGAGCATGGCTGAAGGCAAAAGTAAAGACCGTTACGAAAGTATGTGGTGCAATCGGTCATACCAAGACAGTAAAGACGGAATCAAGCCAGAAAATCTGAGAAATATTTAGCATACTCACAGATACAGACATGGTGCGAAAACGTTAATTAAAAAACAGCAAGGAAATTCCAACACACTAAGTTTAGACAAAGGCTGAAGGCCAAACATGTGTATTCTAAGTTGAGAGAAACTGGACACAAAATCATAACTGGAATGAAAATGCAATTAATAAATTTTGCATTGAATTACTTGAGTTTTGTAAATTAAGAAACACTTCGCCTCGCATAGGAAAAGAATTACTCAAAAGAAACTTTCACTGATAAACCAAGACTGCCTGATCACAAAGAAAGCAAAGTTCTAACAGCATGCCAACGTATAATTCAATAAAAGTGATATATACTGCAGTGGGTAAAAACTGTCCCATCATGCACCAACTTTTAACACATTTACGTATTCCAGTCAGCTTAAGGAAATTCATAAAAGCTGACAGTGCTGTTGACAAATCTGAACCAACTTTGAAACGTAAAGCGCAAACGGCTATAGGCGAAAGCAATAGATTTCTATAGAGATACAAGAAAAGGAGAGAATGAAACGGTACATCCAACGAGTATCCATTATTTCCGACAGATCTGTCTTTTAGTTTCAAGAGACTGCAGCTTTCAACGGGACTTGCACCTTCTATTATGATTAATAGGGCAATCTATTAAATAGTGCGGAGTGCTTCTGACATCTCCATGTTTCTCATACGGACTACTTTATATCGCTTGCTCAGGGGTGGGCTCACCAAAGAATTTTTTCATATTAGATCCTGGACAAGTTTATTGAAAGTTTCGGAATTAAAATTAATCTATTAGCGTCGCATATGATTTCTGTTTTAATTACTACCTTTGTATTTTTTTTACTGCACTTCTAATTTTGTACATTATGCAAGACAACTTTATTTGTTATACGTTGTCTCCTAAATGAAACACGTTTTTAGAACAAGGAGAGGGAGAAAGAGATGAGGCTTGAATAAATACGTAAATACCCGGGAAACGCCGGGTTTTCAGTTAGTGTTACACAAGCGACGACAAGTCCGATGGCATTGTGTCGAGTGCCAAAGCTTTTAGCTTTGTGGCTGCTTTCGCAATTGCTCCTGCGAGTGTTAGAAACTTTAGGAACAAGTACTTCCCGCAGCACATTGTGCGAGTAATGACTCGTGTGACAAGAGCCTCAAGATAAGCGCTCTGCTACGGCGGCCTAACAACTTCATTTAGATTAAAGTAGTACTTGGAGCATTCCCACAAGTAACGAAACACAGCGTGTTATTCTTAACGGAGACAAGTCTTCAGACCTAGTGGATAACTTCCGAAGTTAATTGAAGCTTTTTACCTATAACGTTGTTGTATACTGAGAGAGCGTACGTAGTGGATGACCTGAAAACGATGTGCCTCTCTAGAAATAAGATTAACACAATACATTCACTAGCGTTAGTTCCTGTCAACCCCCGGTTGTGTACTTATTCCTTTCTTTTTATTGCTTTTTATGCCATCTATGTTGCAACTTTAAGCTGTATCCTACATCGCATTCACCACAGCTAAGATTATAGGGAGTGTGACTTTACACTGTATGCACCTATGGATGTACAGTTCTGATTTAAAGGTTGGCTCGATGTTATCTCAGGTCTACCGGTACATGTCTGCTTTCATGCCCCAGCAACTACCGTAGTTGCAGATATTATCTTTTACCTGTGATCCTGTAGTTAAAAAATACTATGCGTAGGCTTTAGTTTGAGAAACATATAGAAATATTAGGTAAAATATGTGTTTCATTAAAAAAAGTGTTTTATTTTAACGTTTGCAAATGATGTGTGCAAAGACAGAGATTTAGTTGAATAACTTTTATTAAGTCGAATTGGTTCCTTATTAGAAGTGCTCATATGACATATTAATCACAAATTGAATAAAATGGTTAAACAGTTGCATTGTCTGTGATAAAAATTGGAACGTCTTTTCCCCAACAAAGTAATAATGTCTGTAAGAAAAATAGAAGCTCTGTATATTTCGCGAGCACTCAACATTAATCTGTCAACAGTTCAATTTAGCGTAAGTTTCTCGTACACCATTTCTATACTCGTAAGTTCGTGCGCAAACCATAAACACATATCAGCTGCACTGGCGTAAACTTGTTCTCGCCAAATTTAGTCGCGAGAAGCGACCGTTCGGTGCGCAAATTTTAATATTCTGCCCGATCGATTCATTCCTGTCATCCCGGAGGATCCTTCTTCTGCCAAGGATAGACATGGAGTTCCTTTTCCTACGCACCACATCGTTCACCTCCTGCTCTCAAACACACTCCCCGTTTGTTTTCTCCCTTGGCTGCATTCTCATGGCCGATTGCCATCCCTTCCAAAATCGTATAAATCTTAACATGAGATGTTTCTTTAAGTAGAAACTGGCAATCTGAAACCACTTTCTTACTAATATAATATTATTTAAATACAGAAAATATAAATTTTCAGTTCCTTGAGGACTATTAATTAGTAATACATGAAGTTTGAAATAAATAAACAAAGAAGACAGCTTTCATGAGCTTGAACGCTCATGTCATACAATATTTACGTAGATTTCTGACAAATTGCACAGCTAATCGACACAGTAAAGGAAATATACGAGAGGTAAATCACGCTGCTTGCATTTTCAGTGTTACTGTGGAGACTATGATCTGTTTATATTTCCATTACAAATTTATATCGGTTGAAATCAGTCACTAAATAAATATATACAAGTGTGACACTTGCAAGATGATAGCTTCATCTATCATCTAAACCCGAACTTGTTGAAATTGCATGACGCATTCAAAAGTTGTTTATTTTAAGCTTGATTTTTCTATATTTTGGCTTAGTAGTCAAACATTTGTAACTTTTGACATAATTATTTTTAGAATCATGATGTGTGTGTAATTATTCCGACATCGTAGATGTTTTAAATGTTAATGTCAAATAATTTTGTTAGTTCCTTTTATGTTCTGCCTTTCCACAATTGCTTTTTTAAATTAGAAAATGGATATTTATGTAGACAGTCTATGCAACTGAATTATGAAGGTTTTATATGGCAATATGCATTACGCCTTTATTTGGAAGGCATCATCAGTGGCATCATGTGTATTTTATATTGTAAAACATAATCATGTATACAGGGTGAACTACCTAACACTTGCACCGCAAATATTGAAGAAAGGAAAAATGCGATTGATGTGCGGTTTTCACAGAATTGATTGGTAGTCAGGGGCTCGTATTTTTAGCCAACAAACAGATTGTAATATTACTTAGAAAGTGTATTTTTATGCAAAAATACAGTTTTTTAAATGGAGCAATGGTTGTTTCTATCATGTACTGGAATTTTTTGACACCAGCTGTGTACAAAGAATTTTGAATGACTTTTTATCACGTTTAGTTTGGCAGCTACAAACATTCTAAGTTTTACGGGCGGAGTCAAGTACTCGTACTGTTAGCTAATAAACAGATTGTAAAAATACCTAGAGGGTGTATTTTTATGCAAACATACAGTTTTTTAAATGGAGCAATGGTTGTTTCTATCATGCACTGGATTTTTTGACACCAGCTGTGTACAAAGAATTTTGAATGACTTTTTATCACGTTTAGTTTGGCAGCTACAAACATTCTAAGTTTTGCGGGCGGAGGCTACGATAGCGTAGCTAACTGGCCTAGTGGCTAGCCCCTGGGGCACGGCCCACTGTCTCATGACCACCAGCCAGTTAGCTACGCCTTCGTAGCCTCCGCCCCCAAAACTTTGAATGGTTGTAGCTGCCAAACTAAACGTGATAAAAATGTCATTCAAAATTCTTTGTACACAGCTGGTGTAAAAAATCCAGTGCATGATAGAAACAACCATTGCTCCATTTAAAAAAAAACTATGTTTGCATAAAAAATACACCCTCTAGGTATTTTTACAATCTGTTTATTGGCTAACAGTACGAGCACTTGACTACCAATCTATTCTGTGAAAAACGCACATCAATCGCACTTTCTGTTTCCGTAATATTTGCGGTGCAAGTGTTAGGTGATTCACCCTGTATATTAAAATTATGTTTTACAATCATATATGCCACTGATGATGCCTTCCATATGAAGGCGAAATGCATATGGCAATATAAAATCTTAATATTCAGTTTGATAGCGGTCTAAATAAACATCCACTTTCGGATTTCAAATAATATTATTGGTATTTTATTTTATTCTGATATACTGGAGTGTGCCCCCAGACTCGGGTAACAGCCTTCATTAGTTTTGAGCACAAAGCATGCGCCTTTTTCCAGATTTCCACCGCTTTGGCTGCTCGGTTTGACCCACTACTACCTAGGCTGTCTGACAGCTGCCCAACCGCTTGCTACCGTGCATTGCTAGTCCTTTACCTTTCCAGACATTACCATTACTTAAACTAATTGCGTGACTCTACGGACCTTACTTCCATAAAGTCAAATTGTCCATCGCCATTACCCAACTGTTATTTAGTTCAGTTTGGTTTCGATGCAGTTCAATCCGTATGGTGTCATATCTGTGAATTTAACTTTCCAATTTCGTATAGGGAAATATGACTAACATACTTCTAACAAGAAAAGCAATATTTCAGAATAATAATGCTTTCTCTCTCACACACACACAGCCAAAAATGTTCAGGCTTGCTTGTATACCATCACAAAATTATAAAATATCTTGCATGCAACCTTATCTTAACGTAATTGAACGTTATGGGGAATTTTAGAGCGGATAGTGAAGACCAAATTAACAGCACAAACGTCACTGAAATAAATGGCGGATATTTTGGTACAAGAATTGATACAACACACTCTGTAACGGCACTCTGTTCTTCGAAGAACTGTCGCTCTTGTCAAAGACAGTGGTGGATAAACTCCTCAATAATGAATAATTATTTTGTCTATGCTATTTTAAAAAAAAGGAGGCTGAGATTTTGTGGCCACGGTTGTGTATAAAATACAGAATGATTCTTACAATGAAGAAATACAGCAACGATCCACATCTGATTATGCTATTTATTTGGAAAATAGCGCCGTTACAGGTTTCAAACATTCCAGTTCATCGTCAGGCGATTCTTCACGTCCACCCACAATTTTTTTTGGTCTGAATTTCGATTACGCACATATTTTTTTCCTTATGGCGAAAACTTCTTATTTAGGTGCTGCCATCGAAAAATCAGCTACATTACTTCGCAGTGTTGCAGTTCTTGAGACAATGAGCACTGTGTATCATTAAATTTCTCTTATTAGGAGCAGAATAGCGTGATTAAGAACATATAAACATTTTGGTGTGTGTGTGTGTGTGTGTGTGTGTGTGTGTGTGTGTGTGTGGGTTGTGGGTGGGGGGGTGTAGTCTGTGTGTGCATGTCAAATGTGGATGATGGCTGTTTTTCTTGACTGTAAAAATCATCCTATATTTTGTCTATGTTAGGTGTTCATATTATTGTGCCAACATTCGGTTTCATTGTACTGGCGTCTGTTCATTTCAGACACATTCGAAAGAGCAGCCAACTCACTATGTATTAAGTAAAATTAAAGATTGTAGACAACACGGAGGGTTGAAACATTCGTAAGAATGAGATGGGGGAGCGGAGGAGGCGATAGTGGTACTCAAAGAACCCACAACCAGGCACGGTAACATAGCTTCTACATCTACATAATACTCCGCAATCCACCCAAAGGTGCGTGGCGAAGAATATTCAGTTCCACTACTAGTTACTTGCTTTCCTGTTCTACTCCCATAAAGAACGAGGGTAAAATGAATACTTGTATGCAGCCGTACGAGCCCTAATCTCTCTAATCTTATCTTTGTGGTCTTTACGCGAAATGTAACGTCACCGCTGCGTCCACCTAATTCTCGACGGGCGAAGTTGCCGTTACATTCTATTTTATGCTTAATCATTCAATAATTGTTCCAATGATTTGACGGTATGGGATGCGGACAATTACTAGGTTGATCCATAACAGTAAACTTAGTTAACCTCCTTTATTATGGAACGACAAATGTTAAAAACTCTCCCCTTTAAATACACTGATTAAATAACCGCGTGCCACTACGATGAATGTCTACAAGTCCACACTGAAACATTTCAATATGCAACTGCAACCCGTATGCGATACGACGGAATGGCAAAATCTTTAGCCACCACTAAACGCAGGTTACAAACTCACTGCCGACATGCTACCGCCTTGCTCTGCGGTCGGCGGGAGACTGCCGCATACCGGCCAACAAACAAAGAGCATACCAACGTAAGCATTGTTGCCAGCAGCTCTCGCTGCAAACCAACGATAACTATCGTTCGACCAAAACGTACCAAAGACGTTACTAACCTAAAACCCTGTATCCTCACAGTTGGCAGCATTGAATCGTTCGACAGTCCGCCTCAAATTCCGGCCCTCTTAATTTCTTTAACACTGTTTCTCGAAAAGAACGTCACGTTCCCTCCAGATACTCCCATTTGAGTTACCGAAGTTTCACTTTCGTATTGATCGAATCTACCAGTTACAAACCTCGCCGCCCGCCTCTGAACTGCCTCTATGTCCACCTTTAAACCGATCTGGTGCGGATCCCAAACACTTGAGTAATACTCCAGACGGGGTCGTACAAGCGATTTATATGCAGTCTCCTTTTCAGACGAATCAAATCTTTCCAAAATTCCCTAATAAACCGAAGTCGACCATTCTCCTACCCCACGAAATATGCTCGTTCAAATGTTTGTTAAGCTAATGGGACTTAAACTGCAGGGTCGTTAGTCTCTAAACTTACGAACTACTTCTGAACTAACTTTTAATAAAGACAGCACAAACATCCATGCCCCAGGTGGGATTCGAACCCCCGACGGGGAACGGCCTCGCGCATCGGAGCATAGCGCTTCAATGCGCTCGGCCGCTCCGCCGCGGCTATGCTCGTTCCATTTCATCTCGATGTGCAACGTTACGCCAAGGTATTTCATTGACGCTACTCTGTCAAGCAGCACATTACTAATGCTGTACTCGAAAATTACAGGAATTTTGCTCCTATTCATCAGTTTTCTACATTTAGCGCTAGTAGCCATTCCTCACACCACCTAGAAATTGGGTCCAAGTCATCCTGCATCCTACTACACCACAGCATTATCAGCGATCTGCCGCAGATTGCAACTCACTTTGTCCGTCAGATCATTTATATAGCTAGAAAACAATAGCGGTCTTATCACACTTTCCTGGGGCACCCCTGACGACACTAACCATCGAGGACAACGCACTAGGTTGTATTACTTAAGTAATCTTCGAGCTTAGAACTTCCTGGCAGAGAGGCAAGGAAAAGGATTTCCTAATGTCCGTATTACATAAGGGTGAATTAAGCAGCATGGTGGCTAGAAACCAAACCTTTGGTTATAAGTGCGCCTGTTAGTAATGAAGGACCATCCTGACCGCGTAAGTCATACGCGTTTGAAAATTGCATGCGTCCTATTTGCATAACGGGATCTTCGCAGCCGGCCTATTGTACTCGAAGACGCGTGGGACGCCCCGACGTATGATGCAAGGCTTGTCGCAACGGCCTCCTACTCAACAGCTTTGCATGGGGCGGAATAATTACATCAGTGCACACTGCACTGCGACGCTGCCGACGAGTCACGGTTGCATTGTCCGTAGCGTAACGCATGTTTACACACTGACCCACAGTGTGTGTGTGTGTGTGTGTGTGTGTGTGTGTGTGTGTGTGTGTGTGTGTGTGTGTTGTCTTTAAGTTAGTTTAAGTATATATACATGTGGCGTCTGTTCCGAGAGAACAGATGACACTTCTGATCCTGCAGTTGTTATTATTCAACATTCATAGAATATATGACATCAACTGCGATTGGGCAAAGCTGAAAATGTGTACCCAGCCGGGATTCGAACCCGGGTCTCCTGCTTTCTAGGCAGTTGCACTGACCCATACACCACTGGGGACACAGTGATCACCGCACCTGCAAGGACTACCTAAGCACGCTTCCCATCAGATACAAATTCCCAGCTTCGCCCTGCCCACAATACTCAAACTCGTAGTTATGAACTAATTCCCGTAAGAGTAAGGGCTTCAAACTTTGCCCACCCCTCCCCGCTAACGATATGATCATTGCCCGTCACCGGCATATTATATATATACATGTGGCGTCTGTTCCGAGAGAACAGACGACACTTCTGATCCTGCAGTTGTTATTATTCAACATTCATAGCATATATGACATCAACTGCGATTGGGAAAAGCTGAAAATGTGTACCCAGCCGGGATTCGTACCCGGGTCACCTGCTTTCTAGGCAGTTGCGCTGACCCCTACACCACTGGGGACACAGTGATCACCGCACCTGCAAGGACTACCTAAGCACGCTTCCCATCAGATACAAATTCCCAGCTTCGCCCTGCCCACAATACTCAAACTCGTAGTTATGAACTAATTCCCGTAAGAGTAAGAGCTTCAAACTTTGCCCACCCCTCCCCGCTAACGATATGATCATTGCCCGTCACCGGCATATTATATATATATATACATGTGGCGTCTGTTCCGAGAGAACAGACGACACTTCTGATCCTGCAGTTGTTATTATTCAACATTCATAGCATATATGACATCAACTGCGATTGGGAAAAGCTGAAAATGTGTACCCAGCCGGGATTCGAACCCGGGTCACCTGCTTTCTAGGCAGTTGCGCTGACCCCTACACCACTGGGGACACAGTGATCACCGCACCTGCAAGGACTACCTAAGCACGCTTCCCATCAGATACAAATTCCCAGCTTCGCCCTGCCCACAATACTCAAACTCGTAGTTATGAACTAATTCCCGTAAGAGTAAGGGCTTCAAACTTTGCCCACCCATCCCCACTAACGATATGATCATTGCCCGTCACCGGCATATTATATATATATATACATGTGGCGTCTGTTCCGAGAGAACAGACGACACTTCTGATCCTGCAGTTGTTATTATTCAACATTCATAGCATATATGACATCAACTGCGATTGGGAAAAGCTGAAAATGTGTACCCAGCCGGGATTCGAACCCGGGTCTCCTGCTTTCTAGGCAGTTGCGCTGACCCCTACACCACTGGGACACAGTGATCACCGCACCTGCAAGCACCCATATACAAGCACTCTCTTGTTCATTAATTTTTCGATGATTCCTCGTCCTCAGTGTAAAAGGCATGCTAGAGGTGAAACAAGACTTCCCAACGTCACGGTTGTACACTTCAGCAACTTGAAATGTACGAAAAGCAATCACATCTCTGTTATTAAAACTCTCCAATCCAGAAACTGCCTTAACAGTACTACCATCGTACCGTACTGTAGCAACAGTTATCCATCCATTGCCATGACTAGGTGAATCTTTCTGAGTAATTGTGAAGTTCAAAACACCTCCACAAAAAACAGACGGTCCCTGAAGAAAAACTTGTCCTCTAAGATCTGATGACAAATTAATTTCCTCATCAATTCCCTTGAAGACAGTAAGGCGCGAACGCCTGAATCTCCTCCTATAATGGAGCATGATTTTATCTACTTCCGCTTTCGCTCTGCTATATAAGTGGTGTTATCAGTAAGACGGCGTCAGTCGTCGTGAAGCCCCACGTGCAGCAGCATCGAAGACTACACAGAGAGCATGCCACATTATAGGAAGAGATTCAGGCGTTCGCGCCTTACTGTCATCAAGGGAATTGATGATGTGGAAATTCGTTGGGAAGTCTTATTACACCTTTATCATGCCTTTTACATTGAGGGCGAGGAATCATCGAAAAATTAATGAGCAAGAGGGTGCTTGTATCTGGGTGAAAGGTCCTGCTAATTGTTTTAAAATACAATTGAGTGGTGATCTTGTATATTATTACAGAAGTTCAATAAAGTTTGTATCCTTGATCCTTTTTCTTAATTTTGTAAACAATTATGACAGGAAAAATAAGCTGCTGATGGGTCTACCTGGGGCATTAGGATAACGAGAGTGTGCGAGAGGATCAAAAATAAATCTTGTACGGCAGGCTGTTCCACCCCGCGCTTTCGCTCGTCAGCTAGGGAACGTTCAATTGCTTGCGGGTCGCCGCTTCTCAGCCGTGAGCAAGGATAGCATCCAGCTGGGCTGGGCTGTGACGTCACCAGAAACTGCAGTTACACTCCGCCACGAGCACATTTTTTTTTTATTTTTTTTTTATTTTTTTATTTATTTATTTATTTATTTATTTATTTATTTTTTGTGGAATAGCTAAACTGAACCTGCCCTTTTCCTCCATGAAAACGCGTGACACGAGGTCAATCCTAAGCGATAATATGTCTCTTCCTAATTACAAGCTCTGTGATCCTGAAGATCAACGATTTGACTGCATTACTGGAATTTAGTTAAGCTCGTTTTTGGTGGCGCACTTTACGTTATTAAATGCCTCATTCATGAATGCAACGTAAGGAGTATTTCTTATGAAGTTTATAACGAATTTTCCATTGTTTGTTAATGAATACGTCATTGATTTTCGGAATTATTGCTAAAGAAGACAGATTATAAATGATTTATCACGCTCAATCGCATCCCAGTTTCCACCATGCTAATCGTAAAGATGGCAATACAAATTTTACAGTATCTAAATCAGCACCCATGTCAAGAATTCGATGGAAAACTTTTGCTATGAGTGACAAACGCCTTTAAAAGCAGCTAATTCATTTAGAACTAAGCATTCTGTCACCGCTACTAAACGAGTACTGGCAACACCACCCAGAGACAAGCTTACTGGCTGGTCGCTACGAGGCACGGGGCGTGCCCCAGCGGCCAGCCATTCAGCTGGCGGCCGCGGCCTGCTGTGACTTAGCACGGCAGTTGTGAGGCCTTGTCTCTAGGTTGTGTGGGTACTAGCGTGCGTGACGTCAGTCAGCTCGCAACTCCAAGCTGGGGTAGAGAGCGCTCACGGTGTAGCCTGTTGGAACAGCCTGTTTGTATTACATTTCACAAAGTGGACAACGTCGACACCCAAGAAATGTTCGATAGCAGCTATTAACTTTCATGATGAACAGTGAATGAAAAATGATGCATCATAATAATCATACTCAGAATAAATTATACCACACGGAAAGCGTGTAAATACCGCTTGGACATATTAAGCCTCTAGATTTTTTTTCCGTTTTCGTTCCTATAAATCATACTCTCTGCAGCTATCTTTTAGAAGATACATACATCATAAAAATGTTGCATCATAATGATTCTAGGGCTTCATTACCATTTACATCAAAATGCTTTCAGACAACTGTATACGGTTTTATGTTTAATACTTTTATTTTGAACTTTTGGTCGAACCCCGTAGGCACTCAGATGAATTATCTCGAACAGAACGATCTATTGACCTAAGGTCAAGACGAATTAAAAAAAATATCGTTCATGCGAAACACATCTAGCTCTTTATTCACACGAAGTGCTTGGTGCTATCGACAAGGATCCGCAAATGGATTCCGTATTTCTTGATTTCCAGAAGGCTTTCGACATCGTACCTCACAAACGGCTTTTAATCAAATTGGGTGGTTACGGTATATCGCCCCAAATTTGCGACTGGATGGGGGATTTCCTGTTAGAGAGGACACAGTTCGTAGTAGTCGATGGTAATCCACAGGGTAGTGTTATTGGTCCTCTGCTGTTCCTTATTTACATAAACGTTTTGGGGGAAAATATAAGTAGCTCTCTTAGGTTGTTCGCAGATGACGCTGTCATTTACCGTCTTGTAAGATCATCTGAAGATCAAAACTAACTGCAGAACGATGTGAATATCACTATGGTGTAGTTGACTCTAAATGATGAGATGTATGATGTCGTCCACATGAGTCTGAAAAGAAATCCCTTAAACTTTGTTTACAAGATAAATCAATTAAAATATCTAGGAATTACGATTACTTCAGACTTAAACTGGAAAGAACACGTAGATAGTGTCGTGCGAAAGGCAAACCAGAGACTACGTTTTATTGGCAGAACCATTAAAAAGATGCAACAGAACTATAAAAGAAACTGCATACAATACGCTTGTCCGTCTTTTTTTTTTTTTGGAGTATTGCTGCCGAGTGTGGGACCCTTATCAGGTGAGTTTGGCGGAGGACATCAAAAGAGTCTAGAGAAGGGCAGCTCGTTTCGTATTGTCACGATACAGGGGTGACAGCGTTACGGAAATGATACAGGATCTGGGCTGGGAATCATTACAGCAACGGCGGTTATCGCTGCGTCGTGAGGTACTTACGAAACTCCAATCGCCAACATTCTCCTCCGAATGCGAAAATTTATTATTGACTCCCACTTACATAGGTAGAAATGATCGTCAGAATAAAATACGAGAAATCTGAGCTCGAACGGAGAGATTCAGGTGTTCTTTCTTCCCGCGCGCTATTCGAGAATGGAATGGGAGATAAATAGTATAATGGTGGTTCTATGAACCCTCTGCCAGGCACTTAAATGTGATTTGCAGAGTATCCCATGCAGATGTAGATTGTTAGCTTAGTAATGCAACGTAGGCATTCTTAATCGAATGTTTCATACACTTCGTGACAGTTGTACATAATTTTATGTGAACATCACTCATTTGAAAACCTACTAATGCAAAATCAAATGTTCAAATGTTTGTAAATCTATGGGACCAAACTGCGTGGTCATTAGTCCGCAGCTTACAAACTAAGGTAAACTAACCTAAGGACCACACACACACACACACACACACACACACACACACACACACACACACACACACACACACATGCCCCAGAGAGGACTCGAACCTCCGACGGAGAGCAACCGCGCGCTCCGCAGCGAGGCGCCTTGGACCGCTCGGCTACTCAACCGCGGTTGCTAATGCAGCGTAAGCATTTTTACCATTACAACCTTAGGGCGATTGTATTGCCATGACCTGCAGTATCCATATTAGTAGCAGTGAAATTGAAAACACGTCTACAAAACACAGATGGACCTTGAAGTATTACTTGGGCACCTTGCCCAGCATATGCAGTAACCTCAATTGTCTTATATAAAGGCGTGCACGCCCGAATCTACTCCCATTAACGCAGCATCCTCCGTGGGTGTAGTCCTCGATGCTTCTGTACGCGCGGCTGACACTGCCTTACTGATAATGACACTGAAACAGCCGAGCGCCGCTAGCACAAGCAGTATACTTTCTTCCTGGTGTTACGACTGGAACTGATCGGGCATCTTACCCACTCCGTCGCGTTGTCACTGCTCATGCCAGGTTATTTACATCTTTATGAAGGTTGACTGACATTTATGGACAATCTAAGTACTATGGTGTTCATGCAATACTGCCGCGAGAGACCACGTATACCGACTGCCGGCGTGCCGAAGGGGAGCCGGGCGCCGTGGCTCAGCGCGCCCGGTCAGAGGGCTGAACGGCCTCTGTAATAAAAAAGCTGAGCCAAGAACACATCGAACAAAAACGAACAAACTTGATCAACGTCCGCAACAAACAGAACTACACATAGAGCCAAAAAAAAAAAAAAAAAAAAAAAAGGGATAGCGTCACTGACTGCGGTGCTGAAGGTCGCCGGTTCAATCCCGCCCCCCGACTACAATTTATTTCTTTGTAATTAACAATTCCAGAATGTTCTACATCTTTCTTATGTTCACTTGTAAATTCAACTTGTTTCTTATGTTAACTGTTCTTCTAATTTCTGGTAAATTCTGTCTGTGTATAAATAGCAGAGCACTCTGCCCAAGAGGCATTCAGTGCTGCGTGTATGTTAAGTTCGTAATAAACGTGCTTTCAGTATAAGTGCTGTGTTCAGTTGACTTCGAAGTCAAGCCTGCTCCCATTTCAACGCGACAATACACATATTCAACGTTAGTGTTGAAATCTGAGAACCGAGGAGTTGCAACATTTTTTTGATGTACCGGGTGATCAAAAAGTCAGTATACATTTGAAAACTTAATAAATCACGAAAGAATGTAGATAGAAAGGTAAAAATTGACACACATTCTTGCAATGGCATGGGGTTTTATTAGAACCAAAAAAAAAAAAAAAAAAGTATTGCTAGACGCGTGAAAGATCTCTTGCGCGCGTCGTTTGGTGATGATCGTGTGCTCAGCCGCCACTTTCGACATGCTTGGCCTCCCTGGTTCCCAGACCTCGGTCCGTGCGATTATGGGCTTTGGAGTTAACTGAAGGCGCAAGTGTATCATGATGGACCGACATCTCTAGGGATGCTGATAGACAACATCCGACGCCAATTTCTCACCAAACTCTGCACATGCTTTACAGTGCTGTTCACAACATTATTCCTCGACTATAGCTATTGTTGAGGAATGATGGTGGACATATTGAGCATTTCCTGTAAAGACCATCATCTTTGCTTGTATTGATATGTTATGGTAATCACTGCTTTTCTGATCAGATGAAGCGCCACCTGTCGGACATTTTTTGAACTCCTGTATTTTTTTCTAATAAAACCCCATGTCATTCCAAACATGTGTCAATTTTTACCTCTCTATCTACATTATTCCGTGATTTATTAAGTTTTCAAATGTATACTGACTTTTTGACCACCCGGTATGTAGATGAACGCCCTGCACATTTGCAATTTCCAAAAATTTCTCCTTCTATTTCGATGGTGTTACCTTTTTAATCAAAGTGGTGAGCCATTTTGCATTCTGTGTCCACGTTGCCAGTCAACGGTTTGTTCTGTTCATGGACGTCCATTTCATGTAATACATAAATCTCGTGTGAGATCATCTCTGCACATTCCGACCGTTCATTTTCTGTCTCTGTCCTGCTGCATATAGAGGCGTATTAGCAGCATTTTGTCAACACAAGACTGCGCGACTTTACGTTGTTCCTTTGCCTTTACCAAACTGTGCTTTATTTGCCTAACATAACTTACATGTATTGGGCTGTGTTTGGTTCTGTTCAAGAAATGTGGCTCGGTGTAGTCTCAATATCGAACCGTAGACGTCTGCTTTCATGCGCAGCATCTAAATTAGCTGCAAATAGTATCTTGTACCTGTAATCATGCAGTAAAACACTCTGTGCAATGCATAGGTTATAATTTGCGAAACAATACTGACATATGAAATAAAGACAAATGATAAATTAATTAAATCGGTTTTATACTATCTTTTGCATATGATGAACGAGCACCAGATAAATCAGTTGAATAATGTTTATTCATAGATCCTACACAAACAATAATAAACAAAATTAAAATTTTGCAGGACAGTTGCTTTAACTGCGTTATGATAATGTCAGAAATCTCCCCAAATATGTAATCATCGACGATGCTCGGATACTAAGCCCATTCGCGATCACACGACACGAATTAATCTTAAATTCAAAATCGTAGGACGTCAAATACCATATCAATAGTCGTAAATTCTTGTGTAGAATCACATGCACTGTTCATTTAAAATTCAGTCATGAAATCTCAAAAAGTTAAAAATTTAAAAAAAAATGGCACTCGTTAGTCCTCACCAAAGTTATTCCTAACGAAGGAAGGTATTTCTGGAATTTCAACGTGGTACCCATCTAAAGCAATATCCGTTGTTCATTGAGTATCGCAACGATTTGGTCATAGTGCCAAGAATATACAAAGAAATGATCTGTCAAGATTACCTGACAGTCTGGTCTGGCGGCGATCAATTCGTTTTCTAGTTTCCAAATGATAAGCCAAGATCGCAAACTAACAATTTATTAAGTGACGACCGGGTCGGTGGACTGTGTCACCATAATCTGGTCATATATATTTTATAATCTGGTCATCTTGTTAAAAAATTGGGTATAAAATAAGTGCAACATTGCACTTAGTCACTATTTTGTAAGCTGTCATGTTTTTAACTTATGTATTTTTTATATAGTGACTAAGTGCGATGTTGCACTTATTTTATACCCAATTTTTTTTACAAGATGACCAGATTATAAAATATATATGACCAGATGATGGTGACACAGTGAACCGAAACCGGTGGTCACTTAATAAATTGTTGGTTTGCGATCTTGGCTTGTCATTTTGAAAACTATAAAATGATCTGTAGTTGGGTTGTTCATGTTCGATTTCCATACCTGTGTTTGATTGAATTTTCTAAAGGTGTTAAAAGGTTACTAGCAAACCCCGTGCGAATACTTTGCACCATTAGTGGACAAAAAAGTTGGGAAAAACTGGAAGTTGAAATGTTCAGGCAAAGCTGTCTTCAGAATCAATCAGTGCAAGAGTTTAAAAGCTTAAATGAAAGAACTTGATCCGTTGAGTGTTGTTAGGTCAAAAAATACTGCTTACCTTAATTATAACCGAAGATATCGTAAAACAAACCGATTAAAGTATTCAATGCAAGGACAGATAGATATCGCGTTTGAATAAAAATAAAGGATCGAGAAACTTAATTCTCATACTTGATGACAACTTTGCAGATGAATATATTTCGTTTAAAGCAAAAATTGAGGATATAGGTCGGATAGAACGGCCTGACCGACTGACTTTAATTTACAACAAATGTACAGAAGGAAATCGCGTTTGAGTAAAGAAAAAGGAAAGAGAGAGTTATATAAATTCTGATACTTTATGACAAATCTATGTTGGTCAACGATATTTTATGGTTACAGCGGTTTGTTTATATCTAGATCGAAACACACCGCTGCATCCATACAATATCGTTGAACAACATAAGTTACTTTCACAACAGCATCAAATTGCAATAAAAACAAACCGCAGAAAAACTCATGACGTGACACAACATTTAACGATGTTGGATGGAAATCATACGATTCAGAAAATAACCTGCAGATGGAATTATAGCCGAAATAGTCACAGTGTAAAATAAATAACTATTATAGCAGCGAACTAGTTAAATATGTTTAATATCATGTCGTTAATAGACAGAGCGCTGCATTTTCAAAAGATTAAAACTGTAACATAAAAGTTGCAGCAATTTTAGTGGAAATCCGTAGAAGGACGATGATGTATTTCTTGCAGAATCATTTTGCGTAGAGAAATTCGTTATGCTTCCTCTGACAACATCAGAGATGAGAACACTGTAATTTACGGCGCGTACAGACATATTTTCAATTAATTTGCTAAAGGGAATTACTGTTATATTTTAAAGCATTTACTAGGTATCAAACTATCAGCTAGGGAAGAATAGGCCGCTTAACTGTGTGTAATTATCGGCTTGTCGCTCTGCTCTGCCAACATAAGGTCTAATATCTTATCTCGAAAGCATTGCATTCCTCTGGTGCCGTACGCATGCCCTGAAAACCGCCGCGTGCAGTAAAAGCTAAACAAGAATTCCTGGATGAGATAGCTCGCCCCTGCAACAGCAACGTGCGGCTACCCGCTGAACTTCACTGCCCGTTGGGATGCATACAAAGTGGGTGCCATAGCCGGATTCTTGTTAAGATCCCCACCGCACTACGCTTCTGTATTCACAAGCAAAAGTTCCTAACTTTTTTCACATTCTATGTCACACATACCGACATATATAATTAGTCTGAAGAAACTGAGATACCAACAGCCGTATGTATAATGAAGTATTTATTCTATTATAACCAGTTTCGGCATTCCACTATGCCATCTTCTGGTCCCTGCGTATTAAACAAACCTAATTAAGTGACTAAGGCAAAAACATAAACACAAAAAAGTATTGTGTGGTAGCACACTGAAAATACAATATTACAATACAGGAATGAAACTAGTATTCAATACCACATAAAGAATATGTACAAATGTAGTCAACAATAACAATAACATTCATGAACGATTATTTAAAAAAGGAAATGAACGTTATTGTTGACTATATTTGTACATATTCTTTATGTGGTATTGAATAGTAGTTTCATTCCTATATTGTAATATTGTATTTTCAGTGTGCTACCATACAATACCTTTTTGTGTTTATTTTTTTGCCTTAGTCACTTGATTAGGTTTGTTTAATACACAGGGACCTGAAGATGGCATAGTGGAATGCCGAAACTGGTTGTAATAGAATAAATACTTCATTATACATGCGGCTGTTGGTATCTCAGTTCCTTCAGACTCTTGAACAGCCGCTGTCCTGTTTCCACCACCGATGATGGATTCAATATGTGATTAGTGTTTATTCAGAAGGAAAACGTTTTAAAGAAAGTGCTCTGTCTACACATACTGCCGCAGAGGAACTTCCGCTTCGACACACAGGATTAAGATTTTTTAATTTCTACTCACTGATTTGTTCTGGACTGATGCTTTAGTCACAAAAGACGGTTCTTTGACAGACTCTCAGTTGTAGCTATTTGCAATGCACCTAGACCAACAGAGGGAGGACAATGAATATGAAAATCTATAACAGACACAATTTTGTTTAGTAAGGTGTTTGCCGGCCGCGGTGGCCGAGGGGACTGAGGCGCTCCAGTCACGGTCTACACGGCCACTACGGTCGCGGGTTCGAATCCCCCCTCGGGCATGGATATTTGTGCCGTCCTAGTTCGTAAGTAGTTCATAAGTAGTTTCTAAGTTTAGGGACTGATGACCCCGTAGTTAAGTCCCGTAAGCTTAACAAACATTTGAACATTTGAGTAAGGTGTTGGCCCACCAATGGCTTCGGAAACAGCTGCAGGTCGTCGAGGAAGAGATTAATGAAATAATATATAAACTAAAAATACGGTTTGTAATATAGGCGTCTAAACTTCATATGAAGCGTCTGAGGGCAGGTACAGCGCGCACGACCGTACCATCCTTATCTGTATCATAGTCGAGGATAAAGCTAGGAGCCTAATATAACTAGCTGTATTTCGAAATTATATTATTCTACACCTCACAGTTTATGAAATAGTCGAATATCGATACTTCTGTCACTGATTCAATCCTTCCACAATCTTCAAAATTACGTGGTACTTCTAACAGACATACAAATGTCAAATTTCTTGTTTAGTATTTAGCTTGTAGTGGAAGAAACAATTCAAACATTCGCAAAGATTAATCTCGTCTTCGAATGCAGTTTTGCTTGACGAAAGAGTATCTACTACTTGGGCATGCAGTCAACGTGCTGGTCATAGTCCTTCGGTAATGCGCAGGAGAGATCGCAGGTTCGATTTCCGATACATTTACTGTCTTCCACATTTCGTTTTAACCTAGCTGTCAACTTTCTACAATGTAAGGAGCCGTCAGAAATAACATGTGGTTCGAATTTCACCTCAAGCTGTAGGTGCACTGATCGATTCTCCCGTATTGACATCGAGTGAAACGGATGTGTTATCAGATGTTCCTCAAGGAAGTGGTATGCGGTCCCTACAGTTCCTCATAATTATAAACGATTCAGGAGACAGTGTAAGCTGCTCTCGTACACTATTCGCGGATGAGCTGTCGTTTGTGTTGTTGTGGAGACTGGTTGGATGTAGCCCTCCACGCTACCCTGCCCTGAGCAAGCCTCTTCACCTCATAAGAACGGGAACCTACATCTATTTGAATCTTCTTACTGTATTCATTTCTAGGTCTCCACCCTCGGATATTTTTACCCAAAACACTTCCCTCCTTTATGTATAAGAATGTGTCCTACCAATCCATCCCTTCTTTTAGTCAAAGCATGCTAAAAATTCCTCTTCTCGGGGCAAATCTGTTCAGTACCTCTTCATTAGCTACGCTATTTACCCACCTAACCTGAACCATTCATCTGTAGCATCACACTTCAAAAGCATCTTTCCTCTTCTGTTTAAACTATTTATCGTTCAAGTTTCACTCCCGTACAAGGCAACACTCCAAACAAATGGCTACAGAAAACACTACCTTACACTTCAATTAATATTTTGTGTTAGTATATTCCTCTTCTGCATTTTTGATCCTCTGTACTGCTGCCATCATGTGTTATTTTACTGTTTATGTAACAAAACGCATTACTACCTTTATTGTTTCGTTACCTAATCTAATTCCTTCAGCATCGCCTGATTTTCTGAGACTGCATTCCATTACTCTTGTTTGGCTCTTGTTAATGTTTCTCTTACACGCCCCTTTCAACACACTGCCCATTCCGTTTAATTGCTCTTCTAGGTCCTTTGCTATCTCTGACGGAATTCCTATGTCATCAGAAAAACGCAATTTTTTATTTATTCACGCTGAACTTCACCAAATTTTTCCTTCGTTTCCTTTACAGCTTGCTCGATGTATAGATTGAATAATATTGGAGAAACGCTACAATCCTTTCTTACTTCCTTCCCAACCAATGCTTCCCTTTCATCTCTGATAACTGCTGTCTAACTTTTGTACAAGTTGTAAATTACGCTCCTATCACTGTATGTTAGTTCTGATGACTTCAGAATTTGAAAGAGTGTATTCCAATCCACATTCTCAAAAGCTTTATCCAAATCGACAAAAGCAAGAAATACAGGTTTGCCTTTCCTTCATCTATCTTCTAAGATAAGCCATAAATTGCGGATTGCCTCCCATGTTGCTACATTTATCCTGAATCCAAACTGAGCTTCCCCGATGGCTTCTACCACCTTTTCCGCCCTTCAGTAAATAATTCGTGTTAAAATTTTGCAAGTTATGTTATTATAAAATTCTTCTGCATACTTGCATTTGCCTTCTAGCCAGTCCTGCTTAGCCATTTGCAGTTCCTGTTTATCTCGGTTTTGTCGTTTATCGATTAGTAAAGTCACTAGAAGATCAAAAGCAGCTGCATATAAAGTGTAAAGTCATCCATTAAACTTCATTTACACGACAAATCAGTCAAATATAAAGGCCATAAATCTAAGTAAATATTTAGGAAAAACAATTACGAACAACTTAAATTCGGAAGGATACATAAAAAATACTAAAGACTACGTTTGACTGATAGAACACTTAGAATATGCAACAGTTTCTTAAGAAACTGCTTGCACTACACTTGTGCCTAATATTTTGGAGTATTGCTGCCTAGTGCGGGATCCCCACCAATCGGGATTGTCGACGATAAAGAGAAAGTTTACAGAAAGGCAGCTCGTTTTGTGTAATCTCAATATAGAGGAGAGAGTGTCACAGGAATGACGCGCGAGTTGGGGTGGAAATAATTAAAAGAAGGGCGTCATTTGTTTCGGCGAGAATTATTTGCAAAATTTGTTTCACCAGCTTTCTCTTCTGAATGCGAACATATCTTGCTAGTACCTACCTAAAAGAAATTAGATCGAAAACGAAAAGATTCAGACGTTCCTTTTTTCCGCTCGCTATTAGAGAATGGAATGGTAGAGAAATATCATGAAAGCGGTTCGATGAATCCTCCAACATGCACTTAAATGTGATTAGCAGAGTATTTATGTAGACAGTTGTAGTCGGTCAACCTTACACAGCACTTTTGAGAGAGAAAATTTGGGCGGGTTATATCTGCCGAATATCGACATCGTTAGTACCAAAACTCGCTATGCCGCAGTCGCTGAATATAATCCACCCATACCCATCTGCCGCCCAAACTTGTTAAAATTTTTTTAGATCAAAGCCTATGAGAAGTACTTTGTCTGCATGACGCCTACAAGATCTAAGGCAGTTACATTTCATAATGAATATTAAAAGTGTATTAACTAAGTAAAGATAATCAAACAAGAATAAGTGATATAGTCACATAAGGAGAAAGTACAATACAAGTACGACAGTTCGAAGTGACCGGAACCACCTTGAATATTGAAAACTCGTTCCATTGTAACTCAGGTATAAAAACGGAATAAATCTATATTTAAAAGAATATAGATATAATGAATATGAAATTTGTTAACTGGGAGCACGGCATTGCAACCGCCAAATCGAACACACAGCCGTAACATCCTTTTCTCGAAGCAATTCACGCCACTTTTTACCTTGTTTCTTCGTTGTGGATACAGCTAGGAATCGGAACTTTCGGTGACCAATAATGCTATAACTAGGTATATTCAAAAACTGTGTTATTCTACACCTTTTAGTTTACGAAATATTGATTGTCGAAAATCTTTAATTCTGTCATTCAGTCACCGATCATAAAAATTCTTAGCTACTACCACCATACATAAAACCTTAAAATTTTCTACTTAGCATTAAGCCTGTAATGGAAGGAAAAATCAAACATGCCTAAATATCTATCCCGTTTTCGAACGTTCAGAACTAAGTCTAAATAATGGACTGATGGTCATTCGTTTTTCGTTGTTCACAGACAGAAAAGCGTACGAGGCTCTTTCCATGATGACAAGCCAGGGAGGATTGAATTTTAGTAATATCAAAACTCAAAAGTCGTAAATCGCAGAATCCAATCGACTTACAAGCACTTACGACCCAAATTTGTCAAAAATCAAACCCTCTAAGGGTAAAAAAGGCGAAGGGAGTGGAGTTTGAGAAAATCAGTAACTGACGTACAAGAAACGTTACCAGAAAAGAAAAAGAGTACCTACAAAAAAAGAAATGACATCACGAAGCGCAGCTTGAATGAACTACAAATTGGTTGTGGTATTTTCACTATGCCCATTTAATTGACGCAAGAGGATATAAACATAGGAACTGATACTGGTAATTCAGGGAAAGAGTCAAGGTACATGAAAGAAAAATAAAACGAGAGAAATGAAAGTCAACCATATACATGAACATACTTGTGTGTCAAACATTCTTCAAATGGCTACCTTCAATGTAGATAATATCAGAGGATGCAAAATTTCGTGTTCTGGACGCCAAAATTTATAGGTTGTGCAATCGAAGGTATTCAGATATACAGAAGACAGTCATGTTTAAAAAAAAAAAAAATCTGTGTAAAATGTGGAAGCAGTAGTGACAGAATTTTTTATGTTTGTGTTCTGTGCAACAAATATGCTTATTTCAGCGTTTCAACAACGAGAGTTAGTAATGATGCATTATTTCGATGTGGAACTCTTTTATGGCAGCTGACAGAGGCGCATTTTTAATTGCAGCCCTCTGTTTCACTTTCATCTTCGTACTCAAATTTCACGTAACAAACGTTACTTGTTTCATCATGGCAACAAGTAAAATTATTAACGGCACTTTATTTTGATGTGAAATGCTTTTGTGGCAGATGAACTAAGCGCATTTTAAACTGCCGCATTTTGTTCTCACCATCGTCGTCGTACTCAAATTTCGTCCACCAAAGTTCCCATCAAAATCTTTTGACAGCAATTTAACAAATTTGTAGACTTGATCGTTTAGTAAACACAAAATGAATGTATACTTCACGAAAGGAAGGCTACACGATACTGGCTCAACACACCTATTTCTTTCACGCACTGTTTATAAAGTGTATGATTTACAGATTTTTTGTTGATATCAGATAATGCATGACACATTTTAAACAAATTAGAAGTATTTTGAATATTTTTAACTTGCTTAGGGTTATTTAAAAAATTACAAAGAAACTGATGCAATATTTTTTCAAAAATGCTTCCTCAAATTGAGGTACCACTTAATCCTATGTTATTCATTTGAAGGAGACCAAATTTTTGCTAGATATTTATGACATGATGTCTCATCTACTACAGCTATTTAATTCCACCTATTATGTATATTATAAGATATATTACATTTTAATTTTTATTACTTTCTCATAATAAAAATGTTATTTTTTCCATAATTTAGTTGATTCTGCAATAAAGCTTAGGTATACAACATAAAAAAGGACTATTGCAAGTTATAGAAAAAAATTAGACAATGCTTGATAAACTTTGGGAAATATTTGTACCCAAATTCTGAAAAACAAAACTTGCGGGGAATTGTGAATGAAGATACGAGTCCAATTAATATATGCGTCAGAGCATTCTTGAATCATAGTCTTCATTCTGCAGCATCTCCAAGCTTCCTCTTGTCATTCCTTTTAGCACTTCTTGTTTCTTTGCTAACTTGAAGGGCGAAACTTTCAGCTCCATACATCCGTTGTCTGTCACACGCAAGCAACTGATCTTCCATACTGGAGCCACATTTTATGCCTGAATTTCTCAGGACTTCCATCCTTCTTATCACTCCATCATTGAAACATATTACTTCATCTAGTACACCAAATTTCAATGTATTTAGTCCTACAAAAACATTATAGGGTAATATTTTTCCCATAAGCAATGGTTGAAACTTTCATTTATATTTTGAGTGCCCCCCATGAAGACATTTATTAAGAAAAAAAGGGTTCCTTCAGGTCTCTGAAAATTGGTTTTATTTCATTCATAACAGACACAGGAAGAAAATGCTTATGATGGTATATTTGACCACTTTCTTTCTAAGAATCTGCTCCTTTAGGGCAAAGTCCGTGAACAGGGTGGTCATCTGTGGACAACTTATGAAAGTAGGTGGCCCATACAGCTTTTCTCATTGCTGTAACATCATTCAGAGGTGCAGTTCGTCTAATGGCCAGTCCATAATAACGCTGTAGAACGTCTACTTCAGTAACTGCTTCAGCGAAACAAAAGTAAATACTAAGATAATCATTTACAGATACTAAAAACCTGCACTGTTAGCAACATATACAATGTATCATACAGAAACTTCACAGATCTCTTTGAAATGAAACTGGTTTCTGTAACAGAAATAAAAGGGGGTGGCGGTACACATGACTGTAACTTTAACATTTCTTTTTCGTTTGAAACCCTTTAATGTGTATAGGTATGTCAATATAATCAGGAAAGACTACCAAATTTAATAAAGTCATAAAAAATTTGATTTTTCCACCATTTATAAGTACCCTGAATCCTTAACAACAGATGCAAATCCATGATCGTGATTTTTCGTCATATCAATTACTGTTCAGTGTAAGTTTCTCAGCTCGTTTAGAACATACACTTGCATTACAAGCAA
Source organism: Locusta migratoria (assembly GCA_026315105.1). Lineage (NCBI taxonomy): Eukaryota > Metazoa > Arthropoda > Insecta > Orthoptera > Acrididae > Locusta > Locusta migratoria. The sequence goes on along the minus strand of CM048745.1, from coordinate 323,595,729 downwards.
CACTATGGTTTTCACAGCGGCACTTTCGTTCCTATTGCAAGCCTCAGCTACCTGTTATACTTCGAAATGGCACTGTATGACAGACAGGTTCATGATATTTCATTACGGCGTTTTTAGGAAATATACTACCAGGCTCGTCAATTCGCAACTTCGATGCAGTCTGATAAAACGTGATGCACGTCCGTATTCAATAGTCAATGTTTATTTGAAACATGTAATTCTAAATCTAATATATAAAGCAGAGTGTCCGTATGTTTGTACGTGTTGCATACAAATCTACAGTTTTGTTCCAATCTTTATGAAATTTTGTACACGTAAGCTTCAATCCAAGAAGACGGTCGCCGGAAGTGTAAGAATCAAGTACGACACATAGTTCACGAGATTTGACATCATAAACAATGAGATGTGCGAAAAACTGCCGCATTTAGCGACAATGCTGTTCATTTTCTCCTAAACCACTGGACCGATTTCAACCAAATTTGGTACGCTCATTCCTTACGGTGAGCTAACAACTACTGCAGCGCTAAGAATCATACACGACACATAGTTCAGAAGATATGACGTCATGAACAGGAATCGCAAAAAACTGCCACATAATGCGGCGAGACTTTATAAATAAGCTATAAGACTATGGGAGTACTTAGCGACTTGCAACAAACTTTAAACATAAAACCTTTATTAAACTTTTACCCGCTGACAACCGTAGCAAAACGATGAAAGGAATAAAAGTTTCTTGCTTAGTACTTTTCCACTGTTTAAAGTAAAGCAGTCAACAATCCGAAGATTGGTTTGAACACCACAGTGCTTTACTAGGCATGGCCCTGTTTGGAGGTGGTATTCCGTTGCCTTCCACCGACCTTCGAACTGACTTACCCAGCCAGTTATAGGGAGACCTACCGTTTAACGTGGGTTCCGAACCACGGTGCTACTCGGTATTTTTCACATGAGCAATACTGCCAGAGGTGAAAGAAGTAGAAAGTGAGAGATAAAATCCTAGGACCTGGCGGAGATCGAACTCGCGACCTTTAGATTTGTAGTCTGGCACTCTACCACTGTGCAACCGAGGCGCACCCCCTCTGTTTATGGAGTAAAATTACGGCATTCGGTATGACGTTACAATTTATAATTTGTACACTACAGATTGTAGCCGTAGGAAATTTTGTAGACAGTATACACACATATAGTTGAATGTACGATCTAAATTGCTTCACAGTACGACACATAGTTCGTGAGATATGAGCACATAAACAGTAAAGTTCCGATGTTCATGGACTAAAACTACGGCAATTACAATTACAATTTTTAATTCATACACTACAAACTGTAGCTGCAGGAAATTTTATAGAAAGTCTACTTGCATATACTTGAGTGTACCTTCTAAATTCTATCACAGTACGACACGTAGTTCATGTGATCAGATAAATAGTAACGTTCATGGAAAACCGGCCCTTCACGCACCTAGTTTTAAGCTATTACTACTACTATGGTCTTAGAAAATCAGGCGATGCTGAAGGAATTAGATTATATAACCAAACAATGAAGGTGGTAGATGAGTTTTGTTACTTGGGTAGTAAAATAACATGCGATGGTCGCAGTACAGAGGATATAAAATGCAGAATGGCAATGGGAAGAAAAGCATTTTTGAAAAAGAGAAATTTGCTAACATTGAATACTAATTTAAGGGTAAGGAAATCTTTTCTGAAGGCATTTGTGTGGAGTGTTGCCTTGTACGGGAGTCAAACATGGACGATAAGCAGCGCGGACAGGAAGAGAATAGAAGCTTTTGAAATGTGGCGCTACAGAAGAATGCTGAAGATTAGGTGGGTAGATCGCATAACTAATGAAGAGGTACTGAACAGAATTGCTGAGAAAAGGAATTTTTGGCATACCCTGGCTAAAATAAGGGATCGCTTGGTAGGACACATTCTTAGACATCGGGGAATCGTAAATTTAGCATTGGAGGGAAGTGTGTGGGGGAAAAATCGCAGAGGGAGACCAAGAGACGCGTATAGTAAGCAGATTCAAGTATATGTGGGTTGTCGTTCTTATGAGGAGATGAAAAGGCTTGCTCAGGATAGAGTAGGGTGGAGAGCTGCATCAAACCAGTCTCCGGACTGAAGACCATGACAAAAACAACTGTTCCAAAGAGATTTTACAGACGCACTGCCCTTATACAAATGAATATATACCTGAAAAATGGCAGGAATAAATAAATAAATACCCGGGCAACGGCGGGCTTTCAGCTAGTAAGGTAATATTATCCAGTGGGTGTGGCATACCAGGCATACCAGCTGTCAGCCGATACTCCAAATAACATGTCGGACGGCACGGCGCATTTTGCCTCAGACATGGCGGAGCTATCGCCAGTCTATGAATTGTAGGTGTCTGGTGTTGAGCTGGTGGCTACTGACCTCATGCGCAGGCGCCGGTGGTACGCATGGCGAGCGCGCGACGCTAGCCCCGACCGTCGGCGGTGCACTACTGTGCGTTGACCCGCCAGCCGGTGGCTGCACGGGATGTTTAGCAACAGCGGACGCGCCGCACGGCCACCGCCGCCTCGCCACGGCGCATCCTCATTCCCACTGCCTGGCGCTCGCTGGTTCACCGCCCGCAGCCGGCGCCCGAGTTCCACGTCGACTACTAGTACGGTGCAATTAGACCTAAACCCAGACATCCAAAGTAAAAGTTTCTCTCCAGCACCAAACTGTTCTACAGAGCCCACATATTGTTTGGTAAAAAGTTACAACATTTTGAGCGTCGGGTTTGGGGGGAGGGGGGGGGGAGTAGTTAGAAAATTAGCAGTTTTTTTTCAGTTTTTCTTAAATATTTGGAAAACTATGCGGTTTAGCGCGAAAAGTGCTAAATACAAAAATTATCTACATTAAATTGCGAACAAAAATGGTCTGGTACATAATTTTGCTAAAGTGAACGGTTCCAGAGTTACGGAGCAATTTTCCGCATTTTTCTAGATTTTTTTGGAAAATCGCCAAGGAAACATTTTTTACAGGATTTCGCTTTGTAAAAGAAGATTGCGATTTTAGTGGCCGGTGGTTTGTTAGTGATAAGCCCTTGAAGGAACGACAACCTCACCACCTCAAGGGGCGCTACGTTTTAAGGGAAAAGAGGCTTCCACAGGCCTAGGCCATATAAACCTGTGGTGCGGAGAAACCCACTCTGAATTTTTTCTGGACAATTCCGCACTAAGCATGAATATCTTTCCAACGTAAATAATCTGTATTATAATTACGATATATAATTATATAATTTGTAACATAATATTTTAAAAACTACAGCTTTTGGAGGTTTTCCTTTAGAAAATAGGTATAACTGAATACATATTGCAACCATGTTTTATCAAAAGATTTGAAGTTAACTGAGTTCAATTATACTATTGAATAACAAGGTAGAATGTTAAATGCGACCTTAAATTAATGTAAACGACTTACAAGTATTCAGTCGTCTTCAAACATAGCACCCTCCTCTTCTGAATCTTAGTCTGTCATATTCGTGTCCCTGTTATCACATCCGACTAGGCCTAGGCAATTACGCACATGGTTGAGCAGTTTAGACCACTCTTTCTGCACTCGCAGTTACGGACACATTCATCTTCACAAGCGCACGCTATAAGCGAAAGTAACTCCTGGGGAGCTGCAGGACGTACTGTTGTAATTGGTCTCAGGTGTTCGCTAATCTTCTTCCACCCCCACTCAAGCGGATTCTTTGCCTCATTTAACCAATGTTGCACTTGGTGGTAGGTTTTAAGTGAATGTTGCCTGGAAGCTGCTGAAGTGGGGGGAAGTGCAGCCAACTTGAAAAGTGAATGTATACGCTATTTTGCAATAGCCTGCAAGTAACACTGGTAGCGGAAACAATCTAGATCGTCAGTGTTCTTGGCTCCAAGCTTGGCAAGAAGGAAATGCTCTCCAGCGTCAGCCACTGCATTGGGGTCAGCTTTTGAGTCATTGAAGACTAGAAGTTTCGTACGAAGGGCGTTGTTGCCTTCCTCTTTCCTGTAAGATGTAATTTTCCCCTTCTTGTAGACAGCTGATACAGTGTTACATCCTGTGAAGGCGTATATTGCTAATAGTACGCCTTTCATGTCCACAATGACTCGCTGAATGTCAGAAATAGTGTACACTTTGTCCTGCTGATTGCCTTTCTTTGGTACGGCCATTTTTAATTTGTTCTCTGGTGGAGCGTGGGCAGTCAGCAATACTAATATGTCCGTGTCATCGGCAATTACGCAAACTTCATCTCCTTTCTTAGCTTCATCGATCGCTGTTGAAACTATTAATACGTCAGCATTAGCTAGAAACTCACTCTGATTAATATTTACGTTGATTGAGTCTTCTACTTTCACTTCAGTGCTAGTAGAACGTGATCTGCGTAGGTGTTTTCATCTTTTGTGTTTCCTTGCTCGTATCCATCTAAAACTACAGTTGCTGGTCCATAATGAGCAATTATGTAGTCTGTGTATTGCTCGCAAATGTCTGAAGGTAGCTGGGCGTCGCCAGACAACACGATGAAGGAGGTGGTCTCCATCAATGATGTAGGACACTTCCTCTGAATCTGGGGTGATTGATGATTGAATTGACTCTGGAACTAAAACAGTCACCATTGAAGATTTGCTTCCTTCCTCATCAAGCCAGATTCGTCGAAGAAGGAAGGAGGATACGCACATAATTCACACTGAAATATTTCTTCAAGTCTCTCATCACTCCTTACTGTGCACCCCATCCGATGTAAGAGAGTGTTAGGGTTCACACTTACTGTTACGTTATTAATTGTCATAGACTTGGTTAGTGAAGCTAGAGACTTAACAGCTAACTTTCTTTTCAAATGTATCTCACTGAACGTTTTGTTCTCAATCTCTTTCAAGGCTAGTGTTCCAACTTCAAACTCTCTATCACAGTTCACGTTTTCATCTACTACAACCCCTGTTGATAAAGAGGAGAGTTCAAGAGTTTTAGAAAACGGATTGTGCTCCTCAAGCCAAGAAATAAAAGTTTTCAAGTCCTTGCAAGTTCTTTTCTGCCTTGCCTCTCGTAGCTCCATGTGCTGCTCAGAAGAGATGCTGCGCACGCCTGCAAATTCTTCCACTGCTTCACACACCCGAGAACAAGCTGGCATGGAGTTAATCCACGTTGCTATTGTTGTCGCTGTTATTCCCCTACCTTCAGTCAATCCACAAGTGCTACTCAAATATCTCATTTTCTCTTTTGGCATCACAGCTTGACCCACCTGTGGTTGTTTCCGCTTCTGTTTTGGGCTGTGATGAACCTGTCTTTCGAAATGTCTGGTAATAGTGCCAGTGGTTTCTCCCATCAGAACTGACGAGGTCTATGACCCTGAGAAAGCCTCACAATTACCTCATTTCCCCCACTTGTCATTCCTGTTATTTGATACAGTTCGGATGCTTTCAATCATTTCAAGTTTCTGTACTAAGCTCCACTTTTCTTGAGCTGGGTTTCTGCATTTAGATACATCTACACACTTGCGACCACAAAGAAAACATAAGGTTTTAAAATCAAATGTTTCATGGGGAATCTTTTTCATGTTGAGGTGGATTTGGGCGTAATATATAACTTTGTCGATACTTACTATGTACTTGAAGCGCGCCATTCTCCAGGAACTTGTCTTTAACACCATCTTCACAAATTTCACTGCACTGTATTATTTTGTCCACCGCCTTCCTTGTCAGAGTAATTAGTTCACCACACTTGTCCTTACTCGGCTTCAACACACACTCCGCCATAATTCACACATTTTTAAGTGATTATCACATAGTTAATTGATGAAAGGAGAAAATATAAAAATGCAGTAAATGAAACAGGCAAAATGGAGTACAGACGACTAAAAAATGAGATTGACAGGAAGTGCAAAATGGCTAAGCAGGAGTGGCTAGAAGCCAAATGCAAATCTGTAGAAGAATGTATAGCAAGGGGAAAAGTAGATACCGCCTACAGGAAAATAAAAGAGACATTTGGGGACAAGAAAAGCAACTCTACTAATATCAAGAACTCAGATGGGAAACCAGTTCTCAGCCAAGAAGGGAAAGCTGAAAGGTGGAAAGAGTACATAGAGCAACTCTACAAAGGAAATGAACTTCGAGACGATATTGTAGGAAGGGAAGAAGAAGTAGATCAAGATGAAATAGGAGATACTACACTGAGAGATGAATTTGACAGAGCCTTGAAAGACTTAGGTCGGAACAAGGCCCCAGGAGTAGATGACATACCCTCAGAGCTACTTCAGTCTCTGGGAGAGCCAGCCATGACAAGACTATTTGAACTGGTGTGTAGGATGTATGAAACAGGCGAAATGCCCTCAGACTTTAAGAAAAATGTAATAATCCCCATTCCAAAGAAATCAGGCGCAGACAGGTGTGAAAATTACAGAACCATCAGTTTCATAAGTCATGGATGCAAAATTTTAACACGCATTATCTACAGGAGAATGGAAAAGCTGGTAGAAGCTGACCTCGGGGAAGATCAGTTTGGATTCAGGAGGAACATAGGAACCCGGGAGGCAATACTCACTTTACGTCTTATCTTAGAAGATAGATTAAGGAAAGGTAAACCTACATTTTTAGCTTTTGTAGATTTGGAGAAAGCATTTGACTATGTTGACTGGAATACACTCTTTCAAATTCTGAAGTCAGCAGGGGTAAAATACAGGGAAAGGAGAGTTATTTACAACTTGTACAAAGGCCAAACCGCAGTTATTAGACTCGAAGGGCATGAAAGGGAAGCATCAGTTGGGAAACGAGTAAGACAGGGTTGTAGCCTTTCTCCGATGTTATTCAATTTGTACATCGAGCAGGCGGTGAAGGAAAGAAAGGAAAAATTTGGAATAGGGTTTAAATTTCAGGGGGAAGAAATAAAAACATTGCGTTTTGCCGATGACATTGTAATTATGTCAGAGACAGCAAAGGACCTGGAAGAGCAGTTGAATGGAATGGACAGCGTGTTGAAGAGAGAATATAAAATGAACATTAACAAGAGCAAAACAAAAATAATGGAATGCGGTCTTAGAAAATCAGGCGATTCTTTAGGAATTAGATTAGATAACGAAACAATGAAAGTGGTAGATGAGTTTTGTTACTTGGGTAGTAAAATAACATGCGATGGTCGCAGTACAGAGGATATAAAATGCGGAATGGCAATGGGAAGAAAAGCATTTTTGAAAAAAGAGAAATTTGCTAACATCGAATATTAATTTAAGGGTAAGGAAGTCTTTTCTGAAGGCATTTGTGTGGAGTGTTGCCTTGTACGGGAGTGAAACATGGACGATACGCAGTGCGGACAGGAAGAGAATAGAGGCTTTTGAAATATGGTGCTACAGAAGAATGCTGAAGATTAGGTGGGTAGATCACATAACTAATGAAGAGGTACTGAACAGAATTGGCGAGAAAAGGAATTTTTGGCACACCCTAACTAAAAGAAGGGACAGCTTGGTAGGACACATTCTTAGACATCGAGGAATCGTAAATTTAGCATTGGAGGGAAGTGTGTGGGGTAAAAATCGCAGAGGGAGACCAAGAGACGCGTATAGTAAGCAGATTCAAGTGGATGTGGGTTGCCGTTCTTATGAGGAGATGAAAAGGCTTGCTCAGGATAGAGTAGGGTGGAGAGCTGCATCAAACCAGTCTCCGGACTAAAGACCATAAAAACAACATAATAACAACAAATCACATAGTTCGCACAGTATTCTAAAGACGAAAGATTTAAAAAATGACAGCAGAACGTCACTAAAAATAACACAAATGCACTCAACTGGTCTCCCACAACGATTGAAGGGAAGACAGTGGATGACAGACAGGTGCCGGCTGCAGGTAGTCGTCCGGTCCCTTACCTGTACCGCTCCTACAACACGTCCTACGCTCGGCCGCGCTTCTACTAAGCCGGCTCTCGTTCCCAGTATTTATACGCTTATGACCCTCTGTGGTGCCTCTTTCGGACTACAGTTCGCTTGAAGAATATTACTTTTTAATAAAACTGTTTAGTTATTTCTGTATAATTTCATTTTTCAAAAAAAGTAAATAAATAAATAAATAAATAAAAATAAAAAATCTACTCTTTTACCCTCTGTAACTCTGTAACCGTTCACTTTAGCAAGATTATGTCATGAACAATTTTTGTTCGCAATTTAATGTAGATTATTTTTGTATTTGGCCCATTTCGCGCTAAACCGCATAGTTTTCTAAATATTTAAGAAAAACTGAAAAACCTGCTAATTTTCTAACTTCTGCCTCCTCTCCCCCCCAAACCCGACGCTCAAAAAGGTGTAACTTTTTATCAAACAATATGTGGGCTCTATAGAACAGTTTGGTGCTGAAGGGAAACTTTTACTTTGGATGTCTGGGTTAGGCCGTTTTTTGAGCTAATTGCACCGAACTATAGAGCAGGCCTGCTCAGCGATCAGCTCGAGCGAGCTGGCTCGGGCTCGCGCCACAGCAGTGAGCCGTCGGCCGGCTCACAGTGGCTCACGGAAAAGAGTTGTGAGGAGCACTGAGGGAGGCAAGAATCCCAATAAAGTAACTTCGCAACGGAGAATTGTCGGTCAGTCCAATTCTACTGATGTATGAAGATGTAACGCTTGTCGCTGGTTGAATAATCTATTCTGTGGCAAATTGATTGTATGAAAGAGATTTCTGATGGATGAAAATAAAATTCTATATATTTAGATTATCCATATTGGATGTTAGAGAACCCGTGACTGTTAGTATAATCTAGGTACAGAAAAACGCAACCAGACACTTTTATGAAATAGAGCTTGCTTTATTCCATGAACCGGTTTTAGAACTTTTTCAAGTTCATCTTGAGATGGTACAGGAAGTTTACAGGGTCATTTCGTAGCGCGATGCTCGGTGCTGGGTCTGTGGTATGTTATTGACATGCTTTAATACTTCGCTATAGGCTTTGTTTACATCGTGATTTGGCACTGGGTATGTTTTTAAGGTCAAGTTATGTTGCTTACTGTGGCTTTATGGATGGCTTTTGCTTGGGGATCTCTGGAGGAAAGACTATTTGTTTTCGTGTATTTCTGTTAAGTAAATTTAGAGGACCGGAATTTGAAGCTGAGTGTAGTACGATCTTGCCGTCGCCTACTTATATTTCGCGTAGTGATCACAAAGACTAGATAAGAGAAATTACGGCTCGTACGGAGGCGTATAGGCATTCTTTTTTCCCTCGTTCTATTTGGGTGTGGAACAGGAAAGGAAATGCCTTGTCGTGGTACAGTGTACCCTCCACCACGCACCTTACGATGGATTCCGGAGTATCTATGTAGATGTATGTAGAGCATTGTTTTTCAACCTTTTCGAATATGCGACCCCCATTCCTTGTAAAAAATATTCTGGCGACATCCTCCCCACCCCCTCCCCGCCTCACTAATTGTAACAAAACTATTTTATCTCAAAGGAAACAAATTATATCTTCTTTCTTTTGTTTCGGCTTTCTTTTAAATTGTTGGACGAAGTTTTGTTGTGTATTTTCGGAATGAAACACGTTATCCTACTTTTACATTATTTCAAACAGAAAAAAATTTAGTTCCCTCAAAGAGTGTTTCACATTTGAGGCGAGATTCCGAAGCGAATAATGCTCATTAAGAAGTGTCCCTATGTACAGACAATTTGTAAAGTAGTTCTTTTTTTGTCGAATTTTTAGAATAACTTATTGTATCATGTTCTTTCACCTATCAATTATTCCTCAAAAACGGTGGATTGCGGAGTATGATTGTAGATGTAGTTTCGTCCCAAACTGAATATCAGAGACAGGAAGGTCTCCTTGTCAATTACTGTTGTCCGAGTAGCATAATAAAAAATGTTCAAATGTTTGTACAGATTATGGGAGCCGGCCACGGTGGCCGAGGAGACTGAGGCGCTCCAGTCACAGTCTGCACGGCCACTACGGTCGGGGGTTCGAATCCCCCCCTCGGGCATGGATATTTGTGCCGTCCTAGTTCGTAAGTAGTCGATAAGTAGTTGGTAAGTTTAGGGACTGATGAACCCGTAGTTAAGTCCCATAGACTCTACAAACATTTGAACATTTTTGAGATTATGGGAGTTCGGATGCGGTTGCGGATATCGGCCTTGCGAATGAGGATAAATTCGAAATGTTTGTTAAGCTTATGGGGTGATCAGTCCCTAAACTTACAAACTACTTATGAACTACTTACGAACTAGGAGGGCACAAATATCCATGCCCGAGGAGGGATTCGAACCTCCGACCGTAGTGGCCGTCCAGACCGTGACTGGAGCGCCTCAGTTCCCTCGGCCACCGCGGCCGGCAGTATAATACATATAGGGTAGGCTTGCTTTCATATCAGAGCCGAACGCAGACAGGAGCGTTGTGTTGTTGTTGTGGTCTTCAGTCCGGAGACTGGTTTGATGCAGCTCTCCGACCTAATCTATCCTGAGCAAGTCTCTTCATCTCCTACATCTGCCTGAATTTGCTTACTATATTGATCTCTTGGTCTCCCTCTGCGATTTTTACCCCACACACTTCCCTCCAAGGCTAAATTCACAATTCCTTGATGTCTAAGAATGTGCCCTACCAATCTATCCCTTCTTTTAGTCAAGGTATGCCAGAAATTTCTTTTCTCCCCAATTCTGTTCAGTACCTCCTCATTAGTTACGCGATCCACCCACCTAATCTTCAGCATTCTTTTGTAGCACCATATTTCAAAAGCCTCTATCCTCTTCCTGTCCGCACTGTTTATCGTCCATGTTTCACTCCCATACAAGGCAACACTCCATACAAATGCCTTCAGGAGGGACTTCCTTAGGCTTAAATCAATATTCGATGTTAACAAATTTCTCTTTTTCAAGAACGCTTTTCTACCCATTACCATTCTGCATTTTATATCCTCTGTACTGCGACCATAATTTTTACTTTACTGCCCAAGTAACAAAACGCATCTACTTCCTTTATTGCTTCATTACCTAATCTAATTCCTTCAGCATCACCAGATTTTCGCGTTACGGTTGGGAAAAGGCATTGCGAGGCTGAGGAAGGCAGCCGGCGGTGGCGTCGGTCGCAGAGCAGCGCGAAAAGGCGTCGTAAGCCGGCAGTCGCAGACGTCGGCCTCCGCTGGGACGCTTATCCCCGCGGGCCGCGGCAGCTCCGGGAAGCAAAACAGGCTTACTGCTGCCGGCGGCGGCCTCAGCTACTGCCGGCCTTCCGGCTCGCCGACATCCGCTCAGCTTCTTTCAATCTCTGGGCTGACACGTGCCGGCGTTGACAAGTGGCTTACCGGAGGGCCGGGTACTACTCGGCTCTCAAAACGCCTGACCACTAACACTTGTTTAGTTTCATTTCCTTTTACGAAATGGCTACCTTGCATCTCGTAATCAATACTCAACTTTCCTGTGTCGTATGTAAGGAAGGAAGCTTAGAGTTTAACGTCCCATCGAAAGCATGGTCATTCGAAACGGAATCCCCCTGGGGCATGGTGTGTGTGTGTGTGTGTGTGTGTGTGTGTGTGTGTGTGTGTGTGTGTTGTCATTAGGTTAGTTTAGTTTAAGTAATTTGTAAGCTATGGACCGCGGACCACGCAGTTTAGTCCGATAGATTTACAAACATTTGAACATTTTTCAATTGCCAATTTTTTCTCCATAGTGACATTTTAATTTGGATCTTTCTGCAGGTGGTTTTGATCTTTAGATGATTTTACTAGACGGTTAATGACGGCGTCATCTTCAAACAATCAAAGAGAGTTGCTTAGATTTTCTCCCAAATCGTTTATGTAAATAGGGAAAAGCACAGGACCAATAACTGTACCCTGTGGAACGCCCGATATCACCTCTGTCTTAGTCGATGTTTTACCATCAATTACTACAAACTGTGTCCTCTCTAACAAGATATCCCCTATCCACTAGCAAATTTGGGGCGATATAATATAACCACGCAATTTGATTAAAAGCCGCGTGTTCATATAGTCCTAAAAATTTGGGAAGAAAATTAAAGTTTCGTGAAGCACTGAGCTTTTACTAGCAATATTTTACGATGTTCTAGTGACATCAACAATTGGCAGTAAACGAATAAGAAGGAAGAAGGAAAGAAGGAAAAATTTCTAGATGGTGCGAAGAATGGCAGCTAGCTCTCAATGTAGAAAAATGTAAGATGATGCGCATGAGTAGGAAAAACAATCCTATAATGTTCGAATACAGCTTCTTGATGCAGTCGCGTCGTTCAAATATCTAGGCGTAACATTGCAGAGCGATATGAAATGGAACGAACATGTAAGGACAGTTGTGAGTAAGGCCGACAGCCGACTTCGGTTTATTGGGAGAATTTTGGGAAGATGTACTTCATCTGTAAAGAAGACCGCGTATAAAACGCTTGTACGACCACGCATTGAGTAATCAATACTCAACTTTCCTGTGTCGTATGTAAGGAAGGAAGCTTAGAGTTGAACGTCCCATCGAAAGCATGGTCATTAGAAACGGAGCTTACGCTCGGATGTTTGGGTAAGCATGTGAAAGGAAATCGGCCGTGCCCTTTCAAAGGAACCATCCCGGCATATGCTTGGAGTGATTTAGGGAAATGACGAAAAACCTAAATCTGGATGGCCGGAGGTGGATTTGAACCACCATCCTTCCGAATGTGAGTCCAGTGTGCTACTACTGCGCCACCTCGCTCGGTCCTGTGTCGTTTCAAGTAGTCCTTAGCTTCTACCAGGAGAAGCATAACGTTTTACATCGCTTGTACAGCGTAGCCCAGGCTGTTACAGCTCGCGAGATCGCGCGTGAGCCGGCCGCGGTGGCCGAGCGTTCTGCGGCGCGCCAGTCAGTCTGCACGGTCACTACGGTCGGGGGTTAGAATCCCCCATGGGGCATGGATATTTGGGCCGTTCTTAGTATTACCACAGACAAATATATACAGACGGGAAACCTCCGTAAGGGCCCGGTCATACCCGCAAGGGTGCGGGGCGGGAGGTGTAAGCAGTTTCGTAAGGTGTCCCATGATGGCGCTGAAGTCAGAAACAACCCTTTAAAACTGGCCAGAGCAGGCGGCAGGGCCGGCCGCGGTGGCCGAGGAGACTGAGGCGCTCCAGTCACGGTCTGCACGGCCACTACGGTCGGGGGTTCGAATCCCCCCTCGGGCATGGATATTTGTGCCGTCCTTGGTCTTAGCTAGTCCATAAGTAGTTTGTAAGCTTAGGGACTGATGACCCCATAGTTAAGTCCCGTAAGTTCTACAACCATTTGAACATTTCAACAGGCGGCAGGTAAGGCTACCCCCACCACCACTCAAACGCCGGCACGCCGGACACCAGGGGGATGTAAATTTGACTCGCGCCCTTTGCTTCTGTGACGTCACCTGGCAGCAAGCGTCGAGCAGTTGCCGCAGTACCCGTATGAAACGAGCAAGCAGCAAGTTGTGTTTTGCGCTCGATCATTTCGTGACCTGTCAGTTGTTCGGAAAGAAAGCAGCTTTCTTGTATTAGGGAACAATTTTTCCATACATTCTTTCTGTAATTATGATTAAGAATACTTCCTGTTGTGCTGTTTCTGAGTGCAATAACAGTGGACGCAAGACGGAAGGCATTTTGTACCATCGGTTTCCAAAAGAACTTGAACGCATATCTCTCGCTGTAAACGACAAGACGAGATAAATGTCAAAAATGCCAGAATTTGTTCCAAACATTTTTGTGAAGACCATTTTTGTGAAGCCGATTACAAAAGAGACTTGCAGAATGAATTGTTAGTTTCAGATCATCGATATTTTATAGATAAAATTTTATGTATGAAAGTAGTTAGCAGTTCAGTGTTCATAGTAATTAAATGAGTAAAACAAAAGCACTAAAGCGAAAATCGGCAGCTAAGTTTGCGTTGTAAGAAAAGTTTTCTTTACCTAATATATAAAAATGAAGGCCTCTGTTTGTCCGTTTGCTATGCCTGTCAATGTCATTCAGTCGATTGCGATAAAACTTCATCAACTTATTGCATGAACTAGCGACACTGTTATAGGCATAGTAAAATTTCCAAATTCGCACTCTAAGGGGGAGAAATTATGATATTATATAAAACAGAAGCACATTTTCTTTCTGTCTGTCCCTTAAAACTTCTATAGCTCGAGAACTACTGAACGTATCGTGATGAGGTTTCTTTTAAATTGTAGATCTCACAAAGGTCTAAAAATGTCCAAGGGAGCATATATCTAACTTTTACAAGTGAAGTATATGTACAATTTTTCTCTCCTAAGGCGTTGGCGCCGGATGGCTTCAGACTACATAAATAGTGATTGTGGGAAATCTATAAAAGTTAGACAGGTGCTCTCAAGGACTTTATTTTAGATCTTTATGTGCTCTACAATTTAAAAGAATCCTCATAACCATACGTTCAGTGGTTCTCGAATTAAAGACCAGTGCCAAGTTGCCAAATTGCGGGGCAGGACGGGTTAGGTAGTTGTTAATAATTTTTGAAGCTTTTCTTTTTCAGTCCTTTGTCTGTTAGTATACAGCCGGCCGCGGTGGCCGAGGGGACTGAGGCGCTTCAGTCACGGTCTGCACGGCCACTAAGGTCGGGGGTTGGAATCCCTCCTCGGGCATGGATATTTGTGCCGTCCTAGTTCGTAAGTAGTTGATAAGTAGTTTGTAAGTTTAGGGACTTATGACCCCGTAGTTAAGTCCCATAAGCTGTACAAACATTTGAACATTTTTGTTAGTATACATATATATTAATCGCGAGCATGTTCCACCGCTTGAAAGCAATTCTTTTTTTTTTTCCGTCGAATGATAAAAGAAAAGACGGAGAAAATATGTTCTCGGCGGTCTTAAAATACAGCGGATTGCTGCCGAGTGACGTAATACAGCACTAACCAATGACAGTGAAGAAGCCCAAACTGGCATACCTTTCTAGTCTACGTACCTTGGCCGGACGCATCCGCGGTCTCATGGCAGGCGGTGTGAGCTCTCCCCTCGGCCTCCCCTCCACGCTACCCTCTGATGCGCAGCCTCAGAAGCGCCTCTAGTGTCGTCTACCGGTACTAAGCTGGAGGACCTCCTGACATCTGCTGGCATCTTACGAAACTACGAGGGGAGCGTACGACAGATGTTTGGGAGGGGGGGGGGGAGTCTTCTCTGTTACTCCGTGGTAGGGATGGGAAAAACCGACCGGTTAAAACCGATACCGGTATTTTAGAACCGGGTAAAAAAACCGGTACGACTACTTTCTGTAGTAGTGGTTCAAAATGTGCTTTTTGTAAATAATTTTAAAAAATTAAAACTAGTAGACCCTACTATTTAGGGACATTCCTAAAATTTCCACTGCTGTGAAATATTAGGTCATCGCAGAAACTAAGAAAAGCGATCGGTGTTAATTTCAGAACAATCCTGGCAGTGAGAAACGCGTGGCATAAGATCTTAAGGATTGGTGCAGCTATTGAGGCATCGATGCACCTGTTGCCGTGTGGCGTGGCCTATTAGACGACGCGCGTGCACCGGCAGTGTACGAGACTTGCCTCCGTCTGGTCATGCGGCAGTTCCTTGCTGTAGTCGCCAGACATCGGTTGTGTCTTAAATGGCACTATCCTGAGTGTGGAAGTACTTCACGAAGTACGGGACCAGTGAGATACAATGCTCCATTTGCTTTAAAAAGCTGAAAACGGGTGGAGGTACTACAAACATGCTATGTCATTTAAGGAAATGCATCCAAAATGTTCCTTGGAAGAGAAGGTAAATTCGATTCATATTCCTATTATGTAAGTGATGTACTCTAAGCTTGGAATACTAACTTTTAGTAAGTTTTATTAATGTGATTCCTTGAAAGGGGGGCTTTTTTAATAACCAATATGGGTTTAGGTAACATTGATCATTTGGTGCCTCGGGAGGTAGCCTTGCGGTCTGAGGCTCAATGTCACGGACTGCGCGGCTGCTCCGGTCGGAGGTCAGAGTTCTCCTTACTCCTTCGGTCATGGATTTATATGTTCTCCTTAGCGTAAGTTAAAGTTAGATTAAGTAGTTTGTAAGTCTAGGAACCGATGACCTAAGCATTTAGGTCTCACAAGAACTCACACCCATTTGAACATTCTTTGATCATATGGTACAGAGCTTTCCTAGTTCAATTTGCCTAAATTTACACTGACAACAAACATACTGTTAGTCGGAACTGTGACTTTTTTTTTCGTAATACTTCTGCATCACTGATTGAAGTTTATTTACTGATTGTAACTTATATATGTTGTGTGTATAATCAGTTATTCGTATGCGCTGGCTCACAAGTCCAACTTGGCTCAATATTCGCAACTTCCGGATTGAAATACTGAGCCAGTAAATCTGTATGCTTCGTATATCGCCTTCTACGGACTCCTGGCCAGTCTTACACACACTCAAGAAGGCGTAGTATTGGGAGGGGATTTTGCAAAATATGGAAAGACTAGTGACTTTACCTAAATTTTAACTAAATTTCGTAAGTTTCGGTTTCGGCCGAAACTAGATGAACCGAAGATTACGGTTTCTGTTTCGGCCGCAAAATATGCTTCATTCGAACTCTACTGGAAATAATAGCAATAAAAAACCGTTTATCTTGAGCAATTTTTACAGTGCGGTTAAACCGGACTTGAAAAGAACCGGTATAACCGAAAACCGGTTGTTTCAGCGATAACCGCCATCCCTACTCCGTGGTATTAGCTAGTTCGTAAGTAGTTTGTAAGTTTAGGGACTGATGACCCCGTAGTTAAGTCCCATAAGCTCTACAAACATTTGAAATTTTTTCCTCGAACGTGAGCTAGGGAGTGCTGACTTGCTCACGGGGTACCGGTTCTCGCCCCGGCCGTGAGCTGTTGTTGCCCGGGGCCCATGACTGCGGCGAGCGCTTGTGCAAGTGAAGCGACTAGGTGGGCTGTGACATCGCGAGAAACTGCAGGCGTACTCCAATTCACGCTGCGGGAAAAATTGGTTTTGAAATAGCTATAACAGTACCATTTTTGTCCATGAATATGTGGGTCACGTACTTCAGATCAATCCTCAGCAATAATATCATGACTTTTGTTATTATAATTAATGTAAAAACTCTGTGATCCTGAATATCAAAAATTTCATTTCACGTCTGGAATTTAACAAAGCGTGCTTATGGTGACATTATTTTACATGTTTAAATACCTGTTCCATGGAACCCATGTAAAGAGTATTTCTTACGAAGTGTATAACAAATTTTCCCATTGGTTTGTAACGAATTTAGAAACTGAGACTACAGTATCAAAGGAAGCCTCATTATGACAGATATATCACGCTGAACTGCATCTCAGTTTCCACTGTGCTAATCGTAAATATGGCAATACTAATCTTATTCACGGAATGTATGACATTAACTGCGAATGGGTAAAGTTGAAAATGAGTACCCAGACAAGATACGAACTCGGGTCTCCTGCTTTCTAGGTAGTTGCGCTGACCCTTACACCACTGGGGACGTGTGTGTGTGTGTGTGTGTGTGTGTGTGTGTGTGTGTGTGTGTGTGGGACCGGGGGGGGGGGTCTGTTCTTTCGGACATGTAAGGTCAAAGAAATGGTGCAATTGTGCATAGCCATAACAGCTTACGCCAGGCAAATGACTAACATACCTCCTCAATTTCCTAATTTATTGGAACTATGCATTACGCTACCCCTACTAAGCACGATTAAACTACAGGTCCCAAAGAAAATGGTTTGCCAGAGGGTGTTGTAAAAATGTAACTTATGTTCTTTTTTGATTGAAAGCCTCATTATTGACAACCTTCTTTGAAATACAGAAAATTGCGAATAGACAAAAATGCATACACTTTTCGTAAAAATTGATGTAAGATATTAAAATAATGTAAGTATTCGAACACAACGAAAAAAATAAAAATGTCATGACTGGTTTCCAACCAAAGACCCAACGATTGTAGGGTCCGAACGCTACTACCTGATCTACAGCGACAGATGATGAAGCCGACCGCGGTGGCCGAGGGGATTGAGGCGCTCCAGTCACGGTCTGCACGGCCACTACGGTCGGGGGTTCGAATCCCCCCCTCGGGGATGGATATTTGTGCCGTCCTTAGTATAAGGTAGTAGATAAGTAGTTTGTAAGTTTAGGGACTGATGACTCCGTAGTTAAGTACCATAAGCTTAACAAACATTTGAACATTTTTTTGAACAGATGATGAAATTCATTGAATGATTGCCACTTAAGCTTACTTGCAAAACTTCAAAGTCGATTTTCTCCAGAATTTTCGAGAGTTGCCTCGAATGCCTTTGGCTGATATTAATTTTAGTTCTGAATTTCACGTACTATAAACATAAAATAAAAAATCTAAAATCCGATACCCATGTGGTCTCCTTGTAGTTTAACTCATGAACGACAGATGCTCCGCTCAGGCCTTAGAAACGCGTCAAAGGCATGCAGTTGAAGCAGAGCTCGCTAGATGCCAGTAGTTAAGATATATTACTCTCAGTCAAAACAAAGACTAAATACTCTGATTATTATTTTATATAAAATATGTAAATGTTACGGGAAATAATTTCCTCCCGCATCAACTATGCATAGGCTTAAGCATGATGATAATTATCTTTGTTATTAACGGTCTTTGTGTATTTTTTTTTATGTTGCTCGTACGGCGCGGAAAGCATCCCACAGTCTTCGCCCGTCGCGGCAGAAAATACAGTCTTTGGCATCACCGGCGACAGTCGTTGAAGAGACGAAGGCCGCCGAGGGGAGAAGACAGCGGGGATTGTGCCTTCCTAGCCGTGTCAAGGAAATTTTAAACATAAAACTAAGGGAAAATGTTTTGTACGTCATTGTAAAACGAACTGAGGTTCAATTAAAAGTAAGAGCTGTTTGAGTTGATATCTAAAGGATATTAATGTTACTCCAGTTTACTGATTATAATTTGCTATTTAGCACTGATATATTGTGGAATAAAAATATTTCACTGATGATTTATTTCTCGTGTTGGACATGAATATGATAGAACAAAATAATTTGGAGTTCAAGTAACTTTATTTGCTTGTGTTGTACATGTAATGGAATGTTTAGTGGTAACAAGTGATCGGATTAAGAGTTACAATTTCGGAAGTTCCCCATGTTTCTTAAAACAATATTGTCTCTGGTTGTGAGTGGCAACCATGGAGGTTAGAATAAAAGAAGGTGGCGTTACCTATGCTGAGAACAGATACTGGTTGAAGCCAGAGTGACCATGACTTTCTGCCCAAAACGAAATTTCCCGCTTAAAACGCAGTGTGAATATTGCCCTCTTTACGTAAAGTCACTAAATTGACGGTCACATCGAAGTATTTTATGAGATACGATGTATATTCCAACGACTAGAACTACCATACACACGCACTACGCCTAATGTTTTTGGCATAAACAAATGCAGTGAGCAGTTTGCTGGCTGCACTTTTTTAGTGTTAGTGCATCTTCAGAGATTCTAACCTCCTTGGTGGCATCGTACAAAACAAGGTGGATGTTGAAAGATTTAAACCAAGTGTAAAATTATCGATTTTTTATTTTGTGGACAAGGGAGTGTTTTTAAAGATTCGGAATCAAGTGGTTTGACGGCAAACGTTAAAAAATGTAGTGGATATCTTTGGGATGATAAACAAGATTCTTCGCTGAAGTATAAACTATTGAGTGCATTTACGATTACAAGCCAAGCTACAACATTGTGCGAATTAGGAAAAAAATGTTCAAATGTTTATTAAACATATGTGACTTAACTGCTGGATGATCAGTCTCTAAACTTACAAACTACTTATGAAAATAATGTTCAAATGTTTGTTAAGCTTAAGGGACTTAACTGCGGGGTCATCAATCCCTAACTACTGATGAACTAACTTATACTAAAGACAACCCAGACATCCATGCCCGAGGGAGAATTGAAACCCACGACGGGGAACGGCCTCGCGCATCGGATCATAGCGTCTCAAAGCACGAGGCTCAGTAATGGGTGGCTACATGAATCTTCCACCAACAACAAACGCAGGAAGAACCTGCAATATTTAAAAATCTTATGACAACGTTTTATAAACGACTTTGATTATATTCGTGGTCGTCCAAACTACACAAATATATATACACTCATTAGGAAGTACGACGGGCCGCGGTGGAGCCGAGCGCTCTAAATCGTCTCACTGCGGAGCGCGTGATTGCTCGCCGTCGGAGGTTCGAGTCCTCCCTGGGACATGGGTGTTTGCGTTGTTCCAATGTTCAAATGTTTGTATAGCTTATGGGACTTAACTACGGGGTCATCAGTCGCTAGACTTACAAACTACTTATGAAGTAACTAACACTAAGGACGGCACAAATATCCATGCCCGAGGGGGGATTCGAACCCCCGACCGTAGTGGCCGTGCAGACCGTGACTGCAGCGCCTCAGTCCACCGCGGCCGGCTGTTTGCGTTGTTCTTAGGTTAGTTTACGTAGTTTGTAAGCTACGGACTGATGACCACGCAGTTTGGTCCGATAGATTTACAAACATTTGCACATTTGAGCCTACGACGGGTGACTACGAACTAGTCCAGACAAGGTCGTTCCACTGCACACAGGCCACTCGCATTCAAATCAATATTACCTGAGATTGCAGGAAGAAGACGATTGAGTTTATCAACAGCTCCCAAAAGGATATGTAGCCAAGATCGCAGTTTTACAATCCATTATTCACTAATGACCTATTTTGACACATCATCTACTGACCATTATTACGTACAATTTGGATGACATATCTGCAGATAAATAAAAATGTTTATGTGTAAACATTGCACTAAGCCATTAAAAAGTAACTATTACGACCTATTCAGTAACATGTGCTAGAATCAGATTTTATGACTTCGTGCAATATCAGCACATAAACATTTTAACTCGTCATAACTGCTAAATATGAATGGGAACTGGACATCTACACGCCTTTGCTTAATCTATGTTCCATCACTGTCCCCATCTCTATTCTTGTTTCTTACCTCTTTGTCTTCTTAGGCTACTCACTGTATTTGTGTTGTGTTCTTCAGTCCGGAGACTGGTTTGATGCAGCTCTCCACAATACCCTATCCTGAGCAAGCCTCTTCATCTCCACGTAAGAACGGCAACCTACATCTGTCTGAATCTGCTTACTGTATCCATCTCTTGGTCTTCCTCTGCGATATCTTCCCCACCCACTTCCCTCCAACGCTAAATTCACAATTCCTTGATGTCTAAGAATGTGTCCTACCAATCTATCCCTTCTTTTAGTCAAGGTATGCCAGAAATTCCTTTTCTCCTCAATTCTGTTCAGTACCTCCTCATTAGTTACGCGATCCACCCACCTAATCTTCAGCATTCTTCTGTAGCACCATATTTCAAAAGCCTCTATCCTCTTCCTGTCCGCACTGATTATCGTCCATGTCTCACTCCCATACAAGGCAACACTCCATACAAATGCCTTCAGAAAGGACTTCCTTAGGATTAAATCAATATTCGATGTTAACAAATTTCTCTTTTTCAAGAACGCTTTTCTACCCATTGCCATTCTGCATTTTATATCTTCTGTACTGCGACCATCATTTGTTATTTTACTGCCCAAGTAACAAAACTCATCTACCTCCTGCATTGCTTCGTTTCCCGATCTAATTCCTTCAGCATCACCTGATTTTCTTACACTGCACTCCATTACCCTAGTTTTGCTCTTGTTAATGTTCATCTTATATGCAACTTTCAGCACAATGTCCATTCCGTTCAATTGCTCTTTCAGGTCCTTTGCTGTATATGACAGAATTTTATTCCTTCGCCAAATTTCTCCTTGCTTTCCTTTATAGCTTGCTCAATGTACAAATCGAATAACAATGGAGAAAGACTACAACCCTGTCTTACTCCCTTTCCAACCACTGCATCCCTTTCATGCCCTTCAACTCTGACAACCGCTGTCTGATTTTTGTACAAGTTGTAAATAACCTTACGTTCCCTATATTTTACTCCTGCTTGCTTCAGAACTTGAAAGAGTTTATTCCAATCAACATTGTCAAAAGCCTTCTCCAAATCTACAAAAGCTACCTGTATTAGATACCTGAAAATAAGGCGTTGCTGGCGTATTTCATTATTCCTCCTCCCTCCTCTCTCTGTCCATCAGCTCCTGCCTCCTTTCTCCTACCTCTGCCTCCTCCTCCTCCTCCTCCCTGTGCCTAACAATATATCCCCCCTACTTCTGTCATTGCATGCCCTGCTCTTCCAATCACCGGCCCTTCCTTTTTGTCCTTCTCCCCTCCCTCACCTGTATATAAAAAATTACATACCTGCCAAATTCGTGATGATGATTGGTGTTTTAGGGCGCTGAACAGCTAGGTCATTAGAGACCTGCCAAATTCAAACCGTATCAAAATTTGTATTAAGGTTCCCTCCGTGATTCAGCGAACGAAATTGTATGTGGACAGCGATGTTCTTCTTGTTTCGAAGTTCAAGTGTGTAAAATTTTATGGCACTCGGATGAACGGTATGCCAACACATGAAATACGAATCTAATCTGAAATAGCGATCCCCTCCTTAAGAAATTACCAGTTTGGATTTTTCAGCGTACCATTGGGTTTCCTTTTCCATTTTTTATTATTTCTAAACCACATTGTATTAATGCGTACATAAAAATTAAAAATATTCTAATCGGTGACATTTGTGAGTTTTAGAGGGATTAACGCACAGCAAATGATTTCCATATACGAAGATAACATGTAGCAAACTTAGTAGCCGCGATGGAATGGCCGAGCGCTCTAAGGCGCCTAGTTCTGGAGCGCGTGGTTGCTCCACGTCGGAGATTCGTGTCCTTACCTCTGGGGTGAGTGCGTGTGTGTGTGTGTGTGTGTGTGTGTGTGTGTGTGTGTTGTATTTAGTTTAGATTAAGTAGTTTGTAAGCCTGGGGACTGATGACGTTAAGTCCCACAGGCTTACAAACAATTGAACAAATTACAATAAAATGAAATACTCGAAAAATTTAAAAAGCACTGCCATGCCTTTAATATATTTAGATTTTTTTTTGTGAAACTCAAACATCAAAGGAAGGTCCAAAATAGAATGTAATAATAATTCCTTGGCCTCAAGGACCTGGTATGTCTTTGCAATGGATGATACTTCAGCATATCCGTAAGCAACTCCATTTATGCAACTGGAAAAATGGCACCTACCGTTTAAAGTGGAATGCGAACCATGTATCGTGTGTTAAGACTTCTCACATCGTTGAGATGTGAATCCCAGCGAGTTTCGAACCCGGGATCTTTCTCACTCCAACCGAGCACTTTAAAATATTCAAATGCTTGTAAATCTATCGGACCAAACTGCGTGGTCATCAGTCCGTAGCTTACAAACTACTTAAACCTAGGTAAACTAACCTAAGGACAACACACACACCCATGCCCCAGGGAGGACTCGAATCTCCACGGCGAGCAACCGCGCGCTCCGCAGCGAGACGCCTTAGACCGCTTGGCTACTCCACCGCGGCCCGAGCACTTTCCCACTAGTGAAAACGTCTCGTTGAATAGCCATACCAATTCTGGCATACTTACCCAACCATGATAAAAACACTTAATTCGCAATAAAAATAATAGATAGGCTACTAATCTATCCTATATTTTTAGTTTAACCAAGTCAGATACATTGTGCAAGATTTCCTTAAGATCTGTTGACTAGGTTCACAGTTCATGGCGGACTGACATCACGACACCTGAGTTTTATATATACAGCCTTTTTCACTAAGTGTGTTTGCCTCTGTAACTTATAAAATAATAGGTGACGGGAAATTTTAACGCGGTAGTTCAATACAAGAAATGTTACTTTCTGCAGAGCTATGGACATAGTTTATTGTATCATTTTCCAAAGAGTTACACCACAAAGACATAATTTTTAATGGGACAATAGTTTTTTTTCTATCGTGTATTGGATTCGTTGAAACCAGCTGCGTCCAAATCAATTTAAACTTCATTCCTATCACTGTTAGTTTGGGAGCTACAACCCTTCAAAGTTTAGGGGGCGGAGGCTGCGATAGCGTAGCTGACTGGCCGAGTGGCTATCCTCTGGGGCACAGCCCACTGTCTCATGACCACCAGCCAGTCAGCTACGCTGTCGTAGCCTCCGCCCCCGGAACTTTGAAGGGTTGTAGCTCCTAAACTAACAGTGTCAGGAATGTAGTTTAAATTGATTTGGACGTAGCTGGTTTAAACGAATCCAATGCACGATAGAAAAAAACTATTGTTCCATTTAAAAAAAATATCTTTGTGGTGTAACTCTTTGGGAAATGATACAATAAAATATGTTCATAGCTCTGCAAAAAGTGTAACATTTCTTGTGTTGACCTACCGCATTAAAATTTCCCGTCACTATAATTTTATAAGTTACAGAGGCAAACATACTTAGTGAAACACCCTGTATGAAGATTTATTAACAGATGTTAAACACCAAAACAATGAAATTGCTATCAATAAAATTCTTTCGTGTATGAGACTGCGTCGTCATTTTATAAACTCTACCGACGTTTCGGCCGCTGTGGCAGGCGGTCTCATCAGGGTCTGTGTCTGTGACTGACACAGACCCTGATGAAGGCCGCCTACAAAAGTGTCTGAAACGTCGGTAGGGTTTATAAAATGACGACGCGGTCTCATACCCGGAAGAATTTTATCGATAGTGACAACTGCCGCGGAAGCCTACGTTTGCATTTTCAATTTGTTTGGCTTGTAAAAAGCAGTGGTGAGAGTGCAGTCGCTTGTCAGAGGTCCAATGGCCTGTGACACGGAGGTAGTTCCCACCGGAGAGAACGCACGTGGCTAGCCTGTCCGCCACGGTGTACGACTTCCTCAAAGCGGGGGGGGGGGGGGGGGGGGGGTTGAGGTGGGGGCGTAGGGCACTCCGGCAGAGTGGAGGCACCGGTCCCCGGCGGACGGCCATTCAGGCGGAGAGGGGCAGGGCAGGCGCACACGTGGCGGAAACGCCACCCTCTCACAGGCCCACGTTCGCATTTGCCGTGTTTCCCTCTGGCGCGCTTCCAACTTTCACTTGATTAGCGACGTTGGCATACTAAAGCCATCCTCACACTGGACAAGGTAGTTAGTGCTGCCGGGGCGATGCCTACGACGGTGAGCGCCGGCGAATGTCAACTGGGTCAACACAGTCTAGAGGCAAGGCCTGAGAACCGTTGCGTCTCGTCACACACAGTAGACCACAATCGCGTAAGCTGACTGGCCACTACGAGGCAGTGGACCGTGCCCTCGTGGCCAGCCACTCAGCTAGCGATCGCGGCCTATTCGATGTCACACGAGATGGGTGAGGCCTTGCCTCTAGAAGGTGTTGCTTGAGAGCAGTCGTGCCCCATTAAACAGACGCCGATCGGCGTTTACTCTGTGTGATGTGGCACCATGCAATTTAATGTCAATGGGACCAGATAATGACATTATAAGCTTTATTATTTTATGTCCAAATTAAAAATTCTTATTTGGAAATATGATGTGGGCTTTTGTTTTTATTCAAGATAAATATTGCTTAAAGTATAATGTTTCCTTTGGTTTACGTTATAGGAGGCGATCTATTTATATTATTGTAAAAAGTTATAAAATAGCCAAGATCGCTTATCATCAGTTTTTATTAATGACGACCGGTTTCACTGATCTATGTCAGCATCATCAGGTCAAATAAAAATATTTTACAAGACCATGATCATTAACACACTGTGTTAATTACGTTTTATTATAATGACTTAGTGCACTTATGCACTGTAAATCGTTTTATATAACAACTATTTGACATTACAAGATCATGGCCTTGTAAAATATTTTTATTTGACCTGATGATGTTGACATAGATCAGTGAAACCGGTCGTCATTAATAAAAACTGATGATAAGCGATCTTGGCTATTTTATATCTTTTTACAATAATATAATGTTTCCCCTATTTACTCTGTTATTTAATATAAATTATTTATTTGAATGTCTCACATCTAGTTTAATATACACTACTGGCCATTAAAATTGCTACACCAAGAAGAAATGCAAATGATAAACGGATATTCATTGGACAAATATATTATACTAGAACTGACATGTGATTACATTTTCACGCAATTTGGGTGCATAGATCCTGAGAACTCAGTACCCAGAACAACCACCTCTGGCCGTAATAACGACCTTGATACGCCTGGGGATTGAGTCACGCAGAGCTTGGATGGCGTGTACAGGTACAGATACCTACGCAGCTTCAAAAAAAAAGTTCAAATGTTTGTACAGCTTATGGGACTTAACTACGTGGTCATCAGTCCCTAAACTTACAAACTACTTACGAACTAGGACGGCACAAATATCCATGCCCAAGGGGGATTCGAACCCCCGACCGTAGTAGCCGTGCAGACCGTGACTGGAGCGCCTCAGTCCCCTCGGCCACCGCGGCCGGGTATGTAGCTTCAACACGATACCACAGTTCATCAAGAGTAGTGACTGGCGTATTGTGACGAGCCAGTTGCTCGGCCACCATTGATCAGACGTTTTCAATTGGTGAGAGATTTAGAGAATGTGCTGGACAGGGCAGCAGTAGTTTTCGGTATCCAGAAAGACCCGTACAGGACCTGCAATATGCGGTCGTACATTATCCTGCTGAAATGTAGGGTTTCACAGGAATCGAAAGTAGGGTAGAGCCACGGGTCGTAACACATCTGAAATGTAACGACCATTGTTCAAAGTGCCGTCGATGCGAACAAGAGGTGACCGACACGTGTAGCCAATGGCATCCCATACCATCACGCCGGGTGACACACCAGTATGGCGATGACGAATACACGCTTCCAATGTGCGTTCACCACAACATCGCCAAAAACGGATGCGACCATCATGATGCTGTAAACAGAACCTGGATTCATCGGAAATTCGTGCACCCAGGTTCGTCGTTGCGTACACCATCGCAGGCGCTCCTGTCTGTGATGCAGCGTCAAGGGTAACCGCAGCCATGGTCTCCAAGCTGATAGTCCATGCTATTACAAACGTCGTCGAACTGTTCATATAGATGATTATTGTCTTGCATACGTCACCATCTGTTAGGAATCGTGACTTGGATGCACGATCCATTACAGCCATGCGGATAAGATGCCTGTCATCTCGACTGGTAGTGATACGAGGCCGTTGGGATCCAGCAAGGCGTTCAGTATTGCCCTCCTGAATCCACCAATTCCATATTCTGGTAACAGTCATTGGAACGCAACGAACGCAATCGCGATATGCTACAATGCGACCTCTATGAAGGTCGGATATGTGATAGTACGCATTTATCATCCTCACACGAGGCATCACAACAACGTTTCACCAAGGCAACGCCGGTCAACTCCTATTTTGTGGATGAGAAATCGGTTGGAAACGTTTCTCGTGTCAGCACGTCGTAGGTGTCGCCACCGGCGCCAACCTTGTGTGAATGCTCTGAAAAGCTAATCATTTGCATATCACGGCATCTTCTTCGTGTCGGTTAAATTTCGCGTATGTAGCACGTCATCTTCGTGGTGTAATAATTTTAATGGCCACGAGTGTCTCACTGTACTTCCGCCAGTACCTCGCCTCCTACTTTCCAAACTTCCCTTAGGCTGTGGCTAAGCCATGTCTCCACCATATCCTTTCTTCCAGGAGTGCTAGTCTTGGGTGTTTGCAAGAGAGCTTCTGTGAAGTTTGGAAAGTAGGAGGCGAGGTACTGGCGGAAGTAAAGTTGTGAGGCGGCATCGTGAGTCGTGTCGGGGTAGCTCAGTCGGTAGAGCGCTTGCCCGCGAAAGGCAAAGGTCCCAGGTTCGAGTCACGGTTCCGGCACACAATTTTAATCTGCCAGGAAGTTTCATATCAGCGCACACTCCGCTGCAGAGTGAAAGTTTCATTCTGGAAACATCCCTTAGGCTGTGGCTAAGCCATGTCTCCATTATATCCTTTCTTCCAGGAGTGCTAGTCTTGCGTGTTTGCAAGAGAGCTTCTGTGAAGTTTGGAAAGTAGGAGGCGAGGTACTGGCGGAAGTAAAGTTGTGAGGCGGCATCGTGAT
Source organism: Locusta migratoria (assembly GCA_026315105.1). Classification (NCBI taxonomy): domain Eukaryota; kingdom Metazoa; phylum Arthropoda; class Insecta; order Orthoptera; family Acrididae; genus Locusta; species Locusta migratoria. The sequence goes on along the minus strand of CM048745.1, from coordinate 323,567,765 downwards.
TCGTGTCGGGGTAGCTCAGTCGGTAGAGCGCTTGCCCGCGAAAGGCAAAGGTCCCAGGTTCGAGTCCCTGTTCCGGCACACAATTTTAATCTGCCAGGAAGTTTCATATCAGCGCACACTCCGCTGCAGAGTGAAAGTTTCATTCTGGAAACATCCCTTAGGCTGTGGCTAAGCCATGTCTCCATTATATCCTTTCTTCCAGGAGTGCTAGTCTTGCGTGTTTGCAAGAGAGCTTCTGTGAAGTTTGGAAAGTAGGAGGCGAGGTACTGGCGGAAGTAAAGTTGTGAGGCGGCATCGTGATTCGTGTCGGGGTAGCTCAGTCGGTAGAGCGCTTGCCCGCGAAAGGCAAAGGTCCCAGGTTCGAGTCCCTGTTCCGGCACACAATTTTAATCTGCCAGGAAGTTTCATATCAGCGCACACTCCGCTGCAGAGTGAAAGTTTCATTCTGTAGACTAAACGTGTTTTTTGTAGTCAATACAATGTCCACTGTTTCACCAAGAACTTAAAATTAAAAAATTGAATGTAGTTACGTTACAACAGCAACTAAGAGAAAGTCCAGAGAGTGCTTAGTTCCTCGACTTCTCGTTACTTTCTAAATAATACATGTGCTGCAGCCGTGCAGTCTGTACGTTTGTCCCAGCTGCAGTCGGCTTTAAGGTACTTGCTACCGCAGCAGCTGGTATAAACCATGTGGTCAACCGCCAGCTACCGGCGCCCCCGCACAGTCACGCATAAAAGCGCGGTGCGCGCGCGCCCACGCCGTCTGATGAAATAATCAGTGAGATCGAGCAGCGGCGGGCAGAAGACCGGCAAAACAAACACTGGCAGCGACTGGTCACGCGTGGTTGCCTCAGCTCGCTCACAGGGTCTGCGCGCCAAACTCGCGCAGTCTTCAATACTGCACGAGTGGTCGGCAGGCCACCTGCTCTCCAGACGGCTTCTTTTGGTGACTGTAGTGGACGGTAACGTAACCCAGGTAACACGCACCAGGAGGCGGAATTACACTGCCGTGAATGCACTACTGCGGCTACAAAAGTCATGGCATAAAATCAAAATGTTCAAATGTTTGTTAAGCTTATGGGACTTAACTACGGGGTCATCAGTCCCTAAACTTACAAACTACTTATGAACTAGCTAACACTAAGGACGGCACAAATATCCATGCCCGAGGGGGGATTCGAACCCCCGACCGTAGTGGCCGTGCAGACCGTGACTGGAGCGCCTCAGTCCCCTCGGCCACCGCGGCCGGCAAAGTCATGGCATAGCGGTACGCACAGAATACATGTAGCGGAGGTAAAGTGTACTCAACGCATAAAAGCGCCATGCAGTGCCTTTGTTAAAAATACTGTTCGAATTGTTGTTAGTAAATAAAAGTCTGCAATAGGCTGAATAGGTCGCTGTATTGATTAAAGTCATGAAGTGGTTAAAACATGACTTTATTTGACGCGTTTCGGCCTGGGCCATCATCAGAATCTGTGAAAGGGAAATAGTAATTGTACAATATAAGAACAGAAATATTGCAAAAACACTTTACAAATTTTGTTATAAAGAAATTCAGCACACGTACCCTGCATACATAGATTACAAGTACATCAGTACAAATGGTTATATGTTGCTCTTGTAACATTAAGAAGCAGACTTAGGACACAGTAGAGGTAATACAGGTTTACAGATTTTGGTCACCGATGGCGTGCCGTACTTGAACATAAAGCCTAGTGGCGCCGTGACAAGTGAAATTACGCTATGTAAAATTACAATACAAAAACAAAAATGTTACTTTTTACAAATGCTTTTAAAACATGTCCTATGGGGTAACAAAAATGAATAAATGCCACATATTGTGACATGCTACAAATCATGAATGGGTCAGAATGGTTTATCTAGAAAATGAACCGTAAGGTGGCAGAGCTGAACATTATAAACAAATTAACAAAAAAATGTTCAAATGTTTGTAGAGTTTATGGGACTTAACTACGGGGTTATCAGTCCCTAAACTTACAAACTACTTATGAACTAGCTACTACTAAGGACGGCACAAATATCCATGCCCGAGGGGGGATTCGAACCCCCGACCGTTGTGGCCGTGCAGACTGTGACTGACGCGCCGCAGTACGCTCGACCACCGCGGCCGGCAAACAAATTAACAGCAGTTGATAAACAATATACATACAAAATCACAGAAAATAAAGGTTGTAATGATGAACATTATACGATGCTCTAACATAAACAATGTGTATTTGATGCATAGATACTACTACAGGGCGACAAGTTTGATTACATTGTCTAGGTATTACCATCTAACAGATGCTCAATACATCGCGTATAATAAGATAACAAAACGAGAAATGCCATATAATGTGTCCTGGTAAGCCAGGTGTGGTTCAACACTTTAATGGTTGTAAACAATAACCATTAAAGTGTAATAATTGTATATCTCTCACCATCTGATCTGTGACAAACCAGTTTGAACCACACCTGGCTTACCAGGACTTTCGAATTACTATGTTCTGAAGAAATGATCAGAATTTCAGTCAACTCGATTCAGCATGTCCTAGTAGTTACACCTTCCGCCATAGAACAGCAACTAAACACTTTGGGCGTCCCAGAAAGGTGAGTAGCACTAACCTGCAGACGGAGTGCTTTAGAACTTCTTTCGGACAGGTGATAACGGATGTTTCCACTCCATGAATGCAGTCTTCCATTCGGGCGTGTAATGGTGGTCCCAAGTTTCATCCCCCGACACAATCTGATACAGAAAGTCATTCACATATTCACGGCCGACCTCTACCCAAAAGTGTATCGGTGTATTGCACGCGTGCGTTCTCTTGCTGTGTCGTCTTTCGCCCATAGCCGTTTAACGATTCTTTCGTATGCAACGCTCTGATGACGGCTTTTTGAAGCCTATAAAGCTGTTTGACACATGTCTCAAAGTACTTGGGAATTACATAGAAAAATAAAGATATGTCTTTAATGTCCCATTCCATTTGTTTCCTTTAATACACAACTTGGATCACAGTCGACAGGGGAAACTTATTTTGCAAATCCCCCTCGCACATTGAAAATCACTGAAAACCTCACTTAGTTTGGTAGAGGTGGATTTGAACTACCGTACTCCCCCACCCCCTTTCCGCAGATGCCAGTCTACATCTACATAGGATACTCTGCAAATCACATTTAAGTGCCTGCCAGAGGGTTTATCGAACCACCATTATACTACTTATTTCCCATTCCATTCTCGTATAGCGCGCGGGAAGAAAGAACACTTGAATGCCTTCGTTCGAGCTCTGATTTTTCGTATTCTATTCTGATGATCATTTCTACCTATGTAAGTGGGAGTCAGAAATATATTTTTGCATTCGGAGGAGAATGTTGGCGATTGGAGTTTCGTAATTAGCCCACGCCGCAGCGCTGTTGTTGTAATGATTCCCATCTCAGATCCTGTATCATTTCCGTAGCGCTGTCTCCCCTGTATCGTGACAATACAAAACGAGCTGCCCTTCTGTGATCTCTTTCGATGTCCTCCGTCAAACCCACCTGATAAGGACCCCACACTGGGCAGTAATACTCCAAAAATGGACGGACACGCGTAGCGTATGCACTTTCTTTTGTAGTTCTGTTGCATCTTTTAAGGGTTCTGCCAATAAAACGCAGTCTCTGGTTCGCCTTTCCCACGACATTATCTACGTGTTCTTTCCAATTTAATTCTGAAGTAATAGTAATTCCTAGGTATTTTGTGGAGTTTAAGGCCTTCACTTTTAATTGATTTATCGTGTAAACAAAGTTTAATGGTTTTCTTTTCGTACTCTTGTGGACGACTTCACAATTCTCATTATTTAGAGTCAATTGCCAATTTTTACACCATACTGATATCTTATTCAGATCGTTCTGCAGTAGGTTTTGATCTTCAGATGATTTTACTGGACGGAAAATGACGGCGTCATCTGCAAATAACCTAAGAGAGCAACTTAGATTTTCCCCTAAATCGTTTATGTAAATAAGGAACAGCAGAGGACCAATAACACTACCCTGTAGAACGCTCTGTATTCCCTCTGTTTTAGTCGATGTCTTACCAAACGGTTACTACAAACTGTGTCCTCTCTGAAAGGAAATCCCCTATCCAGTCGCAAATATGGGGTGTTAAACCATAACCACGCAAATTCATTGAAAGCCGTTGGTGAGGTAAGGTGTCAAAAGTCATCTGGAAATCAAGAAATTCGGAATCGATTTGTGAACCCCCCCCCCATTTTTTTTACCCATCACTTCCTGTGAATAAAGAGCTAGTTGTTGATATTCATGTCGGGTTTCCAGCCGGATCATCGAGTCATCTTGACACAATATTTCAACGGACCACATGGCCGCCATCTTCAGGTGCTGAGTCTCGTAGGAAACTCTACGTAATCACATCAAGAGCTAGTTGTGTTTGCCATGAACGATGTTTTCTAAATCCGTGTTGACCTTGGGTCAATAGATGATTCTGTTCGAGATAATTCATAATATTTGAATACAGGACATGTTCCAAAACCCTGCTGCAGATTGACTTCAATGAAATAGGCCTGTAGTTTAGTGGGTTACTCCTACTGCCTTTCTTGAATGTAGGTGTGACCTGTGCAAGTTTCCAATCTTTTGGTATAGACCCCTCATTGAGAGAGCGGTTGTATATGGCTGTTAAGTAAGGAGCTATCGCTTCAGCATAGTCAGATAGAAATCTAATGGGTATACAGTCCGGACCAGAAGTCTTGCAGTCCAACGACTGCGTCACCTCGTCAGCAGCTGGAGCGGAGAGTCCACGATGTATGGCCGGCAAGGCAGCAAGTGTTACGCTGCAGATTCGTCGCGGCGCCCGTATTTGTCGCGGTCTCCGCTCCGTAATGTTCCAGCGCAACAGCAGAGTGTTAGCGCTCGGCGCAAATTACCCCGCGTCGTCGGTACTGCGGCCGGTGACCTCATTGCGGACGCGGTCTACCGGCGTTCGTATTCTCGGTGGCCGGGCGCGGGCGCGTAAACTGATAGTGGCGTGTGGAAAGGCGCGTGGCGGCCATTAGCAATGGTAATGCAGTTAGGCGGCATTGTGCCGCGATAGCATCGGCTCGCACGTCAGGCGGCCGCACTCGCTCGCCTAATTGCGCTATTCACGCGCCTCGGCCTCCACAGCTCGCAGGCACAGCGTGTCCGCCGCTCCATTCCAACAGGTTACTCACTCGTCACCGTCACCAGGTGACGCGCGGCTTCCCGCAGCGTAGCAGGGCGAGCAGAACGGATGGGGCGGCGCAGATACTTACTCATACACTGGCCATCGCTGAACACTGGAAATGTAGCCGCCAGCCGCGGCGGGGTGGCCGAGCGCATTGAGGCGCTACGCTCCGATACACGAGGCCGTCACCGGTCGGGGGTTCGAATCCTCCCTTTGGTATGACAATTATATAAGTAGTTTGTCCATTCCATTCAACTGCTCTTCCGGATCCTCTGCAGTCTCTGACAAAATTACTATGTCATCGGCAAACCGCTCCCTGAACTTTAATCCCCTCTCCAAATTTCTCCTTGCATTCCTTCATTGCTTTCTCAATATACAGATTGAACAACATTGGGGAAATCCTACAAACTTGTCTTACTCCATTCCCAACCTTTGCCTCCCTTTCTTGCCCTTATTAAACTGCTGTCTGATTTTTGTATAGGTTAAATATAGCTCTTAGCCCCCTACATTTTACCCCTGCTATCTTCAAAATTTGAAAGAGTGTATTCCATTCGACATTGTCAGAACCTTTCACCAAATCTTCAAACGAAAAACAAAAGAACAACGTAGTTTTGCTTTTCCTTAGCCTGAAATGAAATGAGCGTATGGCTTTATTGGCCGGGAGATCCCTTACGGGATTGTTCGGCCGCCTTAGTGTAAGTCTTTTAATTTGACGCCGCGTGGGCGACTTACATGTCATTGACGATGAGATGTTGATAATTAGGACAACACACAACAGGCCGCGGTGGAGTAGCCGAGCGGTTTAAGCGTCTCGCTGCGGAGCGCGCGGTTACTCGCCGTGGAGGTTCGAGTCCTCCCTGGGGCATGGGTGTGTGTGTTGTCCTTAGATTAGTTTACCTAGGTTTAAGTTGCTTGTAAGCTACGGACTGATGACCACGCAGTTTGGTCCGATAGATTCACAAACAAACTGAAACAACACAAAACTCAGTCCCTTCCCGGGAATCGAACCCGGACCCCCTGCGTGGTAGTCAGCAACGCGGCAAGAAAGACTGGTTGACGAGTTTGATAGCCTTATTTTGACATGTAAAGATATCATATCTGATAGCCACTTAATTTTATATGATCCTCTGATGTCATTATGTCATTTCTTTCAAAAGAATGTTACTGTGAGATGGTTCAGATCACAAAAATTTGTAATGAAGGTCCAAAACAGTCAACTGTGTGGGTACTAAATTTTTGAAAATAAGTTTATTTTCTTCCTTGTAATGAATCAACGTATGTATTTTGTATCTCTAAACGCCCCTCTATATATTAATGTCACATCACCTACAACCTTGGATCTGAAAGGGATAGATGATGTTCAAATGTTTGGGACTTAAGTACGGGGTCATCAGTCCCTAAACTAACAAAATACTTATGAACTAGCTTATACTAAAAATGGCACAAACATTCATGCACGAGGGGGTATTCGAACCCCCGACCGCAGTGGCCGTGCAGACTGTGACTGGCATGCCGCGGGCCGCTCGGCCACCGCGGCCGGCGGATAGATCATGAAAACTCTATTTCATAATGATGTGGAACGTGTTACTTTAGTAAAAGATAATATTACTTGCCAAATTTTTTGTATAAAAGTATTAATTTCTGCGTAAAAATTAATACACTGAGGAGAAGGAGCTGGCATTCAGAAATTCTTCCAGTTAGTTTTTAAGTGCTGGTTTGCTATTTCTAAGATATTTGATGTTATCTGGTAAGTGAGTAAAGACTTTTGTTGCAGTATAATTTACCCCCTTCCGTGCCAAAGTTAGATTTAACCTTTTTCCTAGTATTGTAGCTGTGTACTCTGCTATTACTTTTAAATTGGGCTGGGTTATTAATAACAAATTATATAAAATAATATCTTTTGTGAACCTACTGTGAAGATTCCTAGATCCTTAAATAAGTGTCTGCAAGAGGATCGTGGATGGGCTCCAGAAATTATTCTAATTACACGCTTTTGTGGAATGAATCATTTTTTCCTCAGTGATGAGTTACCCCAAAATACGCCATATGAAAGCAGTGACTGACAATAGGCGTAATAACCTAATTTACGGAGATGTGTTACCAAAATTTGCAATAACCCTAATAGCGTAAGTAGATGAACTCCAACGTTTCAGTAGAAGGTCAACATGTTGCTCCCAATTCAGTTGCTCACCAATGCACACATCCAAAACCTTAAATATTCTGCCTTAGTTACAGACTATATTTATTAATGGTGTCACGTGATTTACTGTACGGACTGTGTTTCAGCTCACGTACATCAGGGAAGATATACAAATCTGAAATACTTTTCCTAAGTCCTTGTGATCCGTTAACTTCTAGCCTCTGACAGATGCCCATATACAACATTCGTAGGTCTTTAGTTCGTTGAAGAGCAAACGAAGCCTTAGTACAGTCGTGCAGGCATACTTTATGGTATACTTTTGAACGAAGTAGTTCGTTCACTGAGTAGCCATCGTCTCACAGTTTCAGCTCCACGTCGGGCTGATCCATTCACAGTGGCCAGCTGCTGTTCGTCTTATGAGAGCAGTATTGGGATTTGGTGATATACCCACAGTTAAAGATAAATGTACCTTCCACTAGTTGGGTCTATTTTTGAGTTTCTGGTTGTATTCTCTACCGAGTTGGATAGCGATTTTTAATTTCTTTTAACAACTAACACGTCCTCAATATCAACCATTGTTGAAACTCCCTGGCAGATTAACCATTGTTCATAATAGGTAGAGGTTGATCCACCTTGTTAGAGATCCTTTTGTGTCATAATTCATTCTTGAATTTGTGCACAGTCCGGTTTTTTTTTTAATTAAATTGCTATAGAGACTATTGAATCCTCCGATTTTTTATTTATTACGATTAGGAATCCCAGCTATCCCCAGTGATAAGAAAGTGTCTAAGACTGAAATCAAGTGTTTCGTTACGATAATTGCCTGTGAGGAGTGATTCGTATTTATTTTCATAATGATACCGTAAGGCTGCTGAGCCACATGCAAATTAGCGATAGGGCCGTTCATTGAAATTCACCAACTGCGGATTTCATTACAATATATATTGCGCTGACATTTAGTTACCTAAGTGATTTTCAAGCATGTGTCTTTTTGTTCTTTGTTACGAAAACCCGTTTTTCCTCACACACAAGGTTTTCCCTGCTCTGCCCGCAGCGACGATGCAATTTGAGTAAGTCCTTTCATTCCCTCGCTCCAGAAGACTGCAAGTTTCACCGCACGGCTTGTAACCAGGAACATAATAGTTCGGTAGTGAAAACGAAAAGCAGATTTCGAGGACCAGCAGCGCGGTGCTCAACTGGGCGTGAATAGGGCGCGAGGGCCGGCAAGGCTTTTCCATTTGGGCCGGTTTGTAATCTGCGCAAAGTGCTGGCCGGTCCGGCGCTTGTTGCAGCTTTTAATCCGCGGTAAATCGCAAAGCAGCCGGACCACCGCTGAAGCGGACGAGTTGTTCGTCGATGCGAAATCGTAAAGCGCGCTGTTGCGCTTGCGAATGGAACTAGTTAAACAAGACTGTTTCACAGCTCAATAAAAATATTCAAATCAAATCTTCAAATGTTTGTTAAGCTTAAGGGACTTACCTACGGGGTCATCAGTCCCTAAACTTACAAACTACTTATGAACTACCTACAACTAAGGACGGCACAAATATCCATGTCCGAGGGGGGGATCCGAACCCCCGACCGTAGTGGCCGTGCAGACCGTGACTGAAGCGCCTCAGTCCCCTCGGCCTAAAAATATTCCTATATTTATCGTTTTTAAAGGTAAAATAATTAATTTGCCTGTTTAAAATGTACTGACATCGAATATTGTAAGTAAAGTTCCAGTAACAATATTTGTATCTTTTATTAATTATGAGAGTCAATTCGACAGTTTCAACTACCAGCGTATACAAAGTTTCAGACTTGTAATGTGCTACAATCCAGTTATAAATAAAGAATTCCATACACACTATGTGGTCAAAAGTATCCGGACATTCTCCAAAAAACAAACTTTTTCATATTAGCTGTATTGATTGCAAATGATAAAGGAAGGGAAGGAGAAAGGATAGGAAAGAAAGGATTGACAGTGGTCGCATTTGGGCATTGATATTAAGCAATGGCGACAAGTGGAAATGTGAGCCGGACCGGGAATCGAACCCGGGTCTCCCGCGTCCGTCTCAAATTCTCACATGTCGCACGCTATGTTTGTAGCGCCACTATCGTCCATGCCCTCTTACATTCGCCATTACGGATTCCCGTGCGAGGTCGGACGTATGACCGCATCTGCGGTGAAACAACTGAAGGTAACAATAAGCTATATTGTGCTGCCACCTACTGCCAGGGACTCCGTATCAGCGACCTCGGCAGTGATAAGACATGAGAGAGAGAGAGAGAGAGAGAGAGAGAGAGAGAGAGAGAGAGAGAGAGAGAGAGAGAGAGAGAATGGGGCGCTCCGCGGAATTCTCAGACTACGAACGTGGTCAGGTGATTGAGTGTCACTTCTGTCAGAAGTCGGTACGCGAGATTTCCACACTCCTAAACAAGCCTAGGTCCATTGTTGTGATAAAGAAGTTGAAACGTGAAGAGAGACATACAGCACGAAATCGTACAAGCCGACCTCGTCTGCTGACCGACAGAGACCGCCGACAGTTGAATAGGGTCGAACAGTGTCATTGGCAGGCATCTATCCAGCCCATCACACAGGATTTACTAACTGCGTTAGGATCTAAATTAATATAACAGCCGAGAGATGAGAAAACTTGTATTTCATGGTCGAGTGGCTGCCCATAAGCCACACATCACTCAGGTCAACACCAAACAACGCTTCACTTAGGGTAAGAAAAAAATGTTTGTAAATCTATCGGACCAAACTGCGTGGTCATCAGTCCGTAGCTTACAAACTACTTAAACCTAGGTAAACTAACCTAAGGACAAACACACACACCCATGCCCCAGGGAGAACTCGAACCTCCACGGCGAGCAACCGCGCGTTCCGCAGCGAGACGCTTTAGACCGCTCGGTTACTACACCGTGGCATTTCGGGTAAGGAGAGTAAACACTGCACGATTGAACAGTGGAAAAACGTTGTGTTAGATGGCAATCACGGTACACAACGAGCTATGTGATGACACGGTGTGAGTATGGCGAATGCCCGGTGATTGTCATATGCTAACGTGTGTAATGCCAACAGTGAAATTCGGAGGCAGTGGTATAGTGTATCGTGGATTGCATGGAGGGTGCTTACCTGTTATTTTGCGTGGCACTATCACAGCACAGACAACATTGATGTTTTAAGCACTTTCTTGCTTCCCACTGTTGTAGAGCTTTTTGGCAATGTCGACTGGATATTTCAACACGATAGAGCACCTGTTCATAATGCACGTCATGTTTCGGAGTGGTTGCTCGACGATAACATCCCTGTAATGGGCTGGCCTGCACAGTGTTCTGACTTCGTGCCAGACCTCGCCGACCTACATCAGTGCAGCAAAAAATGTTCAAATGTTTGTAAAGCTTATGGGACTTAACTACGGGGTCATCAGTCCCTAAACTTACAAACTACTTATGAACTACTTACGAACTAGGACGGCACAAATATCCATGCCCGAGGGGGGATTCGAACCCCCGACCGTAATGGCCGTGCAGACCGTGACTGAAGCGCCTCAGTCCCCGCGGCCACCGCGACCGGCATCAGTGCAGCACTCCAAGAAGCCTTCCAGCACCTGATTGAACGTATGCCTGCATAGTGGAAGCTGTCATCAACGCTAAGGGTGGGTTAACACCGTATTGTATTCGAGCATCAGCGATGGAGGGCGCCACGAACTTTTAAGTCATTCTGAGCCCGGTGTGCGGATACTTTTGATCACATAGTGTATAATCTCTTCGGGTTTTCTGCTGGATACTAAAATCAAATTGATTCAATATTTCGACGGCACGATGTTTCGTCATCTTCTGGAACCGTTGCAGCTGCTGAGTCCCGGTGAATTCAGTGGGACTCAGCAGCAGCTGCAACAGCAGCAGCGATGATTCTGAAGATGACGAAAAGTTGTGCTCCGCGTGGGAATAGCCGAGCGGTCTGGAGCGCCACGTTACGGATCGAGCGGCCTCCCGCGTCGCAGTTTCGAATCCTCCCTCGGACATGGATGTGTGTGTTGTCCTTAGGTTAGTTTAGCTTAGTTTAAGTAGTTTGCAAGTCTAGGGTCTGATAACCAACGTAGTTTGGTCCCATAGAATTACAGACATTTGAGATTTTTTTTTTTTTTTAAAGTTGTGCCGTAGAAATAATGAATCAGTTTGATTTTAGTATCCTACAGAAAACCCGAAGAGACTACGAAGAGTAATTAAAACTTCCGGGCTGAGAGGCCGTGGTCGAACAGTAGAAATTTCTTCCCCTTACGTTTCGTTGCCGGCTTCGGGCAACATCTTCTGAGGTGAGTCGACGATTGGCTGCTGGGCCGTGGAGATCCTGCATATATAGAAGGCGCCACCACTCGTCACGTGATGTCAACAGTAAAACTATCTCTGGCTGGCGTCATTACTCTCGATCGAATAATTTTAACAGAAAGGAAGAAGGCTTGAAGTTAGACAAGATATGGCGGTCTGCTTTGTACCAAAGACGTGACAATCGATTACTTTCGATCGAGAGTAATGACGCCAGCCAGAGATAGTTTTACTGTTGACATCACGTGACGAGTGGTGGCGCCTTCTATATATGCAGGATCTCCACGGCCCAGCAGCCAATCGTCGACTCACCTCAGAAGATGTTGCCCGCAGCCGGCAACGAAACGTCAGAGGAAGAAATTTCTTCTGTTCGACCACGGCCTCTCAGCCCGGAAGTTTTAATTACTGAAGACGCCGGCCGTGAAAGCCTACACGTTATGATTAGACTACGAAGAATTATTAAGCCGAGAAAGCCAATGAAGACACACACAGTATATATCTTACAAATTATGAATTATGTAAATAATTGTTGTAATTAAATTTTACACTATCAATGCGGTGTTCCCGTAGGAGCGTGCAAACATTTAACAGCACACAGAGGATGATCCACTGAACAATTTGGTATAGGTAATTTAGAAGCGGATAAGCCAGCTTAAGGAGCTAATAGGAAAACACATTATCGAGTACCTTTTTATTCATATTAGTTAAGAAGAGAAGTTGAATTTAAGTTTGTGCTGTGGCCAGGATTCGAATCCGAGACCTCCTGCGCTTACAACGCACCCGGTTCCAACAGTTCCGCTTTATTTTCCTTTCTTTGATTTTTTTTATCTATTGGTTGTTTTGTCCCTTGCGGTCTCCGAACGTATTTGTTCATTGTTTTTCGAAGTGTTCTTCAATGAGCTTTTTTTAATTACAGAGGGCGTTCAGCCCTTTGACCGGGCGCGCTGAGCCACGACGCCAGGACCTATACAGCCTTTTGCATAAGGCAGCTACACGGACTGTCAAAGGTACGTCTCCCTCCACAACACATACTTTGACACAAGTTTCCAGCCAACATCGCATTTTTTATTTATGGATGACCGGTTTCTTCTGATCTCCTATATTTTACAATGTCATATCTTATATGTTTCACCTATATCGTTCCGTTACATCTGTCATGGAGCATTGATGGTGATGTTGGATCTACAGTATATATGTCCACACTGGTTGCAGAAGAGTCACACACTATATACTATTTAAATTACGAAGTTTGACCAGAAAATAACACACCACTTTTTTTTTCTTCAAAAATTATTTACTTCGCATAATGAGATTTACATATTAACTTAGAGTTATTGACGTCTCTGGGATAATCGGCCATGAGAAAACTATTTCACCTGGTGAGTAAGATGTATAAGACAGGCGAAATACCCTCAGACTTTAAGAAAAATGTAATAATCCCAAATGCAAAGAAAGAAGGCGCGGGCAGATGTGAAAATTACAGAACCATCAGTTTATTAAGTCGTGGTTGCAAAATTTTAAATCGAATTATTTACATAAGGATGGAAAGGCTGATAGATGCTGAACTCGGTAACTCACCTATGATTTGCAGTTTCCTTCAGACTACACATATTCGCAAATTATATGATGTATCGACATAATGCCATCACTTACTCTCTCTCTCTCTCTCTCTCTCTCTCTCTCTCTCTCTCTCTCTCTCTTTCCCGCTCTTCTCGCCTGTAGTTGCCTTTGTATACACAAATGTGTTAAGATTATTATTTCTTTTCTGGTACACCACTTTAGCAGAGAAATAAAGTGTTCCATAGCTTTCATAATGCTTTTTTAAATGTAACTAATGGTTAGACAGAAAACATTGCTGATAAGTCAAGAGAATGTAGAAAATATTGTACTGACACAATCATATAGCAGATGAGCAAGGTAATAGTATTTCTTTTTCCAGAAATCAGGCTAATGGGGTACTTACACATCAGTGGATGCTATTTTCAGCTCACAAACCCACTGCTTTTTTCACGTGCTTGCTGCATACCTGTAACAAAAGAAAAAAATGTTGTTAGAGGAATATTCTCAGCGTCTGTTACTGAGATTCGTTTTGGAATATGTGACTGAAGTAAATGCCAAACAATCGACAAATACATCATTGTCAAATCAGTTGTGTTGTATATTTAAACCACATGCTGGAAGAGCTAGTAAATTTACAACACTTCTTTTTTTATGTAGAACGTATTTGTGAGATATTGGCGTGTTTAATTTAATAACTGCATGCTATTTCGTTCTCTTCAAAATAATCGCTCATTTAATTGTATGGTGCTAAAAAGCATAACCAAGTCGTTAAGTGAGGATGTTACAGTTGGTGCAGTTACTCTAAGTTCAGTGCAATTCCTTACTATTTTAGCCTGTTAGATTCTAATGATGGGAATTATCTGTCTTACTGGGATGCAGACAGACAGTATCATACTTGAATCATACAATGATCAGGTAGAATATTACGACCACCTATACCTCACGTCGTATAAGAAGGCGCTTCCGCGCATAGCAGTGGAGCGATAGGGGAAGCGTGGAGGGGAGGAGCTAGCTACGGCCGAGCGCCAACAGTGGAGTCTGCGGGAGAAACATTGCGTAACTCGCGGCCAGCCACGCGCCTACAGAATGAACATTATTGGCTGCCAGTGCGGTAATGGAGGGGGATGCGCAGAACGACTGAAAATTGGGCTGCTTTCGAAGCTGACACCGAGTATACCCACTATCGATATAAACTCATCCAGTCGTTAGCGGCGTCACCTGACGAAGAATAACCTCACACACACACACACACACACACACACCGGACATGTGGTATCAGTGGGTGTGCTGTCCGTGTGTACGAGTATAATGGAGAAGGAGCACGATCTACGTCGTACAGTCAATATGGTCTGAGAATGAGCGCATGGCGGCCCTTTGGTGCGCTATAGCGCATATGCGGCACCGTGTTATGGTACCATGTCAGTCTCCTGTTCCTGCAAGAGACAGTTAAGTGCATGAACTGGAAGCAGACTTACGGTCGTTGCTGGGACGCTGAGATGATAACGCCATTCAGACCTTGACATGTCACAGTTTGAGCAACGTACAAACATCAAGTTCTGCCAGAAATGGCAAAACCGCTGCCCCTCGGGCATGGGTGATTGTGTTGATCTTAGGTTAGTTTACCTTACTTTAAGTAGTTTGCGAGCTACGGACTAATAACCCAACATTTGGACATATTCACAAAATTACCCGTTACGATGTTGCCAGCCGCGGTGGCCGAGGGGACTGAGGCGCTCCAGGCATGGTCCGCACGGCCACTGCGGTCGGGGGTTCAAATCCCCCCTCGGGCATGGGTATTTGTGCCGTCCTTAGTTAGTTCATAAGTAGTCTGTAATTTTAGGGACTGATGACCCCGTAGTTAAGCCCCATAAGCTATACAAATATTTCAACATTTTTTCTGTTACGATGTTGTTGTTGTTATTGTTGTTGTTGTTGTTGTGGTCTTCAGTCCGCAGACTGGTTTGATGAAGGTCTCCACGCTACCCTGTTCTGTGCAAGTCTCTTCATCTTAGAATACGTTCAGTAACCTACATCCTTTTGAATATGCTCACTATATTCGTCCCTCGGTCTCCCTCTACGATTTTTACCCCACACGCTTCCTTCTAATGCTAAGTTGACAATTTCCTGATGTATCAGAATGTGTCCAACCAATCTATCCCTTCTCTTAGTCAGGATATACCACAAAATCCTTTTCTCCCCGATTCGGTTAATCAACTCCTCATTTGTGGGACCCTCACCAGGTGGGACTGACGGAAGATATTGAGAAGGTTCAGAGAAGAGCAGCTCGATTTGTTCTATCACGTTACGGGGGGGAAAGCGTCACGGAAATGTTGCAAGAATTGGGGTGGAAATCATTAAAAGAAAGACGTTATTCATTGCGGCTTGATCTGTTTGCGAAGTTTCAATCACCGATTTTTAGTTCTGAATGTGAAAATATTTTGCTAGCACGCACCTACTTAGGGAGACATGACCATACCAATAAAATAAGAGAAATCAGATCGAAAACGGAACGATTTCGGTGTTCTTTCTTCCCGCGCGCTATTAGAGAATGGAACGGTAGAGAAAAGTTATGAAAGTGGTTAATGAACCCTCTGCCAGGCACTTTAATGTGATTTGCAGAGTATCTATGTAGTTGTAGATTAGTTACGTGATCTACCCATCTAATTTTCATCATTCGTCTGTAGCACCACATTTCAAAAGCTTCTATCATCTTTTTATATGAACTCCTTATCGTCCACATTTCCCTGCCATACACTGCTATACTCCATAAAAATTCTTTCAGAAAGGGCTTCCTAACATTTCAATTAATATTGGATGTGAACAGGTTTCGCTTCTTTACAAACGCTTTTCTTCCCATAGCCATTCTGCATTTTATATCTTCTTTACTTCGGCCATCAGAAGTTATCTTGCGACCCAAATAACAAAATTCATCTACTACTTTTATTGTCTCATTACCTAATCTAATTCCTTCAGCATCGCCTGATTTTCTGACATTGCATTCCATTACCTTTGTTTTACTCTTGTTAATGTTCATCTTATATCTTCCTTTCAAGACAATGTCCATCCCATTCAAATGCTCTTCCAGATCTTTTGCGGTCTCTGACAGAACGTTTTTATTTCTTCTCCCTGTACTTTAATGACCTTCCCATATTTCTCCTTCCATTTCTTCACTGCTTGCTCAATGTACAGATTGAACAAAATTGAGGAAAGGCTACAACACTGTCTTATTCCCTTCCCAACCTCTGTGTCCCTTTCTTGCCCTTCGACTCTAATAACCACTGTCTGGTTTTTGTATAGGTTGAATATAACTCTTCGCTCCCTATATTTTTCCCCTTGATACCTTCAGAATTTGGAAGAGTGTATTCCAGTCGACATTATCAAAAGACTTCTCCAAATCGACAAACGCTAAAAACGCAGGTTTACCTTTCCTTAACCTATCTTCTAAGATAAGTCGTTACGTGAGTATTGCCTCCCGTGTTCCTACATTTCTCCTAAATCCAAACTGATCTTCCCCGAGGTCGGATTCCACAAGTTTTCCATTCGTCTGTAAATAATTCGTGTCAGTATATTGCACCCATGACTTATTAAACTGATACTTCTGTAATTTTCACACTTGTCTGCACTTGCTTTCTTTGGAATTGGAATTACAATATACTTCTTGAAGTCGGAGGGTATTTTCTCTGTCTCATACATCTATCATCTATCATCACGACGCTCTCCTAACGACACAGCAGTTCAGACGGAATGTCATCTACTCCAGGGGCCTTGTTTCGACTCAAGTCCTTCAGCGCTCTGTCAAATTTTTCTCGCATTATCATATTTCCTATGTCATCTTCCTCTACTTCGACTTCCATTTCTAGAATACTGCCTTCAAGTTTAGTTCCTTTGTATACGCCCTCTATATATTCCTTCCACATTTCGGTTTTGCCGTCTTTGCTTAGTACTGGCTTTCAGTCTGAGTACTTGATATTCATACAGCTGCTTTTCTTGTCTCCAAATATCTCCTTTATTTTCCTGTAGGCGGTACCTATCTTTCCCCTAGTTATGCATTCTTCTACGGTTCTGCATTTGTCCTCTAGCCACTCCTGCTTTCCTGCTTAGCCAGTCTGTACTTCCTGTTAATCTCATTTTTCAGACGATTGTACTCCCTTTTTCCTGTTTCACTTGCTGAATTTTTATATTTTTTCCTCTCATCAATTAAGTTCTGAATATCCTGCGTTATCCAGGGATTTCTATTAGGCCGTGTACTTCTGCCTATATGATCCTATGCAGCCTTTACTACCCTCTCTCTCAGAGCTCCCATTCTTTTTCTACTGTATTACTTTCACCCGTTTCAGTCAATCCTCGCCTAATGCTCTCTCTGAAACTCTCAACCACCTTTCGTTCCTTCTATTTGTCCAGGTTCCATCTCCTAACCTTTCTGCAATCTCTTAAGTTTTAATCTGCAGTTATAACCAAGTTACGGTCAGAGTCTATATCTGCCTCTGCATATGTCTTACAGTTTAGAACCGGTTTCTAAATGTTTCTTACCATTATAAGGTCAATCTGGTACCTTCCAGTGTCTCCTGGTCTCTTCCACGTATACAGCCTTCTTTCATGATGATTAAACCAAGTGGTCATTAAATTGTACTCTGCACAAAATTCTACCAAGCGATCTCCTCTTTCATTCCTTTTTCCCAGTCGATATTCACCTACTACATTTCCTTCTCTTCCCTACCGAGTTCCAGTTCCCCATCACCATCACGTTTTCGTCTCCCTTAACTTTCTGAATGTTTTCTTTTATCTCCTCATACATTGTTCCGGTATCCTCATCATCGGCCGTCCTAGTTGGCATATAAACGTGCACTACTGTGGGGTCACCAGTCCCTAAACTTACTTTTGTGTCCCAACTTTGACGTCGCTTTTGTGTCCCAGCCTCGTCGTAGGTGTCGGTGGCCGAGTGGAACGAGACCGACACAGTAACAAAGACAGCACGCCGGTGCAGGTACGGAGGGGAGCAGCCAGAAACTACAAACACTAGAGTAAATTAGAAAGAGATATATATTGCACAGAATGTAACAATACTTAACTTTTACATAGTACTGCAGAATGTTGATACATAGTTGTTAGAGGCCTGCCTAGTGCCTGTACAATAGCAAAGTCTTCACTGGTGCCTATCTGATTACGAAGGTCCTAACTCGTTGCTATCTCAGTCCGAAGTGCGAAGTCGTTCAGTGGTGGCCACGAGCGGCGTTGTAGCAGAGGGCGCTCGTGGCTGTCGTCGTGAGAACGCCGCGCCGTGCGTGCCTGGCGGCGCGCGGCGAAAGTAGGTGGCGCGCACTTTGTAAGTGTGGTGTCGCACAAGTACAAACTCCTTATGAACTACCTTATACTAAAGACAAAAAAAAGGTATAGTCTATGGGACTTAACTACGGGTCATCAGACCCAAACTTACAAACTACTTATGAACTACTTACGAACTAGGACGGCACAAATATCCATGCCCGAGGGGGGATTCGAACCCCCGACCTTAGTGGCCGTGCAGACCGTGACTGAAGCACCTCAGTCCCCTCGGCCACCGCGGTCGGCCCGCACATTGATATTCCATCTAAACCTAGTACAGTGAAGCCATAAGTAATCGCAAATTGCGATTTATTTCATTAAATGTACGCTGTAACGTCACCAAAAATAATAATTGCATACAAGCCGAGGCTGGGCTCCTGACGACAATTAATTGTATCTCGATATCTCATGGCTTGATCTCACTGATGCGGGAATACAGTATTGTGGCTGCGAGAATTACAGAACAAATAGGCTGTGGTAATAGGAAAGAGTCAGCGTGGAGATTTGTGTGTGGCGGGAGACGTGCAGGGAAGAGTACCTCTGCAGTCAGGGCTGGTTACTGTGTCCTCGGTGTCGGAGCGGTCAACTCATCTGCCTAGTAATCAGGACGTCCCGGGTTCGAATCCCGGCCGGGCACAAATTTTCATTCGCCGCACATTGGTATTCCATCTAAACCTAGTACAGTGAAGACATAAGTAATCGCAAATTGCGATTTATATCATACTTGTAAACTACCTTATACTAAAGACAACACAAACATCCATGCCCGATGGAGGATCCGAACCCCCGACGGGGAACGGCCACGCGCATCGGAGCATAGCGCCTCAGTGCGCTCGGCCACTCCGCCGCGGCGATCATGTAACATTCCTCCCCGATCGCCACGTGTACTTCCTTCGCAGTTTCAACTCGCTGCAAAGTGCGCATGACGACGTCAGTGGTGATGAAAAGTTGAAAGCAGCCGTTACTTTCTGTGGACTGCAGTGAGTGGGCCGGCATGAATATTTGCCGTGCAGCGGCCGCGTGTCCCCTGCTCTCCTGCCACGCCACCGCCCCCCTCCTCCACTGTTTTCCCGAATGGACGGCCCGTGTCGGCCGCCCCCGCGCCAAGTGTCCCACCCACGCGCTGTCGCCGCCTCTCGCCTGGCATGCGACCTTCTGCTGGACGTAGCACAGCGGGAGGCCGCCCTCACACACACACACACACACACCACAGGCAGACAGACAGACGCACCGGTCGGCCACTACTCCTCCACTGGCGCCACTCTTTTTGCCGCTGTCGACACATGGTAGTGCTGCACGACTGCCGATTAATTGCTCCTCTGTGAGCTGCCGAGAGAAGAAAAAAAGTTTTGGCACATCCCTGCAGCTGCAGCTACATCTGCACTGTGTGGGCGTCTGGGAGAGTGGCTGGAAGTGAGAGTGAAAAAACTCGGCATTATAACTATGCAGTTGAAAGTAGGCAGCCATAGGCTGAAGTTCATTATTTATGGGTTTTTAGCTTTATTTTTGTGATTCTGAACGTGTATCCGCCTTATAGCTTTATTTTGTATGTGAAAGTCATCCATGATCGATAATCTCAGTCCATGTTTGTAACTACTGCACATTATGTCTTTGCATCTGCGATGTAGCATCTGCGCTACAGCAGCTTCTTTGACTGCTGAGGCGAGTAGTAGAGAGTGAGTTGTTGTAGAGCTTATGGGACTTAACTACGGGGTCATCAGTGCCTAAACTTACAAACTACTTATGAACTAGCTAATACTAAGGACGGCACAAATATCCATGTCCGAGGGGGGATTCGAACCCCCGACCGTAGTGGTCGTGCAGACCGTGACTGGAGCGCCTCAGTCCCCTCGGCCACCGAGGCCGGCGAAGGGTGTCAGAAAACATGCGACAACAACGGTCGGCTGTGAAAGTTTCTTTTCCGTTTATGCACAATATCACGGATCGTATTGAGAAAGTTTTGGCCAAGTTTAAAGTGGAAACAATCTTAAGACCCACCAAGAAGATTAGTGAATGTTTAAGATCGGTGAAAGATGCATGACACCCTCTAAAAGGCCTGGGTTGTATACAATTCCGTGTAGCTGTGGCAAGGTCTATATAGGAACAACGAAAAGAAGTGTTGATACCCGCTTGATGGAACACACAAGCAATTGTAGACTGGGACGCACCGATAAATCAGCTGTAACGGAACATGGCTTTAAAACGGAATCATGAAACAAAATTCAGTGAAACAAGCGTGCTAGCCAAGACCTCGCATTATTATATACGCATGTATAGAGAAGCCAGCAGCGGCGCGCTCCACAACTAGGCGCCTTGGAACGCTCGGCCACTCCGCCGCTGCAAAACTTAGTACGTCTGGTGCGTAATAATTATGGTGTATACAGCACACGCGTCGTATTGGAACATTTCTGACCTTTGGAGCCATTATTAAAAATTTTATGAGAGAAATATGTGACAAAAGTTGAAAGACGGCTGTCTGCCGTCTTCCCTAGGTTTTTAACTTTGTAATTTATCTAAGCTCACATAAAGGACTTTTAGCTAAACGAGAACCCCTTTCGTTCGGAGGTATGAGGAATAGCATTTCATTTCATGTTTTTAACTGTTAGTTTCTGTAATACTGTGCTAATATTGCTGTGATTTTATTATGCTAATAATTTATCTTTGTGTCTATAAATGTGGCGATATGAGCGCTTTCTCTGTGACGCCACTGTCCTTGTTGATAATGTGTACTTGCTTTATTCTGTATGTGCATGTATGAGCATATTCTAGCATGGCAGTCTTAGTGTATGTATGACAATTTTCGTCGTCGGCTGCTGGCAACTCGCTTTGCGTCTCTGGCTTCGTGTCGATAGGTAGTCGTTACCAACTTCTGCTTTTGATGCTACAGAAGAGGTTCTTCCACCCTTTGGTTACAAGTTGGGTTGGCAAAGCCCGGTAGCGAGGCTCGGCAGGACGTGCGAGTCTAGGCTCTCCCCACCACCACGGTTTTCTCCGGTTTTACCTATTTCCGGTGGTGGCGGGCGACTCCCTGGCGGTCTCTTCACTCTGTCACTGCGCTTCGACCTGGTAACATGTTCTGATTTTCTTTCCTCCCTTCTGACGGTAGTGATTCGTTCTGGTTTTTTGACTTCAGAACTTACATTCATTTTTCGGGATAAGTTTCTCCGATAATGTGCGGAAGTGTACTGAATTTTCTTTTCGGTGATTTTGCATAGATAAACACGGTGAATATGTAACTAATTTGCTTTGATAATGGCTGGGAATCGGTAATCTTTATGAGACTAGCTGGCGGTGTACAAACTCTGTTTAATATCTTCTAGCTTTGAGGGATGCGACTAATATGCGGGAATATTTTTAAGACTGTAACATGTGACCACTGTTTTTCATACTATTCACGGATCATATGTTGAAAACAGTAGACTGGCAGGGCGGGATTAAAATAGATCAAAACAAAATAAGCAGTCTCGCATAAGCGTTGTAATGGCAGATTCGATTGAAAGGTTGCAAACTAATATTTCAGAGCTTGATCAGAGGTTCAAGGATTATGATATGAAGATCAGCATCTCCAAGACGAAAGTAATGTCTGTGGGAAAGAGATTTAAACAGATTAAGTGCCAGATAGGAGTAACAAAGTTGGAACAGGTAGACAGTTTCAAGTACCTGGTATGTATTTTCTCACAGGATGGCAGCATAGTGAAAAAAACTGGACTCGAGGTGCAGCAAAGCTAATGCAGTGAGTGCTCAGCTAAGACCTACTCTCTTCTGCAAGAAGGAAGTCAGTACTAAGTTAGCGGTGCACCGCTCTATCTTTCGACCAACTTTGTTGTTTAGGAGTGAAAGTTGGGAGGATACAGGTTATCTTATTCATAAGGTAGAGGTTACAGATACAAAAGTAGCAAGAATGATTGCAGGTACTAATAGATGGGAACAATAGCAGGACGGTGTCCATAATGAGTAAATCAAAGAAAAACTTGTAATGAACACCATAGATGAAGCAGTTAGAGCGAACAGACTAAGATAGAGGGGTCATGTTACACGCATGGGAGAAGCAAGGTTACCTAAGAGACTCATGGGCTCGACCGCGGGGGGAGGGGGGGTGTAAGAGGAGTCTAGGTAGACAAAGAAGAAAGTACTTAGATTCGGTGCAGAATGATTTTGAAGTAAAAGGCATATCAGACGAGGCATCAGTGTTAGCATTGCATAGGGGATCATGGAAGAATTTTATTAGAGGTACTACGCTCCAGACTGAACGCTGGAAGGCATAATCAAATAATGATGATGTCTAGTGCATGTGAAATATTCCTTTCCGTTTTCTATTTCCGCGAGTGATATGTACTCCACGTGGTGTGTTCTTAGAACAAAGCCTTCAGCTACCCCTGTGTGTGTTTCTATGCCCGTCAGGCACGAAATTATGCATGTTTCTTTCTGATTTCCCTTAGTACATCGCTATCTCTTCTCCGTCTATTTTAAATTGCTGTTTCGTTTCCAAACTTGTAATCTGCATTCAGACTCCGTTAGTAAATTCTCTTCTAGCCTTGTACTATCCCCTTTATTAACTTGCTTATGAAATACTACGTATTTTTAGGGACTGCATGCAATATTTCTTAGTTGATTTATTCCGATTTTGATTTATTCCAGTTTACTGATTTTTGAAGACTGGACTTGGTCCATCCGTGTAAAAACCTTCCAATCGCATCTAACTGTATTTCTTTAGCTTCCTTCCGATATCCTACGCATTTCTAAGGGTTGCATGCACTCATTATTTTTCGGAGATTGAATTTTTGTTTTTTTTTACTGGTTTTCGGAAACACGTGGTTCCGAACTCTGACTTCAAGGGTTTATAGCTAGTCACCTGAGTTCTCGCCACTGCTCACATACCAGTGCCTTACTATTGCGTATTCTTGCTTCGTAATCTATGATTCCGTTGATTTTTGTTGAAATGAATACGATCTTTAAGCACTTTGCCTTCAGTGAAATGCGAATATGTAATGTAGCAGACACGTGCCGTTTGTCTCTGTGAGTCTGCATGCTTACGGTTTGTTTTAAATCCAAATTAATCTCGCTGTTATCACGTACCATCTCAAACAAAGAAAGAAAGACAGATCAGAGCCACCTACGAAGTTTATTTTCCTTGTGTTGTGCGGTACATCCTGGTTCGCTGAAGTTTGCTTACGATAGTGGCGCCTGATTCTGCCACGTATCAGCACGCTGAGTTGGGTGAGTTTCGCTTTGCTTCGCGCGTGTGAGTGGCTAAATGCTTATTGTTTGCAAATCCCTTCCCCGACGATGTTCAGTTCAGATTTCTTTAAGTTAATTATCAATGGGATGTATTTTTATTTTTTAACAAAATTGGTTCCCCCTAAACTTACAAACTACTTATGAACTACCTTATACCAAAGACGGCAAAAATATCCATGCCCGAGGGAGGATTCGAACCCCCGACCGTAGTGGCCGTGCAGACCGTGACTGAAGCGCCTCAGTCTCCGCGGCCACCGCGGCCGGCTAATTTGTTAGTCATGAACTGTAGGCTAAAACTGAAAAAAAAAAAACTGTAGAAAGGTAGGAAAATAAGGAGATGGGACCTAGATAAATTGAAGGAACGTGAAGTCCTGGAGAATTTCAGAGGGAGATTTAGGCAACAATTGACAGAAACAGGGGGAAATAAAACGGTAGAAGAGGAATGGGTAGCATTGAGAGATGAAATAGTGAAGGCAGCAGAGGACAAAAAGGTAGAAAGGCAAGACCTACAAAAAATCCTTGGATATCACACGAAATACTGAATTTAATTGATGAAAGGAGTAAATATAAAAATGCAGTAAATAAAACAGGCAAAATGGAGTACAGACGACTAAGAAATGAGATTGATAGGAAGTGCAAAATGGCTAAGCAAGAGTGGCTAGAAGCCAAATGCAAATCTGTAGAAGAATGTATAAGAAGGGGAAGAGCAGATACCGCCTATAGGAAAATAAAAAAGACATTTGGGGACAAGAAAAGCAACTCTACGAATATCAACAACTCAGATGGGAAACCAGTTCTCAGCAAAGAAGGAAAAGCTGAAAGGTGGAAAGAGTACATAGAGCAGCTCTACAAAGGAAATGAACTTAGAGACGATGTTGTAGGAAGGGAAGAGGAAGTAGATCAAGATGAAATAGGAGATACTATACTGAGAGATGAATTTGACAGAGCCCTGAAACACCTAGGTCGGAACAAGTCCCCAGGAATAGGTGACATACCATCAGAGCTACTAAAGTCTCTGGGAGAGCCAGCCATGACAAAACTATTTGAACTGGTGTGTAGGATGTATGAAACAGGCGAAATATCCACTGACTTTAATAAAAACGTAATAATCCCACTCCAAAGAAATCAGGCGCAGACGGCTGTGAAAATTACAGAACCATCAGTTTCATAAGTCATGGTTGAAAAATTTTAACACGATTTATCTACAGGAGAATGGAAAAGCTGGTAGAAACTGACCTCAAGGAAGATCAGGAGGTGAAGGAAATCAAGGAAAAATTTGGAATAGGGATTAAACTTTAAGGGGAAGAAATAAATACATTGCGTTTTCCTGATGACATTGTAATTCTGTCAGAGACAGCAAAGGACCTGGAAGAGCAGTTGAACGGAATGGACAGTGTATTGAACAGAGTGTATAAAATTAACATTAACAAGAGCAAAACAAAAATAATGGAATGCGGTCTTAGAAAATCAGGCGATGCTGAAGGAATTAGATTAGGTAACGAAACAGTGAAGGTGGTAGATGAGTTTTGTTACTTGGGTAGTAAAATAACATATGTCGGTCGCAGTACGGAGGATATAAAATGCAGAATGGCAATGGGAAGAAAAGCGTTTTTGAAAAAGAGAAATCTGCTAACATCGAATATTAATTTAAGTGTAAGGAAGTCTTTTTTGAAGGCATTTGTGTGGAGTGTCGCTTTGTACGGGAGTGAAATATGGATGATAAGCAGTGCGGACAGGAAGAGAATAGGGGCTTTTGAAATGTGGTGCTACAGAAGAATGCTGAAGATTGGTTGGGTAGATCGCATAACTAATGAAGAGGTACTGAACGGAATTGGTGAGAAAACGAATTTTTGGCATACTCTGACTAAAAGAAGGGATCGCTTGGTAGGACACATTCTTAGACATCGAGGAATCGTAAATTTAGCATTGGAGGGAAGTGTGTGGGGTAAAAATCGCAGAGGGAGACCAAGAGACGCGTATAGTAAGCAGATTCAAGTGGATGTGGGTTGCCGTTCTTATGAGGAGATGAAAAGGCTTGCTCAGGATAGAGTAGGGTGGAGAGCTGCATCAAACCAGTCTCCGGACTGAAGACCATAACAACAACAACAACAACGATCAAAGTTTATTGCAAGCTGCTAAGTGCCGTCATTGCCAAATACTTCACGAATATCACGCAACCACGCGGCATAAGATGAGGCAGTTTTAATTGTTTATGAAGTGATATCGTATAAACTATGTATCGTAGGTGTTTTTTTTTTTTTTTTTTTTTTTTTTTTTTTTTTTTTTTTTAGAACAATAGCAAATGATTCCTGACGTAAGAGAATATTTGTAACAAGTTTGGTTAAAATCGGTCCTGTAGTTTAGGAGGAGATGTGGAACATACATACCCACATACAGACCATTTTATAAGATGTATAGATAACTTTTTGCTGTCTATATTATGCTTTTTTTGGGACGTGGTGGCCAGTGAAAATAAATGCATAAGTAAATACAGCTTTTTGTGGGGACCATGGGCAAGTGATTTGAAATGGGCTGTACTGCAATAACTCAGAGCGCTACACTAGGCCCCTGGAGGGCGCGACAGCTTAGCGTCGGCTGGTTGGCGAGAGGCGGCGCCGTGTTGAGTTTGCAGAGCAAACCCTCGCCCCGAGGGCCCTCCTGGTAACAGCGTCTGGCCGCTCTGCGCTCTCGTCTCGCCTGCAGCCAGGGCCGACGCCGGCGCTAACGACCCGCAGCACACTACACACACTACACACTACACTAAACTACACCGCTCTGCTCTCGACGTCCGGGACAAACAGCGCTGTCGGCCCTCTTCTCCGTGGTGCACCAATTTTTTGCTCTGTCGTTTTTTTTCCTCATGAAGGATTACATCAGAACGTACAAGGGTGTCTAAAAGTACACCGCACAGACTGACGCAAATTAATGATACCTTACGGGAAAAGAGAAGTAGCAGCATAACGCGGACAGTAAGGCAGTAATAGGTCAGGTAACATGTCGAGGCGTCTAAGACGACGAATTTCCAATTTCTCCGCTAACTCTACAGATTGTGCAACGCCGCGGTGGAGTAGCCGAGCGGTCTAAAGCGTCTCGCTGCGGAGCGCGCGGTTGCTCGCCGTGGAGGTTCGAGTCCTCCCTGGGGCATGGGTGTGCGTGTTGAAAAGTGTCCATAAAAATTATTTTTATAAGAAAATGTCCAATATTGTGCCTCCTGTTTTGTATCGAGTAACGTGCTTGCAAGAAAATGTATAATATCGCTTCTACTGTATGTATCGATACGTGTACTTAACTCTGTGAAGTTTCATCTTTGGCAAAGATCATGTATTGCATAGCATTGTAGCTCGCGCTGAGAGAGAGTAGCACTTATGGTTCAGCTCGCTTAGAGAGCGGTTGAGTTGTGTGTATGGCTCCGATGTAGAGCAGAGGCTGCTTTGCCAGCAAGTCAGAAGTTGTATTATGTATGTAATGTAATGCTGATTATTAATAACAAGTAACAAAGTTGACCTTTCTTTCCTGTTTCATTTACGTAGTTAGAAAATTAACCTACTTCCTTCATTTGATAATTAGTTATTAGCGGATTTAAAGTGCAGTATTGATTTTAATAATATTGTTGAACAGATTTCGTTATTGGTGCCATAGTAAATGATAGTTAATTGACTGTGATATTAAATTTCAATAATCAGAAACTGATCTGCATAAAATTCTCACAGTCAAGCATTAAGAAAGTGGTTTGTTGTTTTTTAATATCTTTCTAGCAGTCAAAAATTTTGAGTATAGTCAGTGTCTGTTTCAAATGGTGACTTGTCACAGTTGTTTTGTGTTTAAAATATCCGTTGCGCACATAATCAGTTTAATGCACTGTTTCTTATTTAATAGTATATACATCAATATCGGGGCCATAATTAAACCAAATTGCTGTGTTAATGAACAATGTTGTCTGATTTAACGATAGGTTCAACATCCACAACACACACACAGCTTTTAGTGTTTGTCCTTAGGTTAGTTTACCTAGCTTTAAGTAGTTTGTAAGCTACGGACTGATGACCACGCAGTTTGGTCCGATAGATTTACAAACATTTGAACATTTTTGATTGTGCAACGTGCACTATACTACTGGTTCCTTAGATCGTTCTGCAGGCATGTGTGTTGAAATAGAACCACTTCGTCATTATGTTTCTTTGAGGCTCAGAAGTTGATACTGTTTTTGTAACAATTTTTCTTGCGGTTTAAATAAGCATCACACAAGGAATACTTCTTCATTAATGAATATGAATTGATTCCTCTTATACGTTTTGGATTTACCGATGTTTTAATAACGGTTTAATAAATTTATTGTGTAAGACTGTGTGCTTGTGTAAGTCTGAATACAAAGTGTCGACTGCGGTTAAGATGACGAATTATGCATTTCATAAGGAAGACAGGGTGACAGTAATAGAATCATTGAAGGAGGCAATGTAGCGTGTAAGAATGGTAAGCCTGTTAAAGGCGCCGCTAGGAAGTTCAACTTCCGTGAAGCTACTTTACGTCACTATGTAAATAAAAATAAAACAAAATAATTAAAAATAAAAACATGCTGATTTAGTAGGATCTGATCAGTGTACGGGATTAAATTACAGGGATGCAAAGGACAAATGTAAATTTTGTGTTTCTTCTGATAAGTAGATAAGCATCGTTTTCTAAATAAAATGTTCATTTCGTCGTCTTACCCTACCTGTAGGGCAAGTTGACGAATACTACTATCACTAACAAAAACAGGCCTAGCTAAAAATCTTCAGTCTTAGGAAACGTTTAAGAGCTTTATTACAAAGGAGATACATTAAGGAATATAAGAAGTATATGATTTCGACGTAACGATCAGAAAAAAAATATAACATACCTTAATGTTGGTATGTTACTCGACTTCCCCCTACGAAACGAAGAAAATGCTGAATCGTAAGAGCTATAATACGCAGACTAGAAAGAGGAGGACTTTTATATGTATCCATTTATTAACTGTTTCCTATTTGATTCACTTTTCGATATTGCAGGACTTTTCGAAGAACAAACATCCCAACAGGCTGGGAATGAGGCAGAAGGAATCCCCGTTATTTTCGAGCAATGCCACAGCTGGGACCGCTCCCTGGGTCAACATGAGAGTTGTCAGCCCAGACTCTTCTCTCTATTTATTGTAATTGTTTCGCAATACATGGCTCTTAAGATGAAACGGGGCTGAATATCAGGTGCGGGTATGTTTTGAGTCGTTGGGAGAGAAGCGAGCTTGCTGCGTGTAAAATAATAATAATAATAATAATCACAAGGGTGGCAGGCGGCAGGTCTCCACCGGAGAGATGAGTGAATGGAAGTGAAAGCCAGGCCGGCGTTTTACGATGCTACCTGCCCCGTAGCAGCGACGGGGTCCAGCAGACGCCACCCGTCTGGAGGATAGGATGCTTACATGTCGTAGCAGCAAGTGAAACCAGCATCCTAAGGGTGCGGGCTACATTATCTGTGCGAAGAGAGCGGGAATACGAGTCCCCAGACCGAGGGCAACTGGCTGGCGCCAGCATTGTGTGTCGTGTCTGCGAGTACTTGTGACCAAAAATCAGGAGAATTCCATCGTTTATTGCACCTTCTCTCATGAGATGGTATCTGCCTTCGTGTTTTAAGCTCTCCCTGTAGTTCGGGAACGGCATCCACCTGCCGACCGCTGAGGGATAGATAGCATCGGCGATATCTCTCCTTCTTTCTTGACAAGCACGAAAATTAGTCCAACAGTGAGCTTGTAGGCCAGTTTAGGCGGGAACACAGCCCGAGGGTGGGAATACCACTAGCTGCGTGGGCAGAACGTT
This sequence comes from Locusta migratoria, assembly GCA_026315105.1. NCBI lineage: Eukaryota > Metazoa > Arthropoda > Insecta > Orthoptera > Acrididae > Locusta > Locusta migratoria. The sequence continues at coordinate 323,538,169 of CM048745.1, read as the reverse complement.
CAAGAACGCGCGAACGTCTCTGATTGGCTTTCGTGATTCTGTCTTACGCGGATGACTTCTGCGAGACATGAATATGAAACTGATCTTTTGGTAAAAATAGCTCAGTCATTGTTACATCTCTAGCCAATAAAGTTTTTCATGGAAACATGTTATCTCTATTTGAAAAAGACTACTGAAACCTATTTTCTGCATATACCTCGTAGACAATTTATGACGTTTCTCCATTTCTAAAGACTCATCTGTAATGCCTACTTAGTTCAAACCGACGTAGCTATTAAGGAATCTGACTTAGAATTCGAATGAAATAACGTTACTGTATGAATTACTGTCCTTGCTGATGTTCTCGGACCATAACATGACAGATACGATTAACGGCTCATGTTCCAACGTAAAAGTAGTATGTTTTTGGTTATTGCTGACTAGTGTGTGTGTGTGTGGGGGGGGGGGGGGGGGAACAATATCGTGTCACTGTTTGTGTTAAGTGACAGTGCCCAATAAAATCCACAAATAACTCATTAAGCAATGAGACTTAGTACCTTCCTCTGCCCTGTTGGAATAAATTACAACTGATATGGAATGCAGTAATATTACGTGTATGTGGTTTTGTTTTATGTGCAACGGATAATACTTTAAATTGTGTAGTAATTGATAAATCAACTGTAATTAAACTCGTAATTTGTCTACACATTAATCACGTGTGTGAGAAACAATGTGACCAAGTGAAATGTTCAGATTTACTAGCGTGCACCATATACTAGTGGGCAGACTGTACAAGCACAATTCGACTGCGAGAGCCAACAGATCAGCGTGCTACAGATCAGCGTGTCACTTCAATAAATATGACTTCAAATAAAGACATTTGGATTAATGGGATACCAAAATCACTGCACTTGAAAATGTGCCTATCTATACAACTATTACCATACTGATTCAATGATATAAAAATGTCCATCAAATCTTGTAATGTTTTCAAAATATCACACACTGCAAATATTTCTTTTTTCATTTCATGATATAACTGTTTCTCTTCTCATCACACAAATCACTTTAACTGTTACTAACATTAAGTGATCTAATAATGTGAACTTTCATTAACACTGAGAAAATCTCTAACTATGAACTTCACTGAACTTATGAACATACTACTTCCTACTCTCATTGATAGACAAATTGATCATGTCAAAATTGCCTACATTGAACTAATCTAACTGAAAAAATTAAATTAAATACTGTCATGATGTGTCAAAGTGATGTGAATGAGAAATGTGATGCTTGGTTGATATACTTCGCCGTTCGTCTTTACTTGGAGACTCGGCAAAACATCATAAACAAGTCGCAAATGCTGATCTGTGGCATAAGCGTTTCGTCCCAGCGCGTGACGTATAGCTCTGGCGTCATCTCGTGGACAGAACACTGGTTTTTCTTCTGTCTGCCAGTAAGAATTGTATCACGTACTCAGCGATAAATTTCGCTTTTTGTTATGTGATATCTTTTGTGTCCCATCCTCGTCGCCACTTTTGTGTCCCAACTTCGTCGCCGCTTTTGTGTCCCAGCCTCGTCGTAGGTGTCGGTGGCCGAGTGGATGAGACCGACACAGGAATAAGATAGCACGCTGGTGCAGGTACGGAGGGGAGCAGCCAGAAACTATAAACACTAGAGTAAATTAGAAAGAGATATATATTGCACAGAATGTAACAATACTTAACTTTTACATAGTACTGCAGAATGTTGATACATAGTTGTTGGAGGCTTGCCTAGTGCCTATACGATAGCAAAGTCTTCACTGGTGCCTATCTGATTACGAAGGTCCTAACTGGTTGCTATCTCCGTCCGAAGTGACCGATGTCCTTCAGTGGTGGCCACGAGCGGAGTTGTCCCAGAGGGCGCTAGTGGCTGTCGTCGTGAGAACGCCGCGCCGTGCGTGCATGGCGGCGCGCGGCGAAAGTAGGTGGCGCGCACTTTGGACTTGTGCGACACCACACCCCTCCCCCCCAAACCGCGGCGCCGTCGTGGCGTAGGGCTGAGGGCCACGGCGACGGCACTGGGAGGAGGGCCTGGGCGGGGGCGTTACTGGTGGGACGGGCGTCGTAGCTGAGGCTGGGATCGAGACGCCGTCCGCGCCCCGGCATCCGCCTTGCGATCCTCCAGGGAACCCACCGAAACCTGGGGAAGGGCGCACCCCCCCGCCCAGAGGGAGCAGGTCATCTTCTTCTGAGGTGCGTGGCCCAGGCGGCGGCGGCACGCACGGTCCCGGAGTCCCTCTCGGTGACGCTGTCATCTGCGGCGGCGACAGCGGCGGCGTCGCGTCGATCTCCATCGGGACGATCTCGTAGTCCGGGGACGAACGATGTGGTTGTGCTCCCTGGCGGTGAACTGGGTCTGGAATCAAGAAACCGGAGACAGGATCGCGCGGCCTATGCAGACGCAATTGGTTTGCGTGGCGCCGCAGCTCCGACTCTGTGGAAGAACGTACAACATACATATTGCGACCGAGCACGCGCTGAATGATGCCCGGCATCCATAGTTTCTTCTTGTTTCCAGCAAACACCCTGTACAGCACCGGCGTAGAAACCTGAAAACGCGTAGCACCATACGAACCGACTCAGTGCGTGGGAGGCTGCAGCAGGTGAAGGAGAGTGCGGTGACGGCGGCCGTGTAGCAGCTCGGCAGGAGACGAGCCGTCACGTGGCATGCATCGATACGTAGACAGGAAAATTTGAAGAGCTTGCTGCCTGGAGTGCTGACCTTTCATCTTCTCCATGTGAGACTTGAATGTTCGAACGAAACGTTCTGCTTCACCATTGGACTGAGGGTGAAAAGGTGCGGTGGTGATATGCTGAATGCCATTCGCACGACAAAACTGTTGAAATTCCGCACTAACAAACTGAGGTCCATCGTCACTGAGGATAGTTTCAGGCAAACCTTTGATGCAAAACACTGATGTTAAGGCACTGATCGTACTAGACGCCGTCGTTGAGTTCATGGCAATCACGAAAGGAAACTTGCTGAAAGCGTCTACAACAATTAACCAGCGCGTATTCCAGAAAGGTCCGGCAAAGTCAATATGTAAACGTTGCCATGGTCCCTTGGGGCGTGGCCAGTCTGAGAAACGCTGTGGAGGAGCCGCCTGATGCTCCGCACAAACTGTACACTGTGATGTCATGCTCTCTATCTGTGAGTCCATACCAACCCAGGTACAATGACGTCTGGCCAGTTGCTTTGTCCTAACAATGCCCCAATGTCCTTGATGCAGGAGGCGTAACACTTCTCGTTGCAGGGAACGAGGAACAATCACTCTTGCTTGGTCGTTGTCGGTATGCAACAACAGTACACCCTGACTTAAAGACAATGCATGACGTTGTGCAAAATAACGTCGAACCAGAGGACGATCAATGTCTTTGGCTCTGGCAGGCCACCCGGAGCGAACAAAACGTGCTACCACACGTAAGTCTGCACCCGCAGCTGTTTCCTGTGCAACCCGACGAGAGTTCAAAGGGAATCAAACATACATCACTGAGTAGTGCAGACTTGAATTTGTCAAAGGCAACCTGACAATCTTTAGACCATACAAAAGGAACATTCTTCCTACGTAAGTGATGCAGTGGAGCTGCAATCTGAGAGGCATTGGGAATAAACCTGAAATAATAGTTAAGCTTTCCCATCACTGCTTGCAATTCATGCACATTCTTAGGAGGAGACAAGTCTTTGATTGCTCGAAGATGTGACTGTAAGGGATGAATTCCTTGGGCATTAATCACATGGCCCAGGTACTCTATTTCAGTTTGAAAAAACGAACACTTTGCTTTATTACAACGTAGACCTGCTGCAGTCAACACTTTGAAAAGGCACTCCAGGTTTGCTAAATGTTCTTCAACTGTACGTCCGGATACCACAATATCATCCAAATAGTTCGAACAACACGGTACAGAAACTGTCAGCTGTTCCAAAAAACGCTGAAAAATAGCGGGAGCGGAAGAACTGCCAAAGGGTAGGCGTTGAAATTGAAAAAGGCCCATGTGAGTATTAATGACGAAAAACTTTTTTGACTCGTCATCAAGTGGAATCTGTAAGTATGCCTCTGCTAAATCAATCTTAGAAAAGAAACGAGACTGTCCTAATTTGTCCATTAGTTCGTCAGGTCTGGGCAGGGGATAAGTGTCTACAATTGTTTGACTGTTCACTGTTGATTTGAAGTCCGCACAGAGACGAAGTTTTCCTGACGGCTTGGGTATAATTACTATAGGCGAGGCCCACTGACTCGCAGAAACAGGAGAAATCACCCCACTATCTTGCCAACGTTTAAGTTCTTCGGCAACTGTATCACGCAAGGCGATAGACACTGGTCTAGCTTTACGAAATTTTGGAACTGCAGATTCTTTTAAAGTTACATGTGCCACGAAGTCTTTTGCACAACCTAGTTCCGGCGAAAACAAGTCACTGTATTCGTCACACAATGCATTGATTTTATCCTGAGGCACTATTGACGAAATTTGAAGCACATCTCTTTGAATTGATAAACCAAAGAAGTCAAAAGCATCTAGTCCAAAAATGTTCTGTGTCGATTTGGCCTGAAGAACTACAAAAGCAACTGTTTTTGTTACACCTTGAAAAGAGGCGGGCAGGCTACACGTTCCTAGCACGGGAATATTTTGACCTGTATAAGCTGTTAACACTTGCTGTGACGGCGACAATTTTGGCGAACCCAGAAGTTCATAAGTATCGTTATTTATTAATGTGACAGCGGAACCAGTATCAAGCTGAAATTGCACCGTCTTATTTTCTATGAAGAGAGTCACAAACAGTTTTTGCTTGCGGCGCTCGACAGGTGCGCGAATGTGGGCAACGTCTGCTACGGTTTGTTTACTGCGCTTGCGCGGGCCGCGTAGTGAAGTAAGCGGCGCAGACTCGGCACGCAGCGGATTAACAACACTGTCACTAGATGGCACTACCGCCGGATCGGCGTCCGCGCAAGCATGCGAAGCTACTCCAGATGTACTAACTACTGCACTACTCTTTTGAGTAGCTACTTGATGTCTACTGTCACTAGCTACACAGTACTGGGCACTATTACAAGGAGCAGTTGCAGAAGGCACTATTTTCACTACAGGAATGCACTGTTCATAGTCATTTTGCTTGTCCCGAACCCTTTTCCGTTGCACTGTTGTACGCGCTCGTCGGCGCTTGCTACGTGGTGCACTATATAGTTTTGCCATAGGCGCAGAACTACTTTCATGCAAGTGAGATCCAAGGAAAGCACTGTTCAATTCCACAGCCCGTATAACATTGACTGTATGCACTGCTCTCGCACCCTGCGAAGCACTGTTTCTAACGTTACTGTTCTTTGAGTTTTTAATTTGCATACACACAGACTGTACATGTCCCGATTTGCCACATTGATAACAGGTTGCGTTGCGACTAGGGCAATGAGCACGCTTGTGGCGAGACACACACTGGGGGCAAGATTTACGTACATTTTTCTGAAATGAGCGTTGGCGCCCGTTATTCAAATCACTGTTTCTAACACGACGGGGCGACCTTTGTGTCGCACTTTTACACTGGCTACTGTTCACTGTATGTTCAGCACGGCCTGTACTATTGTAAGAATCACTAGTGCTACACTGAGAACCACGGCTAGGAAAGCGTCCGGTACGGCGCACTGAATTTACACTGTGGCTTTGCATTTCTACATCTGCTAAGTCAAAAGTATCATGCGCTTCTATAAGCTGCAGTACACTGTCTAATGAGGGGTCAGACTGTTTCAGAATTGCTGCTCTAATTCTGGGGTCCTGAATATTCTGCGTAATCGCATCCCTCAACATCACGTCACTATACGAAAGTCCACAAGAGCAAGTAAATTTACATTGGTGGGTTAAGCCCTTCAATTCCGTAATCCATTGCGTGTGGGTCTGTTCCGGTAATTTTTTCAGTCTGAAAAATCGATACCGCGCAGCAGCCACGAGAACTTTCCTCTCGTAATGAGCATTTAGTGCCTCTACTATTTGTTCAAAGTCTACATCACGAGGAGATACGTCGGGGAAAAGTTTTTTCAGTAACACGAAGGTGTTGGTGCCCACCACAGATAATAGCAGATGCTTCACTTTCTGACCTGTAATTTGATGAGCCGCGACGAGTTCTTGAAACTGTGCGAAGTAGTCGCTCCATTCTTCCTCACGTTCGTTGTACTGGCGGAACGTAGGAAGCGTTGCGGCGGCAGGTGTGGGCTGCTGAAGCGGCGGCTGTTGTTGGTGGTTAGCTGCTTGCGCTGTGAGCAGGGCCACTGCTTGCAGGAGTTGTGTTATTTGCGCCGTCTGTAACTGAATAATTTCCATTAAGTTTGGGTTCGGGGTAGTGGCCATGCTGACCGATTAGGCGCCGCGAATACAAGTAACTTATAACAAAACACAAATGCAATATGAAAGAGGACGCTCTGCAACAAAAAAGTCCACAAAACACGTAACTGAATATGTTCCTCCAAAAATCTTATAATAAGGGTGGGTGGGCGGGAGCAATTTTTGCGTGCTCGACTGCTGCTGTCTGACTGCTGCAAGCGGGCTGATCCAAGGTTCTATCACTCCTCGTCGCCACTTTTGTGTCCCATCCTCGTCGCCACTTTTGTGTCCCAACTTCGTCGCCGCTTTTGTGTCCCAGCCTCGTCGTAGGTGTCGGTGGCCGAGTGGATGAGACCGACACAGAAATAAAGATAGCACGCTGGTGCAGGTACGGAGGGGAGCAGCCAGAACTAGAAACACTAGAGTAAATAAGAATGAGATATATATTGCACAGAATGTAACAATACTTAACTTTTACATAGTACTGCAGAATGTTGATACATAGTTGTTAGAGGCCTGCCTAGTGCCTGTACGATAGCAAAGTCTTCACTGGTGCCTATCTGATTACGAAGGTCCTAACTGGTTGCTATCTCCGTCCGAAGTGACCGATGTCCTTCAGTGGTGGCCACGAGCGGAGTTGTCCCAGAGGGCGCTCGTGGCTGTCGTCGTGAGAACGCCGCGCCGTGCGTGCATGGCGGCGCGCGGCGAAAGTAGGTGGCGCGCACTTTGGACTTGTGCGACACCACAATATCGATCGTCGTCACGCTGTTAGATGCATATCAGACATGCTTACAGACATGCGAGTTGCAATAACAGTAAAGTCAGTAAAATAGCGTTTCTTAGACTTAGCAACACATGCGCACGCACCACACACACACACACACACACACACACACACACACACGAACACACACACACACACATGGTGTTTCATTAATTGTGTTTGCCCCTGTAACTGTAACTTATAAAATAATAGGTGACTGGAAATTTTAATGCCGTAGGTCAACACGAGAAATGTTACATTTTCTGCGGAGCTATGAACATAGTTTATTGTATCATTTTCCAAAGAGTTACACCACAAAGATATATATTTTTTAAATGGAACAATAGTTTTTTCTATCGTGCATTGGATTCGTTGAAACTAGCTGCGTCCCAATCAATTTAAACTACATTCCTATCACTGTTAGTTTGGGAGCTACAACCCTTCAAAGTTCCAGGGGCGGAGGCTACGACAGTGTAGCCGACTGGCTGGTGGTCATGAGAAAGTGGGCCGTGCCCCAGGGGATAGCCACTCGGCCAGTCAGCTACGCAATCGCAGCCTCCGCCCCCGGAACTTTGAACGGTTGCAGCTCCCAAACTAACAGTGATAGGAAAGTGGTTTAAATTAATTTGGACGCAGCTGGTTACACGGTAGAAAAAATATTGTTCCATTTAAAAAATTATATATTTGTGCTGTAACTCTCTGGAAAATGATACAATGAACTATGTTCATAGCTCCGCAGAAAGTGTAAAATTTCTTGTGTTGACCTACCGCATTAAAATTTCCCGTCACCTATTATTTTACAAGTTACAGAGGCAAACACACTTAGTGAAACACCTATATATATATATATATATATATATATATATATATATATATATATATATATAGACACCGGCACACTGCAACCGAATCTTTGACGAAATAATAAATCGGAAACACACACATATCACATATATTTATAAATGGGTGTGTATATACAATGTGGATATTTATGTAAATAGTATATGCGGCTGAATTAAGAGGTTTTATATTGTCGTACGTATTTCGCCTTTATTTGGAAGGCATCATCAGTGGCCTGTAATATAGACATGACTATATTTTACAATATTTAGTTTTTTTTACAATTTTAATATTTTAGGTTATAAACAGTTCGGATGCGTCATCTTAATTAATGATATTTGGATTTTATTACTTCCAATTTGGTTGATAATGGTTGACATTTAGTGCTGATCGCTGACTTAAGGTTGATTTATTTCAAATTTAACGAGCATGTACTTTATAAACAAACTAAAACTATTTCCGAGTGTACGGGAGGCCGCATTTTGTTTTCGCGCCCTGGACCTAAGACCGCCTTAGTATGAAATGTAAAAATTTGTGGGAGACATTATTTCCTTTTTAGTACTGCTTCGTTTAAAAATAAATAATCTGTGCTCAAACAGAAATTTAGATTAACTAAAACGATATTTTCAGTCTGATAGAAAATAAACAGCATACTGATTAGTTTTAAAAAAAATAGTTTGCTCTTGCATGCAGTACGTAAAAGATAAAAAAAATGTTTAAAAATTTTAATTTGTCTCCCTCCAGCAAATAAAAAAGATTTCAACAGATTTTTTAAAATATAATAATGGTATATTTCACCTTGAAAGTAAGATTATTTTTGCCTATTTCGTAGACTTTTATCAGTTTAATCAAGTGGCTGTTGTATCTGTACTTACGTCATTCTCTATCTTTGCTTTAATTATTCATCAGCTTACGCTTCTACGTATTTCAGTAATGCGCTATACGCTCTGTTTGAGTTAGACCGCTGTATTCCAATATTCCAATATCGATACCCATGAAACTGACAGCGGCAACCATTGAGTAATATTTCATCGACACATGCTGCTATCTCACACTGTCATTAAACGTCAGCGCTGTGTCGAATTTTATTATCAGCTTTATGTTCAGTAATAATTAATACACCAATGCGTGTGTCAGCACCTGAAATTGTGTTCTCAGTTTCCATATGAACAGTGTTATTCTTATGACCAACTATTATCTTTCCCTTCCTCTTAGAACCTCTCTCTCTCTCTCTCTCTCTCTCTCTCTCTCTCTCTCTCTCTCTCTCTCTCTCTCTCTCTCTTTCTGCTACACTTTCCTTCGTTACAGTGTTCTTAAATTTTCTTCAACATTATGTAGCCGCCACACACATGGAAAACTCGTATAATATGAATAAATTTTCTTTAATGTCAGAAACGAGTATTATGCAGTAAGTAAAATTAAGATTAGTGTAATGAAATATTTCAGTTCTGTTACCACCGTTGTTTAATGTGTTTGTTAAAGATGAGAAGGCAAAAACAAAAGAAAACTCCATGTGAGACGTAAAAGTGCACGGGAGCATATAACAATACTACTAACAATACGACGTAACTCAATGCCAAATGTTAAGACGATGTGTATTTACTAAATAAAATGGATACTACAACTGATAAAGATGAACTTTACCAATGAAATTATGTCTAAGACTAATGGGATGAGTAATACGATGGAAGTTAGCAAAACCTTAGAAGGAAACATAGTAGGAAAAAAAATACTGTCAACGGAAAATGCACATTCAGTTAACTGAAAAATATTTTAATTTTTCTTATTTAATAGTAAATGAGGTTTTGTTGCTGTTCTATAATTATGAGTTTGGAGGATAATTACCATTATTAGGACAGGTGGCGTTATTCGTGAAATGTATAACACCCAGTAAATGTTAACTCTTAAGTTTTCATGTACGCAAAATAAAGTTAACAACATGACAGGCGAGTCGTCGAATTGATACCAAAACTAAGGAAAGTAATAACAGAAATCAACATCTACATTCTTCCAAGAGTGCAATCCCCAGCTTTGCAAGCGTTGTGGATGGTGCTAGTCTGGTTGCAGTGCGTCTCCCAGGTACAACCCAGACATGCTCAATCGGTTTAAAGTCCGGTGAACAACCCGGATACTCCATTCGTTCGATTCCCTAAGCTTCAAGCATGTTGTCTACCAGCGCACCTCTGTGGAGACGAGCGTTATCGTCCATTACAAGGAACCCATCTCCTATGGCACCAGCGTGGGGCACAACAAAAGGTCAAAGGATCTCGTCTCTATACCTCTGAGCAGACAAAGCTCCATTCCGAACGACATAGAGGTCCGTACGTCCATCAATACTGAATTACGCCCGGCCGACCGCGGTGGCCGAGGGGACTGAGGCGCTTCAGTCACGGTCTGCACGGCCACTACGGTCGGGGGTTCGAATCCCCCCTCGGGCATGGATATTTGTGCCGTCCTAGTTCGTAGGTAGTTCATATGTAGTTTGAAATTTAGGGACTGATAACCCTGTAGTTAAGTCCCATAAGATTTACAAACATATATATATGAATTACGCCCACACAATTCGTCTATAACCACGATTTGCTGATGTTTTCTGTACATCAGCAGGGTTGTTCCACGTTCTCTCCAGATGAGGGAAAGACGATTGTCTGGTTGAACACACGATCCTGACTCATCTGCGCCATTCGTTACGACAGCAATCCTGATGTTCCTCCGCCCTCCTTGCTTCTTCTAACGGTTCTTGGAAATTACAGATTTGGACACTACAAAAGCTGCAGCCACCTTCCTCTGTCCTGTTTCAAACCTTCGTATGGCTATCCATGTGATAGCTTCTAGTAAGTCACACTGTTGTTCCATTGTACTATCTGCTCACTATACTATCTGAATCTAGCTGCTAACACCCTCTGTAGCAACTTGCTGTTTTATCACTCCGTAGAACGGACAGAAAGACGTCGAACCATTTTAGTTCATTCTGCTGATGACAGTACTTCAGAACCTAGATATCTCAACTGATTTCGTAATTGCTTTTACCAGTGTATTATGAATCATGCTTGTGGCTCTTGGTATGCAAATCTGTTAAACACAAATGCAACTGGCAATATGGATAAGTTATACAGTTTTGAAATTGGTTGTTGAACAGCTTGAATCTTCCGTATTCCAAATAACACTATCGGGGGGATCAAAAGCATTACATACAACTGAAAATGTAGGTTTATTCCAGGCATGCTGGATCATGTTGATGAATATGCGTGCATTGAACTGTCCAAAGGTTGGACAAAGCATGTTGCCCCCGGTGAAATGGTTATCCTGGATATCGAGTAAATGTGAATCCAGTAAAAGACAACATTTTGTTCCAACTTTCAGAGAAGGACGAAGTTTACCTGTTTACTTTGTTTTTAAAGTGCCAGAAAAAAGTTTTAGAAATGTGTCATTTTGGATATGATTTGTTGCAATAAATTACCAGAAACTGTTGGTGATATAATTTGTATACCGTGAAAGAATATCGTCCCTATGCTACGGTATAACGCCATTCTATCAGAGGAGCGTCTTTGTGATGCTATATCATAGATATATAAAGATCAGAACATGTTTTAGATGTGTAGTATACCTGAAAAGTGCTGAGGCGGAAGAAGTGCAAAAGTGTATGCAACGTGCTAGCATAAGAAAGCTACAATTTCAAACCTTTGTTTCGAAGATAGCTAACAGAGATATCGTGTAAATTCACGATTCTTTGTAAACTTCGCAAATCACGATTAGACACCTGTTCCGTGGGCTGTAGCAGATCGTTTCAGAACGTGCTGTAACTGGATAGACAGCGCGTCTGGCCTGCGCCATGGTGGGACAACAAGTCGCGTGTGAGAACGGTTTTATGGATAAATCCAGCTATAAGGGAGCTTTAAAGTACGTCTCCCTACACAAGACATAGTTTAATTCTGCCTCAATGTTCTGCTGTGAAGTAGGAGTCTTAATTGGCAAGGCTCTCGAATGTTAGAACAGCATCCCAGCAATGAACGTGAGTGGGAACCACCCTACCTTTTACCACAGCAGAAGTGTTATAAATATCAACAATAAGTTAATTCCCTGAGACATATATTCTCTCATTATATCAAAGATATTGTATATAGAACAGGCGTTGAATTAAAATTTGTGCTGTGGTCGCGAGTCCAATAAAGGGGAACAGCAGTGAGCATTTTAACTTGCATTTGAAGATCTCTACTGCCCGAGATCTGTCATAGTAAATTTAACAAGCTACTTTCACTATTATAGCGAGCGGCAGAGGCGATGAATATTACACGGTTAGAATCGCAGCCACACCACAAATTTTAATCCAAAGCCTCTCCTTGTATTCCGTATATTTGGTATAATGAGACAATATATGTCTCAGGGAATAGAATTATAATTGATACTTGTTAGGTACGTTTATTTGGGTAGATATGCATGCTTCCCTTTCGCATGACCTGCGAGGTGGAAGTTCTGCCCGTCCTGCACGCCAGCCAGCAGCCAGTAGAGGCAGAGGCAGAGGCAGGTGGGAAGGGCTGCGAGTTGGCCCTCCATTTGTATCCATTTGGCTGGGCGCCGCGTTCTCCGCTGTCGTCTGCCTCGCGCTGAAATCCGCGGCCGCGGCAGCGCCGTAGATTGGCGGAAAGCAGGACCGCTGGAGGCGAAGCTGTGTGGCCAACCGAACCGTCTAGGCCAGGGGTGGGAAATTATTCTGGCTCGAGGGCTGCATTGCTGATGCACAGGTTAGCGGAGGGTCGCACTTTCCAAAATGCATTCATTACTTAGCTTTTCGTTTCACAAAAGGTATAAATTGCACCATAAGGATCAGTGAATATAAAAAAGCCAGTCGTAGTGTTCTCCAATTTAAATTTTATTGCTAATTTCATTATAACTCCAAGGATATATAATTTGCAGACCAAGATTTTTAATAATCAGGAGTGAGATTGCTAGCTAATGTCTATTAAAAAAGCCTCGGTGCTTGCTCTTATTGATATTCAAGTAAGAAAGACTTAGTTCACATATTTGTGTAAATTCAAATATGGAGAATTATTTGCCAGGAAATTTCTTCATACATGGAAATTTTCAAGTTGACAAACATTTGTAAAAACCAACAAATGTCACAGCATTAAACATTTCCTTGACTGTGTATTCTGCCTGCATGACAATAAGTTGCAGCTCCTCTGTGCTTTGTCGACATTAGCGATGATGGAATACAACAGCAGATATAATTGAGGCCCAATTTTCTTAAAGTTGTCGTTGGGTGTCGTTTGCGTCTCGATAAGCACTAGATGCGCCCTTCATGTGTTTCAAACGTCAAATTCGCAGCCGGCCGCGGTGGCCGAGGAGACTGAGGCGCTTCAGTCATGGTCTGCACGGCCACTGCGGTCGGGGGTTCGAATCCCCCTCGGGCATGGATATTTGTGCCGTCCTTAGTCTTAGCTAGTTCATAAGTAGTTTTTAAGCTTAGGGACTGATGACCCCGTAGTTAAGTCCCATAAGTTCTACAACCATTTCAACAATTTCAAATTCGCTTCGCATTTTATCCGGATGTACCTGACATATTGCGATGAAAACTATGCCATTCTTTTTCTTATTTTTCACGCAATTGATTGTGTAGGAAATAATGTGGTGTATCCATTAAAATACAGAAGTTTGTGTTGAAAACAGCGTTTTTTTTTTTTTTTTTTTTTTACGTTTTTGGGTGTGTCATAGTTCAAATGTTTGTAAAGCTTATGGGACTTAACTGCGCGGTCATCAGTTTGTGATATTCCTGGCCTGTGGCCACTTCATATTTCTGGCCGCTGGCCGTTTCTTTGCTAACATCGTACGTGTCTTAAACGCGGAAGAAAGACAGCAGTGCAGCATATGTTGAAATGGGGGGTGGGGAGCAGTAGCATATGTTGAAATGTGGGGTGGGGAGCACAGTAGGTTCCCGTGGGAAAGCCCGCCTATGTTACTGATGCTCTCCTCACATTGGCTGCTGCATTTCATGTCACGTGATTTCTTTCGAAATTAGTTTTGTTTATTATATACTAAATATTCATTATTCAGAGCTGAGAATTTATGATAAATATCTCTCAAGGAAGGGTAGATTTTGACAGTTTAAAAAGTTTAAGGTGCCTTCTCTTATTGTAACAAGAGAAGAGCGATTTTGCAGAAGGCGCGCGACGGCCCTGTTTTGGCGCGAAATAGAGCGTCAGGTGCCCTCTCGCAACGCGCCGCAGTTTCAGTCTCGAGCTGACCACTATACGCGCCGGACCGCGCCGGTCATGAGTAAAGATAAGCTCAACATGAGCTATGGGCAGCATAGGCCGTATCATATTAACAATAGTTGCTCATTTTTTATTATTTACTTAATAAATGGCATCCCTGACAATTAAAAATTTCGCGAGTCACTTATTATGCTTCCATCATACAGAACTTATTTTAGCCTCACTTGTATGCTGTAGAAGAACCAACGACCTGTGTCCTGTTTTCTGCGCTAGGGACACAACTATAGAAGACAACAGGTTAGTCAGAACTCTATGCTCTCCATAACGACATGGACAGCAACTACGGCACCTCGTGCGTACTGTAGGGTGGTACAAACGCACACTGCTACGCAACAGCATCCACAAGGATACGGAGGTTTTAGGGGACTTGTGGGATGAAGCAGTACTAACTTCTCCGTCCGCAAATAAAACCCTAGGAAGTTTGTAAGTTCCTAAACTTACAAACTACTAGTTTATACTAAAGACGGCACAAACATCCATGCCCGAAGAGGGGGGGGGGGGGAGGATTCGAATCCCCGACGGGGAACGGCCTCGCGCATCGTAGCATAGCGCCTCAATGCGCTCGGCCGCTCCGCGGTGTGTCCCTGTCCCACGTTCATGACCGTGATAGTCATTTTGCAATATTTATTAGAGGTCCAAAGATATTTTTGGGGACGAAGTTGAGTGGGACACCCTGTATTTAGTACAGAGTAACTTGTGGGCTGCTTGTTTCCATTTACAGTAAATAAACTGGTCTCTCGTTGGGAGAAATGCGTTTGTCCGCGTGGTAATTATGTTGAGAAATAATTATACACAGATTAAGAGTTTTAGAAGGTTCATATATACAACTTACGGGTATGCTGCCGGGTGATGACGTCGACAACCGCCGATATTTCGACAGGAGGGAGCACACACTGCCATTCTCAACTCACTTTTCTTTCTTTTTTTTTCCATTCCACCCCTGTTCTAGTGGATGGCCGTTTACGAACTGGGTGTAGTACTTATGGAAATTTTTTCAGCGATCAGTCATAAAAATATTTATTTGCAGATCTAGAATTCCACCACTGTGTGGTCATTATCAGTGCTTAAAAACAATTAAAATACTTATAACATTTCGACCTCCATGTTGGAGGTTGCGTTCGTACTGACGCAGCTTTTACAAACGTAACCTCCAACGTACGAACGCAACCTCCAACATGGAGTTCGAGATGTTTTAAGTATATTAATTGTTTTTAAGCACTGATAATGACCACACAGTGGTCGAAATCTAGATCTGAAAATAAATAAACATTTTTACGACTGATCACTGAAAAATTTCCACAAGTCAAATACAGTCGTGGAGCACAAATTCCACCATGGAATCAAGCAAGGGTGTAGTACGCTGTCAATAAAATTCTTCGGAGTTTTTGGCCTCATTGTCAATATATAAAATCCGACGTTTCGAACACTGTTGCAAGTGGCCTTTGTCATCAGCTGACCCCGAAGAGTTTTGACACTGACAACGGCCGCGGAAGCCTACGTTTACATCTGGGTGTTGTTCGTTTGAGCCAGTTAAAGTGCATTTATTCTGAGATGACTCTCTTCATTTTATAATTATGGGCTTGTTAGTTATACAAATTTTGTGGCTGTTGTCGGAGGTTGCCCGCTTAGTGCAAAACTGAGGAAAAACTCCCTATAAAAATCTCATTGCGGGTTTATACTGTGTTAGAGTTATTCAGTATCTTGATTTATCATAATGTGGAACAGAACCTGTGTTTCTTGGACTACCTCTCTATTAAATTTCCCCAAGGTAAAACTTTTCTACGGCCTGTGTTATTGAACTTCGGGATACGGGTACTTGCACCTCGGTATCTTTCGGTGTAGTGATGTTTGCAATGACAGCTCTGTCGTTTTGGAATTTTTGGTAAATTTGGCAACTGAACACACACGTTAACACACGCTTACAACAGCCAAACAAATCCGCTGTTGTAAAATACTGTCTTGGCACCGGTTATCCTATGGAATACAACAATACAGAGATTCTGGCACAGCACTTCCTCGTACTGGGATAGTTTCGTTAAGAAAGCTGTTGAAATTAAAGTAATAAGCAACCTTATAAACAGAGATGGTGCTTTTTGTTTAAATTCTCCTTAGAATCCGGCACTGTCTCTCATCAAAAAGCAGAGGGACAGATTTAATATTGGTGTGTGTGTGTGTGTGCGTGTGTGTGTGTGTGTGTGTGTGTGTGTTACCCACTGACAGCTGGGCGACACACTAGCGCTCCAAGCGGTGAGCAAGGGAGCCGTCTGTTAGCATCATTTTGCATTGTATGGATAAAATTCATTTTCGCTCCCCATTTCTACGTAACAAGTAATTTGCGATATGATTATTTTATTTTAGACTCGAGGGTGTTAGTCTACTATCAGACAAAAAAAAGGTGCTAAAAATAAACAGTAGTGGAACTAAAACATGAAGTAAATTACGAAACCTGGTACCTACAAAAGCGGAAATACATACCGATCCGAATATTTTTGCAGCATTCCCCATCGAAATCGAAATAATTAACATCAAGGCCAGTTCTAAGCGTAATAAGCATAGCTTCATTTCGTGTCGTTCTGTGTTTCAGATTTTAGGAGACCTGATAACAACACTACGACTTTCGTCTCATTATTGTCCTGTGTCGGAGAAGATGCTTCCAACTAACAGTTGAAATACCATTTTTTTCCGAAAAAAAAAAAAATAAAATAAAAATAAAAATTAAAAAATGGACGAGAATGACCTCTGACGCCCAATTTTGAATTTGGTGTTAATGTTTTCTACATCTATCGGATATTTGCGCGTCTCACCAGACGATTTTGTTGTTATTTTACGAACTTCCAAGAGTTTTACGGTATAGTTTATAATACGCATTTTTATGTACTTTTCGGTATCCAAACTGCGGCGTATAGTTCTCTATATACGTGCCATTTTTCTGGTTGATTGGTACATTTCATTGCGCTACAAGCATGTTCCATTTCAAAAAGCATCACGAAAACGAATATAAGCTACGAGGAAGACGATTTACAGTGTACAAAATATCGCACCTCACTAGTGTTCGCTGCTGGTCGCTTGACGCGTTGCTGTCGCGGTGGGTAACAAAAATTCCCTCGAGTGTCGTGACTGGTGTGTGAGACTGTGCTTGAGTGCTGTTGTGATTTGAGAATTGCAGGGTGTGCTCCTCTCGAAATATCGGCAGTTGTCGACAACGTCACCCGGCAGCATACCCGTAAGTTGTTTAAAATTCATTACCCCGGGAAAAGTTAAGGTTTCAAAATGTTCATATAGTTCGTTTTCTTTGAAAAGCGTCAAGAGTTCTTGCACAAAAAATTGGGAGCATGCACTCATAGATGTTGATGTGGCGCGAGGAGTCAGTACGTAGCGTCGCTCACGTATTGACGCGACAGACTGCTGCCAAGTTACAGACGGCAGGGAGTGCCCTATGGGCCTACAGCGAGCTCAGCCGAGTCGCGCTGTGTAACTGTGCTGACTGCAAAGCACGCGGGGGCGTTAGCTGTCAGCCGCAGGAGATTCCGCCAGAGTGGCTGTCTGGGAATTGCTACGCTGCCACTTCACCTTTCCATAATTACGGGGCACATAGGAGTAGCTTGCCGTTGGGTTCGGCATCGCCAAAGCTGAGGCTCAATGTCGAGGAGTTGTTCGTGAATGCCACGGTAATTTCGCTTTACTCCCATCACAACAGCGCACAAGAAGCGCGCATCTCTGTTGCCTTTGGCAAGTTTATCAGTTTGCTCTAATTAATACCTCGTGCGACGAACCCGTGTCGCTTAACTCGTTTCCTGCATGTACTGAAAACTTGACAGGAAGCGTTACAGATAGACGAGCGTTCCCAACCAAGATAAGTAGTACATAGAATTCTGAGAGGTTTATTTACAAGGGGAGTACTGATTTTCCCGTTGAATTAATATAAGCAGTACATACGTAAGGATAGACCAACGCGGAATGAGGAAGGTCTGGGTTGGGTTACCTTACATTCAGTATTTCAAGCACGCAATGTTTATTAAAAGCAAACAGGAAACACAAATGACAATATAAACACCATCTTGCCCAAAACGTAATCTTTGAGCCGCGGTGGACTAGCCGAGCGGTCTAAAGCGTCTCGCTGCGGAGCGCGCGGTTGCTCGCCGTTGGAGGTTACAGTCCTCCCTGGGGCATGGGGGTGTGTGTAGTTCTTAGGTAAGTTTGCCTTAGTTTAAATAGTTTGTAGGCTGCAGACTGATGACCACGTAGTTTGGTCTGATAGATTGACAAACATTTGAACATTTTCGTAATCTCTGAACCATTTAAGGATAGCCAGGATTATTAAAATTTAAGAAAATGCTCCAACTTGCGTGAATCATCTTTTACAATAGGCCTTTGCCAATAACAGATAAAATGTCAAACCAAAAAATGTTCAAATGTTCAAACAACTTACGGGTATGCTGCCGGGTGACGTCGTCGACAACCGCCGATATTTCGGCAGGAGAACACCCTGCCATTCTCAAGGCACAACTGCACTTAAGGAAGCAATGTGCAAGCGTATTTAATACCTCGGTTTGCAAAGTGTAAACAAGGAAGATAACACACACAGTACAAGTCACAGCAGAGTCAACAACCAAAGGTGACCAAACATCAAAAATATCGATAGTGACTTAATCAACAAGTGAGGCAACATTAATTTTATCCCTCTGTTTTTTGACGAGAGAGAGTGCCGGATTCCAAGCAGAATTTAAACAAAAACCACCATCTCTGTTTATAAGGTCGCTTGCTAGTTTAATTTCAACAGCTTCCTTAATAACACTATCACAATAGGTGGAGGTGCATGCCAGGATCTTTTTGGAACACCTAAATTCAATCCACCCGAATATTCAGTTCACAATGGAGGTGGAACAGAATGGCTGCCTTCCTTTCCTTGATGTGTTGGTCAGAAGGAAGGTTGATGGTACATTGGGACATTCTGTTTATAGGAAGCCTACTCACACAGATTTGTATCTGCGAGCTGATAGTTGTCACCATCCAGCTCAGCGTGAAGGAGTACTTCGTACTTTGGTTCACAGGGCACATGTCATTTCAGACCCTGAAAGTTTGTCAGCTGAGTTGTCCCATCTTGAGGTGACCTTTCGTCAGAATGGTTATAGTGAGAGACAGATAAAACGTGCATTGCGCTATCAGCCTTCTGTGCAACGGGTGAGTGACGATAGTAATGAAGTGGCACCTAAATCTATGGCCTTTTTGCCTTACGCAGGAAGTATTTCCAACAAGATTGGTCGTATTTTACGGAAATATGATGTGAAATGTGTTTTTCGACCACCTTCCAAGATAAAGGCCCTGTTGGGGTCCGTAAAGGACGATCTTGGTTTGCGTAAGGCAGGTGTATATCGTATTCCTTGCAGTTGTGGCATGTCATATATTGGTCAGACAATCAGGACTGTGGAAGACCGGTGTATTGAACATAAACGTTACACGCGCTTACAACAGCCCAACAAATCCGCTGTTGCAGAACACTGTCTTGACACCGGTCATCCTATGGAATACAACAACACGGAGATCCTGGCATGCACCTCCACCTATTGGGATAGTGTTATTAAGGAAGCTGTTGAAATTAAACTAGCAAGCGACCTTATAAACAGAGATGGTGGTTTTTGTTTAAATTCTGCTTGGAATCCGGCACTCTCTCTCGTCAAAAAACAGAGGGATAAAATTAATGTTGCCTCACTTGTTGATTAAGTCACTATCGATATTTTTGATGTTTGGTCACCTTTGGTTGTTGACTCTGCTGTGACTTGTACTGTGTGTGTTATCTTCCTTGTTTACACTTTGCAAACCGAGGTATTAAATACGCTTGCACATTGCTTCCTTAAGTGCAGTTGTGCCTTGAGAATGGCAGGGTGTTCTCCTGCCGAAATATCGGCGGTTGTCGACGACGTCACCCGGCAGCATACCCGTAAGTTGTTTGAACATTCCTTACGCCGGGAAAAGTTAAAGTCTCAAATGTTCAAATGTTTGTAGAGCTTATGGGACTTAACTACGGGCTCATCAGTCCCGAAACTTACAACCTATTTACGAACTAACACTAAGTACGGCACAAATATCCCCCGACCGTACTGGCCGTGCAGACCGTGACTGGCGCGCCGCAGTCCTCCGAACGAATTAAGGAACTACAGCCTTAACCCAAAAGGAAACTCTAAAGTCCTACAACACTGCTCAAAACTACGATTACGGGTTGGCTTAATTTGCCCGTAGAAAGAAAACACTGCGCCTATGATTACGGCTGACCCCCGGACGGACCACGAGATAACAAACGGGTAAATTTTACAAGGAAAAAACCCAGAAACACATAATTATGTTGCAACCAGCAAACAGCTCCCAAGAAAGCATATAAGAACACATTTCATGGGCGAATAGCCACTCAAACAGACCTAGTTGCAATCAAGCACGTCAACCACTATCGGTTATCAAAGTACACATATTATCAAGGACGCAGGCGTTGAAAACCGATGGGGTTTAAATGTTTGTAAATCTATCGGACCAAACTGCGTGGTCATCAGTCAAACTACTTAGACTAAGGTGAACTTACCTAAGCACAAACACACACACCCATGCCCCCAGGATTCGAACCTCCGACGGCGAGCAACCGCGCGTTCCGCAGCTAGGCGCCTTAGACCGCTCCGCTACTCCACCGCGGGCCGATGGGATTCAGCTAACCAACCACCCTAAACTAAGACGTGGATACAGAGGCACGTAAATGGCAAGTCAAGTGGGAAAGACGCCAACTAATGCAAATAATTAATGGCCAAGCGAAGCAACTACTTAACTCCATAGACCAATAATGGCTGTACACGACGTGCCAGGGAGCATGGATAGACTACTCGGAGATGGAAGCGAGTCTGTTTTAATTCAAGTTGAAGACACCGGAGAAGCAGGTAGATCCCAAGCTCAAGTGTACATGAGGCCGCCGTCGTCACATGGAACACATTATAGCCTGGTGGTTGCTCCAATCAGCTTTGAGCGTCGGCTGCGGCAGCAGCCCATTGGAGTAAGTCAAAAGAGAACGTCGCTCTGCGCATGCGCACGTTCGGCTGCGGTGTGCACTTCTGCCACTTATGTCACACAACAGCGACCGTTATCTATACAGTCCGACAGCGAACTAACTACTTGGCAACATAGTTGCACTCCGTTTGCGCGGTCAGTAGGCGGAGCATGGATCGTCGTGTTTCGGCCCGACTATAGGCGACACCGCTCGTCCGGCAAGTGGCACACCAAAATGTTCAAATGTTTGTAGATCTATCGGACCAAACTGCGTGGTCATCAGTCCGTAGCTTACAAATTACTTAAACCTAGGTAAACTAACCTACGGATAAACACACACACCCATGCCGCAGGGAGGACTCGAACCTCCACGGCGAGCAACCGCGCGCTCCGCAGCGAGACGCTTTAGACCGCTCGGCTACTCACCGCGGCAGTGGCACACCACCCGGTAAACATTGTGAGCACGCCCTACCACCCCCATGCCCATTCTGAATAACGCCGTCGAACACACACCACTCCGGCTACAAAACGACTGACTATTCCTCCTACTTCCTCGCTCATCAGGCACTCTCGCGGGCAGCGAAGATAGCCACCGGTAGACAAGCGCGAAGCGCAACTGGGTGCGCCTTGGACGGAAGAAATAAAAAAGAAGATCGATAGGACTGTAAGACTACGTTCCACGATAAGGCGCCGGCACGGTTCAAATTCTTTAATTTGTGTTTCTCAGTGATAATTACTTTACAACTACATCGTAACCTTTTTGTTTCTTGCGTGTGCAGTATCCACTGTGCTTCTGCACTCACTGTCTTTTTTCCTTTTCTCTGCATTGCTAAAGTTGTCCTTTTCAAATAATCTTCCAAAGATATTACTAGGAATTTATCTTTTTTGTGATTCTTAAATAATCAGGAATCGAGGCCAGAGCTCCACGCTTATACTAGGCAGACGTCTTACCGGTAGACCATCGCATCACTAGCGATTGCGGCGCCCTGGAATAATCTAAGCATGATTTTGCTCCACGTCACAAACTTTAATTCAGCTTCTGTGTTCAACAGAATATTGCCACTACTGTCAAGGCTGTCCATGCAGCGGAATAGCACCTCAGCAATGGACATACTGGAACATTCCTGCCTTTAACCTCAGGCCAAGGTGTTGTAAATACCATTACAGATAGAAATTTTCAAACCCTGTGACTGTTTTTTGTGGTGTCGCACAAGTACAAAGTGCGCGCCACCTACTTTCACCGCGCGCCGCCATGCACGCACGGCGCGGCGTTCTCACGACGACAGCCACGAGCGCCCTCTGCTGCAACCCCGCTCGTGGCCACCACGGAAAGACACCGGTCACTTCGGACGGAGATAGCAACCAGTTAGGACCTTCGTAATCAGATAGGCACCATTGAAGACTTTGCTATCGTACAGGCACTAGGCAGGCCTCTAACAACTATGTATCAACATTCTGCAGTACTATGTAAAAGTTAAGTATTGTTACATTCTGTGCAATATATATCTCTTTCTAATTTACTCTAGTGTTTATAGTTTCTGGCTGCTCCCCTCCGTACCTGCACCAGCGTGCTATCTATATTCCTGTGTCGGTCTCATTCCACTCGGTCACCGACACCTACGACGAGGCTGGGACACAAAAGCGGCGACGAAGTTGGGACACAAAATTTTTCGTCTCAAACATTTAAAAGACATTAAAGATAAAGGAGAAACATTCAATTAATTAATCGCTAGTGATACGGTGGTCTAGCAGTAAGACGTCTGCTTCGTAAACATGGAGGTCTGCGCTCGATTCCTGGTCGCATCACAAATTTTAATTCAATGTTTCATCTTTATCTTTAATGTCTTTGACATCTTTGAGACCAAAACCAGTCTCAGAGTTTGTAAATTTCTATTTGTAATGATATTCTTATTCCTTACTTTTTTCCGAAACAGCGTTGAATCATTTCTCGAAAACTATCAGAACATTTATTTGTTTAATCTAACTCACTCACTCACACAAGAAGTCTGAAGGAAGTGTAATTTCACTTATTACATTCGACATTTTCGTAACAGATCTGTAGATTTATTCATCTTCTCTATGTTACGTCTTTGCCACTATTACATTTTTTTCGTACTGTTCTTCTTTCACATATGAGGCTAATCTAGTTTCCATACTTAGACACCAATAAATATTTTACTATAACTACGAGGGGCGTTGAAATGAAGAAGTACAAAACGTCTTAACAACCAAACTAGTTGAAATTTTAATGCCGCTTTGGGATAAAGTAGTGCAACGTATAGGGACGCGAAGCATGTCTCGTCACCTCCACCTAAGGCTGTGCCCTCAAAAAAGTAAGGTGATTCATACCGTCTTTTTCGACGTCCTAGTTCCGATACTCATCGAATTGCTCGAGCACAGAAATACCACTAAGAGTGGCGTGCGAGACACTCCGCAGCCTACGCAGGTCCATTAAGAGCGTATGATATGGGCTGCTATCGATGGAGGGATTCTCCGCAATGATAACGCGCGTCTACACGTCTCCGGGATCACACAAAGTGTACTAGGCAACTTCAAGTGGGAGCAGCTTGAGCATCCATTCCCAAAACGCGGAAATGTCGCCCTGTTACTTCCATCTGTTTGGCCCGCTAAAAAAAACATTGCAAAAGGAAGCGCTTCAGCTCGGACGACGATCTGCAGGACACAGTAGAGGACTGGTTCTTGTCGCAGCCACGGGAATTCTGGGAACAGGAAATCCTTCGGCCCGTTAAAATGTCGGATAGTTGTGCTCGGACTCTGGTGATCACTTTTGAAAACTTCAGTTATACCAGAGTCTCTTTTCGTACCTTTTCATTTGAACACCCCTCGTACTTACGAAGGACCAGGGTTCAGTATGTAATGCTGCTTTCGTATTAAAATGGGTGTTGCGTACGAAAGTTGAGGTTGGGGACCGCAAATGAAATTTTATCAGGTAGTGAAATATTTTTAAATAAAAATACTGAGCAATTTTGACAAGGAAGGGACAATTTAAACAAAATTATTGGACTCCGCCATTAAATGGTAGCGGTCGTAGTTTTGGTAGCAAATACAACACCAGAAAGCAACATTACAGAAGAAATCGGCGGAATCTAAATTTTACCTTATTGAGAGCTGGTACTAATATTTCAGTCATATTCCGTAGTGATTCTAGCCGAGATGACTGGAATATTACTTCGATAAATTGATGCTGGGGTTGTGCGTTTCGATTACTATTGTTCTATGACGGTGATGAAAATTAATCATGTTAGTAGCCAAAAATTACAAAATTATCGGACTTCATAAACATCGCGAAGATTTTTGTGCAGGCATTAAAATGTAATACACCATTAATAGACACGAAATAAATAAAAGTTGCACAAAGAATGTTCTAGTACAGTCGCGAAACAAATCGCAACAATACCCGAGCATCACTTTATGAAGTACTGGATCTGCTGAAAATAGATAACTTTAAAATTATTGAGAATGGAGAAGGGATTGTAAGTTAGATATTTCAAATTAACTGTGGGGGTTTATTGAAATTAATAAAAAAACTAAGCTCACACTTACATTAATTACGGAAAATCCTGGAACACTTCCTAATGGCCGGCCGCGGTGGCCGAGGGGACTGAGGCGGTCCAGTCACGGTCTTCACGGCCACTACGGTCGGTGGTTCGAATCCCCCCTCGGGCATGGATATTTGTGCCGTCCTTAGTATCAGGTAGTAGATAAGTAGTTTGTAAGTTTAGGAACTGATGACCCTGTAGTTAAGTCCCATAAGCCTAACAAACATTTGATTTGAACTTCCTAGTGTACCGAGGCGAACGTAGTAAGTGACGAACAGTTCCGCTCTCTCCCTTCAGCTTGTTGCAAAAAAGTTGAACGTGACAAATATCGAGTGTTTATCGATACTTGGCAGAGAGAGGGTGGAAGTCAGCGACAAGCGTCGCACAAGTTACTTTGATAAAAAAAATTCATTAATGTATTACTACAAATATTTGAAGATATACAGTGATAACAAAATTTATTAATTAAATCAAGTGTTTTACCTATCCCTCAGACCTTAGCTGTTTAAACGACGCTACGCCTTTATAGTCACAATTGTAATTGCATTTGTCAGTTACTTCTTATGTCTTTATTGTTCAACTCTGTGTGATTTTACATTATCTTTTAGGTAAAGTATTATTATGTACTGAAACCTTTGTCGCTCATAATTTTTGCCTTTGATTGTAACCTGAAAAAATTTTCTTTTCTGATGCAGCTGTTGTTCTTCCAGAGATATTTTGGGTGGTCAAGAGAAATGGACACACTGTACCTCGCATTTCACTAGAAAACGGCAATAATGTAAGCCGAAACAGTCTGTTCTGGAAATAAAAATAACATCTTAACTAGCAGTAAATCTGGACCTTTATAAAAACGATAGTTGGGATATGTTGCGATGGGGGCTGTAAAATTGTCGAAAGAAGATTGGTAATTTCGCATATTACTACCGGCTACAGCTTTAAAATACAACAATGAAATGGGGCGGGCGAGGTTGTACGGTGCCTTTATTCTCTTCCAGTCCCGTATTTTGCGATCGACTAGTTTCGCCTCGTAGCGCAGGTGCGGCGTGCAGATGTTTATACGGCGGCTATAAAATGGAAATCCCATCCAGCAGTTAAAAATAGTGCCAACTTCGCAACGGCTATTTTCAGGAAACATCGAGAACTCAAAAGCCTGATTCAGCATGGAAAATAACACAAATATTATCAAAGCTCTAGATTACAGTGTAGGTTATATAATGTAACGCAAAATATTGGGTTATATCTTTGGTTTATCTTGAACGTGCAACGTACATCACCCTCTGGTTGTGCTCTTCAATTTCTTACGTATGAAGAGCCGACGGGAAACGTTTTATCACGCACTTAATGTTCAAATGTTTGTATAGTCTATGGGACTTAATTACGGGGTCGTCAGTCCCTAAACTTACAAACTACTTATGATCTACTTACGAACTAGGACGGCACAAATATCCATGCCCGAGGGGGGATTCGAACCCTCGACCGTAGTGGCCGTCCAGACCGTGACTGGAGCGCCTTGTCCCCTCGCCCACCGCGGCCGGCCACGCACTTAAAATTCAATCTATATGACCACAAAAAACCTGGTAA
Source organism: Locusta migratoria (assembly GCA_026315105.1). Taxonomy (NCBI): domain Eukaryota; kingdom Metazoa; phylum Arthropoda; class Insecta; order Orthoptera; family Acrididae; genus Locusta; species Locusta migratoria. The sequence goes on along the minus strand of CM048745.1, from coordinate 323,511,801 downwards.
GTAATAGGAAAAAGTGACTATAACAGAGCTAAACTAATCTAAATAATTAAGTTCTGGATGCCACGGCTGGCAGTTTCTCTACTTAAGACCATTTTCAACTATTGCCAAGACTCTGTCCTATAAATACATCAGCTACCACTTCATATGACATTAAGTGATGTTGTCAGCTTTGAAAACTATCTGCAGACAAATTCTTTTTGTTATGTTACAGAATACAAGTTTCACCTTTATTTGCAAAGCGTGTTTGTGTCATGGAATATGTACATGATTATCTTTTACAATATTTTGTGAGTCTACATTGGTAGCTAAGGTTATGAACGTTTCTGGAGGTTTTTCTAAGTACGGCTAACAATATTTTATTAAAACTTACAGTTTTCGTAGATGCTGTTCTACATGTGTTGTCTGTTGGCTGATGTTTTTTTCTTCCTTTATCTCATCGAGACGTTTATTTGCAGCACCAGACACACATCTTTTTTCTTTGATGTTTTTGTTTTGGGTGTTGCCAACTGCTGAATTGTTTTTTGTTACCGACTGTAGCATGTGTGTTTGTGTTATCCTGGTAACAAGAAGACATTCAAGTGTTGGCAACACCATCCAAAAAATAAAGAAAATCGCATGTGCCTGCTGACGTAAAGAAACCTTTCAATGATATAAAGGAAGAAAGAAAGACAGCCAACCTGCAGTAACAAACAACACATGTAGAACTTCATCTACGAAAATCAAAATATCGTTAGTCATCTAAGAAAGAGCCCCAGAACAGTTTATAACCTGAACTACCAAACGCGTAAAAAGACGAAGTATTGTAAATCGCGATAATGTATATATTCTAAGCCGCCGAAGGCGCCTTGCAAAAAAAAAAAGCGAAACGCGTGTGGAAAATTAATTTCTTTGATTTCAGTTGCGTAGACGGCTCACATATATAAATATCTGCACATTAAGTCTTAGTCAGCTTCCATTTTCAACTTGTTTACACTCTCTGAGTAGCAGGACACTTCTTCCTCGTCGTTTTTCCGGATGTTACGTCGCTCTAACACAGGCCGTGAGCTTGCGAATGTTCCCAGGAGTGTAATGCAGTTTCCCAAGTAATCTGCTTGAAGGTCGACGTGGTTAGGCAGCTACCTCGTCGGGTACATGGCGCTCAGGAAGTGAAATGAGAGCCATTGTACTAAGGAAGAGAGAGTCTCTAATCCAAGTTCCTGAGTTATATGAAATTGGTTTTCGTGAATAATTTGTACGAAAAAGGAAAAGTGTAGAAGAAAGCAGAGAAATAAAATTGCAGAGAGATGAAAAGTGGGAAGTGGAATGCTCAGAAGAAATAGAAATCTGATCTGTGAGTGTTATAAAAGTAGAACTGTACATGGGGAACAAGAAATACACAAGAGAATGCTACATGTGCACTTACGATGTGCTGAAATAGATTCGTTGATACCTTTTGTACCATTTACTCAAAATCAAATGTTCAAATGTTTGTAGAGCTTATGGGACTTAACTACAGGGTCATCAGTCCCTAAACTTACAAACTATTTATAAACTAGCTAATACTAAGGACGGCACAAATATCCATGCCCGAGGGGGGATTCGAACCCCCGACTGTAGTGGCCGTGCAGACCGTGACTGGCGCGCCGCAGTCCCCTCGGCCAACGCGGCCGGCTACCATTTACTATTTTGCTGTAAATCACTTACGATTTACAGCAATTCTAACGCCAAACATGAAAAAATTTGGTTTTATTGATTTTCAAAGATCTCTCGTACGGCAGCTTTACAAATAGATTTCAATGTACTATAGTCAATGACGCGGAACGTTTGCAGTTTTACGTGGTCCTATCAGGGGGCCAAGGCACATGCCTTCTTGTTGTATCGAAGGCTTTGTTTATTTCAACATTTTATTTGTTTTTACTACTGCATATTTTATTTATTTTAGAGCGTGTGTATCGTTTCTATTAATTGTTTAGTTTTACCTTCCGGTTTGCCCGATATTGACTTGAAGTGTTACACGATTCACCGGGTAGGTCACAGTTATATTTTTATCGGGAGTCAGCGTCTTTCTTTCCGCCGCAAAAAATACCTCGCTATTTGACTTTCTTTTATTCCCTGGCTGCAATAGAAAGACGTTCGTTCGTTTTCTGTTCTGCCCTTTCCGTTGTACTAGAAGGACGTGTTTATTCCCGCTCCTGAAAATTCTACATTTTATATATATAATTGTTTCCGAGCTCAGTAAATTACAGTTAAAACTAGCTTTGAAATAATTATTAATTTTTTAGTCACCTTTTTTTCAACATTGGTGTTAATGTCTGAGTACTTAGTCTTATGGTGATTCGGACGCCATTACGGTAAGATGTTTCATGTACAATCGGTTTCCGTGTAGTATTTCATGAATAATGCAACAATTCCTTATTTATCATTTTACAGTACCGTTAGAACCTGCAGTCATTCTTTTATGTTGCAAATTATTTATGTATTTAATCGAAGTCCAATACGTATTCACGGAAAATACTTTTTTGCTAAATTCAGTTGATACGATCACATCCAGAACATTCTACTCAGTCTCGTTGTACATGATACTATACTAATAACTGGTCCGGATCACTCTAGGAATAAGTTACGAACAAAAAGATTTCGAAATTTACAGCATAAGCGACGGTAGAATGATGTAGTAGCAGCATTTACAAGAACATAAAGGTAACTTTATTCCTAATTTTTATAGTGCTACTCGCCGACATTTTTACGACCTTCATGCTCAAATTATAAACCAAGATATAATCAGTTATCAGTTTTAGGCCTTATTTACAGTTCAGTACATTTTCTCTAAATTTTATTCGAGATCTTTTGCAAGGTCTTAGACTTAAAAAAAAATTCCGTAATCCAAACAGGCAGTAGCACCATAGACTCTTAGCTAATGCCGTACAGACAGGCGGTAGGAATTGTTAAACACGACAAGAATTTTAATAGGAAATGATAGGACGTGAATATTAACGACATCTGGTTTCCAGTGCTGAAGAAAAGGTGTAACAATCTTCTACCATGAGGCGGCAGAGACAGCAGACGACATCAGCCGACAACGGCGAATGGCATTCGAATATTCAAAACACGCTTCTGCACGGGAGCACGCGGAATCGGAATTTGGCCGTAGTCAGTAGCGTGATTCGGACAAAGAAAGAAGTTAAGATCCTCCTAGAAAATGTCTTCCGCAGATGGGGACGAAATGTTGGGCTTTAATAATAAATCCATCCGAACACGTCACAACAGCCCGGAATATTTTAGTAATTCTACTCTATGTTCCTTCAGAATTATATCATGTGGAACACTTTGTTCAGGATATATACCTAGCTAAGTAGAAACGGAATGAACAGAGTGTGCAGTAGAGCGCGATGGACAGGGGGGGAGAGGGAGGGGGGGAGGAGAACATCGAATAAAATAGGAATGGAATAAATCAGTGGTGATGAAAAAAGTGTATACACAATTTGCCAAAGTGTGAGATCACATTGGCTACAGGGTTAAGTTGTAAGAATTGTTATAAACGCAATTCCTGTGGAGGCTCAAAGAGACGTCATTAGAGTCCTTTTTAAACGATGAACGAAAGTGGACATGATAGTCTACTGAAGCATTCCAAGCGTACTAGTCACGAACTACATACTCACACAAGATTTAGCGGCAGTGTGTTTAGACGTTAAACGTAAAAACAGGGAGTAAATGCTACTCTTTTTACCTCAATGTATCCTGAGTTTCGTTTGTTTTTCAGTGTTTTACACTAGAAATACATTTCCTGGAAATGAATTCAATACTGGTAAACTTAGCCGTAGCGACGGCTGCGTTTGCACTGGTTTCATTGCTACAAGGCGGATACAACGCTGAAAACAAAAATAATATAAAAATACGAGAAAGGTGCTCGATACGACCGTGGCTTCAGCATGATAGAAAATCAATGCCGGAGGATCTAAATGAATTCCGGAATTATATCTAAGTTTTTCTTTCTGGCATGCTGTAACAACATAAAGGAACCTGATGGTGTTACAACTTCAAGCTTTATTAACGAATATTTACGAGTTTCTGTGACTGTGAGAAAAAAAATCGAACCTTTTCATGGTACATGTTATTCCCAAATTGAAAAAGCTCTTCGCTATGCGCCTCTATAAAACGTTTAACTGCAGTAGTTGTGATTTTTATTAGTGCTTCATCAAATAATTGTAAAATTAACAAAGGTTTAAAATCTTCCATGAAAATATTTACGAAAAATACAATACAGTCACTTGGTCAGAAAGTTTCTTGGGACGATGAAACGACCACAAACTTTGACAAAATTTGAAGTACACGTAACGAGAAAGCAAAATGGCAAACTGATCGGAGCCGTGATTGCAGCAGGACAGCTACTTGCTCGCGCATGCGCACTGAACCCACTATAGTTGAGTCGAAATAGGATGATCCCTGGTGGTTGCGCCAATCGGATTTGAGCGCCGGCTGCGGCAGCAGACCATTGGATTAAGTCCAACGCGAGCTTTGCTCTGCGCATGCGCGCGTTCTGTCAGACAACAGTGACCGGTAGCTATAAAATGCAGCAGCTAACTAACTACTTGGCAATACGGCTGCATTCCGTTTCCGCGGCCGGGGCGGTCTCGCAGCCCAGTAGGCGGAGGCGGAGTATCCAATTTGTACACTGAGCAAGCTATAAAGGACAGCAAGGAGAAATTTGGAGAAGGAATTAAAGGGGAAAAAATAAAAACATTGCGTTTTGCAGATGGCATTGAAATATTCTGCCAGAGACAGAGTAGTTGAACTGAATGGACAGTGTGTTGAAATGTGCGTATAAGAGTAACATTTGCAAGATCAAAACAAGGGTAATGGAGTGCAGTCTAAGAAAATCAGGCGATGATGAAGGCCTTAGATTACGTAACGAAACAATAAAAGTGGTACATGAGTTTTGTTACTTGGGCAGTAAAATAACATATAATGGACGACGCACAGAGGATACAAAATGCAGAATGCGAATGGGAAGGAAAGCCTTTTTGAAAAAGAGAGATTTGTTAACACCGAATATTAATTTAAGTTTAAGGAAGTCTTTCCTAAACGCATTTTGTGTAGAGTGTTGCCTTGTATGAGAGTAAAACATGGGCGGTAAACAGTGTGGACAGGAAGAGGATAGAGGCTTTTGAAATGTTGTGTTACAGAAGAATGCTGAAGATTAGGTGGGTGGATTGCATAATTAATGAAGAGGTACAGAACAAATTAGGGATAAAAGGATTTTCTGCAATAACTTGACAAAAAGTTGGGATCGATTAATAGGACACATTCTTAGACATGTATTGGAGGGAAGTGTGTGGGGTAAAAGTCGCAGAGGAAGACCAAGAGACGAATACTGTAAGCAGATTCAAATGGATGTGGGTTGTCGTTCTTATTCAGATATCAAGAGGTTTCCTCGGGATAGAGTAGGTTGGAAAGGTGCATCAAACCAGTCTCCGGACTGATGACCACAACAACACTAAAGTTTTCTCATATTTCTGTAATTTGTGGCTGGAAGAATAAAATTACATTAGTGAAAATAAAATTACAGAATTGGGCGTTTGAAAAGTCCGAGAGATTGCACCACCAGCGCGTATCGAGGTGATGTTTCGATAGTTACTAGCATCTATGGAAATAACGCACACCAAATTTTAGCCATATTGGTCTATTTCTTTGTGTTTGGCAATCGTGTGAATCAAGGAAGTCAAGTGACTGTGTGGTGATTAAACATTATTTTATGAACGGCAAAACGCCTCGGGAGACTAAAGAGAAGCTTGATAAAAATTATGCTGACTCTGCACCTTCGATTAGAACAATTTATAAGTGGATTGAAAACTTTCGGTGTGGCCATATGGACGCAAGTGACATTGAACGTTCTCGACGCCCTGTGGAGGTTACGACTCCAGAAATCATTGATAAAATCCATGATATGGTGATGGATGACAGAAGAGTTGAGTGAGATTGCTAGGCTGAGGGCATCTCGAGTGAACGGGTACATAATGTTTTTTTATAAACATTTGGACATGAGAAAGCTTTCCGCAAGATGGATGCCGCGATTGCTTATGTTTCAGCAAAAACGGAATCGTGTGAAGTGTTGCAAAGAAGGTTTGCAGCTGTTCAGAAAGAATTCGCATGACTTTAAGCACCTTTTCGTCACTGTAGATGGTACATGGATACATTACTATACTCCTGAGACCAAAAGACAATCTAAATAATGGGTTAACAATGGAAAATCTGCACTAGAAAAAGGCGAAGAGCGGTCCTTCGACCGGAAAGATTACGTCGACGGTCTTTTGTGATCAACAAGGGATAATCCTCATCGATTTTCTGGAACAGGGTACAACTATTACAGGTGCATATTATTTATTGTTATTGCACCGATTGAAAACCGAGCTGCAAGGAAATGGTCGGCGTTTGAGCCAAAAAAATCTCCTTTTTCACCATGACAATGCATCAGCACACACCTCAGCAGCTGTGGTCGCAAAATTATTGGAAATAGGATTACAACTCGTTTCACAACCCCCCCCCCCCCCCATTCTTCAGAGTTGGCTCTCTGAAACTACAACTTGTTCCCCAATTTGAAGAAATCGCTGGCGGGACGATAATTTCATTCGAATGAGGAGGTGAATGGAGAAATTAACAGCTATTCTGCATGCTTGGACAATTCCTATTAATCGGAAGGGATCAACAAATTAGAACAGCCTTGAAGGAAGTGTATAAGTCTAAAAGGAGAATATGTTGAAAACAAAATGGTTTTTGATTGTGATAATCATGGGATTATTGTAGATAAGTATTGTGGTATGAGTGTAACAGTGCACAAATGGTTTAAATCATACTTAACTGGAAGAGTGCAGAAAGTTAAAATAAGGAGTTCACTTGATATAGAAGAAACAATTAATTCCTGTAACTGGAGTTATCAAAAAAGGGGTCCCACAATGCTCCGTCTTTGATCCTTTGCTGTTATTAATTTATATTAATGAGTTGCCATTCTACATTCACGAAGATGCTAAGCTACTACTTTTTGCTGATGATAGAAGTATAGCTTTCACACCTGACAAACAGGAATTAACTGATGAAATTGTAAATGATATCTTTCAGAAAGTTATTAAGTGGTTCTCTACAAATGGACCCTCATTAAACTTTGATAAAATCCAGTATATACAGTTTCATACAGTAAATGGCATAACACCATTAATTAATTTAGACTTTGAACATAAATCTGTAGCTGAGGTAGAATATTCAAAATTTTTTAGGTGTTTGCATTGTCGAGGGACTGAATTGGAAGAAACATATTGAAGACCTCCTGAAACGTATGAGTTCATGCTATCAGAGTCATTGCAAAATTTGGTGATATACATCTCAGTAAATTAGCTTACTAAGCCTATTTTAATTCACTGCTTTCATATGGCATCATATTCTGGGGCAATTCAACATTGAGTAAAAAAGTATTCATTGCACAAAAGCGTGTAATCAGAATAATTGCTGGAGCCCACCCAAGAGCATCCTGCAAACAATTTTTTTAGGGATTTAGGAATCTTCACTGTAGCTTCGCAATATATATATTCACTCATGAAATCTGTCATTAGCAATCCGACCCAATTCAAAAGTAATAGCATAGCTACGACACTACGGCTGATATTCACTATCCAAGATTAAATCTAACTTTGGCTCAGAAAAGGATGAATAACGCTGCCACAAAAGTCTTTGGTCACTTACCAAGTAGCATCAAAAGTCTGACAGATAGCCAAATAGTATTTAAAAAGAAATTAAAGGAATTCTGAATGGCAACTCCTTCTACAATGTAGATGAATTTTTAAATAAAACTTGAATAAAATACAACAAAAATGTGATAAAAAATCCTTAAAGTGTTATATAAGGAACACATTGTTGGGGCGATCTAGAATTGTTTAATGAGAAGTTTTCAGCCAAGATCGCTTTCTTCTTTTAATTATATGACCGGTTTCGTCGTGCTAGACGCCATCTTCAGATCAGTCGTTATTTTTTTTTACATCACTGCTGTATCTTGTTGTTATAGCAATGATGTAAGAAATGACAGGTCTGAAGATAGCGTCTAGCACGCTGTAACCGGTCATAAAATTAAAAGAAGAAAGCGATCTTGGCTGAAAACCTCTCCTTAAAATATTGATTGTCAAGTGTAGACAACATTGATAATATTCATCTCGGGTATGCAGCCGGATACCGTCGTCAACTAGACACGATATTTCGGCAGACCAACTGGCTGCCATCTTCAGGTGAGAGCGCTACAACACCAACTCGCCAGAAACTGAGGCAGAACAAGAAACAGCAGCCCCTTTATACACCGCTGACGACCCACCGCGCGTGCGCGAAACCAAAGTAGAAGCCACCTAGGCGCAATAGAACTAGTAGCGCGCCGGTGGAGAAAATCGGCAAAAACGATGGGTCGAAACAACGTTAGTTAAAAGAAACAGCAGGTCGAAATGAAGACTGTTGTTGCTTAATATCACATAAGATCTGGTTCAAAGTTTTACTTAGAGGAAAGCCCTTGTCCCTATTAATAATATTATCGGCCATACGAATTCCCATGGATTCTTTAAGAACATATTCCCAGTAGCGGGAAGCAGGAGCAATCAGTTTAGCTTCATCATATAACATCTTGTGTCCCTCATTCAGACAATGTTCAGCAACAGCTGACTTTTCAGGCTGAAGCAAACGAGTATGACGGTGGTCTTCCACACACCGATCCTGAACTGTGCGGATCGTTTGTCCGATGTAAGTTTTACCACAATAACATGTAATACTATAAAAACTGAGTTTCCTCAGTCATAAATCACCTTTGACTGATCCAAGGAGGGACCTAGTCTTAGGTGGAGGCATAAAAACACTTTTAATGTCAAATCATCTTAAAATTCTTGAAATTTTCGAGGAAATATTCCCGACGGAAGGCAAAAAGGCAATAGACTCTTAATTGTCCTCTAATGGTTCACCTTTTGGACCAAATTGAAACGCACGACAAATTTGTTCAGCAGTGTACCCATTCTGTTTAAAGACCACTTTGAGATGCTCCAGTTCTTCACCCAGTTTGTCTTGGTCCATCAGACTTGCATTGAATTAAAATTTGTGGTGCGTCCGGGAATCGAACCCGGACCTCCATGCTTACAAGGCAGACGTCTTACGAAATGTCGTATATATGATCTATGGAGCAATTAATCTAATCCCCAAACACGTTAGTAGTTTTTATTTTTGCACAGACTTTTGAAACCCCCTCGTATACACGTTTTTTCTTGATCAAAGTGCGCGACCACCCCTGTACTTGCAGTTGCCGCCCTCACAGCGCTGACAGTGACGTCCTCTGGCGTTTATTGAAACGTCACCGTGTCTGCCCTGTACGCAGAAGGTGTGTGCAGGGGAGACGGCCTTCCTTTGTGGCGGCGACGGCCGGCCGGAAGCGTGGCGATATTGCGCTTCTCGCCTCTGCCTGTACCCGCGACCTGGGCCTCGCCACTCCCGTCTGCCCGCTCCGCGCCCTGACCTGGGATTGATCGCGGCGCGTTAACGCGGTCCGCATCAAATATTTGCCCCGCCACCTCAATGGCTCGCCCCCAAACCCCCGATCTTGTCTAGCCCACACACTGGTGCTAAGTGCTGACACCGCACGCTTCCACATATCCATGTTTGTCGATCCTGTCTTCCTAGAGTTGAGAGGTCACTGAATGTACGCCACAGTCCTTGTTCAAAAATCTTATGTTGGTAACAATAAGGTTCTTAAGAGTGCATGTTTCCGCGTCGATATCCATTGATCTCGTGTTACCAGCCGCGTCCTGTGGCTTACTGCCCACAAGCTTTCGACAGAGAACTCCTCTGCCATTGTCAAGTGGATGACTGTCAATTCGCGGCCGCTGCCGTGCTCAGTGCGATGACGCACTACTGCGGCCACTAGACCAGACCTGCGGCTGGTCGTGCGGCTGCCCGTCAGCTGGCCGCAGCTCAGTCGTGCTACGGACGTCACGGAGAGCTACCGCTGTCTACCTCTGGAATCGCGAGAAGAAGCCAAGGAAGAAGACATATTGGGTGCATCCTATGTTGCAATCCCGCTCAACAAACGGAATGTTTGTTACTTTTTTCTGTGAGCTTCTTGAACAAGAAGATAAATTCTTCAATATCCCTAGAATGTCTACAAAAAGTTTTGATGAATTATTAAAGAAAATTGGAGACATCATAAGCTTATAAAATAACTTACACTGCGTGTTTTGTTCCTGTGGAGTTGCACATTCACTGCCCCAGAACATCATAGTCACTTCCACCCACATTTTCTTTTTCACATTTTTATCGGCGTATTCTTCACATGACAAGTCCCACAAAGGAGGCCTCTCCCTAATTTTTATGATAAATTCCTCCGTATCGAAATCGATATCAATGAAAGATGCCTTAACCTGTGCAGTACACGCGTAACGAAATGTGAAAAGACACACAGCTGGCGCCGCAGCGACGGCTGACCGCACACTGGCAGTGTAGTAGAGTTGGCTACGGTTTCATGGTTTTTAAACCAGGTTTCTATACACACAACAGTTTGTGTTTCAAAACCGGCATGTTTCACGGTTTCGAAACCATGCGGTTTCATTCCGTTCTGTTTCGGATCACATTCGCGGTCGATTGTAGATACACTGAAACCGTTTCTTCGTGTCGGTTTCACAGTTTCGTGTCGGTTTCATGGTTTCGTGACGGTTTCACAACACCGGTGTTTCAAACAACTAATGCAGAAAGGCGGAACAGACTAATGGTATCGAAATGTGGTGTTTCATTTTACTGAAGCTCCACACAGATACACGTATAACTTACTAGTGTATAAATCATTTAGAGATTGTCAAATAGTAGTTGACACTCGTGAGTCTGCAGCTAATGATTACTGAAACAAGATTCGTTTGCAAGAGACTGCTTTATTCCGAAATGACATAATGTCTGCTTTATAAATGTGAAAGAACAATAAAACAACGTTCACTATTTGCATTGAAATAACCAGTTAAATTCTAGGTTTATCTACCATATTAAAAATACAAGAGTGAAACATTTTAAAAATAAGATACAACATGAAGCCTGAAATGACATTTTTTATACTAACAAGGGTAGATCGCATATTTAATCTCGTGTTAAAGAGTTAGTTTCTTACTTGCGAAAACGAAGTTACCTATTGTCGTTGTAATTTTTCGACACTCATGTTAAAGGAATTGCGGCGGTGGTGTAACGGTTAAGACGTATAAGTGGTCAATTTGTCTTTTGTTTTATTATTTTTGTAATTCCATAGCATTATTTGTGATTATTTAGTGTGCCCTTTATTCCCTATAATTTATTTAGTATGTATAGAAAGTAGCATTTATGATCCCTCACTGTAATATGCGTACCGTATTGCAGTTTGTGAGTTCCTAACGGGGTAAACTTTTACCTACCATACCGGCGGCCTCGTGTGACTATGTTGGCAACATCAACAACACGGAAGAAAATCTCTATCAACTTGTTTCGTACAGACCAAGAAGTAAATATATATTCTATGGTTGACAGGTTCTTGTATGACCCTTGTCCACATAGTGAAAAATATTGCCCTCCTAGAACGAAGATTTCATGACAAAACATACATTGCTTCACGGTTTCATGGTTTCGAAACAGTGTATTGAAACCACAGATGGTACGGTTTCATTTGTTTCGAAACCGTCAGATGTTTCAGTTTTCCCATCTCTAACCGCAATAGTGCGCCATTGCCCTTATATAGCTGCGCCGCCGCCAGTGACGTCACTGGTGCCCAGTTCCATGACCATATATGGCAATGTTTTGGTCGCGAGTACGCCGCGCCCGCTTCAACTCCGCAACTACGGGACCCCAAGCCGTACTGAGCTGCAAGCCGCCGTCTTTATTGAGGGTGTTTTCAGAAATTTTGATCTCTACTGCCTCGTTTATTACGCTGTCCCAGAAGTTGTTGGTCCGTTTAATAATAATAGATGTCTCGCCGAAAGCAATGCCGTGTCCGTTTTCCAAAGCATGTTCCACCCACAGTTGATTTTTCGGGATAGCGTAATCGAAAATACCGCTCGCGTTCAATATTGCGAACAGTCTGGGCGACATAAAACTACCGACACTCACAAGGAATTTTTATAAATGACCTAAATCATCTTTCACAGGTGAGGGTCTCAGAACACCAGGCATTTATAAAATTCCTTGTGAGTGTGGGCAGTTTTATGTCGGTCAGACTGTTCGCACTATTGAACAGCGACGCATAGAACACGAGCGGTGCTTTCTATCACGCTATCCAGAAAAATCAGCTGTGGTGAAACATGCTTTGGGAAACGGACACGGCATTGCTTGCGACGAGACATCTATTATTAAACAAACCAACAGCTCCTGGGACAGCGTAATAAACGAGGCAGTGGAGATCAAAATTTCTGAAAACACCCTCAATAAAGACGGCGGTTTGCAGCTCAGTACGGCTTGGGATCCCGTAGTTGCGGAGTTGAAGCGGGCGCGGCGTACGTGCGACCAAAACATTGCCTTATATGGTCAAGGAACTGGGCACCAGTGACGTCACTGGCGGCGGCGCGGCTTAGCACGGCAGCGGCCGCGAATTGACAGTCATCCACTTGACAATGGTAGAGGAGTTCTCTGTCGAAAGCTCGTGGGCAGTAAACAACAGGACGCGGCTGGTAACTCGAGAAGATTTCATTAATAAGGTTCTTGTATCTTTGGAGATTGTATAACCCCACCGTTAAAATTCGGTATTCTAAATTACAAAAACTTCCTATTTTTAATTTTTCCTTATTTTTATAGTTTTAAATCGCCACAGTCCTCTACATCTCCCTTTTATCGTTTCTCGCTCCTTCCCTTCATTGTACTGATTATTGCAATTCATATTCTTGCCTATCAGAGCCTTTACAATCCATCATTCAACGCGGAACTTTCCATCCCCACCCTTACTCGGCATCGTTCCCCCTCCACTCCCCACCTCACTCACACTCTATATCACAGTCTAACATACCAGTCACGACACTCGAGCGAATTTTTGTTAGCCGTTGCGATCGTAGCGCGGCAAACGGCCAGCAGCAAACCCTACTGAGTTGTCGGTATCTCGTGAATTGTGTCGTGTTACTTGCAGCATTTATTAGTTTTTGTGATGCTTTTTGGAACCGGGAATGCTTGTAGCGCAATTAATTGCAGCAAGAACCAGAAGAGCACCATATGTCATATTTCAGATTTCCTAAGGACCCTGAAAAGTTTGTAACATGATCCTATTTCTGAAATGTTTTTGTTACGAATCGTCTGACAATTACATAAATTTAAGTACAATTATGATTCGCCGTCCGTGGTGGCCGAGCGGTCTGCGGCGTGCTAGTCACGGTCTGCACGGCTGCTGCGGTCGGGGATCCGAAACCCCCCCCCTCGGGCATGGATGTTTGTGCCGTCTTTAGTATAAGCTAGTTCATAAGTAGTTTGTAACATATTTGAATTATGATTCTTTGATCTTTTCAGGAGTAGAAAATGGCTCATAAATTGCAGAAGAAAAGATCTACTGAAGAAAGATGCCGAATACCTGTGCAATAACGTGAAATTTTTGTTCGTTCCACTTCGAACAAATGTCTCATATGATGTGTTTAAAGTACAAACCTGGCTTTCAGCTACGAAACAGATTTTGGTTCCAAATGAAGAATATTACATAAAGATGTCTTCGGTTTTCATTCAACAAGATGTTCAGTCATAGCTGCGGTTGTCCTGATCACAGAGTAGTTCGTAAATTACTTCAGCTGCACGTTAATATGAATGGCTAAACATAATACACCTGTCTCGAAGACAGTCAGCGAGCGAATAATCTTGAGTGTTTTTTGGGTAGTTTTAAACATTCGTGCTGATTTCGGGCCTCGTACAGTGAAGAGTCTTGGCTGCTGCAAGTCGCGATAGGAATGTGTTGCCCATTCAGTAGGTGCTCCAAACTATCACACTTCCGTTTGTTTCCTAATTACAATAAGTCTGATTTCGCTATTCAGAATTACGGCTGATTGAAACAGTGACCTATAGATCTGCAAAGACATGCTGTTCAGACTCTCCCTCTTCTCTCTAATGCTTGATATTCATTCACCAATAAACGGGGTACATAATAGAATAAGTAAAAAATTTAAGAGTCACGGTGAAAGACTTAGGAAGTTCATATTCGCAGGACGCGTAGAACCTCTGACAGTAAACTTCGGTGAATTTAGTCATAACGGTCGATCTGATAATACCGGCGAATCGCAACGCTGCACCTGCGTAGTGGCCGGTGTCGACAACCTGCCACCACAGTAGTTCAGTTGGAGGATCATGTGTTCCGTGTTAGACCAGTCAAACGAAATGCTTGTTTAGTGCATGATTCGTCCTGAACTGAGAATAGAATAATGAACGATCAAAGAATCAATGTAAAGTTTTTAGTATTTTGATTTTTTTTCATGCCAGTTAACACAACTAAGGAAACGCATGCGATACTGGTATGTATTGGTATCAAGCGCTGTCCGTGAAGTGTGTGTACGAGTGGTCCGCCCGTTCTCGAGGATGCCGGGAAAGTGTTTCTGACGAGCGGCGACCGACGTCAGTGACGTAAACGTTGAGAAACTGAGGACATTGATCACGAACGATCGTTGATCGAGCAACTGCGCACAAAATAGGGATGAAATGCACATTAACCGTGGACCCGTGTGAAATCTGTATGTGTGTTGTAAGATGTTGAACCTATCGTTAAATCAGACAACAAATTGTTCATTAACACAGCAATTTAGTTTAATTATGGCCCTGATATTAATGTATTTACTATTAAATAAGAAACAGTGCATTAAACTGATTATATGCGCAACGGATCTTTTAACAAAATAGCTGTGGCAAGTCACCATATGAAACAAACACTGACTATACTCAAAATATTTGACTGCGAGAAAGATAATAAAAAACCAGAAACCACTTTCTTAATGTTTGATTGCGGGAATTTTATGCAGATCAGTATCTGATTATTGAAATTTAGTATCCTAATCAATTGACTGCAGTGTTGTATAACAATCATTTACTTAGCACAAATAACGAAATCTGTTCAACAAGATTACCAAAATAAATACTGCACTTTAAATCCACAAATAATTAATTATCAAATAAAGGAAGTAGGTTAATCTTCTAACTATGTAAATGAAACAGGAAAGAAAGGTCAACTTTGTTACTTATTAATAATAATCACCATTACATTACCTACCTAATACAACTTTTTCCTGATGACATCAAATGCAATTACCTTCATTCCAGCGGTGAGAGTAATAAAAATATAATATATATTCCAAATACAATCAAGTCAATTTTCTGGCACAGCAGCCTCTGCTCTACATCGGAGCCATACACACAACCGCTCTCTAAGCGAGCTAAACCACAAGTGCATTCTCTCTCTGCGCAAGCTACAATGCTATGCGTTACATAATCTTTGCCAAAGATGAAACTTCACAGAGTTAAGTACACATATCGATACACACAGTAGAAGCGATATTATACATTTTCTTGCAAGCAAGTTACTCGACACAAAACAGGAGGCACAAAATTACACATTTTCTTACAACAATATTTTTATGAACACGTTTCACGTGCGTCAAATCCTTACCGAGAAGGTAGGGAGGAAGTAAAGGTGTTGTCGTCTTGAGCCACATCACTTGATTGACGATGAGAAGTAGGCACGTTTAGAGGCTTCACAGGATTTTGTCAAAACGGTTGATACGACACTCAATTTGTTGAACCGAATTGTTCAAATGTTTGTAAACCTATTGGACCAAACTGCTATGGTCATCAGTCCCTAGACTTACAAACTACTTAAACTAACTTACTCTTACGACAACACACACACACACACACACACACACACACACACACACACACACACACACACACTCGCACACACATATGTAGTCTATAGCATAACGCCTTAAATGTTCAAATGTTTGTAGAGCTTATGGGACTTAACTAGGGGGTTATGTCACTAAATTTACAAACTAGTTATGAACTATCTAATACTAAAGACGGCACAAATATCCATGCCCGATGGGGGAATCGATCCCCCGACCATAGTAGCCATGCAGAACATGAATGGCGCGCCGCAGACCGTTCGGCCACTGCGGCCGGCATAATTCCTTAGACCATTCCGCGCGGCAGAACCCTTTTGTCACTGAAACCTCGTGTCTCCGGTACGACCCTAAAACGAAACCGTGAATTACCGAATGGCGTTCTCCGACATTACCTCGTCGAAAAAAGGACAGAGCCGAAAGATCAACCGAGTGTGGTAGCGCATACGGGAGGACGGTGGTTCAAATCCACCTTCGGCCATTAGATTTAGGTTTTCCTTTATTTCCCCAAATCACTTTAGGCCAATGCCGGGATGGCCTTTGAAAGGGTACGGCCGAATTTCTTCCCCATCCTTACCCAAAAACTCGAGCGTGTGCTCCCTCTCTAATGACAACGCTGTCGACGGTATTTTAATCCCTAAGATTCCTTCCATCCGAAAAATCACGACTATAAACGATGCCCATCACGTTTTTTTTCGAAAGGAATTATAAAACAAGGAATTTCTCCCCGAGGGAACAACAATGAATTGCTGGAAGTTACGTTGAAATTTTGGACCGTTTCATTTAACGTCTATATAGGGTACAACCACAGTAGGCACAACAGGGTTCCTGGTTTTTTGTTCACGTCAACGCTGACCCACACACAGACCCAGCATCGTCAAACAGTTTCTGGCAACATAAAAAAAGTGGGTGGTGCAATTTGAACATACACCATATTCGCCGGATCTCAATGCTACAGACTCCTTCGTATTCCATCGACTCAAACTCGCTTTGAAATGAAAGAAATTTGACGATATTCCTGACATCTAACAAAACTTGACGGCTTCGTGCAAAGATTCCAGGACAAGTATCGCAGAGCTCGGCGGCGCATACTTGTGGGAGGTGACTATTTCAAAGAACTTAAAAGCTGTACGTGTGTTGTGTGGATGTTGAACCTATCGTTAGATCAAGCAACAAATTGTTCCGTGACACAGCAATTTGGTTTAATTATGGCCCTGATACTGATGTATATGCTATTAAGTGAGAAACAGTGCATGAAACTGATTATGTGCGCAACGGATATTTTTAACAAAACAACTGTGACATGTAGCCTTTTGAAACAGACACTGACTATACTCAAAAATTTCGACTGCGAGAAAGATATTAAAAAAACCACAAATCACTTTCTTAATGCTTGACTGTGAGAACTTTATGCAGATCAGTTTCTAATTATTGAAATTTAGTATCAATTTAGTATCATAGTCAATTAACTATCATTTACTATGGCACCAATAATGAAATCCGTTCAACAATATTATTCACATCAATACTGCACTTTAAATCCACTAATAATTAATTATCAAATGAAGGAAGTAGGTTAATTTTCTAACTACGTAAATGAGACATGAAAGAAAGTTTAAGTTACTTATTATTATTAATCAGCATTACATTACCTACATAATACAACTTCTGACTTGCTGGCAAAGCAGCCTCTGCTCTATATCGGAGCCATACACACAACCCAACCGCTCTCTAAGCGAGCTGAACCACTACTGCTACTCTCTCTCAGTGCGAGCTACAATGCTATGCAATACATGATCTTTGCCAAAGATGAAACTTCATAAAGGACACATATCGATACATACAGTAGAAGCGATATTATACATTTTCTTGCAAGCAAGTTACTCGATACAAAACAGGAGGCACAATATTGGACATTTTCTTACAAAATAATTTTTTATGGACACGTTTCAAACTGTAAGGGGTAACAATAGTTCACAGTCCATCTACGTTAATGTTACAGATACTTTATTGTCAGAGGTTGTACGTTAGTATGTATTGCAGCAATGATTGCAATTTGGACAAGTCGATTCGCGAATATTAGGTCAACATCGATAGCGCGGCGGAACACCACTTATCGGTGAAATCTACCTGTGGCTATAAAGCGAAGTTAATGGTTCGGTTGGACTTGGGAGGACTGAAAAATGCCTTTATGAGGCATGCGAGAACCGCACCGTAAAATCAGACTGAAAAAGAGCCGATTATTGGGAAGATAGAATGAGATGCATCCATCCGGGAAATTGAAGCTCTTGCGGGACAAAGTCTTCCGTCAGTGAAACTAATGTGTACCTAATCTACATGGCATACTCTGCAAATCACATTTAAGTACCTGGCAGAGGGTTCATCGAACTACCGTTATACTATTTATCTCCCATTACATTCTCGAATAGCGCGCGGGAAGAAAGATCACCTGAACTCTCCGTCCGAGTTCTGATTTTTCGTGTTTTATTTTATGATCTTTTCTACCTGTGTAAGTGGGAGTCAACAATATGTTTTTCCGTTCGGAGGAGAATGTCGGCCATTGGAATTTCGTAAATAAATATTTCATATCACAACCCTTACCTGGAAATTTGTTACTTTTATTATAATATCCTGTTACCATTTTGCACGTAATTAGTTTCCCCAGTTTTAATGTTCTTACGTTCCGTTACAAAATTGGTAACCAACTATTGTATAAGATAGCTAACAGTTTTTCTTACTAAGCACTCGAAATAGCAAACATATATATATTACTGTACCCAATGTTAAAAAATCCTACTCTTACGGATGTCCTTGTTATACAATAGGGCCAAGTACACATTCATATTTGCCTCAGACTCAAATTAAACATTTATTTGTACTCTGTTAAATTACCGAATTTTATGATTCTGCAGCGATTTCACTCTGTGCTACATCCGTAGATGTTATTCGGTTAAGATCAGTCACTGTTACGTACTGTCTTACGCGCTACCCGTGATCATATTTATATTCAGTATCACACAGCTGTTAAACATTGGTCTGCACTCTGTTTAACTAATGAAGTACTTGATTGGAACTTAAATGGCGGCAACTATTTATTCACAACGATAAAAAAGCGCTACATGTTTGCACTTGGTACTGTCATTCAAAGTAGCCACCAGCGTTGTGTAGAACCCGTTGCCAGCGTTGTGGAAGGTATAGTATACCGTTAGCAGAGCCTGTTCTGTTGATGGTGCGAATGGAGCGGTCTACTTCCTGTCGAATATCTTGACCAATTCTGAAACGAATGCCATAAATTGGTTTCTTCATCTTCGAAATCAAATCAAAGTCACAAGTCCGGGGAGTATGATATAGTACTTCCCAGTCCCATCGACCGAACAGAGTAGCCACAGCTTGAGCTGTATACGCCCGCTCACTGTCGTGCAAAATGATTGGTGGGATGCGCAGAAAGTATTTCCGCTTCTTTCGCAATGCTGGTCACGGGTGATTCTCCAAAATCGATCAGTAATACTGTTCATTGACTGTCTGCTGTGGAGGAACGTAATGCGTTAGGATAACACAGTCGTACACGAGAATCGCCATAACTTTCATTATACTGGGGCACTGACGCACTTTCAACTTTCGCGGCGACGCGTAATGACGCCATTCGTTGGATTGGCGTTTCAGTTTTGCGTCGTTTGATGTGGCCCATGTCTCATCCAGTGTTGACGGTAAGGCGTAAGAAAGCGTAACCTTCGCGTTCATAGCGCTCCAAGTGCGTTTGAGCAGCGTCGTAACGTATCCATTTATGCACATTCGTCAATTCATGCGCAACTCATCGAGATGCATTGTTTAGCATGCCCAGGCGTTCCTTCAGGATGCGAAGCACAGTCGTATACGCTAATCCGGTTTCGTTGGCTACCCCACAAATAGTCTGGCGTCGATCACTGTCCACCAACGCGACAACAGTATGCATTTCTTCTTCAGAGACGCTAGGACGACCAGCCCGATCGATGTCTGCCACAGTTTGACTAATTTTGTTGTAGGCTTTTTACCCAACCTGCCACTGCTCTGTACGGCAATGCCGATTCCCTGCAGGCCTTGATGATACTGTCGTGCTGTACGACCTCTGGTACATTAAATCTTGATCCAACTCGGTTCATCCTGTTTCGTAAACAAACTGACATCATTACGTGAGACCGCTCCCTCACAAGTGACTGTTTCCCTCGACTGTACGCACGTCGGTGACGAGGGACGGAAGAGTGCATTTGCTCGAAGGCAATGTAGGTATGACAACAACCTGTGGTACCAGTGACAATAGTAAATTCCACTGCATAGTATGTCCACAGCAATGTTGCCACTGAAAGTCCAATCCTCGTATATATGACTAAACTAAAAAAGGTAAAGAAAAACGACGGGAACCCTCGCTAGGAGAAAACTAAGGCATCTTATGGAATTAATCGCAAGACGAATGTCACACAATCTTTGGTGGCATTTGCGTCCGCCTGCAAGCGGGGAAACACGAAAAAGTCCCCATAAGCTAGATCAGGGAAGTATGGAGCCTGTTCAAGAGCAGTTACCATCTTCTGCGCCAGACGCGCACGGTTCGTGCAGTGTGCAGGGGCATTGTCATGAAGCACCGTGCATTTCCAGTCCAACTCTGACCGAACCAGTCGGATACCTGTAACAATCGGTTCAAAATTGACTGGCAAAATGCAACATTTATGGTTAGCCGTGCAGGGACAAATCCCTTGTTGATGATGCCGTTGCTTCATTGCGCTGTGACACTTCCTGTCACACTGATTACGTCCAAATGGTCGCAGACTGTTTCTGCTGCCAGTCACATGCAATGCATTTTGTGAATCGATTCTCCTCAAGTTCTCGGATTAATATATATTTTTTAACCTAAACATACACGTTTCACTGGATATAGGAATGGCATCATATCCATTTTAGACCCAAAGTTGTAGGTGATGTGACATTAATACAGAAAGGGACATTTACGATACAAAATAATAAATTCATTACAAAACTGAATATAAATTTATTTTCAAAAATCTTCTACCCACTCAACTGTTTGGTATGGGCCTTTGCAACACATTCTTATGAAACTTCCTGGCAGATTAAATTTTTATGCCGGAACCGGGACTCGAACCTGGGACCTTTGCCATTCGCGGGCAAGCGCTCTGGGTAGTTCTACTCATTGCGGTCGCTGATCTTAATTTACGTGGTTGTACTATTTGTTGATGGCTCAGCTTTTTTATTACAGAGGGCGTTCAGCCCTCTGACCGGGAGCGCTGAGCCACGGCGCTCGGCACCGACTGAGCTATCGCGACACGACTCACGATGCCGCCTCACAACTTTACTTCCGCCAGTACCTCGCCTCCTACTTTCCAAACTTCACAGAAGCTCTCATGCGACACATGCAAGACTAGCACTCCTGGAACAAAGGGTATGGTGGAGTCATGGCTTAGCCACAGCCTAATTCTTATGACTGCACAATCTTACAGTAACATGCCTTTTGAAAGAAATCACGTAACATCATCACAGGATCAGATAAAATCAACAGGTTGTCAGACATGATAGCTTCACATATCAACACCTCGTCAACTTGTCTTTTGTACCAATTGTAAGTGTACCGGAGTTTGCCGACTGCTGGTACCGCCCAGTGTAGAAACATGGAACTAAAACACGTTGCGCAAGTTACTACAGTCCATCCGCGATGCAGGCCCGAACTTCCCAAGGTGAATCACGAAGAAATAAATCAAGAAAAACCAGAATCGCTCGATTTATTCGAAAGTCATGGCCGCAGTGATGTGGCCGAGTGTTCTAAGACATCTCGCTACGGAGCGCGCGGTTTCTCGCCGTGGGAGGTTCGAGACCTCCCTTGGGCATGGGTGTGTGTGTTCTCCTTAGTTTACAAACATTTGAACAATGATCTGAAGACACATGCGCAGGCACGCACACTTGTGCCAAGCTGCCGTTCAGATCTGACACCATTCACTCAACATTTTAGATGACAAACTACCTATAGAATAGGTGGCTATATCACACGATGCCATTCGCGCGTTAAAATCGTCCATGCCATCCCATAAGGGATTAGTTATCATGGTCCATGGAGTACCCTTGTTCCTACAAGGCAAGACACCTGCTGAAGCGAAGTGACGGAAATACTGACCGTTGCTTCGCAACATACTAATGTACCTGAGGATACAAACATTCTAGCTGTAGTCTTCGAAAGTTTCCTGTTCTTCTTAACCGGAGGGATACCGTTTATGGTGCTATTCACAAGTTTGCGTCCGTATTACGCCGTTCTTCTTACACGATATTTCAGCGGTCCATCCGCATTTTTCAGGTGCGACTGATGTACAATCACGGCGTAAATGTGCACCAGTCTTACCTGAAGATTTATGCCCGATTTCACCAAGCGTCGTTTATGACTTTGACGATCGTTTAATCTTTGACGATCGTTTAATTTTCATTTTTGAGTTTCATCGACGATCGTTAAACTCGCCGTCAAAACTGACGCGCCGATTTTGCGTCGTCAAATCATTTGATGAGTCGTTTATACAAGACAGGTTTACTGTAGTTTGAATATTCAGGAGTTTTTGTAAACGTAACAAAGATACTTTATTGCTGTAATCATCTGGCTGTGAAGATGGGATATAACTTTGATGCTGACGTATTGTACATAGATTAGCTAGAAAATCTAGGGCCTGAACGCGAAATTTCTGAGCGCAATGATCATTTCTACACAATGAATGACATAAAATTCATTACAATGTACAGGTTGTCCAAGAATTCAGCATTAAAACTTATGGAAAAAATTGGAAATAGACCAGAGTATCCAACTAACGATACAGAACATTAACCCCAATACAAAAGCTGCTTTCAACTCTACGATTCTATGCTACTGGATCTCTTCAAATGGTAATAGCAGACTTAAATGAGGTTTCGAAATAAACCGTCGGTCGATATATGTTTAGAAGCAATTGCATCGCTGAGAACCCTATATGTGAAATTCCCGCAAGGAATTACGTCTTTCATTTTCGAAATAAGACCCACAAACAAACTTTTCTCATCATCAGAAAATTTAGACACACTCTTTATTTCATCGGCACGTTCGAATTTCTTAACGGTGTTATTGCCCGGTTTCACCAAACCTACGAATCACAACAACTTTGGCCGTACTGAATAACCCGCTATTTATGTAGCGATATTCATTTGTTCAATCTAAAACTAGAGAACAAAAATGAAAACAAACGATAATACTCGATAGTATCGATTTAATACACGATACTAGACGCTGTTTCGATTGGAGAACGCCTAGTCAATTCATTGAGACTGGCGACGACGAAACACTATAGATGTTTGAATTTTGTCTAACGTATATAGACGAAGTTTGGTTCAAACGGGCATTAAAGTATTAAGCTGCCAATATCGCAAATAATTAATTTATATTTTGATAACCGGTTTTGCATTGCGTTTTGCTGATGACATTGTAATTCTGTCAGAGACAGCAAAGGACCTGGAAGAGCAGTTGAATGGAATGGACAGTGTGTTGAAAAGAGCGTATAAAATGAACATTAACAAGAGCAAAACAAAAATAATGGAATGCGGTCTTAGAAAGTCGGGCGATGCTGAAGGAATTAGATTAGGTAACGAAACAATGAAGGTGTTAGATGAGTTTTGTTACTTGGGTAGTAAAATAACATGCGATGGTCGCAGTACAGAGGATATAAAATGCAGAATGGCAATGGGAAGAAAAGCATTTTTGAAAAAGAGAAATTTGCTGACATCGAATATTAATTTAAGTGTAAGGAAATCTTTTCTGAAGGCATTTGTGTGGAGTGTTGCCTTGTACGGGAGTGAAACATGGACGATAAGCAGTGTGGACAGGAAGAGAATAGAGGCCTTTGAAATGTGGTGCTACAGAAGAATGCTGAAGATTAAGTGGGTAGATCGCATAACTAATGAAGAGGTACTGAACAGAATTGGTGAGAAAAGGAATTTTTGGCATACCCTGACCAAAAGAAGGGATCGCTTGGTAGGACACATTCTTAGACATCGAGGTATCGTAAATTTAGCATTGGAGGGAAGCGTGTGGGGTAAAAATCGCAGAGGGAGACCAAGAGACGCGTATAGTAAGCAGATTCAAATGGATGTGGGTTGCCGTTCTTATCAGGAGATGAAAAGGCTTGCTCAGGATAGAGCAGGGTGGAGAGCTGCATCAAACCAGTCTCCGGACTGAAGACCATAACAACAACAACCGGTTTTGGTGCAATTAGGGTAGCATCATCATGGTCACTTGTGTCCTATGCTTTCCATTTCACATTATAATGATATCTCAGTCATAAATATTTTAAGAAGGCGCTCTGTCAACATGACACATAATGGGAAATTTGATTTAAATATTTCAACTGTTTTTAAGTTTGTCATACCAATTGTAAAAGTAAAGAGATTTATGATTGACGTACCATTAAAATCTCGCGCGCCTTCACGAAATGGAAAGCATAGGACACAAGTGACCAGATGATGGTACCCTAAATGTACGGAAACCGGTCGTCAAAAAATAAATTAATTAATAACAATCTTGGCAGTTTAATACTTTAAAGCAGAGCTTTTCAAACTGGGTGTCGCGACACCCTGGGGTGTCGCGTAGTAGTATCAAGGGTGTCGCGAGACTAACAAATTTAGACTCTAAACAAAAAAACTTATCATAATATAACACAAAATATCCTTCTCTTCATACTACCCCGAAGACTCGCCTGCAGCTAATCATCATTCTCTTTTTTCAGTGCACCACAGATCACTTATTAAAGGAATGATCAGTCACTCGATTATCCGGACCTCAGTTGTAGGGATTCGCGATTATCCGGATTGTCAACCGGGAGTAATTATCTTTGTTGTGTGGTCCGAGCATGTACAACATTACCCGCTGAAACTACCCACCGCATCCCACACCATCTGTGTTCCACGCGTTTCATTACTGACAGCGAGCATTTATTTGTTATTAGGCTTAGGCATGCGCAGAGCTGCTGCTGATACTCGATAACAGCTCTTTCCATGCGCAGTTTGCTGAAACTGGCAGCTGCTTGAACGAACCTTCACTGTAGTCTACTTTCCTTCTCAAAAAGCTGCACCTGGGCGTTTTTTAATGGATTTAGCAAAGCCACGTCACCCTCGGTAGCGTTTCTTACAATTAAATGTCAATCAATGACACAGTGGCTATAAAAGCTGTCACATTTTGTAAAAGCAATCACAATTTTCCACTGACTAAAGATATTCAGTAGAGATGTTTAGTATGAGTATGGCCGGTTGATTAACGGAGAGTAGTATTTTAAATGCAGTGATCGTTGGTTCGAATCCTGGTATGCGTTAATACTTTTTCTCTTAGTTTCCCGTATGTAACAGATTCTGGGACCAGAAATGACATTCATATTCTTACTTGTCACAAATATTTATCCATTTTTCCGAATATGTCGGGCTTCCGATGTCGTGGTGAAGCAAGAACGTAACAATAGAACTTAAAGAATAATTCATCAATTGTCATAAATAAATCCTCTTTATTTCTGAAAATGTGATAATATTGAACTGGAAGGGAACAGTCATTGTGCTTTTTTAAATCAGAAATCCGAGCAGCTAATTTCCAGATGCTGTTTTCAATCGATCCAGCAAAACCGTATCTGACCCTGACATGTACACAAGACAGCGAAAAACGGTTTCCGAAATTCAGTTTTCGTGTTTCGGAAGTTGGGTCGCATGTAGAAGAAGCAAGTATTACTGTGTGAGTTAGGCATTGTTGATCTGCGTTGTTATTCTGTTGTACATCTCCGTAGTTCCCAATGTTTCCTTTCCTTGCGATGAGTATACGTAATTGTTGCAGTCAGGATCATCATTAAACATGTCAATGCGTACGAGGATTTCAGTTTCGTTTACAAACTCCATTTAAGCGACACTATTCCCCCCCCCCCCCCCCCCTAGAACCATGTAAATTCTACCATATGTATTTATATTAGTGAAAGGGTGTCGCGCAAAACTGAAAGCTATAAAAGGGTGTCGCTATGAGGGAAAGTTTGGAAAGCACTGCTTTAAAGTAAGAAGATAACCGTCCTACTACGGAAAAATTGAAAGCAGCTGACGATGGCGACCAAGTGGAAAGCTGAAACATCGTGTCAACAGAACGACGTAATCCGGTCGCAAACCGATGAAGAGCACCAACAATTGAATCGTCACATCGAATAACTCTGTATGGCACAGTTTCCAGTTTATAGGAAATCGAAAAAAACTGTTAATTCTAGAGAATTGTTGGATGATAATAATAATATTCCGGTAGATACGTATTATTTGTGCATACAGACTCTTAAAAATACTTGGTTGTGCTTTTCAAAATTTCACCAAGTATAGTTTTTTTTTTTTTTTTTTTTTTTTTTTTTTTTTGAAAATTAGTAAGTTTTAAAATGGATAAATGCTGTATAGCACTGGATATACAGCTTTATTCCATATCACTCTGTACTCTGCTCTAATGGTAAGCCGGCAGCGGTGGCCGAGGGGACTAAGGCGCTCCAGTCACGGTCTTCACGGCCACTACGGTCGGGGGTTCGAATCCCCCCTCGGGCATGGATATTTGTGCCGTCCTAGTTCGTAAGTAGTTCATAAGTAGTTTGTAAGTTTAGGGACTGATGACCCCGTAGTTAAGTCCCATAGACTATACAAACATTTGAACATTTCTAATGGTAAGGTTGTCTAGAATCCAAAAAGTGTAAGTAAGAAAATTATTACATGATACAAAAAATATTTATTGTAAACCGATTACATTGGTCTTAAGAAAGTAGTAGTACATGAGTCTGTTAAAGTTGAGACACAAATCTGGTAGCCAAACTCAGCAGTCACACTGTAGGTTTTCGTAAAAATCCCGGTATTTTGTATCCATATATTTTATCATGTCCAACAGATCCATTTCCTTCTCCTTCTGAAGTGTCAGTGCCCCACTGTAGAGCAACCGAAAATCAGAAGGCAACGGGAAATTTTTTATTTGATGTTCACAGAACCCATACAGCATTATTCCACTCACCTGTGTTGGAGGTTGTTTCCCAGGAACTACCTTTCCTTTTCGTGATTTATATTCCATTCCAGCATCACAAAGCCTTTTCCTCTTAATAGCCTACCAATTAGCGATGTTAATTTTCCTTTTCAACGTGTTATTAGCGCGTTTCAAACCGCTTTCGGTAAGCGTCTCCTTGCTACACTCCGCCATTATTGTACCATACAGCATTGTTCCAGCAGAGGCGCGAAAACTTAATGAATCTCGTCGCTGTTTAGTGCTGCCCTCGGACGGTAGACCGGTCAACTTTTACAGCAGGCGATGCAGACTGCCGCTTACATCATTATTCCACGCTATTCTACGAAATGTCAAAATATGCCATACAGCGTTATTTGATGGCACGGTTCAATTATTACGCCGCGAAATTCTACGAAATTTGATAGCGTTCTGTCTGGGAAACAGATATCTAAATTTGATCACGTCTACGCGGAGGATAATTCTCAGTATCCGGACCAGATTATCAGTTCCCTTCTCCTGCTGGCCGCGTCATTCTGCAGCTCGGCTTCCATTTATCGGCCTCTCCTTTACCCCTGGCGAAGCGCAGTCCCAGTCCCAGCCGCTGTCGCAGGCGTCAGCTATTAATCACCCCGCTTTCACCCCTCAGCTGCTTTTTTCGCGCTGTCGCCTCTCTCTTCATTAATCCACCTGTTGTGCGGCCCTTCTGCCCGACGTCATCAATATCTCCAGCTCAGCCCTTTCTCTTTCCAAACAATTCCAAATTCTCCGCACGCACCAGACCGATTCCTAGCTCTTTTAGCAACATAGTAGCTCCTTCAAAGATATGACAGTGAAATCTGTAACTCACTCAAGACGTGTTTACTTTCTCCCACAAAAGGTCTGTGACATCGAAAGGACAAGTTTACGTTTTAGATCAGGCTTAGAGCTTATCAGAGCGAAAAATATTTACCCTCGACCAATTACTCAGTTTAAAAGGTATCACTTCTGTATCATCCCTCTGGAAATGTATCTGTGATCTAGGAATTATAACAAGTCATTTAGCCACTGTTGGTGTGGACGCAATCTGATCATATACAACGTCAATGAAGTTCGGTGAATAGTCCTGTAACATTAACGCAGATGAACTATGAACTATAGTTACTTCCTATTCCCTCGACCCAAACTCTCTTTGAAAGAGATTTCTTGATATTCATATTTTAATTCGTGCAACTAATTTTCGGCAAAGCCATATAGTATTATTTCACGCTGTCGTCAACAAAACGAAGGTAGATTAAAGCTCCTACCAGCTGAAGTTGAGAGTCGTGCACCGCCGACCGCAGTGGCCGAGTGGTCTGCGGCGTGCCAGTCACGGTCTGCACGACCACTGCGCTCGGGGGTTCGAATCCCCCCCTCGGGCTGGATGTTTGTGCCGTCTTTGGTATAAACTATTTCATAAGTAGTTTGTAAACAAACATTGGAACATTTGAGTCGTGCACCTGTTCGAAATGAGACGCAAACTATTATTGAATTTATTTCGACTGTGTCAGAAGTCAATTTGACAAATTAGCTGACTAAATGTTCAAATGTTTGTAAGGGTTATGGGACTTAACTACGGGGTCATCAGTCCCTAAACTTACGAACTACTTATGAACTACTTACGAACTAGGACGGCACAAATATCCATGCCCGAGGGGGATTCGAACCCCCAACCTAGGTGGCCGCGCAGACCGTGACTTTTTTTTTTTTTTTTTTTTTTTTTTTTTTTTTTTTTTTGTTCTTTAGGTAGATCTGTGCTCTGCGGTCGTTCGTTCGGTGCGTTCTTGGTTGTTCCTTGCATATTTAGCTCAGCTTTTTTATTACAGAGGGCGTTTAGCCCCCTGGCCGGGCGCGCTGAGCCACGGCGCCCGGCCTTTATATTTCGTGGTTTTTTGTTAAATTTGGTGGGCCGTTCCTGGCGGTACTGCAATGCCAGGCCAACCCGTGACAGAGGTAGTGCAAGCACTTAGCACTCCGTCATGATCCAAAAATGAGTTTAATATTCTGGTCCTGCGATGCAGGACGTATCAGATATTAAGCTGATAAGAACAGATACTACACTTTGATCTTAGCCAAAAGGCCGAGAAGCGATGCTGCGGAGACATTAATCAATGGAATCCATTGTTGTCGCTGATAGCACACGTTGTTGACATACCTCCGAGCAAATGGACTCGCCCGTCCCACGTCATCGGCGTGCGCACAATGGAGGCAAACAGTCATTTGTGAGCGAGCGGTCTAACGTAACGGTGTCACTATGTTTTCGAAACTGGAACAACGGAGCTGGATCAAGACTGAATGTGCCAGAGGTCGTACAGCACGACAGTGTCATCAAGTTCTTCCAGAGGCGTCCGGGAAATCTCCGCAAGCCCCCACCATTTTGCACGACAATGCGCGACCGCATACAGCGCAAGCTGTGGCTGCTCTGTTCGGTCGATGGGACTGGTAAGTACTGTACGATACACCACACTCCCCAGACCTAAGTTCTTGCGACTTTGATTTGATTCCAAAGATGAAGGAACCACTTCGTCGCATTCATGACATTCGCTTCACAATTGTTCCAGAGATTACAGAGATTCGGCAGGCTCCATTCGCACCATCAACAGAGCAGGCTCTGTTGACGGAATACTAGGCTTTCCCCATCGCTGGCAACGGGTTGTACACAACGCTGGTGACTACTTTGGAGGACAGTAACAGGTGCAAATATGTAACGATTTAGTATCGGTCGCCACTATTTAAGTTCCAACCCTCATATATGTGTTCGGTAATAATATTTTCCTGTTGACTTATTGAATTGATAAGTCAGATTTGAAGAAAAAAAAATCTGTACCTTTATATTTACGACATCTATCGAAAACATATTGAAGCACATCTCTTGTTAAGTACTGTTACCTCACTCAAAATGTTCTCTACTGACTTATTTCAAAAGTTATGCCATATCACGTAGTTTGGTTTTATAGCGTTAAGCAGCTGGTTCATGCAGCCGCTACGAGATGGCACCGCGTTAGCCGCGGCCACCGCCTGTTCGCGTGCCCTTCAGTCTGATGCCGCCCTGATCTGCTGGCACATCGGCAGCTCCTCAGCGACTTGCTACTACTTTACATTTTTTATTTGTTCAGACTGCTAGCCACTAACTAGCAAATTGTCTTTAACATTTCATACAACATGAGCATTCCTTTACGTGTGTAAAAATCTCATGTGATTTAATCTTTGTTTCTTGTAAAGTTTTCTGCCATTAAAACTATTTTACGTAATAATTTCCTAGTGTACTGTGATTCATTTGTAGGTGATAATTTTACATTCTGATGATGACTTCCATAGCGTTGTCGAAATCTAGATAAATTTTGTAATTACTTTAAAGCAAATCGTGGGGCTGCAGTTTATATTCCTTTTCATCCTATTCCCTAACTTTATTAAGTTGTTTCGCGTCCTGTTCAAAGTAATTTGTATTTCCTAATGTGCCATAATTGAATATTTTCTGCACTTGCAAATGCTGCCTGGCATTGGAACATGTATCCGAATATAGATCTGGAAACATTCGTGATTGCTTGGGTTCCTCATCGTTAGTCTCCTCCCGTACGTCCGTCTCACTATAAGGTACCGTACGTCCCTCCTACGCATTCTCTTTCTCCTCATCCGAGGTGTCCATTCCTCGTTTAAAAAGAAACAATGTTTGATATGACAGTTAGTATGCACTATATTTAAACGTGGACAATGCTTAGTCTCGTATACTAAATTTGTTTGATACGAATATAACAAGGCCACGGCGAGTAATTGTGATAGGTGGCCTATTTTTGAGATTGACGGGTCTGGGTGGATAAGACAGTTGACAAGTAATAATTTAATGACTTACACACTAATCGTGTGTTTAATATAAAGAGACGGAAGGCAGCGCTATTGTATGTTACAAAGAACGGTGCATGCCCAATAATGACGAAACGGCCGAGCGCATTGAGGCGCTATGCGCCGTTCCCCATTGGGGGTTTGAATCCTCCCTCGGGCATGGATGATTCTGTTGTCTTTAGTATCAGGTAGTTCATACGTAGTTGGTAAGTTTAGGTACTAACAAGCCGCGGTGGAGTAGCCGAGCAGTCTAAAGCGCCTCGCTACGGAGCGCGCGCTTGCTCACCGTCGGAGGTTCGAGTCCTCCCTGAGGCAAGGGTGTGTGTTGTCCTTAGGTTAGTTTACCGTAGTTTAAGTTGTTTGTAAGCTTCGGACTGATGACCACGTAGTTTGGTCCGATAGATTTACAGACAGGGACTAACAACCCCACAGTTAAGTCCCCTGGCACACAATTTTAATCTGCCAGGAAGTTTCATATCAGCGCACACTCCGCTCCAGAGTAAAAGTTTCATTCTGGAAACACCCCTTAGGCTGTGCCTAAGCCATGTCTCCATCATATCCTTTCTTCCAGGAGTGCATGGTTCGCAGGACAGCTTCTGTGAAGTTTGTAAAGTAGAAGGCGAGGTACTGGCGGAAGTAAAGTTTTGAGGCGGCAACGTGAGTCGTGTCGGGATAGCTCAGTCGGTAGAGCGCTTGCCCGCAAAAGGCAAAGGTTCCAGGTTCGTGTCCCGGTTCCGACACAAAATTTTAATCTGCCAGGAAGTTTCAAGTTCCACAAGCTTAACAAACATTTGAACTTTTTTTAAATTGTGTTGAACTGCACTTTCATTTAATGTTAGGTTGCGTAGGTGGACCTCTTGCACACAGGAATTAAATCAGTCAGATACCTTCCTGGTTGCAAATCAGAATAAGATTAGGTTAAAAAATGTGTAAATGTTTGTAAAGCTTATGGTACTTAATCACCGGGTCATCAATCCCTAAACTTAGAAACTACTTATGAATTAACTTATACTAAAGACAGCACAAACATCCATGCCCGAGGGGGTATTCGAACCCCCGACGTGGAACAGCCTCGCGCATCGTAGCGTAGCGCCTCAATGCGCTCGGCCGCTCCGACGCGGCAGATTAGGTTAATTGAGAAGTATTTCGTATTTCTTACTATTTTCTTATTTGGGGTTCTCTGGCTGGGCTAAGTAGGTAAGCTGATATAATGCGTATTTTATTCGAAGTAGCTACGGAAACCACAATTATATCTTATAGAAGATACAAACATAAGCAAGAGTACAGTTGCTGAAAAACGTATTTCGAAAAGGGAGAGTCTCTATATGCCGCTTTATAATGAATTTGGTTTTGTCTGGTACAATCCAAACATTGAAAGTGCCTTAGTATTTAAGGAATTTGAGTGGCCCCGCTAGAAGCAATTTGCACATATTTTAAAGAGAATTGTTGGTGGCAGACCCGTATCCGTCAACGTTAAGATTTGGCCGCGTCTCACCATTATTTATTATTGTATCAATAAAACGAATTTGGTATAGGTGACGAAGCAATTATTTCACGTTTAAATGTAGTGCATCAAACATTGTTTCATTGTGTAGGAGGAAATGGGCACCCTTAGATGAGGTGAGTGAGGATGCGCAAGAGGTATGTACGATATACTCTAGTGGAAACTAATCACGAGGAATCGCTATAAGAAAACGAATGTTTCCGACGCATGCGCCGTTAGCGTGTAGAATGTAGAAGTGCAGAAAATATTCAATTCAATTACGGCAAATCAGGAAATACAGAATATTATGGACACAACATCAAACGATTTAATAAGGGAATACGATATTTACCTTTCAAGCATGTCTGTTTCCAATATCAGCTGACAGAATCTACCTGCTTCAATTACATTGCATGAGAAACTTTGTCTAACGGCTAAAAACATGTTTGTGCCACTGATATTAGGTTAGCCTTTTAGTACACCTTTAGACTATCGCTAGAACTCCGGATGCATGTACGTCGATGGCTTGAACCGGCTTTCAAGAACTATAAGTATTACTGAATAAAATCTCGGGCCTCCATCCGCGTCAGGTGGCCAGAAACCCACGAGCTTTTGGCCAAGCTGTCCCTGATCAATGACTGCTGCAATATCGTTGCCTTGCCTTTATAAAACCGCGCTGCTGTCTGTGACAACACTAGGACTAGCTGCTTCTGCATATATGGTACTGTTTACGTCCCCAGTCGGTTGCGACCGCTTTCGGCTGCTGGCTGTGACGTCACTGGGGCTTGCTTCTTCGTCCTGTGTCAATACCGCCTAGAAGACAAGGCCCTCACAGCAGGACCGCGACGCTGCGAACGCTAGGTGACTGGCTGGCCGCTGGGACTCAGGCCACCGCCTCGTGGCGGCCTCTCGGTGTGACGTGGCAAGGCCCTATGAGGCTTTGTCTTTTAAGCCCCTTTTACACGAGTGACTTATTTGTCTCGGTTGACTACTCGAACTGATTGTGACGACTGCTGCGCCCCTGGTGGTTCTGTGTTTCATTTGTTTTGCGTGATCGTTTGGATTTATAAATCTGTGTGTTTGCTGTCTGCTGTGCAGTCTTTGCGCTGTCGATGTCGTCCGAATACTCAGTGCGTTGATTTGCATTTTAATCACAACCTTTTATCCAACACAGCGAAATGGATGAAAATCTTGTGGTATTGGCTGCAGCAACGGTAGTAATCGCCGCCGCTTTGCAGGAAGGCAAAAAGAAAGAGCGCAGAGGCAGGAAGAGAAAAGATTGGATGCGATCATAGTTGCAAAGACGAGAAGAAGGAACTGGGATATACGGAATGCTCGTTTACGATTTGCAACCTGAAGACCCAGATGCATTTAGGAACATCGTACGAATGAACAAGTCGTGTTTCAAGTTGTTGAAATCACCACACTTTAGGGTGATAAACATTTGCAACAGAACACCCACTCTTTTCGCTCTGGTGAATATTTTTTTAACTCCGCGCCGTAATGTGACAGCAGAGTACTAAATTTAGTTTTACGATCTTCAGCTGTAACTTTCGGGCAAACTGCTGATTCTTTGTTTGCCACTACTTTGAGAATTTTTTCCGTGCATTCTAGAAAATATATGTTGTTTTCAATGAGTATCTGCAGTAACTGTTACACAAAGATCACAATGCTAGACGCGGTTAAAATTATTCTGATATAATGATGTTCTGTATCTACGCGGACTCTCTCCTCTTCATAAGCCAAAATAAGAGCCTTAACGCTTTCTTTCCTCCACTCAATTTCTACAAAAAATAAAAAGTAATCTACAATCAACATGCTTCGTATTATTTCAATGGAAAACGTGAAGTAAAAATGCCAGTTAAGGCTCACTAGATTTTTATTCCATAATATACTACTTACCACGCGCCTTCGTTGTTTACAAAACAGTATCTCGCGTCTTCTGCTGGGCACTGCAGCCGTTGTTGTGGACTTCAGTCCGCAGACTGGTTTGATGCAGCTCTCCACACTACCATGTCCTGTACAAGTCTCTTCATCTGACAATACGTTCGGCAACCTACATCCTTTTGAATCTGCTTACTGTATTCGTCCCTCGGTCTCCCTCTACGATTTTTACCCCTCACGCTCCCTTCTAATGCTAAGTTGACAATTCCTTGATGTCTCAGAATGTGTCCAACCAATCTATCCCTTCTCTTTGTCAGGATATGCCAGAAACTCCTTTTCTCCCCGATTCGGTTAAGCACCTCCTCGTTAGTTACGTGATGTACACATCTAATTTTCATCATTCCCCTGTAGCACCACATTTCAAAAGCTTCTATCATCTTTTTATTTGAACTCCTTATCGTCCACGTTTCACTCCCATGCAATACTACTACACTCCAGACAAATGCTTTCAGAAAGGACTTCCTGACATTTAAATTAATATCGGATGTTAACAAGTTTCGATTCTTTAGAAACGCTTTTCTTCCCAAAGCTATTCTGTTATTTTATATTTTCTTTACTTCGGCCATTAGAAGTTATATTGCTACCCAAATAACAAAATTCATCTACTACTTTTATTGTCCCATAACCTAATCTAATTCCTTCAGCATCGCCTGATTTTCTGACATTGCTTTTCATTACCTTCGTTTTACTCTTGTTAATGTTCATCTTATATCTTCCTTTCAAGACACTGTCCATGCCATTCAATTGCTGTTCCAGATATTTTGCGGTCTGTCACAGAATTGCTATGTCATCGGCAAACCGCAATGTTTTTATTTCTTTTCCCCGCACTTTAATGCCCTCTTCCAATTTCTCCTTCCATTCCTTCACTGCCTGATTAATGTACAGATTGAACAACATTGGGGAAAGTCTACAACCCTGTCTTACTCCCTTCCCGGCCTCTGCGTCCCTTTCTTGCCCTTCGAAATAACCGCTGTCTGTTTTTTGTATAGGTTGAATATAACTCTTCGCTCCCTATATTTTACTCCTGCTACCTTCAGAATTTGGAAGAGTGTATTCCAGTCGACATTGTCAAAAGCTTTCTCCAAATCGACAAAAGCTAAAAACGGAGGTTTCCCTTTCCTTAACCTATCTTCTAAGATAAGTCGTAATGTGACTATTGCCTCCCGTGTTCCTACATTTCTCCCAAATCCAAACTGGTCTTCCCCGAGGTCGGATTCCACTAGTTTTTCCATTCGCCGATGCATGCAGCCGATGCTCCCGCACATGCGCAGTGTTAACCGCACTCGAAAATTTAGAACTCCACACTCGGCACAATCGAAAGTTTATTGACGTCATATACGCACTCGCGCCGTGGACGGTTCCTGATGTACACGACGACAGAAAACACGTCCTCGCTTCGAGTAATCGATTTCCGCAAGAAAGTGGATCTTGTAAAGGGGGCTTCAGGTGATGGACCTCATGTCCTCCGAGAGCGGAGTCCCAGTGACCAAATGACGTCACAGCCAGCAGCCAAAAGCGGACGCAACCGACTCGGGATGTAAACATTACATGACGAAGCAGTTAGCTCCAGTGGTGTCACAGTCAGCAGCGCGGCTATATAACGGCGGAGCAACAACGATGCAGTAGACATTTACCCTTGACTATGGCCAAGAATACAAGAAGAGCTTGGTCGAAAGCTCGTGGCCACTTGATGCGGATGGTGGCCCTAGAAGATTTTATTCATTCATATCGCCGCGAGCAGAATTGCACTTTTTTTAAAAAAAAATAATCATCGAATGTTTATGCATTTCTACTTTTCGTAATTACTGTGTAATCCACTTTCTTATTTGTGTAACGTGTAAGAAGGAAGGAGTATTAGGGTTTAAAGTCTCGTCGACTTCGTGGTCATTAGAGATGGACCACAGGTTCGGATAGCTTATTAGGGAAGGGGAAAGAAATCGACTGTGCCATTTAATAAAAGTGACAATTCAGTAAGATTTAGTTACAAGATACATTTGGTATCATTAATGACAACTGATTTTCAATTCCATTTATTTCTCATTTAAAGCACTGCTGCCTATTAATTATATAGCAGTTGCGGTTTTAGATGATATGTAATATATTCCGTTTATCGCTAAATCGTGAGTGACATTTGATTTTAAAAGTCGGTAAATGTATTATAACGTAATGGAGATCACATCACGTCATTAATGGTGTGCTGCAGATTGTACTCATCCCGATTAAATCTCTAGGAGTAATATGAAGAACTTAAAATGATGACAAAACACAAACACCTTTTAGGTGTACATGCCTACACAGGGATTCTGAGGTGCAACCCAGAATCCCTTTGATTACTCCTGGAATAAATAACCGGGTCGGCTGCAAGCAAGAGAACATTTGGGAACAGAGTGTCAGGCAGCCTGAGTGAGGATGACAACATTTACACGATTCATGATTAGGCTGTTTCAAATCGGCTTATGCTTGAAGTACGCAGTATACTAACAGTGCAGTCTTCGCCGCGTAATTCAACACATGAACCACGTGACCAAACTAAGAAAGATCTCGGAGGTATGGAAGCATAAGGGGAATTGAAGTAAACCTGATGTGATCCGTGACGTACACTTTTGGGTTTCCTTTTTAGGGAAAGGAGACATGGCAGGGTTGAAGAGTACTACAGCCAAAGCGTTTTACCTCCGAATGAGATGTTGATGCAAGATTCAGTTTACTGCGTGAAGCTGCACGGAAGGCATCGTCGCTAACCACGTTACCGAAATCGGCAGCGCCACTTTTCACCTGAGACCCGCCTGATTAACAATTTAGGTCCAAGTGTTGAGCCGGAAAGGCTCGTAAACTCCTCGCAGAGTAATTTATTAACGGCCGTAACCTCTGGAGGCCCGGTTGTCGGTGTTTCGCTTTTATCACATGTAGTATCTCTGAACATGACATCTTTAAAAAAATTTCTGAAGTAAGCGACAGGAAAAAAAATCATAAAGCTGTTATTGCACTTTATGCAATTTTTTTTCTTCAGTAATGTAACATACAAAAGTTAGCGTTTTTCTTTCACTGGTATAAAATACGAATGTTGTAAAGTTTCTTAGCTGTCTAAGTTTAAAGCATTACACATGCTAGTGGACAAGCAATGAACATCGTTACTCAATATATCACTGTGTCGGACTCACTATGAAAGAAAATTCTAAAATTAAATGGGGAAAACGATACCTACACTCAAAACATAATGATTCTGGCTCCCTCTGAGTAAGTTTGTTTCATTGTAGTTCGGGAGAGCTTCTGCGAAGTTTGAAAGTTTGATGGTGAAGTTCTAGTGTCGGGGTAGCTCAATTGGTTGCCCGTGGAAGAAAAGCAACACCGTTTGTGTAATGTGACTGGCTGAACTATAATGAAACAGCAGGTACATTCGGTCTGTTGGCAGAGTTCACCGCGTCGATCATTGTGGATCTTTTCTTCAGAAGTGTGACCTCACCTTGACACAGAGATCCACAGTGCCCGAAGACTTGTTTACGTACTGATAGAAACCATCACGTACTGTCAAGGATACTTTTATGTACTCATTCCCATGTGGAATGATTGTAGTACTCTAAAGGCCACAGATGAGTATTTATTTCTTAGTACTAAATTTCATCATATGCTACAGTAATTGTTGCTTTTTACGTTGAAATATACCGAAGTTGCCTTACCAATAACACCCCTACCAAACATAGTAAAATGGTGAAATTATAAATTGAAATTGTCTCTCTAGTCCAGTGTTTTTCAACCTGTGCGTCGCGAAACCGTATGGCCAAGTGAAATTTACTTAACCCATTAATGCATAACTTTTTATTTGAAGGTGTAAAAACTAACACGATTAATATATAGTGCGTATATATTGAGAAAAAGCTTGAAAAATTCCTAGCAACAAAAAGTTCATAGCTGGTCAGCTATATAGTGCTTCCATGATGTACTCGACGCAGTAAATGTCACTATTATGTCTCTCATCTTTCCAGAAATTAACTCATAATGCAGCTATTGTATATGATCTACTACTTTTATTTACATGGCAAAGGAATACTAAAGTA
The DNA here is from genome assembly GCA_026315105.1 of Locusta migratoria. NCBI lineage: Eukaryota > Metazoa > Arthropoda > Insecta > Orthoptera > Acrididae > Locusta > Locusta migratoria. The sequence goes on along the minus strand of CM048745.1, from coordinate 323,473,578 downwards.
AACAGACACACATGTTTGAAGTAAATGAAGCTAATTATCGTAATGATTCAGTAGCACTCTGCAATTTATAATTTGTAGGACGACCTATTGGCATATGTAACACAATGTTTGAAAGTTGCTACAAATAAATTTATGGTAAGATGTTGATCAATTTGAGAGATAATGGAATAAATAAGGTATGTAGCTGATCAGTTACACACACTTTTAATCTGCCACGAAGTTTCATATCATATACGTTTTTTTTTCCAAATAGCACATACAGAAGGGTTGCGATGGCAACTAGCACACAGTTACACGATAAGTTATCAAAATATGTTAACAAACATAAAATACTTGTAAATGAGTATTTTATTGTTTTAATTTTGTTTTTTTTTAATTCAGCAACCAGACATCTTTTAATATATTTCATTTAGGCGGTGCGCCTCGGTTGCACAGTGGTAGAGTGCCAGACTACAAATCCAAAGGTCGCGGGTTCGATCCCCGCCAGGTCCTAGGATTTGTATCTGTCACTTTCCACTTCTTTCACCTCTGGCAGTATTGCTCATGTGAAAATACCGAGTAGCACCGTGGTTCGGAACACACGTTAAACTGTAGGTCCCCCTATAACTGGCTGGGTAAGTCAGTTCGAAGGTCGGATGAAGGCAACGGCATACCACCTCCAAACAGGACCATGCCTAGTAAAGCACTGTGGTGTTCAAACCAATCTTCGGAATGTTGACTGCTTTACCTTTTCATTTAGGCATAGGTGTTTCGGGTTTTCCCCTATCTTCATTCAGAGTAATTACATTTTTGTTTCGGTTTTTAGATGTCAGCATAAGTCTGGAAGTTGCAGATGGCCTGCGCAAAATAAAGAAAGAATGTTTATTCTAACGTCTTTAATTCTGCGCGTTTAATTTTACGAAATGCTGCGCTCGAGAGATCTCACAATCTCATCTGCGTGTTGTTTCTAGGTATTCTGTCGTTGTAGCACAAAGACTTAGTATCTCGTTATTTGTACGTAGTTACTGCACAATGCGCCATGTTGTTAACTGCTAGGTTTTAGCTTGCAATGATCAGAGTTATATTTTACTAGGGTTTCTGCTGTTGTTTATGGACATTAAAATGAGACATGATCAAGCTAAGTGCAACATATGACCCTTTATTTAAATCATTTTGAACATCATAAATTAACGTAATACTTCTTTCTAGTTTTATTTTAATACCGAGACATAATAACTAGGTTTTACATGTTGCAGGAATGTTACATGCGTAAGATTATGTTTTTCACTCTACTTGGCGGTTTGATGAGTAGCTTATGGAAATTCCTTAGAAAAATTCTGTTTAGTTGATCTGTTTGGTCATTCAGTAAGCAAGAGGATAAAGCACATTTATGGAAATAAATTTCAGTTTCTTCAAGAAGGTTCATTCTTTTTCATTTACTTAGTAAGTTGAGTATTTATAGGTAGCGTTGTGGGATTACCGCCAAATAGAAATACTGGTAATTAATAGCATTTGATAATTAAACAGTATGAAGTTCACTGCAAACATTGACCATGCTAATGCACTAAATGTTACACAATTTTAATCTTACTAATTATGGTAGCAATGTATGTACGCAGTTGGGTGACAACATTTATAGTTAGGCCAAAGGTAGAAATTCTCCACGTTGAGATTTGCTGTGTGCTTGTAGCTGACGGGAGGCCAGCGAGCAGGCCGACGTTGGTGGCTTGTTCCAGCTTAGGATTTTACAGTTCGTTTCCGGTGAGGGGGGAGAGGGACAATGGCGAGTGCCAGGCACAGTGTAGAGCACAGCGTGAAATAAAATATTGTAATACTACTGGCATTTGAAGTAATACGATGCAGTTAGGAACCTTTAAGGCCCTCATTACAAAATAGCCTGTTGATAAATAAACAATACATTAGCTGATATAGTCACATCTAACGTAATATGTTTAATTGACAGTGAAAAGTAATAAATTACCAACGAAGACAAGACAGTTACACAACTAGCATGGCAATGTTTGTTTATAAAAATAATATATTAACTATTTCTCATTTTATTTTCAATTAATCTTGTGTATTTTATCTTGAAGTATTCAGTTAAATCACTTATCTGTGGTACAAGAAATTGCACGATTATGACAAATAGTATAAAGTATGTTTATACCAATATAAAAACCTAAGAAGACAATTTATTTAATGTGTAGTGTAATTATTTTGATTTTAAGTAAAGAAATGTATTGGCTGAGCGCTGTACGTTGGCAAATCGGTTAACAGCTCACATGCGGAAGTTGATGACGTAGGGGGAAAAAACCCCGGCAGTTGAGCTTTTGGCACGCGAGGGCAGGAAGTGAGGACTCCGGAGCACGTGGTGAGCTGGCCAGGCGGCGTCGCTCTGCATCAGTCGGCATGTGGATCTCGAGGTGGTGCCTTTAGATTTGTCTGTGGCAATCGCCACGTGTGGTTGCTCGTCGTAGACTGTACCAAGTTAAATCGAGTGCTACTGTGTGCTTGTGAATATTTAGCCGGTGGAACAAGGTGTGCATCGCATTGAATTAAAGTGACTGTGATTTGTTAATGTAACACGTGTCGTCGCATAGGCATGAACATGAACGGTGTTTGAGACAGAAATGTGGTGTGAAAACAATTCGTGACAAATATTCATTTTTGTCTGGGGGCTCACGAGCTATAACTTTAATTGATAAATGTGCCGACGTACAGACGTATCAGCCACAGGGTTCTGAGATTGTGAAATAAACAGCATAAAGTGAACTTGCACGTGTTTTCAAAAATAGTAGTTAGTACACCCTTTTCTCTCATGAACTTGATTTTATTATGAATTTGTCTTGTTAATCATATGCAGGGAAGGAAAGCTGCGAACGTGTGATATCATCCCCAAGAAATCGAGTCAAACATTCGCAATCGCAGTTCCAGTGTTTTCGCATGTTTAGGAATTTGGTTCGCAGCTGGTGGTTGTGAGTTTTGAAAATTAAACTTTCTCTATTTTAAACTCTCACCCCGACTTTCACGGTCACAGCGTATTATAACTGTCACTTGATGCTCCATTTGAGCTATACAGTGAGTTTATAAATGAATATCGGGGTTTTATAGCTTTATAATATATATTATATTACACTTACAGTTATAAATGATATGTCAAATTAAAGAGCAACTGGGACAGTTTTGTTTGGCACTAGTGCGCATGCGCAGCATGCAATGTTTTCGCCGCAATCCGCTAAACAGCGGTAGTAGCGAAGATGGCCACTAGGGGACAGGGCTTGCTTCGCATGGCCTCCATGTTCATCAGAACCAACGCCATGCGATTTTTTCCTTCGGCGCTTCATCAAGGATCAGGTGTACGTGCCTCCGCTATCAGCTGAACTCTCTCAATTAAGAAACCGGATTGAAGCAGTTGTTGCTACAGTCACTGGAGACACACTTGTCAACGTCTGGGAAGAACTCTGCTATAGACTTGATGTGTGCCGTGTGACAAATGCTGCTCACATTAGTTTAATATAACGAGCGTTATATAGCTTTAAAACAGCGATATTAATTTATAAACAACAAATATTTTGGGCAAATGTGGATTAATTTGCTTTAAACGAAGAGCATCCATGCGTTCCCGCAAGCATATGTTGAAATTTCTACCTGTTCGGCCATTGTAATATTATTATTGCTGAACATGAGTTGCAATTAAATCGGTATGTTAGTGACTAGGTAGTACTGCTGTGAAGCTGGTTAGGTCGCAAGCTATTTATTATTGGTCACACTTGATGTACAGCGTGCCCTCAAAATGACGCGTTTCGGAATAACCATCATCAGATTACAATCTAAAAACATAACAATATAAAATAATAAAATTACTAAAATTCCTTATATGATAGAAAAAGTAGTAGGTTACAATTCATATTGAAAATTATGATTTACCGTGCCATGTGCACACGTGAACAGATGGAAGATGTTCTTCCGTATACATACAAACGCAGACTACAAGTTTTAACACATATGCTACTGTCCAAGTAGACATTTTTGCCACCAGGTGGCATTACAATGTGTATAGTGGCGCCATATCACATAAGATATGCGTATCAATTTACATAGGTCAGCTGTGCAATTGTTGTACAAAGTATAAAATTTTTTAAAAGACCAATTATACATATGCTTTTAAAAAACACTTGTCAGCTGCTAAACCTTCGTTGTAAATCATGATAGGCTATATAAGCACTATGTAGTCAAAGTTAAAACCACATAAAAATAAAATTAATAAAAAGTGACAGAATAATATTACATTTAAAATGAGATAAACAGCTCAACAAATCCAGAACATTGTCAAAGGTGTTTTAAAAAATGACTAGCATTCCTTATGACAGTTGGCTGTAGCCATAGATAGAACAAGTAGTCATAAAATTAACATAAGGCACTTTACATCAGATAAGGAGGTGTAAGAAACATTTGTAAAACCAGTAGCATTCATCGTAGATATAGGGAACCAGCGGGCTGGGCACTGTTCATAATAAATCCCGAAAAATGTCAAAGAACCATTTTCTGTGAGAACGGATTTGTTCGTTCAAAATTCCATCTGGGTTTTCCTTACAGCATTTGTAAATTTCAATATCTTCCAGATAGGTCTAGACCTTTCGGCTCTACATGAAGAATTTTTAAGGATTTTTCAATCGTATCAAGATGATGTTTTTTGTCGTTGAGATGACACCCCATAGCTGTATTATTTTTATTACAATGTTCTTTAAATCTGATTGAAAAATCACGTCCTGTTTGTCCAATGTAAACACTATCACACGAAGCACAAGCTATTTTGTAGACTCCCGATTTTTTGTATTTATCCTTTTTGCTGTCAACAGAGGTACGCAATATTGTCTTAAGCTTATTGCGCGTCCGGAATCCTATTTTTATATTGGTTTTCTTGAAGGCGTTAGCAATTTGTTCACAGAAATGCCCTGTGTAGGTCATTGACGCAAATCTAGATTGATTTTTGGTGGGATTAGATTTAGGTGTTTTTCTTTTATTGAACACTGATTTACGAATGTTCTGTATCGCACGTTTGGTATATCCATTACTAATACCTATTTGTGTGATTATATCAATTTCTTTTTGAACACGTGTTGCGTCGAGATCCAGTTTAGCTAACCTGTTGAACATTGACCGAAAGAAAGCATTCTTATGGGCGCGTGGGTGGCACGAGTCTGCTGCAATAATGACGTCAGTGGTAGAGGGTTTTCTAAATATGTCTAAACAAAGGCCCGTAGATTGTCTGGTGATGTTCAAGTCCAAATAATTAATGCTCCTGTTTGATTCTACCTCTACCGTGAAGTGTATCGTAGGATGTAATAGATTAAAAGATCCCGCAACCTCATCTATGACTGACCCCGTACCTTTAAGTGTAACGAAAATATCGTCAACATATCTGCGATACAGAATAATCTTGTCGCATATTGACACATGATTAGCAAAGAATTTACTTTCTAAATGGTTGATAAAGATATCAGCTAGAAGGCCTGAAAGACAGCAACCCATTGCCAGACCGTCCTTCTGAAGGTAGATTTTACCGTTAAAAGTAAAACAGTTGAACGCAAGTGTTAGGCGTAATATCTCTAGTAATTCATAGATTTCCCCTATTGGAAGTTTCATATGTTTAATAAGGTTTACTCTAATGATATCTAATGTCTCTTCTACAGGCACATTAGTGTACAAATTGGTTATGTCAAGGGATGCCATTATTGCATCATGAGGGATCTTAGTATCTCTCAACAGCATTGCCATCTCGTAGCTATTTTTGACAGCCCATGTTTTTTCAAAAGTGTATGCAGCTTTTAATTTAGCATAGCAAAAACTGTTAACCCTGTAATTTGGGCCCTGGCAACCATCTACAATTGGACGTATCGGCAAATTACTTTTATGAAGCTTTATTTGTGATCTAAGAACAGGAAGTTTTGGGTTCATCGGGATTTGCCTACGTTTATCGTGATCGGTGGCAAAGAGACAGTTGGCATCTTTCACAAATTTCTTTAGTTCGGTAACAAAATTAGGGAGGGGGTTCCTTACAGTTCCTTACAGTTTCCTTACAGTTTCCCTAAATTTGGGATGTCATCTCAACGACAAAAAACATCATCTTGATACGATTGAAAAATCCTTAAAAATTCTTCATGTAGAGCCGAAAGGTCTAGATCTATCTGGAAGATATTGAAATTTACAAATGCTGTAAGGAAAACCCAGATGGAATTTTGAACGAACAAATCCTTTCTCACAGAAAATGGTTCTTTGACATTTTTCGGGATTTATTATGAACAGTGCCCAGCCCGCTGGTTCCCTATATCTACGATGAATGCTACTGCTTTTACAAATGTTTCTTACACCTCCTTATCTGATGTAAAGTGCCTTATGTTAATTTTATGACTACTTGTTCTATCTATGGCTACAGTCAACTGTCATAAGGAATGCTAGTCATTTTTTAAAACACCTTTGACAATGTTCTGGATTTGTTGAGCTGTTTATCTCATTTTAAATGTAATATTATTCTGTCACTTTTTATTAATTTTATTTTTATGTGGTTTTAACTTTGACTACATAGTGCTTATATAGCCTATCATGATTTACAACGAAGGTTTAGCAGCTGACAAGTGTTTTTTAAAAGCATATGTATAATTGTTCTTTTAAAAAATTTTATACTTTGTACAACAATTGCACAGCTGACCTATGTAAATTGATACGCATATCTTATGTGATATGGCGCCACTATACAAATTGTAATGCCACCTAGTGGCAAAAATGTCTACTTGGACAGTAGCATATGTGTTAAAACTTGTAGTCTGCGTTCGTATGTATACTGAAGAACATCTTCCATCTGTTCACGTGTGCACATGGTACGGTAAATCATAATTTTCAATATAAATTGTAACCTACTACTTTTTCTATCATGTAAGGAATTTTAGTAATTTTATTATTTTATATTCTTATGTTTTTAGATTGTAATCTGATGATGGTTATTCCGAAACGCGTCATTTTGAGGGCACGCTGTACATCAAGTGTGACCAATAATAAATAGCTTGCGACCTAACCAGCTTCACAGCAGTACTACCTAGTCATTTCATCATGGTCGCCTACCTCCTCAGTGACTTTATGTCGCATTTACAATACGGTATGTTAGTAATGTGGTTTTTTTTTTTTTTCTTCAATGTTGTGGATTGCTTTTTCTTTTAGTTTGTTACTCCCGATTTCCTATTTTTAACTGAGGATCAACAAGAAATTAAATAGTTTGAATTATCTGTTATTACATCTTCTTATTTAAAGAAAGGTTGTAACTCGAACGCGACCTCTGTTGCTCAGGAACCATTGTTCATTTCATTTTTACTTCTTATGAAGGCTTCCTTAGACGAAGCCGAAACTATAGTTAAGTAATCAACCTGTAGTTTTGCATCAGATGAGCTGTATTTTTGTATGTTAATCCTTAAATTGACCTAGGGACAACACACACATCCACGCCTGACGGAGGCCTCGACCCACCGACGGCGGAATCATCGCGCGCTCTGCAACGAGGAGCCTTAGAGTACTAGGCCACTCCACCGTGGCTCATTAAATTAAAGGCTGTAGTGATCAATCTTAATACATATAAAATGGAGGTGTTTGTGCCTATATTTCACTCCCCAGCCAAAACTACACATCGCAAACGAATAGTGTTTGTATGTGGTAGTAGGTATCGGTCTCTCATTGTGTATTATGGTAGTACAGGGTTTATAAACACAAGGGGGGGGTGGAAGATATGGGAGTTGAAAGTTACGGACTTACATAAAATTCTACGTGTGGGTTTCAGTATTTTGCTTTTCATCACAAAGTAAACAATGGAGACGAACGATCTCTTTGTGTTGTTGTAGTACAAAGTCTCACATTGTACACCAGCAGTTCCGTATTGGTAGCTACAAGAGCGTGGGAGATGTAGTGATTGAAAATCGTCATCTTACATAGAATCGGACTGAAGACCAGCGATGAATTTCGACACTATAATAGCAAAGAGGTTAATACAGCGAAACGTGATGCATTTTCTGCAGTAGTTTTACAGCAACAAGCGTAGGAATAACGAAAAATAAGTGCATATTGCAGTTTGAAAAGTAAAACTACCAAGAAAGATGCCACAGCGTCGTATGAATCGCATTATCCATCCGTTTCTAAAAGTCAGAAAACGGCGCTGAAAAGTGAATCTACAGACGATAGAAACTTGAAATATGTAGACGTTGTTTATCTTACACTCTATACAAGGTATGAACGGTTTAAAAAATAATACGTTGCTATTAAGGCAGTATTGAAGCAAGGAATACAGAACTTCGGATTTTGATTTTTCATTAGAATTTTAAAACACGTATTTACCATTAAGCGGGCGAAATAAGGGAAAATCTTTTAAGGGTGCTACCAAGACTATTTTGATGCTAGAAATGTGAAAATACTGATTTGGAACCACGGTTGCAGGTATTAAGCTACTATGACATAAAACTTATAAATCAGAATATTATTTATTATTGTTAATTATTGCAATGACTGGGCGAAAGAAATCGCGCTGACGAGAGCTACGGCAGAAATAACTCCTCACAATACACGACCAGTCAACGGATGGCCTACCGCGTATTTCGCTCGTGTTTGCGGTAGGCCTCTCCACATCGATCCTTGCCGACATTATTTATGAATCGACCGAGTATCAGCCTCGATGGTCGGACAATACCATCGGCGGGAGGGGGTAGGGAAACACTTGCGTTATCAGCGGCTGGCAGGCAACACAGTTGCCAGGTGGCCAAAACAACAGAACGCAGGCTCTGGACTGCCGGGGGACTCGTGTGTGTGTGTGTGTGTGTGTGTGGTGGGGGAGGAGGCGGACAATCGGCGCGCTGTCATTAGGAGCGGTTAGGTGTAAGGTGGAGGAGAGGCGGCCCCACCCACGGCGCGGACGGGACTTTCCGGGCGAGTTGTGGGCAAATTAAGCGCCGTGCCAACTGTCCGCAGGCGGAATTTGCGCGCCCGCGGTCTCTGGTAATTGCGGTGGCGCGTGTTTACAGCGGGTCGCCCTCAACCTCAGCCTCAACGCGCCGCCTCGCAGCTGAGGCGCTGGTCCCAGCCCATAGTAAGCAGCGTCGCTCCGACCACGCGCAGGCACTAATACTCGGGCGGGCAGGACGCCCCTGTTCACTGCAAGATTAATTGCGAAAAGCATTCGCCTCCCTCTACTACTGCTCATTGTGATAACGCCACCCGTGGGGAGAGAAATTATGTGCTGAAGTTTGGTCTCTCTCTCTCTCTCTCTCTCTCTCTCTCTCTCTCTCTTTCTCTATCTATCTATCTCTGTCTCTCTGTCTCTATCTATGTCTCATTACACGGTAATATGCCGCACCTGCCAGTCTAGATATTGCGTATTGACAGTATTTCTTACGCCCTGGCAAAATGCTCGTGCCACACCTATTTTCATTATTAAATCAAATCAGGCACAAATACATAACAATGATCTCGGAAAGGTACCAGTTAGTGGAATGTAATGATTTACAGTCACTGGAAGAGGAATGGTCAAGGTACACGGACACACTACTAGAAGTAGCTAGAGAATGTCTTGGAACAGTAGTGTGTAAACGCAGTAAGAAGCAGACAGCTTGGTGGAATGACACAGCCAAGGCAGCCAGTAAAAAGAAAAAGAAGGCATTTCAAAAATGGCTACATACTAGAAACCAGGCAGACAGAGAAAGTTATGTTGAAGAAAGAAACAAAGCCAAACGGACAATTGCAGATTCTAAGAAGAAATCATGGGAAGACTTAGGAAATAAGCTAGAATCTCTGGGTCAAGCCGCGGGCAAACCATTTTGGAGTGTAATTAGCAACCTTCGAAAGGGAGGGAATGTAGCGATACATTAATATTTTTTTTTTTTTATTGAAAATTATATCTGCGACGCTTGTCGCTAGCATCCGTTCTCTCTGCCAATAAATCTCTGATTATCACTGTTTCAAGTTATACCTTCAACTATTTCAAACGATCTGGAGAGAAAACGGAATCGCTTTTCGTCTTTCGTTCTTCTACCTTTGCACTGAGCGGACGTATTTTACTCGACCTCCAAAATCCTGTAAGTGTGAGCTCTGATTAGCACCCTTTTACTTAATAAACTTTAACTTTCATTTGGAATTCCTATTTCATTTAAATAATGACTATTTATCCCCATCTTGTTACCAATTTTCAGCAATATTAGTAAAGTGATGCTTGGTTATTGTTGCCTATTGCCTCATGATGACAAAAGAATGCAAAATTTATTTACTCTCATTTTGTGTTAAACATTGAATTCAATGCCTGCAGGAAATCTTCATTCTGTTAAAAGCGAAGTCAGATAATTTCTTTAACTTTCGATAACAATAGTGATCAAAATTACACACGGTCTTAAAACTTTAATAATTAATAGTCATGAAACCAAGCATCAGTTTACGAGAACGAAGATATTAATCAATTCATACAGGTTCAACTGCAGTGTCACAGCTTCCACCAATGAATGGATACCAGGTAACTTATTCCACTATTTTCTTATGTAATGGTGCTTTCTGGTGTTGTCGTAATTTCTAAATTACATTGCTACTGAGAACTGATAACAATTTCAGAAATTAATATTCATTGCAGATCTTACAGTTAGTTAAATTTCAATTCCGGTTTGCAACTTTCATCTTGTGACAACACCAGCGATAAAAAAAAAAAAAGTAACATTACAGGAAGAAGGAATCAACAAGTGTTTTGGACAGGTCAGGAAAGCTGCTAGTCAATCCTGTTGATGCCTTGAGCAGATGGAGTGAATATTTTGAAGAATTGCTCAATGTAGGTGAAACGTTCAATGATGTGTCATATTTTCAGGTAGAATGGGATAGGAACGACGATGGAAACAGGATCTCATTTGAGGAAGTGGAGAAAATGGTCAGTAGATTACAGTGCAATAAAGCGGCTGGGGTGGATGAAATTAAGCCGGAACTCGTCAAATACAGTGGAATATCAGGTCTCAAATTGTTACACAGGATAAATGAAAAGTCGTGGGAATCGGGACAGGTTCCGTCTGACTGGACGAAAGCGGTAATCACGCCAATCTTCAAACATGGAAACAGAAAAGATTGCACCAACTATCGAGGTATCTCTTTAATTAGCGTTGTAGGCAAAATTTTCTCAGGTATTGTTGAAAGGAGAGTGCGAGTATTAATTGAGGACAAGTTAGATGAAAATCAGTGTGGGTTTAGGCCTCTTATAGGCTGTCAGGACCAAATCTTTAGCTTACGGCAGGTAATGGGAAAGTACTATGAGTGGAACAGGGAATTGTATCTATGTTTCAAAGATCTAGAAAAGGCTTATGACCGTGTTCCTAGAAGGAAGCTACTGTCAGCTCTACAAGATTATGGTATAGGAGGCAAACTTCTGCAGGCAATTAAAGGGCTTTACGTAGACTGTCAGGCAGCAGTTAGATGGCTAATTAAGCTCATGGTTCAGGGTAGTTTCAGGGCGGGATTAAAGTAGGTCAAAACAAAATAAGCAGCCTCGCATATGCGGATGACTTGGTTGTAATGGCCGATTCGATTGAAAGGTTGAAAACTAATATTTCAGAGCTCGATCAGAGGTGCAAGGATTATGATATGAAGATCAGCATCTCCAACACGAAAGTAATGTCGATGGGAAAGAGATTTGAACAGATTGAGTGCCAAATAGGAGGAACAAAGAACAGGTAGACAGTTTCAAGTACCTGGGATGTATTTTCTCACTGGATGGCAAGATAGTGAAAGAACTGGAATCGAGCTGCAGCAAAGCTAATGCAGTGAGTGCTCAGCTAAGACCTACTCTCTTCTGCAAGAAGGAAGTAAGTACCAAGACTAAGTTAGCAGTGCACCGCTCTATCTTTCGACCAACTTTGTTGTATGGGAGTGAAAGTTGGGTGGATGCAGGTTACCTTATTCATAAGTTAGAGGTTACAGATATGAAAGCAGCAAGAATGATTGCAGGTACTAATAGATGGGAACAATGGCAGGAGGGTGTCCATAATGAGGAAATCAAAGAAAAGCTGGGAATGAATACCATAGATAAAGCGGTTAGAGCGAACAGACTGAGATGGTGGGTTCATGTTACACGTATGAGAGAAGCAAGGTTACGTAAGAGACTCATGAGCTCGGCAGCGGAGGGTAAGAGGAGTTGAGGTAGATCAAGGAGAAAGTACTTAGATTCAGTGCAGAATGATTTTGAAGTAAAATAACATCAGATGAGGCATCAATGTTAGCATTGAATAGGGCATCATGGAGGAATTTTATTAGAGGTACTATGCTCCAGGCTGGACGCTGAAAGGCATAATCACTCTATAATGATGATGATGATGATGAATCATGTTAATGTTTTTTGAAGATCATGTTTGGAGAGTCAGCAATCTTGATGAACTATGTAAATTAATTAAAAACCAGTCTATATTTTGACTTTGTTTATATTGTAAGGAGGCGATCTAATATTATCATTGGTTCCAAAAAGGATAAAGCTAAGATCGCTAGCATTTAATTTTATTTCGAACAGCGGTTTTGATGGTCTCTGCCATCATCTGGTCCAAAAATTTTGTACAAAGCCGTCATCTGTTGAAAAAGGACATGACGGAAATTAAAACATGAATGTCATTATAATAAAACGAGAAGATACATCAATTACCTTGATAAGAGAAAGACCGCTTACTTTTAGAAAAGAGACATATACCTAGTGATGACAACAGTTGTTGCATAGAGATGCACTATGTCATTGTAATGGAAGTTTACATATCAGTATAAGTGACAGTAAGATACTGGCATATTAATATGTCAGTATCCTGCTGTCATACTGATATGTAAACGAAGAATCTATGTCCAATCAGACGCAAAACCGCCGAGCGAAACAAATAGCAACATATCTGCGGAAGAAATCAGTACTGGCAGTCCATGCAGTCCATGGAGCACACTGATGCGTGTAGAGGGTTCAAAAGAATTCGGTACAATGCTCTAACAGCTGCTTGTAAGCCACAGTTTTCTACAGTGAGCCGTTACTAATACGCAAACAGGGGGGACCCTCTGTGATTAGTGGGGAATATTCAACGGGAGTTCCGTACGACGTGACGAGGTTTTGAAAACTGAGATCCTTATTTCAAGAACTCCTCGAGGCTAAATGGCGAAAGGGAGATTATTCGTTCTTTTCGACTCTTACGTCAAACTTATAAGTTTGTAACTCGAACAAAGAGACACTTAGATGTAATTTTGTCGTATTATAATAGACTAGCTGAAAACCCGGCGTTGCTCGGGATTTTATTTATTCCAGCCTTGAGTTAGTACCTCTCCAATCCCTTGTCTCTCTCTTTGTCAATCTCTTTTTTCTTCTAAAACCACGTTATATTTATAGGAGAATATTTTAAGAAATGAGGCTGTCTTGCGTAATGTACAAAATTATAAGTGCAGTACCCAAGGAAAGAAACATAGCAATCAAAATACAAATGACATATAAAATTCGTGCCATCTCATATTTATTGAGTTATATGTTGCACAAATGTGTAATTTTTCAGGTATATATGTATTTGTAGAAGTGGCATATGTCTGTGAAATCTGTTGCGAATACAATTAGTAATAAAAAAGTAATATATTAAAACTTGGTGCATAATGGGACGGTTTTTCATTTACGTTACTGTTTATGTGCTCATATCTCATGAAATGTTCAAATGTTTGTATAGCTTATGGGACTTAACTACGGAGTCATCAGTCCCTAAATTTACAAATTACTTATGAACTAGCTACTACTAAGGACGGCACAAATATCCATGTCCGAGGGGGGATTCGAACCCCCGACCGTAGTGGCCGTGTAGACCGTGACTGGCGCGCCGCAGTCCCCTCGGCCACCGCGGCCGGCTGATATCTCATGAACTGCGTGTCGTACTATGATACAATTTCGAAGGTACATTCAGCTTTATGTGTGTATACTATCTGTAAAATTTCCTATGGCTACAATTTGTAGTGTAGAAATCATAAATTGTAACGTCATAACAAAAGCCGTAGTTTTATTCCATGAACAGCAGAAAAGTAATAAGTGAGAAACTTTTTTCCTATCATTATTTTGATGTGGTTGTCAGCGAGCAAAAGTACAATAAAGATTTGAAATTATCTTTAAAGTTTGTTCCAAGTCGCTAAGTATTCTCATTCTCACAGAGTGTATGAATAAAGCATAGTCGCATTATGCAGTTTTTTTTGCTATGACGACACATCTCCTGAACTATATGTCGTATGTGACGCTTAAACCTGCAGGAACTGTTACCTAACGGTAAGGAATATGTGTATCAAATTTGGTTGAAATCGATCCAGTGGTTTGGGAGGAAAAGTGCAATATTGTCACGTGATGTAACAGTTTTTCCTCGTATGTCATTATTTATGACGTCATATCTCGTGAACTCTGTGTCGTACTATGATAAAATGTCGAATGTACGTTCAGTAGTATGTGTGTATACTGTATGCAACATTTCTCGCGAATACAATTTATATTGTACGAGGAATAAATTGTAACGTCATGCCAAATGACGTAATTTTATTGAACGAACGCCGAAAAAGTAGTAAACGACAAACTTTTTTTGTTTCATCATTTTACTGGGGTTGTCAGCGAGAAAAAGTTTCCTATAGGTATGAAATTATGTTTAAAGTTTGTTGCAAATCGCTAAGTGTTCTCCTTCTCAAATAGTGAACTGATAGTCACATTATCAAATGCCGCAAGACGGGGCCGTTTTCATTGTTTCTGGCGTCATATCTCCTGAACTATCTGCCCTATCGCAAAATCCTTTTTTAGCCGACGTCTCCAACTATAAACTACGTTCCTGCCAAGTTTCAGCTTCATAGGTGAAGCAGGTTTCGAGGTTTCGTGTTTAGTGAGTGAGTGTGTGAATGAGTTTCATTCCGCTTTTATATAGATGGAGATTATCTTCTTTACTGCAGAATTTCACTGGACTGAAATAGATGGAGTCGCATTAGAGATAATAATTGTTCTTCAGAGCGGGGTCAGTTTCCTTTTCCTTCAATCAATCGGAGCATGTAGTACTATGGTAATCTCGTCGTTCTTTCCACCTTTACAAAAGCCTTTAATTAGTCCCTGAATGTGTGATGCGCGATAATTTAGATCCATTAGGGGCTACTGTGTAGCGTCCTGGTGGTATCACGTGGGATAACGTACTGGGTGGTGAGATAATCGTGCCGAAAATGGCTCAGCATTGATTCTCGCCTGCGGCAGGTCGATGACGACCTTTAACGCTCCGAGAACCACGCCGTTACAACACCCTGGGTTCGCACTAGGGATGGCGGTTATCGCTGAAACAACCGGTTTTCGGTTATACCGGTTCCTTTTAACTCCAGTTTAACCGCACCGTAAAAATTGCTCAAGATAACCGGTTTTTTAAATAACCGGTTTTCGGTTTTTATTGCTATTATTTCCAGTAGAGTTCGAACGAAACATATTTTGCGGCCGAAACAGAAACCGTAATCGTCGGTTCTTCTAGTTTCGACGGAAACCGAAACTTACGAGATTTAGTTAAAATTTATTTAAATTTACGTTATACGACAAATCACTAGTCTTTCCATATTTTGCAAGGGCCCCTCCCTTCTTGAGTGTGTGTAAGCCTAGCCAGGAGTCCGTAGAAGACGAAATACAAATATTGAGCCAGCCACTCCTTAAATTGGACTTGTGAGCCAGCGCATACGTATATCTCGTTATATACACTATATATATATATATATATATATATATATATATATATATATATATATATACGTTACAGTCAGTAAATGAACGTCAGTCAGTGCTGCAGAAGTATTTCGAAAAATAAAGTCACAGGTCCGACTAACAGTATGATTGTTGTCAGTGTAAATTTACGCAAATTAAACTAGGAAAGCTCTGTACCACATGATCAAAGAATGTTCAAATGGGTGTGAGTTCTTATGAGACGTAAATGCTTAGGTCATCGGTCCCTAGACTTACAAACTACTTAATCTAACTTAAACTAACTTAGGCTAAAGACAACATATACATACATGACCGAGGGAGGAGGGAGGACTCGAACCTCCGACTGGAGCAGCCGCGCAGTCCGTGACATGGAGCCTCAGACCGCACGGCTACCGCACGACGCACCACATGATCAATGTTACCTAAGCCCATATTGGTTATTAAAAAAGCCCCTAGCTTTCAAGGAATCACGTTAATAAAACTTGTTAGCACAACAATATGATAATACATTAAAAGTTAGTATTCCAAGCTTGGAGTACATCACTTACAAAATAGGTAGCCGGCCGCGGTGGCCGAGGGGACTGAGGCGCTCCAGTCACGGTCTGGGCGGCCACTACGGTCGGGGGTTCCAATCCCCCCTCAGGCGTGGATATTTGTGCCGTCCTTAGTGTTAGCTAGTTCATAAGTAGTTTGTAAGTTTAGGGACTGATGACCCTGTAGTTAAGTCCCATAAGCTATACAAACATTTGAAACATTTTTTGGCAAGTCTTGTACACTGCCGGTGCACGCGCGTCGTCTAATAGGCCACGCCACACGGCAACAGGTGCATCGATGCCCCAATAGCTGCAACAGTTCTTATGATCTTATACTACGTGTTTGTTGAGAGTTTCTGACTACCGGGATTGTTCTTAAATTATCACTGGTCGCTTTTCTTAGTTTCTGCGATTACCTAATATTTCACATCAGTAGAAATTTTAGGAATAGCCCTAAATATTAGGGTCTGTTGTTGTGGTTTTCAGTCCAGAGACTGGTTTGATGCAGCTCTCCACCCTACTCTATCCTGAGCAAGCCTTTTCATCTCCTCATAAGAACGAC
The DNA here is from genome assembly GCA_026315105.1 of Locusta migratoria. Classification (NCBI taxonomy): domain Eukaryota; kingdom Metazoa; phylum Arthropoda; class Insecta; order Orthoptera; family Acrididae; genus Locusta; species Locusta migratoria. The sequence continues at coordinate 323,456,747 of CM048745.1, read as the reverse complement.
AACCCACATCCACTTGAATCTGCTTATTATACGCGTCTCTTGGTCTCCCTCTGCGATTTTTACCCCACACACTACCCTCCAATGCTAAATTCACAATTCCTTGATGTCTAAGAATGTGTCCTACCAATCTATCCCTTCTTTTAGTCAAGGTATGCCAGAAATTTATTTTCTCCCCAATTCTGTTCAGTACCTCCTCATTGGTTACGCGATCCATCCACCTAATCTTCAACATTTTTCTATAGCACCATATTTCAAAAGCCTCTATCCTCTTTCTGTCCACACTGCTTATCGTCCATGTTTCACTCCCATACAAGGCAACACTCCATACAAATGCCTTCAGAAAGGACTTCCTTAGGCTTAAATCAATATTAGATGTTAACAAATTTCTCTTTTTCAAAAACGCCTTTCTACCCATTGCCATTCTGCATTTTATATCCTCTGTACTGCGACCATCATTTGTTATTTTACTGCCCAAGTAACAAAACTCATCTACCTCCTTTATTGTTTCGTTACCTAATCTAATTCCTTCAGCATCACCTGATTTTCATACACTGCACTCCATTACCCTAGTTTTACTCGTTAATGTTCATCTTATATGCACCTTTCAGCACACTGTCCATTCCGTTCAATTGCTCTTGCAGGTCATTTGCTGTATCTGACAGAATTACTATGTCGTCGGCAAAACGCAATGTTTTCAATTCTTCACCCTGAACTTTAATTCCTTCTCCAAATTTCTCCTTGCTTTCCTTTATAGCTTGCTCAATGTACAAATTGAACAACATTGGGGAAAGGCTACAACCCTGTCGTACTCCCTTTCCAACCACTGCATCCCTTTCATGCCCTTCAACTCTGACAACCGCTGTCTGGATTTTGTACAAGTTGTAAATAACCTTACGCTCCCTATATTTTACTCCTGCTTGCTTCAGAACTTGAAATAGTTTGTTCCAATCAACATTTTCTTAATCTATCTTCTAGGATAAGCCGTAAAGTGAGTATTGCCTCCCGTGTTCCTACATTTCTCCTGAACCCAAACTGATCTTCCCCGAGGTCGGCTTCTACCAGCTTTTCCATCCTTCTGTATATAATTCGTGTTAATATTTTGCAACCATGACTTATTAAACTGATGGTTCTGTAGTTTTCACACCTGTCTGCACCCGCTTTCTTTGGAATGGGGATTATTACATTTTTCTTAAAGTCTGAGGGTACTTCACCTGTCTCATACATCTTACACACAATGTGAAACAATTTTGTCATGGCTGGTTCTCCCAGAGACTTCAGTAGCTCTGACGGGATATCATCTACTCTAGGGGCCTCGTTTCGACTTAGATCTTTCAGTGCTTTGTCAAATTCATCTCTCAGTATAATATCTCCTATTTCATCATCATCTACATCCTCTTCCCTTCCTACAATAGTGTCTCGAAGTTCATTTCCTTTGTAGAGCCGCTCTATATACTCTTTCCACCTTTCAGCTTTCCCTTGTTTACTGAGAACCGGCTTTCCATCAGTGTCCCTGACATTCATAGAGCTGCCCTTCCTATCGCCAAATGTTTCTTTTGTTTTCCGGTAGGCTGTATCTATTTTTCCCCTATTTATACATTCTTCTACATCCTTGCATTTGCCTTTTAGCCATTCCTGCTTAGCCATTTTGCACTTCCTGTCAATCTCATTTCTTAGTCGTCTGTACTCCATTTTGCCTGTTTCATTTACTGCATTTTTATATTTTCTCCTTTCATCGATTAAATTTAATATCTCCTGTGATATCCAAGGATTTTTTGCAGGTCTTGCCTTCCTACCTATTTTGTCCTCTGCTGCCTTCACTATTTCATCTCTCAATTTTACCCATTCCTCCTCTACTGTTTTATTTTCCCCCGTTTCTGTCAATTGTTGCCTAAAGCTCCCTCTGAAATCCTTAAGAACCCCAGGTTCCTTCAATTTATCCAGGTCCCATCTCCTTATTTTCCTACCTTTTTGTAGTTTCTTTAGTTTCAGCCTACAGTTCATAACCAACAAGTTATGGTCAGAGTCTATATCTACCCCTGGGTATGTCTTACACTGTAAAACTTGGTTCCGAAATCTATGTCTTACCATTATAAAATCTATCTGGTATCTCCCGGTGTCTCCTGGTCACTTCCACGTATATAACCTTCTTTTGTGATTCTTGAACCAGGTGTTTGTTATAACTAAATTATGTTCCGTGCAAAATTCTACCAGGCGGCTTCCTCTTTCATTCCTTTTGCCCAGACCATATCCACCAACTATCTTCCCTTCCCTTCCTTTTCCTACTACCGAATTCCAGTCTCCCATCACAATTAAGTTTTCCTCTCCCTTAATTGTCTGAATAATTTCCTTTAGCTCCTCATATATTTCCTCATCATCGGCAGAGCTAGTTGGCAAATAAACCTGTACTACTGTTGTCGGTGTTGGCTTTGTATCTATCTTGACAATGATAATGCGATCACTGTGCTGCTCATAGTAGTTTACCCGCATTCCTATTTTCTTATTCATTATCAATCCTACTCCTGTGATACCCCCAAATGATTTCGTATTTATTATCCTGTGCTCACCTGACCAGAAATCCTGATCATCCTGCCACCGAACTTCACTAATCCCCACTATATCTAACTTCAACCTATCCATTTCCCTTTTTAAATTTTCTAATTTTCCTACCCGATTAAGGGATCTAACATTCCACGCTCCGATCCGTAGAATGCCAGTATTGTCTTTCCTGATGACAACATCCTCCTGAGTAGTCCCCGCCCGGAGATCAGAATGGGGGACTATTTTACCTCCGGAATATTTTACCCGAGAGGATGCCATCGTCATATTTCCATGCAGTAGAGCTGCATGTCCTCGGGAAAAAAACGGCTGTAGTTTCCCCTTGCTTTCAGCCGTTCGCAGTAGCTGTGTGGCAATGCCACATTAGCTGATGTTACAAGGCCAGCTCAGTCAATCATCCAGACTGTAGCCCCTGTAACTACTGAAAAGACTGCTGCCCCTCTTCAGGAACCACACGTTTGTCTGGCCTCTCCACAGATACCCCTCCGCTGTGGTTGCACCTACGGTACGGCTATCTGTATCGTTGAGGCACGCAAGCCACCCCACCTCGGCAATGTCTGTGGTTCATGGGAGTGGATTTACTAGTGGGTCTACTAGTTTTAATTTTTTTAATATTTTTTATCCGGTTCTTGACAATAACTAAAAGAAACCGGTTACAACCGACACCAAATCAATACCGAAATAAACCGTTTATTCAAAACTAAAATACCGGTATCGGTTTTAACCGGTCTGTTTTTCCCATCCCTAGTTCACACCCATCTGCACATGCCGCCATGTTGGAACCATTGTTGCCTGTAGGATGTTTTGCTGTATGCTGCATGAGCACTGACGTCAGCATCAATCGGCTGTTAACGCTTAACGTTTCCGGCCTCCAGGACGGTGTCATGTTAAGGGAAATGGATTAAACTAACGTCTCGTCTGTGGTTCCATTGCCCATCCTCTTGATCTTATGGTGTTATTTAAACATTTTTGGAATTCAAATAGCAATATTTGCAAATGTTATGGGACTTTTGTGGTTATCAGTCCCTAAGCTTACAAACTACTTGAACTAACATATTGACAACACACACACACACACACACACACACACACACACATACATACATACATACATACACACATGCACGAAGAAGGATTCGTACCTCCGCAGCAAGGCAGCTTATAACACACTGCCACTTTGAATCTCAACTGAGTAAGAGGGGTGATGCGAACAAAACCGCTCGAAAGCCAAAGTGTTTATATTTACATTAGAGATATGAAGACATATACGAGGGTTGTGTAGTGGAACGGATTATTGTCTCCGCTACATATCTCTTGTCAGTTTGTGCAGGATAACTTGCTTATATTTGTATTCTTAAATGATTTTTATGTAAATGTTTAACGTTATATGATTCTTAAAGAAGTTTTTTGGTATTTTTTTTATGTTTCATGTGCTGTAAGGCGATTCAACCTACGAGGGCAACATCTTCGACGCCGATTCCAAGGAGTAAATATCCGGCCACATCAAGTCGCGGGTCGACGGCTACGAGGCAAGAAGATGTTCATCTCTGGGGTTGTCGTCGCAAGAGTTGACATTATTATCGAAGTTTTATGTTAAAACAACAGATTTTAAAAGTCAGTTCCCTTTTGTCTGTCAATGACTACATATGTAAAGTCATAGAAAGCAATAAATATTATTGTGTTTAAACTTGACGAAAGTGTCAGAGAGTACATCAATTATGAAGAATTGTTTTACGATAAATAATGTATTAATGAAAGGAGGAGATGATTTAATTTAAATATTCTTCAATCTGAAGGAAGATTTTTTATGAATTTTTATTGGTGGGAAAGTTACGTCAAGAAGACTTCGATAAATGTTTTTTTCTTATTTTTTATTTTTTTTAGAACTTTAGGTAATCGATCGATAATCATTGAGAAATATTATTTTTTATCTGTGGTTATAGCAACGACCACAAACTGAAGAATTTCTTTTAAAAGTCTTATTTATGAGAGAACTTAGAAATATTTTAACAAGAGTGACTGTTAAAGACTTCTTCCCTCAGCGCAAGAATCTGATTTTGAAATATTGTAACGTATAAAGATTTTACATGAACATATATATATATATATATATATATATATATATATATATATTATTATGGCCGAGTGGACACCTCAAGGATTACGAAGTCTGACACGGCCACATTCAACCCTAAACATACAAGACGAGTGCTTTGGAAGATAATGTTTTAGCACACGTTCCGCCGCACGAAGAGGTCGCTCCGCTGCCGTTGAAACTAAAATAGTGGCAACACTGCTGTGGAGACGCTATGCAATGGAATCTAGTATTGTCGCTGATAGCTCACGTTGTTGATATACGTACCTTACATCCGACCAAATGGACTCACCCGTCCCACGTCATTGGCGCGCACACAATAGAGGGAAATCCTTGTGAGCGTGCGGTCCAACGTAACGGTGTCACAAATTTTTTTTCGAAACAGGAACAACGGAGACCTTCAGTACACAGTATTACTGATCGCTTTTGGTGCATCACCTACGACCAGAATGAAGCGGCAACACTTTCTGCGCAACCCACCCATCATTTTGCACGACAATGCGCGGACGCATACAGAGAAATCTGTGGCTGCTCTGTTTGGTCGATGAGACTGGGGAGTACTGTACCATCCACCACACTCCCCGGACTTAAGACCTCGTGACTTTTGATTCCGAACATGAAGGAACTACTTCGTGGCAATTGCTTAAGACATGTTCCAGAGATTCGACAGGCAGTAGACCGCTCCATTCGCACCATCAACTGGATAGACTCTGCTAATGATATATTACTCCTTTCACATAGCTGGCAACGGATTCTACACAACACTGGGGACACTTCAAAAAGCCAGTAACAGGTGTAAACATGACACGCTTTTGTATCGGTTGTGAATGAATAGTTGCCACTATTTATGTTCAACCCTCGAATAACATTTGAAATTCAATCTCATTCTTTTGTCCATAGTTGTTTCCAAAATCAACGTTAAAACTAAACTGCCCTCCCTACCGGTAAAAATTCACAATTATTGGAAGGAATGCAAAACAACGTTTCCTGTGATGCAAAGTAATTAAAATGATAACACTCAAAGAATAATGGTTTATAATGAGAATTTTAGGCAAGGAGAAACAAAATTGTGAGTTTTAATTAAGTATGGCCGAAGGTCAATCACTGCTGATATTTAATTGAAACATAATATGAGCTTCGTCAGGCAGCATTGCCTATAGTTACTTGGTAGATCACAATATCTAAATCAACCAATGTGTCTTTTTTTTTTTAATTCTTGTGGTTAGGCACAATGGTACATCAGTGATGTGGGAAGAGTTACCGATATGAAAGCTTGTACTGTCCGTATGATTCACTTGTTACTAGAATTTTAATAGCTTAAATACAGATTTGTTGGACAGATATTTGATCAATGTATTTGCGGGCACGTAAACGGTAGAAGCAACTTGTACTCTGCCCCTAGCGGTTCTAGTGGTGATGAAAGTGCCATCGGTATTAAAGTGAACACCGCCAGTTTTCCTGGTGTCTGTTTTTGGATTTCGCATGCCAGTTTTGGTGGTGTTCAAATGTTCAAATGTTTGTAGAGCTTATGGGACTTAACTACGGGGTCATCAGTCCCTAAACTTACAAACTACTTATGAACTACTTACGAACTAGGACGGCACAAATATCCATGCCCGAGGGGGGATTCGAACCCCCGACCGTAGTGGTCGTGCTGACCGTGACTGGAGCGCCTCAGTCACCTCGGCCACCGCGGCCGGCTTTGGTGGTGTCTACTTTTGGATTTCCACTCGGCCGTAATGGTCACGTTCAGACTTATTGAACGAAAAGACTATTTGAGTTGCTAAAAATATATAAATAAAATATTGCAACTGGTACCCTAATTTGTTAGCAATTAACTGATGTAGCTGTAGGCATGAAAACCAGTTCATCAGGGTCTAGAATTTTAAAACGGATGTCAATCAGTTTTTTACTAGGAGCGTGTAACTAGTGCTTTCTACAATCACTGATAATTTCTGATAAAATTATCAAATATAGTCACAAACTTTGCATAGAATCTGATAAGGCGATAGTACCCTTAAGAATTATACTACTTTTTCTTTCTCAAGCCCATGACGCTAGTAAATATTTCGTTTTTGCAACTGTGTGGAAAGTAAACCTAGGCAGTACATCCTTATTTGTTATAGTTGTTTTATAAATTCCGCCACGTACAACAATTATTTTAACAAAGGTCATGTAGTTCAATAGATGATGAGTATGCTCAGACCAGTAGTGTACTTTCACAGTTCGTGTCATTCTGTATGTAGACGGTAAATCAATACTAATTTCCCATAGAATCTTCGCTATAATTACATACTTTTCTTAAATATTTAGCACCATGAACACTGCGTCACGCACTTCGACATTTTACTGTGGTGTCAACGCATATGACGTAGTGTTGATGGAACTGAATATTTAAAAAATTGTAATTATGTTGAAGTTTCTGTGGCGATTTAGTACTGATTTTCCAGATACAAACAAAATAACGCAAACTGTGGAAATACAGGGTAGGGCTGGACGTAGTCATCGACTGAATTTATGACCTGTTTCGAAATATCTATGATCCGTTGCTGGATATAATTAAAACTGACAACGCCTCGACCGTCGTAATTATAAGACCAAGGTTTGTATCAAAGAAAAATTGTAATAATTTGTTATAAAATTGGAAAATTCGGGAAAAACTAAAATCCCTTTTTCCTATCAGATTTATTTATGTAGTGAAGAACACAATTAACGATTTTGTTGTTGTTTAAAATGGCCCTGAGACGTTTCCAAAATTAACAAAATTCGGGACGGATGAAAGTAGAAAAATTCAAACGAACTCCAGAAATAATGTACTTTGAATGAGGCCTTTGATACATTACCGTGATATTGAACACTTATACGGGAGTGAGTCAGTAAATACGTCGCAAACTGAGATAGACACGCCAGTACTGCGCGTTGTGTAGGGGTAGTTCTCTTCCGCGGCGGATTAGCCGTGCGTACTGGAGCGCCATGCTGCGGTGCGCGCGGCTGTTAGCCGTCGGGGATTCGAGTCCCCCCCCCCCCTCGGGCCTGGGTGTTTGAGTTGTCCTTAGGTTAGTTTACCTTAGTTTAAGTCCTTTGTAATCTACGGACTAATGACCACGTAGTTAAGTTCGATATATTTACAAATATTTGAACGTATATTTTGCTATTTCTCTACGACACATCAGTGTTGTGGGTTGCAGCAGTTTAAGGAACCGACTACAGTTACAGCTCAAGAATGTTACTTACAAGATGCAAACGCTGCCACAAAAGTTCAAACCTCCAGTCTTTTAAAGCCTTCTCGAAAGATGGGACGAGTGTTTAAATTTACAGGCGGAGTCAGCTAGAAATAAACCAACTTTCAGGCTTGTAACCGCAGTACTGGCGTCTCTACCTTGGTTTGTGACTTATTTTCTGACTCACCCTCGTATATGCATTTTTCTCGTGTAAGAGGTTTTTAAGCACCACAAGACACCACATGGTGCATGAAAGAGGTTACTTTACAATGGACGTCTATAGCTTTTGCTCAGTAGCGTTTCAAATGTTTGTAAATTTATGTGATTTAATTGTTCAAATGTTTGTAGAACTTATGGGACTTAACTACAGGGTCATCAGTCCCTAAGCTTACAAACTACTTATGAACTAGCTAAGACTAAGGACGGCACAAATATCCATGCCCGAGTGGGGATTCGAACCCCCGACCGTAGTGGCCGTGCAGACCGTGACTGGAGCGCCTCAGTCCCCTTGGCCTCCGCAGCCGGCTGATTTAATTGCTTTGGTTATTACTCCATAGGCTTACAAACTACTTAAAATACGTTACACTAATCTAAGTACAACACACACACACACACACACACACACACACACACACACACACACACACATGCCCCAGGGAGGACTCGAATCTCCGATGGCGGGCAACCAGGCGCTCCGCAGCGATGTGCCTTAGACAGCTTGGCTACTCCACCGCGGCCAGTACTGTTTGATGGATTTCGCACGTGTACGTTTCCGTGAAGAAGGTTCGTATAATCATAGAATGAAGGCTTTCACGACAGGTATCGTCATGAAACATTCTACAGATTAAAATTGTGTGCCGGAACCGGGACTCGAACCTGGGACCTTTGCCTTTCGCGGGCAAGCGCTCTACCACTGAGCTACCCCGACACGACTCACGATGCCGCTCCGCAGTCTCGGCCGGACCGCCGTAGCGGCCGGACGCGTGAACGGAGCGGGTTAGCCGGTGCCGTTCGCTTTCTGTTTACTTCGCGCGCGCTTTATATTTTGCTCAGTAATGGAGTCACAAGTGCGAAAGTACACATTAAAGTTCAGTTTCAGTTTTGGTGTTCAACGACCGAAGATCTATGAGTTCGACGACTGGTTTCATGACTTGTTCAATGTACCCGAAGAAGACTTGTTTGGAATGGCTTACGACTTTATAAGCAACGTCTACACTGTGAAGTTAAGAAACGACGAGCTGTGCCGACGGATTATGGACAAGACCAATGGAATTGCTAGGTACAAGGCTTCGAATGGCGAGGTGAGTGATGTTACAATTACGTATGCTGGACTAGGCCTGCGAACCGTAAAAGTACATCTATTGCCGTTCGAAATTGAGTTCGACTATGTTAAACAGGCCCTTTCAAAGTACTGCACAGTTTATACTGTAACTGCTAACCGATGGGGTGGCAATATGCATTATAAAGTAGACAACGGTGTACGGTCTGTCGAGATTGACTTGCAATCTCACATTCCGTCTTTCATAAACCCCTCGGGCATGGATATTTGTGCCGTGCTTAGTATTAGCTAGTTCATAAGTAGTTTGTAAGTTTAGGGGCTGATGACCCCGTAGTTAAGTCCCATAAGCTACACAAACATTTGAACATTTTTTCATAAACGTGTGTGGTTTCAAGGCCCTTGTTGTCTATGAGGGGCAGCCCCGTACTTGTTCTGCGTGCAACGCGCCAGGTCATCTTAGAGCAGAATGCCCGCGTAGACGGCCTGATCAGCTCCCAGTCGTGAGACGCGGAAGGCGGTCAGCGCGCGCAGTACGCTGACGTAGCCATGACCGACGCTAGTGCAGACGTTGTCTCCAACACCACAAGACTCGCGGTTCCACGACCAAGTAGTGTTACCGAAAATACGGCCAGAGAAGTAGACACCAATGAAAATGCTGCAGAGACAGTGGCCGCGCCTGGTGCTCGTTTGGACATGTCTGCTGACGAAACCCACGTTCCTCGCAACGTAGGACTGGAAAACACCAACAGTTCCCCCGCCAACAATCAGCAAGTCACACTATCACCTGTGGTAACTGTTACAGATACCCAGGCGGTATGCAATGAACATTCAGCTGCTAATGACCGTAGGGGTTCGACCTCCAAAAAATCCCAAAAAAGTAATATCTGATTCTCAGAATGAGGTGAAAGGCCAAACTTCACCGGAAAAAAAGAAAATTCGCGTTGCTCGTGGAGGTGCTACCGCAGTCGTAAGTCAATTACGCCCGATCGCCCAACAGGTTGCAGAGAAGCTAAAAACATAGCGACTCAAACAAAATCGCAGTAACCGCGCCCACAGCCGAAGATGGCAGGGCTTTGGAGGACGATTCACAAAAACTGACGGCTGACTCCTGGTGGTAAGAAATGGAGACAAATGAGGGCCCAGCATAATTTTACGGGTTTCTGGACGTCATAGACGTATTTATTATTTTTAAATCCCCCTCTAATAATGAACGACACCTTTACATACAATATAACTACTATCAACATCAATGGAATTCAGAGCGAGGAAAAATTTAGTGCCCTGACGGACTTTCTGTACAGCACCAACGTAGACATAGGGCTACTACAGGAGGTGTGTGTCGTACCTAACGTGGCAGGATATGTTACCATAGCGAACATCAGCAAGGAAGACCATAGAGGTACTGCCATCTTACTACGTGAAGGTATATCTCACACTAACACTGTACGACTTACAAATGGTAGAGGCATCTCCTACATTGTCAACGGCGTTCAAATCTTATGTTTGTATGTACCATCAGATAACAATCGTCGACAAGAACGCTCATCCTATTATAAAAATGATGTTCCTTTTTTTTTAATGGACATTCTGACAACCTCATTGTAGGGGGGGGGGGGGGGATCTTAATTGCGTCATTTCGGTCAAAGATCAAACACCACACCTCAATAAATGTTTAGAAGTCGAACATTTAATTCACGGGTTTAAACTAATTGATGCCTGGGAAAAGGTTCATGGGGACCGTATTGCTTTCACCTTCATAACCGTAAATACTGCCAGTCGAACAGACCGCATTTATGTACCTAATGCGCTGAAATATGAAGTAATGAACAGTGACCGCGCCTGTAGCTTTCTCAGACCACAGTATCCACCAGTGTTACATAAACCTACGGCGGCCGAAAGTATACCGTGGGAGAGGTTACTGGAAACTGAACACCAGCTAGTTACAAGACAAACAGTTTGATGAAATAGAACAAGCGTGGACACAACCATTTCGTTCTCAGACGCAATACAGGTCGACTATTGAATGTTGGCTGTGTAAAGCCAAGCCTAAACTCCGGTCAACAGCTAAACGATACGCATACCAAAAATCCTATTGGCAAAAACAAACCATCGAATTTTACTTTTAATGTCTCCGTGAAATTTACCATTCCACTGACCTCCCGCTTGATGACGCCCACCGGCGTATAAAAAAGTACAAAGCCAAGATCACAGCATTATACCGGAAGCGAATGGAGGGCACTATAGTACGCTCACAACCGAAGGATATTGCATCCAAATAAAGTGCGTCACTTTACCACACACTACGAACCATCAGGCGTGAAAGAGCTAAGCTAATAGAAGAAATTGATGACGGATTAGCTAAAAGGCAAAGGGACATATCGTCAACGGTATGCAGTTATTATAAATACCTGTATGACATGCAGGAAACCAACGACAGACATTGCGACAGTATCGTCAATGAAATAGGCCCCTTAGTGACAGATGATGACAACTTGACTATAGAGGCGCCCTTCAGCGAAGACGACATCAAAGAGGCAGTCTTCAACGCGGCAAACCGGAAATCACCTGGACCAGACGGACTTAGCGCCGAATTCTACAAACACTTCTGGTATATATTGGCCCCCACGTTAACATAGCTCACCAACGAAATGTGGCACCACCCTGCTGTACCACACGAACTTAAAGATGGACTCATCATCCCCTTACCCAAGAAGGGAAACAGCAGAAAGATACAGGAAATGCGGCCTATCACATTACTTAATGCAGATTTTAAAATTATAACAAGAAGTATCAAACAACGAATGCAACCGGTGCTACATAAAATACTTGGAAGACACCAGCATGGGGCGCTGCCCAGAAGAAGAAGTGTAATATCAGCCGCGTGTGAACTGCGGGATATCATATGTACACTGGCACACAACAATGAACCCGGCACTTTGTTGTTCCTTGACTTCGAAAAAGCATACGACCGCGTGAGCCATGACTATTTGTTCAAGGTGATGTCGAAGATGGTTTTTGGAGAACGACTGATTCTCCTACTTCGGAATTGCATCTACCATGCATCGTCTCGAGTGCTGATTAATGGACACTTGAGCAACCAGGTATCTATTAGGAGGTCTATTAGACAAGGCTGTCCATCGTCTATGGCCTTATACGCCATAGCAGTCGAACCATTCCTTGACCGCATCAATCGCAAAATATCTGGAATCAACATAGTAATGGAAAAAGCGGTGTGTATCGCGTATGCTGACGACATTTGCCTTGCAGTGACATCCACAGAACAGCTAGTCGCGGTGAGGGACATAGTCAATGTCTATAATATGGCCAGCGGAGCAAAATTAAGCACTAGAAAGACAACGTTACTCCACATAGGTAAAGGTATAGGAAATACCACCGACCTCGACTGGTGTGAAACGAGAGCTCAACATACATCTCTCGGAATCTACTGGGGTGCTACACCAGATGTTATGACGTGACGACTAAAAATTGGACGGACATGTTGCACAAAATCAGAGCAACAACACAAATTTATTCAGATAGGGATTTGGACCTTCTTCAAAGAGTACACACCGTTAGAATATCCATAGCGAGCAGGTTGTACTATCTCGGCCAAATCTTACCTATTTCTAACCCACTTGCAGACAGCATACAAAAGGCGTTCTGTTGGTCGTGAGAGGCCACATCTTTAAAGTATCCTTCGACACCCTGACCTTACCGACAACAAGAGGAGGACTAGGACTAGTCAGCGCAAGACACAGGTACCGTACTTTACTGATTAGTCGCATTTATAAAACGATTAATAAACAGACATCGAGCATAACCAAGTTGCTAACGCTACGCTGGAAATCCACCAGTATGATGTCACCCATCCAGGAAACCACAGTGCCGTTGGCCTATCGTCATATCAGAATCTATTACAATGAATTCAGCTACATACAACATGCAGCAAACAATCTGTCCTATACTAATACTAAAATATATAATTTTCTCGCAAGCAGTGGTAGAGAAAACAGGGTTAGAACAAAATATCCCCATGCAAAGTGGAATATCATTTGGAGAAACATCCATTGACATGTATTGCCGTCACGCGTTAAATCAATGTGGTTTTTGATAGTGAATGACAAAGTTCCAACAAACGAAAAACTCAACGCCATCCACCTGCGCCCAACGCCAGGCTGCGCAGTCTGCGGGCAAGTGGACACACTGCTGCACAGGCTCTCCTGCGGCACCGCCGGCCAGATCGTGGACCACATGCGACGCAGACTGGCAATCATCGACCGCACGACGCCGCAAAACGTTAACACCACTGAAATTATCACACCAGAGACACTACGATACCCCAGAAAGAAGCACAATGCGGCTATTTGGTTTTTAGGCCATACCGCCGCTTATGTAATTTATAACCGAAAGGCAACGACTGCAGATTACTGTGCGTATCTGGAGTATGAAAACACGAAGATACTAGGACAAAAAGATTATTCAAATACATACGGCAATATGTTAAGGATCATGGTGCAGACATGATGTAAAGCTGAATGTACGACATGCGTGTTGTTTTTTAAGTTTTCTGGTTTAAATTTGTGTACCAAACTCGAAATACCCAGCGATATGGGCTTTCAGAGTTATTAGCAGAAGCACGCAGCAGAAATGGGAAACCGACGTTATGTTACGAGAAACGGACCACATACAATAATGCACGAGAAGACGAACTCTAAAGCAGACATTGCGCTGAGAATAGGCCGAGAAGAAGTTTGAGGTGTAATCTTTTTTATTTACTTTCGCCATTCCTTGAAGAGACTAGGAGTTGAATCAGCAAATTTTTTGGCAAGGAGCCTCATTTATTTATTTATTTATTTTCCTTTTTTTTCACGAGGAAGACATGTCATCTGAATCGAATGTCTGGAAGAAGAAATACATACAAAACTTCCTACACAAAAAAGGAAAGAAAGATAACACTAAAGGCTGAGAAGCCACTGCCGAGGAAGGCGAAAATGGCGAGCGCAAGGCCGGGCTGAAGAAGTGGTAAGGAGGCCCGTAAAACAAAAACAAAAAAAAACAAAAAAAAAACAAAAATAAATAAATAAAAACTTTGCAGCGGAGTGTGCGCTGATATGAAACTTCCTGGCAGATTAAAATTGTGCCTCATCGTGAGTCGTGTCGGGGTAGCTCAGTGGTAGAGCGCTTGCCCGCAAAGGCAAAGGTTCGAGTCCCGGTTCCGGCACACAATTTTAATCTGCCAGGAAGTTTCATATCAGCGCACACTCCGCTGCAGAGCGAAAGTTTCATTCTGGAGGTATCGTCATTACTGAAAACGCCGTGGACCATACATAAAACTTTCCTCTGACCTTTAGCCTTCGACTGCGGAAGGCATCCTCCGAGGTAAAGCAGCGTACGTCAGGGGAAATTTTTATGTATGGACCACGGCATCTCAGCCCCGAAGTCTTAAGTAATGGAAGGTTCGTATAACCCGCAAGCCACTGTGTGGTGCACGGTAAGGATACCTTTGAGCGATCACCATGAAAATTGGCAGCTATTTGTCTTTTCACATGGTGAACCGAAAGAGGTAGGAGATGGATTGAGAGAGGGCCATTATGGACAACTGCGGAGGCAACGAGAGAGGCTATTCACTGATTGGGAGGGGGGAGAAGTACGAGATAATGGGCAGGTAAGAGGAAAATCAGGAAAGGTGGGGGAAGAAATACATAGAGATGGATTTCCAATTCATGGTGTCGTACAGCATCAAGTGAAATTTATTATATATTTTGCAATAAAAGCAGTTTTGTTTGCAAGTTGTTTTATTATTCTGCAGTTGCGAGTTTTGCCCTTTACCAAGTACGCCATCAGATTTTACACAATAATTACAAAGTAGTTACAAAACGGAGAGGGGGTGGGTGGACAATGCTTATTTTGTGGTAAGTAGATTGTATTTTATTTTTATTTTATAAAATCTACCAGCACAAAATAAGCCCAAGTGCCCTTGCCCCCCCCCCCCCCCGTGTTTTGTAATTCTTGAGCAACCTGAAGATGCCGTACTGAAGATTGAAACGCGTCACTCAAGAACAACAAAACACTGTGCAACCAAGACGGCTTTTATTGCAAAATATAGATAGGTCTAATGATTTTGAAACGCGTTGTACTTAGCAAACCCTCAAGTGTGAGGTACTGTCCGGACACTAATTTCGGACCCTGAATGGCATTAAATGTTACCATATGTTGTAGATCTGTCGATAATGTTCTATTACGGCTCTCACCAAGTAACTTCTGGCACTGCCCTCTTGACAATCCACCGAGCGCGGTGGCGCAGTGGTGACACACTGGACTCGCATTCGGAAGGACGGCGGTTCTAATCCACATCAGACCATCCAGATTTAGGTTTTCTTTGATTTCCCTAAATCACTCCAGGCAAATGCCTGGCTGGTTCTTTGAAAGGGCACGGCCGATTTCCTTCCACATCCTAATCCGAACACTACGCGGGTAATTTTTCTAAATGACCACGTGACGTTAAGCTCCAAGCTTTCTTCTTGACACCCAAGCGCGCTTCATTCAGTATACTCTAACACAGTACGTTGCGTTTTACACGTGCAATTCGCAACTGGCAGGCAGTGCTTTTACCTGGGAGCCATTCGTCGTGGAGCTGTGCTCTGACAGAACCACGTCGACGCAGGCCAGAGCATGGGACGACATCGGCCGGAGCTACAGGGTACGGCGACAACCCGGCCGCTCGCGCGAATACTACTCCAGTGTGAGCGGAGTTAATAACAGCCAGCAGGCAGCAGGCCTAAGCTCCCGGAAATTCGGTGGCGCGAGATAAGCGGCGGTCCACCTCTGGGCCGCGTATACTGCTCGTAAATTTAACGCCGCCGCCTGCGCTGCTCCGCTATCTCGTGGCTGACCGACGCCTACATAGGGCCCACGCGCATCACGCGCTTTACTGCTTGTCAGCTGCCTGCTGTTACTGAACACCATCTCCAGCTACTGTGTTCAGGTCGTCTTTTAGTTTAAACTGACAGTAATATATTATCAAAAAATGTTCTATCGGACCAAACTCCGTGGTCATCAGTCCGTAAATTACAAACTAGTTAAACCTAGGTAAACTAACCTAAGGACAACACACACACCCATGCCCCAGGGAGGACTCGAACCTCCACGGCGAGCAACCGCGCGCTCCGCAGCGAGACGCTTTAGACCGCTCGGCTACTCCACCGCGGCAATCAGAAAGGCGTAGACGCTGCCTTGTTGTTGTTGAGGTTCTCAGTAGAAATACTGGTTTTATGCAGATCTCCATGCCACCATGCCCTGTAAAATCTTCTTCAACAAATGTTGAGGTGTTTGTGCCTATATTTCACTCTGCAGGCAAAACTACACATCGCAAATGAATAGTGTTTGTATATGGTAGTTGGTATCAATCTCCCATTGTCCACTGTGCTGATGGAGGGTTGATAACGATAAGAGGGGGGAAGATATGGGCGTTGAAAGTTACGGACTTCTAAGTATGGGTGTCAATGTTTTGCTCTTCAACGATAACTACGCAATGGAGACAAACGATCTCTCTGTGATGTTGTGGTACAAAGTCTCCCGTTGTACACCGTAGCAGTTCCGTGACGATAGCTATAAGAGGATGGAAGATATAGTGGTTGAATGTCGTCAGCTTATTTAAAATTCAGACTTAAGACCAGCGATGACTTTTGACACTATAATAGCAAAGAGGTTATATACAGCGAAACGGGATGCTCGTTTTTCAGTTGTTTTTCTGCAACAAGCGTAAGAATAAAGAAAAATAAGTGCATATTGCAGTTTGAAAAGTAAAACTAACAAAAAAGATGCCAAAGCGTAAGAAAGAAATTTCGCTTTTCGATACGTTTCTAATAGAAACCGGGGCTGAAAAATGAATGTACAGACGATAGAAACTTGAAATTTGTAGACGTTGTTTATCTTACAATATAAGCATCAGAGACTTTTCGATATTTCCATTCCTAAGGGGGTGAAATAGGGGATGAACGGTTTTTGGAAAGTAAGTTGCTTTTCAGGCAATTTTGAAGCAATAAATACAAAACTTCGGATTTAGATTTTTGATTGGAATTTTAAAAACTCGTGTTTCGATATTTTTGGCAATTCAACCATTAAGTGGGTGAAATAAGGGAAAATCTTTTAAGGGTGCTACTAAGACTATTTTGATGCTATAAATGCGAAAATTTGTATTCGGAACCATGGATAAAATTAAAAAGTGTTTCGGGATGTTTTGAATTTTGCCATCAGTGGTGCAATAGAGGTAACAAGTTGTATCAAAATAGGGCCTGCTTGATTAGGAAAGCATTTTAAAGCTAAATCTACGAAAATTTATATTTAGAAGTAGAAAAACCCAATGCAAACCATCCAGTCTACGCGTGAGAAGCAGCGTGATTTACGCTAGTCTCTAAATAAGAATGGCAACTTACGTCCTTTCCTACCTATTCAGTATTCGTATCTCGGGGTCCCGCTTTAATTTTTTAAAACAAACACATTACCCTCCAATGCTAATTAGACAATTCTCTGATGTCTGAGAATGTGCACAACACGAAAATTTCTGTTCAGCACTTTCTCTTTAGTAACATCGTTTGTCTATCTAATCTTCAGCATTCGTCTGTACCATATTTTAAAAGCTTCCATCTTTTTATCGTCCATGTTTCACTGCCTATAATGCCATACTCCAGACAAATGTTTTCAGAATGGACTTTCTAACATCGGTTTTGGTATCAATAAATTTCGCTTCTTCAGATATTTTTTTCTTCCCGTTTCCATTCTGCCTTTTATATTATCTTTGCCATTCAAATAACAAAACTGAAGTAGTAATTTTATTATGCGTTACCTAATTTAATCTCTTCAGCCTCATCTTTCTTAGATTACATTCCATTACTCTTTTATCTTGTTAATGTTCATTTTATACTCTCCTTTTGATTGCTCCTCCAGGTTATTTGCTGTCTCTGATAAAAATACATTGTCATCGGAACACTGCATAGTTTTTACTGATTCTCCCTATAGTTTAATTCCTTCTCCAAATATATCTTTGCTTTCCTTCACAGGTTGTTCAATGTACAGATTGACTAACACTGGAGAATGGCTACAATCCTGTCTTACTACCTTCCCCAACACTGCGTCTCTTTCATGCTCTTCGACTCTTTATCACTGCTGCCTGGTTTTTGCACAGGTTTAATATAATTCATTATAGTGCGGAATTGGAAAGAGTGTATTCCAGTGTATGCTCAAAAGCATTCTCCAAATCTACAAAAGCTAAAAATGTAGGTTGGCCTTTCGTTGAACTATCTTCTACTGGAAGTCATAATGTATTGACTCGCTGTGCCTATCTTTCTCCTAAATCAAAACTAATCATTGATGAAAGTTCTTTACTTTATGTAATAATGTCTCTGTTGCGCAGCATCATATCACAGAGTGACACTCAATTGTTGTTGTGGACTGTTAGGAGCAAGCAGTCGAGTAGGCAATAGCTCTATGAGCTTAGGCAGATTAATCAATTTATTGATAAGTGCACTCAGTTGTTGATTATTTTGTTCTCTGAAATGTGTAATTAAATGCGAGTGAAAATCTGTAATTAACTGAGTTTGAAGCGCGTTTGTTTATTATCGACGCTTCTAACTACAAGTTCTTATCACTTAAGAAGTTTTAGCCACAATTACATTTTCATTATTGAAAGTCATTATTACGAGCACGGCCTTTACATTATTGGCACTTTAAGTTTGATATGAAGGCCTGCTAAAAGTAGTCTTTCTATAACCGAAGGAATATAGGACCACCTTCCAAATGTTCTGATCATTATTTAAGTTGAAGAAAACAAAAACGACAGAGTAAAATATTATGGGAAATAAAGACTTCATTGACTTGGAACGTGGTGACAATACTAAACTTTAACCTAAAATTTCTTAAGATACTATTATTTTCATTTTTATGACCTACAACATTTCCTGTTTTATCGAATCTTCGCAACAAGAAATTTAATTTTGCCGTATATGCAGAGATGTCTAAAGTCATGGGAAATATCCTAATACTGAATCGGACCTCCTTGTGCCCCGTGCAGTGTAGCAGTTCCATGCGAAACCACACAAGCCTTTCCCCTGTACAATTGTAGATCCATGCTGACCCTACTGGAGAAAAAGTAAATATTTTAGAAAGTGGTAATACAGCCGAATTTCCATTAAAATAGCATGTAACATATGGCCAATTTTTATGGTGCTCAGGGATACATCTCAGTTCAATGAATTTTCGTTGAGTGAGTTGACACAGTGTTTGTTATGGGCGTATTTGTCGAATTTGAGCATTAGACTGTTAATCTGCCAGGAAGTTTCGTATCAGCGCACACTCCGCGACAGAGTGAAAGTTTCAATCTGGAAACAACTCTTAGTCTGTGGGTAAATGTCTCCACCATATCCTTTCTTCAGGAGTGCTAGTCCTGCAAGATTCGAGGAGAACTTCTGTGAAGTTTGGAAAGCAGGAGGCGAAATACTGACAGACGTAAAGATGCGAGGACGGACCGTGACGCGTACCGGGATAGCTCAGGCGGTAGCCCGCGAAAGGCAAAGATCCCAGGTTAGAATCTCGGTTCTGGCACGCACAATTTAAATTTTCTAGGAAATTTAATGAGACTGTTGATGTTGAAATTGTGAAGTAGTGCTGTAACTTATATTCAAGTCTTCAAAAAATGTTCAAATGTTTGTATAGTTTATGGGACTGACCTACGGGGTCATCAGTGCCTAAACTTACAAACTACTTACGAACTAACTAATACTAAGGACAGCAAAAATATCCATGCCCGATGGGGATTCGAACCCCCGACCGTAGTGGCCGTGCAGACCGTGACTGGAGCGCCTCAGTCGCCTCGGCCACTGCGGCCGGCTTCAAGTCGTCATTGTGTTTTGTTGGCCAGGTGTACTGTACGGCAGCGTGTACATATTGTCATATTCTGAGTATGCTGATTTGGTATTTATGCATGGTATTTGTAATAGAAACGCTTTTGTTGCTTGTAGGGAATACCGCATACAATTTCGTAACAGCAGATTCAAGAGTATTCACTCGTGTGTTAAATACACTGCTTGGAACGGTGCAATGTCCAACAGTTACATTGCTACTGAACGTGTAAATGAATAGTCTGCGGATGAAGTAGATGACATTATTCAGTCGGTAGAACGCAGTCCTTCAAGAGCACAAGTAGAATTCCTGCATGTACCGGTGCTTCGCTTCCAAGAGAATGGCGGACATCACGTATCCACGGGTTCCATCTGTGTCATTTATAGTTCATTCAACACCATCGAACAGGAGATGCAGATAGATGTTTGGATTTTGTCGCTGAATGCATGAAAATCGCCAAGTAATTGCATTTTTACTGTGCAATAACGAAGCTACTTTCACTCGAGGCGGCATCAAATACACTCGTAATTCAAAATTGAAAATAATTTAAAATCATTGTAGATAGCATAGTGCATTAGATTTCGTGAATGCAGCCGCGCAAAATCCACTTCTTCCGCTGATATTTCGGTCGCGTACCTTCCGGCCATCTTCAGAGTGAGTTGAAGACTGTCGACGAGGTGCCGGGCGCGGCCTTATAAGCCTGATCGCGGTGGCAATGCGCGTGCACGTCACAGATGCTGGTTTACTGCATATCGAAATACACGCGTGCGGCCCCCGTGGCGGAAGCGCTGTGGTGTTCACTTATCGATACATGCTCGACGGCGGCAACGCCTTCACGTCTTCTCTGCAATTTCAGTACGCCAAGTGCAGGGTTCCAAGCTTTGTCTAAAACCTCATCTATGTTTTTTAAGTTGTTGGCCAGTCTAATTTCAACAGCTTCCTTAAATATAGCATCCCAAAACGAAGATATGGGTGTCAAAAATCTTCACATCACTATAGTTCATAGAATGACCATGCAATGTTCAGCCACAGCTGACTTGTCTGGCTATAATAGGCGAGTATATTTTAATGTGTTCAACGTATATCTCGTGGACAGTGCGTGTTGTCAGGCCTATATACGAATTATCGCAATTTCCGCATGGGATCTGGTACACACTTGACTTGCGAAGCAACAAATCATCCTTTCCTGACCCGAGTGAAGCTGCAAACTTCACAGGTGGCTGGAAGATAACCTTAACACGGTTTGTCGAGAATTCAGCTTATCTTTGACGAAAGAGTGTCCACATAAGGTAAGAAGGCTCTTCATCTGTAACTATTATTTTCGTCTTCTTCTTCCAAGTCACGTGCTTGCATTCTCGGACTCACATCGAATGCTCGGCGGATCTATTGCTGTGAATGTCCTTTCACTTTGAAAATGCTCTTCAGGTGTGTGAGCTCTTCCTGCAAGTTCTCATCGTCCGATATACAATGTACCCTGTGCACCAATGTCGTAAGGACCCCTGCGATTAGTGAGTGATGATGGCAGCTACTGGCATGTAAATAGAGATTCGTATGGGTTGGTTTTCGATATACTGCATGTCGCATATATTTATTATTGGTGACCGGTTCGACCATTTCACCAGGCCATCTTCAGATCACTCTGAGCAGGCACCGTTAGAGGTTTGATAATCATCACACCTCAAACGGCATCTGGTATGTAGCGCACGATCGCTGTGCACTAAAACGTTTTCAAAAATAAGTACATATATCATTTCTCGTCGGTGTTCTTTTTATCTCCCGTACTACTCAACCAAAATTAATTATTGAGGTATCATTTTCAGGGTTTCGTTCTCCACCAATAACGAAAAATACACTCATGGTTTAAAGTAATTGTTTCACGCGAAATATTTCTTTCGAAAAAATGTGTACTGTTCGTACAATCTAAGTTGATATCCGGCGAACTACTATAAATGGGAGATGTATTTATGGATTCTCCCATCAGGCACCGCGCCGAAAATCAACTTAGTGTGCGCGGTCGATATAAAAGCAATATAGAAGGTGCCATCTATTGATAATATATTTAACTAACAAGAACGATAGCTCTTGCAGATGTTCCGACTCTTTATGCAAGCCATAAACCTTCTTTGCAGCAAGCATAGTTCATCACACGATTTCCGTTATACACGTCGATGTAATGACGAAAAATACATAAATAATTTAACTAACAGGCACGACAGCTCTTCCAGTTGTATAGATTTCTTACGCTAAATGAAAAAGTCAATATCTAATTTGGTAAATGTTTCACAATCATAATTATTGCATTATATAATTTTTTCTTACAATGAGACTAATATTTGTCAACTAGTGAACACGTAATTCACATCAGTGGTCAGAAGAAAGCCCACATGCCACTGTGGAGGTAGTACATATTCAATAACGCTTGTCTGTAAATGTGTGCTTGACAGACAGTCAGCTGAATACGTCTGTTGTGTTACCGAATCGCCGTACAAAACCACGATATTTTCATTTTCTTGAAAAAAAGTTACAGCATTATTGGGAGAGATTTTTTGGCTACAAAATGTGTTTGTTCTTCCAGCATGAGGGGGATCGTGCCCTTTCTAGTTGCCCGGTGGCTCATAATCTAAACCAGCACTCGCCGGGAGACGGATCGGTAGATATGACAAATATCTTGTCCACCTATGACTTAGAAAAAAAGATAAGAAAAGGCAAATCTACGTTTTTAGCATTTGTGGATTTGGAGAAAGCTTTTTAAATGTTGACTGGAATACTCTCTTTCAAATTCTGAAGGAAGCACGGGTAAAAAATAGAGAGCGAAGAGTTATATTCAACTTGAACAAAAACCAGTCAGCAATTATTAGAGTCGAAGGGCATGAAAGGATCGCAGTGGTAGGGAAGGGAGTAAGGCAAGTTTGTAGCCTTTCCCCGATGTTGTTGAATCTGTACATTGAGCAAGCTGTGAAGGAATGCAGGAAGAAATTTGGAGAGGGAATTAAAGTCCAAGGAGAGGGAATAAAAACCTTGCGGTATTCTGACATAGTAATTCTGTCATAGACCGCAAAGGATCTAGAAGAGCACTTAAATGGAATGGACAGTATCTTGAAAGGAAGGTATAAGATGAACATTAATAAAACGAGAGTAATGTCAGAAAATCAGGCGATGTTGAAGGAATTAGATTAGGTAATGAGACGATAAAATTAGATCAGTTTTGTCATGTCAGTAGCAAGATAAGTTTTGATGACCGTAGTAAAGAAGATATAAAATGCAGAATGGCTATGGGATGAAAAGCGTTTCTGAAGAAGTGCAATTTGTTGACATCCAAAATTAGTTTAAATGTTATGAAGTCCTTTCTGAAAACTTTTCCTGGAATGTATCAATGTATGGGAGTGAAATGTGGACGTTAAGGAGTTGAGACAAAAATATGATAGAAGCTTTCGAAACGTGGTGCTACAGACGAATGATGAAGATTAGATGGACAGATCAAGTTACTAATGATGGGGAAAAAGGAGTTTCTGGCATAATCAAAGAGAAGGGATAGATTGGTGGGACACATTCTCAGACATCAAGGAATCGTCAACTTTAGAAGGAAGTGTGTAGGGTAAAAATCGTAGAGGGAGATCGAGGGCGAATACAGTAAGTAGACACCAAAGAATGTAGGTTGCCGTTCGTATTCTCAAATGAAGAGGCTTGCACACAAGGTCATCCGACCTCACCCCTTTGTATTTCTGCCCGTGGTGATGGTTGCAAGATAAAGTCTACATAGAAAAACACAAGAGTCGATGTTTCAAACAAAAGTTACATATTTTTTCACGGAGAATTCAAATCTGCAAAAAAAAAATAGGAGTTTATATGTAAGATTTCAAACTTATCCCCTGCATCTTCTAGCCCCCTGGTGGAGGGAGGGGTGCAGGGGGTGTGAACGTTATGTTAACGGATCGCCCTCTTCGAGGTGTACAACCTTTTAAATTCAAACTGTATACTCAATTTTTGTCTTTTTTCCAGTTCATCTGTAGTTCTTGGTGATAAATTAAAACACTATCGATGTCAGAACTAAACTGGGTCAATTCCTAGCACTTCACAACAAAACAGTAAAAAAGTAAAATTGTGGGGCATGAATGGCTGGGAGACCACGGAGGGCAGGTTCAACCGCATAGTTGTATAGGTTTTCCCTATCATTCGCGCCCGCAGGCGCCTGTTCTTCGCAAAGTGAGAGAACTGTGTGCTGAAGTGTCTGTGTTTAGTGTAGGTGAGTTTAATGGGCGTGTAGTGTAGAAGGGAGAGGGTGAAACCCTGTGCCGCCACATAGCCTACTGCTCTCAAAAACACCAAGGGGGACGCCGAGCTTAACGTCCCTATCCGATGGACGGATCACCATCAACAGTGCCCCATGCCCTCACTCCATGAGATTAGATTAGATTAATACTTGTTCCATAGATCATATATACATTTCGTAATGATATGGAACGTGTCAGTTTAGTAAATGTTGTCTACACTTGACAATCAATATTTTAAGGATTTTTTATTAATTTTTTTTTTAATTTTTTTAAAAGTTCTATCTAAAAATTCATTTACATTGTAGAAGGAGTTGCCATTCAGAAATTCCTTTAATTTCTTTTTAAATACTAGTTGGCTATCTGTCAGACTTTTGATGCTACGTGGTAAGTGACCAAAGACTTTCGTGGAAGCATAATTCACCCCTTTCCGAGCCAAAGTTAGATTTAACCTTGAATAGTGAATATCATCCTTTCTCCTAGTGTTGTAGCTATGCGCACTGCTATTACTCTTGAATTGTGTCAGATTTTTATAACAAATTTCATGAGGGAATATATATATTGTGTAGCTACAGTAAGATCCCTTGATACCTAAATAAATGTCTGCAGGATGCTCTTGGGTGGGCTCCAGCAATTATTCTGATTACACGCCTTTGTGCATTGAATACGTTTTACTCAATGTTGAATTGCCCCAGAATATGATCCCATATGAAAGCAGTGAATGAAAGTAAGCGTATTAAGCTAATTTACTGAGATGTAAATCACCAAATTTTGGAATGATAGGTGTTTGTAAATCTATCGGACCAAACTGCGTGGTCATCAGTCCGTAGCTTACAAACTACTTAAACTAAGGTAAACTAACCTAAGGACAAACAAACACACCCATGCCCCAGGGAGGGCTCGAACCTCAGCCGGCGAGTAACCGCGCGCTCCGCAGCGAGGCGCCTAAGACCGCTCGGCTACTCAACCGCAACAAATTTTGGAATGACTCTGATAGCATAAGTAGCTGAACTCAAACGTTTCAGGAGATCTTCAATATGTTTCTTCCAATTCAGTCCCTCGTCAATGCAAACACCCAAAAATTATGAATATTCTA
Source organism: Locusta migratoria (assembly GCA_026315105.1). Lineage (NCBI taxonomy): Eukaryota > Metazoa > Arthropoda > Insecta > Orthoptera > Acrididae > Locusta > Locusta migratoria. The sequence goes on along the minus strand of CM048745.1, from coordinate 323,431,336 downwards.
CCTTAGCTACAGATTTATGTTCAAAGTCTGAATTTGTTAATGGTGTTATGCCATTTACTGTATGAAACTGTATGTACTGTTTTTTTTTTATCAAAGTTTAATGAGAGTTCATTTGTAGAGAACCACTTAATAACTTTCTGAAAGATATAACTTTCAATTTCATCAGTTAATTCCAGTTTGTGAGGTGTGATAGCTATACTTCTATCATCAGCAATAAGTACTATCTTACCATCTTCGTGAATATAGAATGGCAAGTCATTAATATATATTAAGAACAGCAAAGGATCCAAGACCGAACCTTGTGGGACCCCATTTTTGATAACTCCCCAGTTAGATAAATTAATTGTTTCATCTATATCACGCAAATTGCGGAGAGGTTTGCAATTTATATCCAGGACATTGGTGCGAAGACTAGATGTCAAGGACTTTGCACCACCACCCTCCAAAGCGAACATTGTCATAAGCACGTGACATACCGGAACGGTTACCTATCCACGTACTGACCACGCCCGACGGTTCGTAACTACGGTGATCTGGCGTGAACCGGTGTATCCACCGCTGCACGACCGTTGACAAGAAGGCAGTAATTGACGTAAATTTACAATTTATGTCACCTCTTGCTAAGGACACAACGAACTGTTATTGAAACCTCAGCCCTAATAACATTTTCGAAATCCTGCCACTAATATGGATAACGACTGCGCTAGTAACAGGTGCTTGTAACTAAAATGTCACATTGTTTCTATTGATACCGATAGACTATTTTAGAACACGAATATAATCTTTTCAGGTGTCAGAAAATGTATTCGATATCAACACAACGTAAATTTCAGCTCAATAAATACAGCTGGAAGGGAAAACGAAAACGGAGAGAGGGGAACTGTAAAAAAAAATCATCCTCTTTGAGAGTAATAAGACCGGTTGGAATTTAGGGAACAGTACCGTGACAGTGACGAAAGTAATAACTGTTATTGTGTGGCGAAAATTAACTGCCACACCGACGTCGATAGCTCCATAAAGCGGCAGCCCTGCCTTTACGCAGAGCCTTTTCTTCGCCGCCTGGAAACGAGGCTGTTACGGGAAGGTTCGGTGTCAGTCTTTACACACGACGATGAAGAAATATTGCTGAAAAGTGCAGCAAGCGATATGGTTTCTCAGCTTCACAATGCCCTGTATTGCATAAATTGTTAAATTTACCTTCCCGCAGTAAGGTAGGTTCAAGTTGACCCAGCTTATCAGGGAAAAGGAAGCTAAAGAGGTGGTAGCGGTATTTTTAAAGCAGCCATTCTGCACGCGACCTGTGTCAAGACGAAAATGTTTACGATAATAAGCCATACGATTTACTGTAAGTTGATCTAACTTCGGCCACCTGCCACAAATCCGGCTACAGTGCTGTCATATCAGGTTTTCTGCTTGTGCCATCTTGTGGACCGCAGGCTACTATTACTACTGTAATATGTAGTCGGTAGTGGTCTCTGCCAACCTTTTAGTCTCAGTTAACTTTGCGCTCAAAAAATGCCTTATACTGATTGCTGATTTCTAGTTCGTGCAGAATAGTGTCGTTTAGTAGTTTGAAAACCAACTCTTGCGGTGTCGACTCTTGATTCTGCAGATCATTTATTTGTCAAGAGGTCTAGTAACTAAATATTTTTTCACATATGTTTGGAAACATTTTTGTTTTATATTTTATGGGCGACATAACTTTTATTTAAATTTATATATAGAGAACCGTCTAGAATGCAATAATTTATTTTATTCGACTAGTTTCGGTCTTATTTTACACAATCTTCAGGAATTTTAACTCCATTTTAACTGGAAGTCTTCCAGTGCTCAGTGAGCAGTGACGCACTGGAAGACTTCCAGTTACCTGCCAGCTCCACAACATCGATGGAGTTAAAATTCCTGAAGATTGTGTAAAATAAGACCGAAACTAGTCGAATAAGCTAAATTATTGCACTCTAGACTGTTCTCTCTCTCTCTCTCTCTCTCTCTCTATATATATATATATATATATATATATATATATATATATACGAGTGTGATTTGTCAGGACAACTTCGGCCATGGCAAAATAAATGTTGAAATGTTTGTAAACCTATTGGACCAAAATGCTATTGTCATTAGTCCCTAGACAGACAAGCTACTTAAACTAACCTACGTTAAGGACAACCCCCCCCCCCCCCCCCCCACACACACACACACATAAGCGCGCGCGAGCGTTTGATGGACTCGAACCCCGGCGGGAACGACCACACAGTCCATAGCTAGACGCCTTGAACCACGTGGGTATGGAAAAAATAAATGTCAAAATATTAGGAGGCTGCGCGTATTGTAATTACCGCCAAGTTTATTAACAGTGTGCTCAAACGGAGATTCAAAAAGAAAAATTATCGATATGAGAATCCTTTGAAATATATGCAGTACCAAGGACCACTCCCCAGGACAAAATAATAATAACAATAAAAAAATCATTTAAGAAAACCTTATTTTGTGGTTTTTAAATTTTATCTTTGTTATTTTTACTTCGAAATTGAAATTTTGAAATGCGTATGTATCAAAACACGTACCTATGTACCTGACGAAAATAGTACCTAATTATTAATTTCTATTACTTCGAAGAAGATGCTCTGGTTCGCCAAGTGATTTGAGACTGTTAGTAAAAATCTTCGTGGGTAGAGAGGAAATTATTCTCCCCATTTTCAAAGAAAATTTTCCTGGAATAGAGTGAGTCAAATGATGACCTCAAAGTAATTTAGAGGAAGGTTTACCAAAACTGTAGCTTTAATTTCAGGGGCGTGCAACATTTCGTTTGTGACCGATGTTGTCCCGTTTCCAGCGAAATTTCTGTCACTATTAAATAATGTATAAAGAAATGAAAATGTTACATGGAAAGTGTCTTTCTTCTTTGATTGTGTAGAGTACAACACACCACAGAGAATGGTCCCTAATTAAATCAAAATGTTTAGTTTTCGTTTTAACATTAAAATTTATAAAAATCCGTAAGAAGTCACCGAAGTTAGGCCAGTTTACGCTATTTATATTGAATTACACAACATCGACAGACGTGCCGCTTTGGTAAGTATTCGAGAGTGTGGCCATAAAGAATTACGTTATTACACGATTTCTCTGAATCGCTTCAAACACATCTCATTCTCAAATAAGATTGTCCTCTTAATTTAATAACCGACTCCAGTTCCGTCCTTCTCCTATCCACCTCGAAGCGACCGTGCCATCAATAGAACTTGATCACTGATTTTCTTCCTTCCTGAGTCTCACTCCGTTTTCTGCTGCCACCTTCATCCTGAGATAATCGAAAAGTCTAGCGGAACAAGAATTCGGCGCGGCATGGCCCCCAGTGCTCTTGATGTATCTGCTCCCCAATATTTCTGACGTCCGGCGAAGATAATTCCGCCCCAGTCCGTCGGAGCAGCCACCCAACCAGCGAGTCGGCCTCGCTCCCGGGAAAGCAATCTGTGCTGGCCGCAGGCGTTCGCCGTTTGTTTTGTTTCGCCGGCGCTGAGCGCGGCGGCTTTCATTTGATTCCCGGGCCCCTCAATCACACGGAGCCGTCTTCACACCCGTTCGATGCCAAACTCCTCCACTGTTGCCCGCTGCAAAATCCTACTAGAACGATGAAACTGGCAAACAGCGAACGACAGAGGCGAGGGATATTCCTTCAGTCGCGTGAAAACAGGATTCTAGAGGGGTTTGGTATGGTACTTAAATACATTTGTTAAAAATACCCGAAATACACAATTAAAGCGATTTTAAAAATTAATAAAATCTTCTCTAGCTTCCAACCGCGTCAAGTGGTTGTGAACCCACGAGCTTTCGGCCTAGTTCTCCTTGGCCATTGTCAAGTGGTAAAATGACTGCTGTATCGCCGTCGCCTTGCCGTTATATAGCCGCGCTGCTGGCTGTGACGTCACTGGAGCCTTCTGCTTCGCATTGTAAGGCAATGTTTACATCCCGAGTCGGATGTCTGAAACGTCATTGTGTAACGATTATGTACATTATGCACTTTCTACATGCTAGTCGCGAGGTCAATTAAACTGCATTATAGTCTGTTGTTTTGTACCGTCCCCTTTAAAAAAATCATAGTTTGCTTATCCCGCGATCAGAAATTCTGTTGCCAACATCATAAAAATGAATGATGGAAGGCGCAAGTTGTATTTAACTTCTTTTCTTTAGTTACGTCTTTTATTTTGGATAAACAGTTCAGTAAAACAACATTCACAACACTTTTAACATACTACATATATAAATTTCAATGTTATTAATTATTGTGTAATAAATTGTCAATATATTGTTCGATAAGTTGAACCAATGTACTCTTTGGGAATCTCACTTGTGACTATGTTTAAGGTTCTCTCTGGACTATTGGATGTTAGCGTTAAGACGTGGTTTCTGGCAGGTGTTGTGATAAGACTTGGGTCTTATTTTTTGTGTCCCAACTTCGTCGCCGCTTTTGTGTCCCAGCCTCGTCGTAGGTGTCGGTGGCCGAATGGAATGAGACCGACACGCTGGTGCAGGTACGGAGGGGAGCAGCCAGAAACTATAAACACTCGAGTAAATTAGAAAGATATATATTGCACAGAATGTAACAATACTTAACTTTTACATAGTACTGCAGAATGTTGATACATAGTTGTTGGAGGCCTGCCTAGTGCCTGTACAATAGCAAAGTCTTCACTGGTGCTTATCTGATTACGAAGGTCCTAACTCGTTGCTATCTCAGTCCTAAGTCGAAGTGCGAAGTGGCCGATGTCCTTCAGTGGTGGCCACGAGCGGCGTTGTACCAGAGGGCGCTCGTGGCTGTCGTCGGAAGAACGCCGCGCCGTGCATGCATGGCGGCGCGCGGCGAAAGTAGGTGGCGCGCACTTTGTACTTGTGCGACACCACATTATTGACTTGTTCCATCTAGCTATTATGTCGCTACAATTGTATTTTTTTAAAAGTTGTTAACTGGATAAAGTGATACAGAATAAACTGCAGTTGAAATTGTAGCAGTTTGTTTATTTCAAAACTTGTTTATTACAAGCACCATGGAAACCAAAGTTAACCATGTACAGCGACACAACGGAACTTCTAGCTGCTGACACCACGGAGCCGAATTTAGAAGATGAGTACAAATGAGCCGGCCGTGGGTGCCGAGGGGACTGAGGCGCTCCAGTCACGGTCTGCACGGCCACTACGGTCGGGGGTTCGAAACCCCCCTCGGGCATGGATATTTGTGCCGTCCTTAGTATTAGTTACTTCATAAGTAGTTTGTAAGTTTAGGGACTGATGACCCCGTAGTTAAGTCCCATAAGCTGTACAAACATTTGAACATTTTTTGAATACTAATGATTTATCTATGTTTTTAAACTCTCCAATATAAGATGTGAGCGGAGGAAATTTTGGCTGTACACGATTCTACCCAAGTTCCTGTTGCATAAGGAACGAAGTATCGGTACTGCTGCCCATACCTTCTGAAGGGAGAGCTTTAGAACTGCTAAAACGAAAGTATATTGGGATAGCGTTATAAAGGAAGCTATTTAAATCAAAATATCTGAGAACACCATTAATATGGACGTCGGTTTGCAGCTCAGCACAGAGTGGAACCCAGCTATAGCGAGGTTGAAGCAGACGCGACGGACGCGGGACGAAGAAGCGAGCCGTAGTGACGTCACAGCCAGCACCCAAATGCAGACGCAACCGACTCAGGATGTAAACATTGCCTTATACGGCGAAGCAGAAGGCTCCTGTGACGTCACAGCCAGCAGCGCGGCTATATATCGGCAAGGCGACGGCGATACAGCAGTCGTTTTACCACTTGACAATGGCCGAGGAGAACTTGGCCGAAAGCTCGTGGATTCACAACCACTTGACGCGGTTGGAAGCTCGAGATTTTATTAATTCATATTGCCGCGAGACCATGCACTCATACAATTTTAAAAATTGATTACGAAATGTAGATAGCCAGGCAGCAGATAGAGTTAATGCTTCCGGGATTTTTGCAGTCACCTCAAGACTCTTAAGACCCAAGCTCATCCACGCAAACGTGTTCCAAGTTGCCGTTCAGATATGACACCATTCACCGAACTTTTTTGACACACCACGTATACTATCGCATAAAAGTTTCCGAACTTCCTGAAAGTAAGAAAGAAAGCTAGTTTATCAAATTTAAGTTAGATTGCCTCAATATAACGTTTGAGAGCAGTGTTCCTCGTTTTTAAAAATAAAATCGTTCAAAACATAAATTTCCGTTGTTATGCAGTTCAGGTGCGTAGCGATGTGTGCCACTAATATTGTATTATGGTGTCATAATCTTTTCTTACTAGATGGCGTTCATAGGATGTTAACAAATCTGTAAACACGGTTACAGGTAAGAAAAGAGCTTGTGGTCATGCACGAGATGGCAAAGAATGAATTACAGTTAACGCTGAGTGCAAGAGACACCTTTGAACTCAAACGCTCGGAACCGCTCGAAACCATGCTTAGAATAACAAGCAATCATAAACAGGTCAATGCTCTGCGTCATTTCCATGCAAAACGTTACATTGCACCTCAAGTAACATTTTAACAATGCTAAGCAAAGTAACAAAACATGAATACCAAAGGAAGGAAATTGTATGTACGGGAAGGTCGGGTAACCACGGACACATAAGTGAATTTCTCATAAAACAACAATAAATATTTTTGTCTTTTCACCGTAAAATGAAATCAGAAATTTCATTAATCATATCACTTAGAACTAAGAATAAAAAAATTTGGAGAATAGCCCCGGACACAGTTGTTTCTCGGCCTTCCAAACATCACAGTAGTAATATATATCGGAAGGATCTATATAAACACAATTTTCATGGGCCCAGTCCTTGCAGTCAAAGCACTGAATCCTGTCTTCTTCGAAAAGTTTCTCCACTTGTTATGCATTCCGTCACTTTTCCTTGATCCTCTTCGGAAGGACTGTGAATATTCGTCTTTGTCTTGAACGTTTCTTTAGTACCTTTACCATTTTGTTTTTAAGCTCGTCCTTTTTATTGCATTTACTTTTCTGTCTCTCTTCTACACCATTTTTATATGGAGATGACCTCTTTATTAAATCCGAGGGATTTTGAGAGCTTCTGCAAGATCAAATGCTAATTTCAAAAACTCTTCTTATGGGTGAAAACCGTCAAGACGTTTAACAGAAGCGACGAAAAATATTTGCGCGAACAAAATTTACAGTTTCGAGTAGGTCGCTCGGCGCCTATGCCGCAACTGACTTGCTTTTCTTACTCCACAGGGCGCGCAATACAAATTCAGTCTTGACAACGCAGCGTACTTGGTTTCTTAGAAATTGTAATGTCGTCGGTCTCCCGCCGACAACGGCTACACGACCTTCCCCCAATTTAAGGGCGTCAGTGTATCATTACACATTCAATAGGCAACGCCAAAAATAATTGAGCTGACGAGTCATACAAGTCACTTGTAGTTCCACCATACGCCTCTGCCCCCGTGCTCAAATGGAGACAAGTGGAGATCGTCCTGGCGGGAAGTATCTGCACGTTTTACAGGGCAAGTAAAGTTTCAGGCGCATTGTGTACCCGAGCGTTATCCTATTGGAATAACGCATTACCATCCTGCTGCAAGTGGCAGAAGAAGGGGTCTTAAAATACTCGGCACGTACCGAGCGCTGGTCGCCGTTCCATCCATTGTAGCTTATCGCACCCAAGACCATACGGCCTTAGGTGAGGCCAGTGCGTCTTAGACGAAAGCACTCTATAAGAAAGCGCTTGCCCGGTCTATGTCGTATGCATACACGGCCATCAGTTGCGTGAAGGCAGAATCTGCTTTCATCGTTGAAGACCGCGGCCCGAGAAACCAAGTAATCTTCAGGCACAAGTCGAGCGGAAAACATCGATCATGTTGCACAAGCGAGAGACGAGCTAGGGGTGTGCGTGTCCTAGCGCCACCGCTGGTAACCGGTTGGCAGCAGTTGGTGTATACCTTCCTGGGCTCACACGCCCTGCTATCTGTGCTGCACGAACTGCCACTGCTGCTGTTACAATGCGACGATCTATTCGTTCGTCTGCCCATCGCGGATGTCTAGAACCTCATCTACGGTTGTGAGAATTATTTCGTAATCATTGCAACCAACATCACAGCACAACTGACGCAATGGCAATTCACCAAAAGGACCACCTTGACACTCGTATTAAAACAATTTTACAGAAGACACACCGCTCGTTACCTTTAAAAGGATTCGAACGATCATACTAGGCAGAAGAGAGGTGTCATTCAAATATTGGCGGGTCGAGCTAATAATATATAGAACCCAGATAGCGCGGAATTATTTTTTTCTCAGAAGCTGTTAATTACCTTCATATGAATGCACAAGATCGTTATAAGCGATTTGTTTCACAATCACGCCATTAGTTTTGCAATACTGCCCTCCTTTCTGGAGTGACATCAAAATTAATGTTTTCTGATTTTAATCTGGTGAATCATTATTATTAAAACAACATTTAAGATGAAATATACACATGTAAATGTCTCAAAAATTGAAGGAAGTTCAAAAGTCTTCAGTATCTTCTGTAGGAACCTCAATTTTCCAGCTGTATCCAAACACTTTGTAATCGACAAGCTAAAATTCATCTAGAGCGGGAGCAGGCGATTCAAAGAAATAAAATATGACAATGTAGACGAATTCTACAGACAAGAATAAAAAGGTCAGCTCCTGTTCTCGTCCTTCTGGAACGACGTCAGCGCTATCTGGGTTAACATTTGCGAACATCTTTCAAGAAAAAATCGAGTTCTCCATTAAAGAAGAAAAGTGTCCGAAAACAAGCCACAACAACAACTGTCGACTGGAAAAGTTTTTCTTCCTTTCATCCACAAAATTACGGACCGCATTGGGGAGGTTTTGGCCAGGTTACAAGTGGAAAGTCTTTAAACCTACTAAGAAAATTAATGAATGTGTACGATTGGTGAAAGACGCACGACATCCCCTAGCAACGCATGGGGTGTGTAAAATTCCCTGTATCTTTGGCATGGTGTATATAGGAACAAGAAAAATAAGTGTTAATACTCGCATACTGAAATGTCGATTGGGTCACACAGAAAAGTCAGCTGTGGCAGAGTATGTCTTTACACAGGGTGATCATGAAGTAAAATTTAGTGAAACGAGCGTGCTAGCCAAGACCTTGCATTATTACATACGCATGTACTAGAAATACATAAACACCACAATAATTTCAACAGAAAAATAGAAGGTTTGAAATTAGATAAGATATGGCGGTCGACGTGGAACCGACAATATGACAATCGATTACCTGTTATCGAGAGAGATGACGCTGGTCAAAGATAGCTTCATAGTCGGCAGCACGTGACAAGTGGTGGCGACATCTATGCCCTCTATATAAGCAGGACCTCCAACGCTTAGTAGCTAATCGTCGACTCTCCTGAAGATGTTGCCCGCAGTAGGCAACGAAACGTCGGGAGTAAGAAGTGTTATTGATGGACCACGGCATCTTAGTGCGGAAGTTATAATTAATGAAGACGCCGACCGTGAAAGCCTACATCTTATGAAAGCTATGCGTGAAAAGTCAACTTCCATTTTTTCCAATTTTTTGTCATCCCACGAACAGTGCGAAGTATTCGTAGGGGTCCTCTAGTATTTCTTACTGTCAGAAACAATTGCTATACTAGTAAACTCGAAAAAAGAGACAGTAAAGGAGATATGACACCATAAGTAATGAGTGTTGCAAAGAATGACACCAGCAACAAACGTAGTAGATAATTTCAATTAAAAAAATTTTTCAAATGTTTGTTGAACTTTTGGGACTTAACTACGGGGTCATCAGTCCCTAAGCTTACAAACTACTTATGAACTAGCTAAGACTAAGGACGGCACAAATATCCATGCCCGAGGGGGGATTCGAACCCCCGACCGTAGTGGCCGTGCAGACCGTGACTGGCGCGCCTCAGTCTCCTCGGCCACCGCAGCCGGCTAATTTCAATCCCTAGAAAAATGATGAAAGGAGTAAATGTAATGTGTTCGGCATGACATTACAATTTGTTACTTCTACACAACTACTTGTATTGTCGAGATATTTTATAGGCAATATACAAACGTAGCACTAACCTACCTCATAGTTCACGAGGTATGGACACAAAAAACAATAAATTACGTGAAAACCTGCCTCATCATTCATCAGAGTGTAATTTATTACTTATTCACTAGCAACGATATTTGTAGCGCATATCCAGCATGTAATATTACATTCTACGTACCTGGAAAGTGGTTGTTTGCGAATTTTCAGAAGATATGAAAAGGATTGAGATGTATGAAAAATGAAATGGACGGATGCATAGTCGGAGGCGATGCATAGTGGGAATTAGGAGATGGGCTGACATAATGGAAAGAATACACACGCGGGCGGCGTCGACAAAAAAAACATTAATCTGGAAAGAGAGACGTCTACGTTCTATATATGTTATAACGGACTCCACTATCTGCATGAAATAGTTTAAATTCTGTGGTCTAGTAATACTGGGTGGATGTTATTCGAACACCATGGTTTTTCCAAGCCCTGCACCAGTGACGTTGCACGCAAAGCGCGAAGCTTTGAAGCTAATTCAGCATCGACCCACCTGTGAAATGTGCTATGTGATTGTCCGCTGTACCGTTAGCCGTCACTACGTGTACTGCGGGCAGGTATCACGTAAGTCGACTCTTATCGGACTGAAAGCTGCAAGCGCCTCGATTGGGGCTTCAGTCAGAGGTATCGAGGGCTGAATGGATTTTGTGCCTGTAGGTGACCCCCGATATTACCTCGCCATAATACCACATTCATCGGCGAGTGGAGCCGCTTTCTGTGGCGGAAAGGCAGGGCCTTTTCAGTGGACGGCGAGCCCCGGTAACACATATATGAGGTCACTGTGTGTGTGTGTGTGTGTGTGTGTGTGTGTGTGTGTGTGTGGAGCTAGCGGCTGGACGGGATCGTAGGACGAGATCGCCACTGCCAGTTCGCAGAGCAAGCCGTCTGGCCGTCTACTGTAGTATTCACGGCCCGTCGACGCCGCTAAAGGTCAAGGTCACCACATCGACTCCTGTCTGTGTCAGCAGGTACGATGCGACTCCACCCACTGCCTGTGAAGTGAGCCGTACAACCAGAGGCGTTGGACTCTCCGAGTTCCGTCCCTGTGTTCTCACAAAATTTAAAAAAAAAAGTATTGGAGACATTTGTACTGTCTTTTTTCTTTTTTAACTATTAGACGTTGTTGTTGTGGTCTTCAGTCCGCAGACTGGTTTGGTGCAGCTCTCCACGGTATCCTGTTCTGTGCAAGTCTCTTCATCTGCGAATACATTTGGCAACCTACGTCCTTTTGATCTGCTTACTATATTTGTCCCTCGGTCTCCCTCTACGATTTTTACCCCACACGCTTCTTTCTAATTCTAATTCCTTGATGTCTCAGAATGTGTCCAACCAAACTATTCCTTCTCTTAGTCAGGATATGCCAGAAACTCCTTTTCTCCCCGATTCGGTTGAGTACCTCCTCATTAGTTACGCGATCTACTCATCTAATTTTTATCATTCGTCTGTAGCACCACATTTCAAAAGCTTCTATCATCTTTCTATCTGAACTCCTTATCATCCACATTTCACTCCCATACAATCCTACAATCCAGACAAATGCTTTCACGCCGGCCGCGGTGGACGAGGGGACTGAGGCGCTCCAGTCACGGTCTGCACGGCCACTACGGTCGGGGGTTCGAATCCCCCCTCGGGCATGGATATTTGTGCCGTCCTTAGGTTTAGCTAGCTCATAAGTAGTTTGTAAGTTTAGGGGCTGATGACCCCGTAGTTAAGTCCCATAAACTGTACAAACATTTGAACATTTGAATGCTTTCACAAAAGGACTTCCTAACATTTAAATTAATATTGGATATTAACAAGTTTCACTTCTTTAGAAACGCTTTTCTCCCATAGCCATTGTGCATTTTATATCTTCTTTACGTCGGCCATCAGAAGTTATGTCGCTACCCAAATAACAAAATTCATCTACTACTTTTATTGTCTCATTATCTAATCTAATTCCTTCAGCATCGCCTGATTTTCTGAAATTACAGTCCATTACCTTCGTTTTACTCTTGTTAATGTTCATCTTATATCTTCCTTTCAATACAATGTCCATACCATTCAATTGCTCCTCCTGATCTTTTGCGGTCTCTGACAGTATTACTATGTCATCGGCAAACCGCACTGTTTTTATTTCTTCTCCCTGCATGCCCTCTCTAGATTTCTCCTTCCATTCCTTCACTGCCTGCTCAATGTACTGGTTGAACAACACGGGAAAGGCTACAACCCTGACTTACTCCCTTCCAAACCTCCCTTTCTTGCCCTTCGACTCTAATAACCGCTGTCTGGTTTCTGTATAGGTTGAATATAACTCTTCGCTCCCTATATTTTACCCCTGATACCTTCAGAATTTGTGTATTCCAGTCGACATTGTCAAAACCTTCAGCTTTAGCAACATCTTATAACTATATTCAGTTCAAAAATAAATTAAAATGGAAAGTTTATGTAATCAATATCTACACTTTAAAGAAAATGTTTAACCCCTGCAAGTGAGCCTTGTTAGGAGACCCTGTTCCTAATATGGCCCGTAGCCACATCTAGTTCATATTAACATTCTGGGCCACGTAAATAGCAGGAAAACTGTTGGAATACCCTGAAAAAGATCCAATGTAATTTTATTTTAGACATAAGTGGAATGAGATGATACATAGTATTTTATATTTACTTTTTTTTTACAAACTCTTCATACAGTACTGTTGGTAACTTAATTACTGGTTATTAACACTTAAGATTATTAAATTTAATCAGCAACCAACATTGTTCTGAGAGTAGTAAGTTTCCTTATCGAAAGTTAATAGGAACATAAATCATTAAATTTTCTATGATGGGTTTTATTGGGAACAACCTGTTTAAAAGGCGCGTGTGTTTGTTTAAAAAGAAACGTTTTATTAGGAACATTATGCCACTATCTTAATACAGCACAATTTTATGTACACATATACATATTTACCAGTACAGATCTTCATGACCGACGCGATTACTTTAGATGAAACGCACCGTCAAAATAAGAAGCAGCCCTCCTTCGTTGAACGCCGTAGCACAACTGAAAGTAAAATGGCCGGCACGAGAGCGAGTGCGGAAGTAGTGGTTATCTTTTTCACTAGATGTCACAAGCTCTCATTATCTACATTTAACGCTGTTTTCAAACTTTATATGCTATAAAATAATAGTGGGCCTTATTGGGAACCGGGCCTTATTTGGTACATGTACCTTATTTATAAATGTCATTTTATTTTAATACGCTTTTATTATACCATCCATTAGGCCTTATTTATTACTTCTGTGCTGATTGTTGGGTCATTTGTAGTAGTCGTCGTTGTTTTTATTTATATGACATATGTAAAGAGCACGATGTTATAGATACAGCACTGATTTGTAACTTTATTTGGATAGAGCCTGAAGATGGTGTTAGTGTAATACCGAAACCGGCCGTGCAGTAAATCAACGCGTACTTTACGGCTGTTGGTGAATACATTAATTATTTGGAATTCATACTGATATTTAATTCTTTGAATTAAAAATACTGTTACCGTACCAGGACACAGAGTGGAGGAACTTATACAATTAGCAAAAAATGTTTGTAGAGGCTATGGGACTTAACTACGTGGTCATCAGCCCCTAAACTTACAAACTACTTATGAACTACTTACAACTAAGGACGGCACAAATATCCATGCCCGAGGGGGGATTCGAACCCCCGACCGTAGTGGCCGTGCAGACCGTGACTGGAGCGCCTCAGTCCCCTCGGCCTCCGCGGCCGGCTACAATTAGCAATTCAGCACTAAAGTATTCAAAAAGATTTCTGGTTTCCAGCCGGTCGACGTAAACTTCATCCCACGATATTTCAACTGGGCACCTGCCAGTCATCTTTTCTGTGTCCCAGCCTCGTCGCCGCTTTTGTGTCTCGTTTTCGCCGATTGTCTTTGATGTCGGTGGCCGAGTAGAAAGAGACCGACACAGGAATAAAGGATGCACGCTTGAGCGGTATGAAGGTGACCAGCCAATGGGACAGCAGAAACTAGAAACACTAGAGTAAATTAGAACGAGATATATATTTCATAGAGTCTTGGTAATACTTAACTTTTACACAGTTCTTGACTGCTGAATGCTGATACATAGATGAGATAGAGGGATGCCTACTGATGATTCCTAGAGCCTACCCGATAGCCAAGTCTTAACTGGTGCCTATCTGATTCCCAAGTGGCCGATGCAGCAGTCGTGGCCACGAGCGGAGTTGCAGCAGAGGGCGCTCTTGGCTGACGTAAGAACGCCGCGCCGTGCGTGCATGGCGGCGCGCGGCGTAAGTACGTGACGCGCACTTCATACTTGTGCGACACCACAATCTTCACGTTAGCCAACAAGGAGTGACGAAGACGCTTGTTTTTTTTTTTTTTTTCTCTCTCTCTTTATTGTGTTTTAATACCCCAGAAGGGGCAGGTTGACAAAGCAAACAAGCCGCTCTTCAGCCGAGAGCAAGCAAATATGGCAACAGAAGATTAAAATTAATAAAAACAGGTGACAATACATTAGGATTTAAAAATACACACGGTGACATAAATGGGTGGAATGATAATGACCGTGAAAATGGTAACTTAAAAAACCACGGTGGATAAAACGTTCATGTTGAAGAAACGGAGCGATGACGACGAGACGAAGAGACACATTTAAAACACATGGCAACACTATGTTCTGCCTGTGCGGCGGTTGCTGATGTTTTAAAAATACACGTACACTCGAAGCAGTAAGTCGCAGAATTAAAATCACTGAGCAGGCCCCGCAGTGGAGTGGGGAAGGGAAGGAAAATGCGGTGGGTGGAAAAGGAGGGGAGGGGAGGGAGCGGAGTGGGGATGGGATGAGATGGGATGGAAGGACTCCAAGGGAGTGGGGGGGGGGATCCAAGCGGAGGAAGGGAAAAGGATGGGTGGAGGGGGACGTGCCACTAATCTACAAGGTTGATAGGAGGGGGTTTACGTTATAGGAGGCGATCTATTTATATTATTGTAAAAAGATATAAAATAGCCAAGATCGCTTATCATCAGTTTTTATTAATGACGACCGGTTTCACTGATCTATGTCAGCATCATCAGGTCAAATAAAATATTTTACAAGGCCATAATCTGTTAAAATGATAAACGGATATTTAAAACATGCAAGTCATTATAATAAAACGAGAAGATACGTCAAATAAATCCATAAGAGCAAGATCGGGCATATTTAGAGATGAGACATACCTTGTAACGTCAAATAGTTGTTATATAAAACGATTTACAGTGCTAAGTCATTATAATAAAACGTAATTAACACAGTGAGTGACAAAAGCAAACTCTGCTTTTGTCACTCACTGTGTTAATTACGTTTTATTATAATGACTTAGCACTGTAAATCGTTTTATATAACAACTATTTGACGTTACAAGGTATGTCTCATCTCTAAATATGCCCGATCTTGCTCTTATGGATTTATTTGACGTATCTTCTCGTTTTATTATAATGACTTGCATGTTTTAAATATCCGTTTATCATTTTAACAGATTATGGCCTTGTAAAATATTTTATTTGACCTGATGATGCTGACATAGATCAGTGAAACCGGTCGTCATTAATAAAAACTGATGATAAGCGATCTTGGCTATTTTATATCTTTTTACAATTGATAGGAGGGGTATATATCAGGACCGAGGGCGTCATCCGGGAGAGGAAATTGATGGAAGTTACCCTCGGATAGGATGTGGAGTAGTTGTTGTTTTTAAAGGGGACTAAACGGCTGGGTTATCAGTCCCCTATAGGATGTGGAGAGTATTGAGGTGGAGAGAGGGAGGAACATGCTGGTAAAGGCGTGGCTGAGGCCCGGGATTCAGGAGGATAGGAGAGACCAGTGGGTGACGAGATTCTATTTTGCAGGAGGTGTATAGGATGCGGAGACGTTCAAGGAATTTTAGAAGGCGGGGGAAAGTGATAAGATCATATAGGATCCACAAAGACGCTCTCAGCTCCGGCTTATATAGGAAGCTGGTGGTATTACTGCGCATGCGTCGAAGACGCGGCAGCGCGCTCGTTGGTGAAACTCTAAGGATCAGCTGTCTTCGATAGTGCCACTGGCCGCAGTTATCGGAGTCATCTGGGGTCTTCGTCTGGAACGAATCTCGGAAATGACGGGATTCCACGCGTCATTCAGCTGGTAGCCGCTGCGGTTCATCACATTTTCCGCAATAGGTATTTAAGGGGATTATTTTATAATGGAGTCCGAGAAGGATGTTGTTGTGACCAAAACTGATGTTTTATCTTACTTCATTGTGTATCCGTTAGAAATACAATGCTCTGCAACTGCATACTTGCTGGGTTGCAGATGGCGTGTGCAACGTCGATGTTCTGTGCAACGTTCTTCCACGGTGCGTGCTGTTTGTCCTATATAGGCCATACCACACTCGCCAGGTATTTTATAAATTCCCGCCTTCCGAAAGTAACAAATCACCCTTAACTGATCCCAGCAAGTTAGAAATCTTAGATGGTGGACGGAAAACCACTTTCACCAGGTAATTATTAAGTCGGAGCTGAGAGCGTCTTCGTCAGTCCTTGTTGGCTCACCTGAAGATGACTGGAAGGTGCCCAGTCGAAATATCGTGGAACGAAGTTTACGACGTCCGGCTGCAAACCCGAAATCTTTTTGAACATTTGATTCGCCGGGAAAATTTCAAATTTCACAAGGAAAGTACTTGGGCTCGAACAAACACATATACACCCTAATCGTATGAGAGATAATGTAAAGATCCCTTATTGCACTAGTGATACTCCCGCATCTGCAAAACTCCGTTAGAGGCCTCTGCGTGTGCCTTGCCACATTGCACTTTACCTGTCGGTTCGCCAGTAGGACGGTGCAGTGTGCTTCCGAAGTTGCATTTTGTGACGTTATTTGTGTGATGAAGCGTCAGATGGGGCGGCGATTGCTAATCAACCCTGCTAATGTATTGCGATTAGTGGAGATGAAGTTACGAAGAACCCTTCTTCGTGAAGACGGTATTAGTGTAGAAAGATGAATCATTAGGCATCCTTTCTCGTATATGTTATGGTACAGAAATATGTGCGTAAGTTAGATACTGTTGTTACAAACTCATAATAATGATAATAGGGATGATAATGACGAACAACTCATTGCAAGCGGTAGTGCTACGCTAAGTGCGGGAAGAAACGATGGAAGCAGTGGCAGTGAATACCAACAGTCTTTCGGGAAAAAGGTTAGTTGCAACTATCATCACGGCTTCTGATGAAAATATGCTAGAGAACATGTACGATGATTATTACATAAGTTATAGTTAAGATATCTGCATTACGTATGGCGTCTACAATTACATCTACAGTGCTATCTCGAGCATGATTGCGGAGATTTGCAGAAAAACGACACCCACCAGCACATTGAGGTGTACGTAGAGATCCTGTAACCAAACGTTCATACAGATATGTTTGTTCGAGCCCATGTACTTTCCTTGTCTATTCAATTCAGTACTATTTTAACAATGCAAGTAGAAAATTCACCTCACTGTCGTTCATGACCCATTATTGTCACCTCATCTGCTCCGAGAGAATTTCAAAGCCCCTGTGTGGTGGCGGTATAGTAGCGAGGCGGTCTTTCTTTCACAGGACTGCCTCATAATCGCGTTGCACAAAGTTTGCGGTCGCCTTTGAGCAGGCGGGCAGTCCGCGTGCGCAGGAGACCGCCACCCCTGCAAAGGACCGCACCAGGCTGCCAGGACTCTACTCGAGAGCTTTATGAGCCCCCGACGAGCTACCTTTGTGTCAGCGCCTTGGAGGTCTTCTACAGGTAGCTCTGCGGATGAGCGCGCGCTTGAGCCATCCATGCCCAAGTTGACAATGAGAGCTCGTCACTAACAAACTGCTGTTATTCGGTCCAGTATATTCACTGATTGTCATATATCAGAAGGAGAAGTACGTAAAAAACCACACTGAACAAAAATAGTTGGCGCCGGGAGAAATCACGACTAATACCGCGTAAAATTGCCAGCTTCTGGTTTCTGTGATCTTCATCTAGACGACTGATTTCATTCAAGCATGTGTTACTGTGTAACTGATCCAAACTACTATAGGACCTGCTTACTCTAATCATGCCAAGATCCGTGAGAGTTTTTACTTCCTCCGCCAAAGCTAACACACAGTTTCTTTCATCACCAAATCCCATCTGTAATAACCACGATCTCAACAGAACGCTGAAACCCAACATTCCTTCCTTCCTTCACTATCATATCATTCCGTGATGCCTCAGCATTTCTTCGCCGGCCGCGGTGGCCGAGGGGACTGAAGCGCTTCAGTCACGGTCTGCACGGCCACTACGGTCGGGGGTTCGAATCCCCCCTCGGGCATGGATATTTGTGCCGTCCTTAGTTGTAGGTAGTACATAAGTAGTTTGTAAGTTTAGGGACTGATGACCCCGTAGTTAAGTCCCTTAAGCTATACAAACATTTGAACTTTTTTTTTCAGCATTTCTTCATGTAGTACAGCTGGGCCATAAATTTACTTTTCCCCACATTTCATCTGTTTCGCAATCTGCGCATACTGTCTTCAGCTTATTCCTTAGCATTACATTTCTCGAATGGACTGCTTGAACTACCACGTTACACATAGGTAACAGACCACACAGTACACAAAAAATACCTACAAAACTTACTTTACACTGCATAACAAATTAGAAATTACAATACAAAAGGAAAGTACTGAAGTGATGGTATACAGTTACTGAAACAGAATACTCGTATTAAACTTTAAGAATAGGAATTGGAAGCGGGGAGCTACAAGTGATAGATGAATTTACCTATTCAGAAGGCAAAAATCACAAGGGATGGTAGAAGCCGAAAAGAAATTGTGACCTGAATGCAGCAGGCAAAAAGTTTGATTTAATTTGCGACAGAACCCACTCACCATCAATAACTCCAGTCTGAAATTAATGAAACATGTCATGAAAGCGTTTGTTTGGAGAGCGGCCCTATATGGATGTCGAACGTGGACAGTGTGGAAAGAAGACAGAAGACGGCTGGAAGCCCTGGAGCTGTGTTGCTATACATCAGCTGGAGAGAGAGAGAGAGAGAGAGAGAGAGAGAGAGAGAGAGAGAGAGAGAGAGAGAGAGAGAGGGAAATACATGAAGGGTGCTTAGAAGAGTACGGGAAACGAGATGAATGTGGAGGCACATTAAGAAGAGAGACACTAGTAGCACACGTTATAAGACATAATGTCATTGGAACAATGGCAGAAGCAGCTATTAAGGGAAGAAATAGTCGGGGGCGACCCAGGAGTCATACAAGCAACAGATCGTGAACGATGTTGAGCGTGGAAATTAAGGGGAAAGCAAACAGAAGAGAGGAATGGTGCTCTGCTGCAAACCAACCTCAGAGTTGAACACTGAAGAAGAAGAAGGAGTGGTTGAAACTGAATGAAACTACATAATCATAGAGTGAAGGCTTTCACGACCGGCTGACATTGTTGCTGGTAAATCTTCCGGGTAGTATGGCCGTGGTCTATGAAACTCTCCTGTTCCTGACGTTTCGTCCAAGACTACGTTGGACATCCTCAGAGGTGCTCCTCTTCCGCTGTCTAGCCGACTGACGGGTCGGACGTCTGAAAGCAACGTATATAGCGTAGAAAAGGGGACTTGGTCCAAGTTACACATAATGAACAGAGATTATTCTGGCAGAGATAAAAACTTCATTGTCGGCTGTCGCCTAGTCAAGTCTACAACATTTATTGTCTCATTCCACAATCTAATTCCCTATGCATTATCCGATTTAATTCTACTTCATTCCATTATAATCGTTTCACGTTTACTAGTGATCTCCGTATAACCTGTTTTCATTCTGCTCAAATGTTCTTCCAAATCTTCCAGCCTTGGCAAGTAATTTTGATGGGTCCTAACGGCATAGAGGTTTTTAAGTACCAGGTGATCAAAAAGTCAGTATAAAATTGAAAACCTAATAAATCACGGAATAATGTAAATAGAGACGACAAAATTGACACACACGGTTGGAATGACATGGGGCTTTATTAGAACCAAAAACAAAACATAGTTAAAAAAAATGGTCATAAACATTCTGTGTCAGATGGTGATCAGACAAGAATAATCGAATGTTCATATGTTTGTAAATCTATGGGACTTAACTGCTTCGTTATTAGTCTCTAGCTTACTAACTACTTAAAATAAGTTAAACTAACCGAAGGACAACACATACACGCCGGCCGCGGTGGTCGAGGGGACTGAGGCGCTTCAGTCACGGTCTGCACGGCCACTACGGTCGGGGATTCGAATCCCCCCTCGGGCATGGATATTTGTGCCGTCCTTAGTTGTAGGTAGTTCATAAGTAGTTTGTAAGTTTAGAGACTGATGGCCCCGTAGTTAAGTCCCTTAAGCTTAACAAACATTTGAACATTTGACAACACATACCGCCATGACCGAGGGAGGACTCGAACCTCCGGAGGCGGACTGCCGCGCATACCGCAGCACGGCGCCGCCTCAGTGTGCAAGGCTGCTCCGCCGCGGCAAAGAATAAACGAACCTCATCTTGCATTAGAAGGAAATTCTTTGTAAAAAAATTGATAGTTTAAAACATTTATAAATAGTAAAACGATGAAACTTCTTTTCATATTGTCGCGTTGAAATGGGAGCAGGCTTGACTTCGAAGGCAACTGAACACAGCACTTATAATCAAAGCACGCTTATTACGAACTGCCTCTCAGGCAGAGTGCTCTGCTATTTATAGACAGACAGAATTTACCAGAAATTAGAAGAACAGTTAACATAAGAAACAAGTACAATTTATAAGTGAATATAAGAAAGATGTAGAACATTCTGGAATTGTTAATTACAAAGAAATAAATTTTTGCCACTGGGCGGGATTGAACCGGCGACCTTCAGCACCGCAGTCCGTGACGCTTTCCCCTGCGCCACGCCGGCAGTCGGTGTTCATGCTCTCACGCGGCAATATTATGATGATCATCATCACTTTTCTGCTATGTTAGTAAGACCTCTGCAGCTACGTTTTCTACGGTCCATTGCTTCCTTCTTAGTTTTGCTTTAGAAATTACCATCCATCACACCCACAATCTGAAACCCTTCTACCCTAGGCTTCTCTTCTCTTCCCTTCCCTTCCACTTATGTTACTAACATTGTTTTCACAAGCTGCTCCTACTTTCTTGATATATACCGAAACCAGTTTAGTTTCCTAATTCTTATTACATCCACTAATTGTGTTTGCTGTCCAGCATTCTTCAGGACCTTCTCATTTTCCATTCTGTTTACCCAACCTTTTCTACTGATCCTCCGCCACGTCCACAGTTCAGAAGCCTGCAGCCTTGTCCTGTCTTCCTTCCTCATCGTCCAAGGTTCAGCAACATACAGAAGGACACTCCATACGAAATATTTTCTTGATCTTTTACTTCTGTGTGCCCATACTGAAGAGAATTCTTATTTTCCTACAAAAATCCTCTTTCACCAGAGCTATTCTGGTATTAATTTCTGCACTGCCCACCTAGACAGTTTCCACTTTCCAATACTCTGAGAATTTTCGGCTATGAGTCCATTTTTTTTTTAAATTCTTTATTGGTAAATTATGATTTCGGCCAGTAACTGGCCATTATCAATGCACGTGTTTAACTGTAGATGTTATTAATATGGAAAAACTCACACCACTCCAAGTATGACAACTGGACGTTTTACCGTTTCAAATCTACGTAAACACTATCAACTATAATGTTTACGTAGATTTGAAACGGCAAAAATGTCCAGTTGTCATACTTGGCGTGGTGTTTTTCCATATTAATAAGATCTACAGTTAAACACATGCATTGATAATGGCCAGTTACTGGCCGAAATCATGATTTGTGAATAAAGAATTTTAAAAAAGATCAACTAATAGCTGAAAATTCTCAGAGTATTTGAAACATATCACAGTCGTGGAGCGCAAAGTAACCTAAATAAGTTTCTATTCTGCTTCCAAGCCTTTGCACTTGTTCTGATTCCAAATAAAATATTAGAATGTATCTATAAATCACACAACTAAAATTTATTTCATAACACAACATTCAACGGTAATTTCTTTAATTTGAATGTGTTTAGTCAGAAGACGTTACGCTGACCAAGATTTACATTTTCATAAAAACCTAGAAATAAAATGATGCAATAAGTAAAATCGAACTGATTCCATATTTAGCAGAACAAGTACTTTAACTTACACTTTAAGATTATTACAGATTCATTGGAATATAAAACGACATTTAAGCAGACGTAGATCATTTTTCACGCAGTTAAAGATAGAGATCACTCTACAGAAGACTTCCCCGTAGTATCCAACATAATGCAGTATTTATATTTAATGGAGACCGTGCGAGTGGTATAAATGCATGTTTAATGGGTATACGAGCGGCATTGTAATTCACAAAATTTGCATTTATATTACTGTAATGGGCGATAATTGTGATGAAATGGAATACCTACCGAGATAAGTAGTAAGCAAAACACCAACGAGATACGGGGGTCTGGCAGGGAAAGGGAGGGAGATAATTTGCAGCTGATCTCATCACGCATAATCACAAACTGCTTATTAGAATATGTAAGACTCTAGCACGTGCTCCGGCTCTTCTGCCAAAATAAAATCTGAAACTGAGGACTGTGCAAGAAGTTATTTATATCTAAGTAACTGCTACTGTTGTTCGGAAAGAGTTTGATTACCAAATAAATAAGCAAGCACCAAAAATTTATTTAAAAGACTGATGAACACAGCAGAAGGATAATTTTTAGTGTTTTCGTGACTTAATTATCAGTGAAATCTCTAAGAACGTAAGAAAATTTGTGGAGACACAATCATTTCCTCGAAAGAGGCGCGTTAAACATATCAAAGGATCATTTCCCATAGTGGGACAGGATTCCTTCTGATCGCATTTTGTGACTGACTTCAGCTTTTAATCATTTACTATTAAACACTGAACATTGTAAAAAGATATAAAAAAGCCAAGATCGCTGATCATCAATTTTTTATTTACGACGACCGGTTTCGCTGAACTATGTCAGCACCGTCTGGTCAATAACATATTTTACAAGGCCATAATCTTGTAATGTCAATCAGTTGTTATATAAAAATTTACAGTGCATAGGTGCACTATGTCATTATTATAAAAATAATATTTTTTATTATAATGACATAGTGCACCTATGCACCGTAAATTTTTATATAACAACTGATTGACATTACAAGATTATGGCCTTGTAAAATATTTTATTTGACCAGACGATGCTGACATAGTTCAGCGAAACCGGTCGTCGTAAATAAAAAATTGATGATCAGAGATCTTGGCTTTTTTATATCTTTTTACAATATTATTAGTGGATCGCCTCCTAGAACGTAAACCAACTAAACACTGAATAATTAGAGACTGCAGAGTAAGCTTGATAATGCCACAAATAGCAGTGTCACGATATTTCAGCAGGAGATTAACCTAATAATATCGGACGGTGAATGATGAAAGTTCGTAAGATGCAAAATAGTCTTTGTCGCACAAAAGGAATCTTGATGCGAGCTAAACAGTTGTCGTGGTTTTAATGGGACTATCACCATAGGCCTCGCGTTCAGGTCCTGGAAGTTTGAGACCAAATAGTTCCAGACAACTCCTTCTGGTCTATCAAAACTTCCTATGATTCTTCATGCGTCCTATTTTGGAGTATTGCTGCGCATTGTGGGATCCACACCAGGTGGGAGTGACGGACGATGTAGAAAAAATAAAGAGATGGGCAGCTCGTTTTGTATTATAGTGATATAGGGGAGAGAGTACGTCACGGAAATGATGCACGAGTTGGGACGTAAATCATTAAAAGAAAGGCGTTATATGTTGCGGCGAGATCTACTTGTGAGATTTCTTTCACCAACTTCCTCTTCCGAGTGCGAACGTATATTCTTAGCACCCACCTACAAATGATCATAATAATAAAATAACAGTAATCAGATCGAAAACAGAAATATTTAGGTGTTCGTTTTTCCCGCAAGCTATTGGAGAATGGAACTATAGAGAAATATCATAAAACTGTCGATGAATCCTCTGTTATGCACTTCCGTGTGTCTTGCAGAGTATCCATGCAGATGTAGATGTAGATGCCATAGCTTGGTGTAAGTGACATTGTTATTGCATTGCCGCAATGGAATGCTAGCTCTAAGGAGCCTTGCTACTATGCTCCCAGTCGGAAGTTCGAATCTTCCTTCGGGCATTGTTGTGTGTTTTGTTGGATTAAGTTAATTTAAGTAGTGTGTAAGCAAACGGACTGACAGCCGTATACGTGGCGGAGTGGCCGAGCGCATTGAAGCGCTATGCTCCGATGCGCGTGGCCGTTCTCCGTCGGGGGTTCGAATCCACCTTCGGGCATGGATGTTTGTGTTGTCTTCAGTATAAGGTAAAGTAATTTGTAAGTTTACGGACTGATGACCGAGCAATTATGTCCCATAAGCTTAACAAACTTTTGATTTTGACAGCCGTAGTAGTTGAGTCCCATAGATTTACAAATATTTTGCTGTTGTATTGCAGTACCTGCTCACTAGACTATCTGAATACAACTGCTTGTGAAATTCGTTTGATGGAGCAAACAACTACCCCTTGTGCAGTATCTTTCTCTTATTACCACTATCTCGGTTGCCGTACTGTTGTTATTTCCACTCCGGAGAACCGACAGAAAGACGTCTAATCATCTTAGTTCATTCCGCCAAGGATAATACTTCAGAATCTCAACTGGTCCCCTAATTACTTTGACCAGTGTATTTGTGTACCCTCATGCTGAGAGATAAAATAAAATAATTTAGCTAAAAGATTTTCTTCTCTTGTGAAACCTAACAGTCACCAGGCGTAATTGCTGTTGACATAGCATTGCGTATTAAAAAATTCTGTTTTTGACATATTTTCTGTACGTTCGTAAGTACGTTTCAATAAGTGTAATGCAATATTTTTCGTTGTTGAAGGTGGCAAACATAATATTACATCATCACAGTCAGTAAAAACGTGTTTAAAATCTGACATAGATGTACAATATCAGCATTCATCTAAATTCAGAAATAAAAGGTGGTGGAATTCTGAAAAGGGTACATCGAAAGTGAGCACTGCATGTGGTAAGACACATACTCTGCACTTCATCGAAATAACTTCTATAATAGATACTTGGAATGGTTTTAAAATGTAATGTTTATCAAATTTAATTCGAGGTTATTGCAAAACATAATTCTTTGGGCGGAATAAGCTACTTATCAAAATGTGTGACGTAAGATGCTCTAAGAGCTGGAACAAATAGAAGTAGCACAGACAACGAAGGTGATTGGAAAAACGTAACGGAGAAAGAAAATGTAAAAATTGTCAGACATTCAGAAGAGGAGCGTGAAAAAAACATTTTTGAATTGTAAATATAGATTGAAAATTAAGAATAAAATGCCACTCATGTTAGATGTTACTTTGAAAGTAAAGGTGTAGGTCACCTCTACTGTCCTAAATTTCTTTCTTAGTTTCAGAATAACTGGCACAATGAGTCTCATGATCTTAGTTCTACTTTAATTCTCGAAATGACCCGCATTGAGTTTCGAAAAAGTTTGCCAGCTTAGCCTACAGGGAACTGAGTTTTCCTTGAAAGCAATTGGTATCACTTCGATTTCTTTTGGTGGGATAAATTTATACTATGAATTTTGGGAGGTAAGTCCATCACTGTAAAGCAAATACAGTCGCGTGAAGACATTGACCCTAGCAGCAGCAGCGCCATGATAAATCTAAGTATTGTTATTATAAAACATTCGAAATTTCTAGTAGACGCCATGTTGGATTTAGTCATAGGTGGAGAAGGGTTGCGTGATTCTGGGCCATCTCTGGTGGCCATTTTGTTCTGAAACTAGTAGTGACGCCATCTTGATGACGCTATTGTGACTTCACCATATTGGTATCCAGGTGACTGAAGAGAGGGGTGAGGATCTGGCAACACTACACTGTTCTGGTGGTTGGTGGTTGTAGGAAAGACAGTGAATTATGGTCGCATCGAGTACCAACCCAAAGCAAAATGTGCCCTTGGAGGTAAAAATTCCATATTTTAGTTACAGTTTTTAAAATTGTAATCAAAGAAATGTACAGTGTAATACTTTATAAGGTGATAGGCAAACTGAGAAAGGCTCAAAAAACAAATAATGATATTTATTGCTCAATTTTTAATACCGGATGATCAAAAAGTCAGTATAAATTTGAAAACTAATAAATCACGGAATAATGTAGATAGGTAAAAACTTACACACATGCTTGGGAAAAGCGCGTCATCTGATCAGAAAAGCCATAATTAGCATAAGAAATTAAGACAAAGCAAAATGCTCAATATGTTCACCATCATTCCTCAACAATAGCTATAGTCGAGGAATAATGTTGTGAACAGCACTGTAAAGCATGTCCGGAGTTATGGTGAGGCATTGGCGTCGGATGTTGTCTTTCAGCATCCCTGGAGATGTCGGTCGATCACGTTACACTTGCGACTTCAGGTAATCCCAAAGCCAATAATAGCACGGACTGAGGTTGGGGACCTGGGAGACCAAGCATGACGACAGCGGCGGCTGAGCACACGATCATCACCAAACGACGCGCGCAAGAGATCAAAAAATCAAATCAAATGTTTGTAAATATATCAGACCAAACTGCAGACTTGCGTGATCATCAGTCCGTAGCTTACAAACTACTTAAACCTAGGTAAAGTAACCTAAGGACAACACGCACACCCATGCCCCAGGGAGGACTCGAACCTCTACGGCGAGAAACCGCGCGCTCCGCAGCGAGACGCTTTAGACCGCTCCGCTACTCAAAATGTTACAAACTACTTATGAACTACCTAAGACTAAGGACGGCATAAATATCCATGCCCGAGGGGGGATTCGAACCCCCGACCGTAGTGGCCGTGCAGACCGTGACTGGAGCGCCTCAGTCCCCTCGGCCACCTCGGCCGGCGCTCCGCTACTCCACCGCGGCGCAAGAGATATTTCACGCGTCTAGCAATATGGGGTGGAGCGCCATCCTGCATAAAAGTCGTACGTTCCAGCAGGAGTTTATCAGCCAGGCTCGGGATGATACGATTCTGTAACATATCGACGTAACTCTCACCCGTCACGGTAACAGTTACGAAACTAGAATTACGCATTTCCTCGAAGAAAAAAGGCCCGATAACGGTAGATGTTTGATTCTAATAAAACCCTATGTCATTCTAAGCATGTGTGTCAATTGTTACCTCTCTATTTAAGTTTTCAAATTTATACTGACTCTCTGATCAGCCGGTAAAAGAAAAATGTACGGACAATTTTTGCCAGGGCTTGGTGCTTGTAGGGTTAAGAATAAAAGGATGTGCACCTGTTGAAATATCGACACTGTCGAAGGGGCACACGGCTGCATTCCCGAAACGTCTCTCGACCTTTTGATGAAAGAGAAAAGCAGTCGTGAACTAAGCAGTTAGCAAACGCGAACACAGTCTGACGTAATCGCGTCGTGAGTTAACCGTAATGAGTGGTAGTGTAGCCAAAGCGAGGATACTTTCACACTGTCCCCGCGGCCGGAGGTTTCCATAAATTCCCGCTTGGCGGCGCTGCGCGCTAATGAGTGTCGTGCGTGCCCTGGTGACGTCACTCATTGAGGGCCGAGCCTCGCCGTGAAATCGGTAATGGCGGGCGGGGCGCGACCACACCTTCAAGCGACGGGGGCGCCGCCAGGCGGCAAGTGGCGAAACCACCGCGCCCGCTGCACACCTGTCGCCGAGACTATTGCCGTGACGAGCTGACACACTCAGCAAAAGAAAAGAAACGGACACGTTTATTTATGGCTAACAGTGGGCGTAGAGACTGTGAAAAATTCAGTACAGAATTATTTATCGAGACAATATTTTACATGATAGCCGGTAGTTGTAGTCCGCGACGTGTAGTGCCTGCGGCCTTCTCGGGCACGGGTGTTTGGCGCGTGACTCCATCTCGATTCGCTTGGGCGTGTCGCTGTATCACTCCGTGGATCTGTACATGTTGTTATACTAAGGGGGAGTTCCGTGTACCACAAGCAATTCTCATGCTATTTACGAGAGCCTGACGCGCCAATTTGCCATACAGAATCTTGACTATCCTTCGAAGCGTATGAGGGAAACGCAGCCGTAATATGCAGTGGCGCAGCCAGGATTTCGTTCTGGTGGCGACGGCGGAGGGGGGGGGGGGGGGGGTGCTAATTTTTAAAAAGAAAACCTATTAATATAAATTAAGAAACGATTAGACGGTTTTTCGTCTCAAATATATCCATGACTTTGAAGATGAAGGTGAAGCACCGCGGTGGAGTAGCCGAGCGACTAAAGCGCTCGCTGCGGAGCGCGCGGTTGCTCGCCGTGGAGGTTCGAGTCCTCCCTGGGGCATAGATGCGTGTGTTTGTCCATAGGTTAGTTTACCTAGGTTTAAGTAGTTTGTAAGCTACGGACTGATGACCACACAGTTTCGTCCGATAGATTTACAAACATTTGAACATTTTTTTGATTTGATGAAGGTGAAGCAATGAATTAAAATTTGTGATACGGCGGGGAATCGAACCCGGACCTCTATGATTACTAGACAGACATCTTACCGTTAGACCGCCCTACCACTAACGATTAAGGCGCCTCGGAATAGTCTAAGTATGACTCTCCTCCATTGCCGGGGTGCTATTCCATTGCATGGAGAGCCTTGGCAGTAGTGGCAATCTATGGAACAAGGAAGCTGAATTAAAGTTTGTGACGTGGAGGGAAGTCGTACTTAGACTATTTCGAGGCCCTGTAATCGTTAGTGGTGCGATGGGTCAATGGTAAGACGTCTGACTAATAATCATAGAGGTCTGGGTTCGACTCCCGGCCGCATCACAAATTTTAATTCATTGCTTCACTTTCATCTTCAATGTCAAAAACCTATTGAATTTATTAATCTAGTACTTATTTTTACAATTTTCATAATTTAACCAATTATACCTTGGAAACGATTGCACAATAAATAAAATGAGTTGGGTCACATTAATTTGCAAGGGTAGCAACGTGGTGGAAACTGAGTATATATAATCAGCTCGTAAATTAATTAAGCAGCTGCTGCGTTACTAGCGAAAGAGAACGGTCTTTACAGTTTAATGAACATGAGATTCTATGTGTAAAAATTGAACGAAAATAACGTTAAATTTCTTCTGAGTTATTTGCCGCATCATGGTGATAAAATCTTTCCAACGTTTCGGATCCGTTGCAGGATCTTTCCTCAGGGTATTCCCTCAGAAAGGATCTTAAAACGGATCCGTAACGCTGGAAAGATTTTATCATCATGACGCGGCAAATAGCTCAGAAGAATTTTAACGTTAACAATAATGACCGCGAAAGCCTACGTTCGTACGAAAATAACACTTTTCTCATTCTTAGTTTTTGGTGACCTTCATAACATTCCACTTGGTGGCGCCGCTGACCTGCTAAGCAGCGGGTGCCTCATATGACCAATCGGCATAGCAGTAACAATAGTGGCAGCATCTAAGTTGGTCGTGGCGCCATTAAAATCGCTCACAGTAACAGCAGCACACGTTCTCAATGGCCATCTCTTGTACTTGGCAAATTATAGTTACATTGTGATTTATTACATGTGTACTAATTCAAATTTGTGGTGTCGACCTGTTTAAAAAAATTAAAACAATTAAAATTCATAAAATTAAAAAAAAAATTTGCCCTGGCGTGGGGGGGGGGTCGTGAATGCGCAACTGGTAATACGTTTTGAATTGTTATCAGCAATCAGTCACAAATATTTCTTTGTTATGACAGGTCCAGATTTCGGTCACTGGGTGATCATTCGCAATGCTTTAAAAACGTGGTTTAAAGCATATAATCTTTTTAGAACTTTATGTTCAAGATTAAGTTCACGATGATCACCTCGTTTACCTGGACTGCCAAAGCAGTATTTCGTAAACCGATTTCACAATGCCGCTTTTAGTTGGTCATGTAAACCAAAATCGATTCTGGAAATCCACTTCTTTAGAGCGATTTTCCAGTTCCACAATCGATTTTCGTGCCCATCCAAACACAATCGTTTATGAAGGGTTCTTGGCTTGTCAGATTGTGTTTCATCAATAATGAAAGGAGCAGCATTAGCCGTAAAATCTTTTGCTTTATTCAGGCAAATCGATTTCGGTTTTTCAAGAAACCATCTTCAGTGCTGTCAGCAAGTTCAAAAAAGCATTTTTGTGAAATGTACAATGACATTTGTATCTAGCTATGTTGTCAACGGATATGTTACACGTAAATGTCATTGTACATTTCACAAAAATGCTGTTTTGAACTTGCTGACAGCACTGAAGATGGTTTCTTGGGAAAAACGAAATCGATTTGTCTGAATAAAGCAAAAGATTTTACGGCTAATGCTGCTCCTTTCATTATTGGTAAAAGTGATTTTGTGGCCGTTGAGCACATCCCTCCAGATAATGGAATCCTATTTAAAGATTGTGTTTTATTGTTAAGAATTTTCTGTACATATGGACAGAGTGACATTTTCCAGCCAGTATATAAAAGTATAAATAGTAGAGTGAGCATGAATCTGTGTATTTAAGTGAAGAAAAACAACGATTGTGAAGATTAAATGAGGAAATGAATCAGCTGTTTTTCAACTGCTATACTGAGTGGGCTAGGAAATCCGATTCAGGCTGTAACATGTAAACACGACAGCGAAAAACTGTTTACGAAATTCGGTTTTAGTCTTCCAGAAGTTGTGTTGCATGTAAACGTAGTGAATAGGCATATGTTACAGTAATTACACAACTTGCGTCAGTCCAAGCTGTGTAATAACCGTAACAGCGGCCTCAGTGTGAACGTAACAGGCGCGGTGGAGTGCCGAGCGCTCTAAAGCGCCTTTCTGTGGAGCGCGCTGTTACTCTTCGTCGGAGGCTCCAATCCTCCCTTGGGCATGGATAAGTGTTTTGTCCTTAGCAGAAGTTAGTTTAACTAGTTTGTCAGCCTAGGGACTGATAACCACAGTAATGAAGTCCCTGTTACAAACATTTGAATATTTTTCGTACGTAATCTTCAACATGAAAATCGAAAAATTTTATACGCATCAAACCACGCTTTTAAAGCATTGAGAATGGTCACACAACGTTCGAAACGTAGTTATGCAATAACAAAGAAATATTTGCGATTGATTTCCGATCGTGATTCGAAAAACAAAAACAAAAATACATCTACATCCACACTCTGCAAGTTTGTAAATGTTTGTATAGTTTATGGGACTTAACTACGGGGTCATCAGTCCCTAAGCTTATAAACTACTTATGAACTAGCTAATACTAAGGACGGCACAAATATCCATGCCCGATGGGGGATTCGAACCCACGACAGTAGTCCGCGCTCTCTTGCCTGGAGCGCCTCAGTCCTCTCGGCCAACACTCCGCAAGTCACCTCGCGGATTGTGGCGGACTTCCTCCTGTTCCTGTCGCGAATGGTTCTCGGGAAAGAGGAATGTCTGTATGCGTCCGTGTAGGCCCTAATTTCTCTGATCCTATCCTTGTGGCTGCTTCGCGAGATATATAAGTAGGTGGAAGCAATATATTGGTTGACTCTTCTTGAAACATTTCCTTCGGAACTTTGACAGTATCCCGCACCGCGATACAGAACGTCTCTCCTGCAGCGTCTGCCACTGCAGTTTCCTAATCATAACCGTTAAGCTTCCGCTCTTAGTATATGAGCCCGTAACCGTATTAACTTTTGGTTTGCAGAAAATGAATGCAAAATAAATAAATTGAGCACAATCGTTTAAAAGTGAAGTAAAAGAGCATTACATATTTACGACACAGGTTTCTAGATGTGGAAAGTCTTAAAAATGTTCCAAAATACTTTATTGTTCCCTAAGTTTTACCCAATTCTGTACGTTTTAATTATTTCAACGGAATGAGCACTACAACAATTTTTGCTTATTATTGTAATTAACTTATTTTCATATCGTTCGGTTACGTACTACATTAATCTATATTGGTTGCTCATCATCTATGATTAAATGTACCCTGAGTTTAGATAAGGAGTTAAAAAAAT
This sequence comes from Locusta migratoria, assembly GCA_026315105.1. Classification (NCBI taxonomy): domain Eukaryota; kingdom Metazoa; phylum Arthropoda; class Insecta; order Orthoptera; family Acrididae; genus Locusta; species Locusta migratoria. The sequence continues at coordinate 323,399,143 of CM048745.1, read as the reverse complement.
TCAAGATAAAACGCATTTGTTATCTGCATATGTAACTTTGTCGTGCAAACATATTTCTTGACTGTATTTTGTGATTACTTGCAGTTAGTTTCTAATCATCCATTTTCATCTGCATTCCCGTATGTTATTGAAGTAACTCTTTCCCGCTTTACAAAACGCGATGTATATGTTGCTACTGTGTCTCGTTGCTGTTGAAGTTCATTTGTTTTCATATAGGTTCGCCACGGTGGAGTAGCCGAGCTCATTGAGGCACTATGCTCCGATGCGCGAGGCCGCTCGCCGTCGGCGATTCGAATCCTTCCTCCGGATGGATGTTTGTGTTGTCTTTAGTATAAGTTAGTTTATAAGTAGTTTGTAGTTTATGTCCCATAAGCTTAACAAACATTTGATCATATCGGTTCGCTGGCAAATTGTTGTTTGTTACCTCTGTCGACGCGCGGGATTCTCTCTCTCTCTCTCTCTCTCTCTCTCTCTCTCTCTCTCTCTCTCTCTCTCTCTGTGTGTGTGTGTGTGTGTGTGTGTGTGTGTGTGTGTGATTTTCAGTATGGTTCTTTAAATGTGTTAATATGCCATTACATATTGTATGTTGAAGTTCTATTTTATATTGATTGATTCTGGTATTTGCGTCTTTTTCAGATGCTTCTAGGATAATAAGTGGTTTAGGAATATGCTATAGAAATGTTTCATTTAGTAGGCTAGTAATTTTGGCCGAAAATATACTACTGAAACAGCTTCAAAACTAAATGATGAACAGCTCAATATGGTGTTCATCCTTTTAGAATAACAGTTTCAGTTTTATTTTTGACAATGTAAGCTTAACAATGGCTTACTTTAAATGTCTTCAATTCATTATAACACTGAGCGTGGAGGAAAACTTCTGTATACAATAATTAGTTCAGAAACTTCTGGTTAGTGTTCCTATCGGCCTTGCTGTTGTGACCTCTTACATGTTGAAATGCTTGTAAATTTAAGGGACTTAACTACGTCGGTCATCAGTTTCTAGGCTTACAAACTACTTAAACTAACTTACAGTAACTTACGCTAAGAATAACAAAAACACCCATGCCCGAGGTAGGATTCGAACCTACGGCGTGCTTCGCAGCAAAGCGCCTTAGATCGCTCGGCCACTCCACCGCAGCGACTTTTTATATTACGATAATTTTTGTCATCAACAAATATACTGATTATAGCGGCAATTTTTAAATCTATGTTCTGAGGAACTCCAACCACGCCAGCAACTACACATCAATAACAGCGTTCAAATTCAAGAGTTAATAGTAATGGATGTACTATTTGCAACAGAATGCTGTGTATATAGCAGTTGTATTACACTATCACAAAGACACAATATCACAGAACTTGTTAGTTGATTATTATTAGGAATTACAAACAAAGACGAATAATTCGTCAAGGTAAACCAGCTGAATGGGTTGTTCTGGATCACAGTAAGTAACAATTATCTGTTGTGATTTGCTACAGTAATTAATTGAAACTCAAGATGTAGTACAAATCACTTTACAAGTTTCGCAGCCCGCGAATATAATCAGTGTGCATCGTCAGGCACAATTTCCATCTCAGTTCTGCATTTGATATAATTTTTTTCCTCGTCCACCTATTGACACGAATTTCCTGAACGACAGGGGTTGAGTGACGTATCGTAAATTTGACAGGTGAAATACAGAAATGTCCGGCCTCATCTCTTCTCGGAAAAATCCACCTCTCTCCATTTACCCTGGTGACCCAGATAGCGCATGAAAGAGATGAATGGGCGACGAATGAAGGAACAAAAGGCTTATTCTCGTGGGAAGACTACCGCTGTGAACGGTTTACGACCACAATTAGCCCACATAGGACCGCTTGAAATGTCGAACACAAATCATCTAAACCTTCTCATTGCATCACCCTCAACCAGTAATTACGAGTATAAACGCAAATAACTCAAGTAATTTCTGCTGTCAGAGCAAAAGCAGCAGAATTTACTATTCTCTTATGTGACAAAAATATCGAAGTTGTCAGCGTCATGTTTGTAATTAATAGTATTGTCCCAAGAGCTTTAAGCCGTTTAGGGAGCACTTATTTACAATTTAACCAGCTATTACACAATTAAGTTACATTATACGATCCAAAAATAAACATTTTTATGGTCATAGTTTTACGCAGTAACGTTTCCAGTTCTGAACAATTGTTTAAGACTTCAAAAAAAGAAGTCTTCAACAATGATAAAAAAGTTATTTCGGTAAAGGAGATAAATTAATTAATTGTAAACATTTTTGTTAGTAAAAATGAGTGCGTAAGCAGATGTTGCTAATTTAAAATGCACAAAAGAAGCAGGACAGGAAAGAAGAGGGACCAAGAGAAGAAAATATTAGTATGATTCAGATGATGGTCTGTGTGGTGCAAGAAAATATTAGTGGTAAGTATCATTCTCATCAATAATTATACTAGAATTGCAATATTAAACATTAAATGGATTTTCTCAAAAACAATTTTTTTTTTTTTTTTTAAATTTCAGGTACTAATGGGGTTGGAAACATGAAATTTCGTCAATTTGCACTGCAGATGGTAATAAGTTATTACAAGTAAATGGAGAATGAAAGAACAATCAGAAACTGTTTTGTATAAAATAATATGCTAATAAAAGTTAAATTTTAGTAATGGGAGATTAATTTTTTTCTTCAAAACCATAAGAGGTCTTATGTTCAATTTACTTCTAAATTAAGGTATGAATGCAGTAAAAATTTCATTGTTTTGTAGTTTGTAGTTTTTTTAAAGTGTACCTATTGAAAGAGTAAAATAGCACTGGCAGAATAGGGATAAAAATTGCCTTCCGTCTACTCTTAAACTGATGATCAAACCAGAGTGATAGGTTGAAACACGTTCCCTGAATGTGTGGTCGTGTTCCATTTTTGAGTTATTTATTAACCTAAAGTGTTTCTACACCAATAATATTTTCTATTAGTATGTTAATTATTTTATCCTGTTTATTAACGATCAATGTACAATGTTAATATATGTTTCCACCTATCTGATTGAACTTACATGTGAATGTCGAAGGCTGTTTTTAATATCGACTGACTGCCGCGCAATGGCTTACAGTCGCCGCCTCACGCTTTAGGGCCTCTTTTACTTTAATGAAGAACGCGTGGTTTCGTTTGTCGTCTGCGCTGGCGTCTGCTGGATGGCCAGAGACAAGCTTACTTGGCAAGATGGCAAGGTGGCCGTGTTCTTAGTGTGGTGCCAACCTAATCTTGAATGAAAGAGGTGACAAGAGACCTCTCTGGGAGCCGTTGAAGAGGGTATTATCTTCCTCAGGTAGAGAGGGTTGGTAGACACTATGCTTTGAACGCGCTCTGTATGGGTTCTTAGCGCGCTCTATACATCCAGTGTGTGTTGGGGAAGGTTCTGGCGTGGCCTTATGGCTTCACTCTTGCTGCGACAGCAGTAGTAAGAGTAATTTTTTCGCTATGCGAGGCGAAGTGTTTCTTAATTTACAGAACTCGAGTAATTCGGTGTAAATTCACTATTTGCATTTTCATTCTGGTGATTTTGTGTCCAGTTTTTATCAAGTTAGAATACTTGTGTGTGGCCTTCAGCCTTTGTGTAAACATAGAATGTTTGAATTTTCTTGTTATTTTTTAACTAACGTTTTCGCATTGCATCTTATCTGCGAGTCTGCTAAATATTTCTCAGATTTTCTAGTTCGATTCCATATTTCCTGTCTTGTATGACCGATTCTACCACGTGCTTTTGTAAGGGTCATTACTTCAGCCTTCAGCCATGCTGCCGGCCGCGGTGGCCGAGGAGACTGAGGCGCTTCAGTCACGGTCTGCACGGCCACTACGGTCGGGGGTTCGAATCCCCCCCTCGGATATTTGTGCCGTCTTTCGTATAAGGTAGTTGATAAGTAGTTTGTAAGTTTAGGGACTGATGACCCCGTAGTTAAGTCCCATAAGCTTAACAAACATTTGAACATTTTTTTTTTCAGACATGCTTTTATTATAACTAGCTTTCCTCTATATGAATTCTCGATTGTGCTTTGCTTGCTTATTCTCAATTATTTTCTTTTGTAAATTCTGTGTAATTCCTCATAGTTGGACACCATGTGGTACTGAACAGTAGTATGCTGCTGCCTCCCTGAACATGAGTTGGTTTAGTGCCTAGAGATTTTAAATTTGTGCTTGAAGACACCATCCATCTCGTCAAAAACGCCGTCGTCTCTTCGTTTGTCGCTGGTATGAACTGTCCCCGCCTGGGTAATGTACCACGAGCATTATGCACATGTCTGGCTTTGATTGAATGAATGAATGAATGAATGAATGAATGAATGTGCTTTCATCTATCCAATGTGTGTTTGCAATTTTCCACCCATGTTACCTCCATATTTATAAAGGGCAGAAACAAATTTATTATGGGCAGTAACTTTATGATTTAATTTACTTTTGTAAAAGGTGTGTGCTTAATTTTGGTCTTCCCACATTTATTTGGTTGCTCGTTTTATTGACTAGATGATGATTTAAAGTATCAAACCTCTGCTTTATAATTTCATGCTCCCAGTCCCATATTAAATATACATCTGAAGTTCTACTACACACCAATGTAAGCAGAGGCAGGTTTTCACGTGCCTATATGATCATATCTTCTGAACAATTTGCTGTGCAATCAGTGGTCATGAAGAAACAGCCTGCAAATACAGCCAGTAGTTTAAGAGTTAACATCGAACGAACTTTTTTTTTTAATGGGGGTAAGGCTGTTACTTTGCAGCTCGCACAGGGCTCCAGGTGGTCATATGTCGGTACTGATCCACAGTGATCGCTCGGCTACTAGCTCAAACGCAGGCACACTTCGCGCCCTACCCGAGTCAATGCTGGAGCTAATGGGTGGAGTATCTAGGCCTTCCCCTCGACCGCTCCCTGTTCTGGAAACGCCACCTTCAAACAGTCCACGAATAAGCAGTCTCCCTCCTCAACATCCTCAAACTCCTTTCCGGCTGGACATGGGGCCTCAACCCTTCCACTATCCTCTTCACCTACCGTTGAATCACGCGTCCTATCCTCTGCTGCTTCCACCCCACTTGGGTTTCCGCTCCCCCTGCCCACTACCAATCTCTCCAGATTCTTGAACGCCACGCCCTCCGCCTCGCTTACCGCATCCACCTCCCTTCCCCCACTTGTATCCTTTATGACCTCATTCCTTTCCCACACCTGCTCAAGTTCCTCGAACACCTTCGCCTCTGTTATGTAACCAGCAAACTTGACTCCCAGCACCTGATTGTATCCAGTCTCTTGTTGCATCCTGGGCCTCTGCCACACCAATACCCCATTATCCTCCTTCACCACCACCCCCTCCACATCCTCTCCAAGGTAACTTCAATCACCTCTCCCTCCCGGATGACGCCCTCCATACCAACATTTACCCCTCCTACCAATCTTAATCCTTCCCCATATTTGTATGCCCATTTCCCCCCTCTTGTCCCGCTCGCATCCATACTTCACTTTCCTCTCTTGGGAGTGCTTGCGCCATCCCCCATTCCTCCTCCCCCCTCACCTCCCATCCCACCCCCTCCGCGCCTCCCCTCCCATCCCTATCACCGATGGGGAACCTGTGCCGTCAGATTTTAATCTGTTTAAGTTCCAGTGCCAGTGATTTGTGTTCAATGTTCCAGTCTTAAGACGTCAGCAACCGCTGAACAGGCTGAATATTCGAGTTGCCATTAAGTGATTCTAAGTGTGTGCCCTTCAGTGAGTCTGTTTTAATCTTCACGAGTTTTAGCACCGCACATATATGTACATTTTAACCACCGTGGTCTTTTTAAATTCTGAATGTGTGTTTTACTGCTCTGCGTGTCTTTGTTGTTTCTCCGATTTTATCTCCTTCAATTGTGTAAATTCTGCTTTATTTTTTCTTCTTGTATATATTTTAAATCTTCCTGTCAAGTTTTTGTAATGCAATTGGTTGAAGAGCAGCATTGCATAAAGGATAGCATAAAGATAAAAAAAAAAAGACGTCATTCGCAATTACATTTTGAGCTGTCAAAAGACCTTCGCAAACGGCCAACTTTCAATGTTCTTACCGTAACCTAAACTAGGTGGGTCAATAAGGTGACATTGACACGTAATAGGCAAGACGAGTAACAATATTTAAATACAGTTACCACCACATTTTCTTGGTTAAACAGACAAAATTACAACTGTAATGTTTTGTCTTACTAGTGGAAGTCGTAAGCAAATAACACAATATATCAGAGTACACAGTGGATCGTCTAAGTATTATCAGAAGTTAATTACCAATATAAAATTTTGTATCCATTGTTAGGAACATAAACTATGGAATAGTTTGATGTAAATCTTCAAATATAGATGAGCACATGGCTGACTAATTAGACGTCATGTATTTTAGCTTGAAAATCAATTTAACGTTATGTAAAGTAAAAAAGAATATATGCGAGCAATTAAACTTGTATTTATTATAAATCTTAGATATTCTTTTGACATAATAACAATACAAGTCATAACAGGCGAATTCACTGTGTTGGTTATCTCGGCAGATACGCTATTCTTTACAGTCAATGTTTTTAGAATTAATCATACTCGTGAATACTAGACAAGTAAATGTTAGGAACATTTTTCTATTAATATTTTCCAAGTTATTACGACTAATGCTATATATATTGTTACTTTTCATATTTAGGCATATTTTCAGATATTAGAAATAGTTACGAGGGTTTAAATGTCATTCATTAAAAGATGAAGTCGTATTTAAGCTTGATGTGCAAAATATGAAATGTTATGATTAAGATAAGTGATTGTATATTTGCATGTTTTTAACCATTCTAACATGCCGGCACTGTTGAGAATAGTATATAAAGGTGGCCCGCAGAGATCTAGGGAGCGCAGTTCTGATTCAGATTTCGAGGCACTCAATATACCCGTCAGTACATTGATATTTAATTCTTATAAGTGATTGTTGTAGTTACAAACTTTATTTTAAATGTGCGATAATAGTTCTGATTTAAATTACCTGGTGGTGCTCTTCGTAATTACAATCCAGTACCGTACACAATAAATGAGTTCAGCTGCTCGTATTCGACGGCGAATATAAACGGATAAATCGCGTACTCTCTATGTAGTTCTAACACCAAGAAAGTCTACCAGGTTTGACTTCCTGCCAGTATCTTCTGATCGCAGCGACGAGTGTCTGTTTATGGTTTTCGGACAGAGGTCTCCTCATTCTTCTGGGAAGCTGTTTCAAAAACCTAAATTTAAACATTTTTGGGTTGACATGGGTAACATATTTTATTAGAACCCGATCGCGTATTCGATAGAATCCAGATGTTGCTGCAGTATTGTTAATCCAGATGCTGATTTACCGGAAGTTACACAGTACCCCGAGATAACAAGGTATCATCAAAACAACTTTTCTTTCCACTTAACTCCCAAAAACGAAATAGAGACAAACAAGTCATGCCTTATTGCAACTAAAATGCCCCTATGGCAACTGTATGCATCCATTTTCATACAACAAAATTGCTTAATATAATGAAAAACAAGTCTTCTTTTCATGGAATGAAATTATTTTTATTTTAGTACTAACTATTGCACTAAATAAACAGATCACTCAGTGATTACCACGCAACTGAGAGATAATATCGCTAGAAAAAAATGAAATCAATCCAGCCATGAGAGAAACCAGGCGGTTCCAATGAACAAATATCATACAGACAGCCTCCTTTGGCCATCTCCTTAATCCAAGTTACAGGGGGAAAGAGTGGAAAAGAAATACTGACACCGGCACACTGCCGAGCAAGCGCAGCTCATAGCTGAATGCTCGAAATTATTCCCGTAGGAGCCAATAAAACGGTAAACGAAAGGGAAAACTCAGACTCTGACGAGTAAATTAAGAACAAAATTTGGAAAGGTTGTGGCATTTCACCACCAATAGATGAAATTATTCACCCCTGAACTCTTAAAGTCACATGGCCGGAAAACCATTAAGAACTTCCAGACTGATGGTTGAAAGTGCCGACATGACGCCGGACTGACAGGAAAATTAAAGATTGTGATATTCATGAAAATAACAATAATATGCGGCTAGCATTCAAAGGACCAACAACACACACACAAAACACAGTATTTCACAAGAGTGACGAGTCTGTCGTTTATCGTAGCAGTGCTGTCTGGTAGCCATGGACAGTAGCAGCAGATGGAGGATTATCTACGACGTAAATTAAAAACCACTTGCAGATATAGTCGCGATGTAATTACAAAACATTACTCACACAAACTGATATAGGTTTGACGCTAAAAACAGATGCAGAGCTAACCCACCACGAGGCTGCAGCGCCTCTCCTTATGTAAGATACAAACAACATCGAAGTGTTCGAATATTGTTGGAATCAGTTTAAATAATAATTTACAACTGAATGCATTATTATACATTAAGTATTTAATTAGATTATTTACGTGATTCGTATTACATTTTTTCGTAAAATCATTTAAGAAACAAAGTATTATACATAAAATTCGTGCCATGTGAGTACAAAATTTCAGTAAGTTTTTCGGAAAGAGAATCACAAATTTGTTATATATTTTCATTTACACACACTTCTTATTATCAAATTGGTCCAGTGAGTAAGACGTTTTACATAAATGTTATCTGTTACATCTTCTTTTAGATGTATCTCATTATTAACAATTACGACAATTCATACTTTTATTATAGTGACGCGATTATTAAACACTATAACATTGCAAAAAAATCATTTCACATATATTTTAGTGTTTCAAATGCTTTCAATTGCTATTCTGGATATTTAGTTGGCAGATATCTGATTATTAGAGAATGTACATTTACTGACATAACATCAATTATTTCAGTGTCACGGAGTTTAATTCATTATTAATTAGCGTTCGTTAATTGTCAAATCGTAACTAAATGACACCTTGCAACAAACATGCCTTCCAGCCACAAAATACACCTTATATCACACCTCCTGTAGTGTAAAATATACTAAACACTTTATCTGTACATTACGATCCAACCTGGAATCGGTCTCTAGATAATAGGTCCTATATGCGTCTGACAGACCTGTCTCGTTACAGAATCCAGTACCAAGTTTTAACGTCGCCATCGCATTTATTCAGTGTCCTGTAACAGCCGAGATGTTTTAAGATTTCCAATACGTAAATTTACGGCTGTTGATCAAATAATGGTGCCTCTCAGTGGTGTAACTAGGACTTGGCTTTAGGGGGGGGGGGAGATAGATCTGCTTGATGAGCAAAATTTTAGTCAGTTTCCAGACAGACTACCATCTACCACTCCCGTTGAACATTAATTTACTCCCATCCAATGAAAGCTTATGGTAAAACACCCCGAATTTTAATACAACAAAATCAGATTGCTATTATACAATTTATTTTCTCTCTCTCTCTCTCTTTTTATTTTTATTTTTTTAATTATTTTTTTAGGGTTACGCTACTGGTGCCTCTTAATTCGGACATGCACGAAAGAACAGACGCCATATCTCTAAATGAAGAAAAGGCTTCGAAGCAAACGGAGCTCAAGGAAAGCTTTGATGCTTGGCTACAACCTGGCGGCAAATTTTAGCGCACAAGGGATTTCGAAGCTTGTGAAATGGTATGAAGAATGTACGAGTGTGTAAGGAAATAGCATAAAAGTCCCCACAGTGAAATATCATATGAAAAAAAACGTATTTTCATCGGCAGTGATTACGCAAACACATCCACACATCCAGTCTATCTTTTTTTATTTTCCTCTGACACATACACAAACACATTTTACATATTTTTCATTAGCCGTCACAATATTTAACATTTCTTATTAATATTCTTCTCACCCACATCTCTGTTTTTGCTTTTCGATCCATAAGTGCTGTGGAATGACAAATGATGACGTAAATTTCAGTTGAGACCACCGTTATCCCAGAGGTCTGGTATTTCGGTCCGTATTTCCGTTCCCTGAAAACATCATCCCTCGGCAGTACTAGCGCCACTCATAAAATTTAGAGCTACTGGTATTGCTGCAGGTTTTATGTCCTGGAAAGTGCTTTGATTGCCAAGTGGCCAATAAATACTGCGAAGCTCTATTTACGGTCGACAGTAACACCCGTGAGCGACAGATATTGTGCGAAATCCTCCGAGATACTGTTTGTTACAATTAATCGTGCAACTACGCACCTTCAATCGAAGTACTTTGTTTGGTACAGTACCAACGAGCAGCTGCAATATTTTGATACATTAAAATCTGTGGAAGTATGTTTTAATTTACTTCAATGAGAAACGGTTTTATTAGTGATATCCCTATAAACGGGCTTTGTAAATTAAGTTGCAGATGGGCTTCGCAAATGTTGCTTTTTACAGTCCTATACCTCAGTAGCACCAACACTCGTTGCACCACTTTATCAATAAACTAGTTGATCTCTGTCAAGAAGTCAAATATAAATAAAACCTATCGAAAGAAGCAAACTAATTTCGTTATGCATTTAGTGCATAAACAGAAATCAGTATCAGTAGTGTCCAACGGACACAATAGACCGGCAGTGCACCAGTGGATATTTTGATTATCAAATAGGCCGGGAGAAACTGAAGAAATCAGTATATTTGTACGTCCTGCCAATGAAAAAGCAGTCGTAAGGATAAAATTGCAGCACTTAATACAGTCACAGGCGTACGCTACTGAAAATACCACAAAGGAAACACCCAAACTGTCTCCGCACTAGTTAACACACTAGGGTCGAATACGGGAGGACAGTGGTTCAAATCCAATCCCGCCTTCACGATTTAGATTTTCCGTGATTTCTCTAAATCACTCCAGCCAAAATGCTGAGATGGTTCGTCTGAAACAACACGGCTGATTTACTCAGCAATCCTTACCCAAACAATAGGTCCGTTTCTAATTACTATGTTGTCGGCGGAACATTAAACACTGATCTTGTTTCCTTTTCTAACAGTCTCATCTATTGTAATCTGATGTTTTGATGATCTGTGATAATCGTTTCACTAAGCTTTTCATACCTGCTTTTTTCAGGAGAGAAGAAATTATTTTTTATGCTGTAATTATTTCAAGTTACATTTTTAATGATGTTACAAGCAAAATTTATGCGACTATATGCTTCCATTTTCATACAACAAAATTGCTTAATATGCTGGAAAACAAGTCTTTTTTCATGGAATGAAATTATTTATATTTTAGTACTAACTGTTGCACTAAATAAACCGATCATTCAGTGATTACCAGGCAACATAACTTCTCTCAGTTCTACAGTAGAATTCAAGTATCCCACAACTTCCATGCTCTTTGAAGTTCACAAACTGCTGCGCAGTACAACACTCACTTGTTAATATTTTTATAGTGATCTTTCGTATGTGGCAGTAAGTATGCACAATGAAAAGATTGCACACTCACCGTTGTATAAATCTTGTTTCCGTTGATAAAAAATGTTCCTGAGCCATCTCAGTCACCTTGAAAGTTATGTACAGAATTGTAGCCAGTCGGTCTAAAGTGATAAACATCAAAACTGATACAGCTAGGAGATTTCTACAATTGAAGATTATCGTATCCGTTTATATTCGCGATCGGGTTGTAATAAAATATAAGTTACCCATGTCAATCCAAAAATATTCGAATGGACGTCCGTCTGAGAGAAAATGTATTTTTTATGCACTGAGTCGAGCCTGTGTGGACTGTGTCACAACGACCAAGTTAGTTTCAGGGTCCAGGTGGTTTTCGTGTTTCGGGTTTGACTTCCTGCCAGTATCTTCTGATCGCAGCGACGAGTGTCTGTTTATGGTTCCCGGACAGAGGTCTCCTCAGTCTTCTGGGAAGCTGCTTTAGAAACCTGGTAGTCTTTCTTGGTGAGGCTGCCAATGTTAGAACTACAAAGAGAGTACGCGATCCACAATTATTAGTACTAGCTTAACTCCCGAAAGTTTCGCTGATAAACATAAAATAAATAAAATATTTAAATTAAAATCACTATAAAATACATGAATCAAATCAGGTTCTTGTTTTTTTCCATTTGAAAATGGATTTTGACTTTGTTTATAAAGAACAATTATTTTGACATTTTGGATAAACGGGATTACTGCCGGATGTATGCGTCGTTCTGGCACAATATTTCGGCCGCGTAACTCGCTGCCTTCTTCAGGTGCTACCTGAGACTGCCGTTTTTGGAGGACCTTGTCCAGTATTTATGCCCAGCAGATGCTAGGCGCTCTGTCTGCGGTCCGCGCCCACCTAGCGCTGCTTGTAGGATGTTGTCTCTTCCCTGGCGTTCCGTCGGACGTCCGCGCCCCAATCGGCCGCCATCTGTGGCAGCGGCAACTCTCTGAGGCCCCTCCCACGTTGGGTGCTCCCTCCGCGGTCCGCGCCCGTCTGGCGCTGCTCCTGAGGTGTTGTGGCTTCCCTTGTGCTCCGACGGACGTCCGCGCCCATCTTGTTCACCATCTGTGGTCGGGGCAGCTGTCTGAGGCCCTTCTGGCGTCAGGCGCTCTGATCTTGGTCCGCGCCCGCCTAGCGCCACTTCTGAGTTGTTTCTACTTCTTGTGGAGTTATTTGGTTCCTTCCGCTGGGCCTTAACAAATTCCAGAGCCGGACTCCACGCTGTGCTTAGCTGGTAACCGCTATCTTGCGGTATTTGGCTGAATGCACCATGATCCCTTAATGTCACTTTGTGTAGAATCTCGCATACATTGAATATCAAAACTAACATTCTTTGCACAGTATATATCAATGTTGACCAAAATTGAATTAAATAAATAAACAGTTACAAAGATGTTCTTAGATGGTGTAAACGAAGATAAAGTAATGCATTCTTCGTATAAACATTTCAGAAACAAACAGTTTTTTTCTTAATGATCTTCACCATAGTTTGGTTATGTCTATTTACAGTGGCCCATGGCCACTGCATCATCGTCGATGTCATTCTTCCACCTATGTAGTATGTGGCCTTCATCTCTTCCATGGATTCAGAGAATGCTACGTTAGGTAGTCGTTCCTCCTCCATCCTAATTAGATGTCCAGCCCACATCAGTCTTCTCCTTTTCATCCATTGACTAATATTAGCAATTGATATAGATCTTTCAGTTCCTGGTTTTTTAGTATCCGCCACTCCCATGTATCTGAGTCTCTCGTGGGGCAAAAATTTTTCCGTAATACGAGACACGCCCAGAAAGTAAATTCCGTTTGGTAATAAAATGAAATTGTACACAGATACAGAAGAAATTTTTATTGCACAAAATTCTATAACTCTTAAACTACTTTTCTACATAACTGCCGAAATTTTGTAGGCACTTGTCATAGCATGCCACAAGTTTTTGCATGCATCCTTCACAGAAGGTTGCCGCCTATATATTCAACCACGTGGTAACAGCTCTTTATCATCGTTGAAGTGTTGACCACCAAGGACAGATTTTAGGTGTAAGAAGAGATGAAAGTCGCTAGGAGAGAGGTCCGAGCTGTGTGGAGGATTGTCAAACAGGTCCCATTGAAATTTCCGTAAGAATTGTTTGGTCACATTTGGCGTGTGAGGTCAGGCATTATTGCGGAAAAAAAAATATTTTGACAGTAATCTTCTTCTTACACCTAAAATCTGTCCTTGGTGGACAGGCGGCAACATTCTATGAAAAAGGCACACAAAACCTTGTGCCATGCTATGACAATTGTCTACAAAATTTCGGAAGCTATGTAGAAAAGTAATTTAACAGTTGTAGATTTCTGTACAATCAATATATTTTCCGTATCTGTATCCGTTCGTTTTATGTAACCAAACGGAACTTACTTTCTGGACGCACCTCGTATTTTCCTTTCAAGAACTAATAGTTTTTGTTTATCTGCTTTTCTAAATATAAAGCTTTGTAGCCGACCGCGGTGGCCGAGGGGACTGAGGCGCGACAGTCTCGGTCTGCACGGCCACTACGGTCGGGGGTTCGAATCCCCCTCGGGCATGGGTATTTGTGCCGTCCTTAGTGTTAGCTAGTTCATAAGTAGTTTGCATGTTTAGGGACTGATGACCCCGTAGTTAAGTCCCATAAGCTATACAAACATTTGAATGCTTTGTGACCCGTATAGGGCTACTGGAAGGATTACACTCTGGTATAGACTAAGTTTGAAGTTTCTCGAAACAGCTCTACTGCGTAATACATCTCGTAGCCCAAAATAAGCTGCCCAGCATTCCACCCCCCTTCGTTAATCTGCCGGGCGGATTGGAACCGGGGCCTGTACGCCTCCCCGTCTCGGAAAGCAGTGGTTAGATCACACAGCTAACCGAGCGGTTTAACCAAAAAGGTAATACTGTGCCAAATTTCAGGAAGATTGGATAAATAACACGGGAACAGGAAATTAGAAAAGGAACGGTTCAACACTCGTACTCCAGGCCTAGAAGCTGTTTAAGGAATTATACAAATCAAAATTGCCATGATATTTATTTGCCGCGGTGGAGTTGCCGAGCGGTCTAAAGCGTCTCGCTGCGGAGCTGCTCGGCGTGGAGGTTCGAGTCCTCCCTGGGGCATGGGTGTGTGTGTTGTCCTTAGGTTAGTTTACCTAGGTTTAAGTAGTTTGTAAGCTACGGACTGATGACCACACCGTTTAGTCCGATAGATTTACAAACATTTGAACATTTTTGATATTCATTTCAAAATTTTATTTACTTTTCATTTTAATGCTTGCTGTTGGAGAAAAATCAGTGACACTGTAAGTTTTGAACGTACATAGATATCTTTATTATAATCGACATGATCCACTGGAGAGTGTCCAAAACTGCACTGTTATTTCAAATGTGTTTATTTTCGTCAACAGTTGCAATATATTTGTTTAGTTACACGTTTTGATCATACCAATTAGTACTCAGCCAGACGAGTTGCGGACGCAACTATAAGATCTGAAGATGATCCAAGTGATCGAAACATGTAATTAAAGAAATATATTGCAACTGTTGACGGAAATAAACTCATTTGAAATTACAGATATACCAGGACTTTTGTACAATATATTTAGGCTACCGTAGCACCCTCGCGACGAACAAGCGCATTGTCATTTGCCGGCCACGAGACACGTATGTAAGGAAGCTCAGCATGTACAAGTGGTCAGTTCATATCAATACAAGATCCCCTACATTCTGCATCAGTCGAGAGAAGCAAGGCCTCCGTTTCCATGTTTGATTTCGCGTAGTCGCCCATAGCCATTTGAAAATCACTGTGGAAAAAGTTAAGAATGTACTCTGCCTTTGAAGCGAGCATTATTGACGGTAGCCTTTTGATAATCGGGAAGTTTGCGTAGAAGTACCTGAACTGTTTTGAATGCTGTTCAAATGGAAACAATAATTTACTTGACAATCAAATAGCTGATTTGCGAGTGACTTTTCAAGGATTATACCAAGAGCAGTATGTTCTGCAATCGATTTCTGGCTGCTCATAACGATTTCCAGACCCTTGAAAAGGCAGCGATTCATAAAAAAATCATGCACAATAACAAACAATGTTTGACACGGTACAAAACCATTACTGCCAGGAAGAATCAATCCAAGCTGCAACACCATAGTTTCTACCGAAGATTATTCATTAGTTCACAAAGCATTAATTAGTCATTCCTTCGTAGTTTTATAAACCCACATTTATTCCCTGATCCCTTCTGCATGCCTTTGTAATAATAATTTTTCGTTGTATCGCCTGTAGAGGTTTGAATTAAATACCGTGAACGAAATTAAATAAACTAAGCTGCAGGAATTTAATTTTAAAGCTAATAAGCCAAAAAAGAGACTGAATGATACCGGAATAAAAAGAAGATAGAGGAAGTCATTATTGGAGTTAAGACAACACCCGAAAATACCGCTACAAAGAAAATTGGCAAAAAGTTACTTTTACGTGCCGGATGAAGTCTAGATGAGCTGTAATTGATACCATCGTGGGGATAATTTATAGACAATTCCGCCGTAAAGCTATGCTTGGTTATTATTACGCCTCGTGGAATGAAGTTTCACTAGTGTTTAAAAATTGCCACAATAGACGAACAAATCGAAACAATATATGACTTGATGGAACTAAACATTGATTGTCGGCTCTTAAATACAGAATCAATAGTAATGCAATGTTGAAGGGGGCCAAATTGAACTAAACTTGGTTGCAATCGCGAAGCGAACGGTAATGATGGCAACGCATCTTTTTTAACGTTCGTTGTCGGCTTGCTGAAAACAATGAGAAAATTTTAGTTAAGAAAATGATAGGTCATGTATTAATATTCCAATCAAAAATCTAAATCCGAAGTTTTGTTTTTATTGCGTCAAAACTGCCTGAATAGCAACGTATTTTCCAAAAGCCATTCTTCCCCTATTTCACCCCCTTAGGGATGGGAATATCGAAAAATCGCTGATACCTATAATGTAAGGTAAACAATGTCTACAAATTTCAAGTTTCTGTCGTCTGCAGGTTCATTTTTCAGCGCCTTATTCTGTCTTTTAGAAACGGATCGAGAACAAGAAATTTCTCTCTTGCGATTTTTACATCTTTCTTGGTAGTTTTACTTTTCAAACTGCAATATGCACTTGTTTTTCTTTATTCGTAGGCGTGTTGCAGAGAAACAACTGAAGATTGTTTCGCTGTATATAACCTCTTTGCTCTTAGACTTTCATCATAGCTGGTCTTCGGTCCGAATTTTATTTAAGCTGACGACTTTCAACCAATATATCTTCCACCCTCTTATAGCGATCGACACGGAACTGCGGAACTGCTATGGTGTACAACGGGAGACTTTGAACTATAAGAATACAGGGAGATCGTTCGTCTCCATTGTGTAGTTTTTGCTGAAGAACAAAATATTGACACACGTAGAATTTTATGTCAAGAAACTCTCGGCTAACAGCCTTCATTAGTTTCGAGTACGAAGCAATGGCCTTTCCCAGATTTCCGCCGATTTGGACAAACCCTTGCTCCGGCTGCTCGGGTTAACCCACTATACCTGGCCTCGCGTGGCACCTGCCCTAACCGGTTGCCGCGGTCCAGAATACCTTGGTATCACAGTGGTAGAGTGCCAGACTATGAATTCAGGGGTTGCGGGTTCGATCCCCGCCAGGTATCCTAGGAAATTTATCTGCCACTTTCCACTTCATGCTCCTCTGGCAATGTTGCTGATGTTTAATTGCAGGTCCCCCTATAACTGGCTGCGTAAGTCAGTTCTCAGGTCGGAGTAAGGCAATGTTATCCCACCTCCAATCAGGACCACGCCTAGTAAAGCAATGTGGTGTTCAATCTAATCTTCGGGTTGTTGACTGCTTTACCTTTTACCATTGCTTATACTAGCTGCGCGACTCTAGGGACATTACTCCCGTAAAGTCACAAGAGTAAGCGGATGACACGTCCAGTATCACGGTGAATACGTATAAACGCGTTTGTTCTCTACATCTACATACATACTGCGCAATCCACCGTAAGGTGCGTGGCGGAGGGTACACTACCAGGCATTTCCTTTCCTATTCCACTCCCAAATAGAACGAGGAAAAAAAGAATGCGTATATGCCTCCGTACGAGCCCTAATTTCTCTTATCTTGTCTTTGTGATCACTTCGCGAAATGTAAGTAGGCGGCAGCAAGATCATTGCACAGTCACCTTGAAATTCCGGTCCTCTAAATTTCCTCAAAAGAAATTCACGAAAAGAATGTAGTCTTTCCTCCAGCAATCCTCAATTGAGTTGCCGGAGCATTTCCGCGAAACTCGCGCATTGTTCGAACCTACCAGTAACAAACCTAGCTGCTCGCCTCTGAACTGCTTCTATGTCTTCCTTTAAACTGATCTGCTGCGGGTCCCAAATATTTGAGCAATACTCAAGACGCGATCGTACAAGCGTTTTATACGCGGTCTCCTTTATAGTTGAAGTACATCTTCCCAAAATTCTCCCAATAAACCGAAGTCGGCTGTCCGCCTAACTCGCAACTGTCCTTACATGTTCGTTCCATTTCATATCGCTCTGCAATGTTACGCCTAGATATTTGAACGTCGCCACAGCATCAAGAAACAGTATTCGAACATAATGGGATTGTTTTTCCTATTCATGCGCGTCACCTTATATTTTTCTACATTGAGAGCTAGCTGCCATTCTTCACACCAACTAGAAATTTTGCCTAAGTCATCCAGTATGCTATTACAGTCAGTGAAAGACGATACCCTCCAAAATCAAATGTTTGTAGAGTCTATGGGACTTAACTACGGGGTCATCAGTCCCTGAACTTACAAACTACTTATGAACTACTTACAACTAAGGACGGCACAAATATCCATGCCCAAGGGGGGATTCGAACCCCGACCGTAGTGGGCGTGCAGACCGTGACTGAAGCGCCTCAGTCTCCTCGGCCACCGCGGCCGGCACGATACCCTCCCATACACCAGAGCATCATCAGCAAACAGCCGCAAATTACTAGTCTGTCCATTAGATCATTTATATGCATAGAGAAAAATAGCGGTCCTATCACAATCCCCTGGGGCACGCCTGACCATACACTCGTCTCTGATGAACGCTCACCGTCGAGAACAACTTAGTGCGTTCTATTACTTAGGAAGTCTTCCAGCCAGTCACAAATCTGTGAACCTATTCCATAAGCTCGTATCTTCGTTAGCAGTCTGCAGTGTGGCACCGCGTCGGACGCCTTTTTGAAGTCGAGAAAAACACAATCCGCCTGTTTCCCTCCATCCATGGCTCGCAAGGTGTCATGTGAGAAAAGGGAAAGCTGTGTTTCACATGAACGATGTTTCCTAAGTCCGTGTTGATTCATAAAATAAAGCTTTTCTGTTTCAAGAAAATTTACTACATTGGAACTGAGAATATGCTCCAAAATTCGACATCTAAACTGATGTCAACGATATTGGTCTGTAATTGTGTAGATCAGTTCTCTTTCCTTTCTTATAAACGGGAGTCACCTGCGCTTTTCTGCAATCACTAGGAAATTTGCGCTTTGCTCTCTCCAAGTTGTGAAAAGAAAGAACGATCGTTAACAACAATGGGCAGAGGTGTACGTTGAAAGGAGAAATGGATACGAAGACAAGTGTCGCAGATATAATTTATTAAAAATATTTAACGTAACGCTTCACCTTGAGAAGATCGTATTGCTGGTGACATTGGTTTGGTTGACTGTTGGATGTACCAGTTGCGTGCTTATTAAAGCGACTGGGCAGACCTCGGCCTGGCTGTGACCCGCCTGGCGTGGAGGCGGCGCGGCGCCCAACCGCACTTGGCGGATCGATGTTGCGTACGGTCCGGTAGGCACGGCTTCCGCCGACCCGACGCAACGGGCCGCCGCTTGCCGGTGGTCGCCTGAATTAAACACCGACACACAACCTCCATTAGCCGCCGACGGCCGCTGTCCAGCCCTCTGACGAGTGCTGTTCAGCTCCCGAGCAAAGCCCAGGCTGTACTTAGGAGCGATCGCAGGTACGGGCATGTAACATTGATCTATCAAGTTTCGAACAACGGGCGACCAGGAAATTGACGAAACATTGGGAATGAGGGATCCTAGTCAGTACGATACATATCGTATTAAGGAAATAAATAATTTGATAAATTATTGATAGATCTGAAGCATTGAATTAAAATTTGTGGTGCGGCCGGGAATCGAACCCGGACCCCCATGCTTACTAGGCAGACGTCTTAACCGTTAGACTACCACACCACTAACGATTAAGTCGCCTCGGAATAGTCTATGTACGTTAGTGGTTGGTAGTCTAACGGTTAAGACGTCTGCCAAGTAAGCATGGAGGTCCGGGTTCGATTCCCGGCCGCACCACAAATTTTAATTCAATGCTTCAGATCTATCAATAATGTATTTGACATATTTGAGACATAAATCCGTCTCTGGGATTCTTTATTTCTATTAATTGATATTTATATCACCATAACAGGATTGTTGCTGCATGGAGAGCCTTGGCAGTAGTGGCAATTATCTTTGGAACAAAGAAGCTGAATTAAAGTTTGTGTTGTGGAGGGAAATCGTACATAGACTATTCCAAGGCGCCTTAATCGTTAAGACGGTTAAGACGTCTGCCTAGTAAGCATGGAGGTCCGGGTTCGATTCCCGGCCGCACCACAAATTTTAATTCAATGCTTCAGATCTATCAATAATGTCTTAGACATATTTGAGACGTAAATCCGTTTCTGGGATTGTTTATTCGAATTAATTTGATAAATATTTTTTACACTCCTATATGACTTTTTATTACACAGGGTGTTACAAAAAGTACGGCCAAACTTTCAGGAAACATTACTCCCACACAAAGAAAGAAAATATGTTATGTGGACGTGTCCGGAAACGCTTAATTTCCATGTTACAGCTCATTCTATTACTTCTCTTCAAATGACATTAATCATGGAATGGAAACACACAGCAACAGAACGTACCACTGTGACTTCCAACACTTTGTTACAGGAAATGTTCAAAATGTCCTCCGTTAGCGAGGATAAATGCATCCACCCTCCGTCGCATGGAATCCGTAATGCGCTGATGCAGTCGTGGAGAATGGCGTATTGTATCACAGCCGTCCACAATACGAGCACGGAGAGTCCCTCCATTTGGTACTGGGGTTGCGTAGACAAGAGCTTTGAAACGCCCCTATAAATGAAAGTCAAGAGGGTTCAAGTCAGGAGAGCGTGGAGGCCATGGAATTGGTCCGCCTCTACCAATCCATCGGTCACCGAATCTGTTGTTGAGAAGCGTACGAACACGTTGACTGAAATCTGCAGGAGTTCCATCGTGCATGCTGTGTCGTACTTATAAAGGTACATGTTCTAGCAGCGCAGGTAGAGTATCCCGTATGAAATCATGATAACGTGCTCCAGTGAGCGTTGGTGGAAGAACACGAGGCCCAATCAAGACATCACCAACAGTTCCTGCCCAAACTTTCACAGAAAATCTGTGTTGATGACGTGATTACACAATTGCGTGCGGATTCTCGTCAGCCCACACATGTTGATTGTGAAAATTTACAATTTGATCACGTTGGAATGAAGCCTCATCCTTAAATGGAACATTTGCAATGAAATGAGGAGTGACACATTGTTTGATGAACCATTCGCAGAAGTGTACCCTTGGAGGCCAATCAGCTGCTTATAGTGTATGCACACGCTGTACATGGTACGGAAACAACTGGTTCTCCCGTAGCACTCTCCATACAGTGACGTGGTCAACGTTATTTTGTACAGCAGCAATTTCTCTGACGCTGACATTAGGGTTATCGTCAACTGCACGAAGAATTGCCTCGTCCACTGCAGGTGTCCTCGTCGTTCTAGGTCTTCTCCAGTCGCGAGTCATTGGTTGGAATGTTCCGTCCTCCCTAAGACGCCGATCAATTGCTTCGAATGTCTTCATGTCGGGACACCTTCGTTCTGGAAATCTGTCTCGATACAAACGTACCGCGCCACGGCTATTGCTCCTTGCTAATCCATACATCAAATGGGCATCTGCCAACTCCGCATTTGTAAACATCGTGATAAACACTAACCAGTTGATGCTACGTACTGATGTGCTTGATGCTAGTACTGTAGAGCAATGAGTCGCATGTCAACCCAAGCACTGAAGTCAACTTTAATCTTCTTTCAATTGACCCAACTGGCGGTGAATCGAGGAAGTACAGTACATACTAACGAAACTACTGGGTTTTTGACAATTGTCTGCACGAATTATTTCAATTTACATTTAAAAAGAAATACTAGATTGAGCTCTAACATGGAAATTAAGCGTTTTCTGACAAATGTCCATATAACATATTTTCTTTCTTTGTGTGTGACGAATGTTTCCTGAACGTTTAGCCGTACCTTTTTGTAACACCCTGTATTCTCACTATGAATTTATTTCAGTCCTTGGCATCTTCAGGTGATTCTGTGAATACAATAGATGTGGTAGGTGGTTTCTTGTACACATTCGTATTTTTAATTTACATTTGTTCAATATTTAACTTACTTGTATTATCGTTGTTTATACCGCTGCCAGGCTGTGCTGTTTAATTTGGAAGATGTTCCATTTATTCTTTATTATTAGCTGTATGATAATGCTTTGCAATTTTCGATAACTTCAAATGTGTACATTCCTGGCCATTAACATTGCTCTACCACGAAGATGACGTGCTACTGACACGAAATCTAACCGACAGGAAGAAGATGCTGTGATATGCAAATGATTAGCTTTTCAGAGCATTCACACAAGGTTGGCGCCGGTAGCGACACCTACAACGTGCTGACACGAGGAAAATTTCCAACCGATTTCTCACACACAAACAACAGTTGACCGTCGTTGCCTGGTGAAACGCTATTGTGATGCCTCGTGTAAGCAGGAGAAATGCGTACCATCACGTTTCCGACTCTGATAAAGGTCGGATTGTAGCCTACCCCGGCCGCAGTGGCCGAGCGGTCTGCGGCGCGCCAGTCACACTCTGCACGGCCGCTACCTTCGGGGGTTCGAATCCCCCGCTCGGGCATGAATGTTTTACGTTCGAGTAAGCAATTACAATGTTTTGTATTGTAGGGCACCACACAACCAAAGACTTTTCTCCACAAGAAAAATTATCTTCATAAGAAAAATGCAAGTGACATTTATGTGGACGTGAACAGCCGTCTGATGATGAACTGAAAGGTTCGAAACCTGTAACGGCGCTATTTAGTTAATGAACAGCATAATCAAAAGTGGTTGCTTGCTGTCTTCTTCATTGTAAGAATCACCCTGTATAAGGAGAAGACATGTACGCCATTTTCCTATCGCTAATGCCGACGTGTGCTTTGTAGTGCTCCTTTATGTCAGCTGTAATTGAAAATACCGCCGCGTCTGGAATCATATATGTGATTTGTTCTCTTAATGGGAAGAAAGTTAAACCACAGGAAATTGACCGGCAAATCTGCGAAGTTTAAGGACAAAATACTATGAGTGGTTCAATAGTTAGAGGATGGGTCACACTGTTCAATGAAAGACGTGATCAAGTGCACGATGAAGAACGAACTGGACGCCCGTCTGTGGTTATTGATGAACTGGTTCACACGATTGAAGAGAAGATTAGGCACAACCGAAGTTTACAGTTAGTTTCCTTGCTATGGAAGTTCCGCAAATCTCACGATTGCCAATTCATCATGAAATTGTTACTGAAAAACTGAAATTTCGAAAACTTTGCTGAGGTTGGGTATACAAAATTCTTACTGACAGGAAAAAACAACGGATGGGCTGTGCACTTCAGTTTTTGACACTCTACAGTAAAGATGACGATGGTTTTCTTTCTCGTATAGTCAGGGGGATGCAACTGTTTATCTTACGAAAACCCTGAAACAAAATAGCAATCAAAGACATTATTATTGATAGATGTGAAGCATTGAATTAAAATTTGTGGTGCGGCCGGGAATCGAACCCGGACCTCCATGCTTACTAGGCAGACGTCTTAACCGTTAGACTACCACACCACTAACGATTAAGGCGCCTCGGAATAGTCTATGTACGATTTCCCTCCACAACGCAAACTTTAATTCAGCTTCTTTGTTCCAAAGATAATTGCCACTACTGCCAAGGCTCTCCATGCAGCGGAATAGCACCTCAGCAATGGACATGGTGGAACAAACCCGTTATGGTGATATAAATATCAATTAATATGAATAAATGATCCCTGAGACGGATTTTCGTCTCAAATATGTCAAAGACACTATTGATAGATGTGAAGCATTGAATTAAAATTTGTGGTGCGGCCGGGAATCGAACCCGGACCTCCATGCTTACTAGGCAGACGTCTTAACCGTTAGACTACCACACCACTAACGATTAAGGCGCCTCGGAATAGTCTATGTACGATTTCCCTCCACAACGCAAACTTTAATTCAGCTTCTTTGTTCCAAAGATAATTGCCACTACTGCCAAGGCTCTCCATGCAGCGGAATAGCACCTCAGCAATGGACATGGTGGAACAAACCCGTTATGGTGATATAAATATCAATTAATATGAATAAATGATCCCTGAGACGGATTTTTGTCTCAAATATGTCAAAGACACTATTAATTCAGCTTCTTTGTTCCAAGTGTCTTTGACATATTTGAGACGAAAATCCGTCTCAGGGATCATTTATTCATATTAATTGATATTTATATCACCATAACGGGTTTGTTCCACCATGTCCATTGCTGAGGTGCTATTCCGCTGCATGGAGAGCCTTGGCAGTAGTGGCAATTATCTTTGGAACAAAGAAGCTGAATTAAAGTTTGCGTTGTGGAGGGAAATCGTACATAGACTATTCCGAGGCGCCTTAATCGTTAGTGGTGTGGAATTCCGCTTTCGGCGGGCGAACGGTACGGACGTGCGGTCGCAGTTAACCAGTGTTTGTGTTGTTTTGAAGACCTTGGAAGCACCGGCAACAGGCGGTCTCAGTGTCGTTTACGTCGCCGGGGCTTGTAAGTACCGCTTATTGTTGATTTTGGTGGCGAGGCGGTGCATCCGCTTTCCGCTTGTTCACCATGTCGGATTCTCTCAGGAAAAACACGTTAAGATTCTCGTTTGACAAGAATACTCGTCATGTTCAGCCTACTGCTTTAGAAATACATGACTGGTTGTATGAAACATTTGGTATTTCAGGAGATAATGCTGAATTTACTCAGCTTGACAGTGAAAAGTACTGTGTTTTTGTCAAGTTCTATAATTCGGTTTTGTGTGACAAGATTTTACTGCAAACTAAGGGACAGGTTCAGTTTCTCCACCGGGATGATTCTGTTAGTTTGGTTGATGTTAGCAATGCCAACTGTGAACTGAAGACTGTTAGAATTCTGAATCTTCCCCCAGAACTGGAGAATACTGACTTAGAACAGGTTCTTTCGAAGTATGGCCAGGTGAAACGCATCGAGTTTGAAAAATGGTCCAGCAGATATAAAATACAGTGCTATAATGGCATACGGTCCGTACAGATGTGTGTAAAATCTGACATCCCCTCCCACATTATGGTTTCGGGATACAAGGCTCATGTTATCTACTCTGGGCAGCAAGCAACATGTCATGTTTGTAACGAGCCGGGACATCTCCGTGAAAATTGTCCGCAGCGGACATTTGTTCTGAAGAACACCCTGCAAAAACGTTCCAGATTACAGTTACAGGATTTAACACCCACAGCCACTTTACGCGGACCCGTTACTGTTGCCGCAAAGGAAGATACCGAACCACCTCTTATAACCTTTGATGACTTCCCTCCGTTGCAGACAGGAAAAATAAATGCATCACTCGCTCCGAAGACAGGTGGCGAGAACGGTGCGAGTCGTACCAACGCTAACCCCGTAAGTTTATTGCAAGAAACCGGCATAAAATTAAATGACACTGCACTTCTTCGAGAAGAATCCGTCGCTGAAATGAGCGTGGATGTTCATCTGCCTACCAGTGAGCCTCAGAAAACCAAAAAACGACCCCTGGAACCGGAAACCGTGGACTCGGTAGAAGGCGACTACGGTGGTAATTCAATTCAAACACCGAGGAAACAGAAACCGGAAACGGTATTGCCCGTGATGCCTGTCACACTTAATATGGAACCGCCCCCAGATGTGCCCATGGAAGAAGCTACGGTCTATCAGACGCCGGCAGCAGATGTACCTGTCCCCCTGAGTGACGTCACTAGTGCAAGTAAACAGCCGGCTACGGAGGCAGAGGCACAGCGGGACACGGCGCCGCGTCAACAGCGCGCGGCCCCAGTAGCCGATGCAGAGCTCACACCAGGAGGCGGAGTGCAACACGCCTCGGCATCACGTGTTGCTCTCGCTGACCTCCCAGCCGAGGGCAGCGTTCGGGACCCCGAAAAAATTACCAGCAGTCAGAAATCTCTAAAACCACAAAGTACCACAAAATCTACACGCGTGAAACCAAAACCAAACATGAATGTGGCACGCAATAAAATGAGGAGTGAAGGCGTAAAAGATCAGCACGTAGACAACAGAACGCACGACCCACAAACTGAGACAACAGAACATGATCCTGGACCAAAGCACAAACCTCGTGACTAGGTGGTCTCAATAAATTACCCGCCACATGGACAATAGAAGGGTACTCACGTTTTTGACTCTAAATATTTGTGGGATAAGTAATGCTAAAAAGATTAAAATTTTAGAGAAATTTCTTAGAACAAATGATATTGATATTGCTTTTTTACAAGAAGTGGTATGTGAACAGGTGGGTTCCTTTTCATCATACAACGCGTACAACAATGTTGGCTCGGCAGGGAGGGGTTGCTGTATTTTAACCAGGCACGGACTGGAGTTGCAGGACGTAGAAAAAGAACCTGGAGGACGTATAGTCAAAGGTGTTCTGAATGGGGTGACTGTTTTAAATCTTTACGCTCCCTCCGGAACGCATAATAGGGCTGCAAGGGCAACGTTTTTTACCGAAGATGTGCCATATTTTCTTCGGCAAGCGAAAGATAACTTCATCATGGCAGGAGACTTCAATTGCATATTAAGGGCGATAGACTCTACAGGAGCAACACCATTTTGTGGTCCTCTGCAAAATCTGATTGACGCACTGAACTTGAAAGATGTGGTTGAGCGACTTGGCATCACGCGTCCACACTACACATATGTTTCGACTGTCGCATCGTCCCGGATTGACAGAATCTACATTACAACGGGTATGGCCGTGCAAGATTACGACGTTATCCCTGTGACCTTTTCCGATCATCACGGCGTGATTCTCCGAATAAAGGGTTTCCCTCGTCCTAAAATATTTGGCAGGGGATACTGGAAGTTAAATTGCAACCTGCTCCACGAACCATGGGTAAAGATGGAGTTCAACGCCCGTTACACATCGTGGGTTCGCCGTAAACGCTTCTTCCGGAATTCCATTGAGTGGTGGGAGAATCTTGTAAAACCCGGTATTCGGAAACTATTTACCAATGCTGCCTACAGGATAAACGAAACCAGGAGGAAAAACATGGAGTACTATTATCTCATTGCCCGTGAACTGCAAACTAAAATCGACAATGGGGAAGATCGAGCAAGTGATTTGAAAAAAATAAAAAATAAAATTTTAGAACTGCAGGAAAGAGAACTGGATGGGAAAATCATCACTTGCAAAGACCACGGGCATTTGCCAGATGAGAAGTGGAGTATTTATCATCTCGCAAGAGAAAGGAGAAGGTGCCAACAGAGATATGTAAGTTCCATACTGTCTGCAGATGGCTCTGAATATATTAACCGGGAAGGCATTAAAGAACACTTCGAAAGATTGTACCGATCACAACCATCTGATGCTCTTACAACAGCCACACTGCTGCAAAACTGTGCGTCGCAATTAACCAACGAAAGTGTCACTATGCTGTTGGATCCGATATCTGAGGAAGAAATTGAGGATGTTATCAAAAGGTTGCCGAAACGTAAAAGTCCAGGAGTAGACGGTATCCCCTATGAATTTTATAAATCCTTCTGGTCCGTTATCAAGGAAGAGTTTATGGAGGTGACGAGAGAGAAACAAAGGTATGGACGTCTCTATTCCGAAACTGAACCTGGAATTATTGTACTCGTTCCAAAGAAAACGGTGTCACATAGAATTACGGATTTTCGACCAATAACTTTGTTATGCGCCGACTCGAAAATCATCTCTCGTGTCATGGCAGCCAGACTAAAGCGCACACTTCCAGAGATCATAGGACCGGAACAGACGTGTAGCGTACCTAAGAAAAGGATTATAGATGGACTTTGTCTGTTAAGGGATACAACATTCTACGCATGGAAGAATCAGCAACAAACGGTTGGGCTTCTGAACATCGATTTCGAGAGAGCCTTTGATAACGTCAGTCACCAATACCTAAGGACAGTTCTACGGCATTTCAAATTTCCGCAGGCAACGATAGACTTACTGTTACCGACAAGATACCAAATGTTTGCCAAAGTTCAAATCAACGGGAACTTTACGGAAAAGTTCCCTATCCAACGTTCTGTTAGACAGGGTTGCCCTTTGGCTATGATTTTGTTCGTCATATCCTTGGAGCCACTAATCCGCACAGTTAGCACCTCCCTATCTGGGTTGCAGGTTGGTGCCCAACGGTTTACCTTGAATGCCTATGCTGATGATGTTACCATTATAATTACAGAACCCCAAGATACTGTAAAAGTGGCAGCAATACTAAACGACTATAAAAATGCAGCAGGGGCAACCATTAACCACAGGAAAACACATCTCCTGTGGCTCAATGAAGGTGCCCAACCCTTCGCACATACTTTCACTGAATCTGTTGAAATGGAAGTGCTAGGACTAAAACTCCGAAAGGATGTAAATGAGCTCCTTTCCAATAATTCTAAAAGCATAGTGGACAAAGTACGGGGAGCTCTTATTGCAAATAGTACGAGGCAACTGAACATCATACAGAGGATCGAATGTGTAAATACACTGGCTCTCTCTAAAATGTGGTATGTTGCACAAGTCATCCCAATCGACAGACAATGTATTGCACAAATAAAGAAGTACATAGGTTGGTTTGTGTGGAAAGGTAAACTATTCCGGGTGGCCAGGGATCAGTTGACACAACCATTTGCTGAAGGAGGCTTATCTTTAACTGATTGTGAGGCAAAATGTTCAGCCCTGATTGTGAAAAATCTCATACATACCCTAAAATTACCGGCTAGTCAGTCAGATTTGCTAAAGGCTGGGTGGGGTATCGTAACAGGTAATACAGGTGACAGAAGGCTACCGGCAAATCTACTGCGTACATTGCAGACAGCAACATGTGTTTTAGAGAAATCTCCAAACGTAACGTTCTATACGACAAAGAAAATACTCGAGACCATTGGTGTAAAAGCTCCATATCCTCCAGCAATCCAAAAGAAACACAAAGACTTAAATTGGAAACATGTCTGGTCCAATTTTGCAGATAAATCGATATGTTCAACGTTGCGCTCATCAGCTTACATGTTTATAAATGATTTAATCCCGACTGCTGGCCGTCGCCACAGAATAAAGCTCACCGGTCACCCGTATTGCCAGCACTGCGGATTGGTCGACACTGCCATCCACCGTGTAGTAGGCTGCTCCAAAATAGCGGATCTGTGGAAATGGATCAAGTTTAAATCGGCAGGATTGCTGTCTCTGAGTGTCAACGACATCAACACGAAGAAACTGGTGTACATGGATGTAAAGGCTTTCCCAGTGTCCAAGACCAGAACTCTAACTTGGTTCATATATTCGTTCATCAACTACGCCCTTGCGGGAGGTGGATCTGTGAGCGACTTTCGACAATACATCCTCCGTGCAAGAAGAGAAATCCTCAACGATCCATGGAAAAGAGAAAAATTTGCACCGTTCATTCACTTTTTGTAAGAAAACTTGTTTCACAAAATTATAACTATTTGTAAACACATTTAGTAAATAAAGTTTTCGTTAAAAAAAAAAAAAAAAAAAGGTAGTCTAACGGTTAAGACGTCTGCCTAGTAAGCATGGAGGTCCGGGTTCGATTCCCGGCCGCACCACAAATTTTAATTCAATGCTTCACATCTATCAATAGTGTCTTTGACATATTTGAGACGAAAATCCGTCTCAGGGATCATTTATTCATATTAAAGACATTATTGATAGATGTGAAGCATTGAATTAAAATTTGTGGTGCGGCCGGGAATCGAACCCGGACCTACATGCTTACTAGGCAGACGTCTTAACCGTTAGACCACAACACCACTAACGATTAAGGCGCCTTGGAATAGTCTATGTACGATTACCCTCCACAACATAAACTTTAATTCAGCTTCTTTGTTCCAAAGAAGTAAGCATGGAGGTCCGGGTTCGATTCCCGGCCGCACCACAAATTTTAATTCAATGCTTCACATCTATCAATAATGTCTTTGACATATTTGAGACGTAAATCCGTCTCTGGGATTATTTATTTCTATTAATTGAGATTTATATCACCGTAACAGGATTATTCCACCATGTCCATTGCTGAGGTGCTATTCCGCTGCATGGTGAGCCTTGGCTGTAGTGGTAATTATCTTTGGAACAAAGAAGCTGAATTAAAGTTTATGTTGTGGAGGGTAATCGTACATAGACTATTCCAAGGCGCCTTAATCGTTAGTGGTGTGGTAGTCTAACGGTTAAGACGTCTGCCTAGTAAAAATAGCAATCAATGGAATGGAAGCACACCTCATCCCCAACGAAATGTAAGCCTAAGCAAATTTTGACGGCTCGAAAAGTCACGTGCATGTATTTTTTGGACAGAATAGGCATTTTTTGAGTACTTTCTTACCACGAGGCCATACAATCAATGCACATGGCTACTGCGAGACAATTAAGAAATTGCTCCAAGAAATACAGAAAAAGCACCGAGAGTTACTGTCAAAAAGTGTTTTTTTCTACGAAAATGCACGACCTCACATGCGAATGTGACCAAACAACTCTTACTGGAATTTTACTGGAATGTGTTTGATCATCCTCGGTACACACCGGCACTTGCTCCTAGCGAACGGGCAAACAGGAAGGTGAATGTCACCTGGAATGACAGCAAGCTGGAACATTCGGACAGACCAACATACCTGGGTGTCGCGCTGGATAGATCACTGTCACACAAATATCACTGCGGAAAGACCTGCCAAAAGGTTGCTGCCAGGAACAAAATCTTAAGGAAACCGACGAGCAGGAAATGGGGAGCCAGTCCGACTGTATTACGAACGACTGCTCAAGCACTCTGCTTTTCCACGGCAGAATATGGATCCTCGACCCACACATGCCAAAAACGTCACCACAGCCCTCAATGAAACATGCAGGCTAACAACAGGATGCATGAAATCCGCACCACTTGTGAAAATATATAAAGCAGCTGGATTCTCATCTCTCGAATACCGAAGAACTGCTTATGCATCCACGAAAAATTCAAACAGACCTTCGACGAGTGGCATCCTCTGCATGGTTCCTCATGCGAACGTGGCAGACTTAAATCCCGCAAGAGATTCCTTGGCAGTGAACTGACCGAACCCCCGAAGGACTACCCTGCTTCACAAGAAATGCCCAGCGGCAGTCAACAAGCTGGAAGATCTGGAGAACACTGAATTGTATCAGAACAGGCGTAGCACCAGTCAAAGCAAGAAAGGACAACAAATGCTACTGCGGTGAAGTTTAGTGTATGGAACATCTTCTACAATGTTAAATCTGCCCCACGAGGTGTACCATCGTAGAACTATGGCTTGAGAAGAAAGAAGCATTGGACTTGGCTCGATACTGGGCTGAAAGACTTTGAAACAAATTTCCGGAGACGAAGAAGCAAATTCAAAAGCTATGTAAAAAGGTAGTTTAACAGTTGTATATATTTTTTTCTATGTATATGTTTTCTGTATCTGTACATGTTTGTTTTATATAAGCAAACAGATAACTCGTATGAATAACAAATAAAAGAGCGATATGCGTATAACAAAAACTAATGCCCTTTTGATTTCAAAGACTGTTTACATCGCGGTAAAAAACAGACGGTGTTTAGCATTAAATGGAAATTCACCTTTACGAAGATTATATTGATGGATGAAAATACCAGCAGCTGTATTCAAGATCTTTATTAAATTTTGTACGACGGGTTTCGGTGCTTCACAACACCATCTTCAGGCTCCCGTTGTGTGATTATTATTAAAAGCACATTTGGAGTTCATCAGTCGTCGTTGAGAGTGTAACACGAATAGAACAAGAAATTTACGGCTACCGGTTTTAATGGCTACCCAGTCGAAATATGCTTTTAATAAAAATCACACAACGGGAGCCTGAAGATGGTGTACTGAAGCACCGAAACCGGTCGCACAAAATTTAATAAAGATTTTTGAATACAGCTGCTGGTATTTTCATCCATCAGCTGCGTCCAAAATCCATCCACTATGGAAAGGATTAAACTTAAGACTAAGAGGTCGGGAGGTGGTGTTATCAGGGTAGCCAACACTACAGTGACAAGAAGTTGCCTGAAAAGCGAGCTGCCGCCACCAGTGCTCCGCTAGACGTGCAGCCACGAGGAGGCCGGCGGGCGTGACGTCAGATACGGGCGCTCGTACAGAATTAGTCCGCAGTCGCGCTTTGATACCCGCTCCGCAGTAAACTGGTTACGGCCTCTTTGACCCGACACCAGGGCTTCTCTCTCTCTCTCTCTCTCTCTCTCTCTCTCTGTCTGTCTCTCTCTCTCTCTCCCTCCCCCATCTCTCATCCAGCGATACTCAGCCGCATCACCATTACAAATGAGGAGATGGCACTCAGCCATCGAGGCCGTTGGCGACTACAGAAGCCGCAGGGAAAGCCTACTGCGCATTGCGGGAGAGTCGAAATAGCGGCCCACTTCAAATACTGAAAATGGTCGTCACGAGTCAGTAGTCACTTGTCATAGAATGGATCACTCCTACACTTGCTTTTTACTCGTTATTTGTGGGCTTGTGAATTTTTATCCTTTTTGATCAGTGTTTCTGCACATCCGTGTTTTTAAATCTCTCTTTCGTTATCGTTGTGACTCTGACAGCTATAACGTTCAGTTTTCTGTGTCTCTTTATCTTACAGTCTCTCTCTTTCTGTCGATGCCATTATATACCACTAGACTTGCGCATCATAGTTCGCGATCGGGAGCGCTCACTTTAGTTCGCGGCTCTGCCGCGAACTAGTTCGCTCTTTTAGTTCGTCCGCTCCCAGTGACGGCTGACCGGCTGTGGTCCGCGCGTGCAGGTTGAGGGGGAAGTTCCACCACCTAGCTGGTTCATGCGCTTGCTGCTTGAGCCGCAAACGATATCACGCCAACCAAAAGAAACAGTTTGTGGATAATTTCTCGCATTTAAGTTTAGAGGTATCTCTATATCTTGGCATTATGGAATTTATTAGTCAGATATTGCAGAGTGCAGAACACATGAAAACAGAAATTTTGTAGCACTGAACTATGTAATCTAGCAGGCAGACGCTCACCTCGAAATGGCTCTCATCAGCAGAAGGCAAACACATGATTTTTAATTCTGCTACGCGCCCTCTTGCTATTGCCCGTCGGTCTTCGGAAAAGAATACAACGAACTATGAAGCGAGATACGTTTGGCATAATCGTCGGTTGCTCCTAGTTCGTCCGCTGCTTCTAGTTCGTCCATTGCTCCTACTTCGTCCGATCTTTTTGGCTTTTGCTACCGCTACTAAAAGAGCTCTTTTTTATGACAGCTTTTTTGTATAATGAATCAGTGTTGCCAGAGCGTGTGCTATTACCCATAGTTTTGGGCAATTTGACATCAAATACTTAGGCAAATAAACCAGTTATTTACACGAGTGGGTGATACAATAGTATTCAACTACTTTGCATACAGAGTACTCGTAGTACTTTTAAAATAGATTTCTTGTGGCAGTGAACTATGAAACTACAGCTGAGCTGCATCTCAGCTTGAAATGAAGGTAACTGGCAGAAGGGAATCACGCGATTTTGCGCGCTCTCGACTAGTTCGCGTAGTTCGCCTGTGGGAGCGCTCTTCCGAACTAGTTCGTTAGCGAACTACACAAGATTATATACCACCCCACATGACAAGGAGGCCACTTGTGTATCGGATTTTAGAATTTCTTTATATTTATGGTACGTGATGTTGAGAACTTAGCAATCAGCCAAAGCCATTCCACATAACTCTTAAAAGTTCTCGAGATAATCGACTTTGAAGTACACGTAAGTACAATAACTAACACAGCTGCCCCGTCTGTCGGTGTAGCTCTGGAGGTAGCGTTGTGATCTCACAAATATAGAGTTCGTGGTTCGAATCGCACTGTAAGAGATTTTTTAAAATTCAATTATATAAAACAACTCTAATTCCAAGTGTAGTGTTAGCTTTTGTTTATGTGTAGGTAGACCAGCTGAAAACGTTGTCGTCACGTAAAACGATGTTTGAGAAGGTTAGCTGCTTGGAAAGCCATTAGTAGCTATGGAGATGACTTTCTAAAAAACTTTCGTAGCTCTTCACAAACTACACAATCAAAAACTACCGTAGTCAACTAATAGTGTAGCCAATACTGTAAAAAATGTGACACATGTTTGCTTCTATAAAATATAGAAAATTATGAATAAACAAAAATACGTGCACTTTTGGTAAAAATTACCATTAGATATTAGATTGTGTAAGCATTCGAACACAACGAAAAAAATAAAAATAATAAAATTGTTACGACAGGATTCGATCTACCCACCCCTAGGCTTCTACAGCTAGAACGCTACCACCTCACGTACATCGACAGACGGCGCAAGTGTTTTAATTATTCGTACCTACGTGTACTTTTCAAAACTTCAAGTCGGTTTTCTCGAGAATTTTTTTATAGTTGCGTCGAACGGTTTTGGCTGATTGTTATTTGAGTTCAGAACTTCGCGTACCATAAATATCAAAACATTCTCAAATCCTATACCCATGTGGTCTACTTGTAATTTAACTCATGAACGTCAGGCGTTCGGAACTCGTCAAAGGCAAGCAGTTGAAGTAGAGCTCGCTAGATGTCAGTAGATAAGAGATATTATAACTGCTCTCAATCAAATAAAGAATTTACACAATGATTATTATTTTTTAGAAATACGTTAATGTTACGGGCCTGAATTACCTCCCGCAGCAACGATTCTTGGGCTTAAGCATGGTGATAATTATGTTGATGATTTGTACTTAGTTTTATAATAATGTTGATATATAAAGTGTTTTCTGTGATTATTTTTTTGTTGCATGTACGGCGCGGTAAACGTCGCACAGTGGCGGCAGTCTTCACCCGTCGCTGCTGAAAATGCAGTCTCTGGCAGCAACGGCGACAATCTCTGACGAGACGAAAGCCGCCGAGCGGAGAAGACAGCGGGGATTGTGCCTTGCTTGCCGTGTCAAGGAAATTTTAAACAAAAACTAACAAGGGAATTTCGGAATAATTAATTTCACATCGGCGACGAGCTGGTACTGATTGAACTGACCAAAAACGATCTGTAAAGACGTGTCTCTTTCCGTAAAATAAAAAAAAATTACTCGTCCTTTTACTTTTCTAGTAATTAGCAAGCAGTCTGTCCCCGATTCGACTGTTGTAGCACGTATTACTTCCGAATGAGAGAATATATAGTTTTTTTTTAAACACAATGTGGAACAGCGAGTTATGTTGAAGTTACAGTAATTAACTATTGCCTTTCATCAGTCTTTTGCGAGTGTGGTCAGTGGCTGGGACCTGGTCTTACGGCTCACTATATGGTATCTGGGGCATGACTTGTTGCAGACTTTGCTGATGCATTCCTTCTTGGGGTACTGGTGGGCTACGTTCTGGTGTATGTTCCCGTGGAAACCATGGACAGCAAAACGCTGTACCGGAATTGGAAGTTCCGACCTTTCAGTTCATCAGATTTCATCCCTTCTGTTTCCATTAGTTCCTTCGTTAACTCCCTTGCTTTTATTTCTCTCTCCTTGATGACGCATTTGTAAACTTGCATCTCTAGATTGAAACATTGCTTCATATCTTCTAGGAAAAAACGTTCCTGTGCTAGCACGTAAGTATAGCTGTTTTTCATAAACTTCGAAAGTGACAGGACTTTTTTTTTTAGGAACCTGGCTTTTACATTCTCTAATATAATCAAATTTTTCGCCGTCAAGTTGGGTCATTTTAGCTGAATGCCATATGTTGTCGCAGGTATAATCTTTATCTTCAAGAGCTGTTGGCAGGGAAAGGTGTTGTAATTTTTGGATAAGGCTTTTTTGCGGCTGCCGCTCGTTTTTCTGTATGCAGGGAGAACGTGCTTCCAGTTGTTTGCAGTATCACTCCAAAGTATTTGAAACCTGACACGAATTATCATCAGGAAAAAGTAGAGGCAATATGCGTTGAAGGACCATGTGGTAATGGCCGTATGCTCTAAGGCGACTTGCTGCGGAGCGCGGGGCTACTACCTGTCGGAGGCTCCAATCCTCCCTCGTGTATAAGTTTGATTAAGAAGTTTGTCAGTCTAGAGAATGATGACTATCGAAGTTTTGTTACGTTGCTTTACAACATTTGAATACTTTTCCGTGAAAGGAAAATACTGTTATTTCATTGCCGAATTTGTATAGTTCGTAAGGCTGAAAAGTAGGAGTAGTAGGAGAAGATAGTAGGAAAATCATAACGGTACTTAAATTTCATTATAATGATACACAAACAGTAAACGAAAAACTCCATTAAAATAAAAAAGAAACAAAGAACCAGTTGATTAGTTTCTTTATATTGTGGACAAATAAAGACAATGGCTGGATTAGCTAATGAAATTATAAAAATGGCGCACAATGATTCTCATTCACTAAACAGAGTTTAAAAAGAATCATTACAGTACGTCTTTCCAGTATGAAACCACACACGCTCTTTTTATGCGGGAAGGGTCGGAAACAGGGGCTATTCAGCAAATAAACAAGAGATGGAGATTGGACGTCCCTGGGCATAGACAGAGAAATAAAAGAATTGGAGAAACGTTTGTAGTGAAGACCTAATAAAGGATAATGGATAGAGGCTGGACAAGGGAGATATATAGCCCAAACTCAATACCCCGCAGACCCCTCCTCGCTCTCTCTCTCTCTCTCTCTCTCTCTCTCTCTCTCTCTCTGTGTGTGTGTGTGTGTGTGTGTGTCACAAAGAGGGAGATGGCATTTGTGTGTGTGTGTGTGTGTGTGTGTGTGTGTGTGTGTGTGTGTGTGTGTGTGTGTGTGTATGTGTGTGTGTTCCCTCCACTCATTCTAAAGTTGTTGCTCTAAATTAATTGATTGAGGCACAATATAAGCTGCAATTCTAGATTGTTTTTTTCAGATGATGTATTGTTTACCAACAACAGTCATCATCAAAGTAAATCGCACCTGATACCTGAATGATCGGAAAGTTCCAGCTGATCGCAATCAATCAAAATCGAAGTCCTTCGCATTAATATGAGAAAACATCCCATATAGCAATGGGATTCGTACCAAACAGGACTTACAAGAATTCTAATGTAGGTAAGTATAGTAGGGGAAATGTAACGACATGGGGTGACAATCATTACTCTAAGATGACAAATTTCATTGGAATATTCACAGATGGAGATGATTATAGTATCACGTGCAAAAGGAGGAACAAAGTTAGAACAGGTAGACAGTTTCAAGTACCTGGGATGTATTTTCTCACAGGATGACAACATAGCGAAAGAACTGGAATCGAGGTGCAGAAAAGCTAATGCAGTGAGTGCTCAGCTAAGATCTACTCTCTTCTGCAAGAAGTAAGTAAGTACGAAGTCTTAAGTTAGCAGTGCACAGCTCTATCTTTCGACCAACTTTGTTGTATGGGAGTGAGAGTTGGGTGGATACAGGTTACCTTATTCATAAGATGGAGGTTACAGATATGAAAGTAGCAAGAATGATTACAAGTACCAATAGATGGGAACAATGGCAGGAGGGTGTCCATAATGAGAAAATCAAAGAAAAGCTGGGAATAAATACCATAGATGAAGCAGTTAGAGCAAACAGACTGAGATGGTGGGGTCATGTTACACGCATGGGAGAAGCAAGGTTACCTAAGAGACTCATGAGCTCGGCAGCGGAGGGTAAGAGGAGTCGAGGTACTTAGATTCGGTGCGGAATGATTTTGAAGTAAAAGGCATAACATCAGACGAGGCATCAATGTTAGCATTAAATAGAGGATCATGGAGGAATTTTATTACAGTTACTATGATCCATACTGAACGCTGAAAGGCATAATGTCTCTAATGATGATGATGATGATTATGGTGCAAAAGGTATGAAAGGGTGGTTCAGTGGATCAGCTGGTATTTGTACTCCGGTGACTCACACGAAAATATTTCTGACGGGATTACGGCTGTACAATAGGAATTAAAAGATTTTGAAAGAGCAATAGTAATTGGAAACCATTAGGAACTTCAATACATCGAAATCCATTGTGTCTCAGAAAACCAACTTCCTGCGAGTGCCTCTTAAGATGGCTGTCAGGGCATGGACGACCGTAGACTTCCCAAAGCAGTGTTCTACTCAGAGCTCTCAAGTGGAAAGCGGCGGCAAGGTGGCAAACAGCTGCGATATGAAGACACCATCAAACGCCACCGTGCAGTCTGTGGCATGCCGAGTAAAACGTTAGGACGAGTATTGAACAATTTGAGCATATCCGCCTAAGGAACCTGGAAGATAAACGAGGACTCCGCAAATCTAAGCCCAAGCCAAATTACATCTATACGTCTAACTCGAGTGCGAAACTGTATTGCACTTCGTGCGACCTGATCTTCAAAGCAAAGCTCGGTTTTGCAAGCCACATACGAGCCCACCACAATACGGACCAAACGATTGACGGATTCGCTGTCGCCGGACAGCTACGAGGACATCACATCAAATCACTGTGTCCCCACATAATGCCACCCGA
Source organism: Locusta migratoria (assembly GCA_026315105.1). Lineage (NCBI taxonomy): Eukaryota > Metazoa > Arthropoda > Insecta > Orthoptera > Acrididae > Locusta > Locusta migratoria. The sequence goes on along the minus strand of CM048745.1, from coordinate 323,360,828 downwards.
GAACTTTAGGCAACCACCATCTTACTTCACTCACTGTACGGTGTACGTCTAAGGACGTTCAGCCTGTCCCGGCTATTTATAACGTCTCCGATTATTATCTTGTTGAAAGCAGATTCGAGTGTCATCTTTGAATAGCACTTGATAGCAGTTCACACGAGTCCATTGAATACCGTGTACCAGATACATCAATTCGCGAAATCTAGACGGAGCTCTTGCACAGTGCAACCTACACCGTCTGATCACGCAGCATTTATTTGATACGGTGTACGAAAAGAACAGACACCATATAAGTGACTGGAAAATATGCCCCAACAGGCAGTTGACAATTTCACTGTAAACACATTTATACACTCGATCCCTTGCGGGGATCCAGTATAGGCAAGAGGAACTAATGGGAAGGGGGCACTATCATCGTACTGTGCTGAAAGTTGACAATTTGGGTTTAAGGGAAGCGTGCGTGCCTGCATAGCCTAATTGGTTAAGGTGACCCATGGTCCAAAGCGGGAAATATGGATTCGAATCCCGGTCCAACACAAATTTTTAAATGACATTGTACTGAAACTTCCAGATTACTGCTTATATTTGATTCAATAGCGCTACAGATGTATTTTAATTTGCCATGTATTCTGTCATACCCGCCACATACGTCGGTTAAACTATTAAAAAAAATAAAAAAATAAAAGAACTTTTCAAAAACACCAGAATTAAATTTGCCTTTCGCACTAATAACAATCTAAGAACAAAATTACACTTCGAATCCATTAGAAATTCCCCATACTTAGAACCAGGTATTTATAAAATCACATGTGACAACTGTAACAGCTTTTACATTGGTCAGACAGGACGTAATTTCCTCACAAGATATCGTGAAAATGTAAGAATAAGTGAAAACAACCAATCTAGTTTCTATTTACATCTCAGAAACGAAAACCATTCAACACTTAATATCGAAAACGCACTTACAATATTACATAAATATCAAAGGGAATAGAAATGAATATATTGGAAGAATTAGAAATATATATTCACACTAAAAATTATCAGAACGAAATACTTAATGAACACACTGATTTCAAACAGGAAAATTATCTGATTAATTTTATTGACTTTATCGATGAGAAAGGCTGAGAAACAAAGATATGCTAAATCACGAGTGGTAGCTAAAAAACGAAATAGCCTCTCTGACCAAGGTCAACGTTAAAAAGTCTCTGGTAACTGAGTCGATTACTATATGTGTGTAAACATATTTGGCAGAGCTGTTGTAATTACGCAAAATATAAAAGTTTTCTTTAATTTAACGTTTTAGCGTAAAAAGCTGCATAAAACCTGACAGTTAAAAAACGTATCCCACTAAGAAATACGTGAATATTTCCAAACAGCTTATACAACAGTTACGCCAGATGTCAGCATATAACGTCCAAACATCGTAGACGTAAGTTATAAGGAAAATTTTATGTATATTTTCGTATTCTTTGATTTGTAATTAATTAATGTAATTCTTATATACGCAGACGCTTGATAATGACAAAATGTTGAAACAGCTCTATCGCTATTGAATAAAATATAAACAGTAATCAACGACATTTATAATACTGCAGGTACAATCAGGAAGTAAACAAATTTTTAACTTTGCCGCTGGATTAATCTCAGTGCACTGAAACGCTCGAAATGATTCCTTCACATCTTGAGCAAAACTTTGTTGGTACTGCTCAAAGTCAGCTTCTACCTCACAGGATGCTTTCTGCTATTCATTCAATCATACTTGTTAGTCTAATGTGGAAAGGATAAGTGGATGTGCTTCAATGGTTGGGGAAAAAGTAAATATCAGTTCGGCACTGCTTATGTAATTATAAATTAATAAAATGCAGCAACCAGTTGCATGTGATTATTTATTTTTAACGACCGGTTTCGGGCGCTTGTGCGCCCTTCTTCTGATCTCTATGCAGACAAACAAATCAAATGTTTGTAAATCTATCGGACCAAACTGGGTGGTCATCAGTCCGTAGCTTACAAACTACTTAAACCTAGGTAAACTAACCTACGGACAAACACACACACCCATGCCCCAGGGAGGTCTCGAACCTCCACGGCGAGCAACCGCGCGCTCCGCAGCGAGGTGATTTAGACCGCTCGGCTCAGACAAACAAGTGCTTTGGTATACAGTATACAGTAAAGGCTATAAAACAGTATACAGTATACAGTAAAGGCTATGAAACGTACAAAAGTCGGTTACAGAAATTTGAAGCAGTTTCGAACCAAATAAATTGTACTAAAAGATATGTTAATATAAGGGGATAAAATTAACACTTACATTTTTATTGTTGCTTAATGAATGTACATGCTAGTAGGAGAATCAACGCTAAGTGCAGAGATTATGCAATGAATAACAATCAGCTGCTAACAATCTTTGGATAAGGCTTACAGTGAAAGAGTAAAAATAAATAAGCAAAAAAAGGCTATGGCAAAATAGTAATACTCGGTGTAGTTGAAAAATGCATAAAGAGAGGAGCAGGTGATTGATAAATCAGTCGCTTAACAGATTAAAATTCAGTAGTCTAAGACGTACAATGATAAGTGGCTTATATAATTGTTATTGTGGCTACTCGTCATTGTAGCCAGTAGTATCTGCAGTAACCGAATGTAACGGAAATGACGTGTTACTGACATAACCTGTCAATGTGACCACGCGTTTCCTCCGTGCACTAGATGTACAATGTGTGTTAAAACATTTGATTGGTGCTCAGCGGCCCCACCCAGTGTCCAAGTCGAGAGCACCCTGTTATTCCACACCGCCAGCACGCCCTTTAAGCCGGTTGGCGCCCCGGCCTTTGACAGCTGCAGTCGCAACGTAACGACTTCTCCCAGACTCGCTGTCTTCTCCTGCTGGAGGGCCCGCTAACGACCCGCGTCACGGCTGTGCCACCCGGGCGTCGACCCCAAGACCTTTTCTTCCGAACGCCTCTGGGGTCCGACCGACGCTTCATTTCGCCGGATTCTGCCGACGTTGCAGCGGCGTAATAGACAGCTGCTGAGTCTAAGGAAACCTCGCCTAGAATCTTCACCGAGGACGGAAAGTTCTCGGATGGTGGTCCAGTCGGAGATCTCCATCTTTGGAAGTGACGGCCGATTCCTGTGATGAAGGAGGAAACTTTCCTGTGAATACAGCGCAAACAAAGAGAACACGCTGCTTGCTGAGGGAGACTTTTACTGCGATCGTTTCTTCGTCACTGATAAAGGAGGCCACATGGGTATCGGATTTCAGATTTATATATATATATATATATATATATATATATATATATATATATATATATAGTATGTGAAGTTCAGAACGCAAATAAGAATCAGTCAAGCCATTCGATGCAACTCTCAAAAATTCTGGAGAAAATCGTCTTTGAAGTTTTTCAAGTATACATAAGTATCAATAATTAAAACACTTTGCAGCAACTGTTGGTGTAACTTAGATGGCAGCGTTCTGGTCTAACAACCATATGGTTGGTGACTCGAATCCTGCAGTAACAGGTTTATATATATATATATATATATATATATGTGTGTGTGTGTGTGTGTGTGTTCGAATACCTACACAATTTTAATATCTAATAGTAATTTGTATGAAGAATGCACGTATCTTTATTTATTCGTAATTTTATAAAATAATTACGGTTTCATTAAAAAAACACACATTTTTTTTACAGTATCATCTTCACTATTAGTGGACGATGGTTGTCCCTGATAAGTCTTGTCAATAGCTACTAATGGCTTCCCAAGTCCAAGCAGCTAATCTACTCAACCATCGTTTCAGGTGAAAAGGTATTCAACTCATCTACATACACATATACAAAAACTGACACAACACATTGAATTAGACTCCCCTAATTGCTTTAGGTAACTGAATTCGAAAACAACGAAAAAATAGCTCTTTACAAACGTAACAATCAAAGACTACCATCGTCAACTAATGGTGAAACAGATACTGTAAAAAATGTAACTTTTTTTTTATTGAAACCATCATTATTTTATAAAATATAGAAAATTACGAATAAACAAAAATACGTGCGTTTTCATAAACATTACCATTAGATATTAAAATTCAATAGGTTACCGAACACAAGGAGAAAAATAAAAATATTAATCTATCGTAGCAGGATCGAACCACCCACCCTATGGCTACGAGGCCAGGACACTACCACACTACCTTCTGAAACTTACTTATTCTGCTTTCCGTTCGCCTTTCTTTAACGCTGCTTTTTTTACATATGGTCCCATTGCATAACGCTTTTTCTTGTTACTCCTAAGTATGTATATAATGAGACGTGCCCAACATCGTTACGACTAATCAAGTAATCAGATAGTACCTGATTTTCTCCCCGACTTTCCATAAGTCCGCGCGTGTCGAAAATTTTACACGCCCTTCAAGCGGCTAACTGCGCGCAAGGTCACTTATAGAAATAGTCAACCACTTGTTGTGATCAGTTTTTGACACCCACGAACCTTCAGAAAACAACCACACGGCAGAACAATTGAAGTACGTTCACGTGGCTGCCTGCCTCTCTCCCCTTCTATACTGCGTATTTTTGTAAGACCGTACAAAATTAAACAAGACAAAAGATGGAGCCACACTGAATAATTTGCGGTAGGCAACCTTACTCAGACCTCAAGATCCTTAGCTCAAATTGTTCAGCAGTACATTCTTTGTGTCCTATTAAATTTTTGCAAGATCTTATGGAACTACCATGCATAGCGCTTTGATGTGAATGGCGCTACTAACGACAATACGGTTTGCGTGCACTTGTTATGCTACTTATATTCAGCTCACGTCACCACCAACAATTCTTCGAAATTAACGTGATTTCTTCACGGTGTTGTATTGAGATGCTCTGCTTTGTATGTTCTGTCAGGAAAAGAAAGTCTTTACTGTCTGGCCCATACACTTTGTATGAGAAATATATTCTGAAAGTTTCGCCTCAGTCTTCTTTTACACGATGTGCAAACGTACTATCTCAGCCAACAGGGTTCAGTAACAGTCTAGTAGTCTTTCTTCCTAAAATTCCCATTTCACGTTCGATACCGAGGTCTTACTAGCCTTTTGTTCGATGGGAGCAGGACCGGCGTTAAACGATCCAGGCGCCCTGGGCGAATTACCCTCTTGGTGCCCTTCATTATATAAAAAGCCAACCTGGAAGTGCTTTGAAACAGGGTATCTGACTCTTTTATGAATCATCTTAAATGGTTAATTACGTCATCTTATTTTCATAACATCATTTTCCGTCGTGAATTAGAGTATGTTATAAAATATACGAAAACGGAAATGACCCGGATTCGATTCCCGGTTCAGCAGAAATTTTAATGTTTGACACATTGATTGTCAATCTTAAGAAGACCAACAGAAGTTGGAACATTTCGCAATCTGCGAAAGACAGCGATCGCTTCAAGCATTGATTTCTGTGAGGGTCTTTTTGATTATGTATTACTTCACTGTTAATCATCATACACTGCAGCTACAAAAGTTTGAAGTTTTATTACGTACCGATTAGTGAGCTGATATTTTCATTGCCAGAACATCTAACACGCGAACGATTTGTAGGTATACTGTTTTTTCTAATGTAGATGGTGAAAGCAAGCAAGCCAGCGGATGTTCCAATAGGTCCCACTTATTCCTGCTAAAATCGCAGTACGCGCCTTCTCTGCTATCGTCTTTCTAACAGTGAAACGATGAATGTTGAATGAGACTGAATAATACTTTAGTGTCACAAAAAAGGGTTATTGTAATACTGATTTTATTATACTGCTGTTTTTTATCTTTTACTAGCTGAAAATTTATTTATTTATTCCTGCCATTTTTCATTTATATATTCATTTGTATAAGGACTGCATGTTTATAAAATCTCTTGGGAATACAATTAGTAGTAAAGAAGTAATAGATTAAATCTTGGTACGTGATCGGGCGGTTTTCCATGAACGTTACTGTTCATGTGACCATATCTCATGAATTACGTGTCGTACTGTTTTACAATTTAGTAGTACATTTAACTATATGACTGTGTATATACTGTCTGTGAAATTTCCTGCATCTACAATTTGTTAGTGTAGAAATTATAAATTGTAACGTCATACCGAATGCCGTAGTTTTACTCCATAATCAACGGAAAAGTAGTAAGCGAGAACGTTTTCCTTTCATCATTTTGCTGTGGTTGTCAACGAGAAAAGTTTAATAAAGGTTTGAAATTGCGTTTATAGTTTGTTGCAAGTCGCTAAGTACTATCATTCTCATATAGTGTATTTATAAAGTCTCGCAGCATTATGTGGCACATTTTTGCGATTCCTATTGACGTCATATCTTCTGAACGATGTGTCGTATGCGATTCTTAACCCTGCAGCAATTGTTACCTCACGGTAAGGAATGGGTGTACCAAATTTGGTTGAAATCGGTCCAGTGGTGTAGGAGAAAATGAACAGCTTTGTCGCTAGCTAAATGCAGCAGTTTTTCGCACATCTTATTGCTTATGACGACATATCTCATGAACTATGAACGAACGTGATTCTTACACTTACGGCGATCGTGCTCATGGATAGGATCTTACGTGAACAAATTTTCATGAAGATTGGAACAAAACTGTAGATTTGTATGCAAGACATACATACAAACATACGGACACTGGTTTATATATAAGCCGGCCGCGATGGCCGAGGGGACTGAGGCGCTTCAGTCACGGTCTGCACGGCCACTACGGTCGGGGGTTCGAATCCCCCCTCGGGCATGGATATTTGTGCCGTCCTTAGTTGTAGGTAGTTCATAAGTAGTTCGTAAGTTTAGGGACTGATGACCCCGTAGTTAAGTCCCTTAAGCTTAACAAACATTTTTTTTTTATATATATAAGATTTACTTATTATTATTATATTATTACGCGACGCTCCTGGGTTTCGGTGCCCTGGGCGACCCCACCCTAAAGCCGGCTCTGGATGGGAGTGAGAAATGTGCACGCAACTATCGTTGGTATCGATTACGTGGATTTAGATGGTTTTTATTTTAATTCTTGAGACAACCCACAGGTGGAGACCGTGGTAGGAAGTTGGCGGGGCCAAGCACTGGGAGCTTCATCGCGTGATTTCCCCAGAGACAGCGCACTGCGGGTCTGCCTACGCGGAAGGCGCGCAGTCAAACGCTGCCGTAACATAGTTGTCGTGGCACAGAGACAAGAAAGTGTACGTCTGCACAATACACGAAACTAAAAGAAGCTTTTGCCGGCTGCCGCTTTTTCTCAGTCCATTGTACTACAAAGTACTTAGTTTGCGGAATATTTATGAGGTTTTATGGAGAGGAGATTGCATCGTTAGTGACAAACGTATCCTGCCGGCGTGGAGCAGGGGATAGCGTTACCGACTGCGGTGCTGAAGGTCGCCGGTTCAATCCCGTCCAGCGGCAAAAATTTATTTCTTTGAAGTTAACTATTCCAGAATGTCCTACATCTTTCTTATGTTCACTTATAAATTATAAATTCTACTTGTTCCTTATGTTAACTGTTGTTCTAATTTCTAGTACATTCTGTACTTGTATAAATAACAGAGCACTCCGTGTATGTTAAGTTCGTAATAAACCTGCTTTCAGTACAAGTGCTGTGTTCAGTTGCCTTCGAAGTCAAGCCTGCTTCCATTTCTACGTGACAATATGATGGACATTACTTTAACAACCAACGTTTCGGCCAACGTTACACGGACCTTCTTCTGCGTACACTGATGTAAGCTAATTGTAAAGAGGCACATTATTTGTCGTCACTGTCAACTGTGACATTACATCAAAATATTAAAAACCAGCGATATTTTTGGCTTTTTTTTTTGTCAGAGGAGTGGAAACTTTACTGTAATAGGATACTGAGGGGGAAGGGGGCGTGTTACCCGTTGTCTATTGCAACTTGCATAGCGAGGCATGATTGGTAGTCGTCGGTGAATGAGGTGATGACATTCATTTTTCTCCTACTGGGCCGCGGTGGAATGGCCAAGCGCATTGGGGCGCTATGCTGCCACAGAAGAAGAAAAAGAAGAGGCAGCCAGAAAGAGTGATATTATTTTATGTAACTTTGAGTCCAGAAAATCCGTCCAACCTCAAACAAGGGTTCAGTAACGGCCATGATTTTACAGCGAAAGGGGCAGGCAGTTGGCGTATGATTGCTGTGCCAGTCGAACCCGAAAGACTTGAGTGTGTTTTAAGAATTTTGTAACACTGGAAATTAAGATTGTCGGAAGTAGCTGAGTGTCATTTTTTTTGTGTAGTTTACGCCCATACTCGGTACAGATTTCATCACATACTAAGCTTTGCTTCGCAAGTTCGTATGTGTTTTAGACCTGATGATGACAGATGTAGAAACGACGTGATAAATGAAGATAATTTTAGCAATCTAGACGGTTTTATTGCTATTGCCAAACATCTTTTGTGTTGTTGTTGTTGTGGTCTTCAGTCCGGAGACTGGTTTGATGCAGCTCTCCACAATACCCTATCCTGAGCAAGCCTCTTCATCTCCACATAAGAACGGCAACCTACATCTGTCTGAATCTGCTTACTGCATCCATCTCTCGGTCTTCCCCTGCGATTTTTTCCCCATACACTTCCCTCCAATGCTAAATTCACAATTCCTTGATGTCTAAGAATGTGTCCTACCAATCTATCCCTTCTTTTAGTCAAGGTATGCCAGAAATTCCTTTTCTCCCCAATTCTGTTCAGTACCTCCTCATTAGTTACGCGATCCACCCACCTAATCTTCAGCATTCTTCTGTAGCACCATATTTCAAAAGCCTCAATCCTCTTCCTGTCCGCACTGTTTATCGTCCATGTCTCACTCCCATACAAGGCAACACTCCATACAAATGCCTTCAGAAAGGACTTCCTTAGGTTTAAAGCAATATTCGATGTTAACAAATTCCTCTTCTTCAAGAACGCTTTTCTACCCATTGCCATTCTGCATTTTATATCCTCTGTACTGCGACCATCATTTGTTATTTTACTGCCCAAGTAACAAAACTCATCTACCTCCTTTATTGCTTCGTTCCCCAATCTAATTCCTTCAGCATCACCTGATTTTCTAAGACCGCATTCCATTGCCCTAGTTTTGCTCTTGTTAATGTTCATCTTATATGCACCTTTCAGCACACTGTCCATTCCGTTCAATTGCTCTTCCAGGTCCTTTGCTGTATCTGACTATGTATAAAATATTTAGTCTATTTGAGCACCTTCAGTTTCAAGACAAACAAACATCAATAACTGTAAAATCAGACTTCACCTCGAAATGAGCAAATAGCGAAAGCCTTTTGAAACCTTTTCATTCGGTCAATGACTGCGGCAAATAATGATTTTTTTACTGCTTTTGCTACCGTCAACGGGTGAGAACAGTACCCCCGAGCCGGCCGCGGTGGCCGAGGAGACTAAAGCGCTCCAGTCACGGTCTGCACGGCCACTACGGTCGGGGGTTCGAATCCCCCCTCGGGCATGGATATTTGTGCCGTCCTAGTTAGTAAGTAGTTGATAAGTAGTTTGTAAGTTTAGGGACTGATGACCCCGTAGTTAAGTCCCTTAGACTATACAAACATTTGAACATTTGAAGTACCCTGGGATATCGTCTTAGTAATATAGGAAACTAGAAGAAAACCCGGCGTTGTCCGGGTATTTATTTATTTCAGCCTTGAGTTAGTACTTATCCTATCCCTTCTCTCTCTCTCTCTCTCTCTCTCTCTCTCTCTCTCTCTCTCTCTCTCTCTCTCTCTCTGTCCCTCTCCTCTTTTCTAAAATCGTGTTATATCTATGGAAGAATATATAATAAATAAGGCCATTTTGCATAATGTACGAAATTATAAGTGCAGTATCGAAACAAAGAAAGGTAGTAATCAAAATACAAATATGACATCGTAATACAGAAATCCAAGTTTGCTGCTAACAATATTTATTAAGCTTGTCCAAATTTACTCCACTACAAGCTGCTTTCGGCTTATGCCATTTTCAAGTGGGCCTGGTGATGTTTAATAAAATAATTACCTACGTTTACAATATACAATTTTGTATAAAAAATTAAAAAAGTTTCATTACAGATACACTTAGGTTTGAGTTGGATTGACGTCCATAAAGCATATTAGAGTTAGTGTGTTTTTGTGAGTTCAAAGTTCAAATGTTTGTTAAGCTTATGGGACTTAACTACGGGGTCATCAGTCCCTAAACTTACAAACTACTTATGAACTACTTACGAACTAGGACGGCACAAATATCCATGCCCGAGGGGGGATTCGAACCCCCGACCGTAGTGGCCGTGCTGACCGTGACTGGAGCGCCTCAGTCACCTCGGCCACCGCGGCCGGCGTGTTTTTGTGACAAGATGGTATAGTCACGTTATATCTCGTTTTTTTTTTTTTAATTTGACAGATATAGACACTGTTTACTCTGTTGGTGCTTTATGTTTACAGCAAATTATATCTGTGTTAGTCAGAGGGTGTACTCGTGTGTCATGGATAATATAATAGCAGAGAAAAAAATATCGCTTCTTTTTCTTGTGTGAATTTTTATCCGTTTTCCTTTTCCAAAATTCCAATAAAAAATAAATAAATAAAAATGGAAAACGGGTAAAAATTCACACAAGAAAAAGAAGCGATAATTTTCTATCTTGTTTTCATGAATACATGGACATGAAATCATTTCCGAATTTTATTTTCGTTTCTAGTATAAGACTGGAAAATGCATATATACTCGGGCAATACCGGGCTTAGTAATGTATAATAAAAATGTAATTCAAAGGTAATATATAATTTCATAGCAAGGAAAGATTTTTTTTCTGTTACAGGTAATGATTTTGTTATACTTCAACATTTCAATGTAATTCATTGCATGTCATGTATGATATCTGTTAATATGTCTACAATACCATATTAAATTCAGATTGGCAATGGGAAGAAAAGCGTTTTCGAAATGAAGAAAATTGCTGGCATAGAAAATTACAGTGGGAGGAAGTCTTTTTTTTTTCAAGGCATTCCTATGGAGTGTTGCCTTGTACGATAGTACATCATGCACGATAAAACAGACCAGACTGGAAGAGGATAGAGGCTTTTGAAAAGTAATGTTACTGAAGAATGCTGAAGATTATGTGGATAGATCGCGCATGTAATAAGAAGGTACTGAATAGTACTGGGGTGAAAATGAATTTTTTGCGTACCTTGACCAAAAGAAGGAATCGATTGGTGGGACTCATTCTGAGACATCAAGGGGGTTGGGTTGGGTTGTTTGGTTGGGTTAGGGGGACTAAACTACTGAGGTTATCAGTCCCCCGGTAGGAAGGGGAAGGAGTGAGGATAGGAAAGGAAAGGAGGGGAGGGGAAAAGGAAATGCAATCCGGGAAGTAAAGAAGGAAGGAAGACTGCATTAGCTCGGAGCCCCGTGCTCGCCACGCACGTACTCACAAAAGAACCGTGAGCCCCTATGGGGATACATCAAGGAATCGTGAATTTAGCGTTGGAGGGAACTGTGTCCGGTACAAATCGCATAGGGAGACCAAGAAACGAATGCAGTAAGCAGGTTCTGATAGATGTAGGTTGCCGTTTTTATGACGAGATGAGGAGGCTTCCTGAGATAGAGTAGGGTGGAGAGCTGCATCAATCGAGTGTCCGGTCTGAACACCAAAACAATAACAATGTGTGTAACAAAATCCGCAGATTAACTGGAAGTACACTGCAGACTAGAAATATACATAAAATTCAACAATGGAATTTTTCGAAACAACAGACACCGTATCTGTAATTATGCCTAAAACACACAATAATGTCGGATCGGATGCACAGTTAAGTCTGATACCTCTATGGAATAAAGATAAAGCTGCGATCAAGTGGAATAATGGGCAGGTGGTACTAGAATAGCAATATACGTTAAACTGAGAATTGTTACATACCAAAAACGTACCAAATGTGGGTTCGAGTCCTGTAACAGTTGAGATGTAATTTTTTTGTAATTCATAAACCAGTTGTGTCTCTTCTTTCAGATGGACACCATATCAATAAATGAAACATCTAATCCTTAGCGATCACATGGTTTTTTTAGAAACGTTCTTCTCTGAAGGTACCGACTAAATACAACTGTCTAAGAACTCCAACAAAAATCCGATATGTGCTGCTGAAGCTTTCGTCCCTGATGCGATAGAATGACGGTTGTCCTCTGGTACTTAAAGAAATTTGGCAACCTCTGGTTACGAAGAGAAGACAAAACTAATAAACTTGCCCCGGGCGGACGGCGAGCAAGAAGAATTCAGAAAATTTTCATTACCCAGAGACTTGACGTCATAAAAAAAAGGAGAGCCAAGGTCTTTGCTGGCTGACGGGAGGTTACAAGGGACGCCGTATAGCGAGGACACAGAGCAGCCGAGAACTTTATGTGCCGTTATTAAAACACGAGGCACCCTGCCAGAGAAATGGCAGCCCTTCTGGACGCCTGCTTACTCGCGTTTCTTCCTGCCAGCAACCAGCGAAGCAGTGGTGCCCATGCTTTCGTCTTTCGTCAGGGACGAACCAGCCCTTGCTGGGAGATCTCATTTGGTTATCCGTAAAGCAGTGTCGCTCAAGGATCAAGAAGGCCAACTGGTGGAGGAGTGCGAAGGTGCTTTTTATTTCTATGTAGGTCTCTGTGGGGCTAACAGAAGGTGCTACCGGAAACTGGGCAACAGTGTGTGTTCACGGAAGGGAATGTTCTTTTGCTTCATCGACGACTAAATAGCCGCTCCTACGCTCTCATAAGCTGTATGGTCTATATATATATATATATATATATATATATATATATATATATATATATATATATATATTTTCTTTTGATGTAAATTTTCATAGAAGTCATTGACTGTTCCGTCAGTTATTGACAGAATACTTTATTCATTTTGAATGAAACATCAGAGATAGATGTGTAATAGTCTACTAAATTATTCTTTTCGCTAACCGATTTTCGGCTGTAGTGTCTACCTGATGATGGCGTAACAGCCGAAAACCAGTTAGTTTAAAACAATAAATTTGCACAATATTACATATTATCTCGTGTATTTCATTCAAAATAAATTTTCATAGTTTCAGTAATGCTTTCATAATGAAAAATTTCGATAACACATGTCATCCGCAATTTGCACCCAATTAGTGGTTGAACTTCCAAAACCGGTGAAGAACTTTTTATTTGAGGAGGTATATTGCCATCTATTGCATCTCAATGAAAGGCGTTTCGTTTCTGTATTTGTGAAGTATCCTCAGTGGCCCGTAATATGTATTTGCCTTTTGTGTACTATATTGCAGTACAGTTATAAATACTTTGATGAATACTGTGGTGTCGCACAAGTATAAAGTGCGCGCCACCTACTTTCGCCGCGCGCAGCCATGCACGCACGGCGCGGCGTTCTTACGACGTCAGCCACGAGCGCCCTCTGTTACAACTCCGCTCGTGGCCACCACTGAACGACATCGTTCACTTGGGACTGAGACAGGAACCAGTTAACACTTCGGAATCAGATAGGCACCAGATAAGACTTGGCTATCGGATAGGCACTACGAACCATCAGTAGGCAGGCCTCTATTTAATCTATGTATCAGCATTCTGCAGTCAAGAACTATGTAAAAGTTGAGTATTACTAAGTCTCTATGAAATATATATCTCGTTCTAATTTACTCTAGTGTTTATAGTTCCTGCTGTCCCACTGGCTGGTCACCTCCGTACCTGCACACGCGTGCATCCTTTATTCCTGTGTCCGTCTTTCTACTCAGCCACCGACACCTACGACGGAAACGAGACACAAAAGTGGCGACGAGGCTGGGACACAACTTTGCTATGTTTCACACAATAACAGTTATAAATATTTGATATGTTCCAATTACTTAAATTCTAGCCTAGTAGGTTAGGAACAACTTCTGTAGCACACTTTTTTTTGCATAGTTAATTTAATTTTTGTCTTAGGTTTTTTTGGTGTTAGTCCATGTGTGTTTTCATGGAGCTGTGTGTTTATTCTCCGGATGAATGGATGTTTTGGTTCTTGATGAACACATTTATTTCATCACTTCACTGTGTACTGATTTTGTGAGGGTCGTAGTTTTTTCTTCAGTGTGTAGTTTTGGCAACTGTCGCTTTTCACCTGTCTTTTGTTTGTGTTCTTTGTATGTCTGAGTGTATCACCTATTTTTTTCTTCTGAATATAGATGTTTGTGTATGTGTGTGTGTGTGTGTGTGTGTGTGTGTGTGTGCAACGACGAATTTTCAGATAGTTATATATAAATCAGAGGGTCGTTCTGTTTGTATGTTGTTCAAGGTCAGCGGCGCAGGCGTTGGTAACACTTCATTTTCGATGTTTACGTATTATGAAAATTGGCAAATTTCAAATCAAATGTTCAAATGTTTGTATAGCTTATTGGACTTAACTACGGGGATATCAGTCCCTAAACTTACAAACTACTTATGAACTAGCTATCACTAAGGACAGCACAAATATCCATGCCCGAGGGGGGATTCGAACCCCCGATCGTAGTGGCCGTGCAGACCGTGACTGACGTGCCTCAGTCCCCTCGGCCACCGCGGCCGGCGATAGTTTTTGTGCGTAAGGGATTGGGGGAGGGGACGGGGAAGAGTAGCGAAAGATACAAGCACGGAGAGAATTTCAAATTTCATCACTGTTTACCATTGCTTTGTGGACAGCTTCATGAGTGAGATATTTATGTTGCTCTTATCATTAATCACTTTTAATTACAACCCAGAAGTCAAATAGCGATTTCTGTAGTTCTACTTTCAAGACTGCCCTCCCCTATTTGACTCCACTTCGGTCGAATTGCGAAACACGTTTCAAAACGTATTTTTTTAATTCTCATTGAGAGGCCAAACAAATTTTCTTCGATTTGGTTCAAAAATGCTTTCCTAATAACGTAAAACCTTCCTCAAGTATAGATTAGTAACTGTACAAATTTTTAAGTTTCTGCGCCTTGTCGCTCGGACGAGATATGCGTACCCCGAACAGACATTCACTTTAATATATAAAGATAAATAGCTATCCGATCGCCATAAAACCGTGCCTAAAGCCTTCTCCGGGTAGACATTAGTAACTGTACAAATTTTTAGCTCTTTATGTCTAAGCGTACACCGAACAGACATTCACGTTTATAGATATAGATTAGATTTTGAGAAAGCTTTGGAGAATGTTGATTGGAATACGTTTTCAAATTTTGAAGGTAGATGGGTTAAGACATGGAAAATTGAATATAACTTGTACAGAAACCAAACAACATTCTTAAAAGTCGAAAGGTGTAAAGGGGAGGGCAATAAGACAAGGTCGTAGCCTCTCCCTAGCGCAAAGAGCAAGCAGTGAAGGATAACAGGGAGATATTTATAAAGGCAATTAATTTTCATGGGGAAGAAATAATACAGACAAAACGACATATTGACCATAGATGTTTATTTTTTTTTATCTCAATGCTACCGGTTTTGGTCAGTTTACCATTTTCAAGCGTTAGCAGAGTTTAGTAATTACGTCAAAGCTGTTAAGCCCCTACCTGTTCACCTATCTAAAATAATAAAGAAAAACTGCTATTTGCTGACATTTTCTCTCAGAGACAGCAAAGCCTGGAAAATAAATTGATCAGAATGGATATTGTTTTGTAAGTTAGGTATAAGATGGACATTAAACTGAACAAAGTAATAATAATGGACTGTAGTCGAATTAAATCAAGTGATGGTAAGGGAATCAGACTAAGATGAAGACAATAAAATTATCAGATAATTTTCTTATTTTGGCCGTGATATAACGTATGATGGTCAAAGTAAAGAAGGTATAAAATTTAGAATGGCAAGTATTTGTGAAGAAGTGAAATTTATTAATACCGAATATTGCTGTAAGTGCCAGGAATACTTCTGAAGGCATTTTGAGTGCAGCCTTGTACGTGAGTGAAACGTGGAGGATCAGTAGATCAGAAGAGACGAGGATAGCAGCTTTATAGATGTGATGCTATAGAAGAATGCTGAAGATTAGGTGGGTAGGTCGCGTAAATCATGAAGAGGTACTGAGAGAAAAGAAACTTGTGTCATCGTTTGATAAAATAAAGGGATCGATTGGTAGAACACATTCTGACATAGCAAATTTTAGTCAGTATAGTATTAAACACAAGTGTTGAGAGTTAAAATCGCAGCAGATACCAAGAGACGGATACAGTAAACTGCTTCAAATGGTTTTGGGAAGACTTTCTTATTCAGACGTGAAGAGGATCTGCACAGGATAGAGTAGGGTGGAGAACTGCAGCAAATTAGTCTTCGGACTGAAGACCACATCAACAAACAGAAATTACGAGCACTTTTTCATCTTCAGTATTGAGAAACAAATATCTTCTAGTGCAAGGTCTTTGTTTTCTACGCTTGAAGCGTCGTAGTGTGGATCAAAACAACAAACAATTCTCCAGTGAACATGGACTCTAAAGTGCATGTTTTACGAGCTACAAGCACGTTTTCAGCAGAATTCGCGTGTTTCGCAGTGAGAAAGTGCTCATCTCTTACGACATGGACTGAAGAGAGCGCGTTAATTAGATATTTTCATTTCTTGTTCTGGTCCACATAACCACCTCTCAGAATAACGAAGCAAAGTACCTTGTAGTAGCCCGTGAATGTTAACCATTCCTCCACGTACATGTTTGTGTACTCCATAAGCCACCGTTCACGTCATGTTGGAGAATGAAAGTGATCGCTCATTAGTGAATCTTTGAAACATTAGAATTTCTTTAAATATCGCTAACAGTCACAAAATTCATGTTACCTATTTGAATCATTTATTTCGCGACATGTTTCAAGGATCTAACTCATCCATAAGTTATTAAGACAGTACAAAAATTTTAAATAAAAAAGTACGTGGGTAAAAGTTTGGTGTATGAAGTAATCAACCTGTGGAGATAGAGAATGATGTCGTAGATGAGGCAATGTCTGTGAGTGCGTGTATTTTTCACCAAATAAAATCCGCCACAGCTGCATCGAACAAGATGGTGGTCTTATACTTTTTTTTCGATTAGTATCCAAACATCGATCCTTGAGTTGTTAATCACTACCAGCGTCTTCTGCACATCTGTCACTTCACTGACGTATTGTGTTACACATTGAGAAGTTGTGCCAAATTTATATCAACAATAACAGTAACACTATGTTTTAAGGAATTACGAATTCTTTGTCTTTTCATTTCATCTCATGAACAACAATTTTCATTTCCTCTTAAATGTTCCATTTTCCAACTCTTTCCTAAGTACGCAATACTTTCAGGCAGTTATGTATTTAAATGTTGTTTCCTTTATGCTGTTTACCTTTGGCATTCTACACGTAAGCATTTCTGGGGTTTCCGAAGGCTTTTGAGACTGTACTATAGAAGCGTCTTCTAATTAAATTGCGTACTTATGGAATATCGCCTGCCGCGGTGGAGTAGCCGAGCGGTCTAAGGCGCCTCGCTGCGGAGCGCGCGGTTGCTCGCCGTCGGAGATTCGAGTCCTTCCTGGAACATGTGTGTGCGTGCGTGCGTATATGAACAATTTTTGAAATTTCTTTTCCGGATGCAAACATATTGTATTAGCACCCACCAACATAGGGAAATATGATCGTCGTAATAAAATAAGAGAAATTAGATCGAAATTAGAAAGATTTAGGTGCTCCTTTTCTCCACGCGCTATTACAGAATGGAACTGTAGAGAAATAATATAAGAGCGGTTTGATGAACCCCTTACTATGCACTTCGATGTGACTTGCAGAGTACACGATTATGTAGATGTAGACAAATATACAAATTGTATTTTACTCTGCACACAAATAAGTTTGTTAACATGTACATTCAATTGATGTTATAGCAGAGTCTAAATTATTATTTTGTAAACCAAACAGTTGTCTCTCATACGGTAAAATGTTTGAATGCTTGCAGTTTTCCTTGTGAACATTTGGTCGCCGTAACATATCCTTTGTAATTTTACACTCATGTTCAAACTTTTTGAATGTCTTTCTGCTGTCTATGGTTTCACTTTTCATACTGTAAAACTTAGGCAGCAGGCATGAAGTTTTAGTTTTTTACTTCTTTATTACTGTGTTCTGAAGATATGTCGCATGTAGTTTCCAAATATTTCACTGATAATAGGTGCAAAATTATAGACTGAAAATCTGCCTAGGCAGAGAAGCCAAGGTTTATTTTTGGGAAAGTAAACATTAAACTGATTTTGAGTAATACTGACGAAATATTTGTAATATTGAGATATTAAATGATCTGACGTAACGAAACCGGCCAATATAGTATAAAAGAACGTTTCGAGTAAACTCTGCTAAAAACGTTATCTTGGTTTGTCTGCTTCCGCACATATACATTACTAACCACGGTTTGAAAGATAAGAAGCAAATACAATTTCCAAATGTTCAAATGTTTGTTAAGCTTAAGGGACTTAACTGCGGGGTCATCAGTCCCTAAACTTACAAATTACTTATGAACTAACTTAAACTGGCACGCCGACCGCGGTGGCCGAGGGGACTGAGGCGCTACAGTCACAGTCTGCACGGCCATTACGGTCGGGGGTTCGAATCCCCCCTCGGGCATGGATATTTGTGCCGTCCTTAGTCTTAGTTAGTTCATAAGTAGTTTGTAAGTTTAGGGACTAATGGCCCCGTAGTTAAGTCCCATAACCTATACAAACATTTGAACATTTGAACAGACTGGCACGCCGCAGACCGCTCGGCCACTGCGGCCGACACAACTTCCAGAATTATATCATTGCACGAGGTATAGTTCAGGAGAATGGTGCGATCGATACACATTGTAAAATTATTCTTTAAAGGGAGCGCTGTATATCCAGTATTGACTCTTTCAGTGTGAAAGACGACCGTCTGCCGTCTTCCATATATTTTTTGGTATATTTCTGTAAAGTTATAATTTATTTAATGTCGCTAGACAAACTTGAAACCCACTCTTTTCAAGGCTTGAGGAATCGTATTTTTAATTCATGTGTTAAAATATTAGGTAATATTGCAAGGTTTTTCTTATTTTGTTATGTTACTTATTTATTATTATATTAATGAATGTGGCATAAGTACGGCTTCTCCGCTACGCCACTGTCCCTGTGAGAATGTGCAGTAGTTGTACTTTAAGTGTGTGTGACAATCTATGGCATAGTTCTCTCTGCCTCAGAGTCGATAGCTGTTGAGGTTAATAAAGAGGTATCCACACCCTTTGGTTACAGCCTAGTTAACTAGCCTTCCCTCCAGCGCGAGTATCGCTGTCCGTCCCCACCACCGCTATTTTCTTGGATTTTCCGTCTTTCGGTGGCTTCCCGCGTCCGGTAAAAGTTTCCCGCCTCATGACCGCTGGATCTTCATTCTATACTGGGCGTCTGGTGAGGTTCTTATCTGGTTGGTTCATATCTTATGTTTGGAGATGGTAGCATATCATTGTCTAGTACGTTTAACTTAGATTCGTGAACTTAGAATCATTTTTTGGAATATTTTCTCCGATCGTGTGCGGAAATGTGTTCTCGTTTTTCAATTCAGTGATTTCCAATAGATACACGCTGTGTGTGATTCTAGTTGCTAGATATGTTAAAACCTTTTGTGATCATGTGGCGGCATATGAACTCTCTGTAAATGCTTTCTAGCTTTGTGGGGCCCAATTTCTAATAGGTGATGTGTTCTTTTTGTACAGTGCATGTAAAAATTTTCTCATCGTTTCCTTCCGTGAGTGATATGTGTTCCAATTGGTTGGTTCATCTAACAAAGCCTTCAACTTCCACTTTTGTTTGTTCCATGCCCATTAGGCAAGCAACTCTGTCTTGTCAGTAATTCTCTCTGAGCCTTGTACAACCTCCTTCAATAACTTCCTTATGTAATTCTAAACATTTCTATGGGTTGCATGCTGTAATTCTCAATTTTATTTTTCCGACTTTGTAATTTTTTTCATTTTTGTGGTTTTCCTGAGGCAGGACCTCATCCGTCTCTGTAATCGCCCCCTATCGCGTGTAGCTGTATTTCATTCGCTTCCTTATATAATTCTAAGCATTTCTATGGGTTGCGTGCTATAGTTAATTTTCTTTATTTTTAGGAATCTGGATTTATTCAATTTTATCGGTTTTCGGAACTACGTGGGTCCGAGTTTCGACTTCCGGGGTTTGCAGCTAGCCGCCTGAGTTCACGCCACTTCTCATATAAAACCAGTATCTAGATCGATTGCTGACAGACTGCAACTTAAGAATCCACCGTGATTTTGCATAATGAATCTTTTCAGCCGCTTCACCTTCAGTGGAGTGCGTTCATGTAACGTAGGCGTGTGTCGCCGTTAGCGTGTTTGCGCGGGGTCCAATTCAGATGTAATGTAACTTGGCTATACACACGCATCATCTCAAAACAGGCACGACAGACCAGTGCCATTTTCAAAGTGTTTTTGTATGTTGTGTTTTGTGCTACCTCAGACTTTCTGAATTTCGCCTATGATAGCGGCGCCTGCTTCCACCTCGTCTCAGCACGCTGATTTTGGTGAGTTTCGCTGTGGCGTTGCGTGTGTGTGAGTGAATGAGTGTCGTTTGTGAATCCTTCCCCCAGTAGCGTCAAATCATGTATACTTTAGGCTGGGCACCGTCCGCATTAATCCATGTAAAAGATGCATTTTATTGTGTTAACGAAATTGGTTCCCCATTTTGCTTGTTTTCTATCTGAATAAACAAGTTTATGTTCGGCATAATCCGTAAGTTGCCTATAAATTGTAGTTTTAGAGCACCTTCCCTCTTTTATTTAATTTTGTTCTTCCCAAGTGCTGAGAACAAGCTCAGATGCCATTTTTCTTAAGTGTAAATTCCGTTGCGCCATAAATCTTTTCTTAGCCACCTTTCTCAGATAACTTTAATTGTGGTGGCTTGCTTATTAATGTCTGTGTATAATAACGTGTGAGCTGCTATGTATAATGACCACTGTAGTATTAACTTCCTGTTATTGAAGTAATATGAAACGAGTCAGTTCTCAGCTTGGGCCAGGGTACAAGGCTTTATAGCAGGGAGTAACCAGTAGTTCTCACGGAGCTCATTTACTAATTTTAGTGATAAAACAAAGCTCTTGTTACGTTCAGTGTTCGACATTTGTGTGTTTTATTTTTACCTCACTTTCTGACTACAACCCCTGACAAAGTTCGTTGAATAGTCCCATAACATTAACGTAGATGAACTATAGTCACCTCCCAGAACTATGCACCTCTGATCTCAGCGATACATAACCTAGAAACTTTGCACAAAGTCCTCCTTTACGACGGGGTTCAAAAGCCTCGTAAGGTTTCATTGGATGTCAGGAATGCAGTCTAATGTCTCTCCTTTCAAAGCAACTTTGAGTCGAGAGTATGGGAAAAAGTGTAGAGGATTAAGCTACGACAAGTATGGTGGATGTTCTAGATCCACTACAATATTTTTTCTGTCATAAACTGTTTGACGATATTGGCTGTGTGTGGGCGTGCGTTGTTGCGAAGACTTGCCGCATGGTCTAAATCTTCATGCTGCAGGCTGGGCGGCCGTTCCCGCCGGAGGTTCGAGTCCTAATTCGGGAATGGGTGTTGTCATCAGTGTAAGTTAGTTTAAGTTGCATGTAAGACTAGGGATTGATGACCACAGCAGTTTTGTCTAATAGGTTTACGAACAGTTTGGACGAGCGTTGCTCAAACGTTTGTAAATCATGGGAAGTAACTACTAATCTTATCAGTCCCTAGGGTAACAAACTAATTAAGTGAAACAAGGCTAAGGACAACGTACACACCGATGTCCGAGAGTGGACTCGACCCTCTGACGGGGATCAATCGCACTCTACGCCGCAAGGGTCCTTTGATCGCACGGCCATTTCACCGCGGCAGGCGAGCGTTGTGGTGAACAAAACACCAGGAAACTTCATTAATTAAAGTCGTCGACTCACCTCTTAAGATGTTGCCATAAGTAGGCAATGAAACGTCGGAAGTAAGAAGTTTTATCGATGGACCACGGCATCTTAGCCCGGAAGCTTTTATTAATGAAAGACGGCCGTGAAAGCCTACAAGCTATGACTAGGAAACTTGTGTATACTTGGGTCGTAGCCTGCGTAGACGTTGTATGAAAACTGTCTAAATTTTAACATACCTTGCAGCATTCAACGTCGTTTCCTCACTCAGAATTCCTTAGGGATAATGCCTTGAGTATCAAGAAAGGTGATGAGCGTCGTTTTGATGCGTGATTTTTTTTGGATCTGACGTTTTTCCGACGAGATGGTGTTGGAGAAAGCCATTCCATGCTTAGCCGTTTACTTTCAAGGTCGTATCGGAGAGGTCATGTTTCATCTTCAGTGACAAACGGTTCAAGAAACTGGTTGCCACATCCCCATAAACGTGTACCAAAATCGCATGCGTTTCTTTAGGTGTCTTTCCAAGCTTAAAACACAAATTAAACGTAAGGAGAGGCATTGAATTAAAATTTACGCTGCGGCCGGGATTCGAACCCGGGACCTCCTAATTACTAGGTAGGCGCTTTAGACCACTCAGCTAACATAGCATTGCAGCCAAAGTGACTAAACGGACTGCCTTAAAACACGTCACCCTCCACACCATATACTTTAATTGTGCCTCATGTTCCCTGTGAAATGCGTATCAAATTGCCAGGGCTCTCCTACACTGAAATAGCACCCCAGCAAAGAATGCGAATAGGAACAATCCCGCGTTGTTCCTCAGGCCGAGGTGATATAAATATCAACAAAATAATACAATTCCTTGAGATAAAATTGTCTCGTTATACCAAAGGTATTAACGGTAAGGAGAGGCATTGAATTAAAATTTATGCTGTGGCCGGTATTGGAACCCGGGACCTCCTACTTACTAGGGAGACGCTTTAGACCACTTTTTTTTTTTTTTTTTTTTTTTTGTTCTATGGGTAGTTCTTTTAGTTGCGGTCGCTGATCGTTTGTGTTCGTTCATGTTCGGTGTGTTGTTGGCTCAGCTTTTTTATTGCAGAGGGCGTTGAGGCCTCTGACCGGGCGCGCTGAGCCACGGCGCCCGGCACACTCAGCTAACATAGCATTGCAGTTCAGAACCACCGCACCAAACAAGCACTTCGTCCGATAGGTCTAACAAGGAACACACACGATGCTCAACCGAACTACGGTGGGGACAGGTTGTCAACACCTGCCACGACGAAGGTGCAATGTTGTGGTTAGCTTCTGTTGTCCGATCGACCGTTGTGGCTTGATGCACCGAACTTTATTTACGAAAAATTTGCCACTACGGTCGGGGGTTCGAATCCCCCCTCGGGCATGGATATTTGTGCCGTCCTAGTTCGTAAGTAGTTCATAAGTAGTTTGTAAGTTTAGGGACTGATGACCCCGTAGTTAAGTCCCATAAGCTGTACAAACATTTGATCATTTTTGAAAAATTTGCTAACGAACGTTAAAAATTATTTCAAATGTCTTCTTTCAGTCGCACAAGAAGTAATGAAAGCTGAAAGCTCACTAAATGTTAGTTGTTCATTTTCTGGGAGCAGAGCATCAAGCATGGCACACATCAGTTCTGTTTCAATGCGGACATCAGGGAATTAACCTTAATTGGTTTAAGAAAATCACGCAAAACCAAATCTGGATGACTGTATGCGTATTAGAACGACCATCCTCACGAACTCGAGTCGAGTTCATTACCACGGCGACACTTCCCTGGGAACAAGCAAGCGGACGAGGTGGCGGCCGCGTTTCTGGAGCGTGTCGATTGACCGCGGTCGGGCGCTAGCTCTCGGCACGGCCGGCGGCAGTGCCCTGCACAGAGTTGGTGAGGCCGTAACGTAATCCTGGCGGCGACAGGACAAGAGCGAGCGCCGAGTGGGCAAACATTTGCCTGCCGGCGGCCGAGGACACGGAGGGGCGGGGGCGGGTCGCCAGGTGGCCGCAAACACCGACCCACCGACGGCAGCAGGACACGACAGCCTCCAGCAAGTAAACGCCGCCAACTACTACAACTTCTGTGCGGGATGTTATCGGTAAGGCGGTCAACAAGGAGATGTTGATAACAGTGGCGGCTGGTGATAATGTGCTAATGTGCTGCAGCACACTGTAAATATATTACTGAAATTATGCCATTTCTCTTCGAAAGCAAGCGAGAAATCGCTGTAAAATTACATCCTTTCTCTTGGAATACGATCCAGATATCACAATAAAATTATGCCAGTTCCCTTCCAATACGTATTACAATGCTAGTAATAAGGATGAAAAGGCATTTTGGAGCGCTCTCGCCGCGATAGCTGGAAAGCAGCTCCGTGTGCTGAAGTGGGATTCAGCCGTGCTGGTACGTGCGCAGAGAGGCGGCGCAGTCGTCTGTTCGCTAGTGCGCATGCGCAGACGTGACGTCAGGCCTGGCGACAAATGTGTGCTGAGAGCGACTGCAGCACCAGATGAATAGTTCTCTTGGCACTGCGTGTAACGGCTGCGGAAGAATAGTATATGACGAGTATTGTGCCATACAGAGTCAAATAGCGCGCTGGCTCAGGCGTTTTGCGCGTTGTCTCTCAAACCTACTTGTGTGAGGCTCGTATTCAAATACCTCTGAGTCAAATGTTCAAATGTTTGGAATTCTATCGGACCAAACTGCGTGGTCATCAGTCTGTAGCTTACGAACTACTTAAACCTACGTAAACTAACCTATGGACAAACACACACACACCCATGCCCCAGGGGGAACTCGAACCTCCACGGCGAGCAACCGCGCGCTCCGCAGCGAGACGCTTTAGACCGCTCGGCTACCCCACTGCGGCACCTCTGAGTCCAAATTTTTTAATTTCTGTAAATAAAACTTCAATCACAAACAACATTAGTAATGTATAGCCAACATGCGAGTGAAACTGCGCTTTTCAGCCAAGCAGTTTCATTGGTCACCTGTGTAGAACGCAGATGACGTGGCGGGCAAATTACTAAGCTCCGTTATTTCCATTGTCAGTCACGCTTTTTATTTTAGTATATTTTGTAATATTGTAGCACAATGGTCAAATTTTGTACGAGCCGCCACTGGTTGATGGTGATGATGATCATGAACGGAGGGCGCTCAGCAAGGAGGTTTTCAGCGCCCGGACATAATGTAGTTGAGCCGAGTGTCAGGAATGTTCTTTTCAAGATGAGGGAAACACAATATAAAATTCAGAATTCAACAACTGGAGATAAAACCTGGGTGCAGCATGAAAGAAGGTAGGTAACTCAAGAGCCACCATCGTACTTTGTCTAAAAAGTAGAACTTGGATGAAGTAGTTAAAATGAAATGATGAAAACCGACTGCATGCAGGAAGTAAAGATAGCAACCTACCAATCTACAATACACTAACACCTCCAGCCTAAAAGCTTAGAGAGTCCAGAAATTTCACAAAAGTGTAAAAGTTTCAACACACTCGCCTCATCATCACCTAAAATATGTGGCAAATCTGCAGCAAGATCTGCCTCTGTTCTCTGTGCCCGGTATAAGGTACACTCTATTAAGATGAGATGGACGGTTATCTGTACGCCATAGGCATCACATCAGAGGCTCCTCTCGTCGTAGGAGGAATCCGTGCGTAAACGGACAGTGCCAGATTCGCAGGCGGGTAATGGCGACCTCATTCCTCCTGAGGGGGCCGGCAGGAGTATCGCCACGGACGGGTAGTGGGCTTCAGCAACCGCAGCTTGTTGTCTGTTACTGACAGCCATTCCTCCTCCCACAGCCGCAGAGACCGCAGCTCCAACAAGGAAGTGGGCATCTTAAGAGGAATAGGGCACCGTGCCACTACGCTGTCTCGACAGGCCTCTTTGGCGGCCCGATCGGCTTCCTCGTTTCCCGGAATTCCAACATGTCCCGGCACCCAACAAAATATGACCTCTTTCCCCCATCAACAAGGAGGGATCCCAAATAGCTTCCATATTTCCATAAGACTTTTGACACTGTACCTCAAAAGTGTCTTCTTATCAAATTGCGTGCTTATTGAATATCGTAATATTTGTGCGACTAAATTCGCCATTTCCTGTCACAAAGGACACAGTACGTAGTTATTGACGGAAAGTCATTGAGTAAAACACAAGTGATATCCGTCATTCTCCAGGGATGTGTTATACACGATATACACACGATTTAGGAGGCAATCTGAGCAGCTCTCATAGATCGCGGATGATTTTTGTCCTTTATACATTCTTGGCTTGAAAAACAAAAATTGGGACATTAAGTATTGAACGACCCTCGTACGAACACTTTCAGTCTGAACAAAATATTCGCTGCCCTTCGAATACCGATACATACAGATGGCGATATTGTCGCGTATACAAGGTGAGAAAACGGCGGATCTGTTATCTGTACTACGCTGACTGATGAGTCAAGGTTTCCAATTTGATTACCGCTGCGCGACGGAAAATTAACAGATTTGCCGATGAATTTCATTTGGTTTAACTTTCTTTGGATTTAGAAAACTAATCACAAAACTGATTACGCGGCGGTGGCATTTTCAATTAAGGCTGACATTATAAAGAAGCACTACAAAGCACACGCCGGCAGCTGCGACCTGAAATGGCGTACATGTCTTCTCCTTGAGTCAAAGTGACAGCCACCCACGCTCGAAACTGCCATCGTAGCGCTACTGCGTATCGGATAGAAATAAAAGGGAACTTACTTTGCGGATGACCCTCGTACGTCCTACATTTTGTAAGAAAAGAGGTGTTAGTACTGCAGGTAAAAATCCAAACTAAGGAGGACTTAGGGAAGGATGAATGCGTATACTGCTGATTTTGTTTATTATTGTGAACACTGGATGACTGAAATGAATATCCGAGGCAAGAGAAATTCAAGGGGAAGTGATTTCATTGCTAAATTTCGCTAACTGACATACTCAGTCATAATCGCTTTTCGCCAACACTGCAAAATAGGCAAGTCTTTCTTCCTTTTCAAGTAGTTAAACAACGTTACTTCTCGGTAATTGAAGTGACTCGATTAAAAAGTCGCCTTTATTTCTGTGTTGGAATAATACAGCACTGTTTTACCTACCCCTACTCATGAAGTTACAGTTATTCACTGCTATCATCGAACTAAATTGAAATGTGGTGTGTCATATTCCACTATGGTCTTTCAAGGACTGTATGTGTCGCGCGGGAGTAGCCGAGCGGTCTGGAGCGCCACGTTCGAATCTCACGGCCTCCCGTATCGGAAGTTCGAATCCTCACTCGGGCATGGATGTTTGTGTTGTCCTTAGCTTAGTTTAAGTAGTTTGTAAGACTATGGACCGACGACCAACGTAGTTTGGTCCCATAGGATTACAAACATTTGAACATTCGACTGTATGTTTCCAGTCACAGCAGGTGTCACAAAACCATCATTTTGCTAGACTTTATAACACAACAACACAGTGCATAACATTTTTCGCGCTAACAATTACATAGTATTCATAAAATTTTATACAATTTATTTAAAATTGATAAAATAGCCTAGACCGCAAAGTGAAATCTAAAACAGTGGTTCGTAAATGACTGAAAAGTCGGAACCGTTCACCACTTTGTAAATAAAAAACTTTACTTTGTGGTCTCGGCTATTTTATTAATTTTAAATAAACTGTTTAACACTTTATGATTTTTAACAAATTTTAAGGGCGCCCTATCTCCATCCTGACAATGTCAGATTTTACATACAATTATATAGTAGTTATGTAATTGTGATGTGCATCTGCACCGCGGTGGAGTGGTTGAGAGCTCTAATGCTCCTGCTGTGGAGCGCGCGGTTGCTCGCCGTCGGAGGTTTGAGTCCTCTCTCGGGCGTGGGTGTGTGTTAACCTTAGCACAAGTTAGTTTAAGTAATTTGTAGGGGTAAAGACTGATAACTGCAGCAGTTAAGTCCCTTAGATTTGCTATCATTTGATTTTGTCCATTTGCCCTTATATGAATGAAATTTTGTGTTAGTTTTTGTTAATGTGAATAAATTTACTGTAAGGAAGGTATGCGTTCTGATAAAAGGAGGCAGTGTAATAGCAGGATAGCAAACACGCTGGCCTAGTGAAGAAGTTTGTTACTGAGTCTAAGAACGTTTGGAGAGTAAGCGTATTGTCTTTGGTAGCGCGAGTGTGTCCGCAGTTCGTTGCTGTCGCAAATAGTTTGGCAGGACTGCTCGGAATGTGCGGTGCGGGACCTGATTGTGGCATAGCCGGGAGAGAGTAATTTATGACCAGGCAATTTGTAATTGTGTATGTGGTCGTAGTACAGCATTATCAAAAGGAAATGATATGCAAGAAGAATTCCGTGAGCACAAATGTACTGCAAGTAATGAGTCACTAAGGAGAGCTTGTTGACAATCAGTGTACACCAATAATGTCTTGTTCCAAAGCAGCAGTAACTCATCAAGAAAGATCCAGCTAATTAGCGTCTGTATTAGATTTGAAAGCTTCCATTAATGAATGTTTATCCTCAAATCACATTTAAGTGCATAGCCAAGGGTTCATCGTAGCGCTTTTAAAACATTTGTCTACCGTTCTTTTTTCTAATAGTGTGCGGAAAAAAGGAACAACTAAATATTTCTGTTTTCTATCTGATTTACTTTATTGTGATGATCATGTCTCCCTGTGTAGCCAGGTGTTGGAAAAACATGTTCGCATTCTAAGAGAAAGTTGATGAAAGAAATTTCACAAACAACTGTCGTTATTATGAATACCGACTTTCTTTCATGGTTTCCACCACCAACTCTTGCATCTTTTCCGTGGCTTTCCCCCACTATGTCGCGATAAAGCAAAGTGTGCTGAACGGGTCGAAATTTAGTCTGTATCTTCCGTCAGGTCCACTTGATGGGGATCCGATAATGCGCAGCAGTACTCCAAATTAGGACGCACGAGTGCAGTGTAAGCAGTTTCTTTAGTAGATCTGTTGCATCTTCTAATGCAGCGTAGCATGTGGTTCGCCTTACCTACAATATTTTCTGTGTGTTTTTTTCCAAATTGTTCGTAATTGGTATTCCTAGGTATTTAGTTAAATTTACTTTCTTTAGAGGTCACTGATTTATCGTGAAAGTTGAGCGCGTGTGACGGCATATGTCGTCTACTGCCGATCATCCGCTCAGAGGCCGCAGCGGAATAGCCATGCGCACTGAGGCACAGTGCTGCTGTGCGCGCGGCCGTTAGCCGTCGGAGGTTAGAGTCCTCCCTCGGGCGCGCGCGCGCGTGTGTTTGTGTGTGTGTGTGTTCTTGTGATAAGCTAGTTTAAGTAGTGTGTGCACTGCAGTTGGGTACCATAACTTTCAAACATTTTGAACATCCGCTCAGCGTATGCGACGGCATATGCTGTCCGCGCTTATTAAATAGTTGTCATTTCTGCCGATGCAATTTCAAGAACGGCCGCGAGATGGGAGTGTTCAAATGTTTGTTAAGCTTATAGGACTTAACTGCGGGATCATCATTCCCTAAACTTTCAAACTACTTAAGAACTAACTTATACCAAACACAGCATAAACATCCATGCGCGTGGGGGGGATTCGAACCCCCGACGGAGAACGGCCTTATCTTCGTATTGACAGAGCGTACATTAAATTATTTGCATGGACTACAATTATACGAACGTATTTGCGTTCGTGTAAACGTCATTGTTTTGACGTCGATGGTCTGGGTTGCGCGTCTGGCTTGTTATGTTGGGTTGTGCCAATGCATTTCCACACCCTTCAGAGGCGTGCTCGGCCCGTTCCCAGTGAACGCGCTTGGAGTTTTCATCGTGCGGTTCCTTGTCATAGGAATGCGTGCCGATTTTCGACAGTTGTGTGCAATAACTGGGCTGATTGAAGATGACGTTCTGTGAATTTTGATAGATGGCTGTAATAAGGAATAGGTGTTTTTATTGTCTTCCGATGCATTGGGTATTCTGTCATGCTTTGAGCATTCTCAATGGCAAAAAATATTGTAAGAAATTAAATTTTATATCTTGACTAGCTAAATTCCCGCTGCTTCGCATGCGATGACTGGATGGTCTTCATTGGTTGTTTCTACTTCTAAATACTGCCTTCTTCAGTGATCAGATTTGCTTCGTCATTGGTGCCAATATTGGCATCGTGTGGCGATGCGCAGGGAGTGAGAAAATCTGGAGTGTATACGAGAGAGGTCGAACCATGCCTCGTGGTGTGGGGAGCCATATTCTACACTATCTATTCTTCTCTAGTGATCGTCGAGGGAAGATTTAACAGTGCACGATACTCTGAAACCATCTTGCTACTTTTCAACAAGGCGATATGGTTTCCCAAACATGACAATGCACATTCACAGGTATCATTCCTTGCCATCCAACGTGCTCTTCAAGATGTACGTCAGCTACCTTGGCACGATCCACAGATCTGTCCATCATTGAACATGTATGGGACTGGATGGAACGTCCTTTAACGTCGTCTACACGATCGGCACGAAATCTGAAATGAAGTGTTCTAATGTTTGTAAAGCTTATGGAACTTAACTGCGTGGTCATTAGTTCCCAAAGTTACAAACTACTTATGAACTAACTTATACTAAAGACATTGCAAACATCGATGCCCGAGGGGGGAGTCGAAATCCCGACGGGGAGCTATCTCCTGCATCGAAGCATAGCGCCTCAATGCGCTCGGCCGCTCCGCCGCCGCACGAAATCTGATCCAACTGAGCCACAGATGGAAACTGCTTGGCAGGCCATTCCTCAAGACTGCATTCGGCACCTCTACTCTCGTCTCCGTGGAAGGATTGCAGCTTTCATTGCTGCAAAAGGCGGGTCTACATACTACTAGTGTCAACATTGCACGCGCTCTACTGCCTGTACTCACGTGCGTATGGGTCCGTCTGTGCGATCGCATGTTGTATACATCTTCTAGAATGAGTCATAAAATTTCCCTCTGTTGGGTCGACGAATTAATGGTGTTCGTTTTTGAAATTCAAATTGATACAGGTTTCCAGTCAAGCTCGCGTTTTTATTTCTTAGGATGATCGGTTTCGACGTTACTTAAACGTCATGTCCTGCTCTCCTGTACGCCACAAGGTCACATCTCATATGGCTTTAGTTATATCCTCTCATTTACAAATTTCTTGGTAGAGGATAAAGCTGAACGCAATTGAGATGTGACAATGAGAGGTGGAGGAGATCAGAAGTTGACGTCTAACAAACGTCGAAATTGGTCATCCTAGGAAATAAAAACGCGATCTTTGCTGGAAACCAGTATAAATTGATTTAGACCGCCCGAATGAACCATGAGTTCCATTAATAGTACAAATTCAAATGTTAGTAAATCTCCGGGACTTAATTACTCTGATCATCAGTGCTTAGACTTACAAACTACTTTAACTTCTGCTAAGGACAACAAATACACCTATACTTGAAATAACTTCAACTATATCGACCACAATTGCACTTTATTAATGGGTTACGCGTTTCGACATGTCGTCATTATCGAAGGCAAAACTATTAAAAACATTAAAAAACTAAAAAAATCCTCTTAAAACTATTAGTATCATAGGCATATGTCATACATAAAAGAAGTTTACAATTCCTCCCAGGATATCTCTGTAGGATGGTCAAGTGGCTACTGAGTTTAATTCTTATATGTATGACATATGTCTATGACACTAATAGTTATAAGGTGAATTTTTTAGTTTTTTTAATAATCTTTTAATAATTTAGGCTTTGATAATGACGACATGTCGAAACGCCTAAGACCTTAATAAAGTGCAATTGTGATCAAGACAGTTAAAATTATTTCAAGTGCATCATAATGGCTTCCACGTCTCACAAGTGTCTAATGCAGACAGCATGAAATACACTTATGTTCGA
The DNA here is from genome assembly GCA_026315105.1 of Locusta migratoria. Classification (NCBI taxonomy): domain Eukaryota; kingdom Metazoa; phylum Arthropoda; class Insecta; order Orthoptera; family Acrididae; genus Locusta; species Locusta migratoria. Next base: position 323,329,054 of record CM048745.1, on the reverse strand, counting down.
GAGAGGACACAAGGACGGCGTGCAGCAAGGCGCCTCGGAACGCTCGGCCACCCCATTGCGGCTTCGTTTTTCATTTTCCAGGTGTTATATTGTAACCAAATTCTGACTCTTAACTATAAACACACTACTGGGCATTAAAATTGCTACACCAAGAAGAAATGCAGATGATAAACTCGTATTCATAGGACAAATATTTTATACTAGATCTGACATGTGATTATATTTTCACACAATTTGGTTGCATGGATTCTGAAAAATCAGTACCCACAACAACCATCTCTGGCCGTAATAACTGCGTTTATACGCCTGGACATTGAGTCAAACAAAGCTTGGATGGCGTGTACAGGTACAGATACCCATGCAACTTCAACACAATACCACAGTTCATCAACAGTAGGGACTGGTGTATTTTGAGGAGCCAGTTGCTCGGCTACCATTGACCGGACGTTTTCAGTTGGTGAGAGATCTGGACAATGTGCTGGTCAGGGCAACAGTCGAACATTTTCTGTATCCAGAAAGGCCCGTACAGGACCTGCAACATGCGGTCTGCATTGTCCTCCTGAAATGTAGGGTTTCGCAAGGATCGAATGAAGGGTAGAGCTACGGGTCGTAACACATCTGAAATGTAACGGCCCCTATTCAAAGTGCCTTCGATGCGAACAAGAGGTGACCGAGACGTGTAACCAATGGCACCCCATACACACTGGGTGATCCGCCAGTATGGCGATGACGAATACACGTTTGCAATGCGCGTTCATCGCGATGTCACCAAACATGGATGCGACCATCGTAATGCTGTAAACAGAACTTGGAGTCATCAGAAAAAAATGACATTTTAAGATTCGTGCACCCAGGATCGTCGTTGCGTACACCATCGCAGGCGCTCCTGTCTGTTATGCAGCGTCAAGGGTAAGCGCAGCCATGGTCTCCGAGTTGATAGTCCATGCTACTGCAAGCGTCATCGAACTGTTCAAAAATGTTCAAATGTTTGTTAAGCTTATGGGACTTAACTACGGGGTCATCAGTCCCTAAACTTTACTTATCAACTACCTTAGACTAAGGACGGCAGAAATATCCATGCCCGAGGGGGGATTCGAACCCCCGACCGTAGTGGCCGTGCAGACCGTGACTGGAGCGCCTCAGTCCCCTCGGCCACCGAGGCCGGCTCGATCTATTCGTGCAGATGGTTGTTGTTTTGCAAACGTCCCCATCTGTTTACTCAGGAATCTAGACGTGGCTGCACGATCCGTTACAGCCATGCGGATAATGTGCCTGCCATCTCGGCTGATAGTGATACGAGGCCGTTGGGATCGAGCACGGCGTTCCATGTTGCCCTCCTGAACCGATGGATTCCATATTCTGCTAACAGTCACTGGATCGCGACTAACGCGAGCAGCAATGTAGTGTTGACTGATGACCCCGTAGTTAAGTCCCATAAGCTTAACAAACATTTGAATGTAGTGTTACGATAAACTGAAACCGCGATAGGCTACAATCCGACCTTTATCAAAGTAGGAAACGTGATGGTACGTATTTCTTCTCCTTACTCTAAGCATTACAACAACCTGTCACCAGGCAACGCCGGTCAACTGCTGTTTGTGTATGAGAAATCGGATGGAAACTATCCTCATGTCAGTCCACTGAAGGTACCGCCACCGGCGCCAACCTTGTGTGAATGCTCTGAAAAGCGTATCATTTTCGTATCACAGCATCTTCATCCTGTCGCTTAAATTTCGCGTTTGTAGCACGCCGTCTTCGTCTTGTAGCAATTTTAACGGCCAGGAGTGTATTTCTAAGAAGAAAAGTGTGGCGCATTACTTATTGAACGACCCTCCTAGTTCCTGAAGGTACTGCGACAAATGCGTGTGTTTCCATTACACAACTCACTTGCTTTACGCAGTTGAGTAAACTGTACGTGCGTGCAGTAGATAAAACAGCGTCAGTGTTTGTGCATAAATACCTTGTGTCCATACAGCTGCGTACCGGTATCGCTTTCCAGCGGTGTAACGTGTTACCGGTAGGTGATCGGTGTATTGTGTAGACCTAGTAAACATTATCACGACACGGCACACAGGCCGTACACTAACATCTCTCATAGTTTCCCAGCAAATTGTTTCCATCGCCGACAGGCGACTACAAATAATGTTCGCTTTTTTAACCTCTAAACGAGGCTTTGTGAGGGATTTTATTGTCTGCTGGCTCAGTTTATTTAGAGCTGCGTCATTCTCTCCGCCACGCCTGCACAACTCTCGACGTAACGTTGACACGCGGTCACGAACTAATACGAAATGAGGCAATTAAACCGGATTAAATGCTCGCGTCCCCCCAGCCTGATGTTAATCAGTCAGCCACTCGCGCCCGGCGTGTTGGAGTTGCGGCGTTCTTGGGCGCAGGAAGAGATCGCAACGGCTGATAGGTTGAAGGGGAGGCCACACTGCCATACGGCACGGCGTGCGGAATGGAGGGCGGGCGGGCGGAATGGAGGCTTGATTGAGCGACGGATTCATTTCTTGTTAAGTAGAGCGTACATGCAGCGGGAAAGCAAAGAAGTCATAAGTAATTTATCAACCGTATATATTATGCAGATTTCTCCTCTGACTCAGACCTGGCCGTGTTTCCTTAATATTTAGTCGTGTTCGCCTTACTGTATCGTTCATAGAACCACTTTAGCCGGCCATAACAGCATGCTGCATGCATGATTTTTTTTTTTTTTTTTTTTTTTTTTTTTTTTTTTTTTGTGGTTTTAGGGCGCACAACTACTAAGGTCATTAGCGCCCGAATGAAACCGGGGATATACCCAAGAATAATAAAACTATATAAAAACAGCTAAAAACATAGAATAAAAAACAACAAAGCGAAGAGCTAAATGTCCCTCGACAAATTGGTCAAATTGATAAAATCCAATACTCGAGCAACAGCCCGCACGTCATCAGCTAAAATGTCTTCCAATGTGTCCGGCAGATGTAGTGCAAGCCGAACAGGAGTAAAATAAAATTTGAACACGACAATAAAACATGGCGCACCGACAGCGGGTGGCCACAGGAACATAACGGTGCGGGGTCACCACTGAGCAAGTGGCGGTGGCTGAACCTGGCAATGTCCGATCCGCAACCGGGCCAAAATGATCTCTTCTCGTCGCGAGCGGCGTGATGAGGTCACACAAGCCACCGGGAGCGGTTTAATGGTCCGGAGCTTATTATTAGTAAGTGAAGACCACACATTCTGCCGTGACGATATAAGGCGCCGCGAAAGAGCCCCTTGAATATCGTGCGATGGGACACAGTGCGTAGCTGTCCGACGTAAGAAAGTTGTAGCCTTGGCAGCGGCATCAGCAGCCTCGTTTCTTTTACATTGAAGAGCCAGAGGAACTGGTACACCCGCCCTCGCGTGCAAGCGGAAGTGATGTGATGTTTGAGGTAGTAATGGAGGGAACTGAGCCGCGGTTGAGTAGCCGAGCGGTCGAAGGCGCTCACTGCGGAGCGCGCGGGTGCTCGCCGTCGGAGGTTCGAGTCCTCCCTGGGGCATGTGTGGGTGTGTTGTCCTTAGGTTAGTTTACCTTAGTTTAAGTAGTTTGTAAGCTACGGACTGATGACCACGCAGTTTGGTCCGATAGATTTACAAACATTTGAACATTATTTTATTTATTTATTTATTTAATTTTTTTTGAGTAAACTGACACGAGGCTTTCTGCAGGACCGGCCATAAATCCATAAGATATCAAGGCCCCTGGATTAGATGACATTCCCTCAGAGCTACTGAAGTCTCTGGGAGAACCAGCCATGACAAAATTGTTTCACCTGGTGTGTAAGATGTATAAGACAGGCGACGTACCCTCAGACTAAGAAAAATGTAATAATCCCCATTCCGAAGAAAGCATGCGCAGACAGAATGGAACTTTTCACTCTGCAGCAGAGTGTGCGCTGTTATGAAACTTCCTGGCAGATTCGACTCGAACCTGAGATCTTTGCCTTTCTCGGGCAACTCACAATTTCACTTCCGCCAGTACCTCGCCTCCTACTTTCCAAACTTCACAGAAGCTCTCCAGCGAAACATGAAAGACTAGCACTCCTGGAAGAAAGGATATGGTGGAGACATGGCTTACCCACTCGCGGGAGAGCTTCTGTGAAGTTTGGAAAGTAGGAGGCGAGGTACTGGCGGAAGTGAAGTTGTGAGGCGGCATCGTGAGTCGTGTCGGGATAGCTCAGTCGGTAGAGCGCTTGCCCGCGTAAGGCAAAGGTCTGAGGTTCGAGTCCCGGTTCCGACACACAGTTTTAATCTGCCAGGAAGTTTCAGGCGCAGACAGGTGCAAAAACTACAGAACTATCAGTTTAATAAGTCACGGTTGCAAAATATTAACACGAATTATTTACAGAAGGATGGTAAAGCTGGTAGAAGCCGACCTCGGGGAAGATCAGTTTGGATTCAGGAGAAATGTAGGAACACGGGAGGCAATACTCACTTTACGACTTTTCCCTGAAGATAGATTAAGAAAAGGCAAACGTACATATCTAGCTTTTGTAGATTTGGAGAAGGCTTTTGACAATGTAGATTGGAATAAACTCTTTCAAGTTCTGAAGCAAGCAGGAGTAAAATATAGGGCGCGTAAGGTTATTTACAACTTGTACAAAAACCAGACAGCGGTTGTCAGAGATGAAGGGCATGAAAGGTATGCAATGGTTGGGAAGGGAGTAAGGGTTACAGCCTTTCTCCAGTGTTATTCAATTTGTACATTGAGCAATCTATAAAGGAAAGCAAGGAGAAATTTGGAGAAGGAATTAAAGTTCAGGGGGAAGAATTAAAAACGCTGCGTTTTGCCGACGACATAGTAATTCTGTCAGAGACAGCAAAGGACCTGGAAGAGCAGTTGAACGGAATGCCCAGTGTGCTGAAAGGTGCATATAAGATGAACATTAACAAGAGCAAAACTAGGGTAATGGAGTGCAGTCTAAAAATTAATATAGGAGGTAGTTGAGTTTTGTTACATGTGCAGTAAAATAACAAATGCTGGTCGTAATACAGAGGTTATAAAATGCAGAATAGCAATGGATAGAAAAGTATTGTTGAAAAAGAGAAATTTGTTAACATCGAATACTGATTTAAGCCCAGGGAAGTCCTTTCTGAAGGCTTCTGTGTTGCCTTGTATGGGAGTGAAACATGGACGATAAAAAGTGCAGACAGCAAGAGGATAGAGGCTTTTGAAATGTGGTGCTACAGAAGAATGCTAAAGATTAGGTCGGTGGATCGCGTAACTAATGATGAGGTACTGTACAGAATTGGGGAGAATAGGAATTTCTGGCATACTTTGACTAAAACAATGGATCGATTGGTAGGACACATTCTTAGACATCAAGGAATTGTGAATTTAGCATTGGAGGGAAGTGTTTGGGGTAAAAATCGTAGAGGAAGGCCAAGAGATGGATACAGTAAGCAGATTCAGACAGATGTAGGTAGGCGTTCTTATGTGGAGTTGAAGAGGCTTGCTCAGGATAGGGTATTGTGGAGAGTTGCATCAAACCAGTCTCCGGACAGAAGACCACAAAAAACAACAATATTCACATCTTGTGAGTTTGGAGACTGGAGAAGGTTTTTGAAACTCAGACGAGTTTTTCTGGAACTACTCCGTAGCAATTCTGGATGTGTGTGGTGTCGTATTTTACTCTGGAATCGCCAAAGTTCATGGGAATGCACAATGGCTATGAATGGATGCAGGTGGTCCGCCATAAAGCGCACGTGCGTTTCACCTGTCACAGTCGATGTACCAGGGGTCCCGCATCACTCCAACTGCACATGCCCCACACCATTACAGAGCTTCCACCAGCTTGAACAATCCTCCACTGACATGCAGGGTCCATGGTGTAGTGGCGTCAAGTTGGTGCCTCTCATCCAGAAGTGGGAACGAAAGGGCAAGAAGGCGATGGAGACCCTCTAGCTAATCACACAGCGGCAACGCTCCTTCCACGCCGATAGCCTGTATAGGGAAAGAGTGGCCATGCGTGATACCGCTCCTGATTGGCTAACAGTCCAAGACGCCATGTTTTTACCTGATTTGCCGGGCTTTATACAGGGTGAATCACCCAACACTTGCAAATATTGCGGAAACGGAAAGTGCGATTCATGTGAGGGTTTCACAGAATTGATTGGTAATCTAGGACTCGTATTGTTAACTAATAAACAGATTAATATAATTTGACATAATGTCGGTTAGGAGCAACTATAATGATTCATATACTAGGGAATACAAGTGTATTGTAAGCCACCAGTTGCTTGTTGAAACAGGAAACTTTTTAATACTTCATATGTGATGCACAATCAGTTTCTATGCACTATGACATTTTCAAGTGCTCCACAGTAAAGAAATGTTTTGTAAAAGTACAAAGTAAAGACAAAAAGTAAGAAAGATTACAATTTTGGAAATGTTCAGAAGAGTGTTATACGTATGATCTTATATATATATCATTTTGGCTTTAGGACCAAGTTGTACAGAAGCCTGTGTTTTAGATATATAGTCAGTCCAATTCAGTCTAAAAATAAAATAAATTGTGTACTATATTTATATTATTTAACTGGTCATGCACAGTCATATTTTAAAAAATACCTCCCCTTTTTTATATATATTTATAAACCTGGATAAGAGTCAAACATTTAAAATTACCTAGGTCAGATTGTTCCAATCACGTAAATTAGTCAAGCAACTTTCGTCACCTTGGTAGTGCTTCTGCGTAAGGAGCTCCATATGTCTATCTGCAATTAAGTACAAAGTACTATTTAAAATGCCGAGAGTAACTAACGTAACTCATTTTTGCATGTGAATTTACTCTCATATCTGAACAAGCTGAACATTCATTCAACATTAATTGTAACACAGTGTAAAACCACACTGTGTTCAGCTCATACGTTTCATTGGTGACGGTTAGTAGAAGACTGATCAGCTAATTTGAAGTTATGCCTCAGTTTACAATTGAAGCTACTAGATAGCACCATATTTCTACAAGCAGGTTGTAAAAATACCTAGAAAGTGTATTTTTAATGCAAACATACAATTTTTCAAATGGAGCAACGTTTGTTTCTATCATGCACTTGAATTTTTACACCAACTGTGTACAAATAATTTTGAATGACATTTCTATCACGTTCAGTTTGGCAGCTACAACCATTCAAAGTTTTGGAGGCTGAGGCTACGACAGCGTAGCTAACTGGCTGGTGGTCATGAGACAGTGGACCGTGCCCCAGGGGATAGCCACTCGGCCATTCAGCTACGCTATCGCAGCCTCTGCACCCGGAACTTTGAACGGTTGTAGCTCCCAATCTGAATGTGATAAGAATGTCATTCAAAATTATTTGTACACAGCTGGTGTCAAAATTCCAGCGCATGATAGAAACAACCACTATTCCATTTAAGAAAACTGTATGTTTGCATAAAAAATACACTTTCTAAGTAATATTATAATCTGCTTGTTGGCTAAAAATACGAGCCCCTGACTACTTATCCATTCTATGAAAACCGCACGTCAATCTCACTTCCCGTTTCCTCAATATTAGCGGTGCAAGTGTTAGGAGATTCCCCCTGTATATGTAAGAACAGCTACAGTGGGCGTTTCTGTACTTTGGAGTGTCTTACATGCTTCTGACAGCGATTTTACTGTACAGTTACATGCAGTTTGCATTACGGTAGGCACTGCTCCACTTTCGCACGTCTTCTGTCGGCCCTATACACGTAAATTAACCTGTTGTTCGTCGGTCGTCGACAACTTTAAAATTTCACGGCAGTTTTTAAGATTTTTTATTTATTTTTATTTATCTGATTCCACAAGGCACTACTTCACACTACAATTTTTAATATTAACTTACGAACTAGTATAAGTACATTAATAACAACACTCTGTTGGTCCAGTAGTCTGCCACCAGAATGACATTGTCATTGGCAGCGAACAAGTCTTGCATTTTACAATGTACACTAATATTCTTGCACCCAAGCAAGGTTCAGAGTCCTGTCTCTCACCACACTCACAAAGTTCATCGTCACTGTCAACCCACTTCTTCGTATTGCTTTTACACTTTGTCACTCCGGTTCTCAGTCTGTCGAGGGTTTTCCAGTTCGTGTACGGGAGATGGCCTCCTGCTGCTAGCTTCCCTTTCATTGTCCACAGTCCTCCTGGTGACTTCGCTCTCCACAGTGCTTGTCGACGAGCTGCTGCAGATGTTGGAATTGATGAAGTTGTGAGAAGGAAGCTTTTCCTCGATTTCAACCTGTATGGGAGGGGCTGGATTCCAAACATTGGGTGCCTCGGATCTTCTTCTTTTCAATATCCGCAGCTATCTGTCTCCTTACATCTGATGGTACTATTCCGATGTGTGGGATAATATTACTGACAGGAGTTGGTCTTAACCACCCTGTGACTACGCGGCCTGTCTCATTTAAGACCACGTCAAATTGTTTAGCATGTGCAGAGTTCCGCCATACTGGAGCAGCGTACTCTGCAGGAGAGAAACACAGGGCGAGGGCAGATGTGCGGAGGACGCTAGTCTGTGCTCCCCACTTGGTGTTAGTGAGTTTGCGAATAAGATTGTTCCTAGCGCGTACTTTGGTTGGTGTCCATGCAGTGCTATTTGAATGTTAAAGGGCGATCCAGCTTTATTCCCATGTATGTTGGGTGATCACTGTGATTGAAATTGCGTCCTTTCCAGGTCCTTAGCGCAGGTGGAACGCACAAACCAAGGTTTTATCAGGATTGGGTTTCAGATAGTTGTCATCGTAGTAGACAGCGAGTTCTTCGAGAGCAGATGTTAGCTTGGATTCTACTACTTCGAATGTTGACCCTTGAGCAGCTATAGCTGTGTCATCTGCATAGGTAAATGACTTGGTGTCTGTGTTGTGTGGCTGATCGTTAGTATAGCATTGGGGCTAGAACACTTCCTTCGGGAAAGAGTTTTTAAGATTAAATGTTGTTTTGAATTACTGAGTGTAATTAATAATGTCTATTACGTAATCATTAAGGACAGTCAAAAGAGATGCCTCGTTGTTCCTCTGTTCACTGTAAAAACCTAGTGAAAATTGTTATATCGAGCTAGTGTTCACGAGGAATGAGCAAATACGGAAACAGTGGGTGTTGAAAGTTAACCGAGAAAACCGGAACCGTAAAGGGCGACTTACGGAAACCAACGAATTATTCCTGTCTGTGCGATGTAAATATTTGCTGTTTCCCCCCGCCCAATGCAAGAAAGGCATTGATGAAAATCAGTAATAGATCTAATGCCTGCGCAATTCCCGCGTGGTGTAGTGGTTGATAGTGAATTCGTAATGTGAAGGTCGCGAGTTCGAATTCGGTTAGCGGTAAATATTTTTAAAATATTTTCTAGCTTATTGTTAGTTCATGGTTTTGGTTTTTTATATGTCGTGCTACAAGGAATGTTTTAACATGGCTACGATATCTCCCTCTTAGCTGAGTATAATTGTTTATTCACAATCCTATAATTGGTTACGAGATGTAATATAAAAAGGGGGCGGGACTATTGTTGTAGATATTCAGTTACATATTTTGAGTCTGTTTTCGCTGTTTCAATAGATATAGTACCGGTACTGTGTTCCTAAAAGTATTCCCCAGAGTCGAAAAATGATATAAGAGCAACAGGAGCACACTTAAAAAATTCATTTTATCGAGGCGGAAAGCGATAATAATGTACTAATTTCAGCGATGGATATCAGACAGAAAACTGTGAAATAGCATTTTCTTTGAGGTATATAACATGAAATACCCCTATTTTTTATTACTGAACTGCCAACTGTCGAAGTTACCAGAACATAGTAAAATATGGTTTTAACATTCGACAGCCATAAAAACTTTTTCACGAGACTCATTTGCATACAAATTTATTAGGCCTGTATCAACATAGATGAATGTAATTTCTTTAACCACGCACTGATTAGTATGCTAGAAGATGTGCTGTCGTCTGATGGGTGGAACTGATGCCGTATTTCAGTCGTTAAGTGGATGCACTTCTGCCCGAGTCGCTATGTAAGCGCATGTGCCGCTCGCAGTCTGGTAAAAACATGGCGGCCATCGGCCTGTTGGCCACTCTCTCCCTATAGAGGCTCCCTAGGCTCTCCCTATACAGACACTCCGATTGGTTAAGGCGACCGCTCGCGAAAAGCGGGAGATCCGGGTTCGAGTTCCGCTCCAGTTTCATGTGTTGCAGATCAATTGTTCATTTTTAGAAGAGCAGCAGATATCGGAAAATTTCGGGATTTGCAATGTATATATGTAAACAGTTACCACTGCTGACGACCGCCAAAGTCTGTTTCATTGGAACAGACAGTAATTTCTTAACTTCTCTTGTAATCAAATAGCAACAGTAAAAGATTTATGCATAATGATGTATGCAGTGAGTGAAGGTGAGAAAGAATCAGTTTTTGTCAAGCTTACAGTTCAGTATGATTTACAGATTTCAGGGTAGGACAATTCATACAGTGTTCAGGTTAACAAGTGTTTGCACTGAGTCAGATTGCATAGATAAATATTATGTTCGTTACATTCCGTTAAAGTTTGTTAGTTCAGCCAGGAACAAGTTTGTAGGGCCAGATTAACACAGTGATTTTACTATCAGTAATTTTCAGACAGTTAGCTTTGTTACGACATTTTCATACAGAAACAATTAGCAAGTTGTGTCTCATTATAATAAAAATTACGCAGTCAGATAGGTTTTGCAATGCCTTTACCTTCACATAGAATACAGTAAAAAATACGCAGTCAGATTAACATAACGTTGTACATAGGCATTCAGATACAACAAGTTCAAGCACACAGCAGACAGAAATTTTGTAAGAGGGAAGGAGAAGCGAGAAACTTTCAAAGGCTAAGAACACTTTTAGGGAGAAAATGTTCGCTGACGATTTGGTGACACTAAGGATCTTTTAATTAAAATCCCTGCACTTTGATAACGATATTTCAGATTCTAGCTGAGTTTGCTGAAACGAAGTACAGCATCTGCACAATAGTTACTCCTGTAAATTTAGACTAGTTATTAACAAAACATGTTAATAACCAGTGTTCCTAAGTGAGAAATTTCAGAAGCTCGGTCTAGTCCCATTCACGTGACAACACGCACAGCATAACCACCGAGTGCAAAAAACGTCTGTAAAACTATTGGATCAATCTGCTATGGTCATCAATCCCTAGACTTACAAATTACTTACACTGTGGACAACGCACACGTCCATGCTAGAGGGAAGACTCGAACCTCCGGCGGGAACGGTCGCCATGTCCGCAGCTTGACGCATTAGACCAAGCGGCCATCCGCGCGTCTCAGAACGCATATACCTTGCCACGTGTCAGGGGTACCACTACCGAAATACCACTTTATAGACGATGCTAAGTATCAGTAAACGCCACGTCTCGAACAAAAGTTACTTTACATGTCGTTATCTACAATCTTCAGAATCTGGAACATCTGTTTACAGCCAGATCTATTTTATTTAATGGTGCTGACTAATCTGTTTTAATACCTCTATATGATGATGGTCCTGGATCGAAACTAGTCGATTTTAAAGATTTAATAAAACAGCCGTTGGTTAAAGATGCATTTTATTAAATACATGACGGTGTTAGCACTCACCTCACCAAAACATTGACTTTGAAACACACTGTTTTCAGGTATGGGTTCATCAGCGTGGGCAAATAATCGTACGCTACCGTGGCAGTGTTACGGAAACTCGGTAGCTACCGCAAGAAACAAAATATCAAAGATATAATTTGCAATGGGCGTCCATGGTCAAAACGCTAGACAACTGCTACCTACAGAGTAACTACTAGCAAAACAGCCGCGTCGCAATACCCGAGCGGTTGCAGACGACTTGTTACAGAGTGAGGGGCTGCTCCCACCGGAGATTCAAGTCCTCCCTAGGGCATGTGTGTGTGTGTGTGTGTGTGTGTGTGTGTGTGTGTGTGTTGTCCTTAGATTCGTTTAAGTGGTTTGTAAGCCTAAAGGCTGATGACCACAATAGTTTCGTGCCATTCGCCTCGGTTGTACAGTGGTAGAGTGCCGGACTACAAATCCAAAGGTCGCTGGTTCGATCCCCGCCAGGTCCTAGGATTTTTATCTGTCACTTTCCACTTCTTTCACCTCTGGCATTATTGCTCATGTGAAAAATACCGAGTAGCACCGTGGTTCGGAACCCACGTTAAACTGTAGGTCCCCCTATAACTGGATGGGTAAGTCAGTTCGAAGGTTGGAGGAAGGCAACGGCATACCACCTCCATACAGGACCATGCCTAGTAAAGCACTGTGGTGTTCAAACCAATCTTCGGATTGTTGACTGCTTTACCTTTTTTATATTTACAAACGTTTGAACATTTCGTGACAGAACTGAGTGCTCTACAGGTTTACATTATGGACAATGGTTCAGCTCCCTAAAGTCGGAGAGAAGTATTTATGTTATTTTATTTTACTTTGTATCCATCTTCTATTTCAGAAATACCTTCATGCATGACTAGGTACATTGTAAGCCGTCCTTATATGCAATATACATCTGATCTACTGCATGCGAAAGTTCTGTTACTGTATGAAATGTGAACACAGTTTCAATATTTGAATTACAAATGAAATAGCACTCATATAGTCAGTGACCTAAATAATGACCAAATGTATGTCAAAGCACTTTTTACTGATGTAATATGAATACACAAACAGTGTTTCATAACTGCAAAACAATGTGCAATTCTGACACTAATAATCACTTGGGTTAACTGTGCGTCAACGCAGAGCAATGCTTTCAAACTGCATTCCACTGCCGCAAGTCACCATAAATTAAACTGCTTTTTCGCTACTCAAATAAGCTAATTTTGCAAGCTGAATAGAGTGATCTATATAAATTTGTTGGTAAAAAAAAAGCTTTCAACTTGAAGCTTTACAGACGACCGTCTGTCGTCTTCCATTTTTTTTGTATATTTCAGTAAAGTTATAATTTCTTTAATGTAGCTAGATTATCATTTTGTTAAAACTTGAACCACACTCTTTTGAAGGCTTGAGGAATAACATTTTTATTTCATGTGTTAGAATATTAGTTAATATTGCTAGGTTTTTCTATTTCGTTTTGTTAATAATTTATTATTATATTAATTAATGTGACATAAGTACTGCTTTTCCGCTACGCCACTGTCCCTGTGAGAATGTGTACTTGCCTTACTTTTAAGTGTGTACGAGAATCTATGGCTGTTTTACTGTGGGGAGTGATAGCTCGCTTTGCATCGTTTTCTCTGGCTCAGTATCGATAACTACTGATACTAACAAAGAGGTTTCAACACCATTTGGTTGCGAGCTAGTTAGCGAACCTTCCCTCGGCGTAAGTCTTCTCGCTGTCCGTCCCCACTACCGCTGTTTCTTGGGCTTTCCAGCTTCCGGTAGCTTTTCGCGCCCCCGTGGCCGCTCGGCTGTCCATTCTGTGCTGGTCTGGTGAGGTAAGGTTGGTTTTGCTCTTGTGTTTCGAGATGGTAGCGTTTCATTGTCTAGCAAGTTTAATTTAGACTCGTGAACTTAGAATCATTTTTTAGAATATTTTTTCCGATCGTGTGCGGAAATGTGTTCTCGTTTTTCAATTCAGTGATTTCCAATAGATAAACGCGGCGTGTGTGATTCTAGTTGCAGTTTGATAACGGCCTGGTATGTTAAAACCTTGTGTAATCATGTGGCGGTGTATGAACACTCTGTAAATACTTTCTAGCTTTTTGGGGCCCGATTTCTGATAGGTGATATGTTCATTTTTGTACAGTGCATGTAAAATCTTCTCATCGCTTCCTTCCGTGAGTGATATGTATTCCACGTGGTTGGTTCATAGAACAAAGTCTTCAGCTTCCGCTCTTGTTTGTTCCATTCCCATCAGGCAAGTAACTATGCGGGTATCCTTCTGATTTCCACTAATATTTCGCGATCTAAAGTACCTTTTGCCTTGGAGCAAATATTCCTAATGTGAGGGGTCCATGTCAGTTTCTCATCTAGGGTAACCCCCAGATATTTCACTGTCCCCTTCATTGAAAAGCTTTAGATTCCAACTTGAATGTTGTATATGCTTCTTTGTGAATGGTACAACAACAGTCTTCTTAGGACTAACCCCCAGATCCTGTTTTCTGCACCAGTCTTGCACAATGTCCAATGCACCTTGTGCCGTTTGCCGATAGTTGGTGACAACGGTAAGCAGTGGCCGGAGAAAGAAAAAGGAAACAGTTCGCAGACGTCAGGCAGTCAGCTTGGGCCTCAGTCAACATAACCTGATTCAAACATTTGTCGATTTGTGTCGGCGTCATCAAGTTTCTCTTGATTGAAAATGTCAGTTTACGAGCCTAATTCGCGTGATTTGAGGGAGAAGTTACTGTTTTGTTTCAGTAAGAAACAGCGGCTGAGTCTCATCGAATACTCTGAAGTACGTATGGTAAGGACGCTATTAGTGAAACAATGTGCGCCGTGCTTCTACGTCGACGGCCAGATCGTATATTCTCTGCATTTGTTGGGACCTGCTCGGTGTCGTGTACTATGAGGTGTTAAAACTAAGTGAAGCAATCACAGGTACTCGTTATTGTTGTTGTTGTTGGTTGTTAGGCGACTAAACAGCTCGGTCATCAGTCCCGTGCTCGTTATCGAATGCAATTAAGGCGATTAAGCAGAGCATTAAAAGGCGAATGGCCGCAATACAATGAGAGGCACGATAAAGTGATTGTATACCACGGCAACGCTTAACCCACGTTGCAAAAGAGGTCAAAACGTACTTGGAAACGTTAAAATGGGAATTCCTACCTCACCCGCCGTATTCTCCAGACATTTCTTCCTCTGACTTCCTGTTCAGATCAGTGACGTGTTGCCTGGCTGACCAACACTTCCGATCTCATGAAGAACTCACAAATTGGATCGATTCGTGGATCGCTTCAAAAGATGAACAATTTTTTCGACGCGGCATTCGTACATTGCCCTGAAGATGGGAGAAAGTAGTGGCCAGCAATGGAAAAATACTTTGAATGATACATGTGTAACCAGTTTCATTGAAGCCTCAAATGTTGGGGAAAAAACGGCGGAAGCAAAGTTGTATACCTTGTAATACCTTGGATTTTGGAATGTACTTCGTTATTGTTTAGGTGGAATGCACGTACTTATGTTTTTGCAGTATTAGGCTTCATTCACCACTCTCTAAAATAAAATATAAAAGAGGTGAAAACTAGCTCGTATCAATAGTAATTCAACACGCGTGTACCCTGGGTAACGCTAACTGTGCTTGAGCGACTGGCAGCCATATCAGGTATGGACTCTCTGGATACTAACACAAGATTAATCCCCAACCCATCAAAGACAGAAGTTACAGTATTTCACCTATGCAACCAACAAGCCACTCGATCTCTTGATGTTAGTTTTGGAGAAAAAAAAAACACACACACACACACAACCTAAACCCAAAATAACTTGGCATCAGACTGGATAGATCATTTACGTTGAAATCTCACCTAACAGAAAACAGAAACAGCAGCTAAGATACGAACAAGAAATAACATCATTCAAAAGCTTGCCAATTCTAGCTGGGGAGCTGATGTATATACTCTGAAGATCTCTTCTTTATCACTGGTGTATTCTGTTGCGGAGTACTGCAGTCCTGTTTGACTTAACAGTAGCCATACATCCAAAGTGGACACCGAGCTAAATAACACCATGAGGATCATATCTGGGACCATAAAATCGACCCCACTGCCCTGGCTGTCCATTCTCTGCCATATAGCTCCACCACATCTCAGACGGCAAGCTGCGTTAGTAAATGAGTGGAATAAAATTTCCGGCAATATTAAGACATTACTGCAAACAATCGTCGCCTGAGATCCAGAAGACCACCATGGAGAACAGCTCAAAATCTTATATCCATCCTTTTCGATGCCAAGGCCACCTGTAAAATGTTTGGTCCAGTTCTGGCACAGCCAGGAACCATATGGAAATATCACCTGGCAGAAATGTGCCTGGTACAGACCTGCCAGGAACATGGGTCACAGCAGATCGCAAAGGCCATGGCAGAAGTGGAGAGATGCTCTTCAGATGGGACATGCCAGATACGCCCCAGTGCGACTGTGGACATCCTGAACAAAAGATCAAGCACAACATCCTGGAATGCCCAAATCGAGCATTCACAGGAACTATTGGAGATCTGTATGAAGCCTCCCCTAAAGCCATCGAGTGGATGAAAAAGTTGGACATACAACTTCAATATAATTTTATTTTATTTATTTATTTATTTATTTATTTATTTATTTATTTATTTTATTTTATTTTTTTTTTTTTTTTTTTTTTTGCTTGTTAAATTGTCAAGTTCGTTTCAAATCTCATTGTATGGAAGTATGTAAACCATCATTTGTTTTTGAAAACCGCATACTCTAAATAATTGACATAAATCGAAATTTGCGATCAGTTATGGTTTCACTCTACTAGGTTTAGATGCAATACCAAAGAGCGGCGAATTAATATTTGTGCCCGGCCGGGATTCGAACCCGGGATCTCCTGCCTACTTTTTTTCTTTTTTTTTCCCATCAGGTTGATCCGTGGTTCGCGGTCGTTCTGCAATTCGGTCGTGGTTGTTCGTTGAATGGTTGGCTCAGCTTTTTTATTGCAGAGGGCGTTCGTACCCTGACCGGGCGAGCTGAACAACGGCGTCCGGCAATCTAAGCAGACGCGCTGACCACTCCGCCACCGAGGACATAGTGACCAGCCCGACTGCAGAGGACTCTTCCCTGCACGTCCCCCGCCACACCCAAATCTCCATTCGCCACACCGTCTCTTTGCTATTACCACAGCCTATTTGTTCTGTAATGCTCGCAGCCTGAATAATCTATTCCCGCGTCAGGGAGAACAGACCATAAGGTATCGAGACACAATTAATTTCGTCAGGAGCCCAGCGCCGGCCGCGGTGGCCGAGGGGACTGAGGCGCTCCAGTCACGGTCTGCACGGCCACTACGGTCGGGGGTTCGAATCCCTCCTCGGGCATGGATATTTGTGCCGTCCTTAGTGTAAGTTATTTCGTAAGTAGTTTGTAAGTTTAGGGACTGATGACCCTGTAGTCAAGACCCATAAGCTATACAAACATTTTGTCTGAGCCCAGCCTCGGCTTGTATTAATTGTGTCCCGATACTTCGTGGTCTGTTCTCCCTGATACGGGATTACAGTATTCAGGCTGCGAGCATTACAGAACACATAGGCTGTGGTAATAGGAAAGAGACAGCGTAGAGAATGGAGATTTGGGTGTGGCGGGAGACGTGCAGGGTAGACTCCTCTGCAGTCGGCCTGGTCGCTGTGTTCTCGGTGGCGGAGTGGTAGAAGAGCCACAATGGTCACTTTCCACATTTCACCTCTGACAGTATTGCTTATGTGAAAAATACCAAGTAGCACCTTGGTTCGGAACCCACGTTAAACTGTAGGCCCCCCTATAACTGGCTGGGTAAGTCAGTTCGAAGGTCGGAGGAAGGCAACGGCATACCTCCTCCAAACAGGACCATGCCTAGTTAAGCACTGTGGTGTTGAAAGCACAGTGGTGTTAATGCAAAATGACAAGCCAAGATCACATACTAACAATTTTTTAAATGACGACCGGTTTCGGTGCACTGTGTCACCATCATCTGGTCACATATATGTTATAATCTGGTCATCTTGTTAAAAAAAATTGGGCATAAAATAACAAGTGCAACATTGCATTTAGTCACTATATAAAAAAAAAGTACATACGTGCAATGTTGCACTTGTTATTTTATACTCAAATTTTTTAACAAGATGACCAGATTATAACGTATATGTGACCAGATGATGGTGACACAGTGTACCGAAATCGGTCGTCATTTAATAATTTGTTAGTGTGCCATCTTGGCTTGTCATTTTGAAAACTATAAAACGATTAGATCGCCTCCAGACCAGACTACGTCAGGTAATCTCAATAGAGGGTGTCAAATCTCCGTTATATCGGGCGCCGTGGCTCAGCGCGCCCGGTCAGAGAGCTCAACGCCGTCTGTAATAAAAAAACTGAGCCAAAACAACGTCGAACAAGAAGGAACAAACATGATCAGCGTCCGCAACGCACAGAACTACCCATTGGAAAAAAAAAAAAAAAAAAAAAAAAAAAAAAAAAAAAAAAAATAGTCAGCGCGTCTGCCTAGTAAGCAGGAGATCCCGGGTTCGAATCCCGGCAGGGCACAAATTTTCATTCGCCGCACTTTCGTATTTCATATAAACCTAGTACAGTGAAGCCATAAATGATTGCAAATTGCGATTTATTTCATTCATTGAATGCCGTAACGTCGTCAAAAATCTATATCTCTAAATGTGAATGTCTGTTCGGTGTACGTTTATCGCGTCTGAACCACAAGACATACAGAGCCAAAAATTTGTACAGTTACTAATGTCTACCCGGTTTATGGCGATCGGATACCTATAATGTTCGGTGTGCACTTATCGCGTCCGAACGACAAGACACAGAGACTTAAATATTTGTAGAGTTACTAATTTATAACTGAGGAAGGTTTTAGGCACGGTTTTATAGCGATCTGATAGATATTTAGTAATTTGAAAAATATAACGCGAAATGCGGAACAATATTACTTTTTGACAATTATATTTACTGTTTGAAAATGGTTTTATTGTTTGCATTGTTGCTTGAGGGTTGAGAATGATAAAAGGGTGGAGTATATTGGAATGGAAAGTCATCGGTGTATATAAAATTCTACGTGTGTGTGTGTTAATATTTCGCTCTGCAGCGAAAACTACAGAATGCAACAAATGGTCTGTGTGTAATTGTTGTCCGAAGTCGCCCGTTGTACACCATAGCAGTTCCATGCCGATAGCTACAAAGGGGTGGAAGATCCGGTGATTGAAAGTCGTCAAATTATTAAAAAAAAAAAAAAAAAAAAATTCGGACTGAAGACCAGCGATGACGTTTGAGACTCTATAGCAAGGAGGTTACATACAGCGAAACGTGATGCCACAGACCATCTCTTTGGTCTATGCTTGCTACAATGTCTTCAGCTCTTTCTCTGTAAGGATGAGCATACGAATAAGGAAATATAAGAATAAATAAATAAAGCAGTAAAAAAGAAATTTCCTTTAATACATCTCTTAAAAAAATCGACTTGACGTTTCGCGCATTATCTATCATGATCAACCAACACGCAAGCGGAGCCGCGGGTTAAGCTAGTATTAAATAAATAAATCACAGGTAGAATCATCGCATGGTACTTATCTCTGTCTTCGCGAGGTTGTAAAACATAACTATTGGTAACCCTACAGTGAATTAAAGCACATTTGCTACGCTCATAGACCGTAAACTACAACTAAGATGAAAGTGAGAAGCGACGTGTGGCCGGCCGCGGTGGCCGAGGAGATTGAGGCATTCCAGTCACGGTCTGCACGGCCACTACGGTCGGGGGTTCGAATCCCCCTTCGGGCATGGATATTTGTGCCGTCTTAGTTCGTAAGTAGTTCATAAGTAGTTTGTAAATTTAGGGACTGATGACCCGTAGTTAAGTCCCATAGACTATACAAACATTTGAACATTTTGAAGCGACGTGTGTAGTTCTCGTAGCAATCTTTGGCCCTGGATAATAGGCCGTGACGAGTGCGAGGGGGAAGTCCCCGTTGCGGAATGAGAGGGGCTGGGGGTGATACCTCAAAGGGAATCGCTAAAGTGGGCTGAAACTTTAATTCGGGCCACCCTCGGGGCGCCTCTCGCCCCATCTGGGGAGAGCTGCAACTGCGGGTGACAAGTGCTAACAAGTAGCAGCTGGCACACCTGTGTGTGTTTGTGTGCGTCGTTACCCTCGACGCCGACGCTGACGCTGACAAGCCCATTTCTCGAGAGTATTCCGGCGGCATTCAGCGCGCACGTCGAGCTGCCGATTGCACCCCTCCACCGCCACCTTCCCCCGCGCACGCCTGTTTCTGAACGGATACAACGAGCTCCCCCCACTCCCCTTTCCGCGAAGTTCTCCGGCCACGCAGCGTTAAATGGCTGCGCCCTCTGCGACAACCCATTCAGCGCTCGCCCGAGTAGCGAGAGAAACGCTCAAGCCAGCCACTCGTAGCTGCCGTGGCAGCTCGTTTCTTCCGAGAACCGTCGCCCGCACACTCGCTTTATAGAAGGGTATTGAGACCGCACCGCGAGACCGAGGTTATCTGAGTTCTGGTAACGGGATCTTGGAACTGACAGTGTAAGGCAGACAGGGCTGCCTGAACCTCGGATGCACGACCTGCATGTGAACACTGCTGTCTGCGACCACTGGAATTCGTTTAATAAACGTATTTTGTCTTGTGAGCCCACAATGTAGACGACGTCCTTCGATTGAAATAATAATAGGAGATAAATATCAATTTAAATATAGATTGAGAAACCCCGAGACGGTTTTTCGTCTCGAATATGTCCAAGACTTTAAAGATAAACTTGAAGTAATGAATTAAAATTTGTGGCGCAGCCGGGAATCGAACCCGAACCTCCATGCTCCATGCTTACAAGGCAGACATCTTACCGTTTTCTTTTTTTCCTATGGGTAGGTCTCTTCGTTGCAGACGCTGATCGTTTTTGTTATTTCTTGTTCGGTGTGTTTTTGGCGCAGCTTTTTTTTATTACAGAGGGCGTTGAGCCCTCTGACCGGGCGCGCTGAGCCACGGCGCCCGGCACCGTTAGACCACCGCACCTCTATGGCGTGTGACGTGGAGGGAACTCGTGCTTAGACTATTCCGAGGCGCCTTAGTCATTAGAGGTGCGGTGGTCTAACGGTAAGACGTCTGCCTAGTAAGCTTGGAGGTCCGGGTTCGATTCCCGGCCGCTCCACAAATTCTAATTCATTGCTTCACATTTATCTTTAATAATAGGAGATGTTCCAAAACATTAGTTATCTTTAATAACATGTATGTCTGCAATACACTATGTTTCGTAATTTCGTTTATGAAATTTTACAATTATAGTCCACAGAAATATAAACGTGTCATTACACATAATACAGGAAACTCAGCAACAGAAAATCCAACCCGACGTAAATTTAGAATTCAGAATAAAAAGTTTTACCAAATATCCCTACCAACGGGAGACTTCGGACATCAATTACACACAGACCGTTTGCTTTCTTTAGTTTTCACTGCAGAGAGAAATATTAACACACACACACACACACATACACACACACACACACACACACTCGCGCGCGCGCGCGCGCGCGTAGAATTTTATATACACCGATAACGTTCCATCCCAATATACTCCACCCTGTTATCATTATCAACCCTCAAGCAACAATGCAACCAATAAAACCATTTTCAAAGAGTAAATATAATTTTCAAAGAGTAATTATTGTTTCCCGTTATATTCTGCAAATTACTAAATATCTGTCAGATCGCTATAAACCCGTGCCTAAAAGCTTCCTCAGGTAGTAACTGTTCAAATATTTAAGTCTCTGAGTCTTGTGATTTAGACGTGATAAACGTACACCGAACAGACATTCACATTTGTAGATATAGATTTGGATGACCAAAACTACTAGGGGTGTTCAAATGGAAAAGTATGAAACGTCTTAACAATCAAACCGGTTGAAATCTGAACATGCCGCTTTGGGATAACGTAGTGCGACATGTACGGAAGCGAAGAACACGTCTTCACCTCCCACTAAAATATTCAAGGTGATACCGTCTTTCTCGACGGCCGAGGTTAGATTCTCATCGAATTCCTCGAGCATGGAAAAACTATGATCAGTGACGCGTACTGTGAGACACTCCGTAGCCTAAGCATGTCCATCAACAGCAAACGGTCTCGATTCCTCAACGGAGGGAGTGATTCTGCTCCATGATAACGCGCGTCCACACGTCACCAGGGTCAGACAAAGTGTACCTGTCAAGTTCAAGTGGGAGCAGCTTCAGCATCCGACATACATCCCGGACATGTCGCCCTGTGACTTCGATCCGATTGATCCGTTAAAACAACATTCCAAAGGGAAGCGCTTCAACTCAGACGACGAACTGAAGGACACACTAGAGGACTGGCTCTTGTCACAACCATAGGCATTATGTGAACTGGAACCTTCGGCTTGTTAAAGGGATAGTTGTACTCAGGCCTCTGGTGATTACTTTTGAATGAAGGCATCAATTATCCCCTGCTGGACCTGGAGGAACAGAGGGGGAGAAACGGAACTGGCGCACAAGGCAATGTTTCACAACATACAAGTGTGGCTGGAATTCCACCTACTGAAAGAGTACTGCATAAGTGATTATTCTAGTACCCAATACCCTGATTCGTTTGCTGTATACCTTTCTTCCGAGACAGTATTTATAGTGTGACCAATACTTCATGTACCTTTTCATTCATGATTTCCTCTTTGTACTTGTGGACATTCCTGAGATATGTCATCTATAAATGTTGAATTCTGTTGAATGAATCAGTACAACTATTATTTTCAATGACATTATTCTACAATGTATTAAAACATTGTTACTCTGATTCTTATCTGTATGGAAATTAATTAAAGTTAATCGAACATTGCAAATTACTTGAATCATGACTCATGTGCAATGTTATAGAAAGCTAACTGTATCATTAATGATATTTAGAAATCAAAATATTAGTTATCTAATCAGTTAATGTCCTTTCAAATAATAATTAATGAAAACTAAGTATTGTAATTTTGCATATATTCAACCGATTGAATCCCAGGTAATTACTTTAAGATATGTAGCGAAAGTTTCTGTAAGCAGTGAATGCATCTTATCATTGGCGTCTGCGTTAATTTGAGTTTTAGTTATTTGTGTATAACCAACATTGAATAACTTATTTACAGTAGGCGCTCCATACCAGTTAGTCTAATCTGCAGTATCTAATTGTCAGTAATTGTACATTTAATGTTCACAAATTTCACAAACATGAAATCAGTCTGTGTCGTATTTCTACCGTTACCTCACCCGGAGTTTATGAAAGATGAGTATGATACTAAAGTAAAGAAAATAATCTAATATAATAATCAATGATGAATTTTTGACGGTACCACAATAATCAAGTACCGATAACCTTTTCAGACCTGATCGTTTCGTACTTTTTCATTTGATCACCCCTCGTATCTGACGTACACGATGCGGTAAAATAAATTACTGGATGTGAAATATAGTAAAAAAAAAAAAAAAAAAAAAAAAAAAAAAAAAAAAATAATCCGTCACAATAACATTAACTACACTAATTAGGATACAGCACGAATAATGATAGGTTTATGGATCTGCCCGTTGTAATTGTAAAATTACATACATTACGTAAAATAATGTATTGCAAGCGTTACACGTGAAGATGGCCCTCTGCCGAAACGACCAGCTACTAGTTTGAAAAAGAAGTAAAATTAAAGACAACCTTGTTTTGGAATATCTTCTATTATCATGTCAATCTGCATCTCAGATGCCTGACTTGAACTTGAACACGGCTGTGTGTGACCACTAGGTTTCGTATCTTCATTATATATAGGTTGTCCGTGTATTTCTATTACACACAAATGTACAGTTTCGTTGCAATCTTGATGAAATTTTGCATGCGCATGAGGTGGACAGAATGGAGAGTAACACATGGCCGAAGAGGCAGAAAAGTCGGGGTGAGACGAATGTGGAATAAATGAATGACTGGGCAACGACGAGTTTTGAGCTAGTTATATATAAATCTGAGTGTCCTGTTTGTGTGTTGTTAAAGGTTATCGGTGCAGACGTTGGTAACACTTTATTTTCGATGTTCAAGTATTATGAAAATTGGCAAATTTCAAGCATGACAAGAGAACCTAAAGTAGATTTATAGAAATGAAAATGTGTATTAAATTTTACCACTTTTAAAGCCTATTTTATGCAGATTATTTTTGGTTTACAAGATCACCAACTAACTGTTTTTGTTAAGGAAGTCACAATTTTTGCTACAGCCTTGAAAGAGATGTTATTCATCGAAACTTGGATTCAAACATATAATAAAATATCATCTTCGAGAGTACTGTAGTAGTTTGACTGAACAGGTATAATCCAAACAAAACTGTGGAAAACTGTATGCATATAACATTTTAAATAACATTAACAGTTCGACTTAGAAAAATATTATGTACCTACAATTTCCCATTTTATAGTTAACGTGTCTTCTTGGTTTAATTTTACCTTTTAAATTTTACTACTGTAGCACATTTTACTGTATGTTTTAAGTTTCAAATGCTGTACCGAAAGTGAAGCTTCTATGACAAAAAGAAAGTGTAAAGATGGCTCCTAAGCTTAAAACCGGCAACCGAAATAAAAATAGCCTTGTAATACATGCAATACATTGTGTGTTTCATTCGACAGTTGCTAATACTTGATGTAATCAAGTGGAGTGAGGTATGAATAATAGGTGGTACTACAAGGACGGCTATCTCGAGATATTGCGGTAACTGAGCAGTCGTGTAATCTGGCTGGTGTGATGGTAGATAAGCAGTTACTATCGGCCTAGAGCACCAAGCATGTTTTGACCCAAAAGTGAAGTTTCCACTCTTTAGGGCTAGGAACTTTGTCTGAGACTTTATGTAGCTGAGACGTTATACAGATGAATCTTGGACTGAGTGAGATTCGTAGTGCATGAAGCAGAAAGCACGCAGTGAATTAGGAATGTAGCAGCAAAGCAAACTAAATGGAGGTAGAGTGCCGAAAAAGAATAGCTAGTGTTTTGAGATGACTTTATATTTTGGAATTGTACCTAAGAATCTCTTATGTTAATGTTTGACTCTTCGGAATAAGAAGCTCTAGACACGGTGGCTAGAAGTGGCTACTGGACGTAACTGCGTGTGAATTTTGTGGAAACTGTCACAGCGGCCACACAAGTATGTGACAGTTCTAAAGGCCATTTTATGTAACAGTGCATAAAATTCGAAACGTGTCAGAAATCAATAGAACCTGCTGCTGGTTCTCAGGAATATATATCTGTAAAAAGGAAGAACACGACCCAAGCCTCAATTCTGTTCTTTGTTGTTCGAAGAGGGCCTATTCTTGATGGAAGGTATACAGGGTATCCCACTCAATAGTTTCACCCCAGATATCTCTGAAACTACAAGAGATATTGAAAAACCACTTTTACGGTCATGAACGTACGGCAGGGGCTTATGAAAGTAGGCACTATGAGACACTAAAACGTGAAGAAATATTATTTTCAACAAAAACTTATGTTTTTTTTTTTTTTTTTTTGTTTTTTTTTTTTTAATGGATACCACATATTATTTCTTAAGCAATCGATAGGATGAAAAATCACGAAAAGAATAGCGTCGGTTTCATCGCGGTGCGTCAATTACATCCGGAAAAACTGGGAAGCGAAGTTGTCGTTTGAAATTCATGAGGCGCGCTGCTAGCGGGTGTCCGAGACTCAACCGTGAGTCTCACTTGAGCGTCGGACACGCGTTAGCAGCGCGTCTCATGTCTTTCAAACTTCAACTTCGCTTCGCAGTTTCTCTGGACGTAATTGACGCATCGCGATGAAATCAACGCCATTCTTTTCGTGATTTTTCATCCTATCGATTGCTTAATTAATAATATGGGGTTTCCATTAAAAACCATAAGTTTCTATTGAAAATAATATTTCTTCACGTTTTAGAATGTCTCATATTACTTACATTCATAAGCTCCTGCCGTACGTTCATGACCGTGAAAGTGGTTTTTCAATATCTCTCGTACGTTCAGAGATATCTGGGACGAAACAGTTGAGTGGGACACCCTATATATTCAAGTATAACTTATGTAAAGGCACAAATCAATGTAACAACCAGGGGAATAGTCCTATCAAGAAACCGGTATTGTTGTAATGCATTATTAGCCTCAGAGTTTGGGGATAATAATTGCATTAGAACAATACTATTTTCCAGATTTGAATACTCTTCTCTGGGATGTTTAAATGTTGATTTTATAGTGCTCACATGAATAGAAGTGGAATAAACATACACATATACCTAATTTCATTTATGACGACGAAGGTAGTCGTCATATGCTCGATATGACGACAAACACAAAGTTCTCAGAAATGAGATGGCGAAGGATAATATGTGAGAAGTGATGAGACAAACAATGACAAGTAAGGGTTTGTATTTTATAATTATTCAGATACCATTAATTATTATTTCTAAAGGTATCGAAGCAGATGTACACTGAAAAACGACGATGAAATATAAACCAGGAGAGCATCCTGTGCGGTACATTGAATTGAGTAACTAACACCTACGGATAGCGTGTTTACCTCTCAGAAACACAATTAAAGATATAATATTTAGACTCCTTTAATACAGAATGTAAGTTCGCATAGTACGCTCACACAGTTTTCACGAACCGCACTCACACAATTCTTGGACTGCTCCAGGCACGGCACTAAGACTCACCTGTAACAAAGAAAAATGAAACATTAGTAAACGAATTTTCGCTAAGTTACACAAGGAGAAAATTAGTTAAAATAATCAGGAGTCAGGTGTAAAACAAACTGTGACAATAGGATCGTCGTTTGTTCCAGAGTTACAGGCACAGAATGTAGTTCCGTTACCCCTCACGATAAACAGACTGATATTTTCATCGAAAAATTAGTCGGTTTTTTCATATATATTATCGGCTCCATATTTGCCATTCGGACATAGAAATATAAACTCTGCAAAAATATTTAAAGGGACCATAAGGAAGTAGTCAGATTTGAAAACGAACGGCAGCAACGCCTAGCGAGTTGTTCGCGAATGTCCGTTCTCTTCTGATCACTTCCATGGGTTAATGTGTAAAGAAGGTTTAAAAGTATAGTACACTCCGAACACGAAGAACACAGTAAATGCAGTTGCTTACATTCGCTGCTGCTATTAGAGCTATCTAGCAGGCCGCGGTGGCCGAGGGGATTGAGGCGCTCCAGTCACGGTCTGAACGGCCACTACGGTCGGGGGTTCGAATCCCCCCTCGGGCATGGATATTTGTGCCGTCCTTAGTCTTAGTTCATAAGTAGTTTGTAAGTTTAGGGACTGATAACCCCGTAGTTAAGTCCCATAAGCTATACAACCATTTGAACATTTAGAGCCATCTACATTTTAAAAAGTACGAAGCAGCCGAATTTCCACTCAGAATAGCCTCAGCCACTACTAAAATTGTGTTGATCAAAATTTTTGTCCCAAACTATCAATCCATTTTAACGTGTTGTGGACACATGAAATGTAGCGCATCTACAATAAGATCTCGTAGTGAGATTAGAAACATTGGCTCATTGCGACATAGTTGTTTAAGCCATTCAACTCTGATTAATGCTGCCACTTGGGAAGACCATATACCGTTAATGGATGTATTGCAATATTGTTTCCTGAACGAGTTTCAAGGTTGAATTTCTGTGCTGACGTGAATTCTTGACTAGATGTGATATTTCAATAGCGGTTCCTCCTGTGATTCAAGTTCCTTGTAATCGTTCCTTGTGAATTGCTATTGAAGTGCTGTAGTATCACCGCAGTCTGTCATACCATTGGCGACATTCACTGGTGCAACGTCTGTTGCAGTCTGACAGTTGGGACGACCCTAAAAGCTGTGAGAATTTGTAATTTGTAATTTTCGATATGATTTATTTTAGACTCGAGGGCGTTAGTCTAGTATCAGACGAAAAGGATGATTCCAAAAAAACAGCAGTGGGGCTAAAACAGCGAATTAAATGACGAAAGCTAAAACATACGTAGAAATATACCCCGATCCGAATATTTCTGCAGTTTTCCCATTGAACCACACACAAACAGTTACAAGGCGGCACTTCTTACGCTTGAAACTCCAAAGTAAACGGGTACGACTAGTAATGTGGGCCGGGAATATTCATAAAATGGAAATATTGCCGGGAATATTTCTTTAGCCTGGGAAGATTGCAAAACATTGGGAATTTATGAAAAGTTTTAGGTATTGAAAGTTTTAACACTTATTAACAGTTAAAGAAGCTTATAACTAGGTTAACTAAGCAAATTCATGCATTTTAATGCAACATGTATTATTTATCATTCCATTCAGAACATCATTTAAGTCTCCTGGAAAAAATAATATAAAATATTTGCTAGGGCTACAATTTTTCTGCAAGTTGAAACCCCACATTTCTTTGAATGAAACCTAAACTTTCAAAATATTTCTCTTGAAGCGTAATTCTCAACCAGCCGTCACCAGTAGTATTTTTTAATTTTTCCAAACGAACGACAGAATTTGAAGGCTCCTCAATTCCTACGATGAATTATGATTAAAAATTTATTTTCTAAAATATCGGTAATTATTTCAGTTTTAGAACCGTTAAATCTTTTACGTTGTTCTATGTTAATAAAATCACTTGTATTTCCAGGTAAATCATAAATCTCGGCCGGTTTATTTGCATAATTTTTTTCCGAAATGCCATTTTATTGACTAATGTTTACAAATTTCGCAACAGTTTATTTTAAACTTTATAGCCTAAAATATCACTAACATCGACAGAAAACAAATGGAATAAAAAACTTCCCTGTGTATTTTAATATTCAATAGCTACTCACTAGACGGCATATCAAAATTATGTTTTTCTAAAGGTTGATTAATTCGAGGTTGGCAGTCCTAGGAAACATAAGAATCGTAAATTTTACATTCTGCCTACTTTGCTGCAATTTTTTTTCAGTCATGATGTTTTTTCAACATATGAGTGTTCGTGTTTTAGTAGCACCATTAGCACATTGACCTATTAACTTGAGCGATTTCGTATTTAAAATTATAAATTCGCAAGAAAGGTATTTAAATACAATTTTTTCTTAAAATATGTTTCAGGTTTGTGTTTAACTATATACTTAGTGCCTTAAACCCACAAATTAACTTTTACTGAGCTATCTGACTAATTAATTATAAATTCCTGTGAATTTATGAAATTTGGGAATATTGCCGGCAATATTTCCTCTATTTTAAATTCCCGGAAATTTCACAACAGTAGGTACGACACATACATATGGAAGTTTATCAACTACCCTTGTTGTGTTTACGTGCATATTTCCGAAAAACCCCGGATGAGTACGACGGCTGACACCAAGATTTGATTTTGATATTAATATTTTCTACGCCTTTTTGGTATTTGCCCGTCTCCCTCCCCACAACGTTCTAGATAATTTTCAACTAATTTCTGGAACTTTCAATTTTTTCCCTAAAATATAAGTTTTCGTAGTCATACTTAACAATATGGGTATGTTTGTCCTTAAGTTAGTTTAAGCAGTTTGTAAGCCTAGTGCCTAGTAAAGAGTGTCGTTAAGTCCCATAGATTTACAAACATTTCAGCATTTTTTGAATATTACACTAAAGCTTGTAGTGCAATATTTTGTGTGCCTCTGGACATCGAATCTGCAGTATGTAGTTCTTTACATACTCTATATGAGCCATTTCTACTCCTAAATGATTAAACAATCATTATTACGTTAAAATTAGTGTAAATTTTAGGTGAATCGTAAAGGAAGCATTTGAGCAATATGACTACGTTTTTGTGTCTTTAGGAAATCTGGAAAATAACAAAAATGAGGTATATTTTTTGGTTCTTGCTACATTTCATTGCGGTGTAAGCTACGAATAAAACGATTTAGAGTCCACGAGATGCGACAACTCAGTAGTGTCCCCTGTTGGCCGCTTTGCGCGCTGCTATCGCGGTGGGTAACAAAATTTTGCTCGAGTGTCGTGACTGGTATGTTAGACTGTGTTATCACTAAACTGATCTTATGTATGTCTTAACAAGCGGAATGGCGTGACAAGAAAAGGCGCATGTCCCTAGGAATTAAAACTGACGCAACACCTGGACGATTGAATCAAGGAATATTTATAATCAATTGTCCAGGATTATTCTTGGGACAATGCTCAGATATCTGCGGATCAAATCATAGAGTGATACTAATTGTAATTGAAAGAACATCAGTAAAGCTATTTATTAAGTGATTATCTAATATACTTTGAGGGGAGACAGTGATTCTGAAAGAAAGACGTCATATGTAACGTACATATGTCCTAAACTACAATGTTGTGAACTACTGAAAACAGTGGGAAACAGGAGAAAAGCAGCTAACAGTAAATGAGATATTGTTTCATCGAATTGTGTCACAAAAAAAGGTCCTAAAAGTGCACTAGGAGAGTCTCTCGGTTGTCTCAATGGCTGTCCACTAATGTCTTGCAACCATGCTAATGCATGTTATTTGTGGGCTGTCAGCTCTCGGTTTAACACTTATTTCATCCTATGGAAAGAGGCTTGATTTGTTTCCGCTTAATAAGTGACCGAGATAAGCTTTATCGTGAACTTTCTCTTGTTATGTTAGTTATCGCTCTCTTGAAGCTCTCCTTGGGATTTCATCACTAACTTCCATATCTGTCCAGGATGTGCAACCACATTTCGAAGACTGCAAGTAGTTTGATAGTTGTTTTTCATTTACAGTCCAGGTATTTGCACCATTTAACAGTATACTGACAATATGTAGCATTTTCATTAACCTTACATCTTCAGATTTAGTTGAAAATTACGTAACAGAGAAGTCATCTCATGAAAAGTAGTTCAAGCGTACTCAATTGTACAACTGATTTCCATATACGTATCCACACTATCTGTCAAGGTATTTAAACTGTTGGACTTTTTCTACTTTACAGTTGTTTTAGTAACAAGCTGAAATTTATATTACTATTTATGTTAAGTACCTTTAACTCAGTTTTTTGTTACATTAAACCTTTGAGATGGGTTGTATTTCGGAGATTCCTGAAGGCTCTCTATAGTGAATGCACCACACTTATTCCGTACGAAAAGAAAAAAAAATGATGTAGGGATAATAACCACTTACGTCACATAATTTAGGAGACATGACACCATAAACAGTATAATGTACGAAAAATTTCTACATCACGCCGCATTGTTCCATGTCCTCTCCTTAATTAAAGAACCGATTGGAATTAAACTTTGTGTACGTACTCCGTACCATGAGGCAACAATTGCCGAGGGAGTAAGAATCATCGAAGACACATAGCCCATGAGATTTTACGCCATAAACAATAATTTGGTTGAGAAATCATGCAAAGATGGTGTTATTCATTTAGTATTTGAAAATGAAAGCCCTTTGTGATTTGCTACAAATGCAAGATTTCGAACCTTTAGGAAACTTTTACTAAAACTCCAACATAATGATTGACGGAAATACGTTAATTGCTTACAACTTTTCCGCCGTTCATGCGTTACATCTATGGAATAACGTTAAAATGTATATGCAAAATGCACTAATGATATTAAAGGTAAGTCCGGAATTATATCTTAGTACAACCACAGAGTAACATATACAGAGGAGAACCCCCCCCCCCCCCCTCTAAACCACTGTCCTACGCTGCCCCCATAGTTCGGTAAGATGCTAGCAGGTGTCAGACGGCGGCTTAGTACCGGTAGACGACACTGGAGGCGCTTCTGAGGGTAGCGTGGAGGGGAGGCTGAGGTTGAGAGCTCGTGCCGCCTGCCACGAGGCCACGACTGTGTCCGGTGACAAGACGTTAAACCTCCTAGGCGCATCTGCTCCAAACGGAAGTGACGTCAGAAGTAGACTTCATTGGTTTCAGCGAGAGCCAATAGGATTGCAACGATTTGTTGATATTATCATGTGCTCTCATCCGAACCGTGGTTGTCAAAAGTTAGGGAAAAAAGTTCGAAAGAATGAACTTGCAGCTACTTTCGGATGAACACAAAGTCTTATGGAATGTTATTAATGATTATTTGTAACGTGGATATTTCTGGTGACATGTCTTTTGCTTATGGGGATGTAGAGGATTCTTCAAAACGCAGTAGGCCTAATGTTCTTTCTGTTTTGTTTGCAGCAAAAGTATTAAAGAAAAGGAAAGATACCCGTATTGATTAGCAAATAAAGTGATAATACGTGAAGCAGTTGCAGCACATTATTAAATTTTGACGTCGGCAGTACACAATATAAACCTAGGTAGTGAGTAGTGAAGTGTAAGATTACCGGTATATGACGTTTTCGTGAGTGAGCTTATGACTAACGAGAATCTCAAAAAAAAATCCATATATCTGAGTATATGCTCACAGTGGCCGCGATTTTGAGTCAAAGTCCGATTTTATAAGTTTTGTACACAGGCAAATAATATCTGAATTATAATCGTATTTCCTGTCTTAAGCAGACTGAAATTAAGGGCAGCTTTACACCATCTGCATTTCATATTTTATACACAAAGCATCATCTGTAGCTTGTGTTAATGCCTATAAATAATAATTGAAACGCCTATGATGTAAAAAATTGTTCTTAGTTGCTGTCGGCTTAAAACAGAAGAGCCGATTGTAATTAATTGTAACGGGTGCTGCAGGAGATGACCCCACAAACAAATATAGCAGAAATTTTATTTTTTTCTTTCAGCGAAAGCAACGTTTTATATACCGTATATATAAAGACTAGTGATGACCTGTCCCATAACTATATTGTATTTGATGCAATCTTTGCTATTCTTTAATCGGTCTGTTACATTTTGTTCTTAGCACAGAGTTGCAGTTATTACAAATATTGTGCACTTACATCAAGTGTAGACGTAACAGAGGGTCAAGACTTATAACTAGGTGTACCAAGACTCAAACATCAGTCCACCTGTTCAAGTTTTGGTTCTTTGGTTTCACTAAATTAACTTACCTTTGTAATGATAGCATGATTGTGAAAATATGGCATAGCAAATTCCTGGTAATATGTAAATGCAGAAACCAATGGTGATGTATTTTCATAATTTGGGCTTGGTTTGTCACTCTTCAGCAAGAAAAATTTCTTTATACTTGTTCTGTGGTTCTTATGCTCTGTATTTCGGTGCAAGTCAGAAACCTCTTGGATAGCATGTTCAACTCTTGCAAGTACCAAAAGTCAGACTGGGCATAAAATTTCAAACTCCATCTATTTGACCATTTTGCAGTGTACTCTAGCAAATTATTTCCAAACTTAGCACAAAAACTAGCTAACATAATAAGCTAAAATTATACAAGTTACACTCAGAATATTACTATTAATCATCAGTTAATGATGCACCAAAGGATATCAGTTGAAGAAGCAGTCATTGAAGAATTAAGATCCTGCCATTTTGTTTCTGTGTCACACAATACCTGAAACTAACAATACTTTATCATATTAAGTTCTGTCTCAACAGGAAAATCGCTACTGCCCTTACTACATATCAACTTTTGAAAAGGTTCTTTTCCCTTGCACTTTTTCCTTCTGCTCTTAAAGTCCGTATCCTTCTATCGCCTTTCATCCAATATACTGAAGTGGGTCTATATGAATGTGAAATCTTACCCACATGTACTCCAAATAACATCAGATCCACATCTTGTCAACTACCTGACTGACTACTAATGTATGTAAAAGTGACAGTAGAACCTATGTGATGATCCCCTGCTTGTGTGCATTAAGGGCTCCTAAACAAATAAATAAATAGAAAATAAACTGACAGAATTGGAATCTACTCCACCCCTCCACTTCCCTAAAAATTTTGCATAATTGAATCCAGAACCTAAATTAACATTTGATAATATTAATGCTTTTTAATTTTCCTTATTGGGTATTCAGTGAAATAATGAGGAGCATTTTCTAAACACTTGAAGGATGTGAGCTATAACACTTACAATTTCATAGGCCAAAACAAAGTTGTACACAATATTCCCCATTCATTGCCCTACTATCAGACATCGTATAGGCTCCTCTTCTTCGCATACTCTATTTATCTCCTTCATTATTGTATTTGTAATCCAGCTCAATTGTGCATACACATTTCCATGTCAATCATTACAACAAATTTTTGTTCATATTGTAGTCTCATCTGAAGCCTATTACTTATTCGCTTGTAACAACTGTCAAATTACACCCACTGTAACTGCCCACACTTAGCCAATCATGTGACATTAAGTTGCATTAAGCTAAAACAGTGAAAGCAGCTTGCTTATATAAACCATGTTTGTTTCTCAGAATGGACCTTTTCTGAAATCCAAACTACATATTCAAGCATCTGTATGGGCTCTTCTCTATAGTCACAGAATTGTTGTTGAGGTGATTGGTGGCCATTAGTTTCAAATTGTTATGTTGTTTTATATCATAAGCAGTTGTTTAATATATGCCATAGCTGTAGCACTTGTATTCTGCAGGTTGCCTGCATCGAAGTTGCCGACAGATTTTTCTGGGTAGGGTACCGTACATGTTTGTAGTAATTTTTGTTGTAGTTCTATTTTTAATCATATTTCAAACATTGGAATATTAAAAAATCAGTGTCACAGATAAACAACAGTCAACATAAGATGAAAACTGTATCTCACAATTTAATGGTAATCAGCAGAGGCCATAGTCATCACATATTGTCAAGCAGCAGTTTCAAGTAATCTTATTGACCATTGATTAGTCAAGGTGAAATAGGCTTTGTCATTAATATAGTACACATCAGAATAAAACTTTCTCACATAATTTGCAATGAATAGTTCTTATGGAAGCAATTTGCATGTATGATACAATTATTGGTTTGTCATTAATATAGTACACATCAGAATAAAACTTTCTCACATAATTTGCAATGAATAGTTCTTATGGAAGCAATTTGCATGTATGATACAATTATAAGAAGAAGCCACATTGTCTAAAAGATAGTTAACTTTTAATACTATTATGTATGTACAAAGTATACTGAAAAAGCAAGTACAGCTAATAAATAGAATTTATAAATTTATATGAATTATGCATACCAACATTCATTAGTTAGACGGGTAAAAGTTTACTTGTCGTGTAGCGTAGCAATGCCCAGAGCTGACCAATTGTAGGGCAGATGGGGCAACCAATCAAATATTAGCCGATAACAGATGTTTTGTCTTCACAATAAACATTATTATTTTCATACAGCTAAAAAAAGTCTCCTGAGGTACATACATGTCTACAATCTTACTTCGTTACCATGAAGATGCATGTGAAAGAGGGGGTTAACTTTTTTCACTGATCATGAAGTAAATAACTAATGCTCTGCCTGCTCTAGGTTAACAGGTTCTTGTGTGTTTCTTCGTCCACTCAATTATTGACCTGTAATCGTACTATGTACTATCACCTGACTGCTAGCGTCACATGCAGTAGCCATTCCCTAAATCGCGACACTATGCCAAACACAAGAAGGAATCTTTAGTGGATTCAGCTGCTGTTCCTTAAACTTACAAAAATTATACATTTGTTAAATGGTAGATCCATGTAAGAGTACAGTTGCTGAAAAATTTCAACCAGAGGTGCCCAAGGGGGATGGGGGTGTCATAATGTAAACTGCGTCATTGAAATTTCTGGGGGGTGAGTGAAAAATGAGTACTTTTGGCCAGCCTTGGGGGGGTCTTTATAAAAGAATTTACAAAATTTGAAATATAAGTAACTTAATTTCAATATTAAATGGTAAAACCATATCTATTACATAATAAACTAGGAATTCAGGACCTAATATCTCGGGGGGGGGGGGGGGGGGAGGAGAGAAGGAGGCACCTCTAGTTTCAACATTACTGAGGCAATATAAGTCTTAACAATCTTTGGAGCATTTACTTTGTGTGAATTGCCAGTTTTTGCTTCTCTGTTTTGGTATGTGAAAATGTACCCTCTTTCCGATGATTTAAGCATTAAAAAGGACCCTAACAAGACCTTTCATGCCACTGGTTTTTCCCATATTTTACACAAATATATATGATCACAGCAGTCAATAGCCTGTACCTGGAAAACAGTGGACAGCAGTTATGCTTGCAGCCTCCTTTACACGTTGTGTGTAATGTTCTGAATTTTCAGAATTCTCAAAATGTAAGGAGTATGTCTACAAACAGGAAGGCCAAAAGTTGCATGTCTCTGAAAAGTCCAAAGTACATTAGTCTAAAAAAATTTCCAAAGGAGAGTCAACATCTTTTCACACACTGGTCTATATGTTCTTCCTAGTTGAGTTGTGAATTAATATAGAGTCCTAAAAGTTTCAATGTGTATTTTTGATGGCACTGGGCAACCCTAAGAGAAGCTGTTTTATTTTTTGGGATTATACAGTAACTTACTTCATGATAACCAGTGGAGGATGAAATTGAATGATTCCGGTGTGCTATTACTTAAGGCTCCGAGGTACTTGTGTGAGTGAAGAAGAGTCGTGTCTTCAGCATAGCATATAACTGTACTGTTTATGTAACAAGGCACATCAATTACTGTGATGATGGAAGAGGTCTCAAGAATTGAGCATTTTAGTACCCCAGTATTAATTATTGTTATCAGGGAGTGTTTATTTTTAACTGTGACAAACTGCGTTCTGTTGTGAAGATATGAAACTTCTACTGATAATCTTGGATTACATACACCATTACATTCTAGTTTTGCTGACAAGACATCATAGAGAATGAAATTAAATGCCTTACTTAAATCATGCAAGACAAGTGGTACCACATTCCGCTTTTTAAAGATGGTTAATGTCTGGTCAATAATTTCTAGCCGGCCGAGGTGGCCGAGGGGACTGAGGCGCTTCAGTCACGGTCTGCACGGCCACTGCGGTCGGGGGTTCGAATCCCCCCTCGGGCATGGATATTTGTGCCGTCCTTAGGATAAGCTAGTTGATAAATAGTTTGTAAGTTTAGGGACTGATAACCCCGTAGTTAAGTCCCACACAAAAAAAAAAAAAAAAAATAATTCTAAACAGCTATAGTGGTATTTTTACCCTGACAGAATCCACATTTGACAACTGTCAGAATGTACAATTGAAATTGGGTGATAGCTGTTTGTCCTCCAGACAGTAAACATTTGTTAAGTATGAATGTCAGTAGTTTGTAGGTAAAATCTTGTGGTTTTATAAATTGTAATTGGGGAGTCAGTAGCAGTCCGTACTTGAGTTTGATCATTTTGGGAGTGTTCTTTTAATTTCAGTGTGTATGATATACCAATTAAGAAAGGCATTAAGCAATTCCATAGCAAATGTGTCAGTTGCTTCTATTTTAGTTTCAGTTTCCTTAACTAATATAGAAGTTATTCAATTCACTGGGACAAAGCCATGTATTGTTTGTGCAGACTCTTGAGCTATAAATTACTGTAATGCCTTGCATCCGTTAAATGCATCTCCTGTGTAGCTCTGCATGTTGGATAAAGTTCAGAACAGTATATGTTAAGTGATCTTAGATTATTGAAAGTTCATCCACAGTGTTGAACATGTCTACGTTAAAATCCTCAGGTATGGAAATTATTGTTTTATATTTCACATTTTTCTAAACACTAACTCAGATTTTTCGAAATGTAGCAGTCACCATCAGGACACCTATAGAAACTTAAAACTATTATGTTTTCGGTGATGATTTTTATGTAACTTAATTCTGCATCTAAATCTTTATAGTATGT
Organism: Locusta migratoria; assembly: GCA_026315105.1. Lineage (NCBI taxonomy): Eukaryota > Metazoa > Arthropoda > Insecta > Orthoptera > Acrididae > Locusta > Locusta migratoria. The sequence goes on along the minus strand of CM048745.1, from coordinate 323,291,689 downwards.
AGTTACATCAGTTTTTGCATAATTGATATCTCTAATAAAGATACCAGTATACCATTTCAGCTCTGTTGCAGCAGATGTTATATGTACAAAACAAATCTATTAAAAACGGAAACATCTATCTGATTTTCAATTAATTTTGCACAACATCACGTCACCACAGAAGTGTCTAAGTACCTTACTTCTAATACAACACATATTAGTTTGTAATGTTGTGAGGACCTTGCCTTTCTTCCTGTTTTTGTGGAAGTCATTTAGTTTTGGAACAATGTTTACATTCCCTGCATGGCTGTTTGGTTGTGTTGCTGGCGTTTTCGCACACCAGAATTGTGATTTCTCACAGGTGGTTGCTCTTCTAGTTGGTCAGCTGTTGCTGGGTTCAGGTATGTGAGCTGTGGCTGCTATTATTCTTTTTTGCTGGGGTTCTTTTCTTTCTGTTGCAGCTCCCTGAGTATTTCTCCTTAGTGGAGTTCTTTGTGTCTGATTTGCTACTGCCTTATATTCCTTTGTCATCTCTCTTGATTTATGGATGGTGCACATGGTCACAACCTTTCCTTTTGTAATTACTGATGTATTTGCTGACCCTGAATCTATTTCTTCTGATTTTGATGGTGTTCTTTCAGCAGACGTTTGTTTTTTCTTTGAAGTCTTCCTTTGCTCAGAACTATTAGATATGAACACTTCTTCAGTTCTAGAAAGCAATGTATTTCGTAAGTTTGCATATACAGATTCATTTGCTGTAGGCCTTACATGTAGGTATGTTGCAGATTCATTGTCTTGCATTTTCAGTAGCTCTGAGCTTTTTTCATAATAATTTCCGGAATTATTTTGAAGATCAGTTATTTATCTTTCCTGTTAACATAAAGCCTTTGTGTTCTTCACCATTTTGCTTTGTTTCTGGTTGGTACGTCTTAATTTCTTGGTTTAACACCACCATTCCACCAAGTCATGAGGTATTCCTACCACAAAAATGTTCGTATTTTTCAGACACGTTAAAATGTGTTGGAGTACAATTTTCACTTAACTTTTTGCAACATTATTCGAACCAGCTTAAGTAAGAGCAGAATCTTTTATTAGTTTATGTTCATCGTTACAGAGTACTATGTCTATCGATAGCGTTAAATTTTAATTAAGTTAGCATCGGCGGCGTAGTGTTCTAATGTTGGCAACAAAATTTTCGCCTTATGACGGCAAGCACAGAGACAAGAGTCTGACAACAATACAGCAGCAACAGCATTAATTACGTATCACATGTTCGACACTATAAATTATTCCCTCTAATTCCGTGTGACAGATTTTCGAAGAGAAATCAGAGTTCATTGCCAACATTTATTGCTTCTGTCTATAGTTGACACTGTCATCGGTTGCGCGATTTTTTTTTTTTTTTTGCTTAATTATCTCGTTTTTTGGACACACAAATTACACTTCCAGCTTTTGACTCAGGAAGCTAAGACACAAACAGCGAAATATTCTTCTACATTTTATTCAGCTGACATCTTTCCCTGATATTATGTTGCAATAACATGGCTAATTTCACTCGCTTTATGCTCAGTGTGTAACACTGCACTACTACAAGCGAATTCTCATTTTAAATATTTTGTTGTTTTTACAGTATTTTTTTCCGCTACCGTACCGTAGTACTGTTAGTGTAACTCAGTTAATGACACATTACACGGCAAATTTAACAGGCTATTGTTTTTCAGGATTTAGGAAAGTACCGATACTTGAAGAGCTGATATACTTAATTTCACACATCCACCGTAAAAAACAAAAGAATCACTAGAGTATGTGCATATAAATGGTATTTATTAAATACGGCACTTCAGCTGTAGCAATTCAGTTTCCCGTACATTTTATTTCAGGCGCGCCTACGCTGCTGACGTCATCAGTAACCGATGACGACGCTTCCGTTTGGAGCAGATGCGCCTAGGAGGTTTAACGTCTTGTTGTCCGGTGTGATGGCGTTTGAGGGGAAGTGGTGGTGGGGGCAGCCGCTACCTGCCGCCTGCTCTGGCCAGTTTTAAAGGGCTGCTTCTGACCGCAGCGCCATCATGGGACATCTTACGGAACTGCTAGTGACCCTCCCTCCCCGCACCCCTGAACGTGTTACCGGGCCCTTACGGAGGTTTCCCGTCTGTATATATTTGTCTGCGGTACAACACAAAGTTCAGGAGATTTCACGTCATAAATAGAGACCCATAAACAGTGGTGTACAAAGGAGAAAGAAAGAAACGGACTGACTTAATGTTTGTTTGTAAATCTATCGGACAAAACTGCATGGTCATCAGTCCGTAGCTTACAAACTAATTAAACTGAGGTAAACTAACTAAGGACAAACACACACACACACACACACACACACAACACACACACACATACACATGCCCCAGGGAGGACTCGACCCTCCGACGGCGAGCAACCGCGCGCTCCACAGCGAGGCGCCTTAGACCGCTCGGCTACTCCACCGCGTCTCTCTTATCGCCCTGAGGACGTTATTAAACACATTAATGGGCTTTATACATAACTTTTCAGATTGCAAAACTCTGATCTTGAAATAGACTTTCTTCAAGATATTTTCGTCAGATATTTTGTAGTCGTCCGGCGCCCCACTTAACCCTTTAATGCGTGACTTTTTATCTGAAGTTACAAAAACTACCATGATTAATGTATAGTGCGTATACAATGATAAAAATATTGGAAACAAAATTCCTTTAAACTATTATGCACTACTACAAAAATTAAAAAAAAATTAAAAATCCATAGCTTGTCAGATTCCATGATGTACCCAATACAGTAAATGTCACTATTATGCCTCGTATCTTTCCAGAAATTAACTCATAATGCAACAGTAGTATGTGATTAACTACTTTTAGCCGGCCGCCGGTGGCCGAGGGGATTGAGGCGCTCCAGTCACGGTCTGCATAGCCACTACGGTCGGGGGTTCGAATCCCCCCTCGGGCATGGATATTTGTGCCTTCCTTAGTATTAGCTAGTTCATAAGTAGTTTGTAAGTTTAGGGACTGATGACCCAGTAGTTACGTCCCATAAGCTTTACAAACATTTGAACATTTTTTTGATATTGAAAAGCCACTTTCACGGTCATGAACGTACGGCAGGAGCTTATGAATGTAGGTAATATGAGACATTCTAAAACGTGAAGAAATATTATTTCCAACAGAAACTTATGGTTTTTTAATGGAAACCCCATATTATTACTTAAGCAATCGATAGGATGAAAAATCACGGAAAGAATGGCGTTGATTTCATCGCGATGCGTCAATTACGTCCGGAGAAAGTTTAGGGACTGATGACCCCGTAGTTAAGTTCCATAGACTCTACAAACATTTGAACTACTTTTACATGGCAAAGGAGGAATACTAAAGCAAACAAACGCACATGTTAGAAGTGGCTCAATGCACCTATCTGTCGACCTCATTCAGTAGCACTCTGCAATTTATAATTTCCAGGACGAGCTACTAGCATATGTAATACTATGCATACAAGCAGCTACACATGAATTTGTGGTAAAATGTTGATCAGTTTGAGAGATAATGGAAAAAAATATGTCTGTCTGTCTGTCTGTCTGTCTCTCTCTCCCCCCCCCCTCTCTCTCTCTCTCTCTCTCTCTCTCCTCTCTCTCTCTCTCTCTGTGTGTGTGTGTGTGTGTGTGTGTGTGTCTGTGTGTGTGTTTTAAGGGCGCAAAACTACTTAGGTCATTAGCGCCCAACACTGCCCATAGTAAAATCGAACCGGGGTTAGAACTTAAATGGCTTTCGCTATATTTACGCGATGTACAAAAAGTAACACTCGGTCAGCAGAATGCGGATCATCAGCTAAAATATCAGACATTCAAATGGTAAACATAGATCAAGACGTAGACGATTAAAAAATGGACATTGCACTAAAAGGTGGTACACAGTAAGAGGTTCAGCACAGTGCTCACATAAGGGAGCAAGATCACCACGAAGTAAATTCTGGTGGCTATAACGGCAGTGGCCAATACGAAGCCGGGCCAGGACAACCTCCTCTCGGCGAGAGGGTCGAGATGACGTTGACCAAATATCAGGCACAGGTTTAATGACTCGCAATTTGTTCCCTGGCAGGGATGAACAACGAAAAACCAGCGTGAGTTGATACGCCGTTAGACACCAGCACGAAGGTCACCAGAGGCAGTAGGAAAGGTACACAGCCGAGGAAGGAGAACTGCCTCCTTGGCAGCCGTATCCGCAGACTCATTCCCCAACACTCCCACGTGGCCTGGGATCACAGAAACGTCACAGTAATTACGCTCGCTGAAAGAGAAGTAAGACAATTGCGGATGCTTTGTACCAAGGGTTGGACAGGATATAGCGTGCGGAGGCTCAGAGAGTCCGAGCAAATGACACTCTTATTGAGCGAGTTTCGCCGGACGTATTGTGTGGCTTGATATAATGCATACAGCTCACCTGTAAAATTGGAACTCCACTCAGGGCGACGATATTCAAGCGAGGCGTTGCCAAGCGCAAAGCCACACCCAACACCCTGGTCTGTCTTTGAGCCGTCAGTGAAGATCAGAGCTTTCCAAACCGTTTCTTGTGACACCGTGGTGTGTCGTGTAGTAGTATCAAGCGTGCCGCGAGACTAACAAATTTAGACTCTAAACAAAAAGTAGTCCAAAAATAACACAAAATATACTTCTCTTCATACTACCCTGAAGACTCGCCTGCAGCTAATCATCCTTTTCTTCATTCTGTGCACCACAGATCACGTATTAAAGGAATTAATAGCGAGCTCAGCCGCTAGGCGGCAGCTCTGCTTCAGCAGCACTAGACACTCAAGGTTCGTTCTAGTAGCTGCCAGTTGTCAGATTTCAGCAATCTGCATATGGGCAGAGTTGCTGCTGAAACTCGAAAACAGCTCTTCCCAACGCAGTTTGCTGGACCTTGCAGCTGCTTGAACGAACCTTTACTATAGTCTGCTTTCCTTCTTAAAAAGCAGTCACAATTGTCCACTGACTATAGCTATTCAGTAGCGATGTTTAGTGTGGAGTATGGCCGTGTGATTAACGGTCAGTAGTGTTTTAAATGCAGTGATCGTTGGTTCGAACCGTGGTATGCGTTAGTATTTTTTTCTCTCAATTTCCTGTAAGTAACAGATTCTGGAACCAGAATTGACATTCATATTCTTAATAGTCACAAATATTTATCCATTTTTCCGAATACGTCGGGACTTCCGAGGTCGTGGTGACAATAGAACTTAAATAATAATTCATCACTTGTCATAAATACATCTTCTTTATTTCTGAAAATAATGTGATAATATTGAACTGAAAGGGAACAGCCACTGTGCTGTCTAAATCAGAAATCCGAGCAGCTAATTTCCAGATGCCGTTTTCAATCGATCCAGCAAAACCGTATCTGGCCCTGACAAGTACACACGACGGCGATAACCGGTTTCCGAAATTCAGTTTTCGTGTTTCGGAAGTTAGGTCGCATGTAGAAGAAGCAAGTATTACTGTGTGAGTTAGGCATTGTTGTCTGCGATGTTACCCTGTTGTACATCTCCGTAGTTCCTAATGTTTCCTATTTCTTGCGATGAGTGTACGTAATTGCTGCAGTCAGGATCAAGATTAAACATGTCAATGCGTACGAGGATTTCAGTTTCGTTTACAAACTACATTTAAGCTATACTTAATTTCCGTTCCGTCCTCCCCCCCCCCCCCCGCCCGCCCGCCCGCCCGCCCGCTAGAACCATCTAAATTCTACCATATGTGAAACTTCCTGGCAGATTAAAATTGTATGCCGGAACCGGGACTCGAACCTGGGACCTTTGCCTTTCGCGGGCAAGCGCACTACCGACTGTGCTATCCCGACACGACTCACGATGCCGCCTCACAACTTTACTTCCGCCAGTACCTCGCCTCCTACTTTCCAAACTTCACAGAAGCTCTCCTGCGAAGTTTGGAAAGTAGGAGGCGAGGTACTGGCGGAAGTAAAGTTGTGAGGCGGCATCGTGAGTCGTGTCGGGATAGCACAGTCGGTAGTGCGCTTGCCCGCGAAAGGCAAAGGTCCCAGGTTCGAGTCCCGGTTCCGGCACACAATTTTAATCTGCCAGGAAGTTTCATATCAGCGCACACTCCGCTGCAGAGTGAAAGTTTCATTCTACCATATGTATTTATATTAGTGAAAGGGTGTCGCGCAAAACTGTAAGCTATAAAAGGGTGTCACCATGAGGGAAAGTTTGGAAAGCACTGGTGTAGATGAACAAATTGTCATCAAATTTAAAACGGAATGCTATAAATTCTCTCCCGTAAACGAAACTAGGTGTGGAGTTATTTGGAAGAGAATGAAGGTCCAAGTTAACGCGGACTTCGGGGCTTAGCCACGGTGGAGAGGTGCTCTCTCTCCAGTCGAGAAAGTAGCAGGCATTGTAACGCCGAGCTGTCCAAGTAACGAACGCAAGCGAACTCCCGGTGGAAGTGTGTGTGTGTGTGTGTGTGTGTGTGTGTGTGTGTGTGTGTGTGTGTGTGTTAGATGCAGACGTGTGTTAGAGCGCTGCGCTTATGTAGGCGCGCTAAGAATCTGACATAACGGGTACGATTGGCGGTCAGCGCGGGCGGCTGCCATTGTACGCGCCTACAACAGACGGAGTTGGTCCTGTTTGCCGGCAGCTCCACGGCTTTTGTTCGGCGCCTATCGCGCGATACTGCTGCATGAGTGATAACGGCCAAAGGCGGCTGCCCACCTGTTTGTCCCTGTAACAATGGTCGCAGTCGCTGTTCATTTAGCCTGTCGAAGCTAGCTCTTCAGAACAGGGTTCATTACACAAAACGCATGTTACCATTCAATACCTGGGCTGTTCAACACAGGTTTGATTCTACGAAGTTTCCTTAGTTAACGAACGCTGCGATTCAGTGTTTAGAATTTACGTACCTAACTGTAATTTCTATTTTCTCTCTCTTTCGCACCCCGTATTGCAATCTCTTTCACTCCTTATTGCTCTTTATCTTTCTCCGTCCTCCCCCTCCCTGCTCCCTCCGCCCCCCCCCCCCCCACTATCACTCACTCACTCTCTCTCTCTCTCTCTCTCTCTCTCTCTCTCTCTCTCTCTCTCTCACTCACTCACTCACACAACACACACACGTAGCGTGCACGCCCATACACACACACACACACACACACACACACACACACACACACACACACAACATTTTGTAACAGCGAAAATCTTAGTTTTCGTCCCAGTCTGAGTTAAAGGTGTAGGAATAGGAGGAACGTGGAATATCTTTATATATAAACCACAGTGTCGGTATATTTGTACTTTTGTGAGTACATGTTGAATACAAATCCACAGTTTTGATCCAATCGTTATGAAATTTTACACACGTAAGCTTCAATCAAAAATATTCAAATGTTTGTTAAGCTTATGGGACTTAACTGCGGGTCATCAGTCCCTAAACGTACAAACTACTTATGAACCACCTTATACTAAAGACGACACAAACATCCATGCCCGAGGGGCGGGATTCGAACCCCGACCGTAGCGGCCGAAGCTTCAATCTATGAGCACGGTAACAATCACGTACGATACATAGTTCACCTGATATGACGTCACCAACAATGAGATGTGCGAAAAACTACTGCATTTAGCGAAAATGCTGCTCATTTTCACCTAAACCACTAGACCGATTTCAACCAAATTTGGTAAACATATTCATTACGTGAGATAAAAACTGCTGTAGGAGTAAGAACCACATATGACATATGGTTCAGAAGATATGACGTCATAAAGAGTACGAATCGCAAAAAACTGTCTCATAATCAAATTCAAATGTCTGTAAATCTATCGGACGAAACTGCGTGGTCATCAGTCCGTAGCTTACAAACTACTTAAACTAAGGTAAACTAACCACACACACCCATACCCCAGGGTGGACTCTAACCTCCGACGGTGAGCAACCGCGCGTTCCGCACCGAGGTGCCACATAATATGGCGAGACTTTATACATACGATATACGAGAATTAGAGTACTTAGCAACTTGCAACAAACTTTAAACATAATTTCAGGCTTTTATTAAATTTTTTCTCGCTTACAACCATAGCAAAATGAGGAAAGGAAATAAGTTTCTCGCTTACTACGATTCCGCTGTTTATGGAGTAAAACTACGGCATTCGGTATGACGTTACAATTTATAATTTGTACACTACAAATTGTAGCTGCAGGAAATTTTACAGACAGTATACACACATATAGTTGAATGTACCTTCTAAATTGTATCACACGTAGTTCATGAGATATGAGTACATAAACAATGAAGTTCATGGAAAACTTTCCCATCACGCACCACGTTTTAATCTATTACTTCTCTATTCCCAAGAGATTTTGCAAACATAGAGCCCTTATACAAATGAATATATACCTAAAAAAAGGCAGTAATAAATAAGTAAATATCCGGGCAGTGCCGGATATTCAGCTAGTTATACATAAATGATGTCCGGGGAACGACATACAACCTCTGACAAAGTTCGTTGACTAGTCCTATGATATTAACGAAGTTGAACCATAAACTACAGCTTCCTCACTGTCCTTCGAAATAGTCTATTCCCCTAACTATGCACCGCTGAGTTCTGCAGTACATGTCCTGGAAACTTTGCACACAGACTTCCCTCGGAATGGTGTTCGAAAGCTCCCAATAATTCGTTGGATGTCAGGAATATCCTCAAATCTCTTTTGTTTCAAAGCATGTTTGACTCAAGGGTATAGAAAGAAGTGCGGAGGTTTGATATCCGACAAGTCTGGCGGATTTTCAAGCTGCACGGCAACGCTCACCCACACACAGGCAATATCGTCAAACAGTACGTAGCCAAAAAGAGTTTTTTTTATTATAGGGTGATTTTCAATCTTTTACAAACTCTTCGGATTAATCGAAGAGAGGAGATGCATGAAAGGCATCAAACGACAAATTTGATGCCTATCATTCATGGACAAAATTAATAAGAAGGCCATGGCCGATAGCTGAAAGTGTTGTATGTGTGTGTCTTTTGTATGTGCCTGTCGCAGCTCATCGCCACGTCTTTGCGGGTGAGTTGTAAACTGTCCTTACTATATTATTAATTCCAACCTGGATTTTCCATTATTATACATGGACAAAAGAAATTTACGGATACCGGAGATTGAAACTCGCCCGCTGTTCTTTTGACTGTTAACTAGCCGTGTTTGTGAAGTTAACAATTTTGTGATTGCTCACAAAACCTAATTACGGCGATATTCACACAGCGGCGGAAGTATACAGTTCCCTTAAGCAAAACTCTGATTCTATAAGTTAAGCAAACAGTTCTACCTTTACTGTAATCTTTAGAGGAAACTGCACACAATTATATAATGATCCGCAGTCATGGATCTAAATCAAAAATAAATGTTGGCAACGGAAACGCAAATATTTTCTACTCCAGAAGGGAGCAGAGACACAAGATACATGAACAAATTACCCCTCATTAATCCCAAATAAATGATGAGGGGAGAGTTTAAATTAGCACAAAAGGATTATAGTTTAACAAATTAATTTATTCATCAAAACAAGAACAAACAAGGGGGGAAGACCATTATTTAAAAATTACAATAAAAAACACACCTTACAAATTGTTCAAAACATCCACAATTACATGGCCCTGAAATTGCCCACCTGCAAAGTTGAGTACAGGTTAATTACGATCACGTTTCGTAAGGGGTAAGGGGAACGGAGGAATTTCAGCACATTCACACACAGATTCATACGCCAAGCCATGCAGATACTTACCAACAACCTGACACTAATACACCAAGACGACAGCCAAGCAATGTGGAGAATGCAGAAGGTTCACTCGCGCACAATGAAATAGTACTTCGCTTCCATAATGTATCAAGCTACTGGCTTAGGCTCATGATAAACTATCAGAAACAAACACACTTGGTTTATGAACACAAAGTGCGGTCTACAGACGGAAGTTAAAGTTTCCCTAGAACTTCTAACTATACATTAAATCAAGATTTCATTAAATGATATCTAAAAATGGCGTTCGTTTAGCACAGGGAGAAGATAACTACAGAAGGTTAAAGTTGTTAGATCAATACAGCACTCTACTAAGTCGGAATACAAAATATGCAAAAAGTTAACAAAACCAATATCGAAGAAAATAAGATCGCGAAATATATCGTGTAACCATTCTTTCTGGTCAGAGGAATGATATCTATTAGATAACCAAGGTTACAGATTGCTACAGCACAATACAGAGTTCGGTCGCAAAAATTCAGATAAGTGAAATAATTCTATTTCTTGAAAATTATAAGCACGATATATGTCGTGCAATGGTTCTTTCTACACAGAAGAAAAAGATCTATTTAATGGTAATAACCACGACAGGGAACACGCTAATCGGCGCACACGTGGGCCGACAAGTACACAGATTACAAGTTAGAATGGACAAATTTCGGGGAAAATTATCACGCTACACTCACTAGGAAACACCTTATCAAATTAGCTATACAATTATTAACCACTCATGTGCACTGAATGATGGAAAAGCTGAAGGCTTAGTCTGATATCGTCCGCGTGTTCTGACGACAAAGTACGAACAGTATGGGTACCGCGAATCCCCGACAATATTAGAATTCAACTACGATAAGAACACAAAAGACACTGAACATATTTAAACAGGCGAAGAAATAATTTAAAAGTTATAAAGTGCAAGAACTATGCTAACGAAACACCATTAGAGACTCGGAATCACATTCCAGCGAAACCGACATAAAATTAGCAATACTGTACGAAATTAAGCAAAATCGCACTACTACACACAGTGTTACTGCTACTCCCAGAATTAAACTCGCGAAAAGGCATAAGTACGACTATGGAGCCTGACTAAGTCGAGTCATGAGGCCACAGCAGAACCAAACCCAGAGGTACTTACCCTACCAGGAACCAAGAAGAGAATAAACAGGTCTCTTAACCACCACCTACCCGTTACAGAGGAGGGGTACTGGATGGGAGCCCAGAGAGCATCACCGTTCGTCAGGCAGGTAACCTGACCAACTCCCAGCCAAGGAGGTTAAGATCAAGCTATATTAGGAATCTTTAACAAGATTGTGTTCTGCTGAGCAATTGGCAAACCTACTTCTCGCTCAGACACATTCAACGCCCAGCGTTTGAAAGAAACCACAACACAAAACTTGCTAACTTTCTTATATACAAAGTTTCATTCGTTCTGTGGAAGCCAGAGCTAGTGGGAGCACATCACAGTACACACTAATAGATATTTGGAGCCTCATGTACAACATAGACAATTAGAATTTTACATACAGATAAAACTAAATCAGTATATAATGCCTGGTATCTCGCATATTGCGAGTGGAGTGTCTTGCTACACTCAACAACAAAAAAATGTCTGAAGCTCGTCAGCATTTGTTCATGGGGAGTCAATTGAATGGAACACGTTATGTGGACGTGTTTCAAGATTAAGGCCACCCCTTTAGAATGTTCTGTAACTTGCAACAGGTACATAACGGGGACGTGCATATGGTGCCAGTGTAGCACAAAAACCGGTCGCTTTATTAATTAAAAAGTTGCTGGAATTTCCTTCAGACCATTACTACACACAGCTGATGTCAGAACCTATAAAATATGGAAAAATAGACCAAAAATACGTTGAGTTTCTTATTGGTAATAATGAGTAAGCCATGCTAGTAAAAGGAAAAAATTTCAAGCCAGTATTGATACTTCATGGTATCCAACGACGCAAATAGAAACAATGACGGTGTGTGGCGGTGAGGTGACGGAGGGGGGTCAGGGGCTCAGAGGATATTCTTAGTAATTAGTTCAAACTGAATTAACATCAGAAAAATACATTTAGGTACACCTAGCCGGGTAAATGTAACGTGTTGGCTTAAGTGGGAGAGAGAATAACCTCGATAGTAATCTTTACATGTTACTGGAGAGTATTTATTTAGTTTGATTCAAACAAATCCTGGGCGACAAGCACGTTATATTGGCCTGAAAATATTCGTCATAAATGTAAGTAAACAGAAAATTGTTAAATTAATATCAGAAAATTATAGACAATTGGAAGCAATTTAAAGTTATTTACTTACGATGGTGTTCCCCACACTGATGTATCGATTTTAGATTAGCCTACTGTCAGTAAAATAAAAACGGCGCACTACCATCCTGTAAGCAGCTCTCTTCAAATGTGAAAACTGCATGACGATGACAGCGGAAACGCGATAACACGGTACGCTTAAGAGACTTGTAAAGAATACGTGAATAATCTAATTGCATTTAAATATTTTTAATGACGACGCCATTAAGAGTTGTGTGCACAAACCACCATATTATTATTATCAATAATAATAAAAATTGCAGTTGGATGGTTATGATATAAATTATCTGTTTAACATATAGCACATGGATTTTGTTCATTGATTGAACATCCTCAGTGTAGTTAGCGTGAAGTTTTTTGCAGTTAAATAAATAAGATTCATGTCAGGAGTGCATTACATATGTAACATTATTTGGTGCTTTGAAATGGTAATAGACGCAGAAACAACGGAGCGTTAATTTTGGGAGAGCTCAGTACCGTGGGATGAAAAGTATTTGTGTGTGAGTTAGTAAAACAATTTACAAAAATCATTTTCAGGATCCAGGAGAGAGTAACTGAATAACAATGAATCAATGACGGATTTCGCACAAAGAGCTGACGGATCTACTGCGTTAAAGTATCTCTGTTTAACACCCTTGGTCTCAATGCAATAATTCCGAAGATGAATGGTACAGTGGACGAAGAAAGTATTTTTGACCGGGGTAATTTATTTATTTATTTATGTTTTTGATAAAGCATTAGGGACCTTTGTGGGCATATCGAATTCACTTAACAATTCGTTTCATTTGCTTATAAACGGCTTTATAGAAAAAAACTACTAAAAAATGTCTATAAATACTCGCGCAGAGAGCGGGGCATGAGGTCTGAAGTATCTTCATAGATAGTTCTCTATCTTGTAACCTGCTGACTTTGCATACCTGCAATGTTCTCGTTAAAAAATAGACTGAAAACCCTAAATTTATCACTCGCTAATAAAAAAATATATTTTGTATTTGCTGATGTACTTTTCCTGTAATTAAATAGTCTTAATACATAATTAATCTTGAATTTTCAGTGTTTTGGTCAACCAATAAAATCTGGACAGACATACAGAAAAAAAGTAGAACGGAATGTTGACGATAGCTGTCAACTGAAGGAATTTGCCGACAAGAGAAACATTTATGCGCTGTTTCAGGATATGGCCCACATCTGTATCACATGCAAATGCTGTTTAATAAAGCAGAATGTAATTCCATCCCAAGTTTCAAAATTAATCTGCAAATAGCAGTTCCTCTGGCTGCGCTAATTGAAATATTGAGCTATCGTTTAGTGAGAATAACTGTGTGAGCTGGAGTTGCTGATATCACGTCTGCCCTGAGCTGTTGTTACGAAACCAATTCCCACAAATTAACAAAAAGGCCGCGGGGAAGAAACAGTAACACGCTAATAATGCAAAAGTGAAGGTTTAATTTCACAGGCAAAACAATATTTCAGTAATTACGCGTGCTGCAGAACGTCCGCAAGAGAACGATTTAAATGAATGGGTCGCGAAATAGTGTATCTGAATTAATTTAAAATGTGGTACTTTGGTGTAACTACTTCGTGTAAAATAAATTTAACACAACGTTCATAGGAAACCGACACAGAACACACCTGAATGTACACAGACTGCTGTAGAACAAAAAAATGTTTGTTAAGCTTATGGGACTTAACTACGGGGTCATCAGTCCCTAAACTTACAAACTACTTATCAACTACCTTATACTAAGGAGGGCACAAATATCCATGCCCGAGGGGCGATTCGAACCCCCGACCGTAGTGGCCGTGCAGACTGTGACTGGAGCGCCTCAGTCTCCTCGGCCACCGCGGCCGGCAGTGCTGTAGACACAGAGCTGTGAATTAGCACAGCAACAGCTAACGTACAGAGACGCTGTAAGTTCCACCTACTGAAGGCGGTTACGCGTTTCACCCTATTCAGGGATCGAGCTCGCCAACGGCATTTTTCTTGCAAAGTTAGTTGTTGTATTTGTGAAAGGTGTCTACCTATTACTACTTCCTGCTCCGGAATATCTACATCTGCATCTACATCTACATAAATGCTCAGTAAGTCACAATGAAGTACATTGCATAGGGTTCGTTGAACCGCTTTTTTTACATTTATCTACAGTTCCACTTCCTAATAGCTCGCTGAAAAAAGAAACACCTAAATCTCTCCCTTTTCGATCTGATTTCTCTTACTCTATTTTCATGATCATGTCTTCCGATGTAGGTGGGTGCCAACGAAATATGTTCACATTTGGAAAAGAAAATTAGTGAAAGAAATTTCGCAGTGAATCCTGTCACTGATACCTAGTTTGGTACAATTTCGATAGATTTTTGTCAAATCTCTAACACTTTTTGTCTGTATAACAAAAATTGTAATTGGTAAATATTTGTGTTACATATTCAGTAAAAAACAAGTACTATAGTTAAAATTATTTCTTTTTTCAATATATTTCCAGTTACAATAAAATTTGTCTAAAATCATCGCAATTGTACCACCTTACCCCACACTTCTGAAGCTTTCAAGATGAGAGCTAGACACAATTACCTGTAATCTAAACCAGAGTTTGTTGCAATTGCATGTCGTTTCCTAAAGTTGTATATTTTAAGCTTGATTTTTTGATATAGTGATCACAAACATTCGTAATTTTTGAGATATTGAACTTATTTTTAAAATGATGAGATGTGCATAATTATTCCGACATTGTAGAAATGTTAAATTCAATAATTCATTCAATAATTCTATAAAATATTTTATTTTATTTTGAATTATTGGATTGTGGAACTCGCTGATGTCCTCCAGACACACATGAAATGCTCGGCTAACAGCCCTCATTACTTCGGACTGTAAAGCATTGATAGGCCTTTCTCAGATTTCCGCCGATTTGGACAAACCCCAACCGGTTGCTGGGTTTACCCCTTTATTTGGCACACACAGAAATCAGGAGAAGAAAAAGTCTGATGTTACTTAAATTAAATGTGTAGGGCCATGTGAACAGATTTATACGATTTTTTAAAATGGAGTTTCTGGTTTGTAAGTATCATTGCCCAAACACTTCTCATGGTGGTACAGTATCAATACTACAGTGTTGTTCTTATGACTGTAGAAATTCTTGTATTTTGGACTACTTCGTGTGAAAACAAGTAGTTTTTGGTGGGAAGTTCAGAACAGTCCCGTTATTTCCACATTTTTACAGTGAAGTATCCCTGAAGACAAAACTTACAAATTCCTTTTGGCCCGTAATCTGTCAAATGGCAAGATACTGTCATATCTGTCATACCGTATATCAGTGACTGGTACAGGAGATGCTGTTTCATTCTTCTTTTGGACTTACTGGCCGTTTTGTAGTGGTCTACCAGGTCTCCTTTTCCTAATAAATTTAAGTCCCTTCTCAGTCTCCCATATAACAAGTTGTCAACAACTTTCCATAATAATTGAACTTCAAGGCTTCCTCTTTCCCTTTTATAAGCAGTTTTCCTTGTATCGCGAAACATATCGCCACAAAATTTAAACAAATATGTTCCTCGGTAAGGTATATCTGGTGTGTCCGCTAAAGATACAGTTTATTGCTAAACGTGTCGCAAAAGACAACGGAACATCACTTTATTGCAGAGCTTAAACGTAAGTTTCAAGTACTGTTGCCCGCCCAAGGTTGAAACTTGAAATATGTTTCAGAAAACCACGCGCAATTTTGATGTTTCTTGAGAGCAAATTGCCAAATAAAGGATTAACCCGCTTCTACCTGGGCTGTCTGGCAGCTGCAACAACTGCTTGCCGCGTTCCACTGCCAGGCCTTCCAAACAGTACCATTACTTAAACTAATTGCGCAACTCTATGGACATTACTGTCGTAAAGTCCCAGACTGCAGAACGATTCACTTGCCGCAAATTTTATATTTCGCTTAAAGACCACAAAAATCAGAAAGATTAAGGCTCCTACTGATACATATATACATCAATCTACCAAGGACTACATTTACACACTCCACACCTGGTACCAGTATTAGTTACTTGCTTTCCTGCTCCACTCCCATATACAGGGTGTCCCAGCTATCTTGCTCACCGAAAATATCTCTGGTACAACGACAGCTACTGTAAAACGATTTTCACCGGTACCAATGTAAGACTGTAGCTCATGAATGTACATATTCTGAGACATTCTGCAACGAAATCATATGTGTTATTAACACAACTTACGTTCTTTTAAATGGAAGAAGTTGAAGCTTGAAATACGCGAAATGCGCTTCTAGCGCACATCCTGAGACTAAGGCGAGAAACCGATGCTACTTAGGATGTGCGCTACCCGCACGTTTTGCGTATTTCAAGCGTCAACTTCGCTTCGCAATATCTCGGTATGTAATAGGAGTATTGCGATGCTTTCAACGGCATTGTTTATGTGATTTGTCGTGCTATAGATTGCTGAAGAAATATAGGGTGTTCATAAAAAAAAGAACGTAAGTTTATGTTAAAAGTACATGTGCTTTCGTTGTAGGATGTTACAAAATATTTACATTCAAGAGGCCCCCTGCCTTACATTGATACGGGTTAAAGTGGTTTGATAATGGCTGTTGTTGTTCCAGAGATGATTTGGGTGGTCAAGATAAATAGGACACACTGTATATGTGTATTGGGAACAACAAAACCAATGCTATACCGCACTGCACAGAGGGGCTTGTGGCATATGGCGGACGCACGGCAACTTTCTGACAGATTAAAATTGTGTGCCGGAACCGGGACTCGAACCTGAGACCTTTGCCTTTCGCGGGCAAGCGCTCTACAGACTGAGCTATCCCGACACGACTCACGATGCCGCCTCAAAACTTTACTTCCGCCAGTACTTCGCCTCCTACTTTCCAAACTTCACAGAAGCTCTCCTGCGAAACATACATGACTAGCACTCCTGGAAGGAAAGATATGGTGGGGACATGGCTTAACCACAGCCTATGAGATGTTTCCAGAATGAAACTTTCACTCTGCAACGGAGTGTGCGCTGATATGAAACTTCCTGGCAGATTAAAATTGTGTGCCAGAACCGGGACTCGAACCAAAAATTCGTATGTTTGTAAATCTTATGGGACTTAACTACGGGGTCATCAGTCCCAAAACTTACAAACTACTTATGAACTAGCTAACACTAAGGACGGCACAAATATCCATCCCCGAGGGGGGATTCGAACCCCCGACCGTAGTGGCCGTGCAGGTCGTGACTGGAGCGCCTCAGTTCCCTCGACCACCGCGGCCGACGGACTCGAACCTGGGACCTTTGCCTTTCGAGGGAAAGCACTCTACCGACTGAGCTACTACAACACGACTCACGATGCCGCCTCACAACTTTACTTCCGCCAGTATGTCGCCTCCTTCTTTCCAAACTTCACAGAAGCTCCCGCGAACTGCAAAGGTCCCAGGTTCGAGTGCTGGTTCCGGCACAGAATTTTAATCTGCCAGGAAGTTTCATATCAGCGCACACTCCGCTGCAGAGTGAAAGTTTCAATTTTTTTTTTTTTTTTTTTTTTTTTTTTTTTTTTTTTTTTTTTTTTTTTTTTTTTTTTTTTTGAATTGCAGTTTGATTTCCGTACGCATGTACGTATAGCCCCGGTGTAGTGAGACGAAATGACGGAACTTTTGCATATAGATTCTGCGACTTTTTATTCTTTTTCTTTTGAGGCATGCTTGAGGCTTTAACTTGTTTTATCACCACATAACTGAATATTTCGAAGACACTACCAGCTTTTGAAAGCAACTTATTACTTTTATATTTTTACTTCTGAGAGTAGTATGCTTTGATAGAAATAGCTGGACTTTTTAAATGAGTATACTTGTGACGTATATACTTTCAAAATATTTTGAGGATATATATGTATATATACTGAGAGGAATTTATGGCACTTTGGCACATTAATGCCTGCTATTTTTGTCATAGTGCTGACAGCAGTGTGTTTTTTTGAGGGGTAAAGTAGAAACAAAGACTTTCACATTAAAATCATTTTATTGACTCCCGCACTGCAGGTAGTGCACCGTTCGGACATTAGCATTTCATTAACAGCAGGAAGGGCAGGACATCGCGACGCTACCCCTGCAGGTAGGAGGCCACGCCGCCGCCAGCGTCTGGCCAGACCACGGCCAGCGACGCCGCCTCAGCGCCCGCGGCCAGGCGCGTACATCACGTGGACGCGACCCACCCCTGGCGGCCGATCAGCTCGCGCTTTTCCCAGCTAGGCTCCACCACGTATCTCGTGTCCCCCTCCTCCTACGTCGGCAGGGGCAAAGTCTCGGCCGTCTGCAGTTGTGCGCCTACACGAGCAGGCCAGCTGTGACGTCATCTCCCGCCACAAGCTGTTAGCGGCCCATCAGACCGCCGCGCCGGCCCCACCGACTCCTCGCAGAGAGCAGCGTGACGTCACGCAGGGCAGCTGGCCGCCACGGCTAGTGAAGGCTCTGTGCCCCAGTAGACAGCCGTGCCGTCGCGAGACAGCCGCGTGATGACGTCACACCAGGGCGCCGTGGCCCCCTCCACGCCAGTTGCTAGCAAGCGCGCTGCAGCCGCGCCACCGCTACCGACTGCACCTAATCAGTTTTCTAACGTACACCTGTGAGAAGAAAAATATATCATCATAAATGAGTATAAGAGCTGATTTCCGGTCGGCGGGAGTTGTAACGTACTAAAGAACAGAACATATTTTCAAGCGGACAGCTCACTGCTTCGACGCCGCCACCGCCACATGGTTTGCGAATTCAGCGACTCCGACGGCGGCGGCAATACATACGTCAGTACTTCGGTAACACGAGTTGTGGTCACCAGCAATACACGTGCCAGTACTTAAGTACTAACTGCCCTTTTAAGCGCCATGTGTCGACACTGCAACTACTTCTCTGAAAAGAAAAATAAGTAAATAAGTATAAAAGCTGACTGCTACTCGGGACGATACGTGCTGAGACAGCAGGCTTACCTACTTGTCGCCCGCTAACAGCTTGGACGCCGCCACCTCCTCAGCTTCTGCGCTTTCGGGGACTTACACGGCAGCGTCATCGTTGAAGCCGTAGACCAGGGTCCAGCTCTTGTGGTTGCTCATTAAATGTCTCACTTGTTCAGCGCCACACTGTTGCTCCTCGCTACCTGTCTGCCAAACTGCGGCTCAGCCTCACAACGCCACTCCTTATATAGAAGAGCGACAATGCTGGGCGCAGTTTCCGTGGAATGTCTGCTGTCGTCATTTCATCGCCCATTGTCGATTACAATTACACACCAAGTTTCCAATACTACATTGACATTCAGATAAGGTTACAAGATGTATACTGACTTGTATACTGTTTCTATGTTATTTACTGAGAGTGGAAACTTTGAGAATTTGAACGCCAGTTCGTTTATACGTGACTTGCAGACACCATACTGGAGACTGCGTTTTAACATTTTTATGCAATGTAGACTTGTACCAACATGTTCTTCGTGTTGAACACCGATTCACACACCCGCCACACACAGTATTACGTGCTTCTAATACTAATGAAATTTATTAAGGGTCGTATTCGGATGCAACTAAGTTCAAATATCCTGACAGACGTCTGTATGTTATAATTACGTCGTTTGTTCTCACAGATTAGCACAGCGGATACACCTAAACCATTTTATAGCCCAACATACTAAGTCAATTGAGACAAAAAGATACAGACACATGTGCCACGTATTGCAGTTCTCGTGAACGTAGTTATCCAAATCTATCCACCTCCACCCTCCTGTACATATGTTTATAGTTTAATTTCATGTTCTCAATTATCCCCCATTCAGATTCATATATATGTAGTCATTTCCAGGTGCCTGTGTTTTGAATATTTTGCTTGTCAGAATAGGTTACTTGTATTCACTTAAGGCTATTGATACTATTTTAAGTAACCGGGCTTACAACTGCAATAGGTAACATCCATACAAAATAACCTAAATTTTGACCTATTTGTTTAATTATTAGAACAAAGTCAGAGTCACAGTTTCAATATTAATTCTAAAAACGGAGTCCTTGTTTACCCTCACAGTTCAATACTCTTTTGTATTTGTTTATTATGATTTATTTTTAAGTTTTCAGATTTTGTCCCAGTGTAGCTTACCACATTATATCCGTTATGAACTAACAAAATTTTTGAAATACTTATTTCGCTAGACAGGTCTATTTTAGTTTACTCTAATCCTGTAACTATTCCACACCATAATTCATTTTAATTTCTTAATGCCACTCCAAACCTGGCCTTACAACTCTCATACGTAACACCTTCCTAAAATTATCGTCCAAAATTATTATCAAGGTAGTTATTTATTTATATTTATTAGCATTATCAGTTTGTTTATAATAGTAGGTAGTTCCAGTTTCCGGGTTAAGTTCAAATTTATTCCTAGTTTTATCCTCCACACACGGTTACTGTTTAGTTTTAAGTTTGCAATTGTAATAACTCAATGTCGAAGATGTGTTTTACTATGCATGTCAATCTAAGCGTAGACGTACGTATGTCATCTCTGTGAAGGAAAAAAATACACCATCTCATAGAACACACCCAAAATTGTACTTTTAGTTTTATTTGATTATATTCAAGAAAGAATCAGCCAAAATTATCCAAATCTGTTGATGAACAATTTTAAAACATGTCGACACTTATGGTATAGCGGTACATCTCGTGCAATGGAACCGCGAAATCGCGGGATCGAATCTCTGTCGAATCACGGATTTCTGACTCTTCGTTTTAACCTTTACTTCCGAAAGATGTGAGGAGTCGCCAGAAACAACATTTGTTTCCGACTTCATGTTAAACTTTACATTCCCTTTTCTCGGTCCGAAAGCGGGGATATGTTAGGGTCACGGTAAGTCACCCAAGTGGCATCCAATACAAAGACTTGCAACATGCTTCAATTTTTCTATTTTCATCTATATCCATAATTTATTTTGTACGGACCCTTCAAAGCGGGAGTCCTCCTGGCACGTCTACAACTTCTTAACGACGAGATTAACTGAACTACCAAATCACATACAACTCAACAGCTCATTAGGAATTTTAACTTTTTGTACCGTAACGGAACAGTATACAGCCATTGCTACTGGGCGCTGTTTCACTGCACCTTTTACTCTCAGTGCTGCGGTCAATCTTCATACTCACAAGAACAGGAGAACAGGGGGTGAAACTCATATAGGGATTTCCGGTAACACGACGTTGGTTCGCTGCCAGGCCACATAGAGCGCTGCGAGCGTTGCGATTTTTCATCTCGATTTCCTATTGGATGATTTACGTTTTACAGTCCTCCACACTTGTATTGATTCGTAGGTGGGTTCTGTGCTGAGGTTCTGTAGCAACGTCTTCCTAATTACGATCTTCTAAATGTTCAAATGTTTGTTAAGCTTATGGGACTTAACTACGGGGTCATCAGTCCCTAAACTTACAAACTACTTATGAACTAGCTACAACTAAGGACGGCACAAATATCCATGCCCGAGGGGGGATTCGAACCCCCGACCGTAGTGGCCGTGCAGACCGTGACTGGAGCGCCTCAGTCCCCTCGGCCAACGCGGCCGGCGCAGGACAGTGTATATGGCTGTAAAACTATTTATTTGTACAACCTACTATTCCTCTTTTGGTTACATGAGTGAATATAATTGTGCCTTAGCGTATGTGAAAACTGAAAAATCATTTACGTGGCTGCATGCAGTATCAGATAATTTTTAGTCTGACATGCGCAAAATCACATTTATTTCCATGTGATAACAACACACGGCGAAAATCGCAGTATCGAGTTTCAGAAACAAACAATTTTACGGTCAAAAAGTTTACTACGACATCATTTACGAAGTTTGGCCGACTCTAAACAACAGGCAAACGCAATGTTAGTTTTTTATTTAAATTTCTCTTATATATTACTTTGCAAGCTCTCAAAAATCTTTCTATGAGGTCCACCCTCGAAGAGTAAATGAAAAATATTGTCATCTAACACCAATAAACGTTTTCTCATTCGTGTATTTAGTAGTAAACATACGGATTTTCACGCCACATTTTTCGGATTGAAAGTTCACTTCCAGGCCGCTAGTAGCGCTGCTGTCGTTCTGTGTTTCCGTGTGATAACATGGTCTTTGCACTTCTGTTATATTTGGTGTTCTGTGAGGAGAATACACATGTTTCTGTAAACAGATCTACGTTTTCAGGCTCCTTCCTGAGACAACATGACTCTGAAGGCCAGTAGAGTGAGGGGAACTAAGGCGGCAGGAAGCAATACGTGAAGTTGAAATTTCATGGCAAATTACAACTGTATTGACTTACTTGTGCGGCTCTGTAGAGTGCCAGACTATATATCTAAAGGTCCCCAGTTCGATCCCCGGTAGGTTATAGGATTTGTGTGTGTGTCACTTTCCACTTCTTTCACCTCTGGAAGTGTTGCTGATGTGAAAACTGGCTGGGTAAGTCAGTTCGAAGGTCGGAGGAAGGCAACGGCATCCCACCTCCAAACAGGACCATGGCTAGTAAAGCTCTTTGGTGTTCAAACCAGTCTTCGGATTGTTGACTGCTTTAGGCTAGGCGCAAATTGAGACGCGTGTAGCCAGTGGCGTAGCTATCTCACCAAGGGCCCCGGGGCAAAAATGACACTGGGGCCCCGTTTACACTAATACTGTACAGATACAAAACTACATCATCAGCTCCTTACCACCGACTGGAAGACATAATAAGGCAAACTTAAATACTATTAATTAAATTATTATGTGTCACGCAGCAGATAATACTTAATTGTAGTCTCAAATATAATTACAGCTGTGAAAGTTGGTTTGTTTGTTATGCTTTCACGCATAAGTTACTGGGCATTTTTGAATGAAATTTTGCAGAGGGATAGATTTGGACCTGGGTAGGACATAAAGATAAATGACCTCTTGGCATAGTTTCCGAAGTTGCTCCATACCAGGTGAACGAAGTCGTACGCATACGCTGGTAAAAATAATGAATAAGCATTACTTAACCATCAAAACATGTCCCGCTGCCGCGAAGCAAACCGGGAACAGTCAGTCCGCGGTGACAGCAGGCGGACTGTTGTCAGTGCCGACATCTCACTGTCGCTAAACTCCTCGCTGTTAGGTCATTGCTCCGTACCGATCAGCCTAGTTTCGTTGATAGCCCAATCAAAGAAGGAAAATAGGGCAAATATTCGTGTAGGATGGTTTCAGAAAAGAAAGTTGCCGGATTTTGTTTGATGGAATACTTTGGTTTGAGCCGTGCCCCTACCAGGCTTTATGAAGTATAGATTAATGTCTTGCCAGGAAAAAGTAAAATAACTAAGTTGACATCTTCGCTTATTATCATGGCAGTGGGGTAGAGGGCAGCGTCTTGAATGCACAATATACTAATGTGAGAAAGTAACCATATTTTCTGTTCTTCTTGCACGAATTTCAGAGTGCAGTTAGTTACAGCACTTCATTGGGATCTATGATTATGGAACATACTCTTGGGGTGAGTTACCAAAATAATACCGTTCTGTAATAATACATTGTAGAAACTTCATATTCAAATGTGGTCACACTGTCTACTGTCAAACGCTGTGCTAGTAATTCAGTACCATTCACTGTTATTTCGCAAAGATTGACAGGCACGGCAACTCCGTCTTTGATGTTGGCATGCTAAAGAATCAGCTGACATCATAACAATTTCAACTGGAGCTTAGAAACAGATCTCAGCTGTTGGATTCTGAGAGACAGAGAAGGATGTAGAGATCGTATGGAGCGAGTTGGAGAACATCTTTGTGGAAACAACTGAGAAGCAGTTTGGGTACAAGAGCTACCTGCGGAAACAGTGGTTATCTCACCCGATCTGGGACAAGGTAAATCAGAGAAAGCAGATAAAAGTCAAGTTAAATATCTGAAAAACTAGGCAGCAGAAGGCTCAAACACAAGCAAAGTATTAAATAGCAGATAGGGAAGGAGGAGGTAGACTGATGAGCAAGCAAAGAAAGCAGAAGAAACAGCAAAATAGAGGGATATAAAGGAGATTTATGGCAACACAGTGATGCATTAGAAGAAAGGCTTCAACAAAACTAGGCATGTGAAGAGCAAGACAGGCGAGATCCTTACTACGTGCGAACAACAGCTGCAGGTGTTTATAAATAGATGTCTGCGTAGAATAACAAATAGGAGGTGGCCGGACATAACCTCAAATGAAGATCTCTGGACCATGACGAATCACCAGGGTCCACGGCTTAGCAGTCAAGCAAAGGATCTTGTTATGTTTATATTCTCGGGTGCGAATAATTTTTGGATTTCACATCGTGCGTTTGAGGTTTGTTGGTCATAGTTCAAAAAGTTCAAAGTCGGAAAACCTTCATTCAGCTACATTATTCTATACAGTAGAATTTCGATTATCCGAAGTAATTGGGGGACATGAAAGTGTTCAAGGATCTACGGTAACTTTTTTCGAACGTCGCTCACGTAGGCCAAGGGGCCCATTGAGCTCGGGGGCCCCGGGGCACTGCCCCGCCTAGCCCTATGGTAGCTGCGCCACTGCGTGTAGCACTCGCGTAGTGCCACGACCCTGCAGCGCTACACGCGCCTTCCACACGCGCTGCGCCGGACCAGCGCTCACTGGGACGCGAGTCGGAGCCACAGTCAGGCGGAGTGGCGCTGGTTACTCGCCAGTCTGACAATGTGTGATTCGCAGCTAAAGCAGTTGTTGTTGTTACACCAGAGTTCCGAATCTAATTCGGTCGGATATCAACGCCGAGGCCGAAGCTTTTCTTGCCTCACTAAGAAATAAAAAGTTAAACTCTCCGAACAAATATATATTGAGTGAAAGGAAATGGTGTGGTCAGTTTGAAATTACCAAGAAGATGAGTGATGCTGATTTCAGAAATTATTTCAGAATGAACAGACAACAGTTTTCAGAACTGCATGGGATAATACAGGAAGCCATCGATGCAAATGGATGTAATGCACAAAAGCCGATTGATACCGAGGAAAAACGGGCACCTTTTTTTGAGTAAGCGATAAATACACAATACTTTTCTCCATGTAAGGGATCATTAATTCGTGCAACCCATTGAACTATGGTGTTTTCCCACCCTGACGCAAATTGGAGGGGTGGTATATAAATTTAACCCCTATGTCCAGACATAATTCACTCTTATTGTTAGTGGTTACTCAAGGTGATATCTAAGGATCAAACTACATATTTCAATGTAGCCAGAGAATATGTCTATAAATTAAAAAAAAGCCGCGGCGGATTAGCCGTGGTCACTGGGGCGCCGTGCAGCAGTGCGCGCGGCCGTTCGCTGTCGGGGGTTCGAATCCCCCTTCGGGTATGGTGTTTGTGTTGTCCTTAGGTTATTTTACCTTAGTTTA
The DNA here is from genome assembly GCA_026315105.1 of Locusta migratoria. Taxonomy (NCBI): domain Eukaryota; kingdom Metazoa; phylum Arthropoda; class Insecta; order Orthoptera; family Acrididae; genus Locusta; species Locusta migratoria. The sequence continues at coordinate 323,266,217 of CM048745.1, read as the reverse complement.
AGTACTTTTTATGCTAACGCAGTTGAGTCCGATACATTTACATGCATTTCAATTAATATATATATATATATATATATATATATATATATATATATATATATATATATCCACACTGAATCCTCTCACCTGTACGTGGAACCACATTTAAAAGTATTATCGATTTTGTTGGAGTAACACTTAGCCTGTGTATTAATTAGATCGAAAATAATTTTATAATAATATTACTGAAAAATATTGCATTAAAGATTTACTTATTTTAATTTAACATACTGCCAAAGCAGATTTGTTTTTAGGGCTACGACATAGCCCTAGTTAGTAAATTACATCATCTTGCTGAAGGCCACAAAAATATCACTCCAAATCCGATACTTAAGTTTTATCTTCATATAGTCAGCATGTTTTGGATCGTATAGTTCCCTATACTCTCTCACTGCCTCTATTAACTTTTCTTCTATCATTACGAGAGGTAAGAAGTTGATCCATTACAGAACACGATGGTCAGTGTACTGTAACTGAGAATTATGCCTCTCAGGTATACGATAGGTAGCCAGGTGTGCCCTGTGAGAAGAAGAAGTCAATCGAAAAACATTTTAATTAACATACATTTGACTTTTTAAGCTTTGGCCAATAGTGAAGAAAGCAGCAAAACTATACCGATGTAAATAACTGGAAAACAGTAACAAAAATATCAACAGGTTATGTGGCGAAAATCGAAACACTACTGGTTGAGAAACTTCCGTGTGCAGGTGGTCGAAGGGAACAGGTGGCAGACGGCTTCCCCTTCCCGGCATCGCCTTTCCCACGGTGCGAGCGTCGCTCTGCCGCAGGAAACTGTGGCTCTACTCGGCCACAACGCCACGCAGCGCAGATCGCGTCAGCGACGTACTGAGTGCCAATTTGCGCGGCCCCATTAGAACACGTTGGTCACAAAAACGCGTGCTGCGCCGTTTCACTGCGCGAGTGCTATACGCGTCTCAATTTGCGCCTAGCCTTACTCCGCGTCCACACAATTGATACCAACGCTGGCGCCAACACTGGCCAATATTTTTGAGACAACGTCCACACATTGGAGCCAATATACAGTTGAATTCGTCGGGAGCCAACGAAAACACATCTGACGCACAAATCGCGGCCAGTGCGTTAACGCATTTGAGTGTGAATAATTACATTTTGTCACTGTAAATCAAAGTGGGAAACATACGTAAAAGATGATGGGGTGTTGTATCACTTCCTACCGAACATTAATTACGGTACGACATTATTATTTTTTTAAATATTGTACAAGTAAACGATACACATTATAAAAACTTAGACCTGCTACTTTAAATGATTGAAAATAAAATAAAAAAGAAATGTTTTGGACGGAAGCTATTCTTTTGGTATTACCCTTCGATTTCTTGCTAAAGGAGACAATATTAGAAGCATACACTTCCATTTTTAAATAACCATGTAATTGATATCACTAGTAGCGCTTGAAGTTTGCTAAACGATATTTAAAACTTGACAGGAAATATTAAGTACTGTACTTTTAATTTTAAAAATTAAATTCAGTAATGGAGTTTGTCGAAAGTCTAAAAAGATTTTAATTTCACAGTTCGCGCCAAAGTTTTGCCGTGGCATTTCGATATTTGTGGTTGCTTTCACAAATGAATCACTTTCTGATCCAGTTATAATACTTACAATGAGATTTTAAAACGCTAAAATAAACGGCGTCGAAGAACGAACGATGAAAGAAATAGTTTCGAGACGAGCAGACGTCAAAAATAGAATGCAACGTTGGCTCCAATGAGTGGACGACGTGCCCACATTGGTCCAACGTCCTTTGATGTTTGGCCGAAATACCGACAAGCAACGGAGCCTCGCCAAGTTGGTTCCAATGCTGTTTCACCGATCCACACATTGGACGAACACTGTTGGCGCCAACGTTGGCTCCAATGTGTGGACCCGGCCTTACCTTTGACTTACTTATTTCCTGTTGCCCCTCCCCTTTACGGCTGGGGCAAAGGGCCTTGACGAAATTCCTCCACACAGTACGGTTCCTTCACTCCAGGTCTTATCAACCTCGGAGATTTCCTTCTCGATCGCCCTCTTCCAGGTTGTCTTTGGTCTACCTCGCTTTCAAATGTTCAAATGTTTGTAAGCAGTTCCGCTGAACCCTACACCACTGGGAGACAGTGATCACCGCACCTGCAAGGACTACCTAAGTACGCCTCCCGCTAGGCACAAATTTCCAAAGTGATCAAATGTTTGTAAATCTATCGGACCAAACTGCGTGGTCATCAGTCCGTAACTTACAGACTACTTAAACCTAGGTAAACTAACCTAAGGACAACACACACACACCCATGCCCCAGGGAGGACTCGAACCTCCACGGCGAGCAACCGCGCGATCCGCAGCGAGACGCTTTAGACCGTTCGGCTACTCCACCGCGGCTACCTCGCTTTCTGTTGCCTTGAGGGTTCCAGTCTAGCGCCACCCTCTCTACAGCTGCATCCGGCTTTCTTAGGGTGAGCCCAATACAGCGCCACTTCTTCTCCTTGATCTGGATATCAATTGACTGGTGATTCGTCATGGTCCAGAGATCTTCATTTGAGATTATGTCCGGCCACCTCCAATTTGTTATTCTACGCAGACATCTATTTATAAACACCTACAGCTGTTGTTCGCACGTAGTAAATATCTCGCCTGTCTTGCTCTTCACATGCCTAGTTTTGTTGAAGCTTTAGAAGAAAAGCATCTTTGTGTTGCCATAAATCTCCTTTATATCCCTCTCTTTTGCTGTTTCTTCTGCTTTCTTTGCTTGCTCATCAGTCTACCGCCTATGATTCCTTCGCACACTCCTCCTTTCCTATCTGCTATTTAATACTTTACTTGTGTTTGAGCATTCTACTGCCTAGTTTTGCAGATATTGGGTTTTATCTCCTTTCTCTGATTTACCTTGTCCCCGGTCGGGTGAAATATACACTCTTTCCGCAGGTAGTTCTTGTACCCAAAATGCTTCTCACTTGTTTCCAAAAAGATGTTCTTCACCTCGCTCCATACAATCTCTACATCCTTCTCTGTGTCAGAACCCAACACCTGGGATCTAAGCGTCAGTCGAAATTGATCTGTCTGCTGATTCTTTAGCTTGCCAACATCAAACATCTTGTGCCGAATGTTGAACAGTCACGATTTTTATACGGAAATATGATTTCGTTTTATAATGTCTCAAATTATGTACATTCATGATCCCCAGCCTTGCATTGATATCGGTGAAAGTCGTTTTACAATAGCTGTTGTTGTTCCAGAGATATTTTGGGTGAGCAAGACAGCGGGGACACCCTGTTTATGGGAGTGGAACAGTAAAGCAAGTAACTAGTACTGGTACCAGATACCCTCCGCCATGCACCTTCGTGAGGATTGTGGCGTATGTAAATGTAGTCCTTGGTAGATTGATGTACAGGGTGTGCAGAAAAGGACTCCCCGTTTTCAAAATTAAATATCTCGAAAACAAATATCGATAGAGGTATGCAGTAAACGGTATGTTTATTGTGAAAGCTGTAAGAAGTTTATACAGCAGTTTGAAATAATAGTTACAAAAGCTGCTAACGGATGGCGCTGTACGCTGGACAGCTCATATCAGCATACATAAATAAAATAATGCTATGAAAACACTCTTTGCAAACAATTACATCACACTGTTTTCATAATGTTCACCATTGGCACTACAGAGGTGGCGCAAACGAAGAATGAAATTCGCCATCACATTTCGTAGTGTCTCAACCGAAATGGATGCACATGCCGCAGAGATCACCGATTCAAGCACGTCCAGCGTGGCGGGATGCTTCGGATAGACCATGTCTTTCACTGTGTCCCACAAAAAAAGGTCACAAGGAGTCAAATCCAGCGAATATGTAGGACAATCCATGCCTGCACCAGTACATTTGGGATATTCCAAAGCGATGACTCGATTCCCGAAGTATTCCTCAAGAAAGCGAAACACTTGTTCGGTCCGATGTGGTCGGGCTCCATCTTGCATAAACCATTCAGTAACTGATCGATCCTCTAACGCTTGCTGTGTGGCGACGAACCTTTCCAAAATTGCAACGTAACGTGCATCATTGACCGTTTCTCGAATGAAAAAAGGGCCAATAATGCCTCTGCTGCATACTGAAGCCCACACAGTAACTTTACGAGAATACAGGGGCTTCGCTTCGCACCAATATGGCTTTTCGGAATCCCAAAATTGCCAGTTCTGCTTATTCACGTAACCATTCAGGTGGAAGTGTACTTCATCTCTAAACAAGGTGCAGCCAACATCAAATCCTTCACTATCAATCATTTTGAGCATCTGATTAGCAAAGGCAACCTTTTGTTGTATGGCTTGGTTCGTTTGAATTTTGAATGGAAACATGTGTAGGCTCTCTCTCAGTATTTTCTGCGTGCTGTAACGCTTCAAACCAGTCTCAGGTGCAATTCTACGGACGGATGACATTGGATTTCGCTGAATAATTCCAGAAACTGTGGCGATATTTTCAGGCGTAATTGCGGTTTGCTTGTAGCCAACATGCCACACTAGATCATCAGTTACGCTGCCTATTCGTCGAAATTTTGCGAAAAGCGTGCGAATGATTTTCGCATCGGGTCCTTTTGGAACATTAAATCGTGCTTGAAAACTTCGCCTTGTTGCCCTAGGACTCTCGTCTAACCCGTGGTACTCTAGCACCAGTAAAACACGTTGTTCAATGGAGTACATGGTTTTAATCTCTTCTTTCGGTACGCTAACCTCCTTTCACGTTTCAACAGTAAAACTGATCGCTTTTTTTTTTTTTTTTTTTTTTTTTTTTTTTTTTTTTTTTTTTTTTTTTTTTATGGAACAAGGTAAATGAAGTCCCATCGTCAGCTGACGATTTCCACTTCATGTGGTTACAATTTATTGGGGGACATAATAACTCCATTTCACAATAAACTTTGGGGGTGGACTCGTGTGGGCCTTTATCTTGGTGCGTAAGATACCCCAAGTGATGAAATAAAACTTTGCAATTTGAAGTACATGATACAATACAGTAATAACAACACCGACATCGTCGAAAAAAGTTAGTTTTTTTCATTTAATTAGTTAAGGATCGTGGCACTTTATATCTGTGCCAGGGTAATGAAATGGTCCTTCCTAGTGTTTGAATGTTGTGGACGGTATGCCGAACGTGGTCCACTTTGTTGTGAATCCTAGTCTCCCTCTTACGTATTGCCTCCATGATGATATTCATACGGAGTGCTTCATGGATGTCTACATTCCTGGTGTAGCGGTCTGCCCTTAGAATCCAACGCAGTGTCTTGGATCGCTCTGGGCTCGGGATCACTATATATACTAGGCATTAGATATGGCGATTACAGCGTCATCTGTTACCAGCTTTTGTAACTATTATTTCAAACTGCTGTATAAACTTCACTATAAACATACCGTTTACTGCATTCCTCTATCGATCTTTGTTTTCGAGATATTTAATTTTGAAATGCTTTTCTGGACATCCTGTATTTGGAAGAGATTGCTAAACATGCAAGGCAGAGCTTGGCTCAGCAGCCCTTAGTAAAACGTGCCTGCAGGTGTCACAGTGTACCGGACTGCACACGCGATGCAGTAGCGATAGGCGGCGCAACTGACAGCGGTACAAGCCTTGTCGGCCACCGCAGCGGACGGGCTGTAATTTCTTAATTTTCGAAATGGAGCGGCGCGGCATTAGGGCGATGGCAGCGCGTAATCCGTGTAATGCGCCGGCGCGGCGCCTAGCACGCCACCTGACCCCACAGACCGCCGCGCCGTGACACTCCTCAGATTGCGACGACGGCGCCACTCGCCTTTGTCGCCTCTGTGTCGCTCCCTGCTTGCCGACACGCGCGACAAAGTGTCGCCTTTGCTGCACTTCCTTGACTCGCGATTAGAGCATAGACTTACTACATAAAACCTAGACCGCTCGCTGGCGCACATTGAACGTGACAGGAGCCGCCATTTGCAGGGAAACCGTGCGTAAACATGGTTCGTTCGTGTGCTGTTTTTAATTATAACAGTAACAATGGAAGCAAAGACAAAGACGTTATTGATCAGTCATTATTTGCATACTGTATAGAATTTTTATGGAGAAACTAGCTTAAACCCGCGGCGGTGTTGGTTGATTATGATAAGCTATCTTTCAGTAGTGTGCTATGAGACTGGTTTTGAAGGATGAAATGAAATACAATACCTTCTTTAGAAACAAACGTTTTTAATCAACATTCAAATAAAAAAATAAAATTTGTGAAGTGCTTGATGATTTACAATAAATAATACATACATTATTCCTTATAGTCTGTGATGCAATATCTCAACACGTATGGTGAGAGTAATGTCAAAATTCATTTTAATTTCATTTTAGGGCATTCTGGTAAACTACGTTATTTGTACTACAAAAATTTTTTTTTTACAGATTCATTTATTTATTCTTATATTTCCTTATTCGTAAGCTTGTCCCTACAGAGAAAGAACTGAAGACATTGTAGCTCGCATAGACCAAAGATGTGGTCTCTGGCATCACGTTTCGCTGTATGTAACCTCCTTGCTACACAGTCGCAAACGTCATCGGTGGCCTTCAGTCCGACTTTCAACCACCCTATCTTCCACCCCCTTATAGCTATCGGCATGGAACTGCTATAGTGTTCAACGGGAGACTTCGGACAACAATTACACACAGACCATTCGTTTGCTTTCTGTAGTTTTCGCTGCAGAGCGAAATATTAACACACACACACACACACACACACACACACACTCACGCGAGCGCGCGCGTAGAATTTTATATACACCGATAAATTTCCATCCCAATAGTCTCCACCCTTTTATCATTATCAACCCTCAAGCAAAAATGCAACCATTAAAACCATTTTCAGAGAGTAAATATAATTTTCAAAGGGTAATTATTGTTCCGCATTTCGCGTTATATTCTTTAAATTACTAAATATCTATCAGATCGCTATAAAACCGTGCCTAAAACCTTCCTCAGGTATAAATTTGTAACTGTACAAATATTTAAGTCTCTGCTTCTTGTCGTTCGGACGTGATAAGCGTACAGCGAACAGACATTCACATTAATATATATAGATAAATAGCTATCCGATCGCCATAAAACCGTGCCTAAAGCCTTTTCCGGGTATCCATTAGTAACTGTACAAAATTTTAGCTCTTTATGCCTTGTGGTTCAGTCGTGATAAACGTACACCGCTCGGAAATTTAAATTTATAGATATAGATAATAAATGATGAGCGTTTGTTTTTGTTCAGGCTCTCTAAAGCTGAGAAAGTCAAACGGGGTGATTTCGGACACCGGGGTGATTTCGGACGATAAGGTTGATCTTATCTTTCCCGCCTCATAGCAACGAATTAGCTCCAATTTCCACCTCCGCGCGCTGCTTATTTTATGCACGAGACTGTAATTTCCTGCATCCCGCGGTCTCGCGTTTCGATCGATGGTTTACCGACGAAATAATCATTCGGACAGTCTCACTGTCGAAGTTATCGTTGTGTTATGGAGCGGAGACTTACTTGTGTTGCGACTGGTGGGAAGTATTGTAGCGTCAGTTGCCAACGCGATCAGTAGGCTGCGGCGCTGTGCGAAGTTTCGTACCAGTCTGTCATGAGTTTTGTGTGAAGTTTCAAAGTAATGGAGGTTTATTTGAAAATTGTGTACTTAGTGCGGTGATTTCGGACAATGCCGAGAACGTATAAAAGTAAGAAAGGTGTTCAAAATCGGTATAATTATGACCCAGAAATTTTAAAAAAGTAGTTCTAGGTATTCAGTGTGAGAAAATTAACGTATAGAAACGCCTTTTATAAATAAAATCATTTAAATCGAGGACATCCTTAGTATATTTTAAAAGTCGCTAAAATCAAACAGGAACAAAGTAAATTTTAAAAAAGTCAATTTGTATCCAAAATCACCCCATACACATCAAACACCGGACAGAGATTAAAAATACTCATGTGTCCGAAATCACCCCAGTCCATGGGGTGATTTCAGACACTTTATTTGTCTGCCTCAGGAAAAAGTAGATGCACATGAACGTTCTGCTTCTAGAATATTTTATTGGTCATACATAGACGCCACCATTTCCGTAAAAAACAATGAAATCTGACAAAACCTACGAAAGTTATACAGAAAATAATATCAAAACTGTCCGAAATCACCCCATTTGACAGTACTTTTATTTGCATATAAATTACCTAAAATACTAACACGAGTAATGTCAGTTGAACTGAATGAAGACATACTTAGATTTTTAATCATGTTTATGTAATGCAGAATTAGGTAGAATAATTGCTTTTAGACAATAACAGGTGGTGATAGTACTTTGGTCATTATTTGATCGAATGTTGCTTACTCAACCACTTTGAGAGGTACTATAGTCTGCGTCACGTAGGAAGGCGGCCCAGTTTTCAGCCGTTCCTCGCATCCCCATCAACTACCGCAGTGACAGCCAATTACGTTCATTCTGTAGGGGCGTGGCTGGCCCCAAGTTACGCAGTGTTTCTCCCACAGGCTCCACTGTTTACTGTTTGCGCTCGGCCGTAGCTCCTCCCCACCACGCTTCCCCTATCGCTCCGCGCCGAAGCGCCTTTTTACGTGAGGACAACAATCTCTGTTAGAAAGTAATGTGGGAAATGGCCTATTTAAAGTTGTATGGGTTATTGCAATTATTCATAATTAAGTTCGAGGAAGTTGAAAGAAAAATTTTATGTAACATGGAAAGGGATGTAGACAAATGTGGTATAAAAAAAATAAGCGTGCAAAACGTACTCAGTATTTGGAAAAAACTGAACAGCACCTGATAAAATTACGTGGATTTAATAATAATCGCGCTCTCTGCTACTTTACAAGTTTCATGGAAGCATTTTGTGCAAATATCTCGATGCAAAATCGCTCCACCTTCTCAGAAAAGAGACTTACACTCGTAAATTGGGTGTCTCTATGCTGACGTATTTCGGAAATTGGGAAACTTCATTCATTTAACAATACTTTTTAAACAGATTGCAATAATTAGTAATTTTTTAAACCGACATGCGTTAATTTTGTGCTCCATTTTCTCTTGTTGCGACTCATATACTTCAAGTAACGACCCTAGGTGCTAGGATTCTTCCCTGGAAATGGCGGCGATCAGCTGCTTCAATTCTGGGACAGTAGCCTCGCTACTCCACTACGGCGTGATAGGGGTGTGGTTAAGAGCCGTACAGAATACGCAAAGACCTTGTAAGATAACAAGACTCCCTAACGGTCGCCATGATAGTGGCAAGCGTAAGATAAATACGAGTGTTGTTAGGAGTTAAATCGTGTATTATATAGCTACTGCGGTGTATTTACTCAGTTGGTAGTCACGTCTTTATTGTTTGACTATTGCAGTATACATGAAGCACGATAGTGAAGAGCTGCTCACCATTTAACTGCACAAAAGAATGAATACTGTCTTTCCATTTATATTTCTCAGGAATACAACTAGCACTACTACTTGTGTTCAGGAATAGTACACTTGCTTAACTCACTCTTAGTCAAGACAATAAAGGATTTTGAATGAAATAAATAATAGGCTTTTACAATACTGGTAGCTCTTAAAAACGAGCTACTTTAGGCAGTACCGGCGGACAGGAAGTTCAAAAAGTTTCATTTTATGATTGTGTAAAATAACTATTGGGGGTCACGAGATCAGTTGCTTCACTGCAGTTCGAAATTTTGTTTATGAAATGAATATTAACAGCTTGTAACGCAGAATTTAATCTGCTTTATACACACGTGTAATAACTGATAGGGGTTTACACACTTTGTATGGTTCCATATATGAATGATACATAGCCTAACAGGACGCGCATTGTGAAGTTGAACCCTATGGCGATAGTTGCTGACTTCTGAGCAGTTCACGCTACTGTAAGGTATTTGGCTTGCAGCATTAAAAATACTAATATTCGTGGTAGATACCCAAAAATTGTTAATGTTAGATGCACTCATTTAAGAAAAAGTTATGGCATTCTTCGTATTCTTATAAGAAATTGGTAGTGGCTGGTTTCGGTATTCACAAGGTAAGACGCTATTTTGCAGTTGTGTGTCTGATGGGATATTTCATTTTCACAGTCTGTTATGAACATTAGCTGTTCCAGGCAGCCCTGTTGCATTTTATGATGCTATAAAATATCTAAAAATTGGAGACTATGGCAGGCACTCAAGCAAAGACGGAAAGTGTTGTGAAACTCTTCTGCACTTAATGTTTTGTACAAAAGTTTCACCATCGTAAAATATATTGAGGAAGTGCCAAAAAATCTTGTCTGACGATAAATTCCGTTTATATGCTGCACTTTGAACGCTAAAAAACTAAATGTTATAATTCGGTTTAGTTAGGTAGAAGAAACGCTGTTGTTCCATTTTTATACAACATGTGTTACGCACATTTAAAGTTCGTGCGGAAGTTTGCCACCATAATGGCCGCCGAGGCGCTTTTCAATTTGCCCGCTGTTCGCAGTCGACAACTTACGAAATTGTGGGGGATTGAGAAAATGGTGTCGACCGCGGTGGCCGATGGGACTGAGGCGCTTCAGTCACGGTCTGCACGGCCACTACGGTCGGGGGTTCGAATCCCCCCCACGGGCATGGATATTTGTGCCGTCCTAGTTCGTAAGTAGTTCATAAGTAGTTTGTAAGTTTAGGGACTGATGACCCCGTAGTTAAGTCCCATAAGCTTTACAAACATTTGAACATTTGATTTGAGAAAATGGTATGTCGCGGTGGAGTAGCCGAGCGGTCTAAAGCGTCTCGCTGTGGAGCGCGCAGTTGCTCGCCGTGGAGGTTCGAGTCCTCCCAGGGGCATGGGTGTGTGTGTTGTCCTTAGGTTAGTTTACCTTAGTTTAAGTAGTTTGTAAGCTACGGATTGATGACCACGCAGTCTGGTCCGATAGATTTACAAACATTTAGAAAATGCTATTTCCGAACGACTCAGTGGCAATTTTATATGCCTGCATTGCGACGCGATGTGTGAAGCGTTTACTCTAAAACATTATTGATAGATGTGAAGCATTGAATTAAAATTTGCTTACTAGGCAGACGTCTTAACCGTTAGACTAACACACCACTAACGATTAAGGCGCCTTGGAATAGTCTATGTACGATTTCCCTCCACAACACAAACTTTAATTCAGCTTCTTTGTTCCAAAGATAATTGCCACTACTGCCAAGGCTCTCCATGCAGCGGAATAGCACCTCAGCAATGGACATGGTGGAACAATCCTGTTATGGTGATATAAATATCAATTAATATGAATAAATAATCCCTGAGACGGATTTTCGTCTCAAATATGTCAAATACATTATTGATAGATGTGAAGCATTGAATTAAAATTTGTGGTGTGTTAGTCTAACGGTTAAGACGTCTGCCTAGTAAGCATGGAGGTCCAGGTTCGATTCCCGGCCGCACCACAAATTTTAATTCAATGCTTCACATCTATCAATAATGTCTTTGACATATTTGAGACGAAAATCCGTCTCAGGGATTATTTATTCATATTAATTGATGTTTACTCTAAAGTGCGAATTTTCGTTTCCGGAAAAGTGGAGTGTTATCAGGTGATGCTGAAGAAATAGAATAAAGAGATGAGACATTTAAAAGATTAGTATTCATATACGAAGGAGACAAACTGAGTAGGTGGACAGGAAGAAATTGGGGTGGCGTGGGAGAATGCAAATCGGGGAGGACCGAACGTTGCTCGTTAATTGTTTTTCTGTTACATAGTGGTATTGCTATATAAATATTTTGCATATGTACGTAGTTCAGTGTCATACTAAATATTTTTGTCCAAAATTTCGTAGGTATATCGAACTGCACATCACTGAGTACAAGTATTTCTGGAGTAACTATTTACATGCGCACTGCCAAGCAGGTTAGAGTAGAGGGAGGTGGCGCTGCCAGTGACTGTTGCAAGCTCTTTGAAAACTTATGTGTTGGCCATGAGGTAAATAATTAATGCAGCTCCTGCACTATAGTAAATTGAAAAGCAATAAATAATGGTGTCGGATCAAGCCCCTCCCAAACCAGATTTATGGATCCGCTACTGCGGGTTTCTTCACTTCATTACCTCCTTGTCACATTCAGTCACAGTCGCGTCGTCGTCGAACGCACATTACACGCATGATCACATACTCTTTTAATGATACACGATACGTCATTGCAATGGGTGATGACGTTCTGCCACAGGTCGTAGAGCGCCAGTGGCGATGATACTACTCGCCTCGTTTTTTAGGCTAACTTTATATATATATATAATGTGTGTGTGTGTGTGTGTGTAGAAAATCGCGTTTCTACGAAAAATATAACTATGTATATGAAAAAAAGGGTAAATGCAAAATGTCATTAAAAACGTTAAAAGCCGCTTCCGAGACAGCTTATAGCACGTTTAAAGATATAAGATTTGAATATCTTCACAATCACATCCAGTAACATCTCAGGCATTATTTTTGAATGCCTGTCGTAACTATTGTGGAGCTTGAAATAACAGCTACTGCATCAGTAACTGAAAGGACCAGAATAGTATTATCTCACTGGTTTTAGCAAGTACTGCAAAAGTAAACATTTCGTCGAACTCTTACTAAATATCTTCTAATTTTAAAATCTTAAGAGCGGGATTTATTCTTTTCATAGGTGTAAAAGCTGTCTGTGTTCTTAAACCATATATGAATTCCCTCTTCATACGAAACACGTCTCCTACTCCTAGTCCTCGAACAAAATGGCTTATGAGAAACAATATAAGACTAATAACTCTTGCTAGGTACCTCAGAAATATTCTAAGTGCGATAAGCAATAACATCTCTCTCACAGAAAGACTTAAGACCAGGCATTATAGCATTACTTGTACGAACAAAAGCAATAGTAAGCTATCCAGAACCATCAAAAACTTCATAGCAAATGGCGAACTGAAGTCATGGTTACCACAATCTCGTTTTTCATATTTTTGACACTTTTGCAACTGAGAGTCTCAATTATCTTTGTGAAACAGTTTTTCTGTCATCTGACGTCCATCCCCCCGACCGAGTTATGAATGAAACACAGGAAAAAAGCGCATCTAGCAGCAACAAGTGGGAAAAAAAGATCGCTTAAGAAGGCTTGGAGACTTTTCGGCGACAGTGAGGGGAGGCAGCGCGACGAGGGACGGAAGCACAGAGTAACATACGCAGAGAAGCAGCCCCCCGAAACCACTGTCCGTAAGATGCTAGCAGGTGTCAGGCGGTTCCCTGGCTTAGTACCGGTAGACCACACTAGAGGCGCTTCTGAGGGTAGCGTGGAGGGGAGGCTGAGGGAGAGCTCGTGCCGCCTGCCACGAGGCCACGGCTGTGTCCGGCGTGCCGGCGTTTGGGGGAGGTGGTGGTGGGGATAGCCGCTACCTGCCGCTTGATCTGGCCAGTTCCAAAGGGCTGCTTCTGACCGCAGTGCCATCATGGGACTTCTTACATCTACATCTACATCTACATGGGATACTCTGCAAATCACATTTAAGTGCCTGGCAGAGGGTTCATCGAACCGCAATTATACTATTTATCTCCCATTCCATTCTCGAATAGCGCGCGGGAAGAAAGAACACCTGAATCTCTCTGTACGAGCTCTGATTTCTCTTATTTTATTCTGATGATCATTTCTACCTATGTAAGTGGGAGTCAACAATATATTTTCGCATTCGGAGGAGAATGTTGGCGATTGGAGTTTCGCAAGTAACCCACGCCTCAGCGATAAGCGCCGTTGTTCTAATGATTCCCATCCCAGATCCTGTATCATTTCCGTAACGCTGTCTCCCCTGTATCGTGACAATACAAAACGAGCTGCCCTTCTTTGACTCTCTCGATGTCCTCCGTCATGCCCACCTGATAAGGATCCCACACTGGGCTGCAATACTCCAAAAATGAACGGACAAGCGCAGTGTATGCAGTTTCTTTAGTAGTTCTGTTGCATCTTTTAAGGATTCTGCCAATAAAACGCAGTCTCTGGTTCGCCTTTCCCACGATATTATCTACGTGTTCTTTCCAGCTTAAGTCTGAAGTAATAGTGATTCCTAGGTATTTTGTGGAGTTTACGGCCTTCACATTTGATTGATTTATGTTGTAAACAAAGTTTAACGGATTTCTTTTCGTACTCATGTGGACGACTTCACACTTCTCATTATTTAGAGTCAATTGCCAATTTTTACACCATACTGATATCTTATTCAGATCGTTCTGCAGTTGGTTTTGATCTTCAGATGATTTTACTAGACGGTAAATGACGGCGTCATCTGCAAACAACCTGAGAGAGCTACTTAGATTTTCCCCTACATCGTTTATGTAAATAAGGAATAGCAGAGGACCAATAACACTACCTTGTGGAACGCCCGATATCACCTCTGTTTTAGTCGATGCCTTACCATCGATTACCACGAACTGTGTCCTCTCTGACAAGAAATCCCCTATCCAATTGCAAATTTGGGGCGATATACCATAACCACGCAATTACGGAGTGGACGGAAGCACAGAGTAACATATATATTTTTCTGTGACGAAAGTCGTCACGGCCCTAACATGGCCGTAGCTCCTTAACCACGCCCCCTGCCGTGCAGGGTGGCCGTCGCTTCTGACAACGACCCGACAGTAACTGAACATTGTCCAACAGACGCAGGTCGCGCCGTTACCCTTAATCAAACATCCGGAGACAAGGGGGAAAAACCTCTTTAGTGCCCTCTTTCTCTTTGACGTGTGCGGAGTGAGGCGTAGAAACCGACTCAGGCACAGCAGTCAGTAGCTGCAAGTAGTTGCACTGTGTGCTGGTGAGGGGAGGGTTGGGAAGGGGAAGTGGGAGAGGGGAGGGGGCAGAGAGAGACATCAAAGACAGCGACGGTGCCCGGGTGACGATCGCGCTGGCGGGCTACAGAGCAATTACGGAAGATTCTCGCAAGGCGGACCCGCCCACACATGGTCGCTAAAGGGGGGTAATAACGAATGATGCCTGACGAGCAAAGGCGTATAAACGTGGATGAGCGGCCATTGATGGCCGGCAGGAAATTACAAACGCAGAAAATATCGCCCGAGCCAGAACTTAATTAAACGTAGCCGCCGCTGCGACATGATTGCCATTAATAAGTTATGTCGCTTGGGTAAGCAATAAAAGTCTTATGACAACGATTAACGCTGGTTTCAGCTTTATTCTTTGGCAAAATAAACGGTAATCATCTTTTTGGGGACTGCTGTTTTTCTTATTTTTCGTACTTGCTCAGTTAAACTGGAGAGGAATTTGTCTTGTGCCGAAACACCTATCGTAGTTTTTACGCGAACATGTTACAACACTTTTTTGGCAGATTACAAGCTGTAAAGTATACAGGGTGCTACAAAAATGTACGACCAAACTTTCAGGAAACATTCCTCATACACAAAGAAAGGAAATATGTTATGTGGACATGAGTCTGGTAACGCTTAATTTCCATGTTAGAGCTCATTTTAGTATTTATCTTTAAATGTAAATTGAAATTATTCGTGCAGACAATTGTCAAACTACCCAATTGTTTCGTTAGTACGTACTGTACTTCCTCGATTCACGTCATCAACACAGATTTTCTGTGAACCTTTGGGCAGGAATTGTTGGTCATGTCTTGATTGGGCTTCATGTTCTTCCACCTACGCTCACTGGACCAGGTTATCATGATTTCATACAGGATACTCTACCTGTGCTGCTAGAACATGTGCCTTTACAAGTACGACACAACATGTGGTTCATGCACGATGGAGCTCCTGCACATTTCAGTCGACGTGTTCGTACGCTTCTCAACAACAGATTCGGTAACCGATGTATTGGTAGAGGTGGACCAATTCCATGGCCTCCACGCTCTCCTGACCTCAAACCTCTTGACTTTCATTTATGGAGGCATTTGAAAGCTCTTGTCTACGTAACCCCGGTACCAAGTGTAGAGACTCTTCGTGTTCGTATTGTGGACGGCTGTGATACAATACGCCATACTCCAGGGCTGCATCAGCGCATCAGGGATTCCATGCGATGGAGGGTGGATGCATGTATCCTCATGCACATTTTGAACATTTCCTGTAACAAAGTGTTTGAAATCACGCTGGTACGTTCTGTTGCTGTGTGTTTCCATTCCATAATTAATGTGATTTGAAAAGAAGTAATAAAATGAGCTGTAACATGGAAATTTAGCGTTCCCGGATACATGTCCACATAAAATATTTCCTTTCTTTGTGTATGAGGAAGGTTTCCTGTAAGTTTGGCCGTACCTTTTTGTAACATCCTGTATAGTACATTCGAAGACACCACTGCCAGTAACTTCATGTGATACACAACCTCTGACAATAGCGTTTGGTAAATGAAGTCAGAACGGTCAATCGGGCAATAACGTGTATCGCAACGCAGTACCTCCATCGCGGTCGGTGTCGATAACCTGCTCCCACCG
This sequence comes from Locusta migratoria, assembly GCA_026315105.1. Taxonomy (NCBI): domain Eukaryota; kingdom Metazoa; phylum Arthropoda; class Insecta; order Orthoptera; family Acrididae; genus Locusta; species Locusta migratoria. Next base: position 323,249,755 of record CM048745.1, on the reverse strand, counting down.
TAGTTCAGTTGTGTTGTGTGTTTCGTGTTAGACCTGTTAGAGGAAGTGTTTATTTAGTGCGTTGGTTCTGAACTGAGAACAGAACAATGAAAGAGCGTAAGATTCAATTAAAGTTGTTTTAAGCCTGGCAAGACACCTAGGGCTGCGTTTATAGACAGCGGTTTCTCCACAGCGGAGCAAGAGCTGTGATTTTGCGGAGGTGCTGCTCGTCACTCACACAGCAGGTGTTTCAGCAGCGGTGACCTTAAGCACCCTTAATCGGCCAGACATATGGCGTACCAAACATCAGAGTTGCCAACTCTGTCACAAAGACTCCCTGTAAATTTACTACAAAATCCCCTAAATCGGAAGAAATCCCCTAAAAAAAGCAAACAGCGGGGGGGGGGGGGGGGGGGGCGGCGGCGGCGCGGCGGCTCATAGCAGCAACCTGCAACCTGACTAATTTACAGAAAAAAATAATCTTGTTTTTGAGCCTTCCAACTTGCTCTCTTCGCTCTCTCTCTCTCTCTCTCTCTCTCTCTCTCTCTCTCTCTCTCTCTCTCTCTCTCTCTCTCTCGCCGTCTATTGCATATATATTAAAAATTAAGAGCCATGCCCACGGGCACGAAAGTAGAGGTGCAATACCGAAAGATAGCTCATAATAAGAAATAATTACAATCTTACCTTCCAGCAAAGGGTCCGTGCCTACTTTCTCTTAATTTCGGTAGCCATTTTGACCAATAAAACAATGCATTTACATCACAAATTGAGCTGGTCATTAAAGTAAAAATAATTGTTGATCACCAATACAATGATCGCTAACGCACCTAATTTCCGATCATAGCACGTGACGTAAAGGTATTTCAGTGCAGTGTCTTCGGAAAATATCAGTCCATTCACTATAAAAAACTGGTATTGTTGAGCGACGAGATGGAAAGAGGGAAAACATGCGCCGCCTCCTTGCGTTGTAAGTAAACAGTGCAGGCAACATGAGCTGAAGAAACAATGAAAACAGCGCGACAGTAGTGACAGAAGAGCGACAATGTAAATCAGCACAGGCTGATAGTATGCTGCCCGGTTGGCAATGAACACCTGCAATCAGTACAGCAACACGTCTTCCGATTGCTACACACACATTTGATGCAAAAATAAACAAACTGTCTTCTTTCCCCTAAAAATCCCCTTGACAGTTCTTTTTCCCCCTAAAAATCTCCCTAACATTTCTTTCCCCCTATATCTCCCACTGAAAAAAAATTTCTCCCCTAAATCTGGGGAGAAAACCTCCAAGTTGGCAACCCTGCCGAACAGCCCCATCAGCCGCCGTGAAAGCGGTTTGGAAGTGCAGCCGCTGGTATTTTGATACCGCAGCGAAAGATCGGGGGGCCGCTACTGCAGCTGCGGCTATGAACAGGGCCCCACGCTGCATTATGAAAAACAGCATACTGCCAAACCGCCGCGATTGCTCCGTCGCGGAGGAACCGCGGGCTATAAACACGGCCTAAGGAAACGCATGCGATGCCGGTATGTATATGGGGATCAATCACTGTCATGAAGAGTGTGTACAAGTGGTTTGTTCGTTTCCGAGGAAGCTGGGAAAGTGTTTCGGACAATCCCCATAGTGGACCACCGGCGACTGCAGTCAGTAACGAAAACATTGAGAAAGTGAGGAGAGCAAACAGAAACAATTGTCTATTAACTGTGCGCATGATAGCGGATGAACTGCAGATTAAGCGTGAATCCTTATCCAGAAGTTATGAAAGAGCAACTTGTCGTCTTCTGCCACATCACTTGACTGACGATGTTTAGAGGCTTCGCCGGCCGCGGTTGCCGAGGGGACTGAGGCGCTCCAGTCACGGTCTGCACGGCCACTACGGTCGGGAGTTCGAATCCCCATCGGTCATGGATATTTGTGCCGTCCTTAGTAGTAGTTAGTTCTTAAGTAGTTTGTAAGTTTAGGGCCTGATGACCCCGTAGTTAAGTCCCATAAGCTATACAAACATTTGATTTTTAGAGGCTTCACAGGATTTTGTCAAAACGGCGGATGAGACACACAATTTCCTCTCACCAAGGATGAAGCCTGGTCTCTCCAGTACGGCCCTGAAACGTAACTGCGAAGCGTGGAATGTCGTTTTCCGAAATGACCTCGTCGGAATGTCAGAGTAGGAAAATCACGCATCAAAACGATGCTGATCACCTCTTGCGATAGTCTACGTAATATTTACAAGCTATTTCTAACTGATTGATGTTGAATGCTGCAACGTATGTTGTGTTTCATGCAACGGTTATGCAGGCTACGAGCGAAGTACGCATAACAAAGTTATTGACCTTTTTTTCCATTCTGACGATCGCCCACACATTGCCAACATCCTTCTACAGTTCCTGTCAAAAAGGGGGTGTGGTTCAACTTGAACATCCACATTACTCGTCGGATATCAATCCTTCAGACTTCTTCCTAGTTCCTCAGCTCAAACTCGCTTTGAAAGACATTTTACGATTTTCCTGAGATCCAATTAGACAACACGAGGCTTTTGCCCAGCATCCCAAAGGAAGACTTTGTGCAAAGTTTCCAGGACATGTATCACAGAGCTCAACGGTACAAGGTTATGGGAGGTGACTATTTCGAAGGACAGTAAGGTAACTTTAGTTTATGATTCATCTACTTTAATGTTACAGGACTATTCACGAAATTTATTGTCAGACGTTGTATGTAAACAACTGATGCACCGAATTAATTTCGGAAAAGAAAAAGGAAAAAAGAATCCTTATAAAACGAATATTCTTTAAGTCAAGGAGTGTTGCAGGAATTATACTGGGTGATCAAAAAGTCAGTATAAATTTGGAAACTTAATATATCACGGAATAATGTAGATAGGTAAAAATTGACACTCATGCTTGGAGTGGCATGGTGTTTTATTAGAAACAATAAATAAATAAATAAAATAAAACTTCAAAAATGTCCCACAAATGGCGCTTACTTTGACCAGAAAAGCAATAATCAGCATAACAAATGTAGACAAAGCAAAGATGATGTTCTTTACAAGAAATGATCAATATGTTCACCATCATTTCTCAACAATAGCTGTAGTCGAGGAATAATGTTGTGAACAGCACTGTAAAGCATATCCGGAGTTATGGTGAGGCATTGGCGTCGGATGTTGTCTTTCAGCATCCCTAGAGATGTCGGTCGATTACGATACACTTGCGACTTCAGGTAACCCCAAAGCCAATAATCGCACGGACTGAGGTCCGGGGACCTGGGAGGCCAAGTACGGCGAAAGTGGCGGCTGAGCACACGATCATCACCAAACGATGCGTGCAAGAGATCTTTCAAGCGTCCATCAATATGGGGTGGTGCGCCATCCTGCATAAAAATCGTACGTTCCAGCAGGTGTTTATCAGCCAGGCTGTGGATGATGTGATTCTGCAACATATCGGCGTACCTCTCACCCGTCACGGTAGCAATTACAAAACCAGTACACGCAGTTCCTCGAAGAAAAAAGGCCCTATAACGGTATATGTGGTAAATCCAACCCATACCGTGACTTTCTCGTCGTGCAATGGAGTTTCTAGGATTTTCGGTAGCCCAAATTCTGCAGTTGTGGGCGTTGACAGACCCTCGGAGCGTGAAATGAGCTTCGTCGGTCCACAACACGTTACTCAACCAATCGTCATCTTTCACCATCTTTTGAAACGCCCACACCGCAAATGCCCTCCGCTTCACTAAATCGCCAGGTAACAGTTCATGTTGCCGGTGTATTGTGTAAGGATACCATCGGAGGATACGCCTAAGTGCCAACCAAACAGTAGTGAATTAAATGCCGGTGAGACGTGCGACTGCACGAGCGCTGACTTCCCCGTGCATAGACGAACCCGCTGCAGTCTCCATTTCTTCCTGAACTGTCTCAGCAGCATTACGCCTTGTGCTCGGTCGGCCACTATGCGGTCTATCGTCTAAACAACACGTGGCTTCGATCTTCGAAATCATTCTCGCCATAGCTGCATTTGTCAACAGACCTTTACCCGTTCGAATCCCCTTATTATGACGATAGGATCGTAACGCTGAACTAGGACATTCCCCATTCTGATAACACAGCTTCACTAAAAGCGCCTGCGACTGCGACTGCTGGTGCATCTGATTCTCTCTCTCTCTCTCTCTCTCTCTCTCTCTCTCTCTCTCTTTCTCATTGCAGCTCTTTTTATACACGATTTTCATGAGCAGTCACTGACATTTTGCTGTCCAGCGCCATCTGTCGCACATTTTTTGAACTTTTTTTTCCGTTCTAATAATACCCCATGTCATTCCAAGCATGTGTGTCAATTTTTACCTCTGTATCTACATGATTCCGTGATTAATTAAGTTTTCAAATTTATACTGCCTTTTTTATTACCCGCTAGTGAGTCGTTTTATTACGTCATTTACGGTTTGACATAATTTTATTGCGTCACTCAGGCGGCGCATCAGCAGACATCAAGTGTATAGTATTGCCCACACCCCTCCCTTTGATCGTAGTTAATTTTAAATAATGTGTTCAGCAATTAGTCGACAATGATGTAGAATCTTTTATAACTGGAAATGCAGATTTGAACTGGTACCTAGCTATTTTCAATGTATTTGTTTAGCGTGATTAGCTCAATAATACAGCTACGTCTTACAGATGTTTACGTACAATTTTCTCAGTTCATACTGTAGTGTTGACAGGTAGATGCAGTGTTTTTCTATTATCGAAAAGATTTTTACCCACGACGAATCATTCCCAGGTGTAAATAATAGCCTTTATGAGTCCTAGCTCTTATGTCAACGGGTTAAAATTATTCAGTAAGTAAATTTTCGTTTCTGCCCTGTTTTACTTTGAATTGGTATAACACACACACACACACACCGAAAGGTAATTTGGAATATTACGAGGGTCACTCCAAAATAAATGCACACTATTTTTAATACAGTTTTTATTCTACATGTTTGAAAGAATTACAGTGTGTACATAAATCCTTTAGGAACAATATTTTCATTTCTCCACATAATCCCCATCCCTCTCAACTGCCTTACGCCATCTTGGGATCAGCGCCTGTATACCCGCACGGTAAAATTCTCGACCAACACGTTGTGCCCACTTACATCACGGAACATGCTTAGCCACCGACTAACTGCACTGCGATCGACAGCAGCATCTCCATACACGTTTTTCAACCTCTTGTGGATTTTTCCCACTGTCTCGTTTTCACAGCACGTTTCTTCTGACGAACGTCAAGTGAAGCAGCCATCTTGAAGACATCCTGTGACAGCGCCACTCACGGAAACACGTTGAACTAAGTTTGAAAACAAGCGGGAAGGATGTATCTACACACTGTAAATGTTTCAAAGATGCAGCTTTAAAACTGTATTAATATATAGATTTTCTTTTGGAGTGACCCTCGTAGATTCAGAGGGAATGTGTTCGAAAGATCTAAACATAAGAAAATCCATCTAAGTATTAACGTAGTGTGGGGTGTAATGGGATGGTGACTACAATGGTATCCGACGATCCCTTAAAATTTACCTTACCAAATCATTATTAACGGCGGCGACCCCGGGGCAATGTGTCAAAGGTGTAAGATACAGTTGAAAATAGTTAACAGTACGTTGTGTAGGCCTACAACAAATTTTCACAAATGGTGTTTCAAAAACTAGCTTTATTACACCTGGATGGATGAGGAATGAAAGATTTCTTAATTTAGTTTTCAGCATACGTTTTCATATTTCCGAAATTCATTGAAGGTGATGTAACATTAGCAGAACGTAAGCTGATTATAAGCAGTTTTGAATTATTTTAAACGAAATTCAACTTTCTTATGAAACATTTTTGTATATTTCACTATTCTAGAAATATTGACTCTGTGCCAGATTAACTTTTTGAATGTGTTTTTTTTTTTTTTTTTTTTTTTTTTTTAGCTTAAACTAGAAATTGAGCAAATTGAAAACTGCTACGCGTTTCATAAGCTGACAAGTTTCATAGAGGTCGTTTATTTACATTTTGATACGTTCCCTTGCCATAACGCACTGCCTGCGCGTAGAATGAAATCACTTCTCAATCTCTCTCCAAACGTCTTCCACGGGGTTAGTGTACTAGTCAACAAGGCATGAGCTATGACGACTGAAAGGTCTTATTAGAGAAGCTGCGACCAAATCTTATCCACGAAACGTTCGATGGACGAGACGCCAGGAAGTATTTGAATCTATCATTCATCGAAGAAAGCTTTCAAGTTCGTCGCTAAGCACACGTAAACGTAATTTGTCGATTTTATGTACATCTGTCTAAAAGTCATTGTCCAAACAGGGCAAGAAACTGGTAATCTGAATGAGGAGACACACGCATCGTCTGTTAACAAGAGTAGCTAATACCACAGTTTAACATATACAGTCACGATACGTTTACATTGATTTTAACATACTTTTTACATTAGGAAACGTATGTAATAGCTTAAAATAGGTAATAACTTGTAAACAGTTCTACATTTCTCTTAATTAAGTTTCCTAAGGTCCCTGGCAAAGTACGAAACGGTAGGAAACGCCAGAAGACTTTTCCTTTGGCAGAAAGACGTCGCTTTTCTACTAACGAACGTTAAGGTTTCTTCATTATAATTCCACTCGAATCAGTTTGTTTGAACGTAGCAAACGTATATAGAAAGCAATAACTACAATATGTAACGTACCAAATCAGCTACAACAGTTGTAGATGAAGGAAACACGTCACAAACGTGGCAATAAAACGGCAAAAGCAATGAAACTGTTTTCCAGCAGAGACGAAGGCAATTCTATTGTTGCTACAGTTGAACCACAAATGGCAAGAATCATAAAAAATATGACTTTTTAAGCTAAAGTAATTACACTGAACATAATATGCACGTTTTAGGAAGACGTATAGGTATAAAACTGCTCGAATCATTACACTCCATACCGATTTCATACACGTCAAGAAAACTGTCTGCCGCGGTGGAATAGCCGAGCGGTCGCCGGGCGCCGTGGCTCAGCGCGCCCGGTCAGAGGGCTGAACGCCTCTCTGTAATAAAAAAGCTGAGCCAAGAACTCATCGAACGACAACGAACAAAAAGGAACAACGACCGCAATGAACTGATCAACCCATAGAACAAAAAAAAAAAAAAAAAAAAAAAAAAAAAAAAAAAAAAAAAAAAAAAAAAAAAGAGCGGTCTAAAGCGTCTCGTTGCGGAGCGCGCGGTTGCTCGCAGTGGAGGTTCGAGTCCTCCCTGGGGCATGGGTGTGTGTGTGTGTTTTTGTCCGTAGGTTAGTTTACCTAGGTTTAAGTAGTTTGTAAGCTACGGACTGATGACCACGCAGTTTGGTCCGATAGATTTACAAACATTTGAACATTTTTGAAAACTGTCATAGTAACAAAAGACCATAATAGAAATTTATTATTCTCTTATGTCTTTAGTCTACTTACTTTCAGCGGAATAAGATTGAAATACACACATATTCGTAAGTATTTGTTCAAGGCGAAGTAGTTGTTTATACCACTGAATCAGTGAAATTGACTTTTTACATTAATTTCCGTATTAATTTACGTCTCTTGATATTTTCCTAATGCCTGTAACGCAAAAATTGTACCAACTATTTCGTTAATTACGTACAAAAGTAATTATAAACAAAATTCACAACTGTGGTGGCTTTCCCACCGCTAGGAGAGCTAGTGTCGTTGCAGCTGTCAGTTGGTAACAACTTTTACAGCAGTGAGTGTCGCGACTGTTTTTGTTAGACTGTGGTAATACCCTGTGCACGGCAACTGGCCGTTAAGAATTGTGCCCATAAACGAGAGCATTTCAGCGCTACATCTCCTCGGAAGGTTACGCACGGTCGTCCTATTGTTCTGCTGCGATTTTATATCATGCCTCGGTCTATATGGTACGCAGATTCTGTATGGTTCCAAGGAGGATGTTCTTTTCTGCGGAATATGTCTGCCACTTACAAGACAGCTTGAGGCACATCGAATATGCATGCCTGTCCACGCACGCTACGTCCTCACTCGGTAGTGTCTCAAGCTGTCCGCGCTGGAGATACGGGTGCGACAGCGGGAACGGGAATGTGTTACCAACTTGGATGAAAATCCGTGAGACAATACAGTCTCGCCAACATCCTATTCCATTGCAAATCACTATAGCAGTCTCGTCGTTCAGAAACCGCATCCAATAATACACTGACAATGGACACCTTTGACTTTCAGCGCTCGGAACCGTACGAAACCACGTTTAGAATAACAAGCAAACATAAAGAAAACAGTGGTGTGCGCACTGACGTATCTATAGCTTTGATATGGGAGGGGTCCAACATTACTAGAAAGTAAACCGGCCGCGGTGGCCGAGTGGTCTGCGGCGTGTGTTGTGCACCCCCTGTTGCCATGTAATATATATATGGAAATATAAAATATCAGAATCTCGCTTGTCAACGTGATTCTATTTTCCTCCACATAAGTCTTAATATGTGAAAGATCTTAATAAATAATTCTGATCACAGATCACAATTTTGTATTAATAAATAATTTGGGCCCTGGTCGCCTATACATAGCAACAAGATGCTAACAAGAAAAATTTTCCTAATGACCTCTACAGAAAATGTCACATCTGAACTAATATATATCACAGAAGATTTCTCTAGGTTCGCCTTTAATCGTTTGCAGTCATTAGGTAAGGATCAGTACACGGTTAAGGCAAGGAATGGTTCACAATATTAAATGAGTTCAGAATAGTTCCACGTTTATACTTTTAAAATAACTGAAATGGCTAATATTTTAGTATTACTTATCCATATATTTACTGTGTTTCATGTTTCCAATCGTATGTTGTTCTACACAGTTTCTCCAGTCCCAGCTGTTATTTTTGTATACAACTACACACAAACAAAAATAATGTCTGTAAACTACCCTGAGATGGTGTTGAGATTTTTCGTGTATCACCTTTGTCCTGATACCAACTGTTGAAAATAATAAATAATTTTTTTTTTTTTTTTTTTTTTTTTTTTTTTTTTTTTTTTTTTTTTTTGCTTATGGGACTTAACTACGGGGTCATCAGTCCCTAAACTTACAAACTACTTATGAACTACTTACGAACTAGGACGGCACAAATATCCATGCCCCAGGGGGGATTCGAACCCCCGACCGTAGTGGCCGTGCTGACCGTGACTGGAGCGCCTCAGTCACCTCGGCCACCGCGGCCGGCAAATAATATTGTTCCACACGTTCTTGTACTGGCAAACTATCGATTTCGTCACAAAATGAAAAATATTTTTTATAAAAAAAACTGAATTAAGTACAGTGGTGAATATTTCTTTCGTCAAGTATTGCTTGACCATTTATTGAAAAATAAATAAATAAATAAATAAAAATTATTTCCATAAGATTACACCGTAGTAAAATATTATCTTCTTGGATATTGGTGCATTTAAGTTTTCGAGTGACTTAAGGACCTAGTCGTAACACCCATTAGCTATCTTTTGAATTATTATTCAAAATAAAGTAAAATAAACCCTACGGCACCACCGTCAATTTGATTCTTAACCATAAATTGTGATAACTGATTCAAAGCTCTGCCTCTTCAGGCGTGGGTGACTTATCGAAACTAATTCACTACAAATAGTATTCCCCCTTTTTTTGTCACTCGAAAACTAAGACCTCGGATACTCGATGTATTCCTTGTTAACATCACGTAATTCAAATTTACTTTAATTACTGTATAGTCACACTCCAGTAAGTATTCAATGGCGAAATCAGTTTTTAATGACCTCCCAAACTTTGTATCAATAACTGTTTTTTTTATAATTACGTTCTACCGTAGGAAAGTAAAATAGTTGTGATAAATAGTTACCGATCCTAACTTTTAGCACACGAACATTTCGTTGCTGTTTATATGACTCCCTCAGGATCATTAAACGATTCGGCCAACTAAATTATCTCAAATAAAACAGCTCCCATCAGGACTGCTCATAATTACATTTCCTTTTCCCACTGGTCATGAACTAATTTGGTATCTCAGCAGTTACTTGATAAAATTTACTACCTTTTAAACAAAATGAGTGGCTTATACCACATATATATCTTCTTTTAATAATAAGGAAAAAAATTATATCGCTTAATTGCACCACCGTTATGGAGCCCTTTTGCTGTCTTAACTAAATGAATCCCTGAGAATGTTCAATCACACTGATTGCAACTACTAATCACTTCCGACAGAAGTTAATGAACCCTTCAATAAGATCCATAAGTAATATTTTTCCTTAAATATCCAGGAATTACCTTTAGCTAGATCGATGTCCTATATTTCATGCGCCGATCTTTATGATTGTACCGGTAATCATTCCCTTACGGCAGCAATTTTTTTCTTTAGACCGGTAAGTTAATATTTCATTTACACTGAAAGAGGCTACATCCGACGGAATGAACATCGACAATAATGATACGTAAATGTGAGCAAGTAAATAACACCTTTCTCCCCCTAACATTATTCTTTGCTTGCGGCCTGCGAGTTTTTAGTGGCCAGCTCTTGATGCAACAGCGCAGGATATTGGGCGCCGACGGCAGCATACTCGCGAGCCCGTCTTAGAATGCAAGGGTCGATCAGCTGAACGGCAGTTACAATTCAGTTCTACAACATTTTACACAAAAAAATATTAATTTATAATAATACAAATGACAAATAAATCGCCTTTTTCTAATAAGCAATGAAGAATAAAGTATTTATCTGTCGCAATAAGTTGTAGCGATCTTGGGATATCATGTAGCGAGTTGTAAAAAAAAAAAATTAAAATTTCCCGTTACAAGTGCCAGGTACGGTCTACACGGCCGTAGGGGGTTCGAATCTTCCCCCCCCCCCTCGGGCATGGATGTTTGTGTCGTCTTTAATGTAAGCTAGTTCATAACTAGTTTGTAAGTTTAGAGACTGATGGCTCCATAGTTAAGTCCTATAAGCTCTACAAGCATTTGAACATGTTTTAGAAAGTAAACTACATTTTCTCTGTAACATTCTTCACTCTGTAACGAGGTGTCGCTGTTAATCCCAATAAAATCAATCAACTGTCAAAAATCCTACAAATTCGTTGGCATCTTTGTTACATGCAAGGAAAGTAAAGCTACACACAAAGATTAATAAACACCTTTGAATGAAACTATTATCTATGAAGAAACTATGCTTAAATACTGTGTCACCAGGTTTTGTTACATTAATCCATATTTGAACTGAAGTTTTTTTAATACTTTGGAATTTACCTGTATTTGGGTGTCATAAGTTGGTGTAATATAAAAGTCATAATTTTTATAGACGACTTATTGCTAAGGATAGCTTCAGTTGTGGTGGTAGATTTTTTAAAGGATGAGATTTCAATATTGTAAGCTGCGTTTTCTGTATAAAAAGTATTACGTTTAGCCTTTTACATATTTCTGCTTATTCATATTTTTTTCTGAATGTAATTGTATCATCAATCACATTAACACTCATTAGGAGCAAGGCCAGAAAGTCTCATCTCCCATTTCATTTATTGTGTATGGTCCTGACCTCTTTATAGTGGGAAGATCAGATGTCAATATGTGATGTTGCATCTGTTCTTAATATAGATTCTGCCTGCCCAGTAACCACGAGGTGGTGGACCTGGACCCGGTCATATGTCTATGTTGTACGATTACAACACATATGTGCGGCTGAGACTAAAATCCTGCATTTGAAATTTGCGACATGTCGAAACAACAGGCGCAGCATGTCTTCCAGTGAGAAACCAGACGAGGAGAGGGCGTGTTGCGAGCCGTGAAGTTCAGTGCTCGAATTAGGACATACTAAAGTGCGAAGACGACGACATTTACCGTCAAATAAAATCATCACAAAACCAATAACAATTATAAAATAATCTAGAGAAAGTATCTGTACGGTGCGAAAAGTGGCGACTGATCGTACATAAACCTGTCCATAGTTGTTTCAAATGTAACAAATTTAATACCGGGTGATCAAAAAGTCAGTATAAATTTGAAAACTTAAAAAATCACGGAATAATGTAAGATAAAAATTGACACACATGCTTGGAAGGACATGGGGTTTTATTAGAATCGAAAAAAAGGTTCAAAAATGTCCGACAGATGGCGCTGGACAGCAAAATGTCAGTGACTGCGCATGAAATTCGTGTATAAGATGAGCTCTGTCAACGCCCACAACTGCAGAATGTGGGCTACCTAAAATCCTAGGTCGTGGAAACTCCATTGCACGACTAGAAACACACGGTATGGGTTGGAGTTATTACATATACCATTATAGTGCCTTTTTTCTTCGAGGAACTGCATGATTCTGGTTTTGTAACTGCTACTGTGACGGGTGAGAGGTATGACGAGATGTTACAGAATCGCATCATCCGCAGCCTGGCTGATAAACACCTGCTGCAACGTACGATTTTTATGCAGGATGGCGCTTCACCCCATATTGCTATACGTGTGAAAGATCTCTTGCGCGCGTCGTTTGATGATGATCGTGTGCTCAGCCGCCACTTTCGTCATGCTTGGCCTCCCAGGTACCCAGACCTCATTCCATGCGATTATTGGCTTTGGGGGTACGTGAAGTCGCAAGTATATCGTGATCGACCGACATCTCTAGGGATGCTGAAAGACAACATCCGACGCCAATGCCTCACCGTAATTTCAGACATGCTTTAGAGTACTGTTTACAACATTATTTCTCGACTACAGCTATCGTTGAGGAATGATGGTGAACATATTGAGCATTTGCTTTGTCTTAATTTGTTATGCTAATTATTGCTTTTCTGATCAGATGAAGCGCCATCTGTCGGGCATTTTTGAATTTTTTTTATTTTTGTTCCAATAAAACCCCATGTCATTCCAAGCATGTGTGTCAAGTTTTACCTCTCTATCTAAAGTATTATGTGATTTATTAAGTTTTCAAATTTATACTGACTTTTTACTCAACCGGTAGTTCACCAGGAACATATGCAGCTACAAGACACAGCTATTTTTTGTTGAATCATACCTCCATAGGTTTGCTATGCTAACCAAGAACGTTTCATGTGCACGATTTGCGGGCGACGGTTGCAAAAACCAGGTATTGGTACAGACTCGTGTGGTTTTTGATATATTTTATGTAACCTAAGGGGGGTGTCTGGACCCCATGAACCCCTCCCTTATAAACGTCCATGGTTGTGCGTCATTTCTATCTAAAACGCCACGCTCACTCTTATCTGCTAGTGCCACTAGATGGTGGCATGTGTAGCTGCACTAACCAGTCCTTAAGTTGTGTGAGTGGCGTAGCTGCAGTACACTGGATGCCGCCATGTCAAAGCTATAGGTACGTCAGTGAGCTATCCGATGGTGATCCTAAATTCACTGCCCGTCAACGTTCGTTAGAAAGAAGGAAATCTCGTCACGCAATACATTAGTTGTCAGTAATGGAAGAAACTTTCTCAGAGTGTACTGTGGCTACGGAAAACTACAGTAAATAATTTGAAGAAATTATATCCTCTGGAAACTTAATCCCACACTAGATTTATAATGCTCACGAATCTGGACTTCTGTTTATCGAATGCTACCCATTAAGACGCAGGCTTCCAGAGTATATGACTCAACAAGGGTTACAATAGGTGTAAAGATTGAGTTACAGTTACGTTGTGTAAGATGTCCGGATCTATATACATCTACATAGATACTCTGCAAATTACATTTAAGTGCCTGGCAGAGGGTTCATTAACCACTTTCATAACTTTTCTCTGCCGTTCCATTTCTAATAGCGCGCGGGAAGAAATAACACCTAAATCGTTCCGTTTTCGATCTGATTTCTCTTATTTTATTGGTATGGTCATGTCTCCCTAAGTAGGTGGGTGCCAGCAAAATATTTTCACATCCAGAAGTAAAAGTCGGGGATAGAAACTTCGCAAACAGATCACGCCGCAATGAATAACGTCTTTCTTTTAATGATTTCCACCCCAATTCGTGGCACATTTCCGTGACGCTTCCCCCCCCCCCGTAACGTGATAAAACAAAACGAGCTGCCCTTCTCTGAACCTTCTCAATATCTTCCGTCAGTCCCACCTGGTGAGGGTCCCACAAGGGGCAACAGTACTCCAAGAGAGGACGCACAAGTGTGATGTAGGCAGTCTCTTTGGTGGAGCTGGTGCATCGTCTAAGCGTTCTGCCAATGAAACGTAACCTTTGGTTCGCCTTCCCCACAATATTTTCTCTGTGTTCTCTCCAGTCTAAGTTGTTCGTAACTCCTAGGTATTTGGTAGAATTTACGACCTTAAGGTTTGGCTGATTTATCGCGTCATTGAAGTTCAGCGGTTTTCTTTTAGTGGTCATGTGTATTACTTCACACTTTTCTTTATTTAGTGTCAATTGCCAATTTTCGCACCATGTAGAAATTTACATCGCTTTGCAGTTGCTTTTGATCCTCTGTTGACTTCACTGACCGATAAACGACAGCATCATCCGCGAACAGCCTAAGGGAGCTGTTCAGATTGTCTCCTGTAACTCTTCCCTGGGGAACGCCAGATATCACTTCATGATACGGATTTTCGATATTCCGAATTACATCGTGTGAGGATACAGGGTTTTAGCTTAGTAACCTCTTTGGTAAAGTTTTGGTCGAACAGTAGTTATCGTTGGCGACAATGCTTAGGTTGGAACGTTTCTTCTTTGTTGGGCGGTGTGTGGCAGTCTCCCGCCGACCGCAGAGCGAGGCAGTAGCACGTCGACAGTAAGTCCGTAAGCCGCGTTTAGCGGTGGCTAAAGTTTTGCCCATCGGTCGTATCGCATATGAGTTTCGGTCGCAGTTGCGTATTGAAATGTTTCAATGTGGACTTGTAGACATTTATCGTAGTGCCACTCGGTTATTTAATCAGTGTATTTAAAGAAAAAGTCATTAACATTTGTCGTTCCGTAATAAAGGAAGTTAACAAGGTTTATTGTTATGGATCATCCCAGTAATTGTCCGTATCCCATACCGTCAAACCATTGGAACAATGATTAAGGATTAATTAAACAGCAAATAGAATATAACGGCACCATCGCCCATCGAGGATTAGGGGGACGCAGCTGTGTCGTTATAATCGGATCCCACCTCGTCCAAAATGTTCAAATGTTTGTAGAACGTATGGAACTTAACTACAGGGCCATCAGTCCCTAAGCTTACAAACTAGTTATGAACTACCTTATACTAAAGACGGCACAAATATCCATGCCCGAGGGGGGATTCGAACCCCCGACCGCAGTGGCCGTGCAGACCATGACTGGAGCGCCTCAGTCCCCTCGGCCACCGCGGCCGGCCACCTCGTCCAGATAAACGAGTTCGTATCTACACAGATAAAGGGTAGAATACACGTTTATATGTTCTAGTTGAGCGACAGTGAACCTCTATTGGCCAGACTGAAAGGTTTTCGGAAACACAGCCCCTCATAAACGTGCTGATGAACACAGCAGACGGCGGCTGGTCGCGATTCTCCCGGCTGCAGCCGCCCGCGGTTGGTGCAGACAACTGACCCATGAACTTGGCCCGTTTCGCAGCGGGTTAAACTGGAGTGCGCCGTGTGTATTTTTAGCAGCGGCGTGGAATACGGGACGCGGCGTCGGTCTGACCTTTGGCAACCGAGCGACGACATGTGAAACGTCCGGAGCGTCTGAAGCACACAAAACGAGGCGACGCCGCCACCGAAATAGACGCGGCTGGAGGTTCCGCTCCACAGCAACACGGGAAAGTTTTTAGCTAAGCGATGTTTATTTCGTCATCTGAATAGGAATGGAAGGAGAAATTTGGAGAGGGCATTAAAGTGCAGGGAGAAGGAATAGAAACATTGCGGTTTGCCGATGACGTAGTAATTCTGTCAGAGACCGCGAACGATCTGGAGGAGCAATTGAATGGGATAGACAGTGTCTTGAAAGGAAGATATAAGATGAACATTAACAAGAGTAAAACGAAGGTAATGGAATGTAACGTCAGAAAATTAGGCGATGCTGAAGGAATTAGATTAGGTAATGAGACAATAAAATTAGTAGATGAATTTTGTTATTTGGGTAGCAAGATAACTTCCAATGGCCGAAGTAAAGAAGATATTAAATGCAGAATGGCTATGGGAAGAAAAGCGTTTTCAAAGAAGCGAAACTTGTTAACATTCAATATAAATTTAAATGTTAGGAAGCCCTTTCTGAAAGCATTTGTCTGGAGTGTAGCATTGTATGGGAGTGAAACGTGGACGATGAGGAGTTCATATAAAAAGATGATAGGAGCTTTTGAAATGTGGTGCTACAGACGAATGATGAAACTTAGGTAGATAACGTAACTAATGAGGAGGTGCTTAACCGAATCGGGGAGAAAAGGAGTTTCTGGCATATACTGACTAAGAGAAGGGATAGATCGGTTGGAGACATCCTAATACATCAAGGAATTGTCAACTTAGCATTACAAGGAAGCGTGTGGGGTGCAAATCGTAGAGGGAGACCGAGGGACGAATATAGTAAGCAGATTCAAAAGGATGTAGGTTGCCGAACGTATTCTTAGATGAAGAGACTTGCACATGTCAGTCTACGGACTGAAGACCACAACAATAATATCTGAATACCTAAGAACACATTCAATGGAAATTTAAAAATTAATCTTGTGAACTAAGGAAAAGTTTGTTAAGTGAAATTAGAGAAAATCAGAAACGAAAAGACCCCACGTCATTCCAAGTGCCATCGACAAGGGATCTCAAATCGATTCCATATTTCTGGATTTCCGGAAGGCTTTAGACACTGTACCCCACAAGCGGCTTCTAATGAAATTGCGTGCTTATGGAATATCTTCCCAATTGTGCGATTGGATTCACGATTCTCTATCAGAAAGGACACAGTTCGTTGTAATTGACGGTAAGTCATCGAGTAAAACAGAAGTGATATCTGGCATTCCCCAGGGAAGCGTTATAGGTCCCCTACTTTTCCATGTGTTTATAAACGATTTAGGAGACAATCTGAATAGCTCCCTTAGACTGTTCGCCGATGATGCTGTCGTTTATCGGTTAGTGTAGTCAACAGAGGATCAAAAGCAACTGCAAAGCGATTTAGACAACATTTCTACACGGTGCGAAAATTGGAAATTGACACTAAATAAAGAAATGTGTGAAGTAATACACATGACCACTATAAGAAAACCGCTGAACTTTAATTACGCGATAAATCAGTCAAACCTTAAGGTCGTAAATTCTACCAAATACCTACGAGTTACAATTACGAACAACTTTGACTGGAGAGAACACATAGAAAATATTGTAGGGAAGGCGAACCAAAGATTACGTTTCATTGGCAGAAGGATTCGAAGATGCACCACCTCCACCAAAGAGACTGCCTACACCACACTTGTGCGTCCTCTCCTGGAGTACTGTTGCCCATTGTGGGACCCTCACCAGTTGGGACTGACGGAAGATATTGAGAAGGTTCAGAGAAGAGCAGCTCGTTTTGTTTTATCACGTTACCGGGGGGGGGGGGGGGGAAGCATCACGGAAATGTTGCACGAATTGGGGTGGAAATCATTAAAAGAAAGACGTTATTCATTGCGGCATGATCTGTTTGCGAAGTTTCAATCACCGACTTTTACTTCTGAATGTGAAAATATTTTGCTAGCACCCACCTACTTAGGGAGACATGACCATCCGAATAAAATATGAGAAATCAGATCGGAAACGTAACGATTTAGGTGTTCTTTCTTCCCGCGCGCTATTAGAGAATGGAACGGTAGAGAAAAGTTATGAAAGTGGTTAATGAACCCTCTGCCAAGCACTTAAATGTAATTTGCAGAGTATCTATGTAGATGTAGAAGTTTTCAAGAAGGGTCGTCTAACAGGTGCGCAAAACTATAGGTCTATATTTTTGACATCGGTCAGTTTCACAATTATGGAGCACATTTTATGGTCCAGTATTGTGTCATTTCTGAAGACCTGAAATGTTCGTAGGAATCAACATTGTTTCCGAAAGCAACGATCATGTGAAACTCAAAAGTGCGATATTCATCACGAAATCCAGAAGGCAATAGATACATGATCCCAGGTAGATGTCGTGTTTTTTACTTCCGCGAGGCGTTCGATACCGTTCTGCACAGTCGCCTGATGAACAAATTGCAGGCATATGGAATATCAGACCAACTGTGTGAGTGAGACGTTTCTAACAGAACGCAGCATGTCATTCTCGACGGAGAATTGTATATGATCTCGTGCATAACATCGGAAATTCAATGAAGTTTGTTGTGGCTGATGCTGCAGTTTATCGAGAAATTGCAACATTGGAAATGGGTAGTGAATCTTTTTTTTCCCTTTTTTTTTTATTTCACGCTGAACCACACAATCGTACAGCCAGCAGGCTGGCAGCGGCTTAAGCGCTGCTCATCAGCCGAGAGAATTCATAAAGCAATGGGAGTTAAATGCTAGTGCCACGGTGACAAAGGCACCGTGAGAAATCGGACACACTAAGAGCACTCGGAGACGCTGGTTAAAGTATACGGCGGCCACACTTGTTCCTAGGTGGTGGACGCACTGATTAAAATAGACTGAAGCACTGAAGACAATGACACAGGACGTTCAAATATTTGTACATCTTGCGGACCAAACTGCGTGGTCATCAGTCCGTAGCTTACAAACTACTTAAACCTAGGTAAACTAACCTAAGGACAACACACACACACACACACACTCACACACACACACACACACACCCCAGGGAGGACTAGAACCTGAATAACCGCGCTCTCTGCAGCGAGACGCTTTAGAGCGCTCGGCTGCTCCACCGCAGTGACACCAACACCTAGAGAGAAGGCCGCGGCGCTCTCGTGTGACGTCAGGCAGAGTAGGTTGCGCGCGCATAGCTGACTGGCTCGCTGCTTCGGCATAGTGGGCCGTGCCCCAGCGGCTACCCAGTCAGCTATGCGCGCGCAACCTACTCTGCTTGACGTCACACGAGAGCGCCGCGGCCTTCTCTCTAGGTGGCGGTGGCCCGGCAGGGTGGGCGGGGGAGGAGGGGGGGGGGATCACTAGAGGAGGGGAGTAGTGAGATGCATTTTTTTTTTTTTTTTTTTATCCAACTGCGAGCAACACGCTTTGTTACGGGCTCATTTACTTAGCGCCAAAAGCGTCACGGAGGTGGTTAGGAAACCTCAGTGGCAGACGCTGCAAGAGAGAAGTTCTGTATCGCGGTATGGGCTTCGGTCAAAGTTCCGAGAGCTTACATTTCTTGAAGAGTCAACCAATATGTTACTTCCTCCTATGTATGACTCCATAAGCGACCAAAAAATCAGAGATATTAGGGCCCACACGGAAGCTTACTGACAGCTGTTTTTCTCGCGAACCATATGAGACAATGGTAGTGACAATGGTACGAAAAGAGCCATCCAGCAGACTTCTTGAGGTGGCTTGTAGAGTATGGATGCAGATGTAGATAATAAAAGCCGTTCACGCAGTTCAATTATGTTGGTGGATAAAACTACTGAGCCGTCTCGGCTCCTGTGTCTTCGATTGACCCTGTCCTTGATTTAATTATAGCGCAAGTACCATCTATCTGTCTGTGCTTTCACCGCTCGTGGCGCTGTTTCATGTATCGCGCGTCAGTTGTCTTCTGCCTGATGTTTTTCTTGACGCGTATGGCGCTACGGTGGCGCCAAGGCAGTTTGAGTGAGTCGGTCGCTGCGGGGAGAGCGGAGAGAATATCAGGCAGTCATCTGATACGTTGCGTTGCATCGCATCGCGAGGGTCGAGTTATTTTCATTAAGGTGCCGTTTGTGGACGGCCCCGGTGTGTGCATCGAAGTTGTTCTGGGTGGGACTCTGTCTGTCCGTGTGGAGACATACACGCCATGAGATGAAGAAGTTGGTACGGAGAGGCCTTTCTGTCAAGTCATAACAGCACCTAGGCGCGGTTTGTTTACCTCGTCTCCCGGCTGTGTGGTCCGTCCCTCGCCAAGCTTCGGAGCTGTCAACAACTGCTAGAGTACTCCGCACTCAGCCCCGGCTGTGCCTCGCGTCGTTCCAGCCGCTTTTCATCTGGGATCTGTGAAATGTTTCCGGGCGTCGTTTGACACTCTCCTCCTACACCATCGCGAGGGTGCCTGCACTTTCATGGAGTAGTGATTGATACAGTCCTGAATTTGTCAGGATCAGTAGTAGTTCCCCATGGGGCTGTCGTTTCCTGTGTCTACGTTGTTAGTTGTTTATTCATGTGTTATGCCACACTTCTAGTTCCGTTCAATTGATTTTTTTTAAATTCTTTTTTATTCCTGTTTTGAGTGTGGGTGTACTAACTAGTAGTCAGATCCCCACCTCAGTGTGATTTTCCTGTAACTTAACTGCTGTCATTGGAATTCCAGGGCTTATTTGTAAATTATGTGTGTTGTTTAATTGGCCTTGTGCCTTTTGATATCATTGAGCGAGGTTTCCTGCTACCAGCTTTTACTATTGAAGTAAAACTCAGACTTTACTTGAAATTTTGAGCTCGTCTTTAGTGTGTTTTGGTAATTGCTTCACTTAAATTTTGGAGACCCAACTTAGTGTGATTTTCCTGTAACTAATTTAAATTGCAGGGCTCATTTGTAAAACACCCGCTATTGCGCTGCATGGAGAGCCGTGGCAACTGAGGCAATATTTCAGGGAAGATGTCGTATTTAGACTATTCCGAAGCGCCTTAATCACTAGTGGTGCGGCGATCTACTGGTATGACGTCTGCCTAGTATGCATGGAGGTCCGGGTTCTATTCCGGGCCGCATCACAAATTTTAATTCATTACTTCACCTCTATCTTTAATTATGGTTGTGGTCAGGAGATGGCTATTTTCAGTGTCCGAAACCGATTACCAAAGAAAAAAAAAATGCGATGTAGACTGACTTTTACACGAATCAGTAATTAAGGTCGCTGTTAATCCATAGTGTTTTCAAAAATAATGTACTTTTTTCTTTCCGGCATAGAATTCGCCTATACCTGACCAAGTGTTGAACGAAACAAACTGTTTTCGAATGCCGTCCAGTCTACTACTCAATGCGTCATTTGGCACCTTGCAGGCCTTCGGGGTGTGAATTTTGTGTACTTACAGATGTAGTGGGATGCAGCTATGGTGAAGGATTAAAAATAGAAGCCATTCAGAAAGAACGGAACAAAGTTCACGGATAATGTGCGAACATGGGTTCATGAACATTCTCACTTATTCACAGCGCGACGCATGTACCGCGAGCCAGTTACCAGTAATTCAGGCTTCACAGAAAGCGTTCTTTCCTTCAAAGAAAAGAAAGAGTTTCAGTCTTTGTAGCTTTGAAAGCTACAAACAACATCTCATTAAAAAGGTAAAGCTTTTCGAGACATTCTAACAAACGAGATTCAGAGAAACAAAGTAACATCTCGACGCCTAGTAATTAGACGGGTAGACATCTTGCTGAGGATAAAATTTTCGCCTCCGCTATTTGGCCTACGTGGAGTGTTAGATTGTCACTGAGGTCTCACACCATGCGGGAAATTTCTAGTTTCATACGAAACATCTTTGCTGCGACATTTCGTTGGCTTTTGCTTACAGACGTAGTTAAATCAGGTAATTATACAGGATGAGTCACAACATTACCGCTGGATATATTTCGTAAGCCACATCAAATACTAACTAACCGATTCCACAGACCGAACGTGAGGAGAGGGGCTAGTGTAATTGGTTAATACAAACCATAAAAAAATGCACGGAAGTATGTTTTTTAACGCAAACCTACGTTTCTTTAAATGGAACCCCGTTAGTTTAGTTAGCACATCTGAACATATAAACAAATACGTAATCAGTGCCCTTTGTTGCATTTTGAAATGTTAATTACATCCGGAGATATTGTAACCTAAAGTTGACGCTTGAGTACCACTGCTCCGCTGTTCGATCGTGTGTATCGGAGAGCACCGAATTAAGCAGGGATCCAAAGGGAACGGTGATGTAAGATACAGAAGAGACTAGAACAGCACATCACTTCCACATGCTAACAGCTTTATTGGTCTTTTTCACTGACGCACATCTACATTACCATGAGACTTGAGGTACACGAACACACGTGGTTTCCGTTTTCAATTACGGAGTGGAATAGAGTGTGTCCCGACATGTCAGGCCAATAGATGTTCAATGTGGTGGCCATCATTTGCTGCACACAATTTCAGTCTATGGCGTAATTAATGACGTACACGCCGCAGTACATCTGGTGTAATATCGCCGCAGGCTGCCACAATACGTTGTTTCATATCCTCTGGGGTTGTAGGCACATCACGGTACACATTCTCCTTTAACGTACCCCACAGAAAGAAGTCTAGAGGTGTAAGATCAGGAGAACCGGCTGGCCAATTTATGCGTCCTCCACGTCCTATGAAACGCCCGTCTAACATACTGTCATGGGTCAGCCTAGTGCTAATTGCGGAATGTGCACCATCATGCTGATTCCACATACGTCGACGCGTTTCCAGTGGGACATTTTCGAACAACGTTGGCAGATCATTCTGTAGAAACGCGATGTATGTTGCAGATGTTTGGGCCCCTGCAATGAAGTGGGAACCAATGAAGCGGTCGCAAATGATTCCGCACCATACATTTATAGTCCACGGTCGCTGTCGCTCTACCTGTGGGAGCCAGCGAGAATTGTCCACGGACCAGCAATGCATGTTCCGTATATTCATTGCCCCGTGGTTTGTGAAACCCGCTTCATCGGTAAACAGGTAGAACTACAAAGCATTCTCTGTTAATGCCCATTGACAGAATTGCATTCAATGATTAAAGTCATCACCATGTAATTGCTGATGTAGCGACACATGAAACGGATGAAAGCGGTGACGATGCAGTATGCGCATGACACTACTTTGACTCAGTCCACCGGCACTCGCAATGTCCCTTGTACTCCTGTGTGGGTTGACGGCAACAGCAGCTAACACACCAACTGCACCCGCTTCTCCTGTGACGGGCCTGTTACGGACCCGTTTGCGTGCTACGACCATACCAGTTGCATACAGTTGGCGGTAGATGTTTTGAAATGTGCGGCACGTTGGATGCTCTCTGTCCGGGTACCGTTCTGCATTCACCCTGCAGGCTTCAGCTGCATTTTGTCGACACTCGCCATAGATGAGTATCATCTCCTCCTTATCAGAGTTCGAATACACCATGGTCACAGTTCCTACAACACTATCACAGACGTCTGGTAACAATGTGTACTACAGTTAGTCTGTGTGCAAAGACAAATGCAGAATAACAATAGTAGCAAGCGCTACATGGGGCACTGCGACAGCTAGACCAAACCACAACAGTGCACTATAGCCACATTCGTAAACACGGTCGTAATCGTAAACATGTCTCTGTAGATGCTGCTCGCCGACCGTGGCCCGTGTTTGTTACAACACGAAACTGAACGTCGGAGGTTTCAAACATCAGCTTTAGGTTAGAATATCTCCGGATGTAATTAACATTTCACAATGCAACTAACGGCACTGATTACGTATTTGTTTATATGTTCAGATGTGCTAACAAAACGGGGTTCCATTAAAAAAAATGTTTGTGTTAAAAAAATACTTTCATGCATTTTTTTATGGATGGTATTAACCAATTCCACTAGCCCCTCTTCTCATGTTCGGTCTGTGGAATCGGTTCGTCAGTGTTTGATGTGGTTTACGAAATATATCCAGCGGTAATGTTAGGTGACTCACCCTGTATTTATGATACTGTTTAGTGTTGATAAGGTATTACCAAGCTGCGGTGAAGTGACCGTTCTAAGGCGCCTTTCTAGGCATCTCGCGGTTGCAAGTCATCGGAGGTTCGAGTGTGAGGTGGCAGTAATATGCAGTCAATTTTTTTATTCTATTATTTCTGCCTTTGGCGGATGGGGAAGTTCAGTATCGTTTTGTTACACTGTCTTTATTTATATTTGGTACCACTTTTGTTTCTATTGGGACATTTTGTCGAAGGAAAAGTCCTTCAATTATAGCAGTTTCTTAATGAATTTTTCTACGATTCTTTGCGATATCTGCTGTCCAGTGGACAAGTTGGCGACAGCAAGGGGACGGCTGGCGAGCTCTCTCTCCTGTAGCCTCGATAGGCCGAGGTGGAGTAGCCGAGCGGTCAAAGGCGCCTCGCTGCGGAGCGCGCGGTTGCTCGCCGTCGGAGGTTCGAGTCCTCCCTGGGGCACAGGTGTTGTCTTAGGTTAGTTTACCTAGGTTTAAGTAGTTTATAAGCTACGGACTGATGACCACGCAGTTTGGTCCGATAGATTTACAAACATTTGACCATTTTTAGCCTGGATAGTTGCCATATTGGGGTCCATAAATTAGCGTGTTTGGGCATTTGCCTATTTGCCTTCGTAGAACTTCTGTTGCGAGACTGCCAAATCAGCTGTGGAAGGGAGGGCGTCCTGTCATGGCTTAGTACTGTGAGGTCCCGTTCCGTGCGCAGTGGAGGGAGAGAGCAGTTGACAAAGGCTGACCGCGGCTACCAGCGAGCTATTGATTGAAATTACAGGTAGAGAAGGACAATGCTCTGCAGACGCACTTCAAGTTGGCCGCCAAACTGTCACCACTGCCACAGACAAATATATACAGACGGGAAACCTCCGTAAGGGCCCGGTTCTACGCTCAGGGGTGCGGGGCGGGGGGTGCTGAAGCAGTTCCGTAAGATGTCCCATGATGGCGCTGCGGTCACAAGCAGCCCTTTAAACTGGACAGAGCAGGCGGCATGTAGCGGCTGTCCCCACCACCACCTCCCCTCAAACGCCGGCACACCGGACACAGCCGTGGCCTCGTGGCAGGCGGCACGAGCTCTCCTCAACCTCCCCTCCACGCTACCCTCAGAAGCGCCTCTAGTGTCGTCTGCCGGTACTAAGCCAGGGAACCAACTGACACCTGCTAGCATCTTATGGAACTACGAGAGGAACGTAGGGCAGTGGTTTAGAGGTGGCTGCTTCTCTGTATATGTTACTCTGTGCCACTGCCACACAATCGGACGTCCCTCCTCAGGGCGAAGT
Source organism: Locusta migratoria (assembly GCA_026315105.1). Taxonomy (NCBI): domain Eukaryota; kingdom Metazoa; phylum Arthropoda; class Insecta; order Orthoptera; family Acrididae; genus Locusta; species Locusta migratoria. The sequence continues at coordinate 323,224,790 of CM048745.1, read as the reverse complement.
TCGCAGAAAACAGAATAGCACCCTCGCCAGAGCGGCGTGTCTCTCTCGCGGTTAAGAATGCCTAGACGGTTTCTTTTAATTTGCCGAGGTGGGTGGCTGTGGAAACAATCTTCTGTGTGGCGAATGTTAAGAAGTTTGTTGGGCGCATAGACGGTTCTCTGGGCCAGCGGGGGCTTAGCGCCTCTGATCATAAAGTTAATTTATTTTGAGGCCTGGGAACGAAAGAGAGCGCCGGCCGCGGTGGCTGAGGGGACTGAGGCGCTCCAGTCACGGTCTGCACAGCCACTACGGTCGGGGGTTCGAATCCCCCCTCGGGCATGGATATTTGTGCCGTCCTTAGTATAAGGTAGTAGATAAGTAGTTTGTAAATTTAGGGACTGGTGACCCCGTAGTTAAGTCCCATAAGCTTAACAAACATTTGAACATTTGAACGAAAGAGAGCGTCCGAAAATTCCGGAGAGTTGTGAAAATTTGCTCGGTTTCTGAGGAGCTTGTAGGGGCGTCTGCAGAAAGCTCTGTGATTCGCCAAAGCTTAAGATTGTTACAGTTTTGTAATTTGTCAGCAGCTTCTCGCGATATCATCGGGCAGGCTATTAGCTGTATGTGGTAATTGGTGTGCTCTGGCCGAGTAGGCGCGGTCGCGGGTCGCGACCAGGGACGCTGGCGCGAAGAGAGATTCTTGGTGGTCCGTTTGTAGGTCTCCGCAGTGTGAGGATCGACTTAGATCTCGCCGTTTACTTGTGCTGTTGTCTGAACTTTGATTTTTGTCCTGTAGGTTCGCTTCCGGCTGCCACAGTTGAGTTAAATATTTTGGAAGTCTCACTTTGAGCATTCGCACTTTGCGGATCTCGCATATATTAAGATTCTGTGTCGTAATTTTGACTTGGTTATTTACACTTGTGAACACTGCTTCACAAGTACACTACGATCGACTTGTCTGCTCGCGATATAAAATTGTGCAGCCATTGTCTGTCTAGCAGCGCCGACGCAAGAGTGGCTGTTCGTTTAAATATCGTTTCTGCTTCACAGAACGAAGTGAGAAAACGGTCGCGTTTTATTTCAGCTATAGTTTGCAATCATCATCTGTCGTTGCCGACTCCTGTGCATATATGCTAATGCTTCGCCTGCATCATTGCTAGGGCCAGTATATTGCTGTTTTTGAAGGATTTTTCTCTGTATTTTCATAACCGGGCTTAATTGTTCAAATTGGAAAACTTTATCTGCTCTTTGAGTTTGTGCATCTGCGGTAGTAGTTTGGATAATTACTGTTCCTGAAAAGGTTTCTTCTCCCTTGATTCTGCCAGTCATTTGTTGATGTAAATGTATATAGGTAACGTTTATTTCATGTTGTTAATTGTCAATTTTCTTTAACTGTTGCGTATATTTAAAAGTATGTGTAATGTTTTGTTAGCTTTGTCATGTGACAGGATGAATTGTTCATGGTAAATAAATTATCCCTGAAGTATGTATACTCTTTAAATTGAAAACTTCGCTATCATTCATACTTTTGGAGGGGCAAATAGATGTTAGTTAACGCGGGAGTGTGTAATATTGCGCTTTATTTAATATCATCAGGTGTTGGAGTGGTTGTTAATGTTTGGGACCGCTTTTAAAGTGTCACTAGCGTTGTAACATTACAGGAAAGTAACTTGGTGGATCTGACACATTTAAGTAACTTTATAAATAGCAGACTCTAAAAAGGAGGCGGAGTCTGACTTTAAAGTTTAGCGGCGGTAGTTATTTTGAACAAAAGCAACACCTGAGCACAATATTACACAAAGAAACTAACAGATTCTGCGATGACCTTTTTTACCAGGATACCTGCGTTAAGTTGACTGGTTGTAGCAGATGAGGCTGTAAAACTCTTGCTGAATGGTGTAAAATGATGATTGATTTGCTTAGAACGGATTGTACTAACCGAATGACAGTGAAAAAAGAACAAAAAAGTATTATCTTTTGTGACGAAAGACTAAATCGATCGGATTTCGTTTAATCCCGAAGATTTCCTTGTAGGCATTACTATAAAGTCACATTCATGTGCGCCTCGGTTGCACAGTGGTACAGTGCCAGACTACAAATCCAAAGGTCGAGGGTTCGATCCCCGCCAGGTCCTAGGATTTTTATCTGTCACTTTCCACTTCTTTCACCTCTGGCAGTACTGCTCATGTGAAAAATACCGAGTAGCACCGTGGTTCGGAACCCACGTTAAACTGTAGGTCCCCCTATAACTGGATGGGTAAGTCAGTTTGAAGGTCGGAGGAAGGCAACGGCATACCACCTCCAAACAGGACCATGCCTAGTAAAGCACTGTGGTGTTCAAACCAATCTTCGGATTGTTGACTGCTTTACCTTTACGTACAATTATATCTAGAAGGTTCTAGTAAATTATAAATTATAGATACAAGTCCAACAATGGCTCCAAGCATCATGTTACATAATCAAATAGAAACACTTCATGAATTATTAAAATTATTTTAAATAAGTAAAAGACTTCAACTGAACTGATTATATTTTCATCATATTTCTCAAAGAAAACGATCTCACACACACTTACAATTAGTAGTGAAGAAATCCCTGACGTGCGACTATCATCGTCGAACGAGAAAACATGAAATACGAAGTGCACAACCGCGTTCTGAACACTAAAAATATATGAAGAGCGTAATTAGCTGCCAAAGAAAGCGGTGGTCAGCGACAAGTGTCGTAGATAAATTGATTACTGAATAAAAATTTCAACGTAATACTAAAAGTGTACTGAATAACTTAGGTTTAAATTGGTGGTATCTGTCATTGTGATATTGGTTAGAGATTTATAAAATAAATTTTTGACCACCGAGCAAATGAGGTCAATAAAAGAAAAAAAAAGTATTTTTATAAACATGGTTTTTATAAACAACTGTCGAAAAATAATATGATGTCACCTTGATATCTAAAAATTAAAGAATTAATTTAAAATATTCTATCAAGTGGGATTTTGCATACTGAGTACTGACGCAGTCGTCAAAACTTACACACATAGTAAGGAACTTTCCACACATAGAGGCAACAGTTTACACGAGTCCTCCCTGGTGTGTGTGTGTGTGTGTGTGTGTGTGTGTGTTGTCCTTAACATAAGTTAAAGTAGGTTGTGAGCCTAGGGTCTGATGACCAAAGAAGTCAAGTCTCATATATTAAAACACATTTGAATATTTGATTGAGCTATATCCAGTCGAAACAGAATAGTGGCCAAGGCTATTATTTATGATAGTCTAATTGTCATCGGACTATAAACTTTGTAACCGCAATGAAAATTTTCAGATTTCAACAGTAGCAGAATTACAGTATTTAAATAATGAACCCCATCATTCCTAATGTGGTTTCTCGTCGACCATCCAACCTCCATAACAAAACAGTCCATCCCTGTGCTACTCCTGCCACTGGGATCGTATCAAGCTCCCGCTGCAAAAGCGCATCCAGTCCCAGGTTTATTCTAGCAATTTTGTAAGCTGTCATGTTTTTAACTTCTGTATTTTTTATATAGTGAGTAAGCGCAATGTTGCACTTGTTATTTTATACCCAATTTTTTTAACAAGATTATAAACATATATGTGACCAGATGATGGTGACACAGTGCACCGAAACCGGTCGTCATTTGTATTCGTTTCTCTTGTCAGTATGTCCTCCACTTGCAGGTTTCCTTGTGTTGCCCCGTGACTGACCCCTCCTATTTTAATTTCACGGTCGGTCAACCACGAACTTTGGCTTTGTCATTCCATTTCCACACTTGTTTGCTGTTTCCATGTGATTGTCTCCTTTCGTGTTGTCTCCTGCCATGTTGTCCCTTGTCGAATCTGTTGACATTTTATTGATTGAGTGGGGTTTTCCTCCCATAGCAGTTTTAAGTCTGGGCGAATTTTTTAGTGTTCCCAAACTTATCTCGCCCTTTGATGGCATGGGGGACTGATGACCTCCGCAGTTTTGTCCCCCTAGAACATCAAACCAACCAACCAACCAACCAACCGGTCGTCATTTAATAAATTGTTAGTGTGCGATCTCGGCTTGTCATTTTGAGAACTATAAAACGATTAGATCGCCCTCCAGACCCGACTATGTCAGGTAATCTTATTATTTAAACATTGCAGTTTGGCTCAGAGTCAAATTCCTTATTAAAATCGAGAAAAACAATCCACCTGTTGCTCTTCACCCATGGCTCGCAAGATGACATGTGAGAATAAGAAAAGCTGAGATTCACACGAACGATGTTTCCTAAGCCCATGCTGCTTCATAGACTTGACTTTAATGTAGTTCTGTACTATCAAATAGACAGTAATGTCACAAGCTCCAGTCAAGCTTACTAGGTTTTTTCGAGTGAAACTTTTTCATAGCTCTATTACGTACATCTGACCACTCTTACGACTGAAAATACGGCTAACATATCGCTTTCGCCAGTAACACATGAATGCGAGAGGCTATCCGACAACGGCGGGAGCGGCCGTTGGTTCCCTTGTGCCGCAGCGGCGAGAGGCATTGCTAAACCAGCTCTCCGATACATAAATCACGTGGCGCGGCTTGTATTCGAGAAATGCTATAGAGACCGGCTGGTGTCTATACAAGTGCCGGCCATGCGTCATCGCAGCGCAGCGTAAAGTGAAATCCACAGCCGCGGCCCTGGATCTGGATCTCTGGATCTGCTTGCAACTCGCCGCTGCCGGCCGCTTTTTTAACGCAGACATCGAGCGCGTGCCGCCTCGGACGCAGCGATTTATTCGTCGCGACTTCACGACGCTTGCTGTGCGAGCTATTGTTTAGCCGTCTGCTCCCAGAGATGTTTCCCAGCGAAGGAAATGTCGACGGGGAAATACGAATTATGGTTTCAGCTGTGACAAAGTACATTCTGCTGCGCACTATAAATCTTAATATACGTAAAAATAATGAGGTGTTTGTGCCTATATTTCACTTTGCTGCCATAGGTACACATCGCAAACGTATAGTGTTTGTATGTCGTAGTCGGTATCAGTCTCCCATTCAGAGTACGAAAAGAAATCCGTTAAACTTTGTTTACAAGATAAATCAATCAAAAGTGAAGGCCGTAATCTCCACAAAATACCTAGGAATTACTATTACTTCAGACTTAAACTGGAAAGAACACGTAGATAATGTCGTGGGAAAGGCGAGCCGGAGACTGCGTTATATTGGCAGAACCCTTAAAAGATGCAACTCTTAAAAAACATAACAGAACTACTAAAGAAACTGCATACACTACGCTTGTCCGTCCTTTTTTGGAGTATTGATGGGCAATGTGGAATCCTTATCAGGTGTGGACATCTAAAGAATCCAAAGAGGGAAAGCTCGTTTTTTATCGTCAGGATACAGGGGAGACAGCGTTACGGAAATGATACAGGATCTGGGATGGGAATCATTACAACAACGGCGCTTATTGCTGCGGCGTTGGCTACTTACGAAACTCCAATTGCCAAAATTCTCCTCCGAATGCGAAAATATATTGTTGACTCAGAATAAAATACGAGAAATCGGAGCTGGAACGGAAAGATTCAAGAGTTCTTTCTTCCCGATCGCTATTCGAGAGTGGAATGGGAGATAAATACTATAAAGGTGGTTCGATGAACCCTTTGCCAAGCACTTAAATGTGATTTGCAGAGTATCCCAAGTAGATGTAGATGCACCATGTTGGTAGAGGGTTGATAACGATAATGGTGTGAAAGATATGAGAGTGTTATCGACTTGTATAAAATTCTATGTGTGGGTTTCAATATTTTGCTCTTCAGCAAAAATTAAGCTGTGAAATAAGCGAAAAACTTTTCAGGATGCTACTAAGTCTATTTTGTTGCTAGAAATGCGAAAATTTGGATTTGGAACTGTGGTGTCGCACAAGATCAAATTGCGCGCCACGTACTTTCGCCGCGCGCCGCCATGCACGCACGGCGCGGCGTTCTTACGACGTCAGCCACGAGCGCCCTCTGCTACAACTCCGCTCGTGGCCACCACTGAACGACATCGTTCACTTGGGACTGAGATAGGAACCAGCTAACACTTCGGAATCAGATAGGCACCAGTGAAGACTTGGCTATCGGGTAGGCACTAGGCAGGCCCCTAGCTCAACTATGTATCAGCATTCTGCAGTACTGAGCTATGTAAAAGTGAAGTATTGTATAAATTCTGTGCAATATATATCTCGTTCTAATTTACTATAGTGTTTCTAGTTTCTGCTGTCCCACTGGCTGCTCACCTCCGTACCTGCACAAGCGTGCATCCTTTTTCCTGTGTCGGACTCTTTCTACTCGGCCACCGACACCTACGACGGAAACCAGACACAAAAGCGGCGACGAGGCTGGGACACAAAAGGAACCATGGTTAGAATTTAAAAAAAAAATGTTTCGGGATGTTTTGAACTCTACCATCAGTGGTGCAATAGGGAGTGGCAATTTGTATCAAAATACTTGATTAAGAAAGAATTTTTAGCTAAATCTAAGTAAATTTATATTTTTAAGTAGAAAAAACCAACACAGACCGTCCAGGCTACGCGTTAAGCAGCTGTAATTTATCTAGTAATATATTAATTATAGGGTCCAAACGAAGTAGATCGTAGCAGCTCCGTTGTCATTGTGGTGAAGAAAAAATGGCAGATATTGAAATGTCTGTGGGATAGAAAAGCAACTGTTATCGCTCGTCCGCCTCCGAATTCCAGTGACAACGAGGTAGATTACCACGCAGGGGACCGGGTTCGATTACCGGGCTGGTTGGAAATTTTCTCCACTCGAGGACTGGGTTTTGTGTCGTACTCATGATCATTTCATCATCATCGACGCGCAAGTCGGACCAGTGGCGTCACCTAAAGACTTGCACCAGGCTGGCCGATCACGATCCCAGCTGGGGTCTAACGGCCAACAATGTCAATTATCAACCCTGAAGGCGCCGGCCGCGGTGGCCGAGGAGACTGAGGCGCTCCAGTCACGGTCTGCACGGCCACTACGGTCGGGGATTCGAATCCCCCCTCGGGCATGGATATTTGTGCCGTCTTAGTTCGTAAGTAGTTCATAAGTAGTTTTTAAGTTTAGGGACTGATGACCCCGTAGTTAAGTCCCATAAGCTTAACAAACATTTGAACAACCCTGAAGGCATATCACTTCGATTTTCAGGAGAGTATGCGAACGAACTTGTCCCGTTTCTTGCAGCAGTGTAACGGAGGATTCAAGACCAGTGTTTTTCAACCTTTTAGAATACACGATCCCCTTCCAAGTAAAAATATTCTGGCGACCCTCTTTTCACGAACGGTAACAAATCTGTTATCTCGAGGGAAACAAATGTAATCTTTTACTACAGTTTTCTTTGAAATTTATCCACTTTTTTGAATGGAACACATTAGCCTATTTCTACAATATCTCCGACAGAGGAAAAAAAATTTTTTTTACTGAATCAGTGTTTCGAATTCAAGGAAAGACTCAGATCTGAATGATGCTCATTACGAAAGGCCCCACTGTACAGATAATTTGTAATGAAGTAGATTTTTTCGAATATTTCACAATTACTTATTGTATCATGTTCTTTTACCTATGGATGGGTTTCTGAAAACTGTTTTCAGAATTTCCGCTTATTCATCATAAACTCACTTATTATAAAACAATTTGTGACCTATTTAATTAAAAATCAATCTGCCACTAGAAACTCAGTAATTTTAACATTACATAAATTTCACTTAGTCATACGTTTTTTGTGTTCCTGAGCTGCTAGATTTTTTATGGGGAACGTCATACGTGTAGCCAGGATATGATTTCTGGAGGTGTTTACAATGAAAGGAACTAATAACATGTACATTTAATAGAACTGCAAATAGCATTAATACTGTATATACTATTTTTAATTGCAAAGGGCTCGATACCAGAAAGACATCATGGTATAGAAACAAAATTAGAAAATTTCTATGTATTCTCCAAAACAGGGACAAGGCAAATAGTATCGTGGTAGGCAAATGTGGATAGTCAGAAGGGCAGTCCATGAAGGTTTCAGTAACTTCTGAAGCAAAGCATTCTCAGAGAAGCACTTCTCAATATTTTTCGGTAGGTGAAAGCCGTTAGTGGTAAAAAATAAGTGTGCAGAAGATACTCTACGACTCGACGAGAACCTTAATTCGTTTGCATAGTAAAACGAAGAAATATTGATGACTGACGTTGTAATTACGAATAGTGGTGTTTAAAAATATCTCAAATCTTTAAAGCATATCGAAGCTCCAAGGCCCGACAATATCTACACAGAATCTCTGAAGGATTTAGTCCCCCTCTTTACCGTAATGTATGTGTGGGTACCTTGAGCAAGTAATTGTTCCTGGTGATTGGGAAACAGACAAGTCACACTCATTTATAAGGAGCAGACAAAAGAAGACAATTGGGGAGAAACTTGATCAATTGCTCATTATTATAGTAGTAATCACCATACTGTAAATACATTTAACCCATTGTGAGGTAAGACGGTCAATCCCTCCATGCACAAATGTTTTTTGTTAGCTACAGGACCATGACTTGTATCCAGGTGTGTGCGTCTTTATTCGAAACATACCGATGGCCATGGATATCTTTCTTCAGGGCTCCAAACGTTTGGACATCGCATGGGGAGAAATCGGGACTGTATGGAGCATGTGCAAAGGTTTACCAGCCTTGGGAAAATGTAGGCGGGCTTTATCCTGATACAGAATGATGCCAGTTTTTGTTAGCTTTGTGAACATTCGGGAGGGGTTTGAACCCCAGAAACGACTCCCCTGGCTACGCCCCATGTGCACTTAGTTCTTCCTGTGACGAGGACCCCCGACCAAGATTTTGCGACCCCCCGGGGGTCGCGACCCACATGTTGAAAACAACTGCTCCAGAGGATCGAAGTGACCCTAAGGATTGGAAAATTTTACAGGTTATTCCTGTTTATGGCAAGCGTCGACGATCAATTGTGCAAAACTATAGGCTTATATCTCTAACATCAGTAAGTTTGAGAAATTTGGAGCACATATTATGTTCGGGTGTTATGTCATCTCTGGAGACGTGAAATCTCCTTTGTGAAACACAATAAGCGCTATTCATTCACGAGATCCAGAGGACAGCTGATTCACGATTCGAAATAGATGCCGTGTTTCTTGACTTCCGCAAGACAGACGATAGCATTTCGCACCGTCGCCTGATGAACAAAGAGCGATCAAATGGAATATCAGACCAACCGTGTGACTGGACTGAGGCGTTGCTAGCGAACAGAAAGCAGCATTTCATCCCCAGGCAAGTCTTTAGACGTTAAAATGATATATAGACCTCGTAGATAACATCAGACTTTCAATGAGGCTTTTCACGGATGATGCTGTTTTGTCGAGAGGTCGCAACACTGGAAAAGCGTAGCGAAATGCAGGGGAATGCGCAGGGTATTGATGCATGGTGCAGAGAACGGCAACTGACTAAGTTTAAGCGCTGCTTTTACATAGGAAGAAAGAGCCTTTATTATGTAACTACGCGGCAGGACAAACAATGGAAGCAATTATTCCCACAAAGATCTGGTAGTAGATGGAAGGGGTGATTTGATATGGAACGAGTGCCAGTCCGACATTCATTGGAAGAGTCTTCAAGAAGTGTAGTCCATCTACAAAGTATTGTTCGTACAACTAGAAGAGTCCCGTGTTTAACCACATTAATATTGTAGTAGAAAGTGTACAATCCATTATATATAAGGAGAGGAATTGAATTAAAATTTGTGCTCTGTCCGGAATTCCAACCCGGGGCGTCCTGCTTACTAGGCAAGCCCTTCAGACCGCTCAGCTAGCACAAAGTTACGTTCAAAGCGGCTTCACAGACTGTATTAAAGCACTTCTCCCTCCACACCGCATACTTTAACTGTGCCTCAATGTTCCCTCTGAAATACGTTTCATACTGCCAAAGCTCTCCTATATTGGAATAGCACCCCAGCAAAGAACGTGAATGGGAACAATCCCGCTTTGTTCCTTAGGCAGAGGTGATTTAAATATCAGCACTAATTCAGTCCCTTGTCTCGTTATACCAAAAATATTAAATATAAGGATAGGCATTAAATTTAAATGTTCGCTGTGGCCGGGATTCGAACGTGGGATCTCCTGCTTATAAAGCGTCTGCCTAGTAAGCAGGAGGTCGCGGATTCGAATCTCGGCCACAGCAAACATTTAAATTTAATGCCTTTCCTTATATTTAATATTTTTGGTACAATTTTTGTTTCAAAAGAATGAATTATTGTTGATGGTGTTATGCTGGAGGGAAGTGCAGCTACGATCGTACACAGGCAACCCAGTCCACAGCATTGACGAGCGAGACGTTTGACCACTGCACCTGGTGTGGAAATGTCGTCATGGACAGTTAGTGGCCGTCTTCTGCTGGCTGGACTGGTGGCTGCCATTGACCAGAACGCAAAGCGCCGACCGTGACGTGCTGAGTGGCAAAATGTAATGACCTACAGTGAATGCCACATTGTTGTTCGACGCCGCCGTGGTGAGCGCCATCGGGTAGACTATATCGTTCAGTGGCACAGTGTACAACTTTGATGATTTGGGGCACCACTTACGCAACAAGCGACCTCGCTTCCCCGCTTTTGAGGGCAATCTGAAGAGATCCATGATCTAATGTGGAAAGGCTTCTATTCAAAAAACGCCGGGTACCATTGCTTACGTGTCATTTTCTATCACCTACCAGGTCGCCCATCGATCATTTCTAGGTTACAGTAGCTGAGAAACAATTCCTGCAGCCACCATTGGTGCTTTATGGACGTGGCTACAAACCGGGTGTATTCCCAGCAGGATAATGAAGTGCTCTTTATTTCCATGTCACGACGTTTAATAACCCTGATAAAAACACTTGTTGGCGCTACTCAACAGTCATAGCACATGTACAGATCTTTAATTCCAGTCATCTTTGTAGAGACATGTCCGTTATCAGTGGAATAAATTGCACTATGACATGTCAGTTATCAGTGGAATAAATTGCACTATGATCACGTCTCTCAGTATTACTATTTATTTCCAAACATTAAGTTTGAATTCATGGCGAAAAATATGCCAAGACTCAAAAGGCGCGAATATAACGGAACCAGTGCCCATAGGTTACGAGAAATGTATGTCTCATTTATTTTCTATCATGCTTCTCACAGAAACACAAGAACTATTATATAAAAGAAGAATGATGATCAGCTAATTCAGAAACACACCACTCGTCCATTTCTGGGAACTGAGTGATGTTTCTTTGTCCTCGTCATCACTTTCATCATCGACACGCAAGTCAAGTGTAAGACTTGCAGTTGGCCGCCGAACTTAGATGGCGATATTCAGTTATTAAGCACTTCAAAACTGTAAATTGTTATTTTAAAAATTGGACTTAATTTCGGGCGTACAGCCATAGTGGGTCACAAGACCACCGACAAGGTGACAGGTGCAGCATTACATGTCCCACCATAGCGGCACTGTATATGCGGGTCACATATTATGCTAGTTAGCGGCAAAGAGGCGCACTTACATACTTGCGACCCCGTGGTGAAAGCATTCAGGCATACGACACGCCTGTCGATGCTGGTCCACATTTCGCGGCGGCTACACATTGACGGCTTCTCAGCAATTTATTTATAGCCCGGTTCCAGCCCTTGTCCAAATTAAAACCGTTGTTGTTGTTGTTATTTTCAGCCCGGAAACTGTTTTTTGCAGCTCTCCACCCTGGTCTATCCCGTGTAAGCCTTTTCATCTTCAGATAAAAATTGCAATCCTCTTCCATTTGAGGCTGCTTACTGTATTCGTCTCTTGGTCTCTGCGATTTTTATCCCTCAGGCGTCCCAATTAGTTACGCGATCCACCCATTTGTTTACAGCATTCGTCTATAGCACCACATTTTTAAATCATCTACCCACTTCTTGTCTCAAATATTAACCCTATACTGCATGGTGTTGCCGTTTGTCAACGTAAATTTTTGTTACATTTTTCAGGTGTACTTCTTGTCGCCAGATGACAATAGCATACATATTGCATACATTGGAGTCTGTTGTAAGCATTTAGTTGATCGTTTCCTCCATCGATAGCAGTGCAGTCATGAACAGAGGAGAAATGCAACAAAGAGCGCTCCAGTGGATTTTACTCACTGATGTGCTTAATGATACGACTTCTGTCAAGTAAAGGAATTTTATCATATTACAGACATCTAATAGGAGTAGAAAACAGATACCAATATTTTTCTGGAGAGTGAGTTATGTATAATGCATGATGTTTCCAAATGGCAACAGATAAAAATGACTTTTACATTTTAAATGAGATATATTTTTTCTATATTTTTCCCCTACATTGGTGAACATTTTCTACCATATATATATATATATATATATATATATATATATATATATATAGCCGGTCGCGGTGGGCCAAGGGGACTGAGGCGCTTCAGTCACGGTCCGCATGGCCACTACGGTCGGGGGTTCGAATCCCCCCCTCGGGCATGGATATTTGTGCCGTCCTTAGTTGTAGGTAGTTCATAAGTAGTTTGTAAGTTTAGGGACTGATGACCCCGTAGTTAAGTCCCTTAAGCTTAACAAACATTTGAACATTAGTTTCTCCATCACTGGATGGTTGCTGTTGCCGCAACTGTGGTTCAAATTTAATGAAAGTCCAGCTCCAGTTGCAAGTTCGTGGCTCTTTTGAAATATATACTACTGTTTGTAAACATTACAATGTAAGCAATCAACGTCGCGTCCAGACTGCTCTGGAGCCCGCACCAGCGTTCCTGGTTCAAATTTCGCTCGCTAGAGGCCGCCCCTCAACTATCGGCTTGGACGCCTCGTTTGTTGCAATCATTTTACATTTTACATCCTGAGAGTCTTTGTACCTTGTTTAAACAATACATCCAACTTTAATGTAAACTAAATTGAATACAATTGGCCTTAAGCTAAATTATTATACTTCCTGTATTAAAATTTTAAATTGACGACACGCCCACTTTTTACATAGCCTCATTGTCCGCTACATGTTCCGTTTTTTATCCTAACTGACAATTGTAATATTTTACTATTGACCTTTACATTTTAACTAATGGTTAGAATTTTAAGCTTGCAATGATGTAATGTTTATATCAGATCACATCAAAACATGCCGATTATAATGTTTTGGAATGTTAAATATGACACGCCCATTTTTCTCATGTCGCCATTGGGCGCGAAAAGTTATAAATTCTCCGAGTTCTATTGTTTTAATTACTTGACGTTGCTTTCTCTACGGCATAACGTAAGTTTCCATCTGCTTCTGTACAATACCTTTTTACGTACGTAACAATCTATCTTGTACAATGTAATTTTCGTAAGCTTATTGCTACACATTATATGCAGGTCTGTCACACTTCAAAAGGGCCTAACATAGAGGCCGAAACCGGTAGTGTGGGCTTAAATAAAGCACCAATAAATGCAACTGGAGCTGGACTTTCATTAAAGTTGTGACAATGGCAGATTCCACATCTCCACTCCACAGACTACCGACTATGTGCATCGCAACGTAACGCGCTGCACACTACACTATGGAGGACAGTTACGAAATGGTTTCTGAATTCTCGTAGTATTGGCGGCAGTAGTGTACTAAGAACGACGTGTTTTTGTTAATTCTTCAGTGCACCATTGTTTTGAAATGACGATGCTAAGTTATGACAATAAAAATCATTAAAACAGCAAGCAAGATGGCGTATGCCAGAGAGTTCTTTGAGAGCAATGTCACGTGACTTTGCGAACGCCTGGTTTGGGTAAAATCGAGGTACGGTGTCAAATCGCCGTTATTTTTTGCAGATATCTTTGTGACGGTGTGACTTATGAAAAGGCATAAGAGAGCAAAGTTTTAGAGAATTTTGACCTCTACAAATTGTGTTATTCAATTTTCGTGTCAGATGAACGATTTATTAGCGATTAAAATTATATTACAAATGGCATTTTTATTGTTACTTACGAATTGTTTGTCCGAAATATTTGAAAAGGGGAGGTTCTGCTATCTGGCAGCCAACAATTATGTCTGTAGAATTTGGTGCCGATCGGTTGAACGGTTCGACAGACAGACGGACAGACAGATATCGAGAAATCGCCGTAATTTTTGCAAATATCTCTGAAACGATACGAGATATGCAAAAAGATAAGAAAGCAAAGTCGTAGAGGATTCTCTCCTCTACAAACTCGTTTATTCAGTTTTCGTGTCAGATGAACGGTTATGCCTTTATTTTCATTTAAATTTCGAGCTGTCAAAAGACAATCGCAAAGGCCCACTTTTATTGTTACTACCATACCCTGAAGTGGACCAAAATGGGAAGTATCGGTATAGCGAACACAACAGACAGGTAGCAACAGTTGTGACAATGGCAGATTCCACATCTCCTGCTCCACAAACTACATGAAGGTGTGTGGAAAAGGGTACTTTATGTGGCTGTGCCACTTCCTCATTCGCCTGATACAGTCGCATGTGATTCGCGGGAATAACGATTGGCGGTAGACCTTGGTTCGGGTTCCAATCTCTATAACTTTAGCTAAAGAAACCAGTAACGGAGCGCATTACGCTTTTCTATCTTGGCTCCTGTTCCTCACCTACTGCAGATCCCACAGCGACGAGCAGTATGGATCGAGGGAGCGTTTTGTAAGCTTCTTACTCCTTACGAATGATTAATTTTACGTGGTCGTTCCACTTCATATAACATCGTATGCATCCTTTAGATATTTTATGCAATGGCTTATATCTAGGGATTGTTTTGAAATTCCATAGTTATTTAATAAAGGCTCTTTTTTCTATGCATTCGGAATACGTTATATGAGGGTTGGAAATTAAATAGTAGCAACTAATTATTCACATCCGATGCAAAAGCTTTACATGTTTGCATCTGTTACTGTCCATCAAAGTAGTCACCAACGTTGTGTAGAACCCGTTTTCAGCAATGTAGTATACCGTTAGCAGAGCCCGTTCTGTGGATGGTGCAAATGGAGCGGTCTACTGCCTCTAGAATGTCTGGAGCACTTCTGAAGCGCATGCCACCAAGTGGTTCCTTCATCTTAGAATCAAAGTCACAAGGTCTTAAGTCCGGGCAGTAATTCCCAGTCCCATCCATCGAACAGAGCAGCCACAGCTTGCGCTGTATGCGTCCGCACATTATTCAAAATGATGGCTGAGTTTTGCAGAAAGTGTTGCCGCTTCTTTCGCAAAGCTGGTCGCAGTTTTTGCTCCAAAAACGTACAGTAATAGTGTGCACTGACTATCTGTCGTGGAGGAACTTAATGCGTTAGTATTACACCATGACAGTCGTGCACGAGAATCACCATAAATTTCACCCTACTGGAGCTATGACGCACTTTCAATTTTCGCAGGGACTCATAATGACGCCATTCGTTGGACTGGCGTTTAAGTTTTAGCTCGCACGATGTGGCCCATGTCTCACCCCGTGTTACGATACGGCGAAAGAAAGCCTCTTCTTCGCGCTCATAGCGCTCAGAGTGCGTCTGATCACCGTCTTAACGCATCCATTTCTGTATTTCCGCCAATTCATGCGGAATCAACCATGTTTTAGTATGCCCTTGCGTCCCTTCATGATGCGAATCACAGTCGTATACGCTAAACCGATTTCGTGGGCGAGCTCACGAATCGCCTGACGTCGCTCAGTGTGCACTAACGCGGCATCAATATGCACCACTTCTTCAGAGACGCTAGGACGACCTGCCATTGTTCTGTACGGCAATGCCGATTCCCCCGCACGCCTCTTGAAGACTTTGATGACACTTTCATGTAGTATGACGTCTGGCACATTCTCGCTCGAACTCCGTTGTTCCTGTTTCGCAAACATAGTGACACCGTTACGTTAGACCGCTCGTTCACAAGTGACTGTGTTTCGCTCGATTGTACGTACGCCGGTGACATGGGACGGGAGAGTCTATTTGCTCGGAGTTAACCCTTTCAGACCCTCTGGTTACAATTGTGTACATAACTTTTACAGTGTTTACGATAGATCAGAAACATTTTTTTCTCAATTGAAACAACATGTATATAACTGAGTGTTCAACCTTTTCATTGTGCACACTTACTGTCAACTGCGGAAGATCACTATAAAAATACCAAGTAGTCTGTGTTGCACTGCGCAGCAGCTTGTGAACTCCAAAGAACACGCAAGTTGTGTGTTCCTTATATTCTACTGTACAACTGAAAAGTAGTAGTAATTCTATTGCGTGGCAACTATTGAATGATCAGTTTATTTAGTACAAAAGTTAGTGCTGCAAAATTATTTTAGTCCATAAAAGGAAGCCTTGCTCTCAGAATATGCCATTTTGTAGTATGTAAATGGATGCATACAGCAGCGTAAATTTTGCTTCTAAAATCATCAAAAATGTAACTTAAGAGGAATACAACAAAAAATAATTTCCTTCCTCCAGAAAAAAATCAGGTCTGAAAGGGTTAAGGTAGGTATGTCAACAACGTGTTCTATCAACGACAATAATAGATTCCACTGCATAATGTCTCCACAGCAGTCGCCACTATTAAAGTTAGAACCCTCGTATTTTTTTATATTGGCATTTATCGCACAATTATCCAGTGCTGCGAGTTCTCGATACCACATCACACACGAAAAGCCTCATAGAACTCCGAATGATACCTACTAGGTGACTTACAAAACCTGTAAAAATAACGGTACTGTAATACTCCCTCTGATTACGCCAGTCGCGGTGGAGTAGCCGAGCGGTATAAGGCACCTCGTTGCGAAGCGCGCTGTTGCCCGCTGTCGGAGGTTAGAGTCCTCCCTGGGGCATGGCTGTGTGTGTGTGTGTGTGTGTGTGTGTGTGTGTGTGTGTTTGTAAGCTACGGACTGATGACCACGCAGTTTGGTCCGATAGATTTACAAACATTTGAACATTTGATTTGATTACGCCAGAAATTACTTTGACATCAGAAGACTTCTCTCCATTGAGATTGGCACCCGTGTTCTGTTAATAGGTGCCTCCGCTGACGGTGCTACCCTCCACCTCGCCGCTTGAAGCGGGTCTGCGCTATCAGCCAGTATCGGCGTCAGTGGCAGCGAGTGGACGGCGGGTTGCCCGCCCGCAGGCGGCAGCGTGACGTACGCCGGCAGGTGGAAGCAGACACCGCAATTACGTCGCCCACCACTGCCTGTAAATAAGCCACGGGCAAGGCTGCCCAGACACCTCCGCGCATGCGCCGTGGTCGCACCGCCTTCCAGCGCCGCGGCTCCGTGCACAAGTGCCACTGACACATTTCCGGGCTGCGCCGCTACTTACTGCCTACACTTACGTAACGTCCACATCAACATCAGTGCCAGCAGGAGCCTAAAATTACGTTTTTTTACTGCGGTGTACTATTTACCTTTCTAAATAATTGGATCAATCAGCTCGAAGACTGATCGTCTCCGTTTTTTGTCAACCAAATATCTGATAATGTTCAACATATCTACATCTACATCGATACTCTGCAAATCACATTTAAGTGCCTGGCAGAGGGTTCATTAACCACTTTCATAACTTTTCTCTACCGTTTCATTCCCTAATACCGCGCGGGAAGAAATGTTTGTTTGTAGAGTCTATGGGACTTAACTACGGGGTCATCAGTCCCTAAACTTACAAACTACTTATGAACTACTTACAACAAAGGACGGCACAAATATCCATGCCCGAGGGGGGATTCGAACCCCCGACCGCAGTGGCCGTGCAGACCGTGACTGGAGCGCCTCAGTCCCCTCGGCCACCGCGGCCGGCGCGGGAAGAAAGAACACCTAAATCGATCGTTCCGTTTTCGATCTGATTTCTCTTATTTTATTGGGATGGTCATGTCTCCCTAAGTAGGTGGGTGCTACCAAAATATTTTCACATTCAGAAGTAAAAGTCGGTGATTGAAACTTCGCAGACAGATCACGCCGAATGAATAACGTCTTTCTTTTAATGATTTCCATCCCAATTCGTGCAACATTTCCGTGACGCTTCCCCCCCCCCCCCCCGTAACGTGATAAAACAAAACGAGATGCCCTTCTCTGAACCTTCTCAATATCTTCCGTCAGTCCCACCTGGTGAGGGTCCCACAATGGACAACAGTACTCCAGGAGATGACGTACGAGTGTTATGTAGGCAGCCTCTTTGGTGGAGCTGATGCATCTTCGAAGCGTTCTGCCAATGAAACGTAACCTTTGGTTCGCCTCCCCCCCCCCCCCCCCCCAATATTTTCTATGTGTTCTCTCCAGTATAACATAATGTTGCAGCAGAACGTATGATGAACAGCCAACGTAACAAAAGTTTTTATATTGAAATTGATGAAGTAAAAAGACTGTGAACCCGTGAAGGTATCACTCCTATTATGTGATGACTAGGTGAAAACCTAGTGTCGCCCGGTTACTTTATTCCAGTCTTTAGTGAGTCCACCTCTCGTCCCCCCCCCTCTCTCTCTCTCTCTCTCTCTCTCTCTCTCTCTCTCTCTCATCTCCACCTTCCCCTTTCTCAACCAATCACCTCGTCTCTGTCCTCCTCCACCTCTTCGTTTCATTGGCTTCTCAATCTGCGAATAGTTACATAACGCTGTCAACTTTTATATTCACGGAATGTATGACATTAACTGCGAATGGGTAAAGTCGCGACTCGAACCCGGGTCTCTTGCTTTCTAGGCAGTTGCGCTGACCCCTACACCACTGGGGACACAGCGATTGTCACACCTACACGGAATTACATGAGTACGCTTTCTGTCAAATACAAATCTGCAACTTTAGCCTGCCCACTAGAACTCAAACTCGCAGTCACTTAGTACTGATTCCCGTAAGAGTAAGGGTCTAGGAGTACCTCCGCACTGAAGAAAGGATCATTGCCCGTCATCGGCAAAGGCAGACACCACATATATATAAATCTTAGTTTTACGGTGATCAGTGAAGTGATGTCTAACTTTATTGCAAGGTACCCTCCGACAAGCACCATAGGAAATATTACGTAGACATTGATGTTCGTCTAGTTTTAAAGCGTACAAAATTTCATCAAGATTGAAATAAAACTGTATTTTGTCGAAGTTCGTTGGGAAAGTAGCCTTCCCCGTGCATCTTACACAGTTTTACGGCTACAGTGATATAATTTTGCCTATAACCTCCACGAAAGTACCAGCAATACGTTGACAAAGTTTCATCGTAATGGGATGAACGGTACGGCAGCCCCTAAAATACGAAAAATACACGCACAAACATTCATTTTTATATATCAGATTAGAAGCAAAATCAGTCCCTTACTGTAGAGGTAGCATGACGAAGCACCCTCATATTGCTCAACTAATCCGTCAATCGACAAAATGGGCTGGAAAATACTGCCTTATCTTTCTTACAGTCCTTATTTAGCACCTGTTGATTTTCATTGGTTTGGTGCACTGAAGGAGGCATTATGTGGCAAGAGGTTCCAGATCAACGAGGATGAGACAAACCTACACGCCAATTTGGCGTGAGAAATTTGTTCAGCCATCAAGATAAAAGTGTGCCTCAAGAATAAAAACAGCTTCTAGCCCGTTGTAACAAATGCATAAATTTTAATACGATCATGTTAAAAAGTAAAAATAAACGTTTTTTATACAGAACAATTCATCTCGTTAATTAGTGAATGACACTCGTATGATGAATTTTTGCGGTTATAAATGGGGCACTCAAGCTAAAGAAGGCATTCAGACCCATTATTCCCAATAGATTTTGCTGACACTTTATTAATGGAAACACAGAAAGTTAGAATAGTAAAAACATTAATATTCGCTCGTGATGTGTGAGGTGCTCTTAACTCCGTGCAGGAAAGATTATGCAGCGAGTTTATAAGCAGCTATAACGGAGACAAATTATCCGTATAGCAATAAACAAGCTGAAATTATTAGTCTGGTCAGAGGACACTTCTGCCAATGTTGACCTGTATCTCCATCTTGAGGGTGGGCAACCGAATCTGGTTCACCTCGTGTGTTGTCTCGCTGCTTAACATATCATTATTTTGCGGTTACCCACTTAACGAGCAACAAAATCTTGATCACCTCATTAGTAATCACTGTGATATTGATCACTGGTGCCAGGTTAAAATTTCGTGCCGAACTGAGTGTAATAATCTTTTCTCGTCTCTGTTGCCACTGCCAATCGCGGGAACTTTTACGTAGGTATATCAGCTCGACAGAATATCCTAACAAGTTGTCTTGTGTTAAATTAGTAATTGGGTAAAGGTCGTACGTTCAAACACTCAGACGGTTCACGACGGACTAAAATACCAAATGTCCTTTACAAGTCTGTTTAAATTAGGAAAATCGCACTGTAGATCTTCGTCTAAATCGTGGTAAGAACGACAAAATGCAAACATCGCATTAAGCGCCCAAGCGATAGTACAGGTACTTAACACTTTAACTGCCAATCCCGTCAATTGACGGGATACAAAAATTTCCGTAGACTGCCGATCCCGTCAATTGACGGAATTCGATTTTTCATGTTTGTAAATACGAAATCCCGTCCATTGACGGTCTCAGCATCTCTTCATTGTGCCGCAAGGGGTAAGTAGAATGTTAGAAAGGAGAAGACAGGTCTTGTTCTAACTGTAATGAAAAACATGAAGGGAATGAAATCACCCAACATACAAAGAAGGGAACAGATATTCCGAAGGAGTGGACATCTTTTGGCTGTGTGCTGAAAAGACAGAAGATATTTATATATGCTAAGTACAAGACACAGGCAGAAATGATATAATTATGAAGAAAGAAGAGGTAAACAAAAAACAAAAACCTGCTTGTGTTGTGGAGTACAACAAAAAGAAGGTCGGGGTTGATCTGTCCGATCGAAGGATGTCATACAGGGCTTTCGAACATTGAGCAGTGAAATGGTGGAAGAAACTTGCATTTCACTGTCTCCTTATGGTTACTGGTATATGCATGTATTCTCCATAACAAAATAAAAGCTAAGGAGATGCCTCTATCCAGAATTGCCAATGTGTGAAAACGATACTCCCCAAACAACTTTCGACAGAAGCCATCTGAGCAGGTTATCTGCAGGAAAGCGTTTTCTAGAAAAAAATTCCGCCTCCCACAGGTAAAAGTAGAATTCAAAGGATATGCAAAGTATGCTCAACCAGAGGAAAAAAGCAAACTGGAAAGGCAGAAAGAAAAGACACATCATACCAGTGCAGTGAGTGCAAAATCGCAATGTACAAAGAACTATATTTTACTTTGTATCATACGAAATAAAAAAATAATAATTTACACTGTGTGAAAATAATGTGTGTATATATGTAATAAGTGTTTTTATCAGTGTTTTATTATTGAAAGTGGAATAAAAGCTTTTCTACTACGACAAGCATGATGTAAGAACTTTATGATTTCCGTAAACTCATTTCTTTTTCTCAAAAAAAAAAAAAAAAAAAAAAAAAAAAATGACATTGTTTGAAAATATGTGGAAAAGGAAGTAAACATTCAAAGAAACTGAAAGTAAGTAATCAGGAAGAAGTCCAAGGCATTCAGGAAAGGTTATTACCACATTTAAATGTTGTCTAGTTTTTCTAATACAAAATACTAAATATTTATAAAAACACCTGGCATTCTTAGAAATGGTAAAGTGTACAGGGCCGGCAGACAAAGTGTTAAATCGTTAGAGGAATGATCACCGGACCTGACGGGAATCAATGCTATTTTACGGACAGTACGCGAAACAACTTGCCTCCCATCTAGCAACAGTGTGCAGTAGGTCTCCAGAAGAGCGAAGCGTTTCTAAAACCACATGTTACTTCCGTTTTCAAAAAGAATGGTTGAACATAGAGTTATAAGTATCTCTGAGGGGTCTGTCAAAGTTTGGAGTGCTTTTTGTTGGTCCAGCATTGAAGGACAGTTCTGGATACCGATAGTCAACTCGAGCTTTGAAAGCAACTGTAGTATGATCTTCAGTAGATCGGCGCTTTGTACTTCAGCGATCGGCAATTGACCCTGAATGTGACGTATTTTGAACACACAGGAAGATAGATCCCTCATTTTATGAATAAACTATTGAAAAACAATCGCTGGAATCAGTAACTTATATAAATATATCTGGAAGTATGTATATGGTCTGGAGTGGGCCATGCTGATGCCATATTCTATTGAAGAATCCTCAGGAAATGCAGGCCAACAACAACCAAAAATACCTTGCAAAACACTCTTTCGACCGATACTTTAATATTTATACTAGAAAGGGCTGATATGGAAACTAGAGAAGATCCAAAGGAGAGAATCGCTCTTTGTTAAAGGTTCGTTTAGTACGCGCACAAGTGTCACGGAGATAATCGGCGACCTACAGTGAGAGAGGCATTTTCAATAACGGAATGGGCTGCTGTCAAAGATGGAGACAAGACGAATTCATTAAACTTGGCTCTGTGGTTGCCATTTGGAAATTTTATTACTTGCTCAATAAAGCACTTTTGAATATTTGAATTTACGGTAAGAAAATGCTGTAAGCGAATTTGAGCATAGAAACAGTGCAAGACGACTCTATGAAACTCAAAATTAAAGGTTACTCTGAAAAAGAAAATAATATACATATGTCTGCAATATATATTTTCGACACTTAGTGTGGCAACATTTATATGGAACTTGATTTTTTAAATAGTCTCGATTTTTACGTAATTTATAAAATCAGTTACTAATAATCAGGATGACAAGAAACTTTCTGGCAGATTAAAATTGTCTGCCGGAACCGGGACTTAACCTGGGACCTTTGCCTTTCGCGGGCAAGCGCTCTACCTACTGAGCTATCCCGATACGACTCACGATGCCACCCCACAACTTTACTTCCGCCAGTACCTTGCCTCCTACTTTCCAAACTTCACAGAAGCTCTCCTGCGAAACATGCAAGACTAGCACTCCTGGAAGAAAGGATATGGTAGAGACATGGCTCAGCCACAGCCTAAGGAATGTTTCCCTAATGAAACTTTCACTCTGCAGCTGAGTGTGCGCTGATATGAAACTTCCTGGCAGATTAAAATTGTGTGCCGGAACCTGGATTCGAACCTGAGACTTTTGCCTTTCGCGGCAAGCGCTCAGTCGGTAGAGCGCTTGCCCGCGAAAGGCAAAAGTCCCAGGTTCGAGTCCCGGTTCCGGCACACAATTTTAATCTGCCAGGAGGTTTCATAATAGCGCACACTCCGCTGCAGAGTGAAAGTTTCATTCTGGAATCAGGATGACGCTTATGACTAAGGGCAATTAGGGACACAAAATACTTTTAACAATTAGATCCAATTAAACGTCATCACTATCATCATCATAGTGTTCTTCCCAGTGGCAATTTTTCACATGGTAACCGTCCATGCTGTCCTGTCTTCTGCCATCTTTTTCAGATTTGTGTATTTTCTACTTCCCTTTATGTCGTTCATCAACTTATATCTCCTCCTTCCTTTCAATCTTCTCCCACAAACTAGTCATTCTAAAGCATCTGTTATGAAACACTCTCAACAGATGTCCCATCCAGTTCTTTCTTTTCTTATAACCTGCAACAGATCTCTCCCATAACCAACATTCTTTCGTTGCTCATTCTTATTATCCTTCCACATCCACGTCTCAAATGCTTCTGGCCCTTTTTCATTCTGTCATCTCAGGGCCCAATTTTCTGCCCATTGAGTGCCACACACTAAACAAAACACCTGTCAAGCATTTCTTTAGGACGATTGCAAAAAAGCATCTTCTCTTTCTTAATACAATGTAAGCTTTCACGACCGGCGTTAACATTACTAGAATTTTCCGGGTACACAGGAAGTGATCGAATTGTAAAACTTTTCCCTAACGTTCAATATTCGGCTTCGGAAAAAATCTCAGAGTTTAAGCGGCTCCACTCCGAGGAGTGGAGCGGGCTGTTTGACATCCGGCCCATAAAGAGTCGCGGTTCTATTCAGCCAATTATCAGACAAAGTGGGGCAAAGGGGCGATCACAATAGGGAATAATAGGGAATAATTGGGAACTGCAATATATATATATATATATATATATATATATATATATATATAGCCTTAACTTGACTTCGGCTGCGAGACTATCTCAGGTATTTCCAAATTTCCAACATTATTGACATAGAATAATCTGTTGTATAACGCTGAACAAATTATGTCTAATTCAACAGATTCCTCTTCCCTGTTGAAATTGTTGGTATTTCTCGATTGCTTCTACGTACGTGTGCGCATGGCATTGTGAAGTTTATGAGATGACATAGTCTCATTAAATTTAATTTCGTGGTTGCCCTGTTGGTAAACACGTTCCGCTATGGCCGATTTCTCCGTATGTCTCAGGCGGCGAGTCCTCTTATGTTCGCCCAGGTGAGTGTTAGCAATTTTTTGTGTAGTTGTGATTTATACTAGACCACGGCTGCAGAGAATTTTATACACATTCGGTGTTTGAAGTTCTTAAATATTTTTTTACCTTCCTGGTTGGTATGAAAATAGTTTCCACCGCATTTTTTCTCAGCACTTTTCCAATGCGGTAGGCGCTAACTTTCCCCTTGGGCGACAGATGTTCGTGTTAGGTTTTGACTCTCTCCCTAAGACGAAAGGCTCGGTCTATTGCTTTGGTAGAACGGCGATTCTTCTTGAAGGTCGGTCGTAGACGTGCATTTTCAACTTTTCACGGCGTAATGTATGGTCCATTAGATTTCGGGAATGCAGCCGCGTAAAATTCTCTTCTTCCGCTGATATTTCGGCCGCATATCTTCCGACCATCTTCAGAGTAAATCGAAGACTGTCGACGAGGTGCCGGGTGCGGCCTTATAAGCCTGAACGTGGTGGCAATGCGCGTTCGCGTCACAGATGCTGGTTTACTGCATATCTAAGTACTCACACGCGTGCGCCCCCCGTGGCGGGAGCGCTCCGGTGTTCACTTATCGATATATGCTCGGCGGCAGAAACACCTTCACGTCTTCTCGGTGATTTCAATACTCCAAGTGCAGGGTTCCAAGCTTTGTCTAAATTAAATCTGTATTTACATACCAGTAGCTGTCATCATCCCTCACGAACCGCAGGGGTCCTTAGGACATTGGTACACAGAGCACATTGTATATCAGACGATTAGAACTTGCAGGAAGAGCTCACACACCTGAAGAGCATTTTCAAAGCAAATGGATATTCGAAGCAACAGATTCGCAGAGCATCCGTTGTGAGTACAAGAATGCGAGCACGAGACGTGGAAGAAGAAGACGAAAATAATAGTTACAGATCAAGAGCCTTCTTACCTTACGTGGGCGCTCTTTCGTCAAAGATAAGCCAAATTCTCGACAAACATCGTGTTAAGATTATCTCCCGGCCACCTGTGAATATTACAGCCTTGCTCGGGTCAGTAAAGGATGATTTGTTGCTTCGCAAGTCAGGTGTGTACCAGATCTCCCGCGGAAATTGTGATAATTCATATATAGGCCAGACAACACGCACTGCCCACGAAAGATGCGTTGAACGCAGGAGATATACTAGCCTATAACAGCTAGACGTCAGCTGTGGCTGAACATTGCGTAGAAACTGGCCATTCTATGAACTATAGTGATGTTAAGATTTTGACACCCATATCTTCGTTTTTGGGATGCTATATTTAAGGAAGCTGTTGAAATTAGACTGGCCAAGAACTTAATAAACAGAGATAAAGGTTTTAATTTAGACACAGCTTGGAACCCTGCACTTGGAGTATTGAAATCGC
Organism: Locusta migratoria; assembly: GCA_026315105.1. NCBI lineage: Eukaryota > Metazoa > Arthropoda > Insecta > Orthoptera > Acrididae > Locusta > Locusta migratoria. Next base: position 323,199,138 of record CM048745.1, on the reverse strand, counting down.
ACAGAAGACATGAAGGTGTTGCCGCCACCGAGCATATATCGATAAGTGATCACAGGAGCGCTTCCGCCATGGGGGACGCACGCGTGTGAGTACTTGGATATGCAGTATACCAGCATCTGTGACGCGCACGCGCATTGCCACCGCGATCAGGCTTATAAGGCCGCGCCCGGCACCTCGTCGACAGTCTTCGACTCACTCTGAAGATGGCCGGAAGGTACGCGGCCGAAATATCAGCGGAAGAAGTGAATTTTACGCGGCTGCATTCCCGAAATCTAATGGACTGTCGATCGTAGATGTTTCACTTCATTTTTCAAAAACGTCAAGTCACAAATTTGTGCGCTCTGTCGACCAAAGTTTTAACCACACCTCCTTTATGTCTTAGACGGTGTTATAGTCCTTCTGCAGGTAACGATCAGTACGGTAGCCTTCCTGTAAACCCTGTGGCCCAACGTCCCGTCCACTCGCTTGATTACCGACACACGAGAAAGTTCAGCTTTCATTGCTCTCTTGTTTCTGTTTTAACTTGGATTCTGGGGTTGATACTGTTAAGATGTATCAAAAAGGCATCTAATTCTTATGCACCCTGTGTCCATTTCACAAACGTGTTATTGACATAGCGATACCAGCTGGATAGTTTGTTTACTAGCCGTCCGCTGTGAGATTACCGCCCAATAGAAATATTGGTAATTAATAGCATTTGATAATTAAACAGTATGAAGTTCACTGCAAACACTGACCATGCCAATGCACTAAATGTTACACAATTTTAATCTTATTAATTATGGTAGCAATGTATGTACGCAGTTGGGTGCCAGGCACAGTGCAGTGCACAGCGTGAAATAAAATATTCCAATACCACTGGCATTTGAAGTAATACGATGCAGTCAGGAACCTTTAAGAACCTCATTACAAATTAGCCTGTTGACAAATAAACAATACATTAGCTGATATAGTCACATCTGGCGTAATATGTTTAATTGACAATGAAAAGTAATAAATTACCAATGAATACAAGACAGTTACACAACTAGATATGGCAATGTTTGTTTATAAAAGTAATATATTAACTATTTCTCATTTTATTTTCAATTAATCTTGTGTATTGTATCTTGAAATATTCAGTTAAATCACTTATCTGAGATATAAGAAATTGCGCGATTGTAAAAATAGTGCAAAGGATGTTTATACCAATATAAAAACCTAAGAAGAAATTTGTTTAATGTGAAGTGTAATTATTTTGATTTTAAGTAAAGTTTTAGAAATGTATTGGCTGAGCGCTGTACGTTGGAAGTCGGTTAGAACAGCTCACATGCGGAAGTTGATGACGGAGGGAAAAAACACGGCAGTTGGGCTTATGGCGCGCGCGCGCGCGCAATGGCAGGAATTGAGGAGTCGGGAGCGAGTGGTGTAGCTGGCCGGGCGGCGTCGCTCTAGGACGGTCGGCATGTGGATCTCCAGGTGGAGACTTTAGATTTTGTGTGGCAATTGCCAAGTGGGTTGCTCGTCGTAGGCTGCACCAGGTTGTATCGAGTGCTACTGTGTGTTGTGAATATGTAGCCGGTGGAACAAGGTGTGCATCACACTAAATTAAAGTGACTGTGTTTTGTTAATGTAACACGTATCGTTGCATAGGCATGAACATAAACGGTGTTTGAGACAGGCACATGGTGTGGAAACAATTTGCGACAAATATTCATTTTGTCTGGGGGTTCACGAGCTTTAACTTTATTTTATAAATGTGTCGACGTACAGACGTATCAGCCACAGGGTTTTAATATGGTGAAATAAACAACATAAAGTGAACTTTCACGTGTTTTCAAAAATGGTAGTTAGTACACCCTTTTCTCACATGAACTTTATCATGAATTTTGTTGTTAATCATATGCAGGGAAGGAAAGCTGAGAACGTGTGATATAATCCCCTAAAAAAAACGAGTCAAACAGTAGCAATCACAGTTCCAGTGTTTTTGCATGTTTAGGAATTTGGTTCGCAGTTGGTGGTTGTGGGTTTTAAAAATTAATCTTTCCCTAAAAATTAAACTCTCACCCCGATCTTCACCCTCGCACCGCACCGCATGTTGTTCAATACACTCCACAACTAAATAAGACACAGCTGGGGTCAGCCGACTGCCCATAGCCACGCCGTCAATCTGTGGTGGTGAGGCAATGTCTAAACAACGACACCATGTCAAGAAATATTCCCTTACTGACATAGAATCTGGACTTAAACGTTACTCCATCTACCTCTATAATACGCATTGCACTACTAGTTACTTACTTTCCTGTTCCACTCGCATACGGAACGAAGGAAAAACGAATATTCTCTGATCTTATTCTTGTGGTCTTTATGCGAAATGTAAGTTTACGGCAGTAAAATCGTTCTGCAGTCCGCCTCATTCCGGTCCTCTAACTTTCTTCAACTGTGCTTCTCGAAAATAACGTCGCCTTCCCTCTAGCGACTTCCAGTTGAAAATCAAATGTTTGTAAATCTATCGGACCAAACTGCGTGGTCATCAGTCCGTAGCTTAAACCTAGGTAAACTAACCTACGGACAAACACACACACACACACACACACACACACACACACCCATGCCCCAGGGAGGACTCGAACCTCCACGGCGAGCAACCCCGCGCTACGCAGAGGTGCTTTAGACCGCTCGGCTACTCCACCGCGGCACTCCCAGTTGAGTTCCCAAAGCATTTCAGCAACACTCGCACCTTAATCACATCTAGCATTTACAGACCTAACCGCTCGCATCTGAACTGTCGTTATACACTCCTTTAAACCAATCTGGTAGGGATCCCAAATACTTAAGCATTATTCGAGACGGGATCGTACAAGTGTTTTATATGCAGTCTCTTTTTTGCAGACGATTCAAACCTACCCAAAATTCCCCCCAATAACGTGAAGTCGACCATTTGCCTTCCCCACGACCGTCCTCAGATTGTATTGTGAGGCCTAGGTATTTGACGCCACTCTGTATTCGAACATTACGGTATTGTTTCTCCTGCCGAGACAGTGTTTGACGCCACAGGTTGCGTCCGCTTTGCTACCGGGTGACCCATGGTCATCCAAAAGGCGTTTTGCGTGGACGACAGATTGGATCACCAGTTACCACATTGTCCTGTTATTCTTAAAATGTTTAATTTTTCAGAAGCTTGTAGTCAATATATTTCACAATAAAAAACTTAATAAACACTATTATTTATTATATTCATACAATATTTCTCCACCTTCAGTTAGATGAAAGATATGATCCCGATCAAAACTTGGCGAGTTTCCATATTATTTTTTTAAACCAAATTTTTGAAATGTTCATTATTTTTATAGTAAACTAGCTTAAGCTGGCCAAGGATGGCTGTGAATTCTTAGGGTTCAAATCTACATCTACATAGATACTCTGCAAATCACAGTTAAGTGCCTGGGTCATTAACCACTTCTCTCTACCGTTCCATTCTCTAATAGTTCCGTTTTCGATCTGATTTCTCTTCTTTTTTTGGGATGGTCATTCCTCCCTATGTTGGTGGGTGCTACCAAAATATTTTCACATTCAGAAGTCGGTGATAGAAATTTCGCAAATTGATCTCGCCGGAACGATTAACGTCGTTCATTTAATGATTTACACCTCAAATCGTGCAACATTTCCGTGGCGCTTTCCCCCCTGTACCGTGATAAAACAAAACGATCTGCCCTTCTCTTAACGTTCTCAATGTCTTCCGTCAGTCCCACCTGGTGAGGGTCCCACACTGGGCAACAGTACTCCATGAGAGGACGCACAATTGTGATGTAGGCAGTGTCTTTGGTGAAGCTATTGCATCTTAGAAGTGTTGTACCAATGTAACGTAACCTTTTGTTCGCCTTCCACACAATATTTTCTGTGTGTTCTGTCCAGTCTAAGTTGTTCGCAACTGTAACTCTTTGGTATTTGGTAGAATTTACGACTTTAAGGTTTGACTGATTTATCGTGTAATTGAAGTTTAGCGGATTTCTTTTAGTGGTCATGTGTATTACTTCACTCTTTTCATTAGTGTTAATTGCCAATTTTCGCACCATGTAGAAATTTGGCCTAAATCGCCGTGCAGTTGCTTTTGATCCTCTGTTCACTTGACTAACCGATAAACGACAGCATCATCCGGGAACAGTCTAAGGGAATCGAAAAGAAGAAAAAGAGAAAGCATTAATTTCAAAATACTTCGTGAATGGGAAATATACGCACATCCTACACTCCAGTCTTCACTTCTGTCCCCCTCCCTAAGCCGTTCTACTGGTTACCATTTCTTTGTCCATGTCGTCCTGTTTCGTATCGTTGAGCTTTTTTTCCTCCCTCCCCCTCCCCCCCCCCCCCCGTCCACATCTCCACATCTTCTTCCACATTTTTTGTCTATACGACCCCAGTTCCCTCTTTCAATGAATTTCCGCCGCCTCCAAATCCTCGTCAAGATATCCACATTCATCCCCGCCTCCTCCCTCTCTACATCATCAATTTCTTCGGTATTTCCTCTTACATCATGTATAAGTTCGAAGTCTTACATCTATGAAACTTCTAGACAGAATGCTTTGAAGTTTTGACTCAACGTTGCATATTTATATAGCTAATTTTCATATACCGGGTGATTAAAAAGTCAGAATAAATTTCAAAACTTAATACATCACGGACTAATGTAGATAGAGAGGTAAAAATTTACACACATGCTTGAAATGACATGGAGTTTTATTAGAACAAAAAAAAAAAGTTCAAAAATTTCCGACAGATGGCGCTTCATCTGATCAGAAAGGCAATAATTAGCATAACAAATTAAGGCAAAGCAAATCTGATGTTCTTTACAGGAAATGCTCAATATGTTCACCATCATTCCTCGAGGAATAATATTGTGAACAGCATGTTCGGAGTTATGGTGAGGCACTGGCGTCGAATTTTGTCTTTCAGCATCCCTAGAGATGTCGGTCGATCACGATACACGTGCGACTTCAGGTAACCCCAAAGCCAATAATCGCATGGACTGAGGTCTGGGGACCTGGGAGGCCAAGCATGACGAAAGTGGCGGCTGAGCTCACGATCATCACCAAACGATGCGCGCAAGAGATCTTTCACGCGTCTAGCAATACTTTATTTATTTAGTTTTGCTCTAATAAGAACGCAATTTCTTCTCGTCGGAGGTTCAAGTCCTCCGTCGGGCATGGTGTAGGTGTGTGTATTGTCTTTAGGTTAGTATAAAGTGAAAGTAGTGTATAAGCCTAGGGACTGATAACCGGATCAGAACTGGCCACGCCGGCCGCGGTGGCCGAGGGGACTGAGGCGCTCCAGTCACGGTCTGCACGGCCACTACGGTCGCGGGTTCGAATCCCCCCTCGGGTATGGATATTTGTGCCGTCCTAGTTCGTAAGTAGTTCATAAGTAGTTTGTAAGTTTAGGGACTGATGACCCCGTAGTTAAGTCCCATAAGCTATACAAATATTTGAACATTTGAGAACTGGCCACGCCGTGACCAAAGCAACGCTTCACAAGTGAAGAGTTACCGACGACGACCAATGCGACTGCCGAACATCGGCACAAACGCTGGAGAACATTCTACGCGACTATCCAAAAACGAAATACACAAGTACCTTTAAAAACTTTGTTGATGCAACACAAGCAGCAATTAATTGGTTGGAATCTCATGATATCTGACTATGACGAGAAAAGGAGCTTCTTTTGCTACCTCTCTAAGGCACTTTTCATTTATTTTATATACCTGTGAACTCATCCACTTCTTGTAATTACACATATCATGTCCATATGAATTATTGTATGAACTCAGTATACCATTCTGTAAGCCATAAGCTAAATTAATTAAATAAATAAATAAACCACAGTAGTTAAGTCCCATAGATTTACAAACAATTGATCATTGAACAATATGCCCTACAACAATTTTACAGGAACGTAGACTGGAAGAACCTATTAGGAAACTATGTACAAAACGTGTTGGTAGTGAAGCCCCATTCGTGATGGGAAAGTTCTTCATGCATTTAATTCATTATGACAGCGCATCTCCTGTAGTATATATCACCGCGGCGAAACAAAAGAATATTTACAACAAAGCAAGTGACAGCCAAAACTAATCCAAATGTTTACATCTCGTTGTTTTAACGCCACTATACAATTGAATGTCTACGCTGAATTATATATTAACAAAGTAGAATTGTTCGAGTTATGAATCACGAGAAAAATCTTAGGTCTAATGAAAAGCGAAACCAATAGGCCTACAAACAAAGAAATCAGCGATGAAATTTATTATAATATAGAATAAAAAATTGAAACGATAAGAAAAATTAGACAGTTTTTGGACATTGTTATCGGATGAGTGACAGCTTGTCGACAAACAGATTCTTAAATATACATCGGGAAATTAATTACAAAAGAAGCTGAAGAAATAAAAAGAAACAGTAAATGATAGTTGCGAATTAAAATTCTTACTGTAGATCGATTCCAAACCGGAAGCAATATATAACTGGCGTGGAAGTACTGTGAAGCTAGGGAAACGTGAGACAGTAAAAAGGTAAAAACAAAAATTGCAATTACAAAAACGCAGAGCGGGAGAGAGAGAGAGAGAGAGAGAGAGAGAGAGAGAGAGAGAGAGAGAGAGAGAGACTTTACAGTTGTATGTAAAATACTGTTTTAATTCGTGTATAAACGTTAATGGAAGTTTTCAGTGCAGCAATTAACAGTGAATAATACGAACGAGGCAGCCTGAAAGCGTAATGTGTGTCAACCGCCGTCAATAACTGGCGTTGTTTATATTATGCATGCGCGGACGGTGCCCTTGTGTTACTGGACAAGCTGGTCCGGTCCACTCATTACCTCCGGCTGAAGGTTATGCACGCTAAACCACGTCCGCGCACGTGCTGTCATAACCCAAACGGAACATACAGGAGCGTGTAATGTAGATTATGCATCAATCACGACAAGTGATTTTTTTTTACAGGAATTAATTCAGTTACAGTTTGGTAATAAAATGTGTTTGTAGAGTCTATGGGACTTAACTACGGGGTCATCAGTCCCTAAACTTACAAACCACTTATGAACTACTTACAACTAAGGACGGCACAAATATCCATGCCCGAGGGAGGATTCGAACCCCCGACCGTAGTGGCCGTGCGGACCGCGACTGGAGCGCCTCAATCCCCACGGCCACCGCGGCCGGCAGTTTGGTAATAACTTCTTGATCATGTAGTAGGCCGGCCGCGGTGGCCGAGGGGACTGAGGCGCTCCAGTCACGGTCTGCACGGCCACTACGGTCGGGGGTTCGAATCCCCCTCGGGCATGGATATTTGTGCCGTCCTTAGGATAATCTAGTTGATAAGTAGCTTGTAAGTTTAGGGACTGATAACCCCGTAGTTAAGTCCCATAAGCTATACAAACATTTGAACATTTTCATGTAGTAGAGGCAAAGGTGGTATTTTGGGCTAGGGCTGTAATATGGGATAGCTTAATATCTGACTAATAAGCCCACGAATTCTAGCGGCAACCTTAGTAAATAGTAGTAGCTAGTTCCTACAAACGCCACAGAATGTGCTGCCGCAGTCAGCTACGTGGAATGTTAGTGGTGAGCTGTTTCGTGATTTTTCTCATTTCAAAACTTTGAAAGGTGAGAACTTACAGTTATATTAGACGTACTGCCAATGCATAGTTAGCTGTTAACTTCTTAACTACATATTATATAAACATTTAGCTCCCTAATGCTCATGAAGTTGGTTTATTAAAGGTTGTTTATAACGGATAGCGACGTTTCACTTTCCAAGAGGGCTAGGGTGGTAATATGGACAGTCGCTGTGGTGGTTATATGGGCTACCCAATGCAGTAGCCCGTATTACAACCCCTACAAATACTGTGTGGTTTTCTGTTTCAGATGCCTCGTAAAGTGCTGAATCCACGAAAGAAAAATAAATTTAGGGAATGTTGGAATTGGGATAACATGACATCTGCGATTAAAGCAGTCTCAGAAAAGACAGTGGGTTTTTTAAAAGCTTCAAAACAGTTTTCTGTACCACGAACGACTTTGCAAAGGCTAGTTCATCTTGGAATACCAGCTGAAGAAGCTGCGTCTAGGAAGTTAGGAAAAAAAGGAAAATAAAAAGAAAGGAGGAAAAAGAAATGGACAAAAAAAAGGAAGATCGAAAGTTATGATGTATCAGGGAATATGAAGAATGTGAGATGTGAGCCAGGTGTTGAAAAAAGAAAGAAACAAGGAATAAAAAGCAAAACTCCATCAGTGAAGCGAAAATTGACCTACAATCATCATCCGAGAGATCAGAGGAGGGATCGATAGATTCTGGGGAGTCAGTTCTAGAGCCCACTGTTGGTGTTGAAAAGCCTGGAGATGACGAGGCTACCTGCCTGTTTTGGGAGGAGTTATATTCCCAAGACACTAAAGAAGAGCTATGGATCCAGTGCCTTATGTGCGAGATGTGGGCACACAACTAGTGTTCTGGCTGTGAAACGGACCATTATATTTGTGATTTCTGGCAACCCTAAATGAACGACTTATGATAAACATGTCCCAGTATAAAGGGTTTTCTATTTTCCAATTACTCTAAAAAAATCTACAGGAAATAATATGGACTTTTTGTGTGTTTACAAAGTAGCCCATACTACCACCACATTTACATTTTTTCACAATATGTCAGTTTTGTAAACATGTTTCCATATTAAAGTTGCATAATGATTTAAACTAAAACATGTGTTACGTTGCTTGCAGTGGCCATTTTGAGCAGCAGCTGAATTGTATTTCACTGTAAGGTTTTAAAACCTTACAGTGAAATATAAAACATGTGTGTTTGGCTTTTTTATAACATCATAAAGATTATTTTTTTGAGGTTTTCAGCAAATTTCACTGACAATTTTGGAATTTATGGTTTAAAAATAAATTCGTAGCCCATAATACCACCTTTTCCTCTACTTTACGATCGTTGCAAAAAGAAATACTTTATTATTTAAAGCCGTCTTCCTTATACAGTCAGTTTACAGTAGAAACTTACAAATAAGTTCCTCGTGAGGCAAATCCTTTAATTAAGGCAATCTTAAAAGGAACGAATGTTAGTGTATAATGCGCCATTGACTACGTGGTCATTATAGACGGAGCACAAGCTCGGACTATTTTAGGTCAACCCGCGTGGTCTAAGGCATCATGTTAAGAACTGGGCGGCCACTCCAGCCGGAGGTTCGAGTCATCCCTCTGGCATGGGTATGTGTGCTGTGCTTAGTGTAAGTTAGTTCACGTAATTTGTAAGTCTAAGGACGAATGGCCATAGCAGTTTGTTCCAATACGTTTACAAACGTTTGAACATTTTTTTAGGTCAAAGATAAGTAAGGAAATCGCACGTACCCTTTAAAAACAATCATTCCGGCTTTTGCCTGGAGCGATTTAAGGCAATCTTAGTGTTGTGTTGTACGTTTATATACTACAGGGTGTCCAGAAAAGGACTCCCTGATTTCAAAATTAAATATCTCGAAAACGAAGATCGATAGAGGAATGCAGTAAACGGTATGTTTATTATGAAAGCTGTAATAAGTTTATACAGCAGTTTGAAATAATAGTTACAAAAGCTGCTAACAGATGGCGCTGTAATCGCCATACGTAATGCCTAGTATAAATTGTGATCCGAAGACTAGAGCATCAGTTCCACTATTGCCGGCCGCGGTGGCCGAGGAGGCTAAGGCGCTCCAGTCACGGTCTGCACGGTCTCTACGGTCGGGGGTTCGAATCCCCCCTCGGGCATGGATATTTGTGCCGTCCTAGTTAGTAAGTAGTTCATAAGTAGTTTGTAAGTTTAGGGACTGATGACCCCGTAGTTAAGTCCCATAAGCTTAACAAACATTTGAACATTTTTTGAATTCTTCACTTTTTTAAAAACGAAGTCTGATAATTCAGTAACTTTCAACATCAATAGTAACTGAAATTAAACATCTACATACATACTCCGCAATTCACCGTAAGGTGCGTGGCGGAGGATACACTGTACCACTACTGGGAATTTCCTTTCCTATTCCACTCCCAAATTGAACGAGGAAAAAAAGAATGCCTATATGCCTCCGTACGAGCCCTAATTTCTCTTATCTTGTCTTTGTGATCTTTACGCGAAATATAAGTAGGCGGCAGCAAGATCGTACTACACTCAGCTTCAAATTCCGGCCCTCTAAATTTACTTAACAGAAATTCACGAAAAGAACGTCGTCTTTCTTCCAGCGATCCCCAATTGAGTTGCCGGAGCATTTCCGTGACACTCGCGCATTGGTCGAACCTACCGGTAACAAATCTAGCTGCTCGCCTCTGAACCGCCTCTATGTCTTCCTTCAAACCGATCTGCTGCGGGTCCCAAATACTTGAGCAATACTCAAGACGTGGTCGTACAAGCGTTTTATACGCGGTCTCCTTTACAGGTGAAGTACATCTTCCCAAAATTCTCCCAATAAGTCGGCTGTCTGCCTTACTCACAACTGTCCTTACATGCTCGTTCCATTTCATATCGCTCTGCAATGTTACGCCTAGATATTTGAACGACGCGACAGCATCAAGAAGCTCACTACTAATGCTGTATTCGAACATTATAGGATTGTTTTTTCTACTCATGCGCCTCACCTTACATTTTTCTACATTGAGAGCTAGCTTCCATTCTTCGCACCAACTAGAAATTTCGTCTAAGTCATCCTGTATGCTATTACAGTCAGTTACAGACGACACCCTCCCATACACCACAGCATCATCAGCAAACAGCCGCAAATTACAAGTTAGTCTGTCCATCAGATCATTTATATAGATAGAAAATAATAGCGGTCGTATCACACTCCCCTGAGGCACGCCTGACGATACACTCGTCTCTGATGAACACTCGCCGTCGAGAACAACGTACTGCGTTCTATTACTTAGGAAGTCTTCTAGCCAGTCACAAATCTGTGAACCTATTCCATAAGCTAGTATCTTCGTTAGCAATCTGCAGTGTGATTCTGAAACTTTAGTATTCAAAAATCATGGAACGAAGCATCAATTTACAATAAATAAGATATTAATTACTTCATACAGGTTCGACTACAATGCGACGGCTCCCATTTATGAATGTATACCAGGTTTTCTTTCCGCCGTTTTCTTTTGTAATGATGATTTCTGGTGTTGTCTTTATTCTAACTACCATTGCTACTAAATACTGATGGCGGAATCTTTCGTGCTTTTTACAGTGTTATTATCTTTTCAAAATTAATTTTCATTGCCTTATTTCACGGTTGGCTAAATTTCAATACCGGCATTTAACTTTGATCCTTATGACAACACCAGCCATAAAAATAGAGAAAGTATCATTACATAGTGAGTCACAAGTTGCATTAATATGGGTCGTCGAACAACTTTAAAACATTGGTGGAAAAAGTTCTTACCAACTGAACAGATATGAAAGTCTAAATGAAGTGCAAAGTTTCGTAATCTGAAAAAATAACTATAAAATCGTCGTAAATCAGAAACGAAAGTGGCGGCTAATAACATGCTCAAGGCGGTATGAGTACAACACAGATGAAGCATTCATTCGTATTACCGACTTTCTCTTCCACTAGCGATAAGTGACCTTATACTGATTTATTCTATCTCTGACTGCGAGGACATAACTTATTTTCTTGTTTTATAGCGTATGTGTCCGTGTTTACAGTGGCGCATTGTTTTATTTTATACTGCAGTTCTACTAGTATTTGCTTTTTATTGCACTGTAGGCGCATGGAATCTAACTCGATCGTCTATATCGGGTAGCAATGGAGGGTATCGGGTGTTTGCAAATATGATTTTGAAGGAATTAATGGAATCTACAACTACTTTCGTTTTTCTAAAGAAAAAATAAATGAACGAATGGGCGGTAAAAAAAATTACGTTTAAAACCAACGAGTTTCAATGAAACTGTAGACTTTAACGTGAACGTTAACACGAAGACTACACACGACCATAAATCTCATCGAGTTTACTATTTAATTTTTATAAAATAATTTCCTATTAGAGTATAATACGGGGTGGATCAAGAAGAATGGCGAAAACGTACACCGTTGAAAGTATACGACAACAGAATGAAAAATGCCCCAGTAAACATGAGTCGACAAACGAGCCGTTTATTAATGTATGGTTCCAAGCCGTTACTGACATCATTGTAAAATTCGTACTAGTTAATACACATTAATTCGAAATGTAGATTTTATTATCTTCCAGGATTGCTTGAGAATGTTCCCCTTCAGCAACGTCAGAATATGTGGTAAATACAAGATGGAGCTCCGGCACATTTTGCTGCTACTGTGACACGGCATCTAACGCTCAGATACGGCCAAAGATGGATAGCAAGAGACGGACCTGTACCTTGGCCTCCAAGATCACCTGATCTACATCCTTTGTATTTAACCTCAAAAGCGAAGTGTCTGAAGAACTGGAGCGGACACTTGTACATACTTGTCAAGAATACCGAAATGATCCAGGGGTTTTCGAAATAATTCCAAATTCATTGTAGAGACGAGCACAGTATTGCATGCAGATGCAAAGAAAACACGTAACTCTTTTAACAGGTAACCCATACGTGAAAAATGAACTAAATGCGACGTAAATCTTAATATTAAGGTCTAAATTTGAAATTAATATGTACTACGTAGAACGATTTGTACAGTGATGTCAGTGGCGGTTCGCAACCATACATTCGTGATTATCTCCCAAACGGCTCGTTTCCGAATCCATGTTTACTGGGACATTTTAGTTTCTATTATCGTGTACTTTCAACCGTTTAGGTTTGCGCCATTGCAGTGCTCCGTGTTCATTATTCCACTTCTTCGCAGCCTTACCTGTATTCCTACAAGGGATCGGACTTGATTCTGAATTAGCACAGAAATTGTCATTTACCTATTTGAGGCATACGCACAATCATACAAGGTGTAAAAAAGTGTCGAGTAGTTTAAGAGGTGATACTTCTCATCAAAAGGAGAAAATTAAGTGTAATAAACGTCAGTCCAAAACGCATACTTTCTGGGATAAACACCTTTTTATAGGAAGGGCTACCCTACGCTTTGTAGCTGTTGCACAAGTTTGCCTCATATCCACTGTTTGCACCCAAGATTTGATTTGCGGGTGAGGCAGCACTGAGAAAGGTGGCGCTGTGAATTTCCATAACCAGCATGTATGGGCAGATGTAATTCTCTTAGCAATTCGTGAAAGACATCAGAACCGTTCTGAACCAACGTATGGGCAAGCGTACTTGGCGATAGATTAACAGGGGCGTACTTCTTACCTCAAAGGTTAAACGGGGTGCATTATCTGTACCTTCTCATTAATGTATTGCCTACCTTACTGCAGAATGTGGCATGTCAGCAACTATTACAACTGTGGTTATGACGCCGCTCCAAGGCCGAGCGCTGAGCGCATTGAGGCTCTATGCTCCGATGCTTGAGGCCGTTTCCCGTCGGGGGTTCGAATCCTCCCTCTGGCATGGCTGTTTGAGTTTTCTCCACTATAAGGTAGTTTATAAGTAGTTTGTAAGTTTAGGGACTGATGACCCCGCATTTAAGTACCACAAGCTTAACAAACAGTTGAACATTTGAGCGCACATTACTCACAATATGCGTGAACACTGAATCAGACATTGCTGGCTTGATCGAGTGAGGCCCTATGCCTTCGCCTGCCTGTTGCCCTAATCTTAATCCCTTGTATTTTGATTTTGAGGACATCTGAAGAAAGTGTCCAACGCAACTATAATATATATTTTTTGCTCTATGGGTGGTTCCGTTCGTTGCGGACGCTGATCATGTTTGTTCGTTTGTGTTCGTTCTGTTCTTGGCTCAGCGTTTTTATTGCAGAGGGCGTTCAGCCCTGCGCGCTGAGCCACGGCGCCCGATCAGTGGCGCTATTCATTGCGCCTCGCCGGCAGCTGGATAACTTGTGGTCTTGCGACAATATTGCAACACGTGAAAATCTTGTATGCTCTTACTGATTGATAAATTCCTACTAAAACGAATTATTCGCCCACAGACTAAAATATTTTTTTCTGTTAATAGAAAGAAATAACAGTCAAAGTAATGATGCTGCAACTGTAGTGAAAGAAAGATGAGTAAAAAGAGAAAGCAGACCCTTCAAATAAAAAAAAGCGGACCGGTGGAGGTTCAACATCAAGATGGTAATGTGTAGTGATAGAAGTGTTTTGCAATACCTTTACTATCTGGGTAACCGAATTGAAATTGCTGTTTGAGAGATGTTAGGCGATATAAACACAACACTCAACGATCATGCTGAACCTGGTCGTGGGTCTGATTCTTGAAATTTTACAATTCAGGCAACAATGGCTTATAAAGTCTTTTCCTTGGAACAGGTTATTCGATCGCCTTACCTAGCTCTCCTAAAGGCCCTTGATACAATTTTGATATTCTTTCCTATTTTGTTTGAAATTATTTGCGTACCTTAAAAGAATATTACTTGACACTTCTTTTCGTTTTAAATTGAAAAAGTTATAAATAGGCCCTTTTTTCTTAACCTTAGTCCACGTTACAAATAGTGTATAACACTATATATATACAGGTTCTGTTGCTTCTCTCTCAAACACAGACTTACATGATTGTCAGATAGACCAGTTTTGGTCAGTTCATTCACTTAATTGTTTGTTTAGTACAGGGGGAACAAACTGTGGAGGTCATTAGTCTCCCGCTATGTATGTGTGTGTCTGTGTGTGTGTGTGTGTGTGTGTGTGTGTGTGTGTGTGTGTAGGGGGGGGGGTGCATGAATCAAGATGGGAAAGGAGGGGAAGGGAATCGAAATGCACTCAAGGGAGGAAAGAAGGATGATTGCATTAGATCGGTGTGCCATGCTCGCCTCCCATGTACCCTCGAAAGAACCGTGAACCCGCTGGGTTACCAGTGTTGGTGTGTTCAGGTAACTGAACAACCTACTGAATTGCAAGTATTTGCTCAAATTACCAGCTATTCTCTCTAAATTTCATATAATATTTGAAAAAATATGAATATCACTGATGATTCGATTTTTGTGTGGCTTTCTTTGGCTGTTAGACCCCAGTTGGAATCGTGTTCGGCCTGTCTGGTGAAAATCTTTTGGTGACGTCACGTGGGTGACTTGCGTGTCGATAATGATGAAATGATGACGAGGACACAACAACACTCAGTCTCCGAATGGGGAAAACCTTCGACTCGACCGGGAATCGAAGCCGGGTCCAGTGCCTAGATATCTATCACGCTATTCATTCGACTGCGGAGGCGACCAAGGTTATCATTAATATATACTTTGAATGAAAGGAATTAGAGTGAAGATGTTTGTTCGTAATGATTTGTAATTAGGGATTTGTCGCGGAACAATTAATAGTCCGATTATCACCGATTCCTTGAGATTCCACCAATAACTGAAAATTGTTCAACATTTAAGAATATATTTATCATAGGAAACAGATACCGGTTGCTTAATATATTCAGTAATAATTTTGTTGCCATTCGATACGGATTATACAAGTGCTGTGTTAAAACATGATAACCTAACGACACTGTCTTGTAATGGAAGCTTAGCACTACACAGCTGTTCAACGCTGTGTGTTGTGAATCGTAGAGTGGCGTCACGTTGGTTGTCTTGTATTTTGGTTTTAACTTGTGACTTGTAAACTGTAGATTCGGCTTGACTTTCACAGTTGTGGAGATGGATGGGTTCAAAATTTTATTTGTCACCTCAGCATGAAATTTATGTTGGTAGACGTGATACTACTTCGTAATTAATAAAATTTATATCTTTGTCAAATTTTTCATACTATAAATATTGGTTCTGTGTATCAACTAAAATTAAAGACTTTGAACCGGAACCGTCGTTCCGCTTCACGACTTTTATTAGTTTTAAAAGGAGTCTAAAATTAAAATCAGATCACTTGCCGTTCAAATGGCGACTATTCAGGTGATCAATCCGTTGGTCAATCATCCTAGGATACAGAAATGGGTTTTGTTTGTTTATTTCTCCTAAAATTTCTTTTTTGATTTGTTTTTACTTGCACCATACTTCCTTTCCCTTCCCTTCCCATCCTTTCTTAGGGCGAGAGGAGAGCATGCTGTATAGTGTATACTGAGGTGGTGGTAAGTTGCAAAGAACTGTAGTAGAGCTTGTAGAGATAGGTTGTCTGAGGATACGGGCAGCTAAAGTCGGTGACCGACTATAGCTGGTTCGTCAGGTGCATCTTGAGTGCCGACTTTGGCAGGGAGGCCCTCAGCCAATGGCGTCGCTTGGCGCGAAATCGGGTTCGGTTTCGCGTGAGGACAAGGGAGATGAAATAAAGTCGAAGTCAGTTGCAGGAAGTCGGTAGAAGGGACGTGTAAGGCGCTCGCCAGGAGAGCGTGGGAGCAGTGGAAAGGCAGTCGAGTTACTTGTAGGAGTCTTAGTTGGTAAAGTATGTAATTTAAAGAATTATTAACCTCGACAGTCAAGTTTCATTTGTTGCTGCCCACGCACTTCTCGGTGCCTCAAATTTAACTGTAATTTTCTTGAGGTACTTACTTAGCTGAATGTTTGCCTCTAGACAAGGTCCTTACAAACTTGTTCTTGTCTTCTCTAGTCTATGCTTTTCAGTCAAATAGTGCTCAAATTATTTATTTTATATCTGTAGAGTAATGCAATGGACCTTCGGTCGGAATTTACTTATCTGTGATTTAACTGTGCCTCTTTGTGTCATGCAATCTCATCCACGTGTTGAGCAGCGTAGATGAAGTACTGTTATTTGGTCATTTTGTTCACGTGTTTTGGGGGCAATATTAATATTAATTCATTTAACTTGAGTGTGACCGTAAAGACCGGCAATTTTAATATTATTTCTGTAAGTGGGTTTGTACTTTGAAAATTTCATCCACGTGTTGAGCAGCGTAGATGAAGTACTGTTATTTGGCCATTTTGTTCACGTGTTTTGGGGGCAATATTAATATTAATTCATTTAACTTGAGTGTGACCGTAAAGACCGGCAATTTTAATATTATTTCTGTAAGTGGGTTTGTACTTTGAAAATTTCATCCACGTGTTGAGCAGCGTAGATGAAGTACTGTTATTTGGCCATTTTGTTCACGTGTTTTGGGGGCAATATTAATATTAATTCATTTAACTTGAGTGTGACCGTAAAGACCGGCAATTTTAATATTATTTCTGTAAGTGGGTTTGTACTTTGCAAATTTCATCCACGTGTTGAGAAGCGTAGATGACGTTCTATAAATTGGCCACCTTGCTCATATATTTTGGAGGGAATACTGATATTTATTCATTTAAGTAGGTTGTGACCGGAAAGACCGGCGTTTTGATCAATATCTTAAATTGGTTCATACTTAGAAACTTTCATCCAAGTGTTAAGCAGTGCAGTACCTTGCTTATTTATTTCGTAACAAATAACAATATTTTCTAATAACTAAAGTACGTTCCTAAAGGACGAGAATTTGACACAAACAACCGCGCCAGTCACTCAATAAGCAGTTTTAGTTATGTTGTCCTCGGCGCAAAATATAGTTTGATTATGGTGTTGAAGCTATTGGATACGAACCTGTACCTCAGACAACTTGCCTCTGCTCCTATTTTGAAGTAACAACGATGGTAGGTTGTGCATGCCAGTAGCTTCAAGGTAGTAAACCTGGAAATACATTTAGCTCTAATTTTGCTGTTGTCTATCGGATCATCCGATACCTGCCCCTTATTTTGTGACTGCTCCTTTCATATCTATGTTATCCTTTGCTTAAAATCATCTAGTCATGATACAGGGCCAAAGCTTACATTAATTTGGTAATTTGCAATGCTGCAAGGAGCAACTACACAAGATAAGGTGCCTGATCTATTCAGGTTAGTCTGTTTTATTGTATTTGATACAATAAATACACAGACATAATCGATAGACGTAGGAGTTGGGACGTAATTTGCACAGAGTCATCCGAAATTAAACTATATCTCAGCTCCGACAGCGCAGGTACGGTTCAACTTTTTATAATGTTTGAGCATGAAATTCCGTTTCTCAGTGTGTGTGTGTGTGTGTGTGTGTGTGTGTGTGTGTTTTGTAGGTTTAATCGTAAACCGAAAAAATTGAATCATTGAGTCCCGGTAGTACAGACAGTTTGAAGCCCGTCACGAAAGATATTATTTGTGCCTGATTCCTTTCTATCGAATTATTCTTTAGAAAAAATTTCATTAGAGGTTTCTTCTGATCAAAACTGTTGGATATTTTCTTTTACGTATTAACTGATTCATTACGAATTTCACAGATATATGTTCACTTTTACAGTCTTCTTGGACAATATTAAAGAACTAAATATTTGAATAATTGTTTACGACTTGTTTAAGTCATTTCATTAAACTTGACAATAAGTTCAAATTGCAAAATCAGGAATATTAATCAGTTTATTACTGGAGGCAGAAGTTTCTAATTGTTCCGTCCTAGCCTATCACGAACAAAGTCCAAAGATAATGAACGCATTCGCGTATGATCACGATATTAAAGTCTGTATTAATAAATAAATACTTTTCTTGGGTTCCTTCCTATCTTGGAAATAAACCGCATATGACACTTTGAAATTAATCACGGAAACCATCACATAGAGAGTAGTACACTTCGAGATCTAGTAACATAGAGAGCAAGTAACGTAGAGAGAGAGAGAGAGAGAGAGAGAGAGAGATAGAGTAATTCAACTGCGGGTACTATTTATAATAGCAACTAGACAAATGATCTTTGATATACGAGGTGTTTTGACCTCCGTATTCCATGGATACTGTTATTCCGAATTACTCTGATCTAATTTGAATTTACTAAAAATTGTGAAAAATGAGAAATTTCTGCGTCTAAACAGATAATTAAAATTACGTAAATATGAAAAATGTTGGAATATGGTGATTCTAATGCTATGGTCGCGATGTGGTGTTACTGTGTGTGTGTGTGTGTGTGTGTGTGTGTGTGTGTGTGTGTGTGTGTGTGTGTAGGTTTAATCGTAAACATTTACTAATTTTTAAAATCTTTAGTATCGCCCCATTCGTAATTTTAATCGGTAAATAAAACCTCTTGCACTCGAAATTGTAAATAGTAATTTTTTACTCGAAATGCCCAGATATTGGACAATTAAAACTGATTTGGGTATATTCCCATGTGAATGTTCATTTGCAAATGTGCACCCCATTTAGCATTTGCCTTGCCCACTTTACTGGAACAGAAAAAAAAGACAGGCGTTCAAAATGTTCAAATGTTTGTAAATCTATCGGATCAAACTGGGTGGTCATCAGTCCGTAGCTTACAAACTACTTAAACTAAGGTAAACTAACGTACGCACAACACACAAACCCATGCCCCAGGGAGGACTCTAACCTCCGACGGCGAGCAACCGCGCGCTCCGTAGCGAGACGCCTTAGACCGCTCGGCTACTCCACCGCGGCACAGGCGTAGAGATGGGAACCGTAGACGTATATCAAGACATACAGCAGACACTGGAGACGAATCGCAGACCTAGTCGTCGACCACTGTGCAAAGAGAACAAACCCGTGGCGAGAACACCGGTTTATTCGGAACTTACGGCCCATACCCCACGCCGAGTAGGGCAAGAGCCGCGTTAGCTGCTCAGCTCCGGCTTCATTTTATGGCCTTGGGGGCCGTAAAAGCGCCCGCGTGACGGCGGCGTGACAACATAATCCGGCGGTACGGGGCACGACAGGCGCTGGGGACATTTAGTGGGCTGCAGAGTGGGCGCACGGGCACTGGACCAGGCTGCCACTCACTTCTTCTGACGCTCCACCGCTTCACCAGTTGATGTCCTTCATGTGAACGGCGGACGATAAAGTAACATGAACACCGTGCAGTGTGCTTGCAAGTTGGCAACACTGCGTACCTGTTAACACTGACAAGGAAAGTACATGGGCTCGAACAAACATATCTGTATGAACGTTTGGTTACAGGATCTCCACGTACACCCCAATGTGCTAGCGGGTGCGGTTTTGATACAAAACTCTGCAATCTTGCTGTAGATAGCTCTGTAGATTAAATTGTAGACGCCATACGCAATGCAGAAATCTTAACTATAACTTATGTAATAATCATCTTACATGTTCTTTAGCCGGCCGCGGTGGCCGAGGGTACTGCGGCGCTTCAGTCACGGTCTACACGGCCACTAGGGTCGGGGGTTCGAAACCCCCCTCGGGCATGGATATTTGTGCCGTCCTTAGTGTTAGCTAGTTCGTAAGTAGTTTGTAAGTTTAGGGACTGATGACCCCGTAGTTAAGTCCCATAAGCTATACAAATATTTGAACGTGTTCTTTAGGGTATTGTCAAAAGCCGTGATGATAGTTGCAACTTTAACCTTCTTCTCGGAAGACTGTTGGTATTCACTGCTACTGCTTCCATCGCCTCTTCCCGCACTTACCGTAGCACTACCACTTGCAATGTGTTGTTCATCATTATCTACTCTATTATCATTAGTATGTGTTAGTGTTACAACAGTATCTAACTTATGCTCATATTTCTGTACCATAACAGATACGAGAGAGAGCATGCAAATGATTTATCTTCTACACTAATACCATCTTCACGAAGAAGGGTTCGCAATTTCATCTCAACCAATCGCAATACATTAGCAGGATTGATTATCAATCGCCGCTCCATCTGACGCTTCACCACACAAATAACGTCACGAAACGCAACTTCAGAGGCACACTGCACCGTCCCTACTGGCGAACCGACAGGTCAAACTGCAACGCGGCATGGCACACGCAAAGGCCTCTAACGGACGACTGCAGAGTTTTGCAGATGCGGGAGTATCACTGGTGCAATAAGGGATCTTTACATTATCTCTCATACGATTTTGGTGTATATGTGTTTGTTCGAGCCAAAGTACTCCCTTGTGAGATGGGTCTGCAGTGCATAATTGACGTAAGAAGTCTGGGACCTTACATTATACGATAACATTTACATGTATACTCTGCAAGTCCTATTGAAGTGCAGAGGGTTCATCAAACCACTTTATTGATATTTCTCTGTAGTTCCATTCTCTAATTGTTCGCCCGAAAATTTACCTGAATATTTCTCATATTCAATTATCCCCCTCCCCCAGAATCAAATCCTGGCTGCGCTACTGCTTACCACCCACCTACATAGGGTTTTCTATATACATATATAATAAAAATAAAAAATGAAAAGAAATTGAGAAGATCGCCCTTCAAGTATAAAAAGAAAAAATAATGTACAAACACTTTCTCGCGTGTTGCTATCGCGATATAGGGGATAGAGTGTCAAGGAAATGATCTACGAGTCGGGGTGGAATTTATTATAAGAAAAACGTTATTTGTTGCGGTGATTTCTATTTGAGAAATTTCTTCCGCCAACTTTCTCTTGAGAATGCGAACGTCGAGTATTACCACCCACCTACATAGGAAGACATGATCACCATAATAAAATAAAACAGTTCGAAAACAGAAAGATTTAGCGTGTGTGTGTGTGTGTGTGTGTGTGTGTGTGTGTGTGTGTGTGTGTGTGTGTGTGGCGTTTGGTCTTTCGGACATGTCACTTTTGATCCTGCAGTTATTGTTGTTGTTGTTGTGGTCTTCAGTACAAAGCTTGGTTTGATGCAGCTCTCCACGCTACCCTGTCCTGGACAAGTCTCTTCATTTGAGAATACGTTCGATAACCTGCATCCTTTTGAATCTGCTTACTATATTCGTCCCTTGGTCTCCCTCTACGATTTTTACACCCACACGCTTCCTTCTAATGCTAAGTTCACAATTCCTTGATGTCTCAGAATATGCCCAACCAATCTATCCCTTCTCTTAGTCAGGATATGCCAGAAACTCCTTTTCTCCCCGATTCGGTTAAGCACCTCTTCATTAGTTACATGATCTACCCATCTAATTTTCATCACTCGTCTGTAGCACCACATTTCAAAAGCTTCCATCATCTTCATATCTGAACTCCTAATCGTCCACGTTTCACTACCATACAATGCTACACTCTACACAAATGCTTTCAGAAATTACTTTCTAACATTTAAATTAATATTGGATGCTAACAAGTTTCGCTTCTTAAGAAACGCTTTTCTCCCCATAGCCAATCTGCATTTTATATCTTCTTTACTTCGGCCATCAGAAGTTATTTTGGTAGCCAAACAACAAAATTCATCTACTACTTTCATTGTCTCATTACCTAATCTAATTCCTTCAGCATCGCCTAATTTTCTGACACTGCATTCCATTACCTTCGTTTTACTCTTGTTAATGTTCATCTTATATCTTCCATTCAAGACACTGTCCATCCCATTCAATTGCTCTTCCAGATCTTTTGCGTTCTCTGACAGAATTACTATATCATCAGCGAACTGCAGTTATTATGTATTCATATTCACGGAATGTATGACATTAATTGCGAATGGGTAAAGTTGAAAATGTTTACCCAGCCGGGACTCGAAACCAGGTATCCTGCTTCTACGCAGTTGCGCTGACTTTTTTTCTCTCTAATACATATCTTTCAATACATTCACTTTCCAAATCAACCTATTAATTCAGTTATCTTTTAAAAACGTACTTATTCATCAACATTATTGTTGGCTTATCAAAATACAAATAAAGCATCAAAAGTAACCTATCACGGTTTAATGTGATGTGGTCACATCACTACACGTGCACGGAATTACTCAAGCACGCCTCCCGTCAGATACAAACCCTCAACTTTACCCAGTCCACTAGAGCTCAAAGTCATAGTTATAGTAAACTAATTGTCATAAGAGTAAGGGCCTAGGAGTGCCTCCGCACTGAAGAAAGGATTATTGCCCGTCATCGGCAATTATGTGTGTTGTGTGTGTGTGTGTGTGTGTGTGTGTGTGTGTGTGTGTGTGTGGCGTCTGTTGTTTCGGAAGACTGAGTTTTAGTGGGCAGGGTAACGTTGAGAGTTTGTATCTGACAAAGGCGTACTTGAGTAATTCCGTGCATGTTTGGTGATCGCTGTGTCCTCTGTGGTGTAGAGGTCATCGCAACTACAAAAAAAAAGAAATGTTCAAATGTTTGTATAGCTTATGGGACTTAACTACGGGGTCATCAGTCCCTAAACTTACAAACTACTTATGAACTACCTACAACTAAGGACGGCAAAAATATCCATGCCCGAGGGGGGATCCGAAGCCCCGACCGTAGTGGCCGTGCAGACCGTGACTGGAGCGCCCTCAGTTCCCTCGGCCACCGCGGCCGGCATGTTTGTAAGTCTATCAGACCAAACTGCGTCGTCATCAGTCCGTAGCTTACAAACTACTTAAACCTAGGTAAACTAACCTAAGGACAAACACACACACCCATGCCCCAGGGAGGACTCGAACCTCCACGGCGAGCAACCGCGCGCTCCGCAGCGAGGTGCTTTAGACCGCTCGGCTACTCCACCGCGGCTTCTGTTTTCAAACTGATTTATTTGATTATGGTGATCATGTCTCCCGATGTAGGTGGTTGGTAATACTCTACGTTCGCATTGTGAAGAGAAGGTTGGTGGAAGAAATTTCGCAAATAGGTATCAAATGTTCAAATGTTTGTAAATCAATGGGGCCGAACTACGTTGCTCATCAGTCCCTAGTCATACTTAAACTAAGTTAAACTAACCTAAGGACAACCCACACATCCATGGCCGAGGGAGGATTCGAACCCCCGACGCATGAGGCCGCGCGATCCGCAACATGGCGCTCCAGACCGCGTGCCTACTCCCGCGCGGCAAATAGAAACCACTGCAACAAATAACGTCTTTTAATAAGTTACACCCCAACTCGTACATCATTTCCTTGACACTCTATCCCCTATATCGCGATAATAACACGTGAGAAAGTCTTTGAATTGATTTACGTTTTAGGAGGCGATCCACTTATAATATTGTAAAAAGATATAAAAGCCAAGATCGCTGATCATCAGTTTCTATTTACGACGATCGGTTTCGCTGAATTATGTCAGCATCATCTGGTCAAATAAAATATTTTACAAGGCCATAATCTTGTTATATCAATCAGTTGATATGTAACAATTTACAGTGCGTAGGTGTACTATGTCATTATAACATAATTTGAACATTATTTTTTCTTTTTATACATGAGGAGCGATCTGTTCAATTTTTTTAAATTTTTTTAATTATGTATGTATATAGGAAAAACCTATATTGGTGGGTGGTAAACAGTAGCGCATTCAGCATTTGATTCTGGTGAGCGGGGTAATTTGTTTTTAAAACAGCCTATTGAATGTATTAATTTATTACTTATTTTTACTCGTTTTATAATTTAACCAGTTATACTACCAAAACAATTGCACACGAAATAAATGAGTAACATCGAATTAATTTGAAAGTGGAAGAGGAGCAACGAGTGCCGAAATTGAATGTATATAATTATGTCGTAAAATAATTAAGCAGCTTCTGTGATAAAGGTTTTTACAGTTTAATTAACATGACTATGTGCAAAAATTGAACTAAAATAACACTTATTGTTCATAAGATTCCCCTCAGTGGGGCCGTTGACGTGCAAAGCTTCGGGTCGCTGCATATGATTAGCATAGCAGCGACAAAATCGGCAGCATCAAAGCGGGTAGCGGCGGCATTAAAACCGCTCTCAGTAACAGCAGCGGCATCGCGGCATCACGTTGGCAAACCATTGTCAAGTTCACTTGTGCTTGGCAAATTATACTTACGTTGCACTTTATTACAAGTGTACTATTTCAAATTTCCGGTGCAGACCTGTTCAAAAAATGAAAACAAAAATATAATAAAATTAAACAATCTTTGGGAGGTGCTGGGGGGGTGTAGCTTCAGCCCCATTAGCCCCTCCCCCGCCTCCCCCCCCCCTGTCCGGTTGCTGCGCCACTGGTAAAAAATATGTTCGTATTATGAAGAGAAAGTTGGTGAAAAAAATTTCGCAAATAGATCTCGCCGCAAGAAATAACGCATTTAATGATTTACACCCCAACACGTGCATCTTTTCCGTGAGACTCTCTCCGTTATATCGCGATAACACCACGTGAAGAAGTCTTTGTACATTATTTTTCTGTTTTGTACTTGAGGGGCGATCGGGTTCCATTAATTTCTTTTTATAGAAAACAACCAATATCTTTATTCAGATGATCGCTTTCGGCATATCGAACTACCCTCTTCGGATCTGTAACTGTGCATGTAAAATCATACGCTAAATGCCATAATAAAAAGAACACATCAACTTTCCACACCAACTTTTCATTTACCGTATCACGAAGAAAAACTTATTCACCAATATTATTGTTGGCTTGTCATAATACAAAAAAAAAAAAAATAGCAATAGCGTCATGCTTTAATGTGATGACGTCACACTACGTTAAAAATTATATATATATATATATATATATATATATATATATATATATATATAGACTATGACCTATAAAGCAAGCACGTTCGTATCTTTCTTTTACGTATGAGACACTATGCACTACGATTATTTCAACTGTTTGTATTTTTTTCTTCTATATTTCTATCATCATTATCCGATGTTTCTCTCTTCTTTCTTTGGTCCACTTGGCTCTCCAGTCTGTTTCTTCGGTTTTTCCCAGAAACATTTGGCATCCTCTAATTTCATTCTGCGTGGTAGTCTTCTCTCGATATCTTGTTGGGTAATTTGGAGCTCGTCCATGTCCCTCCCAACGTCTTTACACATGTTGTCCATTTTTTAATTTACTGAAGTAACAGAACAGTCTTTCTGTCAATCTATTGGGATTCACCCTTTGTAGTTAACCATAGAAAGTTATTATTCTTATCCTAATTAAATCAATATTTTTTTTTCAATATGTGTATAGATTTCACTATTATGCCTCCTGTATTGTGTCTGCTCTTTTACTGACCCCAAAATCTTCCTTTCTTTCGGTAATTTGCAGTGACTTCATCATTGCCTTTTTGTTCAGAGTCAAACAGTCTGCTCCATAGGCTGCTTCTGCGAGAATTCCTGTAGAGTCGTGAGCCAGTTTAGCATTGATGGATATTGACTTCTTGTTATATATGTCCTCAGTGAGTTACTGTGCTGTTTTCATCTTACTAACTCTTGCTTTAATTGGCTTCTTTCTCTTTAATATCTTGTTCAATTATTTCTCCTGGATACATGAACTTTTTTCTCTCTCAATTTTTCTATGTTATCATTATGTTTGGAGCGATTAGGCTATCTCTTAATGACACTATTCATTCCTCTGTAACTTTTTCTAGGACACAAATAGCAGTAGGAAGAGACCACTCCCTGCGTCCCTCCGGTTTTAATCTCAAAACTTTTAGATATTTCACCTCCGAAATTCACTTTAGAATTAGTGTTTACATTAGACTTTGTTTAATTAGAGCTGTGGTTTTACTAACCCCAGTTCATTCAGTATTTCAAACAGTGACTTCTTATCAACCGAGTCATATCTGTTAAATTTGTAGCTATTTTATTATATACTCTTCTCTTTTCCCATGATTTTAATTAGGTTAGCTACACACTAAGAAAAATTATCATATTTATCATAATTGTTACATATAACCGTTTACATAAATTTTCTGCTTTGGATACTATCTAAAGTAAACATAGAGCAAAATGATTTTAGATGATCATCTATAATTTTAAATGCTTGACCTGTATTATGTGTCACCTAATTAGTTGATTGACGATATGTTGAGATACAAATTGATCGTCAATTTCCATAACTTTAAACATTAATGTCGTTGCATGTATACAAGTTCGTTGTTCTTGACATCATCAAATTGTGATTCGCAAATGTCATGTCTATTGCGCCACCTAACTCTGTTTCCGTTATCACCCACACAACGAAATTAGGAGAACTTTTTAACCCACTTTTCCCGGTGTTCCCAAATGAGAACAATTTTTTAAAGTTTTGGTTTATTTATTATAAGTCGTACAATGGTTATTAAAGCGTGAATTTCGTTTTAGATCGTTGGTATGAAGTCTACGTCCTTTCAAAGTGCTTTGTATAGAACGTCATTGTCAACACACAACAATGATCAGATAACAAAGTTGATAATGGACTATCAAACGAAACCTGAAAGTTTCAGAATATTATCAAGTATTTACCATGGTCACAAAATCGCGATGTCTCAATATAATTGAAAACTTATGTGAGTTTTAGAGCGTAGAGTGAGGACCAAATTTACAGCTGATGTTTTGGTGCAAGAATGGATAACGTTCTGTTGGTAACTATAACGACGCTTTACTCGTACGCTTCTTCTCCTCGGAAAATTACAGCTACCCTCAAAGCTGTATGTGGGCCAACTCCTTACCAATAAAGGAATATTGTGTCTATGTTAGCTGCTTTTCTTTGGCCATCCCATTTATCTTGCTTCTTATCGCATTCACAAAGTTACATTCATGTTGCAGTGTATTCGGTTTACAGATTATTAAACGAATCGAGGCATTTCAAGTGGTGGACAAAAAACACTAGGGAAAAAATGAACAGAAGGTAGTTACGACTTGGATACATGTTCTTCGCAGTGCAGCGAAACAATCATAATAGTGTTCTAATTCGTTCTTGACGATTATTATTGAAGTGAAAAACGGTTTAGAAAATGACTGAAATTATATTCTCATTATGAAAAAAATTATTTTACGAGGGGTAGGCCTAATTGGTGGTCCATGTTAAGCAAAACCTCGTCCTTAACGCAACTGTAGGTTTCTGACATGATATTTCCTTTAGTACGTGCTGTAAACTAATTTTGCAGGTTCATTCAATTAATTTCATTAATTTCTTATTAATAATACCTGATGCCTATTAATATATAGCATTATGTAGATTTTGCGATTTTACGCGTTTTGAGCGTGTAGTAATAGATGGAAATAGAAAAGAAATGAAAACAGATAAAATGTAATATATAGTTTATATTTCCTGTGAACAATGATAACAACAATAAATGAGTTGTGTAGTATGTATTGGGCGTGTTTTCATTTTAAATTAAAAATATGTGTATTTTACGGAAGGAAATGAAAGACAATAAATTTCGCATAGATAGCTATGATTTGATTTTTCTCTTGTTCCTTTTATAGTTTGGTAAAAAAAATATATTAATTAATAATTTATAGATTAATATGGATAAAATACTTTTACTTATTTTGATAATAGTTTTGTTAGCTAACATCGTATGTCACATTCAGCTGCATTAGGTGATACTCGTAGGGTTCGGTAAAACTTCGAGCCTTTCATACCTGATGTAGTGACATGTCATATATTGTTAAGTATTATAAATTGATAGTTATCAGAATAATAACCCAACTTTTAAGTAAAATACCGTCATCAAAGAGAAACCCAGTCTTGCTTTACAAATGTTTGTATGGCAATTAACTACATTTTCAGTTTGATTCAACTCTAGTTTTGGAAGAAGGGAGATTCTTTTCAATGGATTTCTATGAGTGTGTGTGGGCTTCAATTTCTGTATTTGATGTACCTTAGATGTTACTATAAGCATAATGTGTTGTTAACAGCATTAGTGGCCAAGAAGTAATAAAATAAAATGTCAAGCTTGTGCTGAACTTTTTCTGCATGCCAATATAAGAAGATGTTTTCGACACACCTGTCTATCACGGTATAATAACTGAACACGTGCCATTAATTTTGCTCGTGCATTCATTGGAATACGCACATATCGTTTTCGAAGTCTGTTGGAAATAGAGTTAGTAGCTAAAATGTAATAAATTAAAACGCTATGGCAGATACTGAAGTGTGACTGCTTGAACAGCGAAAATGTAATAAGCGGTAAACATTTTCTCCTTTGCTCGTTTTGTTAGCCATAGAATATTTCGTAAAGGTTTGAAATTATATGTGAAGTTCATTGAAAGTCAACAAGTCTTATAATATTCTAGTTACGGATGAGCCAAATAGCAATATTTGAATGATGTTTGAGATCTCGAATCATTTTTAATCGTTTGTGTCGCTGTTGATGATGGTATCAGACGATTGAAACATGTTTCACATATGTTGATATCCTCTGTTCAAAGGACAGTCTCTTTTCAAGAGAATCTTCCGTTGTCCCACATTACTATGTAACATGGCATTCTCGTAAATTCAGTGCACCTATTTGGTTCATCTGTAGTCAAAACAGGCTCTGTCCATTACCCGAGTCCTGATCACGATATGTAAAGTTCATCTTCAGGAGAAGCAACCAGCTCCGGACGACGAATTTTCAAGATAACAAACGCTCTACATTTTTACGTCCTGCCGAATGGAATCTGTTCCTCGGCGATGCGTAAAATAAAATTCCGAAACCAGGTTTCGGAGCATCTCTGTGTATTCTTTCCCCGCTGGAAGCGTTGTTGACTTTGGAGACTGAATATAAAGTATGAGATGAAAAGGATTGTCCTACGCCTCCAACGACTCTTTCCGCCGTGTTTTCTTTTAATCTCGCCGACAAGTTTTGTTGGCGGCAGTGAAAACAGAATTATGCAGCGAGGATGCCAGCCTCTTTACTTTTCGCCAAAGAGCGTCCCATTTTTTTATTCCGATGTGGAGAAGGCGGTCGGTGACCGTCCCAACTCCTGGGTGGATACGATAAACGCAGATCGGTTGGCAGCACTGCCAATATCATCAGCTGCGCAGACGTGGTAGATAATTTCTTCTTAACTGATGTCACTAAATCAGATTTACATCTGATATGTTCGGGCTCAACTGACAAATATTTTGTGGCTGCTTCTAGAAATTAAATAACTTCCAAATCTCATCAAATTTGACAGGAATGAAAAATATGACGGAAAAAAATTAAAATTATGGTGTTATTTTTAAAATTTATCAAGTTAGATTGCATCGTGTGAAGAACATGAAAGTGTAACTCATAAATTTACTGTTTTTTTGAGAGGTGAAATGATGAAATAAGACAGAATGTGACAATAGAATTCTGTCAGTCGTTTGATAGGAGGCATTATCGATGAATATGTGATGTTGCCAAATTTTTTGTCATTTCGATTTTTTAGCAAAGTGTAAACTTCAGTGGATGATAATAATCGACCCAAAACATCCAAGTTTGTAACATAAACATTTAATAAGAAAAAGAATGATGTAAAAATGCAACACACATATACATGTTCAAATTTTCAAATGTTTGTTAAGCTTATGGGACTTAACTGCGGGGTAATCAGTCACTAAGCGTACAAACTGCTTATGAACTAGCTTATCCTAAAGACGGCACAAACAATCATGCCCGAGGGGGATTCGAACCCCCGACGGTCATATACATGTAATTTTGCTAATTTTCTGGCCTTTAAATTATCATTATTCGCCTTCATTCTCCTCAATACGATATCGCTTAAATTACTCTTTTAATATTTATTTGTTTACGAACGAACCTTTCTCGTGGAAGGTAACATATTGGAGATGGTACGGATGTGATCTTAACGCAGATGGTAAGCCGAAACGACATATCCAAAAGACAAGCAGCTTATATTGTTTAGAAAGGCGAACAGGTGGGGCTTAACAGCTTTGACATAATTGCAAAACGACATATTGACGATAGCTGTTTATTTTTATCTCAACGCTACTGGTGTAGGTTAGTTTACCATTATCAACCGTTAGCAGGGTTTACCTAAAAGCTTAACATGTCGTAACACAAAAATTCGAAATTGTAAAATAGGTATTTGTTGTCATTACTGCAATCCTTAATAATATTAACACAGTGGCTGATTGCCACTAACTTTATTCAGACCTCTCAATCACACCAATTTTTAACAGTCTTCACAGGTGTTGCTAACAATGAGTTTCACTGCAAAAGAAGTCGAGAAGTCTTCCTCTCTACTTCATTTTTGAACCCCTCTTAGCTAGGAAATCTGCTTTCTCATTTCCGTCTACCTATAATTGTATGCACTGAATTCCAACTGCCTTATGCTTCTTTAGTAGAGGCTGTTTGATCGTATTTGATTTGATGGAAATTTTTTCTCTTGTCTACTGACACTGCTGATGTTTGCTCCTCCAGTATCACAAAATACGACTGGTTTGTCAAATGTATACAAACATTTCTTTAGCTGCATTGCTGCAATTGTGATGAATTTAACTTCCCCCGCAAAATTTGACTAGTATGATGTTAACCTTTGTACTAACTGTTCTAGATTTTCCATTGATAAACCAAATCTGTACATACGTAGGACCCTGGTCGTCAGCGTACCTCTGATTAATTTATCGGCTTTCCGCTCGCAGTAAGTATCCCTTACGAGCAGCTAATATGTTACTTAGGATGCACCATGCAGATCGCAAAACTGTTTACACAACACTTTCAAGATGCTACCTAATACTCAAATGTCGCCGGCCGCGGTGGCCGAGGAGACTGAGGCGCTCCAGTCACGGTCTGCACGGCCACTACGGTCGGGGGTTCGAATCCCCCCTCGGGCATGGATATTTGTGACGTCCTTAGTATTAAGTAGTTCATAAGTATAAGTTTAGGGACTGATGGCGTCTTAGTCGAGTCCCATAAGCTATACAAATATTTGAACATTTTGAACTCCAATGTCTGTAAATCTATTGGACCAAACTGCTTGGTCATCAGTCCGTAGCTTACAAACTACTTAAACCTAGGTAAACTAACCTATGGACAAACACACACACACATGCCCCAGGGAGGACTCGAACCTCCACGGCGAGCAACCGTGCGCTCCGCAGCGAGGTGCTTTAGACCGCTCGGCTACTCCACCGCGGCTACCTAATACTCTTCACTTTATGAATAATATTAGGTTTCTATGTTTCTCTCAACGTGGTATCCATCGTCTCTGATACATGTTTCAACATCCGTAACGATATCCACGATGGTCTAGATTGCCTTCGAACAAGTTAAGGCATCTTGATAATCTAGGAAAAAGCGAAATTTTTTTCTTCTTTTTCATTTACAGGACACGTTCCCGGTATATACGTATTGTATTTAATGTGGTGCTTTCAGTGCCTGTTGCCTCTTAATGCCGTTCATCGCTACTGATTCTTGCTCCTTTAGATCGCAGTTTCCCGCCCATCGAGGAAAATTTCTGTAAAACTCTGTCCACTCCTCTGACGTCATTGATATTGTATTCAGAAGAATCAAACTGACAAATATTATTCTCTTACGTCTATGTTAAATTTAAGGAACTTTCCTTCTACACAGTTTTTTTAGAGTAAGATGGTACGTATATTTGAAATCTTTGCGAAAAGCATTTCTTTACGATTCAAAAATTAAAATTTTCTCCTGAGAATTTTGTTTGTGCACTTGTTTTATTTATTTATTTATTTATTTTTGAAGTGACTTTGAAAAGATTGTCTGCTGTAGAATGATTGAAAATTTTACGTCAGTTTCTAATAGAAAGTTGAATGTGTTCCTCTTGTCGCAAAAAAGCACTTTTGCAAGAACCGATGTTTTAAGTATCAACAACCATTGATCGCAGCAAAAATTTTGTGTGTTCATCATTCTTAGTTCCTTTTAAATCGCTCTGGACTTACATTAGATAACTGTATTTGATATCTGCAACTGATTGACGAGATGTTAATCCAACGATATGGAATAATCTCCTGCGTGCATCTTACATGATATTTATTTCTGTTACACATCATCTGAGAATCTGCCAGAGCGAAGAAACTCAAATGTACTGTAACTACGTCTCACTAATGAAGAAGCAAAAGTGACTATTGATTCACCGATTCACAGAAACAGTTGAAAGGATTACGTTTCATGTATCAACTCATTACGGCACGATTATGAATTATGTACACTGAAGAGAGTTTCTTACGAGAAGAACGAACAGAAAATAATACCATATATATTATATACGAGGACAGATTATTTATTTATTTATCGTATAGTTTTACAAGTATACAATAGTATTACAACATTTAAACGGAAATGTCCAAATTTGACAACCAGTCCAGAGAACCTTCTGTCACTTGATGTAAGCTCTCCAAGTAACCGCTAAATGCTCGCAGCTGACACTGCTTGATGATGTGTTCTACGGTTTGCTCCTCCGCTCCGCAGTCACAGTGAGAACATGGAAGGAAACCCCACTTCTTCATGTTGTAAGCACACCTCCCTTGAGCACTCCTGATGCAGTTCAGCCTCGACCAGGTTTGGCGTGGTAGATGGAATCCTCCAACCTTCTTTGATGGCTCTTGCGCCAGGTAGGGGTTCCAGCGTTCTTGCCACATGCCACATTCTGTGGGATCCTGTAGAGAATCACACAACTGCGTATTCTTGTGAGCCTTGAAGTTGTTGATCAATTTTATCCTAGCTGCTTTCCTCCTCAGATCTTGCGGAGCAATATTAGCCAGGACAGGTAACCAATGAATGGGTCTTTACGAGGACAGATCAAAATGTAAGTTGCACTTCCACGTTATGGTCATTTATTATACCACCTATACAAAAGCAACACGGCCTTGACAACATACAATGTAAATTCACTTTTCCACCTTGTCAACCAACTTTTTGATGCCGAATGCATAGAAATCTCCTCCAGCGTCTTCGTGTAGACAGCCGCTATCACGTCCTCATCGTTTCTCAATCGTTGTCCACCGAGATCCGTTCTGAGATTACCGAGAAGATGAAAGTCGCGTTGCGCTAAGGCGGGACTGTATGGAGGATGTTGGCATACCTCCCACTCGTATCGCTGCAGCAGTTCGCACGTTTGGCGGACCTTGTGAGGTGCGACTTTCAACTCTTCGGCTATCTCAAAACCGATCTCGGTGGACAACGATTTCGAAACGACGATGAGGTGAAAGCGGCTGTCTCCGTGTGGTTATACAATGCATCCGGAATCAAACAGTTGGTTGACATTCAGAGAAATGTTTAAAGACTATGTGGGAAAGTGAACTTACATTGTATGTTGTCATGGCTGTTGCTTTTTGTATATAAGAGAACAAGTGACTCGCACGACCACTTCTCGAGTGCACCGTGAGAAGGGGATCCAGTAAAACATACACTATTGGCCATTAAAATTGCTACAACAAGAAGAAATGCAGATGATAAACGGGTATTCATTGGACAAACATACAATAACTCACATGTGATTACATTTTCACGCAATTTGGGTGCATAGATCCTGAGACATCAGTACCCACAACAACTACCTCTGGCCGTAATAACGGCCTTGCTACGCCTGTGCATTGAGTCAAACAGAACTTGGATGGCGTGTACAGGTACAGATGCCCATGCAGCGATACCACAGTTCATCAAGAGTAGTGACTGGCATATTGTGACGACCCAGTTGCTCAGCCACCATTGACCAGACGTTTTCAGTTGGTGAGAGATCTGGAGAATGTGTGGCCAGGGAAGCAGTAGAACATTTTTCGTATCCAGAAAGGCCCGCACGGGACCTGCAACATGCGGTCGTGCATTATCCTGCTGAAATGTAGGGTTTCGCAGGGATGCTGAGGGATGCAATTACGAAGAACATTCAGGACCCCAGTCTGACCCTTCATTAGACAGTGTACAGCAGCTTATTGAAGAGCATGATACCTTTGACTTAGCAGATGTAGAAATGCAAAGCCACAGTGTTAATTCAGTGCGCCGCAACGGACGCTTTCCTAGTCACAGTTCTCAGTCTAGCCCTATAGTGATTCTTTCAATTCTACCGCCCGGGCCGAACAGACAGTGAACAGTAGCCAGTGTAAAAGCGCGACACAAAGGTCGCATCGTCGTGTTAGAAACAGTACTGTGAATAACGGGCGCCAACGCTCTTATCCGAAAACTGTTCGTAAATCTTGCCCCCAGTGTGTATCTCGCCACAAGCGTGCGCAGTGCCCTAGCCGCAATGCCATTTGTTATGTGGCAAGTCGGGACATGTACAGACAGTGTGTATACAGAATGTATATTCAAAGAACGGTGCCGTTAGGAATAGTGCTTCACAGAGTGCGAGAACAATTCATTCTGTAAATGTCATACACGCCATTGATTTAGACAGTGTTTCTCTTGAGTCTCAAATGCAAGAAAGTTCTTCTTCACGTACTACAAAACGATGTAGTGAGCCACGTCGCAAGCGCCGTCGAGTGCGTAAAACTGTGCAACAGAAAAGTGTTCGGAACAAGCATAATGATTATGTACAGGGTAATCCGGTAGTGAACCTAGTGCCGTCTGCAACTTAGTGCCCAGTACTGTGTAGCTAGTGACAGTAGACTTGATCTAGCTACTCAAAGTAATTCTAGTGCAGTAGCTGGTAAATCTGTAGTAACCTCGCATTACGCGGACGGCGCTCCGACGGTAGTGCCATCTAGGGATAGTGATATTAATCTGCAGTGTGCCGATTCTGTGCCGCTTCCTACCGCATGCAGCCCGCGCATGTGCAAGCGCAGCAAACTAGCTGTATCAGACGTTGCCCACATTCGCGCACCTGTCGAGCGCCACGAGCAAATAATTTTTGTGACTCTCTCCATAGAAAATAAGACTGTGCAATTTCAGCTCGACACTGGTTCCACAGTTACATTAATTAATAAAGACATTTATGAACTTCTGGATTGCCAAAATTGTCGCCGTCACAGCAAGTGTTAACAGCATACACAGGACAGAATATTCCCGTGCTAGGAACGTGTAGCCTGCCTGCCTCTTTTCAAGGTGTAACAAAAACAGTTGCTTTTGTAGTTCTTCAGGCCAAATCTACACAAAACATTTTTGTACTAGATGCATTCGACTTGTTTGGTTTATCAATTCAAAGATATGTGCTTCAAATTTCGTCAGTAGTGCCTCAGGAGAAAATCACTGCATTGTGTGGAAAATACAGTGACTTGTTTTCGCCAGAACTAGGTTGTGCAAAAGACTTCGTGGCACACGTAACTTTAAAAGAATCTGCTGTACCAAAATTTCGTAAAGCTAGACCAATGCCTATCGCCCTTCAGGATAAAGTTGCTGAGGAACTTAAACGTTGGCAGGATAGTGGGGTGAATTCTCCTGTTTCTGCGAGTCAGTGGGCCTCGCCTTCAGTAATTATAACCAAGCCGAAAGAAAACTTCGTCTCTGTGCGGACTTCAAATCAACAGAATTACAGTCAGATAGAAAAGGAGGCCTTAGAACAAGTTGTCTGTCTGACGAGTGTCGTTTACAATACTTGTATCTAGCGAAGGGACGTTACGGATATGAAGACATGATCACGAATCCATAGACCCTGCACGTCAGTAGGGGACTGTTAAAGCAGGTGGAGGCCCTGTAATGGTGTGGCATGTGTTTAGTTGGAGCGATGGACGACCCTTCACACGTCCAGATACGACTCTGACAGGTGACATGTACGTACGCATCCTGAACATGTCCACTGTACAATCGGACGAACTTGGGAAGTCCAGCAGGCAATGTGTCACCCCGTATGTCCAGAATTGCCACAGAGTATCTCCATGAACACTACTCTGAGTCTAAACACTTTCGCTGGCCACAAAACTCCCCAGTCGTGAGCCTTGTTGAGCATATCTCCGGATCCTCTAACGGATTTATGGACAGATCTGCAAGATGTATGTTGTCTTCCATCCAGCACTACTTCAGGTAGTAGTTGAATCCAGTCAAATGGTGAGTCTCAACAGCATCGTGTTCAGGCCTACACAATATTAGGCAGGTGTGCCAGTATAATTGCCGTCTCACTGAATTTCATTCAATGCCCACAAGAAACAAATGACTTTGATTGTCATTCATGTTAGCTGCAAAAGATCATGGTGTCCCTTCTTTCGGATATGTCCGACAAACAAGTACTAATGCCACGACAGGCAAAAAAATCCTTAAACTTCAGTGTGGGTGCACACCATGACCATGACCGCGATTAAATAAGAGTTACTGGTAAGAGACGCTATGATTGTGGTGGAGGCTGTGAGTTGAGAGTTTTTGTCTGTCTGCAAGCGTGTCTGCCAGGTTATCGCAGCAGCCATATCGCCGTGTCCAGAAGCCTTAGTGGATAGGGGCTCCGTTTAGTAAGCAGAAAACTTCGATTCGATCACCGGTATGTGTACAAATTTTCAACTCACACATTTTACATAATTCAACGCCTACAACAAGAAACTAATACGCCTTTAATATACTTGAGAGTTCCTTTCATTGGGAACACCCTCCTGCACCCTTCAGAAAATAATTAATCCGAACTTGTGTTACGTCTCTACAACTACATAAATACTCCGCAATCCACCCAAATGTGCGTGGCGGAGAGTACTCAATACGACTACTAGGTACTAGCTTTCCTGTTACACACCCATGTAGAACAAGAAGGGAAAAACGAATACTTGTGTGCATCCGTACGAGCCGTAACCTCTCTGAACTTATCCTTGTGGTCTTTACGCGAAATATAGGTTGGCGGCACTACAATCGTTCAGCAGTCCGCCACAAATTCCAGCCCTCTAAATTTCTTCAACACTGCTTCTCGAAAAGAACGTCGCCTTCCCTCCAGCGACTCCCAGTTGAGTCCCCCAAACATTTCAGACACACTCGCACATTGATAGAATCCACCAGTTACAGACCTAGCCGCCCGTCTCTGACCTGTCCTCCTTTAAACCGATCTGGTGGGGATCCCAAAGACTTGAGCAATACACAAAACGGGGTCGTATAAGCGTTTTATATGAGGTCAGACGGATCACACCTTCCTAAAATTCTCTGAATAAAGCAAAGTCGACCATTTGCCTTCCCCACGAATAGCTCCATTTCATATTGCTTTGCAGCCTTATGTCTTGTTATTTAATTGACGCGACTCTGTCAAGCAACATACTACTAATGCTGTATTTCAACATTACGGGATTGTTTCTCCTACTCATCTGCATCATCTTACATTTTTTTTTGTAACTAGATTCCATTGTTGTGCTAGCCCACCACAGAATTATAATGAAAGGTTTTCGCTTGGTAGGCGATGTGAGATGTTTCTTTTATTTAACTTCAAAACATATCGACTTCGTCCCTATGATGGGACATCATCAGTGCAGAATTGCAAGTCATGATGACCTATGTGCTCTGCTGAAAAACATTTTTATCGGTCATGTCATAAAAAAAAAACATTCAACAGGTCTTGCCGGTACAAGTCACAACAATAAAATCAATATTATTGTTGTGACTTGTACCGGCAAGACCTGTTGAATGTTTTTTTATGACATGACCGATAAAAATGTTTTTCGGCAGAGCACATAGGTCATCATGACTTGCAATTCTGCACTAATGATGTCCCATCATAGGGACGAAATCGATATGTTTTGAAGTTAAATAAAAGAAACATC
Organism: Locusta migratoria; assembly: GCA_026315105.1. Taxonomy (NCBI): domain Eukaryota; kingdom Metazoa; phylum Arthropoda; class Insecta; order Orthoptera; family Acrididae; genus Locusta; species Locusta migratoria. The sequence goes on along the minus strand of CM048745.1, from coordinate 323,161,001 downwards.
TCACATCGCCTACCAAGCGAAAACCTTTTATTTCATCTTACATTTTTCTACATTTAGCGCTAGTTGCCATTCCTCACACCACCTAGAAATTTGGCAAAATGTTCAAATGTTTGTTAAGCTTATGGGACTTAACTACGGGGTCATCAGTCCCTAAACTTACAAACTACTTATGAACTACTTACGAACTAGGACGGCACAAAAATCCATGCCCGAGGGGGGATTCGAACCCCCGACCGTAGTGGCCGTGCAGACCGTGACTAAAGCGCCTCAGTCCCCGCGGCCACCGCGGCCGACTAGGAATTTGGCCCAAGTCACCCTGCACCACAACATCAACAGCAAACAACCACAGATTGCAATTCACTCTGCTCGTCAGATCGTTGATATAGATAAACAATAATAGCAGTACTATCACACTTTCCTGGGACACACTAGTCACTGATGAACATTCGCCATGGAGGACAACGTACTGGGTTCTATTACTTTAGTGATCTTCGAAGCACATATTAGGGTCCGTATTCCATAAGCTCGTACCTTCGTTAGCAGTCTGTAGTGCGGTGCCGTGTCAAACTCCTTTCGAAAATCGAGAAATATGCAGTCTGCCTGTTGTCCACCATACATAGAACGCAGGACGTCATGTAAGAAAAGGACCGTGTTGATTCATGGACAGAAACTTTTCCAACACAAGAAAATTAACTATATTAGAACTGAGAGCGTGATTGCATAGTTCTTGCAGCTAAGGTATCACCGAGTCCAGGTGACTTAGAACAGAACAGAACAGAAACAGACGGAAAAAACTTCCTGCCACATATTTTTATTGCAAAGTTCATCGTGTACATAAAAGGAAAGACAAAAAACTTCACTTTTTCGTACTTTTTGAGACCTCCGACGTGATATTAGAGTTTGAAAGTCTCTGTAAAATCTGTTGATTCTTTTCTACTTCCCTGTGGTTGGTGCAAACAGTGTATTCCACAGCCCGGTATTATCTCGCCGTGTGCGTCCTGCATAATGCAACTGCCAATATGCAGATATGTTCTGCGAAATAACAGTTCATCTTCGTCCGCCCCAACAGTTCCATTAATTCTGTCGTAGAAAGGTAGTTAACAAGTAAAGCTTGCAATACCTGGGCGCTGATACAGAAGGATCAGCATATCACGCGCATCATTGCACGAGCGGTAGAAGAGAAAGCAGAACAAAATCCATACACTGAAGTTTTCCGTAATTAATTTGTAACACGGAAACGAAGGGTTTATTCATGCTTGCAAGCGTTTGTGAATGGTTTTGAAAATTTATTACCAAGCATACGAGTATGAGGTATTTTATTGATCTTATATTTATTTGCCGTAATCCTCAGAACCCAATTGAGAAGCAAGTCGGCATCGACACTTGTATAACGAATCAGTACATGGAACTGTAACAGAAGAGTAGCAATACATGAAACGAAACGTACAAGACTCCAAAGACTTCTTGAAAATGTATACTGCAGAATACTGCATGCCTTTCAGCAGAAATATCTATGATATGTGGTGTAAATGCAGTTTATATTTGTGCCTAGCATTAAGAGCTGCAGAATCTTTGGAAGAAGCTGATACTTTTAACAGTAAACGACATTAAAAAAAGTAATTTTGGTATCAAATAGTCTTGGTTGCATAAACGTGATGTTTTATTTATTTAAACATAACGCGTTTCGCCTCTTCCGGGCAGCATCAAACGTTGGAAGGGGGGGGGGAGGTCACAAACTTGTTTAAAATACAACTAAAAATATCTTAAATCTTTCCTAAGCTATAAATGTTATAAAAAGGGAGGGTGTAGACTGCTGTTTTATCAGTCTGCGCCCACCCTATTGTAAAATTTCTAGTTTAGGAAGATTTAAAATATTTTAGTTGCGTTTTAAACATGTTTGTAAATCCCCCCTCCCCCACCACACACATACAATTTCAACGTCTGATGATGCCTGATGTTCTAGTGGTAAATGAATCATGATTTAGTTTTTAAGTAAAATTTCGAACATTGGCTTTCCCGTCTATTTGAAAGCCACAGATTTTATTTGAGTCCTATGCCCATATCTTGAATATAATAAGTAGTTCTTTCAGCAGTTCATTATATAAAATACTACACATTCAAAGTAATATATATATCACGGGAAAACAAAAATAAGAAAACGAAAACTACATTTAATTTTATTGTATTAGTAATAATAGCAGATTTTCAATTATTATTTTCGGTTCATGGTTAGATAAGAGCATGTTTATTACCCCAATCTGTAAAAGATGTACAATTTATGGATTCATAATTAATTGTCGCTATATTTTTTAAAAACATACTACTTTTATTGAAGTCCTTTCGATAACTAAGTAGGTAACCCTATCTGTACCCACAGGCTATAACTATTTCTCGGCACAGTTGTGCATCGGTGGAATCGTGTTAAAGACTATAACATTGAAAATAATGTAACCTATTTAGGCAGCAGATAATAATTCGTTGCGCAAAATGGAACCAGATAGTATGGGAACTTTCTAGTGAGATATTACATGAGAAATCAGACCTTCAGTGATTAAAACGGTTGTAAATAACAAAACCATATCAGTCCATGAGACATATATGAGTACACAGTGCAGAAGCGAACATAGCCTATATTGTCGGGGAGGGGGCATGATTAATGTGAAGATAAGTAATGTTTAGTAGACACCCCATGATATTTAGTATCAGTCTTGCTGCTCATATTTGGGAGATAATTTGCGCTGAAGCCCCTTTTAGTTTACTGAGATTAATCTTTTATATTGTTGACATTGAATCATAAAAATATGGCTATTTAAAGAAAAACTGGCACGAACTTAACACCAACAACTCTCCACTCCCGTCACCAATACAAGGAAGTATGACAGTCTACCACGGCGATGTCTTCACGTATCCTTCATTAAAATAATTCAGATACCGTACCTATTTTCTTCTTTACATCCTTTACTTCTGAGGGAGCGGGGAGTCAGTCTCCCTTACCCACTCCCCCCTTATATACGACACACACAGTTGACTGTGCAACTAGTATCAAAAGTAAATAAGCAATATGAAATAGCCTATCAATTAATAGGAAGATAAATTACGAAATAATTTAATGTAAATCTGAAAATATATGAAAGCACATCGCTGACCGAATAGAGGTCATGAATTTCAGCTCAATACCAATTTAATGTATTGTATAAAAGATCAGATGTGAGCATGTAGGTATTTAGTAATAATCAATTTTAAATTAATTTCGACAGCATAACGAATTAAGTTATTAATGAAATATCCACTGTTTACACGAACTCTCAGTATGCATTATTCTTCCTAATCAAGGAAGTCACAAAATGGAAAGTACTCGTGAATCGTAGCTACGTAAATGTTATGAACAGTCTCTTTTTAATATTTTTCAAGCTATTGCGTCGAATGTAATATTCATTGTTACTAAGCATATTTTAGTATGTTTTTGGTAATTAGAAACATTAACTTTTTAAAAGATGAAGACATCTTTAAGCTTGTTTTATACAACATCAAATGTCATTAACATTGAGTAAACTAATTGTAAATTTAACTATGTGATATGTTTGAAAATTCAAACTTTGTGGGCAATTTTAAAAATAGTATATAAAAAGGTCATAGGAGCGCAGTATTTAATCAGGTTTCAAGGCAGTCTCTATGCCCATCAGCACGTTGATTTTTCATTGTTAAAAGTTATTATGGTGGCAGTTTATTTGAAGTGTTGGATTAAACTACCGATTCACACTTGTCTGATGTTGGTCTTAGTAATCTCAAATCAATAGCGTACAGCTTAATTGGCTACAGTTGCTCGTATTCGTCGTGATGCAGCGGTTGCTGCATTACTACGAAACAAGATGTTGAGTAGCAAGAAATAACACCAAACCCTTAGATAACAGGGTAACACTTTGATTGCACGATACAGAACCTAGTGGAGGGGTAAACTTTTGAAGTCGAACGGTTACGTCGCAACTGGTGAAATGAGCTGGGATGTTCATCGCACTTTGTCTCAACTATTTAACGTTCGTATTCCACTCTCGTACAAGACAACACTCCATGCAAATGCCTTCAATTAAGAACTCCCAACACTAAAATTAACGTAAGATGTTAACATATTTCTCTTCTTCCCATTACCGCCCTTCATTTTCATCATCTGTATTCTATTGTCGCGTCTGCTCCCCGTCGGAGATTCGAGTCCTCCCTCAGATATGGGTGTTTGTGTTTGTGTTGTCCTTAGCATAAGTTATTTTAATCAGTTTGTAATTCTAGTGACCACTTCAGTTTGGTCCCATAGCTTTACAAACATCTGATGTGTTCCGATCATTGTAAGCTATTTTATCGCGCAAGAAACAAAACTCATCTGCTACGTTTATTATCTAGTTACCTAATCCAATTTCTCCAGAATCGCCTAATAGTTTTAGACTACATTCTATTACCTTTGGTTTCCTTTAGTTAATTACACTTCTTCCAAGTCACTGCTCATTCCATTCAATTGCACTTCTAGATCATTTGCTGTCACTGGCTGAATTACGTCATCGTGATTAACACTATGAAGTACGAATATATCCGATACATTTATAACTTAACGTTTCTACGACCATATCAGTCCCGCAGACCAGCAGTTATCTTGGCTACGTGCAGATTATGTTTGCTGCATTGCTTTCTCAATCATTGCAAACCTTATTTACTCATCGATTATATTACTATCTGAACAGCACAGCAGAAACACGCGCTCTCACCAAAATAAAACTGTGTCTGTACCATGACAGAACTCTGCAATCTTCTCTAAATCATTTTCTGTATCGGGAACACGTCTGTCGAACAATCTCCCTCAAAAGTTGGGAGAGAGAATATCAATTCCATACTTCAAAATACAGCTGAGGGTCCACCTTCTGTCACAATAGCCATATTTTTCTCCACATACCTGTCTGTAGCCCACTGTTGTTAATTCCTCCTCCCCCCAGAAATGTTTCCCTTTCCTTTCGTCAGCAGAGATCTCTATTCATCTCCACTTCCTCACACCCAGTGGCACTGTCATTTTTCAATCTTCTCCTCTTTCACTAATCATTTTCCCCCTTCTGTTTATATTAAACTTAATTTAAATGTGTTAAAAATCTATCTCCATGTAAATATCTCTCGTTATTATTAGTATTACTTTGATTTTGTGTTATTATTATCACTATTATTATATTATTATTATATATTATATATTTTATATTTTATATATTATTATTATTATTATTATTATTATTATTATTATTATATATTATATATATTATTTATTATTATTATTATTATTACTATTATTATTATTATTATTAATGCAGTGTTTTTGTTTATGTTGTTCCTGATCAGATGTAAGAGATGGCCCTAATCTGGTCAGGTTAAATAGCCAAATAAAAATAAAATATGTTTCTCATACTGACTAATTTGAGGTGTTAGTCACGGATTATGACTATTGCATCAACGGATAAATGTTCATAGTCCAGTGTTAGAGTTATTAATTTCTGATAATCTGATTTTTACACATAACTTCACATCGTTCAGAATTATACGACACAGGTATTCAATTCTGAGTTTTTAATTTAACATAAATCGCAGAACGTTCCAGAGAATACGCGCAGCGAATGAATTGTACGCTTCTCCTAGTAACGGCCGGTTCATGTTCTGCTTTGTCGTGAACACCAGCAGCCGTTGGCGGTGATATACGGCGTGCAGCTCTGCAATTTCCGCGTTACTTATACGCGAGCGCCGTAAATCTGAGCGATCAGCAGGTCGGGCGAGAGTCCATTTGGGTCGCGGACGGCGGTAAACGGCGCCAGCGGACTTATTAAGCGGGCAATTACGAGTGCTTAGTAAATAGCAGCGCGCCCTCGCCACCGCCCCCGTCGGTGTTGTCACTGGGCTGAAACACGGTAACCCACTGCCGCCGCCTGGCCTCTCACTCACATTTCATCAGACGACATTGAAAGCCTCGTGCAGGTACAGCGTTTATTCAAATGGGACATTGTTAAGAGGATGCGTGAGTGATTAACGAGCCATTCACATCGCCATTTCATAACAAGTCACAGTTGGATGTTATGTTCTTGACCTCTTTCGTGATTGGTAGCTCAACAATTAGGATTGAATGCGTGGCGCCAAATAAGGTCCTGGAAAATGAAAAAAGAACACCATGATTTCGATGACACAGCAGAGAGAAATTTTATAGACACATTCTTGAAGACATATATAAAAGACAATCGCACAGACAGAGTCGTATGCACATTGGTAACCAGAGTGTGCGCAATGCTGAAGCTAGTACGAAGTATACCAGTGGTGGACTAAGTCTTGGGGGGCCTCCAAATGCCTGGAAAGCAAGGCTTTCTTTTTTTTTTTTTTTTTTTTTTCAGAATGAAACTTTCACTCTGCAGCTGAGTGTGCGCTGATATGAAACTTCCTGGCAGATTAAAATTGTGTGCCGGAACCGGGACTCGAACCTGGGACCTTTGCCTTTCGCGGGCAAGCGCTCTACCACTGAGCTACCCCGACACGACTCACGATGCCGCCTCACAACTGTACTTCCGCTAGTACCTCGCCTCCTACTTTCCAAACTTCACAGAAGCTCTCCTGCGAACCATGCAAGACTAGCACTCCTGGAAGAATGGATATGGTGGAGACATGGAACTTTTTTTTTTTTTTTCCTCTCTTGGCACCTCTTTCTGCTGGGGCCTCCAAATCTCGAAAGTAATTCTTTTTAGACTGCCCCGTGCCTATCGTCCTGTGGGGGTCTCAAATTTTACTGTTTTATAGTAATATATTTCCAAGTGGTCGGGAGGGGGGGGGCGTCATATTGTTTCGCCGCCGCCCCGGGCCTCCGACAGCCTTACTCCGCCACTGAAGTATACCCTCATTTTGCAGCAATGGAAGCTGCAAGTCTGCCATGCAGACGATCGTATAGGTATCGAATGTAGTCCTTCAGAATGGTCTGCCATGCAGTTTCCACAAGGTAGCTCAGTTGACCAGATTTCGTGCCGGTCGAGCAGGCCGCACTAGATGACGTTACATCAGGTCCAAAATATGCTCACTGGGAAACATTTATGGGGATTGTTCTGCACAGGGTAGTTGACTTACACTTGAACAGTACGTGGCTGCTACAGATTACATCTGGATGTGCATTGTCCTGTTATTCTGGAGCATGTTCTCAGTTGGAATATAGTAAATTTCCTTGAGACGGAAAAGCTTCTTTCTATGAATCAGCATGAGTTTAGGAAACAACGTTCATGTGAAACACAGCTTGTCCTTTTCTCACATGACATATTGTAGGGCAACAAGCAGATAGTGTTTTTCTCGATTGCAAACATGCGTTTGACGCGATGCCACACTGCAGACTACTAACGAAAATATGAGCATATGGAATAGGTTCACAGATTTGTGACGGACTGCAAGACTCACTAAGTAATAGAACGCAGTACGTTGTTCTCGATGGCGAGTGTTCATCAGAGACGAGTGTATCGTCAGGCGTGCCCCAAGGTAATGTGATGGGACCACAGTTATTTTCTACCTATATAAATGATAGATGGACAGAGTAACTTGTAATTTGCGGCTGTTCACTGATGATGCTGAGGTGTATGGGAGGGTGCCATCTTTAATTGACTGCGGTCGGGCGCTCAAGTCCCCCCTTGGGCATGGATATTTGTGCCGTCCTTAGTGTTAGCCAGTTCATAAGTAGTTTGTAAGCTAAGGACTGATGACCACGCAGTTTGGTCCGATAGATTTACAGCCATTTGAACATTTTCAACCCTCCATTGAATTAACGAACACCAGCCGTTCGGAAATGTCACGTGACATTCCTCGCCCAGAACTCTCTCTGGCATACGCCATCCTGCGTTCCGTATTTGATGATTTTGTTATTGTAACTTACACTTTGTCATTTCAAAGCAATGGCGCACTGAAGAATTAACAAAAAACACGTCGTTCTTCGTACGATAAATGATAATCTAGTGTCTAAAAATGCCATATTAGCATCAGTTAACAACTGACGTCAATAGTATGAGAGTAAAGGACGGTAGTTACAATTGTTAGCCGTAGAGTAGTGGGCAATGTCCTGGTCTTTGATACTCAAGGTCAGTGGATCGGAACCCGCCACTCAAAGTTCAAAGAGGTAAAAGTTAAAAAAAGAGTATGTTTGTAAAAGCTAAACTCAAACATCATATAATTTTGGCTGATTGTTAAAATCGGTCAGAAAGAATATTACGTGTTGGGTGCATAGATATTATCACAAAAGTATAGTCGTAATCTTAAAATATTTTATTATTATTCAGATTATTATTTTAGTCCAAAATGTTTGCAGAAACTTATAAAACTGCAAATCTAAAGTGGGCCGTAAAACACGTCAGTGCGATTTTTTTCCAGAGTAACTTCTCTCACATTTGGAAGGTGGAGACGATATATTGGTGGAAGTCAAGGTATGACGCGGAGTCATGAATAGGGTAGCTCAGTCGTTATAGCACGTGCTCACGACCCGGTACACAGTTTTATTATAGCAAGAAGTTTCATATTAACACACACTCCGCTGCAGTGTGAACATTTCATACGTGAATCTCTTGTCTTCTTTAAATGACTGTCGTATAGGATCTGTGTCAGGTACGTGCCACGTTGGTATTTCACCGTGAGTGATAGTCTTTTGTCTTCCTCAATTTAATATTCATACTGCGAAAAGCATTGTTGCTGAGATATTTATTTGTAACTGCATATTTTTACAGGTGTACAGCATGGCTCAGATTTGGTTATTATTACTGGTGAGTTGAACCATTTTTTAATATGTACATAGAAGGCTAGATTAGAAACATAAAAATTTACAAGTGCGATCCTGTGAAGTCGATTGTCATGTATCTTCATTTTTACACAATGGTTTCACACATACTGTCTTTTTTATCTTAGTTGTATGGGAAATCCTTTGAATTTTCGACTTTTTTCAAACATCTTTTTTTTTAATTCTCTCTAAAGAGGTTTTTGAAAAGCAGTTTTCTACGTTTTGCTTAATTCGTTTGTTTATACATACGAGAAGGGTTTTACTTACAACCGAAACCAGCCTGTCTCGACATTAAAATATTATAACATTTTTATTTTAAAAAATTACACAAACATTGCTTTCTCTATTCCTCGTATTTTATATTAAAATATTTGTTGTTATTCTTCGCATTTTATCTGTGATGTCCTGAAATACGCTGAGTTTTCCAAAACAGATACGTCATGCGTCCTTGTATTGGAATACAATGTTTAACACAAATACTCCGACAATATTTTTCCTTTCCAAATATTAATCCTGTTGTGGAATACTTGGAAGAATGAAGGTCGGGAGGTTATTCTTGTCGCTGCGCAAATCGTATTTCTGTTAGCGTTTGTGTACCGCTGCAATTAACTCATTCTGCATCGCTGTATTGCATCATCGCTTTTTCTCTGGCTGTTAAATGAACGGAAATATCTGCATGGAAATTTCGCAAATATTCCGTGCGAATATGCTCACATCGGGAACGCCAGCAGGCACAAATAATTTTGACTGTCGGTGTCCATTTTGTACAGCAGAAAACACTGGACACCTTTTTTTCCAGAACGACTTATCGCAAAAACATGTGTATAGTCTACCAGTAGTAAATTCCTGATTACAGACTGTAAAATATATGGTGATATGTTAACTTATTGTCTCTACAAAAACTAACATGTTTATTCTCGCAGAAAAAGAGACAGTCATTCCAATCCTAATTGACTTGAACGGAGCCTTTAAACATACGGTATGAAAATAGATTAAAAAATCGCACTGACGTGTTTTACGGCCCACTTTAGATTTGTAGTTTTATAAGTTTTTGCAAACATTTTGGACCAAAATATCTTAATAATAAAAATTAATTAATAATAGTGTCTGAAACCCTTTTAGGAAAAAAGAATTAGGTAGTGGGGGGTTTCGAACCGCTGACCGTCAGCGTTGTAGTCCAACGCCTCGCCTACTACGCTACGGTTATCAATCGGATGTTGCTCCTTTTATATCATACTATTGATGGCCGTTGTTAACTGATGCTAATATGGCATTTGTAGACACTAGATTATCATTTACCATACGAAGAACGATGTGTTTTTGTTAATTCTTCAGTGCGCCATTGCTTTGAAATGACAACGTGTAAGTTACAATAAGAAAATCATCAAATACGCAACGCAAGGTGGCGTTTGCCAGAGAGAGTTCTGAGCGAGGAATGTCATGTGACATCTCCGAACGGCTGGTTTTCGTTAATTCAATGGAGGGTGTCAAATCTCTCTCAAACGATACGAGATATGAAAAAACACGAGGAAAATTTTCTCCTCTACAAATTTGGTTATTCAATTTTCGCGTCACATGAACGGTTTATTTGCAATTATTATTACATTACAAACGGCTTTTTTTGAAATTACTAACGTATTTCTTGTCCGAAATATTTGAAAAAGCGAGGTTCCAGTCTCTGGTAGCCAAAAATTATGTCTGTAAAATTTGGTGCCGATCGGTTGAACGGTTCGACCTAAAAAGTGGTAACACGTTACAGACAGACATCATCAAATCGCCATTATTTTTGCAAATATCTCTGCAACGATGCAAGATATGAAAAAAACATAATAGAGCGAAGTTGAAGAGAATTTTCTCTTCTCCAAATTCAGTTATTCAGTTTTCGTGTCAGATGAATACTTAAGCCGTTATTTTCATTTAAATTTCGAGCTGTCAGAAGGCGATCGCAAAGACCCACTTTTAGTGTTACTACCGTAACGTAAAGGGGGCCAATAATGATAAGCGTTATTACAAGTTCAAAGAACAGAAGAGTGAGTTTTAAGGACAGTAACGATACAAAAGGTGAGTATTTCGGTAGTGGGAGAAGATATGATCTGTGAACGGGGCATAAAAGTAAGAACGGTGTTAACAAAAATGGTCTTTCAGAAGCAAAAAACCTAGTGGTTTGAACAATTAATGAATAAAGCGACCAAAATAATGCCTAATACGGAGAGTCGCTATGGATTGAGCAGAACCATCGACAGTGAGAATGGATGAGAGGAGAAAAGACGCTTTTAAAGTTTGATATGGCGTATAATGGAGAAAATCAGTTTGAATCATGAACTCAGGAATGAAGAAGTACTCGGTGAGCTGTACACTAACGGAAGACGTTGCTGACGGCCATGAATCTTTTTCTTCTCCTCAATCCAGTATCCTGGCTGTTTCCGTCACTTTGCTGCTGTCCCGGTTCTATATGTCTTCAAATCGTGTCTTTCCATCACAATGTTCAAATGTTTGTATTGTCTATGGGACTTAACTACGGAGTCATCAGTCCCTAAGCTTACAAACTACTTATGAACTACTTACGAACTAGGACGGCCCAAATATCCATGCTCGAGGGGGGATTCGAACCCCCGACCGTAGTGACCGTGCAGACCGTGACTGGAGCACCTCAGTCCCCTCGGCCACTACGGCCGGCTGTCTTTCCATCCACGTCTTTGCCGGACGTCCTCTTTTTCTTTGTTCTCGTGGGATGCATTCCACAGTTTTTCGTGGAAGTAGCTTCTATCATTCTTTCTACATGTCTGTATCACTGTAATCTTTTTGTGTCTAATGTATCTATGACATCTGGTAATTCCCCAAATTCCGTATTTTCTTTCATCTGTCGGTTAATTAATATCTCTTTCGCTGATTTCCCCACTAAGCTCCGTAGCACATCCATTGCTGTCTCTAATTTTCCTATCCTTTCTTTTCCCCATTCTTGACTTTCCCATTGACTTGCTTAGTACATTCATTTCTGTAGCTAAGATTATAAATATAATTTTATACAAAACTCACTCTTCTGTTCTTTAAACTTGTAACAATGGCTTTCATTGTTTTTTTATCTATTTTCATACCGTATGTTCAAAGTGTCCGTTCAAGTCAATTAAGATTTGAATGAGTGCTTTTTCACCGAGAATCAACATGTCAGTTATTGTAGAGAACGCTGTCGTCCTATAAACCAGTGTTTTTCAGCCAGTGGGTCGCAAACCCCAGGGGGTCTTAAAGTCTTGTTCGTGGGGTCGCCATCAAAGGAGGAACTTCTAGCTCCACAAAATAACTGGAAGTAACACTAAAACGTATCCCTAACTCAAGTACAGAGTGTCTCATGAAAGACGCCTGCCAGGCGTCTGCGGATCTCACGCTATGGAACCCGGCCGCCACCATCGCTTCCGCCAGCCACGGTAGCGCCCGATTCTCGGACTCTATTGTGCTGCGGGCGCATACACTGAGTTAAAGTCTAAAAAACATTGCCATCTGAGTAACCTAAACTCACCTTTATTTACAGCAGATGTTCAAAATGATGTCCCTCTATGGAAAGAGCGGTCTGACATCTCTTGAACACATTTGCGAACACTCGACGAATTTCGGCTGTCGAAATCTGGGAAATGACTAGTCGAATCCTGTCTTCCAACTCTTCGACTGTATGGGGATTGCTTGTATACACCTTGTCGTTTAGCATTCCCGAAAGTCACAGGATTTAGATCTGGAGAACGAGGAGGCCAGTCAGCTATCCTAACATCGAAAACACTTCGTATTGCTGTCATAGAAGCATTGACCATGTGTGGTCTTGCATTGTCCTGCATGAAATAATCGTACAGCTTTTCGTTAGGTGAACGTTCTTGAAAATATGGATGCAGGGTATTGTTACACCTGTCGCTGTATCTTACAGTTTGATTTAACGTAATGTATATATTGTCTTAAATTTGTTTATTTCATGTATTTTTCATTTCTTGTATGCTAGATATATTTCTTATCTACATCTACATAGATACTCTGCAAATCACATTTAAGTGCCTGGCAGAGGGTTCATTAACCACCTTCGTAACTTTTCTCTACCGTTCCATTCTCTAATAGCGCGCGGGAAGAAAGAACACCTAAATCGTTCCGTTTTCGATCTGATTTCTCTTATTTTATTGGGATGGTCATGTCTCCCTAAGTAGGTGGGTGCTAGCAAAGTATTTTCACATTCAGAACTAAAAGTCGGTGATTGAAACTTCGCAAACAGATCACGCCGCAATGAATAACGTCTTTCTTTTAATGATTTCCACCCCAATTCGTGCAACATTTCCGTGACGCTTCCCCCCCCCCCCCCCGTAACGTGATAAAACAAAACGAGCTGCCCTTCTCTGAACCTTCTCAATATCTTCCGTCAGTCCCACCTGGTGAGGGTCCCACAAGGGGCAACAGTACTCCAAGAGAGGACGCACAAGCGTGATGTAGGCAGTCTCTTTGGTGGAGCTGGTGCATCGTCTAAGCGTTCTGCCAATGAAACGTAACCTTTGGTTCGCCTTCCCCACAATATTTTCTATGTGTTCTCTCCAGTCAAAGTTGTTCGTAATTGTAACTCCTAGGTATTTGGTAGAATTTACGACCTTAAGGTTTGACTGATTTATCGCGTAATTGAAGTTCAGCGGATTTCTTTTAGTGGTCATGTGTATTACTTCACACTTTTCTTTATTTAGTGTCAATTGCCAATTTTCGCACCAAGTAGAAATTTTATCTAAATCGCTTTGCAGTTGCTTTTGATCCTCTGTTGACTTCACTAACCGATAAACGACAGCATCATCCGCGAACAGTCTAAGGGAGCTATTCAGATTATCTCCTAAATCGTTTATAAACACGAGGAAGAGTAGGGGACCAATAACGCTTCCCTGTGGAACGCCAGATATCACTTCTGTTTTACTCGATGACTTACCGTCAATTACAACGAACTGTGTCCTTTCTGATAGGAAATCGTGAATCCAATCGCACAATTGGGGAGATATTCCATAAGCACGCAATTTCATTAGAAGCCGCTTGTGGGGTACAGTATCAAAAGTCTTCCGGAAATCCAGAAATATGGAATCGATTTGAGATCCCTTGTCGATGGCACTTAACACTTCATGTGAATAAAGGGCAAGCTGTGTTTCGCAAGAGCGATATTTTCTGAATCCGTGCTGACTATTGGTTAATAGGTCGTTCTCTTCGAGGTAGTACATAATATTCGAACAAAGTATATGTTCCAAAATCCTACTGCAAATCGACGTCAATGAGATAGGCCTGTACTTTTGGGGATCACTCCTATTGCCTTTCTTGAATATTGGAGTAATTTGGGCAACTTTCCAGTCTTTGGGTACGGATCTTTCGCTGAGTGATCGGTTGTAAATTATAGCTAAGTACGGAGCTATTGCATCAGCATACTCTGAGAGGAATCTAGTTGTTTTACAATCTGGCCCGGAAGATTTATTTTTGTTTAGTGACTTAAGTTGTTTTACTACTCCAGGAACATCTACTTCTAAGTTTCGCATGCTGGCAGCTGTTCTTGGATTGAATACTGGAGTGTTCACTTCGTCTTCTTTGGTGAAAGAATTTCGGAAAGCTGTGTTTAGTAATTCTGTCTCAGCAGTACTGTCGTCGGTAGTATTACCATTGCTATCGCGTAGTGAAGGTATTGTTTGTGTTTTGCCGCTAGTGTACTTCACATATGACCAGAATTTCTTTGGATTTTCTGCAAGATTACGAGACAGGATTTCGTTGTGGAAACAACTATAAGATTCTCGCATTGAAGTCCGCGCTAGGTTGCGAGTTTCAGTAAAAGATTGCCAGTCTTGCGGATTCTGTGTCTTTTTAAATTTTGCATGCGTTTTTCTTTGTTTCTGCAACAGTGATCTGACCCGTTTTGTGTACCACGGGGGGTCAGCCCCCTCTTTTATTAATTTATTTGGTATAAATCTCTCGATTGCTACTGATATTATGTCTTTGAAAGTAAGCCACAACTGATCTACACTGGCATTTTTAGTTTTGAAGGACTGGAGACTATCACTCAGGAAAGCGTGAAGCGAATTTTTATCTGCTTTATTGAATAGATATATTTTTCGTTTATTTTTGGTGCATTTGGGAATTTCGATATTCAGTCTCGCTACTACAACTCGATGTTCGCTAATCCCTGTATCTGTTTTGATGCTCTTTACTATCTCGGGATTATTTGTTGCTAGGAGATCAAGGGTATTTTCGCAACCACGTACTATTCTAGTGGGTTCATGAACTAACTGTTAGAAGTAGTTCTCTGAAAAAGCATTCAGAACTAGTTCGGACGATGTTTTATATTTGCCCCCGGTTTTGAATACGTAATTATGCCAACATATCGAGGGTAAATTAAAGTCGCCACCGATTATAACAGTATGCTTCGGATACCTATTTGAAATATGATTCAAGCTTTCTTTGAACATTTCTGCAACCGCATTGTCTGAGTTAGGGGGCCGATAAAAAGATCCAATTATTAATTGATTTCCAATTCACAGGAAGTATCTGCCTCAATTTCGTTGCAGGATAAACCGTTTGTAACAGCAATAAACACGCCACCCCCTGTTTTATTTATTCTATCCTTTCTGAAGACCATTTGGCCCTTTGAAAAAATTTCGGCCGAATTTATCTCAGGCGTCAGCCAGCTTTCAGAACCTATAACGATTTGTGCCTCAGTACTTTCTATCAGCGCTTGGAGCTCTGGAATTTTCCCAACACAGCTACGACAATTTACAACTGTTACACCAATGGTGCTTATGTCTACTTTCTTCCCGTGTCTGACCTGCCCCCTTTGAGACTGAAACCCATTTTGTGTATTCCCGAGGCCATCTAACCTAAAAAACCGCCCAGTCCACGCCACACAGCCCCCGCTACCCGTGTAGCCGCTTCCTGAGTGTAGTGGACTCCTGACCTATTTAGCGGAACCCGAAAACCCACCACCCTTTGGCGCAAGTCGAGGAATCTGCAGCCGACACCGTCACAGAACCGTCTGAGCCTCTGATTCAGACCCTCCACTCGGCTCTGAACCAAAGGTCCGCAGTCAGTCCTGTCGACATTGCTGCAGATGGTGAGCTCCGCTTTCATCTTGCAAGCAAGACTGGCAGTCTTAACCACTTCTGACAGCCGCTCAAAACCAGAGAGGATCTCTTCTGATCCAAAGCGACACACATCATTGGTCCCGACATGAGGCACCACCTGCAGTTGGCTGCACCCTGTGCTCTTCATGGCATCCGGAAGGAGCCGTTCCACATCCGGAATGACTCCCCCCGGTATGCACACGGAGTGCACATTGGAATTTTTCCCCTCCCTAGTAGCCATTTTCCTAAGGGGCTCCATTACCCGCCTAACGTTGGAGCTCCCAACTACCAACAAACCCACCCTCTGTGAGTGCCCGGATCTTGAAGGCAGAGGGGCGAGTACAGGACAAGCGACACCATCCGCATCAGGAACATCCCCTGCCACAGACAGCGCCTCGAATCTGTTGGCAAGACTAACCGGAGAGGCCTCCACTTCGGTCCCCCGGGAAGTCTTACGCCGCCTGACACGCGCTTTGGGGACCTCCCAATCCACCACGGATTGGGGGGCTACCTCCTCGCGGGCAGTGAGCGGGCTGGCCACAGCCGCAGGCCGATCGGAGGGCACAACAGACGCACAGGGCGTCTGCTGCACCACCGCGAGCGGCCCACAACAGCGGCGCCCACCCACCGCAGTCTCAAGCGTTGCCAGCGTAGCCAACGCCGCCTGAAGCTGCGAGCGAAGAGTCACCAACTCTGCCTCCATCCGTTCGCAGCAGTCACAGTTCCTAGCCATTCTAAAAACCTTTGTTTCTTTCAAGTAAGTACGTCAGAAGACTCAGTAGTTTGATAAATAACGAGCTTTGCAAGGTATAAACCTAACGCTGAACTGTCTATTAACGGCGAATCTGAAAAATATATACGCGAGCTAATAAATCAAAAATTCAGTAACTGAGCTGACAAATAAACGCGATTCTTAATAAACAAACACGCGAGCACACTAAAGTATAAAGAGCTGCAAGAGAAAGCACACACGAAATGTAAATAAGTCGCTTCTATTAAGAAGCCGGTTACCGTACAATGTAGAGCTGCTGCTGGTCACGTGTGCACTGGCCGCCGGTCACTGAGCGACGTCATTTTCTATATTGAAACATTTAGTGTAAACAAGTACTATATGTGAAAACACGCATGAATGCACGGACATTCTTATGCTGTAAGTTAGCAATGCGCCAGAGAAAATGCTGAACATGTTGTAAAGACTGTCTTTGGTACAGACGTAGTAGCTGTGAGTGTCGCGTTGCTGAAGCAGTCACGGAGCGGACTCGCTATAGTAAACACACAAATGTTTTGTTGATGGTGCAGAGGCACGGTAGGCGCAGTGTGGCGCGAGTTTAATGCAATTGCAATAAGCCTGAGAGACGTACTGTTTAATGTATTGAACGAAGTGCGAAATAAGTTTGTTTATACTCGAAAGTGATCAGAGTAATGTTTTTTCATGTGTGGAAGAAAAGTAATTGTTTGGTTATCAAGTCTATTGTCACCGAGTGTGATCGTTGCTGTAATTAGAAGGTGTATTGCGGTGATATCAATGCATGGAGATTACAGCCAGACGAGCTGAACAAAGAGTTGTCGATAAAAATATTTTGAACCAGCAGTAAGAGTACCTATTGTAATATCTGTCTTGTATGGACTTCACGACGAAGACGACGAAAACAGATGAGTACTATTGTAACATTTTATTTTGTATGCATGTAACTGTAGTGTCACCCCAATCAGAATTTTGGTTCTATCATATATAACTTATTTTGAAACCAGTCTTAAATTTGTAAGTAGTTGTAGTCACCCAATTATCACCATTATTAGATTATGTTGATTATGCAAGCCTGCACATTGACTAACCAGTTCAATCATTTTTTTCAAAGTAATTACGATCAGTTTTAAAGAAATTGCTAGAGTTAAAGAGTTGCTAAACGTGTTACAACCACAGAGACTAGTAATTAAAGTGCAGTGCTGTTCTAAGTTGTGCAACCAATTATTAAGTCAAAGATTTTAACTAGCAAGAGAGTTTGCAAGTAAAGTAAAGTTGGTTTCATTTATGTAGAAAGAAACCAGGCTAACAGTAGTCAAAGTTTTATAGTTGATTAACCAGACTTTACGGAAGTAATTTTTTTTTTTTTTTTTTTTTATGAAATACGTTAAATGCCAAACTCTGCTCAGCCAGTTACACGCGTACGCTACCCAGGCCCTGGAACCAATTTAAAAAAAAATAGTTTACGTAAAGTTTTATAAGGAACTTGAATGCTTTAAACAATATTATCAAAATTATTGGGAAATTTGACTGTAGTATTTGTGAAACTCACTGCACCACGGAGTTTCACTGTACTGAGCTATTATCATTGCAATCAGAGTCTATCTGCTATTACGATTTTGATTATAACACGAACACGCCATCATCACTACATGAATTCTGACACATTTGTTAGTGAAATTGTGCTGTTCGTGAATCGTAAGAGGTGTTAGTTGGAGGCTGTAGTCAATGCTAAGTCAGATAGGGCCAAGCTTAATTAATTACCACAGTGACTGTTTCAAGTTTATTAATATCTTTTTTTTATTCAAAATTTTAACTTTCACTGTGAAAGTGTTGTTGCGACCCATTAGTTGTGATTTGCTGCAACATTCAATAACGAAATTATTATTACTAGAGTATATTATTACGCATTCTGAATTTTGTGATTATTTGACGACCTCCAACAAGCAATTTTCTTACAACATACCTATCAGAATTTATTGTTTCGTGAAAAAAAGATTGGCCCAATATTTCGCCTCGCACTAATTGCACACCACACTCCAGTCTTCACATTATGAAGGGGTTGTTGATGTAACTCATGTGGATTTTCTGAGCTCAAATGACGATTGTTCTGCGAATTTACGTAGCCTGACAAATGCAGCCATGCCGACGTTCCACATACGATTCTCTTTTTGGATAGTTCAACACAAGAAACACTTGTTGATCCTTCGTGTATACCATACTGAAAGGAAACTCGACAGCAAACTCAAAACAAAACACCCAAACACTGTCACGCATTACAGAGCACGGTGTTTCTATCTGACGACAATATGGCCGGACTCGGCGTTGTTGCCACGTGCCCCAGAACACGCATAGCGGCGACCGGCGGGCGGAGCGGCAGCAGCCGGGAAACGCGCCGCGCTACTCGCGGACCTCTCCCAGGCGTCTTTCGTGAGACACCCTGTACATTTAATGGAATTAAACAGAGCGCAGTATGTTTTATAATACAGTGTTAGTAAAGAATAAGCGTAAAATCTGAAAACTATTCAGGAACCAATCGAAGGGTGGAAGAATAAATTGATACAATAAGTAATTGTGAAAAATTAGGGAAAAAAACGATCAGCTTCTTTACAAATTGTCTGTACATTGGGACCTTTCTTAATGAACATAATACGCTACTGAATCTTCCCTGAAATGCGAAAATATATTTTTCTGTCAGGAATCATTCCGAAAAATTCATAAAAAAACTACGTCCAATAATTAAAAAGAAAGATGTAGGAAAGTAAAAAAGATTGAATTTGTTTCGTTTGCGATAACGTTGTTTTATTACGGTTCTTGAGGATGGAGGGGGGTTCGGGGTTCGCCGGAAAATTTTTCTTTGGAAAGGGGTCGCATATTCGAAAACATTGATCTAGAAAAATAACGTCACGGAGTAAGTGTGCATCATGGATGTTACACATTCAATAAAGGCGAAGTAATCATAAACAGTAACGACCCCAGCATGGGAGTATTTATATGTGGTAAGCCGCGTTCTTCTGCAAGTTTGTTTGGGGCAATCGTGTCTTAGAAACGCGGAGAAGCTTTTATACGTGAAAGCCGTGAGCTAAACGACACGCCGCACTTGGGAACGCAGCCAAGGCGGAGCTTTTCAACTGTCTCATTCAGTGCCGCCTCTGAAGGCGCTCTCCTAGCTCTGCTCGCTGCTCACAACTGCTGGCCAGCGGTTCTCTCTCTCTCTCTCTCTCTCTCTCTCTCTCTCTCTCTCTACACTTTCTCACGCGCAGGCGAGCGGGACCGACCGTTTTAAGGACAGTCAGAAAGCATATACGAGGGGTGTTGAAATGAAAGGTTACAAAGTGTCTTGCCAAACCGGTTGAAATTGGAAATCACGCTTTGGGATAACTGTAATGTATATCTTCTTCTCTAATATATAAAGCAGAGTGTCCGTATGTTTGTACGTGTTGCATACAAATCTACAGTGTTGTTCCAATCTTTATGAAATTTTTTACACGTAAGCTTCAATCCATGAGGACGGTTGCCGTAAGTGTAAGAATCGCATACGATATACAGTTCACCAGATATGACGTCATAAACAATGAGATGCACGAAAGGAAGGAAGGAAGCTTAGGGTTTAACGTCCCGTCGACAGCTTGGTCATTAGAGACGGAGCTAACGCTCGGAAATTTGAGGAAGGAAGGGGTAGGAAATCGGCCGTGCCCTTTGAAAGGAACCATCCCGGGAATCGCCTGGAGTGATTTTTGGAAATCACGGAAAACATAAATCTGGATGACCGGAGGTGGATTTGAACCACCATCCTCCCGAATGCAAGTCCAGTGCGTTACCACTGCGCCACCTCGCTCGGTAGATGCGCGAAAAACTGCTGCATTTTGCGACAATGCTGCTCATTTTCTCTTAAACCATTGGTCCGATTTCAACCAAATTTGCTACACACATTCCTTACCGTGAGGTAACAATTGCTGCATGGTTAAGAATCACATACGGTACATGATTCAAAAGATATTACGTCATGACCAACAGAAATCGTAAAACATGACATATAATGCGGCGAGACTTTCGAAATACACTGTATGAGAATGACAGTACTTACCGACTTACCACAAACTTTAAACATAATTTCAAACGGATATTAAAATTTTTCTCGCTGCCAACCATACTAAAATGATGAAAGGAAAAAAGTTTCTCGCTTACTACTTTTCCGTTGTTTATGGAGTAAAACTACGGCTCTCGGTATGCCGTTACAATTTATAATTTGAACACTACAAATTGTAGGGACAGGAAATTTTACAAACAGTATACACATATATAGTGGAATGTAGCTTCTAAATTGTATCTTATTCCGACACGTAGTTCATGAGATATGAGCACGTAAACAGTAACGTTCATGGAAAATTGCTACATCCGGCTGGAAGCGAAAGCAGTTTACTTCCATAGAGCTACAAGGAAAAGAACAGAATGAAACGGAGTATACCCAACGAATACCAATTATATCATACAAATCTACCTTCAAGAGACTGCAGTTTCCATTGGAACTTGCATTTTCTATTATCATTGATAAATTACAGGGCAATCTATTAAATACTTCGGAATGGCTTTGGCATTTTCATGTCAGGGACAGGCTCACCAAAGAATTTATTCATATTAGAGCCTGGAAGATATACAAATGTTGGAAGCCTGGAACCTGATTTTTATAACATGTGCTTTCCATCTACACCTACTGCAGTTTCACATTCAGCCTGGCAGATATTTAACATCCCGGGCAACACCGGGTTTTCAGCTCGTTTGGATAAATGCAAATCACGATACCACTCAGAAATGAGCATTTCCTTAAGCATAACCACGATTCTATTTATAAAACATCATAATATGATACAAGACTGTTTAATTGCAACAATAGTAATGTTCTTTAAGTAATTTTGTTAAATTGTTCGTAAAATATATAGAATTAATGATATGCAATAATATGTTTTTGCTAATTATCTTTCTAACTAACATTATCTGATGTCTTTTGCAATGTATTGATCTGTTTGCAAACCTTACCTTAAAACTGTGCAATTACTTTAATTTAGCCATTGTAAACAATATAAAAATATATTTACTGGTCTAGCCGTAAATTACTTACAAACTTAATTTCTGTTTTGCCTTGATACAGAAATACTTTCACTGTAATTGTCATAATTTTGTGTATATCTTCATTATGAAAGATTCATTTATGTTAAACAACTAAACTTATTAATATGTTATGTTCCAACTTCCTTGTTCTAGAATGTTCTAGAAATTCATACGAGCGAAGTGGCGCGCACGCAGAAGAGTCATATTGGGAGAGAGTTTAGTCGGTATACAATATGTTTTATAAGAGTCCTGTCATAATTATGAGTCAGTTTACAACATGTCTTACAAGTCTTGGTACAGTCACTTGCTTTCTTAAGTATGTCTGCTTTTGTTTGTGTGTTTAAAAAAATTCAATATATTAAATGAAACGCGACATATTTGTGATTCAAATGACTTTGAAGAACCAGTCGTTTCTTAATCATGTATAGGCAGGCGAATTACTGGATCTACCACTGAACGATAAATATCAGGTGATGTATTCGTAATTTATGTAACATCGTTTTATAATATAACGAGATATCTAAGAAGCACAGCATACGTCGTCACCTCCCCCTAACAAAATTAAAGTTATGTCCTAAGTAGACAAGGTGATCTACATCTACATACATACTACGCAATCCACCGTAAGGTTCGAGGCGGAGGGTACACTGTACCACTACTAGGCATATCCTTTCCTATTCCATTCCCAAATAGAACGAGGAAAAAAAGAATGCCTATATGCCTCCGTACGAGTCCTAATTTCTCTTATCTTGTCACTGTGATCACTACGCGAAATGAAAGGAGGTGTCAGCAAGACCGTACTACACTCAGTTTCAAATTCCGGGCCTCTAAATTTCCTCAACAGAAATTCAAGAAAAGAACCTCGTCTTTCGTCCAGCGATCCCTAATTGAGTTTCCGGAGCATTTCCGTGATACTCGCACATTGGTCGAACCTACCAGTAACAAACCAAGCTGCTCGCCTCTGAACTGCTTCCTTGTCTTCCTTTGAACTGATCTGCTGGGGGTCCCAGATACTGGAACAACTCAAGACTTGGTCGTAAAAGCGTTTTATACGCGGTCTCCTTTACAGATGAATTACATCGTCCCATAATTCTCCCAATAAACCGAAGTCGGCTGTCCGCCTTACTCACAACTGTCCTTACATGTTCCATTTCATATCGCTCTGCAATGTTACGCCTAGATATTAAACGACGCGACAGCATTAAGAAGCTGGCTAGTAATGCTGTATTCGAAAATTATGGGATTGTTTTTCCTACTCATGCGCATCACTTCACATTTTTCTACATTGTGGACTAGCTGCCATTCTTCGCACCAGCTAGAAATTTTGTCTAAGTCATCCTGTATGCTATTACAGTCAGTTAAAGACGAAACCCTCCCATACACCACAGTATCATCAGCAAACAGCCGCAAATTACAGCTTACTATGTCCATCAGATCATTTACATAGATATAAAATAATAGCGATCCTATCACACTCCCCTGGGACACGCCTGACGATACACTCGTCTCTGATGACGGTGATGCTCGTCGTCTTTTTCAAGGGCCCGAGATCCAATACTCAATAAATTCCTCGAGTGCGGATAAACCATTAACAGTGACGTGTACTGTGCGCCACTCCGTAGCCTACGCAAGTCCATTAAGAGTAAACGAGCTGGGCTTCTCGCGGAAGGAGCGATTCTGCTCCATGATAAAGCGCGTTCCCACGTCTCCAGGGTCACATAAAGTGTGCTGGCCAAGTTCACGTGGGAGTAGCTCGTTCATCCGCCGTACAGCCCGGACATGTTGCCCTGTGATCATCTGTTTAGTCCTCTAAAAAACATCTCAAAGGGAAGCGTTCAACTCTAACTGAAGGACAGGGTAGAGGACTGGCTCTTGTCACAGCCACAGGAATTCTGGGAACAGGGAATCCTTCGGCTCGTTAAACAGTGGAATAGTTCTGCTGAATTACTTTTTAACAAAGACTTCAGTTATAAACACAGTATCATTTCGTATCTTTTCATTTGAACACCCCTCTTACACCCTCTAACTAGACAAAAAATTCCGCGCCTAAGGGATCATCGAACCACCTGTTTACTATTTATCTTCCATTCCATTCTCGAATAGCGCGCGGGTAGAAAGAACGGAGTCCTGACAAAAGCACCCAGTGACAAATGCACCCAGTGACATTAGCACCCAGTTCTGGTCGAGGGCGGCCCGCTAATCTCCCCGTCCGGTCTCTGCTCGGCAGGTAGAAGAGCCGAGGGTTGTGAGCTCGCATTGACATGGGCCGTACTTTACGGCTATGCGTGGCCGCAATAGCATTGCTGCAATTTATAATGGAAGCGAGCCTAAAGAACAACCAAGACATATTAATAAGATTTGTGACCTGGAAAAAGTCTTCGATAATGTAAGGTGCTGGATGATGTTCGCAATTCTGAGAAAAATAGGAGTAAGCTTTTAGGGAAAGGCGGAAAATACATAGTCTGTATAAGAACGAAGTCGATACAATAAGCGTCGAAAGTCAAGAATGAAGTGCTCAGATTAAAAAGGGGGTAAGAAAAGATTGTGGACTGCCGCCATCACTGTTCAACTTGCACAATGAAGAGACTTAATGTAGAAAATAAAGAAGATCTTCAAGGCTCTGATAAAAGTTCTGGGTAAAAGGATATCAGTGATAAGATTTGCTGATGACATTGCTATCATCTGTGAAAGTGAAGGAAAATTACAGGGTCTGTTGAATAGAATGAAAAGACTAATGAGCACAGACCATGGACTGAAGGTAAACCAAGGAAAGATGAAAGTCATAAGAAGTATCAGAAATAAAAGTAGCGAGAAAATAACATCCGAATTGGTGATCACAATGTAGTGCTGTAGCCGGCCGCAGTGGCCGAGTGGTCTGCGGCGTGCCAGTCACGGTCTTCACGGCCGCTGTGGTCGAGGGTTCGAATGCCCCCTCGGGCATGAATGTTTTGTGTCGTCTTTAGTATAAGCTAGTTCATAAGTAGTTTGTAAGTTTAGGGACTGATGACTCCTTAGTTAAGTCCCATAAGCTCTACAAACATTTGAATTTGATCACAATGTACACCAAGACGAGGAATTCTGCTACCTTTGCAGTAAACTAACTCACGGCGGAAGAAGCAAAAGGGACATAAAAAGTAGATTAGCGCAAGCAATGAGGGCATTCAAGGGAAAGAGAAATCTACTGCTGTCAAACATCACCCTGGACTTTAGGCAGAAATTTCGCAGAACATAAGTTTGCAGTATAACATTGTATGTAATTTGTGCTGCTGCGAAATGAGAACAGAAGAGAATTGAAGCATTTGATATGTAGTTTATGGATTTGTACAAAATATCACGTAATTTTTTGTAGGTACTGCTTTTAAGTTTGTTTTAGAGTCATAAATGCCTGGTTATTTATGAATTTTGGGCATTTACCCAAGCATTCATTCTAGGCATTTGCCCCAACTTGCAAATGTCGAGGCATTTTACTTCACTAGGGGAAAAACAGAATGGAAACATCAAGCAAATAATTGAGTATGTAGGTTGCGATGGTACTCTGAAATGAAACGGTTGGCTAAGGATTTGGTGGCAGGTCGCATCAAAGCAGTCAGAAGACTGATGACTAGGGATGCAAACGATAAATCTACGTTTTGAAAACATCGACGTTTTGGCCCAAAACATCGATGTTAACAGCTATGGTTTGAACATCGATATATCGCCTATGTATCGGCGATAGAAGTCGAAAACTATCAACACCGTTAAATTCTGGTTCTAAGCCTTTTTATTGTATATGAAAAGGATGTTCTACAGTTTGTATGTTACGTTTAGAAAACAAAGGAAGAAACAAATATTTCCGAAAAAGTGATAATTTTCGAATGTGCGGTTACGTTACAATAATAATAATAATAATAACATATTCACAGAATATATAACTGCGAATGGGCAAAGCTGAAAATGTGTACCCAGCTAGCACAAATACACAAATTGCACGAACCGAACACTACGATCTTCATAATCGTACTGACAGTTAGCAGTGATCCACTGAGGTGGACAAGGACCTCGGGACTGCAGGCAGACTGTGTCGAGAGAGCGTTTCCGGTGAGCGAGGACTGGGCGGTATGGCATTACCGCGAAAACAGGGACGGCTTAGGGAGGGTACGGGCTGCAGGTAGGTCGTGATGTAGTAAACAGGTCAGACTGGGTGCAAATGTCGCAGATTTGGGGTTGGGTGCAAATGTCACTGGGTGCTTTTGTCACATATCCAGAAAGAACACCTGAATCTCTCCGTTCGACCTCTGACTTCTCCCATTTTATTCTGCCTATGTAAGTTGGAGTCAACAATATATTTACGCATTCGGAGGAGAATGTTGGCCATTGGAGTTTTGTAAGTAGCCCACGCCGCAGCGATAAGCGCCGTTGTTGTAATGATTCCCAGCCCAGGTCCTGTATCATTTCCGTAACGGTCTCCCCTGTATCGTGACAATACAAAACGAGCTGCCCTTCTTTGGACTATTTTGGTGTTTAGTTGCACTAGTCACTAAAAGAAAAATAGTAAGGGAAATGCAAATCACCAATCTTTTATGAATAACAGAAGAATAAGCAATTAAAGATTTTAAATCAACTTGACGAAAACAAACAAATATAATAACAACAACACGAAATAATCTTAGAGGAAAAAAAATCTTAAACACAAATAAGAAACTACCTTTATTAAACGAAAAATACCATAACCCCTACACACCTAATTCACTGATATCGATTTTCAGTAGAATTTTGTAACATGTACAGTATTCGAAAGTTATCACCTTGAAGAAAATGATGTATCGATACATCCCGAACACTGGTTCAGAGAATTTAGTTCATGTGCAACACTACAGTGTCTTTACTGTTCTCGAGTAATGAGGGGGTCAGGCTCACAATTCACTCATTCCTGCGCTAAGGACAACTTTAGCCTTGAATATTGAAGATCATCTTGTTTCATAGTGTTGTACGAGGGTTGCTCAAATGAAAATGTACGAAATGTCTTAATAATCAAATCGATTAAAATTTGTATATACCGCTATGGGATAACGTACAACATCTGGGGAGGCGAAACATGAGTCGCCACTTCCCCATAAAAAATTCATGGTTGTGGCCTCAGCAGGGAAGGTGATACTCATCTTATTTTTCGACGTCCGATACTCATCGAATTCCTCAAGCAAGGAAAAACCATTAACAGTGACCTGTATTGTGAGACACTCCGTAGCCCCGTATCCTACTCTAGTTCATCAAAAGCAAACGGCCTGGACTGTTCACTAAGGGAGTGATTCTGCTCCATGATAACGCGCGCCCACACGCCTCCAGGGTCACACAAAGCGTACTGGCCAAGTTCAAGTAGCAGCAGCTTGATCATCCGTCCTATAGCGCGGACATGTCGCCCTGTGATTTCCATGTGTTAGGTCTGGTAGAAAAACGTCGGACGACAACTGAAGAACACAGTAGGGGACTGGCTCTTTTCACAGCCACAGTAATTCTGGGGACAGGGAATCTTTCGGCTCGTTAAACAGTGGGATAGCTGTGCTCAGACCTCTGGTGATTGCTTCAATTATACACACAATGTAGTTTCGTACTATTTCATTTAAACACCCCTCAAAGAAACACACACTGCTATGATTTTTTAGTTTGGTTGAAATATTAATGATACATTTCATATATACACAATGAAACTTCCTAGCAGATTAAAATTGTGTGCCGGTACCGGGACTCGAACCTGGGACCTTTGCCTTTCGCGGGCAAGCACTCTAGCACTTAGCTATCCCGACACGACTCAACTTTACTTCTGCCAGTACCTCGCCTCCTACTTTCCAAACTTTCATTCTATATACAGAATGTTTAATGACGAACAGTAAATATTTTAGGAGGTGGTAGTATAGACTAATTGCAACAAAAATGGCATGTGTGTCCAATTTCTAATGAGTACGTAACCCAAAGAATTGGGAAGTGAAAACACTTTCACCGATTCTTCAGATGGTTGAAGGTAGAAATAATATCTTACTTACACAAATTTTGATAGGTTCCTCAAGTAAATTTTTATGTGGTTAACCGTTATCGTCTTACAAGGCCACCTTCAGACTTTAAAGTCTTTAAATAAAACCTTGCCTTTAATTCAGTATGATAATGTTATACCAGAAACTATCGGAAGAATAAGTCAAAAAGTACTCATTTGCCTTTCATTTAAGTTTGTTTATGTTACATGCTAAATAAAAACTGGAAACATGTATGAAATTTTTTAAAACAATATGTCTATCATGCCGTCACTTAAAATATTTACCTTTGCTCATGAAACACACTGTATTGTGTTAAGCATTTGTGAAAGGCGTAGATCATTAAATAAAAGTCTGCAGTATTAACTTTGGTGGACTACAGTCATTATTCTGATTACACACGTTTTTGCAGTGAATACAATTATGAATTTGCAATGATGAATTACCTCAAATACAATGTCATATTTAAACAGTGATTAAGAATAGACATAGAAGTTAACTTACTGAAATATTTACCACCAAAAATTGCAATACCCCTGCCAGAACTAGTAGATAAACTCAAACGTTTCTTCCATTCTCTTCCATTTCCATCTACCATCAGTGTACAAACCTACAAATTTTGAAAGTATGTAAGCTACAGACATAGCCGTTCAAAGTGTGTATTTACTTATGGTATCGTGGTATTTACTGTACATAACTGTATTACTAAGTTTTATAAAAATACATTTTCAGAGAACCAATTAATCATTTTCTGAAAGGCATTATTCACAATTTAATCTGTTAATTCTTGTTTATCCGTTGTGATGATTGTACCTCAATTGTCAGCAAAAAGAGCTCGGTTTGCATCTTCCTGAATAATGGCAAGTCATTAATATACTGTTTTTTAATTATATTGTCTCTGTGATTGGATAAAGGGACTGATGACCATAGTAATTTGGTCCCTTTCAAACCCCAACCAACCAACTATTTTAAGAGCAGCAAAGGATCCATGACTGGAGCGTGTGGTACCCCAGCCTGGATTAGCTCCCCAGTTCGAGGAATCGGCGGTTTCTTTGGCATATCGTAAACCACTTATTTCAACTTCCCGCACTAACACGTATAAACAATAAAATTAATTATATGTATTCGAACCCAGATCTCCTCCTCGCTAGGTAGTTGGGTTGACCCCTACAACACTGGGGATACAGCAATCACAACTGCACGGACTATTCAAGCTCGCTTCCCATCAGGTATAAATTCTAGGTGTTTCTCTGCCCACTATTACTTAAACTCGCGTTTTTTTTTCAGATTCCTTTAAGAAGAAGGATCTAGGAGTACCTTCGCAATAAAAATAAATAAATTAATTAATTAAAAAATAAAAAATAATAATAACAAATCATTACCGATAGTAGGCATATTGTATATGCTATACATACATATGGTGTATGTTCTTTCGGACATACATATGCAATATGACAATGACAGTTCCTTTATTTACTGCGGACGCACTTCTAGGTCCTAGGTACACATTTGCATCCTTACACATTCGCATTTAATGTAATACATTCCGTGAATATAAATAAAATTTGTTCAAATGTTTGTAGAACTTATGGGACTTAACTAGGGGATCATCATTCCCTAAGCTTACAAACGACTTATGAACTACCTAAGACTAAGGACTGCACAAATATCCATACCTGAGGGGGGATTCGAACCCCCGACCGTAGTGGCCGTGCAGACCGTGACTGAAGTGCCTCAGTCCCCTCGGCCACCGCGGCCGGCTCGACGGTAGTGGCCGTGCAAACTGTGACTGACGCCCCGCAGAATGCTCCGCCACCGCGGCCGGCAATAAAATTTGTAATTAAGCCTTTAGTAGTTAATATAAAATATCTTGTCACAAATGCTCTTTATATTTAAGTATAAACTGAACTAAATAGGGCAAGCGTTCATAGGTTATCTTCACATCGTAGTGAAAACATTTATCAACGCTTTAAGCGTAACAGTAGTTTTTCAACAGCCGTTTTACTATGAAATCATCTACAAAAGAAAGTATATAAGAAAAAAATGGAGCCGATATGTAACATTGTAAAAGCATAGAAACAACAGCTGACCGCGTAACTGCCTGTTGCAAGTACAACTCTTGAGCTCGAAGCCACAGTGTTTCCCCACTTAGTGACAGACAATTGTCTGCTACTCTACACTGTCCCCTCTACACGAGATGACAGCCCGCCAGAACACACACACACACACACACACACACACACACACACACACAGAATTCAATATCCGTGCCGTCATCAATGCCTCGTCACTTGACGTGTGGATGGAAGCCTGAGTGATACAGCAACCCACTTACTTCAATCAGCAAACGGGTTCGATCTGTTACCTGCTCTGACGCTTTATCATTTCCCGATAGCAGTATTTTACTCCACACCCCCTAGTAAGTTACGGCAATTTCCTCAGGTCAGTGGCTGCCAAAAAAAAAGCGTCGCGACCCACTACTGATTCGCGGCATCTGTTCAGTTGGGTCACGGAACAATGTGGAAATCTCTACGTAAAATACTTTACCGACAAAAAAGAAAAAAAAATGAGGAAGTGTATTTTCCATCAGTCTTGTCTGGGTAATAACGTGTATGTTTATATCTTTTTCTTTTGTGGCGCTACACTCCAGGGTGAACCTTGGTCTTCTAAACGAGCTTCCGCCATCCATCACGGTCACATGCTACCCTCCTCCAGTTTCTGCTAGCTTTCGTACGTCTTCTTCCACTCCATCCAGCCATCTTGCTCTATGTCTACCTCGTCCTCTTTACACTCATGGATTTCAGAAGAGAATTTTGTTTGTCACCTCAGACTCCTCCATTCTTGCCACATGACCTGCCCATCTTATCCTTCCTTATTGTATGATATTTGTTACAGGAGCATCGGTATATATAGTGTACAATTCTGTGTTGTACCTTTTCCTCCATCATACACAGGGACAATTATTCTCCTCAAAACTTTTCTCTCAAGGGCCATGTTTCTGAAGCATAAGTGAGAACAGGTCTAACTAGAGTTTTCTAAATAGAGAATTTTGTTGGGCGGCTGAGGTGTCTTGACTAGAATAATTTACTCAAGGCAAAATATGCCTTGTTTGCTGATATCAGTGTGATCTTAATTTCTGTTCGGGTGTCATTAAAGCAAGTGACTGTTGAACCAAGATACTTTAAGGTATCAAATGTGTATCCATCCACACTGAAAATTGACGGCATATTGGGTTGATATGCTATCCCACAAGCCATGTATTTAGTTTTATCTTCATTAATCATAAGATTCATTTTATTACGTGCTTGACTTAAGGCTGTGAAAGCTTCTTTCAGTACTGGTACTGTCCGTGCTATGATGTCTATATCATCTGCATAAGTTAATATCTGCACCGCCTTTTAGAAGATGGTACCCCTGGTCTGTAGGCCTGCTTCCCGGATCATCTTCTCGAGAGCTACATTAAATAATAAGCATTGTATGTGTATATATTTCAATTAATTCCAAAAAGGACATCATTGGGCCTTTGGGTATTATGTGTAGAATCTGTACACTATGATCAAAATTTGTTATGTTTTTGCGTTTATATGTGGTAGAAAAAAATGGAAGGGTTTGTGTCACGATTTCGGATGAAATGACATGAAAATTGTGCCGGTAGGCACATGGCAGGATTGGCTACCCTGCTTTGCAATCCCCTAACAAATCTCTGGTATGAGGAAAACATTTATGGAGTGGACGAGGAAGTTACCAGTCGGTGACCGGACGAGCGACAGTCTGCGTCTTGCAGGGCAGTGGGAGTTGAATAAGTTGTGGTTCCAGAATAAACTTTCACTCTGCAGCGGAGTGTGCGCTGATATGAAACTTCCTGGCAGATTAAAATTGTGTGCCGAAACCGGGATCGAACCTGGGACCATTGCCTTTCGCGGGCAAGCGCTCTACCAGGAAGTTTCATATCAGCGCACACTCCGCTGCAGAGTGAAATTTTATTCTGGATACATCCCTTAGGCTGTGGTTAAGCCATGTCTCCACCATATCCTTTCATCCAGGAGTGCTAGTCTTGCAAGTTTCGCAGGAGAACTTCTGTGACGTTTGGAAAGTAGGAGGCGAGGTACTGGCGGAAGTAAAGTTGTGAGGCGGCATCGTGAGTCGTGTGGGGATAGCTCAGTAGGTAGAGCGCTTGCCCGCGAAAGGCTAAGGTCCCAGGTTCGAGTCCCGGTTCCGGCACACAATTTTAAACTGCCAGGAAGTTTCATATCAGCGCACACTCATTCTGGAAGTTAGAGCTGTTTGTAAGTCTAGAGACTGATGAACATAGCAGCGTGGTCCAATAGATTTACAAAAATCATATACAGGGTGAATCTAAATTTGTGCACTCGGGATTCGCAGCGCGATTCCTCACATGCTAGCAATAAAAAAAAGTTTCAAGTTGTGGTTGTTCGCTGCGGCCTGGAGTACGGACAGAGTCAGTACGGCAAAACGCAAGCAGTCACGCTTGCTGGTGTGTTGTAGGACAGATGTTTGCCGTTACCTAGAGAAGTGACATGTGGAAATACAATTTGGCCAAACTATTCTATGTATATGATCGGCGTGTGTAAGTAAATGCCAAGGTACACGTCGAGGAAGGATAATACACGTTTGGCACAGGTGACATAACAGGACGGACAGCAGTTCGGGTGCTGTGACTGTTTGGGTTATTGGTTATCCGCGACACAAAACTGAGTGCATTTCAGTGTGTGGGTTGTGAACGGTTCTGTGGCCACGCCAAGTCGTCTAAAGGGTTAACGACCGCTAAGCTGTATAAGCTACGTGACGGTGTTGTCAGTGATTTCTTGTGTTCTATTGTTCATGCACTGTTCCGTCAACAGGCGTGTTAGATATGCGGTGCCTGTGAAGCCGTAATTATGTATTGTGACTCATTAAAACTATTGTTAATACGAGTTTGTTGCAGGTTTGCCTTCTGTTTATTTTGGTAACGCTGTATGTAATGGCACACTATATTGGCTGAACTACTGTGGACGCAATTCAGAGCCAAGTACATACGTCTTGTACCCTAGATGAAGTACCTGTTTCTGAAGACTGATCGTGAGAAGAATTACCAAGGGAAGCACACGTTCTTAATTTGTTTATGTTCTGTTTGATGATTGATCTGCATGTACTAAATTTGTAGTTATCATTGAAGTTTATGAACCTTGTGACGTATATTGATTTGTTGATATACAAAGTGAATTAAGTTTGATGCTATCAGAAACTTCAATATCTCTTGTACATCTTAGATTTCTACATGCTAAACAGTAACTCAATCAACCGTTTCCCCCTTTTATCCTGGACCACACGTTCTGCCATAACAAAATAACAACAAAAAATCTAATGTTGTATAAATAACATTTAATAAAGCTAAAAATCAAACACTTACATTTGACAGAAATTTCGTCAAAGATATTAAGTATTAATCAGAATTTAATAAAATTAACAAGTATATTGTACGAATTCGCTAATGGCACTTCATAATTTATTGCAGGTACACTCTTTCAAATTATTTAGGTAGCAGGGGTAAAATATGGGGAGCGAAAAGTTATATCCAACCTAAACAAAAAGCAGACAGCAGTTATTAGAGTCGAAGGGCAAGAAAGGGACGCAGAGGTTGGGAATGGAGTAAGACACGGTTGTAGCCTTTCCTCAATGTTGTTCAATCTGTACATTGAGCAAGCAGTGAAGGAATGGAAGGAGAAATTTGGAGAGGGAATTAAAGTTCAGGAAGAAGAAATAAAAAGTTTGTGGTTTATCGATGACATAGTAATTTTGTCGAGACTGCAAGGGATCTGGAAGATCAACTGACTGGAATGGACAGTGTCTTGAAAGGAAGCTATAAGATGAACATTAATAAGAGTGAAACGAAGGTAATGGAATGGAATGTCAGAAAATCAGGCGATGCTGAAGGAATTAGATTAGGTAACGAGACAATAAAAGTAGTAGATGAATTTTGTTATTTGGGTATCAAGATAACTTCTGATGACCAAAGTAAAGAAGATATAAAATGCAAAATTGCTATGGGGAGAAAAGCGTTTCTAAAGAAGCGAAACTTGCTAACAACCAATATTAATTTAAATGTTGTAAGTCCTATCTGAAAGCATTTGTCTGGAGTGTAGCATTGTATGGGAGTGAAACATGGACGATAAGCAGTTCAGACAAAAAGATTATAGAAACTTTTGAAATGTGATGCTACAGACGAATGATGAAGATTAGATGGGTAGATTACGTGACTAATGAGGAGGTGCTTAACAGAATTGGGGAGAAAAGGAGTTTCTGGCATATCCTGACTAAGAGAAAGGATAGATTGGTGGGACACATTCTGAGACATCAAGGAATTGTCAACTTAGTATTAGAAAGAAGTGTGTGGGGTAAAAATCGTAGAGGGAGACCGAGGGACGAATACAGTAAGCAGATTCAAAAGGATGTAGGTTGCCGAACGTATTCTCAGATGAAGAGACTTGCAGAGGATAGGGTAGCGTGGAGAGCTGCAGCAAACCAGTCTGCAGGCTGAAGGCCACAACAACAACAACAACAACAACAACAGGTTGAAAATGGCCTTGGCGCCAAAATAAGCTTATAGCTTAATAAAGATCGTAAACAGCAGTGGTGTGATATACTATTAGAAAAAAGTTCATACAAGATATATATTTCGCTACAGGTCCAGAAGAATATAAATAAACCCTATGTTCAAATCGTTAACATCGAGACATTCTGCCATGAATTCGGGAGTACTCCTGACCTAACTGCAGTAATCATCGGTCCCTGACCTTACAAACTAATTAAACTTACTTATCCTAAGAACAACACACCCATCTATGTCGGAGGGAGGACTCGAGTCTCCGACGTGAAACGGTCGCGCGTGCCATAGCAAGGCGGCTTACTGTGCACCGCTATTCCGTCACGGCTCAGACAATAGTACCTAGTTGCAGGGTACTGAGAAATGTTAGGCCACAGTTTGCTGTAGTAACCGGATGATAGTTGTTTATGTCGGTACTAGAAGACTCGGTGAAGGATCAGTGGCTATGCTCGCCGTGACGTCACGAGGGAAGACGTGTCAGCAGCAATGTCAGCACCGCATTTAGCTCGGTCGCGACTGCAGTCACATCTGCCGCCAATGTCACGCTGAGACATGTGGACTTAGTCACCGTGACACGAATCTAGAATGCAAGGTCACCAGAACACTACGCTGCTTTATCCTGTAATACCGAGCCAGTTGATGAGACGTAGTACTGATCATGCTGTCATTGTAACTTACTTCTTCTTTAGTTTTCACTGCAGGAGAAAATCAGAATGGTTTGGAACAGAAACACCAGACTGTTGTTTTGATTGCGTGGTCTGAATGAAAATAAAGAAAACGAGAAATTTTTATTACTCTTTTCAACCTCAAGTAACTCAGACAGTATCACAAGTATTTCCTAATCGCGAGGCAGACCGTACTCGATCAAACTTGTTCGTCGAAATCTTGCTTTGGTAACCACGATTCTATCAAACTCGTATATGTACCAACAAAGACTTTAAATAATCACCTTTACGTTGTTGATGCTCTTCTTCGTTCCGTGCTCGCACAGAAATAAAATGTCAGGATATTCCACCATAAGAAAGACATATTTTATATTATTTTCCGATGCATGTTTCGGCACTGTCTGTGCTATTATCAGTGGCAAAATTATTCCTTTTCTAAAAACTGCTACATCAGCGGCAATGTTGCACATTTCCTCCAAATTACTGGACCGATTTCAACAAAATTTGATTCGCAACAGATTTTACAGACATAAAGCACTTATACAAACTGTAGCGTTACCAGAGGGGTAGGAGGGAAATTAAATGCGGTAGAAGAATTAATGTCTTCTTACAATATATATTTTCACAATTGATGTAATGAGTGTACATTTTTTTACTTTCTGTATATTCATGTATAGATCAATTAATTCACGATAAAAAAAGCAAATGTTAATATATTTTCTTCGAAAAGGTTCAATTATGAATTCAACAGTGTAAGAATTACTTTCAGATGTTAAAAAATAGAACAAGCGAAGGAAGCTTATATACAGTATCAGTATGATTTTCGTAGACGTTCGAGAATGTAAAAAGTGCAAATGTACAAATGTAAAGTTTTTCGTTCTTCAAAATGTAAGTGGAGTTTAATTGGAATTGTACTGTTTTATTCGTAATTGAAGAGGAGATAACCCATGTATTATGAAACGAACTTGGACTAACCCGTGAGATTTTTTACGTCTGCTGCAGCATCAATATTATAAAGTCAGTAGAAAAGATAAGATGATTTTTTTTTAAATATTAATATATCACTTATGACTCTTTTACATAATATTCTAAAAGAATAAGCCGGAGCTCAAAAAACTATACAAAACAAGCCCAATAGTGACTGAACTTAGTAACTATAAAAAAAATTGCATTAATTCAGTTATGGACAAAAACAATTTGAATATTGTAGGAATTTTAATTAACTATTTACTTATCATTCAATTTACTCAAATGTTCAAATGTTTGTTAAGCTTATGGGACTTAACTGCGGGTCACTAGTCCCTAAACTTACAAACTACTTATGAACCAGCTAATCCTAAGGACGGCACAAATACCCGTGCCCGAGGGGGGATTCGAACCCCCGACCGTAGTGGCCGTGCAGACCGTGACTGGAGCGCCTCAGTCTCCTCGGCCACCGCGGCCGGCTTCAATTTACTACCATCATCCTTATTTTAATTAATTATTATTATTTTCAAGTACAAAAAATTATAATTGTTCAAAATGAATAGATACCTGAAAATTATACAATTGTACACCATATAACTCAAAAAATATGGGATCTAACGAATTTTATATGTCATTTGTATTTTGATTACTATCTTTCTTTATTTGGATACTGCACTTATATTTTTGTACATTATGTAAGAAAGCCTCATTTCTTGTACATTCTCAGATAAATATGTTTTTAGAAAAAAGGATATGGACAGAGAGAGAAGGGATAGGAGAAGTACTAGAAGCAGGAATGAATAAATAAATCAATATGCGGACAAACACTGGTTTTCAGCTAGTACAGTATAAACGTCATTTGAGATTCATATAATTTTCTAATATAAAATACTGTATATAAAGAGGTAATGGATAATATCAGGTATTAATTGGTTGACAAGTTGGTCTCGCTCTGCATCTAAAATTTGTGATTCGGCTGCGAATCGAACCCGGACCTCCATGCTCACAAGGCAGACGTCTTAACCACTAGAATATATATATAGATATATATAATGTGTGTGTGTGTGTGTGTGTGTGTGTGTGTGTGTGTGTGTGTGTGTGTGTGTGTGTGTGTCTCAAAAATTAGGCAGAGAACACAAGCTTTCACATTTTGTACATACATTACTCTACGTTAAATGGACTAGGTATCAGATTTGTACGTTATTGCGATTCCAATTTGGTACAGCTTGTTATCTGCAAGGTAAAATAAACGATTTGCATTCTTATTCTTCTCTATTTTGAACGTATAAACGTGCTGTTTATGTTATTACTTAGGATTTTTTAAAAATATTTTTACTTCTTTTCGCTCCTAGTTTCTCAAGTTTTGTGGTATTTACTTTGTGACTTGATTATTAAATGTTCGTCGCGTAGTTTTCCGTAGTAACACATTACGCTACTGTTGGTATTTGGCGTGCACATACAGCTGATTGCTGTTCATTTGTTTGGGTGCATGTTTTGTTTGCTGGGTGGGGCGCGAATTGCATGTGTTTACTGTTTGCGTAGTGGTGGTGCTGTGTGTTGACAGAGAATGTAGGAGCGAAGCAGTATTGTGGACGTGTATATACGCTCTGTGTGTGTGCGGTGTGATACACGAAGTATTTGAACACTTGTGGGAATGGGTAGTATTCGAAACAAAACAGAAAACATATCTTGCAATGATTTTAGCACCGTGTATAACGAAGAAAATTAATAAAAGGACTCTGGTCCATGGATTTGTTGAAAATGATTACAGAAAGTTTCAGCGAATGGACCGTCAAACATTTTACAAGTTTTTAATTACTGAATCCTCGCACAAAAAAATAAGTTACAAGTGTGTGAAAATTTATACTCTTGGTTCTCAAATGACAGATCAGTAAAATCCCACATCGTAGGAGAATATTCAACAACTGTGGGAGAACGGAGATATGAATTCAATTTTACTGTGCAATCGCTTGTATATTGAACTGTAAATATTCACAACTTTCTTAATGTCTTCTTGCGTGACATGTAAGTGGCAAAGATGAAAAATGTTTACCAGATTGGTAGTTACTACTGCCGTTTTTTATCTTTCGTCGAAGTTTCAACAAATGTGAAAATTCGTGATTAACTGAAACTAAATAACATTCTTTTCGTCAAAAGAGCGCTCCGGAACGTCAAGTAAATCATTGTACGCCATCTTATGAAATCTGCGATTAATCAATTTTTTTCTCTCTTACACTTCAAACAGGCTCTGTTTGATAAACAGTTCTAACAGTGATATTGAAAGGAGCACGCAAAATAACTTTCACTTAATTTTTGCCATTCATACAGCCTTGAGCATGTTTTGTTACAAAAATCTAAGCTATAATTCTGTAGAACACAAATTTATGTAATATTTTGTACCATGTCACTAATCGATATAACATACTGTACTTATTTTCATATCTTTGCTGTAAACCAAAGACCTTGTTTTATCTTTGGAGTATGTCTTGTACTCGCAGTGGTGTGTGACCTTATGGAG
Organism: Locusta migratoria; assembly: GCA_026315105.1. Classification (NCBI taxonomy): domain Eukaryota; kingdom Metazoa; phylum Arthropoda; class Insecta; order Orthoptera; family Acrididae; genus Locusta; species Locusta migratoria. The sequence continues at coordinate 323,122,489 of CM048745.1, read as the reverse complement.
GAGTCGGTGTGTGACCTTCGTGAAGGCGAGTCGATGTCTGATTATGGTAGAGTTGTAGTCGTGAAACTGTTGGGTTAGTCTGTCTGTGTGTTAGACTCCAAGAGTAAAAAACAATTCAGAAACTTTTGAAGAAACGCAGCCAAGTCTGCAGATTGTAATTTTGTTTGGAAATTAATCTGTCTCAAATAAGGTAATGTGTACTTTTCTATTGTTATGTCTGCTAGCCTGTATTTGAACTACTGTAGTTGGTGTTTGTCTTTTTGCTAATGATTACTGTTTAATGCAGCTTGCATTTATCATTTAACCCTGAGTCATTTTCCAGTTTCTCGTTCCTTTTACCAACTTGAATTGCTATCCGTTCTGATAATTGTTTCTTATGATAGTGTTGCATAATTATTGTGTTTGTAAATTTATTTGTTAATTAGAACAGTTCAGTGTAGGCGTTTTGTCGTGATAAATGATAGCAGGAAGTAGTTTGTTCATAAATCCATTGAAGTTCATAGTTAGAGATTTTCTCAGTCTTAATGAAAGTTCAGATTATTAAGTCAGTTAATGTTAGTAACAGTTAAAGTGATTTGTCTGATCAGAAGAGAAGTAGATCACGTAAAGAGATGAGAAATATTTGCAGTGAGTAAGACTTGAAACTATTACCAGATTTGTAGGACATTTTTTTTTACGTTGAATCAGTATGGTAATTGTTATTCAGATAGGCACATTATCAAGTGCAGTGACTTTGGTATCTAATTAATATCAAATATCTTTGTTTGGCATCCTGTTAATTCAAGTAACAAAATTATCACTGTAGTAGCACGCTCTTTGTGTTGGCTCTCGCAGTCGAATTGTGCTTGTATTGTCTGGCTACTGGTATATGGTGCACACTAACAGATCTGAACATTTTATTTGCTCGCCGCATTGCTTCTCACACACGAGATTAATGTGTAGATCAATTACGAGTTTAATTACTGTTAACTTACTAACAACTGTACAATTTAAAGTGTTATCCGTTGCGCATGAAACAATATCACATTTACGTAATATCATTGCATTCCATGTCAGTTGCAATTTATTCTAACAGGGCAAAGAAGGTACTAAGTGAAACTTCCTGGCAGATTAAAATTGTGTGCCGGAACCGGGACTCGAACCTGGGACCTTTGCCTTTCGCGGGCATATGCTCTACCGACTGAGCTACCCCGACACGACTCACGATGCCGCCTCACAACTTCACTTCCGCCAGTACCTCGCCTCCTACTTTCCAAACTTCACAGAAGCTCTCTTGCAAACACGCAAGACTAGCACTCCTGGAAGAAAGGATATGGTGGAGACATGGCCTAAGGTAGGGTGTCGGGGTAGCTCAGTCGGTAGAGCGCTTGCCCGCGAAAGGCAAAGGTCCCAGGTTCGAGTCCCGGTTCCGGCACACAATTTTAATCTGCCAGGAAGTTTCATATCAGCGCACACTCCGCTGCAGAGTGAAAGTTTCATTCAAGGTACTAAGTCCTATTGCTTAGTCAAATTATTTTGTAACCAAAACCACAACAGAATATTTATTTGTGAATTTTAGCGGGGACGGTCTCTTAACACAATCAGTGACACGCTCGCCCCACAAACACATACTACTTTTCATTTCAAACAAACACACACTACTTTTAATATACATGGTCAAGTATTTGACATAGTATAATTCGACAAACTGTCTTATCATGTAAAGGAACCTTTAACAAATCATTACGACCGGATCACCCGATGATCTGTTTGAAGATATCCTTAAAGTGAAACAGAAAGTTAGAATATTGAATAGAGCACCAGGCACTGAATTAAGAATTGTGCCGCAGCCGGAATTCGAACACGGTACCTCCCATTTACTGGGCAGTCGCTTTATCTACTAACCACCGCGGCCTTATGGATATCGCGAATGCACAGAATGTCCGAAAGCACGCTTTCCTCCACAACACAAAACGTCATCTCTGCATCGGTGTTCCCCCATGTAATTCGTATCAATAATTCGGAGGCCCCCCAACACCGGAATAGCACCCCAACATTTAACGTTATTGGGAATAATCCTACATTGTGCCTTAAGCGTAAGTGACACAAATTTCAAGCAAGAATTCAGTTTCCAGAATCACATATATTGCCTCAACATATGTCTCTGGAAATTTAATTACTACTTGAGAAAAAAAAAAAAAAGAAACAAACTGTGTAGCGGATTAGACCTCAAGATCTCAGACTATGGCTGGAAAGTGCTCTACCAACTTTTTTCCATTTATTATAAATTTTATTTTTATAAAGGAGGGCGCTGAACGCGGTGAGCCATCGCCCCGAAACCGACTGAGCTACTGCGACGCGTCACGGCCCGTCACTTCTACCAGAAACAAGCCGTGAGCCGCGGTAGCCGAGGGGACTAAGGCGCTCCAGTCACGGTCTGCACGGCCACTACGATCGGGGGTTCGAATCCCCCCTCGGACATGGATATTTGTGCCGTCCAAGTTCGTAAGTAGTTCATAAGTAGTTTGTAAGTTTAGGGACTGACGACCCCGTAGTTAGGTCCCATAGACTATACAAACATTTGAACATTTACAAGCTGTGAGGCGTGAACGGGCAGTTCAGTCAGCGTCAGAGAGCTACCCGCCTTCTGTAATAAAAACCCGAACAAAAAACTCATTGATCAAGGTACAGCAAAACCCGACACCCCTTCCAGAAAGGACCAAGAAAAAAGACGCTGCACAGCTTAGCTGCGAAAGGCAAAGATCACTAAGATCCTGGGTGTGAACCCGGTTGGCTCAGTTTTAATCTGCCGAAAACATACAGTCGCGCACTACGGTGCAGAATAAAACTACATTCTAGATACAAAAATGAGAACTCAAAATAGTGTACATAATTTTCAAAATCGCAGTAACCCCCACACACAAGTACACACTCTTGAATACATTACACGGTAACTCATCAGTGATTGTGGTGACTGTAGTTTCAAGTACGTTTTCGATCATCGGCGAACACTTCGCCTTTAGCGTATCGCGTCGCTAGATGTGATCGACGTGAAACACTTACGTAATAAGCTTGTTCTGTTAAATAAATCTGTTGACCAGGTCCTTATCACGTCACTCAGACGACTATTCGCGTTGCAACTTCCGTTGGTGAAAGTCCTTGTTGACGCAAAGCAACAATTTGTGCGAGATCATACGTTGATATTGTTCGTCTTGCCATAGGAGAATCTCCAAACAGTAACGTCAGACGCCCTATCCTATTCCTTCGCTGTGTATTCAGTCAAGGTACAAACGCCACGCCTCCCCTACATTCAACGAAATTGGAATGTTTTCAGTAGGTGGGGTATGGACAACTCTGTTTACATTTGCCATCTGTTCAAAAGACCAGGTTTTTCGATTCGTGAGAAAGTAAGCTTGATGCAAAACTTTTCCGGTGTCTCTAATCTCTCCGCTTAGTTCCAGCATCTGCTCAATTCCTTATCGACAGTTGAGAAAGCCTGTGACATGCGCAAATCCATACTTCGCGTAACTAGGCAGAGACATTCTTAATATTCCTGGTGTTCGAGATTTTTAGCAGTTTCTCTCATAAAACTAATTGAATTCTGGATCAGTACTAACGCCCCATCCCACATACAGTTCCCCACAGTCGTTTAATGAACGAAGTAAGAGCGTACGGTCTATCGGACCAGTTGTGTGACTGTACTGAGAAGTACCTAGATAATATAACGTAGCATGTCATTCTCAATGGAAAGAAGTCTTCCGAAGAAAAAGAGTGATGTCAAGTGTGCTACATGTGAGTAGCGTGGGACCGTTTTCCAATTTATATATAAATTACCTTTGATTAACATCGGAAATTCACTGAGGCTTTTTGCGAATGATCCTGATGATTAATATATAGTGAGGCTGTATCAACGGAAAACTGTATTCAAATGCAGGAGGCCCTGCAACGAATTGACGCATGGTGCAGGAAATGGCAATTGAATCTCAATGTAGGAAAAGTGTAATATGTTCGAATGCAGAGAGAGAAAGATCCTTTATCATTAAATTACACTATAGCAGCTCAGCAACTGGAAGCAGTTAATTCCATAAATTATCTGGAAGTAAGCATTAGGGGTGATTTAAAATGGAACGACTAATAAAATTAATCGTCTCTAAAGAAGATGCAAGACTGAGATTCATTGGAAGAAAACAAAGGAAGTTGGTTACTTGTTCGCCACTGCTTGAATACCGGGCCGCGGTGGAGTAGCCGAGCGGTCTAAAGCGTCTCGCTGCGGAGCGCGCGGTTGCTCGCCTTGGAGGTTCGAGTCCTCCCTGGGGCATGGGTGTGTGTGTGTGTGTGTGTGTGTGTTTGTCCGTAGGTTAGTTTACGTAGGTTTACGTAGTTTGTAAGCTACGGACTGATGACCACGCAGTTTGGTCCGATAAATTTACAAACATTTGAACATTTTTTTGAATACCGGTGTGGGATCCGTAACAGGTGCGATTGATAGAGGAGGTAGAGAAGGTCCAACGGAGAGCACCGCGCTTCGTTACAGGATCATTTGGTAATAGTGAAAGTGTTACTGAGTTGATCGATAAACTCAAATGGAAGCAGTATGACTTCGTATGACACCAGATAATATCACATGTATCTAGCTATGTTGTTAACGGATATGTTAGACGTAAATGTCATTGTACGTTTCACAAAAATGCTGCTTTGAACTTGCTGACAGCACTCAAGATGGCTTCTTGGAAAACCGAAAGCTATTTGCCTGAATAAAGCAAAAGATTTTACGGCTAACGCTGCTCCTTTCATTGTATACATATTATAAATGCGAAAGTTTGTATGTTTGTTACCGCATCACGCTAAAACTGCAGCACTGATTTAGATGAAATTTCATATAGGGATTTTTTATGTCTTGGATTAGGACACAGGCTGCTTTTCAAAATGTTTATTACAAGTTATTTATTTGAAATATGTCCATAGAAATACGTAACAGTTGTAAGAAGTGTATTCTCTTTGGATTCAAAGAATAATAGTTTCTTTGGTGATTTCGATTATTTATAACATTCGAACGTTTGCTTTTAGTGCTGGTGACTTTGCTGGTTACATTTCACTGATTCAATCTTTCTCTGGTAATTTCGTTGGTTTGTAAGACTTCGTTGGTTTCTTTCCCTGATATATTTATTGTTTCTTTCATTCGTTTAGTTCGTATTTATAGGATCAGGATAGTTTATTTATTCGTTACATTTGTTTTTTCTTTTTTTGGTTCGCTTTGCTAGGATCTCAACGGTTCGTTTTTCCGTTAGAATTCTTTTTTATTTCGTTACTTTTCTCCGTTAGAGCTGTCAGGGGTGCCATCCCAAAAAGTTGGAGCTGAAGGTGGGTATGCCTGTTTTATTGATGCGTAACTTGGATGCACCACGATTATGTAATGGCACCAGGTTACGCATCACGGACCTGAGAAGGCATATCGTGCAAGCCACCATCATCACCGGTGGAGCCAAGGGAGAGACTGCATTAATACCACGAATTCCCATCATCCCAACGAACTTTCCATTCCAGTATAAACGGTTACAGTTCCCACTGAAAGTGGCCTTCTCGATTACTATAAACAAGAGTCAAGGACAAACATTAAAAGTGGCAGGTATTCATCTGGTCACCCCATGTTTCTCGCACGGACAGCTCTACGTAGGCTGCTCCCATGTATCGAGAGCTAGAAATCTCTACGTATACTCGGAGAGCAAGAAGTCTCGAAACGTCGTTTACAGGGACGTATTGCAATAGATTTTTGGCTCTCCATCCGTTCTAAGACAATTATATATTCCGTGCTAACAATGTCGCAAACAGTCATGTAGTTATTTATGCCCTTTCTTGGAACTTTAATGTCTGACGTTTGAACCGCGGGTAACACCGCGGGGAGCAGCTAGTTATTGATAAAAATCCAGTGGAAAACTCTGCCGCCGGCCGCGGTGGCCGTGGGGACTGAGGCGCTTCAGTCACGGTCTGCACGGCCACTACGGTCGGGGGTTCGAATCCCCCCTCGGGCATGAATATTTGTGTCGTCCTTAGTCTTAGTTAGTTTATAAGTAATTTGTAAGTTTAGGGACTGATGACCCCGTAGTTAAGTCCCATAGACTGTACAAACATTTGAAAAAACATTTGGAAAACTCTGCAAGAGAGACGCTCTGTAGCTCGGTACGGGTTTTTGTGGAAGTTTCGAGAACATACCTTTACCGAGGAGTCTCGCGAATAGATCATGAGGATAAAATCAGAGAGATTTAGAGTCCACACAGAGGCATACCGAAAATCTTTCTTTCCGCGAACAATACGAGACTGGAATAGGAGAGACAACTGACAGTGCTACTCAAGGTACCCCCGTTACAAAGCGTCAGGTGGCTTGCGGCGTATGTAGATGTAGATACCAGAAGGAGAAGAAGAAATTACTAGATACGTAACGTTCATTATTGCTAATATTATTACATGATAGGCACTTTTATATTCGATGTTCTGAGTCACTAATGAGGTACACACAGTGTAGGGTAATCAGGTAGTCTATTTTGTGTCCCAGCCTCGTCGCCGCTTTTGTGTCTCGCTTCCGTAGTAGGTGTCGGTGGCCGAGTGGAATGAGACCGACACAGGAATAAAGATAGCACGCTGGTGCAGGTACGGAGGGGAGCAGCCAGAAACTAGAAACACTAGAGTAAATTAGAACGAGATATATATTGCACAGAATTTATACAATACTTAACTTTTACATAGTACTGCAGAATGCTGATACATAGTTGAGGCCTGCCTAGTGCCTATCTGATAGCAAAGTCTTTACTGGTGCCTATCTGATTCAGAAGTGTTCGCTGGTTCCTATCTCAGTCCCAAGTGAACGATGTCGTTCAGTGGTGGCCACGAGCGGAGTTGTAGCAGAGGGCGCTCGTGGCTGACGTCGTAAGAACGCCGCGCCGTGCGTGCATGGCGGCGCGCGGCGAAAGTAGGTGGCGCGCACTTTGGACTTGTGCGACACCACAGTCTAGCTAGGCACAATCAGTGTAAATGGCTGTACCCGCGCCAGTCTGGATTGCCACCTGTTTAGTTGCTGTGACGTCATCAGCGGCTGGCGGCAGGGCGGGGTTGGCACGCGCGACCACAGGAAATTGTGCAGGCTCCACCCTGCTGCCTTCCGGGGCGTGTTATGGGGCGGAAGAGGAACACGGGTCGCACAGCGCCGCCTCTGCCCTCTGACATTACGTTTCAGGTTTTTTCTGCTTGAGAGAGCCCACTAGAGCGCGGCTACAACCTCTCCTAAGTAGACACTAAAAGCACTATTAAAGGAAGCTGTAGAAATTCGTCGCACGAGATCTAGGCTATTTAATAAACAGCGTCTTAGAAGAACCTTGTTAACAGTGCAACGTCCCAGGGTTGGTAAAGTGAATTTATAGAATCTAAATCAGTAATTTTTAAACAGAGTAAGAAATAATATTTACATTTTTTTTCACGAAAAATATATAAGTTCTGTATTTTGTATTCCATCCATACTGTAATTTCCTCGGAATAGTAGATGTCATGCTGGTCTATTGTAAGATAGCACATTGCATTTGCGCTATCACTTCTTAGTAACCACGCTACCTGTTCAGATTTGTTGGTTAAACGATCTAGAAGGGCAAGTTTTATTGTAAATACATACTTGAAATTGTTTTGATAAGAATCTACGGCTTTGAATTAATGTAAGAAGACGAAAAAAGTTCAGTTGTGCTAAGTTATACAATCTTTCGTATCACAACCAAGCCTGTGTAACCATAAATGAAATAGAAGCCATTGGATTTGCTTCAAAATTTTCTTTTGCGTATTGTACTTCTGTGTAAAGTGTCTCCCCCTGATTGTGTACGATTTATTTATTTGATGCATTTTAGTACAATTCTTCCATTATTTTCAGTTCTCGTATCCTACGGATTTTTTCCAACACCTAAATACCTTAATATATTTATAATACTTGAACCGCAATAACTGAAAATATGATTCATGTAATAAGTAACACCAGCGTCGAATTGAAGTAAAGCAATTTTTACCTCAATGAAAACAGCAGGTAACATTGAATTCTTACGTTTTTTCCCACCTATTCGCACGATTTGACACGAATAGCGCCCGTTCTATAGCTGCTGCACCTAGTAGAATGCACTTGCTTTACTGCGAATTTTCAACCAATCTGCATCCAACAAGGAGTCCTCTTCTGCCCTCCTCACGAAAACATATTTGAGGGAAGGAATTTGTTTTATCTGCACGAAAAATGATAAATACTTTTAGAGACACCCTTCTATTCACAACGTATCGACAAAGATATAATGAAAATACCAGAAAGAGGGAGAACCAACCACAGAAGAAATGGCAAGAGTGCTAGAACGGGAAGACGTGGATGGCGATAAATTCGCTAAACTGAATATGAAATCGCATAAACTACTGAGTGGTGAAAACCTACGCATCAGGATGAAATGGATTCTTGGACATGTTTTGTGCTGTGCTGTGCTAAAAGTAATTGGGATGAACTGCAATTTTGTAATGGTTTTAATGCTTCTTTTAGTGTAATTCCCGTATTTACTTTTGCTTCTGCCTCTTAGTATTTTATTATAACTACATTAATCTATTTATCCAATACTATGAGGCTCTTAAAGGCAACTGCAATCCCGGATTTCACGATTGGTTTTTCCAAATCTACCAAGTCTTGTGCATTTCAACTATTACTAGATCTGTTATTTACTACTGACAATTTGTCACTCAGAATGTTATCCATACTCACTAACTACCAACCTTGCAGGGAGCTTATTCCACTGAAAAATATGTCGTAATGTATTCAATATTTTCCTAAAGGACAGAGATGTTTTACTACTAAAGAAATATACATTAAAAGCCATTTTTGCAGATGTTATTAGTAAAATGCACTACTTCCTAGGTGAGAGATATACTCTCGTATACTAATAAAGTATAGCTGTGGCACTCGCTTCACATATGTGGAATTTTTGTGTCTATAAAAATCTTCGTGTGTCTATTTTATAGGTTGCCGAGGTCTATGAAATGTGGTTTAACACAGTGCATAGTATGCTTATACAATCCTCCGCGTCTTTAGTTCATAATTACACACTCATATCACAGTTTTACGTACGCGCCTATATGTAAAAGTTTACGTCTGGCATTTTGAACGACCCTGTGGTACAAAGGGTCAATCGTAACGGCACTATCAACATGGGCCATCACGGAAGCGAAGTTAGCGCTCCAAGCCACAGCACTGCAATTACAGAGGAATGGCACGATACAAACGGTTGGTTCTTTCTTAGCTAAGTGGGCGCTAGACGTAAACCTTTACGTATACGTTAATAAATTGCTTGATGCGATTGCTACCAAAATTCACAGGGCAACCCGCTTGGCTTATGTGAAGATTTCCTGAAGATCTCATCAAAGTTGCTCCCGCTGTCTTGCAGTCATAGTGAACACACACACACACACACACACACACACACACACACACACACACACACACACACACACACACACTCACCCACACACACTCACTCACCCACTCCCATTTTTGTAAATATAGGCAAAACTAACGGACAAATGCGCAGACATCGACTAACGTCCCGAGCTTCTCAGAAGTGTAGTTTCTCCGCTCAGTAACAAAAACCGATACATACATTCCGAGTAACATTTTAAATGGTTATAAAACTATAGTAGCTGAATTCCACTGTGATCTAAGTAAAACTGCCGATTGCCTCACGGTAGAGAGTAAGTAGCGTAGTCACTGTGGGGTTGGAGGCTGTGAGATGGGGAATGGTTTATTGTGCTCCAGTAAAGAGATCTCATGGCCGTGAACGATTCATTATTGTATATCTGTGATATAGACATTGATACTGAAGAAAATTTCGTATTCAGCTGCCGCATATAGATCTAGGCAGGAAAATTAATGCAATGTAATACGTAGAATAAAAATGACCTCAATGTTTTAATTCCTGCCTCATTAATATCATTAATAAGATGATTTTAGTCTGTTATCGATATCGTCAATGGTAATATCCTAGTCCCAGAAATTCCAATGCGTTGATGTATGATTTAGTTTTTTAAAGTTCCGTTTTGCAGTAACGAAATGGCTCTTATCCAGTATTTTGAAGGTCTAGCAAAGGCCTTCAAACTCATGCATTATACTCCCCTACCCCTTCCAGATCTAGTCTACAATCGATTTTCTCGTTCACAAACTCTTATATTCCCAGTTCTCCCACCATCTCGACGAACTTGCGACAAATAGGCGCCCCACTCGTCGCCCAACTTCATTGCATCCTCCATGCATCATTGATTCCATAATCATGCCCTGACGTAAGGGGCAGCTCTTCAACAGTGATGTTTCGTCGTCCATCCGTCCTCTACAATATCACAGACCATTCCTAAGCCACTCCCATTCCGAACCCCTTGCCATAAGGTTCGTATCAATGTGCACTCACATGCTAGACCTGCCAAACACACACTTGCAGCACTTCCTGTTCAGACGCAGGTTTATCCTTCTCAGTCAGTAGATTGGCCTCCTGTGACAGAAATCACGTTATTTACCTGCTACAGTTGTGGCTACCACCCAGCTGTTAATATGTTTGTAAATTTATGGAACTTAACTTCTCTGGTTATCAGCCCTTAGACTTACAAGATACTTACACTAAGGACTAAAACACATACCTATGCCCGAGGGAGAACTCGAACATCCAACGATGAGAAATCGTGCGCTCTGCATCAAGGCGCCTTAGAGCACTTGGCTACTCCACAGCGGCCTACCCAGCTGTGCAGCAGAATGATTGGCCATCACCATTAACCAAGTCGTGGCATGTGCAAGACGTTACTTATTTTTTATTAGGGGCTAAGATGTAAACGATAACTTTTAACTACCCTGTGGCATAAAATGCACGTGACGGTAAAATACTTCAATGACTGTTTCATAACCTTGGTCATCTGGATGGTCCCAGACAAATCCAGCTTTTTGAACTACGCATATGGAAACTAATCTACCAAAACATTCTCTGCTTCCAAAATCATTGCGGCCCTAACCTATGACAAACCTAGTATTGGCTTTCTCTCCGCCAATGTTTTCATGTCTGTACGTCAATCATCTCTTCCCAAAACTCGTTCCCGCACCCTCATGTTGCTTTGCAGCGCAACCACCAGTTTACTACGCTTTTATGTTCGCAAACGCTATTTCTTGCAGCCACATCCAGTAATCTGTAGTCGGCGTCACCTACGAAGGCGCCCTAGTTTTCAACTGTTCTATGCATCCCCCTCCATTACCGCACTGGCAGCGAATAATGTTCATTCTGTAGGCGCGTGGCTGGCTCTGAGTTACGCAGGGTTTCTCCCGCAAGTTCCACTGTTGGCGCTCGGTTGTAGCTCCTCCATTCCACACTTTCCCTTTCGCTCCGTCTCCATGCGCCGAAGCGCCTTCTTACATGATACCATCTCTCTCTCTCTCTCTCTCTCTCTCTCTCTCTCTCTCTCTCTCTCTCTCTCTCTCTCTCTCTCTCTCTGTCTGTCTGTCTCCGGGCTACTACTTCCACTTGATACAACATGCCACCCTAAAATTCTGGTCACAGTGGCTGGGGACATCGGTTGGTGTGTGTGTGTGTGTGTGTGTGTGTGTGTGTGTGTGTGTGTGTCTACATGATTTTATAAATGTTTTATTTTTAAATTTTTAATTTATTTATTTAATTAATCTTTTTCCTTTTCTAGCAGAGGATTTGTCTGTTTCTGTTCTCGTCGTGCCTGTCAGTAGCTAAGCATCTCTTCTTCACAAAGAGTAGCAATTTCTTATTTTCATTAGTTTGCTGATATTCTAACCTAAAGATCCCGCTGTAATATTTTAATTTTTGTGTAGTTCTGCGTAATTCTTGTGTTTAATTAATAACATGAGAATTACGAAAAGCTGTACTGACATTACTACCGCACTTGGCAGTTGACTTCTGCTCTTGTCCCTGCTTCAATTACTGGTCTACTGACGAGAGGAGGCCACGACGTTCGGATCACGGTTTCCTTTTCTTTCTTATAGCAGAGCATCAGTACAACAATATATGAAAAGACTATGGCGCAATATTTAAACGATTTCGAGAAAATCGCAGTAGTAGTAACGTTGATCTGAATCCATAATTGAGCCATAAGCGAGACTTTATAAATACGCTGTATGAGAATGAGAGTACTTAGCGACTTGCAACAAACTTTAAACATAATTTCAAAACTCCATTAATTCTTTTCTCGCTGACAACCATACCAAAATTACGAAAGGAAAAAAGTTTATGGCTAACAACTTTTCCGCTGTTTATGGAGTAAAAACTCCGGCATTCGGTATGACGTTACAATTAACAATTTCTACACTACAAATTGTAGCCTCAGGAAATTTTACAGACAGTATACACGCATATAGTTGAGTGTACTAGCTAAATTGTATCACAGTACGACACGTTGTTCATGAGATATGAGCACATAGTAACGTTCATGGAAAACCGCTCCATCACGCACCAAGTTTTAATCTGTTACTTCTTTACTACTAATTGTATTCCCAAGAGACTTTACAGATATACAGCCCTTATACAATTGAATATATACCTGAAAATGACAGGAATAAATAAATACCGGGGCAACGCCGGGTTTTCAGCTAGTGATTTCATGAAAGTACTAGAGATGTGAGAACCTGCCTGCGATTACCGGAGTTTTCTTAATGTAGACCGACTCCTCCAGGAGCTGTTAAACGCTGATGTTAAATTCTCTTTGGGTATACCTAAACAAGATTTTTTCAATGTCCTGCGAAGAGCTCTGATGACTAATCTTATAGCTGGTCTGTAAGACTAGAGAGCACCTGCAAAGTTGCACAAAGATGCTAGTGGATATGGACTTGGTGCTGTTGTTGTACATAGATAACGTTTTCTATATAAATGTTTTTCAAGCTCTTAGACAAGTAAAAAGATAATAAAAATATCCACGGGTGTACTGCCAGTCTATAGTGTCCAATGGACACAATACTTCGGCGATCATACATGTCGCCATCATCAGGTGAACTGACGGACTGAGCTCCTGGAAACGCGCCGGCACAGAGATCCGCACGCTACGGCTGCTCGAAGGGAACTGGGTTCTAGCCCGGTAGCGGGCGATTTAAATACCCTCTGCCCGCGGAGCGACCTCTCCGTGGTCCGCGCCCCGCACCGCGGTCGCGCAGTGGAACCGATTGCGCCGGCGTCTGAGATGACGTCGATGTGAGGGCTCTGTCCGCCGTGGTCGTCACTTTGTTACGTTTGCTAGATTTACTTTTAATTAACCCAATCGCTGGTTTCCAAGCTTTGCTAAGATTATTGCCACAGTCACGGTTCATGAGATCATCACTTGTGCGAATTTCAATGGCCACTCTAACGACGCAGTCCCAGTATCTCGACGTCTGTACCAGAATCCTAGTGCGTTCATACTCCATCAAGTGATTCTCCGACAAACAATGTTCAGTGACCGCCGACTTGCTCGGATACATAAATCGTGTGTGTCTCTGGTGATCAAGGCATCGATCCTCGACGGTACGCATCGTCTGTCCAATATATGACTTACCACATATAACCGAGATCATCTTTGGCGCTCCCCACCAGTGCACGAATTTTATTCGGCGAACAAAAGACAGTTCCAACCTTTCCCGAGAGTGCGCCGGTATATGGGATTAATACAGTGCCTACATCCTCCCTCGTGTTTTCATCCGTTTCCACAGGTTGCGCTGTAGTGGTTGGCTGGAGAGTCAGCTGAATCTGCCACTCATAGTACCCATCTTTTCGGAATACAGTTCTCAGGTGTTCCAATTCTTGGGGTAGACTCTCTGCGTCGGAGATAGTGAACGCCCTATGTACCAGAGTTTTAAGTACCCCATTCTTCTGTGAAGCATGGTGACAACTGTCTGCGTGTAGATACAGATCAGTGTGCGCTGTCTTCCGATAACCCAGTTTCCTTCGAGCCGCCGTAGCGTGCGGATCTCCGTGCCAGCGCGTTTCCAGGAGCTCAGTCCGTCAGTTCACCTGATGATGGCGACATGTATGATCGCCGAATTATTGTGCCCGTTGGACACTATAGACCGGCAGTACACCCGTGGATATTTTGATTATCAAATACGCCGGGAGAAACTCAAGAATCAAGTAAAAAAGATAGTTATCCTCTTTTTACATATTGAGCTTATTTGTGATGTGAGACGTGCATTTTTCATTCTGGTGCCTACTTTCTCTTCTACTATAACTACCTGCCATAGTAGACAAGAATTCGAATTAGATCTTCAACATCACAATTTTTTTTCAGTTTTGTGTAACTGAGCACCATAAATGTAATTATGAATCTGATTGAGTGTGTGTTCCTAGTTTGACAGATAGGACCAACAAGGACGTGCAGGTGAGGGAGAGGTGAGGTGTCGGATGATATGGGAGACGGCTGTTGCGCAGCTCTGCTCCGCGCGGTCAGCTGCGACGTGTCCGGTGACATTTAACCGCCTTTGTGTTGCCGCGCACACGCCGCTGCTCCAATCACCGCCTCCTGCCACTGGCCAGCGTTCGCACGCGTCATTAAACACTTCCAGCACTCGTCTCCAAGCCAGCATCCTGCCTTCAAGACAAGCACTAGCTATCAGCAGAACTGCATCATATCATTTTTAGTTCCTTTTGTCCTATTTTTCCCACAGTTGCTATATTATAATATTATGGTGTAGGTAATTTCACTTGCCGGTCGCGGTGGCCGCGGGGACTGAGGCGCTTCAGTCACGGTCTGTACGGCCATTACGGTCGGGGGTTCGAATCCCCCCTCGGGCATGGATATTTTTGCCGTCCTTAGTTGTAGGTAGTTCATAAGTAGTTTGTAAGTTTAGGGACTGATGAGCCCGTAGTTAAGTCCCTTAAGCTCAACAAACATTTGAACATTTTTTTTAATTTCACTTATCTGTCTATGCAACTGATTTAATAAAATATGCTATTGCCATATGCATTTCGCCTTTATTGGGAAGGTCTAGTGGTGCTAACTGTGAAATGCTGGAACAACAAAAACAGCAAAATGCACAGAATTGAAGCAGAGCAGCTGGAAGCAACCAATGTGCACCAGATGTAAAGCTATATCCATGAAATATTGCCACTGATGATGCCCTCCAAATAAAGGCGAAATGCATATGGCAATAGCATATTTTATTAAATCAGTTGCATAGACAGATAAGTGAAATTACCTACACCATAATATTATGAATCATATCAGTTGGGAAAGTTGAAAACATTAGAGACTGGTCGTTCGCGAACGAACGGTTCCGAAGGATCGAGGAACTTAATACGAGGAACTGCAGTTCGCCGTTCACTTAGGTGGTCCTAGTCAGTGCCATTTGGGTGGTGCTAGAAGCGGCGACTTCCAGGAAATGGCGTTCCCGGTCCGGAACGGTAGCACGGAAGCGGGGTTTCTAGTTCCGGACTGGTGCGCCGTATAGCCGTTCACGCTCGTTCAGCTCACAGTTCCAGAAGGCTCCTCAGTATTGACATGTCGTCCCTTTTGTTCATTGCGCTCGTGCTTTGATACTGTGTTTCAGACACTTTTTCAATTATGGACTACTGTTTCTTCGCGTATTCTATTTATCGTCCATTACCAGTAATTTACATTTTACATGTGTTTTATGATTTTGACACTTAACGCGCATAAAGTTTGAATTCTGTGTTGTTGTTATCTTCAGTCCGCACACTGGTTTGATACAGCTCTCCAACCTACCCGGTCCTGCGCAAGCCTCTTCATCTGAGAATACGAATGGCAACCTACATCCTTTTGAATCTGCTTACTGTATTCATCCTTCGGTCTCCCTCTACGACTTTTACCCTACACACTTCCCTCTAATGCTAAGTTGACGATTCCTTCATTTCTCAGAATGGGTCCCACCAACATATTCTTTCTCTTAGGATACGCCAAAAACTTCTTTTGTCCCCAATTCGGTTAAACAGCTCCTCATTAGCTTCGTGATGTACCAATTTAATTTTCATCATTCTTCTGTAGCACCATGTTTCAAAAGCTTCTATCATCTTTATAGCTGAACTCCTTATCGCCCACGTTTCACACCCATACAACGCTACACTCCAGACAAATGCTTTCAGAAAGGACTTCCTAACATGTAAATTAATATCAGATGTTAACAAGTTTCGCTTCCTTAGAAATGCTTTTCTTCCCATAGCCATTCTGCATGTTACATCTTCTTTACTTCGGCAATCATAAGTTAATTTGCTACCCAAATAACAAAACTGATTACTTTTATTGTCTCATTACCTAATCAATTCCTTCAGCATCGTCTTATTTTCTGACATTACATTCCATTACCCTCCTATCTTCATCTTATACCTTTTTTTTAAGACACTGTCCAATCCATTCAATTGCTTTTCCGGATCCTCTTCAGTCTCAGACAAAATTACTATGTCATCGGCAAACCGCAAAGTTTTTATTTCTTCTCCCTGAATTCTGTGTAACGCATACTTTTCACAGGTATTATAAAGAGCACTTCTGTTTATTTCTTCGAAAGTGTAATCAACGGCCGAAGTCATAATTATCGCGAGATTTTTTATGATTATTTGTACATTTTTATATTTCATTTGCTACATATTAAATTTTTAATTTTCTCGCTTTTATGTACCACATTCAAAACACAATAGACCCAAATGAAACTTGCGACAACAGCTTTCTCCACTGTTTACTCCGCAATTGAATACTGTGCTTCTGTCTGGGTCAGTAGTTTTTATTTGAGAGAAACATATGTACATTTAAATAGTACAATGAGGTTGTCGTGGCTCATTGATAGCTACCTCCCTTTAATGGCTCCCAGTTCTGTGGTATATCGCCTCTCGTGATATTAGACGCAAAGAAGCCTTGACGAGAAACAAGACATTTCAAATCAAATCAAATATTTGTAATTCTATCGGACCAAACTGGCCATCAGTCCGTAGCTTACAAACTACTTAAACCTAGTAAACTAACCTAAGGACAAACACACACACCCATGCCCCAGGGAGGACTCGAACCTCCACGGCGAGCAACCTCACGCTCCACGGCGAGACGCTCTAGACCGCTCGGCTACTCCACCGCGGCAACCTTTCCCACTCCTAATATTCCCCTTTTCGAAGACTTTTCACCGCACAAAAGGCGGTTGAAACCGTTTAAATCATCTCTTAAAACAGTAGAACAAGATGAGAGGCCGCGGCGGAACATCCGTGCGAACTGAAGCGCCTTGCTGCGATGCGCGCGGCCGTTCGCGTCGGAGGTTCGAGTCCTCCCTCGGACATGGGTATATGTGTTGTCCTTAGGTTAGTTTAACTTAGTTTAAGTAGTTTGTAACGTAGGGTTTAATAACCAAGCATTTTAGTTCCTTAGATTTACAAAAATTTGAACATTTGTACACGATGAGAGTAGTTTCTCACGCAAATCCAACTTGGTACGTTCATTTAATGAATAAAGTAACATCCGGATAGACAACTCCTGCAAGGAACGAGTCTTACCAGAAGGGAATATTCTTTTATTCACCTCATCCGTAAAGACGTCGTTCATTGTAACTACTGATAATTCGGATGGAGCAGACAGATGATTAATCCTATGTCGCTCAGTGTAAGTACTGTTGATCATAGGGGGGCAGGCATATGATCTATGACTTCGAAGTAGCTTTATAAAAATTACCCGCATAGTTACTGACTGTCGATTTCGATCATTTTCAGGAGCGATGACCAAACTCTGTGATGTAGATATGATTATTTTCTAGGGCACACACTAGCGGACTTTATTGAAGTATTCTAGTAATTTTATGTAGCTGATATCATATACGCTGAAGAGCCTAAGAAATCGGTTTAGTCATTCGTAGACAAACATAGAGAATTGTAAACACTCAGAGGAGGTCGTTGGTTTGGCAACGTCTATATAAAACGACAGGTGACTGGGCAGGCGTTATATCGTTTACTGCTGCTTCAATAGCAATTTATCAAGAGTTAAGTGAGTTTGAACGTCGTGTTCTAGCAGGGGAGTTGAGTGTATTGCTACTGGACACTACACTTCGTGCTATATGGAAAAATTATCTTACGGGTACTGTTGATGTCTCTCTATAAATTTAAAGTACAGCATTACTTCCGACAGGCTTTACAACGTGTATCCTAATAAGTGAAGCAATACCCATTTTTGGAGGGTTCGCTGGTTTTTAGTATGCCTATTACAAGGACTTCTATGATGATGACAATGCAGTGCGTAACTGTCTCGATTTGTCTACAGATTTGTCCGCAGTGCGTGAGTTGGTTGTTGATCTTCAGTCGGAAGGCTAGTTTTTTGCGTTTCTGCACACTACTCAATTTTTTGCAAACCTCTGCGTCTACTGACCATTGCTTTTGGTTCACAATTTGTCCTATCAATCGACTCCTTCATTAGTCTTGCCACAAATATCTTTTCAATTAAATCAATTTCCTCCTCATCAGTTGCCCTATCTAACCAACTAACCTTCAGCATTATTTATTCCATACAAAGTTACAATCCAGACAAATGTCTTCAGAGAAGATATGACACTTGAATTAATATTTGATGTTAACAAATTTCAGAATTTCTTTTCTTCCGATTGAAGTTCTGTTTTTTACATCTTCTCTACCGTGAGAATGTACGATTTTTTACTACCATGTTTACAAAACCCATCTACTACTTTTATTGTTTCGTTTTGTAATCTAATTCTCTCAGTATCGTCATTTTTAACCGCATTACGTTTTCCTTTTCTAATTTTCAACGTATGTGTAAACACATCTTTCAAGGCAATGTACATTATATTCTACTGCTCTGAGCATGAGGCATCCATAACAATTTTGGTATATGAAAGTGATCACACACTTGAAATTCGACTGGAGACAATTCCGTTCTTTGAAATCATGGATGACCTGCAAGTAAGGCCAATGCTGTACATTTTGTCTTTGAATTTCGTAACTGTAGTTAAAATTACCTTATAAGTAAGGACATCGAAGACACCGCAGAACATCTGGTACCAAAGGTGAGCT
Source organism: Locusta migratoria (assembly GCA_026315105.1). Lineage (NCBI taxonomy): Eukaryota > Metazoa > Arthropoda > Insecta > Orthoptera > Acrididae > Locusta > Locusta migratoria. The sequence goes on along the minus strand of CM048745.1, from coordinate 323,103,482 downwards.
TAGGCCTCAGCGGCTATTTTCAGTGACAATAAAATTATTCTGGATGTGCGTTACCATTGTTAATGTTAGACATTGATAATGCTTATTTTTTTAAACCGTTTTGTTTCCTTTGTGAAAGCAGCTCACTTGTGATGTTTCAAATAAAAACCGTGTAGAGCGCAAACTGACATTCTATCATCAACTAGTTTCGACTCAATGATGGGCCATCTTCAGGATGTTGTCCCGAGGTGGTGTGGAGAGGAGCAGGCGCTGTGAGTTGAGCAGCGACACCACCTGAGGAACTCACAGCTGCTGCTTCTCGAACAACATCCTGAAGATGGCCTATCATTGAGTCGAAACTAGTTGATGATAGAAAGTCAATTTTGCCCGCTCGACTGTTTCCATATTTAAAAAATAATAATGATATTACTAATCCATGAGAATGTTATTGGCAATTTGGATAAGATTTTAGTAAAATATGCCAAATTAAAAACGGATTTTCTGTAACGCAACTAGAAATATTCTAACATCTCAGCTGTTTCAGGACACTGAATTATATTCGACCTCTAAGTTGATCATTTGAGCCTGACCGGGATTTACAGCTTTTGCCCAGTGGTCGCCTTAACCACAACTTCTTGTAATCCGGGCAACTCATTATCGTCTCCAAATTCGCAACTGAATAGCGTAGGATAAGCTGCGTTTTCGGGCAGGACGAAAATCGTGTCCGGATAGCCTATTGATTAAGGCGACCGCCGCTCCCAAACAAGAAATCAAGTTTCGACTTCCATCAGGCACAAATTCTCAACTTCGCCTTTGAATTTATTTCAGTGATCTGAAACAGCCGAGATATTTTAATATTTCTACTTCATAAATTTACGGATGTTAATGTCAACCAATCGTGTCAGAAATCAACAGACAACAAATCTATAATAAATGCAATATAATGCAATCATACAAAATGAGAGTTGCTCATACCGATTCCAATCCAACTCTCCCCCGTGGCCTCCTCGTTCCGGGAAGTGATATACAAAATACCGTGTATATCTGCAGCATAAATCTGTACCTGAAACAAAGAGAAAGAAAAAATATTATCAATATTGTCCAGAAAATTTAAAAACACAATATTACAACACGCAAAGTGATTCACGTGCTCGTTCTGCCATTTTATGCAAGGATGCTATGATCCACGCTACACTGCTCCAAACATTCATTTATTACAATTACACTCATATTCAGAAAAAGAAAAAGAAAAAAGAAAGAACACAATGAAACATGAAGATATGTGCACTGCTGAGTTCTGAAGAATGTTTAGCATTTGAACAGTATCGGCGCGTGGGTTCAATGTCAACATCGACATCATGGCTCTGTTGACACTGTTTTGACACTGTTCCTCACAAGCGTCTTCTCAGCCTGCTTCTGGAATATCGCCACTGTTGTGCGATTGGATTCGTGATTTTCTCTCATAAAGGACACAATACATTGTAATTTACGGTAATTCATCGAGTTCAAGGGAAGTGATATCTGGCGTTCCACAGGGAAGTGTTGTAGGGCCGCTACTCTTCCTTATTTTTTATTAACGATTTCCGAGACACTGAGTCGCTCTCTTAGATTGTTCGCAGATGAATCTGTCATTTATCGGTTAGTACAATCACCAGAAGATCAAAAGCAACTGCAAAATGATTTAGATGATATATACGCATAGTGCAAAAATTGGTAGTCCATCATTAATAATGAGTGTGAAGTCATTCCTATTACCAGTAAAAGAAATCCGTTAAACTTCATTCATACGATAAATCAATCGAATCTACTACATTTAAACTAAATAACCAGGAATAACAACGAACAAGTTAAATTGGAAATAACACATAGAAAATATAGTAGGGAAGGCGAACCGAAGGCTACATTTCATTGGCAGAAGATGCAATAGGTTCATTACAGAAACTGCCTACACTACACCTGTGTGTCCTATTTTGGAATATTGCTGAGCATTGTGGGATCCACACAAGGTGGGACTGACGAACGATTTAGAGAAAGTTCAGAGAAGAGAAGGGCGGCTCGTTGTGTGTTATCCCGATATAGTGGAGAGAGTGCTACGGAAATGAAGCACATGATGGGGAGGAAATCATTAAAACAAAGGCGTTATTCGTTGTGGCGAGATCTATTTACAAAATTCCTTTTACCAACTTTCTCTTCCGAATGCGAACCTATTTTGTTAGCACCGTCTTGCATAGGGAGACATGATCATCATACTATAATAAGAGAAATCTGATCGAAAACAGAAATATTTAGAAGTTTCTTTTCCCCGCGAGCTATTACAGAATGGAAGGCGCAGAGAAATATCATAAAAGCGATTTAATGAACACTATGCCATGCACTTCAATGTGACTTGCAAAGTATTTATGTAGAGATGTAGAACTTCACTGACTGCTATAACGTGCCTGCGGCTCTACTAATCTGTGTGAACTGACGGTAACGGACCCGTATGACTTGAGAAGACGTGCAAGATGCCTTGTATACTTATGTACCAACCGTAAATCACTGAGTTTGAAAAAGGGCTGATTATTAGCAAGATAGAATGTGATGCATCGCCGGCCGCGGTGGCCGAGGTGACTGAGGCGCTCCAGTCACGGTCAGCACGGCCACTACGGTCGGGGGTTCGAATCCCCCCTCGGGCATGGATATTTGTGCCGTCCTTAGTATAAGGTAGTTGATAAGTAGTTTCTAAGTTTAGGGACTGATGACCCCGTAGTTAAGTCCCATAAGCTTAACAAACATTTTTTTGTGATGCATCCATCCACGAAGTAGCTGCTACTATGAGACCAAGTGTTTTAGTAATGCAGCGGCTGTGTGTAAAATAGAAGGCCGTAGGGCACGAAGTGATGGGTTATGCGCACCACTCAGACCACATCGTACACTATTAGTGGTGAGTTCCCGTTGTGGTATGCATTCTAAGTAAATCAGGCGATCGTGAAGGAATTAGATTGGGTAAAGGAACAATAAAGATGGTAGATGGATTTTATTTCTCGACCAGTAAAATGACGTACGACGGTCGCTGTACAGATGATATAAAATTGAGAATGGCAATGAGAACAAAAGCGTTTCTGAAAAAGATTTATTAAAGTTGTATATTAATTTAAGATTTAGAAAGTGCTTTGTAAAGGCATTTGTGTGGAGTATTGCCATGTACGATGAATAGTTCAGACAATAAGGGGATATAAGCTTTTTAAATGTGGTACTACAGACGAACACTGAAGATTAGGTGGTACTGAACAGAATTGGGAAGAAAAGAAATTTCTGGCACACACTGACTAACAGAAGGGACCGCTTGGTAGGAAACGTTCTCAGACATCAGGGAATAGTCAATGTAGCATTGGCGGGAAGTGTGTGGAGTAAAAGTCGCAGAAGGAGACTGCGAGGTGAATACAGGAAGCAGGCACCGATGGATGTGGGTTGTCGTTGTTATGACGAGATGAAGAGGATTTCTCAGGATAGAGTAGGGTGGGCAGCTGCATCAAACCCGTCTGTGGACTGAAGAGTACAACGAAACACAGAAGTACCTGACAAATTATGGATGATGATGATGATTTCGTTGGAATCTTTGGCGGTTAGATCCCAGTTGGGGTCTTGTTCGACCTGCCTGATGCAAGTCTTAGGTGACACCACTTCGGCGACTTGCTCGTCGCTAATGATGAAATGATGATGAGGACAACACATACCCAGCCCCCGAGTGGATAAAATCTCCGACCGACCGGGAATGGAACCTGGGCCGCCTGCATGGCAATCTACCACGCTGTCCACTGACTACGGAAGCGGGCTGGAAAACACGTAGAGATAGTGTATGTGTTACAGGTTTTGTAAAATAAACTACTTTCTTTGGCTGCACACGGCTGATTTTTATTTCCCAACGTGATATACTTCTGGAACTACCGTCCTACTTGATTATTATTTGATATTCGATATTAGGATTATATCAAACTAGTTGGCACTCTATCCTGATAAGTCACAGATAGGTAATATAGCAATGGAGAAAAGGCAGATGCGAGTACATGTGTATAAAAAATAATAGACTTTGAATAGTAGTGAGAAATATTAGTCTCACTGTAAGAAAATTTATATAATTTATTACAATATGATTGTGAAACATATAAAAACATATATTGAATTTTCATGTTTATTTTATTTTTTAAAACTTGTTTATTTTACAAAACATCTTTGAGTTATGTGATCGTTTTTTTTTTTTTGTTTTTTTTTTTTTTTGGCTTTACATTTTTACTTCGTGCCTATTATTAAATTAAATTATTTGTGTATTTTTCGTCGTTACATCGACGAGTATAATTGCAAGCCTGTGATAAACGACGAGTATTACGGAGATCGTGTGATAAACTGTGCATCAAAGAAGGTCTTTGGCTTGCATAAAGAATCTGAACAACTGCAAGATCTCTCGTTTATGTTAGTTAAAGACATTGTCATTAATGGAGTACGAATTCTTGAAAATGATACCTCAAACATTCATTTGGATATGCGATACGAGAGATCTGACACACACACACACACACACACACACACACACACACACACACACACAATATACAGGGTGAATCTAAATTCGCGCACTCGGGCTTCGCAGCGCGATTCCTCACAAGGTAGCAATAAAAACTCTCTCTCACAAAATTTCGTCCTGCACTTATTTCCGGCAGTAAATGGACGTCGAAGATTGATGTGAGTGTGTGACCCATACGTCAGTGTGTTTCTGAATTACACTACTACACCAACAAACTTCTAGGGGATGTGAAAGGTGTCTTGAGGAACAAAATGAGCATGGAAACCCATGCCAGGAAACACCATTCAACGACGCTACGGAGAGTCCAAGTTACAGGCACTAACCCCCTATCGCTAGAATTTACTCCAGCAACTTCGACGCTCTGTAGCGTTATTGGATGACGTTTCCGGGCATGGGTTTCTATGCTCATTTTGTTCCTCAAGCCACCTCCCACATCCCCTAGAAGTTTGTTCGTGTAGAAGTGAGATTCTAAAACACACCGACTTATGGGACACACGACGTCCATTTACTGCCGGAAATATGCGCAGGACGAAATTTGAGAGACTTTTTTTATTGCTAGCATGTGAGGAATCGCGCTGCGTAGCCCGAGTGCGCGAATTTAGATTCACCCAATATATATGATTTTTGTAAATCTATTGGATTGGATGGTCATCAGTCTCTAGACTTAGAGCTATTTCTAACTTCCAGAATGAAACTTTCACTCAGCAGCGGAGTGTGCGCTGATATGAAACTTCCTGGCAGATTAAAATTGTGTGCCGGAACCGGACTCGAACCTGGGACCTTTGCCTTTCGCGGGCAAGCGCACTACCGACTGTGCTATCCCGACCCGACTCACGATGCCGCCTCACAACTTTTCTTAGGCTGTGGCTAAGCCATGTCTCCACCATATCCTTTCTTCCAGGAGTGCTAGTCTTTCATGGTTCGCAGGAGAGCTTCTGTGAAGTTTGGAAAGTAGGAGGCGAGGTACTGGCGGAAGTAAAGTCGTGAGTCGTGTCGGGATAGCACAGTCGGTAGTGCGCTTGCCCACGAAAGGCAAAGGTCCCAGGTTCCAGTACTCAATTTTAATCTGCCAGGAAGTTTCAGCTCTAACTTGTACTAAGGACAACACACACACACACACACACACACACACACACACACACACACACACACACACACACACCACAATGTCCAAGGGAGGGCTCGAACCTCCGGCATGACGTCTGAGACCACGCGGCCAGATATTGTGATCTTGCAACAGTTGTATCGTCAAAACGCTCTCGTAAAAGTGTATTCGCGTCTCCTTGATGGCGTGATGGGTACGTTTGTGACAGGTGGTGACTCGGGTCTGTTAGTTATCGCGCCTGGAACAAAGCCTCCAAGGACGGCGGAAGTGTCGCGGGGAGGCTGGGCCGGTGACGCCACAGTCCGTCCCAGCGGCGTCGCAGAGCTGGGCTGGCAGCCAGCCACAACCAAGCCACCAGCGGCTGACTCACCAGTAGCGCCTCGCCCGCCGCCGCTGCATCGCACTGGACCAACACCAACTAGAAAATAAGGCCTTACAACAGGCCGTGCTCACGTCACACTTAGAGGCCGCGGCCGCCACCTCACTGGCCGACCGCTGTGCGGCGGCGGGCGTGCCCCAGCGGCCGGGGTTGGAACACTTGCGGGGAGTGACACTTGCGGTAGAGATCTGCAAATCGCCGTTTTCGCTCGCTCGAACTCGGTCGAGTGCGCAACGCTCGGCGTTGGCGCGCCGAAAGTGTTACGCTCGCAGCGAGCGTGTTGACACTCGAACCAGGCTACGTGGGGCGGGGCGGGCAGAGGCCGCACAGCGTGGTGTTGCCACTGTACTCACAAGGAAACCTGCCCTAGTGTCACTCTCCGATTTTTATGAAATTTGCATATGTAATAATACGTGAAAAACTATGGCACACGTAACTTTTTTAGCGGCGGAAAAAGATATCTAAGGGGTGAAACGGTCCCTCCAAAATTGGGACTAAAATAGAAAAATGGCAATAACTTAGAGATTAGTGAAACGTTTTGAATGATTTTTGGTATGGAAGTATCTTTTGATAAAAGACAAAATTCATAGATTCAACTTCGATTAAATCAAAACTATTTTTCAGCACAAACAATTGGTCACTTTAGGGGTAGCTGCCCCCCTAATTGCAACTCCCACTACACTGTACCTAGGCCGACCTCTTATCCAGCCATTTCGAAAACATGCAGTTCATTCTTTTGGCTGGCGCACTCAGGTGACATTCTTCAGACGGTCCTAAATAAATATAATACAGATATCACTGAAACAGCAGGAGCACCATAAATTCGTACAGCTGTGTAAAGTAAACAATTGGAATAAGAGGATTTAAAACAGGTACAGGATACATGAGCATTAGACCGGCATATGACCCTGACGACGGAAGAAAGCGTGGATCCTATATATTGCACAAAACTTGCATGTGTTCTTTATTACGTAGATAAGAAAGACGACAATGGCAGTGGAGATATATGAATGTTACAGTTGGAAAAATTGCCGTTAAGGACTCACACGGAAAAAGTAGAGGCGCAGCAGCCACGCATAGTGCCAAAATGCTATCGGAATATATATTAACCGGGTGCAGCAGAGAGAGATGCACAAACCTAACGGGTGTACATCAGTATCAATATAAAAGACGGAGAAAGTATTCCAGGACTTGAAAGTGATGAGAGAAATGGATATAAAATACAATCATTTCCTCGATAAGACGGCAAGTAACACCTACCACTAAACAGGCACTAACAGTCCACAAAATGGGAACAAGAAAGAAAGAAAGATCATGGATAACTCATTTAGTAAATGATCTTAGCACAGAAACTTTATATTAATCGCGTATAATAACGTGTATGGTAAAGTACAAAATGCGAAACTGAATGGCTAGTTCAACTGGATCGAGAGGACAGCTTTCGATGCACCCGGGAAAGGAAACAATTCCAAATTTCGCAGTCACGATGTATTCTGCAGCGTCTAGTTTGCTCCCGACACTCGCCTTGGACTCGAGTGGCGCTGTGGTGGGCGACCGAGTGGCGAGCGGGCAGTGTGGACGGTCGGGCCAGTCGAGCGTGCGCCGCTCGAACGAGCGTGCAGGAAGTCGAGCGCAGCCACACGCCTTGCCGCAAGCTGCAGTACCGACACCTGCCGGACTGTCATAGAACGACATGTATCACGCGATTCGAGCGAGCAACCGAGCGAGGTGCAGACCTCTAACTTGCGGGGAACCCGGGGCCCTTGGGGCGGCTAAAGGCTTTTCCTGGGTACAGGCACACCAACAAGTCTAGCACTGTCAACATTACACGAAACTTGTTCTAACGTTGAGTGTTCCTCCTGAAAACAAAACGGTATTTTAACAGTGATAATGTTAGGAGGGTTATTCAGACATTCTCTGCTACTACAAGACAATGACTTTCAACAGTCATACCTCCTAAAAGCGTATTATTCAGAACACTAAGCATATCAAGACACTTGCGCAAGCAATAAATATATTAGGCATCCTGCACAGATACGTTGATGTAATCGACCGCTATGTAGTTAACCCCACTATCACGCAACTTCCATCTCTTTAAAAATAGCTACTATGCTTTTTAATAGGAGATGAAACCTTAAACCTTCAATTTAAAAACGTTAATAATAGGTCAATGAGTATTTTACATACTTTATGCATTTATTCGAGACCCCAAAACGATTTCGCTGTATTCGAATTACAAATACATCTAATAAATGTATGAAATACGTAATGTGTAAGGGAATGTCACATACCGAAAAATGCTAAAGATAAATTCTATTTTCCATCACTGTCATATAGAACCATTTTTACTCCGAACTTGGCATAAACCAACAGGCAGAAACAAGTTGCAAGACTTCCAGGAAAAATGAAGCGAAATCGACAGCCAATAGTTGGTTATAAATTACATTGCCTGTTAACTGTTTAAATATAAATTACGGAATATGCGGAACTCCTGTTCAGTACAGTCAAAAAGGTCTAAGGTAATAGGCAGTGGTTTACAATCAGATATCCGTATCACTCTCATCCTCAAGAAGTCTGTGTGAAGATTTATATTCAGAACATTCAAGAAAAAGGTGTTGAAACTACAAGAAGCAGCTCATTTACTCAGGAAGGGAATACGTTATGGCGCCCGTAAATTTGAATGGCTGTATCTCTTGTAGTAACATTCATTTTTTGATAAAATGTTAAAATCCAATATACCAGAATTTTGTTTTTCTAGACTCAGTACCAACTTCTTTTGTCGAAATGTTTGCAGTAGTAGTCTTGATGTGATTTCATACTTCTATGCATTAAATTGATGTTATTAAACATGTAATTTGTGTCACAAATTGCGCGGCCGGTCCGGTGGGCCTTTCCCTGAATACGGCACAGGTAGCGGCTGGAGGGCGTCGAGTAGGGGTGGTGTATCCCTACTTCTGGAACACCCTGTCCACAACCTGTAGCGTCCTGGTCTCCCCGCAAGTGTCTACACATTCCCTTTCCGCGCAAGTGTCACTTGACCATCAGACGGATGGAGCCCCGTGACCTTCGTAACAGCACGTGACACTGCTAGTCTTAACGACTCCCAGCGAACGTGTCCAACCGAGAGCAAGTTACTTTTGTCAATCAGTTTGATAATTACTAACTGCGTAATATGGTGACACGGTCCATTTGATAGTACAGAACAGCCACCATTACATTTAACTCATTAGCTAATGTTTTTGTTTTTAAATCTTACCCCAATTGTGGACAGATAAGCAAGCGTTTTATTGGCAGAACCCTTAAAAGATGCAACAGAACTACAAAAGAAACTGCATACAATACGCTTCTCCGTCCATTTCTGGAGTATTGCAGCCCAGTGTGGGATCCTTATCAGGTGGGTTTGACGGAGGACATCGAAAGAGTCCAAACAAGGGCAGGTCGTTTCGTATTGTCACGATACAGGGGAGACAGCGTTACGGAAAAGATACAGGATCTGGGATGGGAATCATTACAACAACGGCGCTTATCGCTGAGGCGTGGGTTACTTGCGAAACTCCAATCGCCAACATTCTCCTCCGAATGCGAAAATATATTGTTGACTCCCACTTAGGTGGAAATGATCATCAGAATAAAATACGAGAAATCAGATCTCGAACAGAGAGATTCAGGTGTTCTTTCTTCCCGCGCGCTATTCGAGAATGGAATGGGAGATAAATAGTATAATTGTGGTTCGATGAACCCTCTGCCAGGCACTTAAATGTGATTTGCAGAGTATCCCATGTAGATGTAGATACTTTCATTAACACCAGTGAGCAGCATTGTTTTCATAGCTACCTTTGCTCATTTTTTTTTTTTTTTTTTTTAATAAAGGCTGCGGTGGATTAGACGAGCGGTCTAAAGCGTCTCGCTGTGGAGCGCGCGGTTGCTCGCCTTGGAGGTTCGAGTGCTCCCTAGGGCATGGGTGTGTGTGTTGTCCTTAGGTTAGTTTACCTAGGTTTAAGTAGTTTATAAGCTACGGACTGATGACCACGCAGTTTGGTCCGATAGATTTACAAACATTTTTAAATAAAGACATCTTTTACTTACTGCCATATTTTTTATATAGACTTCTTTTAATGGCCTTTTTAGATTCGTAATTGTAATCAGTTCAGTAAAATTTCATGCTTTTTATATAATAATTGAAAAATAAGGCACTACAACACTATCGTCAAGACAGATTGTCTCTACGTAAGTGAACGCTTCTCGATGAACTACAGATTCGATAAACTAGATATCTTGGAAAGGAGAGTTTTGAGCGAAATGATTGGTGCAGTTCGGGCTGAAAATGGACGGAAACCGCGAATATTGAAAAAATCTCGAATAGTATGCGGAAAAGAAGGCTGATATTTCATGGTCACTTTTACAGAATGAATGAAAAAAGATAAACAAGAGTTCTGGAAGAAAAAGACCAGCCGCGGCGGAGCGTCCGAGAGTATTGAGGCGATATGCTACGATGCGCGAAGTCATTTCCCGTCGGGGGCTCGAGTCCGCGCTCGGGCATGGATGTTTGTGCCGTCGCTAGTATTAGCTGCTTCATAAGTAGTTTGTAAGTTTAGGGACTGATGACCCGTTAGTTAAGTCCCATAAGCTCTACAAACATTTGAACATTTGAATGCTGAAGATCGAAACTAGTTGTCAGGAAACAACGAACTGTAAAAAAGCGATATTGGGTACATTTACATATGACTGTTAAGGAAGCTTAGGGTTTTAAGGTCCCGTCTACAGCTCGGTCATTATAGACGGAGCTAACTCTAGGACTTTTGGGTAAATATGGGGAAGGAAATCGGCCTTGCCCTTTCAAAGGAATTACCTCGGCATTTGCTTGGAGTGATTTAGGGAAATCACGGAAAACCAAAATCTGGATGGTCTGAGGTGGATTTGAACCGCCATACTCCAGAATGCGAATCCGGTGATTTGGAAGTTGTTTAACTGAATTAGATCGCCTCCTTCCTGAACTGTCAGGTAATGGCACCTAAATTCACATTGCTTGCTATCTACATCTACATCTGCATAGATACTCTGCAAATCATATTTAAGTGCTCGGCAGAGTGTTTATTAACCACTTTCGTTGCCTTTCTCTACCGTTCCATCTTCTAATAGCGCTCGGGAATAAAGAACACCTAAATCGTTCCGTTGGGTGCTAGAAAAATAGTTTCATATTCAGAAGTAAAAGTCGGTGATTCAAATTTCGTAAATAGATCTCGCCCCCACGAATAACGTGTTTCTTTCGCACGATTTGAGGTGGAAATCATTAACATTTCCGTGACGGTTTCCCCCCGGTAACGTGATAAAACGAGCTGCCCTTCTCTGGACATTCTCAATATCTTCCGTCAGTCCTACCTGGTGAGGGTCCCACACTGGGCAACAACACGAGAGGATGCACAAGTGTGATGTAGGCAGTCTCTTTGGTGGAGTTTACAAGCTTCCTAGGGTTTTTATTTGTGGACGGAGAAGTTAGTACTGCTTCCTCCCAAAAGTCCCCTAAAACCTTCACATCCTTGCGGATGCTGTTGCGTAGCCGTGTGCATTTGTACTGTCCTACAGTACGCACGAGGTGCCGTAGTTGCTGTCCAAGTCTTTATGGAAAGCATAGAGTTTTGACTAACCTGCTGCCTTCTATAGTTGTTTGCCCAGCGCAGAAGACAGAACACAGGTCGTTGGTTCTTCTACAGCATACAAGAGAGGCTAAAATAAGTTCTGTATGATGGAAGCATAAGAAGCGACTCGCGAGATTCTTAATTTTCAGGGATGCCATTTATTAAATAAATTATAAAATATGAACAACTATTGTTAATACGACACGGCCTATGCTGCCTGTAGTTCATGTTGAGACCTCAACTATTGTGACAATTATACAAAGCTTTACTCATCACCAGCGCGGTCCGGCGCATATAGTGGTCGGCTCGAGACAAACTGCGGCGCGTTGCGAGAGGGCACCTGACACTGTATTTAGCTCCAAAACATGGCCGTCGCGCGTCTTCTGCAAAATCGTTCTTCTTAATGTTTAATGTTTGTTAAGCTTATGAGACTTAACTACGGGGTCATCAGTCCCTAAACTTACAAACTACTTATGAACTACTTACGAACTAGGAGGGCACAAATATCCATGCCCGAGGGGGGATTCGAACCCCCGACCGTAGTGGCCGTGCTGACCATGACTGGAGCGCCTCAGTCACCTCGGCCGGCAATCGCTCTTCTCTTGGTACAATAAGAGAAGGCACGTTAAACTATCAAAACCTAGCCTGTCCTTGAGAGATATTTAATTCTCAGCTCTGAATAATTAATATTTAGTATATTATAAACAAAACTAATGGAATCATGTGACGTGAAATGCAGCAGCCAATTCGAGGAGAGTACCATTAACATGGGCTTTCCCACGGGAACCAGCGCCTGCTGTGCCATATGCTACTTCTCCCCACCCCACATATCAACATATGCTGCACTTCTGCCTTTCTTCCGCGTTTAAGACACGTACGATGTTGGCAAAGAAACGGTGAGCGGCCAGAAATATGAAGTGGCCATAGGCCAGGAATATCAGAAGTTGTCTTGTGACTTGAGAGCGACAGGGGAACTACTGCGAAAATATCACAGTCGAGCTTGTCGGCCGGTTGTATATCCGTAAGCTATTCGAACATTCAATACGCAGGGGTATGCTCAGGATATAAAGTTGTACTACTGTCAGTAATTAAAACTTCCGGGCTGAAAGGCCGTGGTCGAACAGTAGATATTCTTTCCCCTGACGTTTCGTTGCCGGCTGCGGGCAACATCTTCCGAGGTGAGTCGACGACTGCCTGCTGGGCCGTGGAGGTCCTGCTTATATAGAGGGCACCACCATTCTGGCTCGCATCATTACTCTCGATCAAAGATAATCGATTGTCACATCTTCTGTACAAAGTCGACCGCCATATCTTATCTAACTTCAAGACTTCTCCCTTCCTGTTAAAATTATTGTGGTGTTTAAAAATCTCTATAGCCTCTCTATTCACACGTGCACAATAATGCGATGTCTTAGCTAGCACGCTTGTCTCACTAAATTTTATTTTGTGTTCACCGTTTTCAAAAACATGTTCCGCTACGGCCGGTTTGTCCGTGCGTCCCAGTCGACAGTTCCTTTTGTGTTCAGTTAGGCGAGTATTGATACTTCCTTTCGTTGTTCCAATATAAACCTTCCCACAGCTACATGGAACCTTATACACACCCGGAGTAGCCAAAGGGTGTCGCGCATTTTTCGTTGATCGTAAGCATTCACTGATCTTTTTGGTGGGTTTGAATATTGTTTCAACTCTAAACTTCGCCAGTACTTTTCCAATGCGGTCCTTGTTATTGTGGATGAAAGGGTGAAACACTTCCCTCGCCAAAGGTGGTTGTTGTTGGACGTTAGCAGACATTTGTCTTCTGGGCTGGAGTGCTCGATATATCTCCTTATCACTGTATCCGTTTTTCTGAAATGCGGTTCTTAAATGATCGAGTTCCTCTTGCAAATAACCTGGCTCACAGATTTTATTAGCCCTGTCCACTAATGTTTTAATAACACCTGTCTTCTGCCTGGGATGATGATTCGAATCTTTGTGAAAATACCGATCGGTGTGCGTATCTTTTCTATATTGGAACAACGAAAAGAAGTATCAATACTCGCCTAACTGAGCACAAAAGGAACTGTCGACTGGAACACACGGACAAATCGGCCGTAGCGGAATATGCTTTTTTTAAACGGTGACGACAAAATAAAATTTAGTGAGACAAGCGTGCTAGCGAAGACATCGCATTATTGTGCACGTATGAATAGAGAGGCTAGAGAGATTTTTAAACACCTCAATAATTTTAACAGGAAGGGAGAAGTCTTGAAGTTAGGTAAGATATGGCGGTCGACTTTGTACCAAAGATGTGACAATCGATTACCTTTGATCGAGAGTAATGACGCCAGTCAGAGATAGTTTTACTGTTGACATCACGTGACGAGTGGTGGCGCCCTCTATGCTCTCTATATATGCAGGACCTCCACGGCCCAGCAGCCAGTCGTCGACTCATCTCTAAAGATGTTGCCCGCAGCCGGAACGAAACATCAGGGGAAAGAATTTCTACTGTTCGACCACGGCCTTTCAGCCCGGAAGTTTTTATTACTGAAGACGCCGGCCGTGAAAGCCTACACGTTACGATTGTACTGTTTGCTGATGATGCTGTGGTGTATGGGAGGGTGTCGTCTATAACTGACTGTAATAGCATACAGGATGACTTAGACGAAATTTCTAGTTGGTGCGAAGAATGGCAGCTAGCTCTCAATGTAGAAAAATGTAAGGTGATGCGCAAGAGTAGAAAAAACAATCCCATAATGTTCGAATACAGCATTAGTAGTGAGCTTCTTGATGCTGTCGCGTCGTTCAAATATCTAGGCGTGACATTGCAGAGCGATATGAAATGGAACGAGCATGTAAGGACAGTTGTGAGTAAGGCGGACAGCCAACTTCGGTTTATTGGGAGAATTTTGGGAAGATGTACTTCACCTGTAAAGGAGACCGCGTATAAAACGCTTGTACGACCACGTCTTGAGTATTGCTCAAGTGTTTGGGACCCGCAGCAGATCAGTTTAAATGAAGACATAGAGGCGGTTCAGAGACGAGCAGCTAGGTTTGTCACTGGTAGGTTCGACCAATGCGCGAGTGTCACGGAAATGCTCCGGCAACTCAACTGGGGATCGCTGGAAGAAAGACGGCGTTCTTTTCGTGAATTTCTGTTGAGTAAATTTAGAGGGCCGGAATTTGAAGCTGAGTGTAGTACGATCTTGCTGCCGCCTACTTACATTTCGCGTAAAGGTCACAAAGACAAGATAAGAGAAATTAGGGCTCGTACGGAGGCATATAGGTATTCTTTTTTTCCTCGTTCAATTTGGGAGTGGAACAGGAAAGGAAATGCCTAGTAGTGGTACAGTGTACCCTCCGTCACGCACCTTACGGTGAATTGCGGAGTATGTATGTAGATGTGTGTAGATGTAGAAAAGAAACAGGCCAGTGAAACTATAAAGGAATAGTTAAGACAGAGACAACTTCATTCAAATAATAGTTAATGAAGTGGCAGCGCGATCAAATATTTATAAAAATGGAATTAAAATTTTTTTATTTACTTCTATGACTTCGTGCAACGGGCACATTTTAACGTTACTTCAAATATGTACAAGGTATGTTCTAGTCCTTTTAAGTTAGATAACTTTTATAAGTATTATATTTCTCCTGTAAAGAAATTTCTGTAATGTTATATACTTTCAGCAAGTGACCAGTATTTGTAGACAATGTTGAAGATAATGACTTAGTTCACCGATACTGGTTGTCAGGAAATAAAGGACTGTAAAAAAGCGATCTTGGCTATATTTACATTTGGGAGTTAAGGAAGCTAAGGGTTTTACGGTCCCATCGACAGCTTGGTCATTAAAGACGGAGCTAACGCTCGAAGTTTTGGGTAAATATGGGGAAGAAAATCGACCTTGCCCTTTGAAAGTAATCATCCCGGCATTTGCCTGGAGTGATTTAGGGAAATGACGAAAAACCTAAATCTGGATGGCCGGAGGTGGATTTGAACCACCATCCTCCAGAATGCGAATCCAGTGATTTGGAAGTTGTTTAACTGAATTAGATCGCCTCCTTCCTGATCTGTCAGGTAATGGCTGTCTACATCTACTTCGATACCCTGCAAATGACATTTAACTGCCTGGCACAGGGTTCATTGACCACTTTCATAACCTTTGTCTACCGTTCCATTCTCTAATAACGCGCGGGAAGAAAGAACACCTAAATCGTTCCGTTGAGTGCTAGCAAAATATTTTCACATTTAAAAGTAAAACTCGGTGATTGAAATTTCGTAAATAGTTGTCGCCGCAACGAATAACGTCTCTCTTTTGATGATTTCCACCTCAAATCGTACAATATTTCCGTGACGCTTCCCCCCCCCCCCCTGCAACAAAACTTGCTTCCCTTCTCTGAACCTTCTCAATGTCAGTCCCACTTGGTGAGAATCCCACAGCCGCGGTGGAGTAGCCGAGCGGTCTAAAGCACCATGCTGCGGAGCGCGCGGTTGCTCGCCGTGGAGGTTCGAGTCCTCCCTGGGGCATGGGTGTGTGTGTTTGTCCGTAGGTTAGTTTACCTAGGTTTAAGTAGTTTGTAAGCTACGGACTGATGACCACGCAGTTTGGTCCGATAGATATACAGACAATGTTTGGTTGTGTGGCCATATTCCGCAGCAGCGGTTAAAATTGATTATAGGGGTAATCTGTCTTATGCTGACTGCAATTAAGAGGTTTATTTTTACACCAGACGCGTTTCGCTTTTTTATTTTAAAAGCATCTTCTGTGGTCTGTAAATGATACAAAGGTTTGTACAATTTGTTTTTGATAAATAGATTGAAAACAGTTTTTAAAAAGCATTTATCACGTTAGGCCTAAGTGTTTTTAATTTAATATTCGGTCTACTAACGGTGTTGATGTCTCTTCTCTACATGGAACTACTGCTTCTCCGTCTTGTTTGGCTGGAGTTCGTTTTTCCCGGGCGAGTGTTTCACGGCTGTGTACAGCACTTTTCGTGTGTTTTTGTTTAACGAAACAAAGGAACTCCAGCCAACAAAACGGAGAAGCAGTAGTTACTTGTAGAGAAGAGACATCAACACCGTGAGTAGACCGAATATTAAATTAAAAACACTTAGGCTTAACGTGAAAAATGCTTTTTGAAAACTGTTTTTAATCTATTTATCCAAAACAAATTGTACAAACCTTTGTATCGTTTACAGACCACAGAAGATGCTTTTAAAATAAAAAAGCGAAACGCGTCTGGTGTAAAAAATAAACCTCTTAATTGCAGTCAGCATAAGACAGATTACCCCTATAATCAAGATATACAGACATTTGAATTTTTTGAGAGTCCCACACTGGGTAACAGTACTTCAGGAGAGGACGCACAAGTGTGATGTAGGCAGTCTCTTTGGTGGAGTTGTGACTCGAGAGCGACAGGGGAACTGCTGCGAAAATATCACAGATAGTCGAGCTTGTCAGCCGGTTGGATATCCGTGATCAATTTGAATATTCAATACGCAGGGGTATGCTCAGGATATAAAGCTGTACTACTGTGCTCGGTGTCCGCTTCGTGTGTACCTTTGCTACGACAAACATTTTTGTGGCCACTTGTGAAGCCGGCAGCTGGGACAGGCGCGGTGTGTGTGGGCGGTAAGTCAGAAGCCGTCGGTATGGGGGCTGTCGGCGTGTCAGTGGAGGGACGGGACGGGAGCAGTGATGGAGTGTCGCCGGGTCCCCGGCTCGTCCATCAGCGCACCAACGCCACGCCAAGCTGCCAGACCCAGGTGCCGCGCGTCGCACGCACGCCTCCGCGGCTGGGCTGGGCTGGGCGGCTGGGCGGCTGGGCTGGGCGGTCTAAGGCGTCTCGCTGCGGAGCGCGCGGTTGCTCGCCCTGGAGGTTCGAGTCCTCCCTGGCGCATGGGTGTATGTGATGTCCTTAGGTTAACCTAGGTTTAAGTAGTTTTGTAAGCTACGGACTGATGACCACACACTTTGGTCCGCTAGATTTACAAACATTTGAACATTTGATTTTGAACTGCCAGCCAACGCTGGGAGCTCACCACTACGTGAACACGGCGACCGACACTCTACCTTGGCTTTATGGAAGACCGCCGATTTCTGTCCATGATCTTAAGGCAGCTTACAGCTGCACGTCTCTTTTGCATCTTTAAGAAAAAACTTTTATCCATTGTGTAGGAACCTGCGACTGTTTATTGAAATAGGTTTCAGAAATTACTGCAACCAGTCGCCTTTTGTTTCTTCTTAATGAAGATTTATTTAGACCATTACCGGTTTCAAGCTGCCTAGCAGCTCATCTTCAGATGGTATACAATTATTACTATTCAAATGTAACTTGTAATAATTGTATACCATCTGAAAATGAGCTGCTAGGCAGCTTGAAACCGGTAATGGTCTAAATAAATCTTCATTAAGAAGAAACAAAAGGAGACTGGTTGCAGTAATTTCTGAAACCTATTTAAGAAAAAAATAGTGCCGTGTCGGCTCGTTTCTCGGTACCTCTGTGCGGTTCCCACCGTGACAGTTACGCGGCGAAACTTTGCGATATTGTTTCCCGCTCGCACCACAGGTGGCGCTTGTTTCTCGGTTGCCGTAGACAGCCTATATAGGGAGAGATGGCCCAAAGCCTTATATCGCACTCGTAGCTGACTCGCCAGCGTGAGGAGAGGAGCGTCGCGCCGCTGCAGCACTTAGCCGCGTAAACAGCGAGTAACTCTCGCCGGAGATGGCAAATCGAGCTGCGACAAGGAATCGACGGGGACAGCCACGAAGTGGCGTTCTAGCGGCGTTAGTCCACCTCGCTGCCGAGGTGATGGCCTTGGCAGGCGCGGGTAGAAGGCAGCGCCGACGGCGGGCACGGAAGTTTGTGCAGTGCTTCCGCTGCCAAAAGATCGGCCACGTGGCCGGGGACTGCACGGCGACGTTTGCGTGTTTGCGCTGCGCGGGCGCACACGACACGCGCAACTGCACGCACCCGCGGGACGCCGACAAGCGGTGCGTCAACTGTGGCGGTCCCCATGCCGCCAACTTCCGCCGTTGCCCGTACATTGAAGAATGGCGCACGAAGCAGAAGTCGGGACGTGCGGAGAAGTCGAGGACGGGCACTGCGACGCCGGCCGCGTCCGCGGCCGTTCCGTCCCCTACGCCTCTCCACCCACCACGTGGGAACGTTCGAGGGTCGGCTGGAGGCGACGCCGTCACGTCTGGTGCACACGTTATTCTGCATCCCGCGGCGGATGACGCCATGCTTCGTCTTCAGGCCGCGATGGCGGCAGAACGGGAGCAGTACCGCGCCGCCCTCGACGCCGCGATGCGACGAATTGCGGACCTCGAGCGGGAGTTGAGGCTCGTCAAAGCGACGATTAGCCACTTCCCGCCCCCGCATGCTGGGGTGAGCTGCAGTTGTACTGATACTGCGACTGAAACCGCTTCACTCGACTCCGCCATGACGGGGGACGCGGGCGCGGCGAAGATGGAGGTGGACGCGCCTCCGACACGAACTGGCGACAAGGCTGCGCCTGAGGGGGCGGGGAGGGAGAGGAAGTGTCGGAAGACGATGCGACCTACTTGGAGATGCCGACGAAACATGACGTCAAACGAGTCCTGCTACGAATATTGACGACGATCCGCAACAAGGACTGCGACGACGAAGACCTCCATTACCCGTTCCTACCCGAATCGAAAATACCACCACCCCCACACCACCCAGTTCAATTAGCTGAAGACATTCAGCGTCCTATTTGGCGGTTAGTGGGCCGTCAAGGTTTTAATGATTTGAATAATTATTGCGTTTTCACGGAAGAGCAGTTTAAACAGATAGCTCAAATAGCCCAGGAATACTTGGACCTTCGGCGCTCTCGCAAATAGAGCGGCCCCCCACTCCATCTATCCGGGGTGCCTTACGGGTCGAGGGCTTAAGCCCTGCAGGCCCTTACAAGTCAGCCCCGAAAGTTTGTGGCAAAATAAAGAAATAAAATTAGCCTACCTTCCTCCTACACTGCTCCATCTGGGGTTGGAGATCGCTGGATAGTTTAAAAAAAGCCCTATATAAACAACAAAGACTGGCCACAGCTGAAGCTAATTGGAAAGGTTGCCGCCATTTTTGAGAACGTCACTGTCACGCCAGGTGATACTGGGCGTCTGCTTAACGCTGTTGTTGTTGGTTTTGAGGGGACTAAACAGCTAGGTCATCAGTCCCCGCTTAACGCTGAATCATAGGTTTTATATTAATCATTGCGTCTCGATTTTTCCTTAATTTCTGGGCGACTTATTGCGGAAAGAAATGCCCACTGCAGATAGCATTTATCGTTTACTATTGCATCCTAAGTGTAATGTTTACAATCGTCGAACTGATGCAATATTTGCTGATGTTACTATGATGTCAATAATCGTTTTTATTTGCCGACATATCTTTCCTAGAAATACATGGGCATTTCTTCAAAATCTTTATTCTGCCTGTTGTTCAAATGATGTTTCTTGCTTTGAAGTACCGTACATTACGTATATTTCATGCTTTCCACAATTAACATTTTCCCTTGGTACTCTCCTTACAGGTTTTGGTTTCTGTAGGTGCTCAGGAAACGAAAATATTGTCGGAATGGCATTTGCCAGTAGCCGCTATCAATCGGTAGTAGCATACATGAATTTTTCTTCAATATGACAAGAGCATATGTAACTATACTTTATAGGCTGCCACTTATCACGCCTCATACTAGCTACCCATTGGCTTAGAAACTCATTTTTCAAATGAAATTTGTAAAAAGAATAGTTCAATTACAGTTCATGTACCTAGGCTACTAACCCTATGGTTAATATGCAGTTTTATACTATATAAACAACTGTCAATACATTAAAACACACCAAATACAACCGTCATCTGCCTAGCTTTTTGATGGTCATCAAGTAAACATAATTTTAAAACATGGTAGATGCGAAAGTTAAGTATAATGCATATTTATAAACAAATACACGCTTATACACAACGACCTATATAATTACATATCTCTTTCTTTATATCTACCTAAAGTATGATATTACAACATTTTTATCACTGCGGTTTCTGCAGTTGTCCGCTGGAAATATGCTGGGCATGATTTACTACTAATAATAGCGCTTACACGTCAGTTTGGATTACAAACAGACGCGTCTGCTGCCTCAAACTGACGTTCTCAAATATGACGCCCAATGTTGCTCAGTGCTACCACCAAGAGCGCTGTAGCTCGCCTATAGCCTCTTTATGTTGTTTATATACCTCTTTGGAGTGGCCAACCGGCCTTTGACCGCCATGTTTTTACCAGACTGCGCGCGGGACGAGCACTTACATAGCGACCCAGGCAGAAATGCAGTCCTTTAACGACTGAAATAAAGCCATCGCTTCCACCCATGACACCGAAGCACTTCTTCTAGCTTACTAATCAGTATGTGGTTAAAGAAATGCCATTCATCTATGTTTATACAGGCCTAAGAAATTTGCAAGCAATAAAGTCCCGTGAAATTGTTTCTATGACGGCCGTCGAATGTTAATACCATATTTTACGATGTTCTGGTATTTTCGATAGTTGGAAGCTGATTAATAAGAAAGCGAGATACTCCATGTTATGTATCTCTAAGAAATTTTCTGTTTGAATATCCATCGCCGAAATTAGTACAATATTATCGCTATCCGCCCCTATATAATGCATTTTGTGCCTCACAGTTTTGTTGCGCCCTGCATATCTATTATTAACTCCAACCATGACAGAAAAAGCCAACTACTCAGAACATCGTTTCACACAAACATTAGTGGAATAATATAATGAACGTACTCGTATTCTGCTCATCTCAACCACTTTTACTGATACATCTTTTACTTTGCAAAGGACTACCTACAACTATTATGCTTCTGTAACTGTGTTTCAGGTTGTGCGAGCTTGATACAAACCTACTATTTAGGACTGGCGCTCTGTTTCGAAAATGTGTGCTGGCTTACGTTTAATGCATCATAAAACATTCAGACACGACAATAACATGAACGGTCATAAGCAATTCCTTGCAATACGAAAATTAACAAAGGAAATAAAAATATAGCAGTTCATAAAAAGTGCAATAACAAAGGTACATTACAATAACGTACATACAAACTGAAGTTACTGACAGTCCCTTTACTGTTTCGCAGCCGGCCGCGGTGGCCGAGGGAACTGAGGCGCTCCAGTCACGGTCTGCACGGCTACTACGGTCGGGGATCGAATCCCTCCTCGGACATGGATATTTGTGCCGTCCTTAGTATTAGCTAGTTCGTAAGTAGTTTGTAAGTTTAGGGACTGATGATCCCGTAGTTATGTCCCATAAACTGTACAAACATTTGAACATTTTGAACTGTTTTGCAAAGAGGGAACTGATTGTCCACACTAAATATGCGATGGCTTCTGCGCAGCTATTAGCATTATATTATAAACTGTGTTTATTATAAGGCAAAATCGCTGTGGACTAGCAACTCTAATCTGCCAAGTGATTATTCTTTAGTTTTACTCATTGAGAATGGCGCTTGTCAATTTGGATCATTGCTACTTTACGTTAGCTTTAGTTCAATGAAAAACTAAACATTCACCTGTCACTTTTTATTTGTTTATCTCAAATCACTCATAAAGGGATATTCAAAAAGAAAGGATCTGAAACATTTATATCTTCTAAACTGCAAAAGATACAAACATGATTCCGACGTTAATGCAGTGAGAAAGGTCTATCATTTAACCAGCCCTGGTAGAAGTTCCAATTACGGCCGCATTGGCGCTGTTGTTCGTTATTGGTTGTCTGCAGTGCAATGGCGGCGACACCACAGTAGAAGTCATTTTGTGTGCTGCAAACGGCAAACTAGAGTACATTGTTGCAGTTCAACGAGCATTTAGCTGTCAATTTAACAAACAACCGGCGCGTCATAAGCAAAATTACGAGTGGCAAGCATTGCATCCTGAAGACCACAACAAAAGGTACGAATTTTGCATTAGCATATTAGATGAAATGGAAGAAGACCATTTTGTTCAACGATTATTTTTTTCCGATGAATCCACTTTTCATCTTTCTGGTAAAGTTAATGTTATAATTTGGGCAACTGAAAATCCTACGGCAGGTGTTCAACATGAAAGTGATTCACCCAAGATGAACGTCTTCTGTGCGATATCTGTAATCGAAGTTTATGGGCCTTTCATCTTCATGGGAAAATATGTGACAGGAATAACCTATCTAGACGTGCTTCAAAGCTGGTTATTTCCCCAACTTGAAGACGATTCGGATGACTTCATCGCTCAACACGTTCGACGTTACTTGAATAAAACCATTCCTGGACGTTGGATTAAAAGAGGAGCAGATGATCATCTTTATTGCCAGTGGCTTCCCAAGTTTCCAGATCTCACTCTGTATGATTTTGATCTATAGAGTTACGTAATAGATCGTGTTTTTATCCCTCCTATGCCTGACAATCTTGAAGGTCTACGGCATCGAATGGTTGAAGCTGTGAATTTGATACCTAGAGACAAGCAGATTCGCGTGTGGCAAGAAATGAGCCACCGTTTTGACACTTCTCGTGTAACATACGGTGCTCATATTGAATGCATATCATAATTACTAATAATAAATTGTAAATTTTTCTCTTTCCATTAATGTTGGAATCATGTTTCTGTCATTTGTAGTTTGGATGAAATAAATGTTTTAAATCTGTATAAAGTAGACGGGATCAATCTCTCTGCATGAGCGAGTATCAAATCACCTTTCGACAAACGTTGTTAGAGTTATTATCGCTGCAGCTTGGTGTGGTAACAGTTATTACGCTGTCACGCTAACCAAAGGAAAAACATAATAATAGTAAGTAGTTGTCAACTGCTGTTCGAAGCCGATGACGCATTGTGCAATTTTTTTTATGTTTGTGTCGTGAAGAAATAAGTAAAACTGGCAGAATATTTAACAGGCCAAATAACTGTACTGTTCATAAAGACAAAGGTTCTCTTCTTTAAAATCGTATTTCTTACAGTAGGATGTAATTAAGGTTTGTAACGACCGCAATTAACAGCTCCGGTGGCTTAACTTTTTTGTTGAAACGGAGACAACAAATGAGACCTAAATACGCAGGCAGAGATCGGATACCTATAAAATAAGAGCCAACTGATAGCGTTAGAAGAATACCGTTTATTGTGATGAGTGTGATAATCATAAAGTACAAAGGAAAAATGGATAATATTTTCCTCTTGGGCTATATTACACTGGCTTTTTATACTAATCTAAATTTTGGATACCATGAAAATATGATCAGAAAATAAACAATATCTGAAAAAACCTAGAAAGTAGCTGTACGTAAAAACAGGTCACGTATTTTAAAACAATGAACTACGCATACCATTTTCAGACAGAGGAGAGGTACAAATTCAGTCATCCCTTCGTAATGTTATTTCCAGTGAGATGTGGTACCCAAGTTTTAAACGAGATATATGTCGGCCACTGATGAAACGGCCATGGAAAGAGTCCAACCTACTACGCCATTTCAAGAGACTGATTACATTCATCGTCATCCCTCTCTCGATAGCGATCTGCCGCAAAGAATAATGAATCAGTAGTTTGGCCTAGATTTTAGCTCTGCTGAATGGACCGACACATATCCCTGTTTTAATGAGAATCTGTGGGATCGCTTTAGCGTGAAATCGGAATAGATGTGCAGCCGGAAATTAATCTGATGCTATCATATTCCTCCCCTAATCATGGAAGAGAAAGAACCTGGAAACTCTGATTGTGTTCCATGTGTGTCTATATCCCCTAAGTCCGAATCCGTGTTGATTATTTCGCCTCGGAATCTCAGATCCGATAAAAAGTGTTAACAGCTGATATCTCAATTTACTGCATATTCTATTTATTAAGGAATGTATCGAATACATGACGCTATTACTAAGTTTGTGAATATGTGCATTCCGTCAACTACAGCGTTTCAATCCAAATCTCAATGAAATATCTGCAGAACTCAGAGGAAGTGGCACATAATAGTTTCTCCAAAGGCAGTTCGAATTACAGAAATGAATTTACGGTTTTCTTATGAAAAGATGATTAACATCTGTTACCCTCGGTTCAAAAGTTTGCATTTTCTTTTTATACTGAATAAATGACACACTTTAAGAATTTGAAACATCCAGTGAATTTCGTACATGAACTGTTCGAGTGCGAGTATTAATAGAGGACAACTTAGATGAAAATCAGTGTGGGTTTAGGCCCCTTAGACGCTGTCAGGACCAGATCTTTAGCCTACGTCAGGTAATGGAAAAGTGCTATGAGTGGAACAGGGAATTGTATCTATGTTTCATAAATCTAGAAAAGGTTTATGACCGTGTCCCTAAGAGGAAGCTACTGTCAATTCTTCAATATTATGGTATAGCAGGCAAACTTCTGCAGGCAGTTAAAGGGCTTTACGTAGACTGTCAGGCAGCAGTTAGATGGCAAATTAAGCTCATGGTTCAGGATAGTTTCAGGGTAAGACAAGGCTGTAACCTGTCAGCACTGTTGTTCATACTATTCATGGATAAAATGTTGAAAACAGTAGACTATCAGGGTGGGATTTTTTTTTAGTCTATGGGACTTAACTACGGGGTCATCAGTCCCTAAACTTACAAACTACTTATGAACTACTTACGAACTAGGACGGCACAAATATCCATGCCCGAAGGGGGATTCGAACCCCCGACCGTAGTGGCCGTGCATACCGTGACTGAAGCGCCTCAGTCCCCGCGGCCATCACGGCCGTCAAGGTGGGATTAAAATAGGTGAAAACAAAATAAGCAGTCTCGCATATGCGGATGACTTAGTTGTAATGGCCGATTCGATTGAAAGGTTGCAAACTAATATTTCATAGCTCGATCATAGGTGCAAGGATTATGACACGAAGATCAGCACCTCCAAAACGAAATTAATGTCTGTGTGAAAGAGATTCAAACAGACTGAGTGCCAAATAGGAGGAACAAAGTTAGAACAGGTAGACAGTTTCAAGTACCAGGGATGTATTTTCTCACAGGATGGCAACACAGGATGGCAAATGAACTGGAATCGAGCTGCAACAATGCTAACGCAGTGAGTGCTTCTGCAAGAAGGAAGTAAATACCAAGACTAAGTTAGCAGTGCACCGCTCTATCTTTCGACTAACTTTGTTGTATGGGAGTGAAAGTTGTGTGGACACAGGTTACCTCATTTATAAGGTAGAGGTTACAGATATGAAAGTAGCAAGAATGATTGCAGGTACTAATAGATGGAACAATGGCAGGAGGGTGTCCATAATGAGGAAATCAAAGAAAAACTGGGAAGGAACGCCATAAATGAAGCAGTTAGAGCAAACAGACTGAGATGGTGGGGATCATGTTACACGCATGGAAGAAGCAAGGTTACATAAGAGACTCATGAGCTCGGCACCGGAGGGTAAGAGGAGTCGAGGAAGACCAAGAAGAAATTACTTAGATGCGGTGCAGAATGATTTTGTAGTAAAAGGCATAACTTCAGACGAGGCATCAATGTTAGCATTGAATAGGGGATCATGGAGGAATTTTCTTAGAGGTACTATGCTCCAGGCTGAACGCTGGAAGGCATAATCAGTCTTTAATGATGATGATGATGACTTGGGGAAGTACGAGCTAAGGTACTTTCCGACAGTTAAGCACATTCTACACATTCCGGCTGTTAATCACATATTGAGCGTGATTCACGAAGATACCCAAATATTTTAATATGTTATTGGACTAGTAAAACTAAAGAAAATAGCCCAGATAAACATAAAAGTCCACAAATGTTTAATTACGTAGTTACGGCTAGTTAAATATTTTCCCTGAAGTTTATCAACCTCGCTGATATGAAGTTACCGCTAAACTGTACGAGATGGTGTGAAGCGGAGCAGGAGCTGTGAGTTCCTCAGGTGCTGTTTCTGATGGAGGGAGCATAGGGAACTAAAGGTAGGTTCATGTACTTCTCTGTTTTTAATTTCTTCCAGGGAAGTAAAAGGCAATATTCTAGTGTCATTAATAACCAAATAGTATGAAGTAATTTTATGCTTACTCGTTCCACATACTTATGACAAAGCTATAAGTCTATATTTAAGTTCTGATACTATCTGAATGATTGCTATGCATCGTTTCGTAACTTGAGCAATTGCGCACTCTTCGAATGCAGGATATCTGATATCCTGTCTACAAAAAAAAAAATAAGCAGTATCTACACCCTCCGTTAGTCAAACGGAAACGTACGTATGCAGGCCGATAGTTAGCGCCTCGATCTTTGATCTGTGATCTGTATCAGTTACGTATATATAAGCGCATTCGCTGTTTGAAGTTAATGGGCTCGATGTGAGTTATGCCACAATAGAAATGCAGCTGGGCTATTATTCCAAGCGGTTAAAACCTGCCCCCTTCCACACCGGAGCTGATGGCGAGTGGTGGGAAAGTTCGCAGTGACTCAGTTAATACGTCTCCGAGAAAATGAGTACAATCTGGGGAAAAATTTGCTTACTGAGGTATATGGCAGCCTATAAAAGAACAATAATTTCGGCGTCTCTTATTTCGAACATGTCCGAAAGAATAGACACTGTAATTCTTAATTTTAATAGACCTTGTCGCTGTTTGATGGCTATTTCAGCGCGGACTGGACTCGTAGAGGGAATAAAGACTAATGAAGTACGAATACATTAGTCAATGTAGGAGGACATATCAAAGTTTGTGTAGGCGGGATACGTGCTCAGGTAATTCGTGGCCGTGTGTTTGCCACTTGCGCCTGGGACGGCTTTGGGCTTAGCGCAACTGCCTAGTAAGCAGGACGTCCCGGGTTCGAATCCCATCCCCGTCACAATTGCCAGCAGCTGAGACAAAAATACCCCAACTAAATGAAAGAGAAGTTTCAGCACTTTTCCATGTTTACAATGTGCGTTACCCAGTTAAAGTAGCCAAATCTCAGAATTTATCAGGGATCGTGTACACCATTTATCGACGTAATCATGTAAGGCTTCCACATCAATTGCTGTAGAGAAAGTCACGGAAACGTTGTTTTATCATAGTCTTTCTCCATATATTACATTAACTAGCTTAAACCCGCGGCTCCACTCGCGTGTTGGTTGATCATGATAGATAAGCCATCTTTCAGTAGTGTGCTAAGAGACTTGTTTTGAAGGATGAAATGAAATCCAATTCCTTCTTTAGAAACGAACTGAAAACTATTTCTATCAGATGGCAGAAGTCTATGCACTTACCGTTTATCAGGAAAGTTAAGTAGTGTAGATCAAATCACACGTAAAATTGCCCACGTTTCGAAGAATCCAATCACGAAATTCAACAATTATGATTGTAATAATATCACAGATCGATCACTTGATGTAATGCGCGAAACGTCAAATCGATTTTTTTAAAGAGATATATTAAAAGAAATTTCTTTTTTATTGCTTTACTTATTATTATATTTCCTTATTCGTATGCTTATCCTTACAGAGAAAGAGCTGAAGACATTGTATCACGCATAGACCAAAGATTGGTCTGTGGCATCACGTTTCGCTGTATGTAACTTCCTTGCTATAGAGTCGCAAACGTCATCGCTGGCCTTCAGTCCGAATTTTTTAATAATTCGACGACTTTCGACCACCATATCTCGCACCCCCTTATAGATATCGACATGGAATGCTACGGTGTACAACGGGAGACTCCCACAACAAACACAGACTAGTCGTTTGCGTTCTGTAGTTTTCGCTGCAAAGCGAAATATTAACACACACACACACACACACACACACACGTACGCGTAGAATTTTATATACACTGATAACTTTTCATCCCAATATACTCCAGCCTTTAATCATTATCAACCCTCAAGCAACAATGCAACCAATAAAACCATTTCCAAACACTAAATATGATTTTCAAAGGGTAATTATTGTTCCGCATTTCGCGTTATATTCTTCAAATTACTAAATATCTATCAGATCGCTATAAAACCGTGCCTAAAGGTATAAATTAGTAACTGTACAAATATCTAAGTCTCTGCGTCTTGTCGGTCGGACGTGATAAGCGTACACCGAATAGACATTCACATTAATATGTACAGATAAATAGCTATCCGATCGCCATAAAACCGTGCCTAAAGCCTTCCCCGGGTAGATATGATTAACTGTACAAATTTTAGCTCTTTTTGTCTTGTGGTTCAGACGTGATAAACGTACACAGAACAGACATTCACATTTATATATATAGATTACACATGGAGAATTACAGATTCTGAATTTTAAACGCAAATAACTCACGAACCGTTGTTTGGTGGCTCCTCGTTTATAACACATGTGTATAAAACAGGAAACGGAAATAAATCTATCTGTAAGGTGAGGTAAAAATTAATTACGTATTTTCAAAAGTAACAGTAGCACTTATTGCTAGGAGTGATCTGTTGTTTGCATAGCCATTAAAATTGCTACACCAGGAAGATGCTGTATTATGTAAATGATTAGCTTTTCAGAGCATTCACGCAAGATTGGCGCCGGTGGCAACACCTACAACGTGCTGACATGAGGGACGTTTCCAACCGATTTCTCATACACAAACAGGAGTTGACCGGCGTTGCCTGGTGAATCGTTGTTGTGATACCTCGTGTACGGAGGAGAAATGCATACCATCACGTTTCCGACTTTAATAAAGGTCGGATTGTAGCCTATCGCGATTGCGGTTTGTCGTAGCGCCACATTGCTGCTCGCGTTGGTCGCAATCCAATGACTGTTAGCAGAATATGGAATCGGTGTGTTCAGGAGGACAATACGGAACGCCGTGCTGGATCCCAACGGCCTCGTATCACTAGAAGTCGAGATGACCGGCATCTTACCCGTATGGCTGTAACGTATCGTGCAGCCACGTCTCGATCCCTGAGTCAACAAATGGGGACGCGTACAAACAACAACCATTTGCACGAACAGTTCGACGACGTTTGCAGCAGCATGGACTATCAGCTCTGAGACCATGGCTGCGGTTACCCTTGACGCTGCATTACAGACAGGAGCGCCTGCGATGGTGTACGCAACGACGAATCTGGGTGCACGAATGGCAAAACGTAATTTGTTCGGATGAATCCAGGTTCTGTTTACAGCATCATGATGGTGGCATCCGTGATTGACGAAATCGCAGTGAATGCACATCAGAAGCGTATATTCGCCATCGCCATACTGGCTTATCACCCGGCGTGAGGTGCCATTGGTTACACGTCTCCGTCACCTCTTGTTCGCATCGACGGCACTTTTAACAGTGGCCGCTACATTTCAGGTGTGTTGCGACCCGTGGCTCTAGCCTTCATTCGATCCCTGCGAAACCCTACATTTCAGCAGGATAATGTACGACTGCATGTTGCAGGTCCTGTACGGACATTTCTGGATACTGAAAATGTTCGACTGCTGCCCTGGCCACCACACTCTCCAGATCTCCCACCAATTGAAAACGTCTGGTCAATGTGGCCGAGCAACTGGCTCGTCACAATACGCCAGTCACTACTCTTGATCATCTGTAGTATCGTGTTGAAGCTGCGTGGGCATCTATACCTGTACACGCCATCCAAGCTCTGTTTGACTCAATGCCCACGCGAATCTAGGGCGCTATTACCGCCAGAGGTGGTTGTTCTGGGTACTGATTTCTCAGGATCTATGCACCCAAATTGCGTGTAAATGTAATCACATGTCAGTTCTAGTACATATTTGTTCAACGAATACCCGTTTATCATCTGCCTTTCTTCGTTGTGTGGCAATTTTAATGGCCAGTAGTACATCTGTGGTCAATGACATTTGTGTAATTAACGTGTTTGTTTCCATACTGTAGCCTGGGTACTGGTAAACATGGGCGACTTTCTGAGCGCAGTCACCGGTCGAGCGGTCCAGGACTTGGACTGTCTAACCGTGGATCCAGGTTCGAACCTCCATCCGGCAGTTTTCGCTTAGATTTTCTTCTCACGTATTTGATAATATTCTCGTATTTGTAATACCTTTTCTTGGCTTATCTTGAAGTACAGCATCGGGAAGTGTGATTAATATTCAAATAAGTGTATCATCCGTTGTATTTGTGATACACAATGAAAAACAATATTAACAAAATAAAAGACTTATAAAGTATATTAAAAAGTTATTCCAAATACTGGGCGCCTGTTCGTCACATGTAAAAATCAATTAATTCTTCAAATTACCTGATTTTTCACTTGGGTTTTCCTCTAACAAGTGAAACGTTTCTACTGTGTGAGTTTTATTTGGGTGAAACTCTTACGTCACGCTCATTTCGAGTCGGCAACTGCAGTGGTGAATATCACCAGTTCCGGACATGCCTAGTTTTCGAAACGTAAGGTCATGCATTGATCAGCCAAATACCAGTTTTGCAGACAAACGATAGTGCTATACCTTACATAATGAAAAACACTGTTTCAACACGAATGAAGACAGTTTTCGTCACAAATGATGAAAATATGTTCAAATGTTTGTAAATTTGTAGCACTTAACAGCAGTGGTCATCGGTCCCTAAATTTACAAAGTGCTTGAACTAACATATGCTAAGAACAACGCACACATCCATCCGACGAGGAACGGCCGCGGGCACCGCTGCAGGGTGCCTTAGAGCGCACGGCTGTTCCGCCGCGAAGATGAAAATAAATGTTTCCGTCAATTTTTAAGTAGCTTTTTCCTTCATCATGTACCAAATAACGCTGCCGGTCCGACCGAAACTGCCGTATGCACACACTGTCTATTCCTGGTTCGCAACGAGAAGAAGGTGGGCTCTTTAGTTTTGGATCGGCAATAGTCGTAAAAAGTCGTTTGACTATGGGTCACGAGTATTTTGATTCCGGCCGATAGCCGATACCATCTTCAGCAATCCATAACACAACGCCGCGGTGGAGTAGCCGAGCGGTCTAAAGCGTCTTGCTGCGGAGCGCGCGGTTGCTCGCCGTGGAGGTTCGAGTCCTCCCTGGGGCATGGGTGTGTGTTGTCCTTAGGTTAGTTTACCTACGTTTAAGTAGTTTGTAAGCTACGGACTGATGACCACGCAGTTTGGTCTGATAGATTTACAAAAGATGTTCAAATGTTTGTAGAGTCTATGGGACTTAACTACGGGGTCATCAGTCCCTAAACTTACAAACTACTTATGAACTACTTACAACTAAGGACGGCACAAATATCCATGCCCGAGGGGGGATTCGAACCCCCGACCGTAGTGGCCGTGCCGGCCGTGGTGGCCGAGGGGACTGAGGCGCTCCAGTCACGGTCTGCACGGCCACTACGGTCGGGGGTTCGAATCCCCCCTCGGGCATGGATATTTGTGCCGTCCTAGTTCGTAAGTAGTTCATAAGTAGTTTGTAAGTTTAGGGACTGATGACCCCGTAGTTAAGTCCCATAAACTATACAAACATATGAACATATATATGAACGTAGTGGCCGTGCAGACCGTGACTGGAGTGACTCAGTCTCCTCGGCCCCCGCGGCCGGCTAGATTTACAAACATTTGAATTTAACATAACACAACGCTTCGAACAGTGTGTAAGCACTACGCAGTGATTTTTGTCCGTGTTGCGCTACGTCGTAAATTTCATCAGTGATAGCTGACCAAGTGCTTCGTGACCCATACACTCCTCGGAAGACAAGTGGCAGCACATTACAGAGTGCGGCCAGAAAAAATTATTTGTCGGTAAATGCTGCGAACAGGTTTACTATAGTAAAGGAGTTGCTTCACGCTATCTTATAGTCGTCTGTTTTAATTCGGAACTGACAAGCAGACGACACGGGTATCGGATTTTAGAATATTTTGATATTTATGGTACGTGAACTTCAGAACTCAGCCATTGCCATTCGACGCATCTCCAAAAATTCTTGCCGAAATCGACTTTGTTTTGCGGGAGTAGCGGAGCGGTCTGGAGAGCGATGTAAGGATCGCATAGCCTCCCGCCAGTGGCGGCGATTGGACGTTAGAAGTGGGGAGGGGGGGGGGCAAAATAAAATCTAAAACTAAAAATGGCATGTTAAGAAATTGTTTCATGTTATAGTTTAATATTTGCACCTACAGGCCTATAATACCAAAAGCGAGGAAAAACAAAAGACAATATACAATAGTAATTGCCATAAGTTGTTTAATTAATTTTGTAAAAAGATATAAAAAGGCAAGATCGCTAATCATCAATTTTTATTTACGACGACCGGTTTCGCTGAACTATGTCAGCATCATCTGGTCAAATAAAATATTTTACAAGGCCATAATCTTGTAATGTCAATCAGTTGTTATATAACAATTTAGAGTGCATAGGTGCACTATGTCATTATAATAAAACATAATTACCACAGTGAGTGACAATAGCAAACTGATCAGCAAACTGATCAGCGATCTTGGCTTTTTTATATCTTTTTACAATATTATAAGTGGATCGCCTCCTAAAACGTAAACCAACTTGTTTAATTAAGTTGTCTAGTAAAATACAACTGTTACAAACAAAGGAACATTAGTTTAATTATAAACAAAAATAACAGACATTAGCGTAATTTAACATGATACGTCTTGTCAAAGCATAATTGCTTTAAAACAAAGCTATGTGCCTTGGTTTCCGCCTGGCATAAATTTCTACACATTCTTCTAATTTGATGTTTTTAGCCGCATCTTTTTCAATGGCTAGTATAGCTAAATGTGTTAAACGTTCTTGAAGCATAAAATTCCTCAAATAGTTTTGATCCGTTTGAGGACATTGAAAGATCGTTCTGCCGTTGCAGTGGACACCGGGATAGTCAAAAACATTTGCAGTAGCTTGAACAAATTAGGGAATACATACTGGTTGTGGACATTTTCAGACTTAAATTGTGAAACCAAATTTGGCACAAGATGACGATCTATTTGGTCTGAATAATGCTTCTTTCTAGAAAATACATTTCTGATACTATCATTTTCCAAACCAAATGCAGAACTCACAGCAAAACATGCTTCTTTGATACGGTCGTTACAAATTGAGTTGTTCTTCATCGAAGCCGTCAGCAGTAGTCCATGTTGCAGAGTAAAGCCAGCTGTCTTTTTTTTTTTTTTTTTTTTTCAAATCGTGACCTAATGTTCTCACTGAGTGTATCTAACAGAGGGTAGAAACATGTTTTTAAAATGTAGGCTTCAGGTGAATCATATTCAGGATTAACGTCTCCTCCTTCTATTTTTTGTGGAAGTTTTCTTTTGCGTTGAATTGTTGGCCCCTCAAAGCCCTGTCTTTCACAAAAATTAGTTGCTTCAGTAAAAAACTTTTGGACTCTTCTTCATTTTTCAAACAATTTATGGACATAACTAAGCTGTCAGCCACCTGGACTACTTCATGAATGGTAACATCATGATTCTGTATGTACTTTGAAAGAATGTTAGTATTTTCAAAAAAGTACTTCAAAGTATTCAATACGAGAATAAACTCAAAATTGGTAATACATGTGATCAATCCGTGAGCATCTCCACCAGTTTTGGAGTCAGTAGCTTCAATATTTTCCAGAGTGTGCAGTATATCTATTAAGTGTTGTTGAACTGCTCGCAAGCTTTCATATCTGCTGCTAAATCTTGTGTCACTTAGTGCTTTCAAGGACAAATCCTTATTTATTTCTTGGAAGCTTGATCCTGTAGAAGTTGTTGTTGTGGTCTTCAGTCCGAAGACTGGTTTGATGCAGCTCTCCATGCTACTCTATCCTGTGCAAGCCTTTTCATTTCAGAATAACTACTGCAACCTACAGCCTTTTGGACCTGCTAACTGTACTGATTCCTTCCAGTAATAAATTGGTGATACCTTGATGTCTCAGAATGTGTCCTATCAATTGCTCCCTCCTTTTAGTCAAGTTATGCCACAATGTTCTTTTATCCCCAACTCTATTCAGAAACTTTTATCTAAATTTCAGCATTCTTCTGTAACACCACATTTCATAAGCTTCTATTCGGTTCCTGTCTTCACTATTCATCGTCCACGTTTCCCTTCCATACAAGGCTACACTCCAGACAAATACCTTCAAAAAAGATTTTCTAACACTTAAATCTATATTTGATGTGAACAAATTTCTCTTCTTCAGAAATGCATTTCTTGCCATTCCGTGTCTACATTTTCTGTCCTCCATGTTTCGGCCATCGTACCTGTAGAGGTATAGCTCATTAATGCACCGCACATAAATTCCAGTCGGCGTATGCCTTTTTTTAGCGGGATAGTTCCAACTCTGGAATCATTTGACGACGATGAGGTAGTGGAATTTCAGTTAAGGGTTATGCAAATTGTTTCTTAAATTAAGAAATGTAAAATGTCATGGGATAAAATTAATACTGCCGCTCGCCCTAGTACATCACGTGCATATGCGTCATGTTTAACCCTTTATCACTAACAAGCACTTAACAAATGCAAAAGAAAAATAATCTCTCACCCGCTACCGACAGAAAGCGTTACGAACAAGCAGTGGAGCAATTTTCAGGGACATGTTCCAGATCCTACACACCATCACAAATCTATGAAAATTCATGTATTGGGTCGTTCGATTTTTAACCTATGTTTTACTTTTTTTAATATGATTTGAAAAATGAACATTCTTTAGAATAACCAATCTTTTTAAAATTTTTAACTATTGGTTTTTCCACTCATCGGATTGTAATTGCTAACATCTGTATAGGCTGGAAACATTCCCAGAAGGATGTGTTGCTGTGCTGAATGGAACTCTTCATTCATCAAAAGTCCATAAACTCATCCGAAAATAATTAAAACTTATCTCCCCTTAATTCCTCAAAAAGGACAGATAATACATCCACTTCGTCTATTCTCGTATTGAGTGGATGAACCCTATGCAACCTTCATCTTCTTCTTCTCTTCAAACGTCTGTACAAGACAAGCCACGCTAATAACTGATGGTGCTCCATTTGCAGTCTCGGAAGGCAACGGCAGACGGAAGGCTGTCACGACACGTCACGGCATGCCGTGTAGCTGTTGGGTGGCTGTGAAGAGGCGTGGATCTCGTGTCGGCCCGGCAAAAATGCCGGCTTGTCGGCTGCCGGATTGATGTGAAGTAAGCCGACTACCCGCTCGCCAGAAGCCAAGTTACAGTTTGCGTATAGTACTGGCGCGCAAGAGATATTTAGGATGAGGCAGTGCACATGTCACTGGGTTTGACTACGATAGTCAACTGTCGTGTGTGAAGGCCGAGCCTCCTTCTCTACTACAATGTCGCGCCGAGCATGTGTACCACCATAATTCCCACTTATAGCTATGTTACAATTGTGCAAATCAGTTTTAAAACTACACAAGTATTAGTACGCTAAAAAAGTGAATAATTTAATCATATTTTTCCCAGAAAGTGGGGGGGGGGCAACTGCCCCCCCTCGCCCTCCCCCCCTAATCGCCGCCACTGCCTCCCGCGACGGATGTTCGAATCCTCACTCTGGCATGTATGTGTGTGTTGTCCTTAAGTTAGTTTAACTTAGTTTAAGTAAATATAGAGACTGATGACCAACACAGTTTGGTCCCAAAGAATTACAAACACACAAACAAAATCGACTTTTAATTTTTGCAAACTACACGTAAGTACCAATAATTAAAACGGTTGCAGAATCTGTTCGTGTAGCTAAAGTTGTAGCGGTCTGATCTCAAACCATGGGCTCGGTATTTCGAACCCTGTTGTGACAGATTTACTTTTTTATTTTTATTTATTTATTTATTTATTCGTTGAGTTCGAATACCTACACATTTTAATATCTAAGGGTAATTTCTACGATAAATGCACCTATTTTTGTTTATTCGGAATCTTCTGTATTTTATACAAGGTTGTTAATAATGATGGTTTCAATCAACAAACATCAGTTACATCTTTTACAGTATTTGCTTCATTATTAGTTGATGACGGCAGTCTTTGATTGTTCAATTTGTCAAGAGCTACGACACTGTTTTTGACAAGTCATCTCCATAGCTACTAATGTCTTTACAGCAGATAACCTACTCGACCACCGTTTTAGGTGACAAGGTTTTCAGCTCGTCTTTCCATACACATAAACAAAAACTAACACAACATGTGTAATTGGAGATTCCAAAATGTTTTATATAACTGAATTTGAAAACCAAAATAATACACGTCACAGTGGGATTCGAACTAGAAGGTTACAACATAAGTTAAACCGACAGATGCTGCAACTGTTTATTTATTGGTACTTACGTGTACTTTGCAAAACTTGCAATTTTGCCATTTGTGATTCAGCTGGAGCAACAATTAAGGAATTTGGTTCTTCTTAGTTGGAAAAACAGATTGGTTGTTTTGTTGTTTTATTGCCACGTTTCTCCTTCAGTTACAGCTTTCGTGGCTGATTTGATATGTTATACACTGCAGTTATTGCATTCTCACCGATTTTACTGGAATTGTAATGATGAAATCTTAACGTTCCTGCATAGAAAAGCGACGTCTCTCTGCTAAAGATCAGGCTTTCTGCTGCTTGCGAATAATTTGTATTTTTAATAGAAAATGAAAATATTGATTATGAATGAAATACACAAGATAAATGTAAGATATTCTGCAAATTTATTGGTTTACAAACCGGTTTTCGGCTGTTACGTCATCGTCAGGTAAACAGCCGAAAACCGGTTCGTAAACCAATAAATTTGCAGAATATCTCAGTTATCTTGTGTATTTCATTCATAATGTATCAAATATTCTGTCAAGAACCGACGGAACAGTCAGTGAATATGAAAATATTTAGTTTTAGCCTCTATGTTACAAGATAATTGTAAAAAAGTCTCCTGTAATGTATGAAAAAAAAAGTTTGTATAGCGTATGGGACTTAACTACGGGGTCATCAGCCCCTAAACTTACAAACTACTTACGAACTAGTTAATCCTAAAGACGGCACAAATATCCATGCCCAGGGGGGATTCGAACCCCCGACCGTAGTGGCCGTACTGAACGTGACTGGCGCGCCGCACACAGCTCGGCCACCGCGGCCGGCATTTCATCTCTCGTTAGATGTCGCATTGGGAAAATAAGGAGATGATGTCTAACAGGTATCATAACTTGAAACCTCTCTGGGAACCAACGTTCCTAATACTGATTTGAATCAAAGCAGGACAAACGTTATAAGCAAGTGTTTCCATGATAATTAACAAATATTACATGTTGTGGAAGTCGACAACCTAAACGGAATTTCCTAGACGTGCACCGCAGTCACCTCAAAAGAGCGATACATCAAGCTTTATATGAGGATATTTCGACGCAGATGTAGGAATTTTCGTTCGAAACCAGACGGATAATCCAAGAGCAGGAAGAATAATTTAAGTCGACAAATATATAGTCATGCAGCTGCTGCCCCGAATTGAGGACCCTTTTCGGTGGAATGAGCACCGAAAAGTGTTTCCAGTACTATTCGAAATTGCAAAGCGATGTTTATGCATTGTTGCTACATCTGTACTGTGTGCTCATCTTTTCGAAGCAAGGCCAAATAATTCCAGTGGAATGAATCCGTATGCTCTGTAAGAATATGTCAAAAATAACGTTTTTGAATTTCAAAGGAACTGTAAGTGAATCTCTTTTATTTGATTAACTGGCAATGAATCTGATCATCAGAATACCTATCTGGATTTTGGAAAGCTTTAGTTCAGTTTTCTGATTTCGTCACGTAAATTGTGAAATGTGTTTCCTTGTATTGATACTTGTAGTAACATCTGTTGATTGTATTATATATGTCTTAGGAACAAATCTTAAATATTTTGTTTATATTCATTGGTTAGAGAAGCTATACACTTCTGGATTGGATGCACAGACATTAGAACCATTTTTAAAATTTTTGTAAGGTTTTTTTTTTCGTAAAACTTAATTGTGGGATTTTGAAGGTTGGAAAAAGTTTCACGACTTTGGCATCTGAACATTACTATTTTGTGCTTCCTTTTTACAATATTTGTTTGAATGAAAATACTAGCAAATTAGGAAAAGGTTGCGCTTTAACACGATGGTAAAATCGTAGTAGCAAACTAATCCTGTGCCGTTCAATTCAGTGTAGTGAATAACGTATTAAAACCCCGTTGGTATTTCAGATGTTTTGTCTTTGCTGTATCGCATTGCTGTGCCCTGCCCTGCAGCTTTCTCGGCTCACGCAAATCAGCGGAGGTAGCAACATGCAGGGCTGCGGCACGTCATGTGCCGAGTGCCGAGGCAGTGAGTCGACTCACTAGACTCAGATGATCCGAATGTTTC
Organism: Locusta migratoria; assembly: GCA_026315105.1. NCBI lineage: Eukaryota > Metazoa > Arthropoda > Insecta > Orthoptera > Acrididae > Locusta > Locusta migratoria. The sequence goes on along the minus strand of CM048745.1, from coordinate 323,064,654 downwards.
GAAACAGTGAAATGATCCGAACTGGCCATCCCTACTGCTCACCGACCGGTGTAGCCGCGCACCTGTCACCATGCGCCGCAGACGTTGCTAGCGAACCGCTGCCATTGCCTTCCAATGGGGCAGCCACCGCTGCCATCGCCTTCCAATGGGGCAGCCACCGCTGCCATCGCCTTCCAATGGGGCAGCAGGCTGCGACAGCTGACGCAAACGCAGCAGCAGCTGCCGCCGCATGATAGGAACCGTATCTCATGTTAGACTGTGGTACATTCGTTCTCTTGTCTGAACTATCATCCACGCGTCACTCCCACACAAGACTAAACTCCACACAGATTCCTTCGGAAAGAAACGAACTTTTATCACAGAACGGACGCCATATCTACAATTGCACGTAAGCGTGTAACAGGCAAATGACACTTTTCGTGTGGGTGCACAAATACGTCGATCCCTTTCGAGAATACAGTTAACGTTGCAAGCAAAACGAAGTAATCAACAGTGGACATTACAATCGTAGGGCTCGATAAGCTTAGAATTTGACCCAGACAGCAAGTGTGTCTGGATAGGTTAATCGGTTAAGAAGACCCTAAGCGGGAATTCCGGGTCCGAATCCCGGTCCAGAACAAATTTTCAACTTCTACGTTGAATTTATTGCAACAGTCGAGATGTCTGAATAGATTGAATGCATACATTTATTTTCGACAGCAAGCGTGTTAGTGCATTACGAAGTGTTGCCTTGTTCCCGGCAGACAATGTACTGAGATTCGGTGGGCAAAGTTTGCTTCTCCCGTTCCCCGCAAACCGTTCTACATCTGGATCTACATTGATACCCTGTAAGTCACATTGAAGTGAATGGTAGAGGATTCATCGAACCACTTTTGTGATATTTCTCTACAGTTCGATTCTCTAATAGCACGTGGGAAAAGGAACACCTAAAACTTTCCGTTTTCGATCTTTTTTCTCTTATTTTATTATGATAATGCTCTGTACACAGGTGGGTGCTAAGAATATATGTTCGCATTCTGAAGAGAAAGTTGATGAAAGAAATTTCGCAAATAGATCTCTCCGAAAAAAACATCGCCTTTCTTTTAATGATTTACGCCCCAAATTGTGCATCATTTCCGTGACACTCTCCCTCCTATATTGCGATAATATAAAACGATCTGCCCTTCTCTGAATTTTCTCTAGATCGTCCGTCAGTCCCATCTGGTGTGGATCCCACAATGCGCAGCAATACTCCAAAATAGGACGCACAAGTGTAGTGTAGGCAATTTCTTTAGTAGAACTGTTGCATCTTCTAAGTGATCTGCCAATGAAACGTAGTCCTTGGTTCGCCTTCCCTATAACATTTACTACGTTTTCTTTTCAATTTAAGTTTGTAAATGTTACTCCTAGGTATTTAGTAGAATTGACGACCGTAGGTCTGACTGATTTATCATATAACTGAAGTTTAATGGATTTCTTTTATTGGTCATATAGATGACCTCGCATTAAGGGCCAATTGCCAATTTTTGTACCATTCATATATTGCTGTGGTCTTCAGTCCGGAGACTGGTTTGATGCAACTCTCCAACCTACTCTATCCTGAGCAAGCCTCTTCATCTCCTCATAAGAACGGCAACCTACATCCATTTGAATTTGCTTACTATATTTATCTCTTGGTCTCCCTCTGCGATTTTTACCCACACACTTCCCTCCAATGCTAAATTCCCAATTCCGTGATGTCTAAGGATGTGTCCTACCAATCGATCCCTTCTTTTAGTCAAGGTATGCCAGAAATTCCTTTTCTCCCCAATTCTGTTCAGTACCTCCTCGTTAGTTACACGATCCACCCACCTAATTTTCAGCATTCTTCTGTAACACCACATTTCAAAAACCTCTATCCTCTTCCTCTCCGCACTGTCTACCGTCCATATTTCACTCCCATACAAAGCAACACTCAACATAAATGCCTTAAGAAAGGACTTCCTTATGCTTAAATTAATATTCGATGTTAAATCATTCAGATATCTTATCTAAATCATTTTCCACCATCCAGTTCAGAGAGAGTCGTTCTAAACACGTTAATATACAGAGCAAACACTGTTTCTGACGAGGACCATTTGGAATCCGAAATTCATCATCTCAAGTATGTGTTCCGTAAGAACGGCTATAGTGCACGTGATATAAAGGCAGCGTTTTCAAAGAAACGGAAACGGGATAATACTGAAGATCCAAGTGATGGACAACCGACGTCTTTCCTGCCTTTCTGTGGAGCCACATCGAGCAAAATAGGCAGAGTTCTGGGGAAACAAGGTGTAAGATCGATTTTCCGACCACCTAGAAAAATTAAGGATATACTGCGCCCTGTTAAGGATAGCCTCGATCTTAGGATCCCTGGAATATACAACATACCATGTGAGTGCAGAAGTAATTATATTGGTCAGTCCATTCGTACCGTTTCCGAACGCTGTACAGAACACCAGCGACATATTAAAAACCGAGAACTGGGGATATCAGCTGTCGCTGAGCACAGTCTCACGAACAAACATAAAATTTTGTTCGACAAAACAAAAATTTTGTCCCAGCCTCTACATACTGGGAGTCTGTAATCAAAGAGGCTGTAGAAATAAGAATGTGTGAGAACAATTTCAACCGTGATAGCGGGTATAATCTTAGCGGTGCTTGGAAACGAGCGCTCGATACAGAAATGCAGCAGAGACACGTCGCGCAACGTCTTCGATACTACGGGAGGGGTGGCGCCCCAGCGCAGACGTAGACTGAATCTGTGGCAGCGTGACGTAGCAGCCGACCAATCAGAAGCCGTCCATGGGCTATTTAAGGCCACCACAGCACCAGCACTGTCAGTCAGCGGCTCCTGACCAAGAAGATGGAAGATATCTTCGAAAGCTTGAGATTTTATCAAGAATTGACGCGGCAAGAAGTCCGAGAAAGTTTTATACAGAAGTGTCGCCGTGAAACACTTCGTACTCATTTTACAGTTGCTTTTGATCTTCTGGAGACTTTACTAAACGATAAATGACAGCATCATCCGCAAACAGTTTAAGAGGCCTGCACAGATTGTCTCCAGAATCTACTCTTACCGTTGTGCACAGATAATACCCTGACATTTCACATTTGATACACACAGCAGGGAGAGACAAATTTCCTTGGCGCCGTCAACACGAATTCGATGTTTGTCATTTACATCTACATGGGATACTCTGTAAATCACATTTAAGTGCCTGGCAGAGGGTTTATCGAACCACCGTTATACTATTCATCTCCCATTCCATTCTCGAATAGCGCGCGGAAAGAAAGAACACCTGAATCTCTCCATGCGAGCTCTGATTTCTCGTATTTTATTCTGATGATCATTTCTACCTATGGAAGTGGGAGTCAACAATATATTTTCGCATTCGGAGGAGAATGCAGCGATTGGAGCTTCGTAAGTAGCCCACGCCGCAGCGATAAGCGCCGTTGTTGTAATGATTCCCATCCCAGATCCTGTATCATTTCCGTAACGCTGTCTCCCGTGTGTCGTGACAATACGAAACGAACTGCCCTTCTTTGGACTCTTTATGTCCTCTGTCAAACCCACCTGATAAGGATCCCACACTGGACAGCAATACTCCAAAAATTGACGGACAAGCGTACTGTATGCAGTTTCTTTTGTAGTTCTGTTGCATCTTTTACGGGTTCTGCCAATAAAACGCAGTATCTGGTTCGCCTTTTCCACGACATTATCTACGTGTTCTTTCCAGTTTAAGTCTGGAGTAATAGTAATTCCTAGGTCTTTTGTGGAGATTACGACCTTCACTTTTGATTGATTCATCTTGTATACAAAGTTTAACGGATTTCTTTTCGTAGTCATGTGGACAACTTCATACTTCTCATTATTTAGATTCAATTGCCAATTTTTACACCATAGTGATATCTTATTCAGATCGTTACTACACGGTAAATGACGGCGTCATCTGCAAAGAACGTAAGAGAGCTAGTTAGATTTTCTCCCAAATCGTTTATGCAAATAAGAAACAGCAGAGGCCCAATAACACTACCTGTGGAACGCCTGATATCACCTCTTTTTTTAGTCGATGCCTTACCATCGATTACTACGGACTGTGTCCTCTCTGACAACCACGCAATGTGATTAACAGCCGTTTGTGAGGTACTGTGTCAAAAGCCTTCTGGAAATCAAGAAATACAGAATTGATTTGCGAACCCTTGTCGATAGCACCCATCACTTCGTGTGAATAAAGAGCTAATTGTGTTTCGCATGAACAATATTTTCTAAATCCGTGGTGACTTTGGGTCAACAGATCATTCTGTTCGAGGTAATTTATAATATTTGAACACAGGATATGTTCCAAAACCGTGCTGCAAATTGACGTCAATGAAATAGGCCTATAGTTTAGCGGGTTACTCCTACTGCCTTTCCTGAATATAGGTGTGACCTGTGCAACAAGAATTCCATGTTTGTAATTTAGTTTCGTAACGTGTATCCCTGGTGTGGTATTTCAGCAATGGCAATTCAGCAATGTCTTTTCCTCCAGACGTGCATGAATTTCTGAACGGACATTGCGATATGAAACAAGTGACTTAGTAATTGGTATGTCAGACTCACAAATGACATGCGTACTAGAGGCTGGCAATTTGATTAAAAGCCGTTTGTGATGTACGGTGTCAAAAGCCTTCTGGAAATCAAGAAAAACGAAATGGATTTGCGAACCCTTGTCGATAGCACCCAAGCTAGTTGTGTTTCGCATGAACGATATTTTCTAAATCCGTGTTGACCTTGGGTCAATACATCATTTTGTTCGAGATAATTTATAATATTTGAATACAGGATATATTCCAAAACCCTGCTGTAAATTGACGTCAATGAAATAGGCCTGTAGTTTAGTGTGTTATTCCTACTGCCTTTCTTGAATATAGGTGTCACCTGTGCAACAAGAATTCAATGTTTGTGCGTAAAATACTCTCGGTGTTCTTGCCGCGTAAAATATGGGTAGGAGCCCAAGCTTTCGACTATATCCTCCATAGTCGTCGTCTATGACTACTATGGAGGATATAGTCGAAAGCCTGGGCTCCTACCCATATTTGACGCGGCAAGAACACCGAGAGAATTTTACGCAAGAACTACGTCGCGAAAGACTTCGTAATCATTCCATGTTTATGATTTAGTTTCGTATCATGTAACCCTGGCGTGGTATTTCAGCAATCGCAATTCAGCAAGTTCTTTTGCTCCAGACGTGCATGAATTTCTGAACGGACATGGCAATATAAAGCAAGTGACTTTGTAATTGGTATGTCAGACTCATAAATGACTTGCGTACTAGAGGCTGGGCGGCCGGCACTTTAAACCAGTTGTGGAGGCAGGTGGCCAGGTAGCGTGGTGAGCGCACTGCTGCTGCAGACGCCGCCAGAGTTAATCCCCGGTGGCTGTGCGTGGCGCGCCCGGTGACAGCTCGGCTTGGCACGGCTTGTCGCGCTGCCAATGCAAATGATGCGCAGCCTTGGCGCAGTTTTCGGGTTCGGCTGCAGCTGACAAGGTCGGCCCGCACTGGGCGGGGCCTACGCCCCCTGTGGCGCAACACTCGCTGAACCCAGCTGCGGACGCCCTCTCACTCCACGTGAAAGTGCGCCTGCACCAGGAACTGACAACCACCACACTCAGAATCACCCCGTTTACATGGGCTCCCAAAACCGGATTTCGTAAACCGATTTCCCAATTCCGCTTTTGGTTAGTCATGTAAACACTTTTAAGGTAACCCTTAAGGTAAGCCTTACATTATAACGAGGAATGAGCTTCATTTTGAACGTATTATTCGTTTGAACCTGTTTATAGTAAATATGTAGTAACTAACTTCTTATGTGACTTAATTCAAATGTTTGTATAGTCAATTGGACTTAACTACGGGGTCATCAGTCCCTAAACATACAAACTACTTATGAACTATCTACAACTAAGTACGGCACAAATATCCATGCCCGAGGGGGATTCGAACCCCCAACCGTAGTGGCCGTGCAGACCGTGATTGAAGCGCCTCAGTCCCCACGGCCACCGCAGCCGGCTGCGCGTGCTCCAGGAACTGCCAACCATCACACTCACAAGGGGAACACCAAGTATGGTACCAACGGATTTTGATGGGTCGCGGGTATGTTGCGAGGGAATTCCTCCAGAACATCAACCTAAAAGAATTTATTCCAATAGGTCTTGATATCATCGTCATCATTAGAGACTGGTTATGCCTTTCAGCGTTCAGTCTGGAGCATAGTACCTCTAATAAAATTCCTCCATGATCCTCTATTCAATGCTAACATTGAAGCCTCGTCTGATGTTATGTCTTTCACTTCACAATCATTCTGCACCGAATCTAAGTACTTTCTTCTTGGTCTACCTCGACTCCTCTTACCCTCCGCTACCGAGTTCATGAGTCTTCAAATGTTCAAATGTTTGTATAGCTTATGGGACTTAACCACGGGGTCATCAGTCCCTAAACTTACAAACTACTTATGAACTAGCTAACACTAAGGACGGCACAAATATCCATGCCCGAGGGGGGGATTCGAACCCCCGACGGTAGTGGCCGTGAAGACCTTGACTGAAGCGCCTCAGTGTCCTCGGCCACCGCGGCCGGCCTCCAGGAACTGACAACCACCACACACACGACGTTTACATGGGCTCCCAAAACCGGATTTCGTAAATCGATTTCCCAATTCCGATTATGGTTGGTCATGTAAACACTCCAAAATCGATTCTGGAAATCCGCTTCTCTAAAGCGGTTTTCCAGTTCCACAATCGATTTTTCGTGCCCATGTAAACGCAGTCGCTTTTGAAGTGTTCTTGGCTTGTCAGACTGTGTTTTCTTGTTAAGAATTTTTGGCACATATGGGCAGAGTGACATTTTATAAAGTGAAATAAAGGTATAAATATTAGAGTGAGTATGTGTGGTGTCGCACAAGTCTGAAGTGCGCGCCACGTACTCTCGCCGCCCGCCGCCATGCACGCACGGCGCGGCGTTCTTACGACGTCAGCCACCAGCGCCCTCTGCTGCAACTCCGCTCGTGGCCACGACTGCTGCATCGGCTACTTGGGAATGAGCTAGGCACCAGATAAGACTTGGCTATCGGATAGGTACTAGGAATCATCAGTAGGCAGGCCTCTATCTAAACTATGTATCAACATTCTTCAGTCTTGAACTTTGTAAAAGACAAGTATTATCTTATTTGCACGGAATATACAACTTGTTCTAATTTAGTCTACAGTTTCTAGTTTCTGATGTCCCACTGGCTGGTCACCTCCGTACCTGCACACGCGTGCATCCTACCTCCTATGTCGGTCTCTTTCTACTCGGCCACCGACACCTAGGACAACCGGCGAAAACGAGACACGAAAGTGGCGGCGAGGCTGGGACACAAAAGTATGAATCTGTGTATTTAAGTAAAGGAAAATAGCGATTGTGGTGACTAAATCAGGAACTGAATCAGCTGTTTTTCAGCCGCCATATTAAGTGGACTAGGAAATCCGATTCAGGTTGTCATATGTAAACACGACAGCGAAAAACGGTTTACGAAAATCGGTTTCCATCTTCCGGAAGATGTGTTGCATGTACAGGTAGTGAATGTCACGGTTTTGCTCACACACACACACGCGCGCGCTTAGGTGTGCGCACACACACACACACACACACACACACACACACACACACAACCAGAAAAGAAAATTATACATGGAGAAACGACGTCGAGTTTGACCCCGATGACGGCAAATGCCACTTGGAGGACCTTACGTGTACTGATAATACAGTGGTCAAAACAGGCAATCAGTTGAGATACCTATACTCCAGTCACCGAAACGAGAGACGTCCTGTAAACACAGCAAGGCGGTGACCACAGCGCTGCCGTCGAGGGGTGTACAAGGCAGGGGCGCGCAGTCAGCGTGGCCGTCTCAATTGCAGGTGTGAGCTCGTTACTGCGTGTTGTACAGCGGCGATTTGAGGGTAACTTTTTTGTAATGTTTAAATGTCTGTAAATCTATCGGACCAAATTGTGTGGTCATCAGTCCGTAGCTTACAAACTACTTAAACCTAGGTAAACTAACCTAAGTAAAAACACACCCAGGCCCCAGGGAGGACTCGAACCTCCACGGCGAGCAACCGCGCGTTCCGCAGCGAGGTGCTTTAGACCGCTCGGTTACGCCACCGCGGCAAGGATCTATTAAGTTCATCTTTAATGACGCTTGAAACACTAGTTGAACGTTCGAGAAGTGGTTTTAAGATGTTCTTTCTCGGCTTGCAGTTATTGTTGTTGATAAAGCCCGGTACCATTGCCGTAAAAAAGAAAAAGTTCCCAGTGCGAATTCCAATATGCACGAAATAGAGTGGCTAAAATCTGAAAACCTCGTTTTTGAAGACTGTTTGTTGAAGAAATAACTTTTACACATATTTCAAAATTACAGAACAGCGCACAACGAATACGCGATAGATGAAATGGCGAAGAATGCATGGGGAAACTGTTCTTAGAATTCCTCCGTACTGCTGTGAATTGAACGCCATTGAGTAAGTGTGGGCCAGAATCAAAGGCTATGTTGCAGCGAAAAACAAAATTTTTGCACACATGACCTTTAAACCAAGAGTAAGATCACTGGGTACATAAATCTTTGTATGGTACATGACAGAGGTTACCTTGTAGAAAACTTTGCCGAGAAAGTGAAAGGTGCAAACGAACAGAGATGGGAGAGAAAGAGACGGATGACGAGAGAGAGAGGGGGGGGAGGGGAAGGGGATGTGGACTACAAGAGTGTAGGATAAATAAACACCCGGGCAACGCGGAGTTTACAGCTAGTAACGAAGTAAATAAATTTAAACAATGTTTGACTGCAAATAACAGCGTTAGGCTGATCTAATAAAGAAATACCACTGTGAACATGATATGCTAAAGCTAGGAAAATGACACCGTTAGCATAGCGAAGGTTAAATTTATCGTAGGTCCGTATGATAGAAAGGTTGCATTATAAAGATGGGGGAAGGGGGTTGAATGGTAGAAATTAGCCCTACACTGCATAGTGTTGCCGTTTGGCAACGCAAATTTTGTTACTTTTCAGACATACTTATTGTTGACAGATGGCAACACCATGCGTATCGTATACATTGGAGGCCCTTCTAAGCATTTAATTGATCGTTTCCTCCATAGAAGGCAGCGCAGTCATGAATTGAGGAGAAATGCAATAAAGAACGCTCCAGCGGATTTTACTCACTGTTGGGTATTCACGTAATTACAAACTGATACGACTTCAGTCAGGTAAAAAGAAAAAAAATATCATGTTACAGACATCTAATCGGAGTAGAAAACATGTTAGATAGCAATATTTTCCTGCAGAGTGACTTATGTCTAAATGCTTGATGTTGACAATGGTAACAGGTAAATAATGTCTTTCACATTATTAAATGAGTTATGTAATTTTTCCAATATTTTGCCCTGCATAGATGAACATTTTCTGTCATACATATATAGTTCGTTTCGGCCTACTAGGGACCACGACGCTCGTCTTAACTCTCAGCTAGGGTCTTCTGCTTTTTCTTGGCCCAGTACGCCTTCATCTTCTGGCTGTGAGCCTGCTTCCTCTCATCCGTCCATTTAGGTCTGGTGGTGCCTGTACACTTCTTGCTTGTGAGAGATAGTGGGAAGACTCCATGTAGAATGGCCTGACGGTATTGCATTCGGTTCTCGGTTATCTGTAATGGGATCTGATCTAACAGAGGCGAACCACTTGGCTTTGGACGCCTTTTTCCTGCTTGTCACTGTGAGGATCATCTTGGTTAGCCTTGAGTGATTCAGTCGGGTCATGTGCCCGTAGAAGGTCAGTCGCCTTTTCCTCATACGTGTGACTATGTCTTCCTGGTGTTCATACAGTTCGTTATAGTGCCTGATTCTGTAAGTACCGTCTTCCTCTCTTATGGGTCCTAATATTCTCCTCAGGACCTACCTCTCTTTAAGTTCTAATTGCCTGAGTGGGCCCCTTTCGATTCATCTAGATGCACTCGGAGGCATAGAGTAAAAAATGTTCAAATGTTTGTTAAGCTTAAGGGACTTAACTACGGGGTCATCAGTCCCTAAACTTACAAACTACTTATGAACTACCTGCAACTAAGGACGGCACAAATATCCATGACCGAGGGGGGATTAGAACCCCCGACCGTAGTGGCCGTGCAGACCGTGACTGAAGCGCCTCAGTCCCCTCGGCCACCGCGGCCGGCCGGCATAGAGTGCAGACGTTCATACTACTGAGTTGTAGTGCTTCAGTTTTAAGTTCTTGGATAGGTACTTGGAGGTATAGATATTCTTACGTGAATGATAGGATTTCTCTAACTTGGTGCACCTTGCGTCTATGGCCAAGGTTTCGCTCTCACTTGCTGAAATCCATTCTCCCAAGTACTTGACTGCAGGAACTTTACAGATATTATTGTTTCCTATATATATAAATTTTTTGCATAAAAATTCATGCAGTGTAGGGTTAGTATAATAAGGGAAGTTAGGTAGAGGAGTCCTCATGTAAAATGTGGGATATGATAGGGAGGGAGGAATGAGCGAAGCTAGGATATTATAGGGAGAAATAGCAGCGCACTTTGGGCGAGCAAGTGGCTTCATGAGGCAGAGAGAGAGGCAGTTTAGTAGGCGGCCGAGGTGCCTCTGGCTGGCGCACGAGTCGGCGGCGGCTACGAGCGTGGAATACAGACGAGCGTGGAATACGACTGCCTAATCGTCCCGTGGAGGGGCATTTAAATGTTTGCCCGCCGTCCAGAATAAAGCGAGCACTTCCAGCTTGCCACCGCTGCCTCGCTGTATGGAGAGAGCCGGCACGGTCTCGAGGAAAGAGTTCACGTATTTCAAGCCACTTGAGACGCATTTCAGCCGGCAGTCGACTGATGATTAGGTAGTCTGTCTCTCAGAAGCAATGGCGTTTGATTTTAACCTGCATGTCCATCGTTTATGGAGAGAGCGATCTACTGTACTCTATAGTGTGTTTTTGTTTTGAGACAACTAGAGATCTACTTTTTCTAATTATATTGGCATGATGTCAACAGACACCACGTCAATATAATAAGATGGCGTTAGCTTTGCTTACTTCACCGCAGATGCGGTCATCCGTTCGACCACGCACGGCCGCGGTGGAGTAGCCGAGCGGTCTAAAGCGTCTCGCTGCGGAGCGCGCGGTTGCTCGCCGTGGAGGTTCGAGTACTCCATGGGGAATGGGTGTGTGTGTTGTCCTTAGGTTAGTTTACCTAGGTTTAAGTAGTTTGGAAGCTACGGACTGATGACCACGCAGTTTGGTCCGGTAGAATTACAAACATTTGAACATTGGAACATTGGAATTGACCTCGCACGGGGAATCCGTAATGACGAGTGTAAAATGACATGGACGGTAGCGTCGCTACAGCCACGGCGTGCGACATGTGGAAGTTTGAGACGGACGGGAGGCGAGCACGGATACCCAAGTGGTTAAGGCGACCGCTGGCCCGAAGCGGGAGATCCGGTTTCGATTCCCGACCCAGCTCACATTTTCACTTGTCATTATTTCATTTCAATGCCCTAATGCAGCCTTTGCCAATCCCTTCCTTCCTAATCCATTTTCCTTCCCCTCCATCAATAATTTTCGAACTAAATATCTCAAAAAACGAAGCATCCTAAGTAAAAGATATTCCAGGTGAAAAATTTGTTCTTAGTAAAGGCCATGTCTGTATGTTCTGCATAAGGCCACGTCACAACAAGCCCCCTGCTAATGTGTGCTGTCAGCTGGAAGATACTTTGTACAACCCTGCCACAGGTCGCCAGTTTAAAATGAGATGCACTGGCAAACTCTGATAAAAGATCAACGACCAATCTATCCTTTACGTCAAACATAAACAAGTAGTTTATTTCTGTTGTGGTCTTCAGTCCGCAAATCGATTTGACGCAGCTCTCCACGCTACTGTCCTGTGCAAGCCTCTTCGCCGGCCGTGGTGGCCGAGGAGACTGGGGCGCTTCAGTCACGGTCTGCACGGCCACTACGGTCGGGGGTTCGAATCCCCCCTCGGGCATGGATATTTGTGCCGTCCTTAGTCTTAGTTAGTTCATAAGTAGGTTGTAAGTTTAGGGACTGATGACCCCGTAGTTAAGTCCCACAGACTATACAAACATTTGAACAGGCCTCTTCATCTGAGAATACGTAAGGCACCTTACACCCTTTTGAATCTGTCTACTGTATTCGTCCCTCTGTCTCCCTCTACGATTTTTACCCCAAACACTACCTTCTAATACTAAGTTGACGATTCCAACCTATCCCTTCACTTAGGATATGCCATAAACTCCTTTTCTCCCCAATTCTGTTGAGCACCTCCTCAGATATCTGATCTACCCATCTAATCTTCATCATTCGCCTGTAGTTCCACATTTCGAAAGTTTCTATCAGCTTTTTGTTTGAACACATCGTCCACGTTTCACTCCCATATAATGCCACACTCCAGACAAATGCTTTCAGGAACGAATTCCTAACATTTAAATTAAAATTAGAGGTTAACAAGTTTCGCTTCTTTAGAAACGCTTTTCTTCCCATAGCCATTCTGCATTTTATATCATCTTTACTTCGGCCATCAGACGGCATCTTGCTAACCAAATAACAAAATTCATCTACTACTTTTATTATCTCATTGCCTAATGTAATTCCTTCAGCATCGCTTGATTTTCTGACATTGCATACCATTACCTTCGTTTTACTCTTGTTAATGTTCATCTTATACCTTCCTTTCAAGACACTGTCCATCCCATTCAATTGCTCTTCCAGATCTTTTGCGGTCTCTGACAGAATTACTATGTCATCGGAAAACCGCAGTGTTTTTATTTCTTCGCCCTGCACTTTAATGCCATCTTCAAATTTCTCCTTCCATTCCTTCGCTGCCTGCTCAATGTACAGATTGAACAACATTGGGGAAAAGGCTAAAACCATGTCTTACTCCCTTCCCAACCTCTGCGTCCCTTTCCTGCCCTTCGACTGTAATATACGGTGTCTGGTTTTTGTATAGGTTGAATAAAACTCTTCGCTCCCTATATTTTACCCCTGCTACCTTCAGAATTTGGAATAGTGTATTCCAGTCGACATTGTCGAAAGCTTTCTCCAAATCGACAAATGCTAAAAACGTAGGTTTCCCTTTCCTTAGCCTTTCTTCTAAGATACGTCGTAATGTAATTTCCATCTGACGAAATCTAATCACTCTCATCGTCACCAGAACGTGTGTGATCGTAATTTCTAAGTCAACTTATCACCCAAAGCTAAAAAAAAAAAAAAAAAAAAAAAAAAAAAAAAAAAAAAAAAAAAAAAATTAATAATAATAATAACAATAAAATAAAGGCTAATGTTATCTTTGTATTTTATATGAGACAATCACTTGATGCCATACCAAGTTGCGACAAATGTTTTGAACGAAATGTTCCATGTGGTTGAACAGCTTGGTACAAGTAGGGAAGGAAGGAGATCACCTGAACACTGGTAGAAATGCTATGCCATTCTACGCTCATCAGCCTGTGCAACACGTGCTAGGAAGCAAGTAGCAGCTGGCACGGCCAGATGGCAGGCGGCAGTTGCCTGCAGAGTAGCTGTCAGCGACGCGATAACTCCTAACGCTGGCGCCGACTGGCGTATCAGCGTCACCTACCGGTATAACAAACAGTCAGGCCCGAGAAACAGCTCGTGTTTTCGCACCTCTTCACGCTGAAATGTGAAACATAGTTGCGATGTCTCTCGAAAGAAACCATATTGGGGGGGGGGGGGGGGACGTGTAATAGCTAACAAAGGAAGGATACGACATTCCAATCACGGATGTCATTGCAATACATTTAGAAGTCCTTTGGGAGAAACAGGAGGAGCATTTGAAATGTTCGTGCTATAATAAAAACTACTAACGTGTTTGGGGAAAACCATTTTTATTTTTCGACATTTTAACATTTTCTCCTTTTAGACTTATACACTTACTTCGTCCAACGCTGTTCTAATTTGTTGATCCCTTCCGAATAATAGGAATTGTCCAAGACTGCAAAATAGCTATGACTGTAGTTTCTGCACTCACCTTCTCGTTTGAATGAAATAGTCGTCCCGCACGCCATGTCTTCAAATTTGGGAACCAATAGTAGTCCGAGGGAGCCACGTATGGAGAATAGGGGGGATGTGAAACGAGTTGGAATCCTATTTCCAATAATTTTGTGACCACAACGGCTGAGGTGTGTGCTGGTGCATTGCCGTGATGGAGAAGTACTTTTCGTGGGCCAGTGCCGGAATTTTTCTTGCAGCTCGGTTTTCAAACGGACCATGAATAATAATATTCGTGACATATTTTGCAGAGGGTATTTTGCAGCCACAGTGCTGCAGCCAAGCGGTCTAAGGCGCCGCGCTGCGGATGGCGCGGTTGCTCGACGTCGGAGGTTCGAGTCCTCCCTGGGACATGGGTGTGTGTGTTTGTCCTTAGGTTAGTTTACTTTAGTTTAAGTAGTTTGTAAGCTACGGACTGATGACCACGCAAATTGGTCCGATAGATTTGCGAACATTTGGTATTTTGCACAGGCAGAGGGTATAGTAGGTATTACCTCAAAAACAATGAAATGTGTAAAATTTCCTACAAATAACCCATGAAGTTGTAATTTATTATCTTCCTTTGCAATAATTTGCGTAGGGTTTCTTAATATTTTACTCCACTAACTTGGAAACTTGTAGGTATCAGAATTTAGGAGATATGTGGCTATATGGATTCATCTGAATGGAAACGAAACTGATATGGATAGAAAGTAGGGCAGAGATGGAAAAACATCTCTATACTCCCTGGATGTCTGAGCATGCCGGCCGAAGACGTTCATATTTTATTTCCTGCCTAATTAAAACATGGCTACAGTGAAGTATCATAAGAAAAACAAAATAAAATACGTTTAGAATCCGCTCCGATGACAGCCTGTTATATCGCATATTGACGTAAAAATTGTTTGCCACGTACTAAGTGATGGAAATTCGTTTGACAAACTACAACATGGCCGACAATGTCAAATTCCTTGCAAAATATTTGAAAGTGCCGGCAAGCTGCGGTTCTGTGCTGAGACACCAGGATTAAACATCCAGAAGAAGTTGGAGGAGCCAAGCAGTCTGAGGAGCGCGCGGTTGCTCGCCGTCGGAGGTTCGAGTCCTCCCTGAGGTATGGGTGTGTGTGGTTGGCCTTAGTTTAGTTAGTTTGAGTAGTTTGTAAGACTAGGAGCTTATGACCATAGCAGTTTGGTTTCAAATGTTTGTTAAGCTTATAGGACTTAACTACGGGGTCACCAGTCCCTAAACTTCCAAACTACTTATAATCCACCTTATACTAAGGACGGCACAAATATCCATGCCCGAGGGGGATTCGAACCCCCGACCGTAGTGGCCGTGCAGACCGTGACTGGAGAGCCTCAGTCTCCTCGGCCACCGCGGCCGGCAGCAGTTTGGTCCCATAGGCTTACAAACAGAACATTTCCAACATTAGAAAGGAAGAAATACACAGCCGGGGAACCCGAGAACAAACGCTGCTTTCTAATATTCCAAGAAAGATTACTTTTATATTCAATGAAGCGTAAACAACCAAACATATGAAGGTACGTAGAAAATGTTTCACTGAATATGTGAGTTTTCGAGCCCTGAAGCAGCGGACTCGATTGCCTGCTAAATTGTACGGGTTTACGTTTATCTTTAGAAGTTAAATTTGTAACGTTAACATTACCATATTTCTGTCAAATTTCTCTGTTTTAGAAGCAGACTCCTATTTAATGGAACTCCCTTCGTAATTGCGGCGATTAGTGCAACTTCACGCTGTATTTACTTCTAGTTAAGTGTTTACAGTTGCTTTAGTATCACTTTCTCCATTTTGGAATCCGGTATAAAACGTGCTAATCACCCATTCCGAGAAATTAGTTACTGCCACTTTACTTTGAAAGAGGTCTTTAAAGCAAATAATTTCCTGGCTTACATGGCTCGCTCCTAAGTTAATTAATTTTTGCTAAGCTTCTCTGAGCAAATTTTAGCCTACCGGTCTCCGCTATTGTATATGCGAGAATTTAGTGACCCCTGTACCTCTGTTAATTACCTGTAATTAAAGAGTTTGTTTGATGTGTGTTTCAGAATAATGCACCGACCGTGTTGTTTAGTTACTATGTGTCCATCCACGTCTGAAAGGGGACGCCCTTCGTTGGAATGTGTTTGTCCCGTTATTTAAAATCTTTTTCGTATTTTTCCAGATGTTGCACTGGAGGTTCTCTATCCGAAAGTTTGTATGTTTGTTACCGCATCACGCTAAAACTGCAGTACGGATTTGGATGAAATTTCACGTGTATTTCTGGACTAACATACAGAACACTTTTAAATGTGTATATTACAAGTCATCTCTATCTATATAAAAGCGAAAGGACACTCATTCACTCACTGACTAAACACGTATTCTAGAAAACTACTTCCTTATGGAGGTGAAGATTGGCTGGAATGTATTTTACAGCTACAAAAAGTCAGCTAAGAAAGGATTTTGAGATAAGGCCCATTGTTCAGAAAATATGACGTCATTAACAAAGAAGACTTCCCTGTCTTGCAGCAGGTGATAGTGCGACTTGCTCAGTCCACTATTTGAGAAAGAGAGAACTTGCAACATACTTTAAACATAATTTCAAACCTCTCGGAAACTTTTTCTTCCAGACAACCCCAGCAAAAAGAAGGAGAAAATTTTGTCGCGTACTACTTTTTCGTCGTTCATGCAGTAAAAATACGGCATTTCGCATGGCGTTACAATTTATTACTCGTACATTATTGTATTCGCGAGAAATGTTACAAACAGTATACACACATAGCACTGAACGTACGTTCGACATTTCATCGAAGTACGACACACCTTTAATCAGATAGAAGCCATAAACAATTACGTTCACGAAAAACCGCATCACGCATGACGTTTATATTTTTACGTCTTTCCTACTAACTCTATTCGCGACGTATTTTGAAGACATTTTATAAATACACCACTGGATGTACCTTCTAAATAATATCGTATAGTCTTCGACTTACTCTGAAGACGACCGGAAGGTACACGGCCGAAATATCAGCGGAGTAAGTGAATTTTACACGGCGGCATTCCCGAAATCTAATGGACAATATCATATTACTATATAAGTTTAGGTGCTATGACGTCAAATGCAATGTTATGCATGAAAATTCGCCCTAGTAAGGATGAGGTTGTAATTTACTACGAACTTCATTTA
Organism: Locusta migratoria; assembly: GCA_026315105.1. Lineage (NCBI taxonomy): Eukaryota > Metazoa > Arthropoda > Insecta > Orthoptera > Acrididae > Locusta > Locusta migratoria. Next base: position 323,047,389 of record CM048745.1, on the reverse strand, counting down.
CAACACGCTTTGCAGGCAGTTCCCTAATACTCCACTCTAAGAACCGGAAAAATGTTTTTATAGGACACATAATTCAAGATATAAAAAAATGTTCAAATGTTTGTTAAGCTTATGGGACTTAACTACGGGGACATCAGTCCCTAAACTTACAAACTACTTATGAACTATCTTATACTAAAGACGGCACAAATATCCATGCCCGAAGGGGGATTCGAACCCCCGACCGTAGTGGCCGTGCAGACCGTGACTGAAGCGCCTCAGTATCCTCGGCCACCGCGGCCGGCTAATTCAAGATATATACAGGGTGTTTCACCAAGTATGTTTGCCTCTGTAACTTATAAAATAATAGGTGACGGGAAATTTTAATGCAGTAAATCAACCCAAGAAATGTTACACTTTCTGCGGAGCTATGAACAAAATTTATTGCATCATTTTCCACAGAGTTACAGCACAGAGATATAATTTTTTAAATGGAACAATAGATTTTTCTATCGTGCATTGGAATCGTTGAAACCAGCTGCGTCCAAATCAATTTAAACTGTTAGTTTGGGAGCTATAACCCTTCAAAGTTTCAGGGGCAGATGCCACACGATGTACATAATACATGGCTGTGTGGTGGGTGATGGATGTTATGGCGGTGGGAAGTTTATTTACATGAGATGTTCAAATGTGTGTCGATGTTCCTCAATGCATAATGCAATGCGCCGTCTAAATGATCTGCGGACGAGATGTAACATCGCCGGTGTGACGGAGCGACATGCGTTCTCGATGCGCCGTTTTAGATCATCGGCGGATGTGGGCTCAGTGACATAAACACGATCCTTTAGATATCCCCACAAAAAGAAATCTACTGGTGTTAAATCGGGCGACCGTGCGGGCCATGAATGAGGACCATGGCGCCCCAACCATCTTCCTGAAAACCTGTTGTTTAGTTCTTCCACAACAGCACGCGCAGAATGAGCTGGATGACCATCGTGCTGCATCCACATATGAACTCTCGCGTGTAGGCACACATGTTCAAGGAGACCACCCAAACTGTCGGCTATAAAAGCGTGATATAACTCATCTGTTAGTGTACCAGGGAAGTAGTGTGGACCGATGATTTGATCCCCAAGGATTCCACACCAAGCGTTAATAGACCACCTACGTTGACGGTCGACAGGTCGTACCCACCGAGGGTTGTCTGCGGCCCAGTAGTGCATGTTATGGCGATTCACTGCATCATAAATTGTGAACGTGGACTCATCAGAGAACATAACACTTTGTAAAGACTCCAGCGTGAAATTACGCATGGCCCACTCAGAGAATGTCACTCTTGCACGGAAATCGTTCACATGCAACTCCTGGGTCAGTGACAGGCGGTACGGGTGAAACCTGTGGCCGTGTACTGTACGCCACACAGATGTGAGACTGACACCAGCGACTGCAGCAACGGCTCGTAAGCTGACATGAGGATCGTGGTGTAGTGCAGCTAAATCAAACACCTCCGTCTCCTCAATTCTTGCAGGTCTTCGTCTGTTACTGCGGCGCATTACCAAGATGCCTGTTTCCCGAAGTCGTTGTTCGGCACATAAGAACGTAATGGCTGCCGGGGCTCTTCGCCTAGAATATCTCACGGCATACGCCGTGGCTGCTTCAGTGGCATCGAGTCGGCACTCGCCGAGCATCAGCAACATGTCAATGTACTCGTTCGTGTGTGCCATCGTCAACCTATGTCAGTAACTGTGGCATATTGAGTCCCGGTTGTTGCGTGGCTCTAACAGTCGGGTATACGGCCATGTACGGCGACTGTCTGCAGTCTAACAGCGCGTCGAGGAAGCTTCTCACTCCGTGACACCGGCGACGTTACAACTCGGCCGCACCACATTTAGAAGGCGCATTGCATTATGCGCAGATTTTGTGCTATCTGCCCCTGAAACTTTGAAGGGTTGTTGCTCCCAAACTAACAGTGACAGGAATGTAGTTTAAATTGATTTGAACGCAGCTGGTTTCAACGATTCCAATGCACGATAGAAAAAAAACTATTGTTCCATTTAAAAAATTATATCTTTGTGCTGTAACTCTTTGGAAAATGATACAATAAACTATGTTCATAGCTCCGCAGAAAGTGTAACATTTCTTGTGTTGACCTACCGCATTAAAATTTCCCGTCACCTATTATTTTTTAAGTTACAGCGGCAAACACACTCAGTGAAACACCCTCTATAAGCGAAAGGTTCCTCTCTTACAGCTAGTCTATAAATATAAAGGTTACGTTACAGTCTTAAGAAGCTTCTAATACAGTCTTAAGAAGGTTCTAATACATCAAATGTTCAAATGTTTGTTAAGCTTAAGGGACTTAACTAGGGGGTCATCTCTCCCTAAACATACAAACTACTTATGAACTAACTAACGACGGCAGAAATATCCATGCCCGAGGGGGGATTCGACCCCCCGGCCGTAGTGGCCGTGCAGACCGTGACTGGCGCGCCTCAGTCCCCTCGGCCACCGCGGCCGAAAAAAATGGGACTTAACTACGGCGTCATTAGTCCCTAAGCTTACAAACTACTTATGAACTAACTAACGACGGCACAAATATCCATGCCCGAGGGGGGATTCGAACCCCCGACCGTAGTGGTCGTGCAGACCGTGACTGGCGCGCCTCAGTCTCCTCGGCCACCGCGGCCGGTCCACCTCCTTTCCCTCACTTGTCAATTCCTGCAAAGTCACACACATCTCTGATGTTACTAAGCTGTCGCTTGGCAAGCCGCTCATTCTCGCACGCTGTAACTCTGCCCATACCGCTCTGTTTAACGGTCGCATTTATGTTCCGCAGTTATTAACAATACCACCATTTGTAAACGTGGGGCCGGCCGCGGTGGCCGAGGGGACTGAGGCGCTTCAGTCACGGTCTGCACGGCCACTACGGTCGGGGTTCGAATCCCCCCTCGGGCATGGATATTTGTACCGTCCTTAGTCTTAGCTAGTTCATAAGTAGTTTGTAAGTGTAGGGACTGATGACCCCGTAGTTAAGTCCCATGAGCTTAACAAACATTTGAACAATTTTTGATTGAGATGAAATTCCGAAGAGCCCTTCTTCGTGAATACGGTCTCGGTGTAGAAAAAGAATCATTCACATGTTTTCTGGTATCTATTATAGTGCAGAAATATGAGCATAGATTAGAAACACTATAATAGATAATAGGTGACATGTGAATGACTCATCTTCTACACCAATGCCATCTACACGAAGAAGGTTTCTTCGTAACTTCACCTCAACCAGTCACACTATATTAGCAGGATTGATTACCAATCTTCGGCCCATCAGACACTTCACCACACAAATAACGTCACAAAACGCAACATCAGAGGCACACTGCACCGTCACTACTGGCGTACCGGCAGGTCAAAGTGCAGTGCGGCATGGTACACGCAGAGGCCTGTAATGGGCGACTGCAGAGTTTTGCAGATGCGGGAGTATCACTAGTGCAATAAGAGACCTTTACAATATCTATCATACGATTTTGGTGTATTTCTGTTTGTTCGAGCCTAAGTACTTTCCTTGTTAGTATAAGTTAGTATATCTTGTAAGTTCAGGAACTGATGACCACAGCAGTTAGGTCACATAACTTTATAAACAAAACAATGCATTTGCGTATACAAGTTGTGTTAGACTGCGTGTAACAAAGATCTACACTGAACCCTTCGCAGGCAGCCGAAAGCGCGCAGAGCGGCTAGAAGCAGCCCGTCAGAAAACAGCCAACTTCCACTCTCACTCCATTTCAAAGGCGATTAACTCTTTTATAAACGAGCAGAAGTTGAAACACCGGCAGAAGGAAAGACTTTAACCTCGTTTCATCTGGACGAGTTGGGAAGTGAAAGGAGGGAAAGAGGAGCCCTCGCGGAGGAGAAGAAAATATGCGATATTGCGCCCGCGAAATTCTGGAATTATTTCCACGGGCCTTAAAATTACAATGCAAGACAACTTTTCCTTATTTCTGTCCATAACTTTGTGTGGTTCTTTAGAAACTTTTTGTTTAAATTAAGTTTTTCTGTCTCCATAAGGATTTTTAGGAAATTTTCGAGAAGAAGCTTCTCAGATGCATTCACGTATCTCATAGGATAAGATCACACTATATTTTGTTTTAGTGACGTAACAAATGATATTACAGTACTATTTTAGTACCTCAACTGACATGGAGAGACTGGATAGTAATATGCACGGGTGGCCTTGCATCCGAGTGAGTTACTTATTTTGTTGGGGCCATCCATTCACAATAACGTTATTGTTAATTTTTGGTGATGTTGTGAAGCTATAAAACAGAATCATATAATAAATTCTCTTTACAGTGATGGTAACGTTTGAATCATCATCTGATAATCTGGGAAAACTACACTACTTTCTTTCAACTGATTCTTCCGTTGCTTCACGATAGAACAACATAGTATCGTTTTAAAACCACAATTTTTTGTATGTTCTACAAATTGTTTTTTTCTAGTTACAAGGCAATATTTAATATATTCTGTTATGCTGCAATTTTCGTCCTTCAGGACATCCACAATCGTCCAACTTAATGTGTAATAATTGGATACGCAGCTGCTGTTAATTTTAAGCTTTTTCGTTTCTATGGACTTCCCGAGTTTCGAGAACTCTCTCTCTCTTCATCAGTTTCATCTGCAAATTACAATCACATAGAATAGTAAAGTCTGTTATGTAATAAAATGGCTACTCTACATCTTTACTAAAATTATTCAGTACAAAGGAAGTATGCGTACTTAGTGAGTCCGTAAATCTGTTACTAGTAACAGATAAGACCGCTATTATTTTCTATCTTTATAAATCATCTGATGGACAGAGTAACTTGTAATTTCCGAATGTTAGTTGATGATGCTGTGGTGTATTTGAGGGTGTCGTCTTTAATTGATTGTAGTAACCTTATAACAAAATTTCGATTTGGTGTGAATAATGGCACCGAGCCCTATTTGTAGAAAAATGTAAGGTGATGCACATGACTAGGAAACACAATCGTATAATGTTCGAATAGAGCATTAGTAGTGAGCTTCTTGATGCAGTCGCGTCGTTCAAATATCTAGGCGTAACATTGCAGAGCGATATGAAATGGAACGAGCATGTAAGGACAGTGTGAGTGAGGCGACAGGCGAATTCGGTTTATTGGGAGAATTTTGGGAAGATGTACTTCACCTGTAAAGGAGACCGCGTATAAAACGCATGTACGACCACATTGAGTATTGCTCAAGTGTTTGGGACCCGCAGCAGATCAGTTTAAAGGAAGACGTGGAAGCAGTTCAGAGGCGAGTAGCTAAGTTCGTTACTGGTAGGTTCGACCAATGCGCGAGTGTCACAGAAATGCTCCGGGAATCAAATGGGAATCGCTGGAGGAAAGACGACGTTATTTTCGAGAAATTCTTTTGAGAAAATTTAGAGGATTGGAATTTGAAGGTGACTGTACAACGATCTTGCTGTCGCCTACTTACATTTCGCGTTAAGATCACAAAGACAAGACAAGAGAAATTAGGGCTCGTACAGAGTCGTATAGACATTATTTTTTTCCTCGTTATATTTGGGAGCGGAATAGGATAGGAAATGCGTATGTAACGTCACCGCTGCGTCCACCTAATCATCGATGGGCGAAGTTGCCGTTATATTCTATTTGCTGCTTAATCATTTAATAATTGTTCCAATGATTTGACTGTACGGGATGCGGACAATTACTAGGTTGATCCATAACAATAAACTTTGTTAACTTCCTTTATTATGGAACGACAAATGTTAAAAACTTTTCCTTTAAATACACTGCTTAAATAACCGCGTGCCACCACGATAAATGTCTACAAGTCCACACTGAAACATTTCAATAAGCAACTGCAAACGAAACTCATATGCGATACGACTGAAGGGCGCTAAACGCAGGTTACGGACGCACTGTCAACATGCTACTCCCTCGCTCTGCGGTCGGCGGGAGACTGCCGCACACCGGCCAGCAAACAAAAAACATTCCAACCTAAGCATTGTTGCCAGCAACTATAGCTGCACGCCAACGATAACTATCGTTCGACCAAAACGTACCAAAGAGGTTAAAGTAAGTAAAGCAGTGAACAATCCGAAGATTTGTTTGAACACCACAGTGCTTTACTAGGCATGGTCCTGTTTGGAGGTGGGATGCCGTTGCCTTTCTCCGACCTTCGAACTGACTTACCCAGCCAGTTATAGGGGGACCTGCAGTTTAACGTGGGTTCCGAACCACGGTGCTACTCGGTATTTTTCACATGAGCAATACTGCCAGAGGTGAAAGACGTGGAAAGTGATAGATAAAAATCCTAGGACCTGGCGAGGATCGAACCCGCGTCCTTTGGATTTGTAGTCTGGCACTCTACCACTGTGCAACCGAGGTTACTAACCTAAAACCCTGTATCCTCGCACGTAGTAGTGGTACAGTGTAGCCTCCGCCACTCACGGTGAATTGCGGAGTATATATATGTAGATGTACATGCAAAGAGTCGGGAGACACTGTAGTTAGCTAGGGCGCAACATAGTCACTCACAAGAGAGGGTCTGCATGTAAAACAAGTCCCATAACTAAGAAGCGGAACATCGAAAGATAGAAATTCGGCACTGTTAAGAACTGAAAAGAGCCTATATATTCCACACGCCTAACCAAACCGATTCATAATGAAAAACCAATGTAGATATGAATGAAACTTACCGAACCGCCCGAGCACCGAATCAGCCAAAATGTTCAAATGTTTGTAAATATATCGGAACAAACTGCGTGGTCATCAGTCCGTAGCTTACAAACTACTTAATCTAAGGTAAACTAACCTAGGGACAACGCACACACCCGTGCCCCACGGAAGACTGGAACCTCCGACGGCGAGCAACCGCGCGCTCCGCAGCGAAGCGCCTTAAGACCGCTCGGCTACTCCACCGCGGCCCGCAAAACCCTCCAACGGCTACCGTAGCAGTTAACTACCGACAAAGAGGCAAGCAGCGGAATCATCAACTATTCGCTAGTGGTACCGTCCACCGGTCTTCCTCTCAACTGTAGTTGTCGTAATTGTACGAAAAGTATCTTTATAATTAGCGTCCAGTGCCTCTGTAAGTTAACCTTACTGCATTCATGTAACAGAGAGGCACTACTAACATGAAATTACACCAAGAGAGATAGGACTCAAAATTAAATTTTACATAATTCTAAAAATAACTTGACCGATAACAGTGTCTACTAAGACGACGAAAAGAAAAGAATATTGCAGAAAACCACGAAACTATGGGTGACCCCAAAATTGAAGATAAATTCACTCATTAAACCAGAATACAATTATGACCACTAAAATTAGGCCAAAGCTCCGAGGAAAGGACTAGCAGAATCTACAATATTAACGTAAAATAATGTATGAAGGGAAGGCAATGTACCCATATGTGGGATATTTAATATCCTGAAAACATTGTATATAGTTACTTGATATGCTCTTGTGCTTTAATTCAAATTGTACATTCAGTGCACCGTCACGGTAATTAATCCTGCACTTCATGATACCGATTTCTTCTGTTGTTGTTTTTGTTGTTGTTGTTGTGGTGGTCTTCAGTCCGGAGACTGGTTTGATGCAGCTCTCCACAATCCCATATCATGTGCAAGCCTCTCCGAGAGGATGCCATCATCATATGTTCATACAGTAGAGCTGCATGTCCTCGGGAAAAGTAATGGCTGTAGTTTCCCCTTGCTTTCAGCCGTTCGTAGTAACATTGTAGCAAAGCCACATTAGCTGATGTTACAGACCAGCTCAGTTAATCATCCAGACTGTTGCCCCTGTAACTACTGAAAAGGCTGCTGCCCCTCTTCAGGAACCACACGTTTGTCTGGCCTCTCCACAGATACCTCTCCGCTGTGGTTGCACCTACGGTACGGCTATCTGTATCGTTGAGGCACGGAAGTCACCCCACCTCGCCATTGTCCGTGGTTCATGGGAGTGGCCGATTTCTTCCATTTTGTCAAAAGTGGCATTTTTTTTTTTTTTTTTTTTTTTTTACAGACTTGGAAGAGATATTCTCGTCTACACTCCGAGTCAAGCACACAGTAAAAAGGAATCTCTGGATCTACTGTGGTAGTACAATTAAAATGTGAAATATTAAACAACAAACTAGGAATAACATTTAACTTCAAACTAGTATTATAGATTCAACTGACAAATTGAAGTGTTAGAAACGCTCTTTCTGAAGATATTTGCTTGCTGTGTAGCCTTTCGTGGAAGTGAAAAGTGCGTTATATACAATTGATACAAGAATGAATTGGATCAAGAAAATGCCGAAGATTAGAAGTGTAGATCGCGCACTAACGCAGAAGTATTGAATAGTTTTAGGTGGGATGAGAGAGGAGGATGGTGGAAAAAACGTGTGGCAATTTTTGTAGATGAATGGCTCGGTTGAACGGACTCATTTTGAGACAGTAACGGATCTCTGGGGGAGGGGACTAAAATTGTGCGAGATCTCGAGATGAATAGAATTAGCAGGTTCAAAAGGATTTAGATAGCAGAGGTTTCCCTGGAAGACGAGTTTTGTCAGTACAGAATAGCGAGGAGAGCTACTTCAAAGCGGTTTATGGAGTGAGTACCACAACAACAACGTTTGACATATTAATATGCTAGCTATAAAAACACGCGGATATTAGAGAGCGTTTACATTTTTTATAAATACATATTTTCTCAACAGAAAACCATGTCAAGGTTTCCCCATTATGTCATCAGTACCCGTAGCGTGCAAAATTAATCACCTGTAAACTTGAAGGCACTTAAATCATGTACATATAATTACCGTGTTCGCTCCGAGACACTGGACCTATTAACATTTAACAATTTAAAAACCTAACCTTCGCGACAAGGACATCGAGTGATGAACCGAAAGAAGCTAAACCTTGCACAATGAACAGCATTGTTTTTTTTTTTCTGCTTCGTGTACCAATCTCACATAAAGCCGACCCAAACGACTTCGTTTTATATGGCTTCTTATTTATGAAAAGTATTTAAACCGAGAAACTCTGGGAGGATGTGGGGGGACATCAAAAGAAATATTTTTCCCTACTGTTTTTGTCTGTGAAGAGTATTTAAACCGGTGGAGGCCGTATTACGCTCTTTAGTTGTATGCAACTGTTGTCCACCAGTGTAGTAGTGCATCGTATCTGTTTACTAATGGAGCAATACACCTGGAGTGAGTACACTGATACGCCCGCTAGTATACTCCCAGCCTTCCCACTTCGCTCGGCTTCCGTTGTAGCGTATATAGTAGGGCTGGGTAAACGGTACTCGCGTTCGAACATGTTCGGGATTTACCGATACTACGGACAGCTCGATACAGTATCGAACTGTTCGAACACTCAGATAACAAATGACTCACGCTACGTATCTGCAAACAGTACGCTGGAAATTTTGAATTTACCGGGCTATTGCTTTGCTCAGAACTAATTTCAAGTTCAAGTTTCATGTGTTTGTATAGTTTATGGGACTTAACTACGTGTCATCCGTCCCTAAACTTACAAACTACTTATGAACTACTTACGTACTAGGACGGTACAAATATCCATGCCCGAGGGGGGATTCGAAACCCCGACCGTAGGGGCCGTGCAGACCGTGACTGGAGCGCCTCAGTCCTCTCGGCCACCTCGGCCGGCAGATCTAATTTCATAGGAAATATAAGTACATGTTAAAAAAACTGTATATTTTGTTTGAACCAGTGCATAAGTGACCTGTCTGATATCACTAGAAAATCTGATCCATTGATAAACAAAATATCTGCTGCTATAACAGAATTACAGCATCAAATTACTGCAAATCGAAGGAAAAATGTTTCTGGAAGGAGGTTACATCACTGTGAATCCATAAGTAGAAATTACGTTTAATGTGATAATAAGAGATAGGTTGCAAATGACAATTCCATTTCCTGTTCATACGGTACAGTAACAGATAAAAATGTTACACCTTTTAATCCCCTGGAAACAGGATTAAAAGAGATGAAATAGGGAAAACATTAGATATTTAATACGCAATAACGGAAATAATTTATACAAAAATAAACTGTAATTGCGACCACGGAATTTACAGTGCAGGAGCTGCTGTGTACATAGTACCAACAGGCATCGCTTGATGGCAGCACTAGATTTTTAAATCGCGATTGCTATCGTTTACGTATAGCCTAAATTCGTTGCTGTTTTTACTTATTACCTGCTACTAAAGTCTGCATTTCATACTTATTATTACCCACAATACATTAATGGCACAATCTTCGTTATAAATAGTTTACTGCATAGCGCCGAAAATATTTATGAATATCATCGCTGTAGATCGTACTGATAGTACGATCTGACATTGCTAGATAGCGTCGTGATCGAATGTTCGAACATATCCCGAAATTTCCCGAACTATGACGTAAATTGTTCGAACAGTTCGAGTCATGTTCAAACTCAGCTCTAGTACATAGTGCTGGTCTGCGGATGCGGTTAATTGGAGGGTAAATCGAAGGTGCGACTAGTGCGCCACGTCCGGTGATCTCCGGCATTACAATACTAGGCGCCACACTGAGTCTGTCCGGAGGAAACGGAGGCGCGACGGAATATCTCTGGCCAGAAGGCGCATCCGACGAGTGCGCTCCACACGGGCATTTCTGGTACTACCACAGTCTAACATATGCAGTCACGACACTTCCACAGATTTTTGTTATACGCTGCGATAGCAGCGCTCAAAGCAGCCGGCAAGCTACCTTTCTGAATACGGTAGTTGACGAGTGCGAATAGTATCGTTTAGATTGACTTCAGCATACTTTTTACATTACGGAACGTATGCAGTGCTTTATAAATATGTAATAATTTTAAGATAGCTCCCCATTTGTCTTTCTTAAGTTTCATAAGATCTCTTATAAGGTACGAAACGTTACATTACAGGACAGTTAATTTACAATCATCCTGTAACATATAGGCTTTAAAAATATTAAAAATAAAAATGCCTAGGAAACACCAGGAGACATGCCCTTTGGCAGAGAGGGTGGAACATAGGAAACGTATATAGAATGCAATAAATAGGACATTTAACATACTGTACCAAATCAACCGTCACAGCTGTAGCTGAAGGAAAAACGTCACAGACATGGCAATATAACGATAAAAGCAACCAAACTGTTTTCCAACAAAGAAGAACACAATTCCGCAATTGTTGCTACATCTGAACCATCTGAAACGGCACGAATCATCAAAACATTGGTTTTTTGAAGCTAAAGTAATTACACTTAAAAGAATATGCACGTAGAAGGAAGACGAGTGACGTGTAAAAATGTGAGAATCATTAGACTCCGTTCCGAACTGATACACGTAAAATACTGGATGTCATAGGAAGAACAGACCATAATAGAAATTTATTATGCCGTTATGTTTATATGCAACTTACTTTAAGCGAAATGAGCTACAAATATACACATATAAGTATCTGTTCATGATGGTGGTGTTCTTTATATCTTTGAATCATTTAAATGAAGCTGTTTTTATGTTAATTTCCGTATTATGTTTGTCTCTCGATATTTTAATAATGCTTGTAACGCAAAAATTATAGTAAGTATTTCGTTAATTACGTACAAAAGCGATTATGAACAAACATCACAACGTTGGCAGCTTGCCCACGGCTAGGAGCGCTAGTGTCGCAGCAACTGTCAGTTGGTAACAACTTTTACAGCAGTGAGTGTCGGGACTGTATATGTTAGACTGTGGTACTACCGCATAAGCAAAACAAATGAGTCGATGGTTTTGAACTTGCGGAAATGCGTCCTTTCATATTTTTTATTACACATAGAAGTATGTATTTTGAAGATAATTAATGTTCGCACAATGATCTTGTGTGACATGTCTTGATCTGAGTAAAATTTTCATTTACAATCATAAAATAATCTTTCTGGGTATGTTAAATCGTAGATCCGATGTATGCTACATGACGATGCCAAAAGGTTACATGTAAGTTATGTGGACGACTGTAGGGGGCAGGTAAAATAGTCTTTAAGACTATTTAAAAAGATGTCATAATGATTCCTACAGAACCAAGGGCAAAACAATATGAAAGTGGTTAAGAATGGTGAATAAAGTGTCGATAAAAAGAAAGAAAAAACACGATACCTTCTACCTTAACACATCTCATTATTTCCACAATGAAACCATTCGTAACTGTGGAAGACATGCCGAGGAAGCTGCAAAGCTTTCGTTCGAAATATTACGTTAAAACTACCACAAGCAAATCGACAAAGAAGATGATAAAACTCCGTTCTTTGCCGCTTGTATACAGTTTTAGAATTATCTTTGTGGACAGACTATTCGGCAACGTAGGGGTCTACAATAGCTTGCAACGTGATAGTTTCGATTTTAATATTGTTATGTATACATGCTTGTCTCCACTTACGCGATCACGACATTACACTGTTTTCACTATCTTCAAACTGATATTATAAAACAAGAGACAAGAGTGTCGAAAGGACACTGTGTATACATTAAAAGATTCGAGAGTTATTGACAGAATCTATAAGAACACCACTTGTTAAATATATGATATGTACAAATGTCTTACCTCAAATAATAATAAACTTTTGTAGTAGAAGTAAGAAAGATAAATAATTTCGGAGAATTAAATTGTATGCACTTAATGAATTCGAACACATGACCTTCTCTTAGACAAACTAACACGCTACTACCTGACCTATGCTGCACTCAACTAGCGGCGATCTAAGTTTTTGTACTTCGCGAGTCTCGTAAGGCCATCGTGAAACTTTTATCACTAATTGAACGTTTATACAACTTTTTTATATTAAAATCGTATTGGAAAACCGATTTTGGTTAATATTTATGGAACTGATGCTGGGAAACAGCATGTTTTCGTACTACGCAAAGTACACTGCCAAATCAAACAAATACGACAAGATTCATCTACCTATCTAACCTATACAAAGATAATAATAACATAAAGTGTCAGTCATTTAGTGGTCTAGGTAGCAGATACGGCCCATTTAAAAAGTCTCCAACAACACCGACCCACACATTAACGAAGAACCGCACTTGATGTGTGCTAGTAACTATGGCATATGGGTTATCCTCACACCAAACATGCGAACTCTGCAAGTTGAAGTCTCCACCACGCCAGAACGTTGCTTCATCGGTAAAAACACAGAGGATGAAAATGTAGGATACATTTCACACTGTTCCAGTTACCACTGCGAAATCAGCTCTGGGTGGATAATCAACTGGTTCCAGGTTGTGAACACGCTGTAAGTGAAATGAACGTTGTGTTGTTATGGTCTTGAGTCCGGGGACTGGTTTGATGCAGCTCTCCACCCTTCTCTATACTGAGCAAGCCTTTTCATCTCCTCATAAGAACGGCAACCCACATCCACTTGAATCTGTTTACTATACGCGTCTCTTGGTCTCCCTCTGCGACTTTTACCCCACACACTTCCCTCCAATGCTAAATTTACAATTCCTCGATGTCTAAGAATGTGTCCCACCAAGCGGTCCCTTCTTTTAGTCAGGGTATGCCAAAAATTCCTTTTCTCACCAATTCTGTTCAGTACCTATTCATTAGTTATGCGATCTACCCACCTAATCTTCAGCAATCTTCTGTAGCACCACATTTCAAAAGCCTCTATTCTCTTCCTGTCTGCTTATCGTCCATGTTTCACTCCCGTACAAGGCAACACTCCACACAAATGCATTCAGGAAAGACTTCCTTACACTTAAATTAATATTCGATGTTAGCAAATTTCTTTTTCAAAAATGCTTTTCTTCCCATTGCCATTCTGCATTTTATATCTTCTGTACTGCGACCATCGCATGTTATTTTACTACCCAAGTAACAAAACTCATCTACCACCTTCATTGTTTCGTTACCTAATCTAATTCCTTCAGCATTGCCTGATTTTCTAAGACCGCATTCCATTATTTTTGTTTTGCTCTTGTTAATGTTCATTTTATACGCTCTCTTCAACACACTGTCCATTCCCTTCAACTGCTCTTCCAGGTCCTTTGCTGTCTCTGACAGAATTACAATGTCATCAGCAAAACGCAATGTTTTTATTTCTTTCTCCTGAACTTTAACCCATATTCCAAATTTTTCCTTGCTTTCCTTCACCGCCTGCTCAATGTACAAATTGAATAACATCGGAGAAAGGCTACAACCCTGTCTTACTCCCTTCCCAACTGATGATTCTCTTTCATGCCCTTGGAGTCTAATAACTGCGATATGGCTTTTGTACAAGTTGTAAATAACTCTCCCTGTATTTTACCCCTGCTGACTTCAGAATTTGAAAGAGTGTATTTCAGTCTACGTAACAAATGCAAATTCAAATATTTGTATAGTCTATGGGACTTAACTACGGGGTCATCAGTCCCTAAACTTACAAACTACTTATGAACTAACTAAGACTAAGAACGGCACAAATATCCATGCCCGAGGGGGGATTCGAACCCCCGACCGTAGTGGCCGTGCAGACCGTGGCTGGCGCGCCTCAGTCCCCTCGGCCACCGCGGCCGGCTGACAGACACTATTACAATTTTCCCGCCAGAGCATTGCCATAATTAACTGGACAAGACACCGCATGTGGTTCCAACATGATGGGGCGCCGGCACATTCCATTCGCAGTGAACGTCGGTTCCCTGACCGACGGTTCCCAGAAACGTGGATTGGCAGAGGTGGTCCCGTACAGTGGCCTGCTCGATCCCCAGACATTCCCCCTCTGGATTTATTTATTTATTTAGGGGAGAAGTGCACAACGTTATTTACGCAACTTCTGTTGCATCAGAAGAGGATCTGGAATGAAACTTTCACTCTGCAGCGGAGTGTGCGCTGATATGAAACTTCCTGGCAGATTAAAATTGTGTGCCGGAACCGGGACTCGAACCTGGGACCTTTGCCTTTCGCGGGCAAGCGCTCTACCACTGAGCTACCCCGACACGACTCACGATGCCGCCTCACAACTTTACTTCCGCCAGTACCTTGCCTCCTACTTTCCAAACTTCACAGAAGCTCTCTTGCGAAACTTGCAAGACTAGCACTCCTGGAAGGAAGGATATGGTGGAGACATGGCTTAGCCACAGCCCTTAGGGATGTTTCCAGAATGAAACTTTCACTCTGCAGCACACAATTTTAATCTGCCAGGAAGTTTCATATCAGCGCACACTCCGCTGCAGAGTGAAAGTTTCATTCTGGAAACATCCCTTAGGCTGTGGCTAAGCCATGTCTCCACCATATCCTTCCTTCCAGGAGTGCTAGTCTTGCAAGTTTCGCAAGAGAGCTTCTGTGAAGTTTGGAAAGTAGGAGGCGAGGTACTGGCGGAAGTAAAGTTGTGAGGCGGCATCGTGAGTCGTGTCGGGGTAGCTCAGTGGTAGAACGCTTGCCCGAGAAAGGCAAAGGTCCCAGGTTCGAGTCCCGGTTCCGGCACACAATTTTAATCTGCCAGGAAGTTTCAGAAAAGGATCTGGTTGTCCGGGTAGTAGCAGCATCAGGAACAATTCAGGATACTCCTGGGGTTTTTTGCCCGTGTCACACAGAACATGATTCGATGGTGTAACCTTTGTTTACGTGTCAATGGAGGCATTTTTGAATATATACTGTAATTGAAATTGAGTTAATTCTTTGTCTCTTGCTAATAAAAAGAATGGAAAAGTCTTTGTTGGTTTAATTAAATCTTCTTCTGCCGGTTTAAATACTCCTGATAGGAAAAAATGACATTAGGAAAAAATATTTGTTTCGATGTCCCCTACAACCTCGCAGAGTTTGTCGGTTTAAATACTTTTCACTCTGTATAAATGTCAGTAATGTATGGACTATTTCATAAACTTCAATTATTTTAATATCTAGTATGTCTTGAAGAAGACCACCACTAACCATTCTACACGCAGAGGAATCGAGACAATGAAATCTCATGATTGCGAGCCTTTCTTCCCTAAGGCATCTCTGATGTGGCTGAATATAAAAATCAAATAATTTTAGAAGTAATTTGACTACGCATCAAACGTTTTAGCGTAACAAGCTGAAGCACAAAAAATGTGTCAAGAAACAAGCAACTGTTTAACTGGATTTAATACTGGTTAGATTGTGATCGGTAACCGGATATTAATAACCAAATGATAAACGAATTTAGCAAGAAGTAATATGATACTGACAGATAATTACGAAATAATGTCATAACAAATAGAAATCAGATAATGCTACGTTCACAAAACATACTGAGATCAACAGAATGAATTATGTGATGCGGATCAAACCTGCTCATTATTTATATGCAGAAGCAATGAGTGATTCTCATTAGAGTAAAAGCGAAAATAAATGAAAAATCACAGAACAAAGCAGCAACGTGCAACCAGTAATTTCATCCGAACAATAATAACACTTGTTAGATGAACGTTGAATACTGCATAATTGATAGTATTTATATGACAAACGTGTCTCTAATTATTAGGAAAGTGAACATTAATTACAGTTATTAGTTTCAAGTTAGTTGTGGGCGGGGTAACTGGAGCACGTAGGCAAACTGAAATATGACAGTTTTCGAGAAGCGCGTCGTTTTACTGTGAAATGTAGCGTCTCTAAATATGAAAAATTGTGACTGACTACAGTGTTTTATTGTCCGAACACCTTGAGGAAGCCACAAACATACTAAAGTGACTCCATACACTACTCGCCCATCCTCTGCTGCAACAAAGCAAAGGAAGGATGATTAGGGTTTACGTCCCGTCGGCATCTTGGTCGTTAGAGATGGAGCAGACGGTCGGACAGTTTTTGTCATGGATGGGAAAAGAAGTCGCCCGTGACCTTTGAATAGAACCATCCAGCAACTGAGTTGCAGTGATTTAGGAAAACCAAAACAAGATGATCGGCAGTGTTGCCAACAGTGAAAGTGAGCTCCCTACCAGTTTCAAGTGCTAAACCACTAGAAAGCCACTAACAAAACTGCCCCTACTCTCATTATCGCTAAAATTTCTACTAAATGTATTTTTTAATTTTTATGAAAGAAAACGTCAAGTATATTAGTAATTAGTTTTTTATTCGTAAGTAATAAAATGTTCACCATCATTAAATGTAAAATAAACCAGAAATTCAAGGTTAAAAACTTACAAAAAATTCTTATAGAACTGTTAGTTATTTAAATGAATTCGTCTTCTTAAGAAGAATCAGATTTTTCTGCATCACCATCATTGTCGGTTTCTGATAGATACGTTCCCTTAATACAGATTTGTCATACAACGTTTGTTTCGAAATCATCATTGCAGCATTTATCTGCCAGCCATAAACCACGGCGTATTCTTAATATAGCAGTAAAAGATATAACCTCATTCTATTCCTCTACTTGTTTCTTTGTTACATTCACACTGCTAAATAACCTCTCAACATCGTCATTGGAATGAGGCAGTATTGGGAGGACAATAGCAAAAGTCGCTAATTCCTCAAATCTGGATTCCCATTGAGCATCTTTAAAATTCAGTACCCCATTCGAAAAACTTTTTCTATCTTTGGTCTCGTTTCATCTTAACAAATGAATCTGTCGCCAGTGATCACCCACTATATCTTCAAATTCTACACTTTTATTGTTCAAATGTTTGTAGAGCTCACGGGACTTAACTACGGGGTCATCAGTCCCTAAACTTACATCCATGCCAGAGGGAGGATTCGAACCCCCGACCGTAGTGGCCGTGCAGAACGTGACTAGCGCGCCGCACACTTTTATTGAACTGAGCCATTATATCAATCAGATTTTCGATGTTGTAATTCAGTGCTTGTTTTCAACATTTATTCTGGAATTTTTTTTTTTTTTTTTTTTTTTTTTCATCAACGACAAATTTTCTGGTAACCTGTTTTTTATTTATTTAATCAAACTTACTACAAATGTTATGCACCGATTACGCAACATTTCTGTCTCTTCCCTTCGTAATCCTCTTTCTCTCATTTCAAGCAACTGCTTTTCAAAGCGGAATCCCAGATAATATCTTCCATCTAAGAAATCACGAATGTTTTGTGTAAAATGTCAAATTGTAATGCATCACTGTTGTCTTCCGAGTAAAAGTAAAATATTTCGAAACATGTAAATAGCGTAGTGGTTAGAGAACGCATTTTCAGTAACTGAAACTGAATCCTTCTAAACCATTATAAAATCCACCAGCCACTAGCACCCATCTTTCGCCACTAAGTTGGCAACACTGATGATCGGAGCCTTGAAAGTGCGTAGATTACTACCGAGCTCTTTAAATTCTTGGGGCAGCTTATTACAAATGGATGCGGCCAGAGGCATATGGTGCTTCAGATGACTGGGGGTTCACTTCTTTCAGCACCGGATCTACGATATTTCCGAATCGGGGCCGAAACTTGATAGTGGCGTTCCTCTCCCTCCCACCCCCCTCATCGCAGTTAGGCGCAGCCGAGCGCGGTAGCCGAGGGGACTGAGACGCGCCAGTCACGGTCTGCACGGCCACTACGGTCGGGGGTTCGAATCCCCCCTCGGGCATGGATATTTGTGCCGTCCTTAGTCTTAGCTAGTTCATATTTGTAAGCTTAGGGACTGATGACCCCGTAGTTAAG
Source organism: Locusta migratoria (assembly GCA_026315105.1). Taxonomy (NCBI): domain Eukaryota; kingdom Metazoa; phylum Arthropoda; class Insecta; order Orthoptera; family Acrididae; genus Locusta; species Locusta migratoria. The sequence goes on along the minus strand of CM048745.1, from coordinate 323,028,805 downwards.
TCCCGTAAGTTCTACAAGCATTTGAACATTTAGTTAGGCGCATGAATTTCAGTACACGTTAGGGGCTGATGCATTCATCTCGGAAAGAGAAGTATATTTCCGATGTTGGCCTTGGGTCTTCGATAACTTTGCAGACGACACGCTGAAATGGAAATCATGACAATATACTGTTTTCACGGAAATGGTACATTACAGATTAGTCATTAACGCTTCGCTGTGGCACATTAAATGTCAATTACAAGAAAATAAAATTATGAAAGAACCATTAAGGCTAAGAAGAATGTATGTGAATTTAAAAAGTAGTTCTTGCAGTAGTTCTACCATTCTGATCTACTGCTTATCGTGGTAGGCTGTGATAGTAGGGAAAACAAACTTTTTGGGTTTGAATCCCGTCAAAGTTGTTTTTATTTTCGTGTGTGTGTGTGTGTGTGTGTGTGTGTGTGTGTGTGTGTGTGTGTGTGTGTATAACAGAATAGAGGATGAGAATATTAATTTATTGCAAATCTGTTTTGCAATATTCGGTAGTTTTATCCTTATTTGTTACTATATATGACAGTGAAAATGTGCAGGAACCTAAAAGGAGAGTTTAAATTGCTGTGAATTTTTAATATTTATAATCGTCTCTCACATAGACGTATTTAGCTGTCTATTTCCAAAATGTGGTGATTTACGAGTGTGAACTTGCGTAGAAACCTAAGAAAAAAGGTTAAATTACGAAAAGAACTTTAAACGAGTAACTTGCCAGTGACATTTATGTTCTACCTATTCACAATTCGCTGCTTATACTTGAACATGTTTCGATTTGCAAGTGTGTAATTAGGTAGGAACCTAAAGAAACGACTCTAATTATTATGACTGAAATGAGTACCATCGACATTTATGTTCTCGTAAGTAATAGTTATCTAGTCTGTCCAGTCATGACCGGCGAATGATATGGCTTTTGTGGGGGATCACAATTACATAAATTTTTCTCAGGCGCATTAGACTGTCATCAATTATTTTTTAATTCACAATTCTGATTTCGATCTTATAAGCAAATTCATGTGGCACCAAAATAATTTAAAATAGTGTGACATCAAATCACCATTAATTTAGTTTCATAAAACCGGTTGTCACGTAACTGAGGACAAATCGAAATTTTACTGTGTCAGTGCACAGAAACCAGACATAATGAAAAATTATAATTTATTTGATGCTGAACATACTGATATGACCACGTTTTGATTTCATTCACAAGAAACAGCATTAACATCTACAGTAACAAAAACCGAAATCGTGATTGTGAATTAAAATGTAACTGTTCACAGTCAAATGTCTAACATTCCCCTTCAAAAAGGGGCTGTTAATTTTCAAATATGTAGCGATTTCCGAAATAGCTGTTAAACAAGTACCTAAGAGAACAACTGCGAGTGAAACGAATTGCAACAAGTCACATTCTTCCACATCACAAATCGTGGTCTGTTTGTTTACGAATATGTTGTGATCGAGGTAGCGCCAAACACGGAAAAAAACTGCTGCGCCAAAGATCTTGAGCGGAAATATACTTGTACACTTCTTTCAGAGAGGAATGCATCAGCCCCTAACTCTACTGTGAAATAGCTTGGTTCGATATGCTCCTTGCAGTAGAGGTGTGATGTTCTATAGAGGTGACTCACGACGGTGTTCCGAACTACACTGTAAGGGTCTTGTTATTTGGAGACTATTAAAATAGTTATTAAACAAGGCTTATTAAATGTCGCATGTTTTCAGGTTAGGTAGTACCTCCACGTACACCTAGGTCCTGGCCTCATATCTCCTCCGAGATTAGTGGTAAAGTGGTGCGGTACGCCTCACGATACAGATTGTAGGTCACTTAACTGCAGTGGAAGTCTACACGCTCATTCGTCGTTCACTTGCTGCCCAGGAACCCGAAAACACAAAACATCAGGTTGCAATGTTTGTGTTTGCTATGTGGGACGTCATTTCGACGCAGAGAAAGAAGAACAAAGACATTGGTAAAGACACAAAAATATTTGCATTTACACATGGTACACTGTGTACGTAAGTATAGACGACGATGAATAGCCAGGGCACTTAAACCGATACTTAAATTGTTAAAGGAGACGACATGATGATCAAAGTAAGTTTTAATCAATCACAAGTATTACTTCTGAGAAAATAATTTTACAAGGAAAGGCAAACGTACGTTTTTAGTGTTTGCAGATTTGGAGAAAGCTTTTGACAATATCGACTGGAATACACTGTTTCAAATTCTGAAGGTAGCAGGGGTAAACTATAGGGAGCGAAGAGTTATACTCAACTTATACAACTTATACAAAAACCAGACAGCGGTTATTAGAGTCGAAGGGCATGAAAGGGACGCAGAGGTTGGGAAGGGAGTAAGACAGTTGTAGCCTTTCGCCATTGTTGTTCAATCTGTACATTGACCAAGCAGTGAAGGAATGCAAGGAGAAATTTGGAGAGTTCAGAGAGAAGAAATAAAAACTTTGCGGTTTGCCGATGACATAGTAGTCCAGTCATAGACCGCAAATGACCTGGAAGAGCAATTGAATGGATTGGACAATGTCTTGAAAAGAGGTTATAAGATGAACATCAACAAGAGTAAAACAAGGATAATGGAATGTAGCGTCAGAAAATCAGGTGATACTGAAGGAATTAAATTAGGTAATGAGACGATAAAAGTAGTATACGAGTTTTGTTACTTGGGTAGCAAGATACGAATTTAAATGTTAGGAAGTCCTTTCTGAAAACCTTTGTCTGGAGTGTAGCATTGTTTGGCAGTGAAACGTCGACGATAAGGAGTTCAGACAAGAAGATGATAGAGGTTTTTGTTTTGAAATGTGGTGCTACAGACGAATGATATGGGTAGATCACGTAACTAATGAGGAGGTACTTAAGCGAATCGGGGAGAAAAGGAGTTTCTGGCATATCCTTACTAAGAGAAGGGATAGATTGGTGGGACACATTCTGAGACATTAAGGAATCGTCAACTTAGCATTAGAAGGAAGTGTGTGGGGTAAAAATCGTAGAGGGAGACCGAGGGACGAATACAGTAAGCAGATTCAAAGGGATGTAGGTTGCCGAAAGTATTCTCAGATGAAGAGACTTGCACAGGACAGCTTAGCGTGGAGAGCTGCATCAAACCAGTCTGCGGACTGAAGACCCCCACAACAACAACAAGAAGAACAAGAATATATACCCTTTACTTCGCTTAAATTTATTAGCTGTCAAGATTGACAACTTTTATGTAAGTGAATCAATTTTCATGGTAAATACACAAAGTTAGGAAGAAGAAAGACATTATTTGATTCATTCAATATTCAATATTCTTGATACTTTAATATTGTTAAAAGAAGAGGAAATTTTGTATTAAAAAAAGCTAAATCCGAAGAAAACAATTTTAGCCAAATGTGTAAAATGCGGCAATGAAAAGGCTGAAGGAGATGCCCTCGATATGCAGAAAATCTACTTTCCGTTTCAATTCTGGTACAGATTTTGTCACTGTAGGATTAGTACGAGGCTTATGACCGGAAAATTAATTGCCGTAGAGATAGTTCTCCGATATTCAGAATACATATTCATGACTGTGTTAGCATATTTTGCAAATCACTTACTCCGCTGTGCGCTCTTCGCTGAGTAATGAGTGAGCGAGAACTGTAGTGCAGTTTTTGTGCCGGCCTCGCTACGTCGCACTCGCTAGCTCGCTTTGAACACCCCAGTTCACGGCTACCAGGTAATTAGCACACAGCCGCACGTGCCAACCCATTTAATAATTACTGCAGTTCCGCAGTGGTTGCACTTCAATTTGCTGTATTTTTCCAAAACGGCGTACAAAAATAGTGAATCTGCTATCTCATTGCAGTCATGTGAAGCCTAACGAAGCTACTCGCGAATGTGTGTAGTGACTGTACGTAATTTCGCTGACAAGTCTGTCACAGATGGCTCCAGAAAGACAATGGTGGTGAAAACTCAGTATATACAAGTGAAAAGCTCGAATAGATCTCTAACATTACATTATGTACGTAATTAGGACACTTTTGGTCAATAAGACAATTTTTATTTTTATTTTTATTTATTTATTTATTTTGTTTTTTGTAATATACGGTATGTATTTATTAACTTCGATTCGTGCTGTTACCCTAGTTATATAGATATATAATTAATGTCGGGTGACCGGGCGTTGCTCGGGAACTTGTTTATATAACAATACCAGTATGCAACAGAAACATGTTGCAACACTTCCCTCGTAGGAATTACAACCGTTAAACGAAAATAGGCATACATGTACCTAGTTCAGTGTCACAGTAAATATTTTTGTCCAAAATTTCCAAGATAATTCGAAGTGCACAGGTTGGCTACAAATGCAAAAACTGTTTCAGTTCGTTAGTGTAGCCGAAGAAAACCGTATTTGACATCTATTATATTGCCCCTTTGGCGACGGTGCTATTCACCGCGTTTTAGAGGCTAACATATCTTCTGCGATCCGAAAAACATGAAATTATTATTATTATTATTATTATTTTTTGATACGTATAATTTTGTAAAACGCGTATTTACGAAAAATACCACTGTATAGGCGAACTTCAAGCAAAAAAGAAAAAAACAGTATAAATACAAAATTTCATCGAAATCGTTAGAGCAGCTTCCAAGACAGATAATTTACAAGAATTTTTCGTTGAAAGATATAATAAGGTTTGTAACAATCGACGTGTATCCAACCATTTGTTATACCGCGGGACCATTTTTTTTTTTCCTCATTTCTTCGTCTTACAAGTCTACCCTATGGGACGGGAGGGTATGATAGTTGTCTTGATCTTACCATCACCATGAAAAAGAGAATAAAACATGCAAAACGCACGGAGCAAAATAAACACTGTGCACTAGTTGATCAACTATCAGGCAAATTCCTCCAGAGCTGGTTGTAGCCGCGCCGGAGCGGCCGAGCGCATTGAGGCGCTATGTTCCCATGCGCGAGCCCGTTTCTCGTCGGGGGTTCGGATCCCCCCCCCCCCTCGGGCGTGGAAGTTTGTGCTGTCTTTAGTATAAGTTAGTTCATAAGTAGTTTGTAAGTTTAGGGACTGATGACCCCGCACTTAAGACCCATAAGCTTTAAAAACATTTGAACACTTTGAGCTGGTTGTACTTTGTGAAACCCTGGAGTCCACAACAAATCTAATTCTGATACACAGAACTACTTCAAATATCATATCAACTTATATATGCCATATATTTAACTTCAAGCATGTAATGGGCAAACAGTCCAGAAATGGCTTCAAAGTTTGTTCAAATGTTGTTGGAAGTCGCTAAGATTTCTCGCTATCAAATGCTGCATAAATAGGGTATAGGGGAATCTGCATTATACTTTAGGCTAAAACTAGTATTTTTTTATGCATCTCATGGGTTAAGAGGTCGTATCTCGTAAATTATGAATCGTACTATGTTATAATTTTGAAAGGAAGATTCAGTAATATATGCGGATAATAACGCAAAATAAATGCGTCTGTAATGTCATGATGCAGTTTAAGCCAGTCATAGAAAAACAACTAAGCAAGATAGAATGTTAAACTTCATCAAATGAAAGTCAATTCTCCAAGTTTGTATAGCTGTATAGAGCAGATAGATGTGGCTTCTATTTGTCGCTCAACATATTTTTAAACGATATTCTATTATATTCCATATAGGTTAAAAGAAAACAGATGTAACGATAGTGAACAGTGTCTCAGACAATTCCTTAAATATGATGCCGTTGAACACTATACAAATGTTGCTTATCATAACCACACAAGAAGCAGCCTATGGTCGCCCAATACGTAGACCATGTTGGCCATGTTTTAATTCGCCCCTTATTATCCATCGCTGAGGAAATATTACAACCAGAATGTCCCGAACACTTCTTCCACAATTTGGAGGAGAACCATCTTGTTGGAAGAGACACCCTCACCTTGATGTTCACCTCACCGGAGTTACGTTCGCGTTCAGTATTGGCATGAGGATATTCATCAGCCCATATTCTTATGTTACAGCGATGAAGATGACCTCACAAATGAAACGTGTCTTCATCACTGAACACTATATATACTCATTAGGAATTGTTCATCGTTTTCAATCTCATGAAGCATCTGTGAAGCAAATTAATATCTATTAGGCCAATAAGAAGGGTAGGCAGAGTCTAATAACAGCAGTGTGTAACTAGTTAAATGGAGATGTTACTGCAAACTTTATTGACTAGTCTTTTATAAGTGTAGCTCTAGACCGCATTCTCGATGCTCCTTAGTTGTCCCATACAGGTGCTACAGTTTCGTAACTAACCAGTTTACTTCAGCAGCTGATACCAAAGTGTAGCGTTACTTTTAAAGCCGTATGTATAGGCGATGTACAGGGCGCCACAAGCTATCACTTGACTTCAGCTCTGTCTGTGGTGTTATAGAGAGAGAAGAATCGATTAACATTCTGCTAGTACAACTTTTAAGTCAAAATTCTGTCCAATATAACAGACTTCTCTTTCCTTTTAAAATTATTTTGGTGTTTGTAGCTCAAGATTGCTTCTTTACACATGCGCGCAAAGTTGTGGGAAGTCTTTGAGATGTTTGATAGTACAAACATTCAAGTATTTTAAAGTATCCTACAGTTATCCTGATCGATGGCAATCACGTCGAAACAGGCCTGTCGAAATAACGTCTTCATAGCAGTGTCCTTGGTGTAAATCGTCTTTTCAAAATGTCTCTAAATGACATATATGACACAACGGGCCCAGAATGGCTGCAGCTGCTCTCCAAACAGCCCAATGTATTTCGACTAGACGACCTAATTCATTCCTTGTACAAACAGCCCACACCATTATGGATTCGCCACCGGCTTGCACAGTCCTTGTTGAGAACTTGGGTCCGTGCCTTAAACCCGCCTGCGCTACACTCGTACTCTGCCATCACCTGCTGCTAACGGAAATTGAAATCATTTGACAAAGCCACAGTCTTCCGATATGGCCAAGAGCTCTAGTCAGGCTCTGCAGGCGACGTTATGTTGTCAGGAAACAACTCAAGACTCCTTCCGTAGCACACTAACACTAAACTCGCTGCACTGTACTAACGGATACATTCGTCTCCGTCCTACGTTGATTTCTGCGACTATCTCACGTAGTGTTGCTTGTATGCAGTGGCGTAGCTATCATAGGGCTAGGCGGGGCAGTGCCCCGGGGCCCCCGAGCTCAAAGGGCCCCCCTCGACCACCGTGAGCGACGTTTGAAAAAGTTACAGTACATTATCGATTTTTTTGTTTTTGCTCTTCCACCCTACCGTCCATTATCTTCACCTTCCCTCAAACCAAGTATCCCTCAGTAGCCGCACTGGGCAACCGGGTGGCGGAATATTGCTTTTACTGGGACCTTCACAAGACGCCGCTCGGTGGTGTTGCTGACCTTCCAAGCCGCCAGTCGCTGTGTACAACAACCAGCACACTGCAGTAGGCATTGCAGAAGTAGAGGTAGCATCAAAGCTGCTCACAGCAACAACTACGCCTTCGCAGAATAGCGGCGTGCCGCTCGGCACAGTGTGAAGGATCGCGCACCTCCAAATAGTGAATAAATACATTTACTGTACAGTACTTGTTATTGGAAATAGAAATGTACAGTTCTATTATACGAATAATCGGTTTTCCGAACATCCACGTCCCCCAATTACTTCGGATAGTCGACGACCTACTGTATATAATATTTTAGTTCAATGAAGGATTTTAAACATTTAACTTTTTGAACACTGAGCAACAAACCTCAAACGCACGAAGTGAAATCCAAATATTATTCCCACTCAGAATATAAACATAACAAGGTCTATTGCTTGTCCGCTAAGACATGACCCTGCCACCGTTAGTGTGTTGTCGGTTGAAGTCGGAGTTGCCATGGCTGCCAATCTTTGCGAAATAACAGTGAATGGTGCTGAATTACTTGTGTGTTTTACAATACACGGTCTGACCACATTTTAATATGAAGCCTGTACGATGTATTATTACAGAACGGTATTATTATGGTAACTAAACTGTTTGTATACTGAATTCCCCCAAGGGAGTGCTCGTCAATCATAGATCCCAATGAAGTACTGTAACCAACTCCACTCTGAAATGCATGCAAGAAGAAAATATGCTTACTTTGTCAGAATAGTGAATTGTCCATTCTAAACGCTGCCCTCTACCCCAGTATCGTGATAATAAGCGAAGATGACGACTTATTTTACTTATTACTTCATGCAGCCTGGTAGCGGCACAGCTCAATACAAAATGCTTCATCATGCAAACTCCGGCAACTTTCTTTTACTGAAACCATCCTTCACGAATATTTCCCCCATTTTCTTTCTTTGACTGGGCTATCAAAGAAATAAGGCTGATCGGCATGGAGCATGGGGTCGTTTTATCTGCATGTCCTGCCCAGGCTCAACTCTATCCCTCGGCAAAATTTCATCGAAATGCACCCAGTAATTTTTGCGTAAAAGCATACAAAACAAACAAACTTTTACAGTTATAACTATATTATCTGCTGCGTGACACATAATTTACTTAGCAGTATTTAGGTTCGCCTTATTATTTCTTCCAGTGGGCGGTAAGGAGCTGAGGAAATAGTTTTGCATCGGTATACAGTTTTAGTTTAAAGCGGGCCCCAATGTCATTTTTGCCCCGGGGCCCTTGGTGACATAGCTACGCCACTGCTTGTATGCCAACACTGGTTTCTCTGCGGAAATGGTGCTGCACTCTGACATTGAGGGCAGACAATTCTGCGTTTTCTTTAGTGAGAGGTAATACCTGAAGTTCGTTATTCTCGGCAAAAACCTAACACTATGCTTCTCGAAATAGTGAATTTGCTAACGATATTCAAACTGGGATGTATGATGCATCTACACTGCTAAAACCAATTAGGGGATCAACTCAGTTATCGTACACAATATACATATGCTAACGTAAAAAAAAAACTATAAAAATTTTAACACGAATTCTTTACAGAACGATGGAAAAGCTGGTAGAAGCCGACCTTGAGTTTGGATTCAGGAGAAACGTAGGAACGCGGGAGGCAATTCTCACTTTACGGCTTATCTTAGAAGATAGATTAAGGAAAGGCAAACCTACATTTCTGGCATTTGTAGAAAGCTTTTGACGATGTTGATTGGAATACACCCTTTCAAATTCTGAAATCAGCAGAAGTAAAATATAGGGAACGGAATTTTATTTACAATTTGTACAAAAACCAGATCGCAGTTATCAGAGTTGAAGGGCATGAAATTGATGCAGAGGTTGGGAAGGGTGTAAGACAGGGTTGTAGCCTTTCCCCAATGTTATTCAATTTGTACATTGAGCAAGCTATAAAGGAAAGCAAGGAGAAATTTGGAGAAGGAATTAAAGTTCAGGGGGAAGAAATAAATACATTGCGTTTTGCCGACGACATAGTAATTCTGTCAGATACAGCAAAGGACCTGGAAGAGCAATTGAATGGAATGGGCAGTGTGCTGAAAGGTGCATATAAGATGAACATTAACAAGAGCAAAACTAGGGCAATGGAGTGCAGTCTAATAATCTCAAGCAATGCTGAAGGAAGTATGATTAGGTAACGAAATAATAAAGGAGGTAGATGAGTTTTGTTACTTGGGCAGTAAAATAACAAATGATGGTCGCAGTACAGAGGATATAAAATGCAGAATGGCTATGGGTAGAAAAGCGTTCTTGAAAAAGAGAAGTTTGTTAACATCGAATATTCATTTAAGCCTAAGGAAGTCCTTTCTGAAGGCAATTGTATGGAGTGTTGCCTTGTATGGCAGTGAGACATGGACGTTAAACAGTGCGGACAGGAAGAGGATTGAGGCTTTTGAAATGTGGTTCTACAGAAGAATGCTGAAGATTGGGTGGGTGGATCGCGTAACTAATGAGGAGGTACTGAACAGAATTAGGGAGAAAAGACATTTCTGGCATACCTTGAGTAAAAGAAGTGATCGATTGATAGGACACATTCTTAGACATCAAGGAATTGTGAATTTAGCGTTGGAGGGAAGTGTGTGGGGTAAAAACCACAGAGAAAGACCAAGAGATGGAAACAGTAAGCAGATTCAGACAATGTACGTTGTCGTTCTTATGTGGAGTTGAAGAGGCTTGCTCGGGATAGGGTATTGTGGAGACCTGCATCAAACCAGTCTCCGGACTGAAGACCACAGCAACAACAACAGACTACTCATTACTCCTGACGGTGGCATTCATGCCGAAACAGGCCTGTCGGATTAAATAATTCATTTAAAAGCAAATTGTTTGGTATGAATGGTTTCTAATGTCTCTAAATGACATACGACACAGCGGGCCCAGAAGATTACAAATGATCCCCAAATTCATCTGATAAGTGTAGATCCAACTACCATCTCGCGTTCAAAGCCTGTTAATTCACGTCGTGCGACCATAAATACGTCCAAAACGTTTTTAACCACAGGAGAACAGAAGGGAAATCTGCCAATACTCCGCCATTCTGTACCTTGTATACACGATGTTGTGCGTAACACTGTCCCGTTTCTTTTGTCGCGTTGGTGTACTGCGCGGAGCAAGCATTCCCGGAAGAAACAACGCTTCGGAAAGTGGCTTGGCTACAGCCTTATTAGTCAGAGTGCAAGTGTTGGCAAAGAGGAGGATGGCGGTCTGAGTCACGCTAGAGACGGCGCCGCGAGTAGTAAACATTGTTGCGCGCTGTCTCGCCTAGACAACGACCCGCTGCGCCCTAGTGCCGTCTATTCTCGGAAGCCAATAATCGTAAACGCCTGGGAACACACACACACACACACACACACACACACACACACACACACACACACACGGGGAAAGGTCATACGCCCCCGAGTCAGCGTTGCGTCATCGTTCCGTCGTTGTATTTCTTCAACAAGACCTCAGCTGTTTGGCTGTTGCCTTCCTGGTTTGCCTTATAAGGATAGATTGGCATTTTGGCGCCACTTTAAAACATAGTGCTGAGTGCACTTCTGCCACAGTCTCTCTGCAGCCATTATTGCTCTCTATGCTTCCTTCCGCGTCTTTCAAAATGTATTTCGTTTGAAAAAGGTCCCACACCGAATATTGAATAACTGTGCTGTGTAAGACGTCCAAAATGCTTCTCAGATAAAGGGCACTCAAACTTAGATACCATTTGTATAGAATAACATTGCACGTAAATTTCACTAAATACGAACAGTTTGTTGTTAGGGCTTCTAGTAAACGAAATCTATAGACACAATTTTCTTGCAACCTAAGGGGCTAACACTTCAACAACATAGAATAAATCGGCAGGATTAATTACCCTGACAGTGCACTGAATGAAAAAATTGATTTAAAGCACAAGAGCACATTAAGTATATAAATACAATGTTTTCGGGGTATTAAAACTGTGTGGTCTTCGCATATCCCAACTGTAAGTACTGTGCCTTCCCTTCATACATTATGTTATGTTGTTATTGTAGCTTCTGCTAGTCCTTTCCTCGGAGCTGTGGCCTAATTTTTTGGGCATAGTTGCATTCCCGTTTAATGACTGCAATTGGTCATTAATTTTAGGGGCACCCATTTGCATAGTTTCGTGGCTTTCCGCAATATTCTTTTCTTATTCATCCTCTTAGTATACACTGTTATCAGTCACGTTACTTTTTGTATTATGTATAATTTTATTTTGGTTCCTATCGCACATGGTGTAATTTCATGTTATTAGTGTGGTGTCGCCCAAGTATGAAGTGCGCGCCACGTACTTTCGCCGCGCGCCGCCATTCACGCACGGCGCGGCGTTCTTACGACGTCAGCCACGAGCGCCCTCTGCTACAACTCCGCTCGTGGCCACCACTGGACTGCATCGTTCACTTGGGACTGAGATAGGAACCAGTTACCTCTTGGGAATCAGATAGGCAGGCCTCTAGCTCAACTACGTATCAACATTCTACTAGTCTGCTGCTCTCCAAATTAAGTATTGTATTTATATTAAATATATCTCTTATACTAATCTAGCTTAGTGTTTCTAGTTTCTGCTGTCCCACTGGCTGGTCACCTCCGTACCTGCACACGCGTGCATCCTATTTTCCTGTGTCGGTCTGTCTCTACTCGGCCACCGACACCCAGGACAACCGGCGGAAACGAGACACAAAAATTAGTGCTTTTCTGTTACATAAATGCAGTCAGGTTAACATTCAGGCGCATTGTGCGCTAGATATTAAACTCCTTTTCGTACAGCACGACCACTAGAATTGAGAGTATGACGATCGGTCGGTGCCATTAGCACATAGTTGACGGCAGTTCAACTGCTACGGTGGCCGTTTCAGGGCTGATGCAGTTCTCGGGCGGTTCGGTACGTTACGTTTCTACATGGGATTCACATTTTGGTTCGGTATATTTAGGTGCGCGGAATATACATACATATTTCTGTTCTTAATAATGCCCATTTTGTATCTTTTCGATGTTTCGCTTCTTAATTATTGTTTTACATGCAGACCCTGCCTTGTGAGTGGCTAGTTGCCTGAAGTGTCTCCCGGCTTGTTGCATGTAGCAGAGACTCGCTATTTTAATCTGGTTCTACATCTAACAGTTTTACCGACTCACTAAGTACTTTTACTCCCTTTGTACTGAATAATTTTAGTAAGGATGTCGATTAGTCATTTTATTACATGGTAGACGTCACTTTTTTTATTTGATTATTTCGCCATTCCAATGTAAGCATTCACTAACTACTATATAAGGTATATGGGAGTAGCCCTTCATCATAGAATTTTCTAGATTGTGGGAAGTAACGACTCGCAAAATGACTGAAATTTACAAGAAATTAGATTCTTTCAAGCACACTGTCTTCTTCAAATCTAGTTTTCAATTAATGACTTTTTACAGTTGTAAAACTGCACGTGCCGTGTAGAAGGATTAATGTTAGTACCAAACAAATTCAAACATCGTGCCTCCTTCACTTTCAGATAAAGTCCTTTTACTTTACTGTTTGATTATCAAAAATGTTCAAATGTTTGTAAAGTCTATGGGACTTAACTACGGGGTCATCAGTCCCTAAACTTACAAACTACTTATGAACTAGCTACAACTAAGGACGGCACAAATATCCATACCCGAGGGGGGATTCGAACTCCTGACCGTAGTGGCCGCGCAGACTGTGACTGGCGCCACAGAGTAACGTATACAGAGGAGCAGCCCTCCTCCCCCCCTCTAAACCACTGTCCTACGCTCCCCTCGTAGTTCCGTAAGATGCTAGTAAGTGTCAGGCCGTTCCCCGGCTTAGGGTGCCTCTCGCACGTCAAAGGGTAGCGTGGAGGCACAGAGAAATATATATTTGTCTGTGGTGGAGGGGAGAGCTCGTGCCGCCTACCACGAGGCCACGGCTGTGTCCGGCGTGCCGGCGTTTGAGGGGAGGTGGTGGTGGGGGCAGCCGCTACCTGCCGCCTGCTCAGGTCAGTTTAAAGGGCTGCTTCTGACCGCAGAGCCATCATGGGACATCTTACGGAACTGCTGGGAACCCTCCCTCCCCGCAACCCTGAGCGTAGGACCGGGCCCTTATGGAGGTTTCCCGTCTGTATATATTTGTCTCTGAATGTACCACAGATTAACATTTGTCTGTGCTGGCGCGCCGCAGACGGCTCAGCCACCGCGCCCGGCATTGATTATCATTCTCCATTTGGGTACTCTATTTAAAAACATTTCAAAATATATTGACAATGAGTAAAAAAGCAGAACAATATTCGTCCCGTATTTACTTTGTCGGGACAACGGGATACTTAAGCCAAATAAAGGACAATCCCGTAATGTACGGGAAGTCTCATCACCATAATTTAGCGTAAGTCCCGATCTCAGTTGCAAAAACGTATGGCTTGCACGTAAAAATGTTTGACACGTATTTGCCATCGAGAATTACGATGCACGTTACAACCATTAGCATTTCAAATAACCAACAACAAAAGTGTGTAGTAACTCGAGCCATCATGACAGCTATAGACTACATGAATATTATAATAGACCATCTGCGCCTCCTCGTGTTTGGTGTCTTTATCAAACAGCGTTCCATCCACCTGAGTGCCACAATTTCTTCTGCTACAGTAGTTTGACAAGTGTGCAGCTGGTGTTTTCGCTACCAAATGTACTCCCTGTAACACTACTGGGGCGGTATTGTCCACATCTCACCACCCACAAATCAGCTAGACTGCATTTTACAGGAATTGGATGACCCTCGAAACAATTGAAGGACACGGATTCTACGTGACTGTGTTACTGCTATATTGCGTTCCAAAGGTATAGCAACACACTATGAAACAGGTGGTTATTGTGTGTTACCTCAAAAGTCGACTAAAGCTTGCTAGACATTATGCATGACTGCTTCCAGAGGCTTGAAACGGCAAAGAAAATCTTGAGTTCTGATAATTGTGACGTTTTTAACGAAGTTAACTGCTGAACATGAACAGACAAACGTAGGCTAACGTAATTAAAAGAAGAAAAAAAATATCTGTAAAGCTTATGGGACTTAACTGCGGGGTCATCAGTCCCTAAACTTACAAACTACTTATGAACTAACCTATACTAAAGACAATAAAAACATCCATGCCCAAGGACGGATTCGAACCTCTGACGCAGGAGGCCGCGCGATCCGCAACGTGGCGCTCCAGACCGCTCGGCTACTCCCGCGCGGCTAACGTAATTCAAACCTCTGCAGAAACATACGCAACAGACATGTATAAATGGACTTTTCAAGTCCATTACGTGCTTCTTTCAGTTTCTTCATGAACTTGGGAGGAACGTGAGTCGTGGTGTTTGTCAAGTTCTGAGCTAATAACACGAACAGGCGAAGGAAGACCGGCCAAATTCAGATCGCCGCTGAAACATACGCAATCGACATGTGTCAACGGTCGCTTCACGTAAACAGCGTTTGGACGTTACAGGCGCCCCCGTTTCACTGTCTCGGTTCCGGGACTGTTTTACGACCGTAGCTTCTGACGACAGAAAAAGCTCTCGGTCACTGCACGGAGAACATCCGTCTGAAGCGTTGCTCCAGTGGTAGAAACAGGAACTACTTTTTTCGAAAGAAACAACACCATTCCGCACAGAAACATGCTTGCCATTTTGCAGCAGATTTTAATCGTATAAAATATATACGTATACACTCCGATCCTGGTGAGGAAAAATATTTTTACATCTATTGGATGGGGAACCACCAACACCGTGAAAACACTATATAACTTGGTGCACGTGGAGAAACTGTGCAGTGGGTCGTATGCGGACATTTGACGGATGTGTGCCGTGCATTCATGTAATGCGACCTGTTTCTATATGAGACGACATATTTGAGCAGAAAAATCGTTGATCCTCTCTGCTCTAAAGAAAAATTTCCAGTCTGTGATGGATATTTTATATCATGTACAGCTAGTATATACGAGCATGCGTGGCTGTTATGCTGCCTCAAGGGGAAGACATGTACGCCATTTTCAGATCGCTGCTGCCGACGTATGGTTTGTAGTGCTTCTTCATAACGTCAGTCATAATTGAAAATATCACCGCTTTTGAAATGAGATCTGTGATTAATTTTCCAAGTGCGAAGAAAAACCAAAGGAAATTATCAGCAAATCGGTGAGGTTTACTGTCAAAAGTGTTTTCTTTCCACTATAATGCCCGACCTCACACGGTGGATGTGACCAAACAACTCTTACGGGAATTTCATTGGGACGTGTTTGATCATCCTCCGTACAGCCCAGATCTCGCACCTAGCGACTTTCGTCTCTTCTTTCACCCAAAATATGACCTTGGTGATCAACACTTCAATGATGACGAACTGAAAGAACATGTTACCTAAGGGTTGAATACACAGTCGGCAACCTTCTCTGAGGAAAGCATACAACTTGTGCCGCGTAATGACAAGTGCCTATATATATATATATATATATATGTTCATAAACCATTCATTAGATTGCAATGAAACTTTGGTGAACTGTTCACCGTACGCCCACGAAGGTTCCTGACCCAAAAACAATAAAGCTCAGGAGATATGACGTCAGAAATAATGAGAGGCCACCGCGTGAGATTTATGCGTCAGTTGTTGGAAA
Source organism: Locusta migratoria (assembly GCA_026315105.1). Lineage (NCBI taxonomy): Eukaryota > Metazoa > Arthropoda > Insecta > Orthoptera > Acrididae > Locusta > Locusta migratoria. The sequence continues at coordinate 323,012,738 of CM048745.1, read as the reverse complement.
ATGGGAGTATTTAGGTACCTGAAACAAAGTTTGCATGTTACTTCTGACGTTTATGAAGGTTTTTGCAATTGACCTCACTCCCCCCCCCCTCCCACACACATACACACAAATTATGAAAAGAAAACAAATCTACCGCTCGCAACAGTTTCGCGGTAGAAGCCGTAAAACGGATCAGGCATGACATTATTTGATACAAAGTTAGCATTACTTTACAGACTTGCATGTCTGCAAGTCTCCCTTAATTATCTTGCATCCAAAATTAAGCAATCTGTTTTCTTAATCTCTAGCTATATAAAAGCGAAAGGACACTCACTCACTGACTAAACACGCAATCTCGAAAACTACTTCACCTATGAAGATGGAATTTCGCAGGAATGTAGTTTATAGGTAGAAAAAGTCAGCTAAGAAAGTATTTTGTGACAGGTGCATGGCGGAGCGTATTTGTGCTACAGACTCACGAAATCTACAGTTTCATTGCGATATACACGAAATTTTTCGCATGCTTGACCTAAAAAAAAAAAAAAGAGAGAGGAAGGTCACCATCTACCTTAAGTCTTATACTGTGCATGGGGGAGGGTACATTGCAACATAAAAAATGGATCCCTAAATAACTCTAACGTTCCATAACTTGAGAACAACTCGTTCGATTCCACAGATCCCTTTTTTTTTTCGCTTTTTTGTTTTCGCTATTCTTAGAACAAGGGTTGTGTGAAATAAAACTGGAATATTTGAGAACAACAAATTGCGTTTTTCAATGTGACCCTGCGTTTCGATTGCAAAGTAATCTATAGTTTTGTTACGATGGTGATGAAATTTTCATACTCTACTTTAAAAACAAGAGGAATGTTACCGTCTTTATAAAATTTCGTTCGGTGCATGGTTGTTTTATATAGTTTCTATTTTTCTTATCTTTGTCATTTACACTAGAGCCAACTGGTGGCGTCTGACGTTTACTTTGACGATGCTGGGTGAATTGGCTTCAGTAATGTTCACCAGGGCCTTGACGCCATACAATTTTATTATGTAAACCCCCTTCTACGGTATGTACTTAAGATATTTGTGTTTGTCACGTACTTTGGTATCTCTCTTGTCCATGCAGTTCTCTGTTTTGTGACACTAGGCTTACTGATGTTTGTAACTTTACAGATTCTGAAGATGATTTTTTTCGAAACGCGTACATAAACGCATGACCACATCACTATCTGTGGCTCTATAATGTTACACAGCGTCCTATTAGCACTGTTTATCAACTAATGGTGGAGGAAATTTACAAAATGCATTGTTTTGCTCCAATCTTTATGAATTCTTGCACATATGACCTTCAAACCAAGAGGAAGATCACCAGTTACATAAATGTTTGTACGGTACATGACAGAGTTTACCTTGCAGAAAACTTTGCCGAGAGAGGGAAAGGTGGAAACGAACAGAGAGATGGGAGAGAAAGAGGTGGATGCAGAGAGAGGGGATAAGAGGATGTGTACTACGAGAGTGCAGAATAAATAACCACCCGGGTAACCCCGGGTTTACAGCTAGTAGCAAATACAAAGAAACAATTTTTTTTTCCTTCCCGTGACGGGATTTGAACTGGGGACCTCAAGCTCAGCGACCTGCGAAGCTAACCACTGCCCCACGCGTTCCGCCGGAAGATTCGCGGCAATATCGGAAAAGCGATTTGATGAACTCCCTACCAGGCACTTCAATGTAATTTGCAGAGTATTCATGTGGAGTTGTTGTTACACAGTCACTGATAGCTCCTGAGTGAATTGGAAGATTAGAAGAGGCAGTACCCACTTTCATTTGCGGCGCTGGGTCCGAGACGGCGCCGGGTGTGACGTCACGGCGGGCTGTTGGCTTGCGGTGCAGCAGTGAGCATCGGCGCCGCGGGAGGCTGTGTTTGCCGGCCGCAGCTAAATTGCCTCCGTTTTCAAGGGGAGCTGCCGGGGCGGGCACCGAGGCGCAGTTAAAAGCTCGCCGCTGCGCACTACTTACGAGTCTCTCACTCCAAGGCGAGGGATTCAGTCCCACTGGCAAGTAACCAGCCGTCTGGGGCGTTACGTTGCGGACCGCTGTCGCTTGCGTCTGAGGTTCCAGTCCAGGCTGTTTGTGTCGTCCTTAGTACAGTTTTACAGGGTGATCTGAAATTCCAGTTACAAACTTCTAGGACTTGTAGAGGGTAGTGAGGGCATAACATTTTGAATAGGTACCCATAGTGATGTGGGCCGGCAATATTCCCAGTGGGAAGGAATTGTTCGGTCGCCTTAGTGTAAGTCTTTTCATTTGGCGCCGCGTGGGCGACTTACGTGCCCATGATGATGAGAAGATGATGATTAGGACAACACACAGCACCCAGTCCCCTGCCGGGAATCGAACCCGGGCCTCCTGCGTGGTAGTCAGCGACGCTACTGCTGAGCTACGGAAGCGGACATAAAAAAGAAGAAGGGAATTTATGAAAATTTTTAGATTTTGTAAGTTCTAAATCTTATTAATAGTAAAAAAAAAAACCTTATAACTAGGTTAACTAAGTGAAGTCGTACATTTTGATTCAAGATTTATCATTCTTCGCATAAGTTCCCTTGCTAATTCCATGCAGAACATCATTTACTTTAAGTCTTGTGAAAAAAATAATTTAAAATATACGCTAGGGCTACAATTCTTTCGGCAAGTTGAAACCCCACATTTCTCTGAATGAAACCTAACTGCCGGCCGCTGTGGCCGAGGGGTCTGCGGCGTGCCTGTCACGATCTGCACTGCCGCTGCGGTCGGGGGTTCGAATCCCCTCCTCGGGCATGGATGTTTGTGCCGTGTGTTTAGTATAAGCTAGTTCATAAGTAGTTTGTAAGTTTAGGGACTGATGACCCCGCAGTTAAGTCCCATAAGCTATACAAACATTTGAACATTTTTTTTTTTTTTTTTTTTTTTTTTTTTTAAACCTAAACATCCAAAATATTTCTCTGAGGCGTAATTCTCACCCGGCCGTCATCTGTAGTATTTTTTAATTTTTTCCAAACTAATGACTAGAGGTGTTTCAGAATTCAAGGACTCCTCAAATCCTGCTATGAATTATGATTTATAAAAATTCATTTTCTATAACATTGCTATCAATTTCAGTTTTAGAATCTTTAATTAAAGTTTTACAATGTTCTATGTTAGTAAAATCACAATTTAAAAAAAGCAGTCAACAATCCGAAAATTGGTTTGAACACCACAGTGCTTTACTACGCATGGTCCTGTTTGGAGGTGGTATGCCGTTGCCTTCCTCCGACCTTTGAACTGACTTACCCAGCCAGTTATAGGGGTACCTACAGTTTAACGTGGAATCCGAACCACGGTGCTACTCGGTATTTGTCACATGAGCAATACTGCCAGAGGGGAAAGAAATGGAAAGTGACAGATGAAAATCGTAGGACCTGGCGGGGATCGAACCAGCGACCTTTGTATTTGTAGTCAGGCACTCTACCACTGAGCAACCGAGAGGCACCATATATTTTTAAGCAAAAATCAAATTATTTGCATAATTTTTTTTCCCGAAATGCCTTTTTCTATGACTAATGTTTACAAATTTTGCACCAGTTTATTTTAAACTTTATAGCCTATAATATATCATTAACGTCTACATAAAACATTACAAATCGAATAAACAAACCTCCCTGTGTATTTTAGTATTTAGTAGCTACTCACTAGATGGCATATCAATATCATAAATTCGGTTTTTGTAAAGGTTGATTATTTTGAGGTTCGCAGTTCTAGAAAACGTAAGAATCGTAAATTTTGAATGCTGGTTTTTTTCTGCACTCTTTGTGCAATTACAATATTTTTTTAACATGTAAGAGTGTTCGTGTTTGTTTTAATAAATTCCCAAGAAATGTAATTAATTATAATTTTTCTTACAATACACTGCAGTTTGTGTGTTTCATTTAACTATATAATTACTGCCATAAATCTTTTAAATTTTATTGAGCTATCTGGCTGGTTAATCATAAATTCCTGAGAATTTATGAAATTTGGGAATATTGCCGGCAATATTCCCTGGGAATATATCCTCGATTTGAAATTCTTGGGAATTTCACAACAGTAGGAACCGATGACCAAAAACGTATCGTTTACTTTCTACGGCAGTTTCAATTCGTATGTTGCATCGTCGCGACCCAGTTTCTCCACGTCGAGTTCTCTTCAGATACGAGTGTAGGTTCACAAGGGAGTGTGTTCTGAATGTTCGAAATAGCCAAGTCTGGGCGGACGAAAACGCTCATACCACGCATGACCCCGCAGTTAAGTCCCTTAAGCTTAAAAACATTTGTACATTTGAAAGATCAAACAACAATGAAACTACGTCGTGGTTGTGCAATCAACTTTTGCAACAAACGTATAAATACAGTATCAGCACCTTGTGGTGACTTGTTTTCACAATGAAATAATGTGAGACATGACTGACTGACTCATCACTTTTGAACAATCTTAATATTTTTAACATATCTGCGTATTGTTAGCGACCGTTATAACGTAAAGGGGTAAAAGTGCAACCCTCGGTCGCGTAGATAAAATTATTTGACCTGGTTTCGGCAGTAACTATGATTGCCTTCATCATAAAATATAAATTAAACCTACAACATGAGATTGCAAAATTTATAAAACAGTCAGTTTTTATAAAAAGGAGAATGTAAGTACTAATTTGATGTAGGGCATTGAAGCAGCACTTACAAGTCACATAATAAAGGTTACAAGTCAGCTGTACAGATTACGCCAAAAATTTTTTTAAAAAGAAATATAAGAAAAGCTAGCCACTAGAGGCTGCACGACTGCACGGAGGTATCAACCCACCACAAAGTTGGGGAGTGCCAAACTACTTTTGACGTCTTACGAAGAAGAGCAGATGAGACTGCTGATGGGAAGTGCCAACCATGAAATTGCAGACTAATTACGTGGTGCTGCTGCAGCAACGAGGCATGCACCGATCGAGGACAGTCCCATACCACCCTTATGCGAAGGAAGATGCTTAATTTTCAAGATTTCTTTCTCCCGCTTATTTTTTTCATTAATTCTGCACGTATGATGGAAAAGTTATTTTGCTATCATCCCGTAATATCATTACTATTGTTTCTTTTATATGTCAAACATACTTGTTTTCTAATCATTAAAAAAAGTGGTCGATCAGATCAATGGTATCTGTTCAATGCTAGGAGAAGACATGCTTCGAGGATTTGGCAGCGTCCATAGTGGAGTAATCTGCAGAAAATGCGGTCTCCCGAAAACAATTTTTTTCCTTCCTTTTCTTATTGTTTTTATCGCCAGTCTACGCTATTGTCTACTACTGCTCATTAATTTCAACAGTAGCTCGTCATGGAAAAGACGGTTTTACTTTGTCCATACTACACATAAAGTAAAATAATAATAAAAGAGTTTAAAGAGGCTAATGCCTCCGTGCAGGTGTACAGCCTCTAGTGGCTAGCTTTTCTTATAGGTTAAATTTATTTTTTCTTATGAAGGCAATCATAGTTATTGCCGAAACCAGGATAGTTAATTTTATCTTCGCGACCGAGGGCTGCACTTTTATCCTTTTAAATTATAACGGTCGTTGACAATTCGCAGCTATGTTTACAATTTTATATTATGTGATGACTGACATCTTTCACATTATTTCATTGTGAAAACAAGTCACCACAAGGTGCTGATACTGTATTTATATGTATGTAGCTTGTTGCAAAGTTGATTGCACACGCACGACTTTTAGTTTCATTGTTGATTGATCTTTCCTGATTTAAGTTTTTTTTATTAAAAGTCTATGACTCTCCTTTCAGTAGTTAATACCTACACCCTCATATTTAGTTTGAATGCCTATGTCAGAGGAGTAATGAATTTGGACGTGTGATGTTATTTATGAATAACTGTCAGAATAATCAGTATCTGCCGCCACTGCGGACAGATTCACAAAAATGAACCTGCGTCCTTACACTTCCACAGACAGAAGTACTGTTCCACCTCGCAGCGGAAACAGTAGATAATGTATAACAAGGTACGTGTATATCTTTTGCATTTACTGCCAACCTAAGTAGGTGTACCAACATAACGTTCAGTTTGTGATAGGACCACCGTCTAGTGCAGAGGTGGGCAATGAGCGAGCTGCGCTCTCGGAGCCGCGTGAGTGAGCGTGAGCAGAACCGCGAGCAGCTGGCGTCCATCACGTAGTTCCTGCTGAAAAGACTAGATGGCGTTATGCGCAGCCAACGCGCTAACGTAGCCGCAGAAATGCACCTGGCTCAGTGTGTTATGAAATAGTGCAAACTCTTTAGTATCCAACTCGAATGAACAGATTCCACTGCTAGGGGTATCTTCTGAAAAATGCTATTATGTTTATAAGTAAGTAACGGAAATACGTGCGCCGCAAGCATGCAGACCTCTAGCGGCAACTAGGATAACTACCAGCCGAGCGCGAACGCTGTTCTTTTTCCGGCCTGAGCAGGAGCGCTGCTCATTGAGCCGATTTGTGCCCACCTCTGGTCTAGTGCCACCCTTTTATAGAAGGTGGACTACAGGATCTAGTGCCACCGTTTAGGGCCATCCTTATTTCTCTTACCTCTGCAGAAAGCTCATGTGCTACCCAACTATAACTGCACTGTGTAAGATTACCGCCCAATAGAAATATTGGTAATTAATAGCATTTGATAATTAAACAGTATGAAGTTCACTGCAAACATTGACCATGCCAATGCACAAAATGTTACATAATTTTAACCTTATTAATTATGGTAGCAATGTATGTACACAGTTGGGTGACAACATTTATAGTTAGGCCAAAGGTAGAAATTCTCCACGTTGAGATTTGCTGTGTGCTTGTAGCTGACGGGAGGCCAGCGATTAGGCCGACGTTGGTGGCTTGTTCCAGCTTAGGATTTCCAGTTTCGTTTTCGGTGAGGGGAGGGAGGGACAATGGCGAGTGCCAGGCACAGTGCAGTGCACAGCATGAAATAAAATATTCTAATACTACTGGCATTTGAAGTAATACGATGCAGTTAGGAACCTTTAAGGCCCTCATTACAAAATAGCCTGTTGACAAATAAACAATACATTAGCTGATATAGTCACATCTGGCATAATACGTTTAATTGACAATGAAAAGTAATAAATTACCAATGAATACAAGACAGTTACACAACTAGCATGGCAATGTTTGTTGATAAAAGTAATATATTAACTATTTCTCATTTTATTTTCAATTAATCTTGTGTATTTTATCTTGAAATATTCAGTTAAATCACTTATCTGTGATATAAGAAATAGCTCGATTATAATAAATAGTACAAAGGATGTTTATACCAATATAAAAACCTAAGAAGACAATTTATTTAATGTGTAGTGTAATTATTTTGATTGTAAGTAAAGTTTTAGAAATGTATTGGCTGAGCGCTGTACGTTGGCAAATCGGTTAGAACAGCTCACATGGGGAAGTTGATGACGTAGGGGAAAAACCCTGGCAGTTGAGCTTTTGGTGCGCGCGCGCAGGAAGTGAGGAGACGGGAGCACGTGGGGAAGTGGCCGGGCGGCGTCGCTCTGCACGGTCGGCATGTGGACCTCGAGGTGGAGGTTATAGATTTGTGTGTGGTAATCGCCACGTGTGGTTCCTCGTCGTAGACTGCACCAAGTTGAATCGAGTGCTACTGTGTGTTGAGATTATTTAGCCGGTGGAACAAGGTGTGCATCGCATTGAATTAAAGTGACTGATTTGGTAATGTAACACGTGTCGTCGCATAGGCATGAACATAAACGGTGTTTGAGACAGGCACATGGTGTTAAAACAATTTGCGACAAATATTCATTTTTGTCTGGGGGCTCACGAGCTATAACTGTATTTGATAAATGTGCCGACGTACAGACGTATCAGCCACAGGGTTCTAAGATTGTGAAATAAACAACATGAAGTGAACTTTTACGTGTTTTCAAAAATAGTAGTTAGTAAACCCTTTTATCTCATGCACTTGATTTTATTATGAATTTGTTTTGTTAATCATATGCGGGGAAGGAAAGCTGCGAACGTGTGATATCATCCCGTAGAAAACGAGTCAAACAGTCGCAATCACAGTTCCATTATTTTTGGATGTTTATTAATTTGGTTCGCAGCTGGTGGTTGTGAGTTTTAGAAATTAAACTTTCTCTATTTTAAACTCTCACCTCGATCTTCACGCTTGCAACTGAATATAAGAAAAAAGAGCGCCGCCCTCTGGTGTGGTGGTTTTGGCAGAGGCATCAATCGGCGCCGGCAGACGGGCCGAAAGACAGCTAGTCGGAATCCGTTAACGAGCGCCCAGAGAGACAGTGTGCCAGCCGTGACTGGCGCGCCTTTGTGGACGGGACGGTCGGCCCGCGGCGGCCGCATCAGCCAGTATCGACCACGCCACTGTGCGCTGGCCTGCAGCGGCGAGAGCCAAGGCGAAGCCCGAGGCAGCCACCAGGTCTGGCCCGCGTGCCTGGCCGCCAATTTATGAGGTCAGCTGCGTCGCGCGCCACAAAATTCTCCTCCATTCCACCTCAACTCACCTCGGCATCCCCTCCCCCCCCCCCCCCTGGGCCGCCCGGAAATTTCTCCAACCCCCTCTCGCGCCGCCGGAGTTCGCTGGAAGCTCCCGATCAACCACTGCCTCAGCGATAGCCGACTTTTATTCCACGCCGCTCACTGACTGCAGCTGCCAGTTAAGTTCCTGAAGAGAATGAACCCTTTGAATTGAGGTTTGATTCCATTTCCTGGAGGTGCTCCACAACCACACAATTATAAACACACCAGATGTATTTCGCAGCATTGGCCATTAATGTTTTATTAAAAAAAACACAGATCGATTTCAATCACCTAGTGATCATCTTCAGTGTTCTTCAAACAAGCATTATGAATGCCCTGATCATGTTCAGGACACTGAAGATGATCACTAGGTGATTGAAATCGATCTGTGTTTTTTTTTTTTAATAAAACATTAATGGCCAATGCTGCGAAATACATCTGGTGTCAGAATGAAACTTCACTCTGCAGCGGAGTGTGCGCTGATATGAAACTTCCTGGCAGTTTAAAATTGTGTGCCGGAACCAGGACTCGAACCTGGGTCCTTTGCCGTTCGCGGGCAAGCGCACTACCGACTGTGTTATCCCGACACGACTCACGATGCCGCCTCACAACTTTACTTAGGCTGTGGCTACGCCATGTCTCCACCATATCCTTTCTTCCAGGAGTGCTAGTCTTGCATGGTTCGCAGGAGAGCTTCTGTGAAGTTTGGAAAGTAGGAGGCGAGGTACTGGCCGAAGTTAAGTTGTGAGGCGGCATCGTGAGTCGTGTCGGGATAGTACAATCGGTTGTTCGTAAAGACATCTCCCACATCCTCTAGAAGTTTGTTGGTGTAGTAGTGTAATTCTGAAACACACTGAATTATGGGACACACACACACACACACACACACACACACACATCTCAGTCTTCTACGTTCATTTACTGCCGAAAATATGCGCAGGACGAAATTTTGTGAGAGACATTTTTTTATTGCTAGCATGTGAGGAATCGCGCTGCGAAGCCCGAGTGGGAAAATTTAGATTAACCGTGTATATGATTTTTGTAAATATATTGGACCACGCTGCTATGGTCATCAGTCTCTAGACTTACAAACAGCTCTAACTTCCAGAATGAAACTTTCACTGTGCAGCGGAGTGTGCGCTGATATGAAACTTCCTGGCAGATTAAAATTGTGTGCCGGAACCGGGACTCGAACCTGGGACCTTTGCCTTTCGCGGGCAAGCGCACCACCGACTGTGCTATCCCGACACGACTCACGATGCCGCCTCACAACTTTACTTCCGCCAGTACCTCGCCTCCTACTTTCCAAACTTCGCAGAAGCTCTCCTGCAAACACGCAAGACTAGCGTTGTGTTTAAACCCTTCGACGTTTTTTATTATATACCTTCCCTCCCCTCCCAAAGACCGCGTGCTATTCTTTTCAGGCCGCGCGGAATGGCCGCGTGGTCTAAGGCGTCATTCTGCGGCCTAGGCGGCCGTTCCCGTCGGAGGATCGAATCCTCCCTAGGCCATGGGTGAGTAAGTCAGTTTAAGTAAGTCTAGGTGCCACTCCCAAGAACCACAGACATTGCCGGGGTGGGGTGGTTTGCGTGCCGTAACGATACAGATAGCCGTGCAACCACAGCGGAGGGGTGTCTGTGGAGAGGCCAGACAAACGTGAACCATGTTACACGGTTCGAGTGTTCCTTTGCCATGGACTGACTGCGGCCATTTGATCGAAGCTCTTTGGTGCAATCGATAAGAGGCGTGTGAGGCGGGCGAGGAAAGAAAAGAGTCTCTCTGGCTAACGAGGAGGTGGCGTTGTGCATCCGGGAACTTGGTGACCGGAACTCCTAGCGAGCGTTGGTGGACAGCTGCCAAGGGCAGAGGGACGTTAATGCCTGATGCATCGACAGAGAGTTTCGTGAGTTCTGATAAGACGTCGGCACGCTTTGGCAGCCATCCTGTGTAGAATGACGGTATGTCGCCTTGCAACTTTTGAAACCCGAATTCGCCCCGATCACGTGATATTTCATTTGCTGTAACTGCTGTGAAGTTTTCTAAGAGTGAAGAATACGGACAGCACCAGTAATGAGTGAGTCGTTTGGTTGGCCGGAGCTATGGCACGAACTGTTGCCTGCTGTCTTAGTTGGACAACATTTGTTGATCTGAAAGTCAGTCGTGTAATGAGGGGTATCTGTAGTATGAAAGCATAACCGGTCTAAGGGGTGGGTAGATGTTAAGTAATTTTAAGTCAGCTTACTTTGTATGTGCTACTTTAATGAGGTTTTTGTTACTGTAACATCTCGCTGTGTGCTATTGTTTGTAGTGCTGAAAGTTCCTTGCATTGGCAGAGTAGTAATTACGGATATCACTGAGAGCTCTCATGGTAAGGTGTTGATTGAATTTCTTGTGGTAAACTGTTAAAATAAATATTGCATGAGTTTAGAAGCAGTTAATTTTCTGGATGAGCTTTTAAAATATTTATCTGATGTTCTCGTGAAGTTTTGGTTGAACTGAGTTAACTTGTTAAAGTTTAACGGCAAGCGTTGATGAACTGGCTGTGTAAATTACTGTAATGACCTGTTAATTTTCCTAAGTGGGCGAAGCACTGCACCCTTGGGCAATAACTGAAAGCTCTATAACCTGATTATAAACAGTAAAAGCGTTAAGTGCATTGGATACACTGTTCCGTGTTCCAGATATTAAAAATCAGTTAATATTGTTGTTTAAAAATTACTATTTACAATTTTATTGTAATGTCTTTATTTTAAAGCTCTGCTCAGTTAAAGGGCACGATAAAATGAAATGGTGGGGCACGGTGTTGATTGTTCAGCCAATGTAAGAACATTGTTTTCTTTTTGGGCTTATAATAAAGTGTTTGACTTTCAATATAAAACCAGTTCGCTCCACTTCCCACAGAATCCCGTGTTTCTGCCTATCAAAACGTGTGGTTCCTGAAGAGGGGCAGCTGCCTATTTCAGTAGTTACAGGGGCAACAGTCTGGATGATTGACTGAGCTGGCCTTGTAACATCAACTAACAAGGCTTTGCCATGTAGTTACTGAGAACGGCTCAAAGCAAGGGGAAACTACAATCGTTACTTTCCCCGAGCACATGCAGCTCTATTGTAGGAATATATGATGGCGTCTTCTTGAGTAAAATAGTACCCCATTCGGATCTCCGGGCGGGGACTAGTCAGGAGGATGTCGTACCCAAGAAAAACAAAACAGGCGTTCTATAGGTCGGAGCGTGGAAAGTTCTATCCCTTAATCACGTAGGTAAGTTAGAAAATTGGAAAAGAGAAATGCATAGGTTAAAGTTAGATATGGATTAGTGAATTTCGGTGGCAGGATGGACAGGATTTCTCGTCAGGTGAATACAGCGTTATAAATACAAAATCAGTTTGTGGTAACGCAGGAGTAGGTCTGATGATGAATAAGAAAATAGGAATGCGGGTAAGTTACTATGAACAGCATAGTGAACGCATTATCTTAGCAAAGACAGACACAAAACCAACATCGACCGCAATAGTGCAAGTGTATATGCCAACTAGCACAGCCAATGATGAAGACATCGAAGAAAAGTATGAGGAGATAATGGAGACAAGAGAAGCAGCTGTATGAATTTCAAGAACTCAGACGGAAAACAAGTACTAAGCAAAGAGGGTAAACCTGAACTGTGGAAGGAATGTATAGAGGTCCTGTACAAAGGAAATAAACTTGAGGCACTATTCTAGAAAAGGAAGACGAAGTGGAGGAAGATGAGGTAGGAGATATGATACTGCGAGAAGAATTTGACAGAGCGTTGAAGGATTTGAGTCGAAACAAGGCCCCTGGAGTAGATGATATTCCGTCTGAAATGCTGATATCGTTAGGAGAGCCAGTCATGAACAATTTGTTCCATCTGGTATGTAAGATGTATGAGACGGGAAATATCATCAGACTTCCATTAGAATATCGTAATTCCAATTCCAAAGTAAGTGGCAAATGCAGACAAATGTGAAAATTACAGAACTATCAGTTTAATAAGTCATGGTTGAAAAATAACACGAATTATTTAAACACATTGAAAAACTTGTAGAATCCAACCTCAGGGAAGATCAATTTGGATTTAGAAGAAATTTAGGAACACTGGAGGCAATACATTACGAATTATCTTCTAAGAATGGCTAAGTAAAGGCAAACCCACGTTTTTAGCGTTTGTAGATTTGGGGAAAGGTTTTGACAATGTCGACTGGAATACACTCTTTCAAATTCTGAAGGTAGCAGGGGGTAAAATATAGGAAGCGAACAGTTATATTCAACCTATACAAAAACCAGACAGCTGTTATTAGAGTCGAAGGGCAACAAAGGGACGCAGAGGATTGGAAGGGGGTAAGACAGGGTTGTAGCCTTTCCCCAATGTTGTTCAATCTGTACATTGAGAAAGCAGAGAAGGAATACAAGTGGAAATTTGGAGAGGGATTTAAAGTTCAAGGAGCATATATAAAAACTTTGCAGTTTGCTGATGGCATAGTAATTTCGTCAGAGACTGCAAAGGATCTGGGAGATCAATTGAATGAAATGGAAAGTGTCTTGAAAGGAAGATATAACTTGAAGATTAACAAGAGTAGAACGAGTGTAATGGAATTTAATGTCAGAAAATCAGGCGATGCTGAAGGAATTAGATTAGGTAATGAGCCAATAAAAGTAGCAGATGAATTTTATTTTTGAGTAGCAAGATAACTACTGATGGTAAACGTAAAGATGATATGAAATGCACAATGGCTATGGGAAGAAAAGCGTTTCTAAAGAAGTGAAACTTGTTAATATCCAATATTAATTTAAATGTTAGGAAGTCCTTTCAGAAAGCATTTGTCTGGAGTGTAGCATTGCATAGGATTGAAACGTGAAAGATAAGAACTTCAGACAAAAAGATGATATAAGCTTTTGAAATGTAGTGCTACAGACCGATGATGAAAATTTGATGGGTTGATCACGTAACTAATTTTTTCGATTACAACAAATGAAAGCAATCACATTCCAAAATGTACAGGTAGGTATGACGTACCTCTGTATTACAAAAAAATGTAATAGCTTTCATTTGTTGTAACTGTATATATATGTAAAAAAATAAAAACAATTACTGTTACTGTGTAAATTTCGTTACACATGTCTTAACGATACAAGAAGCGAGCACATTGGCAATTTGTTACATCTTTGACATACCCTGTTCTCTGAGGCTGTTACATTTGATCTTTGACTTGTTGTATTTCGAAATAGTAGTGTTTTTATTTAAGTTAAGTGCAGGAACTCCTTGATGTTGTCGTTATCACTATCACTTTTAACTTGTATTTTAATTGGTTTTATATATATGACAACACTGTCAACTTATTCACAAAATATGTATAAAACTAAACTGCTCATGTAATTTTGTAAGTACTTCTACCACGGATGAAGATCTTTATTATTTGTGTCACATTGAAGCTTAACTAATTTTTGTACTATTATAGAATTGCCTGGAAGATGGGACACTCCCGAAACCGGTAGCACAATAAATTAAATTTTACATGACAGCAAAGTGTACAATGCATTTTCTGAAATATATCGCTGTCGACGATCGCCATAAACAAGTAAACTTTTCATATTTGTATAGGTGCAAATCGTATATGTCATACGATAATAATAAAAATAATCAGATGGGGTTGGCAGAAGAGATAGAGAAGATGGAATGGAAGGTTGTTCCTCACATGGAGCACAATCTCGCTCAGCGTGACAACGCCAGACCTCACACGAACGCAACGACACCTCCAACAGCATGACTCCTTGCTTTCATTGTCAGCCAGCAGTCTCAAAATAAATTTGGCTGTGATATCTCCGACCATTCTCGGTGTAGCATTTCATTTGGTAAGCAGCAGCGCGTGTTAATATCGTGCCAAATGACCGTGTATTTAGAAAGAAATATATTAATGTTTGTCTTTAAATGTTCAAATGTTTGTATAGTTTATGGGACTTAACTACGTGGTTATCAGTCCCTAAACTTACAAACTACTTATGAACTACTTACGAACTAGGACGGCACAAATATCCATGCCCGAGGGGGGATTCGAACCCCCGACCGTAGTGGCCGTGCAGACCTTGAGTGGAGCGCCTTAGTCTCCTCGGCCACCGCGGCCGGCAATGTTTGTCTAATGTCATCTCTAACACAAGCATGTTCCCAGCAAAGAAGTAGGCACACAGAGTGGTTGCAATAAACGACATCGCGAGGGACAGGTTATTCATAATATACTCGTGTAATGGATAGATTGCATAGATTTAGTCAGTAAAATATCAAAAAATGTTCAAATGTTTGTAGAGCTTATGGGACTTAACTACGGAGTCATCAGTCTCTATACTTACAAACTACTTATGAACTAGCTAATACTGAGGACGGCACAAATATCCATGCCCGAGGGGGCATTCGAACCCCAGATCGTAGTGGCCGTGCAGACTGTGACTGACACGCCGCAGAATGCTGAGCCTCCGCAGCCGGCAGTAACATATGAGACTTCTTTGGTCATCATTCTCTAGTTTTATAATCTATGTAAATTGACAACATAAACACCCATGCCCGAGGGAGGACTCTAACCTCCGGCGGTGTGCTCTTCGCAGCAATGCGCCTTAGACCGCTCGGCCACTCCACCGCGGTGAAACGTAAGTCACGTTTATGGAAGCCGCCAGATTTCAGATGGCGGTGGAAATGTGATGCTGTCTAAAAGCTGTAACCAACGACCTTGTCAAATATTGACAAAAGCACGCGTCACGATAGACCGTGCTTGCTGTAGATAAACAAGGCAGCTCAGCCGGCGATCCGAGAGGCACGACTCAGCATTGACAGTGTGTAGGTTGCTTCGCCAAGTCCCACACACTTGTAACGCTTGCTCGGAGTATGCATAGAGTAGGCTGAGTTAGATAAAACTTCCCGTCGACAGTGGTTTCATGGCGCATGTAGCAGGAGCTGGGGAAATAAGTCAGTCGTGCCCTATTCATACGAATTATACCGGCGTTTGCGAGTGGGAATTAGGGTTTTTGAGGATGACGCTTTAGTATATCAAGAAGGGACAACACCTGAAAAGGGTAGTGAAATCATGGAGGATCTGCAGCGTATCGCCACTCGGGATTGCCACACGAGCCGGCCGCGGTGGCCGAGGGGACTGAGGCGCTGCAGTCACGGTCTGCACGACCACTATGGTCGGGGGTTCGAATCCCCCCTCGGGCATAGATATTTGTGCCGTCCTTAGGATTAGCTAGTTCATAAGTAGTTTGCAAGTTTAGGGACTGATGACCCCGTAGTTAAGTCCCATAAGCTTTACAAACATTTGAACATTTTGATTGCCACACGATCTGGAGCGTCATGTTAAGGATTGTGCGGCCGCTCCCGTGGGAGGTTTCCGTACTCCCTCGGGCAATGCGATTGTGTTGTCCTGAGCAATCAGTCAAATGTTCGAATGTTTGTAATTCTATCGGACCAAACTGCGTGGTCATCAGTCCGTAGCTTACATGCTACTTAAACCTAGGTAAACTAACCTAAGGACAACACACACACCCATGCCCCAGGGAGGACTCGAACCTCCACGGCGAGCAACCGCGCGCTCCGCAGCGAGACGCTTTTGACTGCTCGGCTACTCCACCGCGGCAGCAATCAGTCGGTTTGTAGGACTAGGGGCAGACGACCTGAACGGTTTGGACTCTTCAGAGTTTACAGTTCTTGTAGCGTATCGACCCATGATGCACGTAATGGTAATTTGGTAATTGACTCGCTACGTAAATAAATGCAAAGTGCTGCGTTTACATAGAACGAAATGTTCAAATGGAATGTTCAATGGTTTGTAAATACAAGGAACCTCTATGGTTATTAAACCCTAGGCTTACAAACTACTTAAACTAAGTTAAACTAACCTTGAAAGTTGCTAATGCAAAGTAATGAATTATGGGAATGACAATAGTAATAATAATAATTATGCTTCTGCTGAGGAAAGTGTAGATGATGATAATAGTAACTGTAACGCATTTGTTAAGCGAGAGCTTTGCCGTTGTTGTAGGAACTTGTTACATCATAATGAAAACTGTTTTCAGAATTAACTATCAAATTTATAGCTTGCAGCTTATAATATATGACTCGGATTTGGTAACTTCTCAAACAAGTTTCCATGTGCGCTGTGCAATATGATTGTTTGTTGTATGTGTGTATAGATCTGCGACTAATTCTGCACTTCATCTACAACTCGTTAATCTGACTGTTATGAACTTAGTTAATGAAAACCAAACAAAGAACATAAGTACACAATAAAGCAAGTTCTGATCCTGTAACTGTGTTCATGAAATATGCATATTGACCTCTGGCAATAAGCATTAAACACGACTTTAACAGCATGATAAAAAATAGGTTCGGAAATGACTGACATGAATATGGAGGTGCGACAATAATTCCTGAAATATTTCTCTCGACTGTTAAAACTGTTCATTTTATGGCCTACCTGTGCTGCATGTGCACCCGCTCTCTAAATTACTGTAAGACCTCGCTAACTACGGAATTCTCGGAGATACCTTGCAAATTCACTACCACACAAATATAGTCCATGTTTCTTGTCTTCACAGAAAACATAAGTTAGTAAAACTAATATATCTCAAAAACTAATATATCTGAAACCTAACTTTTGAAGTAGGTACTGCAATGAAGAATTACTTCCCTTGAAAGACGTATTTTCCCCTATTACGGGAACAAGTAACTTTAATGAGGGGCGCTGTTTGTTTGTCACTTGGAAATTGTTTATCGATCTCCGCACAACTTTTTCATGAAAATCATCTGAACCTAAGACCTCTTTCTCTTTATTCCGCTTTTTCCTGGAGTAGAGAAACCTTCAGAACTACCGGCGACTTATTTCTCTCTCTCTCTCTCTCTCTCTCTCTCTATTATTTTTTGTTGTTGTCCGAAGTGAAACACCAGTAGCAGCATGCACTCTTTCAAGGATACTTTCAATGGGACTTTTTTCCCTCTTTTGCCTCTTCCGCCACTAATTTAATTACACTGAAAACAATCTCTCTGGCTATGCAGACTCTTCCTGCACCTACAGCGCATGGACACTGTGCTGCCACGCCGTTCATAGCGGTGCGCTCACTATGTGCAGTGGTCGGCAGGCGGAAGAGGACTGACGCGGCGTCCCTGTCCAGCACTTCGCACGAAAATTCGTCTCTTCGCACCGTATCCTGCGCGGACTCTACATGTCAGAGCGTGTAAAAGAACCTTTACTTCGGAATTTTGTGGGCGGGTGAGAAGGGGAAGGGGGGGATGTCACATAACCGTGTGGTACCACACAGTCTAACATACCAGTCACGACACTCAAGCGAATTTTTGCTACCCGTTGCTATCAAATCAAATGTTCAAATGTTTGTTAAGCTTATGGGACTTAACTACGGGGTCATCAGTCCCTAAACTTACAAACTACTTATCAACTACCTTATACTAAGGACGGCACAAATATCCATGCCCGAGGGGGGATTCGAACCCCCAACCGTAGTGGCCGTGCAGACCGTGACTGGAGCGCCTCAGTCTCCTCGGCCACCGCGGCTGGCCCCGTTGCGATCGTAGCGCGTCAAGCGACCAGCATGGGACCCTACTGAGTTGTCTGTATCTCGTGAATTGTGTTCTGTTACTTGCAGCATTTATTCGTTTTTGTGATGGTTTTTGAAACCGGGAACGCTTGTAGCGCAATTAATTGCAGCAACAACCAGAAAGTGATGCCACATTTGTCATTTTTCAGATTTCCTGAGGACCCTGAAAGGTTTGTAACATAATCCTATTTCTGACATGGTTTCGTTACGAATCGTCTGACAATTACATAAATTTAAGTATAATTATGATTCTTTCATCTTTTTATAAGTAGAAAATGGCTCATAAATTGCAGAAGAAAAGATCTGCTGAAGAAAGGTACCGTTTACCTGTACAATAACTTGAATTTTTTGTCGTTGCACTTAGAACAAAATCAGTTCGTGAACGCAGAAAGGAAGCAACAGCCATGGAATGCTGTACCAACATTATTAGAAATACTGAACAAGCCGCCAAAATTGTCCCTGAAAAGGAAATTGCCACAGAGAGCTGAAGACCAAACTTCAAAAGCTACTACAAAATTTTAAAACTTTATAATTTAAGAAAAATGTCGAAAATTGTGAAAATAAGGTGAAAAACGCCTGCCACATTGTGACGGAGGAGTCGGGCAAATATCCAAAAGGCGTAGACGATATTAACAGGAAAATCAAATAAAGGCGTCAGTGGTCGTACTCGCCCGATTTTTCGGAAATAAATTGCTGTGCTCCGCAATGTAATAGGTATAGGCGGGTAAACTTTCAACTACCGATAAAATAAAGTCTTCAGCCTACTTCTACTGTTACTTTCCAGTAGGCTACCTCATCGAAGACAGAACGACAATAAAGACGAAAGTCGTAGTTTTTCTAACATGTGTACTGCAAAGTAAACACACAACGAAACAAATGTTCAAATGTTTGTATAGCTTATGGGACTTAACTACGGGGTCATCAGTCCCTAAACTTACAAACTAACTAATACTAAGGACGGCACAAATATCCATGCCCGAGGGGGGATTCGAACCCCCGACCGTAGTGGCCGTGACTGGAGCGCCTCAGTCCCCTCGGCCACCGCGGCCGGCGAAACGGATGTAGTCACACCCGTTTACTTATGGAGCTACATGGCCACGCTTCTTACTCTGTCTATGTGTACATTATTTTAGTTTGAATGGGAAAAGCTGCAAAAATATTTCGATCGGCGCGTATTTATGCTAGAGTGGTTTAAGATTTCCCTATTTAATTCATCTGTTGCAGCTGCGCAGGTTTTAATTGCAACATAATCCTTTTTGACTGATATTACACTAATGCCATCGAGTGTAAAATAATCATTTCGCAAATTACGCAAAAAAGTGTTGAAGTGTTATAGGCATGAAGTTAAAAGGCATCTCCCTTGCTCACCGCTTGGAGCGCTAGAGTCGCCCCAGTTGTCAGAGGGTAACAGTTTTGAAAGTTAAATTGTGTGCCAGAACCGGGATTCGAACCTGGGACCTTTTCCTTTAGCGGGTTAGCGCACTACCGACTGTGATATCCTGACACGACTCACGATGCCGCCTCACAACTATACTTCCGCCAGTTCCTCGCCTCCTACTTTCCAAATTTCACAGGAGTACTCCTGCGACACTTGCAAGACTAGCACTCCTGGAAGAAAGGATATGATGGAGACATGGCTTAGCCGCAGGTTCGAGTCCCGGTTCCGGCACACAATTTTAATCTGCCAGGAAGTTTCATATCAGCGCAAATTGTTAAGTTTTATTAATGTGATTCCTTGAAAGCGAGAGGCTTTTTTAATAACCAATGTGGGTTTAGGTAACATTGATCATGTGGTGCCTCGCGACGTAGCCGTGCGCTCTGAGGCTCCATGTTACGGACTGCGCGGCTGCTTCAGTCGGAGGTTCGAGTACTCCCTCCTCCCTCGGTCATGGGTGTGTATGGTGTCCTTAGCATAACTTAGTTTAAGTTAGATGTCATAGGAACTCACATTTGAACATTCTTTGATCATGTGGTACACAGCTTTCCTAGTTCAATTTGCGTAAATTTACACTGACAACAATCATACTGTTAGTCGAAACTGTGAATTTATTTTTAGAAATACTTCTGCAGCACTGATTGATGTTCATTTACTGACTGTAACTTATATGTATTGTGTATATAACGAGATATTCGTATGCGCTGGCTCACAAGTCCAACTTGGCTCAATATTCGCAACTGCCGGATGGAAATACTAGGCCAGTAAATGTTTGCTTCGTATATCGTCTTCTACGGACTCCTGGCTAGGCTTACACACACTCAAGAAGGCGTAGTATTGGGAGGGGATCTTGCAAAATATGGAAAGACCAGTGATTTGTCGTATAACGTAAATTTAGCTAAATTTTAACTAAATTTCGTAAATTCCGGTTTCGGCCGAAACTAGAAAACCCGAAAATTCGATTACGGTGTGGTTAAACTGGAGATGAAAAGAACCGGTATAACCGATTGTTTCAGGAATAACCGCCATCCCTAATTCGAACCTCCGACCGTAGAAACCGTGCAGACTGACTGGGGCGCCGCAGTCCCCTCGGCCACCGCGGCTGGCACAGTTTTTACACGAATGTGTGTCGCGACTGTTATGTTAGACTGTGGTGCAAAGTTTCAGGGCGAACAGTGACTTATGTTTTGAGCACCGAGCTCGCGTATCCATTACCGGCACCTCTTACATCACACCGCGCCGCGGTTGGAGGCGACCGTTTCTCTTAATAACTCACAACGTTCCCACACAGACCTCGACTCGGGTGTGGGAGGCGAATGGCAGCTAATCTCGCGGTACGAGCTACGCTTACTTATTTTCTGTTAAGGCCCCCGCGAACGCGAGATCAGTAATAATACGCTGCAGATAATCCGTTACTTAACGGAGCGAAAGAATAATGGCAGCGATTCAGATAGGGGCTTCGGGTAGGGCTCGGCCAACGCAACGTCGACGCGGGGCCCTGTCGTAAGCGACTACGGGCTGCGAACTGCGCGGCCTGCCAATATATCATGTCTGACAGGCGCGCGCACGCGCAGCGTGAAATCGCAACGCCGGCCGATTACTCTGCACGCGGACGCGGAAGAGCGCCTTCTGCGGCTGCCATTGTCTCTGCGGCAGGCCGTGTCGTTATCTGCCATGATTATGCACTACAGTTACCGGCTCCAATGGGTATTGCACTGAAGTTGTATTAAATATGGTATCCTGCTCATATCCAGGCTCTCTATCTTCCGGTGATATACTGAGGTAGGTACGAAATGGATGCTGAAGGCGATCTGAATGAGTGATAGTGCGAAATTTCGCGATACACGGGAAAACTGAATCTGTGAGGCGCCTGACATTAGTTATCGACTGTAAAATTCTTCCCATTCCATTTCTGCGTGGTGTGATACAGCAACCGTGTATAAAAGAATGTCTTCGTTGCAAAAACGTTTATTGAAGCTCCAAGCGCTGATAGAAAGTACTGAGGCAAAAATCGTTATAGTTTCTGAAAGCTGGCTGACGCCTGAGATAAGTTCGGCCGAAATTTTTTCAAAGGGCCAAATGGTCTTCAGAAAGGATAGAAAAAATAAAATAGGGCGTGGAGTGTTTATTCCTGAGTTGGTCTGGGTAGAGGTTATTCCTGACAACCGGAATAAATTAATAATTGGATCTTTTTATCGGTCCCTGATGATGCGGTTGCCGAAATGTTCAAAGAATGCTTGAATCACATTTCAAATAGTTATCAGAAGCATACTGTTATAATCGGTGGCGACTTTAATTTACCCTCGATATGTTGGCATAATTACGTATTCAAAACCGGCGGCAAATATAAAACATCGTCCGAACTAGTTCTGAATGCTTTTTCTGAAAACTACTTCGAACAGTTAGTTCATGAAACCACTAGAATAGTATGTGTTTGCGAAAATACGCTTGATATCCTAGCAACAAATAATCCCGAGATAGTAAAGAGCATCAAAACAGATACAGGGATTAGCGAACATCGAGTTGTAGTAGCGAGACAATGTCTAAATGCCCAAACGCACCAAAAATAAACGAAAAATATATCTATTCAATAAAGCAGATAAAAATTCGCTTCACGCTTTCCTGAGTGATAGTCTCCAGTCTTTCAAAACTAAAAATGCGAGTGTAGATCAGTTGTGGATTACTTTCAAAGACATAATATCAGTAGCAATCGAGAGATTTACACCAAATAAATTAATAAAAGAGGGGGCTGATCCCCCGTGGTACACAAAACAGGTTAGATCACTGCTGCAGAAACAAAGAAAAACGCATGCAAAATTTAAAGAGAGACAGAATCCACAAGACTGGCAATCTTTTACTGAAACTCGCAACCTAGACCGGACTTCAATGCGAGAAGCCTATAGTAGTTACCACAACGAAATCCTGTCTCGTAATCTTGCACAAAATCCAAAGAAATTCTGATCATATATGTACACTAGCGGCAAAACACAAACAATACCTTCATTGCGCGATGGCTACGTTAATACTACGGATGACAGTACTGCTAAGGCAGAATTACTAAACACAGCTTTCCGAAATTCTTTCACCAAAGAAGACGAAGTGAACACTCCAGTATTCAGTCCAAGAACAGCTGTCAGCATGCGAAACTTAGAAGTAGATGTTCCTGGAGTAGTAAAACAATTTAAGTCACTAAACAAAAATAAATCTTCCGGGCCAGATTGTATACCAATTAGATTCCTCTCAGAGGATGCTGATGCAATAGCTCCGTTCCCAAAGACTGGAAAGTTGCCCAAGTTACTCCAATATTCAAGAAAGGCAATAGGAGTGATCCCCAAAATTATAGGCCTATCTCATTGACGTCGATTTGCAGTAGGATTTTGGAACATATACTTTGTTCGAATATTATGAACTACCTCGAAGAGAACGACCTATTAACCAGTAGTCAACACGGATTCAGAAAGTATCACTCTTGCGAAACACAGCTTGCCCTTTAATCACATGAAGTGTTAAGTGTCATCGACAAGGGATCTCAAATCGATTCCATATTTCTGGATTTCAGTAAGGCTTTTGACACTGTAACCCATTAAGCGGCTTTTTATGAAATTGCGTGTTTATGGAATATCTCCCCAACTGTGCGATTGGATTCACGATTTCCTATCAGAAAGAACACAGTTCGTTGTAATTGATCGAGTAAAATAGAAGTGATATCTGGCATTCCACAGGGAAGCTTATAGGTCCCCTACTCTTCCTCGTGTTTATAAACGACTTAGGAGACAATCTGAATAGGTCCCTTAGACTGTTCGCGGATGATGCTGTCGTTTATCGGTTAGTGAAGTCAGTTTAGCATCAAAAGCAACTGCAAAGCGATTTAGACAAAATTTCTGCGTGGTGCGAAAATTGGCAAAGTGTGAAGTAATACACATGACCACTAAAAGAAATCCGCTGAACTTTATTTACACGATAAATCAGTCAAACCTTAAGGTCGTAGATTCTACCAAACACCTAGGAGTTACAATTACGAACAACTTTGACTAGAGAGAACACACAAAAAATATTGTGGGGAAGGCGAACCAAAGGTTACGTTTCATCGGCAGAACGCTTCGAAGATGCACCAGCTTCACCAAAGAGAATGCCTACATCACACTTGTGCGTCCTCTCCTGGTGTACTGTTGCCCCTTGTGGGACCCTCACCAGGTGGGACTGACGGAAGATATCGAGAAGGTTCAGAGAAGGGCAGCTCGTTTTGTTTTATCACGTTACGGGGGAGAAAGCGTCACGGAATTGTTGCACGAATTGGGGTGGAAATCATTAAAAGAAAGACGTTATTCATTGCGGCGTGATCTGTTTGCTAAGTTTCAATCACCGACTTTTAGTTCTGAATGTGAAAATGTTTTGCTAGCACCCACCTACTTAGGGAGACATGACCATCCCAATAAAATAAGAGAAATCAGATCGAACACGGAACGATTTAGGTGTTCTTTCTTCCCGCGCGCTATTAGAGAATGGAACGGTAGAGAAAAGTTATGAAAGTGGTTAAAGAACCCTCTGGCAGGCACTTAAATGTGATTTGCAGAGTATCTGTGTAGATGTAGATTGAGGTAGGTACGAAATGGATGCTGAAGGCGATCTGAATGAGTGATAGTGCGAAATTTCGCGATACACGGGAAAGCTGAATCTGTGAGGCGCCTGACATTAATTATCGACTGTAAAATTCTTCCCATTCCATTTCTGCAACCGTGTTAAGTCGAACTCCTGAATAAAATAAAGTCTTGCTTGCAAAAACTTATTGAAATGACGTGTTTCGGCCTGTTAGAGCATCTTCAGATTTCTTATATGACTCCCAGTGCCATATAGTAGGTCTTCAGTTCATACAACATACAACACGCGTCGGTATTGATACTGGCACTGCCATGGGCAGCGTTCGAATGTCTACATTCGAATGTCATACATGTGTATGAAATGAAGACCTACTATATGGCACAGGGACATCAGGTAAGAAATCTGAAGATGCTCTAACCGGAAACGCTTCATTTCAAAAAATGTTCAAATGTTTGTAGAGCTTATGGGACTTAACTACGGGATCATCAGTCCCTAAACTTACAAACTACTTATGAACTAGCTAATACTAAGGACGGCACAAATATCCATGCCCGAAAGGGAATTCGAACCTCCGAACGTAGTGGCCGTGAAGACCGTGACTGGAGCTCCGCAGACCGTTTGGCCACCGCGGCCGGCTCTCTGGGATAGCTCTGAAGCAAATGCCACGAAGTGGTTCCTTCATATTCGGAATCAAATAAAAGTCACAGATTTAAGTCCGGTAAGTATGGTGAATGGTACAGTACTTCCAGTCCCATCGACCGAACAGAACAGCCACAGGCCGCGCATCGTCGTGCAAA
This sequence comes from Locusta migratoria, assembly GCA_026315105.1. NCBI lineage: Eukaryota > Metazoa > Arthropoda > Insecta > Orthoptera > Acrididae > Locusta > Locusta migratoria. The sequence goes on along the minus strand of CM048745.1, from coordinate 322,987,752 downwards.
ATGATGAGTGGATTGCGCAGAAAGAGTTCCAGGTGATGCTCCATAAACGCTGGGACTACCTGGCCGCAGCGTTTGTGCCACAGTTTGCCGACCTTCGTTGAAGGCTTTCACCCATCGTGCCAGGTTCTGTACTGCAATGCCGCTTCCCCAAACGCCTCTTGAAGACCTTGATGACACTAGCGTGCTGCACGACCTTTGGCACATTCAATTTTGATCCAACTTCGTTGTTCCTGTTTCGAAAACATAGTGACACCGTTACGTTAGACCGCTCTCTCACACGTGTATTTCCCTCAATTGTGCGCGCGCCGGTGACGTGGGATGGGCGAGTCCATTTACTCGGAGGTATGGTAGGTATGTCAACAACGTAGATTTCATTGCTTGGTGTCTCCACAGAAAGTTGCCACTATTCAAGTTCAAATCCTCTTATGTACAGTCATGTTATTGGAAAGAATATAGACTTTATCGTGTCCTAACATGGGGAAGACTGAAGGGGATTGTAAGTCAGTCTGCGAGTCTGCGAGTCGCGAGTGTCACCAGAAAGACAAGTAGCGGCCATCTACGAGAGATGCGTATTTTGGGACTCGTTAGGATACGTGTTCCGGAGACATTGGGAACTGATACGTAATTAGAAATCTATTTATTGAAGCCCATCTACTATTACTACTACTATTACAGTGGGACTAATCTAGGGTGACCAGATTTCCAAAAACAAAATAATTGACGCATATGGGTACTGAAGATAACAAAATTACTTGTTAAACTATAAATGCGGCGTCATCATCATGGCAGTTATCCTTTAAAGCTCATATAAAATGGTTGCCTTGGTGTCACTCATTACAGCAGTCAAACACACGAGCCGGCCGCGGTGGCCGAGGAGACTGAGGCGCTCCAGTCACGGTCTGCACGGCCACTACGGTCGACGGTTCGAATCCCCCTTCGGGCATGGATATTTGTGCCGTCTTTAGATTTAAGTAGTTCATAAGTAGTTTGTAAGTAGTAGTAGTACGGGACTGATGACCCCGTAGTTAAGTCCCATAGACTCTACTAACATTTGAACATATTTTTCAAACACACGACTTAATACACACATAATAAAGTAAGAAACAAAGCCACAGTTTATTTCTCCCTCACCCCCACTTACACCCACACCCCCATCTCAAAGCTAACGTGTCATATCTGGCGGTTCTTGTATTTACATTTTCTTCTCTATTACTCTTTTAGTACTGTGTGTTGCGTCCAAAAATTACGACTTTTTGATGCAAAAACGATTTTGCGTAGTGGTAAAATTCTCGCATCACAGAAGACGGTGGTTCAAATCCGTTGAAAAAGCACAAGCGATTCAAAACTCAGATCGTGAGCTTCTCTAGTGACCATACTGTCTGCGGGACGTAAAACCCTAAATTTCTTCCTTCCTTTCCTCGAGTATAAGAATCCAATCGGATTAGAATTTTTGACGTCTGAAAATGTCTTGTTATAATTATTTCCTTCACAGTCTGCACACTCAATATGTTTTCGCGGTGCAGCAGCATTACTGCCAGGTAGAGCCGACACAAACCCAGCAACGAACAGCAAGTTTTTGCCCCAGGTATCTTCGGATGCAACACTTCCTCAAAAAGATGACCCTCACTTGTTTCTTTCAAAATATTTGCATCAAATTCTCTTAAAGTTATAAGGCTTTATTCAAATGTTCAAATGTCTGTAAATCTATCGGACCAAACTGCGTGGTCATCAGTCCGTAGCTTACAAACTACTTAAACCTAGGTAAACTAACCTAAGGACAACACACACACACACCCATGCGAGCAACCGCGCGCTCCGCAGCGAGACGCTTTAGATCGCTCGGCTACTCCACCGCGGCAAGGCTTGAAAAGAAGAGGATATTTGGGCTGAACCCATTAGATGGTTTAAACAGCTCATGGAGCGGTAACGACTCATGAAATGAACTTGAAATGTTCAAGAAATCAGACTCTTTCGGCACACCATCTTCTAGTAAACTAAATAATGGCTAAAATGGTATAGTTAGAAAACGTGCTCATGTCTTGTGAAAGCAAAGTGTAGTACCAACCAAAGAAAATAAGAAATGGTGACTCAGTTGAGACACAGCCTATCTTCTTTATTGCCTAATTATGACCACATTTGTTCTCCATTTTCTAACGCTTCACATTCCTTAGAAACATTTAGTTACAAAACCTATGGGACGTTTATTTAAAAATGGGGCAATATACGTTCCGTACGTGTTTTGTCGGCGCAATAGGACGCTTCGGCAAAATAAGGGACGATCCCGCTAAATACGGGTCGTCTTGTCAACCTAGACCTAAAAGCAAAAGAATACATCTGCTGCCATAACAGAGGTCAGTGTCTAAGTTCCCTGGAGGAGAGCCTAGCTACCCTTCCTAGCAGCTTATCATGAAAGACGCCTCCCTGCGAGAAACAGACTGTCGTGGAGGTTACCCGAGGCTGGTGGCGAACCACGCGGTGTAACGTAACGGTGTCACATGTTTTGGAAACAGAAAAAGCGGAGCTGGATCAACATTGAATTTGCCAGAGGTCGTACAACAAGACACTGTCATCAGGAGGCGCGGGGAATCGGCATTCCCGTACAAAACAGTGACACGTTGCGTAAAAGCATTCAACGAAGGTAAGCAAACTGTGGCAGACATGCATCGGGCAGGTCGTCCTAGAGTGTCTGAAGAAGAAGTGCATATTGTTGTCGCGTTAGTGAACTGTGACCGACGCCAGACTATTCGTGAGCTCACCCTTGAAACCGGATTAGCGCATACGACAGTACTTCTCATCCTGAAGGATCGCCTGGGCATGCGAAAAATTGCATCACGATGAGTTCCGCATGAATTGACGGAAATGCAGAAATGGATGTGTTACGACGCTGCTCAGACGCACTTGAAGCGCTAAGAGCACGAAGGAGAGGTTTCCTTACGTCGTTTCGTAACAGTAAATGAGACAAAAGCCACATCATACGAATCAAAACCAAAAGGCCGATTCAACGATTGGTGTTGTTATGGTCACCGCGAAAGTCTGAAGTGCGTCAGAGCCCCATTATGGTGAAAGTTATGGTGATAGTCGTGTACGATTGTGATGTGTTATCCTGACGCATTACGTTACTCCACGTCAGACCGTCAAAGCACAGTATTACTGTTCGTTTTTGGAGCATCACGTGCGATAAGCATTGCAAAAGAAGCGGTAACACTTTCTGCGCAACAAAATGTTCAAAAATGTTTGTATAGTCTATGGGACTTAACTACGGGGTTATCAGTCCCTAAACTTACAAACTACTTATGAACTACTTACGAACTAGGACGGCACAAATATCCATGCCCGAGGGGGGATTCGAACCCCCGACCGTAGTGGTCGTGCAGACCGTGACTGAAGCGCCTTAGTCCCCTCGGCCACCGCGGCCGGCTTTCTGCGCAACACAACCATCGTTTTGCACGACAATGCGCGAGCGCATACAGCGCAAGTTGGGCTGCTCTGTTAGGTCGATGGGACTGGGAAGTACTGAACCATCCACCAAACTCCCCGGATTTATTTTATTCCGAACATGAACGAAACATTTCGTGACATTCGCCTCAGAACTGTTCCAGAGATTCGACAGGCAGTAGACCTTTCCTCTCGCACCATCAACAGAATAGGCACTGCTGACGGTATACTACGTCTTTCATATCGCTAGGAAAGGGTTCTACACAACGCTGGTGGCTACTTTGAAGAACTGTAACAGGTGCAGAAACACGTAACGCTTTTGTATCGGTTGTGAATGAAAAGTTGTCTTTAAGTTCCAACCATCGTACATAGGTGTAAGCAATATATTGGTTGAGTCTTCATGAAACGTAAGCCTTCTGAACATAGACAGTAGCCCCTACATCGATACAGAAAGTCTTTCTTTTCACGTCTGGAGTTTACAAGCGACATATGTGACTGTTTCGCGCTTATTAAATGAGCCCTTAACTGTGTGTTACTTTCCGGTGGATCTTCTCAATGTCATCTGTTAATCTAAGTGTAGCATCTGCCTCTTTTTTTTCCAAATTTCGTTCCCTCGCCTTATGGGCAAGGGCGGGCTGCTAGAGAGTATCTATTGAGCCTTATATTACGTTATGCTGTGTTGACTAATTTTTTAGATTTGGTATGGGGGGGGGGGCTTTATTTTCCACAATTACGAATTTTTTGGCTGGAAATTGGGGACTGTTTCGCTGTTCACTTTCGGCGTAAGGAAAACGTGCTAAACCCGGCCAGAACTGCTTTTGTGGAAAGTATTTTTTTTATTCCATTGTTTATGTTTGAACTTCTTCGTGTCTTCTGTATGAGAAGCCACCTTCTTCGTCTTCTCGTTGGCTGTTGCCTGCTCCTCTGGTCAGATGGTACCTCTTGACGGGCTTCTCGGCGAGATTGCAGATTTTGTGGTCGATCTGGTTGTTTCTCTTTTTCTTGTTGTTGTCTCTCTTCTTTGTTAGCTGGTAGGTGCCTCTCGAGGTCGATTTTCTTAGCAACTATCCTCTTCAAGAACAGTGGTTCTACCGTGTTCTTCCTGGGCGATTCTTCGCTCTCGGCGACCACCGTCATCTGGCAGCCGAAGTTGATCATCCGCGTCATGATCTGGATTGCTGGATTTGTGGTCATCTTCTTCTTTGGAGTTTGCGTCATCTTGTTGCACGGCCGATCTTCAAGCCTGAAGGTGTCGTCCGTGCTGGTCTGCACATCTCGCGACTTTATATTGTCATTTCATTTCAAATCGACCATTGTGTTATTCATTGAGGCGTGATCTGTTTGCGAAGTTTCAATCACCGACTTTTACTTCTGAATGTGAAAATATTTTGCTAGCACCCACCTACTTAGGGAGACGTGACCATACCAATAAAATAAATCATATCGAAAACGGAACGATTTAGGTTTTTTTCTTCCCGCGACCTACTACATAATGGAAATGTAGAGAAAAGTTATGAAAGTGGTTAATGAATCCTCTGTCATGCACTTACATGTGATTTGCAGAGTATCTACGTCTACATACATACTACGCAATTCACCTAGGGGTGGATGGCGGAGGGTACACTGTACCACTACTAGGCATTTCCTTTCCTATTCCACTCCCAAATAGAACGAGGAAAAAGCGAAATGTAAGTAGGCGGCAGCAAGATTGTACTACACTCAGTTTCAAATTCCGGCCCTCTAAATTTCCTCTACAGAAATTCACAAAAAGAACGTCGCCTTTCCTCCAGCGATCCCCAATTGAGTTGCCGGAGCATTTCCGTGACTCGCGTATTGCTCGAACCTACCAGTAACAAACCTAGCTGCTCGCCTCTGAACTGCCTCTGTGTCTTCCTTCCTAATGTATTCGAACATTATGGGTCTGTGTTTCCTACTCATGCGCATCACCTTACTTTTTTCTACATTGAGAGCTAGCTGCCATTCTTCGCACCAACTTGAAATTTTGTCTAAGTCATCCAGTCAATTAAAGACGACTCCCTCCCATACACCACAGCATCATCAGCAAACAGCCGCAAATTACAACTTACTCTGTCCATCAGATCATTTATACACTCCCCTGGGGCACGCCTGACGATACACTCGTCTCTGATGAACACTCGCTGTCGAGAGCTATGTAGATATAGATGTTATGTCCACACCCAGATGTTTCATCTAACTACTTATAGTGTTTTTCCTGCCGTTGTGTAGTTATATAATGAAGTATCTTTCTTTCTATGTAAGCACCAGAATTTTGCACTTGTTCTGGTGAGGTTCAATTTTTTTCCCGCGATGTTACATGACTGGAAGAGGAGGAGGACGTGCCAATGGTACACATAGTATCTACGTCACACAGATTGAGGCGAATTACGAGTAAGGCTGTAGATGTAGACGTTACAAGACCAGCCAACGTATCCTTAACACCTATACTCGCTCTGGGGATGTGACAAGTGAGACTTAACAGTTCAAATTTCTAGGTGTTCATATAGACAGTAAGCTGTCATGGGAAGCCCATGTTCAGAATCTTGTTCCAAAACTAATTTCTGCTATATTTACCATTAGAACTATATCTGAGATAAGTGATTTTTCAACACGAAAAGTAGTCTATTACGCTTACTTTCACTCACTTATGACGTACGGCATTGTTTTTTGAGGTAACTCACCTGATGCAAAAATGATACTTCTGGCTCAAAAACGGGCGCTTCGAGCAATATGTGGTGTAAGTTCGCGAACGTTATGTCGACCCCTTTTCAGTAGTCTGGGAATTTTGACTCTGGCGTCACAATACATTTTTTCTTTAATGTCTTTTGTTGTTAATATTATCAGCTTACTCCCACGAGTTAGTAGCTTTCACTCGGTGAATACTAGACAGACGTCGAATCTATATTTGCATCACACCACCTTAACACTTCTGCAGAATGGGGTACAATATTCTGCGGCATCCATTTTCAATAAGCTGCCACAAGAACTAAAGAATCTTAGCACTAATCCACGCTCTTTCAAATCTAAATTGAAGAGTTACCTCATGGCTCACTCATTTTATTCTGTCGAGGAACTCATAGAAAAGTTAAACAATTAAGCTAATTCATTTGTTTTCTTTATAGATTCTTTTCACTTTGTCTTAAGACTGTCGTGTGCAAAGGACTACTTAAAAATTTTCTATTACCATTTTTGTGTAACAATTAACGTATTGACTTGTTCCATGACCATGGAGTCGCACTCCTCAATTGGGCCCTATGGAACAGAAAAAAACAATAAACAATAAATAAATAATTCCCAGAGAGTACCATCACAGCACAATTGCAAGTCCCACTGTGCAGGCAACCTGAGGAGAACAGAAAGAGAAGGGCAGAACAGAGCAAAACACCGCGAATCCCGCGCGACGGCGACAGAAGCAGCGGCGGCCATTACGGTAGCAATTTGCGCCGTGCATCAAGTAAGCGCCACAATTACTGGCGACAGCCGGTGCCGCGAGGGATCAACTAGTGGCCGCAGCTCCCTCTCTAACAGGTGGCTCTGCGCACGGCGGACAACCGCCTCTCTCCGAGGCAGTCCCTCTCTCAACACTATAGTCGTCGTCATGTACGAAGGCGGCCCACTTTTCAGCCTTCTGCGCATCTCCTTCCATTACTACACTGGCAGGCAATAATATCCATTCTCCAGGCGCGCAACTGCGCCGCGAGTTAGGCAATGCTTCTCCCCCCAGTCACAACTGTTGGTGCTCTACTGTAGCTCCTCCCCTCAACACTTTACCTATCACTCCGCCTCTATGCGCGGAAGCGCCTTCCTAGATGACGCCAACTATAGTTCCCAGCTGGCGCGCGATTAGAAGCAGAAAGGCTTGCAACTTGACAATGTGTAGTAAGTGCATTAAGGGGGTAACACATCTGATTTTTATCAGAATTTGCTACTGATATGCTGTTTCTTTTTAACCCAATTTAAACGTATAGTTCCGTCAAATATTATAAACTACCTCAAAAAGAACGAGATGATGTCCCATAGTCAACACCGTTTCAGAAAGTATCGTTTTTGTAAAACACAGCTAGCTCTTTACTCACATGATGTGATGAGCGATATCGACAAGGCACATAAAATACATTACATATTTCTAGACAGTCGGAAGGTTTTTGAAACTGTAACTCCCAAGTGCCTTCAAATCAAATTGCGTGCTTATAGAACATCGCCACAGGTGTGCGATTGGATTCGTGATTTCTTGTCAGAAAAGACACAGAATGTTGTAATTGACGGTAAGTCATCTAACAGAAGTGATATCTGGCGTTCCCTAGGGAAGTGTTTTAGGGCCACTACTGTTCCTTATTTTTATAAAAGATTTAGGAGACAACCTGAGTAGCTCTCTTAAGACTGTTCACAGACGATGCTGTCAGTCAACGGTTAGTAAAGTCACCAGAAGATAAAAAGCAACTGCAAAATTGTTTAGATAAGACAGCTGCATGGTGCAAAAATGGAAATGATAAGTGTGGGGTCATCCACATGACCACTAAAAGACATCCGTTAATCCTCAGTTACACGACAAATCAATCACACGTACAGGCCGTCAATTCTACTAAATACCTAAGAGTAGCAATTACGAACAACGTAAATTGGAAAGAACACACAGAAAATATTGTAGGGAAGAAGAACCAAAGACTATGTTTCGTTGGCAGAACACTTAGAACACGCAAACGTTCTACTAAAGAAACTGTCTGAACTATACTTGTGCGTCTTATTTTGGAGTATTTCTGTGCATTGTTGGATCTACACCAGATGAGACTGACGGACGATTTAAAGAAAATTCAGAGAAGGGCATCTCGTTTTCTATTATCGCGATATAGGGGAGAGAGAGAGAGAGTCAAGGAAATGATGCTCAAGTTGGGGCGGAAATCATTCAAAGAAAGGCGTTATTTGTTGAGTCGAGATCTATTTACGAAATTTCTGTCGCCAACTTTCTCTTCAGAATGCTAACATATTTTGTTTGCAGCCACCTATATTAGGGAGACATGATCATCAGAATAAAATAAGAGCAATCAGATCGAAAACAGAAAGATGTAGGTGTACCTTTTTCCTGAGAGCTACTAGAGAATGTAACTATAGAGAAATATCAAAATTGTTCGATCAACCCTCTGAATGGACTTCAAAGTAACCATGTAGATGTAGATGTTTATTCGCGATGTTTGTCTTCTGTAACGGAAGATTCCTCATAACAACGGCAGACCACATATATTTGAATCTGCTTACTGTATTCGTCTCTTGGCGTGTCTCCGTGATTTTTACCACACACTCTTCCTTCCGATACTAAATTCACGATTCTTTGATTTCTAAGAATGTGTCCTACCACTAGAGCCCTCCTTTCAGTCAAGATATTCCACAAATTTCTTTTCTCCCCAATTCTTCTCGGTTCTTCCTCATTAGTTACGCAATCCACCCACGTAATCTTCAACATTCTTCTGTAGCACCACATTTCAAAAGCTTCTATCCTCTTCCTGTCTGAACTATTTATCGTCTTTGTTTCACTACCGTACAAATCCAGAATCCACAGAGATGCCTTCATGAAAGACTCCATAACATTTAAATTAATAATCGCTGTTGACAAATTCCTCGTTTTCAGAAGCGCTTTTGTTCCCATTACAAACTCTGAATTTTATATCCTCTGTACTGCGAGCTGCGTATGTTACTTTACTGCCCAGGTACCCAAACCCACCTTTATTGTGTCTTTACCTAAAATAATTCATTCAGCATTATCTGATTTTCTTAATCAGTATTCCAATACCCTTGTGTTGCTCTTGTTAATGTTAATCTTATACGCTCCTTTCAACACACTGTCCATTCCGTTAAATTGTTCTTCCAGGTCCTTTGCTGTCTGACAATTGCAATGTCATCAGCAAAACGCAAAGTATTCGTTTCTTTCACCTCGAACTTTATTTCCTTCTTTATTTCTCCTTCCTTTTCTTCACAATTTGTTCAATGTACAAACTGAATAACACTGCGGAAACGCTTCAGGCCGGTCTTAGTCTCTACGCAACTACTGCATTTCTTTCATGCCCTTCGACTCTAGTAACTGCTGTCTGGTTTTGTACAAGTTGTAAATAACCTTTCGTTCCCTATATTTTACCCCTCCTGCCGTTCAGAATCTGAAAGAGCGTATTCCAATCAACATTGACAAAAGCTTTCCCAAATCTATAAAAGCTAGACATGTAAGTTTGCCTTTCCTTAACTAGGGACGTTCATGTTTAATTGGTTCGTTTGCAGTAAGATAGGCATACAGACAAGCTACAACGCCTCAACTGCTAACTCGATGATCTTGCCAGCAGTGTAAAACCAAATTAACTCAGTAAATATAATTTTTTTTCTTGGTTTCGTTACTTTTCTTAATTTTCTGCAAGTGTAACTTTGTCATTTGCCACCATGGCCACAAAATTTGAAATAACTTCCTGAGTTGTAACTCCTCAGTTTTAAACAGCTGCGACAAAAGAGAGAGAAAATAAACAGAGGGGTTGGGGTAGAGCAAGAGTAGGAGATAGTGATTGAGAGGAGGGAGGAAGAGATGGAAAACATACCGATGTAGAATATTGAGACGGGGAATGAATGTGTTGTTGTTGTTGTTGTTGGTGGTGGTGGTGGTGGTGGTGGTGGTGGTAGTAGTAGTAGCAGCAGCAGTAGTAGTAGTAGGGGGGGGGGGGAGGAGGAAACCTGGAAAGAGAGTGAGGATGGGGTATTGATGGACAGAATAAAGGTAAGATTGCTTTTCTCAAAGCCTACTATATGTCATGTTCCGTACTCTTACCGACTACGGGACACGTGACTTATAGTAGGCCTCTACATTAATGGAGAAAAGAACGTAGTAAATGTACTAATACCGTTACAGTAAGTGGCTTTATTTCATTTCACATAGCCACAGCTTCGAAAAGTATTGTAATCACTTGACGTTTCGGTAGGGTCTGTCTTTGCAGTAATTCTATCATTTACTATCAGACTGAGGCACAGAGATGCACTGCCAGGTTAACTAGAAGCTCTCCCAAGTGGAGCGTAAGCGTTACAAATCAATAGGGTGGTGCTACTTCCACAAATTTGTGATGTTAGGAGCGAAACATCAGTAAGATTAAATATGGCTTCAGCTTTGGAATGACCTGGAATGATTTGATTGTTTAAGGCGATTGCTTTCCATAAGCAAGAGGTCAAAGCTCATATCTTGGCCCGATACAAAATTGCATTGTGCACGATTTGTGCTGCATCACATACTTTGCGAGCACTACAATAGCCGCGGCGGATTAGCCGTGCTGCGGTGCGCCACTGACGTCACCTGGTACTGACATCTCCAGCTGAATCTTAATGTGGATACACAAAACAGTAAAGAGAGTAACTCCTTTCTGATAACGGCTATTATGATGATATATTTGAGAAAATTTCCGCTACTTTGGAAGTCTTTATCAGAAATTTCAGAATGTGGGCGTGGCAGTCACGTGGCTGGTTGTGACAGTGCGCGTTTTCTGTGCCTCCTCTACTTTATCGCTGCTCGCAGCGGAGTGGTGAAGCTGACGTGCTACAAAGTTTCCACTTCCACGGCGTGCGCAGATAAGACAACTTACCCTCCTCCGCGAGTACCAGTTTGCCACGGTGTGTGTGATAGCGTCTGTAGCGTGGGAAAGGGAATTCAAGACTGCCCGTCATCCGTTGCTGGGCACCTCCATTAATTAAACTAATTGCCTTTGTAAGATGGAGAGGGGCTGCAGTTCACATCCATGTTTGAATACATAGTTCTAATGTCACGACTACAGTGGCACAACAACATTGGTGAAGTTTTTAGTCTGGTTTCGAACAACGGTCGAATGAGCACCTAAACTGCACACGATGAACTGGGTTCAAGTACGGACATTGTGATACATACAGGGGTGGACGTAATAATAAGAACACCAGTTGGCAGGGCTGCATTCGTGTGAAAACCGACACGTGTCCCTAATGCACAATTGACGTACAAGGTCTTGGATCTTACCTTGCAGTATTTTATACGAGGGATGTTCAAATGGAATGGAATGAAACGTCTTAATAACCAAACCGGTTGAAACTTGAATATGCCGCTTTGGGATAGCAAAGTGCGACATCTAGCACGCGAAGCCTGCGTCGTCAAAAAAAAGTTCAAATGTTTGTATAGTCTATGGGACTTAACTACGGGATCATCAGTCCCTAAACTTACAAACTACTTATCAACTACCTTAAACTAAGGACGGCACAAATATCCATGCCCGAGGGGGGATTCGAACCTCCGACCCTAGTGGCCGTGCAGACCGTGACTGGAGCGCCTTAGTCCCCTCGACCACCGCGGCCGGCTACGCGTCGTCCCCTCCCCCTAAAAAACTGAAAGCTGTGCCCACAGCAGGCAAGGTCAAACTCGCCGTCTTTTCTACATCTACCCAGATACTCTGCAAATCACATTTAAGTGCCTGGCAGAGGGTTAATTCACCACTTTCATAACCTTTCTCTTCCGTTCCATTCTCTAATAGCGCGCGGGAAGAAAGAACACCTAAATCGTTCCGTTTTCGATCTGATTTCTCTTATTTTATTGGGATGGTCATGTCTCCCTATGTAGGTGGGTGCTAGCAAAATATTTTTCACATTCAGAAGTAAAAGTCGGTGATTGAAATTTCGCAAACAGATATCGCCGCAACGAATGTCTTTCTTTTAATGATTTCCACCTCGAATCGTGCTACATTTCCGTGACGCTTCCACCTCCCCCCCCCCCCACACGTAACGTGATAAAACAAAACGAGCTACCCTTCTCTGAAACTTCTCAACGTCTTCCGTCAGTCCCACCTAGAAGGGGCCCCACGCTGGGCAACAATACTCCAGGCAAGGACGGACAAGTGTGATGTAGGCAGTGTCTTTGGTGAAGCTGTTGCATCTTCGAAGCGTTCTGCCAACGAAACTTAACCTTTGGTTCGCCTTCCCCCCACAATATTTCCTGTGTGTTCGTAATTGTAACTCCTAGGTATTTGGTAGAATTTATGACCTTAAGGTTTGACTGATTTATCGTGTAATTGAAGTTCAGCGAATTTCTTTTAGTGGTCATGTGTATTACTTCACACTTTTCATTATTTAGTGTTAATTGCCAATTTTCGCAACATGTAGAAAGGTTGTCTAAATTGCTTTGCAGTTGCTTTTTATCCTCGTTGAGTTCACTAAACGATAAACGACAGCATCATCCGCGAACAATCTAAGAGAGCTATTTAGAGTGTCTCCTAAATCGTTTATAAACACAAGGAAACCTATAACGCTTCCCTGGGGATCGCAAGATACCACTTCTGTTTTACTCGATGATTTACCGTCAATTACTATGAACTGTGTCCTTTCTGATTGGATATCGTGAATCCAGTCGCACAATTGGGGCGATATTCCATAAGCACGCAATTTCATTAGAAGTCGCTTGTGAGGTGCAGTGTCAAAAGCCTTCCGTAAATCCAGAAATATGGAATCGATTTGAGATCCCTGAGGTCTGAGGTACGATATTCATCGAACTCCTCTAGCACGGGAAAACCATTAACAGTGACGTGTACTGTCAGACACTCAATATCCTACGCAAGTCCATCAAGAGCGAACAGTCTGGGCTGCTCAAGGAGGAAGTGATTCTGCTCCATAGTAATATTCATCCTCACGTCTCCAGCGTCACACAAAGTGTGAGCGCCGCGGTGGAGTAGCCGAGCGGTCTAAAGCGTCTCGCTGCGGCGCGCGCGGTTGCTCGCCGTGGAAGTTCGAGTCCTCCCTGGGGCATGGGTGTGTGTGTGTTTCTCCTTAGGTTAGTTTACCTAGGTTTAAGTAGTTTGTAAGCTACGGACTGATGAGCGCGTAGTTTGATCCGATAGATTTACAAATATTCGAACATTTGAACAAAGTGTGAACAGCTTGAGCATTCACCCTATAGCCCGGACATGTCGCCCTGTGACTTCCATCTGTTTGGTTCGTTAAAAAAACCATCTCAAAGGCAAGCATTTCGACATGGACGACGAACTGAAGGACAAAGTAAAGGACTGGCTCTTTTCACAGCCACAGGAATTCTTGGAACAGGGAATCAAATGTTTGTAGAACTTATGGGACTTAACTACAGGGTCATCAGTCCCTGGAACAGGGAATCATTCGGGTCGTTAAACAGTGGAGTGCTCAAGACTCTAGTGTTTACTTTTGAATAAAGACCTCAATTATGCCTAAGGTGTCGTTTCGTACCTTTTTATTTTAAGACCCCTCACACCTTTTGTTCCACGACAATCGATACAAATGACGGGCGAAATGCGTAATGTCTCAGAGTTACAAAGAGGCCAGTTCTACAGTGCGAAGTCAGTTCCCGCCACTCTGAAGGCCACAGTTTAACCCCTTTCAAACTCGCTCAATTGGCTTCAGGAAGCACGATTGTGTCTCAGTGTTATGGGGTTCGTTTGCTTCACACGTTAGTATCAAAACATTCATATGTTAGTAAAGCAGTGGAACCAAACTGCAGTAGTCATCGGTCTATAGACTTAGAAACTAACTTATGATAAGAACGACTCATACACCCATGCCCATGGAAGGACCTAACCCCACCCACAACGGGGAACGGACGCGCCCGCGCCCAGCAATATACAGTAGAACCCCTGTAATCCGACCTTGGCTGGTCCGTCACTCCGGTTAGTCCGACCATGCTCAGCTCGAGAGCCTGTGACGACTCGTCACTGACTGGACGTCTGGCGGTCCATTGTTGCGGTGTATATCGCTGTGCATATTGTTATACTGCACGTTATTGTGCAGTTTTATCCTTTGTTGGGATTAAAAAACGTCCTTGTTTGCTTTATTCCGCGTTCTCTACAGTACCTATTAGATTCATTGTGTGTAGAGTTGTCTGTTTTCAACACATCTGGATTCAAACGTAAACAGGCAACTCTTTCACTATGTGAAAAATTAGTTGTGCTACAAAGACTGCACAGAGAAGAATCGCTCCAAAAAAAATTGCAAAGGAACTGAATGTAGGGGTTTCGACAATTAACGACTGGAGGAAGAATCAGAAAGACATTGCATCCTATACAGTTACCATTGATGGTGAAAACACTGAAGAATATTAAAAAAGCCTAAACTTCAAGTGCTTGATAACGCACTGTGGATATGGTTTTGGCAAGAAAGGACGAAAGGTACTCCACTTTACGATCCAATTCTCAAAGAAAAAGCGATAGTTTTGCACAAAAAACTGTAAGCCGAAAGTAAATTTGCTGCCAATTTAAGACTGGATTGATCGCTGGAAAACTCGTCATGGTTTCCCATTTGTTTCTACAGTAAGTTCAACACTGTAATTCGTTTTTTTTCCTTTTAAAACCAATACATATTATAGTGCGTGTATACGTTTTTTAGTTAATATATTGTTTAAAAACATCTTTTATGTTACTGCAGACGTCTTTTAGCACTTAAATCGTTTAATTTTTTGTACTAAATGTGTTTTTATATTTTTTTGCAATAAGTATTAGATTTTTCGGATAATCCGACCATTTTTACGTTCCGACCATGGTCCCGGTTCCGAAGGTGACGAATTAGAAGGGTTCTACTGTATTGCAGCACGCATGGCCATCCTCCCCCCCCCCCCCGCCCCCCGCTCAGCCAGTAGTGCACGATTATCCTACTGAGCCTAATGGGCCGACACATTCCCCATTAAAGGCTACACACAGGGGGCGATCTGACAAATACGTCACTACGCTGTCGGTGGGCGACATCTGCTATCGTCCAGATAGCATCTGCCGGAATCGGATCAAAATCGACTTCGTCTTGCAAGTGTAGTACTAATTTTTTTCCGAAATTTTCTTTCCGGTAATTTTTCAAGAGATTTCAGTGTTATTTGCATAATCTGTCTGCAATGTGTGTTGCAAATAAAGCTAGTAGTCAAAAAGTGCAAATTAAAACGTCGTGACATATGATGAAGTTGACAATGAACAGCGAAAATGTAGAAAGCGATAGACAAAATTCCTGTCACCATTTAGCAGGGGGGGGGGGGATGGAGCGTCGATGAGAAGAGATTATGTAAAGTTTTTAAACATTATATGTGAATTTTGTTGGAAGTAGCTGTCACTTTCGAGTAATAGATGAACAAGTTGGCATATTTGATGTCTGTCAGCTTTAGACAAACACACAGTTTCAAATTGCAATACTTATCATATTAAACATTACATACGATTATATCTCTTAATAAATGGAATATTACAGCAGTTTTAATTGTTACAAGCGATGAAAATTTATGAGAATTTTTGAAAACCAAATTTCTCTCCATGTTGGATGTCGTTACGTAGGTCGCGTCAAACAGGTGCGGGTCGTGGCCCGGAATATTTTTCTTTCACTTATAATTTCAAAGTTCAAATGTTTGTAGAGCTTATGGGACTTAACAAACTACTTATGAACTAGCTAAGACTAAGGACGGAACAAATATCTATGCCCGAGGGGGGATTCGAACCCGCGACCGTAGAGTCCGTGCAGAACGTGACTGGCGCTCCGCAGACCGCTTGGCCATAGCGGCCGGCCTTTACTTAGATAAGCGCTCGTTGCAGCCATGTCTTCCACATCGAAGCAGTCTGTTAGAACATCATAACTGAGTTTATTTTGGCAGAGTAATAGAAGTGTGAAATCTTTCATTCACTGGAATATAGTTTTCATCGTCAGGAGTAATCCGACACAGAATTATTGAAGTCTAACGGACTTTGTATTACCTCTCAAATCGAGTGACGTGTATATCTGAACAACCACCATTTTGAACAGTTTCTTGTTACTTTGTATCACTGAAATATTAAAATCTGACTCATGTGTGAAGTATTTCACTTATCTTCGGTCAAGCGCTAGACATACACAGTGAATGCTTTATCTTGACCGAAAGTTGAACCTACTATTCTCTCCGAGAGGGGAATCGAGACAAACCTTACCGTACAGCGAACAGCGTACTCCGCTGAGTTACAATGTTGGGATGTGGGCCAGACGCCGACCGCATCCGTAGACCGAATTAACGAGCCGAGGTCTGGTTCACCGGGCTGCCAGAGCATGGTATTTTGGCAGTTTTCCACAGACTTACACATAAACACTAGACCCAGTTTCTGTCGCAGAATAAACAAACAGTACAAATACGACAACATACGAAACGAAGTTTACGCGATTCGCAGCCTGGTACACACATGACGCCGGCCGCAGTGGCCGAGCGGCCTGCGGCGCCCCAAGTCACAGTCTACACAGCCGCTACGGTCGGGAGTTCGAATCCCACCTCGGGCAGGGATGTTTGTGCCGTCTTTACTATAAGGTAGTTCATAAGTAGTTTGTAAGTTCAGGGATTGATGACCCCGCAGTTAAGTCCCTTAAGCTTAACAAACATTTTCCTTCCATAAGCTGACTGCGGTAGGAGGTAGGACATACAACTGCCTACTACTGGCCATTAAAATTGCTACACCAAGAAGAAATGCAGATGATAAACGGGTATTCATTGGACAAATATATTATACTAGAACTGACATACGATTACATTTTCACGCAATTTGGGTGCATAGAGCCTGAGAAATCAGTACCTAGAACAACCCCCTCTGGCCGTAATAACGGCCTTGATGCGCCTGGGAATTGAGTCAAACAGAGTTTGGATGGTTTGTACAGGTACAGATGCCCATGCAGCTTCAACACGATACCACAGTTCATCGAGACTAGTGACTGGCGTATTGTGACGAGCCAGTTGCTCGGCCACGTTATCAGTTGGTGAGAGATCTGGAGAATGTGCTGGACCGGGGAGCAGTCGAACATTTTCCGTAACCAGAAAGGCCCGTACAGGAACTGCAACATGCGGTCGTGCATTATCATGCTGAAATGTAGGGTTTCGCAGGGATCGAATTAAGGGTAGAGTGGTGGTGGTGGTGGTGGTGGACATGAGGGACCAAACAACGAGGTCATCAGTCCCTTCAACCCCAAATTGTATACGCCACGGAACCCAACGAAAAATAGGTGAAAGCCAAAAGACCATTACACTAGGAAGTAAAATCGACTCGCCAACAAGACTAAGACCAACCCAGGGCAGCAAATGCTACAGTGTCCGATCCCACAGCTCTGGAAGCGACCTCTAGCCTAAACCACAAGGTACTAATGACACAGTGGTCAACGTATCATAGCTCCAGAGCAGGGAGAAATAAAACTACATTAAAATGTAAAAGAGTGGGGGGGCTGATGGGGATAAGGCTCTAAACCCCACAATCAGCCAAGAATCACAAACCCACTCACCCCTACCAAGCGAGTCCTAGAGCTGACAATAAAATCTACTTTCACGGAGGAAGGCAAGGACGCGATCAACCATCCGTGGGTCATCTGCCAAAACTAAAGGCAATGCAGGCGGTAGGCCATAGTCGCCACGAAGTGTCGAATGGAGAGGACATTCAGTCAGAATATGAGACACGGATTGTACGGCTCCACAATCACAATGTGGTGGATTGTCATTTTGTAAAAGAAATCCATGGGTCAGCCTGCAGTGTCCCAGACGGAGGCGACAGAGGACAATTGATTCTCTCCGGGAAGGGCGTAAAGATGAACTCCAAGCTGCAGTCGTATCTTTGATGGTGCGGAGTTTATTGGAAGGGGCAGTAGCTTTCCAACTGCTATCCCATGAGGAGTGAAGCAAAGATCTGATCTGCACCCGCAGATCCGCACCCGGAATTTGAAAGGGAGACGGGCAGCGAGTAATTGCCGATCTAGCCAACTGGTCAGCTACTTCATTCCCTGTAATACCAACATGGCTTGGCACCCAGAGAAAGGTAACGGAGCAGGCAGCACGATGAAGGTCTGCAAGGAGTTCATGGATGGAAATAAGTAAAGGATGGGAGGGGAAACAACGATCAATGGCCTGCAGACTGCTCATGGAGTCAGCACAGATTAAACCACGTTCCACGGCAGAATGTTTAATAAAACAGAGGGTTCTATAAATCGCCATCAGCTCTGCCGTAAACACACTGCATGCCTCTGGCAGAGAATGGCATTCCGCCCCAACAGGAGATGTAAAAGCATATCCGGAGTGGCCCGCTGTTTTCGAGCCATCAGTGTAGAAGATAGAGGCTCCCTGAAACTCTTCTAGTACTGGGCGCACCAAACGCCGAAAGACCATGGGAGAAATTAAAGCTTTTGGGCCCTGGAAGAGATCCGCCCGAATTAGTGGTCGCGGCACCATCCACGGAGGTGTGCGTGCAGTAAAATGGGGGGCGCAATCTAGCGAAGGGAAATGGAAATCCCGGCAAAGAGAGGCAAGCCGCAGTCCGACGGGAAGGCCCGCCCGCGGCCGGGTATCAGGGGGTCGAAGCCCTTCATATGCAAAAAGAACCTGGTAAGCGGGATGAGCAGGATATTGCCGGATGGCGATGGCATAAGACGCCAGAAGCTGATGCCGCCTGACCTGAAGAGGGCAGATCCCCGCCTCAACAAGGAGACTGTCGACCGGGCTAGTAGGGAATGCACCTGTAGCCAAGCGGACACCATAATAATATTCTTGTCGGGTTTGCTGCCGGATCAAAACGTCAAGATGACGTTTTGATCCGGCAGCAAACCCGACAAGAATATTATGAAGCATTACGCCGGGAAAGCCTACGCAGTCACGGACACCATAATGGTGAACCGGGTCTAATAATTTCAGGGCAGAAGGAGCTGCCGAGCCATAAACTTGACACCCATAGTCCAATCGGGACAAGATTAGAGCCCGATAGATACGGAGGATAGTTGTTCGGTCTGCACCCCAAGATGAATGAGCAAGGAAACGTAGGGCATTGAGTTTCCTCATACAACTAATCTTTAGGTGGCGAATATGGGGCACCCAAGTCAATTTTTTGTCAAAGAGAAGACCCAGGAAACGATGCTGTGCCAGAACTTCCAGGCGCTGATTACCCAAGAACAGTTTTGGATCAGGGTGAACTGTAGTACGACGACAAAAGTGCACCACCCTCGTTTTTGATGAGGAAAACTGGAAACCATGGGACGTAGCCCACACTGAAGCCCGCCGAATGGCGATCTGGAGCTGACGTTCAGTAGAGGCTAATGAGTAGGAGCTGTACCATATGCAAAAGTCGTCGACATACAATGCCGGGGTTACCAGTGACCCAACAGAGCTCACCAACCCATTGATGGCGATTAGAAAAAGTGTAACACTCAACACTGAGCCCTGGGGGACACCGTTCTCCTGTATCCGAGGGGAGCTAAAGGAAGAGCCAACTCTGACACGGAACAGGCGTAGGGATAAAAACTGACGGAGAAAAATTGGTAAGGAGCCTCTGAGGCCCCAGTCATGAAGAGAACGTAAAATATGATGACGCCAAGCAGTGTCGTACGCCTTATGCAGATCGAAGAAGACTGCTACCAGATGATGTCTTTTAGAGAAGGCCTGTCTGATCGCAGTCTCCAGTCGAAGTAAATGGTCAATAGGGGATCGTCCCTCCCGGAACCCACACTGGTAAGGTGAGAGAAGTCCCCGGGATTCAAGAACCCAGCATAATCTGCGGGCTACCATCCGCTCAAGTAGTTTACAGGGGACACTTGTCAGGCTTATTGGTCGATAACTGTCCAGCGCCGACGGGTCCTTGCCAGGCTTGAGGGCAGGGACCACAATACTCTCCCTCCACTGGGAGGGGAACACCCCTTGAAGCCAAATACGGTTAAAAACTTTTAGGAGAAATTCTCGTTGTGAGGGGTTAAGGTGTTTCAGCAATTGATTGTGGATATCGTCAGGGCCAGGTGCTGAATCACGAGAAGAGGAGAGGGCCAGCGACAGCTCCCAGTCAGTAAAAGGTTCGTTATATGGTTCCACCTGGTGAGAAGTAAAGCCTAATTTGAAGGTTTCGGCCTGGTGTTTCTTAAGGAGAAAGGTCGCCGGATATGAAGTTGTCGCTGATACATTGGCGAAGTGAGTTGCAAGATGTTCTGCAACAACAGATGGCTCTGTGCAGACCCCATCAGGCAGGGCAAGACCAGGGACGGAAGACGGCCGCCAGCTACCTTGGATAGATCGGAGCATAGCCCACACTCTTGTCAGAGGGACAGAAGAACCCAACGAGGAGACAAAATGCTCCCAGCATGTCCGCTTACTTTGTTTGATTAAGTAACGAGCTCTGGCACGCAGACGTTTGAAATTTATTAGACCAGCGAGCGATGGGTGGCGCTTAAGATGTTGCAAGGCCCTACGGCGCTCGCGAATGGCTGCGGCAACAGTTGCATTCCACCAAGGGACAGGCCGGCGATTAGGAGGGCCTGTCGATCGGGGAACAGCGGCGTTGGCAGCTTGGGTAATCATGTTGGTCATTTGGCTTATAATATCATCTATACAACCTGAGGGGGAAGATGGGAACACAACCTGGGATGTATATAGCGGCCAATTAGCACGACGGAATACCCAGCGGGGTACCCTGGCTCGTGGTAGGCGTGAGGGAAGTGAAAGGATCAACGGAAAGTGGTCGCTATCGCAGAGGTCGTCATACGCCGACCAGTGAAATAAAGGAAGGAGAGAAGGAGAAGTGAGAGAGAGGTCTATGGCAGAAACGTTGCCGTGAGCGGCACTAAAATGAGTTGGGGAACCATCGTTGAGAAGGCTCAGATTGTGGTCAGCAAGAAACTGGTCTATGAGGCGGCCCCGGCTAGATGTATAAGCACTGCCGCACAAAGGATGGTGGGCATTGAAGTCCCCAAGGATGAGGTAAGGAGGGGGGAGTTGCTGAAGGAGGGCCACTAGGGACGTGAGTGTAGGTGGCCTGTCAAGTGGAAGGTAGAGGTTGCAAATGGTCAATGGAGTGTCCAAGTGAACCCGGACAGCAACCACTTCCAATGGAGTTTGGAGAGGAATCCAGGTACTGACAATATCTGTCCGGACCAAAGTAAAAACCCCACCAGACGCCTGGAGGGGACCAACCCGGTTCCGACAAAAAGCACGGAACCCACGGAGGGTCGGTGAATGTGCATCCATAAACCTCGATTCCTGCAGGACGACACAGGCCGCAGAAGAGAGAGAGAGATTAGCTGTTTAATCTCCAAGAGGTGACAGTAGTAACCATTACAGTTCCATTGGATGATCACATCACGAGGATCTAGGCGGGAAGCGAATGGCATAACGTCTGTCATGCTGCTTTGTCAGCGTCCGTCACCAAAGAAGAAGGGACAACATCCATAAATAGCTGATCAGCCTCGGGCTCAATGGGATGAGCGAGTTGCGAAAGCACAGTCGGCACCTCCGGTGGTACTGGAGGGGCTTTATCTTGTAACTTAGGTTTCTTCTTCTTCTTCTCCTTCTCCTTCTCTTTCTCTTTCTCCTTCTCCTTCTCCTTCTCTCGTGTGGGACGGGCAGGACCCACCCCAGAGAGAGGACTTTTGTCAGTTAGGTCTGGTACTGACGAGGATCGGGCGACCTTTGAACTCACTGACTGGGAGTCCGATGGCCGGCTGGAGGTCGAAGATCTCCGATCTGGGGAACGCCGGGACGGAAGGCCCTGAGATAGGGCACTATCACCGGCAGGCGACGGAGAAGGGGTGCACTTCTCCGGCTGGGAAGGGGTGGGATCTTTTATCTTTAGGTCCCCTCTGAACGCGGCGAACAAAATGTACACCACGCCGCTCGAGATAGGCCCTAAGCTCCTCATCAGTTTGAAGGAGGAGGTCCCGGTGGAATATCACACCCTGTACCATATTCAAGGATTTGTGCGGGACAATTGTTACTGGAATGTCGCCAAGGGTGGTGCAGGCGAGCAAAGCTTCAGACTGGGCTTCCGAGACTGTTTTAATGAGTAATGAGCCAGATCTAAGCTTACCCATAGATTCCACTTCACCAAACTTGTCCTCTATGGTCTCGACAAAGAACAGAGGTTTGGTGGTAGTAAAAGTTCCTCCATCAGTCCTTGAGCAAACGAGATAGCGAGGAAAGGGTTTTGCTCCTAACCGGCGAGCCTGGCCTTCCTCCCAAGGGGTAGCAAGGGAGGGAAACATCCTCTTATCCGCAGTAGCAGCATTAAACGATCTCTTCCTGTCTTGAGAGACGGCCGATGCACGACTTTTCATGGGACTAGACGTCCGCCCTGGTGTCACCCACTCCGAAACCGGGGCTCTCTCCATGGGCGCCACCCAGCCTCAGCAAAGGCCACCTGGCACGATGGCCATTGCCGGGAGTTCTGATACCCCCGAGGACTTGGCTTGCATGGAGAGGTCGCAGCTCAGACACCAGTAGTGTGATCCCTGTGCTGTCAGGGGGCTCAGCCAAAGGGTACATAACAGCCCCCCCACACGGACTGGCTACACGTGCTGGGGACCTAGCGGGGGATGGGGGCTACAGCGAGGAAAGGAAGTGGAAAGGAAAGGATAGGACCCGCGCCGTAGGGGCTAGGTCGGGAGTTCTTCCCCAATTGGCTCACACATTATGGGACAATTTTGGTATGGAAGGTCAAACCCCGAGGGGGACCAAACTGGGCCAAAAACCGGTGTACACAGCAGACAAAACCAAAGTGCAGGACAATCGGTACCATGGGATAGCCAAGCCATCATCCAGAGTACCACCGAGAGACGGGGTTGGAGAGGGTGGGAAGGAGGAATTGGGATGGGAAGGAGGGGGAACTAGGAGGGGTAATGCAGCCTGGGGAAAGCAGGAAAAAAGGCTGCAATGACTCGGGGACCCGTGCGCGCCACACACGTACCCACGTACCCCCCCCCTGGGGGGAATTAAGGGTAGAGGCACGGATCGTAACACTTCTGAAATGTAACGACCGTCGCTGCGAACACGGTGACCGAGACGTGTAACCAATGGCACCCCATACCATCACGCCAGGTGGTACTCCAGTATGGCGATGACGAATACACGCTTCCAATGTGCGTCCACCGCGAAGTCGCCAAACACGTAGGCGACCAATCATGATGTTGCAAACAGATTCATCCGAAAAAATTACGTTTTGCCGTTCGTCGTTGCGTACACCATCACAAGCGCTCCTTTCTGTGATGCAGCGTCAAGGGTCTGTGAGCTGATAGTCCACGCTGCTGCAAACGTCATCGTACGTCGCCATCTGTTGACTCAGGGATCGAGGCGTGGCTGCACGGTCCGTTACAGCCATGCGGATAAGATGCCTGTCATCTCGACTGCTAGTGTTACAAGGCCGTTGAGATCCAGCACGGCGTTCCGTATTGCCCTCCTGAACCCACCGATTCCATATAACAGTCATTGGATCGCGCCCAACGCGTGCAGATATTTCGTGATACGATAACCCGCAATCTACACCCTACAGCCGCGGTGGAACGGTTGAGTGCAATGAGGTGCTATGCTACGATGCGCGAGGCCGTTCCCCTTCGGGGATTCGAATCCCCCCTCGGGCATGGAAGTTTGTGCCGTCTTTAGAATAAGCTAGTTCATAAGTAGTTTATAAGTTTAGGGACTAATGACTCCATAGTTAAGTCCCATAAGCTCTACAAACATTTGATCATTTGATTTGATAGGCTACAATCCGACCTTTATCAAAGTCGGAAACGTGATGGTACGCATTGCTCCTCACACGAGGCATCACAGCAACGTTTCACCAGGTCAACTACTGTTTGTGTATGAGAAATCGGTTGGAAACTTTCCTCATGTCAGCACCTTGTAATTGTCGCTACTGGCGCCAACCTTGTGTGAATGCTCTCAAAAGCTAATCATTTGCTTATCACAGCATCTTCTTCCTGTCGGTTAAATTTCGCGTCAGTAGCACGTTATCTTCGTGGTGTAGCAATTTTAATGTGCAGTAGAGTATATAAAAAGATGGCGCAAACTTACACATTTGACAGTATGTAACAACAGAAGAAAAAATGTCCCAGTAAACATGGGTGACACTGGGCAGGACTTTCTCTTTTTAGTGTTCTGTGGTACTGGCATTTTTTTTTTCATTCTGGTAACTGTGTGATGTTATTTCACACTACCAAAAGTAATAAAAGTTATGCATCTGTATGGTAAAGAAAAGTACTTTGTTACATGTAAAACCGCAGACTGACTCAGCAAATATGATTACGTAGATGAAAAATAATGCGGCTGTAAAGTAGAGCATAAAACGAGATTAATATCTTAATAACTCCGCCAGCTCGCTCTCACTCTATGAATAATTTTGCAACTAGGAACTATATTTACGCTTACTCACTGACATTACAAAGACCTTGTCATATATATGGACAGAGAAAGAGAGATGCGGTTAATAGCAGTACGGTATTGCGAATGCTAATAAAACATATTATGGTGAAGGTTGAGATTCTAATTTAAAGACTGACGTTACTTTTCTTACAAATAAAATTACTACTTCACTATCAATCTCTAGGGCGGATGAGGACTGAAGTAAACAAACATTTAACATCAAATATGTATGCTGGATAGGGTAACTAATGTCTCTGGCTTCCCAGACACTCAAAATAATGTGTGTGCGAGTTCCAGTTCAAGACTATCCGTCAGAATGGTTCAGTTACAAACAAACGTAGTTGCAACCGACTCCCAGGCTGTGTCAAGGCCCGTCTTCTTCCCCCGATAGGCTGTTAGTCCAGCAAAGAAGGCAGGACGGCCTGTAGATTTCCAGAAGGCTTTTGACACTGTACCCCACAAGCGGCTTCTAATGAAATTGCGTGCTTATGGAATATCTTCCCAATTGTGCGATTGGATTCACGATTTCCTATCAGAAAGGACACAGTTCGTTGTAATTGACGGTAAGTCATCGAGTAAAACAGAAGTGATATCTGGCGTTCCACAGGGAAGCGTTATAGGACCCTTTCTCTTCCTCGTGTTTATAAACGATTCAGGAGACAATCTGAATAGCTCCCTTAGACTGTTCGCGGATGATGCTGTCGTATATAGGTTAGTAAAGTCAACAGAGGATCAAAAGCAACTGCAAAGCGATTTAGACAAAATTTCTAATTGGTGCGAAAATTGGCAATTGACACTAAATAAAGAAAAGTTTGAAGTAATACACATGACCACTAAAAGAAATCCACTGAACTTCAATTACGCGATAAATCACTCAAACCTTAAGGTCGTAAATTCTACAAAATACCTAGGAGTTACAATTACGAACAACTTTGACTGGAGAGAACACACAGAAAATATTGTAGGGAAGGCGAACCAAAGGTTACGTTTCATTGGCAGAACTCTTAGACGATGCACCAGCTCCACCAAAGAGACTGCCTACATCACACTTGTGCGTCCTCTCTTGGAGTACTGTTGCCCCTTGTGGGACCCTCACCAGGTGGGACTGACGGAAGATATTGAGAAGGTTCAGAGAAGGGCAGCTCGTTTTGTTTTATCACGTTACGGGGGCGGGGGGGGGGGGGAGCGTCACGGAAATGTGCCACGAATTGGGGTGGAAATCATTAAAAGAAATACGTTATTCATTGCGGCGTGATCTGTTTGCGAAGTTTCAATCACCCACTTTTACTTATGAATGTGAAAATATTTTTCTAGCACCCACCTACTTAGGGAGACATGACCATCCCAATGAAATAAGAGAAATCAGATCGAAAACGGAACGATTTAGGTGTTCTTTCTTCCCGCGCGCTATTAGAGAATGGAACGGTAGAGAAAAGTTATGAAAGTGGTTAATGAACCCTCTGCCAGGCACTTAAATGTGATTTGCAGAGTATCTTTGTAAATGTAGATGTTGAGTGTCTCGGCATATGGCGACAGGATCTGTCGGATTACAGGCAACAGCATTAATTGATTTAAAGCATATAAATGTATCAGTCCATCAAGAACTCTTTGGGATTAACAGTTTTGCGAAAACCAAATTTTCATTTTTTTTAACGATCGCCGTAAATTAGATACATTATACATCAGATGCGGTTGCAGTGGGTACTAGAAACATGTGCTCAATCGAGTACAACATTGAGTAACAAATTCAATGCAATCTATGAAGAACTTGAAGGGAGCTGATATTTTTTACAAAATAATATTTAAATTTGTACTTATTTGTAAAATGTAACTGTATCTAGTGCGCCTTGGTTGCACAGTGGTAGAGTGACACATTACAAATCCAAAGGTGTCGGGCCTTGGGGTAAACCGCTCGATTGGATACCAAAGGGTCGTGGGTTCAATACCCGGTCCGACCTCTAATTTTTTTTTCCTTTTGTGTTCCAGCCTCGTCGCCGCTTTTGTGTCTCGTCCGCCGGTTGTCGTAGGTGTCGGTGGCCGAGTAGAAACAGACCGACACAGGAATAAAGGATGCACGCGTGTGCAGGTACGAAGGTGAGCAGCCAGTGGGACAGCAGAAACTAGAAACACTAGAGTAAATTAGAACGAGATATATATTTCATAGAGACTTAGCAATACTTAACTTTGACATAGTTCTTGACTGCAGAATGTTGATACATAGTTAAGCTAGAGGCCTGCCTAGTGCCTACCCGATAGCCAAGTCTTCACTGGTACCTATCTGATTCCGAAGTGTTAGCTGGTTCCTATCTCAGTCCCAAGTGAACGATGTCGTTCAGTGGTGGCCACAAGCGGAATTGCAGCAGAGGGCGCTCGTGGCTGACGTCATCAGAACGCCGCGCCGTGCGTGCATCGAGGCGCGCGGCGAAAGTAGGTGGCGCACACTTCAGACTTGTGCGACACCACATTTTCAGTCTTCTCTTTAACACATCCTTCACCTCTCAACGATGTGAGGAATCGCCAGAAACGACACGTGGTTCGGAATCCACGTGAAGCTGTAGGTCCCCTTTCCCCTGTTGGATAAATGGGGTAGGCTAGGGACACGCAAGTCGCCGAAGTGGCGTCCAATTGAAAGACTCGCACCAGACCCCTGAGCCACACGAAATTATTATTATTATTATTATTATTATTATTATTATTAATCCAAAGGTCGCGGATTCGATCCCCCCAGGCCCTAGGAATTTTTATCTGTCACTTTCCACTTCTTTCACCTCCAGCAATATTGCTCATGTGAAAAATATCGAGTAGCACCGTGGTTCTTAACCCATGTTAAACTGTAGGTCCCCCTATAACTGCCTGGGTAAGTCAGTTCGAAGGTCGGAGGAAGGCAACGGCATACCACCTCCAAACACGACCATGCCTAGTAAAGTACTGTGGTGTTCAATCTTCGGATTGTTGTTTGCTTTTTTTTTTTAATTGTATCTAACCGCAAATCATCGCAAGTTCTCCGCGAAATGATTCCAAATTTTGATACAACGCCGAAAGAAATGTAAAAAGTAGCGAATATCACTGATTTTATGACGTAAGCTACAACAAATTTATGAAGTTGTACCTATTCGCAACTTGTTTCGCGAAGGTATTAAAAAAACGGATACAAAATCACTCTCGTATCCCACACAACATTGTGTCAAAATTTCAATTCAGTTGGTCAAGAGCGTTTGCGGTGTGTAGTTTTGAAACCTTCCAGTCGTCAACAATAGTGAAGCCAAACGGTAAAAAATGTAATTTTTTAAATTGAAACCATCATTGTTAACAACTTTTCATAAAGTATAGAAAATTACGAATATCCAAAAATACGTGCATTTTAAAGCAAATAAAAAATCTGTCCCGGCAGGATGTCGAACCAGCAACCCTTTGGTTCTACGACCAGAATGCTACCAACTTTATTTTTACGGGCCTCCTAGCCAACCCTTCGGCCCGAGTTTGCACTCTCCAGTTGTGCCTTCAACGGCGAGCTTCTACCGCTGTGACTCGGAGTAATGGAACAAATAAATCTATTTCTCAGATTTGTACTTTAAGAGTTCATGTTGCTTAACAGTGCGTTAGAGCTTTTGAAAACTGAGAATCTATTTTGCTTTAAATAATATGCAACATTAAAATAAGTTTCCTCGAACCATACGGTGTCGAATTAAAAGATTGGGTAAAAAAAAAAAAAAGTAATAATCTGCTTTGTAATACGAAATGTATGGATATTTTCTTGTAGAATTAAATTAATACTAATTTCTTTTCTGTCAATCTAAAGATCTATATCCGGTGAGATATCTTCAGGTTCAGAATGAGGAGTCTGTCAGGGTTCTTATATAGCTATACAGGACGTTTTGTGTTAACCTTTTATCATCCATGCTTAGCCTATGCCTTGATTTTCAAAGATGTTATTCGTCATATTGCCGAAGAGATTTTTCATGTACTTGCTATAATCTCCAAAATTCTGACTGTACATATGCAATGTAACTAAGGAAGTTTTCTTCTTCTCACCTTGTGATTGTGTAGTGAACAAAGCTGGCTAGTATCCACATCACGGTATTGTTCTTGGTGGTTGGATAGAATACCCCATATATAGTTTTGCAACCAAAGGGTTGCTGGTTCGAAATCCTGCCGGGACATGTTTTTCTTTTATTTGCATTAAAATGCACGTATTTTTGTATATTCATAATTTTCTATACCTCATGAAAGGTTGTTAACGATGATGGTTTCAAAAAAAAAAAAAAAAAAAAAATTTTTACAGTATTGGGTTTACTATTAGTTGACGACGGGTAGGCTTCAGAACTACGCGTCACAAACGTACTTGACAAATTGAATTCAAATTTTGACACAATGTTGCGTTGGAATACGCCGTGGTTTTGTATCTTTTTTTTTTTTTTTTAATATGTTAGCGAAACAAGTTGCGAATAGGTATAACTTCATGAATTTGTTGTAGCTTACATAATAAAATCAATGATATTCGCTACTTTTTACATTTCTTTCCACGGTATGTCAAAATTTGGAAGCATTTCA
Source organism: Locusta migratoria (assembly GCA_026315105.1). Classification (NCBI taxonomy): domain Eukaryota; kingdom Metazoa; phylum Arthropoda; class Insecta; order Orthoptera; family Acrididae; genus Locusta; species Locusta migratoria. The sequence continues at coordinate 322,958,618 of CM048745.1, read as the reverse complement.
TGGAGGAACTTTGATTGTTCATTTTGTGAAGAGAGAGGACGATGTTTCTGGAGAGTCATCTTCATAGTTATTATTGGCTTTCCAAGCAAGTAACCTACTCGAGCATCGTTTTAGGTGACAAGGGGTTCAGCTCGTGTACATACACAAACAAAAACTGATACAATACGTGGAGTCAGAGAAAACAAGGAAAAAGTATATCACACTGAGATTCGAACCACCGACTCTACGGTTGTGAGGCCAGGACGCTAACACATGAACTTCACCGACCGACGCTGCAACTGTTTTAGTTACTGTTACTTTTGCAAAACTTCGAAGTCGATTTCCTCGAGAATTTTTGAGAGATGCGTCGAATGGCTTTGGGGTGATTGTTATTTAAGTTCCGAATTTCTCATACCATAAAAATAAAGAAATTCTAAAATTCGATACCCATGTGGTCTCCTCGTAAGAACAACACACACTCCAAAGCCCAAGGGAGGACTCGAATCTGAAGCGGGAAAGGCCGCCCAGTCCGTAGCAAGACGCCTTAGACCACATGGCAAATCTGGGCGGCACGAAATTTTATGTAGACAGTGAGCTCCCCCTTGTTCTGAAAGTTAAGTGTACAAAATTTCATCAAATCGGAGCAAAAGTGTGGATTTTATCGCTCACCTTCCGCCATTCAGCGAACGAAATTTTATGTAGAAAGTGACGTTTCGTTTGTTTTGAAGGTGAAGCGTGCAAAATTTAGTTACACTTAGTTACAGTTTTTCCCAAATTTTGTAATTTTCCAAGAGATGTCCCGGAAATATTAATTCTTATAAACCTTGTCCTGAGAATTAAGAAAATAATAAAAAAAAAGATCAGCCAAAAAGTTTGACCCGTTGTCCAGTTATGTAGTGAACAAGGTTGATTTGATTTGATTTTTCCAGGGAAGCCAAAACAGTCTTGGTCCAACCCACCACTGCCCGCACTTGGGGGGGGGAGGGGGGGACGCTGGTCCAGAACCCAAATTCAGGAGGGTCTATCTAGATCGCGGTGCCCTCATTTTTGTCTGCGAGGGGGACACACAGCAGAATAGCCTAAGGACAAGGTGCACATGATATCCCAGTGGGAGGATGCGAAGCGGCTGGTCAAGACAGCAACCGAACTCCTGAAGGCCGCAAAGGTATCAATATGGCTACCAAAGATCCTTAAGGATGTCCCTCCAAAGACTCTGTTCGAGAAAATAGGGGTCCACAACCCAAAAGTCTCGACAGAGGATTGGAGGGTAATTAACCAAAAGGTCGTTCCAGAAGGACGAACCCACTTCCGTGAACCTGGCACCCCACTTAACGAAATCGCTTTTTACTTTATACAATCTTAAAGAGCTTCGTTTGTAGTGGATTGTAGTACCAAAATTTTTGGTTGTAGATTTTCGAAAAAAAAAAAAATTCTGACTCACTCAAAAAATAGCCAGCACCCCACTTTTACGAAATAAAATTCTGATGCATGATATGTGTGGGGAATCGTTTGTAGTGGTTTGTAGTGAACGAATTTTCGTTTGTAGTAACTTTTATATCCCACAAAACGTGTTCAAAATGGAAGGCACGAGGCCAATACTGCTGTGCACTGCACCCATTGGCAGCACCCCAGATTCACGAAATGTAATTCTAATGGATGGTATGTGTAGGAAATAGTGTGTAGAGGTTTGTAGTGAACGAATTTTCGTTTGTAGTAACTTGTATATCCCACAAAACGTGTTCAAAATGGACGGCGCGAGGCCCATACTGCTGTGCACTGCACCCACTGCCAGCACCCCACTTTCAAAAAATTGAGTTCTAATGGATGATATGTGTAGGAAATAGTGTCTAGAGGTTTGTAGTGAACGAATTTTCGTTTGTAGTAACTTGTATATCCCACAAAACGTGTTCAAAATGGACGGCGCGAGGCCCATACTGCTGTGCACTGCACCCACTGCCAGCACCCCACTTTCAAAAAATTGAGTTCTAATGGATGATATGTGTAGGAAATAGTGTCTAGAGGTTTGTAGTGAACGAATTTTCGTTTGTAGTAACTTGTATATCCCACAAAACGTGTTCAAAATTGAAGGCGCGAGGCCCATACTGCTGTGCACTGCACCCAAAGGCAGCACCCCAGTTTCAAGAAATTTAATTCTAATGGACGATATGTGTAGGAAATAGTGTGTAGAGGTTTGTAGTGAACGAATTTGCGTTTGTAGTAACTTGTATATCCCACAAAACGTGTTCAAAATTGACGGCGCGAGGCCCATACTGCTGTGCACTGCACCCACTGCCAGCACCCCACTTTCAAGAAATTTAGTTCTAATGGATGATATGTGTAGGAAATAGTGTGTAGAGGTTTGTAGTGAACGAATTTTCGTTTGTAGTAACTTGTATATCCCACAAAACGTGTTCAAAATTGACGGCGCGAGGCCCATACTGCTGTGCACTGCACCCACTGCCAGCACCCCACTTTCAAGAAATTTAGTTCTAATGGATGATATGTGTAGGAAATAGTGTGTAGAGGTTTGTAGTGAACGAATTTTCGTTTGTAGTAACTTGTATATCCCACAAAACGTGTTCAAAATGGAAGGCGCGAGGCCCATACTGCTGTGCACTGCACATTCTTTCACTACAAACCTCTAGACACTATTTCCTACACATATCGTCCATTAGAACTAAATTTCTTGAAAGTGGGGTGCTGGCAGTGGGTGCAGTGCACAGCAGTATGGGCCTCGCGCCGTCCATTTTGAACACGTTTTGTGAGATATACAAGTTACTACAAACGAAAATTCGTTCACTACAAACCACTACAAACGATTCTCCACACATATCATCCATCAGAATTTTATTTCGTAAAAGTGAGGTGCTGGCTATTTTTTGAGTGACTCAGAATTTTTTTTCGAAAAACTACAACCAAAAATTTTGGTACTACAATCCACTACAAACGAAGCTCTTTAAGATTGTATAAAGTAAAAAGCGATTTCGTTAAGTGGGGTGCCAGGTTCACGGAGGTGACGAACCCTGGTGGTGGAGATCGGAGAGAAGTCCCTGAAGGCAATGCGAGAGCAAGTGAACAAGGTTACTAGAGTTTCATTTGTATACATAAAGAAAAGCGTCTGTGACACGCATGAATGACCTCAGGTGGTTCACAAATTGAGTGCAGGTAATTTCGTTCACCAGACCTCGAGCAGGAAGAGCGCGCATATTACCGCTATACCACAGTCGCTGTCTGTCGATCGAACCTCTTAATTATGGATTTTGTCTAATTCCGTAAGTAAAGAACTCTCCACCACGCCACATACGAAATTTTATATAGACAGCGAGATGCTTCTTCCTTTGAAGATCAGGTGTGCCAAATTTCATCAAAATCGGAACAAAATTACAAACTTGTTTGCAATATAAACACATGGACATATTGAAAAACGCTCTCTTCGTTCGTGTTTGTGGTTTTCATTCCCGTTTTTTTTTTTTTTTTTTTTTCAAATTTTCCCAATTTTCTGATGGATTTCACAAAAGTAATAATTCATAAAAAACCTTGTCATGAGAATCACCGACGGACAGACACACACACACACACACACACACACACACACACACACAAATCAGAAGCCGTTCTCAAGTAAAATGGGGGGGTCATCTCTATTTATTTAAAAGCGTAAGGACACTCATTCATTCACTCACTCACTGACTAAACACGAAATCTCTACAATTACTTCACCTATGAAGTTGAAATTTGGCAGGAATGTAGTTTATAGGTAGAAGACGCCAGCTATGAAAGGATTTTGCGAAACGGCCGATAGTTGAGGAGATAAGACGTCATAAACAATGAAAAGTTCCCCATCTTGCGGCGCGTGATAGTGTGACTTTATCAGTCCACTATTTGAGAAGGAGAGCATTTAGCGACTTGCAACAAACTTTAAATATAATTTCAAACCTTTACGAAACTTTTTCTCGCTGACAACCACAGCAAAATGATGAAAGGAAATAAGTTTGTCGCTTACTACTTTTTCGGGGTTCATACAGTAAAATTACGGCATTTGGAATGACGTTACAATTTATTACAGGTACACTATTATTCTATTCACGAGAAATGTTACAGACCGTACACACACATACCACTGAACGTACGATCGAAATTTTATCGTAGTACGACACACAGTTCATGATATATGGAGTCATAAACAATTAGGTTTATGAAAAACCGCCTAATCATGCGTGACGGTTTGATTTATTACGTCTTTCCTACTAACTGTATTAGCGATGTATTTTGCAGACATTTTACATATACACCACTGTATGTACTTTATAAATAATATCGTATTACGACTTATAGTTCAGGTGGTATGACGATAAAAACAATGAAATGTTTGAAAATTGCCCCAAAAGCATTAGGTTTTAATTTACTACGTCTTTACTGCCAATTGCATTTACAATACATTTCGCAAGCAGTTTCCTAATATTCCACCTGGTAAATAATGTTTTGTAGGACACAAAATTCAGGAGATATCGCCATATATATAAAAACGAAAGGTCACTGACGCACTCACTCACTGACTAAACTCGAAGTCTCTAAAACTACTGCACCTATGAAGCTGAAATTTTGCCGGTATGTAGTTCATAGGTAAAAAACATCACGTAACATAGTGCTTTGCGACAGGACAGAATTAAGGTGCAAAGCGGAGGATACTCTCCGAACATTAACAAGAGCAAAACTAGGGTAATGGAGTGCAGTGTAAGAAAATCAGGTGATGCTGAAGGAATTAGATTAGGTAACGAAGCAATAAAGGAGGTAGATGAGTTTTGTTACTTGGGCAGTAAAATAACAAATGATTGTCGCAGTACAGAGGATATAAAATGCAGAATGTCAATGGGTAGAAAAGCGTTCTTCAAAAAGAGAAATTTGTTAACATCGAATATTGATTTAAGCCTACGGAAGTCCTTTCTGAAGGCATTCGTATGGAGTGTTGCCTTGTATGGGAGTGAGACATGGACGATAAACAGAGCGGCAGGAAGAGGATTGAGGCTTTTGAAATATGGTGCTACAGAAGAATGCTGAAGATTAGGTGGGTGGATCGCGTAATTAATGAGGTACTGAACAGAATTGGGGAGAAAAGAAATTTCTTGCATACCTTGACTAAAAGAAGGGATAGATTGGTAAGACACATTCTTAGACATCAAGGAATTGTGAATTTAGCGTTGGAGGGAAGTGTGTGGGGAAAATCGCAGAGGAAGACCAATAGATGGATACAGTAAGCTGATTCAGACAGATGTAGGTTGCCGCTCTTATGTGGAAATGAAGAGGCTTGCTCAGGATAGGGTATTGTGGAGAGCTGCATCAAACCAGTCTCCGGACTCAAGATCACAACAAAAACAACCTTAAAAACAAGAGGACTGTCACTGTCTGTATAAAATTTCGTTCGATACATGGTGGAGGGCACTTAACTTACGGACTTTAAAAAATGCATAGTTTTGCTCCGATCTCGATGAATTTTTCACACACGATCTTTATTCCAAGAGGAACGTCACGGGGTACATGTCAGAGGATACCTTGGAAAAACTTTGCCGAGAGAGGGAAAGGTGGAAACGAACAGAGAGATGGGAGAGGAAGAGATGGATGCAGAGAGACGAGGAAACGGGACGTGGACTACGAGAGTGTAAAGTAAATAAATACCCGGGCATTGCAGGGTTTACAGCTAGTTTTTATATATAAAGCCATAAAACTTCAGCTAGAGATATCAGTTGTACCAAGACGTATGTTTTAGGGTTTATACTTGTATACGCAAAGCACATATATTAAAATCCACATTGCCGGCCGCGGTGGCCGAGCGGTCTGCGGCGTGCCAGTCGTAGTCTGCACGGCCGCTGCGGTCGGGGCTTCGAATCCCCCCCCTCGGACATTGATGTTTGTGCCGTCTACAAACATTTGAACATTTTTTAAAATCCCTATCCTTAATAGAAGGAATATAAAGAAGACTGAAGCTATACGGTAGCAACTGAAACGAGAGTCCAACCGGTGGAGCGTGTCTGTATCTGAAAGCAGTAACCTATTAGAGGAAAGAAGCAGTATGGAAAATAACGGCTTGAAATTCTTTTGCGAATTAAGTGCGATTTTCGGAACCAAGCGTGGGATGTTAATGAAACGTAAAAGTTTCCAGTCAGTGGGTGTAATTAGTTGTGACCGAAATTAGATAATACGTTTACTGCGAAAACGGTTCAAACACAGATGTTTGTTGAGCAGACAATCGATGTGTTCTTCTCCAGGACAACCAGGTAAACGAAATAAAGAGGAAAATTGTGCGTGGATGATTAATTAGAATCTTAATGAGAATGAAATGGAAGAGGAAGCGTCATGTAGCAAGGCAAGTGGACGGTGGGTGCACCAGGGAAGTTCCATAATGAATTCTGGTGGATTACGTGATGGAAGGAAGAGTACGCTATAAAGAGGTGCAGAAACCCTACGGACGCTTGCTTTTGAACGCAATGTCTGCAAAAGTCAACAGGAAGTTAGACTGTTATCTTACAATTTCTTTCTATAACAGAATTTGACTGGATGTTAATTTAATATTAAAATTCATTTCTTTTCTACTTGAAACTTTTCGCCAGCAGTGTCAGGGATCAGCGATCTCTATTATTCATAAATCGGTAACTGTCAATTTATATACTAGCTGGTACCCGGCGAATTGCTGCTGTAGAAGAAATAACTGTGCAAGCAACGTTTGAAATTTGAAAGTGTTAGCTACTTCAATGGCCTTCAAACACATTTGTCGGTACGACACGCGCGCCAAGAAGTAAACTGACGAAGTTTTATCGTGAATCAGATGAACGTTATGGCAGCGCACGAAGAACAAATATATACGAGGTATCCGTTCTTCCAATAGTCCATCGCTTCCTTTCCCATCTCTCTATTCCCCTGCTCCTCCCCCTGTCTTCTTCTGTTCCTTTCTCTGTCCATTTCCTCCTCCCTCCCCTCTGTTCATCTCCTTTCACCTGTCTGTCACCATCTCCCATCTCTCATCTCCTCATCTACCCTCACTCTGTCAATCTTCTTTTTCCCTCTTCTGTCCGTCTGTTCCTTCACCTACTTCTCTCCTTCATAGATACAAAAACATACATAAATGCGTTGAGTTTCGTGGTGACCGGTCGAACCGTGTCATAGTCGCAAGGAACCCTCCGCCATGCTAAAGTCACTGGATTGCAAATTTCCTTCATGAAAACACACATTTATATACAGCTGTGGACGTGGCTGGTTGACAGCAACCGCAGTCCAATTATTTTTAACAATTTTATATATCAGCCAACCGGTTGCGTTTCGTTGTCGCTAGGGACAACTTCATCAGAAGAATAAACAACAGTTACGTGAAACACATGACGTCAAAAATATTACGAGCAGAATTACTCAAGTCGATTACAATAAAAAAAACTAGCATTCTAGCCATTCAAATAAAATCAGTGTGGTGTGAAGGGCATGTCAATATTTTTAGGCCGGCCGCGATGGCCGAGGAGACCGAGGCGCTCCAGTCACGGTCTGCACGGCCACTACGGTCGGGGATTCGAATCCCCCCTCGGGCATGGATATTTGTGCCGTCTTTAGTATAAGGTAGTTGATAAGTAGTTTGTAAGTTTAGGGACTGATGACCCCGTAGTTAAGTCCCATAAGCTTAACAAACATTTGAACATTTTGAATATTTTTAGCTAACTAATCTCTCGTGTTCTCCTCTTCTGTGTTCACATTTATTAACAATAAGAAGTATGCTCCCAGCAGTGGACGTAAAATATATCATTATGTTTACTTGCGACTGCTACTGTTCATTTCATTCTTGCATTTGGAGCGCAGGAGTACGTTTCCATGTCTGAGGACCTAGTCATCGATTAATAGAATAATTTCTTGAATTCGTCATTGATCTTTTATTAACGCTTCGCTGCATTAGCCTTCAGTCTTTCCACACAAACGGTAGCAGTCCCAACAGTTTATCTGAAATAGAGCTGGATCATTTTCTCCTGTTTCTTGCACTACACTCTGATTAGTTTTCAACGCAACATGGCTGATTTTAACAAAAGAAACGTTAACTGTTTAGTTATAATAATTTTCACGTACTGTCAGTCTCAGTTGCATACATTTTTTTGTTCGATAACATGTTTCGATGAGTAGGCTCATCTTCAGATCTAAGAAGCTGCGTCCGTAACCCTTGTCTGCGATAAACCACGGTTCAGTGGAGACGAAAGGGACTGTTGACGCAGTTATTTAGATCTGAAGATGAGCCGAGTGATCGAACCATCAACCATATTATCGAGCAAAATTATGTACCGGGTGATCAAAAAGTCAGTATAAATTTGAAAACTTAATAAATCACGGAATAATGTAGAGAGGTAAAAATTGGCACACATGCTTGGAATGACATGGGGTTTTATTAGGAAAAAAAAAAATCTTTCGCGCGTCGTTTTGTGATGATCGCGTGCTCAGCCGCCACTTTCGTCATGCTTGGCCTCCCAGGTCCCCAGACCCCAGTCCGTACGATTATTGGCTTTGGGGTTACCTGAAGTCGCAAGTGTATCGTGATCGACCGACATCTCTAGGGACGCTGAAAGACAACATCCGACGCCAGTGCCGCACCATAACCCCGGACAAGATTTACAGTGCTGTTCACAACATTATTCCTCGACTACAGCTATTGTTGAGGAATGATGGTGAACATATTGAGCATTTCGTGTAAAGATCATCATTTTTGCTTTGTCTTAATTTGTTATGCTAATTATTGCTTTTCTGATCAGATGGTGCGCCATCTGGCGGACATTTTTTGAACTTTTTTGTTCTAATAAAACTCCATGTCATTCCAAGCATGTATGTCAATTTTTACCTATATATCTACATTATTCCGTGATTTATTAAGTTTTCAAATTTATACTGACTTTTTGATCACCCGGTAGATCTAACTCTGAAAATGTATTATAATTGTACTAATATATTCGTTGTAATAATTTAAAACTCTGTTTCCTTCAACGCGAACGTACTCCACTTTCCACCAAGTGATTTGATTCTAGAATGGCAGGAAAGATAAATTTGGGGTATAGTAAATGGTGTGCTGTAGTAACGCAGCCGGCCGCGGTGGCCGAGGAGACTGAGGCGCTCCAGTCACGGTCTGCACGGCCACTACGGTCGGGGGTTCGAATCCCCCCTCGGGCATGGATATTTGTGCCGTCCTAGTTCGTAAGTAGTTCATAAGTAGTTTGTAAGTTTAGGGACTGATGACCCCGTAGTTAAGTCCCATAAGCTGTACAAACATTTGAACATTTTTTTGTAGTAACGCATATGTTCTGCACTTTTGAAAACGAAAACAGTTATTGTGCTAGTTGTGGTATAAAATATTTTGGGCCACTGAAACAGTGAAATCAGTGCAAACCCGTCAAAATGTTAATACGTCTTTGAAGTGCGTTAAAATATAATAAAATTGGCACCTTCAATCCTGAGTTCTTTGTCACATCGTTCAACTTATGACTAGAAATTTTCTAGTGTGTTCATATTTGTACACAAGAGGCCCTCAAGATCTACATAATCCAAGTAAGAGAATCGTAAGGTCTGCTTCGTGGAAAGTTGCTAGCCAATGTGAGAGTTCATAAAGATGTGTCAGTTGCCTTGTGTCCGGCTTTCACTTTCAAATGCGACAATGACAGCTTTAAAAAAATAGACCCCCTTGCCTTACAATACGACAAGCATAAAGAGTGCTTTAGCTTTGACATTTTATGACGTTTCTGTAGTTGTGGCGTATCACCTTACGAAGAACATCAATTCATGAAACGCGCGTTACTGAGAACTACAGGATAATAGCTGGCAGGTACAACTAACAGCTAAGAGATACTGTAGCTCACAAATTTTCGCCCTCATTTGCTTCGAGTATAATTTCTTTTGATTTTTATTATTTATTTATTTATATTTTTATGTCTTTATAAAGTACCAATGTCGTTTTTATAAAAATGTCGTAATAATAGAAACCAACTGCATAAACTATTGATGGTAATCTAGGGATATCAGAACAATACCGTCAAATTAGTAGACCGTTAATTTTAATTATTATACATTTTTGTTTCATATTCAATATCCAAATAACCTATCTTCCTCCAAAACAAGTAATGAGCGGAAATCAACGTAATTTTATGTGGAATTTCGTAAGTGTAAGGGTTTTTTAATGCGAAATAATCGAATTCTGTTGTCAATCTTACAAAAAATGTTAGTTCAGCAGCTCTTAATTCTGCTCGTAAGTAACGATACAACAAAACTGCTTTTTAATATATTGTTAGCTTACATCAGTATGGGAAAAATTATGTAGGACCAGTAAAGCAAATAGAATAAACTAATACTTGTTAGGAACACTGGTTATAACATAAAATAGGATGGTATGTTACAAAAAGAAGGCATCTAGAGCAGATTGAAAAGTAATAATAAAGTGTATCATGTAGCAGTGCCCGGTTACGTGTCTCTTCTTACAGCGAAATAAAGTAAAAGAAAATTCTTTGGCACGTGTCTTTGGGTTTTTTCTTTTTGTTTTATTTATTTATTTTTCTATCTCCATGTTCCTGGCAGTAGGTGTGACACCCACACCCACGGACGTTCATCTTATTTTGGATCTTCCTACATTTCTTCGCACTAGTCATTGTTGGTTTCTAACTATTCGTCATTTTTGTAGTAATACTTCATCTACTGGTGTGCTACTTCCATTTCCTTTTTTATTGTGGAAACGTAATCTTAGACCAGCTTTTAACTTTGTATCAAACTTTCGCTCTTGTGTGACAACAGTATTACAGTATTCTGAGGAGAAAGTAAACAAATTGTGTTGTTATCCAAATCACTCAGAGAAAAGTCAGGAAAGAGGTAATCTATCAGTTTAAAACAAGCCTCTCCCAGCTGTAATACATGGGACAGGAAGGTTGCCATTCATTTTTAAAATTTTGCATCTAGGGTCGGGTAAGAAATTTTATTGTTGCTGTGAGCAGAAGTCATTACTACAGGGCTACGTAGAAGGATAAGTAAGCAGCGCTTTCTACGAGGCATTTGTGTTTCTGTCAACTAGTTGTCACTTCCTCCGCCACATGACAGCTAATGTTTCCGAGTTTTGACGCCGTGCTTTTGTTTACGCCGCAAGCAGTGGCCACGTGAAAGTTTGTTTACTCGACAGAACACTGGAATGACAGGCGACTTTCCAGGCCTCGCCGCTGGTTTAGCTGTCAGGTGTGGATCAGCTGTTTGCGGGCTACCTGTGGAAGGTCATGGTGGCGGAGCGCCGGGGCGGGCAGCCGACGGCGGCGCCGGCATGGTGCCCCTCGGACAGGTAGCGGTGCAGCCGGTTGCGGCTCGTCGTCAGCTCCAGGTTGACGTCCAGGTCCCAGTCCAGCGCGGAGCACTCGGACAGCATGCGCGCGCGCGACCGCGACCACGACCGACCCACGACCCACCGCAGCGGCGCGCAGACACCGACTGGTCTGCCAGTGCCGACTGCTGGACCGCCGCGCCGCGCGCGCACACGGCGCGCCAGCTGGCGTCGTCATGGAGACCGCCCGCTTCGTACTCGGCTTGCCATCTGGCGGCACCTGGCCGAACTACTTGCAGTTGTCGGCGACAGACGCGCTACGTTGGAACTGGTAGCGATGTCTCTCGGTCACCGGGCGAACTGTTTGCATCGATTAACGGGTCAGGTAGTAGCGCCGGATTCGAATTTGGCTTCGTCTTCCACACAATATTTTCTGTATTCTTGTAATTCCTAGCAGTGGCGTAACTATGGGGGGGGGATGAGGGGGATAGAACCCCCCCCCCCCAGAACCCGAAAAGAAAAGAAAAAAAAAAAAAAAGAAATCGTATAACAGCAATATGGTAAAGGTAAAGATTGGAAACTTGGGGTGTTTTACCATAAGCTTTCATTGGATGGGAGTGAATTAGTTTCTTCAACAGGAGTGATAGATGGTAGTCTGTCTGAGCTCATCAAGCAGATCTATCCCCCCCCCCCCTCAAAGCCAAGTCCTAGTTACGCCACTGATTCCTAGGATATTCAGTTGAATTTGCGGCCTGTAGGTTTGTCTACTTCTAAGAAGAAGTAAATTTGATCAAAACTATAGCATTTAATAACGAATACGAACCAACCGTACTTAACGACATTCTTAAAAAGAAAACTGTAAAAAGAGCTACTACACTTGTCATTTCACTCAACAAGTCTGACAAAAAATAAATAAATAAATAAATAAAATAAAAAATAAAAAAAAATTATTCTCCATTCCTTTTCTGGAGCCCATCTCCTGTCAGATTCAACGGCTTCTTCGTAACAAATACAACTGGAACGTTGCCGTTTCTATCAATAATAGTTTTAAAAAATATATACACAATTTAAAATCAACCTGTTCTCGTTTGAGTAATACTGGCGTCTATAAGTTTGTGATACTGGCCCTTCTTACTCTATAGTCAGATACGAGGAACATCTTCTGAGAAAAATGGCATTAGCCACCAGAATTCATCTTTTGCTGATCACCTTCTAATTAAGGCCACTCACCAAAACTGTCTTGATATTTTGCATTCTGAGAAGAAAGGTCACAGATTAGATGTTCTCCAAGAATTGCAAATATTTAAACATTTTTCTCGTAATGTCGGTTTTATTCTAAAGGAAGAAGCTTCTCCTACGGTATTAAGCCGTTGTTTGGTCTTTTATTTTGTTTCTCTCGTCCGGTGTCCGAAATATTTCTTCTGAGTATATTCAGAAAGATTTTTTTTTTATTTTTTATTTTTTTTTATTTATTTTTTTTTTTTTTTTTCAAAATGCCATGTTAATAACATTTCATAATAATGACGTTGATTTGCTCGCTGTTTCTCTCAGCTATTTTTGCACCTTTAAAATGAAGTATCGGCCATTTGTCTTATTTGTGTAAAATACTGTTCTTTGTAACATTTATCTCTCACATCTCGAATTGTAGAGTAGCCTGTTTATAATTGCGGTTATTAGATGGTTCCACTGATGTAAAGTTCACTTCTCTGCAATTCTACTGCGGACACGCCAGTCTGATGCCTCCTTCACGCACGGGAGCAGCCCTTAGTGGTTAGCCTGATATTTTATAACTTATATGACTTATGCTTTATCGCCTACATGTTATTTTATCACGTGCAACTTAAGTACTGCTTCCATTCTGTACATCAAACTAGTACTTACATTTTATATATTTTTTAAAATACAGTCTTGATCGCAAGAGAATTTTTTTGTTGTTGTTAGGCAACCGGTTTCAGAGAGCAGGGCACTCGATTGTGGGCATATCAGGAACCGTTGGCCGTGGAACGGAAACTGGTTGCTTATCAACAATGAACAATTTTCCTGCGATCTAGACTGCGTCTTTAAAAATATAATTTCAATAACGATCGCTCTTTCTCCAGAAATGTTTTCTAAAATTGTTCTTAAGATTTCATTCAAAAAACTGTTTCTCTTTTGAAAAAAATTGTATTTGATGTTATAGGTAATTTTAGTAATTTCCGATGGAGGCACTCTTACTAGTTGCCGAAACCAGGTAAAACACATTTTACCTCTGCGACCGAGCACTGTCTTACTACCATCTGATTTAAGTTGCTTTAATATTTCAGGGATATCTACTTCTACTTCTGGAAATGAAATGTGCGTATGGCTTTCTTGGCCGGGAGATCCCTTGTGGGATTGTTCGGCCGCCATAGTGTAAGTCTTTTTAGTTGACGCCACGTGGGCGACTTACGTGCCAATGATGATGAGATGATGATTAGGACAACACACAGAACCCAGTCCCCTGCCGGGACTCGAACCCGGGCCTCCTGCGTGGTAGTCAGCGACGCTGGCACTGAGCTATGGAGGCGGATACTTCTACTTCTAAATATGCTGGCTACTGTTCTTGATTCGAATCGTGTAGTAGGTGCATCGTCTCCTTTGACGAAGGAATTACGGAAAGCTGTATTTAGCAATTCTGCTTTAGTAGCAATTTCATGAGTATAATAATCATTGCTATCGTGTAGTTAGGGTATTGACTGTTTTTTGCCTCTGTACACGTGCATGAGGCTCGTGCGGGCCTCATAGACTGGCCACGCCCTTGCAGTGCTCTACGACTTCTCAACACTAATGATATTGTATGCATCTTGGGCAGCAGTCATGTAAAACTTACAAAGGAATTCACCGCCACTTGACTGAAATATTGTTTATTTCCACAACCAGGTTTCGGCTTAGGCCATTATCAAGTGCTGTGCATTAAAATTATTAAAAGGCAAGGAAAATTACAGACGTAGGGTACATGACAAGTAGCATGAGTTGGTGGTTACTTACATTAATCTCTTCAGACAGTTTTTTTTTATAAGTCACTGTCATGGCAATAAAATCATTAGGACAAGTTGATAAGTCCGTGTCATTAACATTAAATAGGTACCAAATTTGTACCCGCACTAATAGGCGTATGTGTTAGTCATAACGTTACAAAAGCAACTGGTTGATTTATAGAGAGGGTATGCCAAATCTTATTACAAAGATATCCCAAAATATTCCTATGTAAAATCGGTAAGCGGGTCAAAGTCCACTACCCAGTCACTCGTTGATCATTCCGGGCCAATAATAGAAGAAATTAAACGGAAAGCTGAAGTTCTAAATTTAACCTTTAAGAAATCTTTCATACAGGAGGACCGCACAAATGTACCATCATTCGATGAACGTACTAATTCCGAAATGGAGGACATAGTAATAGGTACTTCCGGTGTAGTGAAGCAGCTGAGAGCTAAATACGAAAAAGTCTCCTGGTCCGGATTGAATACCACTTCGGCTTTACAAAGACTATTTTGCGGCAGTGGCTTCTTACTTACATTTATCGCTAATCTTTAATTCAGCGCAAAGTTCCTATTGAATAGAAAAAAACGTAGATAACTCCCGCTTATAAGAAAAGAAAGAGAACTGACCCGATAATTACAGGCCAATACCGTTGACATAAGTTTCCTGTAGAATTTTGAAGCATATTCTCAGTTCGAATATAATAACTGTCCTTGAGACGGAAAAGCTTCTTTCTGTGAATCAGCACGGGTTTAGGAAACCATCGTTCATGTGAAACTCAGCTTGCCCTTTTTTTACCTGACATCTTGCGAGAAATGGATGAAAGGCAACAGGCGGATTGTGTTTTTCTCGACTTCAAAAAGGCGTTTCACGCGGTGCCACACTGCAGACAGCTAACGAAGATACGAGCATATGTAATAGGTTCACTGATTTTTAATTGGCTGAAAAACTTCCTAAGTAATAGAAGGCAGTACGTTGTTCCCGACGGCGAGTGTTCATCAGAGACGAGTGTATCGTCAGGCGTGTCTCAGGGGAGTGTGATAGGACCGCTATTATTTTCTATCTATATAAATGATCTGATGGACAGACTAACTTGTAATATGCGGCTGTTTGCTAATGATGCCGTGGTGTATGGGACTTTAATAGCATACAGGATGACAAAATTTCTAGTTGGTGCGAAGAATGGCAGCTAGCTCTCAGTGTAGAAAAGTGTAAGGTGATGCGCATGAGTAGGAACAACAATCCCATAATGTTCGAATACAGCATTAGTAGTGTGTGCTTCTTGATGCTGTCGCGTTGTTCAAATATCTAGGCGTAACATTGTGCAGAGTGATATGAAATGGAACGAATATGTAAGGACAGTTGTGAGTAAGGCGGACAACAGACTTCGATTTATTGTGAGAATTTTGGGAAGCTGTACTTCATCTGTAAAGGAGACCGCGTATAAAACGCTTGTACGACCACGTCTTAAGTATTGGGACCCGCAGCAAATCGGTTTAAAGGAAGACATAAAAAACAATTTTTTTATATAGTTTATGGGACTTAACTACAGGGTCATCAGTCCCTAAGCTTACAAACTACTTATGAACTAGCTAACACTAAGGACGGCACAAATATCCATGTCCGAGTGGGGATTCGAACCCCCGACCGTACTGGTCGTGCAGACCGTGACTGACGCGCCTCAGTCCCCTCGGCCACCGAGGCCGACAGGTATTACACAGAAGCAGTTCAGAGGCGAGCAGGTAGGTTTCTTACTGGTAGGTTCGACCAATGCGCGAGTGTCACGGAAATGCTCCGGCAACTCTACTGGGGATCGCTGGAGGAAAGACGACGTTCTTTTCGTGAATTTCTGTTGAGTAAATTTAGAGGGCCGGAATTTTAAGCTGAGTGTAGTACGCTGCCTACTTACATTTCGCGTAGTGATCAAAAAGACAATGTAAGAGAAATTAGGGCTCATACAGAGGCATATAGGCATTCTTTTTTTTCTCGTTCTGTTTGAGAGTGGAATAGGAAAGGAAATGCCTAGTAGTGGTACAGTGTACTCTCCGCCATGGACCTTACGGTGGATTGCGCTGTGTGTATGTAGATGTAGATATTCGTGTTTGGAGTTGTATGTCATCACTTTACTACCAGACATATCATTCCAAACACGAATATACTAGGATATAAATATCAACAAATAATACAATTCCTTGAGACAACTATGGCCCGTTATACCAAAGGTATTAAAGATAAGGAGAGGCATTGAATTAAAATTTATGCTGTGGCCGGGATTCAAACCCGAGACCTCCTACTTCTTACGAGGTAGGTGCTTTAGACCACTTTTTTTTTTTTTTTTTTTTTTTGTTCGTATGGTAGATCTATGGATTGCGGCCGTTCTTTCAGTTCGTTCGTTCAACGGTCGGCTCAGCTTTTTTATTAGAGAGGGCGTTTAGCCCCCTGACAGGGCGCAAAGAGCCACGGCGCCCGGCGCTGTTACTGGTAGTTTCGACCAATGCGCGAGACCACTCAGCTAACACAGCGTTGTAGCCGAAGCGACTACACGGACTGTCTTAAAGCACGTCTCCCTCCACACCATATACTTTAATTCTGCCTCATGTTCCCTGTGAAATCCGAATCAAATTGCCAGGGCTCTCCTACACTGGAATAGCACCACAGCAAGAAACGCGAATAGGAACTGTCCCTCCTTGTTCCTCAGGCCGAGGTGATATTTATATCAACAAATAATGCATTCCCTTGAGACAACATTGTCTCGTTATACCAAAGGTATTAAACATAAGGGGCTTCATTGAATTAAAATATGTGCTGTGGCCGGGATTCGAATCCTGGCAATTTGATACGCATTTCACAGGGAACATGACGCAGAATTAAAGTATATGGTGTGGAGGGAGACGTGGTTTCAGACACTCCGTGTAGTTGCTTTGGGTACAACGCTGTTAGCTGAGGGGTCTAAAGCACCTAACTTGTAAGTAGGAGGTCCCGGGTTCGAATCCCGGCCACAACATAATTCAATGTCTCGCCTTATGTTTAATAGTGGGATATGTTTGTAACAATCTTTGGCATATACCCCTCTCTATGTACAGCACTTGATAATGGCCTAAGGCCGAAATCTGGTTGTGGAAATGAATGAAAACCCAAAACACGAGAACTGGCCGCTGTTACGCAACAGCCGCTGCTCGCGTCCACGCGCCGCTGACAGCAGGGCGTGGCTCACATACGCGCCTCACCCCCCCTCCCTCCCTGCCCTGTCAGGGGCTCATGTTTACCTGCACGCGTCCCACGTTTACATTACAATCGATAATGACAGCCTGAAAAATGGAATGGCACATTACGGTTCATAAATTGGAAAGGAAATGGGCTGTGCCCTTTGGAAGCAACCTTCCAGGCATTTGCCTGAAGTGATTTCGGGAATTGACGGAAAATCTAAATCTGGATGTCTGCAGGTGTATTTGAACCACAGTCCTCCCAAATGCGTGTCCAGAGTGTTACCGCTGCGCCATCTCGCTCACTATTGACACGCAATATTTATATCGAGGCATACGTGATGTAGCTCACCATAATAATTTTCAAAAATTATGGATAAGTTTAAATGCATCATATTCAGGTTAGGGGCCCTGGTTTGGAAACACCGATTGCAAGGTTGTGACTAAGGACTGACCAAATATTCGGTTTCGGTTTAGTCTTGCGTAGTTCACGAACGAACTAGTTCGGAAGAGCGCTCCCACAGGCGAACTACGCGAACTAGTTGGCAGATACCTCGCCTCTTAGTTCGTCCGCTCATTTTCCGAAGACTGACGGGTAACAGCGAGAGGACGCGAGAGCGCGCAGAACCGCGTGATTCCCTTCTGCCAGTTGCCGTCATTTCGAGCTGAGATGCAGCTCAGACGTAGTTTTGGTAGTGGTAGCAAAAGCCAAAACGAGCGGACGAACTAAAAAGAGCGACATACTTCGCGGCCGAGTTGCGAACTAAAAGGAGAGCTACTGGTCGCGAACTAAAATATGCGCGATAGGTCGCAAACAGAATTAAAAATAACGTATTTGCCTTCTGCTGATGAGAGCCACTTCCAGGTTAGCGTCTGCCTGCTAGATTACATAGTTCAGTGCTACAAAATTTCTGCTTTGAACTATTCTGAACTCTGCAATATCTGACTAATAAATTCCATAATGCCAAGATATAGAGATAACTGTAAACTTAAATGCAAGAAATTGTCCACAAACTGTTTCTTTTGGTTTGCGTGATATCGTTAGCGGCTCAAGCAGCAAGCGCATGACGCAGCTAAGTGGGGGAACTTCCCCCTCCACCTGCATGCTCAGACCACGCCGCTCAGCCGTCACTGGGAGCGGACGAACTAAAAGAACGAACTAGTTCGGGGTTCTGCCGCGAAGTAAAGTGAGCGCTCCCGATCTCGAACTATTATGCGGAAGTCTATTTCGGTTTTGGCCAGTTTCGCCCGAAATATTTGGTTTGGGCCGCAGTTTCGGTTTCGGCTGGAAATCAGCCGGATCTTCGGCTTGGCGGAAACTGGCTTTCCTGAAGTTACGTATGAAGTCCGGTCACGTCCGGGATGGAGTCAGTCAACAAAACCGCTTTACCTTAGATGATAGAGCGCCTTTGGACTACTAGGAGTATCTCCTCTCGCGTAAAAATTGTGGTTATTTTGTTGTAAAACACAAATATAAAGCAATCGTACCTTATAGTGATCTATATCTATAAATGCGAATGTCTGTTCGGTGTACGTTTATCACGTCTGAACCACAAGACATAAAGAGCTAAACATTTGTACAGTTACTAATGTCTGCCCGGAGAAGACTTTACGCACGGTTTTATGGCGATCCGATAGTTATATATCTATATATATTAATGTGAATGTCTGTTCGGTGTACGCTTATCTCGTCCGAACGACAAGATGCAGAGACTTAAATATTTGTACAGTTACTAATTCATACCTGAGGAAGGTTTCAGGCACGGTTTTATAGCGATCTGATAGATATTTAGTAATTTGAAGAATATAATGCGAAATGCGGGACAATAATTACTCTTTGAAAATTATATTGACTCTTTGAAAATTGTTTTATTGGTTGCATTATTGCTTGAGGGTTGATACTGATAAATGGGTGGAGTATATTGGGACGGAAAGTTATTGGTGTGTATAAAATTCTACGTATGAGTGCGTTAATATTTCGCTCTGCAGTTCCATGCCGATAGCTATAAGGGAGTGGAAGATATGGTGGTTGAAAGTCGTCAAATTATAAAAAAATTCGGACTGAAGGTCAGCGATGACATTTGCGACTCTATAACAAGGAGGTTACATACAGCGAAACCTGATACCAGAGACATCAAGAACATCAGCCGGAAAAGATGTTGTTATACCGCACATTGCTTTAACCCCTTAAAATATGTCGTTTCAGTTCAAATGACTTCAGTTTCCAGTTCGTCTAGCTATTGCCATGACAATTAACAAAGCTCAAGGACAATTATTAAACGTCGCAGGAATCCATTTACAGCCCTCATGTTTTTCACATGGTCAATTACACGTCGCTTGCTCAAGGGTGGGCAACCCAAAATGTCTCCAAACAATACTACAAATAACGTAGTTTACCAGAATGCCCTAAAATGAAATTAAAATGAATTTGAACATTACTCTCACCAAAGTGTTGAGATATTGCAACACGGGCTATACGGAATAATGTATGTATTATTTGTTGTAAATCATTAAGCACTTCACATTATTTTGTTTTTGTATTTAAATGTTGATTAAAAATGTTTGTTTCTAAAGGAGGTATCGTATTTCATTTCATCCTTCAAAACCACTCTCATAGCACACTACTGAAAGATAACTTACCTACCATAATCATCCAACAGATAGTAACATAGTATACTATGTTTGTAACAATTTAACTTAATCAGAATTGCACGTAATGGAACTGGTTATCTTATTATTATGCTGTTAAGTTTTGTTAATGAGTTTCCTCGAAAGCGAGGAGCTTCTTTTAATAACTAACATGGGTTTAGGAAATATTGATCATGTTGTACACACCTTTTCCATTATACTGTTAGTCAGAACTGTGCCAAAAAGGAGATATGTAAATTGTTTGTGGATCGCCACTACACAGTTTGTCATCACACGAGTACACTATTGCTGAATTACTACAGTTCCACAGTCCTACTACCATGCATAGTTTTATCATTTTTCAAGCAGAGACTAAGTTATGCAGTCACAGTTCCGTATCTCTTCAAATCACACGTTCGTAACGCGGCTTCAGACCGCCCAAGAGTCACAACCTTTCACCACAACGTCCAAGTTACGAGTCCCTTCCCAAGCGTTCGAAAGCGTGCTCTACCTGCTCCCAAAATTGCATCCTAACGCCTCATCTTTAAAATATAATTTCCTTTCCAAAATATTATACATTTGAATATCACAGAACTAAAAGCTTTGACCATCTCCGTACAAATGTTATTTACATTTAACAAACAAATATATATTTAACAATCCTAAAAAACAGTTGAGACTGAAGCTATTTGCTTAGTTAGCAAAGTGTGGCGTCTCGCTGTTTAAATATACTCCCACCGTCGAAATATAGTTACACAATTAATATTTAATTTATCATGGCTTTTTATACAAATATATTCATTTCTTGTTCAAAAAATGTTCAAATGTTTGTTAAGCTTATGGGACTTAACTACGGGGTCATCAGTCCCTAAACTTACAAACTACTTATGAACTACTTACGAACTAGGACGGCACAAATATCCATGCCCGAGGGGGGATTCGAACCCCCGACCGTAGTGGCCGTGCTGACCGTGACTGAAGCGCCTCAGTCACCTCGGCCACCGCGGCCGGCTCATTTCTTGTCCACAAATATTTATAATTGTCTATATATAAATATCTGCTGCGTTTCTACTATTTGTAGTCGGCCATGAAATATTTAAGTGGCAGTCTACAACATAAAAAATCGAACGTTACTAGGAATAATATTAAATATAATAAAATACATATATAAATGTAATGCGCTTTGCTGGGTTCATGTTTTGTATTTCTGTGGTGGAATCTATGTTCTGACACAAGAATATTATTACCTCAACGAAAAACTGAACAGGAGAGTAAAACACAGTTTATTGAAAGAAGCCGCGGTGGAGTAGTCGAGCAGTCTAAAGCGTCTCGCTGCGGAGCGCGCGATTGCTCGCCGTGCAGGTTCGAGTCCTCCCTGGGGCATGGGTGTGTGTGTTTGTCCTTAGGTTAGTTTACCTAGGTTTAAGTAGTTTGTAAGCTACGGACTGATCACTACGCCGTTTGGTCCGATAGATTTACAAACATTCAAACATTTATTGAAAGAATACGGAAATAACGTGGTACGTGTTTTAAGATAGGTAGCGTGGTGCACTGTTGCTCATTTGCGTCTTAAATAGTTACTCATAAACACTACGTATCAATGTAAATATAAGTCTTATAATAATATTATTATAGCACTGAAATTTATCGAGTTTTTAACCTGTAACAGATATTGAAACTGTAATTACGGCGTTTGATTCTCCCATGTCTCCTGAATCCATTCATATGATTATATTTGCTGTATGATCATTCCCTGATTTTATATGGATTTTTAGAATAATGTGTGTGGCTATATTGTATTTCAGTTGCAATTTGGAATAGCCGCTCGCGCTCAGCTAAGAGCGTTTCCGGTTTCCGAGCACTTTAGGGAAACCCTCACTATGTGTATCTCATTCACTAGGTCCAAACTGTTAGCAGGCCGGCTGGGGAACCCAACAGCCTGGCAAAATCTGCTTTCACATGGAAACAATCAGCTTCCCCCTGTGTCTGTAATATCCCATTATGGCCGTTAGAGACGGAGCATAAGCTTGAAAGCTCTCAGACATGTACCGGATATGTCTGCGTGTAGTGTAAATCATGGAGTGTAAGAAAATGGAGAAAATGATTACGCAGCAATTGCCGACATAGTGTAACTGAGACGGAGCAGGGAAAACAGGCATCCCGCCTTCGCCAAGAAAGTTGGGAAACCGCTTTAATACCCACAATCGGGCTGACAGGTACACGTCTCCAACTCGGAAAGCGGTGCTTCCAACCGGGCTGCTAACTGAAGTGCTGGAAGGATACTGGGTCGCACTCTGAATGCAAGCATGTGCATTAGAAGAGAGCAGCAGAGGAGGCAAGCTCCACAGTACCTGCAGGGGGAAAGCAGCTCAAAGCGCCTGCTGTGCAGGCAACCCCACTCACTCTGCTGTACCGCGTGGAGCCTGTGTGCCACGTGGAATATAACAGTTCCAGCGTTCGTTGCCCGTGTTGCGCGGCTGCGTTTTAGATTAGATTATATTATTTTAGATTAATACTTGTTCCATAGATCATATATACAACATTTCGTAATGAAGTGAAACGTGGCAGTCTATTAAATATTGTCTACACTTTACAATCAAAATTTTTAGGATTTTTTTTTTTAAGTTTTATCTAAAAATTCATCTACATCTACATTTACATGGGATACTCTGCAAATCACATATAAGTGCGTGGCAGAGGGTTCATCGAACCACAGTTATACTATTTTACCTCCCATTCCATTCTCGAATAGCGCGCGGGAAGAATGAACACCTGAATCTCTCCGTTCGGGCTCTAATTTCTCGTATTTTATTCTGATGATCATTTCTACCTATGTAAGTGGGAGTCAACAATATATTTTCGCATTCGGAGGAGAATTTTGGCGATTGTAGTTTCGTAAGTAGCCCACGCCGCAGCAGCAATAAGCGCCGTTGTTGTAATGTAGGAGTTTCCATTTATAAATTCCTTTAATTTCTTTTTAAATACTAGTTGGCTATCTGTCAGACTTTTGATGCTACTTGGTAAGTGAACAAAGACTTTTGTGGCAGCATCATTCACCCCTTTCTGAGCTAGATTTAACCTTGAATAGTGAGTATCATCCTTTCTTCTAGTGTTGTAGCTATGCACACTGCTATTACTTTTGAATAGGGTCGGATTGTTATTAACAAATTTCATGAGTGAATATATTTATTGTGAAGCTACAGTGAAGATCCCTAGATACCTAAATAAATATCTACAGGATACTCTTGGGTGGGCTCCAGCAATTATTCTGATTACACGCTTTTGTGCAATGAATACTTTGTTACTCAATGTTGAATTGCCCCAGAGTATGAACCCATATGAAAGCAATGAATGAAAATAGGCGTAGTAAGCCAATTTACTGAGACGTATAACACCAAATTTTGCAATGACTGTGATAGCATAAGTAGCTGAACTCAAACGTTTCAGATCTTCACTATATTTTCAATTGAGTCCCACGTCAATGCAAACAACTAAAAAATTTGAATATTCTACCTTAGCTACAGATTTATGTTCAAAGTCTAAATTTATTAATTGTGTCATGCCTTTTACTGTATGAAACTGTATGTACTGGATTTTATCAAAGTTTAATGAGAGTCGATTTGTAGAGAACCACTTTTCTGAAAGATATTATTTACAATTTTATCAGTTAATTCCTGTTTGTCAGGTGTGAAAGCTAACTTGTATCATCAGTAAAAAGTACTAGCTTAGCATCTTCGTGACTATAGAATGGCAAGTCATTAATATATATTAAGTACAGCAAGGGACCCAAGAACGAACCTGTGGGACCCGATTTTTGATAACTTCCCAATTAGAGGAATTAATTGTTTCATCTATATCATACTCGTTTTTCATGTTGGTCCGTGTCGTGCTCAGAATCGGGGATAAAGTGCTAGACTGAAAACCGATGGGTCGCGAATTCTAAAGTTGGTCGGATTTCGAATTTTTTCAGTCTGCGTTTTAACCCAGCCTTCTCCTCTCGACGATGTGAGCAATCGGCAGAAACGACTCGTGGTTCGGATTCCACGTTTTAGTGTCTCCCCTTTCCCCAGTTGGCTAGCTGGAGTATGTTAGGGACAAGCAAGTCGCCGAAGTGGCGTCCAATTGAAAGAGTTGCACCAGGTTACTGAGCCACACGAAATTATTATTTACGTTTGTCCGTTTGCTTCTTTCCTCACCGTCTATCTTTAGTATTTTCCATAGCCTCTGAAATAAAATTAATACAAGCGTCGACCAGAAAGTTAGAGTCACCGGGAGTACCATAATTTTAACATATCAGCATTCTTTAACAATGACATATCGTTAATTCAAATGTTCATATGTTTGTAAAGCTTGTGGGACTTGACTACGGGTTCATCAGCCCCTGAACTTACAAACTACTTACGAACTACCTTATACTAAGAACGGCACAAATATCCATGCCTGAGGGAGGATTAGAACCCCCGACCGTAGGGGCCGTGCAGAACGTGACTGGCGCGCCGCAGATCGCTCGGCCACCACGGCCGGCAATCGTTAATTGTTGTTTCATTGTTATGACAGTCTACATCGGTCGTCTAGAATGAAACAACCGAGAAAGAAACAACGAACAAACTATGCCAAAAGCGAGATACTATATAGAAATATAAACGCTTAGCGTAACCCAGTTCCCTCCGTCCATCTCTGTTTCTAGGACTCTGCAAATTGGAAAGCTCGTTCATCAGTTGCTTTTCACTTTTACTTACGAAATATCACAAGCAGTTACAGTGTAAACTTTACGACTAGACGATACTTTTCGTCTCTTTGGTTGTTATAGAATGAATTACATACTCCAAAAATAACGTCGCGACTTTTTTATTCTCATATTTTCATCGCAAATGCTTCTCCCTTCATTTAGTCAAAAGTTGGAATCGAACTTGCATTGCAATTGCTCACTTGCTTAATTTTTCCGCATGTGATACGTTCTAGTTTTCAGTCGTTGGGAGAGATTTACTTGCACGGTTTGTTTGTCTGATTGGAAACTGTATGCTCGCATAACATGAATTTTTTTTTAATTCTCTGAATTTTGTAATGAGTGTAATGCTATTTTTAAGCATGTGCGTTTGTGTGCCAGAGGTGATGCAAATGAAATCATTCATAATGAAAATCCTATTCAGTTATATAACATTGAACTGTATCACTCTCAAAATGTCAATGGTGATGTTAGAATAGGAAATCGCTTCCGATGAATGGGTTTTTCAGTTTGCAGTTCACTTAAGGCAGAGAAACAGAACTACCCACGACAGCTACTGTAGAGGAGATCAGCTGTTCGTTTTCGCTTTGCTGTCGGCGCATCCGTATATTATTCGTAACTAAGTTTTCGACAACGTACTTAAGACTCATTGGTCTATGTTAGGGCCGAACGCGGTGGTCGAGCTCTCTGCGGCGCGCCGGTCATAGTCTGCACGGCCACTACGGTCGGGAGTTCGATTCCCCCTCGGGCATGGATATTTGTGCCGTCCTTAGTAGTAGCTAGTTGATAAGTAGTTTGTAAGTTTAGGTCTACAAACATTTGAACATTTTGTCTATGTTAGGTATTTTTCTTCTCAGTCAACACCGTGGCAGACTCCGTGCCGTGCCTTCGAAACCGTGACCCCGCTGACATTAAATTAGTATAGCTTCCTTTTCGTTGATCATTTCATTGAGCGCCACATTGTCTTCACCGCCTAAGTGCACCTTCGTAACAACACCATCACGAGGCTGGTGTACCTCGCCGTAACGGTCTGTTGGATCGCTTCTATTTCAATATCTGCAATGTATGGTTTCTAATCCCGCTTCAGGCGTATATTTTTAACAGACAGTCATACCCACTTCACCTCTGGTAACACCAAGTGTAGACCGTCACGTTGGCCGTAGTTCAAAATCCGTATTAGAAAAAAAAAAAAAAAAAACAATTTGCTGTCAACTGGCACAGGGCTGATTTTTGTTTGGCAGTAACAGACAGAATACACGACAATCAGTAACTCTGTCGCTAGAAAGCTTTTCTTATATTACAAACTTTATTTAATTTTGTAAACCAGTGGTCGTTTTAGACCACTTGACATTATATTTGAACTTGAGACGGTGAAAATTACTGCGATAGACTGCGATTCTAATATGAATATTATATTTTGCGATATTTGACCCTCTCGGAACCATGTAGTTGGATCATTTCGTTGCTTTCAAATGTTTAAATGTTTGTAATTCTGTGGGGCCAAACTACGTTGGTCATTACTCCCTAGTCTAACAAACTACTTAAACTAAGGACAACTCACACATCCATGCCCGAGGGAGGATTGGAACCTCCGAGCCGGCCGCGGTGGCCGAGGGAACTGAGGCGCTCCAGTCACGGTCTGCACGGGCCACTACGGTCGGGGGTTCGAATCCCCCCTCGGGCATGGATATTTGTGCCGTCTTTAGTCTTAGTTAGTTGATAAGTAGTTTGTAAGTTTAGGGACTTATGACCCCGTAGTTAAGTCCCATAGACTATACAAACATTTGAACATTTTTTTGGAACCTTCGACGCGGGAGGCCGCGCGATCCGTAACGTGGCACTCCAGACTGCTTGGCTACTCCCGCGTGGCTTTCAAAATGTTCAAATGTCTGTAAATCTATCGGACCAAACTGCGTGGTCATCAGTCCGTAGCTTACAAACTACTTAAACCTAGGTAAACTAACCTAAGGACAAACACATACACCCATGCCCCAGGGAGGATTCGAACCTCCACGGCGAGCAACCGTGCGCTCCGCAGCGAGACGCTTTAGACCGCTCGGCTACTCCACCGCGGCGCGTGGCTTTCTCCGAGACTGCAGACACTCTAGGTCTCCGTGAAAGAGACGTATAAAGATGCTAATCTTGTTCCATAACAAAAATATAGATTAATTTGAAGGCCTGGATAGAACACACTGAACTACTAGTGAAAAATAATTTTAAATATCTCTTCGTGCATTATGTATAATAACGAGATATGCCGTTGTTTCTAGTCATACACAGACGTATTTTCGTGCATGGAAAGGACTTCGGTAGGTTCAGAGTTCGATTACCAGATATGCATAGCAGATTCAAAAATAGTATTTTTGGTAATAATAACCTTGGACTACTAAAATCTGACTTTACCTAGTTATTATTCAATTAGGTACTGGGTTCGTAACTCCCAGATAACACTACGTCAGAGCTCTTTGTTTCCTGTTACTAGGGACTTTACGTCGTTTATTGTGGTCATCCAATTAAGTACTGGGTTCGTAACTCCCACGTATTTCTACGTCACAGCTCTTTGTTTCTAGTTACTGGGGACAGCAGGTCGTTTATTGTGGTCCCGGCTCAGAAAAAAAAAAAAAAAAAAAAAAAAAAAAAAAAAATTACTTCGAACATTTGTATGTCTAGTCAGCTATGACTACCTTTGTTGCGATTGAGTATCCATAAGGCACTAATGCCTTGCTTGAATAGCAGTGCCTGCAGGGGATGGTTTTGATTCCAGGACCAGAAGAATATAGTTGATCCCATCATTCCAAGTTTTAAGAAGTCTACAAATATTTATTCAGTCATAAGTACACAGAAATTGTGGGTGTCACATAGTTGATTCTGAAGCTTCTATAGAGCGTTTGTGGCTGTTAATCGAGTATTTATTCCCTGGTTGGTTCAACAACCAGTTAATACAAAAGCGCTCGCCACAGTAATACATTTCGCAGTTGTGAGAAAACAGTTCAGAGAGCAAAAGTAGTCCGAATGGCTATAGATACTGCCTTACAATCTGTTATTCATGACAATATTAAATGTTTTTTAACATTTACTAAATGAATTACGTGACAGAGTTTGTTAAATCAGACTCTAACGAGTGTTTTAATAATTCTGATGTGCGAGTTTTTGTAATAAAGAGGAGCTTACAAACGTTAAGAAACTAATATCGTGTTTCTATTTATTTTCAACAGTGTGTTGCTCATTTACATGTGGAATGATTCTCATGAAGAACAGTTTTCTCAAGTGGTTTGTAGTGCATCCACTTTGAGTAGTCGAAAGACTATACTGGTACGTTATTTGGGATGCATGCTTATTAGGCGGAACGCAGTTCCGGTCGTTCGGATATTTTTGGGCATGGTAGTACATTGGGTGTATATGTGTGTATACTGTCTGTAAAATGTCTTGTTGTTTGGTTGGGATAGGGCAACTAAACTGCTAAGGTTGTTAGTCTAAAATGTTTTGCAAATACCATTAGCAGTGCGTAAGTAATAAATTGTATTGTGATATCGAATGCCATAGTTTTACTGTATGAACAGCGGATAAGTTGGAAGCCTTAAACTTCTTTCCTTCCAACATTTTATTCGAGGTTGTCAAGAGTAAATTAAGAGTAACAGTTTCGTAAAGGTTAGAAATTTCATGTAAAGTTGGTTGAAAACCGCTAAGGGCTGCAATTCTCTTTATTCATGCATCGTTTGATGGGGCAGTTTTAATTTATTACGACGTCATATCTCCTGCAATTTATGACTCGGGTAGTTTTTATGTCACAGCGATTGAATCCTACCGTTAAGGATTATTTGTACCACGTTTGATTGAAACCGGCCCGTTCGTATAGGAGGAGGTAGAGAACATTGTCTCACTATGTAGCATTTTCTCGCGAAATTCGTTTGTTAGATATCTCCTGAATTGTGTGTCGTATGTTGTTGTTTACCACGCCAGGGATTTTCGAGTGAAAGTAATGAATTCCTAGTTCGGTGGAAATCGGTCCGGTAGTTAAGGCAGAGTTGTTGAACATGCACACATACATACAGTTTCATGATAATTATGGATATAGATTCCTGCACTCTTTCTGAGAAGTGAAGCTAACGTATTTAACCATTTCATTTCCGACGGTCCATAAAATTCTGTGAGTTGTGTGTATGACATGATGTTAGTGTTCCTCTAATTGTTACAATGTTTGTAAAGATTATGGGACTTAACTGCGGGGTCACCAGTCCCTAAACTTAAACTGCTTATGAACTAGATGACATAAAAGTTTTCTGGGTGTTGTACCGCGTCATGATGTAAGAAGGCTATTACTTAAATAACCGACGTTTCTGCCAACGTTACAGTGGCCTTCATCTGGGTATACTCAGTATACTCGGTATACCCATATGAAGGCCGCTGTAACGTTGGCCGAAACGTCGGTTATTTAAGTAATAGCCTACTTACATCATGACGCGGTACAACACCCAGAAAACTTTTATGTCATCTGACTCTGGCCGCGGAAGCCTACGTAATTATATCATGCTTATGAACTAGCTTATACTAAAGAGGGCACAAACATCCTTGCCCGAGAGGGGATTCGAACCCCCGACGGAGAACGACCACGCGCATCGCAGCATAGCGCCTTAATGGGCTCGGCCCCTCCGTCTGTTGTATCAAATGAAACCCGCCAGCAGAGATATTTTCAATATCTCATCTCACAAAGGAAGCAGTAAACAACGGACTGTCCTATGTTTGTGTGCACGATTACGTTAGGCGAGTTGGGCGGCTTGTTGTCAAAAAAAGACTGTTGCGAGTATTCTCGCGTTGCTACTTCGTTGTCGCAGGCTTTTAGCTAATGCAAATTGTTATTATTTAAGGAACAGAGCTCTTTTTATTTGTGAAGCGTTTAAAAATACGCTCTGGGCCTTTTTCCTCGCAGTAGTAGTATACACACTGTGTGTGTGTGTGTGTGGATGTGGCCACATTCTCTGTAACTTGCATACACTTAAAGCCTCATGTTACACAGATACATTTGGGGCAAGCACAGTTTGCTTCAGGAAAAGGCAACTTTTCCCTCACAATGTTATATATATATCAGGTATGGCCACATTCTCTGTAACCTGCAAACTCCATCGAAATGTGAGACTTACTAGTTATTATTTAATTAATAGCTGAAGTTTGCGTCGGGAAATATTTCTACCCATTATAGTAATGCCTTCGATATTCTGAACACGTAAATAGCAAGAGTGCCATATTTTACTTAAAATAACAGAATGTTTTATTCAAACCACTGTCACGATTTGAACACTGGAGAATTTGGCAACAGTCATTGTACTTTTTTTCATATTCACAGAATATATGACTTCAACTGCGAATGGGCAAAGCTGAAAATGTCTATCCAGCCGGGATTCGAACTCGGGTCTCCTGCTTTCTAGCCGGCCGCGGTGGCCGAGGGGACTGAGGCGCTCCAGTCACGGTCTGCACGGTCACTACGGTCGGGGGTTCGAATCCCCCCTCGGGCATGGATATTTGTGCCGTCCTTAGGTTAAGCTAGTTGATAAGTAGTTTGTAAGTTTAGGGACTGATGACCCCGTAGTTGGGTCCCATACGCTTAACAAACATTTGAACATGATCCTGCTTTCTAGGCAGTTGCGCTGACTCCTACACCACTAGGGACACAGTGTTCACCTCACCTGCAAGGACTACCTAAGCACGCCTCTCGTCTCAGACAAAATTTCAGTTTTTACCCTGCCCACGGTACTCAAACTCATAGTCACTATGTACTTATTCCCGTAAGAGTAAGGGCTCCAAACTTGCCCAACTCTCCCCCATAAACGAAAGGATCATTGGCTGTCACTGGCATGTTATATATATATATATATATATATATATATATATATATATATATATATATATATATATATATATACATGTGGCGTCTATTCCGAAAGAACAGTCGTCACTTGTGATCCTGTAGTTGTTATTGTTTTCATAAGACTAGGGCATAGCACTGTAGTGTTCAGCCCACTGCTTTACCTTCAGCACCTGATATCAAAGTATTAATGAGGCTAGTTTACGCTTCAGACTTTTGCGTTCACCAGAAACGATGAATTTTTGAGAAACGGCGGCTATCTGGTGGTCTGCTGGTTTTACTCCTACTAGCTGGCATGACGTCGTTAGAGCCACTGACTCTCCAAGCGAACTCGAGTTTGGTCTCCAGTTCGTCGATCTGTGCATCCCCCTAAGTACCCGCCGGTCAAAAGGATAGTGACCCACCTCTATATGCACCCAAGTGACAGGCACTGCAGAACAGTGTGGCTAAATGGACGCCTAATATGATATGAAGTCACTAATGAGGTATGCGCCCATTTTCAATTTCGTAAATAAAGAATGCTATAAGGGACGCTTTAGAAACATGACTATAATTCAGCAGACCTATGACGTGGTACAATTGTACGAAACTTTACCCCATGTTTTAGATTCTGATGATGACAAGGACGAAACACGTCAATAAATAACAGTCGCATCACCACCTGTGCCCTTCATGTTTTTAAAGCATCCCTTACAGGATTGTTTAATTACGATAAAGGGACGCCTTCTACATTCCCTGCTGGAGCTACAAAGCCGTCTCGCCGCTGAACGCCTACTGCTCAGGCAACCCTTCTGACGCCAGTCCACGGCGTTGAGTCTCTGTGACTGTGGAAGCAGAGCGCTAGGGAGACTCAAGGAGGTAAAATAAAGGGAGATGGCATTATCTATGCCAACCACATACGTCAGTTGAAGCCTGTCTGCCGTCTTGGTGTGTTGTGGAATGCTATTTGTCCGTTAAAAATATGCGATAAGTTGACCCTCTTACTGTTAACGCATTGAACGGACAATCAGTGCAATGTATGTACTTACAAACAATATACTTTCTTTAATAAATAGTAATAAATACTCATCATAATATACTTGAAAACGTAATTGTTAACGGTTAATTTGCAATCTTTTGACACGTTTTACATCACGGCAAAACCGCCAGACGTTTTATTCCTGTTTTAAGTGACCTGAAACATCAACTATACCATACGAACACGTCTTCAAGACAGCAATATGGCGGAGGCAGGCTTCACTTTTTCAGCGCAACGGCGTCTCCCTGTATTCTAATCTCCTTGAGGTGACCAGACGTCGCATATTTTAGTCCCTTATTTAGCCTCAGTGTCCCGTTGTCCCGACAAAATAAATACGGAACGTATATTACCCGATTTTTAATAACCGTCCCATTACTATGTATCTAAGGAATGAAAAGCGTAAACAAATGGAGAACAAATGTTATCATAATGAAGCAATAAAGAAAACAGGCTGTAACTCAAATGAGTAACCATTTCTAAATTTCTTGGGTTGTTACTACACTTTGCTTTGTCAAGATATGAACACGTTTTCCAACTATGAAGTTTTAGTCATTAATTAGTTCACTAGATTAGAATTTTTGGCATACCCTGACCAAAAGAAGGGATCGCTTGGTAGGACACATTCTTAGACATCAAGGAATCGTAAATTTAGCATTGGAGGGAAGTGTGTGGGGTAAAAATCGCTGTGGGAGACCAAGAGACGCGTATAGCAATCAGATTCAAGTGGATGTGGGTTGCCGTTCTTATGAGGAGATGAAAAGGCTTGCTCAGGATAGAGTAGGGTGGAGAGCTGCATCAAACCAGTCTCCGGACTGAAGACCATAACAACAGATTATAGGTGCCGAAAGAGTCTTATTTCTTGGACATTTCAAGTTCATTTCATGAGACGTTACCACTTCATATATTTAAAACATCTAACTCGTTTCAGCTCAAATATCGTCTTCTTTCAAGTCTTATCCATAAAGTCTTAAAACTTAAGCAGAATTTGATAAAAAATATTTTGAAAGAAATCGTCAGGATCAGTCAAGATCAGATTTTTGACGATACCAGGTGCAAAACTTTTCTGTTCGTTGCTGGGTTTGTGCCGGCTCTATCTGGCACTCATACAGTCGCAGAAACAGCGTCCTCTATCACAAATGGTTAATGCGCGGCGTAAACACATTAAGTGTCAGTTTCTATGCTGGTCTGGTTGGTTTCATATTCTTTCATTAATTACTTTTCGTGTTGTGGTAGTTCTCTTACATTCGAAGGAAGGAAGAAATTTAGGATTTAAAGTCCCGACGACACTGTAGCCATTAGAAAAACTCACAAAGTCACGCCCGGAGTCTTTAATAAGACTGGAGAAGGAAATCGGCTGTGCCCTTTCAACAGAACTATCGAGGTATTTGCCTGGAGTGATTTAGGCAAATCGCGGAGAAGTTAAATATGGATGTCCGGAGGTGGATTCAAACCACTGACCTGCGGAATGCGAGGGTCTTTTTATAGCGAACAGTCGCACTTTCTGGGCGCAATAAAGTACTGAAAAATAAAGAGTGAAGGAAATGTAAATACGAGAACCACCAAATATGACACGTTAGATGTAGAGCGGGGGTGGAGAAGAAGGAAATAATGGGTTTGTTTTTCAATTCATATGTTTATGACTGCCTTAATGAGTGACACGAAGGCAATGAGTTTTTGTATGCCTTAACGGATAACAGTCATGTTGATAATTCCGCTCGTAAAGCTAACATTTGATTCCGTATTTTGATTTGTGTTTGGATGAAAAAATGGAAATGTGTAGAGGAGATGAATAGGTTATTATGTTATGTTTGTTAAGCTTATGGGACTTAACTACGGGGTTATCAGTCCCTAAACTTACAAACTACTTATGAACTACTTACAAACTAGGACGGCACAAATATCCATGCCCGAGGGGGGGATTCGAACCCCCGACCGTAGTGGCCGTGCTGACCGTGACTGGAGCGCCTCAGTCACCTCGGCCACCGCGGCCGGCGATGAATAGGTATCCTGATAATTTTTAGCTAATAGAACCCAGTTCATTGCTCTCGACTACGGGTGTTCATCGGTGCGATAGGACCGGTATCATTCTGTAAAAAATCTGATGGCCGGCGTGAGTTACCATTTGCGGCTGTTTTCTGATGATACTGTGCTGTAACGCAAGCAGTCGTCACTGAGTGACTGTAGGTGGCTGCAAGATGACTCAGACAACATCGCAGGAATGGCAGTGCGGTTTAGGGTGCCACGTTACGGATTGCTCGGTCGCACGCGTCGAAGGTTTGAGTCGTCCCTCGAACAGGGGTGCGTGTGTTGTCCTTATCGTAAGTTAGTTTAAGTAGTTTTTAAAGCTAGGGACCGATAATCTCAGCAGTTTGGTTCCTTACGTTTACAAACGTTTCATCATTTAAATAAGATCTAGTTGCTGTGACAGATGGATTTAAATGCAGAAAACTGTAACATAATGTAAATAAGTAGTAAAAACATGTTTAATGTTTGATTGTACAATTAATGTGTTGCTTGACACAGTACATCGATTAAACATGTAACATTTCAGAGCCGTATGAACTAAAACTAGCATTGTGCAGAAATCGATGAAATGAGTGAAACAAAAATCCGTATGTTTCAAAACGTAATTACTTTTGGTTATAATAAAGCTTTCTCCTGTTTTTCCGAAGTCACTAAATGCAACTTAACCCTTTCTTTCCCAGTGTTGTTCCTCAAGCTGATTTATACCGTATTTTGTGTATCAATCCGTAACATCACGGCCGGCCACGGGACTGCGGCGCGCCAGTCACGGTCTGCACGCCCACCACGGTCGGGGGTTCGAATTTCCCCTCGGGCATGGATATTTGTGCCGTACTTAGGATTAATTAGTTCATAAGTAGTTTGTAAGTTTAGGGACTGATGACCCAGTAGTTAAGTCCCGTAAGCTTTACAAACATTTGATTTTTTTTTTTTTTTCGTAACGTCACATTGTTTTTGTTGAACAACATGCTTTTAGTACGACATTTTGCCGCTTCGTATGGCGTGTAGCCACTTCTGAGGCATCAATCTGTCCTTCTTGGAGGTTGTGTTACATTGCTGTCTGTACGTGGCTGAGAGTGTGAGCGTGAGTGTGGTTCATGTTATTTTATTCTCTTTGGTGCTGTGGCGAAGATTATGCTATCATTACTGATCTGACAGTGTTAACTATAAAAAAAATAACGTCCCAATAACGAAAAAACTCGATAAAACCTCTGTGTTGTGCATGCAATACACGACATAAAAAACAATAGTTCAATCGAAAATTTTAAAACACCGGGTGATCAAAAAGTCACTACAACACTGAAAACCTAATAAATCACGGAATAGTGTAGATAGAGAGGTAAAAATTGACACACATGCTTGGAATGACATGGGGTTTTATTAGAACAAAAAAAGTATTGCTAGACGCGTGAAATATCTCTTGCGCGCGTCGTTTGGTGATGATCGTCTGCTCAGCCGCCATTTTCATCATGCTTGGCCTCCCAGGTCCCCATACCTCAATCCGTGCGATTATTGGCTTTGGGGTTACCTGAAGTCGCAAGTGTATCGTGATCGACCGACATCTCTAGGGATGCTGAAAGTCAACATCCGACGCCAATACCTCACCATAACTCCGGACGTGCTTCACAGTGCTGTTCACAACATTATTCCTCGAGTACAGCTATTGTTGAGGAATGATGGTCAATATATTGAGCATTTCCTGTAAAGAACAACAACTTTGCTTTGTCTTAATTTGTTATGCTAATTATTGCTCCATCGGTCTGACATTTTTAGAACTTTTTTCCCCAACAAAACCCCATATCATTCCAAGCAAGTGTGTCAATTTTTATCTCTCTATCTACATTATTCCGAGATTTATTAAGTTTTCAAATTTATACTGACCTCTTAATCACCCGGTATTTTGATGTTTAGTGCACTGTATTAAGACAGAAAACACTGAGTTTAAATTTTTCCAAAGCTGAATTCATAATGTGGGAATGAAAGGATTGACAGTAGTAACCAACATTAATCGTGCACAGTATTAGTATGTTCTAAAACACAGCGTCCGTAATTGTGTTTTTTCAGAGTCCCATATCTTGGTTCATATTGATAAGTAGTAAAGTGTTTTCGATAGCCTGGCCTAGTGGTCATTTTTCATGCTGTACCACCCATTTCCTACAGCACAGTTTCAAAATTTAAACAATTGACACTTCCCGTAATCCAGCCAAATCGAACAAATCGTTTGGTTTTTGTAAATTGCGTGTAGACTATGATGGGATTTATAGGCCTTTTGTCTGTTAAGCTGAAAAGGGGATCAGTGTAACTTCAGTCTCGAAGTACCCCATCTCCTACTATATTTTTTGAATAACCACTAACACAAGTTATAACACAAAGATGATGTCAGTGTACGTGGAGCTGTCTCATTAAAAGAGTACAACATAGTTACTGAATTCTCAGTGTCGATTCAAGGAAATACAAAATAATAAATCAGGGCCACGACTATAAATAGTGTATAATGTTCGTAGAAGGGGGGGGATATCAACTACAGTCAACAACTATAAAATACTGCATAGTTCCGTAGAAGACACAATAATTGACGAAATAGGTTTCAACTTTGTGTAGCTACCTATAACTATCTCGAAACCAGCCGTTTTCCTTCTGTTTATATTACAGGAGGAGATCCAATTATATGTTCAAAAAATATTAAAGCCAAGCTCGCTGATGATTAATTTTATTTTGGACGACCGGATCGCTGGTCTCTGCCAGCATCATCTGGTCGAAAAAACTTTTTACAAGGCCGTCATCTGTTAAAAAAGGGGATGACGGAAATTTAAAACATACATATCATTACAATAAAAGGAGAAGATATATCAGTTACAAGAGCAAAATCGCCCATACTTAGAGAAAAGACATACCTTGTAAAGTCAATCAGTTGCTACATAACATAATTTAGAGTGCATAGGTGAACTATGTCGTTATAATAAAATTTACTTATCACCGTGAGTGACAGTAGCACACTGACACATGATACAACTCAAAGATAAAAGAATATGGCGCCAGATGGCAGCACAAACTAATGAAATATTAAAACCACAAGGGGGATAAAAAAAAACTTCTTATTTCCGTTGTAAGGACATATGGGAGCAGGGTCAAAGAAGAATATTTATTGTGTTGTACAGATTATAAAAATAGTTAGAAGTCGTTTGAAAACAGATAACTGATATCTACGTTCATGTCTTATCTTTATATTCTGTACAACACAATAAATATTCTTCTTTGACCCTGCTCCCCAATGCCCTTACGACGTTTTTTTTAATCCCACTTGTGGTTTTAAAATTACATTAGTTTGTGCTGCCATCTGGCGATCTTTGACTGTATCATGTGTTAGTATGCTACTGTCACTCACAGTGATAAGTACATTTTAATATAATGACATAGTGCTCCTTTGCACACTAAATTATGTTTGTAGCAACTGATTGACTTTACACGGTATGTCTTTTCTCTAATTATAAGCGATTTTGCTGTTATGAATGTAATTGATATATCTTCTCGTTTTACTGTAATGATATGTATGTTTTAAATTTCCGTCATCCTTTTCTTATTAACAGATGACGGCCTTTTAAAAAGATGATTCTAACAGAGACCAGCGAAACCGGTCGTCCAAAATAAAATTAATCATCAGCGATCTTGGCTTTAATATTTTTTGAACAACCGTTTTCCAATGGTGACCCGGCTAGGTGCACATTTTCAGCTTAACCCATTAACAGTTAATGTCATACATTTCGTGAATATAAAAACTATTAATGTTTTAGTAATAAAAATAGCGACTGTTCCTTTCGCTTCAATGACGAAGGTAAATATTTTACGTGTTTATTTTTTAATGCCTGCGTCACGTGAACCATTATGAAATCGTTGGAAAGTTACGTCTTAGTTTGGATTTTCTAGAGCATGAAAAAGTGGCTGCAGTTGTAGCAGAGATCCATCGAGTTTCCAGCAGAGAGTCTTCGAATAAATCTTGTCTCGAATAACGACGTCTGTCGGATTTTCTTGCCTCGACCACGCGAAAGCGACAAGAACTGCAGATTGGATAACTTGCCGCTGTATTCAAATTTATGAGCTGGCGTCCTGTTTCTGGAGCAGCCAACTTGGCCCACCTCCTCGATACGCGGGGAAACTTTTCTCGTCATCTGCCTTTCTGCCTTCTCGCGTCGCCGGACAACGCAAACAGCGCGAGGCGGCGACTTTGTGAGGTGGTGGCTTTTGTGGGGACGGCTGAAGCCTCTATCAGAACCCCCGCTAAGTAAACAGCTGGCAGCGGCGAATCGACTCTCACAGACCGACGGCAGCGCGACAATAAAACACTCTGCCGACGAGAGTTGGAGCCTCAGGTTCTTCTCTAAATGGTCCAATGCGAAGTGTGGCCATAAAACCCTGCCTCTCACACCACGATAGGTACTCAAGTGGGTGCCAACAGAAGCATTGGCGCTCTCTCGTAAGAATGCGCCGTACTACACTTTGAAAGTAAGTTACAGAACACTCTCCACTGCCTGTAAATTCAAGCCAGCGCACAGTGCATGGCGGAAGGAAAATGGTGCCAATATTTTAAAAAAATCTATGGACGGTAGTAGGGCAATGGGGTGATGACAAACTCTGTTTTATAACAAATACTGTAATTAATCGCGGTTGAATTTGGAACTGCAATGTTCGATGGACTTCATTAATTTACGAATTATAATTTGGAACTTTTACTCTCGAGTGCGTCTGATACTTATTGTGGCTTTCATGAACAAAAGTTAGAAAAATATTCAGTTATTTACCGATGTATAAAGTAGGACCACTTCCGCATTTTCGTGTCCAAAAAGAGCAATAAACTCCGTGAGTGAATCTTTTCTGAACATTATCATAGAACCCATTTTGTTGGTTATTCAGAGCTTTAATTTATGTTTGTTTAAATATTTTTCGCGTCATCATCTGCAGATTGATAGACTGAGTAAACTACAGATTAATTATTGATATTATTTAAACAGTTTGGCTAGCTGTTTAGGGCATAGAAACAGACATACATAACTCACCCCTATGAACAGAGACAACGAGCAATAAACCTTTTACTCCCTTGAGTTATGTGTTGCCCAATTCTTATTGGTGAGTACTGAGAGGAAAGTCACAAGGACATGTGGAGTAATAAACAATGAGATCATGGAAAGCCACCACATCGCGCATGAGATTGTAATTTTTACCACGTCTATACTACTTAACTCTATTCTAAATTTCGTTGAGACTTTACTCATATTTTCCTCTTAGTACCTTGAAAATTATATTATTGTGGAGCACATTATTCAGTATATGGAGTACGTACCGTATTTAGAGGTTGTAAGTGCTTCAACTGACTATTTATTAGGTGATGATTTAAATTTGATTTATGAATTGTAGCCAGTTACAGCATCTGTCAATACTTTCAGAAGCAAACGTATAGTATTCTGTTCATCACCAAGGGGGACATCCATTAACATGAGACTCGACACCCCTGCATCAACCCTGGTGCGGGAGGTGGGGGAAGTGACTTCGAAATCTTAAATAGTAACTTCTATTTTTTATTGCAAATTTGGATTCTTCGTGAAAAAATATGTAACTTTTAGTATAAGACACTTTTCCTCGTTACATGATAGATAGTGCTGTAATCATAAAAAATATAAATGACATAATGTGAAAGGATAGTCCAAACACTGTAATTAATTAATTATTTATTTATCACACAAGATATCTTTCGGTATTTAATGCCATCGTCAGGTGTTTCTGCAAAAACATTTTCTTATATGAGTATGTATCCAAATGCAACATAAATAAATTTTCGTAAATAACATTTTACAAATTTCACTAAGAAAGTTTGCAGTACGTACCATATTTAGAGGCTGTAAGTGCTTCAACTGACTATTTATTAGGTGATGATTTCAATTTGCTTTATAAATTGTAGCCAGTTACAGCATCTGTCAATACCTCGGAATACTATACGTTTGCTTCTGTAAGTATTGACAGATGCTGTAACTGGCTACAGTTCATAAAGCAAATTGAAATCATCACCTAATAAATAGTCAGTTGAAGCACTTACAGCCTCTAAATATGGTACGTACTGCAAATTTTCTTAGTGAAATTTTATTTATGTTGCATTTGGATACATACTCATATAAGAAAATGTTTTTTGCAGAAACGCCTGACGATGGCATTAAATGCCGAAAGATATCTTGTTTGATAAATAAATAATTAATTAATTAAAGTGTTTGGATTATCCTTTCACATTATGTTAATATACGACGTTTCTAACACTGTTGGCCAGAGATATAAATGAGTTGAAAATTCTTGAAAATGGTAAAATCTCAAACAAATGGACATCGGTCTTTTTATCTAGGTTTAATACAGTTCCAGCAAACATTTGAACAATATTGCGAAAAGTTTTTGCAAAAGGAATATTCCTATCAGGGAATAGATTAGCATTACTTTTACGAGCTTCTTCAACATTTCTATGAGCCTCAAAGTTCGAGGAAATGTTATCTACTCCCCCTCCAATCGTCAACATCGTGGAACAATTGCCTAGAGATGCGTACAGTCCGGATCATTGAAGTGCAATGAACAGTCTGACCATGGACTGAGAGCATGGTCACAGTCTCTGCTTCATTCCATTGTGGGAGGTGTCACATGACAGCATTCTCAAAAATATAAAAACCTGTACTATGACGTATGTATTCATTTGAGATATTTCCGTTGTTTAACAATTTTTATTTTTTATTTTGATATTTGCCGATTACAATGCCATCTATCATTTCATTCAAAATTTACATATTTTTTCACGGAGACTCCAAATCTGCAATATAAAATAGAGATTATTATTTAAAATATGGATACCACCCTTCCTCCCGCCCCTGGAGGTGGTGGAGTAGGATAGCTTTTTGTTAATGCAAAAGATCTTTCGGAGAAACCGAAAAAAATCTGGTCCTATGTAAAATCGATAAGCGGGTCAAAGCCCACTATCCAGTCACTCGTTGATCATTCCGAGACAGTAATAGAAGAAAGCAAACGGAAAGCTAAAGTTCTAAATTTAACCTTTAAATCTTTCTCACAGGAGAACCGCACAAATGTACCATCATTTGCTCAACGCATTTCCTCCCAAAAAAAAAAAAAAAAAAAAAAAAAAAAAAAAAAAAAAAAAAAAAACTTATCTCTTTTCATTCTCCACTCCGAGGAGTGGAGCGGGCTGTTTGAGATCCGGCCCATAAAGAGTCGCGGTTCTATTCAGCCAATATCAGACAAGCTGATTGTGGGGCAAAGGGGGATCCCAATTGGGAATAAGTGGGAGGGGCTTACCAGCTCCAGCATACGCCTTACAACCAAGGAAAACCTCCCGAAAACCTTGGTCGGAGCCGGGGGATTGGGACCAATTTAATTTAGCTCCGGGACTTGCCCCGGACAAAAATGGATTATCGAGAGAACACGAATGCACTCACGACAATCAAGGATCGGACGCACGAGTTACTCTCGTAATCTCGTAGAGATCAGCTCGACCAACAGTGGACAAGCATCTCCCTACAGGAACCGCACCCGTGGGCACGGTATCCTGTGCGTCCATTTCCTCCCAAATGGAGGACATAGCAATATGTATATCCGGTGTAGAGAAGCAGCTGAGAGAGCTAAATACAAAAATGTCTCCTGGACCTGATGCAATACCAGATCAGTTTTACATAGAGTATACTGCGGCATTGCCCCTCACTTAGCTTGTATTTAACGCGAATCTTTAATTCATTGGAAAGTTCCTAGTGATTGGAAAAAAGCGCAGGAGACTCCTGTTTATAAGAAAGGTAAAAGAACTGATCCACATAATTACAGGCCAATATCGTTGATATCAGTTTCCTGCAGAATTTTGGAGCATATTCTCAGGTCGAATACAGTAAATTTCCTTGAGGCGGATAAGCTTCTTTCTACGAATCACCACGTGTTTGGGAAACATCGTTTGCGTGAAACTCAGCTTGCCCTTTTCTCACATGACATCTTGCGAGCCATGGATGAAGGGCGACAGGCATATTTTGTTTTTCTCGATTTCAAAAAGGCATTTGACGCGGTGCCACACGGCAGAATGCTAAGGAAGATACGAGCATATGGAATAGGTTCTCAGATTTGTGACTGGCTGGAAGACTTCCTAAGTAATAGAAAGCAGTACGTTGTTCTCGACGGTTAGTGTTCATAAGAGAGAAGTGTATCGTCAGGCGTGCCTCAGGGAAGTGTGATAGGACCGCTATTATTTTCTATCTATATAAATGATCTGAAGGACAGAGTAACTTGTAATTTGCGGCTGTTTGCTGATGATGCTGTGGTGAATGGGAGAGTGTCGTTTTTAACTGACTGCAATAGCATACAGGATGACTTAAACAAAATCTCTTTTTGGTGTGAAGAACTGCAGCCAGCTCTCAATGTAGAAAAATGTAAGGTGATGAGCATGAGTAGGAAAAACAATCCCTTAACGTTCTAATACGGCATTAGTAGTGAGCTTCTTGATGCAGTCGCGTCGTTCAAATATCTGGGCCTAAAATTGCAGAGCGATATGAAATGGAGCGAACATGTAAGGACAGTTGTGAGTAAGGCGGACAGCCGACTTCGATTTATTGGGAGACTTTTGGGAAGATGTACTTCATCTGTAAAGTAGATCGCGTATAAAACGATTGTACGACCATGTCTTGAGTGTTGCTCAAGTGTTTGGGCCCCGAAGCAGATCAGTTGAAAGGAAGACATAGAAGCAGTTCAGAGGCGAGCAGCTAGGTTCGTTGCTGGTATGTTCGACCAATGCGCTAGTGTCACGGGAATGCTCCGGGAGCTGAAATGGAAATTTCTGGAGGAAAGACGACGTTCTTTTCGAGGAATCCTGTTGAGGAAATTTAGAGGGCCGAAATTTGAAGCTGAGTGTGGAACGATCTTCCTGCCGCATACTTATATTTCGCGTAATGGTCACTAAAACAAGATAAGAGAAATTAGGGATCCTACAGACGCATATAGACATTCTTTTTTCCCTCGTTCTATTCGGGAGTGGAATAGGAAAGGAAATGCCTAGTAGTGGTACAGTGTACCTTCCGCCTTTACGGTAGATATATAATGCAACTGTTGTTGTAACTTTTTTAATCCGATTTCTATTTTCCAGATATTATGAACTACAGTGTCAAGTGCCTCACCGTGCGTACCCGGGTATCGCTAGGCACTAACGTCCGTTTGTGTATTATCACCAGTCGAATATTACGAATTCCGAAATGAAACTTCAAGGCGATACAATATTTACTTCTTTATTCTAGTTACCCTTACAATATTTAACAAAAGATAATTCATTGCGTTTTACGTGGACTGGCTGTTGCAGATGAGTACAAATGCTTTCCTACGACATGCACGTTTCTACGGAACTGAAATATGATGACTGGATGTGGGTAGAAGAGCGTTTGTACTCAGATCATGGAGATTATCATCGCAGAAAATAATGGCTTGTTGTGGAGTTGAATTAAAGACAACGCAGTAGAGTACTGTGATGCTATTGGTTGCGAAATATTAAAGATGTCCGTGTAAGAAGAAAAACTCTAGTTACAAGTCAGCTTACAGTTTTCGTGAGAATTTTAATCGTGATTTAACATCAAGACTAATCCAACGTAGTCCACTAAGTCTATAAAGGGTGTAAGAATAGTGGCCACTGGTATTGGAGAAAGTAACATGTCTCAAGTCAGTATTGCATCCAATGTTAGAACGACAAGCGAAGCAACTCGTTAATCAGGTACGAGCATACAGTAGAAAATAGTATTTAACATGAAATTTGCTCTAAATTCAATCTGTATTTAGTATAGTATATATTTAAAATACTTTTTTACTAACTACTAACTACCACATTTGATACTGAAAACAATGTCAAAACGTAACCAAATGTTTTCAATCTCAGATAATCTCGTTTATGAACCAGATTTTCTGGGGTGGTTTTTCTTCCAT
Organism: Locusta migratoria; assembly: GCA_026315105.1. Classification (NCBI taxonomy): domain Eukaryota; kingdom Metazoa; phylum Arthropoda; class Insecta; order Orthoptera; family Acrididae; genus Locusta; species Locusta migratoria. The sequence continues at coordinate 322,914,902 of CM048745.1, read as the reverse complement.
GTCTGTTTTCGCTGCTAATTATGTACATCCCGTATGTCGGTTATTTGATAACACCAGTGTGTCTTCAGTAGTGTACAAAGTAACGTTAAAGCGAATTTGTGTTCGGCGCGATTTATTGAAAGAGAGAGAATCAGAGGCATCGAATTAGGTAACGGTCCACGCTATTGATTGCGCAGTCGGAATTAATTAAAACGCGCAAGCATACCAAGAGGACATTGTCCGCGTTTTATTGCGAGCGAAATGGCTTTCCAGGGACATTAAACCACAGCAAGAGATGCTTCGTTATGCGATATTATGTTGCGACCGAGTGCGAAACACTGCAGGTTAAAAACAAGATACAAGGACGAATAAAACTAAATACGTAAATAAATTTTTCAGTATCATTTATTTTGTACACTTAGTGAAAGGCTGTCAAGTTCCAGAAATATAACTCACCATTTCAAAGAATATTGACTAGCGATGTGAACTCTAGTCCTAAAGGAAATTCATTTAGGAGTCCACCCTATCGTTCCTGAAACCTGTGACCTACCTCTCCATCTGAACAGATTTTTTCGCCTCTAAGTACTTCGTGAGATGGCTCATTTTTATGGAAACCGATGGGAAGAGAGTGGGGCAAATCCTGATATGATGGATGCAGGAGACACTCAAAAGTTTCTGTCGGTGACTGGGGCAACTGTTATAATCACAGTATATCGGAGTAACCTGCTAAAAAGGTAAATTTGAAAATATTCAGCACGAAATGGTACACACAAATCTGACAACATTTTTTCCTTTGGAAACTCACGTTCATGGAACAAAAAGTGTGATATTTCTGTCCCACAGCATATTTTGTGTAGATGTTGCTGTACAAGGAAACTCAGTCCGAAGACTGTGGTAAATGGAAGAATAAAACTGATATAAATATGTGAAATTTCAATATACATTGCCTTTTGTAAAATAATAGAATTAAACTGGTTTATGTAAATGAAGACTTCCGCGGCCGTTTTCATTGTTTATAAAATTCCTGACACCCAGAAGAAGGCCGCTTGCAATAATGACCGAAACTTCAATGCATTCTGTTATATTGACGATGCGGTCCAGTGCCCTGAAGAAATGTATCAACAGTTTTATTTTAATTTCCACCTCTACAGAGGACGATATTTACTGTATGTAAGTACAGCTGTTACATAGATCTGTGCCCTACCGGCGCCCCACCTGGATCGTAGAAGCATACTTACACAGCCTCCTGACTTCAGCTGTCAGTTTCTTCTCCTGCATATTATGCTGACTGATGGAGGTTTTTTCCGTGCTGTTGCTTTTTTGATGGTTGGACTTTTATTATGCTATGTTTCTTCTGCTTGTCAACGTCATTACTGCCTTCTTCGTTTTTACAAAAACGGTATCAGGGCAATACGAAACGATGTTCCTATTTTAGCAGAAATATTTGGATTAGACTCACTTTCCAATTTAGTTGGTTCAATTGCCACATTGTTTCGTACTGATGGTTATGATGATTGACTCACAAGAACAGTATACCCATTAGATTTCTATCTGATATTGCTGAAGTGAAAGCTCCTTACTTAACAGCCATATACAACCGCTCTCTCATAAAATGATCTGTACCAAAAGATTGGAAAGTTGCACAGATGACACCTATATGCAAGAAGGGCAGTAGGAGTAACCCACTAAACTACAGGCCTATTTCATTGACGTCAATTTGCAACAGGGTTTTGGAACATTATGAAATATTATGAATTATCTCGAACATAATGAACTATTGACCCAAAGTCCATTTGCGACTGGATTGGGGATTTCCTGTCAGAGAAGACACAGTTTGTAGTAATCGATGGCAAAGCATCGACTAAAACAGGGGTGATATCCGGCGTTCCACAGGGTAGTGTTATTGGTCCTCTGCTGTTCCTTATTTACATAAACGATTTGGGAGAAATTCTAAGTAGCTCTTTTAGGTTGTTTGCAGATGACGTCGTCATTTACCGTTAGTAAAATCATCTGAAGATCAAATCCAACTGCAGAACGATATGAATAAGATATCACTATGGTGTAAAAGTTGGTAATTGACTCTAAATAATGACGTGACGTCGTCAACATGAGTACAAAAAAATCCGTTACACTTTGTTTACAAGATAAATCAATCAAAAGTGAAGGCCATAAACTCTACTAAATACCTAGCAATTACCATTACTTCAGATTAAACTGAAAAGAATATGTAGATAATGTCGTGTGAAAGGCGAACCAGAGACAGCGTTTTATTGGCAGAACCCTTAAAAGATGCAACAGAACTACTAAAGAAACTGCATACACTACTTTTTTGGAGTATTGCTGTTCAGTGTGGGATACTTATCAGGTAGGTTTGACGGAGGACATCGAAAGAGTCCAAATAAGAGCAGCTCGTTTTGTATTGTCACGATGCAGGGGAGACAGCGTTACGGAAATGAGACAGGATCTGGGATGAGAACAACGGCGTTTATCGTTGCGGCGTGGGCTACTTACGAAACTCCAACCGCCAACATTCTCCTCAGAATGCGAAAATATATTGTTGAATCCCACTTACATAGGTAGAAATGATGATCAGAATAAAATACGAGAAATCAGAGCTCGAACGGAGAGATTCAAGTGTTCTTTCTTCTCGCGCGCTATTCGAGAATGGAACGGGAGATAAATAGTATAAAGGTGGTACGATGAACCCTCTGCCAGGCACTTAAATGTTATTTACAGAGTATCCCATGTAGATGTAGATTTCGTAGTCCTCTCTTTAGTTATCACTCCTCTTGTATCTCCATTTTAAAGCCCGATATGGAATCCCATATGTCTCAAAAGCTCTAACCAGTTTTTAAAAGTTACATTGACAATTAGAGGCCTTTTTCACTCAACTGTCCTCTGTCTTTCTTTCATAATTTCTAGGTATTATTTATACATACGTTTTTCGGTATATTTGGAAATACACAAATCGTATTGAAAAAAAATGGCTAAACTTTATAACCTCATTATAAATATTATCAGGAAGCTCAAACCCGCCACAATACCTCCGCGGGTGAGAGGTTGGGAACATTGAAATCTAAAATAGCAAACCGTATTTTTATAGCATATTTGGTTTCTCTGTGAAATAATATGTTACTTATGAAACAAACAGTTCTTTCGTTTATTGATAAATGGCGCTATGATCGGAAAAAACAAAAATGAAATGAAAATTTCTCAAGAAGGTAATATCTTGAACAAATAGAAACCGGACACCTTATCTAGGTTTAAAACTAATAGCTTCAGAAAACAGTTGTACAATAATGCGAAAATTTGTTGCAGAGGAAACATTTCTATTAGAGTAGCAAATCTTTGACAAGCCTCTTCAACATGTATATGAGCTTCAAAGTAGGAGACAATGATATGCACTGTAATTGTTAACTTCGTGGAACAATTGTGTAGAGATGTGTACAGTTCGAATCATTGAAGTACAGTGAACAGTCTGACCACGGACTGAGGCCGAGCGGTCTGCGGCGCGCCAGTCAGTCTGCACAGACGCTACGGTCGGGGATTGGAATCCCCCCCTCGGGCTTGAATGTTTGTGTCGTCTTTAGTATAACGTAGTTCATAACTAGTTTGTATGTATTGTGTATAGCCTGCGTCATACATGAAGGCGTTTCCGCGCATAGAGGCAGAGCGACAGGGCAAGTGAAGATGGGAGTAGCTACGGCCGAACGCCAACAGTTGCGCCTGCTGGAGAAACATTGCGTAACTCGCGGCCAGCCACGCGCCTACAGAATGAACGTTATTGGCTGTCACTGCGGTGATGGAGGGGGATACGCAGAAAGGCTGAAAACTGGGCCGCCTTCTAGGTGACGCCGACTATAGTTTTATCAAATATTATCGATCTTTAACAATTTTCAACTCATTTTCATTTTTGTTGATTACACTGCCATCTATCACGAAACTAGAACAAAAGGTTTCTTACAAAAGATACATATTTTTTCACGGACAATCGAAATGTGCAATAAAAAACAAGGGTTCCTACAAAAGATTTCAAAATACCCCTCCCTTCCCGTCCCTGGGAGTCGTGCAGGGGGAGGGGCACTCGAGCTTTATGTTAATGGATGTTACTCTTAGAGGTGAATAACTTTTATTGAAACATTTATAATCCGGACTGAATCTTACACTCTGCAGCGGAGTGTGCGCTGATATGAAACTTCCTGGCAGATTAAAATTGTGTGCCGGAACCGGGACTCGAACCTAGGACCTTTGCCTTTCGCGTGCAAGCGCTCTACCGACTGAGCTATCCCGACACGACTCACGATGCCGCCTCACAACTTTACTTCCGCCAGTACCTTGCCTCCTACTTTCCAAACTTCACAGAAGCTCTCCTGCGAAGGCAAAGGTACCAGGTTCGAGTCCCGGTTCCGGCACACAACTTTAATCTGCCAGCAAGTTTCATTTATAATCCGATTTATATTTTTCCAAATGTTCAGCACAACATTTTAAAGTGCCTTACTCTGTGTAATGTCAATGAGCGTTATAACCCGAGAAAAACATGGCGTCTTCCCCTGTGTTCGGGATGAGATTCCAGTTGGAATACATAATCCAATATGCCAACAAGAAAGCTGGGCAAGAAAGGCCGCTGGGTCTGGAGCGTCACGTTATAGATTGCACGGCCGCTCCCATCGGAGTTTGGAGTCCTCCTTCGGGTGTGAGTGTGTGTATGTTCTCCATAGTATTAGTTAGTTTAAGCAGTTTGTAAGTTTAGGGACCGATGACCTCATCAGGTTGGTCCCTCAGGACCCTATAACAGTTCCCCCGGCAAAGGCCAGATATGATTTCTGTTTTACGCGATGACTTCCCGTCTATTACAATGTACTGTGTCCTTTCTCACACTGCCGCATCGGAGTGGCCGAGCGCATTGAGGCACTATGCTCTGATACGCGAGGCCGTTCCCCGTCTAGGGATCGAATTCCCCCTCGGGCATGGGTGTTTGTGTCGTCTTTTAGTTTAAGGTAGTTCATAAGTAGTTTGTAAGTTTCGGGACTGATGATCCCGCAGTTAAGTCCCGTAAGCTTAACAAACATTTGAACATTTTTGAGTTCATAATGTTTAAGGAAAGTACATATTATAATATCCTGCTGTAAACCGACGTCAATGATATAGGCCTGTAATGTTGTATCATTGAGTGAGGGGTTGTATATGAAAGCTAAGTATGAAGCTATTTCATCAGCACACTCAGCAAAGACATAACTGGTATCCAATCTGGACCGGGAGACTTTCTTTTGTTAAGTGATTTGAGTTGCTTTAATACTCCAGCGATATCGGCTTCTGAATTATGCATACTGACAGATGTTCTTGATTAGAATTCTACAATATTTGCTTCGTCTTGTTTCAGTGAAGAGATTTCGGAAAACTGTGTTCAGCAATTACGCTTCAGTATCACTGTCATCAGTTCCATCACCGTTGCTTTCTCATAGGTTATTGATTGCGATTTGCCGCTGGTGTACTTTACACATGACCAGAATTTCCTTGAATTTTCTACTTAATTACGAGACAGAGTTTCGTCTTGTAAACCATTATAGACATGTCAAATTTAATTTCGCACTTAGTTTCGAGTTTCCATAAAACTCTGCTAGTCGTGGGGACTTTGTTAAAATTTGGTACGCTGTTTCCTTTGACTCTGCAAGTGATCTAACGTATTGTGTGTGCGAGGGGAGGTAAGCGCCATTTTTGTTAATTATTGGATATAAATCTATCAACAGTTGTCGACACTGTTTGTTTGTTAGTCACATCTTATCTCCACTAACATTATTAGTTTGAAAGAGTACCAACTCTCATTCAAGAAAGCGGTAAGCGAATTTTTATCTGCCTTTTTTGACTTTTTTGAATAAATATAATTTTCGTTTAATTTTACTGTATTTGGGAATTTCGATATTCACTATTCCCTCTTTATGGTCTTCATTATTTCCAGATTATTTGTTTCTAGGAGGTTAAGTATGCTTTGACAACCATTTATTATTCTAAGTACCTGATACCTTATACAGGTTGTTTTATAGGCGGCGATCTTTAATGTAATCGTTGTGAATTCCTTTGTAAGATCTTTACTTGCCATTTATCGCTTATATCTTTACATGATGACTAGTTTCGACTCGTTAAAGAGTCACTATCAAATATTAATTGTCCAACACTATGATGTTGGTTCATCTGAAGTATATGCCTGGACAATTAAGATCTGATAGTGACTCTTTAACGAGTCGTAACTCGTCATCATGTAAAATCAATAAGCGATCTATGGCAATAAAGATCTCATAAGGGGATTCATAACCATTTATTATTCTAGTTGGTTCATGATCTAACTGTGCGAGACAATTTACGGAGAAGAACTGTGTTAAAGTCACCACCAATTAAACTTGTATGTTTTTGGTTTGTTTTTGAAATTTGATCAAAGATTTTTTGATCATTTCTGCAATCGAATCATCTGAGTCAGGTAGTCGGTAAAAGGAACCAATTATTAATTTCCTCCAGTTGTCAGGTATATCCTTTATCCATACCAAACCACAGGAACTTTCTACTTCCATTACTCTACAGGATAAAACGCTTGTGAGATGAATAAATACGTCACCATCTATTTTATTCAACCGATCCTTTCTGAATAGCTTTGTCCCTTTGTAAAACTCCAGCTGAACTTCGGCTTTAAAACTTTCGCTACCCATATATGAGCTTCATTATTACTATAGCTCTTGGAACTCTAGAACTTCTCCCACACAGCTACGACAATTCAAAACTTTTATACCTCTGGTTTTTGCATCTGTGTTCATCCTATCTGAGACCTATACCCTTTAAGACTGAAACCCATTCTGTGTGTTCCCGAGGCCCTCTAACCTAAAAAAAGATGGTTTATAACCCAAACCGGTAGAAGATTGAAAAATAATAAACAACTGATGGTTTACAAAATTCAAATGTTTGTAAATCTTATGGGACTTAACTACGGGGTCATCAGTCCCAAAACTTACAAACTACTTATGAACTACTTACGAACTAGAATGGCACAAATATCCATGCCCGAGGGGGGATTCGAACCCCCGACCGTAGTGGCCGTGCAGACCGTGACTGAAGCGCCTCAGTCTCCTCGGCCACCGCGGCCGGCGATGGTTTACAGTATGCATTTCCTCAAATATCTTACGGCTGTTGAATCACATCTCAATAAAAGTTAAAAAAAAACCTTGTTCACGCCACACAATCTCCGCTACCCATGTAGCCGCTTCCTACGTGGACGCCTGAACTATTCAGCAGAACCCTTCATGGCATCCGGAAGGACCCGTTCCACATTTGGAATGACTCCACGCGGTATGCACAAGAGTGAACATTGACCTTCTTCCCCTTCTTAGCAGCCATATCCCTAAAGTACTCCATTACCCGCCTAACGTTGCACCTCCCAACTACAAGCAAACCCACCCTCTGTGATAGCCCGGATCTTGTAGGCGGGGATTTGACATTCAACAAGCGACATAATAGGTCTTAGCAAAAATGTCCGGCACAGACAGCGCTTCAGACCTGTTGCTAAGACTAACCCAGGTTGCGTTTCAATAGGTTTCCCAGTAAGTCTATCACCGCCTGGCACGAACTGATTCGACCTCCCTCGCGACCACGGAGTGGAGTGTCTGCCTCATTTCAAGCAGTAACAGGGCTTGTCGCTGTCGCGGTCAGATCGGTGGATACGCTAGTCATCCGTACGGTTCCCACGAGCGGCCAACAAACAACAACGGCATCCCTAGACCGTAGCCACCAACTGTGCAACTGAGGTGAATACAACTTTGTTTACAACATAAATCAATCAAATGTGAAGATCGTAAACTCCACAAAATACCTAGGAATCACTATTACTTCAGACTTAAACTGGAAAGAACACGTAGATAATATCGTGGGAAAGGCGAACCAGAGACTGCGTTTTATTGGCAGAATCCTTAAAAGATGCAACAGAACTACTAAAGAAACTGCATACACTGCGCTTGTCCGTCCATTTTTGGAGTATTGCAGCCCAGTGTGGGATCCTTATCAGGTGGGTTTGACGGAGGACATCGAAAGAGTCCAAAGAAGGGCAGCTCGTTTCGTATTGTCACGATACAGGGGAGACAGCGTTACGGAAATGATACAGGATCTGGGATGGGAATCATTACAACAACGGCGCTTATCGCTGAGGCGTGGGTTACTTGCGAAACTCCAATCGCCAACATTCTCCTCCGAATGCGAAAATATATTGTTGACTCCCACTTACATAGGTAGAAATGATCATCAGAATAAAATAAGAGAAATCAGAGCTCGAACAGAGAGATTCAGGTGTTCTTTCTTCCCGCGCGCAATTCGAGAATGGAATGGGAGATAAATAGTATAATTGTGGTTCGATGAACCCTCTGCCAGGCACTTAAATGTGATTTGCAGAGTATCCCATGTAGATGTAGATGTAGATGAAGCTGGAAGCGAAGTGTCACCAACTCGAGTTTGCACCCACACACACCAGTCACAGTCATCTAACCTATCCACTACTATCTATTACTACAATACCCAGAAAAAGCGAACGACTAAACAGGTGCTATGTAGACTATACAGTGAGTAACCCCGGTAAACAAACAAGACTAGTGCTATTACCACTCCAACAAAAACAAAACAAATGAATGTCGCGCTTAAGGAAACGAGATACACAGCTGTCAAACTACAGGAATTTGATGAAAACGAGAGAGTGCGAATACAAAATAAAAAAACAAGCAACGAACGTAACAATTAAAAGTGCAGAGCAGACGAGTAAATTGAAGTAACTTACTCGTACTTAACTTTTGTGCGCTCTGGATGTTGCCTGCTTGATTGCTGGCACTTATTGCATGAAACATTGAAGCAAGATAACGTTTCGTGTAGAGCAGCATATAGAATCATGTGCCTATGAGTTTAAGCTAAACGATGGCACTTTGTAACTGTGTATAGGTCACCATAGGAAATTTTCAGCTATTTCTGAATAACTTGGGTTCCTTGTTGTGCTATCTGTCAGGCAGGGTGATTCAAATTAATATCACTGGGGATTTCAATGTTGAAGCTCTAAAAGAGTGTAATGTTAAGGCTGACCTTGAAGCGTTTCTCATGTCTTTCAATTTAACATCTGTTCTCGATTTTCCTACTAGAGAAGTAAAGGATAACAGCACACACAACGTTTTATAGAGCAAAATAAATTTAGTCACGTAAAATCTTATCCTCTTGAGAATGGTCTCTCTGATCATGGCGCACGGCTAGTTACAATATAAGACACAGCTCCATACAGTAATTAAAAACTGGTCTCCAAAGTAGAACATTCAATTAATTATTCAACAATTAATAATTTCAGGGAAAACCTATGGTGGTCAGACTTGGATGAAGTTTGCAAGGAACCTAATGCTAATTTAAAATATAACTTATTTCATGATACATTTGTAAATATATTTTAAAACTTGCTCCCCAAGACAATAGTGAAAGACACAACATAAAAACCATGTCTTCCTAATGGAATAAAAGTATCTTCTAATCGGAAAACGGAATTTTTTGTGACAACAAGACAGAGTAATAGTTCAGAAACAGTTAAATGTTATAAAAACTATTATGCTACATTCAGAAAAGTAATCAAAGAGTCCAAAAGCATGTATGTCATGTCTGAGGTTAGTACCTCTGAAAATAAAATTAAAATAATTTGAAATATTATTGAATGCGAAACAGGGCAACCAAAAACACAGGAAGACTTTCTACATCAAACTGAATGAAAAATATACTAACAAGAAGTCGGATGTTGAGTATATTTTTTTTTAATTTTTTAATTTTGTTGAGAAAACATGATCAAATTTTCATCAGAAGAGGCAAGGCTGTTATTGGAAGAGGCTATACAATATGATATTGAAATTCCTCACAGCTCTCCCTTTGAAACTATAAAAAAGAAATAAGTCACTAAAAAGTAAAAGGTAGCATGGAATTGATGGCATTTCCAGCGGAATACTAAAATCATGTACTCATCAGATAGCCGCGGTGCAGTAGCCGAGCTGTCTAAAGCGCCTCGCTGCGGAGCACGCGGTTGCTCGCCGTGGAGGTTCGAGTCCTCCCTGGGGCATGGCTGTGTGTGTTGTCCTTAGGTTAGTTTACTTAGGTTTAAGTAATTTGTAAGCTACGGACTGATGACCACGCAGTTTGGTCCGATAAATTTACAGACATTGGAACATTTTACCCATCAGATAAGCAGGATTCTCAGCAACATCTGTAATAGCACTCTGAAGCAGGGTATTTTTCCCAATAGATTGAAACATTCTATCACAACGCCATTACAAGCTGATAGGTTTGATTAAAAAAACAACGCACAATCTCGCTTCTGACCGTTCTATCCAAAATTCTTGTAATTGTAATGTATGGAAGTGTAGCTTCACATATTTCTGAATATGAAGTACTAACAAAATGTCATTTGTGTTTTCAGAAAGGATTTTCAACAGAAAATACAAATAGACATCTACTGATTAAATGTTAAATGAAATGAACTACCGGACATCACCTTTTGGGATTTTTTGTGGTATCTCAATGTTTTTTGGAATTCATCCCAGGGTGCGCCTCGGTTGCACAGTGGTAGAGTGCCAGACCACAAATCCGAAGGTTGCGGGTTCGATCCCCGCCAGGTCCTAGGATTTTTATCTGTCACTTTCCACTTCTTTCACCTCTGGCAGTATTGCTCATGTGAAAAATACCGAGTAGCACCGTGGTTCGGAACCCACGTTAAACTGTAGGTCCCCCTATAACTGGCTGGGTAAGTCAGTTCGAAGATCGGAGGAAGGCAACGGCATACCACCTCCAATCAGGACCATGCCTAGTAAAGCACTGTGGTGTTCAAACCAATCTTCGGATTGTTGACTGCTTTACCTTTTTTTTTAAGCTCACATATAGTGGTATGAGTGAAACAGTGCACCAATAGTTTGATTAATACTTAAGTGGAAGAGTGCAGAAAGTTGCAATAAGTAAATCACATAATACGCAAAAATTAGCTGTTTCCTTAAACTGGGGTGCACTCAAGAATAGAGTCCCACAGCACTCCGTTTTGGGTGTTTGCTGTTCTTAATATATATATTAGTGACTTGCTGTTATACATTCACAAAGAGGTAAAGCTAGTGCTTTTCCTGCAGATACAAATATTATAATCACACCTAACAAACAAGAATTAACTGATGAAATTGTAAATAATAACTTTCAGAAAATCGTTAAGTGCTTCTCTGCAAATGAACTATTGTTAAATTTCAGTAAGACACAGTATACACAGTTCTGAATAATAAATGGTACGACATTATTAATAAACATAGACTTTGGACAAACCTCTGCAGCTAATGTACACTATTCAAAATTTTTCGGGTGCATGCATTGATGATACATTGAATTACAAGAAAAACGTTTATGACCTGTTGAAACGTTTGAGTTCAGCTACTTATGTTATTAGGGTTATTGTAAATTATGATGTAAACATCTCAGTAAATCAGCATCCTATGCCTATTTTCATTCACTTCTCTCATATGGCGTCATATTTCGAGGTAATAAATCACTGAGTGAAGAAATATTCACAGAAGAAAACTGTGCCATCAGAATAATTGCTGGAGTCTATATATATATATATATATATATATATATATATATATATATATATATATATATATATATATAATTTGTAATAAACAATCAAACCCAATTCAACAGTAATTGCAGCCTCTACAGCACGAAGGGAAAGGATGATCTTCACTGTTGAAGGTTAAATCTTTGTCACAGAAAGGGATGAATTATGCTGCCACAAAAGTTTTTGGTCACTTCAGCGATTCAGGTGAATTATGTATGGGTAACTGAGGTCTATTATTTTGGGATTGTTGCCTCAGAAGAGCATTTTTACACCGTATATTTGGCAATGGTAAAAGGCTTAATGAAGGCAGCCTTGCAGTTGGGGTGAGTTTCTCAATGGCAATTACAATCTGCGTAGTGTTACTCATTGAGTCACCGCTGTTACCACTTAGTGAATCATTTAGCAGCCCTTCGCAAAATATGCCCCTGAATATGAGTGCAGCTGAAACTTCCTGGCAGCTTAAAATTGTGTGCCGGAACCGGGACTTGAACCTGGGACCTCTGTCTTTCGCGGGCAAGCGCTCTACCGACTGAGCTATCCCGACACTACTCACGATGCCGCGTCACAACTTTACTTCCGCCAGTACCTCGCCTCCTACTTTCCAAACTTGACACAATCTCTCCTGCGAACTTTGCAAGACAAGCACTCCTGGAAGAAAGGATATTGTGGAGACATGGCTTAGCCACAGCCTAAGGGATGGTTCCTGAATGAAACTTTCACTCTGCAGCGGAGGCAAAGGTCCCAGATTCGAGTCCCGATTCCAACGCCCAATTTTAATCTGCCAAGAAGTTTCATATCAGCGGACACTCCGCTGTAGAGTGAAAGTTTCATTCTGGAAACACCCCTTAGGCTGTGGCTAAGCCATGTCTCCGCGATATCCTTTCTTCCAAGAGTGCTAGTCTTGCAAGTTTCGCAGGAGAGTTTCTGTGAAGTTTGGAAAGTAGGAGGCGAGGTACTGGCGGAAGTAAAGTTGCGGCATCGTTAGTCGTGTCGGGTTATCTCAGTCGGTAGAGCGCTTGACCGCGAAAGGCGAAGTTCCCAGGTTCACGTCCCGGTTCCGGCACACAATTTTAATCTGCCAGGAAGTTTCATATCAGCGCACACTCCACTGCAGACTGAAAGTTTCATTATGAGTGTAGCTGTTTACCTGTTTCTTCTGGTAGACGGCGTGTGGTGGAATCATACTAGCTTTTCAGTAGACTCCTGATACGGTAGCTCACCTGAAAAAAAAAAAAAGGAAAAGGAATCATTTTATAAATGCTTGAGAGTTGAAGTGCTGATATTTAATATTAATTGTACAAGAAGGCCAATGAAAAGTATGTAATTCTAAAGGGGTTTTGTCCTCATATATGTGCACAAAACAGAACTCATGTATGTACGCATTCATTCTGAGTGGGTAAATGAACCAGAAGTTTCCACATGTTAGACTAGTTGCACACACTCCGATTTAGGGAGGCCGGTAAAATATCGTCCTGTAACGATATGTAATTAAATTAATAGTTTTATCAATCAGCGACGCTTGTCGCCGTGTTTCCCTACTTCTCGAAATATTTTATCTATGGAAAGGACTTTTCGCTCGACTTTCGTTCTTTTTTCCGGCGGGTCGAGAGGACGGAACCGCGATCATTGACTCTCTTGTTTGAGCTTATTAAGTGTGGACGTGTACGCAGACTGCTTTCTGATGTAAGTGTGAGTGCTGTTAAATTTTACTATAAAATATACCCTCTTTTGTTAAGAGCCGTGTCTCGACCCTGTTTTCATTTAATAATGTCCCATCCTTCCTTAATTATTAATTTTCTTTGAATTTGCAGCTCCTCCATATTCCGTTGTAACATGATGTTCAGACGCCATCACTTTCGCTTCGTGTATTTCCTTGATTAAATCCCTATCAGTTACTTTAAATCATTACCTTTCTTCCTTTTAGAATCTGCATTCGTATAAACAGATTCGAGAAGTCCTATAGATGTTTTTGTTCTGTTTGTTATTTGCGTATTCAAACTTTATTACACGGTCCGTCAACAATGACTTACGAGGCGAACAGTCTGAACATCATTTTACTGCGGAAGGTATCATAAAGTTTATCTAAACCATTCAACAGCTGCTGTGATCAACATTTCTAGAAAGAAGCTACAATGGGTACTTTCCGTAAGTTTTCTCTGTAACGTTATTTTTGTGTGTTGCCTCAACCCCAATCTGTATTCCGCCATTTCATCTATTCAATCATTTCGTGTATTAATTTCATTCACCCTTGTCAAAAGTATTTAACCAGACTTTTATCCGATTTTTCTATGATAGAAATTTTAACAGACATCCTTAATGTTTTCATCGCGGAGTTTAACATTGATGCGTACAGGCAACAACACAAAAGTAATGTCACAGGCCGTCCGCATTCCAGCAGTGGCCCATTAGACGGCATTGCAGCTCGCACACCTGCCGTCTACGGACCTGCACCGGCAAAAAGCCGTTCAGCTGCCACAGTAGGCGACTGTACGGACACTGCAGACTAGAGTTGGGCAACACGATTCTTTTTTTATGAATCGATTCTTGCGATTCAGTCCCACATTGTGAATCGATTCCTACGATTCGTTCACGATTCTTTCGCGATTCTTTAGTCTGCATTGGCGCGATTCTTACTTCTGCATGTTGCTCATAGATGGCGATACATGTCAGTGTTATGGATGTTGGAATCTTAACCTTTTGCATCTGTTCCTACGATTCGTTCACGATTGTTTCTGGTCTGCGACGGCACATTCTTACAAAATGCCGAAAAGGTGACAATATGGGTATAGGATTTTTTAAATATTTTTGGTGCGTAAAGTTCAGACTTAAAATAATAATGAGGCAAAGCCATTCGATTCAGCTCTCAAAAATTCTCGAGAAAATAGTCTGAAATTTAGCGAACGGTTCTAAATAAATATTACACTACCAACTATTTCTGCTGTCATCATAGCTCATTCACTAGCGTTGCAGGTTTAGTGAACGTAGGACAATTATTTCGAATGCTGCAGTAACCTTATAACTTTTTTTTCGTTCTGTTTGAATACTTCGGCAATTTAAATATAAATATAATTGAATCTATGGTAATTATAAGGTATCTAATCATTATAAAATACTTATGTAAAATCAATTAGTTGAAGGAAATACGAAATAAACATTAAAAATAAAAATCCGTTTATAAATATTAAATTTCTTTCGAGATACAAGAAATTCACGTTTATTAAAATGTTTCTTTTTTCTAAAATCGGTTTCTTCCAGGAAAGCTGATAACGTAAAAACCAAAATGGCAAATAAGATTTTTGAGATGGCTTTAAAAACATTTAAAATCGCGTTTTTATATAAAAAGAATATTTTTGTAAAATTAATTTCTTACAAAAAATATAACTACGTAGATGAACTCGAAAAGCTTAAACCTCTCTAAACACAAAATATAATCTAAATGTTACAGCCATTTCTGGGATACGCGAAATATAAATGTGTAAGGATTGCTCGTTTAAATACATAATATGTAAACTTTATAAAAGACGTATATTCGCACGTATTGACAGCTGTGTATTTCGCTGCGTTCTGTTTCTGTTATGTGTAATTCGTGAATAGGCTAATAATTAACAGCTCACGATCTTCGTTCTGTGCTTCCTTTGTTCACACGCTTTCTGGCTTTCGTAATCATTCGGCACGATTCGCCACTTGCTTTCGAGTCATGAATCGTAAGACAGGCGATTCTTTTGAACGACGATTCGTCTCCCCCTCTTCGGCACGATTCAGCAAGATTCGGCAATCGCCTTCGAATCGTGAATCGTTGGAACTTAAGAATCGTCACGGGACAGACGATTCTTTTGAACGACGATTCGTCCGAATCACGATTCGATTCTTACGATTCTTTATTTGTATTCGTTCAAATGAACGACTCATTGACGAATCGCCACAACTCTACTGCAGACCGCCGGCGTCGTACTGGTGCCGGCCAAACAGTAGCGCGCGTGGTCTAGTAGAAGCTTACACACACGATTTTTACCGGCCGTCCTTCTTGCCATACAGTCGACGTAGCGCATATAAAACTAAAATAAAATAATGTTGATTTAGCATTAAGTTCAGTATACAATAAATTACAAATATTTCAGATTTTTGTCTGTTTCAAGGCATTTAACGAAATTAAATCGCGAAATTGAAACTTCGTGCCATATTGGTAATCGAACCCTGTATCTTGTGTTTAGCGGAACCTACTAACCTCTAGAATTCGATAGGCTATTTCATAGTCATACCTATTATAATGTATTGAACACTATCGTTCTAATTATACCACCTTTTTCCGTAATTAGTGTAACTGTGAACTAGGGCATCGAAGTGTCACTTCCCAGATTAGTTTTAGAACCCCACTATTTTGATACGATTGCACGAGAAATAGTTTTTGTATATATTTCTCAGCTAATAAAAGCACATTCAAATACCACTAATAATATTGGAGTAAGGTATACCTTCGAAAAACTTACGGGTATGCTGCGAAGTACCAAAATCGACGACGGCCGATATTTCGGCAGGAGACCACCCTACCATTTTCAAGGCGAAACTGCGGTGAGGAAGCAATGTGCAACGATCTTTAAAACCTCGGTTTTTAATGAGTAAACAGGACAGACAACACACACCAAGCAAGCAAGCACACAGCGCCGACACGACAAAAGACGAAACCGGTCAGAATATCGATAATAAACATCAGTTCTCGACGGATGAGGTCGGATTACTTTTGTCCCTCTGTTTTTTGACAAGTGAGAATTTAAGCAGAAGCCTCCATCCCTATTCATAAGGTTGTCACCTAGTTTAATTTCTATTGCTTCTTTGATAACACAGCACCAGTAGTTCGAAGTGCATGCCACAATTTCCGTTTTGTTGTATTCCATAGGGTCACCTGTGTCAAGACAGTGTTCGGCCACAGCAGATTTGTTTGGCTGTTGTAAACGTGTGTGACGTTTTATAATAAAGTGTAATTTATATTGTAAATATAGATAGTGTCAGCAAGTGGCAACGTGCTACAAAACAAACATGAAGCGGATAACATAAAAATACTTTAACATTGTAGATGCTTTAAAATAAAGCGGATCGCGCTGGTCTATAATTTACAGTTGCATAAGAGGGTCACCTAATCTATACAAATTGTTTTACATATACATTCATCTTACAGCAGTGTGTTTTAAACAGATCAGATCGTTCTCTCCACCTATCGCATTTGCCAGCGATAGGTGGAGCTATAAAATATTTTTCAGACTTTTTTCGAATACATTTTTTTTCTGCTAGGAGGGGTTGGAAAATAAGTTTCCTTTGACGATTGTGGGAAGAGTTGTGTATGAAAGGAAAAAAAAAATAGAATGAGACATTAAAGATAAGACATATCTTTATTTTTCGACGTAATTCAAAAAGCCACCCAGAAAAAAATCAGGGTGTTGAATACGGAAGAAGCTTTAGAGTGGAAACATACGTCGTCACCTGTCCGAAAGAAGTTCAACAGCACTCCGTCTTCAGGAAAAGTGCTACTCATCGTTTTCTGGCACTGTGCCACTCTGTCGATATTCAAAGAGGTGATTCGGAAAAAGCGGCCTGGCCTTCTCAGGATGACAATGCGAGACCACAGTCGGCGACGGCAAAGCAAAACCATATTGCTACTCTTGGCTGGGAGCGCCTACACCATCCGCCATACAGCCTGATCTCTCAGCAAGTGACTTCCATCGGTTTCCTGCTTTGAAGTAGACTCTCGGCTGAAGGCGCTTTTCAAGCAATGCTGACGTCAAACAAGCCGTTCAACGGTTATTCCTTATGGGACGCCTTTTCTTTTCTGGAAGCTCTTTGAAGCTTATAAAGCGGAGAAACTTATTTTCCAACTCCGCCCCGTAGATACTATTAGTCTGTGACACAATATTATAACTTTTTTATGTAAGCTTTCTTTCGTTTGATACTGCGAACAAAATGTTAACGTTGTATAGCGATAGTTGTGGGTGATGAATGCTGTAGTCATTAACTTATTTTACCACGATTTTTGCTACTTTTATAAGATATTGAAAGCTTCTAAGAGGAACTTAAGCCATGGTTATATCGGATTTTTTAAATTTATTATTTTTATTTTATTTTGAGATCACTGTGTGATTTATACTTTGATAGTGATAGATGGACATTAAGAGAATGTTGAGGAACCTTACTTATACAAAATCATTTGCGAGTTTTCTAGATTCTGAGAGAAAATTGACACTCTTACATAGGCTTTCTTTTTATACCAATTTTAGTGCCACATTAATGTCTGCTTTTATTTTGTTTTTTTTTCCGTTACTCTTTCTTTTACTCTTTCAAAATTAACTTTTTTTTTCTAGATACTGAGAGAAAGTTCTGACACTTTAATGTCTTATTATTTCTTTTCATACTGCTGAGAGTAATGTGTTTTAAGAGGATAGAAGTAAGAAAAAGGTTTCCACATTAAAATCATTTTATTGCCTCCAGCACTACAGGAGTAGAGCACCGTTCGGACATATTAAGAGCAGGAAGGGCAGGACGGCGCGCCCTCACCCTGCAGGCAGGACGTCGCCGCCCCCAGCGTCTGGCCAGCCAAAGCTGCGGCCGCCCCCGCTGCCAGCGCCCGCGGCCAGGCACACGGATCAGCTAGC
Organism: Locusta migratoria; assembly: GCA_026315105.1. NCBI lineage: Eukaryota > Metazoa > Arthropoda > Insecta > Orthoptera > Acrididae > Locusta > Locusta migratoria. The sequence continues at coordinate 322,896,644 of CM048745.1, read as the reverse complement.
GCGTGTCCCAGCCGGGCTCGATCTGCGCACCTTTGCCTCCCCCCCCCCCTCCTGCGTCCGCAGCAAAAAAACTCTCGGTCGTCGGCAGCTCCTCCCGCGGCTAAGCAGGCTGCGGCAGCAGGCCAGCTGTGACGTCATCTGCCGCCACCAGCTGTTAGCTGTAGCAGCGGCCCCATCAGACCGCCGCGCCGGCCCCCACCGACACCTTCCAGAGAGCCGCGTGACGTCACTGCAGGCAGGCCGCGATCGCTCAGCTGGCCGGCACGGCGTAGCGTAGGCTCTGCGCCCCAGCCGTGCCGTCGCGAGTCAACACTCGTGACGTCACACCGTAGTTCAGATGTTTGTATAGCTTATGGGACCCAACTACGGGGTCATCAGTCCCTAAACTTACAAACTACTTACGAACTAGCTAATAATAAGGACGGCACAAATATCCATGCCCGAGGGGGGATTCGAACCCCCGACCGTAGTGACCGTGCAGACCGTGACTGGAGCGCCTCAGTCCGCTCGGCCACCGCGGCCGGCTACCGTCATTTCATCGCCCATTGTCGATTGAAATTACACATGAAGTTTTCAATACTACACTGCCATTTGTAAAAGATAACGCTAGAAAATTTATACTGACTCGCGTACTGTTTATTTGTTATTTATTGCGAGTGAAAACTTCGCCATTTTTGACTCCAGATCGTTTATATGCGTCTTGCAATCAAATCAATATACCGGAAGCTCTGTTTTTTTTTTTTTTTTTTTCTTTTACAATCTAGAACAGTACCAATGCGTTCTTGACTTTTTACACCGATCACTTACCACGCGTTATTTTGTGCTTTAATATTATTGGCAGTTATTAAGGTAGTGGGTTGGAATTAGGATTGTACTATGTACCAATCTCCGGACATACCTCTGTAGAGGGTATATTATAATTTCGTGGTTTCTTTTCAGTTATTTACACAAGTGTATACCCCTCAATCGTTTTTTAAAATTAACATACAAAGACAATTCAGTCAAACGGATGTGTCATATTTTGTAGATGTTTTGAACGTAATTATCGAAATACGTCGATGAACGATTTTAATACATGTGGATTCTGCTGCTATAGCGCTAAAACGCATGCAAGAAAACCGAGAAATCGCTGGTTAGATCTCAGTCGGACAACGGGTATTTCACTTCTCCTTTTAACCTACATTTTACTTCTCAAAGATGTGGTTCGGATTTCGTGTTAACCTGTATATTCCATTTCTTCGTTTAGTTAACTGGTTTGGATTACGGACACATAAACCACCCAACTTACATCCAATAGGAAGCCTTGTAACAGTCCGCGAGCTAAATACATTTTCTTTTTTCATCTATATTCATAATTTCTTTCATACGAAACTCTGTAAGCGGGAATCCTGCTCACACGTGTCCGGTTTCTTTACCAGGATAATTACTGGCTGGTAGAATAGGATTTCATAAACAACGCTTTGACAGAATATATAATTTTCTTTAATATTGTGTACACACACTGTATACCGTTATTGCTAACGAACGCTGATGTGCAGTAGATTTATGCTGTATCTTTTACTATCAGTGATGACGTCGGTTTCCATACTCACATACAGTAGTAGAAGAATACATATTTTTCTGTGAACAGGTCTAACAAGGAAAGTACATGGGCTCGAACAAATGTATCTGTATGAACGTTTCGTTACAGGATCTCTACGTACACCTCAATGTGCTGGTGGGTGTCGTTTTTATGCAAAACTCTGCAATCTTGCTGTAGATAGCACTGTAGACGTAATTGTAGACGCCATACGCAATGCAGAAATCTTAACTACAACTTGTGTAATAATCGTCGTACATATTCTCTAGCGTATTGTCATCAAAAGCCGTGATGAAAGTTGCAAATTTAACCTTCTTCTCGGAAGACTGTTGGTATTCACTGCCACTGCTTCCATCGCCTCTTCCCGCATTTACCGTAGCACTACCGCTTGCAATGAGATGTTCGTCATTATCATCCCTATTATCATCATAATGTGTTATACAACAGTACCTAACTTATGCTCATATTTCTGTACCATAACAGATACGAGAAAGCATGCAAATGATTCATCGTATACACTAATACCATCTTCACGAAGAAGGGTTCTTCGTAATTTCATCTCAACCAAACGCTATACATTTGCAGGATTGATTACCAATCTCCGCCCCATCTGACGCTTCACCACACAAATAACGGCACAAAACGCAACTTCGGAGGCACACTGCACCGTCCCTACTGGCGAACCGACAGGTCAAAGTGCAATGTGGCAAGGCACACGCAAAGGCCTCTAACGGACGACTGCAGACATTTGCAGATGCGAGAGTATCACTCGTACAATAAGGGATCCTTACATTATCTCTCATACGATTTTGGTGTATATGTGTTTGTTCGAGCCCAAGTACTTCCCTTGTAAGTCTTCATCTACATCCACATAAATAGTATGCAAGTCACATTGAAGTGTATGGCAGATGTTTCATCGAACCGCTTTTATGTTGCATTTCTACAGTCACATTCTCTAATAGTTCGCGGGAAAACAGGAACACCTAAATCTTTCCGTTTTCGATATGGTTTATGTTATTTTACTTTGATAATCATGTATTCCTATGTAGGTGGGTGCTAAAAAAATCTGTCGGCATTCGGAAGAGAAAGTTGGTTAAAGAAATTTAGCAAATAGATCTCTTCGCAACAAACAACGACTTACTTTTAATGATCTCCACCCCAACTCGTGCATAATTTCCATGACACTCTCTCCTTCATGTCGCGATAATCCAAAACAAGCTACCCTTCTCTGAACTTTCTCTAAACCGTCTGTAAGTCGCACATGGTGTGGATCCCACAATTCGCAACAATACTACAAAATAGAACGCAAAAGTGTGATGTAGAAAGTTTCTTTAGTAGAGCTGTTGCATCTTCTAAGTGTTCTGCTTTCCCTACGATATTTTCTATGTGTTCTTTCCAATTTCAGTTGTTTATAATTGTTACTCCTAGGTTTTAGTTGAATTTACGGCTTGTAGTTTTGACTGATTTATCGTGTAAGTTAAGTTTAACGGTTTCCTTTTGGTGGTCATCAGACGACGTCACACTTATTATTATTGAGAGACAATTGTCAATTTTTGCACTATGTAGATATCTTATCTACATAATTTTGCAGTTGCTATTGATCTTCTGGTGACTTTATTAACCGATAATTGACAGCATCATCCGCAAAAAACCTGGGAGAGCTCTTCAGATTGTCTCCTAAATCGTTTATCAAATGATCAATTCTGTGTATAAGTCTCTTTTCAGACTGCTGTCAGAGTTGAACTTGACACTTAAAGCCAGTAATGCGGGAGGAACCATCAGGAAGCAGCAAATATCAAGTATAAATTTCCTGCAATACCACAACTGTATGCCGAATATAGACTACAACTCGGTTCCGCCTGTACCTCGTGTTCCACTTCCCAAACATCACTGAATTTCGAACACAGTGACAATTTCGTTCTGGAGGCACTTCCTAGTCTATATTTAAGCTATGTCACCACACAATCCTTCGACCCGGAGTGCTAGACGTGCAATATACGCAGGAGAACTTCTGTTTAGTTTGGAAGGTAGGAGACGAGGTACTGTCGGAAGTAAAGCCGTGAAATGGACGGGACTTGAGGCATATTGGGATAACTCAATCGTAGAGTACTTAACTACGAAACGCAAAAGTCCCAAACTCGAGTCTCGGTCCGGTTCACTGTTTTAATCTGCCAGAAACTACATACCAGGTCAGGCTCCGGTGCTAAGTGGACATTTCTTTCACAAATGGAAGTACTGTAACGAACCGCCATACAATGATTTCCGTCGAAAGTGAAGGAACCATTAATGAAAAAACTCGACAGTCAGTGACTACCATGTTCTGTTTGTTATATGTGTACAATTACGGACCGCGTTATTTGTACGTTGTATTTAAAGAAAATTTGTAACCATTAAAGTGATTACTAATTAGAGGAAAACGAACACGCGAAGAATCTTTAAGAAGTGTAGGCCATCCAAGATATAAGTATCTTAATGGATCCTAGTTCGACAGTTACTTGAGTACTGTTCTTCAAAATGGGACTGACGGTCTAATAGAGAGGATCCAAAGAAAAACGGTTCCCTTCCCTTCAAGGCCGCGTTTATTAAACGAAATAGTGGTAGGGAGGGACACAAGAAACAGCACAGATGTGTGTGTGCGCGCGCGCGCGCGCGCGCGCGTGTGTGTGTGTGTGTGTGTGTGTGTGTGTGTGTGTGTGTGTGTGTGTGTCGTGTGTCACAGCCGGCCGCGGTGGCCGAGGGGACTGAGGCGCTCCAGTCACGGTCTGCAAGGCCACTACGGTCTGGAGTTCGGATCCCCCCTCGGGCATGGATATTTGTGCCGCCCTTAGTGTTAGTTAGTCCATAAGTAGTTTGTAAGTTTAGGGACTTATGACCCCGTAGTTAAGTCCCATAAGCTATACAAACATTTGAACATTTTTTGTGTGTCACAGTGTAACTAACTTACCGGGCAGTATATTACATCTCGCATACGTCACGCGAAGTAATTACTCTGGAGGGAGAAAGTGCAACACCGTCGAACACAGGGTGTTTTTCGAGAACTAAACATTTTCAATCTTCTTACTGTGTCAATTCTTGATAATACCTCTACCTCTCGACTAGTCTCTTCATATTCTAGGGCAGGAGCAACTGACTGTCTAAGCTGTTGCTGTGGTGGCCTTATGTAGTTCATTAACTGCTTCCAATTGGTCAGCTTGTGATTGGTCGGCAACTTTGTCACGATGTCGACGTCTGCAATAGTAGCGCCACCATTCTCGCATTGTCGTGGACACTGTGCGGAATGTCTCTGCTGCTTTTCTGTACCGATCACTCACTTGCCATGGACCGCTAAGATGAAACGATATGTTCGTATGGCATTTTTGGCCGAGAGATCCCGTGTGGGCCGCGGCGGAACAGCCGTGCGCACTGGGGCGCCGTGCTGCTGTGCGCGCGGCCATTCACCGTCGGGGGTTCTAGTCCCCCCCCCCCCCAAGCAGTTACAACAGTTTAGATCCAAATTCAAAAAATGTTCAAATGTTTGTAGAGTCTATGGGACTTAACTACGGGGTCATCAGTCCCTAAACTTACAAACTACTTATGAACTAGCTACAACTAAGGACGGCACAAATATCCATGCCCGAGGGGGGATTCGAACCCCCGACCATAGTGGCAGTGCAGACCGTGACTGAAGCGCCTTAGTCCCCTCGGCCACCGCGGCCGGCGTTTTTAGATCCAAATGTTCAAATGTTTGTTAAGCTTATGGGACTTAACTACGGGGTCATCAGGCCCTAAACTTACAAACTACTTATGAACTACTTACAAACTAGGACGGCACAAATATCCATGCCCGAGGGGGGATTCGAACCCCCGACCGTAGTGGCCGAGCTGACCGTGACTGGAGCGCCTCAGTCACCTCGGCCACCGCGACCGGCTTTTAGATCCCGTGTGGGATCTCGCGCAAGTCTTTTTAATTGCAGCCACCTCGGCGACTTGCATGTCGATGATGATGAAACTGATGAGGACAACATCACCCGCCGCGGCGGAGTGGCCAAGCGTATTAAGGCGCTATGCTCCGGTTAGCGAGGCCGTTCCCCCTCGGGGATTCGAATGCCCCTTCGGGCATGGCGTTTTGTGTCGTCTTTAGTATAAGTTAGTTAATAAATAGTTCTCTCTCTCTCTCTCTCTCTCTCTCTCTCTCGTGTGTGTGTGTGTGTGTGTGTGTGTGTATGTCTCCATCTTTCCCTGTTAATCAAAAACGTTTTAGATAACCGCCCCCCCCCCGGTCCTACACCCCTCAGCATCATTCAGTTCACTCTGCTTGATCTTTCCTCTTTGGTTATATATATCCTGTCTGGCTTAGCTCAGTATTAATATGCAGTATCTCTGACTTCCACACTCCTCAAACACCACCCTCATGACTTAGGTCGTGAATTCTTCAGTAGCTCTGACGTTTCTCTACTGTATGACATAGTTGGATCCCGTTTTTAGGAATTTATATATGCTGTCTTCCAACCACGAAACTATTTTACTATGATATTCATTAGCATTGCGGACAACTATGGCAGTTCTCTTGTCGGCTGGGAAAACAGCGAGAACTTCATCTTTCTGCAGTTCGCGAAGTCTCTCTCTCTCTCTCTCTCTCTCTCTCTCTCTCTCTCTCTCTCTCTCTCTCTGTCTCTCTGTTGCTCTGCTGAACAATAGGAAGTAGTTCATGGGGTATTTAAGGCCACCACAGCACCAGTGGCGATAGTCAGTTTCTCCTGACCAAGACGATGGAGGTAGTCGTCGAAAGATTACGGTTTATCCAGAATTTGTAGCGTTACATTAGCAGCCGTTCCTGAAAATATACATTTTCTATTGCATTTTCCCTAAATCTCAGAAACCACTACGAGTAGAGTATTAAAATTTTCATAGAGTAATAACATACGCATCCTGAGTCTACTGAACTAAAAGAAGAATATAATGCTATGTAGTTTATAATCAGAATATCTGTTGATTTACAAAAAAAGTTTCTCAGTGTTTTAACAGTCACTATATATGAAGGCCAACAGTAATTGAAACAGTCTCAGCAGCTAGCATTCAAATTAAATTTAATTATGAAAATTTATCTGTTGATCAGCTCATGCACAGTCAGTATTACAGTCAGTAATTGTCAGGGTCAACTAAACTTCAGGAACTTAATTTCAATTTTATTTGCTTAACTTTTAAGCTCTTTTCGTTAAATCAAGAGCAGTTACAGATACACGAAACACACACTTACAGCACCTGAAAGGAACGGACCCAAACTATTTTGTAGGACAATTTTATTGTGTAGATTCATCAGCAATTTATTTTTATTGTATCAATATGCCAGTCAATCAATGCTCATTCACACACGTAGTCAGATACAACAACACACTAAAAGCGATTTTCATGTAACAATTACAACACACCACCAACAACTGTTGTAGTTGTGGTCAGTCCACAGAATGGTTTGATGCAGCTCTCCACGCTACCCTGTCCTGTGCAATCCTCTCCATCTGAGAATAAGTTCGGCAACCTACATCCTTTTGAATCTGCTTACTGTATTCGTCCCTCGGTCTCCCTCTACGATTTTTACCCCACACACCTCCTTCTAATGCTGACAATTCCTTGATGTCTTAGAATGTGTCCCACAAATCTATCGCTTCTATTAGTCAGAATATGCCAGAAACTCCAATTCTCTTTAATTCGGTTAAGCACCTCCTCATTAGTTACGTGATCTACCCATCTAATTTTAATCATTCGTCTGTAACATCACATTTCAAAAGCTTCTATCATCTTTTTGTCAGAACACTTTATCGTTCACGCGTTTCACTCCTGTACAATGCTACCTCCAGAAAAATGCTTTCAGAAAGGACTTCCTAACATTTAAATTAATATCAATGTAAATTGTGCCTTTGCACTACATCTACATCTAAATCTAAATAGATACTCTGCAAATCACATTTAAGTGCCTGGCAAAGGGTTCATTAACCACTTTCATAACCTTTCTCTATCGTTCCGTTCGGAAGGTACGTTCAGCGAGAGGTGAAAGCTTGTTAACCCCTGCCATGGGAGCATCTTTGAACGTTAAGCTGCTCCGAGGGCTTTGCGCTGTTGCAGCCGGCTGTACGTATCGGCTTAAGCAGTCTTGTGTTGTAAACACGCAGCCGGATTATGCGTCAGAAGCAAGAGGGGAATTTTCTCGCCACTGGGGAACACCAAGCCGAGAAATGAAGGGTCTGAGCGTGGCTCACAACAGGAGCTTTGAAATATTTGCAAACGAGTGGAACATGTAGACCTATTCCATAGAACCGTTCTGATTCAGAGGAAGACAAAGGATACGACAAAACTACATAGGTAGGTAGAGGTCGTGATAAAAGTCGGTTTCTTGGCAGGATACTGACAAAATTCTGTCTGTTATTTTTATGGTGTCTGTTCCTTTTCGGACATATTCCAAAGAGCAGACACCATTTCTTGGCATTATCGTCCTTAATTTCACGAATTCAAAATATTTAACAATTCGACAGTATCAGGGCACAGAAAAAAAATCCAACGGTAAAGATGAAAATTTTTGCTGGACAGGGATTCGAACTCTGATTTACCGCTTTTGTCCGAAAAGATCAGACGCCATATAAATAATTGTACGAGGCGCGTCCAGAAAGTAAGTACCGTTTGGTTATATAAAGCGAACGGGTACAGATACAGAAAAGATATTGATTGTACAAAAATCTACAACTGTTGAACTACTTTTCTACGTAGCTTCCGAAATATTGTAGGCAATTGCCATAGCATGGCACAAGGTTTTGTGTGCCTTTTTCATAGAATGTTGCCGCCTGTGTATTCAACCATGTGGTCACATGTTCTTTCATCTCGTCATCATCGTTGAAGTGTTGTCCACCAAGGACAGATTTTAGGTGTAAGAAGAGGATTTTTTTTACGATAATGCCCGATCTCAGACACCGAATGTGACCAAACAATTCTTACGGAAATTACCTCTCTCCTAGCGATATTCATCTCTTCTTACATCTAAAATCTGTCATTGGTGATCAACACTTCAACAATGATAAAGAGCTGTTACCATATGGTTGAATACACAGGCGGCAACCTTCTGTGAAGGATGCATGCAAAAACCTATGGCACGCTATGACAGGTGCCTACAAAATTTCGGCAGCTATGTGGAAAAGTAGTTTAAGAGTTGTAGAATTTTGTGCAATAAAAATTTCTTCTGTATCTGTGTACAATTTCATTTTATTACCAAACGGAACTTACTTTCTGGAGGCGCCTCGTATATCTGCTCCAACAGGCAACTGACAATTTCAATGCAGATTCATTAATACGCTTGATCTCTTGCGGGAATCCAGAATAGGCTGCGAGCAAGTGGAATCAAATGGGCAGGTGGCACTACAATCGTAGTGTGCTTAAAGGTGAGAATTTGGGTTGGAAGGGAAGCAGGGAAGCGTGCCTCGATTGTTTAATTGGTTAAGGTGACCGCTGGCCCAAAGCGGGAATTTCAGGTTCCAACCCCGGTCCAGCACGAATTGTTATGTTTGCCATCGGATTTATTTCAATGTCCTAAAACCTTCGAAATATTTAAATATTTAGAATTCGTAAAAAAAAAATGTTCAAATGGTTGTATAGCTTATGGGACTTAACTACGGGGTCATCAGTCCCTAAACTTACAAACTACTTATGAACTACTTACAACTAAGGACGGCACAAATATCCATGCCCTAGGGGGAATTCGAACCCCCGACCGTAGTGGCCGTGCAGACCGTGACTGGAGCGCGTGAATTCGTAATATTCGTAATATTCTGTCAGTTTACAAAGGTAACTATTTATAGAACAGTTGTGCGAAATTAGAATAATGTGTGCGATTTGTACCTCGTTGGATTACCCGTGCGTACAGACTACTTAGTTTAAGTAGTCTGTAAGGTGCGGACTAATAAACACGCAGTTGAGTCCGATAGGTTTACAAACATTTGAACATTTTTAAAAAATCTTTTTTTTACATTTTTTTTTTTAATTTGTTTTATATATTTATAAATACTTACCTTACGTCTTATCTTAGAAGATAGATTAAGGAAAGGCAAATCTACATTTTTAGCCTTTGTAGATTTGGAGAAAGCGTTTGACAATGTTGACTGGACTACACTCTTTCAAATTCTGAAGTCAGCAGGGGTAAAATACAGGGAAAGGAGAGTTATCTACAACTTGTACAAAAGCCAGACCGCAGTTATTAGACTCGAAGGGCATGAAAGGGAAGCATCAGTTGGGAAGGGAGTAAGACAGGGTTGTAGCCTTTCTCCGATGTTATTCAATTTGTACATTGAGCAGGCGATGAAGGAAAGCAAGGAAAATTTTGGAATAGGAATTAAAGTTCAGGGGGAAGAAATAAAAACATTGCGTTTTGCTGATGACATTGTAATTCTGTCAGAGACAGCGAACGACCTGGAAGAGCAGTTGAATGGAATGGACAGTGTGTTGAAGAGAGCGTACAAAATGAACATTAACAAGAGCAAAACAAAAATAATGGAATGCGGTCTTAGAAAATCAGGCGATGCTGAAGGAATTAGATTAGGTAACGAAACAGTGAAGGTGGTAGATGAGTTTTGTTACTTGGGTAGTAAAATAACATGCGATGGTCGCAGTACAGAGGATATAAAATGCAGAATGGCAATGGGAAGAAAAGCATTTTTGAAAAAGAGAAATTTGCTAACATCGAATATTAATTTAAGTGTAAGGAAGTCTTTTCTGAAGGCATTTGTGTGGAGTGTTGCCTTGTACGGGAGTGAAACATGGACGATAAGCAGTGCGGGCAGGAAGTGGATAGAGGCTTTTGAAATGTGGTGCTACAGAAGAATGCTGAAGATTAGGTGGGTAGATCACATAACTAATGAAGAGGTACTGAACAGAATTGGCGAGAAAAGGAGTTTTTGGCATACCCTAACTAAAAGAAGGGATCGCTTGGTAGGACACATTCTCAGACATCGAGGAATCGTAAATTTAGCATTGGAGGGAAGTGTGTGGGGTAAAAATCGCAGAGGGAGGCCAAGAGACGCGTATAGTAAGGAGATTCAAGTGGATGTGGGTTCTTATGAGGAGATGAAAAGGCTTGCTCAGGATAGAGTAGGGTGGAGAGCTGCATCAAACCAGTCTCCGTACTGAAGACCATAACAACATTATTTGAGGAACTGTTCTGAAGCGAATGGTTCCTTTATCTTCAGAATCAAATCAAAGTCACAAGGACTTAAATTTGGGGAGTATGGTGGATAGTACAGTACTTCCCAGTCCCGTCGACCGAACAGAGCAGCTACTGCTTGCGCTGTATACTCCCGCACATTGTCATGCAAACTGATGGGTGTCTCTTCTTTCGCAAATCTGGTCGCAGATGATGCTCCAAAGACGATCAGTATTAATGTTCATTGACGCCTTGGAGGAACGTAATGGGTTAGGGTAACACCGTAACAGTCAGACACGAGAAGCACCATGACTTTCATCATACTGGGACTCTGACACTTTCGATTTTCGCGGCGACCCATAACGAAGCTATTCGTTGGAGTGGTGTTTCAATTTTGGCTCGTACGATGTAGCCCACGTCTCATCCAGTGTTACGATACGGAGTAAGAAAACCGCTCCTTGACGCTCATGGCGCTAGAAGTGCGTCTGAGCAGCGTCGTAACGCATCAGTTCTCCATTGCCGCCAATTCGTGCGCAACCCATCATGAAGCAATTTTTCGAATACCTAGGCACATTCAGAGTTAATCCAACTCCGTTGTTCCTGTTTCGAAAACACATTAACACCGTTACGTTAGAAAATTAAATGTTTGTAAAACTTATGGGACTTAACTACGGGGTCATCAGTCCCTAAACTTACAAACAACTTATGAAATAGCTTACATTAAGGACGGCACAAATATCCATGCCCGAGGGGGGATTCGAGCCCCCGACCGTAGTGGCCGTGCAGACCGTGACTGGAGCGCCTCAGTCCCCTCGGCCGTTACGTTAGACCTCTCGTTCACAAGTGAGTGTGTTTCTTTCGTTAGTGCTCACGCCCGTGACGTGGGACAGGCGAGTCCATTTGCTCGGAGGTAAAGTAGGTATGTCATCAACATGTGCTCTCAGCGACAAAAGTGAATTCCAATGCATAGGGTCTCCACAGCAATGTTGTCAGTATATAAGGTCGAATCCTCGTACAAGAAGGCATATCACCAACATTTATACACTACTAAGAATTAAAATTGCTACACCAAGAAGAAATGCAGATGATAAGCGGATATTCATTGGACAAATATACTAGAACTGACATCTGATTACGTTTTCACGCAATTCGGGTGCATAGATCCTCAGAAATCAGTACCCACGACAACCACTTCTACCCGTAATAACGGCCTTGATACGCCTGGGCATTGAATCAAACAGAGCTTGGGTGACGCGCATAGGTACAGATGCCCATGCAGCTTCAACACGATACCACAGTTCATCAAGAGTAGTGACGGGTGTATTGTGACGAGCCAGTTGCTCGGCCACCATTGACCAGACGTATTCAATTGGTGAGAGATCTGGAGAATGTGCTGGCCAGGGCAGCAGTCGTACATTTTCCATATCCAGAAAGGCCCGTGCAGGACCTGCAACATGCGGTCGTACATTACAATGGGGAAATGTAGGGTTTCGCAGGGATAGAATGAAGGTTAGAGTCACGGGTCGTAACACATATGAAATGTAACGGCCACTGTTCAAAGTTTTTTTTTTTTTTTTTTTTTTTTTTTTTTTTTAAAGAGTGGAGCCCCTCCACGCTCGCACTAGCATGGTGACCAACTCAATAGTTCTACTGTCACCTCTGCATGTGTTAATGTTTTAAATGTAGGAGTCACAGGAGCGGGTACTGTGATGTATGCCGTACGTGTGGGTAAGGTTACCCATTAATACGGTCCATCTGGATGATAGAAGTGGTCGAAAGCTTTTGAAACAAGAGCGGTTTTAAGGGCAGAGGGAAAAAAGTGCCAAGGCAAGTGCCAAGGGAAAAAAACCTCTGCGATAGTCAGGAGCGGGTAGTAAGAGCAGTAGCGGATTCTTGCTATCTGCGACAGATCATGCAAGGGTTTGGTTATGTTAGTTTTGGGTATCGTGTAAGCTCGGTACCATTTTCATTGCGTGTTTGTCATAAGTTTGTCAATCCGGTTTGCTGAGTCGCCCCTCTGCAGCTGGAACTGGCGGTGTCTCCTGGTCCATCATCAGCGGCGGCTGGCTGCAACAATGAAGATTGGCAGGCAAGTGGTCGATTTTTGTGATCGGCCTCTAAGTTTATAGGTTTAGTGTGGGATTTGTTTGTGTTTCATGTTTGTTCACGTTCCCTGCGGCTGCCGGTTTGTCGGCGGTAATTGCTCATCTGGCATTGCCAGTCAGTTTTGCTGCGAAGCAGGGGTTCTGTGAGCGATGATTTTGTTTGTGTCTATAAGGTTTACCATAGGTGTTTATCTATTCCTGACAAAGAGTGTTTTTGGTCGGTTGTGTTTCCACCTATGGTTGTGGTCGTAGTTGCCCAGGTTGAGGATGAAGGGGTTGTTCGAGTGTCTAGCATTTTTGTACAGTCGTGCGGCGTGTTTTTTGAATACCTCCGTGAGAGTATCAAGGCGGTATTCTCGGTGAAGGTCCGCTGTGCGCGTGTAGCGTGGAGCATTGCTTATGATGCGTAGTACCTTGTTCTGAATGAGCTGCAAGCGGTGCAGCCGTGTCGGTGCTGCGTAAGCCCAGCACGGAGCACCGTACGTCATCAGCGGTCTAACAAGTGTCATGTATGTGTTCCTCGACACCCGTCTGTTTAGTTTACTCTGCCTGTTGAGCATTGGGTAGAGTTGTTTGAGCCTCGCGTTTGCCCGGTTGGTCATGTGTTGTATGTGGTCCCCCCATGTGAGTTTCCGGTCCAGCCAGACACCTAGGTATTTGACTTTCTCGCAGAAACGTATTGGACGTGTATGTAGTGTAACTGGTCTGCAATGTTGGTGTTTGTGCAGGTGTTTCGGTCTTCTAGTGAACAATACTGCTTCGCACTTGCCGACGTTTACTGTTCAAAGTGACGTCGATGCGATCAAAGGGTGATACGCGAGTATGGCGATGACGAATACACGCTTCCAATGTGCGCTCACCGCGATGTCGCCAAACACGGGTGCGACCATCATGATGCTGTAAACAGAACCTGGATTCCTCCGAAAAAATGACGTTTTGCCATTTGTGCACCCAGGTTTGTCGTTGCGTAGACCATCGCAGGCGCTCCTGTCTGTGATGCAATGTCAAGGGTAACCGCAGCCATGGTCTCCGAGCTGAATGTCCATGCTGGTGCAAACGTCGTCTGTCTGTTCGTGCAGATGGTTGTTGTCTTGCAAATGTCCCCATCTGTTGACTCATGGATCGAGACGTGGCTCCACGATCCGTTACAGCCATGCGGATAAGATGCCTGTCATCTCGACTGCTAGTGATAAGCGGCCGTTGGGATCCAACACGGAGTTCCGCACTGCCCTCCTGAAGCCACCGATTCCATATTCTGCTAACAGTCATTGGATCGCGACCAACGCGAGCAGTAATGTACGATAAACCGAAATAGCTATAGGCTACAATCCGACCTCTATCAAAGTCGGAAACGTGATGGTACGCATTTCTCCTCCTTACACGGGGCATCACAACATCAGGCAAAGCCGGTCAACTGCTGTTTGTGTATGAGAAATCGGTTGGAAACTTTCCTCATGTCAGCACGTTCTAGGTGTCGCCACCGGCGCCAAGCTTGTGTGAATGCTCTGAAACGCTAATCATTTCCATATCACAACATCTTCCTGTCAGTTAAATTTCGCGTCTGTAGCATGTCATCTTCGTGGTGCAGCAATTTTAATGGCCAGCAGTGAAGAAACTATAGGCATTTCTCTCCATAACGTCATTCTTGTATATTGAAGATGACACTTTCTTGGAGGTCTTGAGAATGGACTCAGAGCAGCCCTAAACTACTCGTCAGTAAAATAGCAAACGTTCATGCAATTTTAGCTGTTTTATGAAATACCGTATTTTATCGTATAAGGTCCCCCCTCGCATATTCCTCTCCCCTACGATTTTTCATAATAAAGAAAATTATGTTATTAATATCGCGCATAATTCCCTCTCCTGGTTCGTTTTAACAGGAGCGGCCTTCAAATAACTTGACAATGGACGCAGCGGTACTGCCACGAACGACTATTTCCATTGTCACAACATACCGTAAATTTGAAACGTTAAGCCGCAGACACGTTTCTAGGTCAGTTTGCTGCAGGTCGTCATAATGGCGAAATATTCAAACTACACGGCAAAATTTAAACTAAATGTGTTATCTTACGATGATAGAAACGGAGTAAAAGCTGCAGGAAGGCATTTCTCCGTCGATCCTAATTCAATACGGTATTGGCGGAGACAAAAAGATAAACTCGTGGCTGCAAAGGCAAGCTCCAGATCTTTCCGTGGGCCTTGTGTTACGAAAATAAAAACCGCTACAGTAAGTTTAACATTAGTTGCGACTTCTGACGTTTGGCTTGTTGGGGTGAAGGAGACGCCGTTGCCCAGGTAACAGCAATAATCAACCGCCTTTTTCCACTCCCGCCGCCGCCGCCGCCGCCGCCACCGGCTCGTGAGTCACCGCTATTGCCAAAGCGTGTGTAAACAGTAGCACGTGGTCACAGAATAGGGAGTATACAGAAAGGAAACTCCCGCTTCCGTCTGTCGTCCAAAATTTAGTGCGCATGCGCGGAATCGGCCATCTTGAAAAGCAGTAAACGTGTGATCACTCCCTACTCTGTGGCGTGGTAATGCGCCGTCTTTGTTCGTTAATTCTGTATTTTAACAGCCTGAAGCGCATAAAAGTAAACAAGTATTTGGTACAGTGAAAAGAAAGAATTATGTGTCAGTAGTTGGAGCTGTTCTGTTTTTATTATGAGCAGAAATAAAGGAAAAGGCGGTCGATGGTGTTCAGCACCTAATTGCCGCAATAATTCGAATACAAATAAGGATATAAGCTTCCCAAAAGATGCTGAGCAGTAAGTGAACGTCGCTACATGTGTAGTAAAAGTTAAATGTTACGATTTTCGAATCAGAGTAGTATGTGCGTAATTATTAAAAGTAGCCTTGCTTCTTCTCTTGACGATAACTCTCGCTGTTGCTGTTGCTGCAGTAGTTGAACAGCATCGAAATGTTGAAGTACATTTACATTTTATAAGTTTAACGTTGCAGGGAGTAATATAAAATGAATGACAAAGAATAGTGTGTAAGTAGGCAGATAAAATTTTACTTACGGCATTGGAGGCGTAGTGTGCTAATGTTGGCAACGGATGCTCTTCGGATACTCAAACAAATAGATTAAGGGGAATAATTATTTTATGCTGTTCCTGCTCTGTGGATGACAGATTCCTCTATATGCCCTTCTCCGATCAGTAAATTAATGATACTCCTAAAGCAAATACAACTTTTATATATCTCAGACGTCATTAGTTCTGTGTAATCACGTTGTACTGCTAAGGCTGACTCAATATTTTGTGCGAATTTATTCGTGTCAAATAAAACCTGGCAGTTGTAAAGTCTCTTTCTTGTTTATAACTAATTTCCCACACATAATTCCGCATTATTTGGAATTTTTCTAGAGATAAGCACCAAATAAAACGATCATCGATTCCACTGTACATTTTCGTAGTTGTATTAATATTTAGGCCTATTTTTTTCGTTGGATTACAATTAGGTGCAGGAAGAGAGCGCAAAATAGATAAGAGCATAATGAAAAGCCGTTTCCTTTCGTAAAAGTCGTTGAGATTAGCTGCAGTTCGTAATAAGTCCATTTCCAGCCAAAGTACTAAGTGGCTATAGTTCCGGGCTTACTGCTTTTCAATATGGCGTCGAGCGCAACGCTTGGTAACATACAGATCAAAGGCGCCGCCCCCAGCTTTCCCTTCTGTATGCTCCCTATTCTGTGACGTGGTGTCGCGCGGTGGCCCTTTGCGTTCTCTATCCTGCATTGTTGTGTCCTACCGACAAAGAATGTTTCCAGGCGTCAGCGTGGCGATAGATGTTGCCGGCGCGCTCAGCATACGCTGGAAACCATGCGAACTCTCCACTCACTCCGCACCGACGTGTCAAAAGTCGCAACTAATTTTAAACGCACTGTAGGTACCATTTTTTCACAAATTGCCGTATACCGGTGTCTTTTACTGCCTAATACATAGTTTTTCTTCCTTTCTGAATAAATACTCACATAATTCCCTCCCTAGTGTTTTCAAGAAAATTTTTCGAGAAAAAAGGGGGGAATTGCGCGATAAAATACGGTAGTTATGTAAATAGTAAAAAGTTGCTGTTCCTAAATTACCCAGTATGCTGAAATTTCACAAATTCGCTCATGTTTGTAATTTCTGGGATGAGTGTAGACCTAGTGCTGCAGTGGCTGCTTGCGGCTGGGCGGCGCACTGAGGAGGCGATGCGTGTCAAGGCCTCTGCTGTTCCGCCTGCCGCAGCCGCAGCCGCCGCCCACGCCTCGGCGGAAGCCGCGCGCCGCCCCCGCGCCTCTGACGCGCACAGTGGCTCACGCGACGCGACGCTCGTTCAACGCCGCTTTGCAGGCCGCGCTGCGAGGGTGTTAACTCTTCCGCCGTGACCCACCTATTACCACGCACTCCGCCTCTTCGTCATATCCGCCTCCCTCAAGGACAGGTGGAACTGCATACGAGGCGCGTAACAGGCACATTACACGACGATCCGCCACCGACGGCGCAGGTACAATGCTCTGTGTATTGAAACTAAACTACCTGAACCACGACGTTAATTCCGATGTGTTGACGGCAAATGCCATCTAGGAGACAGTAGATGTACTGCTGATGGTTTTAGCGTCGTTCGCCAACACACTGCGGAGTCATAACATGTAGCCTTTCAGGGTCAGCGTCTTCATTAATTATAACTTCGTCGGCCGCGGTGGCCGAGGGGACTGAGGCGCTCCAGTCACGGCCTGCATGACCACTAAGGTCGGGGGTTCAAATCCCCAATCGGGCATGGATATTTGTGCCGTCCTTAGTTAGTTCATAAGTAGTTTGTAGGTTTAGGAACTGATGACCCCGTAGTTAAGTCCTGAAGCTATACAAACATTTGAATTAGAACTTCCTGGCTAAGATGCCGTGATCCAGCTATATAACTTCTTACTGCCGATGTTTCATTGCCTACTGCGGGCAGAGCTGAGTATACGACTGGTTGTTAGTCCGCCACCGTCACAATGACGGAAACAGCTGGGTTTCGGAGTGCCTGTGAAGCTAAGCCTCCAAAATGACGTAGTGGTGTATAGTTGGCCTGACTGATGTGATTGCCCTAACGGTTTGCAGTTGGGATTTATTTGGCCTTACGTGCCACGTGCAGCTAATTATTACAGAGCAGCTGAGGCCATCTTGTGACACTTAACCTCATCACTCGTTGTCCAAGTGCGCGAATAATGGTGTCAGGGGACTTGCGGCGCAACCTGCTGAAACCTGGCATTGATCGTGGTGACTTCCGGAATCCTAATGAGGTCTTCCGATCGAAAATTGGTAGATGATGCACGAGACGCAGCACACTATTTTGAAAGCTTTCGAGCCGGTTGATGTGCGATTTTCCAACATTTCCCCAAACCCCACCGCCACATACTCGAAGATAGGAAGGACCGAGTGGTGTATATGGCAACACCAAGCTGAGATGGTAAAGTTGAGTCCATGTTTAGGAAGAGGTAGAGTGCTTTCATTCAACCACTAGCTCTGCCAATGACGTCGTCAATACGGTAACCCCTAGATATTTAGCTGTTCTGCCCCAGGACACAGCTGCATACCTGACGGAGAGACGTGGAAGGTCGACCGGGACACGTTTCCTTGCGATGGTCAGAGTCTGGGTCTTCGCACCGTTGAAGCCAAGCCGCCGGTCTCAGTTTCTGAGGTATAAGACGCTCTTTGCAGTCTAGTTCCCTGGTGGTAGACATTCATGCTTCGAGAGAAGCGCACAGTGTCATCAGCATAGAGGCCAACTGCATTCTGTCGATATGCGGAGTGTCAGCGGTGTATAAGATGTACAGTTTTTGCCCAAGACAGAATGTTGTGGGACCCCAGCACGGATGAGTCGTCCGGTTGAGAGCTCCTCAGTTCGGACCTGCGACGTCCTGTCTTAAAGTAGGCGGACATGAGGCAGCCGAGGTCCAGCAGCTTCAAGAGGACCGTTGTGTCAGACGTCGAGAAATACTGTCCAGAATGCTCCCAGCACTCAGTAGCATCAAGGGCTTCTTCTAAAAGATGAAACAGCTGATGGGTTGTGGCATGTCCAAGTCTGAAAACACATTGTTCGTCCGGGAGTAGGTTCTCACGTCGAATGTTGCGCATGAGTCGTCGTAGGTAGGTGCGTTAGAACATCTTACTGACAGCTGGCAGCCTATAGCTTCCTGGCTAGCAAGAATCCTTCCCCGGCCTAGGAACGGGAACAACTTCAGCGTGTTTCCATTCCTGCGGTAATGGATTTTGTGTCCCATGATCGTCGCCACTTTTATATCCCATCCTCGTCGACACTTTTGTGCCTCGTTTCCGCCGGTTGACCTGGGTGTCGGTGGCCGAGTAGAGAGAGCCCGACACAGGGAAATAGGATGCACGCTTGTGCGGGTACAGAATCTGAGGTGACCAGCCAGTGGGACAGCAGAAACTAGAAACACTAAGCTAAATTACAACAAGTTGTATATTTCGTAGAAATATGATGCTTAACTTTTACAAAGTTCCTGACTGCCAACTACGTGTACTGCTGAGACATAGGTTAACTAGGTAGAGGCCTGCCTACTGATGAGTCCTAGTGCCTGTCCTAATCCCAAGTGACCGATGCATTCTCGTGGTGGCCACGAGCGGAGTTGCAGCAGAGGGCGCTGGTGGCTGACGTCGTAAGAACGCCGCGCCGTGCGTGCATGGCAGCGCGCGGCGAAAGTACGTAGCGCGAATTTCAGACTTGTGCGACACCACAATGGAGATGAACAGAGCCACCAGGTGGATGAATGCTTCAGGTGGCATTTGGCGAAGCACTTCATTTGTAAGCTACGGCCTACAGCTTTGCGTTTGTTAAAGCGGCACAGACATCATCGATGGGGTACTCGTCTGCTACGGCATTAAGGAACACTGGCTGTTAGGCCAGACTGATAACCTAATGGGTAGCACCTTGCTACCGCTTGGTTGCGCAAGTTAAGTATTCATACTGTTCCTGCATATCCTGATACATATTTTGGTCTTGTTTCCTTGTGTCCTAAGTGTGTTTACGGTATTTTTACAGTGTTCTGTTTTTCCTTAGGCTCAGTGATTTATTCTCTGAGGAGGTCCGGCCATCTGGTGGTCTATCTCCTATGTATCTTATTTTGATTAGCGGCATTCCCATTATTTGATGGAGTTTTTTGGTGTGGAACTCCCTTGGGAGTACTCTACCCTGAAGGCTTGCAGCTGTTTTATATGCGTCATAGCCGCGTTTCCCCACACAACCGCTGCATACTCCAGCACAGGTCTTATGAGCACCAGATATAGTGAATTCCGCAGTGTGTGGACAGTGTGGATTCCGGGTTAATAAGGGTGTAAAGCGCTTTAAGTCTTGCTATAGCTCTGGCTGTAACTTCCTGTATGTGTGGCCCCCAGGTAAGGTTCCTATCCAAGTAACCCCTAGATAATTCGCGGTACGAGTCCATGGAACCTGTCCCCCCATTATTCTTACCTGTTGCAGGTTTTGTGAGATCCTCTTTTTCGTGAATATAATGGATGTTATATAGAGCGCATAGAGGGCACCACCAATTGTCACGTGCTACCCACTATGAAGCTATCTCTGGCCAGCGTCATCTCTCTCGATTACAAGTAATCTCTGCTCATACCGTTGCTACAAAGTCGACCGCCATATGTTTTCCAATTTTAAATCTTCTTCTTTTCTGTTGAAATTATTATCGTGTTTCTGGACCTCTATGGGATCTCTATACATACGTGTATAACAAAGCGAGGTCTTGGCCACCACGCTCGTTTGGTAAATTTTATTTAATATATATATATATATATATATATCGTATGGTATAATGTCAGCTACATATAATACTTTAGTAAGATATACTAGTGTCTAGTTAATAAGATAAAACATATCTCTGTCACAGAGCCAAGTCCAACTCCTTTAACCACTGGACAGCTTCCTGACTGACTATATGGAGTTCGGTCATCCCTCCTGAGAATGATCGTAATGGGCAATTAGTAATTATATGGGTCATCGTTTGAGTGTCTGCTCCACAGTCACATGACTGGTCGTCTGTCTGTCCCCATTTGAATTTCCAATAGTTACAGCGACCAACACCAGTTCGGAAACGGTTGATCAAAGACCATTCTCTCCTGGGAAGGTCCATTCCTTGGAGCTGCTTAGAGGGATCGTCTATCCAGATGCTGTTTTTTCCATTAAACGAATCCCAAATTCTTGCCCAGTTTGATTTAGGTGAGAAGCCACTCTCATGTAGTTGCACAGCAGTTTTAAGAGGTGGTTTACGTGATTTCAGCCGGCTGACCGGTGGTGGAAGGTCTTGCAGGATAGGAAGCTCAGGAGTGGACAAGATCTTATAATACTCTCTCATTAAGGCTTCCTTCCGTCTTAGATCAGGGGGAACGATGTTGCATAATATTGGGAGCCATTGAAGTGGTGTAGCCATCAGAGTGCCACTGATCAATCTCATTGCTCTATTTAATTGTACATCAATGTCTCTCACATGAGCACTGTTGAGCCAGACAGGAGAACAGTATTCAGCTGCAGAGTAAACTAGGGACAAAGCTGTTGTACGCAAGACCTTAGCACTGGCTCCCCAAGATGATCCTGCTAAGTGCTGCAATATGTTATTCCTAGTTTTAACTTTGTCTGCTGTTTTATGAAGGTGGTACTTAAAAGTAAGAGATCTATCCAAGATTACTCCCAGGTATTTTGGATGTTCATTATGTTCAAGTTGAACACCATCAAACGAGATATTAAGTTTATAGTCGGCCATCCTATTATTGAGATGGAAACAAGATACTTCCGTTTTATTTGGGTTTGGCTTTAGTTTCCACATTGCGAAGTAATTTCTGAGGAGAGCTAGGTCAGATGTTAAAGTAGTTTCCGTCACATGGATGTCTCTGTGTTGTGACGCTATGGCAATGTCATCGGCATAAATGAATTTTCTAGATTGCGTAGCTGGAAGATCAGCGGTGTAAACATTAAAAAGAATGGGAGCAAGAACCGAACCCTGGGGGAGGCCATCGTGAAGCTGTCTAAACCCACTTTCTGTGTTGCCGAGATAGATCTTGATCAGGCGACCACTTAGCATTGAGTTCACAAGTCGCAATAAAATAGGACAAGGAATGAGATTGTAAAGCTTCACTAGGAGGCCCTTCTTCCACACGGTATCATAAGCTGCCGAGAGATCCAGAAAAGCAACGGAAGTGGTACACTTCTTTTCGAAACCAGTCTCAATGAAAGATGTCAGTGCTAGGACCTGGTCACAGCAATTACGGCCTTGTTTGAAACCAGCTTGTTCAACAGGGATACTAGCAGTGAGAATGGGAACAATACGATTGTAGATGAGTCTCTCGAGCAGCTTGTAACATACACTGAGAAGTGCAATTGGGCGGTAGCTATCTGCACGTTCGGCTGCTTTACCAGGCTTCAAAACAGCTATTACTTTAGATCTCTTAAAAGCTTTTGGTAGAGAGCTGTCTTTAAGAATGTTATTGAATAAATTTAGAAGCCACAATCGGGTCTTGAGTCCAGCATGTTTAATAAATTCTGGGAAAATATCATCTATACCGGCAGCTTTCCCAGTCTTCATATCAGAGATAGCCACATGCAGTTCGTCTAAGCAAAAAGGTTTTGATACTTCCAGGGGAGCCTGCTGGCATTTCTTAATTTCATTTAGTTTATAGGATATTAATCTGTCAGACTGTTGCCGTTTTGACTTGGATAGTGCTACGATTCGTTTGGCTATGTCGGAAGGATCAGGATGTGTGGGAGGAAGTTTTTTCTCGGATACACTGGTAGACAATTTCCTCAGAAGTGACCAAGCCTTTCTGCTGCTGTGAGTGAAGTCTAAACTATGAACTTTTTTCACCCATTTCTCTCTTCTGGCATTATCAAGGGCGTTCAGTAGGATGTCGGCAGCGTTTGAATCTTCAGTGCTGATAAATTCATTATACAGGTCTTCACACTCTTGGCTCCATCCCGGGATATATGTCTTTCTGTAGCCTCGAGGTATACAGGCTTTAGCTATAGCTTTAAGGAGTCCAGCGAATCTGTCATAATTTTCTATTGTAGGAGGAATGAATCTAATGTTGTCTTCTAATTTGGAAGTAAATGCCTCCCAGTCTGCTTTATTAAAATTCCACCTGGGTCTCGGAAAAGATCTTATTAGGGGAATCTTAATCCCAACTGATATCAGCACTGGCCTGTGCTGCGACCGTGGGAATGTGCCAAGTACCTTTCTCGTAACTGATAGAGATCTTAATGTCTGATCACAGGAACAAAAACACAGGTCAGGTGAATATCCACGCTTCCAGCGGGCTGAGAAAAATGTGCTGGAGTCTTTTGCGTCAAAAACCAAGGAAAGGTTATTATTTTCAGCCCATTCAGCTAAGGCTATTCCATTTTCATTATCAGACGAGTACCCCCAATGGCTACTGTGGCTGTTGAAATCGCCGACATATAGGGAAGGGTGATCGAAAACTGGGAGAACCGTATCTTGCCACTGGATGTTGGGAGGCTTGTAGACATTAACTATGGTAGTTCCAGACACTTTCACTGCCAAAACAAATATGTCATCGTCACAGCTTTCATGAATTATAGATACATCATCCAAGTCCTGTCTAGCATATGTAGCCACGCCATATGTTCTATGGCCTATCTCTCCCACAAGTCTGTAGCCATGGATATTGCCTCTTGAACAGCTTTTAAGATCTTCTGCATGGGTTTCTTGTAGAGCAAGGACGTCAATATTGTTACTCAGAAGATTTTTACTGAGGAAGTCACATTTTGACCTACTTATCCCCTCAATATTCAAATGGCACACGTTTAGGACTGAACCTATTGCTCTGTTCAGATCGTTTTGTTGACAGTTTTGTTGGCCCTGACAAGAGCCATTCTGGATTGTCTTGGTAGCTGACATAGCTGGGAGATCACCGTGGTGACAGGACCAGCTACCAAAGATTGTTGTCCGTTTAGAACCACCCAGGGGGCACGTGGAGCTTTGAGGATTGCTTCCGGACGCGAACAACTTCGCCCCCCATTTTATTTAATGATCACCATTCGTAGAATGTTCCGCTATAGCTAACTTGTCGGTGTGCCCCAGTCGACAATTCCTTGTTTGTTCCTTTGTGCGGGTATTAATACTTATTTTTGCTGTTCCTATGTAAACCATGCCAGATCTCACTGAATTTTATTCACCCAAAGCGTTGCTAGGGGGTGTCGTGTATCATTCACCGAGCTTACAAGGAGACCACATGGATATCGGACTTTAGAATTTTTTGATGTTTATGGTACGTGAAGTTCAGAACTCAAATAATAATCAGCCAAAGCCACTCGACGCAACTTTCAAAAATTCTCAAGAAAATCGACTTTGAAGTTTTGCAAGTACATTTAAATACCTGTAATTAAAACAGTTGCGGCATCTGTCGGTGTACCTCAGGTGGTAGCGTTCTGGCCTCACAACCCTAGGGGCGGTGGTTCGAATCCCGCCGTGACAGGTTTTTCTTTATAGTTATGTTCCAAAACTTACACAATTTTAATATCTACTGATAACTTTTGCGAAAAATACACATATTTTTGTTAATTCGCAAATCTATATTTTATAAAAGGTTGCTATCAATGATGGTTTCAATAAAAAACAAATTACAATTTTACAGTATTGGCTCCACTATTACTTGCCAATGGTTGTCTTCGATTGTTCAATTACGAGGCTGTTTCTGAAAAGGCATCTCCACAGCTACTAAAGGCTTTACAAGCAGCTGATCTACTCACCTACTCAACCATCGTTTTAGGTTGCAAGGGTTTCAAGCTCGTCTACATACACATAAAAAAAAGTAACACAACACTTGGAATTAGAGATCCCAAAATGTTTTTTTGTAACTGAATTTGAAATAGTGTAAACTTGTTCACATCCTCCATGAAGTTACACGATTTCGATTGGTTTGCTGGTTGACAACCTTTTATAAAACATAGAAAATTACGAATAAACAAAAATATATGCACTTTTCATAAAAAAAGCTGTAAGTATACGAAAAATAAAGGAAAACACATTTATAAAAAAGAACTGTTACGGCGGGATTCGAATCACCGACCCCATAGTTGTAAGTCCAGAAAGCTACCACCCGAGCTACACCTACGTATGTTGAAAGTATTTTAATTACAAGTACTTAAATATTCTTGCAAAAATTAAAAGTAGATTTTCCCGAGAACGTTTGAGAAGAATGACTTTGGATAATAGTTACTTGACTTATGAACTTAACGTACCATGAATATAAAAAATTCTAAAATCCGATATCCATGAGGTTTTCTTGATAAGACTTTCACAAATTTTCTTCGTTGGTCTAAAGCTTGTTTCCACTTGAAACGTGGCCAAAACTTTGTCAATGCGGTCGGCGGTATTGTGGATAAATGGAAAAAAAAAACTTTTCCTGCCGAAAGTTGTTATTGTCGCATGGTTTAGGGCACTTTTCCTCGAGGATGGCGGTAGCAGGTGACAAGTGGTGGCCCCATCTATGCTCTCTATATAAGCAGGACGTCCAACACCTAACAGCCAGTCGTCGACTCACCTTTGAAGATGTCGCCCGCAGTAGGCAACGAAACGTTGGGAAATCGTATAGCTGCAACAGCACAAGTGTTATAGGTGAACCACGGCATGTTAATGACAATGCGTAGTTGCTAGAGCGCCATACGTGTATAGCCATTAACAAATGTTCAAATGTTTGTAGATCTATCGGACCAAACTGCGTGGTCATCAGTTCGTAGCTTACAAACTACTTAAACCTAGGTAAACTAACCTAAGGACAAACACGCAAACCCATGCCCCAGGGAGGACTCGAACCTCCACGGCGAGCAACCGCGCGCTCCGCAGCGAGACGCTTTAGACCGCTCGCCTACTCCACCGCGTCTAGCCATTAACAGGAAATATTTAAATCCAAAAGGCTCATGATGGCAAAGATTGAATCAAAAGGCGCCAGCTTCCTATAGCCAAACGAGCAAGTTTGAGAGGGGACGAATTGTGGCCCTCGGAGTGGGGGGAAGGTCCTATTGGAGAACTGATTCAGTGTGTTGCAACAGTTGTGCGAGGATGCTTGTTGCAATGGCCACGTGAACCTTCTCTTATACGAAATCCACGACGATCGCTGTATTGAAAGATCAGTAGCGGCACATCGTATAGCTGCAACAGCACAATAAAGCTATGTCAACACCAACTGTTGCCAACTGGTTACTAGCAGGGACTACGAGCAGACACACCTACATCTGCATCCCCACCTACATAATTATTATTCAAAATCATCTTTAGGTGAATGACAGAGGGGGTTCATAGGACAGCTTACATGATATTTCTCTAACGTACCATTCTATAAGAGCGAGCAGGAATAAAAAAACACTTTTAATCTTTTCGTTTTCGATCTGATTTTTCTTGTTTTATTACAGTACTGGCCATTAAAATTGCTACACCAACAAGAAATGCTGTTGATAAACGGGTCTTCATTGGACAAATATATTATACTAGAACTGACATAAGATTACATTTTCACGCAATTTGGGTGCATAGATCCTGAGAAATCAGTACCCAGAACAACCACCTCTGCCCGTAATAACGGCCTTGATACGCGTGGACATTGAAGCAAAATGAGCTTGGATGGCGCATACTGCTACTGATGCCCATGCAGCTTCAACACGATACCACAGTTCATCTAGAGTAGTGACTAGCTTATTGTGACGAGCCAGTTGCTAGGCCACCGTTGACCAGACGTTTTCAGTTGGTGAGATATCTGGAGAATGTGCTGGCCAGGGCAGCACTCGAACTTTCCCGTAGGCCCGTACAGGACCTGCAACACGCGGTCGTGCATTATCCTGCTAAAATATAGGGTTTCGCAGGGATCGAATAAAGGGTAGAGCCACAGGTCGTAACTCATCTGAAATGTAACGGCCACTGGTCAAAGTGCCGTCGATGCAAACAGGAGGTGACCGAGACATGGCAATGGCACCCCATACCATCACGCCGGGTGATACGCCAGTACGGCGATGACGAATGCACGCTTCCAATGTGCGTTCACCGCGATGTCGCCAAACACGGATGCGACCATCATGACGTTGTAAACAGAACCTGCATTCGTCCGATAAAAATGACGTTTTGCCATTCGTACACCCAGGTTCGTCGTTGCGTACACCATCGTAGGCGCCCCTGTCTGTGATGCAGCGTCAAGGGTAACCACAGCCATGATCTCCGAGCTGATAGTCCATGCTGCTGCAAACGTCGTCGAACTGTTCGTGCAGATGGTTGTTGTCTTGCAAACGTCCCCATCTGTTGACTCAGGGATCGAGAAGTGGCTGCACGATCCGTTACAGCCATGCGGATAAGATGCCGGTCATCTCGACTGCTAGTGATACGAGGCCGTTGGAATCCAGCACGGCGTTCCGTATTGCCCTCCTGAACCCACAGATTCCATATTTTGCTAACAGTCACTGGATCGCGACCAACGCGAGCAGCAGTGTCGCGATACGATAAACCGCAATCGCGATAGGCTACAATCCGACCTTTATCAAAGTCGGAAACGTGATGGTACGTATTTCTCCTCCTTACACGAGGCATCACAACAACGTTTTACCAGGCAACGCCGGTCAACTGCTGTTTGTGTATGAGAAATCGGTTGGAAACTTTCCTCATGTCAGCACGTTACAGGTGTCGCCATCGGCGCCAATCTTGTGTGAATGCTCGGAAAAGCTAATCATTTGCATATCATAGCATCTTCTTCTGTCAATTAAATTTCGCGTCTGTAGCACGTCATCTTCATGGTGTAGCAATTTTAATGGCCAGGAATGTATGGTAATGCTTCCCTATGTAGGTAGATGCTAACAAAATATGAACGCATTCCGAGTAGAGAGTTGCTGAAAGAAAGTTCGCTAATAGATCTCGTCGCAAAGAATAACGCATCACTTTCAATTGTTTCCACCAAAACTCGAGCATCATTTCTGTGACACTCTCTGCTCTATAACACGACAATCAATAAGGTGCTGCCCTCTTCTGAACTTTATATCGTTCGTCAGTCCCACTTGAGGAAGATAGTACAATGCGCAGCAATACACCAAAATATGATGCACGCAAGTATAGTGGAGGCAGTTGCTTTAGTAGAACTGTTGTATCTTCTGTCCTGTCAAGAAAACATTGCGACTTTCCTAATATATTTTCTTTATGTTCTTTCCAATTAAATTCATAATTGCAAATCCTACGTATTTAGTGTAATTCACGGCCTGTAAACTTATTTTTGGTGTTCATATGGATCACTTCATACTTTTTATTATTTTGAGTGAATGGCCAATTTTCGCACCATGATGATATCTACATCAATTGTTTTTTGTCTTCCAGTGACTTAACTACTCGATAAACGACAGTATGATACGCGAAAGTCTACGACAGCTGTTCAGATTTTCTCCTAAATCATTTATAAAGGAAAGGAACAGTGAGGGTCCTATAACAATTCCCTAGAAACGACGGATATTAATTCCGTTTTATTTCATGAGTTTCCGTCAATAACTAGTGTCTGTGTCGTTTCTGACAGAAAATCGCGAATGCAATCGCGCAACTGTGGCGATATTCCACAAGCACGCAATTTGATTCGAAGCTTGTGAGGTACAGTGTCAACAGTCTGTCGGAAATCCAGAAATACGGAATCAACATAAGATCCTTGTCGATGTAACTCATTACTTCATGTAAGTAAAGAGCTAGTTGTGATTCACAAGAACGACATCTTCTGAATCCGTGTTGACTATAGGTAAATACGTCTTTTTTCCGAGGTTGTTCACAATGTTGGAAAAATGTATATGTTCTAAAATCCTGCTAGCCCCTCCAACCCCTATACCACTCAAGCCACATCATAAGTGTCCATGGTCTGATTGGTTCCATCAAAGGATCACTTGGAGTATGGAACGGTGTACCGTTGACTTCAGCGATGAAAGCAGATTCTGACTGTTTGTCGTTTGCGCGTCCAACATACCTGGCGAGTGTTGTCTCTTAGAGTGCATTCGTCCAAGAACACTGGCCTCACTACAGGCCTTATGGTCTGGGGTGTGATAAGTTACAACACTGCTTCACTTTCATGTTTGTAGAGGAACGCAGACGAGCGCTTGGTGCTTGTAGAGTTTTGTAAACTTCCTACTTTTGCCATTCTTGTAAGGCCAGGTCCATACATTGGAACCAACTGTGTTCGTCCAGTGTATGGATCGGTGAAATAGCATTGGAACCAACGTTGGCTCCAAAGTTAGTACAGCTCCGTTGCATGTCGGAATTTTGACCAAACATCGAAGGACGTTGGCCTAATATGGCTACGCCGTTCACACATTGGTGCCGACGTTTCGTTCTATCTTTGTCGTCTTCTCGTCTAGAAACTTTCTCTCTATGTTCTTCGGTGCCGTTTATTTAAAGTTTCAAAACTTCTTTGTAAATATTAGAACTGTATCAGAAAGTGATTCATTATTCACACTCACAACCGTATGTGCATCGGTCGCGATTTGTGCGTCAGATATGTTTACGTTGGTCCTCGACGAGTTCAACTGAACGTTGGCTCCAATGTATGGGCGCTGCCGCAAAAATATTGGCCCATGTTGGCGCCAGCGTTGGTCCAACGTGTGGAAGCGGAGTAACTGATGTTGATGTCTGTTAAGCTTATTGGACTTAACTACGAGGTCATCAGTCCCTAAACTTACAAACTACTTACGAACTACCTTATACTAAGGACGGCACAAATATACATGCACGAGGGGGGATTCGAGCCCCCGACCGTAGTGGCCGTGCTGACCGTGACTGGAGCGCCTGTCACCTCGGCCACCGGGGCCGCCGCGGAGTAACTCCAGTTACTGTTGTTACAGCAGGATAATGATCGCCCATACATTGCACGTGAAACCGTGCTCTGCAGCAAGTGTAGCACGATATCACGCTTTGTGCAGGATTCTCTCCGATCGCATACGTGTGGGATAAGGTGGGCCAACAAATGACAGGTGCGATTCGCCAATCCACAGAACTTGCAGAACTACGTTAAAATGTCGAGCAGGCGTGTTTCAGTACATTCCAAGACAGTATCTCCATCTGTATCAGCCAATGGTTGCATTATCGTGCGTCTTTCAGAACGTATCGACGCCTTGCACCTCAGTACCGCTAGAGCTGTTGATCTGTAAACGAGATTATTTTATGTACTCCATATGCACTGCTTCAACAACAAATCTTGACAATAAAATTATTTGGGCTATGGGACCGCGTCGTTATTTTTATAAAATCTACCGACGTTTCGGCCACTGTTGCGGGCAACCTTTATCACGGTCTGTGCCTGACACAGACCCTGATGGAGGCCGCCTGCAACAGTGGCCGAAACGTCGGTAGATTTTATAAAAATAACGACGCGATCTCATATAGCCCAAAGAATTTTATTGACAGTGACAACGGCCTCGAAAGCCTACGCTTGCATTTAACAAATCTTGAATTAACCCTTTCAGACCTGATATTTTTTTCTCTATCAAGGAAATTATTTTTAATGCTGTAATGCACTTAGATTTTCAATGGTTTTAGAAGCAAGATTTATGCAATTTTATGAACCCATTTTCATTCTACAATACTGCGTATACTAAA
This sequence comes from Locusta migratoria, assembly GCA_026315105.1. NCBI lineage: Eukaryota > Metazoa > Arthropoda > Insecta > Orthoptera > Acrididae > Locusta > Locusta migratoria. Next base: position 322,866,207 of record CM048745.1, on the reverse strand, counting down.
AAGCAAGGCTTTTTTACGGAGTAAATTAATTTAATTTTGTAGTACCAACTGTTGTACTAAATAAATAGATCGTTCAATAAATACATCGCAAAATAACAACTACTTTCAGTTATACAGTGGAATACAAGTAACCCACAATTTCCGTGTTCTTTGAAGTTCGCAAACTGCTGCGCAGTGCGACACTCGCTTCTTAATATTTTTATAGTGATCTTCCGCAGGTGGCAGTAATTGTGTATGATGAATTGATTGAACACTCAGGTGTCGTATACATGATCTTTCCATCCAGAAAAAATGCTTCTGAACCATCTCAGACACCGTAGAAGTTATGTATACATTTGTAGCCAGGGGGTCCGAAAGGGGTAATTAGGAAACTCTAAGTTGTCGTTTGTTGTAGTCTTCAGTCCGGAGACTGGTTTGATGCAGCTCTCCACTCTACTCTATCCTGAGGAAGCGTCTTCCTCTTAGAATGGCAACCTACATTCATTTGAATCCGCTTACTATATTCGTCTCTTGGTCTACCTCTGCGATTTTTCCTACACATACTTCCCTCCAATGCTAAATTTATGATTCTTTGATGTCTAATAAAGTGTAGTTTTCAAAATGATATGCCAAGATCGCACATTAATATTTTATTCCTTTACGATCGGTTTCGGTGAACTGTCACCATCATCTCGTCACATACATATTACAAGCTGGTCATCTTGTTAAAAAAATTGTGTAAAAGCTGTCATGTTTTTAACTTGTGTATTATTTTTTATATAGTGACTACGTGCAATGTTGCATTTGTTATTTTATACCATTTTTTTTAATAAGATGACCAGCTTGTAACATGTATGTGAACAGATGATGGTGACACAGTTCACCGAAACCGGTCGTCATTGAATAAATTATTAATGTGTGATCTTGGCATATCATTTTGAAAACTATAAAACGATCAGATAGTCTCCAAATAATAAAGTGCACTAGCAATCGATCCCTTCTTTTAGTCAAGGTATGACAAAAACTCCTTTTCTCCCAAATTCTTTTCAGTACATCTTCATTAGTTACGCGATCCACCCACCTAATCTCCAGCATTCTTCTGTAGCACCACATTTCAAAATCCTCTATCCTCTTCCTGTCTAAGCTATTTACCGTCCATCTTTGACTTGCGTACAAATCAACATGCCACACAAATGCCTTCAGAAAAAGACTTCGTTACACTTAAATTAATATTCGATGTTAACAAATTTCTCTTTTTCAAAACCGCTTTTTTCCTATTGCCATTCTGCGTTTTATATCCTCTGTGCTGTGACCATCACGTTTTTTTCTTTGCCCAAGAGACAAAACTCATCTACCACCTTTATTGTTTTGTTACCTAATGTGATTCCTTCAGCATCGCTTGATTTTCTTAGACTGCACCCTTGTTTTGTTCTTGTTAATGTTCATTTTATACGCTCTCTTCAACACACTGTCCATTCCATTCAACTGCTCTTCCAGGTCGTTCGCTGTCTCTGACAGAATTACAATGTTATCAGCAAAACGCAATGTTTTTATTTCTTCCCCCTGAACTTTAATCCCTATTCCAAAATTTTCCTTGCTTTCCTTCACAGCCTGCTCAATGTACAAATTGAATAACATCGGAGAAAGGCTACAACCCTGTCTTATTCGCTACCCAACCACTGCGTCACTTTCATGCCCTTCAACTAATATTCACACACACACACACACACACACACACACACACACACACACACAAACAGGGTGTTACAAAAGGGTACGGCCAAAGTTTCAGGATACATTCCTCAGACACAAAGAAAGAAAATATGTTTTGTGGACATGTGTCCAGAAACGCTTAATATCCACGTTAGAGCTCATTTTCGTATTTCTCTTTAAATGTAAATTGAAATAATTCGTGCAGACAATTGTCAAAATTCCCAATTGTTTCGTATACAAACATGTACGACACATGTGGTTCATGCACGATGGAGCTCCTGCACATTTCAGTCGAAGTGTTCGTACGCTTCTCAACAACAGATTCGGTGAGCGATGGATTGGTAGAGGCGGACCAATTCCATGGCCTCCACGCTCTCCTGACCTCAACCCACTTGACTTTCATTTATGGGGGCATTTGAAAGCGCTTGTCTACGCAACCTCGGTACTAAATGTAGAGACTCTTCGTGCTCGTATTCTGGACGGCTGTGATACAATACGCCATTCTCCAGAGCTGCATCAGCGCATCAGGAATTCCATGCGACGGAGGGTGGATGCATGTATCCTCGATAACGGAGGACATATTGAACATTTCCTGTTACAAAGTGTTTGAAGTCACTCTGGTACGTTCTGTTGCTGTGTGTTTACATTGCATGATTAATGTGATTTGAAGAGCTCTAACATGGAAATTAAGCGTTTCCGGACACATGTCCACATAACATATTTTCTTTCTTTGTGTGTGAGGAATGCTTCCTGAAAGTTTGGCCGTATCTTTTTGTAACACCATATATATATATATATATATATATATATATATATATATATATATATATATATATATATATATATATATATATATATATATATATATTGTCTCATTCACTTTTCTGAGGAGTCAGTTAAGACTCGGGAACGTCTGACTGAACTTAATTTATTGTGAAGAATAGGAATTATAAATGGTAATAGTGTTTTATTTCTCCCTTGAATTTATTCAGACAACTTTAAGGAGGATCTTTTTTAGTTCCTGAATTTTCATCGACTCATATAGAAACAAAGTCGAAATCAATAAAAATTTGTCATGCTTTAGTTGGATTTATATACTTATGTGGTTTTCCTCGCAAATAGCATTGTTTACAATATTAACTGGTTCTGTAACGAAGGTTTCAAACTATTATAACTTTGCTCGGTATTCTGTGAGCACTCATGTTTATGAATTTTGTTCTAAAAGTATGCCTCTCATTTACAATGAAGGACGGTTATAAACTGTAAATTTTGTTTGGGAACTTACATTCTCACATGCAAATCACTTTTCGCAGACTGGCAGTTGCCCAGTTTCTAATGTTATAAATTTTTTGGGCAATTCCTTTTCAAATAAGCGAGCGATGTCGTTGTAATTTGACCTTCCTCCTACATACAGTTTTTATGTTATTTTGTTGAAGACACCCTAAACTGGTGTCGAAACCATGTTAAATACTACCGATTTAAACAACCAGTGGGCTGTGATCCATCAGTTTAAAACTCCTGTTCTTTTACATACGAAAAACAGAGAAATTCGTAGCGAGATTTTTTTTCACAAACTATTACTTTCTTCTATTTTTTCCTCTTTTCAATAATTTCGGAGAGTTGCTATTTGGGTAGAGAAAGCATATTAATATCAATGTGAAAAACTAGATGTTTCTTCCTTTCATATGTTTCATATTAATCGATTTTTTTTTCACATGGAAGAAATTGTACGTCTGCAATTTGCCACCAATCTGTTAGGACGCATATGTATTATGTTATGAGCTGCCGACCGCGGTGGCCGAGGAGACTGAGGCGCTCCAGTCACGGTCTGCACGGCCACTACGGTCGGGTGTTCGAATCCCCCCTCGGGCATGGATATTTGTGCCGTCCTTAGTATAAGGTAGTTGATAAGTAGTTTGTAAGTTTACGGACTGATGACCCCGCAGTTAAGTCCCATAAGCTTAACAAACATTTTTTGTTATGAGCTCATGTTTATTTTGAAGTCTAATCACAATATGGTCTAGTACTGAACCTTAAAGTGCAAGATATAATTTAATAGTGTTCAATATTTTAGTTGAGTTGAATATTAGCTTGAAACCATCTACTTTAATAATTTGTTAATCGACGAGGTCGAAGGGGACGCAATACATTTCCAACTTAACTGAAAAGATCTCACATCCTGAAGAAAAAAATATTTGAAGAGTCTTCATGAATGTAACAATCTCCACAAAGTTATATAGCCGGGAAAGAAACGGTTTTCGGGAGTTGATTTGGATACTAGAGAGGGATTACCGATCGAGAACAATTTGTAGTTGCAACCAAAAGACATTTATTTAAGCACTAGTTTTCGAGCATTGTAATTATTGTTTCGCTTCACAAATAGATTTTTACGTCGTTATTGGTATCTATTTTTTCCCTTGGAGTTAGACTTAAACACGATATTAATGTATCCACTAGTCCTTCTGTGATGTTTCGATAACAGTTGATGGTCTGGTAGAACTTAAGCTGCGATACTGGGATGAGAGTCATGCTTGCTGACGTAAGTCGGTAGGGCGTTTGCAAAGGAAATGGAAACGTCACGTATTCGATTCCCGGTTCGGCATTTGTAACGCAACAATTAAGTGGCTAACGCCACTGTCTGCGTGTGTAAACACGACCAGTATAAAAGACAGTGGGTAGTATGATAAATATGTATAGCTTATATGTATACATATCGCGTGTAAATTGGTTAATTTTCTTGACGATTGTTTTCAAATGTTCAAATGTTTGTATAGCTTATGGGACTCAACTACGGGGTCATCAGTCCCTAAACTTACAAAATACTTATGAACTAGCTACAACTAAGGACGGCACAAATATCCATGCCCGAGGGGGGATTCGAACCCCCGACCGCAGTGGCCGTGCAGACCGTGACTGGAGCGCCTCAGTCTCCTCGGCCGTTACGTTAGACGTCTCGTTCACAAGTGAGTGTGTTTCTCTCGTTAGTGCTCACGCCCGTGACGTGGGACAGGCGAGTCCATTTCAGGATAGAAGCACTCGTGTGCCTCGCGTGTTAGTAGGTGATGGCTTAAATTGTAGAATTATTTAATATGTCACTTTCCTAAAGCTGCAGCCTTGGAAGATCCTCAAAAGGCCATTTATAATAAATGCCTCTGCAAGAGACGGTATGTTAACAAATGGCATGTCTTTTTAGGGCCAATAGACCAACAAACTGATGCTGTAAATAAAGTTGTAAAAAGATATAAAATAGCCAAGATCGCTTATCATCAGTTTTTATTAATGACGACCGGTTTCACTGATCTATGTCAGCATCATCAGGTCAATAAAATATTTTACAAGGCCATAATCTGTTAGAAGGAGAAACTGATATTTAAAGCATGCAAGTCATTATAATAAAACGAGAAGATACGTCAAATAAATCCATAAGAGCAAGATCGGGCATATTTAGAGATGAGACATACCTTGTAATGTCAAATAGTTGTTATATAAAATGATTTACAGTGCATAAGTGCACTAAGTCATTATAATAAAACGTAATTAACACAGTGAGTGACAAAAGCAAGGAGTTTGAACTAGCTAATCCTAAGGACGGCACAAATATCCATGCCCGAGGGGGGATTCGAACCCCCGACCGTAGAGGCCGTGCAGACCGTGACTGGCGCGCCTCAGTCCTCTCGGCCACCGCGGCCGGCTCTCTGTTTGACAGAGCCTTTACCTTTAATATTCCGATGCCCAACCTGAACAATAAAAGACGTTGCGTAAATCTAACTAAAATCGGTTGTATTTCTAAAGATTTCAGTGCTCGAAGAATTATTAATACTGTTACAGAAACTCAAAGTACAGTTAATAACAATTGTAGATCATTGACTATGAACATGTTGTGTAATCATTCAATATTATCAAGCAGTGAATATGAATTTCGTGGATATCCAATCCACGTGCATTAAAAGAAGCACTGCAACACTTGGTTTCTGAATTGAACAGAACAATTCAATTATACTGTTAAAAGATTTGATGGCAGATTAAGTTGTTGATATTATATGGAACTACAGTCCATGCCATAATATTACTTCTCGAGAATAACATTTGATCCGTTCAAACAACTTACGGGTATGCTGCCGGGTGAAGTCTTCGACACCGCCGATATTTCGGCAGGAGGACACCCTGCCATTCCCAAGGCACAACTTCACTTGAGGAAGCAATGTGCAAGCGTATTTAATACCTCGGTTTCCAAAGGGTAAACAAGGAAGATAACACACACAGTACAAGTCACTGCAGAGTCAACACAACCAAACATGACCAAACATCAAAAATGTCGATAGTGACTTAATCAACAGGTGAGCCAGCATTAATTTTGTCCCTCTGTTTTTTTGACGAGAGACAGTGCCGGATTCCAAGCAGAATTTAAACAAAAACCACTATCTCTGTTTATAAGGTCGCTTGCTAGTTTAATTTCAACAGCTTCCTTAATAAAACTACCCCAATAGTTGGAAGTGCATGCCAGAATCTCCGTGTTGTTGTATTCCATAGAATGGCCGGTGCCAAGACAGTGTTCTGCAACGGCGGATTTGTTTGGTTGTTGTAAGCGCGTGTAACGTGTATGTTCAATACACCTTTTTCCAAGGTCCTGATTGTCTGACCAATGAATGACATGCCACAACTGCAAGGAATACGATATACACCTGCCTTACGCAAACCAAGATCATCCTTTACGGACCCCAAGAGATAAAAGCCCTATTGGGGTCCCTAAGGGATGATCTTGGTTTGCGTAAGGCAGGTGTATATCGTGTACCTTGCAGTTGTAGCATGTCATATATATTATGAATTGCGAATTAAATTGCGAAGTATCGAGCGTGTGTGTAACCTCCACTACGTTATTGGTTTCGCCCCTGATATCTTTTTCAGGGTAATTCATTCATTTGGCATACGGACCAATCTGAAATCTAATTAATGGTGATTAACGGTAGCCGGCCGCGGTGGCCGAGGGGACTAAGGCGCGCCAGTCACGGTCTGCACGGCCACTACGGTCGGGGGTTCGAATCCCCCCCTCGGGTATGCATATTTGTGCCGTCCTAGTTCGTAAGTAGTTCATAAGTATGATTCTTGAATGTTTCCCGGCGGACATAATATTCCATCATCTTTCGGGAGTGCACCCGGGACAGCGACAATTCTTCGTCCGATATTTCGGCTGCAAACCTTACAGCCATATTCAAGGCGAGTCCAAGACTGAGTTATCAGCGTCTGTGCGTGTCTATTTATACGGTAAATGTTACCGTATAAATAGGCACGCACAGACGCTGAGAACTCAGTCTTGGACTCGCCTTGAAGATGGCTGTAAGGTTTGCAGCCGAAATATCGGACGAAGAATTGTCGCTGTCCCGGGTGCACTCCCGAAAGATGATGGAATAAATAATAGTTCATAAGTAGTTTGTAAGTTTAGGGACTGATGACCCCGTAGTTAAGTCCCATAGACTATACAAACATTTGATCATCGGTAGCGTAGGCCGGTAAGGATACACGCTGTCTGAATTGGCCACGATGTTTAGAATCAACACACACTCTGTTGAGAGTTAAATTTTTTCCTGAAAATGTGTGTGTATGTAAGTGTGTGTTAGGGTGAGAGAGAGAGAGAGAGAGAGAGAGAGAGAGAGAGGTTGGGAGTCAGTGTGTGTAAGGGGGGAGGGATATATGTTTATCTTTGAGGTGTTAAGAGCATCCAGGTGGAGAGTTATTTAGAAGTGTGGCTAAATAAAGCGAACGCAATGAGTAATGTAGGTCACAGGGAGGGCTGAAGAATAAAGAGAAAGGGCTGACGAGGCAAGAGAGAGAGAGAGAAAGAAAGAGGTAGGCAAGAATGCCTGGAAGCTGGTACGTGAGGACGTGCCTTCATTACTTAAAGGGGACGCGCACGCCCGCCGCTGAGCTGACCTGCGGTAGGACCCAGCGACTCGCCGCTGGAACGCACTCTCGTCCACCAGTCACATCTGACAAGGAAAGCACTTGGGCACGAACAAACACATATACACTAAAATCGTATGAGAGATAATTTAAAGGTCTCTTATTGCACTAGTGATACTCCCGCATCTGCAAAACTCTGCAGTCGTCCGTTAGAGGCCTCTGCGTGTGCCTTGCTTCATTGCACTTTGACCTGTCGATAAGCAAGAAGGGACGGTGCAGTGTGCCTCCGAAGTTGCGTTTTGTGATGTTCTTTGTGTGGTGAAGCGTCATATGGGGCGGCGATTGCTAATCAATCCTGCTAATGTGTTGCGATTAGTTGAGATGAAGTTACGAAGAACCCTTCTTCGTGAAGATGGTATTAGTGTAGAAGATGAATTATTTGCATGCTTTCTCGTATCTGCTATGGTACAGAAATATGAGCATAAGTTAGATACTGTTGTTACAAACTCATAATAATGATAATAGGGATGATAATGACGAACAACTTATTGCAAGCGGTAGTGCTACGCTAAGAAGCGATGGAAGCAGTGGCAGTGAATACCAACAGTCTTTCGGGAAGAAGGTTAAAGTTGCAACTATCAACACGGCTTTTGATGACAATTCGCTAGAGAACATGTACGATAACTATTACGTAAGTTATAGTTAAGATATCTGCATTACACATGGTGTCTACAATTACATCTACAGTGCTATCTAGAGCATGGTTGCAGAGCTTTGCAGAAAAACGACACCCACCAGCACATTGAGGTGTGCGTAGAGATCCTGTAACCAAACGTTTATACAGATATGTTTGTTCCAGCCCGTGCACTTTCCTTGTGAGTAGTAAACAATAATTCCTGCGCTTTAGTTCTGACTAAAACGCAGAAACGGCTTGACCGATTGGAATAACTTTTGTTCTGTTAGATTTCATACAGGCGGTGAAAACAAACAAACAAACAAAAACAGGAAGAACCCAAAGGAGGGGCTGAAAAATCGAAACATAATTTTGTATGGACATCGTCACTTCAGATTCTGCTGGAGAAATATAATGAGAAAATACCAAGATGGCAATATTCACATATGGTGGTGACACTCTTGTTCCTCCTTTCGCACGGGGCTATATTTGCAACCACGTGATCTTTGTCCAGCGTGTTACCTTCCAAATAAATTTGGCTGTGTGGTCTCCGGTCCTGCTTGTAATGCGGATGGCCAGCAGTGTATAAAACGATGTCATACGAGCCGTGAAGATGCAGCGTTTCGACAATGTACACGTGTTGAAAGGTTGCAATTCAGTTGTCAGCCAACAAATCGTTTGCAAATAGAAGATAAAAGTGTTGTCTTGCTAAAGACATCAATTGTAGTACTATGTCAAATGAGTTCGCACTTCTCAAATATATTCTCAGCATTTTTGTTATAGTCCAATATCTTCGATTGTTTTCCTCTCAGCATATTAGTACATCAAACAGTCCCGTTTATTATGACGAAATCGTTTAGTTCAAAAGTAAACAAAAATCCTCTCTCCTTCCTGTTGACATTAACTTGGCTTAGCCTCAGTACTTCTGAACATGAGTATTTCTGAAAATGCACGTTCCGATAGTGAAAAATTAAAAAAGAAACTCAAGATGACAGCCAATTCTTAAAAATTATCTGTCTTTGGGCATTATGGCAGCTTATCATATATAATTCCCAATTGAAGATTCTACTCTATCTCACTGCTTACGACACCAGATCATATAGCGTGATACAAAGCACCATGTGAAACCTCAACTTTTCCCGGCGTAATGAATGTTCAAACAACTTACGGGTATGTTGCCGGTTGACGTCGTCCGCAACCGCCGATATTTCGGCAGGAGGACACCCTGCCATTCTCAAGGCACAACTTCACATGAGGAAGCAATGTCAAGCGTATTTAATACCTTGCTTTCCAAAGGGTAAACAAGGAAGATAACACACACAGTACAAATCACTGCAGAGTCAACACAACCAAACATAACCAAACATAAAAAATATCGATAGTGACTTAATCAACAGGTGAGCCAGCATTAATTTTGTCACTATGTTTTTTGACGAGAGACAGCGCCGGATTCCAAGCAGAATTTAAACAAAAACCACCATCTCTGTTTATAAGGTCGCTTGCTAGTTTAATTTCAACAGCTTCCTTAATAACACTATCCCAATAGGTGGAGGTGCATGCCAGGATCTCCGTGTTGTTGTATTCCATAGGATGACCGGTGCCAAGACAGTGTTCTGCATCAGCGGATTTGTTTGGCTGTTGTAAGCGCGTGTAACATTATGTTCAATACACCGGTCTTCCACAGTCCTGATTGTCTGACCAATGTATGACACGCCACAACTGCAAGGAATACGATATACACCTGCCTTACGCAAACCAAGATCATCCATTACGGACCCCAACAGATAAAGGCCCTGTTGGGGTCCATAAAGGATGATCTTGGTTTGCGTAAGGCACGTGTATATGTGTATTTAATGTGAGTCCGTTTCCAGAGAACCACGTAATAATTTTGTGAAATTATTTACGATTACATCACTTAGTTCTTGTTTTTTGGATGTGATTACTATATTTGTATTATCAGCAAAGAGAACTAACTTTGCATCTTCAACAATATAGAACGGCAAGTCTTTTATGTATATCAAGAACAGTAACGGACCTAAGACCGAACCCCGTGGTATCCCATCCTTCATACCCCCCTTTCCCCCATGAGGAATCAGCTGATGTTTTGACATTAAATGAACCATTTATTTCAAATTTCTGCGTTCTTCCAGTCAAGTATGAATTACACCATTTGATTACCATAATTATTACACTTATCTACACGAATTCGTCACTTCTTTCTAGGACGCTCGTTACCATTGTCCTCTTCCTAAAGGCAGAACCGGGATTCGAACCCGGAATTGCCGCTTCAGACCAGTGGTCGTCTTAAGCAATTAGGCTATTCAGGCACGCTTCCCTTCCAACGTAAATTCTTACCTTACCTTGTAACACACTACGATTGTAGTGCCCACTCTTTCCTCTTCCTCGCAACATATAGTGTATTCCCACAAGCGATCGAGCGTATTAATGAGCGCGGACACGGCCGGGTCCAAATCCCGGTTCAGCAAAAATTTTAAAATTTGCAGGTATATGTATTCGTCAACTGTTACGATATTCTGGTTTCCGACCGTAAATGCTTGGTGGCCTGTATGTCTTTTTTTTAATTATTATTATTTTGCTTTACATGCATCCATGTTCACAACTAAAATTTGCAGAGACATTTAATGTTTGGATAGTACTATTTACTTCTTCTAGATTTTCACTTATGAGCAGTATATTATCAGTCAATTGCAGATGGTTGACGTATAAATATGACATTGATTTTTATGCCTTTGTTTTTTTGCAGTATAGATATTTGAACAGTTTCGAAGATACGGAGTGTAGTCTGGGGATGTTGCTGGAAGTAAATGCACCTACAGTCTCTCGTTTATGAGTTTGTATAAATAATAGATGGGATAATTAACATTCAAGAAGCACAGACTAACATTTTTCACAGATCACTCACCTGCAAGTCTTCTGTCCCAGCCGATTGGACTTCGTTTCTACAACAGGTGTTTCGTTGCCTAGCAAATTATTACATTTTAAGTGTCTTTTTTTTATTTTTATATTCATAATAAGGCACATATATCAGAGTAGGCCTGTCACATGTTTACATGTTCAATTGCTCATTGAATACACTTTCTGTGTGACAAGTCGGTAATACAGTGATTTACACATTAAGAGAGAGCTCATGGATGGAACAGACCTAGCCATGGGCTACGCAAAGGATCACAGTAACGGGGGTCAAGCCAAGGTAACTACCACGCGACATACTGTTTTGCAGCACCGGCGTCTGGCGGTACGAATGCAGTGGTAGCACGATGGCAACCGACGGAATAGCGGAGTACTTCGAAGCCCGATACATCTCGAGTACGTCGCGGCTTGCTAAGACAGACTGCTCCCGACGTAATGAGAAGTACATTTATCTCAATGACGGAAACTAAAGCTCACCGTCCTCGCGATGTTGACACCTCTAAATTGGATGAAGAGCTGTTCTCCAGGTTAATTAGTCATGTCCAACGGATTCCGGTGCACTTCCCCAGTACGCGAAAAGGTCCCAGTATCCAACCACTGTTGACTGCCACTTACATAGAAAATATCATCAAAATAAAATACGAGAAATCATAGCTCGAACGGAGAGAGTCAGGTGTTCTTTCTTCCCGCGCGCTATTCGAGAATGGGATGGGAGATAAATAGTATAACGGTGGTTCGATGAACCCTCTGCCAGGCACTTAAATGTAGTTTTCATAGTATCCCATGTAGATGTGTAGATGTAGAACCTAACAGAGGGAGAATTAACCTTCCGGTGAGGATGATGATGATGATGATGATGATGATGATGATTGGTGTTTTAGGGCGCTTTACAGCTAGGTCATTAGCATCCACTGACTTCCGGCTTGATGCTCTGTAATGGCGCCAATTCCAGAACCGCGGACAACTCGTCTTCCTCTGCCACCGCGAGTGTTTCCAACGTCAGTTTGAAATAACGGTCAAGAAACAGAAGTAGATTCGACAGTAAATAAATAAACGCCAGTAAACAGAACTAGATTCCGCCATTTTGGGCGTATTCGATATTGATTAAATAGGGAATGCAAAAATTATCTTGCCCCCATCAAACTGATGTTCCTCTAAGTGGACAATATATTGGTTGTGTCTGTTGACCTGGGAAAATTAATTACGTAGTATTAATGAGGCAGTGAATTTTGAAGAATTGTTAATTAATTAATTAATTAATCCTTTGTTTTTTTGCAAAATCTACATCTTTTTCCTGATACTTCTTCTCCTTCTCTACAGACATTAAGCAGGACTTGCCTGTTACGGTACCCATTTCTGTCGGGTCTTCAATTACTTCCATGGCACTTCTTGCCTTTAAGCGAAGTCTATCCCTTTCCATTCTTTCTAGATAGTGCTGGAAACGGAGCGATTGTTCCGGAGGCGGAGATTTCGCGCCATTTCACTCGGAGCCTCCGGATACCTCCGGTTGGACAAGTCGAACCGAGCAGACGCCGTCTTGTAGATGAAACTTGCCGTATTTGTTTGATTTGGCAGTGTACTTTGCGTAGTACGAAAACATGCTGTTTCCCAGCATCAGTTACATAAATATAAACCAAAATCGGTTTGCCAATACGAGTTTCTTATAAAAAAGCTGTATAAACGTTCAATTAGTGCTAAAAGTTTCACGATGGCCTTACGAGGCTCGCGAAGTACAAAAACTTACATCGCCTGTAGTTGAGTGCAGCATAGGTCAGGTAGTAGCGTGTTAGTTTGTCGAAGAGAAGATCATGTGTTCGAATCCCAATAAGTGCAAACAATTTAATTCTCCGAAATTATGCAGACTTTATTTATCTTTCTTACTTCTACTACAAAATTTTATTATTATTTGAGGTAATACATTTGTACATATCATACATTTAACAAGTGTTGTTCTTATAGCTTTCTGTCAAAAACTCTCGAATCTTTTAATGTATAAACAGTGTCCTTTAGACACTCTTGTCTCTTGTTTTATAATATCAGTTTGAAGATAGTGAAAATAGTGTAATGTCATGATCGCGTAAGGAGAGAAAAGCATGTATACATAACAATATTAAAACCGAAACCATCACGTTGCAAGCTATTGTCGACCCCTACGTTGTCGAATAGTCTGTCCACAAATATAATTCTAAAACTGTATACAAGCGGCAAAGAACGGAGTTTTATCATCTTTTTTGTCGATTTGCTTGTGGTAGTTTTAACGTAATATTTCGAACGAAAGCTTTGCAGCTTCCTCGGCATGTCTTCCACAGTTACGAACGGTTTCATTGTGGAAATAATGAGATGTGTTAAGGTAGAAGGTATCGTGTTTTTTCTTTCTTTTTATCGACACTTTATTCACCATTCTTAACCACTTTCATACTGTTTTGCCCTTGGTTCTGTAGGAATCTTTATGAAATCTTTTTAAATAGTCGTCCACATAACTTACATGTAGCCTTTTGGCATCGTCATGTAGCATACATCGCATCTACGTTTTATCATACCCAGGAAGATTATTTTCTGATTTAAAATGAAATTTTTACTCAGATCAAGACATGTCACACAAGAACATTTTGCGAACATTAATTATCTTCAAAATACATACTTCTATGTGTAATACAAAAATATGAAAGGACACGTTTCCGCAAGTTCAAAACCATCGACTCATTTGTTTTGCTTATGCGGTAGTACCAGAAATGCCCGTGTGGAGCGCACTCGGCGGATGCGCCTTCTGGCCAGAGATATTCCGTCGTTTCCTCCGGACAGACTCCGATTAGTGTGGCGCCTCCTACGGTAATACCGGAGATCACCGCACGTGGCGCACGAGTCGCACCTTCGATTTACCCGCCAGTTAACCGCATCCGCAGACCAGCACTATTTCTAGATGTTTGTTCCATTTTCTTCTGTGCTCTCTAATTTTGCCATTTGCGCTAAAGATTTGTAATTCAGCTCTAATGTCTTGATTTCTTATCCAGTCTTCTCTTGTGCAACCTTTGACTCCTCTCAGGAATTTCATTTCTTGTGCCTGAACACGTCTTTCTCGATCCTTGGTAATCACCCAGGTTTCAAAGTGGGAACTGCGACAGTTTTATATAATTTAAGCTGAGCGCCTTTTCTGGTTTTGTTTTTTAGGTTTAAGTTAATTGTTCCACATATTCGGCTGAATTTACTAAACTTAATTTCACTATCTTTGCTGTAGCCATTTGTCATCTCAGATCCGACGTAATTGAAATGGTTCACCCAGGTCTCACGCCCATAGAGCAATGTGGGACTGCGACAGTTTTATATATTTTAATCTGAGCGTCTTTTTTGTTTTTTGTTGTTGTTTTTTTTAGGTTTCTGTTAATTGTTCCACATACTCGGCTGAATTTACTAAACTTAATTTCACTATCTTTCCTGTAGCCATTTGCCATCTCAGATCCTATGTAACTGAAATGGTTTACTTGCTCTAAAGTCTTCTGATCTGTCATTATTTTGGCTATTATTGGTTCTTTCCCCATGAAGGCCAATGTCTTAGTTTTTTTCTTTTGAGATTTACATGTCAAATTTTGCGCGTATTTGTTTTAGTAACTTGCTTCCTTTCTGAAGGTCATCTTTATTTGCTAGGGTCACTGCATCATCAGCATATAGTAGATTATTTAAAAGAGTGCTCCCGTCTAGATAGATACCCTTATGAAATTCTGTTTTCCATAAATTTTTTTATTTAATTAATGTAAATGTTACGTAAAGTTGGAAAGACTCAGCAGGGTTGCCGCAATCCTTTGTTAGTTGGAATCTTATTAGTGGTTTTTCCATTCAGATCCAGAGTGATATTCGTTTTGATATACACTTTTTATAGAATTTATTGGATGCTTTGGATATCCGTGTTTCGGTCTATTGACATTGTCAAAAGGATTTTTCTTTTTAATCAATAAAACCAATGCGTGTTTCTTTATTAAACTCTCTCTGTTTTTCTATTATTTGCTGCAAAATAAAGACTGCATCTACTGTGAAGCGCTCTTTCCTAAAACCTATTTTTCCCGATGCTTCTGCTGCATGCCTCAGCTTCTGTTATGTTTGAAGTCTTGTACTTAAAAATCTTAGCATGTATGTTATATGCTGACTCTAGTAAACGTATCATCTGTAGTTATGGCATAGCCTTTTATCTCCTTTTTAAAAAATTTAAATCACTCTAGCTGTTTTCCAGTCATTGGAAATAATCTTTTTCTTCCATCATTCGTTGCAGACATTTACTAATCGTAGGTGTAGCACCATTCACCGTATTTTAATAATTCAGCATTGATACCATCTTTACCTGTTGCTCTTCTGTTATTAAGTGACTTTAGTGCGGATGTTAATTCGTCCTGTTACTCTCGATTTAATTTCGAATTAGAATCTGTAATCAGAATTAACATTTGCATAGCTGTCGCTATCTTGGTCTGAGGACTGGTGTGGACAGATGCTGCGGTCTCGCCACCAAGTAAGAGCGTTACAGGCAAACATCCTTTCCAACTGGAATCTCACTTAACTTCATCCCTCCTGTTACAGTTACCTGTTCGTAGATGTTGGCCAGGAGGTTTATAGAAAATGAAGTTGTACCTGCGTTTTCTAGAGCTATCGGGATTGCTCAGAACTCCACGTACTCCGCGAACGTCTAGATAGGCTCATATATCTTGTTTTAATTTTTGATCCGATGTATTTACAATCGCTTGTCTACACGTTAAGTCGCCTGCCGGCAACACCTTTCGCAATTGGCCTCAGGCCGTGACCTGGGCCATCTACGGACGTGCCCCCACCTTCTCCGGCGCTAGCAAAACTCGTTAACGGCCGCGATAATTCAATATTGGCCCTAAACGAGGAAGTGGGGACAGCGAGGGGGAGAGGGAGAGAGGGGGGAGGGAGGCAGAGAGAGAGAGAGAGAGAGAGAGAGAGGCAGAGAGAGAGAGAGAGAGAGAGAGAGAGAGAGAGAGAGAGATAGAAACATCTGCCTTATCGGCCGGGCTGCCTCCTCTAAATTGGTAATGTGCGGTGTGCAGTCGTGGCCGGTTATCGCCGGATACAGCCGGCGTGGCGCAGTGGATGGCCGGGTAGCCTAAGCACATAGGGGCTACAGGCCGACTGACGTAGCATATCCCTGAACTATAGACTGTACGTATCATAGACCTTAGCCTGTAGATTGTTTGGGACACAGATCCTTGTCAGGACAACAATACTACTGACCTGAGTCCTATTTCGTGAGGGATTTCTGTTGTGTGACTGTTTTTCCCTAGTTTAATTTTGTGACCAAGATAGTGTACAGTATCGATATTCTGATTTTCAACCGTCAGTGATTCGTGTAGAGCTGCTAAATACCCTGGCTGTATCGTCCGCCATTTTTCCCCAACATGTTTGGAATCTCAACGCACTAACAGCATAGAGGCGCATGCCCTGACATCTATCACAAACGATTTCGCAAAAACTAATTGGTAGAAATATTTAATTTTTCTGCTGCTTAAATCTTTATATTTCAGCATTGTGAAGGAATGCTCATCATTTCGTTAATAGTCATAGTTAATAAGATATTGGCTTCCAAATAAGAGACTGCGCTACGTTAGGAAGAGTTTGCAGTAGAAAATAGAGGCTGCTATGACATTCAGTTTGGTGCTTGTTGCACCATATGTTGGGAGATCTTTACCTTTCACTCATACCGCTAAACTTTATTTTATTTAGCGCACTCATTTCCGATGGCGATAAGGCCAGAATGAATCATTGCGTATCTCATACACGGTTAGAGGTATCAAAATGATATTTTGACAAATAATAACATGCAAAGAGGGGAGTATTTTGCCACATGGTTACTTCGCAAAACTTCATTAACTGTCGCGTTATTCAAGGAAATACATAGTTGCAGAATGAAAAAGAGTAAGGTTAGTGATTTATTATTCGATTTGCAGATATTCCTTCGTCACTCACAAATGGTTTTTTTTTTTTTTTTTTTTTTTTTTTTTTGCTTCTTGTCCATTGCGTTTCAGAGCTACTACTCAGTTTCCAAAACCTAATAGGAGTTACATTTCCTTCAGTTTAAAGCCCAGCAGTAACAGAACGGAAGTTAGATCTAATGAGGATTTTATGTGAGAATACTTGAAAATGACAGATAGCAAGGATATCGTCACTAGCTAACGAACTGACTTGTTCTCATTTCCTCACATAATAAAGCTCTCTGTATTGAGATATTTAGAATATCATTTTCATATAACTAAAAAATTGAAATTGCATAGTACATAGACACACAGGACTTTTGTAGTTTGCAACTCTTAAATTTAACGGGTTAAAAGAAGCCAGTACCAATATCTTCAAGTATGGATGTTATGCAGTAGCATGTGCCTAATTATTAGGAGCTCTAATACGGAAGACGAGTTACTACTAGACGGGCGGGCGGATCCCAGTGCGTCATATTTAACTGACATTATCTCAAGTTATACGTTTCTCACAGAGTTGCTGTTTGGAGAGGATGAAAATTTGATGTATTTTTAACATTAATTCGCTTAATGTGTTCACCTAACTTCAACAGAAAAACAGGTCCTCGCATGTCGAAAATTCCGTAAGTCGTCATAAAGTGCATGTTCGTAAACTATCAGTATATGCTGTTTATTAATTATTGCCATGAATAAGACTAAAATGATAATGTAGTGTACTTCTTAAGGAACACATTCGTGAAAATTCCACGTTGATACAGTTAGTAGTTTGCGAATGAGAGCGAGTTGAATGAAACGCGAGGTAACGCGTGAGCTCGTCCGGAACGTGGCAACTCCTACAGCTTGGGGAAAAAATGGCGGACAGTTCAGCTCGGGTTTATAGGAGTCTTAGATTCGTGGTCTGCACTTCATTTTTTTTAACCCTCGAGCGGCAGCGATGGTGCAAATATGCTACCACTTTTCTTTAAAAGCTCGCTGTTGTCGCAATAATGGAGATGCCGTATTTCCGCTTTAGCTATTCCTCAATTAAGCCTTAACAGTGATGTCAGTGACGGTTTTGAGTTTCTAATGCACGGCTGTGTCCACCCAAAAAAAAGGTTTGTTAGGGAGTGCATCACTGGTTGCAGATTTGCACCGAACTGCCTCTCACGTAAGTAAATTTGAACATTTTGTGTTTAGTTTTTCTTGCGAATGGATTTGTGGTAGTTTCTAGTAAATATTTACTGTCTAAATTTTACCCTACATATTAGAATGCTCAAAAATTTATATTTATTTCGTAAATAGAATTTTAACTCTCGATAAAATGTCCTCCAGTTCTTCCTGATTAGACATGCTACAATTTCTGTCACTCATTTTTAAACCTTACACAATGTAAAATAATTGTTATTCTACTACATAATTTAATCATCAGGTCTCTTAGACGTGTTATGGGTCTAAAGGATGAGAATATAGAATCATTTCGTCAAATAATGGAGGTATTAGTGACTTTTGTCTAGATTCCTCATCAAATCATGAACAAGACAGTATTATTCAAATGTAAATCCTAGTTCGATCCCGAACAAGATTTCAGGCGCAATGAATCTGATACTGAAGACGGTACCACTCTGTGGAGTAAAGCGACATACAAGCAGCACTCCAATCATTGAAAGAGAATACCATAAAAATCTTCTCTGGTTCAAAAGGGAACGAAAGGGGCGTGAGGTCGGAGACGCAAGCTCTCTCATTCTGATAGATGATAATGTGACTGATGAGGTAATTCCGTGTACTAAGGGCCGGCCGCGGTGGCCGAGGGGTCTGAGGCGCTCCAGTCACGGTCTGCACGACCACTGCGGTTGGGGGTTCGAATCCCCCCTCGGGCATGGATAATTGTCCCGTCCTAGCTGATAAGTAGTTTGTAAGTTTAGGGACTGATGACCCTAAGCTATACAAACATTTAAACAGTTTTTAAACGTGTACTAAGTTCCACTTAACACAGAAGAAAGCTTAGACTAAATACTCAAGAGACAAAAATTACATGAACGGTACTTCTGGGACTATTATACATTATTATTGTACACTTTCGGAATAGTGTTTCATTTGTTATATTTATACACCGAAGGTAATTGATATACTAATTGAGATATTAACAAATATGATACATTACACTATTTTTGTCATTACGATCACTTAGTAGCTATATTCTAGGTTTCTAACACGGAATACACAGTGGTAGCAAATCTGAAGTGGTAGCAAATCTGCACCGCGCTGCTGCTGAAGTTATAATAATTGGCGCTACCGCTCGAGGGTTAAATTGTATCCATTTTCACACAAAGACATTTAATGTTTTGGTAATACTCTTTAGTTCTTCCAGATTTTGACTTATGACCACAATACCATCAGCCAATTTCAGATGGTTGACATATAAATATGAAATTGATTTTTATTCTTTTGTTTCTGCAGTATAGTAACTTGGTTTCGAAGATATGGCGTATAGGCCGCGGTGGCCGAGGAGACTGAGGCGCTCCAGTCACGGTCTGCACGGCCACTACGGTCGGGGGTTCGAATTCCCCCTCGGGCATGGATATTTGTGCCGTCCTTAGTATTAGCTAGTTTGTAAGTAGTTTGTAAGTTTACGGACTGATGACCCCGTAGTTAAGTCGCATAGACTTTACAAACATTTGAACATTTTTTATGGCGTGTAGCTCGGGGATGTTAATGAAAGTAAATGTAGTCGCAATGTCTCACTTTACGAGTCTGTATCAACAATAGATGGATTGATTAACTTTCAAAAAGCACCGAATAACATTGTTCCCTAACAGATCACTCACCTGCAGATCTTCTGTCCCAGCCGATTTGACTTCTACAGCAGACGTTTCGTTGCCTAGTAAATTATTAATTTAAAGAAGAGGAGAGTGAGGCAAGCTACAGACAATAAAAGGTGGGAGAGTCTGTTGGCCGGCCGCGGTGGCCGCGGTGACTGAGGCGCTCCAGTCACGGTCAGCACGGTTACTAAAGTCGGGGGTTGCGAATCCCCCTCGGGCATGGATATTTGTGCCGTCCTAGTTCGTAAGTAGTTCATAAGTAGTTTGTAAGTTTAGGGACTGATGACCCCGTAGTTAAGTCCCATAAGCTTAACAAACATTTTTGAGAGTCTGTTGTAAAATATATTCAGAATAAGGTACATATATCAGAGGATCAACAATGCACGCGTCTTTTCTACGAGGGTGATTTGAAAAGTTCTCGGAACTGTATAAGCAAAAAGTACTTGTATCACTGAAACTTTTTATATTTTTCAATGTAGTCTCCTTGTAAATAAATGCACTTGGCCCAACGATATTCCAGTGCCTTGATCCCAACTCGAAAATTAAATTCATCCAGGACTGCAAAATAGTAAGTTGACAACTATGGCTATCAGTTCTTCGTCTGAAGTGAATCTTCGTCAAGCAAGAAAAATTATGTTTACTGAAGAGATGGAAGTCTGACGGAGCCATAGCATGTGAATCAGGCGGGGTGTGGCAACAATTCGTACCTCAGTTCCTGTAATTTTGCGTTGGCGACGGCACGTATGTGCTGGTGCGCATAGTTTTGACGGAAGATGACTTTCTTCCTTGCAAAAGCTGACCTTTCTTTTGCGTATCTCTTGTTGCAATTGGTCGAGGAGGTTAGAATAGTATTCTACAGTAATTGTTTTCCAAGTGTGGAGGTAATCTACAAACGGAAACCCGTTCACTTCCCAGAACAGTGATGCCATGACGTTTACAGCCGAAAGAATTGTCTTCTATTTCTTTGGTGGTGGAGAAGAAGCATGTTTCCGCTACTCTGGCTGTTGTTTTGTCTCCGTGGTATAATAGTGGTCACAAACGGGAACTATAAATATTGTTAGTTTCTCCTAAAACGGGCCAAATATTACTCCGATATATCCATTCTCAAGCGTTTTTGATCCAGCATCAACAGTGGTGGCAATAATTATTTCTTTTCTAATTCTTCAGAAAGGTGAACAGGCGGGGCTTAACAGCTTTGACATAATTACAAAATAACATCACAGTCTAACATATACAGTCACGACACTCCCACAGTGACAGCAGCGCTCCAAGCGGCCGGAAAGCTACACTTCTAAATACGATATGGGATCAGTGCGAATAGTGTCGGGAGCGTATGTAGTGCCATACATATATGTAATAATTTAAAAATAGCTCCAAATTTCTCGTCTTTAGGTTTCCTAAGATCTCTAACAAGGTACGAAACGGTATCTTACAGGACAGTTTATTTACAATTATCTTGTAACAAACAGGCTTTAACGGGATAATTTCATTTTCTTTTAACAAAAAAAAAAAAAAAAATAACTCGGAAGAACCAGAAGACCTGATCTTTACCAGAGAGACGTCGCTTTTCTACTCAGGAACGTTAAGATTTCTTTACAGTAAAATCGGTGTAATGTAGGAAACGTACATAATATACAATAACTACAGCATTTAACGTACCAAATGAGCTACCACATTTGTAGTTGAAGGAAAAACGTCAGAGATGTGGCAATAAAACGACAAAAGCAATCAAACTGTATTCCAACAAAGAACACCCCAATTCCACAATTGTTGCTACATATGAACCACAAACGGTAAAAATCATCAAAACATTGGCTTTTTAAGCTAAAGTAATAACACGCAAATGATTTGCACGTACGAGAAAGACGAGTGAGGTGTAAAAATGTACGGATCATTAGACTCCACACCGAATTGATACACGTCAAAAAACTGCCTGGCGTATTATGAAAGACCATAATAGAAATTTAATATTTCCTTAAGTTTATATTCTACTTACTTTCAGCAAAATAAACTGCAAATACACACATATTCGTAAGTATTTGTTCATGACGAAGGTGTTCTTTATACCACTGAATCAGTTGAATTCGGCAGTTTTTACTTTAATTTCCGTATTATGTAGGCCTCTTGATATTTTATTAATGATTGTAACGCAAGAATTATACTAACTGTTTCGTTAAATACGTACAAAAACAATTACAAACAAACATCACTACTTTGGGGGCTTCCCCACCGCTTGGAGCGCTAGTGTTGCTGCAACTGTCAGTTGGCAACAACTTTTACAGCAGTGAGTGTCGCGACTGTATATGTTAGACTGTGATGACATATTGACCATAGCGGTTTACTTTTTATCTCAATGCTACCGATTTCGGTTAGTTTACCATTTTCAAGCGTTATCAGAGGGTAGGTAATAGCTTAACAAGTCATAACACTTAAATGCAAAATTGTAAAAAAAAGTATTTGTTATCATTACTGTACTCCTTGTCGATATTTCCACAGTGGCTGACTGCTACAGTCAGCCACTGTGGAAAATACTGATTTTACAATTTTGCTTTTTTGTGTTACGACATGTTTATTAGCTAAACACTGCTAACGCTTGAAAATGGTAAACTAACCGAAACCGGTAGCATTGAGATAAAAAATAAACAGCTATGCTCAATATGTCGTTTTTCAATCTAATTCTTCAGATGAAATGTGATATACCCTTTCAGATGACATCTGGCACGCGTTGAGCAATTTCACTCGACTATCCTCCATGACTATTTTGTGCACTTTTGCAGTGACTTCTGGAGCAGTGACACTCCTATGCCGACCAATGCGCAGATCATCATCTCAGCTCTCCCGACCGAATTTCAATTCTTTTGTCTCCTTGGCAGCCAAACAGTTGAATATGAAGGTGCAGTGTGTATTCTGGAAATCGACATCAATTTCCTTTGCTTTCATACCTTTCTTTACGAACTACTTCGCAAATCACTATGCGGGTACAACAACTGCAGAGCCATAGATATCACGTGAACAATTCTTTGCGCTAGTGCGGACTTCTCGTGGCGATTCGGAGTTGTCAAACTGCCCCCATAGTCTATACCATCCTCAGTGGTGGCCAGTTTATTTATCTATGTACTCATTATTCCTTGTAGTTAGAGACTATAACGCTGCTATATATAATTCAATGTTATAGAATCAGTGGTTCCCAAACTGTGGGCCGTGTTACCTACTCACATGGATCACCAGGAAAATCATCAGATGAAATATTAACGGACTGAAGTAAAAGGCTATATTATAAGACTTACTCTTCTTTTGTGTCCCCACTTCGTCGCCGCTTTTGTGTCCCAGCCTCGTCGTAGGTGTCGGTGGCCGAGTGGAATAAGACCGACACAGGAATAAGGATAGCCCGCTGGTGCAGGTACGGAGGGGAGCAGCCAGAAACGATAAACACTAGAGGAAATTAGAAAGAGATATATATTGCAAAGAATGTAACAATACTTAACTTTTTCATAGTACTGCAGAATGTTGATACATAGTTGTTAGAGGCCTGCCTAGTGCCTGTACAAAAGCAAAGTCTTCACTGGTGCCTATCTGATTACGAAGGTCCTAACTGGTTGCTAACTCAGTCCCAAGTGGACGATGTCCTTCAGTGGTGGCCACGAGCGGAGTTGTCGCAGAGGGCGCTCGTGGCTCTCGTCGTGAGAACGCCGCGCCGTGCGTGCATGGCGGCGCGCGGCGAAAGTAAGTGGCGCGCACTTTGTACTTGTGCGACACCACACTCTTCTTTCAGTAAATCTGTCCCCAGACAGGTATCAACTGGACGTCGTCCATCACTTTCTGACCTTCGTTTGATTGTAGCTTTTTTGTTTCTTCACATCTGTTAACATACCAAACCTACTTCTTCCTCTTTTTTAATTCTACTTCTCCCTCCATTATCCTCTGCAGTAGACGGCTCCTGCGTAATATCTGTCGCACCCAAGATGTTTTCTGTATCATCCTTTATTTTCCCTCCTCAACACCCCATTTCTCATTTTGTCGGTCCACTTCAATTTCTCAATTTTTCTCTATAGCCATATCTCAAAACTTACTAAATATTTTTGTTATTTCTCTCTGACTCCCCACGTTTCAGAACCATAACACACCACACTCCACGCAAAACATTTGGCGAAACTTCCTTAGATGAATGTGGATGCTCCTGCCCGTTAGTATATCTTTCAGTTTCTCAGACGCTTTCTTTCTCATGTGTAATATGTCTCAATTATGTATTATTTTCCAACCACATATTCCAACATTTCTGTATTTAAAGTGATAATTCTTACGTAGTAATGCTTTATGAACTAATAATTTCACGTTAGGACTAATGAAAATTGTTTGTTATTCTAGGAGTAAACGTACTACTTAAAACTAGTTTTTGTTTTGGCAGTTACTTCCTACAATTTGCATTGAATTATTTGTATAACAAATCCGTTTTTGGAGTACAACCGTAAAACGTCAATGTTATTGAAGTCTCCGTAGAGGAACTATGATATGAGTCATCTTTGAACACTTTCTTCAAAAACTGAAGCCCAATCACCTTTTAAATCAGAAAAGGGAGAGTATCGAAAGCATGCAAATACAGCCTTGAGGGAATTAATGGGTTTCACAATTAACTTTCCTACACAATCGTGCGATTCCTGCTCGTTTTAAAAATAAATACAAGAACAAACTGTGTACAAAACGAATTACGTCTATAATCAAAAAGCTATCTAGATGTGAATAATATGATAATTATTAACACCAAGCGATATCAATCTCACAACTCTCACTGAGCTTACCAATCAGTTTGAATGAAATAAATTTCGCCGGCCGCGGTGGCCGAGGTGACTGAGGCGCTCCCGTCACGGTCAGCACGGCCACTACGGTCGGGGGTTCAAATCCCCCCTCGGGCATGGATATTTGTGCCGTCCTAGTTCGTAAGTAGTTCATAAGTAGTTTGTAAGTTTAGGGACTGATGACCCCGTAGTTAAGTCCCATAAGCTTTACAAACATTTGAACATTTTTGAAATACATTTCTTATTTGACAAAACAGTTGCCTTTTTCCAGGAATATTGTCGGTCATCATACAAAAAGATGGGAACCACTGAGGTATATTATACAAAAGCAATAGGCCGATTTTAGCACTATCGCCATCATCATTTGCAGGTGAAGCCGGTCCGGTAACAGTTGCTAAATTATAAGTAATAAAAATGTTGTATAACTGTGTGCTGGTGCCTACATCCCTACTGAATTGTGGTGCTACCGCTGTTTTGTAATATTATCGATGCATTATGAACAACAATTACTGCGTAATTTTATTGCTCATTCTTCTTCTGGTGGAAATGTCATCTTCGTGCTTTTATCGAGGATATAAATTAGCGCAGTATGTAGAGCTCTTCCAGTGATGGGTTATGGTTACATAGTTATATGTTACAATGATCTGTGGCGTGTTTGTTATAATCTTTCTTGTATTTTCGTAGTGTGTGTATACTTCTTTTAAATTATTTTATGCGGACTGAGCAAAATGTATCTACATAATTTTCATGATTAATGTCTCTTTGCTTCTTCAACTGGGTATGGGTTTCCATGAGACATTCATGTTTTGCTTACGCAAATCATCAGATTCCTCGTCTTTGAACAGTATCTTTACGCTATTTTGTGGAAAACTGACATTTTGAGCCCTTGTCTGAGTATAAAATAAAGAATGAGTCTTACAATCGTTGTGGATCATTTATTTCACTTGCATGTATGTGTATGTGGTGAACCACTAGTACGTGAAATTAGTGATACACAAATTGCCCATCGCTTCAATAAATGCAGAAAACAACACTGCGACGTAATGAAGCTGATTTTTCGTTCTGAGTAAAGGAATAACAACAACAATTCTATCATAAAAAGTTTGTTTACAACATGTCTCATCATTAGTCGCACTTCAAATAAGTCGTATCAAACACATCTTTTATTTTTATTTTATTTTGTATTGTAGGACACAACGTAACCAAGAAACTTTCGCAACAAGGCAAAATTATGAGCATAAGCAAAATGTAGATGACAAGAAATGTATGTAAACGTGAACAGTCGTCTGATGATGAACTATAAGGTTTGAAACCGCAAACGGCGCTATTTTGTAGATATGTAGCGTAATTAATTGTGGTTGGAAGCTGTTTACTTAATTGTGCAAATCGATCTGTAACAGATTTTGTTGTTGTGAAAAGTGGATCTTGACCACGTCTTTGCAACAGCCACTGACAGAATTTCACTCTCATCTTGTAGTCTAACGGCTCACGAGGAGACCACATGGGTATATGGGTATGATTTTAGAATTTTTTTACGTTTATAATACGTGTAGTTTAGAACTCAAATAGCTATCAGCCGAAGCCAATCGAAGCAACTCTAAAATATTCTAGAGAAAATGACTTTTAAGTTTTGCAAGTACATGTAAGTATGAATAATTATAACAGTAGCAGCGTCTGTCGGTGTAGGTGAGGTGGTAGCCTCGCAACCGTAGAGTCGGTGCTTCGAATCCCGCTGTGTCAGATTTCTTTTTTTCGAATACTTACACAAATTTGATACCTAATGGTAATTTTTACTAAAAATGCGAGATTTTTCGTAATTTTATATATTTTAAATGGTTGTTTATAATGATGGTTTTAATACAAAAACATAACAAGTTGCATTTCTTCAAGTAAAAAATTTCGATAAGCGCCTGCAAAACTGTGCTTATCAGACCGAATGAGAGGGTGAAATTAGTGAGAGAGAAGAATTCATTCCATTATTCATCACCAGCTGTACTCTTCAATCTTCGGTGAAATGCTCAGGTATGCATTTTTCGCTTCTAAACTGTGCGGTATAAGAGAAATCTTCATGAACGTAAATGAAGTTTGCTTTCCAGTTGACATAGCAAAGAAAAATGACGACTGTAGAAATACAGCGTGTGTAGGATGTCCTCGATGTCGTGAAAAAAATTTTCGTGTTTTTATCCTTATCAGCCTGGCGTGTGAGACCACAACGAAATGAAGGATATTTTTTTTATTTCTCATTATTGCCACAGATATGGAATTTGCATTGTTTTTTGTGTGTTTTCTTATTAGTAATTTAAATCATCATCATTGTCAACCTTTTATAATATAAATAAAATTACTAATTAACAAAAATATGTGCATTTTTCGTAAAAATTACAATTAGGTATTAAAATGGTGTAAATATTCGAAAACAACGAAAAAAAGTGTCTCAGTGCGATTCGAACCATCTACTCTATGATTATGAGACCAGAGCGTTACCATCAGAGCTACACCATCAGATACTAGAACTGTTTTAATTATTGGTACTTGCGTGTACTTGCAAGTCTTCAAAGTCGATTTACTCAAGAATATTTGATAATTGAGTCGAATTGATTTGACTGATTGTTATCTGAGTTTTGAACTTCACATACCGTAAATATAAAAAAATTCTTAAGTCCAATACCCATGTTGCCTCCTTGTTAGGCTCACTGTTGGTGATCTCGGTTTCGCAACTGCCCTTGCAGATTACGTGGTCTAGTAGATGTTCAAATG
This sequence comes from Locusta migratoria, assembly GCA_026315105.1. Lineage (NCBI taxonomy): Eukaryota > Metazoa > Arthropoda > Insecta > Orthoptera > Acrididae > Locusta > Locusta migratoria. The sequence continues at coordinate 322,838,693 of CM048745.1, read as the reverse complement.
TTTGTAGAACTTATGGGACTTAACTACGGGGTCATCAGTCCCTAAGCTTACAAACTACTTATGAACTAGCTAAGACTAAGGACGGCACAAATATCCATGCCCGAGGGGGGATTCGAACCCCCGACCGTAGTGGCCGTGCAGACCGTGACTGGAGCGCCTCAGTCCCCTCGGCCACCGCGGCCGGCTCTAGTAGATGACGGCCCCATTGGCGCGCTGAAATTCTTCGTGCACTAATTCCATTTGCTGCAATACTCGTTTTTGTATAAGTCCAGGAATAGTGCATGAGTACTGCCATGACCAGGGCCGCCTTTCGCAGGGGATGCATGGGGTGTGGGCAACGAGCTAGAATTTCATAGAGTGGCTGACACACGAGTTACAGCGCTCTTTGCGGCAACCAGCGTAAACTCGGCAGCCATATTTTGGGTGGTCAGTACACTCGACAGGAGTCTGACCATCGTACGTTGTTGCTGAACGTGAAGTGCTGTATTTAGTGTATATTGTATTTAGTATACATTTTCTGTATTATCTTTGCTTCAGCAGTATGTCTAAAGTGTGTTCAGCATTTAAATACACAAATCGAAGTGTTAAAACGACAAATATTTCGAGCAAGAACGCCAGTTGTTTTGCCTCTTTTGGGCTCTGCCTGCGTATACACAAACAAAACTCCTGGCTAATGACACATAGCTTCCCCAAAGGTGAAGCTTCAGATGATCTATCTTGCAATTCCTTTGAAGTAGACTCCATAAAAAAGGCTCAGCTTTCTGCCTAGCGTCTGTCTGTTTCTTCTTCTGTTGCTGTTGCACCGGCCGCGGTGGCCGAGGAGACTGAAGCGCTCCAGTCACGGTCTGCACGGCCACTACGGTCGGGGGTTCGAATCCCCCCTCGGGCATGTATATTTGTGCCGTCCTAGTTTGTAAGTAGTTCATAAGAAGTATGTAAGTTTAGGGACTGATGACCCAGTAGTTAAGTCCCATAAGCTTAACAAACATTTGAACTTTTTTTTTTTTTTTTTTTTTTTTTTTTTTTTTTTTTTTTTTTTTTTTTTTTGCTGCTGCCGTTGATGAAAGAGTGTCTCATCTGTTGAATAATAAAATAAAAACTTTTGAGTGTGTATACCTTCTATAAAAACATTTTCATTTGTTGTTGACAATACTTGATCAAACATGGTTAACATATAATCATTTCAAAGCGCGGAAGTAATATTAACAGCCGGAATTCTTCACTTGTTAAATGTCTGTGTTCTTTGTTGCAAATATTTACGCATATCAGCGTGGCAACAACGTAAGTTATTAACGATATGTTATTTCGGTGTAGAATGCTTTTGTGGCAGCTGATTGCAATATTCTGTTGTTACTTTCGTCTTTGTACCCAAATTTCGTCAACCAAACTTCACAACCAAATCCCTTAATTGCAATTTTACGATTATGTGGATTTGATACGTTTGATAAGCACCAGATAAATGTGTCTTAGACTCTATGAAAGCAGTTGTTACAACACATTAACAACAGATGTAAATCCATGAGCATGATTGTTCATCATAATTACTGTTCACTGTATAAGTTTCGCAACACTTTTAGTCTATGAACTTGCATTATAATTAACACAAATATTTCCAAAGTGGTACTTTCGTTGTTGGATCAAACCTCAGCTAACTGTTATACTTCGAACTGGAAGTATATTACTGACATATTCGTGATATTTCATTACCGCATTTTAATCTGGCTCATCAATTCGCAGGTTTGATAAAGTCTGGACACACCAACGGAACTTCATGCACATCTGAACTCAATAGTCAATCTTCATTTAAAACGTAAAAGTGTGTAAATAGGCAAAATTCTCGAGTGGCTGTGGCATAACAACAGTCTGCTGGTAACCTAAATAACGTGGCGGACGCCAGTTCAATTTGCCTCAAACATGACGGACCTATCGCCACTCTGTGAAAATCGAGCTCTTTGGGAAGGGGGACCGCGGTGCCGATACCACAGACAAATAGACCTCCACAAGGGCCCGGTCCCACGCTCAAGGGTGCGGGGAGGGAGGGTTTCCAGCAGTTCCGTAAGATGTCCCATGATGGCGCTGCGGTCAGAAGCAGCCCTTTAAACTGGACAGAGCTGGCGGCAGGTAGCGGCTGTCCCCACCACCACCTCCCCTCAAACGCCAACAAGCCGGACACAGTAATTCGTAATATTTTTCACGATTACTTTGGCTCATTCTGAATATAATTTGAGAATTAGTTGAATTAGAAACCTGTTGTATCACCTTACAGGTGTGTTACAACTTCATTACGTTGCTACTATCCAACTGTTCCTTAATTTAATAAACATTTGTAAAAGTGATCGTCAATAAAACGAATTTAAAAAACGTATAGATATTAGATCATTGTATTCAGAATTTTATTAAAAATAATAAAAACTGTATGATTGAGTAAAAGTTCTAGATAATTACTGGATTCATCCCTAACATAGGAGCACATCCGATAATTGTGTTTATTTCATTCAAGTCATGGCAAAACACTCTTTGTATGGCACTTTTATTTGTGCTGCTGCAATTACACAATTCATTTATACGAAAGCTTTTTGTCAAATAGTTATAATGATGTGTATTCTGTAATATAATGTGGTTAACCACTGAAAAAGAGAGTAAGATGCGTTATAGAGAAGTAGCACAAATTTGTTCGCAATAAAATTGGCAAAATAACACGTCAACCAGACAGATTTCACATGAAATGTTGGTCCTTTAGATTTCTCGTCACAAACGGTACGATTTGTGCCCGCCAAACACAGGGAACTAAATCATTAGAACATAAAATCCTTCGAGAACAGGTAGATGTTTCTATATTAATAAGGAGCTCAACGGCTAATTTCAGCAATGCTTGGCGCAAATCAAGAGGCTACCGCTAGGCGCTAGGTGTGAGTGACGTCACTTATGTCAATAGAGCTCGTTAATGGGCGAGTCACCAGGTGGCACTGCTGCTTTCTGATGACGTCACAAGCTGGTACGTTGCTTTCGGCTAGTCGCACCTGCCGGGACACAGCCGTGGCCTCGTGGAAGGCGACACGAGCTCTCCCCTCAGCCTCCCCTCCACGCTACCCTCAGAAGCGCCTCTAGTGTCGTCTACCGGTACTAAGCCAGGGAACCGCCTGACACCTGCTAGCATCTTACGGAACTACGAGGGGAGCGTAGGACAGTGGTTTAGGGAGGGGGGGGGAGCTGCTTCTCTGTAAATGTTACTCTGTGGCGATACCCAGGGGGCGCCAGGCGGGCGACACGTGGGGATGGCCGCGTGGTCTAAAGCCCTTTTTAAACGGTGAACGAAGGAGAACAAAATAGATAATAGTCTACTGAAGCGCCCCTAGCGTACTAGCCCTGAACTACAAACTCAAGCAAGATCTTGTGGCAGCGTGTTTAGACGATAAATGTAATCGAACAGTAATACCCGATGTTGAAAGTGAGGTTAAAAGCCGATTTGTTATGTAGGAAGTCATAGTTTAATACTGGAATTGAGGAAACAACGCTAAATGTTACTGACGACCAAAGAAAACCTTGCAATCAATGTTTTTGGTCAGCTTAGTGTGGTAAAGTTCTGGGTAGTGAAACAACATTTCAGAACATTCACATCTATTTTCAAGCGAAAAAAATAAACTTATGAACACATCAAGCAATATTTATAAGAGCGTAAAAAGACCTTCTTTACTTTACCTACTACGATTTGCCCAATGACATTGTTAATAACGTCATGCACAACTGAATTTTTGTCTTTCATTTGGACTGACTTTTTCATTTAAAATGCTATTTAATGAAAATTGCATCATCAAATTACACTCTTATTCAAATAAACAATTGGCTTCAGTCTTTTCTGTTACGGTATTGCAAATCATAAACCATTTTTCGGTTTCAGATGTACGACTCGCTTTTCGGTGGACAATAATTGAGATAAATATTTAAGTCATCGTGAAACATTTGCAATTTACCGCTAAACTAAAGTGTAATAATAAACTAAAGATTAATAAGACAAGTTTGCATGCAAACCGTGTATTTGCCGACTACAGTATGAAAATCGCGTGACGAAAATAGGTTAACTTCCGATGTCAGCTGACGACCGTTCAATTAAAACAATTTTCTTGAGAAAGCTTAACGTGACGTTGACGTTAGGTGACGGTCTGGTGACGGACAGTGTGAATGCCGTCATTAGAAATACATTTTGTAATATATTCTGATCATAAACTTCGACATAACGCAAAATATACCTAAATACGAAGGAAAATGGCGGACTAACTGGAGCGGCAACTGCAGCAGACAGCTGCTAGCTCGCGCATGCGCAGTGAACCTACTAGTATCGAATTTAGAACTCGTCCTATTTCTTTATCGCTATAATCATCGCGCTTCGATACTAGCGCGATCATACTACTGCAGCCGTTCAAACGACTGACGGCCGCCATTACCGCAACTTGTTAGCAATCTATTACAAGCTCGTTGATCGTTTAAAACGGGCTTAAGAGGGCAGACCCGAACTGGGCTACTTTTAGTGGCCTTTAAAAGGGTTCTCTAGAAAGGACAGTTACTCCCACACTCGAACTGGCAACTTCCGTTCGCAGGACGGTCCGACCCAAGGCGTTCCCGGCTCTCACTGAACTCGTCAGTCCAGTGAATGATACCAGCTCGCTGACATCTGTGTAGAATCACATAGTGTTGCGTTTTGTACTTCAGTTTAGACATGGAAGCGAATAAAACGACAGAAAGTCACGATTTTCAACCTGTTATTACACATTTGATCGGTAACGGTTATAAATTCAAACTTTACGGAGCTAGGGAAGAACGTGGATGGTGATGCTGCGGTAAAAGTTCACGGTGTGCAGTTATTTACAGTAGGCAGCGAACACATATTATCGCGTTTGGAAGGCACTCCTGACCACGCACCTGTTGCAGAAGAATGGAGAATTATATCTGTTGTTGTTATGGTCTTCAGTCCGAGACTGGTTTGATGCAGCTCTCCACCCTACTCTATCCTGAGCAAGCCTTTTCATCTCCTCATAAGAACGGCAACCCACACACACTTGAATCTGCTTACGATACGCGTCTCTTGGTCTCCCTCTGCGATTTTTCCCCCACGCACTTCCCTCCAATGCTAAATTTACGATTCCCCGATGTCTAAGAATGTGTCCTACCAAGCGATCCCTTCTTTTAGCCAGGGTATGCCAAAAATTCCTTTTCTCACCAATTCTGTTCAGTACTTCTTCATTTGTTATGCGATCTACCCACCTAATCTTCAGCATTCTTCTGTAACACCACATTTCAAAAGCCTCTATTCTCTTACTGTCCGCACTGCTTATCGTCCATGTTTCACTCCCGTACAAGGCAACACTCCACACAAATGCCTTCAGAAAAGACTTCCTTACACTTAAATTAATATTCGATGTTAGCAAATTTCTCTTTTTCAAAAATGCTTTTCTTCCCATTACCATTCTGCAATTTATATCCTCTGTACTGCGACCATCACATGTTATTTTACTACCCAAGTAACAAAACTCATCTACCACCTTCATTGTTTCATTACCTAATCTAATTCCTGCAGCATCGCCCGATTTTCTAAGACCGCATTCCATTATTTTTGTTTTGCTCTTGTTAATGTTCATTTTATATGCTTTCTTCAACACACTGTCCATTCCATTAAACTACCCTTCAGGTCCTCTGCTGTCTCTGACAGAATTACAATGTCATCAGCAAAACGCAATGTTTTCATTTCTTCCCCCTGAACTTTAATCCCTATTCCAAATTTTTCGTTGCTTTCCTTCACCGCCTGCTCGATGTATAAATTGAATAACATCGGAGAAAGGCTACAACTCTGTCTTACTCCCTTCCCAACTGATGCTTCCTTTTCATGCCCTTCGAGTCTAATAACTGCGGTCTGGCTTTTGTACAAGTTATAAATAACTCTCCTTTCCTTATATTTTACCCCTGCTGACTTCAGAATTTGAAAGAGTGTATTCCAGTTAACATTGTCAAATGCTTTCTCGAAATCTACAAAAGCTACAAATGTAGGTTTGCCTTTCCTTAATCTATCTTCTAAGATAAGACGTAAAGTGAGTATTGCCTCCCGGGTTCCTATGTTCCTCCTGAATCCAAACTGATCTTCCCCGAGGTCAGCTTCTACCAGCTTTTCCATTCTCCTGTAGATAATTCGTGTTAAAATTTTGCAACCATGACTTATCAAACTGATGGTTCTGTAATTTTCACACCTGTCTGCGCCTGATTTCTTTGGAATGGGGATTATTACATTTTTCTTAAAGTCTGAGGGTATTTCGCCTGTCTCATAAATCCTACACACCAGTTCAAATAGTCTTGTCATGGCTGGCTCTCCCAGAGACTTTAGTAGCTCTGAGGGTATGTCATCTACTCCTGAGGCCTTGTTCCGACGCTTCAAGGCTCTGTCAAATTCATCTCTCAGTATAGCATCTCCTATTTCATCTTGATCTACGTCCTCTTCATTTCCTACCACATTGTCTGTAAGTTCATTTCCTTTGTAGAGCTGCTCTATGTACTCTCTCCACCTTTCAGCTTTCCCTTCTTTGCTGAGAACCTGCTTCCCATCTGAGTTCTTGATATTCGTAGAGTTGCTTTTCTTGTCCCCAAATGTCTCTTATTTTCCTGTAGGCGGTATCTACTTTTCCCCTTCTTATACATTGTTCTACAGATTTGCATTTGGCTTCTAGCCACTCCTGCTTAGCCATTTTGCACTTCCTGTCAATCTCATTTTTTAGTCGTCTGTACTCCATTTTGCCTGTTTCATTTACTGCATTTTTATATTTTCTCCTTTCATCAATTAAATCTAGTATTTCCTGTGATATCCAAGGATTTTTTGTAGGTCTTGCCTTTCTACCTATTTTGTTCTCTGCTGCCTTCACTATTTCATCTCTCAATGCTACCTATTCCTCTTCTACTGTTTTATTTCCCCCTGTTTCTGTCAGTTGTTGCCTAAATATCCCTCTGAAATTCCTTCAATTTATCTAAGTCCCATCTCCTTATTTTCCTACTTTTCTGCAATTTTTCCAGTTTCAGCCTACAGTTCATGACTAACAAGTTATGGTCAGAGTCTATATCTGCCCCTGGGTACGTCTTACAGTTTATAACCTGGTTCCGGAATCTATGTCAAAACTCATAGCCAATTCTGTTGATTCCAATTCAACAACTTTGAAAATATTAACAAGGATAGACGTAAGGTTTATTCGTAACAATATTATTCGCACTCTGCGTTGATGAAGAAGATACAGCCTTTCCTCGAAACGTTTGGGCACCAGATGGCGCATCATTGTGGAGGACGACTAACACTTGCGAAAGCTTTCATTCCCAATTCAATGCGAATCTCCTCACCCAAATATCTTTCAGTTAGTGAAAAGTCTGGAGCATGAACGAAATTATACTTATATGAAAATTAACTCGGCAAAAAATATCACCATCCCAACGGACTCAAAAACCTGGAAGAGGCACACTTTCCTGCAACAGAGATTTACATTACTTAGGAATGGTGGAATTTGCAAATTAGACTTCGTAAAGTGCATTTCATACCAAGCAACAGTGAGCAGAATATGAGCCAAACAAAATGCATTTGTTTTCTGTATATATTTTTGCATGTGAAACTTGAAATGAAATCTTTGTATTTGTATACAATTTGTATCTTTTGGCCCACTTTAGGTTACGGTAGTAACACTAAAAGTGGGCCTTTGCGATCGTCTTTTGACAGCTCGAAATTTAAATGAAAATAACGGCTTAACTATTCATCTGACACGAAAATTGAACAACCGAATTTTTAGAGGAGAAAATTCTCTACAACTTTTCTCTCTTGTCTTTTTTTTTCATATCTCGTAGCGTTTCAAAGATATTTGCAAAAAATTACAGTGATTTTGAGATGTATGTCCGTCTGTCTGTCCGTAACGTGTTCCCTGTTTTTAAGACGAACCGTTCAACCGATCAGCACCAAATTTTACAGACATGATTGTAGGCCGCCAGAGACCGGAACCTCCCTTTTTCAAATTTTTCGGACAAAAAATACAGTAGTAATACCAAAAAAAGGCGTTAGTAATATAATTGTAACTGCAAAAGGACCGTTAATCTGACACGAAAATTGAATAACCTAATTGGTAGAGGAGAAAATTCTCTACAACTTAGCTCCCTTATGGTTTTTTTTCATATCTCGTATCGTTTCAGACATATTTGCAAAAATAACGGATATTTGACAGCCTCCATTGAATTAACGAAAACCAGCCGTTCGGAGATGTCACGTGACATTCCTCACCCAGAACTCTCTCTGGCATACACCATGTTGCGTTGTGTATTTGATGATTTTCTTATTGTAACTTACACGTTGTCATTTCAAAGCAATGACGCACTGAAGAATTAACAAAATCACATCGTTCTTCGTACGATAAATGTTAATCTAGTGTCTACAAGTGACATATTAGCATCAGTTAACAACGGCCATCAGTAGTATGAGATTAAAGGACTCCATTTTTAATTGATAGCCGTAGCGTAGTGGGCAACGAATTGGACCATGACGTTAGAGGTTGGTGGTTCGGAAGCCGCCGCTACCTGAATTATTTTTTTTTCTAGAAGGGTTAATTAATTTTTTGGTATTTAGATTATTATTTTGGTCCAAAATGTTTGCAGAAACTTATAAAACTACAAATCTAAAGTGGGTAGGAAACCACGTCAGGGAGATTTTTTTATATCTTGTTCCTTGGCACAGTATTGACATTACTCCTTAAAAATTGTACAAATAGGTGCAGAGGTTGCGCACTTGGTAGGTTTAGATTTGGAAGCATTTTGCGAGATTGTGCAGTTGGTCTGCCAGGAGCAGGTAGGAGTTGCCGAGTTGACCAGTTGGTGCGTTCCACTCAGGGGGCAGTTTGAGAACAGTTGCCCAGTTCGACTCTTCCTTTTATCACCAACAGGTAGAAATTGCCCAGTTCGGACGAGCCTGTCTAAGGCGCGGCCGCTCTCGCAGGAAGCTCAAGTCCTCTCTCGGACATGGCTCTTTGTGTCTTCTTTAGAATAAGTGTGTAAGAGTAGACACCGATAATCTTAGCATTTTGAGTACAAAAGTACTCACAACATTTCACCTGGCGAGCCTCTTGTACCATGTGCAATCTGTCTGTTTTGACAATTACTGAACAAACTTTCATTATACCTGTAAAAATGTAGGCACCGATATTGTTTACAAATACGCCTTATGGAGATTTCTACATAGGTTCGACATTCGATGGGCAAGTATAAGTGGTACAGTAGACTGTTTCGCGTAGGAGTGAATGGAATAACTTGCCTGCCGTTGCGGAAAGGGAAGGCGATATTGAATGATGAAGATGAATGGAGGCCACTAAACAACGAGGTTTTCAGCGCCCGGGCATAATGTAGTTGAGGCGAGTATCAGGAATTTTTTTTTTTTTTTCAAGATGAGGAAAACACAATATAAAATTCACAATTCAACAACTGGAGATAAAACCTGGGTGCAGCATGATTAAAGGTAGGTAACTCAAGAGCCACTATCGTACTTTGTCTAAAAAGTAGAACGTGGAGGAAGTAGTTAAAATGACAGGATGAAATCTGTCTGCCTGCAGGAAGAAAAGATATCAACCTACCAATCTACAATACTCTAAAACCGCCAGCCTAAAAGCTTAGGCCAGAGTCCAGAAATTTCAGAAAAGTGTAAAAGTTTGAACACACTCGCCTCGTCGTCGCCTAAAATATGTGGCAACTCCGCACCAAGATCTGCCTCTGTTCCATGTGCCTAGTATAAGGTGTAAGATTACCGCCCAATAGAAATGTTGGTAATTAATAGCATTTGATAATTAAACAGTATGAAGTTCACTGCAAACATTGACCATGCCAATGCACTAAATGTTACACAATTTTAACCTTATTAATTATGGTAGCAATGTATGTACACAGTTGGGTGACAACATTTATAGTTAGGCCATAGGTAGAAATTCTCCACGTTGAGATTTGCTGTGTGCTTGTAGCTGGCGGGAGACCAGCGAGCAGGCTGACGTTGGTGGCTTGTTCCAGCTTAGGATTTTCCAGTTCGTTTCCGGTGAGGGGAGAGAGGGACAATGGCGAGTGCCAGGCACAGTTCAGTGCACAGCGTGAAATAAAATATTCTAATACTACTGGAATTTGAAGTAATACGATGCAGTTAGGAACCTTTAACGCCCTCATTACAAAATAACCTGTTGACAAATAAACAATACATTAGCTGATATAGTCACATCTGACGTAATATGTTTAATTGACAATGAAAAGTAATAAATTACCAATGAATACAAGACAGTTACACAACTAGCATGGCAATGTTTGTTTATAACAAAAAATATTAACTATTTCTCATTTTATTTTCAATTAATCTTGTGTATTTTACATTGAAATATTCAGTTAAATCACTTATCTGTGATCTAAGAAATTGCACGATTATGATAAATAGTACAAAGGATGTTTATACTAATATAAAAACCTAAGAAGACAATTTATTTAATGTGTAGTGTAATTATTTTTATTGTAAGTAAAGTTTTAGAAATTTATTGGCTGAGCGCTGTACGTTGGCAAATCGGTTAGAACAGCTCATATGGGAAAGTTGATGACGTAGGGGAAAAAACCCCGGCAGTTGAGCTTTTGGCGCGCTCGCGCGCGTGCGAGGGCAGGAAGTGATGGAGTCGGGAGCACGTGGGGAGCTGGCTGGGCAGCGTCGCTCAGCAGTCAGTCGGCATGTGGACCTCGAGGTGGAGGTTATAGATTTGTGTGTGGCATTCGCCATGTGTGGTTGCTCATCGTAGACTGCACCAAGTTGAATCGAGTGCTACTGTGCGTTTGTGAATATTTAGCCGGTGGAACAAGGTGTGCATCGCATTGAATTAAAGTGACTGTGATTTGTTAATGTAACACGTGTCGTCGCATAGACATGAACATAAACGGTGTTTGAGACAGCCACATGGTGTGAAAACAATTTGCGATTAATAATCATTTTTGTCTGGGGCCTCACGAGCTACAATTTTATTTGATAAATGTGTCGACGTACAGACGTATCAGCCACAGGGTTTTGATATTGTGAAATAAACAACATAAAGTGAACTTTCACGTGTTTTCAAAAATAGTAGTTAGTACACCCTTTTCTCTCATGAACTTGATTTTATTATGAATTTGTTTTGTTAATCATATGCAGGGAAGGAAAGCTGCGAACGTGTGATATCATCCCCTAGAAAACGAGTCAAACAGTCGCAATCACAGATCCAGTGTTTTTTCATGTTTAGGAATTTGGTTCGCAGCTGGTGGTTGTGAGTTTTAAAAATTAATCATTCCCTATTTTAAACTCTCACCCCCGACCTTCACGCTCGCAAAGGTACACTCTATTAAGATGTGTCGGACGATCATCTGTACGCCACAGGCATCACACATCTGGGACTCCTCTCGTCCTAGGAGGAATCCGTGGGTAAACGGACAGTGCCCGAATCGCAGGCGGGTAATGGCGACCTCATCCCTCCTGAGGGGCCGGCAGGAGGATCGCTACGGACGCTTCAGCAGCCGCAGCTTATTATCCGTTACTGACAGCCATTCCTCCTCCCACAACTGCAGGGACCGCAGCCGCAACAAGGAAGTGGCATCGTGCAGAGGAATAGGGCACTGTGCCACTACGCTGTCTCGACAGGCCTCTTTGGCGGCCCGATCGGCTTCCTCGTTTCCTGGAATTCCAACGTGTCCTGGCACCCAACAAAATATGACCTCTTTCCCCCGACGTTGGAGAAGGGTCAGTGCGTCCTGTATATCTTGCAATAACGTCACAACTGGATACAGCTGACGTAAGTCTTGCAGCGCATTAAGAGACTCAGATCAGAGAAGAAACCGCTTACGCCGATCACTTCTGATCTGCTCCAGTGCTATCAGAATCGCACACAGCTCTGCTGAGCAGAATAATTCTCAGGAAGACGAATCCGGATGGCACGGTCGGGGAAAACGACGGGACAGCCGACGGAATTATCCTGTTTCGAACCGTCAGTGTACACCACTGTATAAGTGTGATGCATGTCTAAAATATTAAAGAACACTGACTTAAAGGAAAGGCGAGCGACAGGAAATGTTGACGTAATACACACTCGACAGAGACTGTAATTCTTAGATTAGCCACGCAATAATAATACTGCAACTTCTAATCATTGGGTGTGAAATATTGCAGGAACACTGAAACGGACTTTACGTTGGTACTTTGTAATGCAGACTCTCTGCAGTTGAATGTCGTTCGGGAACGAATGGTAGTTTACAACCACACTTTTTGCCTTTCTACTGTGTGACTGATTTCTCGTTACAACAGCCAGGTATTTTAAGACGATACTTTACACCGCAAAAACACCAGAAACTAAAATACCGAAAATCATAACACTACTATGTTGCGCGCCTCAGTGGAGCAGCGTGTTCTAGTGGTGACGTCATGATCAGGACGACAAAGTTTCACTATCTGCGCATGTCAATATGAGCTTCCCCGGAAAGAGACAACAAACACAGGCTTCACAAATAAATAAAAGACTCCATTTGTTGACAGAACACAACAACATGTTTTCATTTTTACAAATCATTGAAAGCTAGAAGGAATTGGACAGAGAGCAAATAAAAACACAGTCTCAACCTTGAACAAATGTTAACAATAGATCGGGTAATGATAGGGAAAAAGCTCTTTATTTAGTTGAAATTACATCCTTTATTTTTTGTAAATAAAAACTCAACTCCATTTGACATGTCACATTTTATTTATTCCAATAATTTAATGTCTGTATTTCCAAATGTTTCAACATATTTGCTCATATATTTAACACTTCCTGTGACAGTAGCAGAAGGCCAAAGGTCATCCTCCAAACTGAAAATAATAATGATAATAATTTAAAAAATATTTACGTTCAACTATGACCCAATAAAAAATGATCATATGTTTATGAACTACCTTATACTAAGGACGACACAAACATCTATGCCTGAGGGGGGATTCGAACCCCCGACGGGTAACGGCCTCACGCATCAGAGCATAGCTCCTCAATGCGCTTGGTCACTCCGCCGCGATGATCCAAAATAGACTGACAAATTTGTCCATCATAAGTATCGAATCAAAAAAAAAACTTTTCAAAACAGATGATACCATAAAAAAGTTTGCCGGTTAAAAGCCAGAAATATAGAATTCATTGTCTGAAAATGTTTCTGTATTTTTATGTAAGTATTAAATTTTTTAAAAATGGAACATAAAAAGTACTTTTTTTTCCTTTGGTGGGAAGAGAGGGGGGGGGGTAGGGGGCGTTAGCTGATTTTTCTCACCCCGGCGCACAATATCATTAAGACGGCCCTGCCCAAGACCAACTGTTTTGAGACTACGGAGGAAGTGGCTGCTGATCCTGGAAAAGACGGATGAACAGTTGGGCAGGTGTTACCTTGCATTCATCAAGGGTGAGCCACTTAAAACTATTTTCCGTAATATTTGGAATAATACAAGTCGGATAAAAAAAAAGTGTGTTTATCTCAGAGATGGATATAAAGACCGACTCCCTCTACCACCCCTGGGGGCGGGAAAGAGGGGGTGACTTTAAAATCTTAAATAGCAAATCATGTTTTTTATTGCAGATTTGGATTCTCCGTATAAGAATATGCAACTTTCGGTTCTTGATGATGGCGCTGTAATCGGTAAAAATGTGTAACAATAGTATTGACGATAAATCGCCTTCACCAAATTGTCGATCTTACCTGGGATCTAAAACAATAGTGCAGAACAGACTATTTCTTAGTTAATGCAACCACAGCTTACATAATAAATTATTGTTAAGAAATTTCTAGAAATATTCCATAAATTTTACAAAATGTTCTAAAAAATAAATTAATAAATCATATAAAATAGACTTTTCAGATAATTTCACCATTTTTTTTAATTTATCAAAAACAACAATAATGGAAAAGTTAAAGTGTCGGTAGTTCTTTAATATTTAAATACCCCTTACTTTGATGGACCGCTGAAATGTGAATTCTCTTCTTTTGTCAATTGTTTCTTCACTACTGTTAATTAATTCCTGAAAGTAATCATTTGTACATCAAAGGCCAAACTTTTCTATCAAATATCATACTTTGAAATCAATATGATTATTTAAAAAAATCTTCCAAAAATTGTTGTAGGTTCTCTTGCTAAAAAGTAGGTAGTCGGAAAACCATGAATTTCCAAACGAGAGCAAAAATATTTCGATTACATTTTCGAAATACCAGTGGGGAGGTATGAACAGTACAACTTGATTGAAAGCGTTCTTCATCTTCACCTTCAAAATTAATTACAATTTCCTTCATAATGTAATGAAGACTTTTTTAGTGTCGAGAAGTTGTAAATGTATACTTATTTTTTGTAGTAATTTCCATGTAATATGGAACAAGGAAATCATGATGAGTGAAATGTTTTCTGCAGTGAAATGGAAAGAATGAAAATAAATTTATGAACTCCGTTGGAACATAGCTTTGAGTGTATTACATAAATAAACATTTTATACCACCCTTTGATTTCTTCATTTTCATTGACTTTTCTCCCCTTTGGTTTATAGCTTTGAACTTTCAGTGCTAGTTCGTCGAAATGATGTGCTCCAATTTTTCCTTCAATTTACGCCTTAAACTTCACTTTCTTTAAACTACCGCTATAGGTACTTCTCGGTCCAATGTATTTTATTAGCTATAATTGATAGAAAATTGGGAATTCATACTTTTATAAGATATAAAGATAGTTTGTTACAAAGTACTGAAAAGAAATAACTTTAATGTTAATCAAATTTCATTACATAATAACCTATTTGATATCAACGTACAATATTATATAACATGATAGTGTGCTAATTTCAAAAAGCTAAAATAATCTAACATCTGTATTATGTACATATAGAGTTGCTGTATATATTACAATATATCTATCACAATGTTACAAGTACTGCCCTCTGGAACAAGTGAATTACTTTTCTCTTTTCCAAAAACTTTACTAGTAATAAAATTCTCTGCGAAAGGCCGACATTAACGGATTTCAAACAGAAAAAAATACTGTACTCTAAAAACTTCCAAAAGGCCTTTATCATCTCTGGACAAAAAACAATGTATGGAAGAATGTGTTACGGCGTTCTGTCACCTTTGACTAATTGGCAAATTAGTTATAGCTAACAGGAGAGCTATATTTTAAAATTTTATTTCATTCAAGTTATTTAATTAGATATTACAGCCGTAGAGGCAAATATTTTGATGTATCTCTCCCTCTCTCTCTATGAACTGAACTATGAGAGAGTTTACCGTTTTAATCGCAGCCTGTTGAAGCTAATGTCCTATTGAATATTTATTTGTCAGTGATCTCCAGTTTCTCCCGAAATGTAATCCGAGAGCGGAACTATGAAAGGCAGAATTGTGTCGGTAACAGAAGGGATGAAAGTAGACTTCCCAGACTACAGTACGTTTCCGTCAAGCCAGCGGGACTGGCGAGGAAAGAAGGTGGGAAGAGTCGGCTAGTGAGCTGAGGGGAGGCGCGGAGCTGACAGGTTGCCCTGAGAACGTGGAGACTGCGACGGCTGACTGCTGACTGGCGAGGAGTCAGCAGCCGTTGTGCAGCAGTGCGTCGGCCAGCCGCCAGACGCGCCACCAGCTGCCGCTGACGGCGCCGCCACGCGCATGCGCGCCGGGGTTTCGCGCATGCGCGGAGCGCCTCCACCAACTGCGCGCCGTCTGCGCATGCGCCTTCAGCTGCGACTGCGCGTCCAACATGTCGCCGGAGTCAGCCTGCAAGAACACCGAACAACAGAGTTTACTTCACGTTACAATCGGAAACAAATGAATGTTGGGCTGTATACAAGAATGGATATCACGCACGCACCACAAAAGAACACGTTACGGACAGACAGACAGACAGACATACATCCCAAAATCACCATTATTTTTGCAAATAGTGGGCCAAAAGAGAGCGAATGGTTAAAAAAGAAGGTGAGAGATTATACAGTTTAATCATGCAATAGTCGCGCGCGGCCTGACAGTCAAATGTATTTTCTTTTCTTTTATTTTCCTTTCCATTTCATTTGTGTGCACAAAAAATTTAGAATCACATAAACTGAGAACATTCCTGCCATCAGTACATTACTGCATTGTTTCACGTGGATTACAAGAGCGCAGGTGGAATGGCTTGACAATTGCGGACGGACAGTCTCGCGCGACTATCTCCGATACAGCTTGGTTGGTAAGCCATTAGTCCCGTATCATAGTTTATTTTCAATGTATCTCTCGTTATTGCAGAGTTGTTTTCTGTTAGATACATGTTCTTTTTAGGTTCATCTTATATATTCACTAGCTGCTAAAACCGGCATAGCCTGGGTTTATATGCATTGTTCGAGTCTTTTGTTGAAACTAAAATAAAAACTCGAAAAGGCTTTCATCTTCATGTATCCATGAAAACAGTTTAGAAATTATGAAACAGTAATACAAAGAAATATGCATAATGTACAAAATTGTAAGTGCAGTATCCAAAGAAAGAAAATAGTAAAAGGCAAATGATGTGTAACATTATTTCAAAACTTGACTATAAACAATATTTACTGATACTCGTCATGGGAAAGTTTTTGTGACTCATTGTTTACGAAGTCATATCTCCTAAACTATGTGTCGTAGGTAGTTTCAGCCCCAAAGTATTGTTGTCTGATAGTAAGCAATATGTGTAGCAAGTGTAGTTGAAATTGGTCCATTATCTTAGGAGGAGATGTGGAAAAATAGGGCATGATGTAAAAGTTATTCGGAAATTTCATTGTTTGACTACATATCTCCTGAAATATACTACTGACCATTAAAATTGCTACACCAAGAAGAAATGTAGATGATAAACGGCTATTCAGTGGACACATATATTATATTAGAAAAGACATGTGATAACATTTTCACCCAATTTGGGTGCATGGCTCCTGAGAAATCAGTACCCAGAACAACCACTTCTACCCGTAATAACGGCCTTGATACGCCTGGGCATTGAATCAAACAGAGCTTGGGTGACGCGCAGAGGTACAGATGCCCATGCAGCTTCAACACGATACCAAAGTTCATCAAGAGTAGTGACTGGCGTATTGTGACGAGCCAGTTGCTCGGCCACCATTGACCAGACGGTTTCAATTGGTGAGAGATCTGGAGAATGTGCTGGCCAGGGGTGCATTCGAACATCTTACGTATCCAGGAAGGCCCGTACGGAACCTGCAACATGCGGTAGGGTTTCGCAGGGATTGAATGAAGGATAGAGCCACGGGTCGTAACAAATCTGAAATGTAATGGCCAAAGTGCCGTCGATGCGAACAAGAGATGACCGAGACGTGTAACCAGTGGCAACCTATACCATCACGGCGGGTGGTACACCAGTATGGCGATGACGAATGCGCGATAATGTGCGTGCACAGTGATGTCGCCAAACACGGATACGACAATCATGATGCTGTAAACAGAACCTGGATTCATCCGAAAAAATGACCTTCTGCCATTCGTACATCCTGGTTCGTTGTTGGGTAGACCATCGCAGGCGCTCATGTCTGTAATGCAGCGTCAAAGGTAACCGCAGCCATAGTCTCCGAGCTGATACTCCAAGCTGCTGCAAACGTCGTCGAACTGATCGTGCAGATGGTTGCTGTCTTGCAAACGTCCCCATCTGTTGACTCAGGGATCGAGATGTGGCTGCACGATCCGTTACAGCCAGCCATGCAGATAACATGCCTGTCATCTCGACTGCTAGTGATACGAGGCCGTTGGGATCCAGCAAGACGTTCCGTATTGCCCTCCTGAACCCACCGATTCCATATTCGGCTAACAGTCATTGGATCACGACCAACGCGAGCAACAATATCGCGATACGATAAACCGCAATTGCGATAGGCTGCAATCGGAAGCGTTATGGTACGCATTTCTCCTCCTTACATGAGGCTTTGTAACAACGTTTCACCAGGAAACGTCTGCTACCTGCTCTTTATTTATGAGAAATCGGTTGGAAACTTGCCTCATGTCAGCACGTTGTAGGTGTCGCCACCGGCGCCAACGTTGTGTGAATGCTCTGAATAGCTAATCATTTGCATATCACAGCATCTTCTTCCTGTCGGTTAAATTTCGCGTCTGTAGCATGTCATCTTCGTGGTGTAACAATTTTAATGGCCAGTAGTGTATGTGTCGTACTATGATGTAAATTCGAAGGTACATTCAGTAGTATATGTGCCTAATGTCTGGAAAATATGTGTCGTGAATGGTGTCAGTAGTAAAGACGTAATAAATCAAAACCTCATGCATGACGATGCGATTTTCCATTAACCAAATTATGACTTCATATCTCATGAACTGTATGTCGAACTGTGATATAGTATTGAAGGAACATTCAGTGGCATGTATGTGTACTGTCTGTGAATTGTCTCGCGAATACAATTTACAGTGTAGAAGTAATAACTTGTAACGCTGTGCCAAATGCCGTGAAGATGAACATCGGGAAAGTAGTAAGCGACAAACTTTTTTCTTTCATCATTTTGTTGGGCCTGTCGGTGAGTAAAAGTTACGTAAATATTTGAAATTATGTTCAAAGTTTATTGCAAGATGTTAAATACTTTAATTGTCAAGTAGTTGAACAATATAATCACGCGTCGCAAGATGGGACAGTTTTCATTATGAGGTGATATCGTATGTGGATTTTTCAGTCATAGCAAATGATTACTGACCTTAAAGAATATTTGTACCAAGCTTGCTTGAAACCGGTCCATTAGTTTAGGATCAGATGTAGAATATTATCACATGATGCGACCGCTCTTCGCGAGTTCCATTGGTTATGACGTCATATCTCCATCAATGTGTGTCTTAGGTCGTTGTGACCCCGACAGCGATTGTTGCCTGATAGTAAGGATCATGTGTATCAAGTTTGGTTAAAATCGGTCCAGAAGTTTAGGAGGAGATGTGGAACGTACATACACACATGCAGCCTATTTTATAAGATGTATAGATTTTTTTTTTTCTGCGAAACGGATCTATATGAAAAACTCTGCAGAATTTCGCCAAATGCGGGACACTATTTTGTAGTTTTTCATCCAGAGCAAGAAAGTGGTTTAACTGTGGTTTAACACACAGTGCGGGCATTATTCATACAAAGACAGTTGTTGCAAGTGCAGCACTGTGCTGAGTGTTTACGCCAGAGCTTTCCAAACTGGGTGTCGCGTCACTCTGGGGTGTCGCGCAGCAGTATCAATGGTGTCGCGAGACTAACGAATTTAGATTATAAACAAAAAAACGCATATAAAATAACACAAAATATCGTTCTCTTAGTACTACCCTGAACTTTCGCCTGCAGCTAATCATCCTTCTCTTTATTCAGTGCACCACAGATCAAGTATTAAAGGAATGATAGGTGCACATTAACTGCGTTCTCAGCCGCTAGGCGGCAGTTCTGCTTCAGCAGCAGTAGACACTCAGGGTTCATTCAAGCAGCTGCCAGTTGCCAGATTCCAGTAAACCACGCATGCGCAGATCTGCTGCTGATACTCGATAACAGCTCTTCCCATGCGCAGTTTGCTGGAACTGGCAGCTGTTTGAACGAACCTTCCTTCTCATAAAGCTGCACCTGAGCGTTTTTAATGGATTTATCAAAGCCACGTTACTCTCGGTAGCGTTTTAAATGTCAGTCAATGACACAGTGGCTGTAAAAGCTGTCACAGATTGTAAAAGCAGCCACAACTGTGCACTGACTAAAGCTATTTAGTAGCGATGTTGAGTATGGAGTATGGCCGGGTGATTAACGTAGAGTAGTATTTTAAATGCAGTGATCGTTGGTTGGAACCCTGGTATGCGTTAATATTTTTTTATCTCAGTTTCCGGTATCTAACAGATTCTGGGACCAAAAATGACGTTCATATTCTTACTTTTCACAAATATTTATCCATTTTTTCCGAATATGTCGGGACTTCCGAGGTCGTGGTGAAGCAAGAACGCAACAATTAAGTTCTATTCATCATATGTCATAAATACATCCTCTTTATTTCTGAAAATAATGTGATAATATTGAACTGAAATGGAACAGCCACTGTGCTTTCTAAATCAGAAATCCGAGCAGCTAATTTCCAGATGCCGTTTTCAATCGATCAAGCAAAACCGTATCTGGCCCTGACATGTACACACGACAGCGAAAATCGGTTTCCGAAATTCAGTTTTCGTGTTTCGGAAGTTGGGTCGCATGTAGAATAAGCAAGTATTACTGTGAGAGTTAGGCATTGTTGTCTGCGGTGTTACTCTGTTGTACATCTCCGTAGCCCCCAATGTTTCCTTTTCTTGCGATGAGTATACGTAATTTCGGCAGTGAAGATCAACATTAAACATGTCAATTTCAGTTTATTTTACAAACTACATTTAAGCGATACTTTATTTCTGCCCCCCACCCCCGCTAGAACAATCTAAATTCTACAATATGTATTTACGAAGAGCGTTCAGAAAGTAAGTTCCGATTGGTAATAAAATGAAATTGTACACAGATACAGAAGAAATTATTATTGCACAAAATTATGGAACTGTTAAACTACTTTTTCCATATAAATGCCGAAATTTTGCAGGCATTTGTCATAGGCTCCAGGTTTTGTATACCTTCTTCATAGAAATCTGTCGTCTGTGTCTTGAACCAGTTGGAAACAGTTTGTTTCAGCTCGTCGTCATTGGTTCTATAGCGAGAGCACTAATTGAAACCTACGGTTTTCCTGGATCTTGTCATCAATCGCGTGAACCAGTTCTTCTGTAACCAAAGGTGGACGCCCACTTCGTTCTTCATCGTGCACATCACTACGCCCGCCATTGAACTGTCGGACCCATCTTCTCACCATCGAATCACTCATCGCATTTGGTCCGTAAACATCGCAAATTTGCCGATAAATTTCACTTGGTTTCACTTTCCTCGCAATCTGAAACCGAATCACCGACCTGATTTCACAGGCGGCGGGATTTTCAATCAACGCCGACATTTCAAACGAGCCCAACAAAGCGTACGTAACTGATAGCGATCTCCAGATGGCGCTCGTTCTTCTCCTTGATACACATCGTCTACAGCGCGTGTGCGGAACTGCAATCGCAGCGCTGCAGCGGAGATAAATTGAAACGGAATTTACTTTCTGGACGTGCCTCGTATATTAGTGAAAGGGCGTCGCGCAAAACTGTGAGTTGTAAAAGGGTGTCGCTATGAGGAAAAGTTTGGAAAGCACTGGTTTACGCTCCTTCGTATCAAAATTGTTAGTTTCATAACTGTGATGAGTGCACCTCTTACAGGACTGTAACACGTTTTAGTGGCCGTACGAGTGGAGTGGGATGTTTCTGGAAGGCGGCTAGCACGCGAATAGCCCCGCCTGTCGGCGCACGCCCGCCAGCCGCGCCTCGTGTTGCTGGCGCCAGTGTTTTCGCAGCTGTTCGCCTCGCATAGAGACGCGCTGTGGCCACTGCTGGCGCCGAAAACGGCGCAGGACTGTGGCTGCTGGCACCAGTCGCAGGCAAGGAGCGCTTCCGCCTACACTCTAGACCGCTTATTGTTTTCTGCCGACTCGCGCGTTTTGCTCTGCAGCCGACTGTACTGCGGAAACTCTCATGTGGTCGCTGAACTATGCGGTATGGCCGCATGTCCGAAAGAACAGACATCACACCAATATAACAAGTATTTACACGCGAAGACTGCGTTAGCTTCATTTATTTCACCGCAAATGCGGTCATACGTTCGGACTCGCACGGGAATCCGTGTGTGTGTGTGTGTGTGTGTGTGTGTGTGTGTGTGTGTGTGTGTTGATGGAAATGAGGGACCAAACAACGAGGTCATCAATCCCTTTAACTCCGAATCGTACATGGCACAAAAAAAAACCCAACCACGAAAAATGTGGGAAAGCTAAAAGACCATTAGGAATTAAAATCATCTCACCGACAAGATTAAAGCCAACTTAGGGCAGCGAAAGCTACAGTGTCCGCACCCATAGCTCCGGAAACGACAATAACCTTCTAAACGGCAAGTTACTAACGGCACAGTGGTCAACAGATCACAGCTTCAGAGTAGGGAGAAATAAAACGACGTTAAAAAGTAACAGAGTGGCGGACGGAGTGGCGGGGGGTGAGAGAAGGCTCTGAACCCTGCAAACAGCGAAGAGTCACAAACCCACTCACCCCGACCAAGCGAGTCCAAGAGCTGAGAATACAACCTACCTTCACGGAGGAAGGTAAGGACACGATCAATCATCCGTGGGTCATCCGCCAAAACTAGACGCAACGAAGGCGGTAGTCCATAGTCGACACGAAGTGTCAAATGGAGAGGACATTCAACCAGAATATGAGCCACAGATTCTACCGCTTCACAATCACAATGTGGTGGATTGTCATTGCGTAAAAGAAATCCATGGGTCAGCCTGCAGTGTCCAATACGGAGGCGACAGAGGACAGTCGATTCTCTCCGGAAAGGGCGTAAAGATGAACTCCAAGCTGCAGTCGTATCTTTGACGGTGTGGAGTTTATTGGAAGGGGCAGTAGCTTTCCAGCTGCTATCCCAAGAGTAGTGAAGCAAAGATCTGATCTGCACCCGCAGATCCGCATCCGGAATTAGAAAGGGAGGTGGGCAGCGAGTAATTGCCGATCGAGCCAACCGACGGGAATCCGTAATAGCGAGTTAAGAGGTCATGGACGATAGAGCCGCTATACCCACAGCGTGCGACCTATGGGAATTTTTTGACGGACGGAAGGCGAGCAAGGGTGGCTGGCCCGAAGTGGGAGACCCGGGTTCGATTTCCGGCCCGGTTCACATTATCACTTGTCACCATTGATTAATTTCAGTGCCCTAATGCAGCCACTGTCAATCCTTGCTTCCTAATCCTTCTTCCCTCCTTCCATGCAAATGTAATATGGTGGTTCTTACGGATATACACACCAATATAAGATATATGTCTGTAATTATATGGGTCCGTTATTTTGTCTTTCTTATACACGGAACTTACCTGCATCTTTTCCAGTCGCTTGTTACTTAGCGCTAGATGAACGATTAGCGACAAATCCAAGCTAAGTAAGGGTCCAATGCCGCTGACTACTATTTGTAAAACCGAATCGGTACCCCATCTGAACCTGGCTTTTTCTCCTCTTCCAGCTCCTTTTCTACAATAGATATGCCTATTACTGTTGTTTCATTTGGAAGTTAGTGCGTCCATCAAATGAAGGTATGATCGCATGGCCCACCTTCGTGAATGATGTCTTACATGTTATATTTCAAACATCGGCCTTCATTTTTCTGTTTTCTCTCACCACCCCAGAAAGGTCAACGAGTAACTGGATCGAAGCTTTTGATCGCTTTTAGATTTTATAAAGGACCAGACTACTTCGGGTTCTCGGCAAGATCTTTTGCTCAGATATGGCGGTGGCATCGCCCTCATTATGGACGGGTGAATCTCTACTAACATTTGTCCGATTTGATTTGCTTGGCCTTTTTTAAACCGATAGTGAGAACTGCCTTTCTTTTCTCAGCGTTTTTTGAATATCATTATTAAACCACAATGGGTCATTTCCATCCTTAATCCACTTTGTCGGCACATACCGGGTGATCAAAATGTCAGTATAAATTTGAAAACTTAATTGATCACGGAATAATGTAGATAGAGAGGTAAAAATTGACACACCATGCTTGGAATGATATGGGGTTTCATTAATAATAATAATGTTGTGAACAGCACTGTAAAGCATGTCCGGAGTTATGGTGAGGCACTGGCGTCGAATGTTCTCATTCAGCATCCCTAGAGACGTCGGTCGATCACGTTACACTTGCGACTTCAGGTAACCCCAAAGCGAATAATCGCATGACTGAGGTCTGGGGATCTGGGAGGCCAAGCATGGGCTGAGCACACGATCATCACCAAACGACGCGCGCAAGAGATCTTTCACGCGTCTAGCAATATGGGGTTGTGCGCCATCCTCCATAAAAATCGTACTTTCCAGCAGGTGCTTATCAGCCAAGCTGAGGATGACGCGTTTCTGTAACTCATCGGCGTATCTCTCACGCGTCACGGTAGCAGTTACAAAACCAGAATCACGCAGTTCCTCGAAGATAAAAGGCCATGTAACGGTACATGTGGTAAATCCAACCCATACCGTGACTTTCTTGTCGTGCAATGGAGTTTCCACGACAGTTCTAGGATATTCGGTAGCCCAAATTCTGCAGCCGTGGGTGTTGACAGACCCTCGGATCATGAAATGAGCTTTGTCGGTCCACAACACGTTACTCAACCAACCGTCATCTTCCGTCATCTTTTGAAACGCCGACACCGCAAATGCCCTCCGATTCACTAAAACGTCAGGTAACAGTTCATGATGCCGATGGATTTTGTAAGGATAGCATAGCTACAGTCTACATTTCTTCCTGAAATGTCTCAGCAGCATTACGCCTTGTGCTCGGTAGGTCACTAAGTGGTCTATCGTCTGAATAACCCTGGGCTTCGAACGTCGAAATCATTCGCGCCCCAGCTGCATTTGTCAACGGACCTTTACCCTTTCGAATCCCCTTCCTATGGCGATAGGAACTAGCATATTCCTAAAAGAGCCTTTTCACGTAACATCAACATGCTGCAACTGCTGGTGCATCTGATTCTCTCTCATTACAGCTCCTTTTATACATGACATTCATACGCAGTCACTGACGTTTTGCTGTCCAACGCCATTTGTCGGACAGTTTTTGAACTTTGTTGTTGTTTTTTCCTAATAAAACGCCATGCCATTCCAAGCATGTGTGTCAATTTTTACGTCTCTATCTACATTATTCCGTGATTTATTAAGTTTTCCGTTCGTTCCTTACGTGAAAGTTGACTTGTTCTGCTGAAATTGACCGGCACGATATCCAGACGTATCTAGCACAAGTGGAATATGTTTGGAAATAGCTGACACGTGTGAATATTCAACTCACAACACTTTTAAAGCCACGTGAACAAGCTGAATAGGTGCGGGATAGTGTATACCAAGACAGTACTCTTGCCATGCAGAATTTCCTCGTGCTCTCAGGCGTCATGTTACGAACTGGGCGGTCGTTCCTGACGGAGGGTCGAGTCCTCCTTCGGGCATAGGTGTGTGTGTGTGTGTGTGTGTGTGTGTGTGTGTGTGTGTGTGTTGTCCTTAGCATAAGTTAAAGTAGTCTACGGACTAAAAACCATAGCAGTTCGTACCAATAGGTTTGCAAACATTTGAACAGAATTCGCCATCATCACGATAGATAATCAGCACTTGCATTGCCGTCTGTGAAGAGCACTGGTTTACGACGTACTATTATGTGTGTTCCTGCATACCTTCCATCCCAGCACCACTTGAGCTATTTACATGTAAATTTAATCATTTCATGTACTCCACATACAAGATTTTAAAAATAAATGTTCAAATTTTTGTAAATCCATCGGACCAAACTGTGTGGTCATCAGTCCGTACCTTGCGAACTAAGGTCAACTAACCTAAGGACAACACACTCCCATGCCCCAGGGAGGACTCGAACCTCCGACGGCGAGCAACCGCGCGCTCCGCAGCGAGGAGCCTTAGACCGCACGGCTACTCCACCGCGGCCTAACAACAATAAACCTTGAGTGATTAATATGATAATACAAACAGTCAAGATTGCATGAAATATTTTATTTTTATCTATGTTGGCCGGTTTCAGCCAAATAAAATCATATTCAGATCACAATCCTAGGGGTCCTAGAAATAGTATGTCGGTCCGTCCCATTTCAAGTACACCGAAAATTATGATCTGGAGATGATGTTATATGATCGAAACCGGTCATCTTATATATAAAAAGTAACGTTTGTTTGTCTTTTTATTCGTACTTTATACACGGCCATACCGTACATCCGATTGCGATAAGCCGGCCGCAGTGGCCGAGCCGTCTGCGGCGCGCCACTCATAGTCTGCACGACCGCTACGGTCGGGGGTTTGAATCCCCGCTCGGGCATGGATGTTTGTGCCGTCTTTAGTGTAAGGTAGTTCATAAGTAGTTTGTAAGTTTAGGGACTCGTGACTCCGCAGTGAAGTACCTTGAGCTTAACAAACATTTGAACGAAAATTGTAATTTTTATTTTTTATTTTCCCAAAATTATGATCTGTCCGTCCGTTCATTGACGTCTCTATTCGCTGTAATCAGTTTAACGTCTGTATTTTGCGACCGCATTGGAAAACCGTGCGGTTAGCAGACGAAAGGAAGTGCCTGTCCAATGGGAACCTAAAACATTTGATGGCAAGGTGATAGGTCAACCGATTCGTCCACAGGAAAGTCTGACATATTCCATACGACATTGGTAACGGTATGTGCGTTATATGACAGGTACACTCTCTCCGCCGTGCACTGTGGCCGACTGACGTCGTGCGTTAGGCGTAGCGTCCACATACTACCGCGCAGTTACCTCGCATCGGACGGACGGACGGACAGAAAAGAATTTTTGCAGAACGACATATTGACCATAGCTGTTTATTTTTTCTCAGTGCTACCGGTTTCGGTCATTTACCATGGAGTGGAGTAGCCGAGCGGTCTATGGCGTCTCGCTGCGGAATGCGCGGTTGCTTGCCGTCGGAGGTTCGAGTCCTCCCTGATGGGCGACTGATGGCCACGCAGTTTGGTCCGATAGATTTACAAACATTTGAACATTTGATTTGTAAATAGCTACCTCTTCTAATGCTTGATAATGGTAAATGACTGAAACCGGTAGCACTGGGAAAAAATAAACAGCTATGGTCAACATGTCGTTCTGCAATTATCTAAAAGCTGTTATGCCCCATCTGTTAAACATTCTCAGAAAAGAATTTTCTGAAAATGAAAAAAATGAAAATTTTCGCCTGTGAAAAGGTTCTAACCAAAGACATCTCGCTCTGGAGCTCCTCAGGCTAGCCGCGAGACCACGGCGCTCCTGTACTAACAACTGTAATAACAACGTTGCTTATCTTTCGCATCGACTGCTCAGTTTTTGTATTTTGCTTATTTTTTATAGTTCCATACTACTTCTTCCTGTTTTCTCCATTGATGTGTGTTTAGTTTATCACGGCCTATCCGCTGCACCAACTTATAACTAAATCTGGGAAGGTTCCGTTGCAAGAAGGTAGCCGGCCGCGGTGGCCGAGGGGACTGAGGCGCTCCAGTCACGGTCTGCACGGCCACTACGTTCGGGGGTTTGAATCCCCCTTCGGGCATGGATATTTGTGCCGTCCTTAGTTTAAGGTAGTTCATAAGTAGTTTGTAAGGTTAGGGACTGATGACGCCGTAGTTAAGTCCCATAAGTTCTACAAACATTTCGTTGCAAGAAGGTGAACTGATTTTCATTTCTGGCATTGTTTATATCGGTTGTGTTTATTACGGGGAAACGCTAGTAACCTGAAAGCCAGTGTTTGAGTCGGTAAATGAATGGCGCGAAGCTCTGCGGCGAGCAGCAGAGGGGTGGTGGCCGATATTGCGCTTAGGAATTATCATTAGTGCCGGGTGGCGGGCACTCGCCGTAATGGAGTCGGCTTTACGCGGAGGGCGTGGCCGCGCCCGTGACGAATGGCGCGCCGCTCAGCCTGCTGTTTTATGCAGCCGCTCACACACACACACACACCACACCACCTGCCGAGTGCCGGCACAGTCTGCATCGTCTCAGCGCGACACTCGAGAGTGGCAGCGTCACTGCTGTGAGGGTCTGGCAAGCAACCAGCAGAGTGCGTGCCAAACAGCCCTCCGCCCCGGCTCAAATATTTAAGAAGACACACATTTTCTTCCTCTGTTCGGAAGACGAAAATTTGACGCCAATGTCCAGTCGACAGTTCGCTCACTGGCGGAGGTGCACGAGGAATAATGTTCAGATGTTTGTGAAGCTTATGGGACTTAACTACGGCGTCATCAGTCCCTAAACTTACAAACTACTTATGAACTACTTACGAACTAGGACGGCACAAATATCTATGCCCGAGGGGGGGATTCGAACCCCCGACCGTAGTGGCCGTGCAGACCGTGACTGAAGCGCCTCAGTCCCCTCGGCCACCGCGGCCGGCGGTGCACGAGGACCGCACAAATGTACCATCATTTGATCAACGTACAAATTCCGAAATGGGGGACATAGCAATAGAGATTTCCGGTGTAGAGAAGCAGCTGAGAGAGCTAAACACGAAAAAGTCTGCTGGTCCGGATGGAATACCAGGTCGGTTTTACAAAGACTGTTCTGCGGCGTTGGCCCCCTACTTAGCTTGCATTTATAGCGAATCTTTAATTCAGCGCAAAGTTCCTAGTGATTGGAAAAAAGTGCAGGTGACTCCCGTGTATAAGAAAGGAAAGAGAACTGACCCATACAATTACAGGCCAATGTCGCTGATCTCAGTTTCATCTAGAATTTTGGAGCATATTCTCAGTTCGAATATAGTAATTTACCTTGAAACGGAAAAGCTTATTTCCATGAATCAGCACCGGTTTAGGAAACATCGTTCATGTGAAACTCAGCTAGCCCTTTTCTCACATGACATCTTGCGAGCCATGGACGAAGGGCAACAGGCGGATTGTGTTTTTCTCGA
Source organism: Locusta migratoria (assembly GCA_026315105.1). Taxonomy (NCBI): domain Eukaryota; kingdom Metazoa; phylum Arthropoda; class Insecta; order Orthoptera; family Acrididae; genus Locusta; species Locusta migratoria. The sequence continues at coordinate 322,810,117 of CM048745.1, read as the reverse complement.
CTTCAAAAAGGCGTTCGACGCGGTGCCACACTGCAGACTGCTAACGAAGATACGAGCTTATGGAATAGGTTCACAGATTTGTGACTGGCTGGAAGACTTCCTAAGTAATAGAACCCAGTACGTTGTTCTCGACGGCGAGTGTTCATCAGAGACGAGTGTATCGTCAGGCGTGCCTCAGGGGAGTGTGATAGGACCGCTATTATTTTCTATCTATATAAATGATGTAATGGACAGAGTAAGTTGTAATTTGCGGCTGTTTGCTGATGATGCTGTGGTGTATGGGAGGGAGTCGTCTGTAACTGACTGTAATAGCATACAGGTTGACTTACACAAAATTTCTAGTTGGTGCGAAGAATAGCAGCTAGCTCTCAATGTAGAAAAATGTAAGGTGATGCGCTTGAGTAGAAAAAAAAATCCTATAATGTTCGAATACAGGTCGCGTCGTTCAAATATCTAGGCGTAACATTGCAGAGCGATATGAAATGGAACGAGCCTGTAAGGACAGTTGTGAGTAAGGCAGACAGCCGACGTAGGTTTATTGGGAGAATTCTGGGAAGATGTACTTCAGCTGTAAAGGTGACCGCGTATAAAACGCTTGTACGACCACATCTTGAGTATTGCTCAAGATCAGTTTAAAGGAAGACATAGAAGCAGCTCAGAGGCGAGCAGCTAGATTTGTTACCGGTAGATTCGACCAATGCGCGAGTGTCACGGAAATGCTCCGGCAACTCAATTGGGGATCGCTGGAAGAAAGACGACGTTCTTCTCGTGAATTTCTGTTAAGTAAATTTAGAGGGCCGGAATTTGAAGCTGAGTGTAGTACAATCTTGCTGCCGCCTACTTACATTTCGCGTGGTGATCACAAAGACAAGATAAGAGCAATTAGGGCTCCTACGGAGGCATACAGGCATTCTTTATTTCCTCGTTCAATTTGGGAGTGGAATAGGAAAGGAAATGCCTAGTAGTGGTACAGTGTACCCTCCGCCACGCACCTTGTGATGAATTGCGGAGTATGTATGTAGATGTAGATCTCCTTTGTTAAGGATGGCGCAGCATTTGAGGCGCCCAAGATACAAGTGGTAAAGTCAAAAAGTCTGACAAGGCAACCACATGTGTATCGGATTTTAGAAATTTTCAAATGTTTGCAGAGATTATGGGACTTAACTACGGGGTCATCAGTCCCTAAACTTACAAACTACTTGTTGTTGTTGTGGTCATCAGTCCAGAGACTGGTTTGATGCAGCTCCCCACAATACCCTATCCTGAGCAAGCCTCTTCATCTCCACATAAGAACGGCAACCTACATCTGTCTGAATCTGCTTACTGTATCCATCTCTTGGTCTTCCTCTGCGGCCGGCCGCGGTGGCCGAGGAGAGTGAGGAGCTTCAGTCACGGTCTGCTCGACCACTACGGTCGGGGATTCGAATCCCCCCTCGGGCATGGATATTTGTGCCGTCTTTAATTTAAGGTCGTTCATAAGTAGTTTGTAAGTTTAGGGACTGGTGACCCCGTAGTTAAGTCCCATAAGCTTAACAAACATTTGAACATTTTCTTCCTCTGCGGTTTTTACCCCACACACTTCCCTCCAACGCTAAATTCACAATTCGTTGATGTCTAAGAATGTGTCCTACCAATCTATCCCTTCTTTTAGTCAAGGTATGCCAGAAACTTCTTTTCTCCCCAATTCTGTTCAGTACCTCCTCAATAGTTACGCGATCCACCCACCTAATCTTCAGCATTCTTCGGTAGCACCATATTTCAAAAGCCTCAATCCTCTTCCTGTCCGCACTGTTTATCGTCCATGTCTCACTCCCATACAAGGCAACACTCCATACAAATGCCTTCAGAAAGGACTTCCTTAGGCTTAAATCAATATTCGATGTTAACAAATTTCTCTGTTTCAAGAACGCTTTTCTACCCATTGCCATTCTGCATTTTATATCCACTGTACTGCGACCATCATTTGTTATTTTGCTGCCCAAGTAACAAAACTCATCTACCTCCTTTATTGCTTTGTTTCCCAATTAATTCCTTCAGCATCTCCTGATTTTCTCACACTGCAATCCATTACCCTAGTTTTGCTAATACTAATGACGGCACAAATATCCATGCCCGAGGGGGGGGGGGATTCGAACCCCCGACCGTAGTGGCCGTGCAGACCGTGACTGGCGCACCGCAGTCCTCTCGGCCACCGCGGCAGGCTCGATTTTTTACTTTATTTTTTTTTTTTATTTTTTTATATTTACGGTACGTGAAGGGTGGTGTACATCAGTTGGTACATAAATTTAATATCGATGCCGGACGTCGTTGCTCAGCGCGCCCGGTCAGGGGGCTAAACGCCCTCTACAATAAAAAAAGGTAATTAAATAGCTTCTGAGAAAAAAGAATTAAAGCAAAAATAATTCCGTGCTATCTAGGTTACAACATGACGCGGTACAACACCCAGGAATCTGTGATCTGACTCTGGCCGCGAAAGCCTACGTAATTATACTTATGAACTAAAAGGTAAAGGAGTCAACAATTCGAAGATTGGTTTGAACACCACAGTGCTTTACTAGGCATGGTCCTGTTTGGAGGTGGTATGCCGACCTTCGACCTTCGAACTGACTTACCCAGCCAGTTATAGGGGGACATAGAGTTTAACGTGGGTTCCGAACCACGGTGCTACTCGGTATTTTTCACATGAGCAATACTGCCAGAGGTGAAAGAAGTGGAAAGTGACAGATAAAAATCCGAGGACCTTTGGATTTGTAGTCTGGCACTCTACCACTGTGCAACCGAGGCGCACGACTTATGAACTAAGTGATACTAAAGATAACAGAAACATTCATGCCTGAGGGAGGATTCGAACCTCCGACGCGGGAGGCCGCGCGGATCCGCAACGTGGCGCCCCAGACCGCTCGGCTACTCCCGCGTGGCGATTATTTGTGTTACAGTGTGGTTTAACGGATATATATGGAGAAGAGGTTGCTACAATCTGGTCGCTTGTATTCACACATGCTATAAGTAGCAGATGTGTGAATACTTCTGTCCACCAGTGTACCTACACCAAAACACACATTAAAGAAACGGAGGTGGCCAGCTACAAATTAAAGATTCTTGACCTACCTGAACCTTTAGATTGAACAGTTCATATCCGTCAACGTGGCAGGAATGAGAAAACTACGTGGTCAAAGGTCCGTTGCGCCGTGTTTTGCACTCAGTCAGTCTAATGTTGCTGTGCTGCGTTGACTACGGCAGTGCGGCCTGTTCAATAACTGCATGCGGCCGCTTTTAATTTTTAACCGCCCAATCTGCAGGTCGTGCTGACGAAATGAATGCAGCGCCCCCTACCCTCACCATTAGCAGTAGTGTCCATTCCGCCGTAATGCCCAGCTACGCGTAAAGCTGCACTCCACTCACAGTGTTACGAGAGCCGACTAAATTCAGACACTGCGCTGATTCCAATTGTGAACGGAAACGAGTAGCGCACTACAACTGTTTTGGCTTATTCTAGGACACCTTTCTCACAATATGCAGTCTCCGTCAATAATTGGAGATAGCACAGGAATTCGAATCCATCGCTAAATTTTGCATTTACCTGGCACCTTAAAGCCACAGATATAGTTAATTAAGCTCAAGGAATGAAACCCGCAAACGGCATATGCTAACTAACAGGTTTTGTGTGTGTGTGTTGGAGGGGGAGGGGGGGGGGGGGAACGACCTGATACGTGACGTAATTTTCAGAAGCTCTGTTTACTTCATCGGTTTCTTTGCCACTCTTACCTTAATTACACTCTTTACATCGCATATACCTAGCATCATTTCATGCTGCAATGTCAGAATTCGTCCAGAATATTCGCTGTACATATGTATAAAACTACATCTTCGATTTCAGTCAGACCATTCTGCAAACTACACGGCGTTCTCTCACTTCGCAGCGCGATTCCTCACATGCCAGAAATTTTAAAAAAAAGTATGCCACAAGATTTCGTTGTGTGCATATTTCGGGCAGTAAATAGACGTCGAAGACTGAGGTGGTTGCGTATTCCATACGCCACAGTGTTTGAGAATCACACAATTACACCAACAAACTTCTATGGGATGTAGGAAACGCCTTGAGGAACAAGGCCCGGGTACGTCATCCTACGACGCTACAGAGCGTCGTATTGTTGGAGGGGATGTCTAGTGGCAGGCGTCGGTAGCTGTAACTTGGACTCTCGCTCCGTAGCGACGTTGAATGGGGCTCTTTTTGTTCTTCAAGTCGCCTGCTATATCCCATAGAAATTTTTTGGTATAATTTTGTAAGTCTGAAACACTCTGACGTATGGAACGCACACCTATCTAAGTCTTAGACGTCCATTTACTGCCTTAAATAAACGTAGGACGAAAGTTTGTGACAGCCATTCTTTGATTGCTAACATGTGAGGAATCACGGTGCGAAGCCCGAGTGCGCGAATTTCGCTTCACCCTATATGACTGGGCTAGTTGCGATCACAATTCTTCTAAGGCACTGTCCTTTTATACCGTGCATTTGCGATAATACCGACAGCTACACTGCTGGCCATTAAAACTTCAACACCAAGAGGAAATGCAGATGATAAACAGTTTTTCATTGGACAAATATATTATACTAGAACTGACATGTGATTACATTTTCACGCAATTGGGGTGCATAGTACGCAGAACTACTACCTCTGACCGTAATAAGGGCCTTGATACGCCTGGGCATTGAGTCAGACAGAGCTTGGATGGCGTGTACACGTACAGATGCCCATGCGGTTTCAACACGATACCACAGTTCATCAAGAGTAGTGACTGGCGTATTGTGACGAGCCAGTTGCTCGGCCACCACTGACCAGACATTTTCAATTGGTGAGAGATCGGGAGAATGTGCTGGCCAGGGTAGCAGTCTAACATTTTCCGTATCCAGAAAGGCCCGTACAGGACCTGCAATATGCGGTTGTGCGTTATCCTGCTGAAATGTAGGGTTTCGCAGGTATGAAATGAAGGGTAGAGCCACGGTTCGTAACACACATGAAATGTAACGGCCACTGTTCAAAGTGCCGTCGATGCGAACAAGAGATGACAGAGACAGAGACGTGTAACCAATGGCACCTCATACCATCACGCCGGGTGATACGCTAGTATGGCGATGACAAATACACGCCTCCAATGCGAGTTCACCGTGATGTCGCCAAACACGGATGCTACCATCATGATCCTGTAAACAGAACCTGGATTCATCCGAAAAAATGACGTTTTGCCATTCGTGCACCCAGCTTCGTCGTTGCGTACACCATCGCAGGCGCTCCTGTCTGTGATGCAGCGTCAAGGGTAACCGCAGCCATGGTCTCCGAGCTGATCACCCGCGCTGCTGAAAACGTCGTCGAACTGTTCGTGTAGGTGGTTGTTGTCTTGCAAACGTCCCCATCTGTCGACTCAGGGATCTAGACGAGGCTGCACGATCCGTTACAGCCATGCGGATAAGATGCCTGTCATCTCAAATGCTAGTGATACGAAGCCGTTTGGATCCAGCACGGCGTTCTGTATTGCCCTCCTGAAGCCACCTATTCCATAGTCTTCTAACAGTCATTGGATCGCGACCAACGCGAGCAGCAATGTCGCGATACGACAAACGGCAGTCGCGACAGGCTACAATCCGAGATAAAAATTAAAGATATTCAATCAAAAATAAAAGCTATTACCACCATAAAACTATTGAAACTAAAGCCGGAAACGTGATGGTTCGTATTTCTCCTCCTAACACGAGACGACATAACAACGTTTCGCCAGGCAACGCCGGTCAACTGCTGTTTGTGTATGAGAAATCGGTTGGAAACTTTCTTCATGTCAGCACGTTGTAGGTGTCGCCACAGCAAGTGGATGCTCTGAAAAGCTAATCATTTGCATATCACAGCATCTTCTTCCTGTCAGTAGAATTTCGCGTCTGTAGCACGTCATCTTCGTGGTGTAGCAATTTTAATGGGCATATCGCTATCCCATAACTTTTGTCACATTTCTATAGGTTTGATATCCATTTCGAAGCGTTATATCGCGCCCTATCTTTCATGAAAAAAAAAAAAAGAAAGAAGGTAGAAGAAATGTGCGGCGCTGCTACCGCGCGAGCACATAAAACACCACGCGGCGGGGCTCGGTGCGGTTGTCGCGTTTGTCGGGACAAAGCTCTCAGTCTTTTTTTTTTTTTTCGCTTTCCGGTGGAGCGACAGGCGAGCTGTCCGGCGGGCATTCAGGCACTGTCTGGCGCTCGGCAGGTAATTGGGGCCGGCGGAGCACAAAGGGCCGCCGACACGCCGAGAGCGGTCCGCGATCGATGCCCGGCTGCTCCCCACACCCCTGGACGCTTTCGGCACCCGACACACAAACACCCAGCCAGCTGACCGCTGGCGACAGGCGCGCTACGCTACTGCCAGCGTCTCTTCTCCATCCATCTACGACGCGCCTTTCTACATCGACATACATACTCCGCAATTCACCGTAAGGTGCGTGGCGGAGGGTACACTGTACCACTACTAGGCATTTCCTTTCCTATTCCACTCCCAAATAGAACGAGGAAATAAAGAATGCCTATATGCCTCCGTACGAGCCCTAATTGCTCTTATCTTGTCTTTGTGATCACCACGCGAAATGTAAGTAGGCGGCAGCAAGATCGTACTACACTCAGCTTCAAATTCCGGCCCTCTAAATTTAATTAACAGAAATTCACGAAAAGAACGTCGTCTTTCTTCCAGCGATCCCCAATTGAGTTGCCGGAGCATTTCCGTGACACTCGCGCATTGGTCGAACCTACCGGTAACAAATCTAGCTGCTCGCCTCTGAACCGCCTCTATGTCTTCCATTAAACTGATCTGCTGCGGGTCCCAAACACTTGAGCAATACTCAAGACGTGGTCGTACAAGCGTTTTATACGCAGTCTCCTTTACAGGTGAAGTACATCTTCTCAAAATTCTCCCAATAAACCGAAGTCGGCTGTCCGCCTTACTCACAACTGTCCTTACATACTCGTTCTATTTCATATCGCTCTGCAATGTTACGCCTAGATATTTGAACGACGCGACAGCATCAAGAAGCTCACTACTAATGCTGTATTCGAACAGTATGGGATTGTTTTTTCTACTCATGCGCATCACCTTACATTTTTCTACATTGAGAGCTAGCTGCCAATCTTCGCACCAACCAGAAATTTTGTACAAGTCATCCTGTATGCTATTACAGTCAGTTACAGACGACACCCTCCCATACACCATAGCATCATCAGCAAACAGCCGCAAATTACAACTTACTCTGTCCATCAGATCATTTATATAGATAGAAAATAATAGCGGTCCTATCACACTCCCCTGGGGCACGCCTGACGATACACTCGTCTCTGATGAACACTCGCCGTCGAGATCAACGTACTGCGTTCTATTACTTAGGAAGTCTTCCAGCCAGTCACAAATCTGTGAACCTATTCCATAGCTAGTTCATGCAGGAAAAAAAAACGTCTTTGGGGAAAACCATTTTTTATTTTTCGACATAATCTACTCTTACAAGGCTTACTTGGGCTCGAACAAACACATATACACCGAAATCGTATGAGAGATAATGTAAAGATCCCTTATTGCACTAGTGATACTCCCGCATCTGCAAAACTCTGCAGTCTTCCGTTAGAGGCCTCTGCGTTGCCATGTCAGATTGCACTTTGACCTGTCGGTTCGCCAGTAGAGACGGTGCAGTGTGCCTCCGAAGTTTCGTTTTGTGATGTTATTTGTCTGGTGAAGCGTCAGATGGGGCGGTGATTGCTAGTCAATCCTGCTAATGTATTGCGATTAGTTGAGATGAAGTTACGAAGAACCATTCTTCGTGAAGACAGTATTAGTGTAGAAGATTAATCATTCGCATGCTTTCTTGTATCTGTTATGGTACAGAAATATGAGCATAAGTTAGATACTGTTGTAACACTAACACATAATGTTGATAATGGCGAAGAACTCATTGCTAACGGTTGTTCTACGGTAAGTGCGGGAAAAGGCAATGGAAGCAGTGGCAGTGAATACCAACAGTCTTTCGGGAAGAAGGTTAAAGTTGCAAATATCATCACGGCTTTTGATGACAATTCGCTAGAGAATATGTACGATGATTAATACATAAGTTATAGTTAAGATATCTGCATTACGTATGGCGCCTTCAGTTATATCTACAATGCAATCTAGAACATGGTTGCAGAGCTTTGCAGAAAAACGACACCCACCAGCACATTGAGGTGTACGTAGAGATCCTGTAACCAAACGTTCATAGAGATATGTTTGCTCGAGCCTATATACTTTCCTTGTTAGACTTATACACTTCGTCCAATACTGTTCTAATTCCTTGATCCCTTACGAAAGATAGGAATTGTCGAAGTCTGCAAAATAGCTATTAATTTTAGCAATCTGCCTGCCGCCAGCCATTTCATCAAATTGCGGAGCAAATAGTAGTCCGAGGGAGCCAAGCCTGCAGAAGAGTGGGGATGTGAAACGAGTTGGAATTCTATTTCCAATTATTTTGCCACCAGACCACAACTGCTGAGATGTGTGCTGGTGCATCGTCGTGATGGAAAAGGACTCTTTTGCAGGCCAATCGCCAGCTTTTTTCTTGCACCTCGGTTCTCGGTTTTCAAATAGTGCAATAACGATGAATAATATGCATCTGTAATAGTTTTACCCTCTTCCACATAGTCGATGAGGATTATCCCTTACAGTTGATGCCTGCTATGGCCACCGCCACCGTCCAACAAGGTGCCAAGGACCTGAAGATGGTTCTGTAGAACCGAAACCGGTTGTCAGCAATAAACACAACAAATTGCGATCTAGACTGTCTTATTTTAATTATTGACATTGCAATTCTGTCAGACAGCAGAAGACCTGGAAGAGCAGTTGAATGGAATGGGCAGTGTGTTGAAAGGTGCGTATAAAATGAACATTAACAGGAAAAAAATGGAATGTAGTTTAAAAAAATCAGGCGAAGCTGAAGGACTTAGATTAGGTTACGAAACAATAAATGTGGTACTTGTTGTTACTTGGGCAGTAAAATAACAAATGATGGTCAGAGTACAGAGGATATTAAATGCAGAACGGCAATGGGTAGAAAAAGAGAAACTGAAAAAGAGGTATTTGTTAACATCGGATATTTATTTAAGCCTAAGGAAGTCCTTTCTGAAGGCATTTGTGTGGAGTGTTGCCTTGTATGGGAATGAAACATGGACGATAAACAGAAGAATGCTGAAGATAAGGTAGGTGGGTGCGCCACGGTTGCACAGTGGTAGAGTGCCAGACTACAAATCCAAAGGTTGCGGGTTCGATCCCCGCCTGGTCCTAGGATTTTTATCTGTCACCTCTGGCAGTATTGCTCAAGTGAAAAATACCGAGTAGCACCGTGGTTCGGAACCCACGTTAAACTGCAGGTCCCCCTATAACTGGCTGGGTAAGTCAGTTCGAAGGTTGGAGGAAGGCAATGGCATACCACCTCCAAACAGGACCATGCCTAGTAAAGCACTGTGATGTTCAAACCAATCTTCGGATTGTTGACTGCTTTACCTTAAGGTAGGTGGATCGCATAACTAATGAGGAGGTACTGAACAGAATATAATGGAACCATATGTAGCACGAAGAATATCGAGTCTATATTCAATTTCTTGCTAAGTTCCTTTTAACATTTCTTGTGTTATTGTTGCAATCGCATCAGTGATACGATGTCCCCGCGTAGGAATATCGTCCATGTTGGTCGCATATACGCGAATCCCCACATGAAAAAATTAAGCAGCGTAATGTTAGATGAACGCGGTGGCCAGGCAATGGGTCCTTCGCGTCCGATCCAGCTATTGTGAAATTTCATATCCAGGAACGTGGGAAAAGCCGCTGACCAATACGGCGGAGCTCCATCTTGTTGAAAAAAAAAGATTTTGGGTTGCAAGTCTTGTATCTGACGGCACAGAATTTGCTTCAAGATGTCCAGATACACTGACTCACTCATTGTTGATTCCGCAAAGAAGAACGCTCCGGAATCCTGTGGTGCGTTAGCCCGCACCCGACGTTTGGTTGAGGGCTATGTTCAATGACAACGTGCGAATTTTGCGAACCCCAAATCCGAACATTATGCCTATTAACCCTTCCTGACAGACGAAAGGTTGGCTCATCCGAGAATAAACATCTTTCCAGACATATTAATACGCTGCAGGAGATGTTACGGACTCTGCATTTTGTAAGCACACATACGAAGACGCTGGTGAACTACACGATGCAATGTTGTTCGAGGTACAAGTTGCCTAGATGCTTCACTTACGTGGGCTTTTGTGAAACTTTTGTCTCATGTCCTCCACTCTCTTCACTTAAACTTCGTAACGTGCACCAGCAGAATGTTTCAGAACGCTTCCTGTTGCCAAAAAATTCCTACAGCAATTCTTAAATTTATCCACTTCAGGTGGATGACATTCATACACACGACGATAATTTCTTCCATTTTGTTTCCTCAAACCACACTACTGCTTGCGCGCGCGCTGCTGTGGAGTCGCCATTTTCACTTCATACGACCATGTTGTTCTCTCAAAAAAAATGTTGAAATGTTTGTTAAGCTTATGGGACTTAACTACGGGGTCATCAATCCCTAAACTTACAAACTACTTATGAACTACTTACGAACTAGGACGGCACAAATATCCATGCCCGAGGGGGGCTTCGAACCCCCGACCGTAGTGGCCGTGCAGACCTGGACTGGAGCGCCTCAGTCACCTTGGCCACCGCGGCCGGCTGTTGTTCTCTGGCGACGATCCTTGTAACTTCTGAAAGTGGAATTATTTGAGACGCTCTACAAAGTGGTACATCCATCAAATGTCGTATCTACTGTGGTTTCCCTTTCCTGGTTCTTTGACAGCAGGGAAGTTTGAATGGGAATGTACTTAGGAGTAACAAATCAAGAGTAGGTGTACATAGAATTTGCCACATACTCTACTAACATATGTATGAAAAATAGCAAAGAGGAAGCAGAAACAATGTTTGAAGACGACCGGTTTTGCGGTTGCGCGTTTCGAAAATTCTCCTGTGGTAGCGCTTATTATTTCCATGTCAGTCCCGATCAAAATCTTCCGAAGAAACGAATGTACAGTTATTCCCAGGGTCGAGTACTTTTAGGAATATCGGTACTGGGACACTCACTGTTATACACTGGCGCTAGCATTAGCTAAGCCGCGCAGATAAGAAAAACAGTAGTTTCCACTCTTCAGACAATTCAGGCCTGTATTAACGGCACAGGTCAAAAACCATTCTTCGGTTGTATGTTTCAGTAGTCGAAGGCCACAATAGTGAGACTGCGTCACAGAAAGAATGTCCGATAAGAATACACAGCTCACAGGGCATTCCGAGAAACAAAGGAGAAACAGTATCTACCCAAGGAACTAGACAACAGTTCAACATCCGCCAGAGATAAAGAATGAGATCATCGTACACCTCATGATAGTATTACAGTGCCTATTTTACTGTGACGTCATACCCTGGGAAGAAAGATTATGAACGTGTATGACCTAGCGTTGTGGAAACCGAACTATGGAGTGAGTTGAAAATGATACACTGAAATTCTAACAGGTGTATGGGAACAAACAGAACGTCGGTGCTAAATATAAATAACCTTCTGTAATGAATGGGTTATTGAAGAAGGGAAGGGGGGAGCCCTATATATATATATATATATATATATATATATATATATATATAAATGAATATTTGTCTGTATGTCCTCTATGTATTCATAAACCATGCATTCGATTGCAACTTTGGTGAACTGTTCACCGTACGCCCACCAAGGTTTCTGACCCAAAAATAAAAGAGCACGACACATAACTCTGGAGATATGACGTCATAAATAATGAGAGGCCACCGCGTGTGACTATCCAGCTTTAAGCGTCAATTATTGGGAAACAATTGGCTTGTAACAAATGTCGGACGTTTATGAAATGTTTTGTAACTGACACCTCCCACAAAATGAGGAAACGAAGTCTCCCGCTCACTATAGTTAGAGCGGCTGTAGATGCCGTAAAACTGTCGAATCAGGTATGACCTTGTGATGTCTTACTTGATTACTGCTGACTGTCTACGCAACATATTTTGCATATAGTATCGATATGTATCACTAAATGTGCCATCAAATTTAAAACACTGTACGGCACAAACTTCAAGAGATATCTAATATATAACTTTTTTTTTTTTTGCTTCGTATTTTCTGCATGGCTATGCCGTACGTCCGAATGCGATAAAACTTTATTAACCCATTGTTTGCACTCGCACGAAGGTTATAGACATATTAAAATTGAATTTGTATGGGCACGGCAGAGGGTGCTTTACAATTAGGTAATTTGTTTCTTATGCCTTCACGCTGAAATGGCTGGAAGGATATGAATTAAATTTGGAACAGGTAGCTTATACCCTGGTTAATACGTGGGCCGCCTTTCGTAAGCCACCGTACGGTGCATGGCGGAGGGTACCTTACAATGGGTTAATACATTTGTTTCTCTTCACGCTGAAACAGCTGGACGGATTTGAATGAAATTTGTAATGCAGACAGTTTACACCGTGAATTAACGCAGGAGCTACCTTTAGGATTCCACAGTACGGTGCGTGGCAGAATGTACCTTACAAAGGGTTAACACGTCTGTTACCCTTCACGCTGAAACAGCTGGAAATAATTGATTGGAATGTGGAATGTACATAGCTTATATCCCGAATTAATACATGGGCTACCTTTCGTAAGCCTATGAAGGTACATGACAGAGAGTATGTTACAACAAACACCCAAATTGTTTGACTCGTGATGAAAGTCAGCACATAAATCTATGTTTTCATGAAGGAGGTTTTTATAATCTACAGGATAGTTAATTTAGCATGGCGGAGGGTATTTTGCAATTTTGACACCACTTGATCTATCACCATGAAACTTGGCGCATATGTATGTTTCCATATATATAGGAGGGAGGGGAGCAGGTGGAGGAGGAGGTGGACAAAAAGGGGAGGGAGGAGACGGAGAGGAGAGAGGAGGAGAATGAGAGAGGAGGAGAATGAGAGAGGAGAGAGGAGGAGAATGAGAGAGGGGAGAGGAGGAGAATGAGAGGGGAGAGGAGGAGAATGAAAGAGGGTAGATGGTGGCAGACATGTGAAAGGAGATGAACAGAGGAAGGGGCCGAGAGGAAAAATATTTCGTAAAAATTGTCACACATTGAGCTACAAACATAAATTCCTTTTCCACACGTTCCTATGCCAATAAATGACGATGCAGTTGAGTGGTAAAAATCTGGAAATATGAAGTAAACGTTTGGGTGTTAATGTGCGCCGACATTGACAAAGGGAATAGATCGGCAACAGGATATAACTTGCGAGTGTTGTAAGTAGTCTACCTTCTCAATAAAATTACTGTATGGTGACGAATTACATTGATGATAGTATTATCAATATTTTCTCGCAATAGCGAATTTCTTTTAGCGTCACTGTATAAGGTATAGATGTTCTAATAAATGGTGACTTATGAAAATTTTTATCGGGCCGGGACTCGAATCCGGGTTTCCCGTTTTTCGCGAGCGGTCGTCTTCACCAATAGGCTACCCGAACACGACTCCAGGACCGACCCAAACTTGACTCATACGTGCAGTCAGTGTGACATATGGGAGTTTGGGACGGTCCTGGAGTCGTGTTCGGGTAGCCTAGTTGTTAAGGCGACCGCTCGCGAAAAGGGGAAAACCCGGGTTCTAGTTCCGGCCCGGCACAAATTTTCACATGTCACCATTTGGTAGAACATCTATACCTTATAAAGTGAATCTAAAAGAAATTCGCTATTGCGAGAAAATATTGATAATGCTCAAGAAAAGGCGAGGCTTGCAGTGCCAAGCGACAGTCTGTATGATACTGTGAGCAATGACAGTGCTCACATCTACCTCGTACTGTTTTCGTTGGCCGATGTTAGCTCTTGCGGCTAGTTGGCTTAGGGAAAGGAACTTGTGCACTATTGCCCTGATGCCGATCTGTCGCCTTGGTCAACACCCAACACCCAAAAGTCCAGATTTTTACCATTCAATTGCGTTCCCATTTATTGACACAGGAACATGCAGAAAAAGAATTTAGCTCAATGTGTGACAATTTGCACGAATTATTTTCCCTCATTCCTGTATTCTCCTGAAGTCTCTGAAGCCCCACGCGCATGTGAGCACACATCCGCCAAGTTGCCCTTCAGACGACACCATTCACCGAACATTTTAGACACACTTCGTCTGCAGTTCAGGATGGGCGGGAGGCGACCTTTGGTAACTACGGTACATCGAGGCAGCGACCAAACCACAGAAAAACGGACGATGGTCAGATCAAACGCAATCGAGGCCCTGCCGACAACATGGAAGGTGGCGGGCGTCAGAAAAAGCTCGTGGCGCCGGCGTGCGTTCCTGTACGTCCGCGTTCTCCCTGCCGCTGCCTTTGTTCTCACGGGGCGGTTCGCGGTGGGGGGCCCCACAGCCGCAGCCTCACAAGGAAACCGTAACGGACGCTCAACAGGTTGGCGCGCTGTCTGTCCGGGTCAAGTGCCGCCGCAACCCCTGCAGACGACAGGAGAACTCATAATTGGGGTCTCCAGTGGCATGGGCGGTCTGGATCCGGTTACCACCCACAGCGGAACTCTGAGGAGTGATTCCCTAGGATCTGGCGTTCCACAGGGAAGCGTTATAGGTCCCCTACTCTTCCTCGTGTTTATAAACGATTTAGGAGACAATCTGAATAGCTCCCTTAGACTGTTCGCGGGTGATGCTGTCATTTATCGGTTAGTGAAGTCAACAGAGGATCCAAAGCAACTGCAAAGCGATTTAGACAAAATTTCTGCTTGGTGCGAAAATTGACAATTCTCACTAAATAAAGAAAATTGTGAAGTAATACACATGACCACTAAAAGAAATCCGCTGAACTTTAATTACGCGATAAATCAGTCAAACCTTAAGGTCGTAAATTCTACCAAATACCTAGGAGTTGCAATTACGACCAACTTTGACTGGAGAGAGCACATGGAAAATATTGTGGGGAAGGCGAACCATAGGTTACGTTTCATCGGCAGAACGCTTCGAAGATGCACCAGCTCCACCAAAGAGACTGCCTACATCACACTTGTGCGTCCTCTCCTGGAGTACTGTTGCCCCTTGTGGGACCCTCACCGGGTGGGACTGACGGAAGACATTGAGAAGGTTCAGAGAAGGACAGCTCGTTTTGTTTTATCACGTTACGGGGGGAAAAGCGTCACGCAAATGTTGCACGAATTGGGGTGGAAATTATTAAAAGAAAGACGTTATTCATTGCGGCGTGATCTGTTTGCGAAGTTTCAATCACCGACTTTTAGTTCTGAATGTGAAAATATTTTGCTAGCACCCACCTACTTAGGGAGACATGACCATCCCAATAAAATAAGAGAAATCAGATCGAAAACGGAACGATTTAGGTGTTCATTCTTCCCGCGCGCTATTAGAGAATGGAACGGTAGAGAAAAGTTATGAAAGTGGTTAATGAACCCTCTGCCAAGCACTTGAATGTGATTCACAGAGTATCTATGTAGATGTAGATGTAGAACGCAATAATTGGGTATGATTGTGAGAGGACGACGTCATAATCTTCAATAAACACTTAAACTGGGAAGAACAAACAGTTGTAGCGTACAGGAAATCGCTCTCATCTATATTTCCAACCCAAGTTAAACAAAAATTAGTTCATCTACACGGGACACTCTGCAAATCACATTTAAGTGCCTGGCAGAGGGTCCGTCGAACCACCTTCATACTGCGACTGTAGGCTTTCCCGGCGTATACTGCTGATAAAGATCTCTCGGGTCTCCGGCCGGGTGGGGGCGTTGATGGATCGCGACGTTTCGGGAAGTGTCATGCTACCCATCTTCAAGCGAAGATGGGAAGTGTCATGCTACCCATCTTCAAGCGAAGATGGGAAGTGTCATGCTACCCATCTTCAAGCGAAGATGGGAAGTGTCATGCTACCCATCTTCAAGCGACGATGGGAAGTGTCATGCTACCCATCTTCAAGCGACGATGGGAAGTGTCAAGCTACCCATCTTCAAGCGAAGATGGGCAGTGTCATGCTACCCATCTTCAAGCGAAGATGGGAAGTGTCATGCTACCCATCTTCAAGCGAAGATGGGCAGTGTCATGCTACCCATCTTCAAGCGAAGATGGGAAGGGTCATGCTACCCATCTTCAAGCGAAGATGGGAAGTGTCATGCTACCCATCTTCAAGCGAAGATGGGAAGTGTCATGCTACCCATCTTCAAGCGAAGATGGGAAGTGTCATGCTACCCAACTTCAAGCGAAGATGGGAAGTGTCTTGCTACCCATCTTCAAGCGAAGATGGGAAGTGTCTTGCTACCCATCTTCAAGCGAAGAAGGGAAGTGTCTTGCTACCCATCTTCAAGCGAAGAAGGGAAGTGTCTTGCTACCCATTTTCAAGCGAAGAAGGGAAGTGTCTTGCTACCCATCTTCAAGCGAAGAAGGGAAGTGTCATGCTACCCATCTTCAAGCGAAGAAGGGAGTGTCATGCTACCCATCTTCAAGCGAAGATGGGAAGTGTCATGCTACCCATCTTCAAGCGACGATGGGAAGTGTCATGCTACCCATCTTCAAGCGAAGATGGGAAGTGTCATGCTACCCATCTTCAAGCGAAGAAGGGAAGTGTCATGCTACCCATCTTCAAGCGAAGAAGGGAGTGTCATGCTACCCATCTTCAAGCGAAGATGGGAAGTGTCATGCTACCCATCTTCAAGCGACGATGGGAAGTGTCATGCTACCCATCTTCAAGCGACGATGGGAAGTGTCATGCTACCCATCTTCAAGCGAAGATGGGTAGTATGACACTTCCCAAAACGTCGCGATCCATCAACCCTGCCACCCAGCTGGAGACCCGAGAGATCTTCATCACCTTTATACTATTCACCTCCCATTCCACTCTCGAATAGTGCGCGGGAAGAAAGAGCACCTGAATCTCTCCGTTCAAGCTCTGATTTCTCGTATTTTATTCCGATGATCATTTCTACCTAGGTAGGTGGGAGTCAACAATAAATTTTCGCATGCGGAGGAGAATATTGGCAATTGGAGTTTCGTATGTAGCCCACGCCGCAACGATAAGTGCCGTTGTTGTAATGATTCCCATCCCAGACCCTGTATCATTTCCGTAACGCTGTCACCCCTGTATCGTGACAATACAAAACGAGCTGCCTTCTTTGGACTCTTACAATGTCCTCCGTCAAACCCACCCGATAAGGATCCCACACTGGGCAGCAATACTCGAAAAAAGGACGGACAAGCGTAGTGTATGCAGTTTCTTTTGTAGTTCTGTTGCATCTTTTAAGGATTATGCCAATAAAACGCAGTCTCTGGTTTGCCTTTCCCACGACATGTTCTTTTTAGTTTAAGTCTGAAACAATAGTAATTCCTAGGTATTTTGTGAAGTTTACGGCCATCACGTTAGATTCATTTATCTTGTAAACAAAGTTTAGTGGATTTCTTTTCGTACTCATGTGGACGACTTCACACTTCTCATTATTTAGAGTTAATTGCCAATTTTTATACCATTGTGATATCTTATTCAGATCGTTCAGTAGTTGGTTTTGATATTCGGATGATATTACTAGACGGTAAATGAAGGCGTCATCTGCAAACATCCTAAGAGAGCTACTTACATTTTCCCCTTAATCGTTTATGTAAATAAGGAACAGCAGAGCACCAATAACGCTACCCTGTGGAACGCCCGATATCACCTCTATTTTAGTCGATGCCTTACCATCGATTACTAAGAACTGTGTCATCTCTGACAGAAAATCCCCTATCCAGTCGCAAATTTGGGCGATATACCATAACCACGCAATTTGATTAAAAGCCGTTTGTGAGGTACGGTGTCAAAAGTCTTCTGGAAATCAAGAAATACGGAATCGACTTGAACCCTTGTGGGACTCTTTTTTCCGCAAGAATCTGTGTAAGACGTCGAGGTAACTAGCTCATGGTTGATAGAACGCTTAGTCACAAGTAATTATCTATTAAAAACTGTAGCATTTTTAAAACTCGTAACGATAAATAACCGTAAATAAGAGGGAACAGTATAAGTGAATACAAAAATGCTTTGTTCCTGTTGTTGTCTTCACTTCGAAGACTGCGTTGATGCAGCTTTCCGTGGTACTTACTTTAACTGCTGTTAACGGCATCATTCACATACATGATTTTTGTTTTGGCAAACCTACGGCAAACTTTCTTTCGAATTACGTAAGTTTGACTGGCATAATTTTACGATGCGGTTCCACCCTCTGCTTTGACCCATGGCGTCATCAACATGTCGCAAAAACTCTTTTATCAGTCGTAGTCAACTATAAATAATCATTGTTTCAATTGGTTACTGTTTTTAATTAAATCAGGGGGCTCATTAAAAATTTACTGGTAATTTGGAAGAAGCGTTACGTAATCCAGTTGCAGCCTACTATCGGTAGACTTGTACAAGCGAACATCGTAGTGCCATTGTTGCTTGTTCACTCGCAAAAATTTAAATTGCACTCTTAGGTTTCTGCCTAACTACACCATTTCACATTTTTTTTTCGAAGTGCTTTTCTCAATGAAAATAGTCAGCTACAATTTAGCTTGTCAAAGCACTTTGCCTACTGCACAACACCACAATGCCAATGCGGCTGGAATCGCGTTCTATAAATGACCCGTTTGATTGGCCTCCTTGTATAATTAATATTACAAGTCGGTAATTGAGTTATTGGCTTCGAGTATTTATATAATGATGTTTCACACTCTAAAGTAAGTGATTGAACTTTTGTTTAAAGGTTACATTAGCCAAGTCTGTTTTGATTGATGTGATTTTTCAATTTCTTTAACGCTTTTTATGTCATATCTACTAAGAGTTGTGTGCATGCCGAACGCATATTTTGGTGGGTTTTTCAAACGTATAGCATCTAAATCTTCTTTGGAAGTATCTAAGAACTTCTCCCAGGTTTTGCTATTTAATGGGGAGGAGGCAATTTTAACTACTTTATATATGCCTTATTTTCTGTACGGGGGGAGGAGCCATTGTTTCTTAGATGATATATAACCGCTGCTACTTATGATTTGTGTGGAAGCTTATCATTATGTTTGTATTTTGCATGCAACTATAGTCTCAAAAATGCTAGTTTTCTACAAGATAGCATCAAGCGGAAATTTATAAGTCGGTCTTTTCGCAACAGCCAGATTCGCTTATCTGCTCATGGCGTCCTCAGCACGTTATCAAAGCGTCTCCTTGACCCACATAAGCGGATGTGACGAAGACGGTGACTTCCTGCGCGTTCGCAGAACGGCAGAAATAGCCGCACGTGGGGACTAGACGCGACCCCGCTACTTAACATGGGCTATATCTGATCTGTACGACCGCCGCACCTAGTAAAGGCCGCACAGCGCACGGGCGTTTACTGCGCACGAACCGCCTTGGCTTTTATGGGTTACCGCAACCTCTATTTCGAAACGACTTAAGCGAGGTCGAGTACTCCGTTTTTATAACGTATTGTCAGCATAGGTTCTCATGTAGACGTAAACAATCACTTATCTGAACTGAAGTCAGTAGTGTCGCTTCGAAGGTCAGGTTCAGCTACCTAATCGGAAAGATTTTCCCCTATTCTTCGCGCCCACAGCCAACTATTCTTCACGAAGTACCACAGTTACGTGCGCTTTTATAGCTCTCAAGTGTAGCTGACTACAATGAAAACGAAGAAAGATTACGCTTAAATGTCCCAGCGACAGCGTGGTCTTTAGAGACTGAGCACAAACCGCGATTGTTTTTTACCGACTGAGGTGGCGCAGTGGTAAGACACTGGACTTGTATTCGGGAGGATGGAGGTTCAAATCTAGCTAGTGTAATGTAACGATTAAATTTTACAAATTTTCTCTCTTAATTCCAGTTTTTACCATTATATTTATAGTATGACCTAAAATAGTTCCAATGTTTCTATTAACAGCATGTCCTATTTCATTTAAGAAAAGTATAATGCTCATTAACTTAAAGAATTCAGCATCAGTATGATTGTTCAATTAAAAACCAACAGTGAACATTATGGAAAGATCTAGATATATCTATACCGCATTGTTATAATTAATACCTATGTCAGTTAAGCAAATCATAAAAAAATAATTCAAACCCAAAATGTATGTAATAAAGATCACAAGTCTAGCATTAAATCATCTCTGTATATTTTCGTGCTGAAGATGAAAATTTCTGAATGTATATCCAGATAATTATTGTCACAATTAGATTATGTAACACGAACATTTTAAGTAATTTCTTGTATATGTAATTAGTATCTCAGGAAGAAATAATGTCCGTGTTATACAAACTACATGTATCTATGAGAAAACTGGACTGTAACCACCAACTTTCATTGTAATTAAAAAGTATTAATTGTAATCAAACAACTACAATAACGTATGAACGCATCGTATTGTCAAGATTGTATAGAAGCAAGTGACTGATGTGGAGTCAGTTCGAGAGAGTTCAACTCAGTGTTAGTTCCAGTTAGTTCTGTTGATTTTACCCGATGTTAATCAGTTGGATGGAGCCAAATGTTAATAAAAGAAATAGAGAGAAATAGTGTTTCAATTATTGATGAACTCACAAAGATACGTGTAAAATAAATTTAGAATAATTTATGTCTAAAGAAGAATTTTATTTTCAATACAACTATATTGTAGTGTTCCCAATAATTAACCAAAATAGAATTGAACATTACAGTAGGCAATCCAGATTACGTCAGCGCACAGTAACACCCAAAATGCACTTCATATTTCCTGATTTTTACCATTTAATTGCCTTGTCATTTATTGACATAGGAACATGCGGAAAAAGAATTTCTGTTTGTAGCTCATTGAATGACAATTTGCACGAAATATTTTTTCCTCATTTATGACTCACTCTATGTAAAACATGTTTGCACGGCTTAAAGGACTTAACTGCGGGGACATCAGTCCCTAAACTTTCAAACTACTTATCAACTAACTAAGACTAAGGACGACACAAATATCCATGCCCGAGGGGGATTCGAACCCCCGATGGCGGACTGCCCCGCACACCACAACACGGCGCTCCAGCACGCGCGGCTAACCCGCCGCGGCCATTCTAAAAGCAACGGTCCTGTAATACGGACACTCCTGAGGTCACTTTAACGTCTGAACACCCTCTTTGTTGAGATTGACATGCTACTTTCTATTAGCAAGGAACGCCTCAACCCAGTCACACATTACATTGGCGAATAAGACTCTTTCGTAATGTGACAAATATCGCTGGTGTGTTTCGAATCGTATCGCAAATAGCTACAACTCTAGCAACTAATTCTATCTCCGTATCCACTGGGGTCTCATACATTTCTTTAGATATCCCCTTATGGAGGAAATTCAGGTCACGTGATCTTGCAGATCATGAAATAGGACCTGTTATCCAATCCAATCCAGGAAATACACCGTTTAGATAGATCTGGATATTCTAGCTGAAGTCAGGCGGTACACCGTCATATTCTACCCACACCCTCACACGAAGAGTCGAGGGTACGTTCTCCAACAACTCAGGTAGAACTCTTTGGAAGAACGTCAGATACTCAGATGGGTCCTCTTTGCTTCCTTGGAGGGGAAAAAGAACGTACAATCTAATAAACAGCACAGTACGTGTCAACGTGTACGCTTAGTAGTTATAAATAAATGTACGGAGACATACTAGTAGACACGTTTGCTTCCGTGTCTCTTTGAGCCGGCTTCTCCGATCCCGCGTTGCGTACCTCATTTTGTTAACTGGAGAATTGTCTTTCCTGTTAAATTTTTGCACGATCTTACAGAAACACCATGTATAGTACCCAACCTTGCGAGGACGGCTTAACAAATCATTCCGCTTTAATGGGCTATAATCTACCGTACTCAAAGTCTGTGCAGTGTGCTTTTACCACTGCACACTTTTTAAAATTTCGTGTAATAATTAATTTGATGTTGCACAGTAAGTGTTAACGAATAGCGAACACACATTCATTCCTTTATCGAGAGAGAATGAAGGAGAGCAAAGTACGCCGGTACGGAGTACAGTGACTCACGAACTGATCGTATTTTAACCGCATCTGTACTACCCCTCAATCTGGCGCATCACGAAATTAGCTACACGCAATTCTGAAGACGCAAGATTAATGGCTTAACCCTCTAAGGCACTGCACGCACAATTGTGCGTTTCTGGTTTTGATCGCTATATTTCGTGGTAGTGTGCAACGTGTTTTAGTTTCACGTTTCTACACTGTGTGACACCAGCAGTCGGTAAACTTCCAGTACAGTTATAATGAGGGCAAGAAAGACTTGTTGACAAGGTGTTGATATCCTCGTTGTGACATGAGAAGCTGTTATATCTGACAGCCAGTTGATTTTATATGACCCTTTGATGCTATGTCATTTCTTTCAATGGCATATTACTGTAACATGGTGCAGATCATACCAATTTGTAGTGAAGGCCCAAAACAGACAATTGTGTGGGAACAAAATGTTTGAAGATCAGTTTATTTTCTTTTTTCTAATGAATTACTTTACATCCCTCTCTATATTCATGTCACATCACCTACAAATTTTGGTCTGAAAGGGTTAAATACAAAATCGTGAGATCGGATTTGTATATCTCCAGCCACATACCTGAAGTGTACAGTTGCGTCACAACCAGATTGGAGCACGCCACGGGAGCGTTGCAGTGGGGGCAGCACTAAGTCGTATCCGTAGATTTCTGACACAAAGACTATCTATTCACTCATCAGCTCACAATTGTTTGTAGAACTTATGGGACTTGACTACGGGGTCATCAGTCCCTCAGCTTACAAACTACTTATGAACTAGCTAAGACTAAGGACGGCACAAATATCCATCCCCGAGGGGGGGACTCGAACCCCCGACCGTACTGGCCGTGACTGGAGCGCCTCAGTCCCCTCGGGCACCGCGGCCGGCAGATGACCATTGTTGAGAGGGAGGGACGAATGGAATAACATAAGATAGGTAAATAATAGAAGAAATGTTACTGCCATAATTATACGTAGCATCAATTATATCACAAGAAGAGGAGACGGACAGAGACAGATTAAC
Organism: Locusta migratoria; assembly: GCA_026315105.1. Lineage (NCBI taxonomy): Eukaryota > Metazoa > Arthropoda > Insecta > Orthoptera > Acrididae > Locusta > Locusta migratoria. Next base: position 322,786,971 of record CM048745.1, on the reverse strand, counting down.
AGAAAGAAAAGGCCGGGAGATGGACAAAGAGATTAAGAAAAAATACGTTGATAGTGAATTGGAACAAATACTTGACCAAAGTCGGTATTTCAGCTATTGAATCAGTAAGTATACAAAAGAAAAAGAAAGACGTAATTCAAGGCAAAGAAATTTACATTCAGAGCTTGTTAAGATCAGTAACTACTGAGTTATTACAGAAAAACTAAGACGTGTGATGCAGATAGGATCACAGCGTTCTTGGCACCAGGCCTGTCACGCGAAGGAGCCTGACCAAGGAACTGGGGCGGATTACATCGCGCTCGGAAACCTCACGAGTGTGGCAAGGCACCAGCTTCGCTGAGAAACTACTTCGTTGCCAGAAAAAGGCACATTCTCCACCTTCAGGACCTAAGGCATTCCTGAAAGTTGTGTAAGCTGTACATAATGTAAGCACCATAAGAAAGCAAGTAGTAGTTCTGCATGTGCTTATCCACAAGCCAACTTTCTGTGTGTGGCAGAGGGTACTTTGTGAACATCCCCCCTCCCCACCCCCTTACGGTCACTTCCCCCTTTCCCTCTTTTAGACGCGAAAAGTGGCCGGAAGAAATAGTTGGTTGTACCTGTACATATTGTAACCTCGAATCTATCTAATTTTACTTTCATGATCTTGTCGCGCTTAGGGAGGAAGTAATACGAGGCCTGTTAAAAAAATTCAGATCATTAGTAATTTCGTTCCAATGGAGTATTAGCGAGAACTGCGGTTGGCATCCCCACATACGCCTATCCTGAATGTGTTTGTAACTGCCGGAAGTTTCATTATTGTGATGTGTTATTGTGACATAAACAAAAGGAGACGCAAGAAGTGGAAATTAACCACAAAAATACGGCTATACAGTCGCAAGCCAGCATCCAACATGACGCTTAAAATAATATTGTAACATGATCCATTTGAAGATCAACCTGAAAAGGTTTGAAAACCGGTTCATGGAATAAACATAATTTCAAGAAAAAGCGACGTGCAGTTTTATTAAATAATATTACAGTTAACAGTCCTTAGAATAACTCCTTACATGGTGTAAATAAAATCAAGGAAAGTAGCTTGATTTAAACAAACTATGTGTCGTGTTATGTTAACAATACGTAGCAAGATTAAAATAAACCATTGCTCACCTGTAATAAGCCTATACTTTCATTAGAAACACTCTGTGAGCATAACTGTAACATCTTTTACGCGTCTACCACTGCTTTGTAGTTTTTATTTTTATTTTTCCAAGCATATGTGTCAATTTTCACCTCTCTATCTACATCATTCTGTGAAACTTCCTGGCAGATTAAATTTGTGTGCCGGAACCGGGACTCGAACCTGGGATCTTTGCCTTTCGCGGGCAAGGGCTCTACCGACTGAGCTATCCCGACACGACTCACGATGCCGCCTCACAACTTTACTTCCACCAGAAGTTTGGAAAGTAGGAAGCGAGATACTCGCGGAAGTAAAGTTGTGAGGCGGCATCGTGAGTCGTGTCGGGAAAGCTCAGTCGGTAGAGCGCTTGCCCGCGAAAGGCAAAGGTCCCAGGTTCGAGTCCCGGCTCCGGCACACAATTTTAATCTGCTAGGAAGTTTCATATCAGCGCACACTCCGCTGCAGAGTGAAAGTTTCATTCTGGATACATCATTCCGTGATTTATTAAGTTTTCAAGTTTATACTGACTTTTTGATCACCCGGTATGTTTGAAGGAAACCGATAAAACTGATAGCGACCATGTCTGCTATTATTTGAGCAGTTTGGAGCAGCACAACCAACTATTGCACATTGTGATACAATAAAACCAGAAAATACTCGCTGATTCACTTCGCTACGCCACACAAAGCATACAACGAATGGCGGATTGTACAGCTCGGTATGATATACAGATGGTTCAGGCCAAGCCTATGTTTGGGCAGACGGCTGGCACAGGCCTGTGAGCGCGCCTCGCTGGTTCGATGTGCGCGTTGTGCCCGCTGTCGCCCTCCGCATGTGCGCCTATCTGCCCTCCCCACACCCCCGCACACAGCTGCGCGCTCCCATTTCCGCCCGCCACCGCAGTATAAACGCTGCGATTGCGCCGTCCCCAGGCTGCTACAATTATCACGCCACGCCTCTCCCCAATCTCGTTGGCGGCATTTGTTCATCTCGCTAGTATTACCCGCTTTTTTCCCCACTCTTTTTCACATGAGTACAAGTCGCTGTTTAACGTTGCTACGGAAATTTTCCAAAAGTAATCCACCGGCTGATTTCAAATTTTCCCATTATGAACATAAAACCTTTGCTGACGGCATCCACAGCTAAGATGATACGTCTTTAATAGAAGGGTCAGCTTCAGCTGGTTATCTTTTCTTTAAAAAAAAAAAAAAAAAAAAAAAAAAAAAAAAAAAAAAAAAAAAAAAAAAAAGACTGGTTTTGCGACTTAAAGTCGCATCTTCGGGTCAAATACAGTTAATGTAAGCAGTACAATGTAAGCAATCAACGACGCGTCCAAACAGCTCTGGAGCCCGCACCAGCGTTCCTGGTTCAAATTTCGCTCGCTAGAGGCCGCCCCTCAACTATCGGCTTGGACGCCTCGTTTGTTGCAATCATTTTACATTTTACAACCTAAGAATCTTTGTACCTTGTTTAAATCAATACATTCAACTTTAATGTAAACTAAATTTAATACGATTGGCCTTAAGCTAAATTATTATACTTCCTGTATTAAAAACATTTTAAATTGACGACACGCCCACTTTTCACATAGCCTCATTGGCCGCTACATTTCCGTTTTTTATCTTAACTGACAATTGTAATTTTTTACTATTGACCTTTACATTTTATCAACTGATGTTTATAATTTTAAGCATGCAATGATGTAATGTTTATATCAGAACACGCCGGCCGCGGTGGCCGAGGGGACTAAGGCGCTCCAGTCACGGTCCGCACGGCCACTACGGTCGGGGGTTCGAATCCCCCCTCGGGCATGGATATTTGTGCCGTCCTAGTTCGTAAGTAGTTCATAAGTAGTTTGTAAGTTTAGGGACTGATAGCCCCGTAGTTAAGTCCCATAGACTTTACAAACATTTGAATATCAGAACACATCAGATCATGCCGATTATAATGTTCTGGAATGTTAAAAAATGACACGCCCATTTTTCTTATATCGCCATTGGGCGCCAAAAGTTTTAAATTCTCTGAGTTCTATTGTTTTAATTACTTGACGTTGCTTTCTCTATGGCATAACGTAAGTTTCTTTCTGCTTCTGTACAGTACCTTTTTACATATGTAACATTCTATCTTGTACCATGTAATTTTTGTAAACTTATTGCTACACATTGTATGCAGGTCTGTCACACTTGAAAATGGCCTAACATAGAGGCCGAAACCGGTAGTGTGAGCTTAAATAAAGCACAAGTAATTGCAACTGGAGCTGGACTTTCATTAAATTTGAACCACAGTTGCGGCAACAGCAACCATCAACTGATGGAGAAACTAATAAATACAGTTAAAACATAAAACCAGGGGCTCGCCAATAAAAACAAGAACCACCCTGGCTGTCAGAACAATTCACACAAAACATCAAGGCGACAACGGCCAGACGTCTACCCACGCAGCTGTCCGTACCGCATGGCTCTATCAGGTGGTTCGATCGACGAGGGCGCTCGTCGCTTTGATGTTTTGTGTCAAGTGTTCTGACAGCCGGGGTGGTTGTTGTTTGTATTGGCGAGCCCCTGGTTTTATCTTTTAACTGTACGTATATTTCTATTCCATCTTTATCCAGAAAGGCTTTTCCTGGTTTATCACTGGCTTTGTGTTTCGTTTTTATTCGCGTATTTGACCCGAAGATGCGACTTTAAGTCGCGAAACCGGTCGGCTTTTTTTTTAAGTAAAACAGTTGCAGCGGATCCTTTTATTAAAGATTTTCCCATTATAATTTAATTACTAACAGGGGTCAAATGCAGCGAATGAAGGGGTATATACAACTTTTACAAATACCAGACAAATTGGGAGAGTCGAAGGGCTTGAAAGGGACGCAGTGATTGGGAAGGAAGTAAGAGTTGTAGCCTTCCGCCAATGTTACTCAATATGTAGATTGAGCAAGCTGTGAAGAAATGTAAGGAGCAATTTGGAGAACGAATTGAAATTCAGAAAGAAGAACTAAAAACTTTTAGGTTTGCTGATGACATTGTGATTCTGTCGGCGACAGCAAACGACCTTGAAGAGCAATTGATCCGAAAGGACAATGTCTTGAAAGTAGATTATACGATGAACATTAACAAGAGCAAAAAAGGATTAATGGAATGTACGGTAAGAAAATCAGGCAGTGCTGAAGGAATTAAATTAGGGCTGCGATGGAGTAGCCGAGCGGTCTAAGGCACCTCGCTGCGGAGCAGGCGGTTGCTCGCCGTCGGAGGTTCGAGTCCTCCTTGGGGCATGAGTGAGTGTGTGTGTGTCTTTGTCCGTAGGTTAGTTTACCTTAGGTTAAGTTGTTTGTAAGCTACGGACTGATGTCCATGCAGTTTAGTCCGATAGATTTACAAACATTTTTTGAATTAACGGGGCAATAATAGCAACAATAGTAGTATCATAGTTTTGGTGTTTAGGCTAAAGTAGAGAAGATACAACACGCAGAGTGGCTATGGGGAGAAAAGTATTTCTGAAGAAGCGAAAAATGTAGACATCCAAAATTAATTTAAACGTCAGGAAGTCGTTTTTCAATTCAAATGTTTGTAGAGAGTATGTAACTTAACTACGGGGTCATCATTCCCTAAATTTACAAACTACTTATGAACTAGCTAATACTAAGGACGACACAAATATCCATGCCCGAGGGAGGATTCGAACCCCCGACGGCAGTGGCCGTGCAGACTGTGACTGGCGCGCCGCAGAATGCTCGGCCACCGCAGCTGGGAAGTTTTGAGTGTAGCATTTCACGGGAGTGAAACGTGAACAATAAGGATTTCAGACAAAAGTGTGGTAGAATCTTTTGAAATTTAGTACTGCACAAGAGTGATGAAGATTACTTCGGTAGATCGCGTAACTAATGAGGAGGTGCTGACCAGAATTGGAAAGAAAAGCAGTTTCTAGCATATATTGACAATGACAAGGGATCCATTGGTAGGACACATTCTGAGATATCATGGAAGCTTAAAATTCCCATTGGAAGGAAGTGTGTGGGGCAAAAATCGCAGGGACTGATAACCGTAGTCGTTTAGTCCCTTTAAAAATCAAACCATCCATCCAGCAAAAATCGCAGAGGGAGACCTAGGGACGAATACAGTAAGCAGATGCAAAAGGATGTTGGTTGCCGTTCTTATTCAGAGATGAAGAGGCTTCTCCACGATAGTGGGCAGAGCTGCATCACACTACTCTGCGGACTTATGACCACAACAACAAACAACAATTTAATTATTTTTCTTACGGGTATATGTACTTTTAATGTAAAAATACCGACGTCCACCGTCATTGGGGAATTACGTTAAACTTTGGATCACCCTATAACTGGCTCGTAAGTCAACTGAACCTCGGAGAAAGGCAAAGGCACACCTCCTTCAAGCAGGACCGTAGTATTCAAATCATTCTTTAGGCTGATGATTACTTTTTATATACCACAGAAACTACACGTCGGATCAAAAACTGGTACAATATTGTTTGTATCGTAGGGATACAAACAATAATACTAAATTCGCCTGCCCGCATCCATCCTCGTGCATGTGTGGCTGGAGCAATTTGGAAATTTTCTACTGGAACCCTCGATGTTTATCGCAGTCTACGATGGTACAGTTACTGGCACGATTAGAAAAACTCTGTTAGTAATATAAACGTGGGAAATCGACTTCCAATTTTACTCAAGTATATCAGTATTGACATAGGCGTTTTCACATACTCATTCACCATTTCTCTGAACACTTTAATTTCTGGCTAAACGTCTGATGCAACAATTTCTTTCGAACAGTTACCATTTATGTTTACACTTCGCTCTTTCCCGTGATTTGTACAAAGAATTTTCAGTTCTTCAAATGTTTGTAAATCTACGCGACTTAACTACTGTGGTTCTCAGTCCCTAGGCTTACAAACTACTTAACCTTTCAAGTAACCTCAGGACAACAAATACACCCATGCCCGAACCTCCGATGAGGAGTAACAGCGCGCTCCACCTTACGCCTTACGGCGAACGACCATTTAGTTCTTTGTCTTTTACGTATTGAGCCAGGTGCCTTGCCGCAACATTTGACTGTTCACGGCCAACGGAGCAGGGAGCGTTTCTGGAGCCGGAACAGCCTGTCTTGTGGGAAACAGCTGCTAGTGGACGAAAGTAATGCATGACAGTCACAACCACGAATAAAATGACGCGGAGAGGCGCTGAGAAACAATGAATCGCGTATCTCTTACTTTAAGCGTGAGGAATAGTCGTATGTTGACAAATATTTGTAGCGCAACAGTATTAAAACCCCTGGTTCTTTCGATTCCGACACAGGCTTAATTTTCCAAGTCTGAGACGTACTCCAGTGGCCATAGTCGCGTCACGAGTATACTCGTATTACATTACTTTAAGAATGGTTTCAAGAAACAAAATTACGGACGAGTTTTCAAATTTAGTTCTAATGTTTTGCGCGGAGCCGCTGGAAGCGCGGGGCCCTGTACGTCTGCGCCGTTTGCACATGCTTAACCCTTTCTGTGCCGAATTTCGACGAGGATCACGGCAAATCATCGTTATCAATAATAGTGTTCTGCTCTCTGCTGGTGAGTTCTTTCAAGAACAATTAGGGGAAGGTCTGCTAAGTTGACGAGGAGTCTAAGAAGACGAAATTTCAATTTCTCCGATAACTCTACAAACTGTGCAACGTGCACTATAGCATTGCTTCCTTAGCGCGCTCTGCAGACGTGTGTTTTAAAATAGAACCGTTTCGTCATTATGTTTTGTTGATAATAGAGGTTCACAAGTTGATGCTGTTTTTGTAACAATTTCTCCTGCAGTTTAAATAAGCGTCATGCAAGTAATACTTCCGCATTCATGAATATCATTCCTCTTAAACCTTCTAGATTTATTGATGTTTTAATAACCGTTTAATGCATTTATTGTGTAAGACTGTGTGAATGTATAAGGCTGATTCTAAATTGTCGACTGCGGATAAGATGACAAATTATGCAGTTCATAAGGAACACAGAGTGACAGAAGCCAGCCGCGGTGGCCGAGCTGTCTGCGGCGCGCCAGACACGGTCTGCACGGCCACTACGGTCGGGGGTTCGAATCTCCCCTCAGGCATGGATATTTGTGGCGTCCTTAGTAGTAGCTAGTTCATAAGTAGTTTGTAAGTTTAGGGATTGATGACCGCTTAGTTAAGTCCCATAAGCTCTACAAACATTTGAACATTTAGAGTGACAGTAATGGAGCAAGGAATCATTGAAGGAGGCAATGCAGCGTGTAAGAAATGGTAAGCCTGTTAAAGGCGCCGCTAGGAAGTTCAACTTCCGTGAAGCTACTTTACGTCACTATGTAAAAATTGTTGATGAAGTAGGATCTGCTTAGTGTACGGGCTTAAGTTACAGGGAAGCAAAGGAGAAATTTCATGAATCTTCCTGGCAGATTAAAAATGTATGCCGGAACCGGGACTCGAACCTGGGATCTTTGCCTTTGCGGGCTAGCGCTCTACCAACTTTTTTTTTTTTTTTTTTAACAAAAACTTTATTTACTAAATGTGTTTACAAATAGTTATAATTTTGTGAAACAAGTTGTTTTCTTACAAAAAGTGAATGAACGGTGCAAATTTTTCTCTTTTCCATGGATCGTTGAGGATTTCTCTTCTTGCACGGAGGATGTATTGTCGAAAGTCGCTCACAGATCCACCTCCCGCAAGGGCGTAGTTGATGAACGAATATATGAACCAAGTTAGAGTTCTGGTCTTTGACACTGGGAAAGCCTTTACATCCATGTACACCAGTTTCTTCGTGTTGATGTCGTTGACTCTCAGAGACAGCAATCCTGCCGATTTAAAGTTGATCCATTTCCACAGATCCGCTTTTTTGGAGCAGCCACCAAAATAGCCACGGCGGATGGCAGTATCGACCAATCCGCAGTGCTGGCAATACGGGTGACCGGTGAGCTTCATTCTGTGGCGACGGCCAGCAGTCGGGATTAAATCATTTATAAACATGTAAGCTGATGAGCGCAACGTTGAACATATCGATTTATCTGCAAAATTGGACCAGACATGTTTCCAATTTAAGTCATTGTGTTTCTTTTGGATTGCTGGAGGATATGGAGCTTTTACACCAATGGTCTCGAGTATTTTCTTTGTCGTATAGAACGTTACGTTTGGAGATTTCTCTAAAACACATGTTGCTGCCTGCAATGTACGCAGTAGATTTGCCGGAAGCCTTCTGTCACCTGTATTGCCTGTTACGATACCCCACCCAGCCTTTAGCAAATCTGACTGACTAGCCGGTAATTTTAGGGTATGTATGAGATTTTTCACAATCAGGGCTGAACATTTTGCCTCACAATCAGTTAAAGATAAGCCTCCTTCAGCAAATGGTTGTGTCAACTGATCCCTGGCCACCCGGAATAGTTTACCTTTCCACACAAACCAACCTATGTACTTCTTTATTTGTGCAATACATTGGCTGTCGATAGGGATAACTTGTGCAACATACCACATTTTAGAGAGAGCCAGTGTATTTACACATTCGATTCTCTGTATGATGTTCAATTGCCTCGTACTATTTGCAATAAGAGCTCCCCGTACTTTGTCCACCATGCTTTTAGAATTATTGGAAAGGAGCTCATTTACATCCTTTCGGAGTTTTAGTCCTAGCACTTCCATTTCAACAGATTCAGTGAAAGTGTGTGCGAAGGGTTGGGCACCTTCATTGAGCCACAGGAGATGTGTTTTCCTGTGGTTAATGGTTGCCCCTGCTGCATTTTTATAGTCGTTTAGTATTGCTGCCACTTTTACAGTATCTTGGGGTTCTGTAATTATAATGGTAACATCATCAGCATAGGCATTCAAGGTAAACCGTTGGGCACCAACCTGCAACCCTGATAGGGAGGTGCTAACTGTGCGGATTAGTGGCTCCAAGGATATGACGAACAAAATCATAGCCAAAGGGCAACCCTGTCTAACAGAACGTTGGATTGGGAACTTTTCCGTAAAGTTCCCGTTGATTTGAACTTTGGCAAACATTTGGTATCTTGTCGGTGACAGTAAGTCTATCGTTGCCTGCGGAAATTGGAAATGCCGTAGAACTGTCCTTAGGTATTGGTGACTGACGTTATCAAAGGCTCTCTCGAAATCGATGTTCAGAAGCCCAACCGTTTGTTGCTGATTCTTCCATGCGCAGAATGTTGTATCCCTTAACAGACAAAGTCCATCTATAATCCTTTTCTTAGGTACGCTACACGTCTGTTCCGGTCCTATCATCTCTGGAAGTGTGCGCTTTAGTCTGGCTGCCATGACACGAGAGATGATTTTCGAGTCGGCGCATAACAAATTTATTGGTCGAAAATCCGTAATTCTATGTGACACCGTTTTCTTTGGAACGAGTACAATAATTCCAGGTTCAGTTTCGGAATAGAGACGTCCATACCTTTGTTTCTCTCTCGTCACCTCCATAAACTCTTCCTTGATAACCGACCAGAAGGATTTATAAAATTCATAGGGGATACCGTCTACTCCTGGACTTTTACGTTTCGGCAACCTTTTGATAACATCCTCAATTTCTTCCTCAGATATCGGATCCAACAGCATAGTGACACTTTCGTTGGTTAATTGCGACGCACAGTTTTGCAGCAGTGTGGCTGTTGTAAGAGCATCAGATGGTTGTGATCGGTACAAACTTTCGAAGTGTTCTTTAATACCTTCCCGGTTAATATATTCAGAGCCATCTGCAGACAGTATGGAACTTACATATCTCTGTTGGCACCTTCTCCTTTCTCTTGCGAGATGATAAATACTCCACTTCTCGTCTGGCAAATGCCCGTGGTCTTTGCAAGTGATGATTTTCCCATCCAGTTCGCTTTCCTGCAGTTCTAAAATTTTATTTTTTATTTTTTTTCGAATCACATGCTCGATCTTCGCCATTGTTGATTTTAGTTTGCAGTTCACGGGCAATAAGATAATAGTACTCCATGTTTTTCCTCCTGGTTTCGTTTATCCTGTAGGCAGCATTGGTAAATAGTTTCCGAATACCGGGTTTTACAAGATTCTCCCACCACTCAATGAAATTCCGGAAGAAGCGTTTACGGCGAACCCACGATGTGTAACGGGCGTTGAACTCCATCTTTACCCATGGTTCGTGGAGCAGGTTGCAATTTAACTTCCAGTATCCCCTGCCAAATATTTTAGGACGAGGGAAACCCTTTATTCGGAGAATCACGCCGTGATGATCGGAAAAAGTCACAGGGATAATGTCGTAATCTTGCACGGCCATACCCGTTGTAATGTAGATTCTGTCAATCCGGGACGATGCGACAGTCGAAACATATGTGTAGTGTGGACGCGTGATGCCAAGTCGCTCAACCACATCTTTCAATTTCAGTGCGTCAATCAGGTTTTGCAGAGGACCACAAAATGGTGTTGCTCCTGTAGAGTCTATCGCCCTTAATATGCAATTGAAGTCTCCTGCCATGATGAAGTTATCTTTCGCTTGCCGAAGAAAATATGGCACATCTTCGATAAAAAACGTTGCCCTTGCAGCCCTATTATGCGTTCCGGAGGGAGCGTAAAGATTTAAAACAGTCACCCCATTCAGAACACCTTTGACTATACGTCCTCCAGGTTCTTTTTCTACGTCCTGCAACTCCAGTCCGTGCCTGGTTAAAATACAGCAACCCCTCCCTGCCGAGCCAACATTGTTGTACGCGTTGTATGATGAAAAGGAACCCACCTCTTCACATACCACTTCTTGTAAAAAAGCAATATCAATATCATTAGTTCTAAGAAATTTCTCTAAAATTTTAATCTTTTTAGCATTACTTATCCCACAAATATTTAGAGTCAAAAACGTGAGTACCCTTCTATTGTCCATGTGGCGGGTAATTTATTGAGACCACCTAGTCACGAGGTTTGTGCTTTGGTCCAGGATCATGTTCTGTTGTCTCAGTTTGTGGGTCGTGCGTTCTGTTGTCTACGTGCTGATCTTTTACGCCTTCACTCCTCATTTTATTGCGTGCCACATTCATGTTTGGTTTTGGTTTCACGCGTGTAGATTTTGTGGTACTTTGTGGTTTACGAGATTTCTGATTGCCGGTAATTTTTTCGGGGTCCCGAACGCTGCCCTCGGCTGGGAGGTCAGCGAGAGCAACACGTGATGCCGAGGCGTGTTGCACTCCGCCTCCTGGTGTGAGCTCTGCATCGGCTACTGGGGCCGCGCGCTGTTGACGCTGCGCCGTGGCCCGCTGTGCCTCTGCCTCCGTAGCCGGCTGTTTACTTGCACTAGTGACGTCACTCAGGGGGACAGGTACATCTGCTGCCGGCGTCTGATATACCGTAGCTTCTTCCATGGGCACATCTGGGGGCGGTTCCATATTAAGTGTGACAGGCATCACGGGCAATACCGTTTCCGGTTTCTGTTTCCTTGGTGTTTGAATTGAATTACCACCGTAGTCGCCTTCTTCCGAGTCCACGGTTTCCGGTTCTAGGGGTCGGTTTTTGGTTTTCTGAGGCTCACTGGTAGGCAGATGAATATCCACGCTCATTTCAGCGACGGATTCTTCTCGAAGAAGTGCAGTGTCATTTAATTTTATGCCAGTTTCTTGCAATAAACTTACGGGGTTAGCGTTGGTACGACTCGCACCGTTCTCGCCACCTGTCTTCGGAGCGAGTGATGCATTTATTTTTCCTGTCTGCAACGGAGGGAAGTCATCAAAGGTTATAAGAGGTGGTTCGGTATCTTCCTTTGCGGCAACAGTAACGGGTCCGCGTAAAGTGGCTGTGGGTGTAACTGTAATCTGGAACGTTTTTGCGTTCTTCAGAACAAATGTCCGCTGCGGACAATTTTCACGGAGATGTCCCGGCTCGTTACAAACATGACATGTTGCTTGCTGCCCAGAGTAGATAACATGAGCCTTGTATCCCGAAACCATAATGTGGGAGGGGATGTCAGATTTTACACACATCTGTACGGACCGTATGCCATTACAGCACTGTATTTTATATCTGCTGGACCATTTTTCAAACTCGATGCGTTTCACCTGGCCATACTTCGAAAGAACCTGTTCTAAGTCAGTATTTTCAAGTTCCGGGGGAAGATTCAGAATTCTATCAGTCTTCAGTTCACAGTTGGCATTGCTAACATCAACCAAACTAACAGAATCATCGCGGTGGAGAAACTGAACCTATCCCTTAGTTTGCAGTAAAATCTTGTCACACAAAACCGAATTATAGAACTTGACAAAAACACAGTACTTTTCACTGTCAAGCTGAGTAAATTCAGCATTATCTCCTGAAATACCAAATGTTTCATATAACTAGTCATGTATTTCTAAAGCAGTAGGCTGAACATGACGAGTATTCTTGTCAAACGAGAATCTTAACGTGTTTTTCCTGAGAGAATCCGACATGGTGAACAAGCGGAAAGCGGATGCACCGCCTCGCCACCAAAATCAACAATAAGCGGTACTTACAAGCCCCGGCGACGTAAACGACACTGAGACCGCCTGTTGCCGGTGCTTCCAAGGTCTTCAAAACAACACAAACACTGGTTAACTGCGACCGCACGTCCGTACTGTTCGCCCGCCGAAAGCGGAATGTCGATATTTGTGGCGTCCTTAGTAGTAGCTAGTTCATAAGTAGTTTGTAAGTTTAGGGATTGATAACCGCTTAGTTAAGTCCCATAAGCTCTACAAACATTTGAACATTTAGAGTGACAGTAATGGAGCAAGGAATCATTGAAGGAGGCGATGCAGCGTGTAAGAAATGGTAAGCCTGTTAAAGGCGCCGCTAGGAAGTTCAACTTCCGTGAAGCTACTTTACGTCACTATGTAAAAAATTGTTGATGAAGTAGGATCTGCTTAGTGTACGGGCTTAAGTTACAGGGAAGCAAAGGAGAAATTTCATGAATCTTCCTGGCAGATTAAAAATGTATGCCGGAACCGGGACTCGAACCTGGGATCTTTGTCTTTGCGGGCTACCGCTCTACCGACTGAGCTATCCCGACACGACTCAGGATGCGGCTTCATAACTACTTCCGCCAGTACCTCGCCTCCTACTTTCCAAACTGGCGGAAGTAAAGTTGTGAGGCGGCACTGTAGGTCGTGTCGGGATAGCTCAGTCGGTAGAGCGCTTGCCCTCGAAAGGCAAAGGACCCAGGTTCGAGTCACCGTTCCGGCACACAATATTAATCTGCCAGGAAGTTTCATATAAGCGCACACTCGGCTGCAGAGTGAAAGTTTCATTCGAGAAATGTTATGTTTGTGTCTCTTTTGATAAGTAGATAAGCAACAATAAAAGTCTGTGTTTTCTACATAAAATGTTCATTTCGTCATCTTACCCTACCTGTAGGGCAAGTTGACGAATGGTACTACCACTAACAAAAACACGTCTAGCTAAAAAGTCTTCATAAATTTATCCATGTTATTTGGATTTTTTTGAGGTCTGTAACTGTATTATAAGCTTTTTTGGAATGATTAATGCTGCAGCAGTCACTATTTATAAATATTTTTATTGGCACGACGCGTTTCGGCAGCATGCTGCCATCATCGGGTGAATTTTTACAGTTACTGGTTACATTCTTGACGTAATATGTTTTGTGTTGTGGATGCCAGTGAGGTTATGATGAAACATAATTGTAAAAATAGCTATATCTTCCTAACAGGTTAAAACTGTACAAACATAACCTCACTGGCATCCACAACACAAAACATATTACGTCAAGAATGTAACCAGTAACTGTAAAAATTCACCCGATGATGGCAGCATGCTGCCGAAACGCGTCGTGCCAATAAAAATATTTATAAATAGTGACTGCTGCAGCATTAATCATTCCAAAAAAGTCTTCAGTCTTAGGAAACGTTTAAGAATTTTATTACAAAGGCGATACATTAAGTAAATCTTTTTTTTTCCATAAATTAAGTTTCTGATTTCAACATAACGGCCGGGAAAAATATAACATACCTAAATGTCATCATCTTATCCGACTTTCCCCTACACGCTATCTCATATGTAGAAAACAAATGTAAAGATGATGTTGCTTTTAAGCAGGTCGGGTAAATAAAGGATTAAGGCCGGACGTATGAATCACTGTGGCGTCAGGTAACGACCCAGCTAGGCGAGCAGGAGAAGACGCGCGCCGGCCGCGGTGGCCGAGGGGACTGAGGCGCTCCAGTCACGGTCTGCACGGCCACTACAGTCGGGGGTCCGAATCCTCAGGTATGGATATTTGTGCCGTCCTTAGTATTAGGTAGTCCATAAGTAGTTCTTGGCCGGCAGCGCGCCCTTGGCGACCAGCTCAGGGCTCGCTATTTGAGATGACGCGACGTGATTGCGTCACGTCCTGTCCCGCGCAAACACACGCCGCCAGCTGCAGGCCATACCTTTCAGGCGGTTTGCTGTTTTGGCAGCGTGCAGCGGGCAGAACACACAAACTTGTAACCGCGTATTTTAGTCGCTAAGGTCAGAGCGGGCTCACCTCAGCCGCGGTACCTCACATAAAATACTAATAGAAAAACTTACATAGTGTTAACCAACGACACGATCGAGAAAGGTACAATAAACGTAACCGCTACACGAACCACCTGCAGTCCACAAAATCAGCGATTGCTGAAAATTGCTAAGAAACCAACCACAATACGAAATACGAGGATAGGACGTTCTGGGCAACACATCTCGTTATTGGGACTGTATATTCAAGAAGGACATCAGAAGAGCAGAAGCGAAGGAAGGCAAACACAGGAGGTTGCTCGCTGTGGAGCGCGCGGTTGCTCGCCGTCGGAGGTTCGAGTCCTCCCTGGGGCGTGTGTGTGTGTGTGTGTGTGTGTGTGTGTGTGTGTGTGTGTGTGTGTGTGTGTGTATGTGTGTTTGTGTGTGTGTGTGTGTGTGTGTTGTCCTTAGGTTAGTTTATCTTAGTTTAAGTAGTTTGTAGGCTACGGACTGATGACCACGCAGTTTGGTCCGATAGATTTACGAACACTTGAACAGGAGGTTGTATTGCCTTCAACGTCTTTTACGACTCAGAATAGGAGATACGCCTTGTTGTTTTAATCTCCTGTAGCTTGTCCTAATGGTAAACCCTCAGTCTGTACCCGAGACTGGATGATTGCCTGAAGAATTAATACGCTTCGCAGGTGGCATGAAGTCCAAACGTTCCTGTGCAGCGTTAGCATATTTGCCACAAGTGGTTTCTCCCTTGCAGCCTAGACAAAGATACGAATACCTAGGTAAGTCTTATATAATTGAAGTTCGGCAGCATCCACATAGGGTACACGCTAGTGAATATTCTGCCCTTTTTTTATTATTATTATTATTATTATTATTCCCTTCCTCGCGACCCGGGAGTTTAAGCCAAGATCCCCACCATTCACTGAGAGACACAACAGTTTGCTGTTTTGGCAGCGTACAGCGGGCCGAACACACAAACTTGTAACCGCGTATTTTAGTCGCTAAGGTCAAAGCTGGCTACATCATTGCAGTACGTCACATAAAATGGTAATAGAAAAACTTATGTAGAGTCAACCAACCACACGATCGAATAAAAGTGTAAGAACGTAACCGCTACACCAACCTCCTGCAACCCACAATATCAGCGGTTGCTGAAAAATTGCTAAGAAATCAACCACAACATGAAATACGAAGATATGGACGTTCTGCACAACACATCTTGCTATTGGGACTGTATATTCAAGAAGAACATAAGAGCAGAAGCGAAGGAAGTGGCAAACAAAGGAGGTTGTATTGCCTTAAAAGTCTTTTTTGACTCAAAATAGGAGATACGCCTAGTTTTTTTAATCTCCTGTAGCTTCTTCTCCTAATGGTAAACCCGGATGATTGCCACCTTCGCAAGTGGCGTGCAGTCCAAACGTTCCTGTGCAGCGTTAGCATATTGGCCACAAGTGGTTTCTCCCTTGCAGCCTAGACAAAGATCCGAATGCCTATGTAAGTCTTATATAATTGGAGTTCGGCAGCATCGCCATAGGGTGCCCGCTAGTGAATATTCTGCCCCCCCCCCCTTTTTTTGTGTATTTCCTTTCTCGCGACCCGGGAGTACAAGTCATTTCTTTAAACTATTATTTTAATATATGTGCCGCGCGGGAGTAGCCGAGCGCTCTGGAACGTCACGTTACGGATCGCGCGGCCTCCCGCGCTGGTGAGTTCTTGCCATCTATTGTGAATAACAGGGGAAGGTCTGGTAAAGTTGACGAGAAGATGACGAATTTTCAATTTCTCCGATAACTCTACAGATTGTGCAAGGTGTACTATAGCATTGCTTTCTTAGCGTGCTCTGCAGACCTTTATTGAAATAGAACACCTTCCTCACTATGTTTTGTTGACAACAGAGGTTCAGAAGTTGATGCTGTTTTTGTAACAATTTTTCCTGCGGTTTAAATAGGCTTCATGCAAGTAATACTTCCGCATTAAAGTATATGAGTTGATTCCTCTTAAACCTTCTAGATATACTGATGTTTTAATAACAGTTTAATGAGTTTATTCTGTAAGACTGCGTGCGGGGGTTCGAATCTCCCCTCGGGCATGGATGTGTGTGTCGTCCTTAGGTTACTTTAACTTATTTTAAGCAGTTTGTAGATCTAAGGACTGATGACCAACGTAGTTTGAATTACAAACATTCGAATATACGTGGGTGAGTCAGTAAAAATGTAGCAAACTGAGGCAGACATACCAACAGTGCTGCGTTTACAAGCCTTTTCAGTTGACTCCAGCTGTAAATTTGAACACTCGTCCCATCGTTCGAGAAGGCTTTAAAAGCCTGGAGCTTGGAATGCTTGTGGCAGCGTTTGCATCCTATAATTGGCGCCCTTGAGCTTTACTTTATTTCATTGTAAAAAGATATAAAAAAGCCAAGATCGCTCATCATCAGTTTTTATTTACGACGACCGGTTTCGCTGAACTATGTCAGCATCATCTCGTCAAATAAAATATTTTACAAGGCCATAAACTTGTAATGTCAATCAGTTGTTATATAACAAATTGCAGTGCATAGGTGCACTATGTCATTACAATAAAACATAATTATCACAGTGAGTGACAATAGCAAAAATTTGCTATTGTCACTCACTGTGATAATTATGTTTTATTGTAATGACATAGTGCACCTATGCACTGCAATTTGTTATATAACAACTGATTGACATTACAAGTTTATGGCCTTGTAAAATATTTTATTTGACTAGATGATGCTGATATGGTTAAGCGAAACCGGTCGTCGTAAATAAAAACTGATGATGAGCGATCTTGTTTATATATATATATATATATATATATATATATATATATATATATAAATCTTTTTACAATATTATAAGTGCATCGCCTCCTAAAACGTAAACCAACTTTATTTCGTTGCTTCAACTGCTGCAACACACAACACGGATGTGTCGTAGTGGTAGAGAAATACCCCTACACAGCGTGCAGTACTGGGTGTCTGTCTCAGTTTGCGACTTAACGACTCACCCTCGTATTTTTCATATTTCAATTATCATTTGCTATTATAATATCTTAACCTGCCGTGGTAGTTTCTCCTCTTTTTCAATTTTATTATCTTTACCTGGACTGATTTACGTAAAATCAACTGACATTTTCAAATCGCCTTTTATTTTTTGCAAAAATCTGTGACATGGTGGGAGTCACGGAAAAGATATAAGGGAGCAAATTTGTAGAGAATTTTCTCCTCTGTAAATACGTTTATTCAATTTTCTTCTCAGATGAACGGTTAATTTAAATATCGTGCTGTCAAAAGGCAATCACAAACGACCTATTTTTAGTGTTACTAATCTATTTTTTGTCCCAAACATTTCGAAACGGGAGGTTCGCGTCACTGACAGTCAGCAATTACGTCTGAAAAATTTGGTGCCTATCGGTTGAACAGCACGACCAAATTGGGGGTAAAAGAAGATTAAAATCTGCTAGAACACTGACACTGCCGGCCGCGATGGCCGAGGGAACTAAGGCGCTGCAGTCACGGTCTGCACGGCCACTAAGGTCGGGGGTTCGAATTCCCCCTCGGACATGAATATTTGTGCTGTCTTCGTTCGTAAGTAGTTCATAAGTAGTTTGTACGTTTAGGGACTGATGACCCCGTAGTTAAGTCCCATAGACTATACAAACAAAACAAAAAAAAAAACTGACACTTTGCCTCCAGACGCGGCTTTCTTGCTGAATACCGTTCTTAGTGTTCTATATCAGAGGTAGGCCAATGGCTGATGAAAATTTACTGTTTTCAGTATGGGATTTCATTCAGTTTTCAATACATGTTGACGGAGCCCTAGTTTTTAAAAAAAGGGCTTTATAGATGGTTTTATAGGCAAGTTGGTTACAGCCCGAGAATGATGATGGTGATCAGCTAGTATAGTCAAAGTAACATATGGTTAAGATCTGAAAGAAATAAGCACCTGATGATGCAAATTTAATTTTCGAAACCGGTCGTGAGTTCTTAGTGAAGAATGTTTAACAGTGGCAGCGGTGTGTTACCAAACAAATAAATCAATTCGACTGTGGTTGTCCGCTGAATAAAGAACTGTGTTCAAAAAAATAATTTCACAATAGTTTTTACAGTTGCAGATCGTGAACCATCCTTACGATGAATTTTGACAATTTAAACTTGTCTGCCTGTTTCATAGAGAGAAAAATGTTCAAATGTTTATATAGCTTATGGGACTTAACTACGGGGTCATCAGTCCCTAAACTTACAAACTGCTTATGAACTAGCTAATACTAAGGACGGCACAAATATCCATGCCCGAGGGGGGATTCGAACCCCCGACCGTAGTGGCCGTGCTGACCGTGACTGGAGCGCCTCAGTCACCTCGGCCACCGCGGCCGGCAGAGAGAGAGAGAGAGAGAGAGAGGGGGGGGGGGGAAGGGAGGAGGCGAGGAGGTTGGTGCAGGGGGAGCGTGGGAGGTTAGCGGAGAAGACAGGAGATGAGGAAGCGGTGCCTCAGGGACTCACTTCCGCGTCCGCCCCGAGCGCTCAAACACGGCTTGACAAGGCTCGGGCCGTCCACCGGCCAGAGCTAATAAGTGGGCCGCTTATTAGCCATTCATTAGCGGCGCCGGGCAAACCGTCGTGTCCGCAGGCGCCGCCGCCGGCAGCGGGCGGGCGAGAACTGGCGCCAATTACAGTCCGCAAACTGCCGGCTGGCGGCTGGCGCAGATATTGTCGTGAGAGCGCTGGACCCAGCCCACGGCCCACGGCGCTCTCACAGGACGTTGCCCGGCGCCGCGTCTCGTGGGAGAGCCGGGAAACGTGCCAGCGGTTGCAGAACGTCTATCCCAACCAACGACGAACCGGCTCTTCCTTCTCTCTTAATTTCTTAAAAATTATTTTTATTATTTGAGATTTTCCTCATTACAAAGTTTACCTCCAACATAATGATTAACTCGGAAATGAGTAACATAGTACATAAAATCTTAAACTAAATATTCAAGAAGCCGGCCGCAGTGCCCGAGCGGTCTGCGGGGAGCCAGTAACACTCTGCACGGCCGCTACGGTCGGGGGTTCGAATCTCCCCTCGGGCATGGCTGTTTGTGTCGCCTTTAGTATAAGGTGGCTCATAAGTAGTTTGCAAGTTTAGGGACTGATGACCCCGCAGTCAAGTCCCTTAAGCTAAACAAACATCTGAACATCTGAAATATTCAAGATATCCTATTTCTCCAGGTGTGACGATCTTGTGTGTCCTCTACTTCTGCACCCAGTTTTCTCATCGTGTGCTGTGCATTTTCGAGCCAGGTGGTCACAGGCCATCTTCATCATCATCATCTTCTTCTTCTTCTTCTCCTCCTCTTGTACTACTACTACTACTACTACTACTGCTACTACTACTCTCAGGTTCCCACTCCAGTACCAGTATCGGTATTCTGGTGTCCTACATTCTTCTTACGAGCCCGTACTACCGTAATATCTTCTATCATCTATTCTTGCTTTTATTTAATAATATAGTAAGGACAGTTTACAAGTCACCGCAAAGACGTGGCGACGAGCTGCGACAGGGACACACGAAAGATACACACATACAACACTTTCAGCTATCGGCCATGGCCTTCTTCAGAACGTAGCACACTCACGCAATCACACAGGCACACATGCACTTCGAAGTGCGGCAGCCGGAGATGATGGTTGTATGACTGCGTTGTGTGCCTGTGTGATTGCGTGAGTTCTCTATTTTCTGAAGAAGACCATGGCCGATAGCTGAAAGTTTTGTATGTGTGTGTCTTCTGTATGTCCCTGTCGCAGCTCGTCGCCACGTCCTTGCGGTACCTTGTAATCTGTCCTTACTATATTATTAATTCCAACCTGGATTTTCCATTATTATATTCTTCCTTTTATTTAAATTTATATATATAAAAACAGTCTAGAGTGCAATGATTTTTATTTATATCAACTAGTTTCGGTCAGTACTGTATCAAACACTTGTAGAATATCTCTGTAAATATCGATAAAAACCTGGTGCAATTTAAGTGAGTATTTAAATGTTTTAATCTTCATTTTACATATCAGAAAGATGGCCATAATCATTTTACCTCAGACAATGACAAAGAAATGTATATTTAATTACAATCCTATATTTTTTGGGGTAAATTTATGTATGTAGTCTTTTCATTGGCCACCAAAGGTGGGTGGAGCTGGCGAAGGTTGGAGCCTTAGGTATTTAAGAGCAGTAAACCTCGCTCCAGCCAGCAGTGACGCACTGGAAGTCACCCAAGCACCTACCGAGGTCCACGACATCGATGGCTGTCACATTGTTTTATTTTATTTCTCTTTATTAACATAGGTTAATGTTGACACTAATGTATGTTGCTTGAAGGTCCTCTAACTATGATACATTTCAGAGTTGCAATCCTGAAGATGGTCCATAAAAGAAACTAGTTGATATAAATAAAAATCATTGCACTCTAGACTATTTTTATATATGAATTTAAATAAAAGCGTGCTGTTATCCCAAAAGAGGACTACAAATGATTCGAAAGATATTTCTTTTATTTCCATTCTCTTTATTACTTCGGTTTTTATTTTTTGCTGGAAATTCTGGCTGATCTTCTCCTGGAAGGTTAACAGTCAGGGGTTCCGTTCTGTACAGAACTATACTCTCTAATGTAGATCTCTAATATCATTTTTTTTTAGTTCTGTTTATTAAATTCCTGCTCCATAGGCCTGAGCTGAGCATCCCAATGACCTTCCGTCTACTACAATTTATTGTATTGATTTCCAAGTCTAACTTTCCCTGAGTTTCTAAAATCGATTCCAGATAACAGAAATTGTTATATATATATATAGGCCCACTTTAGGTTAAGATATTAACACTAAAAGTGGGCCTTTGCAATCGTATTCTGACAGCTCGAAATTTAAATTAACGGCTTAACCGTTTATCTGACACGAAAATTGAATGACCGAATTTGTAGAGGAGAAATTGCTCGACATCTTTGGCCTGTTTTTTTTCTTATCGTTTCACAGATATTTGCAAAAATAACGGCGATTTGATTATGCCTGTCCGTCCGTAACGTTTTCCCACTCTTTAAGTCGAACCGTTCAACCGATCGGCACCAAAATTTACAGACATAATTGCTGGCACCCGGAGACCAGAACCTCCCTCTTTCAATTATTTCAGACAAAAATACGTTCGTAACACTAAAAAAAGCCGTTTGTAATGTAACTTTAATTGCGAATAAACCGTTCATTAGACACTAAAACTGACTAACGGAATTTGTAGAGG
This sequence comes from Locusta migratoria, assembly GCA_026315105.1. NCBI lineage: Eukaryota > Metazoa > Arthropoda > Insecta > Orthoptera > Acrididae > Locusta > Locusta migratoria. The sequence continues at coordinate 322,765,105 of CM048745.1, read as the reverse complement.
AGAAAATACTCTACAACTTTGCTCTTATGTTTCTTTTGCCATTAACTCACACCGTAACAAAGATATTTGCAAGAATAAAGGCGATATGACACCGTCCCTTGATTTTACGTAAACCAGGCGTTCGGAGATGTCACGTGACATTCCCCGCCCATAACTCTCTCTGGCGTACGCCATCTTGCTTGCTGTATTTCATTATTTTCTCATTATAAGTTAAGCACTGTCATTTCAAAGCAATAGCGTTCTGAAGAATTAACAAAAACATATCGTTCTTAGTACGATACATTATGTATCTAGTGTCTAAAATGCCATATTAGCAGTTAACAATTGCCATCAGTAGTAAGAGGATTAAGGAACTATTTTCAGTGGTATTTTATTGTTTAAACTTTTACCCCCCTCAAATATTAAAAATAAAAATAATGTGGTCATGTGGACTGTAGTTGAACCATCTTGCAGCTTCCCTATTACAAGTATTTCTTACATATGGACGATTTTACGTATTTTTATCTCCTGTTTCTTAAACAAGATTGTAAATTTCCCCTAGAATGTCTAGTGATGCCTAGAAGAGGCTAAACATGTCGTGTGTAAATAAGGGAAACATTTTTGTACAACCAAGACTGTTTTTACCAAAACAATAAATGATTTAGATAAATTCCGTATCTAACCCCATACAGCTACATTTACGGAACCACGTTCTAAGGCAAACTGTCTTGTGCAGCTAAACCGGCAACCCACATGCAAAGGAAATATTTTAGATCCTATAGCTACGAACGGACCTGACCTAATTAACGATTAGTGTAGAAACAGGAGTTAGTGATGATATCGTCATAGCGTCAATGGTGACCGAAGTTCATAAACCAATCAAGGAAGCTAAGTGTGTGTTTTTGTTAGGAAGAGGCGATAAACAATTGTTAGGATCACACTTTGAAAATGAATGAACATCGTTTAGGTGCGGTACAATGGATGTAGAGGAATTGTGGACTAAATTTAGATGAATTGTAAATAAAGGGTTAGAAAAATATGTACTTGTTAAGTCGATTAAGGATGGTAAAGATCCACCGTGGTATAATAATAATGTTAGAAAGCTACCGAGGAAGCAAAGACTGTTGCACTCTCGGTTCAAGAAAGAACACATAAATGATGATGACAGGCAAAAATTAGCAGAAATTCGAGTGCCTATAAAAAGATCCATACGCGAAGCATTTAATAATCACCACAGCCATATTTAATCAAAAGATCTTTCCGAGAACCCGAAAAAATTCTGGTCTTACGTAGTATCGATAAGCGGGACAAAGCCCACTATCCAGTCACTCGTTGATCATTCCTAGGCAGTAAAACAAGAAAGAAAACGGAAAGCTGAAGTTCTAAATTTAACCATTAAGAAATCTTTCACGCAGGAGGACCGTACAAACGTATCATCATTTGATCAACATACTAACTCCGAAATGGAATTTAAATGTTTGTAAATCTATGGGACTTAACAACCGTGTTCAGTTAACTACTTAAACTAACATATGCTAAGGACAACAACTACACCCATGCCCGAGGGAAGATTCGAACCTCCGACGGCGAACGACGGCGCGCTACACAGCTAGGCGCCTTGGACGCTAGGCTACTCCACCGCGGCATTAAGCTAAGTGTTAGGAAGCTTTCTTTTTTTCCTTCTTTTGAAGACATTGGTGTGGAGTGTAGCATTGTATGGGAGTGAAACATGGGCGATAAATATTATAGACAGGAGGAGGACAGAAGCTTTTGAAATGTGGTGCTCCGTAAGAAAGATGAATAATGAGTAGATGGGCAGATCGAATAACTAATGAAGAGGTACTGATCATAATTGGGGTGAAAAAAATTCTGGCATATCGCGATTAAAAGAAGGGATCGATAGCTAGGGTCATTCCAAGACATCAGAGAATCGTCAGTTTAGCATTGGAGGGAAGTACGTGGGGAAGGAATGTGCCGCGCGGGTGTAGCCGAGCGGTCTGGAGCGCCGCGTTACGGAGCGCACGGCCTCCCGCGTCAGGGGTTCGAATACCCCCTCGGTCTAGGATGTGTGTGTTGCCCTTAGGTTATTTTAAATTAGTTTAAGTAGTCTTTAAGTCTAGGGGTTGATGACCAACGTAGTTTCGTCCCATAAGAATTACAAACAAAAACATTTTGGAAGAAATGCAACTGGGAGACCGCTCAGAATGGCAGCGTGATCTAAGGCGTCATGCTACGGACTGAGCAGCGGTTCCTGTCGGAGATTCGATTCCTCCCCCGGGCATGGCGTGTGTGTGTGTGTGTGTGTGTGTTTTGTCATCCAAAGCGGGGGGAGGTTCGTTCGCGTCCCCCCCACCCTGCAGCTTTTTATTTATTTATGATTAGCTAGCGTGCTATCACTGAACTGCGTCTTCAAAACTGTGAGACTTTTGTTTGATTAGGCGTGGGGTAAAAAGAAGTGCCCCATATTAGTCTTCCTACTGGGCCAGAGTTTAGTTGACGATGAGAATTCTTTTACCGACACCCCAGCAGGCCGACCTGGATCCGTCCCTAAGTAGCTTGTAAGTTCAAAATGTTCAAATGTTTGTTAAGCTTATGGGACTTAACTACGGGGTCATCAGTACCTAAACTTACAAACTACTTATGAACTACTTACGAACTAGGACGGCACAAATATCCATGCCCGAGGGGGGATTCGAACCCCCGACTGTAGTGGCGGTGCTGACCGTGACTGGAGCGCCTCAGTCACCTCGGCCACCGCGGCCGGCAGCTTGTAAGTCTAGGGACCGATGACAGTACTTTGATCCAATAGGTTTAAAACATTTGACTACGGTCGAGGGTTCGAATCCCCCCTCGGGCATGGATATTTGTGCCGTCCTAGTTCGTAAGTAGTTCATAAGTAGTTTGTAAGTTTAGGGACTGATGACCCCGTAGTTAAGCCCCATAAGCTGTACAAACATTTGAACATTTTTGAAAACATTTGAACATTTCACAAATTAGAAAATTTAAAACATATCGACCATTTCCGCCTGTAGGAATAAATTCAACGGCAAAGTTAAATATCTGTGCTGCACTGGAATTCGAGTCCGGATTTCCCGCTTCAGGTCAGTGGACGACATATCCAATCAATCTAGGCACGCTTCTTTTGCTCGCGGCCTTCCCTGGATTCCGACAAGGGATCGAGCACAGTTGTGCATCCGCACAGAAATAGTCAATTGTCTGTAGGACATATATACAATTATTCATATGTCCGAAAGACAAGTCACCATTACTAATAATTTGACCACTTAATTTTTGCAGACTGAGTAACGATTACAGTAAGCAGGTTCATATAACTGTAGGTTGTCGTTCTTATTCAGAAATTAAGAGGCTTGCACACGACAGGGCAGAGTGGAGAGCTACATTAAACCAGTCTGCACAAAAACATTTTCTCGGTCAATCTATGTTTGCCACAACATCATTTACCTGCCATTAATTTCACATCATACTGCGACATCGAAGCGTGGGCGGGTGCATAAAGTAGATATTAATGTACCTGGTGATCAAAAAGTCAGTATAAATTTGAAAACTTAATAAATCACGGAGTAATGTAGATAGAGAGGTAAAAATTGACACACATGCTTAACAAATCACGGAATAACGTAGATAGATAGGTAAAAATTGACGCACTTGCTTGGAATGACATGGGGTTTTACTACAACAAAAGCCGGCCGCGGTGGCCGCGGGGACTGAGGCGCTCCAGTCACGGTCTGCACGGCCACTACGGTCGGGGGTTCGAATCCCCCCTCGGGCATGGATATTTGTGCCGTCCTTAGTCTTAACTAGTTCATAAGTGGTTTGTAAGCTTAGGGACTGATGACCCCGTAGTTAAGTCCCATAAGTTCTACAAACATTTGAACTACAACAAAAAAACAAAAATTTCAATAAATGTCCAACAGATGGCGCTTCATCTGATCAGAAAAGCAATAATTAGCATAACAAACTAAGACAAAGCAAAGATGATGTTCTTTGCAGGAAATGCTCAGTATGTTCACCATCATTCCTGAACAATAGCTGTAGTCGACGAATAATGTTTTGAACAGCATTGTAAAGTATGTCCGGAGTAATGGTGAGACCTAGACGTCGGATGTTGTCTTTCAGCATCCCTAGAGATGTCGGTCGATCACGATACACTTGCGACTTCAGGTAACCCCAAAGGCACTAACCGCCCTTACTGAGGTCTGCGGACCTGGGAGGCCAAGCATGACGAAAGTGGCGGCTGAGCACACGATCATCACCAAACGACGCGCACAAGAGATCTTTCACGCGTCTAACAATATGGAGTGGAGCGCCATCCTGCATAAAAATCGTACGTTCCAGCAGGTGTTTATCATTCAGGCTGGGGATGATGCGATTCTGTAACCTATTGGCGTACCTCTCACCCGTCACGGTAGCAGTTACAAAACCAGAATCACGCAGTTCCTCGAAGAAAAAAAAAAAAAAAAAAAAAAAAAAAAAAAAAAAAATAAAGGCCCGATGATAGATGTTTGGTTCTAATAAAACCCCATGTCATTCCAAGCATGCGTGTCAATTTTTACCTCTCTGTCTACATAATTCCGTTACTGATTAAGGATGTGCTCTTTTTCCTCTTATATTCAACGCCTACATCCAGGAAACTATAGACCAAGTTCGTGAAACTACAGAGATGGGTATCAAGATTAATGGGCAGAGGATAGACATGCTACGCTATGCAGACGATATTGCTATAGTCACGGAGACAAAAGAAGACCTAGAAAAGTCCACAGAACAATGGAAAGGATTTTCTACAACCAGTATGGTATGAGAATAAACAAAAATAAATAAATAAAAAAAAAAAAAAAAAAAAAAAAAAAAAAACTAAAATGATGGTATGCAGCACAGAAGGAGAATATGAACCTCCAAAAATAAGAATTGGAAGAGAGGAGCTGGAAGTGATATAGGAATTTACTTACTTGGGAAGCAAGATCACAAGAGATGGCAGAAGCCGGAAAGAAATTGTGAGCAGAATACAACACGCCAAAATTGCTTTCAATCTGAGGAAGAACTTACTGACCAGCAAGAACATCAGTATGGCGATAAGAAAATGTATAATGAAAGCTTTTGTCTGCGTGTGGCTCTATACGGCTGCGAAACTTGGACAATAGGAAGAGAGAAGACGGCTAGAGGCCCTGGAGATGTGGTGGTATAGAAGGGTGATGATCAGCTGGAAAGAGAGAGTGACAAATGAAGTGCTTAGGGGAGTACAGGAAAACAGATCACCGTGGAAGCACATCCAAACAAGACGAGACAAACTTATAGGGCACATCCTCAGACACTATAACATCATCGGAACAATAGCAGAAGGAGCTATTGAGGGAAGAAACCGCCGGGGCGACCAAGAATATCATACATGCAACAGATCGTGAATAATGTTGGATGTAACACGTACGTGGAAATGACGAGGAAGACAGACAGAAGAGAGGAATGGCGCTCTGCTGCAAACCAACCTCAGGGTTGAACACTGAAGAAGAAGATCAAGTTTTCAAATTTATACTGACTTTTTGATCACCCTGTACACTCCGTTCTGAGAGTCCATAGTCATCGAGACCTATGGGCAAAAAATACCGAGACCTACGGGCAAAAAATACCGAGACCTACGGGCAAACAATAGCGAGACCTACGGGCAAAAAAGCCGGGACAGCAGCTGTGACAGAGAGGAGAACAAGCGAGCAGCAACGGCCACGGCGCAGGGCACTCAATTGTATTGCTGGCCCCTGTGTGGGCGACCACACCCAGGCAACTGGAGAGGGGGGGGGGCAGCGAGGTTTATAAGGCGACCGCCGGTGGCCGGTGACTCCACTTTATGTAACGGGAGGCACTTAGGCAGGTTGCGCCGCATTCATTAGCTAATTGCACGCGCCAACTTGTGCTTCCGGCCGCGGGTCGCTGCCCTGGCCCACAGTGGCCGCGGCCTGCCAATAACACGCTCTCCCTGGGCGCCAGCGTGCGCCTAATGGGCCCTATCGATTACCACGTACTCGCGCCGCAAATAGCCCGGCCGCCACTCATTACGGGCTACCACCACTGCCGGCGTACAGCCACTCCGCTGCTATGAGACACGGGCCTCGGGTGTCTGTGGCGTGCGTGGAAATTACAGCTGCTGCTCTTTATGCATTGATATAGGAAAATAATGAGACTGTTACCACGAAACTGAAGATACACTGGCCAAAACAACCAGAGGATCAGTTGGGATATCTAGGTTCTGAAGTATTTTCATCGGCACAATCAACTACATCTACATATTGTGAGGATACAGGGTTTTAGGTTAGTAGAATTGGTGAGAAAAGGAATATTTGGCATACCCTGACTAAAAGAAGGGATCGCTTGGTAGGACACATTCTTAGACATCAGGGAATCGTAAATTTAGCATTGGAAGGAAGTGTGTGGGGTAAAAATCGCAGAGGGAGACCAAGAGACGCGTATAGTAAGCAGATTCAAGTGGATGTCGGTTGCCGTTCTTATGAGGAGATGAAAAGGCTTGCTCAGGATAGAGTAGGGTGGAGAGCTGCATCAAACCAGTCTCCGGACTGAAGACCATAACAACAACTAACCTCTATGGTACATTTTGGTCGAACGATAGTTATCATTGGTGTGCAGCGAGAGCTGCTGGCAACAATGCTTAGGTTGGAATGTTCTTTGTTTGTTGGCCGGGGTGCGGCAGTCTCCCGCCGACCGCAGCAGGGTTGCCAACGTCAGTGGTTTCCCACCGAATCTGGTGGTTTTTTAAAGCCGGCGGTGGGAAAAAATCTGAGTCAGTGGGAGGTGGGAAAGTTGGTGGATTTTAATGAAATAGTTTAAAAAAAAAAAAGCTGCAGAAGTAATATAATCCTAATTTGAAATTATTAACGAATATGGACAGATAAATGACTAGGAAATGTAAAACATTATTGGATAAAATGTAAAATTCTTAAGAGTTCAAAGATATTAACAATGGTATGACTCATTGCTCATTGTTGTAGGCTGTTAGTTCTGTCTTGACTTCTCCAATCTCCATGGAGAGGAAGTGTTGTACATGTATAACACACTGACATTGTGTTAATGGTATGTATTTGTTGCTACAGCACTTTATCAGATTTTTCTTGTTGTGAAAATGACTTAACATTGCAGACACTTAATATGTGACTGTACTTTCATTGTTAACTTTCTTTTTTCTCAGATGTGATTACATTGGAATATAGCTGAAATCTAGATCTTCTGACATAAAATAAAGACAATAGAATGAGTGACGCTGACCTCCTTTCCAGACTGGATTACTTTCTGTTTTCAAGTTCAAATATTTCACAATTTGCTGTCTGTACCCGACAAGCATTGCAATGGCTCAAAGTAATTGTTGTTTGTTTTTAAATATAACAGGTTTACTGAAGTGCTTTTGAATAAACAATATTTTTTTTTTATTTCCGTCTAGTGTGTATACACATAAGTCAGGTACATAAAAACTCCTCCTTCAAAATGCATGGTTGCGTCCAAATGTCAAATCAATCGGTCAAGAACAAACGAATAGACAGTGTTTTTTTTTTTTTTTTTTGCATGGGAAATTCGGAAAGTTCGGTGGTTTCTGGTGGGATTTTACGGTCACTTCGGTGGTTTTTATCATGACCTTGTTGGCAACCCTGGACCGCAGAGCGAGGCGGTAGCATGTAGGCAGGGAGTTCGTAACCTGTGTTTAGTGGTGGCTAAAGATTTTGCCATTCCGTCGTATCGCATACGGGTTGCAGTTGCATATTGAAATGTTTCAGTGTGGACTTGTAGACATTCATCGTAGTGGCACGCAGTTATTTAATCAGTGTATTTAAAGGGAAGAGTTTTTAACATTTGTCGTTCCATAATAAAGGAAGTTAACAAAGTTTACTGTTATGGTCAACCTAGTAATTGTCCGCATCCCATACCGTCAAATCATTGGAACAATTATTAAATGATTAAGCATAAAATAGAATGTGACGGCAACTTCGCACATCGAGGATTAGGTGGACGCAGCGGTGACGTTACAATACGTACTCCGCCGTCCACCGTAAAGTGCGTGGCGGACTGTACACTACCACTAATAGGCGTTTCCTTTCCTATTCCACTCCCAAATACGAGGCGCGTCCAGAAAGTAAGTTCCGTTTGGTAATAAAATGAAATTGTACACAGATACAGAAGAAATTTTTATTGCACGAAATTCTACAACTCTTAAACTACTTTTCCACATAACTGCCGAAATTTTGTAGGTACTTGTCATAGCGTGCCACAAGTTTTTGCATACATCCTACACAGACGGTTGCCGCCTGTGTATTCAACCATGTGGTAACAGCTCTTTACCATCGTTTAAGTGTGAACCACCAAGGACAGATTTTAGGTGTAAAAAGAGATGAAAGTCGCTAGGAGAGAGGTCCGAGCTGTATGGAGGATGATCAAACAGGTCCCATTGAAATTTCCGTAAGAATTTTTTGGTCACATTCGGTGTGTGATGTCAGGCATTATGGAGAAAATTTTTTTTTCTTGACAGTAATCCTCTTCTTACACCTAAAATCTGTCCTTGATGGACAACAATTCTACGATGATGACGAGCTGAAAGAACATGTTACCACATGGTTGAATACACAGGTGGCAACATTCTATGAAAAAGGCACACAAAACTTTGTGCCATGCTATGACAAATGCCTACAAAATTTCGGAAGCTATGTAGGAAAGTAGTTCAACAGTTGTAGATTTTTGTACAATCAATATTTTTTTCTGTATCTGCACCCGTTCGTTTTATATAACCAAACGGTACTTACTTTCTGGACGCGCCTCGTAGAAAGACTGGAAAAATAATGTCCATACGCCTCCATCTTTGTGATGATTACGAGAAATGTAAGTAGGCGGCAGGAATATCGTTCTACACTCTGCTTCAAATTCCGACCCTCTAAATTTCTCGAAAAGAACGTCGACTTTCCTACCGCGATTCCCATTTCAGTTCCTGGAACATTTCCGTGACACTCGCGCGTTGGTCGAACACACCTTGCTGCTCGTCTCTGAACTGCTTCCATGTCTTCCTTTAAACTGATCTGCTGCGGATCCAAAACGAGAAATAAGACATCGTCGTACAACAACCGTTTTATACGCGGTCTCCTTTACAGATGAAGTACATCTTCCCAAAATTCTCCCAATAAACCGAAGCAGGCTGCTCGCCTTACTCACAACTGTCCTTACGTGTTCATTCCATTTTATATCGCTCTGCAACGTTACGCCTAGATGTTTGAGCGACTGCAACAACTAATGTCGTACTCGAACATTATGGGATTGATTTTCCAACTCATTTGCATCACCTTACATTTTTCTACATTCATAGCTAGCTGCCATTCTTCACGGCAACTAGAAATTTTGTGTAATTCATCCTGTATGCTATTACAGTCAGTTACAGACGACACCCTCCCATACACCACTGCATCATCAGCAAACAGCGGTAAATTACAAGTTAGTCTGCCCATCAGATCATTTATTTATATAGATAGAAAATAACAGTAGTCCTATCATACTCCTCTGGGGCACGCCTGGCGATACGCTTGTCTCTGATGATCACTCGCCGTCGAAAACAACGTACTGCGTTCTATTACTTATGAAGTCTTTCAGCCAGTCACAAATCTGCGAATCTGTTTCATAAGCTCGTATTTTCGTTAGCAGTCTGCAGTGTGGCACCACGTCATATGGCAATTTTTTTTTTTTTTTTTTTTTTTTTTTTTAAATAAAAACACGATCTACCTCTTGTCCATTATCAATTGCTCCCAAGATGTCATGTGAGAAAAAGGTAACGAACGAATGTTTCCTAAAATGGTTGGACGTCTTTCCGTCGGTTGTACGGAGTGGAGACAACAAAATTACGGTAACCGACACAGTAGTAATAACAGAAAGTTGCTGCAGAGGGGATTGGAGTTGGCCGGCCGCAGTGGCCGAGGGGACTGAGGCGCTCCAGTCACGGTCTGCACGGCCACTACGGTCGGGGGATCGAATCCCCCCTCGGGCATGGATATTTGTGCCTTCCTTAGTCTTAGTTAGTTCATAAGTAGTTTGTAAGTTTAGGGACTGATGACCCCGTAGTTAAGTCCCATAAACTATACAAACATTTGATTTGATTGGAGTTGACTTGTGTTTCTGTACCAAACGAATTACACAAGCATCTGGGCTCAGTGTAGATCTAGATCAGATAGTGTAGTGAGGCAGGTAGTGCAATGCAGCAACGACGTGACACCGTAAATTATGTCATGAAAAGCGAGATGAAGTTCGCTGCAGCTATTGGTGTGTCCCAAAATGTAATTTTCAGGACCTGAAAGCGATTTCAGACAACAGGAACCGTTAAAAGAAGGCAAGCCGTCGTCAACGAGTAACAGTCAGCGAGAGATGACCGTCCGGCGAGGAAGGAGGCTGAATTCAACTGAGCTGCAACGCACGCTCCCGGCAGCAACAGGACGCGCAATATCAATCCGAAACAGCCGTCGGGACTATGGCCTCTTCGTACGTATGCCATTTAGCCCGCAGAAACTGGGCGGAGGAATTAAAGGATTGGAGTCGTGACGAATGGCGCCAGGTTTCACAGATGAGTCAAGACTTTGCGTTCAGCCAGACAGTCCTCGTTTCTTCATCTGGAGAGAACGTGGAACTTTGAACAATCCTGCGTATGTGCAGGAAACATTACTGATGGTGCCATAGGAGATGGCTTCCTGCTGGTGGACTACATCGCTCGTCTCTACAGAGCTGCATTGGTGGACAACATGCTTGAAGATGGAGAATCCAACGAATGGCGTGCCAGCTTGTCTGGGATGCACTTGGCAGACGCATTGCAGCCAGACCAGCACTTACAACGATTGCAGAGCTGGATATTGCACTCACGGAAGAATGGCGAAATACCATTCAGGAGCTTATCGATAACGTCATACTGTCCATGCCACGCAAGTATGAAACTGCACTGGCCGTGCGAGGTGATCACATATCATATTAGAGGGCAACGAGAATGCCTTTTTCACTGTTGTGGTAGCCCTATGGTACGTCGCTCTAATATACGCCTTGTAAACCTCAAGTAAAGAGACAGCAAAATATCGTACTGCATGACACACAAATTACAACTGTAACCAATACGTTACCAAGTCTATATTGTGTATGATATCTCAACTGATGCCCCGTTTTGAGCAGCGTAGAAATGAACTACCATATAGCACATGTTTATCACTGCATGCTAACAGTCGGCGTTCACATATTTTCTCCGGGGTGGCGGATGGTGAGGGGAAGGTGTTACGACGTAGTGACAAAAAGGGCGCCGACCACCTCTTAAAACCACCGACGCCGATCGTGCACATGCAGGCCAAATGTGAGCAAAAACAAAGAAAAGAAGGAATGAATGATGAATTATCAAATACTTCTGTTAAATTAATACACTCGTGAAAATATCCTCATTGATAATTTTAAACATATCTTGTCGACTGCAGCAACTGTAGGTTTACAAATATTTAACAAATTTCAGCCCAACCAGTTGCAGAATTTGATAAAATTCCTTGATCTAGATTTCGGCACCATCTAAGGGTGCCTTCATGAGAAGAATAAAAATTAAAACATAAGACGTGCAATTACGAGCAGTGTGCTCAAGTTCAAACTTATAAAATTATGCAACATGCTAGCAAAAGTACTTACAGTGCTATAAGCCTAATAAAGCAGTGTAAGCCTTCACAGGCGAGCTGCTTTTATTTAATTTTTGACTTGCTAGCCTTTTGCTAGCATGTTGCATAATTTTATAAGTTTGGACTTGAGCACACTGCTCGTAATTGCACGTCTTATATTTTATTTCTATTCTTCTGATGAAGGCACCCTTAGATGGTGCCGAAATCTAGATAAATGAATTTTAACAAATTTTGCAACTGGTTGGGCTGAACTTTGTCGCCGCGGTGGAGTAGCCGAGCGGTCTAAAGCGTCTCGCTGCGGAGCGCGCGGTTGCTCGCCGTGGAGATTCGAGTCCTCCCTGGGGCATGGGTGTGTGTGTGTTTGTCCTTAGGTTAGTTTACCTAGGTTTAAGTAGTTTGTAAGCTACGGACTGATGACCACGTAGTTTGGTCCGATAGATTTACAAACATTTGAACATTTTATTTGAACTTTGTCAAATATTTCTATCCTCATTGAATTTTCACGCAATCAACAACAATACCCATAGCATTCTGTGAAGACACCGGGACCTTTCCCTTTCGTGGGAAAGCGCTCTACCGCCTGAGCTATCTTGGTAAGCTTCGCCGTCCGTCCTCACAACTTTACTTCTGCCAGTAACTCACCTCCTACTTTCCAAACTTCACAGTTCTCCTGTGAACGTTGCAGGACTAGCACTCCAGAAAGGAAGGATACGGTGGAGACAAGGTTAGCCACAGCCTAGGTAGTGGCGGAAGCAAAACTGTGAGGACGAACCGTGAAGCGTGCCTGGATAGCTCAATAGGTAGAGCGCTTACCCGTGCAGGTAAACGTCCCAGGTTCGAGTCCCGGTTCCGGCAGACAGTTTTAATCCACCATTAAGTTTCACATCGGCTCCTACTCCGCTGAAGAACGGAAATATCATTCTGAACAGCTATCATTATCCTTATCCAATACTGTAAACGCAATATGCCTATTGTATCTCAAACAAAAGTTGCGAAATGGACGCGAATCCAACAGTGATCCGGTAGTACAGAATAATTTTCTTTACTTACGTCAATAATCACTACATTAGCCCATAGACAACCGGTTTCTCTCATTGATGACCATCTTCAAATGTGTAGCAAAACTGTGCGATAAGCAGATACACTAGTATACAGCCAGAACATACCGGAAATGTCATACTGAAAATTGATACTTTCATACATATGTTAAAATGGGTTTTAAATACAATACAGCACACCTGTTATTTACCTAACATATCCTGATACAAAGGAGACATACCGGCATAACAGTTAATAATATGAGGGCGAGTCAAATGAAAACCTTAAATATTTATTTTATCACTTTTCAACATAATCTCCTCCACGCTCAATGCAAGTCCTCCAGTCCTTACAAAGTGCATAAATTCCGTTAGGAAAAAAATTATTTTGGTAGTCCGCGCAGCCACTCATGTACCGCGTGGCGTACCTCTTCATCAGGACGGATCTTCTTTCCTTCCATTGCTTCTTTGAGTGGTCCAAACATATGGAAATCACTTGGGACAAGGTCTAGTGAGTATGCTGGATGAGGAAGACACTCAAAATGCAGACCTGTGATTGTTGCAACTGTTGTGGGGGCAGTGTGGGACCTTGCATTATGTTGCAAAAGGACACCTGCTGACAGCAATCCACGTCGCTTTGATTTGATTGCATGCCGCACATAATTTTTTACGAGATCTGTGTGTATGATGAACTGGTGACAGTGGTCCCTCTAGGCATGTAATGCTTCAAAATGACGTCTTTTTCGTCCCAAAAGGGAGCATAACCTTACTTGATGATGGTTCTGTTCGAAATTTCTTTAGTTTTTATGATGAGGAATGGCGCCATTCCTTGCTCGCTCTCTTCGTTTCCGGTTGGTGGAAGTGAACCCAGGTTTCGTCCCGCACCGCGGCGGAGTAGCCATGCGGTCCTAAGGCGCCTCGCTGCGGACCGCGCGGTTGCTCACCGTCGGAGGTTCGAGTCCTACCTGGGGCATGGGTGTGTGTGTTGTGCTTAGGTTAGTTTAGCCTAGTTTAAGTAGTTTGTAAGCTACGGACTGATGACCACGCAATTTGGTCCGATAGATTTACAAACATTTGAACATTTTGCAAGGAAGCCATAACCATCTCGTTCAAAACGCCGAAAAGTTCTTCACAAGCATCAACACGTCGTTCTCTCATTTCAGGAGTCAGCTGTCATGCCACCCATCTTGCAGACACTTTGTGAAACTGGAGCACATCGTGCACAATGTGGTGTGCTGACCATGACTAATCTGTAAACAGGCTGCAATGTCATACAGTGTCACTCGGCGGGCTGAGGAGTCACAACTCATCATGCCTGACCGGGACGAGGAGCATCTTCCACTGAAGTCACACCATTTGCGAACTTCCTACTTCATTCGTAGACTTGCTGCTGTGACAAACATTCACAACCGTACTGAACATTCTTCGATGAATTTCAATAGGTTTCACACCTTCACTACGCAAAAACCGAATAACAGATCGCTGTTCTTCCCTGGTGCTGGTCGCAAAGGGTGCGGCTATCTTTCTACTGGTACCGTGACGGTATTTGTGCATTTGCACTATGCTGCCACCTACAGGCCATTCTGCACGCTGTTTGTAGCACGCTTACCAACTTACAGGATAACGGCGCGAAATTTCGATTTGTTATTACAAATTTATGGTTTTCATTTGACTCAGCCTCTATATGCAAGGTAACGACCTAGCCTACGTACGTCACCTGTGTACTGCGGTCGTGTTTCAGTGGTTACAGATACGCAGCGGTGCCAACTTGCAACATGGTGTATATCGCACGGTGTTCATATCGTTTGCACCCTTGTATACTGTCATATAAACATTGCTGAAACCCGAGAAATGTCATGGGACACATTGTTCCCTGTTAGAAGGTAGTGCCGGTGCCTTATGGAACAAAGTACCCCGCACACACATTTCGTAGCTTTAATAGATGTGTAACTCGGGTCGTGGTGGGCGGATGACGGCAACTTCACACCTGGACGGACGACGCAACGCGGCTCCTCTAAAAGCATTCCGCAATTACTGCGCGGCAATGGCACAACTTCCGCGTAGCGCTCACATTTCTCGTTCATCCTGCAGCAAACTCGAGCCGCGTTGAGTCCCTTTCCTGGTTGTTGGACAATGATTGATACGTTATGTCTGTTGCACCAACCGATTGTAGATTTCTGTAAATAATGTAGTCACAATTGAAAAAAAAAATGCTTTTTTGGCCCACTTTAGATTATGGTAGTTGCGATCGTCTTTTGACACGAAAATTGAATAGCCTAATTGGTAGAAGGGAAAATTCTCTACAATTTCGCTCTATGGTTTTTTCATTTGTTTCTTTTTCTTTTCTTTTTTTCATATCTTGCATCGTTGCAGAGATATTTGCAAAAATAACGGCGATGTGACGATGTGTGTGTCTGTAACGTGTTCTCACTTAGGTCGAACCGTTCAACCAAACGGCACCAAATTTTACAGACATAATTGCTGGTTACCAGAGACCAAAACCTCGCTTTTTCACATATTTCGGACAAGAAATACCTTAGTAATACAAAAAAGCCGTTTGTAATGTAATTTTAACTGCAAAAAAAAACGTTCATCTGACTCGAAAATTGAATAAACGAATTTGTAGAGGAGAGCATTCTCTACAACTTTGTTCTCTTATGTTTTTTTACATATCTCGTATCGTTTGAGAGATATTTGCAAAAAAGTAACGGAGATTTGACACCCTCCATTGAAATAACGAAAACCAGCCGTTCGGAGATGTTCAAATGTTTATAGGCCTTATGGGACTTAACTACGGTGTCATCAGTCCCTAAGTTTACAAACTACTTATGAACTAGCTAAGACTAAGGACGGCACAAATATCCATGCCCGTGGGGGGATTCGAACCCCCGACCGTAGTGGCCGTGCAGACCGTGACTGGAGCGCCTGAGTCCCCTCGGCCACCGCAGCCGGCGCGTTGCGTATTTGATGATTATCTTTTTATAACTTACATATTGTCATTCCAAAACAATGGCGAACTAAGGAATTAACAAAAACGCATCGTTCTTCGTACGATAAATGATAATCTAGTGCCTACAAATGCCATATTAGCATCAGTTAACAACGGCCATCAATAGTATGAGATTAGCCGTAGTGAATAATGCGTTGGAATGTGACGGTGAAGGTCAATGGTTCGGAACCCGCCACTAAACTAAATTATTCTTTTTTCCTAAAAGGGTTTCAGACATTCTTATTAATTAATTTTTTTATTATTTAGATTATTATTATTCTTTATGCCGCGTTTAGCCCTTTTGGGGCATCATATAAAACAGTTGTGGCGAACCAACATCAGTCCATGCTGCCCAGTGTTAAATTATTACAATTATAGATATAACTGAAAGATCAAACACCATATCAATTATCCATACTTTCATGTTAATAAATACGAAAGAAGTTCCGACTGTTACGCTTTCACAACTAACAACTTCACCGATTTTGATGAAATTGGGTATGCGGATAGCTTGAACGATGAAGAAAAACATATGCTTTATTAGAAATGTTTGTAGGCCTTCTTCATAGAAGGTTGTCGCTTATGTATTCAACCATGTGGTAACATTTTCTTTCTGCTCGTCATCATCGTTGAAGTGTTGACCTCTATGTTCAGACTTCAGGTGTAAGAAGAGATGAAAGTCGCTAGCAGCGAGGTCCGGGCAGTGTGGAGGATGATCATACACGCCCCAGTGAAATTCTCGTTCAGTGACATTCGCCGTGTGACGTCGGGCACTATGGCGGAAGAAAACAACGCCTTTTGTCAGTAATCCTCGGCACAAATTCTGAATTGCGCTGCTCAGTTTCTTAATGGTCTTGCAGTGACAATGTGCAGTGATTGTTTGACCTCATGGTAAGAAATCAATCAGTAAAATGCCTTTTTCTGTCCCAAAAAACTGTGCATATGACTTTCCGAGATGTCAAGATTTTCCTACAATTGATTGCTGAAACATTTGTGCTCCATTCGTGGAGCACAAATTCCACCATGGAATCAAGCTATTTTGAATGCTTTGACAATTCCTATTATTCGAAAGGGATCAACAAATTAGAACAGCCTTGGACAAAGTGCAAAAGTGACTATGTGGAAAAATAAAAATGGTTTTCCCCAAACACTTTAGTAGTTTTTATTTCTGCATGGACTTTTCAAACGCTCCTCGTATTCTGTGTACCGCTAGGAGCACGCGGCAGAGTTCCGTGGCTTATTTCCATTACAGACAGTGGAACACTACACCCCCAGGCAGTAGGCCTAATGTGTGCAGCGGAAATGAATTGCGTTATTTTGGAGACCGAGAGCGGCTTTGAACAAACCGGCCTGAGCCGTGGCTCGCCGCAACAAAACCGCCCGCTGCTGCTCGTTTCGACGCAGCATTGCAAACACTGAGGCAGCAGGCGGTCGCAACACGCAGCCCGCCTACGTCCTAATCCCTGCATTTGCAGTCGCCACCCGGGCTCTCAGAACGCAATTTCAGCCGCGCTGCGCAACCGAGGCGCGAGGATCAGCCACCGCTCTGCCGACGGCAACGCGACCGCAACGCGAAACGCTGCGTCACCGAGAATGCGGGCCGACAGTCCACAGCAAAGTGGCTCTGCCCACCCACCATCACAGTATTGATAAATGAACTTCTAAACTAAAGTACCGATGTTTCTGTAGTTAAAGGACATTTTAATCAAAAGTCCTGTATCACTGCTTAAAGTTTAATATTTAACGCTTCAGCTGTTTCAGCAGTTTGCTATTTCCAAGCGCCTGCATGTATACAGGCTGTTACAAAAAGGTACGGCCAAACTTTCAGGACACATTCCTCACACACAAAGAAAGAAAATATGTTACGTAGATATGTGTCCAGAAACGCTTAATTTCCATGTTAGAGTTAGTATTTCTCTTTGAATGTAAATTGAAATAATTCGTGCAGACAATCGTGAAAGTACCCAATTGTTTCGATAGTATGTACTCTACTTTCTCGATTCACCGCCAGTTGGCCGAAGAAGGTAATGTTGACTTGAGTGCTTGTGTTGACATGCACTCATTGCTCTACAGTACTAGCATCAAGCACATCAGTACGTAGCATCAACTGGTTAGTGTTCATCACGAACGTGGTTTTGCAGTCAGTGCGATGTTTACAACATATGGTTCATGCACGATGTAGCTCCTGTACATTTCAGTCGACGTGTTCGTACGCTTCTCAACAACAGATTCGGTGACCGATAGATTGGTAGAGGCGGACCAATTCCATCGCCCCCAAGCTCTCCTGACCTCAACCCTCTTGACTTTCATTTAATGGGGCATTTGAAAGCTCTTGTCTACGCAACCCCGGTACCAAATGTAGAGACTCTTCGTGCTCGTATTGTGGACGGCTGTGATACAACATGCCATTCTCCAGGGCTGCATCAGCGCATCAGGGATTCCATGCGACGGAGGGTGGGTGCATGTATCCTCGCTAACGGAGTGTTTGAAGTCACGCTGGTACGTTCTGTTTCTGTCTGTGTCATGATTAATGTGATTTGAAGAGAAGTAATAAAATGAGCTCTAAAATGGAAATTAAGCGTTTCCGGACATGTCCACATAACATATTTTCTTTCTTTCTTTCCTGAAAGTTTGACCGTACCTTTTTGTAACACTCTGTATACTAAACTAACTCCAAACGCGGCGTTGCCCCGGTATTTATTCATTTATATACTTGTGGCGTCTATTCCGAAACAACAGACGTCACTTCTGATCCTGCACTTCTTATTGTTTTGATAATCACAGAATATATGACTTCAACTGCGAATGGGCAAATCTTAAAATGTCTACACAGCCGGGATTCGTACCCGGGTTTCATGCTTTCTAGGCAGTTGCGCTGACGGGAGACGTGCTTAGGTAGTCCTTGATCACTGTGTCCCCAGTGGTGTAGGGGTCAGCACAACTGCCGGGTTCGAATCCCGGCTGGGTACACATTTTTCGCTTTGCCCATTCGCAGTTGAAGTCATATATTCTGTGAATTTATTTATTTATTTATTCCTGCCTTGGGTTAATACTTTTCATGTTGGCTCCTTTTATCCATAAAAAAACCTACGTATTTCAGGAAACTATTAATATTTCCTGTTTTTATGTTGTACAGCATAATTAATTAAAGCCGTGAAAATGAATGAGTTGTAGAGAGACACATAGAATAAAGCCGCCTGCGACTCCCCAGCCAATGAGGTCGCTCGGGTAGCAGAAGTTCGCCTTGAGCACCATCATCGCCATCGTGAAGAAATCTGCGGCGATTGTACACACTTTTCCTTTGAATCTACAGCGAAACTACCCCTGTAGTTTCGTTTTCACACGGCTGACTCACAGGTTATGACTTCGTATCGCTATCAATGTGTTGTTCAGTGATATTACAGCTCCTTTCAGTGGTATATTTGGATTATTTTTTGCGGAATTTGCTGAGAACAGAGTAATAGACTTAACAAAATGTCAAACATACTGCAGTACCTATTCACGGAAGTCACGTTTATGACGATATCTTCTGAATAATGTGTCCTACAAAAACATTATTTACCAGGTTCGTAGACTGGAGTATTAGGTAACTGCCTGCGAAATGTGTTGTAAATGGGGTTGGTAGTAAAGACGTAGTAAAATACTACCTCATGCTTATTAGGGTGAATTGTCATGCATTTCATTGACTTTGAAGTCATAACACCTGAATTATATACGCCGCGAATATAGTAGGAAAGACGTAATAAATCAAAACGTCATGTGTGATGATGCGGTTTCTCCTGAACCTAATTGTTTATGACTCCATATCACACGAACTGTGTGTCGCAAAGGTAAAGCAGTCGACAATGCTTTGTTTGGAGGTGGTATGCCGTTACCTGCCTCCGACCTTTTAACTTACCCAGAGAGTTATAGGAGTACCTACAGTTTAATGTGGGTTCCGAACCACGGTGCTACTCGGTATTTTTCACATCAGCAACACTGCCAGAGGTAAAAGAAGTGGAAATAAAAATCATAGAACCTGGCGGGGATCGAACCCGCGACCTTTGTATTAGTAGCCTGGCACTCTACCACTATGCGAACGTGTATCGTCCGACGATAAATTTTCGAACGTACGTTCAGTGGTATGTGTCTGTAACATTTCTCGCGAAAACAATAGTGTACGAGTAATAAATTGTAACCTCATACCTAGTGCCGTAATTTTACTGCATGATCGCCGAAAAAGTAGTAACCGATTAACCTTTTTCATCATTTTTCTTGGGGTTGTCAGCGAGAAATAGTTTCCTAAATGTTCAAAATCATGTTTAAAATTTGTTGCAAGTCGCTAAGTCCTCTCCTTCTCACATAGTGGACTGGTAAAGACACACTATCACGTGACGCAAGACGGAAGTTTCCATTGTTTATGACATCATATCTCATGAACTATCGGCCCTATCGCAAAATCCTTTCTTAGCTGACGTCTTGTACCTATAAATTTCATTACTGCCAAATTTCAGCTTAATAGGTGAAGTAGTTTTCAAGATTTCGTGTTTAGTCAGTGAGTGGGTGATGGTCCTTCGCTTTTATAAACATTAAGATTACATTCATTGATTTCTTATATTATGAGTTTAACTTGAGCACATTATATATATAAATTTTACTTAGGTCTATGATGTTTTGACGTTCGTAATTAACATCTGGCGCTACTGTTAAAATAAATGCCACGAATTATTTGCATATTTTGCCATTATATACATGTTCGCTGCTATTTTTCTACAGCTTGATGCGGTGTGATACAGAATAACACTGGGGAAAAATAATATATACAACTTCACTGACAGAAACCAAATCAAAAATTAAATCCATAAATGAAACTGCGGAACCATTCTTAATTACAACAGGAGTAAGGCAAGGAGCTAGGATCTCGCCACTATTATTCAACGTAGTTTTAGGCAAATTAATGACAGAATGGGAAATGGAACTAAGGAAACAAAACTTCTGGAAGTCACTTTAACTAGAAAAGATAATTCAGCGTTTACAGAGGACTTAGCGATTGTAGTTGACAGTGAAGAAACAGCAAAAAGAAAATCAAATTGAGACTCGCAAAGAATAAACAAAGATGGTTAGCCTAAAAATCTCCTTTGAGGAGACTTAATTCATCTGCTCCAAATAAAATATTCCTAAACTCAAATTATGGTGAACACCAACACTGAAAGTATCTCGGTGAAGTATAAAGATTGAGAAAATAGCACAAAAACTTGTTCAAAATATGTATAACAAAAATGCCTGTCAAAAAGCACAAAAACCAGACACTACGACGCAAAAAAATGACAGTACATATGCAAGTGCAACACTCTCATTGAATATGAAACTATATTTGCAAGAAATTAAGGAAGTAGAGAGAAAGAATATTGTCTTACTCCATTCCCAATCAATGCTTCCCTTCCACACATACTTTCCCCATAATATTTATAGAGTCTATAAACTGAAAATTGAATGTTATATAATTTGAAGGGTGTCTTCCAACACATGTGAACAAAAAATAATAATTTGTTTACGTACTGTTAAGAGTAATGAAGGAAAGTAGATTTTTGCATTCCTTTATGTCTCGTGTCAGCTTTCCTGTCATGCATTAAAACCTTCAATTTTGTCAAAACATGTTAAATTCTACAAATTCTCCCCTGCCTTCGTAATCCGAGGCCTTGGTGAAAAATTCCACACGCAAGTAAAAACGTGTCGTGAAATGGAACTCTGGAGACGCTCATAATTAAATGGTATTGTCAGTAAGACACACACGCCTCGAGGCTACAATTGCACAACGGCCAGGTCGAAGATTCTGTCAGTAGTAGTTCTGTATTGATGCTATTTCGTTTGATAATCTGTAGGAGTAACTTTTTTGTTATTTCCTGCTATTAGCATTGATTTTTAATTTCTTCTTATTGAATACTTGCGACGATAGAAAGAGGAAATGGAAGAGAGGGGGGGGGGGGGAGAGAGAGTTGAAAGGGAAAGGGGAGATGGAGAAAGATGGGGAATCGATAGAGGAGGAGGTAGACAGAAGCAGGAGCAGATTGACAGAGCTATTACATGTCGTATGCTTCAGAGCTGTCAAACTGTGAACTGTGAGTTGACACGGCATTGTCTATGCTCTGAGCGTAAGGGAAAAAAAACGGATCGACCGCAAAACTGACGGAAGCGACGCCATCGATCACGTAACCGGAAACTGGGAGTGAAAGTTGGGTGGATACAGGTTATTTCATAAGGTAGAGGTTACAGGTATGAAAGTAGCAAGAATGATTGCAGGTAATAATAGATGGGAACAATGGCAGGAGGGTGTCCATAATGAGGAAATCAAAGAAAAACTGTTAAATCCTCTTAAGGTAACTCCTTTATGAACTATTTCCCACTAAATGTTTATAGAGATTTATCTGCAGAGATTTCAGTGGCCATTAGTCAATTTTATGCAGGAAATGGGCAAATTAAAATATTTTCTTATTAAACACCTTTCTGATACCTTTTTTAACTCAACAAAGTCACAGTAACACAAAACAGGATACTGATTTGACTGATGCACTTTCCTTAAAGATTCTACTTTCGCAAGATTTCTTTCATCTCACTTGGCACATAGCCTAGTTTAGCTAGTATACGTTCTAAAGCATTCCTTTAGTGACAGAACGATGCAATCTGGAAAAGAGAAGCCGATCAGAAACCTTCCTGGCAGATTAAAATTGTGTGCCGGAGCTGGGATTTGAACCTGGGACTCTTACCTTTCGTGGTCCTAGCGCTCTACCGTCTGAGCTAACCCGGGACGCTTCATGGTCCGTCCTCGCAACTTTGTCAGCACCTCGACTCCTACTTTCCAAACTTCACATAAGTTTTTCTTCAGAGGCCTTGGTTTATATTTATATGAAAGCTAGGAGAAATGAGGAAGCCTCAAACCTTCTTAAGATGGATTTCACCCACATTACTCAAGGACTGAAACGGGGACCATACTTCGAGATGAGGGCAAAACTGGAGAAAGGTAGAAAAACCATCGTGAGAAACTGCTGAGTGAAGAAAGCCCAAGAAGCATTTCAGTCTAAGCTGGTGCCGGCCTGAACATGATTGAATACGTCACTGGAAGAAAGCATACCAGTCATGAGGAAAAGCACAACAGAGAAGACAATTGGGGCGTATGAAATTGGGGCGTATAAAATCCACAGAGGACTACTCAAAGGAATTTTTTAATTATTATTTGTAATACTTCCGTTCATAATTACCCGTTATTTACATTACGAGCCGTAGCTTTATACATAGTAACTTAGACATTTCTCATATTTCACACTTATATCGTCGTATGCCTGATTCAGTAGCCAGAAACAAACAATGGAAACATTTCCGCTATTACAACAGAGAACTGAATCTACCAGTTTGCTTATGTACCTGTATGTACTTGTCCCCAATCAGACTGTCCTCATTTCCTAACCCTACTAGCTCTCTTCTTCAGAACTCGCTTATCTTAAAATATAACTTGTAAACACCTATGAATACATTTCCTGTCTGCTATTATTATTATTTGTTATTATTTCTAGCGGCAGTGGCTGCTAGTAGTTTGTATTAACATTATTATTATTATTATTATTATTATTATTATTCAGTACTGTTATCC
Organism: Locusta migratoria; assembly: GCA_026315105.1. Classification (NCBI taxonomy): domain Eukaryota; kingdom Metazoa; phylum Arthropoda; class Insecta; order Orthoptera; family Acrididae; genus Locusta; species Locusta migratoria. Next base: position 322,741,795 of record CM048745.1, on the reverse strand, counting down.
ACGTTAACATCAGAAAAAATCAGATCATTTCGATTTTATTAACCTAATACTAAAATTATAGCAATTTGTCAAGGGTCTTTGATGTAGAGAATACAGCATGTTTAACATTTTGGCCAAAGTAAGAAACAGACTGATGGTCCTAGTCTGAACAGACCAAATAAAGAAATCAACTAAAACATGTACGTATCGAAATGAACCTACAAATCGAGTTTGGGTTCTATCAGATAGTGGTTGAGTAATATATCCGAACAGGGAAGTAGCTGTCAACTAGTGTTTTTGGTGCATTGATCTGACTCCTCTGTTTCTGTGTTGAGTATCATCAGACACACTTTGACTGATTCACACGGCAAGAAGGAAACCGATCTTTCCAAATAGCAGAAATATAAACAAACAAAGAGATGTTTAAATAACAATAGTGTACCACTTTTGCTCACTAACATTCCTATATCAATTAACTTTAGTAAAAAAAATGAAATTACATACGTCGTCAAAGGTTGTAGGAAGGAACACTGACCTTTTCCTTTAATGACCCTTATTCCTATGAAAGTTATTTTATTTAAAATGCCAATACAATAAAATTCCCAACATATTTCTTTATCTTGTCCTTGCGTTTTGAGTGTGAACTGATAAGAAGATCTACATAAATTAAAAAATAATGTACGTAAATTGTGGCATCTACAGCATCTAGCTAGGCATTCCATCTTCAGGTCTACCTTCAGCGATCCAAAATCATCAATTTATCGTTTGTTGTGCAACTATTAGCTTGTGAGTGTGATATGGACGGATGAAATGTACTTATACTCGAGTGTTACAACGTTCCCCCTGTTCGAAACAGATCACAGAACAGAAGTGAAGTATCCTGTGACGAGTACGCGGTAGTTGCTAGAAATGGGGTTTGTCGTTTGGGATTACCCTTCTTAGACACAAACCTAATCCTACTTGGTAAATAGATTATCCATTCAAAGAAATTTTGTTTGGTTGCAGTGTTCCAATCAAGCATATAAGTTTAAAATTAATTTAATGCAGCAAAAAGCAACGTACCAATTTAACTGGAAGGCGAAAGCGTCGGAGAGAAAGGTGATCTGAAGAGAGGCGTTCAGATCCTGAAATAAAAGAATGAGAAGCAAATTATTTACAGCATTTGATCAACACAGATCAGCCGAGCACGCTGAACGCACAAGCCTCTTAATTGCGCGGAAGCAGAAGTACTAAGCGCCACAACAGTGAAAAAAGGAACTTTTAATAAGAATGCTTATTAGCTGTGGTTACGGCTCTGATGGCAACAAACGCACGAGAGTATGTAAACAATGATGCACAGCCAACAAATATATTTACTTTTATCAGATTTCAACACCGACTATAGGCGACTTCATCAGAAATTTTATCAGTTACGTGCAACAAAAAGATGAACTGCACTAAGTTAAAAAGCACGAAATCGTGGTTAAAGGCATGAAGTTGTTTGGTGTAAGATAATGGTAAGTGGTATGTATCCTGTTATAGTCATTTTTCCCTTCTCACAGATTCTGGAAACAGCAATGACTTTTATGTTCTTACTTCTCGTAAATATTTGCCCATTTCTCTTCGGAATAATTTGCCATTTCCGAGGGCATGTTCAGGCAAAAGCTTAATAACAGACCTTAGATTGTTGTGAGTGAAATGAGCAGCAAAGACATTTTAAATTCTTCCCCGTTGTGTTGGAGAAGGAAAGTGTAAAACAGGCTCATGCTGAGGTGCGGGTGCTGGCTACAAAATCACCACTACGTCACCTGGGTGACTGCTCTCTTTAGTATGGAACGTCTTAAAGCTCAATGAATGAATAAATAAACTCTTACAGACATACTCAAATCTCATCGAGTTTATGTTGAATAGGGCCTACACGTGGTCAGCGAATGTTACAACAGCAACCAGAAGCAAATATTTATTTACTGTCGCAAATATAAATTTCGGTTACTATGTGATCATATCATTGCTTAAAACGTAGTTTAAAATATACAAATTTATTAAGATGAACGTAAATCTTCGACGTGAAGATTGAAATCTTTTGTCTGTATTAAACTACGTTTTAAGCATCAATAATGGTCACACACTGACCGAACACTACACTGGCGACAATAAATAAATATTTGCCATTGATACTGTTCGTCATCAAAATACTAACATCATCTTAATGTGTCTAACTTCATGGAAAGATAGGACATTTCATAAGAAGAAATTATGCTTTTTCTTGTTGCAAAAAAGCTTGTGCGCGCGAATACTTTGGTAATATTATTATGTGCGTGAGCTATTGGAGAGAAGCAAAAGTCTACTTAAAATGTCATCATGTTACAGCGAAGGGAGATTTTAAATTTCAGTAGAAGGAAAATCAACACTTCGTAGGCAAGATGACTATACTGGCCATTTATTCGAGATTACCTGTTTGGGTAATACTCCATAATCAGACTTAGAAATGTAAAAGTTTTTTATTTTTTTATTTAATTTCATTATTATTTTTTTTAAATAAAAAGACCGGTCTCTAAATGTTATGGGGCATGCGCTGCTGGCACTTGTTTTTTATCGATGCTTTTATTAAGAATGACAAACCTAGGCCTTGCATCCTTTTTATGGAAGAAACTTGTAGAAGACCTAGTTTCTTTTTAGAGTATGTAAAATAGAGATCAGATGATGTTAAACATTTCTTGCCGAAACTGGTAATCTCGAATAATGGACAAGTATAACGATCTTGGCTACGAAGTGATTTTTCCTCCTACCAACACATTATTTTCATAAACCGTACGTTATTAAGTACAAAACCACGTAAGTCCACAAGACAGTAGTTCTTTCATAAGCCAGGTTACGCATATTATTATTATTATTATTATTATTATCATTATATTTCGCTGTCAAAAAATGGGTCTCTCGTGTTAAATACTCGGAGGAAATCATACAAGGCAACTGTCTGGTAAAAGCTGCCAAGAAAATACGCTGTCAAAAAATGGCAACTGCATTCAGATTAGCAAAAGGTATTTATAATAAATATATTTTTCTAAATGCAGCGAACTTAGCAATTATATAACTGTAATGAAATCTGATTGCCTTAATTTTAGATAGATGGATATTGAAGAAATTCAAAAGAAAGATTCTTAAGAAAACATTAGGCCTCAAATTTACTGATGGAGAAATACATGGTCACATGAGGAGAAGATTTTATGGACACATGAAAAGAATGGCACCCAGTAGGTTGACAATACAAATAGTAGAATTCTACGAAAATGAGCCAATTAAATAGATCGCTGCAATTAAGAACGCTCTTAAACCAGCCCTTATAACTCAGGCAGCTGTCACAGAAAACTTTCAGAGGAAAGATATTTACTATTTCAGAAAACAATTTTGGAGAAACAGCGATCGTTAATGAAATGATATTTTTTAAAACACAGTCTCGATCGCAAGAGGATTTTTATTGTTAGGTAACCTGTTTCAGTCTGCTTTTGAGACAATCTTCAGGCTAACTGCAATACAAAAATATTACGAATATTAAGAAGGATATACAGAAGATGATATTATGGTCAATATGGTATCTATATTTGATTGGAAATTTGGTCAAACGGAAATTAGGAAACGGACTGCAACACCGTGGTCTGGTGAAACAAAGAGACTTCATTCTGAAAGGATGAAACGAAATTGGTCACAAAGGAAGGTCAAGCATCAAATAGCCACACTGATTGATTGTACCTCTCGTGGTCCGATTGGGCCCATACGTGAATAATAATAATAATAATGACAATGTATTATTGTCAGCTGCTATACTTGTGTAGATTTATTAAAATTGGAAGAACCAGCTTTGGCCGCACTGAAATCTTTATATATATATATATATATATATATATATATATATATATATATATATATATATAGGTAGTACATACGTAGAATTTCAATCATAAAGCCACAGGGCTTGGATTCATGCACTGAGGATGGTCAGACACTGACCGAAATCGATCTGTATTGTATATAAAAAAAATAAAGATTTAAATGCAGCCAAAACTGGTTCTTCCAATTTTAATAATTTTAATGTGGTCACTCTGCACCAGATTCCGGATGGAGTCGCCTACATGTATTGTATAGATTTCTTCAGAATCATAGCTATTGTTATTTCACAATTCGATGTTTATCTCCATCTACAAATGTGTGAACTCCGTAAATGTGTTTCTCAAGAGCTGCCATTGCTGCGTTCTGTTGTTTTCGTAAGTAGTGAGCCCTTACATTTCAAAGACTTCCGCCACTTTCTGGGAGTATCTGATACATCTTGAATGGCTCGCTTTGAAAATCCGTTAAGGTGCTTTGGTATTCAGAGAACGCCAGGGCCGAAGTGATGAGATGCGAGGCGTGTGAGTGGGAGGCGGTGTGTATCGGCTCCTCCACTGCTTCCAGCTGGCTGGAGCCTTTCTGCGCTGGAACACAACGGCGCAGAGGGGGTGGGGGCGTGTCTCGCGCGCAGACTCCAGGAAGAACTGTCTGCAGGCTCCAGCCGTCTGGAAGCTCTGAAAGAAGGCGGCCTCCGAGGACCGAGGTTGTAGCCGTGCTGAGTTATTCGATTTCGCGTTTCGCGTTCCATGGGCGAAGCTCGCCCTGCAGATGGGCATATAGCTGCTCCTCTCCAGCGCACCACACAACAAAGTGGGCAGCAGCTGACTCGAGCTGTGCGGGAGACGGAGAAAATCCAGAGGAGAGCTGCATGGCTCGTTACAGGTCCATTAAGTGACAGAGAGGCATTCTCTGGTGGGACGCGGGCTATTGTTAGAGCATACTCCTATGTGTATCTCGCGAAAAGACCATGGTGATAAAACTAGAATGTTTATAGAATGAAACTTTCACTCTGCAGCGGAGTGTGCGCTGATATGAAACTTCCTGGCAGCTTAAAATTGTGTGCCTTTCGCGAGCATGCGCACTACCGACTGTGCTATCCCGACACGACTCACGAAGCCGCCTCACAACTATACTTCTGCCAGTACCTCGCCTCCTACTTTGTTTATGTTCAAACAATTTTTTTTCTGACAAGTTTCAAAGAACTTCATAAAAATAGGTGTTATCGTCGTCCTTTAAACTGGAATATACTACTAGATGCTACCCACGGTTTCGCTCGCGTAGATGTCCTTACGTACGGGTCAAAGACCATCGAAATTGGAATAATTTCGCAACTTTGTCCTTTAGGGTATGACCAGGATCATCAGGGTAAAAGAAAAGTTTGCTGTTTTACGGTTTACATGCATACCGTACGTACAATGACGGTAAATACTGGCCTCTATCGAAAAAAAAAAAAAGGTTTTATTAAAAAGAAAAGAAACGGTTTGGTACATCCTGACTTTACCGCTAACGTAAGAAGCTGTAGTCATACAACGTGCCAACGTGTACATTATGCAGTATTCAAATGTCAGCTGGCCACTGTGGCCGAGCGGTCTGCGGCGTGCCAGTCACGGACTGCACGGCCGCTGCGGTCGGGGGTTCGAGCATTTTAGTTTTACAGAATTTTCTATTTTGTTCTTTTAAATAAAAAAATAAATGAGATTAAATCGGGAAAAAAGAAAATAGTCCGAAAGCGCCTGTAGCAAATATTGTGCACATGAATATTACCTTCTTCTGCCTTTGTTTATGGCGGCGTTTCAGTATCTGCCAACATCAGATCGAAAACAAAAGAAAAACTGGCTTGGGAAGCAAAGTTCAGTGAGTGATAAAATCTAGTCCAACAATTTTCTTTTTATATATTATGATGACAAATGCCAAAACGTAGTCACAAATACAGTTTTACGGATCTGGACGGTTTTATTTATACCGTATAGACATGAAAAATCATGTACTCATACCGGAAATTAGTTTCCTTTACAGAAAATAATTAAAAACAAATGACAGTAATAAAATTTTCGCTTGGTGGTTATGATATAAAATATATGTTTAAAAAATAGCTTATCGGTTTAGTTCACTGAATGAACATCCTTAGTGCAGTTTCTAGTCTAGCGGACTCATGTACACCGAATATAATGTTTAAATAAATAATACGACCTGCCATATATATTACACGTTTCAGATAGCGACATTTCATAGCAACCAAACGGAAATTTTTATTACAATATTGTGATGGTTGAGCTTGCGACTCATTATGAAGTCCTTATACAAGAAAAGTATGTTTCATTTATGTACGTAATTGCCGGCCGCAGCGGCCGAGTGGTCTGCGGCGCGCCAGTCTCAGTCTACGGTCGGGGGTACGAATCCCCCCTCGGTAATGGATGTTTGTGTCGTCTTTAGTATTAGCTAGTTCGTTAGTTTAGGGACTGATGACCCCGCAGTTAAATTTCATAAGCTTAATAAACATTTGAACTTTTTTTTGTATGTAATTGTTCCTTTTTTATTGCAAGCCCTTAAACTACTAGGCCCAAATGTAGTCTATTGTAAAATTGTTTCCAGCACATCTCCATAATTTTGTCAAAAATACATACTTGAAATGGATGTACTAAGTCCAATGCAGCAGGGGAAATGGTGTTTGTTATATGCTACAGGAGAGTGTAATGCGTGTCACTTCAGCAGACACATTTCATTACCCTGCACTTTGCAGCTTACTGCCTGCTTCTCGGCGTCTCACCAGAGGCAGCGGATATTGATCTGAGGACACGAGTTCGCTCACCGGTTAGAGAGCGCGTTTCTCGGATGACGGTGACCACCGCTTAATGTGCTGAATCTATTATTGGTGGCCAAGTGATTTGCAGTGTCACGATTCTCCAGGGCATTTGCTGACTCTACTGGCGGCCATCTGAATAGATATCACTTCGTTATCGGTAGTAGGTTCCAGTTCGTAAGCGCCGAAAACGTCCTTGTATGCGTTTGAAATCCTGGAACGGAAGGAGATTCCGCCGTGCATTGGCTGTGAACGGGTGTTCGCGTCCCGCTCTTAGCGTTTTCGCCGCGGCGGAGCGGTAGAGCGCACTGAGGCGCTATGCTACGATGCGCGAGGTCGTTCCCTGTCGGGGGTTCGAATCCCCCTCGGGCACGGATGTTTGTGCTGTAGTTTAAAATAGTTCATAAGGAGTTTGTAAGTTTAGGAACTGATTACCACGCAGTTAAATCCCATAAGCTTTACAAACATTTGATTTTCTCAGCGTTTTCAGTCATTGCGAAGCACGATACAAACTGTACGTCAAGAGAACTTTATGACGGCATTAGCAAGGGGAAAGCACCACATCTAAAACAGTCTGGTACAATACAGAATTCCTTTGCAAATGTAATGTATTTCGCATAAATATCAGTTGTTGTTTCATTACACTACTGATTAAGGTTCGCTGGAAATAGTCATATCCATGTGTATGAAGGTATTGACACTCAGATGCCGACGTAAAACGAAAAATAGAGAAAGTAGATTAAAAAGGAAAGGCCTTGAATATTTTCAAAAGTCATGGAAAGATCTTAAATCATCGATCGACCGATACTTGAGTGCTGCTTCTCAGCCTGAGACTATTTTCAGAATCGATAGAAAATGCCGATGCCAAATAGAGCTGCTTGTTAATAGCTTCATTTAGATATGAAAATAAATGTTTCGCAGATATTCAACTACAACCACAGACGATAAACTACGAGGCGTTGCACATTACGGAGCTATGACAGTTCGGTCCCTTAGCTTCACAAGCATTTGAACATCTTACGATAAATCGTTCTTAGGGCACACTGTATCAGGGACAGGAAGAGGTTGCATTGGAGCGGAAAGAACCCCCGAAGTTTCGTATGGCTTAAGAACTATAGCTGGCGAAACCCTGCAGATAACTTGGACAATAACGGTGTTAACACAAGTGTATTTGGTGTGGCGTTTTACGAAAACAAACTTTGCCTGTCTGTCGCGCCGAATAAATTTTCGACAGCATGCGCTATAGACTTGCGCATAATAGTTCGCGATCGGGAGCGCTCACTTTAGTTCGCGGTGCCGCGAACTAGTTCGTTCTTTTAGTTCTTCCGCTCCCAGTGACGGTTGAGCGGTGTGGTCTGCGCATGCAGGTGGAGGGAGAAGTTCCCCCACCTAGCTGCTTCATGCGTTTGCTGCTTGAGCCGCTAACGATATCATGCAAAACCAAAAGAAAAAGTTTGTGGATAATTTATCGCGTTTAAGTTTAAGGTTATATCTACATCTTGGCATTATGGATTTTTAATTCTGTTCGCGACCTATAGCGCATATTTTAGTTGGCGAACTATCGCGCATTTTTTAGTTGGCGAACTATCGCGCATCTTTTAGTTCGCGACCTATCACGCATATTTTAGTTCGCGACCTATCACGCATATTTTAGTTCGCGACCGGTATCTCTCCTTTTATTTCGCAGCTCAGCCGCGAAGTAGGTCGCTCTTTTTAGTTTGTTCGCTCGTTTTGGCTTTTTCTACCGCTACTAAAACTACAGCTGAGCTGCATCTCAGCCCGAAATGACGGCAACTGGCAGAAGGGAATCAACGCGATTCTGCGCGCTCTCGCGTCCCCTCGCTGTTACCCGTCAGTCTTCGGAAAAGGAGAGGACGAACTAAGAGGCGAGGGATCTGCGAACTAGTTCGCCTGTGGGAGCGCTCTTCCGAACTAGTTCGTTCGCGAACTACACAAGTCTAATGCGCTGCGATCGTAGCTTTCGAGGCGATTTTCAGCGTTCACCAACCACGTTGGAAAGCACTTGCAGATACACGTTGGCTTCTAAATGAGGAGGGCTGGTGCGGCCAGTGAGGTTTCTGGAGGATTCCAGCGCCGGCGAGCAGGCTGCCCTGATCGATAGCCCCCAGCAGAGCCCCAAGGGCCCACCGCCGGCCAAATAGCCTCCGCTCTGCCTCGCCGGGCCAGCTCCACCACATTTAAATCACCTCCACATTATCCGACACCACGAAGACCATTGTGTCATTTGGATGTCATTCTACAGCTTGTAGGAAAACATTAGCTACAACGAATATTTCATTACGTGCATTTCAATATTAATGAGAGATAGTAGGTCTAATTGGACGAAATTTGAAACTTCCTGGCAGATTAAAATTGTGTGCCGGAACCGGGACTCGAACCTGGGACCTTTGCCTTTCGCGGGCAAGCGCACTACCGACTGTGCTACCCCGACACGACTCACGATGCCGCCTCACAACTTTACTTCCGCCAGTACCTCGCCTCCTAGTCGTGTCGGGATAGCACAGTCGGTAGTGCGCCTGCCCGCGAAAGGCAAAGGTCCCAGGTTCGAGTCCCGGTTCCGGCACACAATTTTAATCTGCCAGGAAGTTTCATATCAGCGCACACTCCGATGCAGAGTGAAAGTTCATTCTGGAAACGTCCCTTAGGCTGTGGCTAAGCCATGTCTCCACCATATCCTTTCTTCCAGGAGTGCTAGTCTTGCAAGGTTCGCAGGAGAGCTTCTGTGAAGTTTGGAAAGTAGGAGGCGAGGTACTGGCGGAAGTAAAGTTGTGGGGCGACATCGTGAGTCGTGTCGGGATAGCACAGTCGGTAGTGCGCTTGCCCGCGAAAGGCAAACGTCCCAGGTTCGAGTCCCGGTTGCGGCACACAATTTTAATCTGCCAGGAAGTTTCATATCAGCTGCAGAGTGAAAGTTTCATTCTGGATGAAATTTGACATTTTTTCTGTTATTTACTCTCCAATGTACTTTCTTCAACATTTAGTACATAATGCATTCAACAAAGACAATTCTGAGGCCTTCGAATACTTTTTAGTTGACGTGTGACTGTCAATTTTCACAAGTACACTGCCACAGCTCAACAGTCGTATCTTGGGAACTACACAGTCTAGGAGGCTGTGAATTGTTTTTGCCTATAGTTACGTCTCAGTAGTTGGCATTATGTACAAACTATAAACAAACCAGTCATTTGTTTCTGATACTAGTTGAACGTAATGTGATTGTGCTGGAAGACTAACAGACAAGGTAATTGATTTATTAAAGGGATATTATGGGAAGACCATTAGTGATAAATGTGATAGAGAACATGAAAAGAGCTGTGTGGAGGGGTCAATTGAAGTCCGCGATACGATCCGTCGGCTTAGACGAATGACATCATATCTGAGTTAAAGGCAATAGTTTGTTTACAAGCAGTACATGATAGATTACGGTTTTCTGTTTAAAAAGTGATCTGTAGATTCTTTCTGATAGGTACAGATTAACAGAGAGGTGCCGAGCGGTCTGCGGCGTGCTAGTCAGGGTCTGCACGGCCGCTGCGGTCAGCAGTTCGAATCCCCCCCTTGGGGAATGGGTGTTTGTGCCGTCTTTAGTATAAGCTAGTTCACAAGTAGTTTGTACGTTTAGGGACTGATGACCCCGTAGTTAAGTCCCATAAGCTTTACAAACATTTGAACAGAGAGGTATCCCCCCCCCCCTCTCTCTTTTTCGCATTTGAGCTCCGAACAGTCGAATTTTTAAGCTGAGACCCGTGATCGATGGTACATTCTGTTGTGGTAATCTGTAATTTACGGGTATAATGACAAATTATTTATTATTACGATATTTTTTATATTCGTTGATACTATATTTCTAATTGGTATATCTATGTAGTGAGACTCATATATGACGTCATTGGTCAAAGCCGCAGTCTTACCGTGTGGAGCACTTTCTTTCTTTTAATATCAAACTCCGTGTCATGCTTTGTGTCGACCTCCACCAAACACATGGTGTAAATATAGCCAAGCTGAATCTTCTGGCACCCTATATGAATTTAGATATAAACATTCTCTTCCACTGACAGTAATGGAGGCAGTCAGACCTATTTTCAGAACTACAAATGCAGAACTACTAAAGAAGTGTTTACATGGGAAGACTCAGAATGTGAATGAGTCCTTCAGTAATGTGTGGTCCCATGTTTCTAAAAAATGTTTTTGTTGGCCTTATGACACTAAGGTTAGCTGTGTCTGATGCTGTAATAACATTTAATGGTGGGAACTATGAAAGATTGAAAGTTCTGGCGAAGTTAGCGGCAAGGCTTGGACAGAACACATCTAAAGGACTGCAGGAACTGGACGAGCTTTGTGTACGCGAAGCAGAACTGGCTGTGTTTATCGATGGAACCAATGCAAGTGGACACTGCGACGACGATGACTGTCAAAATAAATAAAAGAATTCAATCGCAACTGCAAAAACGAATCATCATTAGCTGTACAATTTAATGGCGACGAAACAAAGTTTTTTTCCAGAACAGAAATGTCGCCCAAATTTCCTGCTTTTCGATATTTCGCATGTGTCAATACATTTCTTTATTGCTCTGAAGAAGCCAACGATACAGAGGTCATGTGTATGAGTTGTGTCTCATCGTTATACGAATATGTGCTCTTTTTCTGTTGAAAGTTTTGGCCGAGATGTGTGATTGTGATTCTCTTTTCGTCGCTCAACTCTCTACGGTAATTGGCAATCTATCGTTTCCCGCACAGTGTAAAAAAAATCAGCAACTGGCAAGTAAAGTCTTATTCAAATATTTACGCACTGCGGGGCGGTAACCTCATAAAATATATTTCTTTACCTAAGTTGTGTTCAACGTTTTAATTAATTTGCGGTATATTATGAAGCAATTACCTCTTCAGGCATTTCAGCGGTATGACCTGTGTGCGGAAATGATAGCAAAAACAGAGAGAAGAAAGGGAGTTAAACCAGTAAACAGGCAAGTATGTTGGTAAATTACCCATTTCGCCGAAGCCACTACAGAAAGAAAACGTTATCTCGAGGCGTTTTACCGCCTGTGAAATGCTTAAAGGCACTCGTAAAGAAAGCCATTTCCGCAAATTACGACCTTAGCGCGACGATATTGCGTCTCGACCAGCATCGCTGACCCCTTTCACCAAACGGTAAAAAGGCACGGAATAGCAGCATATGGTTCTGTAACTATAGCACAGCGAAACTGCCGTCGATCATGACAAAGAACTTTTTTTTTTAATAATCGAGATTTGACACTCATTACAAAGCGGATTAGTACCGATAAAATGCAAAAATATTTATACAGCACATACTTGACATGCCGTTACCTTCCTCCATTTGCACACCTTGTTACAAAAAAGCGAAAGTCGGAACATTTGCCGGCCGTGGTGGCCGAGGGTAATGAGGCGCTCCAGTCACGGTCTGCACGGCCACTACGATCGGGGGTTCGAATCCCCCCTCGGGCATGGATATTTGTGTCGTCCTTAGGATGAGCTAGTTCATAAGTAGTTTGTAAGTTTAGGGACTGATAACCCCGTATTTAAGTCCCATAAGCTATACAAACTTTTGAAAATTTAAAGAAAATCACTTTTGATTTTTCGGAACATTTCAGATGAAAAGATATTTCACTTCTTATTTCAGTAAATCTGTTTTCAGATAGTAATCAACTGGACATCTTTCTTCATTTGCTTGTAACTGCTTTTCTTTACATCTGTTACATACCAACCCTTCCACTTCAACTTTTCCCACCATTATTCTCTATTGCAGACAGTTCCTGCGTAATATATGCCTCATCCAATATGATTTCCTCTTCTGTATCATACTCTTGAAATTTCTTTCCTTTCTTACCCTGCTCAACACCTCAGTTGTCATTCTGTCAGTCCATTTCTCCTTGGCAACTTTTCAAAACTTTCTAAATTTTTTTTCCTTCTTTCTTTCTGACTGTCCACTTTTCAGAACAACAAGACAGAAAGCTCCACACAAAACATTTGGCGTATCTCTTCCTGGTAAATTTTTCACTGTACCAAACGCTTTATTTCCCGTGTATATCTTGCGTCTCAGTATTCGGTATAACTTTCATTGGAAGGTATCTAGCTTCCGAGATATTTGAATGATGCAACCTGCTCCATCTAGTGATGTATAGATAGCACCACTTTTCCCGATGTTTGGTCGCTGTTCACTTTCATTTCGAATTCTTTTCTCACGCTTACAATATTCTTCATCATCATCTTGCTTTTCTGTTCTACTCCCATATAGAACGATGGAAAAGTGAATGCTTGTATGCATCTGTAGGATACCTAATACCTCTGATGTTATCTGCGTGGTCTCTACGCGAAATGTAAATTGGCTGCAATACACTCGTTCTGCAGTCTGATTCAAATTCCGGTCCCATAAATTTCTTCAACAGTGTTTCTAGAAATAACATCACCTCCCCTGCAGCTACTCCCTCTGAGTTCACAAAGCATTTCAGTAACACTCGCTCATTGGGCGCACCTACCAGTAACAACCCTAGCCGCCCACCTCTGAATTGTTTCTACGTCTTGCTTTAAACCAGGTTTTTTTTTACGAATTCCCAACTTCAAATTTGTTTTTCCGCCTGTTATGGTGCTAGCAACTTTTATAACTTTAACTGTAAAAGGGTGGAGTGAAAAAATGCTTTACAAGTTAGAATATATTCGTTATATTCGTCAAAATTGTCTGACCTCCCCCCCTACACACACATAAAAAAAAACATTCTAACTACTTCCCTGCATCAGGAAACCGTAAATACAGAGTTCCTCCACTATCTCGCTTAACCACTGAAGCAGTGACATACAAAGGATCAAGCTTCAGCATCGTGAGAAAAATTGTGAAATTTGGTGGGAAACTTCCTAAATGTGAACCATTATCGTGGGCTCCCATTTACAACAAAAAGACCCCCAAATTATTCTTCCGCTTGCGAGGACCCCTTGCAGTTTGGAATAGACCTCTGGGGGTCTATATAATCCACTTTGGGAACCAATGCTTTAAACCAATGTAGTGGGGATCCCAAACACTTGAGCAATACTAAAGACGTGGTCGTAAAAGCGCTTTTATATGCGGTCATCTTTACAGAGGAATCACACCTTCCCGAAATTCTCCCAATAAACCGTAGTCGATAATTCGTCTTCGTCATGTCTGCCCTTATATGGTCGTTCCATTTCATATCGCTGTACAACGTTACGCCTAGATATCTAACTGACGCGACTCAGTCAAGCAGCACGCTACTAATGCTGTATTCGAACGTTACGGGATTGTCTAGTAGTGGTACGAGGTGCCCTCTGCCATGCACCTTACGATTGTCAGCGGAGTATCAAGGTAGATGTATTAGTAGTACGCTATATTTTCTGTGTTGAGGTTCAATTATCAGTCCCTGAACCAAGCTTCGATCACTGCACATCCTCCAACATTTTGCTACAATTTTCCAAACGTGTGACTTCTTCGTACAGTACTGCATTAGCAGCCAAAACCCTCATTGGAATTTTGACGTAAGTACATGCACTAAAACACTCCCTCGGGACAGGCCAGAAATTATTTTCACGCCTGAAGATTTCATTCCTGTGCTGTCAATGGTGGTGTTAGTAGATCCCATAGAAAAACGTCTCCTTTATTGAGCGGAGACATGCTTGTGAAGAGGAGAGGAAGCAATGAATATATATCATCACGGTATTGGGTGTTGGGTTGGGGTGGAATATGTATGGCCTCGTGGCGCTATCGGCACTCCGTCTCCACCGTGAACGAGAACAGCGATCCGCCACAGCGCGAGGCGGCACATATGTTACACGCTGGGACAAGGCGGGCCTCTTCTCCACGGCGCTGACAAGACTCTCACGTTACTGGCGGACAGGAAGCGCAGTCTGCGAATACAGAGTTGCATTCAGACTTTCATCACTTCCTGTTAAGAGATACTCCCTTACTTTAACTAATAATGTAAAACAATTCAACGTTTTTAACATGCGTGTGTAACGACACTGTTACGATGCTGCCGAACTAAATGAAGATTATCTGCCTTATTTATGTTACAATACATTCGGATTCGCGTGCAGCGACCGCTGAAAATTATTATGAAAGGAAACAGCGACCAGTCACGAGCAATCTGTTATTATTATTTCAAAACGATTTCGACCTTGGAATAGACACCATCACAGCATAAGTCATCAAGTGCGGTCACATTGTAATAACCTATGAATTGTAAGGTGACTGACTTGGTGACTCATGCATTGATGCTGCCTGTTCTGTAGTCGACATAGATTTGCACAAAACTGCAGATTGCTCCACTGACTACTGTTTTCTTTTGACGTAGATTATTTTTTTAATAGGTAATGAGCTATCCATTTGCAAGGATATTTAACCAAATCACCTCTGCACGGTATTTGTAACAATGAAAATGCAGTTGCTCTCAGGTTGTTTAAAGCCTTATTAATTTGTAAGCATTATTTTGTATTCTATAGTAATTTTATTTACAAGTTAACTCTCGCACTACCAATGAGATTGAGCAACAGGTAACTAGACATTTACTTTCTACTTTACAATTCTGAAGAAATATTCTTCCTAACTAATAGAACGAAGTACGTTGTTCTCGACGGCGAGTGTTCATCAGAGACGAGTGTATCGTTTGGCGTACCCCAGGAGAGTGTGATAGGACCGCTATATAAATGATATGATGGACAGAGTAGTAATTTTCGGCTGTTTGCTGATGATGCTGCGGTGTATTCAAATGTTCAAATGTTTGTTAAGCTTATGGGACTTAACTACGGGGTCATCAGTCCCTAAACTTACAAACTACTTATGAACTACCTTACAATAAATACGGCACAAATATCCATGCCCGAGGGAGGATTCGAACCCCCGACCTCAGTGGCCGTGCAGACCGTGACTGGAGCGGCTCAGTCTCCTCGGCCACCGCGGACGGCCTGCGGTGTATGGGAGGGTGTCGTCTTTAACTGACTGTAATAGCATGCAGGATGAGTTTGACAAAATTTCTAGTTGGTGCGAAGAATGGCAGCTAGCTCTCAATCTAAAAACAAATCCTATAATGTTTGAATACAGCATTAGTAGTGAGCTTCTTGATGCTGTCGCGTCGTTCAAATATCTAGGCGTAAAGCTTCACAGTGATATGAAATGGGACGAGCATATAAGGACAGTCATAGGATAGACGGATGGTCGACTTGGTAGAATTTTGGGAAGATGTGATTCGTCTGTAAATGAGACTGCGTATAAAACGCTTGTACAACCCCGTCTTGACTAGTACTCAATTGCAGAGCAATTATGGGAGACAGCATACCGACTCTTCTGTATTTAGCACTTGTATCAGCTACTGTAACTGATCTTATGCGACTGGCCGGTTAAAAATTAAATACAGGAAAAGTTTTAGCTGAGGACCAGTTGAGGGTACTCACAACATCCGTTTGCGTCTCCTACTTTCCAAACCAGAAATCATTTTCTCGTATAACTTGCCAGTCATCACATCTGATGAACGACATCGCTAAGATCAGAGCGATATGAAATGGAACCGTTGTGAGTAAGGCGGCAGCCAACTTCGGTTTGTTGGGAGAATTTTGGGAAGATGTACTTCACCTAGGAAGGAGGCCGCGTATAAAACGCTTGTACGACCACGTCTTGAGTATTCCTCAAGTGTTTGGGACCCGCAGCTGATCAGTTTAAAGGATGACATAGAGGCAGTTCAGAGGCGAGCAGCTAGGTTTGTTGCTGGTAGGTTGAAGCAATAGGCGAATGTCATGGAAATGCTCCGGCAACTCAATGGGGGATCGTTGGAGGAAAGACAACGTTCTTTTCGTGAATTTCTCTTGAGTAAATTTAGAGGGTCGGAATTTCAGGATGAGTGTAGTACGATCTTGCTGCCGCCTACTTACATTTTGCGTAAAGATCACCAAGACAAGATAAGAGAAATTAGGGCTCGTACGGAGGCCTAAAGGCATTCTTTTTTTCCTCGTTCTATTTGGGAGTGGAATAGGAAAGCAAATGCCTAGTAGTGGTACAGTGTACCCTCCGCCATGCACCTTACGGTGAATTGCGGAGTATGTATGTAGATGTAGATCTAGATGTAGAAGAACACATTTTAATAAAGCTTGATTCTATACCATTTTAATTGTTTTAATGAATCTTAATCCAAACATAAAAGAGTAATAAATGTGACTTTTTGCAATGAGTGTCATAATGAATAGTATACGACTCGGAAACTCTTGAACGTCTTTTTAAAATTTATGTTATGTATGAAAGTCAATAACAAAAACTTATATTTTTTGTCAGACAGTACCACATCCGTGGTATTACTTCATACTGAAAGTATGTTAGCATTGTTAACAGTGTCTTAAAATTAATTTCAGATTATAGACTCTACTTACACGTGAGTATGTTATTAAAATCATATTCATGGAGGTATGTTTCGTATTTTCAACTAAGAGAAAGATAGCTTGTCTTTACTACACACGTTTCACCTCTTATTTGGGAACAATCAACAGTGGCCTGCAATACATGTTGCTTTACGTATTTAATACTCGGGTAATATAGGAGTTACAAATTTGTTGTTATGTTACATTAACCATTTTAGTATCTCGTTTTTCAGGCGAGAAACAATTCTACAGCACAACCATTTGCTGTCTTATGCGGAGGTCCGTGATTTCGAACCCAAATAAGGAAATGAGTCACATCGGATGAGAAGGAAACAATATTGCACAGTCGCGATGCCGGTATGAAAGGACTAAGGAGCTTGTATTGTGTCTGGTTCACGAGAGACGAGCGCTGAAAATAAATGTATTTTACAAACGAAGAGAAAAGAGATATTCTACTTCAAATTTCTCTCGGTTTGTAAAAGAAAGACTGTTTCCTACTTACCCGACGTGCCGCATTTCCTTATTTGTATTGGTTTGATATTCAAAACTGATTAATCCTAGACTCTAAGTATAGTAATTTCTCCGAAGCCACTTATCGGACTTCGATGTGTAAAACGCCGTTGAATTCGTCTCTTTGAGATCTACGATACTAGCTACAGAAATTACTATAGTTCCATTACAAAAAGTTATCTCGATATCTATGTAATGAATATAGATATGACAAGATACTATTTGCCGTTTAGTGAGGACTCTCTTATAACTCCTCTTGATGAAAACAGATTTACGATGTATTAAACGGTTCCAGAAACATTTGAGGTGAAAAGTTTATTTGAATCATACTTACTGTATTTGGGAACAGCGAAGCGAGCCTGTAAGGCTCCGAATTTTATCGATTGATGTACCGTACTCTAAAACGCAAAGTATGCGAAAGGCCTTCTTTGGCTTCCGCTGCGAATCACAGGCGTTCAGCTACTGTTAAATTTGGTACCCTTTCTCTTAAAGGTGTGGTGGGCAACCAGTAAACAATTCTATACTGAAAGACCGCGAAACCCCACGACAGAAACGTAACTTCGTAATACGGCCTCGCATCGGCAAACTGCCACTTTCTGCTTGATTGCGTGCCGGCCGTTGCGTAACCTGACCACATAGGCTTCCAACGTTTCAGTTGATTAACAATCTACCAATTTCGAGGCTCTTTTAAAAGAAGCCCCTCGTATTGCTCGACTGTGGCCATTACGTTCGCACAATAGAATGAACCGTGCGCCGAAAGGTTGCGATTCGGGAGCCAATAAGCAAATTACCGCGACTGAAACAGTTGGAAGCTAAAATGTCCACTTTAATAGGCGCGGGGTTAGAAAAGGGAACGTCGTATGGGTATTTTCCCGGTACTATTTATTCATGGTATGAATACGCATTTCTACGGGAACTGACCGTTGTACAGAACGTTTAGCAAGATTATACCTTCTACGTGAAATGTAAATATAAATATTTATGTAAAACGTATCGGATTATTTCAAATAATTAATTTTGCATAAATTTTACTTTTCAGGCAAAAGTATTACGTATCACAAGATGACAGCACTTTCTGCTGTTAAAATGTCGGTATTTGGTACCTATTAAAATGTTTAATCAGTGCTTTACCAGATTATCTGGAAGAGTTTCTAAGTTTCGGTTTTTCAAGTAACAACAACCAACAACTGTTAGTTTTATTATAACCGGTCGTCTAGCGCCCTTCTTCAGGTACACAGCCTCTCACAATTGAAGTCGGTGAACGGTCCTGTTACATCAAGATGCATAAACTAAGATCTACATTTACCTTACTGTCATCTGAAATATTCACCTCCCATTACTATGCACAGCTGAGCTCTGCCTCCTTTGGGATGGTATTCAAAAGGGTCGTTACGTTTCGTTGGATGTCAGGAGTATCGTCAAGTCTCTTTTTTCAAAGCTCATATGAGCCGAAGGAGTAGGAAAAAGTCTGCAGGATTGAGGTCCGGCGAGTATGGTGGATGTTGCATCATCCGCTTTTCTGTCACGAACTGTTTGCCCTGTATGTGGACGAGCGTTGTCGTGCAAATTGGTCCCCTCATATGTTAAATCGAGACAAGGTTGAAGGAATGACCAACTATGTCCAGACTGAACCAATACACACATGAAGACTGGCACGAAATAACCGGTTGTAATAAAAACCACTTAAAGGTACATCGTTGCCGCTCTTCAAATTCAAATGGTAAAAATTACTGATATGGACAAATATCAATTTTATATACACAACTGGCCAATAAAATTGCTACACCAAGGAAAAATGAAGAAGATAAATGGGTATTCATTGGGCAAATACATTATACTAGAACCGACATGTGATTCATTTTCACGTAATTTGGGTGCATAGATCCTGAGAAATCAGTACCCAGAACAACCAACTTGGGCCGTCATAACGGCCTTGATACGCCTGGGCATTGAGTCAGAGCTTTGATGGCGTGTACAGGTACAGATGCCCATGCAGCTTGATACGACTGGCGTACTGTGAGGAGCCAATTGCTCGGCCACCATTGACCAGACGTTTTCAATTGGTCTGAAATCTGTAGAGTGTGCTGGCCAGGGCAGCACTCGAACATTTTGCGTATCCAGAAAGGCCTGTAAAGGACCTGCAACATGCGGTCGTGCATTATCCTGCTGAAATGTAGGGTTTCTCAGGGATCGAATGAAGGGTAGAACCACAGGTCGTAACACATCTGAAATGTAACGGCCACTGTTCAAAGTGCTGTCGATGTGAACAAGAGGTGACCGAGACGTGTAACTGATGCCACCCCATACCATCACGCCGGGTGATACGCCAGTATGGCGATGACGAATAGACGCTTCCAATGTGAGTTCACCACGATGTCACCAAACACAGATGCGACCATCATGTTGCTGTAAACAGAACCTGGATTCATCCGAAAAAAGAATGATGTTTTGCCATTCGTGCACTCAAGTTCGTCGTTGCGTACACTATTACAGGCGCTCCTGACTGGGATGCAGCGTCAAGGGTAACCGCAGACATGATCTCCGAGCTCATACTCCATGCTGCTGCAACCTTCGTCGAACTGTTCGTATAATTGGTTGTTGTCTTGCAAACGTCCCCATCTGTTGACTCAGGAATCGAGACGTGGCTGCACGATCCGTTGCAGCCATGCGGATAAGATGACAGGCATCTTGACTGCTAGTGCTACGAGGCCGTTGAGATCCAGCATGGCGTTCCGTGCTGCCCTCCTGAACCTACCGATTCCATATTCTGCTAACAGTCATTGGCTCGCGACCAACGCGAGTAGCAATGTCGCGATACGATAAACCGCAATCACGATAGGCTACAATCCGACCTTTATCAAATTCGAAAGCGTGTTGGTACGCATTTCTGCTCCTTACACAAGGCATCACAACAACGTTTCACCAGGCAACGCCAGTCAACTGCTGTTTGTGTATGAGAAATCGGTTGGAAACTTTCCTCATGTCAGCAAGTTGTGGGTATCGCCTCCGGCCCCAACCTTGTGTGAATGGTCTGAAAAGCTAATCATTTGCATATAACAGCATCTTCTTCCTGTCGGTTAAATTTCGCGTCTGTAGTACGTCATCTTCGTGGTGTAGCAATTTTAATGGCCAGGAGTGTATATACACTAACTTTATTTCCGCTGCTCCGCACGCGTAGAGTGGATGGCCTGCATTACTTGTTTCTAATTCTAAATATAAATTTTAATAGATTTTGCTACAAAGTATTTTGATACAACTTGCCACCCCCTATTGCACCATTGATAGCAGATTTCAGAAGATCCCGAAACACATTTTTTTTAATTCTAACCATGGTTCCAAATTTAAATTACCGCATTTCTAGCATCAAAATAGTCTTAGTAGCACCCTTAAAACATTTTCCTTTATTTCACCAGCTTAATGGTTGAATTTCCAAAAATATCGAAACACGTGTTTTTAAAATTCCAGTCAGCAATCTGAATCCGAAGTTTCATATTTCTTGCTTCAAAACTGCCTGAATAGCAACATACTTTCGAAAAACTGTTCCTCCACTATTTCACCCCCTTAGGGATGGCAATATCGAAAAATCGCTGACGCCTACAGTGTAAGATAAACAACGTCTACAAATTTCAAGTTTCTATCGTCTGTAGATTCACTTTTCAGCGCCATTTTCCGTCTTTTAGAAACGGATCGAGAACGCGAAATTTCTTTTATTACTCTTTAGAATATTCCTGTGTTTTTAATTTTTAACTTCACTACATTATATCCTATTAGGAACTGATGGAAAATACAGAAATGCAAATTTACAGCATGTTGTAAAGTTGTGTGTTAAGGAAAAAATTTTAAGGATCCTGATGTGATTCATGAAGAGGAAATTCTACCACGTCAATCACATGTCTTTAAGACGTGAAATAAATTATTGGCTTTCAAAAAAAATCTGACTAGTATTATTGTTAGTATTCCGCGTTTACACACTTGTGTGACATTTTATCGACGACAATCTATAACATTGGATTCGCCAATCCTTCGCACTAGAGGAAACGGATATTAATGCAGTTTACTGAAATACTCTTTTTTTTAATTAGTACAACTATTTATGTAATATGTTGTTCTGCAACTATAAACACATCTATTGTGCACTACTTAGGGCACAATAATATTCAGCTGGTTCATAATGTAAAAACAGTTTCAGCATTAGGTGTATCAAGATATGAGAATGGAATTTTGGAGTCAGTTTGTCTTTTGAAACTCCGCGTAATTCTACGGCAAATACCTGGAGATATTCTTACATTACGAGATCTGTAGATGAAGAATATGGCGAACTGTTGCGTGTAGCATACGAAATGTTTCTTTTAATGAAAGGTTTCGGTAGTTACCGTGTCTGAAAAGTAACTGAATAAATAAAGCCAACTGTGTGTTGTTTCGGCCTTAATTAGCCTCTCTTCACAGCACTGTAGCGCTGATCAGGAACAGCAAATGAGGTTAATAACAGTAATTGTTTCTGTAAATGCTTGTGCAATATTAGCAGTTATTTGCAGACACGTGAAACGTAGTTTAGAAAGAAACTCAAATCTCGTTGTAATGGATGGGCGGCGCACAGTATCTATTGCGAGAGCGAGTTGTAGCGACGGACACATCAAAAGGCACGTATATCGCTTAACGACCAGCTCATGCTATAACGAGAGCTTGTTGGGGATATCCATAAAATTTTAAACAGCGGCGACATGTCCAGGTAATTGAGTTGGTTGTCTCTTCATTAAGCTACACTGTGACGTAACAGCCGGTATTGCCCGTCGTCGTAATTGTCTAGTTGATCACGTTACGGCGCAGCAATCTCGTTCATCAAAACGTTACCCACAGTGTGGAGAGCCACAAAAACGAAGTAAATGCGACGAGTGTGAAATGGAGCAACTCTACAGCCTGGGATGGTCGCGCCGCCTGATGCGTCTTGACGCGAATTGCGCGGCCGCTCCCGCCAGAGGCTCGACTCCTCTCTCAATTATGGGTTAGTTATTTATTTTCAATGGTTTGGTCCGTTAGTTACACAGCGTTTGAAATTTGGAACAACTATTCAGATAGGGATGACGTCCTTCTAGAAGTACGATAACGGTAACTTACTTTTTCATTTTTGTATTTAAGAATTTGTGCACAGTGTCGTATTTTATTTCTTTGAGAAGCCTGCTGCCGTTGCAAATCAATTTTAGCTTTTATTGTTGATTGAAAAGTGGTTGGACACGGCCTCGAAGTTGAGGTTCATACAGAAGATATTGAAAACTTCCTCGTAGTTGGGTTTGTACAGAACATTCTTTTCGTTTTAAATGATATTTTAATAATAATGATTCACCAGATCAAAATTCTAAAACATTCATTTTGACGTCCTTCCAGAAAGAAGGGCAGTATCGCAAAACTAAGAGGCTGTCAGGACCAGATCTTTAGCTTACGGCAGGTAATGGAAAAGTGCTAAGTGTAACAGGGAATTGTATCTATGTTTTGTAGATCTAGAAAAGGCTTATGACCGTGTTCCTAGGAGGAAGCTACTGTCAGTTCTTCAAGATTATGGTATAGGAGGCAAACCTGTGCAGGCAATTAAAGGGCTTTATGTAGACTGTCAGGCAGCATTTAGAGTAGATGGCAAATTAAGCTCATAATTCAGTGTAGTTTCAGGGGTAAGACAAGGCTGTAACCTGTCACCGCTGTTGTTCATACTATTCATGGACCATATGTCGAAAACAGTAGACTGGCAGGGCGGGATTAAAATAGTTCAAAACAAAATAAGCAGTCTCGCATATGTGGATGACTTGGTTGTAATGGCCGATTCGATTGAAAGGTTACAAACTAATATTTCAGAGCTCGATCAGAGGTGCAAGGATTATGATACGAAGATCAGCATCTCCAAAACGGAAGTAATGTCTGTGGGAAAGAGATTCAAACAGATTGAGTGCCAAATAAGAGGAATAAAGTTAGAACAGGTGGACAGTTTCAAGAACCTGGGATGTATTTTCTCATAGGATGGCAACGTAGTGAAAGAACTGGAATCGAGGTGCAGAAAAGCTAATGCAGTGAGTGCTCAGCTAAGATCTACTCTCTTCTGCAAGAAGGAAGTAAGTACCAAGACTAAGTTAGCGGTGCACCGCTCTATCTTTCGACCAACTTGGTTGTATGGGAGTGAAAGTTGGGTGGATACAGGGTACCTTATTCATAAGGTAGATGTTACAGATATGAAAGTAACAAGAATGATTGCAGGTACTAATAGATGGGAACAATGGCAGGAGGGTGTCCATAATGAGGAAATCAAAGAAAAACTGGGAGTGAACACCATAGATGAAGCAGTTAGAGCGAACAGACTGAGATGGTGGGGTCATGTTACACGCATGGAAGAAGCAAGGTTACCTAAGAGACTTATGAGCTCGGCAGCGGAGGGTAAGAGGTGTCGAGGTAGACCAAGAAGAAAGAACTTAGATTCGGTGCAGAATGATTTTTAAGTAAAAGGCATAACATCAGACGAGGCATCAATGTTAGCATTGAATAGGGGGTCATGGAGTTTTATTAGAGGTACTATGTTCCAGACTGAACGCTGAAAGGCATAATCAGTCCATAATGATGATGATGAAAAAATGTATACCAAAAATAATCCTGCTCTATCTGGGTTACGCAGTTTTCGCATTATTTCATTACTTTTCGCACAATTAACCACGTTTGGCTTTTTTGAACCATTTTATAAACTTAGATAACTTATATTGTCCAGTCGCATTGACATAATAATCAGTAAAAATCCTGAATCACCGGCTGTTCCACGCAGACCGCTGCGATACGAGCAAGAAGACAAAGAGTGGGTTTTTCTGGGTACCGACAGATGTACAACTATGCCGACTCCCATGCCGT
Source organism: Locusta migratoria (assembly GCA_026315105.1). NCBI lineage: Eukaryota > Metazoa > Arthropoda > Insecta > Orthoptera > Acrididae > Locusta > Locusta migratoria. Next base: position 322,717,377 of record CM048745.1, on the reverse strand, counting down.
GGTCAGAGGCGTTAGGTTTGTCGGTTGTGGATCCTTGGGACGAATAGCCCGAACAAGAGTTCCATCGATTGTTGACGTCGAATTTGTTGGCCAAGGGAGTACGGTGAACTTATCCCGATGTCAGATGAGTATTGTGACCAATGGCGATTACTGTGGAGGCCAGTAAAGGCATTTTGTTTCTACGTCTTATTTGCTATATCTCCTGAGACCATTCGTCGAACTTCGCAGACGCACCTTATATCATCTTTTTTCCCCCCTTTTTCAATTTGAAAGTGAATATTTTCTGATGAAAATGGCAAATACCCCTTTATCGTTTTTATTTGAGAAGTAGACTAACTAACTGCGCTCAGCCAGACTTCGTTGTCTACGTCCCTCCGTCTTACCTACGTAAAGCATGGTTTGATGTCACATCTGTATTGCTGTACACATCATTATGTAAATACGCTAACACGAAAATTGTGGTACAGATTACTAATTTATTCGTACAAAAAGGCCAATGAAAGTTACATAATTGTTTGTCGTAGATTTCACGAATATAAATAGTAGGTGTGCATTTAGCCATTAAAAGTGGTAAAAGGAAGTAGAAATTTTCTTATCTAGAGCTTGGATCGATGTTCTATATTCTCCAACAATCAGCTCACTGATTGGATATTCGCCTCGACCAAAGACGCTATAATGCAGCACATCTGCAGTATTAACACAGTCTAAGATATACAGTCGCGACACACACTGCTGTGAAAGTTGTTACCAACTGACACTTCAACGACATTAGCGCTCCTAGCGGTGGGTAAGCCGTCGAAAGAGTGATGTTTGTTTATAATTATTAGTGTACGTAATTAACGAAATAGTTAATATAATTTTTGTGTTACAAGCATTAGTAATATAGCAAGAGACATACTTCATTCGGAAATTAATGTAAAAACTGTCGAACTTAACTGATTCAGTGGTATAACGAAAAACTTCGTCATGAACCAATACTTACGAATACGTGTATATTTGCAGCTTATTCCGCTGAAAGTAAGTAGAATATAAACATAATAGAAACATAAATTTCTATTTTCGTCTGTTCTTACTATGACAAAGAGTTTTTTGACACGTACCATAGTGGTATGGAGTCTAATAATTCGCACATTTTATGCTTCACTCGTCTTTATTATAACCGCATATTCTTTTGAGTGTGATTACTTTAGCTTAAGAAGACAATGCCTTGAAGATTCTTGCCGTTTGTGGTTCAGCTGTAGCAACAATTGTGGAATTGGGTTCTTCTTTGTTGAATACGGTTTGAGTGATTTTTTCATTTTTCTTGTCACTGATGTTTTCCTTCAGCTACAGTTGTGGTGGCTGATTTGGTGCGTTAAATACTATAGTTATTGCATTCTATATTCATTTCCTACGTTCCACCCTCACTGATTTCACTGGAAGTGGAATGGAGATACGTTAACGTTCTTGAGAAGAAAAAATACGTCTTTCTGCCAAAGGTCGGCTATTCGGTGTTTCGAAGCCATTTTTCTATTTTTAATAGTAAATTAAATTATTCAGTATAGCCCTGTGGGTTACAAGATAACAGTAAATAAACTGTGCCGCAATGTACGGTTTCCGACGTTGTCAGGGATCCTTAGGAAACCTAAGAAACACAAAGGTGGAGCTATTTTAAGTTATTATTTATTTTATGATATTACATACGTTCCCTAATGTAAAACATGTGTTAAAATCAATCTAAAAAATAGTATTCGCACTCATTCACTATCGTATTCATTGCAGTAGCTTGTCCTCCGCTTGAAGCGCTACTGTCGCAGTGTATAACAAAAATCTGCGGGAGTGTCGTGACTGTATGTGTTAGACTGTGGTATTAAAATAGCGTATTAAAATAAGTGAATATCGAAACATGGAGTGCTCCCAACTTCATTTTCCAGTGATTAAGAGTGTTTAAAGGAAACGGATGTTTTCATATGAATGCCGATATAAAGGATGATAAGCCGGGAGAGGCATCTAGCGGTGCTCGGGTGGAACAACGAAATCGAAAATGCCGATATAAATGATGATTCGCCGGGAGAGGCATGTAGCGGTGCACGGGTGGAACTACGAAGTCGACATGTTGTAAGCTCTGGAATTCTGAATATTGCAGTATAGAAATAACATTATTTCTTGGCGTTGTATAAATATACGATCACCGAAATAGTAGTTCCATTTCAAATATTAGGCTAATGAAAGTTATATAATTCGAAAATGGCATGAGAAGTATATACTTCCGTTTTTATTTGTTGCTATTGTGTCAGGCATTTTCCTTAACACGTAAAAGATACCGTTTCATACCTCCCAGTGCCGGTTAAATTTTACCAAATATCCCAGTGACCTCCTACGATAATGTTGGCAACAGATGCTGAATGCTGAGAATCCTGTGAGTCTTCATTTTAGCCAATCGCTTGACAACGCTGAAGTTTTCTCATGAAATCTTCGCTTTACGAAGGCAATTATTTTTACCGAGCGGCCGAGGGCACATACAAGAATCTGTCAACCATAAAACAGGAGCGGCATTATTTGTTTACTTCATGGTCTGTACGATACACTAATCGAGTCATTCTAAGTGGTTCGAACAAATGGTCAAAGATATTCTATCGCGTTGTTGATGTTGCCAACATAATCACGCGAGTCCGCCAACATGATACGTAAAATTTTACCCCCAGTGACCATTGTAAACACAATCGATCGATTTTCGACCACAGGCAATACTAGTTATAAGAAATCGACACTGTACCGCCTTATGTTGTTAGCCAACCGACTCACAGAAAGTGAATAGCGGGGTGTGGCCAGCGAAATACGGCGTATGGATCGGCTGCGAACGTGCGTGCGAGGAGGACAACACGTGTTAGCAATTAGGGCCATGTTAACACTGGGGACAAACAGTTTGCACCCATAAACCCAGCGCGCCGCCGTCTAAACAGCAAACACACGCGACCGACGCAGACTGGTTTATCGCTCCGGTCGTTTGCCCCAGGACATGAAGTCCAGCTGCCGTACACCAAAATGTTTCAAATGTTTGTACAGCTTATGGGACTTAACTACAGGGTCATCAGCCCCTAAACTTACAAACTACTTATGAACTAGCTAATACTAAGGACGGCACAACTATCCATGCCCGAGGGGGGATTCGAACCCCCGTCCGTAGTGGCCGTGCAGACCGTGACTGGAGCGCCTCAGTCCCCTCGACCACCGCGGCCGGCTGCCGTCCACCTTAACCAGAGAGCACCTCTTGCACCCGAAAGATAAAAGGAAAAAATACCCACTTTCAATGTTGGGCGCCTCTTGTTGTAGAACGAAGTATAATTACAGCTATGAAACAATGTGTTCTCAAGTATTGATACAAAAGACATTCGAAATACGTTTGACATCCCGTAAGAACTGGAGTAAAGGCTAAAACCGACTCATTTTCCAGCTCTTACTCTCGTTTACTAGGGTAATGGAGTGCAGTCTGAAACGTGTCCATAAAAAATATTTTTGTAAGAAAATATATAATATTGTGCCTCTTGTTTTGTGTCGAGTAACTTGCTTGCAAGAAAATGTATAATATTGCTTCTACTGTGTGTATCGATAGGTGTTCTTAACTCTGTGAAGTTTCATCTTTGACAGAGATCATGTATGTCATAGCATTGTAACTTGCGCTGAGAGAGAGAGCGAGAGAGAGAGAGAGAGAGAGAGAGACTTGTAGTTTAGCTCGCTTAGAGAGCGGTTGAGTTGTGTGTATGGCTCCGATTTAGAGCAGAGGCTGCTGTGCCAGCAAATTGATTTGATTGTATTTGGAATATATATTGTATTTTTTATATCAAAACGTTGTACCACCGTGGAATGCAGGTAATTGCATTTGATGTCATTAGGAAAAAGTTGCATTATGTAGGTAATGAAATGCTGGTTATTAATAATAAGTAACAAAGTTGACCTTTCTTTCCTGTTTCATTTACGTAGTTAGAAGATTAACCTACTTCCTTCATTTAATAATTAGTTATTAGTGGATTTAAAGTGCAGTATTGATTTTGATAATATTGTTGAACAGATTTCGTTATTTGTGCCATAGTAAATGATTGTCATGCAACACTACAGTTGATTGATTATGATACTAAATTTCAATAATCAGGTACTGATCTGCATAAAATTCTCGCAGTCAAACGTTAACAAAGTGGTTTGTGGTTTTTTAATATCTTTCTCGCAGTCAAATGTTTGAGTATAGTCAATGTATATTTCACATGGTGACTTACCACAGCTATTTTGATTAAAAGTTCCGTTGCGCACATTATCTGTTTAATGCGCTGTTTCTTATTTAACAGTACATTCATCAATATCATGGCCATAATTAAACCAAAGTACAGTGTTAACGAACAATTTGTTGTCTGATTTAACGATAGGTTCAACATCATACAACACACACACAGCTTTTAGTCTAAGAAAATCAGGTGATGCTAAAGGAATTAGATTAGGTAACGAAACAAGAAAGGAGGTAGATGAGTTTTGTTACTTGGGCAGTAAAATAACAAATTATGGTCGCAGTACAGAGGATATAAAATGCAGAATGGCAATGGGTAGAAAAGCGTTCTTGAAAAAGAGAAATTTGTTAACATAGAATATTGATTTAAGCCTAAGGAAGTCCTTTCTGAAGGCATTTGTATGGAGTGTTGCCTTGTATGGGAGTGAAACATGGACGTTAAACAGTGCGAACAGGAAGAGGATTGAGGCTTTTTAAATGTGGTGCTACAGAAGAATGCTGAAGATTAGGTGGGTGGATCGCGTAACTAATGAGGAGGTACTGAACAGAATTGGGGAGAAAAGAAATTTCTAGTATACCTTGACCAAAAGAAGGGATAGATTGGTAGGACACATTCTTAGACATCAAGGAATAGTGCATTTAGCGTTGGAGGGAAGTGTGTGGGGTAAAAACTGCAGAGGAAGACCAAGAGATGGATACAGTAAGCAGATTCAGACAGATGTAGGTTGCCGTTCCTATGTGGAGATGAAGAGGCTTGCTCAGGATAGGGTATTGTGGAGAGCTGCATCAAACCAGTCTCCGGACTAAAGACCACAACAACAACAACTCTCTCAACATCATACAAATATACGTTTACTCATCGAGATATGGAGGTAGCAAGAAAGACCTATCATTTTCACATCATTGGTCTTTTCTGGCGGTTTAGTTTAGATAAGTCTGCACTATCTGGTATAAGAGTGCCGAAATGGAACAAAAATGCTGCGGAAAATATAAAAGACGGGGTGAATAGTCGGCTCCTTCACGGAGAAAAGGGTCCATAACAATTTGAGATATGGGTAAAGTTCTAACAAGACGTCGACTGAAAGGTTCGCTTAATAATAAAACCCGCTTTGGTTGATCTTAGCGATGTCGTTCATCAGATGTGATGATTGGCAAGTTATGCGGGAGAATGATTTCTGGTTTGGAAAGTAGGAGACGCAAACGGATGTTGTGAGTACCCTTAACTGGTCCTCAGCTAAAACTTTTCCTGTATTTAATTTTTAACCGGCCAGTCGCATAAGATCTGTATTTAGCACTTGAATCAGCTACTGTAGAGTCGGTATGCTGTCTCCCATAATTGCTGTGCAATTGAGTACTAGTCAAGACGGGGTTGTACAAGCGTTTTATATGCAATCTCATTTTTCAGACTAATCAGATCTTCCCAAAATTCTACCAATAAACCCAAATCGACCATCCGCCTTTCCTATGACTGTCCTTATATGCTGGTCCCATTTCATATCACTATGCAGCGTTACGCCTTAGGTTTTTAATTGACGCGACACTGTAAAGCAACACACTACTAACGCTGTATTCGAATATCACGGGATTGTTTTTCTTTAATGCAAAGTATTCCAAATTTCCTTCAAATCTGCCCATCCACTTCAGCATGAAGGAGTACCAAACATATTAACATGTATTAATTGAGGGTACAAGCTATCTCTATTCCAAATTTTATTTATATCCGTCCAGCCATTTCAGCATGAAGGCGTAAGAAACGAATTAACTAATTGTAAAGCACCGTCCGCCAAGCAACACATGCCTTTATATTTCCTGTAACCTTCGCCCGAGCGCAAGCATTGAGTTGACAAAGTTTTATCGCAATTGGATGCACGGTATGGCATGAAGCGAAATTCACGCACACTGGCTTTGCAGCGCGAATACTCAAATGCCAGCAGTAAAGAAATGTCTCTACACAAAATTTCTACCTGCGCATTCTTCTGTCAGTAAATGGACGCCGTTTCTTCTCACTCGATTGGATACGTTCGAAAACTTATGTCGTCTATTAGGAGGGACAGCAGGATTGTATGGCAAATGCATTCAATATGGCCGGCCGCGATGGCCGAGGGGACTGAGGCGCTCCAGTCACGGTCTGCACGGCCACTACGGTCGGGGGTTCGAATCCCCCCTCGGGCATGGATATTTGTGCCGTCCTTAGTTTTAGCTAGTTAATAAGTAGTTTGTAAGTTTAGGGACTGATGACCCCGTATTTAAGTTCCATAAGCTATACAAACATTTGAACATTTAACATTCAATATGGTAGGTCGGCTGATTGTAGTTTTAGAAACGGAAGAGGATAATTTTTATATGTTTACAATACCATAGATGAAGCAGTTAGAGCGAACAGACTGAGGTGGTGGGTCATGTTACACGCATGGGGGAAGCAAGGTTACATAAGAGACTCATGAGCTCGGCAGCGGAGGGTAAGAGAAGTCGAGATAGACCTAGAAGAAAGTACTTCGATTCGGTGCAGAATGATTTTGAAGTAAAAGGCATAACATCAGACGAGGCATCAATGTTAGCATTGAATAGGGGATCATGGAGGAGTTTTATTAGAGGTACTATACTGCAGACTGAACGCTGAAAGGCATACTCAGTCTTTAATGATGATGATGATAAATATTAACTTCTTTACAGTACATACAATGTTGCGTATTAGATTTTTAGAATACTTATGTCGGTCTCTGTATATGATTGCTAGCATAGTGTACACTGAAAGGAACATAATGGTATACATTCTGGAGAGGAACACTTTAGTTTGTTAAGTGATTAGCCGGCCGCGGTGGCCGAGGGGACTGAGGCGCTCCAGTCACGGTCTGCACGGCCACTACGGTCGGGGGTTCGAATCTCCCCTCGGGCATGGATATTTGTGCCGTCCTAGTTCGTAAGTAGTTGATAAGTAGTTTGTAAGTTTAGGTACTGATGACCCCATAGTTGAGTCCCATAAGCTGTACAAACATTTGAACATTTTTTAAGTGATTAAAGTTGCATTAATACCCAGAGGGTATCTGTCTCTTATTCGAATTCTGGACTATTTACTACGACCTCTGTGCTGAAAAATTTCGGAAAGGTATGTTTAATTACTCTGCTTTAGCAGCACTGTCATCGGTAACGTCACTATTACTATTGCATAGTGCAGGTATTCCAATGTTAATCAAATGTTTGTAAATCTAAGAAACTAAGCTTACTTATACTAAGGACAATACACTCTCCCATGGGCGACGGAGGACTCAAACCTCCGACGGCGAGAAACCGCGCGCTCCGCAACAAGACGCCTTGGAGCGCTCGGCCACACCACCGCGGCCGTGAAGGTATTAATTGCTTTACATACGAGCTGAACTACTTCGGATTTCCTACCAAATTACGAGACAGGATGTCGCTATGGAAACTATTATATGCATCTCTTCCCTAGTTTGAACTTGTATGGCTGACACTTTTCCGTACGGCGCGGCGCCAGTATTATATTCTATACACGGGTGGGAGGAGGGGGATATTTTGGAGACCCTATGAGTTTGTATTGGTTTGTTTACTATTGCCGAGCGGAGACGCGCCATGTGGGAATGGCTGCGCGGCTCCAGGCTTTATGTCAGGGTCTGGGCTGTCCTTCCCTTCGGAGGTTCGAGTCCTCCTTCGGGTGTGTGTGTGTGTGTGTGTGTGTGTGTGTGTGTGTGTGTGTGTGTGTGTGTGTGTGTTATATCTCCTTAGGTTAGTGGAACTTAGTTTAGGTAGTTAGTAAGCTTAAGGACAGATGAGCACAGTAGTTTGGTCGCATAGATTTACAGCCATTTGGACTTTTGAGCGGAGACGCCAAAACCGCTGTCGGGTGTGTTGTGGCTGGCGCTCGCTGTGACGCAGTTGGCGGTGCGTGGTCGTGACCGCTGGGAGGCGCCAGTCACGACCGCCACGACCGCCAGCGGCGGCTAGCGGGACGAGCGCCGTGAGAAAGGCGCGGTCGGCTTCCTGTGTGAACGCCGGCACCTGTGCTGTGACTCACTGCTAGCTTCACACTCCGCGGCACTTGCTCTTTCCCTCAGGACGTTCCCTTCTCTCACAGGGAAGTAAGTGGTCTCCGCCGGCCGGGTCAATGTAGACTGAGAAACCAACTGTAGCATGGCACGGCGCTTTTGCCACTCACCTGGATGTGGCTCGAGACAGTGCCGCGTATTTGTTGAGTTGTCGCAATCAGTGACATAAATTGGAACGTAAACGAAGGGAGACAACGGTGGAAAAGCGAAATATTGTAATCAATATGTAGATATAAAATAAAGCTCTTACCGAAATTGCTAGGGCACTCAACAGAAGCAAAACTACTGCTTCATTCAGCGCTCAAACAAACGAATACTGTTGTAAACTGACTTAGAACTGGCTCTCCTCGTAAACTATCACAGACAGGAGACAAATAATGAAAAAGGTGAAGCAGAATACAAGAACTAGTGCATCTGACATTAGAGGATGTCTTGAATGTTCTGGCGCTGTGGTTCACAGAAGAACTGTTTGACGGGTTTTAAACAGTGCGGCTTGCAATGCGCATTTTCCGTAGAAGAAGTGAATCAGAAAAAGCGTGTAGAATTTGATAATAAGTATGCGATGAAACCAATAGAACTGTGGGGGCCAAGTTCTGTGGTCGAATGAGAGCACATTACGCCTATACAAGACCGGCGGATGTCTTAAAGTGTGGGGGCTTCCAAACACAGAATAGGATCCTAGCAGTGCTGCCAACTCTTACTTTCGAAAAACGGCTACATGGCATCTTAAAACGGGCATTTTTGTAGCAGAAAAGGCTAGAATTAATAGACATCTCTAAAATTACTAATATTTTGTTTCCAGAGGTTAAAAGCCCACCAATACTTCGTAACCATTATAAAATAACCATTCTGTACTATTGTAAAATAAGTGACATACGTCTGTCAAGATTTGTGTTGTGGTGTAGATCTTCACTTTTTTAAGTTGCATAATTTATTAATCCTAGCCGCGGTGGAGTAGCCGAGCGGTCTAAAGCGTCTCGCCGTGGAGGTTCGAGTCCTCCCAGGGGCATGGGTGTGTGTGTTCTCCTTAGGTTAGTTTACCTAGGTTTAAGTAGTTTGTAAGCTATGGACTAATAACTACGCAGTTTGGTCCGATAGATTTACAGACATTTGAACATATTATTAATCCTAGATCTTCTCTTACGCTAAATGTTAGCTAAATTGTTACATCCCTATTAAATAATGGAATAAAAACTTAATGCCACCACTCTAGCTGCATCTTTTCTGTGGGACTGGAGGGATTTAACAGCAAAAACATTCTTGCATTACCACTAATTTACTGTTAGTGTGTGTGCGGGAGGGGGGGGGGGGCGTTCGATATCTCGTCCTAAACTACTGGACTGAATTCAACCCAACTTTGTACACTCGTTCTCTACTGTCAAGCAGTAACCACTGGCAAGAACCAACTATGACATATAGTTCTGGGGCTATGACATCATATACAATGAGATACGTGAAAATATGCCGAATCGTGCGACGGGTGAATAACCATTCTTTATTCATCGACTGTTCTAGAATGACAGCACTTGGAAGAAACTTTATACTTAATTTGCAACATCTATGAAACATTTTGTCGCCGACATCCACAGCAAACTAATGAAAGAAAAGATGTTTATCGCTTACTACTTTTCCATTGTTCATACATTATAAGTACAGCATTCGACGTAACGTTACAAAATATTACTTTTACGCCACAAACTGTATTCGCAAGTCATGTTACAAACAGCATGCATGTGCATCACTGAATAGTTCAGGAGATATGTGCTCATAAACAATAAGGTTCATGAAAAACCGCCCTATCACAGATGACGCAATGATTTATCATGCATTTATTACTAACTCTATTTACAACGCATTTCGCAGAAAGTTTCCTAATGTTGCGTTGTATACACTAGAAAAATTGTATTACTGTACGACACAGTGTTCAGAAGACATAACGTCGTAAGCATTGAGATACGTGAAATCGAATGTATGGGCCGAAATTATATCCATCGTCCTCATTGTTACTTTCTTTCAAGCTGAAAAACAGGACAATGTTGGCTGCACTGCTTGCTTTCCGTCCTGGAGGAGGCGCGTGTTCCTCAACCTAGCAGTCCGCCATTCTGCCAGCAAACGCTGTTTGCTCTGCCAGCTTTGTGTGTAGTAGCAATATGTAAGTGGAGTAATAAATCAGAGAAATAGCCACAGTGAATAAACGTTGTCAGTAGTTCATGTTGCATAGTCAAAGTGTGGTTAAAATAAGCTATTTTGGCTAGGAGGGTTTGTTAATTAGGCAAGATTTCGGGCTATAAACATTTTGTGATTTCAGAAAGGCTAAGTTGGTATCACTGAGTTACAGTTAAACATGGAAACAGTAATGGGATGGTATCGGACTGTATAGCTCCATATGCCGTTGGAGAACCAGTGTTCATAGACAACACACCCGATAGCGGTTTTTGCCGCTCCGCTCAAAAGTTCAGATGTTCGTAAATGTATGGGACCAAACTACTTTGGTTATCAGTCACTAGGCTTGCAAACTAACTAACCAAGGATAAACACACACTTAGTTTCCAACATTTTTACCCCTGTAGGGATAGTGACGTAACATAAGACTTCCAGAAAAGGTCATCCAAACAATTGCGCAGAGAACTAGGGACGTGATGCATATAACAGCTTTCGCAAAGAAACACTGTCTCGCAATTTTCTAGGCCGTTTTTCAACACAGTTTCTATTTCTTTGAACGTATTATCCCAAGTTTTGAAACACGTTCCAGCTTCCCCTAAACCCTGACGCACTATTTTCCAAACATCTATGATATATCACAGTAATCCGATTACACAACACTCATAAAAAATCCTTCAAAGGCTACACAATACATTATACACTCATTAAACTCAAAAAGACAATGTACCATTGACTGTGATTGCACCCAGACTCATTCACATTTGAGTAACTTCATTTCCTCTTTCAACGCAATAACGCCAACCCCACAAAAAGGCATGAAGTAATTCTGCTAATAGTCAGACAGGTTCATATATCAACTACTACCCGTTATTGGATATGCTTCTTTAACAGAATAAATGCTGAACGCGTCTCGGACGAAGTTATAGTCAACTCTTCATCTACATTTTAAAATATCTTGGTCCTTCCGATACAAACGTTCTCAAATCTTTTACACTATAACATTTTTCCCTCATTACATTTTTCTTCATTCTTCACTATTTTTCACGCCTGATTCACCATCCAGCCGGCCGCGGTGGCCGAGCGTTCTGCGGCGCGCCAGTCACAGTCTGCACGGCCACTACGGTTGGGGGTTCGATCCCCCCACGGGCATGAATATTTGTGCCGTCCTTAGTATGAGCTAGTTCATAAGTAGTTTGTAAGTTTAGGAACTGATGACCCAGGACAGGAGCTGTAGGAACGAATGTAAAAAACATGTGAGCTACAATAAGAGAAACAACCTCTCCGACATTAGGGATGTTTTATGTCATCCTGGCCGTAGCATTTTGCCAGATTGTTGTACTACAGAGCTTTTCGCTTATATGACACCGGTGGTAACTATGTTCTGTTACGCCAGAAGGACACAAAAGATACTGTCGAAAATTGAGGAGTCGCTCAGAGAATGTATGATCGGTGGTGTTTGAGGCGCAATGCAACGCGAGGCGCATAGCGAGTGGCTCTCTCAAACGCGGCTTCTGATAGACGGCCACACTTTGTCGGCGTTATGTCAGGCCGCTGTGGACAAATAGCATGACCAGGCGCGCTGCCGGCTTCTCGTCTCGACATTTATTACACCGCACAGCCATATTTCTTCGTCGCGGGTGATTAAAACGTCAGATGCCCAGGAATCCTCGCTTTCATCAAAGGCACGTAACATCGCTCATGATTCCCAGCCGGAACGCGTCGAAAAAAATGCTAGTACTCGGAGGTCTACACAACAATCTTTTGGATCCTCCACGGCGTTTTGCTTGCCTGCTTCTTCAGATGAAATTGAGTACTTTGCATCTTACAGCAGGGTGCGAAATTTATGTTCGCCATCTCGCCATTGGCGAGCGAAAATTGGCAACTGGTGATCTGAGCTTACATATAAATTTTAGTTTCTGAAAACACTGGAGCTAGGTTATGGATTTTAAAAGCCTGAAGAAGTAAACGGTAATTATATTGATGCATAAGGCAAGCCTACATTTCCAGGTAGGTGTATCAGTATTATAACTAAAAACAATAATAAATAATAAATAAAAAAATAAAAATTTAAGGTTGCGACCAACAACGTGGTCACGAGAGACGGAGTTTAGGCTCGGATTGTTTGGGTAAGGATGGGGAAGGAAAACGGCTGTGCTCTTTAAAAGAAACTATCCCGGAAGTTGCCTGGAGTGATTTAGGGAAATCACGGAAAATCAAATTCTGGATGTCTGGAGGTGAAAGATAGTCGAGCATGCTAACCACCGTATCTCCTTGCTCGGTGGAATTATTACAGACTGAAAAAGATCAGGCGGCGTACGGTAGAAATTATGAGTCGTAACTGGATTTTGTCGCAAGGAAAATTATTAAGTCGTTCTACACAAATGGACTCTCATTTACCTTTGATAAAACCCAGTATATACACTTTCATACCGTAAATGGCATGACACCATAATAAATTTAGACTTCGAACAGAAATCTGTAGCTAAGGTAGAATATTCAAAATAATGTTACCTTTCTGACCAAACTTTGGCTAAAGTGTCACTGTGTTTAGAATATATAATAATCGGCGTTTTAGAGTGCCTTATCTCAACATTCTACTATTTTTAACATGGGGCTTCAGAAATTATATTATTATTATCATTATTATTATTATTATTGCGTCATATCGACAACTATCCCCATCCGGGAATTTGCCTGGAGGTTTTTTCTCACAATACAAAACGTTAGCAGAGGTCACTGAAGTCATAAGTGTGACATTAAAATCAAAGGACCGACTAGGGTACAAACCATCGGATCGGTAGTCTATAAGCGTACTGAACCACCGAACCCAAAACCGCACAATCCATATGGAAGACCAATGAGTTATAAAATACAAAAAGTAACAATAGGAACTAGAAAGAGGCTATAAATAGTAAGATTAGGTGATTAAATACAGAGGGGGATATAAGTAAAAGTGACCCGGAGACCAGAGATACAGAGTACAAAGCAACACATCAGAGGCAAAGAAATATGTTATGGTTACCCTGCATGTTACGTCAATGGAGAGCTATCTGTTTAAATGTTAATAAAAATACACCTTCTTCAGGTTGTTAAGCCAAAATAGCCTGGCATGAAGACTATCCACATCCCTATCCTTTTGTAACAACAAAACTCTTCTCACGAAATCGTACACATAGACATGAGACCAAGGAGGTTAGAATAAAGGGAGGTGCCATTATCTATGCAGAGTACGTACGTCAGTTGAAGCCTGTCCGCCATGTTGGTCAGTGCTGGATTGCTATTACTCCGTTAAAACTATGCGTTAAGTCGACCCTCTTACTGTTAATGCACTGGACTGACAGTCACTGCGAAGTATGTACTTCCAAACAATATACTTTGTTGAATAAATAGTAATAAATACTCAGCATATTGCCGCGGTGGAGAAGCCGAGTGCTCTAAAGCGTCTCGCTGCGGAGCGCGCGGTTGCTCGCCATGGAGATTCGAGTCCTCCCTGGGGCATGGGTGTGTGTGTTGTCCTTAGGTTTGTTTACCTAGGTTTAAGTAGTTTGTAAGCTACGGACTGATGACCAGGCAGTTTGATCCGATAGATTTACAAACATTTTAACATTTGAACTGCCGGCCGCGGTGGCCGCGGGGACTGAGGCGCTTCAGTCACGGTCTGCACGGCCACTACGGTCGGGGGTTCGAATCCCCCCTCGGGCATGGATATTTGTGCCGTCCTAGTTCGTAAGTAGTTCATAAGTAGTTTGTAAGTTTAGGGACTGATGACCCCGTAGTTAAGTCCCATAAGCTAAAAAAAAAAAAAAAAAAAAAAAAAAAAAAAAAATTTGAACTCAGCATATTATATTTGAAATCTTAATTTTTAACGGCTAATTTGCACTCTTTTAACACGTTGTACATGAAGGCACAACCGTCGAACAGTTCTACAATACGAACACTTCTCCGAAACTTAGCAATATGGCGGAGGCAGGCTTCACTTTTGACTAAGGGCTTCTGCCTGTATTCTAACCTCCTTTCATGAGACAGTCCTTTGTTTACAGCTCTCTGTGAGCAGAGATATTGAACAAACTCAGCTATCATTTTCCTCTTTGTTTTAATACACTGAAAATGAGCAGGGCCTTTTTAAGTCCCGTAGGGAAGGAAAGGGTTAAGCTCAGCCGATAATCAGGATGATTTTTCAAATCTCCGGAAACCCTCCGACATAAGTCGACGGCAGAGGGTAAAGCCGCTATTACAGAGAACGTGTCCGCACAACTAGGCGCCTGAAGGATGGGTGTGAGCAGAAAAAGCCGGCCGGCCATCCATCAGAGCGGATGATGTGCGGCGCGGTTTTTCCGGGGCGGTCCTTTGAGTCGGCGTCGGGGCTGATGGATGCTGGCGTTCTCAGTTCATTAGCGCAGCACGGGAGAAAGCGAGGCGCCGCGCCCGCCCGTTATGCAACTCGGCACACGCCCGCCAGCGCAGCTGTTCTCCGGCTTGTGGAAATGCCCACCTGCACGCAGCCTGCGAACACTTTCGACATCACAGCCCGCTCAACTCGGGAGCTGCACAGCTTACAAGATCAGGAGCGGCTTTTAGGCCAGTCGTCGTAGACAAAAAAATGGCCTTAGGTCCAAAAAAATTGCAGGAAGCTGAATTTTTGGCATGTTGTTAGGACACGTTAGAGTAGTATTAAACCAAGTTTGCAGCTTCGAAATCCTTTTGCGTAACTTTTAAGAGCCAAAAAACCTAGAAATTTTCGGACTTTTTTCTGGTTTTGGCTTATAACTCGTGAAGGGTGGTTTTTTGACGAAAAGTCACTCACACATCTATTAATGTAGATAAAATATTCTAAAATTTAAGCCCAACCGCAGCTCTGTAAGTCCAATAGTTCCCGTGATATTGGACTTCAAAAATTGACTTATTTCTCCAAAAAGTTTAAATTTTCGATTTTAGTTATCTTTCGGCTAGAATATTGGCTCTAATGATCATCCCACGGGGAATGTCATATAAAACAAAGTTATAGAGCTGTTATTTGACTTTAATCTAAGTACTGAACGAAGTCCATAGGCCCAATAGATTTCTAGTTATCGTTAAAAAACGAAAACTTGGAAAAATCGGAGTAGTCAATAAATTGACCCAGACGAATTGCAGTCCTCTTATCCTGTGTATGTTAAAGAAAAAGGAAGAATTACTCATTGATTATGATTATTAACGCATCGTATATAAAAAGGATTTTTTCAACAATGTTTTCCGCAAATATTGAACAGAGAAGCACCTTGAGTCACTTCCTGCCATTATGGCACCGACGGCCCCCATGGATAACATGAAGTGGTGAAAACCTCTAAGTCTCACCCCTATGTTGACAAGCTGAGGATGCTGGTGGCTCTCCACAATGTCTCGGGCTTTCAAGTACAGTGGTTGATCGTAGGTCACAAAACATGTTTCCTGACCGTAAGTGCTTGTTCTTTAACTGGCTTCTAAAAGTGATGTTAAAATAGTGTCGTAGTCGGTTGGGGGAGCATGGATAAAAGGGAGATATACAATCTTTGAACGTTTGTAAGGAAGATGTTTCGTCACTTGATCCATGAATCCATTCCATCCTGGGATTCCTGGCATGTTAGTTGCTTTTCCAAACAATCACAGCAGGTCTGGGGTATTTGGCAAAATGACTTCGTTAATTGCAATGACTGACAAGCCAAATTTCTTTCTAATAGAAGAATGTTTAATGTGTGTGGCAGTGTGTGAACCTGATAGACTCGGCACTTACAGACTTCAAAGGTGGTTTGTTTATGTCTGGGCGAACGGATGAGTGAGGGGTCATGATCTTTGTACCACCCACTTCATGGAACGTATTTTCTCCATCAATTGTGTTAACGTTCACATCTGCATTGTCGAAGACAAAATGCATAAAAGCTCCTTTGTCGACTGGTTGGGCCTCTTCTCCACGGAGGATAGCGGAACTTTCAAAATGCATAGCCTCCGTATTTGTACAAGAAATTCCCATACAGTGGCAAAGTTCAACAAGGTGCTTTGATTCAAATTTTCTATACAAATAGGTTCCAAAGCTTATTTGAATTGAGGGTAGGAAAGATTTGGGGCTCGTTGCAGCCATGATTGCACGAGCAAATCCTATGCACTTCTTTTTCCACTGTTCAAGAGAAGGATGCCTCTCCGTCTTTTAAAAAAGCATCTGACGAGGGATATTGAGTAGTGTCAAATGTTTGGGAACGAATGTCTTGCAGGATAATCTCTGCTGCAGCTTTAACAACTCTAAGCCGCTCTTCAGCAGGATCGCTAAGTCTTTGATTGTACCACTTTTCATAAAGGATGTTTCGTCCAATGTCTGTGAACATCAAGACTGGACTGTTATACGGACCAACCTGCGCAAAAATAATTTTTCCGCCAAATCGCTTTTTTATATGAGCTTGAACACTTGCAGCTGCTGGTTGGTAATCACACGTGAAGGTCTCTGCAAACAAGTCAATTATGGAAAATTGGTTTTCCTGTCTTGTTTCTGCATGGAATGGATATATACGCTCCATACCTTCGATAAGGAAGGGATGTTCAGGACGGCCTTGTTTACCTCCTGCACCAGTAGATCGCGACAAGGAGTGCAATTTTACGTAGCAATGTTTGCGGTACTTACCCTCAGTAGCAACAAGTTCACTTATACACGAAAGACGCCGAAGAATGTTTTGCCCCCATTCAATAGTTTGTCTAGCTTTTTCCAAAATCGATTCTTTCACTTCCAGTGTTTCCCTTTGATGGAGTTCATCCTGAAGATATTTGGGCAATTTTATCTGCTTCTCGAAATATTCCTTTGAGAATTTTTCACCACAAAGGAAACAATAATATCCAATGATGTGACGCCTTGAATCCGACGCACTTTTCAGCCTTTCCACACACGAAGACGATGGTTGAGCAAATCAAACATCTCGTTCTCGCTGGACAAATGCTTACACATTACTTTCCACAGTGTACCTCTTCCTGCATGCGTCATGTACGGTCACTTCATTTAAACTGCACAAAAAAACCTCATGTGCCTTTCAAGCCCACGTTTATGACTCATTTTTATCAGCGTCTAAATTCCGCGTTTTTCACTGTCACTGTTCCCTCTGCAAGCACTTACTGGCGACCCCGAAACAAACATGCGACGAGGGTAGCTCCGACATATTTAAAAACAGAAAGTACTTAAAACGCCACCAAGATCAAGATTTAGACGATATTTGTTTGAAACGTTCTTCACGGATCCGAATACGGCTGTTTCTAAGGGCAGACTGGGTGTAGTGGGGAAGGCCTCGGAGGCAAGAAGTTTGGGAGGGAGGACAGAACACCCGCTAAGTGACGACTCTGAGTAAGGGGGACGGGAGGGGGATTGATACCTTCGCACAACAAAAGGCCTCGCTACGAACGAAAGACCCAATCCCTTAATGGCTGACCAATACCCAAAAACGGAGAGGCTTTCGTCTTTTTTTTTTTATTTATTTTATTTATTTTTTATTTTTTTATTTTTTTTTATTTTTATTTTTTTTACAGCAATACCTTCTTTCACAAATATATTTGTATGCACTAACACATAATTACACCTATTTACATACAATATGTTAATAATTATCGTCAATGAGTAATTTTTCCTTTTTCTTTAACATACACAGGATAAGAGGACTGCAATTCGTCTGGGTCAATTTATTGACTATTCCGATTTTTCCAAGTTTTCGTTTTTTAACGATAACTAGAAATCTATTGGGCCTATGGACTTCGTTCAGTACTTAGATTAAAGTCAAATAACAGCTCTATAACTTTGTTTTATATGACATTCCCCGTGGGATGATCATTAGAGCCAATATTCTAGCCGAAAGATAACTAAAATCGAAAATTTAAACTTTTTGGAGAAATAAGTCAATTTTTGAAGTCCAATATCTCGGGAACTATTGGACTTACAGAGCTGCGGTTGGGCTTAAATTTTAGAATATTTTATCTACATTAATAGATGTGTGAGTGACTTTTCGTCAAAAAACCACCCTTCACGAGTTATAAGCCAAAACCAGAAAAAAGTCCGAAAATTTCTAGGTTTTTTGGCTCTTAAAAGTTACGCAAAAGGATTTCGAAGCTGCAAACTTGGTTTAATACTACTCCAATATGTCCTAACAACATACCAAAAATTCAGCTTCCTGCAATTTTTTTGGTCCTAAACATACCTGACGACTGGCCTATTTAACCATCCAGGCGCTCCGGGCGAATCGCCATTTGGCGCCCTTTACTACATAAACACCGAACCTTTCAGTGATTTGCCACAGGGTATGTAACAGTTTTCTAGAGATCGTTCTAAATGTGGTGTCGCACAAGTCTAAAGTGCGCGCCACCTACTTTCGCCGCGCGCCGCCATGCACGCACGGTGCGGCGTTCTTACGACGTCAGCCACGAGCGCCCTCTGCTACAACTCCGCTCGTGGCCACCACTGAACGACATCGTTCACTTGGGACTGAGATAGGAACCAGTTAACACTTCGGAATCAGATAGGCACCAGTGAAGAGTTGTCTATCGGATAGGCATTAGGCAGAGCTCTAGCTCAACTATGTATCAGCATTTTGCAGTACTGAGCTATGTAAAAGTTAAGTATTACTAAGTCTCTAAGAAATATATATCTCGTTCTAATTTACTCTAGTGTTTCTAGTTTCTGCTGTCCCACTGGCTGGTCACCTCCTACCTGCACAAGCGTGCATCCTTTATTCCTGTGTCGGTCTTTCTACTCGGCCACTGACACCTACAACGGAAACGAGACACAAAAGCGGCGACGAGGCAGGGACACAAAATTAAATACACTAGAGTCTCGGTTACCCGCTCTTCGGTTATCCGACCTTCCGTGTTATCCGACCCTTTCAGTGCGTCGGAACTGCACGCAAAATAAATAGATAAATAAAAAAATTAAAAAAAGATGTGGCCCCACAATCTTGGGAGAGTTTTGGAGCAAATACAATTGCAAAATCCTGGAAAATTTTTCCAGAGGAAAATCAAGAAAATTCTCCAGATGATGAAAATCTACAACAGCAGACCGAACCCGAAAATATTATCCTGCTCTCATTGTTACTAAAAGTTCCGCAATGTGCTGACGCCACAGAAGATGACGTAAATGAATGCATTGTCCAAGACGAAGAATTTGAAGTGACAAATGAAGATATAGTCTACATGGTAAACGAAAAGAAGCGGATGTAGTGGATGAAAGTACGCCCAAGATTTCTCACAACGAAGGACACATAGCCTTAGAAACTGCTTTAAAATATGTACAGCAGCTGGAGGAAACAACATACCAAGCTTTTACTTCTTAAGAGACTATGTTATTTAGCAGCAAAAAACGACAAACAGCATGCAAACAAAAGACACTAACTTCTGTACACACATTTAAATAATTTTGTAGTTCAATGAAGTCCTTCACACACACAACAGTGGACTATTGGACATAAGTAAACATCTATTCAGTCTAATTTGATTTGTACTGAATTAAATTGTTAAATCGCGTGGCCTACTTTAATTTTTATGTAACGTAATATCTTATCACTTTCCTTTGGCTGCCTTCTAATATATTTGATCGTTTTATTCAGTTCTTGTTTATGTATTTAATAAAGTTTCCACGTACAAAAAAATTTTTCAAACTTTATTACATTTTTTTTCTTTTTTTTTTTTTTTTTTTTTTTGTATTATTTTCCGTATTATCCGACCTTCCCGCTTATCCGACCATGCCGCAGCCGGTTTTGATCGAATAATCGAGACTCTACTCTAGTTAATTACGTCATATTATGCTCATAGCATGGTGTTCCTCGTGAATTTAAGCATTTTACAAAAAGAAAAATCCAACTGATCTGAAATCCCGTTGAGACGCACCCATTTGAGTATTGTGTTGCCTGTGACATCACTGCCGCTGTCGTAACACTCAGTAGTCATACAGCAGTGATACACTGTTTGGGCACTAACATTTTGGAAAAGTATTGCGCTCTACCACACTGTACAAATACATCAACAACTACTACAGAAAAAAATGCTTTTGCGTGTTGCAAAGAACGAGGAGATGTGTCAAATGTAGTCGAAACACGCTCGTAGATCCCAAGATAGCGATCGCTTCGTGTGTTTATTTCTGAGAATCATTTGGATGTTGTATTAGTTCAATGTTAATTACCACGCTCTGCAACTCCAATATTTTAAAGTTTTATTTGGTATATATCAGTAAGCTTGTGTTTACATTTGCAAAACAGTATGAAAATCACCCGTCGATAAACGTAACTAGGAAAATAGTGAAATAAAAGATAAAAAAAAAATTCGGACTAAACAGAGAATTAAAATGTAGTGACAGCCACAACACTCCTTGCAGTTACTGTTATTCAGCCACAAAAACATGGCCCTTGCCTCCAACTCTTACTCAAATGTTCAAATGTTTGAACAGCTTATGGGACTTAACTACGGGGTCATCAGTCCCTAAACTTACAAACTAAATATGAACTAGCTAATCCTAAGGACGGCACAAATATCCATGCCCGAGGGGGGGGGGAGATTCGACTCTTACTGACAATCACTAGCACGTGAGGGTAAATCGTTGCGCTGCCAACCATGCTGTGTAACAAACATTGGATGGCGCTGTATTATTTCAGTTCCTTAGGTGGGTATTTTCCACGAATGCAGTACGTGAACTGCATGATCTTGAATCCATTCGAATTAATGAGACCATAATGTAATGCCTATTTCACAGAGCGTATTTTCCTTCATTTGAACGGGCAGTTAGCTTCTGTGGTGGATGAGAGAACTTGCAGCTGCATGGGCGCTTGAAACGCATGAGATATGCGCTGTGAAACATGGATGGATGCAGGCAGTAGGAACATTACATTCAGCACGTTTTGTCTTCAGCTACCCTGAATTCAATGCGCAGTCGGGAGATAATATTTTAGTTCCGCAAAATGGCTGTATTTATTTATTTATTTTTGTGACGTGCGTTGGCGCTCCTGGTTCCTGGCGCCCCGGACGCCCCACCTTATATCCGGCGCTGTACAAGATTACCCATAACCAGAGTTACAAATCTGGGTGATGTCGCTAAATCTGGGGGACTGAAATATCTTCTTAGCGACAAAAAATTATTTGTGAGATTATCGATTTTTTAGGGTCATTTCAAGGTTTTTGAGAGAAAATGTAGGGAATTTGTATCGCATTTATCAAGTAATAAGTGTTATTCGTTTTCAGTTAAGAGAGATTTTCAGCGAAAGCTTCGTAGGTCTAATTACAAGAAACTGTTACAACCATTTAACGACTGGTTCTCGGTGTACCTTTCTTTAACGTTTTTTCCGGTGATTTCTTCTGCGACGAAAGTGCACAGCATAATTTTTCATTGATTATGTCATTAATATGAAATATGTTACTCGTAAAAAAACTGTCAATCGCGACACCCATTTCTTTACAAAGCGTAAAATGAAAAGCCTTTTGGAAGTGGTTGCCTAAACGTCACTCATGACTGGCAGCCTCCTGTCATTCATAGCACCTCTGCCAACATACATCTAGCTGCTCTGTTTATTTAAACTAAAATTTAACCATAAAACCCATTGTGTTAGTAATATAAGTCCAAAATTATTAATTAGAGACGAATCATGCATTTATATGTTCGTGTTTGCATTTCTCAACAGTAGCAAAATTTTCAAGTTCACGCTTGTTCAGTTACAGTTGGAATACTGATCGCGATTCACGAGTTTTTATAAAATGACGTCCATCCGTTCTGAAGGCAACTTTAGTACGCTGTGTCAAGGCTCTCAATACTTACAAGTTATAGGTATAACATGGCTCGTTCAATCTAAACACAGGACTCTGGATTTTAATTTTTTTTCTATCTATGAATCTTTCCTCAAAGTCATTCCCTATTTTTCGTAACAAAGAAACGTACTTATCTGTCTTTTTCGTATATATTGCTCGAACAAGATAATTCTCACAACAAATATTTCAATATATACAATCATTTCAGGACATAATTGATTTTTACCGTGGAAATTTTTCATTTATGTCAGCGAGATATTTAGTAGTTACGTCAAAAAATTGCAGATAATTCAACCATTGTTGCTTAGCAAAAAAACTGTCATTCGGAAATTTGTATCTGCCAAGAGAGAATCAAACCGTGTGAGCGTTGCTGATCTGTTCAGCCAGCAAACTTGGCTTTATCGTTTGTACAGTCGACAAAGCGTGTTACTTTTGAAACATTGATCTCCCTTATTACTCTACCTGAGGAAATAAAAGGGGAAAAAATAAAAATAAGAAGGAAAAACTGCAACATCGTCGTGCTATGGAGGGCCGGAATGTTCGCGGCTACGGGCAACATTTTGGCCGTCTGTTGGTCAGTCCAGGTGTAGATCGGTGCACTTGCACAAGATCCATGCGTACCATCACTTGTAGAGGGATAGGAGGGATCTTATTTTCACGCGTATTAAGGTGCTTCACAGATGCCCAGATGATTGAGTGACGGCGTTGTATCTCAGCACACTCTGTTACAAGACTCGACGCCCTCTATAATAAAAAAAACTCATCGAACAACCACCAAGAACCGATCTAATCGAACAAGAAATACATAAGAAATAAAATAAAAATCCACGAAGTCAGGAATTTCTTTGAGAAATGTGTCCTGTGTCCTGCTCAGAGAGAGCATTGTTTGAAGCTTTATCTCAGTTTCAGATCTATTTACAAATTTCTCTCAGTACTTGAGCAGGTTTATTGTGAAATAATATCAGTCATCATGAGGTACATAAACCCTCTTGCGGAGACCAGCAGCTTTTGTTTCCGTGTCGTTCTTCCGATTATTTTTATTTAATTTTAATTTTTGTCTTGTAGCCTCAGATACAGTAAAAAGAGCCAATGCAACATCTGCCACACCCTGATCCTTCTGACTTTTTAATGAGGACGTTAAAAAAAGTGAGCGATTCAGTTTCGCATGATTGCACTAAAACAAAAACAGTATCACAACGACAGTCTACAACAGACATATTAACCAGCAAATACGTTTTATAACTAACTTTATACTACCTGGGCACACTTAGCTCCATGTGAAAATGTTTCGAGTGTAGGTTTATTTGCGATGAAGACATCCTTAGTGGTAAACGAAATCTAGATAAAGTTCATTTATTTGAAAGCAACTTGTGGGACTGCATTTTCTCACACAGTAAATTAATAAATGTGGCAACCATTACAAATGATATAAAATATCTGGCAGTCTGGAAACGAGAACTTAAACCGGTGATTCACTTGCTCTAGCAACGAGGTAGGTACGAGAAGCAGACGAACACTTACAGGGGGACTGATGACCATTGTAGTTTAGTCCCCCTTAAACAACCCAACAACAACAACAACACTTACAGTTAAAACGCTTTTTGTAGTTGGACGGTGTATCGCATGGAGCGCTCCAGTAGACAACGACTTTCACATGTCCTGGATACAATGGCTTGTAGCCTGTACGCAATACCTTGCCGCAAACACAGCTCTTTTGACGGAGCCCGTATGTCATACGTGGCTTTGTTTCCCGCGCTATTTTTTACGACAAAACGTTCGCTCTACATTTCTTCATTCAAACTGGCCGCAAGCCCGGCTGCGTTCTACTATCTGTGGCACAATAAAACATTCAGTATAGTCACTGCCACGAAAAACAGGGTCTTCTTAATAAAATGAAGACTGTTAAGCTCAGGAAGTGGGAAATGGTGTTTCGGCGGAAGGAACATTTCAAATGTTTGTTAAGCTTATGGGACTTAACTACAGGGTCATCAGTCCCTAAACTTACAAACTACTTACGAACTAGCTTATCCTAAGGACGGCACAAATATCCATGCCCGAGGGGGGATTGGAACCCCCGACCGTAGTGGCCGTGCAGACCGTGACTGGAGCGCCTCAGTCCTGAAAAAGTAGAAGCTTTTCTTTCACTTGTTTCTTTTAGCTGGGGTGCTTCATGTCTCAAATTAAGAGATAGCTAGTCATGGTGCTGTGAAGGGGCTTCAGAAATTAACAGGAGCATCTTCGCAAAGCGCAAACGGAGTGCTTCGTGGAAACTTCCCAAAAAACATCCCAGCCACAGCAAGTAAATGCAGCGAAGTGCTATATAGTGTGTGCAGACAAATGTCAAAAACACACTGGGAAAAGAAAGGAGAAACATGTTGACAGTGTAAGTACTGTGTTGTGAGGATCTGTATACCGACTGTGTCAGACAATATCATACTCAAGTAAATTATGCTTGATGAAACAAATATTACAAGTCTGTATGAATGACTATTCAAAAGGAAATTAGGAAATTGGCTGAAAAGTGTCAGTCCGTGGGGAAAAACCTGTATAAATGACTCAAACTGAAAGCTGCTAAATAAAAATACGGTGAGTTTGTAGCAAACGAAGAAGAAATTTGTGACATATAGTTCATGGTGAAGAAATAAAAACTTTGCGGTTTGTCGATGACACTGTAATCCTGTCGGAGACAGCAAAGGACCTGGAAGAGCAATCTAACTGAATGCACATTGCATTGCGTGCCATCGCGTGGCCTCCCGCGTCGGAGTGTCGAATCCTCCCTCGGGCATGGATGTGTGTATTGTCCTTAGGTTAGTTTAACTTAGTTTAAGTAGTTTTTAAGTCTAGGGACTTATGACCAAGTAGTTTGGTTCAAAAATCAAATGTTTGTATAGCTTATGGGACTTAACCACGGGGTCATCAGTCCCTAAACTTACAAACTATTGATGAACTAGCTAACTCTAAGGACGGCACAAATATCCATGCCCCAGGGGGATTCGAACCCCCGACCGTAGTAGCCATGCAGACCGTGACTGACGCGCCGCAGTCCCCTCGGCCACCGCGGCCGGCTAGTTTGGTTCCATATAATTATATACATTTGGACATTTTTATATTCGTTTGTATAAGTGCTGCACGTCTGTAAAATCCACTGCGAATACAATTAGTAGTAAAGAAGTAGTAGATGATAGGGCAATTTTCTATTAACTTTACTGTTTCTGTGCTCATATCTCATGTACTACATGTCGTACTGTGATACAACTTAGAAGGTACATTCAGCTATATGTGTCTATGGTATCTGTAAAATTTCCTGCGGCTACAATTTGTAGTGTAGAAGTTATAAGTTGTAACGTCATACCGAATGCGGTAGTTTTAGTCCATGAATAGCGGAAAAGTAGTAAGCGAGAAACTTTTTTCCTTTCATATTTTTGCAATGGTTGTCAGCGAGAATAGTTCAATGAAGGTTTGTACTTATGTTTTAAGTTGGTTGTACGTCGCTAAGTACTGTCATTCTCATACAGTGTGTGAATAATGTCTCCGTCGCATTATGTGGCAGTTTCTTGCGACTCTATTGTTTATGAAGTTGTACCTCCTGAACCGTGTGCGGTATGTGGTTCTTACCCTGACAGCATTGTTACCTCACGGTAAGGAACATGTGCACCAAATTTGGTTGAAGTTGGTCCAGCGTTTCAGGAGAAAAGGTGCTACACTGTCGTTTGACGCAGTAGTTTTTTGCGCATCTCATTTGTTTATGACGTCATATCTCGTGAACAATGTGTTGTACGTGATCCTGACACTTATGGCGATCGTCCTCATGGATTGAAGCTTACGTGTGCAAACGTTCATAAACATTGTAAGAAAACTGTGGATTTGTATTCAATACGTACACACAAACATAGGGACACTATATACAGGTTGTTATAAAAAGGTACGGCCAAACTTTCAGAAAACATTCCTCACACACAAAGAAAGAAAATATGTTATGTGGACATGTGTCCGGAACCGCTTAATTTCCATGTTAGAGCTCATTTTAGTATTTCTCTTTCAAAGTAAATTGAAATAATTCTTGCAGACAATTGTCAAAATACCCAATTGTTTTCATAGCATGTACTGTACTTCCTCAATTGACCGCCAGTTGGCCCAATTGAAAGAAAGTAATGTTCACTTCAGTGCTTGTGTTGATACGTGACTCATTGCTCTACAGTACTAGTAGCTTCAAGCACATCAGTACATAGCATCAGCTGGCTAGTGATCGTCACGAGCGTGGGTTTGTAGTCAGTGCAGTGTTTACAAATGCGTAGTTGGCAGACGCCCATTTGATGTGTGGATTAGCCCGGGTCAATAGCTATGGCGCGGTACGTTTGTATCGAGACAGATTTCCAGAACGAAGGTGTCCCGACAGGAAGACGTTTGAAGCACTTGATCTGCGTCTTAGGGCGCAAGGAACATTCCAGTCTATGAATCGCGACTGGGGAATACCTAGAACGACGAGGACACCTGCAACGGCCGGCCGCGATGGTCGAGGGGACTGAGGCGCTCCAGTCACGGTCTGCTCGGCCACTACGGGCGGGGGTTCGAATCCCCCCCTGGGGCATGGATATTTGTGCCGCCCTTAGTCTTAGCTAGTTCATAAGTAGTTTGTAAGCTTAGGGACTGATGACCCCGTAGTTAAGTCCCATAAGTTTTGAAAACCTGCAACGTACGAGGCAATTCTTCGTGCAGTTGACGATAACCCTAATGTCAGCGTCAGAGAAGTCGATTCTTCGTGCAGTTGACGATAACCCTAATGTCACATGACATCTTGCGACTCATGGACGAAGGGCAACAGGCGGATTGTGTTTTTCTCGACTTCAAAAAGGCGTTCGACACGGTGCCACACTGCAGACTGCTAACGAAGATACTAGCTTATGGAATAGGTTCACAGATTTGTGACTGGCTGGAAGACTTCCTAAGTAATAGAACGCAGTACGTTGTTCTCGACGGCGAGTGTTCATCAGAGACGAGTGTATCGTCAGGCGTGCCCCAGGGGAGTGTGATAGGACCGCTATTATTTTCTATCTATATAAATGATCTGATGGACATAGTAAGTTGTAATTTGCGGCTGTTTGCTGATGATGCTATGGTGTATGGGAGGGTGTCGTCTGTAACTGACTGTAATAGCATACAGGATGACTTGGACAAAATTTCTAGTTGGTGCGTAGAATGGCAGCTAGCTCTCAATGTAGAAAAATGTAAGGTGATGCGCATGAGTAGAAAAAACAATCCTATAATGTTCGAATACAGCATCAGTAGTGAGCTTCTTGATGCGGTCGCGTCGTTCAAATATCTAGGCGTAACATTGCAGATCGATATGAAATGGAACGAGCATGTAAGGACAGTTGTGAGTAAGGCGGACAGCAGACTTCGGTTTATTGGGAGAATTTTGGGAAGATGTACTTCACCTGTAAAGGAGACCGCGTATAAAACGCTTGTACGACCACGTCTTGAGTATTGCTCAAGTATTTGGAACCCGCAGCAGATCGGTTTGAAGGAAGACATAGAGGCGGTTCACAGGCGAGCAGCTAGATTTGTTACCGGTAGGTTCGACCAATGCGCGAGTGTCACGGAAATGCTCCGGCAACTCAATTGGGGATCGCTGGAAGAAAGACGACGTTCTTTTCGTGAATTTCTGTTAAGTAAATTTAGAGGGCCGGAATTTGAAGCTGAGTGTAGTACGATCTTGCTGCCGCCTACTTACATTTCGCGTAAAGATCAGAAAGACAAGATAAGAGAAATTAGGGCTCGTACGGAGGCATATAGGCATTCTTTTTTTCCTCGTTCAATTTGGGAGTGGAATAGGAAAGGAAATGCCTAGTAGTGGTACAGTGTACCCTCCGCCACGCACCTTACGGTGAATTGCGGAGTATGTATGTAGATGTAGAATGTCAGCATCAGAGAAGTCGCTGCTGTACAAGGTAACGTTGACCACTGTATGGAGAGTGCTACGGGAGAACCAGTTGTTTCCGTACCATGTACAGCGTGTGCAGCCACTATCAGCAGCTGATTGGCCTCCACGGGTACACCTCTGTGAATGGTAATAAAATGAGCTCTAATATGGAAATTAAGCGTTTCTGGACACATGTCCACATAAGATATTTTCTTTCTTTGTTTGTGAGCAATGTTTCCTGAAAGTTTGGCCGTACCTTTTTGTAACACCCTGTATAAAGATGAGATCGCGTGCACAACCAGCGATGGCAGGTGATGTGTTCATATTAGGGTGAGGAAATATTTCACGCTAGCCTGACACGTGACGCCGGTGACAGGCGCAGTGCCCGGTGAGTGTCACGCATCCTCCTGACGTGGCCCATAAATCTGTCTCAAGCGATAATCAGGAGCGGCGCGACGTGGCGGAGCACTCCGGAATGTGTTGTGATGGGACGCCAGAGCGTCTATGCGGGCGCTGCAGTGCCCGGGGTGCGGACCGCAGCCACCTGGCAGAAAGGGGTGGGTGGGGGGTGGTGTGTACTGATAGCGGCTGATTTATGGCGCCGGCCTGTAGCGTCGCCTCTGTGTACGCGACACCCCAACTGCAAAGGTCAGGGGCCACCGCCGCTGCTGCTCTAAAGTTGACACTGATGTGCCGCAGCGATATAAAGCACCGCCCGTGCAGAAGCTGACGGTCTTAGCACTTGCGGCTAAAGCCTTTTCTACACGGGAAGTGACAGCTTGCGAGATTACCCACGATGCACCGGTCACGCCGTCCGCGTACAGTGTAGACGCGTCCACTTGCACAAGATGCATGCATACGATCGCTAGTAGACGGTATATGATGGATCCTATTTTCCGGCGTATGGAAGTGCTTCGCGCATGGCGAGTGTTCATCAGAGACGAGTGTATCGTCAGGCGTGTCCCAGGGGAGTGTGATAGGACTGCTATTATTTTCTATCAATATAAATGATCTGATGGACAGAGTAAGTTGTAATTTGTGGCTGTTTGCTGATGATGCTGTGGTGTAGGGGAGGGTGTCGTCTGTAACTGACTGTAACAGCATACAGGATGACTTAGACAAAATTTCTAGTTGGTGCGAAGAATGGCACCTAGCTCTCAATGTAGAAAAATGTAAGGTGATGCGCATGAGTAGAAAAAACAATCCCAGGATGTTCGAATACAGCATTAGTAGTGAGCTTCTTGATGCTGTCGGGCCGTTCAAATATCTAGGCGTAACATTGCAGAGCGATATGAAATGGAACGAGCATGTAAGGACAGTTGTGAGCAAGTCTGACAGCCGACAGCCGAAAGAATTTTGGGAAGATGTACTTCACCTGTAAAGGAGACCGCGTATAAAACGCTTGTACGACCACGTCTTGAGTATTGCTCAAGTGTTTGGAACCCGCAGCAGATCAGTTTAAAGGAAGACATAGAGGCGGTTCAGAGGCGAGCAGCTAGGTTTGTTACTGGTAGGTTCGACCAATGCGCGAGTGTCAGGAAATGCTCCGGCAACTCAATTGGGTATCGCTGGAAGAAAGACGACGTTCTTTTCGTGAATTTCTGTTAAGTAAATTTGGAGGGCCAGAATTTGAAGCTGAGTGTAGTACGATCTTGCTGCCGCCTACTTACTTTTCGCGTAAAGATCACAAAGACAAGATAAGAGAAATTACGGCTCGTACGGAGGCATATAGGCATTCTTTTTTTCCTTCTTCAATTTGGGAGTGTAATAGGAAAGAAAATACCTAGTAGTGGTACAGTAAACCGTCCGCCACGCACCTTACGGTGGATTGCGGAGTATGTATGTAGATGTAGGTGTAGATGCGCCGACGACCGAATGGAGAACTCAGCTGACAAACGAAGCAGAGTCTGGAGTTTGAGAATGTGCACTTGTCTCCTGCTCAGAGCAACGTAGTTTTTCGACTCACAAAGAAAGTACTTGATCTCGAACAGACACATATACACTAAAATCGTATGAGAGATAATGTAAAGATCCCTTATTGTATCAGTGATACTTCCGCATCTGCAGAACTCTGCAGTCGTCCGTTAGAGGCCTCTGCGTGTGCCTTGCCATATTGCACTTTGACCTGTCGGTTCGCCAGTCGGACGGTGCAGTGTGCCTCCGAAGTTGCGTTTTGTGATGTTATTTGTGTGGTGAAGCGTCAGATGGGCGGCGATTGCTAACCAATCCTGCTAACGTATTGCGATTGGTTGAGATGAAGTTACGAAGAACCCTTCTTTGTGAAGATGGTATTAGTGAAGATGAGTCATTCGCATGCTTTCTCGTATCTGTTATGGTACAGAAATATGAGCGTACGTTAGATACTGTTGTTACAAACTCATAATAATGATAATGGGGATGATAATGACGCACAACTTACTGCAAGCGGTAGTGCTACGGTAAGTGCGGGAAGAGGCGATGGAAGCAGAGGCAGTGAATACCAACAGTCTTCCGAGAAGGTTAAAGTTGCAACTATCATCACGGCTTTTGACGACAAGACGCTAGAGAACATGTACGATGATTATTACATAAGTTATAGCTAAGATATCTGCATTATGTATAGCGTCTACAATTACATCTACAGTGCTATCTAGAGCATCATTGCAGAGTTTTGCAGTAAAACGACACCCACCAGCCCATTCAGATGTACGTACAGATCCTGTAAGAACGTTTGTTCGAGCCCATGTACTTTCCTTGTCAGTTGTAAGTATTTTATGAGGTGATACTATAGAGGAATTGCATTAAAAATTTAATATAACCTGTGTACAATTTTTATTGAATACAGAGATATAGCTTTTAATATGAAATCCAAATAAACGTAGAGCAAATGTAAATCAAGAAATTTTCACTGATTTATCCGTCAGTTCTTGGTAGTACAACATCACACTTACTTAAAAGTAGAATTTTGTGTATCTTTTACACATCCATTTCCACTTAGTTAACCGGTTTTCGGCTTACTAGGACGTATTCAGACTTTAATCTACGTCGAAAACCGGTTATTCAAATAAAAGTCAATATGGTGATCTACCAAGAACCGACAAAAACAGTCAAAATATCCAAATCAGTTTGTTGTACATACCAAGAGCTGTATATCTGTACCCCATAAAAATTGGACACACATTATATGAAATTTTAACTGCAAATCGTCTTTATTACCATCTTCTAAAATATTTGCTATTTTTCCTTAAACACGCTGTAGTTAACAGATGAAATATTTGTTTTTGGTGAGCATTACTTGAAGCTTTATCAAAGTGAAAGGTCTACGTATAGACACCTGAGCTTGTTCATCATATACATAGGCGCCTCAAACCGCAGGGGCTGGAGGTATGTAATCGCATTTTATGAGGACGTTAACACATGTGAGCGACGTAGTTACGCATGAACTGCACGAAAACAAATATAGTTTCACAGTGGCAGTCTAAAACACAAATAAATGTTTTAATCATCACAATATATATCATACAGTTTCGAAAAGTGATGTTAACGTGGCGATTCAAATGCTGTAAGTTGACAACAAACGAAGTAGACCCGTGAAGCAGGCGACTCAACAAATACGTGTATTTGAACGCTTCTTTGTAGTTCGACGGTATCGTAAGGGGCGCTGCAGCTGACAACGACTTCCTTGTGCGTGTTGCACGCAAGGAGGTTAGAATCTCTGGAGATGCCCTAATACTGAAAAAGTGAAGCCAGCAATGTGCGCATTCCGGCATTTGTTTGTGCCCAAAACATTGGTCGTACTATGTGAGTAAAGTACTTCTAGTCTTTGAAATGTATTTAATATTTAAGTAAACACTCCGATATGACTACCAATTTAGTGCTTTACGTAGAGAGGCCAATATTCACAAAGGATTTTAAGTGAGAAGTTCTTGTTTTGGGCATAAAAACATGGCCCCCGGGGCTTCAACCAGTGTCTGTTCTCAGCATAGATACCACCACCTCCCTATATTCTAACCTCCTTGGTTGCACGTCTCGTATAGAAAGGGCTTAAGACAGCGGTTCCCAACCTATGGGCCGGGGGTAGCCTCGCACTGGGCTGAGAGAGTCGAAGACGGGGTAATAATTACCGGTAGGTTCAGGGGTTTCACTTGTCAGTTGCCAAGGTCACCGAGTAAAAAACTGAAATAAGATTTAAATGTCCTACAGATCCTGTATCACTAGTAAGCCGTCAGATCAGACGCTCCCTTGATTCAGCGGACACTATGCAACATACATAGAGAGGCTCTTGCAGTGAAAGGTTTGGATGAATATATCAAAAAAAAAAAAAAAAAAAAAAACTCGTGACTTATTTCACTTACGCATCCTATTCTTCCTTTGCAAACTCAGGGTTCGTCAAAAATTGACCAAGTTCTAGTGGTATGCCAAAAGTTAAAAAAAATGTCAATAGTACACGGTGACAAAAAGTTTGGGTACCATGCTGACTAGACACTACAGCAGTGTGTAAGCATTTTAATGTTTCATTCAAGGACTACTTTCCTAAAACTTGGGGTGAAATGCAGTAGATTAAAAATCACTTTGAAGTGCATTACTTTAGAAACTGAAAATGTCATCACGCGAAGATGACATGTTAACTGAACTATCATGTGATGAGTGTTATTTACTCACTGTCGCCATCGTCACTATCTTTAACACCTGTACACAATTCTGGGTGATAATTGTCATAGAAGCACTGAAAACACAGAAAGCACCACGCACATCTAATAAATGCTACCGCTTTACAGTCGCAAGCTGTTTTCATCAGCGATACTGGAAAACACTGGTCGCTCACATTCAAAAACAATGTTCGGTCGTTAATTAATTGCGACGCAAACCAGGCATATTCAATCATGGGAACGAAGACTGTTGCGCTGAACTGATGCATCAGTAATGAATGTATTCGAATCGAGTCTTCTCATGAAGCGATTTCGCGATTAGCTGTTAATAATTCATTATTTTTGTTTTTCTTTCTTTATATCTTTTTCTTTGCTTAATTTTTTTTTAATTTTTTCTTTTGAAATATAAAAAGTAGCAATTACATTTTTTTAAAATTGTTCTGCCGCTAGGTATCGAACCCGGGTCTACTGCATGGGAGCCAGCACCTTGCCGATTACATCACGCTGTCTCGCTGAGCTGTAACCGACATGTATAAGTACAAACATTACGCGTGGTAATTTGTTGCGAATTTCATCTCGATTTTCTTAGAAATCAAGGCCCATTGGAACAAATCCTTTTAGCTTGATGGTCTGGAGGAATTCCCTCACAAAATAATTACGACCATCAAATTCCGTTGGTACCATACTTGGTGTTCCCCTTGTGAGTATCATGAGTTCCGACGTCAAGATTAATCAGTACGTAATCCACTCTCTTAGTGTTCTGTGGATGCATTAGGAAATTTGCTCATCTCTTTGCATTCACAGATAAAAGTTTTTTTTACTTAATTGCCGTGATGAACGCTGCATATTCTTTTCTGCTGGACTGCAACCAGGTTTCCCGTCCCATTTTACTCGGCGTCCAGCGCGCGGCGCTCCGTAATGCATTCTCCTGATAGCGGGAGGCGCCAGCGTCACTCACTAAACAGCGTCACCGTTATTGTCCTCATTTCCTCCGCCTGCGAGACAATTAACCGTCCAGTAATGGCTTCGTCCCGGGAGGACGCAGTAAATGAAACCGCCACCGAGGCTGTCACCAAAGCACCTGTCCTCATTCCCAGACAGCGTTTACCCAGCCACTGCTGTCTGGTTGTATGAGGAAGAGACCGGAAGTCATTACAGCGAGAGCTAAGATGATGAAAAATAATGGGGACAATTTAACAAAACATCTTCACGTGAAAGGCAGCTTACACGAAAAAATAAATGACTATAATACCATTGGAAGTATAAATCGCACAGTTCAATTTTTTAGATTTTAGAAAAGAGTATTAGTTAGTAGCGGATGGTTATAATTCAACTTTGGGTATTTCACACGTTTTAACACGGAACCTAATTACAGTGAGAGTGTAAATAGCCAAGGCATGGTTCAACACCAACTTACAGAATGTTTAAAGGATCTTGGAACATGTATATCTAGGCTCTCTGATCAATTGCACAGGAATGTGTCTCAAAGAGATAAGACGACGTATCATTCTTGGCCAAGCAGCAAAAGTCAAACTCACCAAGATCTACATCTACATAGATACTCTGCAAATCACATTTAAGTGCCTGGCAGAAGGTTCATTAACCACTTTCATCACTTTTCTCTACCGTTCCATTCTCAAATAGCGCGCGGGAAGAAAGAACACCTAAATCGTTCCGTTTTCGATCTGATTTCTCTATTTTTTTTGGGGGGGGGGGAAGGGGGATGGTCATGTCTCCCTAAGTAGGTGGGAGCTAGCAAAATATTTTCACATTCAGAAGTAAAAGTCACTGATTGAAACTTCACAAACAGATCACGCCGCAATGAATAACTTCTTTTAATGATTTCCACCCCAATTCGTGCAACATTTCCATGACGCTTTCACCCCGGTAACGTGATAAAACAAAACGAGTTGCCCTTCTCTGTTCTCAATATCTTCCGTCCCACCTGATGAAGGTCTCACACTGGGCAACAGTACTTCAGTAGAGGACGCACAAGTGTGATGTAGGCAGTCTCTTTTGGTGGAGCTGGTGCATCTTCGAAGCGTTCTGCCAATGAAATGTAACCTTTGGTTCGCCTTCCCCACAATATTTTCTGTGTGTTCTCTCCAGTCAAAGTTGTTCGTAATTGTAGCTCCTAGGTATTTGGTAGAATTTACGACCTTAAGGTTTGACTGATTTATCGCGTAATTGAAGTTCAGCGGATTTCTTTTAGTGGTCATGTGTATTACTTCACACTTTTCTTTATTTAGTGTCAATTGCCAATTTTCGCACCATGCAGAAATTTTGTCTAAATCACTTTGCAGTTGCTTTTGATCCTCTGTTGACTTCACTAACCGTTAAACGACAGCATCATCCGCGAACTGTCTAAGGGAGCTATTCAGATCTGGCAGAATCGGGTAATATCCAAGACCCGAAAGACGCGTTGGTATTCCTGAGCCTTAGCGTCGATCTCCAGACGCCTAATCTTTGGTTCGTCCGCTTCGATGTATCGCGAGTGGTGTTTCTGGAGTGGAATGCCGGGGAGAGAGGAGTGGCATAAAGTCGGACGGCGGGAACGCGGAAGCGATAGTACCGAGGAGTGTATGTTGTGGTGACACTGCGACAAGGTTTTGTCGGCAGTTTGTGTGTTGTTGTTTTTGCTGCTCGATTACGATGATAGGTGTCCGGCACTAGGTCTGGTTGGACGATGAGCAACACGGAAGAACTGTCTTCAATTTTTGAGACGTTTATATTTACATATTTCATCTTAAATATTGTTTTAATAATAATGAGATTAAAATTATAAAACATTCATTATGACGTCAACAACAACAACAACATTACAGAAAGAGGAGCAGTATTGCAAAACTAATGCGTGATTGTGAAAAAAAAAATCACTCATAACGATCTTGTGCAGTCTTATGAAGGTTATTAACATCTTCTGAGAAAAAAATTAACCCAATAATAATTCCACGCTATCTGGGTTAATGTAACGTATAGCACCCAATCAACATTAATTTCGTATTATATTGGTATGGTGTTTGTTATATCGCAAAGACGGCGTTAGCTTGAATTACTTCATAGGAGATGCGGTCATAGGTTGGACCTCGCACGGGAATCCGTAATGGCGAGTATAAGAGGGCATGGACGGTAGGGGTGTTACAACCATAGGGTGCAACCTGTGGAAGAACGGACGGGAGGCGAGCATGTGTAACCAAGTGATTAAGGCAATCGGCGGCCCGAAGCGGAAGACCCGGGTTCGATTCCCGGCACGGTTCACATTGTCACTTGTCACCATTGTTTTATTTCAATGCCCAAATGCAGCAACTGTCAATCTTTTCCTTCATAATCCTCCTTTCCTCTGCTTCATTAATGATTCGCGGACCTATCTTACACTGCGCCACTCTGCAAATGTTGAAATGTCTGTAAATCTATCGGACTCAACCGCTGGGTTATTAGTCCGTAGCTTACAAACTACTTAAAGTAAGGTAAACTCCTCCTTCTTTGGAAGTGAGGAGATTGACGGAAGCCTCCCATCAGCATGGTGACGAACTCTTGGTGGGCCAAAATCTATCGTGGAACAGCAAGGACACCAACAGTAGAGGTGAGCAGCTTCTTGAATTTCTCCTATCTAACAAATTGGAGATCCTGAATAGGGGTGATGAACCTACATTCAGGAATAGTAGAAGGGAAGAAGCAATTGACATGACTTTTGGTTCCATGATGATGGGAAGTTACGTGGTCCTGGAGCCGTCCTCATCAGATCACATGTATATTAAATTCAAGGTTGAAATGGGAACCAGACAGACCATGGCCTATAGGAATCCCAGGAAAACGGACTGGGAGACGTATAGGAGAGACCTTGACTTCAGCCTATCGGAAATTAAAACTTCGATAAGGAATCCAGCAGAGTTTGAGGAAGTAGCAGAGGCCGTAACCTCAAATGTTCAAATGTTTGTATAGTCTATGGGACTTATCTACGGGGTCATCAGTCCCTAAACTTACAAACTACTTATGAACTACCTTATGCTAAAGACGGCACAAATATCCATGCCCGAGGGGGGCTTCGAACCCCCGACCGTAGTGGCCTTGCAGACCGTGACTGGAGCGCCTTAGTCCCCTCGGCCACCGCGGCCGGCCGTAACCTCTGCTATAGTGACCTCATACCAGGACAACTGCTCAGTCACCAAGAAGGGCACAAATAGGAGTGTGCCTTGGTGGAATAATAACCTGGAAATGCAAAGGAAACAGGTACGAAGACTGTTTAACCTTGCTAGGCGCAAAGGACAATGGACAAAGTATCGTGAGGCCCTTGTCAATTACAACCTTGCCATCAGACGGGGAAAGGAGTCATCCTGGAAGGTATTCTGTGAGGAAGTGGATGGCACGGCTGCTCAAGCGAGACTTCATAAAATCCTCACTAGGGTACCAACTAATACAGGAGGAACATTGAGGAAGGAGGATGGGGAGTATACAAAGAGAGCACATGAAACGCTGGAACTGCTCCTCAAGACTCACTTTCCTCAATATACTCTGGGGAATTCCTTAGAGACAACGGTTCTCAGGTATTAGCAAAGAGGACTGGGATCTGGCCGAGGAGTGTGTCGATTTCAGTAAGGTCCGATGGGCGGTGGGAACATTTCAGCCGTTCAAGTCACCTGGCCCCGATATAATCTTTCCAGCTCTCCTACAACAAGCGGGAGAAAATCTAATTAGATTCCTATGCAGGTTATTCAGGGTTAGCCTAGCAGCAGGAATCATTCCCAATGCCTGGAGAGCACTGAAGGTTGTCTTCATTCCAAAATCAGGCAGAATTGATCATACCAAGGCCAAGGATATGAGACCAATCAGCCTGTCCTCCTCCATTCTTAAGACATTGGAAAAGCTGGTTAATGTGCATGTTGGAGAAAGGAGGTTAAGTAGGGCTCCTCTACATTCAAACCAACATGCATATCAGCCAGGTAAATCATGTGAGACAGCACTCCACCAACTCGTTGGGAAGGTGGAGAAAGCACTACACTTTCAGGAAATAGCCCTCTGTATCCTCCTGGACATCAAGGGGGCTTTTAGCAACACGACCTTCGATTCCATGGTTAGGGCAGCAGAGGTGCATGACCTAGGGATCACTATATGTAGGTGGACTAGGGCCAAGCTCAGTGGAAGAAAGATAGAGGCTATCATGATGGATGAAAAAATGGTAATCAATACCACTAGGGGTTGCCCGAAAGGAGGAGTTCTTTCCTCTTTATTGTGGAATCTAGTGGTGAATGATCTCATTGTAGAATTAAACTCTAGGCAGTACTTTTGCCAAGGATACGCAGATGATCTTGGCAAATTTGCTGGCACAGTCAAGAATATGGCACAAGGTGCATTGGACATTGTGCAAGACTGGTGCAGAAAGCAGGATCTTGGGGGTTAGTCCTAAGAAGACGTTGTACCATGTTGTAAGGTGCAGAGATTAGCCTGCTTAGCCATAACAGGCGGAATTAGCAGCATACCAACTGCTGGGATGGAAACCATGCTGGATATGCCCCCATCACATCTTTGGGTCAAGATGGAGGCAGCGGCTGGTGCATACAGACTCAAAACTGGTAACAACTGGAACTCTTTGCGATATCCAGAATCACACACTAAAATAGTGAGTGAGATAAATATAGGAAAGGTTGGGGAAATGCCAACCGACTATTTTATAACCCATACTGCTTCAACAATCCTTTCAATATAACAATTGGAAGCAGGGAGCAGTGGGAGAAAATAGACACCGTACGGGGGATATTGTCTGGTTCACTGACGGGTCAGAATCAGACCAAGGTGTTGGGTCCGGGGTACATGGGGTGCAGCCAAGACTGGAGGGCGTCATCTATCTAGGAAAACTGGCCTCAGTATTCCAGGCCGAAATCACTGCCATCAGGGCCTGTGTGGAGGAGAACTTGTGTAGGTGCTACAAAGATCGTAGCATCTACATCTATTCAGACAGCCAGGCAGCCCTGAGATCACTGTCAGCTCCTGCAACAAGGTCTAAAATTGTTGCAGAATGTCACAGGGTTCTGGTGGAGCTAGGGGAAAGCAATAGAGTAAACGTATTGTGGGTCCCTGGCCACTCGGGGATCAGTGGCAATGAACATGCCGAAAGATTAGCCAGGATGGGGGCAGAGACTCCATTTATTGGACCGGAACCTGTCCTGACAATCACCAAGGCAATGATCAAATTGGAGCTACGTAACTGGCTCAGAAGACAGCACGTAGAATATTGGACCAAAGTTCATCAACATGCCAAAGCCATGTTTTAAAAGAAGCTCTGCAATCCTGGGTCCGAAGAGGAGATAGATTAGACTCATGGTTGGCTTGCTGACAGGCCATGGGAATTTCAAAAAACACCTACATACAATGGCAATAACAGAAGAGGACCCTAAATGTAGGATCTGTGATGACGGTGATGAAACTGCATCACACCTAATCTTCGAATGCATTGCATTGGAGAGTAAAAGGCACAGAACATATGGGACAACCAGACCCGAAGAAATTGTGTCTGATAAAGAACTAGTAAAGGGACTCCTTGCACTGTTCAAGGGCATTGGTTGGCTTTACTAGATATACAGGGAGCGATACCACACAATAAACTTAGTTTCGGTGCGGGCAGTGGCGGGTTGGACTAAGACTGTTTTGGCTTCCCTGAAAAAATCAAATCAAATCAAGGTAAACTAACATAAGACGACATAAACACCCATGCCCGAGGGGGAGGGGGGGACTCGAACCCCCGACGGCGAACGGCCTCGCGCATCGCAGCACGGCCAGTGCGCACGGCTA
Source organism: Locusta migratoria (assembly GCA_026315105.1). Classification (NCBI taxonomy): domain Eukaryota; kingdom Metazoa; phylum Arthropoda; class Insecta; order Orthoptera; family Acrididae; genus Locusta; species Locusta migratoria. Next base: position 322,677,798 of record CM048745.1, on the reverse strand, counting down.
ATCTGCCGCGGCGCCAGTGTTCAATGTCACAGTTGTTTACCATTGCAGGGTGGCCGAAACGTTTAGGCTTTTTATAACATAGGCGGTCAACAACCCGGAAGAATGTACGGAGTCACGGAAGATGTCAAAGAGAGAACGGTCCTATGTTACAAAAGAGACACCGCCAGGTCTGTGCTCGTAAAGTAAAGATGTCTGGATAGTGGTGGGCACCCGCATCAGAGAAAGCGGCCTGCGACGACGCGGGTGAGTGCGCTCGGCCGGTATCTGGCGTCATCTGAGACGGTCGAGTCCTCGAGCAAAAAGCTGGGCGGCGCGGCTAATGGAGGCCGGGCATGGCTCGCCTTGACCGCCAGCGCCGGGCGCGCACGTGCGTCACCAGGGCCATGGGTGACGTGGTGTGACGCAACCGAGCGTGGCCGGGACCACTGGCCTCTGCCTGCCCGTGGGCAGAGGTTGCTGGCGCCAAGCCCTACCAGCGGGCCGCACTGGTCCGCCTCAGCTGTGGCCGCCAGGGCGACCGCTCGTGCGGGACAGTCTCAAGTATTCTCACAAGGCAACCTCCCCGTCGCACGGCCCTCAGTTGACGCAGTGCATAGACCGTGAGAAACTGAACACAGATTAACCCTTTCCTGCCCAAGCTATCAAATATTTTGTTATTTTGCTACCAGAGTAAATAGAAGCACATTAGTGTATCGATACATTTTTGTTATCCTTACTTGACACAAGAAAAATGTTAAATTAAAAAATTAAAAATGGGACTTTAAATTCCAAGAAAATATATAGCAATTTGGAGACATTATGCAGTGCTTCCCTCTGTTAACATAAGGATTTACCAGCAACAAATAGATAGCAAAAATTTTTGTATCAAAATTTTATTTTAGATATCGATCTGAACGAAGGAAATAAAGCAAAATATAGTGATCCCTAAACTGTATTCGTATTTCATAATTCATAAACCAAAGAAATCAAAACTACAACCATTTGTTAGTGACACCTAGCAACAAAGACAACTACGTAAATAACATGCACAAAATGCCTTTGACACACTGTCAGTACTAAAAATTTACAGTCACAGATTTGAATGCTATATAAATAAAAAGGGTGCTGTTCATTGAATAATATCAGTTCCCATTAGCTAAAAAAAAAAGAGCAGTCAACAATCCGAAGATTGGTATGAACACCACAGTGCTTCACTAGAGACGTTCCTATTTGTAGGTGGCATGCCGTTGCCTTCCTCCGGCCTTGGAACTGACTTACCCAGCCAGTTATAAGGGGACCTACATTTTAACGTGGGTTCCGAACCACAGCGCTACTCGGTTTTTTTCACATGAGCAATACTGCCAGAGGTTAAAGAACTGGAAAGTGACAGATAAAAATCTTAGGACATAGCAGGGATCGAACCCGCGAACTTTGGATTTGTAGTCTGGCACTCCACCACTGTACAACCGAGGCACACTCTAAAACAATACAAAACCAAATTACCACTGTGAGAACAATAAACAGCGTCTTTTTATGACAGCAAAACTCACCTGAAGAAATTGTACACAAATACATAAAACAATATGTTGTTTTCTGTTCTTTGTGAGCATATATATAGAGCAATATTGGTCACCAAGTGTTTCATATGACACATCAGAGGGACACTAACGTCCCGTGAGGAACACAAGTGAGAAATCATTTTGCACTTTGTTTTATGTCGCTGGAAATTGGCTGGGACTTTTAAGTCCCGTCGGGCAGGAAAGGGTTAAAGGAGAAAACTGGAAGAAGTTGTGTGGAACTATGAAAAGAATAAGCAAAATATAAAAACTGAACGGTTCATACGAAAGATAGGCAACGTCGAGGTTGTACGCATAGGAGTGCTGTAGCGCGAAAGATCCTTGGTTCAATCCTTATCTCAATCGAAAATTTTTATTTTCGCAATATTATGATCTGTCCATCCGATCATTGGCGTCTCCGTTCTCTGTAATCAGTTTAGTGTCTCTGTTTTGCGACCGCATAACCGTGCGATCAGCAGACGAAAGGAAGAGCCTCTCCAACGGGAATCTACAACATTTGATCGCAAGGTGATAGGTCAACCGATTCCTCCTCAGGAAAAGCCCTCTGATGTATTATACGGGGTGTTACAAGAAAGTGCGGCCAAACTTTCAGGAAACATTCCTCACACAAAAAGAAAGAAAATATGTTATGTGGACATGTGTCCGGAAACGCTTAATTTCCATGTTAGAGCTCATTTTATTACTTTTCTTCAAATCACATTAATCATGGAATGGAATCACACAGCAACAGAACGTACCAGCATGACTTCAAACACTTTATTACAGGAAATGTTCAAAATGTCCTTCGTTAGAGAGGATACATGCATCCACCCTCCGTTGCATGGAATCCCTGATGCACTGATGCAGCCCTGGAGAATAGTGTATTGTACCACAGCCGTCCACAATACGAGCAAGAAGAGTCTCTACATTTGGTACCGGGTTGCATAGACAAGAGATTTCAAATGCCCCCATAAATGAATGTCAAGAGGGTCGAGGTCAGGAGAGCGTGGAGGCCACGGAATTGGCCCGCCTCTACCAATCCATCTGTCACCGAACCTGTTGTTGAGAAGCGTACGAACACGTCGACTGAAATGTGCAGGAGCTCTATCGTGCATAAACTACATGTGCTGTACTTGTAAAGGCACATGTTCTAGCAGCACAGGTAGAGTATCGCGTATGAAATCATGTGAGCGTAGGTGGAAGAAATACTAAAATGAGTTCTAACATGGAAATTAAGCGTTTCCGGACACATGTCCACATAACATATTTTCTTTCTTTGTGAGTGAGGAATGTTTCCTGAAAGTTTGGCCGTATCTTTTTGTAACATCCTGTATACGATACTGGTGACTATATGTTTGTTTAGGCGTAGCGTCCAATACTACGGCGCAGTTACCTCGCATCGGACGGACGCACACGTAATAATTTTCTGAAAATGAAATATTTCACTTTTTGCCTTGGAGAAGGCTTGAACCTAGGATCTCTCGCTCCACAACTCTTCACACTAACCACAGGACCACAACGTTCCTGTGCTTTCAATCTGCTAGACGTTGTTTATGTTTCGCATGCACTGCTCAGTGTTTATATTTTTATTTTTTCATAGTTCCACATAACTTCTTCTCGTTTTATCTGTGTTCATTTTTCAAGGCCTATCCACTGCGCCAACTTATAACTAAATCTGTCAGTGACAATGGCGGTGACTTAAGCAAATCTTAATATATATAAAAATTGAGGTGTTTGTGCATTATTTCTCTCTGCAGCCAAAACTACACATACAAACGAATAGTGTTTGTATTTGGTAGTAGGTATCAGTCTTCAATTGTGAACTACGGTGGTAGAGGGTTGACAACGATAAGGGGGTGGAATGTGAGTTGAAAGTTATCGAGTTATATAAAATTCTACGTGTGCGTGTCAATATTTTGCTCTTCAGGAAAAACTACAAAAAATGTTCAAATGTTTGTTAAGTTTATGGGACTTGACTACGGGGCCATCAGTCCCTAAACTTACAAACTACTTATCAACTACCTTATACTAAGGACGGCACAAATATCCATGCCCGAGGGGGGATTCGTACCCCCGACCGTAGTGGCCGTGCAGACCGTGACTGGAGCGCCTCAGTCTCCTCGGCCACCGCGGCCAGCGAAAAACTACACAGTGGAGACGAACGATCTCTCTCTGGGTTGTTGTAGTACAAAGTCTCCCGCAGTACAGCATAGCAGTTCTGCGTCGACAGCTAAAAGAGGGTAGAAGATATAGTGGTTTAAAGTCGTCAGCTTATATAAAATTCGGACTGAAGACCAGCGACGACTTTTACACTATAATAGCAAAGAGTTTATATACAGCGAAACATGATGCACATTCTTCAGTTCTTTTCTGCAACAAGAATACGAAGAAAGAAAAATAACTGCATACTGCAGTTTGAAAACTACAAAAATGCCAAAGCGTAAGAAAGAAATTTCGCATTCTCGATCCGTCACTAAAAGACAAAAAAGACACTGAAAAGTGAATCCATAGACGATAGACACTTGAAATTTCTGCCGGCCGCGGTGGCCGAGGGGACTGAGGCGCTCCAGTCACGGTCTGCACGACCACTACGGTCGGGGGTTCGAATCCCCCCTTGGGCATGGATATTTATGCCGTCCTTAGTATTAGCTAGTTCGTAAGTAGTTTGTAAGTTTAGGGACTGATGACCCCGTAGTTAAGTCCCATAAACTATACAAACATTTGAATTTTGAAATTTGTAGATGTTGTTTATCTTACACCGTAGGCATCAGCGATTTTTCGATATTTCCATCCCTAAGGGGGTGAAATAAGGGATGAACGGTTTTTTGAAATACGTTGCTCTTAAGGCAATTTTGAAGCAAAAAATACAAACCTTCGCATTTAGATTTTAGATTGGAATTTTAAAAACACGTGTTTCGATATTTTTGGAAAACCAGCAGTTAAGCGGGTGAAATAATGGAAAATATTTTAAGGATGCTATAAGACTATTTTGATGCTAGAAATGCGAAAATTTCGGTTTGGAAACATGGTTAGCATTAAAAAAAAGTGTCCCGCGATGTTTTGAATTCTGCCATGAGTGGTGCAATAGGGAGTGGCAAGTTGTATGTAAATAGTTGATTAGGAAAGCATTTTTAAAGCTAAACTATGAAAATTTATATTTAGAAGTATAAATAACCAATGCAGACCATCCATTCTCCATTCCATGCATGCGAAGCAGCGGGAAATGAGATGGTAGATTATAAAGATATCAGTGCCATCTGTTGGTTCCAGTTGTAATGCCTTAAACGGTGTAACAAGTGTGATTCTTGCAAAGTAATTTTGATTCGCAACGAAGTAAAGTATGGAAGAACAGATGTCAAGGTAATCTGTTTTTCCATACTTTACTTCGTTACGAACCAAAATTAGTTTGTAAGAATCACACTTGTTACACCATTTAAGGCATTATTTTAGATGATAGATATGCAGCGTAGAAGGAACTAAAGTAATCGTCTCTGCCACGAATTGTGCAACACGTTGTCGCTTCATGACGTCAGGGGAAAATCTAATTAGAAATTTCTGCAAGTAAAAAAAAATCAATTTTTAAATTAATAGTTTTCGATTTATGAAAACAAATCAAATTACAGATACTTTTCATTTCAGACCACTGAGATGTTTTATATTCAGTGAAACGAAACGCGTATGGTGAAAAATGATCACACTTATTTTAGTTCTTTAGAGGGAAAATTAATGTGTGTACACTTTATTTGGATATAATTCGAAATGAAAAATAACACAATACGTGACTTAACTTTTAACCATATACGTGAACGCAGTTTCCATGGTCAGTTAGGCAGCAGAACGAAAAGCGGTGCATCAGGCCAAATACTGGAAATGACTACGATTTAGATTCCGTGATTTCCCTAAGTAAATCCAGGAAAATTCTGAGGTGATTCATTTCAAAGGGCACGGCCGATTTCCGTCCCCGTCCTTAGCAAAACATAAAGCCGATAGCGTGTTTTGTCTCGACGGGAAGTTGAACCATCATCTTTCTTTTTCGTACATTATGTGACGTAAGTACGTTGCGTGTGTGGTTTTTTTTCCCAGCTATGGACCACAAAGATTTTTATCTCTTCCGCGATTGTGTTTGTCTCTTTTGCGAGTAGCTTTCCATTTGCTGCGCTTCTTTTACCTCTTCTATTTGCTGGCAGGACGTGGACACGGCGCATAAGGTTTTTAGTGATTTCTCTGAAAACGTGTCGATTCTGAACGTCCTCGAATGAAATGTCAGATTCCTGTAAATCCTTTTTAATTTTACTTAAAACTGATGTGTGTGCGTGATGAGTAAGTCTTTGGGTGTTCATTCTTTCCAGATGACCAAAAACATCATTCTCTGATTCCTCAAGCTGGTAACAATGTCTTCTGTGTGTTCATATAATTCGTAGTTGTGTCTTCAGCGGAATTCTCCATTTTTCTGATGGGGCTGAGGATTTTTCTCAAAATTTTCCGGTCTTTTATTTCGAGTTTCCTCAGTGGACCTTTCTTTGTCATGTTTAAACATTCTGATGCATACAAAGCTGATGGTCCAATTACGGTGCTATAATGACATAATTTTTGGTTTAATGACAAGCTTTTGCTTTTGCATAGTTCTTTGCACAGATGAAAAGCACCTTCTACTTTAGAACATATGCTTTCCACAGCTGAACCATTCACAGCTGAGCCATCAAATGTTCAAATATTTTTAAACTTTACGGGACTTAACTGCGGGGTTATCAGTCCCTAAACTTACAAACTACTTATAAACTACCTTCCCATTAGCTCTAAAAGCATTTGAACATTTCGATTTGAAAAACCAGCCTCGCGCATCGCAACATAGCGCTCAATGCGCTCGGCCACTCCGCCGCGGCTTTTGAACCATCAGGTGTAATGATCTGTCCAAGGTATTTAAATACATTGCGTATGTTATTTATCAATTGGACTGCACAGCCGCTACGGTCAGGGGTTCGAATCCCCCCTCGGGCATGCTTGTTTGTGTCGTCTTTAGTATAAGGTACTTCATAAGTAGTTTGTAAGTTTAGGGACTGAGGACCCTGCAGTCCCTTAAGCTTAACGTACATTTGAACATTTATCAATTGGACTCTTACTCTCTGGAAGTTATTGCACTGTTCAAGTCGTCGTTCAAGGAAGAGACACGCCGCACCAATTGTTCATTTCCTATTTTGTTATTTCGCTCTCGGACAAAAGGAGGGGACATGGTTCCATCATTGCCTCTATACACGATGATTTCTTTACCTGAAATTTATTTTTTCCTTGCATATAAATGTTCAAATGTTTGTATAGCTTATGGGACTTAACTACGGGGTCATCAGTTCCTAAACTTACAAACTGTATATGAACTAGCTAACACTAAGGACGGCACAAATATCCATGCCTGACCGTAGTGGCCGTGCAGACCGTGATTGGCGCGCCTCAGTCCCCTCGGCCACCGCAGCCGGCCCTTGCATATAATAGACGTTTTGTTTATGACTTTGAGACACTTTCGACCAGGATACTTTATCAACTACCATGCCAATATGCGACAGTACATCCGCTACAAATTAAAAAAAAAGTGCTGAGACCACTGAAATAAAAGCTGTGCTATAAGAACACTACGTCTATCAATCGAAGCCAGATAGTTGTGGAAAGTAAAGTTTTCATTTATGTTCCATAAGCATTGCTACTAGAGTTGCAGTCGAAACTAAGAACAATGACTACAACAACGTCATTGAAATTTTCTTTGTCACATCTTGACAACTTTGCTTTAACAACATTTAACAATCCATAACGAAGTAATTGTCACTCCCAGCATGTTCTCTTTAGCCCACAGTAAATTCTCCTCTGGAGCACGCCAATTCCTTCAGCATTTTTTTTTTTTCTGTAAACACATTACTTCGCGAGATATGTTATAAACGGACCTTCATTGTAAATTCCTATCCATTACGTAAACAAACGTGTTTGATACTTGTCACGAGATATCACGTGTAGTATCTGATGGCAGTTTCCGGAAAATACTATTTACTCAAAACGAGCAACAGTTAACGCAGACCTGAACGATATTTGTCATCAGGAATCATGTGCAATATTTGTTGGCACACTTCGCGGAAAGTACTATGGATTAGGGAAAAGTTAATGTTTCCAACGGGAATAAATCCATTTCCCTTTTTCTGTCCGCCAGGTTTTTCGTAATCCGCCACGCAAATACCGATCGTCGAATACCATCGCAATAGAGACGAAATTAATTATTCCGTAATCGGCTTTGGCGCAAAACCGTTCATAAATTATACTCATTTATTGACCTAGAGCTTCGTAATGCATTTCTAAATATCGGAAAATAAAATGGCATGAGCTTAGTAGAATTTAATGTAGCCATTTGTTTGCCCGAAGTCATTTTTCTTTCTTTATCATATTTCTTCTCATTTTCAGTTAAAAATAACAGACGAGTCTTCTTAAAGTGATAGGAACATTCCGTACTTTAAGCGGATATTGTTAAGTGTATTGGTATCAAACCATACACAGTGATGCAAAGTGATAAGTGAAAGCGATAATTGTCTAAATGATACTAATTTGGATAAATTGGATGTGGTCACCCCAGTTTCCCTTTATGTTATCGTATCGAAAGCATGAAATCTTAGCCGATGAACCTGTCGAATCTCATCTATGTAAATACAGTATGTTTGGGTTTAACAGAGGCCATGTTATACTCAATTTAAAAACTTCTCAGTTTACACTAATATTTACAACTGCACAAATAGGTTTCAACACTGTTTTATAAAAAAAGTAAATAGTTGCGAACAGCAGTAAGTTAGGCATCTCATGAATTTCATTGCAGTTTCACTGAAGTATCTGGTAGGAGTGTAAGTTGCGCAACTGTCGCAGAGGTATGGTTCCTACATTTTTTCTGCTTTCAAGTATCGTTATCAAACTCAAGAGTCGTAACAGTATCTAAAAACTGAAGTAGATCTAAGTGTCCAGATAAGAAATTAAATCTCATTTCGAGACGTATACGAACCCTCTGCGGCAGGAAAGAGATATGGAAACACATGCCGGCTGCGGTGGCCGAGCGCCCTGCGGCGCGCCAGTCACGGTCTGCACGGCCACTACGGTCGGGGGTTCGAATCCCCCCTCGGGCATGGATATTTGTGCCGTCCTTAGTATTAGGTAGTTCGTAAGTAGTTTGTAAGTTTAGGGACTGATGACCCCGTAGTTAAGGCCCATAAGCTTAACAAACAATTTAACATTTTGATGCGTCAGACTCAAACACTACGACATAAAAAATAAGATTAGCATTCGGAAGTGAAATTTGGTGAAAGAAATGTAGAAAATCTGTATGTAACGAATAACGCTTTTCTTTTAACGATTTCCACCACAACTCATGCATCATTTCTGTGTCACTCTCTCCCCTACATCGCGATAATACAAAACGAGTTGCCCCTCTCTGAACTTTCTCTATATCCTCCGCCAGTCCCACTTGCTGGAGATCTCACAATTCGCAGTAATACTCCAAAATAGGACGCTCTAGTGTAGGCAGTTTTATCAGTGGAACGGTTGTTTTTGAACGTGTTGGTCGCGACCCCCAGAGGAGTGCGTTTTATTGCGTGCTTTGTCATTATCTTTTATTGTTTCCTATTCGTGAGGTGCTGTGATGTTTCTGTTGTCTTTACTGTAATGTAAAAACAGGCGCAATTTTGATGGGTTTCTACTTACGATTTCCTTATGTTCCATTTGATGCTGATGCTGATGCAGATGCTGATTCATATTACACATCATAAACCATGTGTGAGCTTCTGTGCAAATGGAACATAAGGAAATCGTATGTAGAAACCCATCAAAATTCCGGCACAAACTTGTTTTTTAAACCAACATAAAATAAAATTGCGCGTGTTTTTACATTGCAGTACAGACGGCAGAAACATCATAGCACCTCATACATAGGAAACAATAAAAGATGACATAGGACGCAATAAAACGCACTTGATAATGGGATTCATATCCCGAAACGCTTCGTGCAAAGTGTAAATAAATAATAAACACGTGACTGGTTGCAGAAAAAAGTTGTTTTTTAAACAAAACCCATTATATCTTAGAGTCGCAGGCTTTCACAAACCATTTGTAACGGATCAAATAATATATATACAGGGTGTTCCTGTTATCTTGTCCACCCAAAATATCTCTGGAACAATAACTGCTATTGGAAAACGACTTTCACCGGTATCAATGTACGGCTGGGGCCCATGAATCTACATATTTGGAAGTAATCTAAAACGAAAGCAAATGTGTTTTTTAACACAAAATTATGTTTCTTTTTTTTTTTTAATGGACACCCAAATTTTTTCTTCAGCAATCCATAGCATAACAAATCACATGAACAATGGCGTTACATCTCGAGATAATGCGACGCGAAGTTGACGCTTTAAATACGCGAAACGCACGGCTAGCGCACGTCCTGAGACTCGGGCGAGAACTGCATGCTGCTCGGGACGTGTGCTAGCCACGCGTTTCGCGTATTTCAAGCGTCAACTTCGCGTCGAAATATCTCTGGATGTAATTGGAATATTGCGATGCAATCAACGCCTTTGTTTGTGATTTGTCCTGTTATGGATTGCTGAAGAAAAAATATAGGGTGTCCATTTAAAAAAACATAAGTATGTTCAAAAACACATTTTATTTCGTTTTAGAATGTTTCCAAATATGTACATTCATGGGCCCCAGCCGTACATTGATACCGGTGAAAGTCGTTTTCCAATAGCTGTTATTGTTCCAGAGATATTTTGGGTGGACAAGATTGCTGGGACACCCAGTATATATCTCAAAAAGCAAAAAACTAGCAACACTCGGTCACCCGATATTTATTATCATTTTTAACGGTTGGGGCTGACGTTTTCACCGATACTTTTTATAGCATTTTGTTCGAGAAAAGGGAATATCGCTTGCGGTTTGTGAGCCGTTTATCGAAAGCAATGCGTGGTGCAGGTGAGCCTGACGCTGAGAACCGGTCGGCTGGATGTTTGGAAACACGGCGCGGAAACGCGTCGCTTTCTCCGGTGAAAGCCGGCGACCTGCGTGTCAATGTGTGGCGTTTGGCGCCGCCTGCGGGCTATCTGGCGGAGCGGCGCTCCTAGACGGGCGGCATAATGCGAGCACCAGACAATGGCGCGGTGTCGCAACACAGAGGCTGCTGCGTGGCTGCTGTGGGCCTTCCAGCAGGCGATAGCGCGCTCTGCGGACCAGCGGCTCACGGCTCAGGTAGGTCGGCCCTTCTCTGCCGCCAGGCTAATGACCTCGCACTGCCCGGAAACTGCTATTAGCATCAGCCGTGCTGCTGCGGCTGCGTGTTAGAAAGGTGACTCCACCTGTAAAGGCCCCCCACACACGCTCCGATTTATCGTACGACCAACAAGATGTCCAACGAACCAACCAATTAGTAGCAGCCTACACACGTTCCGACCAACTACACGCTAGGGTGGGCCGAAAAAAGTGGATTTTTGAGTATCGAGTTGTAATAGGGCTCGAAAGTTGCGTATTTATATGCTGATTAACGAAAACATAATTTAAAAATCTAACTTAAGATCTTCAGCCGGCCGCGGTGGCCGAGGTGCTCCAGTCACGGTCAGCACGGCCACTACGGTCGGGGGTTCGAATCCCCCCTCGGGCATGGATATTTGTGCCGTCCTAGTTCGTAAGTAGTTCATAAGTAGTTTGTAAGTTTAGGGACTGATGACCCCGTAGTTCAGTCCCATAAGCTTAACAAACATTTGAACATTTTGAACATCTTCAGTTTGCGCAAAGGGCTTAAAGTTAAAAAAAATTAGAAATATTGTCATATTTCGATAGTTAAGGCCTTTAGCGCGAACTCATTACAAAAGTAGGACTATCAAAAATATTTTTATGCTAAACTGTACATGGATACGCAGTTTTAGAGTCCTATTAGGACGCGATACTGAAAGATATATTTCTGTATGACCTTTCAGAAATTCTATAAATTTATGGTTTTTTTTTTTTTTTTTTTTTTTTTTTTTTTTTTTTTTTTTTTTTTTTTTTTTTTTTTAGAAAATTTAAGCCCTTTGCGCGAACTGAAGATATTAAGTTACATTTTTTAAATTATTTTTTCGTTAATCAGCACACAAATACGCAACTTTCGAGCACTATTACAACTCGATACTCATAAATTCAATTTTTTCGGCCCACCCTACTGCACGCAGCCCCACTCTATTCTGTCTGTCTGTCGAACTGTTTTTGTTTTCGCGTGTTCGCTGTGCAGAGGACCGCAGGCATGGGTGTTGGTCGGGAAGCGCTACACACGGTACAATTTGTCTGGTGAAGTGGTGGGGGAATTGGAGGTCGGGTGCTCAGGCACAACCAACCGGCCGACAAGGAAAGTTGGTCGGCTAGCGCTTAAAACAGCACAATTTATCGGGTGACCAACGAAATGGTCCAATAAATCGCATCGTGTGTAGGGCGCTTAAGCGAGGTCATTACGTGACAAACTAGCGTCAAAATCGTACTCTAATAATCGTATCGTGGTTGAAACTCATATTTTTCGTATTTGATTCATAATATATAGGATGTCATACTTAAACTTTTCACCCCAGATAGCAAATGTTTGTATATCTATCAGACCAAACTGCGTGGTCATCAGTCCGTAGCTTACAAACCACTTAAACCTAGGTAAACTAACCTACGGACAAACACACACACAGCCAAGCCCCAGGGAGGACTCGAACCTCCACGGCGAGCAACCGCGCGCTCCGCAGCGTGGTGCTTTACACCGCTCGGCTACTCCACCGCGGCCAGATATCTCTGGAACAATAATAGATACTGAAATATGACTTTCACAGGCTTGAATTTACTGCAGGGACTTGTCTACATCTACATCCATACTCCGCAAGCCACCAGACGGTGTGTGGCGAAGGGCACCTTGAGTACCAATGTCGGATCTCCCTCTTATTCCAGTCTGGTATTGCTCGCGGAAAGAAAGATTGTCGGTATGCTTCTGTGTGGGCTCTAATCTCTCTAATTTTATCTTCATGATCGCTAGATATAGACTCCTCGGAAAAGGTATGTTCCCGAAACTTCGACAAAAGCCCGTACCGAGCGACAGAGCGTCTCTCTTGTAGAGTCTTCCACTGGATTTTATCGATCACGATTACTAAATGATACTGCACCGAACATCGTAAAATAAGTGGGTTGTTCTGCTTCACTTACATACTGCTGCCTACGTATTTTGCTACAGTGGAACTTGGCGAACCTTACTGATAGTCCTCCGGCCAGCACACACACACACACACACACACACACACACCACAGAGAGAGAGAGAGAGAGAGAGAGAGAGAGAGAGAGAGAGAGAGAGAGCCCACACACATACACGCGCCTTTGATATGTGCGTCAAATTGCTGAGAATGCCATTACGAGCCGCATGATAAACGGCGATAGTTGTCAGTATAAAGTTGGGGGTTTCCTCACGGCCGGCGACACGTGGCAAACAAGTGTTGCACATGTGGAAAGGCGGGCTGTCACGCGCCTTGCATAAGCTGCGCCACACGACTGCGTTCCATGCGCCGCGCAGGTTGCGTTAAACTCTACCAACCAGTCGCTGTGCTAACTGTCGGCCTGAAAAAGTGTCAGCCTCTTGGTAATATCTCCAAGCGAAAACCTATTGTCATGTTTGTAAAACGCGCACATTTCGGACACTGTCGCACTATTTAATGTTTAAGCTTGGTACCCTTACTTGTACATAGTTTTTTTCCTCCTCTCTCTCTCTCTCTCTCTCTCTCTCTCTCTCTCTCTCTCTTTTTCTCCCCCCCCCCCTGTGTGATCTCCTCCCTCAGCAACTTGATCAGGTGGTGCCACAGAAATGGCAAAATTTGTGTTCAGTGCCACCAAAGTTACTAGGCGTTATATATAGAGTGTTGGGGTCTGTTGCAGAATTTTGAAATGTTCAAATATTTGTAAAGCTATGGGACCAAACTGCAATGGTCATCAGTCACTAGACTTACAAACTACTCAAAGTAACTAATGATCAGGACAATATATACACACCCATGCCAAACGCAGAAGTTTGGTACACATTGTATGTTCCAATATTAGTCACTTCTGGAGTCCGGAAACCTCCTCTGTAGGACTCAAGATTGTTTCCTAAAGCAACTATCACGCAAAACACAGATCGCGCTATTCATCCACGAATTCCAGACCGAGTACATAAAGGAACCCAGGTAGACTAAAGGCAGACGCAAGGCTTTAGATACCGTTCTGCACCATCCCCTGATGAACACAGCGCGAGCATATGGAATAACAGGAAAAGTGTGTCGAACCGTGACCACTTTATCCTCGCCAACATGAAGCTTCCTGCTTCCTAATTTAAAAAAAAAAAAATTAAATTAAATACATGTTGAAGCCTCTGATTGAGGGATGGTGCGGTACAGGCCCTGGTTCGAATCCGACGAGCGCCATATGGTTTTTTAGGCACTTTTTTCCCGTATATGCAGCGAGTTGGTTTGGAAAATAAGGAACGAAAAATCAAGGATCGGTCCCGCAGAGAGTTTGAAACATACTCGTGCATTTCCTCCCGGGAGGGTAATTGGATGGTTGCAGGAAAACCATTCGATCACTGCTTGAAAGTAACCATGCCGAAACCATAGTGACCTTGCCCCACCTGGTTAAGTGGAGGATAAAAGCAAAATGGTATTTTCTTTTTTTATGTACTCGTATTTATCTTCTAAGTAGTTAATAGAGTGTGAAAAACCGTGAACAACAACTCCTAAACGGAATGTAGCCAATATCGCTTTATTGTAGTCCTTTACTTTCTGACTACTAGTGTCTGTAGACACTGCTGATCTGAGAACGATGAGTTGGTTCAAAATGTTTCAAATGTTTGTAAATCTATCGGACCAAACTGCGTGGCATCAGTCCGTAGCTTACAAACTACTGAAACTAAGGTAAACTAATCTAAGGACAAACACACACACCCATGCCCCAGGGAGGTAGCCTCCGACGGCGAGTAACCGCGCGCTCCGCGGAGAGACGCCTTAGACCGCTCGGTTACTCCACCGCGGCGATTCAACTGTTCCTTAAGCTTAAGGGATTTAATTACGGGGTCATCAGTCCCTAAACTTACAAACTACTTATGAAGTATACTGAAGACGACACAAACATCCATGCCGGAGCGGGGATTCGAACCGCCGAGCGCTGCGGCCATACAGACTGCGACTGGTGCGCCCCATCGCGGCGATGACTTTGTTCATAAATTCTCAGAAAATAAAGGTCAACAAAAAAAAGCGATCTTGGGTACATTCCGTTTGGAAGTTGCTTAACTCAATTAGATCCTAAAATGTCAGGTAATGGTAAAAAAAAGAGAGAGAGACAGTAGTGTTTCTCCTGCAACGTTTAATAACTATTATTCTTCAATATGAAAAGTGCAGGCTTTTTAATACAAAGTGTTGTAAAATCGAAATCATTTCTCGCTACCAGATATTGAACTGCTTGGTGGATCTCTAGCACTAAAACTACTGTTGTATCCTTGCGGTAAGAAAACCAGGCAGGCAATAGATAGAAGATGCTTGACAAGGCGGCGAAAAATTCTTCGTTTGTGTGGCCATAATGTCCGTAGTTGCTTTCATAACTATGAATGGTAGTGATTTTCCGTCTTTTGCAACTACAATAAAATGCGATTTTTTCACACCAGACGCGTTTCGTTTTATTGACTGTAAAACATCATCAGTGGTCTGAAATAGTAGAAATCTACAGTTTGGTTTTTGTTTAGATCGAAAACAGTTCTTAAATGGACCCTGAAAAGTAGGCCTAGAAGAACCGGCGGTATTGCACTAAACAGACCGGCATTCCATGATGTGAAGCGAAAAGAAGACAAAATTTCCGTAAGTACCAAACATTAGGCCTACTTTTCAGGGTCCATTTAAGAACTGTTTTCGATCTAAACAAAAACCAAACTGTAGATTTCTACTATTTCAGACCACTGATGATGTTTTACAGTCAATAAAACGAAACGCGTCTGGTTTGAAAAAATCGCATTTTATTGTAGTTGCAAAAGACGGAAAATCACTACCATTCATAGTTAATAGATAGAAGGTTAAGAAGACACAATGGCACTAAATCATACACAGCAACATTTGCTAGAGAGGCAGTGATATGTTAACTTCCAACGTTAGCAGGTTGTGGAAGTCGCTTCCCACCGATCCTCAACGACGTACGTGAACCTCAAAAACGTTATTACCAACATCTCCAACGTAGACGAGTTTCTGCCAATGAATGTCGCCATTTTAACTGTGTTATGTTTCGTTTCGTGACGTTAAGTTTGAAACGAAAATGGTCAGGAACTATTTGCTGTTTCGTACTAATGTTTTGACTGTTTTGCGACCTAATGCACCGACAAGCATCGTTGCAGTCTACCAGGTCTGTAACTGTGTATAAGTAGTTTGCTACCGAGAAATCCGTACTTTCCACCGGCTATCGGCGTTCGCGGGAAAACTGCATGCGGAAACATCTCGCGTGTCGCAGAAACGACCTCAGGCGCATGCGGATTCGTATTAGTTCCACTTTGTCGATGACCACGACTAATTTGACATGTTTGTTACGCACATAACTCTGCAGTCTCTTCTCCTTAGACGTCGTGAACATTACTGCTTCGTGCTTCCGGAAGGCCAATACAACCACGCGAAATATCTTCACAGATGCCAACGTAGATGAGCGCTAAATTGCTGTGTGCTCCGAAAAATTTAATATCGCAGAGAAACGGGTGGTATGCTTTCGGGAGACAGAGGGGAGCGTAGTGGAACGTCGCCTTTTGTATGGCGGTTGCCCTAAGGGACCCGATTGAACCATTCGACGCACCACGGTGTTTCGCTTTTACTGGAGGAAAAATAGCAGAAGGGATGAGAACCCCGATTTATTTACTTTATGCTACTCTCTTCAAATGTTATAGTCAACCATTGTTGATTATATTATAATTTCCGTCAAGTCATGGTTGCAAAATACTAACACAAATTATTTACAGACGAATGGAAAAACTTGTGGAATCCGACCTCGGTGAAAATCAGTTTGGATTTAGGAGAAATGTAGGAGCACGGGAGGCAATACTCACATTACGACTTATCTTAGAAGATAGGCTCAGGAAAGGGAAACCTACGTTTTTATCGTTTGTCGATTTGGAGAATTGACAATGTCAACTGGAATACACGCTTTCAAGTTCTGAAGGTAGCAGGGGTAAAATATTGGGAGCGAAGAGTTATATTCAACCTATACAAAAACCAGACAGCGGTTATTAGAGTTGAAGGGCAAGAAAGGGACGCCGCGGTGGAGTAGCCGAGCGGTCTAAAGCGTCTCGCTGCGGAGCGCGCGGTTGCTCGCCGTGGAGGTTCGAGTCCTCACTGGGGCATGGGCGTGTGTGTTTGTCCTTAGGTTAGTTTACCTAGGTTTATGTTATGTTTGTATAGTCTATGGAACTTAACTACGGGTTTATCAGTCCCTAAACTTACAAACTGCTTATGAACTACTTACGAACTAGGACGGTACAAATATCCATGCCCGAGGGGGGATTCGAACCCCCGACCGTACTGGCCGTGCAGACCGTGACTGGAGGGCCTTAGACCCCGCGGCCACCGCGGCCGGCACCTAGGTTTACGTAGTTTGTAAACTACGGACTGATGACCACGCAGTTTGGTCCGATAGATTTACAGACTTTTTTTAAAAAAGGGACGCAGAGGTTGGGAAGGGAGTAAGACAGGGTTGTAGCCTTTCCCCAATGTTGTTCAATCTGTACATTGAGCAGGCAGTGAAGGAATGGAAGGAGAAATTTGGAGACGGCGTTAAAGTGCAGGAAGAAGAAATAAAAACATTGCCGTTTGGCGATGGCATAGTAATTGTCAGACTGCAAAAGATCTGGAAGAGCAATTGAATGGAATGGTATTTAAAGGAAGATATAAGATGAACATTAACAAGAGTAAAACGACGGTAATGGAATGCAATGTCAGAAAATTAGGTGATGCTGAAGGAATTAGATTCGGTAATGAGACAATAAAAGTAGTAGATGAATTATTATTTGGGTAGCAAGATTACTTCTGATGGCCGAAGTAAACAAAGATATAAAATTCAGAATGGCTCTGGGAAGAAAAGCGTTTCTGAAGAAGCGAAATTTTCTGACATCCAATATCAATTTAAATGTTAGGAAGTCCTTTCTGAAAGCATTTGTCTGGAATGTAGCATTGTATGGGAATGAAACGTGCACGATAAAGAGTTCAGATAAAAAGATGATACAAGCTTTTGAAATGTGGTGCTAAGACGAATGATGAAAATTAGATTGGTAGATCACGTAACAAGTGAGGAAGTGCTTAACCAAATCAGGGAGATAAGGAGTTGCTGGTATATCCTGACCAAGAGAAGGGATAGATTGGTTTGACACATTTTGAGACATCAAGGAATTGTCAACTTAGCATTAGAAGGAAGCGTGTGGGGTAAAACTCTTAGAGGGAGACGGAAGGACGAATATAGTAAAGGATGTAGTTTGCCGAGCATATTTTCAGATGAAGAGACTTGCACAGGACAGGGTAGCGTGGAGAGCTGCATCAAACCAGTCTGCGGACTGAAGACCACAACAACAAGCTAGTCTGGAGTTTCTCTATGATGTTAACAATTGAAAGAAGTATACTGGTCAACGTGTAGCAAGTGCTTGTCACTGTACATGCAACCTGTTATTCCAGGACCTACTCTTAGTTTGCAATTATGATAGCGTATACTTCCTAAAACACTCATATAATGTTGAGTATCATAATAAAAGTAATACATTATATTCCTGTTTCTCTTATAAAGAGTAACAACTTTCAGTAGGCTATTGCACTCCAGATTCCGTTTCCTAGTAGCCATAGTGCCTGTTCTTAGCAAATGTGAAACGAAAAATAAATGAAAGCCTCTGTAAGCACTGCTGGAAATAAAATTTGATAATTTTACAGACGTCTAACCTTACCAATTACAGTTACGTAATACGGAAGACGAGTGAAAAATCCTTATCTACAAATGAAGAGCAATGAAGTAGCAGTCGAAGAGTAATCGTTACAAACATTGATAAATAGCAGTGTTGTAACTTCCTGGCAGATTAAAATTATGTGCCGGAACCGGGACTCGAACCTGGGACCTTTGTCTTTCGCGGTGAAGCGCTCTACCGACTGAGCTATGCCGACACAACTCACGATGTCGCCCCACAACATTACTTCCGCCACTACCTCGCCTCCTACTTTCCAAATTTCACAGAAGCTCTCCTGCGTACCTCGCAAGACTAGCACTCCTGGAAGAAAGGATATGGTGGAGACAGGTTCGAGTCCCGGTTCCGACACACAATTTTAATCTGCCAGGAAGTTTCATATCAGCGCACACTCCGCTGCAGAGTAAAAGTTTCATTCCGGAAGCAGTGGAGTAGTAGTAAAAAAAATCGTTCATCTGAATAAATTTCTCTAAAATTGATATATTACCCTAAAAATGGAGTTCTGAAATCACTGCTGCAATGTTTTGCTTATACATAGACCTAGTCGCCCAAGTTATTATATTATTAGAGGCAGATGGAAAACCTGACCACAACAAAAGCATTTGTCAAAAGTAACGCAGAAAAAAAATTACAAGGACGACAAATGTATCTGAGTGTTGTTTCAAAAATACTCATTTGCATTCATTTAAACGCCCAGCGTTTGAAATGACATTCTTATTTATCATTAAACTCCACAGCTGAAAACATACTGAGAGAATCTGTCTCAACCTTAGAAAATGACTGAATCTGAAGGAGGATGATTCATTGCAGAAGCACGAAAATACATTCCGTGTGACCATCAATACAACAGTTCGTCTGCAGCACGTCGAACGAGCCGCAATATACAATGAATTCTTACTCAACAAGTAAAATTAGTTTTTCTAAATCATAATATTGTTACTTCCTGGCATGTTCAGGCATATGATAAGAACTAAATATTTCACTGAAATCAAATAGATTTTAGACTAAAACCTCGTTGATAGTCAAGAACACAAAAATATTCAGTGATTATAAAACATTAGTGATAGTTTTAGCTGGATTTCCAGGCATCTTCAGATCAATCATACAACCACGAGAAGTATCTGGTTGAGTCTTTATCTAATTTTTACAATCAGAGTGGTGTCTTTATTTTAAGTTTGATCTGTAGATGGCTGTAAATCCATGTTTAACTTGTAATCACAAAATATTTTATAATTAGGTAATATTTTTGAGATCTTGACTTTCGTAATGTTTTAAACTTTAAAAAAATTCAATTTTAATAACGTAATAACACACAGCAAATTTTCGATGCTGGGTAAGGCAAAATGCGTTCTCCTAGAGAAAATTTCCATTTTTATGCAGAATTACAACTATATTTTTGAAGCATTACCAAAGGTATTGAATACAACGAGAGGCTGTGTTAGCTGGGCAGTTAAAACATCAGCCTAGTAAGGAGGTCTCGGGTTCGAATCCTGGCCACCACCCAAATTTTAATTCAACGCCTCTCGTCATATTAAACTTCAGTTTATTGGATACTATTAATCAACGCTTTTATCTGTTGTTAAACTGACACAATAAATAATGAGAAAATAAATAAATATGGTAAAATAAGAAAGCAAAAATGACTTTCGAAAAGACGACAGCTTGCACATATCCCGAAGCACTTCAGAGATAAATTTTACCAACTTTTTGAATCCACTACAAAACTGAAATCACGCCAATGATGCATCGTCCGTAGCACAAAATAGAGGATAATACGTAAATAATTGTACCATTATTGAAAAATAATAAAACACAATATCACAAGATCGATGTTGGGAAATGCATGTATTGAATAAATTCGTAAACGAAATGGTTTATTTGGTATTTTGATGTTGTCTTTACTCTTGAAACGCTGATGTCCATATCATCCTCCTATTATGTAAAACCAGTGGTGGACATATGTTCATCTAACAGTAAGGATTATGGCAACTTACATCTTCCGGAACAGGTAAAGAATAAAGAATTTTAAAGCGATCTTGGACTTTTTTTTTTTTTTTTTTTTTTTCCTCCCAAGAGAAAGTATCTGGGCAACAAAACACATAAGAACCTAATTCGGAACCCTGAAGTGGTCAAAGTGAAAGTAGTAATAAAGAAATAAATAGATAAATTGAAGTTGCTGCCTATGCTGGAAATAAGGAAACATTTTGGTAACAATGTGTCACCTCATCGTGACACTGCAGGATTTGAATTTTTCATCTGAGGGTGGCTTAAAAGTAAGCCGAAACTAGTTATCAAATGGAAATGTTTACAATCTTAGATTTTTTATATAAAACTCTTCTTCCTCTAAATTCCAAATCACGACTTATCTTCGCCCTGACCACGTCACGAGAGAACATACACATTGTCAGACATGCAACAATGGTTATTATCAGACTCGAGACGTAGTTTCTAATAGCACAAGAAAAATATAAATGTCTTTAATCACACTCAGTAAAATTATTTATGTCTTACGCGTTCGGACTATCGTCATTTTCGAAGAGCAAAATTTTACTTTAAATTATTCTCTATTTAAAACAATTCGTGCTACTGACAATGTCATTACATTTAACCGGCAACCACCGAGAAGTAGTCTCATAGACCCTTACATAATCGGAGGCAAGCATAATTGTTTTCGGGGAATCGTGCCCCTTCGGATTGTCAGTAGCTGTAAAGTTGGCAGCCGACTTCATTGTTGCCATCTAAGTCAGTTTATTTGTTTCAAATGTATTGCGCCCGAAACTCTTGTGCCAATAAAATTTTGTTTTTGTTTCAATACGACAGACGTTGTTTCAAGTGACTATCCGAAGTTTGCCAAATACATATTTATCGAGGTAAAAATAGCCTACATTATTTCTTTTTAATGTTAATTTTCATTTCAGAAACCGATGCAGACGGACACTGTGAAAGTGAACTAGCAACAAGAGAAAAATGTAGCACTTGTCCATCAATTAAAAGGCGAATAACTTCATACCAATGTGGCCATGCGACATGCTTGGATTGTTCTAAACAAGTTTGTGGAAAGTGTCGGGACACTAACATTTAGGCCTATTATTTAATAATTAGCTTTGTTATTATTATGTTATTTTTAGCTATATTGATTTTTAAATAGTGTTAGATGTTAAGAAACAGCATATTTCCGAGATTCTGTTTCCGTAACTTCTAAAATAATCCAAAAAAAGAAAAAAAATCAATATAGGTAAGATTAACATGAAAAATTACAAGACAAATTAGTAAATGATAGGCACAAATGTTAGTGTCCCAGCACTTTCCACAAACTTGCTTAGAACACTCCTAGCATGCCGCATGGCCACATTGGTAACATTGGTGTGAAGTCATTCGTCTTTTAATTGATAGACAAGAGCAACATTTTTCTATTGTTGTTAGCTCATTCAGTGTCGGTCTGAGTACGTTTCTGAAATGAAAATTAAAAAAAATAATAATGATAATAAAAAGGTAAAACTAAGCTTATTTTACGAAACAAAAGGCTATTTACCACGAGAGAGACATATGCAAAAACAAAATTTCACTGGCACAAGAGTTTTGCGTGCAATACATTTGAAACAATAGACTGCCGTACATGCCAACAATGAAGACGTGTGTAGGCTTGCCAACTCTAGAGCTACTGACAATCCGAAGAGGGCACGCTTTCCCGAAAACAATTATGCTTGTCTCCAATTTTGTTTACCAATTACTGTTTACCGGTTAAATGTAATGACAAGCACCTACTGTTTTAAATAGGGAACAACTTTTAGTAAAATTTTTGTTCTTCAAAAATGACGAGAATCGAAATACGTAAGGCGTAAGAAATTTCACTAAGTGTGGTCCAAGATATTTATATTATTTTTTCTAGTGCGTCGTATTTGACACTACGTCTAAGAAACTCTGGTCCAGACAGCAACAACCATTGTTGCATGTCTGACAGTGAGTTGTATGTTCTCTGGTGATATGGTTTTTAATATTCGAACATAAGTAAACAATGGAATGTTATAAGTATGCTTTAAATATTTTATTTTTACTTCCATTAAATCGACTTGTTTCAATATTGATATCAGTGTTGCTGTGTTTAGAACCGTTTTAGAAAAATTAATATTTATATTCTGCATACATGATCTTGAACTGCGATGTCTGTGAGACCACATGTCAGTGGTTGCGTTACTTAAAACATTTCTTTAACGTTTAACTACACGGCCGCGATCTGAGCAGAACCCACGAGATACTTTTTGTTTTTAATTTCCATTGTTGGCGCACTACAGACTCGTCATTTTAGGTATTCTCAGTATGCCGCGAATGCTTGCTGTAGATGGACGAGCGCTGCTCTCTTCCAGTGGTGTTTGTTTTACATTGTTGGGGTATCCGTAGACCCCACGCGTGCTTTTAAGGAGTTTTTATTTACAGTTTTCTAAAACAGTAACTTGCTTTCAATTCAATATATTTACAACAATGGCTCGCTTTCTCCTTAATGAGAAGAAAATCTGCCGTAGAGAATACATACATATAAGAAATTGCAATGAGTGTTGTAAAATCATACGTTTGATTTAGATTAAAAAAAAACGCAATCTGGCCAAATATATAGAAATTATGAGCAAACTGGTTGGTAGAGAACAAACTTAACACGTAATGCAGGTAAGCCTGGTCCTAGTGCTTCTGGAATGTGAAGGTGTTGTTTTTGGTCAAGGTAGGAAAATAAGAGCTCTCTAACATGAAAAACTTGAAAAAAATAAAAAATAGTTGTAAGCCTCATTCAACAACGTCTGTCGTATTGAAACAAAAACAAAATTTTACTGACACAAGAGTTCCGCGTACATTTGAAACAAATAGACTGACGTGCATGGCAACAATGAAGATGGGTGCCAACTATACAGCTACTGACAATCCGAATGGGCACGATTCCCCGAAAACAATTATGCTTGACTCCGATTATGTAAGGGTCTATGAGACTAATTCTCAGTGGTTGCCGGTTAAATGTATTGACATTGTCAGTAGCACGACTTGTTTTAAATAGATAATAATTTTTAGTAAAATTTTTGTTTGTCCAGTAAACTCAAAGGAAACGACTATTTTATAGGCACCTAAAGATATGTTGCAATTTTTTCTTATTAGTTAGTTCAGTTTTATAATTTTAATTTCATTTATGCGCTTATTCTGTTAAGGAAACAAAGAGTTTAATTATAAGCTGATTTTGAATTGAATTTACGTAAGCGATAAAAAAACAAAAAAACACAGATCTTTGTAAATATCAAGGTTTTTTATTATCACTGGTTATTATAAGCACAATAAACCGTTTAAATATTAAATATATTGTCTTTTATAATGTAAATATTGAAGTTATTTCTAATAATTACTTATAAAGATACCTCAACTTCGTTGGAGCACTTCTAGACCTCCCACACGTGACTGTACGTTACGCAAAACAGCGCGAGTATTTAAGGTTCAAAACACACTTTCCAGCCCATCTATTACTCACAAAGGCCAATGTACTCTAAGAGTAATGCTAAATGTTGCCAAGAAGGATTTGTTTTCTTATTTCTTACAAATTTTGCCATCAGAAATGACAACAGTCGAAATGCGTAAAACACAAATTGCTGAGTGTGATTACGATTTCATTATTTTTTAAATTACAACAATGGTGATTGTTAGTGCAACAGATTTAGAGACCACGGCCTGGAAATATACATTTACTGTACGTTACGCAAAACAACGCGTGTATTTTAAAGTTAAAACACACTTTTCCAGACCATCTATTACTCACAAAGGCCAGTGCAATCTAAGACCAATACTAAATGTTGCCAATAAGGAATTTAATTTTTTCTACAAATTCTGCCCTCAGAAATGACAAAATAGTCGAAACGCATAAAGCACAAATCGCTAAGAGTGGTTAGAATATTCAGAATTTTTTTTAATTACAACAATGGTGATTGTTACTGCAACAGAATCAGAGAGCACGGCCTGGAAATATACATTTACTGTACGTTACGCAAAACAACGCGTGTATTTAAAGGTTAAAACACACTTCTGCAAACCATCTATTACTCACAAAGGCCAGTGCAATCTAAGAGCGATGCTAAATGTTGCCAATAAGGGATTTTATTATTTTTATTTTTTCCTACAAAATTTTGCCTTTAGAAATGACAAAATAGTCGAAACGCGTAAAGCACAAATCGCTGAGTGTGGTTACGATATTCATTTTTTTTAAATTACAACAATGGTGATTGTTACTGCAACAGATTCAGAGAGCACGGCCTGGAAATATACATTTACTGTACGTTACGCAAAACAGCGCGTGTATTTAAAACACACTCCTCCAGACCATCTATTAGTCACAAAGGCCAGTGCAATTTAAGAGCAATGCTAAATGTTGCCAATAAGTAATGTTATTTTTTTATTTTTTTTACTACAAATTTTGACTTCAGTAATGACAAAATAGTCGAAACGCGTAAAGCACAAATCGCTGAGTGTGGTTACGATATCCATTATTTCTTATTTACAACAATGGTGATTGTTACTGCAACAGATTTAGAGAGCACGGCCTGGAATTATACATTTACTGTACGTTACGCAAAACAACGCGTGTATTTAAAGGTTAAAACACACTTCTGCAAACCATCTATTACTCACAAAGGCCAGTGCAATCTAACAGCAATGCTGAATGTTTCCAATAAGGTATTATTATTTTTCCTTTTTTCCTACAAATTTTGCCTTCAGAAATGACAACAGTCGAAACGCGTTAAGCAAAAATGAGAGTGTGGTTACGATATTCATTATTTTTTTAATTACAACAATGGTGATTGTTACTGCAACAGATTCAGAGAGCACGACCTGGAAATACACATTGACATTGTACAGTAAGAGCAGTGCTAGCTGTCAAGCATCTGCGGCGCGGCTGGCGTACTCACCTGGCGTGCTTGTGTCGCGCTGCGTCGTGCGTTCCCCTTCTGCTGGCCTGCGTCAGCTGTGGCGGCGCGCAGACAACTGACCGTCGCGCTGCCGCAGAGCCTCCGCGGCGCGGTGGTTGGCGGCGCGGCCGCGCGCTGCCGGCGGCGCTGGCGTCGCTGACCCAGTTGTCTGCGCATCGATTGCAGCAGAGGAGAGGAGAGGTGGGCGGCCGAGCGCTCAGCTGGGCCGCTATTGATCCTGACCTTTGCTCCACTCCGCCTGCCTGGACTCGCGGGACGCTTCCGCGGTGCAGCGCCTCCAGAGGCGCGCGCCCGCCCCCGCACCGCGAGCCACACGTGGGCACCACGTGTCGCAGTCGTTCGCTTTTCCTCTTCTCGGCCGCTGACCTCTGGCTGTTTAAACAACACGCGACCGCCGCCTCTCACGGCTACGTACAGTACGTTAAAATTAACAATAAGCCTGCTATGAAACTTCCTGGCAGATTAAAATTGTGTGCCGGAACCGGGACTCGAACCTGGGACCTTTGCCTTTCGCGGGCAAGCGCACTACCGACTGTGCTATCCCGACACGACTCGCGATGCCGCCTCACAACCTTACTTCCGCCAGTACCTCGCCTCCTACTTTCCACGAGGTACTGGCGGAAGTAAAGTTGTGAGGCGGCATCGTGAGTCGTGTCGGGATAGCACAGTCGGTAGTGCGCTTGCCCGCGAAAGGCAAAGGTCCCAGGTTCGAGTCCCGGTTCCACACACACAATTTTAATCTGCCAGGAAGTTTCATATCAGCGCACACTCCGCTGCAGAGTGAAGTTTCATTCTAATAAGCCTGCTAATTTAATATAGAAACCCATATGGCGTTTATCGACCTTGATAAGTCTTTTGACCGTGTCAGCCGTGATAGCCTATGAAAGATTATTTCTGAATGTGAGTATACTTATCACCTGATACCAGGGGCGCTGTCTCCGTGGATCCTCCGGGGCTCGTGCACCTCCCCCCCCCCCAAGAATTTTTTTGGGGTTGCTGAGTACCCACATAAAATTGAGGTGGAAAATAAAATTGTATAAATTAAAAAAAAAATCGGGAAAAATCAAAACCTACCTTATAACTCAAGAGACAATGCAAAACGTGACCATAGCGAGAGACGATATTTCACACGTAAAAAAAAATGATCAGTTTTGTACGTGGGTCCCCAAGCGAGTCGGAATGAGTGTAGTAATAGATGTAGTAAAAAGTCTTTACAAAAATGCACGCATCGAAATAAAGGCAAGAATAAATTAGAAAAAACAATCATATGTATTATTTCTCATCGATTTCTTCTTTTTTAGGCCGTACTCCCCTATTACTTACCCATAATTAATTATTAAGGTATTATTTTCAAGGTTTCGTTCTCCACTAATGACGAAAAATACTCAGATAGTTTACAGTTATTGTTTTCACGCAAAAAACTTATTTTCAAAAAAAATGTGCACTGTTCGTACAATCCAAGTTGATACCCGGCTAACGATCGTAAATGGGACATGTATTTACGGTTGCTCCACCGCTCCGAGTATTAACGTAGTTTGCGCGGCCCATATAAAAGCAGAAGGGGTGCTATCAATGACAATGTCTTTAACTTACATGAACGATAGCTCTTGCAGTTGTTTAGATTCTTATTCTTTATGCAAACCAATGACCTTCTTCGTTGTAAGCTTAGCACAGTATAATATATACAGTCGCGACACTCACTGTTGTGAAAGTTGTTAACAACTGACAGTTGCAACGACAATAGTGCTCCTAGAGGTGGGCGAGGTGCCATAAGGGAAATGTTTGTTTTTAATTACTTTTACACGTAATTAACCTAATTGTTTTTGTAATTTTTGTGTTACGAACATTAGTAAAATATTGAGACACATAAATAATCGTGAAATATAAAAACAGCCGAATTTCCTTGATTCAGTGACATAAACAACAACTTATTCATGAGGAAATACTTACGAATATGTGTATATTTTGTAGCGTACTCCGCTGAAAGTGACAGAATATAAGCAAACGAGAAACATTAATGCCTGTAGCGGTCTGTTCCTATATGACAAGAACTTTCTTTGACGCGTAAAAATTCGATGTGAAGGCTAACGATTCGAACATTTTTTTACACTCCACTCGTCTTTGTTATAAACCTACAATCGTTTGAGTATAATTACGTTTGATTATAAAACGAATGTCTTGAAGATTCTTGCCGTTTGTGGTTCAGATGTAGTAACAGTTGTTGAATTGATTTATGTTTTTGCTTTCGATGTTTATTGTCACGTTTGTGAGGATTTACCTTCAGCTACAGCTATAGTGGCTGATCTGGTACATTTAATAATGTAGGTAATGCATTGCATATCAGTTTCGTATGTTCAACACTTACTGATTTGGCTGGAATTGTAGTGTAGAAGTAGAAAACCGACATCTTTCTGCAGAAGATTGGGTCTTCTGTTATTTATTAGTAATTTTTGCTCTTAATAGAAACAGAAATTCTTGATTAAACAGTAGTAGATTTCAAGATAATTTTAAATAAACTGTTCTGCAAAGTACCGTTTCATACCTTCTAATGGTTCTTAGGAAACCTCATGAAGATAAATGTGGAGTTATTTTCTGGTTATTACCTTTTTTATGGCACTACGTACCTTCGGCGTTGTAAAAAGTATGTTAAAACCAATTTAAGCGACATTATTCATATTAAACTGATACAGTATTCATAAATGTACACCGCGGTGGAGTAGCCGAGCGGTCTAAAGCACCTCGCTGCGGAGCGCGCGGTTGCTCGCCGTGGAGGTTCGAGTCCTCCCTGGGGCATGGGTGTGTGTTTGTCCATAGGTTAGTTTACCTAGGTTTAAGTAGTTTGTAAGCTACGGACTGATGAACACGCAGTTTGGTCCGATAGATTTACAAACATTTGAACATTCCATAAATGTACCTCGCCAGCCGCTTGGAGCGCTGCTGTCGTGGCGTATAACAAATATCAGTGGAAGTGTCGTGACTGTGTATCTTAGACTGTGAGCATAGTTTATCACACTAATTCGGTTATACACGTCGATGTAAAGACGAAAAATACACAAGCAATTTAACTGACACGACAGCTCTTGCAGTTTTTTTAGATTCTTTACGCAAGTTTAGTTTATCACCAGATTTCTGTTCCAGACGTCGGTGCACAACAGCGTTGGAACTGTTCACATTCTACAAGCAAGCGTCGTGTACCGTGCGAATGAACTGAATTTTTAAAAATATTAAAGTTTAAAAAAATGAAAAACATGAAAAGTTAATATGTGATTTTTATAGGTATATATATATTGCATTTAATTATATAAATCTTCTTACAATGAGACCAATAATTGTTACTAATATTAAAATTTTATTATCTTTTATTCATATGTACTTGCATCCGCCTTTTCTCCATTACTATTTTACCAATATGTGACTGATCAGGATAGAGTGCAATTTATTCTCACGGGTCAACTAGTAAGTAATAATGAAGGAATAAGAAAAGGTTGCGGACTCTCACCCACCCTATTTAATATATTCATTGACAACATTCTTGGGAAGTGGAAGCTTAAAGTAAACAGATGAATTAAAATACTGAATCAGGAATACCTGTGTGTGCTTTTATTTTCAGATGACATAGATATTATTCAAAAGAATTGAGATGACCTTCAAAGATCAGTATATCAGCTGAACGAAATATGAAGGAAATATAACTTTAAAATTTCTAGTTATAAAACTAAAGTAATGGCTTTCAGAGGAAAATAATCCATAAGATCAAAAGTTGTCTTGGATAATTCAGCTTTAAAATAAATCTCTCATATCTCATATTTAGGCTGTGATATAAGTACAGACTTTGATTCTGAGATAGAAAATAAAATACAAAAGTTCCAAGCTCTCTGCGGTACCATAATCACAACATTTGGCCATAGAGTACAAAAAGATGTAATTTTAAATTTTTTTAAGTGATTGCAGTTCCTTTACTATCCTGTGGAAACGAAAGCTGGGTTACTACAAAAAAGACAAGAAAATAAAATCCAAAGCACAGAGATGAGGTTCCTGAGGAAGACAAAGGGCTGCACTAGAAGAGACATGATCAGGAATGACATCAGAAA
The DNA here is from genome assembly GCA_026315105.1 of Locusta migratoria. Lineage (NCBI taxonomy): Eukaryota > Metazoa > Arthropoda > Insecta > Orthoptera > Acrididae > Locusta > Locusta migratoria. The sequence continues at coordinate 322,648,219 of CM048745.1, read as the reverse complement.
AGAATTAAACATTTTCAGCATCAACGAGAAAATCCAACGATATCTTAGAATGCAAGAGCGCAGAATCCCCTAGATGATCCTGAAACGCAAACCGAATGGTAAAAGAGATATTGGAAGACCACGGAAAAAAATGGAATGATTGATTGTGAGTACGGAACAGGCAACAGCCTAATAACTGAAAGGAAGAAGAAGAAGATGATGATGATAAATTAATCCGAAACTTACCTATTTCTTACACAAAACTTCTAAAATTGTCCTCTGTTTTTTCTACGTAATAATGTTTATGCGTTTTAAAATATTTATTACTTTCACAATTTAATTTTGCTTCTATCTTGCAAATCTAAGGGCTTCACATTAAGTTCAAAATGTTCAAATGTTTGTACAGCTTATGGGACTTAACTACGGGGTCATCAGTCCCTAAACTTACAAACTACTTATGAACTACCTTATTCTAAAGACGGCACAAATATCCATGCCCGAGGGGGGGATTCGAACCCCCGACCGTAGTGGCCGTGCAGACCGTGACTGAAGCGCCTCAGTCTCCTCGGCCACCGCGGCCGGCTAACATTAAGTATAACGTACTATTCCGAGCTATACTGGCTTCAGAAAAATTCTATATAATGTGTTAAGATACATACATATTACTGCTATTTCTCACTGGGATACTCAGTATTCATTTCGAATAACTTAAAGCTGATGAAAGGCTGCAAAACCACCAAAAGTATACGAAAGGACACAGTATTGTTTCAACAAAAATACAACGAAAACACGAATCTTTGAGGGAAAAAGGTCAGCTATTATCAGCAGAAGCAACTACAACGATAGGTTAATATACAGGAAGAAACTTCCTGACAGATTAAAACTGCTTGTCAGACTGGGATATTAACCAAGGACCTTTGCCTTTCGCTGAAAAATGTCCTGGAATCGAATCCCGGTCTGGAACATAGTTTACGGCGTTTGGGGAAACTAACTACCGCTTCGCAATTCCTTGCCATTGAAAGTATGTTTTTCAAACCACCAGTTCATCATAAAAGCGACTATCACAAACGCGTTTTCCAAACGTTTCTTCAGTTTCAGTCTACAGTTCGTAACCAGTAGGTATGGTCAGTGTCTATATCCGCCACAGGTTTTGTCTTACAATTCAAAACCCGATTCCGAAATATATTTCTTGCCATTATAAAATCTATCCGGTACCTTACGGTGTCTCCTGGTCTCTACCAGGCGGCTTCCTTTTTCATTCCTTTTTCCCAGTCCATATTCACCTACTATTTTTCCTTCCCTTCCTTTTCCTACTACCGAATTGCAGTCCCCCATCACAATTAAGTTTTCCTTTCCTTGAACTATCTGAATAATTTCATTTACCTCCTCATACATTTGTTCTACCTCCTCATCCTCGGCAGAGCTAGTGGGCATACAAACTTTAACTATTGTGATTGGTGTTGGCTTCGTATCTATCTTGACTGTGATAATGCGATCACTGAGCTGCTCGTAGTAGTTTATCCACATTGAAATTTTCTTATTCATTATTAGACCTGCTCCTATAATTCCCCCAACTGATTTCGTATTTATAATCCTGTACTCACCTGACCAGAAATCCTTTTCCTCTTTCCAGCGCCGCGGTGGAGTAGCCGAGCGATCTAAAGCGTCTCGCTGCGGAGCGCGCGGTTGCTCACCGTGGAGGTTCGAGTCCTCCCTGGGGCATGGGTGTATGTGTTTGTCCTTAGGTTAGTTTACCTAGGTTTAAGTAGTTTGTAAGCTACGGACCGATGACCACGCAGTTTGGTCCGATAGATTTACAAACATTTGAACATTTTTCTTTCCAGCGAATTTCACTTATAACTACTATATCTAACTCCAACCTATCCATTACCCTTTTTAAATTTTCTAACCCTACCCAATTAAGGGATCTAACATTCCACTCTCCGATCCGTGGAACGCCAGTATTGTCTTTCCTGATGATCACATCCTCCTGAGTAGTCCCCGCTCGGAGATCCGAATGGGGGACTTTTTTATCTCCGGAATATTTTACCCGAGAGGATGCCAACATCATATTTTCATAAAGTAGAGCTGCATATCCTCGGGAAAAGTAACGGCTGTTCGCAGCCGTTCGCAGTAACTGCATGGCAAAGCCACATTAGCTGATGTTACAAGGCCAGCTCAGCCAATCATCCAGACTGTTGCCCCTGTGACTACTGAAAAGGCTGCTGCCCCTATTCAAGAACCACACGTTTGTCTGACCTCGCCACAGATACCCCTCCGTTGTGGTTGCACGTATAGAACGGCTATCTGTATCGTTGAAGCACTCAAATCACCACACCTAGGTAATGTCTGTTGTTCATGGTGGTGGTTACCAAGTTCCTAAGTGTAATATTTAATTAATAGTGTTAAGTCGTTATCGTAACACTATCCAAAAAGAAAACGACGTTTTTAATTTGTTCCAGGTGTTTCGTTGGCACATTTTTTCCACCATCATCCTCATTTCCGTATTCATGCCTTCTCTCTCTCTCTCTCTCTCTCTCTCTCTCTCTCTCTCTCTCTCTCTCTCTCTCTCTCTCTCTCTCTCTCTCTCTGTGTGTGTGTGTGTGTGTGTGTGTGTGTCTCCATCTCCTCCTCTCATGCATCTTCTGTGCCTCCTCCTCCTCGTCCACCTAACCATTCCTCCTGTCTCGGTCAATCTCATCTGTTCCCTTTCTTTGTTCATCTCCTCCTCTCACCTGTCCGTAACTTCCTTGGTCCTCCCACTGTCAAACTTTTCCTCTCCCATCTCTTCCCCCATTCTATGTCCATCTTCCTACACCTCTCCATTCCTTTGTGTGTGTGTGTGTGTGTGTGTGTGTGTGTGTGTGTGTGTGTGTGTGTGTTTCTAGGATACGTTTAAGTAGTTTGTAAGTTTAGGGACCGATTACCACTGAAGTTATGTCCCATAACTGTACAAACACTATCCAAAATACTCCTTCCTGTTGCACCACTGTGTACGTGTTTACACCGAGAGGTGGCCGCAGTGCAGAGTTGACGTACGATTACTTCGACGTTGCCTCGTTTAGTATATGTTTTGATCTGGAAAGGTCAACAGAAATGATCGGTGAAATGTGTGATTTCTCAGACTTCCAGAGATGCCAACTCGGCGGTGCACAGTTAAAGGTAGCAACTGTGACGAAAGCGGCTGCACTGTGTGGAGTTTCACTAGCGACGGTATCCTCTGTGATGACAGCGGGCACGAAATAACGTAAACATCAGTAGCGAAGAGGAAGAGATGCTGAAACCCTAAGTAAACTGACAAGCATTAAGAACGATTGTGTGGCCAGACAACATAAAACTACCAAGGCAAAATCGACTGCAAAACTTAACACAGTTTCGATAATTTATAAGATTATTTATATGTTGTCTATTCCTTCCGGACTTCTCCGAAAGAACAGACACCATTTATTGACATTAACGGCCATAATGTTACGAATTGGACATATTTAAACATTTCGACAGTTTCAGTACATTGAAATAAATCCTATGGCAAAGATGAAAACTTGTGCCGGGTCGGAATGCGAGCCCGGATTTCTCGCTTTGGGCCAGCGGTCGCCTTAACCAATTAGGCTATCCAGGCACGCTGCCCTTCCAACCCAAATGCTCACCTTGTGGCACACTGCGATTGTAGTGCCCCCTGCCCACTAATTCCAACTGCTCGCAGTCTATACTGTATTCCCCCCGAGGGATCGAGCGTATTAATGCGACTGCATTGAATTTGGCAATTGCTTGTTGGAGGCACATATACATGTCCGAAAAGAACAGACACCATATAAATAATCTATATGTGCCCATCAGGCAATTGACAACTTCAGTGCTTTGTGTGACTAACAGTATGCTAACAAGCACTGACATATTCCAAGCCGGCCGCGGTGGCCGAGGGGACTGAGGCGCTTCAGTCACGGTCTGCACGGCCACTACGGTCGGGGGTTCGAAACCCCCCTCGGGCATGGATATTTGTGCCGTCCTTAGGATAAGCTAGTTGATAAGTTTAGGGACTGATAAACCCGTAGTTAACTCCCATAAGCTTAACAAACATTTGAACATTTTTGAACATACTCCAAAATTATAATACGCCCACGCAAACAGCCGAAAAGATCCAGGCGTGCTTTGTACTGCATCAGAAAATTTTACCTTTTCCCTTGGACAGCAAAATCAAGTCTCAACGTAGCTGTACCGTTATGAGGAGTTTTAGAGCAAAGAAACAGAACTAAATCTACTGCTGCAATTTCTTTGAAGTAATTGGAGGATTTAAAAAAAAATTAATACAAACCAACCGTCTGCGTAAATTTTATGGTTCCTGACCAGGTTGCCTTCCACAAGAGTAACCTAATAAAAAAAATGTTTACATGAAAAACGTAACATCAGCAACCTTGCGTGTAATATGTAATTCTGGCGTTATGATTTCCATGTACACTGTATCTTCTGATGAAGTTACCTTTAGTGGTAACGAAATATGGTCAAAAACCATAAAACTTACGCAACCGGTTGGCTGTAGTAATATTTTTTTAATCTGGATGTACGGTTGCTGGTATTCAGCCATGTTTAAAACCGTAATTGACGGATGTTTTGGTACAAGAATGGATTACATTCCGTTAGAAACTATAAGGATACTTCGCCAATCTTTTTCTCGTTTTCTCGAAGAGTTGATAAAAAAAAAAAAAAAAAAAAAAAAAAAAAAACGTTCTAATGTTTGTAATTCTATGGGACCATACTACGTTGGGCATCACTCCTTAGACTTACAAACTACTTAAACTATGTTAAACTAACCTAAGGACAACACACACATTCATGTCCGAGGGAGGATTCGAACCTCCGACACGGGAGGCCGCGCAATCCGTAACGTGGCGCTCAAGACCGCTCGGCTACTCTCGCGCGGCTGGAAGAGTGGCAGATGTTCTTTAAACCAATGGTGAGTCAACCCGTTACTAACAAATATTCTATCTTACGTATTCATTAGTTATTTTCAACACCTCGTGTATCGGATTTCGCTCCATAGACGAGTGAAACTGAACTGCATGCACCTTGACCAAACATTGCAGTTGAACTTTGACTACATTGTCATGCATCATTATCTCACACTTGTTACATAATGTACAATGTACATCTAAAAAGTTCGGTAACTAGTCCCATTTTTTTCCAAAAACGCTGGCAAGGATGAGGTTCCGGCGCATACACATTGAGAGTCAAGTCAAAAAGTGTTCAAATCTTTTTGAAACTTATGGAACTTAACTGCGGGGTCATCAGTCCCTAAACTTACAAACTACTTTTGATCTACTTTATTCTAAAGAAGACACAAACATCCATGCCCGACGAGGGATTCGAACCCCCGACGGGGAGCGGCCTCACGCACCGTTGCATAACGCCACAACGCGCTTGGCCACTCCGCCGAGGCAGTTGCTGACAGACGAGCAGAAGTGAACTCAGAAGCATCTGGAGAGTTCATCGATATGTCTGACCGAAATCCGCAAGTTTTGGAAAACATTGTTACCGGAGATGAGAGTTGGTGCTATCAATATGATCCGGAGACCAAGCGAGAGTCGATGGCAATGTGTTCATCGTCTTGCCAACCTCAAAAACAAAGTCGGCTGACAAAATTCAAGATAAAGACGATGTTACTTGTCTTTTTCGATAGCAAGGGCTTGATCCACCATGAATTTGTACCTAAGGGCCATTCTGCCAACGCGTAAGTTTACGAAGGAGTTTTGAAACGGTTGCTGCAACGCATCTGGCGGGTTCGGCCAGAATTGTACCGGAGAGGCCAGTGGAAATTTCCTGCACGGCAGTGACCGTCTGCACACTGCGATCCGCGTGCTCGACTTTCTCTCTATACGCAAAGTCACTGTGCTTCCATACCCTCCTTATTCTCCAGATTTGAGGCCGGCAGACCTTGTTCTGTTTCCCCGCCTTAAATTAGCCCTGGAAGGTTTAATCTTCCTAACGGTTGCGGAAATTCTCAGTGCTTCTAGCGATTCCACAAGAAGCGGTTGCTCACAGTTTCCAATATCTGTATAACCGATGTCAAAAGGATATTGTAGCCAATGGTGATGACTTTGAAAGCCAGTAAAGGTATTTTGTTTGTAACTCTTGTTTCCTATATTTCCTGAGACTATTTACCGAACTTTTCAAACGCGTCTTGTATAAGTTCTTTTAATAAATTGTCCTAAATTGTTGCTAATAGTTTATGCCGTATATTGCTTAAACCCGTTTGACTCCCAGACGAAACTGTAGCTGCGTGCACAAGAAAATCACGCCAATAATTAACTACACTACTGGCCATTAAAATTGCTACACCAAGAAGAAATGCAGGTAAACGAGTATTCATTGGAAAAATCTATTATACTAGAACTGACATGTGATTACATTTTCACGCAATTTGGATGCATAGATCCTGAGAAATCAGTACCCAGATCAACCACCACTGACCTTAATAACGATCTTGATACGCCTGGGGATTGAGTCACATTGATCTTGGATGGCGTGTACAGTTACAGATGCCCATGCAGCTTCAACACGATACTGCAGTTCACCAAGAGTAGTGACTGGCGTATTGTGACGAGCCAGTTGCTCGGCCACCATTGATCAGACGTTTTCAGTTGGTGAGAGATCTGGAGAATGTGCTGGCCAGGGTAGCAGTCGAACATTTTCCGTATCCAGAAAGATCCGTACACGACCTGCACTCTGCGGTCGTGCATTATCCTGCTAAAATGTAGGGTTTCGCAGGGATCGAATGAAGGGTAGAGCCACGGGTCGTAACACATCTGAAACATAACGGCCACTGTTCAAAGTGCCGTCGATGCGACAAGAGGTGACCGAGACGTGTAACCAACGGCACCCTTTACCATCACACCGGGTTGATACTTCCCAGTATGGCGATGATGAATACACGCTTCCAGTGTGCGTTCACTACGATGTCGCCAAACGCGGATGCGACCATCTTGAGCTATACACAGAACCTGGATGCATCCGAAAAAATTACGTTTTGCAATTCGTGCACCCAGGTTCGTCGTTGCGTACACCATCTTAGGCGCTCCTGTCTGTGATGCAGCGTCAAGGGTAACCGCAGCCATGGACTCGGAGCTGATTGTCTTGCAAACGTCCCGATCTGTTGACTCAGGGATCGAGACGTAGCTGCACGATTCGTTACAGCCAGGCAGATAAGATGCCTGTCATCTCGACTGCTAGTGATACGAGGCCGTTGGGATCCAGCACGGCGTTCCGTATTGCCATTCTGAACCCACCGATTCCATATTCTGCTAAGTCATTGCGCGACCAACGCGAGCAGCAATGTCGCGATACGATAAATCGCAATCGCGATAGGCTACAATCCTACCTTCATCAAAGTCGGAAACGTGATGGTACGCATTTCTCCTGCTTACACGAGGCATCACAACAACGTTTCACCAGCAACGCCGGTCAACTGCTGTTTGTGTCTGAGAAATCGGTTGGAAACTTTCCTCGTGTCAGCACGATACAGGTGTCGCCATGGTGCCAACCTTGTGTGAGTGCTCTGAAAAGTTAATCATTTGCAAATCATAGCAGCTTCTTCGTGTCGGTTAAAATTCGCGTCTGTAGCACGTCATCTTCTTGGTGTAGTAATTTTAATGGCCAGTAGTGTACAAGTAGAGAGGGGGGGGGGGGGAGGCGGAAGGGAAGGGGGGATTCTCTCCATGTCACATTTATCTTGAACGTGAGGGGTATGTGACGAATGCAAAAGAATGAAACGTACAGTTCAGTTATAGGTATGAGGTCCAGCTGATATGCAGAACACTATTTTCTTTTATACCCAAACATGTTTCAGCAACTCAGTGACGTCCTCAGTGGGTTTTTAATTTACATTGATTTCAGTGCTATAGTAGGTGTATATTTAGGCCTAAAACGGCATAAGACTTATTTCCGTCTTTACATTGTTTATACATTGTGTGGTCATGTAGAACTCTTTCTACTCAATTGCATGCCGGTAACGTTGTAATCTGGAACCAAATAATCTGTTTGTATTTATACTTACAAAGTTACTTCTACTGTAAAAGCATAAATTTGTTAAGTGGTGGCATGTCGATCGTCAGACTATTGTCTATTACTTACGTTTTTTTTTTCTTTTTGTACACTTTATGTTCCGCGTCTTTGTTGACAGAACACATATAGTACGCATATTTTGCGGGCTTTTTCCTTTCACGACCACTTTCCACTCTATCAAATTCGACTGTGTACACTTTGTTAGTATGCTTACCTATTAGCCGACATTCACCCGTACTCCAGTGGAATGGCGGTGGATTTGAATTTTGTTTATTTTCTCTTTGTGCCTGTTTGTGTGTGTGTGTGTGTGTGTGTGTGTGTGTGTGTGTGTGTGTGTGTGTGTACGTTTTAAGAGTCTTTGTCGTTCTTTCTGTGTAGTTCTTTCAATGGGTTAAATAATGTATTTTTGCATAGTGTGGTGTATTCGTTCAAGACTGGTTTTCCTTCTGCTATTGTTTTTTTTTTTTATGTGATAGTTTTCTTCAAAATGTTCAAATGCTTGTATAATTTATGGTACTTAACTACGGGGTCATCAGTCCCTAAACTTACAAACTACTTATGAACTACTTACGAACTAGGACGGCACAAATATCCATGCGCGAGGGGGGATTCGAACCCCCGACCGTAGTGGCCGTGCTGACCGTGACTGGAGCGCCTCAGTCACCTCGGCCACCGCGGCCGGCTAGTTTTCATCTTTTATGAGTTATATGGTATATTTTGTGGCTTGATTTTTATATTTTAGGTCTATTTTGGTGGGGTGATGGTTGTGGGCTATTACGTGGTCTGCCAATGTGCTACGGAAACTGACATTTTAGTGCCTTGATGTGTTATGATTATCTCGTTTTCAAATTCCAGGTGCGACCCACCTCTAAACCATAAGCTACTACTTTCGATTGACATTATGATCTGACCACTGGCAACACGATAGCTAGCGGCGACCCACCGCATCTAAAGCGTTCTGGTGCAGCATGCTTTCTCAAAACACTTCCATGCACAGTGAAAACAAGGATATCGCCCCTCGCATTGAGAAAGGCAGCGGTCCCGCTAACAGCTGCAGAGCGCTGTCTTCCTTGGATCCCAGCGTGGGTGGCAGATACTGCGGCCTCTGCAAACTTCAAAGGGAGGCTGCGAGCACCGGCCGATTATACCCAGCGGAGCTTAGCGGCTTACGTGCCAAGCCGACTCAAAGAATTGCTGCCGCTGGAGGTATAACAGTGCGAAGTTACATGTGCACCGGGATTTCGACTGTTCCTTCTCGTAAGGGTTCTCAGAGAAAGGTAAGACAGTAACATTGTAAGAGTTTGCAGCGTACACATAACTGAAACTTGTTTGAAATTTTGAATATGGCCTGCCTGAAGCAGCGACTAAACCAGCGTAATTTACTGTGAAAGAAAATGCATCCCCACAAGTTGTTTTTAAATAAATGTACTTTACCTAGTTTTCGACTACCTCTAGGCGGGGGGGGGGGGTGGTTTCATCAGAAATAAAACAAAACCGTGTGACGTTTACACATGGAGCTACTAATGCCCATGTTGTACAAAGTTAGTAATAAACCTATTAGCTAATTTGTAGTGGCTGGGTTGCTGACGAGTTCAAAGTGGTATGTCTGATGGCACGTCGGCAACCCATAGCGGCCAGTCACTACATCTTTTATTGTTCAGACAAACAGTTCTTAAGTACCTGTCGTTCCAAGTGTTCAAGTACATACGTAAGTACACACACACATATCCATTTTTACAGATATAGTGGACCATCCGCATCACCGATCAACATTGTATCGCTTGGATCACACGCAAGAATTCAACCATTGCAAATTACACTGCAGCTATGTATGAGAAATTACGAAGTAATCACAGTAAATGCTATTTCGATGTGATTACTTTGTCTAACCTTCAATTTTGTATCAAGAATTCACTCCTGTAGAAATTCACATCACCTTTTTTTAGCTCTACCGCTGCGACCCAGATACCGAAACTTTGGACATGTTGAGTGGCGGAAAACTCAGGAGGCACAGCTGTCGCTGAGACAGCAGTTTTGGCAAGTTCTTCCCAGGCTCGCCAACATCGAGAGCAGTACCAGGGCACACAGTGAAACGCTTCCTCCGCGCGTTGCCTAACACAGTTTCTCCCCAGAGCAGGCAGAGAGAGAGATGCGTACGATACCATGTAAACAGGTCGACTCCTTATGTAACGACCTTCCTTTCGCGCTTCCTGCGTATGCTTGTGTAGTCTTACGAATGTGGTTTAGTTGACGGGCAATTCAATGGTCAAAACCTACGCTGGAATCTAGAGGGAGCTAGTCCGATAAACATGTCACTTGTTTCTTTAGTATATGTTTACAAGATTAAAGGTTTTTGTATTTACAATAGATAATTCTTTTTCTATCAGTCATATGACTCGTTTAATGCTGACTGCCGTAAATTCCCCTCCTGCACCAAATCATTAATTTCCGACTAACACTTGCACCCTACTCTTTCATTTCTAGGTTGTATTCCTGTCTTGCATCTCATTTCTTCATTTCTAGGATGTATTCCTATATCTTGCAAAATACTCGTTCACATCTAAGATGCATTTCTATCTTTGCTTCTCCCTGCAGTTTTTACCCTCTGTTACCGTGGTGGAGTGGCCGAGCGCTCTAAGGTACATTGCTGCGGGGTGTGAGAGTGCTCGCCGTCAGAGGTTCGAGTCCTCCCTCAGACACGTGTGTGTGTGTGTGTGTGTGTGTGTGTGTGTGTGTGTGTGTGTGTGTGTTTTTCTATATCAACATGGGATACTCACATTTAAGTGCCTGGCAGAGGATTCATCGAACCACCATTATACTATTTATCTCCCTTTCCATTCTCGAATAGCGCGCGGGAAAAATAACATCTGAATCTCTCAGTTCGGGCTCTGATTTCTCGTATTTTATTCTGATGATCATTTCCACCAATGTAAGTGGGAGTCAACAATATATTTTCGCATTTGGAGATGAATGTTGGCGACTGGAGTTTCGTAAGTAGCCCACGCCGCACCGATAAGCGCCGTTGTTGTAATGATTCCCACCCCAGATCCTGTATCATTTCCGTAATGCTGTCTCCCCTGTATCGTGACAATACGAAACGAGCTGCCCGTCTCTGGACACTTTCGATGTCCTTCGTCAAACCCACCTGATAAGGATCCCACACTGGGCAGCAATACTCCAAAAATGGACGGACAAGGGTAGTGTATGCAGTTTCTTTTGTAGTTCTGTTGCATCCTTTAAGGGTTCTATCAATGAAAGGCAGTCTTTGGTTCGCCTTTCCCACGACATTATCTACGTGTTCTTTTCAGTTTAAGTCCTTAGGGTACGTTAGATTAAGTAGTTCGTAAGTTTAGGAGCTGATGACCATAGCAGTTTAGTCCAATAGGTTTACACAAATTTAAACATTCATTTTTGCGCCATCTGAAACTCCATCTAGTAGCATCTAGGTTATTCCGTGATGCCTTAACACGAGTCCTATCAGCCTTTACCTTCTTCTTGTTAGGTGTTTTTCCATATATTTTTTTCTTCAATTATTCTGAAAACCTATTTTGCTTTCTCATCACTCCAACTAATTTTCAAAATTCAGCTATAGCACCACACTATGTCAGCTTTCATTCCCTTTTGTTCCGTTCTACTTTCTATGTTTCACTTCCTAAATCCTTTATAAAGATAAGAAACACTATGGGCCCTAAACACTTCCCTGGGGAACGCCATATATCACGCTTGCTCACAGTAAACCCAACGTTTGGTAGACTTATCTGAGCGATGAATGGCCTCTTTGCTTCAGCTGGTCTACTTTTTATGTTCTCCTTGCTTCGTCCGTCGTGGATTATTTCATTACCAAGGCAGCACAATTCCTTAACTTCGTCTACGCCGTGATCATCAATTCTGAATTTAAGTCTTTACTTCTTTCGACTATTTCTCATTAATTTAGTTTGGTTTTCGGTTTACTCTTTAAATTCTGTATTCAGTACAATATTCATTCTGTTCAACATTTCTGTTTTTTTACTTCACTTTCACTGACGTTCTTGGGTTCTTATACACATTGTATATTTCCCGTATTTGTCTGTAGATTATCTCTTTTTCTCAAAATTATGAGTAATTTTCATTCTGTTTCCCAACTTCTATTTTTCCATAGTTCATTACCTGTCCTACTCGACAGAGGTTGTGACATTGACGGTCTTCAAAATTTCTTCACGAAAAATAAACCAAGATTATTTTACTGTACATAGTAACTGCAAAATACTGTCAACTTGTAGGTGCATTTTAATGGTGAAAAAATGTATTAGTATGACACGACAGGCAGACTGTGTTACTCGTTGTTATCGGCATTCTCAATATATTATAATTGTTTCTTGTGTTTTTACAACTGAAATCTCATTTCTTGCACGTAAAGTTCCATTGGAAGAACTGGGATCTTTAAAGTGAAAGTCAGATGCGTTTATATTATTATTTGGTATTCACGTGTACTACATGAAAAATCTGTTCATGTGTCTTAGTAAAACTTGTATAAAATTTGTAGACATTGTGACGTTATTAGTACACTGATACTATAGGTCGGAGTGTTCGTTCTTTGATACACCGTTGAGATACTAGGGCATACTATAGGCCGTGTTAACGTCTACATCATATATATAAAGTCACAGTAAGACGCCGTATAATTAGTCCCTGAGTCACCCGGGACACTGCATTAGTAGCCGACAAGATTCGAGTATAAACACAAAAATATCGAGAATAACAACCAATAGCAGACAATTCTTGTATATTTCAACACAGAACGTACATCTTACATCGTTGGATCCCCGGCGATCCTAACTTTTACGGTAACTTTATACGTGAATTGAGGACACTTTCAGATTATGTTTTGACGTGACCTTTAGTACATTGCGAACATACATATATATTCAAAAATGTTCAAATGTTTGTATAGTCTATGGGACTTAACTACGGGGTCATCAGTCCCTAAACTTACAAACTACTTATGAACTACTTACGAACTAGGACGGCACAAATATCCATGCCCGAGGGGGGATTCGAACCCCCGACCGTAGTGGCCGTGTAGACCGTGACTGGAGCGCCTTAGTCTCCTCGGCCACCGCGGCCGTATATATATATAATGTTCAAAATAGATTTGTCTAGAGGCCATATGCAGATCTGTAGAAGAATGTATAAGAAGGAGAAAAGTAGATACTGCCTACAGGAAAATGAAAGAGACATTTGGGGACAAGAAAAAAACAGCTCTACGAATATCAAGAACGCAGATGGGAAACCAGTACTCAGCAAAGAAGGGAAAGTTGAAAGATGGAAAGAGTACAGAGAGGGGCTCTACAAAGGAATTGAACTTAGAGACAAGGTTGTAGGAAGGAAAGAGGAAGTAGATCAAGGTGAAATAGGAGATGAATTTGACAGCACTGAAGGACCTATGTCGGAACAAGGCCCCGGGAGTAGATGACATTCCCTCAGAGCTACTAAAGTCTCTGGGAGAGCCAGCCATGACAAAACTATTTCACCTGGTGTGTAAGATGTATGAGACAGGCGAAATAACCTCAACTTTAAGAAAAATGTAATAATCCCCATTCCAAAGAAATCAGGCGCAGACAGGTGTGAAAATTACAGAACCATCCGTTTGATAAGTCATGGCTGCAAAATTTTAATACGAATTATCTGCAAGAGAGTGGAAAAGCTGGTAGAAGCTGACCTCGGGGAAGATCAGTTCGGAATCAGGAGGAACGCAGGAACACGGGAGTCTGTACTCACTTTACGACTTATCTTCGAAGACAGGTTAACGAAAGGCAAACCTACATGTAGATTTGGAGAAAGCTTTCGACAATGCTGATTGGAATACACTCTTTCAAACTCTGAAGTCAGCAGGGGTAAAATACAGGGAATGTAGAGTTATTTACAACTTGTACAAAAGCCAGACCGCATTTTTTACACTCGAAGGGTATGAAAGGGAAGCATGAAAGTTTGTAGCCTTTCTCCCATGTTATTCAATTTGTACATCGAGCAGGCGGTGAAGGAAAGCAAGGAAAATTTGGAATAGAGATTAAAGTTCAGGGGGAAGAAATAAAAACATTGCATTTTGCTAATGACATTGTAATTCTGTCAAAGACAGCAAAGGACCTGGAAGAGCAGTTGAATGGAATGGACAGTGTGTTGAAGAGATCGTATAACATGAACATTAACAAAAGAAAAACAAAGGTAATGGAATGCAGTCTTAGAAAATCAGGCGATGCTGAAGGAATTAGATTAGGTAACGAAATAATGAAGGTGTTAGATGAGTCGACGGTCGCAGTACACAAGATATAAATGCAGAATGGCAATGGAAAGAAAAGCATTTTTGAAAAAGAGAAATTTGCTAACATCGAATATTAATTTAAGTGTAAGGAAGTCTTTTCTGGAGGCATTTGTGTGGAGTGTTGCCTTGTACGGGAGTGAAACATGGACGATAAACAATGCGGACAGGAAGAGAATATAGGCTTTTGAAATGTGATGCTACAGAAGAATGCTGAAGATTAGGTGGGTAGATCGCGTAACTAATGAAGAGGCACTGAACAGAATTGGTGAGAAAAGGAATTTTTGGCATACCTTGACTAAAAGAAGGGATCTCGTGGTAGGACACATTCTTAGACATCAAGGAATCGTAAATTTAGCATCGGAGAGAAGTTTGAGCGGTATAAATCGCAGAGGGAGACCACGGGACGCGTATAGTAAGCAGATTCAAGTGAATGTGGGTTGCCGTTCTTATAAGGAGATGAAAAGGCTTGCTGAGGATAGAGTAGGGTGGAGAGCTGCATCAAACCAGTCTACGGACTGAAGACCATAGAAAACTTATAAACATATTCTACGAACCTTGCAACTACCTCACCATTGCAATCAATACGTGTATCGAAAGTTTAAACGCAACGTATTGAGAAGCGGTTCATCGTAACACGTGCTACTCCAACAACGATAAATTTGAACAACCTGTTACGGTACCAGAGTTAGCGTTTCCTCCTTGTGATATAACCTGCAGTGGTGCCCTCTGACCTTTCATGATGATTCTGTGCGATAAAACTATGAATAATTACGAATTGTGATCAGGTTTTCGAACGTTCAGACCACTGTGCATAGTCCTCTCGCATGCTAACCAGCGCGCGAATTCTCTCAGAACGTATAACGAGGCAACTTTCTTCTTGACCTAAATGGCAGGTCCTCTGTCCAGCTTTTTGAGGATGACGAAGAACTGAATAAGACTGTCACACGCTGCTTCCATTCACATGCGGCTGAAGTCTACGACACAGGAGTACAATCGTTGATCCCACGATATGACAACTGTCTCAATTCTTTTCTACATCTGAATCTACAAATATACCCCGCGTGCGTGGCGGAGGGTACACAGTACCACTACTAGTAATTGGCTTTCCTGTTATAGTCCGATATAGAACGAGGGAAAAACGAATTTGTACGAGTCCATAACTCTCTGATATTTGTGGTCTTGACGCGAAATGTAGATTGGCGGCAGTAGAATAGATCGGCAGTCAGCTTCAAATCCCGAACCTCAAAATTTCTTCAACAGTTTTTCTGGAAACTAATGTCATTTTTCGTCAAGGGAATCCTATTTGAGTGTCCGAACCATTCCAGGAACAACTGCGCATTAATCGAACCTACCAGTTCAAATGTTCAAATGTTTGTAAATCTATCGGTCGAAACTGAGTGGTCATCAGTACGTAGCTTACAAACTACTTAAACCTAGGTAAACTAACCTAAGGACAAACACACACACCCATGCCCCAGGGAGGTCTCGAACCTCCACGGCGAGCAACCGCGCGCTCCGCAGCGGAACCTACCAGTAACAAACCGAGTCACCCGACTATAAAATGTTTTGTGTCTTCCTTTAATACTCAAGACGTGGTCGCACAAGCATTTTATACGCGGTTTCCATTACATACAAATCACATCCTCCCAAAATTCTCCCAATAAACCGAAATCGACCATCCACCTTCCCCACGACTGCCCGTATGCTCTTTCCATTTGATACCGCTGTACAGCGCTATATCAAGACATTTAATTGACGCGACTGTCAAGCAGCACATTACCAATGCTGTATTGGAACATTACGGCATTACAGAATCGTTTCTCCTACTCAGTTGCATTACTTTACGTTTTTCTGCTTTTAGAGTTAGCACTCATTGCTCATACCACGTAGAAATTAGAAATCATCCTGCATCCTGTTATCGTCGTCCAATGACGACATATTCCTGAACACCACATCATTATCAGAAAACAACCGCAGATTGCAACGCACTCAAACCGTCAGATCATTTATATAGATACAAAATTATAGCGGTCCTACCACACTTCCCTGTGGCACTCCTGACGCTACCCTGTGATAAACACTCGCCATCGAAGGCCATTTGAGCCACTCACATATTTTGGTACCTACTGCAGTGTTAGCATTGTGTAATGCGATACAGTGTCAAAAGCCATTTGAAAACGAGAAATACGCAGTCTTCCTGTTGCGCTTCATCCATAGCTCGCAAGATGACATGAAAGAAAAGGGCTGGCTGGGTAGCGCACGATCGGTGTTTCCTATATTCTTCGTTATCAGTCTGTAGTGCGGCACTTTCAGAATCAATAGATATGCAGCCTATCTGTTGCCCTTCATTCATGGATGGCAAGATACGAACTCAGAATTGGGAAGCAGCTTTTTTTTCTGAAGCCGAGTACGAACTAACCACTCCGTTACCTTCCATAAAAATATTCTGTTTGCGTGGCGAAATTCATAAAAATGTTCAAATGTTTTTTAAGCTTATGGAACTTAACTACGGCGTCAACGGTCCCTAAACTTACAAACTACTTATAAACTACCTTATACTAAAGAGAACATAAACATACATACCCGAGGGAGGATTCGAACCCCCGATGGGGAAAGGCCTCGTGCATCGGAGCATAGCGTGCCGAAATTATTCGCTCGGACTGCCCATAATGTTTTTCAAAACTAATGGAGAACAATAATGGACAGGGCGACATAGCGCATGTTCATTTACAAAACGTCCATTGGTGTTTGCGAACAAGAATGGCCGCAAATGGTCTCCGTGCAACTTATCATAGCCATTGGGCCAGTTGAACAAGACAATCAACTCTAGTCAATTTATAAATGGGTCACACAATTATGGAACCATGCTTTCACAGTGCATTGTTGACAACTGAAGAGTGTAGCTTTGGGTGGTCTGCACCACATCCGAACTCAACCATCAGCTATGGGAGTCTGGGCAAGCTAGGATTTCCCGGCCGTCTGGAGACCAACCCGTATGGTCAGGAGTCCAGGAGAGGAGTCCAATGCCGTGCTGTTAGTGGATGCACAATGGATTTCGCCAAAACCCACAGTTTTGCTCCGATTTTGATGAAATTTTGTACACTTGACGTTGAAAACAAGATGAAGGTTACTGTCTGTATAACATTTTGTTCGGTGCATGGGGGAGAGTAATTACTTCGATTGCAATCTCTATACATATAAAACGCATTTGCTGGAAAACCTTTCTTAAACCCGGGCAAAGCCGGGCACTTGCAGCAAGTCTTTAATATCGGCGAGTAGAGAAATACATCTATGAGACGGACGAGGCTACTGAAAGACTTAAATCATGAGGTTGATGTCAACTCCAAATCTTTCCTAGCCTACGCACAAAAATTATAATGAAGAAAAAATTACCAAAGGCGTAATGCACGTCAAAACCACGATTTCAGCCGAAGTTTGCTCTATTTTATATTCTGAACAAAGCTACAAATTAATTTAAAATGTAAGCGCCAAAAGGCAGAAAAAAAGGAAGAAGAAATAAACTTAGACTCAGCAAAACGTTACCACTATACGAAAGTACGAAATAACCACAGTATCGCATCGTAGTAAATGGAGAACAATTGGACCTGCGTACATCGACAGAAAGGCGTCACAGATATACCAACTGAGCAACTGCTGGGCGGGTAACAGATTCTCAGTCTTCCTGTAGACTACATGCTACCTACTCATGCGTGACTCCTCACAAATGTGTCTTCTCAGAACTGTTCATACCCCAAAGGTAACACGTGAAATTTTTCATTAACAGCACACGATTGACACTGTGGGGCTCGGAATATTGAATTCCTGGGTGATTTAAATGTCCCGTCCGTCTAGCTTCAACCACCATTCCCGTCGAGTGGCCATAATTACTAGACTTGCGCATAATAGTTCGCGATCGGGAGCGCTCACCTTAGTTCGCGGCAGAGCCGCCAACTAGTTCGTCCGCTCCCAGTGACGGCTGAGCGGCGTGGTCTGCACATGCCGGTGGAGGGAGAAGTTCCCCCACCTAGCTGCTTCATGCGCTTGCTGCTTGAGCCGCTAACGATATCACGCAAACCAAAAGAAACAGCTTGTGGATAATTTCTCACGTTTAAGTTTAGAGTTATCTCTATATTTTGGCATTATGGAATTTATTAGTCAGATATTGCAAAGTGCAGAATACGTCAAAGCAGAAATTTTGTAGCACTTAACTATGTAATCCAGCAGGCAGACGCTAACATCGAAATGGCTCTCATCAGCAGAAGGCAAGCACGTGATTTTTAATTCTGTTCGCGACCTATCGCGCATATTTTAGTTAGCGACCTATCGCGCATCTTTTAGTTCGCGACCTATCGCGCATCTTTTAGTTCGCGACCTATCGCGCATCTTTTAGTTCGCGACCTATCGCGTATGCTTTAGTTCGCGACCGGTAGCCCTCCTTTTAGGTCGCAGCTCGGCCGCGAAGTAGGTCGCTCTTTTTAGTTCATCCGCTCGTTTTGGTTTTTGCTACCGCTGCATCTCAGCTCTAAATGACGGCATCTGGCAGAAGGGAATCACGCGATTCTGCGCGTTCTCGCGTCCTCTCGCTGTTACCCGTCAGTCTTCGGAAAAGGAGCGGACGAACTAAGAGGCGAGGGATCTGCGAATTAGTTCGTGTAGTTCGCCTGTGAGAGCGCTCATCCGAAGTAGTTCGTTCGCGAACTACACAAGACTAATAATTACGTCGTAAACTTTTCACACGAATGACCAGAACAAATGACTGCTAATGCCTCGCCACCCGTATCTGAGCAAATCGATGTCACGCGACATCTGTCTGCCCAGTTTTATTTCAAGTGGCTTTTAATAGCCGTTCCGTCTATTGTGAACACATCAGCACTCCACGCTGACGTCGCTTCCCGTTCCGCTCCACTGACGTCCATTCTTGACCTTTAAACCCTATGCGATTTGACGTCATTTGCTTTCGGGAAAATAACACGAGATGAACGTTATCCGCTGCAGGAACAGGCGTGACAGCACTTCTGCGGGATTTCGCTGTCATGGCAACGCGCGGGGGCGTCAGGAAGAGCACGTGGCGTCACCGGAAGCGCCGACGCGTGGGCGGGCGCGGCCCTGCTGTTAAGTTGCCCGCGACCTGGCTGAGGGGATTACGGCGAGCCGCTTCCGCGGTCGCGCGGGCGGCGTGGGCGGTAAGCCGGATGTCTTAAAATTATGCGGCCGTCTGACTGAGCCACCATGTACTCTGTACCTGTACATCCACACTCTTCACCACTGCCCTTGCTACATCAATAGATATAGATGAAATAATTTCTCTAACTAGGAAATATCAAAAATGGGGTCCCACAAGGTTCGGTCTTGGGTCCCTTGCTGTTCTTAATATATATTAATGACTTGCCATTCTACATTCACGAAGATGCTAAGCTAGTACTTTTTGTTGCTTTATTTTATATATATAGGGTGTCCCAGCTATCTTTTCCACCCAAAATATCTCTGGAACAATAACAGCTATTGGAAAACGACTTTCACCAGTATTAATGTACGGCTGGGGCCCATGAATGTACATATTTGGAAACATTCTAAAACGAAATAAATTTTTTTTTTAACACAAACGTATGTTTTTTTTTTTTTTTTTTTAAATGGACACCCTATATTTTTTCTTTAGCGATTCATAGCATGATAAATCACATAAACAATGGCGTTGATTGCATTGCAATATTCCAATTACATCCCGAGATATTGCGACGCGAAGTTGACACTTGAAATACGCGAAACGCGCGGCTAGCTCACGTCCTGAGACTCAGGCGGGAACCCCATGCTGCTCAGGACGTGCGCTAGCCGCGCGTTTCGCGTATTTCAAGTGTCAACTTCGCGTCGCAATATCTCGGGATGTAATTGGAATATTGCAATGCAATCAACGCCATTGTTTATGTGATTTGTCATGCTATGGATTGCTGAAGAAAAAAAGATCGGGTGTCCATTAAAAAAACATACGTTTGTGTTAAAAAACACATTTGCTTTCGTTTTAGAATGTTTCCAAATATGTACATTCATGGGCGCCAGCCGTACATTGATACTGGTGAAAGTCGTTTTCCAAAAGTTGTTATTGTTCCAGAGATATTTTGGGTGGACAAGATAGCTGACTTGCCATTCTACATTCACGAAGATGCTAAGCTAGTGCTTTTTGCTGATGATACAAGTATAGCTATCACACCTAACAAACAGGTAATAACTCATGAAATTGTAAATGATATCTTTCAGAAAGTTATTAAGTGGTTATCTACAAATGGACTCCAATTAAACTTTAATAAAACCCAGTATATACAGTTTCATACAGTAAATGGCATGACACCATTAATAAATTCAGAATTTGAACATAAATCTGTAGCTAAGGTAGATTATTCAAAATTTTTAGGTGTTTGCATTGACGAGGGACTGAATTGGAAGAAACATATAGAAGATCTCCTGAAACGTTTCAGTTCGGCTACTTATGCTATCAGAGTCATTGCAAAATTTGGTGATATACATCTCAGTACATTTGTTTACTATGCCTGTTTTCATTCATTGCTTTCATATGGGATCATATTCTGGGCCAATTCAACATTGAGTAAAAAAAGTATTCATTGCAGAAAAGCGTGTAATCAGAATAGTTGCTGGAGCCCACCTAAGAGCATCCTGCAGACATTTATTTAGGGATCTTCACTGTAGCTTCACAATACATATATTCACTCATGAAATTTGTTATTAATAATCTGACCCAACTCAAAAGTAATAGCAGTGTGCATAGTTACAATACTAGGAGAAAGGATGAAGTATGCTGCCACAAAAGTGTTTGGTCACTTACCAAGTAGCATCAAAAGTCTGACAGTCAACTAGTATTTGAAAAGAAATTAAAGGAATTTCTGAATGGCAACTCCTTCTACAATGTAGATGAATTTTCAGATAAAACTTTAAAAAATTCTTTTTAAAAATAAAAAACAACAAAAACTGTAATAAAAATCGTTAAAATATTGATTTTCAAGTGTAGACAATAGTTACTAGACTGATACGTTCCACATCATTACGAAATGTCGTATATATGATCGATGGATGAAGTATTAATCTAATCTAATCAAAGGTAGTATTTTCCTACTTGTTCAGCAAATATCAGTCCGCTGTAGAATTTCTGAACATATCAGTTCTAATATAGTAAATTTCCTCGACACGAAAGTTTCTGACCAAGCATATGCGTATTTAAGTAAAGAAAAATACGACTGTGCTGACTTAAATCAGGAACTGATTTTCAGCCGCCATATAGTGTGGTCTAAGAAATTCGCTGTAGGCTGTATCATGAAAACACGACAGTGAAAGTTTACGAAATTCGGTTTTCGTGTTCCGAAAGGTGTGTTGCATGAAAACGAAGTAACACATTCCATTTTCTCACATTTGTATCTTCAAACGAGTGTCACAAACTCGTCACCTTTAATAACAGACAAAGCAGTGCTATCATACGAGCAGGCAAGCAACAAATTGAGGTTGGACGTACGACGAACACAAAACTTCGGACAGTGCGCCTTAATTCGGCTTTTCTGCGCTATGGTAGGAGACGACCGGCTAAAGTGCCTTCTCCTGGACTCGTGACCTTACGGATTGGGCTCTAGACGGCTCAGACCAAATTTAACTAAAAAAGATGTTCAAATGTTTGTAAATCTATCGGATCAAACTGCGTGGTCATCAGTTCGTAGCTTACAAACTACTTAAACTAAGGTAAACTGACCTACGGACAACACACACACACACACACACACACACACACCCATGCCCCAGGGAGGACTCTAAACTCCGACGGCGAGCATCCACGCGCTCCGCAGCGAGGCGCCTTAGACCGCTCGGCTACTCCACTGCGGCACCAAATTTCACTCCCTTAACTGATGGTTGAGTTCGATTGCGGCGCAGACCACCCAAAGCTACAGTCATCAGTTGCCAACAATGCACTGTGAAAGCTGTTGATGGTTCCATAATTGTGTGACTTATTTCTGAACTGACCAGAGTTCGTCGTCTTGTTCAACTGACCCAATGTCTATGATCAGTTGCACGGAAACCATTTGCGGCCATTCATGGGCTTCCTGTTCGCAAACACCAATGGACTTTTTGTAATATGCCATGTCGCCCTGTCCATAATTCCCCGAGATTAGTTTTGAAAAAAATTCTGGGCAGTCCGAGCGAATAATTTCGCCACGCTATGCGCGAGGCCTTTCCCCGTCTGGGGTTCGAATCCTCCCTCGGGCATGGTTGTTTATATTCTCTTTAGTATAAGGTAGTTTATAAGTAGTTTGTAAGTTTAGGGACCTTTCCGTAAGCTTAACAAACGTTTTAACATTTTTCTGAATTTCGCCACGCAAACCGAATATTTTTATGGAAGTAATGGAGGGGTCAGTTTGTGCTCGGCTTCAGCAGAGAGAGAGAGAGAGAGAGAGAGAGAGAGAGAGAGAGAGAGAGAGAGAGAGAGAGAGAAGAAAACGGTGCTTCCCAATTCTGAGTTCGTTTCTTGCAATCCATGGACGAAGGGCAACAGATAGGCTGCATACCTTTTGATGTCTACAAGTGCCGCACTGCAGACTGATACCGAAGAATATATGGTATATGTTACCAGATATGTCGTCGTTGAACGACTGGAGTATGATGCAATATGGTGTGATAAACTGCATTTAGGACAAGAAAATTTAATATGATGCTAATGAGCAGGAAAAACATTCGCATAATAGTCGAATACATTATTAGCAGTGAGCTGCTTGACACAATCGTGTCCGTTAAATATCTTGGCATATCTTCGAAGAGGGATATAATATGGAAGAAGCATGTGAGGATATTTGATGGGAAGGTGGATACTCGGTTTCGGTTTATCGGGAGAATTTAGGGACGTTTTGGTTCGTTTGGGAAGGATGCCGCAAGTAGAACACTAGTGCAACACATTCTGCACTCTACGTAGTACATAAGTTTGCGAATCTTTCATTTACTTAAGCAAAATAAAGGGACAATGTTCCACGAAGCACTTGCCAATATCAAAAACTTATCTCTTTTCATTCTCCACTCCGAGGAGAGAGCGGGCTGTTTGAGATCCGGCCCATAAAGTGTTTAACAGTAGTGTGTTACCACGAGGACCGAAAACAGTGTTTGTTGGATGGACAGTACTGAAAATAGGTGGGATGGATGCTGTTGTCTCTTTCAATGATTGGCAGGACAAAAGTAATTGAAGGAAGGAAGCGTAGGGTTTAACGTCCCATCGACAGCTTGGTCATTAGAGACGGAGCTAACGCTCGGAGTTTCGGGTAAGGATGTGGAAGGAAATCGGCCGTGCCCTTTTGAAAGGAGACATCCCGGCATTTGCCTGGAGTGATTTAGGGAAATCACGGAAAACCTAAATCTGGGTAGCCGGAGGTGGATTTGAACCACCGTCCTTCCGAATGCGAGTCCAGTGTCTTACCACTGCGCCACCTCGCTCGGTCAAAAGTAATGGACAAATTAGGCATCCAAGCAGGAAATAATACGACAACTGGTCTGACTGCCATAGACAATCAGCGACTATTGAAGCTGAAACGACTGCGGAATCCACCATTAAAGAGTCCAGAGTAAGGAAAAGACTCCTGAAAATGTAGAAGATAAGGAAGCAGCTGACCAGTAAGATTATGCTGCTGGAATGTTCTGTAAGAGCCGTACGATGAATCAAAACCACTGTGAACATTCATTTCTCATTTTCTCGAAACTACATTTTCAGAACATTAGGTACATATATCTCATAATGGTTTTAGCTATATTCACCAAATTTCTCCCACTTGAAGAGTGGGACATTGTATTATGCCTACTACATTGCAGAAATGACCTTTGTTTCTTATTCTGTATATGATTTTAACAGTAATTTTTAGACACAATAGTACTGAAGTGTAATAAGGGTTTGCCTATTTCCTCAGTTATACTCTAAACTACAAAACAAATGGCATAATGTGTTCCTACGAATGTTGAAAGGAACATGCCACAATCTAAATGCTATTAGACTGACGATGCACCAGAAAATGGTTCCAGAATGCGAACTTGTATTGTAAAACCATCTATTAGACAAAATATTGTAATTCTTGTACTACAAAGATATTTCAATAAATTTTCTACTACAGCTTGAGTTAATATCATTTATTGTTGGTACAAAGAAGCAGCTTCCTCCGCACTGTAGATCAAGAGAAATGTGAACCGAAGCAAGGTATGAAAATGCAGCTCGTTCACGTCCAGGTTCAAAAATGTTCAAATGTTTGTTAAGCTCAAGGGACATAACTACGGGGTCATCAGTCCCTAAACTTACAAACTACTTATCAACTACCTACAACTAAGGACGGCACAAATATGCATGCCCGAGGGGGGATTCGAACCCCCGACCGTAGTGGCCGGGCAGACCGTGACTTCAGCGCCTCAGTCCCCTCGGCCACCGCGGCCGGCCACGTCCAGGTCGCTTTAAAGTGTTTCCTGAAAATAACCAGTATTCAGGGCCCACGCAGGGTGGCGCCAATTAAGGTGACAAAAAGACTTCTCCCCTCTTTAGTGACACTGGAAAACACCAACATCCTCTGAAATGTTGACATAAGGGACGCCTACGGCTAGAAACCGCTTAGTTCGTTAGGTTGGTAACGATGGACATCCGTCTTCGACTGGCTCTGCGAGAGCCGAGCGCGTTGAGGCGCTATGCTGTGATGCGCGAGGCCGTTCTTCCCCGTCGGGGGTTCGAATCCCCCCTCGGGCACGGCTGTTTGTGCCGTCTTTAGTATAAGGTAGTTCATAAGTAGTTTGTAAGTTTAGGGACTGATGACCCCGCAGTTAAGTCCCATAAGCTCTACAAACATTTGAACATTTGGTTCTGCAGAGTTGGTGAGGTTGCAAAAACCAAAGCAAACAAATTCTTAAAATTTCAGTTAGCTAAGGTCAGTTTGTGTAAGTCTGTCAGGCTAAAAAAAAGTGTTCAAATATTTGTAAATCTTTGAGGCTTAACTGCTACGTTTATCAGTCCCTAGGCTGACAAACTACTTAAACTAAGGACAACACACACACACGCACACACAGACACACACACACACGCACACACAGACACACACACACGCACACAGACACACACACACACGCACACACACACACACACACACGCACGCACGCTCACACACGGAACCGCGCTCTCCGCAGCAAGGCGCCGTGGAAGACTCGACCACTCCACCTCGGCAGTAAGGCAATAAGGTGAACCTTTACAAGGCTATTAAAAAAAAACATGTTTTGCTTCAAAACTGTAAAACATAGAAGCACTATTCCAATGTTCCTTAAGTTTTTCTTTCAATATGAACACTATGTGTCAACCAAAAAATATCGAAACGGCGGCTCATTTTTGCCACACACAAAGAAGCTGGTCCTTCGTTATCGAATTCACAGGCTCCAAAATTCCATGTCGCCGACTTTCAAGAGTGTCACTCATAGTGTGGGTAAAATCGCGGCCTTTTCTGCAACTCCACAGGAAAAAGTCGCAAGGTGTGAGGTCGCCGGCCGCTGTGGCCGAGCGGTCTGCGCGCCGTCAGTCCCCTTTCTGCACGAATCACCCCTCGGCCATGGATATTTGTACCGTTCTTAGTATTAGCTAATTCATAAGTAGTTTGTAAGTTTAGGGACTGATGACCACGTAGTTAAGTCCCGTAAGCTCTACAAATATTTGAACATTTTTGGTGTGAGGTCCGGATGTATGGGGTGCTAGCGGCGATGAGGTTGATCAGCCCCACAGATAAAAGTTGATCAGCTTCATCGCAGGTGTGCGGACCTCACACCTTGTAGTATCGGGTGTGAGATTACCGCCCATTAGAAATATTGGTAATTAATAGCATTTGTAATTAAACAGTATGAAGTTCACTGCAAACATTGACCATGCCAATGCACCAAATGTTACACAATTTTAATCTTAATAATTATGGTATCAATGTATGTACGCAGTTGGGTGACAATATTTATAGTTAGGCCATAGGCAGAAATTCTCCACGTTGAGATTTGCTGTGTGCTTGTAGCTGAGGGGAGGCGGCGAGCAGGCCGACTTTGGTGGCTTGTTCCAGCTTAGGATTTTGCAGGCTAGTTTCCGGCGAGGGGAGAGAGGGACAATGGCGAGTGCCAGGCGCAGTGCAGTGCACAGCGTGAAATAAAATATTCTAATACTACTGGCATTTGAAGTAATACGATTCAGTTAGGAATCTTTAAGGCCCTCATTACAAAATAGCCTCTTGACAAATAAACAATACATTAGCTGATATAGTCACATCTGGCGTAATATGTTTAATTGACAATGAAAAGTAATAAATTACCAATGAATACAAGACAGTTACACAACTAGCATGGCAATGTTTGTTTATAAAAATAATACATTAACTATTTCTCATTTTATTTTCAATTAATCTTGTGATTTTTATCTTGAAGTATTCAGTTAAATCACTTATCTGTGATACAAGAAATTGCACGATTATAATAAATAGTACAAAGGATGTTTATACCAATATAAATAATTAAGAAGACTTTTGTTTAATGTGTAGTGTAATTATTTTGATTTTAAGTAAAGTTTTAGAAATGTATTGGCTGAGCGCTGTACGTTGGCAAGTCGGTTAGAACAGCTCACATGGGGAAGTTGATGACGTAGGGAAAAAACCCTGCAGCTGGGCCTTGGGCGCGCGCGCGCTCGGCCCAGGAAGTGGGGAGTCGGGTGCGAGTGGTGGAGCTGGCCGGGCGAGGCGTCGCTCTGCACGGTCGGCGTGTGGATCTCCAGGTGGAGACTAGAAGATTTTTTGTGTGGCAATTGCCAGGTGTGGTTGCTCGTCGTAGACTGCACCAAATTGAATCGAGTGCTACTGTGTGTTTTGGCAGGTGGAACAAGGTGTGCATCGCACTGAATTAAAGTGACTGTGTTTTGTTAATATAACACGTGTCGTCGCATAGGCATGAACATGAACGGTGTTTGAGACAGGCACATGGTGTGAAAACTATTTGCGACAAATATTCATTTTGTCTGGGGGCTCACGAGCTATAACTTTATTTGATAAATGTGTCGAAGTACAGACGTATCAGCCACAGGGTTTTAATATGGTGTAATAAACAACATAAAGAGAACTTCCACGTGTTTTCAAAGATAGTAGTTAGTACACCCTTTTTCTCACATGAACTTACTTTATTATGAATTTTTTTGTTAATCATATGCAGGGAAGGAAAGTTGCGAACGTGTGATATCATCCCCTAGAAAACGAGTCAAACAGTAGCAATAACAGTTCCAGTGTTTTTGCATGTTTAGGAATTTGGTTCGCAGTTGGTGGTTGTGAGTTTTAAAAATTAATTTTTCGCAATTTTAAACTCTCACCCCGACCTTCACCCTCGCAGGGGTTGCAGAAAGACTGAGTTTTTACCCACACTATGCCTGACACTTTTGATAGTCTGAGAGATTGAATTGTTGAGAGTGTGAATTCGATAACGAGAGACAACTTTTTTGTGTGTGACAAGAAATGAGCCACCGATTCGAAATTTATCACGTAGCAAATCGTGCTCATATTCAATATTATCAATGTAACCTTCCATTTTTCTAGGAATGTTGAAATTGTATATCTGACTTTCATAGTTTGTAAGGAATAAATGTTTTTAAGTAGTCCTATGTTTGCTTTCATGCACAGATTTTATATCACGTATTTGCAGCCCCTTGATTCTCCTCGAGTACTATTCTGCAGTAAAACTATAGATCAAACCTTTTGATCATTTCGGTACCATCATTTTTAATTCCCTACACACTGTCATTCTGCCTTGCTACTCTATGAACTGATATGACACGATTTCTAGAATCTAATATTCACTCTGTGCAATGGAGTATATGCTGATATAGTTTTTCTTACGACTGCCTCCACAATGCCGTGACGATCCTTGTGCAACACAGCACGAGTTTTACCTGGGCTTGGTCCATTTGTAAAGGTTCCTCGGCATTTTCACTTCTTAATCGCAGCACTAGACCTCGGAAACTTCAGTGATATTTCCTTGATGAATTTGCAATAATATCTAGTGACTATTCCACGATCGAAGTGACTGGTTATTCTGACCTAAACATTGCAATATAACTACTTCTCAATCACTACCCACTACTTGTCTACTGCTGGATTCGCTCCTTGTGACTTCTAATGGCCAATTCTGCATTATGCATGGGTGTCCGGCTGCTTTTAATCAAAAGTTAATATTCAATCGTACATTGATGGCCATCCGAAATAGAACAGAAAGAAAGAACTGGAGATAACACGATGTTCAAAGATGACATGGTTCAAAGTACAGTCCTATATGAAGTAAGAAACACCAGGAAAGCTGTACTGAGCGTTGCCGTCGTCGCTGGCAATCGCCGCTCCTACAAGCTACGGCATTCAATGCTGATGGAGAATAGGAGTCCGTTCTGCTAAATATGTTGCCACAGTGGATCTGGTGCAGCAGCGAGTGGGTTATTCCCGGAATGATCCAGCTAATCTATTAAAGGGCGAGACATGCGGAGAACGCGGATCTAAGGTAGCCATTCCATTTGATTGTTGACGAAGAAAACAAATGGAAACCCTGCGAACTATCCAACTCTAACTAGCAGATAACAGTACTACTGGTGATAAAACTTTTCTCGGTATTGGACCGCGTCGTCAGTATATCAAATATTTCACCAACGTTTCGGCCACTATTGCAAGCGGCCATCTTCTGTGTGTTACGTAACACCGAGAAGATGGCCGCTTGCAATAGTGGCCGAAACGTTGGTGAAATATTTGATATACTGACGTTGCTGCCCAATACCCAGAAGAGTTTTATCAACAATGACAACGGCCGCGGATGCCTTCGTTTACAATACTACTGGTGTTACTGAAAAACGCAATTATTTTTATACGTTCTGACGTGACTTCATGCGTCCTTGTATTGGGGAATGTTTCCGCTGTTATGTTTATAAGCTATTTGCTCATACAGAAAACAGCGTTTTCCAGACTACATCATAAGCAGTACCGTCTGTTGATTCGAGTTGGGCAGTGCAATGAGTTTCCACTATTATGTTTATAACCTATTTGCTTGAAAAATGCGTGCCATCCATGGTCGTGGTCGCGAGTTATCCTGCTGCAATGCAGCCGAAGGTATGACAGGCCAACAGGCTCCAACAATTCCAAAATGTAAGGTTCAATACAATAATGGAAAGTCCAGGTTAGAATTAATAATATAGTAAGGACAGTTTACAACTCACCGCAAAGACGTGGCGGCGAGCTGCGACAGGCACATACAAAAGACACACACATACAACACATTCAGCTATCGGCCATGGCCTTCTTCAGAAAATAGAACGCTCACGCAATCACACAGGCACACAACACAGTCATATAACCATCACCTCCGGCTGCCGCACTTCGAATGTAAGGTTGGCTAGTTATGGTACCGGTATTGCGTACTAGGGGATACAGAAGTTGAATACATTCTATAACGACGTTTCGCAGTTTTACCCAACTGTTTGCTGAAACTGGAAGTGTGAATCCTAGAGAAAGACTCCAATGGATGCTAATGACGTGACATGATCATCATAGGCTATTGATCAATATCGTTGTGCAGCGGCAGAGTTTGTTAGGAATACTCACTACTGTGGGCAGAGAGGTGCCTTGCGGCATCTCTGTTCTCTAGGCACTGCAATCACTTCAAACCTTTTAACTCTCCTCGATGCCATTCTCGATTACCTGCAAAAAAGAAAAAAAGTATATATTTTAGGAGGAATTTGAAAGTACACTACAGTCGAAATTATATAAGTTTATTACGAAAATCAAAATGCTTAAAATCATCATTCCAAGACAGTGTTATACGCTTTTAAAAACCGGCAAAGAAAATAAAAAAATCAAGGAAGAAAAAAATCGCGATTAAAATAATCATTAGGATATAGAAAGAGAGTAGAAATTATATTAAGAATTACACAAAATTAGAGAAAAATATAGGTTTGTTGTGTACTTCAACGAAACTGAGTTCTCGTGTTTACATGTAAATAGCCTAAAGTAGAAAAAATAGAAATTTTGCCTTAACTGGTTTTCCGATTTGGCAAATGTATATAAAACATTACAAATTAACTTAGTAGTAACGTTTTACGGGCTCGAGAAAGAGCGGAATGGCCGCGTGATCTAAGGCGTCGTTCTCTACGGACTAGGTGGCCGTTCCCGACGGAGGCTCGAGTCCTCCCTCGGGCATGTGTGTGTGTGTGTGTGTGTGTGTGTGTGTGTGTGTGTGAGAGAGAGAGAGAGAGAGAGAGAGAGAGAGAGAGAGAGAGAGAGAGAGAGAGAGAGAGAGAGAGAGTGCGCGCTCGCATTAGTTTAAATAGTTTGTAAGTCTAGGGACTGACCAGGTTTACAGGCATTCGAACATTTTTAAGGTATTGGCATAAAGAAGCAATTTATTCAATACAACAAAATGTTGAACCAAACAATTAATAAAGAAGATCTACAAGACAAACAAGTCAAAGAAGGTGGTAGTAAACAGACAGCAGAACAGAATAAAGAAAAATGCTGGAGTATGAAAGCAAACTGAAAGTTCCCTAATTGGTCCATGACGAAAAAAGAAAGAATATCGTCGCGGCGGAGCGGCCGAGCGCATTGAGGCGGTATGCTACGATGCGCGAGGCCGTTCCCCCTCGGGCATGGATGTTTGTGCCGTCTTTAGTATAAGCTAGATTCCACTTCCAATCCGCAGGCGCCTAAGACTTTTCTTATTTCCGACCTAGGTTACACCGTATGATCGTCTTCAATGCTAAAAACCCACACAAAAAACAGTTAAAGTAAGGCACATCTCTACTTTTTAACAGTTTACGCCTGCCGCGGTGGCCGAGGGGACTGAGGCGCTTCAGTCACGGTCTGCACGGCCACTACGGCCGGGGGTTCGAATCCCCCCTCGGGCATGGATATTTGTGCCGTCCTTAGTTGTAGGTAGTTCATAAGTAGTTTGTAAGTTTAGGGACTGATGACCCCGTAGTTCAGTCCCTTAAGCTTAACAAACATTTGAACATTTTTTTAACAGTTTACATATGTTGTACTAATTTTGTGATCAGTGCCATCGATTATTGCGTCTCAAAGTTAGAAATTAGTTTTAAATTACTGTGATATTTATCAATATAACTACACAACAAATTTTTTGAGACATTTCTAAATTCTGAGCTCAGTAGAAGGAACTGTGGTAGACGAAAGATGGGTTTTATAATCTACAATACCAGCGACTTATGTCACCTTAGTTTTCTACAACCCCTTGCTCTAAAAATTGATTGGAAAAGTAGTTAACGTTTAGAGGCCTTTGTAAGTTTTGTAATGAAACAACAAAGACAACCTATCTTTAAATGCTCACTGTGATTTAGCTACTTGGCTAAATTCAGATATAGAAATTTGGTAACAACGGTAAAATTCAATCTCTATAGCAGCATATAGCAGTTGTTTCAAAAACAAAAAGTGGCCGACATAAATTTAGAGGAGTCCTACCGTAACCAAAACGAAGACTAAAATAAGTCTAAATTATACTGTAGAATGTTTGAAAACTGTTTATATTTTGCTCCATAAGGTAGTGTTTTTGGTGAAAACTAGAAGTTACTACAGTTCGGAAATGAGTATCTGTTGGGACACGGGACGTTGAGGATGTACTCTCATAGTTTGCCTTTAATTTTTAGAGTGGACACGATTTTTTAAGGCCAAATCGAAGTACCGTAACACGCACATGTATTCATATGTAAATCCCCTGGCTATCACAGAGGTGAAGTATCATAATGCTTTCTGTAATAATGTATCGACAGAAATCTTCGTTGACAGACTGATGAGCGCCATACAGTTTACCAGAGGATTAATAGGTGCTATGCGTCAGTGATTTCTGGGCGATGAATTGCCAGCGTTATTGGAGAACGTCGATCTTGCCGAAAGTCGACGATTGTGGTCTACGCACGACGGGGCAGCTCTCCACTTTCTACGGTTCGTGAGACAGTTCCTCGCCGCATCATTTCATGGTCGGTGGTTTGGTTAATGTGGTTCGCTGGCTGGCATCCCAATTCCCTGAAATCGAATCCGTTGTATTTATGGCTGTGCTAGCCAATCCGAAGAACTGTTGAAGTATGTGGCATTGATCGCTTACTTAGCTTGCATTTATGACGAATCCTTAATTCAGAGTGAAGTTCCTAGGGAATCGAAAAAAAAAAACGCAGGCAACTACCATTTATGAGAAAGGTGAAAGTACTGACCAACATAACTACAGGCTTATATCGATGACATCAGTTTCCTGTAGGATTTTGGAGCACATTCTCAGCTCGAATACAGGAAATTTCTTTGATAGGGATAAGCTCCTTTCTATGAATCAACACGGGTTTAGAAAACATCGTTCTTCTGGAACTCAGATAACCCTTTTCTGACATGACATCTTGACAGCCATGGATGAAGTACAACAGTAAGATTGTGTTTTTTTTTCGATTTCAGAGTCATTTGACGCGGTGCCGCACTGCAGATTACTAAAGAAGATACGAGCATTTGGAATAGGCCGCGCAGGAGTAGCCGAGCGGTCTGGAGCGCCACGTTACGGATCGCGCGGCCTCCCGCGTCGGTGGTTCGATTCCTTCCTCGGGCATGGATATGTGTGTGTTGTCCTTAGGTTAGTTTAACTTAGTTTAACTAGTTTAGGAACTGATGACCAATGTAGTTCGCTCCCATAGGATTACGAACATTTTGAACATTTGGAATAGGTTAACAGATTTGTGAATGGCTGGAAGACTTCCTAAGTAATAGAACACATTATGTTGTTCTCGACGGCGAGTGTTCATCAGAGACGAGTGTATCGTCAGGCGTGTCTCAGGGTAGTGTGATAGGACCGCTATTATTTTCTATATATATAAATGATCTGATCGACAGAGTAAATTGTAATATGCGTCTGTTTGCTGATGATGCTGTGGTGTATGGGAGGATGTCGTCATTAATTGACTGTAATGCATACAGGATGACTTAGATAAAATTTCTAGTTGGTGTGAAGAATGGCAGCTATCTCTCAATGTAGAAAAATGTAAGGTGATGCCCGTGAGTAGGAAAAACTATCCCATAACGTTCGAATACAAAATTAGTAGTTAGCTTCTTGATACAGTCGCGTCGTTCAAATATCTAGGCGTAAGTTCCCCATAAAGTTATTCGGGGTATTAGACCGCATCGTCATTAAAACCAACAGACGTTTCCGCCGCTATTTCAAGTCGCCTTCTTGAGTCAGACGAATACCCTGAAGAAGGCGACTTGTAATAGTGGCCGAAACGTCGGTTGGTTTTAATGACGATGCGGTCTATTTCCGTGAAGAATTTATTGGAAGTTACAATGGCTGCGGAGGCCTACGCGTAACATTGCAGCTAGGTTAGTTTCAAAATTGTTTCAAATGTTTGTATAGCTTAAGGGACTTAACTATGGGGTCATCAGTCCCTAAACTTACAATCTACTTACGAACTAATACTAAGGACGGCACAAATATCCATGCCCTAGGGGAGATTCGAACCCCGACCGTAGTGGCCGTGCAGACCGTGACTGGCGCGCCTCAGTCGTCTCGGCCACTGCGGCCGGCCTAGGTTCGTTACTGGTAGGTTCGACCAATGTGCGACTGTCACAGAAATGCTCCGGGAACTCGAATGGGAATCGCTGGAAGAAAGACGGCGATCTTTTCGAGAAATTCTGTTGAGGAAATTTAGAGGGCCGCAATTTGAAGCTGACTGAAGAACGATCTTGCTGCCGCCTACTTACGTTTCGCGTGAAGATCACCAAGACAGGATAAGAGAAATTAGGACTCATTCACAGACATATAGATATTCTTTTTTCCCCTCGTTCAGTTTGAGAGTGGAATAGGAAAAGAAATACCTAGTAGTGGTGCAGTGTACCCTCTGCGACGCACCTTACGGTGGACTGCGGAGTATGTATGTAGATGCAGCGAACTTAAAGGACCGCTCTTTTCAAACCCTGTAATTGTCTCCGATTCGAGGAGAAAGTTGATAAACCTCTTAAATGATGCTGAATCATGACGTCACCCTTGGGCTCGGTAACATGCGGCACGGTGTTGACGCTTGGGACAAAAAGGACCAGAGCTCGAAATTTCATGTGAGTTAATGAGTTTGTAACAATATACACATGCAACGCCGCACCAAAATATCCGGGTATCGCCAACTGCTGCACTCTAAGGATGGTGTGTCTCAGATGTTCCGGCAGACAAGTTTCCTCCAAAAACAGGTTCAGACGATTCTCTAGTTGAAGCCAGATGTGAGATCTGTGACTAGCACTTGAGGGCAATTCTGACGAGTCCATTCAGCATGCGGTTGGGCCATCCTGTGCGCTGCATGGTGTCTAGGTGTCAACGCTGACCTCCCCTTGGACGTCGGGAGTGAAACTGCTTGTCATGCAGCTTATTGTGTACAGTCTGATCGAAACACGATGTCCTGTAGCTGCACCAAAATCATTATTCAAGAGTTCGTCTCAGGGTCCAGAGCGGGGCAAGTCATCAGCAATTCCTGTCTCTCTGTACCT
This sequence comes from Locusta migratoria, assembly GCA_026315105.1. Classification (NCBI taxonomy): domain Eukaryota; kingdom Metazoa; phylum Arthropoda; class Insecta; order Orthoptera; family Acrididae; genus Locusta; species Locusta migratoria. Next base: position 322,613,326 of record CM048745.1, on the reverse strand, counting down.
CCTTCATCTCCGAACAACATCGCCTTGGTTCATTCCGAGACGTCTGGAAACTTCCCTTGATGAGGGAATAACAGAAGAGGACCCTAAATATAGGATCAGTGATGATGGTGAGGAAACTTCATCACATCTAATCTTCGAATGCGTTGCATTGGAGAGCAAAAGGCACTGAACATTTGGGACAACCAGACCCGAAGAAATTGTGTCTAATAACGAACTGGTAAAGGGACTTCTTGCACTGTTCAAGTGCATTGGTTGGCTTTACTAGATATACAGGGAGTGATACCACACAATAAACTTAGTTTCAGTACTGGCTGTGGCGGTTTGGACCAAAACTGTTTTGGCTTCCCTGAGAAAATCTATTAATCAATCCCTCGATGAGAGTTCCTTGTGACACAAAGTGACAATATGGATACGATCAAACTTCGGAATTGACCTTCGAAACATGGCAGAACTAAAGTTCTTCATTTCTGGTGTCATGACTCCGACGCATTGGCACTGCTCATGCGTGGTTGTTCTTCAAATTTCCGTGCATATTGAGTGACATTATGGACAATCTAAGAAAAAGTGTTCTTAAAGAAATACGCACTTTCAACGTCGGCGTTTAGGAGCCTTGGAACCAAGGTGATGCAACACTTCGTATATGCATAGTCCTCAGTAGCTTTCGAGCATCATCATTTAATTTTTCTCTATTGTGTCAGGAACACACGGAAAGTTGAACTACTGAGTATGGTAGTTTGTGTACAATTTAATAATCTAGGACAGCAAACACTGCGTCTATATCTACATAACTACCCTTGAACTCACATTGAAGTGGATGGCTTTCTCTATTAGCACCCGGGAAAAGAAACACATATTTCTTTCCGCTTTCGATACGGTCTCTTATTTTATTATGATGATTATGCCTCCGTATGAAGGTGGATGCTAACAATATATGTTCGCATTCGGAAGAGAATTTTCGTAAATATATCTCTCCGCAGGGAATAACGCCTTTCTTTTTAACGATTTCCACACCAACTCTCTCTCCCCTATTTCGCGATAATACAAAATGAACTGTCATTCTCTGAACTTTCTATGTATTCTCCGTCAGTTCCACTTGGAGGGAATTCCATAAAGCGGAAAAATAAAATATGACGCAAAAATGTAGTGCAGGTAGTTCCTGTAGTACAACCGTTGCATCTTCTGAGTGTTCTGCCAGGGACACGTAGCCTGTGTTTCGCCTTCCCTACATTATTTTTTATGAGTTCGTTCTAATTTAAGTTGTTCGTAATTGTTACTCCTAGCTATTTAGTTGAATTTACGGCTTGCAGATTTGCCTGATTTATCGTGTAAATGAAGTTCATCGATTTCTTTTGCTGTTCATATGGACTTCTCAGAGTTCATTTTTTAGGGTCAACTACCAATTTTTTCACCATGCTGATATCTCTTCTGAATCATTTTGCAGTTGCTTTTGATCTTCTGGTGACTAACCGATAAATGACAAGCCGGCCGCGGTGGCCGAGGGAACTGAGGCGCTTCAGTAACGGTCTGCACGGCCATCCCCCCTCGGGCATGGATATTTGTGCCGTCCTAGTTCGTAAGTAGTTCATAAGTAGTTTGTAAGTTTAGGGACTGATGACCCCGTAGTTAAGTCCCATAGACTTTACAAACATTTGAACGTTTGATAAATGACAAGATAATCCGCGAACAGTATAAGAAAGCTGCTCAGATTGTCTCTTAAATTGTTTACAAAAGCTAAGGAACATTAGAAGCCCTATAATAATTCCCGGTAGAAAACGATATATCACTTCTGTTTTACTCTATGACTTTCCGTCAGTTACAAAGTACTGTGCCCTTTCTGACAGAAAATCACGAATCCAATCGCACTACTGTGACGGTATTTCCATTAGCACGCAATTTGCTTAGAAGATGTATATAAGGTACTTTGTCAAAAGCCTTCAGAATATTTGAGGAAAGTATATGTTCAAATCCTTCTGCAAACAGACGTCAGTGAAACAGGCCTGTAATTTTGCGGATCACTCCTATTTCCTTTCTTGAATATTAGAATGACCTCTGCAGATTTCTCGTCTTTGGGTACGGATCTTCCTCTGAGCGAGTGGTTGTATTTGATAGATAGATATGGACCCTCCATTCTATGGAGCTATTGCATCAGCATACTCTGAAAGATACCTAATTGTTAAACAATCTGGACCGGAAAGTTTGATTTTGTTAAGCGATTTGCTTTAATACTCCAGTACTGCAGGACTACAGTAAGTGAGAAGAAGACGCTTCTGTGAGAGGAAGAGTGATGAGGCAATACGGCGCGGAAGAGAAGCAGCTGCCCGCGGTGGTTGGCACAGTGAAAGTCATCGCGGGAACCAATCTGGCCAGCAGAGTCCAATTACGACACCACTAAGATCTCACTGGCCACAGCTGTTGTGAGACTCTCAAAACGTGACTCACAGGAGTGCACCTTAGATTGTATCATCCTACTTGTAGTAGAATTCCCTTCATTTAATAGGTTTGAAAAATTCTGGAGATTGTAGAGGAGATGAAGTTTTAGTAAGGAACCGAAGCCTGGATTAGATTAGATTAATACTTGTTCCATAGATCATATATAGCATCATTTCGTAATGATGTGGAACGTGTTAGCCTAGTAAATGTTGTCTACACCTGACAATATTTTAAAGGTTTTTTATTGCATTTTTTGTAGTTTTTTATTTATTCTTTCTATTCTAAAAATTCACCTACATTGTAGAAGGAGTTGCCATTCATAAATTCGTTTAATTTCTTTTTAAATAGTAGTTGGCTATCTGTCAGACTTTTGATGCTACTAGGTAAGTGACCAAAGACTTCTGTGGCAGCATAATTCACCCCTTGAATAGTGAATATCATCCTTTCTCCTTGTGTTATGGCTATGCACACTGCTATTACTTTTGAATTGGGTCGGATCGTTAATAAGAAATTTCAGGATTGAATATATGTATTGTGAAGCTACAGTGAAGATCCCTGCAGGATGCCGTTGGGTGGGCTCCAGCAATTATTCTGATTATAAGCTTTTGTGCAATGAATACTTTTTTACTCAATGTTGAATTGCCCCAGAATATGATCCCATATTAAAGCAACGACGCTGCGAATTATCTTTAAGTACTGTGAAACAAATCATTTATACTGCAATCTCTTTCCCGTATTTCGGAAAGAGGTACTATGAACCAAACCAAGAAATAAGTAAAATACTTTCGAATCCATTAGGGCTGAGTGGTACAGCTAATCAATTAGATTGTTTAGTAATAAAAGACAGTGTTGGTTGCAAATTTTTATCTATTTTTAACGCGTTTCATCCTTGTGAGGCATTCTCAGAAAGTCTTGAAATATCACATCAGATGAAGTAAAACCCTTGATAGCCACAGTCTGGCAGCGTCAAATTATTACACTAGGTTACGGTCGACAGTGGGACCGTGTTGACCAGGAGTGCCAATGTGCCCCTATTGCTGCACATTCGTGGCCGACGCTGCAACTCCGTTTTAGGATTCTGATGGCTTTTGTCGACCGTATTCTAGTTTAATGATTTGACGGTGCCAGATTGTGGCTAGTAAGGGTTTTAGTTCATCTGAGACTTTCTGAGGACCCCACAAGGGTGAAACGCGTTGAAAATGAGAGACTACAACCACGAATGTCTTTTATTAGTAAACAATAAGTAAGTGTCTGGTAAACGTGGACAGCGTAATGGTCACACGACCGTTCGAGCCAACCGGAAGATACGGATTCGAGTCCCATCACAAATTTTCATGTCACCATTAAATTGAACATTTAATGCATATTATATTTGCGATTTCGAATACATTCCTTGTATTTCATTCGTTATCTGCAATTGTCACAGTATCTGAAGGACATTTGCATTGGTTCAGTCAATAAAATCTGACACCGCACATTACATTTAAATAAGCCACAGCAAGGGTTGGGACGATTGTAGAAACGTCTGTCCTTGTGCGGTACTAATTTCTTTTTTTCTGCCTATTTTGATGGAAACGAGCCTTTATACTTCTCCACGCAACGCTTAAGTTACCTATAAAAGTCCCATTAAAAGTGTCGGGCAGAGTGCTCTGCTATTTATACACAGACAGAATGTACCAGAAATTAGAAGAATAGTTAACACAAGAAACATGTAGAACATACTGGAAATAATAATTACAAAGAAATATATTTTCGCCGGTGGACGGAATTGAAACGGCGACCTTCAGCACCGCAATCGGTGACATTATCCACTACGCCTCGCTGGCAACGTGTTAACTCGGGTTCTATTCTGCTGAATATTGATAAAATAAGGGCCTATACAAAGTATTGAGTTCAAATAAACGAAGAATTTTTAGGTACTTACGTAAATTGTGCTCTATATATTTACAAAGAGCACCTTGTAAGCATACTGAATATCAAGTGCAAAGATTTTGCTAGAACTCGTAACTAAGTTGTTAATATGTGCATCTTGTATGAATCTAGTGAGCGTAAAGAGAAAAGGGGGAATAAAGTTACAGCGTGTAAGGGTCATTTATTACGGTATTCTTAAGAAAAACGGTTTTTTTTAACACGGAACGAGACGGAGAAAAAGTGAGAATGACAGTACAACAATCAGACGACTAGCAGTCTACGTAAAAGAATCACATCCTAACTTCAGCCTCTGTTTTATGTATGCTTTACTGTCACGTTTGTAAACGCTACGGAAGATCATCTTTCTGTCAGGTCCCCCCAGTCTTTGGTAAGGCGTCTTGCTGGTTCACCGAGCCTTCTGCAGATCGATCCAGTGGCTGCAGTACAGACACCATGCCAACGTTCAATAGGCCACCTCTTGAAATAAGAGGATGTGGAAGAAGGATGGATAAGAAGGAGGGGGAAAGAAGACGGAGGGGGAAGTGCCGCTGGTCAAAGCACAACCCGCCTCTGAGGACGGCAACCATTCTGCGTTATGACGATGAGACGTTGCAGCCTCCATACTTGTGGCCTTCCGACACGATAAAGCGCCTCTGGAGAAAAAAAAAAAAAGTTTCTCACTGTGTAATATTGAATAGAGCCCTTATCTATGACAGGCGTCTAAGTCGTGAGCAACCTTTTTTGTCATTCCCGGCCTATGGTTTCAGGAATGGTTCTGTTCAGGACGCGCGGGATGCATAGACAGCTGATACAGCTGTACTGATTAGTAAGTTTTATTTACTTATATGTAGAAAGTAACTCATAATCTCTCTCTTCTCACGGCGGCGTCTTCTTCCTCGCTGCTAGCTGCGCCGAGTCCTAATGACTGCCTAGTTCGAAGCCGAATTCAGATGGGTCTTCCAGACGCATGTCGGCCTAGATATAGCCGCTTGTAGAGGGCGCGTTTCTCGGCTTCTCACTCCAGGAGGCGCGGCGCCGGCGTGTGATTGGCTGCCGGTCATCTGCTGCCTTGTTCACGATCGTTCACATAAGTCTGGCATGTGGCGCTGACTTTACGCCACAACACAACCCTTTGTTCAAATTACAATAATGAAATACAAACTAATTCAGGATTTTCACCACTTATTGTCATATTCTGACGTCATTAGCCTCTATCACATGGCACAGGCGTATTGGCCGACATCAGTGTTACGTTTCAGCTGCGTATAGTGTAGAATGGCTGGCTCATGGCCATAGGTATTGAGTTTCTAAGAAATTTCATAGCTAGCAGATCACTTCATACGTGGAATGGGTGGGAAAATATGACATATGGTGTAACATATCGCATGGCGTGAGAAATTGCGCCAGTACTGCCCAGAAGTATTCTGATTGGCTGCCCTCCACCTCTGTGTTAGATTCCATCTATGATTTCTTAATTATAAATATTAGATAAACTATTGTATAGAACTTAATGTGGTTTTGTGTAATTAAGGGGTTTACTTGCTTTATTATGGTTCGTTTTGTATATGTAACTATACTCTTAGTTTTAAGAAATAATTGAATGCAGACGTTCTAAAAAGTGCGTTTCGCGCCAAAATTTATACTGTGCGGACCCAGCACTGCCCATCTGCAGACAGTCTAGCATGTCTCTCGCGTTAAGACCTATGACAACCACGCTCTTAAAAATCGTCTCAGGCAGTTCAAACTTTATATTATTACCTACTGTAATTAGGATTCAAGTGTACGAAAATCATGGATAGTATTACACATCTCGCTTATTGTTTCATGACATATAAATAAACATTTTGAAACAACTGCCATGCCGTCTTATTTGAAAAATACGTATGATCCTAGCCACCAGGTTTAAAAGTCTCACAGCTCTTCGGGATAGGATAATTGAAGACCAATGCGCTGCTTCTGCGTGGGGTTAGCAATGGAAAAGGCAGATTAGTGAACAGAAACTTTAACTGCACGCACTGAGGATGCATGTAGGTCTACGGCCCTCACGTGCAGTGGTACGTAATTAAATCTTTGGACACTGGCACGAGTGCTGTGGTAACACCGCCGAGGGAAAGTATTACTACGGGACTTAAGTGTTTTGGCTATTAGTCCCTAGGCTTACAAACTACTTAAACTATGTTAAACTAACCTAAGAACAACACAAACACCCACGCCCCAGGGAGGACTCGCACCTCCGATGGCGAGTAACCCCGCGGTCCGCAGCGCCTTAGACCACTCTGTTACTCCATCGTGGCAGAGAGAGATAACTTACATAAACTTACCAATCACTTTTAATAAACGCTCTCTCAATTTTTCTCCGACCCCGCCATAGTAGTCATTGAATTCCTTCTTTAAAGAGAAATAATTTGCTACTGAATTCACCACAAACTTCAACATGCGAATGGAGTTGCAAACATGCGCGCAAGCAATGTTGGGAAATGTGTCAAACACCAACATCCACGCACTGTTTTCATTGATTGCAACAGTGAAAGAGTTGATGAACTAATTAGAGACGCTACGTGTCTGTGACTGCAAACCGTGCAAAGCTTGCAGGTAGGGCATAGTGCAGTGCAAGAAATGATTCATAACTTAGGGTACCGAAACGTATTAGTTTGTTGGATCCCATCTTTGTTGGACGAAGAACACAAACTTCAGAGAAAAACCATCTGTGATAACCTTCCTCAGAGACTTCAAAACGAAGATGATGACGTTTTGACGAGTATTTTGACTAGCGTCGAAAGCTGGTTTCATCATTACGAATCTGAAACAAAACTCCTCAGCATGGAATGACACCACTTGGACACGCTATCAAAGAAAAAAAGTTATCCAAATTCATCCGAGCTGTTTGCCGCGTTATGATGATACATTTCCACCGTTTCGGTTCCGTTACACGAGCCTAAGTGAGTATTCCCTGAGGAAGGGTCCTGTAACGGATCCGAAACGTTGGAAATGTATCATCATGACGCGGAAAATAGCTCAGAAGAATTTCAATTTTAACAGTGATGACCGCAAAAGCCTACGTTCTTACAAAAAAAAGTGATCGGTTGGGAAGGTTATGCACAGTGTCTACTGGGATGCGCAGGGTCGCACTGTGGTTGAATTTATGGAACCTGGAGAAACCATAAAAAGCTGCTGCCTACATCCAGACGTTTAGGAAGCTGCTCTGTACACTATGTGACACAGTCTGAGGTTATGTAGGGGGCAATGGTTTACCTGCACGGCGTTCTATACCGTGGATGCCATGGAAGAAAGGCACTCATCAGGACGACACGATGCTGTACCAGTAACCGAAATCTGCCACAGCTAAATGGGAATGAGCTGCACGGCGTCATAAAGTTATTCCGAAAGTTTGTAAGCTTATGGAACCAAACAACTGTGCTCATCAGTACGTAGATTTACAGATTACTTAAACTAATTTAAACTAACCTAAGGAGCCGGCCGCGGTGGCCGAGGAGACTGAGGCGCTCCAGTCACGGTCTTCACGGTAACTACGGTCGGGGGTTCGAATCCCCCCTCGGGCATGGATATTTGTGCCGTCCTAGTTCGTAAGTAGTTCATAAGTAGTTTGTAAGTTTAGGGACTGATGACCCCGTAGTTAAGTCCCATAAACTGTACAAACATTTGAACATTTTGAATTTTAACCTAAGGACAACACAATCTCTCTCTCTCTCTCTCTCTCTCTCTCTCTCTCTCTCTCTCTCTCTCTCTCTCTCTCTCTCTCGCACGCACACACACACACACACACACACACATACACACACATACACACACCAGAGGGAGGACTGGAACCTCCGGTGGTAGTGGCCGCGTAGTTCCTGACAAGGCACCTAGAACCGCACGGTCATTTCCACGGGACATAAAGCTATTCCGAATATTGTCAGTTGACTGTCATTAGAGAACTTGGTTTACTGCTTTCCTGAGAATATAATTTTGTCTATGTGAAGACCAAGATGATATACCAATATTTGTACGTCAAAGTCGTAGTTTTAGAAAAATGAGCCTCTGATCATTGGTGTTAGATATTATTGAGTTTGACACGTGAAATAGCCTGCCTACAAGAATTATTCAACCATAGACTGATCCACTTAATGTGGGCCAGCTGATAACGCTTCGCACTTTAAATACGGAGTGATGGAAAAAAATGATTCCACTGTACAAAGAAACATGGCAGACGTCCTATCTCACCAATTGGCCCCAGGTCAGAAAGCTGCTGAATGCGAATCGAAATCGCAGATCTTTATGTTGTTGCAGTTCACCTTAGACTTGAGTACTGCCTTCACAAAGTAATCGCGCATCATTTAGGAAGGCGGCCCAGTTTTCAGCCGTTCTGCATATCCCCCTACATTATCACGCTGGCAGCCAATAATACTCATTCTTCAGGCGCTCCACTGGTCACGAGTTGAGCAATGTTTCCCCCAATGGCTCAATAGTTGGCTCTCGTCCGTAGCTCATCCCCTCCACGCTTCCCCTATCGCTCCGCCTCTAAGCGCAGAAGCGCCTTCCTGCATGACGCCAAATATAGTCAGGTGTTCTAGGTGACCAGCTAGGGCCGAAGTCAGAATGAACTTTGCTGAAAACTGTCAGGCATGATGATTGTGTAAAGGTTTGGCCGGTTGGAATGTCAGTTGATCCATCCTGTTGGATGGTCTTTACAACCTCTTTCAACGCTGCCACAAATGGTTTCAAAATCGTATCCACTCGTCTGGGACATTTCCCTCTCTTTCGTATATAAGTACATCATGAATGTGTTACGTTGAACATTAGCAGGAAAGGTAATTGGTCAACTGGTAGTCTCTTCTCGTTTTTCTATTATCTTCATCGATACTCTTCTTCCCGGTCAGTGATGAATGACTATTACAAAATCAGCAGAAATTCGGTGCATTTACAATTAGGTGATCATACATATTAACTATTTCAATAAATACTGCTTAAGAGTAGTGATATTCATGTACAATTCGAAGTACGTAATAACGTTGTTTTGTTACTTAAACAAAAGTCGTGGCAAGAAGGCTGAGTAATCTAAACGCCTCCCCAACCTTTTTAAGCTTATCCACTATTGATATTCTACAAAACGACTGCGTATTGAATAAAATGCAAAAAATGACAATCCGTCACTTTTGAAAGAATTGTTAATGGGTTTTAATTTATTTTCGAGCCTTTTCAGGTTCATCTTCAGATGGGGTGCACTGAAGTTACATTTTTATACTTATCAGTACACGGTTTTACTCTGTCTTGTCACAAATCCATTAGACAATATTACTTTTTAGAAATAGTGACCCAACGTCTGTCTGAATCGTCTTAAGATGAACCTGATAAGAATCGAAAACTATGCGAAAAGCAAACATTTAAGAAGTCACTGGTCGAAGTTTTCTGTATTTTTACTGAGTTTTTGCCTCTATTTGTAATGCAAATCAGTCGCTTTACCTGCTGATCGGGTCATCTTTTAGTGAAAAGGATGCAATGCAGATTTCGTCCTTTCATTAAAAGTGCCACCTCACGATTGGGCTTTTGACAGTATCTATTAACCGTACTGGATTGTTTCTGGACCGTGAACAGTATCTTCCGAGAAAAACTTCATCGGTCTTTTTTATGCACAGGACTGCTGAGTCCCGTAACTCTCTCTTACAGCTGACAATCCTCCATATTTGTTGTTAGGTGGGTGCATCCGTATACCAGGCTTCTTTTTGTCTTGTGCCAAATGATAATCCGTGCGATGTCCAAACATAACGAAACAGAATCTAGCGACGAGTTTGCACTTCTCTTTTTAAAGTCTGAGAACGCTCTCAACACAGTGATGAGACGGATGATTATGTCCAAATGTAAGTGATCAGGAGCGATCAGCATCCGAGGATGGTAGCAAGTCCTCTGAAACTAGACATGAAATAGAAATCTTTCCATTAAAGCATTCTTTGCAGTTTAGCACCCGCAACAACATGTATCAATCATCACTCGTTAAAAACTGCATTCTCTACGGATGACGTTAAGGAAGCATGCTCTTACGTCCCTATTGCGCCTCCTTTTCCTGATTACATGTAAGCTGGTGGCCTTGCCCAGGTGGGCAAACCAGTATCAGTAACGCGATTCGACTTCTGCGTTCTTGAGCGGGCCTATTGAGGCCGCTACTACCCGGCGTTTCTGTTAATGGCTTGTAATTCACCACTGCCAACGGCCAAGTGCAGCCACTTGCGCAACGGCATTGTCAAGAAAAAGTTCTTCCGAATTCTTCTCAGTCTCGCCAGCTCGCAGAGCCAGCGAGTCGCAGCATATATAGCAGAAACAAACCATGACGTCACAAAATCATTTACAATACATTTCGAATGAAGATCATTAATTTTGATAACGTATTCCAGCTAGTGGCGTGATGAAATGGTTGTTATTTCGATGAAAATAATAATTATGTTATTTTGCCTAGAAAACTGTACGTATTTAATGTTAACACAAAGTACACTAGCGGCAAAACACTATCAACTGCTTCATAACACGATAGAAACTACCTTTGACAGTTCTGCTAAAGCAGAATTGCTCAACACAAATTTTCGGTATTCCTTCACTACAAAAGACGAAGCAAATACTCCAGAATTCGTATCAAGAACAGTTTACAATTTAGAAAAAGATGCCCCTGGAGTATTAAAGCAACTTAAATCAGTTACAAAAGTAAGTCTCCCGGTCCCGACTGTATACCAATTACTTTTCTTTCACAGTATGTTGATGCAATAGCGCCATACCTAATTGTCATATACAAACACTCGCTCAGCGAACGTTCCGTACCTAATGACTGGAAAGTTGAACAGATCACTCCAATATTAAAAAAGGCAATAGGAGTTATCTCCAAAATTACAGGCCTATATCAGTCGTCGTTTTTCAGTAGGAGTTTTGAACATATGCTTTCCCTAAAATATTATGAACTACCTCGAAGAGAACGGCCTATTGACCTATAGTCAACACGCATTCAGAAATTATCGTTCTTGTGAAAGACAGCTATCTTTACTCATTGTGATGAGTGTTATCCACAAGGGATGTCACATACATTCCGTATTTCTAGATCTCCGGAAGGCTTTTGACACTGTACCTCACAAGCGTCTTCTAATTAAATTTCATGTTTAGGGAATATCGCCACAGTATGTAGTGCGATTGGATATGTGATTTCCTATTGAAATGTCACAGTACGTTGCAACTGACGGTAAGTAATCGAGTAGAACAGAAGTGATATCTGGCGTTCCCCAGGGAGGTGTCATAAGGCCCTTACTGTTCCTTATTTTTATAAACGATTTAGGAGACAATCTAAGTAGTTCTATTAGTAGCTGTTCGCGGACGATGCTGTCATTTATCGGTCAGTAAAGTCATCAGAAGATCAAAAGCAACAGCAAAATTAGATATCTGCATGGTGCAAAAATCGGCAATTGACCCTTAATATTGATGAGTGTGTGGTGATCCATCTAAGCACTAAAAGAAATCCGTTAAATTTCAGTTACACGATAAATCAGCCAAATCTACAGGACGTCAATTCAACTAAATACCTAGGAATAATAATTATGAGGAACTTAAACTGGAAAGAGCACAAAATATTATTATATATTATTAATATATTATGTAGTAGGTTAGGTGAACCAAAGACTATGTTTCATTGGAAGAACACTTAGAAGATGCAACAGTTCTACTAAAGAAACTTCCTACACATACACTTGCCCGTCCTATTTTGGAATATTGTCGGATCCACACCAGGTGGTACTGACGGACGATTTAGAGAAACTTCAGAGAAGTGCAGTTCGTTTTGTTTTATCGCGATATAAGGGAGACAGTGTCACTGAAATGATGCACGAGTTGAGGCGGAAATCAAAAGTAAGGCGTTATTTGTTGCGGCGAGATCTATTTGAGAAATTTCTTTCATCAACTTTCTCTTCCGAATGCGAACATATAGTGTTAGGACCAACCTACATAGGGAGACATGATCATCATCATAAATAAGAGAAATCAAATTGAAAACGGAAAGAGTAAGGTGTTCATTTTTCCCGCGAAGTATTAGAGAATGGAACTGCAAGGAAACATCATAAAAGCGGTTCCATGAACACTCTGCCATCCACTTCAGTGTGACTTGCAGAATATGTATGTACATGAGTGTAATTGTGAATAGTAAAAGGCTTTAATTTACCCCGGGCGGACTTTATCATTTCCATTATTCTGCTCGCTCTCACAGACGTAGACACACACACACACACACACACACACACACACACACACACACACAACACAACACAGCACAGCACAGCTCAGTTGTCCCAATGCAAGAACGAAAGGGAATAAATAAGAGAGTAATATCTTGTATGTCTCTCAGAATGCCACTGTCTTCATTCCTTTCTTTATATATTCCTTACCACTATCGTCTCTGTCACATTAGCTCTCTTTCTGTCGTTGTCACGACCCATTCTTTATCTCTTACAATGCCAGTGTCACCTTTTTTCCTCGATATTAAATTCTGAATATTGTTTATTTATTATGTATTTATTTATTCATTTATCCGTTTACCACCACCATGGGATGTAAGGTGGGTCGGATATTTACATGGAAGTATTGTTGCAGTTTTTTAATATACAACTGCACACGTTGTTCTGAAAAATAATTTAAAAAATATGTTAAATTTCTCTAGTATTATCGAGAATATAAAGCACTATTGTCCTTAAAGAAGTACATAATTTGTGAACATCAGTAATGGACAAAATTTAATGTGAAAATAATCGTAAGTATTATTAATATAAACATGCAGTGAGTGTGGCAGAGTTTGAGTTGCAGTGAGTTGTGTGCTATTGTCCAACTGGCTAGGTGGTTGATACTCGTGAACTACCTATTTCAGGTGAGCTATTCTCACCTGACAGTGTATGTTTGCGTAGGTGCTGTTACGATTTTACTTGATGGGTGTGTTACTTTGTTTGTGACATACACTACATAATATTCTGAATTTGTCCGTTCACCTAATTACTGGCGATTGGAGTCTTTTCTGTGTGATACCTTAGATACATACCATTTAGTGTTATAAAAATTATCAGAAGATTTATCATTTGGCAGTTCAAATATGTAAATTTTAGCTTTAGAATAAATTTTATAATTAAGATTGTGTTTTGTTCACATTTAATTGATTTGCAAAACTCCTTGTGTATCGTAATGCACAAGGTACATTTAAGAAATAAAAGGTACATTTGAGATATACAACGTACATTTGAGACACACAGTACTTGAAACACACATTATTTCATAGGTAATGCTTGATAAACAATATTTGATAAATAATATTTGTAAATAATCTTTTATATATAATATTTTGTACTTAAAATTAATTTATTCTAGTTTTAGATAGAAAAACATAACAGAACAAAGTTGTAGAGAATTTCCTCCTCTAGTGAACCGTTTATTCAGTTTTCGTCTCAAATGATTAAGACGCTATGTCCTAAGTAACTGCTGGCTCTCGTAAATAGTGCTATTATGTTAAACTTACTGGAAATCGTGAATCTGCATGGTACTGACTGGAACTCCCGTACTGTCCGTCGTTGCTGTGGTGCGCCGGCGTATCTAGGCGAGCACCATTCTTCCCATTCGTCGGCGCGCGAAGCAGGCAAAGAGGTACAGAGACTGCGGGCGCCCCCGGCAGTCGAAGTACTATGGAGCAACTTATCGCGTCTTCGTATACTTGCGCGGCGACTTGGGTGGACCGCTTTGTGGCGAATAGCGACACCACAACAGGGAACACTTCACAGACAAAGACACTATCAAATCGCCGTTATTATTGAAAATATCTTTTAAACGGTGCGTGATACGGAAAAACATAACGGAACGAAGTTGTAGAGAATTTCCTCCTCTAGTGAACCGTTTATTAAGACGTTATTAAGACGTTATTTGCAATTTGATACCCAGGGGTTTGGAGAACCCAGCTTAATCTTATATCACCAACCAGGTTTTAATAAGAATTTAGACAACACAAAGGGCTATAGTGATAAATGTTTCACTAGTAAATATTCACTATTTGAAATAGTGAATCAAGACAATTTCGTAAGAGAATAATTTTTTCCGTAATTTTTTTTTTCTTTACACTGTTTGAAGTTTGCTAAATTCTCTGAAAAAGCTTTGGAGATGCTCAACAATTTGCTTATGAAAGGGGTCGGGCTTTTAAACAATTTTAAGAACAATTAACTATCATAGAGCAACCAACATGATTAAGAAATGGAATAATATAAATATATTTTACAAGAAATTCCTCAGATGATTCCACATAAAAAACAGTTATTAAAAGTTTGAGGCTGATGAGCAGGGGTGTAGCTTTTAAACAATTTACTAGCATAGAGCAACCAACAAGATCATCATTATCATCATCATCATTAGAGACTGATTATGCCTTTCAGCGTTCAGTCTGGAGCATAGTACCTCTAATAAAATTCCTCCATGATCCCCTATTCAATGCTAACATTGATGCCTCGTCTGATGTTATGCCTTTCACTTCAAAATCATTCTGCACCGAATCTAAGTACTTTCTCCTAGGTCTACCTCGACTTCTCTTACCCTCCGCTGCCGAGCTCATGAGTCTCTTAGGTAATCTTGCTTCTCCCATGCGTGTAACATGACCCCACCATCTCAGTCTGTTCGCTCTAACTGTTTCATCTATGGTGTTCATTCCCAGTTTTTCTTTGATTTTCTCATTATGGACACCCTCTTGCCATTGTTCCCATCTGTTAGTGCCTGCAATCATTCTTGCTACTTTCATATCTGTAACCTCTACCAACAAAATTAAGAACTTTAATTATATAAATAAATTTTACACAAATATCGAGCTGTCAAAATGGCACCACAAACGGCGCACTTTTAGCGTTACTAAAGTGATCCTAAAATGGGAGGTATTATTACTTTAATGCAGCTCGTAAAAGCAGCCTCAGTTACATTTGGAAGCGAATGGCTGGCGCTGCTAGCGAGCGAGTTTAGCTTTGTCGCGGACCCTTCTGCTTACGACAGGAACCGATAACAATTTATTTTAGCCCAATACCGCGGGACACCACAGAAGGAAAATGGCCGCGTTTTGCGAATGACAGGTTATTCATTACAGTCGCAACCCTTTCGGTCCCTAAAAATAGCAAAACAAAAACACAGCAACAACAACAGAATTCTGGCTCGTGCAGGAGAAATAAAAAATAATCAATGTGTCGGAGCAGTAGCCACATAACGCAGAGAAGAATGGGTTTGGAACGCGAGTGGAGGCAGATGCGCGCCGCATACGCGAACTGGGGCGCGGAGCGTCGGTCAGCGTGGAACCGCGGGAGCGAGTAGAGTGACCTTGGCGCGAGCGGCGGGGAGCCAATCAGGTGCGCCTTGCCGGCGAGCGTTAATTGCAGGCGTCGAGCGAGGGCGCACACGTCACGTGTGCTTTGCGAATGCCGCGCTGCAGTACACAGCCGCGTTCCAGTTTTTCAGTTCTGTGCAAAATGCGCCAGCAAAACGACGGCTGCGAATGTCCACGATGCATTTTAATTTTAATTGTCTCTCTATTTTTATCAACTCGATGCATCTCTCTCTCTCTCTCTCTCTCTCTCTCTCTCTCTCTCTCTCTCTCTCTCTCTCTCTCTGTGTGTGTGTGTGTGTGTGTGTGTGTGTGTGTGCGTGTGTGTGTGTGTGTCGATCTCCTCCATGTCTCTAACTGTGCCTCATCCTCATCAGTGGCGACGCGTCCTATGTACGAGGCGCGTCCAGAAAGTAAGTTCCGTTTGGTTATATAAAACGAACGGGTACAGATACAGAAAAAAAATATTGATTGTACAAAACTTTTGTAGGCAATTGTCATAGCATGTCACAAGGTTTTGTGTGCCTTTTTCATAGAATGTTGCCGCCTGTGTATTCAACCATGTAGCAACGTGTTCTTTCAGCTCGTCATCATCAAAATGTTCAAATGTTTGTAAAGTCTATGGGACTTAACTACGGGGCTATCAGTCCCTAAACTTACAAACTACTTATGAACTAACTAAGACTAAGGACGACACAAATATCCATGCCCGAAGGGGGATTCGAACCCCCGACCGTGGTGGCCGTGTAGACCGTGACTGGAGCGCCTCAGTCTTCTCGGCCACCGCGGCCGGCTCGTCATCATCGTTGAAGTGTTGTCCACCAAGGATAGATTTTAGGTGTAAGAAGAAGATTACTGTCAAAAGATTTCTTTTTAACGGTAATGCCTGACCTCACACACCGAATGTGACCAAACAATTCTTACGGAAATTTCAATGGGACCTGTTTGATCATCCTCCATACAGAATGAAATTTCCACTCTGCAGCGGAGTGTGCGCTGATATGAAACTTCCTGGCAGATTGAAATTGTGTGCCGGAACCGGGACTCGAACCTGGGACCTTTGCCTTTTGAGGGCAAGCGCAGTACCGACTGTGCTATCCCGGCAGTTGTGAGGCAGCATCGTGAATCGTGTCGGGATAGCACAGTCGGTAGTGCGCTTGCCCGCGTAAGGCAAAGGTCCCAGGTTCGAGTCCCGGTTCTGGCACACAATTTTAATCTGCCAGGAAGTTTCATCCTCCATACAGCTCGGACCTCTCTCCTAGGGACTTTCATCTCTTTCTACACCTAAAATCTGTCCTTGGTGGTCAACACTTCAACGACGATAAAAAGCTGTTACCACATGGTTGAATACACAGGCGGCAATCTTCTGTGAAGGATGCATGCAAAAACTTGTGGCACGCTGTGGTAAGTGCCTACAAAATTTTGGCAGTTATATGGAAAAGTAGTTTAAGAGTTGTAGAATTTTGTGCAATAAAAATTTCTTCTGTATCTGTGTGCAATTTAATTTTATTACCAAACTGAACTTACTTTCTGGCTGCGCCTCGTATTTACTTGGTTCAGTGTGCATAGTTTACAATGATTTTAATTTGGTCTTTTTATTTACTACTACGGTATATGTTTTGCCAGCTAATAACGCTATTGTGGGCATTGCTAATAAAAGTAAATGGTTCATGCTCTGACAACTGACTGCCCGGTTTCTTTATTTATATATGGATTAATTAAAGGCTCAAACCGAAAAATGTGTTAAAAATTTGTATTTCATCAATTGTCACAATCTTCGATACAGAGTTGGGGTAAACTATGACAACTGCCCAGAATTTAGCCTTTACCTGCATCCTAATCACTAATCTGATATTAATGTATTTAATTTCTGTTATTAGGATTCCAGCTTTCTCTGTTAAAATTAAACGGGTGGAGGAAAATCTCTTCATAATAAAGTCAGATAATTCAGGATAAGATTTTTTTTTTTTTTAATTTTCTGATAGTATGCAAATAAAACCATACCCTTAGACAAATTAAATTTACAAACAAACAGAAACACGGAATGTGAACACTCGTTGCAGAGCAGCAAACATTTTGAGCCACAGGTTCTAAGATGAATTAACTAACGGACTTGCTGGTCTCCTAAACATATAAATTTTCAACATGTTTCACGCCATGCATGGAAAACGAGAGATAAAAAGGATTTATTGGAGTAGTAAGGATATCCCTCTTCACAGACGCACTCGCTCATCAACCACTTTTACACTACATGCACTAACGACTCCATTTTTAGCTTGCAAAGGAAATAAAAAATGGTTCAGCAAAGAGGGTGGCCGTTATTAAATTGCTAATTTTAATGCAAGACATGAGACACGCAACGGTGTCTATCGCTCAAATCTTACAGAATCCCAAAAATTCAAAAACACACACACACACACACACACACACACACACACACACACACATCATATAAAAAATATTATAAAGGAAATCTACACGTGGGGCTTAGTCACACAACAAGCATAACTGGTGCTCCTTCCTTATCATACTGAACCACGCAACAAGATTTACGGTGGCAAGCACGCGGCTCCACGATTTCCACAAAATTAAGTACCCCTCAGAAAATAAAAACAAATATTATGAGAAATTTCACCTGTTCCTTGAACTACTCTGTACGATAAGACGCCTCTCTACCCCACTCTGCTCAATTGCCATCAAGCCCCGCCACGAGGCCTCCGCGGCTCCTTCTGCCCAATTCTTATACGTGAATACCGATGGGAAGGTCGCAAGCGTTACAGTTCGTAATTATTCTCCATAAAACTGTCATTATAATTTGATTTACTATGAAGCTAGCCCAATAGAGCTTAAATGGAGCGTTCTGCAGTACCGCATCAAGTGAACCCCCGGCAAAGAACTCGAGGGAAAAAAAGTAAAATAGATAAAAAGCGTTTTAAACTATCATTCGTTTCGTTCTTCTACCAGATCGTTTTATATGCACATTCATAGTATGCTTAATGCATGATAAACGTTTTACATTGATCTTCTGCACCTGAAACAAAATTTTTTCCTAACACCGAGAACCTGGAGCAACGTAATGAACAGATCACAAACTGGTAGCAGAATTAAAGTTAAGTGAAGTGCATACTGTGTTTGTGTGTCCACCACTCTCATGTGTCCTGATCATTAGATTAAGACTATGTTTTTCGTTTATTATTATTATTATTATTATTATTGGTAGTAGTAGTAGTAGCACAACTTGTGTGGGCACGAACAAAGCAGGGGACAAAACGGAACATCCTGGATTCAAACCCCATTCCTAAACAAACAGGTAGTTCTGACCTCATTGGAAGCAGTAGTCCCGACGCGAGGTAACCGTGCTGCTACGATTAGGGCAAATCTAAGAAGCTCCCTTAGGTCGTTTGCAGACGATGCCGGCATTTACCGCCGAGTAAAATCATCTGAATATCAAAACGAACTGCAGAACGATCTGAATAAGATATCACTATGGTGTAAAAATTGGCAATTGACTCTAAATAATGAGAAGTGTGAAGTCGTCCACATGAGTACGAAAAAAAATCCGTTAAACTTTGTTTACAAGATAAATCAATCAAAAGTGAAGGCCGTAAACTCCACAAAATACCTAGGAATTACTATTACTTCAGACTTAAATTGGAAAGAACACGTAGATAATATCGTGGGAAAGGCAAACCAGAGACCGTTTTATTGGCAGAACCCTTAAAACATGCAACAGAACTACAAAAGAATCTGCACACACTACGCTTGTCCGTCCTTTTTTGGAGTATTGCTGCCCAATGTGCGATCCTTGTAAGGTGGGTTTGACCGAGGACATCGAAAGAGTCCAGAGAAGGGCACCCCATTTCGTATTGTCACGATACAGGGGAGACAGCGTTACGGAAATGATACAGGATCTGGGATGGGAATCATTGCAACAACGGTCCTTATCCGCTGCGGCGTGGGCTACTTACGAAACTCCAATCGCCAATATTCTCCTCCGAATGCGAAAATATATTGTTGACTCCCACTTACATAGGTAGAAATGATCATCAGAATAAAATACGAGAAATCAGAGCTCTAACAGAGAGATTCACATGTTCTTTCTTCCCGCGCGCTATTCGAGAATGGAAAGGGAGATGAAGAGGTTCGATGAACCCTCTGCGAGGCACTTAAATGTGATTTGCAGAGTATCCCATGTAGATGAAGAAACATACAGCTACACATGGACGTCAGTTGATCGCAGTGCACGGCGGAGGGAGGATTCCTGCTGACGAGGCTTCCTGTCTGCCAGTCGACTCTTCGTGACTTTTGACGATGGTGTATTAAATATGTGAGTTGTATTTCGTGGGAAATATGGGAATCCAGCGAATATAGCTCTAGACTTGCATAACAATATCAATGATCTTTCTCCGAACTTTAAGGAAGCTACAAATTAAATATCCTCCCGTTTTAATTCATGTCTGTGGCTATAAAAAGTAGTGATATTACGTAAAATGTGCAAGACAAGATTATTATTTACAATGTGCCACTTGTGTAAACCGAACATGCAACCAAAGACATTCATGTTTTAACTACGCTACGACTATAATGTAATTATAGTGAAAATATTGTCTATGTCATTACTAATGTACAAATATTTGTAACACAAAAAGATTGTTCTTCGTTAGTATTTCGTTGTGGTAGGACTTACGGGAGAGAGGTATAATTTTAGTTCATGGTCGCTAGATTGTGTCTCGATATTAAAGGATTCGATCAGTTATAAATGGGTGTGTAAATATATAATGATGCCTAAGTATGTTAAAATATATGTATTACAAATGCGCGTGTCGGTTTCAATAAATTTTGGAAATATTTAAACCCGAAGGGTGTTTTATCCGTGATGGATGTGTTTGAACTCCGTGACTGTTGCTAATTCAGGGTTGAGAATAAAATCCGCTAGGAGTATTATTTATTTATGACACGACCGGTTTCGGACTTGTGCCCATCTTCAGGTGCTTAAGACATTCATCATTTTACATGTGTAGCGTGTTGATGCAGTTCACTGTATGAAACACATTATTTGGTATTAACAATAGCGAAACCTCTTGCAGGTGGCGAGATGACATGAACATAAACACCGTTTACTTTCATTTAACCCTCGAGCGGCAGCGCTGGTGCAAATATGCTACCACTTTTCTTTAATTCTCACTGTTGTCGAAATAATGGAGATGCCGTTTTTCCGCGTTAGTTATTCCTCAGTTAAGCCTTAACAATGATGTCAGTGTAGGTTCTGAGTTTCTAGTGCACGGAAGTGTCAACCCAAAAAATGTTTTGTTAGGGAGTGCATCACTGGTAGCAGATTTACACCACGCTGCCTCTCATGTAAGTAGATTTGAATTGTTTTGTATTACGTCTAGTTTTCATTGCAAATGGATTTGTGGCAGTTACTAGTAAATATTTATAGCATATATTATACCTTACATATTAGATTGCTGAAAAAATTTAATTTATTTCGTAAATAGAAGTTGAACTCTCGATAAATTGTCATTTAGTTTCTCCGGATTAACCATGCTGCAGTTTCCGTCAATCACATTGTTACCCCTTTTTAAGCCTTACACAATGCGAAAATGAATGTTATTCTACTACATAATTTAATCTTGAGGTCTCGTAGCCGGCCGCGGTGGCCGAGGGGACTAAGGCGCTCCAGTCACGGTCTGCACGGCCACTACGGTCGGGGGTTCGAATCGCCCCTCGGGCATGTATATTTGTGCCGTCCTAGTTCGTAAGTAGTTCATAAGTAGTTTGTAACTTTAGGGACTGATGACCGCGTAGTTAAGTCCCATAGACTATACAAGCATTTCATTTTTGAGGTCTCGTAGACGTGGTATGGGTCGAAGAGATGAGGAAATCAGGATACTATTATTCAAATGTAAATCCTAGTTCCGATCCCGAACAAGAGTTCAGACGCAATTAATGTGATACTGAAGACGGTGCCACTCTGTGGAGTAAAACGCCATACAAGCAACACTCCAACACACTGAAAAAGAATATCATAAAAATCTTTCCTGGTTCAAAAGGATACGCAAGGGGCGTGAGGTCAGAGACGCAAGCTCTCTCATTTGTGTTAGATGTTAATATGATTGACGAGGTAATTATGTGTACTAAGTTCCACATAACACAGAAAACAGCTGACACTAAATACTCAAGAGAAAAGAACTGCAGGGAAGGAATGAAAGAGGAAACGATTGTACTGTTGGATCTATTATACATGATAATTGTCCACTTTTGGAATAATGTTACATTTGTTTCACGGAAGGTAATGGATATACTAATTCAGATACTAACAAATGTGATATTTTTACCAGTACATTAAATTATTTTAGTCATTACGATCACTTAGTAGCTATATTCTAGGTTTGTAACTCGGAATACAGAGTGGTAGCAAATCTGCACCGCGCTGCTGCTGAAGTTATAATAATTGGCGCTGCCGCCCGAGAGTTGTTATTGTAATTCAATCGCGATTGTCCATGTGACGCACGTTTTACACACTATCCTTTGATAACCTCCTTACTCTTATTTCT
Organism: Locusta migratoria; assembly: GCA_026315105.1. Lineage (NCBI taxonomy): Eukaryota > Metazoa > Arthropoda > Insecta > Orthoptera > Acrididae > Locusta > Locusta migratoria. The sequence goes on along the minus strand of CM048745.1, from coordinate 322,591,075 downwards.
ATTATGCCACAAAAAATGCCAGGCAGAATAGAAATAAGAGTAAGGAGGTTATCAAAGCATAGTGTGTAAAACGTGCGTCACATGGACAATCGCGATTTGGATACAATATTAAATGTAAGTAAACGGTGTTATTGTTCATGTCATGCCATTGGTTTCGCTGTTATTAATACCAAATAATTTGTTTTCAAACAGTTAACTCCACCAACATGCTATACACAAAATCCTGAATGTTAAGCACTTGAGGATGGGCACAAGCCCGAAACCGGTCGTGTATAAATAAATAATACAATCTTTAATGTCACTGGTGACGGATTTTATTCTCAACCCTGTATTTAAACCCGAGTTGAGAGATTTCCGGCAAAACTTTAGTAGTTATAGCTGCGAGTAGCCGCCGACCTGGATTGCAGCATCCTGCTGCCATTATGTGACAGACATAAAAATAGTAACACTAATAAATAGCCGCAGCGGAGCGGCCGAGCGCATTGAGGCGCTACGCTACGATGCGCGAGTCCGTGGCATGGCTGTTTGTGTCGTCTTTAGTATAAGGTACTTCATAAGTAGTTTATAAGTTTAGGGACTGATGAAATGTTCAAATGTTTGTAAATCTATCGGACGAAACTGCGTGGTCATCAGTCCGTAGCGTACAAACTAAGGTAAACTAACCTAAGGACCACACACATACATACACACACACACACACACGCACGCACGCACGCACGCACGCACGCACGCGCGCGCACCAAGGAGGTTTCGAACCTCCGACGGCGAGCAACCGCGCGCTCCGCTAAGTCCCTTAAGCTTGACATACATTTGAACATTCTAATAAATCAGCGTCTGGTGGTAAGCAGTTTAATCATATACATTATTTCTCATCCGTGTTTTTTGTGGTTACGCAATATCTCCCGTATTACTTATCCTAAATTAATCATTGCAGTATACGAAAAATACGCAGGTAGTTTAAAGTTATTGTTTTCACGAAACTACATTTTTTTCAAAATCTACATCTACATAGATACTCTGCTAATCACATTTAAGTGCCTGGCAGAGGGTTCATTAATCACTTTCATAACCCTTCTCTACCGTTCCATACTCTAATAGCAAGCGGGAAGAAAGTACACATAAATCGTTCTGTTTTCGATCTGATTTATTTTATTGTGATTGTCATGTCTCCCTATGTAGGTGGGTGCTAGTAAAATATTTTCACATTCAGAACTAAAAGTCGGTGATTGAAACTTCGCAAACAGATCACGCCGCAATGAATAACGTCTTTCTTTTAATGATTTTCCCCCAATTCGTTCAACATTTCCCCGCGTTAACGTGATAAAACAAAACGAGCTGACATTTTCTGAACCTTCTCAATGTCTTCCGTCAGCCCCACCAAGTGAGGGTCCCACAAGGGGCAACAGTACTCCAGGAGAGGACGCACAAATGTGATGTAGGCAGTCTCTTTGGTGGAGCTGGTGCATCTTCGAAGCGTTCTGCCAATGAAACGTAACCTTTGGTTCGCCTTCCCCACAATATTTTCTGTGTGTTCTCTCCAGTCTAAGTTGTTCGTAATTGTACCTCCTAGGTATTTGGTAGAATTTACGACCTTAAGGTTCGGCTGATTTATCGTGTAATTGAAGTTCAGCGGATTTCTTTTAGTGGTCATGCGTATTTCTTCACACTTTTCTTTATTTAGTGTAAATTGCCAATTTTCGCACCATGTAGAAATTTTGTCTAAATCGCTTTGCAGTTGCTTTTGATCGTCTGTTGACTAACCGATAAACGACAGCATGATCCGCGAACAGTCTAAGGGGCTATTCAGATTGTCTCCTATATCGTTTATAAACACAAGGAAGAGTAGGGGACCTATAACGCTTTCCTGGGGAACGCCAGATATCAGTTCTGTTTTACTCGATGACTTACCGTCAATTACTACGAACTGTGTCCTTTATGATAGGAAATCGCGAATCCAGTTGGGTGATATTCAATAAGCGCGCAATTTCATTAGAAGTTCTGTTCGTACAATCTAAGTTGACACCCGCCATACGATCGTAAATGGGACATGTGTTTACCGTTGCTTCCATCAGCCACCGCGCCGAGTATCAACTTAGTTTGCGCGACCCATATAAAAGCAATGTAGAAGGTGCCATCTGTTGTTTATATTCTTTATGCAAGCCAAAGACCTTATTTGATGCAGGCATAGCATTCATATGTAGCATAGTTTATCACACGACTACGGTTATACAGATCGAGGTAAGGACGAAAAATACACAAATCATTTCATCTAACTAACAGGCACGATAGATCTTGCAGTTGTATGGATTCTTAACGCAAGCGTAGTTTACCACGACATTTCTGTTTCACACGTCGATGCACAACAGCTGTTAAAACTGTTCACTTTGTTCAAGCAAGCATTGGGTACTTTGAGAAAAACTGAATTTTGTAAAATAAACAAGTTTTAAAAAATTAAATCAACATGAATAGTCAATATCTGATTTTTTATATATTTCACAATTAATCATATTGTATTTCATTATAAAACTTTACTTACAATGCGACTAATAGTTGTTACTACTATTCAAAGTTTTTCATATTTTATACGTATATACTCGCATCTGCCTTTTCTCCATTACTATCTTATCTATCTGTGACTGATCAGGATAGAGTGGGAATTATTCGCATGGGTTTACTAGTGATTTAATAATCTTATTGCAGCTCTTCTGAGACACTACAGTGAACTTGAACGTAATTTCATAAAACAATGTGGTAATACAGTATTACAACAAAGGTATTATATAAAGACACGGAGTACTACGAGATTCTAAGAGTGACTTTTATTTCATGCCAATTACGAAGGATGATAGTATTTCATTTAATAATTTTGAAACACTGAGACATAAAAATAACTCAAATCATGGTGAATCAGTTTTTCTGTTAGGGGACCTTCATTTATTTGTAATGTGGTGTGTAGATTTCAGTTATGGACACGATCTTTAATGCTAATAATTTTTTTATACTGTAAATTGAACAGTAATTAAAAATCTTAACATCGTAAAGAAATTTACGTATTAATGCTGATAGGTTTATTTTAGAAATAACTAATGTGAAAATGTGTCGTAAAAACACTCGTACAATCAAAACCATGTAGTCAAATTTAGCCCTACCAGAGCTAGCCACTAAACAAATAAAAAATCATTAAATCAATAAATAATAACAAATAATACCAGATACGAGTTCCCAGCGTCCTCGTTATAGAACAACACAAAAATGGTTACAGCGAAGAGACACGTCTATAAACGGGCGGAGCGTTCAGAATTGCACTGGGGAAGGTTTAATCGGGCATTTCGCAATTCAGCACCATAAACAGGGGACCATGACGCTCTGGCTGTAGGTATTTCCCCTCTCGTTTTACATGTTGTTCTTGGGTTTCATAGTTCAACACACTTTCTTACTGTTTTCTAGAGCTGTAGCAAACCGTATATATTCGGTACTGAGTAACGAATAATTTGGCTGAAACGAAATACTGATCGTTACTCACTAAGACATTTCGTTACTCGTATCTCTAGTATCGATACGAGCTCATTCATAAATATATATCGTTACTTGCATCTACCGTATCGATACAATTTTACTCGTGAAAACCTTTCGTTCCTCGCATCTACCGTATCGATACGAATTTACTCCTGCATGTATTTTGTTATCCGCATCTACCACATCGATACGAACTCTGTAACGAAAACCCACACAGAAAAAAATATATACTTGGTGATGCTATTTATTATGAGATGAGTAATTTATATTGACATCCATGACGAACTTAAGTGCATATTGCGTTGCTCTACGATTTTATACGGTTTTTTTGTTTTCAAACATTCTGGATTATACTTCTTGGTACGTGGTTGTAGGTTAATCCTCGATGATCTGACGTTTACTTTTAACGCGAACATAACTTTATTGTATTTTTTACCTATAAAGGTTTCAGTTTAATAGTTATTTGTTTTTCTAGTATAAAAAGTTTGTAAAAAGTACCCAAAAGTTATCATCTACACAGTATAACGGTATTATCTTAATAGTTAATGTCACATAATACAGTACCACAGTCCCCCTGCTCGCAAATGTAGTGCTACTGCTATAATCGGTCACACTGGCATTTGTCACGAAATATTCCGATTGATTCTGACATTCCTCACCACTAAGTAAATTGCAGGAACAGTACTTAGAATGGACGTCACGGATGGGCCTTGCCAATTTTGATCAATCTGTATGACAATTGTATTTTGACGACGAGGGAAATGGACTGTACTGATCCATTCCTCAGTAGTATAATTGCCTCAAAAAGCAGTCAGGCGGTACTACACGGCAAATTTAAATGTTCACATAATATTAACAGTAACAGTTAAAAATTATTCACGTGTCCACAGGCAGTGTAGCGGTCGTATGTATGGGTGGCACTGGTAACCAGAGCAACGTTTGTTCAAATGTTCCCATGTTTGTATAGCTTATGGGACTTAACTACGGGGTGATCAGTCCCTAAACTACCTATGAACTAATACTAAGGACGGCGCAAATATCCATGCGCGAGGGAGGATTCGAACCCCCGACCGTAGTGGCCGTGCAGATCGTGACTGAAGCGCCTCAGTCCCCTCGGCCACCGCGGCCGGCAGCAACGTTTGTAACAAGTACTGTTTCTTTTAGTAACGGATACATACGGATACGAATCGTTTCGTTACTCTCACAGCTCTACTGTTTTCATACTAAAAGCAGCCAGGCGTTGTTTACATGGCAAATTTAAATGTTCACGTAATATTAACAGTAACATGTTTCATATTATGTCTGTTCCAAGGGAACAGGCGTTAGCGGTGATCCGCAGCAGAGATAAATGTATTCATGTATATGCTTCGCAAATCGCGAAATTTCCCGACATCCGCTGCTCCTGTAAGATGAACAAATTTCGCGATTTGCGAAGCATATACATCGATATATTTATCTCTGCTGCGGATCACCGCCAACGTCTGTTTCCTTGGAACAGACATAATATTAAACATTAACACCTGACAAACTCTCCCTCTTGCGGCACTCACTATAACGTGTGCGAGCATGTGAGGGAAAGAGGCAAGTGCAACGCATGGAAGTTTGGATCTGGCCGGGGAGCGTGCACGGGTGGCCGAGTGGTTAAGGCGACCGCTCGCGAAAAGCGGGCGACCTGGGTTCGAGTCCCCGTCGGGCACAAATTTTCATGTGTTGCACATCGTTTGTCCATCTTACAGGAGCAGCGGATGTCGGGAAATTTGGCGATTTGCGAAGCATATACATGGTTATTAACAGTAACAGTTAAAAATTGTTCACGTTTTCAGAGGCAGTGTAGCGGCCGTATTTCTGGGTGGCACTGGTAACGAGAGTAACGTTTGTAACGAGAACTGTTTCTTTTAGTAACGGATACGTAAGGATACGAATCGTTTCGTTAGTCTCACAGCTCTACTGTGTTCATACTAAAAGCAGTCATTCGGTATCTACATGGCAAATTTAAATGTTCACATAATATTAACAGGAACAGTTAAAAATTGTTCACGTTTTCAGAGGCAGTGTAGCAGCCGTATTTCTGGGTGGCACTGGTAACATTTGTAACGAGTACTGTTTCTTTTAGTAACGGATACATTCGGATACGAATCGTTTCTTTACTCTCACAGCTCTACTGTTTTCATACGAAAAGCAGTCATGCGGTATCTACATGGCAAATTTAAATGTTCACATAAAGTTAACAGTAACAGTTAAAAATTGTTCACGTTTTCAGAGGCAGTGTAGGGGGCGTATTTCTGGGTGGCATACGGATACATACGGATACGAATCGTTTCGTTACTCTCACAGCTCTACTGTTTTCATACAGGATGTGTGATCAGTTTTTGATGGGCTATCGAGTACGCCATACTTCCACTACATGTGAATGGGCGCGATTTCCCTCGCGCCTGTCACAGTGAGCGCCTCGGCAGCCTGCGGCCGTGTCCTCTGCTGGGGAGCAGCTAGACTGGAGAGGCATTATCCCGGCCGCGTATTTCCCGGCACGCCAGCAAACACAGCGGCAGCTGGGGAGCTTCGTTAGACCCCCTCCTCCCGACCCTCGCGGCAGAGTTTGCCTTTGTACTTACCGGCTGTCGCAACCCGTCTTGCAAGCAGCCGTCTCTCAACTGTTGACGGTAATTAGCAGCACCCCTTCAAGCCAGTGGCTGCAGGCAGCATTCTGCACTGTTCAATCAGGATAACGTGTCAAGCACACGATCGACTTCATCAGCAAAATCAAATGCTTCCGTCTTCGAGAAGAGGATATGGTCGTCACAGTGGCGTATCCAGTATCGTGGTCTGGTGGGGGCCTGAAGTCAATCACCGAGCTGACGTCATATTGGGAGGATTGATCCCTTTCTTCCCTTCCCCCCCCCCCCCCCCCTCTCTCTCCTTGATGTATCGCTATTCACAAATGTTCCCATCAAAGATTCTACAGATCTTCTCTCGCAGTCACTCGATGGCAAAGTTGTAGATTTATTCGAATCGTACTCAAATCTACCACAGACATGGAGTTAAACTGACTCCATACATTTCCTTAGTTATATACTTATTTCTAGCGCAAATTTTTTAAAATTTATATACTTCATTTATAATTAAGGTGTTTTGAACAATTACGGATGGCCATCACCACGTTTGGTAAATCAAAATTATATTTAGCGCTACAGAATTCATAAGACTTAAAACCTGCTAGGCGAGTTATAAAATTAAACTGTTTTTAAAGTGTTACTTATTCATCTCTTAGAAAGTAATAAACAATGTTTTTGCACTATAATTTCAAATAAAAATAATGTAAAATATTACTCTTTCACTAAATAAAATTATTCTACCTCATTTTCAATTGTTACACACAACTGATTATCACTGTCCACAGATGGGACAATTATAACGTCTACATAATGTGATGGTTCTTCTTGTCAGTTTTTAGACCATATACAGCAATATTTTCTAGTTGTCAGATTGTCTGCACCGGATACTGTTTGCTTCTCTACCAAGAATCTTCCTGTTAACAGTAACATTAGATGGTATAAAGAACCCTAGTTGCTTTTATATAAATAAAAACCTTTCCCTAGTATGTAAAGAAAGAAGCTTACCAATTTTGTCTCACGCTAACACAGATGTACAGTCAAGCTAACTCCGTAATGCGCTTCACTAAATTCGGAAACAAATACGTGAGAAAGAAACGTGTGGTCTCGACATTGCACGTGTAGACTGAGGAAAGATTGGTTTGAAGATACTGAGATACTGAGAATATTGGCTTCGAAAATAAAGCTGCAGTGCCATAGAGCCCATCCTATTTCGTCACGAGACTTACATCTATCATTTTGCGAACATTTTGAATAGTTTTCCCAAAAACGCTGTTATTCATTAGTTTGAAATATTTTTTTCTCAGTTATTGGTGGCAGCCATTTGTTTCTCGGCACTAATGTCTATATAAGGCTTCATACATGGAACCTGACGGAATGACAATACTCTACGAATTTTTCTTAGAGTCAGGTTGTTGTTTAAACATTTTTTTTTTTTTTACATTTCGATAATCAATGGCATAATTCTTTATCATATAACGTAAATATCAGGTTTTTAGGTATGCCTGCTTTGTCAGAGTGTGTAGGTGGTACTATTTTCTCAGGACCATTTTCTCAGTGTAGATCATGAAAATTTACTGGTTAGTCTAGATAAACTTTTAAAATATAACCTATCTCTGAATCATCAGCTATTTTTGTCACATCAAAGTTATCTACAGGCACCCATGTGAAATCGGAAATAGGTATGTACTGTTTCGTCGCCCAGCTATATAGACTATTTACATCAAGGTAAATAATATAAGATTCTTCTTTATTTTGATTATATTTTGACATAAACCTATTGTTATCAATAGCATGCCGACATGATCAATGAACAATTACGCTTCTGATGCCTCGTTCAACAAATTATAATTGATCAATATTAGTAATTAGTTGTAATTATACGTTAGTGCTTTCTAATAAAGTATCCCAGGCTAAGGAAGGTGACATTACGTAATAAGCTGGATGCAGATCATATGTTTTTATACAGATGTGTTCGGAAATTTTCAAATACATCAGCCAATAGTAAAACATCCAATTTAAAGGGAAATCAGAGTACTCGCCTAAGGTCTTTCATTCAAATACTCGCCATGCATCACATGCCCATTGGTAATCACTATCTTTAATGGTTGTTTCACCAGTCAGTAAGCTTCTGAATTAATAGGTGGTAACTGTTCTATTAAAACACACTCGCTACTTACATATTCATACGGAAATACACCCTTCTTATTAATCAAGTTGAATTTTTCATCTTCGGGGAAGAATTGTGTTGTAATTTTAAGTTTGTTGGTATGCAAGTACGAGACGCATTTTTCTAAAGAACAATTCAGAAAGTTGAATGAATCAATAAATCTAAATTTTATGACTTGGTGGTAATCCAAAGCAATTGATTTAGAAAATGTTTTGTATTTTTCCATATTTGATGTGATTACTGAAACACGGCCTGCATTTATTTGTCTCTCCGAGTCTTCAGACTGATTCATTATTATAAAGTGGCTATCATAATTTGTGCATAACTGCCGGAACAGTAAAGTTTGGTCTATAAATTATATTACATGCAGCATGCACTGCTCCTCGAAATCTGCCTGTAAAATGACAATGGTCTATGTTTTATACCTGATTTATTGAAATGCTCTTTGCATATGTTACAAATTTTCGCCACTTAAAATTTTGGATCCTCCTCAGAACTGATATTAGTTGCATAACAAGAAAATGAATAATTTTTTATTTGATCTGCTAACAGATATATACAGTCAGATCCTTGATAAATAGAGTATTCTGAATTACAAGTACAATGAAGATAATAAGCGATGCTATATGGTTTGTGACTGTGCATGTCATTATTTCCGGGTAGTAGCAGACATTCTATATCTGCATATATGATGAATGCTGACTTTATTTGATGGCTATAGTGGTTAAATTTAATATATTGTTTTTCTCCTTTAGGCATGATACTAATGACTGCTTTAAATTGTGAACAATTTACTAGATGGACAGCCAACTTTTCTTTTGAATGAAAATAGCACAGACAATGTTCACATATTTCAATTTTTTCCTTATGAGCTGTAATATTGGTACGTGCTAGTCTCGAAAGGTTCTTTATATAACAGAAATGGTTAATTTCGGTATTTTCTATAGGAAGCATTGGCAGATTTACGTGTTTCTCACGTTTATAATTTTTTGATATGTACTATGGAAATACTGTAAACTTGTTTGTAAGTTTAGGGACTGATGACCCAGTAGTTAAGTCCCATAAGCTCTACAAACAAATGAACATATATATGAAAGAATGATGCGACAACTTTCAGAAGAAAAAAAACAATGCTACAGTATCTATAAACGTTTACAGTATTCAAATTTCCGAACAGGACTGGTTAAGTATAGGAGATGATGAAGACTACAAAGGGAAAAAGTTTACAGTCGTTTCATAGTACAAACCAAAAAATCATGAATGCGAGAAACACGTAAATTTGCTAATGCTTCCAGTAGAAAATACCGAAATTAACCATTTCTGTTATATAAAGAACCTTTTGAGACTAGCACGTAGCAGTATTACCGCTCATAAGTAAAAAATTGAAATATGTGAACGTTGTATTTTCGTTCAAAAGAAAAGTTGGCTGTTCATCTAGTAAATTGTTCACAATTTAAAGCAGTCAATAGTATCAAGCCCAAAGGAGAAACAATATATTAAACTTAACGACTACAGCCACCAAATAAAGTCAGTATTCATCATATATGCAGATATAAAATGTCTGCTACTACCCGGAAACGATAATGACATACACAGTCACAAACCATATAGCATCGACTTTTGTCTTCATTGTACTTATAATTCAGAATACTCTACATTTCAATTATATCGAGGATCTGACTGTATGCAATGATTCAGTAAACAATTATACCTGTTAGCAGATCAAATAAAAAATTATTGGTTGCAAAACAAGAAATGAATATCAGTTTTGAGGAGGAACAAGAATTACAAGCAGCGAAAATTTGTCATATATGCAAAGAGCATTTCAATAAATCAGATATAAAGCATAGACCATTGTCATTTTACAGGCCGATTTCGAGGAGCATGTAATATAATTTATAGACCAAACGTTACTGTGCCGGCAGTTATGCACAAATTATGATAGCCACTTTATAATAATGAATCTGGGCGAAGACTCAGAGAGACGAATAAATCCAGGCCGTGTTTCAGTAATCGCATCAAATATGGAAAAATACAAAACATTTTCTAAATCAATTGCTGTGGATTACCGTCAAGTCATAAAATTTAGATTTATTGATTCATTCAACTTTCTGAATTGTTCTTTAGAAAAATGCGTCTCCTACTTGTATCCCAACAAACTTAAAATTACAACACAATTCTTCCCGAAGATGAAAAATTCAATTTGATTAATAAGAAGGGTGTATTTCCGTATGAATATATAAGTAGCGAGTTTGTTTTATTAGAAGAACGGTTGCCGCCTATTGACTGACTAGTGAAACAACCATTTAAGATAATGATTACCAAAGGGCGTGTGATGTATGGCGAGTATTTGAATGCAATACCTTAAGCGAGTACTCCTATTTATATTTAAAAACGGATGTGTTACTATTGGCTGATGTATTTGAAAATTTCCGAATACTATGTTTAAAACATATGATCTGGACCCAGCTTATTACATAAAATCACCTGGCTTAGCTTGGGGTGCTTTATTAAAAAGCAGTAACGTATAATTACAACTAGTTACAGATACTGATCAATTGCAATTTGTTGAACGAGGCATCAGAAGCATAATAGTTCATTGTTCATGTCGGCTAACAACAGCTTTATGTCAAATTGTAATCAAAATCAAGAAGAATTTCTCCAATTTCACATGGGTGCCTGTAGAAAACTTTGATGTGACAAAAATAGTTGATGATTCAGAGATAGATCATATTTAAAAGTTGACTAGACTATCCAGAAAATATTCATGATGTACACTCAGATCTATCTTTATGTCCTGAGAAAATTGTGTCACCTCCACATTGTGATAAAGCAGGCATACATAAATAACTGATATGCACATTTATAATATATTCATTATCGAAATTTAAAACAATGTTTAAACAACAACCTCATTCTAAGAAAAATTCGTAGAGTATTGTCATTCTGTCAGGCTGGATAAAGCCTTATATAGACATTAATGCCGAGAAATAAGTGGCTACCACCAATGACTTCGAGAAAAAGAATTCAAACTAATGGCTAACAGCGTTTTTGGAAAAACTATTAAAAATGTTCGCAAAATGGTTATGTAAAACTCATGACGAAATGGGATGGGCGCTAAGGCGCTGCAGCTTTAATTGCGAAGCCAAATCATAAAAGGGGTGTCATATTTTAAGGAAAATTTAGTAGTCATAGAGTTAGGACGACTCATTGTAGTATTCCAAAAACCAATAGCTTTGGGTATGGCCATTTTAGACATATCGATGACACTTCTTGCTGATTTTCAGTATGGTTATATGTAAAAACAATTTCATGCAAACCATATTAAAATGTCCTATACTGGCACAGAGCCTAATTTACCACATTAAAACCGCTGATATTTATGATGTGATTAGAAAAGATGTATACACGTGGTTTGATACATCAAGTTATTCCGTAGACAACAAATATAACATTCCACTTGTGAATAAAAAAGTAGTAGGTTTAATGAAAGATGAATTAAATGGAGATGTTATAACAGATTTTATAGGTCAGAGGGCAAAAATGTATGCACTAGAAACAGATGAACAATGGATTAAGCGAAGAGCTAAAGGCACAAAACGCTCTTCTACTAAATCAGTATTGACGACTGTCGACAATGTGTGTGTTAAATGATACAGAGAAAACTGTTGAACAATACATAATTCGATCAAAACTGCCCACTGTCTCAACAATTAAGGAATCTACATTAGCTTTATCTGCAAACAATGATAAACGCTACATCTTCAATGATAAATTCAGTACTTTAGCTTGGGGACAGTTTCGAGAAAGACAGTTGACTGCACAACATAATGAGTGTATATATGATATAATTACGGTTTGTTAGAACTCCTGTTCCTTATTTACTGATATTACCTGTTTACGTCGTTTTCTGCTCTGTCTGAATCTGCAAAACAGAATTTTTTCATAGAGGGTTGGCATTTTAAAAGATTTGGTTGCATGTGACTTCAGCAAATTTTTTTGTAGGCAGACCTAACAACACATTGAGTATGCCTCATTTGTAATCCAAGGGACGAACAAATTCGGAATATCAATTCATTTTCAGTATTGATATAGTCTTTTCGTTTACAATTAGGTAGCAAAAAATATGTTCAAATGTTTGTAAATCTATCGGACCAAACTGCGTGGTCATCAGTCCGTAGCTTACAAACTACTTAAACCTAGGTAAACTAACCAATACCCCAGGGAGGACTCTAACATCCATGGCAAGCAACAGCAACCGCGATCTCCGCAGCGAGACGCTTTAGACCGCTCGGCTACTCCACCGTGGCAATTAGGTAGCATTTTACGTTGGTTTTTCTAAATGTTTAGGGAAACAATAGTAAAGGCAGCCTTTGGTTCTATGCCCAGTGTAGCATCAGCACTATACGATGTGGTTTTGGAAGATTCACTCGCAAAATAATGTGAACGGCCCACATGATTACGAAAACGGTACTGTAAGACACCATAGGCCGCGCGAACTACACACAATGTCAGAAACAGGATTACGCGTCCTGCAGAAAGTACGCTTAGAAGCGCATTAAAATACGTCACGCTTCGTCAGACGGAGTAGCCGGAAAACGCGTTAAAAACCGGAATACACCCCCTCGTCAGCAGGATTTCTTATTTATTTCTCATCAAAGAAATTCACTGTAACATTAGACAAAGGGCGACGATTGGAAAGTGACATCAAAATGACAATCGCTTCATCCATCCAAGTGACCAGTGCCATCATTATTTGCCATAAAGCTCACAGTAAGCCGTTTCATAGCAACAATACAATAAAGATGAATCACGAAAGTCATCTCTGGCTTAATTTCATATAACTAAATGTACATGAAAATACATAAACAGCGAAACGATATTATATACATTGCAAGTACTGTCACATGTACCACATTGTAGCTCAATGGTTAGCGTTATAGGACTCCAAATAAGAGCTTTTGCGTTCGAAACTCCTCCCATTAATTTTTTTTAAAGTCTTATGGTGTACAACGCATTGTACGTTGCTTATTTATTAAACACTGTGGGAATTCTCTATCATGTAACAGTAGTATGTTATAAAGTATTCAGTGTTACTTGTAAGGAACTGCTATCTCAGGAATGAGTTATGATTTCTGTGTGAAAACGGAGAATGAAACTGCTGCAAGCTGTACGACTAGCAATGACATATCTGTTCTTCCTTCGCACAAATAATTGACCTTTGTTCCAAATATGTTGCGATTTCTGAGAATACGGATAGAGAGAGACCTACGAGAAACGTTAAATTAATGTTAAGTGAAATGAGCATCAATGATATTTACACTATTCGCTAGAGAAATATGTCTTGATTCGTGAAGGAAGCGTACGTTTTAATGTCCCGTCGACATCGTGGTTATTAGAGACGGAGCTTACGCTTAGATTTTGTAGGAATGAATGGGGAAGGAAATCGGCCGTGCCCTTTCAAAGGAACCATCCAGGCATTTGCCTGGAGTGATTTAGGGAAATCACGGAAAACCTAAATCTGGATGGCCGGAGGTGGATTTGAACCACCATCCTCCCGAATGCGAATTCAGTGTCTTACCACAGCGCCACCTCGCTCGGTACTGTGGATATCCCGATATTCATTAGTTGTCACCAAATATTTGGTAGTTTATTTCTGAATGTCACGGTTCGGAGTGTGTGGCTAACATAGATCTTAAGAGATTAATTTATTTTGCAAATGTATACAGCACACTCTGAACAGCTATGTCTGCTGGTATCTCAACATCCGTACTGCATCCACGTCTTAGATCTTTGCATAATGGCAAGGGATATTATCTCTGGGAATTATTTTCCTTGAGAAATAAACGCACGTCTCGGCGGCAGGTAGAAACTGGCCGATTTCTTGTTTTTCGTTCGGAGTCAGATTCAGGAGCGTTGCCAAATTCGAGTGTTTCTTTCTCCAAAAACAGGTAGGAGCTGCCGAATTCGTGTGAGCCGTCATCAACATACATTAATGAATAAGCAGCAGCAGGAGAAGCATATCTTCTGAAAATACGATACTCTAGCCACGTACGTTATATGTTAAAAGTCTGAGAAAGATTGGTTAATGTGCTTCGTGAAGCCTTCTACGAGACTTTTCATTTAAACTTTCCCCTAAAATCTAAGTTTTAATACTAAATACTACCTTCAAGATCATATTCAATATATTCCTGTTCAGAACAGTATTTACATATCAACATTTGTTTCAAATGTATGTTGTTGTAGTGGTCTTCAGTTCGGAGACTGGTTTGATGCAGCTCTCCACAATACCCAATCCTGAGCAAGCCTCCTAATAACAACGGCAACCTACATCTGTCTGAATCTGCTTACTGTACCCATCTCTTTGTCTTCCTCCAACGCTAAATTCACAAGTCCTTGATGTCTAAGAATGTGTCCTACCAATCGATTCCTTCTTTTAGTCAAGGTATGCCAGAAATATGGCGTCTCCTGAGCCCAACGAACCGCTGTCTTTTTTAAACGCGAGGAGGATACCTGCCATTGGCCGTCCCTGCCTCCCCCTCAAAACAAATGACACCCGAGAAAGCCACTCCCAACCTCCCTCTTTGCCTCAACTAAGCAAAAGATTTCGCAATTACTCCAAACTATCTTTGGTTAGTAATTACTGAAAATAACCTACTCAAAAAGCAGTCTTACACGCTCATTTTCATGTTGGGGAATTAGAGGAAGAAGGAAGTGTGACAATCAGATTATAAATAAAACAAATAACGTATTCCAGATCTGGTCAGAGAAGTTAATCAGAGTTACAGTCGTAATTATTCTCCATGGAAATGTCATTAAAGTTTGATTTACTATGAAGCTAGCCCAATAGGGCGTAAATGGAGCGTACTGCAGTACCACTTCAAAGTCAGACAGATCTGTGACATTTACATTATCAGAGCATGGGAGAAGTTGAAGGTTATACAAGACAACCTTTGAGAACTATCTCGTTTCAGAACACCACCCCTACGATATAGATTGTATTATATTCCATAACTTAAAAAGATGACCCTGCTGGAATGACTGGATATTTAAAAATATGTGACACATGTACTCTAGTATTAAATGATCAGACCCAATTTCCATTTTCCCCTCTCATTAAATTTGTCAAAATTAATATATTTTATCAATTGTTAAATGTACGTCAAGATAACATTATTCCTGTAAATATTTAATATAATACGTAGTAGTGCCAATTTTGTATCTTCGGTCTTAATATCTTTGTACGTCACATATTTTTTCTGTGTCTGCGACATTCAATTTTCAGTCACCCGAAGGAAGCTGAAAACTGTTTAATGAACGAGTAAACGAATATTAATTGGAGAAGGATTTGATGTTTTCCTTTCGCAATATTTCATCATATTCTTTCCAACACCGAAGGAAAAGTGAATTAACCAACGTTTCCATTAATAAAGCGTAGAAAAGTACCATTCAGCCGTTGCGCCCTTCCTCAAGACATCGCTTGGCTGTGGTTAGGGGAGCCGGGCTTATGCAGGCAGCGTCGTGCAGAGCGGTGGGCTGCGGTTCCCCGACGAGCCCCATCGCGGGATTTAACGCGCCAGTGGGCTTCGTGGCTGCTTCCTTCCACCATCAGGCCCGTTATTGGCTTTCTGCCTGCCTGCCGGGATTACACGTCCCTGTGGCCTGAGGTCGGCCACAAGGAGATAGCTGCCCTTAACTACAACAGCTAGCAAAAACTGCATATTTATCAGACGGTATGCTCGGTGTAACAAAGTTATACCAAATATATCGTATGGTTATGGGTCTGAATCTGGGGTGGGAAATTATACAACATCGTCATAAATGTTGAAGCGACGTTATGAATAGGCTAAAAGATTTTACATAGAGTTTGGGAAGGAACATGCTCCTCGTTCAGTAGCACTGAGATCCCGCGAGTCGTTTTCATAAAGTATCATTTGAAAGACATTGCACAGCTATTCTGAAATCAGTCTCCTTTACGATTTCACAGAATGCTTTACACTCCTGTCTTATGAGCTGATCGAATTTCAGAGAAAATTAACCATAACCTATAGAGAGAAAAGGTTAATATGTAATATGTATAGAAATTAAGATGAAGTAAAAATAGTGCAAGACCAAAACACTAGTGCTCTGTTCAAACAGTGTGTAAAACAGGGATGCAGTTTCTCACCCCTATGTACTGAAGAAGCTTTGAGGAAAGTAAAATTATTGTCAAGAAATGTATCAAACTTCAAGATTAATGGTTATCAGTAGTAAGATACGCTTAAAAAGTTGCTATCCTCAGTGAAAGTGAAGATGACAGGATCTGTTCAATCGAATGATGAATACAGAATATGGAAAACTTAAAATACTTTGTTACTTAGTTAAATCGTAGGTATTTAAGATTGTTGAAGAGAGTTGCAGAAACCTTGAGGTAAATATTTCGTAACTTTTCATGTTCTTATCTCTCGGTTGCACAGTGGTAGAGTGCCAGACTACAAATCCAAAGGTCTTGGGTTCGATTCCCACCAGGTCCGAGGATTGTTATCCGTCACTTTCCACTTATTTTCCCTCTGCCAGTATTGCCCATGTGAAAAATACCGAGCAGCGCCGTGGTTCGGAACCCACGTTAAACTGTAGGTCCCCCTATAACTGGCTGGGTAAGTCATTTCGAAGGTCGGAGGAAGGCAACGGCATACCACCTCCAAACAGAACCATGCCTAGTAAAGCAGTGTGATGTTCAAACCAATCTTCGGATTGTTGACTGCTTTACCTTTATCTAGGTTTAGGGATGTTGTTGAATTTAAAAAGACTCAAAAACCCACCAGTGCGGTGGATACTGTGAAGTTTGCAATTGTTATGGTGATTTGCAATATTTTACAGTTTTCGAGGCCCTGAAACTTGCTTTTAGTGGTCATTTGTCCAGACTATTTATATATCACTGAATAGTAGGTCTCATTAACAGCAAACAGCTGTCTCAGTAGTCAGTTTTCACTAAACAGTTTTCATGTGGGCTTAACATAACTTGACACCATGCTTAGGGGCAAAATGAGGAGTGGTAACATGGGGATCTTCCCCGTCTTCCCCTACTGTTTGTCCAACCATTACGTACTTATCCCATCATGTGTTTACCTCGCTACTGGTTATGAACAAGTGCATTATACGTCTAATACAATTTTAAATACAATGGTATTCGTTATTCTAACTTTTCCTCATTTATTACAAATTATGCGTTAGGTTATATAGCGAATAAAATTACACAACACTTGCAAATTGACCACACCAGTGAACGTGTTTAGTAAAGCAGGAGTTTAGCCTGTTTAAACAAAGTGATCACCTT
The DNA here is from genome assembly GCA_026315105.1 of Locusta migratoria. Lineage (NCBI taxonomy): Eukaryota > Metazoa > Arthropoda > Insecta > Orthoptera > Acrididae > Locusta > Locusta migratoria. Next base: position 322,573,464 of record CM048745.1, on the reverse strand, counting down.
CCCTGTTCAACTACATTCATCAAAATCTCTTATCAGAAGTTACGGAAATAGAAAATGACATAACAAGGAATGTTGTCTAAAACACCTGACAAATTAACAGCTGAAGATGAAGATCCTGTTTCTTCTAACTTTCAGGCTATCAGCCGAGAAATGGTTTTAGCTATTCCAAGAGTAGATTTAAAAAAAATCAGACATGGAAAACTGTTGCTTTAAGAAACTCCTTGTAAAATTGAACTATTTGAAGAAATTAAAAGAAATTTCTGCAAGTAAACGAAAAAAAACCTCTTCTCAAATAAGTTTAATGAACCTAGGATACCAAAGAGGAACTTAATGACAAAGAAATACTGATCTACATCTATATAGATACTCTGCAAGTCACATTTAATTGCTTCGCAGAGGGTTCATTAACCACTTTCATAACCTTTCTCTACCGTTCCAGTCTCTAATAGCGCGCGGGATGAAAGAACACCTAAATCGTTCCGTTTTAGATCTGATTTCTCTTATTTTATTGGGATGGTCATGTCTCCCTATGTAGGTGGGTGCCAGCAAAATATTTTCACATTCAGGAGTAAAAGAAGGTGACTGAAACATCGCAAAGAGATCACGTCGCAATGAATAACGTCTTTCTTTTAATGATTTCCACCCCAATTCGTGCAACATTCCCGTGACGATTTCCCCCCCGTAACGTGATAAAACAAAACGAGCTGCCCTTCTCTGAACCTTCTCAATATCTTCCGTCAGTCCCACCTGGTGAGGATCCCAGAAGGGGCAACAGTACTCTAGAAGAGGCTAGCTCTGGTGGACCTGCTACATATTCTGATGAGCGTTACTGACTTCTTGAACAATCCTTCATGCTTAAGAGAATATAAACTGAGGTCGAATGGCAACGAGAAAGACAATGAAGACTGTATATACTACTACGACTTCTCACAAGGAAGCTGGCTACGATGTATTGGATTCGAACGTTGAGCACACGACTCTTGCGAAGGGATAGACGGCGATGATGACGAGGTTGTTCACATTTGTGTACTATGTGAAAGTAATAGGGCTATACAAAACAAAAACTTTAACGGGCAATTCACAAAACTATATTTTGAAACATTATCTTCTCATTATTCCCTTATTCTAATCTTTATTTAAGTTTTAGAGAAAAATTCATGCCAGTTCTCCGTATTACCCAGCATAAAGGGCAAGTCGGGGAATTTTAAGTCTATTTTTCAAATTGAGATATTTATAACTAAATGTAATGAGTTTTAAAGTTTATTTGCTTGTTCTTTTAATTCAATAAATAAACAAATAATGAAAATTATTTTGATTCGTTTATTTTCGTTCCTTTTGTCTTGCCCCGACTTCCGCTATATTTTTCTAGGGTATTATAATATTTTTTTATGTAGCTGACATACTATATCATATATAAACTTCTTAAACATTCGTACCACCCGCATGAACCACAGACATTGCCGAGGTGGGGTGGCTTGCGTGTCTCATCGATACAGATAGCCGTACCGTAGGTACAACCACAGCGGAGGGGTATCTGTGGAGAGGCCAGACAAACGTGTGGTTCCTTAAGAGGGGCAGCAGCCTTTTCAGTAGCTACTGGGGCAACAGTCTGGATGATTGACTGAGCTGGCCTTGTAACATCAGCTAATGTGGCTTTGCCACACAGCTACTGCGAACGGCTGAAAGCAAGGGGAAACTACAGCCGTTACATTTCCCGAGGACATGCAGCTCTACTGTATGAAAATATGATGATGGCATCCTCTTGGGTAAAATATTCCGGAGGTAAAATAGTCCCCCATTCGGATCTCCGGACGGGGACTACTCAGGAGGATGTTGTCATCAAGAAAGATAATACTGGCATTCTACGGATCGGAGCGTGGAATGTTAGATCCCTTAATCGGGTAGGGAAGCTAGAAAATTTAAAAAGGGAAATGGATAGGTTGAAGTTAGATATAGTGGGGATTAGTGAAGTTCGGTGGCAGGATGAACAGGATTTCTGGTCAAGTGAGTACAGGATTATAAATACAAAATCAGTTGGGGGTATCACAGGAGTAGGACTGATAATGAATAAGAAGATAGGAATGCGGGTAAACTACTACGAGCAGCACAGTGATCGCATTATCATTGTCAAGATAGATACGAAGCCAACACCGACAACAGTAGTACAGGTTTATATGCCAACTAGCTCTGCCGATGATGAGGAAATCGAAGAAATATATGAGGAGCTAAAGGAAATTATTCAGACAGTTAAGGGAGAGGAAAACTTAATTGTGATGGGAGACTGGAATTCGGTAGTAGGAAAAGGAAGAGAAGGAAAAATAGTAGGTGAATATTGACTGGGCAGAAGGAATGAAAGAGGAAGTCGCCTGGTAGAATTTTGCACGGAACATGATTTAATCATAACAAACACATGGTTTAAGAATCACAAAAGAAGGTTGTATACATGGAAGAGACCAGGAGACATCGGAAGGTATCAGATAGATTTTATAATGGTAAAACATAGATTCCGGAACCAGGTGATAAACTGTAAAACATACCCAGGGGCAGATATAGACTCTGACCATAACTTGTTAGTCATGAACTGTAGGCTGAAACTGAAAAAACTGCAGAAAGGTAGGAAAATAAGGAGATGGGACTTAGATAAATTGAAGGAACCTGAAGTTCTGGAGAAATTCTGAGGGAGATTTAGGCACCAATTGACAGAAACAGGGGGAAATAAAACAGTAGAAGAGGAATGGGTAGCATTGAGAGATGAAATAGTGAAGGCAGCAAAGGACAAAATAGGTAGAAAGGCAAGAACTACAAAAAAATCCTTGGATAACACAGGAAATACTAAATTTAATTGAAGAAAGGAGAAAATATAAAAATGCAGTAAATGAAACGGGCAAAATGGAGTACAGACGACTAAGAAATGAGATTGACAGGAAGTGCAAAATGGCTAAGAAAGAGTGGCTAGAAGCCAAATGCAGCTCTGTAGAAGAATGTATAAGAAGGGGAAATGTAGATACCGCCTACAGGAAAATAAAAGAGACATTTGGGGATAAGAAAAACAGCTCTATGAATATCAAGGACTCTGATGGAAAACCAGTTCTCAGCAAAGAAGGAAAAGCTGAAAGGTGGAAAGAGTACATAGAGCAGCTCTACAAAGGAAATGAACTTGGAGATGATGTTGTAGGAAGGGAAGAGGAAGTAGATCAAGATGAAATAGGAGATACTATACTGAGAGATGAATTTGACAGAGCCCTGAAAGACCTAGGTCGTAACAAGGCCCCAGGAGTAGATGACATACCCTCAGAGCTACTAAAGGCTCTGGGAGAGCCAGCCATGACAAGACTATTTGAACTGGTGTGTAGGATGCATGAGACAGGTGAAATACCCTCAGACTTTAAGAAAAATGTAATAATCCCCATTCCAAAGAAATCAGGCGCAGACAGGTGTGAAAACAACAGAACCATAAGTTTGATAAGTCATGGTTGCAAAATTTTAATACGGATTATCTACAGGAGAATGGAAAAGCTGGTAGAAGCTGACCTCGGGGAAGATCAGTTTGGATTCAGGAGGAACGTAGGAACCCGGGAGGCAATACTCACTTTACGTCTTATCTTAGAAGATAGGTTAAGGAAAGGCAAACCTACATTTTTAGCTTTTGTAGATTTGGAGAAAGCTTTTGACAATGTTGACTGGAATACACTCTTTCAAATTCTGAAATTAGCAGGGGTAAAATACAGGGAAAGGAGAGTTATTTACAACTTGTACAAAAGCCAGACCGCAGTTATTAGACTCGAAGGGAATGAAAGGGAAGCATCAGTTGGGAAGGGAGTAAGACAGGGTTGTAGCCTTTCTCCGATGCTATTTAATTTGTACATCGAGCAGGCGGTGAAGGAAAGCAAGGAAAAATTTGGAATAGGGATTAAAGTTCAGGGGGAAGAAATAAAAACATTGCGTTTTGCTGATGACATTGTAATTCTGTCAGAGACAGCAAAGGACCTGGAAGAGCAGTTGAATGGAATGGACAGTGTGTTGAAGAGAGCGTATAAAATGAACATTAACAAGAGCAAACCAAAAATAATGGAATGCGGTCTTAGAAAATCAGGCGATGCTGAAGGTAACGAAACAATGAAGGTGGTAGATGAGTTTTGTTACTTGGGTAGTAAAATAACATGCGATGGTCGCAGTACAGAGGATATAAAATGCAGAATGGCAATGGGAAGAAAAGCATTTTTGAAAAAGAGAAATTTGCTAACATCGAATATTAATTTAAGTGTAAGGAAGTCTTTTTTGAAGGCATTTGTGTGGAGTGTTGCCTTGTACGGGAGTGAAACATGGACGATAAGCAGTGCGGACAGGAAGAGGATAGAGGCTTTTGAAATGTGGTGCTACAGAAGAATGCTGAAGATTAGGTGGGTAGATCGCATATCTAATGAAGAGGTACTTAACAGAATTGGTGAGAAAAGGAATTTTTGGCACACCCTGACTAAAAGAAGGGATCGCTTGGTAGGACACATTCTTAGACATCGAGGAATCGTAAATTTAGCATTGGAGGGAAGTGTGTGGGGTAAAAATCGCAGAGGGAGACCAAGAGACGCGTATAGTAAGCAGATTCAAGTGGCTGTGGGTTGTCGTTCTTATGAGGAGATGAAAAGGCTTGCTCAGGATAGAGTAGGGTGGAGAGCTGCATCAAACCAGTCTCCGGATTGAAGACCATAACAACAACAACAAACATTCGTAACGCAGTTTTGACTCTGTGAAGCAACATGGTAACAGTAATCATCAGGCGAGGTGTCGCGATGTTCCCTCACTCACTCACTCCTTTTTCTTCCCTCTCTGTGAGGGAGTATATTGGGGAGTTTGTTGCCAGTTGGCTTTTACTGCTCAGTGTACTGTTTGGTGTGTGTGTGTGTGTGTGTGTGTGTGTGTGTGTGTGTGTGTGTGTGTGCGCGCGCGCGCGCGCGCGCGCGCGCGACTAGTGCTTGTCCTGGGTGGGCGTGGTGTTGTGTTATTGGGTAGGAATGGATTTAGGATGGGTGTAATCTTGGTTGGGCTTCAGTTCAGTACGAAGTATGTGGTTCATTGTAGGAGTAGCTTAGCGCTTTGCCTGCAGCAGGCAGCGGCGTAGTGACAGTAGCGAGAGTTCCAAAGCGGGAGCCTGCAGTCGGGAGGCAGGATCTGCGAGCCTGGCGCCAGCGCCACCAGCACCGAGAGTTGCGCAAGGACAAGTAGCAGGACTAGGACTTTCTCCAGCGCCAGCTCCTCTGCATATTGCATCACTGGAAAGTTGCCGAGCACCGCATCTGCCGGACGCCGGGACACCAGCTGGTGGCCACCGCTCCTCTCACACCAGTCCCCAGCTGCTCTACACCCTCTACACGTCCCCATGGAATCCCAAGACAGTAGTTCCGGACTTTTTTTGTGCGACTTATAATTTTTTGGACCAATTTTCGCGACCCACTACTATGACTAGATAGCAGTTAATAGTATTATGAAACTACACTCCTTGAAAATGAAGAAAAAAATCAGCATGAATTCATCGACCCAACAGAGGGAAAGCCTTCAGGACGTATACAACACACGATCACATAGGTAGAACCATACGCACATGAGTACAGTCACCAGAGCGAGCACAATGTCGGCGCTACCCTCCTTGTCCAGTAATGCAAACAGTATTTCTTGCAAAGAAACGATCGTAGAGATGGCGAATGTGGTCTTGAGAAATGGCCTGTATAACGTTTCATGGACCGCCTGGACTTTATTTCAATATTTATTCATTTTTTTGTTCTGCATTATTATTAATCTCTTGTATATGTTACGATTATTCTGTGTTTAATTCATGCAAATTATTATGTATCGATAATAGAGCTTGTGGTGTCGCACAAGTATGGAGTGCGCGCCACGTACTTTCGCCGCGCGCCGCCATGCACGCACGGCGCGGCGTTCTTACGTCGTCAGCCAAGAGCGCCCTCTGCTACAGCTCCGCTCGTGGCCACCACTGACCACTGGGAATCAGATAGGCACCAGTTAAGACTTGGCTATCGGATAGGCACTAGGAATCATCAGAAGGCAGGCCTCTATATAAACTATGTATCAGCATTCTGCAGTCAAGAACTATGTAAAAGTTAAGTATTACCTAGACTCTATGAAATATATATCTCGTTCTAATTTACTCTAGTGTTTCTAGTTTCTACTGTCCCACTGACTGGTCACCTCCGTACCTGCACACGCGTGCATCCTTTATTCCTGTGTCGGCCTCTTTCTACTCAGCCAGCGACACCTACAACAACCGGCGGAAACGAGACACAAAAGAGCTATCTTATGCAAAGAAAGTATTATGTTAAGCACATTAATATCCCTACGCTTATCATATGTTTCACTATATAAGAAGGAGCAGTAGCCTTCATTCTCTTTCTTCTTGGTCTAGCATTCGTAGGTTTCGGACGCAATAGCGCATTGCTCTTTAATTTATCAGAATCATAAATTCTTTTCATGCACAAAATGCATGTAAGAAATAATTGTAAGTGTATGTTCAGCATCTTGAAAATATAAACCGCTAATTTCATTTAAAGAAAATTTGCATTTCTCAATATTTTTTATTTAAAAAGTCACATCATTATTCCTAATGGTACAATATAGTAATAGTGTGTGCAATTATTTTTACAGATTAGCATTGGCCGCCATTTTCTTGCAGTATGCGAAATGAAGTGTTGGAATGATGCACAATACTTCATGATAATCTTAGAACCTTTTGTTCCGCACCAAAGGTCCTTGAGATATACGCCAATTTATCAAAATTCAACTATTTTAATTTTTAGCTAGCCGTGGAGTTAAGTTAAATTGGTGTTTTACGAGTGCGTTCCAACAGTTAATTTCTGTGCAATGTATACGTGGTGAGACAGTCTTCCACTTAATCAGACAGAGTTTTATGCAGGTTGCTAAAATTAAATATTTCCGTACCATTTAACACATTCATTAAGCTGCAGAATTTTTTTCACAGGCACGAACTTATATAACAGTGATATGCAACCCGGCCATTAATTTGAAATATTTCTCCCGCTTAATTTTAGCGCCCTAGTTTTCGTATCAATATTTAAAATCAATATCAAACTTCATTTGCTTGGGTTCTATACTTTCTTTTCGCGGAACATTATTTTCACAGGCACTACCTTTCATCATTTTCAAGTATTATTATTATTATTATTATTATTATTATTATTCCAATTATTTCACCTGCCATGCAATTTCCACCTGGTGCCTCAGCTGGGCCGCATTACGTACCGCTCATGCAGACCCCCCAACTTGACGTTTCATGCGGTCCCAAACATGCTCAATGGGGAGAGATGTGGGGATCGTGCCGGCCAAGATAGTTGACGTACAGGCCATTTCACAAGACCACATTCGGCATCTCTACGATCATTTTCATGGAAGAATTACTGTTTGTTTTACTGCAAAAGGAAGGTGTCAAAACCGTACTAGCGCCCACATAGCGCTCGCTCTGGAGACTGTACTGATATGCATCAGGCTTTGCCTGTGTGATCGTGTGTTGTATACCGGGTGATCAAAGAGTCAGTATAAATTTGAAAACTTCACAAATCACTGAATAATGTAGATAGAGAGGTAAAAATTGACACACATGCTTCGAATGACATGGGAGTTTTATTATAAAAAAATAAAATATCAAAACATGTCTGATCAGAAAAGCAATAATTAGCATAACAAATTAAGACAAAGCGAAGATGATGTGCTATACAGGAAATGCTCAATATGTTCACCATCATTCCTCAACAATAGCTGTAGTCGAGGAATAATATTGTGACCAGCAGTATAAAGCATGTCCGGAGTTGTGGTGGGGCATTGGCGTCGGGTGTTGTCTTTCAGCATCCCTAGAGATGTTGGTCGATCACGATACACTTGCGACTTCACGTAACCCCAAAGCCAATAATCGCACGGACTGAGGTCCGGGGACCTGGGAGGCCAAGTACGGCGAAAGTGGCGGCTGAACCCATATTTATCACCAAACAACGCGCGCAAGGTATCTTTCCGCGTCTAGCAGTATGGGGTGGAGCGCCATCCTGCATAAAAATCGCACGTTCCAGCAGGTGTTTATCAGCCAGGCTGGGGATGATGCGATTCTGTAACATGGCGTACCTCTCACCCGTCACGGTAGCAGTTACAAAACCAGAATCACGCAGTTCCTCGAACAAAATAGGCCCGATAACGGTAGATGTGGTAAATCCAACCCATACCCTGACTTTCTCGTCGTGCAATGGAGTTTCCACGTCAGTTCTACGATTTTCGGTAGCGCAGTTGTGGGCGTTGACAGACCCTCGGATCGTGAAATGAGCTTCGACGGTCCACAACACGTTACTTAACCAATCGCCATCTTCCGTCATCTTTTGAAACGTCAACATGCTGCGACTGCTGGTGCATCTGATTCTCTCTCTCTCTCTCTCTCTCTCTCTCTCCCTCTCTCTCTCTCTCTCTCTCTCTCTCTCTCTCTCATTACAGCTCCTCTTATACACGAATTTCATGCGCAGTCACTGACGTTTTGCTGTTCGGCGCCATCTGTCGGACATTTTTTGAACTTTTTTTCCTAATAAAACCGCATGTCATTCCAAGCATTTGTGTCAATTTTTACCTCTCTATCTACATTATTCCGTGATTTATTAAATTTTGAATTTTATACTGACTTTTTGAGCACCCGGTATATCCTCAAGAATGTGTCATTAAAATTTCCCCCTGTTCGTTCGACGAATTCATGGTGTTTCACTTTCCAGGAGTGTATATTTAATATGAAAATGAAATAATCGGAAGCACCAAATAACTGGAACACCTGCTTAATTTCGTGTTGCGCCCCAGCGAGCACGCAGAAGTGCCGCAGCACGACGTGGCGTGGACTCGACCAATGTCTGAAGTAGTGCTGGAAGGTTATAACAACATACATCCTGCATGGCAGTCCATAAATTCGTAGTTGTACAAGACGTAGAAATCCCTTCTGAACAGCAAGGAATCCCAGACATGTTTGGCGAGTTTGGTGGTCGGTGGAGGTTTTTAAACCAGATGAGTGTTCCTGGAACCACTCCGTAGCAATTCTGGACTTTGGGGTGTCGCACTGTGCTGTTGCAATTGTCCGTCCGTCGGAATACGCAATGGATAAGAATGGATGCGGGTGATCAGCCACCTGCCAGAGTCCTTCCTACACGTGTCAAGGTTCCTATATCGCTCAAACTGCACTCGCCTCACACCATTACAGATCCTTCACCAGTTTGAACAGTCCTCTGTTGACATACAGGTTGCATGGAAATGTTCAAATCTTTGTAAATCTATGGAAGTAAACTACTGTGGTTATCAGTCCCTAGTATTACAAACTACTTACAGTAACGTAACGTAAGGACAGCACACACCATGACCGAAGGAAGAGTCGAACCTCCGACGGGAGCAACCGTCAGAGTGCTCTAAACAGAAAAATAAGTTTTACACAGATTAGTTTTCCTAGCATGAAATGACAAGTATTTCCAAGTCCGCTTGAACAGAAGTGCACAAACTGTGCAGATTCGCCCCATGGGTGTGGAACCAATACGTCGCGAATGTAGTGAGCTATTGTTATCCTGCCAGTTTTAAATAAATTTTCGGTATCTCCTTTGAAAGTTATACACTGTTCTCTGTGAGGTATAACAAACCATACGCAGAGTATAACAAAAATAAAATCAATCCTGCTTCGAGAGAAAATATCAAAAATAAGATCTGAACAGCCGCGGTGGAATGACCTACCGCTGCGGATCGCATGATCAAAAAAAGAATGTTTGTAGTGCTTATGGGACTTAACCATGGGGTCATCAGTCCCTAAACTTACAAACTACTTATGAACTAGCTAATACTAAGGACGGCACAAATATCCATGCCCGAGAGGGGGGGATTCGAACTTCCGATCGCAGTGGCCGGAGCGCATGGTTCCCGCCGTCGATTCCTCCCTCGGGGATGGGTGTGAGTTGTCCTTAGATTAAGTTAGTTTAAGTAGTTTGTAATACTAGTTTGTAAGACTAGGGAGTAATAACCTCAATAGTTAAGTCCCATATACAGGGTGTTACAAAAAGGTACGGCCAAACTTTCAGGAAACATTCCTCGCACACAAAGAAAGAAAATATGTTATGTGGACATGTGGCCGGAAACGCTTAATTTCCATGTTAGAACTCATTTTAATAGTTCTCTTCAAATCACATTAATCATTAAATGGAAACACACAGCAACAGAACGTACCAGCGTGACTTCAAACACTTTGTTACAGGATATGTTCAAAATGTCCTATGAGGATGCATGCATCCACCCTCCGTCGTATGGAATCCCTGATGCGCTGATGCAGCCCTAGAGAATGGCGTATTGTATCACAACTGTCCACAATGCGAGCACGAAGAGTCTCTACATTTGGTACTGGGGTTGCGTAGACAAGAGCTTTCAAATGCCCCCATAATGAAAGTCAAGAGGGTTGAGGTCAGGAGAGCATGAGGCCTGGAATTGGTCCACCTCCATCAATCCAACCGAATCTGCTGTTGAGAAGCGTACGAACACGTCGACTGAAATGTGCAGGAGCTCCATCGTGCATGAACCACATGTTGTGTCGTAAAGGCACATGTTCTAGCAGCACAGGTAATCCCGTATGAAATCATGATAACGTGCACCAGTGAGCGTAGGTGGAAGAACATGAGGCCCAATCAAGGCATCATCAACATCACCAATAAATGGACATCTGCCAACTCCGCATTTGTAAACATTGCACTGCCGGCCGCGGTGGCCGAGGGGACTGAGGCGCTCCGGTCACGGTCTGCACGGTCACTACGGTCGGGGGTTCGAATCTCCCCTCGGTTATGGATATTTGTGCCGTCCTTAGTCATAGGTAGTTCATAAGTAGTTTGTAAGCTTAGGGACTGATGAGCCAGTAGTTAAGTCCCATAAGTTCTACAAACATTTGAACATTTTTTTAAACATTGCACTGACTGCAAAACCACGTTCGTGATGAACACTAACCAGTTGATGATACGTACTGATGTGCTTGATGCTAGTACTGTAGAGCAATGACTCGCATGTCAACACAAACACTGAAGTCAACATAACCTTCCTTCAATTGGACCAACTGGCGCTAAATAGAAGAAGTGCAGTACATACTAACGAAACAATTGGGTATTTTTGACAATTGGCTGCACGAATTATTTCAATTTACATTGAAAGAGAAATACTAAAATGAGCTCTAACTTGGAAATTAAGCGTTTCCAGACACATGTCCACATAACATAATTTCTTTCTTTGTGTGTGAGGAATGTTTCCTAAAAGTTTGGCCGTACCTTTTTGTAACACTATGTATTTACAAACAGTTGAACATTTTTTTAACGGCGAGTACATTTCTTAAAACCGCATGGTTAAGTTTCATTGCAATCGGAAAGCCGTTTCCCAACGTTAGTGGCAGTTTGTAAATGTTCAAATGTTTGTAAATCTATGGGATAACTTTTGCGCTTAGCAGTCCCTAAGCTTACAACTACTGAAACTAACTAACCTAAGGACAACACATACATCTATTCTCGAGAGAGGACTTGAACCTCCGCAGCAAGGCTCCTTAGAGCGCTCGGCCATTCCACAGCGGCCGCTTCCAGATATATATTTACAGAATATATTGTTAAAATTGTGCGCCTCGGTTGTACAGTGGTAGAGTATCAGACTACAAGTCCAAAGGTCGCGGGTGGTCAGAGGCAGGCAACGGCATACAACCTCCAAACAGGACCATGCCTAGTAAAGCACTGTGGTGTTCAAACCAATCTTCGGATTGTTGACTGCTTTACCTTTTTATTGTTAAAATTAATAGCTATTTGTTATGGTTAGTTAACCAAGATTCCGCGGTGTAGGCGCTAGCTCGGGAGGAGTTAGCTCAGCAGGCGACGTCTTGTTCGGCCGCGTTAGCTCGCCGTCTTGCGGCGTCTTCTATGGACCGGCTGTGTGTTGAAGCGAAGACTGCCAGGTAGAGTCCTCTATCCCTCCTGTCTAGACAGCTACTTCTGGATCCATGCTCGGAACTACTGAAGTAGGATGCCGTGGTGACAGTTGACCTCTTCATACTGCTGGCAGGTTTAGCACCAGAGTGTTAGCTCCGCGACAAGATCATTGGCCTTTAGGAAATCAACTAATGAAGACTGAGCTGGCCTCAGGCAGCAACCAAATTCAGCGTTGTGAAGACGGTAGACGTCGGTCCACCATCTCCCCGGATGATGGTCAGTTAGAAGCGTAGGTCTCCGGACTACATTTCCTAGCTACGACTAGTGGCTACCAATCTGTACTGCTTTATACGAGACATAAGCCGAACACATAGATTAGATCACTGGGTCGACTACTACTCTCCTGAGCATCTTCGATTACAAAGAGCAAGTGACTACACTTCCAAAAGTGGGAGTATTTATAGAGAATCGGCTGAAGCTATGACGTATGTGACGGTTCGTGATGAGCGAATGTCTCCTACTTATAAGTGCAGCGTTCACTCAGTGAGCCCTTTAACCGCTGACGTATCCTCGGTCTTATTCGCTCTTGTGATAAAATCACGTGTAGTTATGAAATGTTTAAAAACTGATGAATATACCCTGTCTTTCACTCCTCGTCCGTCAGTCTGCTGACTGTAGGCTTTCAACTCTGCGACGCAGCGACTGCTGTTGTCACGAACAAATGACGTCGCATTTACGATAGAGCCGATGACCTGTTTCCGCTTAGCTTGGCTGGCGACTGCTTGACCAACCTAAGATTTTAACAAATTTCTCTGTTATAATTTTGCGCTGTTACAAGCATCTGCGGTCCACTGTGCAAAAACGATTAAAGCCGTTTTTTAACATAATTTTGTCCATAAATAGGTTACGTTCGAACCTTTGAAATCCGTTAATAAATAAAGGTATACTTTTATATAATTAAATATTCATTAAAAAGTCAGTCTAAATCGCAATTTGTTTTACGGTAACCGGTTTCGGCCATGTAAAGGGCCATCCTCAGACCATTACAGCCAAAGTATTGGCCCCCAATTGGGCTAAGTCGGAGCTGTCGGGACGACATATGTGAGGTATACAATCGTGATATTGTGACCTCTTATTATATGTACAAAATGCTTTTTTCATCGAGGACGAGGAATCATCGTAAAATTAATGAACAAGAGGGCTGTTGTGTATGGGTTAAAGGATCCGGCAAATGTTCTGCAATAAAAGTTGTTGGTGATTATGTTGTTATAAAAGTTAAATAAAGTATGTGTCCTTACCTTTTCCCTTATCTATAAAAAAATTTAAAAATAAAACATTTATCTAGACCGACTTTTGTATGAATTCAATCATACAGATCGCTGACACTCCATAATGTCTTCAACAATAATTAAATATGGTAAAAATTTCTATAATTTGTAATTAATAAAAGTAAGGAAGTGGCCGTCGACACAAGTCGAAATTTTTGCACCCAAAAAGAAATGTTATTAATAGTTTCCTCAAGAATGATCCATGAAAAATTGGACCGTATTAAGCATCACTAGACCCCCAGCGCTGTTTCTTTAAAATTTCTGATTTCAGTGGATTCGGTTTGGAAACAACGCAAAGTATTTCAGAAAAAAATCAACGTTGTCGTAGCAACGGCTACCAAGAAATATTGGAAAAGTCTGAGTGCCACATCGCGTATGTTTGATTTTCAGCATCACTAAACCACAAATCACAATCCAGACTGAAGTTTTGCAGCAGTAGATCAAGACCCACTTGGCGGCCTCTGGTCTAGTGATGGAAAACGAAAGATGTGCCAACACTCGTTCTACAACATCGTTAAAATACCAAACAGGCACAGGATGTGAAGAATGCCATTCTTGTATCCAAAAATAATCCTAGTGTTCAAACGTTGTGTTTTGATTTACAACCAACGTTGCTTCTGCCTTAGATTCCTACCGACATTGTACGAGGCGCGTCCGGAAAGTAAGTTCCGTTTCGATTTATCTCCACTGCAGCGCTGCGATTGCAGTTCCGCACATGTGCTGTAGACGATGTGTATCAAGGAGAAGAACGTGCGCCATCTGGAGGTCGCTGTCAGTTGCGTACGCTTTGTTGTGCTTGTTTGAAATGTCGGCGTTGATTGAAAATCCCGCCGCCTGTGAAATCAGGTGATTCGGTTTCTGAATTCGAGGAAGGTGAAGGTGTCTGGGTTGAGGGTAACATTGGCCGTAGAGCCTAGGAGGATGACATCTGCCTAAAATAAACCGTTAGTGCTAAGAAACTTATTCTTTGGTATGACTCGAATAGAAGCCAAATTAGTAACATAAAAATAGTGTTTCGACAAACGTAAGTTCGGAAATCACCTCTCATTAGAAAACATTACTTTGCACTATTTTTTCTCAGGCACAGTTTTGACCTAATGACAGTGAGTTTGAAGATACGGAGGGGGTAGTGAAGTTACAACTGCTATGATGAAACTGTAAATTTCTTAAAAAAGTAAGCAATAAAAATAATGCTCTGATTGTCCTCAGATTCGAAAAGAGGGAGTTCATTAGAACTGAAATGCTAGAAAAATAAATAACAGACGCAAAGTTGACACACAAAAACACACAATAAGTGGCTGAAAAATAGAGAAATTGGGCAACTAAACGCCAAACTTGAGAATTTTTATGAAAAGAGAGTTGGCTAAAAAAAAAACTAGCTACAGTAAGCGTTCGGAAAAAAGCAAGAATAGGAAGATCTCCTAATCCACTTAAGTAGGGTGAACACTTAACTCCCTGGAGGAACGAAACGCTTGAAGACTTGAAGTTCTTTCTACCGCTGAACAAGTAAGTTATGCTTCCAATTAAGTGAATTCTTCAAGTTTTTTTCAGCTCATTAAAGAAATGTAGTTTCGCAATTGCTACAATAAGCCTAATACATTGTTTAGTTACGCATAATGAGACCAAACGACTTCGAAGTCATTTAGTCTATTGATGCACAACAAAAGCTCACAAGCGGCAATTAAGTATAGAGCAACGACCATTTTCTTTACTTTATAGTGTTGGTTACAGTTTAATTACGTAGATGTTCCACTAGTAAAATAGCAATAAAACTTTACCTGTTAAAAAATTTGGGATAATTCGATTATGGTTACATTTCTAAGGGGACGGAAACTTTGGATTCTTTATCTCACTTATGAGATTTTGGCGTTTCGTCTAGTCATGCATAATACTGTCCTCATGGCGGTTTGTAACTCGTACAAAGACCACCCATAATGTACAAAAGCCAACTGATTTGCTGAATTTGACTTGGCTGCTGGAAGAGTGTAATGTACTGTTGGATGGCTGTAGTACGTCAGTTGTCCAGATAGGTGTACAAATCAGCACTAGACCAAAACACTTCGCCCCTTACCTCTGAGATCAGTAGAACCCGAGTTATGGCCCCATGAAGAATCGCGTATTCGCTAACGGCGATTTCGAACATACTAATACCGTAATTTAAGTAGTTTATACGTCTATGGACTGATGACAATAGCAGTTTGATCCAAGAGGTTCACAAACGTTTGAACATTTGAATGTCATGAGTCCCGCTATGGGAAAAACTTTCCACCTCCTGCTAAATAATCACTGGGAACGAGTTACGGTGTATAGAATTAGCCGAATCGTTAGTCGTCCCCATTCCCGTCACGTAGCTCGCAGAATAGCCTTCATTAAGGCTCTTAACGGCATGCGAAGAGCCGAGCGCCGGTTCATTGTTTTCTTCCGATGCTGGCTGGCCGCGCAGCTGCGAGCGGTAATGAACTCTATTCGTGCCCAGACACGGCAGTCACTGCTGATTACCGCATTGTATGTGCGACGGGTGAGTGAAACGTCACTAATCCTGCTAAGTGGAAATAATTACGATAGCCTGATCTACCGTTTCTTGATCGTGAACGAGTCGAGGAGAAAATTCTGGATTGCAGAGCATACCCAGCTACGCAGATGAATCACAAGGCACAGACCACAATCCAACAAACATCAGATGGAAATTCATGACATTAAAGAACTAATAGCCGTCGAAATAGAATAATATTTAGTGCAGACAGGAACACGAGTGCAGACAGGAACACGAGTGCAGACAGGAACACGAGTGCAGACAGGTGTAAAATTACAGAACTGTCACTTCTGTAAGTCGTAGTTTCAAAATACTCCTCATTATCATTATCATCATCGTCATCATTAGAGATTGATTATGCCTTTCAGCGTTCAATCTGGAGCATAGTACCTCTAATAAAATTCCTCCATGATCCCCTATTCAATGCAAACATTTATGCCTCGCCCGATGTTATGCCTGTTACTTCAAAATCTTCACCGAATCATCTTGGTCTACCTCGACTCCTCTTACCCTCCGCTGCCGAGCTCATGAGTCTCATCGGTAACCTTGCTTCTCCCATGCGTGTAACATGACCCCACCATCTGTCTGTTCGCTCTAACTGCTTCAGCTATGGTGTTCATTCCCAGTTTTTCTTCGATTTCCTCGTTATGGACACCCTCCTGCCATTGTTCCATCTATTAGTAACTGCAATCATTCTTGCTACTTTCATATCTGTTCAAATGTTTGTTAAGCTTAGGGACTTAACTACGGGGTCATCAGTCCCTAAACTTACAAGCTACTTATGAACTAGCTAATACTACGGACGGCACAAATATACATGCCCGAGGCGGGATTCGAACCCCCGACCGTAGTGGCCGTGCAGACCGTGACTGGAGCGCCTCAGTCACCTCGGCCGCCGCGGCCGGCTTCATATCTTATACCTTATAAATAAGGTAACCTGTATCAACCCAAATTTCACTCCCATACGACAAAGTTGGTCGAAAGATAGAGTGGTGTACCGGTAACTTAGTCTTGGTTCTGACTTCCTTCTTGCAGAAGAGAGTAGATCTTAGCTGAGCACTCACTCCATTAGCTTTTCTGCACCTCGATTCCAGTTCTTTCACTATGTTGCTATCCCGTGAGAAAATACATCCCAGGTACTGGAAACTATCTACCTGGTCTAACTTTGTTTCTCCTATTTGGCAATAAATCTGTTTAAATCTTTATCCTACAGACATTACTTTCGTTTTGGAGATGCTGATCTTCATATCACAATGCTTGCACCTCTGATCGAGCTCTGAAATATTAGTTTGCAATCTTTCAATTGAATCGGCCATTACAACTAAGTCATCCGCATATGCGCGACTGCTTATTTTGTTTTCACCTATTTTAATCCCAGCCTGCCAGTTTACTGTTTTCAGCATATGATCCATGAATGGTATGAACAACAGTGGCGACAGGTTACAGCCTTGTCTCACCCCTGAAACTACCCTGAACCATCAGCTTAATTTGCCCCCTACTCTAACTGCTGCCTGACAGTCTACGTAAAGCCCTTTAATTGCCTGCAGAAGTTTGAAAAATACTAACTTTAATTATTTGCAGTCCTTGAGAAAGATCATTTAGGATTTAGTAGAAATGTAGCAACACGTGAGGCAATACTCGCCTTTCGTCTTATAGTTGAAAGAAAGGCAAACCTACATTTATATATTCTGTAGATTTTGAGAAAGCTTCACTGGAATACAGTCTTGTAAATTCTGAAGGTAGTAAGGGTAAAATAAAGGGAACGTAAAGTTATATTCAAAAACGGACAGCAGTTAGTAAAAGTCGAAGGGCGTGAAAGGGACGCAGTAGTGGAGAACGAAGTAAGACATGGTTGTACCCTTTCCCCAATGTTATTCGGTCTGTATATTGAGCAAGCAGAGAAGGAAAGCAAGGAGGAATTTGGAGAAGGAATCAAAGTTCAGGGAGAAGACCAAATTCGGCATGAAGTCAGGAATGAGGTATGTGCCCATTTTCAGATTTCGTCAATAAACAATGCTATAAGAGACGCTTCACAAATACAAAGGCCACAAGTGGTGATGCGGCTGTTATTTATTTATGCGTTTCGAACTCGTCATCGTCAGAATCTAAAATGTGGGGTAAAGTTTCGTACAATTGTACAACGTCATGACCCTGCTGAACTATACGGTGTACAATTGTAGGAAACTTTATTCCATGATTTAGATTCTGATGATGACGAGTTCGAAACGCGTAAATAAATAACAGCCGCATCACCACTTGTGGCCTTTGTATTTGTAAACCATCTCTTATAGAATTGTTTAATAACGAAATCAGGGAGAATATATAAAAACATGTGTTGTTTGCTGATGGCATTTTAATTCTTTTGCAGATAGCAAAAGATCTGGTAGATAGTTTCTTGAAAGAGGAATATTTGTTGAAAATTAAGAAGAGCAAAATGAGGGCGAACGATGTAGTGTGCGAAAATCAGGCAAAGCTGAAAAAGATTAGGCAACGAGACAATAAAAGAAATAGATGAGTTTTGTTGTTTGGGTAATAAAACAATTTATGATGGCCGCAAGTAGAGGAGATGTAGAATAGAGAAGCATTTCTGGAAAAGAGAAATTTGTTCAGATCGAATATCAATTTAAGTGGCAGGGTGTCTTTTCTGAAGGCATTTGAATGGAGTGTTGCCTTTTAAGAGCGGTGAGGAGTTCACACAGAAAAATTATAGAAGTGGAATTTGGTGCTACAGAAGAAAGTTGAAGACTAAATGGGTACATCACGTAAGTAATGAGGAGATACTGAATAGAACTGAGGAGAAAATAAATTGCTGGAATATACAGACTTTAAGAAGGAATCGATTAGTAGTACACATTATGAGACATCAAGGAATTACGAGTTTATCATTCAGAGGGATGTGTGGGGGGGTCAGAAATTTCAGAGTGGGACTGAGAGACGAATACAGTAAGCGGGGTCCAAAGGGATGCGGGTTGACGTTTTTATTCTCAGATGAAGAATCTTTGCTTGAGATAGGGTAGCGTGCATAGCTGTATCAAATCAGACTTTGTACTGAGGACGACGACTACTACTACAACTAAATATACGAAAAATAACTTTTTAATTTCTTACTGATTCATCCGCGTGAATCAACGTCACAACAAATTTCATAAATCGCATATGATATACCAATGTTACAAAAAGTAATCACTAACATCAACAATGTTTATGTGATACGAAGAAAACCTTATGTTCTGTGAAGTGTAGTTTTTGCGTACGATGTTGTTTCGTCATTGAGCTGCCGTATCATGCTCAAAATAAAGGAACGAAGAAGTAATCTCTGTCTACGTCACAGACAGACTCGTAAATTGTATCTGTGAAACGAGCGAGTTTCTACACAAGCAAATCATTTCCCAAAACTAGAAGATAGCACTGCGTCCAAGGCCGAGGGTCGAACATCGCGTAGGACCCGTCGCACAAACAAAACACACGCAAAACCCGGGGCGGGCGGTCGAAATGCCAAGGACCGCCCGACCTCGCTGGGATGAAGAACAAACATGGCGGCAGCAGTGTTTACAAAACAGCCAGCTGGAGTTTGGCTCTCGCCACATCCGTGACCTCCTCTGCAGACAGCACGGCGCTACGACGCCACGTGTGTGGCTAACACCAACGCTATGCTAACACGACACCTCAACGCGAAAGTGAAGTGAGTCCTCCCTGGGGCATGGATGTGTGTGTCTGTCCGTAGGTTAGTTTACCTATGTTTAAGTTGTTTGTAAGCTACGGACTCATGACCACGCGCAGTTTGGTCCGATAGATTTACAAACATTTGAACATTTTGAAAGTGAAGTATAAGACAGATGAGATGAGTATCTGACGTCACTGTGTACCTATTACAGAGGGTGTACGGGAAATCGAGGCGAACATTAAAGTACAACTTTAAACATGGCTGATTAACAGCAACCGTAATCCAATTTTTTAAACAATTTTGTATATCAGCCAACCGGTTGCGTAATTTTTAGGTGCTTGACCTAGGCTTCGTTGCCACTAGGGACAACTTCATTAGAAGAACACCTTCACAGAGAAATGGGGTACTTAAAACTCTTGTACATAGGGCGCGCACTGTCTCCGACGCAGAGAGTCTACCCCAGGAATTGGAACATCTGAGAACTGTATTCCAAAACAAAAATGGGTACTCAGAGTGGCAAATTCAGCGGGCTCTCCGCCCAACCACTACAACACAACCTGTGGAAACGGATGAAACCACGAGGGAAGAGGTACGCACTGTGTTTATTCCAGATACCGGCGCACTCTTGGGGAAGGTTGCCCGCATTTTGAAGAAACACCAGGTTGGAACTGTCTTTTGTTCGCCGAATGAAATTCATGCATTGGTGGGGAGCGCCAAAGATGATCTCGGTTTGAGGAAGGACGGCGTGTACCAGATTCCGTGTCAATGTGGCACGTCATATATTGAACAGACGATGCGTACCGTCGATAATCGATGCCTTGAACATCAGAGGTACACACGATTGATGTATCCGAGCAAGTCGGCGGTCGCTGAACATTGATTGTCGGAGAATCACGCGATGGAGTATGGACGCAGTAGGATTCTGGTACAGACGTCGAGATACTGGGACTGCGTCGTTAGAGAGGGCATTGAAATTCGCACTAGTGAAGACCTCATAAACTGTGACTGTGGCTATAATCTTAGCAAAGCTTGGGAACCAGCGATTGGGTTAATTAAGAGTAAATCTAGCAAACCTGACGTAGTGACGACCATGGCGGACAGAGCCCTCACATCGACGTCTTCTCAGACGCCGGCGCAATCGGCTCCACAGCGCGACCGCGGCGCGGGGTGCGGACCACGGAGGGGGCGCCGAGGGTATTTAAATGGCCCGCTACCGGGCTAGAACCCAGTTCCCTTCCAGCCGCCGTAGCGTGCGGATTTCCGTGCCGGCGCGTTTCCAGGAGCTCAGTCCGTTATTTCACCTGATGATGGCGACATGTATGATCGCCTAAATATTGTGCCCGTTGGACATTGCACACCGGGAGTACACCCGTGGATATTTTGATTAGTTATGCAACTGTTTCTGTTCTTCTGATGAAGTTGTCCCTAGTGGCAACGAAACCTAGGTCAAGCACCTAAAAATTACGCAACCGGTTGGGTGATATACAAAATTGTTAAAAAAATATAAAAAAGAACATAGTGTCATAGAATATAAAAAAAATATTTTCAGGAAATCATTAAAAGGTTCTCTGCAAATTGAACTTCGTTAAATTTCGTTATAACATACTGCATAGAGTTTTGTACAGTAAATGGCGTGACACCATTAGTAAACATAGGCTTTGAACAGAACTCTGTTGCTAAGGTAGAACACTCAAAATTTTTAGTTGTGCGCATTGATGATTAAATTAGAAGAAACATATTGATGAACTTCTGAAACGTTAGAGTTCAGCTAGTTACGTTATTGGGACTATTTCAAAGTTTGGTAATATAGACCTCTCAGTAAACTTGCATATTGTGCATATTTTCATTCACTTATCTCATATGGCATCATATTTTAGGGTAATGCACCACTGAGTAAACCAGTGTTCATGGCACAGAAGCGTGTATAGAACTGCTGGTTTCCACCCAAGAATATCCTGCAGACATTGGGGAACTAAGGATCTTAACAGTTTACTACTAGGCTTTGCATCGCATTTAATACACATTTCACATATGGGTTACAGGGCGTAGATAAATCTTTTGGGGGGAGGGGGGCAGGGTTCAAAGCCAGAGCTATATTGAGATGCCCTCGCACAGTTGACAGGTGTCAAAGCTGTGACGTCGCCGCCACCTCCCCCTCCAATAAAACATACGATTTTTTGTATGAATTTGGAAAATTTTGTATATAGTTGATAAAAGAATGAAACGTTACTGAAAAAGGTTGTAGACATGAAGATCTGTCTTTTCTGTTATACCTTAAAAATGACGGTCGTTCACCTCCAGAAATACTGGCTGTAGTCGAAAACGTTGCCCAACTATACTCCCGTAAATTATTTGAACATACAGATTAAGCCAATTTTCAGACCAAAAGTATTCGCTGTAGGGATTAGTAAATTAGAAATACCTTCCGCACTACCACTGGCTCAAGTCATAAGGTGTCAGCAGTCGTAAAAAATCAAAAGCCTTCAGACAAGCAACATATAGGGGAGACCATGAGAATGGCGCCACCTTAAGGGAAACAAATTATTGTACCTTATTGAAAATGTATATTTCGTACAGAGTAATACCACAGCTCCGCCAGCTAATACTACTTTATTATATTTTTTTCAGTCTTATATTTTGTTAAGTTTTATTGTTAAAAATATATTGTGAAATTATATGCAGTGGCGCCAGTAACCTGGATTCCGGGGTTATGACGCCATACATTTGAGAATCAAGGATAAACGTACACGAAGAATGAGTAGTAGTAAATTATTACAACCGTTCTAATTTATACTTATCACTCTACTGTATTTGACATTTAGGTTTCAAGTACTTGTCGATGTAAAATTGGAATGAAAGGAGATTTTATAATTTAGACTTGATTAAGACAAAAATCAAATGTTCAAATGTTTGTAAATGTATCGGACCAAACTGCGTGGTCATCAGTCCGTAGCTTACAAATTACTTGAACCTAGGTAAACTAACCTACGGACAAACACACACACCCATGCCCCAGGGAGGACTCGAACCTCCACGGCCAGCAACCGCGCGCTCCCCAGCGAGACGCTTTAGACCGTTCGGCTACTCCACCGCGGCTGATTAAGACACCGCAAAAGTCAAAAGTATACTTTTTGGCACTTCAAAACTACTACATTCTCTACATTCTGCAAATGCCCATTTCACAAAATGTATGCATCTGTATTACACTTAATTTTGCCTAACTTCCCGACCGTAGCTCATTGCCCCAGTTGCAAAATATGGCTAAGAACGTCAGTTTAAAGCCTAAGATTTTGCGAAAGATTTAGGTTAGACACACGACGAAGCTAAATATCTGCAGATTACGTTAATACGAGTATTAAAAAGCACTGACAGTCTATAGAGGTACTTATTTCAATAAAATACCAGCTCGAAAATTAGATCCAAAACGTCGAAACTAACAATTCATTTCACATGATTAATAGCTGTCAAAAGAGTGGGAATTTAATCTGCCTGCTATACAATGCTGCCACTTTAGGTGTGTGTGAGTGCAGATGATCAGCATCTGTGGTATAAATTATACACGGAAGTAATAAGGTTGTGATGTCATATTAGTTCTCGTTTAATCACACTCGTTAAAAAGATATTTGTCTGTGTCATGTACAAGTTCGCCGCCCTACTGTAGTAACAAAGTTAGTAGATCACTAAATTTGGTAGCAGTAGTGAACATAAGACACGGTAGCCTTCGTTTCACTCTGGGCAAGCCTCGCGCGGTACTTTGAAGCGTGTTTCTGGCTGGAATTCAATAATACTTGTTTCTTTGTTACTGAAGGTTAGGTGGTGGTTACCTGAGCAATTATTTGTTCGCTTCACGAAGGCCACCCATAAGACACTCGAGAGGAAGTGTCCCGACAACAAGTAAGAAGCCAAAGCTCAAGTAAGCATCCATTACAACTTACCCTGGTACCTCTCTTTCATGGAAAAGTTTTCAGTCTGAGTTCCCACTGACGCGATCAGTCGCACGCGACTGATCGCCCGCGACTTTTAACGCGCGACTTTTTGCGCGCGACGTTTTGCATACGACTACACGCGACAAGAATCCCCCTTTAGTTTAGAAGTTGATGCTGTTATTCCATCATGTTCGTCGCCGCAAAAAGGCAGTCGACGATACTGGATGCATAACATATTCTTGGAACGTACCACAAAAGGTGCGTTTTGTTTGCACTACAATGATTTTCGGAAACAAAGACAAGTTTTACAATTTCACAAGAAGGAGTGTGGTATCACTTGATGAACTGCTACAACTTATAAAGGATCAAATAGAATGAATGGATACCAATTTTCGCCAGAGCATATGCCCAGAAGAAAGCCTCGACGTTACTTTAAGGTATGTAGCTACTGTTAGTTTCGTTACACCGCTGAAAAGAAGATTTTCAGTTACAGGCTTAGTTGTGCTCGACGATACATCGAATGTACTTTCGGGATTTTATCTAATAAATGGCGAATTTTGCATCGTCCGCTAGATGTAACAATTTGTTTTTGCCATTGATATTGTGAAGACTTGTTGTGTTTTACACAATGTAATTAGAATCAGAGATGACATTAGAGATGATGACGGGTTACATTATTTCAAACAACATGCAAGACGTCCTGTCACTTACCGAGATTTCTTTGCTACATATTTTATTAATGAAGGCCAGGTTTCACGGCACAACAAATATACGTAACTGTGTTAAATTTAGAAATCCATTTACATACAAGTCTGAAAATACATAACTGTTTATACTCACAAAGCGCTTGTTTTTCTTCCACATCCTGAGATTACCTCCAAATCTCTCCGCACGCGACTAGCCGCTAGCGACTGGTCGCGTCAGTGGGAACTCGGCCTCTCATATTCATTACATAAATTAATGTCAATTTTTAATTTTAGCTCAAATGACAAAAAAAGTACCGTACGTATCTACGCCCCTTACTGTTAAAGGAGATGTTCAAAGTGTCTTCCTAGCATTTGGCTGCAAAGAATCATAATTAAGACGATTACATAACAGGAAGGTTCTTTCCAGTGAGCCACTGTAATACAGCATCTGACAAAGTACGATGAATTGTCCTGTAACATTAACGTAGATTAACTATGAACTACAGTTACCTTACCGTCTTTAGAAACAGCCACTTCACATAACTGTGAACCGCTATATGTTCTGGAAACTTCGCACGAGGTCTTTCTTTAGGTTGGTGTTCAAAAGACTCGTCAAATTTCAATCCTTTCACAGCAAGTTTTCAGATGAGGGAATAGGAAGAAGTCTGCAGGATTGATATCCGGCTATTATGGTGGATGTTCAAGTTGCACGACAACGCTCGCCCACACACAGCTAATTTCGTGGAACAGTTCCTAAAAAGAAAGCGGGTAATGCAACTTGAACATCCACCACACTCGTCGGATCTCTATCCTCCCGACTTCTTCCTGTTCTCTCGACTCGAACTCGCTTTGAAAAGTGCTTTGACGATGTACCTGACTTCCAACGAAAAGTGACGAGGTTTATGAACATCCCAAAGGAAAACTTCGTGCAAAGTTTCCAGGACATGTCTCGCACAGCTCAGCGGTGCATAGTTATTGGAGGTTACTATTTCTAAGGACGGTAAGGTAACTACACTACTGGCCATTAAAATTGCTGCACCAAGAAGTAATGCGGATATTCATTGGACAAATGTATTATACTAGAACTGGCATGTGATTACATTTTCATGCAATTTGGGTGCATAGATCCTGAAAAAGTCGGGATCCAGAACAACAACCACTACCCGTAATAACGTCCTTGGTTACGCCTGGACATTCACTCAAGCAGAGCTTGGATGGCGTGTACAGGTACAGATGCCCATGCAGCTTCAACACGATACCACAGTTCATCAAGAGTAGTGACTGGCGTATTGTGACGAGCCACTTGCTCGGCCACCATTGACCAGACGTTTTCAATTGGTGAGAGAATGTGCTGTCCAGGGCAGCAGTTGAACATTTTCCGTATCCAGAAAGGTCCGTACAGGACCTGCAACATGCGGACGTACATTATCCTTCTGAAATGTAGGGTTTCGCAGGGATCGAATGAAGAGTAGAGCCACGAGTCGTAACACAACTGAAATATACCGGCTACTGTTCAAAGTGCCGTCGATGCGAACAAGAAGTGACCGAGACGTGTAACCAATGGTACCCCATACCATCACACCAGGTCATACGCCAGTATGGAGACAACGAATACACGCTTCCTATGTGCGTTCACCGCGATGTCGCCAAACACGGATGCGACCATCATGATTCTGTAAACAGAACCCGAATTCATCCGAAAAGATGACGTTTTGCATTTCGTGCACCCATGTTCGTCGTTACGTACACCATCGCAGGCGCTCCTGTGATGTAGCGTTAAGGGTAACCACAGCCATGGTCTCCGAGCTGATAGTCCATGCTGCTGCAAACATCGTCGAAATGTTCGTGCAAATGGTTGTTGTCTTCCAAACGTCCCCATCTGTTGACTCAGAGGCTGCACGATCCGTTACAGCCATGCAGATAAGATGCCTGTCACGTTGTTTGCTAGTAATACGAGGCCGTTGGGATCCAGCACGGAGTTCCGTACTGCCCTCCTGAACCCACCGATTCTATATTCTGCTAACAGTCATTGGATCTCGACCAACGCGAGCAGCAATGTCGGGATACAATAAACCGAATTCGCGATAAGCTACAATCCGACCTTTATCAAATTCGGAAACGCGATGGTACACATTTCTCCTCCCTACACGAGGCATCACATCAACGTTTAACCAGGCAACGCCGGTCTACTGTTGGTTGTGTATCAGAAATCGGTTGGAATGTTTTCTCATGTCAGCACATTGTAGGTGTCGCCACCGGAGCCAAGGTTGTGTGAATGCTCTGGAAAGCTAATCATTTGCATATCACAGCATCTTCTTCCTGTCGGTTAAATTTCGCGTCTGTAGCACGTCGTCTTCGTGGTGTAGCAATTTTAATGGCCAGGAGTGTAGTTCACGGTTCTTCTACGTTAATGTTACAGGACTATTCGCCGAACCTTATTGTTAGAAGTTGTAAATCATGGTTAGAGGTAACTTGCTATTACAAAGATACAGGTCATACAGAAAATTGCTTACAGTTTTAATGGATTTTTTAAACGGAGTGAGTCTCTGCCATAAGCGACAAGAATTTTCATCGCTTTGCTTAGAAATACTCGATGTCTGAACTTCGTGGCAGAACACACGTAGACAGAAGTATGTCTGATTGCCTTACATTCGATACTACTTATCACTGGAAAAATTAAAAATCTATAACAGAACTCAACATCATGGTCATCATCGGCCGTACAATGAATATATGCCTCGGTGGAGTAGCCGAGCGGTCTAAAGCGTCTCGCTGTGGGGCGCGCGGTTGCTCGCCGTGGAGGTTCGAGTCCTCCTTGGGGCATGGGTGTGTGTGTGTGTTGTCATTAGGTTAGTTTACCTAGGTTTAAGTAGTTTGTAAGCTACGGACTGATGACCACGCAGTTTGGTTTGATAGATTTACAAACATTTGAACATTTGAATGAATATATGAGTCCAATAATACTAGAATACACAACATATGGACATGCTTAAGAAGTATGACGCATTCCCAAACATCTGTTTGAATGTGGTAAATAACCCATTCGGTCTCATACTTCAACTGGTGTATTATTTGTGGTTTGTTAAAGTACAGCCGGCCGCGGTGGCCGAGGAGACTAAGGCGCTCCAGTCAAGGTCTGCACGGCCACTACGGTCTGGGGTTCGAATCCCCCCTCGGGCATGGATATTTGTGCCGTCCTAGTTCGTAAATAGTTCATAAGTAGTTTGTAAGTTTAGGGACTGATGACCCCGTAGTTACGTCCCATAGACTATACAAACATTTGAACATTTTTTGTTAAAGTACATTCTTTTAGTTCACAAATTCACACAAAACAAAAGACACACTACGTAACATCTCACAAGCCATTTCTGGCTGGCACACAAAGAGAAATTTTTGAAGCAATGTTTTATTAATAACAAGTTTGCAGCCAAGATCGCTTATGTCATTTATTTAAATTACCGGTTTCGGCGTGCAAGACGCCATCTTCAGACCTGTAGTAATCTTACATGAAATCCGTGCTATTATAACATTTTATTTAGAACTTAGCTTTAGTCAGTATTGAACTTGGCATCTAAAGTGCGTCTGGTTAAAACCATAAGAAAGATGGGTTCTGACGTTTTATTGTTGACTTGTAAATTTTAGTTTGATGACACATCAATGTGGATGTACACTTTTTTACTATGTAAAAAATTGTTATAATAACAAAGATTTCGTGTAAGAGTAGTACGGGTCTGAATATGGCGTCTAGTACGCCGAAACCGGTAATTTAAATAAATGAAGAAAGCGAACTTGGCTGGAAACCTGTTATTAAACAATTCCAGATCGCCCCAACGAATAATGAGTTCCGTATATAGAAATGTTTTATGAAATAGAGCAATCGTTTCACGGGATGTGTGGCATGTTTTTCCATCTTGTCTAAATAAAAAAAATTGTCATGTTCATAAATAAGAGGGAAAAAGCAACCAGAAAGCATGTTTCGGTAACGGCGGTCGATCACGGACAAAGTAGCTATTTTATTTCTAAGCTTACCAATTTCCGCAGGTTATATTACCGTAATCGTCATTGTGTTAACAAACTAGTCTCAGCACACGAGAAACAAGTGGAAAACTTTATTTTTATTGAATTTCATATGTGCTGAAAGTAATGTGTTCAGAAAGTTTCGATGATCGCAGTTTAACCTGCAAAAAATTGTAATATTTAAAAAAAAGTTTGTGATCTTGGTAGTTTTTATAAATGTATAGATCAGATCGCCCCCACACCCCGCACATTGTAATGACAAAATTGTTGCCGTGCAGGAGTAGCCGAGCGGTCTGGAACGCCACGTTACGGATCGCGCGATCTCCCGCTTTGGAGTTTCGAATCCTCCCTCAGGCATGGATGTGTGTGTTGTCCTTAGGTTAGTTTAACTTAGTGTAAGTGTTTTGGAAGACTAGGGACTGATGACCAACATTGTTTGGTCCCATAGGATTACAAACATTTTTTACAACAAAATTGTTTTCTTATTTTGAGATAAGGAATCTGACCCCAGAATTTCTGAAAGTATTTTTGGAACATCGTGTGTACCTACTCTTAATGTGTTGCATACACAAGGAACCGCAGTTGGCGCAATCGACTAGGTATTTTACGTCTGTGACCGTGATTTGTTGGCATAAACACAGTCAAATAAACAATGGCTTGTTCCGCGTTAGTGGACGCCTGCGAACCACACTCGTGGTAGTCGGTGCGAACTACCAGATGTGTTCAATTAGTTGCAGCTGACACGTGAGGCAATACACCTGATTGGAACGATCCATTTAAAAATAGCTTCTGAAGCAACGGACTAACTGCGAACAGGAAACAGCTGTAGTTTCTCTGAAACATTTACCAGCGAAACATTGAGCAAAACAGCCGCTACAGAATGTAAACCATTCACAATAATTACTGTACTTCACTCACTAGTTGTCAATAATAAAATATATATGTCAACACGACATGTTTCGGAACGACATTATCCCATTATCAAGTTCTGTAAAACAAGGAAGCGTAGAATAATAAGGGCACTATATACAAACGACTGTACCACAAATATTCCAATAAAACTAACCTCCTACCTACCATAAAACATATCTGTTGCTAGGAAGCATCGTTAAACACAGTAGCTGTGTATGTGCATTGTCAAAAATTAAACTTCGTGAAGTACCACATGTTTGTCAGATGGCAGCAAGTTGTGCACTAACGGACAGCTGATCCAACTTCAAAGATTGCCCATCTGCTTAACCGCTGTCATTGGTCGCCAAAGATATTCTAGTCAAGATACCTAACATTTATTCATAACATCAATCACTAAATTAAAGGTTTTTTTTAAGCGGAACTACACTCTAAATTTTTCAGTGAAGTTAAAACAAGAAGTCGATTTTTAATACATGCACACACATCAGTGTTTCTCAAGGAGGAGGTTGCTAAAATGTTTATGGAGCCCAAAGAAGGAAATTGAGATCTTTTGTGCGTTGAGAGAGGATTCCAGCAGCATGCTCAACAAAAAGACAAATCTAAAAACCATTACTGGGCACATTTTAGCAACCTCCTCCTTGAGAAACAATGATGTGTGTGCATGTATTAAATATCGACTTCTTGTTTTAACTTCATTGAAAATTTAGAGCGTAGTTCCGTTACAAAATCTTTAATTTAGTGACTGATTTAATGAATAAATGTTAGGTTATCTCCACTAGAATATCTTTGGCCACCAATGACATCGGTTAAGCATATGGACAATCTTTGAAGTATGATCAGCTATCCGTTAGTGCACAACTTGCTGCCATATGAGAAACGTGTGGTACTGCGCAGTGCTTTATTTTTGACAATGTACATACACAGCTATTGTGTTTAACGATGCTTCCTAGCAGCAGATAAGTTTTATAGTAGGTAGGAGGTTAGTTTCATTGCAATATTTGTGGTACAGTCGTTTGTATATAGTGCCCTTATTATTCTACGTTTCCTTGTTTTACAGAACTTGGTAATGGGATAATGTCGTCCCGAAACCTGTCGTGTTGACATATTTTTTTATTATTGACTACTGGTGCGTGAAATGCAGTAATAATTGGAAAACAGTTGCGTGATAGCGTCAAAACAGATGATTCATTCACAATAAATAACGTACGTCTTTAAATGGAGTTTATTAAAACAAGGGCGTAGCTTTCAAGGTGTGAATCAGTTGACAAAGGGTTTTTTTTTTTTTTTTTTGTATGGTACCGCATCATATTTCAAATGCTATCAGTGGTGGAATAAACGTTTCGGTCACCTAAAGCAGTGTTTTCCGACCTGTGGAATGCAACTCCCCAGGGGTGTTGCAAAATTCTTGATCGGAGAGTCACTGTCACGGGAGGAAGTACAACAGTTGCTCCACAAGACAATCAGCCAGGAGTATGTCTGAATACTAGGTGTTCCATAATGCAAAAACAACTGCGACTTTATGTTTTCCCACATCGTAAACAGCTGTCATGGGTTAAATTTCGGCGGCGTTGTCGTCGTCTTGTTGTAATGTTAGAAACGAAACGTTCGTCTTACGAGGATATTTAATTTACTGACCGGAGAAGGGTACCTACAAAACTTGTCAGCCATAGAGCAGGAACAGCAATAATCATTTTTTGCATCGTTAACGTAAAGGATTGTTACCCTAACTACATGTGTTTGTGATTTGAAAGAGCATTCGAAGGTCGTTGCCAACATTACCATACCATGATTCCCTAAGAAAAATTTTACCCGTTAGTGTCTTGATGAGTTACACTATAAATATTGTTCCTGCCCCTTTCACTCGCAGAAATTAAAGCTTTATTAGTGGTACCGGCGTAGAATCATAATCGAAAGTGGTGACATGTCGTTGTTTTGCAATATTACTCGTAAAAATTAATTATTTCCATAACACTAAACTAATTGCAAAACGAAAAACGTTAAGACTATTTACCTCCCTTCATTCATCGTGGTACTACTATCTACAAATCAAGCACAAGTAGTCGCCGACTAAGAAACAACATTAAGTCTCCGAATATAAATAGATTAAACCACTAAGAAAGCTTGAAACAAAATAACGACAGTAAAAAATCTGTCGAGCTATTGCTTACATTTATTGTCCTCTGAGACGTACGGTCCAGCTTAAAATATTTTATATTCTACTTCCAGTCTGAGAATGTACACTTGCCTTTAGGTATTGCTAGATACAAGCACAGCAATTTACACGCACAAGTCCTGTAGCACTGCTTTCGTGTGTATTTATCAAGATTATGAAAAGGACTATTTGTTAACATAATTTTATTACGCTGAACTTTGAGAAAAAGGTGGACAACGTAAAAATCCGCTATAGCTAAAAATAAGGACATGTCCAGATTAATCCGAAAGTTTGATCACCCTAGCCATAGCTAAATTTACAAGATGTAATAAATATTTTGGAGAAATTCGATAGGGATTGATGACCCCGTAGTTAAGTCCCATAAGCAATACAAGCACAAGAAATTCGATTTTTTGCAAAATGACTATACAGTGGGAGCTTGTTCAACGAGCATAATTGGCTCCTGAGCTTTACCTGCAATGCGAAACGTCGTTATGCAACATATACAGGGTGAATCACCTAACACTTTCACTGCAAATATTGCGGAAACCGAAAGTGCGATTGATGTGCGGTTTTCACAGTACATATTGGTCAGTGACTCGTATTTTTAGCCGACAAACAGATATTAATATTACTCAGAAAGTGTATTTTTTTTTATGAAAACATACAGTTTTTTTTAAATGGAACAATGTCTGTAGACATTAAAAAACTATAAGTAGGGTGCACTAGATTAACAGTAGTGTTTGTTCCAGGATTCTAGTGCAAGTCGTTTACGAGATATTGTCTTTTGAAACGTCCCTACTCCGACACTTGTACAATACCTGTGGTAACACACAATAAAGAACAACAAGTGCATACACTAGTTATGTGGATTCCAACCAGTAACGCGACAAATGACTATTTCAGAAGAAATACACGTTGTCAGTCTGGTATGAAACGACCGCTGCACACGAGCTAGCATTTCATCGGATATGTCCGAGTAGGCTGCAGTAATACGTCGTTGCATATCATCCGGTGTGTTTGGTATGTCCTTGTGGACAGCATCTTTCAGCTTATCCCACAGAAAAAAGCCTATAGGCGTCAAATCCGGGGAACGGGCGGGCCAAGGTACAGGTCCTCTGCGTCCAATCCATCGATTTGGTAACTATTCATGCTGTAGTAATTCGTGCACTGTGGGCTGGACAGCCATTATGTTGGTAACATAGATTCCTCCTAGTATGCAGAGGAACGTCTTCTAGCATCCGTGGAAGATTGTCTGTTAGAAGGCTGCGATACTTGTGCGCGGTCAGTATTCCGTATATGAAATACGGGCCCATTAGTTGCTGGTTCACTATCCCACACCACACGTTTACACTTCATGGACGCTGACGGTCCACCTGTCGAAGCCAAGAGGGAATGTCAGAAGAACAATAGTGCATGTTTCTGCGGTTTACCTGCCCATGATTGGTAAATATGTCTTCATCACTAAGCAATATACATGATACATCTGGAGTATCCTGTGGTAAAACCCATCTATGGAAATCTAACACGATTCTCAAAATCGTTTCCATACAGCTCTTGGTGAAGAGAGATGTGAGAGGGATGGAACCTATGTCGATAGAGAATGAGTATGATATTTCCCTGAACCATGCCACTTCCTCGTGCTTGCGCGGGAGCTGACACACGGATCAGCTGGAACAGCAGCAAGATCATCAATTTTCCCCTCGTCTGTCGTCACTTGTTTCCTTCTGTTACGTTGTCTCGCTTTCACGTAACTGATTGAAGAGGTTGATGAATAATTGCCGAGATGGGAGACGTCTATTGGGATATTTTGCTGCATACACCGTAATAGAACGAACGGCATTCTTTTTACACTCTCCATACACCATGAGCATGTCCGCTTTTTCTGCATTAGTAAAACCCATCGTACACTCACAACCTACCGCTTGGAGTTACGCGCTGAATATAGCGAGCCGCAGTGCACTCAAGGAAAACACAAGCACGCTGTAAGCAAACATAGCATCATCGTACCTAGCAATTATGCGGGGTGACTGGCACAAGCAAATGTCGGTGAATGAACGTTTCAAAAGACGATATCTCGTATCCGACTTGCACTAGAACCCTGCAACTAACTCTACTGATATTGCAGTGCACCCTACTTTTAGTTTCTTAATGTCTATAGGCATTGTTCCATTTTAAAACTTGCATGTTTGCAAAAAAACACTTTCTAAGTAATATTAAAATCTGTTTGTTGACTAAAAATACGAGCCCTTGACTACCAATCCATTCTGTGAAAACCGCACATCAATCGAACTTTCCGTTTCCGCAATATTTGCGATGCAAGTTTTAGGTGATTCGCCATGTATTTTTATATCGGTATTCAACAGGATGTGTTTCTTTCAGAAAAATGAAAAATATTATCCTATGATGTATAATAGTGTAATTATTTATTGCTTTTTACAGGAAAGTTATATCAATAGAACATTAAATTCGTTTCCTTTGAAATTACGCACATATTTGTGTTGTGGTTCGGGGAGGGGCTGGGGGAGGGGAGTCGCCGCATTATTTTTAGTTGGAAGGAGGTCGCGTTATCAAAAAGCTTAGGAACACTGACCTAGGAGGAGGCTACTGTAGTCATCACTGAATGGTTGTTTTCATCCGTGACAGTATTCAAAATACAACACTCCACCGTTCCTAAAAAAAAATGTTAAAAGTGTATTTTGATCACTAGGCGAACACATGATTTGCGGTATGGCACCTCTAACTATTTTGCCCGCATTTTTTAAAACATGGTTTACTGGATAACATAGAAATTCCTATGACACTGTATATAGAGAAGTTGGAACGTTAGAAAATTGTACGCGTGTATAGGGTCGATGCTTGGTGCAAGGATTTGATGTCGCATATTACACATAAATTGGCACAAATACCCATTATTCTGACACAGGTGCCGTAAAATTACTATAATCACCCATAAAATATTCAAGAGTACGCTTCGGAGCAGTTTTAAAGTCGGATGACGGCATAAAAATAATCACAGATAACGGCATGTCAGACTACAATTCATTGGAAGACTTCTCAGGAAATATAGCGCAGCAACAAAGGAGGTAGCTAACAAAATCCTCAGTTGATCAAAAGTTAAATATTGTTACTCACCAGCTCTCTCCGTTACAGGTTCATTTAATAATCAGGAAAGCATCATGAAGGTGCTGCAAAAGAGACACTGTGGTTCGTGTTACATTTCTGAAAACGTACGTCAATAGAACAGTGAACCAATACAGTGCTTTCTAATACGTACATCTCTAGGTTAGGCTGTGAATCTAAAATTAGATACCTCGTACGTCTAAAAAGTTCGGTGAATGTTATCAAACAAGAAATAAAACAAAAGATATAAACAAATGTTCTTTATTGCCCTTCAAAATAGTCGCCACCCGCTACCACACACTTTTGACAACGTTCGCACAGCTTCTAGAAACTATGAGCAAACTTCTCCTGTTGAATCGATCGTAGAATGGCTGTCCACGATCTTTGATGACATACATGTCCTCAAAACGTTCATCTTTCATGGTCGCCTTCAAGCGGGTATAAAAGTATTGATAGAAAAGTCTGCTAATGATATTTTCATGAACATTAATAAATGGTTTAAAGCCATCTCATTGTCATTAAACTTTGAAAAGACACACTACATGCAGTTCAGAACATGTAAGAGATTTCCTGACAGCATATGCATTAAATATGAAGAAGAGCAGATAGAAGAGGTTGACAGAATTAAATTCCTGGGATTACAGCTTGATAATAAATTTAGTTGGGAGGAGCACACCACAGAACTGCAGAAACGACTCAACAAATCTGTATTTTCAATACGAATGTTATCAGACATAGGAGACATAAAAATAACAAAGCTTGCATACTTTGCTTACTTTCATTCCTTAATGTCATATGGTATAATATTTTGGGGTAACTCTTCAAGTCAGTCAAAAGTCTTCAGAGTCCAAAAACGTGTAATACGTATGATTTGTGGAGTAAATTCACGGACGTCTTGTAGAAGCCTCTTCAAAGAACTGGGTATATTAACTACTGCCTCTCAGTATATTTATTCCTTAATGAAATTTGTCATAAATAATATATCCCTTTTCCCAACAAACAGCTCAGTTCATACATACAATACTAGAAATAAAAATGATCTACACAAGGATTTAAAAGCACTTACTTTAGTTCAAAAAGGGGTCCACTACTCAGGAACACACATTTTCAATAATTTACCATCAAGTATAAAAAATTTAGCTACAAATAAAGATCAGTTTAAGAGGAACCTAAAAGACTTTCTAGTGGCCAACTCCTTCTACTCCATTAGTGAATTTCTAAATTGTACCAAATGATGCATGCACTCATACTATATTAGTATTATTATATTATCAGCAAAAAAAAAGAAAAAAAATTATGTATCCGTATTTATATTATAAGTGTATGTATTTATATTATTAGTATTATTTGTTATTCAACTTGTAAATTTTGTTTCTTGACATGTTCCACATCCACGAGGATCCCCTCAATATGGATCTATGGAACAAATAAATAATCTAATCTAATCTAATCTAAGTAGTAGTCCGCAAGAGCCAGATTAAGAGTGCGGAGAGTGTTGGGAACAGTTAGCATGTTCTGCCCCAGGAACTGGCGCAAACGGCCGCGCAGGGCATTGTCATGGAGCAGCATACGTTTTCCAGTCCTGTGCAACTCTGCCCAACCCACCGGATACGCTGTAACAATCGGTTCAAAACAGATTGGTAAATCGCAGCATTAATGGTTTGATAGAATGAAGGCTTTCACGACCGGTTGACATTGTAGGTATTATATCTTCTGGGTTGTAAGGTCGTGTTCTTCGAACCTTGCTGCTTCCTGACGTTTCGCCCGATGCTGCGTCGGACTTTTTCGGAGGTTGTCCGTCTGTTGAGTCTTGCCTACTGACGGGTGGGTGTCAGAGTTTCTTAAATACCGAATGAACGGGGCGTGGCTATGATCCACGTGATAATCAGAGATGATTCTTGTCAAAAGTAAAGCTATACTATCGAACCATGTCTGCAGAGCCACAGTCCATATATCGTTGAGTTTCATAGTCTCTTCGATTGAAATTATCATCATCTTTATATATATATCAATCGCTTGTCTATACAACCTTGATAGTAATTCGTCATGGAAGATAAAATTTCTGTCTCAGATAATTTTACTATATGATTTCCCGATTGTAAGCAGTGTTCCGCCATACCCAATTTTTCGGTTTTTCCAAGTCTGCCTAGACTTTTGTGCTCCTTTAGACGTGTGTTTACACTTTTCTTAGTGGTTCGTGCTTCGTAGCGCTGGAGTACGGACGCGTCTGGTAGCGTCCTGTCCTCTCAGTGTGCTGACTTGGAGATTTTGCTTATTGACCCGATACTTGGACGAGTGAACTTGAATAAGTTTCAGGGTACACTCTGAGATTTATACTTGAGCGGATTGTTCTTGTTTTCGGTTTGAAGAAGGTCAGCCAGCTAATACTAGTGCACCGAAGCACTAGTTGCGATATACTCAACTTCTGTAGTCATTTAGACCTTCAGTACTTGCGCATACTTGTCTACGCTAACTGAAGTGGTCCTGACTTGGCAGAATTGTTTGAGATCGTAGGCACTGTGTACTGCCGAGCGCACAGAGGCTGATAGCAGGGAGTATAGCTTCCGAGTGTCGGAGCGAGTTCTTTATTTCGCGGTCGCGCAAATTTTCAGCTCACAGCCCCCCTGCGCCCACGCCACTGCAGCGCAGCACCTTCACACGCAAGTCGTCAGTTTCTTAATGTATGGCAAACCGCTCGCCAGCAACATATAGTCGATTCATCAGGTTCTGCCTTACAGTGGAGATTGTGTAGTTTTGAAAGAACATATTGTTTGACGATAGGGATTTCTGACTTGCCAGTCGTTAATAATTTCCAGTTTCGTAACAATTTGAGTAACTTCATATGCATTAGATTGTTCTTTCTTATTTGGTTGTAAATGTATTCTTGTTGTTTATGATTTTAGTATTGGATTTATCATTGTGTGTTTTATCCTGCTTAAAAAAGTGTAATAAATATTGTTGGATTTGAAATATGTTTTTCAACATTATTAGTAGTCAGATCCCAGTTCGTTCGTTAGATTTTTGGTGGGGACAAATTATTAATTATAGTTTATGCCACTTGCAGGAAGTGAAACAGGGCAATAATTTATCAAGAAAATTATATGATATGATGTTAAATATCACTAATTAATTCAGGGTCAGCCGCTCCCGTCTTCCTATTGTATTAACCCACATTAACCTTCCCCAGCCGGAATCATTCCTATCCATTTCATTTTTTTCCACCAACACCTTACAACAGCGGCCTGAAGACGGCTGACCGTAGCCAACAGCACGCTCAATTGTTCGCGAACTGCAGCCAACTCCTCCTGCGTCCGCACACAGCAGGCACACATCCTATCGATACAATTAACTGTAGAAAGTAGAAAACTAAATAATCAACTTTTAAGTAGCCTAGTACTTTAATGAAGGCGGCTGGCAGCTGACTGAACTGTGGTCAATGGTAAGTACACTGTCAAAACAACGAAACTGAGTCCGGCAGCTTTCAAAATAAACAAGAATATCTATGGAATACACCTTATCAAACCCGCGGGAATATAAGCTTTCTCAAAGCAGAACACGAAATAAGGAAGTGACAATATGACACGTAGCTTGCAGCAGACGAAAACTATACAACACTGTATTTGTCAAAGTACGCGAGAATAAACTCTTAAAGCAGTAGCACAAACGAAATCTGTCAAGTAGGTGAGAAGAAGCCTTTTAAAAACAGAAACACTAACGAAAATTAAAAAAATTAACTGGCAACGAAATTTCACGCAATTAAATTATGATACTTAGCGCTCTGGGTGATGGGGCAGCGACAACAGCTGGCACTGAACTGACTGTTAACTGACTGGATGCTAATCTGCCAAGTACGCGGGAATAAACAGCTTAAAACAGATGTACTAACGAAAATGAAGAACTAGACTCGTAAATTAAATTTGACACCAATTAACTTAAGACACTTAGCGCTGTTTACGATGTGACACTGGCAGCAACTTTATCAACAATGACAACGGCCGCGGAAGCCTTCGTTTACATTACTGAACATATCTGTGATGCCTTGCAACGTACTATTCAGAAGAGATCTCGACCACCTTGTACCCATACGGATTTACGAACAGCCCTGCGGGATGCATGGTGTCAGTTTCCTCCAGCACTACTTCAGACATTAATAGAGTCCACGCCACGCCGTGTTGCGACATTTCTGCAGGCTCGCTTGCACAAGATACTAGGCAGCTGTACCAATAGTTTGGATCTTAAGTGTATATCACTGAATGTACCTGTAAAATTGAATTGTGGTATGAGATATGGTTCAGGAGACATGATGTAAACATTCAGATGCGTGAAAATACTAGCTTTAGACGAAAACGAAGCGCAAATTACTGCATATTACCACAAAGTTGCTATTGAGATCACTTAATGACGCTCAACAAGTTTTACAAACAATTTCAGAAAAGTTGTTAACTTTTCCTCAATTATATGTTTAAAGTCAAATATTAAGCGCGTTATCTCATTTGTAAGGCAATCAGACTTTTGAAACAGTTCTTTACGGAACCGATGGTTTTAATACTCTATTTGTCATATGGCACACACAGTACTGTTGTTATGTTATGTGTCCGATTCTTGGCAGCACTCATTCTCAGATTTTCTTGGAATTTCAAAATTTTAAACATGGCTGCAGTCCAGCAACGGTGGAACATAATCCAAAAGTCAACACAGTTTCAGCCGACCAGTTGCATAAAAATGGTTTACATATATAAACCTTGACATAGGTTTCGGCAAAAGTAATTTTGCCTTCTTCAGAAGTATTACATAAGACTCACATTAAAATAGTTGTTAAATAAAATGTGGCTGACTCCATGTCAATAGTATAAAAAGTAAAATTTAAAATAATAATAATCTCTACATCGTAAAATTGTGGAGCACGTCCACACACAGGTCGAGCCACTTTTTATTTAACAACTATTTTAATGTGAGCCGTACGTAATACTTCTGAAGAAGGCAAAATTACTTTTGCCGAAATCTAGGTCAAGGTTTATATATGTTAACCATTTTTATGCAACAGGTCGGCTGAAACTGTGTCGACTTTTGGATTTTCTTGGATTGTAACACTTAGATATCTGCGGTGTATTATGGAGGAAAAGAGTGTCGTCGAACTATACTTTTAGTTCTCTTGATGCCATTCGGTTGTTCAAGTGAAAATACGGAACTTCTGGTTTACTACTACTTGGCTGAAGTCTCCATTTTCGACAGTATTTTCCTAAAACACAGATATCTTTTGCCAATGTTTCTTCTGTCTTCTCGAATAATAGGTCTCTGGTGGCAAGAGCTCAGTCATCTGCATTTCCTAGATCTCGTAGAGGGTATATCTGAGATATGTAAACTGGAGTGGGGCAAGCACTGAACCTTGCGGGAGTCCATTAGCAGAAAAGCAGGAAAGTTTTGTCTTCCTTGCGCCAAATTCACAACTCTGCCAGAACGCGGGTGGTATGCTCCTCTATGCACAAGGAAACTGGTGGGACAAACACGGCTGGGACCTACTGAACTAAAAAGGCGAGCCGCGACGAGCGCCCCCGCAAAATTGCGGGCTTTGCTGTAAGCGCTCGCTGCTGTACAACAGAGCGCGCCAACTCCAGCGGCGGGCCATAAATATTCATCAGCAGGCGAGCAGCGCTGCACGGGCGCGCGTCAGGAAGCGCAGCCGATCTTTCCGTAAATAAGTTGCTAATTACCAGCGAGTTAAGGCTCAAGACAAACCCCATGCTAGCAGTGGCGGAGGAGGCGCCAGGACAGGCAGTCGAGAGCCTTAGTGAAAGTTCCGTCAAAGGGTCTCGCGAAAACTCAGTTCTCTTTTAATCTCACTCTCTCACTCTAATGTTGCTTTGTGAGTTAATGCAGTTCGCCGCGTGGGAATATCTGCGCGGTCTAAGTTCGTGTTTTAGGGGGACATAACGGTAGAGGACATCAGTCCTCCATTCCAACACAGGCAGACACAAGAAAGTATCAATGCAGAAAAAAATAAGCCCATGTTTAAAATAGCAATGGGAGGAAAATCCCACTCAATCAGTAAAACATCAACAAAGTGGACAAGAGACAAGAGACAAAAACACCGAACAATGAATAGGAACGACAAAGCTAATGTCTGTGGTTGATCGAACATGAGATTATTAAGAGGAAGAGTCAACCATGCGGCTACACAAGGAAACATCCAATCTGAGGAACTTACACAACAAACTGAAGTGACGCTTTATAGGGAGCGATTAAAACCACCGTTAGGAATAAAATTTAAAATTGTATCAATTACTATGGTATCGTCACTTAAAACATCTGATAAAACTGCAGGAAAATTAGAAGTCCACCGCAAGGCGGCTAAAGGTCTGTCTAGCAAGATGTGGACTACCGTCAGGCGGTAGCCGCACCGGCACTGGGGCGGTTCCTCACCACCAAAGAGATGGCCAATGCAGAGCTGGCACAGGAATTCAGAGACTCGGCGATTGGCCTAAATGGAGGAACACCACACAGCCGTTGTCTCCTTTACACACTGCAACCATAAGGCAGAGAGTGCTGTTCGATATGGCCGCCATTTGCGTATGAAAAGCCAACGCGGCCCTCAACCATCGAACCATCCGCATAGACATATCCGGTAAACTCCGCTTCAACATTGAACTGACGGCAGAGTGTCCATGGGCCAAGTCCAGTCGAGCACGTGGCCTTGGCATACACCAAGGGGGTGTACCTTTGTCGGCCTGATATGAAAAAGGAAGAGGGAAAGACTCGTTTCAACAGAAGAGACTGTATGCAAAAGGCGATTGTATGACCTGATCTCGGTCGTCGTTGTTGGGGATGGACGACCACGTTGGAGAAAAGTAGACGATGATACAGATGGTCGGATGAGTCATGCACATGGGCTACATAGGCCGGGAGCAGTTGTTCGCGACGGACCCCAGCCTCAACAAGTAAGCTGCTCACAGGACTGGTACAGAGGGCACTCGTCGCGATGCTGTCCCGCAGTGGTGAATGGGGTCCAGCAAGCGCAATGCCAAAGGCGATGCAGAACCGTAGGCAATGCACCCAAAGTCAAGACGTGACTACCTTAGTCATTAGTGTATAGTGGAGCGATCGGCGTAGAGCATTGAGGTGGTGTCAGCCCCCCTGTTTCAGCTGACGAATATTGGAGAACCACGTCAGCCGGGCGTCAAAGACTAGCCCTAAAAATCAATGGGTTTCCACTATGTCCGGTCAGTGTCGTCACAATGAAGTGTGGAGTGAGGGTGAACAGGCCGGCGCTGACAGATGTGCATAACAGTAGTCTTGGTGGCGGAAAACTAAGCCGTGAGCAAGATCCCAGGGCTGCACCTTCCTAATGGCTCCCTAAAATCCGCGTTCTGCAATTTGGGTGCTGGAGGAACTAAAATATATACAGAATTCGTCATCATAGAGCGAATGGGATATGGACAACCCAACTGCTGTCCCCATAAGACGTTAATGGTCACTAAAAACAAGGGAACACTCAAAAGAGAGCCCAGAGGAACCCCAGTTTTCTACACATGAGAGGTGCTATGGGTGGTACCAACGTGAAAGGTACAGACACCTAAAAAGTTTTTTAAATAAAAATCGGGAGCAAGCCCCGGAGACGCCACTCATGTAAAGTAGTGAGTATGTAGTGTCGCCAGGTTGTATCATAGGCCTTTTTCTTATCAAAGAAGACAGTTACAAGATGCTGGCGTCTGGAAAAGGCTGTGCGGATTGTGGACTTGAGGAACACCAGATGTTGGTGGTAGAGTGACCCTGGTGAAAGGGCCCTGGCATGGAGCCATTAAGCCCCG
Organism: Locusta migratoria; assembly: GCA_026315105.1. NCBI lineage: Eukaryota > Metazoa > Arthropoda > Insecta > Orthoptera > Acrididae > Locusta > Locusta migratoria. The sequence goes on along the minus strand of CM048745.1, from coordinate 322,531,349 downwards.
ATTCTCGATGATCCAGCACAACCACCAACTGACCATACGCTCCAACGCACAGGACGTTGGTCACATTGATGGGTCGATAGCTATGAACAGAGCTTTGGCCGGTTTGATCACTGGGATGATTATACTGTCCCCGTCGCACCACATGTGGTTTAAAAGAGCGAGGATATTACCCTGGCTTTCTGCTGAGAGGTGTGTCAGCATTTGGGTATGGATACAACAAGGCTCAAGGGCTGTGTCGAGACATTGTACAAGAGCACTGAGGAACTTCCACTTGCGGAATGGAGCGTTATACGTCCCAGAGCGGCGGGCGTTAAGGAGATGGGCTAGCATACGACCTGTTCCTTTAATGTCTCAGTCCCAGGGACTGAGTGCAAAGCACTGCAACCAGCAGTCTGTGGCTGCGCCTGATGCTGGCTACTGTCGACGTCGACATCGATACTGACAGAAGGGAATGTGCCAAGGAACCCCTTCCATACGAGGGAAGCCGGAGAAGGATGGTCTTTCTCTGGCTGAGGGGTGATACCTGCTCCTGAAGCAATCGCCTTAGGAAGAGAACCCCAAACCACCGCCGTGACAGGCATAGGTCGGTGGCCCTGGGGGCCACAGAAAGAGATGTAGTAGGAAACACCGTCGTCGTCAAAGATGGTGGCGACGAAGTTACTGTTGCGAAGAGGCTGTCATTTGCGCAGGGTGCAGCCGCTCAAATTTTTCTTTGCCTCAGTATATGATATACGGGACTTATATTCAATTATTTTCCGCTCCCGGTAAAGAGCGGAGCACTCTGATGAGCGGGGAAAATGTTCAAATGTTTGTTAAGCTTAAGGGACTTAACTTCGGGGTCATCAGTCCCTAAGCTTACAAACTACTTATGAACTAGACACAAACATTCATGCCTGAGGGGGGATTCGAACCCCCGATCGTAGTGGCCGTGCAAACCGTGACTGGCGCGCCGCAGACCGCTCGGCCACTGCGCCCGGCGACGAGCAGGGAGGATGGTTCTGACCACAATTTACGCAGACGGGAGGCAGTGTGCATGGAGCGCCCGGATGTGCTGAAACGCCCACAGTCCCTACATGTAGTGCTCGAGGTACAACGAGAGGACATGTGCCCGAATTTCCAGAATTTGAAGCATATCATGAGGAGGGGACGGGGGGATAGGGCTTCACATCACAACGGCAGACCATCACCTTGACCTTTTTGGGCCAAGATGAAGGCTCTGGTGGCAACCGTATTTTCTTCTGGACCCCTATGGACTCGCCAGATAAAATGAACAAGTCACCGTTCAAGATTTGAACGCATCTCGTCGTCGGTCTAGAGCAACTAATCTCGGTGGAAAACACTCTAGACCATATTCAGAGACTTATGGGGAGTAATGGTCACTGCAACATCACCCAGCTTGTCATAGGCGACGCCCATGACTGAGCAGGGGATACGGGTGGATCAACACTTGCCCTCCAGATGTTCTACGAAGAAATGAGGCTTGGTCGCCGAAAAAGAGTCCCTATCAGTCCTGCTATAAACGAGATATTGTAGTGCATACCCTTCACCCTGGTTCATGGCCCTACGTTCCTCCCATGGCGTGGTTTGGGAGGGGAACCATTGGTTGTCGTAAGCTGAGGCATTAAACTTTCCTTGCTTCGAGACGGCGGTTGTACGTTCGCCAACGTAACCCGACTATGATCTCTTCTTTGCGGGTCATCCGCCCCGATACCACCCACCCGGATTAGGGGTCTCTTCACAGGCGCCACCCAGCTGCAGCAAACGTCACCTGGCGGGATGACCGTTGCCGGGAGTGCTGATGCCCCACTCAGAAAAGCATCGACTCCTTGGCTTTCATGAGGAGGTCTCAGCTCTGGCATTGGTAGAGCTATCCCTGTGTTGTCAGGGCACTACAGCCAAGAGGTTACATAAGAACCCCAACACAATTGACCGGCTACCGTGCTGGCTTTCTGGTGCTGTATAGACCATTATGATGAGGGTGCATGGTTGTCAGTGCACAACCCACATGACTTGCGCTGAAATGAAACGCCCTGCCTAATGGCTCGATAAAAGCTGCAGTCCTAAGTCCATTCCATAATGGGTACATGGGATGTCATTGCACGATAAATACACGTTGCCTCACAAAAGGTATCTTTCCCCAAATGTTTCGCTCTTCGGAACAATTTTGATTAAATGTATGGCCGAAACATACCTCTTACGACAGGCAGAAATACCGCGGGCCTATTCTTACCCCCGAGCCTTAAGGGGGGTATGTGTATTTGTTTGACGTTCTTCTCGTAAGTTAGTTTAAACAGTATGTCAATATACTCACTCATTTTTGTTATACACTGCGACAGCAGCGCACCAACCGGCCGACAAGCTACATTCTTGAATACGATATCGGTTGAATGCGAATAGTATCGTTTATATTGATTTTCAACATAGGTTTCAGAATAGTGAACTATTAGTACCATAAAAATCGGCAATAAATAAAAAACAACTCCACATTTGTCTTAGGTTTCCTAAGAACCCTGAAAAGGAATGCAACACTACATTACATGGCAGTTTATTTAAGATTCTGTTTTAACCTGCAGGAATTAACTGCAGAACTTAAATGAAAACAATGAAAAACATCACCATCAGCTATATTTGTATATTGTCACTTACTGGCAACCAGTTTCGATAGACCACGCTATCATCATCAGGTCCTTAAAACAGGGCAAACTGTATTTTGCTGCATCACAAAAAACAACAAAAACAACTGGTGTCACACTTTCATGGAACCTAACAGTACAGTGGATCAACAGGGACTTTAAAGTCATAATGACATTTCTTTTGACCGTGACTGTATGTGAAAAATTAACAGGTTACTTATATTACCGCAACCACTCACAAATTTCATACAACTGTAAATATTGTTCATTTAGCTACATGTCTCGAAGCTATGCATCATCTTCAGGCTATTCTGGCATCACAAAACTTACAAGTGGTTTTTATTAGTAAAATCTTGCTGCCTGTAGTAATGAAGCTGTGACAAAGAAAAAGATAACCTATGTGATGTTTCTTGACTACCTGTTTTATTTTAAATATTTGTTTCATCAACTCAATTTGTTCGTGTTGAGTAGTTCATGAACAAATGATAAACATTTACAACCACACAGGTAGTCAAAAGAGACAGCACCACACTTGTTATCTTTTTGTTTTTCACTGGTTTACTACTACAGGAAGCAAGATTTAGCTAATAAAAACTGTTGTAAAATGAGCCTGAAGATGAGCCTCGAAACATGTAACTAAATAAACAATATTTACAGTTGTAAAACTGATTGCGGTAATATAAGTAACCTGTTAATTAACTGAAAAATATCTTTGTCTATTAAGAACCAAAGATGGCTAGTAAACACCAGAAGATATGAACCTTTGCAGAAATACGTCGCTTTTCTATTCACGAACGGTAATATTTCTTCACTAACATTCCAGTCGAATCAGTGAGTGTGTAACGTAGAAAATAGAGGTCTGCAAATCGCCGGTTTCGCTCGCTCGTACTCGGTCGAGTGCGCAACGCTCGGCGGTGGCGCAGCGAATGTGTACGCTCGCGGCGAGCGTGTTGACACTCGAACGAGGCTACGTGGGGCGGCGCGGCCACAGGCCGCACAGCGTAGTGCTGCCGCTGTACTCACAACGAAACCTACCCAAGTGTCACTCTCTGATTTTTATGAAATTTGCATATAATACATGAAAAGTATGGGACACGTATTTTTTTTTTTTCTTTTTAGCGGCGGCAAAACATATTTAAGGGGTAAACGGTCCCTCCAAAATTGGGTCTAAAATAGAAAAAATGGCGATACTTAGAAATTAGTGAAGCGAGTTTAATGATTTTTGGTATTAAAAAAAATTTGATAAAAGACAAATTTAATAGATCAAACTTCGATTAAATCAAAACATTTTTTAGCACAAAACTGGTCATTTTAGGGGTAGCTGCGCCCCCCCCCTATTCTAAGTTATCGGGATTTTCCTATTTTAGCCCCAGATTTGGAGGGACCGTTTCACCCCTTAAATATGTTTTTCCCCCGCTAAAAAAAAATACGGGTCCCACAGTTTTTCATGTATTATAACATATCCAAATTTCATAAAAATCGGTGACACTTGGGTAGGTTTCCTTGTCAGTCGCTACGGCAGCGGCTCTGTGGCTCTGAGGTGTGGACTGCTGTTGCGTCTGACGCACACCCACCATCTAAAGGAACTAAAATCAGTTATGCTGTAGACGTGTATTCGTGTATAGTAGCATGTAACCGCAATATCATTATATCGCAAACGAGACAAACAGGTTGTTTTTAACAACTACAACATTTGTAAGTAATGTAAAGGATCCAAAGAGAAACTATGGAACGAACGAAGTTTTTATTGCAATGTACAAAAGTGAATGTTACCGTACAACAAGTATACATTATTAACTTCATTATCCCCAAACTCCTTGGTGGCATTGTAATTGAAATGTATTGTTAAAATGTCATTGACACATTGTAGATCGAGGCGAGTTCTTCTATCAGAGATCAGGTTCCCTTCCCCACTGAAAGTGCGTTCACTAGGTGCATTTGAGGCGGGCACACAAAATACTCTTTTTGCAAATGTAGCTAGCTTAGGAAAGAGATTACTGTTGCGTTTCTACTATTCAAGCGAAGTGTCGTTATCACCATCAATTCATGCTTAGGAAAGGGCCACCTTATTGGTAGATTGCGACTCGCGTATTTCACAATCTAGCCATTCAGAATACATGCACTTCATTTTTTTGTCTGGTCCACCCGGGTGACATTCTTCAGGCGGACCTAAATAAATATAGCACAGATATCACTGAAACAGCAGGGGCACCATAAATTCGCACAGCTGTGTAAACAGTTGGAATAAGAGAATTTAAAACAGTTACAGGAAATGTTCAAATGTTTGTAAAGTCTATGGGACTTAACTACGGGGTCATCAGTCCCTAAACTTACAAACTACTTATGAACTACTTACGAACTAGGACGGCACAAATATCCATGCCCGAGGGGGAATTCGAACCCCCGACCGTAGTGGCCGTGGAAACCGTGACTGGAGCGCCTTAGTCCCCTCGGCCACCGCGGCCGGCAGTTACAGGATATGTGAGCATTAGACCGCCATATGACCCTGACGACGGAAGAAAGCGCGGATCCTATATATTACTTGCATGCGTACTTTATTATGCAGATAAGAATGACGACAGTGGCAGTGGGAGGATATATGAATGTTGCAATTGGAAAAATTCCCGTTAAGGTCTGACTCGGAAAACGTAGAGGCATAGCAACCACGCACAGTGCCAAAATGCTACGGGAATATATATATATTAACAGGGTGCAACACAGATGTACAAACCTAACCTAACGGGTGTACATCAGTATCGTGTATTTAATATCAATATAAAAGACGGAAAAAGTATTCAAAATGTTCAAATGTTTGTAAATCTATCGGACCAAACTGCGTGGTCATCAGTCCGTAGCTTACAAACTACTTAAACCTAGGTAAACTAACCTAAGGACAAACACATACACCTATGCCCCAGGGAGGACTCGAACCTCCACGGCGAGCAACCGCGCGCTCCGCAGCGAGACGCTGTAGACCGCTTTTTTTTTTTTTTTTTTTTTAGGGCCTCTTTCCTCCCCTTCAGCCCTGCCTTTCGCTCGCCATTATCGCCTTCTTCGGCGTGGGCTTCTTCCGCCATGTAAAAGGATTCGTTTCTTACCCTTTACTTGGGTGTCTGTAAGCATCGTCCTTGTTACAGAAAAAGGATTATAAACTCAAATTTTTTCTTTCTGTCTTCCACTCCATTATTTTCATTTGCAGTGGGCAAAATGCAAGTAAAACTAAAATTTGTTGTGCCTCTTAGTGGCATTAATATAACTAAACGGTTTTTTTTTCCAACGAACTAAGTACTCCTTGCTCTAAAGTAATTTCTCCCTTTCCCCTCCGCAAGGAGCCACAAATAAAATGTATTTTCCGGCATCCTTCGGTTTTGATAGAACAGAAAAAAATAGCAAACCAAAACATATACTTCACTGGAAATGAAAACAACTTTAAATACCTATCAAAGGTATATGAATCTACATTTTTCAAGTTACTTATAATCCTTGGACAATGCGTTTTCAGGGTTCTGCTGAGGCCTTCACGGCTACCGTAGCGGCCACGGGGCTCACGAAGTCCCCACCGTACTTCACCCTCAGCAGCAATCCCCTACTTAGCATTTATCCAACACATTGCTTCTATACTACTATAAAAGCCTTATCCTATGCCTTGTCTTTCGAAAAGAATTTTTAACATATTTCCGTAACTTTTCATGTGTCCTTTTTTTCTAAATATTTTATAATACTCCTCCGCACATATTGTCTATATTCCTCTATACAGTCTTTCCCTTTTTTGTTAATTACATAATTTATGTAATTACCATATATCCATAATAATACATTATTCTTCTGCGGTGGGAAAACTATTTCTTCTGGAAAGAATAAATTGTTCAAAGTAATTTCCCGTCCATCACTCCGTTGAATAAAAGCGGCCTGTACCGTGCTCTCTTTCCATATATCTGCGTATCCTTCACATATGAAGCGGTGCTTCAGTAGATCGACATTTCCGCACTTTGAGCATACGTTAGTTGCTCTACGTCCTATGGAATATAATTTTTCGTTGGTACTTACTATATTATTGATGACTTTGTACCAAGCCGACTGAACGTCCGATGTTAGTGTTCTATTGCTGATGTTTTTCCATATTTTTTCCCAGTTTTTGTCGGGATATTTTAATTCCATTCTGTTGCGTCTTGTAGTTGATTGTAGTTTATCCATTATATATTGGCTTTTCCATTTGTTCTTATCCCCGATGATACCTCTCATGTAACTAATTTCAAGGTAGAACATTTGTATGTGCTTCAAATTGTCGTTAATTCTTCCGACATTTACTGGCGGTGACATGCAAACGGGCCTAAGTAGGTCAAATAAAGCAGCAGTGATGCTGTCTGGATGATTATCAATAAGTTGCAAGGTCCGTTTAATGAAGAGGGCCGTACTTTTTTTCTCAATATCTGCCAGTCCTAGCCCACCTTTCTCACGTTTCAGTGTTATTACATCCCGTGCTACTCGGAAAATATGACCTTGCCATACATAATTGGAAATTGTACGCATAATAGTTTTTGCTATTTCTCTGGGAACCGGTAATATCTGACCGACATATGTGGCTTTCGCAAGGACCGCGCAATTAATGAGTTTTATCCGTTGTTTTAGATTCAGATCCCTTGTTTGATTCAATTTTAAAATGACTCGAACTTTGTCCAGTATCTGTTTCCAATTTGAAGCTGCCGTTCTTAGTGGGCAACTGTAGAAGGTTACGCCTAAAGCAGTATGATGCTCCACTCGCTTTGCCCACGTCAGCTGTACCTCATCGAGACTCTGCAAATTTAAGAAAGAACTTTTGGTCTCGTTTATTTTCGCGCCCGTTGCGTCACAGTAAAGTTGCAATTTTTCTGTCATCTGGACATTGTCTGCTTCGCTCCTTATTATGACGCCGACATCATCAGCGTATGCGTTTATTACCCGTTTAGTTCCACGTATTGTTATGCCCTCTAAAGTGGAATGCAGAATTCGTAAGAGGGGTTCAACTGAAACGACGTATAAAATCATTGATAACGGGCTGCCTTGTGGTACTCCATTTAAGATTCTGATGTCTTTGGTATATTGACCATTAATAGAAATCCTAGTGGTTATAGAATTTATAAAGTTCCGTATTATAGTCAAGCTATTCTCCTTAAAACCAATGTATTTCAAGGTATTATACAGATATTTGTGGTTCACCCTGTCGAAAGCCTTTGCGAAATCTATGAAGGCTAGGCCGCCTTTCGCCGATGAAGTCGAAAATATTGCAATTATGTCTCTATATTCACAGACCGTCTGAAATATGCTCCTTCGAGGAAGGCAAGTCTGGTGGCTCCCAATTACATGTTCTAAAATAGGTCGCATCCTATCTTTGAGCACCCTCGCGATGATCTTATAATCTGCGTTCATTAAGCAGATGGGTCTCATTTTACCAAGTTCTTTAGTGTCTGTGGTTCTTCCTTTTGGGAGTAGTATTGTGACACTTTCTTTGAAAGTGTCAGGAATAGCAACACCACTTAAGACCTCGTTAACCACAGCGGTAAATGCATCGCCTATTAAATGCCAAAATTTGGTATAAAATTCTACTGGCAGGCCGTCCGGGCCAGGAGACTTATTGCGTGGCGAAGATTTAAGAATTTCCAAAACTTCGTCGTTTGTTATTGCTACAGTAAAATTTGAGTTTTCGTCTTCAGTCACGAGGTTCGCTATTCCGGAGTTCTGCAGCAAGACTTGCATTAAGTTCTCATTATTACCATTATTCTCGGCATAAAGTTGATGGTAGTACCTATGAGCCTCGTTTAAAATATGCGTTTGTTCTGTCAGAATTTTGTTATCGTCCGTTCTGAGGCTGTTAATAAAATTCCTCCTCCTGTTTTTTGCTATTTGTATTAAGTGGTAGATGGAGGCATTTTCATCTTCCACTGTTGTCCTAGTGTGGGACTTTATCTTCAAACCCTCCAGCTGCGCCCTCTTAATACTGATCATTTTGGATTTAGTTTGTTTTACATCCAGAAAAACCTCTACTGACATAGGTTGGTTATATAACTCTCGAAGACAGGTGTAATAAAATTCCATTGTTGTCCTTGACCATCTTGCTCTCTCTTTCCCATATGCGATTAATGTTGTCCGTAATCTTTTCTTCGTTGCCGAAGTCCACCATTCAATGTGGGTTCGGTATTTATTTCGGCTTCTTAACACAGCCTGCCAAGTCTGTTGTATTTCTAAGGTTAAAGCTTGTTCTGGGAGCATACTTATGTTTAATTTCCAAAGCGGGCGGCCCCAGTATGTCTTTTGTCTTGTAAGGTTGATACTACATTTCACACCTAGGTGATCAGAAAAGGCAGCTGGTATCACTTCGATTCCACGTAGTTTGGCCTCTAAATTAGGAGTGACATACATTCTATCAATTCTACTTTGTGAATCACGAGTAAAATATGTAAATTTGACAACTGTTGGATACTTTACTTCCCAAGCGTCTTTCCATTTCATTTGTTTGACCAACGAGTCCAATTCGCGGGAGATATTAAAATTTGGTCGTTGATCCTTTTTATTTAGGACGCAATTCCAGTCTCCTCCTATTAAAATTTCTGCAGGGTTGTCCTTGAGAAGAAATAAAATGTCACTCTTAAAATATTTTGCCCTCTCTTCCCTGGCATTATTTCCTGAGGGGGCGTAAATATTCATAAAGGTGGTATTAAAAATTTTGCAGCTGATTCCCCTCCCTGATTCCAAAAGACGTACGTTTGTAAGTTCCAATCCATCTTTGGCAAGTATCGCGGTTCCGCAAGCCTTCTCAGTTGCGGTGTTTAAAATCTCTCTGTAGCCGGACATATAAAAATTCTTGATGTTAACTTCCTGTAAGAAAGCTAGACAGTCTACTTCCGCCTCCCGCGGAGTGCGGACGCGTTTACTGCTGCGCTCTGTGCGGTCGCGCTTTGTTTACGTTTCGCGGACGAGTGTGGTGCTACGTACTTATTCTTCCGTGCGCTTGTATACTCGTATCTGCGTTTTCGGGGAGAAACGTCTACGTGCAGAGTAGTGCGCGCCGGAATTGTGTGTGTTGTCTCAACCACACGTTCGTGGTAGCAGTACTACTCAGTGTATCTTCGAAATGGCCGACCCACCTAATACGGGTCAGGTCATCCAGTCCGCCATGGAAATATGTAATCAACCTGCAGCGACGGCTCTCCCGCTGCCGGTGATGTCCGATAACCCTGCTGACGTACAGCAGAGTCAACTACCAACACAGGACCTACAATATGCACAACAACAAGGGCCACAGCAGCAACAGGAACCGCAGCTTCTACACCACCAACAACTACAATTCCAGCAGCAACTGGCCCAGCAGCAACAGCTTCAGCTACTGCAGCTGCAACAACGGCAACACCAGCAATTCCTCCAGCAACAACATCAACAACATGAGTTACAACAGGTTAGTCAGCACCTCAGCTATTCCTGCGACCCCTCCAGCATATTACCTAGTGGCGATACAGCTGCACAACAGCAGCAAGAAAGTGGTCCCCATAGTAAACGACTGTGTGTCGATTCTCCTTCAGTCACGGACTGTGAAATGAACCAGGTACCGGTTTCCCACGCGTCTTCTACCGACGGCACCGGACAGGCAAACACAGAACGCACGCCGGTACAGACATCTGCTTCTCCTGCCACCGTTACTCGACCGAGTATCAATAACCGATACAGTCGGACAGATGCAGGCCCATACATTGTCTTCGTGGAGAGCTTAGATAAAAACGTTGGCAAACTCCATCCCATGTCAGTGGGCAAGTTATTGTATTCCTACAGCTCTCACCTCAAGCACGATATTGTTGACATTAGTTCCTCAGGCAAGAACAGAGTTAAGATAGAACTGAAAACTGCTGCAGCTGCTAATAACTTACTAAATGTCCCTGCTTTCAAAGATCATAAGTTCGATGTTTACATCCCTAACTTTTTACTCCATACGTATGGCATTATCCATGACGTAGAGACCAGCCTAACGGACAAAGAGATAATAGATGCCATGGAAAGTGTTTATCCTGTAACAAGTATAAAACGATACACGAAGAAACATCCTTCCAATCCTGAGCTCACAGTACCCATTCCAGTCTGCATGGTGGTATTTCGCTCTCAGACATTACCCTCTCATGTTGCTATTCTGGGGGCACGCTGCCCAGTGGTACCGTACGTTGCCCCAGTCATTCAGTGCACAAATTGCTGGCGTTTTCATCATCGGGCGAACCAGTGTCGAAGCCATACTCGTTGCAGCAGATGCGGCGGTCAGCACCAAGCTGATTCGTGCCCTGCGACGATTCCGACCTGTTTAAATTGCTCTGGGCAGCACCCTGTCACTGAGAGGTCATGCCCCATTTTTCTCCACCAGCAAGAGCTACAACGTGCAAGGGCGTACGCCACGTCAGGAAGGGCACTCAGTGGGCCGCGCCCCACATATTCCGCGGCCGTACGGAAGCCCCCTAGCCCTCAGAGTTCTGCGGACTTCCCGCCCCTACCTCCAAGGCATTTACAGCAACCGCAAGTCTCTGTACAAGAGCGTTCTACGGGGCCACAAATGCCGCCATTGGCGCCCCAGCTGCGTTCACCCCCTAAGGACGAAAGCTATCAACGGAATGATGTTCCCATAGCAGACAGAGCGGGTGTCAGCTCCGTCATGAGCGGCACGGGGAAAAAACAAACTTCCAGACCCGTCTGGCGTCAGGGATTTTCAGACGTTAGTCACGAATATTCTATCTCCCAACATCTACCACAGGCCCCTTTACCACCCAACCCGTATCCTCCTCAGTACGGACAACAAGCAGTGCCACCACGTAACAATAGTGAATACATCGTAGAGAAAATTATCTGGTTTATCCTTCACCTCATAGAAGACGCGAAAACAATGCCACCTGGAACTTTACAGATACAGCCTATTCGCCAACTATTAACGACTCTCCTTACTTCTAACAACAATGGCGGAATTTAAAATACTGCAGTGGAATGCGCGATCTGCGATTGCCAACAAGGGTGTACTTCAACGTGAACTTTGGATGCGGAAGATAGCAGTGGCCGCCATCTCTGAGACATGGTTTCAACCAGATACCATCGTACGCTTCCAAGGATACCACGTTTACCGCCAAGACAGAGATGATGGTCGAGGAGGAGTCGCCCTCTTTATCAATAATATGCTGCATCACACCCCTGTTCTGATTTCTCATGACGATATCGAAAGCTTTCAAGCGATAGCAGTAAACTTCTCATCTCCAATTGGTCGAATAACTATTGTGGCCCTCTACAGCCGACCACGGTCATACATTACCACTGAAGAGTGGTACGCTCTGGTACAACAGTTGGAACCTCCATTTCTGTTCTGCGGGGATTTTAATGCACACAACAGATTGTGGGGGTGTGCATATAACGATAGGCTGGGTGATGGCATTCTTGATATTATCGACGAGTTCAATCTTATCATCCTCAATGATGGATCCCCTACGTTACTTCCATTACCCGGACAGAGACCATCAGCCGTCGATTTGACTTTGTGTTCAGCGTCTGTTTCTTCATTCTTTACATGGTCTGTACTTTCATATCCTATGGGTTCCAACCATTATGCTATTCTGCTCTCTTCACCAACCTCGTCACCGAACACGGTCTGTCGGCCGTCTCGCAAATGGAATGTCAGGAGGGCAGATTGGTCTCGGTATGGTGCCATCATGGATACACAACTTTCGTCGTTCCCCACCGAGTTGTCACCGCAAACAAGGTACGCTCATTATAGGAATTGCATCAACCTAGCAGCATCGCAGTCAATCCCACAGACAAGGGTGGTAACTGGCAGTAGACGTCTGCCGGTTGCCTGGTGGAACCAAGAGTGCTCGCGTCGAGTGGCGCAAAGGAGACTGGCATGTAGCCGTTTTAAACGGGAAACCACATGGGAAAACTACCTCGCCTACAAACGTATAGATGCGACTACCAAACGCTTTCTCAAGACTTGTAAAACAGAACATTGGAAGAAATTTTGTGAACAGTTATCCCTGCATACTCCTGTCGGAAGGATTTGGTCGAAAGTTAACTCACTCAAACGAAAACCAATGCCTCCCAAGCGGTTACAGACCTGGATAGACGAGTTTGCCAACATTGTAGCACCTCTTACGGCCATGCCAGAACCCATTGATCCCACCACATATATCGCCGTTGAAGATCTTCAAGATGATCTCACCTCACCGTTCTCCCTCGCTGAACTCAACAGTGCGCTGCCGCCCTCGAACGATACGTCGCCCGGGCATGACCAGATACATTACTCCATGATACGCAATTTGTCTGATGATGCAAAACTTATTCTTTTGAATATCTTTAATGACATCTTGAGAGAGGGGTCTGTTCCAACCGACTGGACCACTCAGGTATTGGTTCCTATATTGAAACCTGGAAAAGACCCTGGTCAGGCAACGTCGTATCGCCCCATTGCATTGTCGTCATGTGTGTGCAAGACCTTTGAACGTCTCCTCAAGGTCCGGTTAGAATGGTGGTTAGAGCATCACGATCTGTTCCCACGGACACAATACGGTTTTCGCAAGGGGAAGAGCACTTACGATAATATAACATCTCTTGCTATGGACATCGAAAAAACATTCCTGACAAATGGGTATTTGACGGCTCTTTTTCTTGATTTTTCGAGGGCTTATGACAATGTTTTGATACATAAACTTATAAATAAATTACAACTTTTGCATCTCCCGCTAAAGGTGTTAAGAATTATATACAAATTACTTTGTTGCCGCACTGTTTATATCCGTGACCAGGACAATGTGTTACATGGCCCACGAATCGTTTCCCGTGGCCTCCCGCAAGGTGCGATATTAAGCCCCTTGCTATACGCCTTGTATGTTGCCGACTTAGACTCTATCTTTCATCCTACTGTCAAAGTTCTACAGTACGCGGACGACGTTTGTATATACGCCCACTCGTCGTGCTTTTGGGTGACTAACATATGGCTTACTACTGCATGTGAAAAACTGGCTGAATGGGAGTTAGAACACGGACTCACGCTGTCGCCTGAAAAATCTACTGTGGTGATATTCACGAGGAAACGACAGAATTATTTCTCTCCAGACCGTCAGCTCGGTCCATACAAACTGCCTGTTCGGTCATATGCTAAGTTCCTTGGTGTTTACTTCGACAGCAAACTGACGTGGACGCGCCATGTTGAATATCTCTTGGACAAAGTGGACACTACTGCAAATATCCTGCGTATGCTTGCCAGAGTTTGGTGGGGAGCCGATCCGACGGTACTCCTTACTCTTTATAAGGTCTTGATCCGCTCCGTTTTGGATTATGGCAGTATCGTCTACGCTACTGCAGCGCAATCGACCCTGCGCAAACTTGATGCCCTCCAGTACAGAATGCTTCGTCTTGTTCTCGGAGCTATGAAGTCAACACCCACCAACGCCTTGCTCGTGGAAGCGTCTGAAATGCCGTTAACTATACGTCGACAGATGCTGTCCGATATTTTCCTCCTCAGCCGAGCGTCAATATGTGATAGTGCCTCTCTCAAAACGGTACACCAATTTTGGAACATAACAGAAATGCATCACAGAAGAGGCATGACCCGAGTTCCTTTACTGGTTCGCAGCTACGAGAAATGGAGACATCTCTTCCCACTCATCATACAGGACACCAAACTTCCTTGTTTCCGTTATTCTTATCATCTGTTTTTCAACCCAGTCCCGGTGACACATTTGCCATCAGACTACACAACGGGGACCAACATCACTCTCGACGTGGAACAGTTTCTTCTCCGCAACTGGCCACAGCATGCTCACATCTATACTGACGGCTCTAAAACTGAAGCAGGGGTGGGATACGCCTTCTTTTGCCCCTCTAACGGCACCTACCAAATGTTTGCGCTTCCGCCTGCGTCATCTATTTACACGGCAGAGTTACTAGCCATCAGGGAGGCCATTTATTACGGCGCACGAACATTTAACTCTATATTGATCCTCACCGACTCTCAAAGCGTGCTGAAAAAATTACAACATCCGACGTTTGACAAACGAACGAATAGATATATATTGGACGTCTTGGAGGCCATAACAAATGCACAGACAGTGGGCATAGACATCCACTTACTTTGGATTAAAGGACATCGAGGTATACCCCATAACGAAACAGTAGACCGCCTTGCCAAGAGAAGTATTACGGAAGGACAACAACGCCCCACGCCGATTCCATATACAGACTTACGAACGACGATTCGGAAAGCTGCCTATCGCACTTGGGACCACGAATGGCACCTCTCTCATGTGTTTAAGGGAGGACACCTGGCAGCTATACAACCAAATGTCTCCTCACGACCGTGGTTTTCATCGATGACGCTTAGTAGACGTCATGCAACGTCTATCATTCGGATGAGACTGGGGCATGGATGTTACCCTGCCCACCTACACCGTTTGAAAATCATCGCTTCTCGGCATTGCGACAAAGATGTAACGGCAGTGGCGGATCTCAACCACATCATACTGGCATGCACCAAGTACACGGCCGCACAAAGTGTATTCTACCGAACGCTGGTCGCGAGGGGTTACCCCCTCCCCACAAGTGTCACTGTCCTCCTTCATGGATTCGACAAGCTTAAGTACACTTTACTGAAGGACTACCTCAAAGTCACTGGCATACAGCTCTAATTTTAGAGCTAGTGTGTTTACCTTGAACATGCACAGCGGGAAACTGCATAAGTGATTTTATATTATATTTTGACTTCCATTTGTCTTTGCACCTCTCATTTGGTCCTATGCTTTCTGCACTTTTATTGTATTACAAATATCTGTCGTACTGTTAAATATGTATTGTTTAATGTCTTTACATGTTATTTTTCTACTTTTACTCTAAGGCTATATGATGTAACATACTTATTAATATTGTGCTGTACATTGTAAGAATCTCAATTCTATTGTAATGTTGTCAATGTAATAATCGCTGGCTGTATGGTCACTGTCACCAAAAGCCATAATAAAGAATTAAAAAAAAAAAAAAAAGAAAGCTACGTCAGTATCGGACTGATATAAAAAATCTCTGAGTGCGGCTACCTTCGTAGAATTTTGAATTTTGTTTATGTTCAAAGTGGTAACGTGGTATGTGTATTCCACTCTGAAGCTCTACTTAACAAAAGATGACATATGTAGGGCAAATTTTCGTCTATTAATTACTTTCGTCTTTTTTTTTTTTTTTTTTTTTTTGTCTTTCGTGTAAACTTAAAAATATGTTTCAGTAAAACACTCCAAAATATCATCCTCGTTCATGCGTTCCGTTCCTTGGGTCTGACAAGTTAAAAATCTTTAATAGAAGACGTCTTCCTCACTCTCCTGGTCCGTGTCCATTTCGTCCGTCCGGTTCTCTACATCTTCCGCCCAATCACCGGTCTTTTCTGCTCTTTCACGACTAAGCCGGGATACGTCATCCGTGTCAGGGCTGTTTGTGTCAGGTGCAGTGTTCAATTTCTCTTGCGGTTCTGCAGCATGTGCCGCACCCGTTGTTCCATCACTGCGCTCACTGACTCCTTCCGTTTGGAGTACGTCGTGCTGTCTTTCTCTATCTTGGATATTTCTAAGCCGTTCCCTTAAAGAAGGGGCCAAGTTTTGTGCCGCTTCGTGTGCAATTCCCCTTTTCTTGTTCTTTTTACGCGTCGATTTCGCCGATCTACTTGGAGAAGATCCTGGTGAGGTGTCAGGGGACCCCGTAGGCGCTCTCTGACAAGGGGACTGTTCCTTCTTGTTCGAGAGAGCGTTCTGAACGCCTCCGGTTTGGTCATCGGTATTAAGTACCGCCTCCTCTTGAAGCCGCGGTGTGGTCCGACCTTCGTGATCTGCTTGTCTTTCATGATTTCTATCCTTTTCTTTGGTATCTTGTTGTTCTGCCGAAGTTTTGTTTGTGAAGTGATTCTTCCCTTGACTAAGTTGTTCTTGCATTTGAGCCACTGATGCTGTTTGGCCTTCGTCATGGGCAACATCCGAAGAGTGCCCCGGGCGTTCAGCTTCGAGTAACGTGTCTGGTACGTGTGAAGTGCTCGCAGTCACCTCAGGTACGTGCGTTTCGTCCTCAGTCGAGTGTCAATTTCCAGAGACGGGACTTCCTCGTCCGTTGTCCAGTTGCGCGTTCTCGCCGCCGGCCGCTTCCTGCCGCTGCTCCGCGGTGGTCAGTGGAACGGGGCCGCGGCTGTCTGCCGCGGCGGCGTATGTCAACTTCATGCTCACTACCGGCCCCGGGACGGCCGCCTCGTTAGCCGGGATCTGCGGGACACGACGTCTAGGACAATCGCTTCGCACGTGATCAGGTGAATTACAGAGAGCACACGCCTTCGGCTGTCCATCGTAAATCACGAGGGCACGATATCCACCGATGTTTATAAAAGATGGTATGTCCCTCTCAAGTTCAATCTTAATTTGTCTCACTCCGTTCAACACGGGAAACATGTATTGCTCAGACCATTTCTCGGCAACATTTAAAATAACCCGGCCATACGGTTGGAGGGCGATACTAATTTGTTCAGCTGGCATTTCGAACGGTAACTCGAATATTCTTACTGTTCTAAGACCAGCATGCGACACAAGAACGTCACTAACTCGTCTGTCTGAATGATTAAATTTCATTTTACCCCCACTTCTTTCGATAATTCGACAACATAAGTCAGCAGATCGTAATTTTACGTAAACAAAGTTCGTAACAAACGAGAGATGTACTCCAATTACATCTACATCCGTAATTCCGACTGTTTCTACAAACCATCTCTTTAACTGGAAAGCCTTCGGTCTAATAAAGTCCCAATCGAAAGTAAACTTAATTGTATCTTTTCTTTGACAACTATTCAGATTCATTTTGTCTTCTGGTGAAACATTTCAAGTTACGAGGACGCAACTAGAAGGTTACAACTGACCTGCTGTACTGCCGCACGTCCGTTGTTTACGTCGGGCCGCCGCGCTGCCTCCAAACATCCGTACCGCACTGCGGCGTCCACTCGAATGTCGGCTACTCCACCGCGGCGGAAAACGTATTCCAGGACTTGAGAGTGATAAGAGGGATGGATATAAAATACAATCACCTCCTAGTTAAGAAGGCAAGTAACATCTACCACTTAACAAGCACCAACAGTCCACAAAATATTAATCACTATATTAACCCGTATAGTAAAGTATAAAATGCGAAACTGAATGGCTAGTTCACCTGGATCGAGAGAACAGCTTTCGAAGCACCCGGGAAAGGAACAATTCCAAATTTCTACATTTACATCTACATGGGATACTCTGCAAATCGCATTTAAGTGCCTGGCAGAAGATTCATCGAACCGCCGTTATACTTTTTATCTCCCATTCCAATCTCGAATAGCGCTCGGGAAGAAAGAACATCTGAATCTCTCTGCTCGAGCTCTGATTTCTCGTATTTTATTCTGATCATTTCTACCTATGTAACTGGGAGTCAACAATGTATTTTTGCATTCGGAGGAGAATGTTGGCGATTGGAGTAGCCCACGGCGCAGCGATAAGCGTCGTTGTTGTAATGATTCCCATCCCAGAACCTGTATCATTTCCGTAACGCTGTCTCCCCTTTATCGTGACAGTACGAAACGAGCTGCCCTTCTTTGGACTCTTTCGATGTCCTCCGTGAAACCCACCTGATAAGGATCCCACACTGAGCAGCAATAATCCAAAAAACGATGGACAAGCGTAGTGTATGCAGTGTTTTTAGTAGTTCTCTTGCATGTTTTTAAGGGTTCTGCCAATAAAACGCAGTCTCTGGTTCGCTTTTCCCACGACATTGTCTGCGTGTTCTTTCCAGTTTAAGTCTGAAGTAATAGTAATTCCTAGGTATTTTGTGGAGTTTATGGCCTTCACTTTTGATTGATTTATCTTGGAAACAAAGTTTAACGGATTTCTTTTCGTACTCATGTGGACTACTTCACACTTCTCATTATTTAGAGTCAACAGCCAATTTTTACACCATAGTGATATCTTGTGTGCGCCTCGGTTGCACAGTGGTAGAGTGCCAGACTAAAAATCCAAAGGTTGCGGGTTCGATCCCCGCCAGGTCCTAGGATTTTTATCTGTCACTTTCCACTTCTTTCACCTCTCACAATATTGCTCAAGTGAAAAATACCGAGTAGCACCGTGGTTCGGAACCCACGTTAAACTGTAGGTCCCCCTATAACTGGCTGGGTAAGTCTGTTCGAAGGTCGGAGGAAGGCAACGGCATACCACCTCCAAACAGGACCATGCCTAGTAAAGCACTGTGGTGTTCAAATCAATCTTCGGATTGTTGACTGCTTTACCTTTTTAGTGATATCTTATTCAGATCGTTCTGAAAATTTCACAGTTAGGATGTATTCTCTAGCTGCTCCCGACACTCGCCTTGGACTCGAGTAGGGATGGCGGTTATCGCTCAAACAACCGGTTTTCGGTTATACCGGTTCTTTTCATCTCCGGTTTAACCGCACCGTCAAAATTGCTCAAGATAACCGGTTTTTTAAATAACCGGTTTTGGGTTTTTTATTGTTATTATTTCCAGTAGAGTTCGACCGAAACATATTTTGCGGCCGAAACAGAAACCGTAATCTTCGGTTCTCTTAGTTTCGGCCGAAACCGAAACTTAGGAAATTTAGTTAAAATTTAGGTAAATTTACGTTATCCGACAAATCACTAGTCTTTCCATATTTTGCAAGAGCTCCTTCCAATACTACGCACTCTTGAGTGTGTGTAAGCCTAGCCAAGAGTCCGTAGAAGACGATATACGAAGCATACAGATTTACTGGCCTAGTATTTCCATCCGGCAGTTGCGAATATTGAGGCAACCACTTCCTAAGTTGGACTTGGGAGCCAGCGAATTCAAATATCTCGTTATATACACAATATACAAAAGTTACAGTCAGTAAATAAACTTCAGTCAGTGCTGCAGAAGTATTTCGAAAAATAAAATCACAGTTCCGACTAACAGTATGATTGTTGTCAGTGTAAATTTTCGCAAATTGAAGTAGGAAAGCTCTGTACCACATGATCAAAGAATGTTCAAATGGGCGTGAGTTCTTATGAGACCTAAATGCTTAGGCCATCGGTCCCTAGACTTACAAACTACTTAATCTAATTTAAACTAACTTACGCTAAGGGCAACATAGACACCCATGACCAAAGGAGGAGGGAGGACTCGAATCTCCGATTGGAGCAGCCGTGGAGTCCGTCACATGGAGCCTCAGACCGCACGGCTACGTCGCGAGGCACCACATGATCAATGTTACCTAAACCCATATTGGTTATTAAAAATGCCCCTCGCTTTCAAGGAATCCCATTAATAAAACTTGTTAGCATAACAATATGATAATACATTAAAAGTTGTTATTATAAGTTTAGAGTACATCACTTCCATAATAGGTACATGGATCGAATTTACCTTCTCTTCCAAGGAACATTTTAGATGCTTTCTCCTTAAATGACACAGCACGTTTGTAGTACCTCTACACGTTTTCAGCTTTTTAAAGCAAATGGAGTATTGTACCTCTCTGCTCCCGTATTTCGTGAAGTACTTCCACACTCGGGATGGTGCCATTTAAGACACAACCGATGTCTGGCGACGACAGCAAGGAACTGCCGCATGACCAGACGGAGGCAAGTCTTGTACACTGCCGGTGCACGCGCGTCGTCTAATAGGCCACGCCACAC
The DNA here is from genome assembly GCA_026315105.1 of Locusta migratoria. Classification (NCBI taxonomy): domain Eukaryota; kingdom Metazoa; phylum Arthropoda; class Insecta; order Orthoptera; family Acrididae; genus Locusta; species Locusta migratoria. The sequence goes on along the minus strand of CM048745.1, from coordinate 322,511,029 downwards.
GACAACAGGTGCATCGGTGCCTCACCAGCTGCACCTGTCCTTAAATTCTTATGTCACGCGTTTGTTGCGCATTTCTGACTGCCGGGATTGTTCTTAAATTATCACTGATCGCTTTTCTTAGTTTCTGGAATGACCTAATATTTCACAGCAGTGAAAATTTTAGGAATAGCCCTAAATATTAGGGTCTACTAGTTTTAATTTTTTTAATTATTTACAAAAAAAAAAAAAAACATTTTGAACCACTACTACAGGAAGTAGTCGTACCGTTTTTTTACCCGGTTCTTGGCAATAACTAAAAAAATCCGGTTACAACCGACACCAAATAAATACCGAAAAAACGGTTATTTAAAACTAAAATACCGGTATCGGTTTTAACCGGTCGGTTTTTCCCATCCCTAGACTCTAGTGGCGCTGCGGTGGGCGAGCGAGTGGCGAGCGGGCAGTGTGGACGGTCGGGCCAGTCGAGCGTGCGCCGCTCGAACGAGCGTGCAGGAAGTCGAGCGCAGCCACACGCCTTGCCGCAAGCTGCAGCACCGACACCTGTCGGCCTGTCATAGAACGACGTGTATCACGCGATTCGAGAGAGCTATCGAGCGAGGTGCAGACCTCTAGTAGGAAACATGTATGTAATGCAATCCCTACAAACGTGTATGTAATGCAATCCCTACATTATTTAATATACCGAATCAACCACTACAGCAGTAGTTGAACGAAAAACCTTTCAGAGATGGCAATAAAACATCAAAAGAAATGAAACTGTTTCCCAACATAGAAGAAACCAATTCCTCAATTATTTGCTACATCTGAGTCAGAAACGGCAAGAATCTTCAAGACATTCGCTCTTGAAGCAAAAGTACAGACATTCAAAGGTACATGAACGCATAACAAAGACGAATGAAGTGTAAAAGTGTGCGAATCAGTATAATCCATCCCTAGTTGTTAACCGTCAGGGAAACTGCGTATCATAGTTAAAACAGACCATAACAGAAATTTATGTTTCTTTCGTATTTATATTCTCTTACTAACTTAATTCCCGCTGCTTTGCACGCATGGACTGGATGGTCTGCATTCGTTGTTTCTACTTATAAATATAAATTTTCATATATTTAGCTTTAAAAATGCTTTCCTAATCAAGTACTTTGATACAACCCTATAGCACCATTGATGGCAGAATTCAAAACATCCAGGAACACATTTTTGTTAATTCTAATCATAGTTCCAAATCCAAATTTTCGCATTTTTTGCATCAAAATATTTTTAGTAGCACCCTTGAAAGATTTTCCCTTATTTCATAGTCTTAATTGTTGAATTTCCAAAAATATCGAAACACGTGTTTTCAAAATTCCAAGCAAAAGTCCAAATCCGAAGGGTTTTTTTTTTTCTTTTTTTGCTTCAAAATTGCCTTAATAATAACGTATTTTCCAAAAACCTTTCATCCCCTATTTCACCCCCTCAGGGATGGGATTATCGAAATATCGCTGATTCCTACAGTGTAAGATAAACAACGTCTGCAAAATTTCAAGTTTCTGTCGTCTGTAGATTCACTTTTCAGCGCCCTTTTCTGTCTTTTACAAACGGATCGAGAACATGAAATTTCTTTCTTGGTACTTTTATTTTTTTAACTGAAATATGAACTTATTTTTGTTTATTCGTACGCTTATTGCAGAAAAACAACTGAAGAATGTGCATCACGTTTCGCTGTGTATAACCTCTTTGCTATCATAGTGTCAAAAGCCATCGTTGGTCTTCAGTCCAAATTTTATATAAGCTGACGACTTTCAAATACTGCATCTTCTATCCTCTTATAGCTATCGACACGAAACTGCTATGGTGTACAACGGGAGATAAAATGTTCAAATGTTTGTTAAGCTTATGGGACTTAACTACCGGGTCATCAGTCCCTAAACTTACAAACTACTTATGAACTACCTTATACTAAAGACGGCACAAATATCCATGCCCGAGGGGGGATTCGATCCCCCGACCGTAGTGGCCGTGCAGACCGTGACTGAAGCGCCTTAGTCTCCTCGGCCACCGCGGCTGGCTACAAAGGGAGTCTTTGTACCACAACAACACAGAGACCGTTCGTCTCCATTGTGTAGCTTTTGCTGAACAGCAAAATATTGACACTCACATATCCCATATCTTCCATCCTCTTATCGTTATCAACCCTCTACCACCATAATGCACAATGGGAGACTGATACCTACTACCACATACAAACACTAGTCGTTTGCGATTTGTGTAGTTTTGGCTGCGGAGTGAAATATAGACACAAACACCTCAATTTTTACATATATTAAGATTTTTCAGGTGAGTAAGCAACAAATATACACAGATTCGTAACTATTTCTTCATGACTAAGTTGTTGCTTGTATCACTGAATCAGTAAAAGTCGTCTGTTTTGACATTTATTCACGTCTCTTAATGTTATGTTAATCCTTTGGACCCGAAAATTATCGTTACTAATTCGTTACTTACGTAGAAAAATAATAAATTAAAAATAAAATTATTAGAAACTATCATGACTTACAGCGCTTTGCCCACCACTTCCACAGCAGCGAGTGTCGCGATTGTATATGTTGGCTTTGGTTTAAGTAGTTTATAAGTTTACGGGCCTAAGACTTTAGCAGTTTGGTCACTTAGGTTTCAAACATTTGAACAATGATTTGAAACGCAGTTCTATAGTTATTTCCTTTTCTCATTGGAAAGGAACTGCACAAACAGGTTATTTGCGAATTTTTTTTTATCATAACGTTTGACGGCTGCAGTTGCCCTGACTACAAAATTGTGTGCAACATTTCGTGTGGGTTTAGCACGCTAGCAGTAACGGCTACTTCTATATGCTGGCTGTAATAATTTACGCTTCGGAGGGGGAAAACAAGGGAAAAAACATTGAATTGTTGCTTTGCGGAAGTTCGCTTATTGCTGCAAATGCGCTGCGATCACAACGCGCACAGCGCTAGTTCACACAAAGGTCAAAATTTTCAGTATGAAACAATGCTACAGAGAGACAATACGGATACCTAGCTAACTACATTATTCACTGTAAATAGTGATAACTTTACGTTTGATCCTAACTGTGAACTGAAATCTGTTACAGAAAATTTAAGTCACACTTAAAATTCCTCTTATGAATACTGTCTAGGAAATACGTTTCTGATAAAAGATAAAATGTTGTAAGTAGTTAATTAGCCTTTCTCTATGAAACAAATTACAATTATTAAAAATTATTTTTGTCCAAATCCTGAAAATTAATCGCACATTCACGTAATGGCTGCCTGTGAGGCATTACGCCTAAAAAAACTCAGACAGCATAAAATTTGTTTTATATTTTCTGATATTATAAATAATTCTTAATGATTTCACTTGGATGGACGGAAATTAAAGGTTCACACTGTTATGTTTCATTGATGTTGAAAGTTGTGTACTTCGGGATCCCACGGGTACAGCTTTATTATTGTCTATGATCGCGTAGGAAACATCTGCATTGCTTTGATCTGCGCGCGTACTCTGTCAGAAAAACTCTGCTGTTAGCTGCAGGTTTTATCTTTACTTGCGAGCAGCATACCGAGTTTTCTCTCTAGTGGAGCAATATTAATTAGTTAATATTTGATACAGAATTGAAATGATGTAATTTAATATGATTATCAATACGATAAAATAGAAGAGGAAAAGAATAATTTTTGCTTCATGAATGTTTGACTAATTTTATGTTTCGTAGGACTATTCAATATGGTAATTTTTTATACTGTTGGTAATAGCGAATAGATTTTTTTATTTATTAGATTAACTGAAAACAGGCATTTTATAGGGGAATTTCGACAGTCAGTAATTAGCTGTAATTATTTGTTTCTTGTAATGTGTTCTTCAAATAAAAGATTAACCGTCCACTAGTATTTCCCATATTTATTTGTATTTTGTGATAATACACATTCTTGCAATCTCAATTTTGACAATGAAGAAAAATAACCTAAATTATGTACAGTTAAAAGTTGCTGTTAATTTCATTCTCAGTTCTTTGACAATGTTATGTAAAAGAAACTTTTGGAACTGCAATGTTGAAGTTAGTGCACAGAGAAACTTAACCACAGTCATTTCAGTTCCCAGTGATTCATATCCAATTTTCCAGTAATAATTCCTTGCGCAAGTACAGACGCAGTTGCAAAACTGTTTTTCTTTTTTCTCCTGTAGTCGCATGAATTCCCATTGCACCCTATGAACTTAACAGCTAGAAATTTTTAGATCTAAATAGCAGCATGAATAATTCGTTTCCCAGATGAGCTTAGGTGGGCTAGACATTTCTGGCTGCATTTTTATGAGAACGAATTTTGTCTTTGAGTTAAGCAATAATGTTTCAAAGCTATTGAATGAAATAAACATACGTGGTTTACGAAATTGTAAGCACGCCGATCTGCTGTTCAAATGTTTGTAAAGCTTATAGGACTTAATTGCGGGGTCATCAGTCCCTAAACTTACATACTACCTGTGAACTAACTTACACTGAAGACAACACAAACATACATATCCGAGGGTGGATTCGAACCTCCGACGCGGGAGACCACGCGATCCGCAATGTGACGCTCCAGACCGCTCGGCTACTCCCGCGCGGCACGCCGATCTGCATTCAGTAATCAGACACATTCGTTCTTATTTATTAAGATAACTTTTAATGCTTTATGAAAAACGTACGTACAGCGTTTATTACAATAAAAAACGTCTGTAGCCTTAAGATTTCTTAGCAAAGATGGTGCCGAGGGGACTGAGGCGCTCCAGTCACGGTCTGCACGGCCACTACGGTGGCATGGCATGCCCCTTGGGCATGGATATTTGTGCCGTCCTTAGTGTTATCTAGTTCATAAGTAGTTTGTAAGTTTAGGGACTGATGACCCCGTAGTTAAGTCCCATAAGCTCTGCAAACATTTGAACATTTGAACATTTAGCAAAGATGGTAAGAAGAGAATAAGTCACGTAATTCTCCTTTTTATCACTCCAAGACACTTCCTGTGCCACAGCACTCAAATCACACGTAGTCTGCGAGCTATCACAAAACACTGATAAACCATCATAACATTTGTCTTTTAATACAGAATATTACTGGATTCTCTGAAGTTTTGTAGTTGTTGCTTTTTTTTAAGTTTTTGTCTCTCGATTTATTGACAGTTATGGGGTTTAGCGTTTTCTAGCTCTTACTCAAGTTTCTTTACCCCTTCACTCGTACTCTTTTTCCCGTGACACCAGCGATACGCAAGTTTTTCCAGGTGACGATTCAAAAAGATTGCTTAATTTTGGATGCAAGAAAATTAATGAAGACTTGCAGACAAAAATAAATAGTAACATGCAAATCTGTATTGCTAATTTTATTTGATATAAGGTCATGCCTGATGCGACAGTTTTACGGCATCTGCAGCGAAACTGTTGTGAGCGGTAGACTTCTTTTCGTTTCATCACTTTGTGTGTGTGTGTGTGTGTGTGTGTGTGTGTGTGTGTGTGTGTGAGAGAGAGAGAGAGAGAGAGAGAGAGAGAGAGAGAGAGAGAGAGAGAGAGAGAGAGGGGGGGGGGGGGGAGGATCAGTTACAAAACGCTTCATAAACGTCCGAAATTACATGCAAACTTTGTTGCAGGTCCGTAACTACTCCCATTTTCCAATAATTGATTGACGCAAAAAACAGGGTATTCTCACGCGGTGGCCTCTCATTATTTATGACGTCATATCTCCTGATCTGTGTGTCGTGCTCTTTTGCTTTTTTTTTTTTTTTTTTTTTTTTTTTTTTTGGTTTATGAACAAAGAGTAAATACAAACATTCATTCTTATATATATAGATGAACTCGTTTGGATCTATGGGTAAACGTCTCAAGTTATAGTTTTATTATATGATGAAGATGCCCATATAGATGTTCGAAATCTAGATCAAATACAATTATTTTAAAGCACCTTTTGGAGCTGCATTGTCTCACACCGTAAATTACGCTGATAACATTTGCTGCTTCAAACAAGCTATGTTAAAAAACATAAGGCTTACAATTTGTTGGAATGAAAGGAATGTGGCAATGTGGCCTCAGATACTACAGCCAGTACAATGTGCTCGTGCAGCCGATAGTAGCTTTCTTATAATACGCTTTCACATTTTCAAAAATGTACAGGCACTCACTGCTGCATGTTTTATTTTCGTTTCTTTTGGAGTAATTTTACATGATAAGAACAATGTCGTATACTGTTACATTTCTTATACATATAATTTTAAAATTCTGACGAAGGAATTCTTAGCTGGCGCTGAAAGCAACGCAAATATTACCGTTTTAATGAACGCAACCAGTGGACTGTGATCCATAAATTATAATAATCGCATATCGATTTCAGAAAATACTATTTTGAAATGACTTTTGTTACATACCAATGAACAGTACACCTTACAGCTATTTTGCAATATAATTTTCATACACGTTAAATATTCGTCGTACCGTTTCATAATCTGACGCTCTCCTTTAGTGTTGATAATTGGTGAAACGATGATTCTGTCTGAACATCCACTTTTGCAACCACTCACGATAGACGGTAGGCCACTTCGCTCTTCATCGTGGATGATAGTGAGTCCAAGCATTTATGAGCACTGTCACTCATAATGATTCCGTCAACTTCTCTAACCTCACTACGAGTTGCTGCTCGTCTCATTTGTTTTGCCACAGAAATCGTATTACTGCACGTCCCTCACACTTGGCTGGATTCTCAGTTTCTGCACACAGTTTGCACACTTGTACTGATGAAACAAATATCCGAATGCAACCTCACAGTTATACTGTCGGGTGCGTGCTGAACCGAGCTACACAACGGAACAAGTTTACGATGCTGGCGCCACTAATTCGCGTGACGTAAGAGACCGGAACTTACTTTCCGTATCGACCTCGTATATTTATTGTGTTGTTATGAGGCAGTGCATATGGTACTCATGTGTGTAGCTGTGTCATTATGTTGGCAGAACAATAAAACCGACTATTTTGTCATTGAAATCAGTTTCCTAAAATACCATTCAATAGAGGTTTAATTGGGCGGGTCGAAGGGAGGAAGGATATGAACAACGTCATTGCTAGGGAGATGACATGCGAAATGACGATTTATGTCGCATACCGAACAATGCATTTATTCATGGTCTGGTTGCGACTAATGCGCTACAACAAAGATGACGCATATAGTTTAATATACCGGTGCCGTTAATGCTGATCAGGTCCATTACTCCATGGCTCAACAAATAGATCTGAAAATTGTGACGTCAGTTTGCTTTCAACATTACATCGTCGCCACAATACAACCGTAACACTCGGAAATAAATTGCAAACGGCTAAAACACTTAAAACTAGCCGTCAGGGTTTCCGGTGTTGGAAAACGGTAGCCAACAGAACAAAAAAGATGACCGTCAAAACTAGCTTCTCTGTTGAACCTGAGCAATTAGGAGAAGTTAGGTGGAATAAAAATGTGAAACTGCTACAGCAGCTGTCTGCAAAATCCCGGGAAAGACAATACCGGGGTGAGAATACATTGGTAAGTAGATCACGAAGCCAAAGAGGCGAGCAAGGAGGAAAGATTTTGATTCTTAGCGGAACACACGCCTCTAAATTATTAGCAAATGAATCAAAATCCAGCGCTATCCGGATGTTTATTTATCCTGATACTCTATTATTCCATCTCCCCCTCCTCTGTTCAACGCCTCCTCCCCCCCCCCCCTTTCCTCTTCGTCTATCCCCTACATCCACTGCTCATCTCACTTGTTCATCATTCCCTGTTCTCTCTCTCTCAGTTCCTCCTCTCTGTCCGTCCTCTCTCTCTTTCCATCTCCTCTTCGTCTCCTTCACAGACTCCTCAGTCCATATCCTCCCTTGTCTATGATCGATCAATTATATTTGTCAACTTTAATGGTGATCATCGAAACTGTGTCGAAATTTATTATCAAGTTCCCACTGCCACAGACCATACAATGGTTACGGAGTGTGCAAATGTTCCCCGTGAATACATACATACATGGGGCAACTCTTCATTGTGATCCGTCAAACGAAGTCTAACACTGGTGTAAGGTACACTCGTCCACAGCAAACAGTACGAAATATATCGACAGCCACCTTCATCTTGTTTCGATGATGAGCTTAGAACTGTTGAATTGTACAAATTACAAAGAAGCAGACACACTATTTTATATCTCTGTGGATCGAAGGTACAGGAGACTATGTCTCTTTTTGGCCAAAATGTGATTATTGACACAATCATATGAGTTTTGTCCTGTACTCAGAGGTATACCACACCACGTCCAACATCGAATATTGGCGGAGTTACGGTGCAATGAAATAACACCAAAAGCAAAAGGGGGAAAAAGTGGTGTAGCAAAAGTTGTGTTGTCTAACAATAGATAGCGCAAAATTTCGCCTCGATTAAGTTGGTTTCTGAAAACAAAATAGAAGTAATCCCAAGAGTACAACAGGACTGGTAGAAAGTGTGAGGATGAAAGTTATGTTTTGGCATTTTCGGACTAAAAATATATTGGTGGTAGTGTCGCAGTGAAGTAAATCTCTGTCACTTTTTCAGTGATGATTAAAAAAGTCATACTAAGTAATTGATATTCAATCCATTTCCTAAACATAAGACTGTTTATACGTAATCTATCATAAAAACACAGAGAGGCAACGCAACATGAGAACTTACTTGATAACTGTGATACTATTAACGAATCGGGACAATAAAAATTATATAAAACGTTAAAAAAAATCGAATAGTTGCTTCTGTTTTCCTAAATCAGATTCAGCAAGACAGTACTAGGAAAATGTAATGACCACGATGTCAAGAGGATGTAAAACGCTAATCTTCCTTTTGATGTAGGATCTATGGCGGAACTTCTTGAAACTAATCGCTTCAGTATTACGCAAGGAAATCAGCCCCAATCCGTCCGTTGGTAAGAGCACGTAAGATGTTTCGCATCCTTATTTCGGTTCATAAGCCTTGTACAAGACATGCCAGCTTCTGAAGTAATTTGCTCACGTAAGCCATATAGCAGCCCTTTTCTCTGAACTGCAACAATTTCGACGTCAGTTGTACGTTACTGTAGCGCATTGTTCTATATAGGTTACAGCTATTTTTCCCCCTCTGTTAAATCGTAAAAGCAGAGGACCAGAACGGACCCGGTTTGTTTGTGCGAAACTGTTTCGTGTGTAACTGGAGTAACTGGCGAAAAGTTTGGCTCGTAAATCACAGGCAGGGCGGAGAGAACCAGAGGAACCGTACCCTGCCGCGACAGCCGGCTTCTACAAATAGTCAACAATGTCTCCTTTATCTCCGCTCCTAAGACTCGGACGTAAAATAGAACACAGGTTTTACGTTACGACGCAAGCGAATCTCGTTGTGACAGAGAGAGAGAGAGAGAGAGAGAGAGAGAGAGAGAGAGAGAGAGAGAGAGAGAAGGGGGAAGAGGTGGAGGGGGAAGGAGGGGGACGGGGAGGGGGGAACCCAGAGATTGCCCATGCCGTCACGTACGTGTAATAGGTAGTGCTGTGTTTGAACATAACTCGAACTTTTCGAACAATTTACGTCACAGTTCGGGAAATCTCTGGAAATATTCGAACATTCGATCACGACGCTATCTAGCAATGACAGGAGGTACTACCTCTACGATTTACAAGGACGGTATTCATAAATCTTTTCTGCGCTGTGCGATTTATAAAGAAAATAGGGTGTCATTAATGCACTATGGGGATTAATAAGTATGAAATTCCGACTATAGTAGCTTCCAGTGCGCAGGTCATACGTAAAAACGGTAACGAATATAGGCTATAAGTAAACGATAGCAATCGCCATTTAAAATTTCTAGTGCTGCGATCTAGCGACGTCTGTGGGTACTATGTACACAGAAGCTCGTGCACTATTTATTCAGTGGTCGCAATTAAAGTTAATCTGACTTTCAAGGCGATTAAAAGGTGGTGACATTTTTCTCTGTTCCTGTACCGTATAAACAGGGAATGGAATGGTCATTTGCAACCTATCTCTTTAATCAAGTTAAATGTAATTTCTAATTGTGAAGGATTCACATTTTTTTCCTTTGAATGTTAGCCTTCAGTAATGTGTTGCAGTAGTCCTGTTATAGTAGCAGATATTTTGTTTATCAATTGATCATATTTTGCAGTGGATACCAGACAGGTCACGTATGCATTGTTTAAAAACAGTACAGTTTCTCATAGTTATGTCCTTTTCTTTTACATATACTTGTACTTCCTATGAAATTTTCCGCGTATCGCTTGCAGATACGCAGCGCGAGTTATTTATTGTCTGAGTGTTCAAACAGTTCGATACTGTACCGAGTTTTCTGCTGTATCGGGAAATCCCGAACATGTTCGAACGCGAATATCATTTTCCCAGCCCTAATAATAAGCCATATGGTTGCATCGTGCTTGCGTCACGGACGGCAAACACAGGATAGAGGGCAGATAAGCAGCCAAGATACCTCACTGGGTCACAGGAACTCGCTAGGAGCAAGTCGGTATGGTGAATGTAACATCATGGAATTTTACCGAGCCGGCCGCGGTGGCCGAGGGGATTGAGGCGCTCCAGTCACGGTCCGCACGGCCACTACGGTCGGGGGTTCGAATCCCCCCTCGGGCATGGATATTTGTGCCATCCTTAGTATTAGCTAGTTTGTAAGTAGTTTGTAAGTTTAGAGACTGATGACCCTGTAGTTATGTCCCATAGACTCTACAAACATTTGAACATTTTTGAATTTTACCGATCAAACGAGCAGTTGCTTGGCTATCGTGGTCGAGTGAAATTGATTCGAAACATAAATACCCAAAGAAAAATCAGCATTGGTCGTAAATTTATTTATTATAACAGATCGAATTCGGCTATTGAATAGCCATCTTAGTTGCTTTTAGCCGGCCTCGGTGGCCGAGGGGACTGCGGCGCGCGAGTCACGGTCTGCCTGGCCACTATGGTCGGGGGTTCTAATCCCCCTCGGGCATGGATATTTGTGCCGTCCGTAGTATTAGCTAGTTCATAAGTAGTTTGTAAGTTTAGGGACTGATGACCCCGTAGTTAAGTCACATAAGCTCTACATATATTTGAACATTTTTAGTTGCTTTTAGGGTCTGTACATTTGACTGATTTAATATAGTTTAAGGATTTCTTTCATTTTCAAATGTTTATATTTACATCAAATACCATAATTAATCAACCTTATTGAACGTCATAAGTTAGGAGTTATACAATACAGTACAATTATTGTATAATTTGATGTTTACCGATTTTTGAAATTTCCCGTTTTATTTATTTATTTTATGGCCTTGACACTTTGGTCAATATTACAAAGATTATTACAATTTGTTGTTATACATTAACACAATTTAGTTCAAAAATAAACATGACAATTTAATAATACAGTGGTTATTTATTTATTACTTTTTTATTTATTACTTTTATGGCCAACATAAATATTATGATTTAGGTTCTTCTGTTATTTTTTATTTTATTTATTTTTTTGTTGGCCCAATACTTTTTCATTCTTTCAGATTGTGCCCTTCTCTCCTCATCCGAAATCACCCTTCCCAGTCTCTGTTTGTTAATTTTTATTCGTAGTGTGACGTGTTTGTCCTGAAGTATCTTGGGTGCGTCTGTCTTGTTTTTCAAATCTTCCATCGTTATCTGTAGTTTCATCATGTCTTCCTTGAATATCTATGATCCATCTTATGTTGCTCTTGCTGTTCCATAACTTGTCAATTTCACGTTTATCAATTGTACAAAAAATTAACTAATACATGTGAATCAGGCTGTTTAAAATTCATGTGGCACAGTTAAAATACTGAGCTAAGCTGCTGTTATCGCTTCATTTGATCTCCAGATTGGTCATTTTATCCCACTTTCAAGATAAATTTGTCCAAAGCTATATCACTAATGAGAAAATTATACCAAATTTTCATATCGTAACTTTCTCTGTTCAGGCTTGAGCATAAACCTAACTGGTCATGTGAAAACACGTACTGAAAGAAACACAGGAGACAACGTTCTTTCAAAGTTGAAAAAAGTGACTGTCTGCTCATGAACACAGTATTCATAGGTCTCATAAATGAATCCTAGACATTTGCACTCTTCGACGACAATATGTTGCATTATTTTAAAAAATTGCAAGATTTTAATTCTGCTGGCCACTCAAAATATATTCGACTTGCTATCTTCCTCTTCTCTTAAACATAGAGGTCATCAGTCGAAATGGATTCGACACCCTCTTGCTTAAATGATGTGTGACCAGCATCCTTCTTTCACCAGCCTCCATGTCCTCGCTGTTCATACAACACGGCTTCTTAGGCCACACGTAGTCAAACTTGATCTTGAATACAACTCCTATTATCTAATTAGCATTGCAAAAATTTATACATATTTAGAACTTGCGACCAAAACTATAATAACTTCAATGAATATCCAGAATGAACTTTCACTCTGCAGCGAAGTGTGCGCTGATATGAAACTTCCTGGCAGATTAAAATTGTATGGCGGAACCGGGACTCGAACCTGGGACCTTTGCCTTTTGCGGGCAAGCGCACTACCGAATGTTATCCCGACACGACTCACGATTTTTTTTTTTTTTTTTTTTTTTTGTGTGGTTTTAGGGCGCACAACTTCTATGGTCATTAGCGCCCAGCCAAGAACATAGATTCGCTATGATCTCAAAAAAATGGTGACTGTCAGAACATCAACAAGAGGCTAAAAACGAAAGATAAAAGACAATTAAAAGGGTTAAATATCCTTGGATAGGTTGGCCAAGTTCATAAAACGCAAAACCCGAGCAGCTGCTCGTGTGTCATCAGCTAAAATTTCCTCCAGAGTAGACGGAAAGTGAAGGGCTACACGGAGATGATTAAAATTAACACAAGTCAGTAAAACATGTCGCACTGTCAGCAGTTCACCGCAGGAGCATAGCGGTGCAGGTTCGGCGGATAGCAAGTGACGGTGGCTGAAACGGCAATGACCGATCCGCAACCGAGCCAGGATGACCTCCTCCCGCCGAGAGGGGCGTGAGGATGTCCTCCAAGCGGTCGGGATCGGTTTGACAGTTCGCAATTTATTATTGTACAGTGAAAGCCACACACTGTGCCATTGCGACACGATACTCCGGCGAAGAGCCCGTTGAACATCGTCCGATGGGACGCAAAAGGTAGCCATGCGAGGCAAAAGAGCTGCTGCCTTGGCTGCTGTGTCGGCGGCCTCATTCCCGGGCACACCCACATGGCCAGGGACCCACAGGAAAGAAACGTGACAGCTGTCATCCGCCAGCAACTGGAGGGAGCGTTGGATCCGATACACGAGAGGATGGTTCGAGAAAGGGTCCTTAAGACTCTGCAGGGCACTAAGGGAGTCAGAACATATGGCATAGAAAGGTTGGCGGTGGCGGCAGGTATACAAAACGGCCTGGTGGAGGGCGAAAAGCTCAGCCGTGAAGGTCGAGCACCGGTCAGGGAGCTTGTATTGGAACCGGTTGTCCCCGACGACGAAGGCAGATCCGACACCGGCAGTGCTCTTGGAACCATCAGTATAAATAAATACGGCATTATCGAACCGCGAACGGAGTTCGACAAGCCTCGAGCGGAATACCAAATCCGGAGTGCTCTCCTTGGGGAGCGAACTAAGTTCGAGGTGTGTGTGAACCTGGGCCTGATGCCACGGTGGCAATGGGCTTTCGCTCAACCGAAGGGTGGAAGGAAGGGTAAAATCGAACCGTTGTAGCAGGCGGCGAAACCGAACTCCCGGTGGAAGCAAGGCAATCACAGACAACTGATATTGGCGATCGAGTGAGTCGTCAAAAAATAATCTGTAAGATGGATGGTTGGGCATCGACCGTAGGCGGCATGCATACCGACACAAGAGTATGTCACATCGAGTGGTCAAGGGTAATACAGCAGCCTCGGCATACAGACTTTCAACAGGGCTGGTATAAAATGCACCGGTCGCCAGACGTAATCCACGATGGTGGATAGAGTTGAGACGGCGGAGAATCGACGGCCGTGCTGAAGAGTACACAAGGCTTCCATAGTCGAGCTTCGACTGAACAATGGCCTGGTAAAGGTGAAGCAGGACGGTACGATCCGCTCCCCATGACGTGCCACTGAGGACACGAAGAACGTTAAGGGATCGGGCACAACGGGCAGCCAGGTAGGACACGTGTGTGGACCAGCAAAGTTTCCGATCCAACATGAGTCCCAAGAATTTCGTAGTCTCCACGAAAGGGAGAGCAACAGGGCCGAGACGTAGAGAAGGTGGAAGAAATTCCTTGTATCTCCAAAAATTGATACACACAGTTTTCTCAGTGGAGAATCGGAAGCCGTTTGCGATGCTCCAGGAATATAGACGGTCAAGACAGCGTTGGAGAGAACGCTCCAAGAGACACGTCCGCTGGGCGCTACAATAAATTGCGAAATCGTCAACAAAAAGAGATCCGGAGACGTCGGCTGAAAGGCAATCCACGATCGGATTGATTGCAATGGCAAAGAGCGCCACACTCAAGACGGAGCCCTGTGGTACCCCATTCTCCTGGCAAAAGGTATCTGACAAAACAGAGCCCACCCGTACCCGGAACTTGCGATCCGCCAAAAACGCTTGAATGAAAAGAGGAAGGCGGCCCCGAAGGCCCCATCTGTGCAATGTGCGGAGAATGCCCGCTCTCCAACAGGTATCGTATGCCTTCTCCAAGTCGAAGAACACGGCTACTGTTTGACGCTTCTTTAGAAAGTTGTTCATAATGAAGGTCGACAACGTAACAAGGTGGTCAGCAGCAGAGCGGTGTCGACGAAAACCGCATTGGATATTAGTCAGGAGGCGGCGAGATTCGAGGAGCCAGACCAACCGAGCGTTAACCATGCGTTCCATCACCTTACAGACGCAGCTCGTCAGAGAAATGGGGCGATAACTGGAAGGAAGGTGTTTGTCCTTCCCTGGTTTGGGGATGGGGACAACAATGGCCTCACGCCAACTTGTGGGAACATGACCTTCAGTCCATATGCGATTGTAGGTACTAAGAAGAAAGCACTTGCCCGCAGGTGAGAGGTTCTTCAGCATCTCAATATGAATGGAATCGGGCCCGGGAGCAGAAGATCGGGACAGGGCGAGAGCACGATCTAGCTCCTGCATGGTGAAGGCGACGTTATAATTTTCACGATTAAAAGAGCGGAAAGAAGGCGACCGTGCCTCCTCTACCTGTTTGCGAGGGAGAAAGGCAGGGTGGTAATGGGCAGAGCTCGAAACCTTCGCAAAGAAACGACCCAATGCGTTTGAAACATCAGCTGGGTCCACAAGGACTGCGTTCTCCACGTTCAGGCCAGCAATCGGGGAGTGGACCTTGATGCCGGACAAACGGCGTAGGCCACCCCAGACAACCGTGGAGGGAGTAAAACGGTTAAAAGAACTAGTAAAAGCAGTCCAGCAAGCTTTCTTGCTGTCGTTTATGATACGACGGCACTGCGCTCTCATACGTTTGTAATTGATGCAATTCTCCAAAGTTGGGTGGCGGCGGAAGGTGCGTAAAGCACGACGTCGGGCTCCAAGCGCGTCGCGGCAGGCTGCAGTCCACCAAGGGACCTGGACACGACGTGGAGAAGAGGATGAACGAGGTATGGAACGTTCAGCAGCGGTGAGAATAACCTCTGTGAGGTATTCGACCTGACTGTCACAGTTGGGAAAATGCTGATTGTGAAAAACAGCCATAGAAGAATAAAGCCCCCAGTCGGCTTTAGAAATGTTCCAACTGGTGGGACGTGGAGATGGGGAATGATGTAGGAAATGGTCACTCGAGTACGTGTCAGAAAGTGCATACCACTCAAACCGACCGGCAAGCTGAGGAGTGCATATTGCGAGGTCTATATGGGAATAAGTGTGTGTTGTGTCAGAAAGGAAGGTCGGTGCACCGGTGTTGAGGCAGACAAGATCGAGGTGGTGGAGAAGGTCCACCAAAAGGGAGCCTCTCGGACAAGGTGCCGGAGAGCCCCATAGGGGGTGGTGGGCATTAAAGTCGCCTACCAACACGAAAGGTGAAGGGAGCTGGTCAACAAGGTTTAGCACATCTGCCCTAGTAAGGGCAGATGACGATGGCGAATATATATTACAGAGGGAGAAGGTAAATGTGGATAAGGTGATGCGGACGACAACTGCCTGTAGGTGAGTGTGCAAGGAAATGGGATGGAAATAGACGTCGTCTCAAAGGAGCATCAGAACCCCTCCATGGGCTGGGACACCTTCCACGGGTGGCAGGTCGAACCGCACAGAGGTGTAGTGTGGAAAGTCTGCACGATCACGTGGACGCAACTTAGTTTCCTGGAGGCAGACTTGAAGCGGGCAGTGCAATCGAAGGAGTAGTTTTAACTCCTCCCGATTAGAACGAATGCCGCGAATGTTCCATTGAAGGAGCGCCATGATAAAAATGAGAAGAAATAAGGATAAAACCCAAGTAGCGAGCGGGGTCACCTCGACGGCCGCTGAGGACCGGATTTCGAGGGAGTACTGCTATCGCTGTCTGGGGGCAAAGGGTCATGTTCCATTGGTTCGACCGACGCGCCTACCACCTCCCTGAGTTGATCAGGAGGGGCAGTTTCCACCGCCGGTAAAGGGCCGGGCGCCCGGCAAACGGAGCGTCCCGGTGAGACAGAAGACGGCCGAGGCCGGCAACTGTTGGACGGCGCGACAGATGGGTCACGCCTCGGCGGGGAAGGAGAGGAACTCTTTTTCTTGTCAGCTCTTCTGGAAGAGTGACGGCGGGAAGAGGCAGTTGACGGTTGGGAAGCCTGAGAACGCAGAAAATCCTCACGGACGGGTTCCTTTTTCAAGGTCCGGGCATCTTGTTTAGGTGCCCGCGGTTTATTAGAGGTTGACGAAGACTGTACCTTAGAAGCAGCAGGAGGAAGCGGGGACGTGGAACGGGCAATCTTCGGGCTGGCGGATCGCACAACTGTGTCAGCGAAAGTGAAATCACAAGTCTGGGTACTGGAATCCTTAGTAGGTCGAGTTGAGGTGAGGACCTTACTGTATGTACCCGCTGGGAGGACAGTGGGCTTTCGACTCGCCAACAACTTTCGAGCGGCAGATGTTGATACCTTCTCCGTGACCCGAATTTGCTGAATGATTTTTTTCATCCTTATATACAGGGCAGTCGCGAGAGGAAGCCGCATGGTCGCCGTTGCAGTTAAGGCAGTGAGGGGACGGAGGTGGGCAATCCCCTTCATGGGTGTCCCTACCACAAGTGACACATTTTGCTGCATGTGGGCAATGTTCACGGGTATGGTTGTACCTGTGGCATTGGTAGCAGCGCGTTGGGTTTGGAATATAAGGGCGGACTGAGATAACTTCGTACCCTGCTTTGACCTTCGACGGGAGGTCAACTCTGTCGAATGTCAAAAACACAGTACGAGTCGGTGTCAGCTGGTTATCTACCTTTTTCATCACCCTGTGGACGGCTGTCACACCCTGATCGGACATATAGGACCGGATGTCGTCATCAGACAACCCGTCAAGGGATCTCGTAAAAACTACCCCACGTGACGAGTTGAGTGTGCGGTGCGCTTCTACTTTGACTGGAAACGTGTGTAATAACGTAGTCCGGATAAGTTTCTGGGCTTGGAAAGCACTGTCCACTTCCAGCAACAATGAGCCATTGCGCTGACGCGAACAGGTTTTAACAGGGCCAGCAATTGCATCAACCCCTTTCTGTATAATGAAAGGATTGACAGAATTGAAATCTTTTCCGTCGGTGCGCGACACAACAAGAAATTTCGGCAAATTAGGCAGAGTCTTCTTTTGCTGAGGCGTCAATGTCAGTGAAGAAGAGAAGGAAGTCATTGCGGAAGTGTCCCCCGTGATTACCGGCGTCTCCGATGGCGCGCTCCTTCCTAGTGGGGGCCCCTCTCTGAGGGCTTACCCGCCTTAGGTGATTGTTCACACCTCAGGTCACACCTCCCGAGAACTGACGGAGGGACCAATTGGCATGTTCGGAAGGTACCAGCTCGGGTAATCACCCCTCCCTGGGCCTGGCCTTTACCAGGGGGTACGTACGTGCCCTACTTGTCTACCCGGGGCGGGGAATTACGCGTTACCCCGTCACCTGCTACGCATGATAATGCGTGGGTCGGCCTTCAGACACGCACAGGGAGGAAAGAAGAAGAATAGAGGAAGTGAAGATAAAGAAGGAAAGAGGTGTCTCAAACGCCGAGGCGGAGACTAATGAGGAGAAGAAGGCGAGGAGAGGACAAGGAGAGAGAGACAGAAACAAAGGGTAAGAAAGGAAGGAACCAAGGAATAAGAGAAACGACAACAAGAAAACACCTGAACTCGTGAAATACGCCCGTCTCCGGGCGAAGGCATAAACCGGGAGGGAAAGTGAAGCAGCCTGGGGCAGAAGAAAGGCTGCTCCGGCTCGGGGCCCCGTGCGCGCCACACACGTACCCACAAAAGAACTGTGGGCCCCCTGGGGGGACGACTCACGATGCCGCCTCACAAGTTTACTTCCACCAGTACCTTGCCTCCTACTTTCCAAACTTCACAGAATCTCTCCTGTGAACCATGCAAGACTAGCACTCCTGGAAGAAAGGATATGGTGGAGACATGGCTTAGCCACAGCCTAAGTGACGTTTCCAGAATGAACTTTCACTCTGCAGCGGAGTGTGCGCTGATATGAAACTTCCTGGTAGATTAAAATTGTGTGCCGGAACCGGGACTCGAACCTGGGACCTTTGCCTTTCGCGGGCAAGCGCACTACCGACTGTGCTATTCCGACACGACTAGGAGGCGAGGTACTGGCGGAAGTAAAGTTGTGAGGCGGCATCGTCAGTCGTGTCGGGGTAGCACAGTCGGTAGTGCGCTTGCCAGCGAAAGGCAAAGGTCCAAGGTTCGAGTCCCGGTTTCGGCACACAGTTTTAATCTGCCAGGAAGATTCAATGAGTATGTTTTTACAAAAATACAATTTTCACTTCAAACGACATTTCTTTGAATAATAATTTTTGTGGAACAATAACGATCGTTCTTAATACATTCTGATAAGAAAAGCACGTCCCACAACGGAGTTATCCGAAAGAGGCCCCTGATCGGAATGGCGCAGTGGTAACGCACTACCCTAGGATTCGTGAGGACAGTGGTTCAAGCCCACATCTGGTTATCCAGATTTACATTTTGGATGATTTAAATCACTCCAAGCAAATGGCAGGATATTTCCTGTGAAAGGGCACGACCTATTTTCTTCCCGGTCCCAACCTATAAATCCGGGCGTGAACTCCGTCTCTAATGACCACGCTGTCGACGAGACATTAAAACCTACGCTTCCTACCTTCCTTCCAAAAGGAACGGAAATGTGTACATAATTACAGTTTCTAAAAAGCTAGCTGACTTATTCAAGACGAAGAAAACTATAAAGCGTTCATCTTATGGCAGCAGTTATTTGGTTTAGCATTGATTTGGAGTCCTCCAGAGGGAATACGGTACCAAATTGATCCAAGCGGTGTGCTAGATCATCCAAATCCTGATCTGGTGGGAGGGTCCTCTCCATAATGCTCCAAACATTCTGAGAACAGGCGACTTTTCTTGCCAAAGTCGTGATTATCAATCCCGAAGACAAGCGGTATAAACTCTTTCTTAAACTGAAAAGTAACCCAAATTTAATAAATTACTTTTAACAGTTTCACTGATATCTAAGTATCGATCAGAATAGGAAACATTTTTACATACTTGCGGTTACTGTCATCTGTATTGATCCCGACATAATTAACTTATTCCAACATTGTCTTTTATGAAAGGTGATATAACGTTGATAACAATTGATTTAGTTTGTCCCTTTGAAAACTGACCAGATACCTTTGAACCACTAAAAATCTCGGGATTTTTGATGTGCCTGACGAAGAATTGTAAGAATGGTGGTGTTTCACAGAATGAAATGCAGCAACAACGTTCTTCCATTCAGATTTATGGTTAAATTCGCCTTATGGAAGACACCTTGTTTTGTTTTAATACTCAAACATGTTTCGGCACTTATTGTGACATCTTCCGTGGGTTTTTGCCTTTTATTTTCTAGAATAAAATGTTACAGATTTTGTCTTTACGGCAATTTGGACTAGCTGTTTGATAACTTTGTTGGATATATTAGGCCTAAATTTACGATACTTTGTCATTCGCAGGAATTTCATTTCCTATAATTGAAGAATGACAAGTTTTCACGGTTTGTCATATGCAAACTAAAAGACATTATTTACGAAAGCTACTGTACATTCGCCTGGAAGTTATGTGGAAAAATTTATCTACGTGGCTGTTTAGTCGCTTGCTTACATTCGAGCTGTGGTGTTGCTCCTTGCTCGTTTGTGGCGTGTTTTAGATGTTATCCGATATTTAGCAAAACAAGGTGTCTTTCATAATGCCAATTTGACCACAAAACTAACACAGCAAGCACGGAAGCTAAAGAGCTGCACCATCACAAGATGATTCTTCCATTCAGTCTTATTCCCCCCCCCCCCCCAAAAAAAAAAAAAAGAAGAATGCTCAATTGTTTGGACGTTGAAGCAGAATTCACACCTCTTGTGGGTTTCTTGATTGTTAAATGATCGCTCGAAACTAGTTTGCTTCCATTATCGATTGAAATATAGCAATTGTACTGAAATAATCCAGGTTTAGTTACCATTTCACCACAAATACGCAAATTAACATCGTAGTTTATGTATTAGCACTAGGTATTCATCGACGGGTCACACCCACAAATTATACCTCAAAACACAGCTCTTTCATTCTATGATCACCTTGTTAATACGTTTAAACTAGCGCCAGAAAAAAGATTTTCGGAAAACGTTGTTTTCTAAATATTTGAGTTATCTGAACATTTGTATACTTTCTGATAGACGTTAGGCAAAATCCTTTATGAGATTCTTTCCTCGAATGTTTAAAACAAATTTTCGGTCACTACAGCTACGAAAAGCATGACGCGAAGAAGGAGTACTCGGCCACACTAACATTTACTAAAAATGTTTAAATGTTTGTAGAGGTTATGGGACTTAACTACGGGGTCATCAGTTCCTAAGCTTACAAACTACTTATAAACTAGCTTATACTAAAGACGGCACAAACACCCATGCTCGAGGGGGGATTCGAACCCTCGACCGCAGCGGTCGTGCTGACCGTGACTGGCACGCCGCAGACCGCTCGGCCACTGTGGCCGGCTCACATTTACTCAGTTGTATAATTTCTGGAAAAGGTAGGGCAGAAACATGTGAGACCAGCTTTTCAACGTTAAATTACTGTTTCGTGTCCAGGCAGCGACCACACTTACACGTCAAGAAACTGCGCGATTACATTGTGCACACTCACTACACATTATACTCACCCACCCAAGCCTCATGTTCATTTCTTCCACCTTTAAAGCTCTGAAATTCATCCATACACTATTCTCGAAAGTGAACTTTTCGTTTCGAAATTTTGACATAAAAATTACAATCCACTTTGCTGAATTTTAACCTTACACAAGCCAAAGTACGCAAGAATCCAACAGCGAAGACCTTGTAAACTAACAGTGAAATACTTCATCGTCGGCCAGCAGCAAAACTGAATTAAAGGAAATAAAAATTTCCAACAGCCACAATTTTTGCGGTAATTTTATGCCTTCGTCCAGGACACCCGCCTTTTAGCATAAAATAGCGGACTGTCCGCGGAATCCGCAACGTATGGCAACCATAACCACACAGGCAGCATCTACTGCTTGTTACTGCTGCATAATCTAGCACAATAATTTGGATAACTTAAAAATCATAATTGAATACTCAATATGTCGTTTGAAATATACGTAAGCATATTACAAAATTATGTTTAACCTATTATCGTCATGAAAAGAACGTACCTTATTAAAAAAATGATGACAGTTTTGAAATAACGGGCTTTATTTTTCATGGGCGCTGGTAGACTCTGGTTTCAAAGTTATTATTGCTCTTCATAATCTGTATGGATGGATAGGGGTATTTTGGCAGCTCGACAACTAGGTCTTCAGCATCCCAACAAATTTAAGAAGTAAGGAGTGTGAACAATTAACTGATAACAAAATAAAGGAGAGCAAACCAGCAAATAACATGTGCAGCGGAAGTAAAATACAGAAGGTGAATGTTACGGATGACGATGAGAAGAGTTGGAGACAGAGTAAAAACAACAAATCACCATGGCTAGATGACCACAGCGATAAAAAAGGATGAGTCAACAAGTCTGCAACATAGTAAAACCTCCAGCCTAAAAACTTAGGCCAGAGTTGAGACAAATAACAAAATTTGAGAACTTTGCTCACACTTCCTTCGTCATTATCGAAAACAGAGTCTAACCTGTACTCGAGGCCGAGGGAGAGAGAGAGAGAGAGAGAGAGAGAGAGAGAGAGAGAGAGAGAGAGAGAGAGAGAGAGAGAGAGAGAGAATCTATGATTAGCTGCTCGCTGGTGTGGAACTTCAGAAAGTTGGAAGAGCCGCGGAGAAAGCTGCTGCCTGCAGATAACGAAATTGGATTTGGGAGTTCTTTGGAACCGCGTTATAATATTTATTAATTCCTAATTTAAGTCCGCCATACGACTCGTCGGCTTTGACCAATAACGTCATATCTGAGTTAAAAAAGATAGTTTGTTTACAAGCAGAACGTTGATTATAGGTTACGATTTTTTGTTTAGAAAGTGATCTTTAGCTTCTATCTTTTTCGCAAGTGAGCGCCGAGGCCGCGAATTTTTGGACTGAGTCCTGTGATCGACGGTACATTCTGTTGTGGTAATCTGTAATTTAGGAGTATAATCACAGATCATTCATTATCTAAAATACAGAAGTATTACGAAATTATCCCGTATGTTTATATTCGCTGATAGTGTTTGTTTTGCTAGTTGGTATGTCAACGTATCGTATCTTTTGAGACTCATATATGACATCGCCAAAGACGACGGGTTGTATCACGGTCTTCAATTACGCCAATTCCTTGCTCGCGCATATGCTCAAACGAGAGATATGTCAAAAAAAAAAAAAATAAATAAATAAATAAATAAAATAAAATAAAATAAAATAAAATAAAAAAAGAAGCAGTTTGTAAATTTCACGATCATGAATTGTACTTCGCAATTCTGTTAATTAACTAATATTTTCGTGGAGTCTAATCCGAAGGAAAGGTTCAGTAATTAAAATACTAATTGTTAAAATGCCTTTCTTTCGGTTTGAAAAGATGCTCTTAATAGTAACTCACGTTATAAAGGCACGTTTTGCGGGGGTACGAGTAATTACTTGTAAAATCAAATTCATCCCGGTCACAAAATTCTTAATTTCATTTCATTTAAAGAGACTTTGGGTCAAGCATTCCGCAGCACTTGGTCCGAAGTTTTATTGGAAATTGACAAATTCGATCTTGTATTGTACTAAACAAGTCTCATCTACAGACATCATTCTGCAGCTTGATTTATTAAAGATGCAATAGTAATGTTAAACTAGTTGTCTATTGCGCTGGGTAATGGTCGTGTGACTCTAGGCGCCATATCAGAGATTGTCCGTATATGTGTCGTCCGTATGACAGGTTTAACACTTTGGCTGCCGCGATGACGTCAGAGGTACGCCAGAGCCGCCTGCTGTGACAGCCGGCGGGCACACGGCAGCCACGTGTTTAGTTTAAGTCGTTTGTAACTCTAGGGACTGATGACCACAGTAGTTTGGTCCCATCCGTTTACAAATTTTTGTTTTAAAAAATGTTCAAATGTTTGTAACCCTAAGGGACCGAACTACCGACCACAGTAGTTTGGTCCCATCCGTTTACAAATATTTGTTTAAAAAATGTTCAAATGTTTGTAACCCTAAGACTTAACTTATACCAAGGACGACTCTCTCTCTCTCTCTCTCTCTCTCTCTCTCTCTCTCTCTCTCTCTCTCGGGCGCGAACACGCCCGAGGTACTACTCTAATCTCCGACGCGAGCGGCCGCACGATCCGTAATATGACGCTCCAGACCGCTTGGCCATTCCAGTGCAGCAAAAATTTGATTGATCGATCCATTGCGCTGGAGATAAACCATAAGATAATTGCAGATCTTATGCAGTTAGATTATTATGTTTATTATTCAAAAGTGGAATCAGCTAAATAATCAGTTTTTGCCTTCATTTCAAATCTCGCTTCATACAATCAGTATGAACCTTACTAAGAATACAAATTAAAATCATATACAAGAATGTTGAAGGACAGTTAAGTCCGATGCGAATTGTTGGCAATGATCACTGTTTGAGAACAGTAGTCCAGATGCACATTTCGCCTGTGAAACAATTTCAAATTTTACACACACCTGACATTAAGTAACGCGTAGTTTTGAAAATTCAATGGTTCTCTCTGGTAGCATGTTATTGCACAGTCGCCGCGGTGGAGTAGCCGAGCGGTCTAAAGCGTCTCGCTGCGGAGCGCCTGGTTGCTCGCCGTGGAGGTTCGAGTTCTCCCTGGGGCATGGGCGTGTGTGTTTGTCCTTAGGTTAGTTTACCTAGGTTTAAGTAGTTTGTAAGCTACGGACTGATGACCACGAAGTTTGGTCCGATAGATTTACAAACATTTGAACATTTTTTTTATTGCACAGTCAGCATTTTATTATTGCCCTGTGCATTGCTAAACAACAACAAAGCTAAGACGATTACTGCGCTGATACAGATTGATATGCTTTTAAATAGAAACTATAGACACAGATAGTACTGTAATTTCAAGGTGTAAACGATTTTAGACTGGATATTACCAACAAAGCGGTGCATAGAGCATATAGTTTGGATAATCATTAAAAGTTTAATAGTAATGAGCAGGTTTTACGTTCCGGTAAGAGTGCAGTTTATGAGTCCGCGAGTTGTGGTTCATGCGTGGACGTTGGTAACGGCACGATGAATGACGCAGGTGAAGGCGGCCAATCAGATTCCTCGTTTCATGTGTTGCGAATCTGGCCTTCCTTCACATGCTTTTTCGTTCACATTTAATAATTTCATGCGGTGTACATTCAATTAAGTGTTTCTCTCTCAAGTAATACGACTGACAATTTTCCAGTGAATTGCAATACGTGAATAATGAACGCTATTAAAATTAGTGTTCACTTCCCTAAGAAAAAAGCAGATATTGGTTAATTTGGAAGGATCCGTGTATCTCGAAGTTCCGGTTCTGAACCGGAGATTCGGGCGCTACTCGCCTTCACGTACTAAAAAAGAAAAAATAATTTCTGGTTTAACCTATACCTAACCATCTGAAGGCTACGCTACAGATCACTTTTTTTTTTAAAGAATGGGCTGTTTCCAACACACGTTCAGAGTATTCTTTAACACACTATTGATAACTTCAAAAACAACAGGCCAGCGCAGCCTTAAGGTTAGGTACGTAGGTTACACAAGAAGTTTTGCCTCGCAGTAGCGCCTGAATATCCGGTTCAGAGCCGCTCAGTATAAGTAATTGCTGCGAAAGTCTTGCAATCACCACAACTAAAACCCCTGGTGAAAATAATTTTGACTACATAGTACAGCCAGTACGCTCAATCTGCATTACAGAACGTAAATATAAATCCCACATTTATTGCAATGCAATATGTTGATCTAAAGATCTTTCAATCCACTACGCCGATTTGTTTACAAACCATAAAGAGAAATCAATTTGTTTTTGGGTGCGCGAACCCGAGTGCTGGTGGCTGCGACGCCGTTGTCAACGTTCAAACATGAAACGCCACTCGCGGACTCATAAACTGCACTTCAGCCTTACGGTTCCGTATTAGAAAGCTTCTCTTGATACCAAAAAACTGAACATGTTCTATTTCCAAGGTCGCTTATTCAAAATTAACACTTGATTTAACTTGATTCGGCGCTCTTGCCGCCGTAATCAGCACAAAAAAGCACAAAGAAGAGCACCAATCAAAGCACCTGCATTGCTAATGTCAGCAAACACTAAAAATTTTAATGTGTAAACCCAGTTTATAACCGTGTTTACATACCTGTGTTAACGTCATTGACCAACTGTTGTGAACGTGCGTTATTGCGTCTGCACGGCTTTAGCTGGTCTGTCAGTTATATAAAATTTGCTAATCAAATGATAAATTCTACTCTTCATTGCCCCCATAACACGTATCGCTGCCGACAAGCGTCCTCCTGGCACACACGATGGGTTCACGAGCAGACATTATCAAACTGACCGCTAGGTGGCGTACATGGAACATAATGTTTCCCTTAATTACCAACATAGCTCCGCTACAATACCTATCGCGTGGTAGGGGAATTGCTGATCTTATAGAGTAACATCAAAAATGCTTTGTAGCCGAGGCAATGACGTTTCCCGAGGTATGTAATCACAATTGTAGACTGTGTACACATTAAGATAGTTAGTGGCTGTAATTAGCTATGCAGATGCATTTACTGATGCTGATCTTTGTGTTTTAGTTCTGACTAGTTGACCCGTGGGAATAATTCGCACTCTATCCTGATCACAGATACGTAAGGTAGTAATGGGGAAAAGGCAGATGCAAGTACATATATATAAATGAGAATAATAATATTGCAGCCGGCCGCAGCGGCCGAGCGGTCTGCGGTGCGCCAGTCACAGTCTGCACGGCCGCTACGGTCGGGGGTTCGAATCCCCCCCCCCCCCTCGGGCATGGACCAATGATATCATATCTGAGTTACAGAAGATAGTTTGTTTACAAGCAGAATATTGATTATAGATTACGATTTTGTGTTTAGAAAGTGCTCTTTAGCTTCTCTTTTGTTCGCAAGAATTTTTGGGCTGAGACCTGTGATCGATGGTACATTCTGTTGTGGTAATCTGTAGAGTATAATCACAGATCATGGATGTATGTGTCGTCTTTAGTATAAGGTAGTTCATAAGTACTTTGTCAAGTTTAGGGACTGATGACCCCGTAATTAAGTCCCTTAATCTTAACATGTGAACAATAATGTTGCACGAACTGTAAAGTCGCGGCAAACTAAAAGTTAAATCAATAAGAGTAAGCGGTACTTACCTGTGATGATGGACGTTGAGGTAGCTCATTCACGCAGTACACAACGCTTGCTTGGACAAAGGAGACAATTCCAACAGATGTTGTGCATCGACTTGTGAAACAGAAAGCTCGCGATAAACTACGCTTGAGTAAAAAATCCTGACAAATCAGTACCCAGAACAACCACCTCTGGCCGTAATAATGGCCTTGATACGCCTAGGCATTAAGTCAAATGGAACTTGGATGGCGTGTACAGGTACAGATGCCCATGCAGCTTTAACACGATACCACAATTCATCAAGAGTAGTGACTGGCGTATTGTGACGAGCCTGGTGAGAGATCTGGAGAATGTGCTGGTCAGAGCAGCAATCGAACATTTTCCGTACCAAGAAAGACCCGTACAGGACCTGCAACATGCTGAAATGTATGGTTCCGCGTGGATCGAGTGAAGGGTAGAGCCAGCGTCGTAACACATCTGAAATGTAACGGCCACTGTTCAAAGTACCGTCGATGCGAACAAGACGTGACTGAGACGTGTAGCAAATGGCACCCCATACCATTACGGCGGGTGATACGCCAGTATGGCAATGACGAATACACGCTTCCAATGTGCGTTCACCGCGATGTCGCCAGACATGGATGCGACCAATACTGTAAACAGAACCTGGATTCATCCGAATAACGTTTTGCCATTCGTGCACCCAGTTTCGTCGTTGCGTACACCAACGCATGCGCTTCTCTCTCTGATGCAGCTTCAAGGGTAACCGCTGCCATGGTCTCCGATCTGATAGTCCATGCTGCTACAAACGTCGTCGAACTGTTCGTGCAGATATTGTCTTGCAAACGTCCTCATCTGTTCACTCAGGGATCGAGACGTGGCTGCACGATGTTACAGCCATACGGATAAGATGCTGTTATCTCGACTGATAGTGACAACAGGCCGTTGGGATCCAGCACGGCGTTCCATATTGCCCTCCTGAACCCACCGATTCCATATTCTGCTAACAGTCATTGGATCGCGACCAACGCGAGCAGCAATGTCGCGATACGATAATCCGAAATCGCGATAGGCTACAATCCGACCTTATCAAAGTCGCAAACGGGATGGTACGAATTTCTCCTCCTTACACGAGACATCACAACAACGTTTCACCAGGCAAAGTCGGTCAACTGCTGTTTGTGTGTGAGAAATCGGTTGGAAAATTTCCTCATGTTAGCACGTTGTAGGTGTCGCTACCGGCACCAACATTGTGTGAATGCTCTGAAAAGCTAATCATTTGCATATCATAGCGTCTTCTTTCTGCCGGTTAAATTTCGCGTCTATAGCACGTCATCTTCGTGGTGTAGCAATTTTAATGTCCAGGGGTCTAAATTATTTGTGTATTTTTCATTGTTACATCGATGTGTATAACTGAAATCGACTTTTATAGCAGAAATAAACTATGGTTGCATCAAAGAACGTCATTAGCTTGCATAAAGAAAAGAATGTAAACAAGTGCAAGAGCTGTTTTTCGTGTTAGTTAAACAGATTGTCAATAGATGGTACCTTCTACATTGCTTTTATATCGGCCGCGCAAACTAAGTTGACACTCGGCACGGTGGGTGATGGGAGCAACCGTCAATACATGGCTCATTTACGAACGTTCGCCGGGTATTAACTTAGATGGAACCAACGGTACAATATTTTTCAAAATAATGTTTTTTGTGAAAACAATAACTAAACAATCTGTATATTTTTCGTCGTTAGTGGATAATAAAACTTTGAAAAATGGTACCTCAATCATTAATTTTGGAGATAAGGCGTACCCCCAAAAAAAAAAAAAAAACAAAAAAACAGCGATGAGAAATAATATACATGATTATGGCGGCAAGATCCGACAAAACCAGTTAAAATATGTGGGAATTATAAATAAGCGGACTTGACAATATCATGCAAGGTTTACGTACACAACAGATCGCGTCCAGAAATATGTGTAATAAAAAGTAAATAACCTTCCCTTGGCTTTGTATTCACTGAAAACTTTGTTAAGTTGCCACTCATTGAAGCACTGGATGTCTTTCGCGATTGCCAATTCCACGTACTCTACAGTAACCAACCGATTTGGACTCACTTACGACTAGGTCGTAAAACGTAACGTGCAACGCACTGGTATCCTCTCAGACAGGAAACTAAGTGTGACTCATGTTGTCTCCGTGCAGCATATTAACGACCGTCGGTTCCGTGCAGGGGTATACAGACTATAGAGTACGACGCGCCGCAAACGTCTCACTGCAACTATGTTAGGGCCACCAATTCAAGAATTACGTATCGGTGGCGTGAGATACTTTTTTTTTTTTAATTGGGTTCTCCTTGCACCAATGCCATTTAGACAGCGTTTTTCAATAGAAGCAATTTTTACTTGGCACTGCTTTCTCCTTTTCGGGAGAAGATGAAAAACTGGAAGACAAGAGTTACAAGTAGGAACGGTGAGAGGCGTTCCGCCACCAAAAGTTCATTTCATCTTCATGGGTACTCAGTAAATCACGCTTTAGTGTCTAGCATAAGATTCATCGAACCACTTTGACTATCTTCCATTCCATTCCCGAATAGCGCCCAGGAAGAAAGAACACCTAAACCTCTCTGTTAGAGCTTTAATCTCCCTTACGTAGTTAGAGATGGGCAAAACCGATATTTTCAGAGATCGGATCAGAAATAGTCATTCACTGGGATGAACTAGTTCTTTTTCATTGTTCACCGACTCACCAACTGATAAAAAACGTAAAACGATGTCAATTGCTTTTTTGTCACTATACTTTTATCTGTTTTGGCCATATTGTGAAAGAAGAAAGAAGAGTAATAATTTTATTGTAAGTCAGTAGTTTCGACAATTAAAAGTTGTTAGTTACACCTACATTAAAAATTAAACATGTCATAACAGAATTTAAATATTTTTGCAGGTGAAATAATTGGAAAAAGAAAAAAATATTATTTTTATACTTTCATTAACAAAATACAATATTTTGCAGAATAAAAATACTAGTTCCATATTTATACAGTGAGTAGTTTAAGCGAGTTGAATGAAACGTGATATATCGCGAGAGTTCCGTGCAGAACGTGGCAACTGCCGCAGCAGAATATCCGTGCGCAATAAGGCCGTGTCTTACGTGAGCGACAAAAGCGAGCGACAGCGCGCGATATTCAGCGACGCGACACGGCAGCTACAAGCAGCGACATTCGGAGACATGGCCAGGTGTCTTTTTACGTGGGCGCGACAAATTCTCGCTACAAAATGGCCGCTGGAACCGATCACTTGTTTCTAAAGACTAAAGTCTGGCACCCATAAACAGTAAAATATGATAGCTCCAGATTAAGCGATAAAGTTTTATTTAATTTAGGAAATAAGGCGTCAAAAGAGTAATGTCCTTTAATTTACAAAGCGAGAAATGTATGTGGACTATTTAATTCATAACTTCAAATACGAAAAAAAGACTGTGAAAATCTCCAGCCAAATTCTTCGAATATACGAGGACGAGTACAGATACTTTCGACTATGTCGTCAATGAGTTTTTCTTTTTGAGTACAAACCATCAATAATTGATTAAGTTCGAAGAGAGTCTTAGCTAAGGAAATAATTAGGTAAATTACTGCAGTGATACTCTTACAGTCGGCGTAGTACAGGGGTAGCGTTCTGGGCTCCTAAATTCTAAGTTTTGCAGTTGCTGGTAAGATTTCCGTTCCACCTTATATTTTTAGTTCCTGTAACTACAACCCTTTCACATGTTATTTGTGCAAAGTTTTATATATTCTCTATACAGAGCAATGCAAATTATTTTTAAGTGCTTCCCAATATAGTTTATCTTTAATTGCAAACACACACATCCTACTGTACCAGACGCATTAAATTCGTAATGAAACATTATAGCAAGATATTTTACTCAGAAACGTAATTATAGACATCTCGTTTGACATCCTAGTGTACTCTCTCTCTTCGAAAACAAGTTTGTTGTTGCTGTCAAAGATTTGACGCCAGCAGCAAAAATTTCAAATGGACACATTCCCGAAACTGAATGGTTTCAGATATAGAAAACATTAATGCACATTGTTGTTTTCTTTGTTATTCGATTATAAAGTCATTGTTTTAAATGGTCCAAAGTAGTGTAGATGCATAAAAGACGCATAATTTGTTACATGACACTTGTCTATCAAGTCAGGAAACAGCGTGATATGGGCTTACAGAATTTAAGCAACAGAATGCACATTGCGCAAGACTTTGTCTCTCTTGCTCCCTTCATGCAAACTACAAGAGTTCGAGAAAAATGGAGTAGGATCTTTTTCGCAGAAATTTTATATAGTTTAATTTTATACTGTAACGCGTTTTTGCTACCGACTGCATATTTCCTGTTATTAAGAAAAAACATATAACATTAAATAAATACGTTTCATCTCGAAAACTATTCGGAATAGGACATTAGCCTATAAGACGGTTTCTGTTGCTTCAGATGATCGTTTCTGTAAGCGAGCTGCAAGCTTTATCAGAACACAGGAGTCGAGACAACAGAGAGATGCCCGGAGTCGCTTTGTTCGGCACCATGCGGTTCGCCAGAGGAGTGGGGGGAATAATGAGCAGCGCGCCACACGGGCGGCTCCGCAAGCGAGCGGAGTCTGGAGAGTGGTGGGGAGAGGTGAACCGGTGAACCAGCTAACTCACCGACTCAGTTAGCGGTCGGATCGCTCCGATCGCCGGAGTCGTGCGGAGCAGCGAGCTAGTGGGATTCGGGACCTACGCGCTCACTGAAACGCGGTGCTTGCGCGACTCACCGATTCTCGACTCGCAGCGCGGAAGCGCTGCATGTGTTTAGGCGCTCATTTTTTGCAGTTTTATACTTGCACATGGTCTATAGCACATTTATTTTGTAGCTTAGGAAACTTCTGAAGCATGTAGCAAGGGGTTTAGGAAACTTCTGAAGAATGTGGCAAGGGGTGCTTATGCAGCTCATTGCTGTCACCAGAGGGACGTTTCGGATCAGATGAACTACCACTCTTTTTTTTTGGATTCATCCATCACTCACTCGTTAGAAGGATCTGGCTCTTTGAATCAGTTCAGGAGCAGATTGCCCATCTCTATACGTAGTATGGTCATTTCCTAAGTCGGCGATGGAAATTTCATAAGTAGATCTCGCCGCAGCGAACATCACTGATGCAACGATTCCCACCTCAGTTCTTGAACCATTGATGTGATAGTGCAGTTATTGCGACTTTTATTACTCGTGACGGTATGAAGCTGTTAGAATTAATAAACTTGCTCCCCAGTTAACAGCTCGCATTTCTGACAATTTTCTGCTGCTCTGAGTGTTTCCAGCATCGAACCACTTCTATCCACATCTACATAGATACTGTGCAAGCGCGTGGCAGAGGGTTCACCGAACCACTTTTATGATATTTCTCTATAGTTTCACTCTCTAATAGTTCGTGTGGAAAAGGAACACCTAAATCTTTCTGTTTTCGATCTGATTTCCCATATTTCATTATGATGATGATCTTGTCTCCCTATGTAGCTGGGTGCTAACAATAAATGTTCACATTGGGAAGAGAAAGTTGGTGAAAGAAATTTCGCAAATATATCTCACCGCAACGAATAACGCCATTCTTTTAATTATTTCCAGCCCAACTCGTGCATCGTTTCCGTGACACTCTTTCACCTGTATCGCAATAGTACAAAACGACCTGCCCTTCTCTGAACTTTCTCTAAATCGTCCGTCAGTCCCACCTTGTGTGGATCCCACAATGCGCAGCAATACTCCGAAGTAGGACGCACAAGTGCAGTGTAGGAAGTTTCTTCAGTAGAACTGTTGCACCTTCTTTTGTAGTATTTGGTTCGCCTTCCTTACAATATTTTCTGTGTATTCTTTCCACTTTAAGTTGTTCAAAATTGTTATTCCTAGGTATATAGTTGAATTAACGGCCTGTAGATTTGACTGATTTATCATGTAACTAAAGTTTAACGGATTTCTTTTAGTGGTCATATGGATGACTTCAGTCTAATCTTTGTTAAGGGTCAATTGTCAATTTTTTCACCATACAGATATCTGATCTAAATCATCTATCAGGGGTTTCTGTTATTTCACGGATAAAAATGTTAAAAACATGGGAAGACTGCAAATCAGAAGCCGGACAGTGCAGTTATATTAAATAGGCATTATATTGTGAAATTTGCACATTTAAAGGTGAGGTTGTATGTGACACTTGTTAATACCGTCAAACTCAATATATGAAACACAACCTGCCACTGAGTACGACTTGCAGAAGGACAAGATAAAAGTTAAAAACACATACTTAAGTAAATGATGGTTCTGTTATCATTTCCTGCTCTTCGTGTGTGTGTGTGTGTGTGTGTGTGTGTGTGTGTGTGTGTGTGTGTGTGTACTTAGAGAAAATATTAACCTCTTAGCCAAGGAAATCAACAACGAGCCCAGTCAGGGGCAGCACTTCTGCTACAGTGAGAACATGTTTAAACTGATCGCGCCCACGGTTTCTATGAACTCGCGGGCGATCGCGAACAGATATACACCGAGACGATAAAATTCATGGCGGCTGCAATACGTCAGTAACAAGATCTACTACAATGGCATAAACGTAGCCACAAGTGTAGTTCCTCACCCGATACCTGTCAAGGCTACCAAGCAACTGAGGGCGAAAAGGCTTCTGTCGTTTGTTTTGGCACCTCGCACGTCGAACCGCAGTATTAGTAAGCCGGCAAAATTAGAGAAGCGGGAAAAAGTGAGGGCTATCAAGTGGCGTTTCTGCGTCGCGAAGAAGGCGTGTCTAGTCATTAGAAATAACGGTTGGAACGGCCCTCGTGGCTGTTCGCCTTATTGCCAGTTTATAATAGTAATTAATAGTAATGTATGAGACAGGGGAAATACCCTGCGACTTCAAGAAAAATATAATAATTCCAATTCCTAACAAAGCAAGTGCTCAAAAAAGTGAAAAATTACAGACGTATTAGTTTAATAAGTCATTGTTGCAAAATAGTGACACGAATTATTTACAGACGAATAGAAAAACTGGTCGAATCCGATCTTGGGGAAGGTCAGTTTGCATTTAGGAGAAACGTAGGAACACGGAAGGCAATATTCACATTACATCTTATCTTAGAAGATAGATTAAGGAAAGGGAAACCTACGTTTTTGACATTTGTAGATCTGGAGAAATATTTTGACATTGTCGACTGGAACACACACTTTTAAATTATGAACGTAGCAGGGGTAAAATATTGGGAGCGAAGAGTTATATTCAACTTGTACAAAAACCAGACAACAATTATTAGAGTCGAAGGGCATGAATGGGCCACAGTAATTAGGAAGAGAGTAAGATGCGGTTGAAGTCTTTCCTCATTGTTGTTCCATCCATACATTGATCAAGCTGTGAAGGAATGCAAGGAGAAATTTGGAGAAGGAATAAAAGTACAGGGAGAGGGAATAAAAACCTCGCGGTTTGCTGATGACACAGTAAATTCTGTCAGAGACAGCCAAGGACCCGGAAGATCAATTAAATGGATGGGAAGTGTCTTGAAAAGAAGATATAAGCCGGACATTAACAAGTGTAAAACGAGGGTAATGGAACGTAATGTCAGTAAATCAGGCATTGCTGAAGGAATCAGATTAGGCCATGAGACAATAAAAGTAGTACCTAAGATTTGTTATTTGTGTAGCAAAATAACTTCTGTTGACATGTGTGATCTTAGTATCGTAAATTTTTAGTTATCTAACTATAAAAAAATTACAACTAAGAACACACTTCACACACGTCAATAACGATTTGGCTAAAAAAAGATAACTAAATTTCCGACACGTACAAAGATCATATATTCCACCAATTACTCAAATAGCAAAGATTAAAGTATAAACAAACAACATGTGACCATATTATATCGCTGGTTATCTGTCAAGGATCTGTCGAACGTCAGTAAAAATATCTAAAAACTTTTTGAGTAGAAATATTGTTCTCATAAACCTTTAGAACAACCAGATAGTTCGACAGCAAGAAAAACCAACGATAAATATGGATTTCATGACCATATATTTAGAAATAAGTTATAATTACGAAACTCAAGAAATTCGATGTATAATTGGCAATGTAACATTTTCACAGATTACTTGAAGATGTCAGTTATGACTAAATAGGTCCTATAGTAATAATTGCTAGTTATAATTCACTACAATTCGTATTATATTATTAGTCAATAATGAGTGCGGGAAATATATTTTGGTGCAGATCTAATTAGTAGATAATTAAAGGGAATAATTATGTGGTAATCACAATAGTATCT
The DNA here is from genome assembly GCA_026315105.1 of Locusta migratoria. Lineage (NCBI taxonomy): Eukaryota > Metazoa > Arthropoda > Insecta > Orthoptera > Acrididae > Locusta > Locusta migratoria. The sequence continues at coordinate 322,475,747 of CM048745.1, read as the reverse complement.
AGATTGGGACCTTTAAGACATAGTGGAATACGTGAATATTCAGACAAGTATCTGCATAATTGTAGAACAGGAACTTGCTTTACGACGAAGGGCATATACTACGGTGAATTATCATCACAAGAAGTAAGAGCGCTGTTCACAGAGTTAATTAGTGGGAAATTAAAGTGCCTCTCGGAAATAGGGCAGCATTTTCTTCCGCGGCTAACTACTTAACGATTAAGATGTCAATAGTTAGTACTTTAGGATTGGTAGAATAACGGTCGCTGCTGAACCAGTAAGAAAACTTACTCCAGATAACAGCAAACGCATATTAAAGATACACCGGGCAGTATTTTTATGGAAATTTTACCTCTCTAATATTTAAGAAAAGCAGTCCAGCTTCACTGAGGCGAAATTTCCACAAGAAAACGTACGGTTGCTCTATAATTCTTCAAATGAATTGCCTGGGCACTGGTACGGAAAGTAGGGTCGTATATAAAGAGCCTTTATTCCTCCATATGCCGAAAACAGAACGTAATATGCTAGAAAACACTGCTGTATTTATATCCTTAGTGAAATTTATTCATTTATTTTCGATAGTCACTTTAACAACAGCAAGACAGAAAAAACTTTTCTTGCTTCGATAAGGAATCTGTCTTGGAGCTTTTATTTTTCTTTTCCTGTTTTTTTTTTTTTTTTTTTTTTTTTTTTTTTTTTTTTTTTTTTTATTCAAAGAAGCGCTTACATCCTACCTCTGTTTGTTGGAGCACAGTATTGTGAGGTAGTAAATAACCGACTGTGGAAAACCTGGACAAGAAGATAATCGGAGCTTTTTGAGATTTATTGCTACAGAAAAAGTTTAAAATTAGGTGGACTGATAAGGATGGAGTATATTCTCCACATAAGCCGTCAAGGAAGGGACATACGGTAAAACGACCAGAGGAAAGAGCAGAATGGTGGGAACTAAACTGAAACATCTTTGAATAACTACAATTGTAGAGGAAGGCTGAGATTACAAAATATCCAATCTATTATTGTCACGATCTTAATGAAATTATGTACACTTTACCTTCAAAACAAGAGGAAGACTACTGCGTGCATCAGATTTAGTACGTTGTGGTGGAGGGTACCTTGCAACAGACTCTGACACCCTTTGACCGATCGCCATTACAGTTAGCACATGCAGGTGTGTTTTCGTAAAGAATGTTTGTGTACTCCGAAAGGCAACGTACCTTGCAATAAGATGATGAACTTAAGGGCTGAGGAGATGTACAGCGAGAAAGGGGGGGGGGAGGAGGCAATAGACAGAGAGAGAGAGGGTAAGCTGGACAAAGAGGGGACGGGAGACGGAACACTGGAATAAATAACTAAATGGGAAACACTATGTAGTAAAGAGATACAACTTAACATTGAAATTGGGGGGGGGGGGGGGCACGAACCACAGTAAAGTCTCTGTAGCCCGAAATACGTGGGACCGGTATATGACGTCTTTCTTGGACGTCCTCGTTCGCCGTAAAACTGATGGCACACTAGGACACGCTGTGTACCGCAAACCGACGCACACAGATCTGTATTTACACGCCAGCAGCTGCCATCATCCTTCACAAACTGCAGGCGTTCTTAAAACATTGGTGCACAGAGCACACTGTATATCGGATGGTGAAAACTTGGAAAAAGAGCTCACTCACCTCAAGGACATCTTCAAACCGAATGGATATTCCCAACAACAGATTCGCAGAGCATTCAGTGTTAAACCGAGAATGCAAATAGATGACCTGGAGGAAGAAGATAGCGTCAGATCGAGAGCGTTCTTGCCCTATGTGGGTGCTCTTTCTTCAAAGATCGGTAGAATTCTCCAAAAAACATCAAGTTAAAGTAATCTTCCGGCCACCTATGAAGATCGCAGCATTAGTCGGATCTGTGTTGCTTAGAAAGTCTGGTGTGTATCAAATACCATGTGGAAATTTCGAATGTTCATATATAGGACAGACAACCCGCACTGCCCACGAAAGATGTGTCGAACACCGACGATACACTCGTTTATTACAGCCAGAGAAGTCAGCTGTGGTAGAACATTGTTTAGATAAAGGGCACTCAATGAATTACAGTGATGTGAAGATTTTAACACCTATATCTTCGTTTTGGGACTCAATTTTTAAAGAAGCAGTATAAATTAGAATATCTGAAAATTTAATAAACAGAGACAATGGTTTTAATTTTGACAAGGCGTGGAATCCTGCACTTAATGTAATAAAATTACGGAGATGTCGACAAGGTGTTGCCACCACAGAACATATCGATAAGAGAATCGAACTCCTGATTCCTTTCGCCACGGGGGGCGTGCGTGCTAGGTGTACCTCTTTGCCGCCGACCAGCACCTGAGACCCGCATGCGCAGTGCCGCCGCGATGGTGTATATAAGGCCGCGCCTGGAAACTTGTCGGCAGTCGTGGACTCACTCTGAAGATGGCCGGACGGTACGCGGCAGAAATATTAGTGAAAGATGTAGAATTTGCTCGGCTGCATGCCCAAAATTTATTGGATTATTTGAACATATACTTGAAATAAACTTTAGAGTTTTGACCACTAATTTAAATTTATTGAGGCCTTACGCGTTTCGACGTTCCGTCATTATCGAAGGCTACAGCAAGACAATGGAATTAATATTCATCAAACATTTCGATAAAAAAAAATCCCAGAGGGAGTGAGTGCGCATATGTGAGTGAGAGAGAAGTACAATGACAACATCGCCATCTGGCGGATTCTCCACTTAATAACTGACCGCATCGCTGAATTTAGTATGCACTTGACCATCCTACAGGGATGTTCTGGGGGAATTTTAACATTTTAAATTTATTTTATTTTTGACATATGTCTTTGACAGTCATTTTTTAAAAGGAATGTTTAGTTTCACTTTTTAATAAGTTTTAAAAGATATGGTGAGTGTGATGATTGTGTTCTCATTTATGTTTTATCGAAATGTTTGATGAATATTAATTCAATTGTCTTGCTGTAGCCTTCGATAATGATGGAATGTCGAAACGCGTAAGGCCTCAATAAATTTAAATTAGTGGTCAAGACTCTTGAGTTTATTTCAAGTGCATCGGTATGACCACGTCTCATAAATCTCTAATGGAAACAGCAAGGAATTTGAACATATGTTTCCGTGTGAACCTTGCAGGACTAGCGCTCACGTAAAAATGTAGTGCTAGTCTTGCTAGGTTCGCAGGAGAAGCGGGAAATTGGAGTCCCAGGACAGCAGAAATTTGCGTGCGCGATAGCTCAGTGGGTTTGGTGAGACTGCTAGCTGTCCTCTGTAAGAATTATATATATCGAACAGCAAAGAAATAACATAGAGCCACGACCACAAAGAAACGATCTACCCATGGAAGAAAAACAGCCACAAAAAATGTCGGTAGAACACATGCCGCGCGGTAATCGCCGTGCGGGCGGATTGCACGGCCGCTCCCACCGGAAGTTCGAATCTTCTCTTGCGCATGTATGCGTGTTGGTATAAGTTAGTTTACATGGTGTGCGGACACTTGCCACGCCGGACATTTGCCACACTTTTACCTGCTCGGAAGGGTCTGGTGCCCCTGTCTCCTCCTCCCCCCCCCCCCCCCTGCCACCCGGCCCGAGAACTCGGTGGACGGTGTCCCAACATATGCACACTGGTCGCTTCCGCATTTCGTAGTACGACCGTCAGTATGGAAGTTATTACAACGGCCAAGGGCAGGCCTTTTTCCCACTACAATGGTTACGCGATAATAAATTGTGGTTGTGCTTACGCCGAAAACAAGATCATTGCAATGGAAAGCTGCTTTCGAAGAACGGAGACGTATTGAACGTAGAGAACACCTGTGAGGACCATCTAACGATGCGACCTTTATAATATGTAAAAATAAAAAGAATGTATCAGACGTCAGTATCCTTAAATAACTTAATGGTGAATCTAGCTGGTCACAGTTCGGTTCACTAGCGTTTAATCAATACGCTGCGAAATTTGACTCAACGAAGCAAATACATTAAACATCACTCAAATGATCCTCCTGCAAACAGAACTCATAGTTACATCTACCGTTTTTCAATTTGCAATTTCCTATTTACGTAAAAACTCCTACAGTTAATACATTAAGAGAATTTTTTTCTTCCTTCTAATATTATGGCCATACCGTCAATGAGTTCTAAAATTATTCCTCAGTGCCGAAATTAGCTCCTAAAAATATCATTTTTGTTAAACTGATAAGGTACACTTTAGGTTTTAAAAAGAATCTGAACTTTAGAATTGCATCTAAAATACACGCCCTAAAACAAATATGTTCTTAAGATTGACAAGGTCGGCAGCTGCAGTGTTGAAATAATTCCCATATCTCAAAAATTAGACAAGGATAGAAATAACATAATAGCAGACGTAGATCTCATGAAGTACATTTAGACGTAGTCCTTAAAAATTAAAGTTTCTCACCATGTTGTTGATTATCTTTCATCAGGCCAGTAAAAGCTATGGAAACAAGGCAAGGAGTTTACTGTTTAAAAATAATTGCTACAAAAGAATATTATAAATTTATTAGACGTATTTTTCTTATGCATTAGAAACTTTTGAAAACATATTTGATCATTCGTCTGCAACATCACTTACTAGATATGGTGATTTGCTTTGGATCACCAAGGGTATTTACTTTTATGTTATGTTTGCAACAGTTCTCATTTTCAATTGTGGAGTATTTAATTCGTCTTATTTGATGAAAGAATTTCTGAAAACTGCATTTAATAACTCCGCTTTAGTGGCACTGTTTTCAGTAAAATTACCGTCGCTATCGCGCAACAAAGACATTCACTTAGTCTTTCCGTTGCTGTAGATAACTTAGGACCAGAATCTCTTTGGATTTTCCGCCACATTTCTACGAAGATTTTCGTTGTGAAAAATATTAAACGAATGTCGCATTGAAGGCCGCGCTAAATTTAGAGCTTCAGTAAACCATCTGCAATCTTGGGGACTTTTAATTCGTCTAAATTTTCTGCAAAAGCTTTCTCTTCTGTTTTATGTACCATGGGGGACCAGTTCAGTCACTTATTAATTTATTTGGTAGGAATCCCTCCAATGCTGTTGAAACTATTCCTTTGAATGTAAGCCACATATGGTCTTCACTTACATAGCTAATTTAGAAAAAATGGCGACAGTCTCTTAGGAAGATGTCAACCGAATTTTTTATCTTTTTTTAGTAGACGTATTTAGCGTTTAGTTTTGGTGAAAATCTTTGTCGCAAATTTGAGCTCGCTAAAACTTTGGGTTCACTTATCCCTTTATCCGTCGTGATGCTCAGGAGTATTTGTGACTAAGAGCTCAAGTGTGTTTCCGAAACCATTTACAGTTTTAATGGGCTCGTGGACTAATTGTTCAAAATAATTAAAAAAAACATTTAAAACAATTTCGGAGGATGTATCTGGTCAGAAGGTATACTTTTGTCAACATACGGATGGTAGATTTAACTCACTGCCAACTATAATTGTTATGAGTAGGGTAGCTGTTTGTGTTGAGACTCAAGTTTTCTATGAACTGTTCAGGGGCTGCATTTTGAGAGTGCCGGGGTCGGTAAATTAAAATCTTCAAATGTTTGTTAAGCTTAAGGGACTTAACTGCGGGGTCATCAGTTCCTAAACTTGCAAACTTATACTAAACTATACTAAAGACGACACAAACATCCATGCCCGATGGGGGGTTCGAGCCCCCGACGGGGAACGGCCTAGCGCATCGAAGCATAGCGTCTCAATGCACTTGGCCGCTCAGCCGCGGCAGTTATTAATTTATTCCGGTAGTTGAGTATAACATGTGCTCACACTAACTGACGGGAACTATCGAATTCAGTTTCGCTTATGAGCTAGTACACATATTACATTACGGTTTTTGTTTCTTTTGCAGTGCAGACCATTAAAAAACTAGAGTATTTCCTCTGGGACTCAGCTAAACAATGTAGAACAACAGTGTACTTTACAAGCATAGAATTCTATATTCCTTCATTTCTTTAGTTCAAATCTTTATGTCGTTTTTAGGCGATCTGTCGAACATAGACGCTCTTATCTATATTTTGTAAACGTGTTTTCTGTCATTGATTTGAACATTGTCCCAATTCACTTTATTAACTAATATTTCGCCACAAAAGAGTAAGTTTATATAGTGCAACGTTCTTCTTTCCTCCTTTTGTCACACAGTTGTAGCAATTAATATATGTACAAATGAAGTGATCAAACTTGAATAATAAGCGAACATTCGAATTACCTTTATATCGTTCCTTTCATGTTCCTTCCATGCCGATGGACTGTTTCTATCGCAATCAGTAAGTGTGGAAGAAAGCAACTGTACAAACGTAGGGAGAATGGATCCATATTCGTGGTTGGAACAACTAATTACACACTGAAATAGCCGACGGTATTGCTTTAGTTTCCCAAAAGTTATAAATATTTAGATTTCGGGATATTGAAAAGAAGTTGTAATTTCGGCTGTATCGTGTAAAATCGGAGACGGAGGCACAGAGTAACATATACAGAGAAGCAGCCTTCCCTAAACCAGTGTCCTACGCTCCCCTCGTAGTTCCGTAAGATGCTAGCAGGTGTCAGGCGGATTGCTGGCTTAGTAAAGCTCCGTATAGGGAAAGTATGGCCATCCTTTTCCGCGCCGCATGCCGTCGTCTGCAGCTTGTGATTGGCTGAAATCGAGTCACGTGGTTCTTTCCGCCATCTTGGTCCTATACGTTGCTTGGCTGCTATGAAAAGCCTTGTGAATGTTCGTATGTTTTGGTTTGAATAATGACAGTGTTGTTCTTTTGGGTGTTTTTAAGAAGCGAAGAAGGGAGGTAAACGTTATAGTACTTCCTTTAGGTATCAGAAATGCAGGAAGATGAACAGCCTGGCTGATGAAAGTCGTCAGAGAAAACTAGGAGTCCAGAAGCGAACTTCGGTTCTTGTGCTGTGATGATTTTAATTCATAATGTAAATTAATAGATTAAAGATTCACTGACTAATGGATCACGCAACAGATACCTATATATTTTTAACTTGAATAAATTTGTGAAGAAAATTCCTGCACAATGTCGTGAGGTTAAATTATTCACACGTCGTTGATTTTATCTGAAGGTAGTTGTCGAAAACACACTTTTTTTTTTTTTTACATATTAGTGAGTGAACTAGATTCCCGTTTAAATATGAAATTAACATACAGTTCCTGAAATAAGCTTTTCTCATCCGTTTTCATGTGTTAGAGTGTATCATAACAGGAAACAAAGAATTGAAACAAGACAAATATTAGACATTCAAATGTAATTGGCGTTGTAAAGACACCTTAAATTTCTGGTAAAAGATATGTAGTGGGTATCTCCTTGCATTTTTCATAGCTCATGTAAGATATAAGTACATAATATCAAGAAAATACTCATCAAAGACTTTTCCATTATCTCAATTGTTTTCTTAATTTACACTATGCTCCGATGACGACATGTTCGCGGTCTGTTCGAATATTTTGCTACGGTACAGGTCAACCTGAATTTATGGGTGAACTCTTTAGATCTGGAGCCACAAACCGAACAGTTTTCTTAAAATCGGATGATAAGTATTTAGTAGAGCCGCCAGGTCCGCATGGACAGAACTACGCGAAGTTCCCGCATCTGTCCGTCGGATATATCAGCCTGTATCTCGAGAATGAAAAGAGTTATCGTTCTGCTCTGAACCTTAAATAAAATTTCGATGTCTTACCTACATTTCTTCCGCAGCATTGTATGAGCTAAAATCAACCATACGCAAAGTCTACGCAATGCGACTTTTCCTCTGCAAACTCTTCAAAATTTTGCGCAGTAGTTTACTTAATTTAATGTAGCACGGAAACTATAAGTAATAATGAACAGAAATTGAGATCATTATCGAGAGAATGTATCACATTATAACAAGTGAAAAAATTAAATTTTTTTTATTGAATGGTTTTCTCAAAATCGGTTGATAAGTATTGTTAAGCGCTGGGAACGTTGTAGCGGTCGGTGTGCAAGCAGCACCGGAATAGGCCCAGCATGGCTGACGTTGGCAGGCTGGCCATACTTTCCCTATACAGAGCTTTATGGCTTATGGTGCCTCTCGCACGTCAGAGGGTAGCGTGGAGGGGAGGCTGAGGGGAGAGCTCGTGCCGCCTGCCACGAGGCCACGGCTGTGTCCGGCTTGCTGGCGTTTGAGGGGAGGTGGTGGTGAGGGCAGCCGCTACCTGCCGCCTGCTCTGGCCAGTTTAAAGGGCTGCTTCTGACCGCAGCGCCATCATGGGACATCTTACGGAACTGCTTAAAAAACCCCGCCCCGCACCCCTGAGCGTAGGACCGGGCCCTTACGGAGGTTTCATGTTACTATGTGACGGAGGTTTGGAAACAAACAGCAGCAGTACGAGGAAGGGCGACCTTTGCCTGAGGGGCCGCTAATCCGACTACCTGGCGAAGGGTCAAAAGTCCGGCCCCATATGTTACTCTGTGGTCCGACGTGGCATCCGTTTACATAGTTTGTAAGTCTAGGGCCTGACGTCCAAGGCAATTGGGTCTCTTAGGATTACTAACATTTGAACAATTGACAAGCAAAGGCCAGGTACACAGTTTTAATCTGGCAGGAAGTTTCGTATCAGCACCATACTCTGCTGCAGAGTGAAAATTTCATTCTGGAACATTTCATGTTTTCAGGTGATCATCAACTCTTCACTTTGCCGTAAATGATTATCAGTCCTCATATGAACATTTTAATAGTGTAGCGAACAGCTACAAGTAGGCAAGTAACACCTTAAGCACAGTGTGAATCTGTGCCGTTACAAACTGTAGCTATTATAGGTCTACTTTATTGTAGTAAGAATATCATGTGTGAAATAACAATTTGGCTATACTAAAAAGTAGAAGTGTACTAGTGGAACAGACAATTTACAATGAAAAATCATTCTTATGCGAAGGCTTCAAAATACTTTTACTTGTTCTACCGGTTTCATCAATTGCTGCCATCAACAGAAAATCAAAATATTTTACATCAAAGCCAATAAGATAACATGTTTACTGAGTACAACAACGCTCAATTTACAATAAAATATTGCGATCGTTTATAAAAGCCCTTCCATTTGTAATTTTTTGTAATAGTTGAAGATTAATAAAAGAACGTTGCTGTACTCAGTAAAAATGTTATTTTTTTGGCTTTGAAGTAAAATATATTGGTGAATTCCTGTTGATGGCAGCAATTGCCGAAACCGATAGAACATAACAAATTAAAGTATTTTGCAGCCTTGGCGTAAGAATGATTTTTTCAGAGTACATTGCGGCTATAGATTCCACATAAAAACAACATTAACACAATTTACACTTTACCTTCTATTTTCATAAAATAATTTGCATATAGATGTTTTGTGTTACAGTCGTAAACCTGTGCACGGAAAAATGTCTCAAAATTATTTCCAAACTGTGGAATAAGCCAAGTGTAGGGCTCATAAGTCAGTACAACAATTTAAATTTAAAAAAATTAATGCGTAAATTTAAAGCAATATATTCTGTTATCATGACCATGATGGGATTATTTACTAAAACGGCAGACGATTTAACATGCAGAATAACAATAAAACTCACCGGAAGTCGACTTAAACAAAAAGGTAGAATTTTCTACAGGAAAGGAATGTTGTATACCTGCAAGAGATAAAATGCATGTACATTACTTGAAAATGAAATAAAAGTAGTAATTAATTGTAATCAAAGCCAGTATATTGCAAATGGATATGGGAACCAGTAGTGCTATCCGAGTGGAATCTTAATTACTCTAATTACTAGTACATACACATAAACGTCATACATCATGAAGACTTGATTATATAGGGTCAATCAAAATTCGCGCCCTCGGTTTCCGCAGCGTGATTCCTCACATGTTAGCCACCAAAAAAAAAAAAAAGTGTCTCACAAAATTTCGCCCTGCGCATACTTCCGGCAGTAAATGGATGTCGAAGACTGATGTGTGGTTCAAATGTTTGTAGAGCTTATGGGACTTAACTACGGGGTCATCAGCCCCTAAACTTACAAACTACTTATGAACTAGCTAACACTAAGGACGGCACAAATATCCATGCCCTAGGGGTAATTCGAAGCTCCGACCGTAGTGGCCGTGCAGACCGTGACTGGAGCGCCGCAGTCCCTTCGGTCACCGCGGCCGGCGATGTGTGTTTGTTCCACACGTCGGTGTGTATCAAAATTAAACAGTACAACAACAAACATCTAGGGGATGTAGAAAGTGCATTGAGGAACGAAGTAAAGATATGAAACTTCCTGGCAGATTAAAATTGTGTGCCGGAACCGGGACTCGAACCTGGGACCTTTGCCTTTCGCGGGCAAGCGCTCTACCGACTGAGCTACCCCGACACGACTCACGATGCCGCCTCACAACTTTACTTCCGCCAGTACCTCGCCTCCTACTTTCCAAACTTCACAGAAGCTCTCTTGCAAACACGCAGGACTAGCACTCCTGGAAGAAAGGATATGGTGGAGACATGGCTTAGCCACAGCCCAAGGGATGTTTCCAGAATGAAACTTTCACTCTGCAGCGGAGTGTGCGCTGATATGAAACTTCCTGGCAGATTAAAATTGTGTGCCGGAACCGGGACTCGAACCTGGGACCTTTGCCTTTCGCGGGCAAGCGCTCTACCGACTGAGCTACCCCGACACGACTCACGATGCCGCCTCACAACTTTACTTCCGCCAGTACCTCGCCTCCTACTTTCCAGCCACTTGGGCTGTGGCTAAGCCATGTCTCCACCATATCCTTTCTTCCAGGAGTGCTAGTCCTGCGTGTTTGCAAGAGAGCTTCTGTGAAGTTTGGAAAGTAGGAGGCGAGGTACTGGCGGAAGTAAAGTTGTGAGGCGGCATCGTGAGTCGTGTCGGGGTAGCTCAGTCGGTAGAGCGCTTGCCCGCGAAAGGCAAAGGTTCCAGGTTCGAGTCCCGGTTCCGGCACACAATTTTAATCTGCCAGGAAGTTTCATATCAGCGCACACTCCGCTGCAGAGTGAAAGTTTCATTCTGGAAAGTAAAGATAGAAAGCCATGCCCGGAAACGCCATTCGGCGACGCTACTGTGAGTTCAAGTTACAGGCACCGGCGATTGATCGTAGGCATCCCCTCCAGCAACTTCGACGCTCTGTAGCGACGTTGCATGACCTTTTAGGGCATGGGTTTCTATGCTCATTTTGTTCCTCAAGAGGCCTCCTTCATCCCTCCATCGCCTAGAACTCTGTTGGTGTATTTGTGTTATTCTAAAACACACTGACCTATCTCAGTCTTCGACGTCCATTTACTGCCGAAAATATGAGCCGGACGAAAATTTTTAAGAGATTTTTTTTTTTTATGGTTGGTAAGTGACGAATCGCGCTTCGAAGCCCGAGTGTGCGAGTTTCGCTTCACCCTGTACACACAACTATAAATATCTAGAAAGAAAAATATAGTAAATCGTGAAAAAATAACAAATTTTAGATTTTTGACTGTTGCAGATTATAATTTTTGTGGAAAGTAGAACAGTTGCCTATATGAAAAGGCATACAAGGAACGAGTTATGGGCAGGGGGGCGGGGGGGGGGGGCGGGAGAGGGGTGTCGCTGGTAATGCGACGTGGGTATACTTAACAGAAAGTTCCCACAACTTGAGCGTGAAACTTTTTACGAATACTCTACTTTGGGCATAGGAGAAGTACTATCGTTCCAGTCCATAGATGAGTGTGGATTCTTCAAAGTTACCTTGACAGTGTTCGATTATTTCTAAGTCTCATTCCGTCAACAAGTCTAGAGACGCTGCTGTGCGAAGCGTAACACTGTCTTGAAGCGAATTACACTGTGCCGACTGTATGAACACTATCTCCTGGACCGATCAACACTCTGTTAATGCAAATAACATACAAACTATCCTAAAAAAAAGTTCAAGTGTTTGTAAAGCTTATGGGGCTTAACTGCGGTGACATCAGTTCCTAAACTTACAAACTACTTATAAACTAACTTATACTAAAGACAACACGAACATCCATGCCAGAAGGAGGATTCGAACCCCCGGCGGGGAACGGCCTGGCGCATCATAACAGCGCCTCATTGCGCTCGGCCGCTCCGCCGCGGCAAACTATACTAAAGGTCGCACGTGCGGACTGTTTAACACTTTCGCTGCGACTGACGCCATCCTACATTGAGCGCAGACGCTTAAGCGTCAGCCGTAGCGAAAGTGTTAACTTCTTCCGATCAGGCTTCACGCACGTGTTAGTAATTCGCGATCAATGACGGGGAAGTAGGAAGTGGTGTTACCAACAGTCTGTGTTCCCGTGACCGTATCGATGGTGGAGTAGGTGTCATCACAACATGCGACATTATAAGAAGCGTGAAGGAATTGAAGCCGCGGTGGAGTAGCCGAGCGGTCTACGGCGCCTCGCTGCGGAGTGCGCGGTTGCTCGCCGTCGGAGGTTCTAGTCCTCCCTGGGGCATGGGTGTGTGTTGTCCTTAGATTAGTTTTCCTAGGTTTAAGTAGTTTGTAAGCTACGGACTGATGACCACGCAGTTTGGTCCGATAGAATTACAAATATTTGAACATTTGAAGGAACTGAAATTACTACTTGCAAAATACTAGCATTAATATGAGCTTCTCTTGCGAATCGGAGAGAAAAATTAAGGAAGATTATAGGACGTGTGCAAAACCCGAATTTGATGAGGTGCTTAAAGAGAAAGTAAAGGCTTAAAAAATTAATAGCAACTGACCGCATTTAAAAAAAATTAAAAATAAATAAAACGTTGCCGCTTTCAGAGTATACAAAGACAGACGATACGCATGTATACAAAGACAGACGATACGCATCAGGATGGACCGCAATTGGCAGATGGAGCATCTATCGTAGATCACGATCGTAAATCTTAAGTCATAGTAATGGAGGTGCATAAAATGCAGCATATACTTAAAATAGAATGCATTTAAAACCCAACAATAGAAATAACGTTTTAATTCATTTCATCTTTATTACTAACTCTATTCGCAACACCCCCTGCAGTGAAAATGTTCAAATGTTTGTTAAGGTTATGGGACTTAACTACGGGGTCATCAGTCCCTAAACTTACAAACTACTTATCAACTACCTTATACTAAGGACGGCACAAATATCCATGCCCGAGGGGGGATTCGAACCCCCGACTGTAGTGGCCGTGCAGACCGTGACTGGAGCGCCTCAGTCTCCTCGGCCACCGCGGCCGGCCCCTGCAGTGAGTATTTACGTAGATCACAGCAAAGTTACATAATTGTGAAACAGTTCACTGATATGCATGAAAAAGTTTGTTTTCTTCGAATGGAGCGCAAATATCCTGGACGTTTCAAATGTTTCATAAAGAGAGCACTTAGTGATTTCGAATAAAAATTAAGCATAATATGAAATTTTTCTTAAAGTCTTCACGTTCCACTTTTTAATGCGGTAACTCATTTGTAAAATAATCAGACGTTTTTAAGCCAGTTTATACATCCGATTTCTATTTTAAGTGGTAAATGTCAAGTCTGTAAAAGGAATGGGTATAAATAATACTGGACGTAAGAAGTTTGTTTGTGTGGGCATCTTCTTCAGCAAGTCAAGAAATATTTGCTTTCGAAAATGAAACTGCCGTTTTCGTGCTGCTAGAACAGACAATTCTAATAAAAAATACGCCCCTAAACTGACGAAAGACACATACAAATACCAAAAAGATGGAATATGGCAATTACAATGTAGCACTTGTGATGGGGGATACACAGGGCAAACAAGGAGAACATTTAATATCAGAAATGAAGAAAACATTAGAGCTTGGAAGTATAGAACAAACCATTCCATATTTTCTGAACACCTAAGAACACGTAGTGACAAACAAACATCCAGAGAAGAAGACCCGAAAATAATTAGAATAAACAACAGAAAGCGCCTTCTAACACTACAAGAAAATTACCACATCCAAAAAACAAGGAGAAAAGAAAATCCTGTTGATTGACCAAGTAAACATATCAAACAACTCACTGCTCACATTAATACATGAAACAGAAAATGACCGAGTTTTTACATTAACCCCTCCACGAAACAATAAATCAATGCTCAAATCATCACAACACTTCCAGATACTATCAGAGATTACACAAACAAAGCCATGTTTTCGTATACACTTAAAATACAGACACCCCATGCACACTCAGTTACGTTGGCGACACATAATGTGAACAAACGAATTCGTAAAAGAGATACACCTTCAAGCTTGTTAAACTGTAAACATAGAAATAGTGAGTGAAAAAGTTAAGTACAAAATACGCAAATTGTAGCAAAAGCGTGTGAATTCAGCCAGTCACAAGGCCGGAAGAACACCACGAAAATCGCGAATCAATAAAACGGCAGTAGCCTATATTATTTCGACTAAAACAAATCAAAATGTTGACATGTTTGTTAAGGGACTTAACTGCGGGGTCATCAGTGCCTAAACTCACAAACTACTTATTAACTAGCTAATACTAAGTACGGCACAAATATCCATGCCCAAGGGGGGAGTCGAATCTCCGACCGTAGTGGCCATGCAAAACGGGACTGGAGCGCCGCAGACCGCTCGACCACCGCGGTCGGCCGAGTAAATCAAAGTGAGGTGTTTGTAATCTGTTGAAGTTACATCAGTACGCAAAAATGTAATTTGCAAGTGTAAAATCCACTGATGATGACCTAAAATAAGGAACAAAACGCATATAGAAGAAATAAAAGAACTGCAGCGAGGAAACGGTTGTTTCATTTCCGATAGCAAATATTGGACGTATTTTTGTGGATACTAAAATGTAAGTTATAAGGTGCAGTCACGAGGAAATCGCACATTAAAAAACAAAAACAAAAAACAAAAAGCCTACTGATTTTTTACCATCTTCACACTGGGCTTGGGAGCGTCACTGACGCACTGCAAGGCTCCCAAGCATCTTCCCACCTCCACGACATCAGTGGAGTTGCCATCCTGAAGATGGTCCAAAATGGGCCAAAACTAGTTAACACAAATAAAAATCATTGCTCTCCAGATAGTTTTTATAAATAAATTTTAATAAAAGAGTGCTGCTATCCCAGAAGTGATACAAAAATCTCTCAAAAATTTGAAACCGAACAACCTCCACAAAAAAGGTTAAATTTTTGTAAATCTATCGGATTCAACTGCGTGGTTATCAGTCCATAGTTTACAAACTACTTAAACTACGGGAACCTAACATAAGGACAACACAAACACCCATGCCCGAGGGGGGCACTCGAACCCCCGACGGCGAACGGCCACGCCCACCGCAGCACGGCGTCCCAGTGCGCGCGGCTAATACGCCACGGCAGAGAAAATGGTCCACTCTAGCTTCGTAGAACGCGATCGACCGCCGACGCATACACAACTGCGCCCACTCTTGGGCGTTTTCGTCCGACAGAATACACCGTCCGGTATCTATGGAAAGTGTTGTTACCCGACCAAACCGCTGAATCGAAGACTCCGTCCGATTAGCAGTGTGAAGGCAAGCATTATCGTTTGACTCTTCTATGCATTGATGCATTGATGTTACAGGGGCATGAAACGTGGGGATAATATTTAGAGTCCGAAGGCTGTTCACACAAGTTCGGGTAAGGTCATGAGACACACTCCCACACTGCCAATCGGACGAAGACTAGTATTCGGTTGACTGCGTTGGCAAACACTGAACATCCTTCGGTGCAGCCTGGATTTGTGGATCCATCAGCGAGCGACAGCATTGTACGAAAAAGGAAGGGATAGCTGGTAAACATAGACTCATATTCAGAAAAATAGGAACTTCACAAATTTCACAATAAAATGTTTTTAAAGCTTAAGGGACTTAACTGCGGGGTCATCAGTCCCTAAACTTACAAACTACTTATGCACTATCTTATACTAAAGACGACACGAACATCCATGCCCGTGGTGGGATTCGAACCCCCGACGGAAAACGGCCTCGCACATCGGAGCATAGCGCCTCAATGCGCTCGGTTGCTCCCGCCGCGGCAGAACAACACATTCAGGGATGTACAGTAGTATGTTGTACAGAAATCACTAGCATTTCAGCCATGTCAGCTCATGCGTTCGATATCGCGGCGCATCACCACCCACCCGTAAAAATTCTGTGCCTCCTGTTGTCGCACTACGGTCGGGGGGTTCGAATCCCCCCTCGGACATGGATATTTGTGCCGTCCTTAGGATTAGCTAGTTCATAAGTAGTTTGTAAGCTTAGGGACTGATGACCCCGTAGTTAAGTCCCATAGGTTCTACAAACATTTGATTTAAGTGTTATGTTGCATGTGCTATTTAACCTCCAATTTTTAAATAATGTAAGGTGACCACATTTTTTATTTCATATGACCATATGATGGTGGCACAGCCCATTGAAATCGGTCGACGTAAAATAAATAATTATATTGCGAACTTTGCTTTCGATTTTTGAAGATAATCTGTTGATGGTGTTGATGTTTTCGTACAAGTAATACTTTTCAAAATTCAAATATTTGTTAAGCTTATGGGTCTTAACTACGGGGTCATCAGACCCTAAACTACTTACGAACTAACTAATACTAAGGACGGCACAAATATCCATGCCCTAGGGGGGATTCGAACCCCCAACCGTAGTGGCGGTGCAGACCGTGACTGGAGCGCCTCAGTCCCCGCGGCCACCGTGGCCGGCTGTAATACTTTTGTGTCTTAATGTTTAAAAATGAGAATAACAGTCACGTTCCCAAAATGTTAGACAATTTATTCAATAGGGTGACCGGTTTCAAATGTTCAAATGTTTGTTAAGCTTATGGGACTTAACTAAGGGGTCATCAGTCCCTAAACATACAAACTACTTATGAACTACTTACGAACTAGGACGGCACAAATATCCATGCCCGAGGGGGGATTCGAACCCCCGACCGTAGTGGCCGTGCTGACCGTGAGTGGAGCGCCTCAGTCACCTCGGCCACCGCGGCCGGCTGACCGGTTTCGATCTCTTCTGGGACCATCATGAGATGCCAGGCGATGAGCGTGACTTTTATTTCAATTTTTAAAACATATACCAGTTCTCTGATTTCCAAAAGAGTTTTTCAAACTCCTTATGTTTATATAAATGAGAAAAAATTGTACGAAACGTTTTTTAATTTTATATACAACATTGTCCCACGAAAGCAAGCGTTTTTTCCTTGAAGTGGTAATGCACTGGACTCGCATTCAGGAGAACGGTAGTTCAAATCCACCTCCGGCCGTCCACATTTAGGTTTTCCGTGATTTTCCTAAATCACTCCAGGCAAATGGCTGGATAGTTCCTTTCCAAGGGCATGGCCAACTTCCTTTCCCATAATTACCCAAAAAATTTCGAGCGTTAGATCCGTCACTAATGACCAAGCTGTCGACGGAACGTTAAACCATGAGGTTCCTCCTCCTTAAAGCGTCTTAAATTAGAACATATGTTTGAATCCAACTATTTCACAATGGCTTATTATGCTGGTTATTTTATATATATATGGGGTGTTTCACTAAGTGTGTTTGCCTCTGTAACTTATAAAATAATAGGTGACGGGAAATTTTAATGCGGTAGGTTAACACAAGAAATGTTTCACTTTCTGCGGAGCTATGAACATAGTTTATTGTATCATTTTCCAAAGAGGTACACCACAAAGATATAATGTTTTAGATGGAACAATAGTTTTTTCTATCCTGTATTGGATTCGTTTAAACCAACTGCGTCCAAATCAATTTAAACTACATTCCTATAACTGTTAGTTTGGGAGCTACAACCCTTCAAATTTCTGGGGGCGGAGGCTGCGATAGCGTAGCTGACTGGCCGAGTGGCTATCCCCTTGGGTACGGCCCACTGTCTCATGTTCACCAGCCATTTAGCTACGCTGTCGTAGCCTCCGCCCCCTAAACTTTGAAGGGTTGTAGCTTCCAAACTAACATTGATAGGAATGTAGTTTAAATTGATTTGGACGGAGCTGGTTTCAACGAATCCAATGCACGATAGAAAAAACTATTATTCTATTTAAAAATTATATCTTTGTGCTGTAACTCTGTGGAAAATGATACAATAAACTATGTTCATAGCTCCCAGAAAGTGTAACATTTCTTGTGTTGACCTACCTCATTAAAATTTCCCATCACCTATTATTTTATAAGTTACAGAGGCAAACACACTTAGTGAAACACCCTGCATATATATATATAAGCAATCAGAAAACATACCTGGAATAAGTTTTCCATCAATACTGAAAAGTTGCGAAAAGCGACTTACAACGTTGTTCACGGTGACCGATCATACATCGAGACAAAATATGTATCTGGACATTGATTTATTATTGGAACCCTTTCCGTTTGTCGGATTTTCAGTTTTTATTTGACTATTAAAGATATCAAACCGAATTAAAATTTATGGGGCGGTCGGGATTCGAACCTTTTTTTTAAACGATCATTAAACTTTTGTATACTAAGATAAGTTACCACGATTTTACAGTAGTGTATCTTTGTTTTCTGTATCATATATTATTGATTGTACAAGATAAACATTTAAGAAATTGCTTTTTATATTTCAGTCTCTTTGAATCAAGGTTGTACCTGAAAGAGAGAGACAGAGAGAGAGAGAGAATAGACTTTTTTTATTTGTCTTTTAGTTTCACTGTTTGTTTAATGCTGTAATTCTGGTGATTTTATAGTGACATTCTTTATATGTAATTTTGCAACTTCGTACTTAATTATGACTAAATAACAAAACGAAATTTTGTGTGATGGGTCAATTCGTCGCCTGTTAACCCTTTCATTCCCAGTGATGTTCTTGGACAACAACGCATTAAAAGTTGATTTATACCGTGTTTTGTGCATCAATCCTTAAAGATGCATTTTTGTTGATGAGCAACATACTTCCAGTACGACATTTTGTTGCTTGGTACGACGTGTAGCCACTTCTGAGGCATTGATCTGTCCATCTTGGAGGTTGCGTTGGATTGCCGTCTGTACGTGACAGAGTATGAACGTGAGTGTGGTCCCTTTTATTTTATTCCAACTGTGCATTGTCTTGTCTTTGGTGCTGTGGCGAAGATTATGAAAATTATGCTAGCATTATTAATGTGGCAGTGTTAACTATCAACAAAATAACGTCCAACTAATAAAATACTTTGATAAAAACTTCTGTGTTGTGCACGAAATACATGACATTAAAAATCAATAGTTCGACCAAAAATTTTAAATCATATTTTGATGTTTACTGCAGTGTATTAATATTACTGAAAACAATGAATTCTAATTTTTCCAAAGCTGATTCCATAATGTGGGACTGAAAAGCGTAAAGTGACGTTTAACAATTTAGTGTGGTATGCATCTACCAGGTTGATTTGCACTGAAAAATGCAGTGGATAGAATGAGGACAATGGAGACGAAATATAAATCATTGTTGTTGTTGTTGTTGTGGTCTTCAGTCCGGAGACTGGTTTGATGCAGCTCTCCACCCTACTCTATCCTGAGCAAGCCTTTTCATCTCCTCATAAGAACGGCAACCCACATCCACTTGAATCTGCTTACTACATGCGTCTCTTGGTCTCCCTCTGCGATTTTTACCCCACACACTTCCCTTCAAAGCTAAATTTACGATTCCTCGATGTCTAAGAATGTGTCCTACCAAGCAATCCCTTCTTTTAGTCAGGGTGTGCCAAAAATTCCTTTTCTCACCAATTCTGTTAAGTACCTCTTCATTAGTTATGCGATCTACCCACCTAATCTTCAGCATTCTTCTGTAGCACCACATTTCAAAAGCCTCTATCCTCTTCCTGTCCGCACTGCTTATCGTCCATGTTTCACTCCCGTACAAGGCTTTTAGGCACTGATATATACAAGCCCAATATAAAACAAAACATGGGCAAATTAAGACACATAATAATAACAAGAAATACGTAGGGAAAGAAGAGGCAAATATAATGAAAATGTCTGGGCTATGAAAAATAAAACCCGCGAAAATCAAAGGAAAAATATAATAATGACCAGAAATACATAGTGCAAAAATTAAATATAGACAAGAAATACCTAGTGCAAAAATTAAAAATAGGCAATATATAGGTATAACGAAAGCATGGGCAGTGAAACCAGACCCTCTTTTTATTATTATTATTCTCTGCATACGTAATCACTGGGAGTACACTGTTTAACTTTTCAAATGGGTAATGATATAGCGGGGTGTCCTGCTCACTAGGCGGACGCCGTAACCACTAGGCTACGAGACTTAATGGAGATATCGACTCCAAGGACAGTCTTAAAGCGCATGCCCCTCCACTACATAAACTGTCTCATGTTCCCTGTGAAATACGTCTCAAATTGCAAAGGCTTTCCAAAGCGGGCTAGCACCCCAGCAAAGAACGTTAACGGTAAATCCTGCCTTATACCTCAGAAACAGGTGATACATAAATATCCAATGAACCGTGTCGAGAGCCATATTTTGTCTCGATACCTCTCTCCCGAGGAGGGGGGGGGGGGCAGTCTGTAACCCCTAAAAGGCGCGTCCCCAGGTGGCGTATCGGGGAACGCCTCCCAGATATGGATGGTAGGAGGCAAATGAAATACCTCCCGCGGACCAACAGGTAAACTGCCGTTCTGCAGTCGGATGTTGGCTCAGCGAGTACTAGACCCACAGCTTATAACTGTGGATCGGAGACAGACCCTTGTGACAAGCCAGACGATGTATCTCTGTCGCGTCATTATGGATTAATGTCGAAATATAAAGGAATGGCAAAGGTTAGGGCGTTCCCCGCAGGCGACGAGCGTCATCCAGGCCCGAATGACGCGAGAAATGAACAAAGGCTATCGACTTTTTCTGTTCGATGGCAGCTAAACAAGCGAGCTGTGCTTACAAAAATTACCACTCTTAAGTACCTTGGCTCGACAACTGATCTGACGGAAATCTCAGCGCAGAAATTTCCAACCGCCTGACCAGTGCGTGGCTTAAATGGCGCTCTGCTACTGGAGTACTATGTGACAGGGAAATTCCCAGAAAGCTAAAATCGAAAATTTATCGACCGGTAATCCGCCCATTTGCACTGTATGAGGCTGATTGCTGACCTTCGACAAAAGAAGTGGAACACACTTGCTGTAACGGAAACAAAGATGCTCAGGCGGACGTCAGGATTGAGGCAGCACGACCACGTCACAAACAATGAAGTTCGTAGGCAATGCGGCGTTACACTTATAGTAAATAAGATGAGGGAAAACCGCTTACAAATTATTGATAGAGGAAGGAAGAAGGATTAGGAAGGAAAGTATTGACAGTGTCTCCTTTAGGGTATTGAATGAAACAATGGTGACAAGTGAAAATGTGAGCCGGGCCGGGAATCGAAACCCGGGTTTCCCGCTTCGGGTTACTTAGCTACCCGCGCTCGCCTACCGTCCGTCTCAGTTCGATTCCCGGCCCGGCTGACATTTTCACTTCTCGCCATTGTTTCATTTCAATGCCCTAAAGCAGCCACTGTCAATCCTTTCCTTCTTAATCCTTCTTCCGGTCAATAATTTGCAAATGTAATATGGCTGCGAAGCAGGTGTGGTTAAAAATGTTCAAATGTTTGTAAATCTATCGGACCAAACTGCGTGGTCATCAGTTCGTAGCTTACAAACTACTTAATCTAAGGTAAACTAACCTACAGTGTAACACCATATCGTGACCATAGCATTAGAATCACCATATTCTATCATTTTTCATCATTACGTAATTTTAATTATTTGTATAGAGGCAGAATCTCTCATTTTTCAATATTTTTAGTAAATTCCATTTAGATCAGAGCAATTCAGAATAACAGTATCCAGGGAATACGTAGGTCAAAACACATCGTATATCAAAGATCATTTATCAGGTTGCTATTATAAATAGTACCCGCAGTTGAATTACTCTCTCTCTCTACAGTATTTGTTTTCTGTTACTAGATCTCAAAGTGTTTAACTATTTATGTAATAGCTCTCCGTGATTAGTTTCAAAGTATCATACGGGGTTTATTTCCAAGACGGGCAAGAACCAAGGAAAAAGTATTTATTAATTAATATAAACTTTCACATCGTGATCATATGCGAATGCGTACATTATCTTTGGACTTTGATCGGGATTGGCTAGGACGCAAGAATTAGAAACTTCTGCCTCCCGTAATAAACTGATTAATATTAGTGATTTTGGAATTTGAAATTATTGTAAAGCTTAATGAAATAACTTTTAAAAAACGTATCTGGGAGAGTTAAAGTTCGTAAGCAATGTAACAGGATCGAGAGACTTTAATATAAATGAGACTTTGGACGAAAATAATCACGCATTGTGAACTCATAACGTGTTTTCTGTAAAAGTGATTTTGTTTTAAATATTAAATTCAAAATAGAAAATCTGTGATACTTAAACCATTATTCAAGTATTTAGTTCCCTAATATTGCCCAAGAAGATTCTAAAAATGAACATATATCTGTGAAATTCGTAATGAATCAGTTAATATGTGAAAGAAAATATCTAACAGTTTTGATCAGAAGAAACTTCTAATGAAATTTTTTCTAAAGAATAATTCCATAGAAAGCAATCAGGTACAAATAATATCTTTTGTGACGGGCTTCAAATTGTCTGAATCACCGTGACTCAATGATTCAGTTTTTTCGGTTTATTAAATATGAGCCCCTGACAAACGGAATTTCATGCTCAAACATTATAAAAAGTCTTTAATTTTAATTGATACGCAGAACCAATATTTGTTGTTGTTGTTGTGGTCTTCAGTCCGGAGACTGGTTTGATGCAGCTCTCCACAATACCCTATCCTGAGCAAGCCTCTTCATCTCCACATAAGAACGACAACCTACATCTGTCTGAATCTGCTTACTGTATCCATCTCTTGGTCTTCCCCTGCGATTTTTTCCCCACACACTTCCCTCCAATGCTAAATTAACAATTCCTTGATGTCTAAGAATGTGTCCTACCAATCTATCCCTTCTTTTAGTCAAGGTATGCCAGAAATTCCTTTTCTCCCCAATTCTGTTCAGTACCTCCTCATTAGTTACGCGATCCACCCACCTAATCTTCAGCATTCTTCTGTAGCACCATATTTCAAAAGCCTCAATCCTCTTCCTGTCCGCACTGTTTATCGTCCATGTCTCACTCCCATACAAGGCAACACTCCATACAAATGCCCTCAGAAAGGACTTCCTTAGGCCTAAATCAATATTCGATGTTAACAAATTTCTCTTTTTCAAAAACGCTTTTCTACCCATTGCCATTCTGCATTTTATATCCTCTGTACTGCGCCCATCATTTGTTATTTTACTGCCCAAGTAACAAAACTCATCTACCTCCTTTATTGCTTCGTTTCCCAATAATTCCTTCAGCATCACCTGATTTTCTTACACTGCACTCCATTACCCTAGTTTTGCTCTTGTTAATCTTCATCTTATATGCACCTTTCAGCACACTGTCCATTCCGTTTAACTGCTCTTCCAGGTCCTTTGCTGTCTCTGCCAGAATTACTATGTCGTCGGCAAAACGCAAAGTTTTTAATTCTTCACCCTGAACTTTAATTCCTTCTCCAAATTTCTCCTTGCTTTCCTTTATAGCTTGTTCAATGTACAAATTGAATAACATTGGAGAAAGGCTACAACCCTGTATCACTCCCTTCCCAACCACTGCATCCCTTTCATGCCCTTCAACTCTGACAACCGCTGTCTGGTTTTTGTACAAGTTGTAAATAACCTTACGCTCCCTATAATTTACTCCTGCTTTTTTCAGAACTTTAAAGAGTTTATTCCAATCAACATTGTCAAAAGCCTTCTCCAAATCTACAAAAGCTAGAAATGTAGATTTGCCTTTTCTTAATCTATCTTCTAGGATAAGCCGTAAAGTGAGTATTGCCTCCCGTGTTCCTACATTTCTCCTGAACCCAAACTGATCTTCCCCGAGGTCGGCTTCTACCAGCTTTTCCATCCTTCTGTATATAATTCGCGTTAATATTTTGCAGCCATGACTTATTAAACTGATGGTTCTGTAGTTTTCACACCTGTCTGCACCTGCTTTCTTAGGGATGGGGATTATTACATTTTTCTGAAAGTCTGAGGGTACTTCACCTGTCTCATACATCTTACACACCAGGTGAAACAATTTTGTCATGGCTGGTTCTCCCAGAGACTTCAGTAGCTCTGAGGGAATATCATCTATTCCAGGGGCCTTGTTTCGACTTAGGTCTTTCAGGGCTCTGTCAAATTCTTCTCTCAGTACAGTATCTCCTATTTCATCTTCATCTACATCCTCTTCCCTTCCTACAATATTGTCTCGAAGTTCATTTCCTTTGTAGAGCCCCTCTATATATTCTTTCCACCTTTCAGCTTTCCCTTCTTTGCTGAGAACTGGTTTTCCATCAGTGTCCTTGATATTCATAGAGCTGTTTTTCTTATCTCCAAATGTTTCTTTTATTTTCCTGTAGGCTGTATCTATTTTTCCCGTATTTATACATTCTTCTACATCCTTGCATTTGCCTTCTAGCCACTCCTGCTTAGCCATTTTGCACTTCCTGACAATCTCATTTCTTAGTCGTCTGTACTCCATTTTGCCTGTTTCATTTACTGCATTTTTATATTTTCTCCTTTCATCGATTAAACTCAGTATCTCCTGTGATATCCAAGGATTTTTTGTAGGTCTTTCCTTCCTACCTATTTTGTCCTGTGCTACCTTCACTATTTCATCTCTCAATTTTACCCATTCCTCCTCTACTGTTATTTCCCCCCGTTTCTGTCAATTGTTGCCTAAAGCTCCCTCTGAAATTTTTAAGAACCTCAGGTTCCTTCAATTTATCCAGGTCCCATCTCCTTATTTTCCTACCTTTTTGTAGTTTCTTTAGTTTCAGCCTACAGTTCATAACCAACAAGTTATGGTCAGAGTCTATATCTGCCCCTGGGTATGTCTTACACTGTAGAACCTGATTCCGAAATCTATGTCTTACCATTATAAAATCTATCTGATATCTTCTGGTGTCTCCTGGTCTCTTCCATGTATACAACCTTATTTTGTGATTCTTGAACCAGGTGTTTGTTATAACTAAATTATGTTCTGTGCAAAATTCTACCAGGCGGCTTCCTCTTTCATTCCTTTTGCCCAGACCATATTCACCTACTATCTTCCCTTCCCTTCCTTGTCCTACTACCGAATTCCAGTCTCCCATAACAATTAAGTTTTCCTCTCCCTTAATTGTCTGAATAATTTCCTTTAGCTCCTCATATATTTCTTCGATTTCCTCATCATCGGCAGAGCTAGTTGGCATATAAACCTGTACTACTGTTGTCGGTGTTGGCTTCGTATCTATCTTGACAATGATAATGCGATCACTGTGCTGCTCATAGCAGTTTACCCGCATTCCTATTTTCTTATTCATTATCAATCCTACTCCTGTGATACCCCCAACTGATTTTGTATTTATAATCCTGTACTCACCTGACCAGAAATCCTGTTCATCCTGCCACCGAACTTCACTAATCCCCACTACATCTAACTTCAACCTATCCATTTCCCTTTTTAAATTTTCTAATTTTCCTACTCGATTAAGGGATCTAACATTCCACGCTCCGACCCGTAGAATGCCAGTATTGTCTTTCCTGATGATCACATCCTCCTGAGTAGTCCCCGCCCGGAGATCCGAATGGGGGACTATTTTACCTCCGGAATATTTTACCCGAGAGGATGCCATCATCATATGTTCATACAGTAGAGCTGCATGTCCTCGGGAAAGGTAACGGCTGTAGTTTCCCCTTGCTTTCAGCCGTTCGCAGTAGCTGTGTGGCAAAGCCACATTAGCTGATGTTACAAGGCCAGCTCAGTCAATCATCCAGACTGTTGCCCCTGTAACTACTGAAGAGGCTGCTGCCCCTCTTCAGGAACCACACGTTTGTCTGGCCTCTCCACAGATACCCCTCCGCTGTGGTTGCACCTACGGTACGGCTATCTGTATCGTTGAGGCACGCAAGCCACCCCACCTCGGCAATGTCTGTGGTTCATAGGAGTGGAACCAATATTTACAGTATGAAAAATTCAACAAAGGTATAAATTTTATTAATTAGGAAGAAGTACCAGGTCTTACCACCTTAAATTTCATACTGAGGTGACAAATAAAATTTTGAACCCATCCATCCACTATACCCGGGCCGCTGAAACATTGCACTTGACGTTTCGCGTTACGGCGAGTTAATTTGGCTACACTGCTTTAGCGACGTTGCAACACTAGCCTCTATACGCACAGCAGACGAAACGGTTTTCAGTTGCATGTTGTAAATGTGAGCTATTGAGCAATAAAAGTGCATATCCCTTCCATTGTTTGCGCTGCCCGAATCAGTTTTTCAACATGCTCGACAGTTTTTTTTTTCCAAGATGCACCATCCACATTGGCAACAGCTTCATGCAACAGCTTTTCCTCTGTTATTGTGAAAGACTTATTGTTCCTTTAGTAATTCTTCACGTCACGCCATACCAATTTTATAGGGTTAAAACGGCAGTGAAATGGGGGCACATTTATTACATTGTGACGCTGCTCCTTTGCGATTTCGTCTACTGCATATGTGGGTGTAATATGCTGATTTTGTTTCACGAGCGATTATAAAAGAAGTTTTGACATTGACGTATCAGCAACATTATTTCTTTCTTGTAACCACTGCACCGTAACTTCTTTCCGATCGTTTGAAGCGAGAATGAACTTCCTGCTCAGAGCATAAGCTTCGAAGTTTTTATTCATACGAAATTGAGGACTTACTCAGAAAACGTCACTAGACAAACGTCTTTTCGGTGACATTATCCAATTACTTGAACTCGGAATGTCAAGTTAAACAAATCGCAGCGAAAAAAGCACACACACCATAAACACGCGATAAACACGATACACAACTTTGTTTACGGTAGAACTGAACAAAGCCGGCAACGCGGGAATGTAGACGTCACAGCACGTGATCACTGGAAGTATTTATCGCGCTGTGATTGGATCGTTCCCAGCGACTAGCGACTCGCGCATCTTGCTCTTCCCTTGTTATTTGTAAACGTCAAGTGCAAAGTTTCAGCGGCCCGGGTATACAACTGTGAAAGTCAAGCCGAAGTCACAAGCTTGTCACAAAATACAACCAACGTGAAGCCCCACAACAAGTCACAACGGACAACATACACACACCCATGCCGCAGGGAGGACTCGAACCTCCGACAGTGAGCAGCAGGTGTGGTTAGAGGCCGTCAAACATGGCCTGGCTCCCGCTCGTTCCCGCCAACGAGAGCGGCCAGCGAGACCGCCGCAGCCGGGAGCCGGCCGCGCCGATAACGCAGTCTCGGCCAGTGTTGCCAACTATCAGTCAGAGGAAATGGCAAAACAGTCCAACAAAAATAGCCAGAAATGGCTAAATTATAATTTATATGTTTTATGCATAAAAATTAAAATGTGAAAAAAACTCACCTAGCAAAAATAAATATCATCGTTCTCATCCTCATTTTCTTTGCTACTGCTGCTGCAGATTTCACTGGTCTTCCTCGTGTATGTAGCATTCGTACCAACAAGTTTCAGTATTTCTTCTGGGATTTCATATGAGAAACAGCACTTATGTTCGCGTCTCAATTCATACCTTACACTCAGAATAGCAGAGAGTGTATTCGTTTTAAGTCTGTTTCTGAGTTTGTTTTTCACCAAGTTCACTTGGCTAAAAATTCTCTCGACTTGTCTGTTGAAACTGGCTGTACCCATTCCTTGAAGTCAGACATGTTTTCCCATTCCTTCCTGTAAGTTTGTGTATATTGCGGTTTCGGCACGGCTCACAAAACATTGGTACAGCACAAGGTATTCGTCCAACACTCAATGTTAACACACGTAAAAAAAGAGACTTCACACCACAGTATTGTACAGCGTTTCCAAGCAAGTGCAACTACATAGTGTTGGCCATTGTTTGTATGTTTCTAAACAATGAATCGATATGCGGAACTGTTTCATTGTCTCGAAACTTCCAGGTATCACTGTTTCGATACAGTGGTGTTTCATTTGTCATACTTTGGAGCAGCGTTAAAAATAATAAGTCAATAAATACATTTCTATTAATAATAAAAACTTCAGAGTTTTGCATTTTTGTTGTCAAAATTATCGAATAATAAAAACGGCTAGAAATGGCTATACAATATCACTAAAATGGCTAGGAATGCCAGCAGTAGCTTTTTTTCAAAAAACAGTTGCTAGACGCCACTTCAAAATGGCCAGATCTAGCCATAAAATGGCTAAGTTGGCATCTCTGGTCTCGGGAGCGAGAAGACTCTGTACTCCCGGCTGGCATGTGGAACAGCCGACAGCAGTGCGCATGCGCACGGTCAGCCCCCCCCCTCCCTCACGCGCCGTAATTATTGCGCCTGTCCGGCACACGCCTACATTTTATAAGGCTGCGATCGCAGTGCCGGCCAGGCCGAGATGGAAGAAAGGGGGAAAATCCAAGTTCCGATTTTCACCATGAAAAAAATTTTGACGGTATATAAGACCAATCCACAATGTTTTATCAATCACGTTTTTCCTTACAAGCTTGGCCTTGTCTGTAAAAAAAAAAAAATAATAATAATAAAAACGTCTACTTTTCATTCCACTCGAGTTTTTAGTTTTGTAATGCTCCTCACTCGATTTTGATGAAAGTATATGACTAAAAAAAATCTGATTTTTGGACTCACAATAGTACATCATCTTATCTTTCGAATGAATCATTCACCTTTTCATAATTCAGAACAGTCGTTCTCAAATGACGCTATTTGTCAATGCGTGCACTTGATTTACAAATCATGTATTGAAAAAGTTCGACAGGGAGCAGCTTAGTGTTCTATGCATTTTAGACCATACATTACAGCGAGTGAAATGGAGCTAAAACAGCAGAGAAGTTTTTGAAATGGTATTCGCACTGATATCTACCGCCTTTCACAAGTAATTGCGAGTTATCTGAGCGGCGTCATGCCGCGATCACACTGCTCCAATTGCTTTATAAAGCTGAAAACGGGTGGAGGTACTACAAACGTGCTACGTCACTTAAGGAGAAAGCATCCAAAATTTTCTTTGGAAGAGAAGGTAAATTCGATTCATATACCTATTATGTAAGTGATGTATTCTAAGCTTGGAATGATAACTTTTAATGTATTATTATATTGTTATGCTAACAAGTTTTATTGATGTGATTCCTTCAAAGCGAGGGGCTTTTTTAATAACCAATATCGGTTTAGGTAACATTGATCATGTGGTGCCTTGCGAGGTAGCCGTGCGATCTGAGGCTCCATGTCACGGACTGCGTGGCTGCTCCATTCGGAGATTCGAGTCTTCCCTCGGTCATGGATGTATGTGTTGTCCTTAGCGTAAGTTAGTTTAAGTTAGATTAAGTACTTTGTAAGTCTAGGGACCGACGACCTAAGCATTTAGGTCTCATAAGAACTCACACCCAATTAAACATTCTTTGATCATGTGGTACAGAGCTTTTCTAGTTCAATTTGCGTACATTTACACTGACAGGAATGATACTATTAGTCGGAACTGTGACTTTATTTTTCGAAATACTTCTGCAGCACTGATTGAAGTTAATTTACTGACTGTAACTATATATATTGTGTATATAACGAGAT
This sequence comes from Locusta migratoria, assembly GCA_026315105.1. Taxonomy (NCBI): domain Eukaryota; kingdom Metazoa; phylum Arthropoda; class Insecta; order Orthoptera; family Acrididae; genus Locusta; species Locusta migratoria. The sequence continues at coordinate 322,446,126 of CM048745.1, read as the reverse complement.
ATTAGTATGCGCTGGCTCACAAATCCAACTTACGGAGTGGGTGGCTCAATATTCGCAACTGCCGGATGGAAATACTAGGCCAGTAAATCTGTATGCTTTGTATATCGTCTTCTACGGACTCCTGGCTAGGCTTTCACACACTCACGAAGGCGTAGTATTGGGACGGGATCTTGCAAAATATGAAAAGACTAGTGATTTGTCGTGTAACGTAAATTTACCTAAATTTTAACTAAATTACGTAAGTTTCGGTTTCGGCCGAAACTAGAAGAACCGACGATTACGGTTTCTTTTTCTACCGCAAATTATGTTTCAGTCGAACTGTACTGCAAAAAATAGCAATAAAAAACCGAAAAACGTTTATTTAAAAAACCGGTTATCTTGAGCAATTTTTACGGTGCGGTTAAACTGGTGATGAAAAGAACCGGTATAACCGACAACCGGTTGTTTCAGCGATAACCGCCATCCCTAGTATGGACTCATCCCGTTAATTTCGACTAACATTTAGGAGAGTTTTTCGTTTTGTGAACAACTAAGTATTTGTTAAATTTTTTAATTATTTTAAAGAATTAATAGTAATAGAAGAAAAATAAACATGTTATCATAAGTGTAATTGAAAAAATACCTTTCAGAGAACCTTCTGCTGAAAAATGTTCAAATGTTTGTAGAGCTTATGGGACTTAAATACGGGGTTATCAGTCCCTAAACTTACAAACTACTTATGAACTACTTACGAACTACTTACGAACTAGGACGGCACAAATATCCATGCCCGAGGGGGGATTCGAACCCCCGACCGCAGTGGCCGTGCAGACCGTGACTGAAGCGCCTCTGTCCCCTCGGCCACCGCGGCCGGCTCCTTCTGCTGAAAGCAGGCCGGAGACATGAGTTACTTGTGCAGCACAAGCAACAACGTAGCCAATCGGTTCGTGCCGGCGCCGACTCGCGCCGGAAATATTAAACATATCGAATGTTCACGTAAGGAAAGACTCTCCTAAATGTTAGTCTATATTCATGTGAGGAGTCCATTACCACCTATTTCTTATGTGCATAAGATTCTACGAGTCAGTACCGTGGGAGGACAATAGTAATAAAATAACAAAATCAATTAACTGTTAGCTGGCTTGTTGAAGTAGACGGCAATCTATCTTCTGCTGACAGTGGGTGGGGACTCCTTATTGCTGGGGCAAGCCCCCACCCTCTCCCAAAAAAAAAAAAAAGTGACACACTCTTCTGATCCTTTACTGACCTGTCGTGCAGTGTCTGAGGCTAAACTAAACTAGAGTAAGTAGAAATTTCAAATGTTCAATTGTTTTTTAAGCTTATGGGACTTAACTACTTATGAACTAGCTAATCCTAAGGACTGCACAAATATCCATGCCCGAGGGGGGATTCGGACCGCCAACCGTAGTGGCCGTGCAGACCGTGACTGGAGTGCCTCAGTCCCCTCGGCCACCGCGGCCGGCTAGAAATTTCGAAAGTACCATCCTGCAGACAAAGAAAATTGTCTTTAAATGATTCAGCAAAATGTTGGTAGAAACGTTGTTCCTCTCAGACAGGTTCCTAAAAGCAACTTAGTTCATTCTTACTTTAATCTCAGACGTGAAGGTGCCGCATTTATGGGGGACACACGAAGTACACGTTGTAGAAATTTTCAGCAATCAGTCGTAAAAGTATTTATTTAGTGGCAGAGCTAGATTTCGACCACTGTGTGGTCATTATCAATGCTTAAAGACGATTAAAATAATTAAAACATGTCGACGTCGATGTTGGAGGTTGCGTTCGTACTGATCTGCCAATAAATAAATATTTTTTACGACTGATTGCTAAAAATTTGTAGAAGTCAAATACAGTCATTTAGCACAAGTTCTACCATGGAATCAAACCTGATATACAACTATTTTCACCTTGTGGTACCACATTTTCTGAAAACAACAAAAAAAATTTTTTAAAGGTATATATTGTGTATTACGTGTAAATGGAACTATGCCGGTCGCGGTGGCCGAGGGGACTGAGGCGCTCCAGTCACGGTCCGCACGGTCACTACGGTCGGGGGTTCGAATCCCCCCTCGGGCATGGATGGATATTTGTGCCGTCCTTAGTGGTAGCTGGTTCATGGGTAGTTTGTAAGTTTAGGGACTGATGACCCCGTAGTTCAGTCCCATAATCTATACACACATTTCAACATTTGAACATGGAACTATAAATATAAGTGTCTTGGGCTTTTTCATCTTCAATTAAAAAGCCGATAACTGTAAAGTCAGAAAATTTTATTTCACTTCATCAACAGCAGAGTCGCAGTTTACATTAATTTGTTCTTATTTTCTAGTTCCAAACACGAAATATATATTCCAGGTGGTCAAAAAACGAGATGTATGCCACTCAAAGTCGAGTTGATCTGATGTAAAACCGTAGCAGATCGTTGTCCATTGGAATCGGTCGCCACCCAATAAAATAGGTTCATAATTGTTTTCTGGTTACGGATGATTAACACATCACGAGGGACCTACACACGTGGCCAGCAATTCAAATTTTTCGGCACTGCAGTGCTTCACGCTCCGCTCAACAGCCGCCGAGTTCGTAGGCTTGCGATCGCGGCATGACGCCGCTCAGATAACTCGCAATTACTTGTGAAAGGAGGTAGATATCGGTGCGACTACTATTTCAAAAAAATTTATGTACTTTTAGCTCCGTTTTACTCGCTGTAATGTAAGGTCTAACATGCAGAGAACAGTAAGCTGCCCGCTATCTTACTTTTTCAATACACGATTTGTAAATCAATCGACGCACTGAACAAATAGCGTCATTTGAAAACGACTGTTACGAATTACGGAAAGGTGAATGTTTCATTCGAAACGTACGATTTTGTATTACCATGTATCCAAAAATCAGATTTTTTAACCGCATACTTTCATCAAAATCGAGTGAGGAGCGTTACGGAACTAAGAAACACGGGCGCAATGGAAAGTAGCCTTTTTATTTTTTTCACAGGCAAGGCAAAGCTCGTAAGGAAAAAATAATTTCATTAAACGATGTAGCGTGGTCTTGTATAGCGTGAACAATTTTTACAGCGTGAAAATCGAAAAAGTGTGTTGCGGCGTGAACCCGGTACACAGAATAGGCAGCATACAGAAGGGAAAGCTGGGGGCGGCGCCTTTGATCTGTATGTCACCAAGCGTTGCGCTCGACGCCATATTGAAAAGCAGTAAACGCCGAACTATAGCCACTTAGTACTTTGGCTGGAAATGGACTTTTTACGAACTGCAGCTAATCTCACCGACTTTTACGAAAGGAAACAGCTTTTCATTATGCTTTCATCTATTTTGCGCCATCTTCTTGCACCTAATTGTAATCCGCCGAAAAAAAATAGGCCTAAATTTTAATTCAACTACGAAAATGTACAGTGGAATATATGATCGTTTTATTTGGTGCTTATCTCTAGAAAAATTCCAAATAACGCGGAGTTATGTGTGGTAAATTAGTTATAAACAAGAAAGTGACTTTACAACTGCCAGGTTTTACTTGACACGAATAAATTCGCACAAAATATTGAGTCAGACTTAGCAGTATAACGTGATTACACAGAACTAATGACGTCTGGGCATATGTATAAAAGTTGTATTTGCTTTAGGAGTCATTAATTTACTGATCGGAAAAGGGCATATAGAGGAATCTGTCAACCACAGAGCAGGAACAGCATAAAATAATTATTCCCCTTTATTTGTTTGAGTATCCGAAGAGCATTCGTTGCCAACATTAGCACGCTACGCCTCCAATGCCATAAGAAAAATTTTACCTGCCTACTTACGCACTATTCTTTGTCATTCATTTTATATTATTCCCTGCAACGTTAAACTTATAAAATATAAATGTACTTCAACATTTCGATGCTGTTGTACTGCTACAGCAACAGCGAGAGTTATCGTCAAGAGAAGAAACAAGGCTACTTTTAATAATTACGCACACATTACTCTCATTCGAAACTGATAACATTTAACTTTCACTACACATATATAGACGTTCACGTACTGATAAGCATCTTTTGGGAAGGTGAAGAAAATTATATCCTTATTTGCATTCGAATTATTGCGGCAATTAGATGCTAAACACCATCGGCCGCCTTTTCTTTTATTGATGCTCATAATAAAAACGGAACAGCTCCAACTACTCACACAATTCTTTCTTTTCATTGCACCAAATACTTGTTTACTTTTATGCGATTCAGGCAGTTAAAACACACAATTAACAAACAAAGACGGCGCATTACTACGCCACAGAGTAGGGAGGCGATCACACGTTTACTGCTTTTCAAGATGGCAGATTCCGCGCATGCGCACTAAATTTTGGACGACAGACTGCAGCGGGAGTTTCCTTTCTGTATACTCCTTATTCTGTGCGCGGGACTCGGGAGCACAGAGACTCGCCCCGTCCCGAAGCGTCTCTCTCTCTCTCTCTCTCTCTCTCTCTCTCTCTCTCTCGACAGTGTGACGTCACCGCTGCCCCTCTACCCGCCGTCAGCCGTCGAGAGCGCGGCGGGAGCGAGCGGGAGTTGCGGCCGTTTTGACCGGCTCTAGGTGTGGTGCCTCTTCTTTAGGACACCAATACAATAAGACGCTTACGCTGGTACGGACATGTAACTAAAGCAGATGAAATGACAATGCCAAAAACTGGTTTAAATGTAAATGAGAAACGGCCAGTAGGAAGACCAAGGCAGCGATGGCTTGACACCCTGCATGAAGACCTCAAGATCTCAGGTCTCCACCCTGACCATGCACAAGATCGTAGGAAATGGCGACAACGAACCACAGCAGCGTACCCCGCCAGCAAGCGGAAAAAAACGTTAAGCCTAGTTTACACGATGATCGCGCTAGTAATGAACAGATCACGTTGCGCGTCATCTAGCGACGTAAACGCGGAACTACTAGTATTTCGTGAGCGCAGACGGCGTTTCGTACTAGCTAGTACGCTTTAGGACAGCTTCTAAATTTCCTAGTAGCGAAGCGAGTGCGCATGCGCAGAAGTGAATTCGTTGTTTGGTTTTCATGTTTACGTGTGGAAATAGCCACGTCCTTTCCGAAATTGCTTGCTTTGTTGGAGGGATACGTCTTCCGTCAGTGGAGTGGAACAGAACAGGGATTGCGCTTTTGATTGAGGCATATAGGGTCGCTGCAGAAAATACGTCTTCCGTCAGTGGAGTGGAACAGAACAGGGATTGCGCTTTTGATTGAGGCATATAGGGTCGCTGCAGAAAATCCTCTATTATAAGAAGGTAGAATGACTGTTATTTAAGAAGAAAATAACAGAAAAGTGTAGATTTAAATGAATATATTTTTAAAATTCTATGATTTTTAGCATGTCAGAAAGTCAGTTCCACATAATCTAGAAAGTGTGATGCTAAAAGAAAAGCAAAATTTACTTGACTGTGGTCCCTTTATGGATCGATCGGAAATTGAAATTGCTGTGCAGACATCAAAAGCAATATTTGTAAAGGTCGGTACATGAATTCTTTGTGCAAAGGCTAGGCTTTCGAAAGATTCTCCTGTCGCCAGAAACCACAATGTTATAGCGAACCTGCAAAGAAGAAGAAAAAAAAATGCGGGAAATAAATGACGCATAACTTAAACAAAGCTGAAAATGTAATTAAAGTGTAAATAGTATTTCGTTCAAAATGTTCAAATGTTTGTAAAGCTTAAGGGACTTAACTACGGGGTCATCAGTCCCTAAACTTACAAACTACTTATGAACTACCTACAACTAAGGACGGCACAAATATCCATGCCCGATGGGGGATTCGAACCCCCGACCGTAGTGGCCGTGCAGACCGTGACTGAAGCGCCTCAGTCCCCTCGGCCACCGCGGCCGGCTAGTATTTCGCACCTTCAGCTTGGCGAAATTTTCTCTCTCTCTCTCTCTCTCTCTCTCTCTCTCTCTCTCTCGATCTAGCTAATATATAATCAGCGCCGTATTTTTGTTCTTGGACGAACGAAAGTAACTTTATAAAACACTCAGCAATTAATATTCGTAAAAAAAAAAAAAAAAAGAGTATGATTTCATTGAGGTCCTCTGGTATGAGTTACTTGCTCTCAAACCAAGGACACATCCAACCTCTATTTCTTCTTCACGTGGTGTGTTGTAACAAACATTGCCACGGCTGCTGCAACCGCCGACGGTGTACGCTTCTTTAGTTGAATATGTCAGCTATGACAATACACGTATACAAATAGTAATAAGCCGCCCGTATTTTCGTACAGGCGCTTCTGTTAATTGTAATAAGACGTGTAGATGGATGTTTATCGTATTAACGCAACCAAGCCTGTATGATCGCACGTCATTAGTACCGAGTTATTACGCTTTGAGCGCTGCAGCCGATAGTCATCTTTCTTGTCACCTTTCCATCGTCGTGTAAACTAGGCATTAAGGAAGAAGAAGAAAATCTATTGAAGATATTACATTGAAGTAGAGGCATTGAATTAAAATTTATTTCGCGGCCGGGATTCGAACCCGGGGCCTCCTGATTACTAGGTCGCGACATAAATGCCTCCACTTCAGTTTACTATCTTTAACAGATATCGAGACAAACTATGTCTCTAGACAGTGTTTGTTTGATATTCATTTGACTGTTGTACATAACAGAGACGCCGTGTGTGACACAAGTTGCCGAAATGCTGGCGGCTGGCACGTGTCTGGGGAGACAGGGCGAGCCTCGGCTCGTCCAGCGTGCAGATAACAGCGGCCGGCAGAGTTCAAAGCGGCTCTCGGCTGCCTCCATTACGGTCGCGGACCATTGCCTGTGTGTCGCTATCTCGCAGCCACCGCCGCTGCCGCTGCCGCTTTTGACCGCGCCGCCGCTTATTAATTAAAAGGGGGAGCGCTGGAGGCGCCGCAGATGCCGCGGTCGCCGCGAGTACACTGAAGGGCCAACACTCGTGGCACTAGTGTAGTTCGCGAACGAACTAGTTCGGAAGAGCGCTCCCACAGGCGAACTACGCGAACTCGCCTCTTAGTTCGTCCGCTCCTTTTCTGAAGACTGGCGGGGAACAGCGAGAGGACGCGAGAGCGCGCAGAATCGCCTGATTCCCTTCTGCCAGTTGCCGTCATTTCGAGCTGAGATGCAGCTCAGCTGTAGTTTTATAGTTCACTGCCACAAATCTACTTTTCTAAGGTATTTAGCAGTGTCTAAATAATATTTACTACGAGTAATCTGTACTCAAAGTAGTTGAATACCATTGTACCACCCGTTCGTGTAAATAACTGGTTTATTTGCTTAAGTATTTGATGTCTAATTGCCCAAAAGTACGGGTAATAGCACACGCTTGGACAACACTGATCATTATATAAAAAAGCTGTCACAACAAAAGAAAGAGCTCTTTTAGTAGCGGTAGCAAAAGCCAAAGAGAGCGGACACTCTAAAAAGAGTGGACGAACTAAAAAGAGCAGACGAACTAAAAAGAGCGGACGAACTAAAAAGAGTGTACGAACTAAAAGAGTGGACGAACTAAAAGAGTGGACAAACTAAAAGAGTGGACAAACTAAAAGAGTGGACAAACTAAAAGAGTGGACAAACTAAAAGAGTGGACAAACTAAAAAGAACAGACGAACTAAACGAGCGGACGAACTAAAAAGAGCGGACGAACTAAAATGAGCGGACGAACTAAAATGAGCGGACGAACTAAAATGAGCGACACCGGTCGCGAACTGAAATTTGCGCGATCGGTCGCGAACTAAAATTTGCGCGATCGGTCGCGAACTAAAATTTGCGCGATCGGTCGCGAACTAAAATTTGCGCGATCGGTCGCGAACTAAAATTTGCGCGATCGGTCGCGAACTAAAATTTGCGCTATCGGTCTCAAACTAAAATTTGCGCTATCGGTCGCAAACTAAAACATGCGTTACCGGTCGCGAACTATTATGTCAAACGTATCTTGCTTATACTTTCGTTGAATTCTTTTCCGAAGACCGACGTGCAATAGCGAGAGGGCGCGCAGCAGAATTAAAAATCATGTGTTTGCCTTCTGCTGATGAGAGCCATTTCGAGGTGAGCGTCTGCCTGCTAGATTACATAGTTCAGTCCTACAAAATTTCTGTTTTGAAGTATTTACAGTGCATAGGTGCACTATGTCATTATAATAAAACATAATTATCACTGTGATAATTATGTTTTATTATAATGACATAGTGCACCTGCGCACTGTAAATTGTTATATAACAACTGATTGACATTACAAGATTATGGCCTTGTTAAATGATTTTATTTGACCAGATGATGGTGACATAGTTCAGCGAAACCGGTCGTCGTAAATTGATGATCAGCGATCTTGGCTTTTTTATATCTTTCTACAATATCATAATTGGATCGCCTCCTAGAACGTAAACCAACTACAATAAAGAGTAAAAACCTTTCGAACCGATATCCTCTTGTTTCTTGCGGCGCCATAGAACTGAAGTGTAGAGCGCAGCCCATTATCACGGATTAATAACGCGGCAGCGCACTGTGTACTCAAGTTGTACAACATTTGCGGCAGGGTTACTGCGGAAATCAGTGAAGTACTGCAATCCAGATGCAATGTAAACACGTGGTATACTTCCTGTAAAGGTATGAATGTTAGATGTGTATTGCTGAAGTGGTGTTGCGTTCCTTGTTAAACGAGGCCAAGAATGAAATTTCAGAACTATTTGGTGGGGATTCAATCCAAAAATTTTCCTTTTGAAATGCATTCGTAATAGGTACGACAACATACACTGCTCAAAACAATAAAGTGATCCGGTGAGATATCATACACAATAAACATATGGTACCGTATTTTAGTCCGATATTGATAACTTGAATCAAGGTGTAGCAAAGCTAAGATCTACTCTCTTCTGCAAGAAGTAAGTTAGTACCAAGACTAAGCAATATACATCTCTCTCTTTCGACCAACAATTTGTATGGGAGTAAAAGCTGCGTGGATTCAGGTTACCTTATTCATAAGATTGAGGTTACAGATATGAAAGTAGCAAGAATGATTGCAAGTACTAATAGGTGGTAACAATGGCAGGAGGGTGTCCAAATGAAGAAATCAAGGAAAAACTGGGAATGAACACCATAGATGAAGCAGTTAGAGCGAACAGACTGAGATGGTGGGGTCATGTTACATGCATGGGAGAAGCAAGGATACTCATGGGCCCAGGTGTGGAGGGTAAGAGGAGTCGAGGTGGACAAGTAGAAAGTACTTAGATACGGCGAAGAATGATTTTGAAGTAAAAGGAATTTTATTAGGGGGCCTATGCTCGAGACTGAACAGTGTAATGCGTAATCAGTGTCTAATGATGATGATGATGATGATGATGATGATTAGTTACATTTATAATTTGTGAATGATACAGTACGACATTTTTCTATCTTAATCATTAACTTGAGGTTTACATGGCATTTACTTAGAGCGAGAGACCATGGAGCTACCATAATAGTGAAACAGTCATTCTCGTTGCCCTCTAATACGGTGTGTGATTATCTCGTACGGCCATTCTTCCACGAGTGCAACTGTTGTAGGACGTGCTGGTCTGGCTGCAATGCGTCTGTCAAATGCATCCCAGACATGCTAAATCGGGTGTTAAGTCCGATGAACAAGCTGGCCATTCCATTCGTTCAGTTCCCTCACCTTCTAGCATGTTCTCCACCCGTACAGGCATGTTGTCCACCAGTGCAGCTCTCTGAGGAGGAGCGTTATGGTCTACTACAAGGAACCCATCTTCTATGGCAGCAGCGTGGGGCACAACAAAAGGTCGAAGGATCTCACCTCTAGGCCTCTGAGCAGGCAAAGCGCCATTCTGAACGATATAATGGTCCATACGTCCGCCAAAACTGACTCCTGCCCACACCATTCGTCCGCCACCGTGATATGGTGTTGTTTCCTGTACATAAACAGAATTGTTCCGACGTTCACGTTAACTCATCTGTTAACATTAGCCGGCGCCATTCGTTAGAATGCTTATGTTCCTTCGCCCAGTTTCTGCGTGATAAACGCTATTGTTTTAATACGACACACACACACCAGAGCCCGTATTTCCGAAGGTGATTTTGAACTGTTTCTTTTGATATAGTGTGTCTTGTTGCTGCCTGGAGGGTGCGTTGTAGCCAAGTTGCATTCAGATTCCTGTCTGGACGGGCTGTTAACCGAGGATAACGGTCATCTCTCGCTAATGTTTCCAGTGCACGACCTAGGCCTCGCCTTCTTTTAACAGTTCTTGTTATCTGAAATCGCGTCCAGGTCCTGAAAATTACAGTTTGGGACACTGCAATAGCTGCAGCCATCTCCCTCTGTGTCTTTCCCGTTACAACCTTTCTATGGCTCTCCAAGCCATAGCTTCGGGTAAGTCACGTTGTTACCTGCTTGTAACTCTATAGTTCTTCTACCTATTACTGTTTATTGCTTTTATGTATTCGCTGGGAGAAGTATCGATTACGAATTTAATATATGAATGTAATGTAATATCTGTATTAAGACCTTTGTGGTCATTTATATAATAAAGATTTTGTACAGGGAATTATTACTTATTTTTGTAAAATTAATATTATGAGAATGTTTTTAAATAATTTTTAACAAGTTCTTTTAGTGTAATGGACCAGCAAAGTGTTTAACTAATAATTATCTGCATTGACCTCAGCTTTGTGTTACGCACCCTGGTTTATCCTAATCATTGTTCCTAGACAGGGTCCTTTCCTAGTGAAAACTTTTCCGAGAGTCCTATTTCTAAAAATTGAAAAGTAATTTCAAACAGTGCCATTGGTAGTTTTTTTTAATTAGTGTCTTTTATATAATTTAGAATGAATTTTTGATCATTCTACAAAGTGTGGCTATAGAGACATTTACATGATAACTTTTGTACAGCAGCCAGTTACCACTCCATTTCATCTTATTATTATAGCATTGGCACAGTTTGTTTTAGCTGTTGGTAAAAGATAATTTCAGAAATAATAAGCGTTTAGCTACATTTCAATAGTTTCAGATACAAAGCTTCTTGCTACCAAAAATTATACTGGTGGCACCAATATTTATTTTAAAACAAAAAGAAAGTATATTATCATTCATTGCAATGAATCTATTACTGTAACTTATGACTAGAGCCGTTCAACAACGTAAGGTGTGTGTGTGTGTGTGTACATTGTTTTTGATACTGCTAAACTGTTTTGTGAACAACCCTGACATTATGTACAAAAGTTAATGCTCTCCCCTAAAGTGTACATATTATCAGTGAAAATTTCTAGTCCAGTAGGAAAGAAAATATTATTTGAAAAGATAAATTTCAGAAACTTGATCTTAAAGATTTCAACAATAGGACAGAATCTTGTTTCCCTTAACTTGGTGCACAAAGTTTTTAGATTACCACATTTGTCAAGCAATTCACAACAAACCAAATTTATTATTTTTCCATAGTTCACTGAAAGAATAGTTTGTATTACAATTCTCATACTTAATCAGACCACAATTCTTGAATCCATAGTGTCCATTATAAGTGAATGCTGTTTATTTATAAATCTATTGAACCACGTAATTGCTATAGCAGTTATCTAGCTTTTGTGTGCCTGGTGATTAACTATAAACTGTCCATCTTCAAAATTCCATGTACTTCAGTACCAGGTGTAGGCTTAAAACGAGAGTGCATATTATAGTTAGTTGCTGGTACATATTTGCCTAATTAGGCTGGCAACATTTTTCTTTAATAACTGCAGTTATTCACTTTAGTTTACATCGTGCCTGGTGACATTAATTCTGCATATCGTGTACCTATCAAAATTCAAAATCTTCGGAAAGGCAGTCACATAAACGATTCCTTATCTATTAGTGCACACCTCACGGCCATAACAAAATCCTGTAAAAGGGTATAACATCAGCAGTTACGTTTCGTAGTTTGGTGAGAGGTTTCAGACTTATTCTGTAATTTCTTGCGAATTTCGAGTCGTAATTGTGGGTGTTATATGCTCACTACTATATCTCCACCCAATTGCTAGCGTCATTCGTTTGATAGAATAAAAACACCAACCCCCTCTGCAGCAATGTTCTGTTATTACAATGATCTCGGTTGCCGCAACGTTGTCTCGAATCCGTAGAACCCACAGAAAGACGTCGAACCATCTAGGTCATTCTGCCGATGATAACACTTCAGAACCTAGATATTTCAACTGATTCTCCAATTGTTTTGACGAGTTCACAATACATATTTCACCACTGGGTGCCTTTCGATACATTAATAACCACCACGAATAAAGCTCTTTATTGGAAAGTATTTTTTCATTATCGTTTGCTTTAACCCTGACAGTTTTCACAGTTAATTGTAATACAGTTTACACGAATAGTTCGGTTGAGTCCTTCAGGGCAGTTACTGATACGAGATGAGCCTGTCACCGTATGCTGGGTGAAAGGGGCGTATGTGCTGGTTGCTCGTCGGTCCACCCACTCTCAAGGGAGTTTTTATCACCACTCGCTGCTGTCTCTGATTCCATTTCAACACGTGTGCCGCGCTACAAGCAAAGCAGCGCATACTACTTTAATCTAGGGCTTCTCGTCTGTCGCAGATTCTTTTTCGGGTTTTTCTTTCTTGAGTGTTTTTTTTTTTTTTCTCTAGATAAAAAGCCCACCATTTTACTAGTCTTGCACAAACGTGCTTAAGCTTCCGACTCACACAGTCGTGCTGGATGGTATGAAGAAGACACACTGATCGATGTACCATTCCTCGTTGTTAGATATATTTGGAGATAGTGCTGTCAAGGGCAAGGTCCCAACGTTCACACGACAGTCAGTCTGTGTTTGTCTCTTTGTGGGCAAGTAGATAACGAAAGGAAGGCAATACCGGGCGGTAGGCTGCCACAGGCTTATCAGAGGGCTCGTTACTCCAGTCAGGGCAGCGAACGTAGCATAATAAATTATAAGTCCCCCCCCCCCACGTGCTTACACGGCGAGTACTAAAAAAAAAAAAACAGCTACAAAAACGAAAGGGAGCTTGGGGCCTGTCTTGCATCAGTTATAGTGTCGCAGACCTAGAATAGACAAAATATTTCGTTTACTATTTTCTGAAATTTAGTTTAAGTTTCTTTACCAACATATTTATAGAAGAAATTTATAGTTGAAATACATGACGTTAATAACTGGAGCTTACATGTTCTGTTCGATTTGTGTTTAATGCAGAGTGTCGTGTCAAACACCTACGTTGAAAATACACATGCAGTGGACATTTAGAAAGTGTAAAATACACAAGAAAATTGCATGAAAAAATCATCACAGAAAAATCGGACAGAACATGTAAACTCCAGTTATTAGCTTCATGTATTTCAACTATAAATCTCTTCTATAAATATGTTGATAAAGACAACATGTTGTTTTTGTTGTGGTTTTCAGTCCGCAGACTGGTTTGATGCAGCTCTCCACGCTACCCTGCCCTGTGCAAGTCTCTTTATCTGAGAATACGAACGGCAATCTAAATGTTTTTGCATCTGCTTACTGTATTAGTCCCTCGGTCCCGCTATACGATTTTCGCCCCTCACACTTCCTTATAATGTTGACGATTCCTTGATGTCTCAGAATGAGTCCCACTAACCTATACCTTCTCTTAGTCAGGATGTGCCACAAATTTCTTTTGTCCCCAATTTTGTTGAGCACCTCCTCATTAGTTACTGGTCTACCCTTCTAATCTGCATCATTCGTCAGTAGCATTTCGAAAGCTTCTATCTTTTTTTTTTTTTTTTTTTTTTTTTTTTTTTTTTTTTTTTTTTTTTTTTGTCTGAACTCCTTATCGTCCACTTTCACTCCCATACAATGCTACACTCCAGATAAATTCCTTAAGAAAGGACTTCCTAACATTTCAATTAATATTGAATGTTAACAAGTTTCGCGTCTTTAGAGACGCTTTTCTTCCCATAGCCATTCTGCATTTTATATCTTCTTTACTTCTTCCATCAGACGTTAACTAGCTACCACAAAAAAACAAAACTCATCTACAACTTTTATCGTCTCGTTACCTAATCTAATCCTAAACAACATAAAGAAACTTAAAGTTAACTTTATCAAATCAATATTTTTGTCTATTTTAGGGGCTGCGGTACTATAAGTGATACAAGATAAAGCTCCAGCTAAAAGAAATGAAAAACCATCTGAAAATGTATTTGTATATATCCGAAACAGGTCACGGTTTAAGGACATAAACATTTGTACCATACTTGTGGCTGGTTGTTGTTTTGATTATGAACAGTATTTTACTTAGATATTTTAATGTCGTCTCGCGACCTACCTGAAAGGATAACACGACCCACCGTTTGCGAACCACTGCTATGTAGGTTTCGTCCTTGCCGATTGAGGTAAATGAGTGATTTATTAAAAACGGGAGGTCGCTGATGTGCAACAAAGCTGGTGTGGCCTCCCTGGTGGTGATGACGCGGCATTTTGCTCTGTTATAAGGAGCGTGAAATGCGCCTCGTCAGCTGTGATGGAGGCGGCGCATCTCTCGCGAGTGAATGAGCAGGCCGTTTGCCAGGGCAACCGCGTGGCCGGGGTCAAGCTGCGAGTCAAGCTGCGTCAGGTGACTCCGCAGGCAGCGGATGACCGTGAGAGCAAGTCACTTGGCTGACCGCTGCACGGCCACAGTTTACTTCTGATTGACGCTGCCGAGGGAGGGCAACGTCACAGATTGTGCCCAAGCTCTTAATTATATTCGCCATCATTAGCGCTCGCATTATCAAAGTAATTGCACCCAAAGACATCGCCGCATTAGAAACGTTTCTAAAGGCTGTGACCAAAAGTTGATTTAAAAAATCGCACTGACGTGTTTTACGGCCCACTTTAGATTAGTAGTTTTATAAGTTTTTGCTAACATTTTGGACCAAAATAATAATCTAAGTAATAAAAAATCAATTAATAAGAGTGTCTGAAACCCTTTTAAGAAAAAAAAAATTATCTAGTGGCGGTTTCCGAACCACTGACCTTCAGCGTCACAGTCCAACGCATTGCCCACGCGCTACAACTAACAATTAGAAGTTACCTTCTTTAATCTCATACTATTGATGGCTCTTGTTAACTGATGGTAATATGGCATTTTTAGACATTAGATTATCATTTACAGTATGAAAACCTACGTGTTTTTGTTAATCTTCAGTGTGCCATTGCTTTGAAGTGGCAACGTGTAAGTTACAATAAGAAAATCATCAAATACGCAACGCAAGATGGCGTATGCCAGAGAGTTCTGGGCGAGGAATGTCACGTGACATATCCGAATGGCTGGTTTTCGTTAATTCAATGGAGGCTGTCAAAACTCCGTTATTTTTGTAAATATCTCTCAAACGATACGTGATATGAAGAAAAACCATAAGGGAACAAAGTTGTAGAGAATTTTCTCCTCTACAAATTCGGTTCTTCAATTTTCGCTTCAGATGAACAGTTTATTTTCAATTAAAATTAAATTAAAATTGCTTTTTTTGTATTACTAACGTATTTCTTGTCCGAAATATTTGAAAAAGCGAGGTTCTGGTAGCCAACAATTATGTCTGTAAAATTTGGTGCCGATCGGTTGAACGGTTCGACCTAAAAAGTGGGAACACGTTACAGCCAGACACACATCGTCAAATCGAAACTTTTTTTTTATTACTACCGTATTTTTTTGTCTGAAAAATTTTATAAAGGGAGATTCTGGTTTCTGGCGGCCTACAGTCATGTATTTAAAATTTGGTGCTGATCGGTTGAACGGTTCGTCTTAAAAACAGGGAACACGTTACGGACAGAGACTGACAGATAGACATCCCAAAATCGCTGTAATTTTTGCAGATATATCTGAAACGATACGAGATCTGAAAAAAAAAAAAAAAAAAAAAAAAAAAAAAAAAAAAAAAAAAAAAAAAAAAAAAAAAAAAAAACATAAGAGAGCAAAGTTGTAGAGAATTTTCTCCTCTACAAATTCTGTTATTCCATTTTCGTGTCAGATGAATGGTTAAGCCGTTATTTTCATTTAAATTTCGAGCTGTGAAAAGATAATAGCAAAGGTCCACTTTTAGTATTACTACCGTAACCTGTAAAGCTGTCAACAATCCGAAGATTGGTTTGAACACCACAGTGTAAAGTGGGCCAAAATTAGTGACAATGGGAAAGGTCCTTAAGAAGATGCAGACTACTAAGACAAACTACGTAATTTTGAATATCGATGAGAAATGAAAAAAAAAAAAAATCCGTAAGTGAGACGGACAAGGCCACTAATAGACTTCAAAAAAATATCGAGATTGAAGTCAACTCAAAATTTTTCTGGCCTACGCTCAAAAATTATCATGACGAAGAAACTGTAAAAGGCGTTGATGTGCATTTAAATTAAAACATTGCATAATGCACGTCATGACCACTGCAGATGCTGTAAATAAACTTAATGAAGGCGAAAATAACACAAACGTGCCTAAACGAGTCACTCCGTACAAATATTGCAAATGTTGCAACCCCGACTGAAAATACCACGATTTCAGGCGAAGATTGCTAAATTTATATTCTGGTCGAAGCTGCAAATTAATTGCGTAACCATTTTGTAAGCGCCAAAAGCTACACAAATACGTAGAAGAAATAAGCTTAGACTTTGTAAAATCGTTACACTTACAAAGATGTGCGATATAATGACAGTATCGCATCGTATTAAATGGAAAACGACTGGATAACATCCGCAGAAAGGCGTCACAGGTATAGCAACCGAAAGCAACTGCTAGCCGAGTAACAGGTTGTTCAAAATGTTCAAATGTTTGTAAAGCTTATGTGACTTAACTACGGGGTCATCAGTCTCTAAACTTACAAACTACTTATGAACTAACACTAAGGACGGCACAAATATCCATGCCCGAGGGGGGATTCGAACCCCTGACCGTAGTAGCCGTGCAGACCGTGACTGGAGCGCCGCAGTCCCCTCGACCACCGCGGCCGGCGAGTAACAGGTTGTGGGTACACCGCTTGCTACCTGCTCGCCCGGGTCTTCTCACAAGTGTGGCTCCTCACAATTGTGCCAACCCCGATGTAGAGATTGGCTAATTACCTAATTATTTGAAACTGGGTGTGTGCCACCTACAATCTGGTAAAATACAGATTTTTAGCTGTTGTTCATTTATCATAACAACTTACTATTGAAACACAATGTCAAAAAAATAGTGCACCTAGAAAAATGAAGTCTAAATTTGATGACGGCAGATATCCACCAGGAAGGTAGTGTAAGTTACGACAATTGTTTCTTCGTCGTCGACAACAGACAGCGTAGTGACACAGTTGTGTAGCATTTAATAGGCAATATTTGAAGCCATAACTGTCTCAGTGATGTCAACGTGTGAAGCAAACAGGCGGCATGCCACTGAGATGCACTCGTTCATCCTACAGTCAACTGAACGCGTTTGAAACGGGTCAGAATGTGGCCTTCCGACTATCGGTATGGTAATTTCCGAGAATTGCCATACAAGTTGGACGTGCTGCATCAGTTGTGCAACGAAGCTGTTCGTAATGGTCACGTGATCATTCTCATACCCGCAGACGAGGATCTGGACGTTTACGTACCACAGACGTCCGCCAATATCGTAGTAAGGACAGCACACTTATTATTGGGCTTCTGAGCCGAGAAGTGTCAACACGAAATATTAATAACAGGAAGGAACAGCATGAGAAGACATGGGTTGAGACATCAACATACTCGAGCAGACTGTAAAGTTCAAAAACTGCAGTGGAAGACAATATTCAAAGAGACAATACTTGACAACAAACGATGAAAGTCGTTCAGAACAATCACAAGACTGTGTAATTGCTGCTCGCAACCAAAACTATTATATATATGACATTTATTACAAGGTTGCAGTTAGTAATAACATTGGTAATTTTTGAACAATTGAAAAATTTTTACATTTATGGAACTTGATATAAGGCTTCAATATTTTTTTTCAGAATTTACAAATATAATGTACCTAATTACAATATTTTTCTAAGGTGAGCATAGAAAAGCCCCTCTCCGTTAGTATTGCAAAGGGTAGATATAGCCTATAAGATAAAGGGGAACAGCACGATTCTTGTTTTGAAACGTGGGCTCTTGTAATTCTAGAAGGAAGGCTCACCAAGAAAGTCCGTTACCTTTCTTGTATGTTGTTGTTGTTGTTGTTGGGTTTTTAAAGGGGACTCAACTGCTGGGTTATCAGTCCCCTGTTCCCTGTTAAGAGTTAACTTCTAAAAGTTTCCTTTTCGTCGCATACTACTCTAAGTCCAGGATGCTCCAGGTACAGAGCGACAGTCAATCGTAAAATGATGACAGAACAATGGACAAGACAGGAGTGGACAAATTAGACAGAACACTAAAACAAGGTTGCAGAAGCGTGTGGCTGGCTGATCACAAAATAATACAGGATGAGCCAGCCACTCTGCACACTTTAAAATCCGTAGTTAAAAAACAAGTCATAAACCGTAAAATGACAGTGGCCTATTGTTCTGGAGGGGGGGAAGCCCGACAGGGCGGGCTTATAGGCTCCACCACTAAATAGACCCATAAAAGCCAGATGCGCGAATAAAACCTAAAACACGATCGACCATAGCAGCATCGTCTCCTAACATAAAAGGAAGCGCATCTGGGAGATTAAAAGATTGTCGCAAAGCAATTAAAAGTGGACAGTCCACCAGGATGTGGACCACTGTCAAGGGGGCGCCACAGTCACACTGTGGTGCGTCCTCCCGCCGAAGAAGGTGGCCATGCGTCAGCCATGTGTGGCCGATTCGTAGGCGGCAGAGAACAACAGATTCCCTACGAGACGACCGCAGTGAGGACTTCCATGCGGCCGTAGAGAGCTTCACTGCACGAAGCTTGTTGGGGTGAGCAGAGTTAGCCCACTCGTAGTCCCACAGGCTACGGATCTTCCGATGGAACTCCAGTCGGAGATCGCTCTCTGGAAGACCAATAGCCAATGGACTGGAGGAAGTAGCCTGCTTAGCCTGCTGATCCACAGGTCCGTTCCAGGAATGCCGATGTGGCCTGTGGTCCAAACAAAGACCACCGAGCGACCAGACCGAACAAGCCTGGAAAGAGACTCCTGTATGGATTGCACCAAAGGATGTTTCGGGAAACATTTGCCGAGGGCTTGCAAACCACTAAGGGAGTCAGAACAGATGACCAGAGACTCCCCATGGCAACCTCTGAGATGTTCAAGTGCCCGATAGATGGCAACTAGTTCCGCTGTGACCACGCTACTTCCACAGGGCAGTGAATGCTGTTCAGTATGTGCACCATGGACGTATGCACAGCCAGTACGGCCGTCGACCACAGAACCATCCGTGTACACGACGTCCGCGCCACAGAACGACTCCAAAACCGCCTGAAACTGGCGACGGAGACTCAGTGGCGCTACAGAGGCTTTTGATACATGCGCCAAGTCCAGCCGAAGCTGTGGACGTGAAAGTGACCAGGGAGCGATGCGGTAAGGCCTGTGAAAAGCAGGAGGGATAGGAAGGGACTCAAGAGACGACAGGACGGAACGAACACGCACCGCGATCGGAAGACCCGACCTCGGTCGTCGTTGTGGAGATGGAAGTGCAGCAGTTGGAAAAAGAAGCCTGCGATTCGGATGATGTGGTACCTCATGAACATGGGCAGCATAGGAGGCCAACAGCTGCCGCCGCCGAAATCGCAGGGGAAGGACTCCAGCTTCGGCTAGTAGGCTTTCCACTGGGCTTGTCCGAAAGGCCCCTGTCGCTAAACGGACGCCACTGTGAAGTACTGGGTCCAAGACCTGCAATGCAGATGGGGCTGCTGAACCATACACAAAGCTCCCGTAATCCAATCGCGACTGAATCAGTGCCCTGTAGAGCTGCAAAAGACTCGTACGGGCGGCTCCCCAACTAGTGTGGCTGAGGCAGCGGAGGATATTGAGGTACCTCACGCACTTCTGCTTGAGCTGGCGAAGATGAGGCACCGAAGTGAGCCGGTTGTCGAAGAGCATGCCAAGAAATCGGTGAGTCTCTTCGACACGAAGAAGTTCGTCATATAAATATAGCTCTGGGTCCAAATGGACAGCTCGACGACGGCAGAAGTGCATAATCCGGGTTTTGGATGGAGAAAACTTGAACCCATGGGTTGAGGCCCACGACTGCGCTTTTCGAATGGCTCCCTGTAGACGCCTTTCAGCTACCCCAATGCTTGCTGAGCTGAAGTATAGGCAGAAGTCATCGGCAAACAAAGAAGAAGAAACCGATGACCCCACTGCCTCAGCAAGTCCATTGATGGCGATTAAAAATAGGGGTACACTAAGTACAGAGCCCTGTGGGACACCGTTCTCCTGGACGTGAGAGGAGCTGAGGGAAGTACCAACCCGTACCCGAAAAGATCGGAGGGAAAGAAAGTTCTGAATAAAAAGTGGGAGCGGACCTTGCAATCCCCAACCGTGCAGTGTAGCCAGAATGTGGTGGCGCCAAGTGGTATCGTAGGCCTTTCTGAGGTCGAAAAAGACGGCAACAAGGTGCTCACGCCTGCTAAATGCCGTACGAATGGCGGACTCCAGAGCCACTAGGTTGTCGACAGTGGAGCGGCCTTGACGGAAACCCCCTTGACGTGGGGACAACAGACCCCGATGTTCTAGGATCCACATAAGCCGCCGGCTCACCATACGTTCGAATAGCTTGCACAGAACGTTGGTGAGACTGATTGGGCGGTAACTATCAGCCACCTGTGGGTCAGCACCAGGTTTGATCACCGGAATAATGATGCTTTCCCGCCATTGTGACGGGAAAGCCCCCTCCACCCATAAACGGTTAAACAGGGCGAGAAGCTGGTGTTGAAACTCCACGGAAAGGTGCCGGATGAACTGGCTGTGGATTCTGTCCGGTCCTGGAGAGGTATCGGGGCATGCGGCAAGGGCAGTTTCGAATTCCCATTTACTGAAAGCAGAGTTGTACACTTCGGCGCGACGAGTGTGAAAGGACAGCCGTCTCTGTTCAACACGCTCCTTCAGTGCACGGAAGTCCGCACTGTATTCACATGTTGCAGAGGTGCGAGCATAATGCTCGGCCATGTGTTCTGCAATGGAAATCGGGTCGGTGCATAGGGTACCCTGGATGCGTAGGCTGGGAATCGCCGCCGGTGGACGGTACCCAAATAGGCGCCGAACCTGCGACCACACCCGAGATGCTGAGGCGCGACGGCCGATGCTGGCGACATACGTCTCCCAACAGTCCCGTTTACCCTGCCTGATGAGCTGTCGAGCCCGGGCCTGGAGCCGTTTAAAATCTATTAGGTGTTCTACAGTGGGGTGTCGACGATGCCGCTGGAGCGCTCGACGACGATCCCGAATGGCCTCAGCGATTTCCGGCGTCCACCAGGGCACAGACTTACGCCGTGGGGAGCCAGAAGTGGTGGGAATGGTTGACTCAGCGGCTGAGACTATCGTGCTGGTTACCTGGTCAATCGCCATGTCCACATCAGCTGGCAGTGGAACAGGAACCGTTGCAACTGAGGTGTAGCGTTGCCAATCAGCTCGACGGAGAGACCATCGAGATGGGCAGCCCGGAGGTTGAAAATCCAGGAGCGACACAAGGATGGGAAAATGGTCGCTGTTGCAAAGGTCATCATGGACCCTCCACTGGAAATGCGGGAGCAGGCTCGGGGTACAAACGGAGAGATCTATAGCTGAGTAGGTGCCTCGTGCCATGCAAAAATGCGTGGGTGCACCAGTGTTTAACAGGCAGACGTCTTGCTGCGATAAGAGCGTCTCTATGTCCCTACCGCGAGCTGTTGTCTGCGCTCCACCCCACAAGGGATGGTGAGCATTGAAGTCCCCCAGAATCAGAAATGGTGGGGGAAGTTGTGCCACCAGGGTAGCAAGGTCAGTAATTGAAATCATCTCATCTGGAGGAAGGTAAAGTGAACAGATCGTCAGTTCCTGCATAGCCCGGATCCGAACAGCCACCGCCTCAAGAGTCGTGTGTAGAGGCACAGCGGCACTGGGGACAGTGGCAAGGACGTAGATACAGACACCTCCAGAGACCCTGTCATATACGAGACGATTTTTGTAATAGCCCCGATACCCACGAAGGGCTAGGGTCCTATTAGCAGGAAACCAGGTTTCCTGCAGGGCTACACAAAACGCTGGGAAGCGGCACAACAAGTGCTGTAACTCTGGCAGATGGTGGAAAAATCCGCCACAGTTCCACTGGAGGATCAGAGAGCCTCCTGGTCGCTGGGGCATGCTGAATTCGGCGGCGCGGTAGGGGTCGCAGTATCTTCTGCCGTCGCCGATTTCTGAGGCAGAGCCTCAACGTCCATGGCTTCAGCAGACTCGGCAATTGCCAAGTCTTTGGGGGACGCGAGAATCTCTATCTCGTCCTCAGAAGAAGAGGTGGAGGGGGGTGGTGGCAAGGTTGCCACCAGGGTATCCTTCTCCTTAGGTGGTTTCTTGTCTTTCTTCTTCTTCTTCGTTTCGCGCTTCTCTTTAGGTTTCTCATGCTGGGAGGGTGCTGCCAGCTCAGTCCCCAGGACTGAGGAGCGGCGTGCAGCCCTGCGACCAGCTGGCAGTACTTTCTGCCATCCACTGGCATCCGCTGATTCAGCGGGAGAAACCTTAGAGGGAAGGGATCCAAGCGACCCCTTCCTAGTGCGAGGAGCCAGAGCAGGCTATTGTGACTCTGGCTCACATGTGGGGACTGATGTCCCCATTGGTTGGGGGATTTTTGCTTCCAAGGCAGGGGCTTTGGAAGAAACAGTGTGAGATGTGCCCCCTACCACCAAGGGGGCAGATGGTGACGGTTGGGCTCGAGGGCCCACTGTGACAGACGGAACTGGCGGTAAACTAGTCTGTGGAAAAGGTTTCGTGGCTGCTGCATAGGATGTTTTGATGCTGACCGGGTGGAGTTTCTCATATTTCCTCTTGGCCTCGGAATAAGACAGCCTATCCATGGTTTTGTATTGCATGATCTTCCTTTCTTTGTGAAGTACAGAGCAGGTAGGCGAGCAAGGTGGGTGCTGCTGTCCACAGTTAACACAAATGGGAGGTGGTGTGCAAGGGAGGTCCGGGTGCGATGGACGACCACAGTCCCGACAGGTGGAGTTGGCGGTACACCTGGAGGACATGTGCCCAAACCTCCAGCACTTAAAACAGCGCATAGGGGGAGGAACGTAGGGCTTTATGTCACACTGGTATATCATCACCTTGACCTTCTCAGGCAATGAGTCGCCCTCGAAGGCCAAGATGAATGCACCAGTGGCGACCCTGTTGTCCTTCGGACCCCTATGGACTCGCCTTACAAAGTGGACACCTCGCCGTTCCAAGTTCTTGCGGAGTTCGTCATCTGACTGCAAAAGGAGATCCCTATGAAAAATCAAACCCTGTACCATGTTCAGGCTTTTGTGTGGGGTGATAGTAACGGGAACATCACCCAGCTTGTCACAGGCGAGCAAAGCCCGTGACTGTGCTGGGGATGACGTCGTTATTAAAACTGACCCCGATCGCATCTTCGACATGCCGTCTACTTCTCCAAACTTATCTTCCAAGTTCTCTACGAAAAAGAGAGGCTTTGTGTTCACGAAAGATTCACCATCAGTCCTGGAACATACTAAATACCTTGGAGCATATGGTTGTCCTCGGCTACGAGACCTGCGTTCCTCCCATGGCGTGGCCAAGGAAGGGAACGACTGGGGGTCATAAGTCTCAGCATTGAATTCTAGTTTTCCTTTCTTAGAGACGGTGGATAAACGCCCACCAGCGTTACTCTGGGTTCTTTTCATCGTGGTCCCACGAGCAGCTAGGGAAATGAAGGTCCACCCAGGCAGAGCCCCGCTTGCCTGGGTAAGCCTTGTACAACTGAGGTGCGGCAGGTTCCTCAGAGGTTGCTCGCTAGCGGCTGTTCTACCTCAACAGCCATGCATCTCCTCGGCACGTAGCACACCTTGAGATTGAGGGTTTTTTTAGAGAGGTTTGTACCGTCCTCGCGACCCGGGCGATGAAGCCAAGATCCCCGGGCTCTGAAACGTACAACGTTGCACCGTCGCGCCGAACGATGGTCGTTGAAGCACGCACAGAGCTTACGGTGTAGCGGACTGTTGGCGCGACACAGCCCACAGCTCAGGACCCCGGGTTCGCCAAGCCCGTACTCAGCAAATTAATGCTGAGCCCCTGAGGGTACCTTTCTTGTAGAACCTCCAGCATTTCTGTGCCATCACCGAGACTAAACGAATTGTTGCGGGGAAGCATGGCTACTCTTAAAATACCCCATAGCTTCTGTTAATTCTACCTGTTAAGACGAACGAACAATACTCAAGAAATGGTTGAACGAGAGTTTTACAAGCGAGTTTCCTATAGATTTTTAGTTTCTCCACTTCTGAAGTCTGCTGAGCCTCCTTAATTTGGTTTCTCATTGATAGTTACTATTACATAGTAGCAGTTAATATGTAAAAACGACAGTAGTCTACATAATTTAAAACCATAATGACATTTTTTCGACGGTGACTGTATACAAATAATTAAAAGTTAGTTGAATTACCGCTGCTAGTCACAAATTGTCTTACAACTATAAATCCTGTTTCTTTAATTACATGTTTCGAGGCTGCACCTCATCTTCAGGTTATTTAGGCATTATAGTTAAATCGTGTGACGTCGCCTATCTTTTAGTATTTCAGAGGTTTATTGCTACAGGCAGGAGGACTTTGTTAATGTAAAATTATTCTGAAGTATTTCTGTAATCTTTATAATGCCGGAATAACCTGAAGATGAGGCGCAGCCTCGAATCTTGTAGTTAAATAAACAATATTTACATTTGTAAAACAATGTGACTGATAGCGGTAATACAAATAACCTGTTAATGACAGTAGTCTACGATCGCAAATATTTGTTTTATTCACTCACTGGTTTCAATCCTCATAATCATCTTCTGATTGATCTGTGGTCTTTGAAGTTAATAAAAGAGGCAAATAAAATGTAAAGCCATGATTGACCTAATTGCATGGTGTAAAACATTACGAAATTATTATAAACACTCATGGCCCGTACTGTATTGTAGATCGTCACATGCTCATTTACATATTTACACTTTTGTTAACTTCAAGGACTGTCATAATCTGTTGTAGTTATTACATATAGTAAAACTTGGGGTCAATATTATTTTCAAAATGACCATATAACCTCTAATCCAGCAAAGTAGCTGAGGTAATTTTTAATTTCTGAAAGTTTGAAGCCGTGGCGGAGTGGCCGAGCGCATTGAGCCGCTATACTCCAATGCGCGAGGCCGTTCCCCGTCGGGGGTTCGAATCCCACCTCGGGCATGGGTGTTTGTGCTGTCTTTAGTATAAGTAGTTAGTAAGTTTGCGAACTGATATGACCTCGTAGTTAAGTCCCATAAGCTTAACAAACATTTGACATTTTTGAAAGTTTGAAGGAAATGAATTTCCACAAAATAACGAATTTCATAAAAATAATTTATGCCGCTTTCTTTTACGTCAGATCTCATTTAAACTAAAAAAGCTTAAAAAATGTACATGTCGCGCATTATAATTCCAAACCTACGGCTTTTAACAAGTAACATTAACACGAAGCTACAATTCTGCAAAAACGGTAGTATACACAAAATCTGTCACTGAAAAACGCGATCTGCAACAGACAAAGAGGAAAGAATTTTAAAATATGATAAAAGGAGCACACATAACTCAAAAGGACAAACATAGGAATTAAATCCACCTTCGTAGCTCACTTTATTCAAGATTGTCTCTCAGCCCACAGCTTCGAATCCAACGTCGTAATTCTTCACAATTAAAGAAGGGATACTACATAGAAAGATGAAAAAACAGGAAATTATTCCTATATGGCGCGTAAATTCATTGAAAAGACGCTGAAAAAGCACTGTACTGGATGTATGCTGCCTCGTTGTTGGCTGTTTCCTTTTACACACTCTCGTAGCTGCGTTCGTACGTTAGTCAACATGCTCTTTCCTTGTGAACAGTGTAAGTCGCACGTTGTTTTCACAGCACGCTAGCGGCATCTAGAGGCCTTCTAACGTTTGCCGCCTCACTGCAGGGGACGCAGCGTAAGAATACTGCTGTGATTTTAACTTCCCCTTGACTGTAAATGAAAAACTTTAATATTACCGAGTTAAAGCACGCAATTTCCAGACAAACAAAGAAAAATTGAAAAGTATGAGATGTTAAACTTTCTCTTTACTTTTAATCTACCGAAATGTACTGTTTTTGTAATCATAACTTGCCGTTTTTTCTTACTATATTATTGGGTACGTTGTTTTTAAATCTATCCTAATTTTAGTTTCGTAATCGACTGACTGATTCATCACAGTACAATGTAAGATATATTTTTCTTTCTCTTTTCTGAAGACATATTCCATGCATATTCGAATTTTTTTTGTCTAAACTCCCACAGCATTACTTTTACGTAAAGAATTTAAACATCTATTACGTAATTACCGCACTACATTCATTTGCATATATAATTCGTTTACAAGACGAAAAATAAATTTTCCAAGGACTCATGCGATATTTGAATTTTGAGCACGTCTTATACACTGCTGCAGTGTCTAGCTAAGAAAACAAGAAGTTCCTTGTGGTTAAAAAGTTACTTACACTTTTGGGGCGTAGTTCATCCTTTGACATCAAAAACTGCCTTTTTCGGAACTATAGCGACGCATGAATACATTCTCCACATCTGTGCTCAACAACAATGTTCATAAATTACTCATGTTACGCTGTACTATGCATGATGGCATTTTATTTCATCTTCTGAGGATGTACTAAGCCTAGAACGACTGATACACTATTGTAACAATATTAATATGCTGTTTATATGCATAAATTCAGCCGTGTATAAGAAGTGCTACAATCGCATTGCTATCACAGGCTTCCTGCGTGGTTTTAAGTTAGATATTTGCAACTATTTCCTGTGACTGATCGCTATTCGCGGGAACGTATGATACCTGTTGTATTCTGTTCCTGTAGAAATGCACATTACATTTGGCTTTACTACAGTCATCGATATTTTTCTTGTTTTTTACATCTTCCAACAACATAATAATGCAGTGTTTCGTCCGCGAACAGCTACGTGGAGTTAAGACTTTTTTTGCCAAATCTTTTTTCTATGGTACATACAGTAACGGCCGTATCACAACCCTTACATGAACCAGGCCACCCAGATCTTAATTTTCTGTAGTTTCCCTAAATCAGGCAAAGGTCAGGATGGTTTCTTTGAAATGTCACGGTCGATTTCCTTCCCCATCATTATCAAAACCAACCCAAGTTTGTGCGACCTACATAAGACCACGCACTTTAATTTCATTCCTTCTTTCTTCAAATTGTATGTGGACCTGGGCTATGTTAAGTTATTCAGAATATATCATTTATAAGCCTTAAGCTGTATGTTATGCCTCTATCTTTACCAGCCCGACGTCGTCTCTCCTTCAGCTTTCTCTATCCACTTTCTCTTTTCTTCTCTGTCCATTTCCTCCTCTCCTCTCTGTTCATCTCCTCCTACCCTTCTCTCTGCCCATCTCCAATTCCCATTCACTGCTAATCACCTCGTCTCAGTCCATTGCCTCCTCCGTGATGAATTATCTAATTCAGATGTCATGGTGATCAGTGAAGCAGTGTCTAAGTTTATTGCAAGGTACCCTCTGCCAAGCCCCGAATGAAGACTGAGGTTGACGGTGTTGTTCTTCCAGTGATTAGTGAAGCAGTGCCAAGCCCCGAATGAAGACTTAGGTAGACGGTGATGTTCTTCCAAGTGATTAGTGGAGCAGTGTCTAGGGTTTATTGCAAGGTACCCTCCGCCAAGCCACGAATGAAGACTTAGGTAGACGGTGATGTTCTTCCAGTGATTAGTGAAGCAGTGTCTAGGGTTTATTGCAAGGTCCCCTCCGCCATGCCCCGTATGAAGTCTTAGGTAGACAGTGACGTTCTTCCAGTTTTGAAGTTAACTATGGAAAATTCGATCAAGATTGGCAACAAAACGTATATTTTGGAGAAGTTCGTAGATAAAGTACCCTCTGTCATGCATCATACAAAATTTTACGTTGACCGTGACTTTCTTCTTGTCCTAAAAATCAAGCGTGCAACGTTTCATCGCAGTCGGATGACCGGTACGGCAGCGCATTAAATACGAACAAACATGACGCGGCAGTTTCCCAGGCGTCTCCGTGCTTATGACTTCATATCACCTACATTATAAGCCGTACAATGAAATAATTTTGTTGGTACATTCAGTGGCATAAATGTATACTCTTTGAAAAATATGTTACACTTAGTAACAAAGAAGGAATAAAATTACACGTCATTCATAATGCGGCACTTTTTCATGCATGTCAGTGTTAGTGACGTCGTAACTCATGAATTAATGCCTATAACCTTTCATCGCAATCGGATGAATGGTACGGCATAAAATACGACGAAACTTACAAACATTCATTTTTAAACATTGTACTAGCTGAAACCCAGCTTTGCCAGGGTATTTATCTAAGCTTTGGGTTAGTACTTCTCCTATCTCTTTTCTCTGTCCATCTCCTTTCTTCTCCACGCATGTTATATTCATGGGAGAATATATAAGAAACTAGCAAACCCGGCAACGCTTCGCAATGTCTAAATATGCTTGGCAATTGAATATACATCGTACACTCCTTACCTTACTCTCTCTGCCCTTCAACCCTCCAATCTTCTTACCTTCGTATTTCACCTCTCACGCTTCGCATTGTATAAAGTAGCTGAAACTCCTGCATTGCTGGGGGTATTTCTTTATCCCAATATTCAGTTAGTACATGTACTCTTCCCGCCTCTATCTTGCTCCCTCCTCTGCCTACCTACCACTGCCTATTCTCCTCTTATTACCGCCTGCCGCTTTTTGTCAATCTCCTGTCCCATTCTATCTGTTGAGCTTTTCCCTCTCTTGTATATGAAGTACAAGATCATGCCTGATGCGTCAGTTTTATGGCATCTACAGCGAAACAGTTGCGAGCGGTAGACTTCTTTTCATAATTTTTTGGAAAGGGGTGAGTTACAAAACGCTTCATCGACGTCCGAAATTACATGCAAACTTTGTTGAAGGTCACTAACTACTCCTATTTTCCAATAATTGACTCATAAATCTGGGTATTCTCATGCGGTGGCGTCTCATTATTTCTGACTTCATATCTTTTGAGCGATGTGTCGTGCTCTTTTGTTTTTGGGTCAGGAACCTTCGTGGGCGTACGGTGAACATTTCACCAAAGTTTCATTGCAGTTGAATGAATGTTTTATGAACACATAGAGGACAAACAGACAAACATTCTTATATATAGAGATAAGGCTGTTTTGCATAATGTATAAAATTATAAGTGCATTATCCAAACAAAGAAAGATATAATAAAAATTATATGTAACAAATGATACGCAACATTCATTCAGTTCAGTCCAGGAGCTGGTACGAATGAATTGTACGGTGAGCCAACCCTGGAGGAAGCGACATGAAGTCCATGTGAGAAACATTGAGATATCAAATCCACTATGCCCTCTGATAATAGTGATAGAAAATGCATGTCTCGCGGGAAACTACAGTCAATTCAAGTTAAAAGGTAGATCTGTTGGAAATAATGGGTACTCTTTGGATGTACTCTGTCATTTCCTTGTAACTTTATACAAGTCTATTGCCCTAAACAAGTGTATTGCTTTGGCCTGCAGCCATGTACGGTTCACAGCTCAAAGTTGTCACAGTACTGTCAGCTTTCCAGGAATTTCCTTAAGCTGACTGGAATACAAGTGTGTCCTGGATAGTAAATAAGAAATGTATTAAAACGTGCTGCATGATGGGACATGTGTAATGTGGCGGATTTTGATAAACGTTCCTGTTTATTTTCTCATATCTCATTGACTACGAATCGTACTGTAATACCATTTTGAAGGTACATTCAGCTATACTTACTTGTATGTACTGTCTGTAAAATTTCCTGCGCCTACAATTGTAACGTAATAACCAATGCCGTAGGTTTACTCCATGAACAGCGGAAAAGATGTAAGCGAGAAACTTTCTCCCTGTCGTCATTTTGTTGGGCTTGATAGCGATGATAAGGTTTGTAATTATGTTTTTATGTTTATTGCAAGTCGCCAAGTACGCTTATGCTCATATAACGTATGTATAAAGTCTGGTCATATGATGCGGCAGTTTTTCCCACTCCTGTTTTTTATGACGTTATATCGTGAACCATGTGTCCTATGTGGTTCTTACCCCTACTACCTCACGGCAAGGAATATGTGTATCATATTTGGTTGAAACAACATAATGTGTGTACATTCGAAAATAATTTTATAGATTTTACTGTGGCAACGACAGCCGACAAACGTACTTCAGTAAAACGTAATCGACTGTTTTCCAATAACTTCGGTAATTATCTCATACTCGAAAAAAACTGGTAAAAGTTAACACCATTTACGTAACGCAAAATAACTTACGGAAACCGTAGCTAGATGTACATGGAGCAGAACAGAGTAATTCGCCCAGAGAATCAAGACCCCCCAAAAAACACACATCGACAAATCTCATTGGGAACTATTCGTAAATCAGTGAGACAGCGGCCTCACACAATTCTGCCGTATCAGTCGAGATACTGGCCGAAGGCAATATATGTAGATTATTTCCTCCCTTCCCCTTGCCCCTTGCTCTCCATCAAGGACAAACGCATTCACAGCGCATCGGAAGCAATAGCCAATATTTCACTAGCTGATACTGCTACCCGTCCATGAGTTAGACAACGTTATCTGCATGGTATTCGACCTTAACTGAAGGATGTGCAAGAGATAAGAAAAGAGCGCTTAACAACGTAGTATTGACGACGCAAGTTTCAGAATGCAAACCTTGCCTCTTCCAACAGTACCATTTCCTCACTTCACTTCACTTAGTTATAGCACAGTGCAACACAAACGATCACAACTCTTACTGTTTAAAAGTTATGACCGTCTCGAAGACGAAGCCACACTACCAAGACAAGCCATAAAATTTAAATTCATTTTCTACTTAATTTACGGAAGAGTTATAATATTTTATTATTTTTTTCCGTTCCAGTCGTTAGAACATTCACTGCCGCAAAACTTTGTACACCTGGAAAGACGACGCCAATTTTGTTCCGATGACGGCAGATGCCACCTGGGGAATAGTAGAGGTACTGATAATGGTTTCAACGTCGTCCGCCAACAGAGAGCGTGGTGACATAGCTGGCAGACCGTCATCTGTCTCTTGTCAGACCAAAAGTGTGAACACGTTGCCAACCGGTTACGAGCAAGGAGATGGAAACGAAACATTTTTCTGCAGATACACTTAAACCTACTCACATTGTAGTGAAACTTGTCGAACCACTTCGCAGCTTAGCCCACACGCCGCTCTGGATGGACAATTACTACAACAGCGTCCATTTGTGTCACTGTCTGACGTAACAACTATGTTGTTGTTGTTGTGGTCTTCAGTCCGGAGACTGGTTTGATGCAGCTCTCCACAATACCCTATCCTGAGCAAGCCTCTTCAATTCCACATAAGAACGGCAACCTACATCTGTCTGAATCTGCTTACTGTATCCATCTCTTGGTCTTCCTCTGCGATTTTTACCCCACACACTTCCCTCCAACGCTAAATTCACAATTCCTTGATGTCTAAGAATGTGCCCTACCAATCTATCCCTTCTTTTAGTCAAGGTATGCCAGAAATTTCTTTTCTCCCCAATTCTGTTCAGTACCTCCTCATTAGTTACGCGATCCACCCACCTAATCTTCAGCATTCTTCTGTAGCACCATATTTCAAAAGTCTCTATCCTCTTCCTGTCCGCACTCTTTATCGTCCATGTCTCACTCCCATACAAGGCAACACTCCATACAAATGCCTTCAGAAAGGACTTCCTTAGGCTTAAATCAATATTCGATGTTAACAAATTTCTCTTTTTCGAAAACGCTTTTTTACCCATTACCATTTTTCATTTTATATCTTCTGTACGGCGACCATCATTTGTTATTTTACTGCCAAAGTAACAAAACTCATCTACCTCCTTTATTGCTTCGTTTCCCAATCTAATTCCTTCAGCATCACCTGATTTTCTTATACTGCACTCCATTACTATAGTTTTGCTCTTGTTAATGTTCATCTTATATGCACCTTTCAGCACACTGTCCATTACGTTCAATTGCTCTTCCAGGTCCTTTGCTGTATCTGACATACCTGGCATAATTCCACTGAATCTATACATCTTACAAAATTGGCTGCATGTTTGTGTGTGTATGTTTCACAGCTCCAAAACTACTAGACCAATTTCAACCAGATTTGGTATACATGTTCCTTACTATCAGACAACAATCTCTGTCGGGGTAAGAACCACCTACGACACATACGTCAGAGATATGACGTCATAAACAATGACATTCGTGAAAAACGGCCGCATCATGTGCGATATTCTACATCTTCTCCTAAACTAATCGACCGATTTAACCACATTTTGGTACAAAAATTCTGTAAGTCATTTGGTATATGGCAAAAACCACCTGCCATACATAATTCACACGATTTCACGTCATAAACAACGAAAACTGTCCCTTCTTACGGCGCGAATACCCTGATTTTATTCGTCAACTATTTGAGAGTGAGAGCAGTTAGCGATTTGCAATAAACTTTGAACATAATTTCAAATATTTACGAAACTTTTTCTCGCTGATAAACCCAAGAAAATTATGAAAGGAAAAATGTTTATCGCTTACTACTTTCCCGAAGTTCAATATTTATATCTACGGAATTTGGCATGACGTTACAAGTTATTACTTTTACACTGTAAATAGTATTCGCGAGGCAGTACACATACATAATAGTGAATGTTCCTTCCATATTATATCATACTTCGACATATAGTTCATGAGATATGAAGTCATAAAACGACGTATTTTATAGACATTAGGCAAATATAGCACTGTGTGTACCTACAAATTGACATCATAGTGCGACACATATGACGTCATAAACAATGAAATTTCCGAATAACTGTTACATCTTGCGGTATTTTTTCATATCTCCACCTACAATAATGGTCTGATTTCAGCTAAACTTGGTAAAAATATTGCGTACTATCATACAACAATCGCTGTGGAGTTAAAACTACCTACTACACATGGTTCGTGAGATATGACGTCGTAAAAAGTGAGTCACAAAAACTCTCAGGGTTGGTAGCCCTGCACAAGGCCAAACGTGCGGTGTCAGTGCGATCGGAAAAGATAAGTAAAATTCAAAATTCAAATATTTGTATAGTTTATGGGACTTAACTACGGGGTCATCAGTTCCTAAACTTACAAACTACTTATGAACTACTTACGAACTAGGACGGCACAAATATCCATGCCCGAGGGGGGATTCGAACCCCCGACCGTAGTGGCCGTGAAGACCGTGACTGGAGCGCCTTAGTCCCCTCGGCCACCGCGGCCGGCAAAAGATAAGTAATTTAAGTAGAAATAAAGCGTAGTTTAACACTATAAGTAGCTACAAAACATTTATTAGCGTGCTCTTAAAGCTTACCACTAAAGGTTTTTCTTTTATTCACGTATTTATCCAGTAATCACTAAAAGTACGGTTTGTTTACATACGTCCTTGTTAGGCCTAAATTCCGAGTGTGTATATTTAGCGTTTCTCCGTAATTTTAAGTGCATTTAACACAATTAACTAACTAAATACGTTTATTAGTGTCGTCTTCAAGCTCACCATTAAAGGTTCTTTTCTTTTTTCGCGCATTGTCTCAGTAATCGCGAAAAGTTGTTTTGTGTACACTCAAAGGCCAAATTCGCGAGTGTGAAAATTTAGTGTTATACCGCAATTTTAAGTGCATTAACTAACAGCTCACACGTATTTTAGTGTCCTAAGCAAATCTAGTAACCCTTTCTATCTTTAGTTAATATATATTGTCGATATCACGTAGTAACAACCATGAATGCAATGTGTTTGAGCTGCAGTAGGTTTGTTCGTTTTGGGTTTCAATGCAGCTGTTGTGACAAATGGTTTCATTGGGGGGGATGTAGCGGTGTGGGGAAAGAGGGAAACAAACGAATCTATTCTTTTGTTTTGCAAAGTGTGTTCAAGGGACAGAAAAATAGCTGAACAGGAAGGGAAGATTAGGGCCCTTCAGGCTGAACTGGATAGTGCTAGGGAGGAACTTACGAGGTTAAGGGGAGAGAAGGGTGAGCAGGGGTGGGAAGTGGTAGCAGGGAACAGGGGCCACAGAGAGAGTATAGTTCCTGACAACTTCACAATTGGCACAAACAACAGATTTGCCTTGCTACCACAGTCAAGTGAGGAAGATGCTCCTTTAGAAGTAGGAGTTAGGAAGCAACAGACTTTCACAAGGAAACCAACGGTTTCAAAAAAAGTAGATAGTAGGAGGAAAGTTCTATTGTTAGAAAGTAGTCATGGAAGAGGTGTGCGCCAGATTTTGCAGGAAAAACTAGGTGACAGGTACCAGGTCACAAACATTTTCAAGCCCAGTGCAGGTCTAAGCCAGGTGGTAGAGGATATAGGTTCCTCGTGTAAGGGTTTCACAAAACGGGATCATGTTGTTATAGTGGGTGGGGTGGGAAACAGCATTGGTAGGGATCAGGGCTACAATATTGAATGTGACCTGGTTAAAATAGCTTCTGCAACGACCCAGACAAATGTTGGACTGTTGCCTGCTTTCATGCGGCATGATCAACCCCAATTGAACCGCTCCGTCAGGAGAGTCAATGTGGAGATTGATCAACTGCTTAGGGCGGCCACTCTGTCGGCCATAGGTTTGGTTCCTGTGGATGCTGTTGATAGGTGGGATTTCACTAGACATGGCCTGCATCTCAATAGGAAAGGAAAGGGGAAACTAGCTGGGTTGATAGCAAAATCCTTAAGGGGGGACACTGCAATTCATGAAGGTACTTCTTTTTTAGGCTAAGATAATTGTCCAGTAAGAAGCTCAGGCAGGCAGGTGCTAAAAATGTTGAAAAATCAAATATTTCTCAGAAAAGTAAAGTAATAAATAATGTTAGCATTTTTCACCAGAATATTGGGGGACTAAAGAATAAAATAGATGAGCTTTTAGTTTGTTTAGATGGTATAGAAACTGATAATGTAATAGATATACTATGCCTGTCTGAGCATCACATTGTCACCGGTATGGAAAATGTGAATGTCAGTGGATATAAATTAGTCTCAAATGTAAGTAGAGATAATAAGAGGAGGAGTTGCCATATATATCAAAAGCTATCAGAGTGTAAAAAATGTAGAAACAAAAAAGTTTTGTGTAGAGCAGCATATTGAAACATGTGCCTGCCAGCTTAAACTTAATGATGATTATCTTATAATTGTAACAATATATAGGTCCCCTTCTGGGAACTTTCAGTTATTTCTGGAAAACTTTGATGCCTTGTTGTGCTATCTGTCAGATAGGGGGAAGCAAATTATTATTTGTGGTGATTTCAATGTAGATTCACTGAAAGAGTGTAATAGGAAGAAAGACCTGGAAGTCTTACTTGGCTCATTCAATCTGACATCCGTTATTGATTTCCCTACTCGGGTAGTAAAGGACAGCAGTACATTGATAGACAACTTTTTTATAGACCAAGATAAGTTTAACAACATAAATGCTTGTCCCATTGAGAATGGTCTTTCGGATCATGGTGCACAGCTAGTAACAGTATATGAAATAGCTCCGTTCAGTAATTCGAAACAGTCCACCAGAATTGTGCGCTCGATTAATGACTTAACAACTAAAAATTTCAAAGAAAGTCTACAGCAGTTAGACTGGGATGAGGTTTACAAGGAACCTGATGTTAATTTAAAATATAATTTATTTCACGATACATTTGTAAGGGTATTTGATAACTGTTTCCCCAAGAAATTAGTAAAATTTAATTCTAAGAAACCATGCAAAAAACCATGGCTTACTAAAGGAATAAAAATATCGTGTAACCGAAAAAGGGAACTATATCTGTCTGCAAGAAAGAGTAATAACCCAGAAACAGTAAAATATTATAAAAGCTACTGTGCTACATTAATAAAAGTTATTAAAAAATCAAGAAGCATGTGCATCTTGTCTGAGATTAGCTCCTCTGATAATAAAATTAAAACAATTTGGAATATTATTAAAAGGGAGACAGGGCAACCAAGAGCAGAGGAAGAGGGTATTACCATCAAAACAAATGAAAACTTTATTAACAAAAAGTCAGAAGTTGAAAACATTTTTAATGATTACTTTTTAAATGTTGTGGAGAAAATAGGATCTAAATGTTCATTAGAAGGAGCCAGGCAATTAATGGAAGAGGCCATACCCACACAATTTGATACAATTGAAATTCCACCCACCTCACCTTCAGAAATTAGCAAAATAATAAACTCTCTCAAGAGTAAACGGTCATATGGAACTGATGGCATTTCCAGCAGGGTATTAAAAACTTGTTCCCAGGAGATAAGTAGGATTCTTAGTCATATTTGTAATAGCTCATTAAAGCAGGGTATTTTCCCAGATAGACTGAAATATGCTATCGTTAAACCTTTGCATAAAAAAGGGGATACATACGATGTCAACAACTACCGGCCCATCTCACTTCTGACAGCTTTATCAAAGATTTTTGAAAAAGTTATGTATTCTTGAGTTGCTTCACATATTAGTATAAATAAAGTTCTAACAAAATGTAAGTTTGGTTTTCAAAAAAGCTTTTCAACTGAAAATGCTATATATACCTTCACTGATGAAATATTAAATGCTTTGAATAACCGGACATCACCAGTAGGGATTTTTTGTGATCTTTCAGAGGCTTTTGATTGTGTAAATCATGGGATTCTTCTAGATAAGCTTAAGTATTGTGGTATGAGTGGGACAGTGCACAAATGGTTTAAATCATACTTAACTGGAAGAGTGCAGAAAGTTGAAATAAGCAGTTCACATGATGTAGATGAGACAATTAATTCTTCTAACTGGGGAGTTATCAAAAATGGGGTCCCACAAGGTTCGGTCTTGGGTCTTTTGCTGTTCTTAATATATATTAATGACTTGCCATTCTACATACACGAAGATGCTAAGCTAGTACTTTTTGCTGATGATTCAAGTATAGCTATCACACCTAACAGGAATTAACTGATGAAATTGTAAATGATATCTTCCAGAAAGTCATTAAGTGGTTCTCTACAAATGGACTCTCATTAAACTTTGATAAAACCCAGTATATACAGTTTCATACAGTAAATGGCATGACACCATTAATAAATTTAGATTTTGAACATAAATCTGTAGCTAAGGTAGAATATTCAAAATTTTTAGGTGTTTACATTGACGAGGGACTGAATTGGAAGATACATATTGAAGATCTCCTGAAACGTCTGAGTTCAGCTACTTATGCTATCAAAGTCATTGCAAAATTTGGTGATATAAATCTCAGTAAATTAGCTTACTACGTCTATTTTCATTCACTGCTTTCATATTGGATCATATTCTGGGGCAATTCAACAGTGAGTAAAAAATTATTCATAGCACAAAAGCGTGTAATCAGAATAATTGCTGGAGCCCACCCAAGAGCATCCTGCAGACATTTATTTAGGGATCTAGGGATACTCACTGTAGCTTCACAATATATATATTCACTCATGAAATTTGTTATTAACAATCCGACCCAATTCAAAAGTAATAGCAGTGTGCATAGCTACAACACTAGGAGAAAGGATGATATTCACTATTCAAGGTTAAATCTAACTCTGGCTCAAAAAGGGGTGAATTATGCTGCCACAAAAGTCTTTGGTCACTTACCAAGTAGCATCAAAAGTCTGACAGATAGCCAACTAGTATTTAAAAAGAAATTAAAGGAATTTATGAATGGCAACTCCTTTTACAATGGAGATGAAATTTTAGATAAAACTTTAAAAAATATATTAAAAAAAAATAAAATGAAAATAAAAAAACAAAATTCTTAAAATATAGATTGTCAAGTATAGACAAAATTTACTAAAATGACACGTTCCACATCATTACGAAATGTCGTATACATGATCTAAGGAACAAGTATTAATCTAATCTAATCTACGCGACGCGTAATTTACGAGATTTCATTCATCCACTATTTATTCTTCGCAAACAGTTTCCTAACATCACACTCCAGAAATTTGGAAAATTATATTACTGGAGGACACAGTCAAGGATATATGATGTCATAACTGCTGAACTAGATAAAATGAAATGTAAATGGACAGATAATCAGGTAGAAGCCGATGGACAGAAAGGGAAGACAACATATAGAGAGGGGGATAGAGTGGAAAGGAAGAGATAGCTATAGCTACAAAGCAGATGGAACAGAGAGATGGGAAGGAGAAGGAGTTAGGCAAAAATAGAGTGGGTAGGAAGAGGCATGCAAGGAAGAAATTGACAGGAAGGAGTGTTGGCATGAGACATTATGGAGGAGAAGATGCAGAGAGAGGAGGGAGGTAGGGAGAGGAAAGAGAAGCTTGGAGAGAGAGTGACGGGGTGATGGACAGGATGGTTGAGGATGAGGAGGTCACTGAGTAACGGAGACGAGATTGATGAAGAGAATGGGAACAGGACATACATACCAAAAGTATATGACTGGAAAAATCATAAACCTGAATAAGCCGGGTTCCACATTTAGTAGGAATAATATATTTGATGCCTTAAAAGAGCCCGTCAAGAAAAGTGAAATCATAATCACTCACAAAGCCATATAGCTCTGAAATGTATGACCAAAAACACGGTTTTTCTTCATTTCAACATTTATGACGATGAATTTTTTACAGCAATCAAGAGGCAACGAGGTAAGAAAGAGTCAAAATGTTCACTCGTTTGTAAACCTATGCCGCGGTGGAGTGGCCGAGCGGTCTAAAGCTCCTCGCTGCGGAGCGCGCGGTTGCTCGCCGTCGGAGATTCGAGTCCTTCCTGGGGCATGGGTATGTGTGTTGTCCTTAGGTTATTTTACCTTACTTTAAATAGTTTCTAAGCTACGGACTGATGACCATGCAGTTTGGTCCGATAGATTTACAAACATTTGAACATTTTGTAAACCTATTGGACTAAATTGCTATGGTCATCAGTCCAGAGACTTACAAACTACTTAAACTAAAGACATTATGCAATAAAATTCCACTTGCTGCTTTAAATACAAGAATATTTATTACTCTATAGGACTTATTTCGGCTTTAGTGCCATCTTCAGGTAATGTCAGATGGTTGTGACATTCATATACATCCTTGGTTTTCGTACTCTCGATTTTTTTTTAATTTTTTTTATTGCTTCTTATATTTCATTAAAGCAATATTTGTTCCTAAAAGTTTTAGGATTTTCTATTGATGTTTGACAGCTTCTTGACAGGGTTATCTGTCAACTGCTCAGGCCGGCCACGTTTGTGCGACTCACCGTGTCCACTGCCACCACTGCCATCATGATGCTTGTCATTTGAAGATGGTCTGCATTGACTGAAACCGGTCATGAAACAAAAATAACAATTCTGCGATCTGGGCTATTTTAATTTTAAAGAAAAATGTGTGTCTGATCTATTTAAAACGCAGCTAAAAATTGGAGGAAAGACGTTTCAGTGTGGAATGTTTGGAAATTATGCATAATATAGTAGTATCAAGAAAACATGTAACAAACTGTGATTTTTAAATGTAAATTGAGAAATTCTGAGACGGTCCAAGACATTAAAGATAAACGTGAAGCAATGAATTAAAATTTGTGATGCGGCCGGGAATCGAACCCGGACCTCCATGCTTACTGCCAAGGCTCTCCATGCAGTAGTGACAATTATCTGTGGAACACAGAAGCAGAATTAAAATTTGTGATGTGGAGAGAAGTCGTACTTAGACTATTTCTAGGGACCTTAGTCGTTAGTGGTGCGGTGGTCTAACGGTAAGACGTCTGCCTAGTAAGCATGGAGGTCTGGGTTCGATTCCCGGCCGCATCACAAATCTTAATTTATTGTTTCAAGTTTATCTTTAAACTGTGCTTTGCTTCATTTTATCTCCCAAATTGCATACATTGATGTGTTTTTGTGAAAAGAGCTATATTTCTCAATAGTTACTACAACTTTAAATCCTTTATTAACTAATTATATATATATATATATATATATATATATATATATATATATATATATATATATATATATATAAAGAGAACGGCGGGAAAATTAAATAATCCCACAATACTCGTGTTGCGTTCACATAGAACCCCAGTACGTGTAGGCTACCCGGTGAACACCGGTGGACGTTTGGTTGCGGTAAACTGGAACTGTGTCTCAACTCACAACGGTAACTTTTCTTTTTGTAATAACTGTCTGTCTGAGGGGAGAAGAGACTAATCCTACGTAATCGTTCATCTAAAATCATCCTATACAATTAGCTGTATTTATATGGAGATATTTAAAATTTGTGTACAGAGGTTGTCGAAGCTATTCTCACGCATTTAGGGTCTTAAGTAAGTCAATTGAAGCATCATTCCCTGTTCTGTAAATTTTCAGTTAATCATCCTTTCTCTGAAAAACATCCCAAGTGCTACAGAGTAGGTCACTTACTTAAAAATAATGCACATACCAGTTAAAAGCTGTGCGTGCGTTGTGGATGTTGAACCTATCGTTAAATCAGACAACAAATTGTTCATTAACACAGCAATTTGGTTTAATTATGGCCCTGATATTGATGTATATACTATTAAATAAGAAACAGTGCATTAAACTGATTATGTGCGCAACGGATATTTTAAACAAAGACAACTGTGACAAGTCACCATTTGAAACAGACACTGACTATACTCAAAAATTTTGACTGCGAGAAAGATATTAAAAAACCACAAATCACTTTCTTAATGCTTGATTGTGAGAATTTTATGCAGATCAGTTTCTGATTATTGAAATTTAGTATAAGAGTCAATTAACTATCATTTACTATGGCACCAATAATGAAATCTGTTCAACAATATTATTAAAATCAATACTGCACTTTAAATCCACTAATAACCAATTATCAAATGAAGGAAGTAGGTTAATTTTCTAACTACGTAAATGAAACAGGAAAGAAAGGTCAAGTTACTTATTATTAATAATCAGCATTACATTACCTACATAATACAACTTCTGACTTGCTGGCAAAGCAGCCTCTGCTCTACATCGGAGCCATACACACAACTCAACCGCTCTCTAAGCGAGCTGAACCACAAGTGCTACTC
This sequence comes from Locusta migratoria, assembly GCA_026315105.1. Classification (NCBI taxonomy): domain Eukaryota; kingdom Metazoa; phylum Arthropoda; class Insecta; order Orthoptera; family Acrididae; genus Locusta; species Locusta migratoria. The sequence goes on along the minus strand of CM048745.1, from coordinate 322,404,967 downwards.
TCTCTCAGTGCGAGCCTCAATGCTATGCAGTACATGATCTTTGCCAAAGATGAAACTTCACAAAGGACACATATCGATACATACAGTATCTTGCAAGCAAGTTACTCGATACAAAACAGGAGGCACAATATTAGACATTTTCTTACAAAAATAATTTTTTTATGGACACGTTTCACAGTGAAACTCTAAGTGCTTCACACGTTTAGGAAAAAAGAAGGATATTAACTTCGCTCCGTTAAATTCAGTGATTATTATTGACCGTCACCTGAACTATACTCTAGGAACGCTCTTAAAGTTTTCTAATTCACTCTAGAAAAGTGCATATGGAGTAGGCCTCCATAAAATGATGACGTTTAAGATCGACAGTTCAAGCGATACTGAGGTACCATGTGTAGATCCATGCTTAAACACCCAGATTAGTACGTGGTGTATCATCCACAGACAGAAATGCAGGAGCTGACTGTGGCATCCACTTTTTCATGTCTTGAGACAAATTATTCCACACCTGCTTGACCTGTTCAAGTAGTTCTGTAAGAGTTGTAGGTTGACTAATCGTTCGCGCCACTTGTCGTCCCATCATATCCCACACGTGCACGATTGCAGACAATCTCAGATATCGTGCTAGCACGTGCTACAGAGCAAGTTGAATTTCAGACGCAGTGTTTGGGCGAACTTTGGAACAACAGCTTCCTGCTGCAAGAATGACAAAAGACTGATCTTAATTTTTTTAACAATTAGATCGTCATTTGATTGATTTATACTGATTTATTGTCCCGATCCGGATTTCGAGTTTAAGCCATTTTGTGCTCCAAAAGAACGCTGAAGATCGCGAAAGTACAACTGGGGAGAAAATATATTTCTTGCAGACCTTGACCAAAAGAAGGGCTCTGCTGATAGGACAAATTCTTACATATCATGTAATTGTGAATTTAGCATTGGAGGGAAGTGTCTGAGGGAAAAATCGCAGCGGAAGACCAAGAGACGAATACAGTAAGAACATTCATATACATGTGGGTTGCCTTTCTTATGAGGAGATGAAAAGGCTTGCTCAGGATAGACTAGGGTGGAGAGCTGCATCAAATCAATCTTCGAACTGAAGACCACAGCAACAACAACAACAACAACGCCACGGCGGAGCGGGCGTGCTCATTGAGGCGCTATGCTACGATGCGCGAGGCCGTTCCCCGTCGGTGGTTCGAATCCTCCCTAAGGCATAGCTGTTTGTATCGTCTTTAGTATAAGGTAGTTCATAATTAGTTTTTAAGTTTAGGGTCTGATGACACCACAGTTAAGTACCTTAAGCTTCACAAACATTTGAACAACAACAACGTGATTAAATTCATCAGTCTTGCTTATAAAAGTCACAGTCGAATATATATATAGAAAAGTTTGCAAATCCACGTGAAAATGAAACGATGATATCATATAAAGTTTGAACATCCACGTGGAAATATATTCACAATGTAAGTACATTTTGTTTACTTGTCTGGTCTAGCCTTAGTAATACTACTCTGAACCAATTGCGGCCAAATGCTTGAAAAAGTTCTACAGCACTGAGGCACCTAAGGAATCTAAAATCATATGATCTTAAAACATCCTGTTCGTACCGAGATCTTATTAGCGTTCCCTCCACAAACACTAAACGTGGGTTGTAGCTAATCACACGTCATAAGGCCTGGAGTGCGGCAAGTATAATTCGGCGAATACACGCCACTTAGACAGCGCTCACCCAGGTCTACGTTGTACGCGCAAACGACCAACACTTAACGTGCAAACAGAATCTGCTTTTATCACTGAAGAACACAACTCGCCATTCCATCTTCCAAGTGATACCTCGATGACACCAGTCTAGCCGTGAATACGATGGTGTGGCGTGAGAGGAAGACGGGCTAGAACTGTGCGTGGCCGTAGTTTTACCGCTAATGTTGGCAACAGATCGTGTTGACACTTCTGTGCTCAGAATCCCTCTTACCTGTGGTGTGGTAGCTGTACCATCTGCCACCGCTGGCGTACAATACGACGATCTTGGTGGAAGCTTGTGCTGCGTGGACGTCCAGAATCCATTGGAACCAGAATCGTTGTACATCTGACGTAACATGACCAAGTTGTGTGCTAATCTCAGAACAGAACATCTTGCCACTCGGAAGCATATGACATCGTTTCCCTTATCTTTCTCTTTTGCTTTCATCATTCCTTCTCTTCCTTCCTATAGTCCACAGTCCCTCCTCAAACAGTACACAATGCAGATTTTTTTCGTTCTAATGATTTCTAACATAGTAAGCTCTTCTCCAACTCTTCATAATACCTCCTGTTTCCCAGCTCTATTCTCCTCTATATTGACATCTCTAGTGCCTCCAAGCTTCTCTTATCTTCCTTACCTAATGTCCATGTCTCTGAAAAAACACATAGCAAGCCTTTTCCTCAAATCTTTGTATAGTGGTCCACTAATGTCAATTTTCTCTTAAGCATTCTTTTGTAATGTCAATTAATTTCCTAATTTCTGTTGTGCATTACGTATATCCCTGTTCATGTGAGTCAAATAATAGAAGTAACGTTCTCTATTTCCTCTCCTCATATATTAATATGCTTTTTCACTTCTTTCTCTAATTATTATGCTTTTGATGTCTTCTTCTTGTTAATTCTTATTGTGTGTTCTTTTTAACCGTGTTAAGGTCATTTAACATTTCATCCATCTCTCCAGCATCTGCAAACCTTACATACTGCTCTCCGGCCCCAAGACCTACTCCTCTTGTTCCATTTCATTTGATTACTTCCTCGAGATAGATACAATTTGAACAGAAGAATAACAGCGCTGGAAAAGAACATTGAGATATCCACTCTGGGGTATGTACTTCATTCAGGGGTTGCTGATGTCATTTGTGGCGCTACTCCTTATTACACATTAAACACATGCCGCGGCGGATTAGCCGTGCGCACTGAGGCGAAGTACTGCGGTACGCGCAGCCGTTCGCCGTCGGGGTTCGAGTCCTCCCTCGGACATGGATGTTAGTGTTGTCCTTAGGTTAGTTTAACCTAGTTTACGTAGTATCTAGGCTAGAGACTAATAACCAAGCAGTTGAGTCCCATAGATTTACAAACATTTGAACACATTAAGCAGTTCTTGTGAAACTGCTACACCATTGTACAATGCAAGTATATTGCATCCCTATACTTTACTCCAAAGGTCGCTGGCTTGGTGTAGCAACAGTGAATCCATATTTTGAATTGAAAAGTAGTGTCTGTTGCAAATTACAATATTTTTTTAATGCGTATCGCTCTTTTGGCGCATCATCAGAACACTCAGAAACAACTGGAAGGCATTATTTGGAGTAAAAGCACACGATGCCCACCATTTTGGACTGGATAAAATCACATCATCAGCGTTGTGATAGACAGGTCCACGTTCACAGCATGAATATCGATACATCACATAGGCAAACGTTACTGCGCGGACAGCTGATGATAGTCAAGTGACGTGAAGAACCGGAATACAGCAAACGCCGCTAGGCGGCGCTGATGAAACGCCGGCATGCGTAACTAAGATTTGGGCGGATAAATTTGAATGATAATGGATGAACATGGTTGAAAATTATTAAAGAATGGAAGTAATAACAGTGATAGTAGTGATGAAGTATGAAAGTACTGTAAATCAGAATGGATGACAGTAATATGGATTAATTATGTTAGTAAAATAACGATAAAATTATAGAGCCCTTATATGGAAATTAATTATAAATGTATCCAGTCACAGTCAAAAACAAATTAAGACGAGAATTTGGTAGTGAAGGAGAAGGGGGTAGGGGTTATTAAGGGGGAGGGGGACTGGGAGTTGCTACTTACAATAAGAAGATCAGGTAACATTTTGTAAAGCTGACATCATTATGTCATAAGAGTACTGACTTTTACTCGTCAATTGGTCACTGAGGCTTAGATGGCCTGATGATTTAAGAAATTTCATAATTTCAAATTCCTCGAGAAGCTGAAGCTTTCTTCCGTTGGGGGCTCAGTCGAAGATCTGGAGTGCATTGATTGTAGGTTCACTGCGACCTGATGCTTTGAGGTGTTCAGCAAATGATGATTTGTTTTTTATATAATCTTTTTTTTTCTAATAGGTGCTCCTGGAACCTGGTTATAACTGCTTGCCCTGTTTATCCTATATAGGCGCGAGGGCACTGTACACAAGCGAGTTTATATACTCCTGAATTTGCAAAGTAATCTCTATTTTGTCTTTTAGTGTGGATGATCTGATGCTGAAGGCGGTCGTGAGTGGAGAAGGAAATTATGACGCCGCTGCCTTTGAGTAGATTTTCTTGTGTGTAAGAGACAGATCCATAAAATGATAATGCAACATAGAGCGGATCAGATTGAAAGGTTTGGGTGTCAGTTGGACGGTATAATTTTTCTGGTGCCGAACGGAACAATTTGTCTATTAGGCTAGGGGCGTAACCATTAGTCTTTGTGATGTACTTCTGATTGGTTATCTCTTCCTGCATGTGGACTGTAGAAAGGGGTGTGTGTAGTGCTCTATGAATCATGGAGGTAAAGATGGAAAACTTTTGTGAGGCAGGGTGACAAGAAGAAGTGTGTATAATTGCATCACTAGAGGATTCCTTGCAAAAAATATTGTAAATAATACGTCCGTCCTCAATTTAAGATTGAGATCACGGTAGTTTAGCATCGGAGCCATCATTTACTTTGGAACGTAAATCACTGAATTCTTCTCTTGACTACAAACTGTTCGCGTAGTAACGTTTGCCCATGTGATGTATTGCTATTCATTCTGTGAACGTGGACCTATCCATCACAACGCTGCTGATGTGATTTCAACCAGTCCAAAATTCTAAGCATCGTGTGCTTTTACTCCGACTAATGCCATCCAGCTCTTTCTGAGTGTCCTGGTGATGCGCCAAAAGAGCGAAACGCGTTAAAAAGCAATAAATATTATAATTTGCAACAGAGCCTACTTTTCAATTCAAAATATTGCATCCCTTTTACAGTCACAGTCTTCCAACGCAGCCTCTGTCCTGGTGTAAGCACAGACGGAAGAGCCTCAGTCATTGGTCTGATGCCCGGAGCGGCTGGAACTGTCGAGGACGGGTGCGGAACCAATCGATGACCTCTCGACTTCTCAACTCCAGAACTGCACTCTGGAACTACACTTGAGAATTGGATTCGGAACCGACTGCAAGCTAAGCAGCAGAGCGCCAGTTGTGTAATGGCGTGGAAAAAGTTAGTTAAATTTATCGTATATTGTTTGAAACATTTTTCTATCGACGTGATCTGAGTAGATTTATATATGCGCCACCCTCCACATTTCACAGCGCTACGTCCTCAATTATACCCAGTTTATACGCCAATCCTTGCCTTCACGTACAGTTATTTACCTCTACAGTTTGTTCAAATTCCAGGTGCATTCTTCGTGGATTTGAACAGGTCGTGCACTAAAATAGCGATTACTATGATGCTGCCAACAGGATGGCAGTGGATAATGAGGAAGCGCATTCTAATAAGAAGCGTTTGCTAGTGAAGTGACCAGAAAATTTTAGTAGTTTTCTTTCTCTCTCACTCTTGCCCGTTTTTATTCTCGCACAAAAAGAAATATTGTTGATGAAAGCCTGACTATCGAATTCTGTCAATATTCGTGTTTGGCCGACTTTTTATTAAAGTTTTTCTAAAGTACATGTAAAGGGATAATTTGAACCCAATCCAGTAAATCTTTACAGAGAGCGAAGCAAGTTCATCGTCTGAAAGGTAGGTACTTCGAGACTAGATTAGTTCTTTGCTATTGAAGATATGTAACCACTTGGAAAACATTTGCATTGCTTGGGTAGTCTGCCAGAGATCCTACGATGCTTGCTTTATTATTGCCGTATCTTTACGGAGGTGGACAGTAGGGCTCGGTTTGAACACGACACTCAACCTGATCCAACCGTTTACGTCATCGTTCGGGAAATCTAGAGATATGTTCGATTTTTCTAATGCACTGTTGATTTTAGTAATAAAAATAACTGTGAAACGTGTCTTGTGTAAAATGGGACACGTATAATTAAATAAAAAATTGTGATCATGATTCTGTTCAATTTTCGATCTTTCGCTCGTCCTGCCATCTAATAACGTCTGATGGAATTACAACCAATACGGGCCACGCCGCTAAAATTTATGCTCACGATAAAAATTAAAATTTGTTAATCCCACTTTATTCGTTAGCATTTAATTTTTAATAACGTTCTTCCTTGTTTCATCTGAATGTTATCGTCTTTTCCTTCTGATAAAAATCTGGTAGCATTTGCATCCAGTATTCCAGTGTGTTAAAAGGAAATAAAATGTCCATTTGCAACCCAGTTGATCAATCATTACGGTCTTTCGAAAATAATGTACTTCGTTCAGTCAAATTATATTTTTCGAGTACAAGACCGTCTCTTTGCTTGGCAACTTAAAAACACCAGCATAAATGTGTATATACCCATACATAACCACACTCTATTAGAAATCTAACTGCAAATTTCTTCACAGTATGATCTCTACGATATAGTCCAGTGATAGGATTTCTCAGATTCACCTCGATCAAACCTGCAGTGTGTCAGTGAAATTTTGTTTCAGAAATGGATATTTTCCTTGTCAGTGGGAAAACAAGGCGTATGCCATTCAGTTATTTATTAGTTTTTTGACTTGATCGGAAACCATAAGTTGATGAAAACATTTTACAGTTAAATATTCACTCACAGTAACCATTCCACCACCAATATGCGAACTTTCAAGTTATCTCTGGCGTAGGCAGTGATTAATCACTGTACTCACACTTTAGATAAAAGCTCCACGTGGATATAACACGCATCACAGTGATATCAAGGCTTTCGGATTTATCTTATCCAGATACCGTTTCGTGCTCGTCCTATGTCTGTATCTGTGACGCTACAGATAAGGGAATAAACGACAATTTTACCAATCCACAGTCGCAGTTTCAGACAAGTGGTGATATACACGTCTGCTGAATATGAGAAGCAAGAAATCATTATGGGATAGAAATCAATTGCTTGTAATCCTTTGGCTGACTGCCAAGAGTAGTCATAAAACAAGCAAACTATTTGTCTTATGTAACGTTGTGCTGAGCTTAGCGACACTTGAATGTTACTCACTATGTTTAAAAAAGTTTTCACTGTGTTGAAACCTTAACTTTTCCCGGCGTAATGAATGTTCAAACAACTTATGGATATTCTGCCGGGTTACGTAGTCGACCACCGCCGATATTTCAACAGGAGCACACCCTACCATTCTCAAGGCACAACTGGACTCAAGGAAGTAATGTGCAAGCGAATTTTAATACCTCAATTTGCAAAGGGTATACAAGGAAGATGACAAGCACAGTACAAGTCACTATAGAGTGAACAGTACGAAAGATGACCAAAAATCAAAAATATCGATAGTGACTATTGATCAACAGGTGAGGTAGCATTAATTCTATACCTCTCTTTTTTGACAAGAAACAGTGCCGGATTCCAAGCAGAATTTAAACAAGAACCACTATCTGTTCATAAGGTGGCTTGCTAGTTTAATTTCAACAGCTTCCTTAATAGCATTATCCAGAAATTCTGTGTTGTTGTATTCCGTAGGATGACCGGTGCCAAGACAGTGTTCTGCAACAGCGGATTTGTTTGACTGATGTAAGCTTGTGTGACGTTAATGTTCAGCACAGAGGTCTTCCACAGTCCTGTCTGTCCAATATATGACATGCCACAACTGCAAGGAATACGATACACACCAATCTTACGCAAACCAAGATCATCTATTACGGACCCCAACAAGACCAATCGTGTTGGAATTGCTTTCTGCATAAGGCAAAAAGGCCATAGATTTTGGTGTCACTTCATTACTATCGTCACTCACCCGTTGCACAGTAGGCTGATAGCGCAATGCACTTTTTGTATGCCTAACCATTCTGACGAAACGTGATGTGAAAAGGGAACAACTCAGCTGACTAACTTTCAGGGTCTGAAATACCATGGGTCCTGCGAACCAAGGTACGAAGTACTCCTTCGCGCTGAGCTGGGTGGTGACAACTATCAGCTCGCAGATACAAATCAGTGTGAGTAGGCTTCCTATAAACAGAATGTCCCAATGTACCGTCAACCTTCCTCATGACCAACACATCAAGGAAGGAAAGCAGCCATTCTTATCCACCTCCATAGTGAACTGAATATTCGGGTGGATTGAATTTAGGTGTTCCAAAAAACTGTTTAATTTCTCTCTACCATGAGGCAAAAGTATCGTCTACCTACCTGGAAAAAAAACACAAGTTTCAAGGTCGCTGACTCTAAAGCACGTTCCTCGAAATCCCACATAAACAAATTGGCCACAATATGTGACAACGAGCTTCCCATTGCAACTCCATCAGTTTGTTCGTAGTACTGACCATTTAATAAAAAGTAAATGGAAGTCAGCATATTTCGAAATAGATTTATTAGCTCGACACCAAACGTAACCTCAATTAGCTGCAACTAATTAGACAGAGGAACGCTAGTGAAGAGAGAAACCACATTACAACTCACTAAAATATCCGAGTCGTTTAAGCTCAATTCCAGCAATGGACGTAAGAAATCAGCCTAGTTCTTAATGTGGTGTTCACACCTACCTATTGTTAGACTCAAAAACATGCAAGATGTTTAGCTACACGATATGTCGGAGCGCCAATGTTAGATACCATAGACCTCAGAGGAACATTCTCCTTGTGGATGTTAGGTAGGCTATGCAAGCTAGATGGTACAGCACAGTAAAAATTAAGACTCTTGGTAGTCTCCTGTGACAAAGGACTTTTTTTCCGGAGGTTGTTAGTCTTTCTCTCAACACTCTTTCTAGGGTCAGCACCGATTCTACGATACCACCAATCAGAAAGTAGACATTGTATCTTTTGAATGAAATCGTCCTTTTTCAACAAAATTGTAGCGTTTCTCTTGCCCGCAGGCAAGGTAATATCTGGATTAATTCTGAGAGAACGCAAAGCAGACGTCTCAACTGCTGTTATATTACACTTTGGTGAACGGAGCCCAGTCAACACACAACAAGCTTCCCTCCTTGCCTCATCCCCAGCGTGGAAGGTAGTTTACAGCCTGTTCAATAGAACTTATGAAATCAACGACCGGTAAACGCTTAGGCGGTGGAGCGAAATTCAAACATTTCCCCAACATAGATAAAGCTGCGTCGTCATAAATTTTCTCCGTGAGATTGATCACAAGAAAACGTTCAAATTTTGGCGAATGCCGAACAGTTACAGATTGAAATTCCCAGTTAGACTGTGTCCAAGAGGCGCCGTCCAGCCAATCGCAATAAAATTCAGAAACTTTAGAAGCAATTATTAAATGGTGCCGAAATAACTCGTTGGAAACAAAATCGAATTTACGGCGAGTAAAGTGGATCCTTTCACGAACAAGAGGTAAGCCAGCATGTTGCTGGATACGACTGGCGATAGGAGAATTAATATGGTGAACAACCTTAGCAAACGTAGGAACAATATTATGATTACGACACTTCAACAAAAACGACAAAGTACACTGCAAACTTACTCTACTGCTGCGGAGTTTATCCAACTTCCGTAAACATCGATACATTTTGTTCCCCGTAGAGGTAAACCTTTCCCGGCGTAATGAATGTTCAAATAACTTACGGGTATGTTGCCGACTCATTAATCAGTTTTCTGCAACTCCGCATAATTAATCTGCAGTCTATAGGTCACAACAGGTCTTTTTTTCAACTATATTTCCATTACATTAGTCTTTTACAATTAAGGCAAGATAAATCTTACACGCGTCTAACTTTAGCACAGAAGGGTTTGAATTATGCTACCACAAAAGTGTTTTGTCACTTACCAGATAACATCAAATGTGTGGCAGATAGCCAACCAGCATTAGAAAAAGAAATTGAAAGAATTTCTTAATGACACCTCCTTTCACTCAGTAGGTGAATTTTTAAATAGAAATTAGTAATTTTACAAACAATGTATGACATGTAATATGAGTTTTTACTAAACTGACACGTTCCACATTATTACGAAATTTCACCAATCGCCCTATCTAGCACGTTTTTAGAAGATGTCACGCACTGACCATCTAAAATTCTGATTAGCCCATGTCATGTTCACCTACAAAACAACTATAATGGCCTGAATTTTTGATGTTCACTTCGACCCTTTTGCAAATGGCTAATACTTTCATTTTCCTCTGGACCCTGTCCCAGTGAAAAGTCTCAATCGACTGGAAAAAAAAACTAAGTATTGTATATAAGAAAGGTAGAAAAACGGACCCACCACAGAATTCTTGAACCTTTTCTCAGTTTCTTGATTTTTTAGAAATTATCACTCCTGTGAAACTCTGTTGTATCAGATGATATCATGGGAGCCACGGATGAAGGCCGACTAGCAGACTCAACATTTGTTGATTTCCGAAAGGCATTTGACGCGGTGCCTCACTACAGACTGCTAAGGAAGGGTCGAGCATACGGAATGTGTTCCCAAAAGATTTTTCAAGTAATAGAATCCCGCACGTTCTCATCGACGGCGAATGTTCATTAGAAGGAAGGAAGACAGATTAGGGCTCAACTTCCAGTTTTTATTTATTTATTTATTTATTTTATTGATCTAACAAACAGAGTCAGCGGAAATCCGTCAGCTGATACGTGAGGTGTAGGGGTAGGTGTCGTCGTCGAGTGATTGTAGGACGATACAAGATTATTCCGACTAGCTTGAAATGTAGAGAAATGGAACTTAATGTAAACCACTAGGAGAAACAATTCAGTATTGTTCGAATATAAAATTATTAATGTGCTGCTTGATTAAATATCTAAGCGTAGCGTTTCAGAGTGTTATGAAATGGAACGAACATGTAAGTACGAAGAGTTATGTGGAAGGCGGGTGAAAGAATTTTAGCAAGACCGCGTATATAAAACATGTGCGACCCATTCTTCAGTACTGTATGATTATTTGGGATCCCCACCATGTCGATTTAAGAACAGACATAGAAGCAGTTCAGAGACGGGTTGCTAGATTTGTTACTGTTAGGTTCGATCAACACGACGGATGTGAAGCTTACTACTAACTAAATTCTTGTCAACAACTTACATTTCACGTAAGGGTCACAAAAATAAGAGAAATCAGGCACCAACGGAGACACAAAGAAAATCGTTTATCTCTCACACAATGTCGGAGTCGTACAGAAAAGGAAATGACTAGCAACTGTACAACGTACCTTCCGTCAAGCACCATATAATTACTGGGGGGGTATTTATATGGGTGTAGGTGTAGATGTAAATTCAGACCCCTTCCCCATACAACAATGACTCTTTCATGTGCCGAAGATGTTTATTCGCAGTCATGACATCGTCGCGAAATATTCCAGTGGGCGTGATTCACTGAACCGTTTAAACAGTCAAAGAAAAAGTTTCCTTCTGTATTCAATCTTCAGCCTTCCGACATTACTGTGCTGTTACGCCTGCCGCCCTGCATTGCCGCAACCCCCCACACTGCTCTGTTTTGCTGCTTCGCCTGCTTAAGGCGTCCCTTTGTTCTGGACCGTCCTCGAAAGCTCAATGATTTCAACATGTACGTACCTGTTTTTGAATTGTCACAATAATGTCAATTTGTCCACTTCGCTGTGTTAAGGTCATTATTCGTCAGAATACTGTAACGCATTCACATAAGAAATGAAAAAAAGACGACTAAATTTCAATATAAGCCATTGGCTCTGAACAATGTTTCGGAGATGAATGCACTAAATAAAAGATGAAAACGCTTTTTATAACTTTGTGCTTTTCAAGGAACTTTAGGTCAGGTAACTTACTAAAAGAAAACTTTTTTCAATATTTCCTGTTGCTACAGTAATACACGGTTATTTTGTTTGATAATTATTCTAATAACAACATATATTTTCTCATTACGGACTAGCGTTGTTGACAATGTAAAAAAATTTCTAACAGAAATCAGTGTTAAACAAATGTGTCACCTAACCAATACCTTTCCCATCTGTAAAACGTATCAAAAGAAAACAGCAATTTCCCCGCCGGAAGATAAATTCTGCATTGAGACATGTTAAATCTTATTTTTTACCTAGTACCTAGTACTCATTTCCTATTTTTCCGTGATACACTCCGTTATACATAATGCGACAAATCAAATAAACCGCCGCTCTTATAACAATGCTTAACGCTACAGAAGGTGATATCAATTGCATTCTGTTTGCATATTCAATATCTTTTGCAAAAATTACGTCGTCTGAGAGCAGAGATTTCACCAAGTGCCACCGCGCTAATTTCTGGATATAATTAAGAACTTTTTACATTTTACAAGATCCCCAGTATTTGCGTAGTAAAACGCAGAACTAGGAAATATGTTAACCATCGTTTCATGTAATTTGTGCATTATTTCCATAGTAATATGAATTTAAGGTTTAAAATTTGTAGTACTAGTGCTCCTATTCTTCATTTATTAATTAACAGTGCCAGAACAAATATCTCTGTTTAACTACGGTGTAACACCTGTTAAATTTTTACATGTATCTTTGTTTATACGCACAACATTGTACATTATTAGCTCGAACTATTGATCTTCCAAGTATATCCTTTAAATTACCAAACCTCATTGTAAAACATCGAATATGGACGTCCGTCTAGTCCTTGGTTGTACAAGCATTAATTTATGTCATTAATTTGTGATTTGTACAATATGTCAATTATTTAGTGTCACTGAATAGAAATAAATAATTATAGCTGCACTACTGCAGTATAAAACGGCATTTGTCTGTCACGAAAGCGAACAAATAGCAGGAGACAGTTGTGCATGTCATTACACGGCTACTAATGCCACTTTTCAGGTCTTCTCTTGTACCAAAATATTCGGAAAATATATCTGAAGAATCTCTAAAAATTTGTCGCTGTAGTTGATTCTTAATCTCTGTTTATTAAATTTTTTTTTTCCTTCTTAGACAAATGCGAGATTTCAGCAGGCTAAACTATCGTCCACATCAGGAAAAAACGTAACATTTAGAACTATTTTCTATTGTACAAAATACTGCTGCGATAGAATTGTGGTCCAAAAGAAGCAAAACTACTATTTTAATTTTTTTTTAATTTACACCAAAAACACACTTTGGAAGAAGAGCAGTATCGCAGTATTAAACCTGAAGCGGTTTGGGAAACTAAAGGCATCTCAATCAAGAAGGTCAAATAAGTGTCTGTGCACCACCTCTGCGCTGCAAAAATTCACTCCCACTGAATATGGAAAACACGTTCTACTGGTTACGCTGGAAGACGAATATCTACCTCAGGTGATGACTGCAGTCAGAAAATGCCAACTGCCCCAGTCAGATGGGCACTGTCCACGCACGTGGTGTCTGTTACGACCTCTGGCGGAGCGATAAGCTGGCTATCACCATCCAGCTGCCATCTGCGTTACTGCATACCGCCCGGCGTAACGGTGTTCGCGGAAGTGCTCTTCACAGAAACCAGGATGTACGTGCAGTAATGTCTAGTCCTGATGTCGGAAAAAGGGATGGCGGATTACGGGTTCAAATGTTCAATCTGACCGACCAAACTACTGAGGTCATACTCTCAAGACTTATAAACTACTCAATCTTATGTATAAAACTTTCTCGGACTTCTTGCCGCGTCAATTCTTGATAAACTTTCAAGCTTTCTAAGATATCCTCCATCATCTACATCAGGAGCCGCTGGATGACAGTGCTGGTGCTGTGGTGATCTTAAATAGCCCATGGACGGCTTATGATTGGTCGAGAAAGTTTTATACAGAAGTGTCGCCGTGAAAAACTTCGTACTCATACTCAATCTTATACTAAGAACAATACACACATACACCACACACACATACAAGTCTCTCTCTCTCTCTCTCTCTCTCTCTCTCTCTCTCTCTCTCTCTCTCACACACACACACACACACACACACACACACACACACACACACACACACACACACACACGCCCAAGGGAGAACTCGAACCTCCGAGGTCGAGCAGCCGCGCAATCCGTGACGTGGTGCCTCAAACCGCTCGATCACTCGGCCGTCCGATTAAGAGTACGAAAAGAGTGATTTATATATGGGATTATTAAAACCACTCGATTAATACTGTCGACTAAGCAAATCCTAACAATCGATTGTTACATTACGTTTTTATCTTTAGGTTTCTGGAAGCGGTACACGGGACTTTCGACCCCCCTTGTATCTTGGTTCTGGATAAAGCACGAAGCGTGATTTTTTTTTTCGGTGGCTTAGATTACCTACTTTAACTAGCTACAGTTCCAAATTGTATCGCTCTACACCTTACACTTTACGAAATATTGGCAGTAGCAAATCGCTACTTTTGCCACTCACTCAATCACCCACTCAACGATCATAGAAATTCTAAGGTAATTATTGCAGACATACAAACGTCAAATTTCGTATTTAGTTTTTAGCCAGTATTGAATTGACATCCGTAAATATCAATGCCGTTTTCGAACGCATTTTCGCTTGACGAAGCAGTATCTGTATGGTGGTAATCGTCTCGTGACCTCAGGTCAGGTGGCAAGTCCGATTCCTAGTGGGTAAAATAATTTTTTCCATTTTTGTAACCTAGCCGTCTTTTCTACGATGTGAAGAGTCGTCAGAAATGACATGTGCTTCGAATTCAACCTTGAACTGTAGGTGTAATCAGTGCACTGATGGATTTTTCCGTGCTCACATACGGTCAACTGTACACAGAACTTACGAGTGTGAAAAGTTGGGCGGATTACGACGATTATCGACTTCATTAATATCAAAGCTCGATAGTCTGAAATCGCTGACTATAATCCCCTTACACCATTTTGCTGTCCAGACTTGACAAAGCCTCTGCGAAGTACATTGTTTACATAACACTTATAAAATCTACGACAAATTAACAACTACTACTTTCAGTTATACGGGAATATAAACCTTATCCGCAACTTCTGTGTATTCTGAAATGTTCAAATGTTTGTATAGCTTATGGGACTTAACTGCTGGGTCATCTGTCCCTAAACTTACAATCTACTTATGAACTAGCTAACACTAAAGACGGCACAAATTTCCATGCCCGAGAGGGATTCGAACCCCCGATCGTAGTGGCCGTGCAGACCGTGACTGGAGCGCCTCAGTCACCTCGGCCACCGCGGTCGGCATGTATTCTGAAATTCACAAACTGATGCAAAATACAAGGCTAAGTTGTTGGTACATTTATAGCGATCCACCACAGGCTGCAGTACATGTAAATGTTGAAAAGGTTGAACATTAACAATATAATCAACTTTCCAGACTCCACAAATATTGTTACATCAAAGCCTCTGAGAAAAAAAGCAAGACCCAGGGAATGGATTTTAAGAATATCCGTGGCTCATATACAAAAAAAAATGTTACCCAAGATGGAAAAAAGGACTACCTACAAATATAAATGAAATACCATCAAAACATGACATGTAAAAAATAAGCTTTGCGAAGAACTCCTCCCACAAAAAAAAAAAAAAAAAAAATGTGTGATATCATGGGCAACAAAGTCGGTTATTTTAGTTAGTATTTATGTAACCACCTATTCAACACCTTGACATAATTTGTTATCTAATTAGTTATCTAGCAACATTTATAGTGACTAAATCAATATTATACGTCTTTATTTCTGAAACAAATATAATGACTTGCCAATCACACCATAGCATAATGATATAAGAATAAATCGACTGGCAATTGCAAATCGACGTAATGACATAAGATTTATTTATATTCCATTTCTTAACCAATCGAAATCACGTTAGAATGAAGTACACTTGCATATGCATAAAGTCATGCGATTGCCAACTCACTGTATTTATTATAGAAATAAAAATGTATAACAATGATATAGTCGCTATAAATGTTGATAAATAGCTCATTAGATAACTAATTAGATAAAAAATAATGACAAGGATTTGAATAGGTGATTCCATGAAGATTAACGAAAATAACCGACTTGGTTTCCCATGAGATTTCTCATCTTTTCTTGATACAAGGAATTCGTCACTAGGCTTGCATTTTCTACATATTACGTTTGTAATGTCACTATATTTTTAATCGAAAAGTTTATTCTATAAAAGCATCAAAATACACGATTATTTTTGTAACTAAAAAGGTTCTGAGCATTATTGACGGTAAGTCATCGAGTAAAACAGAAGTGATATCTGGCATTCCACAGGGAAGCGTTATAGGTCCGCTATTGTTCCTCGTGTTTATAAACGATTTAGGAGACAATCTGAATGGCTCCTTTGGACTGTTCGCGGATGATGCCGTCGTTTATCGGTTAGTAAAGTCAACAGATGATCAAAAGCAACTGCAAAGCGATTTAGACAAAATTTCTACATGGTGGGAAAATTGGCAATTGACACTAAATAAACAAAAGTGTGAAGTAATACACATGGCCACTAAAAGAAATCCGCTGAACTTCAATTACGCGATAATCAGTCATACGTTAAGGTCGTAAATTCTACCAAATACCTAGGAGTTACAATTAAGAACAACTTTGACTGGAGAGAACACAGAAAATATTGTGGGGAAGGCGAACCAAAGGTTGCGTTTCATTGGCAGAACGCTTCGAAGATGCACCAGCTCCACCAAAGAGACTGCCTACATCACACTTGTGCGTCCTCTCCTGGAGTACTGTTGCCCATTGTGGGACCTCACCAGGTGGGACTGACGGAAGATATTGAGAAGATTCAGAGAAGGGCAGCTCGTCGCGGAAATGTTGCACGAATTGGGGTGGAAATCATTAAAAGAAAGACGTTATTCATTGCGGCGTGATCTGTTTGCGAAGTTTTAATCACCGACTTTTACTTCTGAATGTGAGAATATTTTGCTAGTACCCACCTACTTAGGGAGACATGACCATCCCAATAAAATAAGAGGTATGAGATCGAAAACGGAACGATTTAGGTGTTCTTTCTTCCCGCGCGCTATTAGAGAATGGAACGGTAAAGTTATGAAAGTGGTTAATGAACCCTCTGTCAGGCACTTAAATGTGATTTGCAGAGTACCTAGGTAGATGTCGATGAAAGATACATTTATCCGCTGAAGGCAAAGGTCCCAGGTTCACAGTTTTAATCTGCCAGGAAGTTTCATATCAGCGCACACTCCGCTGCAGATTTAAAATATATTGAAACATACATCAACCTAATACTAATTGGTAAAACAAAACATTGCGCGGCCGCTCCCGACAGAGTTTCGGGACCTCCCTCGGGCATGAGTGTGTGTGTTTTTCTTAATGTGAATTAGTTCAAATAGTGTGTAAGTCTACATCTACATCCATACTCCGTAAGCCACCTGACGGTGTGTGGCGGAGAGTACCTTGAGTACCACTATCGGTTCTTCCTCCTGTTCCAGTCTCGTATTGTTCGCGGAAAGAAAGATTGTCAGTATGCCTCTGTGTGGGTTCTAATCTCTCTGATTTTATCCTCATGATCTCTTCGCGAGATATATTTAGGAGGGAGAAATATACTGCTAGACTCCTCGGTAAAGGTATGTTATCAAAACTTTGACAAAAGCCCGTACCGAGCGACAGAGCGTCTCTCCTGCAGAGTCTTCCACTGGAATTTATCGATCATCCCCGTAACGCTTTCACGATTACTAAATGATCCTGTAACGAAGCTGCTCTCAAATTCAAATGTTTGTAAATATATCGGACCAAACTGCGTGGTCATCAGTCCGTAGCTTACAGACTACTTAAACCTAGGTAAACTAACCTAAGGACAAACACACACACCCATGCCCCAGGGAGGACTCGAACCTCCACGGCGAACAACCGCGCGCTCCGCAGTAAGACGCTTTAGACCGCTCGGCTACTCCACCGCGGCGCGCTTCTCTCCGTTGGATCTTATCTCCTGTATCAACCCCACCTGGTTCGGATCCCACACGGGGGAGCAGTATTCAAGCAGTGGGCGGACAAGTGTACTGTGACCTACTTCCTTTGTTTTCGGACTGCATTTCCTTAGGATTCTTCCAATGAATCTCAATCTGGCATCTGCTTTACCAATGATTAATTTTATATGGTCATTCCATAGGTACCGATGACCACATCAATTTGGTCACTTAGGTTAACAAACATTTGGTTTTGCAATATTTTTCCACTAAGCATCAAACGGCAAGTTGTTATTGTTGTTGGATATTTTAGGGGGACAAAGCGGCAAGTACGTGCTATGTTTCCTGCCTTCGGAGGATGCCACTAAGCCCACATATTTTCAAGCTACACTATGCAGAACAGACAACATAACTCTTTGTCTTTTCAAAACCGCAGAGATGATATCCGGTTGATCACGGGCCGATTTAAATATAGTCGTACCAAAGAGACTTCGCTGAAAATGTAACTTTCGTGTCAATTATTTACCACGAAAGATACTTCGCATGTGATAAAAACGAGTTTCATTAAATCACATCTCAAAAACGCACAAATTCGAATGTTATAAAGCGAGAAGAACTTTCAGGGATCATGTACATTACAATGAACAAAATATCTTGTATGTCATCAATGAGGGAAAGAAAGAAATACAGGGTGATCAAAAAGACAGTATACATTTGAAAACTTAATAAAACACGGAATAATGTAGATAGGTAAAACTTGACACACATGCATGGAATGACATGGGGTTTTATTAGACCCGAAAAAAATAGCTGTAGTCAAGGAATAATGTTGTGAACAGCACTGTAAAGCATGTCCGGAGTTATAGTGAGGCATTGGCGTCGGATGTTGTCTTTCAGCATCCATAGAGATGTTGGTCGATCACGATACACTTGCGACTTCAGGTAACCCCAAAGCCAATAATCGCACGGACTGA
This sequence comes from Locusta migratoria, assembly GCA_026315105.1. NCBI lineage: Eukaryota > Metazoa > Arthropoda > Insecta > Orthoptera > Acrididae > Locusta > Locusta migratoria. Next base: position 322,386,121 of record CM048745.1, on the reverse strand, counting down.
GGTCTGGGGACCTGGGAGGCCAAGCACGACGAAAGTGGCGGTTGAGCACGCTATCATCAACAAACTACGCGCGCGCAAGAGATCTTTTTTTGAACTTTTTTTTTTTGTTCTAATAAACCCCCATGTCATTCCAAGCATGTGTGTCAATTGTTACCTCTCTATCTACATTATTCAGTGATTTATTAAGTTTATAAATTTATACCGAATTTTTGATCACCCGGTATGTCGATTTATAGAGATCTTAACTAGTGCAACTAAGCACTCTACGAATTTTAATACTAGAGAAAAGAGAAATCTGAAAGACAGTCAATAATTTACAATTAATCAACGCGAATGAAATACCGAGACGTCCATAATCCCTTACCAGAGTAATTACAGTTTATCATCACCACGGTACATTTTCGGCTGTTTTGAAACCAAGCCATTAAAAACTCATCAAATCATTTTCTTAGTGGTTTACCTGTTGTTCTTCTTCACTTGTGATTTCTTTCATATATGGCATTCATCCATACGTATCCGATGGTCACGCCATTGAATCCTGCATTATTAGATTTTTATGCTATTCCTACAACTCGGAGCTCCTGTTTTGTCTTATAATCACCTAATATATATCCAAAGATCTTAGACGTCTCGTTTCAACTGGTCCAACTCTCTGTAATTGTTTATTCGTTTAAGTCCGTACTTCGGATCCATAAAGTAATAGAGGTACGGTCATTGTATTATAGAATCTGAACACTATCTCTTTCCTTCTTTTATTCAGGAGCGTTCTCTTAATCGTACTTGACATGCGTAAGTAGTTTCGTAGTTTCTTTTCAAGACCATTGTAATAGGTTTACAAACATTTGACCATAGGAGGCAGTATGCAAAAATATATGGGAGACGAAGTTATTATATACAACCGCTTGCTTAGAGAACTTTCCGTACGCTAAGACGAAAGTTGCACAGGTCACTTCAACATTTAAGAAATGCAGTTAGGAGTGATCCGAAAAATTACAGACCTATATCATTGTCGTCAGTTTGCAGCAGGATTTTAAACATACACTTTCCTCAAATATTTCGAACTCCCTCGAAGAGAACAACTTATTCACCCCTAGTCAACACGGATTCAGAAAGTATCATTCTTGTGAAACAGCTAGCTCTTAACTCACATGATGTGGTGAACACTATGGCCAAATAGATTCCGGGTTTCTTATTTTCCGGAAGGCTTTTGACAGTGAACCTCACAAGCGTCTTCTGTGTGATTGAATTCGTGATTTCCTGTCTGACAGGACACAGTACGTTGTAATTGACGGAAAAAAGATCGAGTATAACAGATGTGATATATGGCAGTCCCCAGGGAAGTGTTATAGGGCGCCTACTGTTTCCTTATTTTTATAAACGAATTAGAAGACAATATGAGTAGCTCTCTTACACTGTTCGCGGATGATGTTGTCATTTATCGCTTAGTAATCAGAAGATCAAAAGCAACTGAAAAATGATTTAGATATCTGCATGGTGCAGAAAATGGTAGTTGACTCTTAATAGTGAGAAGTATGAAGTCATCCACATGACACCAAAAGAAAGCCGTTAAACTTCATTTACACGATAAATCAGTGAAATCTACAGCCCGTCAGTTCTACTAAATTCCTAGAAGTAACAATTACGAACAACTTAAATTGGAAGGAAGACATAGAAAATAAGACTACGTTTCGTTGGCTGAACACTTAGAAAAGTTCTACTAGATAAACTGCCTACACCACACTTGTGCGTCCTATTTTGGAGTATTGCTGCTCATTGTGGTATCCCCACCAAGTGGGAGTGACAGACGATTTACAGAAAGTTCGGGGAAGGGCAGCTCATTTTGTATTATCGTGGTATAGAGGGAGGGGGCGAGAGTCATGAAAATGCTTTACGAGTTTGGGTGGAAATCATTAAAGGAATGGCGTTATTCACGGTAGGAGGACATCTATTAGCGAAATTTCTTTCACCAACTTTCTCTTCCGAATGCGAATACATTTTGTTAGCAACCTTCTACATAGGAAGACATAATCATCAAAATAAAAGGACAGAAATCAGATAGAAAACGGAAAGAGTTAGGTGTTCGTTTTTCCCCGCGAGCTATTAGAGTATGGCACTGTAGAGAAATATCATAAAAGCAGTTCGAGAACCCTTTTCCATGCATTTCAATGTGACTTGCAGAGTATTTATTCAGATGTAAATGTAGAAGTGACTTAACGGTTCAAACTCGTAAAGTATTCAAATAACAAACCAATAAACAGAAAAGGAATCCGACTTCAACAAATGTATAAGTGAAATTAGACGGTAGTGGTGGTCGGTCAGTCTACTACACGCTTGCAGCGATATATTGGCGAATGTGGATACTTCTTGTATTTGCGTGTTTTCTCGGAGACGAAAAGCTAGAAATATACTAGCGGGCGATGGCGGTACACTTAGCAACCAGCATTAAATCTCTTGAGTGTTTAGAGAACGTTCAGAGAAGGGCAGCTCGTTTTCTATTATCGCGGTATAGGGGACAGTTCGTCAACGGCCATTTTGTGGCAGAATAATGCCACCATACTTGTCACGCAAAGTTCGATATGTCGTCGTCAGGAGGACTGCATTACTGCCTAGGCCTCGCTCTTCTCCGCATTCCTCACCTGTCGGAAACGTCTGGTCGATATAGCGGAACGTCTGACGCGGGATACACCACGCGCTGCTGCACCTCTTCTAACGGACTGCTATACCCCAACAACACACCCAGGGCGCGTTGCCTCATTGCCTTGAGGTGTAGCAGTGGTTACAGCCAGCAAGGGCAAGAACATTAACACTGATTTCTTCGTCTACCTTCACATTGGGGTGTATTTTCAATAATTTGTACAAATTGTTGCATTTTGAATGTAATTTTTCAAGACATTGCAATGATTTGGGCTTGACAGGGGGGTTATTAGTTTCCGATTTCCTAAACGAGATTGCTGCTGGAAGCGGCAGCAGAGCCGACGAAGGAAGCCATAAGGCGGTGGAGGTTTGGTGTAGGATAGGCAGAGGAAAGTGGGAGCACAGGAGCAGGGGCTGGGGTGGTGTGGTGGGGTGGGGCTGATGGAACCGTCCCAGGCTGAATATTCATCGGGAGGCGGGCTGCGCCTCTGGCCAGGTGATGGCGAGGCGATCGAGCGAGGCTGCCGCCCACGCAGAATTCACGTACGGCGGAAGCATCACCTGCTGCCTCATCTACATCTACGTGGGATACTCTACAAATCACATTTAAGTGCCTGCCAGAGGGTTCATCGTACCACCGTTATACTATTTATCTCCCAATTAGCGCGCGGGAAGAAAGAAGACCTACATCTCTCAGTTCGAGCTCTGATTTCTCGTATTTTATTCTGACGATCATTTCTACGTACGTATGTGGGAGTCGACAATATACTTTCCCATTCGGAGGAGAATGTTGGCGATTGGAGTTTCGTAAGTACCCACGCCGCAGCGATAAGCGCCGTTGTTGTAATGATTCCCATCCCAGATCCTGTATCATTTCCGTGACGCTGTCTCCCTTGCATCGACACGATACTTAACAAGCTGCCCTTCTTTGGACTCTTTCGATGTCCTCCGTCAAACCCATCTGATAAGGATCCCACACTGGGCAGCAATGCTCCAAAAATGGACGGACAAGCGTAGTGTATGCAGTTTCTTTACTAATTATGTTGCATCTCTTAAGGGTTCTGCCAATAAAACGCAGTCTCTGATTCGCCTTACCCGCGACATTATCTATGTGTTCTTTCCAGTTTAAGTCTGAAGTAATAGTATTTTCTAAGTATTTTGTAGAATTTACAGCCTTCAATTTTGATGGATTTATCTTGTAAACAAAGTTTAACGGATTTCTTTTCGTACTCATGTGGACGACTTCACACTTCTCATTATTTAGAGTCAATTGCAAATTTTTACACCATAGTGATATATTATTTAGATCGTTCTGCAATTGGTTTTGATCTTCAGATAATTTTACTAGACGGTAAACGACGACGTCATCTGCGTAGAACCGAAGAGATCTGCATAGATTTTCTCCCAAATAGTTTATGTAAATAAGGAGCAGCAGAGGACCAATAACACTACCCTGTGGAACGCCCGATATCACCTCTTAGTCGATGACTTACCATCGAGTACTACAAACTGCGTCCTCTCTGACAAGAAATTCCCTATCCAGGCGCAAATTTGTCGTGATATACCACAACCATGCAATTTCATTAAATCTGTTTGTGAAGTACGGTGTCAAAAGCCTATTGGAAATCGAGAAATACGGAAACAATTTGAGATCCGTTGTCGATAGCACTCATCACTTCTTGTGACTAAAGAGCTAGTTGTGTTTAGCATCAACGATATTTTCTAAATCCGTGTTGACCTTTGCTCAATAGATCATTCTGATCGAGATAATTCATAATATTCGAATACAGGATATGTTACAAAACACTGTTAGAAATTGACGTCAATGAAATAGGCCTGCAGTTTAAGTGGGTTACTCCTACTGCCTTTCTTGAATACAGGTGTGATGTGCAACTTTCCAGTCTTTTGGTACAGATCCTTCCTAGGGCGAGCGGTTGTATACGGTTAAGTAACGAGTTATCGCATCAGCATTTTCAAATAGCTTCACTTTTCTTCTTTGTATGCCGAAGTGTATCTGATGATGGGCAACGCTCTAAACCGGTAATAAAGTTATTAATTAAACCAAATGACAGCCATGGATGTCTGTTTTGAATTACTTTATTAAGAAACTCGTCATTCTTTACGATGTTCATTTTTTGAAAACCCCTCCAGAATTCAAATCCAGGCTACGTCTATGCCGTAGTGTAATTAGAAATTTGTGTGCCAAAAGGTGTAAATGGAGTAAAATTCGCAGGAACTTGTGTGCAGTGTGTGGGGACGATTGGATGGTCCATATAAATGTCAGGTGCTGTGCAGTCTTCCAAAAGGATCCTGGCGAACTTAGTGATTCCGGACAGCCGGTAACAGTTGCAATCGCGCAGAATTTTTGATGTATTGGGGTGCCAATTATGAACAAACGTCTTGCGAACCTCGTCGCAACAGTTCAGATTTTTGTATGGTGTGGTGTACGACATTCTTCACGTCAAGTTGAAATTCGCTGAGTGCCATACAACCTGTCAGACAACGACAAGCATAGCGACTGACAACAAACTTGGATCACATATAGCGTTATGCCGCAGAAGGGTGTGACTTTATGAAGGGAATCGACACTGGTGATGAGTGGTGAGCATACCGCTACACGCCCGAAACCGAGCAGGTCGCTACGATGTGTAAACATGCCGTTTCCCCAGAACTGAAAAAATTCAATGTGAATCAGTCTGCTGCGAAAGTGCTTGTGACAGTGTTATAGGATACTCACTGTGCGTCACTTGTGGAGTAATACGGGACTTCTGTGATTGCCGCAACTTAAGTTAAAATTTTGGTTAAATTGCATCTTACCCTACCTGACAAACGCAACAATAACAATGCTAACGGTGTCAAATTTCTTCATGACAGTTCTCGCCCCCATGTTGCTCCTATTGATCGTGACAAAAATGCCAAATTTGGGTGGCAGGTGGTCGAGAATCTGCTATACTGTCCGGACCTTGCATCGTCGGACTTTCATCTGTTTGATCCCATGAAGAAAGAAATGGTCGGTCAAAGCTTTGCGGAAGATGTGAAAGTGAAACCAGCAGTCCGCAGACGAATATACTCCAACCATAGTCCGTTAGATTGTGTGTGTGTGTATGTACTACACTTACTGCACGGCAATTAGCAATATAAGAATTATATTTAATATGAAATCGAAGTTATTATTAGTGCAAATGTTTTGCTGAGTAAGGCTTTCGAAACCGGAGAAAGGAACATATATTTTTTTTCTCCACCAAAAGATGATTTCATACAAATTAAATGGTCAACTCAATGAGATTTGTCGTTGTATTTTGTATGTGTCTTAATTTTACATTCTGAATCTTCTGGATTGAAACTTTTTTAGTTTGAGGCGTAAATATTTTACCATCCAAACTTTTTTCTACAAAAAACAAACTAGAAAATGCACGTTCGTATTACTAGCTAGCTGTGGATCTCATTAATTCCTTAAATATCATATCTAAGGGGGTGGTCTAAGGGACTCAAAACCCTCTCCAAGAAAAAGTACCTGCTTTTTAGTGTTTACCTTGATGAAGCCCTTCATGGATCCGCTACGCGTTGGGGACACACCCAGGCACCACCGCGAAAGAAATGTAATATGACAGGCAGGCCGTAGCCAACGTTTTACCGCTCGGAGGAGATGGGTATATTGAAGGGCACAACCGTTAGTGCCGATTCGTACTATACAACATTCACAGCGGCGCGTAACGCAATAAAGAACGAGAAACATGGAACAAATGGGGCAATCACGAATGTATATAAAACACACTTACTTCAGCCAAGATCGCTAGTTTATTTCTTGGATTTTAACCGGTATCGATGAACTATGTCATCATCTTCAGAAACAACTTTTTATAACAATTTTCTCCTATTTTCAATAAAATAAAGAGTTACTTGTGAAAATGAACATTGTCAAACGATTGAAATTTGCATCACCAAAGTGGATCCTCATCTGTATTGCACACTTAAAAACTGTGTGGGTGACATAGTTCATCGAAACCGGTAAAAAAACCAACAAATAAACTAGCGATCTTGGCTTAAGTAAGTGTGTTTTATATAAATTTTGATCGCTCTCCATACGCATAATATGCCACTTAACTATAATCACGAATGTACCGATTTTTCACTCTTTGTTCCTGTGTCCAAAAACGGCTAGACGTCCCGATTTATATATTAATATGTATCAATATACAAATAAGCATAGCCATCATAGGATCTTCATACTATGTTTAGTTTACTTGACGGCAATTAGTGACGCTGTATAAAAGCCATCATTCGCTTTCTACTGATGTTAAATAAATTGGGTTCCATACATTCGTTTACTTTTGCCGTGGCAGTGTCGGTTATTATATTGTGTGACGGTGTAAATTCTCACTGTTTTGTGATGTGAAGTGTATCACGTTTGGTTGCAATCGGTCCAATATTTCAGTGAAGATGTGGAACATACATACATAGATACATTTTTATAAAATGTATAGATTACATACGCTACAATGAGTATACTGCAGTCACATTACACGTCAAAAACATGCAGTATCTGATGTTACGGACTTTTACACATCTTTCGGACCCGGAGAAGGATGCAGATGCACGCAAACTTCGGCTATTTTGGGCTATAAAGTTTGAATTTCGTTGAAAATTATGAGCCAATTGGTGAAAAATATAAAGCAGTCACACCTTCACATTGAACTTAAAACAGTAACAAAGAAACGCACAGTTAAATTTTTTGATAATTTCTTGGCAGGATAGACACCCTGATCAATCGACTGCGTATTGGGGTGTAAATATTTTTCAAATGTGATCCCAAGTCCGGTTACATAATATTTTCATTCGAATAAGATGGGCATTTTCCAGTAACAGTGCATCGCTTGCAGGTAGACCCATTAGCATTACACGTTTCCGAACTTGTGGCACATGGCCGCGGCGGATTAGCCGTGCGCACTGGGGCACCGTGCTGCGGTGCGCGCGGCCGTTCGCCGTCGGTGGTTTGAGTCCCCCCTCGGGCATGGATGTGTGTGTGTGTTGTCCTTAGCTTAAGTAGTTTGTAAGCTACGAACTAATGACCAAGTAGTTGAGTCCGATAGATCTACAAAAATTTGAATATTTGATCTTGTGGCACCATGTTTGAAATTTTTTACGTTCCAGTCACTTTCAACTTTCAAGTGACAATAATGAAAAGGTAACTGTACATTTCGATTACTTAAATGGCACGGATTTTTAGCGTTACCTTTTACATCATGGTTAATGTAATATTAACTGTATCATTAACACAACACAGTTTTCTTTCCATCATGTATATGGTACTTCTATTTCTTAGGTGTATCACTTGGAACTACGCGGAATATTCGTTGCCGAGACCATGAATATCGATTGGGGTTTTTGTCTTCTGCCTGAAAACCCCGTGTGCTTGTGAATATCAGAGATCAGAGGATTTTTGATGTATGTATTTTTTTTTCAACTCAAATTTCCAATCCAGTTTTTGCTGCATACTCCTGAAACAGCTCCATTTATTTTTGTGCATCGACGATGTCTTCGGCAATCAGTGGCATGTAGTCAGTAAATGCTAAGCAGTCTAATTCTACACCCGTAGGTTTCGGTCATAATCTGTGTCTATTTCAGAATTGTGTGCTCACTCCTCCCATAAATTTTAGTTTGGATTTGGTCTACATGAGTGTTTCTTTGATGATGTTTTTTGTGTTTTGATTCTCGGACTACACTGTCATATGCTTTTTTTTTTTTTTTTTTTTTTTTTAAGTCGGCAATGTGATAACTTTTGTTTGACGTACTGCGGAAATATTTCATTGAGTTTATCAAGTTAAGGATTTGCACTACACATAACCAACGTTTCCTGAATGCACTTAATGTTTGAATCCAGTTGAGGACCTACTCGGTTCAATACGGGTTTCAACATATTTTTATACGTTATTGACATTACAGAGATTCCACGATATTCGTTGGGGGTGTATGTTGCTTCATTTTTTGTACCTTGGCTGTATGATTGCAGTCTTCCATTCTGCGGGTATTTTTTGAGTTCACCAGATTCTATTTATAATAACTTTGAGTTAATCCTGTATTTTCCACAGTTCTGCGATGGTCCTCCCCTGATGCTTTGTTATTTTTCGCTGGCTGAATGATCCCCTTACTCTCCTCTGTGTTTCATTGTGCTCATGGTTCATTATTTATTTACAGATGATTTATATATTTTATAGCTTTCAAAAACAACTGAAAATTCTCCATTGAGATGCGTAGAAAATATTCAAAAGAATTAGAGTGGCTAGCTTGGTACTGCCGATAGTCACACAAAAAAGACGAAAATAAACGAAGACTCATGCTTTCGGAAATTACTTCTTCAGGCAGGAGAAAAGAGGGTGGAAAAAGGGGGGGGGTATATGGGAAGGGTTACTCACAACCTAGGCCGTGACGTAAGCATGTCGAAGGGTGAGGGAGAAATTAATTTCCGAAAGCTTGTACATCCACGTATATTGTCGTCTTTTTTGTGACTATCGGCGGTACTGAGCTGAGGTAAGAACTGGCCAGCCACTCTGCCTCTTTTGAATAGTAACTGCTAAAACAACAGTAATGTTAGCTGTAACTGATATAGCTAGTTTTGACGTACACAGTGGCGTACCAACTATTTCTTTTGAGGGTGGGAGGGGGGGGGGACGAAGAAAACCTATTTACTGACGTCTTGGCGATTCAAGGACCTTGAGCGACCATCAATGGAAATGTTGTCCCCTATCAGACTGGAAAATAGGAAGAAAGGAGAGGAGATAATGTAGTAATTGTTACAAGGTGTTTCAGACAAAGGCAAAAATGGCTGCCATCAAAAATACTGAGGAGGGGGGGGGGGGCAGAACCGTGTCTTGCCCCTCCAAAGTTTCAAGTGGTGGGGGGGGAGGAGGTACTGCCCCTCCTGACCCCCAGGTTGATACGCCATTGGGTGTATATGGTAGTAACTATAACTGTAACTAATTTATTTTTCCTGGGAAGTAGTTTTTATCTGTAACTTAGCTACTTTTAAAATGTAACTTTCCTAACTCTGTGTAGGACGAGACTTCCGTAAGAACATGTAAACGTTTTTCTTTTTAAGAAGAACGGGAAACCGATAAAAGAGATCATGTCATTAGCATAACGGAGCATAATGAAGGACGCAGGTGAGGTAGGTTTATCAGGCTTCGTAACAGGGTCGTCCCGTCCATATAGGCAAACTAGGCAATTGCCTAGGGCGCTCGAATTTGGGGGGGGGGGGGGAGGCAAATTTGTCACGCGCGACGAACCCTCGTGCGCTTGCGGCGCAGCTTACTTTGCTGTTGCGTTGCGGTTCGCGGAGCGACGAATTCCCGGTTACTACTCGGAGACAGAGCAACTTGCAAGAGACAAGACGCAAGTCAATGTTACATGCATTCCCTTTTACTCTATAGAATTTTGTTAGTAAGCTTTTAATGAAGTAGCAATTTGCAAAGCTGGCGATTTGCAATAAATTCAACTGACGAGAGATTTCATCAGATTAACAACCTAAATCGTTTATTTGGCTGTCTGTACAACATACACGATGTACAAAATATAACTCCCAAAGCTGTTCTTGAAGAAAAATGTTCAAATATTTGTAAATCTATCGCACCAAACTGCGTGGTCATCAGTCCGTAGCTTACAAACTACTTAAACCTAGGTAAACTAACCTACGGACAAACACACACACACACACACGCCCCAGGGAGATCTCGAACCTCCACGGCGAGCAACTGCGCGCTCCGCAGCGAGACGCTTTAGACCGCTCGGCTACTCCACCGCGGCTGTTCTTGACGAATGTGTTAATTTGAAAGAGTTTCCAACTCACAAAGACTCTAAAGATATTTATGCTACTGATCTATGCAATGAATTACAAGCCATTGCTATCAATGTACCCAATAACTCAGGGTCACAGGACGTTCTGAGTTATATTTGTAAAAATGGACTTATAGACATTGTAGCTAATTTAGTTACTGCATTAAGAGTGTTCCTTACTCTTCCTGTCCCTGTAGCCAGTGAAAAAGCGTAGCTTCTCGAAATGAAAACTATAAAAACATATCTACGATCCACAATGACTCAAGAAAGATTTGCGGGGTTGGCAACTTTGTCAAATGAACGAGAAACAGCAGACACAATTGATTTAAAGAAGATCGTGTCAGAAGCTTTATGTGGAGAAATTGGAATGCAGAATGATTATAACACCGAAGAAATGTTTTGCTCTAGTACAGTAAATTTTGGCACTGTGAAGAGCCAAATCCAAAAAGGTTTTGTAAAGGAACCAAACCAATAAAAATGAAACAAAAATATTCCATATCTATTTACACTGGAAATTATAAACGAGGAGAGGGAAACTGCAAGTAATGAGAACTTAGATATTTGGATTTTCTTGTACAGTTCACACGTACACAGATATTTGGAGATATAATCACTGTCTAAATTGTGACAAATCCACTCAGATGGCCGACGATTAGCAAAGATCTCGTTTTTTCATTTTACAGTTTTCGTTCGAAACAAATAAAAAAAAAGAAAAGAAAAACTGTTCGCAGATACACGTGGCACCGAATAAGGGCATTTGTTGAAATGATAACTAGGGATTAATACATTTTTATAAAATTCTATCAATCAGTTCTGTAGGCAAATAGGCTATTTTAAATTTTCAAGCAACTCTATCTGTAAGTATAAAACAGCATCTTCAGTCTAAGCCTGAAAGGAATTTCGGAACACATCCAAGGCTCTTGATTTTCAAAATCTCATTTCCCTCTATTTCGCGGCAAACACACACAGTAGTCGAAGGGCTGTCACTTTGAAAAGGTCTTCTGTTTCTTGAACAGGGTAGGCTTTATAATAAATACTTGAATATGTCTATACATTTCTACACGTCATTTTTACCCTGGAGATTTTTCATTTAGTTCGGCAAGATAATCAGCAGTTGAGTCACTTAAAAATCCATATCATTCAATCAGGTTTGATTCTTCAGAATCAAGGCAAGAATAATAAAATTTATGTCACTCTTTTTATAATGAAGCTTATAATTGTATCAATTATTGTAAACTATCAACCCAAAACCATTTTAAAAGACAAAATTTAAAAACGATGAAAATGTAACATTAGTGTATAAAAGTGTATGATGTGTCCCATTTTAATGGGAAAATATGTTTATGTAATGTATATCTTGTGATTATGTATTTGAATGAAAAAAGATGAGATGTGTATTTTACATTGGTGTTTTATTGCGATTTTATTAAATATTAAAATAATTTGCCTAGGGCGCCGAATTTGTTCGGACCGGCCCTGCTTCGTAATGAGAAGGAAGATTTTATAGTCTAACTTCCGGGTTAAGGGGGAGGGAAAAGGATCAACAGTGTGTGATATTGTGTGAAAAGGTTTTCATTTCTTTCTGTGCTATGTTTCTGTAAATTAGTAGAAGTATCCATATCGTATTTTTTTTTTTTTTTTTTACGAATTTCGGGAGGGGGGTTACATACCCACCTTGCTTACGCCATTGGTCATTCGAGCACCAACTCGCGTGTTTGATCAGGATAGGTAAGGAAATCAGCCACGCCATTTCAAAGGAACCATTCCGGCAATATCCCGGAACCATAAAGTAATGGGAGAAAAATGCCGGGAAATAAAACTTGGCCGGCCGCGGTGGCCGAGGGGACTGAGGCGCGACAGTCACGGTCTGCACGGCCACTACGGTCGGGGGTTCGAATGCCCCCTCGGGCATAGATATTTGTGCCGTCCTTAGTATTAGGTAGATCATAAGTAGTTTGTAAGTTTAGGGACTGATGACCCCGTTGTTAAGTCCCATGAGCTCTACAAACTTTCAATAAAACTTGGAGGCGGGTCAGTGATAGTAGTTGACTAATTTATCTCCTCAGGATTGAAGAAATGACCTTTTGGTGAAGGAAAACGGCACGACAATGACGAGGAAGTGGGCCTTTGCCTACGTCAGCTGTGCCGCTCATGTAACGCTCGAGTCGCCGGGTCCTTGGACTCAATTCCCGGAGTGGCTGGTAGGTCGGGGACGCCGCGGGAGGGCGCCGTACTGTGCTGCCATCTGTGGACGAGCCGGGCAGTCAGTTGTAGCGCCCCACGTGTCGGCTTTCGCAGCCAGGAAACAGGGCCGCGCCAACTGGACGTCTGGCGATTGCGTCACGCCTCGCCCGCTGTTGGCGGGGAAGCCGGTGCTGAGTCAAGCCGCTAGCGGAAAGTTACGCCGCCATTCAGCGCCCTCCCACACTAGTCGCACCGTTAATTATTCACTGTGACGTCCACTTACGCGTAAAACGTACTACCGTTCATTCCAGTACGAGGAACAGACGGCAGTCAGACACACGCCCGCACCAAGGAGGCCTCGTTGGCTCGCACTCAGCGAGGGGACCATCATGGGCGCAGCCCATGGAGTAGATATCTCTGCCAGAGGGGCCGACTTTTGAAAATCAGTGTGGGTGCTCTATATCACGGTTCACAAATGTTCCAAACCAACACTCCTGAAAATCACGTTCATGTTCAAATGTTTGTAAGGCCTATGGGACTTAACTACGGGGTCATCAGTCCCTAAACTTACAAACTAATTATGAACTACTTACGAACTAGGACGGTACAAATATAATGAACTTTAAATCAGGACCATGCAAATACTTGTCCTATGTCACCCAAATCATCGCACTGACCACCGAAATATCGTTCAAATGGTGATGATCGCTCCCCTCGGAATTGGTTGGCTTGTGCGCTATACCAGATCTATGAGTGCACACCTTCAAGTGTCATTAATTTACCTAGGCTTATCCTCAATTAATTACCCAGATTGTGCTTTGGCTTTGTAAGTTACCTACAAATCGAATACATGGCTCTGAAGGAAGGTCAGAGGAGCCGATCACTGTTTGTATATTGAGTTGATGAATACGAATACTATTTGGATCCTTAGTTGCTATATTTAGTTTACAGCTAACTTTATACTTGAAAACTATGTTTTCCAAGGCGAACTCAGATTTGTGATATGTATTTTATACTCTGAATCGATATGAAGTAATGAATGGAGTGGAAGAAGCTTTATATCTCTTTAGATAATTACTTCTGATTTAGAGATTTTTATACTGTAGATGAAATGCTTCGTGGCATTTGACTTACGAAGATTTGAAATAAAGACTTCAGTGATTCGTATCACTCGTAATAATTGGAGATGATATTCAGTACAGTACCAGTACAGTCAAAGAAAGGCCGCAAGCCGGCAATGGTGGCCGAGGGGACTGAGGCGCGTCAGTCACGGTCTGCACGGACGGTCGGGGATTTGAATCCCCACTCGGGCATGGATATTTATGCCGTCCTTAGTAGTAGTTAGTTCATAAGTAGTTTGTAAGTTTAGGGACTGATGACCCAGTAGTTAAGTCCCATAAAAAAAAATAAAAAAAAAAAAAAAAAAAAAATAAAACCGCCTGCAATTTTTCAGTGTGCTGGCTTACCAATCTGCCTTCTTCAATTGATAACACAAACTGAAAATTTATTTATATGTTGAACGATGAGAAATTCCTAGTTAGGTGGCTCTGAGTTTGTGGCTTCGCTTTTTATGTGGCTGGAGGTGGATCCATTAATATGATTGGATAGGATCTTAAATACCATTCTCATTTTATTCAGGGAAATTTAACGAATTTCAGGGCCCCCTGAGATATCTGATTTTGGAAAAATGTTCAAATGTTTGTAAGGCTTATGGGACTGAACTATGGGGTCATCAGTCCCTAAACTTACAAACTACTTGTTGTTGTTGTTATGGTCTTCAGTCCGGAGACTGGTTTGATGCAGCTCTCCACCCTACTCTATCCTGAGCAAGCCTTTTCATCTCCTCATAAGAACGACAACCCACATCCACTTGAATCTGCTTACTATACGCGTCTCTTGGTCTCCCTCTGCGATTTTTACCCCATACACTTCCCTCCAACGCTAAATTCACAATTCCTTGATGTCTAAGAATGTGTCCTACCAATCTATCCCTTCTTTTAGTCAAGGTATGCCAGAAATTTCTTTTCTCCCCAATTCGGTTCAGTACCTCCTCATTAGTTACGCGATCCACCCACCTAATCTTCAGCATTCTTCTGTAGCACCACATTTCAAAAGCCTCTATCCTCTTTCTGTCCACACTGCTTATCGTCCATGTTTCACTCCCATACAAGGCAACACTCCATACAAATGCCTTCAGAAAGGACTTCCTTAGGCTTAAATCAATATTCGATGTTAACAAATTTCTCTTTTTCAAAAACGCCTTTCTACCCATTGCCATTCTGCATTTTATATCATCTGTACTGCGACCATCATTTGTTATTTTACTGCCCAAGTAACAAAACTCATCTACCTCCTTTATTGTTTCGTTACCTAATCTAATTCCTTCAGCATCACCTGATTTTCTTACACTGCACTCCATTACCCTAGTTTTACTCTTGTTAATGTTCATCTTATATACACCTTTCAGCACACTGTCCATTCCGTTCAATTGCTCTTCCAGGTCTTTTGCTGTATCTGACAGAATCACTATGTCGTCGGCAAAACGCAATGTTTTTAATTCTTCACCCTGAACTTTAATTCCTTCTCCAAATTTCTCCTTGCTTTCCTTTATAGCTTGCTCAATGTACAAATTGAACAACATTGGGGAAAGGCTACAACCTTGTCTTACTCCCTTTCCAACCACTGCATCCCTTTCATGCCCTTCAACTCTGACAACCGCTGTCTGGTTTTTGTACAAGTTGTAAATAACCTTACGCTCCCTATATTTTACTCCTGCTTGCTTCAGAACTTGAAAGAGTTTATTCCAATCAACATTGTCAAAAGCCTTCTCCAAATCTACAAAAGCTAGAAATGTAGGTTTGCCTTTTCTTAATCTATCTTCTAGGATAAGCCGTAAAGTGAGTATTGCCTCCCGTGTTCCTACATTTCTCCTGAACCCAAACTGATCTTCCCCGAGGTCGGCTTCTACCAGCTTTTCCATCCTTCTGTATATAATTCGTGTTAATATTTTGCAACCATGACTTATCAAACTGATGGTTCTGTAGTTTTCACACCTGTCTGCACCCGCTTTCTTTGGAATGGGGATTATAACATTTTTCTTAAAGTCTGAGGGTACTTCACCTGTCTCATACATCTTACACACAATGTGAAACAATTTTGTCATGGCTGGTTCTCCCAGAGACTTCAGTAGCTCTGACGGGATATCATCTACCCCAGGGGCCTTGTTTCGACTTAGGTCTTTCAGTGCTCTGTCAAATTCATCTCTCAGTATAGTATCTCCTATTTCATCATCATCATCTACGTCCTCTTCCCTTCCTACAATACTGTCTCGAAGTTCATTTCCTTTGTAGAGCCCCTCTATATACTCTTTCCACCTTTCAGCTTTCCCTTCTTTGCTGAGAACTGGTTTTCCATCAGTGTCCTTGATATTCATAGAGCTGTTTTTCTTATCTCCAAATGTTTCTTTTATTTTTCTGTAGGCTGTATCTATTTTTCCCCTATTTATACATTCTTCTACATCCTTGCATTTGCCTTCTAGCCATTCTTGCTTAGCCATTTTGCACTTCCTGTCAATCTCATTTCTTAGTCGTCTGTACTCCATTTTGCCTGTTTCATTTACTGCATTTTTATACTTTCTCCTTTCATCGATTAAATTTAGTATCTCCTGTGATATCCAAGGATTCTTTGTAGGTCTTGCCTTCCTACCTATTTTGTCCTCTGCTGCCTTCACTATTTCATCTCTCAATTTTACCCATTCCTCCTCAACTGTTTTATTTTCCCCTGTTTCTGTCAATTGTTGCCTGAAGCTCCCTCTGAAATTCTTAAGAACTTCAGGTTCCTTCAATTTATCTAGGTCCCATCGCCTTATTTTCTTACCTTTCTGTAGTTTCTTCAGTTTCAGCCTACAGTTCATAACCAACAAGTTATGGTCAGAGTCTATGTCTGCCCCTGGGTATGTCCTACACTTCAAAACCTGGTTCCGAAATCTATGTCTTACCATTATAAAATCTATCTGGTATCTCCCGGTGTCTCCTGGTCTCTTCCACGTATACAACCTTCTTTTGTGATTCTTAAACCAGGTGTTTGTTATAACTAAATTATGTTCCGTGCAAAATTCTACCAGGCGGCTTCCTCTTTCATTCCTTTTGCCCAGACCATATTCACCCACTATCTTCCCTTCCCTTCCTTGTCCTACTACCGAATTCCAGTCTCCCATAACAATTAAGTTTTCCTCTCCCTTAATTGTCTGAATAATTTCCTTTAGCTCCTCATATATTTCTTCGATTTCCTCATCACCGGCAGAGCTAGTTGGCATATAAACCTGTACTACTGTTGTCGGTGTTGGCTTCGTATCTATCTTGACAATGATAATGCGATCGCTGTGCTGCTCATAGTACCTTACCCGCATTCCTATTTTCTTATTCATTATCAGTCCTACTCCTGTGATACCCCCAACTGATTTTGTATTTATAATCCTGTACTCACCTGACCAGAAATCCTGTTCATCCTGCCACCGAACTTCACTAATCCCCACTATATCTAACTTCAACCTATCCATTTCCCTTTTTAAATTTTCTAATTTTCCTACTCGATTAAGGGATCTAACATTCCACGCTCCGACCCGTAGAATGCCAGTATTGTCTTTCCTGATGATCACATCCTCCTGAGTAGTCCCCGCCCGGAGATCCGAATGGGGGACTATTTTACCTCCGGAATATTTTACCCGAGAGGATGCCATCATCATATGTTCATACAGTAGAGCTGCATGTCCTCGGGAAAAATAACGGCTGTAGTTTCCCCTTGCTTTCAGCCGTTCGCAGTAGCTGTGTGGCAAAGCCACATTAGCTGATGTTACAAGGCCAGCTCAGTCAATCATCCAGACTGTTGCCCCTGTAACTACTGAAAAGGCTGCTGCCCCTCTTCAGGAACCACACGTTTGTCTGGCCTCTCCACAGATACCCCTCCGCTGTGGTTGCACCTACGGTACGGCTATCTGTATCGTTGAGGCACGCAAGCCACCCCACCTCGGCAATGTCTGTGGTTCATGGGAGTGGACAAACTACTTATGAACTACTTACGAATTAGGACGGCACAAATATCTATGCCCGAGGGGGGATTCGAACCCCCGACTCACTTTCATGCATTTTTGAATGAGCAATACTTGATCAAAGTAAATAGGCAGTTGTCTGGCCCTTTAAAGACAGAAGGAACAAGGAGGAGGAAGAAAACGAAAGCATGGCTGCATTATGGCACTACAATAAACCGATCTAATTCGCCGAAGTGGATATTTCGATATAAGTAACACCCCAAAACTTCTACACGACCAATGAAACTATTTTTCACTGTACACTAAACTAACACTTTTTGTGCGAAGCTATTCCTTCTGACAAAAGCGTTCGGTAGAACACCGCCACCACGTTTTACAGAAATCTTTGAAATATTTTGAGATTTTGAAGTCTGACATCAATTTTTTTTTTTTTTTTTTTTTTTTTTTTTTTTTTGTTCAGTTCCAAGCAAGAGCTACGTATACTTCATCGAAACCTTCATCACTTCCAGATAACTACATGACATCTCTGATAATATTGATATAGCCCAAGGTTTTTCTAAGCCCGAGAGAAAAGCATTACATATTTCAACTGAATCTATAATTTTAATAACAAGGGAATTAACAGAGATAAATTAAAAATGGTTAACTTTAGCATCAGCATCAGATTCTTCAAGTTAAATTCCTGAAAGAAAACAACTGAATGTTCATAAATACGTACACCTGAAATGTCAAAAGGACCGACGTGCTTCAGGATGAATAAAGTTAGCATAGTGGGTGAAACACGAACATTCATTACTATTCGCTTGGGGACCCGCGTACAACACTGATCATTTCTTTCACCTATGAAGTATAGTGGATGATAAATAGTTCAGACAGAAGGAGGATGGAAACTTTAGAAATGTGGTGCTACAGAAGAATGCTGAAAATTAGGTGGATACATTGTGTAACTAATGTGGAGGTACTCAAAATGTTCAAATGTTTGTTAAGCTTATGGGACTTAACTAAGGGGTCATCAGTCCCTAAGCTTACAAACTACTTATCAACTACCTTATATTAAGAACGGCACAAATATCCATGCCCGAGGGGGGGATTCGAACCCCCGACCGTAGTGGCCGTGCAGACCGTGACTGAAGCGCCTCAGTCCCCTCAGCCACCGCGGCCGGCTGTGGAGGTACTGAACAGGAGGAAAGAAATTTCTGGCATACGTTGACCTAAAGAGGGGAACGGTTGGTACGACACATACTGAGACATCAAGGAAAAGTCAGTTGAGTATTAGCTGGAAATATGGGCGGTAAAAATCGCAGAAGGAGACCAGTTGCCGTCCTTATTCGGAGATGAAGAGACTTGCACAGTACAGAGTAGCATAGAGAGCTGCATCAAACCAGTCTCCTGAATGAAGACCATAACACACAAATTTAAAAGCAAAAGCAGTACATTAGTATGAATGAGAAATGTAAGAATTGCTTCCTAAGATAGCAGACGCTATAGTGCACAGTCTTTGCGATTGTATTGCAATGTATTCCGGATTGGTATTTCTGAAATTTGAGATATTTTTATTTTGTGTTTTCCGTCCTCAGTTTTAGAATATTACATTAGGGCTGTTTTTTTTTATGTTTTGAGCGACAAATTTCAACATGTGTATTTTTCTCACCAATTGAAACTGACTGGTCTTCTAATCTCTTTCAAACGTTAATTGAATTTTCCGTCGGTGCTTGACTGAACATGACAATAATATCAGAAAGGAAATACTACAGTCAGTTGTCGCCTGATGATGGCCTAAGAAGCCGAAAGCCGGTTTGAGATGAATAAATAAGTTTGGCAGAACATCAGGAGGTTGTTCCTTTTTTATATTATCCTGAAAAGCTTACTTCTTGTTACTTACTGTTGCTTCTCCTCGGCGCTCAGCGTTTAGGGAATCGTATGAAAAACTTGTGAGCAAGCGGAAGCTGCAAATGCTGGGAAGCAGGACGTGGCTTGCGGTTCCTTCTTCTCTTCCGTTTTCTGTGGCTGCGAAGCGGTTCATGGTCGCCTCAGCTCATAAACTGCGTAAGCTGAAGCACGTGATTGCCAACTGGCTCCCGACAGTCGCTACCGAAAGTTACCATAAGAAAAGAAGCGCGGACGGATAGTGCACGGGAGGAAACAATGGCTGATCTTGAGTTTAGACCACAATGACGGTATCCAATTAAAGCTCTAATGAAACTGGCAAGAATATCTTTATCAGTAACTCTGGTCCATCTTCGGTAATCCTGATATTAGGCGAAGACCACCTGCAGCCTCTCACTCCATACCTAATAGAACAGAAACACGAGCCACAATACGTTCACACAAAAGTAGCTTATTTAAAATCCAATACCTCATCCTACTAGGGCAGGGTTGTTCAACATACGGATCGCGGGCACAAAGTGGCCCTTAGCCACGATAAATCCGATCCGCCATAGCTCGACAAAGTCATTGAGACAAAGGAGGTAGTTTAAGTGAGAACAAAGTTATACAACTGACTGCTAGTACGCTATTGTCGACTTCGCCGGCTGAGAAAATTACCAACGTTCACGCGGCTTTATTCTCTGTTGGGAGATACAGAGAACTTTTATAACCAGCAAATTACAAAATGCCAGATTTCTGAAGAAACAAACCTGATTGAATGATAGGGATTTTTAATTGACACAACTGCTGATTATCTTGCCGAACTAAATGAAAAATCTCCAGGGTAAAAACGATGTGTAGAAATGTATAGACATATGCAAGTATTTATTATAAAGCCTACCCTGTTCGAGTAACAGAAGACCCTTTCAAATTGACAGTCTTTCGACTAGTACGTGTGTGTGCCGCAAGAGCCTTGAATGTGAGTGTTCCAAAACTCCTTTCAGGTTTAGACTGAAGTTGCTATTTTATACTTACAGATAGAGTTGTTTGAAAACTTAAAATAACCTATTAATTTCCCTACAGAACTGATAAAATTTTATAAAAATGCATTAATCCCTCGTTATCATTTCAACAGATACCCTTACTAAATGTTTGTAAATCTATCGGACCAAACTGCGTGGTCATCAGTCCGTAGCTTACAAACTACTTAAACCTAGGTAAACTAACCTAAGGATAAACACACACACCCATGCCCCAGGGAGGACTCGAACCTCCACGGCGAGCAACCGCGCGCTCGGCAGCGAGACGCTTTAGACCGCTCGGCTACTCCACCGCGGCTGCCCTTACTAAGAGCCACATGTATCTGCGAACAGTTTTTCTTTTCTTTTCTTTGTTTCAAAAAAAAATGTAAAATCAACAACTAGATCTTCGCTAATAGTCGGCCATCTGAGTGGATTTTTCACAATTTAAACAGTGACTATATCTCCAAATATCTGTATACGTGTGAATTGTACAATAAAAAAAAGTAAGTTCTCATTACTTTCTGTTTCTTCTCCTCGTTTACAATTTCCATTGTAAATAGATATGGCCTGTCTCCCTAGGAATATTTTTGTTTCATTTTCATTGGTTTAGTTCCTTTACAAAACCATTTTTTGATTTGGCTCTTCACAGTGCCAAAATTTAATAATATGGCCCACTTCAAAATTTAGTGGACACCCCTGTACTAGAGCAAAACATTTATTTGGTGTTATAATCATTCTGCATTTCAATTTCTCCACATAAAGCTTTTATTATCCCTCTGAATCTGATTCTAACGGAAGTCAGTTGTTCAGTTTAACATCCTTAAACAAAAACTGTGCACCAGTCTATGTTCCATTCATCACTGTTAAAGGTTCCAGCTTCTATCCAATAAACCATCTCTTCCAAAGATCAAGGAAGGAGGCCTAGAGTTTGTTTCCCGTCGACAGCGTGGTCATTAGAGATGGAGTATGTGGAAGGAAATTTGCCGTGCCCTTTTGAGAGGAACCATCCCGGCATTTGGCTGGAGTGATCTAGGGAAATTACGGAAAGCCTAAAACGCGATGACCGGAGGTGAAATTGAACCACCGTCCTCCCGAATGTGAGTCTAGTGTGTTACCACTGCGCCTCCTCGCTCGGCCCAAAGATCATACATGCCCTTAGTACAGCTCGTGTACCTGAATAGCCCTGTTCAACTAACTCAATCTTTATACAACCCATTTCAGCTCTTAGACCAGCTTCTCGTCCTAGAATCTTCCCAAGTTTTAAAATCATCTATTGCCATGACTTAAAACTAGCTATTGTATCTACAATCCTCATTCCCTCTCCATCCTGCATTCTTCTGAAACCGTTTACTACTTCTACAACGCTCTTTCTGTCTGCGTCCTGGACGCCAGTGAGCTACTCAGCGCTTGTGATTTTCAAACACAAACGTTGCACTGAACACCTATTCCGAATTTTCAACACTTCATTGCATCACACAAATCTATACCTCAGTACAATTTAATATTAATACAGAGTACTTCGTAGGCTGTCTGTAACTTTTAGGGCACGAAATTATTTTCTGTAACACTCTGAAATCGGTCACAAATGTTAAATGCAGATGTAAACCTGAAGCACATGAAACGCCCATTACTCCTTAAAATGAAATTGTAACTCCAAAAAGCGTTGCATAATATGACTGTTGACGGAGTATTATTGACAAACAATTCTGCACAATTAATCCATCTCTCCTCTCCTAGAGAACCTTTCCGTCTTCGTCGGTTTCTTACAAGTGAACCACAAACGTAATGCGCAAGTCCTGGTTAATCAATTATGAATGTTAAATTATATATATATATATATATATATATATATATATATATATATATATATATATATATATATATAATTTAACACAAGATCGAATCCTCCTAAGGAATACTACAATCATAATTTTTGTAACACCAGAGGCCTGATTAGCGACTTTTATGGCAAGACAGTCCAAGAGCCTCACAGTGAATATAAATGTGAGCATGAGTTTGAACGAATCTTTCACCGTCACCCAAACTGGAAACACACATTATTTAATCTGCATAAAGCACTGTAGAGGTTAGATGGAAGGATAAGATAGCAACTCCGGAACGCCTTAACTGTTTCAACCAGACAGATATAGACGTGATGTACACCTAGATTGTAAATGAGGGCTTCGAGTGATGTTAAGGTGTGAAAAGCAAAAATTAATTACCAAGAAACGTCTACAGAAGTTCATACTTACTGTGTGATAAGTATGTCATGGAGCCTCCCTTTGGAAAGGCTTTCAAAAAAATGTTTGTATAGTCTATGGGACTTATCTACGGGGTCATCAGTCCCTAAACTTACAAACTACTTATGAACTACTTACGAACTAGGACGGCACATTATCCATGCCCGAGGGGGGATTCGAACCCCCAACCGTAGTGGCCGTGCAGACCGTGACTGTAGCGCCTCAGTCCCCTCGGCCACCGCGGCCGTCAAAGGCTTTCACCTCGATAGTGAAGTACCCTTTTTCCATTTTTCTTTTCTATGTTTTTTTTTTCAGTATTATTTGAAATATGTTTATCACGTTTCCGCCGCGGCGGAGCGCATTGAAGCGCTATGCTCCGATGCGCGAGGGCGTTCCCCGTCGGTCGTTCGAATCCCCCCTCGGGCATGAATGTTTGTGTCGTCTTTAGTATAAGTCAGTTCATAAGTAGTTTGTAAGTTTAGGGACTGATGACGTCGCAGTTAAGTCGCCCCGACCGCGGTGGCCGAGTGGTTTGCGGCGTGCCAGTCATGGTCTGCACGGACGCTGCGGTCGGGGATTCGAATCCCCCCTCGGGCATGGCTGTTTGTGCCGTCTTTAGTATAAGCTAGTTCATAAGTAGTTTGTAAGTTTAGGGATGATGACCCCTTAGTTAAGTCCCTTAAGCTTAACAAACATTTGAACATATTACGTTTCCCCAAAGTAGCAAAGACGTAATAAAATATTACTCCGTGTTCTTCTAAGAAAATGTGTATTCTACATTACGAAGCTTTTTGCTGTAAGTGCGAATCGACTCGTGAACTTCCAGCATATTGTTCACCAATTATACCATAAAAGTCATGCATTGTGCAACTGTCTTAGCCTTTTTTCTGCTGAAGAGTGCACGTGTTATGTAAGTATGATTCTAATTCCTTTCTGACTTCAAGAGTAATAATTCCCGTAAAACAGTGTTAAAATGACATTAAGCCTTTTAGAAAAGTAATAGACTAAAAAGCCAGAGAAAGTGGTACCCGTACCTAATATCGTGTAGGGCACTCGTGAGCACGCACAAGTACCGCAGCACGACTTGGCCTGGACTCCACTAATGTGAGAAGTAGTGCTGGAGGAAACTGACACCACGCATCCTGCAGGGCTGTTCGTAAGTCTGTAAGAGTACCAGGGGGTGGAGAACTCTTCTGAACAGCGCGTTGCAAGGAGTGCCAGATATGCTCAATAAATTACTACTTGTTCCAGAGATCATGAATACGACACTTCGTAATGATGTGGAACGTGTCAGGTTAATGAAGAGTGTCTCTACAAGAAGTTACATTACACAAAATATTACATAACACAAATTATTATCATTATTATTATTATTATTAGATTTACTAATTTACTGCGTGATCAAAAAGTAAGCCGGCCGCGGTGGCCGAGGTGACTGAGGCGCTCCAGTCACGGTCAGCACGGCCACTACGGTCGGGGGTTCGAATCCTCCCTCGGGCATGGATATTTGTGCCGTCCTAGTTTGTAAGTAGTTGATAAGTAGTTTGTAAGTTTAGGGACTGATGACCCCGTAGTTAAGTCCCATACGATTTACAAACATTTGAACATTTTTGAACAAAAAGTAAGTATAAATTTGAAAACTTTATAAAACACGGAATAATGTAGATAGAGGGGTAAAAATTGACTCACATGCTTGAAATAACATGGGGTTTCATTGGGGAAAAAAAAAGATCCGACAGAGGGCGCCTCATTTGATGATGTTCTTTACAGGAAATGCTCAATATGTTCACCACCATTCCTCAACAATGGCTGTAGTCGAATAATGTTGTGAACAGCACTGTAAAGCATGTCCGGAGTTATGGTGAGGCATTGGCGTCGGATGTTGTCTTTCAGCATTGCTAAAGATGTCGGTCGATCACGATACACTTGCAACTTCACGTAACCGCAAAGCCAAATTTCGCTTCTTCAAAAACGCTTTTCTTCCCATAGCCATTCTGCATGGGTAGAAAAGCGTTTCTGAAGAAGCAAAATTTGTTGACTTTCTGAAAGCATTTGTCTGGAGTGTAGCATTTTATGGGACTGAAACGTGGACGATAAGAGGTTCCGACTGAAATATGATAGAAGCTTTTGAAATGTGATGCTACACACGAAGATTAAATGTGTAATCAAGTAATTAATGAGGAGTCGCTCAACAGAATTGGGAAGAAAAGGAGTCTGTGGCATATCCTGACTAAGAGAAGGGATAGTAGTTTTAGTGGAATTGTCCGCTGGTGCCGCGGTGGAGTAGCCGAGCGGTTTAAAGCGTCTCGCTGCGGAGCGCGCGGTTGCTCGCCGTGGAGGTTCGAGTCGTCCCTGGGACATGGGTGTGTGTGTGTGTGTGTGTTTGTCCTTAGGTTAGTTTACCTAGGTTTAAGTAGTTTGTAAGCTACGGACTGATGACCACGCAGTTTGGTCCGATAGATTTACAAACATTTTGAGCATTTTGTCCGATGGCTCACTTTCCATAGGTAGCACGAAGTATAACAGATATCTTAATACTCAGAATAATAAAAGTAAGCAACTGCCGCACTAAGCCGAACTATTACTTAAGATGTGACTTAAGCTACAGAAAGTTATTTCCTATTTCAAAGAGGACGTTACTTGTCTTATATCACATTTATCTTATGTTTGACAAGTAATATGATAAATTGACTGAGCCCTGTTAGTTTAGATGCAAATTATGATAAATTGTCACGTAACTGAATGTTATAGAATCTTTGGTGATAAATGTTTTTATAGCTGAGATCCACAAGTCGACTAAAACTCATGCCTTCATAAATTTCAAAGAAATGTAATTAAATCGAAATCGAGATTCTTCCATACGAACTTCCAGTATAAAATAGCGTGTATAAGTAAATGTCTAAGTTATGAGAAATCATCCCTTAACTATATCTATGGAAACAAAAACTGATATAATTGAGGGTCCGGGGAAAGAGATGACAATTAATTGATAAAAAATGTTCAAATGTTTGACAATCTATCGGACTCTAGTGCTAGGTTATTAGTCCGTAGCTTACAAACTACTTAAACTAAGGTAAACTAACCTAAGGACAACACACACATCAATGCCCGAGGGAGGATTCAAACCCCCGACGCAGGAGGCCGCGCGATTCGTAACGTGGCGCTCCAGACAGCTCGGCTACTCCCGCGCGGCAATAATTATAATTAATAGGAAAACATCTTATGACATGAGTTTGTGTGTTGTCCTTAGGTTAAGTAGTCTGCAAGCCTAGGAACTGATAACCACAGTATTTAAGTGCCATAGCTTTATAAACATTTGAACAACTTGAATTTGAAATCATCTTGAAGTTCCATTACAAAACTGAAGGAAAAGCTGCAATCGGCGGCACACTAAATAAAGGAAGAGTTGAGTAGGTAAGCTCCATGTAAACACCTTTCGCAACTAGGCAGCTAAGCAGACGATAATGCCCGCAATTGGCAGCGTGTGTGCGTGTGGTGAGGCAAACGCAGAGGAGATAACTGCCGCTAGTGGCCGCGGTTAGCGCCCAGTTCTGTATATTCAACGCGCTGCTCCAAATAGCACCAAGCTGACTATGGAAGAATGGTTAGGGTATTACAAGGACGCATGGAAGGCGAGGCTCTGTCTCAACTGGGAGAGCATGTCCGAAAAAGGTTACCTTCAGAATAATCAAAGCCGCGGTGGGGTAGCCGAGCGGTCTAAAGCGTCTCGCTGCGGAGCGCGCGGTTGTTCGCCTTGGAGGTTCGAGTCCTCCCTTGGGCATGTGTGTGTGTGTTGTCCTTAGATTAGTTTACCTAGGTGTAAGTAGTTTTTAAGCTACGGTCTGATGACCACGCAGTTTGGTCCGATAGATTTACAAACATTTGAACATTTTTTTGAATAATCAAAAAGAGAATAACTGAACAGGTGTCAGCTATCTCTGTAGATTTTTCATAGAAACAGGAAGCAGGGGAGAGGTTTAATGTTCTGTTGATGACGAGATCATTAAAGGCAGACTACAATCTCAGACCATTACGAGACAAGAAGCCTGCTGAAAATTCCCCAAACGAACAGTCCTGGAATTAACCTTGGAGAGATTGCAAGTAAATGCACGTAAATCTTAATCATGAAACTCGCAAGGGGATTTGAACCTTGTTCCTCCCGAACACGTGTCATGTGTCTTAATTACTGCTACAAGTTTCTTTTTTAGCAATAAAATAATTTCGCACCACAAGTAGCGGTTTAAAAACCTCACAAGTTGTTAAGAGAGATAATTTTGGTTGCAGATCACTACGCTACCACTGCATAAGTATGTTAAAAGGATCCCACATGACCACAAAATGTAAAATAAGGTAAAAACCAAAATAAGACTGACGACTTTTTAGGCCTAAATTTACAACTAGCACAGTAGTAAAATAAATGTAAATTTGTTTTCACAGCATGAAATAAATTGAAAGCCCACTGACGATGGCACAGAGGTGCTGAAACTAGTTTGGGTGCTTAATAAAAACAGTGTTTTGCGTATCAGGCGGACCTCATACCCAGAAAACACAAAATAACGTTACAGAGAAAACGGAAAGTACCCATTTAAGCTACTTTCTGGAAATGTTGATCACAGCAGCTGAAACTGTTACGCTGTTGAATGGTTCCCATAAATTTTATTATACTTTTCGAACTAAATTAATGTTCAGACACTTCACTTCGCAAGTCATTGTTGCCGAACATTTGATAAAGCTAATAACAAAAAGAAAGATCTATAGTACTTTGCGATGCTGTTAATACGAATGGAGGTTCTAAAAAAAGAAAAAGGTAATGATATAAAATAACTGATCTGAATTTAATCTTGGAAATACGCGAATTAAAAGTGATGGCTTCTGAACATGTTACGACGGAATATCGAGGAGCTGAAAACCTCAAAGAAAATGAATAATTAAGAAAGGGCGGGACATTATTAAATGTAAACAGGGTGGAGACATTGCTCTTTACAAAAGATTATATTTTAAAATAAATTATTACTTCCTTCACACTTACATTAAAGAGGTGTCTGCGGACAGGTCCACACTGTATAGCCTCAAACAAGTGATTGTGACATCGCGGTTCCGTCCTCTCGACTCGACGGAAAAAACGAAAGACGGGCGAAACAAACTTTTTCATAGATAACATATTACGAGAAGGAGGAAACCACGGCGACAAACGTCACTGATTGATAAAAAAAAAAATATTACTTTAATTATCTATCGTTACATGTCCATTCTTGCACGTGGTTCCGTCACATCTAAACTGAATTTTAGTGATTCATATGCTGTAATGTTACGCGGACCGCCCAGGAATTATTATTATCTGATATACTCGGTTTCATAATTTAACAGTTGTCTTTGAATGAACATTCCTGTGTTTAGATTAATTTATGAGAAGTTTCTTCAAAGAAACATTTTAAGAATCCACAGATATGCAAAAAAACGAACTTTATGCACTCTGAAAAAACAATAACATAATTAGGCTCTTCATTTTTTAAATTAAGCGAGAAGGAGCACCAGGCTTCGATTTGATCTTCTACTGTTAGCTCTTGACCTGAACGGTCGTAATGAAGTGTCGCTCTGTAAATTGTATGATTTTAGTTGAACATTTTGATTTCACTTGGATCGTTGTTAAGTTAGTGTAAGTGAATACTCCACCATTTCAGATTATAAATAATTATCTCGTAATCATGCATTTAATCATTAATAGCCAGCTCATCCCTACCTTATAATATAAAAGTATTTTATATGTGCAAATCTCTTTTTCAGATATCAACAGCCGCCATTACACGGCCTACGTAAAACTAATTGTTGGACAACGCACCATACTACGATATTTCAACTAATAGTTTTCAGAATTATATATTCCGCAAAAGCGTCCCTGAGATTTCTGCCGGTTTATTAATTTTCAATTTCTTTCATTTGGCTAGCCGTGGTGACACGATAAATCGGCATTGTCAATGTGCAGTCCAACAGTTAATTTTTATGTACAGGTTCGTGGTGCGCTGAATACCAACCTGAAACAGTATAGGGTGCGCCGCATAAATTAATATTCTCCGACGAGGTTTTTTTTAAAAAAGGAAATTCATTTTCAGATTATTCAATTGTTTAGTCACTACTTTGATGTTGCAAATGTTCGGCGTAACCCATGTTGAAATATTTCTCCCTGTTGTGATTTCAGCGCCATAATTTCATTTGAATTTTTTACTTATTTTCATAATTTCGCGGAACATAATTTTCAGGCGCTAAACATTTTCTTATTTATATTTACGGTTGAAATCAAAACAAACTGTTTTTGTTCTACTAAATTTTGTTTATTTACTAACTAGTTTTCGGCTTATTAGGCCATCGTCGCCGGCCTAATAAGCCGAAAACTAGTTAGTAAATAAACAAAATTTAGTAGAACAAAAACAGTTTGTTTTGATTTCAACCGTAAATATGGAAGCGTTCTACCAAGAAGCGACGGAAGAATCCATTTATGTTTTCTTATTTATATTTCTCCACCATCTGTGTGTGTGTGTGACTAAAATTCAAATCTCGCAGGGAGTAGTATTTCAAAGCGAACCATTTTCGTGTAGGCTAATATCTGGCGTAGAGCCGCTTTTTCTATTAGTTAGGCGTGCATGTTCCCTGTGAAGATTTTTTTTTCTTCCTGGCCGTGATTTCATGAATTTCGTATTCAGTAGCAAGCTTCCATATAAAGTCTCTTTTTTATTATATTATTTTTATTATTACTGAGCCGCACTTTCCACAGAACCTCACTAATCTATATTCGTCAATGAGAGCCAATACGGTTTCATTAGAGCACTCCATATCGAGAAATTTGCAGTGTCGCACGTGAACCCGCTCGGCTCGAGAAGTCACTGTCGCACATTACGGCAGCCTGCGACATGACGCACGCAGTGGCCGATGTCTCATTAACCACGCAACAACGTGCGCCATTGTGGCATGCGCGCCGTCGCATATTGCACGATGTTGCCCCAGCGTAAACCAGTCTTAACCCAGATAGCGCTGACGTCCTTCCACGGCAGCTTATTTTTTGATTCTTTCTGTAAGTATTCGTGTACAGTGTCATATTTTATTTCTTTGAATCGCCTGCTCCCATTGCAGAACAATTTTAGCTAGTAATATCGATTGCAAAGTGGTTGGATACAGCTGCAAAGTTGAGGTTCATACAGAAGTCACTGAAGACTTCCTTGTAGTTGGCTTTATATTTCTTGAACTTTCTTCAATTTTTGAGACATTTATATGTATTTATTTCATTTTAAATGTGTTAATAATAATAATTCATCATATAAAATTATAAAACATTCATTTTGATGTCATTCCACAAAGATTGTCAGTTTTGCAAAACTAACGGCGTGATTGTGAAAAAAAATCACTTATAACGATCTTGTGTAGGCGTATGAAGTTAATTAACAGTTTCTGAGGAAAAAAATTAAACCAAACATAATTCCGCGCTATCTGGGTTAAGAGGGCATGGACGATGGGGGCGCTACGCCGTGGCGAGCGACTTGTGACGGTTTGACACGGACGGGAGGAGAGCGCGGGTAGCCAAGTGGTCCAGTCGCGGTGGCGCAGGACGTACGGGGAGAGGGCTGAACGTTCCCTCTAATAAAAAAAACTGAGCCAAGAACTGAACTATGAACCGCTAACATAAACTTCCGCAACGGATCGAGAAGGGGAAAAAAAACTTCAAAATAGAAAACTATTCTAAAACAAATTAATATGCACTACAAAGTTAAATACCTGCGTATTCTTCGACAACTTAATAATGAACTTACTTTTTCTAATCATCAGTATGTAGGTACGACCTTATGTGGCCGCGGCGGATTAGCCGTGCATACTGGAACGCTATCCTGCGGTGCGCGCGGCCGGTCGCCGTCAGGGGTTCGAGTCCCTCCTAGGGCATGGGCGTTTGTGTTGTTCTTACGTTAGTTTACCTTGGATTAAGCAGTTTGTAAGCTACGAACTAATGGCCACGCAGTTGTGTCCGATAGATTTACAAACATTTCAATATTTATTTTTTAATTTTTATTTATTTATTATCTTATGTGTTTACCACGCAAGAAATGTTCAAATGTTTGTAAAGCCTATCGGACTTAACTACGGGGTCATCAGTCCCTAAACTTACAAACTACTTATGAACTACTTACGAACTAGGACGGACAAATATCCATGCCCGAGGGGGGATTCGAATCCCCGACCGTAGTGGCCGTGAAGACCGTGACTGAAGCGCCTCAGTCCCCGCGGCCACCGCGGCCGGCACCACGCAAGAAGATAGGTAGAGACCTACCCACTTTAAATGTATCTCAACGTATACCTATGAATAATAGATAGAATAACTAAAATGAAATGAAAAATATTATACTTAAAAGTCAATCAAGTTATTACGATAATATAATGTAGTTACAATTATTGTCATTTATCGGTGTCAGCCAAGGAAACATCCGATCGAACTTCGGTCTCAATATTCTCGTATTATTTTTGCTAGCTATATTGTAGCGTTTACTTGGCACCGACTCCAAAAATAACAACAATTGTAACTACATTATATTAGCATAATAACTTATTGACTTTTAAGTAGTCTAATATTTCATTTTACTTAGGAGAATAAAATAATTTTATTCATTGTTTGCTATCCATACGTATGTGTTAAGTTAGATTTAAAGTGGGTAGTCCCCTCAAAAACCAACAACAACAATTTAAAGTGGGTAGCAAACTATTTATCTTCTTGCGGGTGAATACATAGATCGTAACTACATTTTAAGGGTCTAAACTTACCAACTACTTACGACCTACCTTATACTAAAGACGACACAAACATCCATGCCCGAGCGGGGATTCGAACCCTCGACGGGGAGAGGCCTCGCGCATCGAAAATAGCGCCTATGTTTCGAGGCACCTACGTATTGATGAGTAGAAAAAAAATATTTTGATTATTAAGTTGTAGAAGAATACACAATGATGTTTTTACTCTTTAGTGTATATTAATTTGTTTTGGCATAGTTTTCTTATTTGAAGTCGGTTTTTAACTTTTTTTAGTGAATCTGAAGTACACTGAAGTACAATAAATATTTAAATCAAACAAACGAAGTCAGGCAGAAACGCTTATCTCAACAGAGGAAATCTACCTCGAGGGCAGTTTCAAAAGAAACTTGCGAAGAGTGCAAAACAGACATCGAAAAATGCGGCTTTACATGAAAAAAGTTTTGAACAGGGAATTACTCGACCATAACGACGTTACGGTAGGTGACTCAAATATCCGTTTATAAGAGATTCGGCTGAGTACCGTTAATTTGCTCCTAAGAATTGAAGAGTTCCGTTACTTTTTCATTAATCCCATAATCAGAACTTAACCAAACTCTCATCAAACTACCCTCGAAGTACATCGTTTCCAATAAAAAAGGAATCATCGAAATCGTTTGGCGTGATTTTGAGTTAATCGTCCATTTGTCGCGCACGTACTTAATGCAAATTCAAGACGTATGGTTTTCTTACGCATGCCACTGTCAGAACTGAACCAAATTGAAATGGGACCACGCGGGAAGCAGCACCTTTCAAATAAAAAAAGAATCATCAAAATCGGTTCACACAGTCGAAGAGTTTGAGATTACAAACATAAAAAAGTACGGTCGAATTGAGAACCTCTTCCTTTTTTGAAGTCGGTTAAAAACGGCAAAAAAACAAGATGTTAATGTTATCGCTTATGTATTTTATATTTCGACTAACAAGGAGACTACATGAGTATCCGATTTAGATTTTTTTGAATATATTTATGGTATGTCAAGTTCATAACTCAAATAACAATCAGCCAAATCCATTCGACGCAACTCTCAAGAATTCTCGAGAAAATCGAGTTTGAAGTTTTTCAAGTACATGTAAGTACCAATAATTCAAACAGTTGCAGCAGATGTCTGTGTAGCTCAGGTGGTAGCGTTATGGTGTTGCGGTTCGGGTCTCACGGTGACTTTTTTTTTTTTTTTCGAACACTTGCACAATTTCAATATCTAATGCTAATTTTTACGAAAAATGCACGGATTTCTGTTTATTCGTAATTTTATAAAACATTGTCCATAATGACGATTTAAATTTTAAAAAGGAAACCACAAAAACATTGCAAATTCCATATTTGTGGCAATACTGATACTTTTTTAATCCTTCATTTCGATGTGGTCAGGGCATCAAGCACACCGTAAAAATGTTGCATCTTTACAGTTGCAAATTTCTTTCATTTGTCAACTGGAAAGCAAACTTAATTTACCTTCATGAAGATTTCTCTTGTATCGCACAGTTTACAAGCCAACCACGCATACCTGATCATTGCACCGATTATTGGAGAGGACAGCCGGTGATGAATAATTGGATGAAGCTTGATGCAATCTTCTCTAATTTGCAGGTGTTTAATGAAATTTTTTATTTGACGGTAGAAATACAAGGTTACACCAATGGGGAATTACTTGCACGGTGCAACGCGGGATCCGTTTGTCCATTCCAAGAATCAATAATTAAAAGAAATGAGATTTCGAAGATGTAACGTTTGTTTATTTTTATGTATACTCCTCGACCAGTTTCCCAACTCTTGGTCCAAATGATGCTGAACAATCAAATACAACCATTAAGTAATAGTGAAGCCAATACTGTAAAAGTGTAATATCTTATGTTTCTTATTGAAAACATCATTATTAACAACCTTTTACAAAATAAATGAAATTATGCTTAAACAAAAAAACGTGAATATTTCGCAAAAATTACAATTACATATTTAAATTGTGTAAGTATTCGAACACATCGAAAAAAAAAAATGTCCAAGCGGGTTTCGAACCATCGTCACTATGGTTGTAAGGCCAGGACGCTAGCACCTTCTCTTTTCTTTTTTAAATTTCTTTTTATTTACAATACCTTTAAATGCACAACATTTAGAGCTTGTTACAATTTACACATATCATCAGAAAAAGACAAAAATCATCAAAACATAAAGATAATACAAACATCATTCAGTGTTATGATTGTCAACTTATTTGGTTGCTGCACTCACAAGAACTCTGAGTCTTTATTAGTCGTTCAGCATCGTTACAAATTTCGTACTGTTGCAGATGCATTCATCCGATTTGTTGTTGCGAAACTTCTGTTTTCATCATAATTTTCTTTATAGTGCGGCAAAGTACAAACAAGCAAGTTTACCTGAGCTACACCGACAGATTCAGCAACTGTTTTATTTGTTGGTACTTACATTTACTTGTGAAACGTGAAAGACGATTTTATCGAGAATTTTTTAGAGTTGCGTCAAATGGCTTTGGCTGTTTGTTATTTGAGTTCTGAACTTCAAGTACAATAAACATCAAATAATTATAAAATCCTATATCCATGTGGTCTCCTTGTAAGTGCCGTGTTGAACGTACTATTTAACCTCCGTTTTTTAAATAACATGACCACCATGTATGATTTTATTTGGCCACATGATGGTGGCATAGGCCATTGAAACCGGTCGTCTTAAAATAAATGATTATTTTGAGATCTTGGCTTTCTAATTTTGAAGGTAATTAATCTATTACATCGTCCCCACAACCTGCGACGTCAGTTAATGTCAAATTTTCTTTTTAACCACACTGGACCAAATGGATTCCTCGACGTCTGAAGAGGAAGAATGCGTACGGATGTATGAGGTTTCCGCCATGTGGCGCTAGGTCCTTTAACAGACCGACTATTACAGCAATATCCGTCCTGAAACACTCAAGGCAGACGAGTATGATGAAATCCAGCCTAGAACGTAGCTGCTTGCAACGAACTAAGCATGTGTGAGACGGTGAAATTAACATGACATATCGGACTCCTTTGATTTTCTCGAAAAGTGCTATTAACGTTATGTGCCGAAAGCGTGTGACTACAAGCTACCATACGCGTAAAAGCATTACATGAAAAAAAGTAAACTACATTACTTATTAAACAGGAAGTAATTATACTAAAAGGGCATATATCTCTATACTTGTAAGACGCATTTGTTGTCTGTCTGTCTGTTCTCTTATAACTCAAGACCCAGACAACCAAATAACGTGAAATTTGTTTCACGTACACAAAATTACATGGGGCAGGTTCTTAAACAGATTTCGTTCCATTTTTTGGAAAACCAATCGGAAAATTATAGAAAATAATATTTTCAATGTGTCCGTGTAAATCTATATCTTCGCACTGATCTTGATGATATTTTGCACAATTGACCTTCAAATCAAGAGGCAGGGCACTGTCTACATAAAATTTCGTTCAGTGCATGGTGATGGGTACTTATGGATTTCGCCAAAATCCACAGTTTTGCTCCGATCTTGATGAAATTTAGTACACTTGACCTTGAAAACAAGATGAAGGTTACTGTCTACATAAAATTTCGTTCGGTGCATGGGGGAGAGAACTTCGATTGCAATAAGACGCATTTGTTATCTGTTCCCTTATAAATAAAGATCCAGACAACCAAATAACATGAAATTTGGTACACGTACACAAAATTACATGGGGAAGGTTCTTAAATAGGTTTCGTTCCATCCCAATCCCTCTCTGGCCATGTGCCTGTTCTAAGCCGTGTGATAATGAACCGCACCACCATGCAAGTAGGTTATGGAGAATGATTTTGAATGTTTTTAATCTTATTTTAAACCCGGGCAAAACCGGGTACTTGCAGCTTGTATGTTTTGTATCAGCAAATACAAATTCGTCATAGTTACTAATTGGTGCAGAAAGTCCGCTATATGTTTCTGGTTATTATTAACTTCCATATCATTCAGTTCTATATTTTTCGTCTCTTTCCACGTTTCGTCCATATTTCAGACTTTCAGTTTTTACCTTGTCAAATCCTCTGATAAATATTGTATTTTCATTTTCAAAGCTGTGAAATTGAGAGTCAAATTTATTAATTTCCAAATTCATCCAAAGGTTAATTGCCACTTCCGGATAAAAATGAAAGTATCTCAAATGTGGTGCTATCGAATAATGTTAAAAATAAGTAGACAGATAAACTGCAAAATGTTGAAGTACTAAAGAGAATGGTTGAGGATAGAAATGGGAAGAAGGAACTTGCTAGTAGAAGGGAGAGTTTGGCGCAACGTTGCTACATTGCTACAGCATCTAGTAGTACTTACGAGGACGGTGAAATAAGCAGTACACGTGGAAAGTTATACGGAACAACCGAAACTATAATAAGCAAAACAGCACACTGTACAAGGGACAGACACGAGACGACAAAATATTGAGACATCAAGCCGGTCTTAAAAAAGATCACTTGAAGAGGTCCTGTCACTGGAAATTGAAGAATCACGAAGATTTTATTTTCGGTAGCAGTTCTTGGAAGTTGTGGAGAAGCAATTACAAGGTGAGAGAAATGAAAACTGGTCTGGAGAATATAAAACTCGCGCGAAACTACGCTTGTTAATGAACAGGAGAAATACCCATCACAGAAAGTGCTGGTAACCGTTATTTGTACGTAACAGTCGGTTGCTATCAAATATATGCACATGCACGACTCCCGCATTCTCCGTCCCAAGCACTGTACTGTGCCACACGTTTGAGTGAGAGAAGGAAGCAAACATGTTTACTAGGAAGTCAAATGGTGCTCATGATGAAACAGCGTTTCTGTATTGTCAAGTGTTACGCTAAGGATAATTCCGGGTGTACGTATGAGGAACTGCTTGCGCAAGAGTTGAAGACTGTTAAGTGTTTCAGCAAAACTTACAGTAATGTCTTCAATGAAAAACAGTTCTGAAATGGTGATAAGTGGGCTCTGTGGCGAATAAGAGTCACAACCATCTCGAAAGACATTACAATTTTCATTGCTGACTTTGTCGGTACTGAGTGCGACTGGGAACTGATATAGAAAAACAAAAACAAAAAGTTACCCTGAGATAACAGTCACAGTCTCTATGAGGAAAACTATTTTAATTTTTTCTACCATACGGCATCTTTCGATGTAATACGACGTCATTTTTGACGTCATTACACTCATCGATTGGCAACAGCCACGAGAGAGTAGCCGAGCGGTCTCGAGCGCCACGTTGCGCATCGCGCGGCCTCCCACGTCGGAGGTTCAAATGCTCCCTCGGACATGGATGTTTGTGCTGTCTTTATTATTTGTTCATAAGTAGTTAAGTCTCATAAGCTTTACAAATATTACCGAGCGAGGTGGAGCAGTGGTAACACACTGGACTCGCATTCGGAAGGATGGTGGTTCGAATCCACCTCCGGTCATCCAGATTTAGGTTTTATGTGATTTCCCTAAATCACTCCAGGCGGATGCCGGGATGGTTCCTTTCAAAGGACACGGCCGTCTCCCTTCTAAATCCTTACCCAAACCTTCCGAGCGTAAGCTCCGTCTCTAATGACCACACTGTCGACGGGACGTTAAACTCCAAGCTTCCTTCCTTCCTTTACAAACATTTGAACATTTTTATTGGCGTCCTATTAGGCTGGTTTCTGCTAAGTTCTGATCTCTTCTGGTGGACAACTCTGGATATTGCAGTGTGTCCATTAATTGTCCAGAAGTGATTGCCGAACGATACGACAATCCTAACTTGATGTGATCAGTCTTGGTCGACTAAAAACTTTACATACAACGTTTCGTCATGTTCTCATTTAGTATAATCATGGAGCACTACCACATCCAATCACCTGTCATGTCTAAATATTTCACAACATAACCAGCTAATCTTAAGCAAATTCACATTCCTGCCAATTTGAAATTGCTGGTAACCGTGTCTAACATGAACGTGTTTAATTCTTCATGCTTCCTTAGCAATAGACGCCTTGCACGCCCTTTATGCAATGACGTAGCAAATGTCATGGGATAGTACGCCACCTGTCTACATCTACATTACTTATATACTCTGCAAATCACATTTATGTTCCTGGCAGAGCGTTAATCAAACCGCTTTAATAATATTTCTCTGCCATTTCTTCTTCTAAAAGCGCGCGGGAAAAGGAAAGTCCTAAATATTTTCGTTTTCGATCTGATTTCTCTCGTTATTATGATCATGTCTCCCTATGTAGGTGGGTGTTAACAAAACACAGTATGTGATGAAGGAAGGAAGGAAGGAAGCTTGGAGTTTAACGTCCCGTCGACAGCATGGTCATTAGAGACGGAGCTTACGCTCGGAGTATTTGGGTAAGGATGGGGAAGGAAATCGGCCGTGCCCTTTGAAAGGAACCATCCCGGCATATGCCTGGAGCGATTTAGGGAAATCACGGAAAACCTAAATCTGGATGGCCGGAGGTGGATTTGAACCACCATCCTTCCGAATGCGAGTCCAGTGCATTACCACTGCGCCACCTCGCTCGGTAGTATGTGATGAAAAGAATCCGGACACCCATAAAACTTACGTTTTTCATATTAGGTGTATTGCGCTGCCACCTGCTGCTAGGTACTTCATATCACCGACCTCATCGGTCATTCGACATCGTGAGAGAACTGAATGGAGCATTCCGCGGATCTCACAGACTTCGAACGTGGTCAGGTGATTGGGTGCCACTAATGTCAGAAGTCTGTACGCGAGATTTATACACTCATAAACGTCCCTACGTCCGTTGTTTCTGTTACGGTAGTGAAGAGAAAATGTGAAAGGACACGTACAGCACCAAAGTGAACAGACCGACCTCGCCTGCTGACTGACAGAGACCGCCGACAGTTGAAGAGGGTCGTACAGTTTAATAGGCAGGCATCTATCCAGGAATTCCAAACTGCAGCAGTATCCAATCTAAGTACTATGACAGGCGGAAGGTGAGAAAATTAGGATTTCAAAGTCTATCGGCTGCCCATAAGCCACACATAAGTTAATGGCAAACGACGCCTTGCGTGATGTAAGGAGGGTAAACATTAAACGATTGGAGAGTGGAAAAAC
Organism: Locusta migratoria; assembly: GCA_026315105.1. NCBI lineage: Eukaryota > Metazoa > Arthropoda > Insecta > Orthoptera > Acrididae > Locusta > Locusta migratoria. Next base: position 322,347,405 of record CM048745.1, on the reverse strand, counting down.
GTTGTTCAAATGTTCAAATGTTTGTACAACTTATGGTACTTAACTACGGGGTCATCAGTCCCTAAGCTTACAAACTACTTATGAACCAGCTAAGACTAAAGACGGCACAAATATCCATGCCCGAGGGGGGATTCGAACCCCCGACCGTAGTGGCCGTGCTGACCGTGACTGGAGCGCCTCAGTCACCTCGGCCACCGCGGCCGGCGAAAAACGTTGTGAGGAGTGACGAATCACGGAACACAATGTGGCGATCGATCGTAGTGTGTGGGTATGGCGAATGCCCATTGAACGTCATCTTCCAGCGTGTGTAGTGCCAACAGTAAAATTCAGAGACGGTGGTTAATGGTGTGGTCGTGTTTTACATGGAGGCGGCTTGCAACCCTCGTTGTTTTGTGTGCAACTATCACAACACAGGCCTTTATTGATGTTTTAAGCACCTTCTTGCTTCCTACTGTTGAAAACCAATTCGGGGAAGGCGATTGCATCTTTCAACACGATCGAGCACCTATTCATAATTCACGACCTCCGGCAGCTACACAGCCGTAATATGCCTGACTCGAATCATATAGAACATCTTTTGGAGGTTTTGGAATACCCAGGTCGTGCCAGGGCTCATCGACCTACATCGATATCTCTCTTCAGTACAGCACTTCGTGCAGAACGGGCTGCCATTCCCAAAAAGTCTTCCTGTACCTGATTGAGCGTATGCCTGTGAGAGAGGAAGCTGTCATCAAGGCTAAAGGTGGGCCAATACCATACTGAATTCCAGCATCAGCGATGGAGGGCGCCACGAATTTTTAAGTCATTTCCAGCCAGGTGTCCGAATACTTTTCATCACAAAGTAGATGTTCGCATTCGGACGAGAAATTTGATGAAAAAAATTCGCAAATACATCTCGCCGCACAAATAACACCTATCTTGTAATAATTTCCGTGACACTCTCTCGACTGGATCGCGATAATACAAAACGAGATGTACTTCTCTGAACTTTTTACGAGCTTTCGGTCAGGCGCCCTGTTGAGGATCCCTTAATGCGCACGTATGTGGTTTGTGCTCCACAAACATCCTTTGCCAGCAACAATTTTATAGAAGACCATCTGATGCGTGATTGTGCAACTGATTTGTGTGACATGCAACGTTGTCGTGGGGAACGTCAAATGTTCAAATGTTTGTTAAGCTTAACGGACTTAACTGCGGGGTCATCAGTCACTAAACTTACAAACTACTTGTGAACTTATACTAAAGACAGGAAAAAAAAAAAAAAATCATGCCCGAGGAGGATACGAACCCCCCACAGGGAACGGCCTCGCACATCGGAGCATAGCGTCTCAATGCGCTTGGCTACTCCGCCGCGGCTGGAGGACGTAGTTCGAACGTAGTTAGTGGTCACTGTCCGACGGACGGGAATTTAAATTTCGGCACTGTTGCAGCAATTCGGCTCCACGCGTTGAGTCGTGTCCAAAGAGTACCTTGAATGGTTGATTGAGGGTGCCACAGTCCACAACAACAGACCAAATACCGTCTGTCACTTCGTCGATAATAACAGATGGGCAACATTGCAACAAATCACAGCATAATACAGCACACACCACCCCAGACAAGATTCCCAGTACAGAAATCATAGGAAAGAGGGAACCATGGTATTGAGATTTAGCGCCGCACACAAGTGCCACTGTTCACACAAGGAGGAAAGAAAGAAACCCGTTAAACTTCATTTACACGATAAATCAGTCAAACCTACAGGCCATAAATTCAACTAAATACCTGGGAAAAACAATTACGAACAAATTCGAAAAAATACAGCCTAAACAACACTTGTGCGTCCAATTTTGGAGTACTGTTGCCCATTGGGGGATCCTCACCAAGTCCCTCAGATTAAAATTGTGTGTCGCAACCGAGACGCGAACCTGGGACCTTTGCCTTTCGCGGGCAAGCGCTATACCCCTGAACTATCCCGACACTGCCAACACCTCGCATCCTACTTTCCAAACTTCACAGAAGTCCTCTTACGAAACTTGCGAGTCTACCACTCCTGAAAAAAGGATGTGGTGAAGACATGGATTAGCCACATCCTAAGGGTTATTTCCAGAATGAAACTTTCGCACTGCAGCGGAGTGTGCGCTGATAAACTTCCTGACAGATTAATTGTGTGCCGGAGCTGGGACTCGAACCTAGGACCTTTGCCTTTCGCGGGCAAGCGCCCTACCATTGAGCTATCCTGACACGACTCATCATCCGTCCTCACAACTTCATTTCTGCCATTACCTCGCCTCGTGCATTTCAGACTTCACAGAAGCTCTCCTGCGAACTTTGCAAGACTAGAAGACTCCTGGAAACATGGCCTAGCCACAGCCTAAGAGATGTCTCCAGAATGAAACTTTCACTCTGCAACGGATTTAGAGGAAGTTCAGAGAAGGGCAGCTCGTTTAGTATTATCACGATGCTGCGGAGAATGTCACGGAAATGATGGAAGAGAATGGAGTGTAAATCATTAAAAGAAAGGCGTTATTTGTTGAGGCGAGATTTATTTGCATAATTTCTGTCACCAACTTTCTCTCCCGAATGCGAACATTTTGTTAGTACTCACGTATATAGGGAGACGTTATCATCGCAGTAGAATAAGAGAAATTAGATCGAATACGGAAAGATTTAGGTGTTCCTTTTCCGACGCGCTATTAGAGAATGGAACGATAGAGAAACATCAGAAAAACGCTTGGATGAACCCTTTGCATGCACTTGAATGCGATTTGCAAACTATCTATGTAGATGTGGATGGAGAACATAATCTGGCACAACGGATAATGTTTGTCGCCAGTTACTAATGAAGGACTTTGAAAAAAAAAAAAAAAAAAAGAAAAAAAAAACTAAGACGTTCGTGGTATGACCCATTCTGATGGGATGTACCAAGTGTGGCGCAGAGCATTGTAGCATTAAAGTATATACTTACTAATTAATTTCGATTTTTTTTTCTTTTTCCTTTTTTGCCATAATCGATAAGTAAAAACTTAGAGCTACCGATTGTAAAATCTTCCTTTAAACTGTAGTGTGTATATTAATTTGTTATCTAACTGGATTATTTGTTGACCTGAAAAATGGTTTAATGTATATTGGTTGTACACCAGATTGTGGTAACCTTTATTGTTACGAACGTAAAAACCTATAATCTGGTCCAAACGTAGGGTATATATTAAGATATCTGAATCGTAAAACCATATGTTCTATCCCGTTGCTGATGTGAAAGACACTGATACATAGAGCGTAGCTTAACAGCAGTCAGTAGGAGTGTGTGGCGAGGCGTGAGAGAGGCAGCCTCTCACGGCAGAGTGGAGGCTTTTATCTGCTGCAAGCATGTCTAAAATAGCCTCGGATGCCGGGATAATGCCCGTGCTGTCTGGGCCCTGAATTTTGGGCGCACAGTAAATAGCTGTAAGGCGCAAAGAAGAAAATGTTGTGCCATACAGCAAGAGCAACGTCTGTCATGGTTCTGAAGGGCAGCTCGTTTCGTATTGTCACGATACAGGGGAGACAGCGTTACGGAAATGATACAGGATCTGGGATGGGAATCATTACAACAACGGCGCTTATCGCTGCGGCGTGGGCTACTTGCTAAACTCCAATCGCCAATATTCTCCTCCGAATGCGAAAATATATTGTTGACTCCCACTTACATAGGTAGGAATGATCATCAGAATAAAATTCGAGAAATCAGAGCTCGAACAGAGAGATTCACGTGTTCTTTCTTCCCGCGCGCTATTCGGGAATGGAATGGGAGATAAATAGTATAATTGTGTTTCGATGAACCCTCTGCCAGGCACTTAAATGTGATTTGCAGTATCCCATGTAGATGTAGATGTCTCTAGCTGCTCAATTACACAATTGCTCGTCCACAGCACGGGATACTTCACAAAGTTGCGTACTTTTAGATTTGTAAAGCGGATGGACCAGTCAGAAAGCAGTGCATTTGTTTGAAATAATCATTCAACTGAACTAAAATTTATTTTCACCGTACTTTATTCCCGCGCACTGACCGTGTTAGGAACCTATCCTAGTGTGCAAAATATCCGAGTCTCCTATATATATTAAAAAAAAAAAAAATAAAAAATTTAAACAAACGATAAACTGTTGTTTCAGGAAACTAACAATTTGAAGTGCTTTATTTGAGGTATGGAGTAGTAAATGACTTTTGCATTTAGCTACATCGGTAGTTCAAAATATTTCAGACCAAATTCATAGTAAAATAATGAAATGATAAAATAATTTAAATATAAATAACGTAAGGTTTCAGTCTAAAAATTTGCAATAGTAAAGTTTACGAATTGTTTAAGTTCATTAGTACAGCACAGTAATTATCAATGAAAATGATAAAGATGTTGATTTATGTATTTGGATAAATAATTGATGATGATTAATATAATGCAAAATAGTTGAAATGTATTGTACCAGTTTAAGAGTCATCACTATACTTGTAGAATATCTATCAGTGAAATAATTTATAGTATATTTAATCAAAAAGCTATTGAAAATGTGTTTGTTTGCAAGTTTTGTAAAACTTTTGTGTGTCTCTGAAGAGTGACTGACGTAGGGGAACCTATACTCGAAAATTCTTTACCGTTTCAGGACTATTAGTAAAGTGCAAAAACTTCAAATTCAGAGTCATATTTGAACAGTAAACAAAGTAGTTTGGTCTGTCTTGTCATTGCTGTATAGAGATCGCGAACTATTTATTGACCAGAAACTTAACGTTTTCTGTTTGTCTATACCTACTTGTTTAAAAGCAACAGTGATAATAGGTATCAACCAGATTGTGGAAAATAGTTTGACTATTTTAATGCCTAATTAGGCTGGCAACCGTAAAAATATCATTCAGTAAATCGATAAGTTCTTATACGTTATCCTTTTCCTCCTTTTATTAGCTGATCTGTTCAGGGTGAAATGCCTGTTGGAGGTGTCTTATAAGTACACGTACCGTTAAATTAAATAATTCAGCTATGGGTGGTGACATTACATTCACTTTAGATCCAGATTTATCGTGTAATAGGCGGATACAGTGTTTTACACACGATAAAGTTACATATGTCTACTGTGTGACAGAAAGAAACCAGGTTACATATGGTTAACGTGTGAGAAGACTAAGATAAGAAAGGTTACAGTTGGATCCTGCCTGCCAAGAAGGAGAAAGAGGTGACAATCATTTAACACATCTCATGTCATGAATCAATAAGGATAAAACTTATATACAGTATAAAATCGAAGCTCACTAACAAATGACAATAATCAATAATAAAGTGGATTCAAGAGTAGCTCTGTGTCTACATTGAGTACAGAGAATAAAATTTATATACAGTATAAAACCGAAGCTCACTAACAAATGATAATGACATAACATTGCAGTCAATGTGGTTATATAGGCGGCATGCCTCATGTCAAATGAAAAAGTGGATAATTTAATTACATGGGTGGCTCAAAGTTTACATTAAATGTGAAGGGTGAAAATATATACAGCATAAAAGAATAAAAGCGTTAAGAATGACGCCAATATCGCAAAATGGTACAGCTTCTGTAAGACATACAACAAAGATCGTTAAGAAATGAACGTATCATAATGTCGAAGTCAGTAGGTATTATGGGTGACAAGCCTCAAGTCACCTATAAGTGAAAAACCTTGATACATGAGTGGCTGGAAGTCACTATTAACTGTAGCAGACAAAATTTATATGTAGTATAAAAGACTTTACAGATTTTAACAATCTTTATAATTTTTTGCAGTGAAAATAGGAGAAAATTGTTATAAAAAATAGTTTCTGAAGATGATGACATAGTTCATCGAAACCGGTAAAAAAACCAACAAATAAAGTAACGAACTTGGCTGAAGTAAGTTTGTTTCATAGTATCGTTTTTATTGATTTTAACCTACTTTTGACAACAGGGAACGTAACAAGGGATAGACAAATCGGTAATAACTAAAAAGTAATTCCATATTTCTATTTCTTAGAATTTTTAAGATGCCTAGCATGGAATGGAACAGTACATTACGTGACAGTTACGATTATTTTGTAACCTTGAGGTTTTTACTGAAGAATTCATTTTCTATTAAAAATTTTAAAAAATGTTTTCAAAACACCATAAGAGCTGCCCTTCAGCAGAAATACTTCGCTTTTCTACTCACTACAATTCCAGTAAAATCGGCGGGGGTGGAACGTAGGATTCCTTTTAGGTGTCATGTGTAGGACTTCGCACTTTTTATTATTTATGGTCAATTACCAATTTTCGCACCATATGGATATGACCCGGCTAAAAGGGTCAGTGTGAGAAACCGCGTCATTGGAACCTGGATCGCAAAATGGGTAAATGGAGCAATAGAGCAGGTTTTGTTCCAAATTAGGCAAAACGGCGACGGAGATGCATGGGATGTTAGTGCAAATGCATGGTGTTGAAGCAGTGAGCAAAAAGTTTTAGTATGAGTGGTTTACCGAGATCCAACAACACGTGACCTGAGTGCTTGGAGCGATTGCACAAGAAGCGTTTGCTGACAGTTTCCAACATCTGTACAACCGATGTCAGAAGTGTATTGCAGCCAATGGAGATTGCTCTGAAGGCCAGTAAATGTATTTTCTTCGTACCTCCTGCTTCCTGTATCTCCTGAGACCATTCCTCGAACCTTTCAGACGCACCTTGTATTCTAACATTGCTTTATATGCTGCTCTTTCATTGTAATATGATTTTGTAAAGTGATGTCATGGATGCGATAAATAAATCACACTGATGCACTCTGGTATATATATATATATATATATATATATATATATATATATATATATATATATATATATATGTGTGTGTGTGTGTGTGTGTGTGTGTGTGTGTGTGTGTGTGTGTGTTAGTCTCACTAAAATTCAGAAATGGCTTGGCGGATTTGAATTTGTTTAATGTGTTCGCCTTTAATACAGGGGTGATTTAGAAAAACTGAATAGGGAAGTCGCAAAGGAGCAGCTGAAAAAGCTAAAATCCGACGCCTATTATGCCACACACAAGTATTTTGGAACTGCATTCGTAGGAAGAAAAAGAGGCATGCTGCTACTCCTTTGTTGTGTCGTAACATCAATACGTGGCGATTATTAACCACGTCTTTCTTATATAGGCTATAAAGAAAAATGTCCCTTTGTGTATTTTTTGGTTTACAATTCACACGAAACTACAGTTTCTTGATGAAAATTTGTACACTTGCCCTTCAAAACAAGAGGGTGGTCGCTGTCTTCATCAAATTTCCTATGGTGGACGGTGGAGTGTAGTTTACTTAAAGACTTCAACTTGTACCTACAGTTTTTTCCTATGTTTAAGAAATTTTGCTCACCTGACCATCAAAACAAGAGGGTACCTTACAACAGACTGTTTCACTAGTTAGAAGGGAGGACACACATCTATGATGTTTTCGTGGAGAGGATTTTTATAAACCGCATGTCAGCATCAGGTGCATGTCAAATGGTACCATGGAATAATCTTTGACAGAGATTGACTAACGACCACGGAAAGTGATATAGGTGCGTTTTAACAGCGGGAGGGGGGGGGGAATAGATGGAGCGGAATGAATAGAGAGAGGACGAGGCGATGGAGGAAGGCAGAAGAGATGGGACGAGGGAGGGGAAGAAGGGTCTGAGCCGAAAGATGGGAGAGGAAAACCGGATTGGAGGCGAGGTGCACCGTAAGAGTATGGAATAAATATATAGCCTGGAAACTCCAGGTTTTCAGCTGCTTTGCAATAATTTAGATTCACTGTATATCAGATCGATTGGAAGCCGTTCAGCTGCAGACGGCAGCAGCCCACATCACAGCTGGCAACGACCCACCTGCGTTACGTCACAATCCCTGGTCGTGGTATGAAGGTCGCCTGGGCCGCAATACTGACCTAAGTCACTACTGGCGATATTTTTCGTTACATCATTCAAAGGTGAAGGTTCGCTATAGTCGGACGTTGGTTACGAACAGTGTGCAACATGATTACATGAACACTGCTGAGGATATATTACTTCCAAGAGATTGCTTATGCTATTTCAGTGCGAAATTTCTTGAGGCTTACTCCTCTGTTACTGTCACACGCAAAATAGTTCACCGGTTTTCCATTCATCCGGGATTATATAGCCACCAGCGCTAATGAAATACACTGCCAGAAAAATAAATCACCACATCCAACATCATTTCATGGGATAATGGTAGATGCCACCTAGTGGATGTGTTGATAACTGTTTCAAACGTCTTCCGCTAACAGACTGCTTAGTGAAATGGCTGCTATAGTGTCATCTGTCTGTCTCTTTAGTGACGAACGATTATAGCAATAAGGCTCAGCGCGATATCAACGTGTGAAGCAGTCAACTGAATGTGTTTGAGTGCAACCTACATCCTGCTTACTGTATTCGTCCCTCGGTCTATGGGGTCAAATTTTTGCCCATCCAGGTGTCGGGATGGTCCTTTCTGAGAATCACCACACAAGTTGGACGTGCTGGATCAGTTGTGCAATGTCAAAGGTGCTCGTTGCAGTGTCACGTCAACACTCTAACTCCCTAAGACAGGGTTTTGCATGTCCACCCACCACTGACGATCGCCAGGATTACGACAGCACTAACAGGTCGTTGTGCGATTGGATTCGTAATTTCCTGTCAGAAAGGACAAAGTACGCTGTAACTGACGGAAAGTCAAAGCCACAGAAGTGATATCTGACGTTGCCCTACTGTTCGTTATTTTATACGAACGATATATAAGACAATCTGAGTAGCCTTACACTTTTCGCGGATGATACTGTCATTTATCGGTTAGTAAAGTCTCCAGAAGATCGAAAGCAATTTCAAAATGATATTGATATCGGCCTGGTGCGAAAAATGACAATTGACCCTTAATAATGAGAAGTGTGAAGTCATGTATATGACCACTAGAATAAATCTATTAACATTCATTTACACGATAAATCAATCAAAACTAAAGGCCGTAAATTAAACTCAATATCTAGGAATAACGATTACGAACAAATTGTAAAGAACATATAGAAAATATTGTAGGGAAAGTGAACCGAAGACTACGTTTCATTGGAAGAATACTTAGAAGATGCAATAGTTCTACACCGCACTTGACGCCTTATTTTGGAGTATTAGTGCGCATGTGGGAGCCCCACCAAGTCAGACTGACAGACGATTTAGAGAAAGTTCAGAGAATGGTAGCTCGTTTTGTATAATCGCGATATAGGGGGAGAGTGTCACGGATATAATGCACGGGTTGGAGGTGAGGGGGGAAATCAATGAACGAGAGGCGTTATTTGCTGCGACGAGATCTATTTGACAAATTTCTTTCACCAACTCTCCAGATGAGGGATCGACGTTTGTCCGGCTGAACACAAAATCTGGACTCATCTGTGAACAGAACCCCGCCGCATTCATTACGGCTCCAATGCCGATGTTCCTCCGCCCAGTTTCTGCGAGCTAAGCCGTGCCGTGCTTTAATGGGAGACATACCATAGACCTTCGTGCGTAGAGGCCACATTCTCGAAAGCGATTTCGGACTGTTTATGTTGATATTGCGCGTCCTGTTGCTGCCTGGAGGGTGCTTTGTAGCTGAGTTGCATTCAGCCTCCTGTCCGGACGGGCTGTTAACCGGAGGTAACCGTCATCGCTTCTTCTAACGGTTTCTGTTGTCGACATCGCGTCCACGTCCTGTAAATTTCACTTTGGGACACTCCAACAGCTGCAGCCATCTCCCTCTATGTCTGTCCCGCTTCCAACCTTCCTACGGCTCTCCATGCCAAAGCTTTGAGTAAGTCACGTTGTTATTGCTTTGCACTACCTACAATAACTGGACCCAACTGCTTGTGTAATTCCTTTGGTAAAAGAGAAGTCAACACCAACCCCTGTACAGCAACGTTCTGTTCTAATACTCAAATGTTCGTAATCTTATGGGACCAAACTACATTGGTCATACGTCCTTAGTCTTACAAATTACTTTAAACTAAGTTAAACTAACCTAAGGAGAAGACACACATCCATGCCCTAGGTAGGATTCGAGCCTCCTACGCGGGAGGCCTCGCGATCCGTAACGTGGCGCTCCATACCGCTCGGCTTCCCTGTGAGACAACTTACTGTTATTACCACAATCTCGTTTGCCGTAAAGTTATTGTCCCCACTCCGTAGAACAGACAGAAAGACGTCGAACCAATTTAGTTTATTCTGCCGATGACAATATTCCAAAAGCTAGAGATTTAAACTGATAATCAAATGTTTATCAAACTTAAGGGACTTAACTGCGGGATCATCAGTCCCTAAACTTACAAACTACTTATGAACTACCTTATACTAAAGACGACACAGACATCCATGCCCTAGGGGGGATTCGAACCCCGTACGGGGAACGATCTAAACTGATACCCTAATTATTTTAACCTGTGTAACAATGATCTTGGTGCCCTTGGTGATGTTTTTTCACGCACAAAAAACGTTCAAATGTTTGTAGAGCTTATGGGACTTAACTATGGAGTCATCAGTCCCTAAACCTACAAACTACTTATGAACTAGGTTATACTAAAGACGGGACAAACATCTATGCCCTAGGGGAACCGTGACTGACACGCCGCAGACCACTCGGCCACTGCGACCGGCTTTTCACGCACATTAGCGTATGCCAAATTAGACTATTTAACTCAATAATGTTCAAATGTTTGTTAAGCTTATGGGACTTAACTACGGGGTCATCAGTCACTAAACTTACAAACTACTTATCAACAACCTTATATTAAAGACGGCACAAATATCCATGCCCGGATTCGAACCCCGGACCGTAGTGGCGCCGGCCGCGGTGGCCGAGGGGACTGAGGCGCTTCAGTCACGGTCTGCACGGCCACTGCGGTCGGGGGTTCGAATCCGCCCTCGGGCATGGATATTTGTGCCGTCCTTAGTTGTAGGTAGTTCATAAGTAGTTTGTAAGTTTAGGGACCGATGACCCCGTAGTTAAGTCCCTTAAGCTTAACAAACATTTGAACCGTAGTGGCCGTGCAGACCGTGACTGGAGCGCCTCAGTCTCCTCGGCCACCGCGGCCGGCGACTATTTAACTGTTTTATTTAGTTCTTTGATGACTGAATATTTTGTAGTAGGCCGCTAATACAGCCCCCCCCCCCCACCCTTTTTTTTTCTCCTCTTTAGCCCATTAGCACATAAACCGTTTGATCTCCGTGGAAGTGCTTTTCGATTACAGGGCTTGTGCGGCGACCGCAGATGAAAGGCCGCTGCTCCGGGTGATTATTAATTAACGCACTGCGAGCGTCAGGTAACCTGTTGCTCCCGCCGCCTAATGAGGAAGTCAGCGCGCCCTCACGTTCGGATCCAGCCGTCTGCTGTTCGCTTCCTCTGCCGAATTAACTGTGTGGCTACGCGCTGTTTTATCGCGCAAATACAGCGTTTGCACCAGATCGCGTAATTGCTTTAAAGGTCTGGACACACGTATCCGGACGGAGTGTCGGACGAGTGACGTCCGTGCTCCGGCCCGTTCCTCTAGCGGCCACACGCCCGTGTCTCAGTTGTCCATTGTAGTGACTCGGACCCGCTGATCTGTGTTCCTGTTTATGGAAGTTGTAAATATATTTTCTAATTTTAGTAATAGTGAATTAGGATTTGTACACTCCTGGCCATTAAAATTGCTACACTACGAAGATGACGTGCTACAGACGCTAAATTTTACCGAAAGGAAGAAGATGCTGTGAATGCGAATGATTAGCTAATTATTGATAAAGGAGAGGAAGGAAGAAGGATTAGGAAGGAGAGGATTGACAGTGGCTGCTGGAGGGCATTGAAATGAAACAATGGCGACAAGTGAAAATATGTGCCGGACCGGGAATCGAACCCGGGTCTCCCGCTTTGGGCCAGCGGTCGCCTTAACCACTTGGCCACCCGTGCTCGCCTCCTGGCCGTCTCAAATTACCACATGTCGCACGCTATGGCTGTAGCGCCCCTATCGTTCATGCCCTCTTACACTCGCCATTTAGGATTCCCGTATGAGGTCGAACGTATGACCGCATCTGCGGTGAAGTAATTGAAGCTGACGCCGTCGTCACGTCTAAATACTTATTATTTTGGTGTGGTGTCTGTTCTTTCGGACATGTCCGAAAGAACAGACACCACACCAAAATAATAAATGATTACCTTTACGCTCCACAAGGCTGGCTCCGGTGGCGACACTAACAACATGCTGACACGAGGAAAGTTTCCAACCGATTTCTTATACACAAACAGCAGTTGACCGGCGTTGCCTGGTGAAACATTGTTGTGATGCCTCGTGTATGGAGGAGAAATGCGTACCATCACGTTTCCGACTTTGATAAAGGTCGGATTGTAGCCTGTCGCGATTGCGGTTTATCGTAAAGCGACATTGCTGCTCGCGTTGGTCGCGATCCAATGACTGTTAGCAGAATATGGAATCGGTGGGTTCAGGAGGGCAATACGGAACACCGTGCTGGATCCCAATGGCCTCGTAGCACTAGCAGTCGAAATGACAGGCATCTTATCCGCACGGCTGTAACGGATCTTGCAGCCCGTCTCGATCCCTGAGTCAACGTTTGCAAGACAACAACGATCTGCACGAACAGTTTGTGGTATTACCCACATTGTTCCCTATTTTATTTCGGGATTTATTTCATTACATTTTCGTTTCTTTTCGTCTGGCCTGCCTTCTGCAGTCCAGACAGTTAAGTTTCGGATAGCTGGCCGCACACGGAAGGGAGCCGAGCTAGTTCATACCGGCCGTGTCATACTGTATGGTCCAGCACCGTGGGAAGCATTCGTTCGCTGCGGCAGTCAGGGCGGTTCTTCCCGGCCGCTGTCGAGGCGGGAACAGCGTGCTTTTCATTTCATTATTTTGCCGATAATATTTTCTGAGACATAACTCCAACCTACCGAAGGATTACGATCATGTCTTATTAGATTAATTACAATTTCAGATTCATTTAATAGTGCAGCTTTACCATAAACTAAAAATTATAAAAAGTGATTTGTTATTGGCTGATACAAATTAGCCAATCGGGTGAAAGCTTCTAACATCTAGGCGCCAAATCGGAGCGTGGGCTCTGTACCCAGTCTGCGACAACCACAGGACGGTCAACACGTATGTGAAAGGCTAGTGTCATAGTGTATAATTAGGCGTAATTAACCGCCAGATAAAGTGATATTAATGAGAATTATCTGCTCTACAGTGACGAGTAGTGCGTGTGAATTTTTGGTGTTGATATTGTGTGAATTAAACGAGCTACGGCTCCGAGGATAGTCTGCAAAGGAAAAGAAGTTAATATTGTCATTGCGACACAGTTGATAAATTTAATAATTAACAGATTCAATATTGAGAAGGTGCTCAACTGATTTAATTACCGGGATATTTAAGAAGTTTGTAAATCTGGTTCCAACGTAGTTAGCCACACGAAAGTTAATAAACAAAATTGTTCAGAAAGGCCGCTTTCACTTCAAGTAGGCAGAAACATTTTCTCCAGTGATATTAATTTCCAGCAACACACGACGACATTTACATTCCGTCAGAGTCCACGACCGGCGGAGGAAACATCCAATGGAACTTAATCGAGTCTGTTTAATCAGGAAAGCAAGCCTGAACGGTGTTTGAACGAGGTAGGAGGAGAGGGCGCACACCGCAGAGAGTTGAAAACTGTTCTTGATATTGACATTTATTCAGAGTGTGTGTGTGTGTGTGTGTGTGTGTGTGTCCGCGTGTAACCCCACTCGGCAAATTAATTCCGAGCTACGGCGGCACTTTCCCGTAGATGGCATCACGCAAAAAAAAAAAAAAAAAAAAAAAAAAAAAAAAAAAAAAAAAAAAAAAAAACTGTACCGACATTTCATAATTGCCCAGTGAAGAACCGTTACAAGTTCGACGACATTTGCAGCAGCATGGACTATCAGCTCGGAGACCATGGCTTCGGTTATCCTTGACGCTGCATCACAGACAGGAGCGTCTGCGACGGTGTAGGCAACGACGAACCTACCTGCACGAATGGCAGAACATCATTTTTTCGGATGAATCCAGGTTCTGTTTAAAGCATCATGATGGTCGCATCCGTGTTTGGGCGACATCGCGGTGAACGCACATTGGAAGCGTGTATTCGTTATCGCCGTACTGGCGTATCACCTGGCATGATGGTATGGGGTGATGGCGTTCGTTACACGTCTCGGTCACCTCTTGTTCGCATCAACAGCACTTTGAACAGTGGCCGTTACATTTCAGATGTGTTACTACCCGTGACTCTTCCCTATTCGATCCCTGCGAAAACCTACGTTTCAGCAAGATAATGCACGACCGCATGTTGCAGGTCCTGTACGCGCCTTTCTGGATACGGAAAATGTTCGACTGCTGTCCTGGCCAGCACATCCTCCAGATATCTCACCAATTTAAAACGTCTGGTCAATGGTGGCCGAGCAGCTGGCTCATCACAATACGTCAGTCACTACTCTTGATGAACTGTGGTATCGTGTTGAAGCTGCATGGGCATCTGTATCTGTACATGCCATCCAAGCTCTGTTTGATTCAATTACGGCCAGAGGTGGTTGTTCTCAGTGCTGATTTCTCAGGATCTATGCACAAAAATTGCTTGAAAATGTTTAAATGTTTGTTAAGCTTATGGGACTTAACTACAGGGTCATCCGTCCCTAAACTTACAAACTACTTATGAACTAGCTAACACTAAGGACGGCACAAATATCCATGCCCGAGGGGGGATTCGAAATTCGAACCCCCGACCGTAGTGGCCGTGCAGACCGTGACTGGAGCGCCTCAGTCTCCTCGGGCACCGCGGCCGGCAAAAAAAATTGCTTGAAAAAATGTAAACACAGTTATAGTATAATATTTTTGTCCAATGAAGACCCGTTCGTCATCAGAATATCTTCTTGGAGTAGCAATTTTAATGGTCAGTAGTGTATTTTTCTGGTATTAAAACGTAGAATTTTTACATTACTAAGTAACTTTTTATATTCATACTTGTATAATTTTTATATTACTAAATATATATTTTTCTGCTATAGAAACTTGAATAACTTTAATCTTACCTTTAGCTTGCATCTCTGTTGCAATTGTCTTCCAGTCTTCGTCCTTGTAATCGACATTCCGGTATTTACGTCTGTATCGGAAACTTACGGACTACTTCTATCACACATTCCGCGTCCATTTTTTACATCAAACAGTCTTCCACTGTTGAGAAACAATATCATCGCGTCACCGGCGTCCGTGCCCGTCACGTGAAAAATTAAATTCTGCGAATTCCGCCCGACCCGCTCCAGGTCCGTTGACGTTCCGTGTACAGCCCGGTCAGGTGTGGCCACACCTTCATTTATGTCAGTGGTATACAGTATTTCGTTCTCCAGGTGACGGCCGATACTCGGACGTGACCTGTCCGGACACGGCCCGGTTATGTGTGTCCGCACCATTTCGGCAGATGAATTGCGAGAGCCGAAATAGTTTATCGAGTACATTACGCGCCACAACCACACAAGATGGTTTATAATTTTTAAAACACAGTCTCGATTGCAAGAGAATTTTTACTTAGGCAACCCGGTTTCAGTCTGCTAGTGAGACCATCTTCAAGCCGTTGGCTATGGAAATCAACTGCGGAATACTGCAGTAGCGGTCGAGTTTATATATGGCCAGCTCAGCCCCTGCCCCCCACATGCGGCATTACATTATTTAGAGTCAATCATGACCTTATTAATAATTTTGTTGTTGTTACTGTCTTACAGAATACAGATTATTACATTCGTTGTGACTGGTAACAATTTAGAGAAAATCTTTTTGAATAAAGATTAAAAACACAAGAACTATTTTCTCTAAATTGTTACCAGTCACAACGAATGTAATAATCTGCAGGCTCTTGTATATTTATGCCCCGTTTTTAATATAACTGTAGTCTGTAAGACAACAATAACTTAATGCCACATGGAGTGGCGGAGCTGGCCATATACAGTGTTTCACTAAGTGTGTTTGCCTCTGTAACTTATAACAGATGACGGGAAATTTTAATGCGATAGGTCAACACAAGAAATGTTACACTTTCTGCGGAGCTATGAACATAGTTTATTGTATCATTTTCCAAAGAGTTACACCACAAATATATAATTTTTTAAATGGAACAATAGTTTTTTCTATCGTGTATTGGATTCGTTTAAAACAGCTGCGTCCAAATCAATGTAAACTACATTCCTATCACTGTTAGTTTGGGAGCTACAACCCTTCAAAGTTCCGGGGGCGGAGGCTGCGATAGCGTAGCTGACTGGTCGAGTGGATATCCCCTGGGGTACGGCCCACTGTCTCATGTTCACCAGCCATTTAGCTACGCTGTCGTAGCCTCCGCCCCCTAAACTTTGAAGGGTTGTAGCTTCCGAACTAACATTGATAGGAATGTAGTTTAAATTGATTTGGACGGAGCTGGTTTCAACGAATCCAATGCACGATAGAAAAAACTATTATTCTATTTAAAAATTATATCTTTGTGCTGTAACTCTGTGGAAAATGATACAATAAACTATGTTCATAACTCCCAGAAAGTGTAACATTTCTTGTGTTGACCTATCGCATTAAAATTTCCCGTCACCTATTATTTTATAAGCTACAGAGGCAAACACACTTAGTGAAACACCCTGTATTAACTCGACCGTTACTGCAGTATTCCGCAGTTGATTTCCACAGCCAACGGTTCCTGACCCGTCCACAATCGGTTGCCATGGGTATAACATTTTACAGTGTATTATTTTACTGTTTATTGCCATAATATCATCTTCTGTGCATCCTACTTAGTATTTTTTAACATTATGGTATTGCATCAGCCTGAAGATGGTCTCACAAGCAGAATGATACCGGTTGCCTAAGAACGAAAAAAATTCTCTTGCGATTTAGACAGTGTTTTTAAAAATATAATTTCATTTACGATCGCGCTTTCTCCAGAAATGTATTCCAAAATTGTAAACATAAGATAGTGCTTGCCAGTATTGAATGCAAGAGGAGGAATGTTGCACGCAAGCGAATAATCGCCGTCCGACTATGTATATTTAGGTTCTCTCTGACTCCGCTTAACTGCTTAGGCGAAAAAACAATGCTGGGATATCTCAATTGAAAAGGACACATCCTACTTACTTATTTCTTCAATCCAAGGCCATGCTGCGTCTCAATTAATTGCGTCCTAGATGGGATAGCAAATCCTATTCTCCATATCATTATACAGGGTGTAAATTTTAAGTTGACAGGCCAGGATAACTCTTAAGCTTCACACGAAAAAATGTCTGGAATTCAATGTTGATTAATTTCAAGGGGACATCTGCGGGTGATAAAATTATTGCAGAAGCAGATTATACATAAAAACTGCATACGTTTGGTCTTAAACATTTTGTTTTGATTCGTGGTAGTTGGTGCTGTAATTCAAGAAAGTTTTTGTTCTCATTTCTGCATGGTAAATGGTTACGGATAAATATATAAAAAAAAATACTTATTTACTTCGTAAAGTTTGATTCGCTAAAACTAAAACTTTCTTCTTTGCAAACAATCAACAATAAAACGAAACCAATCGTTCCTTTTTAGGAACACCAAATCTTAAACGGGAGTACGTTCCTCTTTAGTTAGTGAGTGATTTAGTTCTTTTCCTCAGTTAGTCCTTTACTGTGTTTACTCTGTTAGTTAATGAGTTAACATGTTAGTAAGTAAGATGTTTGGTTAGTTAGCTAGTAGGATGATTTGTTTGATAATTAAAAGTAGTGTGGCCTCATGACCACGAAACAAACAAAACTTATCCGAATCTGCGGAAAAAAATTAATATTTGGGACAAAATTTGTAAAACTTTAATTCCTCTCTCTCAAACCCCACCCTATGGGGAGTAATAGACGACATTTGCAGCGAGAGCCATTTAGCACTAAAACGGGTGGAAACACGAGATTCACCATATTGACAGCATTGGCAATCAAAATATCACACTAACGAAATATCGTTATTTCTTGGGGTCATATAAATAAATGGACACGTAAATTGAAGTACCACTTTTCAATATTAATTATACAATGAGGCTAATAGAACTTATATAATTCGAGAGAGGCCTTGCCTATGTGCAAAAAACGAAAATCTCAGTTTTGTTGAAGAAAACATTTTAAACAAAAAATTCTCAGTTTCGTTATTTTGCACAAATGATCGAACTGTTTTAACCGATTTATAGTTTCTTGAAATTCAAGAATTTCTGTCCCATTTTGCTTGATAAATAATTTTTCAATAATACTAATTAATCAAAACGCTGCTATTAATAATATTTATTTGAACACGACGGTCCCGTTTCTGCTTACATTGCCATTTTCAAGTGTCCAGTGGTATAAATTGGGTGGTATTTAGGTTGAATAAATCATTACGTTATATTATAGTATTACAGTATAGAGCTTTACATTCACTTACGGTTGTATTTAGATGGCCTGACATACAGAAGACATATAGCCCTCTGTATATAGACTGTCAAATTTGGTTGGTACTTTTAATTCTGATTTTGTATTTTGACAGTTACAACCTCGATGTCGTATGTTTATCGAGCATGTAAACATCATATTTTCGGTATTAGAATTTTTATAATCTTTGGAACTATTATGTGCGCTAAATATTTATAGGTGCTAAGAACATGGACGCGTTTTTTGTTGCTTTAATATATACACAGGGTGTTTCACTAAGTGTGTTTGCCTCTGTAAATAATAGGTGATGGGAAATTTTACTGCAGTAGGGCAACACAAGAAATGTTACACTTTCTGCGGAGCTATGAACATCGTTTATTGTATCATTTTACAAAGAGTTACAGCACAAAGATATAATTTTTTAAATGGAACAATACTTTTTTCTATCGTGCATTGAATTCGTTGAAACCAGCTGCGTCCAAATCAATTTAAACTACATTCCTATCAGTGTTAGTTTGGGAGCTACAACCCTTAAAAGTTTAGGGGGCGGAGGCTACGACAGCGTATCTCACTGGCTGGTGGTCATGAGACAGTGGGCCGTGCCCCAGGGGATAGCCACTCGGCCAGTCAGCTACGCTATCGCAGCCTCCGCCCCCGGAACTTTGAAGGGTTGTAGCTCCCAAACTAACAGTGGTAGGAATGTGGTTTAAATTGATTTGGACGCAGCTAATTTAAACGAATCCAATACACGATAGAAAAAACTATTGTTCTCTTTAAAAAAATTATATCTTTGTGGTGTAACTCTTTGGAAAATGATACAATAAACTATGTTCATAGCTCCACAGAAAGTGTAACATTTCTTGTGTTGATCTACCGCATTAAAATTTCCCGTCACCTATTATTTTATAAATTACAGAGGCAAATACACTTAGTGAAACACCCTGTATATACAGGGTGTCCCAGCTATCTTGTCCACCCAAAATATCTCTGGAACAATAACAGCTATTGGAAAACGACTTTCCCCGGTATCAATGTACGGCTGGGGCCCATGAATGTACATATTAGGAAACATTCTAAAACGAAGGCAAATGTGTTTTTTAACACAAACTTATGGTTTTTTTTAATGGACACCCTATATTTTTTCTTCAGCAATCCATAGCATGACAAATCACATGAACAATGGCGTTGATTGCATGACAATATTCCAATTAGATCCCGAGATATTGCGAAGCGAAGTTGACGCTTGAAATACGCGAAACGCGCGGCTAGCGCACGTCCTGACCACAGCATGGGGTCCTCGCCTGAATCTCAGGACGTGCGCTAGCCGCGCGTTTCGCGTATCCCAAGCGTTAACTTCGCGTCGCAATATCTCGGGATGTAATTGGAATATTGCGATTCAATCAACGCCATTGTTTATGGGATTTGTCATGCTATGGATTGCTGAAGAAAAATGCAGTGTGTCCGTTAAAAAAAAAACATGAGTTTGTGTTAAAAAACACATGCTTTCGTTTTAGAATGTTTCCAAATATGTACATTCATGGGCCCCAGCCGTACATTGATACCGGTGAAAGTCGTTTTCCAATAGCTGTTATTGATCCAGAGATATTTTGGGTGGACAAGATAGCTGGGATATTAATTTGTATTTTTTCGTAATTTACATATATTAGAGGTCAGAAACGGGCCGAGTATGAGCCCGGTCTTGCGGGTTGCATACACTACAAACGCCTCCCTTCAGCCCCGCTGTAATTGCGCGAGTACAGCGAGCCTAAGTGCGCTGGCGCAGCCGCCCCATCGTACTCGCGGGCTCACACAGCAGCCACCAGACGTGAGCTCCAAGGGTACTCTGACGCCATATCCATACTCGCTGTCTCCGTGAGCTCGGCGACCATACGTTTGTAATTCATACAAATCTACAGTTTTATTCCGATCTTGATGACATGTTGCATACTTGATCTTCAAAATAAGACGAATATCACTGCCTACACAATATTCCATGTGGTGTATGGCGAAGGCTACTTTACTCATAGAATTCGACAAAATCAACAGTTTTCTTACGATTCTGTTGAAATTTTGCACACTTTATCTTCAGATCTAGTATTTATCAGATTCTTTCTGCAATGTGTCGAGACAACCTCATACCATTGTACTGAAAACCATTTCCACACATTCATGCTATACTCTCAACTCATTCAATAAATTTAATGGGGGACTGATGACCTCAGCAGTTTTGTCCCCCTAAAACATCAAACCAACCAACCAACCAACCAATAAATTTAATAATTTTTTCAGCTCACTACAATGTTCTTGCAGATCAAGTGAAACATTTGTCACTCCATATTAAGAAAACAATTCGCAGAAGATTTTACATATACTATAGTTTGAGGTAATAAAGGCCTAAATTTATTTTCATTACTGTGTAGCATCGAATTAAGTGAAGTATTTCACGAAAATTAAGAACGTGCTTTGGTAAAAGCACATTGCATAGAGTTTTCGGTACAGTCGATTTTTGATCAAAAGTTGCTGTGTTTGAAATGAAGACAATATTCTGACTTTCCATTTGAAACCGAGCAGAACGATAAATGTTAATTGTTTTTCGAGGCACTGCCTTTTCCACTTCCACCCCTGTGCATCGGGAATCATGTGGTCATATCAATCGTCAAATTTCATACTCATTTTAGCGACGAAGTATTGCTTTATTCATTACTGCATTAGAAATATCACCAAATATATGTATTAGAGTGAATGGAAAATCTGGAAGATGTCAAACTACTACGAAAACAAGTGATGCTGATTTTACATCGGACTGACTAACAGGCAGTTTTCATAAGTATAATATGGAATTATATAGGACGCCATTGACTTACATGAATGTAATTTGCAAGAGACTATTGCAAATGAACCGGAATTGACAGTATCTTTGAGGTACAGTAGACGTTGAAATCTCACAATTGCGAGTGTTTTAACCAAACGAAAGCCTTATTTCATTTATTAATAAAGAATGACCGTGGTTTCGAATCATAAGCTCCTCTTCCAGTAAATAACTGATACAAAAAAAATGACAACCAAGAAAAGATAAATGTACCAACTCCCGAAGATATGAAATGTTGACTTGAGCTTTAAATTTTATCTTTGAGATTCTAACCAATGTATGGATTCAAAAATTCTTTAGCATTAATTATAGTAACTATCACAATTCTGATAAAATTATGTAGAATTTTACTGGTTCCTTAAGAACGAAATGATTGGTTTTATTTATTTAAGAAGCCATAAAATATATATATATATATATATATATATATATATATATATATATATATATATATATATTCCCAGAGAATGCATATGCATAGATGTTCAGTTAACTGTTAGCTTGCATTATCGATTTTTTGTTCCTCGAATGGGATCCGACTTGATATAAGCACAACTTTCTTTTCATCTGTTAATCAGACATGTTTCGCTGAAGCTGTAGCCTTTTATTTAATTTTCATTATACAACATAAAAGTGACCTGGCAATCTATACACTAACATGACCAGCAAGGTTGGGAATATAGAACTATACGATCCATTTATTTATTGTAATATCCGATACCAGTTGTCCGTACTTTGTAATGTGAATTGCTACTTCATAATCAAACCAACAGAGATGAATGACAGTAAAACATTTCCGCAGAATTGTATTTCCGCATGCAGTGCTAGAATGACCAAAAAAAGTATGAAATGGAATATTATTCTGCGGAAATTTTCTTTTCTCCCAAATTCTGTTAAGCACCTCCTCAGTACCATCTAATATTCAACATTCGTCTGTAACACCAAATGTCAAAAGCTCCTGTCATCTTTCTTCCTGAACTCCGTATCATTAACGTTTCACTCTCGTACAAGAATACACTCCAGACATATTCCTTCAGGAAGGAATTCCTAACATCTAAATTTATTTTGGATGTCAACATATTTCGCTTCTTCAGAAACGATCTTCCTCCCATAGCCATTCTGCTTTTTATATCTTCTTTACTGCGGCCATCAGAAGTTGTTTTGCTACCGTAATTAACAAAACTAATCTAATTCCATTACCCTTGTTTTGTTCTTCTTAATGTTCATCTTATAACCTGCTTTGAAGACAGTGTCCATTCTGTTCAATGGCTCTTCCAGGTTCTTTCCTATCTCTGACAGAATTACAATGTCATCGGCAAATCGCGAAGTTTTTATTTCGCCTCCCTGAACTTAAATTCCTTCTCAAAATTTCTCCTTGCATTCTTTCATTGATTATTTATATTTTATTACGTACGTTTCGCTCTACTAAATTGTGTACGAGTGCCTGAAAAACAGGGATTTGTCACTGATATTTTGATTTAATTTCGTGATTATTCATTTCGTTGCTAGCGAGACGTTGCACCATACATAAATTCCCGTACACCCTAACTTAAACTCTCCACGATTTTCTGTAGCAGAGCCTGATATGAAATTCTTACGAATATGTAATCAGTACCCTGCTTTGGGTTGTGATTGTGTGGCATGAATAGTGAAAAAAAAGTGTTTCCTCAGACAATCATTATTTATTACAAACACAGTGGCTTACCTATTTTATTTTTTACGTCTTCTGACTAAAAATACACATCAGCCTTTTTAGCGACTTGAAAAACGAGAAGGACAATAGGCCTTGAGAAAAGCATTAGGCCGTGTTCACACTGCCGGCCGGGCCGAGAGAACTCCGCTTCAGCCGGCTCACGCCGCGCCGACGACATTCGGAATGTTTAATATTTCCGGCGCGAGCCGATTGGGCTACGGTGTTGCTTCTGCAGCACAAGTATCACACATTTCCTCTCTGCTTTCAAAGGAAGCTCTGCGTGATTTTTAGTTTCAAATACATTCTTATGAAACTATGTTGTTTATTTTTAATTTTATTACTATCAGTTCTGTAATATGAATATTTTTCTTTTCCAGTAATGTTTGCCTGCCGCGGTGGCCGAGCCGTCTGCAGCGCGCCCGTCTGCACGGCCACTACGGTCGGGGGTTCGAATGCCCTCCCCCCTCGGGCATGGATATTTGTGCCGTCCTTAGTATTAGCTAGTTCGTAAGTAGTTTGTAAGTTTAGGGACTGATGACCCCTTAGTTAAGTCCCATAAGCTATACGAACATTTTAACATTTCAGTAATGTTTATTTTAGTCATTCACATAAGGAAAAACTGTCCTAAATTTTAGACGAAAATCATGCGATGAGTCCATTACCACCTATTTCTTAACTGTTTGAAATTTGACGAGTCACTACACTGTAAGAAAGTATTAAAACATAAAATCAGATAACTGTTAGCTGGCTCTAAGAAGACGGCAATGAACAAGTTTTGGTCACCCCGGTGTTTCTTTCGATCTTCTGCTGACAGACAGTGGGAATGTCTTGTTGCTGGGGACAAGCCCACCAAGAATAAAAAAAGAAAAAAAAGTGACACACGCTTCTATCCTTTACTGACCTGTCCTGCGGAGTCTGAGGCTAGCGTATTTTTCTTTCAGTTAAAGTATAAAAGTCGAAAGTACCAAAGAAAATTGTCATCACATGATTCAGCAAAATGTTCATAGAAACTTAGTTCCCCTCAGAGTAGATCCTAATAATAATAATAATAATACAAGTGGACTGAAATATAATATAGTACAGCATGACACACAAAAATGTTACACCTCACAAAATTTCTTATAAGGAGATATCTACGTGTTTTTAATGTCACCGTTCCATACTGTTTTTTTACTTAATTCATTCTTAATTTAATCTTAGACGTGAGGGTACCGCTTTCATGTGCGACACACTGTATACAATTATTTTTCACGTTGTGGTACAATATTTTTCGAGAGTTACAAAAGCAAAAATAAAAAAGGTATATATTTTGTATTAGGAGTAGATACATCTATAAATGTAAGTGTATTTTTGGGCTTCTGCTTTTATCATATCCAACTAGAAAGCCATTAAGTGTAATTTCAGAATAATTTCAGTCCAACAGTAAAGTACCAGTTTATATTAATTTTTCTTCTCTTCTAGTTCCAAACACGAAATATATATTTCATTAACTGTCTAGTGTATTCAAAAATCAATTTGTATGCCTCTCAGAAAGTCAGGTATGACTTTATGTAAAATCGTAGCAGATCGTTATTCATTGTAATCGGTCGCCACCCAAAAAAAATTAGTTCATACTTGTTTTCTGGTTATGGATCATTAACACATCACGAGCGATCTAAACACGTGGCCAGAAATTTAAATTTTTCGGCACTGCAGTGTTTCACGCTACTACGCTCAACACCCGCCGAGTTCGTAGGCTTGCAATCGCGGCACTGACGCCGCTCAGATAACTCGCAATTACTTGTGAAAGGAGGTAGATATCGGTGCGATTACTATTTCAAAAACTTTTCTGTACTTTCAGCTCCATTCCACTCCCGGTAATGTATGGTCTAAAATGCAAAGAACAGTAAGCTGCTCGCAATCCAACTTTTTCAATACACTATTTGTAAATCAAGTGCGCACACTCGACAAATAGCGTCATTTGAAAACGAACGTCACGAATTACGAAAAGGTGAATACTTTACTCGAAATCTAAGATGTTGTACTACAATGTGTCCAAAAATGAGATTTTTTAACAGCATAGTTTCATCAAAAGCGAGTGAGGAGCGTTACGAAACTAAAAACTCACACGGAATGAAAAGTAGACTTTCTATTTTTTTCACAGGCAAGGCAAAGCTTTTAAAAAAAGAAATAAGTTTAGAAATCAATGTGGCGTGGTCTTATATACCGCCAAAATTTTTTACAACGTGAAAATCGGAAAAGTTGATTTTCCCCCTGTTTTTCGGCTCGGCTCGGCTCGGCCCGGCGCGCAGTGTGAACACCCAGACCTGCGGCGTGCGCCGACTGCGCGCCAGCCGGCTCGGCACAACCCGGCTCGGCTTGGCCCGGCCGGCAATGTGAACGCACCCTACGGCCGGTATTACACTATCAAATTATTGGACAAAGAATTGGACGCAAAAATTGGATGAAATATTGGTCATATTTTTTGACAAAGAAATTGGATGAAATGCAAATGGGGGTTTTACACTAGCATCCAATATTTTGTCAAATTTGCTTCAAAATGGCGGTGTAATGCTCAGCTATTCTTTATACTAATGTTGCGTTGTGTCTGCATTTAAAAGAGAAGGAGGGAAAAAAAAGGAAACGCCGTTCCTTGTAGCTGGGAACAAGCCCACCAGGAAACAATATACAGCAAGATATAAAGTGGCACACACTTCTCATCCTTTACTGAAGTGACTTGTAGTGTCTGAGTTTAAACTATATCAATGCATATTTCTTTCCGTTAACATTTAAAAACAATCGAAATACCATAGAAACAAACAATATTGTCAGCAGATGATTCAGCACAATGTTCGTAGAAGCACAGTTTCCCTCTGACACTTTCTAAACAAAATAAATAAATAATAAAATCTGAGATGTGTGTTGAGTTCTTTGAAAGTGGAGATCGGTTGAAGTACAGTACAGCGTGTCCCACACAAAACAGGTAAACCTCACGTATGCCACCACTTGCAACATCCCTTATGAGGAGGTAACTACATATTATTATATTATACATCTATTATTTTTTACTTAGTTCGTTCTTAATTTAATCTCGGGCGTGAATGATATTGCTTTTATGTGGGACAAGCTGTATAGAATTATTTTTACCTTGTGATAAATTTTCTGAGAGCTACAAAAGCGAAAATAAAAAAAAAAAAAATAAAATAAAAATAAAAAAAGATTATACATGACTTAGGTGTAGAAATACCTATAAATTTCAGTATAATTTTGGGCTTCTTCCTTTTATCATTTCCAACTAGAAACCTAATAAGTATAATGTTTAAAAAATTTATTTCAGTCCATCTACCAAAGTAACAGTTAACATTAATTTATTCTCCTAATTCCATTCACGAAATACATATTCCATTTATTGTGTAATGTGGACAAAAAAATCAGTCGTACGCCTTTCATAAGTATGACCTCATGTAAAACCGTAGCAGAACATTGTCAATTATAATCGGTTGCCACCCAAGTAATTTGTACTTGCTCTCTGGTTACGGATCATTAAAACATCACGAGGAAGCGACAAACGTGGCCAGAAATTCATTTTTTCGGCGCTGCAGTGCTTCGCGCTACGTCCAACACCCGCCGAGATCGAAGGCTTGCGACCGCGGAATAACGCCGCTCAGATAACTCGCAATTACTTGTGATAGGTGGTAGATATCAGTGCGGCTACCATTTCAAAAACTTTTCTGTACTTTTAGCTCAATTTCACTCGCTGTAATGTATGGTCTAGAATGCACAGAACAGTAAGCTGCCCACTATCGAACGTTTTCAATACACGATTTGTAAATCAAGTGCCATACTTGACAAAAAGCATCATTTGGAAAACACTGTTAAGAATTTCGAAAAGGTGAATGTTTTATACGCAAGCTAAGATGTTGTCCTACCATTTATCAATTTTTTAACCGCATGCTTTCATGAAAATCGAGTGAGGAGCGTTACAAAACTAAAAACTCATGCGGAATGAAAAGTAGACTTTTTATTTTTTCCACAGGCAAGGCAAAGCTTTTAAGCAAAAAATAACTTCATAAAACGATGTGGCGTGGTCTAATATACCGTCAAGATTTTTCACAACTTGAAAATCGGAAAAGTTTATTTTCCCCTTCTTTTTCGGCTCGGCTCGGCCCGGCCGGCAGTGTGAACGCACCCTTAGTTTTCTGCAGTCTGTTCATTTACTCCTCTCCTCAACCTCCTTCCCCCCACACACCGTTCGCATACATCCCCCTTCCCTTCCTTCTGTCTCCTTCTCCACTCCCTTACCTGTCCATCTCCGCCTCC
This sequence comes from Locusta migratoria, assembly GCA_026315105.1. Classification (NCBI taxonomy): domain Eukaryota; kingdom Metazoa; phylum Arthropoda; class Insecta; order Orthoptera; family Acrididae; genus Locusta; species Locusta migratoria. The sequence continues at coordinate 322,320,112 of CM048745.1, read as the reverse complement.
ATCATCTCTGTGTCATTATCATCTTCCCTTCGACGTTGTTATTCAAACTGATGAAATTAAAATTAGGAACTTGTGGTATATGACCAGAAAGGTACTCTTACAGAATAATATATGAATTCAAGATGCCATCAACTGAAGTTATTTTCGTACGTTTTTTAATGATGCTTTGATTTCAGCTGTTGACAACATTAGCAGTACTGTAATTGTAGCTGTGTGGTGTGTGTGTGTGCTACTGAAAATGAAGCAATTTAACATAAATGTCCCTCGACTGCAATTTCACGAAACACTGTTACTTTCGTATGGCAGTTTTACCACAGCATCTGATAAGTATTAGGGGAGAAGTGGGAAGCACCGCAGTTTTCGATTTCCACTTATTATGACAGTTGAATTTCTAATGCACATGGAGATTAGAATTTTAACCTCTTTGCTAATGCATGACGGGAAAGCTAACATCAGAGCTACAGCTACCATACCATGTTTTATCACTCTTGCTTCTTCACACAGAGTTAATTTTTGATTACCCCACATCTGTACTAACGTAAGTTTCTAATTATATAAGTTCCATTGGCCTCCTTCTATAATTAATATTAAAATACTGTGACTTCAATTTACGTCATACATATCAACATAATTAATGTAATATGCTGCTTTCAATTTTGTGAAGACACTCCTGCAAACTGGGATGTTTCCTTTGAAAAGGAAAGAACCTGGTTAATTCATTTTTCAAAACCGTAATACACATAATTTAAAACATTTCTAGAGGTAGCTGAAGTGTACCGAACAGTATTATTTAAGGATGTTTTGTTATTTGGACACTATTAAATATAGCTATTAAAAGTTGTGTGTTTTCAATTAGGTGGTATTTTTACGCCCTAGGTACAGCCAGGAAGTATATTTTCCCCGAGATCAGGGGTAGAGCGTTGCGGTACGAGTGGCAATAATGAGTAAAAACAATCAAATGTTTGAACATCTATGGGTATCAATTGGTTATTATTCGCTAGGCTTACAAACAAAAAGTTAAACTAACCTAAGGACAAAACATAAACCTATGCCCGAGGGAGGACTCGAAACTCCGACGGGGGGCAACCGCGCTCTCCGCAGCTAGGCGCCTTAGTACGCTCGGCCACTACACCGTGGCGCTAATGAGTTTGTTGCTCACTCTCTTGAGTGGAAGACTATATGGCCAGGCACCGCTCACTTGCTCCGCAGGTAGGGCAAAACAAAAAACATCGGATCGTGTCGTTTGTGCTTGTTGTCTGTGACAACTGTTCGATGCAGAGGAAAATAGAGCCAACTCCCAGATATTTTGATATACTAACGTTCCGTACATACAAATATTTGTACTGAAACATGCGAGTAGGACTCTTGCTCTAAGAGTTCTGTAAAGACTTATGTATGTATCTAGATAGCTCATCTGTGTGATTTGATGAGTGAGTTTGTGTGTATCTAAATGTGTAACGTGAATGTCCATACCTTTTGTTTGCATTGAGATAGAAGCTTGGACGTTTTATACACCAAGGGACGAAACAACTTAGTATGTGACATAAAATTCTACTTATTGCTATGGAGTAGGGGTCTTAAAAATCGTTTGGGAATCTTAAAACTGTCCTCAACACATGACTACAAATTCGTTTAAAAATTGGAGTACCATACCGGTATTGCTGCTACTAATATTGCTATAGCGAAGAAATACGCGTTATTTCTAGGGAGTTTGTCGGAATTCATCTGTGGTAAACAACTGTGTGTCCTAAATGGTACTCTAAATATTTACGTTCAGCACGTCCGGCGACTCCCTCATTATAACAGCGTTATCTGCATAGATGCGAAATCTTAGCATAGCAAGTGTGATGACTGTTGCGTCTTTCCGCTAGAAGAAATTTGTAAGGTATGGCAGTCGAGTGCGCATCGACACGCACTTGAACTCAGGAATGCCACCTGTGGCGCTTCCAAGCGTGACCTGTTCGCTAGAAGGCAGCCGTGTATGGCGGAGGCCACAGACAGCGTTACGGCAAGAGCAAATGCCTGTAGGCGCGGAACGCCAGGTTTACAACTCTTAACGACGCTCTGCTGCAGCGGCAGTCGTTACTGTTCTACAGACGGCCTGTCACAGGTACAGCGCAGTCCACAATCCTCTGGCAGAATATTACTAAAAGGAACCCTAATCAGGGGCCCAATAATAAAACACAACAACATCAAAATACGCAGACAACACGCGTTATCTTGGTGTCCAATTGGACGAACGCTTGACCTTTATTGTACATATACGACTGACGACCGACAGGGCCACCAAGATGACTCAAAAACTTGCCAGGCTAAACACCACAACGTACAGACTACCTACACAAACACTACGTACATACCACATAGCCCGCTTCGAGTCAGTAATCTGCTTCGCGGCCAGTTCATGGGCACAGCGTCTGGCACTACAGACCAACATTGCCACTGTTAGGAAAGGTCAAAGAACTGTCCTATTAAGGCTAATTGGAGCCTTCAACACTACCTCAGACGAAGCACTCTGCATTGTACTGGGAATACCACCAATAGACCTTACCATACGACTAAGAGCTGCTATGTACTGGCTGAAGGCGGGGAAATACGACAAGGTCCACGAACTTGTTGGACAAGAGATAACAGAACGGAGGTAACTAATTAAATGGTGAATGGACACATGGCAAATGGAATGGGAAAACTGCGAGAAAGGAAGACGTGTCTATGACTTTTTCCCGAATATAAGGGAACGTCTTCGAATGGGTCATATCAATCCCAGCCGGGGTATGATCCACTTCCTAACGGGACACGGCCCCTACCCCACACACCTCACACGTGTCGGTCTCAGTGACAGTCCATGCTGTACGTGTGGAGAAATTGGGACTCCAGAACACACTGTCATAAACTGTCAGCTCTACAAAACACACACACACACATACACACACACTATGTTTGACACACACACACACACACACACACACACACACACACACACACAGACACACACACACACACACGACTAAAGAAACTAATACGAGATAAGAACAGATGGGACATAATGAACAGGCTGACGGACGAAGTCTCTCTACGAAAAAAAGCGAGTACACACAGAACGTAAGACGTAATGCAACACAAAACGCCCACAACAGAAGACAAAAAACTTATGATGAATCTGACACTGAAAGCACAAACAGTACAAATTACACCACAGATGACAGTCCCGACACAGGGGACGATGTAAACACATGCGAAATGTAACCTACAGACATAGCCAATCATAAGAGTCTCAAAATGAGAAAACTGCGAGGCCTCCCACCCTGGACTTTCCTCTCTTATTCTTCAGACTGTCACTCAAACCAATCTTTCCTATCTTCTAGTATTCTCTTCTTAAATAGCTGATGTTTTTAATTTGCCTTTCCATTTTTCTTATGATAAGTTTTTACGCTTTTCTTTGTATTTTTTATCTAATTACTGTAAATGTATAAAGAAAATAATGTATCACAGTCGCATAAATGTATCACATTGTTTTTGTAATCACAACCAGCTATATACCCAAAGGCAGCTGGTCCGCAACAAGGGTAAATAAATAAATAAAATAATAATTCCTCTGGTCGCCAAGCATATTTTCTACTCTTAAGCAAGTTAAGCCACGCACAATTTAGAGCTCCATACCTTTTTCCGGCGGTCCCAATTAGCGGCAACTCGCCGACACTCCTGAAAAAAATAAAGAAAAAACATGTGTGTCAGAAAGAACTAACTTTTGGTTTAACTGAAAAAGCAACTCATAGCTATTGGTCTTAACTGAAGAGCCAAATTTGTTTGCATTAAAATGATTTTGAACGTAGCTTATCTTAAAAGTAGCAACAAAAACAGTTTATTTATTATAACTGGAAACAGGCAGCCCAACAAGTTGCTTTGTATCCGGCTTTCGAGCAACTTGTGCTCGATTCGTATAAAGTAACACTATGTCTCTAATTTAGAAAATTACATGCTATACTCCGTTCACCGAAACGAGAGACGGACTATAAACACAAACAAGAGGCAAATATAGAAATGAATACGAGAAGTAGCGTCTACAACAGTGTAATTTATTCATTAAATTGAATGTGATAGGATCTGACTAAAAATATAGTTCATCTATGGATATGAACTCTACTTTGTTTCCTTTGAGTTCTCTTCAAGCATAAACGACTCGAACTTTAGTATCATGTATTTATTAAAGTAATTAATCATTCATATCTTATTTTCAAAGGACGTAGAGTACAAAAGAACAACACGACTTATACGTACGGAGTTGCCAACCTAACAAAAATAGAGTATCACGATTTTCACAAATTCAAAATACTACAGTTGTGTATCCAGTGTTAATCATTGAGATCACTGGTACCGTGTTACACCTGTTGGACGAAGTGCCTGTTTAGTAGACTTGCGTATAATAGTTTGCGATCGGGAGCGCTCACCTTAGTCCGCGGCAGAGTCACGAACTAATGTTCAAATGTTTGTATAGCTTATGGGACTTTACTACGGGATCATCATGAACTAGCTAATGCTAAGGACGGCACAAATATCCATGCCCGAGGGGGGATTCGAACCCACGACCGTAGTGGCCGTGCAGACCGTGACTGGTGCGCCTCAGTCCCCTCGGCCACCGCGGCCGGCAGTCGCGAACTAGTTCGTTCTTTTAGTTCGTCCGCTCCCAGTGACGGCTGAGCGGCGTGGTCTGCGCATGCAGGTGAAGTTCCCCACCTAGCTGCTTCATGCGCTTGCTTCTTGAGTCGCTAACGATATCACGCAAACCATAAGAAACAGTTTGTGGATAATTTCTTGCCGGCCGCGGTGGCCGAGGGGACTGAGGCGCTCCAGTCACGGTCTTCGCGGCCACTACGGTCGGGGGTTCGAATCCCCCCTTGGGCATGGATTTTTGTGCCGTCCTAGTTCGTAAGTAGTGCATAAGTAGTTTGTAAGTTTAGGGACTGATGACCCCGTAGTTAAGTCCCATAGACTATACAAACATTTGAACATTTTGAACATTTTTTTTTATATATAATTTCTCGCGTTTAAGTTTAGAGTTATCTCTATATCTTGACATTGTGGAATTTATTAGTCAGATGTTGCAGAGTGCAGAATACTTCAAAACAGAAATTTTGTTGTACTGAACTATGTAACCTAGCGTGCAGACGCTCACCTCGAAATGGTTCTCATCACATGATTTTTATTTCTGGTGCGCGCCCTCTCGCTATTGCCCGTCGGTTTTTGGAAAAGAATCCAACGAACTAAGAAGCGAGATACGTTTGGCATTATAGTTCGCGACCGGTAACGCATGTTTTGGTTCGCGACCGATCGCGCATATTTTAGTTCGCGACCAGTAGCTCTCCTTTTAGTTCGCAGCTCGGCCGCGAAGTAGGTCGCTCTTTTTAGTTCGTCCGCTCTTTTTGGCTTTTGCTACTTCTACAAAAAGTGCTCTTTCTTTTTTTATGACAGCTTTTTTATATAATGATTAGTGTTGCCCAAGCGCGTGCTGTTACCCATATTTTGGGGCAATTAGACATCAAATACTTAAGCAAATAAACCAGTCATTTACACCAATGGGTGATACAATGGTATTAAACTACTTTTCATGCAGAGTAGTCGTAGTATTTTATTTTTAAAATGGATTTCTTCATTTATTTAATAGGTCATTGAAGGAAGATTACCTACAAAATATGCTAAATGCGTCTAGATTCGTAAATAAAAATGTAGTTTTACAAATGACTTTTTAATTTTTATAAAGTTTTGGAGGTGATAAAAAATATTACTACCATGGTACAAAGAAATATACCTAGAACATTGACAAAAGAAACTTTTCAAATTTGTTGCTTAACAATCAGACACAAAAAATAATCATGAGCCCTGAGTGAGAACGTAATTTTTTTTATTTTTATTTATTTATTTATTTATTTATTTTTCATAGTACGTGATATTCCTGGCCAATGGCCACTTCATATTTCTGGCCGCTGGCCATTTCTTTGCTAACATTGCACGTGTCTAAAATGCGGAAGGAAGACAGATGTGCAGCATATGTTGAAATGTGGGGTGGGGAGCAGTAGCATATGGCACAGTAGGTGCTGGTTCCCGTGGGAAAGCCCGCCTATGTTACTGGTACTCTCCTCGCATTGGCTGCTGCATTTCACGTCACGTGATTTCTTATGAAATTAGTTTTGTTTATTATATACTAAATATTAATTATTCAGAGCTGAGAATTTGTGATAAATATCTCTCAAGGACAGGCTAGGTTTTGACAGTTTAAAAAGTTTAAGGTGCCTTCTCTTATTGTAACAAGAGAAGAGCGATTTTGCAGAAGGCGCGCGACGGCCCTGTTTTGGCGCGAAATAGAGCGTCAGGTGCCCTCGCAACGCGCCGCAGTTTCAGTCTCGAGCTGACCGCTATACGCGCCGGACCGCACCGGTCATGAGTAAGGATTTGTGTAATAGTGATAACAGTCGAGGTCTCAACATGAGCTATGGGCAGCATAGGCCGTGTCATATTAACAACAGTTGTTCATATTTTATTATTTATTTAATAAATGGCATCCCTGACAATTAAGAATCTCGCGAGTCGCTTCTTATGCTTCCATCATACAGAACTTATTTTAGCCTCACTTGTATGCTGTAGAAGAACCAACGACCTGTGTGCTGTCTTCTGCGCTGGGGACACAACTACAGAAGACAACAGTTTAGTCAGAACTCTATGCTTTCCATAAAGACTTGGGCAGCAACTACGGCACCTCGTGCATACTGTAGGGCGGTATAAACGCACACTGCTACGCAACAGCATCAGCAAGGATGTGGAGGTTTTAGGGGACTTCTGGGAGGAAGCAGTACTAACTTCCCCGTCCGCAAATAAAACCCTAGCTTGCTTGTAAGTATAATCATTCTTTAAATATTCATCATTCTTCTAATTATCAAGTTACATATCACAAAAATTTACATATTATTATGTAAAAATTTTAATTTTAAAACTTTGTTCGTTGGGGACTTGTGTGCAAACCTGGGCTGAGGGAAGTCATTATAGTCCGATTAAAATTACTTGCAAGTTGACGTCTGTCAGCTGCGGCTACAGTGTTGCCGGCGGAGAGATGGCGCTCCGTACAGGCGGCACTGCGCCCAGTACTGTTCAAATGTTTGTTAAGCTTATGTGACTTATGTACGGGGTCATCAGTCCCTAAACTTACAAACTACTTATGATCTAGCTAGTACTAAGGACGGCACAAATATCCATGCCCGAGGGGGGTTTCGAACCTCCCACCGTAGTGGCCGTACAGACTGTGACTGGAGCGCGTCAGTCCCCTCGGCCACCGCGGCCGGCGAGTACTGTTCTGATAGCAATTTGCACACGTTCAGTACCGCTACTTGTTGACAATACTTATTAGTCGAGCTTTAAATGTACTGACATGGCCTTCACAGTTCAATATTGTTAAAATTGTCCACAACAATAATAATGTTAACATTTACTGTTGACAATGCGATTTTAAAGGCTATGACGTCGAACATAAAAAAAGCGTGTACCGCAATTATTTTCGCTGTAGCGAATACAACGAAATACACGGAATACTTCTGAGAATGGATGAAAAAAAACAAGTTTGTGAATTGATGTAAATGAACAGAGTTGTTTTGTGTTATTTAACTGACTAAAATATTGATGTGATACACGAGAGATAAACAAAATTAGTTAATGGAATGAACGATAAACAAAATTCTTAAATGGAATGAAAGATTAAGTGTAGCGTAACTGAGATTATTGCCGAAAGGCAGTTTAGTGCTGCATTATCAGCCAATACAATTAGCAAAACTGTAATTATAAAACCAGTGAAATAATTATACTTGGGTTGCAACGATACAGTCAGGTAAGAAACGTAATATATATTTTTTTAATTTTTTTGTAATCTGATAACGCTGATTCATATTTAGCAGTCACTGAATATTTACATATGTACTGCCGGGACTTCCACGTTCCTAAATTAATAAAGAAAGACATGCCATAGTCAATACGCCGTTCACCACTGTAAATTGTTAATACGACCACTGTTCCATAGTTTTATCAAAACTGTCCAGAGTTAAAACACCCCTTGAAAAACTGAATCTGACAGTCGTTATTGTGGTGTCGCACAAGTCTAAAGTGCGCACCAACCTACTTTCGCCGCGCGCCGCCATGCACGCACGGTGCGGCGTTCTTACGACGTCAGCCACGAGCGCCCTCTGCTGCGACTCCGCTCGTGGCCACGACTGCTGCATCGTTCACTTGGGATTGAGATAGGAACCAGTTAACACTTCGGAATCAGATGGGCACCAGTTAAGACTTGGCTATCGGATAGGCACTAGGCAGGCCTCTAGCTTAACTATGTATCAGCATTCTGCAGTACTGATCTATGTAAAAGTTAAGTATTACTAAGTCTCTAAATAATATATATCTCGTTCTAATTTAGTCTAGTGTTTCTAGTTTCTGCTGTCCCACTGGCTGGTGACCTCCTACCTGCACATGCGTGCATCCTTTATTCCTGTGTCGGTCTTTCTACTCGGCCACCGACACCTACGACGGAAACGTGACACAAAAGCGGCGACGAGGCTGGGACACAAAAGTTATACTTAGAGATTAAGTGAAATAGTGAACACACTAACGCTGTGCGGCTGGTTCATGAAGCTTTGTCAACATCTGTAAGCAGAATGCTGTCAACTTGTCAGTACTCGACTATTAAAATTAACTTCTACGAGCAAATTCGAAATAGAAGTCAATGCTAAAAACAAACTATAATTTCTCGCCTTAATGTCCTCAATGAGCTGACACGTTGCAGCTTATAGGCGACACAGTCACGACTCAAATTTCAAAACGATGTCCACCGTTTAAAATTAATGAAATTTTTGTGTGTACATACCTTCACCGACTGCAAACTGCAAGCTGTTGCATCAGCGAAACCAGGGTAGATACCCCTCATTTCCGAATCACTAGAAGTTTCCGAGGCGGATGAACCGCTGGAAGTAATGGTAAATTCCGTCACACTGTCTTCCAGAAGACCATTTTTCCATGCTTCATCTATTACTTGCTTTGTATGCATCACAACAGTTCTCCAGACATTACGACGACACCAAATAATACACACGCACAACAACAGCAAAGAAAACGGTTGCTAACCTAAGACGCACGCTTCTACACAGCACCAGCCAAACAATGGACGCGAGCTGTCCACCTGTTGCGGCAGCTTGGCAACAGGGAGCAGTCTGGGCGTGACGTTGAATTGGGGGAAGGTAGCTCCAGCCCGTGAACTGTCAACTAGCAAGTAATTTTAATCAGAGTATAGTCAACCTCCCTCTCAACCAAGTTCCCACGCGCAGAAACGCAGTCTTCGATGCTGGGCGAGTCCAATCCTTTGGTTCGGAGGGGCGGCCGCCTCAGTTGTATCGAAAGTTAAGCCAGACCGGTCAACCTCACACGTATTACAGAAATTGATTTTGTATTAACAAATGAAAAAGAAGAAATTTTTGATCTTCACGCTAGCGACATTGATGACAATGGGTTTCGACCTTTACATTCAGACGACAGGCAGTAAACTACAATTTTGTAGCTAATTAATTCTACACGGGTTCGTTACTTTACAGTGTTAGTGTCGTTTATACGACGTTATCCTCAACATTCTACCCTCCGGGCCGGCCGCGGTGACCGAGGGGACTGAGGCGCTTCAGTCACGGTCTGCACGGCCACTACAGTCGGGGGTTCGAATCCCCCTCGGGCATGGATACTTGTGCGGTCCTTAGTTGTAGCTATTTCATAAGTAGTTTGTAAGTTTAGGGACTGATGACCCCGTAGTTAAGTCCCATAGACTCTACAAACATTTGAACATTTTTTCTACCCCCCGGGCCGTCAACAGTATCATGCAGGCGAGAGAAAATGGTTGATTCATAATTTCTCGCATATAAATGCAAACAATGTTAAGTTTTGAGTTCTCTTACTTCTTTACACTGTGGAATGAGGGTTATATTTAGAAAAGAAAATTTGTGGCAGTGAACTATGAAACTACTGCTGAGCTTCATCTCAGCTTGAAATGACGGTAACTGGCAGAAGGGAATCACGCGATTCTACGCGCTCTCGTGTCCTCTCACTGTTTCCCGTCATTCTTCGGAAAAAGAGCGGACAAACTAAGAGGCGAGGGATCTGCGAACTAGTTCACGTAGTTCGCCTGTGGGAGCGCTCTTCCGAACTAGTTCGTTCGCGAACTACACAAGACTACCGTTTAGTCTGTTAGTTCGCTGAAGATAATGAACGAGAAACGATCACTTAAAAGTTTTGCTTTAAACTTGCCAAGACACCGATAGAAACGCGTGCGTTGCTGGTACTTGTTTATGGGGATCAAGCACTGTCCATGAAGTGTGTGTACGAGTAGTTTGTCCATTTTCGAGGAGGCCGGGAATATGTTTCTGACAATCGCCGTGGCGGTTAAGTGGCAACCGAAGTCAGAGACGAAAACATTCAGAAGGTGAAGTCACAAACAATTGTCAATCAACTGTGCTCATGATAGCGTCTGAAACACAGATTAGCCGTGAAGCCGTGCGACAAATCCTTACCCAGAAGTTAGGTAAGAGGAAAACGTCTTGTCGTCTTGTAGCAAATCACTTGACTGACGATCAGAAGCAGGCACGTTCAGAGACTCCACAGGATTTTGTCGAAACGGCGGATGCGACACCCAATTTCTTGAACAGTATTGTCACTGAAGATGGAACCTAGTTTCTCCGGTATGGCCCGGAACTAAAGGGCAAAGCATGGCATTCTCCGACACCACCACGTCCGGAAAAGGTCAGAGCCGAAAAATCAAGCATCAAATTGATGCTCATCACCTTTTTCGATACTAATGGCATTATCTACAAAGAATTTCTACCTGAGAGATCGACGTTGAACACTGAAAGCTTCGTTGAAATTTTGACCTGTTTCATGCAATATCTACGCAGGATACGACCCAATTTCGCACAACAGGGTTCCTGTTCTTTCCATGACAATGCTCGCCCACACACAGCCAACATCGTCAAACAGTTCCTGACAAAACAAAAAAGGGGGGGGGGGGGGGATGGTGCGAATTGACCATTCATCATACTCGCCGGATGTCAAACCTCCGCAATTTTCTCTGTTCCGTCGACTCAGACTCGCTTTGAAAGGACCATCCCAGAGGAAGATTCGTGCAATGTTTCCAAGAAATGTATCGCAGAGCTCAGCGGTGTGTAGTTATGGGAGGCGACTATTTAGAAGTAAGGTAACTGTAGACCACAGTTTATTTACGTTAGTATCACAGGACTGTTCACCGAACTTTATTGTCACATAATGTAGGCCTACTATTTTTTTTATTTTTATTTTTTTTTATTTTTTTAACACGTTCGCTGCGGTCACCTGTGCGGGTCGCTAACGCTCTAGGCGGACACCTGCAAGCGCACGTGTGCCGAGAGTTGAAATCAGACCTCTGCGAAACCTGTAATATTGAAAGCGAATATAACGTCTGCACAAGAGGTGGTGCTAGATATAGAAACAGAAGTACGCTTTAGCTGCATGCCGATTATGTGATAAATGCTGCAAGCTGTCTGACGCTTATAAGCGTCATATGCATTTATTGCAAACAATTCTAACAACGCCTCTGACTTATTGATTTTATTGCAAACTATGCGATTAACCTGCTTCGTTGAGAAAAAAATTAAAGTCTGAAAACACCAAAACGTTTACCAAACGAAGAAAAAGGAACAAATATCATCTGCAATGTGGTGCTATGGAAACCCAATCCCATATAACAAATAAGTTTGCAAGGTCTGTAGGCAATGTTCTTATAGCAAACCACTAAAGACGAAAACACACAACTACAGACAGGAAAACGTTACGTGATATTTTTTGGTGGCTTGTACTAACACGAGTACACAGCCTAACAAACTAAACTGAGTATTCAGCTAGCGAACGCGCCGCTTATAAGCGTCAGCAGCTCTGGCGTGTTGATCGAGGAAACGCTTATAAGCGTCAGTCACTGCGAACGTGTTAAATCATGGTGTCCGGTGACTCTTTACAGAGTAATAAAGTGATTGTAATTTATTCGCAGTTGTTTCTCTGCAAATACCTTTACAAAAGAAGCCTGTAATATGCAATAATCAAAACTTACAAAACACAGCACAGGCCACAGAATAATGCATCAAGTCTTACAAAGATCACGTACATTTTTATCAGTCAGTGTACAGCGAAGGTTGTAAAAGATACAACGTTTTTCCCTCAGAGGAGTTCTTCAAATTATAGGAGACCGTAATCAAGACCACGTGTTCAGCGACACACCGTCAACTGATTACACACTTTACTCTAGGAATCTGGCGTACCACATCCGCACTTGCGATACCCTATGAACCAGGTCCGTGAGCGTATCAACCAGTGTCTCGTAAAGTAGGCTGTTCACGTGCTCCCAGAAGAAACACTATTTGTGTCTCGTGTGATGGCGAAGCTGGTTATGCAGCAGTACCTCCGCGAACATCCATCGTAATCCAAACGTAATGACCTACCTCTGTAACGAGCCGTCGAGGTCACAAGTTCCTTCAACAATATCTGAGAGTCTATACAGTGCTATTTTGTATTTATAGTGTTACGGTAGTGTAAATGATGGAAATAATCGAAGCAGAAAGCACTTTGTCTTATACGCAGGAAATGAAAATATTAAGCAATGTACACATTTTAGATAAAGGAAACAGTACTAGGTATTTCTCCTTTATGTTCAGCATAACGCGTTTCGAAAATTTATTCTGATCTTCGTGTGAGATTGCATGTGACTTTTCGAAGTAGTATAGTATCTTAAGATCTTCTTACAAAAAGGCAACATGCAAGGGATTTAATGGAGGAACTGGAAACTTTTGTACAACAAAAAAACAAGGGGAAAAAATTCTTAATTACAAACTAGATAGCGAATCTCCTTTAAAACTTTATCCTGCCTTTCATAATGAGGTAATTTAGATGTCTTTGTTTCTTAATTTACAACTGACAAATTGCTGTAAATAATATGTCACTAAAAGTGCAACATCGTTGACTGTGCTCAAATTGTAAATCAAGCTATAAACCATCTCTGTAACATGTTGTATTTGCAAGGATACTGTGTTTTTTTTAACTATATTATATAACAGCCAACCGGTTGCGTAGTTTTAAGGTACTTGACCTAGGTTTCGTTGTCGCTATGGACAACATCAGAAGAATAAAAAAACAGTTACCTAAAAATGATAATAACAGAATAAATGTCTTATATAAGGAAAGATTTTTACACAGGCTGAACAGTGAAAACATCAGTACTTACAGAAAACACATGATGTCAAAAATATTACGAGCAGAATTGCTCAAATCTATTATAATAAAAAACTAGCATTCTTGCCATGCAAATAAAATCAATGTAGGTGTGAAGGGCATGAAGGAACTGTCTACGACGTATCAAACAGGCAGCCGCGGTGGAATAGCCGAGCGGTCTAAAGCGTCTCGCTGCGGAGCGCGCGGTTGCTCGCCGTGGAGGTTAAGAGTCATCACTGGGGCATGGGTGTGTGTGTTGTCCGTAGGTTAGTTCAAGTAGTTTGTAAGCTACGGACTTCTTTGTACCTTACGTTAAAGGCTCTGCCTGTCTGTCCAATATAAAATGCTGAGCATGTGTCACAGGCAATTTTTTACACGACTGAGCTACGTAAGGGTTCGTTTAAAGCTTTTAAATTATGAATTAGATTTTTTTTGTAAATTATTGTAAGTGGTTTATTTTATTTTATTTATCTATTTATTTTGCGCGCGCGAGTGTCTGTACAATGAAGGAGGCACAATACTTTATCACATGAAAATACCCACACTGCAAGAGATTCCGAACACCACACATGGGAGATGTTCAAAAATGTTCAAATGTTTGTAAATCTATCGGACCAAACTACGTGGTCATCAGTCCGTAGCTTACAAACTACTTAAACCTAGGTAAGCTAACCTAAGGACAAACACCAGGGAGGACTCTAACCTCCACGGCGAGCAACCGTGCGCTTCGCAGCGAGACGCTTTAGACCTCTCGGCTACTCCACCGCGGCACATGGGAGACATCACAATAAATAAATAATAATTATGTAACCAAACTCATCTGAATATGGGAATACATTCTCGAAGCGTGTTATGCTGAGCATAAAAAACGATTACGAATTCGAAATATTGAAACATACAATTGTTTAAGGACACTTAAATAAATCCAACGTCGAAGCTGAAAATTTGTGGTAGATCGGATTCGAACCCTGATTTCCCTCTTTAACCCATTAGGCTCTCCAGGCAAGCGTCCCTTCCGACTCAAATTGTCAATTTTGAGTGCGACTGAAGTGCTCCCTGCCATTAGTTCCTCCTACTCGCAGCCTATACTGTATTCCAGCGAGGGATCGAGGGTATGAATGCGTTGCGCGTTGAAATTGTCAATTGCCTGTTGGGGGCATATTTTACAATTAATGACATGGCCCGAACAGAACAGACACCATATAAAAAAATTAAAGCTATTGGTGCTGTTTTATTTCAATTGTGAATGATACAGTTACTAACTTTTAAGAAACATCAATGGTTAGAGATCTTGTTTTGGAGCAGTGAGTTTAGTATACCACTTAGAATGCTGAGTTAAGTTTGTTTTATTTTGTGAATAGTGAGAGGTCCTTTTAACACGTTCGCTGCGGACGCCTGTAAGCGCATGTGCGCCGAGAGCTGAAATAAAACCGCCGCGAAACCTGTAATATTGAAAGAGAATATAGGAAGGAAGGAAGCTTAGAGTTTAACGTCCCGTCGACAGCGTGGTCATTAGAGACGGAGCTAACGCTCGGAGGTTTGAGTAAGGATAGGGTGGGAAATCGGCCGTGCCCTTTGATAGGAACCATCCCGACATTTGCCTGGACTGATTTAGGAAAATCACGGAAAACCTAAATCTGGATGACCGGAGGTGGATTTGAACCACCATCCTCCCGAATACGAGTCCAGTGTGTTACTACTGCGCCACCTCGCTCCGTGAAAGCGAATATAACGTCTGCAAAAGTGGTGGTGCTAAGCTGCATGCCGATTATGTGATAAATGCTGCAAGCTCTCTGACTTATAAGCGTCATATGCATTTATTGCAAACAATTCTGACAAAGCCTCTGATTTATTGATTTTATTGCAAACTGGGAAGGAAATTAAATTCAAACAAGCTATAAATCCGCTTCATTGAGAAAGAATTACACTGAAAACACCAAATGGTTTATTGAACGGAGAAAAAGAACAACTCATCTGCAATGTGGTGCTACGGAAACCTAATCCCATATATAACAAGTGAGTTTGCAAGGTGTATAGGCGATGTTTTTATAGGAGACCACTAAAAATGAAAACACAACTGCAGAAAGGAAAATGCTACGTTATATTTTTTGGTGGCCTGTACCAACACGAGTGCACAGCCAGACTAACTAAACTGAGTACTCTGCCAGCGCGCCGCTTATAAGCGTTGGCAGCTCTGGAGTGTTGATCGCGGAAACGCTTATAAGTGTCAGCCGCAACGAACGTGTTAACAAAACTACGGTCCATTGTGTTCTCCAATGTCTTCTGACGATTTAATAAATGTCTACAGTACCTATCGGAGAGTTTCTTCTAGAGAATATTCTTCAGTGGCGGCTCGTACAAAATTTGACCAGTGTGCTACAATATTACAAAAATAAACAGGAAACAAACTACACTAAAATAAAAAGCACGACTTAAAATGGTTGTGATATTAGCTTTGCCTAATGAACTAAGATCAAGTATCTTTTTAATATGTTTATGATTTCCTTTTTTATTATTATTATTATTATTAATGCATTAAGATGTCCGAGGTCTTTCACTCCCCCTGTACTCCACACATCACTGTTCCCAAACAACAAACATGGAAAGCAAAAAAGTGCATTGCAAGTATCACATCCGCATATCCAACTGTTTTCATACACTTTCGTTCTAAATTTCCTCGTGTACTCACTTTTCTTGCCATCTCCTATGGCCTTTTGACTGAGATTTAAAACTGGAGTAGGTCTACCTAACTCTTTCACTTTCAGTTTCTCTTCCAAAGGTCTACTGGAAAATGGCTTCTGTAGCAGATCATCGACAAAATTCTCCATGTTGCTCGCGCACTTTCACGAAGAAATACACCGCGAAACACTTCTTCAGCGAACGCAAAAAGCGTGACTGATAATGGAAATAACGAAGCTAGCAATATCCCCACCACGTCATCTGCGTTCTACACAAGCGACCAATGAAACTGCTTGGCTGAAAAGCGCAGCTTCACTCGTATGTTGGCTGAACATTACTAATGTTGCTTGTGATTGAAGTTTTATCTCAAACACATCAACCTTTCTATGATTTCCTTTAATTAAATATCAATTAATACTTTATTGACAGTAAGACCTTCAGGGTAATTTATAACAGCATTGCCAACTGCATGTATTCACTGCAGGTAGTAAATATAACGTTTAAAAAATATTAATTTTATTTACAGAAATTAAAAATTTAGACTCAGAGGTATTTGAATACGAGCCTCACACAAGTAGGTTTGAGCGACAACGCGGAAGACGCCTGAGCCAGCGCGCTATTTGACTCTGTATGCCGCAATATTCGTCATATACTATTCTTCCGCAGCCGTACCACGCAGCGCGAAGAGAAATATTAGTCTGGTGCTGCAGTCGGTCTCAGCACTCATGAACCGCCAGGCCTGACGTCACGACTGCGCATGCTCAGTAGCGAACAGACGACTGCGCCACCTCTACGCACGTACCAGCGCGGCTGAATCCCACTTCAGCACACGGAGCTGGTTTCCAGTTATCGAGGCGAGAGTGCTCCAATATGTTTTTTCATCCTTATTACTAGCATTCTAATACGCATTGGAAGGGAATAGGCATAATTTTATTGTGATATCTGGCTCGCATTCCAAGAGAAAGGATGTAATTTTACAGCGATTTCTCGCTTGCATTCGAAGAGAAACGGCATAATTTTAGTAACATATTTACAGTGTGCTGCAGCACATTATCACCAGCCGCCACTGATACTCTTGTTAATACAAATCCATGCATGTAATACACACAACTTCGTATAATCGCTATGCGACCAGGAGCAGATATACGAATCCAAGGCAAACAGTCGACTAGAGGATTAAATTAGGAAGACGTGCTTCGCCGTTGTGAGTTGTGCACTTCACCAAGAGCTAGTACGTCGTGCTCCACTGCCCTAACTCCCTTCTCCTTCATAAGCGTTATCTGAAGTGCGCCGTTATCTTTACTGCAAGCCACTAGATGAGCTTTCGCAAGCACGTGCTCCTTCCTTCACGTCACTTGCACAGCCGTCTCAGGCGACAGCAGAAACTAACTAGCTGGTATTTCTGCGTCAGACAGCGCGTGCCATTACCAGCAGCTAAAGCCGACTCCCTTCTTTTGCCTGCTATCAGATAACTGACACAGTATAGACAAGTTTTTTGGTAGCAGTTACTGTTTCGCTAAAAAATAAATAAATGTGCCGAGTGTACCAAAAGAAAAAAATGTTGCTAATGAGTTGAAGAGAAATAAACAAATTTACTGTCTTTCAGAAAACAGATTTTTCTCCAATTCTAAAACATAGTTTTTGTATAAAAGAAAAGAATTTCCTGGATGAGTCTGCGATCTTGATTTTTTCAATAAAAATAAAAACCGTCTAGATCGCTAAAACCAAAGAGTTTTTACAAGCTGAAAGTTGTGGTAGTGGCTGTAAAGTCGTATTGTGTGTGAAGTGTTTGTTAATTTCACCACTTGAAAGTTGTGGGAGGTGCTGTGGTGTGTTGATGGAAAAGAAGTGTAGTGAAATCCTATCCAAAAGCGGACCAAATATGGACAAATTAAACATGAAGCCATAGCTATACAAATGTAATTTGCAATAAATGTATACCATCTGATGATGAGCTGCTAGGCAGCTTGAAACCGGTAATGGTTTAAATAAATCTTCATTAAGAAGAAACAAAAGGCGACTGGTTGCAGTAATTTCTGAAACCTATTTCAAGAAACAGTCGCAGGTTCCAACACAATGGATAAAAGTTTTAATTACGCATATATTTAAAAAAATGTTGAAAGATGGCGCTAGTGTAGAACATTGCCATTAATTTTTGCATTTTATATTCTACCTTTACTATCAAGTAAAAAGAAGAAAGATAAATTTTAAATTTTAAATTCTACGCACACAAATAGTTTAATTTTTCAAAAAACTCATGTTAAATTAATTAAAATTACTTGCTTCTTTCATTAACTTTAAAAAGTGCTAGTATCAAAATTGTTTTGATTCAGTGGAGTTATTAATAAAATTAATGTGGACCAACAGATTCTTTTGTATTAAATATTTGTCAGTTTGGCAATCAATGCCAAATCATGTCTTCCCCGAAGGTACAAATACGCATTCTTCCGATATATGAGACATATAATTTTAAAATTACCTTTAGATGAGAACTAAATAGAAAAAGAACTTCAAATAGTTACGGAAATAGGTCAAGCAAATGGATGCAGAAATAAGGACATCACCAATATGGACAAGAAAATTAAACCCAAAAATAATACTCAGGGTCGGATCCACGGTGGCCTGCTGGGGGGGGGGGGGGAGGGGGAGCGGTGAAACACATCTCATCGTCAGCTAAAGTCTAGCTCAGTAGGAGAATAAAAACGGATACGTGTCTTTAACCTGCTGTGGTTCCCACTGAAAGCATTGCTCACAGCTTCAAGAAAGCTAGTGTTACCGTAGACTTTCAGACCAAAGGTAGCGTGAAAAATAGGTTATGCCACAGAATAGGAAATAAGAAAGACTAATATTGCGACTCAGGAGTGTACAAAATAAAAAGGGAACGATTGTAAAAAATTTTATATCTGACAGACAGGAAGGAAATTTAAGACGAGGTTTAGGAAACACTCCTACGACGGAAGCCGTAGTGCATTAACAGCGCACTTGAAAAAAGACAAGCACAAATAAGGGAAAATACAACATGAAAATCACAAAGCTCCAAAAGGACATGTTTTGAACATTTTGGAGGACATTGAGATTTTTACGCAAAATGTTCAAATGTTTGTAAATCTATCGGATTCAACTGCAAGGTTATTTGTCCATAGCTTACAGGCTACTTAAAATGAGGTAAACTAACCTACGGACAACAGACACCCATGCCCGAGAGGGAACTCGAACCCCCGACGGCGAACGGCCGCGCGCACCTTATCACGGCGTCCCAGTGCGCACGACTAATCCGCCGCGGCTACACATAAAAACGGGGCTCCGGATGAAATGTTGAATCAGCGGAAAGAGTTTAGTCCTAGCTTCCCAGAAATGAATGTTCAAATGTTTGAATAGCTTATGGGACTTAACTACGGGGTCATCAGTCCCTAAACTTACAAACTACTTATGAACTACTTACAACTAAGGACGGCACAAATATCCAAGCCCGAGGGGGGATTCGAACCCCAGACCGTAGTGGCCGTGCAGACCGTGACTGGAGCGCCTCAGTCCCCTCGGCCACCGCGGCCGGCTAGCTTCCCAGAACCAATAGAGTGACGTATTCGGACTGCGCCAGCACGTTGGTCTACTGGGACAAGCGGACTCCACGCCTCACCTCGCATCGCTGCAGCTGGGCCGCCGAAGAAGAAGCCGGTTACGCGTTAGTCGACTGTCTCGGAAAGCAAGTTGCCGAAAATCCCGCAAGTTGGCGCCGCCTACCGAAATATTTAAATTTAAATACTGAGTGATTTTCTGTTATAGATTATTTAATACAAGATATCACATTTTATTGCAGTCTTTTGAGAATTTCATTTCCGAAGTGCTACGTTTTGCTCATTATTTGTGCGTAATCTTTATATATAAAAATGAATGTTTGTCTGTATGTCCTTTATGTGTTCGTAAACCATTCATTCTATTGCAATGAAACTTTGGTGAACTGTTACCCGTACGCCCACAAAGGTTCCTAACTACGACACATAGCTCAGGAATATGACGTCATAATTAATGAGAGCCTACCGCGTGAGAATACCCAGATTTATGCGTCAATTACTGAAAAATGGGAGTAGTTAGGGACCCGCAACAAAATTTGCATGTAATTTCGGACGTTTATGAAGCGATTTGTAACTGACCTCTCCCCTCCCCCACCCAACACACACAAACACACATAAAATGGTGAATAGAAGTCTACCGCTCACAACAGTTTCGCTGTAGATGCCGTAAAACTGTTGCATCAGACATGACCTTGTATCAAATAAAGTTAGTATTACACATTTGCGTGTTACTATTTATTTTTGACTGCAAGTCCCTTCATTCCCTTGCATCCAAAAATTAAGCAATATGTTTTCTTAATTTCTATATATATTAAAAGCGAAAGGACATTCACTCACTGAATAAACACGAATTCTCGAAAACTACTTGACCTATGAAGCTGAAATTTGGCAGGAAGATAGATAGAAAACATCAGCTAAGAAAGTATTTTGTGATAGGTGCATGGCGGAGCATACTTCTCCTACAATGAAAAACCATCGAAGAATTTTTTAATACAACGCTCATTTCCTTCTATTCCGCAAGGTTTTTTAAATAACTGCTAAAGCACGTGCTAGATAAGACAGCATTTGCGTCACAGGCATTTTATCTGCATGTTATCACAGATTATGCAAACAGAATGCCCTTTCGTAATACAGTTAAGGCTGCATACCCTGATAATCATTTACATCTTATCTGGCTTGAGATGTACAATCGTTTATTCACAGTGTCACGGATTTTTCAGCCGAAACTTGGTTGTTTTTCATTTGAAGGTTTTCATGCCTACAACAAAAATAATTTAATATGGTGTCACATTTTTAGTATTGGTATTTGTTTTGATGTGGCTCAGTGACTCGATGACAAAGTGACCGTCGCGGGTTTGATCCCCAGTTAATCCTATGAATATTATCTATTACTGATCATCTCGTTCTCCTCTGCTAACGTTGTCCATGTGAAAAATGCCGACTTGCATCTTGGTTCGAACACACTTTAAACTATAAATGCCCAGCTGGGTAAGTTGGTTCAAAATACAAAGAAGGCCGCAGAATACGACTTCCAACAGGACCATGCGTAATAAAGCATTGTGAAGCTCAAACCAATATCAGGAGTGTTGAGTGGTTTGCCTTTTTAATTATTTCTGTTTGCACCCTACAACCGCCGCTAATCTTGCATTAGGAGCGAGATTTGTCACGTAGATATTGATATCATATTCCCGAAGAGGAGAAGGATTCATAGACCTTACCAAACACTGTCAATCAAGTTTTCGATACTTAAGAAAATACCTTTATATCGAACAGAATCTTTCAGAAAGCCATAAACTACTTCAAATTTCATCCTTTTCCAGCTGGAAATATCTGCTACCTCACATTAAATCGGATTACAATTCATATCTGCCCTTTCCGCATTTAGGAATTCAGTAAACTCAGTCCCGTAATCCTTACTCTGAAAATATGATTTTCCAAACTGTATTCTACAATAAACAATCCACCATGACTAAACTTAAAATGTGTTTCAATAATAGATTTAACAGTATCATTCCTTCCTTTTCTTTGGTACTATAGCAGGACAACGACCTGTATACTAAGGCTATATCTAACCAAGATTTGCACTCTTGTCCTGAACTTACGTTCTCGAAGTGACCATTGTTCCAGGTAATCACACGACTGCATTACTCGAGATAACGTGGATAGCAGAGGTTTAGAACTGAAATCAGCTGTTCCAGATTCTAAGCCATTAACAAAACAAAACTTGAAAGCTGCCACATTTGCAGAAATTTTACTGTGTACTGAGCACAATGGACACTAGTTTTCCCCCCTACCCTCCTTTCCCACCAGCGTCCAGGAGGAAAATAAGTGGGACTGCCATGGTACAAATAAACCCGTAAAGCACCACAGAGTTACCTATAGCCTGAACTGCAGCCACAGTATACTGCACATAAAAAGCCGCATTACATTTCCGGTGCAGTGAATTACCTGAAAAGAGACAAAAGTGCAACTCGTCTGACCACACTATACTCCTCCACTCTGCTCCTGTTCATTTTATGTGTTGATTGCACTGACTGTAGCTGGCTCACAGCCCTTCAAATCGCTCTCAGCAATGGCATTTTGCGAAGTTACCCATTTTCATTGCATGCCGTTCCCTTTTGCAGAGATCCCTCCGAAATAACAGCATGAACTTTTGTCAAGTTTGAAACGTCGCTGATACGGAGTGACATCTCATATCCCTGTCGTTTATTTTATTTTTACACACACTGTTCTTCCGCTGTGTTGCTTATCTGAGAGAGCGACTTCATTCCTTATGGACGCGCTGCACAGATAGCTTTGACAAACCAACAAAATCGGGCGATTTCAGCCACCGTTCAGTCATGGGACCGCCCTAACACGATAGTGCCTCAGCCATTCTGCCTCGTCTCCAAGTCGAACAGTCTTAGTACACTGGCGCACGAACTTCATTTACAGACGAAGGGCTACAGTTCTAATTTATATCGCTCCAAATTGGCTAGCATGAAGCATGTTACCGAATATTCGTCACGGTATTAATACGTTCGAAAACGCCGAGGACAAAAATGGCGAGACTTCAGGGACCCATATCTCGTTTTATACTGATCACAGACATAGGGAGTAAAGTATTAGGACAAATTTTAGCTTAGAGATCATTTGTATACCTATCAGAAGAATAGGCGTACTATAGCTATCCTGTAGCACAGCGTCCAAAATTTAAATATGACATATTTCTTGCAACACAACCAAATTGAATAACTCGGTTAGTATATTGCATGTCGACCAGAGGTTTATAGAAGCACCATTAATTCATAACCGTTTCATAACCGAATTTTAACAACTACAACATAGTGTATCACGTTTGATACATTTCCTACTTGAGTCTGACAGAGAATGTCTTTTATATATACGATCCTACACAACACGGTTCTTTCTTATATTTTTATATTTGAGTAGCCTCAATATATTTGAGTAGCCTGGACCTCTAACCTAATGGTCAAAGTTTAGTTAGCAATCGATCCAAAAATTGACGTAAATGTGATAAATCACACGTTAAAGTTGACAGTTCACATCAAAAGCGGACACCTACATAAGAGCTTGATATCAAATTCGGACACTTGTTGAATAAAACAGTGTGCACCAATGGGAACACAGTATACGATCACATGACCTAGAAAGTCAGACATGGCGACAGTATGTGCCAAGTACTAAGAGGTATTAGCCCGCACTTAAGTTTTTCAGTAAGTTTTTATAGCATTATTAGTGATAACCATCTTAAAGCGAGTGAAATGGAACATAATATATCACGAGGATATGTGATAAATGCACCCAGTGACATTTGCACCCAACCAAAAATCTGTGACATTTGCACCCAGTCTGACTGGAATCTACCTGCTTACTACGTCACGACCTACCTGCAGCTAAGCCACTTCTGTATCCCCCGGGAGTCCTCGTTCACCGGAAACGCTCTATCGACACAGTCTGCCTGCAGTCCCAAGGTCCTAGTCCAGCGGATGACTGCTAGCTGTCAGTACGATTCTGAATATCGTAGTGTTCGGTTGGTGCAACTTGTGTGTTTGTGAGCTTATATGTTCGATATGGAGATATCAACGACCAACAAAGGAAAGCCACGTGGCCACTATGAAGTAACTTCGTAGGTGTCTTGTTAGACAAGAGAACGTGGAAAAAGGTTAATAAATATAAAATTAAAAAAATTAATACAAGAATAAAAATAAAGGTATATAAAAATAAAAACTGATTTTAAACACGTGTAAATGACAATTTACTTCTGCCTTTTAGCCAGTCCAAAGCCTGGATAAAAGTGTGATCGGAGTAGGTTTATTACGAATAGTCGGTAGACAGAACATGGTCTCTCTGATGCAGTCACAAATTTTTCAGGACAAGCCAGTCATCTGTGAAAACGATACAAAGCATTTTTTTTAATGAGTCATCAGTAAGGATGCAACATCGCTCTGAAATACATCGATGTTCAGACGGACAAACATCGGTGTTAAATATTATCGCTGTGAAAACATCGATGTTTGAAAATATCTTTTTTTCATACTTTCCAGAAATATTATGGCTATCGCACTGAAATGATTTTATTTGTCGCTATTATACTAATTGAGAGTAAGGTGTGTTATCAGAGGGACATTTTGAAACACAAATGCAATGGAAATAATTACCGCCGGCCGCGGTGGCCGAGGGGACTGAGGCCCTTCAGTCACGGTCCGCACGGCCACTGCGGTCGGGGGTTCGAATCCCCCCTCGGGCATGGATATTTGTGCCGTCCTTAGTAGTAGCTAGTTCAAAGTAGTTTGTAAGTTTAAGGACTGATGACCCATTAGTTAAGTCCCATAGACTCAACAAACATTTGAACATTTCATTTGAAACCTTTTCTTACACCCTTTTTAATCTTGACTTTGTTCTTGACTTTCGACGGTTATTGTATTCACTTGGTTCTTACACAAACAATGTAATACCAACAGCTTACTCCTATTTTTCTCAGAATTACGAACATCATGCACCACCTTACATTATGTAAGGCTTTTTGAAGTCACGAATCTCATGGATATGTCTTGGTTCTTCTTCAGTCTCGCTTCTATTATAAATTGCAGTAATGCTACAGTGGCCAGCATTGCCGTGAAGTACGGCCCGTGTCAATGCGACCTCGGCTCTTCTACCTGCCGGCCAGAGACCGGACGGGGAGATTAGCGGGCCGCCCCTCGACCAGAACTGGGTGCTAATGTCACTGGGTGCTTTTGTCACTGGGTGCTTTTGTCAGGACACCATATCACGAGCGTCCGAAGGAAAAGCTAGACAACCTGAAAAGTGGAAAATAAACAATGAACACAAAGGTAAGACTAACTTTTAAACTACACTGTTCTATTGTAAAGTGTGTTGTACGAAATTACCACTTGTTGGAAAGAAATTCGATGTCAGAAATAACATAAGGATGTTTACGGAAAAATCTGGCGACAATTTCAACAGACCTTATGCTAATAATTTTAGAGATTCAGTACCGTAACATTTCATTTTTTATATAAAATTAAAAATATTATTACGATTATTGTAGTTCTTCATTTTTCCAATATGTAATAGAGTTAAAAATGTAATGTTTTCCACTTTATGTCGATATTCCTATAATTTACCAGATTATACACGTGTAAAAGATTCTCGTCAGCAGTAAGCGAATCGATTTGTATAAAAAATGGACATCCGGAAGCGTGTTCACATCAAAAGCGGACACCTACACGTTTTGGTTTCAAAGACGAACATCTGTATTTTGAAACACAATTTAAAGGTGCTGGACTAATCAAATTGCTATTAGCCACTACCAGGTATAAATCCTCGAGTATTAAAGTTGATAATGCTCATATCAGCTTACAAATATATTAGCTCTACATTGCGCAAAGAAAAATGACGTTTATCTCCGTTTATGACAATCGACAGATGTCCGTCTTTGACAATAGGCTACTCATTTCTGATTTGGACGTAATCAATGACAAACACCTGATACAATTTCTAAAACAATCATACCTCTATAGACTTTTGATATATTATACCTTCATGCTCCATCTGTATAGACGCCATTTTAATAACTGCTTACAAAGCTGCCACCAAAGATTGTAGAATAAGTGTATCGATAAAATAGAAATAAAACCTGAAGTTATTTGGCAAACATTCTTCTGCTCCAATAATGTCACCTGTCTCTGACGAAACAATTTGCTCAGTAGTAACAAGTAAGGATCAAATGAAGGAATACTTACTAAATGATATAAAATGGACAATATTTTATAAACAGTCGCAATAAATGCTCTAAATCTGACATTGCTGTATTCAGGAAAACTGTGATCTTGTTGATGTAAAATGTGTAAGTACCAATACTGTTTTCAAAACAAAACAAAACAAAATAAAATAAAATAAAACAAAAAAATAAAAATAAAAATAAAAAAAATGTGACTCAATGTTGTGGGATTGTATGTAACTGTCATTATTTCTCTTCCATTTAGTTTGTTAATCTCCTTTTGATGACAGCAGTTGCCGAAACCGGTCGAGTGTAGCAAATAAAAGTATTTTACACCTCTGGGCGTAAGAATGATCTTGATCAAAGATGTTTCATTTCTTGACTTCCAGAACGCTTTCGATACGGTTGCAGAGAGGCCCCAATGAGAACTGGTGTCGTGCATGCATGACCATGTCTTTAAAACGCCTGCACGAAATCCAGATTATAGTTCACGTCTAGCTACTAATTTTCACATGTCATTTTAGATTTGTCTCAACTTAGCCACGTCACTCTGTAGCGTGTTTAATGGAATTCTTGTTTCCTGTTCATACTCGTAGATTGTCAGTAAAGAACAACCACATGGCGATAGTAAGAAACCTTTGCCCTGACTCTTTGATCTGGGTGTTATCGCAATGGTCCCAGGCTTGCGCTGATTATCACACATTCTTTGATTATCGTTACCGTTTTATCAGCGGGAGACGCCGATACGCTTCAAAAGCTGACCTGTGCCACTCCCTCGAGGTGACGCTTCTCATTCTGTATAGCTTCTCCAGTGTTCGAGCGGCAAAGTCTTCCAGTTCTCCAATGCAGCATCTGTCATACCACTGACGGTTTTCAAATTTTTATTGAGATGTGGTTCAACAGCCGTAAGATATTTGAGGAAATGCATACTGTAAACCATCAGCTGTTTATTAGTTTTCAATCTTCTACCGGTTTCGGTTATAAACCATCTTCACGGAAGAGAACTACACAGACTGATCAAACAGGTGCATTATATGCCTCCTTATGCATACTGGCATGCATGTCACACAATAAAAATAAATAAGACGTCACTAGGCGTCATGTCTTGATTAAAAACATAAAAGCAATGCCAGGCTGTGTGATGGTGAACCAAGGTCTATTACGAGAGAACCTAACACTACTATTGAACACATCAGTCAATGAGTTAAAATTAGCGATGATCAAAGTATACATGGTGTGAAAATGTTATATCTTAGGCAACCATTATAGGTTATATCTTTGACAAGGTCTCATGGTGACATGTTACAGAAAGCAGTATGTAAACATTACGAAAATAACAGGATGGATTATGAAAACAATAAAACAACAACAGTTATCTGTCAAAGTATAAAAGTAAGTGAACAAAGTATACACCAACGACCTAATTTAGTAAATAAAGAAAACCTACCCCAATGACAGGATCGTAAAATTGTAATTAGTTTATGTAGAGGTAGGCCAGTGGCTATGCTCATTAGTAGCACCATGTATACTTTGATCATCGCTAATTTTATCTCATTGACTGATGTGTTCAATAGTAGTGTTAGGTTCTCTTGTAATAGACCTTGGTTCACCATCACACAGCCTGGCATTGCTTTTTTTAAATCAAGACTTGATGCCTAGTGACGTCTTATTTATTTTGTGTGACATGCATGCCAGTATGCATAAGGAGGCATGTAATGCACCTGTTTAATCAATCTGTCTTGTTCGTAAGTACTTACTATATGAAACTACTGAGTTATATTATGTATTTTACTTAAGCTTGTGTACAATTCTGTTTCTGTATTTTTATTTAATAGTCTTCCGTGAAGACGGTTTATAACCGAAACAGGTAGAAGTTTGAAAAATAATAAACAGCTGATAGTTTACAGTATGCATTTCCTCAAACTGACGGTTTTGTTTCCTCAAACTCTCTCGTCAGTTACGATTCCTAATACTCAAATTTTTCAATAACGCCAAAAACGTGGAGATGAACTGAGATGAACGGTCAACAAATTTTATAATACCAATATTTTAATATAGTAATATCACTATATTGATATGGCGCCTGTACTTTCAGACATGTCCGAAATAACAGACACCTTTTGTATTCAATCCAAGAACAGCTGCCAGCATGCGAAACTTAGAAGTAGATGTTCCTGGAGTAGTAAAACAACTTAAGTTACTAAACAAAAATAAATCTTCCGGGCCAGATTGTATACCAACTACATTTCTCTCAGAGTATGCTGATGCAATAGCTCCGTACTTAGCTATAATTTACAACCGATCACTCAGCGAAAGATCCGTACCCAAAGACTGGAAAGTTGCCCAAGTTACTCCAATATTCAAGAAAGGCAATAGGAGTGATCCCCAAAATTACAGGCCTATCTCATTGACGTCGATTTGCAGTAGGATTTTGGAACATATACTTTGTTCGAATATTATGTACAACCTCGAAGAGAACGACCTATTAACCAATAGTCAGCATGGATTCAGAAAGTATCGCTCTTGCGAAACACAGCTTGCCCTTTATTCACATGAAGTGTTAAGTGCCATCGACAAGGGATCTCAAATCGATTCCATATTTCAGGATTTCCGGAAGGCTTTTGATTACCCCACAAGCGGCTTCTAATGAAATTGCGTGCTTATGAATTATCTCCCCAATTGTGCGATTGGATTCACGATTTCCTATCAGAAAGGACACACTTCGTTGTAACTGACGGTAAGTCATCGAGTAAAACAGAAGTGATATCTGGCGTTCCACAGGGAAGCGTTATAGGTCCCCTACTCTTCCTCGTGTTTATAAACGATTTATGAGATAATCTGAATAGCTCCCTTAGACTGTTCGAGGATGATGCTGTCGTTTATCGGTCAGTGAAGTCAACAGAGGATCAACAGCAACTGCAAAGCGATTTAGACAAAATTTCTACTTGGTGCGAAAATTGGCAATTGACACTAAATAAAGAAAAGTGCGAAGTAATAGACATGACCACTAAAAGAAATCCGCTGACCTTCAATTACGCGATAAATCAGTCAAACCTTAAGGTCGTAAATTCTACCAAATACCTAGGAGTTACAATTACGAAAAACTTTGACTGGAGAGAACACATAGAAAATATTGTGGGGAAGGCGAACCAAAGGTTACGTTTCATTGGCAGAACGCTTAGAAGATGCACCAGCTCCACCAAAGAGACTGCCTACATCACACTTGTGCGTCCTCTCTTGGAGTACTGTTGCCCCTTGTGGGACCCTCACCAGGTGGGACTGACGGAAGATATTGAGGAGGTTCAGAGAAGGGCAGCTCGTCTTGTTTTATCACGTTACGGGGGGGAAAGCGTCACGGAAATGTTGCACGAATTGAGGTGGAAATCATTCAAAGAAAGACGTTATTCATTGCGGCGTGATCTGTTTGCGAAGTTTCAATCACCGACTTTTAGTTCTGAATGTGAAAATATTTTGCTAGCACCCACCTACTTAGGGAGACATGACCATCCCAATAAAATAAGAGAAATCAGATCGAAAACGGAACGATTTAGGTGTTCTTTCTTGCCGTGCGCTATTAGAGAATGGAACGGTAGAGAAAAGTTATGAAAGTGGTTAATGAACCCTCTGCCAGGCACTTGAATCTGATTTGCAGAGTATCTATGTAGATGTAGATGTAGATGTAGACATTAATGGCGGATTCGAATACGGATTTCCCGCTTCGAGCCAGCGGTCGCCTTAACCAATCAGGCTATCCAGGCACGCTTCGTTTCCAACCCAAATTCTCAACTTCTAGCCTCATACCCATTGATTCCACTACTTGCATTCCCGCAAGGGATCGAGCATTTAAATGCGTCCTCATTGAAGTTGTCAATTGCCTGTTGGTGTCATAGTTTACAGTTACTAATATGGTGTCTGTCCTTTAGGGCGTGTTGAAAGGGAAGCGTCCTTGGATAGCTTCATAGGTTAATGCGACCGTTGGCCCGAAGCGGAAAATCTCAGTTCGAATCCCAGTCCAGGAAATATTTTTAACTTTGCCTTTGCATTTATTTCATCACCACGAAATGGTCGAAATGTTTCAATATTTCGAATTCCTAATATCAGTCTAATTCACACAAAATGTATATACTCTTCTTTATGATAAGGTGACAGGTTGCATTCTTAAATTAAGATGATTCTCAAACGGATTTGTCTTAAACTGGTTAGAGACGACTGATAAACAGCGATGTTTAACAGTCGCCAAACGATCATCGTCTCAGCACCAACCTGAGACAAATCGGTCTGAGGATGATCTTGGTATAAGATCGCATCCGGTCATATTTATGTAAATAAAGTATATAAATTTTATTCGGACTCAGAATTTTCATAATAAACAATTGTACCAGGTCGCTGCTTTCCAAAAGGAAACAATGTTTCCCAAACTCGTACACCAATGTTTGTCATAAATTTACTTTTCTAATAAAAGTTTGGACGAGAAAAATATCAAAATGAGGTTAAATATACGCTTCTGGCCATTAAAATTGCTACACCACGAAGATGAGGTGCTACAGACGCGAAATTTAACCGACAGGAAGAAGATGCTGTGAAATGCAAATGATTAGGTTTTCAGAGCATTCACACAAGGTTGGCGCCGGTGGCGACACCTACAACGTGCTGACATGAGGAAAGTGTCAAACCGATTTCCCATTTACAAACACCAGTTGACCGGCGTTGCCAGGTGAAACATTGTTGTGATGTCTCGTGTAAGAAGGTTAAATGCGTACCATTACGTTTCCGACTTTGATAAAGGGCCGGCCGCGTTGGCCCAGGGGACTCAGGCGCTTCAGTCACGGTCTGCACGGCCACTACGTTCGGGGGTTCGAATCCCCTCTCGGGCATGGATATTTGTGCCGTCCTAGTCCGTAAGTAGTTCATAAGTAGTTTGTAAGTTTAGGGACTGATGACCCCGTAGTTAAGTCCCATAAGCTGTACAAACATTTGAACATTTGATAAAGGTCGGATTGTAGCCTACCGCGATTGCGGTTTATCGTATCGCGACATTGCTGTTCGCGTTGGTCGCGTTCTAATGACTGTTCGCAGAATATGCAATCGGTGGATTCAGGAGAGCAATACGGAACGCCGTGCTGGATCCCAGTCGCCTCGTATCACTAGCAGTCGAGATGACAGGCATCTTATCCGCATGGCTGTAACGGATTGTGCAGTCACCGTCTCGATCCCTGAGTCAACAAATGGGAACGTTTGCAAGACAACAACCATCTGCACGAACAGTTCGCCGACGTTTGCAGCAGCATGGGCTATCAGCTCGGAGACCATGGCTGCGATTACCCTTGACGCTGCATCACAAACAGGAGTGCCTGCGATGGTGTATGCAACAACGATCCTGGGAGCACGATTGGCAAAACGTCATTTTTTCGGATGAAACCAGGTTCTGTTTACAGCATCATGATAGTCGCATCGGTGTTTGGCGACATCGCAGTGAACGCACATTGGAATCGTGTATTTGTCATCGCCAAACTGGCGTATCACCCGGCGTGATGGTATGGGGTGCCATTGGTTACACGTCTCTGTCACTTCATGTTAGCATCGACGGCACTTTGAAGAGTGGCCGTTACATTTCAGATGTGTTACGATCCGTGGCTCTACCCTTCATTCGATCCTTTCGAAACCCTACATTTCAGCAGGATAACGCATGTCCGCATGTTGCAGGTCCTGTACTAGCCTTTTGAATACGGAAAATGTTCGACTGCTGCCCTAGCCAGCACATTCTCCAGATCTCTCACCAATTGAAAACGTCTGGTCAATGGTGGCCGAGCAACTGGCTCATCACAATACGCTAGTCACTACTCTTGATGAACTGTGGTATCGTGTTGAAGCTGCATGGGCATCTTTACCTATACACGCCATCCAAGCTCTGTTTGACTCAATGCCCAGGCATATCAAGACCGTTATTACGGCCAGAGGATGTTGTTGTGGGTACTGATTTCTCAGGATCTATGCACCCAAATTGCGTGAAAATGTTATCTCATATCAGTTCTAGTATAATATATTTGTCCAATGAATACCGTTTATCATCTGCATTTCTGCTTGGTGTAGCAATTTTAATGGCCAGTAGTGTAATTGAAGATCTCTGTATACAAAATGATATTGTATAGACTACGACAGGAGAGAAACTTTACCAAACACTTTGTGAAGAGCGATTTTTAATTATAGGGTGAAACCCCGAAAAACACTAAATCAAGGATACAATTGCTATGGAAATTTTGACCGCGTCAAACTAACTCCCTTAATCGAAAGAGAGAGTGGGTAACTGGTTAAACCGTCTGTCATAATATTTTAACTTTTATTTCATTTTTCTAAACCAGTTAAGAGGAACTAAATGACTATTAATCATATCCGATACTTCTATACTCTTTAATACTGATCAAGAGTGTAATATCTCGTTCAATTTGTTGGAAATAATTTAGCTGAATTCCGTGAATGAAATGTGCATTGCAACGCTCAGTGTGTCCTGAGTAAAGTGTTTCATTCACGGAATTCAATTAAATTATTTGTGAAACAATGCAATAAGCGATTATGACTGCAAAATTGTTATACAAGTATAGACAATTATAATACTACAGTTCATTCCATTTACGCTGTACACTAATTAGAATAATCTTTTTTAAATATTGATGTTAGTATCTACCTTATTGTAACATCCATTGTATTTTAGTGTTACTGAAATTGTCTAGTAACAGCTAACTAATTATTGTACCTCGAGAATTGTAAAGCCTGTTGTGTATTTATGTCTTTGCTACTTTACAGATGATAATCTCAGGTTGGAGAAATTGTTATTATCTTCTATTGTAGGACTTACTCGTAATTATAAAGGGGTGAATAACTGAATTACGTCTGCACGTTCGGTCACAAATTTGGGGCTGTGAGCATCTGTTTTTCAATTTTCGATACTTCTGTTTAGGTCAGTTTTGCAACTTTACTTTCTAAATAGAAGACTTATCTATTGCATATCTGTGCTCCTGTTCAAAGAAATGTTCAGCAAAGGCAGAATCTGGATTTTTTCAAAAAATGTTCACATGTTTGTAAATCTATGGAACTTAATTGCTTCGTTATTAGTTCCTAGCTCACAAACTACTTAAACTAACCTAAGGACAACACATACACCCATGCTCGAGGGGGAACTCGAACCCCCGTCAGCGAACGGCTGCGCCCACCCCAACATGGCGCCTCAGTGCGCAAGGCTATTCCACCGCCCCGGGTGTTGTTTTTTTTTTTTTTTTTTTTTTTTTTTTTTTTTTTTTTTTTTTTTTTTTTTAAATCTCCATCTCCAGAACCTAGTACAGATTGACCGACCTGTCTGCCCTAGATAGTAGGATTGAAATGCTTTACAAATGATTTTATAAACCTCATTTTAGTATTGTAATGGTTTGTTTAAATGCTTGTTAAGCTTATGGGGCTTAACTGCAGGATCATCAGTCCCTAAACTTACAAATTACTAATAAATTAACTTATACTAACGACAGCACAAACATCCATACCCGGGGAGGGGGATGCGACCCCGACGGGGAACGGTCTCGCCCATCGGAGCATTGCGCCTCAATGCACTCGGCAACTTCCCCGCGGCTAATGGCTTGTCTTTTCTTGTGTAACAACTTAGGAATCACTAACATACTTGAAATTATGTCGTGGAACAGGAAAATAAAATTTCATGAACAAGGCAATAGGTGTAGTTCAGTTTATTTAATTGTTTGATTCTGTTCACTTCCGAAATTACTTGTATGAGGTGCACTTTGTATATATTATTGTAATAAAAATATATTGTGGTTTAATTAGTGCTATAACTGTGGTAGTTATGACTGAGAACATTGCTTGTCTGAAGCAGAAAGCGTAATTTACTGTTTAAGAAAATGCAGCCCCACAAGTTGCTTTAAAATTATTGTACGTGCTCTAGTTTTTGACGCTGCTATGGGTGTCTACATCAGAAAATAAAACTATAACATGAGACATTTACACTTAGAGCTAAGTGTGCTGATGTCGTATTAAGTTCGTTATAAAAAATTTCCCAGTTAAAAACTTGCGATCTGAAGAAAAAAATGTAGTGCCGACGTATCCACGGTCAGAAGGGGCATAAGACTCTGATCAAACGGTGAAATCAAATGGTTAGTCCACATTCCAAGTGACTCAGCTCTCCAGATCGACCCGCTGCGCTGTACTACTTCTCTGTTAATATTACAATACTCTCAGACTCCTTCATACTCTTCCGTATTCCTCTCGTGACAGCTAATTGTCGTCCGTGTTGTAAAAGGTTGTGACGATGCTTTTGATCAGATAGTGTAAACATTGAGTAGTCAAGAACGAATTCAATATATCCGTTAAATAATAGGCCAGGAAATAACTATATGATAAAACTCCGGACCTCGTCTGTCAGGAACCAGATAACCTTGTTATGAAAATCACAAACCACCTGTTTCTTTTTTATTATTATTATTTGAATTCATTTGCAAACATTTTCGAAGCAATTATGGTCTCATCTTCAGCTTTTTTTTAACGCTGCAGCCCATACAATATTTTAGCTCGTGTATTTCCTTGGTGCACCTTGCCGTCTATATAGTGTGGTAAATAAATCATTCAAAAACTTATTACATAATTGATATGCCTCCTTAAAGATGAAAAATATCTCTAATCAACCTTAGAAATTATGTCGCTCGAATTCAAGCTCACGCTTTGGGTGTTTAGATTTCAGAGTCCTTCAGTGAAACACTTCCTCAGGTATATAAAACCCAAAGAAAACTTCGAAGCAATTGAAAATCTCGGGTTTAACTGCATATACTACAATAAATCATGTGTTTCTTACAGAACAAATTAATGTAGCAGTAATCGATTAAATGTCGATATTAAACTGATACGACACTCGAAGATGACAAAGAAGATTAGACGACTTCCTTAGACACTGTCTGGCATTCACGTCGTCTAAGAGGATGAGAGTGAAAAACAACAGAAGGCTGCTGTTGGACAAGTGGCTGAATTGAGTCAAATGAGGCCACCAACAGAGTTTGTTTCTTTTTCCGCGCGACCTTTTACTTGCTCCGACGTTTGGGGAGTGAAATGCACGGGTTTTGACAAGATTCGCATCCCACACATTACGCAATAAACCCTGCTCTTCCATCACACGCTTCACTCCCGTGTACAGTCATTGAGCTTTCATTACATCCCGAGAGCTTGGAAAAACTGCTCAAAGTGCGACAGTACTTTTCAATTCTGAAGGGTTTTGATAAAACTTTAAACGTGTTGTGTCTTATCTTACATTCAAATTAGCGTCCAATGAAAGCAACGTTATTATTACCTCTTAGAGCGTCGCCATCACAGCACACACCCTTGCGTCTGGCAGATAAATGAGCAGTCTTCCTCCTGATAAATAAAATTACTGAGACGTGTTTTTAGGTCGCGGCGCTTTTCAGAGGGCTCTCTCTACATCTGTTAGCTAAATAATTGAGTTTTGGTTATTCTGGGGAACGCATCATCAGCAAACTTTCTAAAATAATTGAATTTTATCACAGACATTGTTGCTTCCGAGTAAATGGTATTTAAATGCCATTTTACGTGAATTATCTTAGTGAACTTTGTACTAAATTTTTACAATTTTCCGTTACACTGGAACTTATTTTCATAGTCTCTTGTACTGAACTACGTAATATAGCTATTGGATCAATATGTAGCATTAGATAAGTAGGATATCAGGTACACTTTTTAAACTTCGAGTGTTTAGCTGCATAATTACGATTTAAATATTAAATCCCGCTGGCCTTAGTAAAATTCGCGGCTAGTAACATCCTTCAAATAAACGAAGAAGAGAGAGGGAGGGGTATTAATGTCAGTAGTGTGGAAGGGAAGTTCACTTTGTTCTCCATATTCTCAAAATTAACAATGAATCGGGCATTCTGGTCATATTAATGTTCACAAACGTTTGTGCACAACTCTTCAACGAATATGATACATTCTTAGCATATTGGATCTGACAGGATAAACTAAAGTGACTTGCGAGTTATAGAAATGAATAAGACTGATTTCACATCCACAGTTCTGCTTCCTTTACATTAAACTCCAGGGTAAACAATAACTTACGATGCCTTGATTGCAATGAACGTGACATAACGCTAGGAAGAAACAGCGCCTCACATGTATGGTCACAAAGATGAAGAATATCTAACAGACAATGTGCTACGAGCTGAAGTATATTCTTGACAACCTGATATCCTGAAAGGAAATGACTAAGCCAAAGTAATTCTATATACACTGAAATATTTATCTACATTGGCACACATGTAATGTTATACACTGAGGGGCACCATGCATGTCCTCCACAGGTTGAATATGAGATAAAAGTCAAGCGAGGTAGTCATCACGTAATATACAAATTTCGTTAAAGGACTTCCACTCTCGTATGTAGCTGGTAGCAGTATACTACTTTCTTCCACTGACAAGGGGACGTTTGATCTCGAACGCACAGAACCACACGGAACCACGCTTACGTTAACACTCCATCATTTAAAAAATAAAAAATAACACCAGTGGTCTGCGTCATTTCCATGCAAAACATTGCATTCTACCACAAGGGACACTAATAGAGAGAAACAAAATACCAAGACATCAGTATCAGAGGAGGTACGATATACGTAATTCAATTACGTCAGTGCACATTACATTTTCAGTGGGTTTCCTTATGGTCCATTGGTGTAGAATCTCACACCTATTAAACATCACAATTAACATTCTGAGCACAGACAGGTCGCGCACTTTTTCATGGCCCCTCTGTGATCGGCGGAAGTCGGCTGAGTTCGTGTGTCTACGGAATGTTTATGCTCTCTACCAACCATACCTCGTAACAGCATTGTACATCGTAGACCTCGTCAATGTAGTTTTGATTTGTGCTTGGTATTGATTATTGTCTTCCACTTTGTTATTTGCTAAAATAAGTCCACATACAAAAGTAATGCTGTACTTGAGAGAGGTTTTAGGAATGTTAATTCCGGTTGTTATTCATTTGCGACAATACAGCATTGCTACACCCGCTTAATAAGTCCCTTAAAAATATTTATATTTTGTAGACATACGTTCCAGTTTTCTATTGCCCAAACATTAAAGTGATAATTCGTGTTCCATTTGTGACGCCATGAGCCCATACATGTTTCTTTTAAAACCTGTAAGCTATAGGCCATGAGCTGGCAGCACTGGGAGAAAGAGGTGGGGCTTGTTCTAACAGACAATGTGCTACGAGCTGAATGCAAGCTTCAGCTCCCAACATTCTCCACTCAGGGGCGACGTTTCAGTGCGAGATCTGTATACACCAATGTTGACAAAACAAACGCACATAAACAAACACAAAGATGTTCTTAGATTGAGGCAATAAAGATAAAGTAATACAGTTTTATATAGTATGATACATTTTTGAAACAAGATGTTTTATCTTAACGATCTCCACCAAAATTCGATTATGTCTATTTACAATGGAGCTTATTTCTATATGTTATCATTTTTATTTAACTATACTGTCGAAAATCCGGAAGTAATTAACTGATTCACTTTTCAGTTTTTCGTTTAATATATTTTCTTCATATTCACTGTGATGTGAATATATTTCCAGTTCTTCAAACAAATCCATTTTATGTCCTTGACGTTTCGCTCGACTTTACAAAACGGGTGATCTGTATTCTGTACGTATATGTGTATTATGTAAATGGACTTATTATGGCCATGATCATTAAGACAAAAGCTCTTGTTTCTAAAATGTTACATACTATATAAAACTGTATTACTTTATCTTTGTTAGAACTATCTAAGAACATCTTTGTAACTATTTACGTACGTTTGTTTTTACAACATTGATGTATACTGTCCATAAAATGTGAGTTGGGATGTATAGTGTGTGTGAAATTCTACACAAAAGAACTGTAAGGAAACTGTAAATAGAAGTCCTTCAAAAGATTTCGCCATTAACTATGTATAATGTACGACCAACAACTAAAATTTGCGTGTTTGTAATCATTGCAGGAAGACGACAAAATAATGCAGAACCTGTCACAACAAAAACACCGTAACTAAATAGGATAGCACAAAAAGACTACTTGAAAATGGAAGTTATCTCCCGAAACGCGTCGTGCTAAGTAAAATACAAAAAATCGTGACTGGCAGCAGAATTGTTAAACAAACACCATTGGTTTCACAGTCGCAGGCTATCGAAATCCGTTTTCACGTGGATAAAATCAATTCGTTACATTTTCAGTCATCAGTGCCAAAACCCGTCTCTTAAAGTAATTTGTAACAGATCAAAATAAACATATCCTGCACACTTGCTACTGCTTATATTAGTTATCAAATAAAATATTAGTATATCTATGGAACCGAAGTACTATGGGCATCGGTGAACGTACGTACTACATAAACTAACTTAAATCTATCCTAAGGACGTTCTCGCGGCTACTAATCATCAAAGTGCAGTTGTGGCAATTCATTGCCGCTCGATTCTAGGCATGACGTCAGGGACTGCGCATTCGCTGCCGACGGAAGTTCGAGTCCTCCCTTGGGCATATATATATATATATATATGTGTGTGTGTGTGTGTGTGTGTGTGTGTGTGTTGCCCTTAGGATAGGTTTCAATTAGTTTATGTAGTTTGTAAGTTTAAGAACCGATGAGGACGGTAGTTTGGTCCCATAGATTTACAAACGTTTGAACATTTTTTGACAGAGCTTAAAACGAATTGGAAGAGGCACTTGAACGTCACTTCATCATCAAACTTCACTCCATGATTCAAAATCAATTTTCTAAATCACGGTAATATTCTTGACAAAAAGGAAGTTATGACATCGACATAACGGTAACTTCATCAGAAACTGTAATTGGTATGAAACATCCTGGCAGATTAATATTGTGTAACGGGACCGGGATTCGAACCTGGGACCTTTGCCTGTCGCGAGCAAGAGCTCTACCGACTGAGCTATCCGGGCACGCTTCACGGGCCGTCCTCACAACTTTACTTCTGCCGTTACCTCGCCACCTATGCTTCCAAACTTCACAGAAGTTGTCCTGAAAAAGGGTCGCGAAAGACAAACGTCCCAGGTTCTAATCCAGGTTCCGGCACACAATTTTAATCAGCCAGCAAGTTTCATATCAGCGCATACTCCGCTGCGTAGTGAAAGTTTCATTCTGTAATTGGTATGTACTCGTATTTTGATATATGACTAGTCTATTTGAATGCGAAGTGGTTTAGAGAGGGGTACACATTGTTTTCTGACAGTTTGTTTTAATCACTTAATCGCAATCTCGCTTAGGAGCTTTAGGGTCTATACAGGATGTTACAAAAAGGTACGGCTAAACTTTCAGGAAACATTCCTCCCACACAAAGAAAGAAAATATGTCATGTGGACATGTGTCCGGAAATGCTTAATTTCCATGTTAGAGCTCATTTGCACTGAAATGAGGAGTGACACATTGTTGGATGAACAATTCGCAGAAGTGTACCCGTGGAGGCCAATCAGCTGCTGATAGTGTCTGCACACGCTGTACATGGTGCTTCATGCTAGTACTGTAAGCAATGAGTCGCAAGTCAACACAAGCACTGAAGTCATAATTACCTTCATTACCTTTCTTCAATTGCGCCAACTGGCTGGGAACCGAGGAAGTACAGTAAATACTAACGAAACAATTGGGTATTTTGACAATTGTCTGCACGAATTATTTCAATTTATATTTACATTTACTAAAATGAGCTCTAACATGGAAATTAAGCGTTTCCGGACACATGTCCACATAACATATTTTCTTTCTTTCTGTGTTTGGAATGTTTCCTGAAAGTTTGGCCGTGCCTTTTTGTAACCCCCTGTATAATATAAGCATTATCAGGGGTATAGGATATGCGTTTTTAGCTGTTATAATTAATTTAAGAAAAGGGTTTTGGCGCTGTGGATTAAAAATGTAATGATACACTACAATTAGTGAATTACGAATAAATTTCCTTCTGTGGTATTGATATGTTGTTATTGTTTCTGTTTATTGAAATATTACTTGTGGTAGAAAGCAACGTTTTGGTGGTATAGGACACAGGCCATTTTAGTGTTTTTATAATTATGCTTTGTGCGTTCGATGTCAAAGCTGTCCCCTTATGAGTTCATTTTCCAAACGCAGGGAACCTACGATATGAGAATGCGGCCTGTTACGTACACCTGTGAAGTACCGCATGCTGTGTTGTGTGTGTTGTGGACCAATGACATTGCCTCTCGCCACTGGATTCGTCGCATCGTTGCTTTGTTTCGAGTCTGCCTCTCCCCGACACATTTGCGTGCCTAACTACGGATTTGAATTGCGAATTACGTCCTTTTATTTCCCTCGAAACGTGGCGAACAGGGCCCAACTATAATCGCAGCTGTTCCATTTCATTTGTGTAAATGGGATGGATCACATTGTAGCGCCGCGCGAGACTGGCCGTACGCTCTAAGCCGCCTTGCTCCGGAGTGCGCCACTGCTCCCTCAGGCATGGATATGTGTGTTTGTTGTACTTAGTCTTAAGCTACTTTAAGTAGTCTGTAAGTCTAGGGATTGATGACTATTACAGTTTGGGTCCCATAGCTTTACAAACATTTGAACTTTTTTTTCCGATTGTAGTCTCAACTGAGCCCAACGATTAGTTGTTCTGGTAACTGGGGAACAGCTTAATACATCTTAATTGCTTAGTATTATTAATTTCAGCACATAATTTTTGTGAGTGTTATAAATTAACATCTAAGATTATACAACCAACCTAATTTTAAGGAAAGTCGTTACAATAGTTCAGATATTTCATAGAACCGTTATGACTATTGCTATATTACTGTAATAACTTAATTAATGACATTCAATTTACAGTAGATCGCAATGCAGAGTAAATAAATGTACAACTAAAGTGATTGTGACTTGTGAGTTCATTATACAGGGTGTCCAAATACACCCCAAATATCTCTAGGGGAATAATAGATATTGAAAAACGACTTTCGCGGTCATGAAAGAACGGCAGTAACTACAATGAGACATTCTAAAACGTAAACAATTATTATTTTCAACAAAAACTTACGTTTTGTTTTTTTTTTTTTTTTTTTTTTTTTTAAATGGACACACCATAATATTTTATGCAATCAATATCATGCAAAATCACGAAAAGCATGACTTTCATTCCATCGCAATACCTCAATTGCTTCCGGAGAAAATGTGAATCGTATTTGACCTTGGAAATAAATGAAGCCGACAGATAGTGCACGATTACGGGCATGGTTCACGCTTGGGACGTGTGCTAGCTGCGTACTTCAACAATTTCAAGCGGAAATTTCGCTGCGCTTTTTTCTGGGCTTAATTGACACTTTGAGATGCAATGGACGCCATTATTTTTATGATTTTTCATGCTGTTGATTGAATAAAAATAATATAGACTAATCTTTTTAAAATTAATTCAAATGTTCAAATGTTTGTATAGTCTATGGGACTTAACTACGGGGTCATCAGTCACTAAACTTACAAACTACTTATGAACTACTTACTAACTAGGACGGCACAAATATCCATGCCCGAGGGGGGATTCGAACCACCGACCGTAGTGGTCGTACAGACCGTGACTGGAGCGCCTCAGTCTCTTTGGCCACCGCGGCCGGCTAAAAATTAGTTTATGCTTATATTTAGAATGTCTCATTGTACTTACTTTAATTAGGCCCTACCATACCGAAACGTCGTGAAAGACGTTTCCCAATATCTATTGTTGTTCCAGAGATATTTGAGGAGAAAAAGTACGACACCCCTTATATGTTTCTCGTGTAATAAATAATGAAGGAAATAGTGTGTTAAATACCGAACTGACTGAGTAGCAGAAACGTTCTCAGTCGTGTAGCTTGATTGCTCAGCATGATTGCATTAAACCCCTTTTGCTAGGGGCAGTAGGATCATCCTTTATAGTAAACATAATTCATTGTCATTGTTGTATTATTCATATGGAGAACGTAACTCGAAGGTTATTCACCCTTTTTGCACAGGAAGTTACCGACTGGGTGGAGTGAAGGTGGATACCAAATGCATTACTCAGCAGGTGGTTTACATCAACAATCCCGCCATGCAACCAACGGATGGATCAAATGACGCTAGATGCCAATGGGGACCAAGCGTTATTGCTGCGCTCCTCAGTTCAAAGACTTGTTCGCTGCACCTCTCCATGCTGGCATATCCTGTGCAAACCTCTTCATCTCCGAAAACGAACTGCAATCTGCATCGTTTTGAACCTGCTGTGTTCATCTTTTGCTCTCCCTCCGCTATTTTCATCACACGTACTTTCCTCCAATGCTAAATTGACGATTCCTTGATATTTCATATGTCCCGACAACTGATCCTTTCTTTTAGTCGACATGTCTAAGATATTTCTTTTCTAAGCAGTTCCGTTCAGTACCTCCTCATTAGTTACTCGATCTGTCCATCTAATCTCCAGCACTCGCCTGTAGTACAAGATTTCAAATGCTTCTATTTTCTTTTTGTCCGAACTCTTATCGTCCACTTTTCACTCCCATACACTCTAGCCAAATGCTTTCAGAAACGACGTCCTTACATTTAAATAAGTATTGGATGTCAATAAATTTCTCTCCTTCAGGTATGCTTTTCTTCACACAGCCAAGCTACATTTTATGTTTCATTTACTTTGGCCATCAGAATATACTTTGCTACGTAAATAACTAAACTCATCTACCACATTTACTACCTCATTACCTAATCTAATTCGTTCAGCATCACCTGGTTTTCTTAGACTACACTCCATGACCCTTGTTTTGCTTCTGTTAATGTTTACCTTATACCCTTCCATTCCGTTCAATTGTTCTTCCAGGTCCTTTGCTGACTCTGAAAGAATGTGAACGTCATCAGTAAATCGGAAAGTCATTTCTCCCTGAACTTTAATTCCTTCTCCAAATTTCTCCTTGCATTCCTTCACAGCTTGCTCAGTGTACAGATTGAATAACATTAGG
Source organism: Locusta migratoria (assembly GCA_026315105.1). Classification (NCBI taxonomy): domain Eukaryota; kingdom Metazoa; phylum Arthropoda; class Insecta; order Orthoptera; family Acrididae; genus Locusta; species Locusta migratoria. The sequence goes on along the minus strand of CM048745.1, from coordinate 322,277,321 downwards.
CAAAGGCTACAATCCAGTTTTACTCCCTTCCCAAAAACTACGTGCCTTCCATGCCCTTCGACTATGAGCAGACGTAAGTAGTTGCAAGAAGGGTTGGGTGGCATGGGTTTTTTTAGACTGGTAAAACTCTCCATTTTGTGACACATTTTTTCCACAGGACGACAAGGCTGTGCCGTTTCTATGTTTGGCATTCAGTGTCTCCACAGCAGCTCCTGCACGCGACCCACTGAGGCAGGAAGAGCGGCAGGAAGCCCAGCTCGCCACCTCTTCCTCTTCTTGGATGGCTGCTGGCCACAGCTTTCGTCACACTTCCGCCCGAGTAAACTTTTAACGCTGTTAATCACCGTAGAGTTTAAAAAGGACGCACGTAGCTTGCGATGGGGCTGACATGGAGCCATTTATTTCGCATATCAATGTATTGGGTGTTAAAGAAGTTTTCTTGGTTGGAGGTGTGACGTAACAGTAGATGAGCTTGTATCCTGTGGGAAAGCTCCGCCCCTATTGCAACTTGAGATCTGATTGGCCTACACTAGTTGTCCGCCAAAACTTTAAGCTTATTTTATTAATATTTAACTTTCCTATGTCTATTAAAAATTGTCTGTATATTTTCTATAATGCTTTGTGCTACGCTATATTTTGGTTACTTCAAAGATTTAATTATTTGTATATTTTGTAATAAGCTGAACGATGTTAGTCTAGAAGTTTCGCTTGGCGCCAAAACGGTGGCTTGTGGCGCGCAGCGAGGTGCGGCGGCAGTCAGTCGAGCGCCGACCGCGATACCTTGCACATTCATGTAGCTCAGTGCGGGCCAGGGATAGTTTATACGTTATGCGACATTTATATTTTTAACGTTACTTAGTCTGTATATTTGTGCTTGGATATACTCTCGCATTTCTTCAATAAAAACAAACACTGGCATCCTAAAAAAGCAAAAGTTATTCGTAGTGCAGTACTTCCTAGCCACATATCAACACCTCTTTTAGCATCACTTCAAGTACAACGGACGTGCGACCTGTGTGCTTCACCTGCGCAATGGGACATCAACTACGGCAGAAGACACAAGGTTAGTAAAAGAGTGAATTGAGACATGCACTGATGTTGCATGTCGAGACGGCATCTCGCGTGCAGTTGGTTGGTTGGTTGGATGGTTGTTTAAGGGGGACCAAACTGCAACGGTCATCAGTCCCCCTCACGTGCAGTGCTGCCCCGTTTACAAACCAGGGCACTGGCACGAAGTGTGATGGTAACATCACCGAGGATAGGCATGAAAGAGGGGAGGTGTTTAGGAACTTTGTTAACTATGCACTGACCTTCCCTCCCTGTCGTTTAAAAAAGAAGCCCAGCCGTAAGCTTGTGGCGTGACCGGAGCGCTGGTATAATGGAATTTCGATCTTTCGGCTCGTCCTGGTATAGAAACTTCCCATTTCAACCAGAATCTTGATACACTAGCAACGAAGAACAGAATACAGTGAGGTGATTGGAAGTCGTGTTACATCCCCTGCTATTGCGTCGGACCTCCTTTTGCCGGGCGAAGAGCAGCAACTGGCGGCATACGCTCAACATGTCTTTGGAAGTACCCTTCTAACTGCTGATTAGTCCATAATTGCGAGTGAGTTCCTGAACGATTTTGTACTCAGTCTGACCTTTCGATTATGTCCCGTAAATGTTCGATGGTATTCATGTCGGACGATTTGGGCATCAAAATCAATCACCGGAATTCTGCAGTATGTTCTTCCAGCCCATGGCACCGGTGACAGTTATGACCCGGTGACTGTCGCATTGCCATTCTTCAAAAGTTCCATCGTTCACAACATGTAGGCTTTCTCCGCCGGCGTCTTCATTAATTAAAACTGCCGGGCTAAAGGGTATATTGTCGCGTTGAAATGGAAGCAGGCTGGACTTCGAAGGCAGGGTTCTCAACTAAACACAGCACTCATACTGAAAGCAGGTATATTACGAATTGATCATACACGCAGCACTGACTGCACCGCGGGCAGAGTGCTCCGCTATTTATACACAGGCAGAATGTACCAGAAATTAGAAAAATGGTTAACATAAGAAACATGTAGAAATTACAAGTGAACATAAGATGTAGAACATTCTCGAAATATGAATTACAAAGAAATAAATTTTTTGCTGATGGACGGGATTGAACCGCCGACTTTCAGCACTGCAGCTTTTTTTTTTTTTTTTTTTTTTTTTTTTTTTTTTTTTTTTTTTTTTTTTTTTTACTCTATGCGTAGTTTTTGTCCTTGTGGACGCTGATCGTTTTTGTTCGTTTTGGTTCTACGTGTTCTTTGGCTCAGCTTTTTTTTTTTTTTATTTCACCAACGCAGTCGGTGACGCTATCCCCTGCGCCACACCGGCAGTCGGTTAAGGTGGGCTCGCAGCAATATTACACGGAGCGTATTTGGTCGCTATTCGCTGGCGAATTTGGACGCGGCTGCTAAATTCGCTCCATGTAAACGAGGACCGCGAACAAAGTCGCTGCTCGGAAACTCGAGCGTCGAAGTTGAAGGATGAGGTGGGCTACTTTAGACGCTGGTCGCTGGCGTTTCTGGTCGCTCGCAAATATTGGTCGCCCCGTGTCATATGCAGGAGCGTATAAAGTAGCTACCAGTCGAGTCAAAATGTCGAATGAAGTAATAAAAGCTACAATTGTGTTTCTCGCAAAATTCTTAAAAGAACAATCTACCAAAATCCAAACTGAAAAGTAGGGAAAAAATATAAGAATCTACATCTACATCTACATGGGATACTCTGCAAATCACATTTAAGTGCCTGGCAGAGGGTTCATCGAACCACAATTATACTATTTATCTCCCATTCCATTCTCGAATAGCGCGCGGGAAGAAAGAACACCTGAATCTCTCTGTTCGAGCTCTGATTTCTCTTATTTTATTCTGATGATCATTTCTACCTATGTAAGTGGGAGTCAACAATATATTTTCGCATTCGGAGGAGAATGTTGGCGATTGGAGTTTCGCAAGTAACCCACGCCTCAGCGATAAGCGCCGTTGTTGTAATGATTCCCATCCCAGATCCTGTATCATTTCCGTAACGCTGTCTCGCCTGTATCGCGACAATACGAAACGAGCTGCCCTTCTTTGGACTCTTTCGATGTCCTCCGTCAAACCCACCTGATAAGGATCCCACACTGGGCTGCAATACTCCAAAAATGGACGGACAAGAAGGGGGATTGGGAGAAGGGATAAACATAGTGCTTCTGCAAATCTTTTGAGAGAATTATTGTGTGGAAATCCTTCTGCCTACAGAAATATAATGAAGATGAGATATTTCATTGTTTTGATCTTTGTTTTCAGGTGTTTGGTATCCATATCCCCCAAGAGATTCGCTAAACAGATGGTTAAATTGAGTATATTTAAGTTTAGTATTTAAATAATCATTTTAATGCCCTATAATACTGGAAAAATTCGATAAATTTGCAGAAATTTCATTACAATTTCACCTCCAAAACAATGTGTCATATGCTACGTCACGTTTCAATTATTTTTATGAAGACGCTTAGCGTCTGAAGTCGCTGCATGTCATTACGGCAGCGTATTCATTCACTATTCGCCTATACGCCGAGCGACAACAGACGCCAGCGACTAGCGGCCAAATACGCTCCGTTTAATATACCAAAAATGTTCAAATGTTTGTAGAGCTTAACTACGGGGTCATCAGTCCCTAAACTTACAAACTACTTATGAACTAGCTATTACTAAGGACGGCACAAATATCCATGCCCGACGGAGGATTCGAACTCCCGACCGTAGTGGCCGTGCAGACCGTGACTGGCGCGCCGCAGACCCCATGGTCACCGCGACCGGCAGTAATGTACCCTTAAGGTGCCGTGGTCATCTGTAAAACTTTCTTGCCCGGCGTTTCGTTGCCTATTACCGGCAACATCTTCAGAGGTGAGTCGACGACTCCATCGTTGTTTGACAACAAGAAGTCCGTGATGCCTGGCGCATCACAGGCAGGGCAGACGTGCAGGGCCTCTGCAAGTCAGCGCACGCTGCATGCGGCACAGGCACGGCTGAGCAGCGTGTAGCGCTCACACAACACAGCGCGTCCACTGCGAACCTCTCCGTGCAGTTAGATTTTATTCCTGAGTCTGTTTAAAACCTATTTCAATCTAATCTGCGTCTCTCTCTCTCTCTCTCTCTCTCTCTCTGTGTGTGTGTGTGTGTGTGTGTGTGTGTGTGTGTGCTGGTAATGAGCATATAGGAGCATCGAGTTTCCTATGAATGGTCCCTGTATTCTGGACGGGAATCATCGTGTGGCGGTACATTACAGTAACTTCATTTGTAAATGAAATTTTCACTTCGCGCCGAAGTCCGCTCTGGTATGTAACTTCCAGGAACATTAAAACTGTGTCGGACCAAGACTCGCGCTCGGGACTTCGCCTTTCGTGGCTAGGTATGACTGAGCTATTCCTGTATCCCTCAAGTCCCTTCCAGTTCACGGCTTTACTTCCGCCGGTACCTAGTCTCCTACCTTCCAAACATGACACAGGTTCTTTTGCGAACCTTGCAAGGCTAGCACTCCGAGAGGATATTGCTCGGACATGACTTGGCCACAGCGCAGGTGATGTTTCCAGGATGAAATTTTCGCTCTGCGGGAAGTTCAAGAAGTTTCGAAAGTATGAATCGAGGTACTGTCGGAGGTAAAATTGTGAGGATGTCACATGAATCGTTCTAGGTTAGCCGGCCGTGGTGGCCGAGGGGACTGAGGCGCGCCATCACGGTCTACACGGCCACTACGATCGGGGTTCGAATCCCCCCCTCGGGCATGGATATTTGTGCCGTCTTTAATATAAGCTAGTTCATGTTTGTAAGTTTAGGGACTGTTAAGTCCCATAGACTCTACAGTCCCAAGTTAAGTCCCATAGACTCTACAAACATTTGAACATTTGTTCTAGGTTACCTCAGTTCGTAGGAGACTTTCCGGCGAAAGGCATAGGTACCGAGTTCGAATTTCGGTCCGCAATGCAAGAGCAGACATTGGAAGTGATCAACTTCTTGTTGTCGCCAATTTCCGTATAAAAATCGTTACTGTCCACCAAAAGTTCAACACTCGGCATAAGCAATTTGATGTTGGCAAGCTAAAGAATCAGCAGACATCAGAACAATTTCGACTGGAGCTTAGAAACAGACACAGAGAAGGGTGTAGAGTTTGTATAGAGCGAGGTGAAGAACATCTTTGTGGAAACAAGTGAGAAGCAGTTTGTGTGCAAGAGCTACTTGCGGAAAGAGTGGTTATCTCACCCGATCTGGGACAAGGTAAATCAGAGGAAGGAGATAAAAGCCAAGTTAAATATCCGCAAAACTAGTCAGCAGAAGGTTTAAACACAAGTAAAGTATTCAATAGCAGATAGGGAAGGAGGAGCGTGTGAAGTAATCATAGGAGGTGGACTGATGAGCAGGCATAGAAAGCAGAAGAAACAGCAAAATAGGGGTGGCGCTAGACCGAACCCTCAATGTAACAGAAAGCGAGGTAGACAAAAGACGACCTGGAGGAGGGCGATCGAAAAGGAAACCTCCGAGGTTGATAAGACCTGGAGTGAAGGAACCGCACTGTGTGGAGGAATTTCGTCAAGGCCCTATGCCCCAGCGGAAGGGGGGGAGGGGCAACAGGAAATAAGTAAGTCAATACAGTTGTAATTTGCCATGATTTTTCAACTTCAGATGTATTGCTTCCTGCCGCCTTAGTTCCCTTCACTCTACTGGCCTTCAGAGTCACGTTGTTTCTGGAAGGAGCCTGAAAACATAGATCTGTTAACAGAAACATGTGTGAGTATAAAGATTGACCTCATCACTGAGAGTAAAAATGCAGTGAAACTTCATGGCACAATGGCTGTATACAGTGTTCCGATACTGTCAAAAAATAAAAATTCCCAATGAGCTGTTGAGTTGTATCTGGTTTGATAGGCCAGTAAAGCTCGTCGTAAAGAAATTGTCGTAAATAAATTATGGATATAGATTATAATAGAAAAATTGAAGCAATTCTTTGTATTGGATGCCACTTGGGTCACTTAACGTGACCCTAACATATCCCCGGTCTCGAACCGAGAAAATGGAATCTAAAGTTTAACATGAAGTACGAAGCAAATGTTGTTTCTGGCGACTCCTCATATCTTTGGGAAGTAAAGGTTAAAACGAAGAGTCACAAATCCGTGATTCGACCGAGATTCGATCCCGCGATATCGCGGTTCCATTGCATGCGTTTTACCGCTATACCATCAGTGTCGACATGTTTTAAAATTGTTTATCAACAGATATGGATAATTTTGACTGATTCTTTCGTCGTTTCCTGGTAGAATATAATCAAATAAAACGAAAAACACAATTTTCTCCTCTTCTAGGAGAGGATTTTTTTCTCCTTCTTTAAAGAGATGACATGAATAGTAAAACATGTCTTTGAAATTGTGTTATTACAATTGGCAACTTAAAAACAAAACAGTAACAGTGTGTGGAGGATAAAACTAGGAATAAATTTGAAAATAACCTGGAAACTGGAACTACCTACTATTATAAACAAACTGATAATGCTAATAAATATAAATAAATAAGTACCTTGATAATAATTTTGGGTGATAATTTTAGATAGGTGTTACATATGAAGGTTGTAAGACCAGGTTTGGAGTGGCATCAAGAAATTAAAATGAATTACGGTGTGGAATAGTTACTGTATTAGACTAAACTAAATTGACCTGTCTAGCGAAATAAGTATTTCAAAAATTTAGGTAGTTGAAAATGGATATAATGTGGTAAGCTACACTGGGACAAAATTTGAAAACTTAAAAATAAATCATAATAGACAAATACAAAGGAGTGTGGGATTGTGAGGGTAAACAAGGACTCGGTTTTTAGATTTAATATTGAAACTGTGACTGACTGACTGTGATCTATTAATTAAACAAATAAATAAAAGGCTAGGTCAAAATTCAGGTTATTTTGTATGGATGTTACCTATTGCAGTTGTAAGCCCTGGTTACTTAGAGTAGCATCAATAGCCTTAAGTGAATACAAGTAACCTATTCTGACAACCAAAATATTCAAAGCACAGGCACCTGGAAATGGCTGTAGTATATGAATCTGAATGGGGGATAATTGAGAACATGAAATTAAACTATAAATATATGTACAGGAGGGTGGAGGTGAATAGATTTTGGATAACTACGTTCACGAAACTGCAATACATGGCATATGTATGTGTTTCTTTTGGACTCAATTGACTTAGTATCTTGGGCTATAATATGGTTGAGGTATATCCGCTGTGCTAATTTGTGAGAACAAACGACGTAATTATAACATAGAGACGTCTGTCCAGATATTTGAACTTAGTTGCATCCGAATACCACCCAGCTACCTTAATAATCCTGATTAGTATTAGAAGCACGTAATACTGTGTGTGAATCTGTGTTCAACACGAAGAACAAGTTGGTACAAGTCTACATCGCATAAAAATGTTAAAACGCAGCCTCCAGTATGGTGACTGCAAGTAACGTATAAACGAACTGGTGTTCAAATTCTCAGTTTCCACTCTCAGTAAATAATATAGAAACAGTATACGAGTCAGTATACATCTTGTAGCATTGTCTGAATATCAATGTAGTATTGAAAACTTGATGTGTAATTTTAATCGACAATGGGCGCTAAAATGACGACATTTCCACGGAAACTGCGCCCAGCATTTTCGCACTTCTACATAAGGAATGGCGTTGTGAGGCTGAGCCGCAGTTTGGTAGACAGGTAGCGAGGAGCAACATTGTGGCGCTGAAGAGTGAGACATTTGGTGAGCAGGCATAAGAGCTGGACCCTAGCCTACAGCTTCTACGACGCCGCCGCCGTGTAAGTCCCCGAAAGCGCAGAAGCTGTGGAGATGGCGGCTTCGAAGCTGTTAGCGGGCGACAAGGAGGTAAGACTGGTGCCTGAGCACGTATCATATCACCCGAGTAGCGGTCAGCTTTTGTACTTCTTTACGTATTTTTCTTTTCAGAGAAGTAGTTGGACGTATCGACACATGGCGCTTAAAAGGGCAGTTACTGCTTAAGTACTGGCACATGTATTGCTGTGTTACCGAAGTACTGACGTATGTATTGCCGCCGCCGTGGGAGTCCTTGAATGCGCAAACGTTGTGGCGACGGCGGCGTCGAAGCAGTTAGCTGTTCGCTTGAAAGTATGTTCTGTGGTTTAGTACGTTACAACTCCCGCCGACTGGCAGTCATCTCTTATACTCATTTATGATGATATATTTTTCTTCTCACAGGTGAATGTTCGAAAACTGATAAGACGCAGTGGGTTGCGGTGGCGCGGGTGCAGCGCGTTTGCTGGCAACTGGCGTGGAGGGGGCCGCGGCGCCCTGGTGTGACGTCATCACGCGGGTGTCTCGCAACGGCACGGCTGTCTGCTGGGGCATCCAGCCGGCCAGCTGCCCTGTGTGACGTCACGCGGCTCTCTGCGAGGAGTCGGTGGGGGCAGGTGCGGCGGTCTGATGGGCCGCTACCAGCTGGAGGCGGGAGATGACGTCACAGCTGGCCTGCTTGTGTAGGCGCACAACTGAAGACGGTCGAGACTTTCCTGCTGCCGACGCAGGAGGAGGGAGGGTGGCATACGAGACACGTGGTGGAGCCCGGCTGGGACAGGCGCCCGAGCTGATCCTCTACTCCGCCAGCGGTGTGTCGCGTCCACGTGATGTGCGCGCCTGTCCGCGGGCGCTGAGGCGGCGTCGCCGGCAGCCGGGGCGGCCGCGGTCTGGCCAGACGCTGGGGGCGGCGCGGACTGCTGCAGGGCTAACATCGCGCCGTCCTGCCCATCCTGCTGTTATTGAAATGCTAATGTGTCCGAACGGTGCTCTACTCCTGTAGTGCTTGAGCCAATAAAATGTTTTAATGCGAAAGTCTTGTTCTTACTTCTATCCTCTTAAAACACACTGCTGTCAGCAGTATGAAAAAAGAAAAAGAAAAGAAAAGAATAGCAGGCACATAGTGCCATCATAACTTCCTCCCAGTATCTAGAAAAGAAAGTCTTATGAAATTCTGAAAGTGAGTAGGTCACAAGTATGCTGCAAAAAGTACAGCTATTTCTGTCAAAGTTTAAAGCATACTGCTCTCAGATGTAAAAATATATTTTAAAAAATAATAAAAAATCATATATTAAAGTGCCGTAAGTTCCTATCAGAAGCTGGCAGTGTCTTACAAATATTCGATTATGTGGTGAGAAAAGAAATTAAAGCGTCAAGCATGCCTTAAAAGAAAAAAACAAACAAAAAAAAGAAAAGAAAAAGAAAAAAGCAGAAATAAAAGAGCCAAAATTTCCTGTAATATGATAAAAAATACTGAAAAACGCCTCAACGATGTGACCTGTTGAAAAAGTACTGAAGTAAGCAGAATCTGTATGTAAAAGTTCCATCATTTCGTCTCACCACAGAGTATGGATCCTTGCAGATGCCCAAGTCCACATTCTGGTGTCAGATTCTGCCCCTATGCCAGGACTAGACGTACGCGCGTACGGACGGCAGAAAGATAAAAAAAAAAAAAAAAAAAAAAAAAAAAAAAAAAAAAAAAAAAAAAAAAAAAAAAAACTAGACTTGTTTTCTTATCCTAATAGGCATTGTGAAGATTATTAATAAATAAAAAAAAACTCAACACGTTGACTGCCGTGTGTCCGTCCGTCTGTTCAGTGCGTTATAGCATTGGTTTTGCTGTTTCCAATGCAGACACATATACAGGGTGACCCCTTTATCTTGAGCATCCAAAATGTATCTGCAACAACAACAATACGACTTTCACTGGTATCAATATAAGGCAGGGCTCCTGAATGTATTTTGGAACATTCCACAACGAAATCACATATGTTTTTAACACAAACTTGTGTATCTTTAAATTGACACCCTATATTATTTCATCAGCAACCTATAGCATGACAAATCACATACACAATGGCGTTGATTACATCGCAATGCACCAATTACATCCCAAGATAGTGCGAAGCGAAGTTGACGCTTGAAATTCGCGAAATGCGTGGCTGGCCAGCTCACGTCCTGAGCAGCAAGGGGTTCTCGCCTGGGTCTCAGGACATTTGAGCAATATTAATCGGCCGTTCACTCTCAGCTTTAGTTTTCAACTCATGCCGCTAGGAGGTGCTCGGAAGTGGTGTCGCACGATTCAGCGAGGAGTTTCCGGTATTATCTTTATAAGCTAGTAGCTGAAAACCCGGGTATTTATTTATTTATTCCTGCCATTTTCAGGTATATATTCATTTGTATAAGGGCTTTGGGTCTCTCTTGGAAATGCAATTAGTAATAAAGAACTAATAGATTAAAACTTGGTGCGTGATGGAGCGATTTTCCATGAACGTTACTGTTTCCGGGCTCATATCTCATGAACTACACGTCGTACTGTGATACAATTTAGAACGCACACTCAAATATATGTGTGTACACTGTCTATACACTTTCCTGCGCCTACGATTTGTAGAGTACAAATTATAAACTGTAACGTCATACCGAAAGCCGTATTTAAGTCCATGAACAGCGGAACGTTAATATTTATGTGCTCATATCTCATGAACTACATATCGTACAGTGATACAATTTAGAAGCTACATTCAACTATATATGTGTATACTGTCCGTAAAATTTCCTGTCACTACAATTTGTAGTGTTCAAATTATAAATTGTAACGTCATACCGAGAGCCGTAGTTTTACTCTATAAACAGCGGAAAAGTACTAAGCGAGAAACTTTTTACCTTTCATCATTTTACTATGGTTGCCAGCGAGAAAAAGTTTAATAAAGGTTTGAAATTATGTTTAAAGTTTGTTGCAAGTCGCTAAGTACTGTCATTCTCATACAGCGTATTTCGAAAGTCTCGCCGCATTATATGGCATTTTTTGCGATTGCTATTGGTTATGACGTAATATCTTTTGAACCATGTGCCATATGTGATTCTTAGCCGTGCAGCAATTGTTACCTCAATGCAAGGTATGTGTGTACCAAATTTAGTTGAAATCGGACCAATGGTTTAGGAGAAAATGAGCAGCATTGTCGCAAAATGCAGCAGTTTTTCGCGCATCTCATTGTTTATGACGTCATATCTCGTGAACTATATATCGTACGTGATTCTTACACTTACGGCGACTGTCCTCATGGATTGAAGCTTACGTGTACAAAATTTCATAAAGATTGGAACAAAACTGTAGATTTGTATGCAACACATACATACGGACACACTGCTTTATATATTAGACTTGATGTTATCTATGAAATAAGGAGCGTTGGTCATTCTGTGTACATGTACGCCCTCAACCAACACCGCCTAGAAGACAAGGCCTCACAACTGGCCGTGCCTACGTCACACCGAGAGGCCGCGGCCGCCAGCTCACTGGCTGGCCGCTGGGGCGCGTCTATCGCCTCGTAGCGGCCGGCCAGTCAGCTAGCGTTCGCAGCCTCTCGGTGTGACGTAGGCACTGCCATTGTGAGGCTTTGTCTTGTAGGTGGTGTTACCTCAACCCACTTTTAACGACAGCCAGTCACAAACCGCAGAACAGCCAGTCGCTTTATAACTGCGGCACGGTCCCACTGGCCTGGGACCAGATGTTGACTGCAGCTCGTGCCGCCAGATGTCAAGTGACGGAAGGTCGCGATTGCCTAGTCCAGACCTCGGCTACCACAATTAACAGGCGCGGCGCTTCCTTTGTTTGAAAATAGCCGGCACCACAAGGACGCGGCGGAGGTGAGCTGGGCCACGAAGTCACCTGCCACACGGGAATTTCCACTGCCGGGTAAATAAACGGTTGGCCCTCCAACACGGAGAGAGCAGATCCCTCAGAAACATTCTGCCGGGAAAAGAATTAGTACATCAGGAACGACGGCGTCGATTTTGATCCGATGAGGGCAGGGAAAAGCTGAACTGTAGAAGGAATATATAGAGGGCCTATACAAAGGAAGTAATCTTGAAGGCAGTATTCTATAAATGGAAGACGAAGTGGAGGAAGATAAGATAGGAGATATGATACTGCGAGGCGAATTTGACAGAGCGCTGAAGGACTTGAGTCGAAACAAAGCACCTGGAGTAGATGATATTGCGTCTGAACTGCTGATGTCGTTAGGAGAGCCGGTCATGAAAAAATTGTATCATCTGGTATGCAAGATGTACGAGACAGAAAAAATACCCTCCGACTTCAAGAAGAATATTGTAATTCCAATTCCATAGAAAGCAAGTGCAGACAAGTGTGAAAATTACAGAACTATCAGTTTAATAAGTCATGGGTGCAAAATACTAACACGAATTATTTACAGGCGAATGGAAAAAACTTGTGGAATCCGACCTCGCGGAAGATCAGTTTGGATTTAGGGGAAATGAAGGTACACGGGAGGAAATACATGACGACTTATCTTAGAAGATAGTCTAAGGAAAGGCAAACCTACGTTTATAGCGTTTGTCGATTTGGAGAAAGCTTTTGACAATGTCGACTGGAATACACTCTTCCAAATTCTGAAGCTATCAGGGGTAAAATATAGGGAGCGAAGAATTATATTCAAGCTATACATAAACCAGACAGCGGTTATTAGAGTCGAAGGGCAAGGAAGGGACGCAGAGGGAGTAAGACAGGGTTCTAGCCTTTCCCCAATGTTTTTCAATCTGTACATTGAGCAGGCAGTAAAGGAATGGAAGGAGAAATTTGGATAGGGCATTAAAGTTCAGAGAGAAGAAATAAAAACATTGCGGTTTGCTGATGACATAGTAATTCTGAAGGTAGTATTCTAGAAATGGAAGACGAAGTGGAGGAAGATGAGATAGGAGATATGATACTGCGAGAAGAATTTGACAAAGCGCTGAAGGACTTGAGTCGAAACAACGCACCTGGAGTAGATGATATTCCGTCTGTACTACTGATGTCGTTAGGAGAGCCGGTCATGAAAAAATTGTATCATCTGGTGTGCAAGATGTACGAGACAAGACATTGCGGTTTGCCGATGACATAGTAATTCTGTAAGGACCGCAAAAGATCTGGAAGAGAAATTGAATGGAATGGGCAGTGTCTTGAAAGGAAGATCTAAGATGAACATTAACAAGAGTAAAACGAAGGTAATGGAATGCAATGTCAGAAAATCGGGCGATGCTGAAGGAATTAGATTAGGCAATGAGACAATAAAAGTAGTAGATGAATTTTGTTATTTGGGTAGCAAGATAACTTCTGATGGCCGAAGTAAATAAGATATAAAATGCAGAATGGTTATGGGAAGAAAAGCGTTTCTAAAGAAGCGAAACTTGTTAACATCCAATATTAATTTAAATGTTAGGAAGTCCTTTCTGAAAGCATTTGTCTGGAGTGTAGCATTGTATGGGAGTGAAACGTGGATGATAAGTAGGATGATAAGGAGTTCAGATAAAAAGATGATAGAAGCTTTTGAAATGTGATGCTACAGACGAATGATGAAAATTAGATGGGTAGATCACGTAACTAATGAGGAGGTGCTCAACCGAATCGGGGAGAAAAGGAGTTTCTGGCATATCCTGACTAAGAGAAGGGATAGATTGGTTGGACACATTCTGAGACATCAAGGAATTGTCAACTTAGCATTAGAAGGAAGCGTGTGGGGTAAAAATCATAGAGGGAGACTGAGGGACGAATATAGTAAGCAGATTCAAAAGGATGTAGGTTGGCGAACGTATTCTCAGATGAAGAGACTTAAACAGGACGAGGTAGCGTGGAGAGCTGCATCAAACCAGTCTGCGGACTGAAGACCACAACAACAACATGAAGTTCTCACCATCGGAGGTGAAGAGAAATTCATACCACCGTTGTCTGCACGGAAAGAAGAAATTCGTTATTATGTTCGTTTTGATGAACTGTTTAGCGTACTTCATAAGACACACATTGCTATAGGCCCTGGCGGCCGAACACGGATGATTGTGGAACTGCGTCGTAAGTACAAGAATGTGACTGTTGAAACAATCGTTACTTATTTGCGATTATGTGACCCATGCCAGAAAAAGCAAAAAACATTGAAAATGGGTGTTGTAGTGAAACGTATCTTGTACAGTGAAATGAATTCGTGTCAAATTGACATGCAGGTAAACTCAGACAATAAGTCGAAGTTCATACTTGTGTACCAAGATCATTTGACAAAATTCGTTATCCTCCGCGCACTAATTTCAAAAAGGGCTGGTGAAGTAGCATGTCATCTTTTCGACTTTTTTCCGCCTTTGGTGCTCCAAGTTTCCTTCATTCTGATAATGGTAGAGTTTTGTAACCAAGTCATCCAAACTTTATGTGGGTTGTGGAGTGATATAAAAATAGTCCATGAGAAGCCGAGGCACAGTCTCAGGAATCAGTCGAAAGAGCAAATCAAGATATCTAAAATATGTTATCAACTTGGATGGAAACAAATGAAATTTCAAAATGGTGTGAAGCGCTGAGGTTTGTGCAAGCAATGAAAAATGGGGGTTATCATGAAGGAATCATATGTTCACCATATGAAGCAATGTTTGGGGTTCCAACGGAAATGGGCATTGTGACCTCAGTTATTCCACGTGTTTTAATAAAAAAATATGAACATGGAAGAAGACTTGGAAACAAGGTTAAACAGCACTTCCACTGACTCACAGGAAATTGAAAATGACGGCCAAGGAATTGATGCCAGTGGATTAACTGGAACAGAAGGAACGGAGGTAGAGAGTGCGGCTGCAGCAGGTGAAGAAGCGACAAACACACAGGATGTGACACAGTTGATGGTTGTGACGAGACGCCGACAACTTCCAATAGTGTCGATAAAGTGAAACGGATCCGAGAAGCTGCCAAATAAGGTCTTTAATTGCAGGCAAAGAAAATCAAATTAGCCTCATGTAACACAATTCCAAAACCTTCAGTTGGACATAATGTGATAATTAACGTACTGCAAGTGGATAGGGCAAAAATTCATGCAAAACCTGTAATAGCAGTAGCGATCAATATTCAGGATGACGAATTTTATCAACTTGGTACCAAGGCTGGTAAACTGAAGTCATCGTACACTAGGAACCAATTTACATTGTGCAAGGAAAATTTTGACAACGTCGAAGAAGTAGCAAGAGAACAAATTACTCTACGAGAAATGGTTGCCCAACTATCTTTTGTTGGAGGAAAAGGGTTCAAAAATTGCAATTGCTTAAAAAGATGATCAATTAAAAAATGCTCATGTAAATCGTCTTCCATATTATATAATTCGAAATGCCACAATAGTCAGCCTTGTCGTAACAAAAATTTACGTTGAGAAGGTAACATTTTTGTGTAACTATTACATTTTTCACTAATATAAAATACTGCTCGTTATAATCACATTTGATGCAAGAATTATTTTAATACATACATTTACAATAAATACAATTTTAGTGAATTGCTGAGTGTTAATGAATACGGTTTTATCATGTCGTATAGGTAAATCCTAAGATTTACCAACGTCTCTTGGTAAAAACTCGAAATATATGCATATAATGAGAAATTTCGGCTTTTAACCACACCGCAATGGTAAATCTTAGGTCTGACCGGTTGTTATTGTTGTTGTGGTCTTTAGTCCTGAAACTGGTTTGATGCAGCTCTCCACGATACCCTATCCTGAGCAAGCCTCTTCATCTCCACATAAGAACAGCAACCTAAATCTGTCTGAATCTGCCTACTGTATCCATCTCTTGGTCTTCCTCTGCGGTTTTTATCCAAAACACTTCCCTCCAATTCTAAATTCATGATTCCTTGATGTCTAAGAATGTGTCCTACCAATCGATCCCTTCTTTTAGCCAAGGTATGCCAGAAACTCCTTTTCTCCCAAATTCTGTTCAGTACCTCCTCATTAGTTACGTGATCCACCCACCTAATCTTCAGCATGCTTCTGTAGCATCACGTTTCAAAAGCATCTATTCTCTTCCTGTCCGCACTGTTTATAGTCCATGTTTCACTCCCATACAAGGCAACACTCCATACAAATGCCTTCAGAAAGGCCTTCCTTAGGCTTAAATCCATATTAGATGTTAACAAATTTCTCTTTTGCAAGAACGCTTTTCTACCCATTGCCATTCTGCATTTTATATCCTCTGTACTGCGACCATCATTTGTTATTTTACTGCCCAAGTAACAAAACTCATCTACCTCCTTCATTGTTTCGTCACCTAATCTAATTCCTTCAGCATCACCTGATTTTCTTAGACTGTACTCCATTACCCTGTTTTGCTCTTGTTAATCTTTCAGCACACTGTCCATTCCGTTCAACTGCTCTTCCAGGTCCTTTGCTGTCTCTGACAGAATTACTATGTCATCGGCAAAACGCAATGTTTTTATTTGTTCACCCTGAACTTTAATTCCTTCTCCAAATAGATTGTAATAAAATATATTTTCATAAATTATTACAATCTATTTGTTTCAAAACTGCATCACTCATTGTATTAGCTTTATCAACTTTCACACTCAGGTCGAATACTTTTATACTCACAAATTCAGATTTCTGTAACCGACTTTTGTACATTTTATATGCTTTACTGTAATACCAATGCACTTGTTTGCCTGTATAGAGACCAGAAGAAGAGCACTCAAGCGCCCGAATCCGGTCATCACAAATAAATTATTAGAAGCAACTGGTTTCTGCATTATGTGGATTAATAACCTGAACAGTTGCTGAAATGGATAAAATACTCCAAATTTTGTTAACAACAGAATCAGTTCATTCAAACCTTCTTTACGCTATGTCAGTAAAGTTTTTTCACGTTTTCAGATTCTTTTCACAGTAAAGAAATCAGATGCCATGTTTTATTTCATTCTTCTTTGATTGCATTGATAGGCGCACAGGAGAGATACGATACAGAAAATACAAGGTAGCACAGTCAAAAAAGATTTATAGTTTTGCAACTAATAATACATGAAGTTAGTTGCATCCTTTTTAATTAATTTTTAAGAGAGCTTTCACGCTAAAATCTGATGGCTGTAGCTTTTCTTTGAAAAAGAAATTACGATTTCCGTTTCCATCATTTCCCAATCCGAGCTTCTACTGTGGCTCTAATGAACTGTTAATCGACCAGGCGAACTAGTGTTGCTTTTTTCATGACGTCGTTAAGTGAGTACAACAACTCAATTCGCTGAAAGTGGACAAGTATTAAAGAAGGTGCCTGTATTACACATATATGTGTTTTAATTTAGTGATTCTGCGAAATAGCGCTTCTACCCGGATATCATAGCACGCGGTACAACTACTTCCGGAATCAGGGAAGAGAGTTGTAAACAGATGGAATCCATTCGGCTGATTAATTCCCATTTGCGTGACCTGTCGCCTGTGTATTATTTATGGCTACTTTCCATATTACGCAACCGCTATCCAGTAGCTCTTGGAAAACACGAAAACACGCAATCATATTTCCGTGAACAGATCCGCTTCGAGAGTAGCTTTTCCCACACCTAGTGTAGGAAGAAAATATAACACTTTTACTCTCTTGCAGCACACACATAACAAAACTGTAATGTTTGAAAAACCTATCACGAAAAGTAGCGACCACTTAAAAGAAATAGGGAAATTAGCTGAGGAGTAGACGAAGTATATGGGGGAGAGAAATGAAAACGGGACAACTATGTTTCCAGTTGCCTGCGAACCCATCGTTCGGAGCAAATCGATGGTCGAGAGTGACCTACAGAGAGAGAGAAAAAAAATACATAAAGAATGGGTAACGATCGAGGATGTGTAAGGGTTGCCCAGCGCAAGTTATGCATTGTAGTCGAACAGGCAGTTTCCTGTTGCAGTATAATGAAGTCTACATGATAGCGAAATTGATTCGACCGCGCTGTAGAACTTCTACAGCACACAGTCACTACCTCTCTCCCGGTGAGAGTCACACATTTTTCAGCCCTGAAGAAAGACATTCGTGGTCGTCGAAGAGGTGCAATAATTATTTCGCAGGCAACGCCAAACATTAAATCCATGGACCATCCCATCTCATAGTGAGATAAATATACACTACTTTCGAAATAATAAACAGTTTATGTACTTTTCCCATCTGTTTCGTTTTCAGCTTACTGTCCCTTACGCAATCTGAAAGTAGCACTGTTGTGTATGAACTTAGTAAAACAGCAGTTCTAAAACTTATAGACGAAATAACGCACCATGAAATCGAACATACGTATGAAGTCTACAAAATCCCTAGTTATTGTTCACTGTGTAATAATACATGAGAAGGGAAAAGCAGTATTGAACTACTCGATACCACATTTAAAATCCGTTATACATGTAACATGTAACATTATGAACAAATGTTTAATAAGAGAATATGATTGCACCACTTACAAAACGAATGTCAAAATCTAATTTCACGTTAGTATAGTTTTTGAAGTTCACAAACTTGTGGAAAGACAGTTTCGTGACTTTCATAGCGTATTTTCGAACTGTCACTATTGATAGTAGATAAAGCAACTCAATTTCAAAATACGCAATACTTACTTATCATCAAAATCGACATTTGGTAAAAGCAGGTTAAAATTTATTATTCAATATGTCAGTTTCGAGACACAGAATCAGAAGAAACAGTTATTTCGATGTAAATTATGTAATATTTTATAAATTCGTCTAAATCTAGTATATAAACAAACACTACTTCATGATCATGACTTGTACGAAATGTCTGTTTTATCAGATCAATGATTTCCTTTTTTTTGCAATATGCATATTGATATTCAAAGAGTCCACCACATACTTTGTTTCTTTCGCGGCAATGTCTATTCATAAAACTATTGGTGCTGAATGTAATTGTTTTGACTTAACATCAGATATTCTACTCATAGTTTTGTATGTTCTACAAAAGCAAATTTTAGACTCTAAAAGGGGGAGTCGTCGCTTTGTTTTCGACAGGAGAGCACGCAATTCGCGTACCGCTCGAGAATGTAACTCATTATTCTAATACGAAATTTCTTTGTTCATCACTGGAACTGAGAAAGCAAGATCGGCGTCTTGTTTTGTAAAATATGTATAATCTGGCAACATAAAATAACTGTGTTTACGACAATCTGAAGTAACTAATTTAAAAACTGACGTCATATAAACAACCTTGGGACGACTCCACATTCGAAACATTTATATTCGCAAAACATAAATTTTGGTTCATAAAGCGTATATCTGAATTGGGAGGGGGATTGTTTCATGTGAAATATAAATGAAAGTGAAATTGACTACAATGTTCCAGGTACTAAAGATACAGTACTGGATGTGAAAGTCCAAATCACTTTCAAGTTTAAAACGATATCATAATCTCGTGAGATTCAAGTAAACATCTTGAAGGATGAACAATATACAGAAGATAGAGCAAAGCAGTGATTAGGCAAAAAAAAAAAAAAAAAAAAAAAAAAAAAAAAAAAAAAAAAAAAAAAAAGGGAGGGGGGGGGTGGGAGAGAGAGAGAGAAAGTCTGAAATGTAACAATGCAGGCATTTAAGAAAAGGTGAATTTCACGCAAACTATAGGAGGACGTAGTTATTCTATGCATGAAACGGTGGAATTCAGAAATGTCTTGGTTAGTACCTGAGAAGACACAGCGGCAATATTGTAAACAGGAACGACTGAAATAAAAATACTATTCAATTACCTACATCTTCTCTATTGAACGGAATGGACAATGTGCTGAAAGGTGCATATAAGGTGAACATTAACAAGATCAAAACTAGGGTAATGGAGTGCAGTCTAAGAAAATCAGGTGATGCTGAAGGAATTAGATTAGGTAATGAAGCAATAAAGGAGGTAGATGAGTTTTGTTTCTTGGGTAGTAAAATAACAAATGATGGTCGCAGTACAGAGGATATAAAATGCAGAATGGCAATGGGTAGAAAAGCGTTCTTGAAAAAAAGAAATTTGTTAACATCGAATATTGATTTAAGCCTAAGGAAGTCCTTTCTGAAGGCATTTGTATGGAGTGTTACCTTGTATGGGAGTGAAACATGGACGATAAACAGTGTAGACAGGAAGAGGATTGAGGCTTTTGAAATGTGGTGCTACAGAAGAATGCTCAAGATTAGGTGGGTGGATTGCGTAACTAACGAGGATATACTGAACAGAATTGGGGAGAAACGAAATTTCTGGCATACCTTGACTAAAAGAAGGAATAGATTGGTAGGACACATTCTTAGACATCAAGGAATTGTGAACTTAGCGGGGTAAAAACCGCAGAGGAAGACCAAGAGATGGATACAGCAAGCAGATTCAGACAGATGTAGGTTGCCGTTCTTATGTGGAGATGAAGAGGCTTGCTCAGGACTGAAGACCACAACAAAACAACAACATCTTCTCTATAACGTACAAGGTATTGACTACAATTATCCTCAACCGCATACGAAAAAAGTATCATTAGAGTTCAATAAGGCAAACTTCAGCAAAGGATACGGCACAATCGACCATCTGTAAGTCGTAAAATAGGCTGTGGTAATAAATATGGACGGTAACTTTTTCAAATCTCGTAGAATTTTCAGAAATATTTTGTCTGTCAAATTCAATCAAATTTGTACAAATACCACTTGAGAAATAAAGTATTGTCCAACCTAAGGCAGCATACTGAAGAACATATACATCAACCCCCACGTACTATTTGACTGCAGCGGGGCCGCGGCGGAGCGGCCGAGCGCATTGAGGCGCTATGCTACGATGCGCGAGGCCGTTCCCCGTCGAGGGTTCTAATCCCCCCTCGGGCATGGATGTTTGTGTCGTCTTTAGTATAATGTAGTTCATAAGTAGTTTGTAAGTTTAGGGACTGATGACCCCGTCGTTAAGTCCCTTAAACTTGACAAACATTTGAACTGCAGCAGGATAATTAGGAAGTAAAACAGTTTACTGCAAAAGCCATTCATTTTTACACCACACTTTTCGATATTACACATCATTATCTTCAGGTGGAGAGCTATCGCTGGTATTAGTGGAGAGCAAAGACACATTTTCAGAGCAAGAGAAAAGAGAAAGGCCAAACAATTTGGTCTTCTGAAGAAAATTAGATTTTATTAGATTAGATTAGTGATTGTTGCATACACATGATTACGTCATTGGTAATAATTTGTGGAGTGTTAGTTTTATAAAAGGTTTCTTTGCATGATGTTAGAAAAAGGAAATTTTTATTTTTATTTATGTATATATTGTAAAATAACTAATTTATATTTAAAAATTCATTTACTAAGTAGAAGGAGTTGCCATTCAAAAAAAAATTAATTACTTTTTAAACTGTAGTTGACTGTCTGACAAACTTTGTATGCTATTTGTCAAGTGAGCAAGGTCTTTTGTGGTAGCAAAATTCTCATCAATTCACAGACATAAAATTTTTGAATGTTCTACCTCAGCTACATACTACTGTCCAAAGTCTATGTTTATTAATTGTGTCATGCCATTTACTGTACGCAAGTGTATGTAACGTCTTTTATCGAAATTTAACGAGGATCCATTTCACAGAACCACTTAATGATATTCTGAAAGAGATTATATGCAATCTCATCAGTTAAATCCTGTTTGTGAGGGGTGATTACAATACTTGTATCGTCAGAAAAAAGCACTAACTTTGCATCTTCGTTAATCTAGAATGGCAATTCATGAATGTATATTAAGAACATCAAAGGAAGCAAGACCGAGTCCGGTGGGACTCTATTCTTGATAGCTCTCCAGTTTGAGGGAACAGTAGATTTTTGCGCATTTTATGAACCTCTTACTTCAACTTTCTGCACTCTTCAAGTTACGTAAGAATTAAACCATTGGTGCACGGTGCCTCTCATACAACAGTGCTTGAGCTTATCTAGAATGAACGTCGAAATATGAGCCCTCTGCACTTCATTAGTGGTTCTTTCACAAACACTGGCAACTAACTTCACAATTCACAACCTAAAGTTGATCAAAACGCAGTTGTGAGCTGATGAGTGAAGTGACGGCGTGGTTGAAATAGATATCTACGCTTATAGTGATTTATTGCTGGCCACCGTCCCGATTTCAAAGCGCAATTGGATTCATTTCGTTGAAGGTGACCTGAAGAATGCATAAAGAAATGCTGAAACTCGTAGCCTACCATAAAGTAAAGTAAAACTCATGAGTGAAGGTGCAATTGAACAACCGTGATCCCCAACCATCTTGCACAAAGATGGACTTAATGAGTATTCAGTGCATGTTAGAAGGCACCATCGTTTGTGTTTATTTGACAGATCAGTTTCACTGTGCTAGACAAAACGACAGAAAAACCTTGGAACAGGATGTATGTGAAACAAGCGAAAATGCTGTCACGGAGAACCAATATTTTTAAATGTCTGTGTTTATTACAAATGCCAATTTAATTGTGATGCAGAATACTATGCAACCCCAAGGACCACAAAAGAGAATAATATTTTATATGGTGCGTGGATAAGCGGACCTTCGACGTCTTTTCAACGACCACAATGAAAGCTAAAAGTTATGTAATTTTTCATAGACAGGGTAGAAGTTGATGGAGGAGCTATTAATCCATTAAGTGCGGGATTAGAGTGCGCGCGACCCTTCCTGAGAGAACAATATGTACCGGCACCCTAGCCACTGAGGTGCTACGTAGTTTTTCCACGCATAAAAGTTTTCCCTCTTTTTTCCGTTTGCGAGTTTCTCTCTGACAAGCAGATCTTGTGTTCTAGTTTGTGAACAATTCCTTCGAGCATGAGAATTCCAATAAGGGTTTTTATCTCATCACTTGTAGTATTCTACCAACTGGGAACCGTGGAGCGTGGCTCTAAATTTTGATGAGAAGCTGTGAACTGTTAAGTTAGTCCGATCAGCTATTATTTTTCACAGAGCATAATTCACAATACGCTCAAAACAAGTGTTCACGCCATATTGTTCCAGAGGCATAGCTGTACCAGTACTACCACTGAACCAGAGTTGGGAAAGTTACTTTTCTAAAGTACATAACTAGGTCAAAGTTGAAGTTGCTTTCCTAAAAGGTAACTTAGTTACAGTTATAGTTACTATACATCGAATTTTGTTGTTGCTTAGAGGGGACTAAACTACTTGGTCATCAGTCCCACACATCGAATGTAACTGTATCAGTTACACGTATTTTTACAGTTACTTTTTATCATTGCAGCTGTACCTCACTTGTAAATCCGTGATGAATCTTACACATGTAGAAAGGTAACAAGCTTTCATCACAATCAGTAATTAAATACATTCATAATTAATTAATGTACTAATAGATAAATTTTCCACAGCATCTTCTGTGTCAGTGCATCTTAATTTCAATGTTTGTTCATTTTCAACAACGGTTATTTTTCAAACGTTCCATCTCATGAAAGATCCGTTTCAGGTTGTTCATTGTTCGCGTCTCCGTGAAAACTGCCGACATCGTTATATACTCACAGCGTCTGTTACGTTGAAATGGTAGCAAGGATCTGTGGAAGGTACATTAACACATATGCTCTCTTTTTGTAAGTATATATTGTGGATTCTGTTCTGACATATTCTACATCCAAGAGGATTTCTTCAATTTGGATCAACTGGAACGAAAAGTACATCTAATCTAATGTTTCAAACCTTGTATTCCCATAGAGGGCTACGCTATGACAAGTCAAGAGGAAGAATTAGTGATATGAGGAGCTGCATTAATAGTAGTCTACTCGACGAAATAAGCAGACGAAGAAGACGTAGATGTCGGAGGAGGACAAAATACCATAGAAGATGACACGCTGGCATACTGGAGTGGTCGCGTGGTCTAAAACATCATGCTATGGACTGGGCGGTTGCTCCCACTGGAGGTTCAAGTCCTCCCTCGGGCATGTGAGTGTGTGTGTGTGTGTGTGTGTGTGTGTGTGTGTGTGTGTGTTGTCCTTGATGTAAGTTAGTTTAATTGGTTTGTCAGTCTAGGAACTGATGACAATAGTAGTTTGTTCCAATAGGTTTACAACCATTGGAATGACCAGCTGTGTGAGCTGGATTTGGATACATCTTTGCTTTTCCTAACTTCACCAAAATGTCGCCGACAGATTTTCAAATTATAATGAATATTCAGGTGCAGTTGTTTCAAAAAAGACACAAAGTTCAGAAAAAAACTCCTATGAAGAGAAGACTTGATGTTACTCTTTGTTTCTCGGCAACAGGGAGTGCCTGTGAAACCCTTGCATATTTATTCCACATTTCAAAGCCAGGCATGTCAATACTGTCAACTTAGTTTGTGAAGTTTTTGGATGAAGGCTTATGTAAACGTAATTCAGTTGTATTAATAACATTGAAACATATATTTAATTGATCGTATATTAATTTATGTTTTCACATTATTCCAGATCGTCATTTTCAGTTAAGGAAACTTCTTTAGCCTCAAAGTCATTAACAGTGCAAATAAATGTGACAAGGACAATGATTTTTTTGTGTTGTTACCTTAGTTTAAGTAGTTTGTAAGCTAGGGATTAATAACTCAGCAGTTGAGTCCCATAGATTTACAAACATTTGAACATTTTGAAGAAATCGTGAATTTAGTATTGGAGGGAAGTATATGGGGTAAAAATCGCAGAGGGAAACCAAGCGACGAATACAAGAGCACATTCAAATAGATGTGAGCTGACGTTTTTATGAGGTGATGCACAGTGTAGAGTAGGACGGAGAGTTGCATCAAACCATTCATCGCATTGCAGCCCATGGTACGAATTTTCTGGATGTAGAGGAGAAATTATCCAGTACCTTGGAATCCCTCCCCCAGTATTATAAGGCAAACCGCCTATGGGCAAACATTTGCAAGACGCAGGTCCATTTAAAGAACGCGGAGGTAAGTAGGGAATTGAATGCCATATGAAGAGGTGAACGACTCGAGCATTATCCGACGCCCAAATATCCTGGTGTCACACTGGAACGCACACCGACCTATAAACATCATTGCAATGCCACAAGGGAGAAATTCTCAGCGTGAAACAACGTCATCAGGAAACTAACTAGCGGATTCTAGGCTGCAAATCCAAAAGGCCTGAGAACTTCAGCCCTTTCGTTCAGTGTGTCAGCTGCGGAATACGCCGCTCCAGTATGGAGTTCGTCAATACACGCAAGAAAAGTTGACATCGTGGTGAATGAAATGGGTCGGCCACGGTGGCCGAGGGGACTGAGGCACTCCACTCACGGTCCGCACGGCCACTACGGTCGGGGGTTCGAATCCCCCTTCAGGCATGGATATTTGTGCCGTCCTTAGTATTAGCTAGTTCATAAGTAGTTGGTAAGTTTAGGGAATGGTGACCTCGTAGTTAAGTCGCATAAGCTATCCAAACATTTGAATATTTTTTGAATGAGATTCCTCCGATTGTGACCGGATGCTTCAAACCAATACACAAAATGTACTTAATTATGGGGATCGCACCGCCCAGCATACGACGTGACATCGCTGCCGAAGTTGAGAAAACTAAGCAAGAATAAGACACATGTCACCCTTTATATGGACACCAGCCTGCTGACCGACGGCTTCGTTCGAGGAAGAGATTTCTGTCACGTTCCCGAGCCCTAGAAGAGTCGGCCGCAGAGAACCGTATTGCAAGGTGGGAAATCGAACTGAGAAGCCCCCATAAAGCAGCAAAAGAAGAACTGGCACCCGGTGGAGACCTGCCATACACAGTCTGGAGAACCCTGAACTGTATGAGGGTAGAAGTGCTCAAGTGGAAGACAAACTTGCAGCAATGGGGCTTCCTAAAAGAGAATGACAACAGTCTCTGTCTGTGTGGTTCTGTGCAGGATCCTCATCACCTGCTTATCGGCCCATATTTAGAACCGGCCTGTACAATGGAAGACTTATGAGAGGCTAACGAACGACAAAGCCATATCGGCTGCTAATTTTTGGAAGTTAGAAGTCTAGTTCTGGACACGATGAGTAAGCCCGCATTTAAGACCAAAACAACAACAGGAGACAGTGCGAAAATCTGTCGATCACGCGGCACGTGTGCGCTTATCGCTGCACGCGTGCTGCACTCGAGCAGTCGTGGACTGGGGCAGCGGCGGCCACTCGCAGGTGACGGCAGGCGTGACTGCGGACGTTGACGCCGAGCGACCACTATAAAGCGAACGTTACATTTCAAACACCAAAAATGCAGAGTGATTCGAAGAAACGGACAAGTGTGAATTTGTCGTCTTTTAAAACCGAATGGGAGTGTCAGTATTCCTTTGTGCAGAATGGCGAAAATGCGAAATTTCTAATGTGTGGCCGTATTCTCGCTGGTCAGAGGAAATTTACTATTGAACGCCATTACAAAATATTTCGAGTCCCCCGTAGGGCATGGGTGTTTGTGTTGTCCTTAGGTTAGTTTACCTTAGTGTAAGTAGTTTGTAAGCTACGGACTGATAACCTAGAAGTTAAGTCCGATAGATTTACAAACATTTAAAAAACAAAAAAATTTAAAAATTAGAAAATCCAGAGTGGGTTGTCGATCTTGCATTTTTAGTGGACTTTATTTCACATATGAATAAATTGAATACCAGTTTGCAAGGCGAAAATCAACTGCTTTGGGAAATGAGCGAAAAAGTGGAAGCTTTCACCAGAAAGCTTGTGCTATGGGAACGACAGCTCACATCAGTGAACGCGGTGCATTTCCCTACTGTGTCTTCTGTCCAAGAAAAGAGCTACACTGAACGTGTTTCTGTAATTATTGCCATGAAAGAGGAATTTCTAAAAATTCAAATGTTTGTAGAGTCTATGGGACTTAACTACGGGGTCATCAGTCCCTAAACTTAAAACTACTTATGAACTAGCTAACACTAAGGACGGCACAAATATCCATGCCCGAGGGGGGATTCGAACCCCCGACCGTAGTGGCCGTGCAGACCGTGACTGGAGCGCCTCAGTCCCCTCGGCCACCGCGGCCGGCGAGGAATTTCTCAAGCGATTTGCAGATGTATCACATGTATCCCAAGCTTTTGATTGGTTTTTGAGACCATTTGCTGTTTCTTCAGATGATATTCATTCTGATCTGCAAATGGAACTAATAGATCTACAATGTAATTCTCGTCTGAAAGACAATTTCATTTTGGCAAGACGTCTAATAGACTTTTATCAAGAGTTTCCCCGTCTCCATCGTGAAGCGGCGAAGATCTTATCAGTGTTTGGCTCGACATATGTATGTGAGCGATTTTGTGCTGTAATGAAACTTAATAAGTCACTGTTACGAGCAAACATCAGCGATGGAAATTTGCGTAATTGTTTGCGTTTGTCTGTATGTAAAAACTTTGTACCACACATTAACTGTACTGTAAACACAACCAGTGATGATTAAATAAAATGAATCAAAGGTAATAGTTTCAGAGGATTAGCTGAAGCGGGGGAAAGTAATACAGTAGAAGAATGGGTAGCTCTGAGAGATAGGGTATTGAAGGTAGCAGAGGACCATATAGGCAGAAGGACAAGGCCTAATAGAAATCCCTGGATAACACAGGATATACTGAACTTAATTGATGAGAGGAGAAAATATAAAAATTCAGCGAGTGAAAGATTAAAAAGGTAGTACAAACGTCTGAAGAATGAAATTGACAGGAAGTGCAGACTGGCTAAGCAGGAGTGGCTAGAGGACAAATGCAGAACCGTAGAAGAATGCATAACTAGGGGAAAAATAGATACCGCCTACAGGAAAATAAAAGAGATATTTGGAGAAGAGAAAAGCAGCTGTATGAATATCAAGAACTCAGACGGAAAACCAGTAGTAAGCAAAGAGGTAAAGGCGGAACTGTGGAAGTAATATATAGAGGGCCTATACAAAGGAAATAAACTTGAAAGCAGTATTGTAGAAATGAAGTGCAGGAAGATGAGATAAGAGATATGATACAGCGAGAAGAATTTGACAGAGCGCTGAAGGATTTGAGTCGAAACAAGGCCCCTGGAGTAGATGATATTCCGTCTGAACCGCTGATGTCGTTAGGAGAGCCAGTCATGAAAAAATTGTTTCACTTGGTATGCAAGATGTACGAGACAGGGGAAATACCCTCCGACTTCAAGAAGAATATTGTAATTCCAATTCCAAAGAAAGCAAGTGCAGGCAAGTGTGAAAATGACAGAACTCTCAGTTTAATAAGTCACGGGTGCAAGATACTAACACGAATTGTTTACAGATGAATGAAAAAACTTGTGGAATCCGACCTCGGGGAAGATTAGTTTGGATTTAGGAGAAATGTAGGAGCACGGGAGGCAATATTCACATTACGTCTAATCTTAGAAGATAGGCTAAGGAAAGGGAAACCTATGTTTTTAGCATTTGTCGATTTGAAGAAATCTTTTGACAATGTCGACTGGAATACACTCTTCCAAATTCTGAAGGTAGCCGGGATAAATATAGGGAGCGAAGAGTTATATTCAACCTATACAAAAACCAGACAGTGGTTATTAGAGTCGAAGGGCAAGAAAGGGACGCAGAAGTTGTAGCCTTTCCCCAGTGTTGTTCAACTGTACATTGAGCAGGCAGTGACGGAATGGAAGGAGAAATTTTTGGAGAGGGCATTAAAGTGGAGAGAGAAGAAATAAAAACATTGCGGTTTGCCGATGACATAGTAATTCTGTCAGAGACCGCAAAATTTGTGGAAGACCAATTGAATGGGATGGACAGTGTCTTGAAAGGAAGATATAAGATGAACATTAACAAGAGTAAATCGAAGGTAATGGAATGCAATGTCAGAAAATCAGGCGATGCTGAAGGAATTAGATTAGGTAATGAGACAATAAAAGTAGTAGATGAATTTTGTAGCATTGTATGACAGTGAAACGTGTACGATAAGGAGTTCAGATAAAAAGATGATAGAAGCTTTTGATATGTGGTGCTACAGTAGAATGATGAAAATTAGATGGGTAGATTACGTAACTAATGAGGGGGTGCTTAACCGAATCGGGGAGAAAAGGAGTTTCTGGCATATCCTGACTAAGAGAAGAGAGAGATTGGTTGGACACATTATGAGACATCACGGAATTGTCAACTTAGCATTAGAAGGAAGTGTGTGGGGGTTAAAATCGTAGAGGGATACCGAGGGACGAATATAGTAAGCAGATTCAAAATGATGTAGGTTGCCTAGCGTATTCTCAAGACAGGGTAGCGTGGAGTGCTACATTAAAGGGAACTGAGGCGCTTCAGTCAGGGTCTGCACGGCGACTACGGTCGGGGGTTCGAATCTCCCCTCGGGCATGGATATTTGTGCCGTCCTTAGGATAAGCTACTTGATAAGAAGTTTGTAAGTTTAGGGACTGATAACCCCGTAGTTAAGTCCCATAAGCTTAACAAACATTTGATTTTTGAGCTACATCAAACCAGTCTGTGGACTGAAGACCACAACACAGGTAATAGGATTCAAATCATGATTTATTTTCAGCTATCCTATGAAGCCTGTCCCTTTAATTAATAAATCAAGCTAGAAAAAAAGCACTACAGAAAGATGCGGTGATAGGACAGGAAAGGGTTTGATGAGGAGGGGAAGCAAAAGAAGCGGGTGGCCGTCTTGCCCCTGCGTGCACGCTTCACGCAGTTAACTGCACACGTGCTAGTGGGCTTCACACGAGCAGAATTGCTGCCCGCCCCCCGGTGTATGTGCTGCTTTGCGAGTCCCCCGGACGAAAAGAGCGAGCTGGCGTTGGCACGTCGCGGGCTGCCCCGTGTGTGCCGTGCAGGCGGAGCGGCCGGTGTGGTGTGCACTTGGGCCAGCTGGCGCGCCGTGTAGCGCGTGAGGCAGCCGCGTTGCGTACGGCCGGGCTTCTATTCCCGGCCTGGCCTGCTTGGCACGTGCTCGCCTCACGCGACCTCGCGCCTACACGCGCGCGCCCTTACCTAACATCCCCACCGACTGTTACACGGCACCCGTCCGCCCCGTGTTAACCAACACTCATCCGCCGCCAGTGGAACTTACAACTAGAGTCCCACCGGAACATGATTCGAGACCGAAACCGTAATCGAACATTTGGCTCGTCTTCTAGTTTCGGCCGCAACAGAAAATTAATTTAGATTTTCGGTAAACGTACCGGTGATCAAAAATTCAGTATAAATTTGAAAAATTAATAAATCACGGAATAATGTAGATACAGAGGTACAAATTGACACACATGCTTGGAATGACATGAGGTTGTATTAGGAAAAAAAAAAAAAAAAAAAAAAAAAAGAGAGGAAAAAAAAAGAGGTTCAAGAATTTCCGACAGATGGCGCTTTATCTGATCAGAAAAGCAATAAATCTCATAACAAATTAAGACAAAGCAAATAATAATAATGATCCTATCTACTGCCTCGCAGTAGATTTTACCCTAAAAGTCGTTTGTCTTCTGTTCACTGCAATGTGAAATGTAACCGCTTGGAGTGCTATCATCGCTGTAACTCTAGGACTGCGCTTTTTTAAAAAAGCAATGTCCTTGTTTGAAAATATTACGTCAAAATTTATTTGGTGTGTGCCGTCTACGACAAAATTAATCGAACTTTATGAATCAGACGAAACACTGTATAATCCCAGATACCCTTAATATAAGAACAGATTAATGAAACTGGAAAATTACAAGAAAATCGCGGAGGTACTCAACAGAAAAATTCGACCTAGGTGTACAGTCGAGAATATTAAGAAGTTTAATGGCCTCGTGTGTTACACCAACCACAAAATTAATATAAATATATGAAGCAGATTTTTATAAGCTCTCTTTTCGATCTAATAATAATCGATGCTGTTCCTGCTCTGTTGTTGACAGGTTCTTGTATGCGCTCTTGTCCGGCCAGTAAGTTAATCCTTCTCGTATGGCGAACATGTCGTTGCCAACATGAGCACTTTGGAAATGCTCAATATGTTCACCATCATTCCTCAACAATAGCTGTAGTCGACGAATAATATTGTGAACAGCACTGTAAAGCATGTCCGGAGTTATGGTGAGGCATTGGCGTCGGATGTTATCTTTCAGCATCCATAGTGATGTCGGTCGATCACGATACACTTGCGACTTCAGGTAACTCCAAAGCCAATAATCGCACGGACTGAGGTCTGGGGACCTGGGAGGCCAAGCATGACGAAAGTGGCGGCTGAGCACACGATCATCACCAAACGATGTGCGCAAGAGACCTTTCACGCGTCTAGCAATATGGGGTAGAGCGCCATCCTGCTTAAAAAGAACATCATCTTTAATTTGTCTTAATTTGTTATGCTGATTATTGATTTTTTGATCAGATGAAGCGCCATCTGTCGGACATTTTTTGAACTTTTTCTTTTGTTTTG
Source organism: Locusta migratoria (assembly GCA_026315105.1). Taxonomy (NCBI): domain Eukaryota; kingdom Metazoa; phylum Arthropoda; class Insecta; order Orthoptera; family Acrididae; genus Locusta; species Locusta migratoria. The sequence goes on along the minus strand of CM048745.1, from coordinate 322,246,145 downwards.
TTCTAATAAAACCCCATGTCATTCCAAGCATGTGTGTCCACTTTTACCTCTCTAGCTACATTATTCCGCGATTTATTAAGTTTTCAAATTTATACTCACTCTGTACTGGCACATTTTGCAAGATCCCCTCCCCGTAGTTTCAGGAACAAAGTAATAGCATATGGTCTATCAGACCAATTGTGTGACTAGATTGAGGAGTTCCTAGATAACATAACGCATCATGTCATTCTCAATGGAGAGAAGTCTTCCGAAGTAAGAGTGATGTCGCGTGTGCCGCAGGGGACTGTCGTAGGACCGTTGCTATTCACAATATGTATAAATGACCTTGTGGATAACATTGGAAGTTCACTGAGGCTTTTTACGGATGATGCTGTAGTATATCGTGAGGTTTAACTATGAAAAACTGTACTGAAATGCAGGAAGATATGTAACGAATTGGCGCATGGTGCAGGGAATGGCAATTGAAACTCAATGTAGACAAGTGTAATGTGTTTCGAATGCACAGAAAGAAAGATCCTTTATTATTCAGCTACACTATAGCAGGTCAGCAAGTGGAAGCAGTTAATTCCATAAATTATCTGGGAGTAGGCATTAGAAGTGATTTAGAATGGAACGACCATATAAAATGAATCGTCGGTAAAGCAGATGTCACACTGTGCTTCATTGGAAGAATCCTAAGGAAATGCAGTGCGAAAACAAAGGTAGTAGGTTACAGTACACTTGTTCGCCCACTGATTGAATACTTCTCACTGGTGTGGGATCCGTACAGGTGGGTTTGATAGAGGGGGTAGAGAAGATCCAACGGAGAGCAGAGCGCTTCCTTACAGGATCATTTAATAATCGTGAAAGAGTTACGTAGATGATCGACAAACTCCAGTGGAAGACGCTCCGTAGCTCGGTATGGTGTTTTGTTCAAATTAAAATGTTCAAATGTTTGTAAAGTCTATGGGACTTAACTACGGGGTCATCAGTCCCTAAAATTACAAACTACTTATGAACTACTTACGAACTAGGACGGCGCAAATATCCATGCCCGAGGTGGGATTCAAACCCCCCGACCGTTGTGGCCGTGCAGACCGTGACTGGAGCGCTTTAGTCTTCTCGGTCACCGCGGCCGGCTACGGTGTTTTGTCGAAGTTTCGAGAACATACAAATCAAATGTTCAAATGTTTGTTAAGCTTGTGGGACTTAACTACGGGGTCATCAGTCCCTAAACTTACAAACTACTTATGAACTACCTTATACTAAAGACGGCACAAATATCCATGCCCGAGGGGGGATTCGAACCCCCGACCGTAGTGGCCGTGCAGACCGTAACTGAAGCGCCTCAGTCTCCTCGGCTACCGCGGCCGGCCGAGAACATACCTTTACTGAGGAGTCTAGCAGTATATTGCTCCCTCCTACGTATATCTCGCGAAGAGATCATGTGGATAAAATCAGAGAGATTAGAGCCCACACAGAGGCATATCGATAATCTTTCCGCGAACAATACGTGGCTGGAATAGAAGAGAGAACCGATAGTGTTAGTGAAGGTACCCACCGCCACACGCCGTCGGGTGGCTTGCGGACTATGGATGTAGATGTAGTTGAGTTTGTATAAGCCTAGCGAAGAGTCCGTAGAAGATGACATAGGATAGGTAAAGATTTACTGGCCAAAACTTTCCACTCGGGGGAGTTGCCAAATGCATTGAGGCGCTATGCTTCGATGCGTGAAGTCGTCACCCGTCGGTGGCTTCGAATCCTCCCTCGAGCATGGATGTTTGTGTTGTGTTTAGTGTAAGTTAGTTCATAAGTAGTATGTAAGTTTAGGGACTGATGACCCTGCAGTTAAGTCACATAAGCTAAACAAACATTCATTCCTGTTATTGGTAAAGCTATGTCGTTTTCCTCTCACAGTTCTCGTAGCGCTTTGCATTAAAAAAAAAGTGCAATGCAGATTGCGAGTAGGTATTCTCCTCAAAATACAGTACAGGATCGCAATTAGGATACGTTTATTACTAACGAAGCTATGATACAAAAATAACATTTACACTTTACCCTAAATTTAGATGTTCCTTTTTTCTGGGTGCTATTAGAGATTGCAACTGTTGAGAAATATAAAATTTGTTCAGTGAACTCTCTGGTATGCACTACAGTGAGAATTGCAGAGAATTTACACTCCTGGTCATTAAAATTGCTAAACCACGAAGATGACGTGATACAGACACGGAATTAAACGGACAGGAAGAAGATGCTGTGATATGCAAATGATTAGCTTTCAAGAAATTTCACACAATGTTGGCGCCGGTGGCGACACTTACAGCGAGTTGACATAAGGCAAGTTTCCAACGAATTCTCATATACAAACAGCAGTTGACCGGCGTTGCGTGGTGAAAAGTTGTTGTGATGCCTCGCGTAAGGAGGAGAAATGCGTACCATCACGTTTCCGACTTTGATAAAGGTCGGATTGTAGCCTATCGCGATTGCGGTTTATCGTATCGCGGCATAGCTGCTCGCGACCCAATGACTGTTAGCAGAATATGGAATCGGTGGGTTCAGGAGGGCAATATGGAACGCCGTGCGGGATCCCAACGGCCTCGTATCACTAGCAGTCGAGATGACAGGCATATTATCCGCATGGCTGTAACGGATTGTGCAGCCATTCTCGATCTCCGACGTTTGCAAGACAACAACCGTCTGTACGAACAGTTCGACTACGTTTGCAGCAGCATGGACTATCAGCTCGGAGACCATGACTGCGGTTACCCTTGACGCTGCATCACATACAGGCGCGCCTGCGATGGTGTACGCAACGGCGAACCTGGGTGCACGAATGGCAAAACGTCATGTTTTCGGATGACGCCATATTATGTTTACAGCATCATGTTTGGCGACATCGCGGTGAACGCACATTGGAAGCGTGTATTCGTCATCGCCATACTGGCGTATCACCCGACGTGATGGTATGGGGTGCCTTTGGTTACACGTCTCGGTCACCTCTTGTTCACATCGACGGCACTTCGAACAGTAGCCGTTACATTTCAGATGTTTTACGACCCGTGGCTGTACCATTCATTCGATCCCTGCGAATCTCTACGTTTCAGCAGGTTAATGCACGGCCCCATGTTGCAGGTCCTGTACGAGCCTTTCTGGATAGTGAAAACGTTAGACTCCTGCCCTGGCCAGCAAATTGTCCCGATCTCTCACAATTTGAAAACGTCAGACCAATGGTGGCCGAGCAACTGGCTCGTCACAATACGCCGGTCACTACTCTTGATCAACTGTGGTATCGTGTTGAAGCTGCATGGGCATCTGTACCTCTACACGCCATCCAAGCTCTGTTTGACTCAATGCCCAGGTGTATCAAGGCCGTTATTACGACCAGAGGTGCTTGTTCTGGGTACTCATTTCTCAGGATCTATGCAACCAAATGTAATCACATGTCAGTTCTAGTATAATATATTTGTTCAATGAATACGCATCTGCATTTCTTCTTGGTGTAGCAATTTTAATGGCCAGTAGTGAGTGTAAGCAAAACTGTTGAGCACAGTCACTGCATGGCAGACTCAGATTAGATCCTGTCCCTGATAGACTTGAATCGCACACAGCCGAGACCTTGTTTACACGGTGTAAAATTTAGTTGGGTGTTGCTGCCTCTTCGTTAACATTAATTTCTTCATTTGTTTATTACAGTAATTAGATTTAAGGAAATTAAAGTTGTTTTTATGTAGTGCTGCTGATGAATAGGCTTCGTTCCTCTCAGCATAAAGTATTTCGAAAAATAAAGTCGCAATTCCGACTAACAGTATGATTAAAACTTCCTGGCAGATTGAAATTGTGTGCCGGAACCGGGACTCGAACCTGGGACCTTTGCCTTTCGCGGGCAAGCGCTCTATCGACTGAGCTATTCCGACACGACTCACGATGCCGACTCACCACTTTACTTCCGCCAGTACCTCGCCTCCTACTTTCCAAACTTCACAGAAGCTCTCCTGCGAACCATGCAAGACTAGCACTCCTGGAAGAAAGGATACGGCGGAGACATGGCTTAGCCACAGCCTAAGGGATGTTTCCAGAATGAAACTTTCACTCTGCGGCGGAGTGTGCGCTGATATAAAACTTCCTGGCAGATTAAAATTGTGTGCCGGAACCGGGACTCGAACCTGGAACCTTTGCCTTTCGCGGGCAAGCGCTCTATCGAATGAGCTATCCTGACACGACTCACGATGGCGCCTCACAATTTTACTTCCGCCAGTACCTCGCCTCCTACTTTCCAAACTTCGAAACTTGCAAGACTAGCACTCCTGGAAGAAAGGATATGGTGGAGACATGGCTTAGCTACAGGCTAAGAGGCTAAGGGATGTTTCCAGAATGAAACTTTCACTCTGCAGCGGAGTCTGCGCTGATATGAAACTTCCTGGTAGATTAAAATTGTGTGCCGGAACCGGGACTCGAACCTGGGACCTTTGCCTATCGCGGGCAAGCGCTCTACCGACTGAGCAATCCCGACACGATTCACGATGCCGCCTCACAACTTTACTTCCGCCAGTACCGCGCCTCCTACTTTCCCAGGTTCTAGTCCCGGTTTCGGCACACAATTTTAATCTGCCAGGAAGTTTCATATCAGCGCACACTCCGCAGCAGAGTGAAACAGTATGATTGTTATCAGTGTAAATATTTGCAAACTCAACAGGAAAAGTTGGGTAGCATACAATCATTGTTTCTTAAACCCAAATTCGTTGTTAAAAAAAAGGCCCTCGTTTTATGCTTTTTCAGTACGATAATATGATAATCCGTTCCGTGAAGTACAATACTGTTAAATAGTTACAATCACAGTGTAAGAATATCACTTTTAGTTAGATTGTGGTGTATTGTGATTCGAAATATAATTTTTGGGAACACCAAATCCGTCCCAAACGCGATCCGACTTCATCCACAAATTCACAAAAACTAGTTTTAGCCCAGCCGAAGATTCAGCTGATTTCTGGCCCAAAACCGAAACTACGGCCGAAATCGGCCGTAACCGAAACCGAATATTCTGTCGGTGCTGACTTACGACTGTGGGTCGCCACCCACCAGTGGGCCACGCTATCTTGTCGAGTGGGTCGCCGGCCGATTTTGAAATATGAAAGCAAAATATCTTACGTACGAACAAGTTATGAAATTGAGTTCTATAAGTCTTATCTGGAGAAATAAAAAAAATTCTCTTTGCCATCTAACATGGTGTGTGATCACCTCAGACAGCCACTACAGTTACACACCTGCGTGGCATAGTATGAGGTAATCAATCAGCTATTGAGAGATATTTCGCCGTTCTTCCATGCGTGCTGTATCTAGCCCTGCATCCGCTGTGGAACGTGCTGGTCTGCGTGCAATGCGTCTGCCAAGTGCATCTCAGACGCGCTCAATCGGGTAAAGAAGCTGGCCAATCCATCCGTTCAATTCCCTCAGCTTCAAGCATGTTGTCCACCAGCCACGAGCGTTATCGTCCACCAGAATGAACCCATCTCCTTTCTCACCAGCACAGGGCACAACTAAAGGTCTAAGGATCCCGTCTCTATTCCTATGAGCATTCAAAGCGCCATTCTGAACGACGTCCTCCAATACTGAGTTCTGCCCACACCATTCGTCACCACAATGATGTGATGATGTTTCCTGCACATAACCAGGATTATTCCGAATTCCGCATTCTCTCCAGATGAGGGAACGACGATTTTCGGGCCGAAAACAAAATCTTGACTCATCTGTGAACAGAACCCTGCGCCATTCGTGACGACACCGTCCTAGTGTCGCCGCGGCGGAGTGGCCAAGCGGATTTAGACGCTATGCTCCGATGCGCGAGGGCGTTCCCCGTCGGGGGTTCGTATCCCCCCTCGGGCATTGATGTCTGTGTCGTCCTTAGTATAAGCTAGTTCATAAGTAGTTTGTAAGTTTAGGGACTGATGACCCTGCAGTTAAGTTCCTTAAGCTTCACAAACATTTGAACATTTTTAAACGGTGTCGTGGTTTTAATTAGACACACACCATAGAGCTCCGTGCGTCTAGGCCGCGTTTCCGAAGGCGATTCTGGAGTCTGTGTTGAAACTGCGAGTCCTGACGCTGCCTGGAGGGTGCGTTGTAGATGAGTTGCAGTCAGCCTCCTGTCTTGACGGACTGTAAAGCAGAATAACGGTCATCTCTTTCTTGTGTGGACGAAATTGGCGTTACCTTATTTTAACGGTTCCTATTGTCTGAAATCGCGTCCACGTCTTAGAAATTACACTTTGGGATACCCGAATAGCTGCAGCAACCTCCTTCTGTTTCTGTTCCGCTTCCAACCTTCCTATGGCTCTCCATACCATAGCTTCGGAAAGTCACGTTGTTGTTACATTGCACTACCTAGTCACTACAAGTTTGCTTGTGTAATTTGTTTGGCCACGGCGGAGCCGCCGAGCGCATTGAGGCGCTATGCTACGATGCGCGAAGCCGATCCCCGTCGTGGGTTCGAAAGCCCTCTTGGACATGGATGTTTGTGTCGTCTTCAGTATAAGGTAGTTCATAAATAGTTTGTTAGTTTAGGAACTGATGACCCCGCAGTTAAGTACCTTAAACTTAACAAACATTTCAACATTTTTTGTAATTTGTTTGTTTCGGTAAACGTAAGTCAACACCAACCCACTCTGCAGCAATTTTATGTTATTACAAGTATCGGTGTTGCCTTAATCTTTTTATCTCCAATTCGTACAACCGACAGAAGGACGTCGAACCATTTTAGTTCATACTTCAGAACCTAGATATCTCAACTGATCCACTAATTGTTACGACCGGTGAATTAAAAAAAAACTAATAATAGAGCACAGACACAGGGAAGGAAAAAAGGCAATAGCGACATTTGTGGACTTCCAAAAGGCCAACAATTGAGCTGACAAAAGTGCTCTGCTTGATGTATTAGAAGATATAGTACTGTATGATAGGGTACAAAGTCAAACATAATGCAAACGTGGACTGCCTGGCATTCGCAGATGAAAGGGCACTGTTAAATGAGACAGAACAAGGCACCGCACAGAGAGCACTAAAATCTAGACGAAATAGCAGATCGACAGCTCAAAATTTCCGAACGAGCTCATACACGAAAATGTGTTTATTTATTATGTTCAAAAGATGGTAATTCTGTGGGTCCAAACTACTTTGGTCATAAGTCACTAGACGTACAAACTACTTAATCTAAGTTAAACTAACCTAAGGACAACACACACATCCATGCCCGAGGGAGGATTCGAACCTCCGTATCGGGAGACCGCACGATCCGTAACATGGCACTCCAGACCGCTCGGTTACTCCCACGCGACTGTTTATCATGTATCAGTAGGCATGTGATATGTATTATTTCCTGTGCATCTTTCTGAATCACGTGATGACTGAATGAGAAAGTTCCGCGGGGAACCAGGAAGTCAGTCACTGTTCGTCGCAGCTTTGTCAACCTAACACTGCTCTTCTAGCCGAGCAACATGTGTACTATTACCGCCTAATCACCTCCTAGCAGTAACTGGCTGCGGGTAATGGCTTCGTTCTTCGCTCCATCGACCATTAGAGCGCTACCGGTGGCAATCACCTACGGACAAGCACTCTTGTTCCGGTGCTGCTCTTTAGAGTTTACTGCTACTGTTTAGTGTTAGGTAACATTTTAAGTCATTTCAACAGATCTACGGGCTAAACTGCTTGTTTCAGATAGACGGTGTTTCATTGTTATAATTTTCATTTTCTTCATTTAATTTTTACGTTCGGAGCGCAACTAGGGGGAAGACTTTTCCCATTACAAAATGAAACAACTTGCATTTCACCTTCACGTTTGCATTTATTCTGATGACTAATTTTATTTCAAATTCATGCACATATTTTCTTACTGTCTGTATAGAGAACATTCGCCTATTTCATCAAAAATTTTCGGAATTTTTAACACAATACCGAGTATTTTATACCTTGTTTCTTTGTCGGCGAGTCTGCCGCCTAACACCACAATCAGACGAAAATAATTCTCAACTGATAATACGTAGAGATTAGCGCCTTCATCAACCTAAAATGTTATTTTGCGATCCTTTTCTTGTGGACATTTCAGGAAATTGCGGTATTTTACTCGATATTGGATCTGGTCTTGCTCATCAGATTCTTTGTACTATAAGTATCTAGTAACGCTGCATGTGAAATTATGTGTAGAAGGTCTACCAATATGTGTAAAGGAGTTTGTTCGTTTTTCAGTTATAGATTTTAATGCGTCTTCGCTACTGCGGTATCGAGTGTGTACCGGCCTGTGGTCTCACCACTTATGCCCCATTTCGTTTAATTGTAATGGTTTGTGATAATTAATATTTTCCTTACCTGCATCCTAGAAAGTTTGGTTGTAAGTTATTGTCTTTGTCCTATTCCGTCCATTTCACATCTGACTCGTACACGAGGCTTGCTATACTTGACATAGTTCCCCTGGGTCCATTACCTTATTTGTATTACTTTTGTTAACTGACCTTCAGGTAATTGATTACCATCAGAGGATGTTAAGACTAAATTTCCGTCTTTTGAAAGTGGTGTCATTGTATCGACGGTAATGTTTTCAGTCTGAAATAAACTGCGAGTCTTTATGATTATCTACTCCATTCACAATTTCAACCCGTTTCTAACGGCGAGATTTGTACACTAATGTTTTGACACTAATAAACCGGCAATAAACAATTTTGAAGCAATGTTTGTTGGAAATATAGCAAACATAAAACTTTCTTGTAAAATAAGTAATGCTGCTCATGCCATGGACAATTATCTTTTGTTTGAGATACTCCGGGTGCGTAAGGAGGTAGCAGCTCCCCGTCATTGTGTCACAGCAAGTACAGCACGGAGAATCCAACATCGCACGGAGTAGCCGACGTCGAGAAATGTCAGTGAAGAATTTATATATCTAAACCAGTGATCTCTGTGCTACCTGGATGTTGAACTTCAGCTGTCGCAGCGTGCCACCCATCTTCATTTTTTGTTTATTGTCAAATTACAACAAGCCTATTAGAAATGTTTCTAAAACACGAAATGAATCTACCTTTCGATTCCTTACGCCATACCAGCCTATTACAAACAAGGAGTACTTTAGCGTATCATTGCCGCATACATACTGAATGAAATGTGTTTCTCCATTTCAATATTGGCAGACAATGCGCAATGACGTGCAAAACATATGAACGTGCAGGCATGCTGTAGTGCTATGCTCAGAGGCCAGATTTAAGGCGGGTTGACACTAGCTACAGAAATGGCGCCATTTGACTTACGTCACGGAAATTGCTAGTGTGAATACCAAAACTTTATAGGGGGCGCACTCAACGGACGCCACTTTATGCCGTAACTCAAAATTACAGTCATTTTAACCTTGTGACTACACTTTTCTCAGAATAAAAAAAAACAGCCACCATCTTTATTTGAAGTATTGCAACGCTAAAGCTGTATTTGATTTTTTTCGTGTATTTATGACCATGTATTAAGAAAACTAGCATTTTAATTGCACACGAAATTAAAGATGTTTGCAAAGTATATGCTTTTGGGTATGGTTTCTCGGGGTGAAGCGACAGTGAAACATCAGCAAAAATTTTCATGAGTATCATATGGTTCATTTACGTCTTTTATAATTGTATTATACAGTATATGTTTAAGATTTGTGTGTGACTAAAAACGTATTATTGATAACTGAAAAGTGATTCGTAGTTACACAACAGCCTAATTAATTCTAAAAATTGTGGAAATAAATGTGGTGCTAGCAGCATATTCAGATTCTGATACTGGAATCTTCATTGCTCTTAAACAGTTGCAAAATTGATTTCGAAAGGAAGTGAGTGACAAGGTATTTGGTATAATTTCTAATTGGAGGTATCTGTTAATTAAGGAAATAAACTCTTACAGTGATTTTCACTGCAATAGTACGAAGCATAACCTCAAAATTCGCTATAGATAGAAATATAGTCGTATTTAACTGTGGGGCAAGTGTAGGTATGTTAGCTTTCAAATAAGATTCCAGGAAATTATAAACAGCATTCACATAACATCAGAACTCTCGACTTCTTTTGGCGACAAGATACGTTTGGAAAAATTACAGTTAATGGTCAGGTGTAAATTTTATGACACTTGTAGCATCACTTGAGCAAGAACTGCATTTCTAATGTTAATAACTGACACTTTTACGGAGCTCGATACGCAGATCTTAATCAAAATTCACTTTCGTTATTGGTTCCATAATGGTTTTCATTTACGTTTGCTACTTGGTTTATACCTGTTTTCAGTGTCTCAGTGTGGTTTCTACGCAAACCCCATTCCCAAATGCAACATGTACGCTTTCTTTTCGTCTTTTCTATCTCAGTTCTAATACAACAGCCTAAATGACAACACCAATGCATGTTCGAAAAATCTGGTCTGACGCCATATTGCCAACCATGCAACTAGAATTGTGATAGGAGTGAGGGGAAACTGTTCCGCACAGCGGCAGTTCCGTATAAGCCGTAATGCCGAGTTTGTGACACTTGCGGGGAGTGACACTTGCGCGGAAAGGGAATTTGTAGACACTTGCGCGGAGACCCGGACGCTGCAGGTAGTGAACAGTGTGTTCCAGAAGTAGGGATACACCACCCCTACTCCTCGCCCTCCAGCCGCTACCTGTGCCGTATTCAGGGAAAGGCCCACCGAGCGAGGTGGAGCTGTAGTAACGGCCCGGAGATATCACAGCCTCATTCAACAGGGAGATAACACGTCATACAAATATCACTCGATTTACAATACAGCACCATGTGAAGAGGAATGTGATGAAATTGGAATTGAGCGCAACTGTTGCTAACTACAATTTCGGATTTACTGCATTTTGAGTCAGAATTCGCATCTATATTCGCATTTATCGCAAATGCGAATTTTTCCTGTCCCTAGTAATACCTCTAAAAATAAACAGCTGATCAAGGCACTAAAAGCAGGGGCAGATCTTTGGGTGTTTTACTACAAATAACAAAAACACAATTTGATCGTGGAATTATATACAATCTCATTATAAAGGTTTTTTGTAGGTGGTTTTGAGCAGCTTTTAAATATGTTAGGAATAGCATTATGAAATATAGACAGCTACACCTTATGTTTATTATGAGATATCGATTTCGGCTAATTTCAGGTCATCTTCAAGTCTCAAACAACAGGTGTTACTTATGCATTTTTCCAGTGGCACTCATAACATTCAAGTGTTTACACACGCCGGCCGCGGTGGTCGAGGAGAATAAGGCGCTCCAGTCACGGTCTGCACGGCCACTACGGTCGGGGGTACTAATCCCCCCTCGGGCATGGATATTTGTGCCGTCCTAGTTCGTAAGTAGCTCATAAGTAGTTTCTAAGTTTAGGGACTGATGACCCCGTAGTTAAGTCCCATAGACTATACAAACATTTGAACATTTTGTTTACACACGAGGTCTAACTTTGTTAATCGCGTTAGCGATGAAAACAGAACCCAGAATCTTTACGTCTAAATGATACATATATTGGTGTGATGTCTTATTTCGAAAAAACACACATCACACCAATACATATATAGCTCTCGGTAAAGTGGAACCGTACGATGTCGTTACGTAGCACAGCACAGCCGACTGGAAACGCAGGAGAGGTGCAAACAACGTTTTCTCCTCAGAGGTATGATTAGGTTCGACGTAGACTGCTACAACATACAGTCTACACGGCGAAGATTACACCAAAAAATTTAACGTTTCGTCTACTTTGGCGATAGCAACCAAATTTTAAAAACGTGTCTACTATGTAAAGAAGTAGCAACACAAAACGCTTCAAGTCCAAAACTTCACTGATTTTCGAGTTCTGAATTTTTAATATGTTTTTAATGTTGTTACAGAAAAAACATATTTGGGACTCATACTACAATTTTCATATGGCAGAATTTGTAGGTACATTCACAAGACATAAGACGACGGTTGTGTGCATTCATCTCATGAGAAATATCAATCATTTGTTTTCAGTGTTTACTTCAAAATTCTCTTTTAAGTTTCTTTAATTATTAGTACTTAAATGTGGTTATGAAATAAATAAATTACATGTATATGCGTAGTCTTATGCGGCCAAACTACTTAGATCATTGGTCGCTAGACTTACACACTACTTAATCTTACTTAAAATAACTTAGGCAAAGTACAAACAAACATACCTATGTTCGAGGAAGGACTCGAACCTCCGACCGGACCAGTCGCGCAATTTGTGACACAAATTACATGTTTGATAATATTAATGCATAGAAGTATGAAATCACGTCAAGACTACTTCCTGCAAAAATTTCGACAAAAAAAAGTTGGTACTGAGTTTAGAAAAACAAAATTCTGGTTTACTGGATTTTAACATTTTATCAAAAATTAAATGTTACTACAAGAAATACAGCCATTGAAATTTACGGGCATCATAACGTTTTCCCTTCCTGAGTAAATGAGCTGCTTCTTATAGTTTCAACACCTTTTTCTTGAATGTTCTGAATATAAATCTTCACACAGACTTCTTGAGGAGGAGAGTGATACGGATATCTGATTGTAAACCACTGTCTATTACCTTAGACCTTTTTGACTGTACTGAACAGGAGTTCCGCGTATTCCGTAATTTATATTTATGCAGTTAACAGGCAATGTAATTTATAACCAACTATTAGCTGCCAATTTCGCTTCATTTTTCCTGGAAGTCTTGCAACTTGTTTCTCCCTGTTGGTTTATGCAAAGTTCGGAGTAAAAATGGTTCTATATGACGGTGATGGAAAATAGAATTTATCTTTAGCATTTTTCGGTGTGTGACATTCCCTTACACATTCCGTATTTCATATATTTCTTAGATGTATTTGTAATTCGAATACAGCCAAATAGTTTTGGGATCTACGAATAAACGCTTTAAGTATGTAAAATACTCATTGACTTATTATTAACGCTTTTTAATTGAAGGTTTAAGATTGCATCTCCTATTAAAAAGCATAGTAGCTATTTTTAAAGAGATAAAAGATGCGTGATAGTGGGGTTAACTACATAGCGGTCAATTATATCAACGTATCTGTACAGGATGCCTAATATATATATTGCTTGCGCAGGTGTCTTGATATGCTTAGTGTTCTGAATAATATGCTTTTAGGAGGTATGACTGTGGAAAGTCATAGTCTTGTAGTAGCAGAGACTAACTCTCCAAACATTATCACTATTAAAAGACCTTTTTGTTTACAGGAGGAACACTCAACGGATTAAAATGTAGTTAGAACAAGTCACTATATTGCTCTTCAGCTTGCAAAGGGTTGTGCAATTTCACTGATTTTCGTGTTATGTTGACAGTGTGGAAACTTGACAACAGCAGTGCTAGACTTTTTGGTGGGCCTGTACCCAGGAAAAGCGATTAGCCGCCCCAAGGGCCCCGGGTTCCGCGCAAGTGTCACTCCGCGCAAGTGTCACTCCGCGCAAGTGTTCCAACCCCGTAATGCCACATGCCGTGGCTACATTTTTGCGGCCTCTCTAAACCCGACTTTATACATCCAAACTGTATAGAGATCAGTGATGTAAACTCTTGTAAAAAAGCAGTTTCTTTTAGTGTCAGTATCTCTTCGACAATAGATACTAACAGACTGAGAAAACAGTAGAGCGGCTGTACACTTGCCATGGTAACATCATAGAACGACATGTCTCTTGGCCAAATACAAACTACAGTATAGCAGTATTCAAGAGATGCCAATAAACTAATAATACTTACAGGAATACCCAACACAAAAATATCAGTATAAGCAAAGTTGGAAACAACCGTTGTTTTGCAGCAGTAACGTGGTATGCCATGATAATGATGTCATGTCCATTCTACCAATATCTATGGTAGAATAATATCCCCACACTTCCCGCATATCTTGATTGTCTAAATAAAGTGACAGTTATTTCAAGAACTGAGAAAAATAGGGCATAATACTTCAAGAAAGTTTTAAACATGGCTGTACTGGCAGCAACTGTACATTTATTTTAAATTTAGGGAGCACAGCTCACTGTTTGCATTTACTAAAGCGGTAATATTTACCATTGTTTCGACATCAGTAAAGGGTGTCTTCATCAGAATGAAGCTAATTGCATCGGCAATTTTGTAATCGTAAGAGACCAAACTGCTAAGGTTATCGGTCCCGAGACGTAAACTAGCTTAAAGTAAGTGATTAAACTAACCAAAGGACAAAACACACACACACACAAACACACATACACATGCCCGAGGGAGGACTCGAATCTCTGATGGGAATGTCCACGCAATCCGCGAAGTGGCGCATCACAGCGCACGGGCACTCCCGAGTGGCTTAAAATTACGTGAAAAAGAAACGTCACATTGCAGTGAGTCGCTCTCGTCAGCTAAAATTGCTTCAATGGGAGTGAGTATCATAGCGGTTTCCTTCTAATATGCATTCACTGTCTCACAGACTTTGTATTACTTTTTGACAATTCCTTTTAGAAAAAATTAACATGACGAGAGTGATGTCGCTCTAACGTGACATTTCTTTTACAACTAATTTCAAAATTCTGAATAAGAGACCCATAGCTAGTGTCGAAACAATCGTAAATATTGCTGTTTTAATCAATGGAACCAATGGTCTGTGATCCAGAAATTTTAAAAAAACATATAAAAATAAAACTTTTAAGATCTAAAATCCAATTAGTAATTTGATACGATTTGCTACCCAGAGTCTTCCCAGTTCTCATTGTGGACACGTCATCAAAATATGTTAACAGTCTTATCAGACTCTTACTGTATGGGCAATTTTATCAGAAAAAAGTACTGCATTTCGCAGTGCACGTAGAAAAATATCTCTAACTTGACGACACACTGTCTAGTAAGAGAACACTTGGTCTTTCTGGCTGATTGTAACAACTGTTTCCGTCAATGATCGACTCCTCCGCTGAAAATACTTGATTGGCCAACTTATAAATACCTACCCTTTCTCCAAGGCATCTTCATAGGAATCTACAACATAATCACCAGAAGTTACCACTCAGAGACTAATCATTTTTTAGCTGAGATTCAATAATTAACACAGAGCTTTGGATGTGGTCAGTACAATCTATAAAGAGTTTTACTGTGAGTATGTTTGTATCCAGCGTATATGAAGCCTGCGGCGTTTCTTTGTCCCCACACGGCAAACTTTGCGTGTGGCAGAGAGTCGTAAATGCAGATGACTACGTCGTTACGACATTTCTGATGAGCCTGCCACACCTTTATTGCCTCACCACAAGTTCATGTTTTACATAACCACCGCTACGAGAGAACAGTAATAGCGTAAAATACATTCCTCTCAAACAGATGGAGGTTTTATTCAGGTAAATGCAAAAGCGTTCCCAACACGAATAGAACAGTGCTTATTACATATGTCGTGTTGGTGAATATGATGCTATGCCCTTGACTTCTTTCTGCTCTACCTAGTTAGTTAAAATGGAACTTATGGATTATAATCATTTCCAAGTCACAGAGAAAATTTCATTTTTCATATACAGAATTTAAGGCCAGATGACAAAGAAACTATCATCACGTTGTACTAGTTGACCATTACATTGACAAGTAGACTTCCATAGTTTAATATAAAATATTATGAAACTGCATGAAGGTAGTAAAGTAAGACGAGTCATTTACCTTGGCGCTAGAATCTGAACAATAAGTCTAAGTAACCGGACCTTTTCAATAAAGATTACTCGACATGTCTATAGCCATTCGCAGCCTTACAATTTGCGTGGTAAATTAAACACTTTACCAGTGTGTTATTACTGACATATGTGACGATATTTTTATGCGACTTAAGCACAGCGCGCTTTAAATTTTTCATTTTCCGTGTTATAATTTTATTAGTACTTCTGATGAAAACACCCTAAGTTGGTGTTGAAACCTGGTAAAGTGTTTTTTTAATTTCCCACGTAATTGGTTGGGCTGCTAATTTGCACTTACAGTAAGTAGCCTTTACGGTTCCAGCTTCAAGACAAGCTATGTTTAAAATCTTTTTTATAACCTCCGGAAATTCTATTATCTAAATCGATCGTGCTTGAATGACTCCTGGAACGATACCAGCCACTACTTAAATTCTGATAAGCAGTCATCATCAATAGTGCCCGTAGACTTCCGGCATAAGAAAGCACCCTCGTTCTACCAACGGCCTTGTCAAAGAAGGCGGTGAAACGGCCAAATTTACGGCAGTCTCTTCTCCATTGGTTGAAAAGCTGCCCCTAAAAAGTAATTATACGAGGCGCGTCCAGAAAGTAAGTTCCGTCTGGTAATAAAATGAAATTGTACCCAGATACAGAAGAAATTTTTATTGCACAAAATTCTACAACTTTTAAACTTCTTTTCCACATAACTGCCGAAATTTTGTAGGCACTTGTCATAGCGTGCCACAAGTTTTTGCATGCATCCTTCACAGAAGGTTGCCGCCTGTGTATTCAACCATGTGGTAATAGCTTTTTATCATCGCTGAAGTGTTGACCACCAAGGACAGATTTTAGGTGTAAGAAGAGATGAAAGTCGCTAGGAGAGAGGTCCGAGCTGTATGGAGGATGATCAAACAGGTCCCATTGAAATTTCCGTAAGAATTGTTTGGTAACATACGGTGTGTGAGGTCAGGCATTATCGTGAAAAAAAATCTTTTGACTGTAATCCTCTTCTTACACCTAAAATCTGTCCTTGGTGGACAACACTTCAACGATGATGACGAGCTGAAAGAATATGTTACCACATGGTTGAATACACAGGCGGCAACATTCTATGAAAAAGGCATACAAAATCTTGTGCCATGCTATGATAATTGCCTACAAAATTTCGGAAGCTATGTAGAAAAGTAGTTTAACAGTTGTAGATTTTTGTACAATCAATATTTTTTTCTGTATCTGTATCCGTTCGTTTTATATAATCAAACGGAACTTACTTTTGGACACGCCTCGTAAATAGCATGAGAATGCAGAAAGTAATGGAATTGTTTGCATTGAAGACACACTACAGCTATCCAAAGGACACGTGACCTGCCACTGAAAAGTGACATAATAATCTCTTTCAGCCGAAAGAACAAACTTTTACAGGGGTTTCCGTAAGAACGTCCAAAAATTTAACAGGACATAGAAGGTGCTCCACTAAAAGATTTGAGGTAGGAAACCTAAGGACGGAGAATCCAGTTTAAGTAGCTAGTTGGAACACAAGTACATTACTGTGTACTTTTCATTTACATTCTTTAAGTTAACTGCAAATACCATCATTGACAATATGAGTGTACCATTTGCACTGTATCTTATAAAATGTGCTGAAATCGACAGCCATCAACCTCAATGCCATCGTGACATCGGCGAACAAGATACTGACGCACTCGGACAAATTTCCTGTGTTTCGAACCACAACACAAACAGCTACAGCTCTGACAACTATTTCCACTGGAGCAACATACAAGAAAGTGGCTTCTGATATCCACATAGGAAATAATGAAGGGTATTCTGATCAGGTGATCTCGCAGGCCATTGACCTCCAATCCAGGGACCAGAAAATACAGCACTGATATGGTCGTGGACACCGCTCTAAAGTGATGTTGTATCCACATCCTCACATAAGCAGACAAGGGTACGTTCTCCAACAATTCAGATAGAGTTCCTTACAAGAACCTCAACTACAGGTGGCCATTCAGATGGCTAAGTAGATGACATGGCCCATTGAGACGGTCACTAAGAATGGCGGCCCAGGTATAGCAAAACGTACTCGATGGTTTGACTCTACTACCATGTAAGGGTTCTTCTCGCCCCAATCAGATCCGTACCCAAAGATTGGAAAGTTGCACAGGTCACTACATTATTCAAGAAAGGTAATAGGGGTGATCAGCAAAATTACAGGCTTATATCACTGATGTCGATTTGCAGCAGGATTTTAGAACATACGTTTCTCAATTATTAAGAACAATAAAATTCTTCTGGGAATTGAACTGCATAGTCAATATATTAAATTCTAACGATGTTTCGGCCACTGTTTCAATCAAGAGGTCTTCTTCTGGGTGTTTTTTTTTTTTTTTTTTTTTTTTTTTTTTTTTTTTTTTTTTTTTTTTTTGCTGACACGAAGTGATGAATCTATCGAGAAGGGATCTAAAATCAATTCTACATTTTTGGATTTCCGTAAGGCCTTTGTACCTCACAAACGTTTTCTAATCAAATTGCGTGCTTATGGAATATCGCCACAATTGCGCGTTTGAATTCGCGATTTCCTATCAGAAAGGACGCGCTACGTTGTAAATGACGGAAAGCTATCGAGTAAAACAGAAGTGATACCCGAATTCCCCAGGGAAGTGTTATAGGCCCCTACTGTTGACTATCTTCATAAACGATGGAGGAGAAAATGTTAGCAGCTCTCTTAGATTGTTCGTGCGTGATGCTGTCATTTAGATGTTGGTAAACTCAACAGATTGATTTTGATATCTGCATGGTGAAAATTGGTAATTAGCCCTAAATAATGGTAAATGTGAAGTCTTCCATATGAGCCCTAAAAGACATCCGTTAAACTTAATTTACACTATAGATCAGTGAAATCTAAACGCTGTAAATTCAACAAATATAACAGCAATATAATTACGAACAACTTAAATTGGAAAGAACACTGAGAAATTTTGTAGGGATTGTGAACCAAAGGCTGCGTTTAATTGGCAAAACACTTGGAAGTTCTGCTAAAGAAACTGCCTACACTACTCTTGTGTGTCCTACTTTGAAGTGCTGCTGAGCATTGTGGAACCGCCACAAATTGGGACTGACGGAGAAGATAGAGAAAGTTCAAAGAAGCACAGTTCTTTTTGTATTATTGCTTTACAGGGTAAAGAGTGCCACGGATATGATGCACGAATTGTGGTGTAAGTCATTAAAGGAAAGGCGTTATTCGTTGCGGCGATATTTATTTGCAAGATTTCTTTCACCAACTTTTTCTTTCGAATGCGTATATATTTTGCTTACACCTACATAGGAGGACACGATCATCAAAATAAAATAAGAGAAATCAGATCGAAAACGGAACGATTTAGGTGTTCCTTTTTCCCCTCGCGCTATTACAGATTGCAACTGTTGATAAATATAAAATTCGTTCAATGAACTCTTTGATATGCACTACAGTGTGAATTGCAGAGAATTTATACTCCTGGCCATTAAAATTGCTACACCACGAATATGACGTGCTACAGACGCGAAATTTAAGACAGGAAGAAGATGCTGTGTAATGGTTAGAGACGACTGATAAACAGCAATGTTTAGCCGTCGCAACACGCTCATCGTCTCGGCACCAACTTGAGACAAATCGGGCTGAGGATGATCTTAGATCGCATCCGCTCATATTTATGTAAAATAAAGTATATAAACTTTGTGCGAACTAGACTGAGATTTTCATGATAGAACACTGTACCAGTTCCCTGCCTTCCAAAAAGAAACAATGTTTCCCAAACTCGAACACTAATATTTGTCAAAAATTTACTTTTCTAATAAAAGTTTGGACGATACAATTATCAGAATGAGGTTAAATATACACTTCTGACCATTAAAATTGCTACAGCACGATGATGACGTGCTACAGACGCGAAATTTAACCGACAGGAAGAAGATGCTGTGATATGGAAATGATTAGCTTTTCAGAGCATTCACACAAGGTTGGCTCGCGTTGGTCGCTATCCAGTGACTGTCAGCAGAATATGGAATCGGTGGGTTCAGGAGGGCAACACGAGGCGCCGTGCTGGGTCCCAACGGCCTCGTATCACTAGCAGTCGAGATGACAGGCATCTTATCCGCATGACTGTAACGGATCGTGCAGCCACCGTCTCGATCCCTGAGTCAACAGATGGGGACGTTTGCAAGTCAACAACCATCTGCACGAACAATTCGACTACGTTTGCAGCAGCATGGACTATCAAGTCGGAGACCATGGCTGCGGTTACCCTTGACGCTGCAGACAGGGGCGCCTGCGATGGTGTACGCAAAGACGAACCTGGGTGCACGAATGGTAAAACGTCATTTTTGCGGATGAATCCAGGTTCTGTTTACAGCATCATGATGGTCGCATTCGTGTGTGGCGACATCGCGGTGAACGCGTGTATTCGTCGTCGCCATACTGGCGTATCACCCTGCGTGATGATATGGGGTGCCGTTGGTTACACGTCTCGGCCACCTCTTGTTCGCATCGACGGCACTTTGGACAGTGGCCGTTACATTTCAGATGTGTTACTTCCCGTGGCTCTACCCTTCATTCGATTTCTGCGAAACCCTACATTTCAGCAGGATAATGCACGACCGCATGTTGCAGGTCCTGTATGGGCCTTTCTGGATAAGGAAAATGTTCGACTGCTACCCTGGCCAGCACATTCTCCAGATCTCTCACCAATTGAATACGTCTGGTCAACGGTGGCCTGGCAACTGGCTCGTGACAATACGCCAGTCACTACTCTTGATGAACTGTGATATCGTGTTGAAGCTGCATGGGCACCTGTACCTGTGCACGCCATCGAAGCTGTGTTTGACTCAATGCCCAGGCGTATCAAGGCTGTTATTACGGCCAGAGGTGGCTGTTCTGGGTACTGATTTTTCAGGATCTATACCTCCAAAGTGCATTAAAATGTAATCACATGTCAGTTCTAGTACAATTTGTCCAATGAATACCAGTTTATCAATTCTCGATTGCACAGTGGTAGAGTGGCAGACTATGGATCGAAAGGTCGCGGGTTCGTTACCCGTCAGGTCCTAGCATTTTTATCGGTCACTTTCCCCTTCTTTCCCCTCTGGCAGTATTGCTCATGTGAAAAATACCGAGTAGCAACGTGGATCGGTACCCAAGTTAAACTGTAGGTCCCCCTATAATAGTTTGAAGGTCGGAGGAAGGAAACGGCATACCACCTCCAAACAGGACCGTGCCTAGTTAACACTGTGGTGTTCAAACCAATTTTCGGATTCTTGACTGCTTTACCTTTACCAAATGCATTTGTTCATGGTGCAGCAATTTAAATGGGCAGTAGTCGATTCTGCACGCATTCATAGCACTGCCGAAATGCTTTGTCCCACACAAGCAGCAATTTCTCGGACGGATGCGTCACATTCGCTAATACCAATAATGCGCCCTCTTTGAAACTCACCGATGTGACGGTACTGTTAGCGCATACGTATGTAAGGCATCCTACACGTCTGCTCCATTACCTTCGACTTTTAGGTACAACGAGAGGCGGGGGCGCATTTTATCAGCAGGTGGTGGTGTGCCGCGATATCAGAGGCGTCCTTGAACCTGCGGGCCGACATGTTTCAAATATTAATCATTTCTGCAGAACACGCGAATGTACCGGTACATCTGTGAATATGAGCTTCCTAGCCTTTCGAGGATTTCTGCTTTCTCTTGTACATGTGTGTACATTAGACAGAGAATGACTTGCCGGCCGCGGTGGCCTAGGTGACTGCGGCGCGTCAGTCACGGTCTGCACGGCCACTACGGTCGGGGGTTCGAATCCCCCCCTCGGGCATAAATATTTGTGCCGTCGTTAGTGTTAGCTAGTTCATAAGTAGTTGGTATGTGTAGGGACTGATGACCCCATAGTTAAGTCCCATAAGCTATACAAACATGTGAGAATGGACTGTTGTTGTTGTTGTGGTCTTCAGTCCGGAGACTGGTTTGATGCAGCTCTCCACAATACCCTATCCTGAGCAAGCTTCTTCATCTCCACATAAGAACGGCAACCTACATCTGTCTGAATCTGCTTACTGTATCCATCTCTTGGTCTTCCTCTGCGATTTTTAACCCACACACTTCCCTCCAATGCTAAATTCACAATTCCTTGATGTCTAAGAATGTGTCCTATCAATCTATCCCTTCTTTTAGTCAAGGTATGCAGGAAATTTATTTTCTCTCCAATTCTGTTCAATACCTCCTCATTAGTTACGCGATCCACCCACCTAATCTTCAGCATTTTTCTGTAGCACCATATTTCAAAATCCTCAATCCTCTTCCTGTCCGCACTGTTTATCGTCCATGTCTCACTCCCATACAAGGCAACACTCCATACAAATGCCTTCAGAAAAGACTTCCTTAGGCTTAAATCAATATTCGATGTTAACAAATTTCTCTTTTTCAAGAACGCTTTTATACCCATTGCCATTCTGCATTTTATATCCTCTGTACTGCGACAATCATTTGTTATTTTACTGCCCAAATAACAAAACTCATCTACCTCCTTTATTGCTTCGTTTCCCAATCTAATTCCTTCAGCATCATCTGATTTCCTTACACTGCACTCCATTACCCTAGTTTTGCTTTTGTTAATGTTCATCTTATATGCACCTTTCAGCACACTGTCCATTCCCTTCAACTGCTCTTCCAGGTCTTTTGCTGTCTCTGAGATTATTACAATGTCGGCGGCAAAACGCAATGTTTTTAATTCTTCACCCTGAACTTTAATTCCTTCTCCAAATTTCTCCTTGCTTTCCTTTATAGCTTGCTCAATGTATAAATTGAATAGCAATGGAGAAAGACTACAACCCTGTCTTACTCCCTTTCCAACCACTGCATCCCTTTCATGCCGCTCAACTCTTACAACTGCTGTCTGGTTTTTGTACAAGTTATAAATAACCTTACGTTCCCTATATTTTACTCCTGCTTGCTTCAGAACTTGAAAGAGTTTATTCCAATCAACATTGTCAAAAGCCTTCTCCAAATCTACAAAAGCTAGAAATGTAGGTTTGCCTTTTCTTAATCTATCTTCTAGGATAAGCCGTAACGTGAGTATTGCCTCCCGTGTTCCTACATTTCTCCTGAACCCATACTGATCTTCCCCGAGGTCGGCTTCTACCACCTTTTCCATCCTTCTGTATATAATTCGTGTTAATATTTTGCAACCATGACTTATTAAACTGATGGTTCTGTAATTTTCACACCTGTCTGCACCTGCTTTCTTTGGAGTGGGGATTATAACATTTTTCTTAAAGTCTGAGGGTACTTCGCCTGTCTCATACATCTTACACACCAGGTGAAACAGGTTTGTCATGGCTGGTTCTCCCAAAGACTTCAGTAACTCTGAGGGAATATCATCTACTCCCGGGGCCTTGTTTCGACTTAGGTGTTTCAGGTCTCTGTCAAATTCTTCTCTCAGTACAGTATCTCCTGTTTCATCTTCATCTACATCCTCTTCCCTTCCTACAATATTGTCTCGAAGTTCATTTCCTTTGTAGAGCCCCTCTGTATACTCTTTCCACCTTTCAGCTTTCCCTTCTTTGCTGAGAACTGGTTTTCCATCAGTGTCCTTGATATTCATAGAGCTGTTTTTCTTATCTGCAAATGTTTCTTTTATTTTCCTGTAGGCTGTATCTATTTTCCCCCTATTTATACATTCTTCTACATCCTTGCATTTGCCTTCTAGCCACTCCTGCTCCTTAGAATGGCCTAATATCCATAAAAAGATTTAGCTAGTATTGTTGGAACTAGGAACGACGGCGGTTGAGTTTATGCTTTGTCTGCGCATCTACGTCACGCATCCTCCAATATCCAATGAGCGTTCAGCATTGTTCTGAACGCTTTGATGCGACTGTCTATGGCACTGGGCAAATCAGACTTGATTTAGCGCGTTATTAATTGGATGTTATTCGATAGGTTGCAAGTTTTCGTCGCTGATGGTGCTGGCATGCAACAAATTCTTCCTAAGCTAGCGAGAGGGATTATTTGACCCGTTTCGGGGCGTTGAAATAAATTCAACGACAAAGTTGAAAATTTGTGCTGGACCGGGATTGAAACCGGACTTCCCGCTTCAGGCCAGCGGTCGCCTTAACCAATTAGGCTATCCAGTCACACTTCAAATTCTCAACTTATAGCCCCCTGCCCATTCATACCTGGCTCGAAGCGGGAAATCCGGGTTTGAATCTCGGTCCAGCACAAATTTTCAACTTTGTCGTTTAATTTATTTCAACGCCTCGAAACGGTCGGAATGTTTCAATATTGTGATTTCGAATATTTGCGGCCTTAACCTGTAACAAATGGTGTCTGTTTTTCGGACCTGTCCGAAGTGAACAGACGGCATATCAACAATTGTTAGTAGTGTATGTTTTTATCATTGAACTAGCTTAAACCCGCGGCTCCGCTCGCGTGTTTGTAGATCAAATCACACGTAAAAATGTTTCGAAGAATCCAATCACGAAATTCAACAATAATGATTGTAATAATATCACAGATCGATCACTTGATGTAATGCGCGAAACGTCAAATCGATTTTTTTAAAGCGATGTATTAAAAGAAATTTCTTTTTTACTGCTTTATTTATTTATTCTTATATTTCCTTATTCGTATGCTTATCCTTACAGAGAAAGAGCTGAAGACATTGTAGCGCGCATAGACCAAAGATATGATCTTGGCATCTCGTTTCGCTGTATGTAATCTCCTTGCTATAGAGTCGCAAACGTCATCGCTGGCCTTCAGGCCGAAATTTTTTATATTTTGATGACTTTCAACCACCATATCTTCCACTCCCTTACAGCTATCGACATGGAACTGCTGTGGTGTACAACGGGGGACTTCGGAGAACAATTACATACAGACCATTCGTTTGCGTTCTGTACTTTTCGGTGCAGAGCGAAATATTAACACACACACACACACACGTATAATTGTATATACACCGGTAACTTTCCATCCCAATATATTTCACCATTTTGTCATTATCAACCCTGAAGCAACAAGGCAACCAATAAAACCATTTTCAAAGAGTAAATATAATTTTCAAAGAGTAATTATTGTTCCGCATTTCGCGTTATATTCTTCAAATTACTAAATATCTATCAGATCGCTATAAAATCATGCCTAAAACCTTCCTCACGTATAAATTAGTAACTGTACAAATATTTAAGTCTCTGCGTCTTGTCGTTCGGACGTGATAAACGTGCACAGAATAGACATTCACATTAATATACCGGGTGTTTCACTAAGTGTGTTTGCCTCTGTAACTTATAAAATAATAGGTGACGAGAAATTTTAATGCGGTAGGTCAAAACATGAAATGATACACTTTCTGCGGAGCTATGAACATAGTTTATTGTATCATTTTTCAAAGAGTTACAGCACAAAGATATAATTTTTTTAAATGGAACAATAGTTTTTTCTATCGTGCATTGGATTCGTTGAAACCAGCTGCGTCCATATCAATTTGAACTACATTCCTATCACTGTTAGTTTGGGACCTACAACCCTTCAAAGTTTAGGGGGCGGAGGCTATGACAGCGTAGCTGACTGGTGGTCATGAGACAGTGGGCCGTGCCCCAGGGGATAGCCACTCGGCCAGTCACTACGCTATTGCAGCCTCCGTCCCCGGAACTTTGAAGGGTTGTAGCTCCCAAACTAACAGTGATAGG
The DNA here is from genome assembly GCA_026315105.1 of Locusta migratoria. Lineage (NCBI taxonomy): Eukaryota > Metazoa > Arthropoda > Insecta > Orthoptera > Acrididae > Locusta > Locusta migratoria. Next base: position 322,220,784 of record CM048745.1, on the reverse strand, counting down.
AATGTAGTTTAAATTGATTTAGACGCAGCTGGTTTCAACGAATCCAATACACGATAGAAAAAAACTATTGTTCCATTTAAGAAATTATGTCTTTGTGCTGTAACTCTTTGGAAAATGATACCATAAACTATGTTCATAGCTCCGCAGAAAGTGTAATATTTCTTGTGTTGACCTACCGCATTAAAATTTCCCGTCACCTATTATTTTATAAGTTACAGAGGCAAACACACTTAGTGAAATACTCTATATATATATATATATATATATATATATATATATATATATATATATATATATATAGCTTTCCGATCGCCACAAAACCGTGCATAAAGCCTTCCCCGGGTAGACAATAGTAACTGTACAAATTTTCAGCTCTTTATGCCTTGTGGTTCGGACGTGATAAACGTACACCGAACAGACATTCACATTTATAGATATAGATAATGAAGAGAAGTTTAAACCTCGGATGCGTTACGACATGGAAGTGAGGCTGGAGGGCGAGCTTTCCGCGAAGCAGAGGGCGCAGACGCGAGGTTTCGCGTAGTGTAGTGCGGTGGTTCCGCCTTGGCTATCGCCCCCGGCTTATCTGCCTTCCGCCCGCGACCACAGCTCTGGCGCGTGTTGCTGACCTCGCGTCGCGCCACTGCCCAACTGTCCCCTCCTGTAGGCCTCCTACCACGACACTCATTCATCTCCAACATCTTCTAATATATAAAGCAGAGTGTCCGTATATTTGTACGTGTTGCATACAAATCTACACTTTTGTTCCAATCTTTATGAAATTTGGTACACGTAAGCTTCAATCCATGAGGACGGTCGCCGTAAGTGTAAGAATCACGTACTATATATAGTTCACGAGATATGACGTCGTAAACAATGAGATGCGCGAAAAACTGCTGCATTTTGCGACAATGCTGTTCATTTTCAACTAAACCATTGGACCGATTTCAACCAAATTTGGTACACACATTCCTTACCGTGAGGTAACAATTGCTGCATGGTTAAGAATCACACACGGCACATGGTTCAAAAGATATTACGCCATAACCAATAGAAATCGCAAAAAAAATGCCATATAATGCGACGAGACTTTCGAAATACACTGTATGAGAATGACAGTACTTAGCGACTTGCAACAAACTTTAAACAAAATTTCAAACCTTTATTAAACTTTTTCTCGCTGGCAACCATAGTAAAATTATGAAAGGAAAAAAAGTTTCTCGCTTAGTACTTTTCCGCTGTTTATGGAGTAAAACTACGGCTTTCGGTATGACGTTACAATTTATAATTTGTATACTACAAATGGTAACCGCAGTAAATTTTATAGTCAGTATACACACATGCAGCTGAATGCACCTTCTAAATCGTATCGCAGTACGACACATAGTTCATGAGATATGAGCACATAAACAGTAATGTTCATGGAAAACCGCTGCATCACGCACCAAGTGTTAATCTATTACTTCTTTACTACTAATGGTACTTCCAAGAGATTTTACAGTCATACAGCCCTGATACAAATGAATATATACCTGAAAAAGGGCAGAAATAAATAAATTAATACCCGGGCAACGCCGGGTTTTCAGCTAGTTATACCATAAAGTCCAAGACGACCAACGATGCGTTCTTCAGTAGGGAAGCCGTCTTAGGGGAATCGGCACAATGTAGCGAGGAATCCAATAATAGAACAGTCCACGCAGTCATGGAAATCATGTGGGCATGGCCACGCGGTCTGAGGAGCCATGTCACTGATTGCACGACTGCTCCTGCTGGAGGTTCGACTCCTCCCTAGGGCTCCATGACCTCAGCGTTTGGTCCCTCATCATCGTCATCACCATCATCATCATCATTAGAGACTGATTATGCCTTTCAGCGTTCAGTCTGGAGCGTAGACCCCTCATAAATTCCAATGCTAACATTCATGCCTAGTCTGATGTTAAGCCTTTTACTTCAAAATCATTCTTCACCGAATCTAAGTACTTTGTCTTTGGTCTACCTCGACTTCTGTTCGCTGTAACTACTTCATCTATGGTATTCATTCCCAGTTGTTATTTGATTTCATCAATATGGAGACACTCCCGTCTATTAGTACCTGCAACCATTCTTGCTACTTTCCTTTCTCTAACCTTAACATTATGAATAAGGTAACCTGCATCCACCCAGCTTTCACTCCCATACTACAAAGTTGGTCGAAAGATAGAGCGGTGCACTTCTTAGTCTTGGTACTGACTTCCTTCTTCCAGAAGAGAGTAGATCTTAGCTGAGCACTCACTGTATTAGCTTTGCTACACCTTGATTCAAGTTCTTTCACTATGTTGCCATCCTGTGAGAAAATACATCCTAGGTACTTGAAACGGACTACCTCTTTTAACTTTATTCCTCCTATTTGGCATTCATTCTGTTTAAATCTCTTTCCCATAGACATTTGTTTTGGAGGTATCATATATAAGCCTTACACCTTTGATAGAACTCTGAAGTATTAGACTGCAACCTTTCAATCGAATCTGCCATCACAACTAAGTCATCTGCATATGCGAGACTGCTTATTTTGTTTTCGCCTATTTTTATCCCTTAGAAAAAAATTTCCGTGTTTAGGTGGCGCAGTGATCGCCACGACCATCCAGTAAACGAGAGACTCAGGTTCGAATCCTGGCACAAATTTTCAACTTCCCCACTGATTTAATTCAGTGCCCATTGGAAGCCAATGTAGTAAATTCATGAGTGTCTTGACTATGAAACAAACCTTCCGATACTAGAGAAGTCACTCCAAAGGCGTTACGTTTCTCCGCCCTCGAAATACGAAGAGTTGTCTGTTATCTTAGAAAATGATTATCAAATAGCTGTATATGAGTTCTGAAACTTTCCAGGCTTACTTCTTCTTCTAAACATTTTCTGGTATACAACCGGGTCTCAACGACATTCTCCCGCGATGTTTCAGCCAATAACGTCCGGCCATCTTAAGGTGAGTAAACAACTACTGATGAGCCCAGGTGCAATCAGGCTAATTATGCCGAACCTTACGCATCTGAAAAGTGCTGGCGTCTGTCTGCTTGAATACTGCCACCGGTGTGGAATCGGTACCAAGTGGGGTTGATAGAGGAGGTAGAAAAGATGCAACGGAGAGCAGCGCGCTTCGTTACAGGATCGTTTAGTAAGAGTGATAGCGTTAAGGAGATGATCGATCAACTCCAGTGGAAGATTAATATAATTTGTCAGTTAGGAGTGCAACTGGAATAATTCATATACTAGGGAATACAAGTGTAATCTAAGCCACAAGCAACAAAAGCAACAAGCAACTGTGGCGTAGAATAGACTTGTATTCCCTAGTATATCCAGTGGAAGACTCTGCAAGAAAGACACTCTGTAGCTCGGTACGGAATTTTGTCTACGTTTCAAGAACATACCTTTACTGAGGAGTCTAGCTGGACATTGCTCCCTCCTACGTATATCTTGCAAAGAGACCATGAGGATAAAATCAGAGAGATTAGAGGCCACACAGAGGCATAGAGACAATCTTTCTTCCCGCGAACAATACGTGACTGGAATAGGAGGGAGAATCGATAGTGGTACTCAACGTACTCTCCGCCACACACCGTTTATAACTATGTGCTATGTGTGGCATTCACACATGTGTATCTTACAGATCTGTACAGCACCTAGGAATGTTAACAAGAGCCTCATAGAACATTTATTCGGTTATGAATTTTGCTGTCGGCAATCCACAGAGTTTCTGAGTAACAGAGGCAGTGGCAACACTTGCGGAGTAGGGACGTAGATGTAGATGTGTGAGATGCGCGGGGCAGCTGCTCGGTGGTAGAAGTGAAAGATCATCCAATCACTGAGTATCGAGTGACCCAGTCGATTTCCCTGTGTGAAATCTGAATTATAGGATTTAAATGTTTATCCAGTTGTGGGCTCTTCAGTAGTTATCAACTCACCTGATTATGACGTTTCTGGGCTAAAATATCGACGCATAATGTCAATGGGACGCGGGCGCACACCCAAAAATCATCAGAAGACGTGGATGTATGTTCAGAATTTCGAGAATGTGATTGCTACCTATTCGCCAAAGGAATTTGTCACAGTAGTTCTTTCAATATCGCCCACAGGGCTCACGATGTCATAGAGCATTATTGTCGCATTGCGATGTAATTATTTGAGTCACAGCTATTGCGGTAAGCTTTATAATTGTGTGGTTTCCCAAAATTTGGCAGGAAGAGTAATTAATTTATGTAAAGTAATTTTGAATCGCTAAGGGAACTTCTCGTTTTCTCTCACAACACATTTACATAAAACAAAACGCATGTATAGTGTCAGTAACGAAAACTACTGCTGTGGTGGAATGGCCGAGCGCTCTAAGGTGCCTTGCTGTGGAGCGCACAGTTGCTCGCTGTTGGGATCTTGGGTCCTCCTTCGGGCATGTGTGTGTGTATGTTGTCCTTTGCATAAGTTATTTTAAGTTAGTTCAAGTAGTTTGTCGGCCTAGGGACTGATGACCGCAGCACCTAAGTCCCTTAGATTTACACACATTTCAACATTCTTTTTTTAAATTACTGTTGGAATAAATAAATAGTTTCATAGCAGCATTCTCCGTACTAGGTTGGAAATTCTATTGTTTTTAATAATCATTTTCTGTTTTAAACGAATACTGAGCGTTTTTACCGATTGAGCCTGCTAGTGATGTCCACTAAATTTATCAGAATTACCACGCATTTTATCTGAAGCTGTGGAAGAAAATATTGATTTCACTACGTAATGGCCACTTACAGATTTTTCTCTAAAATGACAAATTAATTCTCTTCAGGAATTTCTCTTCTGTCAGACATTTTATATCCACATTCGGTTATCAATTTCACAACTTCCTGTGTTGTCAGATGGGCAATGTAGATCATTTCCTTTCGAAGTGTTGTGACTGCCTCTGTTACTCAGAAACTCTGTGGCTTGTGGACAGTAAAATTTATAAGCGAATAAATGTTCTATGATGTTCTGGTTAACATTCCCAGGTGTTTAACAGATCTGTAAAATACACATGTGTGAATGCCACACATAGCACATAGTTATAAACGCTTAATGATAATAGGCAAGGGATGTTAACTTACTGACATCTACAGTCCTTGCGGTACAAACCTGAATGAGCTGTGTTGTTTCGAAGCTCAAATTATATCTATTTGTGTAAAATCGGTTATATCTGCACTGCGCAGGTAGAGTTCAGTCTGTTTCTGCTGAAAGTTAGGTCTCTTACGTTTTTAATATCTGGCAACTAGATGTCATGATCTGATGACGCACCACAAGGGCGAAAAGCATAATTTTATTAATAAATTACAGTTTTACAACCGAGACTACTTTCATCATCATTCCCGTTTCCTCTGTTGATGTTTCTTACTTCGGTGTGTATCATCTGCATACATGAATAAGTAATAAAGGGAAACTGCTGAGTGTCCTTGCTTTTCTGCTCATATGTCGTAATGAAGGTATCATACCAAAATTTGCAACATGTGTTCACTATATTAATACAAGATCAGCTAACAGTATAAAGATGCAGGCCAGTTTTGCCGTGGTAAGAGAACGCATTCATTTTACTCGTAGACAATTGGATATTATATTTAAAGATTTATTTTATCTTCATTTGGATTTCGTAACTGCTGTCTATAACATCTTGAGAGTGGGTCGATTCTTCTTCTTGGGCATTTTCAGATTGGATACATAGGTGTGCTTCTAGCAGACAGCTGTCTAAATTTCAACGTCTTTGTCATCAATCCTTGACGTCTGAGAATGATACTTGGCCGAGGCAGAGTGGCCAAGCGCATTGAGGCGCTATGTTCCGATGCGCGAGGCCATTTCCCGTCGGGGGTTCGAATCCCTCCTCGGGCATGGATGTTTGTGTCGTCTTTAGTATAAGGTAGTTCATAAGTAGTTTGTAAGTTTAGGGACTGATGATCCCGCAGTTAAGTCCCTTAAGCTTATCAAACATTTGAACAATGTTACTTGTAGACAGACTGTGATAAATCTAACAAGTATGGAACTGGATGATTTTACTGTTTCATTGTTGGAAACAGGGTTTAAACTTCGCACCCACGCCTAGAAGTGTTCCTACTATGGAATTCATTTCCTCAATTGAGGAACATCTTCCGGAGGAACGGGCGGAAGAAATCAGACGTTTGGCACATTTTGCGTCGGTCCCGGGCCCCACAGAGTAACATTTCCTCGGCATAACGTGCTGCAATTCGGTCTCTTAAAGAAGATCTTGAGTTATTAATCTTACCAGCAGACAAAGGCAACGCCGCTGTTTTAATCTCAAAGGATGATTACGTGAATAAGATGGAAGATTTACTTAAAGATCCATCGTATCGGGTATTGCAAAAAGATCCTACGGATCGCATAAAACGGACGACGAATTCACTTTTGATGAAGAGCTCTATACCGGAAGACACTGTCAAAAACTTCGTCCTGGTGCAGCTGTTCCACCTAGATTATACGGATTGTCGCAGGTCAACAAAGATGGTATTCTATTATGACCAATTATTAGTAATTTGAGTGCACCAACTTACAATTTGGCAAAATTTGAAGTCTCTTCGTCTTGGTCCCTCTGATTTACTTGTGAGTTTCGATGTGGAGTCTCTCTTTATTCGTGTTCTCCTTGAAGAGTCATTGATCTTAATTAACGAGAAACTAGAAATGGAAATGACGAAGCTTTGCTGCCATCCACCTATTTCTTATTTAGTGACATTTTGAACAGACTGACGGTGTGGCTATGGGGAGTCCTCTGTCCCCCATATGGAGGACTTTGAGGAAATTGCACTGAAAACATCTTTTTTGAAGCCAACTTGCTTTTTTAGATACGTTGACGATATGTTTCTTTTTTGGCCACGTGGAATAGGTTCTCTGCACCGGTTCTTATATCATTTTAACTGTCTCCATCCTAACATCAAATTCACGATTGAAATTGAAAAGGACGGCAAGTTACCATTTTTGGATGTGTTGGTCTATAAACGGAACTCTTGGACATAGAGTTTACAGGAAACCGACGCATACTTATAGGTATTTACATGCGACCAGCTGTCACCCTCCGTTTCAACGTGCAGGAGTTCTACGAACTTTGATAAAAAGAGCTTATGCCATCTCGGATGTTGAAAATTTACCTCAAGAGCTGCAACATCTCAAGAATGTGTTTCATCAAAATGGCTATATAGACAGGCAGATTCGACGGGCTTTTGAGTTCGGACCATCACGCGAACCAGCTGAAAATACTTCCAGTTCTGTTGCTTTCCTTCCTTATGCTGGTAACGTGTCTGCCAAGGATTTTAAAGAAACAAAAAATAAAGTGTATTTTTCGTCCACCAGCTAAGACTAGAGCACTTCTTGGCTCTGTTAAAGCTGATAGGCCTAAGAAAGCCTGGCGTTTATAAAATACCTTGTGAGTTCGTCAAAAGATACATTGGCCAGACTTTTCGTACCGTCAGTGACAGATGTGTTGAACACCACCGCCATACGCGATTGATGCAGCCTGAAAAATCCGCGGTGGCTGAACACTGTCTCTCAGAGGGACTCAGGATGCTATACGATAAGACACAAGTTGTTGCAAACACCTCACGTTACTGGGATTGTGTTTTGAAAGAATCAATTGAAATCAGAATAACAGATAACATAATTAATCGTGATAGTGGTTATTTTCTGAGTAAATCGTGGAATCCTATGTTATCAGACCTGAAGAAACATCGGCATCCGCATCAAATAGCAACGAATAACAATCTACAACGATCTATCGGTTTTGACATTACCCACCACGAAGGCGCTACAACTTCTCTCGCGCCAGGGGTCAGCAGCTACGAGTAAACTCACGCCCTCTGTACTTAGCACATGCGCCTTCGTACTTTCGTTGCGAATGTAGAGGCAGCCGTTCCACACTTTCAGTCAGAGAGTGGCTTAGCTTCCTAACCTGATGATGGCGGCTAGATGGACCGCATAAATATTGTACAGATGTCAGAATGATCCGCCTGGAAACCCGTGACGAATTTGATCAATTAATACGCCGGGGAAAGTCTACATAGCCACAAGAATAACTATAAACTGTAACAATCGCAATATTTGCTCAAAAACACTTGTTTCTATATCTAGTTTTATTCAGAATGTAGATATGCCATTTTTATGACGCAATGGATCTGTATGATACGCAGATAATTTATAAGTATTCACTGAGTTATTTAAGAATGGGGACACGGAGTAGTAGTTCTTTAACATGCTCTCGTTCGAGTTAATGTATGGGTCGTTAGTAAAGTCTGTGAATAAATGAAGAACATTTCAATTTGGCTTATAGAGTAATATGAGTTAAATTCTTTAACAAGTAAATTTTAAGCACCAATTTTGATTAATTAAACGTATTTCTAGAATACCTAAATGTTTTTCTGCTTCCCATGGTCATCACGCAGAACTCTGTGTGGGTTCCAGATCTCTTTGACCACGTACAGTGTTGATTACGTTGTAAATCTGTTACCCAGTCTTCGCCGGTGATGAGAAGCAGATGGCGGTCAAGGTCGCTTGAAAAGATCACAAAGGTCGGTGCCAGCACAACCTGTCGTTACGAGGCCACTGCCTCTTACGGAGATACCCAGTTTAAACTTAACTGACGTACCAGACATGGCCATCTCCCTGGTAAGAAGTGAATAATATGTGTGATGAACTTCACACTGAACGATACATTAGGAGGCTTAAGTCGACCATCAGTAAGATAACTGAGAATTTGTGTTCCGTATCCACTACTTTTGAAAGTAGCTTCCCGATAAATTACAAAGGTGATCCCCGGTTAATCATAAAGTTGTGTAACTAACTGTTCGTAAATATAGCTACATACTGGTATTCCCATTTTTAATATTATATACAGACTAAATTAGTAATTCCTGTCTATCATCTGTTATATCTTGAATTAGCGAACCTGTCAATGCATCACAATTACTAAATATAATCATTGTAATTTGAAAGTCTTCTGTTAGACCGTGTTTGCGCTACAAATGTAGGATTGTTAGTCCAGCTTTATTAATGTATGTATCTAAAAGATGTACGGTATAGTAGCAACTGTAATAATAGCAGTGCGCAAATCCTAGATTGTAAAAATACCGAAATAGGATAGTTCACAATAGTCACATTGATAATAACAGCCGCCCATACTGTTGCAGATGACACGCTGTATGTCGAAACAACGGCAACAAACACAATAGAATGTGCAATAGCTAAATGATAAGTTACGATAATGACTGTTTACATAATTATACGTTGTTGTTGTGGTCTTCAGTCCGGAGACTGGCTTGATGCAGCTCTTCACAATACCCTATCCTGAGCAAGCCTCTTCAACTCCACATCGCCGGCCGCGGTGGCCGAGGTGACTGAGGCGCTCCAGTCACGGTCAGCACGGCCACTACGGTCGGGGGTTCGAATCCCCCCTCGGGCATGGATATTTGTGCCGTCCTAGTTCGTAAGTAGTTCATAAGTAGTTTGTAAGTTTAGGGACTGATGACCCCGTAGTTAAGTCCCATAAGCTTAACAAACATTTGAACATTTGAACTCCACATAAGAACGGCAACCTACTGCTTACTGTATCCTTCTCTTGGTCTCCATCTGCGGTTTTTACCCCACACACTTCCCTCCAACACTAAATTCGTAATTCCTTGATGTCTAAGAAAGTGTCCTACCAATCTATCCCTTCTTTTAGTCAAGGTATGCCAGAAATTCCTTTTCTCCCCAATTCTGTTCAGTACCTCCTCATTAGTTACGTGATCCACCCACCTAATCTTCAGCATTCTTCTGTAGCACCATATTTCAAAAGCCTCTATCCTCTTCCTGTCCGCGCTGTTTATCGTCCATGTTTCGCTGCCATACAAGGCAACACTCCAGACAAATGCCTTCAGAAAGGACTTCCTTAGGCTTATATCAATATTCGATGTTAACAGATTTCTCTTTTTCAAGAACGCTTTTCTACCCATTGACATTCTGCATTTTATATCCTCTGTACAGCGACCATCAATAGTTATTTTACTGCCCAAGTAACAAAACACACCTATCTCCTTAATTGTTTCGCTACCTAATCTAATTCCTTCAGCATCACCTGATTTTCTTAGACTACACTCCATTACCCTAGTTTTGCTCTTGTTAATGTTCATCTTATATGCACCTTTCAGCACACTGGCCATTCCGGGCAACTGCTCTACCAGGTCCTTTGCTGTCCCTGACAGAATTACTATCTCGTCGGCAAAACGCAATGCTTTTAATTCTTCACCCTGAACTTTTATTCCTTCAAATTTCTCCTTGCTTTCCTTTATAGGTTGCTCAATGTACAAATCGAATAACATTGGAGAAAGGCTACAACCGTGCCTTACTCCCTTCCCAACAATCGCACCCCTTTCATGCCCTTCAACTCTGACAACCGCTGTCTGGTTTCTGTACAAGTTGTAAACAACCTTACGTTTTTGTACAAGTTGTAAATAACCTTGCTTCAGAACGTGATAGAGTGTATTCCAATCAACATTGTCAAAAGCCTTCTCCAAATCTACAAAAGCTAGATATGTAGTTTTGCCTTTCGTTAATCTATCTTCTAAGATAAGCCGTAGAATGAGCATTGCTTTCCGAGTTCCTACATTTCTCCTGAATCCAATTGGTCTTCCCCGAGGTCGGCTTCTACCAGCTTTTCCACCCTTCTGTAAATAATTCGTGTTAATATTTTGCATCCATGACTTATTAAACTGATGGTTCTGTAGCTTTCACACCTGTCTGCGCCTGCTCCAATGCGCCACCCAAGTCGCCGCGCCACTACAAGACGGGCGATAAGTCGCTCTGAAGTACTTCGCCCGCAGTGCCGGTACCTTTTTGCTTACCTCGCGCACTGGCCAGTAGGAAGAAGGGGGCTCGCCTACATATGCCGACGCACCACGCAGTTCACGGAGTTCTAATGTTTGACAGATACCATCCAGGACTTCCATCGACTAGAACCAGCAGTCTACAAGCCAGAACAGTGCTATTGCCAGATGTCGTAATAATACATCGCAGAACTGTATAATAGCTTGGAAGTGTTTATTTAATTCTGTAGTAAAGTTCTTGTGGACTAATCAATTCTTTCAGTCACAGACCCATGTCCACATCGTTGCTAGTCACTGTCCACCTCCCGCTCGCTCTGCGTCACAGAGACATGGCACATATGCTGCTCCCTCTCTGTCCACCTCCTCATCTCACTTCTTTCTGCCCACCTCATCCTCCACCTACCTATGCCTCTTCCTGCTCCTTTGCGGCCTCCTCCTCCGCCATCGCCTCCTCCTCCTCCGACACCTACATCACCTCCTCCTCTATCAACCCATCCTCCACCGCTCTCTTACAATCTCCTCCTGTTCACTCTCTCTCTGTTCATCTCCACCCCTTCATATAAAAAACTGCACATATCTGTCAAATTTCATGGTGATTGCTGAAACGATGTCGATGTTTGGAGTAAGCAACGCCCCGTCATGCACTGTACAAAAACTTATATGGACAGTGACGTTTCTCTCATTTCGAAATTCAAGTATCAAAATTCAATCAAGATCGGAATAAAACTGGGGTGTCAGAGTCTATTGCAAAGAACCTTTCGTCATGCGCCTTACCAATTACTATACAGACAGTGCCGCTTCTCTTGTTTCGTTGTTCAAGTATGCAAAATTTTATTGTAGTCATTGGAACGGCATGACAGCGCAAAAATACGAATATTACCTCATGTGGCGAGGCGAATTCAAAATTAACAATTTCAATTTTTTTCGATTTTTCGGTGCCATGTTTCGGGATAAATTGTTCTTCATCCAAACCATCCAGAGACGCACTAAAACATACATACAACATTTCATCGAAATAGGTCCAGCTGTTCAGGAAGAATTGTAAAAGAAGACCCTTTACTAAAAAAGGATTAGATGTAGTAATATTCTGGTCCAAATATATTCTTATTTGTAATTGATTAATTGTAATTGTTTCTTTTAATGGTTCTGACACGAGAATAATGGTAGTTATAACTATCATAATTACATTATTTATGTTTAAAAATTAACACTAGATAGTTTTGAGTGACATTCCAAAAGTAAGTATCGTCATTCTTTTTCAAAGAGAACGGTGTACCATGCCATATGACTCCACACACGTTGGGAGGTTCAACAATAGAAGAACAGTCAACAGAGAAGTAATAATGCACTCACAGAGCGCCTTAGAGGTGTTCGTAGCAGCAGACTGGCGTGCGTGAGGCATGGGTACCGAGGAACTGACTCACTAGAGTGGTGCGATAGATACGAGGGACAAGTGAGATCCTATTGCAGACCTAGGTTCGAATCCAAGCCTTGACACAAATCTTAATTCAATGTTTCGCCTTGTATCATTATTGTAGATAAAATTGAGACAAAGAGGTATCGGGATCTGACAATTTATTGATTTAAATATCACCTGCTCTTCAGTTACAGGGAGGATTATTCACACAGTGTTCAATGCTGGGGTGTTTTTTCACTGTTCTAAGGCATCGGCAATACTAGTTCGAATTAAAAAGAACTTCAAAATGGAGTGATAATTATAAAAATACACACCACCAGTCGATTTTTCCAATGACAAGTAGTTTAGACATTTCTCTGATGTCATTTTTTTAAACAATTTTATATATCAGTCAACAGGTTGCCTAGTTTCGTTGTCGCTAGGGACAACTTCATCAGAAGAATAAAAACAGTTACTTAAAATGATAATAACAGAATAAATATCTTATATAAGACAAGATTTTTACACAGGCTGAACAGTTAAACCATCAGTACTTACATGAAACTCATGACGTCAAAAATATTACGAGCAGAATTGCTCAAGTCGATAACAATAAAAAAACTAGCATTCTTGCCATGCAAATAAAATCAGTGTGGGGTGAAGGACATGAAGGAACTGCCTACGAGGCATCAAACAGGCAGCCACGTAAACGTGCACTAGGGCGCGCCACATGCGGGCCACGAGACACGTGGGCAGCACTAAGGTTACATAAGTACGGACATAATAGTTTGCATTTGTGAAAGGTTAGACAAAAATTGTTTATAATGTTATATTCCAGGATTAAATAAAAATTCCAATTAGGAGAAAATGTGAGAGAAAATCGTCACAAGTATGCAAAGCATACGTACTTACAAAAGACATTTATCAATAGCTAAGTAGTATAAGCAATTGTGCATACAAAACCATTTTACAAAAAACTGACAAGATCACGGTATAGCAGAAATAATGAATTAAAGTGAATGAAGTACAACCAATTTAAGGACTAAGCAATGTTACTGAAGTGGAGGAGGGAAAAAATCCGGAATACAAGCATCACTTTAACGTGAGCACCGGCTTGAAAGCGTTAAGCATCTTTATATGTTCCTCTAGGGGTAGCCATTTGTCCAAAGATTGTAAACAACACTGTAGGACTTTCCAAAATTCATTGTGACTAGGTTGTCTATCATTACTTCAAGGGAACAGAGAGCATCAAGCTACATTGTATTGACAAAATGTGTATTGTTGTTTGATATCTAAGTATGAGTAGATGATGAAAGACTTTCAAATTATTATAACAAGGGAAGAAAACGGAATAAATGGTAAATTTCGTATACAGCACTACCCCACACCTGAAAGTGCTCAAGTTAGTCCTCAAAGTGCAGAAGCGGAATTTGATGAAGTGGTTAAAATAAAGTGGGAGAGAACAAGCCGCGTTATCACATTCCAAGTCACTTTCACATTCACGCAGTCCCGAATCAAAAGTCACACGAATTACATTTTCAAATGATGTACTACTTGAAGGGCCACCTTCAGGCTCAGATTCCTCCTGTCCTTCAAATTCCGTAAATCTATCCAGCGCAACGTCGTGTATTTCTGTGTCGTCGCCATTACATTTCTGAATTATTATGTTATCTGACTCAATATCCTCGGCCCTGCTGTCATTTCCACATTCAGCACTTCGCAACTTGGTCCTTAATATTTGGACCACATGCGTAGGATTAATTCTATTCATGATATCATTGCACTGTATATTATTTACACAGTGACTAGCTTGTGAACGCGCCAAGAGACAAATACGTACTCCAGCTACAGCGCGGCTACACTAACAAGGAGGCCACATGGGTATCGGATTTTAAAATTTCATTATATTTACGGTACGTGAAGTTCAGAACTTAAATAACAATCAGCCAAAGCCATTCGAAGCAACTCTCTAAAATTCTCGATAAAATCGGCTTTGAAGATTTGCAAAGTGCACGTAAGTACCGATAATTAAAACAATTGCAGCATATGTCGGTGTAGCTCAGGTGGTGCCGGGCGCCGTGGCTCAGCGCGTCCGGTCATAGGACTGAATGCCCTCTGTAACAAAAAAGCTAAGCCAACAACACATTGAAAAAACACAATCAGCGACCGCAAAGAAAAAAATTCCTCACAGATGAAAAGAAAAAAAAAAATGGTAGGGTTCTGGTCTCACAACCATAGAGTCCGTGGTACGAATCCCACTGACATACATTTTTCCATTTTCGAATTCCATAAAACGTTTTGGAATCTCTAATTACACATGTTGTATCAGTTTTTGTTTATGAGTATGTAGACGAACTGAAAATTTTGTCGTCACGTAAAACGATGGTTGGCTAGGTAAGCTGCTTGGAAAGCCATTAGTCGGTATGGAGATGACTTTCCAAAAACAGTCGTACTCTTCACAAACTGAACAATCAAAGACTACCGTCGACAACTAACAGTGAAGCCAGTACTGTAAAAATGTAACTTATGTTTTATGATTGAATCCATCATTATTAACAACCTTTTATAAAAATATGGAAAATTACGAATGAACAAAAATACGTGCATTTTTCGTAAAAATTACCATTAGATACTAAAATGGTGTACATATTCGAACACAACAAAAAGAAAAAAAATCTGTCACGGCAGGATGCGAACCAGCGACCCCAAGGTTGTAAGGTCAGAACACTAACATCTTTTTTTTATTTCTTTTTATTTTTTATTATTATTATTATTATTTACTTTTGGGTCTCCTGCCTCCCCTTCAACCCATCCTTACGCTCGCAAAATTCTGCCTTCTCGGCCCGGCTTCTTCGCCTTTAAAATAATTTAATTCCACTAGGTAAAATAACATCGTTGCCCTCTACAGAAGAAGGTACAGAAGCTGTTTCCGTCAGTGAAGTCACAGCATAGCAACTGACATTAACAAAGGAAGCTTAAAATTTGTTCGGGAAAGAAACTCGGAAACGTTGACCCTCAATACGTCTTAATTGATTGATTTATTTTGTTTTCCTTTTATTTTCTCCATACTGCAACCTCAGCATATAAACAGTATTCGAGCCGTCCACGGTTGCCGAGAGGTCTGCGGCGTGTCAGTCACGGTCTGCATGCCGCTGCGGTCGGTAGTTCGAATCCCCCCTCGGGCATAGATGTTTGTGCCGTTTTTAGTATAAGCTAGCTCATAAGTAGTTTGTAAGTTTAGGGACTGATGACCCCCTAGTTAAGTCCCATAATCTCTACAAACATTTGAACATTTGATTTTGACAGTATTCAAGGTCTGTCTTCTCGATATTTGCTTTATTATGTTTCCCCAAGCAGTATGCCTGGTGTCGTTTTCCTGGTATCCCTTTTGTCATCCTGCGTTCTCTCAATTTGTCGTCTCTTAGCCCTGAGTGCGCCATGCACCGTAAGTCGCACATGTTCTGGTGATGTGCAGGGATATGAAGTTTCTTTTTCTTTCCCTAAGTACTGGAGATGAATTGCTTTTGAAAATAAAATTGAAAATGTGAAAGAAAGGTAGCTCAACCCCTCTCCGTCGACGGTAGGTAATGTGAAACAAACCATCTTCTTAAGTAATTGAAGAAAAATGATCTAAATGAAACAATAAGAGATAAACGTTGACAAACCTTGAATATTGGATGCCGCATATCCCTTTATTTCGGTTTTCGTCTTTCCTCGTCCTTTGTTCGTTTCTTTTTTTCTGTTTTTTTTTTTTTTTTTTTCCCTTCATATCCTCGTTATTTGTATCGCCGTTATATAATTCGCAAATCTTTTCCTATAGTTAGCACCCTTCTCCAAGAGTTTGTCTCTTGTGGCGAGGTACACTCTATAGCCTGAGTATGAGGCCTTCTCTTGTGCAGTGGTGATGTAGTATAGTGTATGTCCTACTAACCAGGTCCACGTGTTTTTCTTGTTGATTGGGTAGTAATTTCCGTCAGGTTTCAGTACTGAGATGATAGGAATGTGTTGATGTGCTGTTCTGCACAGGATTTTTCTGCGCCATTCCCATATAAGTTAACATCTGAGCTACACCGACAGATGCTGCAAATTTTTTAATTATTTGTACTTAAGTGTACTTTGCAAAACTTCAAAGTCGATTTTCTCCAGAATTTTTGATAGTTGCGTCGAATGGCTTTGACTGATTGTTATTTGAGTTCTGAATTTCACGTAGCATTTATATTTAAAAAATTCCAAAATCCGATACCCACGTGGTCTCCTTGTAAGCCACCATTTAGTGGCGCTGGCAGAGAAGTTGCGGCGATTTGCATGGAAATGACGCACACCACTTTTTTGTTTATGATTGCTTCTTATTCTAAGCACGTTTTCGTGCTGTTCAGATCGTTGGAGGTCAAAGGTGTACCTTGCATAGGCGTAGCCAGGATTTGATTTCGGGAGGGGTTTTCAACAAATGAACATCGTAAAAAAATTACTTGTGTCTTTTAATAACAAACGTCAAAATAGACATTCACGGCTGTTGATTTGCTTCGGACGAAGAGGTGCACAGTCTTGCCCGCAGTGGGATAAATCTATTTACAGTAATGGCGATTTTTTTTTCGAAATAATGATGGCAGAAAATTCTTAAACATAGGAGACGCATTGAATTAAAATTTGTGATGTGGCCGGGATTCGAACCCGGGACCTCCTAATTACTAGGTAAGCGCTATACACCACTCAGCTAACACAGCGTTCCAGCCAAAGCAACTACACGGACTGTTTTAAAGCACGTCTCCCTCCACACCATATACTTTCAAATGTTCAAATGTTTGTATATGGGACTTAACTATGGGGTCATCAGTCCCTAAACTTACAAATTACTTATGAACTACTTACGAACTAGGACGGCACAAATATCCATGCCCGAGGGGGGGATTCGAACCCCCGACCGTAGAGGCCGTGCAGACCGTGACTGGAGCGCCTTAGTTCCCTCGGCCACCGCGGCCGGCCCATATACTTTAATTCTGTCTCATGTTCCCTCTGAAATGCGTATCAAAGTGCCACGGCTCTCCTATATTGGAATAGCACCCCAGCAAAGAACGCGAATGGGAACAATCCCGCCTTGTTCCTCAGGCCGAAGTAATGTAAATATCAACAATAACACATTTCCTTGAGACAACATTGTCTCGTTATACCAAAGGTATTGCAATACAGTCCGTGCAGTCACTTGGGGGCAAAGCTGGATTACCTGAGTGGTGTACAGCACCTACCTAGTAAGTAGGAGATCCCAGGTTCGAATCCCGGCCAAAGCAGAAAATTCTGATCGCGACTGATAAATTCGGATGGTTTCTGCTTCCTGCGGCTGTTGCCAACTTGCTTACACACAAGGCAAGTTTGCCTCTTCTCTCAAACTTAACCTGAGACATAAAGAAACAGTTCCGGATCATGATGTAATGAACATCGTTCCAGAAGATCTATTAATCGCATACTTAGGACACATTCGTAGTAGACTCTTCTTGCCATCGTACACTAGTTTTTTTTTAATGATTTCCAGTCTAAGGTGTACAGCAATCAGTGAGAATGAATATTCGTTCAGTAACATACCTGGTTGATTGCAGATTGTTTTCTTCTGTAATTAACGACGCGTATCGCCCTTTAGCAGGGCATCCTCAAATTATGTGCGTACAGAATTTATACAAAATTATAAGGCGGAATTACAAAACGGGCAAAATAAGTCCGTGTCTCATTATTCCCGCCGCCGTGGAGTAGCCGAGCGGTCTAAGGCGCCTCGCTGCGGAGCGCGCGGTTGCTCGCCGTCGGAGGTTCGAGTCCTCCCTGGGACGTGTGTGTGTGTGTGTGTGTGTATTTGTGTGTGTGTGTGTGTGTGTGTGTGTGTGTGTGTGTGTTGTCCTTAGCTTAGTTTACCTTAGTTTAAGTAGTTTGTAAGTTACGGACTCATGACCATGCAGTTTAGTCCGATAGATTTAGAAACATTTGAACATTTTTTTTTTTCATTATCCCCGTTTTGTAATTCCGCCTTGTAATTTTCTGTACGCAGATAATCTGAGGATGCCCTGCTAAAGGGCGAAACGCGTCATTAATTAAAGAGTAAAACAATCTGCAATCAAGACGGTGTTTTACTGAGCGACTAGTTTTTTATGTCGATAATGAACTGTTGAAAAAAACGGGATAACCCTGAGTAGAGAGAAAGCAGTCTTAAAAAATAACGTAAGGATTGTTAAAAGACGATAAGGGAAAAAGAAAAAAAAGTCGGATCATCACATTGCATAGATCAGCCGTTTTTAACAGTTTGAGAAGGCAGTAATTTGACGTGAACATTAAAAGGCAATATATTTTTAGACAATTTCTGCCCCTTTCCCATTAGCTTCGTTAAAATTTCGGGAGGGGTTTTAACCCCTAAAACCACCCCTTGCTGCGCCCTTGGTACCAGTGGCGGACTAAGGCTGTTGGAGGCCCGGGGAGGCGGCGAAACAAAAGGAGGCCGCCCCCCTCCCGTCCACTTGGAAATACGAGGTACGTCCAGAAAGTAAGTTCCGTTTGGTTATGTAAAACAAACGTGTACAGATACAGAAAAAATATTTATTGTACAATAACTGTTAAACTACTTTTCTACATAGCTGCCGAAATTTTGTAGGCACTTGTTATAGCGTGGCACAAGTTTCTGTATGCCTTCTTCATAGAAGGTTGCCGCCTGTGTATTCAGCCATGTGGTAGCATGTTCTTTCAGCTCGTCATCATCGGTGAAGTGTTGTCCACCAAGGACAGATTTTTAGGTGTAAGAAGAGGTGAAAGTGGCTAAAAGAGAGGCTCGGGCTGTACGGATGATGATCAAACACGACCCAGTGAAATTCCCGTAAGAGTTGTTTTGTCACATTCGCCATATGAGGTCGGCACTATCGTGGAAAGAAACACCACTTTTTTATGGAAATCCTCTTCTTACACCTAAAATTTGTCGTGTCAACACTTCAACGATGGCGAGCTGAAAGAACGTGCTACCACATGGCTGAATACACAGGCGGCAACCTTCTATGAAGAAGGCATGCAGAAACTTGTGCCACGCTCTGACAAGTGCCTACAAAATTTCGGCAGCTGTGTAGAATATTAGTTTAACAGTTGTAGATTTTTGTACAATAAATATTTTTTTCTGTATCTGTACACGTTTGTTTTATATAACCAAACGGAACATACTTTCTGGACGTACATCGTATATGACTACAAAACAGTAACTTTTTTGAGATTTGGAGGCCCCACAGGACGATAGGCACGGGCCAGTCTAAAAAGAATTACTTTCGAGATTTGGACGTCCCAGCAGAAAGAGATGCCAAGCGCGCTCCCCCCACACACACACACAAAAAAAAAAAAAAAAAAAAAAAAAAAAAAATAAAAAAAATAAAATAAAAAAACTGCTTTTGAGGCCTTTTGAGGGCCCCCCCAAGATCGGAGGCCGGGGCAGTCCGCCCCCTAGGCCCCTCCCGCCCCCCCCCCCCCCCCAAGTCCGCCACTGCATGAGGATGTAGTGATTGTTATTTATCGGCCGCGGTGGCCAAGGAGACGAGTTTGTGACACTTGCGGGGAAAGGAAATGTGTAGACACTTGCGGGGAGACCCGAACGCTGCAGGTAGTGAACAGGGTGGTCTCCAAGTAGGGATACACAGGGATACACCACCCCTACTCCACGCCCTCCAGCCGCTACCTGTGCATTATTCAGGTAAAGGCCAACCGGGCGACGTGGAGCAGTAGCTGCCAATTTCGCATCATTTTTCCTGGAAGTCTTGCAACTTGTTTCTCCCTGTTGGTTTATGCCCAGTTCGGAGTAAAAATGGTTCTATATGAGGTGATTGAAAATAGAATTTATCTTTTAACATTTTTCGGTGTGTGACTTTATGTATTTGTAATTCGAATATAGTCAAATCGTTTTGGGGTCTACGAATAAACGCTTCAAGTATGTAAAATACTCCTTGACTTATTATGAACGTTTTTTAATTAAAGGTTTAAGGTTGCGTCTTCTATTAAAAAGCATAGTAGCTGTTTTTAAAGAGATGGAAGTTGCGTGATAGTGGGGTTAACTACATAGCGGTCAATGACATCAACGTATCTGTGCAGGATGCCTAATATATTTATTGCTTGTGCAGGTGTCTTGATATGCTTAGTGTTCTGAATAATATGCTTTTAGGAGGTATGACTGTGGAAAATCATCGTCTTGTAGTAGCAGAGAATGTCTTAATAACTCTCCAAACATTATCACTATTAAAATACCTTTTTGTTTTCAGGAGGAACACTCAACGAATTAATATGTAGTTACTATGTTGCTCTTCAGCTTGCAAAGGGTTGTACAAGTACAAGTTTAGGGACTGATGACCCCGTAGTTAAGTCCCCTAAACTATACAACCATTTGATTTAGACATTTCTCTGATGTCATTTTACGTCCCCTATATAATTACAGAAACATCAACTAGGTACATACACATACCCATATAAACAGAAAAAAACTACAATAGATGTCAAATATATAATCGTTACACATGAATAACATAACATCAGCAACAGATACCATTCACATAATTATATCATGCACGACAGTTCGTAAGCTCTGCGTGCGCCCATATCACAGGTTCTATTGATCGCAGTGACCCATCAGAAGAATGCGCATACTATAGCTGTCCTTCAGCAATTTAAACAATACAACATAACATCAGCAACAAACAGAGATACAATTCACATAACCATACCATGCACGAAAGTTCGTAAGGTTTGCATGCGCCCATATCACAGGTTCTATTGATCGCAGTGACCCATCAGAAGAATGGGCATACTATAGCTGTCCTTCAGCAATTTAAACAATACGCACATTATGCATCACATTGAAATTGAACAAAGCGACTGGTTTTGCACAGTAGGTGTGGTCCAGCGTGGGCCGTATACAGCTTATGAAAGCATCATTTGTTCATCGATGGTTCCTGAGAAAATAAAGAAAAATCGTGATTTGGGGCTATCAAAAATTACGGGTATAACCACTTCTGTACTTTCTAAACATTGAAAAAATATCTAAATATTTACCGCATATAAGCCCTTAAATTTATATTTTCCAAAACAAATAATAATAATAGCGTTATTTGTATCCATAGGTTCAAAGATGTACTTAATATCCTATTTTAGCCGATTTTGCACTGTGAGCGAAAATATCGAGATAACGAAGCACAGTAAAAGGTGTAGATGCTTTAGATCTTTATGTAGACATAGTACTTTCCCGTTTTCATATGCCTTTATCTCTTTTCAATATACACGAAAAAACATGATATTTGGCCAATAAAAGTGCCAATAGTGCCGAAAGATGACCTTTTTACAGCTATGATATTTACCATCCGACTGTAAGTTATCTGCACACCTTACAGTATAATGTCTTCATTCCATAAAGGTTTTATTTTGTTATAGGTACTGAACACAGTTATTGTGCTTTCAGCATAGTGTTTCCATATGACATTGTTATGTTGACAGTGTGGAAACTTGACAACAGCAGTGCTAGACTTCTTGGTGTGCCTGTACCCAGGAAAAGCCATTAGCCGCCCCAAGGGCCCCGGGTTCCCCGCAAGTGTCACTCCCCGCAAGTGTCACTCCCCTCAAGTGTTCCAACCCCAAGGAGACTGAGGCTCCAGTCACGGTCTGCA
Organism: Locusta migratoria; assembly: GCA_026315105.1. Taxonomy (NCBI): domain Eukaryota; kingdom Metazoa; phylum Arthropoda; class Insecta; order Orthoptera; family Acrididae; genus Locusta; species Locusta migratoria. Next base: position 322,198,885 of record CM048745.1, on the reverse strand, counting down.
CGGCCACTACATTGCTTCTAGTGGGGCCTGCTGACAGGCCAAGCCGACAGTCCCTGAGTACAACAGTCGGCAGAAGTAGCGGCAGCATGAAAGCTGCTCACAGCAACAGCTGCGCCTTGCAAGTGTTGCGGCGTGCAATGTGAAGGATCGCGCGACTCCAAATACTGTATGAATACATTTACTGTTCAGTACTTCTTATTGGCAAGTGTACAGTTAGATTATACGAATAATCGGTTATCCGAACATCCATGTCCCCCAATTACACTTCGGATAATCGACGTTCTACTGTATATAATATTTTAGCTGAATGAAGGATTTTCGACTTTTAACTTTTTGAATACTGCCAACAAACTTCAAACGCACGAAGTGAAATCCAAACATTGTTCCCATCTCAGAATATAAACATAAAAAGGTATTGCTTGTCCGCTAAAACGTCCACCCTGGCACCTGCTGAAGTACTAGCAATGTGTGACAATACTGTTCATGGTTTGATTAGCGGCAGGGGGCCAAATTTTCGTGATTGAGTAAAACTTCATTGTTTATTTTTACTAGCTTCTGCCTGCGACTTCATTCACGGGGGTTCGAATCCCCCCTCGGGCATGGATATTTGTGCCGTCTTTAGTATAAGGTAGTTGATAAGTAGTTTGTAAGTTTAGGGACTGATAACCCTGTAGTTAAGTCCCATAAGTTCTACAATCATTTGAACATTTTTGATTGTTATTCGCCGCCTGTGCCGGGGTGGGGTACTCACTGGGGGCGCGACGGCTGGCTGCGCAGGCGGTCCAGACTGCCCGAGCTGAAGGTGTGGCGGTGCTTGTCGAGCGGGCTGTGCGTGGGCGTGACGGGCTGGCTGTGCGAGCCGCCGCCGCCGTGGCCGCCTCCACCGCCGCCGCTCAGCACCCTCCGCAGGCGCAGGCGCAGCGGCACGACGCGCTTCTTGCCTTCCCGCGGGCTGTCCATCGCGACACTGCCCCCGGCTGCCCGCCGGCGCCACCGCCGGATACAGACCGGCTGCCGCACGCACCGCTTCCGTCGGGACGTTGCGTCCCTGCCACTGCCACTGCCGCTGCCACCGAGCGATACCGCCACGCTCGCACGCGCCTCGGCCGCAGCTGCAACGCATTACCCGCCTGCTGGCCGAACCCACGATTGCTCTCCGAGACACGACGCCAACCTAAGGGCGGGCGCACACGGGACACTTTGTGTCGCGCCACTGAGTCTCCATCGCCAGTTTCACGCGGTTGTAGAGTCGGTCTGTGGCGCGGAAGTCGTGTTCAAGGATGGTTCCGTGGTCGACGGCCGTACTGGATATGCATATGTCCATGGTGAGCATTTCGAACAGCATTCACTGCCCTGTGGGAGTAGCGTGTTCACTGCGGAATTGGTTGCCATCTGTCGGGCACTTGAACATCTCAGAGCGTGCCCTGGGGAGTCTCTGGTCATCTGTTCTGACTCCCTGGGTGGCTTGCAAGCCCTCGCCAAATGTTTCCCGAAACACCCTTTGGTGCTATCCACCCCCTTCTCCCGAACCGACCACCCCAACACCCTAGTTTAGTCCTTACACCCATCCCTTTTCTTCTCCCTCTCCTAACCTTTTAACCTCATTATGGCGCAGCAAAAAATCAACATCTTGTACTCCAATATTCGCTCCCTTCCCACCAATAAGCTCCTCCTCATGAAAAACATTAACCCAACACTGCGTGGATGCCTTTCTCCTCAATGAAACCTTTCTCTTCCCTCACGTACATGTTAGTAGCACCCCATATCTCCAACACCGCCGCAACTCTCTCCATCCCTCTGCACGAGGTGGAGTTGCTTTTAGCCATCTCTGACAGCACCCGGTTCGGCAACATCCCCTCTTCAACATCGCTTCTGAACATCCTATCCACACCCTCTTCCTCCCTTCTCTCACCATCACCTGCACCATCGCTTCCACGTTCCTATCCCTTATGACTTCCTTGCTCTCACAGATAGCACCTTCACGACCTACGTGATCGCCGCTGACCTCAATATCCACTCACACACTCCTGCCGGTGGCATCAGTTCTTTTCTGCCTTCAATGGCAACATTGTGCCACGTTCACGTCACACTCGCTGCTGTAGCAACACCACCCCGGACGTCGTAATTATCTCTCCAAATCTCCTTGGGCGCATCACGGCCATGTCCTTGGCCCCATAGGCAGTGACTACGACACTATTCTCTAATCCTCACCCCCAATATCCATCGCCCACAGATTCTTAGCCCGCCTCCTTTTCCTAAACTACTTCCAGGCAGACTTGGATGCCTTTCGCCTCTCCATCAAGTCGAAAACCACCCTCTCCCCTCCACTCTCCCGGCGATATCGACCAAGCTGCCTTCTTCCATCCCCACATCCCCACCAAAGCCATTCAGCCGCACCGCTCACCTTCCCTCCACAAGCTGACCTTCTCCTGCAGGAATCCCGCCGCTTGTGCTGCTCCTTCCTCCGCACCCATGGCTGGGATACACTCCTCTTCCACCGGCAACTCCAGCAACACGTGCGCAGCTTCCTGACTGCCAAAAGCTGCTGGGACTGGATTCAGAATGTGACATGGCTTAATGCCCACCTCCCTGTCGACTCGTATCGGTATTGGAACGCCTTTCATTGCCTTACTGGCTCAACACCTGCGCACACCTACCCTCTCCTCTACCTCGACCAACCCCTTCCTGGTAATGACAGTAAGGCTAATTATTTTGCCTTCTCCATCCCCAAATATCCTTTATTTCTTGTTCCCAGATGTCCATGAAGAAACCAATGTCTCCATCCAAACCCTAGCTCCCGGCTTCCAATACCTTGACTACATCCCCCTTCAGACCTTAACATCCCAATCACTGCACACAACATACAGTTGATACTGCGCACCAAACGCAATACGGCTCCTGGCCACGATCGTATCATATACCGCCACCTCAAGGAATGTCCCCTCCCTTTCCTCACCACCCCTGCTTCCCTCTATACCACCATCCTCTACAACGACTGCTAGCCCTGCCCGTGGAAAATCTCCTCATTTTCCTTAAACCCAACAAACCCCCCTTTGATGCCTCCTCTTGCCATCACATTTTCCTCACCGTGGTGTTCAACAAGGTCTTGAAATCAATCCTATCCCGTCGCATCCATCCCCACCTCCAGCTACACCACCTCCTCCCTGATACTCAATGTGGCTTTTCCACTGACGACCAAAGCCTTCACCTTACCCCTTTCCATTCAGCTCAATTCCCGTCGTGCCGCCATCTTTGTGTCCTTAGACGTTGAACGGGCCTACAATTGTCTGGCATTCTGACTTCCTCTTCAAACTCCAAACCTATGCTCTTCTGATCAACCTCAACCAGGTCATTGCCTCCTTCCTCTCAAACCACCCCACCTATGTTACCGTCCAAAACACCGACTCCCGTCTTTTCTATCCCTCTGCTGGTGTGCCTCAAGGTTCTGTCCTTTCTCCCCTCCTATATCTTCTATATACCTCTGATATGCCTAAGCTTGTCCTTCCCATACGGCCCTTCCCATACGGCTGGTGACTTTGTTGACTGGAATATATACTTTGAAATTCTAAAAACGGTAGTGGTAAAATACGGGGACGAAAGGTTATCTACAACTTGTACAGAAAAGAAGCCGTAAGACTCAAAACGACAAAGGGAGGTATTAGTTGAGAAGGATGTGAAATTTGATAAATAAGCTATTCCTGTTTGTAGACCTATGGGACCAAAGTACTCTGCTCATCGGTCTCTAGACTTACAAACTACTTAAACTGACTTATGATTAGGAAAACACACACAAGCATGCCCGAGGAAGGACTCAAACCTGCGGCGGGAGCAACCGTATGCACCGCAACACGACGCTCCAGAACGCTCGGCCAATTCCCGCGTGGCTGAGTCTCTTCATTGAACAAGCAGGGACTGTAACGAAGTACAAATTTATAAAGGGGGTAAAAAGGAGAAATAAACACTCGTTGTTGTTGTTGTTGTGGTGGTCTTCAGTCCGGAGACTAGTTTGATGAAGCTCTCCACCCTACTATACCCTGAGCAAGCCCCTTCATCTCCTCATAAGAACGGAAACCCACATCCATCTGAATCTGCTTACTATATTCTTCACTTAGCTCTCCCTCTGGGGTTCCCCCTCCCTCTCCCCCCCCCCCCCCCACACTTCCCTCCAATGCTAAATTTACGGTTCCTTGATGTCTAAGAATGTGTTCTACCAATCGATCCCTTCTTTTAGTCAAAGTATGCCAAAAATTCCTTTTCTCTCCAGTTCTGTTCAGTACCTCTTCATTAGTTATGCGATCTACCCACCTAATCTCGCCAGGTACAGCTTTCTTAACTTCCTTCTGTCACAATTCGCCATGCCTCAACCAGTACCGATATATTCAAAAGTACATCTTGTATCTGCTAATATCAATGTTGTTACTTCTATTATTACACCAACAGCAGCAGAAGGTGTCTCAGTGGTACTACTAGTATTAATCCTATTAGAGGTAAGTCAATACCATTTATTTACATCGTTTTACAGGTAATCAACCTGTATAAATTATGTTATTAATTGTTTATCTGTAAAAATCATTGTTATGTTATAGGTAACTCACATGTAAAGAAATACTGTATGTGTATAACGCTGATTCGATGTAATAGAGGGCCTGATGGCCCTTATCTGATCAGGCTAAATAAATAAATAATCTTCGGTAACATCAGATTTCAAAAGCCCATATTCTTTTCCTGTCTAAACTATTTATCGTCCAAGTTTCACTCCGATGCAAGGCAACACTCCAAACAAATGCCTTCAAAAAAGACTTCCTAACAAGTTAATATTCGATGTGAGGAAATTTCTCATTTTCAAAAAAGCTTTTCTTCCAATTGCCATTCTGCATTTTATATCCTCTGTACTACGACCATCATATGTTATTTTACTGCTCAAGTAACAAACTCACCTACCAGCTTTATTCTTTCGTTACCTAATCTAATTCCTTCAGCATTGTCTGATTTTCTAAGACTGCATTCCAGTACCCTTGTTTTGCTCTTTTTAATGTTCGTCACATAAGCTTCTTTCAACACACTGTTCATTCCTTTCAATTTCTCTTCCTGGTCCTTTGCTGTCTCAGACAGAATGACAATGTCATCAGCAAAACGCAATGATTTTATTTCTTTGCCCTGAACTCTAATTCCTTCTCAAAATTTCTCTTTGCTTTCCTTCATAGCTTGATCAATGTACAAATTGAATAACATTGGAGAAAGGCTACAACCCTGTCTTATTCCCTTCCCAACCACTGCATCCCTTTCATGCATTTCAACTTAATAACAGCTGTTTGGTTAATGTAAACGTTGTAAATAACCTTCTGTATCCAATATTTTACCCCTTATGTCTTTAGAATTTGAAAGGGTATATACCAATCAACATTCTCAAAAGCTTTCTCCAAATCTACAAAAGCTAGAAATGTAGGTTTGCCTTTCCTTAATCCATTCTTTGTCGCGATCGGTGGTCTTGGAGTAAAGCGATCGACTGGAAACCGAAGGGTAACGGGTTCGAGAACAAGTCGGACCTCGGATTCTTTCGGATGCGTTTTAACTCATCCTTCACCTTTCAAACTTAGTTTACAAGATAAATCAATCAAACGTGAAGGCTGAAAACTCAACAAAATACCTAGGAATTAGTATTACTTCAGACATAAAATGGAAAGAACACATAGATAATGTCGTGAGAAGGGCAAACCAAAGACTGCGTTTTATTGGCAGAACCTTCAAAAGATGCAACAGAACTACTAAAGAGGCTGCATACACTACGTTTGTCCGTCCTTTTTTTTTGGAGTATTGCTGCCCAGTGTGGGATCCTTATCAGGTGCGTTTGACGGAGGACATCGAAAGACTCCAGAAAAGGGCTGCTCGTTTCGTATTGTCACGATGCAGGGGAGACAGCGTTACGGAAATGATACAGGATCTGGAATGGGAATCATTACAACAACGGTGGTTATCGCTGCGGAGTGGGCTACTTACGAAATTCCAATCGCCAACATTCTCCTCCGAATGGGAAAATATATTGTTGACTCCCAATTACATAAGCAGAAATGATCATCGGAATATAATACGAGAAATCAGAGCTCGAACATAGAGATTCAGGTGTTCTTTCTTCCCGCGCGCTATTCGAGAATGGAATGGGTGTTAAATAGTATAACGGTGGCTCGATGAACCCTCTGCCAGGCACTTAAATGTGATTTGCAGAGTATTCCATGTAGATGTAGATGTAGATGTGAAGAGACGCCAGACACTACACGTGGTTCAGATTCCACGTTAACCTTTGTTGCACAACAAATAAAATTTTCCTCAAAGTCAGAAATCTTTCCACACAAAGTAACAAGAGAGACCACTAATGTTTATATGTAAATTTATTTTCAGAAATTTATTTCACATAGTTACAAAATTACGGGTGGTATTCTCAGAATACCACTAAAACATTGAAAGGCAGAGAAGCTAATAAAATAGTGGTATTGTGAGAATACCACTGTGGAGCAAAGGTTTAAGCTGTTGGTCCCCTTCCCTCGGTTGGGTAACTGGGGCAGGCTGGGGACACGAAAGTCGCCGACGTGGCGTCCAATTGAAAGACTTGCACCAGGCCAATGAGCCACACGAAATTATTATTATTGTCTATTGTCTAAGATAACTCGTAAAGTAATTGAATACCTCCCTGGAATAAGGATGTAACCCACAAATTTTCGAAAAGTGTAATTTCAGTAGAAATAGAATGTATCTGCTTGCCTCTATGCTGTGGTGCCATCTTGTGTCAAATATTTGAACGTCAAGCTGGTTTACAATTGGCTGAACTTTTCCCTCCATGGAATAAGGATGGAACATCAGTCAAGATGGCGGATAGTGCTTGTGTTGATTCATTACCAGGTTAACAAATCAATTAAATGAAGGCCGCAGGGGAAAATAATAGATAAAGATGAATGGAAATATGTGTAAAGGAAGTGTCTAAAGCAGAGTGTAACGAATATACAACACTAAAAGTTACTGTAAAAGCTGCAAAGAAGCCAAAAACAGAGGTAGGTGGAATAAGGATGTAACATCTTCAAACTATGTTTTAGAAGCTTTAGTTTTATCCCTGTAAGACCCTAATGGGAATAACTGTCTCTGCGAAAAACTATATATATATATATATATATATATATATATATATATATATATATATATATATATATATATATATATATATGTCGTTTACGAGTATTAAAATAACCAGGCTAAGTAGCAAATACGCTGATAGTTAACTGTGTATAATTTTGTTTGCAGGAAAACGCAAGCAAGTGTAAATATGAAGGATGCACAATAAATACTTGATGCCAATAGAAAGGAACGTCTGTTCGTCGAATTTTATTCTGAGAACTCAATGACCAATTATCATCCTTGATTCAACAGTGCATGGAGGTTTGTGATGTTCAAAGACGTTACACTAAGGAAAGTATCTCACGCAAGCAGTGCAGCTTCAAATACTTCTTAATGTGTAATAGGAAAAAAGTGCAAGTATGTTTAAAGACTTTGCGTAATGTTTATGCTTTAACATCAAAACACATTCAGGTACTGCAGTCGAATATTAAGAATGGTGAAGCTCTTGAGGATCATAGAGGAAAATAAGTTAAATAATTATACCTGCAAACCATAATGACATTGTAAAATCATGCTTAAAATTAAGTTTCAAATCACATCTATATTGTGAATTATTTTGTAGTCATATTTTTTTGTCATCTTCATTCACATTGTTATTTTCTTTATTATTATAATATTAATTTCTTTAATTTGAATACTAAGTGCATGTACAATATGTCTCTTATGTTACATGTAACAAATACTCCAAAATATATTGCTGATCATACATCCTTTTTCCATTATATCACTTCCAGTTATTATGTTATTTGTAAAATCTTAAGTTAAAAGTATAAAATATTGCTTTTAATAGCTGAACACATTTGTACACTTGCATATGCAACGAGTTCCAATAGTGTAGACCTCACAAATAATTTTCCTGTCTCCTGAAAACTTACTGATTTGATGGTTATATCCTTATTCCAGGGATGTATTCAATTATTGCCTCCCGTGTTTCTACATTTCTCCTGAATCCAAAATGATCTTCCCCGAGGTCGGCCTCTACCAGCATTTCCATCTTTCTGTAGATAATTTGTGTTAAAATTTTGCAACCGTGGCTTATTAAACTGACGGTTCTGTAATTTTGACGCCAGTCTGCGCCTGTTTTCTTTAGAATAGGGATTATTACATTTTTCTTAAAGTCTGATGTGTAACCGGCCTAAAGCCGTCGGCACACGAAGCGCGTATCTGAACGAGTGTGGCCAACGTGGCGAGTTTCTGACGTTCGCACGTTGGCGAGGCATTCCCAACTTGTGGGGCAGTATCAAGCGTGCCACATATTCTCAACGAGCGTCTGAACGATCACCAGTAAGGTGGGAGAACGCCCCCGACGTCACACCACGTGGCTATCCGGGGAGGGGGCAGCTCTTTTCGGTAAAGAGACGAAGACGCCTTGTTGACCGTCGTATTTCGTGGTTTTTATGTATATAACTTAGGTCTTATGAATGTATGACATTTCAAAGCAACTGAGTAAATTGAGAATCTCTCGGAAACCGGCCATTAAGTTAGTGTTTATTGTAATAAATGATTGGAAACGTCTTCTACGTGGTTAAAAAAATTCCGTATTACAGTAATCTGCCGTTTCAAGGCAAGGCGGACTGAAGATCTAGCAACACGAATAGTTCTTTGTATCATTTGTTGTAATTACATGTCAACAACTGACATATCACCCAGTAGCGCCGGCCGGGGTGGCCGAGCGTTCTGCGGCGCGCCGGTCACAGTCTGTACGGCCACTACGGTCTGGGGTTCGAATCCCCCCTCGGGCATGGATATTTGTGCCATCTTTAGTATTAGCTAGTTCATAAGTAGTTTGCAAGTTGACCCCGTAGTTTAGTCCCATAAGCTATACAAACATTTGAACATTTTTAAACCCAGTAGCATATACGACACGAGTAACATCAAAGGTGAGGGTACATTAGTAATGTGACTGGCCGTAGCGTAGGGGGTAAGTCGTGGACCGCGAAGTTATCAGAGGTTGCGGTTTTCTGATAGACTCAAAAGACCTCAAAAGACTTTCCTATAATTTTCTTAGAAGTGTACTGCATAATATTCGATGCTCGACCCTCTGAGAAGTGCATAAAAAAAAAAAAAAAAAAAAAAAAAAAAAAAAAAAAAAAAAAAGGTTTGTTGGATTCGTTTTATGGATAAGACAGTTTGCACCTCACTTAAAATACGCACTTATTGTTTTCACGTATTGCCTTTAACACGTTCTTAACATTCTTATACTGAATAGTAACATTGACTGTGGAAGCATGATCTTTTACGATATACTAAAAAGCGAGACTCTTGCAATAATCTTAGCTCGTTGAGGCACACGTCTCGTTTGCTCAAGTTGCGCAGTCTCCGAGCGTTCAGCCGCACGGTGGACTCGGCACATTGACCACACACGTTCAGACACACGCTGCGTGTGCCGACAGCTTAAGGAACGGATGAGTGCAGACAGTTCTATAGACGTCTTTGGCAGTTAGGGCGGGCGCACACGGGAGACTTAGTGTCGCGCAACTATTTCATCTTTGTTGCATTCCTGTTGTTTCTGTTTTTGAGAGCTCGCACACGATGAGCAACTGTTCCTGACAGCTGACTCATTTTCAAGAGTTTCGTTAGTGCAGTCGACCAGTGCACAGAGATGGATTGTTTTGAGACTGCAGTGGTTTGTGCTCTTATCATTTGCCAAAGGAAAAACAACGGAAAAGGAAGTATTGGATTCACCCGCTTAATGTCTGAAAGACTAAATAAAGGGATAGAACTACAACTGCTGTCAATATAAGCAACTATTTTGCAACCTATTTCACGTCCCCTGGAGGATCTGTACCGTGGCAGTACGATGGATTTTGATCTCACTACGACTCAACAACATTGAAAAACTTACTGTTTCTATCCACAAAACATTATCAAGAAGTGTAATTATAATAAAAAGTTAAGATGTATCAATAATAGCAGCTTTGTAAAATAAAAACTTCCGTGTTTTTTTTTTTTTTTTTTTTTTTTTTTTTTTTTTTTTTTTTTTTTTTTTTTTGTTCTGTGGACAATTGTCCCCAGGTCGTAATCCATACGTTTACACACATTTCCTCTCATCTCTCATAGTTTGCTTTTTAAATTAGCGTCAGCCGCGGTGGAGCAGCCGAGTGGTCTAAGGCATCTGACTGCAGAGCGCGCGGTTGCTCGCTGTAGAGGTTTGAGTCCTCTCTGGGGCATGGGTGTGTGTTGTCCTTAGGTTAGTTTACCTAGGTTTGAGTAGTTTGTAAGCTACGGACTGATGACCACGCAGTTTGGTCCGATAGATTTACAGACATTTGAACATTTTAAATTAGCGTCAGAATAATCTTTTAAAGTTTTATTGAACAATGGAGGCCTCTTTTCTACATCATTTATGAACAATTCACTATCGAGGTCTTCATCCCCCAACACAGCCATTTTACAAACTTGAAAGTTTCCAGCTGCAGACAACAGAGAGACGGCAACTACATTGTCGGCCGTGCGCGCGCGCACGTATAGCCCGTGGGAGGGTAGACTGGACAGAGACAGTTGGGTCGCCCTTCTGTCGGCGGCCACAGCAACTCAAAAGATGTGTCGCCGTCGCGTCGCTCCGTGTGCGCTCTTCCTTATGATTGTACAGTCTCTTGTTGTTGTTGTTGGATTTTTGAAGGGACTAAACAGCGACGGTTATCAGTCCCTTGTTCCGTTCTGAGAGATACAACATTGTGTTAGGCGTTCCTAAGGAAATGCATTAACAAGTCAAAGAGTAAAAATCACAGGTAAATATGAGGAAAGGATACAAGTAAAAACGAAGAAGAAAACACACTACCATTAAATAACAGATGCGCGAATAAAATCTAAAACACGTTCAACCATAGCAGCATCGTCTCCTAGCATAAAAGAAAGCGCAACTGGCAGATTAAAAGATTGTCGCAAGGCAACTAAAAGTGGACAGTCCACCAGAATGTAATGTGGACCACTGTCAAGGGGACGCCACAGTCACACTGTGGTGCGTCCTCCCGCCGAAGAAGGTAGCCATGCGTCAGCCATGTGTGGCCGATTCGTAGGCGACAGAGAACAGCAGATTCCCTACGAGACGACCGCAGTGAGGACTTCCATGCGACCATAGAGAGCTTCACTGCACGAAGCTTGTTGGGTTGAGCAGAGTTAACCCACTCGTAATCCCACAGGCTACGGATCTTCCGATGGAACTCCAGTCGGAGATCGCTCTCTGGAAGACCAATAGCCAATGGACTGGAGGAAGTAGCCTGCTTAGCCAGCTGATCCACACTTTGGTTTCCAGGAATGCCGATGTGGCCTGGGGTCCAAACAAAGACCACTGAGCGATCAGACCGAACAAGCCTGGAAACAGACTCCTGTTACTTTAAAATCAAGGTTGAAGCGGGAGTGAGCGGCCAGGGAGACTTGGCGGAGGATGTGTGGACGCTGGAAAGGGTGGATAGTTTGGACGACGCTAGTCAGGAACCAGATGATGTCTTCTGCTGTGGGGGGAGGAGTTATTGGTGGGAATTGGGGGATCAGTGGGACGGACAGGTACAGTGAATTCTTCTTTGGTGGGAGTAGGGTGGGACTTACATTTGTAAGAGTAGATGGGGTCTGCCCCACTAGAGGTGCTACAGGAGGAGGGGGGGGGGGGGAGCGAGGTTGGGGCAAGAGGGCTGGAAGTGTTAGCCTCTGCAGTGTGGGCATACAGGGGGGAGACAGCATTGGGAGCAATGATACAACTGGGGAGGGGCTCAGGAAGGTTCTCCCTGGTGGATGCACATAAATATTTTTATTTACATAGAAATAATTAAAAAGTTAATAATGTTGATATGACTCCACAGATGTAATTATAGCGTAATGTGAGTGGAGGGAAAACAAAATAACTAATTGATTCTTCAAATGTTCTTTTCTATAATAAATGACACATGATGTATAGTCTCACACCGAATGTCATGAAAGACAGACGTGATATTACATATATATGTGCAATTGTATACTACTAAGTTTCAATAGAGAATTGAATATAAAATAGTGTATGAGTTTATTTAGTAGAGTTGTGGAACTAATTCAAGGCCTTAAATAGAACCCGAAACCCTGGGTTATAATCAACATACAGAGTCAAAAAGTAGGTAAAAGAAAATTTAGCTGGACTTTGAATAATTGACATGAACAGTTACATTTGATATATTTGTTTAACTCTCAATTACGTTACTTGCGAATATAAATAATAATTTAATACCAACAAAATATACACAGTATAAATATACATATAATACTTCCTTTGTGATAGTATAAAGTGTAGGTTCATGTTTCATTTTATCTTCACTAAGTACAAAATTTTTCAGTCAGTGTTGCATTCTTAAAGTGTTTACTCAACTTTAATCAAAGAATGAATTAATTAACAGAGTCATAAAATTTCTTGATTGCAGTAGTAAAGTACATACTTGTTTGAGTTAGTTGAAAGGCAGCATTTCAGATTCAGGTACCTCATTTTCAAAGTGTGTTTGTTCTTATAGTAAAACCTAGCACTACTGAAAGATTATTATTGTTATTATTATCAAGTAAGTCAGTGTAAAGCAGAATCAATCTTTATAGTCAAAGAAATAGTAAAAATAGTAGTGCTTAACATATGTTTAGACTAGGTTTCTTAAAAGATTTTCTATTAGAGTAATTACAAAATTAAGACAGAATAGAGTGTTTGCTGAAGTTAATTTGTTAAGTTGTTTTGGAATGGGCTTAAATGAAATAACTATCATTTTAATATTTTGGTCCCACATTTTCTAATGAAAGAGTAAGCTTATTATTCAAAACGTTAGTAGATTGCTGTAGCCTAAGATTCAATAGTAAACAGATTAATTATGTCCCAGTTTCGCTTAGTAAATAATTTCAAGTGTATATTGCTGTGATGCTGTCTGACATCCACAAAAGGGACAGTTTTAAGTGGAGTTGCATTTAAAGTCTGTTTTACCAATATCCATTTTATCAGATTACTAAAGAAACATTTTTCTTGATGCATAATTACATTCAGACTATAAATCAAATAGTTAATTATTGTCCAGCGGATTTTATTCTCAACTCTACATTTCTTTATGTTAAGGGACGATGGCCACTTCCTGCATCAAGCGTCGATGTGGTGCACGTGTTCCTGCATTTCGCTACAATTATCTAGCGTTTCGAAATTTGTGCGTGCAGAAGCACCACTCTTGAAAAGCATCTTGGAACATACCGCGTCATCTACCAAAAGTAATAGTACTACAAGCCTCCTTTTAGCGAGCGTTGCAGTACGAGAAACGGCGAGGGTGAGAGTGATATTCGAAAAGCAACTGTCACTAACAGCATGAATTGTGTATCCAGTACCCACTCCATCCTCAAATGTTCAAATGTGTGTGAGGTCTTATGCGACCAAACTGCTTGGTTATCAGTCTCTAGACTTACAAACTAATTACTTGACTAACTTAAACTAACTTACGCTAAGTACAACACTAACACCCATTCCCGAGGGAGGATTCTAACCCCCGACCGTAGCGGCCGTGCAGACCGTGACTGGTGCGCCGCAGACCGCTCGTCCACTGTGGCCGGCTCCATCCTCAGTAGCAGGCGTCGGTTGCTCGTGTCTTCGTGGAGCGTGCGTCATGCAGTTCTTGCGCAAACACCTTTAAGAGGCTGTAGTGTTTACGTCACGTCACATTCTTTTACTGGGAACTACAAGGAAACAGCAGAAATTTTCATATGACGCAATAGTGGTTACTTGGTAATTGTTTGTTGCTCCATTTTGTCTGTCTGTCGTAACTGTAGGACTGTTAGGCCTTGCATCCAGTTTCTACATGTTTGCTTTTTTTTTTCAAATATTTCAATATTTGTAATCGTAAGTGACCAAACAATCAATGTCATCGTTTGCAAGACTTACAAACTACTTTAACTTACGCTAACGACAACACACAAACATCCATCTGCCGCGGGTTCGAAACCCGGTCGGATCTCTGATTTCTTCAGTCTGCGTTTTCACCCAGCCTTCGCCTCTCAACGATGTGAGGAGTCGCCCGTCTTCCACGTTAAGCTGTAGGTCCCTTTTTCCTGTTGGTTAGGAACATGCAGGTCATCGAAGTGGCGTCCAATTGAAAGACTACTTACGACTGTGTTTCAGTATCCAAAACGTATTTTCAATCCTGGAGCGCTTTGGAACTTCCTGGTGGGTTAAAAAGTTATGCTGTAGTAAGACTAGCGCCTGGAAATAATTTATTCCGCCATGTCAGCTTCTCTTCTGCCGGAATGTTTCCTGCTTTCCATGTTTAGCAAGGGTGTACGCATTTCGGCTGAGGAGTACACGATATTGATATCGGAGGTCTCTGGACGGCACAACTCTGGATAACGAATTTATAGTGTGACAAAACGAAATTAGATTATCGGTCATTGATAGACAAGAAGTGAACCGTTTTGTAAGACTTGTTTTCTCACGGGAAAATTACAAAGGAATAAAGAGTTACAAAAATGAAAAGGAAGTGAATGAAGATGACATAAAATTAACGATATTGCAAGAATAGTTTGACAGAACTTTGAAAGATCTAGGCCGTACAAAATTCCTGCAATCGACTACATTACCTCAGAATTACTGAGATCATTCAGAGAAAATACCATGAAAAATAATTCCACCTGAAAAGCAAGACATATAAAATAATCGAATTATCCTCAGGCATTAAGAAGAATGTACTAATTATAATTCAAAGAAGAACGATAGTGACATTATCAAACCGTCAGTTTCACAACATAGTTGCAAAATTGTGAGGCAATTTTGACCTTACGACCTTTTTTTTTTTTTTTTTTTTTTTTTTTTTTTTTTTTTTTTTTTTTTTTTTTTTTTTTTTTTTTTTTTTTTTTTTAGAAGATTATGGATACAGTGTCTGTTCCTTCGGACATGTCCAAAAGAACAGACAGCATTGGTTGACAAATTAGAAATATCCACACATAAGCGATTTAATTTATTTAAAAAATGCAACCATTTGTTTTATTCCATAACTAGTTATGGAGCTGGTTGCATTTTTTAACCAAAATAAATCGCCTATTTACGCTACAGCTGCAGTTCTCATCCAACATGGATATTTTGAAAATATCCAAACATCTCTGTTGTTTCAGGACATTGAACTAAATTCAGTGAGAAAGCTGAAAATTTGTGCCAGACCGGAATTTGAACCTAGATTTCTAACTTTGCGCTGAAACATCCGAGATGTTTGAATATCTCTGCTTCGTATCTTATAACATACGCCCAAGAAAGACAAACCTACGTTTAAAGCACCTCCTATATCTTCTATATACCTCTGATGTGCCTAAGCTTGCCCTTCCCATACGGCTCTTCCAATATGCTGATGACATCGTCTTCCTTGCGTTAACTCACACGCTCGCCTGTTCCAATCGTCTCCTCCAAGAACACCTTGACCTCTTCGCCACTTGGTGTAACCAAAAGCCCGCTCCTGCCTCTCCTCCTCAAACTCCTTGTTGGCAGAACATGGGACCTAAACCCTTCTACCATCCTCTATACCTACAAATCTCTCATCTGTCATGTGTCACCCATTCAGCCTGGATCTCTAACCACCATCATTCTACAAATCTCTGGAGATACTGGAACACCACACCCTCCGACTCGCCTTCCGTATCTCCTTTTATCCCCCCTCCCCCATGAGGATCCTCTACGATCTCATTCCTTTTCCTCACATCTCTTTATTGAACATCTGTTCCTCCGTTACATATCCCGCAAATTGGACCCACCTAACCCTCTAGTACATCCCCTCCTCTCCGCACCCGGTCCACCCGGTCCGTACCCTCCCTCTCCCTGATGATGCCCTCCGACCCTCCACCCAGCCCGGCTCCTCCCCTTACCTCCTTCCCCATTCCTTCTTCCCCATGGCTTCCTGGGACATCACCCCCCCTCCCCGAAGCAAATAATACAATTTGATACGTATTTCACTGGTAACATTGAGACAGAATTAAAGTATGTGGTGTGGAGATAGACGTGCTTTAAGACAGACCGTGTAGTCGCTTTGAGCGGTCTAAAGCGCCTGCCTAGTAAGCAAGAGGTCCCGGGTTCGAATCGCGGCCACAGCACAAATTTTAATCTATGCCTCTCCTTATTTCTATTACTAAACAATTGTAAATGATAAAATAGGTATAAAAATTAATTTTGGTATCACAATAGCACAGAGCTGCAAGTGTTGTGACTTGGTCCACACAACAACACACTGTAGTGCCACTGAAATCACTTGTGCTAACTGCGGAAAAACAGGACACAAGCGTACTGAGTGCACCAGTCAAGAAGAGATACCTGCATTCAAAACAAGGGAACCAGTGCAAAACGCCGTCTGACACATTATATCCTGTACAATAGATCCATTGGAAGCACAGATTATGGCGTCTAATCATACTCAACAAAGGCTAGAGCGTAATAAACAAGAACAGTACGTATATAAAGCCGTATCTACGTCAGACGTAATCATGAAGAGACGCCCTAGCGGCACTGGCGTAAATAACGCACATACCGCGACTACGTCATGGATTTGCGCACGCCTCCCGGACCGAGCCAAACTTATCAAGTACGCATGTGTGAAGGGCATCAGTAATCACGGGTATTTCACATCGTGTTTAAATAGACCATAGCAAAGCTTGCGTCAATCTTAGTAAACGTCTCTCCCTGTGCGGAACTTAACACAGTGAAACGTACAAGCACGCGAGGGCAGTAGACGATGCGTGGCATATGGAAGTTGGGTCGGGTCCCCGAGACGTGCGTGAAAAGCGAGAAATCTGGGTGCGAGTCCCGATCAGACACAAATTTTCATGTGTCACCGTTAAATTGTACATCTGATGCCGAATAACAGTCACAATTACGAATTTAATTTGACAGCTGTACTCGCTGCAGTTCCGCTCCTACTGACATACATGCATGTCTGAAGGACATTTGCATTGCTTCCATCAATACATTGCCTGTCGTACTTAGAATTTTCTTCGACTGACTCAAAACAGCTTTGAAGTTGTAACGATAATCTTACAGAAACTAAATAAAATTAAATAATCTTGAAAGAAACATTACAATAATGAGTATGATGATGAATATTTAAAGTTCAAATATTAGTTCAGAGTGAGTCTGTCCATCCTATTTAGAACATACCCGGCCGCTAAAATATTAAACATTGTTTCACGTAACTGCAGTAAATCGGCGGACCTCGTTCGGCCATTAAGGTCTGATGACGGGAACTAGTTACAGTAGGGCTTCTTGAATTACTTTCAAGACTGTTTAAAGCTCTAAGCCGCAGTGGAGTGCCCGAGCGTTCTAAGGCGCCTAGCTGCAATACGCGCGCCGCTGCTCGCCGTCTGAGTTTCGAGTCCTCTCTCGGGCGTCGGTGTATTTTTTGTCCGTAGCATAAGTTCGTTTAAGTAGTTTGTAAGCCATGGGACTGATGACCAGAGTAGTTAAGTCCCAGAGATATATAAACATATGAAAATTTTTAAAGCTTTAAATTTTATATTTCACAAAACTGAGTCAAACTTTTACACCACATCAGTACAATACGTCCTGCGTCATTCATAGACATCATAAGACTAACATTACTCATCCATTTCGAACATATGAATAACTAACATTTGTTATGTCAAAGGTACTTATTACTAATTGTGTAAGCAATCTAAGACAGACATTTTTATCTCATGTGCTGGATTTCAGTGATAAAATGAAACATATTGCATTTGTGGAAGAACAAAGAAATATTACGTCCTATAGATTGACAAATAAATTAATTATCATAAAGTAGGCTTCCGCGGCCAGAGTCAGACGACATAAAAGTTTTCTGGGTATTGTACCGCGTCATGATGTAAGGCTATTACGTAAATAACCACTGTAACGTTGGCCGAAATGTCGGTTATTTAAGCAATGGCCTTACATCATGACGCGGTACAATACCCAGAAAACTTTTATGTCAAATTAATTATCCTACTCCACTTCACATTCCTCGCCCCTACAATACGTACCGTCAAAAAGTGTCACACAGTGTCTGAAACGTAATCATGCTGGAATTAATATATAGTCTTCAACGCCCAAAGAAGAGTATTTATTTGTTTTAATAAATATCACCTTACTGAAGTTGTTGGATTGTTTCTGCCAAAGTGTACCTATACCGCCTTACTAATACCCATACCATGAACATTAATTGATTTGTGTTTTTCGCAGAAGTTGGCACTCAAAATATACCTTCTTGCAGAGACACTAATTTTCAGTAAGTAGTGATCTCACATAAAGTCAAAGGCCTTAGCACATTCCGCATCGACTAGGTTAAGTATGTCTTTAAAAAAATCAAGTCAGGAAATTATAGAAAACGTTAGAGCCATTATGTTCTTCATAAATGATAAAATTATGTGTCATTCCTCTGGAAAAGATATATTTTGGCCTGATTCCAAGTAAATAAAATAAGACTTCAAACTACAGTAAGACGCGTCTTTAGATCGGTTAGAGCTACAGACTGATGTGTTAAAGCAAAGTCGAATACTGAAGAGGTTTTGAAAAATCAAGACTAATATTTGCAACGTCACTGCCGCGTCTCGCACGCTAAGCGCCATCGGTCCTTGTCTGCCCAGTCTCCTCCTCCCAATCCTCGTTTCCGCATCTCCTCTTGAAGACCATTTTTCCACTTCTTACGTGGTCTCCCTCACTTATTTCTTTGTGGTGGAATCCAGCTCCAAGTTTCTAATGGTATCCTTCACTGTTCCATACGTCTCCAATGTCCAAACCATTTCAATTTTTTATCATTAATTGTAGCTGTCATCATTCCTCTAATTATTCCATTCCTCATGTGATCAAATAATGTTAAGCTGCAGTATCTTCTCCAGTATTACACCTCTGCAGAAAGTAGTTTCCCTTCTCTATTTTTATCAATGATCCACACTTCTGACCCTTACGTGGTGACTGATTCCTCTGTTGACTTAAATACATTCTTTTATTGTCGTTTTGACAAGTTCTTATTCCACAGCATCGTATGTGGAGTCTTAATCATGTTCTTTCCTTTCTCTATCTTCTTCCTCTTGTCCTTCTCATCCCTTCCATTTTCAATAAAAATAACTCTTAGATATTAATATTCACTCACATTTTTTATCTTCCCTCTCTCCAGTTCTATGTCTTGTCCTTTACCTCCCATTATCATTTACTTTGTTTTCTCAGTATTAACTTCGAAGCCCCATTTATCATATTCTTCAATCAAGCATGTATCCCGTTGATCTTCTGCTATTACTGTTTGGTTATCTGCAAAGAGAATAGAATGTAAAAGCCTGTCTCCGAGACGCATTCCCATCGGTCTACATTTTCTAATTCGAAGTTCCAGAGCTGCACTCAAGTATATTTTATATAAAGTGGATGAAAGACAACATCCTGGTTTCATCACCTTTGTTGTTAAAATTGGGTCAGAGGTACAATTTCTGATTTGTACTATTGCCTTATTACCTTTTTATATGACTTTTATTGCATTTATGTATATTTTAATTATTCCAGATTTCTCTAAAACGGGCCATAGTTTATGGAGTGGGACTGAGCTAAAAGCCTTTCGCAAGTTTATTATTTCACTAGCTTATATACCCGTGCTTCGCAACGGTTTTTGGAGTATGTACGTATCATGGATTTTTCGGGTTCCGGACCTCAGTCAGTAAAAATATAATCCTTGTTGGATCGCTCTTTCAATAAACTCAGTTGTCCTAGCCAAGATGTCAAATGTAAGTAAAAGTCATTGTCCGAAACGATGTATCTTCACAAAGTTTTTAATACAAAGGGTGAAACGTGCCAAAGTAAGCAAAGAAACGTCGTTAAAAACTTAACACACAAAGCGAAATCAGTAACACTATGATCAATGTTTTTTGGTATTCGTAGACATAAGGTTGCTTAATTCTGTCGCAGACGTTCGCTTCCTTGTTGTACTACCCAATACTTATTATGCAGCAGCGGTATTTATTAGTTCTTTGGCGCACTACAGGGCCTCTATCGCTTGTTTGCTGTATTATACAACTCATACTTCAAGCATAACCTGTATCTAAAACAATTTGCCTGATTCCACTTTTCTGAAACGAAGTTGCTCCATGTAAATCCGTGAAGTAGTTTAGGAGATTAGGCATTTCTAATAGATGAACAGACAGTTACTGAAAACACTTAAGATTGCGATGTATCTTTTTTCCGTGATCTGATTTTGATGAAATCATGCCTATATTTTCCCCAATCTTAGCTCAAATATCCTTGAATAGCGCATGAAAATGTGCCAGTAGTTGTTTATGATACGTTTGCGAAACGTGTTAGAAATAGGCATATCTTCATGACTATTATGTAGCTAACATCATACATCTGTTGTATTCGCCATTTAAAACATCTATTTCATGATCATTCATATCTCTTGACAATGGGCTGCGGCATGGAAAGCTGAAATATGATAAGTAATAAGTATTTCCTTAATGAAGTACAAATATCACTGAGAACAATTATTATTCTTACGCTTGGCACTCTTTTCGTTAGATGCGCTATTGTCGCTCCAAGCGTTAAGACTTAAACTTCCATAGCAGTTGTACATATACGTTAGACTGTGATATCAGTATGTAAATATATGGATAAACCATGGCGAGGATTGTATCAGTTTTATATTCATTGCGCTGAATCATGTTTCGTAGAACATAGCAACCAAGAAAACGATATTTAGAAATATGGTAAATTTGAAAAGTCAAAGGGTAATAATCCGATCGCTGCCCAGAACTTCACACGAACAGCCGCAGCGCTATCTATTAGTTCTTTGCTGCATTATGCCGTTCTTTCCAAGCATGAAATACACCTAAAACTTCAAATTACGATATCTTTTAACTGACTGATCTGATTTTGATGAAATGAAGCCTATATGCCCCAGGATATTCTCTATTTATCTGTGATACCCACCATAAATGTTCATTTAGTACTTTTGGAGGTTACACTCTACAAATACACACATGCGATTCCTTTCAGAGAAATGTTGAAATTGTGATATCTTACTTTTTCTGATTCGATTTTGTGAAATGAAGCGTTTCTGTAACCGTAAGATTTCCTGTGAAAACCCGTGAAAATTAGTCTATTAGTTTTGGAGATGAGATAGATACACATGACGGATGTTGATGAAAAACGTTAAACTGTGATGTTCTTCTTTCCGTGATCCGATTTTTATGAAACGAAGTCATTATGTTGTCCCAAGGTTCGCTGAAGTTACCTGTGAAAACCCCATGCGAATTTGTGAAGTAGTTTTGGAAAAGTGGTTTCTAATAGATTTTCAGACGGACACGACGGTCTATGAAAACACATAGTGATTCTATTTTGATGAAATCATGCATAGATCCTGAACCAATCTCTGCTCATGTTTCCTGTGTAAACCGCATGAAAATTCGTCCGGTAGTTTTGAAGCTTGAAGCGAACAGCGACAGGCCTACATTTACAAATTTATTATTAGTATAGATATGTTGTACAACCCTAAAATTACGAAGGAATGTATTGATTTGTATAAGTGCTGTATGTTGGTAAAATCTGTTGTGAATATGGTTAGTAGTAAAGAAGTAATATATTAAAACGTGATGCTTGATGGGGCGGTTTTCTATGAAGGTTCCTCTTTACGTCCTCATATCTCATGAACTACGTGTCGTACTGTGATACAATTTCGAACGCACATTCAGCTTTAAGTGTGTATTCTGTCCGCAAAATTTCCTGCGAGTACAATTGGTAGTGTAGAAATTACAAATTGTAACATCATACCGAATGCCATAGATTTTCTCCATGAACAGCGGAAAGGTAGTAAGCGAGAAACTTTTTTCCTTTCATTATTTTGATGTGGTTGTCTGCGAGAAAAAGTTTTATAAAGATTTGAAATTGTGTTTAAAGTTTGTTGAAAGTCACCAAGTACTGTCATTCTCATATAAAGTCTCGTCGCACTATGTTGCAGTTTATTGCGATTCCTATTGTTCATGACGTTACATCTTCTGAACCATATGTCGTATGTGGTTCGTACTCCTACGGCAATTGTTATCTTACGTAAGGAACATGTGTACCAAGTCTGTTTGAAATCGGTCCAGTGGTTTAGAAGAAAATGTGCAGCATTGTCGTTCGACGCAGCAATTTTTTGCGCATCTCATTGTTTATGACGTCATATCTCCGTACGTATGTGTCGTAGGTGATTCTTACCCCGACAGCGATTGTTGCCTGATATTAAGGAACGTGTGTACCAAGTTGGTTGATATCGGTCCAGTAGTTTAGGAGATGTGGAACATATATACATACATACACACATACAGCCTATTTTATAAGATGTAAGATAAGATTATTTCTTGGTGTTTTAGAACTGCCAAACTGACACTGCTTATGAGTGTGAATCCTGAATCCTTCCCAGTCATGGTGATAAAATGTTGTACAGTAAAAGCTATCTGCATGCCAAATTTCATTCAAATCCTTCCAGCTGTTTCAGCTTGAAGCGAAACAAATGAATTACATTGTAAGGTGCCTCAGCCACGAACCGTACAGTGGCTTACGAAAGGCAGCCCGTGTTTTAATGCAGGTTATAAGCTGTCTCCATTCAAAATTTCATTAAAATCTCTCCATCTCTTTCAGCATGAAGAAGCAGCAAATATATTAACCCATTGTAAGTTACCCTCCACTACGCTCCAAACGGTGGCTTACGAAACATAGCCTATATATTAATCAGGGTACAAGCTACCTCTGTGACAAATTTCATTAATATACGTCTAGCCACTTCAGCGTGAAGGCGTAAGAAACGAATTAACTAATTGTAAAGCACCTTCCGCTATGCACCATACGAAGATAATTTTAGTATGTCTATAACCTTGAGGCGAGTGCAGGGAATGTACGGTATGGCCGTGCATAAAACACGAACAAAAAGAGAAACAAACAAACATTAATTTTTATATATCAGATTACACAAATTATATCTTAAGTTCTTCTCATCTGAATGTTGAAAATAGAAACTCAGGTTTTACTATTAATCGTTCTCATACTTTCTGGTTACACCGAAGCTACTTGCGCATGCCGCATTTCGCATTTCTGCAATGGAAAATTTGAAACTCTTGCCGCTGATCTGACAATAAGAGCTGCTTGTCGAAGGAGCGTGTGCGCATGCGCCGCAAGCGTGGTGATATGCGACACCGGAGAGCGGCGAGTCCTCTCTTGCCCAGTTGCTTACGTAAGCGAAAGATTTTCTTGCAGCGAAATTGAGCTTAATGCATGGCGACAGTAGTGAGCTGTGGCCACGGGGGCGCTACAGCTGCTGTTCTCCATATTTTCCTGTCTCTCCTAATTCGGCCGCAGCGTAGTGGCCGAGCGTATTGAGGCGCTATGCTCCGATACGCGAGCCTGTTCCCCGTCGGGGGTTCGAATCCTCCCTCAGGCATCGATGTTAGTGCTTTAGTATAAATTTATGGACTGATGACCACGCAGTTAAGTCCCATGACCTTAACAAACATTTGAAGATTTCTTCTAATGAGTACTGATAAGCCGCGAGAATTGCCGTGAGCTCTAAGGCGCCTTGCTGCGGAGTGCGCTGTTGCTTCCCGACGGAGGTTTGAGTCCTCCCTCGGCCATGGCTGTGTGTTTCGTTAGGTTGGGGTTTTAAAGGGACCAAACAACTATAGTCATCAGTTCCGTGTGTGTTTTGTCCTTACCATAAGTTAGTTTACGTAGTTTGCAAGTCTAGGGGCCGATGACCACTGCTGTTTGGTCCCATATCTTTACAAAAATGTTCAAATGTTTGTAGAGCTTATGGGACTTAACAACGGGGTCATCAGTCCCTAAACCTACAAACTACTTATGAACTAGCTTATACTAAAGACGGCACAAACATCCATGCCCGAGGGGGATTCGAACCCCCGACCGCAGCGGCCGTGCAGACCGTGACTGGAATGCCGCAGACCGCTCGGCCACTGCGGCAGGCCCATATCTTTCCAAAT
Source organism: Locusta migratoria (assembly GCA_026315105.1). Taxonomy (NCBI): domain Eukaryota; kingdom Metazoa; phylum Arthropoda; class Insecta; order Orthoptera; family Acrididae; genus Locusta; species Locusta migratoria. The sequence continues at coordinate 322,174,786 of CM048745.1, read as the reverse complement.
ATGAATTACGTACATTCTATACTTAGCACCCTGAAAACCGCGAACTCTATAGATTTTTTGATAAACCGAATATTGCGCTATACTAATTTGGGACTGCTCTATCGGATTCTCACGTAAAATTCCACTTAAAAATCTTTTTGATTTCAGCAAGAGGCAAACTGACACTTTCTGTAATCGCTAATCGTTGCATGAACGTTATGATAGGCAGTCTCTGTTTTTGCTGACTGTAGCTGCAGACTGCAAAAACAAAACTGCATATATCTGCCGAAACAAGGAAGAAAATGTGCCTGACAATTCTTGGAATAGAGACCCTGGATAACTATGCCAGTATAAACTTCCGAAACCGGAAATCATAATTAAAAAGAAAAATAATTAACGATCTTGGCTGTTCTATTATGCCGCGGTGGAGTAGCCGAGTGGTCTAAAGCGTCTCGCTGCGGAGCGCGCGGCTGCTCGCCGTGGAGGTTCGAGTCCTCCCTGGGGCATGGGTGTGTGTGTTGTCCTTAGGTTAGTTTAAGGTTTAAGTAGTTTGTAAGCTACGGACTGATGACCACGCAGTTTGGTCCGATAGATTTACAAACATTTGAACATTTGTTTTATTATGTATGTAATAAGTCTATAAATCAGATCGCCCCCAAATTAAAACGATGAAAAATTATATAATTCGAATATTAAATTGTAAGAAGCCGAGTTATATTGTATTTTGGCATACGTAATGCCTTCAAACGACTGCCCCGCAGCTCGTATTTCACAGTACTTGCAACACAATGTACTTCAGTGTCTCTGAAATCGTTACTTGAACCGTGCGGAATGTCCACTTGGTCTAAGATATGTTACTGATTGAGCGGTCATTCACGCCGGAGGTTCGAGTCCTCCGTCGGGCACGGGTGTTTGAGCTGTCCTTAGTGTAAGCTAGTTAAAATCGTTCGTAAGTCTAGGGACAGATGACCATAGCAGCTTGGTCAAATAGGTTTACAAACAATTATTGATTTTGTTACTTAAGCTGGTACGGGCGCGACATAGAAAATACGAAAGTCTAGAAAAAATATATTGTTGGAAAAAAGTTTAAATTCTATACAGTTTGCAATTTTTAAAGACCTACGTACAGTGGCAATGTACTTTATTCATTGGCTAATAAATTACAAGCAGCAGGTATTTTCTATGATTTGTCAAAGCCATTTGATTGTGTGAACCACAATATCCTTTCAAGTAAATTAGTATTCTATGGTGTTATGGGCAATACTGTACAATGGTGCAAGACATACCTCGCTAATAGAAGACGGTGTCGGTGTAAGGGACTATTGAATTAAACCATCATTCATCATCAGATTGGGAAGAAATTACACGTAGTATCCCACAAGGATCCATCTTGGGGTGATACAAATATTGCCATAAATAGCATGTCAAGCATAGTTCTATAAACGTCTGCTAATGGTATTTTCACGAACATTAATAAATGGTTTGAAGACAATACATTGTCATTAACCTTTGAAAAGAGCCATTACAAGCAGTTCAGAACATTTAAGGTTTCCATCCAGTATAGGCATAAAGTATGAAGAAGAGCAGATAGAAGGGGTCGACAGTATTAAATTCCTGGGATTACAACTTGATCATATATTCAATTGGGTGGAGTACACCACAGAACTGCAGCAACGTCTTAACAAACCTACCTTTGCAATTCGAGTGTTATCAGACGTAGAAGACATAAAAAAAGCTTGCATACTTATTTTTATTTCATAATGTTACACGGTATAGTATGTTGGGGTAAATATTCAATTCAAACAAAAGTTTTCAGAGTCCAAACGCGTGTAATACATATAATTTGTGGAATAAATTTACGAACATCCTTTAAGCCTCTTCAGAGAACTAGGTATACTCACTACTGCATATCAGTATACTCAGTGGCGGACTAAGAGGGGAGTGGAAGTGGCGGACCGCCCCAGGCCTCTCGTTAAGCAGGGCTTTTTTTTTCCAACCGCCCATAGCGCCCTTAGCCTTTCGTTCTGGGGCCTCCAAAATCTCGAAAGCTACTTTTCTTAGACTGTCCCGTGCCTATCGTTCTGGGGGCCACCAAATCCCAAAAGTTACTTTTTCTATAGTAAGATTTGTATTTCCAAGTGGACGGGGGGGGGGGGGGGGGCTCATTTTATGTTGCCGCCGCCCCAGCCTTCCGACAGCCTTAGTCCGCCTCTGAGTATACTTATTCCTTGATGAAATTTTTCATAAGTAATATATCACTTACTCAAAAAAAAAAAAAAAAAAAAAAAAAAAAAAAAAAAAAAAAAAAAAACAGCTCAGTTCGCACAAACAATACTAGGGACAAAAACGGTGTACTCTAGTACTTCAAATCACTTACTTTAGTTCCAACAGAGGTCCGCTACTCAGGATCTTACATTTTCAATAATTTACCAGCAACCATGAAAAATTTAGCTACAAGTAAAGATCAGGTTAAGAGAAGCCTGAAAGACTTACTATTGGCTAACTCCTAATCCAGTGACTCCAGTGAAGAAATTTTTGAATACTATTCATATTATTAGTACTATTATATCAGCTTATTAAAAAAAACTATATTAACATTGAAAGAACCGGTTTTGGCCGCATTGAAACCTTTATTTTTTATATATAATACAAATCGATTTCGGTCAGTGTCTGACCATCCTCAGTGCTAGAATCCAAGCCATGTGGGCCTACAAAAACCTGCACTTTGCATATTAACATGAGATAGGCAGTACATAAGGAGGATGTCGATCATAAATTAGTATTCTATGGTGTTACGGGCAATGCTGTACAATGGTGCAAGTCATACTTCGCTAACAGAAGACAAAGGGTGTCGGTGTAAGGGACTATTGATTTAAGGCATCAGTCATCATCAGATTGATAAGAAATTACACGCCGTATACCACAAGGATCCATCTCGGGGCCAATTTCTATTTGTTGTATACATTAATGATCGATCCCTCATAAATTACACTGCCACAAGAAGAGTTCGGTTATTTATTTATTTATTTATTTTTGTATGTTATACAAATATTGTCATAAATAGTATGTCAAGCATAGTTATAGTTTATGATTGACATCCTCCTTATGTACTGTCTATCTCATGTTATTATGCAAAGTGCAAGTTTTTGTAGGCCCACTGGGCTTGTATTCTAGCACTGAGCATGGTCAGACATTGGCCGATATCGATCAGTATTAAAAATAAAGGTTTCAATGCGGCCAAAGCTGGTTCTTCCAGTTTTACTAATTTTAATGTAAAAAAATTATATATTGACATGTTCCACATCAACGAGTATCTCCTGAATGTGGATCTATGGAACGAACAACTAATCTAATCATATTTCAAAATTAAAGGAGATATATATATATACAGGGTGTTTCACTAAGTGTGTTTGCCTCTGTAACTTATAAAATAATAGGTGACGGGAAATTTTAATGCGGTAGGTCAACACAAGAAATGTAACACTTTCTGCGGAACTATGGACATAGTTTATTGTATCATTTTCCAAAGAGTTACAGCACAAAGATATTATTTTCTAAATTGAACAATAGTTTTTTCTATCGTGCATTGGATTCGTTGAAACCAGCTGCGTCCAAATCAATTTAAACTACATTCCTATCACTGTTAGTTTGGGAGCTACAACCCTTCAAAGTTCCGGGGGCGGAGGCTGCCATAGCGTATCTGACTGGCCGAGTGGCTATCCCCTGGGGCACGGCCCATTGTCTCATGACCACCAGCCAGTGAGCTACGCTGTCGTAGCCTCCGCCCCCTAAACTTTTGAAGGGCTCTAGCTCCCAAACTAACAGTGATAGGAATGTAGTTTAAATTGATTTGGACGCAGCTGGTTTCAACGAATCCAATGCACGATAGAAAAAACTATTGTTCCATTTAAAAAATTATATCTTTGTGCTGTAACTCTTTGGAAAATGATACAATAAACAATGTTCATAGCTCTGCAGAAAGTGTAACATTTTTTGTGTTGACCTACCGCATTAAAATTTCCCGTCACCTATTATTTTATAAGTTATAGAGGCAAACACACTTAGTGAAACACCCTATATATATATATAAGACGACATTCACTCCCCACCCCCACACTTTCTAAAAAGCCGCCGGAACCAGAAAAGATGGACATGTCGAGGTAAAAGAGTGCGGCTGGTAACGCTACGCGTAGGTCTTTGTCCTTGCGGAAGGCAGACGGCGGCCACGTGTTGGCAGCAGTGCCAGTACGCGCGTGGCCGGGCAATGCGCGACCCAGCGAGCTGGTATCAAGGTCGTTCCCCAGGCTGGCGAGGTCGGGTCGAGGAGAGGGGGCACCGCTGCGCCAGGTGGGCTGTCTGCGCTCCGGGCCTTCCCCAAGCCAGAACCGCGTCGCTTCCTTCCCTTGCTGCAATCGTTCCGCCTTAAGGTGGGTTGTCCAAGACGCGGCTGTTAACTGCGATTGCGGCTCGGCCCCCCTCCCTTTTCCAGCCGTGGCAGATGGCGGCGAGTCGGCAGCACGACGGCAGCCGCTGCCGTTTACCAAGATGCGGCTCCTGTTCGGCGACTCGGGAAATTCATGACGAAAATGAAATTTCCGATTTTCTTCCTGTAAAAAATACTGCTTGTTAAGGAAGCAAAGCTACATCAGTTGCCACATTTAGTTTTTCGTTACAGATTCTCGTTTTCCTTTAAAAAATTAAAAAGCGCTACTTTCAGTTGTGCGTGTTTTTTCACTTTTTATTACATCTCTGTCGAGTTTGAGGAAACTACGGCGCAAAAAAATTTGGTTTTTGCATATCTTGTAGTATCATACCCCAGCTTGATAACGAAGTGTCTATTTTCTCAAAATTCCTCATAGTTATTCAGATATTTAATTTTCAACTAACCTATTGCATTAAACTTGAAGTGTTTACATCGAAAAATGTAGTCGCTGGCTACTTTGCGTATGGTTCATTTTAGGTCATACATTGTTGCGGATGAAATGAAGCCAATAATTTGAAATTATTTTTAAAGTTGAGAGCAGGACGATACCTGTCTCCGTTTTAGAGATATTGGCTCGTATATCTACGGTACGGGAGCGTCGCGACTAGCGCCCCAGTTCTCTCCACGTGCATCGTGAATTGTGCGGAGGTAACAATCATCACATCTTATAAGCAGTTGAAGATGTTGAACCCTTTTTTTTAAATGATAGCCTGGGAAGGAATTCATGTTTTATACAATCATTAATACTCAAAGCTTTTCTTATCTACAGGTATACAGAAATAACTATAGTTTTTTTTTTTTTTTTTTTTTTTTTTTTTTTTTTTTTTTTTTTTTTTTTTTACGAAGAAACGAGGTATTAATTAAACAGTATTTAATATTTATGGATGTTTATTTCCGTCTATTGCAACTAAATGAAAGGGGTCTCGCTTCTTTATTTGTGAGCCATCATCAATGGCAGTTTTTTAGTGTTAATTCTATGTGCGACTTCATGAAGCTATGTGTGGATTCTCCAAAGGGATGAAAGTTTTGGTTCTTTAATTCATCAGGCTTTTTTTTCATTTTAACTGATTGGATTCACCTTCTGTATTGCCTTTCAAATAAGTCCCAGTGTTGGAAACGTACAGTTGAATTTTTTTCCAAGGGAGATCAAAAATAGCAAACACATAACAAATATTTTTCTGCAGCTTGTTAAATGTATCAACAATAGTTGTAAGACTGTTCGCTGTTTTGTTATAATTTATTTCATTCTGACCGGTTTCTGTCCTAAACCATCTTCCAGCGAATATGGAAAACAAAAAGATTTTAAAATATCGGAGATGTCATCCATACCGTATACGAGCCATTTGAATCTAAATGGTACACCACAACATTTATCTTTGTTCATATAAACTAAGATAATTTTTGCGGCGCGCCACAAAACGGACTGTATTGGTATGAATCAAATTATTGAAAATATTACATTAACGTTGTCATGCATTTCCTTACACCTGTGGGATCACCTAAACAAACAAAAAAATTGTTACCACCGGTCACATTTTTTATTTCCAAAACCCTAGAGGCCAATACAGCTCCTTTTCCAACCTTCATTTCTCTTTTATTTCTCTGAATATTTTCAGTCTACTCTTATATATGTCACTAAATTGCCATGAAATCTAAATCTGTTCAACATACAAAGGCATTAGCTTAATGGCGAGACGAGCACATCTTTTGAGTGGTTCATATCCGTTTTTGTTCGGTCCGCTTGGTTCGACATCTTTCTGCCGCTGCCTTGAGTCGTCCGACTCCCATCGCAACACTGCTCACTGGTGCAGTCCTGCGATTGTCGCCGCGTCAGCCGCGCGCCGCACTCCAAACTGAAAGTGCGCATGCGCGAGCAGCCAGCCTCTGACGTCACGAGCCGATCCATCGCAGCCGCAGGCAGCAATCGCGCCTTGGACAACCCACCTTTAGTCTTCTGCAGAAATAGGTGCTGACCAGTGGCGGCTGGTGATAATGTGCTGCAGCACACTGTAAATATATTACTGAAATTATAACATTTCTCTTCGAAAGCTAGCGAGAAATCGCTGTGAAATTACATCCTTTCTCTTGGAATGCGATCCAGATATCACAATAAAATTATGCCAATTCCCTTCCAATACGTATTACAATGCTAGTAGTAATGATGAAAACTCATTTTGGAACGCTCTCACCGCGATCACTGGAAACCAGCTCCGTGTGCTAAAGTGAGATTCAGCCGCGCTGGTACGTGCGCAGAGAGGCGGCGCAGTCGTCTGTTCGCTAGTGCGCATGCGCAGACATGACGTCAGGCCTGGCGACTCCTGTGTGCTGAGACCGACTACAGCACCGGATCAATATTTCTCTTCGCACTGCGTGTAACGGTCGCGGAAGAATAGTAATGACGAACATTGCAGTATACAGAGTCAAATAGCGCGCTGGCTCAGGCGTCTTGCGCGTTGTCTCTCAAACCTACTTGTGAGAGGCTCGTTTTCAAATACCTCTGAGTCCAAATTTTTAATTTCTGTAAATAAAACTTCAATCACAAACAACATTAGTAATGTATATCCAACATGCGAGTGAAACTGCACTTTTCAGCCAAGCAGTTTATTTGGTCACTTGTGTAACATGCAGGTGACGTGATGGGGATATTGTTAAGCTCCGTTATTTCCATTGTCAGTCACGCTTTTTATTTTAGTATATTTTGTTTCCTGTTTATTTTTGTAATATTGTAGCACACTAGTCAAATTTTGGACGAGCCGCCACTGGTGCTGACGTACTGGTGTCTTTACAGCACAGCGGAATACGTTACGCCTAAAGGCTGAATTTGCAATGGTTACATCCACAGCTACATAAATACTCTGCAAATCACAATGAAGTGCATAGCAGAGGATTCACCGAACCATTTTTATGTTGTTTCTCTACTGTTCCATTCTCTAATAGCTCGCGAGGAAAAAGGAACACCTAAATCTTTCCGTTTTCGATCTGATTAATTGTAGATGGGAGCTAACAAATTATGTTCTCATTCGGAAGATAAATTTAGCAAATACATCTAGTCGCAACAAATAACGCGTTTCTTTTAATTATTTCCACCCCAACTCGTACATCATTTCCGTGACACTGTCTCCCCTATATCGCGATAATATAAAACGAGCAGCCCTTCACTGAACTTTCTCTAAATCGTCTGTCAGTCCCACTTATTGTTGATCCCACAATGCGCAGCAATACTCCAAAATAGGACGCACAAGTGTAGTGTAGGCAGTTTCTTTAATAGACCTGTTACATCTTCTAAGTGTTCTGCCAATGAAACGTAGTCTTTGGTGCGCTTTTCCTACAATATTTTTGTTGGATATAGACCCCAATTAGTCCTTTTTGAAAGATTTTATGTTAATTTTATGTAATGGAGCCACGCATCGTTTTTCAGGATCACATATGTACAAGATATTATTTATTGACAGATATACATATTTCATACGGAACACCAAAGATAGAAAAAATAAACAAATCACGAAACAAGGTGTCAAAAAAGGAATAAAAACATAAATGTTCCAAACAATTTTCTGTGGGTTCTTACCAATTTAAGTTGTTTGTAATTGTTACTCCTAGGTATTTATTTGAATTTAAGGCCTGTAGTTTTAACCGACTTATCGTGTAAATGAGTTTAATGGGCTTCTTTTAGTGGTCATATGGATGACTTCACACTTCTCATTATTAATGGTAAATTGGCATTTTTGCTCCATGCAGATAGCTTATCTAAATCATTATTATATCAGCATTTTTTAATAAGCTGATATAATCAGCATTTTTTAATAAGCTGATATAATAGTACTAATAGTTTGAATAGTATTCAAAAATTTCTTCACTGGATTAGGAGTTGGCCACCAGTAAGTCTTTCAGGCTCCTCTTATTTGCAGCTAAATTTTTCATGGTTGCTGGTAAATTATTGAAAATGTAAGATCCTGAGTAGTGTATATTAATTTGCAAAACTGGGGAACCGCATACTTGCACTGGCATGAACAACCATTAATATCAGACTGCATCATACTGCTCAGCTGAAACTGTAGAATAACGGACGTCACTACCTTTTACCAACACCCCAGTAAAAGCAAATTTCATTGCAAGATTGTAAAGTCTCCATCTCGTAAACGGATAGTATGGAAAGCTCTGAAAGTTGACCTAGGGCAGTGAGACACACACCGGTGACCAGGACGGACTTCAACAACAAAAAATGTTCAAATGTTTGTAATGCTTATGGGACTTAACTGCTAGGGTCCCTAAACTTACAAACTACTTATGACTAGCTTATACTAAAGACGGCACAAACATTCATGCCTGAGGTGGGATTCGAACCCCCGACGGAGAACGGCCTCGCGCATCGTAGCATAGCACCTCAATACGCTCGGCCGCTCCAACGTGGCGGACTATAACATCTACATCAAATATTGCAGAGAGATTTGTAACTTAACCCAGGGTGCAAGTTCTGAAGCCTGAAACGTATCACCATGAGCCGTTTCATGGTAATTCTGGCTTGTGCCTACCCTATTCATTTAACGTTTCCTCGCCGACTTCCGGTACAGTTTGCAACTTCACATGGGTGGAGACTGAGCAAAAAAAATTATAATTTCGAATTTGCAACATGTGTGCTGCATCAACTTTAAACTGATTATTGATGTTTATCTATGAGTTATGTTTGTACAATTGTGCTACAGCCTTATGTTATTACCTGTGAACCTTATACCCTATGTTTACACCTATCTGCCCCCTCTTTCATGAAAGAATGAGTGTCTCTGCCTGCTATGGTTGGTATAATCACAGACATACATTTAGCAGACTGGCAAAGTCGCTGGTTATAGTGAAGCATGGCGCCGCCACTTACCTACAAAACGTTAAAAAGTTTTTGCAAGTTTTACACACCTCAACTGAAAATGACATGTCACTCTTTTCTCGGTGGTTTAAAAAGGTTCTGCTGTTGTACTAGCTGAACATTAAGATACATATGCCCAACTTTAAAGCAAACTGCAGTTTTCGTAAGAACATTCCACTGAATACGGACACTCGTTATCAACAACAGTCATCTCTGCGTGCAGAAGCATACTATTGTAGAAAAAGGCGAAGTTGATTCAAATTGGAGATATTAATAAATACAGTAATACCACTGAAGATATTTCTCATTACCATTATGTAGACGTCAACACTATAAAGATGGTGTACTTTTATCACTTTAGTCCTATATCTTAAGACTATTTTAACTTAGTAGTTGTTTACAATCCCTTTATGTTAGTAATGGCGACGACTGCTTCAATGACACCAATGATACTGCATAGGGCATTGCCAGTCTAGTTCATGTATGTCTGTAATTATTACGTGGGTCGTCTGTAGTAGCTACAGTTAGACCAACGTTGCGTAACTAAATCCAGGCTAATAGGTTTCTACCCTCGGCTTTTGTCAGTCACAGATCGATAGATAATTGGTGTTGGGACTCCTCTGACCACTTCCGTTAGCTATGGGTGATGGCTGGAGACCATAAGACAGCACTCGGCTGCTGATCACTTGTAAGGTATCGTTTTGTAAGCGCGATCTGGTTCACTTAGATACAGTTTGAAATTGTGTAAGACTTCAGGCTAACTGAAGTTTAGTAACTGGTTATTTTCCAGCTCTAGCATCAAAATCATGATGCATGATTTATTAAGCGCAGGAAAGGGCGTGATTTTGCTGTGCTGCCTTCATAAAAAATTTTCTGAGGTACTAGTGAGAGGTACAGAAAATAACTCACCGTACTGTCACACAGGCTGACTTCAATTAAATGTGTTGATTTCATATATTACGCCATTCTTGATGAAAATACTCTATGAACTACTTCGGTTCCTTTTAAGAGGTCACGGTCTTTCTGTGAAACATGTAACAAGATAGGAGACTTCTTCATATGTACAATGTGTTCCATAGTCTTCACATCGAATATCTAGAGGTAACTGATCAAGTCATGGGAAACAATTTTTGACGCAGACAAAACGTCCGTTGACGATTCCCAGCGACGTTAAGCATCTTTTTGAACTTGTTATGCAATGTGTCACGTGCATAAGCAATGTGTGCTGCCACAGTCCAGTTCCCGAATTGCTCTTAAAATATCTTTATCTGTCTAAAGAAAAACTTTATTAATGTTTTTTTTCCTGAATATCTTTGTCTTACAACTGTAATTTACGGTTCAGTAAAGTCATCGCAAGATCCATAGCACTTGCAAAATTAGACAAGATATCTGAATGATGCAAAAATTGGCAACAGAAATTAAATAATGAAAAATGGGAGATCACCCACATGAGTGCTAAAAGAAATCTGGTAAATTTCTGTTATAGTACAATAAATTGCTCGCATCTCAAGGCTGTCAATTCACCTAAGTACCTTAGAACAGTGTTTTTCAACCTTTTCGAATATGTGACACCTAGCAAATAAAAATGATCTGGTGACCGCCTTCCAAATGAAAATATTCTGATGACCCTCCTCTTCACTAACCGTAATGTTATCTCAAAGAAAACAAATTTAATCTTCTTTCTTTTGCTGCAGTTTTCTCTTAACTTGGACGAAGTAGTTTTTGTATATTATCCGGAATGGTACACATATATTTTTTTACATGATATCCTACAAACTAATGTATTTTGTTTGATGACTGTTTCGCATTTTAGGCAAGACTCAGAAGCGAATTATTCTCGTTAAGAAAGGTCCCACTTTACAGACAATTTGGATAGAAGTACATCTTTTTTCCGATTTTTTTTTTCAGGACTACTTATTGTATCGTGATCTTTTACCTATCGATTGGTTCCTGAAAACAGTTTTCAGACTTTGCACTTCTTCATACCGCAGTAAAACGACACCGTAAAACAATCTGTGACCTATTCAATTCATAATTAATGTTACAGAGTGAGAGTGAACCATAGATTTCGCTTCGTTGGTAGAAGACGTCTTAGAAGATGCAACAAATCCACTAAATATGCACCATACACTGCGCTTTCCAGCGCTATGCTGCAAAATTGGTGCACTATGGAATCCTTATCAAACAGGATTCACGGAAACCGAAAAATTTCAAACAAGAGTGGCTCGTTTTGTATTGTCACGCAATAGGACAGTGTGTCGCTGATTTAATACTGGAGTTGGGGTAACAATCGTTAAAAAAAAAGGCGGTTTACGAAAATTAAATGACCTTCTCCACCGAATACCAAAATATTTTGTTGAGCCCTACTTACGTAGATAGAAATGATCATGAAAATAAAATAAGACAAATTAGAGCTCGAACGTTAGGTGTACGTTATTGTGCGCGCTGTTGTGGTATGGAAAGGTAGAGAAATTTTCTAAAAACGGTTGGATGAACACACTGCTAGGCACCTAAATTTAAATTACAGAGCTGCCATCTAGATGTAGCCGCAGATCTGGAAATAAACAGCAAGATTTTGATCATAGAAATCGAAAAGATCGAAAGATAGGTACAATACTATTCCTAAGAACAGCGAGGGCGGGTTGGTAAACTTAGATAACAGCGATAACCTAAGATGTTTGCTCGTCCTTCTGTTAAGTAACTACTGTCCTCGACATTGAGACGTATTTGTGCTAGACTACACGACCGAGTTGGCACATGCAAAACAAGAGTCGCACACCTGAACACCCAGTACAGCTTCATGTAGTGCAGAACATGTAGCCTGTGTGCAGTAGGGCAAGTCGCGGTGTGTAATGTATCAGGCTAACCGATCTGGCGAATGCCATGTACGGATTGCTTACGAGAGTGCACTCTTCGTACAGTCTAGTAGTACGGACATAGCTAGTATACCTTGGCCTGCGCTGAAGCGTTTCGAACCAGGAATGTCAATGCTTGCCGGGCAGTACCGGAACACTCGCAGCGATCCATATTGTAGCAATCAAGTGTGTCAGAGACTTTTTAGCTCCATTGCGAGCATTGAATTAAAATCAGTGAGACGACTGAAAATATACTCGTAGACCGTGGCTCGAACCTGGGTCTTCTGGTTCTAGGCAGATGCTGTAGCCACTAAGCCACCTGGATATCTCAGCTGTAGGAACTACCATGTAACACTTCTAGCTAGACAAAAATTCTCAACTTATGTTTTAGTGTGCCTAGAACATTAATATCGTTTAGTCACTGCCGTGGATTGCCGACTCCCGTAAAGAGATTGAATCTCATGTGTATCTGCACTGAAATCTAATGATCTGTTTGTCCCGTCACTGCATTAATTATGCATATACAATGCTCAAAGAAATTACGGGATCAGGTGAGATATCACACACAATATACATATGGTAACGTATTTTATTCAAATATTTGTTACAATTATAATTTGTGTGTGATACAGTACGGTATTTTGCTGTCTCTTTATTTGAGGTTTACACGGCATTTAGTTAGAGCGAGGCTCCATGGGGCTACCACAATAGTGGAAAAGTCATTCTCGTTGCCCTCAAATATGGTGTGTGATCACCTCTGACGGCCAGTACAGTTGCGCACCTCCGTGGCAGTAAGAGGTTATTAACCAGCTCTTGAAGGATTTTGGTCATTCTTCCATGAGCGCAATATCCAGCCCTGCAACCGTTGTGGGAGGTACTGATCTCCGTGGTGGAGTAGCCGAGCGGTCTAAAGCGTCTCGCTGCGGAGCGCGCGGTTGCTCGCCTTGGAGGTTCGAGTCCTCCCTGGGGCATGGGTGTGTGTGTTGTCCGTAGGTTAGTTTACCTAGGTTTAAGTAGTTCGTAAGCTACGGACTGATGACCACGCAGTTTGGTCCGCTAGATCTACAAACATTTGAACACTTTTAGGTACTGATCTGGCTACAATTAGTCTACCAAATACATCCCAGACATGCTCAAGCGGGTTTAAGTCCGGTGAAAAAGCTGGCCACTCCGTTCGTTCAATTCCCTCAGCTTCAAGAAAGTTGTCCGCCAGTGCAGCTCTTTGGGAACGAGCGTTATCGTCCACGAGAAGGAACCCATCTCCTATGGCATCAGCGTAGGGCACTATGAAACGTCGAACAATCTTGTCTCACTACGGTCGGGGGTTCGAATCCCCCCTCGGGCATGGATATTTGTGCCGTCCTAGTTCGTAAGTAGTTCATAAGTAGTTTGTAAGTTTAGGGACTGATGACCCCGTAGTTAAGACCCATAGACTATACAAACATTTGAACATTTGATCTTGTCTCTGTACCCCTGAGCAATCAAGGCGCCATTCTGAACGACATAGAGGTCCGTACGTCTGCCAATACTGACTCCTATCTAGACCATTTGCCCACCACCATGATATGGCGATGTTTTCCGCACATATGTAGGATTGTTCCGAGTTTCTCGTCCTCTCCAGATGATAGAACGACGACTTTTCGGCTGAACACTCAGCTGTGAACAGAATCCGGCACCATTCTTTACGACTCCACTCCTGATGTTCCTCCGCCCAGTTTCTGCGGGCTACGCGGTCTCGTGGTTTCAATGGGACATACACACCATAGGCGTCCGTACGTAAATTCCCTAAAGCAATTTCGGACTGTTTGTGTTGATATTGAGCGTCCTGTTGATGCCTGGAGGATGCGTTGCAGCTCAGTTGCATTCAGCCTCCCGTCTTGACGGGCTGTTAACCGTCATCTCTTACTGATGTTAACCGCTGAAGACCTTGGCATTGTCTTCTTATAACGGTTCCTGTTGTATAAAATCGTGTGCAGGACCTGGAAATTACACTTTGGACCACTTCAATAACTACAGCCACCTCCCTCACTGTCTTTCCCATTTCCAACCTTCCTATGGCTCTCCATGCCACAAAAAATGTTTGTAGAGCTTATGGGACTTACCTACGGGGTCATAAGTCACTAAACTTACAAACTACTTATGAACTAACTAAGACTAAGGACGGCACAAATATCCATGCCCGAGTGGGGATTCGAACCCCTGACCGTAGTGGCCGTGCAGACCGTGACTGGAGCGCCTCAGTCCCCTCGGCCACCGCGGCCGGCTCTCCATGCCATAGCTTCGGGTAAGTACGTTGTTGCATTGTACTACCTGCTGATTACACTATCTGTACCAAGTTGTTTGCATAATTCGTGCTGGCCGCGGTGGCCGAGGTGACTGAGGCGCTCCAGTCACGGTCAGCACGGCCACTACGGTCGGGGGTTCGAATCCCCCCTCGGGCATGGATATTTATGCCGTCCTAGTTCGTAAGTAGTTCATAAGTAGTTTGTAAGTTTAGGGACTGATGACCCCGTAATTAAGTCCCATAAGCTTAACAAACATTTGAACATTTGAGCATAATTCGTTTAGTAGAGTAAACACAAGTCAACACCAATCCCATCTGCAGCAACTTTCTATTCCCACTATCTCAGTTGCCGTAATGTTGTTTCCACTTCGTAGAACCGACAGAAAGACGTCGAATCATTGTAGTTCAATCGGCATATGACAATACTTCAGAACTTAAATATCTCAACTGTTACCCTAATCGTTTTGACCAGTGTATATGTGGTGTCTATTCCTTAGGACCTGTTCCAAAGTACAGACACCATGGTCCTCTGCAGTAAATATGAATAACAATTGAGTACGTCACAGACATTTCAGCTGCTTTTCGTGGTCACTTAATTAAATGCAGTGAGGCGATTGAAAATTTATGCCGATACAGTGGATCGAACCTGGGCCACCTAGGCACAATGGATATTGCAGCATCAAGAAATACCCTGACGCGCATCTAACCAGACACAAATCCTGTGCCCAAGGAAGCCACTGGTACGACTACTGTCATCCTTGGGATTCTAGAGACGTCCAATCTACATCTACATCTATACGGGATACTCTGCAAATAACATTTAAGTGCCTGGCAGAGGGTTCATCGGAGCACCATTATACTATTTATCTCCCATTCCATTCTCGAATAGCGCCCGGGGAGAAAGAACATCTTAATCTTTTCGTTCGAGCTCTGATTTCTCGTATTTTATTCTGATGATCATTTCTACCTATGTAAGTGGGAGTCAACAATATATTTTCGTATTCGGAGGAGAATGTGGCGACTGGTGATTCGTAAGTAGCCCACGCCGCAGCGATAAGCGCCGTTGTTGTAATGATTCCCATCCCAGATCCGGAAGATTTCACTCAAAGCATGGTACCGTTGTTATATCAGCTTTTATGTTTTCAGGTCGCACATTCCTACGAATTAAATCTCTCGAGCGTGATTTCGTCAGAACTAGAGTCCGATCGAAACATGATTTGTTGCCGAAATCGAATATTCACTCCTGTTCTAGTTTCGGCCGAAACCGTAACTGAAACTTGCTTAATGTCTGTTAAAAATGTCTGTATATTTACGTTACACCACAAATCACTAGTTTTTCCACATTATTCAAGATCCCCTCCCTGTACTAAACCTTCTTGAGTGTGTGTAAGCCTAACCAGGAGTCCGTAGAAGATGATGTGGGAGGTCAACATATTTAGAAAAATCGACGGTATTACTTTTACTAAAGAACTTCCAAATTGGATTCTTCTCTCCTCGTCGTGACAAGAATCAAAGGAAGTTAGACAATAAGTAAACTGAACTCGATAAAGTGGTCTCTATATTTCGAGTCTCGGAATTACGAGTTACCCATACATACGAGCGTCATATAACAACAACTGCAGGTACATTCTGTCTCCACAGAAAAAGGCACTCCACTATTATAACGCGAAGTAAAATCTTTAGGCTGCCAATGTAAATACCTATTTAAAACTTTATTTTACAAAAGGTCTTTTTTTACAAGTGTATTCTTATCAAGTTCGATTTTATTCTTTTTCACACGTAAATTTCAATAGTTCGATGTGATCCCGGTCCCGATAACCTCGAACTAACGAGATTACTGTATTGCTACCACACATTCCAAAGTCCTGCATACCTCCTTGTAGGAAGATATTCTTTAGTCTTTAGGTACACAACAAACATGCCAAATAGATACTACGAAATGTCAGAGCCTCAAAATGACCACCACAACACAAAATACGCAGTAAGTAATCACTTGTTTCCTTCCAGAAGTAGCCTTCATGATTTTGTTCTTCAGAGCGTTAGCTTTATGTTGCCATGTTCACTTCTGTTTTTTTATATCGACAAATACCTTTACATATCTCCATTTTGACATTCCTGAATACATAGCAACTTCAATCAGTGCTGCAGAAAGTATTTCGAAATATAACGTCACAGTTCCGACTAACACTATCATTGTTGTCTGTATAAATTTACGCAAACTGAACAGGAAAAGGTGGATACCACATGATCAATGTTTCCTAAACCCATATTAATTATTAAAAATGGCTCCTAGATTTCAAAGAAACTCATTAAAAAAATTTTACAGCATAACAATATGATAACCCGTACCATTACGTACAATACTAAGTTACATTGTTACTAACATAGTATAAGAATATCACTATAAGATACGATTGCTTTATATTGTGCTTAACTACAACATACCTACAATTTTTATGCGGGAGGAGAGACTCCTAGCAGTTAAACGGCACATCGTGAACTTAGGAAAAGCGTTATTGTTGAATGAATACATCCAGAACGCGCCCGGACTTTCATCAGTACAGGAAAGCTAAATTCGGCCAAGCCGAAGATTCGGCTGATTTCTAGCCGAAATTGAAACTGCGACCGAGACCAATAATTTGGTTGAAACTAGCCATAACTGAAATCGAATATTCGGTCGGTCCTTAAACGATTTGCAATCCGTCGAATAATGCTACACATAGCAGCAGCACGCTCTTCCATTCGGTGAGTGTCAGTTTTAACTTTTCAGTTGGTTGCAGAACTGTGGAACTTCTAGTGTGGCCTATTGCGTCAGTATTCGTCAACGCCTGCCGTAGCCTTCATCGCTCCACGCGGCTGCGACCTTCAGCTGTTACGTAATTGCGAGCCACACGAGCCAGCTGTTATCTTCTGACCTACAGATGTTCAGTCCAAAGAGATCACAAGAGCTAACTCTGCATAGGTCGGGAAGCTCGCCTGCTAACAGTAACTTTTGTTAGCGATAACTGAAACCCAGAGATACTCTAATCACAATGTGACTCTCGTTGCCTCCACATCGGATTCATTCAAGGAATGTTATCTCGATACATCGATGTTGCCTTGGCAAATACTGCCTTTATAGTCACCGCCTTCATAGTGCTAATCGCAGACAATCAGTATTATATTCTTGTTTCTGATTACCTACAGTCAATTATTCTTAATGGTTTCCATGATATCCTGCGGATCGACAAACACCTCATTTTAACCCTTTCATTCCCAGCGTTGTTCCTGGACAACAACGTATTAAAAGTTGATTTATACCGCATTTTGTGCATCAATTCTTAAAGTTATATTTTTATCGATGAACAACATGTTTCTAGTAGGGCATTTTGCCGCTTGGTAAGGCGTGTAGACACTTCTGAAGCATTTAATCCAATAATCTTACCATATTGAAGGTTGTGTTGCGATGCCGTCTGTACGTGACTGACAGTGTGAGCGTGAGTGTGGTACTTATTACTTTATTCCAACAGTGAATTGTCTTGTGTTTGGTGCTGTGGCGAAGATTATGCTAGCATCATTGATCTGGCAGTGTTAACTATCAATAAAATAACGTCCGAGAAATAAAATACCTCCATTCTAACTGTGTTGTGCATGAAATACATGGCATAAAAAATCAACAGTGCAACCAAAAATTTTAAAAAACATATTTTGATGTCTACTGCACTGTATTAATACAGAAAACACTGAATTTCAATTTTTCCATAGCTGATTTCATAACGTGGGACTGAAAGGGTTAAGTGGCATGCCGCGATGGAGTAGCCGAGCGGTCTAAAAGCGTCTCGCTGCGGAGCGCGCGGTTGCTCGCCGTGGAGGTTCGAGTCCTCCCTGGGGCTTGGGTGTGTGTGTTTGTCCTTAGGTTAGTTTACCTAGGTTTAAGTAGTTTGTAAGCTACGGACTGATGACCACGCAGTTTGGTCCGACATAATTACAAACATTTGAACATTTAAGTGGCATGCACATTCACTGCAGAACACCTTAAGGTAAGCTATAAAGAAATGATAGAAGTTCATATAACATATAAAACAGTTAATGGTAGCACAGTAACATTGTCTTTGCAACAACTGTATCTTTCCATACAATATGAACTTCCCTAGGACATTCAGACAGATTCCAAGTAGTCACTCCCGCTCATAAAATAAATACTGACCGAAATCGATTACTGTGAAAAAATGGCTTCAAGACAATATATAAAAATTCAAGATGATTCATGTGAGTTTAAATCTCTACACAGTTCCTAAGGAAGTTGATGCTCAGTGATGGACTAAGGGGGGGGGGGGGGGGGGGCAGGGCGGAGGGTGTGGACCGCACTGGGCCTCTCATCTTGGGGGGCCTCAAAATAACTCGAAAGCACTTTTTTTTTCTTTCTTTCTTTTAGCGCCCTTGGCCTCTCGTTCATCCAAATCTTGGAAGATATTTTTCTTACATTGTCCCGTTCCTCTCGTCCTGGGGGGGGGCCTCTAAATCTTAAAAGTTACTTTTTTATAGTAATACATGTACAGGGTGTCTCACGAAAGACGCCTGCCAGGCATCCGCGAATAGCACGGTACGGCTCCCGGCCGCCGCCACCGCATCCAGTGCTTTTCATAGCTAGAAATTACTTGCATTTGCCCTCTAGCCACTCCTGCATTGCAATTTTGGATTTCCTGACTGTCGCATTTTTAGTCGTTTGTACTTCTTTTTACCTGCTTCATTTAATTTAATTTTTATATTTTCTCCTTTCACCAATTACATTCAGTATTTCCTGCCAGAACCAAGGATGTTTTGTAAATGTTGTCTTTCTACCTATTTGGCCCCCTGCTGCCTTTACTATTTCATCTCTCAGAGCTACCTATTAATCTTCTACAGTGTTACTCCCCCCCTCCCCCATTTCTTTCAGTTGCTGCCCAAGGAGGAAGAAAGCTTGGGGTTGAACATCTCATCGACTGTGTGGTCATTGGAGATGGAGCTTATGATCGGATTTTTGGGTAAGGATGTGGCAAGAAATCGGCTGTGCCCTTTGAAAGGAACCACACTACCATTTGCCTGGAGGGAAATCATGGAAAACCTAAATCTGGATGGCCGGAGGGGAATTTGAACCACAGTCCTCCCGAGTATAAGTCCAGTGATTTATCACTGCACCATCTTGATCGGTAATTGCTGCTTAAAGGTCCCTCTAAAGCTTTCAAAAACCTCAGGCTTCTTAAAGGTATCCAGGGCCCAACGCTTTGCTTTCCTGCCTTACTGCAGTTCCCTTCAATCTAAAGTTTATGACCAATAAGATATGGTCAGAGTCTGTATCTGCCCCTGGATATGTCTTACCTGGTATCGAAACCTATGTCTTACTATTATAAAATATATCTGGTACCATCCAGTGTATCCTGGTCTCTTCCACATATACAGCCTTCTTTCATGGTTCTTAAACCAAACGTTTGATATAGTTAAACTATGTTATGTGCAAAATTCTACCAGAGGGTTTCCTCTTTCATTCCTTTTCCCCACTCGATATTCTCACCCTATTTGCCCTTTTCTTCCTTTGCTACTAGCGAATTCCAGTCTCCATCACAATTAAGTTTTCTTCTCCCTTAACTATCTGAATAATTTCATTTATCATCTCGCATTTTTATTCAATCTCCTCATTGTCGACAGAGCTAGTTGGCATATAAACCTTTACTACTGTGGATGGTGTTGGCTTCATATCTGTCTTGACTGTGATAATGCAGTCACAATGCTGTTCATAGTAACTTACCTGCATTCCTATTTTCTAATTCATTATTAGACCTACTCCTGCATTACCCCAACTGATTACTTATTTACAAATCTGTACTAACCTGACCAGAAATCCTATTCATCCTACCAAGAAACCTCACTAATCCACACCCATCCACAACCTATTCATTTCGCTTTTCAAATTTTCTAACTTACTTACCCAATTAAGGGATAGAACATTCCATGCTCTGTTCCATAGAATGCCTGTTTTGCTTTTCTTGAGGACAACACCCTTCTGAGTAGTCCCTGCCAAGAGATCTGACTGGGGGACTATTTTACCTCTGGATAATTTACCCAAGAAGACGCTTTCGTTATATATAAAACAGTAGAGCTGCATGTCCCCAGGAAAATTATGACTGTTGTTTCCCCTTGCTTTCAACCATTTGCAGTTACAGCATTGCACACCTACAGTGGCTGATATTACGAAGCCGGCTCAGTCAATCATTCAGATTGTTGCCTTTGTAACTAAGGCTGCTGATCATATGCAGGAACCACAAGTTTGTCTGGCTTCTTCACAGATACCTCTTCACTGTGGTTGCACATATGGTGCAGATATCTGTCTGTATCGCTGAGGCAAGCAAGCCACCACACCTTGGCAATTCTGTGGTTCATGAGGGTGGATAAAAAATTACAAGCACAGTTACAAGACTGAGTGCTACAGTTACTGTTTCCAACCAAATGCTACTCCCAAAGAACCTAACCTCCACATGATGCTTTACGATCTTAGTATATTACATCAATATCGAAACATATATCAAGTCCTTTACATAATTTTTGTATTAAGAGTTGAATTGATATATCAAACGTATCATGTCATAGTGCTGGCTTTGATGTAATTTATCCAGAGTTCCTGGAAAACGTGGATCCGAAAACTAAGCAGTGGTTGCTACAGCTATATAATATCATACTGACTACTGGAAAACTGTCAACAACATTTAGGGCAGCAAAGGCAATAGCTGTCGAAAACCTGATAAAGAAGGTAGCGAAGTATCACATAACAAACCCATATCACTACTGAGTGTAGTCTGTAAACTGTAAACAGAATCCAACCATTAATTGACAAAGCAACACCTTTGCATCAAGCAGGTTTCCGAAAGAATCGCAGTTGCTGTGACCAAGTATTGGCATTAACATCCTTCATCGAGGCAGGGTATCAACGTAAATTAAAGACTGCAGTTGCAGTTGTTGATCTTACTGCTGCAATTGACACCATATGGCGCCATGGCCTGCTGCTTAAATTTGCAGAGACTATTCCCTGCCAAAAGCTGGTTAATTTAGTGGATAGTATGCTCAACAACAGACAAATATTCCTTGGAGACAAATGGAGCAGATGCCGAAAGCTGATTGATGGACTACCACAGGGCTCTATGCTATCACCAATCTTTTTTAATCTTTATACTAGCAATATGCCCAACACTAGCGCTAAAAAGATACAATTTTCTGACGCTCTAGCGCTAGTTTATCAAGCAAGAAAACTGGAAGAGTGCGAGGGAACCTTACTACAGATTTACACATAATGGGCGACTACTTCGAGAGCTGGAGACGCCATATCCAACTAAAGCAGAGGTAAACGGTTACCACCTTAATAACCGCAAGGCAAATCGCAAATTCAATGTGGTCTTCGAAAATGTCCCCCTGGAACCTAACCCATACCCAAAATACTTGGGAGTCATTTTAGATCAGGCTCTTACCTTTAAGAACCATCTAGAATATGTAGCAAAAAACATGAACAACAGAATCGACATTGTCAGAAAACTGACTGGTTCAGGATGGGGTGCAAATGCAAATACTCTTCGTACTGCTACATTGGCATTAGTTTACTCCATGGCAGAATACTGTGTTCTGGTCTGGAAGAATAGTGGACATGTACATAAAGTCATCGTGAAACTAAATCAAGCTATGAGAATAATCAGTGGCACTACAAAGTCTGCACTTCTTCCATGGCTGCTGTATTGTGTAATATTCCACCTCCATCAATAAGACGCGAAGCAGTAGCAATAAAAGAGTTTCACAAGAGCTCCACTCACAAGAACTCACTTCTGTACAATCAATGTCGAAATATACCTACCAGCAGACTCAGATCCAGAAAAACACCATGGCCAATGTAAGATGCGCCCCTTGCTTGCGATGTCTGTCAAGAATGGAAAGATGTTTGGAAAAAGTTTCCTCCAGCTTACTCTCGTCTTATAACTGATGTTACAAAACGTGTGAATGGATTCGGGCTTCCCAGAACACTATGGACGTTCCTGAACCGATTCCGCACAGAGCATTTAAGATTCAGTGCCTGTTTGTATGATTGGGGATACAAAGATGCCCCAGCGTATGATTGTGGTGCTCCTGTGCAAACTATGCAGCACCTGATTGACGAGTGTGCACCACAGAAATTTCCTGGACGACTCAGTGAGCTTCATTTGGTGACAACAAGAGCTGTAGAGTGGTTAAGAGACCTAGATATTCAATTATAGTATTTTCTCTGGTTTGTTTGTTAGCTTGCTTTTCTTATGCATATTTGTACACAGTTTTTGTATATGTTATCCTTCATATATGAAAATTTTCAAATAAGACTAACATGACCATGTAAGCTATACGAATAAGTAAAATAAATCATCTCAAAGTTATTTAAAATTAAAATTTCTATAAAAATATTTAGAATAGTTCATATTTCGTTTTAACGAGTTATTTACATTTATACCAATATTTCTATACAGAGAATTTAAATGATAATGAATTGAAAAATTGTGAGGTAATGGTCTTCTCATCTTGCCTCATGAGCCGACAGATGAACTTCCAGCTGGCAATTTTTAAACCATATGAAGCAGTCAAAACACTGAGTACATCATGCACATGCTCATCATTGTAGGCTTTCTGCATCATTTAGTGGGTCTCTGAAAA
Source organism: Locusta migratoria (assembly GCA_026315105.1). NCBI lineage: Eukaryota > Metazoa > Arthropoda > Insecta > Orthoptera > Acrididae > Locusta > Locusta migratoria. The sequence continues at coordinate 322,151,651 of CM048745.1, read as the reverse complement.
TATTTTCTTGGGTTTCTTGCAAAATTTAAGACAGACCTCATACGTTTTATCAGAGGGACTGATGACCCTGTAGTTAAGTCCCCTACGCTCTTCAAACATTTGTTATCAGAGAATTTGGTGAAAGAATACTGTATCAGATAATACAAAACTAACAAACTCCATATAACAATATCTTCATAAATTCTAGTCTTGATCTGTGACTGCATCTTTAATATGAATATAAGATTATTTGATAGAGTTGAACTCAGGGTGTTCAAGTCAGAGTACTACAAATACTCCAGATTGGCTATTTTTTTATTCAAAAGTAATTCATGAATACATCATAGTTTATGATAGCAGTGTCCATTATAAGACTGTTTGCTGCCAACATGTTATTTCCTCTTTCAAATCCAACATCTACGCTTTCACTTATTCTTGTTGGATTCTTGATTCACGTCTAATGCTACAAGTTGAATGACAACTCTTCAAATAATGCTATCAATAATTCCAGCTTAACCAATATTGAAAAAGTACTAATTTTTGACAGGGTCACGTGGAGACAGCAGCATATGTCATCCCTACTATAACAACATAATATTATTCACTGTGGCATCACTTTATTATTATGTGGAAATCTAGCTAAAAGCACTGAATATTATCATATTAGAAATTTAAACGTTGTTGAGCACTTATAAGATGAATTTGACATTATTATGAACACAATGCCATATATTACCTCTGATAAAAGGAAATGAATCTAAGATTTTATTGTGGAACAAATAAGTTTCCTCAGAGAAACCAGGATTTGTTCATAGCTCTGTATGTCATTAAGATGTAATAATAAATGAATCTTTCTCCGTTAACCACAAGCAGGGTCATTATCTAGGGGAAACAACAGCAGTAAACCAAATGTTAAAATGGAATGGCATAAAGAGGCAGCAATCCATACAATAAATAATTGATAGTAATTGGCAAGAAGGTTGGTGGGATTGCAACTTTCCTGATTGTTGGTCAATCGAAATAGAACCTATAAGTCATTAAAAGATAATCTCCTGACTTGCAACTTAACTACTCTGCTAACATGTGATATTTGCAATGAAATGGAATTGGGTTATGCACAGCTCCACTAACAGCAATAAACATTGGCATGCTTGGGCACTCGTGTACACTCATACTAAAATATAGTTCCACATTTATACATGAATTTGGTCAACTTTTATATAACTGTCTTAAGTGTATTGTAGACAGAAACATAATGTGTATGAATCTGTTTAATTATCCAGTTACATTATTCATTTATAATTGGCGAAAGAACATTTAAAATGTTGTAGCCATTAAATTTAACATTATTCAAACAGAATAAATCAACAAATTGCTGCATTCATGTTTTGTGTCACTGTAGTCACTGTAGAGGATTCATTTTACTGACATCAGTATCGTAATAAAGCTACATAAAGCTACATAAAGTGTAAGCAATAATAATGTAAGATACCAATCAATCAATTATAAATATTGAATATAAGCCATGTGCAATGCTTACCACTCACTCTAGACTTTGATGGAGATAAATATTGTGTGTTAAACCAATAGATTTTAAGGTTAGGTTGATCACAGAAAGATAGTAAATTTTGATATGAATGAAATACCAATAATATTTTGATTTGGTTAGAATCATATCTTTTTTCTGAGTTCATTGATGTAGTCAGAATTATTGTACATAGAAAATATGAATTAGTATTGAATTTTGCAGTATTAGGTATACCCATATTTCCACTCAGTCTAAACACCTGCTATGCAGTGGTGCATCACTAAGCACTCCTCCTTACAATGCCTGACCCAGCATATTCGCTACAACATACCCGTCTACCATTACTCTATGAGTGTCTGCCACTGTCTTTGTATTTTAGCAACAAACTTCTCACAGGTTTCTCTACTGAATACATGTTCTACCATATATCCATCATACCTCCACTGTATTTATTGCATTTGGTTGCTACATTGAAACATAAAGTAATACCACAATTTGACCCAGCTGAAAGCTCTCAGTTTCCATTTGTAAAAGGTCTGTAATTAGTTATGTTGGAACAACAGTGTAATACTTCTGTGATGGTGTATGAAACAGTGTACCTCAAATGAACTGATATGACATACATATAATTAAGTAGTATAGTAATGGGCATTCAGAGCAACTAAGAATCGACCGTCGACGTTAGTGTCATCAGGGTGAGGTACCGTTACCCCACTCCCCCATCCCCCCACCCTTGGACAATGGCGCTCACTGCTGATCAAAGGGCTACACCATAGATGATTGACATCAAACAAGAAACTGCACGTAAGTCAAGAATTTGAAATCTCGTAAACAATAAAAACATATGGATGATTGACAGATAACGTGTAACTGCCATTTGAACAATCCAATTACTGGGAACAATGATTGATAACGTCAAACATGATATTGCACTTAACACAAGAGTTTGAAATCTCATAAAGAATAACAACTTAAGGATGATTGACAGACAAAATGTCACTGCCTTTTGGATGAGGAAATTACTGGGAATAGTGATTGATAACATCAAACATGATGTTGCGCTTAACACAAGAGTTTAAAATCTCGTAAACAGTACTGTACCAACCGAAGGACAGATGACAGTTCCCCACAAATTGTTATCTAGCCGTCCAGGAACTGTCTCAGGTCTGCCCTCACCATCTCAATCGTACCCATTGCCTCCTGCCAGCCTTCCCCAATTAATTTTTTAAAAATCCTAATTCTAATATCAGTTCAATTGCGACACCCTATGTTTTTGCATTACCAATTTTCTCGAAAGAACATTCCGCTTTCTCTCAGAAATCGTCAGTGAGCAACAGTGGATGTCATGCTGTTCATAAGTAATGTAAAGGGAACAGTATGTGCATTAAAGACAAGCATGTTTGGCGATAGGTCGATTGGTTTGGCTGAAGCGTGATGAGGAGGTCCTGTAGGGGCATTGCCTCAAGAGTCCTGAATTCGAAACCTGGTCAGAACCACCCATCACCTAAATTTCTTTGGCGGGAAGAAAATTTATAATTTTCACCACTAATTGTCATTACATTGAAATGCAAATCAAGGGTCAATAAAAAAACTATGTATATTCATCGACTATTATTTAAAAACATTACTAACTGAAGTCAAACATTTGGGACCACATTTTATTTATTTATTTCAAAATTTGTTCGCCATCCTATGTCTCTTAGCACGACTATTGTATACTACATCTTGATACACTCTGCTAGGTAAAGTAATAGAACTCGTATGGTGTAAAGAATTTCATCGAAACTGATGACCTTTGCAGTATTGTCCCCCTAAAACACAAAACCAACAACAAAGAATTTCATCTGTCACAGGTACGTGCTCAAGTACTTGAAACGCCACCAACCATACTCATTATATAGACGACATATGCGACAGCCAATGGACGTGTTTAAAAAATATCTTGACCCCTCAAAAACACAATCCGCTCATGTTAAACCATAGACAGCCTGTAACAGTAGCGTCCTCCAAAAGTAAAAAAAAAAAAAAGCGAAGTTTTAACGATTTTCGATGTCCTGATGGGTAACACAACCACTACAACAATAGCAGAAAACATATGGTTTATAAAAAGAATATTCGAATTTAGAGGTAGGAAAACCGAAAATTGGTGCGTGAAATCATCATCTTAAACAATTTCCCTTAATGCATGTGATACACACCACGGAAATGGGCAATATGTAACCACGAGCAACACTCAACCTAGAGGAGAACCTAGTATTAAAAAATAAAAACGCCTAACAGTAATTTGAATACTACTCGATCTCCAAAGTGCCCACATCGAAACACCTCGCGTCAGTGCAACTAAATACCTGTACAAGACTGTTAGTATCCTCCATAAATAATTTAAAATCAGCCATTTACCAATTTCCGACCGTCTCCACAAAACTTATTATTTTCAAAAGCAATTTTCTAACAATATCCTTCTTCGAAATGACAAAACAACAACCAAGGAACCGCAAGCTGCTGAGTCACTACACAAACATCTCCCGCCCCCCCCCCCCTTCCCAACAGAGTGAACATACCGGTTATAATTTACCTGCCCAATAGCTTGGATGCAACACGCTTACAACACTAAGTAGTGTACCTTAGACCTAACAAACCACAGTAAACAGTGCCAGAAGAGCATCAGCTGATTGCCAGATAAACAGGCCGCGAACATATTGTGTCTACACTTTTTAGCTACAGTAGAACTGCATACATGCAACATAATGATATCAAATGCTTGTAATGCATCGCAATGAGAGACTCTTTCGACTAGTCATCACAATGCAGGAAAAAAATGAGGCCTATGACAAATACACATACATCAAAATTCTACACGTTTTTCTGATTAACATGAAAGTGCAATGTACCAAGTAACCAGCCCTTTTAAGTACACCAAAATACCGCAAACGTTCTACCAAACCCCCTAGAGAATTATCGATCTACCCAACCGTTGCTCTAAAGAATTACGCAAAACAAAGGCAGCCACGATCACACGACACAAGATAATCGAAAAGTCAACATCACTGATCTCAATATAATTCTCTAGGGGGTCTGATAAAATGTTTGCGGTCTATTTGGTGTACTTAAGGGCTGGTTGATTGGTACATTGCGCTTTCATGTTAATCAGAAAAACGTGTCGAATTTTGAAGTTCGATGTATGTGTATTTGTCATAGGCCTGACGCGTTTGTATAGAGATCACTGGTCAAAATAGATCCACTCTTTGTCCAACGACTATTAACACTCCTAAAATATCTACGTATTCCATCTCAAAACGAGCTAGTACAACACCGAAACACTCCAGAAATGTTTCCATCCTTACCATAAATACAACTAGCTATGGAACAGTTCTAATGCAAAGAAAGTGCTTCGATAAAAGATGAAAGATCACATAACACACACCATGCGGATTTTGACAACAGATTGTATTCTGGAGTCTCTATCTAACCAACATGAGTATTGCATTCCATGTTAAACAGATAACAGTGCTGAATAAAAAAAATCCAGTCGCTCTAGCGAATGTAAAAGTATTGTAATATGATCGACACATAGGCCTACACTTAGAATAATTTACTTGTAAAGATAAATATGCACTGGAGCTGCCTGAAAGCGTGCTACTCTATAATGAACATTCAGGCTTTTAGAGGTTGGATAGCTCGATAATAGCCTACTCGCTACTTGACTGGTACGTTGCGCTTGCAGAAAGACGTGTAGAAATATGATGTTTGATGTATGCGTATCTGTCAGAATCCTGACGTGTTTTCCTGCATTGTTTGTTTAAGCGGTTTTGTTTGAATAATTCCATTCTGAGAGGTGTACGGATGTTAGTGAAGAAAGTCATGTTGACGAATGTTTTTGACTCAAGAGGGTCTACTAAATTTCATTGTTTTTAAGCAAAGTCTACTATTATTAATAGGATGGATCATCTATCATCGTCTGTACTTTGACATATGAATGCGAAATATGTGAGGTTTGGTCGTGTTTTGCAGTGATAGTGATAAACGATTTTTTAACTATCAGGTATCGTGGTGTGTAGGCTAGCATCCTAGTTTATAGAGTACACGTCTTCATTTGCGGTAGACAAGAGCTTAGCTATCACAGAAAAGAAGCTTGATTTGTGTTTGGTATAAGAATTTTTATCTCTCTCTGTCTATATTCTGTGTAAAAGGCTGGTTAATCTTGCTCTACAGAAGTGAAAATCTGTGTAAACATTTTGCGTCGAAGGTATCAGGCCAGTAAAGTATTACCGCTATGTCCTCTCAGTTGGGGGGGGGGGGGTGTCTGCGTAGTGACTCAGCAGTTTGCTGTTTCTTGGTTGTTGTACTGGCGAGTGTCTATTGAAGAAGGATGTTGTTAGAACATTGCTTTTGAAAAAAAAAAAAAAGTAAATTTTAGTGCAGACGGTCGGAAATTGGTAAATGGCTGATTTTAAATTATTTATGGAGGATACTTGTGTTTACTTGGTCTGATGGGAGGGAGGTGTTTCGATGTGGGTGCTTTGGACACTGAACAAGAATCAAGTTACTAATAGGCGTTTTTGTTTTTAAAACGAGGTTCTCCTCTAGGTTATGTGTTGTTCGTGATTACATATTACCCAATTCCGTAGTATCTATGGAACTTGCTTTCTGAATGACCCTCATACCTTTATCTTATTGAACATTATCAATTTCTGTAAGTACTGTATTTCTGTTCTCATTTCCTCTAATCACTATCGTTAATTCCCAAAAGCATCCTTCATTTCTAAAATGTCATCCATTGATCTTGGGGCTAATAGTCCCAGCGCCATTCTTCTTATCTACTTGAAACTATGTGCTACTCAAAAGGTTTTCCTCTTCTGTAGCCTATCATCCTCATGAAGTTCCTTACCCTGTTCAACACCTCAACATTTCTCATTCTAACAGGCTACCTCACTTCCTCCATAGTCACATTTCAAAACATTCTAAATATATTTTGTTCTTTGTACATACTGTCCATGTGTCGGAACCATAAGACTCCACAATCCACATATCCTTATTGGTTTTATTCCACAATCCACATATCCTTATATATATACAACTAGCCTATCTCTTCCAATAGACACGTCTTTAGTTTCATCTTAATCTATTCAAACCACCATTTGCTGTATCACATTGATTTTTTTATCAGCCTTCTATCCTTACGGTCAACATCAGTACTTTTCAAGATTTTCCAAAGCATATGACAGCCAATTCTGTCAAATGGTTTTTACCATTCAACAAAACAAACATATTCACTTCCTAAAATCTTTCTGGCAACATCCTCATACAACCAATTATACCTTGGCCCTTCCTTCTTTTTCTAAATTTGAACTGAGTTCCTTCTCTTTTCTCCACTATTTCCTGTCTATTCTTCTCAGTACTAGTCTGGCCATAGGTTTAGTACCATTGCATATAAAACTAATTGTCGTACAAGCTTCAACTCTTTGGCAATGCAATTCTTTGATAAGCGAACCATTGTGAGCTTCAAAAGCTCTTCGGGCCAGATACCTTTGTCATATATTCTATAAATTAGATTTGTAATTTTCGTTAATCCCCCTTTCCCTAAGGCCTTCATTCTTTCAGCCAGTGTTTGATCAAAACCTATTGCTTTCCTTTCCTTGAGATATTGAGTCATCATTTCCACATCCCATTTTTCTGTTATTGTTCCCCATTGATTTACATAACATTTTTGTTCCTCCTCTAAGACTTATCCTTCACGAACAACTGCAGAATCATATAGATGTTCTATGTATCCCTTTCAAACATCTTCTTCAGTATTCTTTGTTATCTTTCCCTGCTTGTTCAGCATTCCTTGTCTGATAAGTTTTCAAGGTTGTTTCATTGATATGTAGTTTGCAGCTCTGTATATTTCATCTGTTGTTCCCTGCCTTTCGGACTGTTCTATTTCCTCACATTGCCTTTCCATCCAGTCTTCTCTTGCCTTGTCAGTCCACAAGATCAAGCATCAACAAGATCGAAATTGTCAAATATTATTACACACATTTAATAAATGGAATTAAAAGTAAAGGTATCTAGCTTAACGTGAGACATGATGTAAGCCAAAAGAGGGTTCAAAGTTTAGTCTGTGCATTTTATTACATAACATAAAACTAGGTAATTAGGATCGATTTTCAACTTTAAAGTTAATTTTCTTCATAATGGTCCTGGAGCTACGAAACAATATCCTCAATATGGGCCTTGAATCAATGGTGCTAATGAGCACTTGAATCAGTATATTACAGCTATCTTATAAATTATTGTTATTTATGAATCAATGGTCCTATTGGCCTGAGAGTTGGGGTGAAAGGAATCAGCTCAACTGATGGAAGTAAAAGCGGACTACAGGATATCACCCAGAAAGAGAGATAATATGGTACATTTAAGAATAATAAACTTTATTCACTAATTAATTAAGTAATTTGTTTTAGAAAACTAAGTGACACAATCTAAAAAAAAAAAAAATTAATCAAAGTTACATTTGGAAAAACAGTAAATGATGGAATCTTAAGTTAAAAACCAAACATAGGTACAATATAATTACATAATACGAAATATGATGAACATAAAGCACCTGCTGATATTCGAAATATGTTGAATCTACAATAAAGAAGTGTTGCCCTCTGATTATTCTGGATGGATTAATTTTCCATTGTACCTAATAATCCCCAACATTATACATGTTATCTAAAACAAAACAGGTATCTTTCTTTCCTAGACATTTTCGCAAGCATTTTACTTAACAATTGTTGGGGACACATGTTGAACTTGTCCGATAAACCGCCGTTCTGTCTTGTTAGTAAGAAATTTATTTAGTGTAAAGTCATAAAACTTGGTGATACCGGTATATGGTCGTAATTCAATTCACCCCTTTACGACATATAACAGGTACTTAATTAAATAACATTTCGAGTAAACATACATTAATGATTATTTTGCTTGATTACTAAACTTATTTTGTATTAACCTGTAAATAATAAGCTTTGAACCAAGAGCAATAAATTCATTCTGACGCAACGTGCTTATGTTGGCATCAATGGTAATGGCAGCAACTCCCAGATGACCAATAAATTTTTTGTCTTGACAACTTCAATTAAAACAAAAATTATTTTTCCTGAATGGACAAGGGTGCATACAAGAACCTGTCAACCATAGAGCAGTACAGTATTAATTTTGCTGCTAGTGAAACGAGCAGTAATAACATTTACTCTGTAGCTCGTGAAAAATATAACGCAGTTCTACCACAGTCTAATATATACAGTCGCGACACTCACTGCTGTAAAAGTTGTTACCAACTGACAGCTGCAACGACACTAGCGCTCCTAGCGGTGGGTAAGCCACCGAAAGAGTGATGTTTGTTTGTAATTATTTGTGTGCGTAATTAATGAAATAGTTAATATAATTTTTGTGTTACAAGCATCAGTAATATATCAAGAGGCATACATAACACGGAAAGTAATGTAAAAACAGTCGAACTTACTGATTCAGTGGTATAACGAAGAACTTCGTCATGAACCAATACTTACGAATATGTTTATATTTGCAGCTTATTCCGCTGAAAGTAAGTAGAATATAAACATAATAGAAACATAAATTTCTATTTTGGTGTGTTCTTACTATGACAAAGAGTTTTTTGACATGTATCGTTGTGGTATGGGGTCTAATGATTCGCACATGTTTATGCTTCACTCGTCTTTATTATAAGCGCATATTCTTTTGAGTGTGATTACTTTAGCTTAAGAAGACATTGTCTTGAAGATTCTTGCCGTTTGTGGTTCAGCTGTAGCAACAATTGTGGAATTGGGTTCTTCTTTGTTGAATACAGTTTGGTTGCTTTTTCAGTTTTCTTGTCACGTTTCTGATGTTTTCCTTCAGCGACAGTTGTGGTGACTGATTTGGTATGTTAAATACCGTCGTTATTGCATTCTACATTCGTTTCCTACGTTCCACGCTCACCGATTTCACTGGAATTAGAGTGGACAAACGTTAACGTTCTTCAGAAGAAAAAACACGTCTTTCTGCCAAAGGGCGGGTATTCGGTGTTTCCTAGTCATTTTTCTATTTTAATAGTAATTTAAATTATTTAGTATAACCCTGTGGGTTACAAGATAACAGTAAATAAACTGTGTCGTAATGTACCGTTTCCAACCTTATCAGTGATCTTAGGAGACGTAAGGAAGGCAAAGGTGGAGCTATTTTTAAGTTATTATCTATTTTATGATACTACATACGTTCTCTAATGTAAAAAAAAATGTGTTAAAATCGATGTAAACAATACTATTCGCACTCATCCACTATCGTATTCATAAAAGTAGCTTGCCCTCCGCTTGGAGCGCTGCTGTCGCAGTGTATAACAAAAATCCGCGGAAGTGTCGTGACTGTATTTGTTAGACTGTGGTTCTACACTTCATTGTTCATCTGTTGCCAACATAAGCACTGGAGCCCGGCGAGAAGCCTCATAAAGTTTTTCCGATATTGATTGATGCGTTAGGCTTTACTTGTGTATCGCGCTTGCGTTAGTGAACTTTTGGCTTTTATTAATTGTGTGGGTTTTTTATTTATTTTTTTCCGTGCGTAATAATATCTTTGACTAACGATAGGTCGATTCATGCCTTCTCCAATACATCGATCCCAACGAAGTCCTTCATTTAACTTCCAGCAAGTGAGCGGGAGTGTTGCGTGAGCCTTGGTAATTGTAGTAGAATTGCAATCAGCATACAATATAGTTTGTTATTTTATATTTGTAAGGTGTATCTTGACAACTATTGTGTATATTTACATTGTTGTCGTATGGTATTATGTATATTTCTTGTTAAGTCTGTTCGGAATACTTACTCGTGGTCATGCTTCAAGTCGCGAACTATTTCATATTAACTTTTGCGTTATATGTGTAAATGAAATTAGTGGAAAAGTACTAGTTAAACACGCTACAAATGATTTACGTTTTTAAAAATTCACTTCATGTAATCGTGTTGGCTGTTAATCAAGTAGGTCACTAGTTTCACTAAATAGCAGACGACGTAACTAACAACTGACTTCTATGTTTCATATAGCAACGATAATTCCTGAAGAATGGGCATTCCTGCAGGAGACGCTGAGAAGGGGAAGAAGGTAAATATTTAATTGCATTGCTGTTATGACAAGTTGTTAGACTTTAGTTTTATTATTCATAATTATGTATAATTGTATTGTCTTGTGTATACCAATTTGAAATTTCATGACAGATTGATATTGTGTTCCTGCGCAGGACTCTTAATGTGGGCCTGCACACAGTTTCAATCATACCAGAAAATTTGACACTGTACTGTATTGCATTTTGTAGCTAGAGACAAGAGCCTGTAAAATCCACCATGTTTCATTACATTATTGTTATCCTTATTGTACAGAAACAAGAAATTTTGGTTCCATTTGAATTGTACGCGCCCTTCTTTGTACATGGTTATTCTGAACCAATTGTATAGCAAACAAGTTATTTTATATATTTAGAATTAAGTTTAATGCATTGGTGGCTTTGAAGGCCAGTTATTAATTCTGGGAAGTTTTCTGTTAATATCCACTATCTTAATTTGTCACTGGAAGTGCTTGCGTGTTATAATATTTATTCTTTTCAACAGATTTTCGTTCAGCGGTGTGCACAGTGTCACACTGTAGAAGCTGGAGGAAAGCACAAAACGGGACCCAATCTTCATGGCATCTTTGGTCGTAAAACTGGGCAGGCTCCAGGATTCACATACACTGATGCAAACAAGAGCAAAGGTAGGGATCAGAAATGGGTACCCCTTGGTACAGTCCCTCTTCGGAGTGGAAAAATGGTTGTCAAATTATCGTTGACTTTTGGGAGGGAGGGTAATACTTACAAGAAAATTTTGAGTATTATTTGTTACTGTGTTTATGCTTGTGAACTAAACTATGCTATAAATGTTTCAGCTATCAAGTAGGTTATAAATCTGTCCAAAATGTCAGCTCAGTTTTTATAGGGTCGGTTGGCGTAATTGGAAACACTTTTGTATACTTTCGGCTTTATCATCAAATAACTAACTTGCTAAATTTAAAATGGTAATTTTTGTAATTTTCATGCATAACAAGCCTGAAGCATAAACCCTGCTCTTGGATTTGTTAATCTGTTGGTTCTAATCGTCTTCATAATAGGTTTACATTTGCCCCACATGTTCACATTTACCCCATTAGGCCAGGGGTAAATGGAAACTGCAATCTCAGATTGTGTATTTTATATGAATTTTCCAGCTGGGGTAACTCTGAATCAACACTGTTTTGTAATTTAAGAACAAATTTCTGAATATGTCTGTTCACAAAAAACATTCTTGTATGTGACGGATGAGCTGTATTGAACCAGTGATAAAACTCTGGCTGCTGTAGCCACCCATTTGGTGATCAGTGGTGGGAGGTAAGTGTCACCTGCAGCAATGCAGGCTAAAACAGTTATTGGTTCCATCCCTGACCCAGAAGACACCCTATTTAGAGGCATTTCTTTTTCCCCAAGGTGGATAACTGCTAGACCCAGGCACACACAATTGTACAGAATTTTCATGAAGGCCTGATACCAATCTTCGCCACAGACACTCTTTAAACAGTGTTTCCAGTTAATTCTGTGTAACATTGGTGTGCCAACAACTTAAGCTCCTCCTGTAAAAAGGAAAGATCATTTATGCATGAGCAATTGAACAGTTGGCCATTGTAGGTTCAAGATCCCAAGGAAGAGCTTTGATGCCCAGGGCCTAATTTATCTATTGGTACCTTTGACCTAAAAAAAAAAAATATAGAATACTGATTCAAATCCTGTTCAAATATTTAATTTATTCTTTAATTAAGGACACTCGGAGAAAATACCTGTACCCAATTACTCCATCTAGTAGTTTAAGGGGAAGTTGTAAAGATGAAATGGTTCTTATTCGGTTTGGGATTCAGTAATTTCATTTTTATAATCTCATTTGGGAATAGTAAAATAACGAAATAAACCATGAATCAAGGACAAATATGCAATTTTTTTGAAATTTCTAGGTAACAAACTTTTCCACACAACAACATAAGAAGCTCAACAATTAATACAATTAAACAATGGAAAACCAAAGGAAGTGATTTCATAATAAACAAAGGATAGTTGAATATAGTGCTGCGAATAATTACACCAAATGTCTCACCAGAGAAATTTTACACCTTCTGTTTCCAATTACCCCTAGTTTACAAATACCCCACCTGATCCTATGTATTAGACACTCAATTTTCAAATTGGCACTACTACTTCTGAAATAGTGCATTTAAGCTTCTCAGAGTGTTGTTACGGTAAAGGTGTAAGATTCATTTATACAAAAGCACAGAAATATTAATCTCGGTGTTGCACTGAGTTGGCGTACTACTACAACCGATCTTCACTGGTAACCTTTGGTGACCAAAGGTTCTAAAGCTTTTTTATTGATTAGCAGAATAATCGGGTCATTTATAGGGCACAATTCCACCCATTTGCTTTGACCCATGACGTCATCGTAGAGGTTAGTTTTGAGGTGCGCGGATGTTAGTAGAAGGTGTGTGTGATTGTGCCGGCAAATGACAGTTTACGGACAGAACAGATTATGTATTAATGTTTTGTGTTTAAAAAGTGGTGGTAAGGTATAGGTTAGGAGTTTATTAGCACAAGTGCCGAAGGTGCGAATTTTTGGGCTGAGAACTGTAATTGAGGATACATTCTGTTACCTGTAATTTACAGGGATAACTACAGATAATTTATTATCTACAGTACAGAACTATTAAGAAATCTAACTTTTTGGCTGTCATTAACCATACAGACAGGTGGCCACATTGCTCATCCAGATCTAGAAATAAAGGGAGTGCCTGTTAAAGTTATTGTAATATTCAGTAAGTTGTACAGAAAACTGCCCTTCTAGTAGCCTACTATCAGATTTAAGATAGGTCTAAATAATACACATTTAGTAATTAAACTTAACTTAGCCAAACTATACATATGTGATCGGTAACAAAACTTCTTGGATGAATTTCGTAAGAGCTGTATACATAAAATGAAACAACAGTGCGATCTACATATATCAGATGTTCCACTCTCGCTCTGCTAGCAGTGATGGGAAACTAAGATGAGGAAACAGCTGATTTGTGAAGCTAATGCCAATGTTGATTCTTGACTTGATAATTCTGTGAAGTTTCTTGGGCTATACAAATTGCAACTGGATCGTGAATAGGTTAAAACCACGACATATTCACTTGTTTGATACCTATTGTTTAAGGTATTATCACTAGAGTAGATTGAGGGAGGGGGGGGGGGGGGCACACAAAGTATCTCTGACTTCCACAATCCTCAAACATCGTTATTATCTAGGTCATGAATTTCCCTTCCTTTCATATTCCTTTTTTACTTACCTTATGAAGAAACCCTGTTCCAAAAGGTTCCCCCTCTTGTCCCTGTGTGACTGTTGGCGGTACAGCACAAAGTACTGGCCAGCCACTCTATCTCTTTTGAGGAATAATTTATTATCTCTGTGGAGAACATCCACCATTAAGCAGAAATATACTTTGGAAGATCTTCGGTTATGTGGAAAGTGGTGTTATTTCTTACCCACTAGTGTTCAGAGGTGTTATAGCATTGCTACAAGAAGGTGTTCATTTAAAGTGCAGGATTTGAAAACTGTGAAAAGATAGTGTCCAACAAAGTGTCAAACAAGGTTAGTTTAATTCAATTAAAATGGATGGAACAAAGTAAAATCTTAGTTTGAATACTAACTTCCAGACCATTTGCTCATGATTTTTCAAACTTGTTATTGTTCATCACTGATAAGATTTGAAATCCTTAGTGAATATCCACAATTACCACACTATGAACAGCAGCAGAAATAATAAAACAGTCAGAAACTTAGCATCAGAATTTTAGAGATCATGATGGAAGTAATGAAATTCAGCTAGCAGGGAAGCAAGATAACCCATGTTTAAGTGGTGCAGGCAAAAGGGGCATTCTTGGACAAGAGGGGGTCTACTGGGCTCAAATATTGGTCTTAATGTGAAGTAGACATTTCTGAGAATGTACATATAGACTGATAACACAGAAAATTAATCTATTGTTCCTAACTTTTTAAATTTAAACTATGAAACATAAATGTGCTAAATACAATGTTTTGAAAATTTTGAGAATTGTGAAATATATTCCTTATATATTTTGATCTTGTACAATATACCATTTTCTGTTTAGGTATAACCTGGAATGAGGATACCCTGTTCATCTACTTGGAAAACCCCAAGAAATACATTCCTGGAACAAAAATGGTGTTCGCTGGACTTAAGAAGCCCCAGGAGCGTGCCGATTTAATTGCGTATCTAAAACAGTCCACAAAGTAGACACACTATTCAATGTAGTTAATTTATCCTCCCATTTGTACATTGGGACTGTGTTCAGTGCTAGTGTAGCAATATTTCAAGTCATGACATCATCAAATAGTGTACAATTGGCAGTTCACCAGAATCATGAAATCATTGTACAGCTCGCATATTTTATTTGTACAGTATTTAATTCGTGTTCCTGTATTTATTTTGTGGAAGCATTTGAGCGGTATGCAGTTGGTGAACAGTGTCAGTGAAGTAAGTTGTAGTGGACATGTGTTGAATATCAAATGAAATGTAATGTATTTGTGTAATCCGTGAATTTACTTCAAATTTTTGACAGTTAATGGTTTTACAAAATTGTTGATCAGTCTTTGAGATTTACTTATTCCTGTTTCAAAATGCTCAGTGGCAAAATTTGATTAAAAAATTATTTCCTTTTGTAATTTTTTTTTTTGGACATATATACTTACCTTGACAATGAAAAAATTTCTTGTTGAGGTTTTTGAGAGGAATTTCTAATATGAAAAAATCTTTTCATCCTCTGCATTTAAGTTTACAGTTCCTTTCAAATTTATTCTATTATAGCTCTGTTGAAATTCATGTGTGTGTGTGTGTGTGTGTGTGTGTGTGTGTGTGTGTGTGTGTGTGTGTGTGTGTTTTCCATACATTTCGCTTTAAAAACCAAAATTTATGTTGAAACATGCTGCTTAAATTAGTTTTCATTCTAAGTGTAAGACATTTAGTGTTTGGTTCTAAGTGTGGTGCCTTTGTAAAATTGAAGCAGAAATAATATGAAACTAACTGTACTGGGAACTAATGAGAGAAACTGCAATCATATTAACATGATTCTAGGTTTTAGACAAAGGTGAAGCTACTAAGATCTGCACTTTAAAATTGTTATTTTATAGAACTTGTAGCATGTTATTCCTTTACATCGCAAGTTATGGATTTGAAATGCATACAATGGCATAATTTCGAACTTGTCATTTGGTATACAGCTTCTATAAATTTAATGTGTAGTAAACTAAAATTTGACATGATGCAGAGTATTTTTGCAGTGTTGCAAAAAAAAAGGGGGGGGGCATCTGGGAAAATGAGTTTCGTTCATATTATTTAAAGTGTTCTGAAATGATTTCATTGTTTCCCAGAGATATATTAATTTTTGAATTTAGTAGCAGTGTCAAACAAGGTGAACACAGGGGTATCGGATTTTAGAACTTTTTGATATTTATAGTACGTGATGTTCAGAACACAAATAACAATTGAAGCTCTTTGACACAATTTTCAAAAACTCTCCAGAAAATCGAGTTTAAAGTTTTGCAAGTACGTGTCAGTACCAATAATTAGAACAGTTGCACCATGTGCTAGGGTAGCATAGGTGGTAACGTTCTGGCTTCATAACCATAGTTGGTTCGAATCCCACTGTGATAAATTTTTTCATTGTTTTCAAATTCAATTATAGAAAACATTTTGGGATCTCTAATTCCATGTGTTGTCAGTTTTTGTTAATGTGTATGTAGAGGAGCTGAAAACCTAGCCACCTAAAACAATGGGAATGTTAGCTGCTTGGAAAGCCATTAGTAGCTATGGTGTTGATTTTCCAAAAACAGCGTCGTAGCTCTTCACAAACTGAGCTATCAAAGACTACTGTCATCAACTAATAGTGAAGTCAATGCTGCAAAAAATGTAACATGCTTTTTTTATTATTATTGAAACCATCATTATTGACAACCCTTTATGAAGTATAGTTTACAAATTCCGTGATTAGATAACAGTGCTAGGTTTAGGATGTGGTAAGCACCGAAGTAGCATCCAGTCAAAAAAAAATTCAGTAGAACCCCACATTTACACTTTTCTAAGGATTACAAAAAATTAAAAATCTGGAAATAATGTTTTAAGCAGTAAATCTGCTTATAGGCTTGCCTTTCCATATTCGTAGTTTGTTTAATATTGACATAATAGGCAACGAAATACTTGCCAAGAAATTTATTATGTAATAAAGGTAATCTGGTATCTTTATGGGAAGTAGAAACTTAACATATCATTCATTGTATTCAATGTTGTAGGCAAAACTTTAAATGTGCTCATTATTTAAATAAATATTGGTGCGTTGGAAAAGAAAACCATCACCAGTTGCAAGGTTGCAGATTTATTCATAACAAGTTTTGAGCAATTATTACCCAACTACAGGTAACTGTTAAGAATAATATACAAACATTACATAAAATTGACAGTAGAATCACAGAATTAAAGGGGCAAGAGGAACACTGTATATAAAACTTTCTCGAAAAGTGACAAAATGTGAAATATTCTATTCTACTGCATATTGATAAAATAAGGAACTGTACAAAGTATTATGGTCATATAAATGGAAAAAAATTACTTACATTAATTGTGCCCTATAGGTTTACACAGAGCACTGTAATAACACTGAACACCTGGTGCAGAGATCATGCTAGAACTCTTAAACTAAGTTGTGAATATGTGCATCTTTGGATCAACCGTGTAGAGGGTGTAAAGAGAAAAGGGGAATAAAGTTATACAATGTAAGGGCCTTACAATTACAGTACTCGTAAGAGAAAATGAAATTTGAGCATGCTAACTGCCCGAAAGCATTATAAATCAGTCTACTAACCGCCTAGCAGTCATATACCACTGTATAAAGTAAAGGCTGATGATATCGAAGACCAATGAACAATGGAATAAAATACTTCGGCCGGCTGTGGCGGCCGAGCATACTGCGGCGTGCCAGTCACGGTCTGCACGGCCACTACGGTCGGGGGTTCGAATCTCCCCCCCCCCCCCCCCCCCCTCGGGCATGGATATTTGTGCCGTCCTTAGTATTAGCTAGTTCATAAGTAGTTTGTAAGTTTAGGGACTGATGACTCCGTAGTTAAGTCCCATAAGCTCTACATTTTTTGAAAATATTTTGGTATTAACAGCTAGCATAGAAGTAGGAAAGTTAGTAGGGCGGAAGCTGACTTCATAAAGTATCTATTATAACATACCAAATATAAAGTAGTTAACTAGGTGCAGCTTTAAGATCTATAAACAGATAGCTGACCACAATTAATAATAAAGTATATGCAATTGCATAAAATATATGTGTGGGAATGTCGATCTGTGTTCAGATAAGTAAAACAGATTTCTAGACGTAGTTGTTGTAGAAGGGTAACTGGTATTACTGTAGTAAATTGCAACACAATACATATAATAATCGTTAGAGCATTGACAGTGACCTATATTATAGTATAGTTCAGTTTGAAACCATGAGCAAATAAACCAGCTTTATATAGTGGAAGGGATAAATAATCTTCATTTGGTGCCATGGTCTTTGATATCTTCATCCTTTACTTTATACAGTAGTATATGACTGCTAGGTGGTTAATAGACCAGTTTATGACACTGTTTGGCAGTTAGCATGCAGTACATTAAGAGTACTGTAATTGTAAGACCCTTACATTGTATAACTTTATTTGCCTTTTCTCTTTACGTCCACTACATGGTTCATACAAAGATGCACATATTAACAACTTGGTTTACGAGTTCTAGCATTATCTCTGCACTTGTTGTTCAGTGTAATTACACAATGCTCTGTGTATACCTATAAGGCACAATTAATGTAAGTAACTATTTTTTTTTTTTTTTTTTATGAACTTAATACTTTGTACAGTTTCTTATTTTATCAATATCCAGCAGAATTGCGTATTAATATATCATATTTTCACTTTTTCGAGAAAGCTTTTACAGTGTACTTCTTGCCCCTTTAATTCTGTGATTCTACTGTGAATTTTATGTAATATTTGTATTTTATTCTTAACTGTTTCCTCTGCAGTTACCTGAAGAAGTGCAATAATTGCTCGAAACTGGTTGTGAATAATTCTGCGACCTTGCAACTGGTGGCTTTTCTTTTACAACCTATACAACACAGTTGCCACAATGGATACAACATTTAATTAAACAGTGCGCAAGTTGAGTATTTTTTCCATGTTTCACATGACACTATTAGAGAATATGTTCGCATTCTCAACTGCAAATGTGGTACGTGTGTAAGTATTTTTTGGTGATGTTTGTACTGCATCTGTGTCTCACACTGTAGTTATATTTTTGAGGTTATAACACCCCCCTCCAACATGCTGTAAAATGCACAAGCAAGAGGTGATATCTAAGATCACTGCAAGCAATCCACCATTCTCACTGTTTAAATACTTACATAAATATTTGTACTTACAAATAAGAATGAATGCTCAAAATGAAAGCATTTAAACTACTAGTCTTACAATCTGAGGTGATACTCTGTGTGGTGGCTCATTAGAGCAGTTGTAGTTGGAAGAAGCGTATATGATACTTACACCAGACACCACATTTTTTCATCTTGGCACGTACTGCAAACAATAAATATGTTTTTGATTAAACAGTGTCAAGAAATTTGCTGTGGTAGAATAGCCTTGCACACTAGAGCACCTTGATGCGGTGTGCACGGCCTGTCGCCATTGATGATTCGAGTTCTTCCTCGGTATGGGGGGTGTTGGTCTTAGGATAAGTGAAGGTAGTTTGTAAGTTTAGGGGCTGATGACCACTGCAGCTAGCTCACATAACTTAACAGACATTTGTCAAGAAACATTACTTTGTAACTATGAACGCTATTTGAAGGTGAAAGACATGCCAGTATTGATTTAGACACTATGACTGTGGTGGGTATTACTGTACATGGCTTTTTTCCCCCTCTATGAATGTGGCTTTATAAAGCATAATGCACATGAAATGTGTAAAGATATTAACGCAAAATTGGGAGGGAGTTAACAGTGTGAAAATAGGAAATTTGACGGGACCGACAAACTGGTGTAAATGGCAGAAAAGCCTAAAAGCAAGCTTATACTGTATCATTATATTCATTTAGGGTGTTAACATGATTCTACAATGTATTTCACATTTTTTCCAGATTTTCACAAGACAACTGCTTTTTAAATTGTTTGCTTATCTGTTTTCAAATTTTTATTAAGCTTGAGGCACTTAACTGTGGGGTCATCTGCCCCTAAACTTACAAACTATTTATGGACTACCTTATACTAAAGACAGCATAAAGATCATGCCCAAGGGGGATTCGAACCCCCGACGGGGAATGGCCTCGCACATCGTAGCATAGTGCCTCAATGCGCATGAGCACTCTGCCTCAGCCATTTCATTATAATTTTGCTGTGTATTGTCTATATTGGTACAAATCAATTGCAGTTTGTTAGTCTTGCTAAAACTCAGAAATGCCTTCACCGATATGAATTGTATTTTTTCCTTTTGTTCGCTTTAATGAAGGGGTAGTTTGGATAGAAAATGGAGAAAACCCAAAGGCATGAAAATATGGAATTTTGTAAGGGGGGGGCATTGCCACTTTTAATTAGATTTGTATTTTATGTGCTGCGTTACTATCCATCCAGATGCAATAAAATTTTGCACACTTGACCTTAAATACTTGAGAAACATCATTAGATACGAGTTTCACACGATGCATGGTGAGCGGACCTTACTTCATATTTAGACACTATGACTGTGGTGGGTATTCTAATTTTTCATATACAGGGGAGGGAGTGGATGGAGAGAGAGAAAGGACAGGAGTAGGTAGACAGAAAGAGGGGAAGGTGATACCAAAGGTAGAGGGATGGATAGGGGGCAGTAAAAATGGGTCTTTAGTGCACTCGAGAAACACGCAACATGAAGGCAAATTCTTCAGAAGTTGTCCACAGTGCTGCACTCTCTGCAGGCTGTACGGAACTACACTACAAGGAAGCATTGTGGCAGAGCAGTCATCGTCTTCCGCGTGTGCAAGGAAGAAACTGGATTAGGAGTTTCACAGAAGACAAGAAGGTCAGGACTATTATCAATTAAAACACATCTTGCACTGAACAAAAACATTATTATTATGAAAGTAAGTAATTTCAGAATGTTTCTCAGATCCCTGGGAGGGGGGGAATTGAAATCATCTACAAAGAAAAAGTCTCCTTTTCTGTTTTTTATGTACATGGCTATCAGTAATTAGTGTTACACCCTTGGCTGAAGAGCAGCTTGCACATTCCAGCCAGCCACCCCCCTCCCGCCCCCAGTTGGAGGAACTAAATATCAGTAAAGGAAACCAAAATAATCTCAGAAAATAAATAATAGGACTGTTATTAAAAACTTCATACCTCTCATGAAACAAAAGTATTAGGAGAATGATTCTCAGGAGACAAAAATCATAGGACTATTTTAAAACATATATCTTACATGAAACAAGAACGTCATTGTTACCAAAAACAAATATGCATTCTCCTTGTATTTATACTTATACGAGGGGAAAATACTACATGTTACTCTCAAAAACTCCTTACATACATTTACTAGTTGTAGGAGAGAAAAAAAAAATCGTCAAGAGCTTACAGTATTAGCCAGCGTTACAAACCTAAGCTTCCATCCTTATTTCAACTTTAAGCTCTGAGACTTTCTCAAGACAGCCATCGAAATTTACAACAACAACACTAATTGCTGGTTATGTCCTCATTATGTTCAAAAGTTTGGATAATGTTAGTTTCATTGCATGTTATTGGAGCCAAATTAAAAATTACTGTTTTCCAATATTGGCGAACTGTTTCAGGCACTATCCAACATTTTTACCGAATTTGCTTTTCATGATGTAGTCTGAATGATTAATGTACATAGTATCTGGGTATTTTGTCTGACTTGTATTAATACAAGAATGCACTTCTGTATCTGAGGACAAATCTGTTTGCTAGATATATTGTGTAATTTTAAATGTCTTATCATGCCTGTTGTATTTTTTGCTACACCATGGAATTTTGCAACAGATGTCTACATCCTCCGTAAAGTACTGCCAGCCTTGTGAATTTGGTTTTCGTGTATCCATTGCCCATATTTTTATGATAATCACAGCGAGCGTTGCAAATAACCATGTGGCGTGTTGCCACAGCCAACCAGCGACACATGCTGCTTCTTGGGTACTGCCGAATGTTATTACTCGCACCTACGAGGAAGTGGCATGAGCGAGGTTAGTGTTCTAGGCATGCTCCATCGCCATCAGTTCCATCTCTGTCAACAGCTGCATGGAAACAATTATGAGAATCCTGTTGCCTTCTGTACACGGACATTACAACAGGATACTCCAAATGCATTGTGTCTTATGTAGTGATGAAGCCACATTTACCAAGTGAAACACTGAAACTTGCATTATTGGTCTGTTGACAATTTCCATGCCGTATGAATGGACCTAACAGACCACCTGACAGTTTCTAGAAGACAATCCTCTGCATACTAGGAACCTATGGTACCAACATGATGACTGTTAATCCCCGAAGTGCAAGGATTACTAAAGAATTTATTCATGAAGTGTTGGAATGGATGCAGTGGACCTGTACCTTGGTTAGCCCGTTCCCCAGATTTGGCCCCTATAGACTTTCTGTACGGATAACTTAGAGCTGGGAGGCTGTCAAAACTTCTGAGTTTGGTCTGCTTCAAGGTGTGTATTGGGCAGAATCCCTCTGGCAATGTTGTTAAACCTTTGTCTCCAGGCCAGTAAGTTCATTTACTACCCAAGCTGAGAGCACATATGATGAGTCTTTTGAACAAATTCTTAAAGATGTAGAAGAATGGGCTAACCAGACATTAATAGCAGTTTTGCCACGGCACAGAGTAAGAAGATAAAAAAGTTAACTGTATGAAAAGAGAGATGAACCGATCATAGATGTTAAAGAAAACTACAACAAGGCTTCTTCTTCACACTTGATTAGCCATTAACTGCATTAGAATTTAGGTTTGAGCAACTGAATAAACACGAGAGGAGGGGGTTCTCTGAGGAAGTCCTATTTCCAGAAGGTGCCATAGATGCTCCCGTCTCTTGATTGAGGAGGGAGGGTTAGGGGAGCAGAGGTGGGGTGGGGAGGGCGGTAACTGCCGGGGAAGAGGGGTAGGGTAACAGGATGAGGGAGTTGGGGGAAGTGATGCAGCAGAGGCAAATGTTGATGTTAATGACGCTGCATGGAGACAATCAAATTTCTTATGAGCCTCAGAATAGGACAGGCAATCGAGAGTCTTAACTTCATGGAATAGTCTTCTTTTTTATTTATTATTTTTTTCTCTTGTATACTGGGCAATCCGGCTACCAAGGAGCATGTGGGCTACAGCAATTTACACAAGTAGGTGGCAGTGCACAAGGGCTCCCTGTTTTGAGAGTACATGTGGCCAAAACAGATCAACGAAAACATCGCATAGTTAATGGGATGTACGGCTTCACATCACATCTTTATATCATGACTGACTTCCTCAGGCAGAGTACACCATTTGAAAAACAGGATGAAAGCACCAGTGTCTACACTATTACTCCTGGGGCCTCTCTGATCATGGTGAACAAAAAGAACGCCGCACTGTTCCGGGTTTGTCCTGAGTTCCTCATTGGATGGCAGCAAAAGTTCCCTATGGAAGATAACTCCCTGGTTCATATTTAGTGACTGGTCGGGTGTGATGCTCACTGAGATGTTTCCTAATTGTTGGCAATCTCAAACTGCAGCCAACTGTCTGGCAGAAGGTGTTCGAATGTGGACAGAACCAGATCACATTTTCTATGAGTTCTACAAAGAAGTGAGGTTTGGTAACAGTGAATATCTCCCTGTCTGTCATGGAACAACCTAAGTACCTGGGAAATGGTTTTGCACCCAGTCTATGGGTCTGACTCCTCAGGATGTAGCCAGGGAGGAGAATGCCATGGAAGAAAAAACGGGAACTGATTATGAATTATACTTTCCAAAAAGACTTTGGCTGCAGGAAGAGGCCAGAAACCTTCAGGTGTTTCATGAACAAGGTACCACCCACTCGTCAGGAGCTTGCCCCCATGATCACCACCCAGCCACAGCAAGGATCGCTGGGCAGCATGGTAGTTGCTGGGAGTCCCAATACCCCAAAAGGTTGGGTAAACAACCCTAGGCATACACAGGGCATTAACAACTCTGGTACCAGTAGAGTGATTTCTGTTTTGTCAGGGGGCTCAGGTAGAATGGTATATAAAAGAAATAAAAAAAAAACCTCTCCCTTTCCCCCATGAACTGACTACATGTGATAGGGACCTTGTGGGGTAAGAGGGCTATGGCGAGGAGAGATGGAGAAAAGGAAAGTAAGAGATGGGGATCCACACTATAGTGCCTAGGTATGCAGTTCTTCCCCAGATGGCTTACACTCTAACAGAAATTTTGTAATGTAGGTCAAACCCTGAGGGGGACCAAACTGGGGGTGAAGAAGAAGAAGGGGGAAAAATACAGGGGATAACACCAAGAAGAGCAGAATCACAACCATGGAATAGCCGGTTGTTGTAGAGGGAAGCACACAGAGAAAGGGGCATGAGCGAGTAGCAACGAGGAGTTAGGATGGTCAGGAAAAATAGGAAGAAGGCTGCAATGGCTCAGGGATCCATGCACACCATACACATACCCTCGAAAGAGCTGTATCATAAACTAAACTTATACATTCTGCTTCAGTTATTAAATTACTTTGTCATTTACTTTCAGTTGATCTGTTATACTAGAAAATCCAAAATTATCAATATGTACTGAAGAGCCAAAGAAACTAGTACACCTGTCTAATATTGTGTAGGTCCCCCACGAGCATACTGAATGACTGAACTTGACTAAAGTCTGAAGTTGTGTTAGACAGGATTTTTTGTACGTCTTGCCTTTCTACCTAATTGGTCCTCTGCTGACTTCACTATTTCATATCTCAAAGCTAACCATCATCTTTTACTGTGTTATTTTCTCTTGTTTCTGTCAATTGTTGCCTGAAGCTCTATCTGAAATTCTCAAAAACTTTGGGTTCCTTCAATTTATCCAGGTTCAAATGTTTGTAAATCTATGGGACTTCACTATTCTGGTCATCAGTCCCTAGGCTTACAAACTACTTAACCTAAATTATGGCAAGGACAACAAACACATCTTTGTCTGAGGGAGGATTCGAACTTATTGTGTGAACAACTGAACTTTTAACCCTTTGAGTGCTGCACCTGTGCGTCCGGCTTGCCGAGTCAAGCCTGCCCTGGCGGCCGCCTAATCTGCCTACCTGCGCTGGCCGCCGTCTCCGCGGCCTGTTGTGTGTGCCTGAGCTCTCCGCCTGGCCGTCCTCGCCCTGGCCGGAGTATTTCTGGAACCAGTCTCGCAGTGTGCTTGCTGACCTTACAAATAAACAGAATATCTGGATGCATATTCCTTAACATTGAATCTTGAAATAATTGCCAGACAGACAATGTTTGCTGAAACTCCATTGGCTACTAACATGTAGGCCCTGGGTCATTCCGTGTCAAATCGCATAATTTCGGAATTTTTTCCTGCTCTACCATGACGGATAAAATTTACGTGAACATTCGAACATGTCGCCAATCAATCGATAATGATAGATTTTAAGATTTGTTGAAGTAATACTGGATGAGTTATAATCATTTGTTTGATGCCTTGCGCAATTTTGCGAAGGGCAAGCGTGAATTCCTGGCGACTGAGCTGTTATAACTCGGGAAATATTTCGATGACAAATATGAAATTTGGCCATCGTGTACAAATGTTTGCGTTTTCATAGGAATAATATTGAAAAGAATTTTACGTGCTATATACAATCATAAAAGTTTAACCCTCCATCGGGCATAGTCGGCCTCACAGGCCAGCAAAACACTTTTTTGATTCCCGTGCTTAACAGTGGTGGCCCAGCGGCCCACCTCTCCGTTTACTCGCGTAACTTTGGGAACCTCACACAGTGCCGATCTGCAGGCTGCCATCGATTTCCACGCGGATCACAGGGAACTCCTTGGGCCTCACAGGCCGTCTGCGCCCGATTACGTTATAGTTTTTAAGGTGAGATTTTTCAAGATATTTTTATTTTATTACTTCGTTTCAATCAAACTAAGTCTGTCCTGTGTGATTTTCACTGTTACCTTCGTAAAAAAAGAAGACTTTGACGACCTTGGCCCTTCAGACTGAGTGCGCCTGATCGAGTTCTAATTTCAGTTTTCCTTTTTTTTCCTATGTTATCACAACCATATTTTCTGCTGAAATGTCCAGAAAAGTATATTATGCCTCTAAGCCAATGATCTTGTGGAAATAATGCGCCTCCTCGAGGATGAAACTGCTGAAGATCCAGCCGCACTCGAAGATTTAGTCGATGAGAGAGACACCCACTCTCAGGATGAGGTAGGAGAAGAAAAGGAGGACTCAGCAACTGAACAGGAAATTTAGGGAACAGCTCGGGAATATGAAGAAGAGAAGAAAATATGTGAGGAGTTTTTATTTTGGAAACAATAAGATGACGAAGTAGGCTAAGTAGATACCTTCTACTATTCATAGTGTGATGAGTCACATCATTATTACACAACATCCAGTGTAAAAGATATCGCAACAAATGACGCCACCAATTGCAAAACCTTGTGTCATCAACTTCTAACTGGACAATTTAGCCTGTGTATGCTATGAATATATGTGGAATGTCGATTCGGCTGCAAACTCGACTGAAAAAATTTTTACCCCACAAGAAACGGAAAAGTTCTCCGACATTACCTCCCAAATGGCTAAAACGTCGAACATCCGTGGCTGAAACAAGAGTTAGGAGGGTGAAGAATCACGAATTTTCAGCTTGTCATCAACCAATAGGCTTGAGCGACATATACGTTCTGTGCCATACCTGTGTTTCAGCTGTTGATTTGGCAGCTATAGCATCGGTTTTTGGCTGCAAATGTGGTGAGAAAAGATGATTCCATGTCAGAATAGACTGCCTAATGTCCTTTAAAATTAACTTCATTACTCTTATGGATGTCTGTTCGACCTTGCTCTTTGTGGGAAATTGGTAATTTTGGTTACTTTAGTTTAAGGTGTATTGTGTTCAATAAATCCATTATTATGCTTTAAGTTTGCTGTAATTCCTTCCTTTAGATCCTCTTCAAGTCTAGCCAATACGCAATTTGAATTTGATTTAACATGGCAGAGCTAGTCCACAAAATATGTGGGTGGCCTCTCAGGCCGGGTGCGCCTGATTTTGTTTCATCTGGAGGTGCGCCCGACGGAGGGTTAAACAAAGTTGCTCTAAAAATTGGTGACCCAAAAAACTTCAACATTTGGCACGTTGTATCTTGGGGACTAACTAACTACAAGGTTCTGAAACATGAAGCTTCGTTTATGTACCGCTTTCCAGTACTAAATAAATTAAGTGTAAAAGTTGAAGATATTAGAAAGGTTAAAAATGCGGTATTTTCAAGCTTAGTTTTGTTTTATAAAGCTTTCCAAACTGGGCTTATTAGATAGAACATTATTTTAACTGCAAGCAAAATGTAAATGGTCAACCAACGCAGGCCAACAATGCTAGATGATTTGAATCAAATGTGAACGCATAAATCACGGCGTGAGAAAAGTGTAAATTTTGGGTTCTATCTCCAACTGTAAATGCATGCTCCTCATGAAACTTGAACTTAATAGGTTAGTAAGAGAAATTTCAGCGAATGTTCATATAAAATTTCAACAAAATCTGCAATGGTCTAACAGGGAATGATAGGTGAGCTGACATGGAATGACACTCTTCATCAAAGGCTTTCTTTTATTTGCGTTTAGTTCATAAGAATCATCATAATTGTCACAGTCTTGGGGCTTCGCTCAACACTAGTTGCCATTTAAATAAATATTTTTTACCGCAACCCAGGTAAGAATATTCTAGAAATAATAATGCCAGAATTTTTTGTTTAATTAAGAATATCTAAGGTTTAATATCTAGCAAGAAGTTACGCAAGAATTCATGAATTTGCACTAAGTATTTATTTTTGCATCCAGTCTGTGTTTGTCAGCACAGATTGGATATGTCTGTGTCGGCACGCAGCCCTGCGGCTGTTCACGTCCGCAGACCCGCAGGCAAAGGGACCGACTGCGGTGTAAGTTGGCATTAGCGCCCAGGTACCGGCCAGGCTGCGCGGTGAATGCCGCCTGCAGGGCCCGCTGGAAATACCACTGCCGTGGCAAACCACGTCTGTCGGCCCCACGGCCCGGTGGAGTGCTTCGTGATATCCCGTCTGCAGCGCTCTAAGCGTTAAAAAAGATTTGGTCCAAAAAACCTATATGTGATATACATATGTGTTATGTCTGCAACAATGTTAATTTTTGTTTCTTGGTTAGTAGATTTAAAATATGGAAACTGTCTGTATAGCTGATTGAATGTTTATTTTCTCTTTCCATGAATGTCTGGTTTATTTTTATTTCCCATTCATCACAAATATGACATGCTAAGCAGCAAACAGGAATAATGAAAATATTTGTAAAATGAAGCTGCTGCTGATGTGGTCTTCAGCCTGGTGACTGGTTTGATGTAGCTCTCCACCGTACTCTATCTTGAGCAAGCCTTTTCATTTCATACAAATGGCAACCCACATCCATTTCAATCTCATTACTGTATTTGTCTCCCTCTGCAATTTTTACACACACACTTCCTTCCAATGATTCCTTAATATCTAAGAATGTGTCCTATCAACTGATTCCTTCTTTTAATCAAGGTATGCCAGAAATTCCTTTTTTCCTCAATTCTGTTCAGTACCACCTCATTAATTATGTGATTACTGACCTAATGTGTAATATACTTCTACAGCTCCACATTTCAAAAGCCTCTATCATTTTCCTGTGAACTAATCATCCATGTTTCACTCCCATACAAATCCCTTCAGAAAAGACTTCGTTAGGCTTAAATTAATATTCAATGTTAACAAACTTATATTTTTCAAAAACGCTTATCTTCCCATTGCCATTCTGAATTTTATATCTTCTGTACTACGGCCGTTGTACATTATTTTACTGTCCAAGTAACAAAACTTATCTACAACCTTTATTGTTTCATTACCTAATCTAATTCCTTCAGTACTGCCTGATTTTCTTAGACTGCATTCAATTACCCTTGTTTTGCTGTTGTTAATGTTCATCTTTCAACACACTGTCCATTATGCTCAGTTGCTATTCCAGGTCCTTCGTTATTCTTTCGTCAGCGGCAAACCACAAGGTTATTATTTTCTCACCCTGAATTTTAACTCCTCCAAATTTCTCCTTGCTTTCCTACACAGCTTGCTCAATGTACAGATTGAACAACATTGGCGTAAGACTACAAAATCTGCCTTACTCCATTTCCAACGAATGCTTCCTTTTCATGCCCTTTGAATCTGGGCGTGGACTACTCAGGAGGATGTCGTCATCAAGAAAAACGAAATAAGCATTCTGTGGGTCGGAGCGTGGAATGTTCTAACCCTTACCGACCACAGTAGTGCATGTTTATATGCCAACTAGTTTGGCCCATGATGAGGATATCGAAGCAATGTATGAGGAGGTAAAAGAAATCATTCAGAAAGTTAAGGGAGACAAAAACTAGAACTTAGTACTAGGAAAGTGAAGAGAAGGAAATTTAATAGGTAAATATGGACTGGAAAAAAAAGGAATGAAAGAGATCACTTGGCAGAATTTTGTGCAGAGCACAATTTAATGATCACCAACACTTTAATCATCATGAAAGAAGGCTGTATACGTGGAAGAGACCAGAAGACACTGAAAGGTACCAGATTGACTTTATAATGGTAAGGAATAGATTTAGAAACCAAGTTTTAAACTGTAAGACATATCCAGGGGCAGATATAGACTCTGACCATAACTTATTGGTTATGAACTGCAGATTAAAACTTAGGAGACTGCAGAAAGGTAGGAAAGTTAGGAGATGGAACCTGGTCAAATGGAAGGAACCAGAGGTGGTTGAGTGTCTTAGAGGAAGCATTAGGCACGGATTGGCTAAAATGGTGGAAAGTAATACAGTAGAAGAAGACTAAGTAGCTCTGAGAGATGGGGTAGTGAAAGCAGCAGAGGATCATATAGGCAGAGGATAATGCAGGATATACTGAACTTAATTGATGAGAGAAGAAAATATAAAAATTCAGCAAGTGAAGCAGGCAAAAGGGAGTATGTCTGAAAAATGTGATTGGCAGGAAGTGCAGACAGGCTAAGCAGGAGGAAAAATTGTTCCACCTGACATGCAAGATGTATGAGACAGGGGAAATATCCTCCGGCTTCAACAAGAATACTGTAATTCCAATTTCAAAGAAAGCAAGTGCAGACAAATGTGAAACTTACATAACTATCAGTTTAATAAGTCATGGTTGCAAAACCATAACCTGAATTATATACAGATGAATGGAAAAAATGTCTGGAATCCAACCTCAGGGAAGATGTTTGGATTTAGGAGAAATGTAGGAACATGGGAGGCAATACAGTACCTACGTTTTTAGCATTTGTAGATTTGGAGAAAGCTTTTGACTATGTTGACTGGAATACACTCTTTCAAATTCTGAAGGTAGAAGGGGTAAAATATAGGGAGTGAAGAGTTATATTCAACCTATACAAAAACCAGACAGCAGTTCTTAGAGTCGAAGGGTAAGAAAGGGATACAGAGGTTGGGAAGGGAGTAAGACAGGGTTGTAGCCTTTTCACAATGTTGTTTAATCTGTATATTGAGCAAGCAGCGAGGAATGCAGGGATAAATTTGAAGAGGGAATGAAAGTTCAGGGAGAAGAAATAAACATTTCTGGTTTGCTGATGACATAGTAATTTTCTCAGAGACTGCATAGGATCTGGAGGAGCAACTGAATGGAATGGACAGTGTCTTGAAAGGAAGATATAAGATGAAAATTAACAAGAGTAAAATGAGGGCAATGGAATGTAATGTCAGAAAATCAGGAGATGCTGAAGGAATTAGATTAGGTAATGAGACAATAAAAGTAGTAGAGAAGTTTTGTTATTTGGATAGCAAAATAACTGCTGATGGCCAAAGTAAAGAAGATATAAAATTCAGAATGGCTATGGGAAGAAAAGTGTTTCTAAAGAAGTGAAACTTGTTAACATCCAATATTAATTTAAATGTTATGAAGTCCTTTCTGAAAGCATTTGTCTTGAGTGTAGCATTGTATGGGAGCGAAATGTGGACATGAAGGAGTTCAGATAAAAAGATGATAGAAGCTTTTGAAACGTGGTGCTATAGACGAATGATGGAAATTAGATGGGTAGATCACTAACTAATGAGGTGCTTAATCGAATCGGGGAGAAAAAGAGTTTCTGGGATATCCTGACTAAGAGAAGGGTTAGATTGGTAGGACACATTTGGAGACATCAAGGAATTGTTAACATTAGAAGGAAGTGTGTGGGGTGAAGAGACTTGCACAGGACAGGGTAGCATGGAGAGCTGCATCAAACCAGTCTGCGGACTGAAGACCACAACAACAACTTCAGTTATAATGGAAAGAAGTTAAAAATATTGTTACAGTCTCTTCTCAGCACTTATACCCATTCAGAAACATTGTACAACAGTACAATTTAGTGAGTGAAAAGAAAACAGACTATTCTGCTGATGATTATTTTTTTTTTTTTTTTTTGGGGGGGGGGGTGGTTGTCACTTCTAGTCAAGATGCTGCAAGCAGAAATTGATTTCTTTTGTGTAAACAGTGGAATGGTTGTTTTTAAATCATATCTACTTACATCATATGCCAATGTTTCTAGATAAACATAGCAATCAAGAAGAAATGCATGTTAAATAGCAGCAGGGGTGGTGAATGTTGGTGGTTTGGAACATACACAACAGGACTTACTTGATAAATTAGGCAGATATGCAATAGTTGCCTTTACACAATACAAGTTGTTTAACATAACACAGACAAGAAATAGCAAATCACATGCTAGTTTGGCTTAAAGTTATAGTTATAGCCTTCTTAACTTCCTGCAAGAAATCTTTAGAAAGTGTTTTGTCATATCAGCAACCAGAACTATTGGTCTTCAAAATAGTAATAGACTCCAGAGATTCATTGGTCATGGATGATTTGAACTACGTTCTATTTTTCTTCACGTTCTGGAGCACTACTCTAGAAATTCAGTTATACTTAAGTCCATCGACTATGAATTTTTGTATTTGTGTCCAACTTGATTTTCAACCAAACTGTAATCTACCTGAAGAACTGTGAACTGCCTGTCAAGCTAATTCAACACCTCATCTTGTAGTTTCATTCTCTTCTTTGCATAACATGATAGGAAACTTTTCTTGAAAAATTGAATGTAAGAAAACTGTGCACTTTAATTTGGTCAAACTTTGCCTGCAAATTTGATGATGGAGTTACAGGCACTTTCTCACTGATGAAAAGAAAAGGGATTTATCTGTATCCTGGAGGTCAACCTCTATGTTCTAGGTACCAGGTTCTAATCCCAGTTCTGGCATGCAGTTTTAATCCACTGTGGAGTGATAATTTCATTCTGTAATATCCATCAGTTTGTGTGCTTGCTTACTTCTTGTTCTGAACTTTGTCAATAAATGATGTAATAGGCTGTTATGGGAGTGGAATTGAAATGTATTTTATTTTTGTTCTCCAGTAAAATATCATAGCAGCCCTGTTAGAACTTGGCAAAAAAGATATATTAACATCTATGGCTGGCACACACACACACACACACACATAGTTGAAGTTGCTATATCCATGTAGCATAGAGAACAATACTCAGTATTTATCACACATTATGTCTGCCATCCACCTATCACCGTTCACTCCTTTCTTACTACATGGCCAAGGTTGTGAGTAACCCTTCCTTTATATCCTGTTTCTCCTCCATACTCCCCCTACCTGAAGAAGGAAACAAATTCCAAAAGCTTGTGTTAACATATATTTACATCTGTCCAATAGATTTCGGGAATGCAGCCGCGTAAAATTCACTTCTTCTGCTGATATTTCGGCCGCGTACCTTCCGGCCATCTTCAGAGTGAGTTGAAGACTGTCGACGAGGTGCTGGGCGCGGCCTTATAAGCCTGATCGCGGTGGCAATGCGTGCGCGTCACAGATGCTGGTATACTGCATATCGAAGTACTCACACTCGTGCGCCCCCCGTGGCGGGAGCGCTCCGGTGTTCACTTATCGATATATGCTCGGCGGCGGCAACACCTTCACGTCTTCTCTGTGATTTCAATACTCCAAGTGCAGGGTTCCAAGGTCTTCCAGAAGACCTGTATCATGTACATTTAAAGATGGCAGCTGTTTTATCTCCTGACTCTTGGAATTGGGTTGATGGCACGACATGGAGCAAATCTGATTGGATTCGTGATGTGACTACAACAAGACAGATGGCCAAATACAGCTGATTAGACCAGCCTTCTCAGGTGGATTCTGTTGTTCGACGCCCTGTTATAAATTTGACGGGAAAGAATCTGGACGAAGTCACTGTCTCTGTCTTAAGTAAAGGGCTAAATTTTGCCCCCACTCCAACGACCTTGCCAATACCATCTTTCATTAGTGCTATTGAAGAAGCTGTCCGTCCACTATCAGAAGATTCAGCTGAAGAAATCAGACGTGAAAGCTGTCGAGCAATTATAAAGTATCGTCCACAAAGAAGTAACATATCTAGAGAAGAGAGGTTAGCCATACGAAAACTCCGTGAGGACACAGACACAGTAGTTTTACGTGCTGACAAAGGCAACGCCACCGTCCTGCTGCCTCGGGAAGACTACAATGAAAAGATCTATGGTTTATTAAGTTCTGACGCGTACCGGAAGATCAACAAAGACCCAACTAGCAAGGTGACGATAAGGACTGCTGCCTTACTGAATGCTTCGTCACTAGAACCTGAAGTTATAAGACGTTTAAAAGTGCGAGGTGCTGTACCACCGAGATTTTATGGGCTTCCTAAAGTCCACAAACTGGATAAGGACGAGCGCCTGGAGGATCTGCCTATGCGGCCAATAACAAGCACAATTGGTTCACCTACCTACCTTTCTGCGAAGTATTTGGCTTCACTATTAAAGCCATTGGTAGGAAAATGTAGTCACCATATCTGGAATTCTGTAGATTTTATTCAAAGACTCAGCCACCTCAGGCTTAATAGTACAGATGTACTGGTGAGTTTCGACGTGGTATCACTATATACCAAGGTACCTGTACAGGATTCTTTTTCTCTAATTGGCCAACATTTTGACAAGGATATCACCGCCTTATTTGAACATGTACTGACGTCATCTTATTTCCAGTTTAATGGTGACTTTTATGAGCAGATTGACGGAGTTGCTATGGGAAGCCCCCTATCCCCTCTGGTAGCGAATTTCTTCATGGAAGACTTCGAGGACAAGGCTCTGGACTCGGCAACTTTTAAACCAACGGTCTTCTGGAGATACGTGGATGACACGTTTATAGTATGGCCTCACGGGAAGGATGAGTTACATCGATTTCTTGACCATCTGAACTCCATCCACGCTAATATCAAATTTACTATGGAAATGGAAAAAGATGGCTGCCTCCCTTTTTTGGATGTACTTGTTCGTCGAAAAGCTGATGGTACATTAGGAGATGCAGTATATCGGAAACCAACCCACACGAATCTGTATTTACATGCCAGTAGCTGCCATCATCCCTCACAAACCGCAGGGGTCCTTAAGACATTGGTGCACAGAGCACATTGTATATCAGACGATGACAACTTGCAGGAAGAGCTCAGACACCTGAAGAGCATTTTCAAAGCAAATGGATATTCGCAGCAACAGATTTGCAGAGCATTCGATGTGAGTCCAAGAATGCAAGCATGAGACGTGTAAGAAGAAGACGAAAATAATAGTTATAGATCAAGAGCCTTCTTACCTTACGTGGGCGCTCTTTCGTCAAAGATAAGCCGCATTCTCGACAAACATCGTGTTAAGGTTATCTTCTGGCCACCAGTGAAGATTGCAGCCTTACTAGGGTCAGTGAAGGATGATTTGTTGCTTCGCAAGTCAGGTGTGTACCAGATCCCTTGCGGAAATTGTGATAGTTCATATATAGGCCAGACAATACGCACTGTCCACGAGAGATGCGTTGAACACAGAAGATATACCCGCCTATTGCAGCCAGACAAGTCAGCTGTGGCTGAACATTGCATAGAAACTGGTAATTCGATGAACTATAGCGATGTGAAGATTTTGACACCCATATCTTCGTTTTGGGATGCTATATTTAAGGAAGCTGTTGAAATTAGACTGGCCAACAACTTATTAAACAGAGATAAAGGTTTCAATTTAGACAAAGCTTGGAACCCTGCACTTGGAGTATTGAAATCACAGAGAAGACGTGAAGGTGTTGCCGCCGCCGAGCATATATCGATAAGTGAACACCGGAGCGCTCCCGCCACGGGGGGCGCACGATTGTGAGTACTTCGATATGCAGTATACCAGCATCTGAGACGCGCACGCGCATTGCCACCGCGATCAGGCTTATAAGGCCGCGCCCGGCACCTCGTCGACAGTCTTCAACTCACTCTGAAGATGGCCGAAAGGTACGCGGCCGAAATATCAGCAGAAGAAGTGAATTTTACGCGGCTGCATTCCCGAAATCTATTGGACTGTACACTACGCCGTGAAAAGTTGAAAATATATTTACATCTTTTTTTGTGTGTGACTATCGGTAGCACTGAGCTGAGGTAAGTACTAGTCAGCTGCTCTCTCTCTTTTGAATAATATTTTGATACTTCCATACTTACAAACCCTCCAACTGACCTAGAGTCATGAAACTTGAAAAGTAGCAAGGTTTCACTGTAAAAATAAAGGACAATCTGAAATTGTTTAATTTGTTACTATATATAACACAAGACATAGTTTTTGACATTGCAAACTTAAACTCCATTCATAATCTGCCAAAAGTCATTTTTTGTTGGCTGAATATCTGTTAGCTTCGATACAGTATGTTTGAACGAAAATACAGAACCATTAAGTAACTTTGAGTTACAAAATTTAAAACCCTAAGAATTCAAAATTTTTAATGTGTGTTTTCAGTTCACTGAAAACATAAAAGTGGAGTTGCTGTACTTCATTTTTGCAGTTAATCCTGCCTTTTCTAACTGTTAGTCAATAGTCTGTAAATTTTCTGACAGTGAAAATTGTACTTTAAATGACACAAAATTCTATCAAAACCATTTTAATAGGTACATAAATACAGAATATTTAAACAATAATTCAATTGTATTTTATACAAATGTACAAAAACATATATATACAAAGCATTTCATGAAATGATGTTCTACATCAATTACTCTTCTGTTACATCCAGCTTAAGATTAATATTTACAGATGCCAACTGAGCAACAAGATATCTATATATATATGGAATCTCAATCTCTTGAACTCCACTACTGTCTTTGCACAGCCTGCACTGAATCACACTTTCATGATGATCTTGTTTTCGGTTCAGGATGTACAGAGGACTCAAAATATTACCACACTTCTTGCATATGAGTGTCTGGAATAGTAGTAAAAGAACAATTCAAATCACAAGTCAGAGAAGTCACAAACAAACAAAATCAAACTGAGTGTGTGTGCAAATTTATTAATAAAACTACAATGGAAGAAATGAACAGCTCAACTTTGACCAAACATACCTTTGTCTTGTCAGAACAGTGGAATAATCTGTCCTGCAGCAAGAATGAAGCTCCATGTGACAACAGTGCATCACGTTCCATTTCTCCAAATCGGATACCACCACCACGTCGTCGACCTTTTACAGGCTGGTGAGTTAATACATCAATTGGACCAGTACTTCGAACCTGTTATACAAAGTATCAGACATTAAACTCTATTTCAGTGTTTCTGATTGTGAAATATCACAAATTATACACTTTAAAACTACGTTAAACAATTTCTGAAATGGCATTCATGTATCTGAACTTTGTTAATTTGTGAGTCATCTCTGTGAAACTTGCCAGCTATGCCTTCAACATTTTCTAATTGCATGAAGAAGACAGCTATGGACACTTCACAGGAAACATGATACGAGTTTCGTTGCGAAACTGCCGTGGTGCCTTAAGCACAGTCTAATTGTAGGTGGCAATTGTTTTCTGCAGTGAGAGCTGCACGGTGATAGTTTGCATTACCACCTTCTTAAGGGGCTGATCTCACGTTTGTACTTTATTTTCAAACAAACAGCATATCAATTTTCTTTCTAAAGTAATTAAAATCCAAACCCACATTTATAAGTATACCAGACACGCTGTCATAAATGTAAATTGCTTGTGAAAATTAAACTAGAAAGCAATACTTGTTTAGCAAATCTGCAGAGATTTGTTATTTCATAAGAAGTTGGTGTTGTTTAAAGAAGTGATGTATACTTCTACAATATAATAAGAATAGTTTACAACTCACTGCAATAATGAGTTGTGACAGGTACATAAAAAGACACACACACACACACACACACACACACACACACACACACACACACACACACACACAGCACTAAAGCTATTGGCCATTAGCCTTCTTCAGAAAAGGGAGCATTCACACAAGGCACTTCAGTTACACAGCCGCCATCTCCAGCTGCTGCTGCTGCACACTAAATCACACTCTGTGATGGGGAAGATAGGAAGGGGGGGGGGGGCAGAAAATTTGTGTGGTGATGGTGGTGGTGGGGATGGATACAGCACGGCCTTACAGAGTAGAGCATGTACGTACTAAATGGGCAGAATGAGATGCAGTTTAGAAATGTAGTGGGGAGGGAAGGGAAGGAGGAGGAAAAACAATCACACACACACACACACACACACACACACACACTATACTATTATTATTATTATTAAATGGTAAATAAATATATTAAATATGATTGAATGAAAGTTTGCTACCAATGAAATGTTGTAATATGCACAGTTAAATAAAATTAATACTATTATTGAGATGAATCTTTAGGTCAGATTGACATTTTAGTCACTTCTAACATGTGTATCACTCATCTTATGGCTATTTTCTTTTCAGGGTGCAGCAATCTGGGATTTTAAAGCTGATATTGCATAACACATGAATAAACATCATGAATAAAAATTATTACACTGATTAAAGTTTTAAAGAACTGTATTTGCTGCACTTTAATATACTTTTATACTGACTTGATACAAATTAAGTGTCTTGTTGAAACAGCAAAAGTCAACTAACTTTAATTAAATTATTTCAAGACATATGAACGTAACATGTCAAAGTTATTTAATATACATCATGCAAGTAATCTATATTTTAATTTCTTAATATCTATGCACTGGAAATAAAAAATCAAACTGAGAAGTATTATGATTTATGAAAATATAAAGGATTATTCAGCAAAAATTGAGAGAAAAATTTTTGAAGTCTCTACACTACTTCTTATTCCCTGTTTTCTACCCCATGTAATGTAACAAAACAAACACACACACACACACACACACACACACACACACACACACAGCACATGGAATGGGAGAGTTGTAGGATAGAGGAAGTAGGAACTGTTGGGTGTGGGGGGAAAAGGGGGTTATCGTAATTTGCATCTCATTGTGCACATGTTCCTTAAGGCCGTGCTGTATCTGTACCCACTACCACCACAGCCACACAAATTTCTTACTGCTCTCCTCCCCTATCTGCAAAGTGTAATTCAGAGTGCAGCAGTCGGAGATGATGGCTGTGTGACTGTGGAGTGTGCCTGTGTGAATGCTCCCTTTCCTGAAGACTGGCTGACAGCTCAAGTGTTGTATGGGTAAGTGTCTTTTTTTTTATGTGCCTGTTGCACATGAGTTGTAAACTGGTACATCACAGATATTGATTATGACCCTTTCCCCAACAGTGGGGTTGGCGATCCCTGGAAACCTGTGTTTGCTTTTGCAGAACATGGGTATTGGCTTTTGTCCGGCACGAAGAAGGTGGGGCATGTTTCTCCTCAATGCTTCTCTCCCTTATGGAAGCAAAATTTTTAGATTGTTTACACTTGAGTCCATCTACCCATATCCACAGACTGCAATATAGCAAATGGAGACCAAAACCTTTAGACGTATTTTGATGGCGACAAAATTAAAGCCATAAGGTGCGAATAAATATTTTAGTTTCAGTTTATATAGTAAATTTTCCCCCTAATACTTAATTTTGGTTCTTCTTCCATGCTAAGTGCCTTGCCTGTTTCTGTCTTGTCACATTGTGAAGTACGGTTAGTACCACTAATGAATTCCTAGAAAAGGAAGAAATTAGTGTTGTTGGGATTTCTGAGGTATCAAATTGGGCTGGAAAAGAATAATATTGCTGCTTCTCAAATGAATGCTGATTTGTTGAAAGTCTCAATAAAGCACAAGAAGGAAACTAAGACACTCTTGGAAAGGAAGTTGGTGTTTTTACAAAAGCAAATGTTCCAGTGAAAAAGTTCCCCAATCACAACTTTCTTTAAATGTCAATTTCAAAACACTAAGGATTTGTTTTAATGCAAAGGGAAGGATATGGGTTTTAAGGAAGTGGAAAAGGAGTCATTCCAAGCCCAGGAATGGAAGGATTTACCTAAGGGGAAAAAAGTAAGGTAAACAAATACACACACACTCACACATATCCAAACGCAAACACACCTAGACAGACATTTGTCCTTCCACTCCTGGGATTGGAATGACTCCTTTTCCACTTCCTTAAGACCCATATCCTTCCCTTTCTCCTCTCCTGTCTTCCTCTTTTCCTGAAGAAGGGACCAACGGTTTCTTTTATGTGTGTTTGTGTGTGTCCTTTGGGTAAGTCATCTGTTATAAAGCAAAAAGGTCAAGTACTGGCCAGCCAATCTGTCTCATTTGCTTTATTGTTTAACAATGAGACAGCCCCAGAACACAAATTTATTTTATTGAAAATGACACAGGCAGTGGAAGCCTAAGAACCTGTGTCACGTTCTAAATGGCTAGTATGAGTTAGAAAACGGCAATACATGGTACTAAATCAATGGAAACTTTTACAGTGTGTTGCACGAATGTGTAAATAGCCCTATTTAACAGCTGTCCCATTGAAATCAAAACTGTGATTCAGTAATACATGCACTTAAGAGTATTTTTCATACCTAAATGATACGAAGAGTTACCATCAGTTAGTGTAGTCTGAAATCAACTTTCTGCATGAAACTTTAAAAAGGAATAATTTAGTTACTTAATCTGCAGATCTAAACAGAATTAGTGATACTTACAAAAATGGCTAAGAACATAGTAAGATGACAAAATTCTACTACAATACTTTAAGTATTGTGAACAATATTAATGTCTCACCTGCCATTTGTCAGAAACCATATGGCGAAGACGTTGATAATGTACAATACCAAAAAAAATATTTGCTGTAAGTTCACGACCATCAATACCGCTATACATAGTTTCAGTACCATAATAATTGTAGCCTCCTGCAAAGAAAGAATAAAAATTAGATCAACATACTTGTAGAAAATGCTGTGCCAGGTATGAAATAGCACTCACTAAACAAATTAAAAATATTTTTCATTTCTGAGGTGAAAGAATATTTGATATTCTATAATGCAGCGGGCAAAGACAGTTTCAATAACTGATACAGCATCAGAGATAACAGCAAGGTCCTTCTTTTCCCCTCTCCTTGTGGTGTAAATATCCTATTTTCCCTTTCCAGTTCACATCACTGCATATAAGTGATGAAAATTTGAGTTGATACTTTTCTTTGAACTGTCCATGATGTACGGTTTCCAACACCATCATATGAGATGATTGAGTAGCCATGGAAACAGTGAGGCATCCATACTGCCACTGGTTTTACTGGGCCTCTGCATGGTATGTAAGCCACACATTGGAGCAACAATAGCAGAAATGGTTTATGGAAACATTATACCTACCATCGGAGTTTTTACAAACACATCACCTGTCAGTGGTAACATAACTGTGTATTAGGTAAATGAAATCAGTGCTAAAATATCCAAATTATGACCTCTACCATCACCCTGGCATGGAGAATAGAAAGTTTTTGTACAAAACTATATCAAAAGATGCTCTCAAGTAATGTTAAGAATCCATACAATGCGTCCAACATTGCATATCATTATAATGATAAGCCACTGACAGTGTTACTCAAATGTGAAAAACCAGCATATCTACTAGTGCTCATGCAAAAAGTCGTGGCCCACATGCAGAAATGCTTTCTCGACTTGTGTGCTGGTCGAGTTCAATCCTTTGTATTGGAAGGGTGGTCATCTCAGATGTATGTTGTCTACTAGCCATGACGGCACAATTGACTGCTGACTGACAAAGCGTTTGGCTCAGCAGGAAATGTACCACTGAGCCAGCTGTCCCTTTGAAACAAAGGAATGCACTCGCCCTGTGAACAAATCAAGAATGTGTTTCTGCACACAGGCCATGACTTCTTGCATGACCTCTAACACTGAACATTCTTGCAGAGTGTCAGGAAACCAATCATGCCTCATAAGTTACTTTGTGTAAAACTGTTGGTTGTGCAACCCCACTGATATCTTCACTGCAGAAATCAAGTTTGCAAGAAACACTGGAAGCATCAGCAGTCTACACAAGAGCAGGATATGTACACCGAAGTACCCACACATGCTGGGACCTCGATTCCATAGTGGAGAGGATTACAGGAGAGGGGGAAGCTGTTGGGTGGCACTCACTGACTTTGGACTTCTGATTAAATGGCAAAATGAATTGAATTTCTTCCTTGGATTGCAATTGCTGACACATTGTATCACTGATATGTGTACTATTTGTGTTTGAGAGTTCCTTGTTTGCTCACATTTTTGTCAAGCATCTTTTACGTAACTGTATCAAACGAAACAGTTAAATCAAATATTGAATCAGTATTAAATAATGGAAAGCTTAAATGATTGTTCCATTTTAAAGCATTCTTGAAATGTATTAGAACATATTTTCACATTCGAAGGAGAAAGTTGGTGACTACAATTTTGTAGTTAGATCTTGGCACAACAGAAAAAAAACCACATATATTTTAGTGATCATTTCCAAAATACTCTACTCCCTATATCTGAAAATACAAAATGAGTTGCCTCCTTTTGAATTTTTGTGTGTCCTTGGTCAATCCCATATGGTAAGGATCCCATATTGTGCAGCAGTACTCTAGCAGAGGTCAAAAAGGGTAATATAAGAATTCTCTTTATTAAATACGATGCATCTTTTTTTTTTTATTGACTCTTCCGTTAGTTCTTGATGGAACATAGACATATTAAATGACTGTATAAATTATATGCAGGGTGTTTCACTAAGTGTGTGTGCGCCTCTGCAACTTATAAAATAATAGGTGACGGGAAATTTTAATGCTGTAGGTCAACACAACAAATGTTCCATTTTCTGCGGAGCTATAAACATAGTTTATTGTATCATTTTCCAAAGAGTGACACCACAAAGATATAATTTTTAAAATGGAACAATAGTTTTTTCTATCGCGTATTGGATTTGTTTAAACCAGCTTCGTCCAAATCAATTTAAACTACATTCCTATCACTGTTAGTTTGGGAGCAATGAAGCAATCAACAGAAAACATGTGTGAAGACTATGTGATGTGCGACATGGTAGTTAAACTTCTAGATGAGCATGTAGATAGGGCAGACATGTGTCTAGAAAGGACTGAAACAATCAATATTGGAGACTGTGAATCTACAGACAGCGAAGAAATGGAAGAAAATTGCACACATGAAGACCCTTCGTGTGATAGTGTCACATACCATGATCAGTTATCTCCGAAAGCAACACCACCAACTACAATTACATTATCTGACAAAGAAAAAGCAGTGAAGTATTGGTTGAACGAAAGCGGTAAGAAACACCTATGTGTCAGTACTGTTCAAAATAGGTATCGCTTTGTTCGTTCTGAACGTGAATTGTATAGATGGAAAAAGGAAGTCACTGGACGACGTAAGAGTCGACTGGAAATTGCGACGGAGATAAATGCGCGACTTTTTGAGCAATTTACTGATGCCAGACGACAATCATTGAGTGTCAGCGACACAACTTTGCGTAATTGGGTGTTAGAGATTGCCAACGCGATAGGCACTAAAGAATTTAGAGCTTCTCAATCTTGGATTTGTCACTTCAAAAGATCACATATAATTGTGGCACGAAAAATAACAAAATTTGTATCGAGAAACAGGTCGGAAAATTAAGTGACACAAATGGAAATGATAGAAGCTTTCTTACGACTGCAAAAAATAAGATCACCAGTTTTAGTGAATATTACGTTTACAATGCAGATCAGTCAGGTTTTCGAAAAGAAATGCATGCGAAAAGAACACTGTTATTCAAAGGGGAAAAACATATTGAGGCAATTTCGCAGTCCACGACTGCACTCACCCATTCATACACTATAACGCCCATAATTAGTATGGATGGTTCATTGCTGCCTAAACTATATGTGTGTCTTCAAGAACTGGATGTTTTGGACCACATGTCACACAAAGAATGTTCTACGCAGACAATCTTGTGGAGACACATCAAAGTCAGGAAAAATGGGAAATGATAACGTTACACTTTCCATGCGTCATGCTTTTCTTCCATTATGTGGGAACAAAACTCTTCTCCTTCTAGATTCGTGGTCAGGTCATAAAAGTTCTGATTCATTAAAAGCTGTATTTCGAGCTCACCCAGATGACAAAGAAGTAGAGATACTTCAGATCCTTCCGGCTCGACGAACGTAATTTAACAGTTAGACAGAGAATTTTTCCACCAGTGGAAGGCGTTTTACAGAAAGCTAACAGAGAAAATTATTGTGTGCAAATCACTGCAGTTTCCTATCACTGTGATAATATTCTCAAGTTGCAATTAGTCATACATTATCAGTTTTCCTCCCCATGGTTTCAAAATGTGATTAAATATGCGTGGCACGCCTCGAAATATACTGATATTAGGCCTGATTCCTTTGTAAACCGGCCGACTTTTGTCTACGGACGTCTAACAACGTCTGTGATTCGCAGAGCTGTCATATGTCATTTTTGCTTGTATGTTCTTCATGCAGAAAAAAACCTATGTCTGGAATGTTGTATCAATTTTTGCATTAATGCAGTAATTACAAGAAATAAAAGTTTGACTTGTTCTAAACCGTATAAGTATTCGTGTCAATTTTATAGCTATTTGGAAAGAATGTTGTAGATAACATATCAGTTACATTTGTCAACAATTTTATGATTATTGTATTTATTAAGTATTGTATGATCGCTTTCACTAGGCGAATCAACTCTCTCACTACTGTGGCAGGAGAGCGGTGTGTAGCTAATGCCACCATGTTCCTAGATGGGACTGACACAGCTTCCCCTTCTGAACAAAGGAATGAACTTGCCTGGCGCTTCGGATGTAAACTCGTTTCTATGTATCGGACACCATACCCTGTGTGGACTCTACATAGTATTCATGGATGGGTATTATGTCAGCCTGCACGAGATAATAACCTGAACTTGCTACTTCAGTCTTGGAAGTTTCAATAATTACAATTCATATAAGATGCTGTTTAAAATAAAGTCGGTTGAAAGATTCTTTTAACACTTTGTTTGATTTGGCAAATGGAGGATGCTGCACACTCAGTTCAGACTGTTTCCGTCACAAAAGCGTAATGGTTTACAGGTAAAATATAAGAAACTGCTGATTAACCTTTCCTTTGACTGAATGTGTGTCCCAGAGCAACATTTACCTACAATTATTGAGAAAGGTAAATTCTATGCAATGTCTACTCTGTAGATTGGAGCTTTGAGCTACAGCTTGAGGTTTTTTCTGTTTGCTACATCTCACTTGTGTCACACACAGTCTTTACAATGAAAAAGTGCTGGATAGTTATAGACTGACATGTTAA
Organism: Locusta migratoria; assembly: GCA_026315105.1. Lineage (NCBI taxonomy): Eukaryota > Metazoa > Arthropoda > Insecta > Orthoptera > Acrididae > Locusta > Locusta migratoria. The sequence continues at coordinate 322,107,148 of CM048745.1, read as the reverse complement.
CAAGATGCAAAATGAACGGTATAACAACATATTTCTAGCTATAAATACACAGAACTACTTATGACAAGCAGAAAAATCAACATTTTTTTTTCCCCAATGCTTTTATTTCACATATCTACTCAACAACTGCCTCTCCTCCATGCACTTACTGTACTTTCTAAGGTGTTCTTCAAACATACTGTGCTTCTTGTTTCCAAATTACATACATAAGTTGTTCACAAAATATAAACCTTAGTAATACTTTGATACACCTGCATTTAATATTACGATAATAACTATAAGGTCTGACAACTGTTTTTGAACAGGTTCTTTGCTTGGGTAACTAGCAGCTTGTGGCTGTGGCTTTATTTGTTTATTAATTTTTTGTCCAATGTAGTCCAAAGATGGTCAAAAACAACTTACCTGCTTCAAGCATATTGCCAAAATACTCTATTGCTGTATGTCTTTCAGAAAATCTGAAAGGTGTGGCATCATGAACCAACCCATGTAATGCTGCGGATTTTCCTGCCATTACTTCAATCATCATAGCTGAAAAATAATACAATAAGATACAAAAGTTAATAGAGGCAGTATTTAAACAGAAAATAATTTATGAACCAGAAGAAAAAGGAAGGAAGGTAGGAATGTTAAGAGTTTAACATCACATTAACAATGTTGTCTACAGACACTATATGCTGTATAGAATGCCAGTAATGTATTTGAAAGACCAATTATTAGAGGAATAAAGGTTGCATTACAAACTACATATAGTTTTAAAATGAAAAGTGATGAGGACATCCATACAGAAAACATCAGAAGTAATGATTAAGCAACGATTACTCTTCTTTTGACATAACTAACAAATGAAGAGAGCAGGCTAATAAAGAAATATACTTGACTGAAAGAAGAAATTGACAACAGCACGAGTTATGGAAATAAAGAAAGAATTAAATAGATTAACAACAAAGAAATGATACATACGGAATGATTGAAATATTACATTTAAAAAGCTTTGGAAGCAGAAGAACTAAAATATTAAAAACAACATGTAACAGAAGAGAGGACATGCCAACATGGGAAAGCAACAACAGAGAAGAAAGGAAACTAAAGTTATTACATAAACCTAGTTGCTCAATACAAAAATAAAACAAACAAAATAAACACAGCTCCATGTTGCTGCCACTCACCTGTAAATGACTTATGCATGGAGCAAAGATGCACACAACAGAAAAAAATATTTGTACTAGATTTTACGCTAGGCCTCTTTCTAGTGTGAATAAAAACATTTTAGCACACAACCACAAATACCAAAATACACTCTCATGGCCACAGCAAAACTTACAAACAGACAGAAACAGAACTTCCGATAGCTAGTGTAAACCTTTACTTTCATTGCCTTTTGTATCATTTTTGTGTGTACTATCGGCAGTACCAAACTATGGTAAGTACTAGCCTACCACTCTCTCTCTTTTGCACATTATTTTTAGAAAATCTGTATTTTTTACTACATTTGGTGCTATTTTTTCAGAAAATTTGGCCTTTTTGGCAATTTAATTGCCATTCTTAGTTTTATATTTTTCGTTTGTCAGTTTCGTTTATTGTGAATTTCTAACTTTCTTTATTTTCTAACTAATTATTGGAGTTACTTTATGTCAAATTCAGTGCTTATTGCCAAATTTTATGCTATTTTTTTTACATTTCAGTGTAACCCTTTCGTGCCCATTATGATTTTTGGCTGATTTGACCTTTCTCTTTCGCAAGTTCAGCGTATCTTTGCCTGTTTTTATATTTCTTTTCCCAAATTCTGTGTAATTTTTAAGCCAAATATATTGTTTTCTTGATCGTTTCAGTCTGTTTATTGGAAGATTCATTTTTGTTGATGCTGATGTTATTTTTTCCAGTTTTTATGTGATTTTTCATGTCATACCATAGTTCATTATATGATAAATGAACTTTTACTTTAAGATTGTACATGAACCTAAGAAAAATAGGGCAAAATGAAAATTTCACATTCAGTTTTTGTTCCAGTTATGAATATTTGCAGACTTCTATCCTTGGATTTATAACATTATTTTATAAGAGGTAAATGACAAATTTCGCGTTATTTCATTAAAATAACCTACCAGAATTTTCCATTATGTTTCTAAAAATGGCCAATTTCATATTATTTTTCTTGTTATCATTTTTGCACAATTTTCCTATTTCTAGGAATGGTCTATAAAAATGTCAAGAATTATCACTACTGTTTCTCCTCCGCAGAAGAAATTGCTCATATCTGCAAGAATTATAACGAACACACTCACAAAATATAACTCACAAGGTGAGGTGACTGTTATGGGATCACAGATTTACTTCAGACTTTATACACCTTTACTAGAAGGCCATTAAAACAACATAATTTGCAAGTAGCAAGGAGCACTGCCCTGAAATTCCAAGAAAATTACAAGAGATGTTTTATTCATCAATTATGTATCATTTATATCTTTGAATAGGAGGTGCGACACCTTAAGAGCTCATAGTGGTCAAGGGGTTAGCATTGTATGACAAATGTTATATGAATGCATACAATTATTGTTTTTCCCTTGTTCTATATGGGAATGGAACAGGAAAACAAGTAACTAGTAGTGGAACTGAGTACCCTCTGCCATACACCTTTTGGGTGAATTGTGGAGTATGTATGTAGATATTTGGACAAGGTGACGATTCAACTAACACTCAAATTAAGTTTTAATCTACAAGTGGCAACCTATCCTCATTATATAGTTATACTTATTAGGAAAATGTATGGTCTAGCTCTATTCAAATGTTTATTAAATCATTGCATAAAAATTAACAGTAAATCAGTCACGAACTTTTTGACATGATTGGTAAATGACCTGTCTATATCTAGTAGTACAGATCCATTTAAAATAAATGTGTAAAATAAATTTTTGCCTGTCTACATTTAGTGATAGAAAACTAAATACAAATCAATTTTTTTTTTTTTTCGTTGTGGGCTTGACAAAATAATGATCTTTTCAAAAACAAAAAATTCAAAACTGATGAAAACCATTTTGTTTGGCAAAGGGAAATCATCCACTACATTCTACATGTCAAGGGACAACAAGAAAGTTTTTCAGCCCTCTGCAATTTTGCTACAACTTAGGAAATTTCAGTGACACCTAACCATAAACCACAAATGAAAAGTAATAGTCGTTACACTAAAATAGAAACTTATGGACAAGAAACACATTACAAGTTGATACCACATGAGCAATTTAAGCCCAACATACCAATTGTCATTCGCGATGGAAAACCGTGAGGATTAAATACAATATCTGGAACCATTCCTGTCTCAGTGAACGGTAAATCCTCAGTCGGCCACAGCTGGCTACAGATTCCCTTTTGCCCAGCACGGCTGGCAAATTTGTCACCAATACTGGGATCTCGCTGAAAAATGTTAACAAGGGATTATAAATAAATGTTATGGAAGCTTAGAAACTACTGAAACCATATTGTGCCTGTCATTCAAATCATTTTATTAAAATGGTCTGCTCATCAGTAAGTTGAGTTTCATAATGTGTGCTGCAGACAAAAGTGTGGCCTCCCTTAGTCAAATGAGTCCATAGAAAAACAATATCTACATCTGGTTGTATTATTAAACTGACACTTCTCTGCAGCTAAATTACAAATGCAAGTGAGTAAACATGGTATTAATTAATTAATTAATTAATTAATTCAAGAACTGGCCTGCCTTTCAATCTCTTTTGTGCAATTTATTTATTATGATACATTTTCCATAGATTCATCATGGAGTGATAGTGCTTGGCTGTGGAACAAGTCAAAACAGATACAATTACTTTATATGTAATGATAAGGGTCAATAAAACAAAGATTTAAAATACAGATTGGATTAGTAAAAAAAAAAAAATCAAATCCATACGACTGAATTACTACTCACACTCATAGATTGAGATATAAATTTCAGATATTACAAAGGCAGTTATTTATACGATTGCAGGCTCTCTCGGCATATTCCAGCGATGAAATGTTCTCTGGTTATCAGCCGAGTGGTGGCGTCGTTTTGGCGCAACGTTTCAATGAGTTTTGTACTTATCATCCTCAGGCGAGGTGTTGGGATGCTGTTCTGCACCTCCCTATATAGTCGTCTGACCATTGTCCACTTCTGCAGGGGGCCAATCAGGTAACTTTCAGAAGCGGTTGCCGCGTCAGTGGTGGGGGTACGCGGCGCGGCCGGTGGTGGGGGAACGCGGCGCGGCTCTGGTACATGCTTCGGGCCTCGGCGGCTGTCCATTCTGTCGGTGGATGCAGCCACGTTTAGAACAGAGTGTTTCTGCCTAATCTTCTCAATTGTAGGATTCCAAGCTGCGCACAGCTGAAATCCGGTATCCCAATTGACCAAGTTGTCGTGGAGACGTATTTCCACAGCTTCCTTAAAGACAGAATCCCAGAATCCATTGGCACCACATATCTTCTTAGTTACTTCAAACTTGAAGGTGTGTCCCTCATCAATGCTGTGCTCTGCTACAGCAGACTTGCTTTATTTTTTTTTATTTTTTTTTTCCATTTATATTTATAAAGATGTATGGAATACCTTCTTAACTTCAAAAACACAAAGTTTTGCTGGAACACTCAGATTACAAGAAAAAAATTGTCTATCTCTGCTGAAGAATTCATCTAAAGAGTAGAAGCATTTATTGAGCAAGAATTTCTCTAGCTTTTTTTGAACAGTATTTTATTATCTTTCAGACACTTAATATTACTCAGAAGTGTGTTACAGATGTTTGTACTTGTTTACTTTACTCCTTTTTGCACCAGAGAAAAAGTTTTCCATTCACACTGTATGTCATATTTCCTCCTTGTGATATAATGATGGTATCCTTCATTTGTTTCATACAGAGAAGGAATGTGGAATGTCAAACCCAGGAGTGAGACAGGAGATTGTGAGGTAGTTGTTAATATCCATAATTGTTTAAAGAAACTGTGACATGAGGTTCTTGAAGGAATTCCACACACAATTCAGACCACGTATTTCTGGCTTACAAAGATTATTGTTTTGTGTGTGTGCAAGCGGTGAATTCCCCTAAAAGGCTATCCCTTAGCACATCTCTGAATAGTAGTAGGCAAAATAGAAAATTTTGATGCATTGATGTCTTGAATTTTGGAGAGTGTTTTTGATGGAAAATTTTGCTTTGCTGAATCGACCTTTTTCAGTATTTAGTGGATGTGGTGCTCCCAGTTGAGCCTGTTATCTATGTGGACACCTAAGAACTTCCTACGCTGCACCGTCTGTATCTGCTGGTTCTTATGTGCAATGATGATCTCTTCTGGGCTTTTGTAACTGGGTTGGAAACAAATGTAATTTTTTTTTTACTGAAGTTTGTTGCTTACAAATTTTCTGTGAAGCATTCCAGAAGATTTTCAACTGCTTGGCATTTAACTTCATGTCAGTGGAGGGTTTACTGTCTTATCACAATACTTGTGTCATCTGCAAACATTGTGATATTGCTAGCACTATTTGACGACAGAGGTTCTTTATATATAAAAGAAATAGCAGGGGACCTAGAATAGATCCTTATGGAATCCCATGACATACTGTCCCCCAATCACATTCTACCTCTCCTGTCTGTAGGTTATAGCCATGTAATACAATTTTCTGTTGTCTGTCCTGTAGATAAGATTTGATCCAGTTATCCATTTGTCCTCAGTTTCCCTAGTGGGCTGCATTTTGTAAAACTATTCTGTGGTTGAAAATCAAATAAGCCTTGGTCAAGTCACAAAATATGCCAGCAGCCAATGCTCTCTTGTCAAGGCATCCCAAAACATTATTGGTAAATGAGTATATACCTTTGGTTGTAATGATACCTGATCTGAAACCAAATTTCTGTTTACTAAGTACTTCAAATATTTAGCGCGAATGACAAGCCTGACATATATTAACTTTTCAAAAGCTTTAGAAATTGTGGTTAAAAGAGATAGGACAATTGTTAAAAACTGAGCCATGTGCACTCATTATAAAATTCCCTCCACCCTGTGTTTGCTTTGTTTCTTGTGTTGACCTTACCCAGCAGTACCATCGCTGCCCTGAGGGCACTGTACCACAAATCGGAGGTTTTGATGAGCCACCGCAAGAGGGTGTGTGTTCATCGGGTTAGTATGGATGAGGGCTGCAACCTGAGAGGGATTGGAGAGAAAAGTGGCACTGAGGTTGGTTGGCCGATGGCCATGGTTCTGCGTGGCGGTCCGTTGGTAAGTTGGGTCAGTTACTTGGGCCCGAAGATCGTCGCTGCACTGTCACTGTCTTGTTAGATATAAATGATGTGCCCCTTTCATATGGAACGATAAGCTGATTTTCCTTCATGCCCTTCCAGATTGCAAAGTGATTTGTTTCTGGTTATTTAAACAGTGCCTAGTAATCTGTAACGAACAGGTTTGGTATGCTTATGTGCTGGCATGGAGTTGTCACGATTGAATGACATATGTAGCTGCTCCACTGCCGATTGTGTGAGGGAAGGCACCCAGGTTGTTGAAGTTGGCAAACAACATTTGTCTGTGGACTTTTATATGCTTGCATTCCTGGAACATTGTCATTAGGCCAGAGTTCACTTACTGTTTGGAAGTGCAGAAGCTGATCTGGTTTGTTCTGTGTTATTTATTTATTGATGAAACTTGCCCTGTTAAGTGTTTTAATACTTTGATATTTTTATTGAACTGCTGTTAGCAGTGTAACTTATTTCTTGTTTATTTAGCATAATTTATGTACAGACATGTTCTGTATGTTTAAGTGTTGGAGTAGAGTTGCCTTGGTTTGATGATATACGTACATTGTGCTTGGGCCAATCCCGATTCATGTGAATGAAGTGAACAATTTGGCAGAACTTGATCAGCTGTTGGATAGTAATGTTATATATATATATATATATATATATTTTCTGGCCATAGCTTATATACTGTCTATATGTACATAAGTTGCTCCAATTTCTCATTTGTTATTTGAGTGTTTTAATTTGAAGCTATTGCTTTTTGGGGCCATTGTTTGTTCATGTTTTGGCTATTGCTTTTTGGGGCCACTGTTTGTTCGTGTTTTGAATTATGTTAATAATTCTTGTGGATGCTTCTGACCAGGTAATTGCTGTACATTCTGTGGGAGTTCTCATGTGTTTGCTTATATAGATTTCGGTGTCTAATATCTGTTATCGTGGATTAAACAGTTTCAGAGGCTGCAGTTGTGAACCACATTTCTCCATGTAGCACTGTTGTGAGAATATTAAGACTGAAGAAATTTCCTTGAAATAACATTACAAGCATGTTCCTGTACAGACAGACTTGAAAGATTAAGGCTAGAGATGGGTAGGTCCGAGATTTTAAAGGAGTTGGGTCCGGATCTGCATCCAGCTCTGCGGACCTGCATCCAGGTTCCGTGTCCACTGGACCTATATGGGTCCGGCCGGACGGACAGACCGTGTCTTTCAAGTGGATCCACCGCCACTGATACAACTACGGCCGAAGCTGGCGGCCGAAGCGTATTTATCAGTGAATCTTGTCTAACCGAGAAGGATTGCAGTTGCGTTACACAGGAATATGTAGAAATTTATTAATATATAGTAATGATGTAAAAGATAGACCAAGTTAACTGTGATAAAAATGTTTTATTGCCAGAAAATCACAATCACTGTCGCATTATAAAATCACAGTCATCATTTGCTATACATGTCACCCAGATCACATTAGTATTTTTCTAATTATTTGTGGAAAACTAAAATCTTTGTGAACTAAGCTCGTACTGTATAATATTTTGCAAGATTGTGTTTTCATCAATGAAGTGAGCTGTCTTTTAATAGAAAAGATTCTGATTATTTTGTGATTCCCATCCATCAGCAGTTAAAAGACACATCTGTTCCTCCCGTCATTAAATTTCGAGTTTCCTCTTTTGATTCATTGTGGATGGCAGGCAACAAACTGCAAGATACTGATTTTCTAGTTGGTATCTTATATGATGGGCAAAGTAAATCCATTAGTTTTCGGAACTCTGGATCTTCTACAATTTTAAATGGATAGTATTCTTTTACAATCATTTTTAGTCACTGATATCAATTTTTTTGGAACGATGAATTTTAATGAAATTTGATCTGATAAAGGGCGTGAATGCTGAAGTGGATGGTAAAATTTGTTTTGAACTGGATGGCACAGATTCAGGTAAAGAACTGTGATTAATTTTATTAGAATTGCTACTGCTTCACATGTCTGACGAGATTTGCTGTTCGAGTTCTTGGATTGTACGAAAGATCCAGACAGCAATATCGGCATTTAGCTTTATTATCTTGGACTGTAAATTGATCCCAAACTTCACTGTTCATTGGTGATGGGATAATGAAATCTATGAGAAAAAAAAACTGTTCTATGACACCTGGTCAGCACGGGCACACATACTTGTGTGTATCACTAAAAAGCTTAATTTGTTCGGTAAATAAATCACTACACCAAGATTAGTGTCCATAATATTGGATGCAATGGTCGAAATGGACTTGCAATGTTTGCTTGACAGACATGAGTGCATTGTCCATTTCTTGTTGGCACACTTTAAAACCATACCATAAATTCACAATAACCGTACACTGAAATGTTACTACCAACTTTTTGGGGAGCACAATCAGTAGTCAGTGTTATTGGGAATAACCTTACAATAATAATTTTCCGTTGAACAGTTGTGCAGTGAATGGCAACACAAATTCAGGAAATCGAACAGAATCACTACGTTTGTTTAACTGTTTCAGCCACATATCTGTTAGTAATGCAACACCTGTTGGAGGATGCAGCCCAAGGCCAGTACAGTCTCAGACAGAAAAAATACGCCGGAGTGCCAGCCTCGCCTGTTGTGCAGATTACTGCCAGGCCAGCGTCACACAGAGCTGATGGGATTCGGCAAGCAGATAGCTGCCCAGCCACCCCAGCAGGTTGCCTCAGCCTGACCTCCCTGCTGTGTTTATGGCGGGGTCCACATCTGGTGTGGGCTTTACAACTGTCTCCCTTCCACTCTGCCACTGCGTTTCCAACTTTGGCCACATCTGACCTGTTTGTTGGCCTGGACCCACAACCGATGTGTGTCTGAGGATGCGTGTCCTACCTGCACTCGGATTTACATCCATCATTAGTGCAGATGATGAGGGTCCAAGGAACCTTTTCCATCCGGACCTACCCATCTCTAATTAAGACAGCTGAGGCTTAACTTTTTGTCGGTAATGATCTAATATGACATAGTACTCTACCAGTTTGAGGAGGATACAGCGAGAATTCTGCCTTGGCTTATTGATGACACAAGCACAGCACTTATCTTAACTAACCTCAGAAATCAAAGAAAATTAAATCAGATAGTGCTTTTAACCCTGTTTCTCTTGGACACAAGGTCAGTGCTCCCTTGTACATACATGTATATTTGCGTAACATATACAAATACAAATTAATGACCATATACCACTTTAAATTAAACCGTAGATGACAGAGTACTTCTCTGTTACACAATGTGAATGCCTTATCAATTTCTTTCAACATAGAAATAAGGATAGAGAGGCTAAGCCACGACTATACAGTATAGGCATTAAAAGTAAGGTAAAAGCAAGAAGGATGAACAAAGGTTGTTTTATCAATTCATACTCTTGCTAAGATAAAAATATCACCAGCTGAACACATACCAAAATGCTTACACAATGATTCTTTTCCATGTGTGGCAGTAGAACATCTGTTACACAATTTAAGGTTATTTTGTCATTAATGGAGAATTTTGCAATGAAAAATTGTGAATTTTATTCACAATATATTCTTTGAATTCAGTTTCTGAACTTCCTGCCATGCATTGTCATAAATTGCTAAAACCTAATCATCTGCATTTGTAAACATAAACCATTTTTTTTTTTTTAGATGAGGTTGAAAAATAATTTTCAAGTTTTATGTTTTCTAATATCTAATGATAAAATAATTTGGGAAAAACTTACTCGAATTCTAAATGTGATACACGCCTTATTCTTGGAAGCTCCGACTGCACCACATAACCGCACATTGTCAATGTAGGCACGTTCTGGACCTTTCCATTTCCCAGTACGATAAATACCTTCCTCTGCATCATAGTAACTAGAAAAAAATTCATTAAAACGATGGTAAGTTTCCCTGTTTCTTTCTAATATTGGATGACATATTGTGGAATGGAATTGAGGAGCAGGAGGGGGTATTACAGCTAACATGCCCTACTAACATAGATATAACAACTCACATGATGGCAGAGATTTTGTATACTAGGGTTGGAACTTAAAATAGCGGCAACAATGCTGTGAAAGCACTATGCAGTGGAATGTACAACTGCCACTGATAGCACACATTTTTGACATACCTACCTTACCTCCCAGTAAATTGACTCTTCCGTCTCATGACAACGACGTGCATACTATTGAGGGAAACACAGTCACTTGCGAGCAAGCGGGCTAACATAACGGTGTTACTATGTTTTCAAAACAGGAACAATGGAGTTGGATCAGGATAGAATGTGCCAGAGGTCATACAGATCGACAGTGTCATTAAGGTCTTCAAGAGGCACGTTGGGAATTGGTATTGCCAAACAGAACAATGGCATATTGGGTAAAAGCCTTCAACGAAGGTTGGCAAACTGTGGCTGATATGCTTCAAGCAGATCGTCCTGGCATCTCTGAAGAAGCAGTGCATACTGAAGCCGCATTAATGGACAATGAAACTGCCCACGAAACTGGATTAGCGCTTACAATTGTGCTTTGCATCTTGTAGGAACACCTGGGCATCCAACAATTATATCACAATGGATTCCGCATGAATTGACGGAAATGCAGAAATGGATGCATTACAACACTGCAAATATGTACTTGAAGTGCTACAAGCATGAAGGAAAAGCTTTCTTACGCCATATAGTAACACTGGACATGGGCCAGTATTACTGTTCATTTTTGTGCATACAGTGTAAGCTGTGGCTGCTCTGTTTGGTTGATGTGACTAGGAAGTACTGTACCATCCACCATACTCCCTGGACTTGAGTCCTTGTGACTTTGATTTGGTTCCGAAGATGAAGAAACCAATTTGTGGCATTCGCTTCAGAACACTTTCAGATACTCGACAGGCAGTAGACAACTCCATTCGCACCATCAACATCATATGTTACACTGCCAATGAAGTCAAAGTAATGAAGAGGAGGTGTGTGTGTGTGTGTGTGTGTGTTCCCACCATTAACTTGCTCTAAAGAAACCACAAAACAAACAGCAAACAGGATGAGTAACGGTGTGAAGCCCATACTACACACGAGTCTTAAAAGATGACTCTGTATAACAGCTAGTTAATTTATAAGCCAATAATTACCAAATCATAAGTGGATTCAAATTTAAAATAACTGAAGATGGCCAATAAAATGTAATAACAATAGCAGGTTAACTACCAATATATTAAAAAAAAATCCTCTTTCCAATTTCTCCAATGTGTAGTGTTTTAACAACAGGAGAATACTATATGATGAAAACACCAAATCCAATAACATATGTCAATGAGAAATCAGTCTTACAATTACAAAAAATTATTAAAATACAAAAGACCATGTGAATTTTCAAACCTACACTGCTTATGTATTTGAAATTGAAATGGAAAGTTGAAAATCAATAACGGAGGATAAATAATAACACACAGTCACACAACTTAAATTTTCGCCTATGGCCTTTATCAGAAAAAGAAACATACATTCACATAATCACTCAGACAACTATACACACATCAGTGTGTTTAATGAATTTTTAATTATAACAGCATGACCCAGGCATGGAATGACTGATAAATTTTGGGTTTCTCAGGGAGAAATTTTGAGATGTATGTTGAGAATTACTGGTTGAGACAGGGAAACAAACAAACTGACTGGATTGACAAATATAATTGTGACAGCAATTAAAAAAAAAAAAAAAAATCAGCAGTAAGTGGGACATGAAGCTAGAGAATGAATACTACAGTAGATGGAGCAATGAAGTTCGTTATTGGTCTCAAATCAAATACAAAATGCGTTGCTAAATGCATAACTATGGTCTTGATCTCATTAACCATAGGCCATAGTACAGGGATGTCCAAAGGCAAAACCAAGAATCTTTGGTAGAATCAGACAGATGTTACCACAGAAGACAGCCTCAGGCACTTGACATGTACAGAACAGGGATAGACTGTATAAACTAATATGCACCGATGGTCCAACACACTGTTAACAATAAAAAACTAGCTTAGTCAATAACATAATGATAGGTAGGAACTAACTGTGAATTGCTGTGCCACAGACACACACATAGGAAAGAATCACATTCACAGAACTGCCTGTATGATTCTGTGACTGTGTGTGTGTGTGTGGGGGGGGGGGGGGGGGGGAGGGGTTCCCACCTGCTGATTATGACTTTACCTGTAGTTATGGGACTGTGATTGCTTAATCTTTATGTTGGTCTACAGCTCAACTTTCTGGTAAATTTGCAATCTATCCTTTACTGGAAAACAAGTACACAGTTACTAGCAATTTGAATCCCAAAATTCATCACAAATTCCACAATTAAACAATCATATTCATACAACATAATCAATATGCATAATTGCTTCCAGAATTGACCAGATGGTCAAATTACATTTCATCATAAAATATGTTTAAGTTTCTTACCAGTATAGAAGATTTCCTTCGTCAAGCACAGTTCCTGGCATAGGGAGTCCATCACTATCAAGTGATGTCTTTGATCCTGTGAGGTTTGGATCAAGTTCAAAATAGGAGTTTTGCTGTAAATATAAGGTAAAATCATTATAACACTATTTATTTTATAATGTGACTGTGGGGAACTGTGAAAACACACCAGCAAAGAGAACAGGAATTCAATAATTGGTTTTGGGTATGAAAAAGTCAAGCTACTGTTATGACACCCTTTACATTTATTCTTTTTACTTAAATTTATTTCTGTGTTCCTTCTCTATTTTATACTGTGTTTCATTTAACAGTTCATACATTTTCCTTTTGAAATTTGTTGATCCAGCCCATTTGTGTAAGTGTCAATTATTTTTGCAACTGTCTTCCTTCTGCTGTTTATTCCTGCTAGTACGACTTCTCTTCATCTGTCTACCAAGAATTGAAGTTTATTAGAAAGTGCATGCCTGCAGCTCAGCAATCATCTTTACTGTGAATTACAACCTATCCTTGTTATATTATTAAAAATAAAGAACTTTGAAACTTGGCATTTACAATTAGCTATATGACTTTGTTGATTATCTGAACCTAGTTGTACTCCATTGATTGTAGATTCTATATTTTTATTTACTTCACCCTGTTTACATCAAATGGAGCACAATCTTGCAGTTGAGCAGGCTACTGAAAGAAACAGGTCACCATTCGGTTTAAGTAACCATTCCAGCATTTGTCTGAAGTGAATGAGAGAAACTAAATTAGAATGATGGACTGTTATTTGATTATTGCTCCTACTGAACATCTCTTGACTATAGCACTATCATAAATAGATTACAGTTGGCAACTTTTCAGCCATTTCCTACCCCTTCATAAACTTAAAAATATATCATTGAAATTCTATATATTTATGAGTTCTATCATCTGGAGACATTGGAAGGTAAGGAATAAGGGGAAACAAAAGAGAGATGATGATATGGAGAATAGCTTCGTCTGCACTACAGATTAGCAGTGTGCAGAAAACAATTAACAACTACAACAGTAGCAGTGGGGAGAACCAGTTGACTCCTGTGAACTTCTTCACTCATTTACACACATTACTGTGAAGATTTCAAATGAAGTAGTGTAGTTCACTCATGAAGTACTGTCACCTGAAGAACCTACACAGTTTGTCCATCAACAGACTCTGTTGGATTACATATTTTCTTATTTTTTCAAAGGGGAAGACTCAAAAATAAAACATGAAGAGATGAGTAGATATTTTGGAAGTCAAAAATAGATTCTAAAAAAATAAGATGTGTAAATGTTAAATAATTTTATAGTGACATATCAGACACTCCATGAGTGACATTCAGGACATTCAAACACAAGAAATCTGCGGTTATTCAATGTGTTTGTAGTTGTTAGTGCCGCACAGACATTTCAGAACTGTGAAAAGTACTTGACGCATAGATTGCGCATTCCAGAGGGTTAAGCGAAGGTATTTTGTAGATTTATTTATTCTTTCAAACATTTAAGATCACGTAACTTGTCTACAGAGAATTTTTATTCATAGAAGATTTTAAAATCAGTACTACATGTCAGTTGCCGTGCTTCATTTTTATATGCTTCTGTTCAGCATAAGAATAATAAAAAAGTAGACATTAACGTGATACATATATTCTTTCACGTCCGCCGTTGTCTTTCGGGTTTGTTAGGTGGATGGAATTTAAATGTGGTAACTGCTATCACAGAAGATTACATGGCATAATGTTTACATTTGTATTATTCTCAGGGCGAAAAGAGTGTGGAATTTACGAATCACGATTCATAGGAACAATCCCTTGCCCCTAATAGAAGAACACGTAGGTTGTAGCATGAAGGTAGAGGTTGTAGCGTCAGGCATATTAACGCAACACAGGCTTGCCAGTTGGCTTTACATAGTAGCTTTTAGTTAAGACCTGAAATGTATGGCTATTGTATGAAACTAAATGCGGAAATACAAACAAATTTTATTAGACTTATAATACAAATTTTATGAATTGTTTATAATAGCAATTAGATACTGGTATGGTAATTCTGAATCACTATTATTTGATTCCTTGTTACACAGTTCCTTCATACTACAGAGCATCATCCTTCATAAAATCTAGTGCATTCGATCTCAAACATTTTTAAATGCCTGTTACGCAATCTGATTTGGAGCCCACTTCTATGTATCATCATTCCATTGGCACACTTGCGCATTTTACATGACCCGTTGGCGTCAGTTATCTGTCATTTTTCGAAAGGCAGTAGGTGTACATGTGTTTAAGCTTCATCTTAAATGATTAATTGAAACAGACGTAAAGTGGTTACTGAATTGACATCATCCCACCTGTGGGGTGCACAATTAGAATTTTTTTTATCCACATAATAAATTACTTTCTTCTTGAAATCCTAGTGCTTCATTACAGTTCACATACACCAGCACTTCACAAAATTCGACGATACAATACTTGAAATCAGAATGATGCAACTCGTGCAAGAATTCTAATCCAAATCCTATTGTTGGTATTTACGTGAAGAAATTTATTTTCGTTGCTATTTATATTTGAAAGGCTTCTTTTTTAAGAGCACAGAAGTTTTAACCAGTATTTATATTTACACCTGCTAAGCAAGCTTTCATAGCACTGCTTATAATAGATGAGAACAAGGTCTATAAAAGGGTCCTATATAGACCTTGGATGGGAGAAGTTACTTGTGGTGGCGCCTAGCACCATTTATCAGAAATATTCAAAGTGAGGTCGTTTCATTTTATGACATTGCATCTTTCAGCAGATCTATGGAAAATAAAGTAAATAGCACAAATGAAAGCACACTGTTATGCAAAGTAAGCTACAACATTCGTAACTGAAGTTTCCATATAACACTTTGGATTCAGGGTTCGGTAGTATTCGGCCAAACCATTCGGACACAAACCTAATCAAAATACTCGCCAGGAAGTTTATTATATAATAAAGGTTATACAAATTTTTACCATTTTAAGTGCCAGGTGGAACTGATAATTTTATGGGAAATAGAAATTTTTGACGTAATTTCATTCACTTATAATTGATTAATCAGCAAGCCTTTTACCACCATTAATGATTTCATAGTAAAACTCCACAAATTCCGTTCTTTTGTATTTTTCAATGTTTCACACGACGTTCTCAAGTGCAAATATATGCATAAGTATTTTTGTGACGCTTCCATAGGGTCGGCATCTCACACTAGTATCACTTTTTTGAGGTTGTGGATATTATGGTGAAGCCGAACCGAATAACCCCAACTTTAACAGGTAACGTTCTTCATTAATCAGAAAGATGTATCACAAAAACAATGCAACTCATTATTCTCATGTCGACAAAGCAACTGGTTCTGTTTGTCTGAGTACACGCCAGCCGCTCTGGCAAAGAAGCTGGCGGAAAGAGGAACCACCCCACGACAAATCGGGGCATCGTGTCAACTAGATGCAAACTCTAACCGTCTTGACTTGACGCATACTGCTAACAACGAAACGCGAAATATACGTTTGAATAAATGCAAAGTGTCAAGAAACTTGACTTCATAAAATTTATAAACACTATACTTTAAGGCGATTATGTCATTTTTTTCTTCACGAACATGCTTTCAAAAAGTGTAAAACGCAGGAAAAGTGTAATTACGTTAATGCAAAAAGGGGGCGAATTAGCATTGTGAACATAGAAAATTTGATGGGACTGGGTGTAAATGGTGGGAAAACATAAAATCCTGGAACGTAAAAAAGGGGTTTTACTGTATGTTGTGTAATTTATGCCCTGTTGAGACATAATAAAGCAAAAAAATTAGAAAAATTTAAGACAAAATTAATTCAGGTGCTAATGGGTTAATTACAGTTGTGAGCAAATATTTTCTACAGTTCATGGGTGAACTGGTATGTGCTTACAGATCTTCTCCAACATCAACGAGCGACGGCAAAAGAAGTAATGAAAACCAAAATTAATTCTGTAGGTGTTGTGTTGACAATGGAAAGCTGGACTTTGATCAGACAAGAGAGTTATCAATCAGTGATAACATACTATTCTTAAATACCTTGACCTGGTGTTACTAGTGAAAGTCACTGAATAAAAGTCCTGTGAAGTTAGCAAAAATGCTTCTAAATTGTGATAGCTATAAAAGTCATAGGCTGTGGGAAGGATTCTCTGTTTTACAGGCCTGAAACTCAAAATGATGCAGGAAAATTTGAAATTGCCAGTCCTGATACTAAAACAGGATATCAGCACAAGATGGAATTCAATCTTTGACATATTGCAAAAATTGTTATGACAATCAATTATACGATCTTCCAAATTTGACCAAAGATGACATAATAAGTATAATATTGGGATGTGAAATGTTTAAATGTTTCAAAGACTAATGAGGAAATGAGCAGTGGAAGGGTATCCAATGTTATTCTTCTCAGTTTGACATTAAAAATATAAAGTTACAAATTTGTCAAATGGGGTAAGTTAGCTGAAGATCTGAACTGGTGACTTCATAATATAGAATTTTTGCAGAACATTTTCACTGACATGCAACTTCAAATTAAATGGATTTACTGTTAAAAGTTATGACAAGAATGCCAAATTTAACGTCAGGCATTGTGAGAAATTTGTGCTGGGCACATCCACTGCAAACACAATGTTGCTGGGCTCACACTGATTGTTGTCTTTTATATATTTCATAATGTAAGATGTGGGGCTATGATGCAAAGGGGGAATGAGTGATGCAATGCCGATGTAGAGGTAGTGGGAGAGAGTGAGTGAGTGAGTCACCACTGAAACAACTGTGGTATGAATGTTACTATGAACACAAACTAAATTGATAATCTGTGTGATGGTTGATGTGAAATTCTTTATGGTTGCTCCCATCAGCTACAGCACCACTTATTTTGTATGGACAGTATGAAGTCTGAGAACTGTGAAATCTTTTGAAGTACTATTCACTGAATTCGACTAGTTAGTTCTCACTTCACATGAGTGAAGGGTTCACTCAGAACAGCTCATTCAAAATCAAGCTATTATTAAAAAAATACTAACAGTTAACTTCAAATTGCAGAAAACTACAGTAATGAACAATTTGCCAACATTGGGACAAAATAAACAGTTTCAAATAAATCATTGGAGGGTCACTGACTCATGGGAGACACAAAAATAACCATTTTATAATAAATCTTTATCCATATTGAAATACTTAAAAACACAAAAATTTTCTTAGTGTAACTGTGCAGCCTCAGATACACAAGTAGTGGAATGAAAACTCTGATTACTGAAATAAAGTTACAGCCAAAAACTAACAGAATACATTGATAAAACGAAAATTATAGAGGGAAACTTTCCCGGTGGGATAAACAAAAATAAAAATAGAAAAGAGGTGACTTACGAAAGGGCCGGCTCGTTGAGAGAAACAAATAAAATCACACACAAACACACATACAAGCTTTCGCCACCACTGGCAGCTTCTTCAGGAAAAAGAGGAAAAAAGGGGAGGAAAAGGGAAGGATATGGGTTTTAAGGAAGTGGAAAAGGAGTCATTCCAATCCCAGGAGTGGAAGGACTTACCTTAGGGGAAAAAAAGGAAGGTAAACAAATACACACACACTCAGACATATCGAAACGCAAACACACCTAGACAGACAAAATGTCTGTCTAGGTGTGTTTGCGTTTCGATATGTCTGAGTGTGTGTGTATTTGTTTACCTTCCTTTTTTTCCCCTAAGGTAAGTCCTTCCACTCCTGGGATTGGAATGACTCCTTTTCCACTTCCTTAAAACCCATATCCTTCCCTTTTCCTCCCCTTTTTTCCTCTTTTTCCTGAAGAAGCTGCCAGTGGTGGCGAAAGCTTGTATGTGTGATTTTATTTGTTTCTCTCGACGAGCCGGTCCTTTTGGTAAGTCATCTCTTTTCTATTTTTATTTTAGAATACATTGATATTTATTTCTATGATAATTCCTATGTACTGTACTTGATTTTGGCTTGAATAAGTAAATAATTTATACGTCATCTCTATTCTTAATGTATGCAAATGTAGAAAAAGAAAAAAAAACAAACTTACAGATGGTAACTCAATAAAATCAGATTTGTAGATTGATCCATGGCATAGACCTCTTTCATATGATGATTTGTTAATAATCATAGCATCTTCCATATCATACCCCTGGAAACAAAATGTTACAGTGTAGACCCTATACTCAGAGAAGTGATAGAGCTTAAATGTCTTTGTAAACAGCAAACTAACAGACAAAATGTATTACCATAATAGACAGGAAAATTAATAATATTGTGAATTATGAATTTAATTAAGAACTTCATTGATAAGAATTTAATTATTTTTATGTAATTATGGTATATGAAATATGCTTACAATGATAAATCAGAAAAAATAAGGGCTTCCTTGCTACATATCAAATTTATCTCTCAAATATTATGCAATATGCATAATGTATGAGAATAACAAAACTGAAGTAAAACAGTATGTTTAAAAGATGTAAGGACATGCACCATCCCCATCCATAATTTTTGACACTGATAATTTTAGCTATAATGGCAGTTTCAACTTGCAACTGTGGCCAACAAATGTGCATTCAAATAGTCAGCAGCGAGTAGGCTGAGTTAACTAGTGGATGTGTGACTGTAGTGTGTTAATGTTGTAGAACCACAACTTGCAATGGAACAATGGCCTGTACATTTCTGTATGGTGTATTCAAGGCATTATACAGAACATTTTAAACAAGAGAAATGTATAAGTATCAAGGCAACTTTCCTCAACAATCTATAATGAAGAGTCAGTCTCACCAGAACTCTCTCTCTCTCTCTCTCTCTCTCTCTCTCTCTCTCTCTCTCTCTCTCTCTCTGTGTGTGTGTGTGTGTGTGTGTGTGTGTGTGTGTGTGTGTAAACTTTGTGTGAATCTTGTTTTCTGTTGCATATTTCTATGTATCAAACACCAGTAAGCCATAGATGAATGTTATCTTTTAATTTAAATATAGAATATGAGTCAGATGTTTGAAGACATCTGTTTACAGTTATCAAGATACTATTTGCTACACACACACCTATTACAACTATTGTGTAGAATTATTTACCAACTTACAGTATATGAGATGACAGCAACTATTGCATTAGTTCCCATAGCAAATTCATCCAAACCAATGAGATCATGGTGAACTGGCCTAAAAAGTGGTGAAGAAGGAGTCTGCAAGCGATAAAGTTTTGTCTCAGATTGAAGATGCCATGTGTGACATGGCGTTCCCATTGTCTGTTTCCCCATCTGTATAGAAAAAAAAATGTCTTAGTAAACAGCATCTATAATAAAAATCAGTTCAGTTCAGTTCACAAATATGTGCACAGTATAAATAAGAACCACAATGCCTTATATTGAATATTTTATTGATGCTTATCTGCTAACAGTACACTGTACTTTTGTACAATAGATTTGAAAGTTAACCAGTTAAAAATTTAAAATAAAAAAACGAAATTACACCTTTCCTACTTTTCTACACAGTCACTAAGGTTCTTAACATATTTCTCCCACTGTGGTACCAGTTTCAATAAACCTTGTATGTAGAAGTCCGTTTGGCTGGAATGTAGCCTTCTGCAGACTGCTAATTTCACTTCTGAATCTGTCACAAAGGGTTGCCTGGCAGGAGTTTTGCAAGAGCCCAAACAATGAAAATCTGACAGTGCAAGGTCTGAACTATGTAGTGAAAGTTGGAAAACCACCCGCCTAAATTAGGATCATTTTCTCATGAACAGGATCAGCAACATGGGAGGGAGTATTGCCAAGAAGTAGCTCAACACCACCACCATTAATGTTGCGGCATGACACATCTTAACCAAAGTTTTTGTAGGCTGCATTATTCACAGCAGTCCTGTGTTCAGAAGAGTCTGGATAACACACCATGTAAATCCAAGAACACTGGCAAAAGCACTTTTCAAGCAGACTGACTCACTCTGAATTTCTTCTGTAAGTGACTGCTTAGTTTAGGGCCTAAAGAGGTATGCCCAATACTCATCACTAGTGGCAATCCCTATAAGAAAGTCATGCCCTTCTGTAGCATAATGCATGTAGTGATCTAACCTTATCATCATTCGCTACCTTTTGTAGTTGTTAGTCACATTCTTAGGCACACACAAAACACAAACTTCACAAAATTTCAGCTGCTGCGATAAGGTTCATTGATGCACTTGTTGCTCATTCAAAATTGCTGCCACAATGGCTCAGACATTCTGCAAGGTTACAGCAATTCCCAGCTGCCCAGTCTGTGGTGAATCACCAAGGTTCACATTAGACTTGTGCATAATAGTTAGCGGTTGGGAGCGCTCACTTTAGTTCGCGGCTCTGCTGCAAACTAGTTCGTTCTTTTAGTTTGTCCGCTCCCAGTGACGGCTGAGCGGCGTGGTCTGTGCATGCAGGTGGAGGGAGAAGTTCCCCAACCTAGCTGCTTTATGCGCTTGCTGCTTGAGCCGCTAACAATATCACGCAAACCAAAAGGAATAGTTTGTGGATAATTTCTCGCGTTTAAGTTTAGAGTTACCTCTATATCTTTGCATTATGGAATTTATTAGTCAAATATTGTAGAGTGCAGAATACTTCAAAACAGAAATTTTGTAGCACTGTACTATGTAATCTAGCAGGCAGACGCTATCCTCGAAATGGCTCTCATCAGCAGAAAGCAAACATGTGATTTTTAATTCTTGTGTGTGCCCTCTTGCTATTGCCCGTCAGTCTTCGGAAAAGAATCCAACAAACTAAGAAGCGAGATACGTTTGGCATAATAGCTCACGACCGGTAACGCATGTTTTAGCTCGCGACTGATTGCACATATTTTAGTTCGCGACCGATCACGCATATTTTAGTTTGCAACCGATCGCGCATATTTTAGTTCGCGAGCAGTAGCTCCCACTTTGTAGTTCAAAGCTCGGCCGCAAAGTAGGTTGCTCTTTTTAGTTCGTCTACTTTTTTTGATTTTGCTACTGCTACTAAAAGATTTCTTTCTTTTTTTATGACAGCTTTTTTAATATAATAATCAGTGTTGCCAAAGTGTGTGCTATTACCTGTATTTTTAGGCAATTAGACATCAAATACTTAAACAAATAAACCAGTTATTTACACGAATGGATGATACAATGGTATTCAACTAGTTTGCATACAGAGTACTTATAGTATTTTATTTTTTTAATGGATTTCTTTATTTATTTAATAGGTCATTGAAAGAACATTACCTACAAAATATGCTAAATGCGTTTATTTTCGTGAATAAAAATGCACTTTTATAAATGACTTTTTAATTTTTATAAAGTTTTGGAAGTGATCAACAAAAAATATTACTACTATGGTACAGGTCAAGTATTATATGGCACAAAGAATATACCTATAACATTAACAAAAGAAACTTTTCTAATTTATTGCTTAACAATTAGACACACAAAAAATAATCATGAGCCCTACATGAGAACGTATTTAGTCATTTTTTGTGCTTAATATCATCATTCTTTAAATATTCATCTTCTAATTATCAAGTTACATATCACAAAAATTTACATATTATTATGTAAAAATATTAATTTTGAAACTGTTTGTTGGGGACTTTGAGCAAACAGATGCTGAGGGAAGTTATTAGTCAACCCCCCCCCCTCCTCTCAACCAAGTTCCGATGCGCTGAAACACATTTTTGTCTTCGGTGCTAGGCAAGTCCAATCCTTTGTTTTGGAGGGGTGGCCATCTCAGTTGCATCAAAAGTTAAGCCAGTCTGGTCAACCTCACACTTATTACAGAAATTGATTTTGTATTAACAAATGAAATAGAAGAAATTTTTTATCTTCACGTTAGCGACATTGATGACCTTGGGTTTCGACCTTTACATTCTGATGACAGGCAGTAAACTACATTTTGTAGCAAATTAGTTCTATGGTTTCGTTACTTTATAGTGTCAGTTATACGACGTTATCCTAAACATTCTACATCACAAGCCGTCAACAGAATCATGCAGGTGAGAGAAAATGGTTGATGCATAATTTCTTGCATATAAATGCAAACGATGTTAAGTTTTGAGTTTGCTTTACTTCTTTACAGTATGGAATGAGGGTTATATTTAGACACTGCTGAGTACCATAGAAAATTTGTGGCAGTGAACTATGAAACTACAGCTGAGCTACAGCTCAGCTCGAAATGACAGTAACTGGCAGAAGGGAATCACAAGATTCTGCGCGCTCTCGCGTCTTCTCGCTGTTCCCGTCAGTCTTTGGAAAAGGAGCGAACGAACAAAGAGGCGAGGGATCTGCGAACTGGTTTGCGTAGTTCCCCTGTGGGAGCACTCTTCCGAACTAGTTCGTTCACGAACTACACAAGACTAGTTCACATGGCCAGAATGGAAAAGTGCACATCATACAGAGACAGTGCTATGTTCATACAGCCGTTCCCAAACATGTCATTGTGAATTTCAAATGTTTATACCCTATGGCCCACAAATATCAAACTACACTCCACTTCGTCTCAAAAGATGGCAATGGCAACATGTATGTTATTTTTGTTCCATAGTTCAGGTTAGGAGGAAGCAATTGTCATTCTACAGTATTATGGAATAGGAGTCAAACTTCTACAGACAATTAAAAGTATTTACATTGTTTGTCAGGCAGCACTTAAAGTTGATGGCAAATTGAGTTCATGGTTCATGGTAGTTTCACAGGTAAGAAAAGGTGGTAATTTGTCACCACTGTTATTCATATTGTTTATGTATCATATGTTAAAAAGGGTGAGATTAAAATAGAGAGAAACAAAATAAGCAGTCTTGCATATGGGGACGACTTAGTTGTGATGGAACATTCAATTGAAATGTTGCAATCTAATATTTCAGAACTATGTCAAAAATGTAAGGATAATGGTATGAAAATCAGCATCACCAACACTAAGTTAGCAAGCACTGTTCTATATTTCGATCAACTTAGTTGTATGGGACAGAAAACTGGGTAGATACAGGTTACCTTATTGATAAGTTTGAGATTACAGATATTAAAATAGCAAGGATTTCAAGTACTATTAGATGGAAACTGTGGTGTTGCACAAGTACAAAGTGCGCGCCATCTACTTTCGCCGCGCGCCGCCATGCACGCACGGCGCGGCATTCTTACGACAGCCACGAGCGCCCTCTGCTGCAACTCCGCTCGTGGCCACCACTGAACGACATCGTTCACTTGGGACTGAGATAGCAACCAGTTAGGACCTTCGTAATCAGATAGGCACCAGTGAAGACTTGGCTATCGAATAGGCACTAGGCAGGCCTCAACTTTGTATCAGCATTCTGCCGCACTGAACTATGTAAAAGTTAAGTACTGTATAAATTCTGTGCAATATATATTTCGTTCTAATTTACTCTAGTGTTTCTAGTTTCTGGCTGCTCCTCTCCGTACCTGCACCAGCGTGCTATCTTTATTCCTGTGTCGGTCTCATTCCACTCGGCCACCGACACCTACGACGGAAACGAGACCCAAAAGCGGCAACGAGGCTGGGACACAAAAGTGGCGACGAGGAGTGATAGACGAACCTTGGACCAGTCCGCTTGCAGCAGCCAGACAGCAGCAGTCGGAGCACGCAGAAATTGCTCCCGCCCACCCACCCTTAATATAAGAATTTTGGGGGGAACATATTCAGTTACGTGTTTTGTGGACTTTTTTGTTGCAGAGCGTCCTCTTTCATATTGCATTTGTGTTTTGTTATAAGTTACTTGTATGCGCGACGCCTAATCGGTCAGCATGGCCACTACCCCGAACCCAAACTTAATGGAAATTATTCAGTTACAGACGGCGCAAATCACTCAACTCCTGCAAGCGGTGTCGCAGTTAACGCACGCAGCACAGGCTGCTCACCAACAACAACAGCCGTCACATCAGCAGCCCACACCTGCCGCTGCATCACTTCCTACATTTCGCCAGTACAACGAACGTGAGGAAGAATGGAGCGACTACTACGCACAGTTTCAAGAACTCGTCGCGGCTCATCAACTTACAGGTCAGACTGTTAAGCATCTTTTATTGTCCGTGGTGGGCCCCAACACCTTCGTATTACTGCAGAAACTATTCCCCAATGCATCTCCTCGTGATGTAGACTTTGAACAAATTGTAGATGCACTGAATGCTCATTATGAGAGAAAAGTTCTCGTAGCTGCGGCACGGTACCGACTTTTAAGACTTAAAAAATTACCGCAGCAGTCACACCAAGAGTGGATTACGGAATTGAAGGGCTTAACCCGCAAATGTAAATTTACTTGCTCTTGTGGACTTTCGTATAGTGACGTGATGTTGAGGGATGCGATTACGCAGAATATTCAGGACCCCAGAATTAGCGCAGCAATTCTGAAACAGTCTGACCCCTCATTAGACAGTGTACTGCAGCTTATAGAAGCGCATGATACTTTTGACTTAGCAGATGTAGAAATGCAAAGCCACAGTGTTAATTCAGTGCGCCGTAACGGACGCTTTCCTAGCCGTAGTTCTCAGTGTAGCACTAGTGATTCTTACAATAGTACAGGCTGTGCTGCACAGACAGTGAACAGTAGCCAGTGTAAAAGTGCGACACAAAGGTCGCCCCGTCGTGTTAGAAACAGTGATTTGAATAACGGGCGCCAACGCTCATTTCAGAAAAATGTACGTAAATCTTGCCCCCCAGTGTGTGTCTCGCCACAAGCATGCTCATTGCCCTAGTCGCAACGCAACCTGTTATCAATGTGGCAAATCAGGACATGTACAGTCTGTATGTATGCAAATTAAAATCTCACAGAACGATACCGTTAGAAACAGTGCTTCGCAGAGTGCGAGAACAGTTCATTCTGTAAATGTTATATGGGCTGTGGAATTGAACAGTGCTTTCCTTGGATCTCAAATGCAATAAAGTAGTTCTGCGCCTATGGCAAAACTATATAGTGCACCACGTAGCAAGCGCCGACGAGCGCGTAAAACAGTGCAACGGAAAAGGGTTCGGGACAAGCAAAATGACCATGTACAGTGTAATCCTGTAGTGAAACTAGTGCCTTCTGCAACTGCTCCTTGTAATAGTGCCCAGTACTGTGTAGCTAGCGACAGTAGACATCAAGTAGCTACTCAAAAGTGTAGTGCAGTAGTTAGTACATCTGGAGTAGCTTCGCATGCTTGCGCGGACGCCGATCCGGCGGTAGTGCCATCTAGTGACAGTGTTGTTAATCCGCTGCGTGCCGAGCCTGCGCCGCTTACTTCACTACGCGGCCCGCGCAAGCGCAGTAAACAAACCGTAGCAGACGTTGCCCACATTCGCGCACCTGTCGAGCGCCGCAAGCAAAAACTGTTTGTGACTCTCTTCATAGAAAATAAGACGGTGCAATTTCAGCTTGATACTGGTTCCGCTGTCACATTAATAAATAAACATACTTATGAACTTCTGGGTTCGCCAAAATTGTCGCCGTCACAGCAAGTGTTAACAGCTTATACAGGTCAAAATATTCCCGTGCTAGGAACGTGTAGCCTGCCCGCCTCTTTTCAAGGTGTAACAAAAACAGTTGCTTTTGTAGTTCTTCAGGCCAAATCGACACAGAACATTTTCGGACTAGATGCTTTTGACTTGTTTGGTTTATCAATTCAAAGAGATGTGCTTCAAATTTCGTCAATAGTGCCTCAGGATAAAATCAATGCATTGTGTGACAAATATAGTGACTTGTTTTCGCCAGAACTAGGTTGTGCAAAAGACTTCGTGGCACATGTAACTTTAAAAGAATCTGCAGTTCCAAAATTTCGTAAAGCTAGACCAGTGCCTATCGCCTTGCGTGATACAGTTGCCGAAGAACTTAAACGTTGGCAAGATAGTGGGGTGATTTCTCCTGTTTCTGCGAGTCAGTGGGCCTCGCCTTTAGTAATTATACCCAAGCCGTCAGGAAAACTTCATCTCTGTGCGGACTTCAAATCAACAGTGAACAGTCAAACAATTGTAGACACTTACCCCCTGCCCAGACCTGAGGAACTGATGGACAAATTAGGACAGTCTCGCTTCTTTTCTAAGATTGATTTAGCAGAGGCATACTTACAAATTTCGCTTGATGACGAGTCAAAAAAGTTTTTCGTGATTAATACTCACATGGGCCTTTTTCAATTTCAACGCCTACCCTTTGGCAGTTCTTCCGCCCCCGCTATTTTTCAGCGCCTTTTGGAACAGCTGACAGTTTCTGTGCCGTGTTGTTCGAACTATTTAGATGATATTGTGGTATCCGGACGTACAGTTGAAGAACATTTAGCAAACCTGGAGTGCCTTTTCAAAGTTTTGACTGCAGCAGGTCTACGTTGCAATAAAGCAAAGTGTTCGTTTTTTCAAACTGAAATAGAGTACCTAGGCCATGTGATTAATGCCCAAGGAATACATCCCTTACAGTCACATCTTCGAGCAATCAAAGACTTGCCTCCTCCTAAGAATGTGCACGAATTGCAAGCAGTAATGGGAAAGCTGAACTATTATTTCAGGTTTATTCCCAATGCCTCTCAGATTGCAGCTCCACTGCATCACTTACGTAGGAAGAATGTTCCTTTTGTATGGTCCAAAGATTGCCAGGTTGCCTTTGACAACTTAAAGTCTGCACTAATCAGTGATGCATGTTTGATTCCCTTTGACCCACAGAAGCCTGTAGTGCTAGCAGTTGATGCCTTGTCGTACGGTGTGGGTGCAGTTTTGTCACATCGTATTGGATGTCACGATCGTCCTATTGCCTTTGCATCCAAGCTACTGACGCCGACGCAACAGAATTACAGTCAGATAGAAAAGGAGGCCTTAGCAATCATTTACGGCGTCACAAAGTTTCATCATTATCTCTATGGCAGCAAATTCTATTTGTTGACAGACCACA
The DNA here is from genome assembly GCA_026315105.1 of Locusta migratoria. Lineage (NCBI taxonomy): Eukaryota > Metazoa > Arthropoda > Insecta > Orthoptera > Acrididae > Locusta > Locusta migratoria. The sequence goes on along the minus strand of CM048745.1, from coordinate 322,079,600 downwards.
AGCCTCTCACGTCTTTGTTCTCACCCACAAAGCCAATTCCGCCACGAACGCCACAAAAGCTTCAGAGATGGTCCTTGATATTGTCAAATTATCAGTATGAGATTTTGTACCGACCTACCACTAAACATGCCAACGCGGACACACTTTCCCGACTTCCGGTTGGCCAGGATGTATCATTTGATTCTTCAGAAATGGCATGTTGTCAGATAGACTCCAGAGATGCTTCCGCTGTCGCAGACTTTCCTTTGAACTCTCGTCGGGTTGCACAGGAAACAGCTGCGGACGCAGACCTAAGTGTGGTAGCACGTTTTGTTCGCTCAGGGTGGCCTGCCAGAGCCAAAGACATTGATCGGCCTCTGGTTTGACGTTATTTTGCACAACATCATGCATTATCTTTAAGTCAGGGTGTACTGTTGTTGCATACCGACAACGACCAAGCAAGAGTGATTGTTCCTCGGTCCCTGCAACGTGAAGTATTACGCCTCCTGCATCAAGGACATTGGGGTATTGTTAGGACAAAGCAACTGGCCAGACGTCATTGTACCTGGGTTGGTATGGATGCTCAGATAGAGAGCATGACGTCACAGTGTACGGTTTGTGCGGAGCATCAGGCGGCTCCTCCGCAACGTTTCTCAGACTGGCCATGCCCCAAGGGACCATGGCAACGTTTACATATTGACTTTGCCAGATCTTTCTGGAATATGCGCTGGTTAATTGATGTAGACGCTTTCAGCAAGTTTCCTTTCGTGATTGCTATGAACTCAACGACGGCGTCTAGTACAATCAGTGCCTTAACATCAGTGTTTTGCATCGAAGGTTTGCCTGAAACTATCGTCAGTGACAATGGACCTCAGTTTGTTAGTGCGGAATTTCAACAGTTTCGTCGTGTGAATGGCATTCAGCATATCACCACCGCACCTTTTCACCCTCAGTCCAATGGTGAAACGGAACGTTTCGTTCGAACATTCAAGTCTCACATGGAAAAGATGAAAGGTCAGCACTCCAGGCAGCAAGCTCATCAAATTTTCCTGTCTACGTATCGGTGCATGCCACGTGACGGCCCGTCTCCTGCCGAGCTGCTACACGGTCGCCGTCACCGCACTCTCCTTCACCTGCTGCAGCCTCCCACGCACCGAGTCGGTTCGTATGGCGCTACACGTTTTCAGGTTTCCACGCCGGTGCTGTACAGGGTGTTTGCTGGCAACAAGAAGACATGGTTGCCGGGCACCATTCAGCGCGTGCTTGGTCGCAATATGTATGTTGTACGTTCTTCTACAGGGTCAGAGCTGCGGCGCCACGCAAACCAATTGCGCTTGCACAGGCCGCGCGATCCTGTCTCCGGTTTCTTGATTCCAGACCCAGTTCACCGCCAGGGAGCACAGCCACATCGTTCGTCCTTGGGCTATGAGATCCCGATGGAGGTAGACGCACCTCCTATGCAGTCGGCCCCTTCGCCTCCGTCGCTGCCTCAGCTTCCAGCGTCAACGAGAGGGACTCCGGGACCGTGCGGGCCCCCCCAGCTTGGGCCTCGCACCTCAGAAGAAGATGACCTGCTCAATCTGGGCGGAAGCGTGCGCCCTTCCCCTCGTTTTGGCGGATTTTCCAGGGGATCGCAAGGCGGATGCCGGGGTGCGGATGGCGTCTCGATCCCAGCCTCTGCTACGATGCCCGTCCCACCAGTAACGCCCCCGCCCAGGCCCTCCTCCCAGTGCCGTTGCCGTGGCCCTCAGCCCTACGCCACGATGGCGCGGCGGTTTGGGGGGGAGGGGTGTGGTGTCGCACAAGTACAAAGTGCGCGCCATCTACTTTCACCGCGCGCCGTCATGCACGCACGGTGCGGCGTTCTTACGACGACAGCCACGAGCGCCCTCTGCTGCAACTCCGGTCGTGGCCACCACTGAACGACATCGTTCACTTGGGACTGAGATAGCAACCAGTTAGGATCTTCGTAATCAGATAGGCACCAGTGAAGACTTGGCTATCGAATAGGCACTAGGCAGGCCTCAGCTTTGTATCAGCATTCTGCCGCACTGAACTATGTAAAAGTTAAGTACTGTATAAATTCTGTGCAATATATATTTCGTTCTAATTTACTCTGTTTCTAGTTTCTGGCTGCTCCTCTCCGTACCTGCACCAGCGTGCTATCTTTATTCCTGTGTCGGTCTCATTCCACTCGGCCACCGACACCTACGACGGAAACGAGACACAAAAGCGGCGACGAGGCTGGGACACAAAAGAAACAATGGCTGGAGGCTGTGCATAATTAGGATGCATAATTAGGAAATCAAAGAAAAACTGGAATTGAACACCATAGATGAAGCATTTGGAATGAACAGGCTGAAATAGGAGGATCATGTTACACACATGGGAGAAGCAACATTACCCAAGAGACTCATGGGTTCAACCGTAGAGAGGAAGAGGAGTCAAAGTAGACCAAGGAGAAAGTACTTAAATATTTGGATTCAGTCAAGAATTATTTTGAAGTAACTGGCTTAAAATCAATTTTAGCATTGAATGGGGGATCATGAATGAATTTTGTAAGGCTTACTATGCTGAAAGACATAATCAGTCTCTAATTATGATTTCAGGCTTATTAACTATAGATGCACATGAAAAACTGCAAACCACACACCCACATCCACCCACCCACCCACCCACCCACCCACACACACACACACACACACACACACACACACACACACACACACACACCTTCAAATTTAATATTCACTTGCAACTCTAAATATCTGCTATCCAAGTACTTTAGATAATTTATTTACAATAGTTGTAATTTATTTACCATTAATGTGTCAAGCTGTCAAACACTGTTCTCAACCTCAAATTGGATTTGAAGTGCAGCAGTCAGAGGTGATGGTTGTATGACTGTGTTGTGTGCCTGTGTGATTGCGTGAGTGTTCTATTTTCTGAAGAAGGCCATGGCCGATAGCTGAAAGTGTTGTATGTGTGTGTATTTTGTATGTGCCTGTCGCAGCTCTACGCCACGTCTTTGCGGTGAGTTGTAAACTGTCCTACTACATTATTATTTTATTGTTTAAGCATATATCTGGCCTGTAAGATGACCCCCAAGTTACCGTATTTACCCGACTGCAAGCTGCACTTTTTTTTCCAGTTTTCGGGATCTAAAAATATGCCTGCAACTAAGATTCAGAGGCAAAGCTTCAGGAAGTTCCAAAAAATGCAGTTAGAAGCCGCCATAAATAGTTTTCGTGATTGCTACACCTGGATTTCACCTTTTGTTGCAGTGTTAGTGATCTGCTTTTGAACTTTCGTGTGTGTAGTGCTATGTTGTATTCGATTGTGAAGCATATTTTTTACCCTGTGAAGTTTAAGAAAAAAAGTAATTTCTTTCACCGAGACGACATTTAATCGTACTGATGAACATATTATACGGGTGAAAACACACGAAATTGCCCGAGAACAGAAGATAAAGGAAGCCACAATTGTTGCGTATAGCTCCGAAATATTTCAACCCTTTCACTGCTCCACACGTAAATGTATGCTAAGTGTTTCAGTGTGACTCTGGATATATTAATAAATTATTTTGGCAAGCAACATTGTAAAATTAAGCTGCATGGTAAATTATTAGTTCTATTCCTGCTTTATAGTATATAGGTTATCTTATGTAACCTTGTCCATGATGTATATTTCAGGGTAATGATATATCGAATCAATACTTTTCAAAACAATATGTATGGAATAAGTGAATGTATCTGAACCAGAGACAGGCGCTATGTGCCCTCACGTAGTACTTGAGGATATGTAGCGCCCAAATCTATGGTTAAGAAACACTAAATCAATTTACAGTTGTAAGTTCGATATATATCATTTCAGGCTGACCTACTTCGAGTGAATGCTTTCTTGTAAATTACCCAGAAAGCTGTATTCTTAGGTTCTTGCCTAACCACATCCTTTAAAATCATGACATATTCATAAAAATCATAACATTCACCTGTTCGATACCTATCATTTAGATACTTAATTGCTTCAATATATATTGTTTGGAGGTCGAAGCCTTGCTATAGCCGCACTATACAGCACATTGTGAAATTACCAATTTCAGACTAAATTTCAATCTATTTTTTTAATTAATTTATTTTTTGTACCATAGTATAATACGATTTCAGATTTTGGGGCCTTTTTATGATTTGGCCATCACCTTATCTGCAGAAATGTATGGTATATATTTTGTCTGGGCAATTGGCTAGATGTAGATGAAGTAAAAATCATATCATCTCTGGCTCTAAACAAGAACATGGTGCTGCAGGGTAGTTATAGCAAGTGTACTGAAGATTTACAGTATGTTGCAAGAATCATGAGCAACATCAGGCAAGATAATAACTGTAATCATAGCCTCTAGATGTTATCATCAATGAGAAGGAATCCTTTGTCATGAATTGTATAACATTGTGAACTCTGTCACAAGTGCCATTGAGCTTCATCTGACATATGAAAATGTGAAGAAGTTATGTATCTCTCTTACATATAAATTTACTGCTAAGCTTTATGTGATTTCTCCAGTTTAACCTTCTTTTCTTTCTTGCTACAATACTTGGGAAGTGACTGAATGGGAAATTAACATTTGCGTTTTTGTTCCATAGTATTTACTTCTTAAAATATGCATTTACTGGTTTGTATTTATGATGCACAAACACATTTATTTGCTACACCCTACACAAAATTAAAAGAAAAAGAAAAAAAAAAAGAAAAAGTAGCTTTTGTGCTGGAGTGCCGAGAGACAGTGGTCAAGTGCACTTGACTTTTATCTGAATGATTGTGTGCATGCATGTGTATCACTCTCTAATAAAGTCATGGATACATTTGAGATGTGTGAATGTCACTGTCTATTTTACATGCCCACCTGTGGCGCATTGATCGTCTTTATGGTGAGTTGCTATCTATCCTCTGTAATGGACATGTGAACCTGGATTTTCCATTCTTAGAACATGCATTGAAGTGTGATATTTCTTTTCCTAGCAGCAAATTCTCTCACCTGACACTGGTACATGTTACGTGGACTCTGATTGCAGTCTGGCATAGGTATGAGGCATGCCAAATTGCTTAAGAAACTTGTAGTTGACACCTCCTGGTGTGTTGTCACCTATAATCAAAACAGCACTAAATGAAATAAATAGCAATATGCAGCTCTTGAATTTCAAGCACTGAGACAAGAAATATTTAAATGAATAAAGCAAACAGTAAAGCATGTGCTGCTTAAAACACATTAACCTAAAGAATATGAAGATCTCAAGGTCTTTCTGACATTCAACAAGAAACTGGTGCACTAATGAAACACACCTTATGATAGTTTCTTTGAAAAACAAATCATTCCACATAATATTTTACAGGTTGCAATTATTGTAAAATTGTACTACCGCAAGTGGCAGAAACATGTACTGACTTCCCAGCAAAACATCAAATTTTGATTATACTATTTACACAATATAATTTGATTCTCATCTAGGTGATGCTGGAAGTGAAAGTACACAATCACTGTATGGGTTATTGGTACTTACGTGGGAAGGAGAGCTGTATACAAAACAAACCCAATCTCTTTCTCACTGGGCTATCAGTACAGTGAAATAAACACTGCATTCACAGTACTTACTACAACATAGAAAACTGAACTAAATACATCTATTGTTACCCTTACACACACGCGCATGCACGCAGTCAGAGTGAACTTACACCAGGATATGCTTCCTCAGGTCTAACACATACATCCAGATAGACTTGTTCCAGTGTTCCAATTAATTCCAATGAGTTTGTTGCCAAATTGATCACAGGCCGCATCATACGAGCAGGACCAGTAAACAGAAAAAGTCCTGGGAACTGGCCTTTTGGGAGCTTTCCAGGTATGAATGCTATTTCTAATGTTCTAGGAACCTGAAAAAATAAAAGAAACAAAGATAATGAATATAGCAAAATAACCAGACCAAGAAGAAAGTACATAATTTCAATTGTTTATACACTCCTGGAAAAAAAATGGGACATTTTGAAATACAAAGTCAGTTTCGATCAAATTACAAGATATGCCTCATGTGGTTTCATAAATGTACTGATGATAATTTCAGCATCATTTGCCAGCATACTATGTAGTCACATAATTTCCCAGAGTGCAATTTACGTCTACACTTTAAAAAGAAATGTTAGTTGTTAGGCACAGTGTGGTGCAGATGGGTAGAGCAAACACCAACCATCATTGAGAGATTCTCATGGCCACAATTTGTCCTCTTTCAACCTAACTGAATTGGATTGGCATGCAATAATTTTCAGGCATGAAAGCATTTCTGAATCTAAATCTACGTTGGTATTCAGCAAACTATCTTAAAGGGCATGGTGAAAGGTAACTTTACGCACTATTTTCATTAAGAATAAAGAAAGTGTAGATCACTAAAATTGTACTTATTTATAATGTTGTTCTGGCATTTTACTTAGTAAGTTCAGAGGTTTTAGATCTGATGATGGCATATGCCAAAATGACATTGTAAATAAATACACTTTTAGTGATCTAAAAGGTTATTTATTCTCATTGAGGAAAATGAAGACTGTGGACTCTTATAGGAAATATGTTTCCTTTATACAAAAATATAATCACTATTAGTTATTTCCCTTTCTGTTTCACTCCCAATAACAGCTAGTGTGGGGAAAAATAAATGTTTATATGCCTCCACACGAGTCCTAATTTCTCTTATCTCTGTGGTCCTTATGTGAAATGTAAGTTGGCAGCAGTGGCATCATTCTTGTAGTCAGTTTCAAATGCTGGTACTCTAAATTTCTTCAGCTCTGCAGTTTTTCTCAAAAAGAATGTCATCTTCTCTCCAAGGATTCATATTTTAGTTCCCGAAGTGTCTCTGTAACACTCCCAGGCTGATGAGAACTAAAAAGGTAAGGCAGTCAGCAATTCAAATATTGGTTTCAATGAAACAACTTCCTAAGATGATAAATCTGAAGCATTGAATTAAAATTTGTGATGTGACCAGGAAACGAACCCGGACCTCCATGCTTACTAGGCAGACGTCTTACCACTAGACCACCACATCACTAGCGATTAAGGCGCCTCGGAATAATCTAAGCATGATTTCCCTCATGTCACAAACTTCAATTCAGCTTTGTGTTCCACAGAACATTGGCACTACTGCCAAGGCTCTCCATGCAGCGGAATAGAACCTCAGCAATAGATATATTGGAACATCCCTGTTTAAGGTGATATAAATATCAATGTAAATACAAATATACAATTCCTGAGATGAATTTTCGTCTCGAATAAGTCAAAGATATTCCAAGGCACCTTGATCACTAGTGATGCTGTGATCTAGCATTAAGACATCTGCCTAGTAAGCATGGAGGTCCAGGTTTGATTCCCAGTCGCATCACAAATTTTAATTCAATGCTTACGATTTATCATTAATGTCTTTGACATATTCGAGACGAAAACCCATCTCATGGATTATATATTTGTATTTACAACTTGCTAAGAGTTATAGAGGTAGCACTAACAGAGATATAGCAAATTCAACCACGAGTTACAAGCAACACTTCACTGAATATTACACATAGGGGAAAAAAAAGTGAGACATGTGTGGCTCTGCGTCTTCTTAAGCACAACCCATGCTCTGATCTGTAGCAGTCACAGCCACAAACTGTGGTCACTTGCAGTGCTAGTGAAGGTAAGTGTTGCATCCCTTTTATGGGTGTCCACAAATTACAATGCTTATAAACAGGAGTCTCCTGTGATTTTTTCCATTCATTTGGAACTTTGTACTGGACCAAAGATCATAATAAATGCAATCACAGTAAGAGGTCAATGCCATAAATAAATTTTTGTAAAATTACATTGGGATTCCATCCAGTCCTGACATCCTATTTGTTTTCCATTTCCTCAGCTACTCCTCTATACCAGGGATGCCTATTACTATGTCACCCATTCAGGAGTCTGTGCCATGATGAAACAACAGTATATTTGTATCATTATACTACGAATAAATAACTTCTCAAATATAAAATGGGAACATGAAACTATTCATGAAGTAGCCAATGTCATCTCCAACCTCCACCCCCTCTAACTTTTAAACACAAAGGCACATTGGGGCATGTGTATAATACCTGATGGCATAAATGTTGAATAATTAAAACCATTACATTCACATTTTCAGCCTCTGCCCATGAATGGAATGGAATGGAAAGAATCCAACAAGTCCTTTTAATAAGCATTTGATAGTGGTTTCGAGAGTAGATGTAAAATGAGATCTGGCCATCCTATTAAGTAGAATATTGATTCTCTTCTTCTCTGTGCTGTTCTTTTCCTTTAGATTTCAAAAACTACAAATAGTAATCAACTAATTACATACCTTGACACCATGGACCTTCATCAGGCGGAGCTGTTGTACAAGACTAGGAGCTGCATCTTTTGGAATATAACCCAAGACACGTCCATCCAAAGTAACAACGTAACACTGGGACTGGCTATATGAGTTAAGAGTTATAGAGTCCAGGGGCAGCATGCCCAATGAGACTAAAATGGATGGTATTTGGGCCACCAACTCTGGATCTGGTGCCTGTGTCACTACACAATCTTTGGTCAAGTGGTTCAGCAATCCACAAGGAGTGCCATCAGGTGTGTGGGCAGGGCAAATGAAACCTGTACAAAGCACAACAGCTTATAAAAACAAAACAATACATAAGAAGTTAAACAATAAAATGTTTCTCCATGAGAATATCAAAGTCTTAATAGTCAATTAAGAGCTCATATCAAATTACTGTATTGTGTTCTGTGATTACATAAAAAAAAAAAAAAACTAGAATATTGTTTAGCATTTTGGCAAGGAAGGATAAAGCTGATTATACATGTGAGTTGAGGAGGGGGATTAGTATATAAAGTTTTGATGAGGAAATTTTGTCCAGAAATATACTGTTTGGCTGTGAAATAAGTTTGTAGATTGGACCACTTTAAAATTTCCCACTTCATAATACACACAGTGGAGACTGAACTCTCACCTTCATACTCAACAGGAGTCCAAAGGCAAAGAACTGCACATTAGTGTGCTACTATGTAACTCTTAATGTTTTATTCACTCAATATAATGAGCATGGAAGGGTATTGTGCATGGGTTTTCTTTTCTTTTGGGAAGACAAGATATTCTTTACAGCAGACTAAATAAGTTTGAGAGCCATTGAGAAATGTGGCCGACGTGGTACAGCAAATACCAGATTTGTGGGTAGCAGAGCCACAGAGCGACAGTATAATCGGAAAATAAGAGTAATTTGAATGTCAGGATAAAAGATGCTGATTCCTGGAACTCATCATCAACCCTTTTCATGAAATTCTGCATTTCAGTGACCCTTTCATTGTCCCATTCTTGATGGATTTCTGTACTAACTTTGTACATAATAGCTTGACATATAAGGATTCCTTTACAAGAATTTATCCAAGTATGCACCTCACTGATAATAGCATATTCTCAAAGTAGTTTGGCATTTAACATTGTTTTTACATGGGCAACATTCAGTGTCTTGATACTGAGTGTAGCTTCTACATATACAGTAAAACCTCGTTTTTACGTTCCCGCTTTTTACATTTTCCCGCCATTTACACCATTTTTTGTTGGTCCCGTCAAATTTCCTATGTTCACAATGTTAATTCGCCCTCATTTTTGCATTAACATATTTACACTTTTCCTGCATTTTACACTTTTCGAAAGCATGTTCATGAAGATAAAAATGACATACTCTACATAAACTGACGCTAGCATGGCTTTCCCCTTAAAGTATAGTGCTTCAAAATTATTTGCAGTCGAGTTTCTTGACACTTTGCATTTATTCAAAACGTGTGTTTCGCGTATCGTTGTTGGCAGTACGCAGCTAGTTGACTTAAAATGCGCTGATTTGTGGCGATATAGTTCCACTTTGCACCGCCTTCTTTGCCAGAGTACCTGGCATGTACTCAGACAAACAGAACAGTTGTTAACGTGAGAATAACGCCGATTTGTGGCTGTGTAGTTCCTCTTTCAGCTAGCTTCTTTGCCAGAGTGGCTGGCATGTACTCAATCAGAACCAGTTGCTTTGTTGATGTGAGAATAAAGAGTTGCTTTGTTTTTGTGATACATATTTCTGATTAATAAAGAATGTTATCTGTCAAAGTTGGTTAACATAATACCCACAACCTCAAAAAAGCGATAATAGTGTGAGATGCCGATCCTATGCAAACGTTACAAAAATACTTTGCATATGTTTGCATTCGAGAACACAAATAAATTCTCTAATATTGTCATGTGAAACATCGAAAAATACAAAAAGAACAGAACTTTAGGAGTTTTACTAAATAAATATTTAATGCCAGTAAAAGTCAGTAATTTGAAGATGTTACATAACCGGCTGCGGCGTCCAAACGATATCTATCGAAGCGGTTCTGCTAATTTTGAAGATGTTTTACATAGCCCAGCAGAGGCGTCCCCGATTATAATGAATGAAATCACGTCAAAAATTTCTACCTCCCATAGAATTACCAGTTCTGCCCTGCGCTTAAAATAGTAAAAATTTGGATAACCTTTATTGTATAATAAACTTCCTGGCAAGTATTTAGATGCCTATTATGTACATATATCACAAATAAACTACAAAAATGCAAGGCTGATCCAGTAAGCATATTTTACTATCTGAAACATTATTTCCTGCATATTATGTTTTCCTGCATTTTACACCATTTTACTGAAGTCCCTTGAAAAGTGTAAAAATGAGGTTTTACTGTATTTATGTTCCCCTGCATGTTTCTCTAGCACTTACAGGTGTAGAAAGGTGACAGTTTTAAAATAAACCTCCAACATGTTTAAAAACAATACATACATTAGAAGGCACAGGATGCGGTTCATTACTACAACCTCTGTCACCCAATATAAGGAGAGGCAGGAATTAAAATTTGTGCTGTGGTCGGGATTTGAACCTGTGATTTCCTACTTACTAGGTAGATGCTTTAGACTACTCAGCTAACACAGCGTTGCAGCCAAAGAGACTACATGGACTGTCTTAAAGCACATCTCCCTCCACACCACATACTTTAATTCTGCCTCAATGTTCCTTGTGAAATGCGTATCAAATTGCCATGGCTATCCTATATTGGAATAGCAAAGAACACAAATGGAAAGGTAGGCACTTTAGACCACTCAGCTAACACAGCTAACAGTCCTTGTAGTCACATTGGCTTCACAACAAAGGTAGGCTTCACAACAGTTTCCTGTTTTCAACATATCATCCATGAATAGTACGAACAACAGTGGTGACAGGTTACAGCCTTGTCTTATCCCTGAAACTACCCTGAATCATGAGCTTAATTTGCCATCTTCTCTAACTGCTGCCTGACAGTCTACATAAAGCCCTTTAATTGCCTGCAGAAGTTTACCTCCTATACCATAATCTTGTAGAACTGACAGTAGCTTCCTCCTAAGAACATGGTTATAAGCCTTTTCTAGATCTACGAAACAGATACAATTCCCTGTTCCACTCATAGCACTTTTCCATTACCTGCCGTAAGCTAAAGATCTGGTCCTGACAGCCTCTAAAGTAGCCTAAACCCACACTGATTTTCATCTAATTTGTCCTCAATTAATACTCGCACTCTCCTTTCAACAATACCTGAGAATATTTTGCCTACAACACACATTAGAGAGATATCTTGATAGTTGTTGTAATCTTTTCTGTTTCCATGTTTGGAAATAGGCGTGATTACCGCTTTCGTACAGTCAGACAGAACCTGTCCCGATTCCCACACCTTCTCAATTATCCCATTTGAGACCTGATATTCCACTGTATTTGATGAGTTCTGGCTTAATTTCATCCACCACAGGCGCTTTATTGCACTGTAATCTACTGAACACTTTCTCCACTTCCTCAAATGAGATCCTGTTTCCATCGTCGTTCCTATCCCATTCTACCTGAAAATCTGACACACCATTGAACGTTTCACCTACATTGAGCAATTCTTCAAAATATTCCCTCCATCTGCTCAAGGCATCCATTTACTACCAGGAAAGTTTAACTACATCATCCAAACATGGCCACCAACCTCTGGGGAAAGTCATATAGATAGTGTTCCAATAATAATCATTAAAATTGATGAATACAAGAATACAAACATTAAACAATGCAGCACCCTCTCCTCCATCAAATAGTAAACCATGCACAGTCGCATGAACATGTGCACCCCAAGTCCTCAATTGCTGTAGACTCACAATTAAAATTCTGCTTACTACAGAACACAGAAATTGTGTGTCAGGATAACAGCGAACACTAAATTTTTATCATATCAGAAACAAAAAAATTACAGTGATAACCCAATTAACACAGACATAAATGAGACAAAAGAAGCATACCCCATGCATCTGGTAGCAACTGTCTCACTTCTGTAGTTCTCATTTCTTGGAAGAATGATCCTCTATGCACTGCACGAAAATGAGACATATAGCGCATACGGTTAATGTTTTCGGCCATTATGGTAAGCCCTAAAAAAGATGCAGCAAAATGAAATTATTACTCACTAATGAACAAGATGTTTTTTCCAACAGTAATAAAAACAAAATCATAGAGATAATTTTAAAATTTATTTCAAACTAACAAGACTTACCTTTGTCTTGCATTAAACCAAGACCTGACTGAGAATACAAGTTCCCAGTGGAAAGAAATGAAGTTACAGCTGATTCAAGTTTTCCACACTTTTTAATTGCAAGCTGCAGTTCAGCTGAAAAAGGTTTAATAAAAAATTAAGTTTCCAGCTTTTGAATGTGACTTCATTTTTATTAACAACTACATCTACTTATATTCTGCCAACCATTCTGAAGAACAAGACAGAAGATTACATATTTGTATTGTTTCAGTTATTAGTGTTGCTTCTCACTCCATTTGTGTATGGGGTGCAGTAACAATAATTGCCAAGATGCCTAAGTGTGAACTGATTAGTCCAATCTTGTCTTTGTGTAGAATGTGGCAATAATGTGTTGATTGTTATTAGTATAAAGCTGATTAATCTGACAGAAATTCTCCAACAAGATACAAAAACAAAAAAAAAAAAATAAAGCTGGTTCTTTAAACTTTGTACATAGATTGACATGGGAGAGATTATGTTTCTTCAAATGTATGCTGGTCAGGTTTGTTCATAATTTCCATTACATTCTCTTCCATACCTCAGACAAACTTGTGACAATTCATGCTGCAGTTCTCTTCATATAATCAATATCCTATGTGAAGCTGGTATTAAACTATCAATTTTTTGACAAAGATTGCAATTTGTTTACATTTGGAAGGAGAGCAGGAAATATACTTGTGTGAAGCTGCAGGTTTCATAGTGAAAAAATTTCTTGCAGGAGCTGCAATAGAAGATGTTAAGTCATTTGAAAATTTGACACCAATGGACAAGAGTGCATGTTAATATTTTGGTTACCTGACCTAGCAGTCAGGTGCATTAAATGTGGGAGTGAAACAGAAATTGACAACCGATAGTAGTGGTACGAGGTACCCTCCAGAACCCACCTTTGTTGGATTGTAGAGTATACAGCAATGTAATTTTTAAAATAGGAAACAATTTGTAATGGGGTAAGAGTAATTTTATTTATGAATGTAAATTGTATCACAAACTACAAAATGCAGCTTTTTTTCACTTGTCAACATAGTCACTATGAACATTTAAATATTTCTCGTATTGTGCCACCCAGCTTTTCAAAGTCAGCAACAAAAAACTCTGCTACCCGACCATCATATAATTGATGAAGTTTGTCAATAACAATGTTGTAAACTACTGAGCTTGAAACTTGTAAAAATGTCTGATGCACCTCATCAATAGTGAAGCACCTTTATTTGTGAATTACCTCATCATTGTCATCATCATCTTATATCAAGTCTCCATTCATAACAGTAGGTCACCCAGATCGAAACAGGTGCTACACTATTGATGATCTGCATTGGATATTTCCACAATATTGAATATCAGTTGTTTATCACATTGTTACTGACAAACTTTACTAAAAAAATGTATGGGTCAGCTGGCAGAGTTCATTGATGAGATCGAAAAGTTGGAGCCACAACTTGACAATTGAAAAATTGTGCCTATTGTAGTTTGTGATGCAATTTACTTCACATAAATGAAGTTCCTCTTACTCCATTACTTAACTACAGGGTGTCTCACGAAAGACGCCTGCCAGGCGTCCGCGGATTGCGCGTTACGGCTCCCGGCTGCCGCCACCACATTTGCCGGCCACGACTGCGCCCGATTCTTGGACTCTATTGTGCCGCAGGTGCATACACTGAGTTAAAGTCTACAAAACATTGCCATCTGAGTAACCTAAGCTTATCTTTATTTACAGTAGGTGTACAAAATGATGTCCCTCTGTGGAAAGAGCAGCCTGACATCTCTAACTCATTTACGAACACTCGATGAATTTTGGCTCCAGAAGTCTGGGAAATGACAAGTCGAATATTTTTTCATGAAACAATAAATTCTGCCACGTATGTGAACAATATCCTGCATCCAATGAAAAGCTGTACAGTTATTTCATGCAGGATAATGCACGCCCACACATTGCCAATGCTTCTATGGCAGCAATATGAAGTGTTTTTGATGATAGAATAGTTGACTGGCCTCCTCGTTCTCCAGATCTAAATCTCTGTGACTTTTATCTTTGGGGAATGTTAAAAGACAAGGTGTATGCAAGCAATCCCCATACACTCGAAGAGTTGGAAGGTAGGATTTGACTAGTCATTTCCCAGATTTCACCCCTACTCCCTCGGCCAATTGCCGGACCGCAGATCAAAGGATGCCGCCAAACTCAAACAATAGGGCACTTAAGGATGATTGATAGTTTACATTTAGGTCTTTTTGATTCACTACTTGCCCGACTGCTTATTGAAGGACGCTGCTACAGGATGATTGACAGGTTGCAACACCTCCCTCGGCCACACACGTCGCCCCCCCCCCCCCTCCACCACTCGGCGTCGCCGCCAGACAGGCAGCACCTCTGACAGGTCCAGACATGTAGACCTCTCCACATGTCTGTACTCGCACTCTCTCCCACACACCTGGCCGATACCGAGACCCCAACCCGCTCGGCCGATTGCCGGAACGCTTCTCAAAAGACGCCGCCTCTGCCGCCGACAGATGCTACCTCCTCCTCCTCCCACACTCGCGACCGCTTCTCAAAGGACGCCGCCACCCGCCCTACCCACGAGAACAAACAATACCGCGACGATTGTCTTGACCGCATCGACATCTCTAAACAACACCACCCCCATATCAGGCCACTCTTTCCATAGAGGGACATCATTTTCAACATCTACTGTAAATAAAGGTAAGCTTAGGTTACTCAGATGGCAATGTTTTTTAGACTTTAACTCAGTGTATGCAACTGCGGCACAAAAGAGTCCAAGAATCGAGTGCTGCCGGCAGCCGGGAGCCATACCACGCGATTCACGGATGCCTGGCAGGCGTCTTTTGTGAGACACCTTGTAGGTGATGTGGTTGGCTGAATGGTGGAACACCACTTGAGGCAGGGCTGGGAGGATCTTCGGCAGGATATCTCTTATTTCATGGCATGAGGAAAGAAAATCCCAACCTGGACTTTCCATTCTTAAATTTGTCATTTACGTGTTACCAAAGTGAACACCTACATATAAAGTACATTACTCACGTAATTTCAATATAAATCCAGGTGTTGATTCAGCTTTCTTGAGGATGTTCATCCTAAGTCCTGACAACCATCCTTGGAACCTATCTTTGAGTACTTGTAGATACAAATGTCCACCCAGCAACAATTCTTGCATCATTAAACTGTCACCACCTTCAACACAGCATCTGTCTGCCACAGCAGAAAACAGCTTCTGAGTCATCAGTACCAGAATATTGAATTTGTCCACAAAAGATGGAACATGTATAGCTATGAATTTTCTGTAACAAAATAAAAAACAAAAGTGACCCAACTTCAATTACACAAAGAAAGCAAGTTCAAACCCTACATTATAAACAGCCTATGTAAACATGTTACACCAATTAAACATTAGCTACTTTAACACACAAGCACAGGATGTCTACTTCAAACAAACAGCAAATTCCTTCCTCCCCCCCCCCCCCCCCAAAGGACGTACATTCCTTGTTTTTTCAAGGCTTTTTAAAGATGGGCAACAGGGGTCTTTCCTAGTTACACACAGAAAAAGGATGAAATTTAACAAGCTTTCGGAACTGTGTTCCTTCTTCAGGTTGAGAGGAGGGAGAAGCAAAAAGGACTGGGAAAGGAAGGGATAGGTAATTCACGACCTAGGTCATGAGTATGGTGTTAGTGGATTATGTAAGGCAGAAATACTGTGTAGTAGTATTGAGCCATGCCAAAGAGGATATATATTTAACGAGAGAGAGAGAGAGAGAGAGAGAGAGAGAGAGAGAGAGAGAGAGAGTTAACAAAGGGATAATAGAAAGGTGTGTTGAGGATCGAGGAGGGGGAGGGGTTAGTGTAGATTTAGGGCAGGGGGGCAGTGGAAGGAGAGGATATGTTGGAGGGCAAGTTCCTGCCTCCGTAGCTCTGAGGCATTGGTGTTAGGTGGAAGTATCCAAATTGAATGTGTGGTGCAACACGTGCCAAGGTCCCTGGAGTCATGCTGGAGGGCACGCTCTGCCACAGGATGTTGGGTGTCCCCCAGGTGGGTGCACGTCTGTGATCATTCATCCACTCAGCCAATTTGTTGGTAGTCATACCAACATAAAAGGCTGCACAGTGGACACATGTCAGTTGATATATGGCATGAGTTGTCTCATATGTGGTGCTTGCAGCGGGATTGATTGCAGGGATATTAACCATTAGGTAGGGAGGGTGGTTTTGGGACGTTGTAAGGTTGGACGAGGATGTTGTGGAGGTTGGTAGGATGGTGGAAGGCTACTCTGGGTGGTGTGGGAAGAACAGTTTGGAGTGATGATCTCATCTCAGGGCATGACTTGAGGAAGTCATAGCCCTGTCGGAGCAGTTAGCATTCCAGGCCAGGGTGGTACTGGGTGACTAAGGGGATGCTTCTGGGTGGTCTGGGGTTAGGAACATTGTTGTTGGAAGGCGAGGAATGGACAGCTCGGGAGATCTGCTTGTAGACAAGGTCTGTATGGTAGTTGCGGGAGAGGAAAGCATTGGATAGATTGTTGTTGTAGGTGATGAGGGTTCGTTACTGGAGCAGATACATTTCTCCCGGATGCCTACATGTAGGGAAGGGATCGTTTAATATGGAAGGGATAGCAGCTGTCAAACTGGAGGTACTGTTGCTTGTTTGTGGGTTTAATATGAACTGAGGTGTGAATGTGGGACTTGGCAAGGTGAAGGTCAGCATCAAGGAAGGTGGCTTGAGTTTCAGAGAAGGACCAAGTGAATTTAGGTTGGATCTACATCTACATCTACATACATACTCTGCAATTCACCGTAAAGTGTGTGGCGGAGGGTACACTGTACCACTACTAGGCATTTCCTTTCCTATTCCACTCCCAAATATAACAAGGAAAAAAAGAATGCCTATATGCCTCCGTACGAGCCCTAATTTCTCTTATCTTGTCAGAAGGGTTTCTTCACCAGACAATAAAGATATCATCTATGAATCTGTACCCAACCAGAGGGTGCAACTTATGTGTCTTAAGGAATGCCTCTTCCATGCAGCCCATGATGAGGTTGACATAGGAAGGAGCCAACCTGGTACCCACAGCTGTCCCCATGATTTGTTTGTAGGTATGGTCCTCAAAGGTGAAGTAATTATGGGTGAGGATGAAATTAGCAGTGTGACAAGGAATGAGGTTTTTGGGGGGCTTTCAGGTGGGAGTTGGGAAAGATAGTGTTCCAGGGCTGATAGATCATGGGTGTGGGGGATGTGTAGAGGGATGACAAGGTGACAAGGAAGCTATCAGGTGGGAGGGGCATAGGGATGGATTTGAGGCATTTCAGGAAGTTCAAATGTTCAAATGTTTGTAGAACTTATGGGACTTAACTACGGGGTCATCAGTCCCTAAGCTTACAAACTACTTATGAACTACCTTATAATAAAGACGGCACAAATATCCATGCCCGAGGGGGGATTCGAACCCCCGACCGCAGTGGCCGTGCAGACCTTGACTGGAGCGCCTCAGTCTCCTCGGCCACCACGGCCGGCATTTCAGGAAGTGGTTTGTGTCTTTGATATAGGATGGGAGTCTACAGATTATAGGTTGGAGGTGTTGGTCTACCAGAGAGGAGACATGTTATGTTGGAGCTTTGAAGCCTGCTACGATGGGACGGCCAGGATGATTCTCTTTATGGATTTTAGGAAGTAGGGAGAAGGTTGGGGTGCGAGGTTCAGGTGGAGAGAGAAGTTCTATGGAGGCAGCAGTGAGACCTTGTGAGGGACCTAGGGTTTTAAGGATTTTCTGTAGTTCAGCCTAGACTGAGGGAAGGGGGTCATGAAAACAGGTTTGTAGGTAGAGGTGTCCGAGAGTTGATGCAGCCCTTCTGCCACATACTCCCCTTGATCAATTACCACAGTTGTGGAACCCAAGACCACTGGGAGAATTACAATGGAGAGGTCTGCTTTCAGCTGTCAGATGGCTTTGAATTCAGCTGGGCTGATGTTAGGAGTGGTTGGTATGTTGTTCAGGAAGGATTGGGAAGCAATGTTGGATGTGAGGAATTCCTGGAATGCCTGCAAGGGATGGTTTTGAGGAAGAAGGCGGTACAGCAAAAAGGCGAGTACTCTTTTGAAAAATAAGAAATAAATACTGTCAAACAGGAGTGTTGTAGAATTGATGTAAAAAGAATTGGTAAATACTGTTAATTATCGACTTAAAATTATTATAATAAAGTCCAGGTAAAATGTAAAGTTGTAGGTGTAAAGTCATATCACTCAGAGACAGACAGAAGCACCGAGTCATCAGCAGTACACACAAAATAAAGAAAACTTACAAACTTTCAGGGTGGATACTTTCTTGAGCTAGAGTAAAAATACACAAAGGACACACACACATGCTGACATTCACAAGCCCTTATATAGTGGCTGCTGGACACTCTCTGTAACCTAGAAAGTTTTCTTTTGCTGTAAATCTCACTTTTCACTTTCATGATAGAGCACATTACTCGTTACTAGTCTACTTGTAACTAGCTACCGTGGCATGGCATGTTTCTTCTAATTGCCGCTTTACTGTGGTGGCATTGCGATCACTGACAATGCTATATTTGGCACCTCTATGAACACTGGCATGAAGTATGATTAATGGCGTGATTGAACTTAATGGCATGACCCACTCCCCCACCCCCCTCCCACAGATATCCATAGGCTCCATCGGCGTAGCAAGAAGCTCTTTCAGTGATACTGGTGAGTAGGGTCAGAAGTGTCACGGACATGGATATGAATGGCCGTTGGGTTACTGTGAGGAGATCATGGGTGACATCGGGGGTGAGAACATGCCCCGTGACCTGTCAGTGATGTCCGCTGTTGATCCAGAGGCCAGTACCAGTGTTGAAGAAGCCACAGGTGACTAAGCATCAGATGAATGCTGTGCAGTGTATGTAGGTGTGCCAAATCCCATAGACTGTGCAGAGACAGATGCTTCATTGAACTTTAAGTATCACCCCTTGGAACTGGTGGTGGGATGAAGTGAAGTGGCAAACAAGGGGTTTGGACCGAGACACGTGGATGTGACCAAGTGTTCACTGGTGAGCAACACACAGAGACAGTGGCCACTATTAAGTCGCACAGAAGCCAGAATCCATTTTGGACAGCAGCCATATGCTCATGCCCACACCTAAGCTGCAGGGACAAGGCAGAACCAGCATGCAAGATCTTGGTGGCATGAGTAGTGTACCAGTGTTCACGGTTGATGGCCCTGAAACTTTTCTGTCGGACTGCAGTTCACAACTGGCATGAAGCAATACGAGCTGATGAATTGAGTGAGGACTTCATCTGTAGATGAGTGGGTCATAAACATCTTCATCTGAACTTTGAATGTTCGAACCAGTCTTTCCACCTCATCATTTGATTAGGGGTGGAAGGGAGGTGCTGGCACATGCAGAGGGCATTGCTTGATGAATTGCACACTGCATACATATTGTGACAAGATGGGAGATGTTTGAATCAATGCTAGGCCACAAACCTGCTGGGTGCCAAAGACACCAGTGCCCCTTATGTAAGAGTTGTAGAACATCTCATCGAAAAGTCTTCCATGGCCAGTAGAACCACACAGTCCTATATGGATAATCAGTATCGTAATGCAAAATAATTGTTGTTGTTAGTAGGACAAAACTGTGAAGCTCTTCAGTCCCCCTGTCCATCACTGTGCAGCACAATCAAAGGCAGAAATGTATAAAAGCCCAGAGGTTAAAATAGCAAAGGGGAGGAAAATCCTGTTGAGTCAATAAAACGACAAGGAAGTCGACAAGATACAACACGAAATGAGATGGTCACAGAGAAACACAGAACAATGAAAAGAAATAAAACAACAAAGTTGATGTCTGTGGGAGACCAAGCGTGAGATTAAAAAAGGAAAGGGTCAACCACACGGTAACACAAGGAATCCTCCAATCAGAGAACACAAGACAAGGAACAAAGATGGTGGACTGAAGTGAGCTTCACAGAGAACGATAACAATTGCCAGCATGAATAAAACTTAAAACTGAATCAGCCATTTTGGCATTGTCAAGTAAAACAGATTTAACTGCAGGAAAACTAAAACTCTGCTGTAAGGGGGTTAAAATAGGACAGTCCAAAAAGATGTGAGTTATCGTCACATGGGAGCCACAGCGACAATGGGGTGGGTCCTCACCACGAAGGAGATTGATGTGTGAGCCACATATGGCCAATGCGGAGCCCGCGCAGAACTACAGAGTCCCGGTGGGAGCCCACATGCCCTCATGGAGGAATGCCACATATCTGTGGTCTCCCAAAGCTCATAAACCCAATGGTGCAACACCGATCACAGACCAGAAGATGGAAAGCCGATCTCTAGAATAGATTCATTGACAACCTGTTCTGTGAGCCTGTCAGCACATTCACTGCCCAGGATACCGACGTGAGCCAAAGACCAGAGGAACACCACATATCGACTGGACCGGTCAAGTGCAGAAAGGGTCTCCTAGATACCTAACACCAGAGGGGAATGCAAGTAACACTAGTCCAGAGTTTGAAAGCTGTTCAGGGATTCCCTTCAGACAAGGAAAGTCTCACCTGAGTGGACCGATGTGCTTTAGAGCCCAAAAAATTGGCCACCAGCTCCACAGTATAAACACTGTAGCCATATGGCAGAGAGCGCTGTTCAGTATGGTCGCCATGAACGAATGTAAAGCCAATGCGGCACTCATCCAGTGAATCATCCTTGTAAACCAGGTCATAGCCAGGGACTGCAAAGAACTGATGGCAGAGAGCTTTAGGGGGAACAGTCTTTGAGTCTGTGGGCCAGGCCCAGACAAGTATGCAGCCATGGCAGGCACCACGACCTGTGTATGTACGTGGGCCTGACATGGAGATGGAAGAGGGTAAGACTCAAGTTCCATCAGGAAAGACCAGACTCGAAAAGCGATCGTGTGACCAGACCTAGGTCATCGTCGTTGGGTACGGACACCCACGTCGGAGAAAAGGAGACAATGGTTCGGGTGGCCTGGCAAGCTATGCACATGAGCTGCATAGGCTGCGAGCAGTTGTTGGTGGTGGATCCACAAAGGTGGGACCCTGTCCTCGAGAACCAAACTGTTCAATGGGGTGGTATGGAAGGCACCCGTCGCGATGCGAACCCCGCAGTTATGAATGGAGTCCAGGAAGTGCAACGCCAAAGGTGACACAGAACCATAGGCAAGGCACCCAAAATCAAGACAGGACTACACCAGAGCTTTATATAGCTGCAACAGTGTGAAGCAATCAGCAGCCCAGGTCATATGACTAAGGTGATGGAGACGCTAGCACTTCTGTTTCAGCAGACGTATGTGGGAAAACCATGTCAGCTGGGAGTCAAATACCAACCCTAAAAACCAATGAGTATTCACTACCTCTAATATGTGGTCGTCAAGATAAAGTTCGGCCTGGGGTGAACTTCCTGATGCCGACAGAACACTTGTTTTGGGGGCAGAAAACTGGAAGCCATAGGCAAGAGCCCAGGACTGCACGTTCCGAATGGCTCCCTGCAATCTGTGTTTAGCAGCGTGGGTGCTGGAGAAACTAAGAGAGATACAAAAGTCTTTAGCATAGAGGGAAGGGGATACTGAAGCCCTAACTGCTGTCGCTAGGCCATTAATGGCCACTAAAAATAATGTAATGCTCAAAACAGTGCCCTGGACATGGGAGGTGCTACGGGAGGCACCAACATGAACATGAAAGGTAAAGACAGCTAAAAGTTTAGTATAAAAATATAAAGTGGGCCTAACTCATACAAAGTTCTGAGGATGTGATGTCTCCATATTGTATCATAGGCCTTTTGCAAATCAAAAAACACCGCAACAAGATGTTGAAGTCAGACAAAGGCTGTATGGATAGAAGACTCCAGGTAAACAATGTTATCTGTAGTAGAGCGGCCTTGACGGAAACCACCCTGGCATGACGTCAGTAGGCCTCTAGACTCAAGGAGCCAGCACAGCCGCTGACTCGCCAAATGTTCTAGCAGTTTACAAAAAACGTTGCTGAGGCTTATTTGTTGGTAACTATCCAAATCACGCAGGTTTCTTCCTGGCTTAAGCACTGGTATGGTGATACTTTCTCACACTGCGACAGGAATACACCATCATTCCAGATGGAAATGAACACGGCTTAGACTCCACCGACAGGTGTTTTAGCATCTGATTATGAATGTGATCTGACCCAGGGGCCGTGTCCCGCCTTGTCCTTTACTTGATTACCAACTCTCACATTTGTATAAGGCATGAATATTTCATCCAGCAACATTCAATAAATACTTTAGGAGCTCATTAAAGACTGTTGTTCTTGTTAGTCATTAACAACTGAGATTTTAGTTTATTCATTTTGTAGCGCCACAAACATGAGAAAATTGAACAAATATATCAACTGGACATCCATATCCAACAACTGCTGTAAGCCTTGATACAATGGATATGAATTGAAGAAAGAGTTTCTGTTAGCTGTATACTTGATTTATATAAAGTACTTCACCTGTTTACAGGAAAAGGGGGGGGGGGGGGCATTAGTGTGAGGGAGTAGTAGCAAGTGCAGAGTTGGTTGAATTGAACCATATTGTTAGGGTAACTGCTACAGCTGTCTATGACAAAATTTTATATTGCATTTGTTACATGGTAAATGAATTAAAGCTGTGTTCAAGGTGATGGTCAGCCTAAAAACTACAGTACTTAACTAGGCATGGTTGTGTGGCCTTGACTTCCTTCAACCAATGAACTGACTTACAATGCCAGTTAGAGAGGGACTCTAAAGTTCAACATGTACTCTACAACACAGTGCTACTTGAGGTGGTATTTTTACCACTTAAGAGTGGAATGAAATGATAAGTAACAGTAAAAAACCTTAGAACCAATGGAGAATTGAGCACACTATTGTCAGCCCAGTACTTCGTAAATTTACTAATACAGTTTTTTTTAACCCTAAGTTACATTCATGTATGAGTACAATTCAATTTATCAAATAGACAATATACCGAACCAAAGGAACAACATATAACCTGATCAAAATGTATCTATAGTTGACAGATTGCAGAGGCAAGGGGCTGTATTGCTGCCATGCAGCCAGCTATTCATCACAAAACTAAAAAAAGACACCACAGCAAGAACAAAGTCGACAACATAAATTGTTTTATTCATTTTATCTAAAATATCATGCTACTATATTGGTGCAATTATATCAGTAAATTATTTTTCAAAAGAGATAGATTGGCTGGCCTTTACTTACCTTTGTGCTGTACCGCTGATAGTGACACAAATGAAGAAAAAGAAAAAAAGGGGGGGTGGGATGAGAAGGACAAGTTTTTGGAACACAGTGCCTTCTTCTAGTGGGAGAGATGGGAAGAAAAAAGGATGGGAACAGAAGGGAAAGGTAATTCATGACCTAGGTCATGAGGATGGTGTTTGAGGAGACTGAACAGGAGTATTATTTCGCTACCAGCTGCACTGTCGTGCAAATTTATAGTTCCACAATTAAATAAAATTCAATATTTAACAAATCCAAAAAAGGGAAACATTGTAAGTGTATGCACACTGCAAAATCTTTATGCTTCAAGAAATTAGAGGAACTCTGTAAAAGAAAGGAAGGAAAAAGAAAAAAAGATGATTAAACAAAACTTACTTCAAAATATGATCACAAACATCAGCATTTGTACCCCATGATGGAACCTCATACATCTTGACTCTAAAAGTGCTCCCTATGTAGTCCTTGACCTCTGAATGGGTATGGTATCCCTCTTCATGAACTGAGAGCAGCATTTTCTTAATACATCTGTGGGGAAGAAAAAAGCAGAAGTCAAACATATGTGACCATATAGCCATGATTTCTTTTTTTAGTATACATAAAAACTACAATTAGTAAGTAACTACATTTTTTGTAGTATCACAGATTCTTTGCAATTAATTTACAAAATACTTTTACAATACATATATGAAGTGCTGCAGTACAATGAGGATGAGAGTTTGAAATTACATACAAAAGATTCTTGTCAATGGTGATAATGAAGATATGACTCTGTAGTAAAATTTAATTCAAATGAGACCCTTATTGAAGTAAGGTGTTGAGATCATCAAGGTTGCAGTGTTTCCTCAGTGTTCACTAACCACATGCTGAAGTCTGTAGACAGTACCAATTTGGATCATCAGTTCTAAAGGTAGCTCATTAGTATATATTTAGTTCACTTTATAAATAATTGATACCTACAGGCAAACTTCATCGTTCCTCGTCAATCTGTAGCCTCCCACGACTCCCCCCTCCCCACACACACAAAAGCACACTATAATCATGACAGAAATCTGCAACGAATGATTTCTGATATAATACTGTAGTCTACCTTCAGTTGCTAGCAGACTCCTAATAAGATAGTAAAATGCTACTAAAAAAAGGAACCTGCACCCTCTTGCCTCTGGGGTGGAACATGGAACCACAAGAAATGTGACAACTAGTTGCAGCATTGCAACACACTTCAAATTATGAAAGGCGTTACTAGAATCACAAGTCAGTGTGGCACATAGAAAAGAGTAATAAACAAGCTTGGTGAACCTGAATGTGAATCTTTATTTTAAAGATAATCTTGTTCTCAGAAACCCCTGATGAAATGTTACTTAGTGAATACTGTTACACTTTTCTTGCCACTAGTATAAATGTCGGATATGGAACAAAGAAATGAAATAGATATTAGGGTACATACAGATCAATATAGTGTGTGGCAGTCCTCTGCCACAAATCTGCCTCAATAATAAAAACATCCTAGCTCATTATCGTCACGTAGTTAGGTAGTGAGTTTCCTGTTCATGGAGCACCTGCCATGTGCCACACTGCCAGACACTCACTTATTATGGTCACTGGCTACCAAGATCAATCCTGGTGAAGTTCTGCCAGCCAGACCTCATCAGTCTCCACCTTCCCTTTGCGGAGAGAACATGCCACGACAGTACCATACTTGAACCACAAAGGACACAGCAGGTGGAAATTTGCTTGGTGCCATTTTGGACAATTGCAGGGTGCATGATTCCATTGTGCCATACCATTTATATTCAGCATACTGTTATGTCTCCACACCTAAGCAGAGCAGTTGGCTAATCTGCTCAAATAAAAATGTTCAAATGTTTGCAAATCTATAGGACTTAACTACTGTGGTTGTCAGTCCCTAGGCTTACAAACTACTTAAACTTACTGAAGGACAACATACACACACCCATGACCGAGTGAGGACTCATACCTCCGATGTGGAGCAACCATAGGCTCCACAGAAAGGCGCCTTAGAGTGTTCGGCTATTCCACCACGGCGGCTAATCTGGGTTTCATGCAACTGCAGTTCCATATGACACAAA
Organism: Locusta migratoria; assembly: GCA_026315105.1. Classification (NCBI taxonomy): domain Eukaryota; kingdom Metazoa; phylum Arthropoda; class Insecta; order Orthoptera; family Acrididae; genus Locusta; species Locusta migratoria. The sequence continues at coordinate 322,053,609 of CM048745.1, read as the reverse complement.
GGGCACATCACAAGGAGATGTGTTTCTTGTCATCATGCACTGTCACAAGGTCTGAGTTAATCACACCACTTATTACTTTCCCATGCCACACCATCTTCACACCTACATGGTATTTTGTATTTTGAACTGCAATGCATTCCATAGATTAGTGCTCAGCCCATGTGAAAGTTAGTATACCCAAATTACAGTGTAGTGCAACAAATCTACATATATATATTTACTCTGCAAATCACATTTTAAGTACCTGACAGCGGGTTTATGAAACCACTTTCATAATATTTATCTACCGTTCCATTCTCTAATAATGTGCAGGAGAAAGAAACACCTAAATCTTTCAGTTTTTGATTGAATTTCTCTTCTATTATTCTGATGATCATGTCTCCCCATGTAAGCAGATGCTAACTAAATATGTTTGCATTTGGTAGAGAAGGTTGATGAAAGAAATTTCTCAATCAGATCTCACTGCAATGAATAACACCTTTCTTTTAATGATTTCCACCTTAATTTGTGCATCATTTCCATGAGACTCTACCCCCTGTTACATAATACAAAATGAGCTCCCCTTCTCTGGTCATTCTCCACATCCTTTGTCAGTCCACTTTAGAGGGATCCCACAATACACAGGTAGGACGGACAGGTGAAGTGTAGTGTAGCCATTTCTTTAGTAGAATTTTCAGAAACACTGGCAGTTTGTCCAGTGACTCTCAAAGGAAACTGTTTTTTATGTACACATTTTCCATTGTAATTAGTTGCTTAAATATGATTCTTGTTATACATTATGAATGTTAATCATGCCCCAATTAGTTTAGTAAGTGGAGTAGAATATGTGGTGGTAAGATTTCTATTTTTTGTTGAGTGTTATCAAGTTATACTTAAATGATGCAGTTTTGTTGTAAGCTCAGTCTCCGTTTTGCTCTTAACTAATGACAGTGTATCGTAAGATGTTTCAAGTGGACCTTCCTTCTCAGGATGAAAAATTTTGTAGAGCAAAATTACAACCAAAATTAATTTGAATGTTTTACTTGCCTTTTTTATTTTTTCATAAGTTTTGTCATTACTGGCCCATTCCCTTACATCAACTTTAGTGACAAGCAACTAGACTAATACTTAATGATCTATTTCATAAGTCACACACATATTATGAATAGCAGAATTATTTTTAGTTCTCTTGAGTATTCATTACAATTCTTTCCAGTAATCATATACATCAGAGAAAACAATAAAATTTTTCATACCCTTTGTAGTAAAGATCATCTTCATAACCTTTTATAAGCTGCTCATAAATATATTCATCTGTCACATCTAGCAAGCTTTTAAGGATTAGGACAACTGGTGCATAATAAAGATTTTTTCTTGCACTGAACATCAGCTTTGCTGTTCCGTCTGTTACGTAATGTAAGACATTGCTCTGTGAAGAAAAAGAAAAAAATTAAATAATTGCAGCTAATAGAAAAGAAACCAGTAAATATAATAAGTCACACAACATTTTGATTTCTGGGTTGTGTTGAAAACTGTTCACAAGCTCATAACTGAAATAAATGCATTGGGGAAACTCATTCTTTTGGTAAATGTAATTTAAATGTAGATGTGTTAATGTAATGAACTACAACAGAATGTAGATTTACTTTCTAACAAAACAGGAAACTAAGGATTCAACAGAACTTACAAAAGTAATAAGGAAGAAGTTCCAATGACAATGCAGTCTGATTTAAGTAGAAGAATGAGTAGAGTATGTGAAATATACAGAAGCAAGCATCAGGAACATCATAGATAAAAGGAAAAGATAAAATAAAGGAAGATTAGAAATTAATTTGTTGGGGATGAAGATGTCATTAGAAACAGAACGCAAGCTTCGACTGTTGCCAAAGACAAGGAAAGAAATCAAATGACCACAGTCAACTAGAATAGAGATAATACTTTTTATATAACTCCAAAGAAAAAACACCACAGGTGATCATACAGTTGTGATCTAAGAATATGTGAAAACTACACTTGGCAGATAACGTCAATGACAATACATGATGAAGACCAAATAAGCAGGTGTTGTCCGAGTCCTGCGTTTACATTTGACATTGCAAAGATCAGGGCCCATTCAACATCAAAGACACACAACACTGATAGGGTGTGAACTCCAAAGGATGAATCATGTAGTGGTCAGCCCAAGCAGACCAGAGGAACTCCTGACAATGAAGTTGCTTTTTGGCAGACACGTGCGAGCCTAAATAAAGTTCAAGCACAGATATACAGCATGGACTATTTCCAGACATGTGATGTGTAGTGGAAGACACAAACTGCACTTCCTACAATTCACTGGAATACCATCACATGACGAAGATTTTGCTAGTGATGGTCCACATGGATCACAGGTTGGGTTGTATATATTGTCACTGCTGGCTTCCATCTGGCTTGGAACTGTTTATGTCGTAGTTCGTCTGCAGATGCCGAGCAGGAACTGGATGACATCAGCATTGTTGGGGAATTTCAAAGACGCAGATGGACTGTGACTGCTATACTGTTGTAAATGTAGATACATATATTACATCCATTATTACTTGGAAAGAGGGGGGGGGGCAGAGTAGCCAAAAGACCCTGCATCACACCTCCCTTTCAGAGTGTAGTCACACAAATACTGGGAAATGGACAAATGGAATATTGACTTAAGCAGTGTAAAGAAACAATGAAAATCCCAAGTTGAAATGTCAATCTGTCGCAAGCAGATGCTTGCCCAACTTAATTAAGAGTTTGGAGGATTTTTAAAATATTTCACTAACATCTGCCCTAGCTATGTAAATGAAATATCAAACAGAATCTGTTTTGTGTGTAAGCTGCTGGAGGAACTGACATGAGAAAAGAAACACTAAAAGTGCACAGCACCAAAAATGTGCTCTTTTGAGCACTTACTGCTGTGTTGTCACCAGGGCACGGGAAAGGCAGAGGGTAGTGTTGACAGAGAAATGAGGATTATGAATGGAGGCTCTGGGTAAAAACCAAGGAGAGCAGAGAAGCCGAGGAGGCTAGTAGAAACAGAAGGCAGTGCAAGAGAGGAGACAGAGGAGCTGGGGAAACAGAAAAGAAAGGCAGTGCAGCAGAGAGGTCTGTGAAAATTTACAGGCCAGTGGAGCCTGGGACGAGAAGACAACCGGGACTGGAAACTTCTGAAGCGAAGGACCCTGGTGCAGAAAGACATTTCTTCTGGCAACCCAAAGTTTGAAGACATGGGCACTTTGTGATAGATTCCGACACTGCTGAAATTTGATTTTGGGTCAGATAGTGCTCAAATCATTTTAGATCTTTCACTTTGCCTAGAACTGCAATGACTTAGTGGAGAAATCAAGCAGAACCAATCACTTAAATCTGCAAATTACCACAGAAGTCCCTAATACAATTGTTACTGAGGTAAACTTCATTTCATAAGAGAACTGAACTAATGACAATCTTGTGCCAAATGCCAAATGAGTTCATAAATATGTAAAACAAGCAATTAATTTTCAGAAGTTCTCCAACTGCATTAGCTATAGAATTCAGCTCATCCCCACGAAATGTTTTGAAGACTTAAAATCACTCATTTAAGGTGATATACTTGTAAATACAGTCCAGCTAAATGTAGGTACTGAAAGCCCACCAGAAAATCACACAATTCAAAGAAAATATTCATACACCAGTCTTTTTTGTCGTTTCATAATGCTGTTTAAATCCACAATTTCTCATAGCAGCTTTATACAGCCAACACCAACAAATTCTGAAAAACTGAACAGTTAACAATACTGTATGTCAGCTGCAACTAGGAGTTCGAAAGCTGTAAGTAGACCACATTCGAGTGTGTGTGGACAACAAAAGGCCACTTGGAACAACAAAGAGCATGGATGCAGAAACATAACAGGAATCAAATAGAGGTGCTCAGGCCTGACTACCTATGACTATGAGACCTCATCACCACCAGTACCATTGCAAGAAGAGAGCTTACCACGGCTGCAATAAGCAAATGCAAGAGGAGGCAGTGACATCCAGTTGGAGGGGGTGGGTAGGTAGTAGTATTAAGAAATCAGACCACCTACAAGAAGAGGCCCTAACATAGTTGTAGCAAGTAGATGTGACTACAAGCAGATTTGGGTGACTCGTGGAGTAGCAGCCAAGCAGCGTACAAGACTATAATGCTGTCTGCGAAAGGGATGAGGAATGGCACAAGAAAATCTGTTACCCTCAATGCCAACAATGAAAAGTGGACAGAGCAATGTAGAAACTACTTAGCCAATGATGTGAACAGATACAGCCAAAGCAAGACTGCTTCGAAGACCATAAGCCAGCCTAAATACTGCTGGGAAGGAAGTACATGCAGCAAACTATTTCTGGACATATGATGATGATGAAATTTAGTCACTCATTAATTGTACCAACTGATGTGGACTGGAACATCAGGAGAGGGCAAAAGCAGAACTTGTGGTAGTTCTTGCAGAAAGCAAGTCTCATTTTATTTGATGCTGCAGATTTCAAAAGTCATCCTCAGGACTACAACCACTGATCTCCTCCTTCAGTTGTAAAGAATCAAGCAGAATGAAAAAGTACCGAAAAAGTATCCAATGAGGCAATAATGTGGGTTTGACTTGTAAGGAAATGCAGCATGAAAGAAAATGAAAACTCAGCAAGAAAATAAACAGCACCCAAGAGAAGATACAGAACAAAGCTGTGGATTGAAAAGTATTTTAATAATATACAGTTTACAACTCACCACAAAGACGTGGTGACGAGCTGCGATAGGCACATGCAAAAGACACACAAATATAACACTTTCAACTATCGGCCATGGCCTTCTTCAGAAAATATAACATTCACGCAATCACATAGGCACACAACAGTCATACAACCATCACCTCCGACTGCTGCACTTCGAATATGGGGTAACACGCCTCACCCACCTCCCCACTCCATTCCTAAGCTGCATCTTGTTATTCCCATCTAGGCCGTGCTGTACCCATCCCCACCACCATAACGCAACCTTCCTATCCCCTCCCCTCCCTGATTTAGATACCGCTGAGCGCGATTCGAAGTGCGGCAGCCAGAGGTGATGGCTGTACGACTGTTGTGTGCCTGCGTGATTGTGTGAATGTTCTATTTTCTGAAGGAGGCCAAGGCTCATAGCTGAAAGTGTTGCATGTATGTGTCTTTTGTATCTGCCTATCGCAGCTCGTCGCCGTGTCTTTGCAGTGAGTTGTAAACTGTCCTTATTACTATATTATTATTCCGACCTGTACTTTCCATTATTAGAAAAGTACTTTAATCAGATGTCAAGAGAATTCTTTCAGTAATTTGTGAGGTGGTTTGTATTAATGAAGTAAATTAGAGAAACATGTGATGAACCTTGTTTTCAGTACATGACTTCTAGCATCTTACTAATGTTCATCATATGTTCCTCTAATCTATGATATTCCTTGAACAAATGATACACAAAATATATATCTGACATATAATGTTTAAAAAGAAACGTTTAAAGTTATTTTGAGAGAGTATGTTCTTACTATCAGCTCATCTACTTTCAACATCTTATTCTTCAAAATGTCCTAAATGTAGTACCGGTACTCGATTTGAAGGAAACCATTCTGACAGTTCAATAAATTACTAACAAAGTGCATAGCAGCTTGGTCTTCAAGATATTAATATTTTGACCCTTCACTTGCATAGGTAGGGGTAGATGTTAGTGACATATTTAAAAATCTTCAAACTGATAGTTATGTCGGGCCAGCATCTGTTTGTGACAGAACTGGAATATAAGTGCTAGATGGGTGGGGAACATCTTCCAACAGGGTCATCTACGGGGGTTTGATCCCTGTGGCAAGGAATGGGAATGTGAGTACCTGTGTGAATGTGTGTGTGTGTGTGAGAGAGAGAGAGAGAGAGAGAGAGAGAGAGAGAGAGAGAGAGAGAGAGAGAGAGATTGTCTGTTCTTGTTCTGCATGCCTGTCTACAGCTAAGCAATCATATTTGTAGTAAATTGCAACCTATCCTCATTATATTACTTGACATTCCAACTTGGGATTTCCATTGTTAGGCATCACACTCTCAAATCTATTTTCCATTTGCCAGTATTTGGGTGGTTGCAAAAATCAGACAAAAATCCGCTGTGTTATTTATAGGAATTCATGTTCTTGCTCTGAGGAAATAATAAAGACATTAATGAGCAAGCTAAGTGTGAATGAGTGGAGTACTTCTGAGACTGTAGTAACTCTGTACAGTGGATTCATTTACAAGGCATACGTAAGTACATGACTTGTAAAATATCAACCAAAACTGTCAATGTGTACTTGCTCAGAATAATAGGAAATAATTGTGTACAACAAACTAAACTTGATAAGAAAATTGGTACACAAATATTAGCAACATACCTGTAAGTAGTTAGTAATGGTTATTCATTTGCATCATAAGTTATACATGTAGAGTATTTCTTATGAAATTTTAAATCAAACTTTTTATTAATTTTTGTTTTTGATTCCAGTTATAATATTGCCATAACTGGAATCTGGTGATTACTTGCATGAAGTGACAATGAGCTGAATGTTTTGCAATGAATCCTGATAACAAGAAACATTGCAATGAGACTACATGGTCACTGTGGTAATTACTAACATGTAATAAAAATCAGCAAAAGTTAATTTGTTGAAAAACAAAATTCTCCAATTTCACACATCAAAGAAAACAGGTTTTCCTTTATCTAACATACTCATTCAGTCAAGTAAGGGTCTACTATCCATCCATAACTTTACTACTTTACCAAGACAGTTTATTAGTGACCTTCATGGCAAGCAATTTCAGTTAACTTATAAGAGTGCATATGTCTTTTTACAAAGAAAAGTTTTGTGCATATGGGCCTGATTGATATAAAAGTGTAGAGATTCTCCATGACTCCTTTGGAATACAAGGCTTCCTTGTGGTGCCATCTGAGGTTTCTAAATGTGATTGAAATTACTTTTTCACTAACAAGCCCAATATGGCTAAATCTATTCACTTTTATCCATTTCTCCTCAAATCTTACCACACTCTCAACACAAGACACCTCACACAGTGAGGTAATTTTGATGACTTATACTGGTTAAAGCTCTGTATGAGTTTGCCATCAGAAGATTCTTGTTATGAACTAATCAGGTTCAAGCAGAATTATTACATATACATATAATCTTCCTCACATAGAACCCACAGCGAACATAGCTCTGAACAATCTTGTTATACTTCACACAACTCTTACTCACAGCTTTAGTTCCCCTATCTCATATCTTCCCAACTTCACAGAAGTTCTTTCATGAACCTTGCAGGCCCAGCACTCCTGGAAGAAAGAGTATTGTGGATACATAGCTTAACAACAACCTAGGAGATCTTTCCAGAATGAAATTTTCACTCTGCTATGGAGTAGGCACCAATATAAAACTTCCTGGCATATTATAACTGTTTGCCAGACCAGGATTCAAACCCAGGAGTTTGGAAGAAAAGATGCAAAGTACTGGGGGAACTGCAGCTGCGAGGATGAACTCTGAGGTGTGCACAGGTAGTTCAGTTGGTAGAGTGCATGCCTGTAAAAGGCAAAGGTCATGGGTTCAAATCCCAGTTTGACACACAGTTTTAATTTGCCAGGAAGTTTCATGTCAGCACATGCTCATCTGCAGAGTGAAAATTTCATTCTGGAAACATCCTCTAGGTTGTGGATAAACCATACCTCCACAATACCCTTTCTTCCAGGATTGTTGTCCTGAAAGGTCCACAGGAGAACTTCTGTGAAGTTTGAAATGTAAGAGGCAAGATACGGGTGGAAAAAAAAGGTGTGAGTATGGCCTGTGAGTCACGAACAGGTAGCTCAGTCGGTAGAGCACTTGCTAACAAAAGGCAAAGGTCCTGGGTTTGAACCCTGGTCAGACTTACAGTTTTAATCTGCTAGAAAGTTTCAGTTTAATGTCTTACTGAACCTCCACCACTTTTATCAGATACCCTATTTAAGTCTAGTGAAATAGTTGTAAAGTGCTTGTGTGGAAATTGAAAGTTAATGGGATTGAATGCCATTTGACAATGGATCTTTTTGTGTCTCCAACTTAGTTAGCACTCAACTCCTAACCCTTCCGTTGGTACAGATGTGCTGAGCGCACTTTTGTGATCATTGTACTGATCATTTGTGCTGAGACATGGTGTACAATTAGATTTTAAGAAACCTATTAGGTGAAAAAAAATTGATTTTTGCTGATCTTTCAGTTTGATGTATTTGCTCAATAAAGGACTGGATTTCATTTCATTTTTCATTACAGTTACTATGTTGCATCAAATTAATTTTTTTAATAAATGAAAGGCAAAATTTTCAAGAATTTGCTGATGTAAAACGGCACTGAAAGGACTTTAGCTCATATAGTGTGATATACAGAAGGAATATAATGTATTGAAATTTTATTTAAAATGATTTACAGAACATCATCTCTCTCTTCATTCTTGAGGCATAGCATTTTATATATAAAATGTGATGCACCCAATTCTGTCCCTGGACATCAGCAATCATGCAGTAATTAAGAGTCATATTTCATAAACAGTTAAAGATATCAAAACACAGGTTTTTAAAAATTATAGCTCACAAAGAGGCACACTAATTTGTTCAATAAATACTTTTGAAGGTATTTATTTACTAAGAAATGTTAACAAATTATTCACAGCAGTGAGAGGGACAGCAGAATGGCATGTGTAAACGCATTCAGAACAACTAATGGAAAGACTAAATGGGTGTGTTAATACATCAAGAACACCTGGGAACAAAAGTAGTGGTAAATATTAACACATCTAGAGCACCCGAAGAGTTAATGATGTGCTTACGAGTTGTGCCACAGAGGCCAGGGATGGCAGTCATGCGTGGAGGAGTTATGTCTGAATGATTGTGTGAATGTATGTATGATCTTTTTCTGATGGAGGCTGTGGGCTTGTGTAAATATGATAGTCCTTCTATGTGCTTGTCTGTGGTACTGCAATCATCTTTACAGTGATCTGCTACATAACCTCAAATATTTATACTGTTAATTACTATGATGTGATACCCACTCATCATGACATATTTTGATCAGTCACCAATGAAAACATTTTTATGACCTCTCTTATAATAAGTACTACTACTTATAGGCCATTTCAAAGCAAAGCCCAGACTTTCTTTTCCATATTTAATTTTAGTGAGCAACTGTTTTACCTCTCAGAGTCAAATTTGCAAACAAACCAAAAAGTACTGAATTGGCATGACTCATCTTTACATAAACCTTTTAAAAGACTATTAACAGCTGTTTGAGTCATATTTAATGATAATATATTATTTTCAAGAGCCATCTTTCTCTTGTCTATGCTGTTTATTGTCCGAGTCTTTCTTCCATACAGGGCTATACTCCAAATTGTTTCACAAAATACTTTGTCCACTACCCTAAGTGTTAGCAGAGCTGATCTAAATTTATTTATCCTTGTATTACGTCCACTGAGGTTAATCTTTTTATCTCTTTTAAAGAAATTAGCTACTCCAATCAATTATCTCCCAAGTACTTTGCTATCTCTGACAGAATTTTAATTTTAGTTATATCTGATGAAAGAGGAATACAAAGCTGCTCAATGGCCAACAAATTAACATCTTCACTCAGAAACATCAAAGTTAAGGTCAACACATCTGGTTAACAACTTTCTTCTCTTGCTACATCTTTAACTAATTCCTAAAATAAAAACAATACATTTCGTCATCACAACACACACATTAAAGAATTAGAAATGTCGAACTGCAATTACATTCCAACAAGAACGCATAACAAATTATATGAGCCTCAAACACACACACACACACACACACACACACACACACACACACACACACACACACACACTTTTTACAAAATATAAAATACTTACTGTTGCTGTTTCATCATCTGCCACACATCGAATCATAACACCAAGATCTGAAAAATGTACACCTCGTTGCTTCCAGCCTGCTCTTGCTATGGTCAGAGGGTAATTTCTACGAGTCATCAAGAGCATCCGTATTAATCGTTCATGGCCTTTCACTACAAAATAGCCTCCCCACTCTTCCGCATGTTCACCTCTGCTTATCAGTTCTTTTGGTGAAAGTCGAGCTAAATGGCATCTGTCTGACTGGAAAACATGTACTTCAAATTACGATAAAAAAACTTACAATGCAGAAATAAAACACAGCTCAAGACTTTATTTTTCCTCTTTTAGATTTGTAGATAGACTATCATAACATTTTGAATAGGTACATTATAATTCATCATTTAAATAAATCATGTTTATAATTAGAGGAAAACATCACATTTGTGATCAAAAAATAGAACACTTAGCAATTAGATCTAGTAACAATCACGTCCAAAACAAAAAGTCTAGCCATTTTTCATCTTGCAAACATCTTCTTTCCAATCCAAGGACACAGTTCAGGATTTTGTAGTAGACTTTTCCAAAAGAACAGACACCAAAATAATAATTGTACATATGCCCCCAACAGGCAACTGACAATTTCTGTGAGAATGGACAAATATGCTTGATCACTTTTGGGAATACAGTTGTACTATGAACAAGAGGAAATAACTGGCAGTGTGCTTTAGCATCAAAATGTGCGATATGATGAGAATTTGAAAAGAACAGGAAGTGTGCCTGGGTACTGTAATTGGATACAATGACCGCTGGCCTGAAGCAAGAAATCCGGGTTCAAACCCCAGTTCAGCACAAATTTTCAACTTCACCACTGAATTTATTTCAATGCTCTGCAACAGTTGAGAAGTTTGAATATTTAAAATTTGTAAATTTACGGTCATTAATGTCAACCAATTGTGTCTCTTCTTTTCCACATGTCTGAAAGACAAACACCACATTGCAATTGCCTAATGTAGTATGTGAATCTCTAACAAAATGTATCAAATCCCTCAAAACAAACAATACATTTCAACATTCTGGGATTGCTTTCACATGTCTTTTACTGTTAGGTTTAAAGAGTGTGCAGGCGAGAGTGCCAACACAGCTCCCTTCTCAGTTTGCATAAATTTTGCCTGTACACTATTATATAAATAGGCAATATTAGCATAATTGTTAAACCATTGGCCTCTACAATTAGATGTAGGCAAATCAAAATGTCTAAAAATATCAATAATGATGAGATTAAGCTGTAGTACTTAGTGTGGAGTACAGCCTTAAAAAATATTCTTATCTCTCTAATGAAGCATCCACAAATATTCTATGGACACTAAATTACCCTTTGGTGGCTATGTCTGTCTGCTATTTTTGGAAAATACTCTGCACTCTCGATATCAGCCAATACTGTTGAATGAAATGCATGACTTAAAATAGCCACAATTTAATTTTGTACACCATAGTATTTCCATTTATGAGTTTTTTGCTGTAGCCACATTGAAAGTTGCTGGTTATATTCAAACCACAAATGCATTAAATAGTCAAAGTTACTAGTAGCATCAATGTGCCCTCGTATTACAAGCCACTGCACTGCTAAGTAATTACATATGGTTTTTGCTGTAGCTGGCAGAAAGAACACACGAGCCGCACACCGGCACAATGCGCCCCGGACAGCAGACGCAGCAAGTAAGGCCTAGCCACCAGAGCGCGCATTTAGCCTCAGCAGTGCGCTCTACCAGCGGATCAACATCAACTCCGCCAGTACAGCCCAGCCATGCCAGTGCAATGTGAGCAGCGCCCAGGCTATGTCTCGTGTAAGTGCCGCACAGTGTTAGGCTCTATCGTGTGTTGTTTACTACACAAGTGGCGACGATTAGGGTCATCTTTGCAGGTGTTGTTTTGTTCGTCAGGTTACACGAAGGTCCAGGAATGGAAACTTTAGTTCAAGTTTTGGTTGAGCAGCAGAAGGAACTCATGGCCATCATGCAGCAGGTGATTCCAGTGCTGCTCTCAAAACAGTCTGCTTTGGCGCCATTCCCCTCTCTCTTTGCCCAGTACAACAAGACGGCCGAAGATTGGGACCCCTATGAATATCGCCATCGGCAGTATTTCTAGGCCTTTCATGTTGATGCTCTATTTTTGTCGTGGATTTCCACCTCGATGTATCAGGTGATGCGGCAATTAGCTCTGTCACAAGAACCGTCATCCTTGTCTTTCGATGCTTTATGGTTGTTATTGTCATCCTATTATCGCTGCCCCACGCATGTCGTGGCTGCACGTGTTGAGTTTTGTGACGGAGAAATCAAACGAGTCGTATGCTCACATTATGATTTCCGATGTCATTGTTTGTTTGGCCCCAGATAGAGAGGTCAGGCACAAGACTCTGCAGTTGGAAGACCCTTTCCTTGAGGAAGTCCTCTCTATTGTTTAATCCTACCAAGTCTCACATGACGCGGGTCATCAGTTGGAAGCCTAGTGCGATGTGGCGGCAGTGCAGGAAGGCGCAGACGTGTCCAATGCAGCAGGAGAGGACAACGTGCGGTCAATACAAGCCGACCGGTCCGGCCACTTCCGCCAGGCACGTAAACAGAGTTCCAACCGCCAGCCCCTCTTACCGTTCTGCTATACCAAACATGACCGATCAGTGTGTCCCTGGCATTGGGCCGTGTGCTGGAAAAGCAACAAAAATGGACATGTGGCAAAAGTTTACCGCTCAGTGGCACACAACACTGCTTCAGAGGATATGGACATAGATATTCAGGAAGTTTTAGCAGGTCTGGTGCCTGACAATACTACAAACAAGTTCTTAATCGAGGTTTCCATTCTGTCGCGCCGACTCCACCTGCAAGTAGATACAGGCGTGGCAGTGTCTTTGTTGAATGCACAAATGTACTCAGAAGATGTTCCATATCACTCATTGGCATCTTTGACATCCGAATTTCGAGACGTCTTTGAGGGAGGCATAGGGCGTGTTTCCGATTTTCGGGCCCACTTAACATTAAAGCCGGGAGCGCACCCGCAGATCCCCTTGGCTCTCCGCCCTCAGGTAAAGGCAGAACTGGATCGGCTGACAGCCCTCGGGGTGGTTCTATCCACATCTTCCAGTGAATGGGTCACTCTTTAGTTATTGTGAGGAAACCTACTGGCAAACTGCGCCTTTGTGGCTACTTTAAGACCACCGTCAATTCCCAATCAGTAGTGGACACCTACCCACTGCCTCGTTCAGAAGAAGTGTCTGCCCAGCTAATGGGAGGCCAATTTTTTTCTAAGTTCGATCTTTCGAAGGCGTACCACCAGATATCTCTTGAATACTCCAAACGTCTGGCAGTAATCAACACCCCGTTTGGCCTTTTTCAATACCAGCATCTGGCCTTCCGGATGGCTGGGGCACCGACCATATTTTTACCTTATCTCGAGCAGGTCACGTCAGCAATCCCCCACTGCATCAATTACCTTGATGACATAATAGTCACAGGTCATGACAGGTAGTGCGTAGGTATCCAGGCCATGTAATATTAGTTGGGGTAGACTTCAACCTAAAGAGTATAGATTGGGACCTCTCTAGTTACATTTCAGGCGGTACAGACAAGTAGTCTTGCGAGCTACTTTTGGACACATTCTCCGAAAACTGTCTTGAGCAGTTAAACCGGCAACCCACGCACAATGGAAATATTTTAGACCTTATAGCCACGAACAGGCCAAACCTTAATAACGATGTCTGTGTAGAGACAGGAATTAGTGATCATGATATCGCCATAGTGTCGATGGTGGCCAAAGTTCATAAACTAATCAAGAAGGTTAGGAGCGTGTTTTTGTTGGGAAGAGCCGATAAGCAAATGTTAAGATCGCACTTAGAAAATGAATGGGCATCATTTAATTCTGGGACTATGGATGTAAAGGAATTGTGGACTAAATTTAAGTGCATTGTAAATAAAGGGTTAGAGAAATATGTGCCAGTAAACACGATCAAGGATGGAAAAGATCGACCTTGGTATAATAATAATGGTAGAACGCTGCTGAGAAAGCAAAGACTGTTGCATGCTCGATTAAAAAAAAAAAAACACGCAAATGATGACAGTCAAAAGTTAGTAGAGATTCATGCGTCTATAAAAAGATCGATACGCGAAGCATACAATAATTACCACAGCCATACCTTAGCAAAAGATCTTTCCAAGAATCCGAAAAAAATTCTGGTCCTACGTAAAATCGATAAACAGGCCAAAGCCCACTGTCCAGTCACTCGTTGATCATTCCAGGGCAGTAATAGAAGAAAGCAAACAGAAAGATGAAGTTCTAAATTTAAACTTTAAGAAATCTTTCATGCAGGAGGACCGCACAAATATACCATCATTTGATCAACATACTAATTCCAAAATGAAGGACATAGTAATAGGTATTTCTGGTGTAGAGAAGCAGCTGAGAGAGCTAAATACGAAAAAGTCTGCTGTTCTGGATGGAATATCAGGTCGGTTTTACAAAGAGTATTCTGCGGCATTGGCCCCCTACTTAGCTTGCATTTATTGTGAATCTTTAATTCAGTGCAAAGTTCCTAGTAATTGGAAAAAAGCGCAGGTGACTCCCGTTTATAAGAAAGGAAAGAGAACTGACCCACACAATTACAGGCCAATATCATTGACATCAGTTTCATGTAGAATTTTGGAGCATATTCTCAGTTCGAATATAGTAAATTTCCTTGAAACGGAAAAGCTTCTTTCTGTGAATCAGCACGGGTTTAGGAAACATCATTCATGTGAAACTCAGCTTGCCCTTTTCTCACATGACATCTTGCGAGCCATGGATGAAGGGCAACAGGCGGATTGTGTTTTTCTCAACTTCAAAAAGGCGTTCGACACAGTACCACACTGCAGACTGCTAACGAAGATACGAGCTTATGGAATAGGTTCACAGATTTGTGACTGGCTAGAAGACTTCCTAAGTAATAGAACGCAGTATGTTGTTCTCGACGGTGAGTGTTCATCAGAGACGAGGGTATCGTCAGGCGTGTCCCAGGGCAGTGTGATAGGACCGCTATTATTTTCTTTCTATATAAGTGATCTGATGGACAGAGTAACTTGTAATTTGTGGCTGCTTGCTGATGATGCTGTGGTGTAAGGGAGGGTATCGTCTTTAACTGACTGCAATAGCATACAAGATGACTTGGACAAATTTTCTAGTGCAAAGCTCTCAATGTAGAAAAATGTAAGGTGATACGCATGAGTAGGAAAAACAATCCCATAATGTTCGAATACAGCATTAGTAGTGAGCTTCTATATGTTGTCGCATTGTTCAAATATCTAGGCATAACATTGTAGAGCGATATGAAATGGAACGAACATGTAAGGACAGTTTTGAGTAAGGAGGAATGCCGACTTCGGTTTATTGGGAGAATTTTGGGATGTACTTCATCTGTAAAGGAGACCGCATATAAAATGCTTGTACGACCACGTCTTGAGTATTGCTCAAGTGTTTGGGACCCACAGCAGATCAGTTTAAAGGAAGACATAGAAGCAGTTCAGAGGCGAGCAGCTAGATTTGTTATTGGTAGTTCGACCAATGCGGGAGTGTCACGGAAATACTCCAGCAACTCAATTGGGGAAGGAAAGATGACGTTCTTTTTGTGAAATTCTGTTGAGGAAATTTAGAGGGCTGGAATCTGAGGCTGAGTGTAGTACGATCTTGCTGCCGCCTACTTACATTTCGCGTAATGATCACAAAGACAAGATAAGAGAAATTAGGGCTCGTATGGAGGCATATAGGCATTCTTTTTTTCCTCGTTATATTTGGGAGTGGAATAGGAAAGGAAATACCTAGTAGTGGTACAGGTACCCTCCGCCACGCATCTTACGGTGGATTGAGGAGTATGTATGTAGATGTATACCCTTTTTCTCAAACTCCGGTCCGTGGGCCTGCGGTGCAATCTTAGTAAATCGAAGTTCTTTCAACCATCCCTCCTCGGGTACTTGGGCCATGTCATCTCTAGGCACGGCGTCCAGCCTTTGGCGAGTTTGGTGCAAGGTATCAGGAACATTCCTCCCCCCTCTTCACTGCAAGAGTTGCAAGTTTTTTTTTTTTATTTTTTTTTTTTTTTTTAGGTAAGATTGCCTCTTACCACCGGTTCATCCCCAGGGCTTCCACCTTGGCTCATCCCCTGTACCGCCTTCTGTGCAAGGGTGTCCCTTTTGAGTGGTCTCCCGCATGCGAGCGGGCTCTTGCTTCTTTGAAGGATCGCCTCACGTCAGCCCTGTGATTGGCGACTTACGACCCCTCTAAACTGTTGGTCCTGTCTACAGATTCTTCGCAGTATGGGGTGGGGGGGGGGGGGCATCCTTGCACATCGTGATGCACATGGTTCCAAACAGCCGCTGGCATTTGCATCTAAGACTCTTAACCCAGCTCAGGCCCATTACTCGCAAGTGGAGAAAGAGGCCCTGGCCATAGTCTACGCCGTGACCATGTTTCACCTCTTCTTGAATGGCCCGAAGTTTCAGTTAATCACAGACCATAAACCATTAATATCATTGTTTAGCCCATCCTCCAAAATTCCAGATAGGGCAGCTCAATCCTACAGTGCTGGGCCCTGTTCCTTTGAAAGTACCAGTATGACATTCATTTTCGCCCCACTGGCCAGCACACCACCACCGATCGGGAAGAGATAATGTGTTTTCATTTGGATGTCACTTCCCACCACACAGTGGATGGCTTTCCGATCGCTAGTTCTCGAGTCGCAAAGGCGATGCTGGCAGATTCAGTGCTTCGGCAAGTGGCGCATCTTGTTCAATGGGGATCGTCTCCCGGGCTCCAGGCCGTGCTTATGACCCTCTCCGCAACTACTTTGTTCTGCGAGACCGCCTCTCCATCTTAGAGGGAGTTCTTCTTCTTTCGACTACGGATACAGATCTCCACATGGTGGTTCCCGCGAGTTTGTGGTGTGAAGTTCTCCAGCTGTTGCACAAGGGACACTGGGGTGTTTCCTGTACTGTCTTTGGCTTGCATTGACAGAGAAATAGAACATCTAGAGGCGGCTTGCCCCCAGTGTGCTAGCCAACAAGGTTTTCCCAGGGCGGCATTCTCTCCCTGACCTCCTGCAACCCAGTCCTGGGAGCACTTCCACATAGATTTTGCGGGTCCCTTTTTAAACTGTTATTCGCTCATTGTAATTGATGCATATTCACAATTATCTTATGTGGTTCACTGCTCTTAAATCACTTCCGACATTGCCATCCAAGCACTTTCCAAAATTTTCTTAGTGGAAGGTCTGCCAGTCACACTAGTATCAGATAATGGGCCTCCGTTTCTTTCGCATGCTTTCCAGGACTTTTGTACGCGATTCAACATTCGTCATGTTCACTCATCCCCCTTTCATCCACAATCAAATGGGGAAGCTGAGCGGATAGTGCATACATTCAGGCATTTCCCACTGAGGAGGCACTGACATTTTTTTATGGCCTTTCAAACTACTCCAATGGGGGAACGCAGTCCCGCAGAGCTCCTTCACGGCTGCCAACTGCGGACACTGCTGCACCTCCTCTGCCCTGATCCTCGCCAGTCTTTGCCCCTGGGGACGCCAGGTTTTCCACCAGATACATCAGTCTGGCCACAGGGATATGGTCGCAAACCCCACTGGATACCTGCAGTTGTCCTGCTCTGCAATGGCCGCAGGCTCTACAACTTTAGAGTAGGGGACCGGGAGGTACGTCATCACCAAAATCAGCTACGCTGCAAAACAGACTCCCCCACCCCACAGGCACCAGATTCTAAATGGCAGATGCCCCAGTTCAGTGCAGCAGTTCCTCAGGGTATTCTCACTCTGTTCCCATCTGAGCTTCAGCCTCCTTACGAGGAGCATCGCCTGCTGCATCCCTCCAGGGCTACATCAGCACCACGGTCGCCAGAGATTACCCAGAAAGAGCTTCCCCCCTCGGGCTAGCCCGCTGTCTCAGGAGGAGGGTGCCACCACCGGGTGGCCTTCGCCTCCATCTACACTGCCTTCTCATCCATGTGCTGCCATGGACCCAGAGTTTGACATCTTCTTGCCAGTTCTGTCCCGGGGTTCGGTGGGGGGTTGATGGGTGGCCTATTCGTGTGGGACATTTCCAACCATAGTCAAAGGTCCAAGCTAGAGGGTCGGCCAATCCATTCGACTCCAGCACTGCAATGGACGTGAAAGTCACCGCTCCCTCGAGGTGCTCATCGCTCCCTCTAGGTACACCACCTTCCCTCTGCAGGAACCACCGGTTCGTCAGCCCCCTGAAGGAGGAGGAGTGTAGGAGCTGCCAGAAGGATTGTGCAAGGCGCGCACCAGCACGGTGTGCGTAAGGCCTGGCCACCAGAGTGCGCGCGTAGCCTCAGCAGTGTGCTCTACCAGCAGGTCAGCATCAACACTGCTAGTACGACCTGGCTGTGCCAGTGCGATGTGGGCCACGCTAAGACTCGTGTAAGCGCCACACAGTGTTAGGCTTTATCGTGTGTTGTGTACTACAATTTTCTTTCACTTGTCAGATTTTCTTTGGAAATCTGGCTATATACTCTGGCATTTAATTTAAGGAATAGAGTTATAGTACAGCTTCTCTGTGGTAACACGGTGTTTAGTGTGCTTTCAACTTTTTACCCATTTCTTCCAGTTTGAAATATCAATTTCTGAGAAAGGGTTCTTTTCCTGTTTGGGAGAAATTAAAAACGATTGTTTGAAATATTTTTTTGCATATTTGTAAAAAAATATAATAAAATCAAATAAAAATTTAAAAAAATAAAGAAAAATGTTTCTTTTACCATACTGTAATTGATCCATGGAAATTGTTGGCTCCAAAGATGGCTAATAACTTGCAAGAATTTTTTACAGGAACAAACCTGTGTGTACTAAACTGCACAGTAAGGTGTGAAAGGCTGATCAACAATTTGACCAACTACAGTAAGACTGACGACTGTAAACATTCTGAAGGTGGACAGTGACAATCACTGGCAATAAGAGTAACGACTCAGCAATGTTCACCATGGCAATAACTAGCCATTGTGTTGACAGTGTTATTTAGTGAGGTGTGTTGTGTATATTAATTATCAAATTCAGATGCTCTAGAGTTACCTCCTTCTACCAACTCACCAACTTTCTTGTTACTTATGCACCACACCTATTATGCATTCATTTATTTTAGAACCTATAAACTGGCTACCCCGGGAGAAGGAGGCAGGACTAGATGTTCTACTTGCTGCACATAGGGTACTTTATGCATTATGCCCATAGCTGTGATATGGTTAATGCCACAGCAGGGTTTACAAATCAAACAGTATAAATCTGACATTTGAGCAATTTGGAGACATGTAGAAATTAAGCCAAGTAATATGAAATCAGTGTGAATGTTAGTGCAGGTAGTTTGGAAAGGCCACTGGGTCCATGTCAACTGTAACATGGTCTTGTTAGGTGTCTTCAAAGTAACAAACAAATGTACATATTTTATCTTTTTATGTCTCCAAAATAAGCAGAGCATAAATCTTTGGTTTTCATTACCTGACAAAATAAAAGTCTAACATCAAAATTCACTATTTTTAATTATTAATTTTTAACAAGCAAAATTCTAGAAGTCCAATTTGAAAATACTGATCTTTAATTTAGAATGAAAAATAAATTTACATTTTTACTTCTGTCTGTCTAATACTTTCACAACCATAAATTCTTATGTGATATGACCCTTTTTTTTCCATTTGATACCAATACAGGAGACAAATTACCTTAATCATAATTGGAATATCACCAAAATAAACATCAGACTCAATACTTTGTTTGCCAGCAACAGAGCATATTACTCTGCCTATCATCCTTCCTCTGTAGGTATCTGCTCTCTGCCTACATTCTGTTGGAAATACTTCCAAATTTTTTGAACCAACGACACCTTGTGGCACTAGGGGAGGAAGAAT
The DNA here is from genome assembly GCA_026315105.1 of Locusta migratoria. Lineage (NCBI taxonomy): Eukaryota > Metazoa > Arthropoda > Insecta > Orthoptera > Acrididae > Locusta > Locusta migratoria. The sequence continues at coordinate 322,033,797 of CM048745.1, read as the reverse complement.
CTGTATATCCTGTAAAAAAAACATAAATATATTGCAATGACATATCACTGCACATTCTTGTATTTATTGTACAACTTTAGGTCATTTTTTACTGTTAGCAATACCATTGTTGAAACCTCATGAGGCAATGAAAAGTTTAATGCGTTTCCAATTCTTAAGTTAAATAAAATTAAACAGACTATGATTCTGAACATTGCTTTTCTTAAATGCAGCAATTATAAAATAATGTAAATGAAACAAGAGACACGAGACATAAAAAACATGTAAGGGAACGTGTTCAAGTCATACAATATATAAAAATTAATGTTTGTTAGTTTGTCTTTTTGTTTGTATTTTATCCATGGCAATACTGTACATCCGACTGTGATGGCTGAGGATGCTTTACAATTAGTTAATTCGTTTCTTATGACTTCACATTGAAATGGCTGGACGGATATGAACGAAATTTGGAACAGAGGTAGCTTATATCCTGATTAATACATGGGATACCTTTCATAATCCACCATGTGCTGGAGGGTATCTTACAATGGGTTAATACATTTGCTACTCCTCCATGGTTAAAAGAATGCACAGATTTGAATTAAATTTGGAATGGAGATAGCTTATACCCTGCATTAATACATGGGCTACCATTTGTAAGCCATCATACGGAGTGTAGCAGAGGATACCTTACAATGGATTAATATGCTTGTTTCTCTTCATGCTGAAACAGCTGGACCAATTTGAAAGAAATTTAGAATTCAGTTAGCTTATACCATGAATTAACATGGAGGATACCTTACAGTGGGTTAACACATTTGTTACTCTTCACACTGAAACGGCTAGATGAAATTGAATGAAATGTGGAATGAAGACAGCTTATTAACAAAGGACAATCTTTCATAAGTATCTGTAAGTGCATGATGGAGTGTACTTTACAACAAACATCTGACGTGTCTGACTGAGGAGGTGGAGGATGAGTTTGACTTGAGAGACGAGGAGGTGATTGGCATAGAGAGACCCAGCAGGAGATGAACAGATAAGCGGAGTAAATAAGAGATGAACAGAGAGAGAGGGGAGAAGGAGGAAATGGACAGAGGGAGAAGGAAGCAGACCGTGAACAGAGAGAAAAAAGGGAGGGAGGCAGGGAGGGGCTAACGTAAGACTAGAATAAATACCGTAAGTGCCTGGGGGAGTTCTAGCTCTCAGCTAGTATAAAATAAATCAAATTTGTTCATAATGAAAATTACATGCCACATGAATACTAGCAGGGTTTATAAAAATTAATACATTGTGGTTAGCCACTATGGTCTACCGTAGTGCTCGCTATTAAAAGCAGCATCGTAAGTAGAGCTAAGTGAAGCTAGCAAATCAACTTTGAAGATTTAGCATCTTGAAATTAAAATTCAGCATTGCTTTAGCGTTTCTATTTTTCAGTGTATTTAGGCATTTAAATGAGGTATGGAAATTTTATTGCTTTGACATAATGACTAGCGATCGCATCACAAAAGTGAAATAAAGGAATTTTTGTCATGAACATTAAGGCCAGATGGAAGAAACAGCAGAAGATAGCTGAAAAGACAACAACAATGTTAGTAAAAAGTTATTCCCCTATGTTTAAAAAAATAAATAAATAATTAAATAAATACGTGAACAAGTCAGTATTTCCTGAAGAAGGCTCCTGTAACGGATCCGAAACATTGGAGAAATATATCATCATGACGCGGTAAATAGCTCAGAAGAATTTCAATTTTAATACATGAACTGTTTATAATTGGAAACAACACAAAAATTGTACAGTGTGTAAACTGTTAGATGGCAGAGTTGTGAGGGGGGATCGGGGAGCAGAGGAAGCAAGTGCCACCTCACACCTTGGCAGCCGCGGGGAGAGGCGAGCGGGGGAGACAAGCCACGCCTACGTCCTGCAGTGCTGACACACAAACTGTGCGGCATGTTTCCGCGAAAGTACAGGTAGCGCACATCGCTTTAAATGTTGGTTGTAAATGAAACAAAGCAGCACACTCACGAGGATGGTTGATAACGATACGAACTACAAGAATCACTCACTTAAGTTACATATTACACAAAACGGAACACTCAGAACACTGGTATGCAAACAGCAAGACAGCAGACGTCTATTGGTGCCTCCCACAGCACTTTCAGTCAGTAATGTTGGCTGCAGCCTCGAAACAAAGACTGCCTGCCGAAGCCACTCGACGTCTACCGACTTGTACCGATTCAGGGCTAGGGAGAGCTCTGCCATCTTACAGTTGACACATTGTACTTGTAGATTCCACTGAAGATGCCTTTAAAATAACAGGAGAAACACATCTGGGAGAAATAAAATCAATTGTAGCAAACACAAGTAGTTTTTTTCCACCTTCAAAAATGAAGAGCATTAAGGCTATCTTCTTTCAGATAGGCATTCCATCAGTACCCAATTTTAACATAATTCAATCAATGTAAGTGTAGGCTTCTGGCCATTCTCACTGTCATCGTCAATGAAAATTTTCAGGCTATGTCAACACATTTTACATTTATGTTTCGGTAACTTGCAATAATGGTTAAAAAGTCCTGTACTTTAATGACAGTGGCAAAAAAAGCTGTCATTCCAAAAATTTTAGCAACCATATTTACTGCTTTCCTAGCAAATATTTCTGTGTTTGGTGCAAGGATGTTAAATTTATATCTCTGTGTGGATGAAGCAAGTGAACAAAAGATACAACACTGATGAGCAACAAATTAAAAAATTCTACACTATACATTCACAAGCAAAAAGTTTTTTTAAAACTAGATGTGTGTTTATTACTTTACTAGCTTATGATTACCTGCATCGCTGGGTTAAAGTTTTATATCAATAGTTTCATAAATGCAATATTGAAGGGGGGAAAACTGCAGTGAGAGACTTTGCATTTAGTTCTTTAATATTTTTTAATTCTTTTTGTTATTACTTTTTAAATTCTTTTTATTATTACTTTTTTTATTTCATCACCAACATAATGAATTGTGTCCCTTATTCTACGTGATAGATTTTTCAAAAAGCATTGAATAGCTGTTGCCAAAATCAGCACACTATGCCGATGCTGTAAGTAAAATTGTACCCCTTGTTGTAGTGAATTACACCACAGTTAAAAGAATGAAAAAATGAAGCATCGGCATCTGTTTGTTAGTTGGTGTGCTATGTAACTAACGTCTCTTCAATTTCTCCTTTTCTGTACTTTGGCGTTTTCTACGCATTCCTAAACATAACAAACTCAAAATCTAATGAGGATAGTGAGATCAGAAAAGAAACTGCATACATTAGATTTTCCTTGCAAAAAATTCTTACGTAAATATATTCAAAGAATTCACATGGAGGTAATTTCAGAACTGGCAATGCAATTTTACCACTTGAGCAGCATATACTTATATATGACTTATGAACTTTCCATCACAGACATACATTAAAGTATGTCTACAGTCTGTGTATTGCCTGTGTAGTTAATGGATGTCTGTGTTTTCCTTTGAATAAATCTCGATTTAAGAATTATACAGTAACTGTATTTTCACATGTACGATAAACTTCTTAAGTCTCGGAGTAAGTAGCTTTTCCTAAAAGTATTTGGTACAACTGCATTTAATGCGGCCCAGCTACTGCTCGCTAGGTGGCGTAAAGACAATTCCTCTCATTCCCTGTGAATCGGTTTGCTGTTCCAGCTCTATGGTTGGCAAGTTCTCGATGTACCCTTGTCGGGTTAGTAAATTAGTAGTCTTCTCATTCCCTGTGAATCGGTACACACGATACCACCTAGTGAGCGCTAGCCAGGCCGCATTACATGCAATTCCACCATTTATTTATTGCTCTAGTAAAGCTAAAATAAAGACTACAACAGATGTTAATTATTCACCTAACTGAATGGTATTAATCTGTTACAAATGCGATATTATCCGCTAAACCAAAGTAACCTATGAATTATGAACTTTTTGTCACAGACATACATTAACGTATGCCTACGTATATTTGTCTCTCTAATCCAATTGTTGAGAACATTGATGTATTGCCAGTGTAGTTAATGCTCAGTTAATGTATGTCTGTGTTTCCCAGTGTTTCAACTATGAGTCTTTTTATCTTTGAGCATCTGTTGATCATTGTATCACTCCATATTTTACAGATTTTTGTTTGCCACACTAACCGACTGCCACACACCGCAACCAAAACACCATACTGCACACCATGAACCTAAAGGCTACTCTCATGCATAACTGCCATTGGTCTGCAGTGATTAATTTTGGCTACCAAGTGCAACACACACACACACACACACACACACACACACACACACACACACACGTCCCATGTTCCATTTTTATATATGTATATTGATTCATTTTTTACTTAAATCAACTTTGATGATTCTATATACCTCCAGGTATAAATGAAATATCCTTGGTTTTCACATGTCTCATATACTCTGTGGTAGCTCAGTGCATAAATGTGTCTTGGAAAGTTGAACAGGTCATCATATGTAGCACTTACATAGTTACACAGTAAGTATTTGTTACAAAACATAATTTTCAGTTTACAAGTCACTGCAAATATTAACAATGAGCTGTGAAAGTCACATAAAAAAGACACTCACATACAACACTTAAGCTATCGGCCATGGCTTTCTTCAGAATAAAAAACAATTACACAGGAACATGTCACACTCACACAACTGTCATCTCTGGCTGCCACACTCCGAATTTGGACTGTGGCATCAGGAATGAAGTATGTGTGACTGAAGTGTGCTTTGAGGCATTCTCTTTTCAAATCCTTCAGATGTCACAACCATGAAAGTTTCGTGTCAAATGTGAGACCCCGAAAAATCAGTGTCTTAAAATTTAGAACAGTGTTATCCATTTTCAGTTCACATAAATTTAAAATGGAACATACACAGACTTTTTGGTTGAAAATTTAAAAACAGTCTCCTCTCCCCATTCATCCAACCTGGATCCTGCCCCAAAATGAGATCCATCCTTCATGACATCCTCCCCAGTCCACCGAGAGTGTCTATCCGCCGCCCACCTAACCTAGTCCATCCCTATGAAATCCCCAAACCACCTTCCCTACCTTCTGGCTCCTACCCTTGTAACTGCCCCCGTTGTAAAACCTGCCCTATGCACCTTTCCACCACCACTTACTCCAGTCCTGTAACCCGGAGGGTGTACACGATCAAGAGCATAGCCACTTGCGACAGCACCCACGTGATTTACCAACTGACATGCCTGCACTGTGAAGCATTCTATGTGGGAATGACCAGCAAAAACTTTCCATTCGCATGAACGGTCACAGGCAGACAGTGTTTGTTGGTAATGAGGATCACCCTGTGGCTAAACATGCCTTGAGAACTCCGGAGATGGGAACTAGCCCTTCAGCATATTCTCTCTTCCAGTTGCCCACCTGGTCTCAACCTCCGCTAAATTCGAATTCCCACCCACCATCTTAACATCTTTTCCTCGGTTCTCTGGACAGAGCCTCTGCCTCAAGTGGTATCTCTGTCTAACTTCTTAACTTCTTTGCTTTCTACACTATGTTTGCCTAGGTGTACTTGTGTCTGTGTGAATGTGTGGGTGTGTGTGCATTTGTTTACCCTCCTTTTTTCCCCCCCAAGATAAGTCTTTCCTGTCCCGGGATTGGAATGACCTCTTACCCACTCCCTTAAAACCCTCATTATTTCCTTTTCCCTCTTCTTCCCCTCTGCCTGACGAAGCACTATTTATAACTAAAGAACGTCTGAACAGATTTGGCTCAAAATTGGTGGGGAGGTAGCTTAGAAGCAGGAGATGGACATAGGTTACTTTTTGTCCCATTTGACCACATATTATATCACAATTTGAGAAAAACTGAAAGTACGCTTGCAGCTGGGATCGTTTTCTCGATTCTCCAACAATCAGATTATTTATTCGCTATTCGCCTAGTGACTAAATACGCTGTAACAGAATTAACAAATATGCCAAGGATGTTAGAATAAAGGGAGATGGTGTTATGCAAACAAGGTTAAAACTGTCAGACAGATTTAACATGAAATATGGTTTCTTTACAAGCCCCTCCGTATTATTATTACCTCCATGATGTTATCGGTGGTGATCATATCTTTGGAGCATTGCAAAGATAGAATTGATGTTATTTTGTGGTATTTTTGAGTGTTACAAACAAATTAAGTACTGATCGTGGTTTATTTTTTAGAACAATGACTCCATTGTGCCGGCGTAATATCGGTCGGCGTATGTGCAACGCAATCTTACTACATGATCATAGTCAATGAGACCGACGAAGATCATACACAGCGCTTGGAGGTAAGTGGAAAAGAAATTCTCAAGTGTGATCCGTTATGACTATGAAACAGAGGGTACAGTCCAGTTCAACTCCCTCAGTTGCAGTTTACACACGAAATAATTTGGGACGTCGACAAAACAGAAGGCCACGCATGGCAATTATAATTGAATGTTTGGGGTACAGATACAATCCAGCAGTTGATTACACAGCGGATACATCAGTTGGCTTCAGAACAAACTGTCGCCATCTAAAATTTCATTGGCTATCTCAAGCTTTGCCACGATTGGTCGGCTTCATTCCCACAATCCAACAGCTGTTGCCAACATAGCTATACCACACATGTGTCACGGATTGTAAAATTTTACCAGTATGTAGCAATGTTGTTAATCGTGTTTCAATTTAGATTCCTAGTAAGACAAGAAATGAACGCAACACAAAGACTTTCGAAACGTTGTATTGCCATCCCACTTATTTTATTTCAATTAATTGTTTTGTTTCATATGGAATTTCTATTATTAAAGTATGATCATGCTACAGTTACTTTGTACCTAATTCAAAAACTCTTAAGAAGACATACATGTGTTATAAGAAACATTTCTATACTGCTTGCTGCTAGAAAAATATGCTAAGCTGTGCTGTAAACATGTGCGGTTTTGTTTTTTTCTTCCCAATCATTGTTAACATAAAACAGGTAAGTTGCTTTCATGCCTACACTTATAAATCAGACCTGTTCGTACAATGCAACCATTAAACATGTGGCCATTGAAGCTACTAACCTCAAAGATAGAGCTGCTCGAAACGTCTCTGTAATAAGCCATTTCCAGTTGATTTACCTGTCCATTTTGACTTCTATCCCCAATCAAGTTTCTGATTTCAATAACAATAAATAAGATCAGAGAGCTGGAAAGGAGGAGACAGAGTATGGGGGAATGAAATGGATTTAAAAAGGGGAGATGATATAGACGTAGACGCAGACAGGAAGGGGAGGAGATGGATATGGTGTGGTGTAAGAAGGATTGGTGTGAAGGTAGGGGGAGGAGATGGATAAAGGAAAGGGAAGTAAGGGATAGACATAGAGAGAAGGTACTGCGAAGCATTGCCGGGTTTTCTAGTTGTTAATACAAACAAACCTGTTTGTGACTATAAGTCTGGAACACTTACATTTTTATTACAACACAATACTGCTTATACTTACTGTCAATTTCAATGACACTCTCTCATTACTTGGAAGTGCAAACTGAACATCATCCATGTTCTCTAGAGCTCTATTTAAGCCTTGATCCAGCATAAAATTGAAGGATTCCACATGAGGTGCACCAAGGGACTGTAAAAACTGAAACAAAAGACAATAAATATTTTGTTGAATGTAAGATACTAGAATCAGTGTCGAACATGAGAATAATTAAAATATTTTCCTGTTTCCATTTGAAATGAAACAAGAGACTAGCACAGAGGTGTCCAACTCGTGGCCCAAAGCAACTACCAGTGCGGTCTGGCAAGTATCTACCACATGATCAATAAGATGGAGGGGGGGAAAAAAAAGATACAATAAATATTTTCAGATTTAAACTTTCCGTCAGATGCACTGGTCTACTATTTTATTGCTACTTCAACTGCAACTGTGAAACTAGAGATTAAGAGAAGTATAATTACATTACATCATGGAAATTCAAGGAAAGTCTGTGTTATTTATGTAAAGTTGTGATAAAGGACAATCTCAGCATACTTCTGATTAGTAAGAGTGGGTAGAAAGTAGAATCTTCCTGCTGATTGCAATTATTGCCATGGGTCATTCTTTGTCAATTCAATGCACCTCTCAACATGAACCTCTCAGATTTCTTTCAAATTCGGTGCATTCATTGACCCAGATAAGAGATATTTACACACGCCTCTCTCAACATAAATGATTGTAAATCTGGTTCTAATTCAGTTACACCCATGAAAATGATATCGTTGGAAAGTTCAGGAATATATCTTTACACCGATATTCTACATGGCACGTTTCTGACACTTTTCATACTAAAAGTCATTGACTTTGACCTTGAATATCTCAAAACAACCTATCTTCAATTTTTTTGGGGAAAAAAATATTGTATTGCTCCTGTATGTTACTATAAATATGGTAAACATTAAGATGGCACACCAAATGCATCAGGCAGAAAAAATTATTTGGTCACATTAAGTACACCATAAACATGCAGTAAGAAGCTAAGCACCCAGCTTTGTCCCACTTTAGGTCACGGTAGTAACACTAAAAGTGGGCCTTTGCAATCGTCTTTTGACAGCTCGAAATTTAAATGAAAATAACGGCGTAACCATTCCTCTGACACAAAAACTAAATAACCGAATACGTAGAGAAGAAAATTCTCTACAACTTTGCTCTATTATGTTTTTTTCATATCTTGCATCGTTTCAGAGATATTTGAGAAAATAATGGCGATTTTGCGATGTCTGTCTGTCTGTAATGTGTTCCCACATCAAACTGTTCAACTGATCGGCACCAAATTTTACAGACCTAATAGTTGGCCGTCAGAGACCAGAACCTCCCTGTTTTGAATGTTTTGGACTAAAAATATGTTAGTAACACAAAAAAAAAGCTGTTTGCAATGAAATTTTAATTGCGAATAAACTGTTCATCTGACACGATGACTGAATAACCAAATTTGTGAATTTGTAGAGAAGAATGGTGGTGGTGGTGGTGGTGGTGGACATGAGGGACCAAACAACGAGGTCATCAGTCCCTTTAACTCCGAATTGTATATGCCACGGAACCCAACAAAAAATGGGGGAAAGCTAAAAGACCATTCCACTAGGAATTAAAATCATCTCACCAACAAGACTAAAACCAACTTAGGGTAGTGAAAGCTACAGTGTCCACTCCCATAGCTCCGGAAGTGACTACAACCTTCTAAACCACAAGTTACTAACGGCACAGTGGTCAACATATCACAGCTTCAGAGTAGGGAGGAATAAAATGACATTAAAAAGTAAAAGAGTGGGGGACTTGGGGGGGGGGGGGGGAGAAGGCTCTAAACCCCACCAACAGCCAAGAGTCACAAACCCACTCACCCTGACCAAGCGAGTCCTAGAGCTGAGAATAAAACCTACTTTCACGCATGAAGGCAAGGATGCGATCAATAATTCGTGGGTCATCCGCCAAAACTAGAGGCAACGGAGGCGGTAGGCTATAGTCAACCACGAAGTGTCAAATGGAGAGGACATTCAACCAGAATATGAGACACGGATTGTACGGCTCCACAATCACAAGGTGATGGATTGTCATTGTGTAAAAGATATCCATGGGTCAGCCTGCAGTGTCCAATATGGAGGTGACAGAGGACAGTTGATTCTCTCCGGGAAGGGCGTAACGATGAACTCCAAGCTGCAGTCTTATCTTTGATGGTGCAGAGTTTATTGGAAGGGGCAGTAGCTTTCCAACTGCTATCCCACGAGGAGTGAAGCAAACATCTGATCTGCACCCACAGATCTGCACCCGGAATTAGAAAGGGAGGTGGGCAACGAGTAATTTCCGATCTAGCCAACCGGTCAGCCTCTTCATTCCCTGTAATACCAACGTGGTTTGGCACCCAGATAAAGGTAACGGAGCAGGCAGCACAATGAAGGTCAGCAAGGAGATCATGGGTGGAAATAACTAAAGGATGGGAGAGGAAACATCGATCAATGGCCTGCAGACTGCTCATAGAGTCAGCACAGATTAAACCACGTTCCACGGCAGTCTGTTTAATAAAACAGAGGGCTTTATAAATCGCCATCAGCTGTACCGTGAACACACTGCATGCCTCTGGCAGAGAATGGCATTCCGCCCCAACAGGAGATGTAAAAGCATATCTGGAGAGGCCCGCAGTTTTCGAGCCATCAGTGTAGAAAATAGAGGCTCCCTGAAACTCTTCTAGTACTGGGCGCACCAAACGCCAAAAGACCATGGGGGAAATTAAAGCTTTTGGGCCCTGGAAGAGATCCGACCGAATTAGTGGTCGCGGCACCATCCACGGGGGTGTGCGTGCAGTGAAATGGGGGGCGCAATCTATGGAAGGGAAGTGGAAATTTTGGCAAAGAGAGGCAAGCCACAGTCCGACGGGAAATCCCGCCTGCGGCCGGGTATCAGGGGGTCGAAGCCCTTCATATGCAAAAAGAACTTGGTAAGTGGGATGAGCAGGATATGGCAGGATGGCGACGGCATAAGAAGCCAGAAGCTGATGCCGCCTGACCTGAAGAGGGCAGATTCCCACCTCAACAAGGAGACTGTCGACCGGGCTAGTCGGGATCGCACCTATAGCCAAGAGTACACCATAATGGTGAACCGGATCTAATAGTTTCAGGGCAGAAGGAGCTGCCGAGCCATAAACTTGACACCCATAGTCCAATCGAGACAAGATTAGAGCCCGATAGATACGAAGGATAGTTGTTCGGTCTGCACCCCAAGATGAATGAGCAAGGAAACGTAGGGCATTAAGTTTCCTCATACAACTAATATTTAGGTGGCGAATATGGGGCACCCAAGTCAATTTTTTGTCAAAGAGAAGACCCAGAAAAAGATGCTGTGCTACAACTTCCAGGAGATGATTACCCAAGAACAGTTCTGGATCAGGGTGAACTGTAGTACGACGACAAAAATGCATCACCCTCATTTTTGACGAGGAAAACTGGAAACCATGGGACGTAGCCCACATTGAAGCCCGCCAAATGGCGCTGACGTAAAGCAGAGGCTACTGAGTAGGAGCCGTACCATATGCAAAAGTCATCGACATACAATGCCTGGTTTACCAGCGACCCAACAGAGCTCACCAACCCATTGATGGCAATTAGAAAAAGTGTAACACTCAACACTGAGCCCTGGGGACACCGTTCTCCTGCATTTGAGGGGAGCTAAATGAAGAGCCAACTCTGACATGGAACAGGCGGTGGGATAACAACTGATGGATAAAAATTGGTAAGGAGCCTCTGAGGCCCCAGTCATGAAGAGAACGTAAAATATGACGACGCCAAGCAGTGTCGTACGCCTTATGAAGATCGAAGAAGACTGCTACAAGATGATGTCGTGTAGAGAAGGCCTGTCTGATCGCTGTCTCCATTCGAAGTAAATGGTCAATAGGGGATCGTCCTTCCCGGAACCCACACTGGTAAGGTGAGAGAGGTCCCCGGGATTCAAGAACCCAGCATAATCTGCGGGCTAGCATCCTTTCAAGTAATTTATGGGGGACATTTGTCAGGCTTATTGGTTGATAACTGTCCAGTGTCAACGGGTCCTCGCCAGGCTTGAGGGCAGGGATCACAAAACTCTCCCTTTGAAGCCAAATACGGTTAAAAACTTTGAGGAGAAATTGTCATTGTGAGGGGTTTCAGCAATTGATTATGGATACCGTCCGGGCCAGGTGCTGAATCACGAGAAGAGGAGAGGGCCAGCGATAGTTCCCAGTCAGTAAAAAGTTCATTATATGGTTCCACCTGGTGAGAAGTAAAGCCTAATTTGAAGGTTTCGGCCTGGTGTTTCTTAAGGAGAAAGGTCGCCGGATATGAAGTTGTCGCTGATACATTGGTGAAGTGAGTTGCCAGATGTTCTGCAACGACAGATGGCTCTGTACAGACCCCATCAGGCAGGGCAAGGCCAGGGATGGAAGATGGCCGCCAGCTACCTTGGATAGATTGGAGCATAGCCCACACTCTTGTCAGAGGGACAGAAGAGCCAAACGAGGAGACAAAATGCTCCCAGCATGTCTGCTTACTTTGTTTGATTAAGTAACGAGCTCTGGCACGCAGACGTTTGAAATTTATGAGACCAGCGAGGGATGGGTGGCGCTTAAGATGTTGCAAGGCCCTACGGCGCTCGCGAATGGCTGCGACATCAGTTGCGTTCCACCAAGGGACCGGCCGGTGAGTAGGAGGACCCGTCGACCAGGGAACAGCGGCGTTGATAACTTGGGCAATCTTGTTGGTCATTTGGCTTATAATATCATCTATACAGCCTGAGGGGGAAGATGGAAAAACAACCTGCGATGTATATAGCGGCCAATTAGCACGACGGAAAACCCAGCGGGGTATCCTGGCTCGTGGTAGATGTGAGGGAAGTGTAAGGATCAACGGAAAGTGGTCGCTATCGCAGAGGTCGTCATACACCGACCAGTGAAATAAAGGGAGGAGAGAAGGAGAAGTGAGAGAGAGGTCTATGGCCGTAAAGGTGCCGTGAGTGGCACTAAAATGGGTTGGGGAACCATCATTGAGAAGGCTCAGGTTGTGGTCAGCAAGAAACTGGTCTATGAGGCGGCCCCGGCTAGACGTATATGCACTGCCCCACAAAGGATGGTGGGCACTGAAGTCCCCAAGGATGAGGTAAGGAGGGGGGAGTTTCTGAAGGAGGGCAACTAGGGACGCGAGTGTAGGTGGCCTGTCAGGGGGAAGGTAGAGGTTGCAAATGGTTAACGGGGTGTCCAAGTGAACCCGGACAGCAACCGCTTCCAATGGAGTTTGGAGAGGAATCCAGGTATTGACAATATCTGTCCGGACCATTGTACAAACCCCACCAGACGCCTGGAGGGGACCAACCCGGTTCCGACAAAAAGCACGGAACCCACGGAGGGTCAGTGAATATGCATTCATAAACCTCGATTCCTGCAGAACGACACAGGCTGCAGAAGAAAGAGAGATTAGTTGTTTAATCTCCAAGAGGTGATGGTAGTAGCCATTACAATTCCATTGGATGATCACATCACGAGCATCTAGGCGGGAAGCGAATGGGGTAATGTCTGTCTCGCTGCTTTGTCAGTGTCCATCACCAAAGAAGAAAGGACAACATCCATCAATAACTGATCAGCCTCAGGCTCAATGGGATGAGCGAGTTGCGAAAGCACAGTCGGCACCTCCAGTGGTACCGGAGGGGCTTTATCTTGCAACTTTGGTTTCTACTTCTTCTTCTCCTTCTCTTTCTCTCTTGTGGGACGGGGAGGACCCACCCCAGAGAGAGAACTTTTGTCAGTTAGGTCTGGTACTGACGAAGATCGGGCGACCTTTGAACTCACCGACTGGGAGTCCGATGGCCGATTGGAGGACGAAGATCTCCAATCTGGGGAACGCCGGGATGGAAGGCCCTGAGATGGGGCACTGTCACCGACAGGCGAAGGAGAAGGGGTGCACTTCTCCGGCTGGGAAGGGGTGGGACACAAAGGGAGGGCTACAGGAGAGGGAGATGTGAGGGAGGGGTGGGAATGGGATGTAGGGGGAGATGGGAGTGGGAAGGGGAGGGTGAAAGGTTAGAAGATAACGTCGTAGCAAAGGTCGTCGCCATCTGCACGGGATGCAGACGTTCATATTTACTGCGGGCCTCAGGGTATGTCAAACGCTCCAGGGTTTTGTATTTTCTTTTCTTTGTTGAACATAGGGCAATCTGGCGACCGTGAAGAGTGGTGTTGATGACAAATGACGCACACTGGCAGAGAAACACAGGGGTTCCCCTCATGTAGTGGGCGTCCACAATCACTGCATACTGGGACTGCTGTACAGCGAGGGGACATATAACCAAACCTCATACATCCAAAACATCGCATGGGAGGTGGAATGTAGGGCTTCACATCACATTGATATATCATTATCTTGACCTTCTCTGGGAGTGTGTCCCCCTCGAAGGCCAAGATAAAGGCCCAGTATCGACGCGGTTGTCTTTAGGTTCCCTCTGAATGCGATGAACAAAATGTACACCATGCCGCTCGAGATTGGCCCTAAGCTCCTCATCAGTTTGAAGGAGGAGGTCCCAGTGGAATGTAGCGAGGGAGGGAAACATCCTCGTATCCGCAGTAGCAGCATTAAAAGACCTATTCCTGTCTTGAGAGACGGGCGATGCACGACCATTTTGGAGTCTAACTATTTTCATAGTGCTGACGTTCGCCCTGGTGTCACCCACTCCGAAACAGGGGCTCTCTCCATGGGTGCCACCCAGCCTCAGCAAAGGCCACCTGTCACGATGGCCATTGCCGGGAGTTCTGATACCCCCGAGGACAGGCATCAACTCCTTGGCTTGCATGGAGAGGTCACAGCTCAGACACCAGTAGTGTGATCCCTGTGGTGTCAGGTGGCTCAGCCAAAGGGTACATAACAGCCCCCCCCCCCCCCCCCCACACACAGACTGGCTACACGTGCTGGCTCACACGTTATCGGATAATTTTTTATGGAAGGTCATACCTTGAGGGGGGACCAAACTGGGCCGAAAACCGGTGTACACAGCAGACAAAACCAAAATTGCAGGACAATCGGTACCATGGGATAGCCAAGCTGTCATCTAGAGAAACGCCGAGAGAAGGGGTTGGAGAGGGTGGGAAGGAGCGATTGGGATGGGAAGGAGGGGTAACTAGGAGAGGTAATGCAGTCTGGGGAAAGCAGGAAAAAGGCTGCAATGGCTCGGGGACACATGCGCGCCACACACATACCCATAAAAGAGCTGTGGGCCCCCTGGGCGGGGGGGGGGGTGGTAGAGAAGAATATTCTCTTACAACTTTGCTCTCTCTCTTTTTTCTTCTTAACTCGCACCATTACAGAGATATTTGCTAAAATAACGGCATTTGACACTGTCACTTGATTTTACGTAAGCCAGGCATTCAGAGATGTCACATGACAATCCTCGCCTAGAACTCTCTCTGGCATATGCTATCTTGCTTGCTGTATTTTATGATTTGCATATAACAACTTACTCATTGTCATTTCAAAACAATGGCGCACTGAAGAATTATCAAAAACACATCATTATTAGCACTATAAATTACAGTCTAGTGTCTAAAAATGTCATATTAGCAGTTACCAACTGCTAGAAATATTCAAGAACTGTTGGTCATAGTGTAGTGTGCAGGACTTTAAGTTGTGGTGTATATGATCGGTAGTTCATACCCATCACTTCCATTTTATTTTATTTATTTTAAAGAGCTATGTTCTGCAATGTTTAGAATTATGCATTTGTAAGAGTGCTCCCTATAAAATGTGCGTTCATTCTATTTCATGAACATGCCGTGAAATACGTAACAATGATTTGAACAGTGGTCTTCTGACGCATTTGCAGAACAACGGGGAGGATACTGTGATAATGAATATGCTAAACAACATGCAGATACTGGTAGTCTCATATATGAATGGAGTCCTAGATTTCTGTGGCAACTGTTGTTCCTTAATGAAGCGGAAGGGAAGTGATTACATTGCAATAAATTACATGGTCCCCCCCCCCCCCCTAGGCTATGTTTACAATTCGTTGGTATGTCTTTCATGGCATGTTCTCGAAACAGAACAAATGCACTTTTCAGAGAAAGCGCTGTTATCTTTGAACAATGCAGAATCTTGCAGACTACAGTTGTGTTCAGTTAACAAGAGTGTGCAAAAACATTTTTACAGTGGGTATGGAGTCATTCCAATCCCGGGACAGGAAAGACTTACCTTGGGGGAAAAAAAGGAGGGTAAACAAATACATACACACCCACATGCAAGCATATATATATATTTTATTTCTTTATTTTTTGTCACGGAGATCGATGCTTTGCGGTCATTTGTTCATGATCGTTCTTGGTTGTTCGTTGAGAATTTTGCTCACTTTTTTTTATTATTACAGATGACGTTGAACTCTCTTTTTTTTTCTCTCTATTCATTGGTTCTTCACTTTGAGGAAGTTGGTATGTTTTGTTCTATTTTGATCTTTTCATCATTCGCTCACTCAGTTACAGAGGTGCGTCGAGCTACAATACTGGCAACCCTCTGACCGAGCGCACTGAGCCACCGCGCCCTAGCAAGTTTCGAACCACCGTCAATCATGTTTGTACATCACAAACTAATTTGTCGCCCATTACGCTACAGGGAACAGTTGCGAGACTGACCCGTAATTCTCATACCATCGATGGCAGGTGTTATCTGCTAACATGGCATTTGTAGACAGTAGATGATAATTCATTGTCCTAAGGAGGACGTGTTTTTGATAAATTTTAGTGTGCCATTGCTTTTAAATGACAACACTTGAGCTATAATAAGAAAATCATCACATACAGAAAGCAACATGACTTATGCAGAAAAGAGTTTCGGGTGAGGGGTGTCACATGACTGATTTCCGAACTCCAAAAGTACACCATGTTCCATCCAGGCTATAGTCACTCGTCTGAACGTCAAGTGTTTGCTACGTTCATTCCAGGGTATATTCATTCGTAACCAGTAAAGGTAAAGAAATAAACTTTAAGCGAACTCCCAAGGCAAGACAGGTGATAATTTTTTAACAGAAAAATATAATGAAATTGTGGGAGAGATATTAAAATAATAGTTTAAATAGGAAAAAGTTAAGAAAGAAAAAGAGTATGTGTGTCAAAGTTAAAGTCAAGTATCAAATAATTTAGGCTGTTTGTTAAAAAAACATTCAGAAAGAATATTGCGTGTTGGGTACATAGGTATTATCACTATAGTAGAGTCGTGATTGCATCGCCCATTTTTTTTTTTTTTTTTATTACTTACATTTTTATTATTTTTGTCCGAAATGTTTGCAAAAAATCATAAAACTACAAGCAAATCTAAAATGGGCCGTAAAACACGTCAGTGCGATTTTTATTTTCTTTCCCTAGAACAGCTTTCAATACCAGTTACTATTATCCTGATCAATTGTTTAATATTTCTAGCTGTGAACTGCTATTTGGAGAGATGTTTATTTCATCCAATCAACATTAGCCCTTTTTAATGAATAGGGACTGTGACTGCTGTGTGCGGATGCAGTCTGAGCTGGTGACACTTCGCTCCCAGCTTCAAGCTGTGTTAAGCTCGGTTGCACAGCTGGAGGCTCTGATTGAGGGGTGTCATTGTTGTTGGCTGGTAGTGGGGACCGAATGGACTCCCGTCACCTCCACTAATTGGCCAGTGCCAGCGACATGCCCTGATACTGCTAGCAGTGAGGCAGACAATCCACCCGTGGTTGTGTACGAGGTTGCTCCTGTGCGTGGCACGAGGCGCAAGACATTCCGGGGGACCGATCATGAGGTCTCCCCTGTTCGTCTTGCGAACAGGTTTGAGGCGTTATTTGATCAGGACAACGTTCCTGAGTCGGATGGTCTCTCTCATCCTGTGGTCACCACTGAGCCTGCAAGATCCGGGCTTTCACAGAGGGTGGGTTTGCTTGTAGTTGGGAGCTCCAACGTTAGGCGGGTGATGGAGCCCCTTAGAGAGAAGGCTGCCAAGGAGGGAAAGAAGGCCAACATGCACTCCGTATGCATACTGGGTGGAATCATTCCAGATGTGGAACGAGTCCTTCTGGATGCCATGAAGGGTACGGGGTGCAGCCAACTGCAGGTGGTGGCTCACGTTGGTACCAATGATATGTGTTGCTTCGGACCTGAAGAGATTCTCTCAGGTTTTGAGCGGCTATCTGAAGTAGTAAAGACTGCCAGTCTCGCTTGCAAGATGAAAGCAGAGCTCACCATCTGCAGCATAGTTGCCAGGACCTCTGGTACAGAGCCGAGTGGAGATTCTGAATCAGAGGCTCAGACGGTTCTGTGACCGTTTAGGCTGCAGATTCCTTGACTTGTGCCTTTGGGTGGTGGGTTTCCGGCTTCCACTGAACAGGTCAGGAACCCACAATACGCAGGAAGCAGCTTCACGGATAGCAGGGGCTGTGTGGTGTGGACTGAAGCTGAAGGGCATCCAGGATTATTAGGTTTGTGGATTTTGGGGAACACGTAGAAGGTGGGTGTGCGGGGTGTTGCTGGGGCGAGGAGGGGGGTGGTTTCAGAGGACAGTTTCTTGGAGGGGCCATTGGATTTTAACAGGGATTGAAGATCTTGTTGGATTTTGTGGATGGGGTCATTCTGGCAAGTGGTGGAACCTTTATCCATATGGAGGACGATTATGTCAGGATTAGTTGTAAGGTTGTGGATGGCTCTTCTTTCTTCTGCTGATAGGTTTGAGTTCTTGGGAAGGGACTTAGGGAAAGATGGTGAGGCCAAGTTGAAGGTAAGAAACTCTTAGAGGGTAACCAGAGGGTGGTTAGTTGGGAGTGTAGGGGGATCTGTTGGATGGTGGTATGAATTGTGGTGAGTTGTAAACTGTCCTTGTTACTATATTATTAATTCCAACCTGGAATTTCCATTATTATGTTTCGTAATACCACTACAATAATATAAATCATATTTTTGTACAATATTACTTATGTATTGTACTGTATCATAATTTGTGTTTCATATATGTTTGTTACCTTTGTCATTTCGGTAGTGTATTGATGTGGGCAAAATAACTTTTGCACATGATGCCTTTGGTGTGCCATCTTGATATTTACTACATTCATAGTATCATACTGGAGCAATAAAAGACATCTTTTTCACAAAATTGAAGATGGTGTGTTTTTAGTTATTCAAGGTCAAAGGTCAAAGTTAATTACCTTTAGTGTGAAAATTGCCAGAAACCTGAGATGTAGAATATCAGTGTAAAGAATTATTCATTAGTTTTCCAATGGCAGCATTTTCATCACTGTAACTGGATTAGAACCAGAGTTACACTCATTTATGTTGAGACAGAAGCGTGTAAATTTCGTAAATATTCCAAACTTTCCAGACCTGTAACTTTCTTCACTGTTGTAATACACCTCTGCAAATTGCTATTTTTCCATCTATTATCTGGCTCATTGAATGTACCAAATTTGAAAGAAATCTGAAATGGTCAGGTTGAAAATGTTACTTTACTGTGTTGAATTGAAATGGAACGACCCTTATGTAACATTGATGGAATTCTGTTATAATGGAGTAATGTCCATTGCCACAAATAAGAAAAGTTGAACATTAATATCTCTGTAATGAGCATTCACAGAACACTGTTTCTTCTGGGCATCATATCTGTCTAAGCAAGTGATTGGTATGGCACGAAAAGGTACCAACAATGGACAACACTGACTCTCCCCACATTTTCCTCAGTCCCCAACTCCCAGCATTCTGCACAACAAGAGAACAAATTGTTGAGGCCAAATAACCAATCATATCTACAGTTCTATGATGAGGCAATGGGATTGGGTCTCCGTACAAGTCTGTAAATTAAATAAAGAAAACAAATAATGCAAAGTCCAGGTTGGAATTCAACAATGGGCCATATGAATAAAATGGAGTATCTACTTTATACTCTGAATTCCACACAACATCCTTAGTTTCGCATGAATAACGGGAGTCAGAAGTAATATACTTCAGCCGTGTATGTTCTCAGCGTAACAGGGTGGGGTAGTTGCTCACAACAGAGAACATTCTCCAATTTTGTATGAATAAAACTAGAGAAGTTTCTCATGACCAGACAACATTCTCTGATTTCTGAAGTGAGCTCTCTAGCATACTTCGTGCTGAGTAACTTCTATTAAGGATATGTTTCACTGTGGTTTACAATAAAAATGACAACATTTGTGTTACTTAGAAGGCAAAAACAAGTTCCTTTATATGTAGTCTTTAAGAAATACGAGCGGATCTATAAAGTTAATGCAAATAAAAACATTTTGTTGAAGAGTAGCTTCCTTCAGAAAACTCATGAGTATGACACTACAAGCTTTTTATATAGTGACGAGAATGATGTAAGAGGAATGTTTTCATTACCGAAATAGAAAGGAGACGCAAGTGGATTCAGCTGCATGTTTTACCCATTTGTTTGGAGTGTATATTTACAATTGTAAATAGCTACATAGCAAACTAATATTGTGTTTTTAAATAGGGTCTATGGTTAAATTGTATGACGCTTCTCGCCAGGTTGCAGTGGTTATGTTGGCACCAGTGGTAATGATGGCAACTCAGATGGCCAATAAATGTTTTTTCGTGACAACTGCAATTAAAACGATTTTTTTTTTTTCTTTCCCCCTGAACGGACAAGGGTACATACAAGAACCTGTTGATACAGTAATAAATCTGCTGTGAGTGAAACGAGCAGCAATAACATTTACTCTGTAGCATGTGACAAATATGAACACAATTCTACACTTCATTGTTCATCTGTTGCCAACATAAGCACTGGAGCCCGGCGAGAAGCGTCGTAAAATTTTACCGGGGCTATTGGCAAGGCCTTATGATATTAGTTCCAAATAAAGTGCATCCCAGGACTTCACAGTTTCTATCACAAAATAAATATTGCTGCAACACCAGGTAGGCCTACTGAAGTTTTGTTTCTATCCAAACCAGTTCGCCTATTTAAGATGTGTTTCCTGACTTCGTAATAGTAACTTCTGTTGTTAGAAGAAGTAGACATGACAGGACAATTAATAACTGATTAATTACATACCTGGCAGCCTGTTTCTTGTAACAAAATCACATGGCCTAATGCTTATAAGCAGACGATTGGGTTTCATATTTAACAACAAGTACCTCATGTTAGAAAGCGCTGACAGCATTCAACTTTGAAGCAGGTGCATTCTTAAAATTTCGTTCGCAAATTGTGCTAACCCAACTTCAATAACATAAAAGTTTCTCAGGTGACGAAAATTTTGTAACATCGTCAAAGGAATACATTTTCGTAAAAATAATCAGCTCCTTCACAACAAACTAATATCTAAACATACAGGGTACAGTTCTTCCTGAACATGTATATGCCTACTTCATATTTTTACACTTAATAATTTGCCTGATTGGGCTAGTTTAAAGAAATACACGATTAAACAGCTGTTCTGTGCTGCACATGACACGCGGAGAACTTATTCAAGAAGGAGGGGAGGTAGCGAGAATGAACTTCCTGCTCAGAGGATATGCTTTGAAGGTTTTATTCATATGAAATTGAGAACTTACTCAGAGAACTTTCTTTTGCTCTGAGAATCTTCTCTGGAGTATGCGCTCTTTTTTATTCATACAACCCGTTTTAGTATGTACAGTTTACAACTCGCTGCAAAGACATGCAACAAGCTGCGATAGGCACATAAATGAAACACTCATACAACACTTAAGCTATCAGCCTTCTTCAGACTACAGAGCTTCACACAATCACACTTCACAGTCACAAAACCAACATCTCCAGATTCTGCACTCCAAATCACACTCTGCTGTGGAGGAATAGGAGGATAGGGGAGGACAGGGCAGACAGGAAGGTTGTGTCATGAGGGTTGGGATGGATACAGTACAGCCTTACAAAGCATGTACGTACCAGATGAATGAAAGGAGATACAGCTTAGGAATGAAGTGCGGAGGCAGGAGAAGAGAGGAGAGCAAAACACAAGAGATGGAGTAGGAGGGGATGGGAGTGGGGACAGAAAGGTTGTCACGATGGTGGAGATGGATACAACACGGTCTTACAGAGCATGTATGTACTAGATGGGTGGACCAATATGCAGCCGATGAATGAAGTGTGGAGGAAGAGGAGGGGAAGACAGCAAAACAAATACACACAAATTGAATTAGACCTACTGGGCAAGGTGAAATGCATTCTATAGTAAAAGGAGTGAAACCTCAGTCAGGAAGTCACTGCCACAAACAGACCTTGCATAGGGAGTTACTTCAAGTGGTTTGCTACAAAACACCTGCATAGGCTGGAACAATGTATGGTGTGGCACAACACTGTACTGAAAGTAAGCAAGACGACGACTTTTTATTTCGTGTAATTGTAATTTTTTATTTCTACTCCATTCTTCACATGAATCTTGATCTATCTACAAATCTACTGGATTTTATAGCATTTCCAATAGGACCAGAAAATTTTATCTTGTTATGATCTGGAGAAATTGTCACAAATATAATACTAGAATGGTTTTTAGCCGTTTAGCAGCTGAAACCAGAAAAGTTCAACACAATGAAAGGGTTAACATTTCCTACTACCAGTAGATCTGAAATAGGGTTTAACAGGGGGAGAAAATTTAGAAAAGCGTATAATAAAAAATCGCTAACTGAAAGGGCCCAGTCAGTGTGGCAAGCAAATTAACAGATCGGCAGCCCCATCAAGTTCCAGTGAATGGTCTACCGTTCAATGCCAGAACCTAACATACAGCAATATTTATTGATAAGTGTAAATTTAACTTTAACTTTATTGTATAAAACATGTGTTCCATGCATTACAATATGTCATAATAATGGATTGAGATCAGGTAAAAAAGTTATTAGGTCATCTAGACTGTAAGGGCATTTAGATATAGGACAGTTCTTGAGTTTACTTTTAAATTTAGATCCTTCTAGTTCCTTAAGTAGCTAGGTTATTTATTATAAAGGATAACTCCTTTCACATAAGGGCTATATTCAGTTCTGGAAAAATTTCTTCGTATTCTAAAACAATCATCTTTTTGTCTTGTCATATTCATGTATTTGATTATTCACTTGTGTATATTTGTGGTCCTCTTTTACCAGTATGATGACCTGATAAGCATATAGTGCTTATAAAGTTAGCAGCTTATAGTCAATAAATAAGTTTTTACAAGATGATCTTGCATCCGCCGGCCACAAGTCTGACTGCTCTTTTCTGTAGCAAGAAAGCTCTGTGTAAGTAGCTTTGATGGGAACCTCCCCACAGTAACAACCCATATGCCATGTAGGGGTAAATAACTCCAAAATAAACAATCCTAAAGTGTGAGAGTCCAGATAATGTGAAAGCCGTCTTAACAGATAAGTGGCACTTAACATCTTGGAGCACACATAATCAACAGGCTTCTGCCACACAAAGTTTTTATCAAAAAACATACCTAAACATTTACAAAAGTCATTATTTTCAAAAATGACTAAAATAAAATGTCGTGTTTCTAAATCTACCATTTTAATAGCTGGGAATCACAAGCCATTGATCATTTAACGAAGTACAGCACACTTGAATAGAAATGTATATTTATCGAGAGACTACTAAAGAAATATATACTACACTGTCTACCTCATTTTGCTTTTCAGGTGGATCTCCGAAATTTGACGTCAGATTCTTTAGAGATGGTTGCATAGAGCATTTTAATGAAGGTACAGCCATGATTTCTTATTATGATTTTGCTTCTCGATCGACGAACAAATTACTTTTGTCAACACATTTCTTTCCACAAACAAGTAAACAAACTTCGTGCCCACATGTATACACGCGTGTCAAACATTGCGCGCTGGTCAGTCTATTTTTCGAGCCAACTCTTTGAAAACCAAAGTTATTAGAAGTAAAAATATACCGCAAACAAGTCACAAACAGGTAACAACTTCGTGGAAATAATGAACAGATAAGATAAAATGAGAAAGAAGAGGAATGTGAAAACTAATGATTAAAATACAGTCATATATTATGGTACAATATCAAAATCAGAAATGGAGCAACCTCTTATAATTTCATTAATTGTAAGTCTGAAAGTTTCCGTTGGGTGAACAAAATTTTGTGATGAACATGTTGGTACAAATTCACCGGCTTGCCGTCGGAAGATAAACATTGTGTTCAATACTGTACAAAAAAATCTTAATTCGTAGTTTTAATGCATGCAGTACGAACTAATACAAATGAAGCAGCAAATGCTTAACTACTAAACCGTGATCCAATTTCATTAAAACATTTTTGTGTGGTAAAAAAAAATCACATGTACGATGTCTATACTGCAGCTTTATTGCCCTTTCATGTAGATTTTTCCTCTTTTTATTGTGGCAGAAAAATGCCTCTTCCTACCGACCTAGAGAGACAATTGAAACAATCATGTGCTCTCGTAGTGAACTGTTATGACGATCATAAATTCCTATTACGGAACCTGTTGTTTCCATTTTCTAATTGTGAAGTAGCATACAAATTAACGTCCAGTCTTTACAGTTTAAAATTTTACCTCTGGCAGTGTGGTGCGCTATCCAGGTTCAACAATGAGTTACCTATAAATGGCTAAGTAAAGCAGTTCAAATGTCTGTGGAAAGCAACGGCATACCACATGCAAGTGGACCATGTCTAGTAAAACACTGGATTGATGACAGCTTAACTTTCAGTATTGTTTAAAAATATAGACAATACTCATTATGGTGGTATTGGATAGTTCTCACAATATTCTACCATCAGACAGAAGGAAACACTAATTCCTGACAAGGGAAACATACAAAGCATTAGTTATGTATTCTGATCCATGCAGTCCCTCAAAGTTTTCACATTCTTTAATGCTAGTAGTACAGAAACTATTTTCCAATGTCTTAACACATGTCCAATCATTCTGTTGTTTTCATAAATGGACAGTACCAATACCACCCACCTGCTTTCACCCATGATGTCATGTGTGCAGACATACAGAAAAAAATGTGGGAAACATTCCAATACACAAAACAAAACTCATAAAATAAAATTTTCCATTACACACAAAGAAACTTTACTTCACCACAGTCCTCTGGCAAGCAGTTGCCATTACAAATGATCAAACTTTCAAGTGATTAGTGATTTTTAATTAAATCATGATACTCTGTGGGTGCATGGGTGAACATAGATTTATCATTTTCTATTGTAAAAAGTAATGACTCATTTTAACAAAGGAAAAATTTCCATTGCAAATGATCACAGTTTCAAATCATACAACGCAACATGCCAATTTACTCATTTCCAGCATGCTGGAGGATAGGTCAGCAGCTTTTATCTTGATCACTATATAGAGACAGTCAGAGTTGCATAGAAGAGTGTATCATCAAACTACCAGTAAGTAGCCTATTACATTATTTTGAGACTATCACATAACTCAGGTACATTAGTCACAAAATAAGCATGCTTTGTGTACAATGTAGTAGGCTACTTACTGGTTGTTTTATAATAGACTGTGTGTCCAAAACCAGTCACTCACAATAAAAACTTATAACTCTTTTGTGCAACTTTGACTGCCTTCATATGGGAAACAACATGCCGATGTCAGGGGTTAAATCTGACAGGTGGTATCCCATACTTCATTTGACCCATAAATGTTTCCCTCATATTCCTTTCTCTCTTGCACATAATCATTTCATTTATTACAAGTTAGTGTTATTTTCATCATTGTTTTGTAACACCACATCTGAAGGCTTCAATTCTGTTATTTTCTAGCTTTCCCACAGACCTGGTAGCTTTCATGGAATGCTCTGCTCCTGGAACATATTCTTAGAAAGATCATCATCAGAGTACAGTCGATGTTTGATACTAGTAGTCTTCTTTTAGTGAGGAATGTTGCCTTTGCATGTGCAAGTTTGCTTCGTATATCCTGCTCAGTTCCTTAATCATGCATCATTTTGCTTCAAAGAGAACATGATTTCTTAACTCCATGTACTGGTTAGTTAACAAATTAAATGGCAACTGTAGGTTTCACTGATCTTATTTCTGATGCCACTCATTAGTTTCTTTGGTTTACTCTCAGATCATATTTTGTGCTCATTGGACTATTCGTTTCATTCAATAGATCCTATAACTCTTCCTCATTTTAACTAAGCATACCCAAGTTATCAACAAATCTTATCATGGCATCCGTTCTCCTTTCTTTTGTATCCCACTTCTGACCCAATCCATAATTTCCTATATTGCTCCTGCAACATTCAAATTGAATAGTTGCGGGGAAAGACTAGGCCTACATCCATGTCTCATCCCCCTTTTGAAGTGAGATCTGGTAAAATTTTATCTACCAGCCCAGTGGCCTGGTGTGATTATGTTGGCAACATCTTCATCATGGTAGAAAATCTGTACTGAAATGTTACTATTCTTAGAAATCCACATACAATACTTTCATTAGTGTATAGTACAGAGCATGAAGTAAATGAATATGTACCTTTGTCTGCTCAGTAAAACTAATTGCCCTCTTAAGAAGATTTCATGACAAAACACTTGCTAGTAGCGACTGAGATTTGTTGCCACGTGACGGAATGTCTAATTAATTTGGTTTGTCATGCAATTGGTTAATGACAACTTTACATGAGGCCACCAGGACAGTTAGTAAAACTTAACTGTGAGCTCTTCTCTCAAGTCTTGCATTCATATTGAGCCCTCGTAGTTTTCCTGTATGTATATTAACTATCATTCGATATTTTTCTGAGAATATCAAAAACACTGCAACATTTTATGTTGTCAAATACTTTTTCGAGGTTGACAGATCCTATGGTGTTTTGTTCATAAAGGTATCCATTATTCATTAACACACATTTTCATGTTTCTTGTTTGTTTTTGGTTTTCTTTTCTTTTTTCAGTACCTTACCAGCAGATATAAAAATTATATATGAATAAGTTCAGTATAAAAGGAGTGTAAAACTTTTATTGATCTCTTCTATTGCACTTATGAATTTCTTAGTAGAACTGACCAATGTGTGTATGTCAGTAGTAAAATTTTACGTATGGGAGGAGAAGTATAATGTGTTGTTGTTGGCCATGATCGCTGAATGCTCTTGGTAACTCAGTCACACAGAACAAGAGGAATAATATTTTGTGTTTACCATAAAATAAATTATTAATACTTGTGCTGCTGTATGTTTGACTGGTTCTCATATGTACCCTTGTCCATGCAGTAAATTAATTATCCTTGTAAAGTGTTCTCATAAAGGCTTCTTTGGTGATACTGATCATTATTTAACCTGCAGTTAAATTGGTGTTTTGAGGCCAAAACTGAAGAAAGTCAGGTCCATATGTAGAATGCTAAGAGTGGAGAAGCTTCAGGACAAGAAAATTATGCACAAATACATATCAATGATCTCACAAAGGTACAATTTATTTGAATGTAGTCATTGGAAGAGGAATGGATAAGGTACAGGCACACACTACTGAAAGTGGCTACAGAATGTCGTGAAACAGTAGTGTGTAAAGGCAGGATGAAGCAGACATCCTTGTGGAATGATATAGTGTAGGCAGCCTGTAAAAAAAAAAGAAGGCGTTTCAAAACTGGCTCCTGACGAGAAACCAGGCAGACAGAGAAAGTTATGTTGAAAAAAGAAATGTAGCCAGACAGATTATTGCAGAATTGAAGCAGGAATCATGGTAAGATTTTGGAAATATATTAGAAACTATGGATCAATCCATGGGAAAACCATTCTGGAGTGTAATTGGCAGTCTTCAAACAGGATGAAAGAAGGAATTAGCAAGTGTTTTGGACAAATCAGGAAAGCTGCTTGTGGATCCTGTGGAATGTCTTGGGCAGATGCAGGGAATATTTTGAAGAATTGTTCAATGGAAGTGAAATGTTCATGATGCATCAAATTTTGAGGTAGAATGGGATAGGAATGATGATGGAAACAGGATCACATTTGAGGAACTGAAGAGAATTTTCAACAATTTCAGTGCAATAAAGCGGCTGAGGTAGATGAAATTAAGTTGAAATTCATCAAATACAGTGGAATGTCATGTCTCAAATGGTTACACAGGATAATTGAAATGGTGCGATAGTTGGGACAGGTTCCATTTTACTGGACGAAAGCACGAATCACACCAGTTTTCAAACATGGAAACAAAAAAGATTGTAACAACTATAGAGGTATCTCTTTAATTTGTGTTGTGGGTAAAATATTCTCAGGTATTGTTGAAAGGAGAATGTGAGTACTAGCTGAAGGACAGTTGGATGAAAAACAGTGTGGGCTTAGGCCTCTTAGAGGCTATCAGGATAAGATCTTTGGCTTACAGCAGACAATGGTGAAGTGCTATAAATGGAACAGGGATTTGTATCTATGTTTTATAGATCTAGAAAAGGCTTATGACCATATTCCTAGGAGGAAACTATTATCAGTTCTATAAGATTATGGAATAGCAGGCAAACTTCTGCAGGCAATTACAGGTCTTTATATAGTATGTCAGGCAGCAGTTAGAGTAGATGGCAAATTGAATTAATGGTTCAGGATAGTTTCAGGGGTAAGACATGTCACCACTGTTGTTTATATTGTTTATGATTCATATGCTGAAAACAGTAGAGGGCAGGGTGGGATTAAAATAGGTGAAAACAAAGCAAGCAGTCTCGCATATGCAGATGACTTAGATGTGATAGAATACTCAATTGAAAGGTTGCAATCTAATATTTCAGTGCTAGATCAGAGGTGTAAGGGTTATTATATGAAGATCAGCATCTCTAAAACAAAAGTGATGTCTTTGGGAAAGAGATTTAAACAGGTGCCAAATAGAAGGAAAAAATTAGAACAACTGGGCCGTTTCTAGTACTTAGGATGTATTTTCTCACAGGATTGCACCATAGTGAAAAAACTGGAATCAAGGTGTAGCAAGGCTAATGCAGTGAGTGCTCAGTTAAGATATAATTTCTTATGCAAGAAAGACACCAGTACCAAGACAAAGTTATTTATTTTCTTTTCTTTGAGATACATATTCCATAGATCCATTATGGTGTGATATGCTTGGATGTGGAATGAGTCAAGGCAGATAAAATTAATGGGTACAGTACAGATACAATACATTGTGGCAGGGTACGCATGGGTATGGAGTGAGTCAAAATTTCATCAATGAATCTATACCAAAACAGATACAATACAAAGATATAATAGAGATAAAATACAATACAAAGGCAGGTGCAATTATTTTATACGAATACATAAGGAGCTACAAAACCGAGTTTTTTTAAAAAAAGTACTGATCAGTTGAGGTTGCAAATCAAATCCATAAGTCTAAATTTCTACTCTCATTATATATCTCTGCTGAAAAATTCATTTAGAGAGTAGAAGCATTTTTTCCCTAAGAATTCCTTCAGCATTTTTTAAAAAAAGTTTCATTTTCTTTTAGACACTTTAAACATCTGGAGAGTAGAAGAATTTTTCCAGTAAGAATTTCTTCAGAATTTTTTTTTAAATTATTTTCTTTTAGACACTTTATACTATTCGGATGTGCATTAAAGATTTTTGTACTTGTGTACTTTACCCCTTTTTGTACTAGAGACAAATTTTTTCACTCACAATGTATATCACCTTTCCATCTTGTGTTACAATGATGGTATGATTCATTTGTTTCACATTGAGGAGAATTGAGAAATATGAAAGTCATGAGTGGGAGGAGATATTGTGAGGTAGTGGTTAATATGTCTAACAGTTTAAATATTATAGAAAGAAACTTTCCTGGTGGGCTAAATATGTATCAAATAGAAATCGAATAACTTACCCAAAGCACAGGCTGGTAGATAAAAAAAGAAAGTAAGACCACACAAGCACAACATCCAAGCTTTTGCAACCGTTGGCCACTTCTTCGGGAAAAGAGGAAGGAAGGAGAGGAAAAAGGAAAGGATGTGGGTTTTAGGGGAGTGGAAGAAGGGTCATTCCAATCCCATGAATTGAAGGACTTACCTTAAGGGGAAAAAAGGAACAGCAAATAAGCGCACACACATACACACACAAACACACCAAGATAGACATTTGTAGAAAGCAAAGAAGTTGGACAGAGATACCAGTTGAGGCAGAGGCTCTGTCCAGAGAACCGAGGCAAAGATGTTAAAGAATGGTGTGCGGGAATTTGAATTTAGTGGAGGTTGAGATCAGGTGGGCAATGGGAAGAGAGAATATGCTGAAGGGCAAGTTCCCATCTCTGGAGGTAACAGGCTGGGTAATGATTTCAGGCGATCGAGGAAGTGGTTTGTGTCTTTGATGAAGGATGGGAGACTGCATCTGATGGGTTGAAGGTGTTGGTCTATGTAGGCAGAGATTCGTTCTGTGGGGGGTTGGTAACCGGCCACAATCGGCCGGCCTGGATGATTAGGTTTGTGAATCTTGGGAAGTAGGTAGGATCGCCTGAAATCATTACCCAGCCTGTTACCTCCTGAAACTGTCCTTGTAACCATTGATGCCACTTCCTTATACACAAATATCCCACATGCCCAGGGCCTCACTGCGATGGAGTATTTCCTATCACGCCGACCACCCACTTCCCTACCTAAAAACTCTTTCCTTAATACCCTAGCCAGCTTCATCCTAACCCACAACTTCTTCATCTTTGAGGGCCAGACATACCAACAACTAAAGGGAACAGCCATGGGAACCAGGATGGCCCCCTCGTACGCAAACTTATTTATGGGATGCTTAGAGGAAGCCTTCCTGGATACCCAAGCCTGTCAACCCAAAGTCTGGTACAGATTCATTGATGAAATCTTCAAGATCTGGACTAACAGTGAAGAAGAACTCCAGAATTTCCTCTCCAACCTCAACTCCTGGTCCTATTCCAAATCCCATGCCACATTCCTCGATGTCAACCTCCATCTGTCCAATGGCCAACTTCACACATCCGTCCACATCAATCCAACCAACAAACAACAGTATCTCCATTACGACAGCTGCCATCCATTCCACATCAAACGTTCCCTTCCCTACAGCTTAGGTCTTCGTGGCAAAAGAGTCTGCTCCAGTCCCGAATCCCTGAACCAGTATACCAATAAACTAATAACAGCTTTCACATCCTGCAGCTATCCCCCTGATGTGGTTCAGAAGTAAATTACCAGAGCCACCTCCTCATGCCCCCAAATCCAGAACCTTCCAATGAAGAACCCCAGAAGTGCCCCTTTTGTCACCGGATACTTTCCGGGACTGGAGCGGCCTCTGAATGTGGCTCTCCAGCAGGGATACGACTTACTTAAATCCTGCCCCGAAATGAGATCCATCCTTAATGACATCCTTCCCACTCCACCAAGAGTGTCTTTCCGCCGCCCACCAAACCTTTGTAACCTCCTAGTGCATCCCTATGAAATCCCCAAACCACCTTCCCTACCCTTTGGCTTCTAACCATGCAACTGCCCCCGTTGTAAAACCTGCCCTCTGCACCCTTCCACCAGACAGTGTTTGTTGGTAATGAGGATCACCCTGTGGCTAAACATGCCTTGGTGCACAGCCAGCACATCTTGGCACAGTGTTACACCATCCGGATTATCTGGATACTTCCCACCGACACCAACCTTTCAGAACTCCGGAGATGGGAACTTGCCCTTCAGCTTATTCTCTCATCCCGTTGCCCACCTGGTCTCAACCTATGCTAATTCAAATTCCTGCCAACCATCTTTAGCATATTTGCCTCGGTTCTGTTGACAGAGCCTCTGCCTCAAGTGGTATCTCTGTCCAACTTCTTTGCTTTTTACAAATGTCTGTCTAGGTGTGTTTGCGTTTGGATATGTGTGAGTGTGTGTGTGTGTATTTGTTTACCTTCCTTTTTTTCCCCTAAGGTAAGTCCTTCCACTCCTGGGATTGGAATGACTCCTTTTCCTCTTCCTTAAAATCCATATTGTTCCCTTTCTCCTCCCCTTTTTACGTCTTATCCTGAAGAAGCGACCAATGGTTGCAAAAGCTTGTATGTGTGTTTTTGTGTGATTTTATTTGTGTCTATCAACGAGCCGGTCCTTTAGGTAAGTCATCCATTTTCTATTTTATATTTATTACAATACTTGTGTCATCTGAAACATTTTGACATTGCTAGCCCTGTATGGGGACCGGGGTAGGTCATTAAAATAAATAGCAGTGGACCAAGGACTGACACTTGTGTAACTCCATGGGTACTGTACCCCAGTCAGACTCTACCTCTCCTACTAGTAGAGTGTTAGTACCTAATACTATTTTCTGTTATCTGTCCTGTAGATATGATGTGAGCCAGTTACCTATTTGTCCTTGGATTCCATATTGGGCTGCTTTTTCTAAAAATATTCTGTTATCGACACAATCAAAAACCTTAGTCAGGTTACAGAATATCCCAATGGGCAAACTCTTCTTGTCAAGGCATTCTAAGACATTATTAGTAAATGAATATATTGCTTCAGTTGTATAGATACCTGATCTGAAACCAAATTGTTGCTTACTAATTAGTGCAAATTTTTCAAGGTGATTGACAATCCTAACAGATATTAATTTTTCAAAGGGTATGGAAAAAGCCTTTTCAAGAGAGATAGGACAAAAGTTGGAGACATCTGTGGGATCACCTTTTTTTGTACAGGGGCTTCATCCTGTCAGGGAAGATACCTTGATTAAGAGAGGCATTGAATATATGAGCTAGAATTTTAGTGAGGTGATTACAACTGGCTTTTGGCAGTTTGCTGGGAATATTATCAACACCCGTTGAATTTTTACTTTTTAAATACATTATGGTGCTCAGTTACGGGGGTCATACCCATCATGTCTATTGAGTTAGGGAAATGTTCTTTCAGAATTTTTATTGCCTTTTCTGAAGAGCCTTTGCATGCTGTTTTCTCAGCAACAGTTAATATGTGTTCATTAAAGATTTTAGCCACAATCTCTTGATTTTGAACTAGCTTACCTTCATTCTTCAGAACAATATATTGGGTACTGTTGGGGTAATTTGCATCAGTCTCATTTTGTATCATTTCCCAAATTGTTTTGATTTTATTGGTACAGTTATTAATTTTTGAGCACAGATACATACTTTTTGATTTCTGAATGATGCTCTTCAATATTTTACAGTATTTTTTATAGTGATTTAACAGGTTAGTGTCATCTGATTTTTTTGACGCAATGTACAGCTCTATCTTTCTTTTGCATCAAATCCTAATTCCAGTGGTAATCCAAAGCTTGTTGGTGGATCTTTTAGTATGGGTTTTATACATTTTTTGGTAATGTATTTTCAGACATTAGTGCCACTTCATTACTGAAAAGGTTATATTTGGAATTGGCATTTTCTACATTACACTCTGGACTCTAGTCTACGACTTGGAGATGAGGTTTAAAGATCTCACTAGTTTCCTCATTAGTTTTTCTCATGCAGTTCATGTATTGATTTTGTGGAAATTGTTTAGTATTATCTCTTAAATGAATACAGGAATCTGTCAAAGGTATATTCACATCTCTCTTTTATAACACATATTTTTATTTTGTTATATGAAAAAGTGATCGTGGCTGGCCAAGCAGTACTCCCATTTAAATGGAGTTGTAAAATACTGTATGATTCTTATATTGTTTATTATGGAATTAGTATAAAGTAGTTTGAACGTAACTCAATAATTTCCTATATTTTACAATGTTCTTGTCACAGTACTCATCTTCTCCTCACAAAAATAACAATTCATTATTTGGTGAAAAGTCAAAACAATTTGCCTCTACATTATGGCTCCATAGATCAAGTTCTCCAGGTAGCTTTTACATGTATTTCCAAGGAATTTCAAGTGGTGTGTTCTGTGCACCTAGTAAAAGGGAACTACTTCGACATGTGCACCGATGTCATTGCATTGGTTTATGCTCCTACCCAACTACAAATGTAGTCCTAGAAATATTTTAGATAAAAATACAAACACACAACGACAAGCATCTTCAAAATGTTATATGTAGGTTCAGCTAACACATGCACTGAACTCCTAATACCTTTTTTATATCCTTAAGAACTACTAAAACAGTACCATAATCTCTTATGATCATTCATTTATTTATAAGCCAAGAGAAGTGCATCATTGTTTCTATATCTACTGTACCCAGATTTCAGAAATCTTGCACCCTCTCATAATCATGTGTTCATGTTTTGTAATCTATTCTGCATCCTTGACAATCTCCTTACACTTAAATTATAGAACAAAAATCACATTCAGTATAATCTGTGAAAGTTTGTTGATTTTGCATAAGTCTTACCTTCAGTTTTAAGGGCAACAGATACCTGCCTCTTTGGTTCTTTTACTTCTTATAAAAGCAAACTGATCAATATCTTATAGATCCTTACTTTTCTTTTCCATTCTTCTTTATATTAGTCTTGTCAGTAATTTGGATGACTGAGCTGATTATTAAATAGTTATCACAGTTATTTGCCCTTGATGTCTTTTGGATTGTGTTGATGATATTTTTCTGAAAGTTGAATACTGTGTCTCCAGCCTCATAGACTCAACACATATCATGAATAATTGTTTAATTTTCACCTCTGCCAATGATTAAAACTTTTATAGGGATGCTATTTACCCTTTATGATTTGTGTGTTGCAAATTTTCTAGAGCTTTTTCAAATTCTGGATCTCCCTATGTTCAGGAGCAAGCCTCCCACTCCCCCAGCTCTCAAGGAAAGGTAAAACTAAAATGTAGTCGGGTGTATTTCTTTCAAGAAAATTATTTAAAAGTCAATAATATTAGGATAGGTAGGAACCCAATGTAAAGGCAATCGCTGAGTTGCAGGCAGGCATGCAGAAAAGACAATCTCATTCATCAACTTAAACTTTCAGTTACAGCCTTCATCAGAAAAAGATCATACATAACAACTCACTATGAAGAGGTACACTGGGCATGAAAAATAGACAATCACATTCACACAACTTAAATTCTCAGCCATGACCTCCATAAAAAAATTACACCATCAATCCTCTCTTCACACCCAATAACCCATCACATAGGAGTGTCCTTCTTATCAACCAATACCACTTTGGACTGAAACAATTAAATCACATCCTTCACCAGGGCTTTAATTATCTTACGTTATGCCCTGAAATGAGAGACATCCTACCCAAGATCCTTCCAACACCTCCTAAAGTGGTGTTCTGTCGCCCACCCAACCGTAACATCCTAATCCAGACAAATGCTATGCCACTCCCAAACCCAACCCCTTACCATAGGGATCATATCCCTGTGGAAAACCATTATGCAAAACTTGTCCAATCCACCCACTCAGCACTTCTTATTCCAGTCCTGTCACAGGCTTATGCTATCCCAACAGAGATTGAACTCTGCTGCAATCATTGCACAGTGTTTTACATTAGTATGATGATGAACCAGCTGTTCATATGGATTAATGGCCATTGTCAAACTGTGGCAAAAAGCAAGATGGA
Source organism: Locusta migratoria (assembly GCA_026315105.1). Classification (NCBI taxonomy): domain Eukaryota; kingdom Metazoa; phylum Arthropoda; class Insecta; order Orthoptera; family Acrididae; genus Locusta; species Locusta migratoria. The sequence goes on along the minus strand of CM048745.1, from coordinate 321,998,936 downwards.
CTACCTTGTGGCACGGCAGGCGGCTGAGCACAACACTCTGGATTTCATTGGCTGCTTTGCTACTTGGGCTATCCTTTACTACCTCCCCTCCACTACCAGCTCTTCTGAACTGCGTGCAGGGACTAATGAACCCGCAGTTAAGTCTCATAAACTTTACAAACATTTGAGCTGTGCAGATGGGAGTTATCTTTCAACATAGTCTATGATAATTTCCCCGTGTTAAAGCCAAAAATCACTGCATGATATTGAACTTTGGTTTTAGTTATCACCCATAGTTATTGCTATAATAATAAGTAGAGTTCCGCACATATTTTGAAACATTTGCAGTGAAAAATGTAGTTGCTGACCAGTATGTATTTGGTGAATGTTACACCTTACATTACTGTGTACAAAAACTAATTCACATATCAAAATTGTTTTTAACGATGAAAGGAGAGCCATACCTCTTTCCATTTTCAAGAAAAGATATGAGATGTGTTAAGAGTTTGACACAGTGAGATCGGCATTTGTGCGCCACACACATAGCTATTGCTTCCTGCTGTGCCAAGTGCAGAGCTGCCTTGTGTTTCTCTTCTTTGTATGCTGCCGATAAAGACTGTAACAGGAAATGAACAATTTACTAAATGAAAACACACCAGGAGTCATCATCTGAAGATGATGACATTGTGCTTTTAAGAAAACTTGGTGACAGGCTTAAAAGAAGAATTTATGCTAAAATTCCTTTTACTTTTGAATGTGCAATTGAGCGAAGCCTACTTACATCTCTCTGTACACTCCTATGGGAAGCTCACATCTTCAAATCCATTAACATTTCTCTTGAGTACTTCTGAAGTTGAAGTACTTTGCAAAATTGATCAATTGTGAATATATTACTCTAGCTTTATTAATAAATTACAAATATGATGGCTGTTGATGGTAATTATCATTAGAAATTATGACAAAGACATCACAGGAATCCAGTGTAATGGAGTACTGGGTGTATAAGGATCAGCTGCTACCAAAGGAGAAGAGAAAAATAGATGACAATATCATGGTACTAGAGACCATGAAGAGCTGTGAATACAGAGTTAAAAAAAAGATACTTCACATGTGAATGCAATTAAACAAGGAAACTATGATTTTAATAAATTTTTCATGTTGATGTATGTTTCAACCAAAGAAAAGTCAAAACTTTACCTGGTGTTTCTGATCATATAAACTGCACCACAGGCATGATTAAATATGTATGTCTGCTGTATAGAAGTTCTTTCAACTGTGGTATTTACAGTGACTTTTTTTTTCATAATTATAAAAGAATTGAGAGTGAAATAAATCTGACTTTAGTTACATACCTATAACATATACCTAATTTTTCTTTGATAGGTGAATATGGCATCTCAAAAGCAACTTTGTTTCCCTTTTAAGTCTTTCTCTGTCAGCAAGTGAATCTCTTTCAACTGTCATCTGTTTAATTAGAAGTGTTCCCTGAATGGTTGATAAAGAACTTCCATAGACAACACAAAGTTGTCATATTTTCTTCACTTTAGTCTGGTGCTCAAAAGAGGCCTTTCATTGTTGGTACATGCACTATACACAAAGAAATAGATTAAAAATAAATAAACATTTTTATCTGACTCAGGATTTAAATGTAAGGTATAAGGAGGTTTACAGTGGACATGCACCAAATGCTGTATTGTGCAAGCACTATGTTCTGCTCTGCGTGTGCTTCATCAGGTGTGCACCAGGCCTCAAGGACTCAATCATTTTTTAGGAGCTCCACTCAATCACCCAGCCAACCCAACCTGGAAAAGTAAAGCATACAAATTTCCTAGGAGGTGAGGCCTCCAAAAAGCAAACTCGTCTTCCATCAATCACAGACAAAATTATAGGATATTACATCAATATCCTTATGGACAGCTGACCTGTACAAGCTCTTGTCACAATGTGAGCATCATATTCAGTTATTTTGAAGTACCATCACCAGTTGCAGAAGACCACTATTGTCAACAACAAAAGCCCCCAGCTGCAGGTGGATATTCAGAGGATTGTGTCTGTATAAATGGCAGCTCTTTGAGTTCCTCATGGGCCTGTATTTTGACACCAGCTAAGCACATCAGTGATCACCTTAATTGCATTTTTTATCATTGTAGTAAATTAAAACTGTTTGTCCACTTATTAATAGTGGGGTTTTAATATTCCACCCATTACATTCCTGTTTTTTTTTTTTTTAAATGATAAGAGAGGAAGTTAATCAAATAAGCATGTTGATGGTATAGGGAAGATTAAAGATAAGGGAACTATTTTACAAGTCTATTAAATATTTGTTCTGGGGATTAGATTAGAAAGAAGCAGCTTAATACAGGGTGCTAATACTCATTGAAACAAGAGAAATAGTCCAATAAATATGTGTCTGAAAATGCATGCTTTCCAAAATAAACAAATCTTTATAGGAAGGGCTGTGCAACATTTGGTTCTGGATATTAGCTCATTCGCATTGTTGTTCCATAAAATGTCAGCAGGGTATTATGATATCTTACTCACAGTACTCTAGTCACCATAAGATATTCTGTAGTCAGCAACTGAAGAAAGAGAGCATCAATACTGATTCTCAATCAGCTATGGGCAGGCATACTTGGCAATAGATTAAGAGGGTGATATGTGGTATCACAAAATTTAAATGGGCCGCATTGTCAGGACTTTTTCATTAATGCATTGCATACCTTTGCCAGCAATGATAGCAGACATAGTTCTTACATGATGGAAAACAAGCACATTTTCATCACATTGTGTGCAATAGTCTGGCACAGACATTTCAGGACCACTGGGTTAGACTGGAATGCCCCACTCCTTCGCCTGCTCATTCCTCAGACCTCAGTCCCCTAGACTTTTCGTTAAGAATGTGCTCTAAGCGACTCCAATCAATGATATTAAAGTGTCACATCTTCATTGTGCACCAAAAAGTGCTACAACAACAACAACAACAACAACAACAACTGAGTACACTTCAAAGGGGGTGTACTTCCATATTCCAAAGAGCAGAGGAATGCATTGTTATGAATGGATGCCATGTGGAACATCTGCGATAAAAACATGTTTATCTTAGCTGTTTCCTCAAACATGGGAGCTATCAAGGAACAGGGCTTGGGCTCGGGTCCTTTGATGTTTGTAATATACAAGCTCTGACACTAAGTTTGGTGAATGAAGTCAAAATAGTTGCTCAGACAATACAGGCGGTGAATCACAATGCTGAATGCTGCTCCTGCGTAGTGGCCATTGTTGACAACCTGCCCCAACTGTAGTTCAGTTGAGCATTGCGTGTGTTCTGTGTTAGGCCTGTTGGATGAAGTTTTGTTAAGTGTGTTGGTTTTGAACTGAGAACAGGGCAATGAACAAGCAAGGATCAAATTAAAGTTTTGTTTTAAGCTTGGCAAGACGCATAAAGAAATGTATGTGATGCTGGTACATGTTTATGGTGAACAAGCTTTGTCTATGAAGAGTGTGTATGAGTGGTTCATCAGTTTTCGAGGAGGCCAGGGAAGTTTTTCTGACAATCCTCATAGCAGACGATTGGTGATCATCATCGGTGGTGAAAACATTGAGGAAGTGAGACCATTAATCACGAATGATCGTTGATTAACTGTGTGCATGATAGTGGATAAACTGCAGATTAACAGTGAATTCATGACACAAATCCTTACCCAGAAGTTAGAGAAGAGGAAAATGTGTTGTCATCTTGTGCCATATTACTTGTCTGACAATCTCAAGCAGGTATGTTTAGAGGCTTCACAAGATTTTGTTGAAATAGCAGATGTGACACACAATTTCTTGAACTGTATTGTCATTGAGGATGAAACCTGGTGACTCTGATGTGACCCTGAAATGAAATGGCAGAGAATAGAATGTTATTCTCCGACATCATCTCATCAGAAAAAAGGTCAGAGCTAAAAAATCTGGCATCAAAACAATGCTCATCACCTTCTCTGATAGTCAAGGCATTAACGACAATGAATTTCTACCTGAGGGAACAATCTTGAACACCATAAGATGCTAAGATGCATTGAAATTTTGACCCTCCTGCCAAGAAAGAGGTTTGTGGATTTTGAACATTGACCATACTCACCAAATCTCAATCCTCCAGACTTCTCCCTATTGCCTTGACACAAAATCACTTTGAAATGAAAGAGATTTGACAATATTCCTGACATCAAACAAAACATGACAAAGCTTTTGCACACCATCTCAAAGGAAGACTTCATACAAAGTTTCCACGACATGTATCGCAGAGCTCAGCAGTGCAGAGAGATGGGAGGTGACTATTTTGAAGGACAATAAGGTTGTTGTAGTTCATAGTTCATGTACATTAATATTACATGACTATTCACCAAAATTTGTCAGTGGTTGTATACGAGGTGCAACAATAAAGTAATGAGATTAACGTGAAAAAAAGTTGCTTATTGTTTTAGTCTCCTTCAAAGTAGTTCCCTTCTGATTGCACACACTTTGTCCAGTGTTTCTGACATTGATGATAACATTTCTGGAACACATCTTCTGTAATATCCTCCAAGACCCTCGTCACAGCTTTTTGGGCATCTTGTGTTGTTTGAAAATGGTGTCCCTTGGCCGCCATTTGGACTCTTGGAAATAGAAAAAAGTTGCACAGAGCAATATCTGGTGAATAAGGTGGCTGTGGTAATACTGAAATTTGTTTTGAGGTTAAAAATTGCTATACTGACAGAGCAGTGTGGGATGGCATATATCATGATGCAGAATCCAATTATCAGCAATTTTGGCATGGACACAAAGAACTCTTTTACAAAGTCTTTCTAAAATTTCTTTGTTTTATTGTTGGTTAACTGTTTGTGCAGGAGGCATCAACTTTTTATGAACAAATCCCTTGGAATCAAAGAAGCACACAAGCATACATTTCACTTTTGACTTTGACATGCAAACTTTTTTTGTTCTAGGTGATCCCTTTGAGCACCATTGTGAACTTTTGCGTTTTGTGTCTGGATCATACTGAAAAAATCAACTTTCATCACTAGAGAACATGGCTCAACAATTCTAGATTGATTTCCATTTGCTCTAACAGATTGGCTGCCTCATTATTTTTTATTTTTTTTTTCCTCGCTGTTGTTGTTTGAAATTTTTGGGGGCCATTTGCACAAATCTTTTTCATACGATACCAAGATCTTCAGTTATTATTAGATGAATCATTTCTTGGTTGATATTCAGTTTTTCTGCAACATTTTCACGGATAATCTTTGATCATATTGTACAAGTTCGCACACCCTGTCCAAGTTTACATCTGTCCGTGAGGTTGATGGTCATCCACTACGGTCTTCAGCATTTGTTCTGCCTTCACTAAACATTTTATGCCAACAATTGAGCTCTTGACATAAACTCCTCTCCAAAAGCCATCCAAAGCTTACTGTAAGCTTTCATCACATTTTCACCCAATTTAACACAAATAGAAATGGCATACCATTGCACAATATTATGCGGTTCCATTTCTGTGACGAGAGACACAAACATGTGTTAACTTATTACAGCACAACTCACAAGTGAGCAGTTGCATCGATGTGCTGCATCGACTAGAAGCAGCTTATATACCAAGGTCAAAGATATTGTGTGTACACAAGCCTGCAGGGTTGCCACATCTTGCGAAGAAATTCTGTCTCATTACTTTATTGTCACACCTTGTATTAATGGCTTGCCATTCTATATTCACAAAGATGCAAAGCTGGTGTTTTTTTCTGATGATATAAGTATAATAATCACTCCTGTCAGATAAGAATTAACTGAAAAAATTGTACATAATGTGTTTTATTAAATTAGTAGGTGGTTCTCTGCAAATGAACTCTCTTTAAATTTTGATAAAACATGGTGTATACAGTTCTGTACAGTAAATTGTATGATCGATGTATAACCATAGACTTTGGACAGAAGTCTGTAGCTGATAGAATATTCAAAATTTTTAGATCTATGCATTGATGAGATACTGAAATGAAGAAACACATTGATTGAGATTTGAAACATTTGAATTCAGCTACTTATGCTATTAGAGCTATTGCTAACTTTGGTGATAGACATCACAGTAAATTAGCTTAGTACTCAGTAAATGAGCTTACTATGCCTACTTTCATTCACTCCTTTGATGTGGCATTATATTTTGGGGTAATTCATCACTGAGAAAAAAGTACTAATCTGGTCTAATCTCAGAGAATAGGTGTTTCCAGACCCATGTTTATTGGGCTTATTTTTCTTGTTTCACTGAGTACTACCACCTCTCACAGTATTCAATGTTTTTCTTAACACTCTGTCGGCCTGTAGTAGATCACTAGGCAAATATGATTATCAACCATTTCCTTAAAGCATTTGAAAATTTATTTCACAGCAGAAAGCTCCTAGATTTTTACTGATTCTTATAATGTACACATGGGTTATGGTTGTACGAAAGGAAGAATTGTTATAAGTTGTAGTTCATTTTATGCATGGAGTAAATGAGAAAAAGTTCAAGCTATGAAAACATAAAAAACAAAGGAAGATTTAGGTTTAATGTCCTGTCAATATTGTGGTCATTAGAGATAGAAAAATGTTGCAAGTCACCTATTCATGTGTTCAGTGTCATATTACTACACTAATGTCAGTTATATTTTCTTTCTTTACAAACACAACTTTAGTTGTCTAATACAACTTATATGTATTCAGGCAGGTGGTTTGGCAGGATTAACAGTTGACATAACATTATTTCCTCTCGATACTCTGAAGACCAGACTTCAGAGTGCTAATGGATTTTGGAGAAGTGGTGGGTTTCGTCATGTGTATAAAGGTTTGGGGCCAACAATGATTGGTTCAGCACCAACAGGTGAGATCAGTTTACATGAAGTACCATTTTTGTCTGTACTGTTAGCATTCCTTTAATTGTAAGTTACTTATAAAGTTTTTAACATTGAGTTATTACAATGTACGACTATTATTTGCATGCGGTTTGTTGCATGGAAATACCATTTCCTTTGTTTAAATGATTGCCATTTGACAACAGAGTCCCATTTCTATTATTATCAGCCAGCAGCTCATCTCATATAAACTGAAAACAAACTCAGTTTTCTGATGTCAATTACTGTGTAAGTGTCAATGAAGCAAGTTAAAAAAAGTAATAAAAAGAGATGATTGAGAAAAAATGAAATGTTGTGACACTGAAACAAAATTAGAGTTAACTGAAAAATTTAAGGAGGAGGAACTAGTACAAAACTAAGTCCTGGTTGTGGTCCTGGAATAAGTAGAAAATACAGGATTCTGTCAAGAAATGTGGTCCTAGTTCAGGATTATCTGTACAACACAAAGAAAAGGAAAAAAAGGTGAAGACATCTACACTTGATGTATTAAATGCTGCTCTTTAGCAAGGGTTTAGCAAGAATCAAGCAAAGGTGACATTGTTTCAGGCGCAGTGTATGCCAGAAGTTCTCACTAACACACAAATAGGAGATATATATATATATATGGGAAGGATATGGGTTTCAAGGAAGTGGAAAAGGAGTCATTCTAATCCCAGCAATGGAAGGACTTACCTTAGGGGAAAAAAAGGAAGGTAAACAAATACACACACACTCAGACATATCGAAACGCAAACACACCTAGACAGAAGGAAACTTTCCTGGTGGGATAAACAAATATAAAAAATAGAAATTGGATGACTTACCAAAAGGACCAGCTTGTCGATAGGCACAAATAATAACACACAAACACACATACAAGCTTTCGCCACCACTGGCAGCTTCTTCAGGAAAAAAGGGGAGGAGAAAGGGAAGGATATAGGTTTTAAGGAAGTGGAAAAGGAGTCATTCCAATCCCAGGAGTGGAATGTCTGTCTAGGTGTGTTTGCGTTTCGATATGTGTGAGTGTGTGTGTGTATTTGTTTACCTTTCTTTTTTTCCCCTAAGGTAAGTCCATAACATAAAGTTATAGTTGGTAGTGACTTTAATTTACCCTTGATATAACTTCTGATGGCCAAAGTAAAGAAGATATAAAATGCAGGATGGCTCTGGGAAGAAAAGCGTTTCTGATGAAGTGAAATTTATTGACATCTAATTTTAATTTTAATGTTAGGAATTCGTTCCTTGTAGCATTTGTCTGTAGTGTAGGATTGTATGGGAGTGAAACATAGACAATAAGGAGTTCAGACAAAAAGATGGTAGAAGCTTTTGAAATGTGTTGCTACAGATGAATGATGAAGATAAGATTGGTAGATCATGTAACTAATGATGAGGTGCTCAACAGAATTGGGGAGAAAAGGAGTTTCTGGCATATTCTGACTTAAGAGAAGGGATAGGTTGGTGGGCACATTCTTCAACATTGTGGAATCGTCAACTTAGCATTAAAAGGAAGTGTGTGGGGTAAAAGTTACAGAGGGAGACCAAGGGACAAATGCAAAATGATGTAGGTTGCCATTCTAATTCTCAGATGAAGAGACTTGCACAAGATAGGGTAGTGTGCAGAGTTGCATCAAAACAGTCTGTGGACTGAAGATCATAGCAACAGCATCTTGGCTAAACTACATTTTCATATCAATAGACAAACATAAAACTATTGACCAAGATTGTAATGAGTGCATTCTCCAAAAATTATTTCAGGCAATTAGTTCATGAACCCACTAGTATTGTAAATAGTTGTGAAAACAGCCTTGGCCTCCAAGCAGCATGATAATGAGCATGAAAACATGTAGAGGGATTAATGAATACAGAAGATAGAATTGGGTGGGGTACATGCTCCCACCATCTCAACCACATACACCCTCAGTGGTGCTCCTCAGCTTTGCATCTGGACTTCCAGGCTGTGTCTGTAGGGTGCCCTCCTGCAGATTCAGCGGTCAAGAGACGAGTACCTCCAACATCATGGTGGCACCGGACATCTACTGTCAGTGGCCTACATATGGCAGCTCCAGCCATGCTATCTCCCCCTGCTGCCCCCACTGACAATACTGTACTGCCAGAGGCAATGCACAAAGAGGCGTGTGGGAGGGACACTATGTATTGGAATCCACACCAAAAATAATTGTATAATGACTACATCAAAATGTAGCCTCTGTTTCCACTGATCGAAGCTACTGCTAGACTCCTTCCATCACCCTCACCTCCTGCCTGCTCAGGTCCTCCTACGGAGGCCCCTTGTGTGTCTCCCACCACTGCAGTGGTGGAAGCATCGGTGAGGGATGTGAGTTCGAGATGCAACCAGACTGTCTGCCCCCATCACTGTTGCTTGTGGGTTCCCTGCCCCCTAACTGGTCACTGCCACCCTGGGCACTTGTGACCTTATGTGACCCCGGACTGGTTGGCCACATAGTGGTGATGTGTTTACAACTCCCCTTCTGACACAGACGAGCTGATGGAGGCTCTTGCCATCTCTGCCAGCTCCTCCTGCCAGCTCCTGCCAGCTCCTCCCCACTGAGGTTGCCCTCACTACTATGGAACACACTGCAGAGTCACTTGGGTGACTACCATGCCCACTATGAGCCAGTGTCACCAATAACCATTTGCTTCCACCTGCTACTTCTGCTTCCCGGAAGAGAGGAGGGATATTGGAGCACGCCACCACAAGCCACAGACTGTGAACACTGCATATAAAATACACTCTACAGCTGAGTTCACCAGGGTATGGTGCCATCTCCATGGGTAGGCAGCGCCGTCAGGGCCCGGTAACCACACTGTGTGCCAGGCCACACCTGTCATGGGACATCTCTTCCCAGTGACTAGTGGGACTCTCTCTCTGTGTATTCTTGTGCTAATGTCATATCTTCCAAATTGTTCTGTTCAATTCTGTGTTGCCATTGCCTCTGGACAATAAAGTGATACTGTATACAATAGTTCTGATTTCCACATTCTTTCCAGATGACTGACTGGCTGAACACAAAATCTTGACTCATCTGTGAACAGAATAGAATTCATTATGACTCTAGTCCTGGTGTTCCTGCAGGCTAAAAGGTGTCATGGTTTTAATAGGACTCACACCACAGGCCTCCATGTGTAGACGCCACATTCCTGAAGGCGATATCAGACTGTTTTTATGCAGCTGAGTTGCTTTCAGCCTCCTGTCTCGATTGGCTAATAACTAGAGATAATCGCTATCTCTCGCTGATGTTACCTGACTTCTTTTACCAGTTCCTGTTTTGTGAAATCACATCCAGGTCCTGGAAATTACACTTTGGGACACTTCAGTAGCTGCAGGCACCTCCCTCTGTGTCTGGTCCTCTTCCAAGCTTCCTATAGCTCTCCATGCCGTAGGTTTGGGTAAGTGATGTTGTTGTAGCATTGTTGTGGTAATGCGCGGCGTGTGTGTTTGAACGTGGAACCGCCCGTTACGAGGACTGCCGCTGTGCGGCGCTGGCTGCACTACCACGCTGCACCCTGCCAGCCATGCAGCATTTTGAGAGAGGCACTGGGCCAGCCGTGAACTTCGCCTCAGTTGTATGCTTACTGTGCTCGCAAACGTGTTTGTGACTCCGAACGATACTAATAGCTAGGACGGGAGTGGGTGTGCATAAATGTGGATTGCGTTGGACTTCGATGGGACGGTTCAGGATCCTGGCAACACGTGTAGCTGGAGTAGCGTACATAGGTGTATTATTAGTCATAACACAATTGGCGACTAAGGTGGTGTTTGAATTGGCATGTGCTCCGTCGTGGACGATGGTGGAAAACAAAGGACTGGGGCCAAATCCTGCATCAATTGTTACAGACTGTGGTTGAGTCCGTTCAGTGGTTAACTACGATTGTGTCAGGTCAGGCGGACCGCTTTGACTCCCTGGTGTAGCAGTTGCCTTCGGCTCCTCGGCCGGCATTTGATTCCAGTTCTGTATCTCACACTACAGTGTTTCTGCCTCCGTTCTCTGGCTTTGACAATTCTTTAGAAGATTGAGACTCTTATGAAAACAGGCTACGTCAACATTTCCTGGCGTTCAGGGTATCCGAGACGGCATTGTGTAAGGCTTTATTTCTTTCGTGGGTCTCGCCTCACATCTAACAACTTTTGCATCAACTAGCCCCCCTGCAAGAAACGGCTGCTTTGTCTTTTGATGAGATGTGTTGTTTGTTGTTGGCCCATTATCACCCACGTACAAATGTTATTCCAGTGCAGGTTGAATTTTATCGGTCGCATAAGAAAGCCACTCAGTCCTATCGGGCGTGGGCCGCAGAGCTGCACGGTCTTAGCTGTCAGTGTATGTTCATTCTCCAACCCACAAGGAGTCATATGCGGACGATATGGTTCGGGACGCAATTTTCTGGCTTGCTCCAGATAGGGAAGTGCACCAACGCGCCCTACAGTTGGAAAATCCTACCTTGATGGATGTTTTAAACATTGTGCAGTCTTTTGAAGTCTCACAGGCTGGAGGGGACCAAATTGAGACTTGGGGTGGTGTCACTGCAGTTTCACAGTCAGGCTCAGCACCTTTGGATTGCACGGACATAGCTTTCGTATGGGAGCGCCCCACTCACCGCACTCGTGATCGTAAACAGGCCACAGTTTCACAGCAGCCATGGGCCGTGCCGCACACTACCGCTCATATGCAGTGACCTTGTCCATCTTGTCCCCTTTGTTTTGTACAGCATGACAGGGCAGATTGCCCCAAGCCACAGAATAGGGAGCATACAGAAGGTAAAGCTGGGGGGCGACGCCTTTGATCTGTATGCTACCAAGTGTTGCGCTCGACGCCATATTGAAAAGCAGTAAACGCGGAACTGTAGCCACTTGGTACTTTGGCTAGAAATGGACTTTTTACGAACTGCAGCTAATCTCTCTGACTTTTATGAAACAAAACGGCTTTTCATTATGCTCTCATCTATTTTGCGCCTTCTTCTTGCACCTAATTGTAATCCAACGATAAAAATAGGCCTACATTTTAATACAACTATGAAAATGTACAGTGGAATCGATGATCGTTTTATTTGGTGCTTATCTCTAGAAAAATCCCAAATAACACGGAGTTATTTTTGGGAAATTAGTTATAAACAAGAAAGTGACTTTACAACTGCTAGGTTTTATTTGACATGAATAAACTCGCACAAAATATATTGAGTCAGACTTAGCAATATCACGTGATTACACAGAACTAATGACGTCTGGGCGTATATAAAAGTTGTATTTGCTTTAGGAGTATCATTAATTTACTGATCGAAGAAGGGGATATAGAGGAATCTGTCAAGCACAGAGCAGGAACAGCATAAAATAATTATTTCTGTTAATCTACTGGTTTGAGTATCAGAAGAGTATTCATTGCCAACAGTAGCACACTACGCCTCCAATGCCGTAAGTAAAATTTTACCTGCCTACTTACGCACTATTCGTTGTCATTCATTTTATATTATTCCCTGCAGCGTTAAACTAAAAACATTTTGATGCTGTTGAACTGCTGCAGCAACAGCAACAGCGAGTTATCGTCAAGAGAAGAAGCAAGGCTACTTTTAATAATTATGGACACATTGCTCTCATTCGAAACTGATAACATTTAACGTTCACTACACATATAGCGACGTTCTCTTACTGCTCAGCATCTTTCGGGAAGGTGAAGATACTTATATCCTTATTTGTATTCGAATTGTTACGGCAATTAGGTGCTGAACACCATCGCCCGCCTTTTCTTTTATTGCTGTTCATAATAAAAATGGAACAGCTCCAACTACTGACACACAGTTCTTTCTTTTCACTGCACTGCACTAAATACTTGTTTACTTTTATGTGATTCAGGCAGCTAAAATACACAATTAACAAACAAAGACGGCGCATTACCACGCCACAGAGTAGGGAGTGATCACACATTTACTGCTTTTCAAGATCGTCGATTCCGCGCATGCACACTAAATTTTGGACGACAGACTGCAGTGGGAGTTTCCTTTCTGTATACTCCTTATTCTGTGCCCAAGCATTGGGTTACATGTCACTTGTGGAAGAAAAAAGGCCACATGGCTTCTGTTTGCCATTCCCGGCCGAGTGAGCAAGATGACGAGATGGATGTTAATCTTGTCCAGAATGTTCCCTCTCCTTCTCCCAAACTTTTTGTTGAAGTTCAGATTTTTGACAGGGTGGTTACCTTACTTATCAATATGGGAGCTTTCGTTTCTCTTCTCAATTATCTCACATATGTACAGCTTGGCTCGCCTCCTCCTGCTGCTGTCAACTGTTCTTTGCATGGCTGAAGCCCCCAGCACATCCCTATCCTGGGCCAATTTACGGCTTCCATAGTGTATAAATCTGTCATCAGGCTTGTCACTTTTCTTGTTGATGACACTGTGGCCGCGATCATTTTCGGCCTGGACACTTTTAATGTGTTTGGTTTTTCTATCGATGATTCTGTCAATCTCCTGTCGGATTCAGTTTCTTTCCCAGAGTTGGATGCTCTTTGTCGTGAATTTTCTTCCTTGTTTTCAGATGGACTGGGTTGTGCCGTGGGCTTTACCGCCCACATTACTATGAAACCGACGGCAAGACCCAAGTTTTTTTGCACGTGCCAGGTGCCCGTGGCCCTGCATGAGCAACTTAAGGCTGAATTGGATCGCCTACAGAACTTGCAGGTCTTAACTCCCATTACTTCCAGTGAACGGGCTACGCCAGTGGTTCTGGTAAAGAAGCCTGGAGGGTCTTTACGTATCTGTGGGGATTTTAAAGTCACCATCAATGTGCAGTCTGTGATTGACTTGTACCCCATGCCTCGTACGGATAAACTCCTTGCTTTACTCTCTAGTTCACACTCTTTTTCTCACATACATTTAGCAGAAGCCTATCTTCAGCTTCCTTTGGATGACAACACCAAACATCTATTGGTCGTCAACACTCCCTTTGGGTTATACCAATATCAGCGACTCCCTTTCAGGGTCACTAGTGCCCTGGCTATTTTTCAGCACTACCTAGAGCAGCTCCTCCGTCCGGTTCCAGGCTGTGTTAACTACTTAGACGATATTATTGTGATTGGGGCCTCACCTCACGAACATTTACAAAATCTTTGGGCACTTTTCTCTGTCCTACAAGCAGCCGGTCTCCGCTGCAACCTGACCAAGTCTCGTTTTTTCCAACCTTCTATTCCTAATTTGGGGTTTGAAGTGTCTTCAGCGGGCGTCCGCCCTTTGCCGGATCGCGTGGCCACAGTAAAGTCCCTGCCGCATCCCGCGTCTGTTAAAGATGTACAGGTTTTCTTGGGCAACATTGCCTATTACCACCGTTTTTTACCAGGGGATGCCTCGGTAGCGCATCCCTTACATCGTCTGCTTCACAAGGGTGTTTCCTTTGCCTGGTCGTCTGAGTGTGAACGGGCGTTTTGCACGTTAAAGCGCTTACTGGTTTCTGCCCCTTGTTTAATGGTGTCCTGGGCAACATTTGGTTCTGGCTATATGCGTCTCAACATGGCATTGGGGCGGTTTTGGCAATGGGTCGGAACGCCCCATCATGTACGCATCTAAGTAGTTGACAGCTACCCAGCAACAATACTCTCAAATTGAAAAAGAGGCGTTGGCCATTGTGTATGCTTTTAAGAAATTTCACGTTTACTTCTTTGGGGTCAAATTTCATCTTATTACTGATCAAAGCCCTTGGTGTCTCTATTTCACCCTAGAGCAGCGCTTCCCGACAAGGCACCTCATTGGTTGCAACATTGGGCTCTTTTTCTTTCCCGTTATAATTATGAAATCCATTTCCATCCCACAGCACAGCATGCTAATGTGAACACATTATCGCACCTTCCGGCGGGTCCTGATCCTGACTTTGATCAAGAAGAGCTTTTACACTTTGATTTGGATGAGGAAGCTCAGGCTATTGTTGATGGTTTTCCTATTACAGCTCCAGTATTGGTGTCACCAGATCTCGTGCTGTGGCGCATTCTTCACTACATTCATGTGGGCTGGCCAGATGCCCCTCCGTGTAGGACTTCAGATCCCCTCCGTAACTATTATCCCTTCTGTTTTCATCTGTCTGAATGGGACGGGGTTCTCCTTTTGGCTACGGACGGACAGGCTCCATTGGTGCTGATTACGGCGGATCTCCATTCCAAAGTACTCCAGATGCTTCATGAAGGACTCTGGAGAGTTTCCCGCATGAAAATATTGGCTTGCCGGCATATGTTTTGGCCTGGCATCGATGGTGACATTACAAGGCTGGTGGCTAAGTGCTCGTTGTGTGCTTTGCAGCAGGAGGCACCTCGGATGTGTCTCTCTTCTTGGCTGCAGCCCCGACAGCCATGGGAACGGGTGCATTTCGATTACGCAGGACCCTTCTTGAACTCTTATTGGCTTTTTCTTGTGGATGCTTATTCAAACTTTCCATATATTTTTCGTTGCCATACCATGTCCATTGCTGTAACTATTCAATCACTGTCTAAAGTTTTTGCTTTGGAGGGGTTTCCACACACACTTGTTTCAGATAATGGCAATCCTTTCATTTCTTCTGTTTTTCAAGATTTTTGTGCTCGTTTGGGTATTTGCCATATTACGGCTACTCTGTTTAATTTCCAGTCTAAGTGGAAAGGTTTGTGCGTAATTTTAAAGCTCAAATGTGCAAGTATGTGACCTCTTGCTCTGTGGACAATGCCATTATCCGTTTCTTGATGTCATATTGATTCACCCTGGCAGAATTGCTTCATGGCCGGCAACCTCGTAATCTCTTTCATTTGTTGTTGCCTCAGCCACAGAGTGTGCCCACACGACCATCAAGTCATTATGTTCCGGGGTCGCTAGTATGGGCGCGCGGGTTTGGCCGGCATCCTCGTTGGCTGCCGGGTAAGGTGAAATCATGTCTCAGCCACTGCCTCTGCCCTGTGGATACTGCCATGGGCACTCTTCATCAACACAGGGATCAGTTGTGCCCGTGACTCCCGGTAGATTCACAGGTGACACCTCCACCCGCACCTCCTCTGGGGCCTGTTTCAGCAGCATGCTCCATGCCGACATCTTATGAGGAGCCGGCTTCTGCACTGCGCGCTGTGCCCGCCCGAGCTCCGTCAGCAGTACAGGTGCCTTCCCCATCACTGGCACCAGTCCCATGCAGTTTCATCCCTTGGCGCCGGGTCACCGCCACCTTTGGCTTCCCTCATTGAGTCTCCGGCACTGAACAGTGGGGAGTGGGCCACCGCTTCCGAAGCTATGGACATCCAGACACCAGAAATGGACTTGAATAAACCTGTGAGTAATGAAACCACTCCTTTTTTTACCTCCAGTTCTGGGGGCAGACAGTGCTCCCTCATCTCCAGTAATTGCAAGCGACATGTACAGAGGTACCAGCCACTGCTGGAAAAGACGATCAGGACATTATCAACCTTATGGGGTAGACATCGCCAATGGACGTAGCCTGGGTGCGTTTGGCACCCCTGGACATTACACCGTGAAGGGGGAGGAATGTGATAACGTGTGGCGCACCGCCAGTTACCAGGACTGGCCGCTGTGCAACGCTGGCTGCACTACCGCATTGCACCCTGCCAGCCGCGAGGTGTTTTGAGAGAGGCACTGGGCCAGCTATGAACTTTGCCTCAGTTGTATGCTTACTGTGCTTGTGAACTTGTTCGTGTCTCCGGACGATACTAATAGCTAGGACAAGAGTGGGTGTGCATAAATATGGATTGCGTTGGACTCCGATGGGACGGTTCAGGATCCTGGCGATCCTTGTAGCTGGAGTAATGTGCATAGGTGTGTTATTAGTCGTAACAATTGTACTACCTGCTCACTACACTATCTGAACCCAACTGCTTGTGTAATTCATTTGACAGAGTAAATGGAAACCAACACCAACACCCTCTGTAGCATCTTTCTGTTATTACCACATGTTGTTGTCTCTCCTCTGTAGAACTGACAGAAAGATGTCGAACCATTGTAGATCATTCTGCCAATGATGATACTTCAGAACTTAGATGTCACCTGATCCCCTAACTGTCTGGACCTGTGTAGTATCCACCTGTCTGGACAACCTTGTAGTTGGAAATATATTTAAGGCGTGGGGTATTCGTTTTGGAATTTGGAGGATGTTGGGAGACTTATGTGTGAGAATACAAAACCACGAGCATGTGAGATGTTAATTTATGAAGAATTGGGGGCAACAATGTTGGTATTGGTGTGGAAGGTTAGATTTCAGGAAAATAGGTTGATGTGTTTGACAATGAAGACCAAAATTCTTTCAGTTGGGGCACAGTAGTTATAATTAAACATCCAAGATTATTTGGTTTGTGGAATTTAGGGAGCATGTAGAAGGTCAGTGTATGGGGCATTGTTGGCGCGTGGAGGGAGGTGGATTCATGGGAGACTATTTAGGATGTGCTGTAGGATTTTAGCAGAGATTGGAGGTCATGTTGGAATTTTAGGATGGGCTCATTTCAACACAACTTGTTGGTAAAAGTGTCTGATAATTGATGGAGGTCATCTGCTAGGTTGTACTGCAGTTTATAACAATAGTAGTGGAACATTTTCCTGCAAGTAGTATGATTAGGTGAGGATCTGTTGTGTATGGCTGCCCTTTCTTCTGTGAAAAGGTAGGTTTTCTTGGGAAGGTATGTGGGGAAGGATAGTGATGTCAAATTGGAGGCTGGGAATTAAAAAAAGCTGTGGCGAATCTGGGGGTTTACCTGCTTCTGTCCTGGGTCTCAAGAACACTGCTGCTTTGTGGCCAGACGGTGGCTGTGTGAGGGGTGTGGTTGACTGGACAGACAAGGCATGTGAGACCTGTTTCTGGACAAGTTTGGGAGGGTGATTACAGTTAATGAATGCCTCAGTGAGGCCTTTGGCATATTTGGAGAGGGACTGCTTGTCAGTGCAGGTGTGACAACACAAGTGGCTTGACTGTATAGAAGGGACTTTTTGGTATGTAATGGATAGCAGCCATTGAATGTCACCCACCTCCTCCCTCACATCTACCATATGGTCATAAAGGAGCACCCCTCTTTTGACGCAGTACCACCCAGGACTGGAGCATGTAATCAACATACTCTGCTAAGGTTTCACTTACCTACATAATATCCTTGTCCATCCCTATTCCATCCCTGCTCCCAACCCTTCGACTGATGGCTCACATTCCTGTAATAGACCTAGATGCAAAACTTGTCCTATCCATCATCCCACCACCACCTGCTCCAGTCCTGTCACATGCATTTTCTATGCCGTAAAAGGCAGGGTAACATGTGAAGCAGTCATGTGATCAACAAACTGAGTTGCAACCATTGTGCAGATTACAGTAACAAGTAGTCTGTCCACATGAATGGTCATCATCAAACTGTGGCTAAGAGACAGCTGGGCCATCGTGTTGAAGAGCATGCACCCCTGCATGATGTGGCAAACTTCATTGACTGCTACACAGCCTATGCCATATGAATCCTTACAACAAATACCATCCTTTCTGAATTGCTCAGATGAGAACACTACCAACAATACATCCTCCACTCCTGCAGTCCCCCAGGCCTAAACCTTTGCTAGTTCCTGCCCACACCACTTCCCCTTCCCTTCCATGCCTGAAAGTTATGTAAAATCTGTGCTTCTGAGTGGCTGTGAAATATGGAGAGTGTCAAAACAGCTAATCCATTAACTTTAGATATTCAACAACAAATGTATGAGGAACCTGATGGGACTATAGTGCCCAAATGTCATCTCTAATGAAGCACCTGGGAAAGAACCAGCCAGAAGCCAATCAAGCTGCAAATAACAAGAAGGAAGTGGAGTGGTTTGACATACACTTAGGAGATGAAATAAACATATTGTGAAGGAAGCACTTTACTGGATCCCACAGAGATGAAGGAGATGGGGCAAGCTCAAAACGACATTTTACAACGGGGGCGGTTGCATGGGTAGGAGCCCCGTTGTAAAACCTGCCCTATGCACCCTTCCACCACCACTTACTCCAGTAACCCGGAAGGTATACACGATCAAGGGCAGAGCCACTTGCGATAGCACCCACGTGATTTACCAACTAACATGCCTGCACTGTGAAGCGTTCTATGTGGGAATGACCAGCAACAAACTGTCCATTCACATGAACGGTCACAGGCAGACAGTGTTTGTTGGTAATGAGGATCACCCTGTGGCTAAACATGCCTTGGTGCATGGCCAGCACATCTTAGCACAGTGTTACACCGTCCGGGTTATCTGGATACTTCCCACCAACACCAATTTTTCAGAACTCCGGAGATGGGAACTTGCCCTTCAACACATTCTCTCTTCCCGTTGCCCACCTGGTCTCAACCTCCGCTAAATTCTAATTCCCGCCCACCATCTTTAACATCTTTGCCTCGGTTCTGTGGACAGAGCCTCTGCCTGAAGTGGTGTCGCTGTCCAACTTCTTTGGGTTCTACAAATGTCTGCCTGGGTGTGTTTGCATGTGGATATGTGTGAGTGGGTGTGTATTTGTTTACCTTCCTTTTTGTCCCCTAAGGTAAGTCCTTCCACTCCTGAGATTGGAATGGCTCCTTTTCCACTTCCTTAAAACCCGTATCCTTCCCTTTCTCCTCTCCTTCCTTCCTCTTTTTCCCGAAGAAGCCACCAGTGGTGGTGAAAGCTCGAATGTTTGTGTGTGTTTTCTGATTCCATCTCAAAAAAACTCACTAACCTTTTCACTTCCAACTCCTACACTGGGTTATCATTATCCACTCCCACAATGAGAGCTTCCAAATATACCTCACAGTCCATCATAGCCAACAAACCCTGCCTATCAGACCTTTTATATTTACCACACCCTCAGTAATCCCCCCCACACTACCACACACAATCCACAATAAACACACCAGAAACACGATCATGAAACTTATCTTTTGTCTACCCCCAAATTCAATCATGCTGGACTTGTTAAGGATCTTCTCTCCTTCTCCTGGTTCTAACTGTGGAAACACCATTTTATTGCCATTCCCACTATTTAGAAACATTCCAACACCAATATTGAACCCTGCCTGACCCAGTTCACTTCTCCATCCAGTCAAGGTGCACCCCAGTGTTCCCAAATCATCCCATTTTAACTTTTGAGAATTTCTCAACTTCCAACCAGGACTTACCTTTTGCTCCAAATCTTTCAAAATAGATACCAACATCACACCCTCAGAAAGGAATGTTATCCTCCACCTGAAAAATGATACCAACATTATGATCCTATCTGCTGAGAAAGGCTCCACCACTGTGGTTCTAGACTGCAAGGTCTGTGTTGCAGAGGGTCTCCGCCAACTATCAGATTCTTCCACTTATATACCTGCTACAATTATCCTATCCCAAAAATCCAACAGGATCTCCAATCCTTCCTCAAACCCTTACACCCATCTCAGCACCTCTCCTCAGAGTCTGTATCTCTCCTCACCCCTCCTACGTTCTGCATCCCCACCTTCTAAAATCTCCCTAAAGTCCACAAATGCAACCACCCTGGATGTCCCATTGTGGCCAGTTATGGCACCCCCACTGAGAGTATCTCCACTCTCATGGAACAACACCAACCTATGGTCACAACCTACCCTCCTATGTAAAAGACATCAAACATTTCCTCCATCAACTTTTCACAGTACCTGTTCCTTTACCATATGGTACCACATTCATCACCTTAGATGCCACCTCCTTCTACACCATCGTCCCCAATGCTCATGACCTGGCCACTGTTGAACATGACCTTTCACAATGCCTGACTGACTCCAAGCCCGCAACCTCTTTTTTCGTCACTATGACTAACTACATTCTCACCCACAATTACTTCTCCTTTGAAGGCATCAGCTACAAAGAGATTCATGTTACAGCCATGGGCACATACATGGCATCTTCCTATGCCATCCTATTCATGGGCCATATAGAGGTATTCATCCTAACTAATCACAATACTTAACCCCTCATATGGTTCATATTCATTCATGAAATCTTCATCATCTGGACTGAAGGTGACAACAAACTATCCACATTCCTCAACAGCCTCAACATCTTGTTTTCCCATTCACTTCACCTTGTTCTACTCAACCCAATGAGCCATCTCCCTCAGAGTAGACATACACCTCAAGAATGGCCTCATCAGTATATCTGTCCACATTAAACCTACTAACCCTCCACAATACCTCAGTTTCGACAGCTGCCACCCACTTCACACTAAAATGTCCCTTCCATACAGCCTAGCCACTGTAGGTCATCACATTTGCTGTGACAGTCACTCTCCAAATATGCCAAAGGCCTCACTGAGGCCTTCACTGACCATAATTACCCTCCCAAATAGTCCAGAAACAGATCTCATGTGTCCTGTCTGTCCAGTCACCCAGCATGTCCCTCACAACCAGTGTCTGGCTACGAAGGAGAACCCCCTCTTGGGACCCAGTACCACCCAGGACTGGAGCAGTTGACCCACATTCTCTACCAGGGTTTCGTATACCTTTCATTCTGCCCTGAAATGAGAAATACTTTATCTAATATCCTCCCCATCCCTCCTGCAGTGGTATTCTACCACCCACCAAACCTATGTAATATCCTTGTCCATTCCTGTTCCATCCCTGCTCCCACCCCCTTGCCTGATGACTCATATCCCTGCAGTAGACCTAGATGCCAAACCTGTCCAATCCACCATCAAGATACCACCTACTCCAGTCCTGTCACATTCATTTTCTGTGCCATAAAAACCAGGGAAACCTGTGAAAGCAGACATGTGAACTACAAACCAATCTTCAACCACTGTGCAGCTTTCTACATGGGCATGACCAGCACCAAGCTGTCTATCTGGATGAACGGTCATTGTCAAACTGTCGCAAGGAGACAGCTGGATGATCCTGTTGCAGAGCATGCAGCCCTGCATGATATGGCTCACTTCAATGACTGCTACACAGTTTGTGCCATATGGATCCTCCCCACAAACACCAGCCTCTTTGAATGTACCCTCCTCTCCCGCAATTCCCCAGGCCTAAACTTTCCCTAATTCTTGCCCCAACCACCCTCCTCTCCTCTTCCCTGCCCACATTCTAGCTTCATGTATGTCTTCCATTCCACCACACACTCTAGTCCCTCCCCTCCCCTTTCCTTCCTCCACACGTTCCAGTCTCTCCCCTTCATCCCTGTCCACTAGAGTGCACTGATGTATTCCCCCACCCCTGCCTTGCATCCATCCCCTCCCCTTCTACTTCCCTCACACTGTCCCCCATCATGCTATGTTATGTCCATTTGGTAACTTTATTCTTATGCAATTTTATTACTCTCATTCGTATAACTACATTTAATTTTTCAATGTCCATTTTCACTGCCTATCAGGTCATTCCAATGATTTACAAGTTACAAATTTACTCACTTTATAGTCCTAGCTATGTACACAATCATAACAAGAATTTCTTTGTAAAAGAAATTGTGTATCACTTACTGTTTCAATCTGAAGATGCACCTCAAGTGTGAAACACATCATTGAAAAATAAAATTCTTAAATGCAACAGAGATGCATGTTTTTGTTTTCATTGAACTGAAATACTGTTGCTTTACCAGGCCATGAAGTGAAGGAATATGTACAAATGTGGTGTTTGTAAACATAAGGGACCAAACTACTAAGGTCAGTCGTCCCTAGACTTTACAAACCACTTAAACTAACTTATGCTAAGGACAACATAAACACTCACTGCTGAGAGAGGACTCAAACCTCCAGCAAGAGTGGCCTCACTATACATGACATAGCGCCACACCCCCTGCAGCCATTCCCGCATGGATCTCCAGTCCTTCCGGTGTTGCATTTTGGATGGTCAGCAGTGCATTTTTCAGAGTGATTGGTTGAACAGGTTGGTAGTTGATGTTCTGCAGTGCTGTCATGTGGTAGGTTACAGCAAAATGGGTAGCATAAAAAAAATCTCCATGCATAAAAGCACACACATATTCAAATATATCTGAGATTCAACAGATATATGTTTATTTTTATTGTCTCTGTTCTTTCTGTATCTTTTAGACATATTCATCCTCATGTGACAATTCTTGCACTGTATTTCCATCTTCTGAATCTTCTAACATCTTAATAATGATGTTCTGACAAGAGCATCCTACAGTAGCTATTAACCTTATAATGAAACTATGGCTGAACATGAAAGAGAATTCACAGAGCAGTATGCACCCCCCCCCCCCCCCAATTTTCAGCGAAAGGAAAAAATATACCATCAAACGGGGTGATTTCGGAAAGCTTGGAGATTACTTTCACTATAACTTTTGTAGGTTTTGCCAGGTTTCATTGTTTTTTATGGAAATGGTGGGGTATGTGTAACCAATAAAATATCCTAGAAACAAGATGTCCATGTGCATCTATTTTTGCCTGAGACAGACAAATAGTGTCTGAAATCATCCCATGGACTGGGGTGATTTCGAACAAACGTGTAATTTCAGTCTCTGTTTAGAGTTTCAAACTGTATGGGGTTATTTAAGATACTAATTGTATTTTTATTCTACTTTTTGTTTGTTTGCTTGATTGATTTTAGTGACTTTTAACATATTTTAAAGACGTCCATCATTAAAATAAGGGATAAGAATTGAGATAAGGAATTTTATTTATTAAAGGATTTTCTATATGTTGATTTGCCACACTGACTATCTCTAATGCTTTCCTTAAAATTTCCAGGTCATAATTACACTGACCTTGAAGACCTTTCTTACTTTTATATGTTCTTGGCATTGTCCAAAACCACCTCACAGAGTACACAATTTTGAAAAAAAAACTCCGTTACTTTGAAACTTTACACAAAACTTGTTACAAATTGGTACAAAACTTCTCACAGTTTTGCTGCCTACTGATCTCATTGGAAACTGACGCTACAATACTTTTCTGCCAGTTGCAACAACAGAAAGTTTCCACTCCATAACACATCGAAAACTTTCGACAATGAGACTGTCCAACTGATTATTGCATCATTAAACAATCAATCCAAACGCGGGAGCACAGGAAGTGGGACATACAGTCTCATGTGTAAAATAAGCAGCTCATGGATGTGGAAATTAGCACTAATTCATTGCTATGCAGTGGGAAAGAGAAGATAAACCATATCGTCCGAAATCATCCGGGTGTCCTAAATAAGCCTGTTTGATGGTACATTATACAAGTGACATTCTTTCAATAAAACTATTTAAAAGTAATTATTTTAGTAATATGACTAAGTTTTTAGCATTGTTGTAACAAATAAATTTTTATGCCTCCCTGTAAGTTTGCCAGATGGATGCTTTTGTTACAAGGACCAAAAAACTGATGGTGTTTAGGTTATTACTTCTGCTGACAACTATGTTGTGCTATTTATTTTTATAATTTGTTTCCTATGTTAATGTCACTACTTATGAAAAAATGCTGCTTGTTAGTTGATTAAACACTCTGTGAGTATGTTAAGGGTGAGAAAAGAAAAGTGAACTCACAATTTTGAAATTGCATTGTTTCATTGTGGGATTGTTTTCTTTCATCTGTTACAGCATCATTATTTTTTGCTACCTACAATACAGTCAAATCAGTTTGTAGGCCATATGCCAGTGAAGCTTACTATCCATTGGTTCATATGGGTGCTGCATCAGTTGCTGAAGTGGTATGTTTTGTTGTATTAAATCATTTCAGTGTAAAAAATTAATCACTTAATGTTTTCTAAGAAATTCTTTTATCCATGGACATGTGCTATTTTTAATAATATGGCAATAAAGGGAATGATAGAATAGAAACTTTATCCATATATTGTCAGTTAACTCACAACTATTACCCTTAGACTTTTAGTGCTTTCCTGATGTAGTTAACTGTAGAAGACTTTCTTAGCATCTAGTTAGATACAATCATGGAATCTAATACTGCATATGATGGTAGATAATAGTTAAGCCTGCCTTTGAGATAAACTATTTATTTGGATGTAAAACACATTTAGAAACAATGACACTGAGAATAATACTGGAGTCTCAAACAAAGATGAACATACTCCATCTAAGTTCCTGATTTCTCATGTTGGACATTGACTGCTTGTGTTCAGCTGCTGTCACCACACAATTTTTGATACTACATAACATTTTCATAATTGTGTAAACAATACAAATGACTGTTGAAGGAATGCTCTTCCAGAACATATAATGCTAACAGTTGGTCACTTGTAGATCTTTGTCTAATGCTGCCACAAGTGTTATTGAATGATGCTGTGAGGCAGAGGTGTCCTGCCCCCCCCCCCCCCCCCCTTTGGCCAATGACTCACCCCCCACCCACAAACTGTGACCAACACCCACCACACCTGACATATTGGAATTCCTAGTTTATGATCTAATATATATGGTTTTGCCATTTAGTTCTGAAATGAAATATATTTTATTTCATGTTTTGTAAATTGTTTTATACAGTCCCCCCCCCCCCCCCCCAACCAGGCTGGCCAAAAGTACTAATTTCAATGCCCCCCCCCCCTCCAACCCCCAGGAATTTCAATGACGCAGTTGTTGTGAGGTACAGGTGACAATTTACTGTACATCTACGTAAGTTACTGCCTATATTGATGAAATTAGTTTCTATGGCCTTTGTTATTATTCTGTTCCAAAAACTAAAAATGAGCAAGATTTTAGTTTCAAGCTAAAAAATTATGAAAATTCGTAGAACTCTCAAAGTTTGTGAAGGAAGTGGGAAACTCCTCGGGATCAGCAAAGATGAGTCTCGGTATTTTTGTGGTAGGCTGATTGTTCAAAGATCTCATCTCAACAACACTGTACCAAAATATTAAAAAGAATTCATCAACATAATTTGCATCTCTGTGAAGAATTGAATTCTACGGTGTAATATGTTTTTAACATCTTGTCAATACACACATTTTCAGCGTGTTTTCAATTAATACTTCACATATGACCTTTTCAGTCTCTAAATATCATTATCCTCTATGGGAAGGAAGTGTTGCAATTTTTTGTGAGTTTTGTGGTCTTTGCCAGAAGAACAGGGCATACTGCTTGCCTTAATTTATGTATAGAATGTGATATCTATCTTAAGCATACTGAAGAGTTTGTTACTAGTAGTTTTAAAATTTTCCTTACCCATACAGGTATTTTGCTCCTAGAAGGAAATAACATCAATTTTGTTCATGGTCATGTATAGTTTGGCACAAAATAAATTTATTAGTTATTTTCAGTCAATTTAAAGGAATAAGATGAATGAATCACTCTGCAAGGTAGACTTGGTGTTGTTGAATGCTAAAATTATGACAGTTCTAGAGTATCTGATGATGGTCTAGAAAGCCAAAAGCCAGTCATAACAAACTATGAAATAAATGTTTTTGTGGAACATGAATACTACGTATTCACATTTCTGAAGTTTCAGAGAGACCACCATGGCACCCTCAAGGGTGGGGCTGGGTGGACCCCTGGGTCCAGGGCCTGGAACTGATGGGGGCCCAGACCCAACTGTATGCAGTTTAATTTTTTAATTATAACTTAATACAAACTGTAAGAAATAATTTTATCCATTTAAATTATACAACATTGTATAACTAATAGCTTATCATTTAAAACAGATATTTATGAGAAAGTGATTATCATAAGAAAATGTAAAAAATAGAAAATGGATGACTTACCTAAAGGACCGGCTCGTCGATAGACACAATTAAAATCACACACAAACACACATACAAGCTTTCGCACCCGTTGGTCGCTTCTTCAGGATAAGAGGAAAAAAGGGGAGGAGAAAGGGAAGGATATGGGTTTTAAGGAAGTGGAAAAGGAGTCATTCCAATCCCAGGAGTGGAAGGACTTACCTTAGGGGAAAAAAAGGAAGGTAAACAAATACACACACACTCACACATATCCAAACTGACATTTTGTTAGAACTTTATTTTTACCTATGTATGAAACTACTCTAGAATACATTACTTTTTCAAAAATTTTGGATAAGACTCTTAGAAGTGAGTTTGGGCAGTAGTTGTTGACATCCAACATATCCCCTTTTTTGTGCAGTGGTTTAACAATAGCATATTTCAGTCTATCAGGAAAAACACCCTGCTTCAGAGAAGTATTACATATGTGACTAAGAATCCTACTTCCAAGCTTTTATTACATCTCTGGAAATTCTGTCAATTCCATGTGAGCTTTTACATTTGAGAGAGTTTATTATTTTCTTAATTTCAGAAGGAGAGATGGGTGGAATTTCTGTTGTATCAAATTGAGTGGGTATGGCCTGTTCCATTAACTGCCTAGCTTCTTCTAATGAACATTTACATCCTATTTTCTACACAACAATTAAAAAATAATTATTTAGAATGTTTTCAATTTTTGGCTTGTTAATTGTAAACTTTTCATTCACTTTGATGCTGTCTCCCTGTGCTCTTGGTTGCCTTGTGTCCCTGGTAATAATATTCCAAATTGTTTTAATTTTGCTATCAGAGGTACTAATCTCAGACATGATGCACATGCTTCTGGATGTTTTAATAACTTTTCTTAATGTAGCACAGTAGTTTTTATAATATATGACTGTGTCTGGATCATTACTGTTTCTTGCTGTTAGATACAGTTCCCTTTTTCGGTTAGAAAACATTCTTATTCCTTTAGTAAGCAATGGTTTCTTATCATTATATTTAACTATTTTCTTGGGGAAACAATTTTCAAATACTCTTGCAAATGTATCATGAAATAAGTTGTATTTCAAATTAGCATCAGCTTCCTTGTACACCTCATCCCAGTCTAAATGCTGAAGATTTTCCCTGAAATTTCTAATTGTTGAATCGTTAACTGAACACACAATTTTTGAGGGCAGTCTGCTTACTGTATTCGTCCCTCGGTCTCCCTCTATGATTTTTACCCCACACGCTTCCTTCTAATGCTAAGTTGACAATTCCTTGATGTCTCAGAATGTATCCAACCAATCTATCCCTTCTCTTAGTCGGGATATGACAGAAACTCCTTTTCTCCACCTTCTCATTAGTTATGTGATCTACCCATCTAATTTTCATTATTCGTCTGTAGCACCGTATTTCAAAAGCTTCTATCATCTTTTTATCTGAACTCCACGTTTCACTCCCATACAATGCTACACTCCAGATGAATGCTTTTAGTAAGGACTTTCTAACATTTAAATTAATACTGGATGTTAACAAGTTTTGCTTCTTTAGAAACGCTTTTCTTCCCATCGCCATTCTGCATTTTATAATTTCTTTACTTCGGCCATCAGAAGTTATCTTGCTCGCAAATAACAAAATTCATCTACTACTTTTATTGTCTCATACCTAATCTAATTTCTTCAGCATTCTTCCTATGACACTCTTTTAGTGAGTCAGCATTGAAATCCCCACAAATAATAATTTGTTTTCCATTATCTGACAGATAGCACAACAAGGCATCCAATTTTTTCATAAATAACTGAAAGTTTCCTGAAGGGGACCTATAGATTGTTACAATTATAAAAGAAGGACCTTTTTCAGTTTAAACTGACAGGCCTGTTCTCAGTATAGATAACTCCATCTCCCTTTATTCTAACCTTTGTGGCGTATTTATTCGCTCCGTTACAGTGTGTTTGGTTGCCAGGCGAGTAGCGAATGAATAAGCTGATTGTTGGAGAATCTAGAAAATGATCTGAGCTGGAAACATGCATTCAGTTTTTCTCAAATTATCATATTTTCCTGTAGACTTTCCAAAAATTTTCTTTCATACAAACCTTGTCCTGAGAATTGCGAACAGAACAAAGAAAAGATTAGCCAAATCAGTGAAGCCATTCGCAAGTGATGAACTATCATACATGTGGCAATTCATTTTTATTAATATAGATTATTATTATTATTTTATTTAAAAAGAAAAAGAAAAAAAGGGCAAATGTATTGTAATTTCATGAAATCACGTGATTATGACAGTCATAGCTAGGAAACTATTCAAAGTAATATACAAATCAATTAGAAATGAAGGCACTATTGTATAAATTGGTGTGGCATTTATGTGCTGTTTTTATAATTTAAATTTCAAGTCATTTTCATTATTTGTCATCTTTTGTCTATAGAATGCCTTTTCAAATGGAATAAAATGTGTGCAATATGGATCAGCATTTGATTTAAAAACCATGTTAGCAAACAGTTTTATATGTGATCTTAAATAGAGATCTGAAGAAAAACTAAAATGTATCCAGAAACTGTGCTATATTTGCTGGTTACATGATACTGTATTATGCCAGCTGTGGTACACCATGTTGTATACTACCAGTCCGTCATTACGGCCATTGTAGACCAGTTGTGTCCAGCAGTGAGACAAGGTGTCTCCCCCTGTTGAGTGGCAGATGGCAGTCCACTGCAGTGTAACTTGTTAGTGCAGTGTGAGCTTACACATTGATTACTTAGTTATTATTCCCAGATTGATGATAATGGGCTCCATAATACTTAAAACAAAAATCAACATATAATAAAAAGATGTTCAAGTCTGTGTAAATTTAATCATTATGAAAAATGCACTTATTTTAACAAATGAAAAAAAAAAGAAAGAAAAGGTTTTGCAACAGTGAATTAATTGTTGTCATGTTATTGTTATATACCTACCTCAACTTCAGATATTCAGCTCCAAATAATGAACCATGGTTCACTGAAATCAGATTTGAGTTTCCTGAGTTACACAGCATACAAAGTGTTGCATTTGGAAAATAACACTAACTTCACCAAAATTTAACTTGAAAAATAGTAATCATTTATGGTATATATACATGGTAGTATTCTTTTACATTAATTGGCAGGTGTAGAAATTATTAATTGTTCTAAGAAATAGGTGGCCAGTTTTCTCAATTTTTGTCCGATTTCAAATGGAATAGCCCACATACACTTACATTGTGAGTGTAGGAGTGTCTATATGCAGTCATGAGAAAGAGAGGAAGACAGAAGTATAGTATGGGGCACTAAACCCTCAGCACACTCCCTCAAAGACCCAAATGCTGAATTTGCTACTAGTAGCTCATTCACAGATACCATGCTCAGAGATTGCAAGTTTACTTGTTCTGTTTCTTGTGCACCTGTTGCAAACTCAACACCTCTGCCTTTAGTCTCTTTACTTTCCTGCATTTAATTTTTTAATGTATGTTTCTCCTAGTAGCAAAGGAATAAACCAGATTTTTTTAAAAAAATTTATATCTTTCTCTTTATGATATTTAACTTTAAATAAATTTCCTGTTTCTTTTCTTCATTATTAAAAAAAACTACAAGGTCAGGCATATAAAATTTCTATCCATTTGCAGGTGTCTTGCCTTGTGAAAGTACCAACTGAAATTTTCAAGCAACGGCAACAAGCATCTACTCGAAATTATTCCTTGTCATCCATGTGGCATCACATTTACGCCAAAGAAGGCTTCATGGGTTTCTACAGAGGCTTTACTAGTACAGTTGTCCGAGAGATTCCATTCTCCGTTGTGCAGTTTCCTGTCTGGGAATTTTTTAAACTGAGCCTGAGAGAAATAAAGGGTGAAGAACTTAACCCTGCAGAAAAGGCACTCTGTGGAGCATTTGCAGGTAACCTGTTAATGAATGCTGCATGGACACAAGTACTAGCTTTGTTTTCTTACACTTAAGATGCCAATGGGATGTTAAACTGTAATCTTCCTTTCTTCCTTCCTTTTACACTGAAGATTAAAATAATCCAGTGTTTGCTGTCTGTATCAGAGCTGGAGCCATTTTGTGCATATGGACTGAGTCATGTATTTACCATTTAACTATATTCATATTCCTACCGTCATCACTGGTGTTCTTTTATCACTTGAATTATATTATGAATTTTAAGTTGTGTTAAAATATGTACAGTTTCTTATCCATTATACTTTGTCCAATTACATATCACAAATAGTTATTTCGATGAGCAGTTGTCCCCTCCACATACACACACACACACACACACACACCATTCCCAGTTCCCATTATCATTCAGCAAACCTAGTAATGTTATGATGTTATACTGTGAAAATTCATCAGGGGTTTGTGTATGAAGTTTCTTCCCCAATCTTTGTTCTACATAAATAATTAAAGACATTCAGTACATACACTTTTTTCTTTATTTGAACATTAAGTGATGAAGTATAAAAGTATTTGAAATATTTAACTTGTCCTAGTAATGTACTTGATTTGATTTTTTTTATCTTAAAAAGCAATAATCTTCTTTTGTTATTATTATTATTATTATTATTATTATTTAGCCTGGCCAGACCATATTCTGATATGGTCTAATGTAGACAAAGCCAGTTTACAGGTGCATTTTTGTCTACAGATGCTAAGCTATGACTACAAGTGCATTTGCGGTGAATTTCAATCTATTTGGGGTAGGTTATGGGGGGTAGCGAAGAAGTGTGTGTCGGGAGGGAGGAGGGATAGTAGTATAAGAAGTTGGTGAAGATGGCAGTGATGCCTGTGGGAGGGTGCATGGACTTTGTGCAGAGAGCTTAGAGCTTCAGGGGGGAGGTAACATTGAAGGGAGCTGGGCAGAGGTGGGGGGGGGGGGGGATGGAAGGGAATAGGTCAACATACATGCCTTTGTGGGAGAAGACATATGTAGTACTGAAGCAGTAGCAAGGTAGCCTCTTATTGGAGAAAACATTACAAGATGATGGGAAGTAAGAATTTAAGTCTGTAAACAATCGATATTTGAAAATACAAAGTGCACTCAAGTTAAACAACCTCCATTTTTTTTTCCTCACAAACTGTGTAACTTTTGTCACTTCTCGACACAATCTCTCTGTTTCTGTAAAATTTTTTCACAACAACGATGCTGTGATACCATGGCCACTGTGAACGCTTTATTAGGAATTTGCTTTAACCTCTGGAGAATTGCTTCCATTTCAGGATTGAAAAGCGAAATTCACATCTCATCCATTGTCACAATCAATGAAAAGAAAATCCGCTTCATGTCATCATCATGCATC
This sequence comes from Locusta migratoria, assembly GCA_026315105.1. NCBI lineage: Eukaryota > Metazoa > Arthropoda > Insecta > Orthoptera > Acrididae > Locusta > Locusta migratoria. Next base: position 321,967,181 of record CM048745.1, on the reverse strand, counting down.
AACATCATCTAAAAACATGCCGTGCAACGTCACACAGCCTTGTAGTCATCTGTCATTATTTGCTGCACTTACTTTTTGCATTATAGGTCTTCATGCACAGATTCCATGGAAATGCCAACTTTGGTGGTAATGTGTTCCACTGTCCTTTGACAATCCTCAAAAGTAATTTCTTTCACTAATTTGATCACCAGTTTGTGTGAGACCTAGATTGCCTTCTCTGAGCAGTCACACCCATGAATGCTATTGGACACATACATGACATCATCACACCTCTCACTCAACCCATGATGAATTACAATGGTTGGCTTACCATATAAATGGAGAAAATGAATAATTACATCCTGTTCTTGTCTGTGAACATTGCCATTTTAAGTATCAGTAATGGGCCTGACTCCCCGCTGCTGCTTGAGTTCTTTGTGCTGTACAGTGCTGCCATCTCTACCACACATTCACAACGGCTGTGTGCATATTTTAAAACAAACCACCTGTTTCTGTCAGTAGCCAGTCCCAAGGGAAAAATCAGAGGTTTCTTAACTTGAGTGCACCATGTATAATATGAAGGTTGTCCACAAAGTAAGTTCTATTTCTATATGCGGCAGTGTTACACAGTTCTGAGCATGTGCGGAAAGGAGAAGACGTACGCCATTTTCAGTTTGCTGCTGCCAGAGTGTTTTTTGTACTGCTTCTTTATAATGACATCCATCATTGAAAATGCTGCCACATGTGAAATTAGATCTGTGATTTGTTTTCTAAATGCAAAGAAAGTTAAACCAAAGGAAATTCATCAGCAAATCTATGAGGTTTATGGACAAAATGCTATGAGTGATTCAAGTGTTAGAAGATGGGTCAGGCTGTTCAAAGAAGGACATGATCAAGTGCACAATGAAGGACAAAATAGATGCCCATCTATGGTTACTGATGACCTGGTTCACACCATTGAAGAGAAGATTCAGCACAACCATAAGTTTACACATAGTGCCCTTGCTATCAAAGTTCTGCAAATCTCACAATCACTAATTCATGAAATTGTTACTGAAAAACTGAAATTTAGAAAACTTTGCACAACTTGGGTACCCAAAATTCTTACTGAGCAACACAAGCTACAATGACATGCCACAATGAAGAAGGTGATGGTTTTCTTTCTCAGTTAGTCACGGGGGTATTGTATGACACCCCTGAAACAAAACAGTGGAATGGAAGCACACTTCATCCCCAACGAATGTTAAGCCTAAGGAAATCTGGACACCTTAAACTGTTGTGTGCACTGTTTTCTGTGACAGTAAAGGCATTTGTTGACTGATTTCTTACCACAAGGCCAAACAATCAATGCACATGGTTACTATGAGACCATTAAGGAATTGTGCCACAAAATACAGAACAAGGGCTGAGGATTACTGTCAAAAGGTGTTGTTTATGTTTTCCACAATAATGCCCGACCTCACATGGGGAATGTGACCGAACAACTCTTACGAGAATATTTTTGGGACATGTTTCATCATCCTCCATACAGACTGGACCTCGCTTGTAGTGACATTCTTCTCTTCTTACACCTAAAATCTGTCCTTAGTGGCCAAGACTTGAACAGTGATGATGAACTGAAAGAACATGTTACCACATGGTGAAATACACAGGTAGCAAACTTCTATGAAAAAGGCATAAAAAACTTATGTTTTATATAACCAACTGGAACTTACTTTGTGGGCTTACCTTTTACAATATGATAGATATAAAATCTACCCAATAAGCAACTGTAGGGGCAAAAATCAGAAAATGTGCAGGCTTTGATAGCCACTGTCTCCTTCTGGCAGAAAGGTTGAAGAAAAGGAAAGAGAGAATGGTGAGATGGTGAGATTTAGGAAATGGGGAGAGTGAAAAAAAAAAAAAAAAAAAAAAAAAAAAAAAAAAAAAAAAAAAAAAAAAAAAAAAAAAAAAAAAAAAAAAAAGGTTATCCAGACTACAGGGATCTTCTCAATCTTCTCACTTAATAGGGTGATAAGGAAACTTAAGCACATAGGGAACTTAAGACAAAAGAAATGGATATAAGATAAATAAAATTATTTTCAATGCTGTTAATAATAGCTTTATTCTACAACTACATAGATACTCTGCAAATCACATTTAAGTGCCTGGCAGAGGGTTCATTAACCACTTTCATAACCTTTCTCTACCGTTCCATTCTCTAACAGCATATGAGAAGAAAGAACACCTAAATCATTCCGTTTTTTATCTGATTTCTCTTATTTTATTGGGATGGTCATGTCTCCCTATGTAGCTAGGTGCCAGCAAAATATTTTCACATTCAGTAAAAGTCAGTGATTGAAGTTTCGCAAATAGATCTTGCCACAATGAATAACATCATTCTTTTAATGATTTCCACCTCAAATTGTGCAAAATTTCTATGGCACTTCCCCCCCCCCCCCCTTATAACGTGATAAAATAAAATGAGCTGGCCTTTTCTGAGCCTCCTCAATGTCCTCCATCAGTCCCACCTAGTGATGGTCCCACACTGGCTAACAGTGCTCCAGGAGAGGACGCACAAGTGACCTTTGGTTCGCCTTCCCCACAATATTTTCTATTTGTTGTCTCCAGTCTAAGTTGTTCATAATTGTAACTCCTAGGTAGAATTCATGACCTTAAGTCTCTGTATATCCATCTCAGATGGATGACGGCAATGTATTAATTTGGCAAATGAAAATCCTTCCGCCGAAATTTATTTTATCGATTACATGTTTTGAGATTCCAATAATCTCATCTTCAGACACTTATAAGATCTATGCAGTAATATGAGAACTAGCCATCCATTTATAATCCTGCATATACCCTCTCACCCCGATGTTGTTGGCTACATCTTGGGGTGAGAGGGTATATACAGGATTATAAATGGATGGCTAGTTCTCGTATTACTGCATGGATCTTATAAGGGTCTGAAGATGAGATTATTTAATCTATAAACATGTAATTGATTTTTTTTTAAATGGCAGAAGGTTTTTTCATTTGTCAAATCACGACCTTAAGATTTGACTGATTTATTGTGTAATTGAAGTTCAGTGGATTTCTTTTAGTGGTCATGTGTATTACTTCACACTTTTCATTATGTAGTGTCAATTACCAATTATCACACCATGTAGAAATTTTGTCTAAATTGCTTTGCAGTTGCTTTTGATCCTCTGTTGTCTTCATTAACTGATGAATGACAGCATCATCTGCGAGCAGCCTAAGGGAGTTATTCAGATTGTCTCCTAAATCATTTATAAACACAAGGAACAGTAGGGGACCTACAACACTTCTCTGGGAATGCCATATATTCGATGACTTACCATCAATTACTACGAACTATGTCCTTTATGATAGGAAATCGTTAATCCCGTTGCACTATTGGGGTGATATTCCGTAAGCACCCAATTTCATTAGAAGTTGCTTGTGAGGTACAGTGTCAAAAGCTTTCTGAAAATCCAGAAATATGGAATTGATTTGAGATCCCTTGTCAATGGCACTGATCACTTCATGTGAATAAAGGGCAAGCTGTGTTTTGCAGGAGCAGTACTTTCTGAATCTGTGTTGACTATTGGTTAATAGGTCGTTTTCTTTGAGGTAGTTCATAATGATCGAACAAAGTATATGTTCCAAAACTCTACTGCAAATCGATATCAATGAGAGGAGCCTGTAATTTTGGGAATCACTCCTATTGGAGTGACCTGGACAACTTTCCAGTCTTTGGATACATATCTTTTGCTGAGTGATCGCTTGTATATGACAGCTAAGTATGGAGCTATTGTATCAGCATACTCTGAGAGGACTCTAGTTGGTATACAATCTGGCCTGGAAGATTTTTTGTTTAGTGACTTAAGTTGTTTTACTACTCCAGGAACATCTACTTCTAAATTTTGCATGCTGGCAGCTGTTCTTGGTTCGAATTCTAGAGTGTTTACTTTGTCTTCTTTGATGAAAGAATTATGTAAAGCAGTGTTTAGCAATTCTGCTTTAGCAGTAGTGTCATTGGTAGTATTACCATTGCTTTTGCATAGTGAAAATATTGTTTGTGTTTTGCCGTTAGTGTACTTCACATATGACCAGAATTTCTTTGGATTTTCTGCCATATTATGAGACAAGATTTCATTGTGGAAACTATTATAAGCTTCTTGCATTGAAGCTCAAGCTAGATTTCAAGTTTCTGTAAAAGATTGCCAGTCTTGGGGATTCTGTGTCTATTTAAATTTTGCATGCATTTTTCTTTGCTTCTGCAACAGTGATCTGGCCTGTTTTGTATACCATGGGGGTCAGCCCCCTCTTTTATTAATTTATTTGGTATAAATCTCTCAATTGCCACTGATATTATGTCTTTGAAAGTAAGCCACAAATGATCTGCACTCGCATTTTTAGTTTTGAAAGACTGGAGACTATCACACAGGAAAGCGTGAAGCAAATTTTTATCTGCTCTTTTGAATAGATATATTTTTTGATTATTTTTGGTGCATTTGGGAATTTCGATATTCAGTCTTGCTACTACAACTCTTATGTTTGCTAATCCCTGTATCTGTATTGATGCTCTTTACTAGCTCAGGATTATTTGTTGCTAGGAGTTCAAGGGTATTTTCACAGCCATTTACTATTCTAGTTGTCTCATGAACTAACTGGTCGAAGTGGTTTTCAGAAAAAGCATTCAGAACTAGTTCGGACCATGTTTTATATTTGCCTCCAGTTTTGAATATGTATTTACGCCAACATATTGAAGATAAATTAAAGTCACCACCGATTATAACAGTATGCTTCGGTTATTCAAGCTTTCTTTGAACATTTTGGCAATTGCACCGTCTGAGTCAGGGGGCTGATAAAAAGATCCAATTATTAATTTATTCCAGTTGTCAGCTAAAACCTCCACCCATACCAACTCACAGGAAGTATCTGCCTCAATTTCCCTGCAGGATAAACCATTTGTAACAGCAATAAACACATCAACCCCTTTTCTATTTACTCTATCCTTTCTGAAGACCATTTGGCCCTTTGTAAAAATTTCACCCAAACTTATCTCTGGCATCAGCCAGCTTTCAGAACCTATAACGATTTTTGCCTTAGTACTTTCTATCATCGCTTGGAATTCTGGAACTTTTCCAACACAGCTACAACAATTTACAACTGTTACTCCAATGGTTCCTGGATCTGCATTCCTCCTGTGTCTGACCTGCACCCTTTGAGACTGAAACCCATTTTGTGTGTTCTCGAGGCCCTCTAACCTAAAAATCTGGCCAGTTCACACCACACAGCACCCATTACCCAGGTAGCCACTTCCTGAGTGTACTGGACTCCTGACCTATTTAGCGAAACCCGAAAACCCACCACCGTTTGGCGCAAGTCAAGGAATCTGCAGCCTACACGGTCGCAGAACCATCTGAGCCTCTGATTCAGACCGTCCACTCAGCTCTGAACCAGAGGTTCGCAGTCAGACCTGTCGACTATGCTACAGATGGTGAGCTCTGTGTTCATCTTGCAAGCAAGACTGGTAGTCTGTACCACCTCTGATAGCTGCTCAAAACCAGAGAGAATCTCTTCCGATCCAAATTGACACACATAGTTGTTCCTGACATGAGCCACCACCTGCAGCTGGCTGCACCCTGTGCTCTTCATGGCATCCAGAAGGACCTGTTCCACACCTGGAATGACTCCCGCCGGTATGCACACGGAGTGCACATTGGAATTCTTCCCCTCCCTAATAGCCCTATCCCTAAGGGGCTCCATCACCCGCCTAACATAGGAGCTCCCAACTACTAACAAACCCACCCTCCTTGAGTGCCCAGATCTTTCAGGCAGAGTGGTGGCCACAGGGCAAGTGACACCATCTGCATCAGGAACATCCTCTGCCACAGACAGTGCCTCGATTCTGTTCGTAAGACCAACTGGGGAAGCCTCCACTTTGGTCCCTTGGAAAGTCTTACACTGCCTGACATGCACTGAGCAGACCTTCCAATCCACCGAGCTGGCCACAGCAGCAGCCTGATCGGAGGGCACAACAAGCACACAGGGTATCTGCTGTACCCCCGCAAGCAGCCCACAGCAGCGTTGCCCACCCACCGGAGTCTCAAGCATTGCCAGCAAAGCCAGCACCACCTGAAACTGCGAGCAAAGAGTCACAAACTCAGCCTGCATCCATTCACAGCAGTCACAGTTTCTAGCCATTCTAAACACCTATGTATGTTCAAAATAAGTATGAGTGTTGTGATTTAAACTGTGGGAGAATACACTAAACTGTAACTTTGATATGAATCTAAGTATATGCATGAGAACACTAAACTGTTCCTTTGACGTGAAGCTGACTGAATATATGATCAAGGACACAAAAGTTTGATAAACAGTGAGCTACGAAAATTATGTACCTAACACTAAACTGTTTATTAACGGCGAATTGGAAAAATATATATACACGAGCTAATAAATCAAAATATCAACACTGATCTGTCAACTAAACACAATTCTGAATAAATAAACACATGAGCACATGAAAGTTTGATGAACTGTAAGAGAAAGCAAAGTATGCATGAAAGGAAAATAAGTTGCGTCTAGAAGAAGCCGGTTAACTTACTGTGGGGAGCTGCCTACTGTGCAACACGTGTGTACTTGCCGGCGGTCACTGTCACAGCAACTAAATTAATTTTTGTTGGTTGTAGAATGAATTTGCTAGGCGACGAAATCAGAAGTGAGCAGTAAAATAAATATCTGTTAATGCTGTGATACAGTAGTTGATGCTAAAGTGGCTTTAATTTTGTTAGAACAGTGTTTATTTGAAACAGCTGTGCTGATGACCACTGTGAATGTGATAATTATTGAGGAGAAATTTGTTAAAACTAACCACCTTCATTTAATGGTACTGCATTGAGTCACATCTTGGAAACCATTTTTTTTTTTTTTTTTTTTTTTTATTTTTTATTTTTTTTTAATTTTTATTTTGGAAAGTCCATGTTGGAATTCAGCAATATAATTAGAATAATTTACAATTCATTACAAAGATGTTCATCAAGTTGCGGCAGGCACATAAAAAGATATGCATACACAACTTAGCTTTTGGCCACAGTCTCTCATTCATACAATCAACACACAACCATGATCTCTGACTGCCGTGTTCTTTCTTTTCTTGTTCAATTTTCAACATTGCTATAACTCATTGTAATATCTTTCATTTTATTTCTTCGCCCTTTCATCTCTCTGTGCTTGAATCTTCATCATGTAGTTTCCAGTTCCTGCTCATACCTTCATTTTCCATTTCTAAATCTTTTCATTCTTGTGTAATACATTCTTGTACTTTCACTCCCTCACTAAATCCTTGCATCTATAATTATTTCCTTAGTGTTTGATTTAGCACTGTTAACTGTTTCTGAACTAGATTCTGTTTGTTACATTCCATTTTATACATCATATGTTTAGAATGATTTGCCCTTATTTTGCTATTTTCAGTAATTTCCCAGTGTATCCTAACCTATCCACACTTTAAAAAAATTCTACTTCAGTTATGGTTGAAAGATGTAGATAAATTCATTGTTAGAAGTGATTTTATAAACATAATCATATAACTGTTTTGTAGGTTGTATTGCTGCAGCAATAACTACTCCACTTGATGTAGCAAAAACTAGAATCATGCTTGCTGACAAAGAGCTTCAAGTTCCGGAGGACTACAAAGATCTGAAAATATCAAGGGTGTTAAGAAATGTGTATTCTGAAAGAGGATTTAAAGGGTATGTATTATACTGTCAACTTATTCAACATGCAGAGAACTTTTTCTGATCTTTATTATTGTACTGAGAATCATCAAACTGGTCACAGAAGGAAGTTCACATTTATTAATTAACTAAATGAATGCTGCGGTGTTTCAATATTTGGAGACATGTATAAAGAACAATGAGTTTATCCAAGAAACCACGTGTAAGGCCCTTTTAGTGTACTAACACAGATAATCACTAGATAATTAATAAAATAACACAGAGACAAAACTGTTTGAATGACAGTTGTACCTGCATGAAAACTTATTTGAACTATTAAACTACAATAGAAAAAGAAGCACATACATTCACACCATCACTCAGACATAACTATGCATGCTTGATCACCATCAATCACTTTGTGCCAGAACAGCCATGGATGGTTGTCATGTGTGCACAGTTATGTCTAAATGATTGTGTGAATGTATGTGTTTCTTTTCATAATGAAGGCCACATCCAAAAATGTAAGTTGTGTGAATGTTATTGTGTATTTTATATTCTTGTCAACAGCTCAGTGACCATCTTTATGGTGTGTGTTTATCTTTCCTTTATTGTTGATATTCCAATCTGGATTTTTCATTGCTACACTGCAAAAGAACAAGATGTGTTTAGTATATGTCTCAATATGCATAAATAAATAAAATCAATTTGCAGGCTCCTAAGGGACTCAAAGCTCCCATACCAATCTCATATAATTCCTCCAGATGCTCTTGTCTTGTGCTGCCTTTTGCCAGTTATTTATTCCCAAACCTTTCACATAAGCAATCAATATGACTTCTCACTGAATATTCTTAACACAATTTGGTCTTCTTTCATTCTCATCAGATGTCCAGCCCAATGCAGTCTTCTAGCATTTATTATGTCTACTGTCATTGGTTGTTGTGATAGCTCGTGGATTTCTGTGTGGTGTCTTCTCTTCCAGCATTGTGATTCATTATCATAATGTTGTTGTGGTCTTCAATCTGGAGATTGGTTTGATGCAGCTCTCCAACCTACTCTATCCTGAGCAAGCCTCTTCATCTCCCCATAAGAACGGCAACCCACATCCATCTGAATCTGCTTACTACATTCATCGCTTGGTTTCCCTCTGCGATCACCTCCCTCCCCCACAGACTTCCATCCAATGTCAAATTTATTATTCATTGATATCTAAGAATGTGTTCTTTCTGTTGTTACCTCTTCATCGGTTGCACAATCTACCCACCTAATCTTCAGCATTCTTCTGTAGCACCACATTTCAAAAGCCTCTATCATTTTCCTGTCTAAACTATTTATTGTCCAAGTTTCACTCCCATACCAAGTAACATTCCACAGAAATGCCTTCGGAAAGACTTTCCTTAAACTTAAACTAATATTGGATGTTAGAAAGTTTAACTTTTTCAAAAAGTCTTTTCTTCCCATAATCATTCTGCATTTTATTCCCTCTGTACTATGAACATCATATGTTATTTTACTACCCAACTAACAAAACTCATCTACCTCCTTTATTGTTTTATTAACTAATCTAATTCCTTCAGCGTCACCTGATTTTTTAAGACTGCATTCCATTAACCTTGTTTTGCTCTTATTAATGTTCATCTTATATGCTCCTTTCAACACTGTGTCCATTCTGTTCAACTGCTCTTCCAGGTCCTTTGCTGTCTCTGACAGAATTACAAGGTCATCAGCAAAATACAATGTTTTTAATTATTCACTCTGAACTCTAAAGCCTTCTCCAAGATTCTCTTTGCTTTCCTTCACAGCTTACTCAATGTACAAATTGAATAATATTGGAGAAAGGCTACAACCCTGTCTTACTCACTTCCCAACCAATGTGTCTCTTACATGCCCTTCAACTCTAATAACAGCTGTTTGGTTCATGTTGAACTTGTAAATAACCTTCCTTTCCATATATTTTACTCCTGCTGACTTCGAATTTGAAAGAGTGTATTCTGGGCAACATTGTCAAAAGCTTTCTCCGTTGTTGTTGTGGTCTTCAGTCCAGAGACTCGTTTGATGCAGCTCTCCACCCTACTCTATCCTGAGCAAGCCTTTTCATCTCCTCATAAGAACGACAACCCACATCCACTTGAATCTGCTTACTATACGCGTCTCTTGGTCTCCCTCTGCGATTTTTACCCCACACACTTCCCTCCAACGCTAAATTCACAATTCCTTGATGTCTAAGAATGTGTCCTACCAATCTATCCCTTCTTTTAGTCAAGGTATGCCAGAAATTTCTTTTCTCCCCAATTTGGTTCAGTACCTCCTCATTAGTTACGCGATCCACCCACCTAATCTTCAGCATTCTTCTGTAGCACCACATTTCAAAAGCCTCTATCCTCTTTCTGTCCACACTGCTTATCGTCCATGTTTCACTCCCATACAAGGCAACACTCCATACAAATGCCTTCAGAAAGGACTTTCTTAGGCTTAAATCAATATCCGATGTTAACAAATTTCTCTTTTTCAAAAACGCCTTTCTACCCATTGCCATTCTGCATTTTATATCATCTGTACTGCGGCCATCATTTGTTATTTTACTGCCCAAGTAACAAAACTCATCTACCTCCTTTATTGTTTCATTACCTAATCTAATTCCTTCAGCATCACCTGATTTTCTTACACTGCACTCCATTACCCTAGTTTTACTCTTGTTAATGTTCATCTTATATGCACCTTTCAGCACACTGTCCATTCCGTTCAATTGCTCTTCCAGGTCCTTTGCTGTATCTGACAGAATTACTATGTCGTCAGCAAAACGCAATGTTTTTAATTCTTCACCCTGAACTTTAATTCCTTCTCCAAATTTCTCCTTGCTTTCCTTTATAGCTTGCTCAATGTACAAATTGAACAACATTGGGGAAAGGCTACAACCCTGTCTTACTCCCTTTCCAACCACTGCATCCATTTCATGCCCTTCAACTCTGACAACCGCTGTCTGGTTTTTGTACAAGTTGTAAATAACCTTACGCTCCCTATATTTTACTCCTGCTTGCTTCAGAACTTTAAAGAGTTTATTCCAATCAACATTGTCAAAAGCCTTCTCCAAATCTACAAAAGCTAGAAATGTTGGTTTGTCTTTTCTTAATCTATCTTCTAGGATAAGCCGTAAAGTGAGTATTGCCTCCCGTGTTCCTACATTTCTCCTGAACCCAAACTGATCTTCCCCGAGGTCGGCTTCTACCAGCTTTTCCATCCTTCTGTATATAATTCGTGTTAATATTTTGCAACCATGACTTATTAAACTGATGGTTCTGTAGTTTTCACACCTGTCTGCACCCGCTTTCTTTGGAATGGGAATTATTACATTTTTCTTAAAGTCTGAGGGTATTTCGCCTGTCTCATACATCCTAGACACCAGTTCAAATAGTTTTGTCATGGCTGGCTCTCCCAGAGACTTCAGTAGCTCTGACGGGATATCATCTACTCCAGGGGCCTTGTTTCGACTTAGATCTTTCAGTGCTCTGTCAAATTCATCTCTCAGTATAGTATCTCCTATTTCATCATCATCTACATCCTCTTCCCTTCCTACAATAGTGTCTCGAAGTTCATTTCCTTTGTAGAGCCCCTCTATATACTCTTTCCACCTTTCAGCTTTCCCTTCTTTGCTGAGAACTGGTTTTCCATCAGTGTCCTTGATATTCATAGAGCTGTTTTTCTTATCCCCAAATGTTTCTTTTATTTTCCGGTAGGCTGTATCTATTTTTCCCCTATTTATACATTCTTCTACATCCTTGCATTTGCCTTCTAGCCATTCCTGCTTAGCCATTTTGCACTTCCTGTCAATCTCATTTCTTAGTCGTCTGTACTCCATTTTGCCTGTGTCATTTACTGCATTTTTATACTTTCTCCTTTCATCGATTAAATTTAGTATCTCCTGTGATATCCAAGGATTCTTTGTAGGTCTTGCCTTCCTACCTATTTTGTCCTCTGCTGCCTTCACTATTTCATCTCTCAATTTTACCCATTCCTCCTCTACTGTTTTATTTTCCCTTGTTTCTGTCAATTGTTGCCTGAAGCTCCCTCTGAAATTCTTAAGAACTTCAGGTTCCTTCAGTTTATCTAGGTCCCATCTCCTTATTTTCCTACCTTTCTGTAGTTTTTTCAGTTTCAGCCTACAGTTCATAACCAACAAGTTATGGTCAGAGTCTATGTCTGCCCCTGGGTATGTCTTACACTTCAAAACCTGGTTCCGAAATCTATGTCTTACCATTATAAAATCTATCTGGTATCTCCCGGTGTCTCCTGGTATCTTCCACGTATACAACCTTCTTTTGTGATTCTTAAACCAGGTGCTTGTTATAACTAAATTATGTTCCGTGCAAAATTCTACCAGGCGGCTTCCTCTTTCATTCCTTTTGCCCAGACCATATTCACCCACTATCTTCCCTTCCCTTCCTTGTCCTACTACCGAATTCCAGTCTCCCATAACAATTAAGTTTTCCTCTCCCTTAATTGTCTGAATAATTTCCTTTAGCTCCTCATATATTTCTTCGATCTCCTCATCATCGGCAGAGCTAGTTGGCATATAAACCTGTACTACTGTTGTCGGTGGTGGCTTCGTATCTATCTTTACAATGATAATGCGATCACTGTGCTGCTCATAGTACTTTACCCGCATTCCTATTTTCTTATTCATTATCAATCCTACTCCTGTGATACCCCCAACTGATTTTGTATTTATAATCCTGTACTCACCTGACCAGAAATCCTGTTCATGCTGCCACCGAACTTCACTAATCCCCACTATATCTAACTTCAACCTATCCATTTCCCTTTTTCTAATTTTCCTACCCAATTAAGGGATCTAACATTCCACGCTCCGACCCGTAGAATGCCAGTATTGTCTTTCCTGATGATCACATCCTCCTGAGTAGTCCCCGCTCGGAGATCCGAATGGGGGACTATTTTACCTCCGGAATATTTTACCCGAGAGGAAGCCATCATCATATGTTCATACAGTAGAGCTGCATGTCCTCGGGAAAAATAACGGCTGTAGTTTCCCCTTGCTTTCAGCCGTTCGCAGTAGCTGTGTGGCAAAGCCACATTAGCTGATGTTACAAGGCCAGCTCAGTCAATCATCCAGACTGTTGCCCCTGTAACTACTGAAAAGGCTGCTGCCCCTCGTAGATTTTTCCTTTCCTTAATGTATGTTCTAAGATTAGTCGTAAGATGAGTACTGTCTCCTGTGTTCCTACATTTCTCCTGAATCCAAACTGATCTTCCCCAAGGTCAGCATTTATCAGCCTTTCCATCCTTCTGTAAATAATTCATATTAAAATTTTACAACCATGACTTATTAAACTAATGGTTCTGTAATGTTCACACCTGTCTGTGCCTGCTTTCTTTGGAATGGGGATTTTTACATTTTTCTTAAAGTCTGAGGGTATTTTGCTTTTCTCATACATCTTAGTCACCTGGTGAAATAGGTTTGTCAAGGGTGATTCACCCAGAGACTTCAGTAGCTCTGAGGAATTGTCATCTACTCCAGGTACCTTGTTTTGACTTAGGTCTTTCAGTGCTCTGTCAAATTCACCTCTCAGTATAGTATAGTCTACTATTTCATCTTCATCTACTTCCTCCTACCTTCCTACAGTATTGTCCTGAAGTTAATTTGCTTTGTAGAGACCCTCTATATACTCTTTCCACTTTTCAGCTTTCCTTTCTTTACTCAGAACAGGTTTCCCATCTGGGTTCTTGATATTCATACAACTATTTTTCTTGTCTCCAAATGTCTCTTTTATTTTGCTGTAGGTGGTATCTATTTTTCCCCTAGTAATAGTTTCTTCTACAGATTTGCATTTGGTTTCCAGCCACTCCTCCTTAGCCTTTTTGCACTTCCTGTCAATGTCATTTATTAGTCATCAGTACTCCTTTTTACTTGCTTCATTAACTGCATTTTTATATCTTCTCATTTTGTCAATTAAATTTAGAATATCGAATATTATAGAGGAGAAATTCCTAGCAGGAAAAATATATATATAAAAAAATTGATGAAGATTACTTACCAGGCGAAGGAGCACAGGTAGTGATAGTAGCACAAATAAATTAATAAATTCACACAAACACAAACGCTAGCTTTTGCAGCCCAGCTGCTTCTTCAGGCAGAAGGGGAGGAGAGGGAAAAGGAAATGATGAGGGTTTTAAGGTTCTCTCTGATCTATCATTATTTCTTGGGCGTTATCTCTATTCGTTATTCCGCTCACGCCTTTTTACCTTCATATTTGTTTCGATCTTCAATCTGAAAAATCAATCGCTCTTTCTTTCATCTCCATTCTTTCTCCATTCAAGATAATTTTCTGTAACCTACATTAAATAGACATATACACATTCATTAATCATATTATAAAGAAAATCGAAAGAATAATTATTTCTTCTGAAATATTTCGTAATAAGTTGAAGCAAAACCTAGGCAGACTTGTGTCTGTGTGAATGTGTGGGTGTGTGTGCATTTGTTTACTCTCCATTTTTTCCCCCAAGGTAAGTCTTTCCTCTCCCGGGATTGGAATGGCTCCTTACCCCCTTCCTTAAAACCCTCATCATCTCCTTTTCCCTCTCCTTCCCTTCTGCCTGAAGAAGCAACTGAGTTGCAAAAGCTTGCGTTTGTGTGTGTGTGTGTGAGTGTGTGTGTGTTCATTTATTTATTTGTGATGCTGTTACACCTGTGCTCCTTCGCCTGGTGAGTAATCTTCGTCTCTCTCTCTCTCTCTCTCTCTCTCTCTCTCTCTCTCTCTCTCTATATATATATATATATATATATATATATATATGATACGAATTTTTATATATATATATATATATATATATATATATATATATATATACACGTAAAAAATAGATGAAGTACACTTACCAGGCGAAGGGGCACAGGCAGTAATAGCAACAAATAAACACACAGACACACACACACACACAAAAATGCTAGCTTTCGCAGCCTAGCTGCTTCATCAGGCAGAAGGGAAGGAGAGGGAAAAGGAAATGATGAGGGTTTTAAGGAAGGGGGTAAGGAGCCATTCCAATCCCGGGACAGGAAGGACTTACCTTGGGGGAAAAAATGGAAGGTAAATAAATGCACATACACCCACACATTTACACAGACACAAGTACACTTAGGCAGACATACTGTAGAAAGCAAAGAAGTTAGAAGTTAGTTGGTCTAACTTCTAACTTCTTTGCTTTCTACAGTTCTACAGTATGTCTGCCTAAGTGTTCTTGTGTCTGTGTAAATGTGTGGGTGTATGTGCATTTATTTACCTTCCAATTTTTCCCCCAAGGTAAGTCTTTCCTGTCCCGGGATTGGAATGACTCCTTACCCCCTTCCTTAAAACCCTCATCATTTCCTTTTCCCTCTCCTTCCCTTCTGCCTGATGAAGCAGCTAGGCTGCGAAAGCTAGCATTTTTGTGTGTGTGTGTGTCTGTGTGTTTATTTGTTGCTATTACTGCCTGTGCCCCTTCGCCTGGTAAGTGTACCTTATCTATTTTTTACGTATATATATATATATATATTATTATGTTTTTTTAAAGTACTGTGCTACTGTCTGTTATGTTTTGTCCGCTTTGCAGTTGTCTATGCTTTGGCATAATAGTTCTTTGCAAAGAGTAAATGCATATACAGACTTTTTTGTAGATTTACTGCTCTTTGTCTCTTGCCTAATGGTTGTGTGCCTCTTGAGTGAAAGATAACTGTACCAGTTTTTCTTGTTAATAAAACTTGTCATTATCCTTTTGTGAGAATCAGTGGTATTATATTTAGCCTTTCAACAGGTTATGGGCCCAGTAATCACGGAGTGACAAGTTTTGAACTGACAAAAGTAAAACTGAATAGTGGGTGCATTATTGTAGTATTAAACTTGTGTGAGCAAAAGTTTTAAGGTTATTTCTGCTGTGTTAAAATGATGGAAAACGAAATTTCTAGAATTACAAAACTCAAAGGCATTGAAAATTGATCTGCCTGGAAATTTCAAGTTTGTGTTACTTTAAATGCTATGGGAGCTTGGGACATTGTCACAGGTCAAGTAATTAAACCAGATTGTAATGACAACATGAATACTGAAGCAAGGCTGAAGTATGAAAAAGATCTTGTAAGATGGAATAAGTTGGACAATGCAGCTCAGAAAGTTATTGGAACATCAATTGAAGACAAGCCATTGCTACATATCATTAACTGTGAATCTTCAGCTGCTATGTGGATCAAATTACTTTCAGTTTATGAACAGAAAAACAGTGTAAGCATACATTTACTCCAGCAGCAATGGTATAACCTAAAAAAAGATATTTCAAATGATATGGCTACATATATTTCACAATTAGAAGACCTGGTACATCGGTTAAGGAATCAAGGTGAAAATATTTCAGATTCTATGGTGATCACAAAACTGTTAATGACACTACCAAAAAGTTATAACCATTTTCTGAGTGCATGGGAATCAACACATCCGGATCAACAGACATTAGCAAATTTGACATCAAGATTATTGATGGAGGAAAAACGCCTTAATCTTCAGGAAGACGTGAAGGGGGAAGCATTTGCAGCAGGTACACAAGGAAGAAGTAATCATTTTAAAAATAATCCCTGTCCTACAAATAAAAATTCAAGAAAACAAGGTAAGTGCTTCAAATGTAATAAACCTGGTCATTGGGCTAAAGATTGCAAAACCATTTGTTTCAAGTGTAATAAACCCGGTCATTGTGCAAAAGAATGCAGAAGTACTGTATCTAAGCATCAAGGTCAGAATCAGTATGAACTAAGAGGGGATGCTTTGATAAGCAAAATTTTAGCAGCCAATCATGTAAATAAAAATGCATGGTTTTTAGATTCTGGTGCTACTGATCACATGTGTAATGAAATTGAATGGTTTGTAAATTACAGTCCATTTGAGAGTGAAGTCCAAATCTGTATTGGTGATGGTAGTTATATTACTTCACATGGGAAAGGCGACATAAACATTCTAGCCTTTGATGGTAAAAGGTGGAATGAAAAGTATTTGTCAAATGTTTTATATGTGCCAGATATTCGGTTTAATTTATTTTCACTTGGAGCAGCATTAGACAAGGGCATACAATTTAAATCCGACAAGGCAACATGCAGACTTTTCAAGGGAGAGAAAGTTGTTGCAGTGGGAGTTCGTGAAGAAAGGTTGTATAGGATGAAATTTAAGATTTCACTTAGTGAAAATGACAGTGTTCAAGCAAATGTGGCTACCAAGGAAGATCTTAAAATTTGGCACAAAAGACTTGCTCATCAAAATTATCCCCATGTGAAAAAGTTTCTGAAAGATAGGCAGATTCAATTTAAGGAAGAAGATAAAAGTTTGTGTGAAGATTGTGTCGTTGGGAAAATTCATAAATTACCTTTCCACAAAAGTTATTCAAAGTCAAAAAGGGCAGGTGAACTGATTCACTGTGATTTGTGTGGCCCTATGCAAGTTGATTCTATTGGTGGTTCAAGGTACTTTCTTTTGTTAAAAGATGATTATTCACATTGGAGTACTGTGTATTTTCTAAGACATAAATCTGAAGTTGCGGAACACTTGGAATCTTTCATAAAACTACTGAAAAACAAATTGAAAATGGCATTAAAGTGATCAGAACTGATAATGGACTAGAATTCATTAACCATCAAGTGCGAAAAATAATGCAGAATTATGGGATAACACATCAAAAATCAGTAACTTATTGTCCTCAACAGAATGGTGCAGCCGAACGTGAGAACAGAACTTTGGTGGAGACTGCAAGAACAATGATTCATGTAAGTGGGCTGCCAATACGACTGTGGGCTGAAGCCATTAATACAGCAACTTATATTTTGAATAGAACAGGTACAAGCAGTGTCAATGGCAAATCACCTCACAAAATGTGGAATGGATTGGATTATGATGTGACCAAACTCAGGATATTTGGAGAGATGGTTTATACACATATTCCAAAGGAGAGACGGCAGAAATGGGATTCCAAAGGTGAAAAAGGTTTTCTAGTTGGCTACGATACAGAGGTAAAGGGGTATCGTGTTTGGTTTTCTCATAAAGATCAAGTTAAAATATATCGTGACATTGTTTTCATGGGCAAATTATATAAGGACTGTCAATCAGAGAAAACTTTCAATACTGAATGTGTACCTTTCCTAATATCTGAGACAACTGATGATAAGCAGACTACTCAAGAGGAAACCCTGAATCAAACAGGAGAAGAAATTAGAATATTTGAAGAAGAATCAAATACTGAAGCCAACTGTAGATCTTCTATGCAAAATGACAATCAAGAGGTCATCAAATCTGAGAATAAAATTAGAAGCAGCCTACGAGACAGGTCAAAAATCAAAAAGCCTGTCAGATACGCCAACTATACTACTGTAAATTCTACCTGCATAACGAAGTGCTATGAACCCATCTCATATCAAGATGCAATGGAATGTGACAATGCAGAAAATTGGAAACAGGCTATGCAAGAAGAAATGTATTCTCTTAATCTTAATGAAACTTGGATCTTGACTGAGCCCCCAGAAAACCAAGAAATACTTGACAATAGGTGGGTGTTCAAAGTGAAGAGGAGAACTGATGGAACTGTGGATAGATTTAAAGCTCGACTTGTTGCTAGAGGATTTCGACAGAAATTAGGCATGAACTATACTGAAACCTTTAGTCCAGTGGTTAGATTTGATTCCGTAAGAATAATCTTGTCTATTGCAGCATCCAAAGCAATGCATATGAGGCAGTTTGATGTGAAAACTGCATTTTTATACAGTGAAATAGATACTGAAATATATATGAAACAGCCAGAAGGGTTTGAGGATGGTACCAAAAAGGTATGCAAGCTGAAGAAAAGTATCTATGGGCTTAAACAAGCTTCTAGACTATGGAATAAATGATTCACCAGTGTGTTGAACAAATTTGGACTGACAGAAACAAGTGCAGACCCCTGTGTTTTGTCAATAATAAGGGTGAATTCTTGACCATTCTAGCCATTCACGTTGATGACGGACTAATCATATCAGAATCTATGGAAGTAATTAATTTACTAATGAGTGATTTGGAACAAGAATTTGAGATAACAACCAGCAGTGTTAATCATTATCTCGGTTTGCAGATAGAGCAGTTCAAGGATGGCTGCATCTTCTTAAACCAAGAGGCATATGCAAGAGCTGTACTGGAACGATACAACATGGAAAATACCAATGCTGTAGCTATTCCTGCTGATCATGGACAAATGTACTCTGAGATGGGGAATGACTCAAAAATTATCAATGCTCCATACCGTCAGGCTGTTGGAAGTTTACTATATTTGTCTGTGGCAACCAGACCTGACATCACTTTTTCAGTACATAATGCTAGTCAGCAACTTGAAAAACCAGAAAAAATGCACTGGAATGCTGTGAAGAGAATCTTAAAGTACCTAAAGGGAACTATTTCTTATGGCTTGTATTATCCAAGGAATGAGGATATTCGTTTGTCTGTTTTTTGTGATTCAGATTATGCAGGAGATGTTCTTACTCGAAGATCGACCACAGGTTTTGTTGTTAAGTTTGGTGAAGCTACTATAGCTTGGAGCTCTCAGAGGCAAAAAGTGGTGGCATTATCAACAACTGAAGCAGAATATTTAGCTTCTTGTCAGGCTGTAAAAGAAATTGTATGGATACAGTCAATTTTACAAAATATTATTAATCAGAAAGAAATTACTACCACCTTGTATATGGACTGTCAAAGTGCCATCTGGTTGATCAAGAACCCTGAGTATCACAAACGAACAAAACACATAGATGTGAAGTATCATTTCATACGAGAAAAATTTAAGTTGGGAATCTTCAACCTTGAACATGTAAGCTCTACAGATCAGCAAGCAGATATTCTTACCAAACCACTCACTAGAAGCAATTTTGAAAAAATAAAACAGCTACTTTATGTTGGTGATGCTAAAGTTCTTGCTGACAGAAGACTACAGAAGTGTTAAACATTTGTTAATTGAAGTGGGAGTGTTGTGATAATCAATTAAAAAATGTTTATTATTATTATTATTATTATTATGTTTTTTTAAGTACTGTGCTACTGTCTGTTATGTTTTGTCCACTTTGCAGTTGTCTATGCTTTGGCATAATAGTTCTTTGCAAAGAGTAAATGCATATACAGACTTTTTTGTAGATTTACTGCTCTTTGTCTCTTGCCTAATGGTTGTGTGCCTCTTGAGTTAAAGATAACTGTACCAGTTTTTCTTGTTAATAAAACTTGTCATTATCCTTTTGTGAGAATCAGTGGTATTATATTTAGCCTTTCAACATATATATATAAATAAAAATAGAAAAGAGATGACTTACCAAAAGGACCGGCTCGTCGAGAGAAACAAATAAAATCACACACAAACACACATACAAGCTTTCGCCACCACTGGCAGCTTCTTCAGGAAAAAGAGGAAAAAAGGGGAGGAAAAGGGAAGGATATGGGTTTTAAGGAAGTGGAAAAGGAGTATATATATATACTGAATGCACATTGGAATTCTTTTTGGTCCTGAATGCTGTCTCTCTAAGGGGCTCCATAACATGCCCAATGTTGGAGCTCCCAGTAACTAACAAACCATTCCCCTTTTATGCCGGCTCAGACCTTTCTGAAGACGTGGCCACCTGTCCAAATGCAGAATGTATAGGCATGGTCAATTGCCCAGCCTCCACATTGGCCCTCACCTTGAGTGACAGAAATGTGCCACATCCCTCCACTCATCCTGCAGTGAGGGTGGATCAGTTGCATCCAGTACATGTGAAGATGCCCCAACAGCAGATGCCATGGCAAAGCACATGACACCTGAGGTATTCTATGCAATGAGCCAGACTCTCTGCCACCATCACACCCTGAGGCAACAGTTTGTAATGGCTGACAACAACCAAAATCAGGTTCAGTTGTTTGCAAACTGTATCTGTCTCCTCATGCATCTGCATGCAATATGGACACATCTTATCCATCCTGCCACTACTACAGTAATTAACTGAACTATTGAAACAAATATTCAATTTGCTACTTTACTAGTGCTACACAAATGACATTTGAGAGAGTTATTATCAACAGTTGCCTACCAATCAAACCAAAAGACTAATGACTATTCAACTTTATGTGTTCAAATTACAGAAAAAATCCCTATTCTCCTCAATTAGAAAATTACATTATTTTTTCACAATTAATCAAAGCAGAATACATAAAGAATTTTAGAATTAAACTATGAAATGAATATGAAAGCTCAGTAAGTTGGGCTGCTGCAAATGGGTCCTCACTGCTGTAGCTTGCTACTGCACTCTACACTAGTCACTACAACTTACTGACAAGCTGGCCTGTGTTCAATGTTCCCAGACTACTTCACTACAAACAAATGGATAATGGTAGTGGCAGTTATAGATACTACATTAGATCTACAACACTAAGTCTGCGACTTGCTACTGTACTTTACACTCACTACTGATGACTGACAAACTGGGCTGTACTCAAAGCTGACAGAATACACCACTACAAACAAATGAATAATGGTAGTGCCAATTGTAGATACTACACCTGATACCATACACACTGCATGGAGGATGTTCCAATGTTTTGCAACCAAATTACTGAATCATACCCTTTGTTATTGGCCATGTGGGGGCATACTTTATAATCTGCCAGGGTGATTCCATCTGACAGCATTCTTGTGCATTTTGACTTTACAGCACACTGCAAATTTTGCAAAGTGTCTTCACAGTGCTACATGTTGAGTGTTGTTACACACTCTCATTACTAAGTGAGCAGAGGGCCCCTGCAGTTGGAAATGATGATTGTCATCTGCTTACAGTATTCTTTGCTAATGGAGATATAAGATGTTTCCACTATTGGCTTTGCTGATAGGCTTTGGGATCAAAATGGTAACACTGCATGGTGTTCCCTGTGATTATTTGGGTCAGAAGCATTGCATGATAGAATTCACCCCCACACTTTCAATTGGGCAAAGGCTGTGCTTCAGCTGTGCTTAGTTGGGAAACACTGCAACATCTCTATACTTATAAGACACATTTGTTGTCTCTCTGTCTGTTCTCTTACCACTCAAGATCCAGACAACCAAATAACGTGAAATTTGGTAGATGTACACGAAATTACATGGGGAAGGTTCTTAAACAGGTTTTGTTCCATTTTTTTGGAAATCCAACTGGAAAATTTGAGAAAAAGTGAAAGCGCATTTTCAATGTGTCTGTGTAAATCTATATCTTTGCACCAATCATCTACATCTACATCCATACTCCACAAGCCACCCAATGGTGTGTGGCGGAGGGTACCTTGAGTAACAATATTGGTTCTCCCTCCTATTCCAGTCACATATTGTTCGTGGATGTCGGTATGCCTCGGTGTGGACTTCAACAAAAGCCCATACCAAGTGACAGAGCGTCTCTCCTGCAGAGTCTTCCACTGAAGTTTATCAATCATCTCTGTAACACTTTTACAATTACCAAATGGTCCTGTAACAAAGCACTCTGTTCTCCATTGGATCTTCTCTACCTCCTCTATCAACCCCACCTGGTACAGATCCCACACCGGTGAGCAGTATTCAAGCTGTGGGCGAACAGGTGTACTGTAACCTACTTCCTTTGTTTTCGGACTGCATTTCCTTAGGATTGTTCCAATGAATCAAAGTCTGACATCTGCTTTACCGACGATTGATTTTATATGGTCGTTCCATTTTAAATCACTCCTAATGCCTACTACCAAATAATTTATGGAATTAACTGCTTCCAATTGCTGACCTGCTATAGTGTAACTAAATGATACAGGATCTAAATTGAGATTCAATTGCCATTCCCTGCACCGTGCGTCAATTCGATGCAGATCCTCCTACATTTCAGCACAATTTTCCATTGTTACAACTTCTCTATAAACTACAGCATCATCCACAAAAAGCCTCAGTGAACTTCCGATGTTATCCGCAAGATCATTTATATATATAATGAACAACGGACCCATGACACTCCCCTGTGGCACACCTGACATCACTGTTACTTCAGAAGACTTTTCTCCATTGAGAATGACATGCTGCATTCTGTTATCTAGGAACTCCTCAATCCAATCCCATCTGGTCCTGCGGCCTTTCCTCTTTTGCATTATTTTAATTGTTTTTCTATACCTCTGTCAATTATTTCGATATTTGCCATTTTGTAATCTGTGTGGCAATCTAGAGAAAGAACTGCAGTGCAATCTGTGAAACAGCTTTGGAAAAAGTCATTTAGTAATTCATCTTTTAGAATGTCATCCTCTGTTTCAATGCCATTTTCGTCACACAGTGTTTGGAGATTTTGTTTTGCTCCACCTACTGCTTTGACATAAGACCAAAATTTCTTAGGATTTTCAGCCAAGTCAGTACATAGAACTTTACTTTCGAGTTCGTTGAACGCCTCTCGCAAAGCCCTCCTCACGCTACATTTTGCTTCATTAAATTTTTGTTTTTCTACAAGGCTTTGGCTATGTTATGTTTGCAGTGAAGTTTCTTTTGCTTCTGTAGCAGTTTTCTAATTTGGTTGTTGTACCATGGTGGCTCCTTTCCATCTCTTACAATCTTGCTTGGTACATACTCATCTAAAGTATATTGTACAATGGCTTTGAACTTTGACCACTGTTCCTCTACACTATCTGTACTTGAGATGTGATAAAATTTCTGTGTTGAGCTGTCAAGTACTCTGAAATCCACATTTTTTCACTTTTTCCGAACATAAAAATCTTGCTACATTTTTTAATATTTGCATTTATGGCTGAGATTATCGATGCTGTAACCGCTTTATGATCCCTGATTCCCTGTTCTGTGTTAACTGTTTCGAATAGTTTGGGTCTGTTTGTCACCAGAAGGTCTAATATGTTGTCGCCTCAAGTCGCTTCTGTGTTTGATGAAATTTTGCACAATTGACTTTCAAAACAAGAGGAAGGGCACTGTCTACATAAAATTTCATTCAGTGCATGGTGATGGGTACTTTGGATTCTGGCAAAATCCATCAGTTTTGCTCCGATCTTGATGAAATTTTGTATACATGGCCAGTCTCTTGGGATTGCTGGTATAGAATTGCAGTTACCATGCTTCTCTCATGGACAGTTGTATGTGGCCTGCTCCAGAGTAGGCAAAGACGAAAATCTTTTTATACGTACTCCAAATGCAACTGCCAAGCATGTTGTTTATCACATTGCTTCAACATAAATGTAACCTTTTAACACATGCAAATAAACGGTTTTGTACATTTCTACAGAAGACCTTATTTTAAACCCAGGCAAAGCCGGTAGTTGCAGCTAGTCTCTAATATATCTTGAATCTTCCACCATGTGATTTTAATATCTTTGGCAACCTAAAGAGAGACAGACATGCATGGACATCAGTTACAGGTGGGCAAGGAGGAGCAAGAGACAGTGGCTGATTTTGTTCTTTGAAACCGGAATTGATTGTCTCATCCAACAGGAGAGTAAATATCTTAACGCATGTGGTGATTACTTTCAAAATAGGACTATTCCATGGTCCGATTGGTGTGGGTCTTCAGTTGACATTTGACTGTGCCTTATGAGGTGCTCCTTAACAATGTACTTTGGTTACTTTTGTATTCTGCTGTGTACTGGAACTGTTTCATCAGCAATGTGATTGATGGCTTCTTATAGTTGTACCAGATACTTCTGTCCATTGACAGAATTTCAGAATAATAGAAACTAAAAAATGTTATTTTAGTGATGTGATTCTGATATATTAACTAGAATCTCTACTTCAAAGTGTACACAGGATTGCCTCCCCAGAATGAAATTTCTGATTTCCAGTTACAGTTGTAGCATTTTTCTCTGACAAATATTGAGATACAAAGGGAAGCTGACAAAATATCTAGGTAGTTCAGTATTACTGAATGTGTTATTAACTGTAATTTTGGAAGAACAACACATTATTGTTTCCTTTCTGGGATTAATAAGATCAAGGATGGTAAACTGGTTAGTTGTTTAAATAAAAGTCATTATTAGGTAAAGGATATCTGTTTTTATTGACAAGTTAACTTGAACTTTGAATTAACATCAAGTTTTTGCTCCTTTTCCCATACTGGATTTATGATCTTCCTAGGTGAGATAATGCATCAGACCATACAGAAAACATAAAGTTTCAAAAATACAAATGTTAGTGCTGGGGTATTTATAGTGATCTTTTCTCCACCATATATCTTCAGTGTCCTGCCAAACAATTAAAAAATCAAAGAAAAACAGTCAATATTCCTTTGTGAGAGAAGCAATCTGTTGGTCAATTCTGGTGCATGGCATCTCCATTAGCAACACATTTTATCTATTGAGGCAAAAACAAGATTGTCCAGTGTTTTTCTAAAATTTATCTTATATTTACCTGATACATTTGAAATTCCCTGGTTTCCAGAACTTGTTACAAACCTAGTACAGCACTATACTTCAACAAATTACCTCAAAACACACAATTATTATCTGCAACAAACATCTACTGCTAAATGCTTCAAAAATATTAATGCAATGCCTGATTATCTCTAGTGTACTGTCAATTGATTGTGTACCATTAATAATTTTCTGTATCTTTTTGAATTATGTGATCATCATTACTTTTCACTTAATGTGATAGGGTTTTGTAAAACATTTTACTGATCAGCAATTTAAAATGTATTTTCCACTATTTACAGGTTATTTGCTGGATTTCTGCCCAGAATCACGTGGATAACACTTGGTGGTGCTGTATTCTTTGGTAGTTATGAAGTTTCTGTTGATGTTTCAACTTACTTGTTGAAACAAATTGAGATCATAGATTGAGTAAATTGTTTGTTAACAGTTTGTATAGAATGCAGAAGTGGTGTGATTTGATAAGTTTTAAAGCCCCTGAGAAGTCGAGCTAAAGCTCAAATTGCAACCTGTGAGGAACAGCAGACTCATTTCTGTTAACAGTTGAGTCACTGCAATTGTCTTGACAGCAAAACAACAGAGAGTGTTTTAATACTTTAAAGCACTTAATACAGAATGGATAGAAAGGCCAAATGCCATACAGATTAATAGTGCACTACTGTGTGTGATAATATATAAGATGCACATTTCCAATAGTTTGCACCTACATGCTTCAGAGAAAAATTCAAGGTTGTGCACTTCTGTATTATTGAGTCATACTTCACCCGTAGGAAGTATCGCTAAAATGGTTACAGATGTATCAAAGGGGAAAAAAGATGTTATGTTAACTGGACAGCAGAAGTTTTGGTAGCAATATTATGAACATAATGATAAATTCCAAACATCAGAACAAAAGAATTTTTCTTTTGGAACCATGAGAGGGAAAAATTGGCAACACATGCTGCTGAAGAAATTTGTTTATATAGAAACACTAAATTTTCAACACCAAAACTTGATCTTTGTTAATTTTGCAATCCCATAAGATTGTAAATTTAGATTGTAATGTTGTGTCATAGCAATTTATGAAATGTACTTGGTATCCACTGTTATGATATCTTTTTGTAAGTTTGATAGGTTGTTAGTAACCCTAACATCCATGTATTTGAGCTATAAAATGTTTAGGATGATTTTCTGCTGAACATAACTTCTTTTTAACTGCACAAATGAAATTGCTAACAACATACATCACATATTGAGACAAAGTCTACAATTTGAGGAGGGTGAATCATTTTATTCAACAATGGATTAAAATGCCTGATAATATTAATCCTTAAAGTGAAGGAAATTAAATCTGCCATATCTACCAATATATGATACGAATATTATAGACGAAAAATTCCTAGCAGGAAAAATTATATATAAAAAATACACAAAGATTACTCACCAGGCGAAGGAGCACAGGTGTGACAGCAGCACAAATAAATAGAACACACACACACACACACACAAACGCTAGCTTTCGCAGCCTAGCTGCTTCGTCAGGCAGAAGGGAAGGAGAGGGAAAAGGAAATGATGAGGGTTTCAAGGAAGGGGGTAAGGAGCCATTCCAATCCCAGGACAGGAAAGACTTACCTTGGGGGAAGGAAAGGAAGGTGAACAAATACACACACACCCATACATTTACACAGACGCAAACACATCTAGGCAGACATACTATAGAAACCAAAGGAACTTCTTTGTGTTTGCGTCTGTGTAAATGTATGGGTGTGTGTGCATTTGTTCACCTTCATTTTCTTCCCCCAAGGTAAGTCTTTTCTGTCCCGGGATTGGAATGGCTCCTTACCCCCTTCCTTGAAACCCTCATCATTTCCTTTTCCCTCTCCTTCCCTTCTGCCTGACGAAGCAGCTTTGCAGCCAGCGTTGTGTGTGTGTGTGTGTGTGTGTGTGTGTGTGTGTGTGTGTGTGTGTGTGTTCTATTTATTTGTGCTGCTGTACACCTGTGCTCCTTCGCCTGGTGAGTAATCTTCGTCTATTTTTTTATATATAATATATTGATTTATGTTTACTTAAACAAAGACTTCACAGAAGATAATACTTCCAAATGTGACTGCTAACTGTATAACAAAAAATTAATCACGTCAAACGGAAATTTCACTTGAGGTAACTATGAAATTATGAGGCAGAATAATTGTGACATGTACTTTCCTATAAGAAGAAATATTTCAGTGCTGAAAACTATCTTAGTTTTCAGAACTAGCAATTCCTTTCTCGTGGTGGGAGGTGAGGTGGATCCCTCTTATGTTGAGATCGGACTGACCTTTGTCTATCTCCTCCCTGAAATTTTGCCTCCTGAAAGTAGACTACTTTCCAGTTCCATCTCATTATTTTACAGTTACCTTACATTAATAAAGGCTATGTCATGGCAGTCTTGAAAGAATTATGTTTACTAGATATTGTCAGTTTTTTGTAACCATAAAAGTTTATTTGATACAGCACATTAATTAATATTCCTATGTTGCAATATCTGCATCATTAACGTGACCCAGGTCACTGAATGCTGTCACCTATAAAACGTGCAACAGTTCCACAAAATTTGGACAAAGCAATGGCACAAGGTAAGAGGGTATAAATGTAAGATGTTTGTTTGCTGGTTGGTCCTATATGTTTATCATATGAGCTCCATTACACAGCAGTAGTTCTTAAATAAAGAACATTTGTGTTCATAATAATCATCATTGCTCAATACTTTACAATATAAAATATACCTATGCCACACAAATATATATTTGATCAATACTAACAGTTGTGTAACTATTTCTCCTGAATTTCTTCATCATTATATTTCTTTCCTTCCCAGAACAAAATTATGAAGCCATTAATAACCTAGTATCAAATACAGAGTAGCAGTATTCACCCAACCCCAACATCTTATAATACATATGTCACACTGTCAAGGTGTTGTGCTTGTAGTTTTGGTCCCACAAAAAAAAAAACCTGAATATGGTGTACAGCATAAAATAACACTTTATTGAGATAGCAGTAGTTAACAGTAGCAATGAACAATGAGAGCCTGCTAAGTAGCATATTGTTGGTGCACAGTCCTCCGCAGATGCCGCAGTTGCTCCATAATTTTAATTCTTCATCACTGTGCCCAAGTTTGGGTGCTTCATGCGCAGCTTTCATGGAAAAATGTTTCTCACTGTTTCTGTTTATATTAAGACTAGGAACTATTGAGGTCACATATTAGTCACCCACTAGCACATGCTCAAAGTTTGCTGAATCAAGAGGTTTCAGATGCTACCACAATGTGGTGCAGATTTCCTGGAAGCTGGATTCCTGTTAAATACTGATTGTTTGTGAGTAAAAGAACTCATAGCCATCACTTTTCATGTCTTCCCACAACATTAACAAAGGGTAACTAGTCAATGGCCTACAACAAAACAAGCAGGGACACACCGTATTCCCTGTGCAAGCTAACGATCTTCCTTGTTTTCAACCAGTCCAGAAGTTTCTGTAGATAATCCTCTAAGTTTTTTGGCTGCTTAGAACATGGGCAAATATTTTGAATCAGACATATTCTTTCTGTTCATTGTTTTTAACAGATTATTCCGTCTTCTCAGAAAGGAAGCTGATAGAAAAACAACTAAGACAGAATGACTAAAAACTTGTGCTGGGAGTGGAACACTCATTTGTTCAGCGCTACTAAGTTTGAAATGTTGATAACTGTGTCAGCAACACACAACTACTTTGCTACTCTTCCTACCTAATTGGTTCATTTTGAAAATGTCTTGCCGAAACACAGAACTGCGGAAATAGTATGGATTCTCTCTCCAAAAATTGGTTTTGGATACTTTTATGTAATTGACACACATCACACATAATATATAGAACATTATCACAATATGGAAAGGAAGGATTTTCTGCAGTAACACTGGGATGACCTAGTATTTGATGGTCACAAATAATACTCATCTTCCAATGAATAGCAAAATGTTTCATTAATACAATGCAGAGCAACTGTTCCATTAGAGCCTGTGTTTTCTCCTTATACAAACACCCAAAGCTAGCAAAATCTTAATAGCCCTCAATGACAAATGTCCTCTCATTCATCTTGATAACTTTCCTTTATTATCTTCATCTTTTTCACTTTGGTGTTTGTTGTGTCTTCCTGATTGTTGTAGTAGAAGGAGGTGGGCCATGTCTAGCAAGGATGTGGGCAAGGCCTGCAACTAAAAGAAGTGATAAGTCCTCAAAGGATTTATTGACAGAAGAAATCAATACTTAACTTTGGTGTGCTTCAGTTGATGCAAACTTCTTGTACAATTACATAGTTCTGCTATGCAATAGAAAACTGTTCTGGCTTGTGCATAGACAAAGGCTCACTCTTCTATGATGAACTTCAGGAACAGTAGTACTCCTGGGGCTGCCTCATACTGACTGAAACTTCTGTACACTTTGTCATTGCTGTGGTTCAATGGCATATCTCACTGAGCCCCCTTCTTCCTATTGCCCAGCACGCGAAGCCGGCAACCCCAGTGGCCAAAGTACCATAGAGTGAATTATTACATCTTCTTGAAGTGGCGTGGCGACATGTGTAGACTACTGGAGTTCTGGCAAATAGCGACACCACAATAGTGTTTGAATAGTAGTTTTAGTGCTGGCTAAAATTCCTGCACCTTTTTTTCCAAGGGATGTAAGACCTGAATACAATAAAGAGAATAATTCAGATTTTAAGAGAGTTGACTATGTTGTTAATGTTCTTTGATGTCTTCAGTGAGCAATTACTTACTTGTGTAGAGGCTGAATACAAAATAATATTCCATATTTGGGAGACATATTATAATGGTCACTGCTACCACAGCATTTAGATCAAGCTGCTTCTTGCCAAGACTTTAGATTTTCCACAGTTTATTTCTCTGGTTTTTTAATATTAACTTTTTCTCATTATTTACTTTTGTTAACTTTCACTTGCTTGGTTTTAAATCTGTTGGAGATACCAATGTATCCGGCTAACTATGGATAGGCTTGTGGAATGGTAGTAAAGTGCTTAGTTCTTTGTGCATTTTGTCATCAATATGCTCTCTAGTGATCTCTTCTTCAGATGGTGTTGCAATAAATATAAATTTTGTTTTTAACTCTTTCATAAAATAATTTATTAATTAGCAGATTTTGCTGTAAGAAGTTTCCACTGTGCTGAATCAACTCCTCACACAGGTCTATAATGTAAGGGTGAGTAGTAAGGCAATATCGCATCTGCCTAACTGAATGAAATTGAGACATTTAAAAAAAAGAAAAAAAGTACTTAAAAATTACAGGATTCAGGTAGGTTGCCATTCTTAAGCACTTTGGTAATTCCATTTTACTTTATAATCATACTTAGATAAACAGCTGAAGCATATGGTTTATAAATATGTTGTACTGTCTTGTTGATGCTATGAGTTCCAGTGCCATAAAACCTGCCTTTGCAAATGCTGGCTTGTGGTAAGACCAGAAATTTTTTCTTGTTTGCTAGTTACTTTTGCACTAGGATTTGATACCTATTACCTGGACAGTTTCTTATCCCAACACCACTAAGTGTCATCTAATGTAACTGCTGGATTCCCACATTCCCTAATCCATAATCACGTACTGGGCTCTAACAGAGGTTTCATATCTGTATCTAGTATATCATTGTTTGTGGGTGAATTGTATACTTATGAAGACATACCAAAGCAGTGGCAATAGACAGTCATATTCTTGGAGAGGAGTTGCTGTTAATCTAGATGCAGTTAAATGAGGGAGAGTTTTACACAAAGTTATAATTGCAGATGAATAGGTGTGGAAAATTATTCTTGCTAAAGATAAAGTAGCCAGAGCTTGTAGCTCCTGCTCTCTGAATGCCTTTTCAGTGGCACAGTGGAAGTTCTTTCCAACTGCAAAATACTTTTTTTTTCCGAAGAAGCTAGGAGGCAAAAATTGTTTTTCTATTATTAATGCACTAATAAATCATACTCACACAACATTGTTTCATTTCATTTTGAAAATGTGTATAAGCCATGAGTTTTCTATTAGTAAGTTACAAAAGAACATCTTCTGTACTAACCAAAGCTGTGAGTCAATCAGTGATGGATCTATTTTACTGTAACTATTATGTTTGTACAACAAATAGATTATTATTTAAAAAAACAATGATTCTACATGTGCAATTTTAGTAAGTTTTGTTATATATGTAATATCATCCCGATAATTTACATTATTACTTTATAGTTTTCATCTCACATACCTGGAATATATTATTAGCATATTTTGTTGTTATTGCACCAAGTACTTAAAAATATGCATTATCCAAGAAAAATAAACCTCAAACCTCAGCTGTGAAGTACCATTATTGCAGTCTAAATTGTGGTGCTGTGTCTTACAGAGCTCATTCAAGTGAAGGTAACCAAAGTCGACAGTACTCAGGTCTTAAAAGGAAGACTGAGTTGGCACTTTTTACTTGCAGAGTAGAGATTAACAAATGCTCGTACAGAGTAAAACATAGTGCACTAGCTTTTCAGGCAGGAAGGTAAGTCAAATACAGTTATAATCCACACAGCAGATTAACAAACAAACATGCTGCAAAAACCAGTGTGAATGTGTTTTCACACACTTTCTACACATGTTTAGACGAATTCTGGGCTAGTCTTCAATTCTGCCTCAAACAGTTCAAATATGGTCACAAACAGATCAAAAGTTACACAATTCACAGACAGTTGTGCACACAATTCTCCTCCCTTTGGTAACTGATAACTTCTGTGAAAGGAAGGGCATCCAGCTACATATCAAAATAAAATAGATTTGCCAAATCTTGAATGCAGACGATTCAGTACTTGCCAGTATTAATACTAAAAAGACAAATAAGATGAAGAAATGTGCAGATTAACATATTCTTTAGCAAAGTGATCCAGGTTAAGCCAGATTTATCTGGCTCCCCATGCCTATCAAAACAAGAGACTATGATGTAATGTGTGATCAGAATAATAGTCTTTGATATTTGTTATCTAGTTCTAATGTCTTATATAAGTGATGGAAAAAGCCTTTTGGGACAGACAAAACAACTTTTAACTCTGATTCATACAAGACAGTAAAATTTACAGATTTTTTGATTGTGGTAGAGAGTGCTCAACATTAGTAGGCTGCTACACAGGCAGACAGTGGGAAAGGGAGAGGCCTAATGTAGAAAGGGAGGGATGAGTTTCCTTAGTGAGGGGGCAGCATAGTAAGGCACTGGTTGGTCAAAGTGACTGTCTGCTGGGTGCAAATGCCAATACCTCACGAATGAAATGTGATATTGTCATGTTGAAAACGTAATTTGAAGGCTGGGCTGTTAATAGAGCACAACACTTTACACTTAGAACAGCTTTATTGCTAACACAAATGTACACTCAGAACGGACTGACTCCTGATCGGAGTACTCCAATATTTACACATAGAAAGAATTTTCTGAAACTTACAAGTATTATCAGTCATAAGAAACATGTAGAACATTCGGAAATAGTAAATACAAAGAAATTATTTCTTTCTGCCAGTGCCAGGATTTGAACTGGGAACTGACAGCACAGCAATTTGTGACGCTGACCACTGCACCACACGTCCCATTGGAAGACTCGCGACATTGCTCTCATTGCTGAAAGAACAGTGACCTGCTCTTAGGTTAGTTTCCTTTTGGAGCTGGCTGCAGTGCCCTGGATCTTGACTTTTCATGGGTCCCCTGTATGGCAGTTCCAGAGAATACTTCCGTTTTGTCTGCAAGCCCTCCTTGTAGTTATAATGACCGGCGACAGACACTCCTATTGTGGCTTCATCTTTATTAGATTAGATTAGATGTACTTTTCGTTCCAGTAGATCCGAATTGAGGGAATCCTCTTGGATGTAGAACATGTCAGAACAAAATACACAATATATACTTACAAAAAGAGAGCATATGTGTTAATGTCCCTTCCACAGACCCCAAATGTAATTGCCCTTGTGGATGTGGAATTGGTCAGGCAAAACAATTATCTTACAAATATTTACATTTTAAAGGACACAAAAACTTATTACTACATACTGATTTACAATGATTACATTACTGCAGAAGACTTGTACTGAAGTCAAACTGAACACAGTATTCCTATTTGTGAATATTATATACAATAAGTTACAATCAATCAATTCTGGTAAGAAATTCATCAATGGAGTAGAAGGAGTTGGCCACCAAAAAATCCTTTAGACTCTTTTCAAACTGTACTTTATTGTGAGTTAAATTTTTTATGGCTGCTGGCATGTTATTGAAAATGTGTACTGCTGAATATTGGACACCTTTCTGAGCAAAAGTAAGTGACTTTAAATCTTTATGCAAGTTATTCTTGTTTCTAGTATTGATCCCATGGACTGAGCTACTGGTTTGAAAAAAAGATATATTTTTAACGACAAATTTCATTAGAGAATAAATGTATTGGGAAGCAGTAGTAAGTATCCCCAGTTCCTTAAATAGCCCTCTACATGAGGTTCTTGAGTTGACACCACAAATGATCTGTAACTTTTGCTTGGCCTGATGAGTTGCCCCAGAAAATAATCCCGTATGGCATTATGGAGTGAAACTATGCATAATATGATAACTTTTTATTTTTATATCTCCTGTATCTGACAACATTCACATAGCAAACAGGGACTTGTTTAGGCGATTCAGCAGTTCTGTGGTATGCTCCTCCCAGTTAAATTTATTATCCAGCTGTAATCCTAAGAATTTGACACATTCAACTTCTATTTCCTTGTTGTCATACTCTAGGCATATACTGGCAGGAAACCTTTTACAAGTCCTAAACTGCATATAGTGTGTTTTTTCAAGGTTTAGCGACAGAGAATTGGCTAAGAAGCATTTATTAATGTCCATGAAAATTTAATTAGCTGATCTTTCTATGGCTATATTTGATTTACTATTTATTGCAATATTTGTGTCATCTGCAAATAAAACAAACTTGGCCTCTGATAATTTCGATGATGAAACATCATTGATATATACAAGAAAAAGCAGGGGGCCTAAGATAGAGCCTTGGGGGACCCCACATGGTATTAGTTTCGAATTTGATGAGGCCTGATAGTTCAGTACATCTCTCTTTCCTATTGACACTCTTTGCTTCCTATTGGAGATATACGATGTGAACCATTCTGCAGCACTTCCTGTTGTGCCATAATATTCTAATTTGCTTAAAAGTATATTGTGATTTACACAGTCAAATGCCTTTGACAGGTCACAAAAAATACCAGTAGCATGTAATTTATTGTCTAATGAATTGAGTACATTCTCACTGTATGTGTAGATAGCCTTCTCAATATCAGAACCCTTTAGAAACCCAAATTGTGACATGGATAATAGTTTATTAGTGGTAAGGTGTTTAAGGAGATGACTGTACATTATCTTTTCTAAAATTTTTGAGAATGCAGGCAAAAGTGAAATTGGACGGAAATTTGATGGAATTTCTTTATCTCCTTTCTTGTGTAATGGCTTAACTTCAGTATATTTCCACCATTCTGGAAATGTTTCACTGATAAAAGACTGGTTACACAAGTAACTTAAAATATCACTAAGCTCAGAAGCACACTTTTTAATCAAATGTGTTGATATATTATCATAGCCACTGGAATTTTTTGATTTTAAGGATTTTATGGTGGACATTACTTCTAGTGGTGTTGTGAATATCATATTACTGCAGTTATTTGTAGTCACAGGTGTGAGATATTCCATTGCAGCAGTTACTGACCCTGATAATCCCATATTTTTGGTAATCATTAAGAAATGCTTGTTGAAAATTGCAGCAACACTGCACTCATCTGTTACCCGTTTGTCATCTACTCTTAATGCTATGTGCTCCTCTTCGTATCCGGTTCTACCAGTTTCTTCCTTTACTATATCCCATATTGTTTTTATTTTGTTGTCTGAAAGGACTATCCTATTCTGATAATGCATTTTCTTTGATGTCAGTATTACTGCCTTCAATATCTTGCAGTATGTTTTGTAATGATCTAAAGCATTTACATCTGAATTGTGTCTAATTGACAGGTATAGTTTCCTTCTTGTCTTATAGGAGACCTTTATTCCTCGAGTAATCCATGGTTTCTTTGTAGACTTTGGTCTAATCTGTGTCAGTTTTGGGGGAAAGCAGTTTTCAAATATGTTGAGGACATGATTTATGAAAGTGTTGTATTTCTCATCCATACTATTAGCACTGTAGACATCACTCCATTTCATGTCTTTGAGCAGTTTTCTAAAATGATCAATTTTTCCATTACTGACTACCCTCTTAAACTCAGATTTGATAGATTTTATATTCTGATTAGTATTAATATCTAGTAAAAGTAACTGCATGTCATGGTCTGAAAGACTGCTTATTATTGGTTTTATAACATAATTTTGATCATTTGACATTTCTATAAAGATATTATCAATGGCTGTCTTTGAGCCCTTAGCTATCCTAGTTGGAAAATTAACAGTATGAATTAGGTTGAATGACAATGCTACAGATTGCAATAATTTCTTACTGGGGGAGTTTTCAAGGAAGTCTTCATTGAAATCACCAGCCAGCACTAATTCTTTCTTTCTTGTTATCAAATAAGCCAACAGAGCTTCCAAGTAATTTATGAACAAATTAAAGTTACCATTTGGTACTCTATAAACAGTTACTATTATAAATGATTTATTGTGAAATTCTACTTCTGTTGCACATGCTTCCATATGCTGCTCTAAACAAAATTTATTAATGTCTATGGTATTAAATTTATAACAATTTCTAATGAATGTGGCAACTCCTCCATC
The DNA here is from genome assembly GCA_026315105.1 of Locusta migratoria. NCBI lineage: Eukaryota > Metazoa > Arthropoda > Insecta > Orthoptera > Acrididae > Locusta > Locusta migratoria. The sequence goes on along the minus strand of CM048745.1, from coordinate 321,931,299 downwards.
ATCCATTTCCATTCTACAAAAATTGGAAGCTAACCTAAATCCTGGAATACTTAGCAAATCTATACCAGTGGTCACATGATGTTCAGAGAGGCAGATTATGTCGACCAGGTTGGATGACTCTAATTCATCAATGCATATGAGTAGTTCATTTATTTTGCTTCTTAGCCCTCTAATATTTTGGTGCACTAAAGATAATTTGCATTTTACACTGACTGTTGCAGAGCTGGGTGAAGATAAAATTTCTGATAATTGGTGATGAGTTTTAACTAACAGCTGTGTTTATCATAACAGACTTCAGAGTCCTAGAACAAGAAGGTGTTTCTGGCTATCTGCTCTTTGGTAAGGCAGCATACGGAGGACATGAACAACGTCTCTTTGTTTTTGTCATTTTGAAGACGGCTCATGGTCCTCAACTTTGTATGTGATATCTGATAGGCGGCATATGACATGATATGGACCAAAGTATCGCTTCAGTAACTTTTCTGATAGCTCAACTTTCTGTACAGTGGTAAAAATCCATACGACCATGGAATAGGAAAAACGGCGTGAAGACTGTGATGTCTTGCCTTGCTCTATTACAAGCCGGAAAGTCGGGAAAGCTCTTTCTTTCGTCTCATCCCAGAAAACTTAGCATCTTCATACAGAAGTTCTTGCAATTGACATGCCTTGTTACGAACACCTTTTATGAAATGCCAGTAGTATGATCACAGCTAGAGAAAACTTCTTACATCATGAATGTGCCGAGGAGTTGGAAATTATGTAATTGCCCTTACTTTATCTGGAACAGGATGGATCCCATCTCTGTTGACTAGTTGCCCAGGGTGTTTGTCTCTTTGGCAACGAAGAGGCACGTCTTTGGGTTCAGGTGGAGTCCTGTAATTGGAACACACTCCAACACAGTTGACAGCAGCTTAGGTGTTTCACAAATGTCCTTGAGAAAATGACAATGTCATCTAGATAACAAAGATATGTCATTCATTTAAGATTTCGAAGCAAGTTGTCCATCATGTGTTCGAATGTGGCTGGAGCATTACATAGTCCAAACAGCATGACTTTGAATTCATAGAGGCCATCAGGTGTAATAAAATCAATCTTCTCCTGTCAGCCTCGTCAATCTTGATTTGCCAGTAACCTGTCTTTATTTCCATGGCTGAGAAGTATGTACCTCTTTTCAAACAGCCTAATGTGTCATCGATGGGGGCAATGGATAAACATATTTCTTTATGATTTTGTTCAGCCACCGATAGTCGACACACAAACATCACAAACCATCCTCCTTCTTCATGAGGAACACCAGAGATGACCAAAGACTCTCTGAAGGTCAAATAATGTAATTTCCACTTCTTCCTGAATTATCCGCCTTTTACATGGTGACACACTATACTAATTGTTGGATGATCCCCAGAATTGACATGGTGTTTTATCATGGGCCGTTTCATCTGGCTCTTTTCCTACTGGGCCCTGAATGCACCTGAAAATTGGCATAGTATAGCTAACACCTGCTGCCGTTGTCCCTGGGTCAAACTGGGCTGTATATGCAGTTCTATATTAGTTTCATCTAGTGCTTTGTCAGCAGTAACAACAGAGTATCAGACTTCATCGTTGACATTGAACTCACTGTCCTGCACTGGTTGAGCTTTTCCGATGCACATTCCTTCAGAACTGAGTTGCAGTTGTTCATGAAAATTAGTGATCCAAAGTTCTCCTTGACCACTGATATGAAGATTTCCTTCATTATACTGATTAGCTTTTTGCGATCGACAAGCCTTGACAGTTCAACTGGTCATCTCGGCTTCTCGTTGGTAATGCCAGGATCTCAACATTCTTGACAACAAACAACCTCCCAGGGGAGTAAGTGTTACGTGTACTCGTCAGAGTGGCTTTCTCATTTTGTAGCTTTGATCTTCCATAGTCAGTGACACCCTGCGATGCCCAAAGGAAGTCCCATCTGAGGATGGAATTATGGCTACCTTCTGATAAAACGACAAATTCAAATGCCTGTGTCCTGTTGCTGATAATTATTTTTGTGACACATGTTCCTGCCAGCAGGACACATTTTCCATTTGCAAACTTCAGCACTTTTTCTCTTGTATCACAGAACATTGTTGTGAATAACCTTTCCCTTCTATTACCTTCCTCTTGCATCTGACAAAGGAAAATAATTCCAAAAGCTTATCATATTTTTTGTTTTAATTTTGTGTTTTTGTGTGACTTCCTAAGGTAAGTAGTGGCCAGCCAATCTATTTCTTATCAAGAATATTTTAGCATTTCAGTGGAGAATTTCCATCAGTAAAAGAACATCATTTTCTTTAGTTTGCAGCGATAGTCATTCCACAATACAGAGAAGGAACCTCCTGAATCAACTAGTGCCTTGACAGGTTGGCTGTCAATGATGACATCTATGAGATATCCTGACATCTTAGTGAATGTCGTACATGGAGGATTTTCATCTGCAGCAACCTCATCGCCATAGATGGTCGCCTTGCCTAGTTTTCCTGACCACAGCAGCTAGGCGAGTGGCTATATCTCTGTAAGACAATGGTGAACAGTGGCGGTGTGTTGGAGCGTGATAACATCCAGGATATGACGACAGGCTTCACCCCATAGGTCGACAGTACAGTAAAACTTCATTTATACATTTTCCAGGGGACAAAAAAAAGAACTTGTAAGTGTGAAAAACGAATATAGTAAAAATACAAAACACAAAATACAATAAATCGAAAAATATAATGCAGGAAATATTATGTAGGCCTACAAGGCATTACTGAAACATCAGTAAGAAAAAGTCACTTCAGGAAAAACTCCGTAATTTTTGACTGCTCTAATTGTTTCTAATGCATTTATTGCATCATTGAAAGTCCCAGAGGAATGTTGTGGTTCTTCTGTATTGTTCTCATCATCACTAATTTCCTTGCCCAAGTCACAAGGTGCATCCTCTACTATCTCGATGATAGTCATTGCCTCTGTAGGCCTCTTCAAATGACACTGTCTCTCCAAGACAGGACCATTCTTTGTCATTTGGGGGCAATACATCACAAGCATTATCATTTCCAGAATCATAGTGCATTTTACTTGCAAAACCAGCTTTCCAGAAACAGTTCCGAATGTTGCCTTTCAGAAAAAACAAGATCATTGATAATTTCTTGAAAGTGGTCTCGGGCTGTGGTAGTTGCTACAATAATAATAATAGAATGCAAAAAATGTTACCTGTAAAATGTTTATTTTCATTTCTTCTTTCTTTCTGGCGTTTATATACCGTATTGCATGTTGTACGAGCATTTTGCAGTAATGCATCTTGAAATTATGAATTACTCCAAGATCAAGTGGCTGGAGTTCACTTGTACAATTTGCAGAAAAGAATTCCACCACAACATTTCTCAAATAAGATGTGACAGTAGGGTGTGCTGCGCACTATGACAATTCCTTTTCTGTAGTGGTTGTAATTATATTGTCATATCTAACAGCAAAAATTAAAGTCTTAGCAATTATATCAATCTTTAGTTGAAATTTATGAAGGGGTTCAGAATGAAATAGATTTTGTAAAGTCACCGTCACTTTTATTTAACAATGACTGCCACACACACTGACATAGATTCCAAGCCAATCAACAAGACAAAACTAACCAACATTTGGTGCGCAGATGCGACCTTTAAATACATTTAAACCCACATCATTCCCTTTTCCCTCTCATTCCCTGCTTTTTGTCTGAGGAAGCAACAAATGGTTGTGAAAGCTTGCATTTAATATATATATATATATATATATATATATAAAATATAAAAAATAGACGAAGATTACTCACCAGGCGAAGGAGCACAGGTGTGACAGCATCACAAATAAATAAATGAATGTATATATATATATATATATATATATATATATATATATATATATATATATATATATGTGTGTGTGTGTGTCTGTCAACTCCTCTCCGTAATCAAAATCCTCAACCTTTCCATTCCCAATTCCACACCTATAGTTCAGAACATCCTCTTACAGGCCAACTGCAAATTGTAACAGCATGCCACCCTCCACCTCAAAAAACTATCCAAACTCTTAGTCACCCACCTCCAGAAAGGCAATACACTCTCCCTCAACAACCTCTCCAATAAACCTCAAGCTCCTCTTATTGCACAGAAACACAGTCTCTCCCATCAACTCAATCTCCCACTTCCAGTTCCACTCCCCCCCCCCCCCACCCCCCCACCCCCCACAAACCTCTAAATCCTAATCCACACAATTCAGAACCACAACATCCCAATTCAGTAGTCAACCTCTCTTCTAAACCTCTCCCCTGATCTGAAACCTCTGTCCTATCCTAAGGCCTCACCTTTAGCCCTACTCCCAAATTCAACCAAACAACCCTTGTCAAAGATTTACTATCCTATACTCATAGTCTTTGCTGGCAATATCATTTTGCCATGAAGAAAAATAATCCTACTCCTAATAATCCAGCTCCCCAAGACATCATTCAAATTGAACATTGCTTGGAACAGTTCCATCCACCGTCACAGTGAGACCCACCTCCTCTTCCTCAAAATCACCTTCTTCAAACCTCACGTCCAACCTTGCCTCTCAGTCTTTCCTGAAAAACCGTAATTCAACTCCCAATATTACCGCAGCTGAATCCCAGGCTATCCGTGATCTGAAGGCTGATCATTCCATAGTCATTCTTCCCGCCGACAAGGGATCCACAACCATGGTACTTGATTGGTGGGAGTAAGTGGCTGAGGGACTGTGTCAGCTTTCAGACAACACTACATACAAAGTATGTCAAGGCAATCCCATTCCTGATGTCCAGACAGAGCTTCAAGGAATCCTCAGAAACTTAAGCCCCCTACAAAACCTTTCACCCGAGTCCATCAACCTCATGAGCACACTGACACCCCACATCCCTACCTTCTACCTACTTCCTAAGATTCACAAACGTAATCATCCAGGCCGGCCCATTGTGGCCAGTTACTAAGCTCCCACAGAACGATGCTCTGCCTACATAGACCAACACCTGCAACCCATTACGTGCAGCCTCCCACCCTTCATCAAAGATACCAACCATTTTCTCAACCGCCTGAAATCCTTACCCAACCTGTTACCCCCAGAAACCATCCTTTCACCATTGTTACCACTTCCCTATACACAAATATCCTGCACGCCCAGGGCCTCACTGCAATAGAGTATTAACTTTCACGCCAACCACCTGCAACCCTACCTAAAACCTCTTTCCTTATTACCCTAGCCAGCTTCATCCTAACCCACAACTTCTTCACTTTTGAGGGTCAGACATACCAAAAACTAAAGGGAACAGCTATGGAAACCAGGATGGCCCCCTCGTAAGCAAACTTATTTATGGAATGCTTAGAGGAAGCATTCTTGGATACCGAAGCCTGTCAACCCAAAGTTTAGTATAGATTCATTGATGACATCTTCATGATCTGGACTCACAGTGAAGAAGAACTCCAGAATTTCCTTTCCAACCTCAACTCCTTTGTTCCCAAAAACTTAACCTGGTCCTATTCCAAATCCCTTGCCACTTTCCTCGATGTCAACCTCCATCTGTCCACTGGCCAACTTCACACATCCATCCACATCAAACCTACCAATAAACAACAGTACCTCCATTATGACAGCTGCCATCCATTCCACATCAAACGTTCCCTTCTCTACAGCTGAGGTCTTCGTGGCAAACAAGTCTGCTCCAGTCCCGAATCCCTGAACCAGTACACCAATAACCTAGTAACAGCTTTCACATACCGCAACTAACCTGCTGATCTGGTACAGAAGTAAATTGCCAGGGCCACGTCCTCATCCCCCCAAACCTAGAACCTTCCACAAAAGAACCCCAAAAGTGCCCCTCTTGTCACCAGATAATTTCTGGGACTGGATCGGACTCTGAATATGGCTCTCCAGCAAGGATACGACTTCCTTAAATTGTGCCCCGAAAAGAGATCCATCCTTCATGACATCCTTCCCACTCCACCAAGAGTTTCTTTCTCCTCCCACCTGACCTTTGTAACCTCCTAGTCCATCCCTATGAAATCCCCAAACTACCTCCCTAACCCTCCAGCACATACCCATGTAACTGCCCCCATTGTAAAACCTGCCATATGCACCTTCCACCACCACTTACTCCAGTCCCGTGGCTAAATATGCCTTGGTGCATGGCCAGCGCATCTTGGCACTGTGTTACACCATCCGACACAGTCTTTCAGAACTCCGGATGTGGGAACTTGCCCTTCAGCATATTCTCTCTTCCTGTTGCCCACTTGGTCTCAACCTCCATTAAATTCAAGTTCTCACCCACCATTCTATAACATCTTTGCCTCTCTTCTCTAGACAGAGCCTCTGCCTCAAGTGGTATCTCTGTCCAACTTCTTTGCTTTCTACATATGTCTACCTAGGTGTGTTTGAGTGTGTATATGTGTGGGTGTGTGTGTATTTGTTTACCTTCCTTTTTTCCCCTAAGTTAAGTCCTTCCACTCCCAGGATTGGAATGACTCCTCATCCACTCCCTTAGAACCCGCATCCTTTCCTTTTCCCCTCCTTCCTTCCTCTTTTCTGATGAAGCAGCCAATTGTTGCGGAAGCTTGATTGTTTGTTTGTATGTGTTTTTGTGTCTATCAATGATCCTGTGCTTTGGGTAAGTTACTCGATCTCTATTTCTTATACATATCTATCCCACCAGGAAAGTTTCCTAAAAAAGAGAAATCGAATAACGAGCCCAAAGCACAGGCTCGTAGATAGACACAAATAAAAACACGCACAAACTCAAGATACAAGCTTTCGCAACCGATGGCTGCTTCTTCAGGAAAAGAGGAAGGAAGGAGGGGAAAAAGGAAAGGATGCATTTTTTAAAGGAGTGGAAGAGGATTCATTCCAATCCCGGGAGTGAAAGGACTTACCTTAGTAGGAAAAAAGGAGAGGTAAACAAGCACGCACACACTCACACACACACACCCACGTTAACACCTACCTTGGAATGGAACAGAAAGGACAAAATGAATGGGAACAGTAGGAAAAAAAATAATGTGGCTGGTGTGACATTATAGATACAGGAGGAAGCTGATTGTTTCTGTGTGAAAGGCGGGTTTTGCCAGGATGTTGAGTTCCCCAGCCAGCCGGCTAGGTCCAACCTAGTGAGTGGTATACAGGTTGTCAGGGTTTTCCTAATGTGCTCGGAAACTGGAAATGCTCTTGGCTGAGCGAGGGTGGCTATTCCAGATTGCAACTTAAATACAATATAGCCACAAACATTATTCTAAAAATTCATATAAAATTAGGGAATGAGCATATGGAAAATATAATTATATGAATGGATTCAGGAGACTTGTGAGAATCAAACGCTGTAATTACAATTTCAATATTCCTTACAGATAAAATGCCAACAAATATCAGTGTTATAATAATAATATTATAAGACTTATATTTACAATTATTGATACATAGTGTTTATAACAATTTAAGAAGTAAATGGGCAGCATTGCACCCCACTACCCATCTAAATATGACGTACCACGTTATTTCCATATTCTTTCAATAAACTTTATTTTACTCTCTTGTTCTGCTTTTCGTTAAGGTAGTAATATTCGTGTGTCAGAACATAAATTCCACCACAGAAACACAAAACATGAACCCAGCAAAGCTCATTACATTTATATATGTATTTTATTATATTTAATATTATTCTTAGTAACATTCGTTTTTTATGGTGTAGACTGCCACTTAAATATTTAATGGCCGACTAAAAATAGTAGATATGCAGCACATAATTTATATATAAACAATGGTAAGTATTTGTGGACTAGAACTGAATATACTTGTATAAAAAGCCATGATAAATTAAATAGTAATTGTATTACTATATTTCCCCAGTGGCAGTATATTTGAACAGTGAGACGCTACGCTTAATAGGCCAGTCGTCGTAGACAAAAAAATGACCTTAGGTCCAAAAAAATTGCAGGAAGCTGAATTTTTGGTATATTGTTAGGACACATTAGAGTAGTATTAAACCAAGTTTGCAGCTTCAAAATCCTTTAGCTTAACTGTTAAGAGCCAAAAAACCTTGAAATTTTCGGACTTTTTTCTGGTTTTAGCTTGTAACTCATAAGGGGTGTTTTTTGGCGAAAAGTCACTCGCATCTCTATTAATGTAGATAAAATATTCTAAAATTTAAGCCCATCCACAGCTCTGTAAGTCAAATAGTTCCCGAGATATTGGACTTCAAAAATTGACTTATTTCTCCGAAAAGTTCAAATTTCCGATTCTAGTTATCTTTCGGCTAGAATATTGGCTCTAATGATCATCCCACAGGGAAAGTCATACAAAACAAAGTTATACAGCAATTATTTAGCTTTAATCTAAGTACAGGACGAAATCCATAGGCCCAATAGATTTCTAGCTATCATTAAAAAACGAAAAGTTGGAAAAATCGGATTATTCAATAAACTGACCCAGATGGAATTGCAGTCCTCTTATCCTATATATGTTAAAGAAAAAGGAGGAATTACTCATTGACGATGATTAACACAGGTCGACGTGGATTCTGGGGTTTGGAAAGTAAGTGGTGTTCCTTACTAAATTTGCACCCCTGAATATGAAAATCATATCAGTTTTTCTCCATCACCCTCACTTTTTTCTGCACAGCTACCCCCCCCCCCCCTTCCAAACCTACTATTGGCTGCGAAATCTATGTTATGCAGTGTCCACAACTACATAAATGTGGCAACGCTGCATTTTTTGTGTGAAGGTGAGGCAGAGAGGGCTAATGAGCTTGGAGCTGACGTTCCATTATCACCACAGAAATCAGTGAGTGAGTGCTACAGCTACAAGAAGGTGCTTTCGCACTTTGTTGTGAGTGGTAGTATTTCACTGAAGGTGTGTGAAAAATGTCAGGAAGGCAGTGTGTGAATAGCCCAGATACATTTTGTTATATCTGTGGAAATTATGTGATACGTGCAAGACGTCTACAAATAACAAAATTTGTGCAGAAGTCATATTTTGCATATTTCGGCATGAAGCTCGGCGATCAGGACAAATCATTTGCTCCACACATTGTGTGCCATACATGTGTGGAGAAGTTAAGGAAATGGAGTGAAGGTAAAATCAAGTGCTTGAACTTCGCAATTCCTATGGTATGGTGTGAACAGAAGTATCATGTTGATGACTGTCACTTCTGTATGACGAATGTAATGGGATACAACAGAAGAAACATATTGTATCCAAACTTAGACCTGTTCCTCATGGCCCAGGGATGCCAATCCCCTCTCCACCAACATCAGTGGATTATCTTGAATTCCCTGAACCAGATGAAAGTCAAGAAAGCAGTGAATCGGACTATTCTGAGTGTGGTACCGATAATAGCCTAAAACCTCTTACTCAAACAGAACTTGACAATTTGGTGAAAGACTTAGGACTCTCAAAAGATGCAGCACAACTACTGGGATCACGTCTCAGTGAAAATAACTTACTTGCACATGGTACATCATATTCATTGTACATAAATCGTGATAAAGATTTCAAAGAATTTTTTGTTGAAGATGGTTTAATGGTGTTCTGCAAAGACATCGCCGGATTAGTGATGAAAATGGGAGCTCAGAAGTGTAAGAGTAAGGAATGGAGATTGTTTATAGATTCTTCAAAGCGAAGTTTGAAAGCAGTGTTCTACAGTCCTTTAAACAGTTAGGATGCAAGGTCTCTCTAAAACTACATTTTCTAATGTCACACTTAGAGAGTTTTCAAGAATCACATCAGAGGAACATGGTGAACGATGTCATCAGGAACTTAAAACTATGGAACATCGTTATCAAGGTCGTTGGGGAATAAACATGATGGCTGACTACTGTTGGTGCATCACACGTGAAGGAGAAGTGACACACAAGAGGAAGGATATCAAGCGTTCATTCACGGGCAAATGAAAACGGAAGTAGTACCTCTACCTGCCCACCATAATATTTGCTTCTTATAATTCATATGCCTTTCTTCCAATTCTTTTTCAATCACTTTACTGTTCCATTTTGTTTCCATTGTCCCATAATTGGTTACCAATTTCCAATTTCATTGGGCGCAGAGTTAGACAATGGTGAATATGATGGTGATAGTGGTGGTGCAAAAACCTGACATGCTACAGAGAAACAGGCTGCATATTTGTGATCAGCAGGGTCAATTTAGTCAGAAATTCATATTTTCATGCAAACCCCAGACAAAAAGTCAAAATTTGTCAACCTGTGTTATTAACACATTGTATATAAATATGTGTAATTTATATGTTAGTGCATACCAAAATATTTTTTAAAGTTGGTATTGCGGTAAAAACAATGAAAGACTCTCCGTTTGTCAGTATTGGTCAGTCATTGAGGGACTGGGAGTTTTGTTCGTAGCGAGGCCCTCCCTCCAAGTGGTGACCCAGCAGGTGTTCTTTCCTCCCTCCCAAACTTCTTGTCTCCGAGGTCTTCCTCACTACACCCAGTCTGTCCTTAAAAAAGGCCGTATTTGGCCCTGTGAAGAATGTTTCAAAGAAGAATCGTATAAATCTCGATCGTAGTGGTGTTTTAAGTACTTGCTTTTTTACAATATCTCGGAGCTACCCCCCGTCGGATGTTTGTTTCGGGGTCGTCAGGAAGTGCTTGGAGAGGGAACAGTGACAGTGAAAAAGCGTGGAATTTAGATGCTGATAAAAGTGTGTCAGAAACATGGGCTTGAAAGGAACATGAGGTTTTGTGCAATTTAAATGAATTGTCCGTACATGACGCATACAGGAAGAGGTACACTGTGGAAAGTAATGTGAAAGCATCTGTCCAGTGAGGAGGAGATGATTCATTTGCTCAACCATCATCTACCTGTGGGGAAAGGCTGAGAAGTGCGTCGGGTTCAAGGTGTCACATCATTGGAGATTTTTGTTTCCCTTGTGATGAAAAATTCTCCAAGGAATATTTCGAAAAGCAGATAAAATTGACTAAATGTCTACGGGATGAACTCCATCAAGTGGAAACACTGGAAGTGAAAGAATCGATTGTGGGAAAAGCTAGACAAGCTGGTGAATGGGGACAACAGATTCTTCAGCGTCTTTCAGGTATAAGTGAACATGTTGCTACTGAGGGCAAGTATCACAAACATTGCTACCGAAAATTACACTCCTTGTGGTGATCTACTGGTGCAGGAGGTAAATGAGGGCGTCCTGAACATCCCCTCAACATCCCCTCCTTATCAAAGGTATGGAGCGTACATATGCCTACCTTGGAAATACAAGAGAGGAAAACCAATTTTCCATAAGTGACTTGATTGCAGAGAACTTCACAGGTAATTACAAACCAACAGTTGCAAGTGTTCAAGCTCATCTAAAAAGGCGAAATCGAGAAAAAATTATTTTTGTGCAGGTTGGTCCGTATCACAGCTCAGCCTTGATGTTCACAGACATTGCACAAAACATTCATTATGAAAAGTGATACAATCAAAGACTTAGCAATCCAGCTGAAAAGCGGCTTAGAGTTGTCAAAGCTGCAGCAGAGATAATCCTGCAAGACATTCATTCTCAAACACTTGACACTACTCAATATACCCCATCAGATGCCTTTTTAAAAGACGCAAGGGCATTAGTTCCTGATTCTCTGCAACTGTTGTTTGAACAGAATATCCTTAAAAACAAACGTTCTTCTCTTGAACAGTGGAAAAAGAAGTGCATAGGACTTGCTCATAGATTCATGGCTGCAAAGAGTTCCAAATCTTTCCTATCCCCAATTCAGATAAGTTTTGGAACCTATTTGTATAGAAAATTTGAATCAAAGCACCTTGTTGAACTTTTCCACAGTATGGGAATTTCTTGTATATATACGGAGGCTATGCGTTTTGAAAGTTCCGCTATCCTCCGTGGAGAAGTGACCCAACTATTTAACAAAGGAGCTTTTATGCAGTTTGTGTTCGAGAATGCAGATGTGATTGTTAACACAATTGATGGAGAAAATACGTTCCATGAAATGGGTGGTATAATGATGACCCCTCACTCATCCGTTCACCCAGACAAAAACATAACATGGTTGAAATCTGTTTCTGCAGAGTCTGTCAGGTTCACACACTGCCACACACATTAAACATTCTTCTATGAGAAAGAAATCTCGCTTGCAAGGTATTTCAATTAACAAAGTGAAAATCGCAGAAGACATTTTGCCAAAATCCCCAGACCTGCTATGGTTGTTTGGAAAAGCAACTAACATGCCAGGCATCTCACGATGGATTGGATTCATGGAGCAAGTGACAGAATATCTTCCTCACAAACATTCAAAGATTGTATATCTCCCTTTTATCTATGCTCCCCCAATCGACTACGACAGTGTTTTAACATCACTTTTGGAATCCAGTTAAAGAACAAGCATTTACAGTCAGGAAACATGTTTTGTGACCTACGACCAACCACTGTAGTTGAAAGCCACCACTTGGAGAGCCACCAGCATCCTCAGCTCATCAACATAGCTTGGAGGATTTCGCCTCCTCATGTCATTCATGGGGGCCATCGGTGCCATAATGGCAGGAAGTGGACACAAGGAACTTCTCTGTTCAATATTTGCTGAAAACAGTGTTGAAAAAATCCTTTTTTGCGGTTTTAGGGCGCACAACTGCTAAGGTCATTAGCGCCCAGATAAGAACAGATTTGCTAGATCTCGTAAAGAAATTGGTAACTACCAGATAGAGTATCAAAATAAGGCTAAAAACGAAAGATAAAAACAATTAAAAGGGTTAAATATCTTTTGATAGATTGGCCATGTTGATAAAATGCAAAACTCGAGCAACTGCTCGTGTGTCATCAGCTAAAAGTTCCTCCAGGTTAGACAGAAAGTGAAGGGCTACACGAAGATGATTAAAATTGGGACAAGACAGTAAAACATGTCGCACCATCACCAATTCACCACAGGAGCACAGCGGTGCAGGGTCGGCGGTTAGCAAATGATGGTGGCTGAAACGGCAGTGACTGATCCGCAACCAGGCGAGGATGACCTCCTCTCGCCGAGAGGGGCGTGAGGAGGTCCTCCAAGCGGTCGGGATCGGTTTTACAGTTTTCAATTTATTGTCGTGGAATGAGAACCACGCACTGTGCCAGGACGACACAATACTCCAGCGAAGAGCCCGTTGAACTTCGTCCGATGGGATGCAAAAAGTAGCCATGCGAGGCAAAAGAGCTACTGCCTTGGCTGCTATGTCGGCGGTCTCATTCCCGGGCACACCCATGTGGCCAGGGACCCACAGAAAAGAAATGTGACAGCTGTCATCTGCTACCAACTGGAGGGAGCGTTGGATCCGATACACAAGAGGATAGGTCGAGAGAGGGTCCTTGAGACTCTGTAGGGCACTAAGGGAGTCCGAACAGATGGCATAAATAGGATGGCGGTGGCGGCAAGTATATAAAACAGCCTGGTGGAGGGCAAAAAGCTCAGCCGTGAAATTCTAGCACTTGTCAGGGAACTTGTATTGGAAACGGTTGTCCCCGATGACGAAGGCAGATCTGACACCATCAGTGCTCTTGGAACCATCAGTGTAGATAAATATGGCAGTATCGAACCGCGAATGGAGTTCGACAAGCCTCGAGTGGTATACCAAATCTGGAGTGCTCTCCTTGGGCAGCGAACTAAGTTCAAGGTGAGTGTGAACCTGGTCCTGATGGCATGGTGGCAATGGGCTCTCGCTCAACCTAAAGGTTGAAGGAAGGGTAAAATCGAGCCGCTGAAGCAGGCGACAAAACCGAACTCCCGGTGGAAGCAAGGCTATCGCAGACAACTGATATTGGCGATCGAGTGAGTCGTCAAAAAATAATCTGTAAGATGGATGGTTCGGCATTGACCGCAAGCGACATGCGTACCGACACAAGAGTATGTCACGCCGAGTGGTCAAGGGTAATACAACAGCTTTGGCATACAGACTTTCAACAGGGCTGGTATAAAATGCACCGGTCACCAGGCGCAATCCCCGATGGTGAATAGAGTTGAGACGGCGGAGAATCGACGGCCATGCAGAAGAGTATACAAGGCTTCCGTAGTCAAGCTTCGACTGAACAATGGCCTGGTAAAGGTGAAGCAGGACGGTACGATCCGCTTCCCATGATGTGCCACTGAGGACACGGAGAACATTAAGGGATCAGGCAAATGGGCAGCCAGGTAAGACACGTGTGGGGACCAGCAAAGTTTACGATCCAGCATGAGTCCCAAAAATTTCGTTGTCTCCACGAAAGGGAGAGCTATGGGGCTGAGACGTAGAGATGGTGGAAGAAATTCCTTGTATCTCCAGAAGTTTATAAACACCGTTTTCTCAGTGGAGAATCTGAAGCCGTTTGCAATGCTCCAGGAATATAGGCGGTCAAGACAGCGTTGAAGACAACACTCCAAGAGACACGTCCACTGGGCGCTGCAATAAATTGCGAAATCATCTACAAAAAGGGATCCGGAAACGTCGGCTGAAAGGCAGTCTACGATTAGATTGATTGCAATGGCAAAAAGAGCCACGTTCAAGAGGGAGCCCTGTGGCACCCCATTCTCCTGGCAAAAGGTATGTGAGAAAACAGAGCCCACCCTTGCCCGGAACTTGCGATCCGCCAAAAATGCTTGAATAAAGAGAGGGAGGCGGCCACGAAGGCCCTATGTGTGCAATGTGTGGAGAATGCCCGCCCTCCAACAGGTAGCATAAGCCTTCTCTAAGTTGAAGAACACTGCTACCGTTTGACACTTCCTTAAAAAGTTATTCATAATAAAGGTCGATAAGGTGACGAGGTGATCAGCAGCAGAGCGGTGTCTACGAAAACCACATTGGATATTAGTCAGGAGGCATCAAGATTCGAAGAGCCAGACCAACCGAGCGTTAACCATGCGTTCCATCACCTTACAGACGCAGCTAGTTAGAGAAATAGGGCTATAACTTGATGGAAGATGTTTGTCCTTCCCTGGTTTGGGGATGGGGACAACAATGGCTTCACACCAACTTGTAGGAACCTGACCTTCATTCCATATGCGATTATAGGTGCTCAATAGGAAACACTTGCCCGCAGGAGAAAGGTTCTTCAGCATCTCAATATGGATGGAATCGGGCCCGGGTGCAAGATATCGGGACAGGGCGAGAGCACGGTCTAGCTCCTGCATGGTGAAGGAGACGTTATAATTTTCACTATTAAAAGAGTGGAAAGAAGGCGGCCGTGCCACCTCTACCTGTTTGTGAGGGAGGAAGGCAGGGTGGTAACGGGCAGAGCTCAAAACCTCCGTAAAGAAATGGCCCATTGCATTGGAAACATCAGCAGGGTCCACAAGGACTGCGTTCTCGATGGTCAGGCCAGAAATCGGAGAGTGGACCTTTATGCCGGATAAATGGCGTAGGCCACCCCAGACAGCCGAGGAGGGAGTAAAGCGGTTAAAAGAACTCGTAAAAGCAATCCAGTAAGCTTTTTTACTGTCGTTTATAACTCGACGACATTGCGCTCACAGTCGTTTATAGTTGATACTATTCTCCAACGTTGGGTGGTGGCGGAAGGTGCGTAAAGCACGGCGCCGGGCTCTAAGAACATCACGGCAGGCTGCAGGCCACCAGGGGACCGGGACGTGACGTGGAGAAGAGGATGTACGAGGTATGGAATGTTCGGCAGCTGTGAGAATAACCTCTGTGAGGTATTCGACCTGACTGTCTTAGCTGGAAAAGGCCTGATTGTGAAAAACTGCCATGGAAGAATAAAGCCCCCAGTCGGCTTTAGAAATGTTCCAACAGGTGGGACGAGGAGATGGGGAATGATGCAGGAAGTGGATGACACAAGGAAAATGGTCTCTCGAGTACGTGTCAGAAAGTGCATACCACTCAAACTGACCGGCAAGCTGAGGAGTGCATATCGCGAGGTCTATATGGGAATAAGTGTGTGTTGTGTCAGAAAGGAAGGTCGGTGCACTGGTGTTGAGGCAGACAAGATTGAGGTGTTGGAGAAGGTACACCAAAAGGGAGCCTCTCGGACAAGGTGCCGGAGAGCCCCATAGGGGGTGGTGGGCATTAAAGTCGCCTACCAACACTAAAGGTGGCGGGAGAAGGTCAACGAGGTGTAGCACACCTGACCTAGTAAGGGCGGATGATGATGGCGAATAGATATTACAGACGGAAAAGGTGGATAGAGTGATGCAGACGGCAACTGCCTGTAGGGGAGTATGCAATGAAATGGAATGGTGATAGACGTCGTCCTGAATGAGCATCAGAACCCCTCCATGGGCTGGGGTACCTTCCACAGGTGGCAGGTCGAACCGCACAGAGGTGTAGTGGGGGAAGTCTGCACGATCACTTGGACGTAACTTAATTTCTTGGAGACAAACTAGAAGCAGGCAGTGCAATCAAAGCAGTAGTTTTAATTCCTCCAGATTGGAACAAAAGCCCTGAATATTCCATTGAAGGAGCGCCATCATAAAAAATAAGAGAAGAAAGGGAGATAAAAAGAAACAAGCAGGTGAGGTCACCTCGCCAGCCGCTGAGGACCGGACTTCGAGGGAGCACTAGTGTCACTATCTAGAGGCAGAGTCATGTTCCATAGGTTCAAATGATACATCTGCCACCTTTCCGACTTTATCAGGAGGGGCAGCTTCCGCCGCCAGTAAAATGCCGGTTGCCCGGCTAGTGCGTCCCGGTGAGACAGAAGATGATCGGGGCCGTCTACTGTTGGGCGGCGTATTTTTTTTTTTTTTTCCTCTCTCTCTCTCTCTCTCTCTTCTGGAAGAGTGACGGTGAGAAGAGGCAGTTGACGGTTGGGAAGCCTGAGAACGCAGAAAATCTTCACGGACGGGTTCCTTTTTCAAAGTCCGGACATCTTGTTTAGGTTCCCGCGGTTTATTAGAGGTTGACGAAGACTGAACTTTAGAAGCAGCAGGAGGAAGCGGGGACATGGAATGGGCAATCTTCGGGCTGGCTGATCGCACAACTGTGTCAGCGAAAGTGAAACCACAAGTCTGCGTACCTGCATCCTTAGTAGGTCGACTAGAGGAGAGGACCTTACTGTATGTACCAGCTGGGAGGACAGTGGGCTTTCGACTTGCCAACAACTTTCGAGTGGCAGATGTTGATACCTCTTCCATAGCCCGAATTTGCTGGATGACCTTTTCATCCTTATATACAGGGCAGTCCCGAGAGGAAGCCGCATGGTCACCGTTGCAATTAAGGCAGTGAGGGGACGGAGGTGGGCAATACCCCTCATTGGCGTCCCTACCACAAGTGACACATTTTGCTGCATTAGGGCAAGATTGACAGGTGTGGTTGCATCTGTGGCATTGGAAACAGCGTGTTGGGTTTGGTACATAAGGGCGGACGGAGATAACTTCATACCCTGCTTTGACCTTCGACGGGCATTCAACTCTGTCGAACGTCAAAAACACAGTATGAGTCGGTGTCAGCTGGTTATCTACCTTTTTCAACACCCTATGCATGGCTGTTACACCCTGATCGGACATATAGGTCTGTATGTCTTCGTCAGACAAACCGTCAAGGGATCTCGTGAAAACTACCCCCCGTGACGAGTTGAGTGTGTAGTGCGCTTCTACCTTGACTGGAAACGTGTGTAACAATGTAGTCCGTATCAGTTTTTGGGCCTGGAAGGCACTGTCCGCTTCCAGTAACAATGTGCCATTGCGCTGACGCGAACAGGTTTTTACAGGGCCAGCAATTGCATCAACACCTTTCTGAATGACAAAAGGATTTACAGAATTGAAATCTTTACCGTCGGTGCAAGAGACAAGAAGAAATTTCGGTAGATTAGGCAGTGTCTTCTTTTGCTGAGGCGAATCTATCTTTTGTTTCTGGGTCAAAGTCACAGAAGAAGAGAAGGAAGTCATTGCGGAAGTGTCCCCCGTGATTACCGGCGTCTCCGATGGCGCGCTCCTTCCTAATGGGGGCCCTCTCTGAGGGCTTACCCGCCTTAGGTGATTGTTCACACCTCAGGTCACACCTCCCGAGAACTGATGGAGGGACCAATCGGCATGTTCGGAAGGTACCAGCTCGGGTAATCACCCCTTCCTGGGTCTGGCCTTTACCAGGGGGTATGTACGTGCCCTACTTGTCTACCTGGGGCGGGGAATTACACGTTACCCCGACACCTGCTAAGCATGATAATGCGTGGGTCGGCCTTCAGACACGCACAAGGAGGAAAGAAGAAGAATAGAGGAAGGGAAGAGAAAGAAGTGTCTCAAACGCCGAAGCGGAGACTAATGAGGAGGACAGAAAGGCTAGGACAGGAAACCACCGTGACTCACAAAAGACACCCGTCTCCGAGTGAAGGCATGAACCGGGAGGGAAAGTGAAGCAGCCTGGGGCGGAAAAAAGGCTGCCTCAGCTCGGGGCCCCATGTGCGCCACACTAGTACCCGCAAAAGAGCTGTGGGCCCCCTGGGGGGGGGGGGGGGGGGAATCCTATTTATATACAATGTGTTAATAATCATCATCAATGAGTAATTCCTCCTTTTTCTTTAACATACATAGGATAAGAGGACTGCAATTCTATCTGGGTCAGTTTATTGAATAATCCGATTTTTCCAACTTTTCGTTTTTTAACGATAACTAAAAATCTATTGGGCCTATGGACTTCGTTCTGTACTTAGATTAAAGCTAAATAACTGCTCTATAAATTTGTTTTGTATGACTTTCCATGTGGTATGATCATTAGAGCCAATATTCTAGCCAAAAGATGACTAAAATCAGAAATTTGAATTTTTCAGAGATATTAGTCAATTTTTGAAGTCCAGTATCTTGGGAACTATTGGACTTACAGAGCTGTGGTTGTGCTTAAATTTCAGAATATTTTATCTACATTAATAGAGATGCGAGTGACTTTTCGCCAAAAAACCACCCCTCACGAGTTACAAGCCAAAACCAGAAAAAAGTCCGAATATTTTGAGGTTTTTTGGCTCTTAAAAGTTAAGCTAAAGGATTTTGAAGCTGCAAACTTGGTTTAATACTACTCTAATATGTCCTAACAACATACCAAAAATGCAGCTTCCTGCAATTTTTTTGGACCTAAACATACCCGGCGACTGGCCTATAATGGCTATGTGAGCAAAGAGCTTCAGTCTCAACCATTTTTTGGTATTGTTGAATATATATTTATTTGTTAAATGTAAACAACATTTGTAGGGAGGTGGTCAAAGCATTTAATTTTTAGATATTCAGATGTTTAATATTTTGGAAAGGAAATTGTATTTTAAAGATGAGGCATTAGGATGCGCAGAAGGATACAAATTTGGGACCAGGTAGAGCGTGCTTTCGAACACTTGGAGGGGACTCGTAACATGGATGTGGTCATGAAAGGTTGTGACGCTAGGCGGTCTGAAGCCGCATTACAAACTTGTGACTTGAAGATATAGGCATGTGTGGACTTAGAAAATTTACGGAACTGTGACTGCAGAACTTAGTCTCTTGTGAAAACTGATAAACTATTCATGGTAGTAGGGCTGTGGAACTGTGATAAATCAGCAATCGTGTACACGTGTGATGAGAAACTGTGTTTTATAACAAATACTGTAATCGCGGATTAATTTGGAACTACAATGTTCGATGGACTTCACTAATTTACGAGTGCTAATTTGGATCTTATACTTTCGAGTGTGGCTGATACTTACAGTGCCTCTCATGAACAATAAATGGGGAAATATTCAGTTATTTACCGATGTATAAAGTAGGATCACCTCCGCATTTTCATGTCCAGAAAGAGAAATAAACTCTACTTATAAAGAATTACTTCTTCATCTTAGAATCCATTTTGTTGGTTATTCAGAGGTTTCATTTATGTTTGTTTAGATATATTTTCACGTCATCACATGTAGATTGATAGACTGGCTAAACTACAGATTAATTATTAATCTTGTTTAAATAGAATGGGTAGCTGTTTAGGGCATAGAAGCTGACATACATAACCCACCCCCATGAACAGGGATAACGATCCATAAACTTTTTACTACCCTGAGTTATGTATTACCCAATTCTTATTGGTGAGTACCGATAGAAAGGTCACATT
Source organism: Locusta migratoria (assembly GCA_026315105.1). NCBI lineage: Eukaryota > Metazoa > Arthropoda > Insecta > Orthoptera > Acrididae > Locusta > Locusta migratoria. The sequence continues at coordinate 321,911,304 of CM048745.1, read as the reverse complement.
GGTATCGGTCTGTAATTCTTCTCTCACAATTTGTTGTATGAGAGAAGCAAAGTCATGTTGGCCAGATGAACTACACTTGGAGTCTTTCATACTTCTTTTGTTCTACCCTCCTCTGTCGCATCTCTTCAATTTTCTGGCACCATTTGATAAACTCTTGTGTCACTGAAACGTCTTAACAGAAGAGCTTGATACATGTCTTCTGCAATGCCCTTCATCAGGTGTGAAATTTTGTTGGCCTCAGTCATATCCAGGTTAACTACATGACATAGGGCCAAAGCATTCTGTATATACGACTTCATTGACTCACCAAGTCAAATTTCTCTTCCGATAATCAGACTTGTTGCTGGAGGTCTTGTGACGAATCCTGCTAGTTGCCAATCCCTTTTGAATAAGCGTCCAGACGAACTGTGTCCATGTTGCAGAATAATGTTCTATTAATAGGACGCCGGGGGATGGTGGGGTAACACGTTACAAAACAAAAAACACTTATCTTGGGTTAGATGGCCGATCTGCGTTGTAGCTGAAGTCCGTTGATCCAGGTTTACTTCGGAGCTACATTCACTTAAATGAAATGGTGGTCGACGTTAAATGATGTACTCATTTAAACTTTTATTAATAAATGATTTATTTCCATTGTTCCTTGTTGCACAATCTCTAAAAATCCAGCAGCAATACAATAGAGATATTTACAGGTTTGTAACTAGGAACAGAGAGACAAAACATGGCTTCCACTCAAACATTTTCTGCGTAACAGCGTAATAAAACTAATGATAATGTTTTTCCATTATTAAATAAATAATACCTCAATATTTGAAATATGCCAAAATACGTAAATTAAAATATTACAATTAGGCTTTAACTATTTATCTCAATGTGTGTATGCGTTTTATGAAATTTGTATTTAATAGTATACGCAAATTAAAAGTAGTGTTTTGACTAGTGTTAAATTTACTCAAGTTATTTACATTATTTGTGTTTTTGAAGTGCACACTTATCTGTTTTGGCAATATTGTGTATGTGTACTATTATTGAGACATGGAATTTTAATGTATTTCAATTTGCGGTCTAATTTTTTATAAATACAGATTTGTATAAAGTTGTAGTAGTTTTGTTAATTTCGAAGATAGTTTCTTAGTACGAAACGGATTATTAATTTTAGTGTGTGAAAAATGATCAGTATTTAATTTAGGATCCAGTGGTACATAATTTTGTGTCCCAGCCTCGTCGCCGCTTTTGTGTCTCGTTTCCGTCGTAGGTGTCGGTGGCCAAGTAGAAAGAGACCGACACAGGAATAAAGGATGCACGCTTGTGCAGGTATGGAGGTGAGCAGCCAGTGGGACAGCAGAAACTAGAAACACTAGAGTAAATTAGAACGAGATATATATTGCACAGAATGTATAAGATACTTAACTTTTACACAGTTCTGTACGGCAGAATGCTGATACATAGTTGAGCTAGGGGCCTGCCTAGTGCCTATCCGATAGCCAAGTCTTCACTGGTGCCTATCTGATTCTGGAGTGTTAACCGGTTCCTATCTCAGTCCCAAGTGAACGAAGTCGTTCAGTGGTGGCCACGAGCGGAGTTGTAGCAGAGGGCGCTCGTGGCTGTCGTAGTAAGAACGCCGTGCCGTGCGTGCATGGCGGCGCGCGGCGAAAGTAGGTGGCGCGCACTTTAGACTTGTGCGACACCACGCATAACACATGCTCTGCTCTAATTTATTTATACAAAAGGTATATATATATATATATATATATATATATATACCTTCAGCATATTCTCTCTTCCCGTTGCCCACCTGGTCTTAACCTCCACTAAATTCGAATTCCCACCCACCATCTTAACATCTTTGCCTTGGTTCTCTGGACAGAGCCTCTGCCTCAAGTGGCATCTCTGTCTGACTTCTAACTTCTTTGCTTTCTACAGTTCTACAGTATGTCTGCCTAAGTGTACTTGTGTCTGTGTAAATGTGTGGGTGTATGTGCATTTATTTACCTTCCATTTTTTCCCCCAAGGTAAGTCTTTCCTGTCCCGGGATTGGAATGGCTCC